>CM028134.1:613242500-619042500 GCA_016271365.2 Neoceratodus forsteri
TCATGAGGTGGGGTCCCAAAATGACCGTGTTGCAATTTTGGTGAAAAGGTTCCCAAAAATGATTGTGTTACAAGCGTGCATTGTGCAATTTCTATACATGCTGGTTACTTCACCAACTTTCAATATTTTCATTCCAGATTTTCAACATTGCCATTTTGTAACACCTCCTATTGAACAATACAGCTGTCATTTTTATAACCTGCCCAAAATGTGTTTTCACACTTGTGGCACAGAATGCCATGATCACTACACAAAATCAACTTTTGGGATGGATTAACAAAATGACAGTGCCACTTGTTCATGAGGAGAAGACCCATAAAGCACTTGTTGAAAATTTGGTGAAAAAAGTTCAAGAATTGACTGTGCGCTTTCTACGCATGCTAGTAACTTTGCCAAATTTCCCATATTTTCACCCCAGAATTTCAACATTGCAATGTTTTCACACTATCTTATGAACAGAACAGCTGTCATCTTGCACATCCTGTCCAGAATGCAGTTTTGCAGCTGTGGTGCAGAACGGTGCTGTCACTGTTGTAATATCTGTATGGAGGGATGGGAGCACAAGGTCCTGTGCTCCTACCATGATGTATGGACAGTGTTGTACTATCTTGATGAAGGGATGGGTTCAAACCCTGCACTCTGTGGACACTGTCTCCACTGTGACATATGGATACTGTTGTACTATCTCGATGGAGGGACCCTTGCTCCCTTCCATGAATGTGGGCACTGTTGTACTATCTGAATGGTGGGATGGGAGTGCAGGCTTCAAAAGTTCCTACACTCACACTATGACATATAAACACTGATGTACTATTTAGATCATGAGATGGGAGCGCAGGGTCTGAGGAACCCCCCCCCATGACTTCTGGACAGTGTTGTACTATTTCGATGGAGGGATGGGAGCACAGGGTCTGAAGGACACTGTGCTCCCACAGCAAAATGAGGATACAATTATACTATCTGAAAAAGAAGGGACATTCTTTGCAAAAATCTTTGTTAATGCATCAGTTAGGAAGGATACTACAGCAGCAAAGCAGGAAATGAGGTGCTAAGGTTTTCCAGCCTAACACCCCTCTTCCGAGTTCCCACCCATACCACCACCCCATCTTCCCACCTTACATACACCAACAGGCGTTGGGATGTGCCATAAGTCATAAGGCCCAACTCTCTCCCCCCCATTATCCTATACTGTAGCATGTAAGCATGTTTATATATGGAATGAAGTGAGAGTTGAGCCTTATGACCCCATGGCACACCCCAATGCCTGCTGGTGTGTGGAGGGTGGAGGGATGTGGTGGGGTGGGAACCCTGCAGGTGGGGTGTTGGGGTTGAAAATTCTAACACCTCATTTCCCTGGTTTTGTCACTGTGGTATCCACCCTAACTGATGTATTAAAGTTTTTTGCAAATATATATGTCGAGAGTTGTCGATAATGATTTATTCATAGTGCTGCTTGACCTTGAATCCTCTACGAGTGGGCGTAAGCCACGAGGAGGTAGTCTGAGGTCAAACAGTACAAGTGTAGATAAATCATTTATCTGACAGCCTACCATTGTATATTTCTATTTATGCAAAAGTGATGCTTCTTATCAGTGTGGGAACATTTGGTTTTGACTGTTTATGTTCTTTTTAAATGGCAATTTCTGGGACTTTCTGGGACTTTTGGTTAACTTTCCTGGTGTATGTCCTTAGCGAGTGGTGCTATTAAATGAAACACCACTCATTTTGTAGAGAACTTTGCTGAACAAATGTCATGGTGACAGTATCATGCTACCTTTTGTTTTAAAGTTATTCCCATTTGTTTGATGAAAAGTGAAACAAAATTTAATTTTATGCTGTTTTTTGCTAATTATAAAAAAACTAAAAGGTGTTTATTAATGAAATGCCACTATTTTGTAGATATTTTCATGCTGAACATTTTTGTGCTCATAGTACCATGCTATCATTTTTAGTTTTAAAGTGATTCACATTTGTTTGTCGAAAAGTGAAAAGAAAACTGAATTTTATGCTGTTTTTGCTAATTTTGAAAAAACTAAAAGGTATCTCTGAATGAAACACCACTCATTTTGTAGATATTTTTATGCTGAACATTTTTCATGCTCACAGTACCATGTTAGCATTTTTCATTTTAAAGTTATTTATATTTGTTTGTCTGAAAAGTGAAAAGAAAATAGGATTTTTTGCTGTTTTTTGCTAATTATAAAAAAAACTAAAAGGTATCTATAAATGAAACACCATTCATTTTGTAGATATTTTTGTCCAGAACATTTTTCGTGCTCACAGTACTATGCTATCATTTTTCGTTTTAAAGTTATTCACATTTGTTTGTCAAAAAGTGAACAAAAAGCTTTGATTGACAGTTTAGATTTATCCCACATATGTGGGATAAATCTAGGTGGTTAGATTTATTCCATATGTGGAAATAAATGGATTTATTCAATGGCTTTTGTCTCACACCTATTGCATAAATACATTATATACACACACACACACACACACACACACATACATATATATACATATTAGTTATACTACAATACACTGGTGGTCTATTGTCCACCCTCCACGTTCCCCAATGACACTATTTTATATAAGGAATAATTCCTTGATGGTTTAGTGGCCCTCCCCAATATCACAATGATAAATATAGAAAAATACCCTGGTGGTCTAGTGGCCCTCCCCGATTTCCAATTCATGTAGTAATAGAATGCATATTCCATGGTAGTCTAGTGCTCCCCCAACCCCAATCCCCGATCACTGACGCATGTTTTAATTAATAACTTTCATCTTTACCTGATAGTCAGGTTGTCCCCACAACCCCGATCCCCAATCACCAACACATGTTGTAATAAATAATCACTTCTCGGGTTACCCCAACCCTGATCCATGATTACCAATACATGCTGTAATTAATAACTTTCACTTTCCCTAGTAATCTAGTGGTTCTCCCCAACCACAATCCCTGATTGCTGGCACATGTTGCAATTAATGACTTTCACTTTCCCTGGTAGTCTAGTGGCCCCCCAATCGCCGACACATGTTGTACTTAATAACTTTCACTTTCCCTGGTAGTCTAGTGGTGCCTCCCAACCCTGATCGCCAACAAATGTTGTAATTAAAATCCATCATATGGCATGGTAGACTACTCCTACCCCAGTCCCAGTCTCCCATAATTAATACTAAATTATCTCTCATGGTCCAGTGGATCGCCTCAGCCCTGATCCCTGTAAAGTGCAATTCTGAATACCTGGTAGTCTAGTAGACCCCCACCCCACAGTGCCTACCAACCTGCTTCATCTCCATCCATAACCAATCCAGTGACTTGCTTAGCCCACTGCTCACCTCCACAGCCAGCCACCAGCTGAGCTCTGAATGAACATGTACTGTATACAGTCCACTGGACTACCAGGGATACTTTAATATTTATTATGGAAGATCAGGGCTGGGGTGGGAGTAGACTATCATGCCATATGAGGGATTTAACTGCAGCATATGTTGGTGATCAGGAATTGGGGTAGGGGACCACTAGACTACTAGGACAGTGAATGTTGTGAATTACAACATGTTTCAGGGATTGGGGTTGGGGAGACCAATAGACTACCAGGGAAAGTGAAAGTTGTCAATCAATCAACCAACTTTTATTTGGTTAAGTGTATTTCAAATTGTGACAATGTATTTGACAAGGTGACATTTTAAACAATATTTCAATCATACAACATAGATTTACAAATACATACTCATTCATATCAAGCATATCAGTTAGTTACAGTATAAAAGCTTGATTAAATAAAAACATCTTCAGCTCCCTCTTGAAAGTGTCTAGAGTCTGACTTTCTCATGTGTGATGAGGGTAGGGAGTTCCACAGGATGGGAGCAGCTGATATAAAAACACAAGCTCCAGATGTCTTTAGGTGAATTGTATGAACTCCCAAGAGCCTCATCAGTGGAGAGCAGGGAGCAGGTGGGCTGTTAGGGACACAGAAGATCTGGCATGTAACCAAGCCCTTGTCCATGTAGGGCCTTGTAGGTCAGTAAGCTGACCTTGAAGGAGATCCGTCACTTAACCGGCAGCCAGTGTCGAGAGCACAACACAGGTATAATATGACATGATCTAGGTAGACTGGTCAACAACCTGGCTGCCACATTCTGCAATAGCTGCAGGTGGTGCAGATCTACCTCTGCTAGCCCCAGGTAGAAGACATTACAGTAATCCAGGCATAATGTCACAAAGGCATGCACTAGAGTCTAAAAAGATCATCCGGGGGTATCAGGAGTTTCACACTGGCAATATTCCTCAGGTGGCAGAATGAGGTCTTGACCAAGGCCAACACCCGTGGTTTCAGAGTCAAGCCACAGTCAAAAATAACACCAAGGTTACTCACCTGATTAGATGTAAGCAGCTAGGAGTCACTGAGCTTAAGCCCTGAGACTTGATCTGGATCAACCCTCATCCCTTGGTGATCAGTTTCCAATACCAGTACCTCTGGCTTATCCAGATTCAACCTCAACCAGTTTGACCTCATCCAGTCCTGCATCTCATCATGGCAGCTGCTCATTACTGAGACTGTCTCAAGTTGCTCAGGTGCAAAGGACATGAAGAACTGAGTATCATCTGAGTTGGCAGTGAAAACTCCCGGGTGGCCTCAGGGCATCTAATACCACAACTGGTTGAAGACGAACCAGACAGACTGAGTGCCTGTAACATCATGCCCTTCACCACAATGCCCCTTCAAGGGTTCTGACTGGATCTCCGCTCTGATGGTGGCAACCTTAGCTAAAAACAGAGCAAACTCATCACATCTTAACTGAAAAAAAAAAAAAAAAAAAAAATTGCCTCGGATTGAAAGTCTGGATTACAAAGCCTGTCCATGGTGTGAAAGAACTGGGCTGGTCTGTTCGCTTCTGCAGCAATCTTAGACAGTAACTCTGGAGATTGCTGATTGATAGCCCCTATAATGGGCAATCAATATAATTCTGTCCACCACCAAACTGGATCTCCACTGGTGTTGCTCTAACCTTCTATCCCTTCCCCTCATCTCCTTGAGAGTCCCATCAAACCAGGGGTGATCTCTTGTGTAAGGTGAGGGGTCAAGTGCAGACAGGTGCGATAGAGTCAAGGGTCTCATCAATCACCCTATTAAAGGTTGGAATCAATTCTCTGGCTCCTCACATGCACTCACTGGACTTGACAGGTCCAGCACCACTGTCAGACCTTGTGGGGTCAAGCCCCTTAACTGGAGGTATTGACCCATCTCATAAGGGAGGGTCTCTTCAAGAGAGTCACACAGTATGGAAGTAGTGTCTGTGGGATCCAAATCCAGTCCTCCAGATTGGAAGATCAGTGTTTTTAATCATTATGTTTCACTGCCTGCCTTTAGTCTATCAGTATATTTCTTTACACTCTCTTCACATGAAAAACCCTCCTTCATTGAAACAGCTGCCAGATCACAAATTCCAATATTATGTGGCTCAATAAAATGCTTTACATTTCTTCCATTCAATAACTAGTGTGAACAACAGTGCTACATTAACAAAATAGTTTCAAGGATTATTTTTAAAATCATCAGGAGCACATATACTTAGATCAAACAGTACTCCAAAAATGACATTGCTTAAATCAAATATGCAATAAGGGCTTTGTGTAGTTCAAAGGATACAGCCCACCAATCAGTTTACAGACATCATCATCTGGCTTTGAAGATAAACATCAAACCTCACACCATGTAGGTTTTTCTCACTTTAGTGGTTCCTCTAGTTACAGACATGAGTCTGGTAGCATTTCTTTGAAAGCACTAAACAGAGTATGCATCAAATGTGTTAACAGCATGTCAATAACGAACAGAAAAGACTAGAAGTACTGTATTTAATTCCAATTACATTTTAATATTCCTTTGAAAGAACCCATACCAGTTGGATAAGTTTGAAAAATGTGAGATGAACATACATTTCAGTTTATAGTTCCTACTTTTTGCATTTTTTTTTTGTATGGACTTCATCCTCCTGCCTCTCCCTGTTGGCCTCTCCCCTTTTGTTGTTGACCACCAGTGCCATCACCCACACCTCCAGGACACCCCATCTATTTCTTACCAAGTTGTGCGAGTGGGTGCATGGATGTGGTGGTTCAATGCCTGCAAGGTCACAACCTCACCATGCCAACATGGGTTCTTTTCGCTTGTTACTCCCTTGTTTCAGAGCCAGCAGCATGCCATGGTGCACATATAGACCATGATGGCTGTGCACACTCTCAACTCCCACCTTCTGCTTTCAGTTTTGGTGACTACTGTTGCACCACCTAGTCTCCACTAGGTGGCAGCTACATCAGTACACACTGCCACCCCCCAGCCTAAAGAAAGAAAGCCATTTGGTCAGTCCTCCTTCCCCCTGCCAGACCCTGAGCCATTCTGCTGCATTCACAAACCCAGATTGCCAGTTTGGCAGCAGGTGAGACATCCAGTACCTCAGCCCTCCACACCACTGACCCAGCTACAAGTGTACTGTAGCTCAGATTTACTTGGACAATATTGTTTGTTGCCCGGGGGGGGGGGGGTTGATCCAGCACCTCATTGTTTTACAGTTCTGTACTTTTACTCTTTGGACCATTCAGCCAGAATTATGTTTTGCAGTTCTGCCCTTTGTCTTCATTACTGAGGAAATAATATAAAATAAGATCACTAACTGTGGACCTTATTTGATTTGGTTTATTGTCTATATAGACATCATAATGCCATGTTTATGACATCATCATCATCATCATCATGCAGGACTGAAATGTCAAACAGAATTGTGACAGCAGAAGTAGCAAGAATATAGAGCACATTGGGCAGAAATCTTATTTTCAGAGTCGTCCAACAGCATCAGGCACTCTTTGAAGCTCTTTATGCTGCAAGACAGCAATCATCTTTCACAAATGCTTGTGTCTAGTATTTTTAATAGAACATGTTAGACATGCTGGCTGCTGTTAAACACAGACTGTACATTTTAAAGAAGAGTTTGTAATAACCACCAAATCCCTCTCCTGATATATCACATCTAACACTGTACCATTTTATTTATGAACCCATTTTCTGTTTCTGACCCTAGGTGTGCTACTGTACACTTCCCCAAATTTGAAATGCAACTGCCATCCAACAGTTTAGCTTATGCAGGTCCAACTCTAGTTTCCCATAGAGAAAATGAAGGCCTTCAAATTCAATTCAAGTATTCTTCAGTTTTTTTTATAAACTGGTCCAGTTATTTTTTTGAAGGAATTCAAATTGACTTCAATTTTACTGGAAACACCAGTTTTTATCGATTGAAAAACGGCTCAATGTGTTTTCAAAGTACATGAAAAATGTCAGTTAGCCTTCAAAAAGAAGGGAAAAAGAGTGGTAAAAAACTTCTGAACAAACCCGTCAACTGTACCTTAAAACACCCTTCTTGTCCACCTAAAATGAATGCCTTCAAATTCAAGTTTTCTTTAGTTTTTGTAATTGGTTTTGAAGTACTTCAAATTGCTTTCTATTTTACTCGGAACATCAGTTTTTATCCAGTGAAAAACGCCTCAATTGGTTCTCAAATGCCCTTCAGAAATTGCACAAAAAATGCAAATTAGCCTTCAAAAACAGATATACTGGTAAAAAACTGAACCTCCTAAAGCACATGCAAGGAGATATGTAAATGGGTATGTTTTTGATTTGAATGTCTTTTTAGAAACATTCTGTTTACAATGTAAATAGAATCTTTCTAAAAAGAAATCCAACAACAAAACCTGTCATTTACATATTGTGCTGCATGTGCAGCCTAATGTAAGGCATCAACAATCCATTAGGGGTTCTTTTTGACTTAAAAAACAAGTCTACCAGTACCTTCTCATGTGCCCTTTCTTTATGCAACAATACTCCGCTAATTATCATATGAATCCCAGTTACTTTGGATGCATTTCAGGTATACCAGATGGTGAACACCACAGGAAAATCAACGTGTTCAAAGGCATTGTATCTTAGAAGGAAACTATTTAGTTACTATACTGGTAAAACATTTTGTTTATGCTATTCTTTCCTGTTGCTATTTTATACAGTCTGTCTGTTCTTCAAAAGTTATGCAACCATAAACATCCTCTGTTACAGTCACTGCACTGTTATAGCTCACTCATTTAGTAAAGATACTAAGCAGGGGATCACTTACCTGGGTCCTATTAAGCTTGGGATGGGGTCTCAGGATGATGTCCAGTTGTACCTGTAAAATAACAGTGATCTGGTTAAAATGTATGGGAAGGTACACATTGGGAGGAACAAGAGTTAAAGTGCAAGACCAGAAATTAAGTTGAAGTTAATTTAGAGACGGTTCAAGTCAAAAGTGAGTGAGAGAGTGAAAAAGTATCTAGAGGTAAAAACAAGACAGAGAGACAAAGAAATGAAGCAAGTGCTGTGGGTGGTCTTATTTAAATATGACTTAGCATGTGGTTCAGTAAGCTAGTGTAGGCTTTGAGCTAAAACCCATTCCTTTCAAATGGAGTATCCCTGGATTCTGGTGGGTCCAACAAAGGCTACTTTCCCCAGACTGCTGGCTTTCTGTTGTCCTCCTCCATGGTGTCACAGCAAGTTACCAAAGCCTGATAAGCAATGAAGGAGTCACCGATAATGGCATATGTGGAAGCCCAACTGGACAATAAAGGAGCCACCAATAGTGGCATAGTAGGAAACCAGAGCAGCAGGCAATTAAGTAGCAGTCATTGGCAACATAGAAGTAAACTATGGGGGAGGGGAAGAGATACTGTGCTGGAGGAATGCCGTATAGCAGAGGGCTAAGTGAAGGTAGGCACTCAAAACCGAGAGAGAGAGACTTACCCATCACTTTTCCTTGGGAGCCAAACAAGCAGTGATCAGAGGACAGCATTAAAAAAAAAAAAAGGAAGAGATCAGTTAAACAATGTCTGTGGAAAAACCGCCATTCAGGAACCCAAGGCTGGGACCAGGGTGTATAGGATGGTCCTCCAAGATAGGACCCCAGAGAAGGGAAGCAGGGAACCCCGGTGGAGGGGGAAACTTCTCCTAGTCATGGACTTTTGTCTGGGGAGTGGAGTTAGGGTCAGCTAACAGCAGGAAGACAGGGAAGTGAAGTGCCTCCCAGAAAGCACTGCATGGAAGGATGGGAAGCGGATCCACAGGATCACTGTGGTAGTAGCTAGGAGGGAGCAGCTGTATGTCATTGTCCACCAGGGGACCAATAACCTGGCCAGAAGAAGGGGAGAGTTAAGAGTCCAGAATGATTTCTGGAAGCTGGGGGAAACCTGAAATGGATAGCATGCTCAGTCTCATTCTTGGAGACATTACCTGTCCAGTGCACAGGGGAAGCTAGGGTACTCCACATCCACATGTTCAACTTCTGGTTGAAGGATTGGTGTGTAAGGGAGGGCTCCAGCTTCATAGGGGACTAGGGCTTGACCTGGCCAGATGCAAGCTTATATAAAAAGAGGACAGCCTGCATCTGCCCGAGAAGGGGATGTTGGTCCTTTGCAAGAAGTTTAAATGCTCACAGGGAGCGAACTTTAAACGGCAAGAGGGGAGAACCAGGAGACTTAGGAACACAATGGGAACATGCAGGAACATAAGTTGACTACAGGTACAGTTAAAGCAGGCAGGGAGGGACAGACAGGTGAAGAATGTATAACGAATTATATGGGGGGTGGCAAGAGTACAGGAAAGGAAACCGGAGGGGGGGGATTCTAGAGAGGGGAAAACAAGAGTAGAGGGTGGGCAGAATGTAAAACATGGATGATCATGCCAATGAATGCCCGTAACCTAGGAAATAAGGTTCCAGACCTGGAGGCCTAGTTGGCAGATGCAGACCTTGACATAGCAGCAATAACAGAAACATGGTACTCTGCTAATCATGGCTGGGCAGTCAATGTACCAGGCTATACGTTGTTCAAGAGGAACAGGAGGGTAAAGGATGGGGAGTAGCCCCGCACATCAGAGACAGTATAAAGGCTACAGAAGTTCAATGAAGATGGGGAGGCCAAGGCAATGGGTCATCCTAGAGCAAGAGAATGAAATAGCAATATGCACTGAGGTGATCTACAGACCTCCAGCGCAGAGGAAGGAATTAGACAGGAACTAGTGGAGAACATACATGTTGCTAAAGGCAAAATCTTGCTACTGAGGCATTTAATATGCTGGACATGGATTGGGCCACCCAGTTGCCATTTCAGTAAGAAGTATAGCCATTCTTGAATCACTGCATGGAGTTGGACTCAGACAGTTGGTGAATGAGCCAACCAGGGACAAGTCAATTCTGGACATGGTATGGACCAATGGAAACTGAGTCAAAGAATTACAGGTGGAAGGGCGGCTGGGGTCCATTGACCACCACATGGTGTGGTTCAGCATGGAGACATGGACTTAACTGAGCCACACAAGAGCAAGGGTATTAGATTTCAAGAGGGCGCATTTCATTGAAATGGGTAGATGTATACAAGCAGTCCTGGGGGAGGAGAGGTAGTAGACCAGATAGAAGAACAATGGGAGAAACTGAAAGGAGCCATAGTAGATATAACAAACCAATATGTTAGGATAGTGGTCAAAGGGAAAAAGTAGGAAACCATTATGGTTCTCCAATGAGGTGCAGGACAAAGTCAGGGCTTAAGAGGGTATATGCTAGACACATACAAGTACCTTAACAGGGATGAACAGGGTGCAGGAATAAACTATTTTCCTGCAAAAAAGATGTTTGAGGACTAGAAGGCATGGGGTGGAGTTGGATGGAGGGCAATTCAGAGGAAATGTGAGGAAGAATTTCTTCACAGAAAGGGTGGTGGACAAGTGGAATACCCTGCCAGAGGAAGTGGTGGGGGTTGAAACAATCACGAGATTTAAGAATGCATGGAATAGACATAAGGGAATCCTGGAGGTCAGGGGGTAAAGGGTAACAGACTTCTAGAAAAATGTAAAGGGTTCTTCCAAGCTCAAATGGGCAGACTGGGTGGGCCATAGGCCCTTATCTGCCAACAGAATCTATGTAATAAAAAGAAACATTAAGGGATCTCTCTGTTCGGCAAATCTGTATGCACTAGCAAGCCACCTACAATTTTTTTTTTAAGCTAAATTTGTTTCTCCTTGGGTCCCCACCAGTCAGCTACCTTCTTTCAGCCACCCACCAAGCCCTGCACTCTATATCAGACAGCTATCCCCTTCTTTGCCCATGATTTACTCTCCATGGCAGGGTGGTGAGGAGCCCCCCCCCCCAACTGACAGCACGACTCACCTTGAACAGGATCCAGTTGCAGGAAAGTGATATTCAGAGTCGGGGCCTGCGGAGGGTGGCTTCTTACATTCTGCTCGACCTGGGACCTCTGTTTTCCTTGTTCAGTTCCCTTGAGTGGAGCGTGCAATGCTGGCAATGGCCATACTGTGTGTGCTTCTGCTCACAGCACGGCGGCTGACTGCTCCACCTTCCCCTTGCATGTGACAAGCTCATGGCGTGCCTGCACCCTGCCACTGCTAGGTGTCTGGGAAGCACTGAGCCTGTACCTCCATCCACCCCTGCAAGAGGAGAGCTGTCCTTGGATGCTCAATCCTCTCCTCCCAGCTGACCAGCTTGCACCAGGAACACGTCACCAGCATGGCAGGAGTTGCCTCAGCCCTCCATGCCACTGTGCTATTAACCCGCCTACAATTCTAAAGATAAACATTAATTACAACAAGTTGCAGACATACTTACTGTCAACACATTGCAGCACCTTTTACGAAACCAACAACTCCACCAGCAGCATCCAGGCAGAGCCCATTCTGCAAAACAAAAACAAATGGATGTTTAACCCTCACAGGCTAACAAGGTTAATGCAAAGTACAGTAACAAGAATAACTACTCCAAGGAACCAGCAGATAAAGTCAAGAACAACATGAAGATGACAGAACACCACAGACCCACTCAATGGTGTTTTTTTTTTTTTTTAAATAGCCGCTTCTTAGTCCTCAGACAGCGATACCCTCCTTCAAGGCTCATGTTGCCCATCCAGTGTGTGTTCTGTTTGCATACCTCTACCACCCAACTATTCCCCAGCTTGATCACACAACTTCCTCCCACTGCAGCACTTTCCACCTACCTCCTAAAAGTTCTGACCTAGTACCATTCACTTTCCTGTGTCTAGTGGAAACTCTGACCCCTCCCTAATTTGTGCAATCCCTGGTGCCCAAGAGTAGGCCCACTCACTCTTCCAGACCGACAAACAGCAGACATTGGTGTCCACCCTCCCTGTCCCTGACCTATTCCAAGCAGTCCCTGGTGTTAAACATAGAATTTGATGGCAGATAAGGACTGCTTTGCCCACCTAGTCTGCCCATTTCCTTACCTAATGGATAAGCTGCTGATCCTAGTTAACCAACAGTCTGCTTCCTCCTACCCCCACCAGAATTGCCTTATGTCTGTCCCATGCATTCTTAAATTCCCCCACTGTTTTTGACTCCACAACCTTCACAGGAAGCCAGTTCCATACATCTACAACCCTGTCCATGAAGAAATACTTGCTTACTTTACCTCTGAGCCATCCCCCATCTAGCTTCAAATTGTGCCCTCTTGTTCTTCCACATCTCTTTTCCAGAAAATGCTTCCTCTTGACTTTGATTCCCTTGAGGTACTTGAAGTTTCTGCCATGTCCCCCCTTCAGTGGTACCCCCTGACTGATGCCAAGCAATACCTCCTCTTTCTCCCCGACCAGCACTGAGCAGTCTTCTGGTGTCCAGTTGTACCACCTCCTTCTCCTAGGAACTGCTGCACCATCCTGTGCCATCTCTGGTGCTGTTTGGTCAGAAGGATCATTCCTTCCGTAAGTAGTGAAGCGTGAGGCCCCATTTGGAGACTTCTGCAGTATGTAACAGTAATTAAATTGTGTACGAATATATGTGTACATATGTACAGTGTGTGTGTATGTATCTATGTGTCTGTGACACCAGTGTTCTATGCATGAGACTGTGGTACAGAGTAGTGATGTATGTACATGTCTATGTGCATGCATTTGTGCTGTCATGTCTAGAGAGTAATCTGAGTGTGTGTGTGTGTGTGTGTGTGAACATGCATTTGTCAACAGCGCATATGCTATGTCTGCGTCTGTTTCTACTGGTGTGTGTGACTGTGCATCTTTTTAGATGCTAGGATCCATATGCATGTGTGTGTGTTTCTAACACTACATTAACTCAGGACAGACTCCCGAGACACAATATCGGTCCCGGTCTTACCCCATGTGTGTGTTTCTAACACTATATTAACTCTGGATAGACTCTGTGATACAATATCTGTCCTGCTCTTACCCATTTGACTAGTTTGTCTGTCAGTCCACTTGACTGGTTACACCATCCATGTGTATTAGGTGGGGTGGGTTGTGTATGTGTACTGCTTTGTGATCTGTGTGTAACAGTAAGTGAATGCTTCTGTCTACTGTTGTATGTGTAATGGTGTGTGTGTGTGTGTGTGTGTGTGTGTGTGTGTGTGTGTGTGTGTGTCTGTCTCCATACAGTGGTTTGCACATCAACCACTAGACAGATAGCTAACCCACTAGACTATGATAAATATTAATTTAAGAAAGGTACCACTGGGAGAAGATATGGCCTAAAGCTGATATCACTCCCTATCTGCACCTTCTGTCTTCTCCCTTTCCTTCTCCTTACCCGTTTGAATTTCCTTTGATTACAGTGGTGTGTAGTGTCATGTTCCTTCTTAAGTCATGTTGTGACACTACTGCTTAGATGTCAAGTGATGACCGGGACCTGCACTATAGCCTAGAGGTTAGGGTAACTAGCTATGAATGAGTTTGGTACGGTACATCTACCAGACCTGGGTCTGATCCCCACAACCTCAACTAGACCCTGTCCATTCCCTGGTGGCAAAGGCTACTTCCTAGGCCAAACCCTCCATACTCCTGTGATTTACCACCATCACTCCTTCCCTGTTCTTCCACATGGATTAAAAATAAAAAATGTGCATTCTCCTGCCATTTTTAAAAGCCCTCCTCCTTAGCCAGACCCCCATCTCCAAATAGTCCTTATTTAGATATTGGGCTCCCTCCTGACCTCCAAGCCATGATATGGGGACCACATATAGCAAGATATACTGGAAAGCATGGTCCCACTCCTCTTGACCTCCAAGCCATGATATGGGGACCATATAGCAAGATATACCGAACAGCATGGTCCCTCCTCCTGACCTCCAAGCCATGATATGGGGACCACATATAGCAAGATATACCGACAGCATGGTCCCTTCCCTCCCGAGCCAACAGCACAGTCTGACACAAGCTAATGACAGAACATGTCAGTGTGCATGATTGGGGGAGGAGGCAGATCAGGGTATGTCATTCATGACATTTTGCAGAAATCAATCTTTCCTAGCATTATTATTGACACTCACCATTCTGGGCACTCCCTCTCGTGCACTGGCAGTTTCATGCTGTATTGAGCAGCTGACTGATAGAGCAGGGGCCATGCTCTGTGTGGGATTGTAGGGGGCACAATTAGGCTATCCTAAATATCAATACAAATCCAGTTTCCGCATTGTTTTCTAAACCAGTTATTCACTGGTGGTGGTGGGGGGTTCTGTGGCAATCGGGCTATCCTGAATATCAATACAAAGCCAGTTTCTGTGGTTTCTAAACCCAGTAATTCACCATTTAGAATGTTTAGATAATTATTTTCTAAACGGCTGCGCCAATCATAGTTGTACTCCAGCAAACCAGACACAGAGCCTGGAGTGAAATCTGATTATGACAGGCAAACCCCTTCAAAAGTGACAATTCAAAATAACACCCAGTGAAAAACAGTACTGGGTGCTGTTTTATAATCAGCACACATGAGGGGTTTGTCTGTCACTTATATATGTTTTAGAAACAGCCTGCTCATATCATTATATATAAATGAACCAGTCTCCTTGCAGAATGTACTGGTAACCTCACAATTTGTAGAGGTTAGTGACATCATGAGGGCACTCAAGCTTTGCACTGATGCCCATGATGTCACCAGCCTCCAGTCAGTGTGACTTGTTCTACACAGAGGGGGTTCATTATTCCCTGCATGTGCCTACTATGAAATCTCAAAACAAGGTTGGACCTGGTCAGTGGAGACCTCCAACAAATGCCAGGTGGGCTCAAGTCTGAAAATAGCTCTCATTTCCAGGCTAAAATAAATAAATAATACCCACCATGTCTGTTAACTGTTGCTCAGACTAAATAGTTCCTCACAGTTCACCTGGTTTATCCCTTTCAAGGGAGTCCCTAGTGAGGGGACACAGGGAGGGAAGGGGAGTGGGTATAACACCACACAGCCAAGAGGTGATACATTGCATCCTAGGCATAGTAGAGGCTTTTTATCAGTGTCTCAAACGTTTATTCACTTACGCTTTCAGGGTTTGATCTTCCTCACAGTTAAGTCATGCCAGTTTCTAAATACTAATTAAAAAATTTACTTTGCTACTGTTTGATATTTGAAAAGGTGCCCTGAGCCTCAGAGGAAGAGCGCCACATAAAATAAAGGTGACAACACATCCTACTACAACAACACTACAATGCACCACAGCCACCACCACCACCACCACAGGCCCAGCCATTAACCCCTAGTAGCACAGTCTCCAACACCCTGAGTTACCCCATCTTCCACAACCTCAGATACTAGCTCCCCCCCACCCCAGACACCAGACTCTTCTTCTTCTTCCTTGACCCCCACAACACTATTCCCCCTCCAGCCAACACTAGCCCCCTTCCAAAACAGTAGTCACTAACTCTCTTTAGTGCCCCCTACACTGGTCCACCTCCCTCCAAAAGCACCTTACACTAGCCCCACCCTTCCCTGCACAATACTCAAAAAGTATGCCATCTGCCTCCAAACTACCCAACACTAGCCTCCTCTCTGTGGCTAGACACTAGCTCACTCCCTCTACAGTACCCTGCAGCAGCCCATCTCAGTCTGCAGCACCCTATACAAACATACAAAGAAGCCAGCAGAAGAAGGCCATTTGGTCTATCATGTCGGCTCATACTGCAGGGTCCACAGCTTGAGCTAATGTCCCTGCCCTACCTCCCCACTCCTCCCATCCTCCCTACCCATGATTCGTATATTCCCCTTATGCCTATTCCAGCATCTCTTAAAGCTGTTCACTGTCTTTAATGAGATGACCTCTTCCGGCAGCAAATTACAAGTGCCCACCACCCTTTCTGTGAAGAAGCGTTTCCTGACATCCCTCCTAAACCTCCCACCCTCCAGCTTAAGAATGTGCCCCCTCATGATACGATTGTCACTCAGCTTAAAGAGAGACTTTCCTTATCAACATTATTTATCCCTTTCAAGTACTTGGTCGCAATCATGTCCCCCCTCCCAGTCTTCCAGGGAGTACATGTTCAGTGCCCTCAACCCCATCTCATATGCCTTGTCCTGCTAACCAGCTATCGTCTTTGTAGCCCTCCTCTGTACCTTCTCCATAAGGTTAATGCCCTTTTTGAGGTGTGAGCACCAGTACTGAACTCCATACTCTAGATATGGCCTTACCAGTGACCTGTACAAGGGCAGTATAACCTTCTCTCTCCTGCTACCGATCCCCCTGGCTATGCATCCTAGCACCTTGTTTGCCTTTGCTGCTGCTTTCTTGCACTACATGGAGTGCTTCAGGTCACTAGTGAACATCACTCCCAGGTCCTTTCCTCCTCCTCTAATGCAGCTAGTCTGATCTTATACCAGCCTTTTCTGTCCAGAGCACCCACCACCAGTCACTTCCATCCACAGCAGCCACCACCCTCAATGGCCCCACAATACTAGCCCCCTCTGTCCACAGCCCCAATACAAATGCTTCTTCCTCCAGAGCTCTGGACCTTAGCCTCTCTCCCTTCATGCCCCAACACTAGCCCACTTCCTCTACAGCACAAGACAGTTGCCCATCACAGCCCAGACACTAGCCCCCACACTCCAAAGCACCCTAAACTAGCCACCTAACTCCACTCCTACCATGCACCACCACTAGCCCTCTTTCTCCACAGCACAAGACAATTGCCCCCCACAGCCCAAACTAGCCTTCACCCTCCAAAGCACCCTAAACTAGCTCCCTAGCTCCACTGTCCCAGAGAGCACCATCCCTCCATGACCGCTGCAAATATCTCCACCTCCACAGTCCCCCAAACTGCCCTATTTTCTCCAAAACTGCATTATTAACTCTCTCCCTCCAAGGCCCGACACACACACACACACACATATGCCCAACTCCAACACACACTGTAACGGGCACATCAGCATCATTACAGCCAGTTCACGTATAGGTAGAAGTTGAGTCTCTTACCCGAGTAATAGGGAGCCACAGGAAGGTCTTTAAAGGATGATGTCCACAGGACCTGTAAAAAAAAAAAAAAAAATACAAAAAAGGGGTCACAAAGGATCCACAGTTCTTAAGAGAGTAAATAGGGTGGAAATGACTAGCTAGGGATAGAATGATACTTATCTGATGGGAGAGGAAAAAAGGAATCTGTGTCCTCTCAGACCTGTAAAATAAAGAAAATTGGGTTAATATGGAGAAAATACAGTAGCAAAAGTAGAAATGGAGAGCCGAGAAATGCAAGAGGTATAGCACAGCACAGAAGTGAGGAAAAGGGTGAATTTAGAATTAAAGGGAAGCTCTCACCATGCCAGCCTCCCACCCCACCAGGCTTACCCTCCAGTTAAGCCTTTTAAGTATGTTGCAGCATTTTTCTTCTGTCATAACATACTTTATTTTAACTGACCCAGTGGCACTGATGGCTGAGGCGCTGGATGCCTTACCTCACACCATGCCGGCGACCCATGTTCGGGTTCGAGCATGGGCTGCTGGGGGTCAGCAGGGAGGAGAAGGATCGAGCGTCCTTTGGACTGCTCTCTTTCTCCAGGGAGGGGGATACTGGCTCTCGGTGCACTACTGGCTCCTAGCAGCGGCTGGGAGCTAGGGGTACTGAAGGCTACAGGGGAAGCCAAGGCAGATGTTCGGAGGAACGCGTACGGGAGCGTGCCCGTTTGCTCCTTGGATGTCATTGCACATCCTCGGCTTGAGGGATCTAAAATTAGGAGGAACATGGTCCTGGTGTGCTTCCCCAGTGACTGGCAGCAACACACTTCCGGCACCGAATCCTAGTGAGAGGCGGGTTGAGGGATCCCCACTGCCCCACCATGGGGGGTAAGCTGTGGTGTAGCTGGGGGTTGAGCTGCAAGCGGGGGACAGAACTGGGAGACCGATGGGAGGAACGGCCACCAGAGACAAAGAAGGAAAAGAAATTAACTAAAAAAACCAACATACTTTATTTTAATTGCAAAAAGTCCGCTACCTGGAAGTATGGCAGACAATAGTGGGGCTCCATTATATTTTTGTATTGAAGTGCACGGTGAGGCGCCGTGCCTTTACACATAATGAAGCCTCACTAGCGTCCACCATACTTCCGGGTAGCAGACTTTTTGCAATTAAAATAAAGTAAGTTGATGTGGGAGAAAAATACCACAACATAACAACATACTTAAAAGGCTTAACCAGAGGGTAAGCCTTGTGGGGCGGGAGTCTGGCATGATGAAAGCTTCCTTTTAAAGGTTACAGGTGGGTCAAAGTAAGAAAAAAGACACAGAGAAAGGAAATACATGGGGATGGTCAATATGGGCATAGAAACATAGACTTTGATGGCAGATAAGTACTGCTTGTTCCACCTAGTCTGCCTATTTCCCTAACTACAGGATAAGCTGCAGAACCTAGTTAACCAACAGCCTATTTCTTCCTACCTCCCACAAGAATTGCCTTATATCTGTCCCATGTATTCTAGAATTCTTCCACAGTGTTAGACCCCACAACCTCCTAAGGAAGGCTGTGCCATGTATCCACCACCCTCTATGTGCAAAAAAAAAATACTTCCTCACGTTGTCCCTGAACACCCCTCCCCAAACATTTTCTGAAAGATGCTACCTCTTGACTTTGTTGATTTCACTAAGGTACTTAAAAGTTTCTATCATGTCCCCCCTCTCCCTCCTTTCTTCAAGGGTATACATATTAAGCTCCTTTAGTCTCTCCTCGTATGGCTTCTATTGCAGACCCTGCACCATTTCAGTTGCCCTCCTCTGGACTGCCTCTATCCTGTCTATGTCCTTGTGGAGATGGGATCTCCAGAACTGGACACAGTACTCCAGATAGGATCTCACCAACTGTCAGTACAGAGGTATAACTTCCTGTTTTCTGCTGGTTATGCCTCTCCCTATACATCGCAGTATACCCCCAGCCCTACCTACTGCCTTCTCATATTGCTCACTAACCTTAAGGTCATCTGATATGATTACCCCCAGCTCCCTTTACATTTTTTTTTGTTGTTACTACCTCCCCCTAACATAGCGTAATCTTCCCCTGTTTTTTTGTTTCCCAGGCAAGAATTGCATTCTTCCATCCACAACCCAGTATAAGTATAAATAAAATAATAAAGACAGGAAAGAATAGAGAAAGTGTAATTTGGGGGGCTCAGCTAAACCCTTTAGTGCCTGAATGGGCAGGTGGCCACTGGCCAGTACTTTTAGAACAGTAGCACAGTTGGGTTAGTGGAACCTCTACTAGTTTAATGGCCCAGCTTTAATGATATAGGAAAAGGGAATTTTTTAACCATGAAAAGCACACTAAGCTAAAGATTATTTCCAGGTGCAACCCTAGGGAGCACAGGAAATTCGTTACTTGCTCAGGGTTATACAGTGACCCAAATACTCAAAGGAGTTATGCTTGGTGCAGAGTTTGCTCTGGGACAATATTCAAAAGAGGGCTTGTGCTGCACAGTCCTGATGTGCCAGGGCACAAAAGATAATGTATGCGGTGCACCTACAGGAGGCATTCATATACATATAAACGTGACTTTGATGGCAGATAAGGACCACTTGGCCCACCTAGTCTGCCTATTTCCCTACCTACTGGATAAGCTGCAGGTTCTAGTTAACCAACAGCCTACTTCCTGCAACCCCCACTATAATTGCCTTGTGTCTGTCCATGCATGTTTGAATTCCCCCACTGTTTTAGACCCAACGACCTCCTCAGGAAGGCTGTTTCATGTATCCACCACTATCTCCATGAAAAATTTCTCACATTATCCTCGCGCCATTCCCTTTCTATCTTTAAATTGTGCCCCCTTGTTCTTACACATCTTTTTCTGAAAGATGCCACCCTCCTGACTTTTGTTGATTCCCTTGAGGTACTTGAACATTTCTATCATGTCCCCTCATCCCTCCTTTCATCAAGAGTATACATATTAAGCTCTCTCAGTCTCTCTTCTATGTGGTTTCTGCTGCAGACCCTGTGCCATTTTAGTTGCCCTCCCCTCTGACTGTTCCATCCTATCTATGTCCTTGCATAGATGAGGGTCTCCAAAACTGCACACAGTACTCCAGATGGGGTCTCACCAACTGTCTGTATAGAGGGATAACCACTTCCCTTTTTCTACTTGTGATGCCCCTTCCTATGCATCCAGTATCCCTGGCTATCCTTACTGACTTTTGACATTGCTTACCCAGCTTTAGGTCATCTGATATGACTACCCCAGGTCCCTTCCATTTTTTTTTTGTTGTTAGTACTCCCCTGCTATTGTGTACTCTTCCTCGGTTTTTGTTTCCGGTGCATTACTTTGCACTTCTTCGCATTGAATCTATGTTGCCATATGTCTGACCATTCCTCCAACTTTGCCAAGTCCCTTTCATCTTTTCTACCCCCCTCTGTGTATCAACTCTGTTACGGATCTTTGTGTCATCTGCAAAAGAGGCATACCTTTCCCTCCAGACCCTCTGCAATGTCACCTATAAGATGTTAAAGAGGACTGGACCCAGTACTGAGCCCTGAGATACTCCACTAGTAACCCCCCTTTCTTCAGAATGTGTTCCATTCACTATTACCTTCTGTGTCCAGTTGTGCAGCCAGTTTGCTATTCAGGCTACCACCCTGGGACCCACTCCCAGGCTGGCTAACTTTTTATTAATTTTTGTGCGGACTGTGCCAAATGCCTTGCTAAAGTCTCAGGTAGACCATCCACAGCCCCTGCCTGGTCTATTACTTTGGTCACCCAGTCAAAGAAATCAATTAGATTCATCTGACATGACCTTCCTGCTGTAAATCCATGCTGCTTTGGGTCCTGTGCCCCGCTGGCCTCTAGGTACTCAACAATTCTTTCTTTCAGAAGTGATTCCATCATTTTCTCTACCACTGAGGTCAAACTTACAGGTCTGTAGTTTCCTGCTTCTGCCTTGCTCCCACTTTCGTGAAGAGAAATCACATCTGCCCACCTCCAGTCCTCAGGCACCGCCCCATCCTGCCATGATTTGTTAAAAAGCGTGGTCAGTGGTGTCACTAGGTCCTCCCTTAGTTCTTTTAAAGATTCTGGGGTGAATTCGTCAGGCCCCATTGCTTTGTCCACCTTGAGTTTTAGGAGTTCTTTCAGGACTCTTTCTTCATGCGAATGGACTAGTGTCAACCCCCTACCCAGAGTGCTTATATTGTCTGGTTTAGGTAACTCCTCCTCATCTTCTTTTGTGAATACTGAGCAAAAGTATTCATTCAGTATCTCTGCCTTTTCACTGTCTCCCTCTGCCCACCTCTCTTCTCCTTTATTAATCTTCACTATCCCTCCCTTAACCTTTCTGTGGTCCCTAATGTACCTATAAAATGTTTTATCCCCCTTCTTAACTGAGTTGGTTATTTTTTCCTCAGTTTGGGCCTTTGCTAGTCTGACTGCCTTCCCCACTTCTTTCTGCTTTAATTGATACAGTTCCCTGTCGTGCTCCTTCTGTGATTCCTTATACTTTTGAATGCAGCCTTTTCTCCCTTAACCTTCCTGCCACCTCTTTTGAGAACCATAGTGGTTTTTACTGCTTTGTTTTCTTTATTTGTTTCACACAAAGGCTTGTTGTCTCTATGATGGCAGTTTTGATTTTTTCCATTGTTCTTCCACCCTCCTTTTTGGTCATTTGCTAGTGCATTTTTCAATTATTCACCCATTTGCCAAAGTCAGCCCTTCTAAAGTCCGGTATCCTTGTTTTTGAATGGCTTATCTCCACGGTTGTGCTCATTGTGAAGCACACTGTGCAGTGGTCGCTTGTTCCCAGATGTCTACTGACTTCTAAATTTGTGATCCCTCTCCATTTGAGTACCAGGTCTAGTATTGCTCCCTCCCTAGTGGGTTCCAACACTAGCTGTCTAAGGCCTGCCTGCAGAGTGCATCGAGAATGACTCTGCTCTTGGATGTGGCTGCAATACATGTTATCCAGTTAACATCTGGCATTTCAGGTCCCCATCAACAGTCTCCTCTTTTCAGCCATTTTGAGACTGTTCTCTATCATTTTGTTGTCCATTTCCTCCCTTGAGATGGGGGTCTGTATACAACCCCTGTGGAGTGTGATGCCATTCCTGTCTCCAACTTGACCCAGAGTGCCTCTTGTCCTCCCCTTTACTTTAGTTCTGTAGCTTTGATCCTTCCCTTATGTATAGAGCTACTCCACCTCCACTTTTACCTTCCCTGTCCCTTCCGTGGATTGTGTACCTGCATATGTTGGACATCCCAGTCATGGTTCTCGTGTACCATGTTTCTGTGACTGCCACAATATCCAATTGTTCATCTTCCATCAGGGCTACTAGTTCAGGAAGCTTATTTCCAAGACTACAGGCATTGGTACTCATTGCCTTCCATTTAATGTTGGCTTTATTCTTTTCCCCATCTCTGCTCTTATTGTCCTTGCCTTATTTTTACATTTACCCGTCCCTGCCCTGTGTTGAGCTCTGTACCTCAGTGTTTACCTTACCACTTGCCATGTTTTGTGGGGAAGGTTTAAATTTCTGCCTTTATCAGCGCCCCATTGGCTAGTTTAAAAGCTGCCAAGGAAGCATTTAAACCCATCACCTAGGACTTGGCTCCTTTGTGATAGATGCAGACCATCATGCCAGTATAGACCTTTATCTCTCCAGGTGGCCCCCCAGTCCCCAATGAAGCCAAAGCCCTGTACTCTGCACCAGTTTGCAACCATTCATTAAACTGCATGGTGTGCAGTACCCTAGCCTCACTCCTGCCATGGACTGGTAGCACCTCTGAGGGTTACCGCGTTTGCCACACCCATCTGAGGCCCTCCCCAACTCCACAAATTCATTTCTGCACTGCACTGATCCTATTCATAGCCAAGTCATTTGTCCCAAGGTGGACTATATCATCTAGTTCCTCTCCTGTGATGCTACTTCTGCAATCCTGAGTATTCGCTCCTGTCCCTCCAAGCCATGGCACCAGGCAGGCACCTACTTCCTTCTTTCTCTCTCCTTTCCCAGTTTACTCCCCTAACAATTGAGTCCCTATCAAAGCTGTTTCCTTCCCATGTGGTGTCCTCACACCCTTTGTGGATCTCCTTGTGGATGTCCCTCAGCATTCTTCTGGGTCTCCATTGAGGTGCCATCATAAAGGAACTTGCTCTGCCAGAATGGCATATGATTTGAGAGAGGTACAACTAGGGGGCTTCACCTTGGTTACCACCGCACCCTCCCAGAATCCACTGTGGTCCAAACTGTTTCATACTTGGCAACCTCTGAGGCAGTGGTTGTGACAGATGTGCTCTTGGAAGGGGAGGCCTCCTTAGTCCTTGCTAGTTCAGCCTGGAGGTGGGCAACCTCCTCCTCAGAGCTGACAGTTGCCTGCAAATAGACAGCAATGCAGTTTCCAGAATGTCTCCCAGAAAACTGCTGTCCCACAGCCAGTGCATTGCACCACTCCCCACATGTCATTCTCCTTATAATATATATATATATATATATATATATATAATATTATTATTTGTGGGTGAACCTACCCTTTTACACTGTGCTGGGTTATTAAGGATATGACAGTTCTGCCTCAAGACCTGTTGATGAAGTGATGTCAGAACTGTGGCTATAAAGGAAATACCATGCCTGGGGTGTGGGTAGGGTGGGTGGGTAGTCCACAGCCACTGGTGACTGTTAGAAACAATCAAATACACAACTGCTCCACCATCCTGGTGAATATTGCCCTTTATAGTAATTCAACTAACACCACAATTTACTAGACCACGGCTCCTGCACAAACCACTCTACTGTGCACGTCCATTATTCAGCCGGGATGTACAGTGCATATGCTGGCACATCCTTGAGATGTGCTGCATATTGATGAGCAATACTGAGCCTGAAAAGGAAAAAAAAAAGACACAAATGGTGACCATCCAGGTGAGCTGCTCAACCGCAAGGTGCAACACAGCAGTCGCCATCCATTGGTGGTCCCCTGCCCACCCAGTACACTGCACAGAAACACCCATACCATCCCTGGTGGTCTGGTGGACCCCTCTCCTGTAGCAGTGATCACCTAAAATAAAATATAATCATACCCTTGGTAATCTGTGACCCCCCTCCACCCGTAGCCACATGTGTATGTAAATGAAAGAATCACTTATTCCTGGTTAGTCTAGCAGTCCCCTACCACTCCTGCAATCCTGATCTCCAAATGGCCAGCAACCGCCCATACCTGGTGATCCACTGGCACCCCACACTGCCACAGGATCCAGGCTCACCCACCCTCCCCATCAGTGGCGGGCAGCAGCATACCACCAGCACCACCTCTGCAGCTGCCTGCTGACTGGCTTAGCTACTGTATGGGCTGCAATCCCATTGGTCACAATGTGGACCAAGGTTGCAGTGCATAGCTATAATAGCTCATTCACAAAAATGTAAATGAATGCCCCATTCACATTTGTGTGAATGACTAGCTACAGTATGCATCTGCAAGCTCCATTTGTCCACACTGTGGACCAATGGGATTACAGCCTATACAGTAGCTGTCAGTCTGCAGTCAGCGGCAAAAATGCGGGTGGGTATAGCTGCTGCCCATCGCTGAAGGGCGACACAGCAGGGTCCTGTGTAGGTGTTGGGGTGCTACTGAACCACCAGCCAGAGTAGTTACTGGATATTAGACAATCGGGGTTACAGGAGGGGTGGGAGGACTGCCAGACTACCAGGGATAAGTAATTAATTTCATTTATGCAATCGCGGCTACAGGGAAGGAGGGGGTGCCACTAGACTACCAGGGAATATGGATGATATATTTTAGGTGCTCACCACTACAGGGTGGGGGGGATGCCCCTAGATCCCCTCTCACAGCACATGTTGTGCAAGCTGCCATGTGCATTTCGCTGGCCGACCTCAACAGCTCATGCAAATGGTCCCATTTGTGCCTTGCATACATTATGGCCCCATCTGCATATCTGGTCTGAATATCAGAATTTGCACACAGCATAACTCTGTTGCACTGGCACGCTCCCATTTCAGCTATTTACCTGATATATTTAAAGATGATGCACCATGGCTCATCTCCTTTGAATATATCCCTCTGTTGCACCAGCCAACTCAGATGTGCTGCGCCACCACATGCATCATTGCCAGGCACAAGTTTGAATATTGGGGCAAGTATGTAAATGAGGGCTGTGTGATAATAGGCAAGCCAGGTTTTTTTTTTTTACCTAGAGCCAAGCCAGAGTTAAGCCAAGGTTCCGGCTTGACTGTATGAGTCAAAACACAAGCCAAACCCTGCCTACTGCAGGCTGTTTTCTGAATAGGAGTTGAATAATTCAGACACTTTACTGACTACTCAGGCTGACAAAAATGCTAACTGACTTGGCCTTGGCTCTCAGTTGGCTATAAAGGTCAAGGCATGCATAGCCAGGCAAGAGCCTACTCTGGCTTGCCCAGCACCAGGGCTGTGAGATTTAAACTCATGTTTGCAGCTCAGTGAAAAGGTGATGTGTGTGCGTACTTCCAGTACCCTACTCAGCACACAAGAGTGCAGAGCATGGCCATAGTATGACGATGCCTGCAGACCCTGACCCTATCATTTGTACAGATGCATGCATCAGATTGAGGATAAGCCACCCCCCAAGCTACTAGCTCCCACTGCCTCCTTACCCCCAGCAGCTATTGACTCCCTCAACCCTCCCAACACCTGGCAGCTAATGGCTAACTAGGCCCCTCCTCCAGGCACATACAGACTCCTTTGGCCCTCTTCCTTCCGGTAGCTAAAGGCTACCGCCAGCTTAATTACAGTATGTAAGGTCCTAAATAACCTAGGATCACATAGACTCTACAGTACACAGTGCTCCAAAATCATTCACAATTGATGTTTTCAGTTGTTGAAAAAGCAGTATTCCACAGGAATGTCAGAGACTAATATAATAAAGGCACATTCATTCCCCCACAAGAGAACACATATTTGTTGCAGAATAAATGGTATAACCATTTAAATGCATTTTCTTCTCAAAACGTTTCATTCATGTAATTGCACCCCAGAACACATTTGTTGCAAAATAAGCAGCACTAAAAACAAATACAGTTTACAATGAATGCAGTACTAATGTTTTTACTGAAAAGAGACAAAAAACAAACCATTTGGCTAAATGTTTACATGCTTTAGTGCCATGCACTGCTGCCTGTGGTGGTGCTTGTAAATCAACATATTTTTCCTGTTTCTCCACAATCACTAAGTTATTGAAATCAGGCCCCCAATCACTCACCCACAGACTCTGATAATTTAAAAACTCATCCACAAAAGCCCAGATCCGAGTCCATGAAATACAGCAGCTTTTCTTTCTCCTTTGTTCATAACAGAGCAGGCCAACAGAGACGTTAGAAAAGATTCAACTAAACAAGAACATGCATGATTAGCCACTGCCATGCAACTGGAGACTGATGAGTTCATTGTTTAATGCTGAGGTATGTAAAACTTGCTGTGATTGGATGTTAGCTACAGTGGACAGAGAAAGAAGACACTCCATTTGCTGTGACAGATTCTTGAATCACTCCTGTGGTCTTAGATTCAGTTAGAGCAGGGCTGTGCTTGATCGCCCTTTTTAATCAGTCTGCCTTGAAATACAAGAAGTTTTCTGTTAGGGACATCTAATGTTCACCACACAGACTTGTGAAAAGAGGGACAAAGTAAGGACGCAGCTTTAGTTTTCCATCCTGGAAACACCAGAGGATGAGGGGAAGGGGGAGTCATCTAAGAGTTACTCAGGGCTCCATGCAAAAAGTTCTGCTTGATAGAAAAAAAAAAAAAAAAAAAAGAGAACACAGTATGCATTTGGCAGTGTTACTGTAGTTTTCCATTTGCCTGAAGGGGAGGGGGGGGGGCTTGAGGTGACTGTGAGCAGGCATTTAATTGGGTACTATAGTGAACTGATTCTCTAATCCTGAGTTGGTTCTCAAAAAGGATAATGGCAGACCCTGTGTTATGCAGGCATTTCTGTAAAAGGGTAACATTGGAAGTGCTGCTTGCATTTTTCTTGCCTCATTCCACTGTTTTCAATCTAGTTAAAAGTACAAGGGCATAAAGAGTAGAATTTGGCTGGGTAAACAACAGCTTTAACTGCACAGAAACTTTAAGTGAGCTAGCGGAAACTAGGAAATGTTGCTGAAGGCTTTATTATGTTTGTTCACGCATGTGCAAGAAACATAGTGCCATCATCCGAGTTTTTGAGGTGTGGCACTGTAAATATGTGGTCTCAATAAACAGATCGTGATAACCAGATTATGATGCATAAAATGCATACTTCGCATTTACCATTTTATTTTAGGAAAACAGAACCCCCCAAAAAAAAAATAATCCAATATTTACAGAAAGGAAAAATATGATGATATTTCTTCACATCAGTTCAAACATCAGGAAATATTTCTTGCTTCAGATGCTATAAAGAAATTCCTGTGTTCTTTCCTTCCTCAGTTAATGTGAAAGCCTGCACATTATCTCCTTGCTGCGATCCTTCTCTCACCTTGGTCAGAATTCTACTGACCAATCTATCTAAGCCTCATAGTGGAGGGTTTGTATAGTGAAGGAAAGGGGTGTGGTTTTCACTGAGCCATCCTCCTTTGTGACATCACATTCTCTTGCATCTATAAAACCTGCCATTTTAGGGTAGCTTGCCCTATAGTAGGACCTTACAGCATGAGCCAGACCTGTAGTTAAAACAACTTTTCTTTGCAAATGTGAAAAGTATAAAGATAAACCAAACCTGTTTAAGAACAAATAACAGTCTATAACCTTAACACGGAAAAGAGAGATGAGGGGCGTGCTCCCTATCTGCCTCCATATAAGGTTATAGCTTTTTATTTGTCTTTTTGTTCATATAAGGAAAACACACATAAGTGAACCACTGTAGCATCTATATTTTGAGTCGCATAATATGATACTCTAATCTTTGGTCATGTATATTTTCTTTCCAAATCCCTTGTTTTATATTTCCAGAACCTTTTATTATTGTTCTCAAACAGCTTATCTGGCTGCTGCACTTTAAGCCGACGCCTTGCTGAGGAACTGTCTTCTAAAACACAGAAGGCTTAACTTCAATAATTACAACCCCCTTTTGAATGAATTCTTTTGACACTTACAGAACTCCAATTAATCTGCCTGTAGTGTTTTAATTATACTCTCTTACTTTAGCCCATTTTCAAGTGTTTTAAAAACAAGGGTACATTTCTCATTGCTATGGGTCTTTTTAGAATGTGCACCATAGCAACCAAACACAGTTGCTTTAATTTCCTCCTAATTTTAAACTTAAGTGTTTGGATACAGGTGTATTAAACTCCTACAGTAGTTATACAGGTTCTATAGCACTTTCCTGCAAACCTGTACTTTGTTTGTGTTGCCTAAACCATTTTTCCCACTGTTTGCAGAAATTTTACAGTCTCAGCTTTCCTTACTCACTAACTGAATTGTAGCCAAAGGCTTTTTCCCACAGCCCAGCCCTCTACTCATTTTGGGGCTTCTTTTAAGTGACACAACTCCTTCTTTACTTATATTATAACAAGATGCAAGTTTTTAATACCAGAGCAAAAAGTGACAGTAAAGGCAAAGCAGAAAATTGCCAGGTTGGCCACCCTGAGAAGAAAATTTGGATAGATAAGAATAAGCAGAAGACAGCATAGAGTGAAAGCAGAAACCAAAGGGGGAGGGTTATGCATCTTCTCTGAGTCAGCTTTATCCATCAAAACTGGACCTCCTGTTACACGCACCCTGTCTTTCAGTTCAGTCAGTGTGTTTGCAGGTGAGGCCACAGTTTACCAACAAATGCTGCAGCTGTCTATGACAGCAGTTGAAAATGCAGTGCCATACAGTTGAAAGGGAGAGCTCCGCTTCAGTGAGCAGCGATAAGATAGTGCTGATTAGTATATTGCTCATGCACTCTCCCCCCACACACACATGCATATTGTGTGCTCACATGTCCCGTCCCTCCCACATACACACACACACACTGTATGGCTGAGGGGGGTGCCAAATCCCCTGTCGACTCTGCTGCGCTCCCCCCCCAACAGAGTTCCAGGTGCCATGCTGGGAACCCACCGCAGCATGGCAACGGTCCATAAGGCTGATGGGAGTGCGCAATCCCCATCGACTCCACTGCCCCCTCCCACACAGCTTTCCAGATGCCACGCTGGGAGCCCACCCCAACATGGCACAAGTCCTGCTTTATCTTCCTAAAAGACAAAAATACCTAGAAAGAAAAAAATGGTCCCTCACTGTCTTGACCCCCTCCCACACCCACCTTCTGTGCAAATTGCCTCCCCATACCCCCCCTCTTACCCCATTCTTACCTCCGGAGTCTGGTGCGATGATCTTTAGTGGACCGAGAACATGTTTGCACTCTTCAAAGCTGACCATGAACTGAAGAAATGCCGGTAAGTTGTATAATGGAATAAATAGGTTTTTTTCAACTTTGATGCATATCTCGGGCATTTCTGGGAATTATTTCACCAAATTTTTAATATGGGGTTTTTGGGACCCTACCTCATGAATTCTGTCACTGTCATTGTGTTAATCGTCCCTGAAAGGTGATTTCATGGTCACTGCACGGAACTGCCTTTTGGGACCGATTTACAAAATGACAGTGTCACAGTTTATGAGGTAGGCCCCCAAAAACCCTATGTTGAAAATGTGGTGAAAAAATTCCCAAAAATGAGTGTTTTATGAGCATGCGTTGCGCTATTGCTACACACTCTTGTAAGTTCACAAATTTTCAATATTTTCACTCCAGATTTTCAACATTGCCATTTTACCACACCTCCTTATGAACAGTATAGCTGTCATTTTTCACATCTCACCCAAAATATGTTTCTGTGACGTGGCACACAATGACCCAGTCGGTCTGAAATAAATATTCAGGAGAGATTAAGACAAATACAATGACACTGTTCATGAGCAGAGGTGTTAAAATGGCTATGTTAAACATTTGTTGAAAAAAGTCCATAAAATGACTGTGTTACGAGCAACCATTGTGCAGTTTCCACGCACCCTCGTAAGTTCATGCATTTCTAATATTTTCAGTCCAGATTTTCACCACTGGCATTTTTCCACACTTCCTTCTGAACAGTACAGCTGTCATTTTTCACACCATGGCCAAAATGTGTTTTGCACTTCCAGTGCAGAAATGCTAATGTGATGGGAAACCACTGTTGGGACAGATTAAGAAAATCACACTGACATTGTTCATGAGTGGAGGTTTCAAAATGCCTGTGTTGACAATCTGCTGTAAAAATCCCCAAACTAACTGCATTATGAGTGCAAGCAGTGCTTTCTACGCATGCTTGTGGACTTCACCAGTTTTATTAATATTTCCACTGCAGATTTTCAATATTGCCATTTTTGCACCTCCCCAAGAACAGTACAGTTGTCATTTTTCATATCCTGTTCGAAATGTGTTTTTGCACCTGTGGTGTCAAATGGAGTAGTCACTGTGCAAAATCAGCTGTTAGCTAACGAACTGATATTGACACTGTTCAAAAGGTGGGGGTCACAAAAACCCATGTTGAAAGTATGGAGTGAAATGCCAAAGGAACGCCTGAGGCGTTAGGGTTTCCGACCATAACGCCCCACCCTGTACAGATTGACAGGCATCAGGGGTGTGACTTGGGAGTCTTGCCTGTAATGCTCATAACATTCAACACTCTGTAGTCAGTAAGAGGCATTGAGATGTGCCTTGGACTCTTTGGCCTCAAAGTTCACCCCATTCTCCTATACAGCACCCATCTCACTGTATTCACTGATGGAATGGGGTGAGCATAAGGCCAAAGACCCCAGGCACACCACGACACTTGTTGGTGTCTGCAGGGTAGGTGTGGAAATGGCATGGCCGTATCGCCTGATGACCCAAAGGCACACCCCAATGCCTATTAGTCTCTGCAGGGTGGTGGTGGAGTTGGCTTCAGTTCAATACTTCACTGCCATTCCTATTATGCAGCTCTCTAACTCCTACACTACCAATGCCAATGCCAGCAAGCAAACATTCGGCATTGACAAATGCTTGTTGATTCAGCACCTCTGTAGACAGCTCCTGGACAACCATGACAAGCTGCTTGCCCTGAGGAAAGATTGTCAGCTGTTCGTTCACCAGAGACAGCTTTCTCTTCACCCAAGATGGATCATGGTTCAATTGCATCCTGTGAGCCCATGGTTGTCTGTGCCAATCACTGTAGCTGCCATGGCTATACTGTTCTGAAATATATGGCAGGCAAATTATGATTGCTACATTTTTAGCTCTCACTGCAGCTAAGTTTTGCAATAGATTTCTAAAGACTGCTACTTACAGAGCATCAGGCAGCCCTGAATCTGTTTGATTACTTGTCTTGAAATGGTGTTTGAGGCATTGTGGATGTTTCTCTGAGCTGTTTACATACAGAAACATTGAATTTGATGGTAGATAAGGACTGCTTGGTCCACCCAGTCTGCCCATTTCCCTACCTAATGGATAAGCTGCAGATCCAAGTTAACCAACAGCCTACTTCTTCCTATCCCAACCCCATAGAATTGCCTTATGACTGTCCCATGCATTCTTGAATTCCACCACTGTTTTTGACTCCACAACCTCCTCAGGAAGGCCATTCCATGCATCCACAACCCTCTCCATGAAAAAATGCTTCCTCACATTACCTCTGAGACGTCCCTCGCTATCTTCAAATTGTGCCCCCTTGTTCTTGCACACCTCTTTTTCTTAAAGATGCTACCCTCTTGGACTTGGTAAATTCCCTTGAGTGCCTTAGAGTTTCTAACCTGTCCCCCTCTCCTCCTTTCCTCAAGTCTATACATATTAAGCTCCCTAAGCCTCTCTTCATATGTCTTCTGGTGCAGACCCTGCACCATTTTATGCCCTCCTCTGGACTGCCTCTATTCTGTCTATGTCTTTGCAGAGATTGCATCTCCAGAACTGCATGCAGTACTCCAGATGGGGCCAGTGCAGCTATGGGTGGGGGGGGGGACACTGTACCACGTGGAGCCGAACTGGGTGACAGGTGGTATAGTGCTGTGGCTGCCTGGGGGTGGTGCATGGACTGACAGGGTGTGCAGGCTGTTGTGCTGCTGTCTGCCGTATGGCAGCCTGCCTGTAGGTGGCCACTCACATAAGTCTGCTAGAACTAGACTTATCTTTTAGATGCGCATCCCCTGAATTGCTCTGGGATGCACCTCAATCGGGGCTGTGAATGGGGCTGTGCCAGGTATGCATGGGCATGCCCCCTTCAACCCCCCTCCAGATGCACCACAAATCATTACTGGCATTTTGCGGTGCATCTGTGATGTGCTGGCACATTGGGGTTGCTCTGGCGCATTGGACCCCCTTTGTGAATCACCTTTTGGTGTGCATCAGAGATGCTCCAGTGCATCCCTTTTGTGAATCATGCCCATGAATTTTGATATATGGTAAATAGATTTACAATTTCTAAAACATATTTGGAGACAATAACCCAGTCTTATTAAACAATATTAACAATGATGCTGGTGTTTGGCACACTAGGAGAACAACACAGCGGGTGAGATTCAAATCTGGCTGCATCTTAGCTGATAATGCAGACATTCTGGAGTAGCTTGCCATTGCACTTCGAGTGTATGGTTTGAAGATCGTGCATAAAATCAAACACTATGCTGGTGATCAAGTTTGTACTCTGAGCACAGGATGTGGAGAAAAATTATCCAACTCCTCCATACCTCAAAAGATAACTGAAGCTGCCACAATAAAAATATGTAGTGGTTAAAATAATTAAACTGCTAGAAGATGGCTCATTTGAAGGTTATTTGAATGGATTGTGGGTGCAGTGTTGAAAATGAAAGATAAAAATGGCAAATGAATGGTTCAGAATAAACTGCTCAAAAAGATGGGTCATTTGAAAAGTATTTGAAGGAATATCAGGAGCAGAAAATGAAGGGTAAAGACAAAAAATGGAAAATGAATGGCTGAATGGTACAAAACTGTGAAATGAAGGGATTTTGAGAATAAAACAACTTGAAATTCACCAGTATTTTTTGGTATGGGTTCTCACTCTCCTGTTTTTTGTTGACCACTCTTACTAGCATTGTATCATCTGCAAAGTTGACAAACTAGCCACTTTTGTTCTTTTTATAAATTGAAAATAAACATGTTGAACAGATATCATCCCATAATTGACCACTGTGAAACCCCAGTAGTCACTACCATATAGTCTGACACTTGTCCCACCACCACTCTACATCCTGTTACTCAGACAGCTTCTAATATATACTAATAGTTGTTCAGCTACTCTCTACTTACAATTTGTTTGTAATAATCTTCTTGAGGTACCTTTTTAAGGGTTGTACTACAGTCCAAATATACTGGGCTCAATTCCAGAAGCAGCTGCAATCGCTGCAGGGACTTGCAGCAGGGTGTTTGATGCAAGTGCCAATTACGTCAAACTCACTATTCTGAATTCATACCTAAGTCCCAGATGTGGCAAATTTAGACCAACCCCCGCCTAATTTTGCATATGTGTGGGTATCCTTAGTATAGGGCTTGCGCCAAACCATTAACTCAATCTGATGTAAAGTGGGAAAAGTGTTGCAACTGTGCCAGCCCTTCTGAAATTGGACTGAGTTGCTCCAAGGGCAGCGACAAACCTTGTGGTGAATGCAGAGTTTGGCACAAGCCGTGCACCCACCTTCTGGAATCGGGCTGACTATGTTTAGAATATCCATGCCCTGTATCTATCTCATTTCATTATCAAAAAACTAATGCTGTGTGGAGTGTGGAATTCTGACTCTGAAATTAGCATGGAATTACTATTCCACGGTCGGAATTTCTGCTAGAATTTCACTGGTTCTTATGTAGAATTCTGCCTTTTGTGATCTATGGAATACTATTCTACCCAACAGCATTTTTCTTCAGAAATTCATTCTGCATGCCAGCCCAGTGGTGCTGGAGGTTGAGGTGCTGGATGCCTCACCTCTGACCATGTTGGTGACCTGGGTTCAGGAATGAGCCCGGGCCATCAGGGGTCGGCAGGGGTGAGAGAGGACTGAGCATCTGGAGGACTGCTCTCCTCTCTCGGGAAGAGAGGGATTGCCATCCTGCTCGTTGATCTCCTTCTGGTGGTGGCTGGAGGAGATGCGAGTTGGGAGGCACATTGCTGACATATGCAGGGACACTGGTTTACTGGGATTGAGAAAGAGCATATTCCATTTTGCACATTGTGAAAAACGATATTGTCACCGGTGTCTGATAAGCCAAAATCCGGTTTTACTGGTATTGGGTTTTGTGTACTTTATTTAACAATTTTTAACTCTGCTAACATGCATTTTAGCACTTTTGACCTCCACTATTACACTTCCTTCCATCCTTGTACCAATTTAAAGTTATTTTAGGTACAGGATGTGATGGCAGCAACAACACTACAGTCCCCATCCCTAAGGTGCAAAGGCAGCACCAACACAGCACTACGGCCCCATCCCTCTGGTGTGATGGCAGCAGCAACAGCACTATGACCTCCCTCCCTCAGGTGAGACAGAAGCAGCAACACTGTGGCCCCCATCCCTTAGGTGTGATGGCAACAGAACTATGTTCACCATTCCTCAGGTGTGATGGCAGTAACAGCACTATGGCCCCCATCCCTCAGGTGGGACGGCAGCAGTACTACATTCCTCATCCACCAGTGGTGATGGCAGAAGCACTACAGCCCCCACCCCTTCGGTGTGATGGCAGTAGCAACAATGCAGTCCACATCCCTCTGAGGTGATGGCAGTAGTGACATCACTATGATCCCCTTTCTTCAACACCCACATCCCACATGCACAAGTTACAAATGACTTGGTCTCTTTGCTTGTTAGAATTCAGATGTGAATTAATCTGAACCATCACCGCTAAGGTGGACTACCTTTGTTTTTTCCTATCTATAATTTAACTGCCTGAATTGGATTTCTGCCTGTGACACCGCTGACCAGGGTTAAGGAACAGACTTGGGTGTTGGAGGGCCAGCTGGTGGGTGAAGGCTTGAGTGTTCAACGACCACTCACTTTCTCCTATGAGGGATGGTGGGTTCACTGCTTAGCATTTGCTGGCCCCTGGTGGAGGCCAGAGGCACGACAACATGTCAGCCCTCACTGCAGGAGGGAGCGTGACAGACGTCGGCTAGTGCCTTGACATCATGTGGCTTGTCACGCTCCCAAGAAAATGGGAAAACACCTGCTGACTAACTGAAGGACAGCTGTTGGTCACTTCTTAAGCAGAAAGCCCCAGACATGTGTCAGTTCTGACCCTGCCATGCCCAGGATACAAGGAAGTTCTTTAGGACAACCCTCCTCCCTGGTAGCTTCCCACGGCGGTAGGGGCCCACTCAATGAAGGGTTACTTTGGCTACCCAGCAACACAGCAGTAAGGGCAGTGGATAGTGGTCGGGACTCAGCAGCGGTGGTAGAGGGCCTTGGCAGGCCTGAAGGAGTGAATTGCCAGGGGGTAGGAGGAGCAAAAAAAAAAACTGCTTGAATTTACTTCTTTGAAATAAAGTGTCTTCACCTAAAAAACTCACAAGTGATTAGTGGAGGATGTTCAAATGGATTTATGCAGCTCCCAGACATGTGGATGCTTTTTTTACTTGGTGTCCATGAAAAAGGTGTCTCCCAGTTTTCATGTCTTTGTTCGAATGTGAATTGAGCACTACTCTGCCCACCAGCATCATACAGCCCCTGGGGTCTTACCTACTGTATGTCATTGACTGTGCTTTCAAAATCCACTGGCCAAACATAAGTACACTTAAATACTTAACATTTGCTTTTTGTTGAAACGGTTTTCAGAAAACTTTCTGTTGTCACAAAGACTGAAACAGCAGGTGGAGAAAAGGTGCAAATTATCCAATTCACCTAAATGGGGTACTAACTGTGAAGTATTTTCATAAGTAGCAAGGCAGTTTCTTCTTTGTGAGCATACTTTCATTCAGACTTGTTTTCATTTAAACAACTGAGGATTTTGGATGTCCCTACTGATTATAAACTTGAATAAGCTAGTTGGTAACAGCGATCCTTCGTTTAGCAATCTACAACCTAGATGCTTATATGCAAAGAATACAATCAAAACCTGACTAAAATCTAAAAACAAACTTATAAAACACATAAAATGTATCTGAACATTTATCTTTACCTACACAAAATAATTTCAGCCCAAGTAAAACCCAGGTAAATTACATGGTACCCTGACTACTATTCTATGATGTAGTAAACATATATTGGTATTTTTTTATATTCTTTGTAAAGCAGGTAAGGCCCACTAGGCAGAACTGTCTGTTTTCAGGAGTGACATAGAAGCACTGGGGAGGTTAAGTGACTTGCTTGGAGTCACACAATATGCAAGTGGAGGTTGTGGGAATCAAACCCAATTCTGCTGGATGTACCCAGTTCATTCACTGTTTGTTACTCTAACCACTAGGCATGGGTGGTTAAACTGAATGGCTGATTACAACAAAGCAGTGCCAGTGATTTCCTTACTGACTCTATATGCAGCAAAGCAGAAAGAATGCAAAGCACAGCAGCATTCATTTTAAGATGCTGAAATCTGGTCAGCCCGCTGGTGCTATGGTAGCACTATTGCTTGCAATGTCAGCGACCCAGGGTCAGATGTGAACTCGGTTTGCTGGAGGTCTGGCCAGGGAAGTAGGATCGAGCACCTGGGGGACTGCTTTCCTCCTCCTCCGGGGAGGGTGTGCTGCAGGTCCTGCTGCTTTACCACCACCTGTGTGACACGGGTGGTGATGAAATAGTGCTACAGAGTGATCAGGAGGGGAGGATGCTAGCTAGGATCTGGAGCAGTGGCATCTCTCTATGTGACCTACCTCCTTGGATCTCCTCTAGTGCCGGTGCCCTCAGGGACAGAGACCAGAAAACCAGGAACAATCACCCCACATTGGCCACTGGCAGAAGGGATCCAGGTGCCCCAGACTTCATAACCGGGCTTCATGATGGACCCACTGAGCTGCCCAACACACACTAAGGGAGTGTGGAGGGTGACCTGGGGTGCCTTCCTTCCACCTGGGGAAACAATCCATGCAGGATAGGGGCTGGACCACAGGAGCTCATGATCGTTACCTGGGGGTGAAGCTAAGGATACCCAGTCTAGGATCTCTGAAAAGTGGAGACTGATGTTGTGAGAGGGACATAGAAAGAAAATTAAAACAAATTAAAAATGATGCTGAAATCTTAGAGATTCTGTGCAGCGACATGAAATTTCCGTGAGGGCACCGGTACAAGAATTCAAAATCTGCAAACCAAGCAGGATTCCATGATTGTTACCGTGTTACTGGTAAAATGGAAAACCAGGGTCCCTGGACATACGCTGTGAGTGGAGGTGGGGAGGTGGAGAAAAATGGTGGAAATGGAGATGGCAGGCTCTGTGATGGCTCGCCTGTGCCTGTCCTGGCTCCCGGAGTATCTGCATTTCGCTCCTGAGCTGGGGGAAAGCCTGCTCCCCTTCACCTTGGCCCTGTCACGGGGGCATGTGTGTGATTATAGGGGAATTCAGGAGGGAAATGAAGAACCGGAGACTGAGTCCCTCCAAGGGAGGGATCAGAGCTGCCTGCCAGGCTCCCAGGAGTATAAATAAATAATAAAAAGAAGAAATTCATTCTGCAACCATTTCCATGGAAAATATTGAAATCCATAGGAACAGCATTTTTCCACAGAAAATATTCTGCAATCATTTTCTGCTGCGGAATTCCAACATTCTGTTTCTAGTGAAATTTGGTGGAATTTCCACAGAATTTTAAAATTTCTATGAAATTTCATTCTACCAGAAGTTGAAAATTCTGCACAGCACAACAAAAAACTAATTAAATTAATCTGACAAGATCTCCCTCCTACAAAATTATGTTGGTAATCAGTTAATATTCTGTCCTCAGCAATCAAGACATCCTTACAAATAGTCTTTAACATCCTACCTACAACTAAGTTCAGTCTAATTGGATGTAGTTCCCAGGATTTTTCCTAGATTCCTTTTAAAACAAGTGAATCAATTATTTATTTATTTTTTCAAATTGTACATGCTTTATCGAATCAACAAGAACACAAACAGCATTGAAGTACAGCAGGACAAAACCAATTCCAGTCTGAAATTATAGAGAGTATGGAATTTTAGAATAACAAAGTAGACATAACTGCATTAAGCTATACATACAGTGGTCCCTCGTTATAACGAATGTCTCATGATCCATCATTTTAGTTCGTTATAATGTGAGTTCACTATAATGGAGACAGCTGAAAATAACTCAAATCACCAATCCTGTTATGTGAATTAAATACTGTACATTGACTTGGAACAGGCAGCAAGAGTTCAGTCAGGAAGGCATTTATAGAATAAGCCCATTTCATTTGCACTATACAGCATGTCACTATCATAGCCAACAGTCTCAGTAGCCCTCATCAGCAACAGCATAAACGCAGTCACAGCACCTGAATTGGATGATCACTGCTCCCTGAAATGTTTAGTTACCTGATCCCATTTCTTATTTGGAAATGCCACAACCACCCTGGACTTGATTTAAAATGGCTGTCCTCATCATAAACTGCAGAAGCAAAGGACTCCAATTTCTGTTATAGAATTGTACCTGACAGGGGAATCCCTGCCTCATGCTGGCTTTCAAACCAAAGGCAAACTGTTGAGTTCACTTCTGTGTTGGCACCAAGCTGCATTTTGTTTTCTGTGCAGCCCATTCTTTCAGAGCAGTGAAACACAAAGTCCTTTAGCTTCTCCTCCTGCTTTCTCTACCCCAACACTTTTGACTTAGGCAGCCCGTACACAATTGCCAGCTTGGCTGTAGAACCCTTTTTTTATGCAGTTCAGGATCTCTATTTTCTCTTCAAGATCAAGTGCCTTTCGTTTTCTTTATAAAAGAGATTGGTTATTACAAAGGGACATTTAGTGAGGAGAGCTGTAGTAAAAAGAAGAACCTGGGATATACAAAAGCAAATAAAATAAAAACAACCCCAAACAGAAAAATACCACCCTCCCCAAACCCAACCTCCACCCCAGCAGTGGAGGATATCAGAATATTAAAAAGTCAGAAAGGAAAACTGGGTTACTGAAATACACAGTAGTAAAATAGGTACCTATTACGAGGACAAGGCAAGTAGTATAAAGGAGGATAGATGTTACTAGAAGGAACAATGGGTCACCAGAATTTATACAAAGAACCAGATGGTTCATGGTTAACAGGACATACAGGAGTTCCAAGATGCTCTGATATTTGTGGGACTTATTTTTCAGGCTGGCTATAATCTGTTCTCCCTATAGAGCAAAAAGTATCTCCCTGTATCATTCAGTAACAGAAGGGATACCTTGATCCAGCTAGTGTTATAGTATCACTTTCTTTGCACATGCTGAAATAAGATCAATGTGTGGCAATTGATTCCAATTAGTGTAGTCCCATATTCTCCTAGTAAACACACTTCAGGAAGAAAGGCATAGGACAACCCTAGAAGGGGGTCCAGTCATGAGTCATGACTAAATGGCTGCTCAGAAGTTGATGACTTTTTCGCAGGACCAAGGCATGTGAAGCATTGTACCAGGTTCCTTATTACATCTAGAGCAGGTATTGGAGAGGTTTCCCATACTGTGTAATTTGGCAGGGTTATAATAAAGATTATGCAGACCGCGACCTGGGTTCGGGAGTGGAGTCAGGTTGCTGGAGGACCGGCGGGGAAAATGGCTTGAGTGTCCCACCATGGCTCGCCTTCTCAGGGTGGAGGGTGGTATCGAGCGGAGGCTTGAGGTACAACAAGTCCTGTTCGTGGGGGGGGGGGTTCAGCCGTGATGTGTGGTGGACATCGGTACCTAGTGCCTTGACGTCAGGGTGCACACCACATGAGGGGCAAAAAAACAGAGGAAATCAGCCTTCCATCGACGTTAAGATGAGGCACCAGAAGCGTGCCCTCAAGATGCCACCACCCGCCCAGACCACCTTGCCTGACGAAATCAAGTAAATGTATGGGGTGTATGGGCCCCACCTCATTCCCCACCCAGCGGGTATAACCGCAGTTCCATGGGGTGCAAGGCTGGTGATGGGTTGGGTGGTTGACAGAGGGATGACTCCCAGGTGCCTCTGAAGGGTCAGAGATAGAGGGCTAGCAGGAGGAAAATAGAAAGTAAAAAAAAAAGATCATGAAGAATCTGGAATTGGAGAGAGTGATACCTATCCCATTGTATATATTTATATACTGTAAGTGTTTCCAGATTCGAGGCCAGTTATGGGGAGAATCAGTAGATGCAAAGCCTGATTCCAGTAATAAAACAGTTGTCCTTCCATGTTGGCAAGAAACTTCTGTAGTTGATAGTAATACTATGAGACGACGTGGAAAGTAGGGTGGATAAGGCCATTGAAAGGACCTGCCTCCTGTAAGAAAGAGTTATCCCAGTGGCCAGTACCAAACTGATGCAAGAGCACGGTAAGCTAGAAATATTTGAAACATGAAAGGGTAGTCCAATGAAACATGAGGGGGGACCTTGGGCTTCCTAATTACAGGCTCTAGAAACAAATTTAAAAAAAAGGTGAGAGCAGACATCCTTGCCTGGTACTGTACCTGGTGTAAAAGAAAAGAGTTGGACAATATGCCTTTACAAAGTATGCAGGCTGAAGGGTAAGGATAGAGCACCTTAACCCACTGAATAAAAGTCAGAATATGAAATTTGTGGAGTAAACTAAACAGATAGTCCCAAGAGACCCTGTTAAATGTATTTTCTGTGTTCAGGGTGCCAGCACAGCAGGAGCAATGGAATCCACAGATGCAGAAATTAGTAAGAAAGTTTATGCAGGTGGTCAACTGAGAGCCGTCCTGCCAAGAAGCCAACTTGTTCCCGGCTGATGATGGTGTCCCAGACTTGATTCAACCAGATAGCCAACACCTTCATGAGAATTTAATGATCAACATTTATAAGAGAGATTGGCCGGTAGTTCAAGACCAGCAGGGGCTCTCTGCCAGGTTTCAGTAGCACTGCGATAGTGGCTTCAGTAAGAGAGAAATCAGAAAAGTCTTTTTGAAAAATATAATTAAAAGTTTTGAGAAGTACGGGTGCCAGCAGATTTTTAAAAGTTTTATAAAAATTAAAAGTACAGTAAAGCCCACTAGGAGGAAACTCAACCTGCAGAATTCTGCAGTAGACTTATCAGAGCAAACAATGCAGTTTCAATAGAGTTGATCTCTTTGTCATGCAGGAAACTGGTAACACTGTGCTTCATCCTGGTGGGCTTCACTGTATAGCTATCTGGCCCAGGGATTTGTCAGGTGGCAAGGCGCAATAGCATGGAAAATTTCAGATATTGTCAAAGGGCCCTTCAGTGTCTCTATGTGTGGATCAGCCTGGTGGGATAAATCTATATCTCTCAGAAAGGCTTCCAAATGGTTCAAACAGAAAGAGGGAGAAGGTAAAATATGTAATGATTGATAATAGTCTAAAAAATAAGAAGCAATATATCGAGGAGAGGTGAGAAGCTGGTCTGATTCAGTACAGAGGGAAGAAATTATCCTCTCTGTGGCCTGGGGGTGCAGGCACAGTGTCAGGAGCTTACCAGCCTTTTCACATTGATTGAAATATTTTGCTTTAGAGTGTAATATTAAATATTCCAGCTTTTCCCTAAGAACGTATTATATTTTAATTGAAGGCTTTCTAAATGCTCCCATACTGAAAGAGAAGAAGTCAAGGATATGTCTTTCCAGAGACCTAAACTGGGATAACAGAGAAAACAATTCTTTCAAAGACATCTTTTTCCTTTTGGAGGCCAATTGAATTTTCTTCATCCCAGAGTGAACTTTTCAAGGTCCTCCATAAAAATCAAGGTTGGCATGGAAGGAGTTAACTTCCAAAAAGAGAAGATAAGGCACTGAACATATTGTACCAAATAATCATATTTCAGCAACTGGTTATTAAATTCCATACTTTGTTGCATTCCAGAGATGGGGAGACATAATGGGAGTAATGTGGGTGATGATCAGACAAGACTTTAGCAGCATAATGGCAGGACAAAGCTCCAGGATGATGCTCAATCCCTAATAATAAGCAATCAGTTCTTGAAAAGGTATTGTGAGAGAGGTGAATGAAAAGATTATTCCTGCTGGGCTGGGTGTGAGTACCGTCAGGGGTCCAGAAGGCTTAGGGAGTCCATTATATCTCAAAAGCCAATTTACCTGATGTAAGTGATTGACAGCGAGGACTGGATCTATCAATACATTACAGTAAACCAGCTTCCAGTCTCCCCGAGAAGTATAGATAGGAAAGACCAAGGTGCCAAAGTGACATTAAAGTAATGAAAAGCTAGGATTTTCTACCGTGGGCCCATAAATAGCCCCTAATATAACTTCCAGGTGACCCAATAGGGCTCGCAGGATAAGGATAAGCCTCTTTTATTGCTTACTTCTTGGAGCAGATGGATGGACACTTTCCATGCCACCAAGATAGCAACATTCCTTTTCTGTGAATCTGCCCCTGCCCCAAATGTGTGTCCCACCCAGAAATGCATAACAAGGAGAACCTGGGATGGGAGCAGGTGAGTTTCCTGAAGAAAGACAACATCCTCCCCGGGTTTGAGAAGATGGAGTAAAACCTTAGCTCCTTTCATGGGGGATTGAACACCTTTTACATTCCATGGGCAGAAGTAATATGCAACCGCTATTGATATCCCCAAATTGTTTTATTAGTTTATAATATGTGAGAGCTAGCTTATCAGTAATATATACTCAGCTTTTGATTACAGATGTGAGGAGTGGCAAAACACAGAAAAATTACTTTAAAACACCATACTTGAAATGCCATGCAGGACTCTGAAGACCAAAGTATAAGACTGTTTCAGTAAAGACTAGAACATATTAAGAGTCCTCAGTCGTAACGCACCTTGAACTGTTACTTCACACCATGTTGGCTAATGGACTGTCTTTTATGACTAACATCCGGATTTATGTAAATGATTTTTAGTTCATTTAATCATGATGGACTTTTCTGAATAGATACTTTACTAAATGTTAAATATGCTCTCAGAATAAGCATATATTTAATTTTAAAGGAGTTATAAATGTTATTATGTATGAATAATCAACATGACATAATGAAAGAGATGATTTCTGGAGAAATTTTTTAAAATCTTTTAATAAAAAAGTTAAATTGAGAAAAAAGTTACAGTACATGCAACCACCATAGTATTTCATCTGCTATAAGGAATACAATCTAATATTTGAAGGAAACTTGTAAAACCAAACATGCAAGCTTCTTATGTACCTCCAGTGGTAAACCACTCCACCCTACCCATTCCCTAGTACTAAAGCCAAACAAGTGATTCAAAAGAATGGGAGACCTCGACCCACAAAACCCAGCTCCCCACCCATAGCCCCTTTTAACCACATCCCCCCTCCGAAACCATAATATCAAATTCCATCTTGCAACCCCCTCAAATTTAGTTCTCAGAGAACCCCTTAGACAATTAAATCCTCAATAAGGAGCACAAACCCAATGAATGAGGGGAGTGGAAAAATAATTTGGTTTGACCCTGTACATTAGAACCGTTGATAAATCATCTTTTATGTGTCTGAGATACCAAAAAGAAGCAAATAATACTAATTCTCTATAACAACCTGAGCCCCCAGCTGGTGGGCAAAATCGAGGAGTATAACCCATGAACACCTAATAATAAAATACTCTGCATTATGAGAACAATAACGTAACCCCAACCAGTAAATCGGCTTAGAGGCCATCAGCTACCGCATCATGCCACCTTATCACCCCCCAACCATCTACAGTATAGATCAGGTAATACCACATTGGAACCTAGAGAAATGAATCAGTAAAGTTTAAAGTGAAACATAAAACCACTTAAGCATCATCAGTTATTATAAAATGATTAAGTAATAGCCACAGTTCAAAAATGAAAACCGATTAAAGTTCAGGGATCCAAACACTCGAATACTGTTTCAAATTAACAGAGTCCCTTGAAAGTATAATGGATCCAACAGAAATTACAGTAGAGAATGAAGAAATAATGGGACTGTATGACCGAATATATAAAAAAAAAAAAATTTGCAAAGTGCATTAAAAGTTCAATATATGCTACACTTATAGCGAAGGAAAAAAAAGCTCAAAGTGCAGTCTCTGTACTGATAAGGTCCTGATACGTAAGCTGTGATGGCAGAAAGAAGATATGCGAGGCACAGATGTAATCATGGATCGCCAAATGGAATCCATTGAAGCTCTTTCAATTCAGGATCAAATGTCGGCATAGAAGGAAAATCCTACTCTTCAAGCTGTAAAGAGACCGAAAGCCAGCATGGAGCCACTATATGACAACACAGTTCAATCCAAGTGGGGACCAGATCAAGCTTTCATCTCAAAGGATAGCACAGTTAGTTTACTTTGGAGCCAGATGAGTCCTATCCCTGCACGACAATGGGTGATCCCACAACAATGTACACTGCCATCAGGTAAGGTGAGCCAGTTAAGCAAGCAGTGTAGGTCAAAGCAGAGTCGACACAAGGAGGCAAAGAAAACAAATAATAACAGATAATCACATTCCAAAGTATTCATGTAGGTCAAAACTAAAAATCCCATTATAGCAGCATAAAGCCAAACCGCTAGGTATCTTGTAAAGTGAAGACTTGTAGGATGGATCAGCCAGCTTTATAAAGATCCAGTAAGAGTTGCTGAAGTTCTTTTGCTGCTTGATCCCCATTGTCAAATGAGTGCCAGGTGTCTTGAAGATGCACATGGAGGCAGGCTGGGTAGATCATGTGGACCATGATGTCATCTGGAATATGTTTGGAAACTACTGGTTGGAAGGCAGCCCATTTTTGTTTGATGGAGACTGGTAGATATTGTGTGATACATAGCCAGGTGCCTTCCCAGGAAATGGAGTGCAGGTCTTGAAGTTTAGCCAGCACATGCTGTTTATCCAGGTAATTAAGTCATTTGAATATGAGGGGACGAGGTGGAGAGCCAGGCGAGCATCTCGGGGGCAAAGACCGATGTGCACATTCCACAACATGGTTTGGGCCATTTGGCAATAGCCTCACCAGCTTTTCCAAGAGCTTCTGGACAAATTGCATTGGAGTAGTCCTTTAGAATCCTCAGGAAGGCTGACAACCAAATTGTTCCTCCTCCGGCCCTCCAGGTCCTCTAACTTCAGCTCAATTTTGTGGAATTTTATGCTGCAAAGAGATTAGCCTCCTGGTCCGTGCGACCTTGCTATTTTTCTAGCAATACAGAGGGCTTCAACATCTCAACCCGTCTATTAATGTTCACAAGGTCTCTTCTGAGTGAGGCAATCTCTGTAGTAAGCATCAGGAGGAATATTTTATTGGTTGTAGCTCCATCATAAATTTTTCTTTGAGAGTAGGGTGGCTTCCAAAGTTGCAGTAGTGGATTGCCCAGCTGTGAGCCACAGGCCTTGGACTATTTTTAAGGCTTGGCTGGCATCTGGGGCATTGTATGGCATGATTACTTTGGCACACTCCATCCATCCTCTTCAAAAACCATGCAGAAGGACTATAAAGCCAGCCACTGGGAGCATTCCTGTAGAGCGTAGAGGGCGAATAGTGATAAATAAATTTGCTTAAGTGGTAATATTTATAAAAGTTATAACAGGCAAGTGGAAGTGGAGCAAAGAAGCTGCTAGTCCTTTTGAGGCATCATGTGACTCTCAAGGAATCAATTATGGTGTCTCTAATCTCTTCACATTTGTCCTGCTTTCAAGGATTTTCTACAAGTCTGTTCCAGTAGTTGTGACAATTCTCCAAGTTTCCTTAGGATTTGGGGATGTATCATGTCACATCCTAGTGTCTTGCTTTTATCTACCTGGTTTAAATATTCTGTCGCCCCCTCTTTATAATTGCCTCTTGATTACATTTTGGGTCCCCCCCTTCAAACTGACCCACACTATTAGCAGTTAACCCACAGTGAACAGTGATATAAAACATAGTGCTCTTAGATCAGTCCACTACAGTCACTTCCTCCCCAATTAACAAGCCATTTTTGATCCATAATGGGACCTTTTCTTTCCTTCACTCATTTCTTACTTCTAACACAGCTAAAATATTTTCTTCATTTCTTCTCATATTCCTGGAATGCAGCTCATATATTTTCCATTTACCAGTTCCTAATATCCTTTCTGAATGCTCTCTGTTAGATCCTATAATCTGCCCTGCTGTTGTTTGATGGATTTAAGCAATAACAACTGAGAAGCCAGTCATTTCTGAGGGTTTAATGACCAGTTGGGGGAATGGGTGAACCAAGGCACAGCCGAGGGTCACCTCCCTACAGCCAGTCATTAATCCAAGGAAATGACTGGCTTTGAGGTTGTTGTTACAATTATAAGTCTAATCTCAATAACAACTTTAATTTTTGCCAGTTTTATTTAGGTTTTAGCTATGTGATGTGAGCCATGCATGCCACACAGCAAGAGTCTGCAGCCGGATCAGTCATTTTCAAGATGTTAATGACCAATCCAGTAGCCAGCCTGGAGCCTTACTAGACACATGGATAATTAATAAGGCTTATAATATTCCTCACTGCTTTAAAGGCTTTCTTTTTTCTCCTGTGTTTCTCATTACTGCCTGACTCATTTTAGCTGACCTGCATTTGGTTCTCTTGATCTTGTTCAGGAACACATTCCCTCACAGCCTTTTCAACTATTGATTTTAGCCTAAACCTACAAAGGGACATATTATCTGGTAGCCCTCCATACTCCCCTTCCCCGGAAAGAAACACACTGTCACATGTCTTGGAGGAAATGACCACAGCCTTGCGTTTATTGAATCACATTTCAGATAACAGCAGCGTGCACATCTGGGAGGATCCTCTGCCCTGTGATCATACTGGCCAAGGCTGTAGGGCTGCTCCCATCAGGCGCCTATCTCCTTGCAGCATAGATATACCTGTTGCAGGTGGATCGTGACTCCTCCCTGGGTTCAGGTGTTCATCGCTCTCTACGCCAACCAGAGGAGTCACAAGCCCTTCAGAAGAACTCAGCTCATCACCGTCCCCTCACCACTATTCCATCTCTCTCTCTTATTGATCCTCCTGAGTTGCTGCCATGGCTGCAACATATTGGCATTACCATCCCTGACTATTTATACTAAATCTATTTTGTTTCTACCGCTTCTACCTTGGTTTTAGCACTCTTTTGGAGGAGGTGAAAACCTGGGAAAGACCCTGCTACAGGAAAACCAGGAAAAGCCACTCCTGACCCCTATCATGGTCACCCGTACTGGGTCAAAGAGGGTCTCTGACTACCTGGCCACCACAACCCTGCTTTTACAAGGGTGGGTAGGTGGGTGGGTGATACTGGAAGGATGAGACAAGAAAGAAGAAGGACAGCTGGCTATGTCCCAATAAATTCCTCTCACTCCTCTCCCCCACAGAATGTGACTCCCCCCTCCCAAATGGGAGGCTCTGGTGGTCCTACATCCAATCCTTGGACCTATCCCCCACTCCCCCGGGGCCACCTCTGTCTTCCCCCTTTCCCTTCTCCTTCCTCCTAGGTCCAGGGAGGAAGACCCTCAGATAAATTATGGCTGCTGCCATCTGTTGCAGCCTCTGCGTCATCTGGTAGCCCTCCATAACCCCCTTATCAGGAAAGATACACACTGACACATGTCTTGGAGGAAATGGCTGCAGCCATGCATTTACTGAATCACATTCCAGATAACAACAGCATGTGCATCTGGGAGGATCCACTATCTCATGATCATACTCGTCAAGGCTGTACGGCTGCCCCCATCAGGTGCCATTCTCCTTGCAGTATAGATATACCTGCTGCATGCAGGCCATGCCCCCTCCCTGGGTCTGGGTGCTTGTGTCTGCCTCACACCAACCAGAGGAGTCACAGAGCCCTTTAGAAGAACTTGACTCATCACTGCCACCTACCACTATTCCATCTCTTAGTGATCCTCCCAAGATGCCACAGGACAGACAACATCAGATCCCCCCAAGTCGCCTGCTCATCCAATTCCTCCAAGACCCTCTCTAGTGCTCCTAACCACTTCTGTACTCCTCCTTGGTCAAGTGCCCGATCTTAGCCACCCTGACTCGACCAGAGGCTTGAATCTGGCTACATTCAACTACGGCCCCCTTTTTCTGTCCCCCCCCCCACTGTCTCCATCTCCCAGCAGACCCGAATTCTGATCCTACTGAGAGAGGGTACCCCTCCCTGTTCAGCCCACTGACCTCTGGATTGGCCTGGACCAGATGAGGACAGCGTGAGGCCCCATTGCCTAATGGTTCAAAAGTCCTTCTTCCTGGCCAGTAGCACCTTCACCACCCTCCAACATCCCTGGGTTTTCCTCTTAGGTGGCCACCGAAATGTCTTGTTTGCCATCAGATTCAAACCTTCAGAAGACCCATGTCCTGGGGCAGCACCCTGCCCTGATTGCCATTTCAGCTGCTGCCAACAGTCTGAAGGTATGGCCACCAACACAATCAAACCATAACTCTGGGGACCTTGAAGAAACAAAGAGCAGTTGTTGCAAATGTGGGCGCACATACCTAAAGAATGCCTGGAACCTCCAGCACCCCTTCCGATCCTGAAAGATTGTGTTCCAAACTCCTTAGGGTTCAGCCCACCTCACCACCCTAGTCAGGATCACCCTGCTCTGGTAGATTGTGACCAGTCTGCCATTTGTGTGTTGGAAGACTCCCCCACTTTTATTGGGGCTCACAGCTGAGTAAGCCTTCACTCTGTCCTGAATGTCCCAGGAGGCCCCTGGAGGTGCCTGAATCAGGCACCAGCATCCCTTCTGCCCTTGGTCAGTTTTACTCTTGCTAAGCCTGACCCATATGCCCCAAGTGGTTGTTATAACATCCCTTAACTCCAGCCTGATGACCTTTGTGAACTGGTTGGGCTGCATTAGCTCCAACACCTTGAAAGCCCAGCAAAAGGTCAACAGAAACATAGCGTCAAACAACAGCACTTATAACTGAGTCAGCAGACTTTGGGAAGAACACTTCATATGCTTTCCAATATCGCCAGGATGATGGAGTGCCTTGTGTCCTAGTGGGAAGCCAATGACTACCCTCAACCTTCCAGCACCTTAGGCACCCTGAAGACCTTAGTGGTGTCAGCAACCCCCAGGCCTGGAGAACCAGAACAAGCCAGCCAGGTGCCTGGCCACCACCCCTGGCATGTCCCCATTTTGCCTAGATAGCATAATATTAGTGCAGAGCTGTTCCACCGGAATGGGCCAATCCTCCAGCCACCCTTGCCGATCATGAATCCCCATGTAATGCTCCACCCCTTTTTGGTATACCTCCCTTGTTCCCATCGCAATGGAATTACCTATGCTATTCCAAGTCAAGATGTAACTAAACCTCCCCATAAGAATGGGGGTACCATCCATGGCTGCATGCTGGAGCCAGCTCCTGAAACCGCTGCCACTGTGAAGAAGACAAAACATTCACAGTTCCATTGTCAACACCGCGTATGTGCATGGCCTTAAACATGATATTCAGCAGCAAGCATATTAACACAAAGATTCGCATCAAGTCCCCCAGTGGGCCTATTGGCCCTAGCTGCCCATTGAGGACATGAACCACCCCCATGTTATCCGACCTGAATAAGACCTTCTGATCCCTCAGTTGAGGGCCCCAAAGACTACTATGGGAAAGAATTCCAGTACCGTAATGTTAGTGTGCAACCCTGCCTTCACCCATTCAGAGGGCCAGCTAGCAGCACACCCCGGAAATATGCCCCAAACCCTAGGCCTCCCAAGGCATCCATGAATAGATGGACAGGTTGCCTTCCATGGATGGAATGCCACAGTGCCACCCCATTGAAGTGACTTAGGAAGATCATCTGCATTTACAGATCTTCCTGGAATCATTCTGTGACCAGCAGCCTGTGGTGCAGTCTGGTGCACCTTCTGCCCAGTTAAGCTATGTGGCAAAAGAAAGTGCAACCCATGGGGATGACCCAGTACGTAAAGTTGTGGTGATCCACCAGCTGTTGTAGCTACCACAGAGTCACCTTCCAGTCCACCACCATGGAGTTCACCATGTTCCTCAGAATGGTGGCTTTGTCCTGTGGCAAATGACAAAGCCTGTTGCAGGTGTCGATTTCTATTCCCAGGAAGATCAATACCCCGTCGGGGGATTCCACCTTCCCTCTGAAAGCAACACCCCAAAATCCCGACAAATGGCCATGAATGTGGCTAGCGCATGCTCTCACTCTGCCTTCTCCTTTGGGTTGATGAAGAGGAAGTCATCAAGATAGTGGACTGCTGCCCAGTTCCCCGACCATTACTGTGTGACCCAGTGCAGAAAACTACTGAATTTTTCAAAACAGTACATGCCACTGAACACCCATAGCATGCAATTGTCTACATAGCACTGCCCTTCAAATTGCATGCCTGGCAACTCCCTATCATCTGGTGCATGGGTAACAACCAGAATGCTGACTCTGTGTCCACCTTGGCCATGAGTACTCAGGGAACAGCCCCACGCACTATCTGAACTGCCCTATCGAACGACTTACATTGGACTGACGTGAACCGTGGGTAAGTGTGATTGTTCACAGAATTGTCTTCTGGGTACGATAAATGATTTTTCATTCTGAACTCCCCTGGTGCCTTCTTAGGGACCAGGCTAATGGGTGATACCATAAGGGATGGTCATGGCAGTGCACTGAATGGCCTGCTAACTCTCCCCAAACATCTTTCTTCTCAAATTCTCCCAGACTAACTGAGATGATCCTGACAGACTTCAGGTTCCTGGCTCCCAAACCCTCCCTTGGGCCATTGTATTGGATCAGAAATCCACTGTGAACCCCTCCTCCAGCAGTCTGGCAGCCTCTTTGTCCAGGTACTGGCCTAAACACAGGCTAGTCCTCTCCACCCTTACCGGGGGTGGGCAGGTTTGCTACCCTGTGACCTCCCTGGTTTCTTGTTCATCTCCTTAAAGACTCCTCTTGGGGAGCACAGGGAGGCATACTGGATGAAGGGATGCCATGATCTGCAGAGCCAAGCAGATATGGTGAAAATGTCAAGATGCCCTATTGCACTTAGATTGATTATAGGCATAGCATGCCTGTGATGGGGTCATCGTCCCCCACCATCTGCTGTGAAGCCCGTGGGAGCGGCAAGCTGCTGTCGTTTGGTGTGTACCACCACCTCCCTTGCATTACATCCACCTGGAGGGTCATGTCAACCATACCCCAACCCATACCTCTCAACTGCTATGAATTTCGCATAGCGCTATGATTTTCACCCTCAAATTTACCCTTGCTCCGCATAGGTTTATTGTTGTTCTTAATAATGTTAGAGCTATTTCTAGACACACAAAGTATTAAATCATTGAACTAAGTTGATAGAAACATTTCTTAGCACTAACTATATGGGGCCCACTATTTGCAGACATATTATTGTTTAAAATAAGAAAGTGCTACACATTCTGGCCATTTGCTATGATTTTTGAAGGCCAGTGCTATGATTTTTAATGCTTAGAGGTTGAGAGGTATGCCCCAACCCAAGGTGCTGTCCTCCTGGTGCCACCTCCTAAACTCCTCATCATACTACAGCCACACCATGCCACCCTTCCTCCGGTGCATGAACATGATCCTGTTCTGATATGTGAACAAGCTTAGTCCTTGCTCTTTTTCTATTGCAGCATAGTACATGCAAAGATGGGGAAGGCCGCAATCCAATTCTCAAAGGTGCAAGGCATCTTTTGGGGGATTCTTTTCAGCCTCTTGGCCTTTCTTCATTTTCTTATCATCCCACTCCACTGGCCTGTTCAACAAGGACAACATGTCTACGTACTCCCTGTTCCAGATTTGCTACCTAACCTTATTAGTAAGGTAGGATCCCAGCTGTTTGTCTAGCCCCTAATAGGAGCTAGGCTGGGAAAGAGGGGTCTCAGTGGAGGGCAGAGCAGGGATGTCTCCTGCCCTGTGACTGAATCCTGCTCCCCTGCCTTCTCCACCACTGCCACCATAAGGTCTAGCAGCTTGTCAATTTTTCTCCCAAACCTGACTGCTGTAGCCTAAACTCTGGGGTGTTCCCCAGGTACCTTTGCCCCAGGATATGCCCACCACCAGAGGGCACCACTTCAGCAGGAACTTCTAGCACTTCACTGTCCCTCTCCTGAAGCTCCACTAGTTCCCACTCCCCACCCCCCAGGGCTGCATCGAGCACCTGAAGCACATCACCATCAGCATTCTTACCTCCTTTCCTGGCTTACCTCCCCCAGGTATCCTGGGTACCTTGGATGATGGCGCCATTCGTCTCCTTGCCATCCACTTCTTCTATGTCGACAGGCCTTCCTCCCCCTCCAGGCAGGTGTCGAGCCATGCTGCACCTTTCTTCTTATACATCTATTGCCGCTGTGCCTCTAGACCCTCTATGGCCTTTACTGGCGGCTTCCTCTGACAGGCTGCCATGTTCCTGGAAAACACTAAGAGACCCCCCATCCTCAGAAAATAGTTAGCGAGAGACCACATAGTTCCACCAAGACCAGTGAATGTTGGGAGCGGCAGCCCATTCAGCCAATTGTGTTGAGATTAGGGCTCCCCTGCTCCCCACCATTTATCACTGTTTTTTATTTTTTTTGGTTGTTTTTTTATGCTGTCAGGCTGCCTGCTGAAAGTATCCCCCAACGCCTATCCCTGAGTGATGTTCCGCAGTACTATAGGGTCCGTGGTGCCTCCTGTGCCAAAATAATCTGTTCCCCCATCTGCTCCCACTCCTTCCTGTTCTAAATGGTATACCATGGCCTGACATGCCAGCCAACATGTAAAGATGGTCTACATAGAGAGGGGCCTGACTAGGAATGCACTGGCAATCATTCCTCTCCCCCATTGTCCCCCAAAAGGTACACATAGGCTATCAAATTGAGGAACAAAGGGAATATTGTGGAACACTAATAAATATTACTGACAAAACTAAGAACCTAAATGTTAGCCTATCATGCAGAATACTAATAATGCTAAGATGTTTATAGTTTTTTTTTTTTTAGATGCTCACAATCTGGCACAGGGAGCGTAGAAATAAAGAGGAACTAAATAATTTGATCAGTCACATAGCATGTGGAGGTTGTGGGATTCAAACACAGGTCTGCTGGCTGTATCAAGCTGATTCACAGCTCATTACTCTAGCCTCTAAGCTACACTGCCAGCCCACTCCTCATAATGAGAAACAGTGACAAGGCGAGCCAGCTACTGCAGGGAATGGCAACTGCCCCAACCACACTAAGGAGAATTGTGGTTGACCCTCCCCCCACTTGGAGGTGGTGCATTAGGAATCCACTCTGAGAGGGCTATTGAGAATTCCACAAGACCCCTGCTGCCCCTGTTGACTTTGCCATCCCCAAGATGGCCATCAGGAGTCTAGCGAGATTGAAGCTGCCAATCAACAGCCAGCCACCTATCGCAAGACTACCCCAGAGGCCCTCGATCTGAAACCCAGGCTTGAAAAAGACAGCACCCGTGTCCGGCCCCCATGGAGCCTCTGAGCCGTACATCTTCTGGCCTTGTCTTCCCCCTGTTGTCCGGCCACCCTGGAGGACCTCCCCTCACCTGCACAAGCTTGCTGGGAGGAGAAGAGGCAACTCACTGCCACCGAGAGCCACCAGCCTGCCTCCCCTTCCCCCATGATCATGAACCCGATGTGCCTGATCCACTGCAGCCCCCTGGGTGGCCTGCCTGCCACATGAAAACCATTCCATATTCCAACCTACTGCAACTGCCCAGACTCTTGGCTGGGCTGGTGGCCCACTGGATGCTCCACACATATCCCCATCCCTTCCCCACCCCTGTTTCCAGAGGATGGGCCGAGGGACAACACCTAAGAGCAGGCCAAGCATGGAAGGCATTGAACCCCATGCCAGCCAGCCCAGGTAAGGCCGCTGTGTGTAGAAGCCCTAGGCCAGTTCTTCCAAAGGCACTGATCCATGGACCGCCTAGGCACTGAAGGGTACAGAGGATGTCCACCTAACTTCCAGCATACATGGCCAAGAAAAATTAAACCAGAACAAAGGCAAACATGATATATAGGCAACCATGTCTATCTGCATACTATAAGTTTTTTACTTTACCCACCTAACTTCCAGCATACCTGGCCCAGAAAAATAAAATCAGAACAAAGGCCAAACATGTCTATCTATATACTGTGGGTTCTATACTGTAGTTCTTCTCACTCCCGGAGCTTAACCTCTGCTTCAAGCCCTCAGGGCCAAATTTCTGGCCACAGATGTGTTCTCGGCCACACTGAAGCCGCCTGCATCAGACACCCTTCCACCATCGGAGCTCCACAGAAAGATCTTAGGCTCTGCTTTGAGCCCTCAGGACCAAATTTCAGCCACAGGGCATGGTCTCAGCCACACCAATGCATCAGAGACTGATTCCACCATTGGACCTCCACAGCAAGGTACGGCCCTAGATATAAGACCAGATTGGTCAGTAGCCACTAGACTCTAGCCAGTAGCTGACAGGTGCCACATGTCAGACTGAAGCCGATTGGCTGAACGGCCCTTGGAGCTACCCGGGCTGCTGGTGGTTTGTTTCCGCAGCCCATGTCACAGGAATCTCGGACTGCTTGAGCACTCTCTGGGCATGCTTCCTTTGGCTGCCCAAACCTCCAGGGACCTGTTTTTCGGCCATCCCACCCCCTCCTCACACCTTAATTAAATACAAAAATGCTCAACCCATGTTTTCAACAGATTCCCTGATTGTTCAATGGATAACAGGGTAGGCTAACTTAATGTGAGGGCTTGCTTGCACTAACACCCTGTACCTTCCCCTATTGTGGCGGACTAATTCATAAGTGTTTTGGGCCTATTGTGAACTGTTTAATATTAATTCAAACAATTCAATGTTCCTATTTTTAAGAGCCCACTACTAGCCCTCATTTTCCAGTAGTAGGCTCTGGCTGTTATGAGAGCGCACAACTCACACTTTACTGGCTACACAGAAACGTAGAAACATAGATTTTGACAGCAGATAAGGACCACTTGGCCCACCCAGTCTGCCCATTTCCCTAATTACTGGATAAGCTGCAGATTCTAGTTAACCAACAGCCTACTTCCTGCAACCCCCTACCTGGCTGTTATCATAATGGCCCCATTGCGGGTCCTCACCTTTATTGCCATTCTCGCCCTCTTCCCACAAGTGGGCCAGTATCTCCTATGGACCTGTCCTGGTGATATTGGGCCGGGGTCCTCCACCCTGACAATGTGGAGCTGCACTTCATGACCATTTGCCAAGAAGTACGGCAATCAATTCTGGTCCTTCCAACTGCACATGTGGTGCTGTTCACTGTCAGTAGCAGCACCTGTATACTAGCATATCTAGCTGCACCAGTTGATAGGCACGGATGTCCACCTTCAAAACCAGAACCACTAGGCCTTAATGACTGGGGCCTAGGCTTGTGCTATGTTGGAAGAATCTCCTGTTCCTGTTACTACTGGAAGATGGAGATATTCATCCAAACCTGGGACCTCATACTATCCCCTCCAGGGATGGTCACATGGGTGGTATAAAGATATCTGCCATGAATATCTGCAGCCTGCTCCCTAAGATGACTCAGTTCCAGGCATGGACCAGGTTGCACAACCCAGATGTCATCTACCTGACTGAAACATGGCTCACCCCCAAGGTCAAGGACACACTCATTATCTTACCAGGGTTTGAATCTTCAGACTAGATAGGCTGGGGAAGTGGGGTGGGGCTGCCTGATATATGTGAATAACATAAGAGAGTGTGTACTGCCAATTTCAGGCAATGCTTATGAGTATGAACTATTAGCAGTACAGCTATTGTTAGGAAAGCAGAACAAGACACTCTCTATTGCCTCGTGTACCTACCACCCACAAAGGCAAACCAGGGGCTAGGTGCTGTCCTGAAGGCCCTAACTAAACTTAAGAAAAACTCTGAGGTTATTGTCACTGGAGACTTTAATATTAATTGGACTAACAAAGGCACTGACCATCTTAAGGATCAGGTTGCGGAGTTGTACCTCACACACATGATTTGTTCAGACACCAGGCTAAACCGCAAAACAGGAAAGGGCACCCTGCTAGACTGGATTCTGACCAACTGCCCCAATAGAATCAAAAACATCCAGGTGCTTTCTGATTGCCTCAGGGACCACTTGCCAGTCTCATGTATGTGGGTTAACAAGGCAAAAAAGGACCCCCACTCTGGTTTTTAGCCAGGTCCTGAAAAGGGGTACCAAATGCAACTTTAAGGTAGCGCTTTGGCTAACATTGACTGGTCTCCCTTCATAGTCTTCGACATTAACCAGGTTATGCAATTCTTTGTGTCCACAGTCAATGTTATTTGTGATGCCTACACCCACTGAGAAAAAGAAAGGTCAGGGCTGCTTCCAATGGATGGATTACCGGGACCTCCTTGACCTAATGAAGGGTGGGACAACATCTGGGAACTTGCCAGAGGCAGACAGCCAATCTGACTTCCAAGAGTATCAGGAAGCCAGGAACAAGTGCACTGCTCTTGACAGACAAGCCAAGGTGGCTGACTACAAGGAGTAACAGGAACATAACTGGGATAATAGGAAGAAATTCTGGGATGACATTCAGAAGCTGCTGGGCAGAGAGGACAGAATGCACCCCTCCATCCTCAGCTAAAAATGGCACCCCCACCCTAGATCTTCACACATTTGCAGAAGCCTGCAATGTGGCCATCTCTGACCTCAGCTCTGTTCTCCTGTCCAGCTACATTGACTCCCCCCACAACACTCACCCAAAGCCCGAGCTAATTTGATCCATCCTAATTTTCACTTCAAGCATGTCACAACCAAGGAAGCCAGGACCTTCATTACTGAGGTGCTGGGAAAAAACAGACTTGTTAGTGATTCAATCAACATTAAATTGGTGGAAGTTGCCTTGGAGGAGGTGGTGGTGGTTCCAGCACCAAGATCTTAAGCAAGTCGCTCACCCTAGCAAAATTCCCTGTGGCCCGGAAGGTAGCTGTAATCACCCCTGTCCAAAAAAGTGGGGACCGGTCTTGTACTGCTAACTATAGACCAATATCTATCCTCTCCCCCCTCTTGAAGATGCTTGAAAGGATAGTGGCTGACCAGGTCATAGACCACCTTCAGAAGTACAGTCTACTGAGCCCACAACATCATGGATTCTGTCAATGCCATAGCACAGCTACAGCCTTAGCTGGATTCACAGACTATGTTCACGAGGCCTTGGATGTGGGCAGCCTGGTGGGATCTATCTTCATAGATCTCACCAAAGCCTTTAATACTGTCAACCATCGCATCTTGATAGACCAGCTTCAGCACCTCAGGCTAGCCTCTGAAGCCATCCTCTGGTTCCAAGATTACTTATCCAGCAGAGTACAGAGCGTAAAAATTGGGTCAACTATCTCCTCGTTCAGGGATATAGTACTGGGTGTCTCACAAGGGTTTATACTGGGCCCCCCTCCTTTTTAGCCTGACCACCTGACATCAACAGGCTTCCAGAGGCTTGCAATAGCAAGATTATTCTGTATATAGATGATCCGGTCATCCTTAGTAGTAGTACCCAGCTTCAGCACCAACAGGATGACTTGCAGTACTTGACATTTCGCAGCTTGGAGGACTGGTTTAGCTCTCAGAAATTGCTTCTCAATTACAAGAAAATAAAGACTATGCTGATAACCAGTCACCAGCATAAGAGATCCCTTCAGTCCCTTACTATTACAAACATCAAGGCTGCTCCACTCGAACAAGTCAACTCCTTTAAATGCCTGGGCGTGATCATTGACGACACCCTCTCCTATGTGCAGCACATCGATAAGGTTGTAAAAACAGTGAACACTGGCCAGCCCCCAGGCACAGTGGCAAGGCACCTGGGTTTAGGAATGAACCTGGGAGTCAGAGGCTCGACTGGGAAGAGAGGGATCAAGCATCTGGAGGACTACCCTCTCTCTCCAGGTAGAAGGAGGGAAGAGTGTACAGCGCAATGAGGACCCCTGGTGGAGCTTGGGGGTCCTGTGCGGCTGGTGAATCACTATTTCAGTGGGTGGGGCGGATGCTGATGTCATTGCATGTCCTCGCCCCCAGGGAGAAAAAAAAACATAGAAAAAATTCTGCCATAAATGATGGCCCCACTCTGCTGCCGCTCCCATTCAGACTGATGTCCTCCAGGGGGTCCCATTCTCATGACCCCACCATGGGAGGAAAGCTAGGGCTTCATGCCCCACAATCTCAAGGAGGGATCACCCACCCAATGGCCCCATCCAAGAGGGTAAGCCTGGAGACGGGGGGAGCGGTAGTTGGGGTCAGGGACTGGAAATAATGCCCCCCCCCAAAAAAGTGAACACCAAACTTGGAGTTCGCTACTGGCACAGGCGATACCTAACTCCTGAGGCCCTCCTCTTCCATCTTGTCTGTTATTGACTGCGGACTCATGGTCTATGGGTCAGCATCCAACACTGCACTAAAACAAGTAAGAACGACCCTCAACAAGGCCTGCAGGCTGGCTCTAGTGGCTGATAATCTCCTTCACACCTGCTCCTTCTGTGAGCACACTAACTGTCTGTCTTGCCAGCAGAATCAAGTACCAAACATGCCAGCTTGACATAAAAGTTCTCCTAGGTAAGGCTCTGATCGCCTTCAAAGAACTGTCTGGCAAGGTAGATCTGGGTACAGCACTAGAGGGCAGACTCACTGTCCACTTGCCATCCCCTTCAGAAAAATGGCACTGGGCCAATAGTCCTTTGTCTACAGGGCTCCTTCTTGGCTAAATGAGATCCCAGCATGCCTTTTACTCATTTACAAGGTTGAACTAAGACATCACCTGACCAAGGCTGAGGTCTGTAGATTCAGGTAACCTGTAGCACTATTCACCTGATAGCTGAGACTCAGCCTGCTTCTGGGCTGCTTTCCTTTATTCGTGTTATCCTGCTGCCCAGCAACCACTGTGTCTAAACCCTTACTTCCTCCTCACTACTTGCCAGCCCTCAAACGTGTGCCTCCAATAGCCATAGCCTGTTGTGAGCCTTCTATCTACTGTCTAAACTGAGCACTCTGATTAATTCCTCCTGTCACTGCCCCTGCTCAAAGGTGATTGTCTCATAGCTTCTGCTTTCCCATAGCTTATTCTGTGTATGGTCTTCCCTCACATTGTCCTCTAGTATGTTCCTACTAAGACAGTCCTGCACACAAAGTACCCCCTTTTGACTAGAATTAATAACAAAGCCTCTTCATGACTGCCTTAACATACAGGGTGTGAAAGCCTATAATAAGTCCCCGGCTTTATATGAAATAATGACAATGCCTCCCCTGGCTGCTTTACATAGTACTAAATTTGTTTCTTAAACCTACAGCACTCCATGTACCTTGAGTTGTACTAACAGCGATATGCTGTACCCATATATGAGATAGCCTACAACTGTGAATAGTCAGACCAATTGCTGTTATTTCTTGTATTTTGTTTTGTCTCTGTACTTACGCACCCATACCATGTAATTACCTTTCTGTGTTATTCTCTTGTCAAGACATGGAACCTTTGAAAAAGAGCATTTTGCTCAAAGGTTATGTCCGAACAAACAAACAAATAAATAAATAAATAAACTTGCGGTTTTATTGGTTTGATGGGGAGCTCAAGGTGATGAAGACTCTGGGTCGGACGTTGGAGCGCTGCTGGCGGAGGACTGGTCTGGAGGCGGACAAGCTGGCCCTGTGTGCTCACTGTGGTGAATACCAGGGGGCAACCAACCATAAGAAGGCAGAGTTCCTGTCCATGGAAATTGTGGCTGGGAAGAACTGACCAACTGTGCTTTTTTGTACTGTGGATAGGCTGCTAAATCCAGCCTGTCTGCAGCCGAAAAAAGCTTTTTTGAATGCTTTTGCGAAGAGTTTGCTCAGTTCTTCTCAGACAGAGTGTCTGCCATCAGACATGGAATTCCACTAGTGGGTTGTTACTTGGATGACAGTGATCACCTCAGATACCCAGAGAGCACTCAGCCTGGTTTGGGTGAGTTTAGACCAGTGGAGGCGGCCGAGGTCATTGGCGTTGCTTCCAGGCTGAGGCACACATATTGTGAACTGGACCCGGTGCCTACACATTACTTGATGGGATGTATCGACTCCATTGGCCAGGTGTTTGCCTTGATTGTCTGGTGTTCCTTGTCTGAGGGGGTCATTCCTGATGTCTTAAAGGAGGTATTGGTGATACCCCTTCTAAAAAAACATCTTTGGACCCTGGCGTCATGGCAAATTACCGTTCAATTTCCAACCTTCCATTCCTGGTAAGGTTATTGAGAAGACTGTAGTGCTTCAGCTTGATGAGCATCTCATGACCTTTGATCTATACAAGCCTTTCAGTCTGGGTTTCAGGTGAGGCTGGCACAGAAACTCTTTAGTTAGTTGCAAATGACCTTCTCAGGGCGAGGTATTGACTGGAAGGACAATTTCATTCTCCTCGATCTTTCCTCAGCATTTGACACAGTGGACAATTGTGTGTTGCTTGACCACCTAAGGAATTTTGTGGACTCGCTGGCACATTCATCTGCTGGTATGAGACTTTTCTCACAACCAGGAGACAGAGGCTAGTGATAGGAATTTCTCCTCCTCAACGTGTTCCCTGTTTTGTGGAGTACCGAAGGTTTGGTCTTGTCACCAATGTTGTTTACATTTACTGCCCTGTGAGGATCATTAGGAAATATAACTTGGGTTTTCATTGTTATGTTGATGATACCCAGTTATAGATACATAGATACATAGACAGTGTAGTGGATGAGCCCTATAGCCCATCCAGTCTGCCCATTTGAGCTTGTAAGTTCAGTTTATGTTTTCCAAGAACTCTGTTGCCCTTACCCTGACCTCCAGAATTCCTTTATGTCTATCCTGCATTCTTAAATCCTGTGATTGTTTCAGCCCCCACTACTTCCTCTGGCAGTGTGTTCCACTTGTCCACCACCCGTTCTGTGAAGAAATTCTTCCTCACGTTTCCTTTGAATCGTCCTCCCTCCAACTTCATCCCATGCCTTCTAGTCCTGGAACATCTTTTTCGCTTAGAAGTAGTGTATTCCGCACCTGTTCCTCCCTGTAAGATACTTGTATGTCTTATCATATCCCTGTCTCCCTCCTCTCCTCCAGGGAGTACATGTTCAGTTCCTTCAACCTGTCCTCATAGGACTTGTGATGCAATCCATGCACCATCTTTGTTGCTCTCCTCTGAACCTTCTCTACCCTGTCTATGTCCTTATGTAGGTAAGGTCTCCAGAACCGTACAGTGTACTCCAGGTGGGGCCTCACTAGTGTCTTGTATAGTGGAACTATGACCTCCCTTTTCCTGCTGGTGATGCCCCTGCCTATGCATCCCAGCATCCTATTTGCTTTACCTGCTGCCTTGTCACACTGTTTCCCTGCCTTGAGGTCATCAGAGATGATAACTCCAAGATCCCTTTCCTGCTTGGTGTATGCTACATCCTCACCCCCCCCAACTGATATATTGTGCCAGGGTTTTTGTGCCCCATATGCATTATCTTGCACTTCCTTGCATTGAATTTCAACTGCCCAAACCCCTGACCATTCTTCAAGTTTCTGCAGGTTCCTTCTCTTTCTGTCTACACCCTCTGGTGTGTCTACTCTGTTATAGAGCTTTGTGTCATCAGCGAACAGTGAAATTCTGCCTTCTAGGTCCTGCGCAATGTCACTGATGAAGATGTTGAATAGGACCGGTCCCAGCACTGATCCCTGTGGTACCCCACTGGTCACTCTTCCCTCTGTGGTGTGACAGCCATTTACCACCACCCTCTGTGTCCTGCCACCCAGCCAGTCACCTATCCACCACAGCGATCAGGCACTAGGAACATGTTCAGGGGGTTCATTTCACATTCTGCCCATGATCGGGCATTACGGTCCACTGGACCACCAGGGGAATAAGCCGGGAGGAGGTGGGGGAGCCACATTGCTGCCCGTGATCGGGCTGCAGTCGCGTCCAGTCCCGGCGGCTGCTGCCTGGCAGGGCGGCCAGGCGCAAGTCCTCGGGATCGGTGCACCTACATGCTAATGGCATGCAAATGGGGCCATAATCAGATGCAAATGGCCCCCCCTGCACCTTGCATGAATTATGGCCCCATTTGCATGTCACCTTTTGAATATCGTGATTTTGCGCATGGCGCAATGGTACTTGGCCACCGCAAGTTGAATGCTCCACTCTGACAACGTGAGGTGGCGCAAGTTTCACTGCGCCATGCACAGTGGATGTGGTGTGGGGTGATATTCAAAGGAGTTGCTCAATAGCGCAACTGCTTTGAATCATCGCTCGGATTCACCATTTCTGCAACTATTTTGCGCAGCGCAGGGCTTTTGCGCTCAGAATGGCTAGTTTGAATATCCAGCCCGGTGTGTATACCACAAGATACAAATAGAGGGGCTAGCTGTTCAGTATTCTCAAGACCCGGAATTCACACTTAAGTGCAAATATCTGCCCTCTCTTGCCTTCTATCCCACAAATCAAGTAATTGCATGCTTTGAGGAGATAACAGATGACCATCTAAAAGTATTTCTTCAAGAATTAACACCAGGCATTGACTACTTCAGGGATGTGTGGATAGGGCGGCTGAAAAGGAGAGGCACAGGTAGAAGACAGACCCATTTTGAAATTGAGTTGTGGAATCATTCACAGAGTGTCCATGATGGCAGAGCAAAGACTGACAATGTTGTGGAGGCATTCCACAGAGGGATGCAAAGCATATTATGCATGTCGCATCCCACCCTGTGGAAATGCATAGATGGCCTCTGTGGTGTACAAAGGAAAATAGATGCAGAACTGGAGCAATTCATTGCTGGAAATGCCCCAACTGTGCCATGAAAGGTGTACTGTGACAATATGGAAAGGCTTGCCTGCATCCTTGATAAAAGCAAGGAGTGCACTACTGAGGAGTTTTTGAGAGGTGTGGAATACAGTTTTTGAATATTAGTGCCCATTTGCCTCCAGTCTTAAACTTTTTTAAATAAAGGATTATTGTTTTTAACTCACCATGATCCACTCCCAATGACTACTTGATAACTCCGGGTAACTAAGAACAGCAAAACTACCTGACTACCTGACTTCCTGAATACCTCACTTCCTGCTAGCTACAATGATTACATGGCAACCACGACTCTATTAAGGCATTAATATTATTATTGTTATTTGTAAATTTCTGCTGTATAATAAATTTCTGCTGTATTTAGCTGAGTGCGAGAACTTAAAGACATATGTACTGTATGCTGCATTGGTGTCAGGAGAGCTTCGAGTGGGAGTGAATTGGCACGAGTGCGGTTTGTCTTGGGAGCAAATTGTTGTAGCCAGTTACTGGAGCAAACATGTTGGGAGCAAATTGTAGTGCTTGGTTTCTATCACGTTTACTGGTCAAGGAGAAGTAGGGACAACTTCTGTGTACTTTGGTGCTGATGGAGTTGTTAGCGAGTCTGACTGTAGTGGAGAACCCACTGATGTATTACAGTTTGTTACAGTGTTCCACTTCTAAGTGAGGGATTGGGATATATTTATTTACAAGGGGGAAAGAAAGGTGGACAAGCATTTTGCCCTGAATAAAGACCTTCTCAAAGTATGTGATGAAACACAGAAACAGAATGTGTCCACAGAAAAGGACTGGTAGGCTCATCTTTTCTGCCCTTTTTTCCATGACTCTTGCTACACCCTGGACCGTATTTGCTCTCAGGTGTCCCTCCCTCCTCCCTGTCATCTACTTATGCCATTGTTCCTATCCTATGCATGCTTGAAGCGCCCTGCTGCCTTTTCTGTCATCACCACTCCCCAGGTTGCTGAGTTTCTTAATCTGCCTCCTGTGTGGCATAGTATCAAAGGCCTTACTGAACTCCGGATAGGTCACATCTACTGCCCTTCCCTGATTCACCTCCCTAGTTACCCAAAGAAATCTATGAGTTTTATTTAAAATGACCTCCCCTCTGTGAAGTCATGCTGCCAGTGGTTCAGCAGCCCATTTGCGTCCAGGTACTCCATCAGTCTCTCCTTCAGCACTTCATTAATTTCCCCCACCACTAATGTGAGATTGACAGGTCTTTAATTGCTGCTCTCCTTCCTGCTGCCATACTTGTGCAGAGGGATCACACTGGTCCTCCTCCAGTTCTCTGGGACCACCCCAACTCCAGTGAGGTGCTGAATAGTGTCACCAGTGGGGCAGCTAGCACTGTCTTCAGTTCTTTCAGTATCCTTGGGTGGATCCTGTTGTGCCTCATCACCATGTTTTCCTTCAGCGCTTCCAGTTCATTGTGGATTCTCACTTCTATAAATGGCCTTGTGTCCACTCCTCCCAGTGCCTGTTAATGCATGTCATTCTGTCCACAGATTTGAGAGAAAGGGAAAAAATGCAGATTAGCATGGTATGGAACTGTTTTGACAGTCTATAACAGAGTAAGATCACACAAACCCCAATTATGGATTTCTGGATGGTCATATGAAGACTTTGCCATCAGAGGTGGGGGAAATAAGTTGAGGATGCTTGCCTGCAAGGGCAAGTGGGAGATGTAACACAAAGTTACATGTTTGTGTGTGTGTGGGGGGGCAACATAGAGCTTTTACTGAAAGGGAGCATTTTGCCTGGTTGGGAGGGCAGGAGAATATGCATGATTTAAAGGGACACTGTCAACACTGTTTGCATCATATTATTTCTAGTGTGCTGTGTTCTGCTGAGACTGATGCTTGTTTCTTCTTTTTAAATTACAGATATCCCCCACCTGAACCTCCCTCTCATTGCCCACCACCCCACACACCCCCCGAGAAACATAAGAGTGACACTGAGGGTTCCCAGACCCCCAGTGTCGCAATCCAACCCCACACCCACCAAGAAACTTAATAATGACACTGGGGGGTGCCCAACCCCAGTGCTATTATCTGCCCTCTGAAAGATTACAGTGATATTAGGGGGTGCTCAATCCCCCAGTGTCCTGATCTGGAATCCTGGGTCCTCTTTTTTTGTCCAGTGACACCGGGGGTGCCCAACCTCCCCAGTGTCATGATCCAACCCCCACACCTCCCAAGAAACATAACAGTGGCACTGTGGGTGCCCAATCCCCCAGTGTTATGATCCAACCTCCCCTAGAAACATTCTAGTGACACTGGGGGTGCCCAGTTCCCCAGTGTCACAACTGGAATTCTTGGTCCCCCCCTTTTTTGGGGGGGCCAATATCTGTAAAAAGGAAAACATCCATTGATGTTTTGTGCCCCTTTTCCTGCAAAAGAAAATCATCCATCAATGTCTTTTGCACCATTATTGTGAACCCCACCCCAATCCCTTACTTACCCATGGGGAGATCCAGAACCACCATCTTCTCAGGACTCCAGATGCATCTTCACTCTTCAAAGCTGGACAACAAACTGAGGAAGCATATATGCAGTTCAATGTATTTCAATGGGGTTTGAGTTTAGTGGCATAACTTGGCCATTTTGCATATTTGTGCTGCAAATTTTCAACATGCCTTCCTTGGGACCACACCTAATGAACAATTGCACTGTCAGTAGGCATATCTGTCCCAAAAGGTGATTTTGTGGTCCCTGCATGAAATCATCTTTCAGGCAGGAGTTGGAAATTTTATCTGCCCTTGTTCATGGCATGGCATCATAAGAAGATTATGTGGAAAATCTGGTGCAAAAATATTAAAAAAACAACAAAGTTATGAGCCTACATACAATTTTGCAAACATAGTCTTGCAACTTTGGTAATTTTCCATATTTTTCCCCATATTCACAGCATAGCCATATCTTTACAGTACCTCATGCTTGTGACAGTCGTCATTTTTCAAATCCTGGCCAACATGTTTTTTTACATCCAGAAAGGTGATTTTGCAGTCCCTGCATGAAATCACCTTTCAAGCAGGAATTAAAATTTTTTCTTTGCTATTGCTCATGAGGTAGGGTCATTAGAAGGCTATGTGGAAAATTGGGTGTAAAAATATTAAAAAACAACAAAGTTATGAGTATACATACTATTTTCCGAATGCAGCCACGTAACTTTGGCAATTTTCCATATTTTTACCCCAAATTCACAACATAACCATATCTTTAGAGCAACTCATGAGTGTGACAGCTGTCATTTTCAAATCCTGCCCAAAATGTGTTTTTGCATCCCAAACGTTGCTTTTGCAGTCTCTTCACAAAATCACCTTTTGGCCAGGAGTTGAACATTTTCTCTGTCCTTCTTCATGAGGCAGTGTTATAACAAGGCTATGTTGAAAATTTGGTGAAAAAATATTACAGCACAACACATTTATGAGACTAAATTACATTTTTTGAACACAGGCTCCTAACTTTGATAAATTCCATTATTTTTACCCTGAATTCTTCATATGCAGCCACATAGCTCAGGTCAAATCTTGTTTAAATAGGGACACTTTGAGGCCTAAGGGGTTGACAGAGTCCTTTAAATGTCTACAGTTGCATTATCTGCCTTTTTTCTAAATTTATTTTCTAGAAGGTTTTATATAGTTCCCACTCTCTTTTATTTTACAGGTCAAGACATGTATTAGTTGCCCTGTCAGATAAGTATATGCATTTTTTAACCTGAAAAGTTACATGTGGTTTAAATCTAACCCCTGTTCCTTTCTGTCCTGTTTAAATTAAAGGATCTGAAAGCAAGGGACCTCCTCTGGCTTCGTGCATGGGCCACTGGCAATCAAGCCGATATTCAGAACTACAAACGGGTGTGAAACGACTGCATTAAATCAATCTGCCAGAAGAAAAATGCATACTACAGAGCTACCCTCATGAACTCCTGGGGTAAGGAGAACATCCTGCTGGGACAATCTTAAAGAAGTTACTGAGAGAAGGCAAAAACCTTACCTACTATGTTGGTCATTGATGGTGGCATAACTCTCGACCCTATCACAACTGCAAATACTTTCAATACTGCGTTCTCTGACCTCAGTAGTGTTCTTCCTTTGGACTTCTTCCATGATGACCACCCTCTCTCCTACTCCAGCCCACAGTCCCCTCCTCCAACCATCCACCATTCTACTTTAAGGAAGTCAGGGTGCAGAGGTTTATAAATATGTCTCTAATCCAATTACCAAATCCAGAACTAGTGTGGACTCACTCAACCTCAAGCTGGTGTCCTCACCCTTGATGAAGTGCTACTTCCACTAACAAAAATTTTCAACCTCTCCCTCACTCTCAGCCAGGTCCCCAACAGATGGAAATCAGCCACAGTAACCCTAGTCCACAAAGGTGGGGACAAGTATCTGCATGTGAACTATTGGCCTATCTCCATACTTCTCCCACTCTCTAAGACCATTGAACTTATGGTATCTGACCAGCTAGTGGAATACCTGGACAAACACAACATCCTCTGCCCACAACAACATGGTTTCCATACTGGTCACAGTAGTACATCGGCCCTCCTTGAATTCACTGGTGCTATCCACAGCTCATTGGACAACAGCCTTCTAACTGGGTTGGTCTTCATTGACCTGACCAAGGCTTTTGACATTGTACATCATAATCTATTAATCACACAGCTATGTTCTGCTGGGCTCTCACCTGAGTCCACTACCTGGTTCAAGAGCTACTTGGAGAACTGCTCCCAAAGAGTGAAAATAGCTGATGTTCTCTCAGATGTATGTCCTGTTCACTCAGGAGTTCCTCAAGGCTCCATTCTTGGGCCACTTCTTTTAACCTCTTTCTGAATGATCTTCCACAATCATCCAGAACAAATCCTCCTCTATGCTGATGATGCCGTCATCCTCTCCACTTACAAGAATCCGGGCCAACTTCAAAAGAATCTACAGCTTGCCTTCACCTCAATTGAAACTTGGTTTAGTACACATAAATTGGTTCTCAACTACAAAAAAGCAAGTCCATGCTTTTCTGCAGTCTTCACAACAAACACAGACCCAATCCCATCATGATCAAAACTGCCTTGGTGCAACCCTCGAACAGGTTCAATCTTTTAAATATCTAGGTATTACCAACGATTGTAACCTATCATATGCTACACGCATTGACTACATTGCCAAGGCTGCCAACACTTGCATTGGCCTTCACTCTTCAGGCACAGTCTATGCCTTACCTCAGATACCTTAAGGACTGCAGTACAGAGCTCAGTAATCTCATTAATCGACTATGGCCTGATCATCTATGACTCTGCCTCTGCCACTGCCCTCAGGCACATATCCATTGCACTAAACAATGCTTGCCATCTTATAACCAGTGCCCATCACCTCACCCACAGGTGTGATCTCGATGCACAGACTGGGTGACTTCAACTTTCAAACTGGATCAAGTACCAAACCTGCCTTATGACAAAGAAAATTACCACAAGACCTTGCTCCCCAGGTGTTCAAGCTCTCCTCTGCCCAGTGTGGACTACTCACATCACCAGGGGCTCTGAATCCCAGCTTTTGCATATCCTGTGTTTCCATACCACACAGGGCAAAGATCATTTGCACATAGAGCCTCAGCTGGTTCAGTGGTCTCAACATTGACATCACCTCAGTGCCAAGGCTTGGTCCATTAAAATCCAGTCTCCATCACATCCTGTCTGCATCTAGCTCCTGTGACTGTCCTTCCTAATTGTTCTCCCCTCTCCTCTTTGCTCTTTCCACCTAGCACTAACCCTCTCTCCCTCAACTCCCTCTCCCATACACCCATTCATCCTCCCCTCCTCCCACCCTCCTTCCCTACCCCCTGTAGCACTTTAATTAATATTTGACACTAGCATGTCTCTCCTCCATACCATGCCAACCCTGTTACCAGACCTCCTTCTGGCATTTTTGCCAGTGTATTGAATGTATAAAACTGTATGTAACTGCCTGTAACCCACTGTTATACTGTTATGCAATGTCTTGTTTGAATTGTACCTCAACTGACATGGAACCTTTACAACACAGCCTTGGCTCAAAGGTACTTTTAATCCTAGATTCAAACTTATTGTTTTCCTTTTTCAGGCATTCAAGATCAGTTTTGAGGAGCAGCTATCCCCAATTTGGACTGATCAGGCTAGAGATACTACTGTTTCATAACAAAAGTTACAATAACATTTTGTGTAAGCATCCATTATAAAGTAATGGAGGTTAATGTACCACAGATGTATAGTACAGACAGGAGAGTGTATGAAGCAGTATTTAAGCTGCCACTAGTCAAATACAGTTTTCTGTATTGAGCTACAAATAACATATAAGTATTCAAATCAATGCCAGTTTCACAGGCTGCAGAAATATATTTTGAGTTTGGCTAAGAGTTTTGCCATTTAGCCAATTAGTTCAGGTGACAAGTAGCCCTAAGCACTGTAGGATTTAGAGTGCCAGTTTAAACACTGTGGAGTTGGGGTATGTGGCTGGCCCATCAGTGCATCTGCATCACCACTATTTGTAGTGCTGGTGACCTGGAATCAGGAATGAGCCTCAGACTTCAGAGGCCATACATAGAAGCTGACATGAGTGTTTTAATTTTGCATGAAAGCATACATTTTGTGTTTTAGATCTATATTTACATTAGTTAGGTATTTTGGGACAGTTTAAAAAAATGCAGTATGTAAAATAGGTGACATGGAGGTCAAGCATACAAGGTGCATGTGCAGCAACTTCAGTAGAGGTAGCAATCAGTCAAGCTGACAGAAGGAAAGAGTGCAGACTGCTGCCTGGTCTCTACATTGTGGATAAGCTCTACCAGTGTTTACCTTTACTGCTTGCTTTTTTGTCAGTCGCTGTCTGCTGTATAATGCAAACTTCATTTTAGAAGGTTAATTTTTATTTCACAAAGCATGAGAAGTTAACCAAGCTAAATTAATACCCATTGCATAAGTTAAAGCTACCACTTGCCACCACCTGATCTGGGTTAACAACTTATAATGATTAAATGGGAAAAATTAAAATAGCCTAGCTACTGCAGATGATCTGTGGGCTTGGGAGCTGAGATATTCCTCGTGCAGTTTTTGGCAGTGTGTTCAGACAACTAATCAGAAAATAAGTTGTAAATGAATGTCAAAGACGACAAAGAAGCCTAGTTATTTCTTTAAGATATATCTCTGCATAATTTTATGTGTTTTATTTTTTCCTAATTTTATGTGAACTCTGAAAAAAGCTGACTGGTACATTTAAGGCTGTTAACACTGTATATTAGTTTTACTATTAGCTTTATTGCTTTTAATTTTATTTATATATAGTGCTTGGAGAGAGACATATACCAGTAGATAATCTGGGGTTAAAGAACCTTGTGCTCATGATCTTTAAAACCACCTGAGATTTGGAATTTTGGCCTCAGTCATCTTTTGCTGTGCAACTGTAAGTAGATGTGCTGCTAATTTTGAAGGACTAGTATTAAAAACTCTGAACAAATGAATGGACTGCGGCATTTAATTGTCTGAACCGTGATGGTGCTGAATCTTACAAAAAGCAAAGACAAGTTAAGTAAACCTTGGCTCAATAATTTTCTGCAGGACTATTGTTTACCTTTTTCATTTTATCTGCCAAATTTAAACCTTCATGGCTATTATTAAATTAAAGATTGTGCAATTATACTAACAGTCCAATATTTTGGACAGCTTAATTTCATTAGCACTTAGTAGCACTAAATAACACTTTAATTTACAATTCATTAACCATTTTATCTTCAGTATTGATACTTGTACTGTGAAATCTGGTTACTAAGTTTATTGAACAGTTATTTCTGCATTTCAACTGTTTTTTGAGAATGTCTATGCCAAATAATATGATGATGAAGAAAGGTACTAAAATGTATAGTAAAAAAAATAACAACAAGAGTGCAACCAAGCAAGTTGAACCAAAAGGTAATGGGCAAAAAAACAGAACCTAATACATTCATGCAGTTTCTGTGTCCCTCCTCTAACCATATTGAATTAAGGGGAAATAAAAAAGTTGAAAAAAATTCAACCCCAGTTAAGAGCTGTAATGTAGGGATGCAGATATCCCACCTATCAGTCATCCTTTATTAAAAAAAAAAAGTTGGGAAAAGCCACAATTCACTATAAAAACAAAAGAAACAAAGGAGAATACTAATTATGTGGAGAATTTAACTAATGTAACAGGCTCAGAATTATATCTGTCTGATTTAATACACCCAGGCATTCAGGAAACTGATAAGAATGTGACTAATAATGTGAATAATGACAAGGGGATACAAGATGGGAACGTGTCAAAGGTTGTAATGCTACCTCCAAATGCTGTGGCTAAACCTGGAGGGATAGATTTAGAAGTTCCACAACAAATACAAGCTGCAGACTAGGGTTCTTTTCTTAATGATTATGAATCAATTTTGATGCCATATATTAAACAGCATAATTTGGACCCTTCATCTAGACATGAAGCAGCAGAAAAGGGCATATTTCTGTGGTTTAATAACCCTCCAGAAAACAGTAAAACTTCTGCCCCTAATGATATTGCCAGGCCAGAAAGGAAAAATCCTAATGTTATTTATTTATTTTTATGTATTCAGTCTTTGTTGACCGGGTAAGTGCACTAGACAAATCCTGCCTATTTTCAGGCATGACCTAGGGGAAAGGGATACAGATGAATGCCAACTGATCTTGAACCAGATTAAGCTGTTGGTGGTACTTTTAGTGAATGAGGGAAATTTGGCCGGGACACTGGGAAATTCAAATTCCCCTACTGCATGCTAGCGGTAGGGGGACCTGTCAACTGACATGGCATTTTTTCATTTGGAGTACTGCTTTGCATGGAGCCGGATGTGTTACCTGCTGAGGGCAGGAGAGCTGCTGCTGCACAGATGGAGGAGGATGGGAGCGGTATGGATAGCACTTTTTTTTGAGTCAACCTGGGGAGCTTCCCGGAGACGAGTGTGGAGTGAACCGCACCATGGGAGAGTTGGGAGACAAGGGATGCCTATGGAGTGAGACCAAGGATCTTTCTACAGCACAGCCTGAGGTGGCTGGTGGCCAGGAGACTGAGCAGGCATGCAAGAGGCACACAGAACAACCACCCGTGGTGGTGGCAGGTTTGATTATTCCTGATTGGCTACATTGCCTTTTGCACAGGGGAGGAGCAAGATGCACCACAGAAGTTACCGGCAGCAATGGAAAGCTTCCCAGCCAGGGACTGGAGCAAGGAAACTGCCCTGCTAGATGCAGGATGGATGAGGAAGGATGGAAGGTGGATACCAGATTCCGAGTGGATTACTTTTTCTACAGGGGACAGGGCAGCTATGGAGTCTCAGGGACAGTGCACCCATTGGAACCACAGGTGGAGGCAGGTGATACCTCAGTTGGTGAGACTTTTCAATCTTTTACTGCAGGGGTAGACTCGGGGGCCCCACTGGGACATCGAATGCCCCCCCTTCCTCTCCTCAGAGAGAACATTTTAACAAAGGTCCATGCTTTTCAGACCTATTTCAAAATAATCACCTGGAACAGGCCCCCAAATGGAACGCTGTCCGCCTTAGGTACAGGGGGGTCTTCAAGAACAGCCTGATTGATTCTTTGTGGCCTGTAGGCTCCTCAAAGGATCTATGAACTTTCAGGCATCAGACATTTATACCCTGATTAACATTAGGAGGAAGAAACTTTTGACATAAGTTTAACATTGTTTGTGGGTCTTGATAAATTCTGGCAGAGGTATGATTCTCTTCAAGCTACTTCCTTATGGACTCCATTTTGGGCTATCCCCATCACAAAACCACTGTTTAAAACTGTGCATATTATGTTCAGAAATGAAGGGGTAAATGTGGGGGTCATTCTGTATTGGCTGGAGAGTAAATGCACTGTATTGGGTCCCCCTGAACCAATCATTAATGGGGAGGGCATTTGAACAGTCAGTTGGAAGTTCAAGGTAAAACTGTATATTGTGGGGATTTGGTTCAACATGTTCCAAATGTTTTTTCCTTGGGAGGATCGAGGTGTCTGCTTTTCCAGAGCCAACCCAAGGCATGTTATAAATGTAGGAGCCCTTGCCATCTCAGTACTGCATGTGACAAAATCAAATGTGCTTTGTGTGGAGAACTAGATCATGACAGTGGTACCTGCCATAACATTTTCTGCTGCAATCTGTGTGATACCCAGGGACATGCTTACCACCAACTGTCCATATGTGGCCAGAACAATTCAGGGAACTAGATAAGGAAACCCTGATTTGGATGCCTAGGACTGTTTAGGCCATATACAGAGGAAGCAGCCCCCCCATCCTAATCCTCCTGGTCTGGACCCTCCAGCTTCAACTCCTCCTGAGGGAGAAGTATCTTTGGAATACCCTCCTAGGCTGCACAACCACTAGAGGGTCTGGGGATCATTGCTCCTATCATGCCCATTCTAGCTCCCCCCCCCGCTCCTGAGTTTCAGGCGCCTCACCCAAGATGTGTGACTCGGTCTCATGCTAAAAAGCTTGTTATTCCATCTATCACCACCACGCATAACACTTTTCAAGTTCTGCAAGATGCAGATGGGGACTCTGAATCTGATATATCGGTAGCTTCTGGGGTTTTGTTTGGGATGGAGTGTGATGATGAAGGAGGTTCTGACTTGCTGGACACCAAGAAGAAATCGGGACGGAAGCAGAAAAGGACAAGTCTTAGTCCTGCTCTCTGGCTTCTTTAACGGTAGTTTCCTGAATTCTTGTAGTCTCAAGAATTCTAAAAACATCTCGGAGTTTTACATTTTGTAAATCCTTATCTGCAGACATCATTTTCTGCAGGAGACATCCTCTATCCTTACAGACATTAATTACACCAGGAAATTATGGCATTCAGGACCGTCTTTTTGGTCCTTTGGTCCTGATGTAGCGGACGGGTGGTGTATTATTCTGCCATCCTTTTGTTGAAATTACAGGTTTGGTAGACATAGGTCCTGGGCAGGTATTGCTCCTGGACTGTGTCTGCTGAAGGTTTTTCCTCCATATCATTAACATTTATGCACCCCAGGTTAAATCAGCCAGGATTGCTTTATTTACGGAAATACAGAAGTACTTGTCTACCTCTAGACACATTATCTGGGGTGATCTCAATTATGGTTTGGATATTAGATTTAAGGATCAAATACAGCATAAGATGTATTGTGATTACCATGCTTTGTTCAAATTACTGCAGACGGCCTCCTTGACAGATGATTATACAGCACTTCATTCCGACTCCGGGTCCACTTATAAACGTGGCAGCCTAGCAACACGGATTGATTTTATTTTTATCTCCAGATATTTACTACCTTCCAATATTTTTCTTGACCCCTTGTGAATTTTCAGACCATTTACTGTTAAAGGCAAGATTTTCACTGTCTAAGATTCCACCGTCTTTTCCTGCCTTGCTGGCCTGGTGAAAACTGAACCGGCATTTCTCACTACAAACGGTTCCAGTTATGTTTATCTCAGGTAGTTGGACAGGAGCGTTTGGTGGCTGGGATATCACGATTCCTGGGGTGATTAGTAGATGGATACTAAAATGGAGTTGCATGACCTCCAAGGCTTATCATTTTAATACCCAGTCCGCAGATTATCTTGCCTATTTAAAACACAGAGTACAGTTTTATAAATTAATGTCACTTCCCCAGTCTCTGATTTTCAAATACAGGAACAAATAGCTGTGCTCAGACAAAGTATGAGAATTCTCATTATGGGAAGACTTGTAAAATTCATGAAGAATTATCTTATAGGTTTAAATCTTCACCAAGTTTGGACCCTTTTTGGCTTACAAGCAAGCCTGGGACAACAAACTTATGGATGGCCTCTATGATTACAGAGGGATACTATGCACAGTAGACACTGACATGCTGCACATAGCCTGGATTTTTGCAAACCCAACATGGCAGGGCTTTCAGACCACTATTAAATGGGAGGACTTGTTTACTTTTCTCCCACATACTATTACTTCCTCTGATTCTCTTTTTCAGATAGGCTCATTTCCCTGGATGAGGTTAGATCAAAGTAGTGCATTTGAAGTCATGGATCTCACCTGGCCCAGATGGTTTAATTAATGAATTATACAAAATCATGACAGATGATATCAGCACTATCCTGACTCCTGTTTTTAATGAGATTCTAGACTCTTCACGGGTGCCAGGTGGATTCTCGGATGCCTTGACTGTTTTCCTATTTAAAAAAGGGATTAAGCATCGCATTCAGAATTGGAGACCGATCTGTTTATTAAATACAGATTACAAGATTTTTTCAGCGATTTTATGTCATCGGCTCCAACATGTTGCTTCTTTTTAGTACATACAGTTCAAACATTTTCCATTCCAGGTAGACACATCCATCAAAATTTGGCCCTACTAAGGAATGTGTGTGAGTTTGGATGGTTGGGGAAACTGACTGGTTATTTACTTTCCTTGGACCAGGCCCAAGCCTTTGACAAGGTGGTGCATGGGTTTTTACTTGACGTCCTACGGCAGTATGGGTTTTCCACAAAACTAAGAACCTGGGTGGCACTTTTATATAGTAATGCCCAAAATGTTCCCCTTGTTAATAGATTAGTGGGAAGGATTGATTTCTGTTGGGAGGGGTACGCCAGGGCTGCCCACTTAATCCCTTGTTATATACCTTTGTTTTGGACCCTTTGGTTTGGGAACTCCTACATCATCCTCACATTCAAGGTTTATCTCCATCTCCAGAGGTTCCACCACAGTGTTTGGCAATCTATGCAGATGACATGTGTTTTCTGCTTTGTGATACAGCTAAAGGTCTTGTTGCATTGCATGTAGTAGCCCAGGTTGGTCGGCTTTCAGGAACATCAGTGAATTATAAGAAAAGTGTTGGTGTTTTTTAGGAGAGGGGGTTTTTGATTCCATGATTGGGTGGATAACTATCTCTACGGGGCCCATCAAGATTTTAGGTTGTTTCTTTGGGACAGGAGATTTAAATGATCTTAATTGGCAATCTCGCATTGTGATGAGAGAAAAGAAGCTACAATTATGGAAAACTTGATTATTTTCTAAACAGAAATATGTGTTAATAATCAAACAGTTTTTACTCCCTCTGTTTCTTTATTTGAGTTTGGTTTTCCCTTACCTAGGCACCAGGAAACCGTTTATATAGTATTTTTTTCAAATGTTGTGGGAAAGCCGATTGAACCTGGTCAAGCAAGATTTCACATATCTTCTGATTAAAGTGGTGGTCTCAGCATGATTAATCTGGTTGTTTTTATTTGTCCTTTTTATTAAAACTACATTTAAAGAGGTGTCATCAAATCACTCTCACCCATGGAATGCCTGGACTCTGCTTTCACTTAGATTTTTGTCACGGTGGTCCACTGTAGCACACATCATGAAATCAATTATAAAGTACCTTATTTTTTGCCAGTAGTGGTAACTAAACTTCGTATGTGGAGTGTGGCAAAGACAAGGTTTATCGCTTTCCCAGAAAGGTATGTATTGGAGTATAACGTCTATGAATTATTAAGTTAGGTTGATTTTCTCAGATGTTTCCCCATGAAAACACACTTAGCCCTCAAGGTGCAGATGGACCAGGAGGATTCCTGGTCGGATGTGGGATGTCACCTGGTTAATTTGTCATGGAGGTTAGGGTTAAAGGGAATTTAAAACATAAGGCTCTTACAGAATGGAACTGCATTTGTTTTGAATGCATGGGCATAGAAGAAACTCAGACTCATTTTTTTCATAATTGTTCTTATACAGTACAGTTTTGGTCCGCTTCGTCTGCAAAGTGGGGTGGGGGATGGCGTGTCAGATTACGTATGAATGCTTGGTATTAGGAGACTATTCAGGGTATTTTTCCGGTTTTCATCCTAGTACTCTAAATGTGATATTTGCTTGCATCAAGTTCTATCTCTGGCAGGTGAGATGTTCTTTTCCCATACAGCATACGAATACTTTACCCTATGGTAGTGATCAGTCAAATTGAATCGGCTTTACGGACACAAAAGGACTTTGAATACAGTTATGTTCTGATTTCTTTATTTCACAAATACTGGAAGCATGTCTACTGGATTTAATATGGTCTGTTTTTTCTCTTGTATTTTTCTGTTATTTTTTCTTTGATATTTTTTTTCTGTTTCCAGTTTATATTTGTTTCTGTTTACAATAAGTACCTGTATTGATGTTTTTTGGTTTCTGCAATAAACAATTCCCCTACTCTAGCAGTAGGGGGACCTTTGTGTTATGAGGATGTTTTTTCACTTCTTGCCAGACCTTGCTGGGAGAAGGTTGGCAGCTCTGGCTACGATGGCCCAAGAAAATATGGATCCACTATTGATCCCACAGGCCAAGGGATCCACTGCAGAGGCAGCTAGGATGCACCTGATGGGTGGCCAGCATATTTCCCAAGTCAGTGGTCCCTCTGAGATAGTGAAACAGAAATGGTTAAGCCTGGAAAAAAAATGCCAGTGTTTGGAGGTGGAGTTGCTTAGAGTAAACGAGCTGCTTACAAAGGAGAGATGGAAACATGAAGAAGAAAGAAAATGTAAAAGCACAGAGAATTCACTGGGCTGTGCAGGATCAGAGAGCCCGATTAAAATCTATGCTGCTGACGAGTGGCCTGGAGTGCTCTCACATGGCGATGAGATGCCCCTCCCCCCCGACAAGGTTAGGGAACAGTAGTGGAATAACCTTAGTTACCAGACAAGGCCCTGCAGGATGCAGGATGGATTCCTGTGTCAGATGGGCACTGGAAACCAAAAGATGTTACAAGCGAGATGGAAAACAGACCTCCACAGATAAGTACTGACACCAGTTTTGTAAATGCAGTAGAAAATGGTAATTGTGGGGTTCCTTCAGAGACTGGGTCTGCCCTTATGTTAGGACTAGAGGAAAGGTTGGATAATGATCAGGTTACAGACCCTGATGCTCCTGGCCAAACATCCTTTACTAAATTGGGGAATCAGAAAAGCCGACTTATGCGAGTCACTTTCGAAAAACTGTGGAACTAGCGAAGAGACGCAATGCTGTTCATCTCAGATATGTGAGTCCCCAAGATCACCCTCCTGACAGGTTTTATGTTGGAAAGATTTTGCTTAAAAAGAGTAAAGGGTTCTCACCCACAGAAGGGTATGCACTAATTCGTGTTCAGGTCGGAGTTCACTTTTGATGTTAGTTTTTGTACACCAGCTTTGCTGGAGACCTTTTGGTGTAGATACATCAACCTTAAAACTAATCCCCTTTGGTCAGATTTCATAGTTCTTCCCTTGACAAAACAGCCATTTCAAGTAATAACAATCCTATTTAGGAATGAGGGTGTTAATATTGTTGATATTGTACATTTGTTGGAGAGAAGGTGTGATATTCAGGGAAATCCCATGCTCATTATGGATGCAGAGGGCTTTTGGAATGGGGAGTGGAAATTTAGAGTAAAATTGCATCACACAGAGCTGGACCTTGTTCATTTGCTGAACTGTTTTTTCATTGGGAGGGATAAGGGTTTCCTTTTCTATCCAGCACAGTCTAGAGTCTGTTTTAAATGTGGGTCTATGAAACATATCTGCACTTCGTACGATGTGCTGAAATGTACACACTGCTGGGAAATGGGTCACCCTAGTGCACACTGTTTTCAGGTGCCCAAATGCAACCTTTGCAATGATATGGGGCATACCTTTGAAATGTTTCTCATAGCTGCGAAAAATACTGAGGAGGTGTATTTTGGGGTACAAGATCATTATATTCAGCTGGCAGTGAAACAGAATCAATCTTCCCTTGGTAGAGGCCCTCCTATACCATTTTGGAAAGGATTCCAGGTTGTACATCAGAACCCTGAAGACGCAGGGAGTCAAGAACTTGATAAGGATCCCTTAAATCCCAACCCCTTGGTCACGGATACAGGGGTGAGGACAGCAAGTGATTCTGATCCCCCCCCCCCAATGCTCTGGGGCAAAAGTCACCTAATAGGGAATTTACTTTGGTAGTGGGAAAAAAGGGTAAACTGCCAAAAACAAAATCCAAACAGAAAAAAAATAATACTGTTGTAGAAACCTCTAAGGAAGACCTGAACTTGTACAATGTTTTGATAGAAGATACAATGGATATAGAGGACAGGGGCATGCCTGCTTTTGCACCCACAGGGACTGAGCCTATGGAATTACAGGATGGCTAAGTGAAACCCTAGACCTCAGGATACTAAAGTGGTGGTGACGAGAGCATCCAGTAAAATAAAGTGAAGATACCTTTTCTACCTTTTGAATATGGCCCTTTTCGATTTAGTATGGCATCTTTGAATGTCAACAGTATTAAATCTCTGACTAAATGTAGAAGTACTTTTGCTCATTTTATACACAGTAACTTGGATTGTGTGTTTCTACAGGATGTTCGATTACACTCTCCTGCTGAGATGAATGCAGCAACTAATGGATGGATATGGGGGTTGCTTTTGGTCTCAGGAGAGGATTTATGTTCTGGGGTGGAAATTTGTTTTTAACATTTCATATTCAGGTGATACATCAGTTAGAGTTGTTGGCATGCAGGGCCTTGTTGTTAGATATAAAATGGGGAAACAGATTATTAGTTTAATTAATCTGTATGCCCCAACTTAAATATGATAAAGTAACTTTGTTCAAATCCTTATACCCATGTTTGTGCACCACTTATCCAGTCATTTTGGGAGGAGATTTCAATGTTTCCTTACCATCCCAAGCTTTGTCTGCCTTGTGTAAAAATACATATTGTGATGCAAGATGCCTAGCTCAGTTATGACAAGATGTGGGATTAATAGATGCATTTATGCCCTACTCTGGTGGTAACTGTAATACATATTTTTGTGGATCATGGGCGTCCAGAATAGATTTTTTTTTTTTTTTTGTCTCCTTCCATGGTGGTACAATCAAAAGCACTACAAGAAGTAGCTACATCGGATCATAGGCTTTTGACACTGGTACTAGGTGATTTACCAGAAGCACAGAAAGGGCCTGGGGTATGGAAACTGAATGTTGCATTGTTAAATATACTCCAGGTAAGGGAGGGGTTTCATTCTCTTTTACATGCCCACAAATCTGTTTTTTTCTTTATGTAATTCTAAACAATGGTGGGAGGACACTAAACAAGAAATGAGGACTATTTTCAGAAAATTGTCCAATAAATGGGAAGTTTAAGTATAATAAGCTAAATTATATTTGAATTGTATAAAGTTTTGGACAAACTTTTGACAATGTTTAGGACTGATTGCTATAGACTGTTTAAAGATTTAAAAGCTGAATTAGCTAGGTTACAGTTAGAGGTGTTGAAAATATGGAGAAGAAACATAAATATGGGATAAATGGGAAATCAAAAGATACATTGCTCTTTGAACCTGTATGGCTTTTGAGGGGAAGGCACAGCATGGTGTATCTGGATACCATGGATGGAGGTCAGGTTACATATAATGTTGGAATTATAACTGAAATACATGCTTATTTCTCCTAATTTTTCACTAGTAGATCACCCCTGCTGGATGCCATGTGGAACTGGTTGTTGCAAAGTGAGTTGCCTCAGATAGCACCAGAACTTAACACTGTCTTGGTTAAACCAATTATGCAGATGGAATTAAGGTCAGTGATTTGGTCATTTAGATGGGGAATAGCTTCAGGTTCTAATGGACTCCCACATGAGATCTATAAGGAAATCTGGGAAATTTTAAGGGCTGAGCTTTGTGAAGTCTTAAATAACTGTTTGACAGGCTGAAAACTCCTAATAGTATGCTTCAAGGACTGTTGCTATTAATTTTAAAGGTGAAGACAGGAGTGATTTAAAAACTGAAGACCATTTTCACTATTAAACACTGATTACAAACTCTGATGAAAATTTTAAGTAACCGTCTGCAGATGGTGTTGGATGACATTATCCATTCCTCCCAGTATAGTGGGATCCCTAAATGACAGATACAGGATGCCCTTATTCTTCTTCGTGAAATCATACATAAGGGTGACTCACGATAACTGTTTCGGCATCTTGTCTGTCTTGATCAAGCTAAAGCCATTGATCAGGTAGAATATACGTATCTTTGGGAAATGTTACAGTGTTATGGGTTTCCTTCCTGTTTTATAGATTGGCTAAAAACATGTTATAGAGGCATCAATCTTTTACCAAGCATTAATGGTTGGACAGGGAAAGCTGTTATGATAAATAGGGGTGTAAGACAGGGTTGCCCTCTAAGTCCCTTGCTCTATGTGTTGTCCTTAGACCCTTTGTTGCATGCCTTGAATTCAACAGATTGATCACTGGTCTCTCGGTTGTGCAGATAGACAGATTATTACTGTAGCTTATGCTGATTATTTGGGTTTAGTATTGGTAGATAAATCTTCAGCTCTGGGTGCTAGATCTATTTTACAGGATTTTTTGGCAGTTTCTGGATCAACAATAAATAATTTGAAGAGTGGTATTTTGCCATTAGGTTATGATGCCCCTGATGTTGCTTTACTCTGGAATATACCAGTTGACTTCAGTTATAGGAAGATATTAGGTATATACTTTGGTGGTATAGACCTTCGGATATATATCTGGGATATGCAACTGATAGCAGCTCAAGACAGAGTGATTACATGGAATAAATATCAAATGACAAAAGCAAAATGCATTTATTTAATTAAAACCTATCTGTTGCCTTACTTTTTGTTTGTAGTAGCAATATTTCCTCCCTCACAATCCTTGCAAGCTTCAGTATATAGCATTTTTTCCAATGTTTGTGGGGTAGTAGACTGAACCTGATAAAGTGAGGTATAACTTATTTACCCATACATGAGGGTGGTTTGGGGATGCTGAATCCAATTGTGTTTTTGTATATCACCTTTATTTTTTACAATTTAGTACCTATTTTAAAGGACAAACATAAGGTTTGGACCCCATGTGTGGAGGATGGTATAGGCCCTTTGTTGAACAAATGGAAATCCACTACTTTTCATTCTCGTCAAACAAAGCTGTCAGGATTACCAGAACATTTACATGTGGTGATTGGAAAACTAAAATTATGGAAAATTGTTAAAGACTTTATTTGTTCCTCCTCCCAGAAAGTGATATATACAAAGGTAGTAGAATCATTTTTTTTACATTGACCCTTGGTACCACGATTTGCCTATTGCAGACCAAAACTCAAAAACAGTTTTTTTTAGCTAGTAAAAACCATGCTATGTATGGGATTTTTATGGTTATATACGCATAAAAGCTAGGGGTTCAGGGTAGCTTAAAACACAAAGAAACTACAGAACAGTTTTGTCCAAGACAAGAGACATGCATGGGGATAATCGAGCATCCCCTCATTTTTACTTAATTGCCCTTATGCTATTCTGTTTCGGTCAAGTTTAAATGTAAAATGGCCCCTGAATCCTTTTAAAGGACAATCACCAGATATTGAATAATTGGTCTAGAAATGAGATGAAGAATTTATTTTTTCAACCCTGCTGTTCAGTCAAAGATGTGACCTCACCACCAAACTCCATGAAATTGTACTATACTGTATTACTCGTCTGTTACTTGATATTTACTGTATTGTATTTCTCTGTCTACCACCTTGTACTACTTGTACCCGGGATGAACCTGGAAATGAGCCTCGGCTCAGCGTGCTTTTCCTGGTCACCAATTTTAAATAAATAAATAAATATGGATTGAGGGTATACTACCTAGCTCTTGGGTCATATATGATGCAACTACAGTTCGACTTTTGATGGGTTTCATAAGCTACCAGCTTTGGCAGGCTCATTGTGGTCTAACCTAATACAACAGTTGAAATCTGAGTACCAGGTTTTATTGAATATACAACGGGATGTTAAGAAATGCAGACATTAGAAAAAGACAGAGTACACCCAGATTTACATAGACTCTGGTGGAGACAGATATCCTGGTTAGATACTGGCTGAGTGGAGGGTTTGTGTTAATTGGATAAGAATGATCCTCCTCCTCACAATTTGATGCATTATAGAGGCAAGGAGGTGGGAATGAGGGGAATTTTCTTGTATGGATTAAAACTTATTTACACTTTATTTCCTTTTCTTTTGTTATTTTGTCTTGTATGATGTAATACTGATCTAGATATAATTGACATTAACTGGGAGGGTTAGCATCAATTAACACGGTTTAGGATTACAAACACAAACTGTTATATTAAATTTATGAGGAAATATTTATTTGTGTTTTTTTATTTTTGTATTTTGATTTGTGTGATGTAACACTGTTATATCAATTATTTACTTTTGCATTGCAATAAACAAAAGTCCCCTAGTCTTTTAGTGGGGGTTGGGGTGACTATTTTATGTATTAGGATTTGGTTTAGGTTATTATTAATTTATTTTTAGACAAGTATGACTTTAATATTTATCTGATTTTCTTATGATGTGTATTTTTCCTTTGTGTGAGTTTACACTGTTTGTGTTTGTTTGATTTTTGAAGTTTATAATACAAAATTCCCTTACTCTTTTTTAGTGGGGGGATCTTTTTATGTATTAGGATATGCTTTAGGTTATTATTGATTTATTTTCAGACAATGTATGACTGCAATACTTATTTGATTTTCTAATGATTTGTATCTTCCTTTTGTGTGAGTTCACACTATTTGTATTTGTTTGATTTTTTATAATAAAAAATTCCCCTACTCTTTTTCAAAAAGTGCCATGGGATCTTTAACACCCACCTGAACTACCACCAATCCAGGCAGATGGGACCATAGTTTAATGTCTCATCCAAAATATGGCACCTCAGAAGTGCAGCACCCCTCTCATGCTGCACTACAGTGTCAGTACTGGGATATTAATTGAAGTGTCAGATGTGGGAACTGAACCCACAGCCCTCTGATCTCCCAGCCTCAGAGGCTAATGTGCTACCTACTGAGCCACTGACACTGACACTGATGTTGATACACACTTTTTACTTCAACAACTAAATGATTAAAAAAAAGCTTTTGGAGTTAGTAGCTATGTTTAGAGCATTTATTGACTGTTTTATAAATAATGGGGAAAACTGTATGATCTCTGTGTCTGTACAAAAACCATCTAAGGGAGAAAAAAGCATTGGGTCTTTGAAATCAGCAATCAATCTACTACCAGTACTTGGAAAAAAAAAAACAGAATGAAAAAGAAAGTGATAAGATGATAAAGCAAAATGAGAAAAAAATCATTGAAAGAAATTACAGAGAAAATAGCTGACTAAGGGATTGGGGAAATATAAGTACTTGTTCAAGAGCTAAATCAATAAAATGCAGATCAAGGAGACACACGTTACTAATAAAAAGAACACAAATTCATCAGACAAAGTAGCAGCGAAAAGTAGTAAACTAAAATCTCAAAGGAATAGTGAAGGAAGAAGAACATAGCCAGCACAAAGAAAAAGGATTAAAGTATTGAATAACATGGAAAAGGTTCAGAAAATAGACATCAAGATAAAAGACTTACATTCATTGACACACAAAAAGGCCCCCAGAGAATGAAAAAATAGGGTTACTGACTGTGGAGGAAAAAGATTAGTTAAAAGCCACAGGTGATTTACTTCTGTTTTTCTAAAGGGGTTATTGAAATGTAAAAATTAAAATAACTATATTCTAAAATTAGCAGCTTACAATTTATTAAAAGGAATACTGAAAAATAAAATAAGTTGACAAGACATCAAAATATCATACCATTACAAAAATCAACTCTATTAAGGATGGGTATGTATTGTATTAAAAAATCAGGAGACAAGGTTAAAGGTTTTATCAAGTAAAGTTGATTTTTTAGATATTGCAATAACTCTGAACTCAACTATGAGATCAGATCATATTAAGGAAAGTGCAAATGTGAATAAAACTGTAAGTTGCACAGTTAAAAGAAAAGATGGTACAAATGTTTGTAAACAACCTCGAATTACAAAATGCATGAAACCAGTTGAAACTGAACATGAACTACATGCAGATGATACAGAGCAAATAATAAGGAGCGGTAGGAAACAAATAGGGTTATGGATAATTTCAGTGATATTCTAGACTCTTAAACTCAACAGTGGACGATGTGACTTCCTTGGAGGAGGAATCCCTGCTGAGTAACATCAGTTCCAACAGCACAATGGTACTATCAGAAGAATCTGATTGACAGAATAACATTTACGGAGAAGATAATCTTATAAGCTTTTAAGCTGGAATATATAGCTGGGCTAAAAACTGGATAAGAATTGTTTAAAATGGTTAAGAAATTTTTCCATACTTTTAATCCAGGAAACTTGGATATGGGAGGTAAAGGACCAGTTAACAGAAGCTACTGAGTCTGGATATCCCTGCACATAAAATTAATAAGTTTGGATTATTAAAAGGTGGTTTTGCAATTTTTATAGATGTTTTAATCGACATTAATGTTTTAGAAGTAAGCAGCTGTAACAAGTCTTACATGTATGTTATAATTTTAGGTCACAAAGAGATTTGGTTGTTGTTTAACATTTAAATACCACTAGCTCTAAAGCAAAAGATTTAACTATGTAATAAAGTCAATAGGGTTCAATTTGGAACTCATTAAATCCAGATACCCAGGAGTTAAGTCTATAATAGCAGAGATTTTAATGCCCATATTGAAATTTGATTGAAGACTACTCAAAAGGCTGTGTAGATTATATAATTAACATCTCATTAAGTCAATCTAGAGATAAAGTAATATCAAAATAGCAAAACAATACTAAGTCTATTTGAAAACATTGGCTTGGGGTACTTAATGGTCATACAAAAGAGGATTGGGCAGAAGAATATACCTTCCCCACAGTAAAAGGAACTGGTGTGTTGGACTTCTGTGCAGCTGAAGCCATAAATTATATCATTGTCAAATATTTTAGAGTTGACAAAATATGGGACAGTGATCCCAATTGAATGTTGTTCTATAATTGGCTTTAAAAAGCAAGCTAGAAATAAAGTTGCAGAGGAAGAGGATGACACACACACACATGCTCCAAATATGGGACAAATGATAATCTGGACCTCTTATTCTAAAGACATTATTGACAAAATTACTAGAAATATACAACTTGGAAGGATGGTGGTTGATAATAAAACAACCTTTAATGGGGACCTGAGTATTATAAGAGAATCTGAAAATTTTATGAATTTGTTCATGGACCAGTTAGACTCAAAAAATGATGAAAAATTACAGCAAATATTAGGAAAAATAATCCATGATATGATAAAGAATGTATAATATTAAAGAAACAAATTAACAAAGTCGGGACATTAAGAACTAAAAATTCAGTTTACCTGGTATTGGGAGCATCAACAAAGCTTAAAGCAGAATATAAGAAGCTTCTTACTGGGAAAAGGAAGAAGTATACAAAACAGATTGTGAGACTATCTACAAGAATGCATCTTAAAAAAGATATAAAAACTTTCTGGACTATTGTAGCTTTTGGTTATGATGAAAATAATAGTTGCTACAATACACTTGGTATAATCGCTACAGACATGTGGGTAAACCATTTTTCAAGAATTTATGGGGCTACTAACACTGATGATATTGAACCAGTGGAAAGGAAACTATTAAATCAACCCCTCATTAGCATGCCCCCGTGAGATCGACCCTGCGCCAGCACCTGAGGTACTCCGCATGCGACAGGCCTGCCCGGACCCCACCACCTGCAGTATAGCACTCAGACACCTACTCAAGTGCACATCCTGTCCCAGCACTGGCCCCAACAGCCAGCACAGATGCCAACAGTGGTGCTTGGAAGCATGCACCACACAGGATGCAACACAGGAGATGGACAAACACCCATCCATACCCAAGGGCACCCCAACACAGGGACACAATATCGAGGCAACAAACCTACTGGCATGTAGTCACAGCAACCGTGTACCCACGGCCAGCACCTCTCCATGGGCACAGGTGTACCAGCCACCCTGCACATGCACCATGAATCCATCTGCCACCAGCATGCAGCTGGAGCACAAGTGACAGATAGTTGAGCACATTCCTGCAACAGACACAAGCGACAGCATGGAGGGAACAACAACAGCAGAGGCCACCTGAGGCAGATGTGCACCATACTGCTGACAGGAGACAATCTGGCATTGCGCCAGGTACATGGGGTGGCCAGCATGGACAGCCACCACTGACATGCCAGCAGACCATGCATAGCACAGACATGCAAGGTGTCAGCTGCACAGGCTATAGACAGTCTGACAGGGTGCCATGACACAGTGCATGTACTGTGGATCACTGCACAAGGCGCCCAGTGCACAGAGAACAACACACATACCACAGACAGTGACCGAGTCCCCACCCACACCATAGGCAGGTCCTGCCGGACACACACACATGCCCATGCCTGCACCACCCCCGATGCCATGCACACCAGTGCAGCCAAGCACCTGTAGCCCGCTGCAAATCAGAAACCACTACAGTTGTCATAACAAAATGTATGCATTAAACAATATAAACAATCAAACATATTTACAAATATATATATGGGTGGAGGGAAGGGCCACAAACCAGGTGGGGGGCAGGTATGGGGCAGGGGTGAACAAATGGGAGAGGGAAGAGGGGTGTGAAGGTGGGTCCAGGGGAGTAAGTCAGGGAGCATGGAGGGCCTATTGCCTGCCCCGCCTCTCACCCCTGTGCCACCTCCATCCACTGTGGTGCAGGACCCCATCCCACTCCATCTTCCATATTGCAAGAGATGCTCTTGCAAGCTGCAGCAGCTCCTGCACCCTGGCCGATGGCTGTCCAGCATTGTCCACCTAGGACAAGGGAGCAGAGTCAATATGTGTGACTGTCCAGTCCCCTGCAGCCCACCCATTGTGCATGGTATACAGCCATGAGCTCACACCTGTGATGGTGTGCACCACCCATAGTGACCACATCCACAAGACCTGCCTACCAGGCACCCACAGCCATGCGGAGTGCTGCACACACCCACCGCCATGTCCCACACAGCACCACCATGGCAGTACAGTGACATGGCTATGCGATGCAAAGGCAGTGGCACAGCCATGTACCCAGTGCATGCACGGACCACCAGTGATGCCCATCCACACATGCAGTGCCACAGGACAGTGCTGAGTCTACCGTGTGGCATGCACGGCAGTGGGGCCAAGTGCTGGTGGCCATGCCCCGCCACCAACCCTACAACACAGCATGCACAGTTGTGATGGGGAAAAAAGGCACTCACCTGTATCCATACCAGCAGGGCGCTGCTGTCCCATTGCCCCTCCGCCACATCCCTGCTGCAGCACACCTGCCCTCCCGCTCAGCTCTTCTTCCCTTTGTCTATGTCAGCCTCTGGGCCTAGGGTGCAAACACGGAGAGGGAACATCAGTACAAACCAATTGCAAAGCCCCAATGGTGTGTGTGCATTCCACAGCCCAGCCATGCCACAACCCCACCACCACCACCACCATCGCCCACACTGGAAAGCTCCCACCTCCTGCAGGGTGGATAAATGCACACCATGATACCCAGATGGACAGACACTACCAGTGTATGAATGGAGCACCTACCTGGCTGTGGTACGGGCGCCTCCTGGCGTGTGCCATTTAGATGCCCAGTCTATCTGGGTCCCTCATTTGGAGGTCCCCATACCGTGGCAACACTACTCAGCTGCATGGGCACTTCCTGTGGCCTCCTTCATGCCCCTCTGCTACCTCCTCACACAGTGCTCACGTGGCTCATTTAGTGGGTCCTGTTCAAACAGAGCCCCAGCATGGGCTCCACATAGCCACAAGGTTGGCCAGCTCAACCACTCCACGGTTGGGCTCTCCTGTGTGCCATCTCATGTAGTCCAGATAACAAAATGGCACCTGTAGTGCATGTTCCCCACGTAGATGCTGCATGGTACAGCTGCCATTCCCCATCACGCTGTCACCTGAGCATGATAGGTGCACCCATGCAGATGCATGGTACCTAGGGGCAAAGGTCAACTGCAGGGTCAATGATCTGTCATGCATGGGCCACCACAGTGCTATTAGACTCCTGCATGTAGCATGGTAGGGTGCCTGTGTGTGACACCCGCAGTGGCCTACCATGCTGTGGCTTCAAGGCACCTATGGCACTAGGGCAAGAGTGCCACATGCAAGAACAGTGCACTAGTGCCACTGGCACAGTGGTGGCCACACCCTGCACTGCCTCCCATGCACAGCATGTCATTAGTGTGGCAGGCATCAGCATGAGCACCCCAGGCATGCTTCTGTGGTGCCTACTGTGCACGCCACAGAGCTGGGCGCCATTGCCTAAGCACGCCAATAACATTGCGCAAGGTGCAACAGTGTGTTATTCAGCTAGCATATGCAAATCAGCTCATCTGCAATTCATGGCACAACCACTGCATTAGCATCCACTTAAAGTTCGTCTCACCTCATTTGCATCGTTGCACTATATATATGCAACATGGGGCTGCAGAAGACATAGTTTGGTATTGCAGTATATTGTGGTGGATTGCATGCTGTTTGGATGTGTGGACTGTGGTGTGTGGGGTTGCATGGCACTGCACATTCAGAGGTAACACCTGTCATTCCCACAGGCTCTATCATGCCTGAGCGAGAGGATGAGGAGGAACAGGGATGGGGGAGGAGGAGAGGCCCAACTTCCTCAGGCTGAATCAGATGCCCTGTTTGAGGCTATCTTGACAGGGAACCGCTACTCAGCGGACAGGTGGAACACCACAGGCCCATGCTGTGGCATGGGGTGAGGTTATGATGCCATGAACCAGCATGGCAGTCACCAGCAGTCCGTGCAGGAGTGTAAAAGAAGGTCGGCATGGACAGGAAGAGGATAAAGGACAAGGTGGCTGCCATCAGGGCAGCATGTGCTGCCACCGGTGGTGGACAGCCAGATGTGCCACGCCTGATGCCACAGGAGGAGCAGGAGCAGGTTGCCGGCAGCATGCGGCATTGTGCCATAGAGGGCATTCCTGATGGTGGCTTCCAGATGGGTGGTCGCCCATCACTGCATGGTTGGTCCTGTGCTGTCACTGTGTGGGTGATGGGGGGAATGCCACAGGGTAGGGCGTTGACAATAATGCTACTGTGTTCCATTACAGCTCCTGAGCATCTACATGGGTCAGCGGTGGTGGGTGTGTCCACCAAGTGTGATGTTCTGGACATGGAGGAATGCCCATCCACCTCCACAGAGTTCCGAGGACAGGACCACTGCATACCTGCCTGTCTGTCTGGACTGAAGATGGTGGTGCGAGGTGGACAAGGCCCTGCCTATGTCCCAATGTGACAGCATCCACAGACTCCAGCATGCTGTTACACAGACTGGTGCTGGATCTGGCACCGATGATGATGATGGATCACACATCCCAGACAGTGATACGTGTGGGACACAGGATGGTCCCACAGCAGGAAACGGCACGGGGGTACCCGTGGGTGGTGCCGCCGTGGAGGCCTGCATGACATCACAGTCCCAGTCTGTGCCTGTATGCCCCAGTGGGGCAGCACTGGTAAGGCCGAGGCGGTGGGCTGTTGTGGCTGCTGTGGCAGCCAGTGAGCCCTGGCAATCATTGGCCAGAGGGGCAGTGCCAGCAGTCGGCCAATGGTGATGGGGGGACAGTGTCAGGGGCAGTGGCAGTGCACCACATGTGGACGTGCCCCAGCATGGCTCTGGTGTGCAGCACCCATCATCAAGGGGTGCCGCCCAACAGGGCCAGGAACACCACGAGGGACAGCATGCCAAACTGGCGGACGACCTCTTTGATGAGCACAGCCGCCTACTCCAGGCTTCAGTGGATCAGCAGTTGTGGCTTGTGACTGCGGTGGATGCACTCAGTGCAGTTCTGCACCAGGCAGAGAAGTGGCACAGCAGAGACCACGGTCTGCTCCTGGCAGAGATGGCCAGGCAGTGGGAGGATGTGACTGCTGTCATTGACAGGCAGACACATTCATCGACAGGTAGACACATGCATTCACAACTGTCATGGCCACATTGGGCACCCAGTTCAGTGCCCATGCACCGCAGACACTGTGCAGTGTCATGTCCACCCTGTTCCTGGCACCGTGTGACACCTCTATGTCGACACTGGGTTTGGCTGTGGGCATACCGAGCATGCCTGTTGCGCATGTTGGGTGAGCTGCAACCCCTGCAATAACAGAGTCGTGTTCATGCAACATCACCCCTGGGGACCGTTGGTGCCACCCCATGAGCCAATGGTGGCAGGGCCGCCTCGATTCATGGAGGCCATGGCACTGTGCCACATGACTGAACTGTCTCCCACCATGGCCACTGTCTGCTGCTGCCCTGTGTGCAGTTTAGTGTGTATCATGCGATGGCCAGGTGGGGTATCCCGCTCTGCACACACTGGTCCCTGTGCACACCCTCCCAGCTGCTGGCCACTGTGGCGTGTGCATGATGATGCCTGTGTTGCACTGCCCACAAGTGTGCAATGGTGCCCAGAATCTGAGGCATGCACAGTGATGGCCACTGGTCATGGTCGTGTGTAGACCTGTGTGGGGGTAGGGGTTACATTTTGGGTTGGTGTTCCATCTACCCCTTGTGCATGTCTTGTGTGTGTGTGTGTGTGTGTGTGTGTGTGTGTGTGCACATGTGTCGTGTTTGGCCCGGTCCATCCCTGATGGCGTGTGCAGTTCCACACTCAGACCCATTCCCTTGCCACCATCTGCCCCTGGGGTTCATCCATGCCTGTCTGTGGGCTGTGCCCTTGCCATTGGTGGTTGCACATGGCCCTGTGACCTACCTGAGTTGGCCAAAGTGCTCCTCTGTGATGGTGTCCCAGTGCAGCTGTGACATCCGTATCAGTCAGGGTCCCTTCGCCCAGAGGGTGGCTGCCCATCACGTCTGGACCGCCTTCATTGTCCCCACCACTGTCCCCTCTTTGACCTCTACAGCTATCCCACAGTCATTGGCCATGTTGTGCAGGATGCAGCAGGCAGGAATAGCTCACAGGCCTTCAAGGGGCTATACTGTAGGGCACCACCAGACATTTCCAGGCACTTGAAACATGCCTTCAGCATCCCGAACACCCGCTCAATGACAGTCTGTGTTGTGGCATGTGCCTCATTGTACTGTAGCTGCAATGGGGTCATGAGGTGCCGGTATGGTGTGAGCAGCCAGGGCGGAGTGGGTAGCCACTGTCACCTGTGTGGAGAGGGTAGACATTAGTATGGTGGTCTGGGTCGCTTTGCCATGGGCCGTCATGGCCGGTACCCATGGCACCTCTGACTGTGCACCCCCCCACATCTGCTCAGGTCATCCCACGTGATACTCATACTCACCCACTAGGTGGCCAGTGGGGATGTCCCCACTCTCAAACCTATGGCACAGTGCGGACTGGTGCCAGATGAAGACATCATGTGCTATCCCGAGTGCGTGGCACAGACATTGGTTATCGCTGGCGCCACGCACACCACCACAGGCAGTTGATGCTGGCATAACCCTTCCGGTTTATGTAGGACACACTGTCCGGGCCAGGTGGTGTGGATGCACACATGGGTGCTGTCAATGGCCCCGAGCATGCCAGACATATGTGATACCCTGTGGAACTCTTGTATGTGTGTTGTGCGCTCCCCCTGTGTGCTGGGAAAACAGATGTGCTCCACAGCATGTGGCAGCAGTGTGCTGAGGAATTGTGTGAGTAGGCATGACGCAGCCAACTGGGTTATGCCTGTTGTGTCCCCTGTTGGTCTCTGGAAGGTGCCCGAGGTGAGCAGGCACATGTCAGCTGTCACCTTTGTCTCCACTGATGGAGCATGGCTCCGTCGTGTGGGTGTCTGCATCTCATCACTGCACAGCTCACAGAGCTGCCTCAGGATTGCCCAGTTCAGGCGGTACCGGCCCATAATCTCTGTGTCCAGGTAGTGTTCGAGAAGGTGACATGGGCTCAATACCACCTGTTCGGGGCATACTGCGATGGGCCCTTCCATGGCCACGCCCTCTGCTGCCTGCCTCCTCACACCCCTCATTACCACCTCCATCTGGAAGGTGGCACTGGCCATGTCCCTGGCTGGTGTTCCCTCCCTGGCAGCTGTTATCCTGTTCCCCCCGCTGTCCATTTATAATGCTCCCCTGCACCAGGTACATCTCTGGCCTTTGGCTGTCCTGCCTACTGCCACTGCCCTCAGTCCACTGTGACACTTCCCTATCACTCCTGCACATTAGCACAGGTTCCCCACTCCTTTCCTGTTCCTGGTTGATTCCAGGTGTGCTCTGTCCTGCTCCTGCCCAGTCCTGCTCACTTCTACCCTCTGCCTTGTTCCTGTCACCTTGCTCCCACCTCTGGCTTCCCTGTAGCATTCTTGCACCTCTCTCTTGTTCCTTATTATTTTGGATCATTTTCACTGTCGCGCAACTTCCTCTAGCTCCCCTATTGCACACGGCATATGCTGTTGAATATCGTACTGCTCATGTTATTCATGGTTCTTCCCCTACGGTTGTGCATGCATTCATTACTATTGCGCTCATGTGCATTGCAACTTGTACAGTGCAGCTACCTCCTGCTGAATATTGCACAATGGCGCATTTCCGTACTTGTGCTGGTGCATCTCTGTTGCGCACGGCGCATCCCTTTTGAATATCTGGGCCTCTGAGTTTAAAGCAGAGCCAAACCATAATATGCTAAATCAAAATTCACCATTGCACAAAGGCACTTTTTCCACAGTGCACTGATCCTGTATCTCCATATTTGATGGCATGTCCCACATGCGAGACCACAGTTTGAGTATTAGCGTCCCACATTTCAGTGACCACATTTTGAGAGGAATGAATTCACTACTAAATCTAATGTGTTTACAGACAAATATGTCCATTTGAAAATGTTCCTAGATGAAGAAATAAACATGCAAAGGATTTCTCTGGGATTGCACTGCTGCCTTTATACTACAATTTATACAACATATGTTGTGAGATAATTAACCAGATAAACAGTGATAGCTTTTGGAACATGAAAATATTGGGCTAGATATTTAAAACTGCACCCTGGCAATGGCGCAGAGTAGTTGCTCGGTGCAACCAAGGGATATATTCAAAGAGATGTGCCATATCTCACCTGAATATAATCAAAAATGCCTGTGGTGCAAATACAATGCGCTGGTGCATACCTCTGACAGGTCTGAATACCAGGAATGGGAAATGCACCAGTGCATCAGAGATAGGATGGGTGCAAATTCCCGATGCTCAGACCCAAATATGCAAATGGTGCCATAATGTATGAAAGGCACGGATGGGGCCATTTGCATGTCATTATGGCTCCATTTGCATGAGGTGTGCAGGGCTGGCCGGCGAAATGCACCTGGCACCCTGCACAGCAGGTGGTCCCAGTCCCACATACTGATGTAGAACCCCCTCTCCATCCTGTGCCGTGATCCCCATAATAAAGAAAGATTTAATTCCCTGGTAGTCCAGTGGTACCCCTCTCCCCATCCCGTACCGTGATCCCCATAATAAAAATGTAGTTCCCTGGTAGTCCAGTGGTACCCCCTCCCCATCCCATACTGTGATCCCCATAATAAAGAAAGATTTAATTCCATGGTAGTCTAATGGTACCCCCCCTCACCATCACTCTACTCATCGTCCACTCCCCAGGTTCAGCGGCAGCAGACCCACCCACACACCCTCCACAGCTGCCCACTGAATGACAGCTTACAATATGTGCATACATTATGGCATCATTTGCATATTTGGGTCTGAACAGCAGGAATTTGCACCCATCCTCTACAGTACGTAAATGAGGGTATCAGAGCATCAGAATTGCAGGGTAAGTGGGGAGAGGCAGAAGGACTCTGGGTCTCGGCAGTGGGGAAGGGTGAGTCAGTGCATATGGGGGTGGTGCACAGACCCTCAGCGCAGCACGAATATGCGGATAGAAGTATGTCTGACGAGTTTGTGAAAATGGCTGCAAGGGGAGGTGGTGCTGATGGGGGATCCAAACCTCATGAGACATAGACTGGAATACCTTGCCGTTTCTCAACCAGCAGGCAGTGGAAATATTGGACTCCCTGCAGTTGGCCCTCCTAAATCAACTGGTCAGGGAACCAACAAGGGCAGGAGCTACTCTTGATCTAGTCCTGTCAAATTGGAAAATGGTGGAAGAGCTATCAGTGGGGGAACATCTCTGTACAAGTGACCACAACACAGTCAGGTTTAAAATGAGAAACACTGCAGAGGTTCACCAGTCTAGGTTAAAGATCCTGCATCTCAGGAGGATGGACTTCAGGAGAATGGGGAAAATAGTGGTGAGGGCATTGCAGGGGTTCGGGGATCTGATGGAGGTGGAGGCAAAGTGGGGTAAGATAAAGGAAGCTATTGTAGGGGCCACTGACATCTGTGCCAAGAGAGAGAGTAAAAATAAGAGGAGGAGAAAACCTCTGTGGTATACGAGGGAAGTAGCAAAAAAGGTAAGGACAAAAAGGAAAGCCTTTAGGAGGTTCAAGACTACTCAGACGGAAGCGAACTTGGTCAAATACCAGTCGAGCCAGAGAGAAGCCGGGGTAGAGGTAAGGAGGGTGGCACAGACAGAGGAGCGAATAGCGAGAGGGGTCAAAAAAGGGGATAAGATTTTCTTTTGATATATAAAAGAAAAGTGGAAGACTAGGCAGGGGATTCTCCAGTTAAGGGCAAAAGAGGGGGAGGCACTACAATGAGACATAGAAAAGGCAGACCTACTAAACACCTATTTTTGCTTTGTGTTCAAGAGGGAGGAAGAAGCAGAAGAGGGCAGTAGAGCAGGAAATGAAATGGCTGGGGGGAGAGATGAGGCCGTTTCTCATAGAGGAAATATTGGAAGAACTGGGCTGTGTGAAGGTAGACAGGGTAATGGGGCCAGATGGGGTGCACCCAAGGGTGTTAAGGGAGCTAAAGGAGGTATTGGTGGTACCCTTGACTGCACTCTTCATTTGGCCCCTGGAACCGGGGGTGGTGCCTGAGGACTGGAGGCAGGCAAATGTGGTCCCTCAGCATAGGAGGGGAGGGTGGGAGGAATTGGGAAGTTACAGGCCTGTGAGCTTGACATCAGTGGTAGGCAAGCTCATGGAGAAGTTTGTAAAAGGTAGGATCACCAGCTACCTGGAGACAAATGGCCTGATGAATCCAGAACAACATGGGTTTACTAGGGGCAGATCCTGTCAAACAAATTTGATAGAGTTTTTTGACTGGGTCACCAAGGAAATAGATCAAGGCAGAGCAGTAGATGTAGCTTATTTGGATTTCAGAAAGGCATTTGACTCAGTGCCCCAAGGGAGGCTGCTGTGTAAAACGGCAGGACTAGGGATGGGGCAGAGGGTAGTCAAATGGGTGGGAAGCTGGCTGGGGAAAAGGAGGCAGTGGGTCATAATAAATGGGGTGGCATCTGGGGAGGGCAAGGTCATGAGCGGGGTCCCTCAGGGATCAGTGTTGGAGCCCCTACTGTTCAATATATTTGTAGGGGACATCGTGGAGGGCCTTGAGGGAGGTGTGAGTATGTTTGTGGACTATACCAAAATCTACAATAGGGTGGACACAGAGGAAGGGGTGGAACAAATGCAGAGAGACCTGAGGCATGGTCAAAAAAGTGGCAGCTTGAATTCAATACAGAAAAATTTTAAATCATGCATCTGGGCTACAGAAATTAGAAGTCAGGGTACCGTATGGGGGGGCAGAGATCTGGAGGAGACAGAACAAGAAAGGGACCTAGGCATCATTATATCTGGGGACCTGAAGGTGGAAGGGCAGTGCGGGAGGGCAGTGGCCATGGGGAGAGTGGAATGCTGGAATGCACTGGAAGGGGGGATCTCCAGTAGGAATAGGGAGATCATAGTACCCTTGTACACCCATTTAGTTAGACCACACTTGGAGTACAGAGTCCAGTTCTGGAGGCCATACCTCAGGAAGGATGTGGGAAGGATAGAGAGGGTTTAGAGGAGAGCAAAAAAAAATGGCAAAAGGGTTAGGCCACCTATCCTATGAAGAAAGGTTGAGAGATCTGAACATCTACTCCCTGGAGCAGAGGAGGGAGAGGGGGGACATGATCGAGACTTTTAAGTACCTTAAGGGTATGAATAGAGTGCCGGGGGGAGTATCTTCAAGATGAAAGGAAATCCGAGGACGAGGGGGCATGGCCTGCAGGTAGAGGGAGGGCAGTTCAGGGGTAACATTAGAAAATACTATTATACAGAGAGAGTGGTAGAAAAGTGGAACAGACTCACAGAGGCAGTTGTTGGAGTGGAAACAGTGGAGGGATTCAAAAGAGCATGGGACAACCACATGGGAGTGTTAAGGATGGAGGCACAGGTCCAAGCAGATAGCTGGGAAAATGGGCAGACTTGGTGTGACTAGTTCAGTCCTTTTCTACCATCACACTTCTATGAATCTATCTATGAATCCCATACTGCGATCCCTCTAATAAAGAAACAGTTAATTCCCTGGTGGTTCAGTGGTACTCCCCTCTCCGCCCAAAACCCTGATCACCGAAACTGCATCCCCACATCCTTGGCAGTGTAGTGGTCCCCCACTCCTCATCCACACAGGACCCCATCCCACTCCGCTCCCCCCAGGTCATCAGGGGGCAGCAGACCGACCCACATACTTCCACAGCTGCCCTCTGAATGACAGCTTACAGTACATGCTGCAAGCTCATTGGTCCACACTAATGACCAATGGGCTTGCAGTGTGTATATACTAACCATTCATGACTTTGTGAATGAATTCACACAGTCATGAATGACTAATCAATATATACTACAAGCTCATTGGTCGTCAGTGTGGACCAATGAGCTTGCAGCATGTATTGTAAACTGTCATTCAGAGGGCAGCTGTGGAGGTGTGCTGGGTGGGTCTGCTGCCCACTGATGACCTGGGGGGAGCGGGTGGGGTGGGGTCCTGTGTGGTGGGGAGTGGGAGGCCACTAGACTACCAGGATGTGGGGATGCAGTTATGGGTGACTGGGGGTTATGGTGGGGGGAGGGGGTACCACTGAACCATCAGGGAATTTAAACTTTCTTATTAGGACGTGGTATGGGATGGGAGGGTGTACCACTGGAATACCAGGGAATTAAATCATTCTTTATTATGGGGATCATGATATGGGATGGGAAGGGGGGTACCACTAGACTACCAGGGAATAATGCGGGTGCTTGTGTACGGTGTTCTGGAGGGGGTAACCACCCATGGCTGGTGGCTGCTGTGTTGCACCTTCCAATATGACAGCTTACCGGTGGGTGGCTACCACTTCAGCATGATTTATACATGCTCAACATTGTGCCCATGTATGTGGCTCATCTCTGGGATGTGCCGGCAGATACACTGCACATCTCGGCTGAATATCAAGATGTGCCACATATGCATGGGCATGCCCCCCTGGAGATGCGCTGCATACATTATCTTTGCACCACGTTGCATCAGAAATTGTGCAGCGCAATTCCTCCCTTTTAAATATAGCCCCAGGGCACATTTCTGGGGTTGCACTGGCACAACTCAGTTGCTCCAGGTGCAGCTCATTTGAATATCTAGGCCATTGTGCTATAGTATATGGGTAGGAGCTTGTTTCATGCAGTTTCTTACAAAGTAATGAGGAGCTTAGGGGGCCCTTGTTTGAATAATAACGCACTCCTTTCCTTTCACTCATAGTATGTCAGCTTGTGGCCCTCTAAGATATAAGCATCCAAGTTCCTTTTGAACTGAACATTATTTGTAGCGTATACAATTTCCTCTGGTAACCCATTCAATGGGGCCACCGCTCTCTGTGTGTAGAAAGCCATCCATTTACTTGTGTTACACTCTATATGTCTTAGCTGAAGGTGGTGTCCTCTAGTGCCCAGGTTATTATTTTTAAACTTTGGATTCAATTAATTTAACATATGGTCATCCTGCACTATATCATAACATAGCATCAAATGCTCTCTTACTCTTCTAGTCTCCAGTGACATTAGCCTTAGATTAGCTAGTCTCTGTTAATAGGGCCTATCCTGCATGCCATGCACCATCCTAGTGGCCCTCCTCTGCACCTTTTCCAACCCCACTACTGCCTCTTTATTTATGGGCCCCTACACATGGGCACCATAATCCAAAATAGGTCTCACATAGGCTCTGTACAAAGGCATGATCACATCCTCCTTCCTACTTTTGAAGTTCTTTTTTATAATCCATAAAACCCTATTCACCTTTGTTATCTGTTTGTCACACTGAGCCTGGTATTTCAGTTTCTGGTCCACTGATATGCCCAGGTCCCTTTCCACCTCTGACTTCCTTAAGACTTGCCCATTGATCTTACAATTTCTATTTCCCATATGGATCACACAACACTTATCTATGTTAAAACTCATTCCCTTTTGAGTGGCCCATTTGTGGATTTCGTCCAAATCTTTCTGGATTGTCTCCACTCCCACAGACTGTGTTACTCGGCTGGCAAGCTTAGTATCATCTGTATACTTGATTACCCAATTATAAGTCCCTTTTCCCATCTGCGCTATGAATACTCTAAACAGCATCAGACCCTGGACTGACCCCTGAGGAACCCTCGGTCACAGGGATCTCATCAGACAGATACCCATTTATACACACCCTCTGAGTCCTATCCACCAGCCATGCCTGGATCCTCTACATACTCTGTAGTCCATATCAATTTTTGACAAACAGTTTAATATTTCTATGTGTGGTACTTTATCAAATGCCTTTGCAAAATCCAAGTATATACAATCCACCAGTTCCCCCCCATCTAATGCTGCTGAAATGTTTTAGTAGTAGCAGTAGTAGTAGTAGTAGTAAAATTTTTATTCAATTGACAAGCAAAAGAATAGGAGGAAATGTTCTCATAGAAACACAGCATGTTTGTAAGACACGACCTGCCAGCCACAAATCCATGCTGTTCCCTATCATCCTGGTCAGTCTGTGCCAAATACACATTTATGACATGTTTCAATATTGATTCCATTAGCTTGCCTGGTACAGAAGTCAAACTTATGGGCCTATAGTTTATGCAGTCTGCCCTATCTCCCTTCTTGTGAATGGGTATTACATTTGCCATCAGCCAATCCCCAGGCACTGCCCTCTCTCCCAGTGACTGCTGAAAGATAATGGCTAAAGGAGTAGCAATGCTTGGTGAGAGTAATTTAAGTATATTGTTCGATATGTTATCAGGCCCTGCAGCGTTCGTATTTTTTAGCGCCCTTATTTTATCTAGAATAATTTCAGCTGATATCTTTATGTCTAATTCTTTCTTTTGGTTAAAATTCACAAGTCCTATAGATTTAGTTGTGAAAACTGTACTAAAGTATCTGTAAAAGGCATTTGCCACCTTCGTGGGATCCGATATTTGGCCCCCCTTCTTTAATGGTGCATAAATTATTGTTTGTTTTCCTCAATGAATTCACATAGATATAGAAACGTTGCATATTATTTTTATGTGCTGAGGTAGCCAGCCTAACTTCCATTCTTTGGTTATTTCATTTTATCAATTTCTTACTCTTGATCTGCACCTGTTTATATTTAACCCAGGTGCTGGTATTACTATTTTTTTATATATATTTGATACAACAATTTTTTTCTTATTTATTATTTTAATGATTGTCTTTGTGAGCCATCTAGGTTTTTCCCTTTTCCTATTGTAGACCTTTACCCTTTTAATGTGCCCATTGCATATTGTAACTATTTGCTCTTTAAATATATCCAACATTTCCTCAACTGGTTTACTCCCCAGTAAGCCTTCCCAGTTTATAGTATCCATTTCTCTCACTATTTTATCTATATCTGCTGTTCTAAAGCTAAAAACCTCTCTACATCCTTTCTCTAGGGGTATGTATTGCTGATATGAGAAACTTACCCCCTCGTGGTCACTACTCCCCAGTGGTGCAGTTGTGTGGCAACCCATAATATTGACATCCTTCCCTGCCATAACCAAATCTAGGGTATTGTTCCCTCTAGTAGAGGCAGTCACATATAGAGTCATATCCAACTCCAGACAAAGCTCCAGGAATGGTTTATTACTTAGATTTGTGGTCTGTTGGCTAGCCCAGTTGATGTCCCTATAGTTTAAGTCCCCCCACCATTATTACCTTGCCTAGTTCACAAGCCCTAGTCAGTTCTACACTGATCTGATCTGACAACTCTTTTGATGCCCCTGGGAGTCTATAACATACCCCAATTATTACAGGTTTTTGAGCACGTGATTAACTGAATCCAGATGGTTTCTGACATTATATCCCCTGACCTGACCTTTTCAGTTATATCTGTAGCTTTTATTTCATCTGATATACAGTATATGCTGCCACCCCACGTCTCCTTCCCTCTCTATCCTTGTGGAATAAGGTGAACCCAGGGATTTCTCTACCCCAGTCTTTTGTCCCGTCCACCAAGTCTCTGTGATAAATGCCATATCCACCCTACTTCCCCACATATGAGTGCCTCCTGTTCCTCCTTTTTATTATTTAAGCTCTGTGCATTTATGAGCAAACACTGGGTATTAGATTGAGTGGTCCTTAATTTCGATTTATAATGTCTCCTTGCTGGGCTTTGTCTGCCTGGTGCTGCCCCCTGCATTCAGTTTAAATAAATGCTCATCATTCCTCTGATTTCAGTCACCAGAGTTTTGTGCCCAGGAGATTTAGATGTAGCCTGTCCCTTCTATAAAGATTTCTTTTGTTCATAAACTTCTCCAGGTGTCCATGAAAGTAATATTTCTTGCTCCACACCTATTTGATACCCTACAGTTTATTCTTTGAATGGTACCATTTTTTCAGTGTTGCATCTGTAATTTGGCAATATTGCAGAGATGATCAGTATGTGTCCACTAGCCTTTATTAATTCAATACTTTCTATGAGTTCATCCACAATATCTTTTTCGTGATCCCTACTCACATTGTTTATTACCACATGGAGCACAACCACTTTTTGTTTTGGAGAATTTGATAATAATTTAGGCAGATGCAGTCTGATGTCCCCAACTCTTGCCCCCGGTAAGCAGTTTACGGTCATGTTTTCATGCAATCTGCAGTGAGTACTGTGTCGGTATTTCTAATCATGGAGTTCCCTATCACCAGTATTTCCATCCCTAGGTGTGCCTCTAGGGATTCAGTGCCCTGGTTTGCATCTAATTTGAGAGTTTCTGTGCTAGTTTCTGAATCAGTGCTAAGTGAGGAGTATCGATTTTGTACTGCCACCACATTTCCCCCCATGGCCCTTCTCCTTTTCTTGTGGGGTGCTTTGGAGACTGTTGCCCAACTGTCATCTCCCATACCCTCGCTAGCTGTTGTCCATTGACTGACATCAGAGCCATCACTAGAGCTCTCAAATGTAGTTTTTTGGGGCTCTGCACTAGATGTTTCAGGCCTATTCAATATCGTTTGCCCCTCGGTCCTCTCAACCTGGGTATGTGTATATTGGGAGTATTTCTGCTGCCAATCCCTCAATTCATGTTTTAGTGCAGTAATTTCCTTACAGTTTATACACAGATACCCAGATGTGTGGGTACCTACAGGATTTCTGGCTTATGCCCACATTTTAAAAGGTCTTCCTTGTTACACAACTTTTCCAGCAGCCACTCTATACATGTTTCCTCCTCCATAATGGGTTTTAATGTTAGTTCTAGGGGCAGTTCTATTCAATATGTTTTTTTTTCTTTTGCCCGTATTTTGTGTGTGCTATAGCGTCTATGAATGTTGAAACACAACAATGAATAGTTTGATAATACGCGCACTTACCCTTCCTTCCAAAGTTTCCAATGTCACTCCCAGATTCAAATATTGAGATCCACACCTTTACTCCCTCGGTTCCTGCATACTGTTACAGGCTTACTGAGCTCACATTGCTCGCTTCAGGAGCCCTCTTTAGTAGGCCCATGAACCTGAACCAGAATGTGTCACTCCTGCCCACTTCAGCACAGGTTGAAAACTTTATTTTAACTTTATTTTCTTGTTTAACTGTTTGTGAGTGCTAAATTCCCCAAACGTGTGCACACAGTTGCAAACTGGCTCAGAATGCACCAGCCACCATTTTAGACCATCCCTGTTTGCCTCCCTGATGTCCACCCTGCAAATGCATGTGCACGGAAATCACTAGTGACTGCTCAAATGTTCTAAAAGTTGTTTTGCATGTTCTACAATGGATAGCACCCATGCCCCACTTGTGCTGACTGCCGTCTGCCTGTTTTTATTTTAATTTTTTTTAGTGCTTTCAGTGCTACATCCATGCATCATGGAGTGTCTCCAACTGCAGCTCTGCCATCTCTGCAGTAACTCTGCCACCTCTCACATTACTCCTATCACAACAGTAATCTGCAGATAATCAAAAATAAAATACAGTAACCTTTTCTGTTTTTAAATAAAGCTAACCCTTGCTTGCTCACTTGTAATACTCAGTTCTGCTCCCACTTGCCTCAAGATCACACTGTCAGTCTGGCGCTCTCCCTCATCCAGCTGGTTTGCTCACTTGCAGCATACCTTTGAATTGCAAACAGCTAATAAAATGAATAATATTTAATTTTTACACAGCTATGCTATCTAAACATTGAAGCCATATACCATCAAAAATAAAATATGGGCGACCATATACAACTCACCTTGTATATCCATCTTGAAGTTGAGATAACAGCATGGACATCTCAATGCTCTTGAGGTCCATATGCTGTTATCTCAACACCTGGATGGAAACACAGGCTCATTGTGTGTGGTCACCCATACATTATTCCCTATATAGCAGGCCTTGTTCAGCATGGATTTCCATCTTTACTGAAATGTTATACCTCAGCTCAAATATCATGTAATGTGGTTGTACCTTTCTGTAATACAACATTATTAGCTGATAAGAAATCTGTGACAACCTGTGTTCAGAGTCACAGTGCCCACATTTTGTTTTGTTTTTCAGATGAACCTACCAAGCTGGAGGGTGGAGAGAGTGTGAAAGGAAAAGCAGAGTAGTCCCAAGACAGTGACTCAGCAGTTTTACTTTTAAAAAACAGAAAACATGCATGAAAAAAATGTATACACTATATAAAAAAACACTGCTTCGGCAACTGCATGCCTAATCAGGCTGTACAGCCACCGTGGACTTCTGCTTACCTTTTCAGTCATTGTTCTCAAGGTCTGATGTAATCAAAACCCCTCTGTGGAAGCACTGGATAACTGTGCATGGTTGCCGAACCAGTATTCTTTATATAGTCTATAGGGAGGATTTTTCTGCATGGACTTCCACGCAGCTGAAACCTTTTGTACCACAATTTAAAGATCATGTAAAGCAGTTGCACCTTCTGCCATACAGCAATGTCCCGTTAGTTGGAAATCCTTGCGGCGCGTGTTTTTCTCAGTGCTGCTGCATGCACAGCAGTCAGTTTAAGTTCTGAACTGACACTGTCTGCCTGCCACAGGAGCATGATTGAAACACTATTAAAAAAAATAAAACTGAAAACCCCAACAGCAAAAGAAATACTGGTTGGGCAACTACATGCCCAACCAACCTGAGCTGCCACCTCAAGCTTCTGATTAGATTGGACCTCTAGATCTTCGCTCTCAATATACAATATAATCAGATCCTATCTGTGGCATGCACAGGCTGGTTGTGCATGGTTGCCCAACCAGTATTCTCCATTCCTTTTCACGATGCTGTGTTATCTTTCTTCACAAATTGTAGTGAAAAGGAAATAACGAGCCCTACTGGGAATTGGGCCCAAGGCCTTGGAATGCCATCTCAGTGCTCTAATCATTAAGCGACAGGTTCACATGGTTTGACCTGAGGTTCCTGAATGCACTTCCTTTCTCTGGTATTATATATCCTGCAACTAAATCTTTCTTTGTTCAGGTTTAGAATGTTTGGCCTCAACAGCAGTTCTAACAATATTAAAATGTGAATAACTTTAAAACCAAAAAAATGATAGTGTGGTACTGTGAGCACAAAAGTTATTCAGTACAAAAATATATACAAAATGAGTGATGTTTCATTTACAGATACATTTTAGATTTTTTTATATTCAGAAAAAAATGGCAACAAAATAATTTCCCCCTTTTCAACAAACAAATTTATTTATACTGAAAATTTCAGAGAATGCCTTTGAAAACAAATGGTCTTTTACAAAGGTTCCACATCAGTAACTGAGGTAACAAAGCAACATAACAAATAACTGAGTTCCAGTGGAAAGAAGCAAACAAATACAAATATAGTTGAACAAGTACAAATAAATTGGATGGAATAAACTGCATACAATTTTACAATAAGGCAAGTAGACAGAATCAGTGTAGAACAAGCACAATAATGGTACACTGCCTCAGAGACAGAGTCTGACACAGTTCAAAAAGCATACTGGGAGTGACTTTAGTTAGAATGATTAGCAGTTACAGTTGCATTGAACTGTTAGGTTGCCTCTAGTGCTGTCTTAAACTGATAAAACTTAGGTAGATTGACCAAGGTATTGGACAGCTTATTTAACCAGCCAGCACTTCTAACCATGAATGGAGCTTGTCCAGCAAACTACAGTGGAAATGCAGTTCAAGGGCATTCTGAGCCATGCTTCTAGTTTTGGAGAGACTGGTGACAGAGCAGAAGCAATGAGTTAGGGCTGGAGGCGGGTAGACCAGTAGTATCTTCTTGGCTAGCAACATGTCTGGAACATTATTCTGCTAGGTAGGGGTAACAAATTTGTTTGGGTGTAGAGGATGCAGCTGTTAGTATGCTTGTCTGCTCCAAGCACAAAGTGACAAACTATTACAGGTCAAAGTTATTCTGCTGAGAATTGAGTAGCAGGCAGCTGCATAGACAGGGAGGCCATAGTCAGCTAGCCACAGTACGGAGCTTGCCACTATGAGGTGCCTAGCATCAGCAGTGAGGTTGAGCCAGTTACAGTTCATAGCTCCCAATCTTCTGTTTACTGTGGACACAAAGTGGTCAACCTGGGGAGAAAATATAAGGTATTGTCCATGATTATCCCAACGTATTTTAAGGTTTCTACCTGCTTAAGTACCAGGCTTTAGAGGATGAGGGGTACCTTGTTCTTTAGTTTTGGGCTTATGAAGAGCATTGTTTTATTATTACTAAAAAATTTTTTAAATTTAGAACCAGTTTGTTTTGGGAGAACCATTTTTCAAGAGCCTCAAAATTATCCTGGTGGATTTGAGGTAAAGCTGCCACGGTTATGGTCCTTGAATAGATACCAGCATCTGCTGCATAGAGAGCTGCATTTGCAAACCGAGAGTCATCAGGCAGGTGGTTTATGAATAAGCCAAATACTAGGGAGTCCAGAATAAAGCCCTGGGGAACACCAGTGGATACATTCCTAATGTTTAACAAATAGAGGTGTGTGAAAAAACTTCCACAGGTGGAATTTAAGCAAAATTCAGGCTTCCACAGAAATTCCACCTGCCCTGCACCCTAAAAGTATAATTTACTTAAAATACTTCCTTGGTGTCTAGTGGCACCCCCCCTGCTCAGGCAGTCACCGATTACCGCTCAGTGGCCCATTTGTAATTCTCAGGTGGCTAGCGGTCCCTCCCCTCACCCAAGCACCTGCATGAAGTTTAATTAAAAAAATCCCTGGTGGCTAGCAGTCCCTCCTCCCTCACCTGATCACCTGCCCAATGTTAAATAAAAATCCCTGGTAGCTAGCAGTCCCACACCCTTACTGATCACCTGCCCAATGTTTAGTAAATAAATTTGTGGTGGCTAGCAGTTCCAACCACCCAATCACCCACCTGACATTTAATAAAAAATCCCTGGTAGTTAGTGGTCTCTGCCCCACCCACTCACCTGTTCGACATGTGCAATGTAACCTTCCTCTCAATCGCTATTCCTCATACAGTATAGTAATAGATTATAAATGTTTTGTAACTATCCCAATCCCCAGTATGAGAACTTATTCCCTGATGGTCTAGTGGACCCCCCACCCTGGCAGGTAGTGTCCCACCACCTCGCTCCTCCATCTAGAAATGGAGCAGTCAACCAGCACAGCCTTCTACTCTCCTTCAAGGCTGGCTACCCACTGAGCTGTCAACGAAAGCACACAATCATTCTTTAACAGCTCAGTGGGTGGCCAGCCTTGGAGGAGTGTGTAGAGGCTATGCCAAACACCACTCCATTTCAGGACTGAATGAGTGGACTGGTGGGACACTGCCAGGTGGATGTCCACTAGGCCATCAGGGGAATATGTTCTTACACTGGTGGATTGGGCATAGGAAGTGGGGGGTCATCAGACCAATTAGGAAAATATTTATAATATATTACTGTACAAGGAATAGGGACTGGGGGGGTTACACTGACATGTCAGGCAGGTGATTGGGTGGGGAGGGACCACTAGCCACCATGGACTTTTCTCTATTAAATGTCAGGTGGGTGGGTGACTGACTTGGGGGAGGGACTGCTAGCCACTAGGTTTTTATTTACCTATCAGTGGGTGATTGGGTGGGAGAGGACCACTAGCCACCAGGGAATTATTATTTTATTTATTTTGGGCAGGGCTTGGGAGGGGGGCATTGGATATCAGGTAAAGTTTTTTTTTTCTTTTCAGCAGAACAAGGTGAAATTTCACCAAAAATATTTGGAAGTTTTCTGATCTGCCACAGGTGGAAATTTGGAAACTTCCATGAAAGTTTTTGTGGAAGTTCTGCTAAGGCAGAAATAACAACTTTCACCCACCTCTGCTGGCAGGGATTCATCTATCTTAATGTACTGACCACGATTAGCAAAATTACTCTGGAACCAGGTGACTTGTGTCCTGTGACATGCCCAGGCCATGATGTCTGTAAAGAAGATGCTTACGACTGACCAAGTCAAAGGCTTTTGTCAGGTCAATATAGATAGTGCCAGCCTTGTCTCCACCGTCAAGGGCTCAAGGGTGAAATTGTAATACTCATTTAATGCTGTATGGGTGCTATGTTTGCTTCTGAAATCAATGCTATTAGGGACATTGTATTTCATATTGTTCAGGATATGAAACAAGTTAATCGGACACTATTCTCTCAATGGCTTTTGACGGGAGAGAGTATTGAAACTGGCCTGTAACTGGACAGGTAGAATGGTTACCATTTTTGAAAACTGTTGTAACCAGTGCAGATTTCCACTTTTTGTGGAACTGGGAGTAATGCAGAGAGAAACTGAAAATTCTGGAACTTGAGTAGGAGAATTCCTCAACTACCAGGGCAAATAACCTCTTATCAATTGAATTACCCCATTCCTGGTTTTGCCAAGTAACTTTCTTATATAATTGGAGGTGTCCCTTACTTTAACAGGTTTTAAAATATAATTTAGGATAATCTGACTCTGGGTCCACTGGTTGTGTGTCATCACGACCAGGACTTCCACTAGAGAGCAGTGTTGGCTCAGTAGGGATGACAGAGCTAAGGTCAGTGAATACCAAACAAGCACAGCAGTGTGAACTATGCTGTCCAACAATCTAAGGGCAGGGTTGCCAGTAAATGAAATATTGAGTGCTTATGATATTCGTTCTGTAAATTACATTGATTTTTAGTTGCTGTTTACTTGGGAGCCTTGGTTACCATAGTAACCAGGAAGCGAGGCTGTAGTCACTTGCTGTATGCATAGTGAACTACCAGCCTATTGGAATTGTAGTTTTTTACTTTAAATGACTTTTACCAGTATATATCGTCGAGTCCTACAGGAGGGGCTCTATAGGTGAGATTTTAAAGCTTTTTGTAATTAAAACATGACTTTAGCACTCGGATTGTGAGTGATCCCTAGCAAGGACTTCCAGGGGAGCTGACAGCTTATAAGATGCCCTTCTGTGAGTGGGGTGCACATTACGTATGTGGAGACACGTGCAGAGATGCACGCAGAGATATGCACATCTGCACGTGTCTGCTGGGTCCGCTGGGGACACTGGGGGCCTGGAAGGCAGAAGTAAGATCTAAACATAACACCTAACATACCAAGGTACTCAGACAACTTGTATTTGTGTACTTTGTAGATTGTATTCTCCTAGGCTCACCATCTCCCAAAGTCAGGGAAAATGAAGTAAAACTAGAAAAAGAACCTGCATACAATGCACCATGTACACGGATGAGGTTCCTTGTCCAGAGTTTGTTTGTGATAAATGTATTCCAATTAGCACCTTAGAAGGGGAAATTACCCAACTACTACAGCATTTGGAAACACAAAAGGAAATAAAATTGCTTGAAAACTTTATACATGGTGCAGTGTTCAACATGAGTAACCACATATCTACTTCTGGTAATACCCCTGAAGGCAACAAATCTGACACAATCATCAGAGACATAAATAATGATATTCAGGCTCACACTCCCCTTGGACTTGGTAAGAATGGGAGGGCTTTAAGCCGAGGTTTGATGGGCAGAGCAACTCATCACTCCCCATCAGACTTAAAGGTCACTCATCCTGGGGACTCTCCAGTATTCATTTCTTGTTGTTGCAGCCGGAAGCACTGCCTTCCTCACTTCCTCATTCTGTTCGTTTCCTTTACATGTTCCCACAGTTGCCTCCAGCTGCTTCATCTCTTCTTCATTTTGTGGCAGTTTGCTATTTGCAGCTCATCCTTACATCTATCCTGCCTTCTAGCTTTTCCCAACCTTGTCCCATTTCGGCTGCTCGCCTTGCTCATTCTGGTGGTCTGCTCTTGTGGCCCTGCTCCCCAGGCATCTCAGTGCCCGTACCTTCATGTCCGTTCCTTTGTCAGTTGCTGGTGCTCATGTGTCATGTCACCTACTGACTCTGCTCCAGCACTCTGGTGTGTGTCTCGCTTGCTGTCCCCACTCTGTTTGCTGGCTCTGCCAACCACTGACTTGGAATGCCTCAGGTCACCATCCTGACTGACCCATTCCAGTTGGGTTTCTTTCTCTTTGGTGCCTTCCTTGCTCTTCTATGGCAGTCATCATCATCAATCTGCATTGACCATTTCAGCTGTCTCCACCATGCTGATTCTCACCATTGTCTGCTTTTTTCTCTACCTTCTGTCATCCAACTCTGCATCCCTCATACCCAACCAGCCGCTGCCTTGGCTTGTTCTCTTTAGACCAGTCGCTCCTGGCTTCTAGTCTCTCCCATGCTTTTTACCTCTACCTGTGTTGTCTCTGCCTGGACTCACTTTCAATGGCAAAGCCATCAGCCAGCTTCCCATGGTGGGAGTGATGCCTTGGGCTGTTTTTCTGGCTTATCATTCCTATCGCTATTGCCACTAGCTCATCTATTCAATTTGTGCTGGCTTCTGACTTAATGTAGCTGCTTCTGAATGGCCTGCTGCCCACCAGAAGCATGACCATGGGCACGCTTCATTCCTCCTGCCCTTCATTTGCTGGGGAATGTGATCACATAGGACCCCTTTCCTTGTTCCCTAAATCCGGTGCATGTCCTGATTGTGCTGTTCCACAGTATATTGAAAGGGAAGAGTACCTCATTATTCATTGATCCTACAGGAGGTTTCGGTGATTAGTGCACTCAATGACAATGTGTTCCTCAAGGCTGCAAAACCAAAACAAAAAAATACTTACTTTGCACTACAATTATATATTAACGCAGTGCATTTAAAGGGTAGTAATACTTTCCTGATGCCTGATTAAGGTACTAAGAGCTACGACCTTTCAGGAGAATCTGAATATTTCAACCTCTGCTGTTTCTAATGTAACTTATTCAATGCTTTCTCCCAGGCAGTTAGATCTGATTCCACAGAAGTCACTCCTGGGCTCTCCTCATTCCTTGCATCTCTCCTCTCCAGGTTGACTATCGTACACCTGGCCTATAATTGAACCACAGCATCCTGCCACATCTATTCAGGTTCCTGACTACTGTCTTCTCCCCAGTTATCCAGGATTCCCTTCAATCCTGGCCTACAATTGATATTTACCCTGTTCCAGCCTTCATGGCTTCTCTCCATCATCATCTTGCTCCTTCTGACCTACTCTCGATATTTCTTTTGGGCATACCTATCATGGGTCTTGTGCTCATATGCTTCCTATTCTGACTCACCCTGCTGCAGTTCTCATCCTGTACCGGCTGGGTCCTATGCTGCCCCATAACCTCCCTCCCTCCCTTCCTTCGTCCGTTCATACCTCTCTTTCCTGTACCAGCCTCCATGGCTTCAATCCATGATTGTACCTCATCTGTTTCCTATTTCTACCTTCCTCATCCTAGCACCTTTTTTCATCCCAGCCAGCATGGATTCACTCCACTCATGCTTCACTCCTCATCGTACATTGTCCGATAATTGCTCCTCTCAATCACTCAGCCTCAGCATATCCTCTGGTTTGCATACCCTCTGGTTCCAGACATGCCTTCTTGGCCTTGGAGTCTCCCTCCTTTTGAGGAACCTACTTACATCACTCTATTGAGCATACTACCTTTGTACAAGTTCATTTTAAAGTTTGTTTCTGTCCCCCCTTATTCACATTCCATACCGGCCATCTAGGACTCACTCCAATTGAGGTCTGCAATCGATATTCTTTTGGGCTTACCCATCATGACTCCTATGCTACCTCTTCGACCCGTGGCCATCCTGCCACATGTATCAGTTTCATATCTCTGATCATCATTCATTCATCCTCACCTCAATGTTTATCTATTTACATCCCTTACTTGAGCATTCCTATCATTGAATCTTATGTTACCTCATCGACTCCGACCTCAGGGTCTACTAGCTCACATCGCATAATCAAGCATGCCTTATCAGCCTCAGTGTCTACCCACTCACATCGCTCAATCATGCATACCTCTCATTGGGTCTTATGCTACTTCATCGATCTGCCACCCTCCTGCAGTGATCATCATCATCAGCCTTCATTGTTGCCTCATGTTCCTTCTTTAATCTGTGCTTTCTTTTGTTTTTTTTTTCTCTTATCCCATCATTATCTTCCCTACTCATGTCCTTCTTTTTAATGAATACATACATCCTCAAATCAAATGTCATCAGCCTGGAGGGAAGACAACCTATTCCTTGGATCTCCAGAGGTTTCCTCCTCAAAGGGTTTTTTCCTCTCCTCCATGCCAGTGGTCATAATATTAGTTAGTTTGTGCTTTCTTAAGTTAATTAGATAGGTTCTGCTGTTGGATGGAGGCAGATGGTGGCCCACAGCTTTCCTCTCTCTCCTTAAAGTCCACCCTTATATTCTCAGAATGCATTCATATATTCATTCATTCATTCATTCATCATTCATGCCTCTTGACGCTCAACACTCAATTAGGTATTCTTTTGGGCTTCTTCCTAACCTACCTTTAGCTGATACAATCATTCCCACAGCACCTGTAAGGGGAAACCCTCCTCTAGGGTTCCTTGCATTGTACCCTACAGAGTGGTATATCCCATGGATAGAGAGGTGGAAGCAACAAAAGAAAATCAAGTCACACAAGCATCTTCTTATCTCATCTAGTTACATAAGCATATTGGATGGGAAGGCTTTAAGCCTGAGGTTCGATGGGTGGAGCAACTGTATCACTCTCCTATTGAGCTTAAAAGGTCACTCATCCTGGGGGCTCTCCAGGATTCATTTCTTGTTGCCCACCATCCACCCCTCCTCCTCCAGCGGTTCATCTCTCTTACCCATGGGCTTCTTCCTAACCTACCTTTAGCCAATACAGTAATTCCCATGGCATCTGTAAGGGGGGGGACCCTCTTCTATGGTTCCCTGTGTTGTACCCTACAGGGTGGTATATCCCATGGATAGAGAGGCAGAAAGCCACAAAAGTAAATCAAGTCACACAAGCATCATCTCATCTAATTGTGTAAGCACACTGAATACATGTTAAAAGGAATATAGCTCCCTTACTACTGCATAACACATTTTTAACTCTTGCTAACGATATTGGGGATCCTGAAGAACTTGTCACACAAAGTACTGAACCACAATCTTCACCCAATGATCCAGTATGCACCCCAACAATAACTACTGAAAATGCCACACATCCCCATCCAAAAAAATAATGACATAGCGGTGCTTAGGGAATCTGTTCTCAGGGGCTTTGATACTGCTGTATGCAATGGGTGAAAAGCCCACACAACAGTTAGTACACTTCCAGGGGCATGTGTAAAAGACATTTCCAGATTACTTAATGGGCTGCTAGAAAACACCACCAAACCTGTTGTACTTTTACATATAGGTACTAATGATTTACCTGCAATTAATCTGTCTAACACACAAGCAGAATATATCAACATTATCAAATGAATAAAAAGAAAAAAAGGGAGATCTTCATTTCAGGTATCTTACCTACTATGGGAGGCACTCTATAAAAATAAATAAATTTTGACCTTAAATGCATGGTCACACCAACTTTGTCATAATGAAAAATAGGTTTTATGGACAACTCATTTACATTCACTAATAAAGCATGCTTTAAAAATTATGGACTACATCTAAACCAGTTTGGCACTAGTATTGGAAAAAAAATAACAAAGTTCTAAAGTTCCATTTAAAGTGGAAAATTGAGGGGATACTCTAGGGAATTGTAGCAACTACCCCATCAGAAAGCCTCCATATCACACAAATAACATATGGAAAGGACTACTAACCAATTCTAGAAGTCTGGTTAAGAAATTCAATGAATTTAAACTCTTGCTTGCCACCCAAGATATACAATTGGCAAAGGTCACCGAGACATGGGGGGATGATAATGACACATGGGATAAAACCATTCCAGGGTACAATTTGTTCACCAGGAATAGGAAATACAGAAAAGGAGGAGGGGTAGCCATTTATATCCATGAGGCAATTAAATGTGAGGAGTTGCTTGGAAATAATGGAGATATGGAAGTATTATGTGTCAAACTATTCCCCTAATCCAGCACCTCAATTAAATTGGGTCTAGTTTATAGGACCCTATCAATATTGCTAGAAAATGATGCTATTCTATTAAATCACATAGGAAACCTAAATCCATCTGACAATATTCTCTTTCTCAGAGACTTTAACCTGCCCAATATAGAATGGATAACACTTAGTGTTACTGGTAAATCTGAAACCTCCTATTTAGATGTGCTTGCACAAATGGGGCTTGAACAAAATGTCCCCTATTCTACCAGAAATGGCAAAATTCTGGATATCATACTGACCAACTTGGGCAACTGTGTAGGTAATGTTAGTATCATTGCACCATTGGCTAACAGTGACCACTCATGTGTAAGCTTCCACGTCTTGGGCCAATACAGGCAGGCCAGGACAGGGTTACAGAATTATTGAACTTTAGAAGCTAACTTCACTACAATAAGAAGAAACCTGACTAATTGGGACTGGGATAGGAATATTTGGGCATACAGTTGGAAAGAAATGGGACCTGCAGCACTCTAAAATAAAGGAACAGGTCAATACTAATATACCAAGTACTAAAAAATATAGTACAAAGAGAACAATTCCTTGATGCATGAAACCTTCCATAAAAACATTAATCAATATGAAAAACAGAATGTTTAAGAGTATCAAACACAACAACCCTCACAAATTCCCTGCTTATAGAGCCCTGGTTAAACAGGTCAAATTCGAGATAAAAAAGCTAAAGCTCAACATGAAGTGACACTGGCTGTTAGGGCCAAGAACAATAAAAAAGCCTTTTTGTCCCACATAAATAGTTTAAGAGGAAGCTCAAACTCAGTAGGCCCATTTACCAATGATTCAGGGATACCAGCAAGTAATAAAGAGACAGCAAACATCCTAAATAAATACTTCTGCACAGTGTTCAATGAAAATACTGCCAATATATCTGGGGACACCTTAATATCCAAACCAGGACAACTAACTATTAACCCAAAGGATGTACATGAAAGATTAAAAAAACTAGCTGTGAACAAATCCCCAGGGCCAGACGAAATACACTTTAGAGTTTTACAAGAACTAGCCAATTTGATATATTTACCTCTGACACACATATTTCAGCACTCTCTGGATTCTGTGATATCACATCAGGCTGGAATGTAGCCACCGTGATGACGCTCCTAAAAAAAGGACCCAAAACAAAGCCTGAAAACTTTTGACCCATCAGGTTAACATCTTTAATTGGGAAACTACTGGAGGGTATAATTAAGGATTTTATCCAGCACCAACATGAAATTCTTGGGCTGTCTGATCCACAACAGCATGGATTCATTAAAAATAAGTCATGCCAGACTAACTTATTAACCTTTTATGAAAAAAAAAGCAGGGAAATAGATAAGAGAAACTCTGTTGATGTTATTTTCCTAGACTTTGCAAACGTCTTAGATAAGTTACCTCACTCAGAATTGGTTGAAACCTTGGGGGAACTCGGGTTAAGTACTAACATCTTGCACCGGATTGTTAATTGGTTGGAGTGATGACAACAGAGAGTGGCAGTGAATGGCATTTATTCCGATTGGGCAGAGTCACAAGCAGTGTGCCCCAGGGGTCTGTCCTGGGTCCCTGCCTTTTAATATATATATTGCATCACTAAAATGGACACACCAAACATATGGTTGTTAAAATTCACAGACGACTGTCATCTGGGAACTGTGGTGGATGACCCAGATAGCACTACTGCTCTACAGGATTCACTGGATTACATCTTCACTTGGACTAAACACAGTAAACTGGCTCTTAATACAGGCAAATGTAAAGTTATGCACTTGGGTACCCAGAATAAACAATAAACATATAAATTAAATAATGAACCCTTAATTGTAACACACCTAGAAAAAGATCTTGGAGTAACCATAAGCCCAGACTTTAAATTTAATATACACTGTAGGGATCAAGTAAAGAAGGCCAACCAGCTCTTGAATTATATCCTTAGGCACATTTCTAGCCAGGCCAGGGAAGTAATACTCCCTCTGTATGTTGCACTGGTCAGGCCCCACCTGGAACATGTGTATGCTGTATAGAGCAATGGGTGATGACAATCTAAGAGTAGAATTTGGCCTTGTGTCTAACATTGATAGAGTAAATGGAAGGAGGCATCCAAAACAACTGCTTCTGGAAAGATGGAACTTACTACCCAAGGAAAAAATGGTACAGTACAGTAAAATGGTGGTTACCTAATGGAATGGTCTCCACTGGAAGTGGTTGACAGACCATATATGGATACTTTTAAAATCAGATTTGATCAGGCTTTGGGAAGGAGGCTAAATATAACATTTAAAATTTATGTTCTGAAAATCTGTAAACAGCAAGCACTAAGTACCTAAGTCTATCATCGCTTGAACTAACCTATGAAACATTGAATTTGGTGGCAGTTTTGGTGGGATCAGGTACTCATGTCTATCAACCATGAAAATTTTTTTGTGAAGATTTGTCATGCTTACCAAGGAGTTCTGAAGCATTCTCCAAAATATGAATAACTTCAATACAAAAAATGATGGCATGGTACTGTGAGCATGAAAGTTGTTCAGCACAAACATATCTACAAAATGAGTGGTGGCTCATTTATAATACTTCAAATGTATTAATAAGGTAAGAGATGAGAAGAAATACTTCTTCGCAGAGAGGGTGGTGGATGCCTGGAACAGAATCCCAGCAGAGGTTGTGGGTGCTAAAATGGTAACAGGATTCAAGTATTCATGGGATAGACACAAGGGGACCTTATAAGTAAGGCAAGGAGGATAGAGAGAAGACTGGAGATTGAGTAGGGTCTGTGATGGCTCAGTAGATAGGGAAAATAGGACAGACTAGGTGGGTGAAGAGGTGCTTATCTACTGACAAATTCTATGTTTCTGTTTTTTTCATTTTTGATAGAAACATAGAAACATAGAAATTGACAGCAGAAGGGGACTGCAAGATCCATCTTATCTGCCCTATGTGGGTAACTACCCCCACTTCTATCCTTTCTGTGAAATGATGCCTTTGCGCTGGTTCCACGTCAAAAGAGTGATTCAATTTTAATGAGCATCACAACAGCGATTCCAAAAAAAACGACTGCAATAAGGGCAACATGTAATAATGGCGACCAACACAAATAGCAATTTTTCAGCTAATTAATGTCCAGAAACTGGTGCCTACACTTGAAAGTAGAAATTGTAGGCTTGACCTCTCAGGTACTCTGACCTGTCACATACAGAATACTCAGCAGCAACCAAACTGAGACACTCATTCAGATCACAGTAGTGTCTCCTTCCTTCACTGGTCCCAGCAGCTGACAACTGCTGTTCCAGCTGCATCTCCATCATGCATTGTTTCTCTTTTAGGCAGTCCAAGTTGACATGGGGGTCTCCACCCCCACACCCCGCATGGGGGGCTGCACCCCCCAGACCCCTTGCTATTTCTAAATATACCACCCGAGACACAATTGACCTTTGAGGATTGCACAACCATGGAATCACCTAAAATTACTGGTTGCCATTATTTGTATGTTGCTCTTAATGTTTTCACCCAAATGCCTTTGCCCTTTTGCCGTAGTCTTTATTTTTTCATCTTTATTACATGCTACCCTTTGGGTTTGTCCCAGGTGTTTTTGAACCCTAGACTGTTTACCATTTTAATTGCTCTCATTTTGACCACCTCTACTCTGTCTCTATCCTTTCTGAGATGTGGACTCCAGAATTGGACACAATACTCTAGGTGAGGTCTCACAAGTGATTTGTATAGCGGTATCACCACCTCCCTCTTTCTGCTGGTGATACCTTTCCCTATGCACCCCAGCATCCCACTGGCTCTCCCCACTACCTTGTCACACTGTTTGGCCTCCTTTAGGTCATCAGACATGATTACCCCCAGGTCTTGTTCTTATTTGGTGGTCACCAGTACCACTTCCCCTATTTTATACTCCAACCTTTTGTTTCTGCACCGTCAGTGCATGATTTTGTACTTTTCACATTGAAATTCAGTTGCCATGCTCTTGACCACTCCTCAGGTTTTCCCAGTTCCTCTCTTCATTTTCTCCACATCCCCCAATGGAATGTCAACCCTATTACAGATCTTAGTGTCATCTGCAAAAATTATACTTTCCTTCTAGTTCCTCTACAATGTTGCTAATAAACACATTAAAGAGTGCCAGTACCAATCCTTGTGCACACTGCTGGTCACCCTTCCTTCCTTGGAGTGAACTCCATTTACCACTACCCTCTGTCTCATACCCTCCAACCAATATTTTACCCAATTTACCACCTTTGGACTTGCCCCTAGGCTACTCAACTTATTTATAAGTCTCCTACAAGAAACAGTGTTGAAGGCCATACTGATATCTAGGTAGGCTGCATCCACTGGTCCACCTTTATCTACTTCCCTGGTCACCCAGTTTAAGAAATCTATCAGATTTGTTGGACATGACCTTCCTCTTGTGAATCCATGCTGCTTTGGATCATGTAAGCCAGTGGATTCAAGATATTCCACTATCCTTTCATTCAGTAGTGATTCCATTAATTTCACCACCACTAAGGTCAAAGTCACTGGCCTGTAATTTCCAGCTTTCACTTTACTACCAGTTTTGTGAAATAGGACTCTTCTGTGCTCCTCCAGTCCTCTGGAACCACCCCTGTTTCCAGTGAGTAGTTGAACAAGACTGTCAGAGGTGCAGCCAGGCCTCTGAGGTCACTCAATATCCTTTTTTTTACTTTGTCCTGGTCTCTGCCCAGTGGATCTTATCCACTGGTCTTTTTGACTGAGCCACTTACCATAGCATGGACCGGCATCATTCTACTCACAGCCGGAAGATTTTTGCCTTTGTTTTTCTCCAGGTCCCATCCCCTGGGAGCACTGAGCAGAGGACTTACATCCAGATGAGCGACATGCAGATGCAGCGCCGCTGTCAAGCATCCACAGTGGTCCCTTCACCCTGGCCCCTTTAGGAAACTGACATTTTTACCTTACCATCCACGCTCGACAGGTGGCAATGCGTGTGGACATCACTACACAATTTTAACTTGCCCCCTATGGAGGAGGACAGCGTCCATTGGAATGCTCTGTCCTATCTCCCCGGCAATCCCTCAATGACCCAAGCTCATTCCTGAACCTGGGCCATCGGCATGGTGTGAAGTGTGGTCCAGCTCCAACCCTCAGCACCACCAAGCCGCTCAGTATCCTTGGATGTAACCCTCTGGTCACATTGCCTTGTCCACTTTCAGATTTATGAGTTCCTTCAAAACTCTTCCTCTGTACATGGACTAGTATTCACCACCCTACCAATGATGCCCTGGCTCTTATCTGCGGACCCTCATTTTCCACTTCCTCTGTGAACACTGAACAAAAGTATCTGTTCAGAATGTATGCTTTTACTGGTACCCTTCCACAAATTCCCCTTGCCCTCCTTAGCCCTCCTCTTGTCTTTCTCCTTTCACTTACACCTGAAAAATGTCTTGACCCCATTCTTAACTGCCTGAGCGATTTTCTTCTCCATTTAGCCTTTGCACTCTGACTGCTTTCCCTACCTCCTTCTGCTTCTCTTGATACTCCTTACTGTCCTCCCCACTCTGTGTCTCCTCATACCTCCTGAATTCTTACTTTTTTGCCTTTACCTTCATAGACACATACTTTGAGAACCATAAGCACTCTCTTTTTCTTATTGATTTTGCTTACTTGCCTGTTGCAGAGGTTCATTGCCTTCACTATCCCAGCTTTTGGTTTTGCAAACTGTTCCTCCACTCCACCTAAGTCCCCCCTCCCCCCACCAGGATATCCCTGAGGCATTCTCTCTTCTTTGTAAAATCAGCCCTTCTGAAGTCCAGAACCTTTAACATTGTGTTATTTGTTCCTGTTACTGATCTTTTATCAAACCACACTCAGCTGTGATCATTGGTTGCCAGGTGTCCACCCACCATGACTTCAGCAACACTGTCCCCATTAATGAGAACATGTCCAAAATTGCCTCCTCAAGAGTGGCCTCCCCCACAAGTTGCCTGAGGAATGCCCCCTGCAGGGAGTCTAGGATATCCCTGCTCCTGGCTGATGCCAGAATGGTAAAGACCCAAACCAAAGAAAAGATTGCCAACTCTGTCAAGTAGAGGGATAAAACCTTTTATAGGTACATTAGGGAGTGAAGAAAGACCAAGGATGGGATAGTGAGGCTTAATGAAAGGAAGGGGGATAGGCAGTGGGTGACAGTGAAAAAGCAGAGATACTGAATGAATACTTCTGCTTAGTATTCGCAAAAGAAGAGGAGGGGAGGTACCTAAACCAAACAATAGAAGTACTCTGGATAGGGGGGTTGATACCAATCTATTCACAGAAGAAAGGGTCCTGAAAGAACAAGGCAGATAAAGTAATGGGGCCTGATCAGATTTCATTTTTTTACTCATTTTCTGTGTAATTGTATAATCTACTTTGAGAGTTTCGATGTTGAAACAAATGGTATTATAATTAACTTTCAATGAACAATAAAACCAAGTGTTTAAAAATAATCCTAAAAGAACTAAGGTGAGAACTAGTGACACCACTAACTACCCTTTTTCACAAGTCATCGGAGGATGGTGTGGTACCTGAGGGCTGGAGGAGGCCAGGTGTGATTCTTCTTCACAGAAATGGGAGCAAGGCAAAGGCAGAAAAATACAGACCTGTGAGTTGGAATCTCAAGGTTAGGGAAAATGATAGAATCACTTCTGAAATAAATAATTTTTAAGCACCTAGAGGCCAGTGAGGCACAGGACCCAAGTCAGCATGGATTCACAGTGGGAAGATTATGTCAGATGAATCTAATAAATTTCTTTGACTGGGTGACCAAAGTAGTAGACCAGGGAGGGCTGTGGATATGGCCTACCTAGACATTAGAAAGGCATTTGACACAGTCCCACAGAAAATATTAATAAACAAGTTATCCAGCCTGGGATTGGGTCCCAGTGTGGTAGCAGGAGTAAAAAATTGACTGGACAACAGGACACAGAGGATAATAGTAACCAGAGTCCATTCCAAAGATGGGGGGTACTAGAGGGCTACTGCATGGTTCAGTACTGGGACGGGTCCTCTTTAATGTCTTTATAAGTGACATTCGAGGAACTGGAAGAAAAAGTATGCCTCTTTGTAGATGACATAAAGATCTGCAACAGGCTGCTGCTAGGGGTGGGTGGGGAATGGATGAGAAGGGACTTGGCAAGTTTGGAGGAATGATCAAAAGTATGGCAGCTTAGATTTAATGCAAAAAGGGAAATAATGCACCTGGGTTAAAAAACAACCCAGGGGAAGAGTACACAATGGAAGGAGGTACTAACAACAACAAAAATGGAAAGTGACCAGGGGGTAGTCATATCAGATGACCTAAAGGTAGGCAGGCAATGTGGGAAGGCAGTAAGGAGGTTGGGGGCATACTGGCATGCATAAGGAGAGGCATCACCAATAGAAAACAAGGAGTTATTTTCCCTCTGGTAAGACCCTATCTGGAGTACTATGTACAGTTCTGGAGACCCCATCTCCACAAGGACTGTGCAGGATGGAGGCAGTCCAGAGAGGTCAACTAAAATGATTCAGGGTCTGCACCAGAAGCCATATGAAAAGACACTAAAGGAGCTTAATATGTATATGCTTATACTAATGAATATAAATGTTGGCTCATGTGCAAGAACAAGGGGGCACAATTTGAAGATAGAGGGCGGATGACTCAGGGGCAATGTGGGAAGTATTTTTTCACAGGGAGGATGATGGATGCATGGAACAGCCTTCCTGAGCAGGTTGTGGGGTCAAAAACAGTGGGGAAATTCAAGAATGCATGGGACAGACATAAAGTAATTCTACTGGGTGGTAGGAGGAAGTAAGCTGTTGGTTAACTAGGGTCTGAAGCTTATCCAATAGCTAGGAAATGAGCAAATGGGGTGCCAAGTGGTCCTTATCTTCTGTCAAAGTCTATGTTTTTATGCTGCAGCTGGGATGCTCCAGACTACATCTGGCAGCCTCAGTTCCCCCATCAGCAGCACCTTGCCCATATTTGCCATCTTTTGGATGCCTTCCATCAGAACCTTATCCATCTCATCTTCCCTCTCCCATGCTGTAGGTCTGTAGATCACAGCTGTTCAAATAACAGCTCCCTTTCCTCTCTCTAGTGTGACTGACAGTAACTTTGCCACTCCCTGTGTTCCCTGAATCTCTGTTGCTTTGTTATTCCTCATGTAAAGAAAAAATCCACCTTCCCTACCCACCCTATCCTTCCAGAACAGAATATAGCCTCTTATGGTTATGTCCCAGTTATGGAATTCATTGCACCATGACTCTTTAATAGAGACAATGTCCAGGTCAGTTTCTGCCATAATGGTCACCAGGTCAGGGCTTTTATTTTCCAGACTCGAGCATTTGCACACTGATTATATACATGCGATATATGTAAGCAATAAGACATGACAGGGTGGTGGTTGTTATGTGATAACTGCACACCTAGAGTGCGTGGTGAGGGCACAAGGCCGAAGGCCGGTGTCCTTCCGCACCTAGGGTGTGCAGTTATCACATAACAACTCCCACCCTGGAGAGTCTTATTGTGCTTATAAAATGGGAAATAACTATGGAAACAAAGAAAATGACATGGTGTTTATATTTTGAAAACTTTGTAACATTTATTTAAATACAGAATAGAGAATTAATTGAAACATGGAGATAAAATAGTCCCTTGGTAAACTTTTTTGAATGGTAAAAAATAGCAATTACTAACAACATTAACAAACAACAGTCTACTTGTTGTAGTTTATGAATTGCACTTTACTTCACTGTGGTTTTCTTAATCTGTCCGAACATCGATTTCACATGCCGACCGAGCCATTGTGCGCTACATATGCGAAAACACATTTGGATGAGATGTGAAAAATTACAGTTGTACTGTTCATAAGGAGGTGTCGTAAAATGACAAAACTGAAAATCTGGAGTGAAAATATTAAAAATGCTCGAAGTTATGAGCGTGCGTAGGAATTGCTCAACGTACGCTCATAAAATAGTCATTTTGGGGAATATTTTCCCCAAATTTTCAACATAGCCAGTTTAAGACCACTGCTCATGAACAGTGTCACTGTGATTTTATTAATCTGTCCAGAACACTGATTTTGCACACCGACCATGACATTGTGAGCTACATGTGGGAAAACACATTCGGTGAGATGTGGAAAATGAAAGTTGTACTGTTCATAAGGAGGTGTGGTAAAATGGCAATGCTGAAAATCTGGAGTGAAAATATTAAAAATGCTTGAAGTTATGAGCGTGCATAGGAACTGCACAACACACACTCGTAAAACAGTCGTTTTGGGGAATATTTTCACCAAATTTTCAACATAGGGTTTTTGGTAGCTTACCTCATGAACTGTGACACTGTCAATTCATTAATCATTCCGAAAGGTGGTTCCACGCAGTGACTGCAGAACCACCTTTCAGGACCGATTAATGAAATAACAGTGGTACAGTTCATGAGGTGGGGCCTCAAAAACCCCATGCTGAAAATTTGGTGAAAAAAATTCTCAGAAATAGCTGAGATATGCACTAAAGTTGAAAAAAATCCATTTATGCCATTATACAGCTTACTGGCATTTCTTCAGTTTGTGGTTGACTTTGAAGAGTGCAGACATGTTCCCGGTCCACCGAAGATCATCTCGCTGGGCTCCAGAGATAAGTATGGGTTGAGGTGGGTATGCAGAAGGTGGGTGCGGGTTGGGGGAAGGGGCAAAAGAATCAACTAGGGAAGTTTTTTTTTGTTTCAGGCTTCTTTTTTTTTATTTACACACAAGGGACTTTTGCCACACTGGGGTGGGCTCCCACCTTGGCTTGGGGGGCAGTGAAGCCGGCTGGGGTTGGGCACCCTGTTGGCTAAGGAAGTTTGCCATGCTGGGGTGGGCTCTCAGCATGGCATATAAGCTGTTCTTGAGGGCAGTGAAACCAACAGGGGATTGGGCACCCCATCGGCAAATGAAACTTTTGCCATGTTAGGGGTGGGCTCCCAGCATGGCACCAGGCAGCTTGGGGGCAATGAAGCCGACAGGGGATTGGGCACCCCAACAGCTAAGGAAGTTTTTGCCATGTTGGGGTGGCCCCAGTGTGGCATACTACTAACATTTTTGTTTGGGGACAGTGAAACTAATGGGGATTGGGACCCCCATCGGTAAATGTGAGATTCAAACCCAGGTCTCCAGAATTGCAGCATAGACCATTCAACCGCTATAGTATGCAGCCTCCTTTAATATTAAATTCCTTCCATGATGGTAGTGAGTGGCTACTTCTTTAACTTTTTGGTGCCTACCATCATGCACCACGCATTTCCATCTTGGGAAAGCGATCGACTTTTCTTTTTTCAATGCCCTCTGCACTCGCTTTGTATTTCGAGTTAACTGATAGCCCATGTCACTGGTCGATTACTTCTATGGATTGCTTTTATTAATATTAGCAATGTATTTAGGTCCTTAGGGTCTGCCTCTGCCTATTTAACTGTGTTTTCCCACCTTTTCTTTTTTTTTGTAAAATATTACTGTATAGTGTATGGTAGAATGCTGTTGAGCATGGAAATCCATGCTCCCAACAGCGTTGTTGTGCTTGCCTCAGTGCATCACTAACTTGTTGTGCTGCACTGAGTATGTCACCAGTGCAGCACAACAAGATTGAACGCATTTGCGCAAGTGCAATTGAGCAGCCCACGGTGATGCGGAAGTTGGCGCGCTGCTACACATCTCTAAGTAAGCCTTATTTGACTTGTTTGAGGGATCACGGTGTGCTGATTATGCTTGCCCATACACTATAAAATATTGTGTATGAGCAAGCATACACAAACAAGGCAGTTAGATCTCGAGGTTTCTGGAGATCGAACCTCTCGAGCCACGCCTCTGAGGTCTCTGGTTACCACGAAACCTGTTGATCACAACTGCCTTATTGCATATGCTTACTCATATACAATCCTCTATATTGTCTACTTTCTTCATCCTGTTTTTATGTTTTCTGTTTTTCCCCACATTCAAGACATAGAGGGCTGGATATTCAAACAGCACCATTCTGAGGCGCAAGCCCTTGCACTGCGCAAAATAGTTGCACAGGGGTGTGGCCGGGGCGATATTCAAAGGAGTTGCACTATTGAGCAACTCCTTTGAATATCACCCCCCAGCCACAGCCACTGTGCATGGCACAGTGGAACATGCACCACCGCAAGTTGTCAGAGTGGAGCATTCAACTTGCGGTGGCCAAGTACCATTGCGCCATGCGCAAAATCACGATATTCAAAAGGTGACATGCAAATGGGGCCATAATTCATGCAAGGCGCAGGGGGTCATTTGCATCTGATTATGGCCCCATTTGCATGCCATTAGCATGTAGGTGCACCGATCCCCGAGGACTTGCATCTGGCGCCCTGCCAGGCAGCAGCCGTCGGGGACCGACGCACCCTGCAGCCCGATCGCAGGCAGCAATGTGGCTCCCCCACCTCCTCCCGTACATCTCCCTGGTGGTCCAGTGGACCGTAATGCCCTATTGCGGGCAGAATGTAAATTGAACCCCCCCGAACATGTCCCTGGTGGCTAGTGTCCCCACCCCACCCACCCATGAAGCCCACCACCCACTTCCCCGGCGGCTGGCGGGTGGCAGCATCCACCGCCTGCCGCCCCACCTGCCGACTGACTGCTCGGTAGGGCTGCACGCCCATTGGTGCAAAGCAAAAGCCATTAGGCGCAGCCTATGTCAGAGCTGACAGTCAGATTTGTGAATGAATCATTCACAAATCTGGACTGTCATGTATAGATGATGGCTATGCCCATTGGCTCTTGCTCTGCACCAATGGGCGGCAGCCCTACCTGGCAGTCAGCCGGCGGGCGCGGGTGGCAGGCAGGTGGATGCTGCCCCGCCGCCGCCGGGGGAGTGGGGTGGTGGGCTTCGTGGGTGGTGGGTGGGGACACTAGCCACCAGGGACATGTTCGGGGTTCAATTTACATTCTGCCCGATAGCATTACGGTCCACTGGACCACCAGGAGATGTTCGTGGGTGGGTTCACTGCATTCTGCCCGCGATCGGGCATTATGGTCCACTGACCACCAGGGAGATGTTCGTGGGGGTCACTTTACTTACTGCCCGCGATCGGGCACTAGGGACATGTCTGGGGTTCAATTTACATTCTGCCCGCGATCGGCATTCTCGTCCACTGACCACCAGGGATGTGAACGGGAGGGGGAGCTATACTGATGCCCGCGATCGGGCTGGGGGGCACAGGGACTGAGTTGGCCAGCCACAGGTGGCAGCTGCTGTGTTGCGCCCTGCAATACAGCAGCTCACCTGTGGGTGGCCCCACTCAAGCCTTTTTTGGCTCAAGGTCCTGCAGGCTCAGGTTGGGGTTGTTGCACTCAGACACTCTGCACAGCCCGGCTGAATATCGGGCTGTGCAGTTTATGCATGGTTCCTCCCTGCTGTTGAGCATGCATTCATTTGCATTGCACTGTTGCTCAGCCTGTTTTCAGTGGCGCAACTGCCTCCTGCTGAATATCGCAGAATGGCTAATTTAGATTTGAGCATGCGCAACTCTGTTGTGCATGGCGCAACCCTTTTGAATATCTGGCCCAGAATGTTTATCATGGAATGTTTACCATGGAATACAGAGATTCAAAATTCTGCTCTATTCCACTTGTAGAATGTTACTCTCCTGACATTCTGTGCATACAGACAACAAAGGCCTGTTTTAGAGCCAGAAACTCAATTATATCACTGTCAGGGCAAGCATGAGAGATTTCACTGATGAGCAGGTAAAGACAGAAGGGGGATTTTTCACTGGCAGTAAACAAACAGTTGTAATGAAAACTATAAACAACACTTAATGTTTCTAGTTTGTTTATGTGTGTAAGGGGAGTGGGATGATCAGGGAAACAACATTTAATGATTTTTTTTTTATTTAAGGTATATTTATTTTTAGGGTCCAGCTGAAGTTTTTTTTGCAGTGTAAAGGTAGCAGCTGTGTTTATAATGGAAGATTAGTTCTGGTTGAAGGGGGACTGATGGAAGATAGTTCTGGTTGTGTGAGGATTGATTTGCTCATTGTGTGATGTGGTTTAGGACCAGGATGACTGTGCATATATAGAGATTTAATGTGCAGTCAGCTGATGTCTCTTGGCCAATGAGAGTTCTAGATGCTTTCTTACCATTTTAAATTATATATATATATATATATATAAAATATATATATATATATATATGTATATATATATATATATATATATATATATATATATATATATATATATACATATATTATACAGGGGCATGAGCTTTAGGGAGTTTCATATATCAGAGTAAGAGAGGTTCTTTTAGTCCACTACTACATTTGGTAGAACTTCATTGAATACACTCAATTCTATTAGTACAATCATTTGTGGAAGGGTATCATATCTGACTGGCATAATCAAGATGGAGATGAAGATATGCTCTATAGGTTGGAAGACAAGGTTCATGACCCCAATAGCACCAAGGAGGTTATGTTTTATAATACTGGCTGGCGACTGGAGGGAGAGGGGTCCACTAGACAACCGGGAGGTTATGTTTTATAATATAGGCTGGGAACTGGAGGGAGGGAGGAAGGTGGGTCCACTAGGCACCATGGATATTATGTTTTATAATATAGGGTTGTGACCGGAGGGAGGGGATTCACTAGGCACTGGGGGGTATGTTTTTTTTTAACCAGCTGTTTGGTCCCCATGTCCTCCTCTCACTGACTGGTGATGGGAACACATAGGCATTTTACGTTTTTTCTCCCCTTACCCCCCCCAAGGCCCCAGCACATGGTCGTGTGAGCATGTGGAGACACGCTTTGCACCCCGTGTGGTGCCAGCTAAGCCCTTCCACCTCTCATAACTTTGCCACCCCTCTCTGTCTACGCTACCACCAGACCTCCACCCGAGTGAGCAGAACTATGGGGGATGCCAACCCACCCTTGGTAGAGGAGAGCTGTCCATCAGTGTGCTCGATCCTGCTCCTCCCTCCCCCATGCTGCACCTGATGGTCCAAGGTCATTCCCTAACCTGGGTTGCCAGCATAGTGTGAAGTAAGGTGTCTAGTACCTCAAACTTCAGTGCCACTGGGTCTGAAGGGGGGGTATGTTTTATAATATGGGCTGGCAACTGGAGGGAGAGGCGCACCATTTGGCACAAGGAATATTTTCACAGGTCTGGGATCGGGCAATGGGAGGGCAGCACCACAGTATCTTACCTCACTACCCATGCAAATGAGCCCATAATAGGCATGCAGATCACATCTTAGTACCTTGCGATACTGCAGATAGCATTCTGACACTATCCACTCTGGTGGTGTACTTTAGGATCCATGTCAGAGCATCACTACTTGACTTAGTAATGTGCCAACATGGCCCTATATGCAGTCGAACAGCACCGGTGTGCTATTTGACTGAATATATCATCTTGGGCTCCCAGGCAATCCATGGCACAGTGCAAAGTTTTGCACTCCACATTATGCTATTTTGAATATTGGGCCCCTGGTTCTCTACTTTTTATGTGTTTTTTGATGATCCTTAATATTTTATTAGCTTTAGAGACAACTGCTATACACTGATTATTAAAACTGAAGGTCCCTGAAATTAAAATAGCAAGGTTCTATTTCTTGAGTTGAAAGACCTCCCTATTGATATGCCCATACTGTTATTTTAATAAGGTCACTCTCAAGAGTGGAGATTTTCTCCTAGTTGCCACAGGTCCACCCAATTTGCTGTCATCAGTATATTTGGAGGTCCAGTTCAGTACTTCAGGGTTGATATCAGTTATTAATAGGGAAAATTGTGGGGATGAGGATGGAGCACATTGTTACACCACTAGTAACATTACCCTGAGGCAATAGAAGGAATTTAATTTATACTACTTGTGTCTGACTATGAACCCACATTTTTATCCAATTTGTAATGTATGTATTGATACCTAAATTTAGCATTTTATCAGTTATTGCCCAGTGTGGCGTACTTTCAAAGTTTTGCAGAAATGGAGTCTGTACTACCTGAAGTGGCAAAGTGTTCCTTGATCCTGTTGACAATAATAGATTCCTATAGTTTCCCAGTTACTGAGGTCAGCATACTGAGTGATAATTTTATACCTCACTCTGATTCCCTTTTTTAAAGATAGGGGTAGTTACATCTTTTTTCCAATCAGTCAGTACCTGTACCTCCCCAGTGACCATAGATTTGTTAAATAATATAGCTAAAGGCTTGATGATACTATGTGCTATCAGTTTCAGTTTTTTAGCTGAGATTTTGTCAGGTCTGGGGAGCTGCATTCCTTTAAATTCTTAATTTTCATTTTTATTTCACTTTCCTCAATAGTTGTTATTTCTTTCTTAACAACTCTGATTGTTGTAGCTATAGTTTCTTGTTTTGAAAAAGACTGAGCAAAAGTAGCTGTTGCATTTATTTGCAAGCTGGAATGGGTTAATTACAGTAAGGATACAGTACTCCATCCTTGCTGATGGGGCCAGTAGTGTTATTATTGCTTGTCAGTGAATTAATGTAACTGAAAAATTGTTTTGAGTTTCTTAGCATTTATTGACAGTACCAGTTCAAATTTTTTTTTTTTTTGCATAAGTGAAGTACAGTTTTGTAGTTGCCCCAATTGTTGCTGTTCCTGGAGTTTAGATATTTATTATATAGTCTGGTATTATTATTATTTTTTAAATTTTCCTAACCTTTTTGTTGTACCATTTAGGTTTCATACCATGTTTTCATAATTCTTTATCCTTTAGATGTTGCGATCAAATATCTCTCAAGATTCAAAATTTGATATTTTTCCATGTTTCTTTCATAGAAACACAGAATGTGATGGCAGATAAAGACTGAGGGCCCATTGAGTCTTCTCAAAGTTTCCAGGATCAAGTGTCAGTTTGGGGACCTACAGTACCTCCTTCTCTTCAGTGCATCTTTCCCTAGTCCTGTACTTGGAGTGGAGCTCATTTTCTGAGCCTTTTCTCTGTCCCACCTGCATTTGAAAACCTCCACTGTTTTTGCACCCAGCACCTCAGTAGGCAGACTGTTCCATGGCTCCACCACGTTTTCAGTAAAGTAGTACTTCCTCACATCCCTCCTGAAGCTCCCTTCCTGAAGTTTCCATTCATGCCTGCATGTCAATGAGCTGGTGCTTCTACTGAATAGCTGTATGTGGGGCACTCTATTTATGCCTTTCAGGAACATTAAAGTTTCAGTCATATTCCCCCCACCTCTCTTCTGGCCTCCAGGGAGTACATGTTTAGTGCTCTCAGCTGCTCCTCATTGGAGACCCCTGGAGGACCTGTATCATCCTTGTTGTTCTTCTCTGCATTGCCTCTAGCCTGTCCTTGTCCTTTCTCAGGTGAGGGCTCCAGAACTGGACAGATAATTCCAGGTGTAGACTCACTAGAGATTGATAAAGGGGGAGGATCACCTCCCTACTCCAACTATCTATTTCCCTCCCTTTATACCCCAACATCTTGCCTACTTTGCTGTATGCTTTGTTGCTCTGGCTTGACTGTTTTCGGGTGTCACAAATAATGTTTTTAGGGTTCCACTGTTCTGTAGTGGCACTAGGTTTAACCACATTTAGTCAGTACTCAGTCCTGGGGTTACCTTTCTGCTGATGAATTACCTTAAACTTCTTTGCATTAAACTTCAGCTGCCACCCATTTGACCATTTCTTTCTAGCTTTTGGAGGTTGTGTTGCAGTTCCCTAACTTACTTGATGCTATCCACTCTTCTGAAAAGCATAGTGTCATCAGCAAAGAGGACAAACTTAGCCTGGATTCCTTTGCCAATGTCACTAATGAACATGTTGAAAAAGACCAGGCCCACAACTGATCCCTGTGGTACCCCACTTTTGACATCTCCTTCCATTGACCTCACCCCATTGACAATGACCCTCTGTTGCCTAACTTAAGCCAATGTCCCATCCACGTGACTATGTCCTTAGCCATAGCAAGGTCCTCCAACATTTTCATCAGGTGCCTCAGTGGCAGTGAGTCAAATGCCTTACTGAAATCAAAGTAGAGAGATCCACTGCATAGCCCTGCCCAGCCCCTTGTCACCCAATTGAAGAAGAAAATATATTGGTCTGGCATGACTTCTGTCATAAACCTGTGCTGCTTACAGTCCTGGAAGCCATTTTTCTAGGTAGTCTATGAGGTTTTGCTTGATTAGGGTCTCCATCAGCTTCCCCTCAATTGATGTGAGACTAACCAGCATGTAGTTTCCCCACCTCCTTTACTGATAAAGATTGTAATTCTGTCTCCCAGTTTACCTAATCCATTTCTCTAAGGATTTGTGTAGTATTTGCCATATGATATAAGTAGATTTCTCTAATCCCAACTGACTTGGATACTATGATATTTATATTAAAATAAAATAAATATAATTATGGTCACTGTCAGCAACAGTTTCTTCTGTCATACACTTTGAGACCTTTATAGTTTTTGGTTTCAGTACTAGGACTAAAGTATTATCTTTTAAGGTGGTACCCTTAACTAGCTGTTCTAGACTGAGCTACATGCAGAGGTCCACAAATTCTTGTCCAGCAAAGACCTTGGCAGTATTACTTTCACAGTTTATATTAGAGTACTTAAAATCTCCAATGATCCTGACTTGACCCAGTTAAGTATGTTTTGTCCTCACGTGTCTGTTTTTTGTCTACCATGACTCAGTAAACAGGATTATGTCAAAACGATGATTTGCTTTAATAATTTCTAATTCTTTTCTTTTTGTTAAGGCTCCCTGCACTGAATAGGATGCAAGTTATTTCACTGTTACAACATATCCTGTCTTCAGAAGTATGGCTGCAGTGGTTTGTATTACTATTTTCCAGTAGCAGTGGATGCAGTACCACTCTGCCTGGTAGAGTTAGTTTAACTAAAGGAGTTCATTTTGATTACAATGATACAGCCCAATTTCTTTTGCCCAGACCTGTTTAAATGAAGACGATTGATCTAGACCCTGATCTAGTTTGTACCTCATACTAAATGTAACCTCATACTGCTATATATTCTGTTAAATATACCACACTTGATAACCTGTGTGTTATCCTATCCTCTGTACCCCCCCTCCCCCCAGGTTGCACCGGGAGATGAGCATCTTGTTGATCAGTGTGCCTTTGCTGGTAAAACGGTTCAATAAATAAATATTGCTAGAACACTGTTGGGTGTTCCTGATGAAGGTCTCCTATGTGTCAATAAACTCTAAGCTGTCTTTTTTACACCAGTTTGATCATCTGATAAGAAGCCCAGGTATTGCACATGGGACTGGAAGTATACTCAAGATAATAACATTACATCCCATGTTTTTCAGTTCCTTACCTATGGTTGGAAGCTTGTGGCAGATATCTTTTTCATGGTATTTACCAAAATTGTTGGTACCAAGGTGTAGCACTGCAGTGGGGTTGGGGCCTCAGCTTTTAAGGATCTGTAGAGTTCTGGCATGCACATCTTAGACTCTTGCCCCTGCTCAGCAAGAGACATACTATTGAACTTTCCGGCTCTGCAAATAGTTGTATCACAATGTTTAATGATCGAGCCTCCCAGAACAGTTTTGGGTCTGTTGTGTTTTGTGAGGGGATGGTGGACATTTTGGAAGTTTGTTCCCTGTTGTGGGGTAACTCATGCTGTAACACCCTCAAAGCTGTTTCTGAGAAGAATTTTAAGGGTGTATAGATTTCTGTCCTTCAGTGATTCTTTTCAGCCTCTTTTGTGGCCTTTTGATACACCATTCCTTTCTGAGGATTTATCCAGGTAACCTCAGATCTTTTTGATTGTTATTGGTCTCAATCTGGTAACATTTACAAACTTTTCAATCTGATAATTTTGGGGCATTTATTAATTTTATTTTGGTAGTGTTAAATTCGGTCTGCAGGAGTCATAAGCCATACACTTAACACATTGAAATGAGTCATCATTTGCATCTGGGCTTTTCAGCATACATACAGTATTACATTTAATACATTTAATTATTGAGCCTTCATTACAGAGAAGGATCTAAACATTACTGGTAGAATCCATTATGGGCTTTGTTTAGAAAATAATTAAAGTTAGAATCTGTACTATTTGACTAATGAAGCTGATTTGAAGTTTATAGCAATGATATCAAAGAAGCCTGAGGCAAGCAGAAAGGGGGGTGCCTGTATTTCTTTACTCACTGAGCAGATGCATGCAGATGTGCTTGCTTCTGCCAGTGCATCCACCGCACAATGTGCACACTAAAGCTCATTTGGCACTTTCAAGATGCACTCGCAAAACTGGAAGCCACAACTGCCAACTTCCAACTTCAGGGATCGCTAGAGTTTGAGTGGTCTCAGTCCTGCAAGTATCTCAGAATGCACCCCGAGCAGCAAGGAGACAGTGCACTGTAGAAAGAACTCAAAGTATCTCCTATGTTAAAACTATGCTTAAAAAAATGGGCTTTCTTTGCACAATATTCACACAAGTAACTGCATGTAACAGTTTAAAATCAAGAGGTCGTGGCACACATCAGGCTGCCTTGCTACTCGCACACCAGGGGACTCTAGCTAGGTGCTGCTGAGATATTATTCTGAAACCAGAAGCAGCGGCCACTGACTTCTGGTTTGGAGAGACAAGGGGACAAAGTGTATGTTTCTGAAATCCCTTCTGGTATGGGCTATAGTAGTAAACTACTGCAGTCTCTAACTGTGTGGAAGTTTAGTGGGAACAATAACTCAGACACAAGATTTGCAGCTTTAGAACACATTTGGTGAACAGTGTGAATTTTATTTTCAAAAATAAAAAAATAATATCTCTAAAGCTGTTAACATAACATTGTAAAAAATAAACAAAATAAACAGAATGAAAAAAAAATACTCTAAACTATACAGTTTCAACACAATCCCAAACTTGGTTGTATGACCACAGAGTGGAAGGTTACTCTTCAAAGCTTCAGTGTTTCCACTATCTTCTGTGCTCCAGGTGGTAGTATTTTCTCTGCTGCTACCAAAAACTCATCTACCTAGCCATAGTTTCAGGAGAATATATGCAGCTCAAGTAGTGATGTCATACTGTCAGCTGATCCACCCCATTCTAATAACAACACATACTCTATACTGATACAATTGTTTGGGGATCAGTCAGACCAAAATATACACAAATCCCTATGCAATGCATCCCTTTATTTGGTACTGCCAGAACTCTTAGGATTCAAAAGAATTGAAGAGATAACTATTAAATGGTCATCTGGGTGTCATGACAATGCCCCTGGACAGTATTATGGACTGTCCATGACCTCTCCAAAGCCTAGAAATTAACGTCTGTTTGGCCCCACATTTCCCTAAGGTGCAGACGCATACTGAAGTTCCAGGCAAGAAAAATAGGACCTTCTTTATTCATACTATAAGCTGTATTTGAAATAAAACATTTGGTGTTCTCATCATATCATATTCTATCACATTTGTCTGTTTCTTTAGGCTTGGGACACTGTGCATGTAAGAGAAATGTATATCGAAGTAGCTGTCAGATTTTTGTTTTCCTTTTCAGCCCATTTGTTGGTTTCATAAGCTCCTCTGTCTATTTCTGCATAGGGAAAAAATAAAACCCTTTATTTATAACAACGTGTCAAAGAACCAGCACTGTCTGACATATGAAGGAGCTCTTTTGTCTTTTTAAGGCTCCTGTCCCTGTAACAATCTTATTGGTGCTGTACACAGCGGGACAAAACAGCACTAGCCTGCAACACCTGTCCTCTCTCTTTCGCACACTTGCAGGCTGTACCGATCATTCGAACAGCCATGAGGTGCAATTAGCAGAGGAAGGCTCTTTATAGGAAAAGAAAACTTCCCATGAATTTCCACCTCAGGACTCCACTCTTTTTCTACACTCACACACTCACCTGGTTTAAATGTTTTTTTTCTTTGAAAATTAATAACAGAGTTGGTCTTCTAAGGTTCCTGACTTCTAGGTTATCTGTCTTCACAAATCGCCCATTCCCATCATTGTCCCACTGATACTTGTACCTGGGTAATTCCCAAAATATTCTAAAACGTAAAATGGCAAGTAAACCAAATGATCTCCCCAGGAACCCTTTAATAATATAAAAAAATGCTTGAATTTGACCAGGACCCACAGAACGATTTAAATAGCAGGGACAGAATAGCTTATAGAGATTACATGGGGAGATCACACCCTCCTAATGGGAAAATTGAAAAAGGTCCAGAAGGACCACAGAAAGAAGGCGCTACTGCAGTAGACTAGGGAAATAGAAAAATAGATTTAAGAAAAGAGGATGGTCCTGACAAAGACAAACAAAAGGGAGGGGGTTTCAATGGGCAACTCTGCCACATACAACCCCATGGACAAGCGAAACCAATTCTGAATGGATTTCCAAGACAACCTGCCCACTCAGATGATGGGTAGATGGAGCTTCGCCTGCCCACTCTTGGAAACTCCACCCCAGGGTCCCTAATTCATTCATAAGAACAAGACACTCAATGAAAAGAAAACTGTATGAACATCATCCAATGCTCCCATTCGCTCTCATGCCTGATGAGCCTGGACACTGAAAAAGCATTCAACAGGGTCTCTCAGGGATTCTTGTTTCTGGTCTTGTAGTGTATGGGCTTCCCACAACCCCTCATAGACACCGTAAAGCAGATGTACTCTGGACCTCAAGCCTATTTCAGGGTGAACAGGGGAGTATCAGACAGATTTAGGTTGGGTAGGGGAATTCGACAGGGCTGCCCTCTCTCCCCACTCTTGTTTGCCCTATATATTGAGCCCCTGGCCGAAGCGATAAGGAATTCTGTGGATGTTCAAGGAGTAGAGGTGGGAGGCTTACACAAGAAAATATCCCTTTATGCTGACAATGTGTTGCTCAGCCTTACTCAACTCCAACAGTCTATCCCGTGAGTGTGGGCCATCTTGGAGGAATTTGGTGGGCACTCGGGTTTCTCCTCAATAGATCCAAAACAGAGGTACTTAACTTTTTCTATAGCCCACAGAAGACATTCGTACTCTTCTTCCCTGAACTGTGCATCGAGAAGATAAAATATCTAGGATAAACATCACCAAAAATTATTCCAAACTATTTAAGGCAAATTATGGCCCCCTAGTCACCCAGATGAAAAGGAATATCAAGAGGTGGTCCCTTATGAACTTCCCCATGCACTCTAGGATCCAAACTATTACAATGAATGTGCTTCCTAAATTTTTGTACCTATTCCAATGTCTTCCTACTTACATACATAAATTACATTTCCAGGATTGGTCACAATGATCTTGAAATTTATCTGGAACAACAGAAGACCCCTAATCAGCCTAAAAATTTTGCAGGCCCTTAGGCAGGAGGGGGGCCAGTCTCTTCCAGACTTCGAAGACTACTACCTTGTGGTGCAGTTGAAGGCTGCACTACAATGGTCCAACCCCAATTGCACTGCAATATAGAGGCAGGTGGAGAGGGGAGAGGAGGAGGAACTGGGCCCCCCTAGAGATCAGACTGGTAACTACTTCTAACTCGTCTAGATTCCTGCCCCAAACTACTGACAGTTAGAGACATCATGAAGGCAGTTCACAGGATTTGGAAAAATACAAATTGAAATCATCTATTTGGCCTCTAAATAGAATTGCCAGGGATCCACTTTTTCCTCCAGAGCAGGATCACACCTTTAAGATCTGGGACAGAATGGGGCTGAAATACTTAGGTCAGTTCTTGCAGGAAGGCATAGTCCTTGACTTTGAAACCATTAAGAATACATATGGCCTTAGAAATTCAGACCATTTTAGATTTCTCCAGGTCAGGAATTATATCTTCTCACTACAGAAGAGAGACCAGGACCCAGCCAGGGTAGCCCACTCCTTCTGAGATACAAAAGGGCAATAATGCTAAAGTTCAAAGGGGTCTGATATCAGCCAATTACAAGTCCCTGACCAGGCTGTGGGGAGATCCACTAGCCAAAATCAAGGTGAGGTGGCAGAAGGAGGAGGGGGACCCTGTTCAGGTCCACTTTGACTGGGACAATATCTTCTGCATAGTTAGTAGAACCACGAGGTCCCCATACTGGCAGGAATTTGCATGGAGGACTAGGGTCTGGTACTTCTTAACTCCTAAAATTATGAATAAGAGAAATCCAGCCAGTTCAGCAATGTGTTGGAAAGCCTGTGGAGAGGATGAGGCACATCACACCCACATATTTTGGTCATGCCTAAAGCTTCGACCTTTCTGGGAGGAGGTAACCCAGTCTCTTGAAGATATCTTTTCCCTGGCCCATTCTCTGAGCTGGCCGGCTACAGTGCTAGGGGATCCCCTACTAGGCCTGAAGGGTGCAGATTCATGCTACCTCTGGGCTATTCTTATATCGGCCACCCATAAAGCCATAACAAGAGCATGGCTGAAACCCCTCCTTCCAAATATCCAAGATTAGGTACAGGTGGCGCAAGATATTTTTGAGATGGAGGAACTTACCTTTAAAATAAACCAGGGTCTGTCCCTCTTTACTAGGAGATGGGCAAGATGGCAGGTCTGGGAGGTCTCTGCCCAAGATGTGGACACCTGAGGGTTTCTCTCAAGTGCAATCTGAGGTTGGAGTATGTCCATTTGCTCAGGAAACCAAAGAGGGGTGATTGCCGGGGAATGGCCTGGTGACAGTAGGATAGAGGGAATTTCCCTCCAGAACTGATAACTCCAGTGGGTTAGATTGTTAACTGGATTACTTAACTGAATATAACCCTTGATAAATAATTTAATAAAGTGGTTTGTGACATGTTCACTTAATAGTAGTTGATGAAATGTCAGACAGTTAATGTATTTAAACCTGTATGTATTGAAATCTTGCACCTGATTGATGTTAATAAACCTGAATCAAAAAAAAAGAAAACTGTATACAAAACATACTTTTGTTCTCTTAAGCAATACTATTAACCCTGGGGTGTCTATCTACAGGCAAATACCTGTTGCCTACATTTGTACAACAGTACTGAAACAATCATATCTCTGTTCTAGGGGTGCCATGTCTGGACAAAAGTCTGCATTCACATGGGACGTACTCAGCCTTATGCTTAACAGTAAACTGGTAAGGCTGCAGAGCCAGGTACCATCACATAATGCAATTGTTTTTATCTTTCATTTGAGAGATAAAACAGAGGGTTATGGTCCATGATTAATGTGAAAAGTGTACCCCAGATATAGAAGCGTAATGCTTCTATTCTCATTTGGCTGCTAAGCATTCTTGCTCCACCATGAGAGTACCTTTGTTCACGATCATGTAATTTCTGGGATATGTACACTAGGGGTGTTCTTTCCATCAATTGTTTGGTTCAATTCTGCACCAATCCCTGTCCCTGAGGCATCAGTATGTACCTCTAAGGGGTATTCAAAATTGGGACTTTTTAATTCAGTGGATGAACACAGAGCAGCTTTTATCTGTTGGAAAGCTTGCTCACCTGCTGGAGACCAAATCACTTTGTTCCCAGACCTGTTTTTTGTAAGGTTTGTTAGAAGAGTAGCAACAGTAGCAAAGTTAGGGATAAATCTGTGATAATATCCAGCTAATCCCAAAAATGAACAGACATGTCTCTTCGTAAGTGGTACTGGGCACTTAGCCACTGCCTCCACTTTACTGATTTCTGGCTTAATTAGGCCATTCCCCAATAAAAATCCTAAATATCTTGTTTCTTTTTGGGCCAGAGCATGTTTTGAGGGGTTTGTTGTCAATTCTGCATGTTTAACAGATGTTAACATCACTCTCAAATGAGCCAGATGGGTCTGCCATGATGTACTAAACTCAACAACATCGTCTAGGTAAGCCGCACAAAAATTATGGTGTGGTGCCAGCAACCTATCCATAAACTGCTGAAATGTTGCCAGGGTACCATGGAGACCAAATGACATGGTTTGAAACTGAAATGAACCAACAGGAGTAGAAAATGCTGTTTTGTCTTTGACTGTATTCTCTAGGGTATCTGCCAATACCCTTTAGTCAAGTCCAGAGTGGAGATATATTTAGCATTTTCTATTTTGTCTATTATATCATCCACTCAGGGCATAGGCTATGCATCAAATTTCAATACCTGGTTCAACCCCCTGAAATCCAGACATAATCTGATTTCTGCCTCTTTCTTGGGACCCACTACAATGGGTGAACCCCAGGCACTTTCAGAGGGTTTTATAATGCTTAGCCTTTGTAATTTCTTGATTTCCTCTTGTACCCTCCCCTGACCCATTCAGGTAGCCTATAGGTTGTTTTTCTAATAGAGGCTGCATCTGCACGGATAAGGTGTTCCACCCCTACAGCATGTCCAGGTACACTTGTAAATGTAGTCTGAAATTCCTCCAGTAAATGTAACAATTCTTGTTTTTGATTTATTGTTAGTTCAGAATTTACACTAACATCATTAAACCCTGTTTCCTTTCTAACCCATCATAGGCCAGGTCCAATTCATTCTCTTTGCTTCTGGGAGGATTAGCAAACTCATGGGAGGGTCAGATTTAACATGCTAGTTTTTCAAGATTTGCATTATAACTCTTCTGTTTTTGTCTCCTATCTGGTGTTTCCATGAAGATGTCACTGGTCCCATCTGCTGTATTACTTTATAGGTCCCTACCTCTTCATAAGTAACTTATTACTAGAAGTGGGTAGTAATAACAGAACCTTATCTCCTCTATAAACCCTTTTGTTTTGGAGACAGCCTGATCATCCCCTTTTTCTGAATTCTTTGGGCCTGTAGTCCTGCTTCATGGGCTCTTTGGGCATAAATTACTAAGCGCTATGAAGTTCCTTCATGTATTATGTTATCCCAGGATGCTTTGTCCTCCTCCCAACACTCTTTACAACATCTAGTGGTCCACAGGGGATTCCTGCCATAAAGTAATGAGAAGGGGAGCAGCCTGTTGAGGCCTGGGAACCTCACGATAAGCAAACAGAAGAAAGGGTAAATATTTGTCCCAGTCCTTTCCCTCATCCTGAATAAATTTTTAAGCATCCTCCTGAGTATCTGGTTAAATCGCTGTATGACCCCATCTGTTTGGGGATGATACGGAGAGGTAGACGCAGTCACTATCCCTAAAAGTTGGTACAATTCTTTTAGCAGTGTGGTGTTGAAGTTAGTCCCTCTATCTGTCAATATCTCCTTTGAGATACCAGCCCAACTAAACAACTTCACCAGCTCCTCTGCAATCGTAGGAGTGGTGACTGTGAGCATCTGGATGGCCTCAGGATATTTAGTAGCGTAATCACACACCACAAGGAGAAAGCGATTTCCTTTACTACTCTTGTGAAGGGGTCCCACAATATCCATGCCTATTCTCTCGAAAGGTGTTGCAACTAAGGGGATTGTCACATGGGGTACTATTTCCTTTCTTCCTACCTGGGCAGTCAATTGACACTCCTGACATTCCTGACAATACTGGCTAATGTCTTCATGGATACCTGGCCAGTAAAATCTCTGTACTGTTCTAATCAGGGTCTTCTCTCTTCCTGCATGCCCTGCCCAAGGTAAATCATGCCCCCAAAATGTAATGTCCTTTCTAAAACATGTGGATACTGCTAATTGTTCAGTTGTTTCTTCTGTACCTGTCTTTTCACACTCTATATAACACATCATTTTAATTTTCATTTCTGGAGACCTGGTACTCTTGTTGTCCCACCTGCTGAAAAAGAAGTTAATGTACCATCCTGTCTTTGTTTATCATCTATATTAACATTAACAAATACAGTTTTAATGTCCTTTGGTATTCCATGCTGATTCTTTCTCCATTGTTGTTGTTGTTTCATTTTGGCATTTAAAGTATGTCTGGTTTTACCAGGAGCATCTATCACATCCCCTTCCAAAGGAAACAGTTTACCCAATAGTAGTTCCTTTTTCTTCTGGGAATGAGTGGTTACTGCTGTTAACATGTTTTTGTCCATAATTAGTGTGGAAAAGTCAGGAAAATCATGACCCAGGACAATGGGTACAGGCAAAAACAGTATAACCCCTGCTGTGACCTGTGTTGTCTTTCCTTCCACAGTAATATCTATATTAGTGGTAGGGTACTGATGCCTGTCCCCATGGACACATACCACATGCATCAGGGTTCCTTTCTTTAGGGTCTCACCAGGTCATGTCTGACTAGGTATTTTTACTCCCTGAATCGATCAATCCAAGCACAGTTCGGTTATCAATAATCACATTGGTAAAAATACCTTCATTAAATAATGCCAGATGTGTCACATCAGTTTTTTTTTTGTATGGCAGAATCTGGTGATATGCCCCCATCCTTGACAGTTTCGCATACTATGTTAGGGGAAAGTTCTGCCAGTGGGACCAGTTATGTTATCATAGTGTTTATTCTGAAATTATAAGCAGGTCTTACCAGTGGAGATGAACTATTATTGGCAGGTGGTTCAGAAGATTGCTTTCTCTCTTGTTGACAGACTGGTGTGCAGCCAAATAGTCTTCTGCCAGAGAGATTGCTACTTCTGCTGATTCTGGGTTGTGTTCTTTAATCCAGAGTTGTACCTCCAGAGGCAGAATTTGTAAAAATTGTTTTATCTATAATGAATGTCTCCATGATAGCTATTCGAGATTTCCCTTCAGACTGCACCCATTTATTACACAGTTCCTTCAATCTTGTATAAATCTCTCTGGGGGGTCTGTAGTATTGTATTTAGGTACACAAAATATCTGCCTGTAAGTCTCTGCTGTTATATTGTAACGTTTAAGTATTTCCTGTTTGACCAGATCATAATCATCACTTAAACGCGAGTCCATATTTCCATAAGCTAGTTGCGCCTTGCCAGATAAATATGGTGCCAGGCGAACCATCCATTGACTAGGTGGCCATCCACAAGCCTTTGCCACCCTCTCAGATGTGGTCAAGTAGGCCTCGATATCAACTGACCCAGTCATTTTAGTAATTTTAATGTCTTTTGGGTTGGTGGGTACCCCTTCACCACTGGTGCCCTGTCCTGCCCCATTTGTTTAATTATCTGAATGGTGTCAGACCACCTGAGGTCATGCCTTCATCACTCCTTCTCTCATTCTTGTAGGTCTAGATCTCTCTGTTGCTCCATTTTTAGCAGTCAAATCATCAGCCAGCAGAGTAGATCAGCCATACCTTCTAGTGGTTCATCTTGTGGTTCTTGGGATCTCTCTTTAGTTTCTGGTTCCCTATCCTCTTCTGAACTCTCATCGTTTGCTGTCCTTCTCTGGGTCTCAGCTGGCAAGCCAGCATACAGTGGTACCCCATCATGGCCATTCTGGTTCAAGTGACTGCTCCTTGCTTTCTCTCCACTCCTCCTTCAGCCATCTCTGCTTTAGTTGTCGTAGTGGTATCTGGTCAGATACCCAGATTGGTTTCCCCCTCCTACCTCAGACAACCAGTCAATCCCACTCTGACACCAACTGTGCAAGTTTAGTGGGAACAATAACTCAGACACAGAGATTTGCAGCTTTAGAACACACTTGGTGAACAGTGTGAATTTTATTTTCAAAAATAAAAAAAATAATATCTCTAAAGCTGTTAATGTAACATTGTAAAAAACAAACAAAATAAACAAAATGAAAAAAAAAATACTCTAAACTATACAGTTTCAACAGAATCCCAAACTTGGTTGTGTGACCACAGAGTGGAAGGTTACACTTTCAAAGCTTCAGTGTTTCCACTATCTTCTGTGCTCCAGGTGGCAGTACTTTCCCTTCTGCTACCAAACACTCATCTGCCTAGCCATAGTTTCAGGGAGAATACAGTATATACAGCTCAAATAGTGATGTTATACTGTCAGCTGATCTACCCTCTATTCTAATAACAACATAGACTCTATACTGATACAGTCATTTGGGGGATCAGTCAGACCAAAACACATACAAATCCCTATGCAATGCATCCCTTTATTTGGCACTGCCAGAACTCTTAGGATTCAAAAGAATTGAAGAGATAACTATTAAATGGTCATCTGGGTGTCATGGCAACACCTCCTGGACAGTATTATGGACTGTTCATGACCTCTCCAAAGCATAGGAATTAGCCTCGTTTTGGCCCCACATTTCTCTAAGGTGCAGACTCATACTAAGGTTCCAGGTAAGAAAAATAGGATCTTTTTTATTCATACGATAAGCTGTATTTAAAATAAAACTTTCGGTGTTCTCATCATATCATACTATATCATATTTGTCTATTTCTTTAGGCTTGGGACACTGTGCATGTAAGAGAAATATGTATATTGAAGTAGCCATCAGTTTTTATTTTCCTTTTGGGCCCATTTGTTGGTTTCATACGCTCCCCTGTCCCATTTCTGCATAGGAAAGACATAAACCCTTTATTTATAACAACGTATCAAAGAACAAGCACTGTCTGACATATGAAAGAGCTCTTTTATCTTTTTAAGGATCCTGTCCCTGTAACAACCTTATTCAAGCTGTACACAGTGGGACAAAACAGTGCTAGCTTGCAACACCCGTCTTCTCTCTCTCTCACACACTCACAGGCTGTACCGACCATTCGAACAACCACGAGGTGCAACCAGCAGAGGACCGTTCTTTATGGGAAAAGAAAACTTCACACAAATTTCCACCTCAGGACACCACTCTCTTTCTACACTCACACACTCGCCTGGTTTAAATGAACTGTACCATTACCATGAGGTGTGTTTTTAAGCGCGGGTGTTTTTTTTCTTTGAAAATTAATAACAGAGTCAGGTCTTCTAAGGTTCCTAACTTCCTAGGTTATTTGTCTTCACAAATATGCCCATTCCCATTATTGTCCCACTGATGCAGGTGTCCCTGTACCTGGGTAATTCCCAAAATATTCTAAGAGGTAAAATGGGCAAGTAAATCAAATGATTTCCCCAGGAACCCTTTAATAATAAAAAAATGCTCTGCTTTGACCAGGACCCACAGATGGATTTAAATAGCAGGGACAGAATAGTTTATAGAGATTATGAGGGGAGGCCACCCCCTCTTAATGGGAAAATTGAAAAGGTCCAGAAGAACCACAAAAAGAGGGTGCTATGACAGTAGACTAGGAAATAGAAAAATAGGGTTAAGAAAAGAGGGATGGTCCTGACAAAGACAAACAAAAAGGGGAGGTTCTGAAGGGGCAACTCTGCCACAAACTGCTATGCGTTCCCCACAAATGTTCTGGCACACTTTTGTGTATTTCAAGGATCATTGGGGATGAGTGGTCTCAATCCTCCAGGTATCCCAGAATGCACCCTGAGTGGCAAAAAGACAGTGAGCTGTAGAGGGAACTCAGTGTGTCTCCACTGTCAAAACTATGTTAAAAAATGGTCTTTCCTTGCACAACAGTCACACAAGTAACTGCGAAACAGTTTAAAATCAAGGGCATGCCACACATCAGCCTTTCTTTCTACTCACTCACCCAAATGAACAAATGTGAATAAATTTAAAACAAAAAATGATAGAATAGTACTGTGAGAATAAAAGTTATTCATCACAAAATATCTACACAGTGAGTGGTGTTTCATTTATACATACCGTTTTACATTTTTTATAATCAGGAAAAATTGCAGACAATTCTTTTATCACTTTTTCTTCAAACAAACGTGAATAACTTTGAAAAGAAAAATGACAGCAGGTACATTGAGCATGAAAGTTGTTCAGCACAAAAATATCTACAAAATCAGTGGTGTTTCATTTCTAGATACCATTTATTTATTTAGTTTTGTTAATTGGGTAGGTGCACTAGCCATAAAATGACTATTTTCAGGCACGACCCCGGGAGAGTACAACAAAGGAGAACAGTTGAACAACAGCAACATGGGTACAATAGTACAAATAGAGGAACAGTACAGCAGTGCTACAAAAATACAATGGGTAGAAACAACAAAAAATAATGGCAAGCGTTATATAGATAATGGCAGCAAGATATATAATAAGTGCAGAAACCATGGACCCGACCTGTGAAGTGAAAGGGTTAATAAGATAGTAAGGTTATATAGAGAGAAATGTGAGGAATGTTCAAACATAACAAGAAAGACTGACAGAAGGAAGGTCAGGGGTGGTAATTGGCAAAACAACAGTGGATGGTCGGCAACAAGGTTCAAGAAGGAAGAGAGCTAGTAGTCAAGAAGTTATTTATAAAGAGAAGGGAAAATATGTGGAGGGGAAGAGGAGACAGTCTTGGAGCTGGACTAGAGCAGGGGTGACATTACTGGTAAGTCTCAAGAGCTTCAGGTTGGGTCAAAGCATGTACAAGCATCAGCTAAGGATAGATAACGGTGATATTCACTTTTAAATCCAAAGTGAGACTGAGACAGCTGGAGGTTGATTATACTGCACCAAAATGGCAGAATTTGTTTTTACTTTTTTGATAAACTAATGTCCCCAAAAGATCAAAAACAAAAGAATTGTATATCAAACTTTTTCATTATGTACTAGTCGTAATGGAAAGCTATGGTCTTAGTGAGTTACACAGAAGTAGTAGTAAATGTTGAAAACCACTCTCAAACAATTGCAGTAACTGTTAATGTAAAACAAGCCAACCGTTAGTTACATTTTTCCTAGTCACAAGCACTTTTTTTACACTTTTCCAATCATGTTTATCTCAAAACATATGTCTGTATAAATATGAAATGGCCTAACTGATATCATATTTATCTTCATTCTAGGCCAAAGATATTAAGATATCTCACTCATGTCTTCACTGCTCATGAGATATCACAACATCATTAGCCTGACATAAAGACAAATATGATATCTTAAGTCAGGCCATGTCATATGCTGTTTTTATTTACAGTACCTAGGATAGCCTAGTTGAGATGCAACATCTCACTTTCAGTAGGAACCCACTTTTACCCATTGTTATGGATGGGTAAATTAGACCACTGAGCAGCTAAGTGACTCTCTCAAGTCAAGACCGCATATTGAGTATTTGTGCAATAGGGTTAGAACATGTTATGGTCTGATTTTCAAACTGGTGACTTAGTCCTAGACCACATTGCTTCCAGTCCCACATCTGCAAGTGAAACATGCTCCATACATTCAAAATGCTTACAGTATATACTGTGATGATTAGCTGATACACTAGTAAATAACTAGTTCTTCTACACTATATTCACTGATGATAGCCCAGTTGAGATACAAGTTACATTCTTGTTGTCAGAGGGGTTCATTTACCCAATATTACCTCTAGGAGGACTAATGCACAGGGATGTCAAACAAGGTGACAATAGTGACCTTCCTCTTTATGTTTCTATATACAGCTCTGCATCTCTTGCAGTAATAACAGTACTTTATCAATTTCTTTGCATGAGAGAACTTCTGTTTAAAAAAAAATGGAGCTCACATAAAATTGTGTTTTTGGTAGAAAAAAAGAGAGGCCCCTATGTGGGCATGGACCATTTCAATTGAACTTAGAACTTCAGAATTTTAGAACTGTTTTCATGAAAGACCCTCTCATGTGTGTTTATATAGTTGCAGAAACCACTCTTAGCAAATTAGGAGTGGTTTCAGCAGGTTCTTAGGATCATAAAATACCAAACCAAAACTGAGCTATTCTGGAGACTGATATAAATTATTTAATTAAAAAATGCAAATCAATAAATACATTATTTTATGGATGCTGGTTGGACTCCTTAAATGTCTCAGACTTAGGAGTAATACAATTGATAAAAAATAGTCTTGGTTCAAAGAATTGGATGGTGGTCTAAGAATGAAAGGCTTGGAAAGTATACTTAAATATTAAATATTATAGAGCTTCAAACGTATGTGAAAGCTGCAAAATTAAGAATTATCGATATAGCTAAACAAAGAGATAAAGATTGACTAGTTCTAGAAATTTCATGAGATATAGTAAAATTAAGAAACTGCATATTAAAGAACCCTATATTGTAAAGTGCCAAGATAATTTGCAGGTCTAGACAGTTGCAAGACTGCACTTTGATGTTAATGCAGGTCCTGCAAAATGTTTTAAATTGGCATACATTTCAAGCAGTTTAGATTGTAAAACTATTGCTTGGTGTGTTGGAATACAAACCATATTTAATTTAATGTCCAAAATTATATGATCTCAGGAAAATGTGTTTATTAAATATACTGTACATCTGGCTGGAAAATCCATAGAGACACAAACAGATTATCTGTTATTTTCCAAAAAATCTTTCCATTTAATACTCTCTAGCTAGGTTTGTGATTGTAGCCTCTAAAGTTAAGTCAAACTTATAAAATACTATAAAGAATAACAATGCTATTTTACGTAGGATTTGTTTTTATTGGTATGTATAGTTTACATTTAAAAAAAATCTTGATTGTGTTTTTGTATGAGGAACAATGTGTTATATATACTGTATGTGTAGTAAATAAACTTGGAACTTGATAGTATAAGAACACAGGTAAAACCACTTTTATTTTGCTAAGAGTGGTTACTGCAATTATATTTCCACATAATAGAGCCTTAGTTAAAGGAGCACTACAATCCACATAATAGATCCTTAGTTAAAGGAGTACTACAGTCCACATAATAGATCCTTAGTTAAAGGAGTACTACAGTCCACATAATAGATCCTTAGTTAAAGGAGTATTTTAGTCCACATAATAGATCCTTAGTTAAAGGAGTACTATAGTCCATATAATAGATCTTTAGTTAAAGGAGTACTACAGTCAGCATTTGCAAAAACATATATTGTGCAGAGTGTTTTGATTTGCATGTGTATTCCTAGTTTGTCCTTCCCTTTTCTTTGCAATTAGAAGTTTTTTTTTAAATTATTCAGCTACATTTATGGTAGTTTTATGGTCCCTGGGGATCTCCATGTTAGCATGGTTTATTGCTTTTCTTTTCCTAAAATGCCTCTTGTCTTATGACAGTGATGTTTCTGGGATCATAGATTCAGCAAGTACTGACTTGCAGTCAATTTTGCAATAGTAGAACTGTAATTTTAGTAACTTTCCTTATTCAGTGAGCACTGAGGCTACACTTACAGTTTAGCAAATACTGCACATGAGGGTTAATTAAGTGGGTTAATCTATAAGAAAACAGCCAGAGTCTTTACTAATTATAGCACTGATGATCTAGGGTGATTTGTGTGTTTTTATGAGGCTTTGTGTAGTTTGATGAAATCAAAGGTTTTAACAGCAAAACATTTACTTCTGCTGGCTAGACCTCACACACACATAAAAGACAAAAATACTGAATTAGAGTTATTCAATGGAGGCCAGAGCATCAGGATCCTATCTCCAGTACTTGCTGAATCAGTGGTCCTGGGCACATGACTGTTGCATGAGAGAGGAGGCATTTTAGGGAAAAGAAGAACAATAAACCATGCTAACATGGAGAATCCTTGGGGCCATAAAACTAATAGACAAATTTAAAAAATCCTAATAGCAAACAAAGGGTAGGACACAGCAGGACTACACACACAAATCAAAATGCACTGCACAACATGTTTTTTCACATTTTGACTGGCTGGTACCAGTTGCCAGGAATGTATGGCAAAAGTGAAAATCAAAGTTGTTTGTATTTTCTTAAAGAATGGTAGTGGACTTCTGGATAGGGTTGTTCTGTGTGTGTGTGTGTGTGAATACAAAGTAAAGTATCAATATCAGGAGAAGAGAGCGGAGGATTGTAGACAGGACTGGGGCGAGGTTGCAGACATGTACCAAGGGCAGGCAGATCATGACAGTTATTAAATATTTTTGTGTTTAATTTAAAAAAAAAAAGAGGAAGAAAAAGAATGGCATTGTTTTTGTGGGCAGGATTGTGCTTGCCTGTATATGTGTGATGGGTCTCTCTCCACTTTACTCTCGTTTACCAAGTAGGTAAAAAAAATGACATTGGAACTAGCAGAAGGATACCAGTTTTCTATTGAGTGGTGCCAGGTTGGAACTTGTTATTTGGTGGGCATCTATTGAAAAATAAATGCATATCTGACTGTGGCTTCCAGCCAGTCAGGATACTTAATTTTTCATGCCCATGTTCTAAATTCTGTGGTTCAATGGCAGTGGTAACACATGCCATACATCCCACCAAGCAATACTTAAACTGCATTCCCAAGCATTGTATGGATGTGTGCTTTTCTTGCTCCACTGTCCATCTCTCCTCAAACAGTGCTGCTGTCTTCCCTGCTGGCACTACCCTCTCTTCTGCTTCCAGTCAGCCATGGCACCTGTTTGCTTCTCTCCATTCCAGGTTTGTGTTTGGGACCTGCATGGTGTTGGCATTTCTACTACTTGGTGTTCTATCCCTTGTTTGGTCCTGCTTGCTTGTTTCTGCTGTCTGCAGGAAAATCACTCTTCCTTCTGTGTTCTGGCCATCTGTCCCTAGGTCTCTTTCAGTGATGCCTGCCTCTCCCATAAAGTACAGCCCTGGCTGCTCCTTGTTTCACCTGGCAGGCCACACTGATCCATCCACTGCTTGCACTCTGCCTCATCCTCCCTCTTATTTGACTGTCAGATTCTATCTTTCCTATACTTCCCCTGGACCTTCTGCCTGAGCCCTGGTGACTCCCTTCTGGGCCTTTGTACCACTTTGTCTTTCCACGCCTGTCCCCTAGATGGCTTCTGCTGGCCTTTGACCACACCTGTTTCTGAGCCAGTCACACTGTGTGACTCTTCTACCTAAATTGGGACATCAACCTGCTGATTCATCCCTTCTACAGATTCCTCCAGCCTGCAGGTGGTTGACTAGGCCTCTCATCAGGGCTTAACACTCATACCATGCAACACATACCTGGATAGTCACTTCATATTATGCTACCTACCCCGCATTCACCCCCTTATCATGCCATTACACTTTTACATAGCATTCACTTTCTTCCTCATTTTACCTGAACTTTGTGCTCAAAATCATCTAACTATCCAGGCTTCACCTTCTGTTGCATCCCTCCTTTGCTAGCATTATACCTTGTTTTCTCCTGCCCAACAAGGGCATATCAATCCTGCCCCATAAGGGCGATCTACCTTGGGTCTCTACCAATAAGGGCATTGTTCTGACCTTTTCCCCTTAAGGGCTTGGATCCAATGTTTAGACTGAACTTGGTTTTCAGAGGATACTGTCTGGGTGGTCAAGCATGAAGCAGCTGTTTGTGTGTTTCCCTTCTCCTTGAGATTCCATCAGTGATCTCATTGTCCCCTTGCCATTGACTCTCGCTTTCAGCAGTTCCCCAGAAATGGAATTCATCCTTGTGGGGCCAGCTCTGCATCACTTTTGGAAGGATAGAAGTCTCCAAACAGAAGAAGAGACTCTTCATTTTGTGAACTGAAGTCATATTCACTTCTGGATATAATAGTAATCCTTAGCCTGGAGGGAGGGTGAGATTTCCTCCATGGAGGGCTCTCCTCCATGCTGAAGATAATAATAATAATAATAATATGAATTAACTAATTATTCTGCCAAGAAATGGAGCTGGATGGTGGTCCACACTTCTCAGCACTGGTGTATCCTTCTTCAAAACTGGCATCTGTTTCCCCAGGCTGCATCCCCTCTCTCCTTATGCAAGTAAGTGTTTATTTATTTATTTACTGAAATGTTTTCCCAGGAAAGATACACTGAGCAACTTAATGCTCGTCTCACAGTATGTCCTGGGGGAAGGGGTAGTGGGATGACAGTAACAATGACAAATTGTACAGTAATACAGATGTGGGATTAAATATGGTAACACAGTGGTACAATAGATACAGTATAGTATATACATTCAAGCAAGGTCTAGGAGTGAGTAACATGGTAAGAAGTACATTCATGTGAGAGGCATCATTTACAATACAGGAGGAACATAGATGATAGGTATACAATGCATAATACACAATTGTTAAGAGCAGTGCTGAGCCATGTGCCTATGAGTAGTGCAACAGGATTTTGTGGGTGGTACACTGCAGCAGTTACAGTATCCTTTCGCAAGGTGAGCATGTTTCAAGGTTAAATGCTAGACCAAGAGGGTTGGGGTAAGTGCATGTGGTCGAGGCAGGAGAGAAGGTATACAGGAGTTAAGTGAGGAGGGGTCAGAAGCAGGTTCAGGAAGGGGTGAGATTGTTGTGTAGTGCAGAGGTAAGAGAAAACAGGGAGGAGGAGAAGCAGATTTGAGGAGGCAGAGAATTCCACAGTTTAGGCAGGTGATATGAGAAGGCTTTCTGTCCAGAGGATGTGGTTCTGCCAGGGATAGATAGGGTGTGAGTGTCAGCAAGGGGATCTAAGGATGTAAACGGAGTGGGAAGGGGCACCAAGAGAGGAGGAGATGTATGAGGGGAGTGAACCAAGCCAGAATTTAGAGATGAACTTGGCACCATGTAGAACTTTCCAATTGTGGAGGGGAAGAAAGTTGAGGGAGCAGTACAGATCACAATAGTGGGTTAGGAGGGGGGCGTCAAGAGCAAAATGACAGAAGGAGTTGAAGAGAGAGTCCAATCTGGATAGGTGGGACTGTGGGGCGGCACCATAGACTATTTTGCAATAGTTGAAAATGGGCAGGATCATCTTATGTACCAGCTTGTGCCTGTTGGCAAGAGAGATGCAGCTGCAGTTTCTGTAGAGGGCACCAAGCTTAGGTCCTAATTTTTTTCAAAACAGCATCTATGTATATAGAGAAGTTGAGGTATCTATCCAGCCAAACACTGAGATACCTGAATGAGGAGATGTCCTCAAATACAGTCCCATCAAGGGTGGGAAAGGAGGGAGCTTGCTTAGCCAAGCAAGTCTCTGCCTTGTGCTGAAGGTCATGGAGACTGTCTTTGGCATTTATGAATAGTTGGTGTGAGCTGAACCAGAGTTGGACCTTGGAGAAGTCGGACTGAAACCTGGCAGAGACATCAGGGACTGATTTACTGAAGGTAAATCCAGCACTGTATCATCAGCATACAGTACATGTGGATGCTGGATGATGTGCAAACCTGAGGGAGCTCATTTAAAAGATGAAGAACAGGATGGGGCCTAGCACTGAACCCTGGTGGACTCCAGTGGTAATAGACGGGGTGAGATGACATCACCTCTTCTAACTGATTACGACCTGCCTGACAGGTAGGAGCTGAACCAGCTTGTGGCGAGGGAGAGGCCAAATGTTGATAAGCTGTGAAGGAGGAGGGTGAGAGATAGTGTCAAAGGCCTTCGCCAAGTCAACAAAGATAGCTGCGGTAATGTTCCCTTTGTCAAAGCCTGAGGAGATGGTCTCAGTTAGCCTCAACAGGGAGGTGGTGGTGGAATGGGCTTTCCTGAAGCCAGACTGGAAGGGTGTGAAGAAAGCATGGTCAGAGAGGAACAAGGAGAGTTGGTCAAGTGCTATGTGTTCTTGGAGTTTGGCTAAGGCTGGAAGGAGAGAAAGAAGTCGATAGTTCCCAGGAGCAGTGGAGTCTCCCCCCTTAGGGAGGGGGTGGACAATGGCATGCTTCCAAGTCATAGGAACAGTGGCAGACTCAAAGAGAGATTTAGTATCAAAGATATATGATAGACAATGGCAGGAGCCAAGAGGAAGAGGAGCCTAGGGTCCAGGCCATCGGGTGAGGAGTCTTGGTAGAATCAAGTGCCAGGAGAGCTGATAGAGTGGTTTCAGGAGAGAAGGAGAGAAGGAGAACTGGGGAGGTAGGGGTGCGGGATCGCGTTGGGGGCCACGCAACAGGGGGGTGCAGGTTGTGGGGATGGGATGGGAGCAGGTAGGGGAGCAGAGGGTGGGGAGGTGGACAGGGACACCGGGGCAAGATAGGGGTTAGAGAAGGTGCTAAGCAGTGCAAAGGCACAGATGGCAAAGTGGGAGTTGAAGCAATTGGCAATGTCCATAGGTTCAGTAAGGACAGCGTGGTTGTGCCTGAGGATAGGCAGTGAAGTGTTTGAAGCAGGTGAGAAGAGGGATTGGACGATCCTCCAGAATTTGGATGGGCTGCGTGTGTTAGCTTGGAAGTTGGACTTGAAATGCTCAGCCTTGGCTAGGAGGATGGCTTTGGTGCAACCATTTCTGAGTTCATGATAATGTTTGAGGTTGCTAGTACAGTTGGTTGCTTTTGCCCAATGTCATGCAAGGTCGCAAGCTCATTGGCAGGCGAGTAGCGCAGGTGAGACCCAAGGAAGGTGTGTGCTACATGCCCTAGTTTTGCAGAGTGGAGCATGGGAGTTCCAAATTTGTAGGAACTCGGATTTGAAATGGGGAAGGGCCATGTGAGGGAGCCGAGGACGGTGGGGGACCAGTTGTTTTGAGAGAGATCCTGAAGCAAAAGTTGTAGATCAAGGGTTGCGAACAGTCGAGTGAGAATAATTTTTGCAGGAAGCTTGGGCCTATGTATTTTTTGCATTACAAAGGTCATGTGGTGGTCACTGATAGAGTCAGGTAGTAGCCCTGAGACCACTACATGGTGGGGATGGAAGGTGAGGACTAGATCAAGCAGGGAGTGGTTTAGTGACATAGTTTAGTCGAGTGGGTTCTAGTATGAGTTGGTGGAGGTTTAAGGCATCTATGGTGGAGCAAATGTGAGCCAGGGATGGGGCCAGCTAGTTTAAGTTTAGGTCACGCAGGATGGATAGTTCACCACTGCTAGCCAATAAGGAAAGTTTTGTGACCAAGTCAGTGACATTGGAAGTTGGCTGCCCTGGGTGACAGTATACTCCAGAAATGCAGATGGGGATGGTATGGGGATGGGAGATATTTAAAAGTAAGGCCTTGTGGGAGGATTGGACAGTTGAAGTGAAGAAGGGAGTGCACTGGAGGGTAGAGGAGGTGTAGCTCATGCCACCACCTCTCCTGCCCTGTCCTGACTAGAGATGGTGAAGCCTAGGGATGGTGATAGCATGATTAGGAATGTTTTAGTCAGCCAGGTTTCAGAAATTATGATAATATCAGGGCATATTCCAGTACCATGGGTTGTAGTAGGAGATTTTGGGACCAGGCTTCTTGTGTTTAGGTGAATGATTTTAAGGCCAGTTTGGTAATGTCAGAGGGGTGGTGGCTGGATGGGTATCAGCTGATGGGTAATCTACGACAGGGTCTGGGTTTAGGTGGATATCCCCTGATGCTAGAAGGAGTAGGAGGAGAAGGAGAAGGGGTACCCTGTTTCCCTTGTTGGAGCTACAGAATAGCCATTTAGCTTTTTTATGTGGGAGAGAGTGAAACATGGGGTAGGATGTCAGCCTGTGGAGGGTGATGAAGTGGGTGGGCACTGAGGTTAATGAGGTGCAGGAGGCCACCGTGCAGCAGAGGAGGGGTATGGTCTCAGTGTGGAGCACTGTGCCAGAGAGGCAGACTGAGCTGTTACCTACCGTTGATGGCTTAACCATAGTGGGTGAGCCCCTCGGCAGCTTAGTAGGGAGTGTGATAAGTAGTAATAGGGACAGTGCCAAAGAAAGATACCAAAGTTGTGGTGCCTGCCAGGACACCATGGTGCAGTCCAGAAGGGTGGAGCTACTGGTAGGAATGAGAGGGCCAGTAAGCTGTGTTTTAGGGTGCTTCACTGGTGGATCCCTCTCATGGTAGAGTCCTATAAGCAGCCAATGGAGAAGTAGGCTGTTAGAAAAACCCTGATCGGGAGCAAGCAATAGTGTATAAATGAAAGTGTTGAGCTTGGGCAGGAGCGGGGTGGGTGGGGAGCCAGCACTCAGCGCGGTGGGGCAATAATGGCTGGTGGCAGAGCCCGTACCTGAGAGGCTGAGGATCTTGGGCAGAAAGCTCGGCAGCGGGCTTGTGAAGAGCCATCAGTCCAGTGGCCAAGGTGGCTCAGCATGGGAGCTTTGGTACCTACAGAGGGGGGCCCAACTGAGGAGAAGAAGAGAGGGGGGGATTAAGTAGGCTGTCTGTGGCACAGAGGCATGGTCAGCCCAGAAGGGAGCCCAATCTGCACAACAAAGGAGCTGTTTGTTTGGGCGCTAAAAGTATGGAGCAGCACAAAAAACTCAAGAAAGGCCTGTAATCACAGCTCTTTTCAGACCAGTTGCATTTAAAACTGTAAACTGGCTGTAATCAATGCAGATATATACAAACAGTACTTGAATTCTCTAAAATAAGACAGTTTTGGAGAGCAGAGATGGTGGAGAGCTTCTGGCCAGTTGGAGCAGGCCCTGGAGAGGCGCTCGCATTCAGATTGGCTGGTGGCAGAGCCATATCAAATCTATCATTCAGTTGTGCAGTTGAGTGAACAGATATTGTGCCAGTTGGGGAAAGGCTGACTAAGAACCAAAAAATCAGGGAGGTTTAGAAACCTGTAAGATTATGTGGGGTTGTATTTCACACGCTGTGGCACTAAGACTGGCTTGGCTGAAGGTGGGTTTTCGCTAATTTTTTTTTTTTGGAAGAACTGCAGTTTATATGGGGAATGAGAAAATGAAAGTGCTTTGACTCAGTGTAGCAGAAATTAAACGAGTCAGTACGAGTGACCTTTTTTAGTTCTAAAATTAAAACTGTGCTGTGCATACTGTTGGCTTTCTCCTGATTATCAGGACCTACAGTAAACATATGTTTGTGGCCACTGGACCTATAGTGAAAATATAAGACCTACAGTAAGAACATTTCAGTATTCTCACTCTAGGTACAGAGGTCTCAAAAATGTCACATATATTTGCTACAAAATATTCTCACAAGTGTTGGATAAATACTTGTATATATTTCTGTCTTAAATTAAGTTTGTATAGGTGTCTCACAGTATTTGTAACTTAAGAAACTTGTTTGCCCCACACACACAGTATCCCAGTGCACAGCAGTACCTCCATTGTAAATATAATAGCATGCAGGTAGACTTATGTCTGTATGGTCCAGTGTATGTTAATTTCGATTCATTTTGAGGTAATCAGCTTCAATAAGTAGAGCATGAGACATGCAAAGGAAATGACAAAGAACTACCAAAATAATGGTATCTTTGCAATTTTCCTCTGTGAGGTGCATATCCTAAGAAAGAATATTAAAATTAAATAAGCATAATTCTTGCATTATATATTTATCCACTATATTTATGGCTGATAGTGCAATATCATTATTGCATCTGTTTTCTTGTAGTCAGATATCTGCTTCCACATTACATTAGTTTCTACTATTTTCAGATAATGCAGTTAAGTTATTTGCTAGAAGCAGCACTGCCATATATTATTTAAATAATGCCTCACAATGTGACAAGAATTACCAAGTATATCCTGAAAGCAGTGTTATCTTATGCTACCTAATTAGCACTCACACTACATCAGAAGATATTAACAGGCTATATGAAAACATAACACTAAAGGCATTTAACCACTGGTAAAAATAATCTAGTTAGAATGTAAGAACTACTGTTAGGTATAGTAATCATTTTTAACCACAGTTTATAAACTCTTTTCGTGGTGCTATGTTTCCATGTTATGCTTTATATATAGTATTCCCTCTCTATACTGAAGACTTCTGGAGCTCGCTGGTATGTTCACTATAGCTAAATGTTCACTACATTGAGGTGTTAATACGCTTACTTGGAAAACAATGGAAGCCTTCACAGATGGTTGCTATAAGAGTGATTTTGTTATACAGCATACATTGCTTATAATGGACTAGTTTGTGAATGAGACTTTCATCCGTTATAGGCACAGTCCATTTTAGTGTGTTTTACTTACGGTTGCTGTCCATCTAGTGTACTGTATCACGAGCTCTGTCCAGCTACATAGTTAAATACGTTTCCACGCCCTGATGATGATGATGCTCTTGCTTACATTGACTGCCATTCTGTTGTGGTGATCTTTCTGCCTGCTGTTTCCTTGGCTCTGGGACACTCTTTCTGTTTCTTCTAATCGTGTTCTGGTGTACTCTCAAACTTTTAGTCCTACTGCAGTACACTGTCTACTGCTACTTATGCGTACACATGCTGACAGCTTCGGTGATCATTCCTCTCCCTGATGAAGTTCACTGTGCTCTGGCATAGTGAAGTAAAAGTACACATTCTGACTGCTGCAGGGATCTTTCTGCCTGCTCCTGCCTTGGCTCCATGGCATCAAGTAAGTTCCATACATCTCCTGTAAAGTGCTACATTTGCCTGAGTAACAGCACATGATCCCTGAGTTTCCACTAGCCCAGTCTCTCAGTGCAGATGTGATAAAGGCTAAGAGGACTAGGGCATGACTGGGACTGATCAGTGCTCTGAACACAGTCTCTTAACAGGATATTAACACCTTGTAAGTAGTTGGAGAGGTGTAGGGTCAGCTGTATGGCATCAGTAAGCTGGCAATTAACACACCTTATAAGGGTGTCTGTCTGTCCCCAATAGCAGGTGGCATTGTACACTATAACAAGCATCTTAACATAGAGCTGTATGGTGTTTGGCTTTTGGAAAATTGTTTTCATCCATTAAAAGTGATTGTCTGTACTAAGGGTGTATGGTATACGTGGTGTATACTATAGCAGAGCTCACTATATCAAGATTTCACTATATTAGAAGATATTAACAGGCTATTGCATATGCAATTTATAAATGTAACCACTAATAAAAATAATCCAGTTACAATGTCAGAACTTGTGTTATGTATAGTAATCACTTTGAACCACAGTCTTGTATACTTCTTTCATGGTACTATGTTTTTATTCTATTGTGCTTCATGTGATTAGTAAGACCTCTAAGGAAAATGCTTATAAGGGCTTAAACCATGGGTTGACAGAAGGAGGACAGCTCATTGGTCAAATACCATCACCTTCAGCATGGATTAAATCTCCTATTTAATCCACAGTTAGAGTGATGAGGCCTGACTAAATATACCTGCAGATGTCAGCACTTGTTACAGCTTCAGAAACCCAAAGGACAATGGCAGCCATTAAAGATTAAAGAAGCAAGCGAGAAAGCGAAAGAGAGCAACCTAGCCCTATAACAATTCAGCAGCACATACTTTTGTTCTTTCCCAGACCTTTCTCCGTTGGTGAACAGCAACATGGAGCCATTCAAGTTAGCGGGAGATATATTTTTTCCCAGCCTGTCCTGTAGCCATCCATACAAGCTCTGAAAGTGAGCCATGCTGCTAGAGAAAGAGAGACACAGTGACAGCGAGAGTGCGAGACCAGAGAGAGAGAGAGAGAGAGAGAAAGTGACAGCGAAAGTGTGAGACCAGGTCATGTAAATCTGTCTGTCTCTCTGTCTTTCACTGTGATGGTTGTACCTTGGTGCCCCCCCCACAACATTACAGCTTGTACTGCCGCTATGCAGTGTGGAGAGAGACAGAGAGCTGTGCAACCAAAAGTATGGAGTGAGAGTGGCTGCACAGCAGTGCAACTTAACTTTAGTCTCTCTCTCTGTCCATCAGCTCATTGTGTTGCTCATTGTGTAACAGCGAGCTGACGGTGTGCTCTCCTTTCTTCTGACACCTGTCTGTCAGCGTGTTCTGTTGTTCTGTGTGTCAGTAACAGCAAGGTGACAGTGTGCACTGTGCCCTCCTTTTTTCTGACAATGTTTGTTTTTCCAAACAATGTTTCTATGCGCAGCCTGAGAGAAAGTGAGAGAGAAAGAGACAGAGAGAGAGTGAGTGACAGAGACTGGGACCATCTGTCTGTGATCGGGAGCTGTATGTGTGTGAGTATATGTGTGTGTGTGTGTGTGTGTGTGTGTGTGTGTGTGTGTGTGTGTATGTGTGTGTATGTGTTATCTGGAGCTCAGATACCTGTCTCATTTTGGCTGTGTGATTGGGAGCTAAGATCATCACTGTTCTCTTTTAGACTCTGATGCATGTGTCTATAACTGTGTGTGGGGGAGGAAAAAGTAAACTGCATTGCAAGTCTAACTAACTATATTATGCACAAGACATGTCAGAAATCATCTCAGTACTGCATTTCTGACATTTCTATGTAAATAAAAGCAATCACATATGCAATATTTGTTGGGGACTATTTTGTAAGGTGGCAGGATATGATAACTTCCTTGCTATTTAAACAGGAGAAACCCCCTTTAACTTGTTTTTTTTTCCCTTGTTTTGAACATAAGACGTTATAAGTGCAATAACCCACTGCAGGGTATGGGGTTATAGGCATTTAATCCACTCCTTAGGCACTGTAAGGACACTCAGCCTGTGGCATCATACATCACAGCTCACCCGAGGTGTTGATTAAAGGCTTATAACCATATACCCTGTCATGGGTTATTGCTTAGTTAGTTGATTTTTACAGGTAGCTAATATCTTCACCAGTATGTGTTATATACCGCATATTATAGCTCTTGTCCGAATTTTAGCAACAACAAGCTTTTAAATGTTTCTTGACTCTGTATAGTATAATGAAAATCACCTTAGAGATATTTAAAATATTTTACCATAGTAGGTAAATGAGCTTACCAACCTGCCCCCGTGTCCTCCTTAGTCTGCATTCAGTAGCCATTGATCTCAATACCCCCTCATGCCGGATAAAGATGTACAATTCTTGTATATCCACAGTAATAAGGATGAGATTTTTTTTTCCTTCAATAGCTGTGCTCACTTTATCAACCTAAGGGTGTGTTTGGTGTCGTATAAAAGTATTCATCTTATTTATCTTGTATAAATGTACTCTTCAAAGAGGCTGCATGAAGTAGTTGACGTGAGGGATAAACACCCCAAATGGAGTCTATTCTAGAAACTATAGGATGCCCAAGAGGTTTAGTATGGTTGTGTGAATTTGGGGTACAATATTAATAAAATGATTTGAGGATATTGTTTCTTGAGAATGTTTGTTTCCCATTCACTGATCCAGCCTATCTCCTGGGCTCTGGTCACTACTGTAAATAGAAAAATAGAAACAGCACAGTTGCGGCACCCATTGTGTATGCTAGTTTACTTCACGATGCCCTGGATAAAGGGCAAGTGGTCAGTGATATCTATATAGACCTAGTGGACCACCCACTGCTGCTCACCAAGCTGCAATCTCTTGCCCCTTCAGGGAAAGCTGCATCATGGTTCCAGTGCCAGCTCCCAGGTTGCCTTCAGAGAGTGAAGATTAATGGGATCCTCTCAAGTGCAAGGAGTGTCACAGTAAGATTCCCCTTGGAATCAATCCTGGGCTCCCTTATGTCCAGTCTCTTTGTCAACGGCCTGCAAGATGCTTGCCCATTGTCAAGGATGCTGCTATATGCAGATGGTGCTATGAATTTCAGCAGCAGCCCTCTTCTCAACACCCTTACCTGTGAACTCCAACAAAGCTTTGAGGCCCTCAAAACCTGGTTTAAGTATAATAAGCTTGTTCTCAACAATAAAAAAACCAAAAAACTATGTTGTTATCAGGAATACATCTTAAGAACAAGATGCTTCTCCCAGCTATAATCAATGCACTTGGATCCACCACTGAGCAGGTAAAATCCTTTAGATACCTAGGTGTCATCCTTTATGACACCCTATAAGCCACTTAGCATGTTGGCTCCATCATAGAGCTTGCAAATAGGAACTGAGTGCACTGTACAGACAAAGGCTGAATTTAACCTCTGATGCTAAATGCCTGGCCATCTCCAGTTCTGTGTTATCTCTCTCAAAGGCTATGGTCTCCCACTGATACTGTGTTAGACAGAATTAGTATGATACTTTATAAAACCTGCCGCCGATTTGTATCTGGCTTGCACAAATACACACATACCTGCACTCTATTTGCCCTCACAGACTGGATCCCTTTACTGGCTCATCTCAGATATTAAACAATCTTTCTGGCCAAGAAAGCAATTTTGAGCCTTACACTCACCTACAACTGGCATCCTCTTCAGACCAGTCTACAACCTATACACCACAAGGAGCATGGCCCCACAAGCTCTAGCAATACCACTGTGAAGAATATGCTTGGGATAGTGCTCCTTTTGCAAATCAGGCAGTTCTATGGTTCAGTGACTTCCCTGCCACTATAACTGGCTCTTCAGAATATCGCAATTCAGAGGAGCCCTTGGGAATAATATTGCCTTGAACTCTAATTGTCAATGCTGACCGACAACACTCTGTGGCATCCTTTCTGCCTAACTATTCCTCTCCTTCTTCCTCATCTCTCACTCTTACTCTAACTCCCTCCACCTTGCAGTATTATCCTAGTACTGCTATAAATCCAACCAGAGTGCTTGTCTTATGACTGTTTACTCAAACTTACATTGTCACTTGCTAACCAATTTTTAAAGCCACACTTAGTTGTCTGCATAATTGTGTGAATATTTTATAATGTATTGTACCAGTTCTGTAGGCCTTACATAAGGACATAGATAGGGTAGAGGAAGTTCAGAGGAGGGCAACCAAGATGGTGCAGAGATTATGTCAAAAACCCTACAAGGATAGGCTGAAGAAATTTAAAATCAGTCCTCCCTGGAGAAGAGGAGGAGAGGAGGGATATGATTGAGACATTTAAGTACCTTGCAGGGAAAAATAAGGTACAGGAGAATACACATTTTCAAAGAAAAAGATGCTGAAGGACAAGGGGACATAGGATGAGACTGGAGGGAGGGAGGTTCATAGGGAACATAAGGAAGTACTTATTCACTGAGAGGGTGGTGGTCAAATGGAACAGCCAGCTAGAAGAGGTGGTGGGGTCAAAAATGATTACAGGATTTAAGAATGCTTGGGGTAGGCATAGAGCAGGGTTAGATTCTAACACTGTTTTACAAGCCCAAGACCTAGTGCAAATTGACCAGGGCTAGTGCAGCTAATCGCTACTTGTCCATCTTGACTAGTGCAGAGTTTTCAGTGGTTGATAATAAAGCCAAAAGGGCCTGGTTTAGCAGGCTCTAGTCCTCATGCTAATCCGAGGATACTGGTAGTTGAGGGAGGGGTACAACCTAGTTCCAGGAAAGCTGGAAAGAGCACCGTTGCTGGTGTTAATGGGCAGACTAGGTGGACTGAAGGCCATTATCTGCTGACAACTTCTATGTTTCTATGTTTTTACATTTTACTTCTATGTAGTTTTCCAAACTTATTTCTACTCTAACTAGCCTCCACTCAAGCTGATTATGTCTGTAATGTGCTCCACTCCAGTTAGATGTAAAACCTTGGCAAATGAGCTCAAAGGTTGTTACCAAGTCTGCAATGAATACATAAATAAATTCAATTTCATGGCAGGCAAGGACTGATTAGTCTAAAGTCTGACCACTTTTTCCCTGTCTATACTGTCAAAGCATCCCCTACTTGATTCCTGGCTCCCCACCCTTCTTTCTACTAAGATTCCTATGTGGCTATCTCATGCCGCCTTCAAACTCACCACTGCTTTTGCTCCCTCCACCACTGCTGGAAGCCTGTTCCAGGCATCCACCACTCTTTCAGTAAATAAGTACTTCCTTACATCCCTCTTAAATGTACCCTTTCCAGCTTCATTGCATGCCCCCTTGTTCTTGTACACCTCTTACTCTGAAAAATATACCCTCCCATACCTTATTTACCCTGTAAGGTATTTATAGTTTTCTACCATATCCCCCATCTCTCCTCTCTTCTGGTGAGTACATATATAGATATAAGGGGGAAAGGAACAGAAGCATTAAAAAGGGGAGGGGGCAACTTGGAGGGAACAAAAGGAAAACAGGGGTTACATACAGTGGAAACAAAATGTGGCAGGCCATATGTGCAAATGCTAGAAGTCTTGGAAATAATATTTTGGATCTAAAGGCTGTCATGACAGAAGCTGACCTGAATATGGTGGCCATTACTGAGTCAAGGTGCACTGAAAAACATAACTGGGGCGTTTTATTTATTCAATTCAGTTTTAGTTGTAAAGGAAAACTGTATAAAATCAGACATGATTTATTACATTACATACATTCATAAATGATATGAAAGCTAAAATATGCATACCCTTTTCTTTGTCATACATAAATATGTAAAAGTGCATTTAATTGTCAGTTTTTCAAGTTTTACAGTCAATAATAAATTTTGCAACTCCACACATGACTTTAATCTTTTTAAACTGGAGTATGTGTGATAGAATATCTTGAGTTGAGCAATGTAAAAGAAATAGAGGCTCAAGCCATTTTTTTCTGAGCTTTGCTCTAATTTCACATTCGAAAAGAACATGCAAAGTATCCATTAATGACTTAGTTAAACAATTACATTTTCTCATCTTTTCAGAGTTAACAAATCTATTTAGATTCTGAAGTTGGAGTCCTAGGCTAGACAGTCTTAATATACAAAGAATATTTCTATGATCATAGTTTTCACAAGTCAAATAATTTTTCTAGGCCCCTAGAGATCTTTATATTTGTATATACAGTATACCATAAACATCTAAATCATGAATTCTAGTGATATCTTCTTGCATTGCAATATCTTTTAGCCTAATTACAATTTCCCTGATAGTACCATCAAATATCATTTAATGCTCTAGCAGACCAGGGGTTCATGCATCCCATTTGCTTAACATTACATTCAGCTTACTGAATCAGTTGTAACTTAAATTATTAGTGGACTTCGATTTTTGACACGCTATCCAACACATTTTTGGTAGTCAGTTATCTGCCATTTTCATTATGCTCCCACATAACTTAATTGCTCTTATTAAAATTCTAGTTCTTATTGGAGGCATACCAGTTTCTAACCTTAAAAAACTAGTTGGACAATCTCTTGGCAGATTTAACGTTATCCTAGTAAATGAGTTCTGGATTATGTCATTATTTAAACTGTCTATATAAAGGCCCACCCCATATTTCACTCCCATATTGGGACTGACTCATTGGTTTTGCTTCAAAGGCTTTTTTTATTGCTTCAAATGAATTGCTTGCAAATTTGTTAGCAAATGTTCTAATACTGCCCACTGATTTATATGAATTATTTTTCATTTTTACCAGGTGTGTTTTCCATTACATATTAGTCAATAGTTATACCTAAATATTTATATTCTTTTACAATTTTGAATTTCTTTCCCTCAATAGTCCAGTACTTAGAAGTTTGTTTTTTCCCCTAATATAGCTATTTTGGATTTATAAACATTTAAATTCAGATCTAGTTTTGCCAGGGATTGCATAACATTTGCCATACCCCCTGAAGTCCAGCAAGGGTTTGATAGATGATTATCACATCATATCCATGTATAATAGCATTTGAACCTTTTCGTTGTTTATAGAGGGAGCATTGGTATCAATAGTAGAACTATTTTTTCACCAGAAACCCAATACAAAGGTTAAATAATAAGGGGGCAATTAAGCACCCTTGCTTCACTCCTTTTTTTACAGCATTTTTTTTTCTGTTAGAGCACCATCTTCTGTAAATATAATTTCTGCCATGGAATTATGATGCAACATTTTTAAAATTGCTAAAAGATGGGAATCTATCCCAAGGTTATCTAATAACTACCATAAGATTGACTGGTTAACTGAATTAAATGCAGCTTTTATATCAATGAAACTAATATATAGTGTTTCATTTTTCCCATTTACATACTTACCAGCCAAATAATTTAGGGTAAAGATTAAATCCAAGGTGCTATCTTCCTTTTTGAACCTACTGTACACTGGAATCTAGTATATATTTTATAAAGTATAGGTAGTAGAGTAATAGGTCTGTAGCATTTGGGATCTTGTTTGCTACCCTTTTTGACAAGGGGAACAATAATACCACATTCCAGTTTTGTGGGAGTGTGACAGGGCTAATACCTGTCATGGAATAATGTTTCATACTTTCTCTTGGTTGCAACCATCTATCTTGTTTTCTTCTAGAGCTATCCCTTTTATTTTCCTGATAAGGAGGTAGGCCACCTCCTTATCAAGTAACCCCCCCCCTTAAGCCTTCTATATTCTTTGCCCCCTTTTTATTCTCTTCCTTCCACTGAAACATTATTCACAAATTTTCAGCATAAATCCACCTTTACTGGTTAGAAAAGGGTTATGGCTCCTTAAATAATTGATGTAGTGGTATAATGCCCTTAATAAAGAAAAACATATCCCCTGTACTTTTGTGATAAGGACTGTGGGGGCTTTGCAGTTTATAAGGTCCTTAAGTTGCCCAAAGGGGTAATAAAATCTGTTTGGGCTTATTTCATATGCTTTTGTAGCTCACCCCCTTTGTCCTGGAGAGAGTGCAGTGACTCTCTGAAATGCTTCCTTGTTCCTAGAGTAAACACTGCCTACGGCTTAGCCTGACAAGTCTGCACTGAAGCAAGCTGTCTAGCCTGCATAAACATGGTTTCCTCCCATTTTCTTGCTGCAGGAGTCTGTGCTTTCCAGTGGAATGGACCTAGTGGCAGAAGAGGGTGGGCAGCCTTGGTAAACAAATATTGTCCTTGCAGGAAGCCCAGAAAAACACTGTGAAAATAAGTATGAGCCCCAGTTCTTAGTGAGAGCTTTTCATTTTGTTTTTTTCTTTCCCCTGGAGCAATATATTAGTAGTGTGGCTCCTACTTTTACACTCTGCACTTTTGAAATGTCCCCATTCAGTTATGCCACAGTAGTAGAAATATTGTATTCCAAAATAAAGGAATAAATAAATTGTACCTTAAGCTTGGCAGGAGAGCTACAAAATGGAAGCTGCTCTGAGGAATAGCTGTGTCATTCTGGCAGGGAGCTAAAGGGGAATGCCGGCCCCTAGTGGGCTAGATTAATACTGTTGCAAAGTCATGTATGGTGATTGAATATACTTAGGCTTGGTATATTAAAATTGGTCACTGAAAAGACTTCTACAGTTAATTTAAGCATTGTACAGCATCCCATGTGTGCTTTAAAATGTTAAGTTAAATTTTAAAGGCATTTATTGTTTTCTTACATAATGAATCTAAGTTGCATGATTCAGGGGGAGGATATAAATGTCCTTTAGTAAACTGCCTTTTAGATAAGGTCAGTGCTTGCTAATCAGTGGTGGAGGAAGGTTCCACTGGTTTGAGGATATTCCATTTATGTTTTTGTTTGTATTTTGTTCTACAAACTGGTGCAATTGGAAGTGAATGCTGAAGAAGGTACCAAAGCTAAGACTGTGATTTATGTTTTTTTTTATTATTTTTTTTGTTTGTTTTATAATAAAATTCTCACTTAACCAGGTGGGTTGCACCTTATTCTGGAGCAACTGTTCATCTTTTATATCCCACACTGTAACAGGGAGAATAAAATATTGACTTATAGCCATAAATATTGGTGTCAGGAAGATGATCCAGTAGTCGGGGTTATATAGAAAGACTTTGGCAGGCAGCCCATCGATTCCAGCTATTTTATTTCTCTTTCATCCTAAGATTGCTGCTTTCACTTCGAAGACAGTAAATATGGGCATGCTAATGAGGGGTTGATTTAATAGTTTCCTTTCCACTGGTTCAATATCATCAGTGTTAGTAGCCCCATAAATTCTTGAAAAATGGTTTACCCACATGTCTGTAGTGATTATACCAAGTGTATTGTAGCAACTATTATTTTCATCATAACCAAAAGCTACAATAGTCCAGAAAGTTTTTATATCTTTTTTTAAGATGCATTCTTGTAGATAGTCCCACAATCTGTTTTGTATACTTCTTCCTTTTCCCAGTAAGAAGCTTCTTATATTCTGCTTTAAGCTTTGTTGATGCTCCCAATAACAGGTAAACTGAATTTTTAGTTCTTAATGTCCCGACTTTGTTAATTTGTTTCTTTAATATTATACATTCTTTATCATATCATGGATTATTTTTCCTAATATTTGCTGTAATTTTTCATCATTTTTTGGAGTCTAACTGGTCCATGAACAAATTCATAAAATTTTCAGATTCTCTTATAATACTCAGGTCCCCATTAAAGGTTGTTTTATTATCAACCACCATCCTTCCAAGTTGTATATTTCTAGTAATTTTGTCAATAATGTCTTTAGAATAAGAGGTCCAGATTATCATTTGTCCATATTTGGAGCATGTGTGTGTGTCATCCTCTTCCTCTACAACTCTATTTCTAGCTTGCTTTTTAAAGCCAATTATAGAACAACATTCAATTGGGATCACTGTCCCATATTTTGTCAACTCTAAAATATTTGACAATGATATAATTTATGGCTTCAGCTGAAGTCCAAACACCAGTTCCTTTTACTGTGGGAAGGTATATTCTTCTGCCCAATCCTCTTTTGTATGACCATTAAGTACCCCAAGCCAATGTTTTCAAATAGACTTAGTATTGTTTTGCTATTTTGATATTACTTTATCTCTAGATTGACTTAATGAGATGTTAATTATATAATCTACACACCAGCCTTTTGAGTAGTCTTCAATCAAATTTCCAATGTGGGCATTAAAATCTCCTGCTATTATAGACTTAACTCCTGGGTATCTGGATTTAATGAGTTCCAAATTGTACCCTATTGACTTTATTACATAGTTAAATCTTTTTGCTTTAGAGCTAGTGGTATTTAAATGTTAAACAACAACCAAATCTCTTTGTGACCTAAAATTATAACATACATGTAAGACTTGTTACAGCTGCTTACTTCTAAAACATTAATGTCGATTAAAACATCTATAAAAATTGCAAAACCACCTTTTAATAATCCAAACTTATTAATTTTATGTGCAGGGGATATCCAGACTCAGTAGCCTTCTGTTAACTGGTCCTTTACCTCCCATATCCAAGTTTCCTGGATTAAAAGTATGGAAAAATTTCTTAACCATTTTAAACAATTCTTATCCATTAATTTAGTTTTTAGCCCAGCTATATATTCCAGCTTAAAAAGCTTATAAGATTATCTTCTCCGCAAATGTTATTCTGTCAATCAGATTCTTCTGATAGTACCATTGTGCTGTTGGAACTGATGTTACTCAAGGGATTCCTCCTCCAAGGAAGTCACATCGTCCACTGTTGAGTTTTAAGAGTCTAGAATATCACTGAAATTTATCCATAACCCTATTTGTTTCCTACCTCTCCTTATTATTTGCTCTGTATCATCTCCATGTAGTTCATGTTCAGTTTCAACTGGTTTCATGCATTTTGTAATTCGAGGTTGTTTACAAACATTTGTACCATCTTTTCTTTTAACTGCGCAACTTACAGTTTTATTCACATTTGCACTTTCCTTAATATGATCTGATCTCATAGTTGAGTTCAGAGTTATTGCAATATCTAAAAAATCAACTTTACTTGATAAAACTTTAACCTTGTCTCCTGATTTTTTAATACAATACATACCCATCCTTAATAGAGTTGATTTTTGTAATGGTATGATATTTTGATGTCTTGTCAACTTATTTTATTTTTCAGTATTCCTTTTAATAAATTGTAAGCTGCTAATTTTAGAATATAGTTATTTTAATTTTACATTTCAATAACCCTTTAGAAAAACAGAAGTAAATCACCTGTGGCTTTTAACCAATCTTTTTCCTCCACAGTCAGTAACCCTATTTTTTCATTCTCTGGGGCCTTTTTTGTGTGTCAATGAATGTAAGTCTTTTATCTTGATGTCTATTTTCTGAACCTTTTCCATGTTATTCAATACTTTAATCCTTTTTCTTTGTGCTGGCCTATGTTCTTTCCTTCACTATTCCTTTGAGATTTTAGTTTACTACTTTTCGCTGCTACTTTGTCTGATGAATTTGTGTTCTTTTTTTATTAGTAACGTGTGTCTCCTTGATCTGCATTTTATCTGATTTAGCTCTTGAACAAGTACTTATATTTCCCCAATCCCTTAGTCAGCTATTTTCTCTGTAATTTCTTTCAATGATTTTTTTCTCAATTTGCTTTATCATCTTATCACTTTCTTTTTCATTCTGTTTTTTTTTCCGAGTACTGGTAGTAGATTGATTGCTGATTTCAAACCCAATGCTTTTCTCCCTTAGATGGTTTTGTACAGACACAGAGATCATACAGTTTTCCCATTATTTATAAAACAGTCAATAAATGCTCTAAACATAGCTACTACTAACTCCAAAAGCTTTTTTAATCATTTAGTTGTTGAAGTAAAAGTGTATCAACATCAGTGTTAAGTGTCAGTGGCTCAGTGGGTAGCACATTAGCCTCTGAGGCTGGGAGATCAGAGGGGCTGTGGGTTTCGGTTCCCACATCTGACACTTCGACATTATCCCAGTATTTGACACTGTAGTGCAGCATGAGAGGGGTGCTGCAATTTGAGGGGTGCCATATTTTGATGAGACATTAAACTATGGTCCCTCTGCCTGGATTGGTGGTAGTTCAGGTGGGTGTTAAAGATCCCATGGCACTTTTTGAAAAAGAGTAGGGAATTTTTATTATAAAAATCAAACAAATACAAATAGTGTGAACTCACACAAAAGGAAGATACAAATCATTAGAAAATCAAATAAGTATTGCAGTCATACATTGTCTGAAAATAAATCAATAATAACAAAGCATATCCTAATACATAAAAGATCCCCACTAAAAAGAGTAAAGGAATTTTGTATTATAAACTTCAAAATCAAACAAACACAAACAGTGTAAACTCACACAAAGGAAAAATACACATCATAAGAAAATCAGATAAATATTAAAGTCATACTTGTCTAAAAAAAATTAATAATAACCTAAACCAAATCCTAATACATAAAATAGTCACCCCACCCCACTAAAAGACTAGGGACTTTTGTTTATTGCAATGCAAAGTAAATAATTGATATAACAGTGTTACATCCACAATCAAAATACAAAAATAAAAACACAAATAAATATTTCTCATAAATTTAATATAACAGTTTTGTGTTTGTAATCCTAAACCGTGTTAATTGATGCTAACCCTCCCAGTTAATGTCAATTATATCTAGATCAGTATTACATCATACAAGACAAAATAACAAAAGAAAAGGAAATAAATGTAAATAAGTTTTAATCCATACAAGAAAATTCCCTCATTCCACCTCCTTGCCTCTATAATGCATCAAATTGTGAGGAGGAAGGATCATTCTTATCCAATTAACACAAACCTCCACTCAACCAGTATCTAACCAGGATATCTGTCTCCACAGAGTCTATGTAAATCTGGGTGTACTCTGTCTTTCTAATGTCTGCATTTCTTAACATCCCGTTGTATATTCAATAAAACCTGGTACTCAGATTTCCAACTGTTGTATTAGTTAGACCACAATGAGCCTGCCAAAGCTGGTAGCTTATGAAACCCATCAAAAGGCTGACTGTAGTTGCATCAATATGACCCAAGAGCTAGGTAGTATACCCTCAATCCATATTTATTTATTTATTTAAAATTGGTGACCAGGAAGCACACTGAGCCGAGGCTCATTTCCAGGTTCATCCCGGTACAGAAGTACAAGGTGGTAGACAGAGAAATACAATACAGTAAATATCAAGTAACAGACAAGTAATACAGTATAGTACAATTTCATGGAGTTTGGTGGTGAGGTCACATCTTTGACTGAACAGCAGGGTTGAAAAAATAAATTCTTCATCTCATTTCTAGACCAATTATTCAATATCCGGTGACTGTCCTTTAAAAGGATTCAGGGGCCATTTTACATGTAAACTTGACCGAAACAGAATAGCATAAGGGCAATTAAGTAAAAAATGAGGGGATGTCTCGATTATCCCCATGCATGTCTCTTGTCTTGGACAAAACTGTTCTGTAGTTTCTTTGTGTTTTAAGCTACCCTGAACCCCTAGCTTTTTATGCGTACATAACCATAAAAAATACCATACATAGCATGGTTTTCTTTTACTAGCTAAAAAAAACTGTTTTTGAGTTTTGGTCTGCAATAGGCAAATCGTGGTACCAAGGGTCAATGTAAAAAAAATGATTCTACTACCTTTGTATATATCACTTTCTGGGAAGAGGAACAAATAAAGTCTTTAACAATTTTCCATAATTTTAGTTTCCAATCACCACATGTAAATGTTCTGGTAATCCTGACAGCTTTGTTTGTGAGAATGAAAAGTAGTGGTTCCATTTGTTCAACAAGGGCCTATACCATCCTCCACATCATGGGGTCCAAACCTTATGTTTGTCCTTTAAAATAGGTACTAAATTGTAAAAAATAAAGGTGATATACAAAAACACAATTGATTCAGCATCCCAAACCACCCTCATGTATGGGTAAATAAGTTATACCTCACTTTATCAGGTTCAGTCTACTACCCCACAAACATTGGAAAAATGCTATATACTGAAGCTTGCAAGGATTGTGAGGAGGAAATATTGCTACTACAAACAAAAGTAAGGCAACAGATAGGTTTTAATTAAATAAATGCATTTTGCTTTTGTCATTTGATATTTATTCCATGTAATCACTCTGTCTTGAGCTGCTATCAGTTGCATATCCCAGATATATATCCGAAGGTCTATACCACCAAGTATATACCTAATATCTTCCTATAACTGAAGTCAACTGGTATATTCCAGAGTAAAGCAACATCAGGGGCATCATAACCTAATGGCAAAATACCACTCTTCAAATTATTTATTGTTGATCCAGAAACTGCCAAAAAATCCTGTAAAATAGATCTAGCACCCAGAGCTGAAGATTTATCTACCAATACTAAACCCAAATAATCAGCATAAGCTACAGTAATAATCTGTCTATCTGCACAACCGAGAGACCAGTGATCAATCTGTTGAATTCAAGGCATGCAACAAAGGGTCTAAGGACAACACATAGAGCAAGGGACTTAGGGGGCAACCCTGTCTTACACCCCTATTTATCATAACAGCTTTCCCTGTCCAACCATTAATGCTTGGTAAAAGACTGATGCCTCTATAACATGTTTTTAGCCAAGCTATAAAACAGGAAGGAAACCCATAACACTGTAACATTTCCCAAAGATACGTATATTCTACCTGATCAATGGCTTTTGCTTGATCAAGGGTGTAGATAGACATCACTGTACACATTTGTGTACAGTTTTGTTGAGTGCCTGTCACAAACTGTAAGCCACTTTTGTAATATTATCATTGTAATCTGTAGTATTTGAGTTAGTGTAGGCCACTGAGGAGTGTCCGATACATATATAACCTCTTTAGAAAGTAGAGGAATCATCTGACAACAATCTGACTTGTTTGGAAGGGGGTGCCATTTGGAAAGGATGTGTACATTTTTTAATGTGGGGGGGGGTGTAACTATTGGAGATTGTGTACAAAATGGAAATTCCTGTCTACACCCCTGTTAGCTTGATCAAGACAGACAAGATGCCCAAACAGTTATCGTGAGTCACCCTTATGTATGATTTCACAAAGAAGAATAAGGGCATCCTGTATCTGTCATTTAGGGATCCCACTATACTGGGAGGAATGGATAATGTCATCCAACACCATCTGCAGACGGTTACTTAAAATTTTCATCAGAAGTTTGTAATCAGTGTTTAATAGTGAAAATGGTCTTCAGTTTTTTAAATCACTCCTGTCTTCACCTTTAAAAATTAATAGCAACAGTCCTTGAAGCATACTATTAGGGAGTTTTCAGCCTGTCAAACAGTTATTTAAGACTTCACAAAGCTCAGCCCTTAAAATTTCCCAGATTTCCTTATAGATCTCATGTGGGAGTCCATTAGAACCTGAAGCTATTCCCGATCTAAATGACCAAATCACTGACCTTAATTCCATCTGCATAATTGGTTTAACCAAGACAGTGTTAAGTTCTGGTGCTATCTGAGGCAACTCACTTTGCAACAACCAGTTCCACATGGCATCCAGCAGGGGTGATCTACTAGTGAAAAATTAGGAGAAATAAGCATGTATTTCAGTTATAATTCCAACATTATATGTAACCTGACCTCCATCCATGGTATCCAGATACACCATGCTGTGCCTTCCCCTCAAAAGCCATACAGGTTCAAAGAGCAATGTATCTTTTGATTTCCCATTTATCCCATATTTATGTTTCTTCTCCATATTTTTCAACACCTCTAACTGTAACCTAGCTAATTCAGCTTTTAAATCTTTAAACAGTCTATAGCAATCAGTCCCTAAACATTGTCAAAAGTTTGTCCAAAACTTTATACAATTCCAAATATAATTTAGCTTATTATACTTAAACTTCCCATTTATTTGGACAATTTTCTGAAAATAGTCCCTCATTTCTTGTTTAGTGTCCTCCCACCATTGTTTAGAATTAACATAAAGAAAAAAACAGATTTGCGGTCATGTAAAAGAGAATGAAACCCCTCCCTTACCTGGAGTATATTTAACAATGCAACATTCAGTTTCCATACCCCAGGCCCTTTCTGTGCTTCTGGTAAATCACCTAGTACCAGTGTCAAAAGCCTATGATCCGATGTAGCTACTTCTTGTAGTGCTTTTGATTGTACCACCATGGAAGGAGACAAAAAAAAAAAACATAATCTATTCTGGACGCCCATGATCCACAAAAATATGTATTACAGTTACCACCAGAGTAGGGCATAAATGCATCTATTAATCCCACATCTTGTCATAACTGAGCTAGGCATCTTGCATCACAATAGGTCTTTTTACACAAGGCAGACAAAGCTTGGGATGGTAAGGAAACATTGAAATCTTCTCCCAAAATGACTGGATAAGTGGTGCACAAACATGGGTATAAGGATTTGAACAAAGTTACTTTATCATATTTAAGTTGGGGGGCATACAGATTAATTAAACTAATAATCTGTTTCCCCCATTTTATATCTAACAACAAGGCCCTGCATGCCAACAACTCTAACTGATGTATTACCTGAATATGAAATGTTAAAAAACAAATTTCCACCCCAGAACATAAATCCTCTCCCTGAGACCAAAAGCAACCCCCCATATCCATCCATTAGTTGCTGCATTCATCTCAGCAGGAGAGTGTAATCGAACATCCTGTAGAAACACACAATCCAAGTTACTGTGTATAAAATGAGCAAAAGTACTTCTACATTTAGTCAGAGATTTAATACTGTTGACATTCAAAGATGCCATACTAAATCGAAAAGGGGCCATATTCCAAAAGGTAGAAAAGGTATCTTCACTTTATTTTACTGGATGCTCTCGTCACCCGACCACTTTTAGTATCCTGAGGTCTAGGGTTTACTTAGCCATCCTGTAATTCCATAGGCTCAGTCCCTGTGGGTGCAAAAGCAGGCATGCCCCTGTCCTCTATATCCATTGTATCTTCTATCAAAACATTGTACAAGTTCAGGTCTTCCTTAGAGGTTTCTACAACAGTATTATTTTTTTTCTGTTTGGATTTTGTTTTTGGCAGTTTACCCTTTTTTCCCACTACCAAAGTAAATTCCCCATTAGGTGACTTGCCTCAGAGCATTGGGGAGGGGAGTATCAGAATCACTTGCTGTCCTCACCCCTGTATCCGTGACCAAGGGGTTGGGATTTAAGGGATCCTTATCAAGTTCTTGACTCCCTGCATCTTCAGGGTTCTGATGTACAACCTGGAATCCTTTCCAAAATGGTATAGGAGGGCCTCTACCAAGGGAAGAGTGATTCTGTTTCACTGCCAGCCGAATATAATGATCTTGTACCCCAAAATACACCTCCTCAGTATTTTTCGCAGCTATGAGAAACATTTCAAAGGTATGCCCCATATCATTGCAAAGGTTGCATTTTGGCACCTGAAAACAGTGTGCACTAGGGTGACCCATTTCCAGCAGTGTGTAATTTCAGCACATCGCATTTAAGTGCAGATATGTTTCATAGACCCACATTTAAAACAGACTCTAGACTGTGCTGGATAGAAAAGGAAACCCTTATCCCTCCCAATGAAAAAACAGTTCAGCAAATGAACAAGGTCCAGCTCTGTGTGGTGCAATTTTACTCTAAATTTCCACTCCCCATTCCAAAAGCCCTCAGCGTCCATAATGAGCATGGGATTTCCCTGAATATCACACCTTCTCTCCAACAAATGTACAATATCAACAATATTAACACCCTCATTCCTAAATAGGATTGTTATTACTTGAAATGGCTGTTTTGTCAAGGGAAGAACTATGAAATCTGACCAAAGGGGATTAGTTTTAAGGTTGATGTATCTCACAAAGGTCTCCAGCAAAGCTGGTGTACAAAATCAACATCAAAAGTGAACTCCGACCTGAACACGAATTAGTGCATACCCTTCCGTGGGTGAGAACCCTTTACTCTTTTTAAGCAAAATCTTTCCAACATAAAACCTGTCAGGAGGGTGATCTTGGGGACTCACATATCTGAGACGAACAGCATTGCGCCTCTTCGCTAGTTCCACAGTTTTTCGAAAGTGACTCGTGATAAGTCGGCTTTTCTGATTCCCCAATTTAGTAAAGGATGTTTGGCCAGGAGCATCAGGGTCTGTAACCTGATCATTATCCAACCTTTCCTCTAGTCCTAACATAAGGGCAGACCCAGTCTCTGAAGGAACCCCACAATTACCATTTTCTATTGCATTTACAAAACTGGTGTCAGTACTTATCTGTGGAGGAGGTCTGTTTTCCATCTCACTTGTAACATCTTTTGGTTTCCAGTGCCCATCTGACACAGGAATCCATCCTGCATCCTGCAGGGACTTGTCTGGTAACTAAGCTTCTTCCACTTCTGTTCCCTAATCTTGTCGGGGAGTGGAGGGGCATCTCATCGCCATGTGAGAGCACTCCAGGCCACTCGTCAGCAGCACAGATTTTAATCGGGCTCTCTGATCCTACACAGCCCAGTGAATTCTCTGTGCTTTTACATTTTCTTTCTTCTTCATGTTTCCATCTCTCCTTTGTAAGCAGCTCGTTTACTCTAAGCAACTCCACCTCCAAACACTGGCATTTTTTTCCAGGCTTAACCATTTCTGTTTCACTATCTCAGAGGGACCACTGACTTGGGAAATATGCTGGCCACCCATCAGGTGCATCCTAGCTGCCTCTGCAGTGGATCCCTTGGCCTGTGGGATCAATAGTGGATCCATATTTTCTTGGGCCATCGTAGCCAGAGCTGCCAACCTTCTCCCAGCAAGGTCTGGCAAGAAGTGAAAAACATCCTCATAACACAAAGGTCCCCCTACTGCTAGAGTAGGGGAAATGTTTATTGCAGAAACCAAAAAACATCAATACAGGTACTCATTGTAAACAGAAACAAATATAAACTGAAACAGAAAAAATATCAAAGAAAAAATAACAGAAAATACAAGAGAAAAACAGACCATATTAAATCCAGTAGACATGCTTCCAGTATTTGTGAAATAAAGAAATCAGAACATAACTGTATTCAAAGACCTTTTGTGTCCAGAAGCGATTCAATTTGACTGATCACTACCATAGGTAAAGTATTCAGTATGCTGTATGGGAAAAGAACATCTCACCTGCCAGAGATAGAACTTGATGTGCAAGCAAATATCACATTTAGAGTACTAGGATGAAAACGGAAAAATACCCTGAATAGTCTCCTAATACCAAGCATTCATACGTAATCTGACACGCCATCCCCCACCCCCACTTTGCAGACGAAGCGGACCAAAACTGTACTGTATAAGAACAATTATGAAAAAAATGAGTCTGAGTTTCTTCTATGCCCATGCATTCAAAACAAATGCAGTTCCATTCTGTAAGAGCCTTATGTTTTAAATTCCCTTTAACCCCAACCTCCCATGACAAATTAACCAGGTGACATCCCACATCCGACCAGGAATCCTCCCGTCCATCTGCACCTTGAGGGCTAAGTGTGTTTTCATGGGGAAACATCTGAGAAAATCAACCCGAACTTAATAATTCATAGACGTTATACTCCAATACATACCTTTCTGGGAAAGCCGATAAACCTTGTCTTTTGCCACACTCCACATACGAAGTTTAGTTACCACTACTGGCAAAAAATAAGGTACTTTATAATTGGATTTCATGATGTGTGCTACAGTGGACCACCGTGACAAAAAATCTCGAAGTGAAAGCAGAGTCCAGGCATTCCATGGGTGAGAGTGATTTGATGACACCTCTTTAAATGTAGTTTTAATAAAAAAGGACAAATAAAAAACAACCAGATTAATCATGCTGAGACCACCACCTTAATCAGAAGATATGTGAAATCTTGCTTGACCAGGTTCAATCGGCTTTCCCACAACATTTGAAAAAAAAAATACTATATAAACGGGTTTCCTGGTGCCTAGGTAAGGGAAAAACCAAACTCAAATAAAGAAACAGAGGGAGTAAAAACTGTTTGATTATTAACACATATTTCTGTTTAGAAAATAATCAAGTTTTCCATAATTGTAGCTTCTTTTCTCTCATCACAATGCGAGATTGCCAATTAAGATCATTTAAATCTCCTGTCCCAAAGAAACAACCTAAAATCTTGATGGGCCTGTAGAGATAGTTATCCACCCAATCATGGAATCAAACCCCTCCCTAAAAACACCAACACTTTTCTTATAATTCACTGATGTTCCTGAAAGCCGACCAACCTGGGCTACTACATGCAATGCAACAAGACCTTTAGCTGTATCACAAAGCAGAAAACACATGTCATCTGCATAGATTGCCAAACACTGTGGTGGAACCTCTGGAGATGGAGATAAACCTTGAATGAGGATGATGTAGGAGTTCCCAAACCAAAGGGTCCAAAACAAAGGTATATAATAAGGGATTAAGGTCAGCCCTCAGCATTCTCCAACAGAAATCAATCCTTCCCACTAATCTATTAACAAGGGGAACATTTTGGGCATTACTATATAAAAGTGCCACCCAGGTTCTTAGTTTTGTGGAAAACCCATACTGCCGTAGGACGTCAAGTAAAAACCCATGCACCACCTTGTCAAAGGCTTGGGCCTGGTCCAAGGAAAGTAAATAACCAGTCAGTTTCCCCAACCATCCAAACTCACACACATTCCTTAGTAGGGCCAAATTTTGATGGATGTGTCTACCTGGAATGGAACATGTTTGAACTGTATGTACTAAAAAAGAAGCAACATGTTGGAGCCGATGACATAAAATCGCTGAAAAAATCTTGTAATCTGTATTTAATAAACAGATCGGTCTCCAATTCTGAATGCGATGCTTAATCCCTTTTTTAAATAGGAAAACAGTCAAGGCATCCGAGAATCCACCTGGCACCCGTGAAGAGTCTAGAATCTCATTAAAAACAGGAGTCAGGATAGTGCTGATATCATCTGTCATGATTTTGTATAATTCATTAATTAAACCATCTGGGCCAGGTGAGATCCATGACTTCAAATGCACTACTTCCTGATCTAACCTCATCCAGGGAAATGGGCCTATCTGAAAAAAGAGAATCAGAGGAAGTAATAGTATGTGGGAGAAAAGTAAACAAGTCCTCCCATTTAATAGTGGTCTGGAAAGCCCTGCCATGTTGGGTTTGCAAAAAATCCAGGCTATGTGCAGCATGTCAGTGTCTACTGTGCATAGTATCCCTCTGTAATCATAGAGGCCATCCATAAGTTTGCTGTCCCAGGCTTGCTTGCAAGCCGAAAAAGGGTCCAAACTTGGTGAAGATTTAAACCTATAAGATAATTCTTCATGAATTTTACAAGTCTTCCCATAATGAGAATTCCTCATACTTTGTCTGAGCACAGCTATTTGTTCCTGTATTTGAAAATCAGAGACCGGGGGGAAGTGACATTAATTTATAAAACTGTACTCTGTGTTTTAAATAGGCAAGATAATCTGCGGACTGGGTATTAAAATGATAAGCCTTGGAGGTCATGCGAAACTCCATTTTAGTATCCATCTACTAATCACCCCAGGAATCGTACATCCCAGCCACCAAACGCCTCCTGTCCAACACCTGAGATAAACATAACTGGAACCGTTCTGTAGTGAGAAATGCCGGGTTCAGTTTTCACCAGGCCAGCAAGGCAGGAAAAGACGGTGGAATCTTAGACAGTGAAAATCTTGCCTTTAACAGTAAATGGTCTGAAAATTCACAAGGGGTCAAGAAAAATATTGGAAGGTAGTAAATATCTGGAGATAAAAATAAAATCAATCCGTGTTGCTAGGCTGCCACGTTTATAAGTGGACCCGGAGTCGGAATGAAGTGCTGTATAATCATCTGTCAAGGAGGCCGTCTGCAGTAATTTGAACAAAGCACGGTAATCACAATACATCTTATGCTGTATTTGATCCTTAAATCTAATATCCAAACCATAATTGAGATCACCCCCCCAGATAATGTGTCTAGAGGTAGACAAGTACTTCTGTATTTCCGTAAATAAAGCAATCCTGGCTGATTTAACCTGGGGTGCATAAATGTTAATGATATGGAGGAAAAACCTTCAGCAGACACAGTCCAGGAGCAATACCTGCCCAGGACCTATGTCTACCAAACCTGTAACTTCAACAAAAGGATGGCAGAATAATACCGCCACCCCGTCCGCTACATCAGGACCAAAGGACCAAAAAGACGGTCCTGAATGCCATAATTTCCTGGTGTAATTAATGTCTGTAAGGATAGAGAGACGTGTCTCCTGCAGAAAAATGATGTCTGCAGATAAGGATTTACAAAAATGTAAAACTCCGAGATGTTTTTTAGAATTCTTGAGACTACAAGAATTCAGGGAAACTACCGTTAAAGAAGCCAGAGAGCAGGACTAAGACTTGTCCTTTTTCTGCTTCCGTCCCGACTTCTTCTTGGTGTCCAGCAAGTCAGAACCTCCTTCATCATCACACTCCATCCCAAACAAAACCCCAGAAGCTACCGATATATCAGATTCAGAGTCCCCATCTGCATCTTGCAGAACTTGAAAAGTGTTATGCGTGGTGGTGATAGATGGAATAACAAGCTTTTAGCATGAGACCGAGTCACACATCTTGGGTGAGGCGCCTGAAACTCAGGAGCGGGGAGCTGAATGGGCATGATAGGAGCAATGATCCCCAGACCCTAGTGGTTGTGCAGCCTAGGAGGGTATTCCAAAGATACTTCTCCCTCAGGAGGAGTTGAAGCTGGAGGGTCCAGACCAGGAGGATTAGGGATGGGGGGGCTGCTTCCTCTGTATATGGCCTAAACAGTCCTAGGCATCCGAAATCAGGGTTTCCTTATCTAGTTCCCTGAATTGTTCTGGCCCACATATGGACAGTGGTGGTAAGCATGTCTCTGGGTATCACACAGATTGCAGCAGAAAATGTTATGGCAGGTACCACTGTCATGATCTAGTTCTCCACACAAAGCACATTTGATTTTGTCACATGCAGTACTGAGATGGCAAGGGCTCCCACATTTATAACATGCCTTGGGTTGGCCTGGGTAAAAGCAGACACCTCGATCCCTCCCCAAGGAAAAAACATTTGGAACATGTTGAACCAAATCCCCCACAATATACAGTTTTACCTTGAACTTCCAACTGACTGTTCAAATGCCCTCCCCATTAATGATTGGTTCAGGGGGACCCAATACAGTGCATTTACTCTCCAGCCAATACAGAATGACCCCCACATTTACCCCTTCATTTCTGAACATAATATGCACAGTTTTAAACAGTGGTTTTGTGATGGGGATAGCCCAAAATGGAGTCCATAAGGAAGTAGCTTGAAGAGAATCATACCTCTGCCAGAATTTATCAAGACCCACAAACAATGTTAAACTTATGTCAAAAGTTTCTTCCTCCCTAATGTTAATCAGGGTATAAATGTCTGATGCCTGAAAGTTCATAGATCCTTTGAGGAGCCTACAGGCCACAAAGAATCAATCAGGCTGTTCTTGAAGACCCCCCTGTACCTAAGGCGGACAGCGTTCCATTTGGGGGCCTGTTCCAGGTGATTATTTTGAAATAGGTCTGAAAAGCATGGACCTTTGTTAAAATGTTCTCTCTGAGGAGAGGAAGGGGGGGCATTCGATGTCCCAGTGGGGCCCCCGAGTCTACCCCTGCAGTAAAAGATTGAAAAGTCTCACCAACTGAGGTATCACCTGCCTCCACCTGTGGTTCCAATGGGTGCACTGTCCCTGAGACTCCATAGCTGCCCTGTCCCCTGTAGAAAAGTAATCCACTCGGAATCTGGTATCCACCTTCCATCCTTCCTCATCCATCCTGCATCTAGCAGGGCAGTTTCCTTGCTCCAGTCCCTGGCTGAAGCTTTCCATTGCTGCCGGTAACTTCTGTGGTGCATCTTGCTCCTCCCCTGTGCAAAAGGCAATGTAGCCGCATCAGGAATAATCAAACCTGCCACCACCACGGGTGGTTGTTCTGTGTGCCTCTTGCATGCCTGCTCAGTCTCCTGGCCACCAGCCACCTCAGGCTGTGCTGTAGAAAGATCCTTGGTCTCACTCTGTAGGCATCCCTTGTCTCCCAACTCTCCCATGGTGCGGTTCACTCCGCACTCATCTCCGGGAAGCTCCCCAGGTTGACTCAAAAAAGTGCTATCCATACGCTCCCATCCTCCTCCATCTGTGCAGCAGCAGCTCTCCTGCCCTCAGCAGGTAACACATCCGGCTCCATGCAAAGCAGTACTCCAAATGAAAAATGCCATGTCAGTTGACAGGTCCCCTACCGCTAGCATGCAGTAGAATTTGAATTTCCCAGTGTCCCGCCAAATTTCCCTCATTCACTAAAAGTACCACCAACAGCTTAATCTGGTTCAAGATCAGTTGGCATTCATCTGTATCCCTTTCCCCTAGGTCATGCCTGAAAATAGGCAGGATTTGTCTAGTGCACTTACCCGGTCAACAAAGACTGAATACATAAAAATAAATAAATAACATTAGGATTTTTCCTTTCTGGCCTGGCAATATCATTAGGGGCAGAAGTTTTACTGTTTTCTGGAGGGTTATTAAACCACAGAAATATGCCCTTTTCTGCTGCTTCATGTCTAGATGAAGGGTCCAAATTATGCTGTTTAATATATGGCATCAAAATTGATTCATAATCATTAAGAAAAGAACCCTAGTCTGCAGCTTGTATTTGTTGTGGAACTTCTAAATCTATCCCTCCAGGTTTAGCCACAGCATTTGGAGGTAGCATTACAACCTTTGACACGTTCCCATCTTGTATCCCTTGTCATCACATTATTAGTCACATTCTTATCAGTTTCCTGAATGCCTGGGTGTATTAAATCAGACAGATATAATTCTGAGCCTGTTACATTAGTTAAATTCTCCACATAATTAGTATTCTCCTTTGTTTCTTTTGTTTTATAGTGAATTGTGGCTTTTCCCAACTTTTTTTAATAAAGGATGACTGATAGGTGGGATATCTGCATCCCTACATTACAGCTCTTAACTGGGGTTGAATTTTTTTCAACTTTTTTATTTCCCCTTAATTCAATATGGTTAGAGGAGGGACACAGAAACTGCATGAATGTATTAGGTTCTGTTTTTTTGCCCATTACCTTTTGGTTCAACTTGCTTGGTTGCACTCTTGTTGTTATTTTTTTTACTATACATTTTAGTACCTTTCTTCATCATCATATTATTTGGCATAGACATTCTCAAGAAAACAGTTGAAATGCAGAAATAACTGTTCAATAAACTTAGTAACCAGATTTCACAGTACAAGTATCAATACTGAAGATAAAATGGTTAATGAATTGTAAATTAAAGTGTTATTTAGTGCTACTAAGTGCTAATGAAATTAAGCTGTCCAAAATCTTGGACTGTTAGTATAATTGCACAATCTTTAATTTAATAATAGCCATGAAGGTTTAAATTTGGCAGATAAAATGAAAAAGGTAAATAGTCCTGCAGAAAATTATTGAGCCAAGGTTTACTTAACTTGTCTTTGCTTTTTGTGAGATTCAGCACCATCAAGGTTCAGACAATTAAATGCCTCAGTCCATTCATTTGTTAAGAGTTTTTAATACTGGTCCTTCAAATATAGGAGCACGTCTTCTTACAGTTGTGCAGCAAAAGATGAATGAGGCCAAAAAATTCCAAATCTCAGGTGGTTTTAAAGATCATGAGCACAAGGTTCTTTAACCCCAGATTATCCACTGGTATATGTCTCTCTCCAAGCACTATATATAAATAAAATTAAAAGCAATAAAGCTAATAGTAAAACTAATATACCGTGTTAACAGCCTTAAATGTACCAGTCAGCTTTTTTTCAGAGTTCACATAAAATTAGGAAAAAAAATAAAACACATAAAATTATGCAGAGATATATCTTAAAGAAATAACTAGGCTTCTTTGTCGTCTTTGACATTCATTTACAACTTATTTTCTGATTAGTTGTCTGAACACACTGCCAAAAACTGCATGAGGAATATCTTAGCTCCCAAGCCCACAGATCATCTGCAGTAGCTAGGCTATTTTAATTTTTCCCATTTAATCATTATAAGTTGTTAACCCAGATCAGGTGGTGGCAAGTGGTAGCTTTAACTTATGCAATGGGTATTAATTTAGCTTGGTTAACTTCTCATGCTTTGTGAAATAAAAATTAACCTTCTAAAATGAAGTTTGCATTATACAGCAGACAGCGACTGACAAAAAAGCAAGCAGTAAAAGTAAACACTGGTAGAGCTTATCCACAATGTAGAGACCAGGCAGCAGTCTGCACTCTTCCCTTCTGTCAGCTCGACTGATTGCTACCTCTACTGAAGTTGCTGCACATGCGCCTTGTATGCTTGACCTCCATGTCACCTATTTTACATACTGCATTTTTTTTTAAACTGTCCCAAAATACCTAACTAATATAAATATAGATCTAAAAACACAAAATGTATGCTTTCATGCAAAATTAAAACACTCATGTCAGCTTCTATGTATGGCCTCTGAAGTGTGAGGCTCATTCCTGATTCCAGGTCACCAGCACTACAAATAGTGGTCATGCAGATGCACTGATGGGCCAGCCACATACCCCCAACTCCACAGTGTTTAAACTGGCACTCTAAAATCCTACAGTGCTTAGGCTACTTGTCACCTGAACTAATTGGCTAAATGGCAAAACTCTTAGCCAAACTCAAAATATATTTCTGCAGCCTGTGAAACTGGCATTGATTTGAATACTTATATGTTATTTGTAGCTCAATACAGAAAACTGTATTTGACTAGTGGCAGCTTAAATACTGCTTCATACACTCTCCTGTCTGTACTATACATCTGTGGTACATTAACCCTCCATTACTTTATAATGGATGCTTACACAAAATGTTATTGTAACTTTTGTTATGAAACAGTAGTATCTCTAGCCTGATCAGTCCAAATTGGGGATAGCTGCTCCTCAAAACTGATCTTAAATGCCTGAAAAAGGAAAACAATAAGTTTGAATCTAGGATTAAAAGTACCTTTGAGCCAAGGCTCTGTTGTAAAGGTTCCATGTCAGTTGAGGTACAATTCAAACAAGACATTGCATAACAGTATAACAGTGGGTTACAGGCAGTTACATACAGTTTTATACATTCAATACACTGGCAAAATGCCAGAAGGAGGTCTGGTAACAGGGTTGGCATGGTATGGAGGAGACATACTAGTGTCAAATATTAATTAAAGTGCTACGGGGGTAGGGAAGGAGGGTGGAGGAGGGGAGGATGAATGGGTGTATGGGAGAGGGAGTTGAGGGAGAGAGGGTTAATGCTAGGTGGAAAGAGCAAAGAGGAGAGGGGAGAACAATTAGGAAGGACAGTCACAGGAGCTAGATGCAGACAGGATGTGATGGAGACTGGATTTTAATGGACCAAGCCTTGGCACTGAGTTGATGTCAATGTTGAGACCACTGAACCAGCTGAGAGCTCTATGTGCAAATGATCTTTGCCCCTGTGTGGTGTGGAAACACGGGATATGCAAAAGCTGGGATTCAGAGGCCCTGGTGATGTGAGTAGTCCACACTGGGCAGAGGAGAGCTTGAACACCTGGGGGAGCAAGGTCTTGTGTAATTTTCTTTGTCATAAGGCAGGTTTGGTACTTGATCCAGTTTGAAAGTTGAAGTCACCCAGTCTGTGCATCGAGATCACACCTGTGGGTGAGGTGATGGGCACTGGTTATAAGATGGCAAGCATTGTTTAGTGCAATGGATATGTGCCTGAGGGCAGTGGCAGAGGCAGAGTCATAGATGATCAGGCCATAGTCGATTAATGAGATTACTGAGCTCTGTACTGCAGTCCTTAAGGTATCTGAGGTAAGGCATAGACTGTGCCTGAAGAGTAGGCCAATGCAAGTGTTGGCAGCCTTGGCAATGTAGTCAATGCGTGTAGCATATGATAGGTTACAATCGTTGGTAATACCTAGATATTTAAAAGATTGAACCTGTTCGAGGGTTGCACCAAGGCAGTTTTTGATCATGATGGGATTGGGTCTGTGTTTGTTGTGAAGACTGCAGAAAAGCATGGACTTGCTTTTTTTGTAGTTGAGAACCAATTTATGTGTACTAAACCAAGTTTCAATTGAGGTGAAGGCAAGCTGTAGATTCTTTTGAAGTTGGCCCGGATTCTTGTAAGTGGAGAGGATGACGGCATCATCAGCATAGAGGAGGATTTGTTCTGGATATGATTGTGGAAGATCATTCAGAAAGAGGTTAAAAAGAAGTGGCCCAAGAATGGAGCCTTGAGGAACTCCTGAGTGAACAGGACATACATCTGAGAGAACATCAGCTATTTTCACTCTTTGGGAGCAGTTCTCCAAGTAGCTCTTGAACCAGGTAGTGGACTCAGGTGAGAGCCCAGCAGAACATAGCTGTGTGATTAATAGATTATGATGTACAATGTCAAAAGCCTTGGTCAGGTCAATGAAGACCAACCCAGTTAGAAGGCTGTTGTCCAATGAGCTGTGGATAGCACCAGTGAATTCAAGGAGGGCCGATGTACTACTGTGACCAGTATGGAAACCATGTTGTTGTGGGCAGAGGATGTTGTGTTTGTCCAGGTATTCCACTAGCTGGTCAGATACCATACGTTCAATGGTCTTAGAGAGTGGGGGAAGTATGGAGATAGGCCAATAGTTCACATGCAGATACTTGTCCCCACCTTTGTGGACTAGGGTTACTGTGGCTGATTTCCATCTGTTGGGGACCTGGCTGAGAGTGAGGGAGAGGTTGAAAATTTTTGTTAGTGGAAGTAGCACTTCATCAAGGGTGAGGGACACCAGCTTGAGGTTGAGTGAGTCCACACTAGTTCTGGATTTGGTAATTGGATTAGAGACATATTTATAGACCTCTGCACCCTGACTTCCTTAAAGTAGAATGGTGGATGGTTGGAGGGAGGGGACTGTGGGCTGGAGTAGGAGAAAGAGGGTGGTCATCATGGAAGAAGTCCAAAGGAAGAACACCACTGAGGTCAGAGAACGCAGTATTGAAAGTATTTGCAGTTGTGGTAGGGTCGAGAGTTATGCTACCATCAATGACCAACATAGTAGGTAAGGTTTTTGCCTTCTTCTCAGTAACTTCTTTAAGATTGTCCCAGCAGGATGTTCTCTCTTACCCCAGGAGTTCATGAGGGTAGCTCTGTAGTATGCATTTTTCTTCTGGCAGATTGATTTAATGCAGTCGTTTCACACCGCTTGTAGTTCTGAATATCGGCTTGATTGCCAGTGGCCCATGCACAAAGCCAGAGGAGGTCCCTTGCTTTCAGATCCTTTAATTTAAACAGGACACAAAGGAACAAGGGTTAGATTTAAACCACATGTAACTTTTCAGGTTAAAAAATGCATATACTTATCTGACAGGGCAACTAATACATGTCTTGACCTGTAAAATAAAAGAGAGTGGGAACTATATAAAACCTTCTAGAAAATAAATTTAGAAAAAAGGCAGATAATGCAACTGTAGACATTTAAAGGGACTCTGTCAACCCCCTTAGGCCTCAAAGTGTCCCTATTTTAAACAAGATTTGACCTGAGCTGATGTGGCTGCATATGAAGAATTCAGGGTAAAAATAATGGAATTTATCAAAGTTAGGAGCCTGTGTTCAAAAAATGTAATTTAGTCTCATAAATGTGTTGTGCTGTAATATTTTTTCACCAAATTTTCAACATAGCCTTGTTATAACACTGCCTCATGAAGAAGGACAGAGAAAATGTTCAACTCCTGGCCAAAAGGTGATTTTGTGAAGAGACTGCAAAAGCAACGTTTGGGATGCAAAAACACATTTTGGGCAGGATTTGAAAAATGACAGCTGTCACACTCATGAGTTGCTCTAAAGATATGGCTATGTTGTGAATTTGGGGTAAAAATATGGAAAATTGCCAAAGTTACGTGGCTGCATTCGGAAAATAGTATGTATACTCATAACTTTGTTGTTTTTTAATATTTTTACACCCAATTTTCCACATAGCCTTCTAATGACCCTACCTCATGAGCAATAGCAAAGAAAAATTTTTAATTCCTGCTTGAAAGGTGATTTCTATGCAGGGACTGCAAAATCACCTTTCTGATGTAAAACATGTTGGCCAGGATTTGAAAATGACGACTGTCACAAGCATGAGGTACTGTAAAGATATGGCTATGCTGTGAATATGGGGAAAAATATGGAAAATTACCAAAGTTGCAAGACTATGTTTGCAAAATTGTATGTAGGCTCATAACTTTGTTGTTTTTTTAATATTTTTGCACCAGATTTTCCACATAATCTTCTTATGATGCCATGCCATGAACAAGGGCAGATAAAATTTCCAACTCCTGCCTGAAAGATGATTTCATGCAGGGACCACAAAATCACCTTTTGGGACAGATATGCCTACTGACAGTGCAATTGTTCATTAGGTGTGGTCCCAAGGAAGGCATGTTGAAAATTTGCAGCACAAATATGCAAAAATGGCCAAGTTATGCCACTAAACTCAAACCCCCATTGAAATACATTGAACTGCATATATGCTTCCTCAGTTTGTTGTCCAGCTTTGAAGAGTGAAGATGCATCTGGAGTCCTGAGAAGATGGTGGTTCTGGATCTCCCCATGGGTAAGTAAGGGATTGGGGTTGGGGGGTTCACAATAATGGTGCAAAAGACATTGATGGATGATTTTCTTTTTGCAGGGAAAAGGGGCACAAAACATCAATGGATGTTTTCCTTTTTACAGATATTGGCCCCCCCAAAAAAGGGGGGGACCAAGAATTCCAGTTGTGACACTGGGGAACTGGGCACCCCCAGTGTCACTAGAATGTTTCTAGGGGAGGTTGGATCATAACACTGGGGGATTGGGCACCCACAGTGCCACTGTTATGTTTCTTGGGAGGTTTGGGGGTTGGATCATGACACTGGGGAGGTTGGGCACCCCGGTGTCACTGGACAAAAAAGAGGACCCAGGATTCAGATCAGGACACTGGGGATTGAGCACCCCTAATATCACTGTAATCTTTCAGGGCAGATAATAGCACTGGGGTTGGGCACCCCAGTGTCATTATTAAGTTTCTTGGTGGTGTGGGTTGGATTGCGACACTGGGGGTCTGGGAACCCTCAGTGTCACTCTTATGTTTCTCGGGGTGTGTGGGTGGTGGGCAATGAGAGGGAGGTTCAGGTGGGGATATCTGTAATTTAAAAGAAGAAACAAGCATCAGTCTCAGCAGAACACAGCACACTAGAAATAATATGATGCAAACAGTGTTGACAGTGTCCCTTTAAATCATGCATATTCTCCTGCCCTCCCAACCAGGCAAAATGCTCCCTTTCAGTAAAAGCTCTATGTTGCCCCCCCCACACACACACAAACATGTAACTTTGTGTTACATCTCCCACTTGCCCTTGCAGGCAAGCATCCTCAACTTATTTCCCCCACCTCTGATGGCAAAGTCTTCATATGACCATCCAGAAATCCATAATTGGGGTTTGTGTGATCTTACTCTGTTATAGACTGTCAAAACAGTTCCATACCATGCTAATCTGCATTTTCTCCCTTTCTCTCAAATTTGTGGACAGAATGGCATACATTAACAGACACTGGGAGGAGTGGACACAAGGCCATTTATAGAAGTGAGAATCCACAATGAACTGGAAGCCCTGAAGGAAAACATGGTGATGAGGCACAACAGGATCCACCCAAGGATACTGAAAGAACTGAAGACAGTGCTAGCTGCCCCACTGGTGACACTATTCAGCACCTCACTGGAGTCGGGGTGGTCCCAGAGGACTGGAGGAGGACCAGTGTGATCCCTCTGCACAAGTATGGCAGCAGGAAGGAGAGCAGCAATTAAAGACCTGTCAATCTCACATCAGTGGTGGGGGAAATTAATGAAGTGCTGAAGGAGAGACTGATGGAGTACCTGGACGCAAATGGGCTGCTGAACCACTGGCAGCATGACTTCACAGAGGGAGGTCATTTTAAATAAAACTCATAGATTTCTTTGGGTAACTAGGGAGGTGAATCAGGGAAGGGCAGTAGATGTGACCTATCTGGAGTTCAGTAAGGCCTTTGACACTATGCCACACAGGAGGCAGATTAAGAAACTCAGTAACCTGGGGAGTGGTGATGACAGAAAAGGCAGCAGGACGCTTCAAGCATGCATAGGATAGGAACAATGGCATAAGTAGATGACAGGGAGGAGGGAGGAACACCTGAGAGCAAATACAGTCCAGGGTGTAGCAACAGTCATGGAAAAAAGGGCAGAAAATATAAGCCTACCAGTCCTTTTCTGTGGACACATTCTGTTTCTGTGTTTCATCACATACTTTGAGGAGGTCTTTATTCAGGGCAAAAGGCTTGTCCACCTTTCTTTCCCCCTTGTAAATAAATATATCCCAATCCCTCACTTAGAAGTGGAACACTGTAACAAACTGTAATACATCAGTGGAGTTCTCCACTACAGTCAGACTCAGCCAACAACTCCATCAGCACCAAAAGTACACAGAAGTTACGTCCTACTTCTCCTTGACCAGTAAACGTGATAGAAACCAAGCACTACAATTTGCTCCCAACATGTTTGCTCCCGGCAACTGGCTACAACAATTTGCTCCCAAGACAAACCGCACTGCGTCAATTCACTCCCACTCGAAGCTCTCCTGGCACCAATGCAGCATACATATCTTTAAGTTCTCGCACTCAGCTAAATGCAGCAGACATTTACAAATAACAATAATAATATTAATGCCTTACTCACAGCTCTCCTGACACCAATGCAGCATACAGTACATATGTCTTTAAGTTCTCGCACTTAGCTAAATACAGCTGAAATTTATTATACAGCAGAAATTTACAAATAACAATAATAATATTAATGCCTTAATAGACTCATGGTTGCCATGTAATCATTGTAGCTAGCAGGAAGTGAGGTATTCAGGAAGTCAGGTAGTCAGGTAGTTTTGCTGTTCTTAGTTACCCGGAGTTATCAAGTAGTCATTGGGAGTGGATCATGGTGAGTTAAAAACAATAATCCTTTATTTAAAAAAGTTTAAGACTGGAGGCAAATGGGCACTAATATTCAAAACTGTGTGCCACACCTCTCAAAAACTCCTCAGTAGTGTACTCCTCGCTTTTATCAAGGATGCAGGCAAGTCTTTCCATATTGTCACAGTACACCTTTCATGGCACAGTTGGGCATTTCCAGCAATGAATTGCTCCAGCTCTGCATCTATTTTCCTTTGTATGCCACAGAGGCCATCTATGCATTTCCACAGGGTGGGATGCGACATGCATAATATGCTTTGCATCCCTCTGTGGAATGCCTCCAAACATTGTCAGTCTTTGCTCTGCCATCATGGACACTCTGTGAATGATTCCACAACTCAATTTCAAAATGGGTCTGTCTTCTACCTGTGCCTCCTTCCCACCGCCCTATCCACACATCCTTGAAGTAGTCAATGCCTGGTGTTAATTCTTGAAGAAATACTTTTAGATGGTCATCTGTTATCTCCTCAAAGCATGCAATTACTTGATTTGTGGGATAGAAGGCAAGAGAGGGCAGATATTTGCACTTAAGTGTGAATTCCGGGTCTTGAGAATACTGAACAGCTAGCCCCTCTATTTGTATCTTGTGGTATACATACCGGGCTGGATATTCAAACTGCGCCATTTTCTGGCGCAAGCCCTTGCGCTGTGCAAAATAGTTGCACAGGGTGTGTAGCCAAGCGTTCAAAGGAGTTGGGCGTATTGAGCAACTCCTTTGAATATCACCCCCCCAGCCACAGCCACTGTGCATGGCGCAGTGAAACTTGCGCCACCGCAAGTTGTCAGAGTGGAGCATTCAACTTGCGGTGGCCAGTACCATTGCGCCATGCGCAAAATCACGATATTCAAAAGGTGACATGCAAATGGGGCCATAATTCATGCAAGGCGCAGGGGGGGCCATTTGCATCTGATTATGGCCCCATTTGCATGCCATTAGCATGTAGGTGCACCGATCCCCGAGGACTTGCGCCTGGCCGCCTCTGCCAGGCAGCAGCCGCCGGGACTGGACGCGACTCAGCCCGATCACGGGCAGCAATGTGGCTCCCCCACCTCCTCCCGGCTTATTCCCCTGGTGGTCCAGTGGGACCGAATGCCCGATCATGGGCAGAATGTGAAATGAACCCCCGAACATGTTCCTAGTGCCTGATCGCGGGCAGAATGTGAAATGAACCCCGAACATGTTCCTAGTGCCTGATCGCGGGCAGAATGTGAAATGAGCCCCGAACATGTTCCTAGTGCCCGATCGCGGGCAGAATGTGAAATAAGCCCCCCAAGCATCTCCCTGGTGGTCAGTGGACCGTAATGCCCGATCGCGGGCAGAATGTAAATTGACACCCCCTGCCCAAACATCTCCCTGGTGGCTAGTGTCCCCCCACCCCACCTCCCACAGCGGGCGGCAGGCGGTGGGATGTTGCCCGCCGCCGCGGGGGAGCGGGTGAGGGTCTCTGTGGGGTGGGGGCACTTAGACACCAGGAGATGTTTGGGGGTTGTGATGTGACATTCTGCCCGCGATCGGCTTTATGGTCCACTGACCACCAGGGATATTCAGGTTGGGGGTTAGCATTCTGTCCGACGATCGGGCACTGAGGTTCAAGACGTTATGCCCACGATCGGGTCAGTACGGTGTGTGTGTGTGTGTGTGTGTGGGGTGCTCTGTACCTGTACTGCCCGCGATCGCCTAGAATATGTGTGGAGGTGGTGTTACATGCATCTGGTATCACCGCTAATCGGGTTGCATTAGCACGTCCCAGCTATGCCTGGCAGGGTGCGGCCGTGCGCAAGTCCTCGGATCGTGCACCTACATGCAAATGCGGCGCAAATGGGGCTATAGGTGCGATGCAAATGGCCCCTGCGCTTCTTGCATAAATTATGGCTCCATTTGCATGCCACCTTTTGAATATCGGAAATTTGGCGATGTATAATGGTACTTGGCGCCAACGCAAGTTTAATGCTCATCTCTGGCAACTTGCAGTGGCGCAGGTTCCCACTGCGCCTATGCTAAGTGGTGGTTGGTGAGTTCAAAGGAGTTGCACAATAGCGCAATTCTTTGAATATCACCCCGCCATGGCCCCTGCGCAAACTCATTTTGAGCAGCGCAAGGGCTTGCTACCAGAATGGCCAGTTTGAATATCCAGGCCCTGGTCTGAGTTAGAGCATTAAATGATATTTGATGTGGTACTATCAGGAAATTGTAATTAGGCTAAAAGATATTGCAATGCAAGAAGATATCACTAGAATTCATGATTTAGATGTTTATGGTATACTGTATATACAAATATAAAGATCTCTAGGGGCCTAGAAAAATTATTTGACTTGTGAAAACTATGATCATAGAAATATTCTTTGTATATTAAGACTGTCTAGCCTAGGACTCCAACTTCAGAATCTAAATAGATTTGTTAACTCTGAAAAGATGAGAAAATGTAATTGTTTAACTAAGTCATTAATGGATACTTTGCATGTTCTTTTCGAATGTGAAATTAGAGCAAAGCTCAGAAAAAATGGCTTGAGCCTCTATTTCTTTTACATTGCTCAACTCAAGATATTCTATCACACATACTCCAGTTTAAAAGATTAAAGTCATGTGTGAGTTGCAAAATTTATTATTGACTGTAAACTTGAAAAACTGACAATTAAATGCACTTTTACATATTTATGTATGACAAAAGAAAAGGGTATGCATATTTTAGCTTTCATATCATTTATGAATGTATGTAATGTAATAAATCATGTCTGATTTTATACAGTTTTCCTTTACAAATAAAACTGAATTGAATAAAAAAACGCCCCAGTTATGTTTTTCAGTGCACCTTGACTCAGTAATGGCCACCATATTCAGGTCAGCTTCTGTCATGACAGCCTTTAGATCCAAAATATTATTTCCAAGACTTCTAGCATTTGCACATATGGCCTGCCACATTTTGTTTCCACTGTATGTAACCCTGTTTTCCTTTGTTCCTCCAAGTTGCCCCCTCCCCTTTTTAATGCTTCTGTTCCTTTCCCCCTTATATCTATATATGTACTCACCAGAAGAGAGGAGAGATGGGGGATATGGTAGAAAACTATAAATACCTTACAGGGTAAATAAGGTATGGGAGGGTATATTTTTCAGAGTAAGAGGTGTACAAGAACAAGGGGGCATGCAATGAAGCTGGAAAGGGTACATTTAAGAGGGATGTAAGGAAGTACTTATTTACTGAAAGAGTGGTGGATGCCTGGAACAGGCTTCCAGCACGTGGTGGACGGAGCAAAAGCAGTGGTGAGTTTGAAGACGGCATGAGATAGCCACATAGGAATCTTAGTAGAAAGAAGGGTGGGGAGCCAGGAATCAAGTAGGGGATGCTTTGACAGTATAGACAGGGAAAAAAAGTGGTCAGACTTTGTGACTCAATCAGTCCTTGCCTGCCATGAAATTGAATTTATTTATGTATTCATTGCAGACTTGGTAACAACCTTTGAGCTCATTTGCCAAGGTTTTACATCTAACTGGAGTGGAGCACATTACAGACATAATCAGCTTGAGTGGAGGCTAGTTAGAGTAGAAATAAGTTTGGAAAACTACATAGAAGTAAAATGTAAAAACATAGAAACATAGAAGTTGTCAGCAGATAATGGCCTTCAGTCCACCTAGTCTGCCCATTAACACCAGCAACGGTGCTCTTTCCAGCTTTCCTGGAACTAGGTTGTACCCCTCCCTCAACTACCAGTATCCCTCGGATTAGCATGAGGACTAGAGCCTGCTAAACTAGGCCCTTTTTTAGCTTTATTATCAACCACTGAAAACTTTCACTAGTCGAGATGGACAAGTAGCGAATTAGCTGGACTTGCCCTGGTCAAGTTGCACTAGGTCTTGGGCTTGTAAAACAGTGTTAGAATCTAACCCTGCTCTATGCCTACCCCAAGCATTCTTAAATCCTGTAATCATTTTTGACCCCACCACCTCTTCTAGCTGGCTGTTCCATTTGACCACCACCCTCTCAGTGAATAAGTACTTCCTTATGTTCCCTATGAACCTCCTTCCCTCCAGTCTCATCCTATGTCCCCTTGTCCTTCAGCATCTTTTTCTTTGAAAATATGTATTCTCCTGTACCTTATTTTTCCCTGCAAGGTACTTAAATGTCTCAATCATATCCCTCCTCTCCCTCCTCTTCTCCAGGGAGGACCGATTTTAAATTTCTTCAGCCTATCCTTGTAGGGTTTTTGACATAATCTCTGCACCATCTTGGTTGCCCTCCTCTGAACTTCCTCTACCCTATCTATGTCCTTATGTAAGGCCTACAGAACTGGTACAATACATTATAAAATATTCACACAATTATGCAGACAACTAAGTGTGGCTTTAAAAAATTGGTTAGCAAGTGACAATGTAAGTTTGAGTAAACAGTCATAAGACAAGCACTCTGGTTGGATTTATAGCAGTACTAGGATAATACTGCAAGGTGGAGGGAGTTAGAGTAAGAGTGAGAGATGAGGAAGAAGGAGAGGAATAGTTAGGCAGAAAGGATGCCACAGAGTGTTGTCGGTCAGCATTGACAATTAGAGTTCAAGGCAATATTATTCCCAAGGGCTCCTCTGAATTGCGATATTCTGAAGAGCCAGTTATAGTGGCAGGGAAGTCACTGAACCATAGAACTGCCTGATTTGCAAAGGAGCACTATCCCAAGCATATTCTTCACAGTGGTATTGCTAGAGCTTGTGGGGGCCATGCTCCTTGTGGTGTATAGGTTGTAGACTGGTCTGAGGGATGCCAGTTGTAGGTAGTGTAAGGCTCAAAATTGCTTCTTGGCCAGAAAGATTGTTTAATATCTGAGATGAGCCAGTAAAGGGATCCAGTCTGTGAGGGCAAATAGAGTGCAGATATGTGTGTACTTGTGCAAGCCAGATACAAATCGGCAGGTTTTATAAAGTATCATACTAATTCTGTCTAACACAGTATCAGTGGGGAGATAAGCCTTTGAGAGAGATAACACAGAACTGGAGATGGCCAGGCATTTAGCATCAGAGGTTAAATTCAGCCTTTGTCTGTACAGTGCACTCAGTTCCTATTTGCAAGCTCTATGATGGAGCCAACATGCTAGAGTGGCTTATAGGGTGTCATAAAGGATGACACCTAGGTATCTGAAGGATTTTACCTGCTCAGTGGTGGATCCAAGTGCATTGATTATAGCTGGGAGAAGCATCTTGTTCTTAAGATGTATTCCTGATAACAACATAGTTTTTTGGGTTTTTTTATTGTTGAGAACAAGCTTATTATACTTAAACCAGGTTTTGAGGGCCTCAAAGCTTTGTTGGAGTTCACAGGTAAGGGTGTTGAGAAGAGGGCTGCTGCTGAAATTCATAGCACCATCTGCACATAGCAGCATCCTTGACAATGGGCAAGCATCTTGCAGGCCGTTGACAAAGAGACTGAACATAAGGGAGCCCAGGATTGATTCCAAGGGGAATCTTACTGTGACACTCCTTGCACTTGAGAGGATCCCATTAATCTTCACTCTCTGAAGGCAACCTGGGAGATAGCACTGGAACTATGATGCAGCTTTCCCTGAAGGGGCACGAGAGTGCAGCTTGGTGAGCAGCAGTGGGTGGTCCACTAGGTCTATATAGATATCACTGACCACTTGCCCTTTATCCAGGGCATCGTGAAGTAAACTAGCATACACAATGGGTGCCGCAACTGTGCTGTTTCTATTTTTCTATTTACAGTAGTGACCAGGGCCCAGGAGATAGGCTGGATCAGTGAATGGGAAACAAACATTCTCAAGAAACAATATCCTCAAATCATTTTATTAATATTGTACCCCAAATTCACACAACCATACTAAACCTCTTGGGCATCCTATAGTTTCTAGAATAGACTCCATTTTGGGGTGTTTATCCCACTACGTCAACTACTTCATGCAGCCTCTTTGAAGAGTACATTTATACAAGATAAATAAGATGAATACTTTTATACGACACCAAACACACCCTTAGGTTGATAAAGTGAGCACAGCTATTGAAGGAAAAAAAAATCTCATCCTTATTACTGTGGATATACAAGAATTGTACATCTTTATCCGGCATGAGGGGGTATTGAGATCAATGGCTACTGAATGCAGACTAAGGAGGACAGGGGCAGGTTGGTAAGCTCATTTACCTACTATGGTAAAATATTTTAAATATCTCTAAGGTGATTTTCATTATACTATACAGAGTCAAGAAACATTTAAAAGCTTGTTTTGCTAAAATTCGGACAAGAGCTATAATATAGTATATAACACATACTGGTGAAGATATTAGCTACCTGTAAAAATCAACTAACTAAGCAATAACCCATGACAGGGTATATAGTTTATAAGCCTTTAATCAACACCTCGGGTGAGCTGTGATGTATGATGCCACAGGCTGAGTGTCCTTACAGTGCCTAGGAGGATTAAATGCCTCATAACCCCACACCCTGCAGTGGGTTATTGCACTTATAACGTATATGTTCAAAACAAGGGAAAACAAGTTAAAGGGGGTTTCTCCTGTTTAAATAGCAAGGAAGTTATCATATCCTGCCACCTTACAAAATAGTCCCCAACAAATATTGCATATGTGATTGCTTTTATTTACATAGAAATGTCAGAAATGCAGTACTGAGATGATTTCTGACATGTCTTGTGCATAATATAGTTAGTTAGACTTGCAATGCAGTTTACTTGTTCTCCCCCCCCCCACACACACATATAGACACATGCACTTCGTAGCCCAAAAGAGAACAGTGATGATCTTAGCTCCTAATCACACAGCCAAAATGAGACAGGTATCTGAGCTCCAGATAAACACATACACACACACACACACACACACACACACACACACACACACACACACACACACACAATATACTCACACACATACAGCTCCCGATCACAGACAGATGTGTCCCAGTCTCTGTCACTCACTCTCTCTCTGTCTCTTTCTCTCTCACTTTCTCTCAGGCTGCATAGAAACATTGTTTGGAAAAACAAACATTGTCAGAAAAAAGGAGGGCACAGTGCACACTGTCACCTTGCTGTTACTGACACACAGAACAACAGAACACGCTGACAGACAGGTGTCAGAAGAAAGGAGAGCACACCGTCAGCTCGCTGTTACACAATGAGCAACACAATGAGCTGATGGACAGAGAGAGAGACTAAAGTTAAGTTGCACTGCTGTGCAGCCACTCTCACTCCATACTTTTGGTTGCACAGCTCTCTGTCTCTCCACACTGCATAGCGGCGTACAAGCTGTAATGTTGTGGGGGCACCAAGGTACAACCATCACAGTGAAAGACAGAGAGACAGACAGATTGCATATGTCCTGGTCTCACATTTCGCTGTCACTTTCTCTCTCTCTCTCTCTCTGGTCTCGTGACCTCACTGTCACTGTGTCTCCTTCTCTAGCAGCATGGCTCACTTTCAGAGCTTGTATGGATGGCTACAGGACAGGCTGGGAAAAAATATATCTCCCGCTAACTTGAATGGCTCCATGTTGCTGTTCACCAACGGAGAAAGGTCTGGGAAAGAACAAAAGTATGTGCTGCTGAATTGTTATAGGGCTAGGTTGCTCTCTTTCGCTTTCTCGCTTGCTTCTTTAATCCCTTTAATGGCTGCCATTGTCCTTTGGGTTTCTGAAGCTGTAACAAGTGCTGACATCTGCAGGTATATTTAGTCAGGCCTCATCACTCTAACTGTGGATTAAATAGGAGATTTAATCCATGCTGAGGTGATGGTATTTGACCAATGAGCTGTCCTCCTTCTGTCAACCCATGGTTTAAGCCCTTATAAGCATTTTCCTTAGAGGTCTTACTAATCACATGAAGCACAATAGAATAAAAACATAGTACCATGAAAGAAGTATACAAGACTGTGGTTCAAAGTGATTACTATACATAACACAAGTTCTGACATTGTAACTGGATTATTTTTATTAGTGGTTACATTTATAAATTGCATATGCAATAGCCTGTTAATATCTTCTAATATAGTGAAATCTTGATATAGTGAGCTCTGCTATAGTATACACCACGTATACCATACACCCTTAGTACAGACAATCACTTTTAATGGATGAAAACAATTTTCCAAAAGCCAAACACCATACAGCTCTATGTTAAAATGCTTGTTATAGTGTACAATGCCACCTGCTATTGGGGACAGACAGACACCCTTATAAGGTGTTAATTGCCAGCTTACTGATGCCATACAGCTGACCCTATACCTCTCCAACTACTTACAAGGTGTTAATATCCTGTTAAGAGACTGTGTTCAGAGCACTGATCAGTCCCAGTCATGCCCTAGTCCTCTTAGCCTTTATCACATCTGCACTGAGAGACTGGGCTAGTGGAAACTCAGGGATCATGTGCTGTTACTCAGGCAAATGGCACTTTACAGGAGATGTATGGAACTTACTTGATGCCATGGAGCCAAGGCAGGAGCAGGCAGAAAGATCCCTGCAGCAGTCAGAATGTGTACTTTTACTTCACTATGCCAGAGCACAGTGAACTTCATCAGGGAGAGAATGATCGCAGGCTGTCAGCATGTGCGCATAAGTAGCAGTAGACAGTGTACTGCAGTAGGACTAAAAGTTTGAGAGTACACCAGAACACGATTAGAAGAAACAGAAAGAGTGTCCCAGAGCCAAGGAAACAGCAGGCAGAAAGATCACCACAACAGAATGGCAGTCAATGTAAGCAAGAGCATCATCATCATCAGGGCGTGGAAACGTATTTAACTATGTAGCTGGACAGAGCTCGTGATACAGTACACTAGATGGACAGCAACCGAAAGTAAAACACACTAAAATGGACTGTGCCTATAACGGATGAAAGTCTCATTCACAAACTAGTCCATTATAAGCAATGTATGCTGTATAACAAAATCACTCTTATAGCAACCATCTGTGAAGGCTTCCATTGTTTTCCAAGTAAGCGACACCTCAATGTAGTGGAATATTTGGCTAAGTAGTAACATACCAGCGAGCTCCAGAAGTCTTCAGTATAGAGAGGGAATACTATATATAAAGCATAACATGGAAACATAGCACCACGAAAAGAGTTTATAAACTGTGGTTAAAAATGATTACTATACCTAACAGTAGTTCTTACATTCTAACTAGATTATTTTTACCAGTGGTTAAATGCCTTTAGTGTTATGTTTTTCATATAGCCTGTTAATATCTTCTGATGTAGTGTGAGGTGCTAATTAGGTAGCATAAGATAACACTGCTTTCAGGATATGTACTTGGTAATTCTTGTCACATTGTGAGGCATTATTTAAATAATATATGGCAGTGCTGCTTCTAGCAAATAACTTAACTGCATTATCTGAAAATAGTAGAAACTAATGTAATGTGGAAGCAGATATCTGACTACAAGAAAACAGATGCAATAATGATATTGCACTATCAACCATAAATATAGTGGATAAATATATAATGCAAGAATTATGCTTATTTAATTTTAATATTCTTTCTTAGGATATACACCTCACAGAGGAAAATTGCAAAGATACCATTATTTTGGTAGTTCTTTGTCATTCTTTGCATGTCTCATGCCTCATTATTGAAGCTGATTACCTCAAAATGAATCGAAATTAACATACACTGGACCATACAGACATAAGTCTACCTGCATGCTATTATATTTACAATGGAGTACTGCTGTGCACTGGGATACTGTGTGTGTGGGCAAACAAGTTTCTTAAGTTACAAATACTGTGAGACACCTATACAAACTTAATTTAAGACAGAAATATATACAAGTATTTATCCAACACTTGTGAGAATATTTTGTAGCAAATATATGTGACATTTTGAGACCCTGTACCTAGAGTGAGAATACTGAAATGTTCTTACTGTAGGTCTTATATTTTCACTATAGGTCCAGTGGCCACAAACATATGTTTACTGTAGGTCCTGATAATCAGGAGAAAGCCAACAGTATGCACAGCACAGTTTTAATTTTAGAACTAAAAAGGTCACTCGTACTGACTCGTTTAATTTCTGCTACATGAGTCAAAGCACTTTCATTTTCTATTCCCTCATATAAAATTGCAGTTCTTCCAAAAAAAAAAAATTAGCTTAAACCCACCTTTCAGCTAAGCCAGTCTTAGTGCCACAGCGTGAAATACAACCCACATAATCTTACAGGTTTCTAAACCTCCCTGATTTTTGGTTCTTAGTCAGCCTTTCCCCAACTGGCACAATATCTGTTCACTCAACTGCACAACTGAATGATAGATTTGATATGGCTCTGCCACCAGCCAATCTGAATGCGAGCGCCTCTCAGGGCCTGCTCCAACTGGCCAGAAGCTCTCCACCATCTCTGCTCTCCAAACTGTCTTATTTTAGAATTCAAGTACTGTTTGTATATATCTGCATTGATTACAGCCAGTTTACAGTTTTAAATGCAACTGGTCTGAAAAGAGCTGTGATTACAGGCCTTTCTTGAGTTTTTGTGCTGCTCCATACTTTTAGCGCCCAAACAAACAGCTCCTTTGTTGTGCAGATTGGGCTCCCTTCTGGGCTGACCATGCCTCTGTGCCACAGACAGCCTACTTAATCCCCCCTCTCTTCTTCTCCTCAGTTGGGCCCCCTCTGTAGGTACCAAAGCTCCCATGCTGAGCCACCTTGGCCACTGGACTGATGGCTCTTCACAAGCCCGCTGCCGAGCTTTCTGCCCAAGATCCTCAGCCTCTCTCAGGTGCAGCTCTGCCACCAGCCATTATTGCCCCACCGCGCTGAGTGCTGGCTCCCCACCCACCCCGCCCGCCTGCCCAAGCTCAACACTTTCATTTATACACTATTGCTTGCTACCCGATCAGGTTTTTCTAACAGCCTACTTCTCCATTGGCTGCTTATAGGACTCTACCATGAGAGGGATCCACCAGTGAAGCACCCTAAACACAGCTTACTGGCCCTCTCATTCCTACCAGTAGCTCCACCCTTCTGGACTGCACCATGGTGTCCTGGCAGGCACCACAACTTTGGTATCTTTCTTTGGCACTGTCCCTATTACATACTTATCACACTCCCTACTAAGCTGCCGAGGGCTCACCCACTATGGTTAAGCCATCAGCGGTAGGTAACAGCTCAGTCTGCCCTCTGGCACAGTGCCACACTGAGACCATACCCTCCTTGCTGCACGGTGGCCTCCTGCACCTCATTAACCTCAGTGCCCACCCACTTCATCACCCTCCACAGGCTGACATCCTCCCCATGTTTCACTCTCTCCCACATAAAAAGCTAAATGGCTATTCTATAGCTCCAACAAGGGAAACAGGGTACCCTTCTCCTTCTCCTCCTACTCCTTCTAGCATCAGGGGATATCCACCTAAACCCAGACCCTGTCGTAGATTACCCATCAGCTGATACCCATCCAGCCACCACCCCTCTGACATTACCAAACGGCCTTAAAATCATTCACCTAAACACAAGAAGCCTGGTCCCAAAAATCTCTCTACTACAACCCATGGTACTGGAATATGCCCCTGATATTATCATAATTTCTGAAACCTGGCTGACTAAAAACATTCCTAATCATGCTATCACCATCCCTGGCTTCACCATCTCTAGTCAGGACAGGGCAGGGAGAGGTGGTGGCATGGCTAGCTACACCTCCTCTACCCTCCAGTGCACTCCCTTCTTCACTTCAACTGTCCAATCCTCCCACAAGGCCTTACTTTTAAATATCTCCCATCCCCATACCATCCCCATCTGCATTTCTGGAGTATACTGTCACCCAGGGCAGCCAACTTCCAATGTCACTGACTTGGTCACAAAACTTTCCTTATTGGCTAGCAGTGGTGAACTATCCATCCTGCGTGACCTAAACTTAAACTAGCTGGCCCCATCCCTGGCTCACATTTGCTCCACCATAGATGCCTTAAACCTCCACCAACTCATACTAGAACCCACTCGACTAAACTATGTCACTAAACCACTCCCTGCTTGATCTAGTCCTCACCTTCCATCCCCACCATGTAGTGGTCTCAGGGCTACTACCTGACTCTATCAGTGACCACCACATGACCTTTGTAATGCAAAAAATACATAGGCCCAAGCTTCCTGCAAAAATTATTCTCACTCGACTGTTCGCAACCCTTGATCTACAACTTTTGCTTCAGGATCTCTCTCAAAACAACTGGTCCCCCACCGTCCTCGGCTCCCTCACATGGCCCTTCCCATTTCAAATCCGAGTTCCTAGCAATTTGAACTCCCATGCTCCACTCTGCAAAACTAGGGCATGTAGCACACACCTTCCTTGGGTCTCACCTGCGCTACTCGCCTGGCAATGAGCTTGTGCGACCTTGCATGACATTGGGCAAAAGCAACCAACTGTACTAGCAACCTCAAACATTATCATGAACTCAGAAATGGTTGCACCAAAGCCATCCTCCTAGCCAAGGCTGAGCATTTCCAGTCCAACTTCCAAGCTAACACCATGGCCATCCAAATTCTGGAGGATCGTCCAATCCCTCTTCTCACCTGCTTCAAACACTTCACTGCCTATCCTCAGGCACAACCACGCTGTCCTTACTGAACCTATGGACATTGCCAATTGCTTCAACTCCACTTTTGCCATCTGTGCCTTTGCACTGCTTAGCACCTTCTCTAACCCCTATCTTGCCCCGGTGTCCCTGTCCACCTCCCACCCTCTGCTCCCCTACCTGCTCCCATCCCATCCCCACAACCTGCACCCCCCTGTTGCGTGGCCCCCCAACGCGATCCCGCACCCCTACCTCCCCTCAGTTCTCCTTCTCTCCTGTCTCTCCTGAAACCACTCTATCAGCTCTCCTGGCACTTGATTCTACCAAAGACTCCTCACCTGATGGCCTGGACCCTAGGCTCCTCTTCCTCTTGGCTCCTGCCATTGTCTATCATATATCTTTGATACTAAATCTCTCCTTTGAGTCTGCCACTGTTCCTATGACTTGGAAGCATGCCATTGTCCACCCCCTCCCTAAGGGGGGAGACTCCACTGCTCCTGGGAACTATCGACTTCTTTCTCTCCTTCCAGCCTTAGCCAAACTCCAAGAACACATAGCACTTGACCAACTCTCCTTGTTCCTCTCTGACCATGCTTTCTTCCACCCTTCCAGTCTGGCTTCAGGAAAGCCCATTCCACCACCACCTCCCTGTTGAGGCTAACTGAGACCATCTCCTCAGGCTTTGACAAAGGGAACATTACCCAGCTATCTTTGTTGACTTGGCGAAGGCCTTTGACACTATCTCTCACCCCTCCTCCTTCACAGCTTATCAACATTTGGCCTCTCCCTTACTGCCACAAGCTGGTTCAGCTCCTACCTGTCAGGCAGGTCGCAATCAGTTAGAAGAGGTGATGTCATCTCACCCCCCGTCTATTACCACTGGAGTCCACCAGGGTTCAGTGCTAGGCCCCATCCTGTTCTTCATCTTTTTAAATGAGCTCCCTCAGGTTTGCACATCATCCAGCATCCACATGTACTGTATGCTGATGATACAGTGCAGTTTACCTTCAGTAAATCAGTCCCTGATGTCTCTGCCAGGTTTCAGTCCGACTTCTCCAAGGTCCAACTCTGGTTCAGCTCACACCAACTATTCATAAATGCCAAAAAGACAGTCTCCATGACCTTCAGCACAAGGCAGAGACTTGCTTGGCTAAGCAAGCTCCCCTCCTTTCCCACCCTTGATGGGACTGTATTTGAGGACATCTCCTCATTCAGGTATCTCAGTGTTTGGCTGGATAGATACCTCAACTTCTCTATATACATAGATGCTGTTCTGAAAAAATTAGGACCTAAGCTTGGTGCCCTCTACAGAAACTGCAGCTGCATCTCTCTTGCCAACAGGCACAAGCTGGTACATGAGATGATCCCGCCCATTTTCAACTATTGCAAAATAGTCTATGGTGCCGCCCCACAGTCCCACCTATCCAGATTGGACTCTCTCTTCAACTCCTTCTGTCATTTTGCTCTTGACGCCCCCCTCCTAACCCACTATTGTGATCTGTACTGCTCCCTCAACTTTCTTCCCCTCCACAATTGGAAAGTTCTACATGGTGCCAAGTTCATCTCTAAATTCTGGCTTGGTTCACTCCCCTCATACATCTCCTCCTCTCTTGGTGCCCCTCCACTCCGTTTACATCCTTAGATCCTTGCTGACACTCCACACCCTATCTATCCCTGGCAGAACCACATCCTCTGGACAGAAAGCCTTCTCATATCACCTGCCTAAACTGTGGAATTCTCTGCCTCCTCAAATCTGCTTCTCCTCCTCCCTGTTTTCTCTTACCTCTGCACTACACAACAATCTCACCCCTTCCTGAACCTGCTTCTGACCCCTCCTCACTTAACTCCTGTATACCTTCTCTCCTGCCTCGACCACATGCACTTACCCCACCCCTCTTGGTCTAGCATTTAACCTTGAAACATGCTCACCTTGTGAAAGGATACTGTAACTGCTGCAGTGTACCACCCACAAAATCCTGTTGCACTACTCATAGGCACATGGCTCAGCACTGCTCTTAACAATTGTGTGTATTATGCATTGTATACCTATCATCTATGTTCCTCCTGTATTGTAAATGATGCCTCTCACATGAATGTACTTCTTACCATGTTACTCACTCCTAGACCTTGCTTGAATGTATATACTATACTGTATCTATTGTACCACTGTGTTACCATATTTAATCCCACATCTGTATTACTGTACAATTTGTCATTGTTACTGTCATCCCACTACCCCTTCCCCCAGGACATACTGTGAGACGAGCATTAAGTTGCTCAGTGTATCTTTCCTGGGAAAACATTTCAGTAAATAAATAAATAAACACTTACTTGCATAAGAAGAGAGGGGATGCAGCCTGGGGAAACAGATGCCAGTTTTGAAGAAGGATACACCAGTGCTGAGAAGTGTGGACCACTATCCAGCTCCATTTCTTGGCAGAATAATTAGTTAATTCATATTATTATTATTATTATTATCTTCAGCATGGAGGAGAGCCCTCCATGGAGGAAATCTCACCCTCCCTCCAGGCTAAGGATTACTATTATATCCAGAAGTGAATATGACTTCAGTTCACAAAATGAAGAGTCTCTTCTTCTGTTTGGAGACTTCTAACCTTCCAAAAGTGATGCAGAGCTGGCCCCACAAGGATGAATTCCATTTCTGGGGAACTGCTGAAAGCGAGAGTCAATGGCAAGGGACAATGAGATCACTGATGGAATCTCAAGGAGAAGGGAACACACAAACAGCTGCTTCATGCTTGACCACCCAGACAGTATCCTCTGAAAACCAAGTTCAGTCTAAACATTGGATCCAAGCCCTTAAGGGGAAAAGGTCAGAACAATGCCCTTATTGGTAGAGACCCAAGGTAGATCGCCCTTATGGGGCAGGATTGATATGCCCTTGTTGGGCAGGAGAAAACAAGGTATAATGCTAGCAAAGGAGGGATGCAACAGAAGGTGAAGCCTGGATAGTTAGATGATTTTGAGCACAAAGTTCAGGTAAAATGAGGAAGAAAGTGAATGCTTATGTAAAAAGTGTAATGGCATGATAAGGGGGTGAATGACGGGGTAGGTAGCATAATATGAAGTGACTATCCAGGTATGTGTTGCATGGTATGAGTGTTAAGCCCTGATGAGAGGGCCTAGTCAACCACCTAGCAGGCTGGAGGAATCTGTAGAAGGGATGAATCAGCAGGTTGATGTCCCAATTTAGGTAGAAGAGTCACACAGTGTGACTGGCTCAGAAACAGGTGTGGTCAGCAAAGCCCAGCAGAAGCCATCTAGGGGGACAGACGTGGAAAGCAAAGTGGTACAAAAGGCCCAGAAGGGAGTCACCAGGGCTCAGGCAGAAGGTCCAGGGGAAGTATAGGAAAGATAGAATCTGACAGTCAAATAAGAGGAAGGATGAGGCAGAGTGCAAGCAGTGGATGGATCAGTGTGGCCTGCCAGGTGAAACAAGGAGCAGCCAGGGCTGTACTTTATGGGAGAGGCAGGCATCACTGAAAGAGACCTAGGGACAGATGGCCAGAACACAGAAGGAAGAGTGATTTTCCTGCAGACAGCAGACAAGCAAGCAGGACCAAACAAGGGATAGAACACCAAGTAGTAGAAATGCCAACACCATGCAGGTCCCAAACACAAACCTGGAATGGAGAGAAGCAAACAGGTGCCATGGCTGACTGGAAGCAGAAGAGAGGGTAGTGCCAGCAGGGAAGACAGCAGCACTGTTTGAGGAGAGATGGACAGTGGGAGCAAGAAAAGAAAACACACATCCATACAATGCTTGGGAATGCAGTTTAAGTATTGCTTGGTGGGATGTATGGCATGTGTTACCCACTGCCATTGAACCACAGAATTTAGAACATGGGCATGAAAAATTAAGTATCCTGACTGGCTGGAAGCCACAGTCAGATATGCATTTATTTTTCAATAGATGCCCACCAAATAACAAGTTCCAACCTGGCACCACTCAATAGAAAACTGGTATCCTTCTGCTAGTTCCAATGTCATTTTTTTTACCTACTTGGTAAACGAGAGTAAAGTGGAGAGAGACCCATCACACATATACAGGCAAGCACAATCCTGCCCACAAAACAATGCCATTCTTTTCTTCCTCTTTTTTTTTTAATTAAACACAAAATATTTAATAACTGTCATGATCTGCCTGCCCTTGGTACATGTCTGCAACCTCGCCCCAGTCCTGTCTACAATCCTCCGCTCTCTTCTCCTGATATTGATACTTTACTTTGTATTCACACACACACACACACAGAACAACCCTATCCAGAAGTCCACTACCATTCTTTAAGAAAATACAAACAACTTTGATTTTCACTTTTGCCATACATTCCTGGCAACTGGTACCAGCCAGTCAAAATGTGAAAAAACATGTTGTGCAGTGCATTTTGATTTGTGTGTGTAGTCCTGCTGTGTCCTACCCTTTGTTTGCTATTAGGATTTTTTAATTTGTCTATTAGTTTTATGGTCTAAAGTTCTCCATGTTAGCATGGTTTATTGTTCTTCTTTTCCTAAAATGCCTCCTCTCTCATGCAACAGTCATGTGCCCAGGACCACTGATTCAGCAAGTACTGGAGATAGGATCCTGATGCTCTGGCCTCCATTGAATAACTCTAATTCAGTATTTTTGTCTTTTATGTGTGTGTGAGGTCTAGCCAGCAGAAGTAAATGTTTTGCTGTTAAAACCTTTGATTTCATCAAACTACACAAAGCCTCATAAAAACACACAAATCACCCTAGATCATCAGTGCTATAATTAGTAAAGACTCTGGCTGTTTTCTTATAGATTAACCCACTTAATTAACCCTCATGTGCAGTATTTGCTAAACTGTAAGTGTAGCCTTCAGTGCTCACTGAATAAGGAAAGTTACTTAAAATTACAGTTCTACTATTGCAAAATTGACTGCAAGTCAGTACTTGCTGAATCTATGATCCCAGAAACATCACTGTCACATAAGACAAGAGGCATTTTAGGAAAAGAAAAGCAATAAACCATGCTAACATGGAGATCCCCAGGGACCATAAAACTACCATAAATGTAGCTGGATAATTTAAAAAAAAAACTTCTAATTGCAAAGAAAAGGGAAGGACAAACTAGGAATACACATGCAAATCAAAACACTCTGCACAATATATGTTTTTGCAAATGCTGACTGTAGTACTCCTTTAACTAAAGATCTATTATATGGACTATAGTACTCTTTAACTAAGGATCTATTATGTGGACTAAAATACCCTTTAACTAAGGATCTATTATGTGGACTGTAGTACTCCTTTAACTAAGGATCTATTATGTGGACTGTAGTACTCCTTAACTAAGGATCTATTATGTGGATTGTAGTGCTCCTTTAACTAAGGCTCTATTATGTGGAAATATAATTGCAGTAACCACTCTTAGCAAAATAAAAGTGGTTTTACCCGTGTTCTTATACTATCAAGTTCCAAGTTTATTTACTACACATACAGTATATATAACACATTGTTCCTCATACAAAAACACAATCAAGATTTTTTTTAAATGTAAACTATACATACCAATAAAAACAAATCCTACGTAAAATAGCATTGTTATTCTTTATAGTATTTTATAAGTTTGACTTAACTTTAGAGGCTACAATCACAAACCTAGCTAGAGAGTATTAAATGGAAAGATTTTTTGGAAAATAACAGATAATCTGTGTGTGTCTCTATGGATTTTCCAGCCAGATGTACAGTATATTTAATAAACACATTTTCCTGAGATCATATAATTTTGGACATTAAATTAAAATATGGTTTGTATTCCAACACACCAAGCAATAGTTTTTACAATCTAAACTGCTTGAAATGTATGCCAATTTAAAACATTTTTGCAGGACCTGCATTAACATCAAAGTGCAGTCTTGCAACTGTCTAGACCTGCAAATTATCTTGGCACTTTACAATATAGGGTTCTTTAATATGCAGTTTCTTAATTTTACTATATCTCATGAAATTTCTAGAACTAGTCAATCTTTATCTCTTTGTTTAGCTATATCGATAATTCTTAATTTTGCAGCTTTCACATACGTTTGAAGCTCTATAATATTTAATAATTTAAGTATACTTTCCAAGCCTTTCATTCTTAGACCACCATCCAATTCTTTGAACCAAGACTATTTTTTATCAATTGTATTACTCCTAAGTCTGAGACATTTAAGGAGTCCAACCAGCATCCATAAAATAATGTATTTATTGATTTGCATTTTTTTAATTAAATAATTTATATCAGTCTCCAGAATAGCTCAGTTTTGGTTTGGTATTTTATGATCCTAAGAACCTGCTGAAACCACTCCTAATTTGCTAAGAGTGGTTTCTGCAACTATATAAACACACATGAGAGGGTCTTTCATGAAAACAGTTCTAAAATTCTGAAGTTCTAAGTTCAATTGAATGGTCCATGCCCACATAGGGCCTCTCTTTTTCTACCAAAACACAATTTTATGTGAGCTCCATTTTTTTTAAACAGAAGTTCTCTCATGCAAAGAAATTGATAAAGTACTGTTATTACTGCAAGAGATGCAGAGCTGTATATAGAAACATAAAGAGGAAGGTCACTATTGTCACCTTGTTTGACATCCCTGTGCATTAGTCCTCCTAGAGGTAATATTGGTAAATGAACCTCTGACAACAAGAATGTAACTTGTATCTCAACTGGGCTATCATCAGTGAATATAGTGTAGAAGAACTAGTTATTTACTAGTGTATCAGCTAATCATCACAGTATATACTGTAAGCATTTTGAATGTATGGAGCATGTTTCACTTGCAGATGTGGGACTGGAAGCAATGTGGTCTAGGACTAAGTCACCAGTTTGAAAATCAGACCATAACATGTTCTAACCCTATTGCAACCAAATACTCAATATGCGGTCTTGACTTGAGAGAGTCACTTAGCTGCTCAGTGGTCTAATTTACCCATCCATAACAATGGGTAAAAGTGGGTTCCTACTGAAAGTGAGATGTTGCATCTCAACTAGGCTATCCTAGGTACTGTAAATAAAAACAGCATATGACATGGCCTGACTTAAGATATCATATTTGTCTTTATGTCAGGCTAATGATGTTGTGATATCTCATGAGCAGTGAAGACATGAGTGAGATATCTTAATATCTTTGGCCTAGAAATGAAGATAAATATGATATCAGTTAGGCCATTTCATATTTATACAGACATATGTTTTGAGATAAACATGATTGGAAAAGTGTAAAAAAGTGCTTGTGACTAGGAAAATGTAACTAACGGTTGGCTTGTTTTACATTAACAGTTACTGCAATTGTTTGAGAGTGGTTTTCAACATTTACTACTACTTCTGTGTAACTCACTAAGACCATAGCTTTCCATTACGACTAGTACATAATGAAAAAGTTTGATATACAATTCTTTTGTTTTTGATCTTTTGGGGACATTAGTTTATCAAAAAAGTAAAAACAAATTCTGCCATTTTGGTGCAGTATAATCAACCTCCAGCTGTCTCAGTCTCACTTTGGATTTAAAAGTGAATATCACGTTATCTATCCTTAGCTGATGCTTGTACATGCTTTGACCCAACCTGAAGCTCTTGAGACTTACCAGTAATGTCACCCTGCTCTAGTCCAGCTCCAAGACTGTCCTCCTTCCCTCCACATATTTTCCTTCTCTTTATAAATAACTTCTTGACTACTAGCTCTCTTCCTTCTTGAACCTTGTTGTCGTACCATCCACTGTTGTTTTGCCAATTACCACCCCTGACCTTCCTTCTGTCAGTCTTTCTTGTTATGTTTGAACATTCCTCACATTTCTCTCTATATAACCTTACTATCTTATTAACCCTTTCACTTCACAGGTCGGGTCCATGGTTTCTGCACTTATTATATATCTTGCTGCCATTATCTATATAACGCTTGCCATTATTTTTTGTTGTTTCTACCCATTGTATTTTTGTAGCACTGCTGTACTGTTCCTCTATTTGTACTATTGTACCCATGTTGCTGTTGTTCAACTGTTCTCCTTTTGTTGTACTCTCCTGGGGTCGTGCCTGAAAATAGTCATTTTATGGCTAGTGCACCTACCCAATTAACAAAAACTAAATAAATAAATGGTATCTAGAAATGAAACACCACTGATTTTGTAGATATTTTTGTGCTGAACAACTTTCATGCTCAATGTACCTGCTGTCATTTTCCTTTTCAAAGTTATTCACATTTGTTTGAAGAAAAAGTGATAAAAGAATTGTCTGCAATTTTTCCTGATTATAAAAAATGTAAAACGGTATGTATAAATGAAACACCACTCACTGTATAGATATTTTGTGATGAATAACTTTTATTCTCACAGTACTATTCTATCATTTTTTGTTTTAAATTTATTCACATTTGTTCATTTGGGTGAGTGAGTAGAAAGAAAGGCTGATGTGTGGCATGCCCCTTGATTTTAAACTGTTTCGTGCAGTTACTTGTGTGACTGTTGTGCAAGGAAAGACCATTTTTTTAACATAGTTTTGACAGTGGAGACACACTGAGTTCCCTCTACAGCTCACTGTCTTTTTGCCACTCAGGGTGCATTCTGGGATACCTGGAGGATTGAGACCACTCATCCCCAATGATCCTTGAAATACACAAAAGTGTGCCAGAAACATTTGTGGGGAACGCATAGCAGTTTGTGGCAGAGTTGCCCCTTCAGAACCTCCCCTTTTTGTTTGTCTTTGTCAGGACCATCCCTCTTTTCTTAACCCTATTTTTCTATTTCCTAGTCTACTGTCATAGCACCCTCTTTTTGTGGTTCTTCTGGACCTTTTCAATTTTCCCATTAAGAGGGGTCTCCCTCATAATCTCTATAAACTATTCTGTCCCTGCTATTTAAATCCATCTGTGGGTCCTGGTCAAAGCAGAGCATTTTTTTGTATTATTAAAGGGTTCCTGGGAAATCATTTGATTTACTTGCCCATTTTACCTCTTAGAATATTTTGGAATTACCCAGGTACAGGGACACCTGCATCAGTGGGACAATAATGGGAATGGGCATATTTGTGAAGACAAATAACCTAGAAGTTAGGAACCTTAGAAGACCTGACTCTGTTATTAATTTTCAAAGAAAAAAAACACCAGCTTAAAAACACACCTCATGGTAATGGTACAGTTCATTTAAACCAGGCGGAGTGTGTGAGTGTAGAAGAGAGTGGTGTCCTGAGGTGGAAATTTGTGTGAAGTTTCTTTTCCATAAAGAACGGTCCTCTGCTGGTTGCACCTCGTGGTTGTTCGGATGGTCGGTACAGCCTGTGAGTGTGAGAGAGAGAGAAGACGGTGTTGCAAGTTAGCACTGTTTTGTCCCACTGTGTACAGCTTGAATAAGGTTGTTACAGGGACAGGATCCTTAAAAGATAAAAGAGCTTTTCATATGTCAGACAGTGCTTGTTCTTTGATACGTTGTTATAAATAAAGGGTTTATGTCTTTCCTATGCAGAAATGGGACAGGGGAGCGTATGAAACCAACAAATGGGCCCAAAAGGAAAATAAAAACTGATGGCTACTTCAATATACATATTTCTCTTACATGCACAGTGTCCCAAGCCTAAAGAAATAGACAAATATGATATAGTATGATATGATGAGAACACCGAAAGTTTTATTTTAAATACAGCTTATAGTATGAATAAAAAAGATCCTATTTTTCTTACCTGGAACCTTAGTATGAGTCTGCACCTTAGAGAAATGTGGGGCCAAAACGAGGCTAATTCCTATGCTTTGGAGAGGTCATGAACAGTCCATAATACTGTCCAGGAGGTGTTGCCATGACACCCAGATGACCATTTAATAGTTATCTCTTCAATTCTTTTGAATCCTAAGAGTTCTGGCAGTGCCAAATAAAGGGATGCATTGCATAGGGATTTGTGTTTTGGTCTGACTGATCCCCAAATGACTGTATCAGTATAGAGTCTATGTTGTTATTAGAATAGAGGGTAGATCAGCTGACAGTATAACATCACTATTTGAGCTGTATATACTGTATTCTCCCTGAAACTATGGCTAGGCAGATGAGTGTTTGGTAGCAGAAGGGAAAGTACTGCCACCTGGAGCACAGAAGATAGTGGAAACACTGAAGCTTTGAAAGTGTAACCTTCCACTCTGTGGTCACACAACCAAGTTTGGGATTCTGTTGAAACTGTATAGTTTAGAGTATTTTTTTTTTCATTTTGTTTATTTTGTTTGTTTTTTACAATGTTACATTAACAGCTTTAGAGATATTATTTTTTTTATTTTTGAAAATAAAATTCACACTGTTCACCAAGTGTGTTCTAAAGCTGCAAATCTCTGTGTCTGAGTTATTGTTCCCACTTAAACTTGCACAGTTGGTGTCAGAGTGGATTGACTGGTTGTCTGAGGTAGGAGGGGAAACCAATCTGGGTATCTGACCAGATACCACTACGACAACTAAAGCAGAGATGGCTGAAGGAGGAGTGGAGAGAAAGCAAGGGAGCAGTCACTTGAACCAGAATGGCCATGATGGGGTACCACTGTATGCTGGCTTGCCAGCTGAGACCCAGAGAAGGACAGCAAAGGATGAGAGTTCAGAAGAGGATAGGGAACCAGAAACTAAAGAGAGATCCCAAGAACCACAAGATGAACCACTGGAAGGTATGGCTGATCTACTCTGCTGGCTGATGATTTGACTGCTAAAAATGGAGCAACAGAGAGATCTAGACCTACAAGAATGAGAGAAGGAGTGATGAAGGCATGACCTCAGGTGGTCTGACACCATTCAGATAATTAAACAAATGGAGGCAGGACAGGGCACCAGTGGTGAAGGGTACCCACCAACCCAAAAGACATTAAAATTACTAAAATGACTGGGTCAGTTGATATCGAGGCCTACTTGACCACATCTGAGAGGGTGGCAAAGGCTTGTGGATGGCCACCTAGTCAATGGATGGTTCGCCTGGCACCATATTTATCTGGCAAGGCGCAACTAGCTTATGGAAATATGGACTCGCGTTTAAGTGATGATTATGATCTGGTCAAACAGGAAATACTTAAACGTTACAATATAACAGCAGAGACTTACAGGCAGATATTTTGTGTACCTAAATACAATACTACAGACCCCCAGAGAGTTTATACAAGATTGAAGGAACTGTGTAATAAATGGGTGCAGTCTGAAGGGAAATCTCGAACAGCTATCATGGAGACATTCATTATAGATAAAACAATTTTTACAAATTCTGCCTCTGGAGGTACAACTCTGGATTAAAGAACACAACCCAGAATCAGCAGAAGTAGCAATCTCTCTGGCAGAAGACTATTTGGCTGCACACCAGTCTGTCAACAAGAGAGAAGAGCAATCTTCTGAACCACCTGCCAATAATAGTTCATCTCCACTGGTAAGACCTGCTTATAATTTCCAGAATAAACACTATGATAACATAACTGGTCCCACTGGCAGAACTTTTCCCCCTAACATAGTATGCCGAAACTGTCAAGGATGGGGGCATATCACCAGATTCTGCCATACAAAAAAAAAACTGATGTGACATATCTGGCATTATTTAATGAAGGGTATTTTTTTACCAATGTGATTATTGATAACCGAACTGTGCTTGGATTGATTGATTCAGGGAGTAAAAATACCCTAGTCAGACATGACCTGGTGAGACCCCTAAAGAAAGGAACCCTGATGCATGTGGTATGTGTCCATGGGGACAGGCATCAGTACCCTACCACTAATATAGATATTACTGTGGAAGGAAAGACAACACAGGTCACAGCAGGGGTTATACTGTTTTTGCCTGTACCCATTGTCCTGGGTCATGATTTTCCTGACTTTTCCACACTAATTATGGACAAAAACATGTTAACAGCAGTAACCACTCATTCCCAGAAGAAAAAGGAACTACTATTGGGTAAACTGTTTCCTTTGGAAGGGGATGTGATAGATGCTCCTGGTAAAACCAGACATACTTTAAATGCCAAAATGAAACAACAACAACAATGGAGAAAGAATCAGCATGGAATACCAAAGGACATTAAAACTGTATTTGTTAATGTTAATATAGATGATAAACAAAGACAGGATGGTAGATTAACTTCTTTTTTTCAGCAGGTGGGACAACAAGGAGTACCCAGGTCTCCAGAAATGAAAATTAAAAATGATGTGTTATACAGAGTGTGAAAAAAAGACAGGTACAGAAGAAACAACTGAACAATTAGCGGTATCCACATGTTTTAGAAAGGACATTACATTTTGGGGGCATGATTTACCTTGGGCAGGGCATGCAGGAAGAGAGAAGACCCTGATTAGAACAGTACAGAGATTTTACTGGCCAGGTATCCATGAGGACATTAGCCAGTATTGTCAGGAATGTCAGGAGTGTCAATTGACTGCCCAGGTAGGAAGAAAGGAAATAGTACCCATGTGGCAATCCCTTAGTTGCAACACCTTTCGAGAGAATAGGCATGGATATTGTGGGACCCTTCACAAGAGTAGTAAAGGAAATCACTTTCTCCTTGTGGTGTGTGATTACGCTACTAAATATCCTGAGGCCATCCAGATGCTCAGATCACCACTCCTCGATTGCAGAGGAGCTGGTGAAGTTGTTTAGTTGGGCTGGTATCTCAAAGGAGATATTGACAGATAGAGGGACTAACTTCAACACCACACTGCTAAAAGAATTGTACCAACTTTTAGGGATAGTGACTGCGTCTACCTCTCCGTATCATCCCCAAACAGATGGGGTCATACAGCGATTTAACCAGATACTCAGGAGGATGCTTAAAAAATTTATTCAGGATGAGGGAAAGGACTGGGACAAATATTTACCCTTTCTTCTGTTTGCTTATCGTGAGGTTCCCCAGGCCTCAACAGGCTGCTCCCCCTTCTCATTACTTTATGGCAGGAATCCCTGTGGACCACTAGATGTTGTAAAAGAGTGTTGGGAGGAGGACAAAGCATCCTGGGATAACATAATACATGAAGGAACTTCATAAACGCTTGGTAATTTATGCCCAAAGAGCCCATGAAGCAGGACTACAGGCCCAAAGAATTCAGAAAAAGGGGGATGATCAGGCTGTCTCCAAAACAAAAGGGTTTATAGAGGGAGATAAGGTTCTGTTATTACTACCCACTTCTAGTAATAAGTTACTTATGAAGAGGTAGGGACCCTATAAAGTAATACAGCAGATGGGACCAGTGACATACTTCATGGAAACACCAGATAGGAGACAAAAACAGAAGAGTTATAATGCAAATCTCTTGAAAAACTAGCATGTTAAATCTGACCCTCCCATGAGTTTGCTAATCCTCCCAGAAGCAAAAGAGAATGAATTGGACCTGGCCTATGATGGGTTAGAAAGGAAACAGGGGTTTAATGATGTTAGTGTAAATTCTGAACTAACAATAAATCAAAAACAAGAATTGTTACATTTACTGGAGGAATTTCAGACTACATTTACAAGTGTACCTGGACATGCTGTAGGGGTGGAACACCTTATCCGTGCAGATGCAGCCTCTATTAGAAAAACAACCTATAGGCTACCTGAATGGGTCAGGGGAGGGTACAAGAGGAAATCAAGAAATTACAAAGGCTAAGCATTATAAAACCCTCTGAAAGTGCCTGGGGTTCACCCATTGTAGTGGGTCCCAAGAAAGAGGCAGAAATCAGATTATGTCTGGATTTCAGGGGGTTGAACCAGGTATTGAAATTTGATGCATAGCCTATGCCCTGAGTGGATGATATAATAGACAAAATAGAAAATGCTAAATATATCTCCACTCTGGACTTGACTAAAGGGTATTGGCAGATACCCTAGAGAATACAGTCAAAGACAAAACAGCATTTTCTACTCCTGTTGGTTCATTTCAGTTTCAAACCATGTCATTTGGTCTCTATGGTGCCCTGGCAACATTTCAGCAGTTTATGGATAGGTTGCTGGCACCACACCATAATTTTTGTGCGGCTTACCTAGACGATGTTGTTGAGTTTAGTACATCATGGCAGACCCATCTGGCTCATTTGAGAGTGATGTTAACATCTGTTAAACATGCAGAATTGACAACAAACCCCTCAAAACATGCTCTGGCCCAAAAGAAACAAGATATTTAGGATTTTTATTGGGAATGGCCTAATTAAGCAGAAATCAGTAAAGTGGAGGCAGTGGCTAAGTGCCCAGTATCACTTACGTAAGAGACATGTCTGTTCATTTTGGGATTAGCTGGATATTATCACAGATTTATCCCTAACTTTGCTACTGTTGCTACTCTTCTAACAAACCTTACAAAAAACAGGTCTGGGAACAAAGTGATTTGGTCTCCAGCAGGTGAGCAAGCTTTCCAACAGATAAAAGCTGCTCTGTGTTCATCCACTGAATTAAAAAGTCCCAATTTTGAATACCCCTTAGAGGTACATACTGATGCCTCAGGGACAGGGATTGGTGCAGAATTGAGCCAAACAATTGATGGAGAAGAACACCCCCTAGTGTACATATTCCAGAAATTACATGATCGTGAACAAAGGTACTCTGCGGTGGAGCAAGAATGCTTAGCAGCCAAATGGGCAATAGAAGCATTACGCTTCTATATCTGGGGTACACTTTTCACATTAATCATGGACCATAACCCTCTCTGTTTTATCTCTCAAATGAAAGATAAAAACAATTGCATTATGTGATGGTACCTGGCTCTGCAGCCTTACCAGTTTACTGTTAAGCATAAGGCTGGTACGTCCCATGTGAATGCAGACTTTTTGTCCAGACATGGCACCCCCTAGAACAGAGATATGATTGTTTCAGTACTGTTGTACAAATGTAGGCAACAGGTATTTGCCTGTAGATAGACACCCCAGGGTTAATAGTATTGCTTAAGAGAACAAAAGTATGTTTTGTATACAGTTTTCTTTTTTTTTAATTCAGGTTTATTAACATCAATCAGGTGCAAGATATTAATACATACAGGTTTAAATACATTAACTGTCTGACATTTCATCAACTACTATTAAGTGAACATGTCACAAACCACTTTATTAAATTATCTATCAAGGGTTATATTCAGTTAAGTAATCCAGTTAACAATCTAACCCACTGGAGTTATCAGTTCTGGAGGAAATTCCTCTATCCTACTGTCACCAGGCCATTCCCGGCAATCACCCCTCTTGGTTTCCTGAGCAAATGGACATACTCCAACCTCAGATTGCACTTGAGAGAAACCCTCAGGTGTCCACATCTTGGGCAGAGACCTCCCAGACCTGCCATCTTGCCCATCTCCTAGTAAAGAGGACAGACCCTGGTTTATTTTAAAGGTAAGTTCCTCCATCTCAAAAATATCTTGCGCCACCTGTACCTAATCTTGGATATTTGAAGGGAGGGGTTTCAGCCATGCTCTTGTTATGGCTTTATGGGTGGCCAATATAAGAATAGCCCAGAGGTAGCATGAATCTGCACCCTTCAGGCCTAGTAGGGGATCCCCTAGCACTGTAGCCGGCCAGCTCAGAGAATGGGCCAGGGAAAAGATATCTTCAAGAGACTGGGTTACCTCCTCCCAGAAAGGTCGAAGCTTTAGGCATGACCAAAATATGTGGGTGTGATGTGCCTCATCCTCTCCACAGGCTTTCCAACACATTGCTGAACTGGCTGGATTTCTCTTATTCATAATTTTAGGAGTTAAGAAGTACCAGACCCTAGTCCTCCATGCAAATTCCTGCCAGTATGGGGACCTCGTGGTTCTACTAACTATGCAGAAGATATTGTCCCAGTCAAAGTGGACCTGAACAGGGTCCCCCTCCTCCTTCTGCCACCTCACCTTGATTTTGGCTAGTGGATCTCCCCACAGCCTGGTCAGGGACTTGTAATTGGCTGATATCAGACCCCTTTGAACTTTAGCATTATTGCCCTTTTGTATCTCCAGAAGGAGGTGGGCTACCCTGGCTGGGTCCTGGTCTCTCTTCTGTAGTGAGAAGATATAATTCCTGACCTGGAGAAATCTAAAATGGTCTGAATTTCTAAGGCCATATGTATTCTTAATGGTTTCAAAGTCAAGGACTATGCCTTCCTGCAAGAACTGACCTAAGTATTTCAGCCCCATTCTGTCCCAGATCTTAAAGGTGTGATCCTGCTGTGCTGGAGGAAAAAGTGGATCCCTGGCAATTCTATTTAGAGGCCAAATAGATGATTTCAATTTGTATTTTTTCCAAATCCTGTGAACTGCCTTCATGATGTCTCTAACTGTCAGTAGTTTGGGAGCCGGGAATCTAGAAGAGTTAGAAGTAGTTACCAGTCTGATCTCTAGGGGGGCCCAGTTCCTCCTCCTCTCCACCTGCCTCTATATTGCAGTGCAATTGGGGTTGGACCATTGTAGTGCAGCCTTCAACTGCACCACAAGGTAGTAGTCTTCGAAGTCTGGAAGAGACTGGCCCCCCTCCTGCCTAAGGGCCTGCAAAATTTTTAGGCTGATTAGGGGTCTTCTGTTGTTCCAGATAAATTTCAAGATCATTGTGTGCCAATCCTGGAAATGTAATTTATGTATGTAAGTAGGAAGACATTGGAATAGTTACAAAAATTTAGGAAGCACATTCATTGTAATAGTTTGGATCCTAGAGTGCATGGGGAAGTTCATAAGGGACCACCTCTTGATATTCCTTTTCATCTGGGTGACTAGGGGGCCATAATTTGCCTTAAATAGTTTGGAATAATTTTTGGTGATGTTTATCCCTAGATATTTTATCTTCTCCGATGCACAGTTCAGGGGAAGAAGGGTACGAATGTCTTCTGTAGGGCTATAGAAAAAGTTAAGTACCTCTGTTTTGGATCTATTGAGGGAGAAACCCGAGTGCCCACCAAATTCCTCCAAGATGGTCCACACTCACAGGATAGACTGTTGGAGTTGAGTAAGGCTGAGCAACACATTGTCAGCATAAAGGGATATTTTCTTGTGTAACCTCCCACCTCTACTCCTTGAACATCCACAGAATTCCTTATCGCTTCGGCCAGGGGCTCAATATATAGGGCAAACAAGAGTGGGGAGAGAGGGCAGCCCTGTCGAATTCCCCTACCCAACCTAAATCTGTCTGATACTCCCCTGTTCACCCTGAAATAGGCTTGAGGTCCAGAGTACATCTGCTTTACGGTGTCTAATGAGGGGTTGTGGGAAGCCCATACACTACAAGACCAGAAACAAGAATCCTTGAGAGACCCTGTTGAATGCTTTTTCAGTGTCCAGGCTCATCAGGCATGAGAGCGAATGGGAGCATTGGATGATGTTCATACAGTTTTCTTTTCGTTGAGTGTCTTGTTCTTATGAATGAATTAGGGACCCTGGGGTGGAGTTTCCAAGAGTGGGCAGGCGGAAGCTCCATCCTACCCATCATCTGAGTGGGCAGGTTGTCTTGGAAATCCATTCAGAATTGGTTTTCGCTTGTCCATGGGGTTGTATGTGGCAGAGTTGCCCATACTGAAACCCCCCTCCCTTTTGTTTGTCTTTGTCAGGACCATCCCTCTTTTCTTAAATCTATTTTTCTATTTCCTAGTCTACTGCAGTAGCGCCTTCTTTCTGTGGTCCTTCTGGACCTTTTTCAATTTTCCCATTAGGAGGGTGTGATCTCCCCATGTAATCTCTATAAGCTATTCTGTCCCTGCTATTTAAATCGTTCTGTGGGTCCTGGTCAAATTCAAGCATTTTTTTATATTATTAAAGGGTTCCTGGGGAGATCATTTGGTTTACTTGCCATTTTACCTTTTAGAATATTTTGGGAATTACCTAGGTACAAGTATCAGTGGGACAATGATGGGAATGGGCGTATTTGTGAAGACAGATAACCTAGGAAGTCAGGAACCTTAGAAGACCCAACTCTGTTATTAATTTTCAAAGAAAAAAAACATTTAAACCAGGTGAGTGTGTGAGTGTAGAAAAAGAGTGGAGTCCTGAGGTGGAAATTCGTGGGAAGTTTTCTTTTCCTATAAAGAGCCTTCCTCTGCTAATTGCACCTCATGGCTGTTCGAATGATCGGTACAGCCTGCAAGTGTGCGAAAGAGAGAGGACAGGTGTTGCAGGCTAGTGCTGTTTGTCCCGCTGTGTACAGCACCAATAAGATTATTACAGGGACCTCCAACCTTCACTTATAATAGACAAAGAGCTCCTTCATATGTCAGACAGTGCTGGTTCTTTGACACGTTGTTATAAATAAAGGGTTTTATTTTTCCCTATGCAGAAATAGACAGAGGAGCTTATGAAACCAACAAATGGGCTGAAAAAGGAAAACAAAAAGCTGACAGCTACTTGATATACATTTCTCTTACATGCACAGTGTCCCAAGCCTAAAGAAACAGACAAATGTGATAGAATATGATATGATGAGAACACCAAATGTTTTATTTCAAATACAGCTTATAGTATGAATAAAGAAGGTCCTATTTTTCGCTCTGGAACTTCAGTATGCGTCTGCACCTTAGGAAATGTGGGCCAAACAGACATTAATTTCTAGGCTTTGGAGAGGTCATGGACAGTCCATAATACTGTCCAGGGGCATTGTCATGACACCCAGATGACCATTTAATAGTTATCTCTTCAATTCTTTTGAATCCTAAGAGTTCTGGCAGTACCAAATAAAGGGATGCATTTTATAGGGATTTGTGTATATTTTGGTCTGACTGATCCCCAAATAATTGTATCAGTATAGAGTATGTGTTATTATTAGAATGGGGTGGATCAGCTGACAGTATGACATCACTATTTGAGCTGCATATATTCTCCTGAAACTATGGCTAGGTAGATGAGTTTTTGGTAGCAGCAGAGAAAATACTACCACCTGGAGCACAGAAGATAGTGGAAACACTGAAGCTTTGAAAGAGTAACCTTCCACTCTGTGGTCATACAACCAAGTTTGGGATTGTGTTGAAACTGTATAGTTTAGAGTATTTTTTTCATTCTGTTTATTTTGTTTATTTTTACAATGTTATGTTAACAGCTTTAGAGATATTATTTTTTATTTTGAAAATAAAATTCACACTGTTCACCAAATGTGTTCTAAAGCTGCAAATCTTGTGTCTGAGTTATTGTTTCACTAAACTTCCACACAGTTAGAGACTGCAGTAGTTTACTACTATAGCCCATACCAGAAGGGATTTCAGAAACATACACTTTGTCCCCTTGTCTCTCCAAACCAGAAGTCAGTGGCCGCTGCTTCTGGTTTCAGAATAATATCTCAGCAGCACCTAGCTAGAGTCCCCTGGTGTGCGTAGCAAGGCAGCCTGATGTGCCACGACCTCTTGATTTTAAACTGTTACATGCAGTTACTTGTGTGAATATTGTAAAAGAAAGCCCATTTTTAAGCATAGTTTTAACATAGGAGATACTTTGAGTTCTTTCTACAGTGCACTGTCTCCTTGCTGCTCAAGGTGCATTCTGAGATACTTGCAGGACTGAGACCATCAAACTCTAGCGATCCCTGAATTTGGAAGTTGGCAGTTGTGGCTTCCAGTTTTGCGAGTGCATCTTGAAAGTGCCAAATGAGCTTTAGTGTGCACATTGTGCGGTGGATGCACTGGCAGAAGCAAGCACATCTGCATGCATCTGCTCAGTGAGTAAAGAAATACAGGCACCCCCCTTTCTGCTTGCCTCAGGCTTCTTTGATATCATTGCTATAAACTTCAAATCAGCTTCATTAGTCAAATAGTACAGATTCTAACTTTAATTATTTTCTAAACACAAGCCCATAATGGATTCTACCAGTAATGTTTAGATCCTTCTCTGTAATGAAGGCTCAATAATTAAATGTATTAAATGTAATACTGTATGTATGCTGAAAAGCCCACAGATGCAAATGATGACTCATTTCAATGTGTTAAGTGCTTGGCTTATGACTCCCTGCAGACCGAATTTAACACTACCAAAATAAAATTAATAAATGCCCCAAAAATTATCAGATTGAAAAGTTTGTAAATGTTACCAGATTGAGACCAATAACAATCAAAAAAGATCTGGAGGTTACCTGGATAAATCCTCAGAAAAGGAATGGTGTATCAAAAGGCCACAAAAGAGGCTGAAAAGAATCACTCGAAGGACAGAAATCTATACACCCCTTAAAATTCTTCTCAGAAACAGCTTTGGGGTGTTACAGCATGAGTTACCCCACAACAGGGAACAAACTTCTCAAAATGTCCACCATCCCCTCACAAAACACAACAGACCCAAAACTGTTCTGGGAGGCTCGATCATTAAACATTGTGATACAACTATTTGCAGAGCCGGAAAGTTCAATAGTATGTCTCTTGCTGAGCAGGGGCAAGAGTCTAAGATGTGCATGCCAGAACTCTACAGATCCTTAAAAGCTGAGGCCCCAACCCCACTGCAGTGCTACACCTTGGTACCAACAATTTTGGTAAATACCATGAAAAAGATATCTGCCACAAGCTTCCAACCATAGGTAAGGAACTGAAAAACATGGGATGTAATGTTATTATCTTGAGTATACTTCCAGTCCCATGTGCAATACCTGGGCTCTTATCAGATGATCAAACTGGTGTAAAAAAGACAGCTTAGAGTTTATTGACACATAGGAGACCTTCATCAGGAACACCCAACAGTGTTCTAGCAATATTTATTTATTGAACCGTTTTACCAGCAAAGGCACACTGATCAACAAGATGCTCATCTCCCGGTGCAACCTGGGGGGAGGGGGGGTACAGAGGATAGGATAACACACAGGTTATCAAGTGTGGTATATTTAACAGAATATATAGCAGTATGAGGTTACATTTAGTATGAGGTACAAACTAGATCAGGGTCTAGATCAATCGTCTTCATTTAAACAGGTCTGGGCAAAAGAAATTGGGCTGTATCATTGTAATCAAAATGAACTCCTTTAGTTAAACTAACTCTACCAGGCAGAGTGGTACTGCATCCACTGCTACTGGAAAATAGTAATACAAACCACTGCAGCCATACTTCTGAAGACAGGATATGTTGTAACAGTGAAATAACTCATCCTATTCAGTGCAGGGAGCCTTAACAAAAAGAAAAGAATTAGAAATTATTAAAGCAAATCATCGTTTTGACATAATCCTGTTTACTGAGTCATGGTAGACAAAACAGACACGTGAGGACAAAACATACTTAACTGGGTCAAGTCAGGATCATTGATTTAAGTACTCTAATATAAACTGTGAAAGTAATACTGCCAAGGTCTTTGCTGGACAAGAATTTGTGGACCTCTGCATGTAGCTCAGTCTAGAACAGCTAGTTAAGGGTACCACCTTAAAAGATAATACTTTAGTCCTAGTACTGAAACCAAAACTATAAAGGTCTCAAAAGTATGACAGAAGAACTGTTGTTGACAGTGACCATAATTATATTTATTTTATTTTAATATAAATATCATAGTATCCAAGTCAGTTGGGATTAGAGAAATCTACTTATATCATATGGCAAATACTACACAAATCCTTAGAGAAATGGATTAGGTAAACTGGGAGACAGAATTACAATCTTTATCAGTAAAGGAGGTGGGGAAACTACATGCTGGTTAGTCTCACATCAATTGAGGGGAAGCTGATGGAGACCCTAATCAAGCAAAACCTCATAGACTACCTAGAAAAAATGGCTTCCAGGACTGTAAGCAGCACAGGTTTATGACAGGGAAGTCATGCCAGACCAACCTTATTTTCTTCTTCAATTGGGTGACAAGGGAGCTGGGCAGGGGCTATGCAGTGGATCTCCTCTACTTTGATTTCAGTAAGGCATTTGACTCACTGCCACTGAGGCACCTGATGAAAATGTTGGAGGACCTTGCTATGGCTAAGGACATAGTCACGTGGATGGGACATTGGCTTAAGTTAGGCAACAGAGGGTCATTGTCAATGGGGTGAGGTCAATGGAAGGAGATGTCAAAAGTGGGGTACCACAGGGATCAGTTGTGGGCCTGGTCTTTTTCAACATGTTCATTAGTGACATTGGCAAAGGAATCCAGGCTAAGTTTGTCCTCTTTGCTGATGACACTATGCTTTTCAGAAGAGTGGATAGCATCAAGTAAGTTAGGGAACTGCAACACAACCTCCAAAAGCTAGAAAGAAACGGTCAAATGGGTGGCAGCTGAAGTTTAATGCAAAGAAGTTTAAGGTAATTCATCAGCAGAAAGGTAACCCCAGGACTGAGTACTGACTAAATGTGGTTAAACCTAGTGCCACTACAGAACAGTGGAACCCTAAAAACATTATTTGTGACACCCGAAAACAGTCAAGCCAGAGCAACAAAGCATACAGCAAAGTAGGCAAGATGTTGGGGTATATAGGGAGGGAAATAGATAGTTGGAGTAGGGAGGTGATCCTCCCCCTTTATCAATCTCTAGTGAGTCTACACCTGGAATTATCTGTCCAGTTCTGGAGCCCTCACCTGAGAAAGGACAAGGACAGGCTAGAGGCAATGCAGAGAAGAACAACAAGGATGATACAGGTCCTCCAGGGGTCTCCAATGAGGAGCAGCTGAGAGCAATAAATATGTACTCCCTGGAGGCCAGAAGAGGTGGGGGAATATGACTGAAACTTTAATGTTCCTGAAAGGCATAAATAGAGTGCCCCACATACAGCTATTCAGTAGAAGCACCAGCTCATTGACATGCAGGCATGAATGGAAACTTCAGGAAGGGAGCTTCAGGAGGAATGTGAGGAAGTACTACTTTACTGAAAACGTGGTGGAGCCATGGAACAGTCTGCCTACTGAGGTGCTGGGTGCAAAAACAGTGGAGGTTTTCAAATGCAGGTGGGACAGAGAAAAGGCTCAGAAAATGAGCTCCACTCCAAGTACAGGACTAGGGAAAGATGCACTGAAGAGAAGGAGGTACTGTAGGTCCCCAAACTGACACTTGATCCTGGGAAACTTTGAGAAGACTCAATGGGCCCTCAGTCTTTATCTGCCATCACATTCTGTGTTTCTATGAAAGAAACATGGAAAAATATCAAATTTTGAATCTTAGAGATATTTGATCGCAACATCTAAAGGATAAAGAATTATGAAAAACATGGTATGAAACCTAAATGGTACAACAAAAAAGGTTAGGAAAATTTAAAAAATAATAATAATACCAGACTATATAATAAATATCTAAACTCCAGGAACAGCAACAATTGGGGCAACTACAAAACTGTACTTCACTTATGCAAAAAAAAAAAATTTTGAACTGGTACTGTCAATAAATGCTAAGAAACTCAAAACAATTTTCAGTTACATTAATTCACTGACAAGCAATAATAACACTACTGGCCCCATCAGCAAGGACGGAGTACTGTATCCTTACTGTAATTAACCCATTCCAGCTTGCAAATAAATGCAACAGCTACTTTTGCTCAGTCTTTTTCAAAACAAGAAACTATAGCTACAACAATCAGAGTTGTTAAGGAAGAAATAACAACTATTGAGGAAAGTGAAATAAAAATGAAAATTAAGAATTTAAAGGAATGCAGCTCCCCAGACCTGACAAAATCTCAGCTAAAAAACTGAAACTGATAGCACATAGTATCATCAAGCCTTTAGCTATATTATTTAACAAATCTATGGTCACTGGGGAGGTACAGGTACTGACTGATTGGAAAAAAGATGTAACTACCCCTATCTTTAAAAAAGGGAATCAGAGTGAGGTATAAAATTATCACTCAGTATGCTGACCTCAGTAACTGGGAAACTATAGGAATCTATTATTGTCAACAGGATCAAGGAACACTTTGCCACTTCAGGTAGTACAGACTCCATTTCTGCAAAACCTTTGAAAGTGCGCCACACTGGGCAATAACTGATAAAATGCTAAATTTAGGTATCAATACATACATTACAAATTGGATAAAAAATGTGGGTTCATAGTCAGACACAAGTAGTATAAATTAAATTCCTTCTATTGCCTCAGGGTAATGTTACTAGTGGTGTAACAATGTGCTCCATCCTCATCCCCACAATTTTCCCCTATTAATAACTGATATCAACCCTGAAGTACTGAACTGGACCTCCAAATATACTGATGACAGCAAATTGGGTGGATCCTGTGGCAACTAGGAGAAAATCTCCACTCTTGAGAGTGACCTTATTAAAATAACAGTATGGGCATATCAATAGGGGAGGTCTTTCAACTCAAGAAATAGACCTTGCTATTTTAATTTCAGGGACCTTCAGTTTTAATAATCAGTGTATAGCAGTTGTCTCTAAAGCTAATAAAATATTAAGGATCATCAAAAAACACATAAAAAGTAGAGAACCAGGGGCCCAATATTCAAAATAGCATAATGTGGAGTGCAAAACTTTGCACTGTGCCATGTGATTGCCTGGGAGCCCAAGGATGATATATTCAGTCAAATAGCACACCGGTGCTGTTCGACTGCATATAGGGCCATGTTGGCACATTACTAAGTCAAGTAGTGATGCTCTGACATGGATCCTAAAGTACACCACCAGAGTGGATAGTGTCAGAATGCTATCTGCAGTATCGCAAGGTACTAAGATGTGATCTGCATGCCTATTATGGGCTCATTTGCATGGGTAGTGAGGTAAGATACTGTGGTGCTGCCCTCCCCATTGCCCGATCCCAGACCTGTGAAAATATTCCTTGTGCCAAATGGTCGCCCTTCCCTCCAGTTGCCAGCCCATATTATAAAACATACCCCCCCTTCGCCGACCCAGTGGCACTGAAGTTTGAGGTACTAGACACCTTACTTCACACTATGCTGGCAACCCAGGTTAGGGAATGACCTTGGACCATCAGGGTGCAGCATGGGGGGGAGGGAGGAGCAGGATCGAGCACACTGATGGACAGCTCTCCTCTACCAAGGGTGGGTTGGCATCCCCCCATAGTTCTGCTCACATCGGGTGGAGGTCTGGTGGGTAGCGTAGACAGAGAGGGGGTGGCAAAAGTTATGAGAGGTGGAAGGGGCTTAGCTGGCACCACGGGGTGCATAGCGTGCCTCCACATGCTCACACGACCATGTGCTGGGGCCTTGGGGGGGGTAAGGGGAGAAAAAACGTAAAATGCCTATGTGTTCCCATCACCAGTCAGTGAGAGGAGGACATGGGGACCAAACAGCTGGTTAAAAAAAAACATACCCCCAGTGCCTAGTGAATCCTCCTCCGTCACAACCCTATATTATAAAACATAATATCCATGGTGCCTAGTGGACCCACCTTCCTCCCTCCTCCAGTTCCCAGCCTATATTATAAAACATAACCTCCCGGTTGTCTAGTGGACCCCTCTCCTCCAGTCGCCAGCCAGTATTATAAAACATAACCTCCTTGGTGCTATTGGGGTCATGAACCTTGTCTTCCAACCTATAGAGCATATCTTCATCTCCATCTTGATTATGCCAGTCAGATATGATACCCTTCCACAAATGATTGTACTAATAGAATTGAGTGTATTCAATGAAGTTCTACCAAATGTAGTAGTGGACTAAAAGAACCTCTCTTACTCTGATATATGAAACTCCCTAAAGCTCATGCCCCTGTATAATATATGTATATATATATATATATATATATATATATATATATATATATATATATATATATATATATATATATACACACACACATATAGATAAATATGTATATATATTTTTATATATATATATATATATATAATTTTAAAATGGTAAGAAAGCATCTAGAACTCTCATTGGCCAAGAGACATCAGCTGACTGCACATTAAATCTCTATATATGCACAGTCATCCTGGTCCTAAACCACATCACACAATGAGCAAATCAATCCTCACACAACCAGAACTATCTTCCATCACCCCTTCAACCAGAACTAATCTTCCATTATAAACACAGCTGCTACCTTTACACTGCAAAAAAACTTCAGCTGGACCCTAAAAATAAATATACCTTAAATAAAAAAATCATTAAATGTTGTTTCCTGATCATCCTACTCCTTACACACATAAACAAACTAGAAACATTAAGTGTTGTTTATAGTTTTCATTACAACTGTTTGTTTACTACCAGTGAAAAATCCCCCTTCTGTCTTTACCTGCTCATCAGTGAAATCTCTCATGCTTGCCCTGACAGTGATATAATTGAGTTTCTGGCTCTAAAACAGGCCTTTGTTGTCTGTATGCACAGAATGTCAGGAGAGTAACATTCTACAAGTGGAATAGAGCAGAATTTTGAATCTCTGTATTCCATGGTAAACATTCCATGATAAACATTCTGGGCCAGATATTCAAAAGGGTTGCGCCATGCACAACAGGGTTGCGCATGCTCAAATCCTAAATTGCGCCATTCTGCGATATTCAGCAGGAGGCAGTTGCGCCACTGAAAACAGGCTGAGCAACAGTGCAATGCAAATGAATGCATGCTCAACAGCAGGGGAGGAACCATGATAAACTGCACAGCCCGATATTCAGCCGGGCTGTGCAGAGTGTGCAGGTGCAACCCCAACCTGAGCCTGCAGGACCTTGAGCCAAAAAAAGGTTGAGTCGGGCCACCCACAGGTGAGCTGCTGTATTGCAGGGCGCAACACAGCAGCTTCACCACCTGGCTGGCCCCAACTCAGTCCCTGTGCCCCCCAGCCCGATCGCGGGCATCAATGTGGCTCCCCCTCCCGTTCACATCCCTGGTGGTCCAGTGGACGAAAATGCCCGATCGCTGGCAGAATGTAAATTGAACCCCAACATGTCCCTAGTGCCCGATCGCGGGCAGTGAGTAAAGGACCCCCCCCCGAACATCTCTCCTGGTGGTCCAGTGGATCATAATGCCCGATCGGGCAGAATGTAAATTGAACTCACCACCTCGAATATTTTGGAGGTTCAGTGCACGTATGTCGCTGGCAGAATGTATTGATTCCTGAGCACTCCTGGTGGTTGCAACCTCATCACCTCCACGCCCTCACCTTCATTTCCACGCAGCTCGGGCGGGCAGCATCCCACCTGCCTGCCACCCGCCGCCGATCGACGGCCAGATGCAGACCATTGGTGCAGAGCAAGAGCCAACGGGCATGCAGCCCATATTGTACATGATAGTCCAGATTTGTGAATGATCCATTCACAAATCTGACTGTCATGTATTTGTATGGGCTGCACGCCTATTGGCTTTTGCTTTGCACCACCGGGCGCAGCAGCTCCTACCGGGCAGTCAGTCGGCAGGTGGTGGGGCGGCAGGCGGGTGGATGCTGCCACCCGCCAGCCGCCGGGGAAGTGGGTGGTGGGGCTCATGGGTGGGTGGGGTGGGGACACTAGCCACCAGGGACATGTTCGGGGTTCAATTTACATTCTGCCCGCATAGGGCATTACGGTCCACTGGACCACCAGGAGATGTACGGGAGGAGGTGGGGAGCCACATTGCTGCCTGCGATCGGGCTGCAGGGTGCGTCGGTCCCCGACGGCTGCTGCCTGGCAGGGCGCCAGATGCAAGTCCTCGGGGATCGGTGCACCTACATGCTAATGGCATGCAAATGGGGCCATAATCAGATGCAAATGACCCCCCGCGCCTTGCATGAATTATGGCCCCATTTGCATGTCACCTTTTGAATATCGTGATTTTGGCGATGGCGCAATGGTACTTGGCCACCGTAAGTTGAATGCTCCACTCTGACAACTTGCGTGGTGCATGTTCCATTGTGCCATGCACAGTGGTTGTGGTTGGGTGATATTCAAAGGAGTTGCTCAATAGTGCAACTCCTTTGAATATCGCCTGCCACACCCCTGTGCAACTATTTTGCGCAGTGCAAGGGCTTGCGCCTCAGAATGGTGCTGTTTGAATATCCAGCCCTCTATGTCTTGAATGTGGGGAAAAACAGAAAACATAAAAACAGGATGAAGAAAGTAGACAATATAGAGGATTGTATATGAGTAAGCATATGCAATAAGGCAGTTGTGATCAACAGGTTTCCGTGGTAACCAGAGACCTCGAGAGCGTAGCTCGAGAGGTTCGTTACCACAGAAACCTCGAGATCCTACAACTGCCTTGTTTGTGTATGCTTGCTCATACACAATATTTTATAGTGTATGGGCAAGCATAATCAGCACACCGTGATCCCTCAAACAAGTCAAATAAGGCTTACTTAGAGATGTGTAGCAGCGCGCCAACTTCCGCATCACCGTGGGCTGCTCAATTGCACTTGCGCAAATGCGTTCAATCTTGTTGTGCTGCACTGGTGACATACTCAGTGCAGCACAACAAGTTAGTGATGCACTGAGGCAAGCACAACAACGCTGTTGGGAGCATGGATTTCCATGCTCAACAGCATTCTACCATACACTATACAGTAATATTTTACAAAAAAAAAGAAAAGGTGGGAAAACACAGTTAAATAGGCAGAGGCAGACCCCAAGGACCTAAATACATTGCTAATATTAATAAAAGCAATCCATAGAGGTAATCGACCAGTGACATGGGCTATCAGTTAACTCGAACATACAAAGCGAGTGCAGAGAGGCATTGAAAAAAAGAAAAGCCGATCGCTTCCCAAGATGGAAATGCGTGGTGCATGATGGTAGGCACCAAAAAGTTAAAGAAGTAGCGACCACTACGATCATGGAAGGAATTTAATATTAAAGGAGGCTGCATACTATAGCGGTTGAATGGTCTATGCTGCAATTCTGGAGACCTGGGTTTGAATCTCACATTTACCGATGGGGGTCCCAATCCCCCATTAGTTTCACTGTCCCCCCCAAACAAAAATGTTCGTATGCCACACTGGGGGCCCACCCCAGCATGGCAAAAACTTCCTTAGCTGTTGGGGGTGCCCAATCCCCTGTCGGCTTCATTGCCCCCCCAAGCTGCCTGGTGCCATGCTGGGAGCCCACCCCAACATGGCAAAAGTTTCATTTGCCGATGGGGTGCCCAATCCCCCGTTGGTTTCACTGCCCTCAAGAAAAGTTTGTATGCCATGCTGAGAGCCCACCCCAGCATGGCAAACTTCCTTAGCCAACAGGGTGCCCCACCCCAGCCGGCTTCACTGCCTCTGCCAAGGTGGAGCTCACCCAGTGTGGTAAAAGTCCTTGTGTGTAAATAAAAAAAAAGAAGCCTGAAACAAAAAAAAACTTCCCTAGTTGATTCTTTTGCCCCTTCCCCCAACCCGCACCCACCTTCTGCATACCCACCTCAACCCATACTTATCTCTGGAGCCCAGCGAGATGATCTTCGGTGGACCGGGAACATGTCTGCACTCTTCAAAGTCAACCACAAACTGAAGAAATGCCAGTAAGCTGTATAATGGCATAAATGGATTTTTTTCAACTTTAGTGCATATCTCAGCTATTTCTGGGAATTTTTTTCACCAAATTTTCAGCATGGGGTTTTTGGGGCCCCACCTCATGAACTGTACCACTGTTATTTCATTAATCGGTCCTGAAAGGTGGTTCTGCAGTCACTGCGTGGAACCACCTTCCGGAATGATTAATGAATTGACAGTGTCACAGTTCATGAGGTAAGCTACCAAAAACCCTATGTTGAAAATTTGGTGAAAATATTCCCCAAAACGACTGTTTTACGAGTGTGTGTTGTGCAGTTCCTATGCACGCTCATAACTTCAAGCATTTTTAATATTTTCACTCCAGATTTTCAGCATTGCCATTTTACCACACCTCCTTATGAACAGTACAACTTTCATTTTCCACATCTCACCCGAAATGTGTTTTCGCACATGTAGCTCACAATGTCATGGTCGGTGTGCAAAATCAGTGTTCTGGACAGATTAATAAAATCACAGTGACACTGTTCATGAGCAGTGGTCTTAAACTGGCTATGTTGAAAATTTGGGGAAAATATTCCCCAAAATGACTATTTTATGAGCGTACGTTGCGCAATTCCTACGCACGCTCATAACTTCGAGCATTTTTAATATTTTCACTCCAGATTTTCAGTTTTGTCATTTTACGACACCTCCTTATGAACAGTACAACTGTAATTTTTCACATCTCATCCAAAATGTGTTTTCGCACATGTAGCGCACAATGGCTCGGTCGGCATGTGAAATCGATGTTCGGGACAGATTAAGAAAACCACAGTGAAGTAAAGTGCAATTCATAAACTACAACAAGTAGACTGTTGTTTGTTAATGTTGTTAGTAATTGCTATTTTTTACCATTCAAAAAAGTTTACCAAGGGACTATTTTATCTCCATGTTTCAATTAATTCTCTATTCTGTATTTAAATAAATGTTACAAAGTTTTCAAAATATAAACACCATGTCATTTTCTTTGTTTCCATAGTTATTTCCCATTTTATAAGCACAATAAGACTCTCCAGGGTGGGAGTTGTTATGTGATAACTCACACACCTAGGGTGCGGAAGGACACTCGGCCTTCGGCCTTGTGCCTCACCACGCACCTAGGTGTGCAGTTATCACATAACAACCACCACCCTGTCATGTCTTATTGCTTACATATATCGCATGTATATAATCAGTGTGCAAATGCTCGCAGTCTGGAAAATAAAAGCCCTGACCTGGTGACCATTATGGCAGAAACTGACCTGGACATTGTCTCTATTAAAGAGTCATGGTGCAATGAATTCCATAACTGGGACATAACCATAAGAGGCTATATTCTGTTCTGGAAGGATAGGGTGGGTAGGGAAGGTGGATTTTTTCTTTACATGAGGAATAACAAAGCAACAGAGATTCAGGGAACACAGGGAGTGGCAAAGTTACTGTCAGTCACACTAGAGAGAGGAAAGGGAGCTGTTATTTGAACAGCTGTGATCTACAGACCTACAGCATGGGAGAGGGAAGATGAGATGGATAAGGTTCTGATGGAAGGCATCCAAAAGATGGCAAATATGGGCAAGGTGCTGCTGATGGGGGAACTGAGGCTGCCAGATGTAGTCTGGAGCATCCCAGCTGCAGCATAAAAACATAGACTTTGACAGAAGATAAGGACCACTTGGCGCACCCCATATGCCCATTTCCCTAGCTATTGGATAAGCTTCAGACCCTAGTTAACCAACAGCTTACTTCCTCCTACCACCCAGTAGAATTACTTTATGTCTGTCCCATGCATTCTTGAATTTCCCCACTGTTTTTGACCCCACAACCTGCTCAGGAAGGCTGTTCCATGCATCCATCATCCTCCCTGTGAAAAAATACTTCCCACATTGCCCCTGAGTCATCCGCCCTCTATCTTCAAATTGTGCCCCCTTGTTCTTGCACATGAGCCAACATTTATATTCATTAGTATAAGCATATACATATTAAGCTCCTTTAGTGTCTTTTCATATGGCTTCTGGTGCAGACCCTGAATCATTTTAGTTGACCTCTCTGGACTGCCTCCATCCTGCACAGTCCTTGTGGAGATGGGGTCTCCAGAACTGTACATAGTACTCCAGATAGGGTCTTACCAGAGGGAAAATAACTCCTTGTTTTCTATTGGTGATGCCTCTCCTTATGCATGCCAGTATGCCCCCAACCTCCTTACTGCCTTCCCACATTGCCTGCCTACCTTTAGGTCATCTGATATGACTACCCCTTGGTCACTTTCCATTTTTGTTGTTGTTAGTACCTCCTTCCATTGTGTACTCTTCCCCTGGGTTGTTTTTTTTAACCCAGGTGCATTACTTTCCCCTTTTTTGCATTAAATCTAAGCTGCCATACTTTTGATCATTCCTCCAAACTTGCCAAGTCCCTTCTCATCCATTCCACCCCCACCCCCCTAGCAGCAGCCCTGTTGCAGATCTTTATGTCATCTACAAAGAGGCATACTTTTTCTTCCAGTTCCTCCGGAATGTCACTTATAAAGACATTAAAGAGGACCCGTCCCAGTACTGAACCATGCAGTAGCCCTCTAGTACCCCCCATCTTTGGAATGGACTCTGGTTACTATTATCCTCTGTGTCCTGTTGTCCAGTCAATTTTTTACTCCTGCTACCACACTGGGACCCAATCCCAGGCTGGATAACTTGTTTATTAATATTTTCTGTGGGACTGTGTCAAATGCCTTTCTAATGTCTAGGTAGGCCATATCCACAGCCCTCCTAGGTCTACTACTTTGGTCACCCAGTCAAAGAAATTTATTAGATTCATCTGACATAATCTTCCCACTGTGAATCCATGCTGACTTGGGTCCTGTGCCTCACTGGCCTCTAGGTGCTTAAAAATTATTTATTTCAGAAGTGATTCTATCATTTTCCCTAACCTTGAGATTCCAACTCACAGGTCTGTATTTTTCTGCCTTTGCCTTGCTCCCATTTCTGTGAAGAAGAATCACACCTGGCCTCCTCCAGCCCTCAGGTACCACACCATCCTCCGATGACTTGTGAAAAAGGGTAGTTAGTGGTGTCACTAGTTCTCACCTTAGTTCTTTTAGGATTATTTTTAAACACTTGGTTTTATTGTTCATTGAAAGTTAATTATAATACCATTTGTTTCAACATCGAAACTCTCAAAGTAGATTATACAATTACACAGAAAATGAGTAAAAAAATGAAATCTGATCAGGCCCCATTACTTTATCTGCCTTGTTCTTTCAGGACCCTTTCTTCTGTGAATAGATTGGTATCAACCCCCCTATCCAGAGTACTTCTATTGTTTGGTTTAGGTACCTCCCCTCCTCTTCTTTTGCGAATACTAAGCAGAAGTATTCATTCAGTATCTCTGCTTTTTCACTGTCACCCACTGCCTATCCCCCTCCCTTTCATTAAGCCTCACTATCCCATCCTTGGTCTTTCTTCACTCCCTAATGTACCTATAAAAGGTTTTATCCCTCTACTTGACAGAGTTGGCAATCTTTTCTTTGGTTTGGGTCTTTACCATTCTGGCATCAGCCAGGAGCAGGGATATCCTAGACTCCCTGCAGGGGGCATTCCTCAGGCAACTTGTGGGGGAGGCCACTCTTGAGGAGGCAATTTTGGACATGTTCTCATTAATGGGGACAGTGTTGCTGAAGTCATGGTGGGTGGACACCTGGCAACCAATGATCACAGCTGAGTGTGGTTTGATAAAAGATCAGTAACAGGAACAAATAACACAATGTTAAAGGTTCTGGACTTCAGAAGGGCTGATTTTACAAAGAAGAGAGAATGCCTCAGGGATATCCTGGTGGGGGGAGGGGGGACTTAGGTGGAGTGGAGGAACAGTTTGCAAAACCAAAAGCTGGGATAGTGAAGGCAATGAACCTCTGCAACAGGCAAGTAAGCAAAATCAATAAGAAAAAGAGAGTGCTTATGGTTCTCAAAGTATGTGTCTATGAAGGTAAAGGCAAAAAAGTAAGAATTCAGGAGGTATGAGGAGACACAGAGTGAGGAGGACAGTAAGGAGTATCAAGAGAAGCAGAAGGAGGTAGGGAAAGCAGTCAGAGTGCAAAGGCGCAAATGGAGAAGAAAATCGCTCAGGCAGTTAAGAATGGGGTCAAGACATTTTTCAGGTGTAAGTGAAAGGAGAAAGACAAGAGGAGGGCTAAGGAGGGCAAGGGGGGAATTTGTGGAAGGGTACCAGTAAAAAGCATACATTCTGAACAGATACTTTTGTTCAGTGTTCACAGAGGAAGTGGAAAATGAGGGTCCGCAGATAAGAGCCAGGGGCATCATTGGTAGGGTGGTGAATACTAGTCCATGTACAGAGGAAAGAGTTTTGAAGGAACTCATAAATCTGAAAGTGGACAAGGCAATGTGACCAGAGGGGTTACATCCAAGGATACTGAGCGGCCGGCTTGGTGGTGCTGAGGGTTGAGGCGCTGGACCACACTTCACACCATGCCGATGGCCCAGGTTCAGGAATGAGCTTGGGTCATTGAGGGTTCGGCCGGGGGAGATAGGACAGAGCATTCCAATGGACGCTGTCCTCCTCCATAGGGGGGCAAGTTAAAAATTGTGTAGTGATGTCCACACGCATTGCCACCTGTCGAAGCGTGGATGGTAAGGTAAAAATGTCAGTTTCCTAAAGGGGGGCCAGGGTGAAGGGACCACTGTGGATGCTTGACAGCGGCGTGCATCTGCATGTCGTTCATCTGGATGTAAGTCCTCTGCGTCAGTGCTCCCAGGGGGATGGGACCTGGAGAAAAAACAAAGGCAAAAAATCTTCCGGCTGTGAGTAGAATGATGCCGGGTCCATGCTATGGTAAGTGGCTCAGTCAAAAAGACCAGTGGATAAGATCCACTGGGCAGAGACCAGGACAAAGTAAAAAAAAAAAGGATATTGAGTGACCTCAGAGAGGCCCTGGCTGCACCTCTGACAGTCTTGTTCAACTACTCACTGGAAACAGGGGTGGTTCCAGAGGACTGGAGGAGCACAGAAGAAGTCCTATTTCACAAAACTGGTAGTAAAGTGAAAGCTGGAAATTACAGGCCAGTGACTTTGACCTTAGTGGTGGTGAAATTAATGGAATCACTACTGAATGAAAGGATAGTGGAATATCTTGAATCCACTGGCTTACATGATCCAAAGCAGCATGGATTCACAAGAGGAAGGTCATGTCCAACAAATCTGATAGATTTCTTAAACTGGGTGACCAGGGAAGTAGATAAAGGTGGACCAGTGGATGCAGCCTACCTAGATATCAGTATGGCCTTCAACACTGTTTCTTGTAGGAGACTTATAAATAAGTTGAGTAGCCTAGGGGCAAGTCCAAAGGTGGTAAATTGGGTAAAATATTGGTTGGAGGGTATGAGACAGAGGGTAGTGGTAAATGGAGTTCACTCCAAGGAAGGAAGGGTGACCAGCAGTGTGCACAAGGATTGGTACTGGCACTCTTTAATGTGTTTATTAGCAACATTGTAGAGGAACTAGAAGGGAAAGTATAATTTTTTGCAGATGACACTAAGATCTGTAATAGGGTTGACATTCCATTGGGGGGATGTGGAGAAAATGAAGAGGGAACTGGGAAAACCTGAGGAGTGGTCAAGAGCATGGCAACTGAATTTCAATGTGAAAAAGTACAAAATCATGCACTGACGGTGCAGAAACAAAAGGTTGGAGTATAAAATAGGGGAAGTGGTACTGGTGACCACCAAATAAGAACAAGACCTGGGGGTAATCATGTCTGATGACCTAAAGGAGGCCAAACAGTGTGACAAGGTAGTGGGGAGAGCCAGTGGGATGCTGGGGTGCATAGGAAAGGTATCACCAGCAGAAAGAGAGGGTGGTGATACCGCTATACAAATCACTTGTGAGACCTCACCTAGAGTATTGTGTCCAATTCTGGAGTCCACATCTCAGAAAGGATAGAGACAGAGTAGAGGTGGTCAAAATGAGAGCAATTAAAATGGTAAACAGTCTAGGGTTCAAAAACACCTGGGACAAACCCAAAGGGTAGCATGTAATAAAGATGAAAAAATAAAGACTACGGCAAAAGGGCAAAGGCATTTGGGTGAAAACATTAAGGGCAACATACAAATAATGGCAACCAGTAATTTTAGGTGATTCCATGGTTGTGCAATCCTCAAAGTCCAATTGTGTCTCGGAGTGGTATATTTAGAAATAGCAAGGGGTCTGGGGGGTGCAGCCCCCCATGCGGGGTGTGGGGGTGGAGACCCCCATGTCAACTTGGACTGCCTAAAAGAGAAACAATGCATGATGGAGATGCAGCTGGAACAGCAGTTGTCAGCTGCTGGGACCAGTGAAGGAAGGAGACACTACTGTGATCTGAATGAGTGTCTCAGTTTGGTTGCTGCTGAGTATTCTGTATGTGACAGGTCAGAGTACCTGAGAGGTCAAGCCTACAATTTCTACTTTCAAGTGTAGGCACCAGTTTCTGGACATTAATTAGCTGAAAAATTGCTATTTGTGTTGGTCGCCATTATTACATGTTGCCCTTATTGCAGTCGTTTTTGGAATCGCTGTTGTGATGCTCATTAAAATTGAATCACTCTTTTGGCGTGGAACCAGCGCAAGGCATCATTTCACAGAAAGGATAGAAGTGGGGTAGTTACCCACATAGGGCAGATAAGATGGATCTTGCAGTCCCTTCTGCTGTCAATTTCTATGTTTCTATGTTTCTATCAAAATGAAAAAACAGAAACATAGAATTTGTCAGTAGATAAGCACCTCTTCACCCACCTAGTCTGTCCTATTTTCCTATCTACTGAGCCATCACAGACCCTACTCAATCTCCAGTCTCTCTCTATCCTCCTTGCCTTACTTATAAGGTCCCTTGTGTCTATCCCATGAATACTTGAATCCTGTTACCATTTTAGCACCCACAACCTCTGCTGGGATTCTGTTCCAGGCATCCACCACCCTCTCTGAAGAAGTATTTCTTCTCATCTCTTACCTTATTAATACATTTGAAGTATTATAAATGAGCCACCACTCATTTTGTAGATATGTTTGTGCTGAACAACTTTCATGCTCACAGTACCATGCCATCATTTTTTGTATTGAAGTTATTCATATTTTGGAGAATGCTTCAGAACTCCTTGGTAAGCATGACAAATCTTCACAAAAAAATTTTCATGGTTGATAGACATGAGGTACCTGATCCCACCAAAACTGCCACCAAATTCAATGTTTCATAGGTTAGTTCAAGCGATGATAGACTTAGGTACTTAGTGCTTGCTGTTTACAGATTTTCAGAACATAAATTTTAAATGTTATATTTAGCCTCCTTCCCCAAAGCCTGATCAAATCTGATTTTAAAAGTATCCATATATGGTCTGTCAACCACTTCCAGTGGGAGACCATTCCATTAGGTAACCACCATTTTACTGTACTGTACCATTTTTTCCTTGGGTAGTAAGTTCCATCTTTCCAGAAGCAGTTGTTTTGGATGCCTCCTTCCATTTACTCTATCAATGTTAGACACAAGGCCAAATTCTACTCTTAGATTGTCATCACCCATTGCTCTATACAGCATACACATGTTCCAGGTGGGGCCTGACCAGTGCAACATACAGAGGGAGTATTACTTCCCTGGCCTGGCTAGAAATGTGCCTAAGGATATAATTCAAGAGCTGGTTGGCCTTCTTTACTTGATCCCTACAGTGTATATTAAATTTAAAGTCTGGGCTTATGGTTACTCCAAGATCTTTTTCTAGGTGTGTTACAATTAAGGGTTCATTATTTAATTTATATGTTTATTGTTTATTCTGGGTACCCAAGTGCATAACTTTACATTTGCCTGTATTAAGAGCCAGTTTACTGTGTTTAGTCCAAGTGAAGATGTAATCCAGTGAATCCTGTAGAGCAGTAGTGCTATCTGGGTCATCCACCACAGTTCCCAGATGACAGTCGTCTGTGAATTTTAACAACCATATGTTTGGTGTGTCCATTTTAGTGATGCAATATATATATTAAAAAGGCAGGGACCCAGGACAGACCCCTGGGGCACACTGCTTGTGACTCTAGCCCAATCGGAATAAATGCCATTCACTGCCACTCTCTGTTGTCATCACTCCAACCAATTAACAATCCGGTGCAAGATGTTAGTACTTAACCCGAGTTCCCCCAAGGTTTCAACCAATTCTGAGTGAGGTAACTTATCTAAGACGTTTGCAAAGTCTAGGAAAATAACATCAACAGAGTTTCTCTTATCTATTTCCTGCTTTTTTTTCATAAAAGGTTAATAAGTTAGTCTGGCATGACTTATTTTTAATGAATCCATGCTGTTGTGGATCAGACAGCCCAAGAATTTCATGTTGGTGCTGGATAAAATCCTTAATTATACCCTCCAGTAGTTTCCCAATTAAAGATGTTAACCTGATGGGTCAAAAGTTTTCAGGCTTTGTTTTGGGTCCTTTTTTTAGGAGCGTCATCACGGTGGCTACATTCCAGCCTGATGTGATATCACCGAATCCAGAGAGTGCTGAAATATGTGTGTCAGAGGTAAATATATCAAATTGGCTAGTTCTTGTAAAACTCTAAAGTGTATTTCGTCTGGCCCTGGGGATTTGTTCACAGCTAGTTTTTTTAATCTTTCATGTACATCCTTTGGGTTAATAGTTAGTTGTCCTGGTTTGGATATTAAGGTGTCCCCAGATATATTGGCAGTATTTTCATTGAACACTGTGCAGAAGTATTTATTTAGGATGTTTGCTGTCTCTTTATTACTTGCTGGTATCCCTGAATCATTGGTAAATGGGCCTACTGAGTTTGAGCTTCCTCTTAAACTATTTATGTGGGACAAAAAGGCTTTTTTATTGTTCTTGGCCCTAACAGCCAGTGTCACTTCATGTTGAGCTTTAGCTTTTTATCTCAATTTGACCTGTTTAACCAGGGCTCTATAAGCAGGGAATTTGTGAGGGTTGTTGTGTTTGATACTCTTAAACATTCTGTTTTTCATATTGATTAATGTTTTTATGGAAGGTTTCATGCATCAAGGAATTGTTCTCTTTGTACTATATTTTTTAGTACTTGGTATATTAGTATTGACCTGTTCCTTTATTTTAGAGTGCTGCAGGTCCCATTTCTTTCCAACTGTATGCCCAAATATTCCCTATCCCAGTCCCAATTAGTCAGGTTTCTTCTTATTGTAGTGAAGTTAGCTTTTCTAAAGTTCAATAATTCTGTAACCCCTGTCCTGGCCTGCCTGTATTGGCCCAAGACGTGGAAGCTTACACATGAGTGGTCACTGTTAGCCAATGGTGCAATGATACTAACATTACCTACACAGTTGCCCAAGTTGGTCAGTATGATATCCAGAATTTTGCCATTTCTGGTAGAATAGGGGACATTTTGTTCAAGCCCCATTTGTGCAAGCACATCTAAATAGGAGGTTTCAGATTTACCAGTAACACTAAGTGTTATCCATTCTATATTGGGCAGGTTAAAGTCTCTGAGAAAGAGAATATTGTCAGATGGATTTAGGTTTCCTATGTGATTTAATAGAATAGCATCATTTTCTAGCAATATTGATAGGGTCCTATAAACTAGACCCAATTTAATTGAGGTGCTGGATTAGGGGAATAGTTTGACACATAATACTTCCATATCTCCATTATTTCCAAGCAACTCCTCACATTTAATTGCCTCATGGATATAAATGGCTACCCTCCTCCTTTTCTGTATTTCCTATTCCTGGTGAACAAATTGTACCCTGGAATGGTTTTATCCCATGTGTCATTATCATCCCCCATGTCTCGTGACCTTTGCCAATTGTATATCTTGGGTGGCAAGCAAGAGTTTAAATTCATTGAATTTCTTAACCAGACTTCTAGAATTGGTTAGTAGTCCTTTCCATATGTTATTTGTGTGATATGGAGGCTTTCTGATGGGGTAGTTGCTACAATTCCCTAGAGTATCCCCTCAATTTTCCACTTTAAATGGAACTTTAGAACTTTGTTATTTTTTTTCCAATACTCGAGTGCCAAACTGGTTTAGATGTAGTCCATAATTTTTAAAGCATGCTTTATTAGTGAATGTAAATGAGTTGTCCATAAAACCTATTTTTCATTATGACAAAGTTGGTGTGACCATGCATTTAAGGTCAAAATTTATTTATTTTTATAGGAGTGCCTCCCCATAGTAGGTAAGATACCTGAAATGAAGATCTCCCCTTTTTTTTCTTTTATTCATTTGATAATGTTGATATATTCTGCTTGTGTGTTAGACAGATTAATTGCAGGTAAATCATTAGTACCTATATGTAAAAGTACAACAGGTTTGGTGGTGTTTTCTAGCAGCCCATTAAGTAATCTGGAAATGTCTTTTACACATGCCCTTGGAAGTGTACTAACTGTTGTGTGGGCTTTTCACCCATTGCATACAGCAGTATCAAAGCCCCTGAGAACAGATTCCCTAAGCACCGCTATGTCATTATTTTTTTGGATGGGGATGTGTGGCATTTTCAGTAGTTATTGTTGGGGTGCATACTGGATCATTGGGTGAAGATTGTGGTTCAGTACTTTGTGTGACAAGTTCTTCAGGATCCCCAATATCGTTAGCAAGAGTTAAAAATGTGTTATGCAGTAGTAAGGGAGCTATATTCCTTTTAACATGTATTCAGTGTGCTTACACAATTAGATGAGATGATGCTTGTGTGACTTGATTTACTTTTGTGGCTTTCTGCCTCTCTATCCATGGGATATACCACCCTGTAGGGTACAACACAGGGAACCATAGAAGAGGGTCCCCCTCACAGATGCCATGGAATACTGTATTGGCTAAAGGTAGGTTAGGAAGAAGCCCATGGGTAGAGAGAGATGAACCGCTGGAGGAGGAGGGTGGATGGTGGGCAACAAGAAATGAATCCTGGAGAGCCCCCAGGATGAGTGACCTTTTAAGCTCAATAGGAGAGTGATACAGTTGCTCCACCCATCGAACCTCAGGCTTAAAGCCTTCCCATCCAATATGCTTATGTAACTAGATGAGATAAGAAGATGCTTGTGTGACTTGATTTTCTTTTGTTGCTTTCCACCTCTCTATCCATGGGATATACCACTCTGTAGGGGTACAATGCAAGGAACCCTAGAGGAGGGTTTCCCCCTTACAGGTGCTGTGGGAATGATTGTATCAGCTAAAGGTAGGTTAGGAAGAAGCCCAAAAAGAATACCTAATTGAGTGTTGAGCGTCGAAGAGGCATGAATGATGAATGAATGAATGAATGAATATATGAATGCATTCTGAGAATATAAGGGTGGACTTCTTAAGGAGAGAGAGGAAAGCTGTGGCCACCATCTGCCTCCATCCAACAGCAGAACCTATCTAATTAACTTAAGAAAGCACAAACTAACTAATATTATGACCACTGGCATGGAGGAGAGGAAAAAACCCTTTGAGGAGGAAACCTCTGGAGATCCAAGGAATAGGTTGTCTTCCCTCCAGGCTGATGACATTTGATTTGAGGATGTATGTATTCATTAAAAAGAAGGACATGAGTAGGGAAGATAATGATGGGATAAGAGAAAAAAAAAACAAAAGAAAGCACAGATTAAAGAAGGAACATGAGGCAACAATGAAGGCTGATGATGATGATCACTGCAGGAGGGTGGCAGATCGATGAAGTAGCATAAGACCCAATGAGAGGTATGCATGATTGAGCGATGTGAGTGGGTAGACACTGAGGCTGATAAGGCATGCTTGATTATGCGATGTGAGCTAGTAGACCCTGAGGTGGAGTCGATGAGGTAACATAAGATTCAATGATAGGAATGCTCAAGTAAGGGATGTAAATAGATAAACATTGAGGTGAGGATGAATGAATGATGATCAGAGATATGAACTGATACATGTGGCAGGATGGCCACGGGTCGAAGAGGTAGCATAGAGTCATGATGGGTAAGCCTAAAAGAATATCGATTGCAGACCTCAATTGGAGTGAGTCCTAGATGGCCGGTATGGAATGTGAATAAGGGGGACAGAAACAAACTTTAAAATGAACTTGTACAAAGGTAGTATGCTCAATAGAGTGATGTAAGTAGGTTCCTCAAAAGGAGGGAGACTCCAAGGCCAAGAAGGCATGTCTGGAACCAGAGGGTATGCAAACCAGAGGATATGCTGAGGCTGAGTGATTGAGAGGAGCAATTATCGGACAATGTACGATGAGGAGTGAAGCATGAGTGGAGTGAATCCATGCTGGCTGGGATGAAAAAAGGTGCTAGGATGAGGAAGGTAGAAATAGGAAACAGATGAGGTACAATCATGGATTGAAGCCATGGAGGCTGGTACAGGAAAGAGAGGTATGAGAACGACGAAGGAAGGGAGGGAGGGAGGTTATGGGGCAGCATAGGACCCAGCCGGTACAGGATGAGAACTGCAGCAGGGTGAGTCAGAATAGGAAGCATATGAGCACAAGACCCATGATAGGTATGCCCAAAAGAAATATCGAGAGTAGGTCAGAAGGAGCAAGATGATGATGGAGAGAAGCCATGAAGGCTGGAACAGGGTAAATATCAATTGTAGGCCAGGATTGAAGGGAATCCTGGATAACTGGGGAGAAGACAGTAGTCAGGAACCTGAATAGATGTGGCAGGATTGCTGTGGTTCAATTATAGGCCAGGTGTACGATAGTCAACCTGGAGAGGGAGAGATGCAAGGAATGAGGGAGAGCCCAGGAGTGACTTCTGTGGGAATCAGATCTAACTGCCTGGGAGAAAGCATTGAATAAGTTACATTAGAAACAGCAGAGGTTGAAATATTCAGATTCTCCTGGAAAGGTCGTAGCTCTTAGTACCTTAATCAGGCATCAGGAAAGTATTACTACCCCTTTAAATGCACTGCGTTAATATATAATTGTAGTGCAAAGTAAGTATTTTTTTGTTTTGGTTTTGCAGCCTTGAGGAACACATTGTCATTGAGTGCACTAATCACCAAACCTCCTGTAGGATCAATGAATAATGAGGTACTCTTCCTTTCAATATACTGTGGAACAGCACAATCAGGACATGCAACGGATTTAGGAACAAGGAAAGGGTCCTATGTGATCACATTCCCAGCAAATGAAGGGCAGGAGGAATGAGAGCGTGCTCATGGTCATGTTCTGGTGGGCAGCAGGCCATTCAGAAGCAGCTACATTAAGTCAGAAGCCAGCACAAATTGAATAGATGAGCTAGTGGCAATAGCGATAGGAATGATAAGCCAGAAAAACAGCCCAAGGCATCACTCCCACCATGGGAAGCTGGCTGATGGCTTTGCCATTGAAAGTGAGTCCAGGCAGAGACAACACAGGTAGAGGTAAAAAAGCATGGGGAGAGACTAGAAGCCAGGAGCGACTGGCCCAAAAGAGAACAAGCCGAAGGCAAGCGGCTGGTTGGGCTATGAGGGGATGCAGAGTTGGATGACAGAAGGTAGAGAAAAAAGCAGACAAATGGTGAGAATCAGCATGGTGGAGACAGCTGAAATGGTCAATGCAGATTGATGATGATGACTGCCATAGAAGAGCAAGGAAGGCACCAAAGAGAAAGAAACCCAACTGGAATGGGTCAGTCAGGATGGTGACCTGGAGGCATTCCAAGTCAGTGGTTGGCAGAGCCAGCAAACAGAGTGGGGACAGCAAGCGGGAGACACACACCCAGAGTGCTGGAGCAGAGTCAGTAGGTGACATGACACATGAGCACCAGCAACTGACAAAGGAACGGACATGAAGGTACGGGCACTGAGATGCCTGGGGAGCAGGGCCACAAGAGCAGACCACCAGAATGAGCAAGGCGAGCAGCCGAAATGGGACAAGGTTGGGAAAAGCTAGAAGGCAGGATAGATGTAAGGGATGAGCTGCAAATAGCAAACTGCCACAAAATGAAGAAGAGATGAAGCAGCTGGAGGCAACTGTGGGAACATGTAAAAGGAAACGAACAGAATGAGGAAGTGAGGAAGGGCAGTGCTTCCGGCTGCAACAACAAGAAATGAATACTGGAGAGTCCCCAGGATGAGTGACCTTTTAAGTCTGATGGGGGAGTGATGTAGTTGCTCTGCCCATCAAACCTCGGGCTTAAAGCCCTCCCATTCTTACCAAGTCCAAGGGGGAGTGTGAGCCTGAATATCATTATTTATGTCTCTGATGATTGTGTCAGATTTGTTGCCTTCAGGGGTATTACCAGAAGTAGATATGTGGTTACTCATGTTGAACACTGCACCATGTATAAAGTTTTCAAGCAATTTTATTTCCTTTTGTGTTTCCAAATGCTGTAGTAGTTGGGTAATTTCCCCTTCTAAGGTGCTAATTGGAATACATTTATCACAAACAAACTCTGGACAAGGAACCTCATCCGTGTACATGGTGCATTGTATGCAGGTTCTTTTCTAGTTTTACTTCATTTTCCCTGACTTTGGGAGATGGTGAGCCTAGAGAATACAATCTACAAAGTACACAAATACAAGTTGTCTGAGTACCTTGGTATGTTAGGTGTTATGTTTAGATCTTACTTCTGCCTTCCAGGCCCCCAGTGTCCCCAGCGGACCCAGCAGACACGTGCAGATGTGCATATCTCTGCGTGCATCTCTGCACGTGTCTCCACATCATCAATGTGCACCCCACTCACAGAAGGGCATCTTATAAGCTGTCAGCTCCCCTGGAAGTCCTTGCTAGGGATCACTCACAATACGAGTGCTAAAGTCATGTTTTAATTACAAAAAGCTTTAAAATCTCACCTATAGAGCCCCTCCTGTAGGACTCGACGATATATACTGGTAAAAGTCATTTAAAGTAAAAAACTACAATTCCAATAGGCTGGTAGTTCACTATGCATACAGCAAGTGACTACAGCCTCGCTTCCTGGTTACTATGGTAACCAAGGCTCCCAAGTAAACAGCAACTAAAAAATCAATGTAATTTACAGAACGTATATCATAAGCACTCAATATTTCATTTACTGGCAACCCCTGCCCTTAGATTGTTGGACAGCATAGTTCACACTGCTGTGCTTGTTTGGTATTCACTGACCTTAGCTCTGTCATCCCTACTGAGCCAACACTGCTCTCTAGTGGAAGTCCTGGTCGTGATGACACACAACCAGTGGACCCAGAGTCAGATTATCCTAAATTATATTTTAAAACCTGTTAAAGTAAGGACACCTCCAATTATATAAGAAAGTTACTTGGCAAAACCAGGAATGGGGTAATTCAATTGATAAGAGGTTATTTGCCCTGGTAGTTGAGGAATTCTCCTACTCAAGTTCCAGAATTTTCAGTTTCTCTCTGCATTACTCCCAGTTCCACAAAAAGTGGAAATCTGCACTGGTTACAACAGTTTTCAAAAATGGTAACCATTCTACCTGTCCAGTTACAGGCCAGTTTCAATACTCTCTCCCCGTCAAAAGCCATTGAGAGAATAGTGTCCGATTAACTTGTTTCATATCCTGAACAATATGAAATACAATGTCCCTAATAGCATTGATTTCAGAAGCAAACATAGCACCCATACAGCATTAAATGAGTATTACAATTTCACCCTTGAGCCCTTGACGGTGGAGACAAGGCTGGCACTATCTATATTGACCTGACAAAAGCCTTTGACTTGGTCAGTCGTAAGCATCTTCTTTACAGACATCATGGCCTGGGCATGTCACAGGACACAAGTCACCTGGTTCCAGAGTAATTTTGCTAATCGTGGTCAGTACATTAAGATAGATGAATCCTGCCAGCAGAGGTGGGTGAAAGTTGTTATTCTGCCTTAGCAGAACTTCCACAAAAACTTTCATGGAAGTTTCCAAATTTCCACCTGTGGCAGATCAGAAAACTTCCAAATATTTTTGGTGAAATTTCACCTTGTTCTGCTGAAAAGAAAAAAAAAACTTTACCTGATATCCAATGCCCCCCTCCCAAGCCCTGCCCAAAATAAATAAAATAATAATTCCCTGGTGGCTAGTGGTCCCTCTCCCCACCCAATCACCCACCTGATAGGTAAATAAAAACCTAGTGGCTAGCAGTCCCTCCCCCAAGCTCAGTCACCCACCCACCTGACATTTAATAGAAAAGTCCATGGTGGCTAGTGGTCCCTCCCCACCCAATCACCTGCCTGACATGTCAGTGTAACCCCCCCAGTCCCTATTCCTTGTACAGTAATATATTATAAATATTTTCCTAATTGGTCTGATGACCCCCCACTTCCTATGCCCAATCACCAGTATGAGAACATATTCCTCTCGATGGCCCAGTGATACCATTCCTGGCAGTGTCCCACCAGTCCACTCATTCAGTCCTGAAATGGAGTGGGTGTTTGGCATAGTCTCTTCACACTCCTCCAAGGCTGGCCACCCACTGAGCTGTTAAAGAATGATTGTGTGCTTTCGTTGACAGCTCAGTGGGTAGCCAGCCTTGAAGGAGAGTAGAAGGCTGTGCTGGTTGACTGCTCCATTTCTAGATGGAGGAGCGAGGTGGTGGGACACTACCTGCCAGGGTGGGGGGTCCTACAGACCATCAGGGATAAGTTCTCATACTGGGGATTGGGATAGTTATACAAAACATTTATAATCTATTACTATACTGTATGAGGAATAGCTACTGAGAGGAAGGTTACATTGCACATGTCTAACAGGTGAGTGGGTGGGGGCAGAGACCACTAACTACCAGGGATTTTTTATTAAATGTCAGGTGGGTGATTGGGTGGTTGGAACTGCTAGCCACCACAAATTTATTTACTAAACATTGGGCAGGTGATCAGTAAGGGTAGGGACTGCTAGCTACCAGGGATTTTTTTTATTTAACATTGGGCAGGTGATCAGGTGAGGGGAGGGAGGGACTGCTAGCCACCAGGGATTTTTTTAATTAAACTTCATGCAGGTGCTTGGGTGAGGGGAGGGACCGCTAGCCACCTGAGAATTACAAATGGGCCACTGAGCGGTAATCGGTGACTGCCTGAGCAGGGGGGGTGCCACTAGACACCAAGGAAGTATTTTAAGTAAATTATACTTTTAGGGTGCAGGGCAGGTGGAATTTCTGTGGAAGCCTGAATTTTGCTTAAATTCCACCTGTGGAAGTTTTTTTCACACACCTCTATTTGTTAAACATTAGGAATGTATCCACTGGTGTTCCCCAGGGCTTTATTCTGGACTCCCTAGTATTTGGCTTATTCATAAACCACCTGCCTGATGACTCTCGGTTTGCAAATGCAGCTCTCTATGCAGCAGATGCTGGTATCTATTCCAAGGACCATAACCGTGGCAGCTTTACCTCCGTCCACCAGGATAATTTTGAGGCTCTTGAAAAATGGTTCTCCCAAAACAAACTGGTTCTAAATTTAAAAAAATTTTTTTAGTAATAATAAAACAATGCTCTTCATAAGCCCAAAACTAAAGAACAAGGTACCCCCTCATCCTCTAAAGCCTGGTACTTAAGCAGGTAGAAACCTTAAAATACGTTGGGATAATCATGGACAATACCTTATATTTTGCTCCCCAGGTTGACCACTTTGTGTCCACAGTAAACAGAAGATTGGGAGCTATGAACTGTAACTGGCTCAACCTCACTGCTGATGCTAGGCACCTCATAGTGGCAAGCTCCGTACTGTGGCTAGCTGACTATGGCCTCCCTGTCTATGCAGCTGCCTGCTACTCAATTCTCAGCAGAATAACTTTGACCTGTAATAGTTTGTCACTTTGTGCTTGGAGCAGACAAGCATACTAACAGCTGCATCCTCTACACCCAAACAAATTTGTTACCCCTACCTAGCAGAATAATGTTCCAGACATGTTGCTAGCCAAGAAGATGCTACTGGGTCTACCCGCGCCTCCAGCCCTAACTCATTGCTTCTGCTCTGTCACCAGTCTCTCCAAAACTAGAAGCATGGCTCAGAATGCCCTTGAACTGCATTTCCACTGTAGTTTGCTGGACAAGCTCCATTCATGGTTAGAAGTGCTGGCTGGTTAAATAAGCTGTCCAATACCTTGGTCAATCTACCTAAGTTTTATCAGTTTAAGACAGCACTAGAGGCAACCCTAACAGTTCAATGCAACTGTAACTGCTAATCATTCTAACTAAAGTCACTCCCAGTATGCTTTTTGAACTGTGTCAGACTCTGTCTCTGAGGCAGTGTACCATTATTGTGCTTGTTCTACACTGATTCTGTCTACTTGCCTTATTGTAAAATTGTATGCAGTTTATTCCATCCAATTTATTTGTACTTGTTCAACTATATTTGTATTTGTTTGCTTTTTCCACTGGAACTCAGTTATTTGTTATGTTGCTTTGTTACCTCAGTTACTGATGTGGAACCTTTGTAAAAGACCATTTGTTTTCAAAGGCATTCTCTGAAATTTTCAGTATAAATAAATTTGTTTGTTGAAAAGGGGGAAATTATTTTGTTGCCATTTTTTTCTGAATATAAAAAAATCTAAAATGTATCTGTAAATGAAACATCACTCATTTTGTATATATTTTTGTACTGAATAACTTTTGTGCTCACAGTACCACACTATCATTTTTTGGTTTTAAAGTTATTCACATTTTAATATTGTTAGAACTGCTGTTGAGGCCAAACATTCTAAACCTGAACAAAGAAAGATTTAGTTGCAGGATATATAATACCAGAAAGGAAGTGCATTCAGGAACCTCAGGTCAAACCATGTGAACCTGTCGCTAATGATTAGAGCACTGAGATGGCATTCCAAGCCTTGGGGCCCAATTCCCAGTAGGCCTGTTATTTCCTTTTCACTACAATTTGTGAAGAAAGATAACACAGCATCGTGAAAGAATGAGAATACTGGTTGGGCAACCATGCACAACCAGCCTGTGCATGCCACAGATAGGATCTGATTATATTGTATATTGAGAGCGAAGATCTAGAGGTCCAATCTAATCAGAAGCTTGAGGTGGCAGCTCAGGTTGGTTGGGCATGTAGTTGCCCAACCAGTATTTCTTTTGCTGTTGGGGTTTTCAGTTTTATTTTTTTTAATAGTGTTTCAATCATGCTCCTGTGGCAGGCAGACAGTGTCAGTTCAGAACTTAAACTGACTGCTGTGCATGCAGCAGCACTGAGAAAAAACACCAGCTGCCTCAAGGATTTCCAACTAGCGGGGACATTGCTGTATGGCAGAAGGGTGCAACTGCTTTACATGATCTTTAAATTGTGGTACAACAAGGTTTCAGCTGACGTGGAAGTCCATGCAGAAAAATCCTCCCTATAGACTATATAAAGAATACTGGTTCGGCAACCATGCACAGTTATCCAGTGCTTCCACAGAGGGGTTTTGATTACATCAGACCTTAAGAACAATGACTGAAAAGGTAAGCAGAAGTCCACGGTGGCTGTACAGCCTGATTAGGCATGCAGTTGCCGAAGCAGTGTTTTTTTATATAGTGTATACATTTTTTTCATGCATGTTTTCTGTTTTTTAAAAGTAAAACTGCTGAGTCACTGTCTTGGGACTACTCTGCTTTTCCTTTCACACTCTCTCTCACCCTCCAGCTTGGTAGGTTCATCTGAAAAAACAAAACAAAATGTGGGCACTGTGACTCTGAACACAGGTTGTCACAGATTTCTTATCAGCTAATAATGTTGTATTACAGAAAGGTACAACCACATTACATGATATTTGAGCTGAGGTATAACATTTCAGTAAAGATGGAAATCCATGCTGAACAAGGCCTGCTATATAGGGAATAATGTATGGGTGACCACACACAATGAGCCTGTGTTTCCATCCAGGTGTTGAGATAACAGCATATGGACCTCAAGAGCATTGAGATGTCCATGCTGTTATCTCAACTTCAAGATGGATATACAAGGTGAGTTGTATATGGTCGCCCATATTTTATTTTTGATGGTATATGGCTTCAATGTTTAGATAGCATAGCTGTGTAAAAATTAAATATTATTCATTTTATTAGCTGTTTGCAATTCAAAGGTATGCTGCAAGTGAGCAAACCAGCTGGATGAGGGAGAGCGCCAGACTGACAGTGTGATCTTGAGGCAAGTGGGAGCAGAACTGAGTATTACAAGTGAGCAAGCAAGGGTTAGCTTTATTTAAAAACAGAAAAGGTTACTGTATTTTATTTTTGATTATCTGCAGATTACTGTTGTGATAGGAGTAATGTGAGAGGTGGCAGAGTTACTGCAGAGATGGCAGAGCTGCAGTTGAGACACTCCATGATGCATGGATGTAGCACTGAAAGCACTAAAAAATAAAATAAAAACAGGCAGACGGCAGTCAGCACAAGTGGGGCATGGGTGCTATCCATTGTAGAACATGCAAAACAACTTTTAGAACATTTGAGCAGTCACTAGTGATTTCCGTGCACATGCATTTGCAGGGTGGACATCAGGGAGGCAAACAGGGATGGTCTAAAATGGTGGCTGGTGCATTCTGAGCCAGTTTGCAACTGTGTGCACCGTTTGGGGGAATTTAAGCACTCACAAACAGTTAAACAAGAAAATAAAGTTAAAATAAAGTTTTTCAACCTGTGCTGAAGTGGACAGGAGTGACACAACTTCTGGTTCATGGGCCTACTAAAGAGGGCTCCTGAGCGAGCAATGTGAGCTCAGTGAGCACGCGTAGCAGTGTGCAGGAACCGAGGGGTAGAGGTTGGTGGATCTCAATATTTGAATCTGGGAGTGACATTGGAAACTTTGGAAGGAAGGGTAAGTGCGCGTATTATCAAACTATTCATTGTTGTGTTTCAACATTCATAGACGCTATAGCACACACAAAATACGGGCAAAAGAAAAAAAAACATATTGAATAGAACTGCCCCTAGAACTAACATTAAAACCCATTATGGAGGAGGAAACATGTATAGAGTGGCTGCTGGAAAAGTTGTGTAACAAGGAGACCTTTTAAAATGTGGGCATAAGCCAGAAATCCTGTAGGTACCCACACATCTGGGTATCTGTGTATAAACTGTAAGGAAATTACTGCACTAAAACATGAATTGAGGGATTGGCAGCAGAAATACTCCCAATATACACATACCCAGGTTGAGAGGACCGAGGGGCAAACGATATTGAATAGGCCTGAAACATCTAGTGCAGAGCCCCAAAAAACTACATTTGAGAGCTCTAGTGATGGCTCTGATGTCAGTCAATGGACAACAGCTAGCGAGGGTATGGGAGATGACAGTTGGGCAACAGTCTCCAAAGCACCCCACAAGAAAAGGAGAAGGGCCATGGGGGGAAATGTGGTGGCAGTACAAAATCGATACTCCTCACTTAGCACTGATTCAGAAACTAGCACAGAAACTCTCAAATTAGATGCAAACCAGGGCACTGAATCCCTAGAGGCACACCTAGGGATGGAAATACTGGTGATAGGGAACTCCATGATTAGAAATACCGACACAGTACTCACTGCAGATTGCATGAAAACATGACCGTAAACTGCTTACCGGGGGCAAGAGTTGGGGACATCAGACTGCATCTGCCTAAATTATTATCAAATTCTCCAAAACAAAAAGTGGTTGTGCTCCATGTGGTAATAAACAATGTGAGTAGGGATCACGAAAAAGATATTGTGGATGAACTCATAGAAAGTATTGAATTAATAAAGGCTAGTGGACACATACTGATCATCTCTGCAATATTGCCAAATTACAGATGCAACACTGAAAAAAATGGTACCATTCAAAGAATAAACTGTAGGGTATCAAATAGGTGTGGAGCAAGAAATATTACTTTCATGGACACCTGGAGAAGTTTATGAACAAAAGAAATCTTTATAGAAGGGACAGGCTACATCTAAATCTCCTGGGCACAAAAACTCTGGTGACTGAAATCAGAGGAATGATGAGCATTTATTTAAACTGAATGCAGGGGGCAGCACCAGGCAGACAAAGCCCAGCAAGGGAGACATTATAAATCGAAATTAAGGACCACTCAATCTAATACCCAGTGTTTGCTCATAAATGCACAGAGCTTAAATAATAAAAAGGAGGAACAGGAGGCACTCATATGTGGGGAAGTAGGGTGGATATGGCATTTATCACAGAGACTTGGTGGACGGGACAAAAGACTGGGGTAGAGAAATCCCTGGGTTCACCTTATTCCACAAGGATAGAGAGGGAAGGAGACGTGGGGTGGCAGCATATACTGTATATCAGATGAAATAAAAGCTACAGATATAACTGAAAAGGTCAGGTCAGGGGATATAATGTCAGAAACCATCTGGATTCAGTTAATCACGTGCTCAAAAACCTGTAATAATTGGGGTATGTTATAGACTCCCAGGGGCATCAAAAGAGTTGTCAGATCAGATCAGTGTAGAACTGACTAGGGCTTGTGAACTAGGCAAGGTAATAATGGTGGGGGACTTAAACTATAGGGACATCAACTGGGCTAGCCAACAGACCACAAATCTAAGTAATAAACCATTCCTGGAGCTTTGTCTGGAGTTGGATATGACTCTATATGTGACTGCCTCTACTAGAGGGAACAATACCCTAGATTTGGTTATGGCAGGGAAGGATGTCAATATTATGGGTTGCCACACAACTGCACCACTGGGGAGTAGTGACCACGAGGGGGTAAGTTTCTCATATCAGCAATACATACCCCTAGAGAAAGGATGTAGAGAGGTTTTTAGCTTTAGAACAGCAGATATAGATAAAATAGTGAGAGAAATGGATACTATAAACTGGGAAGGCTTACTGGGGAGTAAACCAGTTGAGGAAATGTTGGATATATTTAAAGAGCAAATAGTTACAATATGCAATGGGCACATTAAAAGGGTAAAGGTCTACAATAGGAAAGGGAAAAAACCTAGATGGCTCACAAAGACAATCATTAAAATAATAAATAAGAAAAAAATTGTTGTATCAAATATATATAAAAAAATAGTAATACCAGCACCTGGGTTAAATATAAACAGGTGCAGATCAAATGTAAGAAATTGATAAAATGAAATAACCAAAGAATGGAAGTTAGGCTGGCTACCTCAGCACATAAAAATAATATGCAACGTTTCTATATCTATGTGAATTCATTGAGGAAAACAAACAATAATTTATGCACCATTAAAGAAGGGGGGCCAAATATCGGATCCCACGAAGGTGGCAAATGCCTTTTACAGATACTTTAGTACAGTTTTCACAACTAAATCTATAGGACTTGTGAATTTTAACCAAAAGAAAGAATTAGACATAAAGATATCAGCTGAAATTATTCTAGATAAAATAAGGGCGCTAAAAAATACGAACGCTGCAGGGCCTGATAACATATCGAACAATATACTTAAATTACTCTCACCAAGCATTGCTACTCCTTTAGCCATTATCTTTCAGCAGTCACTGGGAGAGAGGGCAGTGCCTGGGGATTGGCTGATGGCAAATGTAATACCCATTCACAAGAAGGGAGATAGGGCAGACTGCATAAACTATAGGCCCATAAGTTTGACTTCTGTACCAGGCAAGCTAATGGAATCAATATTGAAACATGTCATAAATGTGTATTTGGCACAGACTGACCAGGATGATAGGGAACAGCATGGATTTGTGGCTGGCAGGTCGTGTCTTACAAACATGCTGTGTTTCTATGAGAACATTTCCTCCTATTCTTTTGCTTGTCAATTGAATAAAAATTTTACTACTACTACTACTACTGCTACTACTAAAACATTTCAGCAGCATTAGATGGGGGGGAACTGGTGGATTGTATATACTTGGATTTTGCAAAGGCATTTGATAAAGTACCACACATAGAAATATTAAACTGTTTGTCAAAAATTGATATGGACTACAGAGTATGTAGAGGATCCAGGCATGGCTGGTGGATAGGACTCAGAGGGTGTGTATAAATGGGTATCTGTCTGATGAGATCCCTGTGACCGGGGGTTCCTCAGGGGTCAGTCCAGGGTCTGATGCTGTTTAGAGTATTCATAGCGCAGATGGGAAAAGGGACTTATAATTGGGTAATCAAGTATACAGATGATACTAAGCTTGCCAGCCGAGTAACACAGTCTGTGGGAGTGGAGACAATCCAGAAAGATTTGGACGAAATCCACAAATGGGCCACTCAAAAGGGAATGAGTTTTAACATAGATAAGTGTTGTGTGATCCATATGGGAAATAGAAATTGTAAGATCAATGGGCAAGTCTTAAGGAAGTCAGAGGTGGAAAGGGACCTGGGCATATCAGTGGACCAGAAACTGAAATACCAGGCTCAGTGTGACAAACAGATAACAAAGGTGAATAGGGTTTTATGGATTATAAAAAAGAACTTCAAAAGTAGGAAGGAGGATGTGATCATGCCTTTGTACAGAGCCTATGTGAGACCTATTTTGGATTATGGTGCCCATGTGTAGGGGCCCATAAATAAAGAGGCAGTAGTGGGGTTGGAAAAGGTGCAGAGGAGGGCCACTAGGATGGTGCATGGCATGCAGGATAGGCCCTATTAACAGAGACTAGCTAATCTAAGGCTAATGTCACTGGAGACTAGAAGAGTAAGAGAGCATTTGATGCTATGTTATGATATAGTGCAGGATGACCATATGTTAAATTAATTGAATCCAAAGTTTAAAATAATAACCTGGGCACTAGAGGACACCACCTTCAGCTAAGACATATAGAGTGTAACACAAGTAAATGGATGGCTTTCTACACACAGAGAGCGGTGGCCCCATTGAATGGGTTACCAGAGGAAATTGTATACGCTACAAATAATGTTCAGTTCAAAAGGAACTTGGATGCTTATATCTTAGAGGGCCACAAGCTGACATACTATGAGTGAAAGGAAAGGAGTGCGTTATTATTCAAACAAGGGCCCCCTAAGCTCCTCATTACTTTGTAAGAAACTGCATGAAACAAGCTCCTACCCATATACTATAGCACAATGGCCTAGATATTCAAATGAGCTGCACCTGGAGCAACTGAGTTGTGCCAGTGCAACCCCAGAAATGTGCCCTGGGGCTATATTTAAAAGGGAGGAATTGCGCTGCACAATTTCTGATGCAACGTGGTGCAAAGATAATGTATGCAGCGCATCTCCAGGGGGGCATGCCCATGCATATGTGGCACATCTTGATATTCAGCCGAGATGTGCAGTGTATCTGCCGGCACATCTCAGAGATGAGCCACATACATGGGCACAATGTTGAGCATGTATAAATCATGCTGAAGTGGTAGCCACCCACCGGTAAGCTGTCATATTGGAAGGTGCAACACAGCAGCCACCAGCCATGGGTGGTTACCCCCTCCAGAACACCGTACACAAGCACCCGCATTATTCCCTGGTAGTCTAGTGGTACCCCCCTCCCCATCCCATATCATGATCCCCATAATAAAGAATGATTTAATTCCCTGGTATTCCAGTGGTACACCCTTCCCCATCCCATACCACGTCCTAATAAGAAAGTTTAAATTCCCTGATGGTTCAGTGGTACCCCCTCCCCCCACCATAACCCCCAGTCACCCATAACTGCATCCCCACATCCTGGTAGTCTAGTGGCCTCCCACTCCCCACCACACAGGACCCCACCCCACCCGCTCCCCCCAGGTCATCAGTGGGCAGCAGACCCACCCAGCACACCTCCACAGCTGCCCTCTGAATGACAGTTTACAATACATGCTGCAAGCTCATTGGTCCACACTGACGACCAATGAGCTTGCAGTATATACTGTACTAGTCATTCATGACTGTGTGAATTCATTCACAAAGTCATGAATGGCTAGTATAGTACACACTGCAAGCCCATTGGTCATTAGTGTGGACCAATGAGCTTGCAGCATGTACTGTAAGCTGTCATTCAGAGGGCAGCTGTGGAAGTATGTGGGTCGGTCTGCTGCCCCCTGATGACCTGGGGGGAGCGGAGTGGGATGGGGTCCTGTGATGAGGAGTGGGGGACCACTACACTGCCAAGGATGTGGGATGCAGTTTCGGTGATCAGGGTTTAAGGGAGAGGGGAGTACCACTGAACCACCAGGGAATTAACTGTTTCTTTATTAGAGGGATCGCAGTATGGGATTCATAGATAGATTCATAGAAGTGTGATGGTAGAAAAGGACTGAACTAGTCACACCAAGTCTGCCCATTTTCCCAGCTATCTGCTTGGACCTGTGCCTCCATCCTTAACACTCCCATGTGGTTGTCCCATGCTCTTTTGAATCCCTCCACTGTTTCCACTCCAACAACTGCCTCTGTGAGTCTGTTCCACTTTTCTACCACTCTCTCTTGTATAATAGTATTTTCTAATGTTACCCCTGAACTGCCCTCCCTCTACCTGCAGGCCATGCCCCCTCGTCCTCGGATTTCCTTTCATCTTGAAGATACTCCCCCCGGCACTCTATTCATACCCTTAAGGTACTTAAAAGTCTCGATCATGTCCCCCCTCTCCCTCCTCTGCTCCAGGGAGTAGATGTTCAGATCTCTCAACCTTTCTTCATAGGATAGGTGGCCTAACCCTTTTGCCATTTTTTTTTGCTCTCCTCTAAACCCCTCTCTATCCTTCCCACATCCTTCCTGAGGTATGGCCTCCAGAACTGGACTCTGTACTCCAAGTGTGGTCTAACTAAATGGGTGTACAAGGGTACTATGATCTCCTAATTCCTACTGGAGATCCCCCCTTCCAGTGCATTCCAGCATTCCACCCCATGGCCACTGCCCTCCCGCACTGCCCTTCCACCTTCAGGTCCCCCAGATATAATGATGCCTAGGTCCCTTTCTTGTTCTGTCTCCTCCAGATCTCTGCCCCCCCATACGGTACCCTGACTTCTAATTTCTGTAGCCCAGATGCATGATTTAAAATTTTTCTGTATTGAATTCAAGCTGCCACTTTTTTGACCATGCCTCAGGTCTCTCTGCATTTGTTCCACCCCTTCCTCTGTGTCCACCCTATTGTAGATTTTGGTATAGTCCACAAACATACTCACACCTCCCTCAAGGCCCTCCACGATGTCCCCTACAAATATATTGAACAGTAGGGGCTCCAACACTGATCCCTGAGGGACCCCCGCTCATGACCTTGCCCTCCCCAGATGCCACCCCATTTATTATGACCCACTGCCTCCTTTTCCCCAGCCAGCTTCCCACCCATTTGACTACCCTCTGCCCCATCCCTAGTCCTGCCGTTTTACACAGCAGCCTCCCTTGGGGCACTGAGTCAAATGCCTTTCTGAAATCCAAATAAGCTACATCTACTGCTCTGCCTTGATCTATTTCCTTGGTGACCCAGTCAAAAAACTCTATCAAATTTGTTTGACAGGATCTGCCCCTAGTAAACCCATGTTGTTCTGGATTCATCAGGCCATTTGTCTCCAGGTAGCTGGTGATCCTACCTTTTACAATCTTCTCCATGAGCTTGCCTACCACTGATGTCAAGCTCACAGGCCTGTAACTTCCCACTTCCTCCCACCCTCCCCTCCTATGCTGAGGGACCACATTTGCCTGCCTCCAGTCCTCAGGCACCACCCCGGTTTCCAGGGGCCAAATGAAGAGTGCAGTCAAGGGTACCACCAATACCTCCTTTAGCTCCCTTAACACCCTTGGGTGCACCCCATCTGGCCCCATTACCCTGTCTACCTTCACACAGCCCAGTTCTTCCAATATTTCCTCTATGAGAAATGGCCTCATCTCCGCCCCCCCAGCCATTTCATTTCCTGCTCTACTGCCCTCTTCTGCTTCTTCCTCCCTCTTGAACACAAAGCAAAAATAGGTGTTTAGTAGGTCTGCCTTTTCTATGTCTCATTGTAGTGCCTCCCCCTCTTTTGCCCTTAACTGGAGAATCCCCTGCCTAGTCTTCCACTTTTCATTTATATATCAAAAGAAAATCTTATCCCCTTTTTTGACCCCTCTCGCTATTCGCCTCCTCTGTCTGCCACCTCTTCCTCTTCTCCCCGCTTCTCTCTGGCTCGCCTGGTATTTGACCAAGTTCTCTTCCGTCTGAGTAGTCTTGAACCTCCTAAAGGCTTTCCTTTTTGTCCTTACCTTTTTTGCTACTTCCCTCGTATACCACAGAGGTTTTCTCCTCCTCTTATTTTTACTCTCTCTCTTGGCACAGATGTCTGTGGCCCCTACAATAGCTTCCTTTATCTTACCCCACTTTGCCTCCACCTCCATCAGATCCCCGAACCCCTGCAATGCCCTCACCACTATTTTCCCCATTCTCCTGAAGTCCATCCTCCTGAGATGCAGGATCTTTAACCTAGACTGGTGAACCTCTGCAGTGTTTCTCATTTTAAACCTGACTGTGTTGTGGTCACTTGTACAGAGATGTTCCCCACTGATAGCTCTTCCACCATTTTCCAGTTTGACAGGACTAGATCAAGAGTAGCTCCTGCCCTTGTTGGTTCCCTGACCAGTTGATTTAGGAGGGCCAACTGCAGGGAGTCCAATATTTCCCTGCTGCTGGTTGAAGCAGCCGAAAGGGTATTCCAGTCTATGTCTCGTAGGTTTGGATCCCCCATCAGCACCACCTCCCCCCTTGCAGCCATTTTCACAAACTCGTCAGACATACTTCTATCCGCAGATTCGTGCTGCGCTGAGGGTCTGTGCACCACCCCCATATGCACTGACTCACCCTTCCCCACTGCCGAGACCCAGAGTCCTTCTGCCTCTCCCCACTTACCCTGCAATTCTGATGCTCTGATACCCTCATTTACGTACTGTAGAGGATGGGTGCAAATTCCTGCTGTTCAGACCCAAATATGCAAATGATGCCATAATGTATGCACATATTGTAGCTGTCATTCAGTGGGCAGCTGTGGAGGGTGTGTGGGTGGGTCTGCTGCCGCTGACCTGGGGGAGTGGACGATGAGTAGAGTGATGGTGAGGGGGTACAATTAGACTACCATGGAATTAAATCTTTCTTATATGGGATCACAGTATGATGGGGAGGGGAGACACTGACCACCAGGGAACTACATTTTTATTATGGGGATCACGGCAGGGATGGGAGGGGTACCACTGGACTACCAGGGAATTAAATCTTTCTTTATTATGGGGATCACGGCACAGGATGGAGGGAATCTACATCAGTATGTGGGACTGGGACCACCTGCTGTGCAGGGTGCCAGATGCATTCGCCGCCAGCCCTGCACACCTCATGCAAATGGAGCCATAATGACATGCAAATGGCCCCATCCGTGCCTTTCATACATTATGGCACCATTTGCATATTTGGGTCTGAGCATCGGGAATTTGCACCCATCCTATCTCTGATGCACTGGTGCATTTCCCATTCCTGGTATTCAGACCTGTCAGAGGTATGCACCAGCGCATTGTATTTGCACCACAGGCATTTTTTGATATATTCAGGTGAGATGCGTCATGGCACATCTCTTTTGAATATATCCCTTGGTTGCACCGAGCAATCACTTGCGCCATTGCCAGGTGCAGTTTTAAATATCTAGCCCAATATTTTCATGTTCCAAAAGCTATCACTGTTTATCTGGTTAATTATCTCACAACATATGTTGTATAAATTGTAGTATAAAGGCAGCAGTGCAATCCCAGAGAAATCCTTTGCATGTTTATTTCTTCATCTAGGAACATTTTCAAATGGACATATTTGTCTGTAAACACATTAGATTTAGTAGTGAATTCATTCCTCTCAAAATGTGGTCACTGAAATGTGGGACGCTAATACTCAAACTGTGGTCTGCATGTGGGACATGCCATCAAATATGGAGATACAGGATCAGTGCACTGTGGAAAAAGTGCCTTTGTGCAATGGTGAATTTTGATTTAGCATATTATGGTTTGGCTCTGCTTTAAACTCAGAGGCCCAGATATTCAAAAGGGATGCGCCGTGCGCAACAGAGATGCACCAGCACAAGTACGGAAATGCGCCATTGTGCAATATTCAGCAGGAGGTAGCTGCACTGTACAAGTTGCAATGCACATGAGCGCAATAGTAATGAATGCATGCACAACCGTAGGGGAAGAACCATGAATAACATGAGCAGTACGATATTCAACAGCATATGCCGTGTGCAATAGGGGAGCTAGAGGAAGTTGCGCGACAGTGAAAATGATCCAAAATAATAAGGAACAAGAGAGAGGTGCAAGAATGCTACAGGGAAGCCAGAGGTGGGAGCAAGGTGACAGGAACAAGGCAGAGGGTAGAAGTGAGCAGGACTGGGCAGGAGCAGGACAGAGCACACCTGGAATCAACCAGGAACAGGAAAGGAGTGGGGAACCTGTGCTAATGTGCAGGAGTGATAGGGAAGTGTCACAGTGGACTGAGGGCAGTGGCAGTAGGCAGGACAGCCAAAGGCCAGAGATGTACCTGGTGCAGGGGGAGCATTATAAATGGACAGCGGGGGGAACAGGATAACAGCTGCCAGGGAAGGGGAACACCAGCCAGGGACATGGCCAGTGCCACCTTCCAGATGGAGGTGGTAATGAGGGGTGTGAGGAGGCAGGCAGCAGAGGGGCGTGGCCATGGAAGGGCCCATCGGCAGTATGCCCCGAACAGGTGGTATTGAGCCCATGTCACCTTCGAACACTACTCTGACACAGAGATTATGGGCCGGTACCGCCTGAACTGGGCAATCCTGAGGCAGCTCTGTGAGCTGTGCAGTGATGAGATGCAGACACCCACACGCCGGAGCCATGCTCCATCAGTGGAGACAAAGGTGACAGCTGACATGTGCCTGCTCACCCGGGCACCTTCCAGAGACCAACAGGGGACACAACAGGCATAACCCAGTTGGCTGCGTCATGCCTACTCACACAATTCCTCAGCACACTGCTGCCACATGCTGTGGAGCACATCTGTTTTCCCAGCACACAGGGGGAGCGCACAACACACATACAAGAGTTCCACAGGGTATCACATATGTCTGGCATGCTCGGGGCCATTGACAGCACCCATGTGGCCATCCACACACCACCTGGCCCGGACAGTGTGTCCTACATAAACCGGAAGGGTTATGCCAGCATCAACTGCCAGGTGGTGTGCGATGCCAGGGGGCGCATAACCAATGTCTGTGCCACGCACCCTGGGATAGCACATGATGTCTTCATCTGGCACCAGTCCGCACTGTGCCATAGGTTTGAGAGTGGGGACATCCCCACTGGCCACCTAGTGGGTGAGTATGAGTATCACGGAGGATGACCTGAGCAGATGTGGGGGGGTGCACAGTCAGAGGTTCCATGGGTACCGGCCATGACGGCCCATGGCAAAGCGACCCAGACCACCATACTAATGTCCTACCTCCACACAGGTGACAGTGGCTACCCACTCCGCCCTGGCTGCTCACACCATACCGGCACCTCATGACCCCATTGCAGCTACAGTACAATGAGGCACATGCCACAACACAGACTGTCATTGAGCGGGTGTTCGGGATGCTGAAGGCATGTTTCAAGTGCCTGGAAATGTCTGGTGGTGCCCTACAGTATAGCCCCTTGAAGGCCTGTGAGCTATTCCTGGCCTGCTGCATCCTGCACAACATGGCCAATGACTGTGGGATAGCTGTAGAGGTCAAAGAGGGGGACAGTGGTGGGGACAATGAAGACGCCGGTCCAGACGGTGATGGGCAGCCACCCTCTGGGCGAAGGGACCCCTGACTGATACGGATGTCACAGCTGCACTGGGACACCATCACAGAGGAGCACTTTGGCCAACTCAGGTAGGTCACAGGGCCATGTGCAACCACCAATGGCAAGGGCACAGCCCACAGACAGGCATGGATGAACCCCAGGGGCAGATGGTGGCAGGGAATGGGTCTGAGTGTGGAACTGCACACGCCATCAGGGATGGACCGACCAAACCGACACATGTGCACACACACACACACACACACACACACACACACACACAAGACATGCACAAGGGGTAGATGGAACACCAACCCGAAATGTAACCCCTACCCCCACACAGGTCTACACACGACCATGACCAGTGGCCATCACTGTGCATGCCTCAGATTCTGGGCACCATTGCACACTTGTGGGCAGTGCAACACAGGCATCATCATGCACACGCCACAGTGGCCAGCAGCTGGGAGGGTGTGCACAGGGACCATGTGTGTGCAGAGCGGGATACCCCACCTGGCCATCGCATGATACACACTAAACTGCACACAGGGCAGCAGCAGACAGTGGCCATGGTGGGAGACAGTTCAGTCATGTGGCACAGTGCCATGGCCTCCATGAATGCGAGGGCGGCCCTGCCACCCTTGGCCTCATGGGGTGGCACCAACGGTCCCCCAGGGGTGATGTTGCATGAACACGACTCTGTTATTGCAGGGGTCTGCAGCTCACCGAACATGCCGCAACAGGCATGCTCGGTATGCCCACAGCCAAACCCAGTGTCGACATAGAAGGTGTCACACGGTGCCAGGAACAGGGGGTGGACATGACACTGCACAGTGTCTGCGGTGCATGGGCACTGAACTGGGTGCCCAATGTGGCCATGACAGTTGTGAATGCATGTGTCTACCTGTCGATGAATGTGTCTGCCTGTCAATGACAGCAGTCACATCCTCCCACTGCCTGGCCATCTCTGCCAGGAGCAGACCGTGGTCTCTGCTGTGCCACTTCTCTGCCTGGTGCAGAACTGCACTGAGTGCATCCACCGCAGTCACAAGCCACAACTGCTGATCCACTGAAGCCTGGAGTAGGCGGCTGTGCTCATCAAAGGTCGTCCGCCAGTTTGGCATGCTGTCCTCGTGGTGTTCCTGGCCCTGTTGGGCGGCACCCCTTGATGATGGGTGCTGCACACCAGAGCCATGCTGGGGCACGTCCACATGTGGTGCACTGCCACTGCCCCTGACACTGTCCCCCCATCACCATTGGCCGACTGCTGGCACTGCCCCTCTGGCCAATGATTGCCAGGGCTCACTGGCGCTGCCACAGCAGCCACAACAGCCCCACCGGCCTCGACGCACACCAGTGCTGCCCCACTGGGGCATACAGGCACAGACTGGGACTGTGATGTCATGCAGGCCTCCACGGCGGCACCACCCACGGGTACCCCCGTGCCGTTTCCTGCTGTGGGACCATCCCGTGTCCCACACGTATCACTGTCTGGGATGTGTGATCCATCATCATCATCGGTGCCAGATCCAGCACCAGTCTGTGTAACAGCATGCTGGAGTCTGTGGATGCTGTCACATTGGGACATAGGCAGGGCCTTGTCCGCACCCGCACCACCATCTTCAGTCCAGACAGACAGGCAGGTATGCAGTGGTCCTGTCCCTCGGAACTCTGTGGAGGTGGATGGGCATTCCTCCATGTCCAGAACATCACACTTGGTGGACACACCCACCACCGCTGACCCATGTAGATGCTCAGGAGCTGTAATGGAACACAGTAGCATTATTGTCAACGCCCTACCCTGTGGCATTCCCCCCATCACCCACACAGTGACAGCACAGGACCAACCATGCAGTGATGGGCGACCACCCATCTGGAAGCCACCATCAGGAATGCCCTCTATGGCACAATGCCGCATGCTGCCGCAACCTGCTCCTGCTCCTCCTGTGGCATCAGGCGTGGCACATCTGGCTGTCCACCACCGGTGGCAGCACATGCTGCCCTGATGGCAGCCACCTTGTCCTTTATCCTCTTCCTGTCCATGCCGACCTTCTTTTTACACTCCTGCACGGACTGCTGGTGACTGCCATGCTGGTTCATGGCATGCGCAACCTCACCCCATGCCACAGCATGGGCCTGTGGTGTTCCACACTGTCCGCTGAGTAGCGGTTCCCTGTCAAGATAGGCCTCAAACAGGGCATCTGATTCAGCCTGAGGGAAGTTGGGCCTCCTCCTCCTCCCCCATCCCTGTTCCTCCTCATCCTCTCGTTCAGGCATGATAGAGCCTGTGGGAATGACAGGTGTTACCTCTGAATGTGCAGTGCCATGCAACCCTCACACACCACAGTCCACACATCCAAACAGCATGCAATCCACCACAATATACTGCAATACCAAACTATGTCTTCTGCAGCCCCATGTTGCATATATATAGTGCAACGCATGCAAATGAGGTGAGACGTAACTTTAAGTGGATGCTAATGCAGTGGTTGTGCCATGGAATTGCAGATGAGCTGATTTGCATATGCTAGCTGAATAACACACTGTTGCACCTTGCGCAATGTTATTGAGCGTGCTTAGGCAATGGCGCAGCTCTGTGACGTGCACAGTAGGCACCACACGGCGCATGCCTGGGGTGCTCATGCTGATGCCTGCCACACTAATGACATGCTGTGCATGGGAGGCAGTGCAGGGTGTGGCCACCACTGTGCCAGTGGCACTAGTGCACTGTTCTTGCATGTGGCACTCTTGCCCTGGTGTGCCATAGGTGCCTTGAAGCCACAGCATGGTAGGCCACTGCGGGGTGTCACACACAGGCACCCTACCATGCTACATGCAGGGAGTCCTAATAGCACTGTGGTGGCCCATGCATGACAGATCCTTGACCCTGCAGTTGACCTTTGCCCCCTAGGTACCATGCATCTGCATGGGTGCACCCCTATCATGCTGTTCGGTGACAGCGTGATGGGGAATGGCAGCGCTGTACCATGCAGCATCTACACGTGGGGAACATGCACTACAGAGTGCCATTTTGTTATCTGGACTACATGAGAGATGGCACACAGGAGAGCCCAACCGTGGAGTGCGGTTGAGCTGGCCAACCTTGTGGCTATTGTGGAGCCCCATGCTGGGGCTCTGTTTGGACAGGACCCACTAAATAGGCCACGTAGCACTGTGTGTGAGGAGGTAGCAGAGGGCATGAAGGAGGCCACAGGAAGTGCCCGTACCGCTGAGTAGTGTTGCCACCGGTATGGGGACCTCCAGCGGAGGGACCCAGATAGACTGGGGCATCTAAATGGCACACGCCAGGAGAGGCGCCGTACCACAGCCAGGTAGGTGCTCCATTCATACACTGGTAGTGTCTGTCCATCTGGGTATCATGGTGTGCATTTATCCACCCTGCAGGGAGGTGGGGAGCTTTCCAGTGTGGGCGATAGTGGTGGTGGTGGTGGGGTTGTGGCATGGCTGGGCTGTGCAGGAATGCACACACCATTGGGGGGCTTTGCAATTGGTTTGTACTGATGTTCCCCTCTCCGTGTTTGCACCCTAGGCCCAGAGGAGCGACATAGACAAAGGGAAGAAGAGCTGAGCGGGAGAGGGCAGGTGTGCTGCAGCAGGGATGTGGCGGAGGGGCAATGGGACAGCAGCGCCCTGCTGGTATGGATACAGGTGAGTGCCTTTTTTCCCCATCACAACTGTGCATGCTGTGTTGTAGGGTTGGTGGCGGGGCATGGCCACCAGCACTTGGCCCCACTGCCGTGCATGCCACACGGTAGACTCAGCACTGTCCTGTGGCACTGCATGTGTGGATGGGCATCACTGGTGGTCCGTGCATGCACTGGGTACATGGCTGTGCCACTGCCTTTGCATCGCATAGCCATGTCACTGTACTGCCATTGTGGTGCTGTGTGGGACATGGGCGGTGGGTGTGTGCAGCACTCCGCATGGCTGTGGGTGCCTGGGTAGGCAGGTCTTGTGGATGTGGTCACTATGGGTGGTCGCACACCATCACAGGGGTGTGGCTCATGGCTGTATACCATGCACAATGGGTGGGCTGCAGGGGACTGGACAGTCACACATATTGACTCTGCTCCCTTGTCCTAGGTGGACAATGCTGGACAGCCATCGAGCGAGGAGTGCAGGAGCTGCTGCAGCTTGCAAGAGCATCTCTTGCAATATTGGAGAGGATGGAGTGGGATGGGGTCCTGCACCACAGTGGATGGAGGTGGCACAGGGGTGGAGAGCGGGGCAGGCAATAGGCCCTCCATGCCCCCTTTTTGACTTACTCCCCCTGGACCCACCTTCACACCCCCTCTTCCCTCTCCCATTTGTTCACCCCTGCCCCATACCTGCCCCCCACCTGGTTTGTGGCCCTTCCCTCCACCCATATATATATTTGTAAATATGTTTGATTGTTTATATTGTTTAATGCATACATTTTGTTATGACAACTGTAGTGGTTTCTGATTTGCAGCGGGCTACAGGTGCTTGGCTGCACTGGTGTGCATGGCATCGGGGGTGGTGCAGGCATGGGCATGTGTGTGTGTGTCCGGCAGGGACCTGCCTATGGTGTGGGTGGGGGACTCGGTCACTGTCTGTGGTATGTGTGTTGTTCTCTGTGCACTGGACGCCTGTGTGCAGTGATCCACAGTACATGCACTGTGTCCATGGCACCCCTGTCAGACTGTCTATGGCCTGTGCAGCTGACACCCTTGCATGTCTGTGCTATGCATGGTCTGCTGGCATGTCAGTGGTGGCTGTCCATGCTGGCCACCCCATGTACCTGGCGCAATGCCAGATTGTCTCCTGTCAACGGTATGGTGCACATCTGCCTCAGGTGGCCTCTGCTGTTGTTGTTCCCCCTCCATGCTGTCGCTTGTGTCTGTTGCAGGGAATGTGCTCAACTATCTGTCACTTGTGCTCCAGCTGCATGCTGGTGGCAGATGGATTCATGGTGCATGTGCAGGGTGGCTGGTACACCTGTGCCATGGAGAGGTGCTGGCCGTGGGTACACGGTTGCTGTGACTGCATGCCAGTAGGTTTGTTGCCTCGATATTGTGTCCCTGTGTTGGGGTGCCCTTGGGTATGGATGGGTGTTTGTCCATCTCCTGTGTTGCATCCTGTGTGGTGCATGCTTCCGTGCACCACTGTTGGCATCTGTGCTGGCTGTTGGGGCCAGTGCTGGGACAGGATGTGTACTTGAGTAGGTGTGCGGAGTGCTATACTGCAGGTGGTGGGGTCCGGGGCAGGCCCTGTCGCATGCGGAGTACCTCAGGTGCTGACGCAGGGTCGATCTCACGGCTGTGCCTCGGGGGGGCCATGCAGGGTGGCACTGTGTCAGCAGTTGCTGCATCGGTGGCTGCTGCCGCCTGCTGCAGGGTGCTCATGGTGGGGCTGCCTTGCATGGCTCCATGGTGCACAGGGTTGCATTGTCACAGTGGGGGTGGTGGCATGCATATGGTGACATGCACTGTTGTGCGCTGCTCCTGGGCAAGGTGTCTGGGGATCGCTGTGCAGGTAGCGCTTTGCATTGGTGGGATGGTGTAGCACAGGTTGGCCAGACCTCCTTGTGTTCCGGTCACAGCTGCCAGGGGGTGTGCTGGGGCACCATGCCCCGGCTGTGGAATTGTTGATGGTGTCCATGGGCTGGTGGTTCTTCTAGCTCACCTCAGGTTGTGCGGTTCATGGGGTGCAGGGGGCGCTGTCTGGTCTGCTGCGTGCTCCTATGTCCATGTCTTCCATGGGTGGTGCACCCCTTTATCCTGTCCCTGCGCATCCCTGGTTGTGCTGAAGTGCTGCTACCCTGCTCCACTGTGTATCCCAGGTTGTGCTACTATGCATCAGACCTGTGCCACTGCACATCCCTAGTTGCGCCATGGTGCAGTTGGTGCGATATTCAGTTGTGTTGTGCAAGTGCATCTTGGTCTGCACTGTGTTTGAATATCACGTGTGTTGAGCATAGGCACTCTGCACTTGCCCCTGCTCCTGCTATTACACTACTTTGTGGCGCAGTTTGAATATCTGGGTCAGAGTTTATAGCAGCTTCTCTGTGTGGGTGTGGGTAGCACCCATTGCTGGTTGGAAAGATGTGTAACAGCAATTATGAGGAACATTAAAGCTATCCTCCATAACGTGCAGGGGCCTTATTAAGGAATAGCTAGGGTTGCCCCAGGAGTTCTATGCCATCCATTACAAACCTCATGAAACCCCTCAGTGTTTTCCCTAGTACTTATTTACATAAATTGGGGCGGATGGTGGTGATGCTTTCTAAACAGTGGCTGCTGAATTGGCACTATCACCCCACATAGATCTCAGATGCTAGGAATTCTGCATAGCGCTATGATTTTTACCCTCAAATTTAACCTTACTCCGCAAAGGTTTACTGATGTTCTTCATAATGTTAGAGCTCTTTCTGGGCACAGTGAACCCACTTAACAGAAATATTCCTTAACGCTAACTATATGAGACCCACTACTTGTAGACATACTATTCTTTAAAATAAAAAGTGCTTACACATTCTGATCATTTGTTATAAATTTTGAAGGTAAGCGCTATTGCTTTCAACGCTGCGAGGTATGCCCGTGGATTTGATGTTTCTTCTGGTAATTGGAGCGATATACGTATTTCCAGACACCGTTTTCTGCGCAGGGGAGGCGGGCTACAGCACACATACAGGCACAGAACGAAATAACAAGCAACCCTTGGAGAGTCCCGTTTCTGCGGACATTCCCTTATTTCATATTTATTTCAGAAGGGGAGTGACAGGCCGGACTGAGCGGGGATTTTCTCAGGAGCCATCTATATCTGCCGCAGAATAAAAGGACGGAACTATCTCCTTAGAATAAACGAGGAAAAAGGATCAACATCCATTATAACGGGTGAGTAGGCATTAAATAAAATTACATTTTTACATGATAATTAAGGAGTTTTAACTTTTAGTCACTTTTCCAGTGCATTAAACAGTCTCTGTGACAAAGAGACAATACCTTTTATGAGGTACAAATTAGAGCGCAAAAGCAGTTTTTGGCATCCAGTATGTACTGTAATTTTGTAACCTATTCCTATCTTGTGCATTGGCTCTTCTGAAATCGCTGATGTACGCGGTGCGAGTAAGGCACACCCGGAGGTATCTTACATTCGGCTCTTCTGGAAGGAGAAGCACCCTTCTGAGGGTGACAAGCGGTGGACGTGATTATTTAAATGGGAGTCTATGGCAGATATTGACCAAGTAAAGAAATCATGGGCTACCTACTAGTTTAAAGGGACCGGAACTGGACTTATGCCCTCTACTCGGGATCTAAAATAGTTCTAGCCCGGGAAAGAAAGGGTGGGTTGGATCACTTACTTTAATAAACTATGGCATTACAAGTACAGTTTCAGGTGCTTTTGCCTAGAACACACATGTACTTTGAGAATTGAAGTAATGGTACCTACATACTGGCATGCATATTTCAAATATGTTAGAAAACGTGAAGATGTGCTTATTGATCTACTTTAATTAACAGAAAATAATAGCAGTTATAGGATGATTTTTACTTCTGGGTTGTTGGAGGCATATTTCTTTATTTAGTACTGTAGGTCCTATATTTATGTGTATTCTCAGCAGTAGTTTATTGCTATTTGCGTTGATCAATGAAAAAAAAATACTGCAGCGCAACCTGCGGACACGAATTCCCAGTGTTCAGCTCGGATTCCCTGCGGTGCATAATTCAATATGTTGCCTTATTTTCGCACATTTTGAACGACTGTGTCCCGAAATTTGGGTGATAAGAAGTGTGATGCAATATTACATTGATTATCTTGGTGGTCCTCCAAGAACTGCTTATTGGCTTCCATACTTTTAGCTGCCAGGTAGTTCGAACTATTTATTTGGAAAATGTTTCATTTGGAAAGACAACATTATCTGTAAACAGCTCGTTTCCAGAAACGTCGGGGGATGGGGGAGACAAGAGTTGGGAGAACAAGCAAACACATAGGAAAACAAGTACAATTTCTAAAACAAAACAATGTAGTACAATTACAGAGCAGAAATAACCCAGCCCAACTGACCAGGGTAAACTAACGAAAAGAAAAGGACAACACATTCCTGTTGGCACACATTCCAAATGACAGTCTGCACACCAGGAGTTGATATAATATCTGAATCAATGGAAGTCTATTTTTTAGGAAAGTTAGACTGGAAAACTGTAGCTGGGTAATTTTAGTGGACAAAGGTGACAGAAGTGCAGGGTCTCTGTGTTTGTAAGGGGTGATACAACTGAGGTCATGTAGGCTCCTGCTCAATTCCACCCCAGTCCTTATTTGTAAAGCTCCAGTGCCTGCTCCTGCTTTTAATTAACTGGAAGCACATGCACCCCCCCCCCCAAACACACACACACACACACACACAAATTCATCTAAGTGAGTCATCTCGATTGTAAGATGTTGGCAAATTAAGGACAAATACCTCTCAACTGTTCCTGTTTATGATAGATGCACATTATTTTACCCCTAAAAAATGCTCTGTTCACAATCGGTCCCTCATGGAAATAGTGCTGCACACACAGAAGATTGAGAACTATGCAAGGAAACTCCATCCTTCTGTTAAGAAAACTACTGTAGTTTCTGCTTTCCTGGGAAGAAGTGCCATAGTGTACAGATGGGAAACATAATTTGGTATCTGGCCGCAGTGGAATAGGAGCTGGCACAAACATCAGATAAAATGGTCTTCTGTAAAGTAACATTTTCAACCTTATGGATGGTGACTTGTTCATAGATCAGTTATATATAATTTGGGTAAATTTGGCAGAAATGTGTAAGAACTTGTCTCAGCTCTTTCTTGGAATACAGTATTGAGACTTTTAAAGCTACTATATTGGTCAGTGTATAGGTTTTATATTCCATGAGCGCTGAATGACATTCCATTGGGGTTCTAACTGAGTGTCGGACATACATAACATAGAATTATTTCCTGCCTAGTGGTTGGCTGGACTCGAGGGGAAAGATCTCTACAATGATCATTGTTTTTCTTCAGCAAGTGGGTGTACAAAGATTTCTCCCTTATGACCTGATCAGTTTCTCTTGTTTTTCCCAGCTTAAAGGAAAATTGTGCTGAAAATGTTAAGCCATTTTTTTCCCAGTAGATGATGTTTGTTTAAAACTACTAGTTCAAATTCTGTCATTATTCCATCTATACTGGCCTATTAATAACCTCAGTTGCAGTGGGGGTGGGGGGTGGGGAGGTGCTGATTTACAATCTGGTGCTAAGTGCCATATGTTTAAACTGCTGGTTTAAATTCCTTCATTATTCCATTTATACTGACCTATTAATAACCTCAGTTGTGGGGAAGTGGGGAAGGGGTGACCGATTTACACTCTGGTGCTAATTACCATTTTAGAATTGTATGATGTGGTTTATATCCCTAACAACCACAGAGCTTTACAGTAGAACATGGATGCATTGTTCCAACAATAGAATAGCAGAACAGGGGCATAAACTGCATTACACTGTTCTAAAATGATTTTACCAGCAGCATAGAAATCAGAAATACCCACTGGGATAACTAAAAAAGATGCATGGGTACAACAATAACTAAATTTTTTTTTAATTGAACAATTTTTTTATTGAGGTATAGCAATACAACTCAACAATAACATAACAAAAACCAAAAAATAATACATCCTGACAGAGATTATATGCATACAGAGTGATGCATCAGAGAAAATAATATCTACTAACTACTTAAACAGTCCTATCTACCCCTTTTCCACCCGCCACCCCCCATCCCGAGGTGCAAGTATTCCATATCCGTAACTGCAGCTGTGATATATAAAATAAGGTTACTATCAATTAGTTTAATTATATCATAGAGAGAACTGAGGTGTCCATGAGTACTAAAACAAGATGATCAGGACAGGTAGAGGGCATACAATTTCCCCAATTTTTTATTAAATGAGAAGTTATGGTGGTGTACATTTGCAATTAGTTGTTCAGCGTGAAGGGCAAAGGATAGCTCATGTAGCCATTCCACATAAGAAATAGGAGCTTGATCTAGCCAATGTCGAAGCACCAATTTTTTGACTGCTAGGGAGATGAGAGCCATGTGGTATCTTCTCTCTTTTACTAGAATTTTGGAGAAATCCCCCAGGATACAGATGGTGGGGGGAAAAAGGCCTTATAGACCTAGGAGTGGGTCCATTGTTGTTTCAGTTTGTTTCCACATGGAAGATACCTTCTCACAGGCCCAGAAGTTATGCAGTAAAGAGCCTTCCTCCTTGTCACATCTGGAGCATATGTCTGCGGGAGGTCGCCCCATTTTAGCCAGTTTGATTGGAGCGTAATACATATTGTTTAAGATACAATACTGAGTTAGTCTATACCAGTCTTGAGTAATATAAATTTATAAATCTTTCCAGAGATGCTGCCTGTTGATGTCCAGGTCAGGGAAAGAATCATATCATATCTTGGAACCCACTGAAGATGGGGGTTGGGGACTTGCAAGAAGGTGTTTGTATATAATGAAAATACCATGTGATCTGCATGCCAGACCATTTATCTGCTGTAGAAAATCACTCAAATAGGAAGGGAGGGGTTTCAGTCTGAACATTTTGATCAGGAGATATCTAAGCTGGAAGAGTTTAAAGATATATGACGATGAAAACCTAAGTTTAGCTAGAATCTCTGGTGAAGTCAGGATAGAGTTATGGGAATAGCACTCCAAGACAGTGAATTCAGGTGTTATCAGAAGCCAGCTCCTGGAGAGAGAGCTACCACCAGTCTTGATGTTTAAATTGGAGAGAATTGGTTGAGAAAAATCATGAGCCGGAGACACCTTGAGATATCTGCACATTTGTGTGAATACTCTTAATGAGATTCTGATTGGAGAGGAGTGTAGTGATTTGGGTATACTCCTCAATGGAGTAAAGAAGATAGCAGCAGGAGATAATTTGTGAGAAGAAAATTAATCGGATTCAATTTGTAGCCAGATTGGGATATAATCTTGTTGACGTAGAAGCTGAGGTAGAAATAACTATTTCCCACATTTAAATAGGTGACTAGCCTAGTAGTATAGTAAAACATTAGGCAAGCATAACCTTCCTGATTCCTTGGGTTGGCTTAGTTTAAGGTAGGATCATCTGGCCCCTTTGTCTAACCAAATTAACTGATATCTGAGTGAATGTGTTTAAAGAATGATAAAGGTAACCACTTATTAAGCATATTAAGGGGGTAGAAAAGTCTAGGGAGGTTGTTCATCTTGATAATGTTGATTCTGCCCCATAACGAAAGTTGAAGATTCTTCCATAAATCTGATAAGATTAGCTTTCATGATAGTGGGAGGTCGGAGGTGATAAAAATTCCCAAATATTTCATAAAATGGGGGACCATTTTATTCCAAATTTAGTGAAAGCCAATCCATATGTTAGGTGATTGAGGGGATGAATTTCGGTCTTGCTTAAGTTGAGCTTATAATTCGAGTATTTCCCCAAAATATCAATAACATCCAATGCAGCTGATAAGAAGAGACAGGACTGGAGAGGTGAAGAAGTATGTCGTCCCCATAGACCGAAAGCTGTGGGGCCACATTACTCACTGGGATGCCGGTGATATGGGGGGAAGATTTCAAGCGCCTAATAAGGGGTTTTAAATATAGGTTAAAAAGGAAGGAAGAAAGTGGACATCCTTGACGTGTACCCATATAAAAGGGAAAGGTGGCTGAGTAAACTCCATTACAATGTATCTTAGCAGTGGGTGAGGAGTATAGGGATTGCATCCACTGAATAAAATCTAAGGGGAAGCCCATTAATTGCAAAGTTATCCACAGAATGTCCCAATCAACTCTAACAAAGACCTTCTCTGTATCTAGAGAGATTAATGCCATTGATATGGGTGAGTTTTTTGCTGCCTGACTGAGATGAGAGTTTGCAAAGGTGATCTGATGAGGATCTGCCTGAAACAAACCCTTCCTGCTCTGGACTGAGAAGACGAGACCATATTTGTTCAATTCTGGTGGCAAGAATTTTGGCAAAAATTTTGATGTCACAGTTTAATAATGATATTGGATGATAACTCAGTGGAGATTGAGAGGGTTTGTCCAGTTTGAGAAGAAGAATAATGGAGGCTTCTGGTAAGGATGGGTCTAGGGTCCCACCAGATATCATGTATTGATAAAAAAGTAATAAAATAGGTGCAAGATCTATAGCAAATGCTTTACAGAAGTTCAAAGGTAGGTCATCAGGACCTGGAGCCTTGTCTATTGCTAGGGTATTAATAGCTGTTTCTACTTCCTGTAGAGAGAGAGAAGCAGATAAAAGAGCCTCTTGTGGAAGTGTAAGATATGGTAATGAAGTGGAATTTAAGTATTCTAGTAATTACACCTTTGAAGGGGGAGACGGACGTTGACTGTAGAGAGAGGAATAGAATTGTTTGAAGATATTCACGATATCTCTGGGATGGGTTCTAATGGAGCCATCAGGGCACTGATTGTAGAAATGTTCCTGGATGCCTCAAGTTTCGTAAGACGGATGGCTAATAAATAACCTGCCTTTTCCCCATGTTCTATATATTTCACCTGGGTCCTTGGTACTACGAATTCTGCTTTATCCTGTAGAAGAGAGGAATATTTATTTCTTAATGATAGTAGGTTTTGCAAGGCATCAGTGGAAGAAGAGGTGGAAAGAGACTGTTCCAGTGATTGGATTTGGGTCAATAAGGATAGTGTTTCAGCTTCTCTTTTCCATTTATGCGTGGAAGCAAGCCTGTTGAATTCTCCTCTTAAGAAGCATTTCAGAGTGCACCATTCATGGTCCACTCTTGTAACCAAATTGAGGTTAGTAGTAACAAATGATTGAATCAGGGAAGGGATTCTGGAAGTAACATATTCCTCCTTTAGGAGCTGTGTATTCAACCGCCAGGAAGTATCCCTCTGGAGACTGGCATCGAGTATTAATGTTGTCCAGGCCACAGCATCATCTGAAAGAACCATAGGCTCTATTGCTGTATTGTATAGACCATGTAAGAGAGAGTGACTAATTAAAATGTAGTCTAAGCGGGATGAAGAAGAGTGAACCATAGAGTAGAAAGAAAAAGTGCAAGATGATGGATTCATTATTCTCCATGGATCACATAATCCTGTGAAGTTGAGAAATTCATTTAGCGCTCTTTGAGCTGTTGATAGAGGTCTAACGGGACAGTTAGATCGATCTAGGTCTTGGGTGGGTGGGAGATTCCAGTCTCCTCCCAGTATTATTGGGAGTGACATAAAGGGTTTCAGTTTGTTTAGTAGTTCTTGGAAGAAATCAGGGTCCCCGCCCACTGGGTCATAATCACTCTCAATACTAACTCCATGTGGTCTAGCAAACCCTGAACCAGAATGTATCGCCCTTGCGGATCTGCAGTAGTCACATTTGCCTGAAGGGATACAGAATGGTTCACGAGAATGGCTGTCCCCTTACTAGCCGTCGACATTCCAGAGGTGAAGACTTGGCCAATCTCCTGTCTACGAAAGCCATTGGCTTCCTTGGGGAGTAGATGAGTCTCTTGGAGGAAAGAGATATTAGCATGCAAAAGTGAAATTTGTTAAAGAATTTGGAATCTTTTAGTAGGTTCACAGGCACCTCTAACATTCTAAGTCATAAATTTAGTTATAACACTAGCCATTGTAGTAAAATAACACACACAACCTATATTCCATATTTACAAAATGCACCTCGTCCCTCTCTCCCCAAACTTTCCCCCAGTGATTTTTAGATCTTTCACTACACATTATCAACAATCTAGAAAGTAATATTAGGTTGGTCAAATGATCATATAAAGCCAATACCATGTCCAAAGTTGAAGTTTGTAGAGCAGTCATGAGTCTAACAACCCTACCCCCCAAGACCCTTAATAAACCTATATACAAATACTTCTCTACCAACTAATAGTTCTCCCTGAAATAGAATATCACAAGTAGTGGTTAGAAGTTCCTTGTTGACTCTGGGAAGCCCTCCCTCCCTGTTGATAATAAGATAAGTGTGTTGGACTTTAACTGTATCATACATTAAGTAATAAATCAGTGTTTGGTCCAAACTGATCTTCTCAGATAGAAAATAACCTAATAATCCTCACAGTGTGAGTGAGGTCAAAATGAAGCATAGGAACATATACCAGAGCGTAGCCAGGGTACCCCCCCACAAACCAGTACATGAGTCTGGCTGTCATTTAACTGCTACAATCCCTTCACCTCCCACTACCCCCCCCAGCAATCCAATATATAAATTAATAGGTAAAATATCTACTAAGCAGAATATGACTTTGATCATGCTATTAAGAGAAAATGGTTAGTGACCTGTATCAAGGGTGTGGCCTTAGGTGGTATTCAGCCAGAATCTTCTGGTTGGAGTTGAAAGTAATAAATGAATTTGGAGAACTGCAAAGTAAATCCTAGCAACTCAGAGAATTATTATTTAAGAAAATCCAGGATGGTATGGAGTGAGGAAATCAGTAGGTTAGCCCAGAGAGGATAGAAGGAGCATAGTGAGCTGAAGGAAGAAGAGAGACAGAGTCCTGGCTGAGTGCACCGCTAGAGTCCTGGCTGAGCGCACCGCTAGATCTACTCAAAAACCCCTATTACCATGTTCCTTAATAAATTAATCATCACTAGTAACCATTAAGTCTACAAAGTAAATAGTCAAATTTCCCCTGTGTCCAGACGAATATTGAATCAGTTCAATGGGGAAATAGTAAGCCTGGTGGATCAGCGTCACTTATAATACAGTCCCTAGGGAAACAGCAACCAGAACACAAACAGTCCTTGTCTTTACCAGACTGGCAGTCAGCAGCTCAGTGAACTAGGCCGCACAGGAAACTTTCAAGCCTAGGATCAGGCCGGGGCTAGAGTCCCTCACCTCCAGGCGAGAACTGGGACACCATTCGAACCATCAAGCACTGAACATCAGGTCTTCATCAAGGTAGGTGGCAGGTTCTGATTGGCAGAAATCAGGGCAGGAAAACAGGTTTAGGATATTATCTTCAGGGGGATTCGAACAGGGAAGGTAACCTCTTTCCTAACTCTGCTTGAGCTTGCTGGGCAGAATCAAATGAGAGCCATGCTCTATCTACCAAAATTTGTAAGCGAGCTGGATAAGCCATGCGAAACTTAATGCTGGCTGCAATCAGTTTGAATACAATCGAGTGGAAAGTAGCTCTCTTCTGACGGGACTCCAAAGGTAAATCTTGGGTGATATGTAGTTTTTTATCCTCCCATTGTATGGTGTGTAGCTCTCTAGTTTTGGTTAAAATGTGCTGTTTTTTCAGATAGTTCAGTAGTCTAATGATCATTGGCCTTGGAGGAGCAGAATCATCTGGTTTCGGTCTCAGTGATCTGTGAGCCCTATCAATTAGATAGGCAGGGTTGTGCAGAGATGGGCCGATGATTTTGACGAGACGTTTTTGGATGAAAGTGATAGCGAGGAGCCCTCTTCACCTTCCGGCAAGCCAGAAATTAGAATATTATTCCTCCGGTTATGGCCCTCTAGGTCCTCTGTTTTAAGTTGCAGTTTTATTACTTGTTGTTTAAGTTTGGTTATCTCTGGTTCTGCTTTTTCACTCCAAGTTTCTAATGAGCAGGTACGTGCTTCGGTGTCTGAGGTTTGCTTTTTCAAATCACTCAACTCGCTGCGTAAATTTTTGAGATCTGATGCTATATCCTGAAGAGTTTCTTTGAAGGGCATTAATTCTTGTAGAAATCTCTCTACTGTTAATGGCATTGGAAGAGTTAAGGCACTCAGGTGTTTGGAGGAGGAGGTTTGCTGATGTGGCTTCACTTTTTTGGCCTGCTTCTCAGGCGAGACCGGGGATGTGTGTCTCGGCAGGGCGGTTTTCATCTCTGCCTCCATCGCGGCTCAATTCAGTTGCGATGAAAAAAAAAGGTTGTTGAGTCTTCTCAGAAAGACAGACTATAGATAAGTCAGCAAGGTATAAGAAAATGTCCCCATTAAAGGTTGATTCGGATGGATTACTGAAGGGGTAAGCGGGAGCCCAAAGGAAGAGCAGTTAGTGAGCCAAGCGCATCACATGATCTCCTCTGCAATAGCTGAATTAGAACCAGTATTTAAAAAACAACTTTTAATGGGGAAAACGACTTACAGATTCTGTGTAGTTCTTTAACTGATCTGAGATCACTCTGCTTAGCAGTGCATGGAAGATGTCAGATTGCCTCCTCAGTGTGCTGAATAGAAACATATTTTGTCAGCAGATAAGGACAACTTGGCTCACTTAGTCTGTTCAGTTTGTCCTTACTATACCGTCACCTCAGAACCTACCTGGTCTTTGACTACTTCCCCCATACACACTTTTCTATTAAGATTCCCTTGTGCCTTTTCCATGCATGTTTGCAGCCACCACTGGTTTTGCTCCTGCCGCATCTGCTGATAGACTGTTCCAGGCATCCACCACTCTTTCAGTGAAGAAGTACTTCCTCACTTCCTTCTTAAACTTTCCTCTTCCAGCTTCATTGCATGCTCTCTTGGCCTGAAGTACATTCTCCTCTGAAAAATACTCCCCCACTGTACATTGTTCAACCCTCTAAGGTACTTATAGATTTCTATCATGTCCCCTTCCCTCTTCTCTTCCAGGTGGCAAAAAATGGAGACCAAGTCCAGGATGTGGTAGTAAAGGACCCTGTAGCAGGAAGCGATCACTGCTCAGTGTGGTTCCTTCTCAACACAGGGAGGGAGGGAGGGAGTCATCTAAGACCAGGACAAGAGTGTTGGAAAGGCAGATTTTGCCAGAATGGGCAGCATCCTAGAGGGGTATTTAGCTGAAATTAACCCAGGGATGGATGCTGAACAGAAGTGGGCAATCATTAGGAAGGGGCTTAATGAACCCACAAACATGTGTGCCAAATCTTAGAGTAAGCAATCCAGAGCAAAAAAACCTAACTGGCTCAGCAAGGAGGTGGAGGGGAAGGTGAGAGAAAAAAGAGTGGCCTTCATTAAGTTAAAAAAAATCTGGGCATAAGGAGGATGGATAAGGGTTCTCAAATGCATCTAGGGAGGTGACCAGGTCAGTCAGGGCAGCCAAGGCAGCAAAGGAACTGAAGTTGGCTCAGGGGATCAGAGAGGGGGAAAGGGGTTCTTTAAATACATAAGGGAGAAGAGAAGTTGTAGGGATGACATCATTAGAATCAAGAGAGAGGGAGGATGGGTAGAACAAGGGGAAGATCAGGCAGAGGCACTCAATGAGTATTTCTGTTCAATGTTCACAAAAGAAAGGGATGGCCTAATACTGCAGGGGAAAGGGGGCAAGGGTGGGGGGAGAGATAACAGATGAGGTCATCCAAGGGGATAGAGTTCTGAAGGGCCTTAAAGGCTTGCTGTGGACAAGGCACCAGGACCGGACAGTATATACCCAAGGGTCCTGAAGGAACTGACAAGAGTTGTTGGCAGGCCCTCTAATAGACCTGTTCAGCACCTTCTTGGAGATGGGGAATGTACCCAGGGACTGGAGGATGGCTCACGTGATGCCCCTTCACAAGAGTGGACCCAAGGGCCAACCGGGTAACTCCAATCAAGCTTGACCGGTGAGCTTGACTTCCATAGTGGAGAAGTTGATGGAAACCATTCTGAAGGAGAGGTTGATAACTTTTCTTAATAGCAATGGCCTGCAGGATGAGAGACAGCATGGGTTTGTCACTGGAAGATCTTGCCAAACTAACCTGATTGACTTATTTGACTGGGTCAGTAGGGTGGTTGATGAAGGCCATGCCGTGGATGTCCTATATCTGGACTTCAGCAAGGCTTTTGACTCTGTGCCACACAGGAGGTTAATGAGCAAGCTGAGTGACATGGGAAATGGGGAAACTGGTGGGGTGGGTTGAGAGCTGGCTATAGGGGAGACAACAGAGGGTAGTTATAAGGGGGGAGACAGCCAAGCCATGGCCAGTAATGAGTGGAGTACCGCAGAGCTCAGTGCTGGGCCCCATTTTATTCAATGTCTTCACTGGAGACATTGCAGAGGGGGTCAAGAGTAAAATCTGCCTGTTCACGGATGACACCAAGATTAGTGCGAAAGTGGACAATACCGAAGAGAGGCAGACACTCAGAGAGGATCTAGCTAAACTCAAACACTGGTCTAGGGAGTGGCAGTTGAGGTGTAACACAAAGAAGTGCAAGGTCATGCACCTTGGAGCCAGAAATCCCAAGAACAGCTACTGGCTTGGGGGAGTGTAGGTAATGGCTTCAGAGTAGGAAAGTGACCTGGGGGACATGAAGGTATCTGCACAGTTTAAGAGAGCTGCAGCAAGGGCAAATAGGATGCTAGGATGCATTGCCAGAGGGATCACCTCTCGAAAGGGGGAGGTCATCCTGCCACTGTATAGATCACTGGTGAGGCCACACTTGGAATACTGTGTACAGTACTGGTGCCCATACCTCAAAAAGGATGTGCGATTACTGGAGGGGATGCAGCATAGGGCTACAAAAATGATCATGGAACTAGGGGAGTTGCCATATGAGGAAAGCTTGAAATAGCTCAACATGTACTCGCTGGAAGACAGAAGGGTAGGAGGGGACATGACAGAGATCTTTAAGTACTTGAAAGGCATAAACAAAGCCAGGGAGGGAGGGAGGATTTTTCCACTTAAAGAGGGGAAAGGGTTACTAGGGGCACAGTCTGGGAAGGTTTAGGACATGAGGGGGCACTACTTCACAGAGAGTGATGACAGGTTGGAACGTACTGCTGGAAAAGTTAATCACACTAAGGACAGTGGGTAGCTTTAAGAAGGGTTCTGATAAAGTCAAGGGAAGGGTTAGTAGAGACTAAAACACAAATGGGGAAGGACTGGAAAAGAGAAGGAAGAGACGGGTTTGGGTGGGAGTGGAGCGGCTGTAGTGATTTGAATCTAAGAGCTGCACAATCGGGCAGACTTGATAGACCTGTGGGCGTTTCTCTGCTGGCAAGTTTGTATGTTCATATGTTCGTAGGTGTACATATTGAGATTCCTGAGTCTCTCTTCATAGGGCTTTTGATGAAACTTCTGCACCATTTTAGTTACCCTGCTCTGGACAGCCTCTATCCTGTCTATGTCCTTTCTGAGATGTGGTCTCTAGAACTGGACACAGTACTCAAAATGGGTCACAACAACAACTGATGCAGTGGCAACACCAACTCTCTCATTCTGCTGATATCTTCCCTCCCTATGCACCCAACATCCCATTAGCTCTGCCTACTGACTTGGTGCTCTGCCTCATCACCTTGACATTACCAGATATAATCCCAAGGTCTCTTTCCTGCTTTGTGACTGTAAGTACTTTCTCCCTCCCTATTTTGTACACCACTTATAAGTTTCTGTGCCCTGGATGCATGATTTTGCACTTTTTTGCATTGAAACCCAGCTGCCATAGCTTTGACCACTATTTGAGTTTTCTCAGGACTCTACTCATTTTCTCTACCCACTCTAGAGTATCTGCCCTATTTCATACTAACATACTAAAATGCCAGCAGAATAGGCCTAATGGTCTTTCATGTCTGCTCGTTTGGTCAGCCCCCACCCTGGGTGCTGACCTTGCCCCCCCTTCTCTGGCTTCTCCTTCCCAGTTCCGGATATTCTTGCTGCATTGGATTTTGCTTCCAGAACCCTTCTCCTGTACCTGTCCCACCCTCTTGAACCCCTCCACTGTCTCTGCCTCCACCAGCCCCTAGGCAGTGCATTCCATGGCTCCACCACCCTCTCAGTGAAGTAGCACCTCCTCCTTTCTTCCTGAATCTTCCCCTCCAGCTTCCACCCATGCCCTCTAGTGGCCCCTCCTCCTTCCTTGAAGCACCTGACTTTCCTCCCCTATTTACCCTCTTCATGTACCTGAAGACCTCTATCATGTCCCCCCGGTCCCTTCTCTCTTCCAATGTGTACATATTTAGCTCTTCGAGCCTCTCCTCATAGGTCCTGTTCCCCAAGCCCCAAATCATTTTGGTTGCCCTCCTCTGGACCCCTTCCAGGAGGTTAATGTCCCTCTTTAAGTGTGGCCTCCAAAACTGCACGCAGTACTCAAGGTGCGGCCTCACCAAGCAGTTATACGAGGGAGTATCACTTCCCTCCTTCTGGAGGTGATTCCCCTAGCGATGCATCCCAGCATCCTGTTGGCCTTGGCTGCTGCCCTCCTACAAGTCTCAGAGTTGTTCATCTTGACATCCACCACCACCCCCAGGTCCCTCTCAGCCATCGAGACTTGTAGCATTCCCCCCCCCCCAGGGTGTACACTTGGCCTGGGTTTCTGGCCCCCAGGTGGAGTACCTTGCATTTCCCTGCATTGAACCTCAGCTTCCACTTTCTAGACCATCTTTCCAGAGCCTCCAGGTCCCCCTGTAGGGCCACCCTCCCCTCCTTCATTTATTTATTTTAAAAAAGTGTAACTGGTAAAGGTACACTGAGTGGAGACTCATTCTGAGTGCAAACCGGGGGTGGGGGAGGGGTGGAGGTGGGGAATGGGAGCACAGTCATAAAAGCATTGTAACCATCCATAGTTCAGGAATCCAAAATACAAAGTGCAAAATATTTAGGCAGTCCAAATGATGAGACTAAGTAAGAAACACCACATGAAATGACAACAGTATGACATTATATAATGATATATTATTATATTATATATTATATAATATAATGAAGAGCACATGGATTCAAGACATTGAAACACTGACCACAGGGTGCTAGGGTGCATAAATAATCCTTGTACTGGACAGAGAGCAGACTGAGGGCCTGGAGCACTGTTAGCTCAGCTTTAGGGAGTAATAGGAAAAAGGACAACAGGCTCAGGAGTAGGAGTGACAGGTACCGGGGAGCAGGAATATGCCTTAACTGGTGTCTAAAGGTATGGAGAGAGCAGGAGAAATGAAGAGAAGAGGGAGCTGGTTCTAGAGAGAAAGAGGAGATGGTAGGAGAAGGCAACCTGCCCAGCACGAGTGAGGATGGGGAAGGAAGAAGGTGTGAGAATCCCTGGTGTACAGAGAGTAGGAAGAGGAGGGGCAGGGGAAAGGAGTGAGGAGAGGTAGGAGGGAAGGGTGCCAAACCAGTATTTGGCAGTAAAGGTGGAGCAGTGGGGCTGGTGATGTGAAGGTAGTGGGGGGATGGAGTGGGAGGAATAGAGGGAGAAGTGATAAGTACAGAGTGGAGAGTTGGTAGCGAAACAACAGAAGGCATTACACAGGGTGTCCAGTCTGGAAAGGGAATAGGAGGAAGCAGTACCACAGACCATGTCCACATAGTCAAAAACTGGGAGAACCATTTTGGTTACCAGCTCCTGGTGGACTTAGGGGAAGATTCAGTCTTTGTTGCAGTACAAGGCACAGAGCTTGGGATGAAGTTTGGCATGGATGGCATTAGTGTGGGCAGAGAAGTCAAGTGTGCTATGTAATCACACACCAAGGTACATGAAAGCAGAGACAACCTCCAAGGGAGTGCCATCCAAGATGGAGAAGACAGCTTATATGCAATGTCACTGATGAATATATTGAAGAGGACCAATCCCAGCACTGAGCCTTGAAGTACCCTGCTGGTCACTCTCCCTTCATTAGACTGAGTGCCATTTACCACCAACCTTTGTCACCTAGTAACCAGTTCCTTACCAGTTTACCACTTTGGGTACCACCTCAAAGCTGCCCAGTTTCTTTATAAGCTACCTGCGTGGGATGGTTTTGAAGGCCTTGTTGATGTCTAGGTAGGCCACATCCATCACTGTACCTGATCTATTTCCCTTGTCAACTAATCAAAGAAATCAGTCATGTTCATATGACATGACCTCCCTTCAATGAATCCATAGTACCTCGGGTCTTGCAACCTGCTAGAATCAAGAAACTACTAGCCTTTCTTTTAATAGTGTTTCCATTAACTTCCCTGTGACTAACATTAGACTGACCAGCCTTCAGTAGCTAGCCTCCTCCCTGCTGCCACTCTTATTGAGCAGTACTGCATGTGCCCTACCCCCAGTCCTCTAGAACCATACCTGTTTCCAGTGAGTTGTTGAACAGGGCTGTCTGAGGTGTAGCCAGTACCTCCCTGAGCTCCCTCAGCACCCTAAAACCCTTGGATTTATCCAATCTAGCCCAATAGCCTTGTATACTCTTAGATTTGCAAGTCCTCTCGGGACTCTTTCCTCTGTGAATGTACTTGTGTCTTCCTCCCTCTCCCCAGAGTTCCTGTTACTTCTGTGTGGTCTGTCCACTCCCTCCACTGTGAAGACTGAACAGAAGTACCTGTTTAGGATATATGCTTTTTCCTGATCCTCCTCTTCACAATCTCCCCCTGACCTTCTTATCCCGACAATCCCTCCCCTTGTCTTCTCTTTTGACTTACGTATCTGCAACATGTCTTGTCCCTGTTAGCTGCCCCTTTAGTTATCATTTCCTCTCTTTGTGTCTTTGCATCCCTCACCTCCTTCCCTGCTTCCCTCTACTTTATTTGGTGCACCTCCCTATCCTCTTCCCTCTGTGGCTCTTTGTACATCCCAATTGCCTCTTTTTTAGCCTTTTCATTTGAAGCCACCTGCCTCGAGAACCACAGTGGTTACTCTTTCCTCCTGTTTTGCTCACATCCTTCACACAGGAGTTTGCTGCCTTCACTGTGCTTTACCTTAATTTACCCTACTGTTCATTCACCCCATCATGGCAATCACCCCCCCCATAGGTTTTCACAGAAACATTCACCCAATTTTTTTTAAATATGACTTCTTGAAGTCCATGACCCTAGTCCTTGTGTGGTTTGACTCTGTCACTGACTTTATGTTAAACCACACAGTACGTTGATCATTGGTCCCTGGTAACATCTCACCTTGACATCAGCAACACTGCCCCTGTTTATGAGAACCAGACCCAGTATTGCCCTATCTTGAGTGGACTCTTTGACTAGTTGCCCAGGAAACACCCACTGCAGGGAGTCTAAGATGCCCCCTGCTTCTAAGTGAGACTGTGGCTGGGAGGCTGTAATCTATGTCTAGCAGACTGAAATCCTTAACCAGCAGCACCATCTCCTTATTTTTGCCATCATACTGATGACTTCATTCAGTGACTTATACAATTCTTCTTCCTGTGCTGGAGGTCAGTATATCACCCAGTGTGACTAGTGGCTCTAGTTTCTGTCACCAAGGTAACCTACAGCACCTCCAACCCATCCTTTACTTCAAGGTCTCACTGCATTTCTGTCACTGTGATACTCTCCCTCATATACAGTACAACCCTTCTCCCCCCCTTACTCCTCTCTGTATCCCATCTGAACTGAGTGTAGCCTGGTGTGGCACGCCTCAGTCATGGTTCTTAGTGCACCATGACTCAGTTATGGCCACAAGATTAAGGTCTGCCTCTGCCATGAGGGTCTCCAGGTCTAGAATTTTTTTTCCAAGATTGCTTGCATTGGCACACATGGCTCTCCACACCTTGCTGTCACCCTGCCTGCAGCCCCTCTTCCCCTTCTTGCCTTTGCTGCCACTTGAAGCTTTCTTCACTTCCCCTCCCTACTCACTACCTTCTCCATGCATTGCAGCCTCAAGACCTCTCTTTCCACATCTTCTGTTCTTGTCCCCTACTATGCTCCCTTGTGCTTACACACTGAAGAAGTTTCCTTCCCTTTGGCACTCTCTTCTTGTTACTTCTGTCTGTGGGGGTGCAGTTTATGCTTCCCTCGGTAATACCACATCCCCATGTGCTAGTTTAAATGTTCATCAAAGTAACATTTAAACCTTCTACTAAGGACTGCAGTCCTCTTCCCAGAAGGATGCAGGCCATCACACCTGTATAGACCCATATCATTCCTGGATGTCCCTCATCCCCAGTGAAGCTGAGCCCCTTCTCTCTACAGCATTCCTTCAGCCAACTATCGAAGTTCCTGGTGTGGATCACCCTATCTTCCCCGTGGCCTTAGACAGGTAGCAGCTTGGCAAGTGCCACCATTTTTCCTACCTGCCTTAGGCCCCCCACATTCCATGAACTCTCCCTGTACTACCCCAGGGTTTTATGTGACAACAGCGATCGCGAAACCATGATTGCCATTAGGACAAGTGTACATCACCAAAAACCAAAATGGCAATGTACACTCCCAGCAAGGCAACTAAGTATTTAGGCGGGGGGCATTACCCCCACACCCCCCTTACTAAAAATAACCAACTCTCATAAACAGTACAAAATATTGTGCTATTCCTCAGCCCCGAACCCTGCACCCTCCCCACTGTGGCCAGCCACCCTCTACCCCACATCATGCAGACAGCTTGGTGGCTTCCCACCTCACCACTCCTCACATACCTTCCCTCCTTTTCTGGTCTGGGTATAGCTGTTCCCTTTGCCCTGTGCTTCCCCATTGCTACCCTTTCAGGGTAGCTGACATTGCAGGTGCTGAGAGTGAGTCACTCATATTTGAGTCACTCCATCTCAGTCACGGTATTAACGGTACTCACTACCCCAGCCCCATCCCTCACCAGTTCATTAATCCCTAAGTAGACAATGACATCTAATACCCCCCTGCCCTGCCACCATAGCAATCCTTAGGATCTGCTGTCCATCCCTACAAGATGAGGCACCAGATAGCCACCTAACCTCTTACCCCTTCCTCCTCCCAACTCTATCCCCTTCACAAATGCACTCCTACCAGAAGTTGCTCCTCCCACTGCTGGGGTCCTCTACCTCCCACCTTGGGGACTTCCATTCAGAGGAACTCCACATCGTCACTTGTCACCACTTTGGGTGCTTACTCTTGGCAGTCCCATTCTACCAGAATAGCAAATGAATTCTGTTAGTGGAGTTGGCTAATGAATGTGCCCCTGAACTACCACTGCCACCCACCCAGAGCCCACTAAGGTCCAGCCATCCCTCCTCTACCTAGGCAACCTCTGAGGCAATGGTGGCATACATGGTGGCCACTGGGTGGGGCAAGAGGTCCTCTGGATCAACAGTTCTCAAACTTTGTCATAGTGAGCCTCCCCTAAGCCATGGAAAAGATGATGAGCCTCCCCCAAAATACTGAAATATTTTTGGGCCTCCCCATAGAAAAATAGCCTACTTTTCACAGTACATCAGGAATAAATTGAAACCTCTTTGTATAGCTGGCTCTCATGCTATTAAGCTTACTGTAACCCCCAAACAGGACAACATACTTGCTCCAATACTTTGACTCTTGAATCATTGTTACCCCTTACTGCCATACCTTCATGGGTCAGACTGCTTTTCTGTTTCCCCTCTATCTGGAATAACCTTCCTGCCGACCTCTGCCTCTCCCCCCCTCTCCCCTGCTCTTAAGCAACTTCTCAGGGATCATTTTGCTCCCTCCTGCTCTTATTCCTAGTACCTGTATGGTTGACTCTTGTGTTTGGATAGTTCTGCTGCCAATCTATTTGATCAATTGTCCCTCGCATTGTTCGTTTATTATTCGTAATTTGTTTGCACTTTTGTTTCTTTTGTATTGCTTGAGTGTTTTGCAGTTACATTTTGGATTGCATTCTTTCACTACCCTTCCCTGGGTACACCTGAAATAAGCCATGGCTCGGTGTACAGTACCTTCCTTGGTCACAGACTTGTGAATAAATACATAAATTCACCTACTATTATCCTCTTTCAGTTTGCCTTATTTATCCCTTCACACAAAATCTATAAAGTTCAAAACTGAAATACAGTACTTTTTCAAGACTTGCTTGAGCCTCCCCTGGAACAGGCTGGGGCCTCCCAAGGGAGGCTGACCTCACCATTTGAGAGCCCCTGCTCTGGATCATAGCTAGCTTGGCATGGAGACCAGCGACCTCCACCCTCAGCTCAGAGAGTTATGTGCAGATGGGGAAGCACCTCAGTCTCCAGAATGTCTCCCAGAATATTGCAGCTCCACAACCACTGCACTCCACCACTCCTATATTTGTTAATCTGAATACACTCCCTTCTGCTTCTAAATGTTGCTTACCCCTACTGTCCCTTACTTGTACTTGCTCCTTTTCTACCTACTGTACACTCTGTCAGGATTTTCTTTAACCCTTTCCTTACATAAGTATGCACCTGTTACATTCTACCAACCTATTACCAGCCCCCTGTTTGATCTGCCTTTTTTCTATGTGAAGCATTTACTGCATTATAAAAAGGGTCTCAGAAATGCTGCATTCTGAAAAGGGGTCAACATTCAAAGAGCCTTACATTAATCTGGTTTTATGTGATGAAGGCAAACATGGACGGGTGACCTGTAAAATGGCACAGGCAAATTGAGGAAAGCCAGAACGGTGGATCCTGAAAGGAGTGACCATCAAAATGGTGAATAGAGTGCATTTAAAAAAAAATGCTAACACCACCACCACAAACTCAGGACAATGCACGGAGATGAAGGGGGAGGCACCACAACATGTGTGGGATGAAGGCACAGAAGAGATGGATGGGTTCCTGTGAACAGCTCCAGATGGAGGAGGAGGAACAGCCAGTGGCACCAGCACCATGGGCACAGATGGCATGGATGCATGGTGCATGGCCATACACAGATGTCAGGTGTGTGACAGGGTCGATGGGTGCTACAGTGCTGTGGACGACAGGCCATGTACGGGCACAGTGGTGAGGATACGGTCCCCCAGGCAGGACCATGCTGCTCAGCAGCAGAAGGTGGACAGAGATGATGGGGCTGCAGGTCTGACAGAGGAGCTGAGGTGTCCACATAGCTGGTGGCACACCCGACTACACCTGCAGCTGGAAATTGTAGGCGACACCTCGTAGGTAGTCGGGGTGTGGTCCACTTCCTATACTCAGCCACAACAGCCTTGATACGCTTGTTGAAGTCCCGGTACGTCCTCCTCTGGGCAGCATTGCCAGTCCCGGAGAGCAACTGTCCCATGTGTACCGCACTCAGGCGCTGTTCCTCCCGGAGGTAATCTAGGATGCACCAAATGCTGTGGCTACTGGCACCGAGCCGGGTGCCGAATCCTCAGTGCCAGCCTTCGACCGAGTTGTTGGTCCATGCCAGTCCAGCAAGCATGGGCTCCATACATATTCCACATTTTTTCTGGGAACATAGGGCACCTGCAGGTATTCCAGCACTGGACAAAATATCTCTTCATATGCCCGGTTGAAGGACAAGTCTAGGAGCTCCCCATACACTCCCTCCATGGCATCCACTGGCACAAAAGCAAGGGCAGAGAGCTTTATGACATGGAGTGCCAACTCCTCCTCTCCTCCTTGGCATACCTGGCATGGACCTCAGTGGTCCGCTGTACCTTCTGTCAGACAGCCTCACAGAAATGGAAAAAGCAGCCCCTGAGTGCAGTGCCTTCAAAGGTGTTGTTGAAGGCACGCCAGGCTACCCACTCAAAATTGAGCAGTGGTGTCTGTGGCTGGCCCCCTCTCACAAGCCTGTGCACCTCACTGAACACCTGGCAGAACACTTGTTCATTCTGTACTGACATGAGCAGGTTGACAGCTGGCACAACCACACCTGCATGCATCCCATGTGTAGTGTAGAGCTGCCCAAACAGTGGTGGTGCACAGCGGAAGGTCCTATCCAGGAACCAGACATTGGACCCTGCCAGGTACTAGAGGAATCACTGTGTGGTGAACAACAGGTAACAGTCCTCCGCAGGGTCGCTGTCAAGCTGCAGGAAGGGTTCCCTTCAGGGGGATCACTAGGTCCATCAGCGAAGTGGGAGTGACAGGGAACCTCCTCTCAGCCTGCCGCACCCGCTGCATGGTCCATTTCATAAGTGGCAGGACTGGCAGCCTGCCAGCCACTGCATTGGGTACACCTGTTGCACATTGGGTGAGCACCTGGGACGTGCTTACAACACTGCTGCGCACCCATTACCACACTTCAGCCAGCACACCATGCACCTCCACCTCACCTGCATCAGGTACTTGGTTGTGTGCCCACCCAGTGCAGATCACATGGTCTGCCACTGTGTGCAGGCATGCAGGGCAATGATGTCTATGGTTCTGCATGCACCTCCAATATACTTTGCTATGCGCCTCCTTGTTCCAGTGGTAGATAAAGCCCCGGTGCTCAAGGAGCTGCTTTCCCTTTTGACTCATTAGAAATCAGATGTCATCCATCCTGAAAGTCACTCTTGGGACTGAGTGCCTGCATTTCCACAGTGTCCCCCTTTAAACTGCCAGGGGGTCATGTGGTGTTGCACCTGTGTACATCCCTGCATGTGGTCTGTCGCTCCAACCCCCCCATGGCGGTGCAGCATAAAAATGTGTACACGCATGGCCAAACACCCATAGTTGACATGGGTGTTGCAGCAGGGGAGAGCAGCAGTGTGCCACATTGGCATGCCCGTTTGATCTGGATGGTTGCATCGGGACAGGCATGTAGAGGATGGGAGTGTAATTATGTTGACTGCGGTGCACTGCCGGTTGCTGCAGGCCTGCTCTCTGTTGTCCTAGCACTACGGCGATTTGTCCCTGTCTGCTGCAGTGCATTCCTGGGGCTGCAGCATATGGGTTTTGAACCCGACACACTGCTCCGGTACAGGCATGGGGTCATAATGCCAAAAGACAAGTGCGCAGCAATGTACTGCGCTGTAAATTCAGCAGATACATTGCTGTCTCACAGACAAAGTACCGAAACACATTTCGACAAAAGAAACATGTGGGTTCTTTGTTGTCTGAGCGGGGATCCACTCCCCCACACTCACCATTATGGGGGGCTGTGCCCCCAGAACCCCCCCCACAAATATAATCAACTCTGGGAGGGTCAACACAGGGACAGGGAGAAACATCATGGGGGAGACAAACAAAGAAACTGCACAATGCAGTTTCCAAAAAGTCTGGGACCAGGATTCAAGCCCTGGTCCACAGACGCGCAGTGACCTCCTGCACTGCCATGGCTCATCCCACTGAGCCACATCAGCACCTCAGTGGACCACCTCCCGAATGGAGATCTTGACCTACACATCACTCTTCCTCCCCCCCACCCATGTGCGACAGGGTACAAAACCGTGTGCAACATATATGTCTGGTGGGGCTTTGTACCCTGTTTTGCTAGTGCACTGTGCAATGTATTCCATGTGGTTTGCCATGCATGGCTGTGTCTGCGAGAAACTGACCCTGCTTATGTGACAAGTGTGTTCTGCTGTATGCTACGATGGTGGCTTGGCTGCAGCCCTGCCACCGTGCACCTTCACATTAGTTTGGCAGGGTGGGGGAAGGTAAAGGAGGCCATGGGTGGCTGCACATTGTGGTTGAGGGTGTGAATGCTGGACCCAGGGTGTGGGATGTACATTATCCAGGGTTGGGGGCACTCCTGTGGTGGTCCGGGTGAGAGGGTGCTATGTCTCCAGGTTCTCCTTGCAGGCTGCAGGCCTATACAGTGTGTTTGTGCAGGCGCGTGCATGTGTGGCATGGGAGTCGCCATTTTGGGCTATTGGCCCCTTTTGAAGGGTTGGCCTTTTCACAGTTGCCCCTTTTGCAGGTCACCCTAATCACAGTCGCCAACATTGTGAGTTGCCATTTAGATGTTTGTTGAATGGGATAATCGCTCTGTAGACAGTCACTGTTTCAGGACCATCTCCCTCTTGTATGTCACTTCTGTGCACGCATTGTTATGTGGGTAGCCCTTCCCATTATCCCTTATCACTGGATACCCATTAATCTCTGTTACACTCTCAGCCTGACCACAATGATGCCTGAATTCTTTCTGTCAGCATTCCATTCTGTAGCACTGCTGAATGACTGGAATGATGCAGTCTGATTCTAAACCAGCGTTCTTAAAAAGGACAGGAAATTATTTCTAATCAGCAGTTGTTTATAATGTTCCCATGTGCATACATTATATCTATAAGCCTAAATCATCCATACATAATTGTACCTGAATAAAAAGTTATATGATAAACTGTATTTTGCATTGTTTTGTTTTTATGGGAAGCATTCTATTACAGTTCTTTTCTTGGAAACAGTGATCTAGAGTTTTGTCTGTGTCACAGTTTGTGCACAGAACTCAGAGCATGGTTCTAATAGGACAATAGATCATGCTTAGCATTCTGTGCACAAATCATGACATAGTAAAAACTCCAGCTTACTGGTTCTGTGAAGAGAACTGGGTAGAATTTTGTCCTTAAAAAGAAAACAATTGAAAACAGTTTTTCCCACCAGCATTTATTCAGGTACAATTAAACATGTATCAGTTAGAGGGTCATTTTCGTTACTAGGAACAATACTAACTGCTGGCAATTAGTACAGATTTTCTGTCCCCTTTAAATAATTGGTGGGCAAATTATTTTACTAAAAATCTTCATCTCTATGAGGAAGACATTCAAAGTGTACATGTCTAACACTTTTCTTTTGAAATCATTTTTATGTTTTCTTGCGTGCATGAAGCATAGTGCCACCATACAACTATTTGGGAGGTGTGCCACCCCTCTCTACCAATGCCCTGATCCATTTTGTACGCACAACCACACCGCACCAATGAATGGCCAAGCTGTCTATGACAGAAGTTCAGATGCAGTGGGGTGCAGTTGAAAGAAAACCACCGCTGCAATCAGCGGTGGTAACATATAGGCAATTTGCATATTGATGGCAAGCAGCGGCTGTCACCGACTGTCTCTCAGTACCCATGAAAGCCAATGGGGGTGCCCAATCCCTGTGTCTGCATGCCCCCTCCCCAGTTCATTTGCCAGTGGGGTAGCCCAATCCCCATCAGCATAATGCCCCCCCCATTTGTTGTGTGCTGAGGGGGTGCCCAATCCTCCTTGGCTCATGTGACCTTCAAGAACACTGTATGGCCAATGGGGGTACCCAATCATTGGCTCCAGCCCCCTTCCAACAAACACCCAGGTGGAAGTTCACTCCATCTTGCCAGAAGCCTCCCACATTGTCATCTTTTATTCTGTAAAAACAGAAAACAATCCCTCACTGTCTCCGGTGCCACCTCCCCCAATCCACACCCACCCTCTGCTCATCCCACATCCCTGCACCCCCCTCACCCCTACTTACCTCCAGAGCTTGGCACGATGATCTTCGGTGGACTGGGAACACGTCTGCACTCTTCAAAGCTGACCGCAAACTGAAGAAATGACGATCAGCTGTATAATGGCATAAATGGGTGTGTTTCAACTTAGGCGGATATATTGGCCATTTTTGTGAAATTTGGCACCAAATTTTTTAACATGCTGTTCTTGGGACCCCATCTCATGAATTCAGTCACTGGCATGTTGTTATTTAGTCTTGAAAGGTGATTTTGCGGTCACTGCTCAGAATCACCTTTTGGGACTGATTAATGAAACGACAGTGTCACTGTTCATGAGGTGGCCTCCCAAAAAGCTCTTGTTGCAAATTTGGTGAAAAAATTCAAAAAAATTACTGTTTTACAATCGTGTGTTGTGCAGTTTCCATGCACACTCGTAACTTTGTGAATTTGTAATATTTTCACTCCAGAGTTTCAACACTGGCATTTTTTCACACCTCCTTATGAACAGTACAGCTGTCATTTTTCACATTCTGGCCAAAATGTGTTTTCACACTTCCAGCGCACAATAGTTGCTGTGGAAAATCAGTGATCAGGGCAGATTATGAAAATCACAGTGACACTGTTCATGTGCAGAGGTCACAAAATGTCTATTTTGAAAATTTGGTGATAAAAGTCCATAAAATGACTATGCCACGAGCATGTGTTGAGCAGTTTCCATGCACACTCATAACTTCAAGAATGTATAATATTTTCATACAAAATTTACAACATTGTCAATTTTGCATACCTCCTTATGAACAGAACAGCTGTCATTTTCATATCCTGCCCAAAATGTGTTCGCTCATCTGGTGTACAATGGCACAGTCACTGTGGGAAATCAATGTTCAGGTCAGATTAAGAAAATCATTGTGACACTGTTCATGAGCATAGGTCACAAAATGCCTATGTTGAAAATCTGGTTAAATAATTTCATTAAATGACTGTGTTACAAGCGTGCATTGTACAGTTTCCACGTACACTCGTAACTTTCATTTATTTATTGAAATTTTGTATAACACTCATTTCATAGGTTCCACGTCAGACGAACAATACATATTGGGAAAGTATGAGACAGAGAATGAACAAAACAAGGAATTATACAAGACATTACAAGAGTGTATAGCTTGAGAAGTTCCAATACATGCGCGGCATTGTACAATGTATGCCATGGTGCATATTTGATTAAAACCTGGAATTCAAAGGGTCATATTAGATGGGGTGGGGTCTTATGAAATGATCCTTTACAGGAAATGAGAACAGACTCAGCCTATTATCTAATAATCAACAAGGTAAGGGATGGCATCAGCCCACGGGCCTCGTCAGAGGTGAGAAGGTATGGGACAAAGCATTTTAAAGTGAGCAAGGGATCTCAGGAGATATAAAAGGGGAGAGGGGGACAGGGGGAAAGCCATAGGGGGGTGAGGGGAAAGAGTGGAAGGTATCAAGAGGAAATGTGAAGGAGAATGATTAGCAACTTAGAACAGTTATGTACATGCTGAGAACAGTTATGCATGAGGTCAGGATAGCATAAGGTTAGAATAAGTGCTGGTCACAAGAAGGAAGGTTATTGGAAGCAGTCACAACTGGCATCAGCAACTAGCTGTTGCTTAAGTTTAACCTTGAAGGAGCCCAAGGTGGATGCTGAAGTGATGTCATGGTGCAGCGAGTTCATCCATAGCAGGGCACGGTAGGCAAAGGACCTTTGTCCCAGAGAAGTGCGACAGTGGGGTATATCAAAAACCTGGCTAGTAGAGCTTCTGGTGCAACGATGGTTGATAGTGTGGGTAATAAGCTTTTGCACTCCTGGGGGCATTTTTGTCTAAGCTTACTTTTTTGTACAGTAAACATGTTTGGTACATGAGTTTACCTTTGAATTGGAGCCAGTTAGCCTGAGCGTACATGTCACAGGTATGGGACAGATGGGCTGAGCTGGTAAGGAACTGGCATGCTTTGTTGAGTGCAACTATGATGCAGCAAAGAGTTGATCCATAGATTGGTAAGTCATAATCAATAAGCAAGGCAAGAGAGCTTTGAATGGCCAGGTTAATAGCCTCTGGGGTCAAACATTGCTTATGCCTATAAAGTAGCCCAATGTGGGTGTTAACAGCCTTATCAATGTTGTTAATGTGATAGGCATAGGTTATCGTACTGTCAGTAGTAATCCCTAGACATTTAAAGAGCTGAACTAGCTCCAGGGGAGAGCCCTCTTCATTGTGATAGAAAGAAAGTAAGTTCTGTGCCTGTTTGGGGAGCTGGAGAATGGCATAGTTTTAGTCTTGTTGTAGTTCATAACTAACTTGTGCTTATGGAACCATCTTTCTACAACTACGAAATTACTCTGTAGAATAGATTCAAGAACTTTAGGGTCTGGATCGCTGATAAACAGGACATCGTCATCAGCATAACAAAGGATGTGACCCTGGCAAGAGTAAGGAAGGTTATTGAGGAAAATGCTAAATAAAAGAGGGCCCAAGATGGACCCTTTAGGAACTCCAGATAGGACAGGTCTGCTATCCGAGAGGGTGTTACCAATCTTCACCTGCTGTGTATGGTTGTGCAGGTAATTTTCAAACCAGGTTACGCTGTCACAATCTAGGCCAATGGTGGTAAGCTGTTCAACCAGGAGGGCATGATTCACTGTGTCAAAAGCTTTGGTTAAATCAATGAAAGCAGCACTGACTAGGTGTCCTTGATCTAAGGAGTGGTGAATAAAGCCTGTGAACTCCAGAAGGGCGGTAGTGGTGCTATGACTATTTCTGAACCCGTGTTGTTACGGTCATTGTAGCTGATATTTTTCTAAGTATTCAACCAGTTGGTCAGCCACTATACGCTCAAGAGCTTTCAAGAGTGGGGGCAGGATAGAGATGGACCTGTAGTTCCCAGTAATTGTGCGATCCCCAGACTTGTAAACTGGTGTCACAGTGGCAGATTTCCATTTCTGAGGAAATTGAGAGTATCAAGTGATATATTAATAATATGTGTTAGAGGTGACAGAATTTCATCCAGCATAAGGGCTACAAACTTAAGATCCAGGGTGTCACCACTAAAACTTGATTTCCGTAATACCTTGAGTAGGTAATTCCTGGCTTCATGGGCTGAGAGGGTTTTGAATTAGAAAGGAGGATGAGAAGGGTGCAGAGTCTCTTTCCCAGAGTAGTCACTTGTGAGGGAGTGAGATAAGTAGCCAGATGGCAGGACACCACTCAGATCCATGAAGGCATTATTAAAAGTGTTAGCAATGAGTTTAGGGTTGAATGAGGGTACACCATCAATGTTAAGCATGGCAGGGGCAGATCTGAGGTCTCTCCCAGTGTCCTCTTTAAGGTTAATCCAAAACTTTCTGCCATCATTCCAGGTCCAAGAGAGCACTTCCTTATAATATTGATTATTAGCTGCATGAATAGCCCTCGTGCAGTTGTTTCTAGCCACTTTGTACCTCTGGATATTGGCCTGGTTACACAGGGACCTGGACCAGGGCCACAGATGGTCCCTGGCATTCAGAAGCTCAATGAGGTCTGGAGAAAACCAGGGATTACAGCGGTCTTTGATTTTATGCTTTTTATGGGGAGGTCGTGCCTATCACATATAGCACTGAACTGAAGAATGAATTGGTTGAGGGCAATGTCAATGTTGTTAGTTGTGTAAACCATTGACCAGTCCTGATTACTCAGGTCAGCTTTTAGTGATTCAAGATGCCCACGGATGAGTACCCTGGTGGTAATTGTTCTAGCGGGTGGTTTAGAGAATTTGTTCGCCCAATGAAACAAGACTGGGGAGTGGTCACTGAAGGCATCTGGGAGTATGGTTGTGTCTGATATATGATCAGGGTAGTTAGAGAGCACCCAGTCCAGTAAGGTACTGGTCCCAATTTTATAATTGATTCTAGCTGGGGACTCGACTAGCTGGATGAGGTGAACTGCTGAAACTGCATCTTAGAAAGGGCTTGTGTCAGGAGAGAACCAATTGATATTGAAATCTCCTAACATAATAATTTCTGAATTAAGACTCAGAGAGCCAAAACACTCAAAGAGTGAATCAAAGCAGGAGGCCGTCTGTCTGGGAGGAATATAGATTGAAAACACAGTAAGGGTTTTATTGCGTGCACCTAGAAGCACTTTTATGGCAAGGGCTTGCGTATGGTCATCAGTTTTGGGCAGAGTTAGGATGAGACCTTGAAGGTTGTTTCAGAGGTAGATCACACAACCACTCTCACGCTTGGAGAGACAATCCTGTCTAAAGATTGTGTAACCTGGGATGGAAATTGAAGCATCTGCTACTTTTGGAGAAAACCATGTTTCTATGACTGAGAGGATGTCAGGGTTATGTTGTAAGATCTATGCATTCAGTACATCCATTTTGGGGAGGAGGCTGCATATATTAAGAGAGGCAATTTTAAGCAACCCAGTAGATGACTGTGAGTATGCCGTACTTTGTGAAGTGCCAGGGTTGAGGTGAATATCCCCAGAAAGCAGCAGCAACAATAAGGCCAGTCTACACAAATATTCCTTTAACTGCTTGTTGCTGAGTTGAGATGCTTCCTCTGAGTTAAGCATGCTTTACAGTTGGCTTGTAAGTTGATGATCCCAGGGAGGAGTGCCAAAGGGGGTAGCCAGCTAGGGTGATGAAATGGCAACCCCCAGTCACCAGGGGAATGTAGGTTCCATGGCACAGTAAGAGAGTCACAGCATTGGGATAAGGTGACTGCAGTATAAACACATAGATGATTACTATCCAGTGTTGGCGAAGTAAATGTTAGAAACTTATCAAAGGCAAGGCCATATAGGGTCAATAGAGAGAGCAATATAATGCATCTAGGAAACAGAGCCGTTATAAGAGACATTATGATACCAAGGAGTGCAGCAGTAAGGGCACATGCAGGGTCCCAAGCACAGTGCAAGGTTAATTATACCAGTGGGTTTTTTTTGTGTGTTGTTTTTTTTTTCTTCAGAGTACAATATGCTAAAAGTGAGAAACAAGGAAGGGGATAATGATGATTAGAACAGGAAAAAGGCAGAGGCAAGTTGGACCAGTGGGTTGGAGGATTAATAGGAAAAATAAGATGCCTCTAGTGACAGATCAGTTTAAACTGCAAATGAGAGAATGGGCACTACAAAAAACAATGTCTGGTCAGAGCCAAAACATCTGCAGGATTTGACCTGATAAGGAATAAATTTAGTGTGCATGACCCATGCTACTAGATGTGTTCAGACCTACTGCAGGCTGCGACACCCTCTGGGCTGCAGCTGTGGTGCTGTCAGGTTCATGTCAAGGTGCAAAGTAAACAGCAGCACCTCCAAGCTGTTTGGCACACTGTTAGCAAGGCAGGTAAAGCAAGCAGTACCTACTAATACCAGTCCTCACCTTCCCATTGCCCCCCCCCACTCACCTGCGGAGCAACAAAACCGAGACTTTGTCCAGCTGACGAGAGAAAATTCCCCATCAGTGACACACAAGTTGCCTGCCTGGAACAGGCTCCCTGCCGCACCTATTCCATCTGTCTCCACAGAAACACAACCAGACAGCCAGTGAGTAAACCAGCTTATGTGGTGAATGGCAGCTGAGACATCACAAGACCTGGGAAAAGGAGATGGACTGAGCCTAGTGAGCAGTCCCATGGACGGTCCTATGGTGAAAATAAGGTGCGGCATCATAGGCTGAGGTGTAGGTAGAGATACGGGAGCATATCCATTAATAATTCAAATCTTTACTTTTCTGTAGCAAAAATGCCACATTTCTGGAGACCACACCTGCACAAGGACATAGATAAGGTGGAGACTATCCAGAGAAGGGCCTGAAGATGGTACAGGGCTTATACCACAAAACATATGAGAAGAGACCAAGGGACCTCAATATGTACTCAGTGGAGGAGAGGAGACAGCAGGGAGACATGATTGAAACTTTCAAGTACCTCAAGAGCATAAACAAGGTGCAGGTGGGGAATCTTTTCCAATGTAGAAAAAGTGCTAGAACAAGGGGGCATGATATGAAATTGGAAGGGGGTAGATTAAGAGGTAATGTGAGGAAGTTTTTCTACACAGAAAGGGTAGTCAATGCTTAGTTTTTTATGGGGTCCCTATTTTGCACTGCCAGATGACTTCAGCTCTTAAAGAGGTGTGAATCACACCAGGCCATTAGGAAAACCAAGGGAGATTATCATGAGGAGAAGAGATTAATAAAGTAAGGACTTTTTAACTTCATTGGCAACAATGGAAAACCTGCACTAGGCAAGACAGACAAATAATAGTTAGTTGCACTAGCCCTGGTCACTGTGCACTAGTAAAACAATCGACCCCATGCAACACTATCTTTATTAAGGCTTCCCATGGCAGATTCCAGATGCAAAAAGATTAATGCAGGAATGGTCAAATGTATGGCCGCTTAGATGCAATGTAAACCTTATCCAAGGTTAACTGCTCACCTTTGATCATTCAGAAACTATAAATGCCATTCTTATAGAGAGCTTCTGCATACATCAACAACAACAAAAAAAGTCCATGCCCCCCCCCCCCATTGACAATGTAGCAATTTCAAAAGGAGTGGGTGTCTCTTGGTATTCACTTCAGGGCCCTGAAGTGAAGTCACCCAACCTGCTACCACCCGTCAGCTGTGTCCCTACTCTAAAGGGCATGCTCCTCAAATGATTAGCATAGAAAGTATAAATAGCATTCTAAAAGAGGGGTGCTACTGCATATGACATACATCAACCAAAAAAAATGAAAACAAGTCAATGCACACTCTAACACCCCCCCCCCCCGGAGTAAATGTAACAATAAGAATGTTTGTTCAGCCATGACTGGCACTTTACTCATTTAATTTCAAAAGGAGTTGGGGTCTACAGGTATTCACCTCAGGGCCCTACGGTGAAGTCGCTCAGCTACCACCGTCGAGGTGGATCCCCACATCAGCTGGCTCCAGTTGTCTAAGTGACACAGCTGGTTAGAGCAATCGGTATGGTATTCCAGGTGGCCTGGGTTCAAGTCCCAGCTGAGGCACTTATTCTTTCTTACCTCTGTATGTGTTAACTTAAATATGCAAACCACACTCCTGTGTGAATGCTAAAAGTAAATATTTGTGTTGCCACTGGGTTGTACATTTGAGAAAGAGTAATGTGCTCGGGGATGGCCTGGGTTCCAGTTGTCTCAGTGGCACAGCCGGTTAGCGCAATTGGAACAGTATTTTGGGCAGCCTGAGTTCAAGTCCCAACCATTACAATACCTTTGTTTTTGTTTTGTTTTTTTACTCATCCAGACCACCACACTAGCAGCTGAAAGCAAGCCCCCACCCTCCCAATAAATTGAACATGCCATAAAAATCTAAGGTTTGGGCATCCACACCACTTTTGACCATTACAATAACATTACCCCTCCTCCCACTTGTCCAGAGCCCCATACCCAGCAGCAGCTGAAAGTGAACCCCTGATGAACAAGCCATATGTTAATAAACACACACACACACACACACACACACGCACACACAATTGGTCAGACACCAATTTGCTCCATTTTTTCAATGCAGGCAGTGACTCGGCACTTGTTCCCCCCCCCCGCCCCCACCAAGAAAGAACTTCACTAATTCAAACTGTCCCCATATCAGCTTGCCAGGTAGTTCTAGCAATACCCTCTTTTTTAACTTCATTAAAGTATTGCACAGGATATTACAATGTGTGTTTATCAGCTCCTACACAATCCAACAGTGTGTGTGTGTGTGTGTGTGTGTGTGTGTGTGTATTATATATACACACACACACACACACCCAGGGGTCAAAATTAGGTTTTGCATCCACTAGCCATCGGGGCTAGTGAATGGGAAAATCCACTAGCCCCACACACCTTTCCACTGACCCAGTTGATGTACATACTGAAGTATTGTCTTCTCCAGCACAAGCCCACAGGGCTAGTTAAACAAAAATAGCACTAGCCCAATACAAAATGTACCAGCATTTGGCTAGCCCTGGCCTATGACAGTTTCAACCCCTGCATACCTCTCCTCTGTTACTATATTCCATAATTAAAATACCCTCCATTTTAATTTTGTCCGAACCCCCCCAACTCCCAACTGTTGAGATGCTGCAGACACAATGGACCTTTTACTGCTGGGAAATTCTGTTTCAATGGAGTTCTCCCATCTCAAAACACTAGCCCAGTGCTAGTATGTTTGTGACATTTTTCCCTGAACTAGTCATTGTCTTCGGAAAGGCAACATTTAATACAACAGTGGGACCACCCCCCACACACACACACACACACACGCACACAGTCTGGACTCCAGTCCTGTTTGGGGCTAGGGCGGAGTTTGGGGTGTGGTTTATTAAGCTGTTTTGTTCTCATCCAAAAGTGACAACCAACCCTTCCCTGGAAACATGTTGGGCTTAGTCTGCTTTGTTGCCTCCAGCTCCCCCCCAATAACATTTCACAACTTATTTAGAAAGCTGAAACATGATTATTACTAAAAAGAATAATAATTTCACTTACTTTTTCCACAGTATGTGGTATGTATATGCCTCTAGTCCTGCCCATGGTACCCACCCTGCAATACTGAATGTACTGAGTATAAATACTGAATGCATATTCTTTTTATTTACTAATTTTGCTCCTCTCCCATATTACCTATTTGAACATGACCTGCAGACCAAAGGAGGGCTAGCACACTATGAGGGGGACTCGTAGCCCCTGACAGTGCTTGGCTCGCAGCCAGTACTTTCGTGCTTTACTTTGTGGGGCTGGTAAAATACTCACTCTCACACTGCTTGCATCTATTCTTCTGGGTTCCCTTTCCCCTCATAACGTGGTGGGCGCACTTCTCCATGGAGCCAATAGACTGACAGCGTGCATCTGCCCCAAGTCTTTATATATATGATCTCAATGGGAGAGCCTGCAACAACTGAAATCCCTGATTACTGAATGAATGTAAAGCAGCATCTATTTTTTTTTTGCAAATAAGGTAGGAAACAAATAACATAAGTTATCCGAGTCACACAAAAACATTGGGATTTAGGCACACTAGCTCTTAAAGTTTAGTCATGCAAGGTTTAGGAGCATCACTGAACATGTCATTTGGGCTATATTTGGGTGTCAGTAGGCCTGCCAGCTATTTTGTTCTATGATCATGGCTTTCGTTTATATGGTTCTGTATGAAATACCATTCAGTTGTATGTATAATATTAAATGCCTTATTAAACTATCAGCTCATCAGTGATTACATTCTTTACATTTTATTTACGTGCTGAATTGGGCCTTGTAAAATGTTTATTTGTATCTGGGAATGTTACAAGAAAAAATAGCCAAGCCTGCGATGGGGGTGGAGCCGTACAGTGCACAGTGGGAGACTGTGGGAAGGTTTGTTTACAACCGTAGCAAACTCCATGTGGGGCGGAGTTGGGGCGGGTTAAACATACTCTGTGGGGGAGGGCACCTCTGGAGACATAAAGCAGCAAAAAAATAGGGCACTTTAACTACTATGCCTTATACAGTCAGCGTAGTACTTGGGCTCTCCGCAGAAGAAATAATGTGCAGACGGAAAACATGACGTAGGTCCTTTTCTGATGCAAAACGTCTGCAGGCTCCGCCCACTGCAGACGTAAAAAGGAAGACATGGGTGGATGTGTGTAAACCAGAACTGTACACAGACACTCAGTGCTGGATGCTTTGATAAACCCCTTGAGTGCTGCTTTCGAGGTTTATGTAACATTCCCACACCTGAGGTGTGTGTACAATTCTGGTTAAACACACACACACACCAGTGTATTACTCTCTCTATATAATACCCTTAGCAGAACGAATGCTTATTTTACCCTCCACAAACCCTACAGCTTGTCATTTTAAAAGAAAAAAAATAACTTGGTGCGTTTAACTAGCATAGTAGTTATCTACCAAAATGTAAACTATCTTTTTGCAAGCCCTGTGGCCAGTGATTCCTGAAAAGACATCAAATGTCTGGGCCAAAGTGAGCTGCTTTTTTGTTTGTTTTAGTTGGCCACTAACATCTCACATTTGGCTAGCTAAAAATGGGTGCAGCCCGAAGTCTACTGAATATACCCAAACCACAAAGTAAACACCAGGAAAGCCAGGTCAACTGGTCATGGCAATGAGCAGACACCCCCAGCACATTTCTGTGAGGAGGACACCTGCTGATACCAAATCAGCACCTGCCTTTAGACACCAATATAACTCCATTTCACACCAAAAGAATCAGTCCAGCGAGGTGTCACCTAATCACAGTGGTTTAGCAGAATATGTTCATTACAATTAGAGTAGGGTGGCAAAAAGATTAAAAGACAAAGAGCGATCTCATCCAGTATGCTACAGAAAACCACCACCATCCTTAGTCATCCCCAAAACACAAATAAAATATGAATCAAATAATGGAAAAAATTTTTTGCTCACCATGTTGTTGTGAGTACCGGACACATCAGCAGGTAGATCAGTAGAACTTTCCCGGGCATTTTCCCTCAGTTAAATAATACCAGTAGTGCAGTGTGCAGTTTTGGTTGTTTGCTTTTGATTTTCTAATATTGAAAAACAAAATGTGTGCACATCCGCATCCCATGGTTGGTAACCTGATCCGATCTTGGTTTTCAGGAGAAAAGGATTCACTGTAGTTTGATGCAAAAGCATCACATGGACTACCACTCATAGAAAACAGGGGGTGGGGGTTAAGTTTACATTAGAAAGATGGTCCAGTGTGTACTGTATCTGCTCGTAATTGCATGCAATTATGTTCACTGTGCTTAGATATTGGTTTTCGTCACTGTTGTGGTCTCCCCCGTTTTCCCCCCCGTTGTTTGCCCCCGCTGCCTTTAGTGCTACTTCACCTCGATGCCAAACTCCCAAGCCCCGAAGCCACCCCCTTCTTCTTCCTTTCTGATTTCCGAAATACCCTCACTGTATCTCTCCAAAGCAGGGACGAGGGAGTGCTGTGCTCTTCTGATCTGGGCTTTGCTGCCTCTGGAATGCCTCTCCCAGGGTTTTCTGCTTGGAGGTATGTTTGTCTGTGAGGGAGGCAGAGTAGGACTTTCACCCTTTTGAGGTTTTATGTATTTTGTTGTAAACCTTCTATTGAGATCTTTCTGGAAACTGAAATAAAAAGTTCAGCATTTTCTTACGCTGCTCCAAGCAAAAGAGAGCGGCACAAAGAGAAACCACAGGGTCCTAAATGCCTCTCTTTTCAGTCTTCATAACTGCAAGGTTGCGAGCGTCATATACCGTAGTAGTCTGTGCTGTTTTTATTTGTTTCTATGTCTGATTAAGGGGAACTAAATGTCTCACAGACCGTCTTTAAGGTTATGAGTTGGAGGTGTCATAAATATATATACTGACTATCGGGGAATGTTACAAGAAAAAATAGCCGAGCCTGCGATGGGGGTGGAGGCGTCCAGCGCACAGTGGGAGACTGCAGGGGGGTTTATCTACATCATAGTAAAACTCCGTGTGGGGCAGAGTTGTGGTGGGTTAAACCTACTCTGTGGGGAAGGGCACCTCTGGAGACATGAAGCGGCAAGAAAAATAGGGCACTTTAACTACTATGCCTTATACAGTCAGCGTAGTACTTGGGCTCTCCGCGGAAGAAATAATGTTATGTGGACGGAAAACATGACGTAGGTCCTTTTCTGATGCAAAACGTCTGCAGGCTTCGCCCACTGCAGATGCAAAAAATGCTCTCAAAACTTAAATCAACTCTAAGAAATCTCTACATCAGACTAAACATTACTTAAAGTGAGAAATCAAAAACATTTCAAGCAATCAGTCCTAGCATTAATTTCTTGGCAGCAGTTCCTAGAAGACTTCTGGATTGCTGCATATATTGTGAGTAACACTGGCAAACAGAAGCAAGTGAGGTTCCTCCAGGGGTAGATGCCAAAATTTAGAGTTCGAACCAAGGGTTCAGTTAACTCCATTTTTGGAGTATTGGACTTCCAAAAATAACGCAAAAACTTACAAAATAAAGGGAGAGAAAGTCAGTGACTTCCAGATGTGAAACAAAAAATTATAAAACTTCCAAAATTGTAGGCATGGAAGTCAGAAATGATGGATTTTTCTGAAAGAAATTGTATTTTACCCCTAATATATTGCATTAACATCCATATATTGGTCCTTCCAAGAATATGGACTTCCACATGTGGGATCCTGGAAGTGGTTTGACTTCCAAAAAATTAGAATGACTTCTAGATTTTGACACGTGGAAGTTTTTATACTTCCACTAAAAATAAATTAACTGAACCCCTGGTTCCAACCCATACCTTGCTTGGAGGGTGAGCTTCAGGCAGCTTCGCCTTAGGTTATCAAAATGCAGAATGCAGTTTGCTTGAGAGGAAACAGCCCGAAAGGGCACTGTAATTCCCTGGGGAGATAAGGTGAGAGGACAAAATTAAGTAGCACGCTTGGAGGGGAGAGCAGTCAGAAAACAAAAGAGAAATGAACAGGTTGGGAGGGGTTGAGAATTAAACAGATAGTTTAAGCAGGGAAGTCCTGAAGCAAGTTAGGGGTTGGGGAGGCCACTGCAGTATGCTCAACAGGAGAGAGCAGTAGCCTCAGTACAGTTGTGGAAGGGGCTCTGATTAACACTGGGGCACAGAGCTGACAATTAAACAAAGCGAGAACAGGCAGGGAGGTTCTGATGCAAGTCTGAGAGGGCACTGCAGCAGCCTCTATGGGACACAGAGGTCAAGGGTGCAGCCCACAGACATACAGCTCTAAGAGAAGGGGCACAGGGCTCAGGGCAGATAGCATCACACTTCCTTAAAATCTCTGCATCAGACTAAATATTACAAAGTGTACACGCATTTTTAATATTTTCACTCCAGATTTTCAACATTGCCATCTCTTCACACCTCCCTATGAATGGTACAGCTGTCATTTTTCACATCCTGCCCGAACTGTGTTTTGGCACATCTGGCGCACAGTGGTGCGGTCGCGATGGGAAATTAACATTTGGGACAGATTAACAAAATCACAGTGCCACTGTTCATGAATAGTGGTCCCAAATGCTTTCATGAGGTGGAGGATTCACAAAAAGACCTTGTTATATAGAAAAATAGAACCATAGCAGGTGACGGCAGATAAGGACCGCAAGGCCCATCCAGTCTGCCCATTTCTTTTTCTACCTTATGAATGTGCCATCAGCCTTTGCTTTATCAATGGTCTATCTATACATACTCATCTGTATTACTCCCTTATGCCTATCCCATGCCTGTTTGAAGCCGTGCACTGTATTCATATCCACCACTTCCTGAGGTAGGCCGTAACATGCATCCACCACCCTTTCTGTGAAAAAGAACTTCCTCACATTACCCCTTAATCGTCCTCCCTCTAATCTCATGCTGTGTCTTCTTGTCCTGCTATTTTTCTTATATTGAAACATGCTAGACTCTTTCACCTTGTTAATGCCCTTAAGGTGTTTGAATGTTTCAGTCATATCACCTCTCTCCCTCCTTTGCTCTAGGGTATACATACTGAGCTCCGTTAATCTGTTCTCATATGTTTTCTGATGCAGTCCCTGCACCATTTTGGATGCTCTTCTCTGGACTGCCTCAATTTGGTTAATGTCCTTGTGAAGGTGTGGCCTCCAGTACTGCACGCAGTACTACTGATGGGGCCTGATCAGTGTCTTGGAAAAAGGGATTATTACCTCCCTCTTCTGACTTGTGATACCCCTACTAATACACCCCAACATCCCCCTAGCCTTACCTACTGCTTTAGTGGTCTGCTTGGATGATTTCAGGTCATCTGTGATGATGATGCCCAAGTCTCTTTCTTCCCTTGTGACTGCCAGCAACTCACCTCCCAACCTATAGGTGGCTTCAGGGTTTCTCTTCCCTATGTGCATGATCTTGCACTTCCTTGCGTTACACCCCAGTTGTCATTTATCCGACCATTTTACCAGTTTATGTTGAAAATTTGTAGTGCAAATACCAACAAACACCCAGGGCATTAGGGTTTCTAACCATAACGTCCTACCCTGTACAGACTGACAGGTGTCAGGGGTGTGCCTTTGGATTGCCAGCTGTAATGCTCATACCATTCCTCCCCCAGCCCCACCCTGAAGCTGGTGACAGGCATTGAGGTGTGCCTTGGACTGTTTGGCCCCAGAGTTCACCCCATTCTCCAATACTGCACCCATTTCAGTGTATGTCCTTATGACATGGGGCGACTGTCAAGCCGAACACCCCAAGGCACACCTCAGCACTTGTCAGTGTCTACAAGATAGGATGAGGTGAAATGCCATGAGCATTGTGAGCAACAACCCAAAGGTACACCCCAATGCCTGTCCATCTCTGCAGGGTGGAGGTGGGGTTGGTGTGAGTTCAATGCTTCACTCCCATTCCTATTCTGCATCTGACTAACTCCTGCATGTCCAATGCTAATATCAGCAAGCAAACATTTGGCATTGACAAATGCTTGTTATAATAGCAATAACACACTCCTAGGAGTAAGAGCAACAGTCAGTCACCCCCAAGGGGCAATATGACACTTGATTATAACTCATACACATTACACCACAGGCAATGATTAACAGACTGTGAATCTAACCCCAGGTCATGCCTTATTGCTTAATTATAGTGCTGTGAAATCAGTGATTCACTGAAGCACAAAGGTTAAGCTGCCTGGCAGCCTCAGAATATTTAGGGTATAAATCATTGTTGCAGTACAGTGTATTTTATTTATAAGAAGTTTTCCATTACTGTTTTCTTTATCCCTGTTTCCAATGCATCCCTTCTCCACCTAGCCACCTCTATGCAGTGTCCTGCTGTGGTTCAGGGGACCAGCTATTTTCTTTATCCCCCTGTTTCCATTGCAGCCCTGCTCCACCTGGCCACCTCCCAGAGGTGTCCTTGCCATATCTGTCACTTATGTTGCCATTCAGGGTTCCATGCATCACGCTTCCCTGAGTTGTGGTCCAGGGGTGGACGGCTGGCTAGCAGTTCTGCAGGTCCTTCTATGTGGAAAGGCAGCTGGTCAGTAAGCCTGGTTGTGCCTGAAAGTGATGGCTTCACGCTTGGGATTTCCTCCTTGAAGTTTTCACTCACTCCTCTGGATACACGGGCAAGGGTTGTAAGTCCTGTATGCATAGTCTGTACCACCATCCATGGTTAGCTGAGTACAATATAGCAGTGAGACTCACTGCCCTCCTTCCTGGATGATTGATCCTCCCTCCCCTGTCTGGCCCATGGTTTTCCAAAATCTAGTTGCCAGTGCTGTGAGCAACAGTGCCACTGCGACAACAGGAAGCCCTACATAAATATTTAATTTAAAGTTCTACAAGCATAAGAACACATATACAAGAATATATCAGTTCTAAGAATATTTCCCAGGTTTTAGCACCATCCTCATTTACAAAGCATTGCTCCCGCTCTAAACCCTTTATAGCATATAGAACACTGCTAGTTGTTTTCCATCAGCACTTGTGCATCGCAGTGTTACCCAGAATCTTTCACCTATGCGCACTTACTATTTTATGTTTATTATCTTTCATTCGTATTATTTGCCTGTCTATTCCTCATTGTTTCTATTCCACTTTTCCCCTTGTCCTCCCCAGGACACATCTGGAAAACAGGTATTATCAGCTCAGTATGTTTTTTCTGGTAAAATGTTTGAAAAAAATAACTAAATCAATAAAAAAATAGCACATACCCCGCTTAATTACAATTTTGCTTTGTGATTGCAGGCACAAATAAAAACTAAGATTTATATTTTGAAATTTAAGCTATCTTGATTTAAATGGGGTGAGGGCTTTAACTGTCCTAAGAAAAGGATAGTGGGTGGTGATCTAGTTTCATAATGGAAGTACTGTACATTGCTTTGCCAATTATGAGATACGTGTTTGCATATGCATCTCAGAATTCCACTCCAGGGCTAGCTGGGGGTTGAGCACCTTGTGAAAGTGGAGTGATTGGCTTCCACAAAGGGCAGGTGGTTGTCATCTGTCATTCATACCTCCCATGCAGGCCGATCAAGGAGTAGTACGTAAACTCTATTTCACCACTTTACCTGCTCTCTAATATCAGAGCACCTTTCTTTTTATCCTACAGCTTTAATAATCAGTTACTTTTCATAGAATCACAGAATTTGTCAGCAGAAAAGGCCCACTTGGCCCACTTATTTGGCCTGGATGTTACTTACTTAATCTGTCTCTGCAGATCCTAACTGGTCTCCGATGATCCTCCCCCTTCCTGCCTATGTACTAATCTTCCCCATGTCTATTCCACACATATTTGAAGCTCTCAATGTTTTTTGCCTCCACCACTTCAGCTGGCAGTCTGTTCCAAGCATCTGCCAACCTTTTAGTGAGGTAATTCTTCCTCACATCTTTTTTAAATTCCCCACCTCTCACCAGATTCATTGCATTCCCCAGTCCTGGTGCTCTTTCTCATTTGAAAGGGACTCACCTTTGCACTCTGTTTGCCCCTCTGAGGTACTTGTTGGTCTGTATCATGTCCCCTCTCACCTCCTGTCTTCCAGGATGTAGATACTGAGATCCCTTAGTCTTTCCTTGTAGGACTTATCCTGCAACCTGTGAACCATTTTAATTGCCCTCCTCTGTACTGCCTCCGCCCTGTCTATGTCCTTTCTAAGGTGCAGCTTCAAAACTGGACAAAATACTTTAGGTGGGGTCTCACCATTGAGTGATACAGTGACAACATTACCTCCTTCCTCCAGCTGGAGATACCCTCCCTATTCACCCCTGCATCCCACTAGCCCTACCCACTGCTTTGCCACGCTGCCCTGCCACTTTGCTGTAATCAGTTATGATAATACCAGTGTCCCTTTCCTGCTTAGTTATTGTCAGTACCCCACCATCCTATACTCTGCTCCATGGTTCCAATTGCCTAGGTGCATGATTTTGCACTTTTTGGCATTGAGCCCCAACTGCTATGCTCTTGACCACTTCTTGAGTTTCCCAAGGTCCTTGCCCATTCCCTGTACATCTTTCTGAGTATCCACCATATTACAGATTTTGGTATCATCTGCAAAAATGCATATCTTCCCTTCCAGTTATTCTGCAATTTCATTTATGAGGATATTGAAGAGCACTGAATCCTGTTGTACCCCACTGGTCACTCTCCCGTAATTAGAGTGAGTGCCATTAAGCACCATCCTCTGTTGTCTGTCAGTTAACCAGTTTCTAACCCACTTCATCACTTTGGATACCATGCCTAGGATGCTCAATTTCTTTATCAGCTTCCTGTGCAACAGTGTTGAAGGCCTTGCTAAAGTGCATATAGATCACATTCATTGCCCTCCTCTCAATTATTTCCTTGGTCACACAGTCAAAGAAATCCATCAGATTCCTTTGGCATGACCACCCCACAAATTAACTCATGCTGTCTTGCAGCCCACTGGATTCAATATACTGTACTAGCCTTTCCTTAAGCTGGGTTTCTATTAAGTTCCCCACCACAGCTGCTGTCATTCACTGAGTGTGTACTATTTACAGTAGTAGGTGATCATACAGAAGTCAGTCAGCTGCTGGCTGCAGTAGTGAGAGGTGGGTTGTGCCAGTCACCAGCTGGGTACAGGTGGGAGAGTGGGGTGGACAGGCACTGCAGGGTGGGGGACCACTAGACTACCAGGGAGAGTGGGGTCTATGGGATGTGGATTTTGATTATTCTACTTTTACAACTGCCATACTACAACTGCAGGGTGTGGAAATTGGATCAGGGCTAAAAGGGGGGGATCTTACTAAGATTAAGGGGGCTGAGGGGGGCTTTTACAATTATGGGGGATAGGGGCTGGGGTACTACATGACCTGGGATATGGGCTGGTGGCACAGTGGCACAACTCCCAGTGGATGCATGGTACACTTACATCAGCTATTAGCTGGTGTAACTGTACATTGTTGGATGCCCTCCAGGGGTTGTTGTAGAATTCTAACATTGGGGATGTGGTGGCCATCCTTCCAGAATAGGGTGCAACTGCTGCCATAAACCCCCTTGCACCATATCACAGGGGGTTTATGGTGTAACTGGTGGCTTATGTCCACATTTGCACAAACAGCCTGTAACATGTCACTGGCTGCTTTACAGAATACCTCTTGTTGAAACTTATGGTGCAAAGTGCTACTTGCACCATTCTCATTGGTGCAAGTCACTTTGTGCCATGCATAACCCTTTCCTGAATCACACCCCAAGACAGTAGGATTCATCTAAAGAGTACCCTAATCTCATAAATATTCTGTGGATCTTACCTGTTCTAGAATATTATGAAAACTTTGCAGTGTTACCAATTCCTCCTTTCCAGCCTCTGATAAAAGTACATAGGGAGAGCAATAGATGAGAGTAATTCAAGTACCCATTGTTCTAATTCAAGTTATTTAAGACTTCTATAAATATAATTATCTTGCTGTAATCTTGCCATATTTATTTATTTATTTGTTTTTGTTAACCAGGTAGGCACACTAGACAACAAGTGCCTATTTTCAGGTGCGACCCGGGAGGATTACAATACAGAAGAGAAAAAATTGACGGTACAGCAAATTACGAAACAGCAAACATGATACATTGTCATGGTAACACACGGGCCCATGGAACATGTGGAGCCAGAGTACAATATGGAGACATGGCACAGAATCAGAGATAGAAACATGAAACAAATACAACTTGCATTAAATGGGAGAGAAGACAATGGTATCTTGCAAGATACGGTAAGGAGGATAAATTAAGCACAAGGTTCCATGGAAGTATGGGGAGGCAGGAGGTTAGGGTATTAAGGAGTAAGGGGACACCCACGACAGAGACAGGGCTCCAACTGAGGGACGAGAACTGCCTCCAACGGTTGCATCCTAGAGGGCAAGACAAGGTAGCGTGGGGTCATCTAAGTGCTTACTAAGAAGGGAGCTAGTGGGTAAGGAGGTAAGTGCTGTAGTGGGGAGTGGTGGGGGCCAATTTCAGCCTAAGGGAGAGGTGTCATCAGTGAGAGAGGGACTCCCCTACATCTAGTGGGCACAAAGGCAAGTGGAGGCAGCTTTGAGGAACTTCCATAGGGAAGTTTTGAAGCCAGGGTGAGAGGGAGCAGCCCGGACTAGGGCTGGAAGGGAGTTCCAAAGTCTCAGAGTGTAGACAGAGAAGGCCCGGTCCCCAGTGAGGGAGGGGGCCTCGGGACCGTGCAGACCGGGGTTGAGCTAGATCTGAGGTGGTAGACCGGGGTGCAGTGTTTGCAGGGAATTGCAAGAGCAGAGGGGCATGAGGTATGGACTATGTTGTCCACAAAGTTGCTGAGGACAAAGGCTCAGTGTTTTTCAGGCGGGAGCCACTCTAGTAGGGTGTGGCGGTCATAACGGTGCATAAGGCGCAGCACAGAGAGGGCGAAGCCATATCCCACCTTGCTAGTCTGGCATACGGGACTGGTGCAAAGGCAACAAGCCCATAACAGAGTGTGGGTAAGAAAATCCCCCTGTCTGTGGCGAGCTGGGCAGCAGGAGTGAGGCAGTCTTTTGCCCTGTAGGCTAAGCTGAGCTTGCAGTTTGAAGCTTTGCAGATGTTCCGGAGATGCTCAGTGAGATCAAGCTGAGGATCAAGGGTCACACCTAGGTACCTCGCGGATTCCAGAACTGGCAGGAGGGAGCCATTTCCCCCATGGATGACAAGGGGAGAAGGGCAGGAGGTGGTTATGGCCACTGAACTGAATAACATGGCATGGGTCTTGTTTAGGTTAACGGTAAGCTTGTGTCCCACAAGCCAGATACGGATACACCCAAAGTCTGAGTTGAGTTGGGAGTTAATAGTTGCGATGTTCTGGGAGCTAGATAATAGTACGAGGTCATCCGCATAGAGTGTGGTGGACCCGAGGATAACAGCGGAGGGGAGTTTATTTACGTAAAGGGAGAACAGAATGGGGCCAAGAACGGACCCTTGGGGGATTCTGCACCAGACTAGGGAAATATCCGATAGGGCAAGGTTGAAACATGTGTATTGCTCTGTGCCCCCCCCCCCAGGTAGTTGGAGACCCAGGCAAGGGCTGGGGGGGGAGAAACCAACCGAGAGTAAAGTGGAGTGAAGGAGGTCGTAGTAGACCCGGTCGAAGGCCTTAGAGAGGTCGACAAAGATAGCTCCAGTCAATTTACCAAGGTCTGTCGCAGATCTGATCTCTGAGGTGACTATGGCAATGGTGGTCACTGTGCTGTGCCCCTTCCTGAACCCATGCTGTGCAGGGGAGAGAACTGCATACTCCTGCAAGTAATGGGAGATTTGTCCAGCTATGGCCTTTTCAAGTAGCTTGCTGGTAGCAGAGAGTATGGCAATGGGGCGATAATTGTTCATCTCCTTGGGGTTACCGTGCTTAAACACTGGGACAACCTTGGCCACTTTCCAAATGTCGGGTAAACTGCCTGAGGTGAGAGAGGAGTTGAAAATGTGAGTAATTGGCTGGGCGAGGAGGGGCACCCCCAGACTAAGTAACTTTGGCTCAAAGTTATCATATCCTGCCCCTGTGTGGTATGAAAGACCAGCAAGGAGTGCTTGAGTCTCTCTAACAGAGATTAGTTTAAGGTAAAAAGGTGGTCGGGGGATAGGGGGAGGGATCCAGAGGTTCGTGGGTGGGGAGGCGGGGTTGAGGGGTGGCAGTTTGGAGAGCAAGCCATTGAATGCTGAGGCTATAGTCTGGGGGTTGGTACAGTTAGCCCCCTCAATATTCATGTCGGCAACCTAATTCTTGGTGGACCCTCCAACCACATTTTTAATGTTTTGCCAGAAGCGCCAGGGGTTGTAAGCCGAGTTGAGCATGGCAGTTTTACAGAACTCACTCTTGGCAGTGCGTATGGCAGACTTGCAGGAGTTTCTAAGCCAGCGATATTCAAGGAGGTCATGGATGTTGCTGGAGATATTGTGGTTTATCCAACACTTGTCTCTCTGTTTCATTAAGGCTAATAGGCCTCCATGGAGCCACTTAGTAACAGTGCCCCTCACCCTCCTTTTTGTAAGAAGGGGCATGTCTGTTTTGCAATGGGATAAAAGCTGCAAGGAAGTGATCCAGTGCTATGGCCGGGTCATTGGTGCTAAGCACCCTAGTCCAGTCGGCGCAGTGTAAGTCCTCCAGGAAATCATCAAGGATGAGCTTGGAGTAGTCCCTCATCTGTATCACTCTACTGGGAATTTTGGGGGCCATGGATCCCCAGATGCAGAATACTGAGAGTACAATAGAGATGGTATCCGAGTGTACCAGATTGGAGGATTTTATCTAATCTGTTGCTCAGTAGCCGGTCAATTAGCGAGCCCTTGTCCCCCTGAGGGGAGATCCTGGTGGGTTCTGTGATGTTCTGACTGAGTGCGAGGCCTGAGAGAAGCGACTCGTATTGTTTGGTATTTGGCCCCAGCCAGTTGAGGTTAAATTCCCCCAGGATTAGTACCTCATTTGAACTGACCTTGTCTTTTAGGTGGTCAAGTAGAGCAGAGAGTCCTGGTATGCCTCCCTTAGTGGGGGTTATAGGCACAGACCAGGTGCACCTTTTTTGTGTTTCTGAGCAGGAGGAGGGCGTGCATGAATTCACAACCTGTGGAGTCAGGGAGTGAAAGAGACACCAGGGATACGTTGAGGTGCTCCCTATAGTATAGGAGTACACCCCCCGCATTTCTTACCACCCCTGTCTGCCTAATGAGGCAGTAACCCAGAATGGTGCATACGGTGTCAGGAATACTAGGCTTCAGCCAGGTTTCTGTAATACCCATGATGTCAGGTGCATATAGGGGTGCCCAGGCTGTCAGTTCTGCAAGGTTATGTAGAATGCTGCGGATGTTTAGAAGCATTATTTTTAGGCCTTTTTTGGATAGCCAAGCTGGGGGGCTTAGGAGGGTAGAGGGTGGCTGAGGGACCATGTCTGGATATTGTGGTGACCGGCAGCATGAAAGGAGCCATGGCTCGGTCTCGTGGAGGCAGCAAGGTAACCCAGGGTGAACGGGGCCCTCCAGGGAGTGGGGAGAGGTAAGAGCCATGCAGACATTGTATACCTCACCCGGTGGGCTACACACCGTAGCAATGGGAAAGGTAGTACAAGCCTGTATAAGCAGTGCACCCTGGTGCCCTTTTTTTTTGTTTTGTTTTAGGAGAGGTCAGAGGGCAGAATGAAACCTATGCTTTAATGGGTCATTGATGAAACTCTGCAAACAGTCATGACCAGTGCACAGCATAGGGAAAAACAGATGAACCTTTAGATGAGATCTTATCAAGCATATCCAGTCTTTTCTCCAATGCATAATGAACTACCTAAATTTTATAAATGTCCACCATAAGGTCCATCCAAGTGTTGAAGTTTGGTGGGGAAGGATCTTTACATTTCATCATTGTGCACTTATGTGCATTTCTGAAACCTAATAATGCTAAACACTGCGGATATGGATTATCATTCCCTTAGGAGTATTCATAGGGAAGTAGAAACCGGTCCTTTTTTCTTTACAATCTTAGAGCAGTTACCCTAGAAAATATATTCAAATCTTTATCCCAAAATAAGTCTAACATATGACATTCAATGAATACATGTTCCAGAGTACCATCATTTAATCTATACCTTGGACAGCTATTTGCATGCTCTGAGTTCATTAAATTCAGTCTGTGGGGGGTATAATAAGTCAGCAGGAGAAATAGCTGCAGGATTTCTTTTTGTCCCTTGCCAACTTGCTGTAAAACAGCGTGAATCAGCATGAATCAGGAAACTGAGAAACGGAGAATCGTTTAAACTGGAGAACGAGGGTCGTTTAAATCATTTTTTAATTTTCACCGTACAACTAATAAGGAAACGGAGAACTGTTTGAACTGTTTTGAACTGTTTGATTTGGGAGACGGAGACGGAGACTGAGATTGAGACGGAGAATCATCTTAATCCCTAAATTTCACTGTCAGTGAAGTAAGACCGGAGACATAATTAGTAAGAAATTTTTACCTGCTGGTTGGGTTGTGAGGCTTGGAGTTGAATCAGTGCTTGAACTGTGCCGAATTTCAGAGTGGAATGTCGATGGGAAGAATGGAGCTGATGGTGTGGAACTAAAGAAGAGGGTTCTCGTGCTGCAGGGACTCTTAACTAAGTGGAGATTGAATTGTTGTTTTCTGGTTCTACAAAGTAGTCAGTTGGAATCGGACAGTTGTTTGGCTGGACGGCAAGTTGTCACTTCCTCCTGGGAGTCTTTTCTCGGCCCTGGCCCAACTCAGTGGTGTGCTGCAGGCTTGCTGCTGTAGGGCGGTCAGCTCTGTGGTGCTTCTGCTCGTCAGGCAGTAGCTGGTGGGCTGCTGTTTGGCTGAACGGGTCTGGGGAAGGGTTCTGGGGCTGGGTTGAGGCTGGGAGAGGTCGTGGAAATAAATCCGACAAGACTCTGGCTGGAGTGAAGATTATGGATCTATGTGGAACCTGCAGGTCTGACATGTGAATTTGTATATAGGAAGAATAACAAGTTTGTCTGTTTCAGTTGAATCTACAATTAGTAAATAATAAGTTGCATTAGAGTCTCCCTTTTAGTACTTCGTTGGGATACATGACTGTTTTTGGTTCTCCGTGAAAGGTAGAGCCCATGGGAAGGACCAATTTATATTTATGACTCCCTGAGATGTGAACTTTTTCCGATATGACAAAGCTGCTGGATTGATCAAGATTATTAAGTGGTTATTTTAGTCTAAGTTTTATGTTAGTTTAAGTAAGTATTAAGTTTGAAAATGTATTTTATTCTCCCCTCTGTGTGAGAGACAGTGGGTGGGATTGGTAAATAATTTGTCTCTCTTTTCCACTACTTTGTGAGAGGAAGTAGTGGAGTTTTCATCAAAAGAGTGTTTTTTTGTGTTTTTGCTTTGTCTTATTATTTATTTTTGGTTTTTTGGTAAAGTGGATTGGGGCGTATTATTAAAGTGTTATTTTTAGTGGTATTAATTGGTTTTAATGTGTTGGGTTGGTGAATGCACAATCAGGCGGTACTCCCCCTCAAGACTAAAGGATCTCCGACCTTTTGACTGTCCCACACTCCCTTTAGAAGTGTATAGGAAATGCCGAATACTTGGCATTTCGAGACATAGGAGTGGTGGGAATAGGAGATCCTGGAACTCTTGGGGGGGGGATGGGAAAGGAGTGGGCGGATAGGAACAGTTAGAACCAGGAGGCGCCCTGGGGTGAAATGGATGCAGGAGCGTGGTCCGTCGTATCTTGCATCCATACCCAAGGGCACTGACTTGATCAGGCAGGAAGCGGAGTCATTCTTGGAGTCTCGTCCCTTTCGGGCGGTGTTAAGCAATGCTAGGTCTATTAGAAACAAGACTGCTTTAGTGGCAGATCTTGTTGCTTCTGTGGACTTAGCTTGCATCACCGAGACCTGGCTTGATGAAAATGCAGGCCCCATTTTGGGATTTGTGGTTCCGGACGGGTTCTCGGTGATTCACCGCCTGAGAGTGGACCGTAGGGGCGGGGGGAGTTGCAGTCTGTTTTAGACAGGAACTGGACCTCAGGGAGGAGCCAGTTGGATATACCAACTCCTTTGAATGTATTGTGGGTGCAGGTGCAGGATTCAGGATACTCCTCATTTATCGTCCACCAGGTGATGGGAGAGAATTCCTGAGGGAGGTGGCGGATTTCATCTCGAGAGGGTTTTGGAATTCCCCCGATGGATAATTCTGGGGGATTTCAATGCCTGGGTTGACGATGAACTCGCACTTTTTGGACAAAATCTCCTCCAATTGACTGATTCATTGGGCCTGACATGGGTTATTACCACTGCAACCCACCGGGGGGACATTCACTGGACCTGATATTCCCTCTGGGGATGGAAATCTCCGATGTGGAGGTGGAGCCCATTGGTTGGTCTGACCATCATGCCCTGAGGTTCAGTTTCGTGGCCCCCTGAAAGAGGCCTGCCCCTAAGGAGATAGTACAGTTCCGTCCTTTGAGAGGAGTTACCTCAGAAGGCCTAATGACGGAGCTGGACTTCTCGGGTTTTCCAATGGATAGCATGGATCCAGGGTCTTTAGTGCTGGCCTATAATAGGGCAGTTGTGGGAGCCCTGGATATCATTGCTCCTTACCGTGTTCGCCCCTGTACTCTTTGCCCCGAGTCCCCATGGTTTACCGTGGAGATCCGTGGGTTGAAGAGACAGGGCCGAAGATTGGAGAGACACTGGCGGAAGACTCACCTGGAAGTTGACAGGCTTAGACTGCTAGATCATTATAAAATCTACCAGTTAGCAATCTCCCATAAGAAGGCAGAGCTCCTGTCCAGGAGATTGCTACAGAAAATAGACGGCCATCTCTTCCGGACTGTGGACAGACTGTGCAATCAGTCTGTCTTCATGCCGATCGAGCATTATCACAGTTACAGTGTGAAGACTTTGCGACGTTCTTTGCTGATAAGGTGTCTGCTATCAGAGATGAGATCAGCCAGGGCCTCCCATTGGGTCTTGCAGTGACCAATCGAGGGACACAAGTACTCATTTGACCTGGTCACGTTCAGTCAACGGTAGTTATGGATATAGTGAGAATCGTCCAGACTCTGTGCCCAACTTTCTGTGGGCTGGATCCAGGCCCTACACGCCTACTTGTGGGATGTGTAGAGGTTATCGGCCCGATCTTTACTGGGATAGTAGTGGCATCATTGGAGAGAGGGATCTTTCCTGATCCTTTGAAGGAGGCAATAGTATGTCCCCTTCTGAAAAAGCCCTCCCTTGATTCCAACTGCCCAGGAAACTACAGACCAATCTCGAATCTTCCCTTTTTGGGGAAGATTATTGAGAAGGTGGTCGCTTTGCAGCGGGAAGATTATTTAAACATCCACAATATCTATGACCCTCTCCAGTCTGGCTTCAGGAAACAGCACAGTACTGAGACGGCTCTCGTTCGGGTATTGAATGATCTCCTGATGGCAAGAGATCGGAAAACTCATTCTATCTTGGTTCTCCTTGATCTTTCAGCTGCATTTGACACTGTGGATCATGGGGTGCTGCTTGAATGCCTGTGGTCTCTCTGTGGACTAAGGGGGGTGGTCCACAGTTAGTTTAAATCTTGTCTGCAGGGTAGGACTCAGAAAGTAGTGTCGGGGATTTATTCCTCAACCTCTCGCTGTCTACACTGTGGAGTGCCACAGGGTTCAGTGTTGTCCCCCATGTTATTTGCAGTGTATATGCTTCCATTAGGGGACATTATAAGACATTTTGGTTTGAGTTTCCATTGCTATGCCGATGATTCTCAACTTTATATGTCTTTTGTGCCCGAGCAGGAGTCTGAGTCAAGTACATTGTTTAACAACTGCCTCCAGGAGATACAGAACTGGATGAGTGCTAATTGGCTGAGGTTGAACCTGGGGAAAACAGAGGTATTGGTGGTGGAACTGGGGGTAAGGATATCAAGTCCATGGTCGGGAAAACTCTCAGGTTTATTTCTGGGAGGAACCCCACTCATGGCATCTGGTCAGGTGCGTAACCTTGGTGTTATATTTGACGAGGGCTTGACCCTGAGGGCACAGGTGTCAGCCGTAGTCAAATCATCCTTTTTTCACCTAAGGAATATAGCATGGGTGAAACACTTGATTCCATCAGAGGATCTTCCTACCCTGGTCCACGCCTTTGTGTCCAATCGTCTTGATTATTGCACGCCCTTTATCTAGGGCTGCCGAGTGGATATCCTTCACACAGCTGGTGCAAAACGCGGCAGCTAGGTTGTTGACTGGAAGCCCGAGGTCCAACCATATAACACCTGTGCTTCATGAATTGCACTGGCTGCCTGTACAGTGGCGGATCACTTTCAAGGTCATGTTGATGACCTATAAAGCCCTACACAGTTTGGGACCTCGCTACCTGAAAGAACTCCTGACTTCTTACTGTCCCTCCTGCTCCCTCCGATCCTCTGGTGAGGGATTGCTGGAGATTCCCAGGGTAACCTTAAAAACATCTGGTGTAAGAACATTTGACTTTATGGCCCCTACCCTGTGGAATTCTCTACCTTGCCAGATACGCAATTGGTTAACTGTGGAGAGCTTTAAAAAAGCTTTAAAGACCTTCCTTTTTAACCAAGCATTTTTTTAGTGATTTAAATTATACTGGATTGTTTTTGAATTTGATGTTGTTTACAGTTGTGGTTTTGATTTGTATGACTGATATTGTAAAGGCGCCCTGAGCTTTGGAAGGGTGCCTTAAAGAAATAAAAATTTACTTACTTACTTACTATATGTATAATGTTAAAATAAATCTGTAAAAGTTTGGAAGGTAGGATACAAGTTTTAGATAGGTTAATAGAATGTTCCCACATATTTTCAGATATGTTCCCTGTAATTTTTGTTTCCCATCTAGACTTCAGTTTTTGCAGATTGGTTCCACATTTGGAAACCAGATGCATACATACAGTATTTTTATATCAGTTTTGAGTTGTTAGAGTGAGTAAACTGTTCTTTCCACTCACTTAGTTGGGGTTTTGTTGACCAATCCCATGTTTTTTTCTAATATAATCCACTGTCTGCAAATGTCAAAAAAAAAGTATGTGTTTGGGAGATTAAAGGTTTGTTTTATTCTGTTAAAATTCATTAATCTGTTTTTATTGAAAAAGGTATTTATTTCTCTCGGTCCTCTATTATACCACTGATTAAACTCAGCATCTAATATAGATGGGATAAAAACCCATTAAGATATGTAGGAGAGTGTCCCAAGATATTTTCTGAACTGTCTGTAAGTCTTATTATCCTATCCCATATGTTACACATTGTGGCAATGCACATGCAGGGATTTTTTTTATCTTTGACTTATAAGAACCTGTGTATAGTACATGTTTAATAACATTGTATGGGGTGTCATTGTATGATTCAGTTTGGCATGACAGCCAATCTTGTTCATGGTGAAACCATGTATATGCTATGGCCATGTGTGCTGCTAAGTAATACCAATAAAGGTTTGGTAAATAAAGGCCTCTCTGATTTTTAGGAATATACAATTTTTCTAATATTGTTTCTATTTTCTATGTACTTCCACAATTTTTTTATAATCTTTTTCATTTAAAAAAAATTGTCATTCATTACAATGGATAATGTTTTAAATAAGAATAAGAATTTAGGCAAGATGTTCATTTTAATTACACTAGTGCGGCCTATTAGAGTCAGTGGAAGAGTTTACCAATGATCTAGATCTTTTTTAAATTTTTGAAATTAATTGAGCAAAGTTAGCGTCACATAGGTTTGATAGATTTTAATCTATACTGACACACAGATATTTTAATTTAGTAACCTTTTTAATGTTAGGTGTATGCGTATATTTAAAAGGGTTATCATATGTTTTAAGATTCTAGCAATTCTGACTTACTCCAGTTGATCTTATTACCAGAAATGTGGCCAAAATATGTAAGAATATTATTTTATTTTTGTTTATTTATTTAGTTTTTGTAGACCGGGTAAGTGCACTAGATCAATTCTGCTTATTTTCAGGCACGACCCAGGGAAGGGGGATACAGATGAATGACAACTGACTTTGAACCAGATTAAGCTGTTGGTGGTATTTTAGTAAATGGGGGAAATTTGGACAGGGCACTGGGAAATTCTCCTACTGAGCTGTAGGAGGAACCCTTGTCCATTGCTTGGATGGCCAGTTTAGGTGAAGCAATGGATGGTGAGGACATGGCAGAAACAGGAGAGCGAGTTTTGTCCCCAGTGACTGTGGAACAAGAAGCTCACATTATGCTGGAAATGGTTATGGATGGAGTGATGGAAGAAAAAGACGAAGAGATATTCGTCTCGTCAGAGGATTTGTCGAAAATAGTGTGTGATGAATCTGAAGTCCCTGTGCTGGGTGTTAATGAGGATTACAAGGAAGAAATGCTGCTTGAATTAGAAAAAGATGAGTGGAGACATGCCAAATGGAAAGCTCTGTTATGCGCTGAAATCACAAGACTCCAGGTAAAGACCACGCCTGACACTGGGTGCAGTCACTCAGTTAAGAGTTCTGGATGAGAAGACACAGCTGTGGGTGCGGCAAGCAAGGAGGGGAGACAGTCAGTCTCCATACAGGTACACCCTTCTTTTGAGTGTATGGAAAATGTTGAAAACAGAGATCTGTCTGGCAGTAAAATAGCATTTAGTGAGTGTCGAAAGCCGAGCATCTGTGATCAAAATATATGGTCAGCGAGGGTGCTGAGTTTGCAAGTGTGAATCAGGATAAACTTGGTACTGGCACACATGCGAGTGCTGAAATAATGGAACAAGATGGTCTGAGTGTAGAAAGAGGGGTACTGGACTAAACACAATAGAGACAGTAAGAATCATCCTGGACCTATTCAGTTTGTCTCTAAAGGGCTTTCTCATGAGGACGCTACAGTATTCCCACTTTCAGCTAGGCATCAAGCGCTTGCTAAAGTACAGGATGACAACAAGACTAAAAGAGCTGCTTTAGTTATGGCTATCAGGAATGTAGGTGATACCGAGTCTTGGGGGGGGGGGAAGGAAATAGGAATCAAATGGGGGAAAAATGAAGGTACAGAATGGTGTTCTTCATGTACTACTGTAGCTGCTATTTCACAAGCCTTTGCAATACAACCTGTGCCTACAGACCCATTTCATGCATGGTCTTCTGAAAAAGCATTGAAGGAGGCTGGATGGACTAAACTGAGTAACGGCCAGTGACGTCCTGACCATGATTGGAATGAGTCCCTAACCCCAATTAACCCAGAATGGTGACCTCAGGGCCAGGCTACTGAAAGTGAACCAGACTTTTATAAAAGACCCTAAAATTAACGTTGGATGGTGTGAAGGTTGGAGACGTATGCAAGGCTGATAAACCTCAAAATGATGTTGCACAGACCGTAGCAATAGGCCCTGAACTTGGAGATAAAGAGAGGATGTTGATTGGGCATATTTCTCAGACTGAAGGTCCTGTAGAAGGTAGAAATGATGTTACAGAGGAGAATGTACCCCCCCCAAAAAAAAACTTTTGTCGGATTTGTTTGCAAAATCAAAGAAAGAAACTGCTTCACATCAAAACGCTGTCTGAATTCATTATAAGGGTGGCCTAGACTTTAGGACGGACAGGCAAAATGTTGGAAAACTCCTGCTTAAAGATTCCCTTCATTTCTGTCCACAGGAAGTGTTCGTATTTATTAACATCTCTGTGGAAGACAATTATGACATTAGTTTTGGTCTTCTTATCTGTTAGATCTGTTTTGGCAATGCTATGACCTACTGAAATTTTTTCCTTTATGGTCCCCCTTTTTGGTTATTCCACTGACCAAGGCCCTCATCAAATTTGTAACGATTATGTTCCACAGTGAAGGGGTGCATGTAGAGAATATTTCCTATTGGCTATCACAAAATTGTGAAGTTTTAAGTGAACCTGAAGCCCTGTTGAATTCAGAGCAGTTTTGGACAGGAGGGTGGAAATATAAGGTAAAATTAAGGCAGGAGAATGATGTCATTGAGCATATTCCAAACTCCTTTTTGTTGGACAGAGACTGAGGGGTGTATTTTTATTCTGGGCAGCCATATGCCTGTTATAGGTGTGGATCTCATACCCACCTTTCAAGTATCTGTGATCCCCCCCAGTGTAACAACTGTGGGGAGGTAGGCCATGTGAGGATACAATGTATTAACTCGGTGTGATCTATGTGAGGAATCTGCCCACACATTTTCTGAGTGTCCCTGGGTGACAAAAAACAAAGCTTCAGTTATTAGCCCTGAATTATTAATTAAAAAGGCCCAGGAGTCATGAGAGAGCATACCCCATCTCACCAGGAAGAGGGGAGCTAGTGGTGCCACCCCCTGCAGCCCTTCCAGACCAAAGAGAAATACCTGCTGTCAAGGAAATTAAATTAGTGGAGTTTGAAGTTAAACTGAATGTAGAAGATCAGGGGGTGCATTGGCCCAACCTCCTCTCTGTCTGTTACATGGAGGGTACAGGGAGTGAAGTATTGTTGGGTGGGAAAAAAACGATCACAGAGAAGAGTAATGCATAATTCCACATTAGTTGCTTCTCAAAAGAAACAGGGAGGTGTTCCTGTGTCCAACCCCTTTGAGGCTCTTGGGAGAGGACAAGAGGAGTCTGACATGGAGGCAGTTGATCCCCAACCCCCCAAAAGAATGGAATAGAAGGTCAGGAGTTCACTGAATACAAAGGTAAGAAGAAAAAGAAATGGAAGAAAGGTTCTTAGATAGTCAGGTTTAAACAAACTCCTTTGAATGGTGGTGTTTGGATCATGTAACTGTCATAGTTTACTAAACTTTAAAAAGAAGGATGCCTTTTTCCATTTTTCGGCACATTAATGCTTCAAGGTATGTTTTCTTCAGGAGATCTGGATGTGGTCACCTGAGCAAGCAAGATTATTTAATATGGAATGGCATTGGGGTCCATCATATTGGTCCTTTGGAACGGATACTGCTGATGGTGTTGGTATCTTGTTTAGTGCATTCAACTTTAAATTAGTCAAATTAATTGATCTAATTCCTGGAAAAGTATTGATTTTAGATGGGGTATGGGATAATATTAGCTATAGGTTGATTACGGTGGATAGTCTTCAAACCAAAGTGGAACATGTAGAGTTAATTAAACAAATCCATCCATACCTTTATACCACAGCTTTTATTGTTTTGGGGGGTGACTTTCAGTGTGGGTTCCCATGGAAGAGGGCTAGGGTGGGACATGGGAAAATATATTGTGATGCCAATGCCTTGTGCCACTGTGTGTCACAGGTGGATTTGATGGTATCTGCGGATTTTCACATTCAGGGGCCCAAATTACATTCAAGAAAAGGAAATTGAAGTCTACAATCGATCATTTCTTTATTTCCAAAAATGTTCCTACCCCCTCTCTAAGTATTTTACCCTTGGAATTTTCTGACCATTTATGTCTTAAGTTAAGTATTGCCCAGCCGGCAAAGGGTCCTCAAAAATCAAACAGATGGAGACTAAATCCTAGCATGCTGTTAGATGAACAAGTTCAGGAGGGTTTGAGTGCTTTACTATGGGCCTGGACTCCGGTGGCTTTTCTTTATGAGAATCAAACTGGGTGGTGGTTGGAGACAAAATACGAAATTGCTCGATGGCTGCAGGCCTATGGGAAACGAAAAGTGCAGTCCGAGTATTTTCAGTACTTAAAGTTAAGGGATCAGCCACAGAATTTGTTTGGCCTACAGGCCTGCTCTCATGTGAATTATGACCTACAAATAAATAATTTAAAAGCTGTCATGAGAGCGAAACAATATGACAGAGCTAAGTTATTGAAGGCTGAATTGGAATATGGGACCCAGAAAACCCCAGGAGGTGATCCTTTTGAGCCTTCAAAAATAGAAAGGCTCGAATGGCCTTCAAAACCTTGAGAACTGAAAGTGGTGTATTGACTACTGATGTAACTGAAATTCAGAATGATTCAAAAACAGTTCAATTCTTATGTTTCAATACCAGAATCTTCTCCTTCTGATATTAGGGAATTTATAAAATTAGTAAAAGTAGAATCCCACTCTAAAGAGGTAAAGGGTTTAGAATCTCCGATTTCAGTTTCAGAGATTGAGTTTGTGATTAACCAGATGGTTTATCATATGAATTGTATAAACTGTTTCCCCACGAATTGGCTGTATATCTTACTTTTGTTTTTTCAGATTTGTTGGGTGGAAATACTATGCCTACTGAGTTTGCTTCCGGATTGTTGGTTTTTCTATTCAAATCTGGTGATGGGTATGATATTGATAACTAGAGCCCATATCTATTTTAAACACGGATTTTAAAATTTTGTCTCGAGTATTGCAGAATAGGCTGAGTAAGGTAGCAGTGAACTTAATCCATCCTGCACAAGATTGTGGCATGCCAGACAGGAAAATTCAGGTAGCCCTATTTATAGTTAGGGATGTTGTTACTTATTTTGAAAGGAAGAACGGGACTGAGTGTATTCTGTCCTTAGAGTAGTGTAAAGCTTATGACAGAGTGAGGCATGAGTTTTTGTTTCAGGTTCTGTCATATTATGGGATCCCACAAAGATTTCATTCATGTACTTAGGTTATTATATGACCAAGTAGTGGTTTGCCCCATTATTAATGGTATGAGTACTAAAGGCTTGTTATTAAAGACGGGGGTTCGGCAAGGCTGTCCTTTAAGCCCACTATTATATATTTTCTCTTTAGACTCCTTAATTAGGCAATTATAAGATTCTTGGGGGTGGGTTGGGGTTGTTGGGCCTGCAGGGATGGAGCAAATTCGGGTACAAGCCTATGCGGATGATATCTGCATTTTTGGGGGTAATATAGACCAAATCCCATCTATTCTTAAAGATATTAGTAGATATTTTGTTGTGTCAAATTCAAAACTTAAGTTAAGAAAGTGTTCAGGTTTATTTCAGGGGAGCTTGGATAGTAGATCTAGGTGCATCAACCAAATCACAGTAGCTTGCGATCATATATAAATTTTAAGGATCTGGTTCTCACCTTTGAATTTACCAACTGAGAATTGGGACTTGGTGCTGACATCTGTGGAATGGAAAGTTGACAGGTGGAAATCATGGAAATTGTCTAAACCAAAAAGAGTTGTGACTATAAAAAGATTTCTAATTCCGACCTTACTCTATGTAGCAATGATTTTACATCTACCCTGCAATTTCAAGGCCAGACTATTTGCTAATTTCTTTCAAATGATTTGGGCAATAGACTTAACCCCATTAAAATGTGTTTTTTGTATTTACCAAAGGGAGATGGAGGGCTGGGGATGACTTACCCAGTCACTTTTGTACTAACCCTTTTTGTATCCCAAAATTTTAAATTGGTATTTGAAAATAATGTTTTTAGACAACAATATTGGCTCCTTGTAAACATGGAGAAGTTTCTTCAAGCCTGGAGTTGAGAACTTCCCTCAAGGATGTCTAGGTTAATGAAGGTTCCTGAATGGGTAAAAGGGGTATTGTTGAAGATGTCCAAGTGGGGAATTATAAAAACTCAGATCTGTCAGAAATCTGGGAGACAACTATATACTGAAATCATGGGGCAAATACACCCCAAAATGGCAGAATTTAGGAAATGCCTGGGGGAATTGCGGGTTGGGTTTTTTAAAACAGTTAAACAATAAAGGATACCTATTCACATGTGGGATATCTTGTGGCTAACTATGTAAGGAAGAATTACTTTGAGAGGGAATGCGAAACATAAACCTTTGGAAGAGAGAAATTGCCTGTATTTAGGATGTTGCAATATGTTTGAAACTATGGACCATTTCCTATTTGATTGCTCCTATTCTAAAGCTATTTGGCCTTAATTAGCCAAGAAATAGAACTTGGCATGGTTAGCACAAGTCAATAATGAATCTTTGGTCTTGGGCCATTGTCCTTACTTGATGAATATGTACCATTCTGAAACCTTACTGATACTGTTTTGTTGTTTAAAATAGTTATGTATGGCAGGCCAGGTGCCAATGGTCATTACAACAGAAATGGATGTCATATGAGACTTTGAGTTTACTGGTAGAACAAGCAACATTTTCTGTATATCAAAAAGGTGGTGTAATTACTCAGGGCCATATGGTAAGAAAATGGTGGCACGGCTTATCCTTTTTTATTAAGTTTAAATAAGAATAAGGTTTAGGACCTGACAGCCCTTAATGTAAGCCTTATTGCATCCAATCCATGCTAAAGTAAGGAATTTGGAAGGAAAGTACCCCGTTTTTGATTTAGGTCATCCAATCAGGAGAAATGTGATTTTTTGCAGTATTCGAGAGAGTATAGTAGAATTATGGAATGATTATGTTTGAGATTATAATGAACAATATCTATATTGTGTGTCTTATTTTCTTTTTTTGTGTGATGTAACACTGATTTATGATTTTTGAATGAGTTTCTTTTTGATGTGTGATAATAAAAATTTCCCCTACTCTTTTCGAGAAGTGCCATGGGATCTTTAACATCCACCTGAACTACCACCAGGACAGGTAGATGGGACCTCGGTTTAACATCTCATCCGAAAGATAGATTTAATTATTCATATGTTTGGTTCAGCTTAGTAGGATACTGTATATTAAAGCATTATCTGTGTACAGGCTCATTTTATATTCTGTTGTACATACAATCAACACCTTAATCTTATTATGTGTTCTGATAGTTAAGGCTAGTTGTTCGATAGCTAAAGCAAAAGGACAATGGGCACCCTTTTCTACTTCCCTATTGTAAATAGATTGGTTCTGAAAGTTCCTTATTTGTCCTAATCCTAGCTGTTGGTTTTGAATATATCAATCCAAGTTCTGAACTTTAGGCCAAAGTTCATATACAGTATTTTAATAATGTTTTAGTATAACACCACTCCAGCCTATTGAATGCTTTTTCTGCACCTAGTGAGAGTGTGGAATAATTTGTATCTTTAAATTTATCTATCAGATTTATGGTACGTCTTATTCAAGATCTTAATTTTCTTGCTTTAATAAATCCATTTTGGTCTGGGTGAATTATGCCAGGCAGAATGGTATCTAATCTATTTGCTAATATTTTAGTCTGGATTTTAACATCAGAATTAATGAGTAAGATGGGTCTATATAATCTGGGAATAGTGGGATCTTTACCGTTTTTTTAAAGAGTAGTATAGCAGTCTCTACATAAGATGAAAGGAGAGTATGCTGTTCCACAATGTCATTAAAATGGTATTTTTAATGTGGAATGATTAGGTCTGAAACATTTTTATAAAAGTTGATTGGTGAGCCATCAGGGCCCAGTGCTTTAACACTTGTAAGGGCTTTGATTGCATTTTATCTTTCAGTTACTGAGGTCTCCTCCTCTAATATTGAGATCTGAGTATTTTTTAAGTGTTGGTAGAGGGATGGATTGTAAAAATAAATCTATGTTGCTAATATCTTCACCTCTCCCTGAAGCATATCATTTTTTATAATAATTTTTGAATACCAGGTTAATTTCACCTGGGTCAGAGGTAATGCTTCCATTTGTATTCCTAATATTAATTATGGTGTTTGACTCCTGTTCTTTCCTCAGTTACCATGATAAGATTGTATCAGGTTTGTCACCTAATGCATACTACTAGGTGCAGGTCATTAAAACCTGTTTTTCTGCTTCTTGTGTGTTATATTTTTGAATTGATTTAGTAAATCCAGTAATTCCTATAATCTTATTTGCTCTTGAATTAGTTTATAGAGATTGTCATTTTTATTTATAAGGTTTTCCAATGATTCCATTTCTTGTTCCTGTCTTTATTCCTTTCATGATTATATGTCACTGTAATTTCCCTAATGTATGCTTTAAAAGCATCCCAAACCACAGTTACTGGTGTGTCAGGATTGTTATTATGTTCAAAAAATTGCAGAATTTACTATCTTATTTTGGTATGGTAACCTGCTTCTCTCAGAAGAGTGGGGAACTAATCAAAATGCATATGAAGACTTGGAGATTAATATGAGTATTTCTCTATATTTAATCTCCTTTATACAATGCAATAATGATTCAGATATTAGAAAAACATTACTCCCAGAGTATGATTGATGCACCACAGAGAATAAAGAGTATTGTGATGTTATAAGATGTACATGTCTCCATGGATCTATTAATCTAAAATCCAATATGAATTCAGATAATTTTACTGATGCTGTTTGTAATTTTCCCCCATAGTTGTTAGATTTATCTAATTTGTTATTCAATACCAAATGTAAATCTTCCTATTATAACTGGGGTCTTACATGATGAAATCTTTAGACAAATCTCATTAAAGAAGGCAGGAGAATTTTCATTGGGGCCATAAATATTAACTTTCATGAGTAATTTACCGTTAATAGTGATTTCACAAATCAACCATGCACATCAATAATAGAACTATTGATAGTTACGCCAGCATTCAGCTATGCGGGGAGGATCAGTAGTGACGGTACCATCTATGAAGAGTAGTGATGGTGGGGGGGAGTGGGTTTTTCCATTGAGCTCTTTCATATTGTCCCAGAAGGCATGTGATGAGCCCCAAGTGGATTCAAGGGTGACTTGATAATATTTGGCCTTAGCCTGCCTTATAGCCCAGGTGCACCTGTTATGTGCTGCATTATAGGCTTGTCTGTCAGCCAGTTTGCCTGTCTTGACAGCAATATTCCAGAGATTATCTCTCTGTTTCAGTGTTTGGATAAGGGATGGGGAGATCCATGGGGCATTGTGTTACTTGGTGCGGATTCTGGTCAGGGGGCCCAAAAGGACGCAGGCCTTGCTGAAGGCACTGGAGAAATAGGCTAGGGTAGAGTCAATATCCATTGTGAGTAGGATTGGGGACCAGTCAAACTGGGCTAGGTGCGTTTTTTACTTTCTGAGACCTCCAGGGTGAAAGTGCCGGCGCAATGTGACCTGGGACACTGGTTTTGGTGTGGGGGATGACCAGTGGCAGAGGATAGGAGAGTGGTCACTAAGAGAGTCTGGTAGTACATTAATATCCCTGATTTTATGGAGGTGGTTCAACAGAATTACATCTAGGAGGGTGCTGGAGCCACCTGACTGGTTAAATCTAGTGGGTGAGGTAATGAGTTGGGTCATATCTAGGGCAGCAAAGGAGTCCCTGATATGGGGGCAGTGGTACTCAGCCAATTGACATTAAGGTCACCTAGGATGAGCTGCTCCACCTTGTGTGGTAGTGTGGTGAGGTAATCAATGAGAGAATGGACAGCTGGTCCCTGGTCCCTCAGGGGTATGTAAGAAACTGTGACAAAAAGAGGGCCCCTGGCTGGGTCATGGGTAACCTTGAGGTGAAGGTTTGGGCACTAAAACCGAGCTTGAGGTCAGGAAGAGCATGGCCTAAAAGTGTGCCATGCATAAAGACTGCACACCCACCACCACGTTTGCCTATACGGTCTTCCCTGAACAGAGTGTAGCCAGGAAGGGAGATACCGAGTTGGGAGTTTTTCTCAAGAGCCAGATCTCGACTAGTGCTATAACATTAGGGCAGTGTTGTACAGCTCAGCACTGGAGAGTGGCGGATTTTTTTAGGAGGCTGCAAATATTCATGGATGCAATGCTGAGGCCAGTAGTAGAGTCAGGTGTGGGGTGGCTAGTTGACAATGGCCCAGGGTTTGGGTGTATGTTCCCAGAGAGCAGAAGGAGAAGAGCAATTAATCTGATGAGAGGTCTGTGTCGACCCTTAGCCAGGTACCGATGCGAGGTCCTACTAGTGGGGGTACAAGGGATGGGTAGGGTGCAGAGGGTAGGTATGGCAAGGAAGGGGTGGGCCTAAGGTGTCCCGTGGAGGGGTATTGGTTGGAGGTGGGTGCCGAGAAAAATAGGGTGTCCAGGGTGGGGGGGTTGGCTGCTGTGGGGTGGTAGAGGGGGTGGGGCTCAGGGTGGAGGGTAGGATGGGATGTCGGCAGAGCAAGAAAGGTAACTATGAGTAGGATGAGTGTGATAGCTGTGGTGCCCATTGCTATTTCTATTGGGGGGTAAGGGGAATAACTGACCTTCAGTGAGTGTGACTGCCGCTGTGGAGTAGTTTTTTTTTTTCTTCAGAGTACAATATGCTAAAAGTGAGAACAAGGCAGGGGATAACAGTGATTAGAACAGGAAAAGGCAGAGGCAAGGTTGGAGGATTAATAGGAAAAATAAGATGTCTCTAGTGGCAGATCAGTATAAACTGCAAATAAGAAAAAAAAAAAAGAAAAAAAAAGGGGGGGTTGTAGTTCTCTACACAGACAATTCAAATTCAGCAGTGGGCACAAAGACACATCACAGATTTTGTTGCAGAGGTTAGGAAAAAAGAAATTTAGGCAGCTGACAGGTGAGCTTCAGGGGACTGTGCCAAGCAGTTCAAATCTCCAGTAGTTGAAACCAGTCAGGGTGAGATGGAGTGCTGAATCTGCTTATAATTTCAAGCACCATTCACCAACTGGGTTCACAGCTAGCAAGCTGGACTGGAACTGCTTTCCTGAAGCGTACCTGGAATCTTGCTCTTGAGGGCAGGCTGGGGTGCACCCTGTGACTGGCTGCGCTCAGCACCAGACCGCTACTGCAGAAGATGGAATCCCCCTCAGGGAATCCTGGAATATTGCTCTTGAGGGCAGGCTGGGGAGCACCCTGTGGCTGGCTGCACTCAGCACCAGACCGCTACTGCAGAAGATGGAATCCCCCTCAGGGAATCCTGAAGAGTATGTAAGTTCTCTGGCTCTGACTTCATATAGCTCATCAGTGCTACAATTTCCTGTCAGATGCATAAATAGCCACTTGAGTAAATTCCTGATCACATGGTTTGGGTGTCAACTAGTTGCCAGTAATAGGCTGTTCCAATCTGTCTGTTTTTGGTAGCGATCTGTGAACAGGGACCCATCATCCTGTTTCATGATAATGAGGTTCATAACATTTATTTTGGACAGATCTGCAGTGACTTTGAACCTTAAATTCTCATGTGTTCTCTCATGGTATAACACAGAATCATCCAACTCCTGCCTGTTACCTTTCCAGATTAAAAACTCATCATGTATAAAACATTTGTATAGATGAATTTTGTCAAAAAATAGATTTCTTTCTACATCGTTTATAGTTTCATCTTCCCACCTGGCTAAATAAAGGTTGGCCAGACTGGGGGCAAGGGTGGCCCCCCATGGCCATCCCTTTGATCTGTTTGTAAGCCTGCTCTTAAAAACATAAAAATGCAGTTTTTTAAGACTATTTCAGTCATGTCAACAAGCACGTTGATTTTTCTCTGCGGTAACTCCATGTACTGTAGGAGGCTGTGTTAGATTGCCTTAAGCCCCCCCACTCGTGAGGAATGTTGGTGTACAGTGAGTACGCATCAAAGGTAACCAGCCACCACTCCTGCTCTACTTGTATGTCTTTTAGTGTTGTGAGCACACTGGTGGTGTCTTTGATGTAACTACATGTTAACGGGACAATGGGATTTATGAAACTGTCTACAAAGGTAGAAATAGGCTCAGTGACCCACCCTATGCCTGATACTATTGGGCATCCTGGTGGCAATATGGGATGTCTGTGTATCTTAGGTAAGGTATAAAAAGCAGGTTTGTTTTGGACATTGTACTGACAAGTAGTACAATTCATTAGTGCTGATCAGCTCACTCTGGTACAAATCGGTAAGAAAACATTCGATGTCCCTCTTCATCTGCTCTTTGGGGTCTGATGTAAGATATTTATAAAAAGTAGTGTCAGAAGGTTGCCTGTTAATTTTTTCCACATTCTGGCTGATGTTTTACATCACTATGCGACTTCCTTTATCAGCAGGGTTTGCAGTAATGTGGAGATTGTTAGCTAGAGTATTAACAGCTGTCCTTTCCTCATTTGTCATGTTGCAAAAAGGTAGTCTGGGTGTGTGGGTATAAAGCTCCTCTAGGTCTATTATTATTATTATTATTGTACAGCACTCCAGAAAGCTGGCTATCCTAGTGTGAAGGGGAGGACAAAAGCTGGAAGCAGCCTTAAATCTGTGTGTGTTGCTTTAGTGTAAGCCTCACTGCCCTGTGTGTCCGGTAACTCCCTATTTGAGCTAGCTGTGTCATTGCTGGAAAAAACATTTTTAAGTTTAACTTCCTTGAAAATTTCTGAATATGGATATAAGCATCAAATTCTGACTCAGAATGAGACAGTATGAAAGACAATCCTTTGCCTAATACCTGTTTTTTGATGTTAGTGTTAGATCTGAAATGTTGATAACAGTTAATATCTGTTGGTCTTTGCTGACCCCGTCCTCTTCCCCTTTGCCTTCCTCTTGCTCCTCCTCATTTTCCCCTTCCTACTTGTTCTCCTTTGAATTGGAATCAAATTTGCCTGGTGCTCCTCCAGGGTTGGGGTTGCCCAGGTGAGGTAACCCCTAAACAATGCTCCTGTTCTGGTTCACTGTGTTGCTCTGAGGCACTTTCACCCGTACTATAGTCTGTAGACAGGAGGTCAGTTCTTTTGAGGATGGAGTGGGGTGTATGGGTGCCTCCTGTATCTGTTCTGGTCCCAGGGTATTAACAGGGGGTATGGGGTGGAGGTTGTTGTATTAATGTCAGGAACATTCATGTTTTTCGTGGCAACAGCCTTTTCCCAACAGAACAATTGATTTCTAATATAGTCATTCATATCCTTTAGAAATATTTTCTGTTTCTGGGCTTTAAGTCTTACATCATACTATTTGAGGTACTTAGTGAATTTCTTCTGGCACTTTTTAAAGTCTGGGTGTTGCTGAAATGAGGACATTATTTCCTCTTTCGCCTCAATACCCTGTTGTAACTCTTTAGTTATTTCCTCGTCATCCTCAATAATAAGTTTAATGAGCTGCTGTGATGTATCATGCATCACAGCCTCCCATCTTCTTACCAAGTTTGGCCATGCTGCACCACATGCAGGTTGTTTTAGGATCCTGAGACCTCTTGGGGCTCTCTGCACTGATAAGTAAGCTTTCATGGCTTGCTTTTCCTGATGTAGTCCCCATTATCATGTAGCAAGTTTCTCCAGTGTGTAAAATGCCTCCCTAATCGTGTTGACCTGGGTCCCTCCATAGTCTGGTGTCTGGTGTTCTTTGATGTGTGCTCTAGTATAGGGTAGACTTCCAGTTCTTCCATGAACAGTGATGAGAAGATGCTCACCTCCATTGCAGGTTCCTGAGCACTGTTGTCCATTATAGCGTTCTCCGTGTTGGTATTAGATGTGTATAGGAAGATATGTTTTCCATATGGCAGGATTTTAGTTAAGAACCTGTGCTTCACCCAAATTAGTGTACTGACCAGAATGGAGGGGGGTCACCAGTGTGGTGGTGCTTCTCCAATAACAGTGTACACAGTTTGATTGGTGGAGATCATGCACCCCTGCCAAGGACACACTTAAAAAGCAAACTGACACAGAAGTTTTTGTTAAGGCATTTTTACTCTTCCATCTTAATCTGAAAAAACAGTGCAATACAGGAAGGGCAGTGAGAGCACTGCGTCTTATGTTTCTCCCACCCTTTCGGGCTTCCTAAGAGATAATGAGCCATTTATACAAGCCAGATTTATATATACAAAGAACTCGTGACTCAGACAGTTTAAATCAATAATAGTATTAGAACATTTAACTGCAGGACTAATCATAGCACAGCGATATATTCAAAATTCTTACTACAGGGAACATAAATCATGTCTAACTGTACCTTTCACCATTAACAGTGCTGTAAATATCCCAAGTGTGTTAAAGGCATATCACTTCCTTAGTTATTCAAATGCATAACTTCTTCTTTATTTTTTGGTTTCTCTTGCCTAATTCTACATTTCATCACTGCTCTGGTAACCTGTATGAAAGAACATCAAAAGAAGAAGTGAAATTACACGGAACCATCTTTTCTCAGCTTCTTTAGATTGTGTTCAAACATAGATGTAAAATACTGGTGCTGAGGAGGAAGTGATACAACTGGTATGATGGGAATGGTATTTTTATTTCCTTTTTTTGTTAATTCAGACTTGTCATTAAGTCCTGGCTGCTTGACAGCTTCCATTCTAAACACAATTCTGTTTATCATTCAAATGTTTTCCAAGTCATTTGTTTTATTTTTCTATAAGGACTTTATATCCTGTCTCTCCCCATTAGCCTCCTTCTTCTGTTGGTCCCCAACCCCTTCAGTCCACCTCCAGAACTTACCCCAGCTACTTCTAATCTCATTGTGTCAGTGAGTGCCATGGATGGTGGTGGTGGTGTGCCTTCAGGGTTGCAGCATCATACTGAAGACAGGGGCTCTTTTTCACCTGTCACTGCCTTTCAGTCATAGCTGGCAATATGCAATGGCACATATGTGGACTGTGAGGACTGCACACGCTTTCAATGCCTGCCTCTGACTTTCAATTCTGGTGGTTGTTGCTGTACCACCTACCCTCCACTAGGTGGCCACCAAGCAGTAGTGCACATTATGGAGGTCCATTGATGGACGTTAAACCCTCCTTCCCTCGCCAACCCCTGAATGATCTTGGTCGATTTCAGAAGCCAGGTCACCACGTCTGCGGTGCCTTCAGGGTTGCAGCATCATCCTTCGAACAGGATTTCTTTTCTACCCGTTACTACCCTTGAATCACAGCTGGTAGTGTGTAATGATGCACACATAGATTGTGAAGACAGTGCATGCTTTTAACACCTACCTCCCACTTTCAGTTCTTGTGACCATGGCTGTGCCACCTACACACCACTAAGTGGCAGCCAAGCAGCAGGACACACTGTCTTCCAACTCCAGAGGTGGAGATCCAGTGATGGATGCTAAATCCTCCATTCCCCGCCAGTCCCCGAGTGACCTTCGTCCATTCTGGAACACAGGTCGCCTGTGTGTTAAGAAGTAAGGCATCCAAAGGTCACGTGATGCAGAGAGACCGGTGACGGGCTTTCCTGAAGCTCCCACTTGCCACCCGATTAAATTCATCTTTGCCTCATCTAGAACCCGATTTGACTAAAAGCCTATCTTTATAAGAGTCTCCTCTAACTACAGCTCTTAATTGGGGCACTCCAATGGAATCTATCCGGTAGCATCCAGCACCTCGGGAATGGAAGCGAGATGAAGCAGGCGAGTCAGGCATACTCCGCCTACATCACCCGAGTCGGCTAAAAAGCTAAGAACCAGAATCAAGGGCAGGCAGCCAGACATAATTCGCCTGGGATCGCTGCTAATTTGCTCACAGAGGATCGTTTTTTGGAAGAGCTGCTTCCTTTCAGTGAAACGCTTCAAGATATATCTACAGAAGTGAAGTCTATCAGGAGTGACCTCGGAGCTCTTTCTTGTAAAGTAGGAGACATGGAGGTTAGAGCATCCTCGTTGGAAAACTGGAAAGAGAGAATTGATCCAGAGATAGTGAAGCTTCCCCAGCAGGTGCACAAACTTCAGCTGAAAACAGAATACCTGGAAGGCAGAAGCAGGAGAAACAATATCCTAATCATCGGTCTACCTGAATCAGAAGAGGGAGGGGACACCATCACCTTTATCCAGAGACTGTTAAACAAGATCATAGGACCCTCGCCAATTAGCCAGCAGTACCATATTGAGAGGGCTCACCGGTCCCTAAAACCCAAGCCCCAACCTGGAGCACCCCCCCGGCCTATTATAATTAAATTTCTCAGCTATATTGAGAAACAGCATGTTCTTGTGAAGTCGAGAGAGTTGGATGCGATTTATTGGGACAATGTGAAACTCCGCATCACGCAGGATTTACCTTATGAGACCCGACAAAAGAGAGCAGCTTTTCACCCGATTGTGAAAAAATTAATAGCGGCAGGCATTAAATTTGGGATGAATTACCCGGCTCGTTTGAAGGTTTCACTGGAGGGCATCTGGACCATCTATGAGTCTCCCGAAAAAGCGCTGACAGAGCTTACTGCAAAACTCCCTAACTTGTTCAAAGAGGACTGAACTTATGTCTGGGACTTGATTTAAATTGAAAGAGTTTCTCTTTTCTTTTCTGGCTTTTTTTTTCTGGTCATCGAATTGTATAAGTCGTCGTGACTTCTTACCTGGGGTTGCTGTTCTGGCTGGGGTTGTGGGATTGGTCGGGTGACTCGCGGGGAGACCGGGTCGAGGCCTGGTGGGCCTGGTTGGGCGTTGGGTGGAGTGTGGCCTAGTTTGAGAGAGGAAAATTGGTGGATGGAACTCACCTTACAGGGAGGTGTTTCCGCCTGACTCCTTTTAGGACAGACAGCTGGTTCCTGAGGGGTGTTCTCCGCTTCTACCTTCCTGTGGGTGCAAAAACTTTCATGGGGGGTCTCGTTTGGCTGTTCGGGGGAGTTTAGTGTGGGATCAGAGTGACTGGGGAGACACGAATATCAGTAGGAACCTCCGTTGGAATAATGTGTGTATTAAATATCTGAGTTGGTTAGTAGAAGCACCACTCTGCTTTCACGATGTTAAAATAGGTTCAGCTTGACCTTGGATAGTTTGACAGATAGGGGTAACATGATATCAGGAGGGCTACATGTGGGTCTAGGACAGGATGTATATGGTTTCCTTTTTTCTTTTCTGGAATCTTGGGAGTGGGGGTGGGAGAACGGGGGATGGACAGCCACTGGGGAAATGCATCATGGTCTAAATATGGGATGCGGATTCACCCGGCTCAGGACCTTCCTTTGTGGATTTCTGGTTATTCAGACTTGGATATACAGTATTAGAGGGTGTAGGAGAGTTGAACTAAACTATAGCTGGCTCTGGTCAAACCCTAGTGGGGGATCCTGGGGGTCTCTTTTGAACCAGATTCAGGGCTTAGGTTGTAACTTGATTATGTTATTGGGGTATAATGTATATAGGTTTTGGGGCTAGTTTATATTGGGTTGTCATGGGGGAGATGGAGGGGTATAGAGCCAATTTTCCGGGTACAAATTGCTTCTGGCTATTAACCAATGTAGGTAGAAGTATCATGCTCTCAGATTTTACTTGGATGCATTCTCATGTACAGTTATGAATATTCAGGTTGGGGGTTGGGAGGGATTTGGGTGGTGCCATCCTGGGTTGGGCCGTTTGGAAGTGCAACGGGTCCTTCAGTGTTTTCTCATTTTTTTTTTTCTTCCTTTTTAGCTCAAGATGGCTATGCATTTTATTAAAGTGGCTACTTGGAATGTCAGAGGTATAAGAGACGGGGTTAAAAGAACCCAGATCTTGCTAAATTGCTCCCTTCTCGATATCAACATTATTTTTTTGCAGGAAACTCACTTGTTAGCATCAGAGAATAAGGAGTTATGTCGTCAGGGGTTTTCTCAGGCTTTCCTCTCTGAAGGCACTTCAGCTAGTAGGGGTGTGGCTATTTTGATTAAAAGAGGTATCCCTTTTGTGGTGGAAGAGTGCTCCAAAGACCAGGAGGGTAGGTTTGTTTTAGTTAAGGGTTCGCTTAACAACACGAAAGTGGTTTTAGGGGCAATTTATGGTCCAGTGGGTGGAGACCCTAAATTTTTTATGCAATTGGCTGACAAGCTGAGCAGTTTTCTTCCGGCCACATTTATTTTGGGAGGGGATTGGAATGTTACCCCAACACAAGACTTAGACAGAACCTACAGAATTAAAAAACCTCCTTCACCTTCTCAAATAGCTCTCAAAGACTTTATGAACTTAACAGGTTTATGTGATCCCTGGAGAGTCTTGAACCCCACTAACCGTGGCTACTCCTTCTACTCCCAAATCCATCGGTCATGGTCTAGGTTGGATTATATATTAATTAGCTCCTCTCTTCTGGCCAATGTTTCTCATTCTGGTATAGAGCCAATTGTGATTTCGGACCACTCTCTGGCGTGGATCAAGCTGTCCCCCGGCCCGCCTGGTCAGAGAGATACTACTTGGAAGCTCAATTCTCAACTTTTGAAGGATGACCATATTGTCTCATATTAAATCCTTGATCTCGTCTTTTCTCGAACTTAACCAAAGTTCGGTAGTAAGAGAGGATTTAATCTGGTGTTCTCTAAAGTGCTTCCTCAGGGGGGAGTTTATAAAAATGGCCTCCGGGAGGAAAAAGATGAGAGGGGCCAAGATTTCCTCTTTATCTGGCCAAATTAAAAGTGCCAAGGAGACATTTTCCCTCTCCAACTCTCAAGTAGACTTTGAGAAACTTTGTAAACTCAAGAATGAATACAAAGGTTTAATACAAGAAAAAACAGAGTATGTCATCCTCAAAACTAAAACTCGTTATCTCGACCAGGAGAGACCCGGTAGAATGCTCGCTCTTAGACTCAGGGAGGCTGAGAGTTCTAGACTGATCCCCGCTCTAGAGGCACCGGATGGGTCAATCAGAACCTCTCCAAGGGATATTGCGCAGATCTTTGAATCCTTCTATAAAGATTTGTATGGGGCTGGTTCCTCTCAGTTATCCTGTCTGGAGATAGAAAGATTTTTGGACAAGATCTCCTTCCCTCGTTTGCAGGTGCAACAGTGAGACCTACTAACCAACCCTATTACTTTGAGTGAGATAGAGGAGGCCATTAAGGAATTACCCCTGGATAAATCCCCCGGACCTGATGGGTTCCCTCCAAATTTTTATAAAACCTTCATTAAAGAGATATCTCCTCCCCTTTTAAGGCTGTTCAAATATATACTTTTCTCAGATTCCTTAGATTCCACATTATTAGAGGCCATAATCATTTTAATCCATAAGCCGGACAAACCCCAGTTGGAACCAGCTAGTTACCGACCGATATCATTGTTAAACTATGATATTAAGATTTTGACTAAGATCCTCTCTCAGAGGATCAAGCAAGTATGACAGGTACTGTTGAGTCCTGAACAGGTGGGATTCGTTCAGGGTAGATCAGCGGTAGATCACTTGCGCTTGTTAGCCCATATCTTTCAGGAATCACAGATGTCCCAAGTTCCCATGGCGTTGGTTGCTTTAGATGCCGAGAAGGCTTTTGACCGGGTTAATTGGGACTTCCTGTGGGCCACTCTGGCAAGAATGGGTTTCCCATTGACTTTTATACAATGGATTAAGGCAGTATATAACTCACCTTCGGCCAGGATTTATTGCAACGGGGTTTTCTCGTCTCGTTTCTCCCTCCATTCTGGTACACGTCAGGGATGTCCTTTATCTCCATACCTGTTCAATTTGTACTTAGAGCCTCTTATTCTCTGTATCAAAGCCTCTCCCCTGATCACAGGTTGTATGATCTCTCAGCATGTCTTGACCCTTTCTGTATTTGCAGACAATATACTTCTGCATCTCTCGAACCCAGAGTCCTCACTTGAAGAAGTTTTATGAATTATTAACCAATTCGGAAAGGTTTCCAACTATAGATTAAATTTATCTAAGTCGGTGATATTTCCTCTTAATTCCCTAACATTTCAGGTCAATTTCTCTCATTTTGGCATGAAATGGGCCTCAACTTCTCTCAAGTATCTGGGTATATATTTAGCTCGAGATGTGGAGGTAGTTAAAAAGCTAAATTTGGACGATTTGTTGGATAGAATTTCGGAGAGACCTTAATAGATGGGATAGCCTTCCGTTATCGGTGGGAGGGAGGATCAGTATTATTAAAATGAATATCCTACCTCGTATCTTTTACCCTCTGAACCTACTTAATGTCTGGCTCCCCACAACCTATTTTCATTGGATTCATTCGGTCTTATCGAATTTTATTTGGAGGGGAAAGCATCCCAGAAGAGCTTACCTTAAGCTCAGCTTGCCTAAAGAAAAAGGAGGTCTCCGTCTCCCTAACTTTAGGTTATATTATTGGGCCAGCCAGTTGGTCAGGCTTGGGCGCTGGTGTAATCCTCAGAATGAGGGCTTCAAGCCCGTTTGGTTGGATCTGGAATTTAAGATGCTGAATAAGTATAACTTAAGTATTCCCCGTATTTTCTATTATAAATACTCCTCCTTGCCGGAGGATATTCAAATTCACCCATTGGTCTCTCCGTTAAAATCCTTACTCACTGTTGGAAGTATCTCAAAATCTCACACCAAAGACATGGCTAACCCTTAACTCTTAATCCCAATATCAAAATTGGGGGTCATCGTTATCTCAGATTGGCTTCCCAAATCCATGACGGTTAGTGGAAGACTGTTATTTTCAGGGCCTCTTCGTTCCTCGATTGGTTTGTTAACAGCACTGAATATTTCTCAGAAAGCTATTTTTAAGGTTTTTCAATTGAGGCACCTTCTGGGGAAAGATTTTGGATATGTCAGTGTACCCTCTCAAACGAGACCTTTTTTGGATCAGGTAAAGGAATGTGCTGTTAAGCCCCATAGCATAGCTAAATTGTACCATTATCTTCTGGTAGCCAACTTTGCCAATCCATTATCTGGAGCCAGGACATGGCACTCTCTTATACCTATCCCTCGGGAAAGCTGGGGGCAGATTTGGATAGATACATATAAATATCTTACTTTGGATAGGAATAGGCTTACACAATTTTTCATTCTGAATAACATGTATTACTCGCCAGCTAGACTATCTAAATTCGGGATGATGAAGTCAAGTATTTGTACAAGATGTGGTAGGGGAGAAGGGAATTTATTACACATTTTCTGGGACTGCTCCAAGGTGGCCCCACTCTGGGACACAATTAGGACCAATATGGACCCGATTTTGGGACTTAATGACTTATTTAAAGTTGAGATCTGTGTTTTGGGGTTATACTCAAGAAGCGAAAATTTCATATTGCCCTAATTTCAATGGCAGTTAAGAGATTGGTCCTTAGACATTGGTTAGACCAATTAGATATCTCCTATAATGAATGGCTTAAAGAAATTTCCCTATGTTTCAGGATGGAAAGATTAATAGCTAGTTCCAGGTATGATAGTTCTACCTTTAATAGGAAATGGGGCAAACTGTACGCTTTGTACTTGCATTAATCCCTTCATTATTTCACCTCTGGCAGGAATAACTCCTTTTATTTTCTTTTTTTTGCCTTAGGCCGGCTTTTGTGAGCCGGAGTTTAGGATCCAGTTGCTCTTCCAACCGGCTCATTTTACCTCAAGTAGGATCTTGGGGTGGCACCTTTGGGTTTGGGTGGGGGGGTGGATTGAGATGGCATTTTGTTCCATGCAGCGTTCACGTTAACTGTAGTAGGAATTGACATGTTACAGCTTTGCAGGCATTTGTATCACATGTCTGATTATTGTAAAATCAATAAAGAACTTAAATTTAAAAAAAAAAAGTAAGGCATCCAGTGCCTCATCCCTCTACACCACTGACCCAGCTACAAGTTTACTGTAGCTCAGATTTCCTTAGACAACACTGTTTGTGGTATTGAGGGGAGGAGCTGAAATTGCCACCTACTGTATTATAGTTCTGTGCTTTTACCCTCTTCACCATTCAGCCAGAAAAATGATTTTGCAATTCTTTCCCTTTTTTCTTCATTACTGAGAGAAGTAACATAAAAAACAAGATTACTATTCCTCCGACTTTATTAGGTTTGGCTACTTGTCTACACATGAAATCACAATGCCCTGTTTATGACATCATAATTATCTCCATAGCAACAACGAAAGTCATGCTATTCGCCCACCCACAACATAAGCACAGCACTACAGAATTAGCTATACACAATGTGATGGGCACCAAGCTGGAACCTGTTCCCAATTTTAAATACCTAGGGGTTATTCTAGGCTCTGCCCTCACCTATTGTGAGCATATCACATCAACCTGCACTGAAATTAACAAAAGAATCGGTCTCCTCTACAGGCTTAGGCCCTGTCTACCTCCGGAGGCTCTTCGCTTTTAGCTATCTCCAGCTCCATCCTCTCACTGGTAGACTACGGCATAATTATCTACAGGGCCGCCTCTGACACAGCTCTGTCCAGCGTTAAACGTGCCCTAAACAAAGCCTGCAGATTGGCCATAGGATGTGATCGTCTTACGCACACCTGTGACCTCTATCTGCGCTCATCATGGCTAAACTTTCAGGGGAGACTAGTTTATCAGACCTGCCCACTGGCCAAAAAAATTCAGCTGGGCCTAGCCCCCCCATGCTGTCTTATGCTCCTCCAAAAGAACCTACCGGCTCACTCCACTAGACACTCGGATACCGCCACTTTCCGTGTTCCATTTGTAAAGACCACTGCTGGCCAAAGGTCCTTTTGCTACAGGGCACCACTCTCTGGATGAACTCAATCCCTGACTCTATCTTATCAATTCCCAGGCTTGGGCCTTACAAACATGAGTTACTTAATCACATAATGTCAAACTCCCACTGTGACTGCAGATGAAACTTTAAATGTTAATGCATCATTACTTCACAATTGCTGTCATTCCATTGATTGTGTTTATTCTATTTTTTTCACCTCGGTAGGTTACTGTTATTTTCTGTACCAGTAATGTTGTCTATATTGTATATTCTATGTTATACTGTATTCTAATCCATTTATGTAAGACGTGGAGCCTTTGCAAATGAGTCTCAGACTCAAAGGGTTGTAATTCCTAGACTTTAAATAAAATAAATAAATATTGGAATGTCATAAATAGAATTATGACTACAGAAGTAGACAAGCAAACAGAGCAGCTAGGGCAGAGATTATATTACCATGCAAATGTCCTTAGTAATAAACAGGTAAGGGCAGCAGCCACAAAAAAAGGGTGCAATACAAACACAATTGTGTCTGGGTATTATGTTTTTCAAAACTGTCCCAAAATCAGGGTCTCTTTATGGCCCTGTTGCACTGCCAACAAGAATCTGACTTTGGCAAATGCTTGTTATATTTAGATATTATATTTATTCACTCAGCACATTGCTTTGCCACTTACAAAGTATGTACTTTTTGGTGTTTAGCTGTATAAGCTTATATTGGCCTTATTTTAGGTGAAGACATTGCTTGAAGGTACATCATTTTATGCCCCATACAGGCCTATATGAAGTTACTTCCAGCCCCTTGGTCTCTGCCCACTGGAAAAGCTCCTGCTGAGTGAAATGCCAGAGTCTTTAGGACATTTGAGCCACAAGAGGCCCTTTGGTATTTGTGGTTACTGTAGTGCAGTACCCTGACTGTTTGCACACTGTGCTATATACTTTTATTTTTTGAATTTATGCACTGCGTCCATCAGATGCTACTGCTACAGTACTTGGACCTTGAGAATGAAAATATGCACTGTAGTAACTACAGCTTTCAGTACATGCTGTTTCTCCTTAAATCTAATATGGTAGCTGCTTGCTGCCTGAAGTTTTATCACATAAAAATTCCCACTAGCCCTTTTTATGTAGGCTTGTGTACATACGCAAGCAACATCTTGTGCTGGTTGCACATTTTAGTGGTGTGTCAGTGCTGGCGAGTGCAGGGCACGCTTTAGTAGGTGTGTCCCTCTTTCCCCAATAATGCAGCATGCTAGCGCTGGCACAAGAATATGTAAAGTGGACACAACTTGCAAGAAAAGTGCTGCTGCAATCAAAGAAAAGCTCGTCATGCAGCAGCACAGATGACATGCCTCCCGATGTGCCTTTCCTGGTGAAACATTTCAATAAACATGACGGCGAAGCCGCCGCCACACAATCCCCAAAGGAAGCTTACATCGGGGGTCCAATCCTCATGTTGGCGCATCTGGCCCACTCCCCCACATTTTGTGGCACACTGGGAGCTCACCTTAGTGTGCTGCCGCTCACAATAAGCCGACCATGTTGGCATGTTCCTGTTCCCGGGCCCCGCCCCACCCACATTATGTGGTACAATGGGAGCCCACCCCAGTGTTGCCAACATCAGCCCCCCCTGAAAGTCATGGGGCACACTGGGAGTCCACCCAAGTGTGCCCAACATTTGTTTTCTTTCACCTGTAAAGAAAGAAAACTGTCCTGTGGTGCAGGGTCTGTTTTTTTTTTTTTGTACCTAAAAAAAAAAGAAACGTCCATTGTCCATGGTGCCTCTCCTCCCCCACCCTGAACTCACCCTCTGTGCTCCTCACCTGCACACAACCCCCTCATCCCATACTTACCTCTGGAGGTCGGTGTTGTGATCTTTGATGTAGCTGGAACACTTCTGCACTCTTCAAAGCTGACCTCGAACTGAAGAAATGCTGGTAAGCTTAAATGGGGGGTTTCAACTTAGGTGGATATCTCAGCCACTTTTTTGAATGTTGGTTCCAAATTTTCAACATGAGGTTCTTGAGACCCCACCTCATGAACACATGCACTGTCATCTCATTATTCAGTCCCAAAAGGACATTTCATGGTCACTGTACGGAATCGCCTTTTGGGATGGACTAATGAAACAACAGTGCCACTGTTCAGGAGGCGGGGTCCCAAAAAGCCTATCTTGCAAATTTGGTGAAAACATTCCAAAAAATTACTGTGTTATGAGCATGCATTGAGCAGGTTACATGCACGCTCGTAACTTCAACAATTTTTTATATTTTCACTCCAGATTTTCAACATTGCCATTTTTTCACACCTCCTTAAGAAGAGTACAGCTGTCATTTTTCATATCTTACCCGAAATGTGTTTTCACACATGTGGCGCACAATGGCACGGTCACTCTGGGAAATCAATGTTTAAGACAGATTAACAAAATCACAGTGACACTGTTCATGAGTGGAGGTCCCAAAATGCCTATGTTGAAAATTTGGTTAAAAAAAATCCCCAAAATAATTGTGTTAAGGGCATACATTGCGCAGTTTCTACACACACTTGCGATTTCAATTTTTCATATTTTCACTCCTGATTTTCCACATTACCATTTTTGTACACCTCCTTATGAACAGTACAGCTGTCATTTTTCACATCCTGCCCAAAATGATTTTTCACACATGTGGCACACAATGGCGTAGTCGCTGTGGGAATCAATGTTCAGGACACATTAACAAAATCACAGTGACACTGTTAATGAGCGGAGGTCCCAATATGCCTAGGTTGAACATTTGGTTAAAAAAATCCCCAAATAATTGTGTTACAGGTATGCGTTGTGCAGTTTCTACGCATGCTCGTGATTTCACCAATTTTTCATATTTTCACTCCAGATTTTCAACATTGCCATTTTTTTACACCTTCTCAAGAACAGTATAGCTGTCATTTTTCACATCCTGCCCAAAATATGTTTTCGCATCTATGGTGCCAAAATGGTGCAGTCGCTGTGCAAAATCATCTTTCAGCTAAGGAACTGATAGTGCCACTGTTCATGAGGTGGGGTCACAAAAAGCTCATGTTGAAAATCTGGAGTGAAAATACCAACAAACGCCTGGGGTGTTAGGGTTTCCGACCATAACGCCCCACCCACCCTGTAGAGACTGACAGATGTCGGGAGTGTGACTTAGGATTGTCGGCTGTAATGCTCACACCATTCTACCCTGACCTGCAACCTGCAGCCAGTGACAGGCATCGAGGTGTGCCTTGGACTCTTCGGCCCCAAAGTTCACCTCATTCTCCTGTACTGCACCTATCTCAGTGTATTCCCTTATGGAATGGGGTGAGCGTAAGGCCCAAAGACCCCAAGGCACACCGCAACACTTGACGGTGTCTGTAGGGTTGGGTGAGGTGCAATAGCATGAACGTTATGGCCAACGACCTAAAGACACCCCCCATGGTCTGTGTCTCTGCAGGGTGGGGGTGGGGTTGGCGTCGGTTCACTATTTCATTGCCATTCCTATTATGCATCTCTCTAACTCCTGAACTACCAATGCCAATGCCAGCATGGCAACATTTGGCATTGACAAATGCTTGTTATAGCTTACTTCTTGTGTCATGCACACTGGCCTGAGGCCTTATCATTCTGCGCGTCACTGCTTTCCCACATTTATACTTGCACTTTTGTGGTCAGCCTTGTATTTGTGTGCATGGAAATAAGTCCCATCTAACTCACAGAAGGTTTGCATTAGGACTCCAGCAACCAGCAATGTATCATATTCCTATCTGATATTTTAAAGGCATGTGCCAGGGTTTGGTTCTGGGTTACAGAGCTATGTGTGGAGGGAGGATTTTTTTCATAAAACTCTATCAAAGGTGTAGGCCTGGGTCTAGGGACAGCTATTTTTGGAAATTGGGGATAGGGGTTACATGGGAGGGTGTGTGACTTGAAGGAGGCGCTAACTGTATTGACTTCCAGCAGTGTTCTAGCCTTAGTAGCAACCAACCACTGGAGTTAGATATAACCTTTGTGTAAGCAGTTTAACAGTTTTATTAAGTTGTTTGATTTAAAGAAAAACTAACCCTTAAACTATCTATATACAAAAAGTGTGTTTCAGATTAAAATAAGTGCACTGGTTTTGTGGGGGATGACAGATTTCTGCTGAACTTTGCACCCACACATAAAAGGAACTAGCTACTTCTGTTGCTTAGTAGCAGGTTTTACTGCAACCTGGGAGACCCAGACTCAAAATAGTGATGTCATATGCTTGTAAACCTTCACTCTCTAGCATCTAGGGATATGTTTGATGTTAATACAGAGGAGAGAATACACATCACTGATTCACTGACTTGAACACTAGGCATTTGGTAACATCTGAGCATTCCAGAACACATCAAGGCATTCAGGCTGTAATGGGGGAGGGAGGGGTTAGAGCACAGAGTACGACTCCAACAAAAGGGCAATGTCCAAGTCAGGAATACACTTGGAAACAGGATCTTTTTATTAGCTGGTTGCTCAAGAACATAAACTTCATTTTCCCATGGGGCTGGCTACAGTTCATCAATGTCTCTCATACTCAATGTTCAAAAGCCATCTCTGAACCACAAGTCACCAAGGAGCGATGATAAAGGCATTATTTAATTTGAAAAGTCCCTTTTTATGAAATGCAGGGGCTGTACCAAAAACCCAAAGGGCACACAAACATGTCTATCATTTACTTTTCACAGGTTGAAACACACACATCAAATCTCTCACAAGGCAACTAAGCCTTACTAAATTGCCAGCAGAATCAGCCCAAAATGTTCTATCTAGTCTGCTCAAGTGTGCAGCTCAGCTTAAATCTCTGGAGATGCCCCCTTCCCCTACTCCTCCTGGAATCATGGGCTACAGCCAGGACTGCACAAGTTATTGAGTCCCCAGTAGCCTGGACCCACAAGGGATCAAAAATAATAGGACACTTATTTCTCTCAAACTCTCAGCACAGGTGTATCTTAAATTCTAAACTACTGTGAGTTTAGGCTTCACCCTTCATAGTCTAGTCCTTCTTCTGCAGAAATGGGGTATTTAACTTCTTAGTGCTATCCAGGAATAACCACTAACTTGCCCTGTACCCAGTACCAGTTTTCCTGTACCAGCTCTAGGCGGTGGGCTTTAGTGGTAGGAGCCAAAGCCTTTAGTGTCACATACACTACACATTTTCAGCACAGTTTAAATACTGGTACCAGTTGGAAATGTTGACTGTTACCCAACACAATTTACACAGCTAGGAGAGGCTTGCATTCCCTGGGTGTCCGAAGGTGCCACCAGTGATGCCTCCCACTCTGTTCCAATAAGAGTCCAAATCTAAACTGGTATGTCACAGGCTTTGTCCTCATATGAGGGGATCACAATTTAGGGACAAGGAGAAGTAGACATCCCCTGGAAGTCTGAGGTTGCCACAGGTGACACCAGTCATCCTCTCCCAAAAACTGACCCCCATGAGCAGAGGGTCCCAGAATAAATTAGAGCTACAGGGGCATATTTTCTGAACTCTCCTGCCTAGTGCAGGGAAAGGGGGAGAACTGCTGGGTGCCCAGTGCAGTCCTGACATAAAACAGTTTTTATATCACCTTCATTTCTCTGCTTGAAACTTCTGTCTGTCCATAGCTCCTTCTCATCTCTCAGCATCTGGCCTGATGGAATAAGTAGTAGATTGCCCTTGCCAATGGCAGCCACCACAATTCAACAAGATCTTTTGGGCTTCCACGCAGGAAAAGAGGTTCAGCACTCAGGGAAAAGGCACTGCATGATAAGAATAGTAAAAGTACCACTAGATTTTCCTGTCAGGAACTTGTCCTGTTAGGAAACCTGTGCCGCACCACCCACTTACTTACCGTTTCTCACATGTAATTCCCTTTTCCTATATATTTACTATTCCAACATCACACTGCCACGGAACACCATTGTAGTGAAATTCTGACAAAAGTACACTCAGGGGATCATGTCTAGATGCAAATTAACAATTTCATGTTTATGAAGCTGTAGACCTTTCCGCTACACCACAAAGCTGGTGCAATAATGAAGCTCAGCTCTTTAGCTGTAGAAATTAAAACCCTCCTCTGTCTGGCAGTTCCTGACAGGATGATTTCCTGACCCTGACAGGGCAATGTCCTGTCATGGAAATCTTAAAGGAAAACAGGGTGTGACAGTTTCTGACAGAACAATCACCTGACAGGAAAATCTTTGTGGTACCTTTACTATCCTACCCACTGCATGCCTGCCCTATTCTATGCCTGTCCTACTCTTAATAGCACCAGTGCAATTTACTACAGCTCTTTCAGCCACAGGCAGCTGGCTCCTCCCCTCAGGAAGGTGGAGCAGGCCAACTGGCCCAGCTCACTAAGACGCCAGGGAACTAACCCTGTAGGTGATTCTAACCAGGTTGCAGAAATCTACAGTGGTTCTAAAAAGGCCTTGAAGACCAAATAAGGAATTAAACTCCTGATAGGGCTACATGTTTTTGCTCCCTGGGCAGACAACACGCATTATCGAGGTGGTGTGTTTGCTCTGAGGAGTAGGACCTATGAAGTGTCACTCAAATGATGGCTTTGGAGGAGACTGCTCACCCATTCTTCTTGCTTAGAGAGTGTGGCTAGATATGGCTAGACAGAGTTGGGGGAAGGGAAAAGACCAGAAGAAATGGGAAGAAAAATAAAGAATAACCAAAACAACTTTCTTTGGAATCTCAAGCTTGATCTTCTGTTATTTTACTTTCTTTACAGGGTACAAACCTTATGGTTAATATACTTGATTCATAAGCAGAAGTATTATGATTCACAGTCCTCTGCCTTCCATTTTTCACTAATATCAGAACAAATGCATCATTAAACTATATAACATGAGCACATTCCAACTGTTTCTAATTAACTCTATCCACCGGACTACACATTTGGGATTATAGCATTTGAATATGTATTGCATTTGTTGGAATTAAACTCTTTTATTTTGCTGTTAAGACCTGCGGTTGAAAATTCCAAGCTTCATAAAATGATCCAAGTTACCCAACATCTTTTGATGGTCCTGATGAGTCATAGTCTTTCTTTTTCCTTCAATTTTTCCTGGAAAAAAGTATAAGAAACTACACCTCCAAAAACACACAGAATAATATGGCTTGTAGTCCATGCCACAAGTTGTACCTTACCCCTTCAAGTAGCTGCAAGTCACTGTAAAGAATGAAAAACAAAGCAATGGCAGCAAAAGACAGTGCCAAGGGCATCAGGTGCGCAGCTTCGAGTGATGTGGATACTGGTGAGATCCAGACCAAAGAAGCACACTCCTCGCTCCATGCCAAAAAAAAAAAAAGGATTTTATTACATCAAAAGCCAGCATCATCATGACAGAACTCCAAATAGCCAGTGAAAAAGGGGAAAAGGTTTGGCAACTTCATGGCTTCCTCAGCAAACATTTTCTTCTCCTCAACCTATTTTATAGTTTGGGTGTAAAGCTACAGTTATGTTGTTCATTGAATGTATCAAATGATGTATGACTGTCTGGATCTATAGTAGTAGAATGTACTTGCCTGCATATTCTTTCTTGACGTGGGTCTTGCCCATATTCGTATCAGTCTATTTGTTTGTTTTTTTCCAGAAACTCGGAATGGCTTGAGTTGAAATGAGCACATTTTGTTCTTCTGATGCAGAGTATAGTTTCTGCTGGTTTTCTTTCAGCTATTTAAAGCGCCCCTGATGCTGTTGGGAAAACTTTGAAAAAATGTTATATTTTGACACAGTTCATGTTCTATTTCATATTTTCCTGTAATTCTCACCTTTATTTCTTTATCACTAAAGCTATTGTCATGGAAACAGCATCTCTGCCATGTCTACAGTGGATGCTTGTCTATACCTGATATCCCAATTTTGTGTATGATGTCAGGTGTAAGCAACCAACCGGAGCACAAAAAGTCTAAGGAATAGAAATCTTGTTTCCATGCAGCAGTCTTCAGAAATAAAGAATAAAGAGGAATGAACAGAAAATGTGTGAGACCTTTTCTGACCTGTGTCTGGATCTTATAATTTTTTAAGTTTTCCAAATAATGTCAGGGATTCTTTAAGGTTAGTGCTTATATTAATACCTTCGCTGATGCTCAATTACAGCAGTCTTTGGAAAAGACGATTAAATACAGCAACTGTAAACTGAATTGTGCATTTGTGTGTGTGTTGTGTGTGTGTGTGTGTGTGTGTGTGTGTGTGTGTGTATGTATCTTTGCAATGGGAAAGTTCAAAAAGCTATTTTCAACTGAAAAAGTAGATTCTCTGAATATATAGGGAAACCCCTGAGCAACTTAAATTAATGGGGGTTGAAACTCAGTCCTTGCAGCACTGCTGTGAGCCCTTACAATTCATGTATCACTGCCATTTACTTACAACTGGAGTGGAGCTTATTAGGCCCCCATATTCAAAGCATAAGCACAATACTAACAGGCTTAGCACTGCACTACTGTGATACAGCGCAGTCAGCAGCCTGTTACCATCTTTGCTGTTATATTCAGTCATATGTTTAGCATGCTAATAAGTGGTTAGCGTTGTCATACTAAATGCACCATTACTCCAATGCAAATTTGATATCCCTAATGCATACAGGGCACAGAGTTACTGGAAGCACTAAAATGCTGCCATAACAACATTGCATAATGCTTCCAAAACTCTACTGTTATAACCCACACAGTGGTGTATGAACCCCCCACCGATAGCACTGGTACCTGTCAACAAATAGAAAATGTACCTCTCACAAGAGCCCGGTTGTAGCACTAAATATGTCCTTGGCAGTCCAGTTGCACCCCACATCTACCCCAATGTCCATTTGAATTTTAACAGCATTCCTGGTACTAATTGTAGCCTCACCCTAATCCCCATTTAGATTAGCTCAGCATCCCTTGTGCTAGTGGTACCCCCTGCCATCCCAATCTCCAATTCGTACAGCAACTCAGGTGCTAATGGTACCCCCTCCTGCCCTAATCCCCATTTCATTTAGCACTACTTCCCTGTTATCAGGGATGTCCCTTTGCCCAGAAAAACAAGACAAAATCTGTTTCCCCTCACACTCAGCACCCATGACCCTCTACCCTCATCTGGCAACCGACCCATCTGAATGAACCATGAATGTGGGCAGAGTGGTGAATGGTGATTCTCCAACTTGGCTATCTGAATGAACAGGGCTGTACGTGCACAAACTGTAGAAACAGCTGGAGGCATTGCACAGACCTGCTAATAGCCATGCAGTGATATGCTAATGGCCTCATAGTGTCTTGAATGTGTTGAGTGGTCCTTATCATCCCTCTGAATGTGGCAGCCAGGAGCAAAGGCACTTAGCAGTTTTGGATGTACTATGCCCCTTTACTCCTGACTGCCTGTTCCCAATAGGGGATTACAGTGTGCTGTGCATCTGCATTTTGTGCAGTGGTACTACAAATGGATAACTACAGGCATTGCACACCAGACATGGTGTGCGACCTGTATGGATATGCCTCAGTGACTTTCACCCACTGTCTATCATGTTGCACTATGATTTCTGTATGCAGACGGGCACTTCTAGATATGGCGCCTATCTGTTAAAACTCATATAAAAGTAATTCCAACACTATGGCTATAGGTTTCCATTTTTTAAACCCTGTAGAACATGATGTTCAATCAGTCAAATGTCAAAACCTGCATAGCAAAGAGGTAATGTATTATATGATAGGATTTTGTAATTTGTGAGATACTTTGAATTTTAATGTCAGATTAGAGGCCAACAGCTATAAAACTACATGCATTTCTCAGTATAGCATACTTTATTTTTTAGACACTGGGTGTGGGACTCTGTAATGAAAATATAATTTAGCAATATAATAACACCCATCCTGTCATACGTTATTCCTTTAATAACTTTGCCATTAAGTTGCTTGACTAACTTTTATTTAGTCTGGTGGAACAGTAAACGTTTCTCAGAAGACCATTAATGTTTCATTAATGTTTAACTTAAACAATTATATGTACACTAAACTACATAAATTTTGTCCAGTATAGCAACACAGAAACATAGAACAGAGAAACATAGAATGTGATGGCTGATAAGGACCACTTGGCCCACCTAGTCTGCCTATTTCCCTACCTAATGGATAAGCTGCAGATCCTAGTTAATCAACAGCATACTTCCTCCTACCCCCGACTAGAATTGCTTTATGTCTGTCCCATGTATTCTTGAATTTCCACACTGTTTTTTGACTCCATGACCTCCTCAGGAAGGCTGTTCCATGCATCTACAACCCTCTCTGTGAAAAAAATACTTCCTCACATTACCTATGAGCCATGCCACCTCTATTTTCAAATTGTGCCCCCTTGTTCTTGCACACCTCTTTTTCTGAAATACGCTGCCCTCTTGGACTTTGTTGATTGCCTTGAGGTATTTGAAAGTTTCTATCATGTTCCTCCTCTTGCTCCTTTCCTTGAGGCCATACATATTAAGCTCCTTTAGTCTTTCTTCATATGTCTTCTGGTGCAGACCCTGCACCATTTTTGTTTCCCTCCTCTGGACAGCCTCCACCTTGTCTATGTCTTTGCGGCGATGGGGTCTCCAGAACTACATGCAGTACTCCAGATGTGGTCTCACCAACTGTCTGTACAGAGGGATAACAACTTCCTGTTTTCTACTGTTAATGCCTCTCCCTATGCATCCTAGTATCCCCCAGCCCTCCTTACTGCCTTCTCACATTGCTTAACCACCTTTAGGTCACCTGATATAACTACCCCCAAGTCCCTTTCCATTTTTGTTGTCAGTATCTCACCCTCCATTGTGTACTCTTCCTCTGGGTTTTTGTTTTCCAGGTGAATTACTTTGCACTTCTTTGCATTGAATCTAAGCTGCCATACATTTGACCATTCCTCCAACCTTGCCATGTCCCTTCTCATCCTTTCCACCTCACCTTGTGTAGCAACCCTGTTGCAGATCTTTGTGTCATCTACAAAGAGACATACTTTTCCTTCTAGTCCCTCTGCAATGTCATTTATAAAGACATTAAAAAGGACTGGACCCGGTACTGAACCCTGTGGTACCCCACTAGTAACCTCCCTTCTTCATCGTGGACCCTGTTTTATATTACCCTCTGTGTAATGTTGTCCAAACAATGTTTTACCCAGGTTACCACCCTGGGACCCACTCCCAGCCTGGCTAATTTGTTTATTAATCTTTTGTGTGGGACTCGTCAAATGCCTTGCTAAAGTCTAGGTAGGCCATTTCCACAGCCCTTCCCTGGTCTACTACTTTGTTCATCCAGTCAAAGAAATCAATTAGATTCATCTGACATGACCTTCCAGCTGTGAATCCATGCTGCCTTGGGTCCTGTGCCCCAGTGGAATCTTGGTACTCAACAGTTCTTTCCTTTAGAAGTTATTCCATCATTTTCCCTACCACTGAGGTCAAACTGACAGGTCTGTAGTTTACTGCCTCTGTCTTGTTCCTACTTTTGTGAAGGAGAATCACATCTGCCCTTCTCCAGTCCTCAGGTACCACACCATGCTCCCATGATTTGTTAAAAAGGGTAGTCAGTGGTGTTGCTAGTTCTCCCCTTAATTCTTTTAGAATTCTGGGGTGAATCCCATCAGGCCCCATTGCTTTATCCATCTTCAGTTTTAGGAGTTCTTTCAGAACCCTTTCTTCTGTGAAATGACTGATATCAACACCCCCCCCCCATCTAGAGTGATTCTATTGACTGGATTAGGTGCCTCCCCCCTCTTCTTTTGTGAATACTGAGCACAAGTATTTGTTCAGTATGCCTGCTTTTTCACTATCCCTCTGTGCCCAACCACCCTCCTCTTTATTCAGCCTCAGTATCCCTGCTTTAGTCTTTCTTCACTCCCTAATGTACCTAAAAAAGGTTTTATCCCCCTTCGTAACTAAGTTGGCTATCTTTTCCTCAGTTTGGGCCTTTGCTATTCTGACTGCCTTCCCCACTTCCTTCTGCTTTAACTGGTACAGTTCTCTGTCCTGCTCCTTCTGTGTTTCCTTATACTTCCTGAATGCTCTCTTTTTCTCCCTAACCTGCCCTGCCACTTCTTTTGAGAACCATAGTGTTTTTTTCTTTCATTTTGATTTGTTTATTTGCTTCACACAAAGGCTTGTTGCCTCTGTGATGGCAATTTTGATGTTTCCCCATTGTTGCTCTGCTCTACCTTCTTGCCTGTTTGCTAGTGCTTTTCTGATGCACTGTCCCATTTTGACAAAATCAGCCCTCCTGAAGTCCAGTACCTTCATTTTTGTATGGCTTGACTCTATAGCTAAGTTTATCATGAACCACACTGTTTGGTGGTCACTTGTTCCCAGATGGCTACCCACTTCTAGATCTGAGATCCTCTCTCTGTCCCCATTTGAGAGTACTGGGTCCAACATTGCTCCCTCCCGATGGGGTCCAACATTAGCTGTCTGAGAGCATTCCCCATGTAGGGCATCGAGAATGGCCCTGCCCTTGGATGTGGCTGCAGTAAAGGTGCTCCAGTTAACATCTGGTGTATTCAGGTCCCCCATCAGTAATATCTCCCCTTTCTCTACCATTCTAAGGATGCCTTCTATAATTTCCTTGTCCATTCTCTCCCCCTGAGATTGGCGTCTGTATACAACCCCTGTGCAGATTGTGGTGCCATTTCCAGTCTCCAGTGTGACCCACAGTGCCTCCTCTCCTCCCTGTTTACCCTTTAGTTCCATTGCTTTGTTCCCTTCCCTTACATAGAGAGCTACTTCTCTTCCTCTTCTACCCTCCCTGTCCCTCCTGTAGATTGTGTACCCTGGTATGTTGACATCCCAATCATGGTCTCTGTGTACCATGTTTCTGTGACTGCCACGATATCCAGGTATCCCTGTTCCATCAAGGCCACCAGTTCAGGGAAGTTGTTACCTAGAATACGGGCATTGGTACTCATTACCCTCCATTTCTTAATGGCCTTATCCCTTTTTGTCCCATCCCTGTTCTTACTGCCTTTGTCTATTTCTCCATTTACCACTGCTGTTCTTCCTATCGACTGCTCTATCTTGGTGTTTACTTCACCAACTATCCTGATTTTTTGGGGGGGGCTAGGATTTCCCTTTTCCTTTTCAATGCGCCCTCCTTGGCAAGTTCAAATGCTCACCAATGAAGCATTTAAACCTATCACCTAGGATACTGGTTTCCCTCTTGGACAGATGCAGACCATCGTGCCAGTATAGGCCTGTATCCCTCCAAGTGGAGCCCCAGTCCCCAGTGAAGCCAAAACCCTGAGCTCTGCATCAGCTTTTCAACCACTGATTGAATCCCATTGTGTGGAGTACCCTAGTCTCACCCATACCATAGACAGGCAGAACCTCAGAGAAGGTTACCATTCATGCTACTTATCTAAGGCTCCTCCCCAAATCCACAAACTCCTCCTTCACTGCTCTGATCCCTTTCCCAGCCAGGTCATTTGTCCCTAGATGGACAATGAAATCCATCTCCCTCCCCCATGCAACTGCTCCCACGATCCTGAGGATTTGCTCCCTGTCCCTCCAAGCCATGGTGCCAAGCAGGACTTTACCTCCCTCTCCCCTCCCTCCCCCAGTTCTACCCTAATAATCATGGAGTCCCCCACCATGAGTTGTTTCCTTCCCCTGTGAGGTCACATGTCACTCTCCTGTTGGTCTCCTTTGTAGAGGTTCCCAGCATCCTCCTTGGTCTCCACTGCGGATGGCTCCATAGAGGAACCACACTCTGCCAGAATGGCATATGGATTGTGGACAGGTACAACTGGAGGGATGCACCTCTGTTCTACTACCATCAACCTCCCTGAGCCCACTGTGGTCCAACTGCTCCTCTTTCTTGGCAACCTCTGAGGCATCAGCGGTTGCCATGGTAGTCCCTGGGTGGGAAAGGAGGCCCCTCAAATCCTGGCCTTCAACACCAAGCAAATGATTTCCACCCTACACCCCATGAAAGTATGCGTAATATTGCCATGCAGAGAATTTCCAGTTCTCTCAGTAGTTAGAATGTCATCATGAATAGCAGTTTAAAGATAAAATTAACTGGAAAAGATGTGTAAATCCTTAGGGACTAATCATTACAATTCTTATTGGCCACTGGTATGGCAGTGAATCTCAAGTAGAACATCTGCAATCACAAACATGGTAGTCATAGCTGTAAAAGTGTTGGTTTTGCAACTGCACTTCCTAAGCTTTGAGAACTGTAAGGGTGCACATGGTCCCTATCCTTAAACAGTACCCCCTACCCATTATCATAGATGAAAGTGAGCAGGAATGCACAAGGAACTACAATACAACCCCTTGTGCTTGGATAGCAGGTCTAATGACCCAAACCCATTTATTTAGAAATTAAAGATTTAACATACTAATTTAGATGCATTTGAATCCACACACTAAGGAAACAGCGTGGAGGACATGCCAACTTGTCCAAGTGTTTCAAGCAAAAGCCCCGAATAAAAACCTTTCAGTCAAAGTAGTGGAGCCCTTACCCATTATCAGAGATGAAAGTGAACAGGATTGCACAGGGAACTACAATACAACTCCTTGTGCTTGGCTATCAAGTCCAATGACCCAAACTCATTTGTTTAGAAATTAATGATTTAACATATCAATTTAGATGTATTTGAAATGACACACCAAGGAAACAGAGTGGAGGACATGCCAACTTGCCCCAGTGTTTCAAGCAAAAGCCACATGATGAAAACCTTTCAGTCAAAGCAATAGGGCAAGATGGCATGCTCTCTAAACCATTTCCTTGGTGTGAGGATTCTAATGCATCTAAATTGATATGTTAAACCTTTAATTTGCTAATAAATGGGTTCAGATCATTGTACCTGATACCTCAAGTACAAAGACTTGTATTGTGGTTTATGTGAGTGCACCTGTTCTGTTTTTGTCCATGTTTCCTTAGAGGACAGCCTTCTTCTCAAGCAAACTCTTTGCAACACTGAATACATGGCACCTTTCCCCAGTCCATGCTAGAGATGCAGCAAAGTTAAACTTGACTTGTGAAGTTGCTGCAAAGTGGTCAAAATTTGCCTTCACCAAGTTTCATGGTTTCACTGGCCTCAGCAACTTCGACTTTGTCAGAATTTATGAAATTTCATTGCAAGGTGGACATTTATTTCCATGAAGTTGCCACTTTGCAGGTGAATTTTGGCTAATTTATATAAAAACAGCCACTTGCAAAGTCCAAACTCCCCACAAGATCTCAAATTCACAGTTCAAATCTATCACAACCACCTCCCTCCTGGCTAGGCTTTATGGTAAAAAGGATGCAGTAAGAAATCAAGAAACCCTTCAGCAGTTGAAAAACTAAAGCCTGCCTCCTGAAGATCAGTATTGCTAATGTGTGAGAGTACTCTGTTCCATATCACTTTCTCATTACATTATTATTCCAAATGCATAGCTGTAAATAATACTGCACCAATAATGTTGATTATGACATAAAAGTGGGAAGGGTAATTGCATCACAGGTGGAGATAAATGAGATGTAAATTGACCTGGACAAGCAGAGGGTGTGTGTAGAGAGACAGCAAATGAAGTTTAATTTGATGAAATGCAAAGTCATGCACTTCAGAAAGAAGAATTTCAAATCAAAACACTACCTAAATGGTTTAGAGATGATCAAGTGTTTACAGGCAAAGAACCTTGGGTAACAATCTGCAGCACATTCACATGGAACCAGCAATGTATAGTGGCATCCAGTGGGGCAAACAGTCATTTTATGCATCAAGAAAAACTTCATAAGCAGCTCAAGATAGCTGAGGGCTTGGAGATCATAAGTTCTGTGGATACATTCGCAGAGCTAGTACACTTCTTGCTAGAAAAGAGAGGACTCCAGTGAGACATGATCACATTATTCAGATACCTGAAAGGGAGAACACCATTTGATCAAACACAGCTCTTCAGATTATCCAGCAAAGAGAGAAAAAGAGGGCACTGTGTCTCTGACAGAATGTCAGAAAGAACTATATTGTGGAATTCATACTAGGATGCCAGGAGTTAAGAAGACTTCTGTAGCCCATAAATGCTGCTATCTGATTACCCATAATACTTCAGGATCTGTCTTTCCTGGATGTAGGTATCCAGCTGGTTTTTAAACTAGGCTTAAACTGGGAATAAATGGTGACTGCATGGAACAGATTCCAAGACTAGGTGGTATCACTTGACACTATGACTACTTTAAACTTGGACTTAATATTTACATTCAAGAAAAAGGGTGGCAGGGCATTCCAACTAAATTGGTGGGGAAAGATTGTGATAGACCACTGGTCTGTCTTGCCCAACATTTTATGTTCATATTTTGTTGGAGATTATATAACAGGTAGAAAAGGTTTGTTTTTCCAACACCACTGATTACGGGCCGGGGGGAGGGGGTTGTAGAAGTCCAACCTAACAATAGTATTAGAACAATAGACTCAGTTGTTCTAACACTATTGATTACCCTGCTGGCTTGTAGCATTCAATTGAACCTGTTCTGTATATGTCATCAGTATGTATTCTTTATAAGTGCCTATTGTATTTCTGCACTGCACTGTTTTTGTGCACAGGCAAAAGCAGCCTCTTTCACAAAATGTCCTGGAGTGCCTCCTCACAAGACATGTATCTATTATACTGCTCATACCATCCCCATGGATTTTTTCCTTTTTGAACTACCCCTTCCTGATGAGCTCAAATAATGTTAAATGTACCTATGTTTATAAGCAATGAACTGTCTCAGTAGCTTCTATTTAATATGTAGCATCGCACACACCAACAACCAACAAAATGCCCTCGTCTGACTGAAGTGTTGGGCACTACCCATACCCTACTGGTACCAATGTAACTGCCCTAGTTCTAAGGAGCTCCTTGGGAAGTCTGGGTACCCAGGTGTTATCATGCTGTAAGCAAGATACAGTTGCATTGGTGCACTTTAACAAACAGCCAGTTTAAATCCTTGGGCCCAGTTTAATTACTCATGACTACCTCATGCAGCACTACAGCAGTCACCTCCCTCTCTCCTCAGTCCCAGCTGGATACCAGCTTCTCTCTGTAGAGTATATCACACTAACAACTGCCTCAATTCTCCTTAGTCATCCCATCCATCCCCTCCACCAGTCAACTGGGCTGTCCCTCAGGTATCTCATTCTCACTTTCTCAAGATGGTTGGGGGGCAATGGCATATATACCTTGCAGAACTGAGTAGACATCTCTGGATAAGATCCATAGGCCTGGGGAAGTGATGATCAATCATCTTTCTGTAACTGAAGAACCAATGCCTCTCCCAAGAGCTAAGATTTGAAAATTCTCAATTAAATCTTAAAAGATGATAGGATCTAATCCATCAAAAAAGATGGTTTAGTGTATGCAAGGCTGATGGGCCCATGCTCTGCAGGCCATTGTCAGGCTGCAATTCCTGGCAATGGGACTTCTAGTATCACTGGCATAGTTGTGGTGCAGGCCACACAGGCCTGAGAGGTATAAAGTATTTATGCTTTCTTTCCATTGCCTTGGTCATGACTGTGAGATAGCTATCTCACAGCATGATAGCTGGTAGTTGACATTTCAGGGTCAGTCAAATGAATCACAGTAGTTTTCTCTGTAGCAGCTCGTACTTTGCAACTGAGAAAGCACACTTCTTCTCCACAAATGTCTGCATAGTGCTGGCTTACACTCAATGATGGCAGGTCTGTCTTCTCAGATAGACAGGAATGCACTCACTAAGCTGAGCAGGTTCTGCATAGCAAAACCTGAGCACATAGCCTTCCTGCCTGCTAAGGTCAATGTTAGTCATATGTAAGGACCTGTACATTGGCTCCTTGACAGCAGATTGGATCCCTCAAACCTGTGAAAATTATTGAAGTCTTCCAGAACTCCATGAGTCCTGGAGGTTTGTAGACAGATAGGTTGCTTGCTGTCTTCTGATCTTGATTGCCCTACTGAAATGTGTCACAGCAGCAAGGAAGGCTTCAGCCAACAGTTTCACAGGCACAGTTTCCAAAAGCTCTTTTAAAAAAAGCACAGGCCCCTCAAAACCCCCTTCATGTCCCTCTTGTGTCCTGTTTAGGCAAGCACTAGTATTCGGTTGGTTGGTTGGTTGGGCTATAGTACAGGAAAATCTCTGACTCATCACAAGCATCAGCAGCACTTTCCATTAGTGGCAGGGATAACCAGTTAAGATGCTGAAATAAACAACCAGTACAGGTACAAAAGGTGTGGAAGAAGATATTCTTTTCACTCTCTCCATAATCCCCACTTAAGCAATCCACAGTCCACAGAGAAAGTGAGGAACAACAAATTATTCTAAGCACAAAAGGCTACATGTTCAACAATACAAGAAAAGCCCCATGGACGGGGGGGGTTACATACTGCTGTAATCAAATGCTGTGCATCATACATTTTAGAAAAAGTTATCCAGTCATGCTATGCTCCAATATGAGTGATAAAAATAAGGGGGTTTAGATGGTCTTAATGCCATTATTAAGGATGACATCAATAGCAAGAGAGTCAAGGACAGAGGGACATGGATGTGCAATATGACAATTAGTGCCATTTGACATCCTTAATACAGTAATAGCAATGGCTGACTGACAGAGAGCTGGGAAGGGAAATATTTGTGGCTCTCAACCTGAACCCCGCCTTAAATTAATTCTGTCACTGGGTAGTAGGGTTGCCAACATCTGAAGTAAAGCAGTTTTCATTAAGATTCACTAAGAAGATAAGAGCAAAAGAAGGCAGAAGCCCATAAGGTTGCTCTATCACAACATACTATAATAAGTCATATTTCCTCCACTGGCTATGTAATTATCTAATTGTCTTTTAGAGCTAGCTTTGTCGTTACTTATAATTATATTTTCTGGTAGCTTACTCCATAAATTTGCTGTTCTCATTGTGTAATAATTTTTTATTTGATTTGATTTCTACTTAAGTGTTTTAACCTGTAATGGATGACCTTTAACATTTAATTTATCTGATTTATAATCTATACGAACATACAAACATACGAATGTGCCAGCAGAAAAAGACCACCTGGTTTAAGTCTGCTTGAATGTGCAGCCAACACCTATAGTTTGCAGCTGCCCACCCCCTCCCTTTGTCATCCCACTATCACCCCCACCTCCCCACCCTCACTCTCCCTGTTCCCTGTCCCATGCCCTTTTGAGCTGTTCACAGATTTACATGATACCATCCATTCTGGTATGGTGTTCCATTTTACTATGACCCTCTCTGTGAAATAGGGTCTCCTCATTTCCTTCCTAAATCTTCCCCCCTCTATTCTTAGCCCATGCCCCCTGGTGACCCTCTGCTTTCTTAACTAAAATACCCCATCTGCCCCATCCTTATTGATTCCCCTCAGATACCTGAATGTCTCTATCATGTCCCCCCTGTCTCTTCTATCCTCTAGGGTATACATATTCAGGTCTCCCAGCCTGCTGTCATAGTCTCTCCCCTGCATTCCACATATCATCTTTGTTGCCCTCCTCTGCACCCCCTCCAGTAGCCTGATATAACGCTTTAGGTATGGCCTCCAAAACTGCATACAATACTCTAAGTGCAGCCTTACCAGCAACCTGTAGAAGGGCAAGATCACGTCTCTCTTGCTTGGATGAAAACCCCCTCGCTATGCACCCCAGCACTGTGTTAGCTTTTTCAGCCACTCTCCTGCACTGGGCAGTGTTGTTCATGGTTCCTGTTATCATTAACCCTAGGTCCTTCTCCTCCTCAGTGATCCCCAACTTAACTCCCCCCCCAAGCCAGTATTCTCTCCTTGGGTTCTTCACCCCAAAGTGCATAACCTTACACTTCTTTGCATTGAACCCCAGCTGCCACCTCTCTGACCACTCCTCTAGCTTGCATAGGTCCCCCTGCATTTGCTTCCATCACTCCTCTCCATCCAGCACTGCTCTGATTTTGGTGTCATCAGTGAACAGACTTACCTTGCTCACCACCCTGTGTGCAATGTCTGATATGAAGAGCCCAAACAATACTGGCCTCAACACAAAGCCCTGTGGCACCCCACTCATCACTGGCCGTGCAGCTGAGAGCTCCCCTCTCACCACCACCCATTGCAGTCTGCCACTCAGCCAGCTTGTAATCCAGTTCATCATTTTTGTCCTTACCCCTACACCAGTTAGTTTCTTCCCAAGCCGCCCATGAGGCACCAAATCGAAGGCCTTGCTGAAGTCCAAGTAAAGAACATCCACTACATGACCCTTAGCCAGCTCACCTGTCACCCAGTCATAATATTGTATGAGGTTGGTTTGACAAGACTTCCCTGAAACAAACCCATGCTGCCTCACATCCTGGAGGCCATTGTCCTCCAGGTACGATGCCAGTCTTTCCTTCAGTATGATTTCCATGAGTTTATACATTATGGAGGTGAGACTTACCGGATGATACCTACCTGGTTCATCCCTTGGCCCGCTCTTGTGTAATGGTAATCTATGTTTAATTCTAGCATCAATTGTGGATCATTCATAATGTCATAGTAAAACAGCATGTCCCCTCTTTTCCGTCTTAGTTCAAGACTATGTAGTCCCAATATATGCAGTCTGTCCTCATAAGAATGGTTCCTTAGAGAATGTATAGATTATGTGTACCTACTGTACATTGGATTTTCTCTAATCTAAATATTTCCATTTTTGTATATGGGGTCCAGATGTAACTGCCATAGTCAAGCATTGGCCTGACATAAGATTGATATAATGCATTAGAACTTCATCCAACCAGCTTTTTATGTTTCTTTTAATTGCATGGATCATTCTATTTGCCCCAGCATTTATATTTGTGCGTTGATATTTAAAATTTAAGTTATTGTTCACAAATATACTGAGATCTTTTTATATTGCTTTTTTTGTATGTTCTTGTTATTAAGTTTATAATTATGGTGATGATTTTTCTTTCCAAAATGGAGAACACAACATTTTTTGGTATTTAATCTCATCCCCCATTGTGATGTACATAAAATGATGTTATTTATGTCACTCTGTAATAAAGTTATTTCTTCTTTTATATCACATGGCCCATATAGTTTTGTGTCTTCTGCATATTTTATTACATAATTATCCACATTTTCCTCCATATCTGCAATGAAAACTTGAAAAATGATTGGGCCCAAGACTGAGCCCTGAGGCACACCACTAGTAACATCACCTTCAGTTGATAGTTGGTCTCTAATCGACACTCTCTGTTTTCTATTCGATAAACAATTACTGATCCAATATATAATGACATTGTCAATTCCATGTTTATGTAATTTGTGATTAATTGCCCAGTGTAGGACGAAATCAAAAGCCTTGCTAAAATTAAACATTACCACATCCATTGATTTATTGCTATTTAAATTTTTACTTACTACTTCATAAAAGCAAATCATTTTGGTAGTGCAAGATTTGCCTTTTTTAAACCCATGTTGATTTGTATCAAAGGTAATTTTATTTTTTAGTTGGTGAAGTATTCTTTTTTTTATTATGGTTTCCAACATCTTACATGGAATGGAGGTTAGACTTACATAGAAACATAGAAGTTGATGGCAGATAAGGACTGCAAGGCCCATCCAGTCAGCCCATTTGTTTTTCTACCTTATAAATGTGCCATTGGCCTTTGCTCTGTCAGTGGCCTATCTATTCATAGTCATTTGTATTGCTCTCTTATGCCTATCCCATGCCTGTTTGAAGCCCTGCACTGTATTCATAGCCACCACTTCTTGTGGTAAGCCATTCCATGCATCCACCACCCTTTCTGTGAAAAAGAATTTACTCACATTCCCCCTTAATCGGCCCCCCTCTAATCTCATGCTGTGTCCTATTGTCCTGCTATTTTTCTTATATTTAAACATGTTAGACTCTTTCACCCTGTTAATGCCCTTAAGGTGTTTGAATGCCTCAATTATATCACCTCTCTCCCTCCTTTGCTCAAGGGTATACATATTTTATCACATACTTATCGGTCGATAATTATCTAATTGAGTTCTTATCCCCTTTTTATAAATTGGAATGATGTTGGAATATTGCCAATCTCTTGGAATTTCACCAGTATTTAACGATTTCTCATATAATATTTTCAGGGGGATGCAAATTTGATCCTTTATTAATTTCAGCATTACTGGGTTTGTATTGTCAGGGCCAGGTGAGCTGTGGGCTTTTAAATTAGTTATCAGGTTTACTATGTCCTGTGTTTCAATAGTATATGAATTTGTCACAGTGTTTATTTCACCAATATCATAGTTAACTTTATTACCATAAATTGATGAAAATGTATATTAAATGTATTTGCCATTTCCTCTGGATCAGTTATTTCTTGACCATTATCCACGATTGATATTAGTTCTCCCTTATGTTTCCGTAATGAGTTTATATAACTATAAAATTGTTTTTTATTTGGTTTTTTTTTTTTTGCATTCTTAGCTAATCTAATTTCAAATGTCTTTGCTTTGTTTATTGTATTTTTACACTGTTTTTGCATTTTTTAAAATGCTTCCAATGAGTCTTCATTATTTTATATTTTATGTGTTCTTTCATACTATTTTTCTTTTTTATTAGTTTTCTAATTTTGGTCATTAGCCATTTAGGTTTTTTCTTTGTTGTGTGTATTTTTTGTTATTTTCTTAATAAATGTATGTATTTTATGATGTATAACAGTTTTTATCATTTTGCAGCATTCATTTACTGGCTTATCTTTTAAATCCTGATGCCAGTCCACAGTTGTTAACTCTCTAATAATAGCTTCCTTGTCTACTGTTCTAAAATTATAAACTTCAGTACATCCCCTAACTATGGCTTTTTTGTTCATTAAATTGAATATAACCATGTTGTGGTTGCTATTCCCTATAGGGCCTTTTACTTCACAATTTGCTATACTTATTTCTTCCTTTACCAATGCTAGATCTAATGTATTGTTTATTCTGGTAGGACTCGACATGTATTGTCTGAGATTATTTTCCAAACAGAATTCTAAGAAATCCCTGCTATGTTTTGTAGTTACTGTGTTATTTTTCCAATTAATGTCAGGGAAATTAAAATCACCAATTAATATTAAATTGCCTATCTCAAGAGCATTTTGTATTTCTTTTAAAATCTCATTATTTACTTCAGGACTGGAATCTGGAGGTATATAACATAATCCCAATATCTGTTCGCTGGATGTACCATTATTTATGTTGATCCAAAAGGTCTCTGTTAAAGCTTATTTGTTTTTTATTTGTGTTGCAATATCTATGTAATTTATATTTTTGGATACATAGATGGATATTCCTCCCCCTTTCCTATTTACTCTGTCTCCTCTAATCATATGATAATCTGTAATGTTGACTCCCCAGTCGTCACTGCTATTCAACCAGGTTTCAGTAACTAGTGCAATATCAACACTAAAGGTGTGTAAGGTAGCTTGAAATTCTGGGAATTTATTTTTTATACTCCTTACATTGCTTAGCAGGCAGTTTAGGGGATTTATCTTCTTTTTTATTCCAACAGTCTTTTTTAAACTGATCATATTTGTTTCACCCCTGCCCCTTGTGCCTAGTTTAAATTTACATTTTCCATACTTGTTTTTATGATAGTTCCCAAATGTTTTGCTCCTTCAGAATTAAGATGTAGTCTATCATTTCTGTATAGCTGTTTCTTATCGAAAAATTGATCCCATAAATTCAGGAAATCAATGTGCTTATTTGTACACCAGTTGTTAAGCCTTGTATTTATTCTTTTCAAGGTCTGAGGTTTTTCCTGTACTGAATTTTGCACAGGCAATAACCCTGAGATCATAACATGTGCTCCCAGTTGTTGTAACTTTTCAGCAGTTTCCAACAGGTCATAACAAATATCCTTTTTGTGATTTGTTTCCACATCATTTATGCTTACATATAATGTCACTATCCTCTTTTTACTATAATCTATCTTAATTACTTTTGGGATTTGCTTTTGGATATCAAGAACTTTGGCTCCTGGATAACATAAAACCATTTGATTTTCTTTATCCTCCTGACAGATTACTGTGTCACTTATTATTATTATTATGGAGTCTCCCATCACAATTAATTCTTTTTGGGGTTCATTGTTCACAGTAATAAGCATATCTTTCTCAATTGTGCCCCCTAATGAATTATATCTGTTTGTAATTGATATTTCCTGTGATGTCAATGCCCTCCTACCCTTTGTTTATTTCCTGAAGTTATAGTGTACCGATTATTACTGTCCTCCTCCCCTGTATTTTTTTGTTATGTAATTGGTGAATTCCAGAAGGAGCGAGTTGCTCATTTTCTATGGGCAGATCATCTCTTTTTCTTTTCTTAATGATCTGTTGTGTAGGGTTTTCCAACAACAATGGGGTGGAAGGTTCTGGGGACTTTTTACTCTGTAAACCATACTCATTTTCTGTTTTTAATAGTTCTTTCATATTACTTAACTGTGTTGTGACATTATGTAATTTATAATTCACTGTATCAAGCTGTAGGTCTTTTTCATGTTCATAGTCATCCTTTACATGATTCAATGTCAGGGAGTACATGCAGCATTTATTGCATTTAAGCAGTTTCCCATTCATACATAATGTATTCAAGGTTTCCTCTATTTCATCCATTTTTTTTTTGTTTTTACTAGAAGTTATATATGCCTTATTGCACCTTATATTACTTTAATAGTTTACACTGTGCAATTCTGTTTTTACTATCCTGCTCTTGATAAAGTTATGAAAAAAAACAAGTGAGTGGTACTTCACTTTTGTACTACCAGATTTACTACCTGCTTCTTTTTTCTTTTTGTTTACAATCAGACAATATAGATTAACCCAAATGTGTACAACGTGTACCCACACACTATAAACGTTACCTACTTGGACCACATTCGGAGACCTTTCTTCCCTTTTTACCCACTTGATGCTCTCAACATGTGCTAAGATGTGTGTGACTGTGTGCACGTCTCCACCTGTGACTATCATGTGTGAGCCCTGCATGCGTGAGCCCCATTTGGTCTAGCGGGAAAATGTATGTGCTGTAGACCTGGAAGTATCCTCGGGTCACGCGTGAATCTCCTGATGTAAAGTTTATACTTTTAGTAAAATAAAAGAGATTTTAAAATAAGCATGCAAGTTATTGCAGCCTACAATCTATACAATTTACTGCTTAGCACAGTTAGCAACTGCTTCTAGTTTGCTTTGTGTTAGCACTCATCCCCAGACAATTTAGTGTACTGCTTTTACATATATAGCAAGATGCCAAGTCTGTCTCACTGCATAGCAGTCTCACAGCAGGTGGATACCTTTAGAATCAAACTAAGAGTTGTCACTCATCCTAGTCAGGTAATTTATGCACCTTAGACCTGGGAAGTATCCTCGGGTCATGTGTGAATCTCCTGATGTAATGTATATACTTTTAGCAAAATCAGAGTGATTTTAAAACAAGTATGCAAGCTATTGCAGCCTACAATCTATATAATGTACTGATTAGCACAGTTAGCAACTACCCCTAGTTTGCTCTGCATTAGCACTCATCCCCAGACAATTTAGTGCAATTCTTTTACATATACAGCAAGATGCCAAGTCTGTCTCACTGCATAGCAGTCTCACAGCAGATGGACACCTTTAGTATGAAACTAAGAGTTATTAGATTCCTCTTATTTTGGTGATGACAATGGTTTCATTAAATACTTTCCGTTAACCAGAAGAGTGCACTGGGCAAGTGAATGCCTATTTGCAGGCACAACCCTTGGTTTAACAGTGGGAGTCCTCACACCTCCACCCACTTCCAATACATGATGAACATAGAGGATAATGACTGGGATTTGGTTAATAACCACACTGCAATCACCTCAAGAGGTTTATTGTTGTCATGGCAACCTCCATGGGTGATGTCAGCATGGGTATTAACCAAATTCCAGTCATTATGTTTTATAGTGTATGGGCAAAAAACACTAGTCACTCTCATCTAGTACTCTTTTTTCCTTGTAACTCTTTCCTTGGCGAGTCATTAATGATGCAGTGAGAGCAGATTAAAATGTTTATTTTTATGAACATGGCTGGGCACTGGCCAGCCCAGCGGCACTGAGGGCTGAGGTGCTGGTCACCTTACCTCGCACTACACTGGTGATCCATGTTCAGAAACTAGCACAGGCCACTGGGGGTCAGCAGGGATGGAGAAGGATCGAGTGTCCAATGGACTGCTCTCCTTCTCTGGGGAGAGGGATCCTAGCAGTTGGTGCATGACTACCCCTAGTGGAGGTGGAGGGCTGGCACACCGATGCTCAAAAAGGAAGAGAGATGAGGCAGGGGCTTGAAGTAGGGCATACGGACATGAGCACACTGTCCCCTGAGGCGTCATTGCACGCCTCATCTTGGGGGATGCACCTGAAAAAAGAAAAAGGGTCAGGGCACAGTAGAGTGAAACCAGTCCCCAGGCACCACCCCCACAAATAGCAGCCACGTCCAGCACTGAATTCATGCATTTGGCAGGTCGAGGAGAACCCCGCCACCCTACCACGGGGGGTATAGCCATGGGGCAGCTGTCAAGGTGAGTCGCCAGTGGGGGACGGGGCTGGGGAGCCAGCAAGATACATTGCCACCCGACCAGGGGGAGAATAAACAAATTAACTAAAAAAAAAAAACATGGCTGGGTACTGAATCTTGACATACTGTGGCAATTCTGCAACTGTAATGCAGCCTTACTAACTTACTTTACTAACTAAAATATATTAACATTTAAAAACATTTTAATAAATGAAAGTAGATAGAAAAAACAATTTAACAGATTTAAAATGAGACCAAAACAATCCAGTTAGTCCATGCTGATCACGTTGTTAGTCATGGTACTGGATTGTGGGTGTGTCGCACTGTTGTCCACAGGGAGTGCAAACATCCTAGTTGCCTGCAGCACATCATGACCTATACAGATTACTCTATAAATAAATAAACTCTTACAGTCTGAAACCATGTTGTCTGCCATTGTGATCGCTGGTCTCTACAAACTACAACTGCCTCAGTGGAATTACTGTTTGAATTGCTTGCAGAGACTAGCGAACTGCATTTTCAAGCAGGAATATTGGCTGTGGTTAACATTCCATTTTGTTATGCTATTGCTATGATGTACTTAAGAAGGGTTAACAAGAGCCTGACGTCATCTCGATGGCATAACAAGGTTATAAGCTGCTTGATTTCAACTAATAATAAGGGCTCCCCATATATTATAAATAGAATAATAGATAGAGAACTATGTATTATAAGGCAGTAAGACCATCGAGAGGTTTTGGGGACTTGGAACCTCGAGAGCGAAGCTCGAGAGGTTCTCAAAGTGCCTAAAACCTCGAGATGGTCTGCTGGCTGCCTTATAATACATACTGCTTTATTTGGTTATTTTTGTAATATATGGACCCCATTGTGAACATTCCTTTTTTTGTGGATTTTGTGAAACCGGCTGGCCAGCCACCGCATTGAGCACGCGCTGTGTCTGAGCTGCACACAGCGCTAACGAGTGTCTCATCGCTCGTTTAAAAAAAACTTTGTTTCTTTTAATTTAGTAGGCAGTCCTACCTTTCAGGTGTTTTCGTCACTTGGCAAATGCAGGATGCGCTATATAATCCACTATTTGTTTCAAAATATAATATAAATTGAAGCAATGAACTTAAGACATTCCTCTCGCTTAGCGAGAGGAAAAAGCCGCCATGTTTTTCAAGCTGTTGAGCCCGCCTGGTACAGAAAAGCTGCCAATCGAGATGCACGCTGTTAGTAGGGTTGTGCAACAAGGAACGTGGCACCATGGCATGGATTTGTTGGCAGGCAGATTTGGACATGCTTGCTGGGATTATAGTGATAATACTATCGTTGAGAGCTGAAACTATAGTATTATCAGCTCTGAACAATAGTATTATCACTTGTCAACGATGGTATTTTCACTCCGGGGAGTGTTGTATTACCATGATTTTTTTGTATGTGATAAGATACTATTACTTGGCCATCTCCATATATTACATATAGAATAATATATAGGGTGGTGTGTGTAACTAAACTTTTACACACACCTAAAGTGTTGGATGCTACATAAACCCCAAGAGCAAAGCTCGAGGGGTTTATCTAAGCATCCAATACTGAGGGTGAATGTAAAATATTAGTTTCACATGCCATCCCATGTTTTATTTTATGTAATTGCTGGGGAGTGTTTCTTGCCACAGCAATTATATAAAATAGAAACATTCCTGTTTGGTCACGGTCCGATCTAGTTTAGCACAGTTTGAGGCTGTTGAAACTTTTCTTTTTTTTATTACATTTTTCATTCAAAAAAATTAAACTAAGCAGTTTTAAATATTAGACAGGGCTCAAAAAGTTTCCATTCTAACAGTCCAGTCATTTTGTTTTTTAACAATTTACTTACCACCATGAGTGAGTGCTGATGTATTGTTCAGCGCAACAATAGGAAGACAGATGGCAGGTGCATGTGCAGAGTGAGGGAAATCCATTGGGTGTTTGCCATTATAAACACTTTTTTATAATGCCAAATTACAGACTGGGTTTCCCTTAGGGGAAAAAATGCTCACCAATTATTATATTTTTTTATAACATGGGCACCTATAAATCAGTAAAATGATTGGTGAATAGTAATCAGTTGTCCATTCATTAATTACTGATAAACAAAAAGTATATGGAAGTGGTGAAAAGGTGCTTAAGGAAAATGTGAGATACCACACCAAAGTAATTTCAAGGTTCAGTACAAAATGTGAACAGTAGCCATATTGAAATGCACCTTAGTGAGTCTACCCACCCATCCACCTGGAGGACACTGACACTCGCGCCATAAGGTGCTTAGTAGGAAAAAATAGAAGTGTGTATGTGAAAAAGTACACACAACCATGAAATGCAGGTATTAAATAAATACACAACTATATATATAATGCATCAGTCATATAATCGTGACTGTACCCAACCTCCCAGTCCGAACATTCTGACAATCGTACCATTAAGTCTTTGTTAGCAGAAATGTAATACAATTTGACAAGAAGCACCAATGAAATAATGAGGAAAGTTGTGTCGGGAACTTATAGGCACAGACGACCAGCAGAAAGAGACATAGACCAAATAATGCAGCACTGAAGTATCGTGGATTGTGCTGGTACCGGAATGCATACATACTGCATACTTTTGCTAAGGCCATTATTTGTTTGTTTTCCTTCCCCCTTTCCATACAGTCACCTGGTTCTGCTGAGGAACACACAATTAGTTTCCTTCTTGAGCCCCCCCTAGTTGCAGACAGTCACATGGTTCGTCGATATGTGGGTGTGGAGTACACCGGTTCCCGACTGTAGCCCTTGGGGACCTGGGAACCTCCGAGATTTGCTGAATTGTGAACAGCAAGGTCAACAGAATCCTCATAATGTGAGCAACAAACCCCTGTCCCCCAAGGAAATATGCTTCCTACAGCATGGCAGTGAGGACTGAGATCTTGGTTCAAGAGACAGTCATAACAGGTTGGTGTGTGGAGGGTAGCGGGAGAGAGCAATCTCCAATGTCACACACTGCAGTGTAAGTCAAGAAAAAAGATATGCACAGTCAGAATAGCAGTACAGAAATGCAGCACACTATGTATTTGTGACAGAAGACAAATGCACCACACTATATAATTGTCACAGAATAACAAGTTCTAGGTGGTCCTTGATATTATAATCTGTGGCCTGTTCACCACAAAAGTCTGTATTTTGAACTATTTTTATTGTGAAGAAGCACAGAAAACAGTGGTTCCACAGCAAAAAATAGTGGAGGAACACTAAATAGTTCCCACGTTTTCTTTCTTCTAACAACAGTCTTTGTAAATTTGTCTCCAAAATTGGACTACATTATAAGCGCAATAACCCACTCCAGGGTATGCATTTATTCTTAAAGAACCCACAGAAATAGTTATCTACCTTCACATATTTGGAACTTAGACTCAATTGTGCACTGACCTGTGAGCATCACATTGATTCCATAATAAAATCATTAGACAAGCATCTTGTCCTACTTTATCGAGTCAATAACATGGCGCATCTAGACTCATGAACATTTTTGACCAGTAGTTTTTGTTTTTCTGTCCTTGATTATGGACTTTATGGTCTATTTGGCTGCCTCAGACAGTGCACTGTCGAAAGTATCATTTAATAAATATTCTCATTTTATTATTCCTGCTCCCATTAGAACACATTGTTGTAAGTTCTACCACTCACTATGGTGGTGCCCCTTTGATGACAGATTCAGCTACTTTGCCATAATTATATAAAGCAAATTGCTATGGGCATTGTACAATTGGCAGTAGGTCAGGACTGCGAACTCTAGAACAGCATGGTCAAGATAAGAAGTGCGAAACCAAACTACCAAAAGTCAGAAAAGCACTCAGCAAAAACACTAAATGTTACTATAGTGCCATACCAACTTGACTGGCTACAGTGTATGTTTGTGGGTGGCTAAGTCCCCCACCCCCTGTTACAGTGGGCTTCACCCCCCAAACCCCTCATCTATATTTTAATGTTCTCTGAGGGGGAGACAATTCGGGGAAGGGGAGAAACCTTCCAGGAGGAGCTCTAGGAGGGGAAGGGGAATGGCACAGGACAATTGGAGGTGGGGGAGCCAGACACAGTACCCACACAAGTCAGGAGGGGGAGACGCATAAAAAAAGTCCCCCCCCCAAAAAACAAGCATACCACACAGGACCAGGAATCAAACCCCAGTCCACCAGCATTCCACCACCCTCCACTCCCTGTGGCACTGCCCTCTGCATCATGGCAGCTGTTTGTGGAACCCCTCCCAGAAAAGGTTCCAACCCTTCCCCCTTCTCCCTACCAGCAATACAGCTACAAGGATAGCACCAACCTGACCTTTGCTATACTATCCCCTTGCGGTATTAGCTGTCGCTACTGTACTTTCACAGCGCAGTTCTGACTGTGCTATTTTGGTTTCGGTCATTTCACCTGTTACGGTACCCTTCATGTCAGTCTGTTTTTTTCCAGCATTGTAAAAATTTACTCTACATTTGATCCCTATGTCTGAATCCTTTCTTATTACCTTTCATGAAAACACTTGGCTTCATCACTGTAATACTTTATCTGTAGTAAATGGATCATCTGGTGGGAGATTTTCAATCAGACTTTTGCACCTGCAATGTAAAACTGTAACAGACTTAGACAAAAAATACTCTGAGTATGCACAATTGCCCAGTAGTAACATGATATGCTATCAAGCAGTGACCCAGATTTCGCTGCATACTTGGGATACTGGAATGAAGACATGCAGTCAGGGAATTTCATCCCAGAGGATGGTAGCATGGTGCTCATGGTGGTCTGCTATCATCACAGCACCTCCTAAAGTGGGCCAGTGAGCTTACACCATTGCAGTGCCATGCTCTGCTTGCACAAGGCTAGTATAGGCACTGCATGACACCAGCATGGTGGTGAAAGGACCAGTAAAGCTATGGGAAAAAACAAGCAGTAGAAAAAAAATGGAAGTGGCAAGAGTAATGGCGCTGTTGCTCTTCATCCCTGCACCCCCACTAGGTCTAAAAGGCAGTCGATTAAGGTAGGTTTTCACTGTTTGATTCTAGGTTTCCTGGACATTCAATAATGTCAGTTTATGTTATTCTTCAGAGTTAACTAATCAGTGCGAAATGATGGGAATAAATATCAAGGAATGTCCAGAAAACACTGGAGCACAAAAGATACATATTTAAGGGTGTGAATATAAGGCACACTCTACACTATTAAAAAAGAAAATAAATATTTTCTGGATTAAAAACAGCTAAAACATGTCAGAGCAGTAGCTATAATTAAATGTAGGCAGTAAAGTAAAAACAAACTGGGCCCCATCCAGGGGTCAGCCATGCGGACATTCCCTTTGTGCTTGGAGGTCTATTCATAGATTACCCCTCCAGCCAATCATGAGACCAGTTGCACAAAGGGAGTGTGGAATGAAAAACACACCAGCCCTTTGTCCTCCCTCACACTCAGCCAGGATGTCATTTTGGAAGTAGGGGTCATGTTGGTAAGGCCCTTTCACAAGTTCTGTCACACTCTACCCCCCCACCCACACCGATTTCCACCAGAAGCCAGAGCATGATTTTCCTTTTGTGCTTGGAATTCCCTCCAAGGGGGCATCACCTCTCCTCCCTTCAAAAGTTACCTGATATCTAGTGGACCTCTGCACTGTGGGCTGTGGCACAAAGGCAAGAGCATAAGGACCTCACACTGTGGACCTCAGCTGTGGAGTCAGCCAACAGCTGCCATGCAGCCCCTCTAGTGTGTGCTGTGCTTCTTCCTGCTTGGGTGTAACTTCTCCTCATACAAGGATCTTGCTGCTGTATTAATGGTGTGGGTGACTCTTTGGTTATGTATGGGTCCCTCTCCTTGTATATTTCCAAATCTAACCAGTTCATTACCAGATGCTGCCTACTATTATTAGCACTGCCCAGCTGGCTAAGGTACAATACACCCTACCTGGGTACATATATGCTGTTCTGCCTACGTAACTTATTTGGATTACACCCTATGTGTAATCTGCATTTCTTGTACTCTCGAGGTAGCTAAACTAGTTATCCCTATCTGGTTACTGTGCAGTGCCACCATCAAGGGGGGGACATCCAGGACTGTTTTCCCGGGTCCTGAGTTCTGGGGGGGCTGCTGTCCGAGAAAACTGGCATTTTTTCCCTCCTTTTTATGCAGATTAATTCTTCACAGCACCTCCACCAGCCTGCCACACCCCACCTCACCCAGACCTTGCCAATAGTCATAGATCGATAATAAAAGACTGAATGGCAGGGAGGCAGACTGGCTAGCAGAAGTGCTGCTGACTGGTGAAATGGAGCGGAGCAGAGGTGGGCCACGGGCGGGGGGAGTGGAAACAAAGAAAGGCAGGCAAAGAGGGTGGAGTCAGGAGCTGAGGGCATGCCGAGGAGGAGGAGGAGAATGGCGACAGACCCCACATCACCGTCATGTGGCATTGTTGGTCAGTGGAAGAGAAGAGCGCATGCTTATGCATTTTTGGAGGAGTCGGATCATTGGTGGTCAGTCACAGTGTGACACGGGTCAGTTGGAGTCAAGGCTTTTGTCATTGCCATCGGTCTCCTCCTAAGTAGTACTGACCGTCCAGAAACAGCTCACAGTCATGGGCACAACAAAGTTCTCCTCAGGCAGTGAGTTAAATTGTTGGTATAGCATGGTGGGATGGGCAGGAGCCCAGCGGCCCCAGGCCATTTCCATTTTTTTTCCACAACCACCCAACCAGAATAATGCTAGACAGTAAAAATTTAAATTATTGTTCTTTTGACTGACCTCTCTCCTGACTGTGCTGAAGTCACTGCTGGCTGTGAGTGAGTGACACTGCCTGAGGTCTCTTCTGACTGTGTGAGTATATAATATATTTAAATTTTATTATACCTTTTTTGTAGTCGTCTTTAATTCTGTTAAATAATTGTATTTCTGACTGATTGTACTTGCTCACTTGTGTTTTATTTTTTTTATTTTATTTATTTATTTCATTCTCGGATTACAATGCCTTTGAATCAGAGGCTCTTTTACAAATGTTCAACATCAGATCAAGCAGCATCATCACATCTCATTTCATGGATGTGGTAAGTCTTTGTGGTTTGGTGGTTAATTCTTAATTGGTTTAGTTTGGTTTAGGTTGTGGTGGTCATTTAGTCATCATGATTAATTAATGAATTGGTTTGGTTTTAAGACGAGATGATCTCATCTGTATCTGTGATCTTTCTCATTTTTGAGATATTATAATCTTAAATGGTTGGTTTCCTCTTTAATTCCATTGTTACTTTTTGCTAACATTACATTCAGTACTAATCCATATGGGAAGAAGTTTACATATGCTTACAAGTGTGTTTCATCTTCACTAATAGCCCCAAAACTAATCAAAAATCATGTAAAACTCCCCCAGGCCCCCAACCTTTATGTAAAAATATTTCACAGTACATTACAATAATGCCTATTTGGTTGTCTAGTTAAGATGACATTGTTGATCAGACAATTACACATCCCCACTTTCAGCTGCAGAGTTTAATGTTAGCCAGAATCTACCACACCCCTAAAGTATGGGGGGGGGGGATAATTTTCCCGGGAGTAGGCAAGATGTAACAAAAGTGTGTTTTTATCTTAATAAAAGCCCCTAAACTCACTACAGAGCATCCAAACTCAAAAGCTTCTTGGGGTCTAGTGGCCCTCAGACCAACAGCCTTCGGTGGTTTGAGAGAAGGGGGGCACATCACAAATTAGTTGTCCTGGGCCCCAAAGTTCTTAGCTGCAGCCCTGGTACTATGTTCATATGTTGTTTGACCTAGGTAACTAAAATAGCTCAAACCTTATCTGGGTGAGGTCTGCTTTGTTGTATTGCATAGTAAATGGAAGGCTGTTAGCCTGAAGATCAATGGGGTGGGGGGAATAGCTCCTTCCACATCCCCTATTTAAACTTCAGGCTTCTGCTCGCTCTGCTTTAAGCATTTCAAACCCACCAGTGGCCTCCTGTTGCTGTGGCTGGCATGGCTAGGTGCTTTCCTGTTGCTTCTGTAACCACATTCCTTTTCCTCCATTTTGTTTTTCTCCTCTCTCTTTCCCTCCTGGCCCCCCCGTCTCCATTTGTTTGTCTTCCCCACTCCCCTCTGCCTTCTGCCCCTCCCCCCATCATTGTTTGTTCCCCTGGCAGCTCTTGCCACTCTCTGTCTTCCCTTCTGTTGTTGATCGTACCTCTGTAGCTCTTGTCACCTCTTCATCTAGTTTCTTTTCTTTTTGGGGGGCATTTTCTCCCTTGCCAGTCACCACTCAGTCCCTGCCTATTTTTCTGAGTGTATTGCTCCACCACTTGACTTCTAGCTCCTCCGCCTCTCCATTCTGATGCTCCAACTCTCCAGTTCTCATTGGCTCACTGCTTCAGGGCTCCCTTTTCTGCACCCAGTAACAAGAGCCCTTTCAGCAAGAGTTCACTGCTGGTACTGCAACATCCACTGGGCTTCTTGATCAGGAGTCCCGTTATGCCTCCTCCTCATCTTCTGGAGGACTTGTCTACACTGCCATAACTTCGGGCATCCAGCCTGCTGCTTGTACCAGAGCTGCTCCTGCCACACTGAACTGCCAGCACTACAGTATACTGCCTCACTCCGTCTCTAATAAAATAGCAACAGCAAACAACAGGTCACTACCCAAACTGTAGCAAGCCCATCAAGTCATTGTTCTGTAACTAAAATCCTAGTAACACAAACAAGTACAATACACACTCAATGCTAAAAAATATAAGTATAACAGGCTTTTTTTACAGTTGAATAAGTTTGAAACTTTAATGTTTAGCATTCCTTCATGCTTACAATCCCCACTGTTAGTTACTGACTGCTAATCTTAGATGTGAATGAGTAAACTTTGAAGCAAGTCGGAGACGCCCCTTCAACCTGAGGACAATTGAGGTCAAAGGTATGATCCAGTCCCGAAGAGGGGTCCCAGCATCCTGTCAATTATGCCTGTGAGAAGGCATTGTTTATTCTATGAATAATGCGGTGATAGCAGACCACGTGGGGTCCTGCCATCCCAATGCAAACAGTCTTGCTCTTTTGTCTCGAACCTTATGGCAGACTTGCATCTGGGTCCCTACCTCCTACCTCAGACCATTCAATAATATAGTGATGGTGGACCCCAGTAGGGGTGCTGCCATCCCATATGACCATGCCCCACAAGGGAGCATCACTCATTGCTCTGACACATTACCATATCACTACAGCAGTCCCTACCATGGCAATGGCAGACCACGTGGGGTCTTGCCATCCCAAACATACTCTACTCCATACCATGGTGATGGTGGACCATGTGGAGCCCCTCCATTTCATTTACGCTCTACTCAGTGTTATGGCAATGGCAGACCATGTGGGGTCCTGCCATCCTTATCACGCATTACTCACTGGAACAAGTGATGGCGACCACGGGGGTCACAACCCCAACCAACTGTGCCCACGACGGGTCATCTACTCTTTGCTCAAACCTTGTATGCATTCCTACAGGTGGTTTAATTTGGAAACTCATCATTCTATGTTAGACAATGTGCTAATACTGCAATGTCAGACCGTGGGGGTCCCACCATCTTTACCTCAGCCTGTGCAATACTATGGCAATAGCAGACCACGTGGGATCTCACCATCCCTTCACAGTCCTGAGAAGCATACAATGGGGATCTTGCCCTCCTTACCTTGGACTTTTCCAATGAAATGTGATGGTGAAACATGTGGGGCCCCACCATCCCAATAACTGTACAGAGAAACATAGCTATGCACTAGGGGCCTCATTCATTGCTCTAATGTACTTCCATGTCATTACAGGTAATCTCATGCAAGATTCTCATTCTTCTTACCTTAGACTACTTGTGTCTACAGGAAATAGTGGACCATGTGGGGTCCTGCCATCCCGAAAATGGTCTCGCCATTTTTCCTTGAATTAGGTCATCATACAGTGATGGCAAACTCGTGGGAAGGTCCTGGCATTCCAATACAGACATGTCCTTATGGGCATTACTTCTTGCTCAAACATAGTTCTCTGTCATCAACAGACATCTCAGGTGGGGGTTTCACCTCCTTACCTCAACTGATAGTATACTTGGTTATGTGAACCCATGTGGGGGTCTCACCATCCAAAATCTATCTTGCCCCATGAGGGAGACATTTCTCAGTTCTCCAACAAATTTTTAGTTTTACTGTGGCAGATACATTTGGGGTTCTCCTTCCCTAGTCTAACCACCTGAGACCTACTCTATTGCCTGAGCATCAAATCTTGAATACACGGACCTACATGAGAGTCCACACTCCAGTTAGCCTGCGTCCAAGCCTACCTTATTTCAAGTCATTCACTTCTGCTACTGCCACCTTCCTTCTGTTCCAGTTCCAGCCTAGTTTCAACACCAGAGCTCTCTGGGAAGAACACCTCAAATCCTTGGACATCCTGGGACAATTCTCCTTTCTAACAAGGTACTCGATCGTACCCTAATGTTATCGTGAATGTTCTATAGCCATTCAAGCCTCCCAGACTCACATAGACTCATGCCTCATCATTATTCCCAGCTGGGCTACACTCCTACCTTATCTTCATTCCTGAACATGTACTTCTCCCAACCACATCTTCATCTATGATCTACATCTTTCAAATTGTAATTTGGCATGCTCTCCCAGCCATGCTGACTGTATACGTACACTTACATTTGCTTCCTCACAGCTACCTAGGACACAGATTAACCACTGTCTCATTTGGACATCACTCTAATTTGGACCTCTTTTATCATCCAGAACCTTCATCTTCAACATTTATATCCCTGCTCATCATCAATCTCGGAAACTGGACTATTTGACCAGCAAGATTCAGACTTAATTCCTGGACATACCACAACTAAAACCTCAGCCCACATTTAGGATTATTCTCCTCTTAGTATGCCTAGAGGATGGGCAAGTCAGTAGCCATGGGTCCTTGCAGGTTTACCCTAATGGGGGTTTTCCTCTCCTGCATGCTACTGGCCACAGTCTCTGGAGTTGGAGGAGGTAATCATTTGCCATGTCTCTCTTTTTAGGCCTTCAATTCTACAACTACTCAATATCCTACAGAGAGTCGGTTACAGAGAAATGCCAAAGCTTAAATTATAAACATCAAGCATTGATCATTCTGTTCACAAGTATACATAAGCACTGAGTTATGTACCACACATTGCAATGGAAGACTTTTAGCCTGAAGTTCAATGGAGGGGAATAGCTCCTCCCATGTCCCCTATATAAACTTCAGGTTTCCACTCAGTCTGCTTTGAGCATTTCAAAACCACCCTCCATCCTCCTCTGCCTCCTCCTCCTCCTCCTTTTCTGGCACTCTGGTCTCACCCTCTCCACTGGGCCTTCAATTTTGCACCTACCCAGTATCCTTCAGAGGGTGGGATACAGAGAAATGCCAACGCTTAAGTCATAAACATCAAGCAATGACCATGTTGCTCACAAGTATACACAAGCACTGAGCTATGTACCACACATTGAACCAAAATAGCTTACACCCTACCTGGGTACCGTGTTCATAGGTTCTGCCTAAGTTACTTACTAAGCTTACCTCATATATGTGGGGTGGTCTGCATTTGTTGTACTACCTGGGTAGCTAAACTAACATCCTCTATCTGGGAACTGTGCTCATATGTTCTTCGGCCTAGATGACTAAAACAGCTTACATCCGTTCTGGGTGAGAGACATTTTGTCAAACTGCCTAATAGTTAAAATAGCTTACACCCTTCCTTGGCACTGAGTTAATAGGTTTTTCTACCTAGGTATCTAAAATAGTTTACACACTTCCTGGGTACTATATTAACAGGGGGCTCTGCCTAGATGACTAAAATAGCAAACACATTGTCTATGTGTGAAGTCCAGAAGTTTTCTGAGAATGTAACTAAAATTGACTGCATCCTAATTAGGTATGATCTATAGTCATTCTATGGCTTAGCTAGCTATAGTAGCTTGCAACATGTATTTTCTCTTCATCTGAGGTACCCACTTCCATCAGTTCATTGGGTTACTGTATGGAAACATGCTACAGAGTATTGCATATTAGCCAGATATGGGTGTTGGCCTGCAAACTTTGAATACACAAACACAAGGTGGCCGCGCTTCAGGAGATTAAAGTGAAAAGTCCACAGAGTGACGATACAATATGGACAAAATTCACTAAATTTTAAATTTATTACTGTGCTACATTTTAGAGCACAGCACCTACCCCAGTGCTTTGTGTCAAATCATGACTCTTCATCAGAAGGCCCAATAAAAATGAAATACATTGGCTATACCAGTGTTCCTTGAAGACATTTTTCTTTTTCCAGAACCCCACATTGAGATTTGCTTGATTTGGGGAAAAACTTATCCCCATAGCCATCCCCTTTATTTGAGAAAATAATTCTTCATTAAAGAGGAAATCATTTGAAATACTGGAAACTATTCCCTGAGAGGGAACATTTTGTCAAGTTGATTTTCACACATGTTTGAGTTATGTGATAACCTATAGTGGGTAACAGCAGGAAGGGAGAGCTCTGCTTGGTACATTAAATAAAAACTAAGTTAATACAGTGAAACAAAGGCAGACGCTGCTAAACAGTGCTACTGATCTGAGGAACAAAAAAACTCTGCAATAACAATTTGTCCAATTCCCAGTGTTATTTTGAATGCTCTAATGGAGATGGAAGCCTTTGTATTGACAGTGGCTGGAAGGTCCTGGGCCTGTAAGTACCCCAAACATCTCACCAGCACAGCCAACAATACTTCTTTGAAGATTTCATGGCCATCAAAGCAGCTGTGCTGGAACTCATCTGAGAATACCAGACAATAAAACCAGCTTTAGACAATATAGAACAGTGAATGGGGATGCCAAAATGTGCTTAAGTTTCCTAGATGGCAAAACTGAAAGTGACAGCATGGAACACATCCTATTGTGCCACAAGCTAACAAAATTAGAAGACAGAGTAGACGATCAATAGGGTCAAAGCCATTGAAATAACCTTATCATTGTCAGCTTGTTTGAAAAAGCTGAAGGCTCCAACCCTGTTACATTTGTGCAAAAACTCTGCCAGAAGACGGGGATCCCTTGTTCATTGACCCTGCCAACATGATAGAGAGGGAACACAAAGTGCACCAACCACCACCAAGAGACAGCAAGATCCTCAGGGTCATAATCTTTAAGTTGCTAAACTAACTAGACAAAATACAACTTCAAGTCAATGCACAGGAAATTGTGAAACTAGAATGGGAGGGAAGATACCTTTCCATGTTTAATTACCTGGGTCCCTAGACACATAAAAAGAAGGCAGAAAATAAGTACATAAAATCCAAACTGCATGCTGCAGGAATCAATTTCTCCATCTTGTATCACCTTGATTTGCCATGATTAACAGTACACACCACCAGTTCCAGTCAGTGGCCCAGGCAAAGCAACAGCTCCCAAGCTTTCTGCCAAATTTCTTCCCTCCATCGGCCACCCTTAACAAGCCTTCAGCCTCAGGGAGGAAAGGATCCTGAAATAAAACAAAGGTGCCAAGGATACGGGACCCAAATTGCTAATATGGGAGACCAGCAACTGTGTGAATCCACTGACAGAGTTGTTTTTATTAAATGGAACATTTGTTCTTATGTAGACTGCCAAGGAGACCTGTGTCTTAACCACCCTCCCTGCTCATGCGTTAGGCAGCATTAACTCAGTTCAGCACCCACACACAAAATGATGCCTAACACTTGGGGCCATATGGCTGCAATATCTCAGGAAGGATCACAACATGCCTTCCATCAGGTATTAGTGCCATCTCAGCGACAGAGCAATTATGAAGGGAGTGGAATGCAGTGTGGATAGACATTGATGGACACAGAACTGATCGTGCATGTTCTGGCAGCCACTGCATCAGCTTCGCTCAGAATTCACTCAGTGTAAGCAGTCAACTTTTTCTTAAGCACTTTTTAAACAACAGGTGATGAGGGAGGATGGTGCTTTATGCAATGACCTATGTAGTTGGCCTAAGAAGCACTGCAGTATAACTTAAGCGGTAATATTATGTTTGCAAAAGTCTGTCCCTTAAACGCTCACCACAACACTGCTAAGTAGCCAGTGTCCATCTCTCCACTTGAGCCCCATTCTTTATGGCTGCTGAAACCCCAGGCATGCTGAGTTTAATAATAATATAGTGTATGGTGGAATGCGGTTGTGTATGGAAATCCATACACTGCAAAATGTTGTTCTGTTGCAGTAGTGACATCCTCTCTAACGCAGAATGACTTTTCATTCTGCATTAGTGAGGGCATCATAACACAAGGGACTCCAGCAGATATTTTGATTCATTCCTTGCTGTGGTGCATGTGTGTGCTGTGCAGCAGCAGTTTAATTGAGGGCGGTCAGTACAGCATATTTAAAATATAGAAAAACAAATGTTTTTTTTCTTAGTTTGTCACTATACACTATATAGAACAGTGAATGGGTAACCATACACTGCTTGGCTATTCTTTCACCTCGTAGATACAATGCCGGCTTGGAGACCTCTTGAGCTTCGCTCTCGAGGTCATCAGTCAGCATTGTATTCACTCAGTGGAAGAATAGCCTTGTAGTGTATGGTTACCCAGACACTATCTTATATGTGGCTGTTGAGACCCTACTAGCAAACTCAGAAGCACCACTTCCAAACTCTGTGCTGTTGCTAGTCACAAACACTGTACATTTGCTTATGCTGACATTTTCCAAAACAGTAAGCACATTTAACAGCCTGTTTATTGTGGTTTGGGGAGACAGGGGATTCAGTATACCATTGGAACTGCTGACATGGGGGATTCTTATACTGGGATTATGCAGAGCACAGGTCTTGTTATATCTAGAGTTATCACTACAAGGCTAACATCTTCTAATGGATGGCCAGACCATGAGGTTCTGTTAAGTTCTAAACCCTCAGGCTAGATTCAAGTCTGTTCTTACCTTTATCCCACTTGCTTACATAATCCATGTATTACAAAAAAGTGTTACTGGAAAGTGAAGACCCACTTGTCCCTTGATCAGGCAGACCTCCTCCTTGGTGTCTGAGCACACAGCTATGGAGACCAGACAGAAGTAGGCAAGGAGGTCATCTCTACCCCAGGATGGCACCTGGGCCAGTAGGGATATTATTGGATCATCCACTTCTACCTCCATTATAGGCATTGGCCACAGGTTGGAAGGTTATCTGTTCTATGTCTAAAGTTTATATGTGCATTTTTTTGTGGGTACAAATTAGGGAAGATATTATTAGAATGCTAACACATGTTCAACTACTATTTCAGGTTCACTGTTGGGATGATATAATATATTGTTGGGATTGGGGAATGGAGCCCAGTAAAGCAGCAGGACTGCAGACCCACAATGGCAGATATAAACTCAGCTGCATACTGAAAACCTATGTTAACACTATATGGCATGAGTAATCAGTTAAAGTATGTTACTTGGAATGTGAAAGGCACACAAACCAAAGAAAAGAGGTATATGGAGCTGCAACAATTAAAAATGCTGCAAGCACAAGTTTCCTTTTTGCATGAGACATATCTAAAAAAGGATCAATTATTACAATGAAGGAGGGATTGGGTAGGACAAATTTATGGGACAGGCAATACTAGGAAAAAATGAGTTGCCATGTTAATGGCCAGATTGGAGCAATTCAAACTGATAGAAGATATTGCTGTCTCAGCTGGCAGGTACAGTCTCATCAAAGCGACACTGGGGCAAACTGGATTAGTGCTTGGACCAGTCTATGGATCGAACACTGTCAGCCTAGGTTTTTCATACAGCTTGCTCATGGGTTAGCACTCTCATCACACCTCAAAACCCTTTTGTCAGGAGACCAGAATATCACAGAAGAACCAACCTATGTAGGGAATCTGCAATTCATAGATGTCTGGCGCTGGTTCAGAGGGCCATCAGAGACCTGATGGACATGATGGGCCTTGTAGATCCTTGATGTAGCCTGTATGCAGATATCAAGGAATATACTTTTTTATTCTGAAGTGCGCAGCAATCACTCCAGGTTTGATTATTTCTTTATGCACAAAAAACACCTCCCTGACTTAGTAGGATGTGAAATACAAGCTAGGGTAGTGTCTGATCATTCCTCAGCTGCTCTCTCCTGACAGATTATACAGGCAATCCTAAAAGAAAGTGGAGAATGAACAACCAGTTTCTTAAAGATAAAATCTTTATTGAACGAACAAAACAATATATGATAGACTTTTTCCAAAATAACAAAGGTTCAGTCAACAGAGCACATTTTTTCTGGATGGCTCCTAAATGCAGCTTATGGGGAGAGTTGAGCCAGGTGACATCTAAAAGGAAACAGCAAAGAGATCAGAAAGCTAAAGACCTGCTTAGTCAAATTAGGTAGATTGAAAGGACACCATCCCATAACACCCCTGAATCTACCTTTGTACAGGTAAACACACTATGGGCCTCTTTTGAAGAGTTCAACAGGGAAGCAGCAGAACTTGCCATACGCAGAGCTAAAGTCAAATACTTTGATCTGAGAGAAAAGGTGGGCAAACTAATAGGTCTCTGCATTACGCAGCAAGAGGCCTTCAGAACAATCCAAGGACTGAGGGTACAGGGTAAACATAACTTGGTAACAAACTCAAAGGAGATTATAGAAGAATTCATTAATTTTTATCAAAAATGTTGTGCAGTAAGATGGACCCACTCTTTTAATGTGAAGGTTAACATCTATCTTGATTCTCTTCCCCCTTTCAAAACTGTATGAGACCCAGCAAGACATACCAGCTGCTTGAATAATTTTAGAAGAGATCCTCAAGGTTGCAAAGGATATTATACCAGACAAATCCATGGGCACAGATGGATTTTCCCCAAATTTTTACAAATGTTTTTGAGAAGATCTTCGCCCTTTTTTGTTAGAGATGTTTGATCATCTATAAAGCCAGGACATACATAAAGGAGACCTCATGGGAGTCTTTATCACATTAATTCTGAAACCAGGAAGGGACCATTCACTTCTTGAAAATTATAGGCCAATATCCCTCTTAAATGTAGTTCATAGGTTCATAGGTTGTTTTACAAGTTCGAGGGCAAGCCCATATTGATTCACCACCATATGTCCTAATGGTGGTAGAAAAATGTCCTATCACCCATATGTTTGTTTAATCTATGTTTGAACTGTGTAATATTGTCACTTGAAACTACATGGTGTGGAAAGGAATTCCATACAGGTGGGAGTCTTTGTGTAATATACTTATTTCCTTTAACGGTTTTATTATAGTTAACAACTAGTTTAAGTTTATGTGAGTGGGTACTATTGGCAGATTCTTGTTTCACCAAGCACATAGTTTCAAGCAAAATAGGCTCATGTATTGCTCTGCAGGCTAAACATAATTCTCCTCTGAGAGGTCTATAGTCCAAGGAATACAAACCTAAGGACATAAAAATCCTAGCTAAGGTTCTGGTCAGCCATCTTAAAGTATGGAACACCCTAATTGCGGATAAACAAGTAGGGTTTATGTCAGGCAGGGTATCTTCTGATCACCTGAGGAAGCTGGCCCACCTAATCTCTGCATCCAGGAAGAAGACTCCTTGGATGCAGAGAATGCATTTGACAGGGTCTCATGGGACTACCTGTTCACAGCACTGGATCAATATGATATACTAGTGGAATTCATTAAACAGGTTCAGATTCTATATACTAACCTTACTGCACAGCTATTTCATAATGGAGTGTATTCCATGGATGTACAACAGCATGAGGCAGGGATGTCCACTGTCACCTTTACTATTTAACCTCATTCTGGAACCCCTGTTTCTCAAACTAAAGCAAACACCTGACATTACTGGTATAACAATTGAAGGTAGAGTATAAAGTATCAGTTTACACTGCCAACATCCTACTCCATGTCACATACTCCAAAATAACCCTGTATTGGGCCCTTCAGGTTGTGACAGAACTTATAGAACTGTCCAACTATAAATTGAATATTGACATGACAGAGGTAATTCCTCTCAACCTCAGTGTGCATAGGCAAGAAACATCAGCACATATGGTCAAATGGCAGGCTGATAAACTAAAATACCTCAAGCATCTTGGTTACAAAGAACCCACAGGACAGGATTTCTCAAAATCTAGACCCCTTACTCAAATAGCTCAAACTAAATATGGATACTGTAGGTGAGCACACCTCCTCCTTCTCACACTGTGGGGGAAAGTTAGCCTCATTAAAATGAATCTCCTACCCAGAGTTTTGTATCCACTGAGCATGCTGAATGTGGCCATCCCTAAAAAAGGGTTTGACAAACTGCACAGCTACATTTCTAACTTTATATGGACAGGGAAAGCAGTTTGCCATGCCTACCATAAGCTAGCAACTCCCAAATTGCTGGGAGGTTTATAATTGCCTAATCTATACCTGTAACATTTGATGATTTGTACTAGCAAATATTTAAGGTGGCTCAAGGAACCCCATTCCACCACAAAAGAGGAATTGTATGCCTTTATGGCTGCAAATACTGTAGATCTGGCCCTATGTGAAAAAGCAGATATTAGAAGTAAGGCACTGATACACACAAAGATGAACAACCTCCCCCAGTGCTTAAGGAGCACACTCATAGCAACATCAGTGCATACCCACAGTCAGCTCTGCAGACTCCTAAAACTGCAAATCATCACAGACCAGATGCAAACCCTGATCCATAATCACAACATTCTTGTTAATGGGAAAGCAATCCACCCTTCTCAGTTGAACCTAAACAGGTTTACCTATGCCTAACTGACATCATTGTCGAAGTTTGACATAGCGAGAGCCTCAATGGTGACAGGTGAAATTTGGCTTGTTCAACATTGGAGTGTTTCTCTCAGGGGGCTGCACCCCCTGCACCCCCTTTATAAAAATTATCAGCTCCAAGTCAGATTTGATTTGAAGTGGGGTGACATAGAGCGAATGAATGATATTTTTGCCCTCTGGTCCCCACAGCGACAATTTTGTAACCTGTCAAAATTGTCACTGTGGGGGATTTTGCCATGAAAGTTTTATTGTTTGGTCACCACACCACCTAAACATAACCAGCACTGAGTAGTTGTACTTGGACAACAGGCTGGTCAACTTTAAGACCTTTCAACAAAGGTACCAGGGTACAAATAGAGAAGTATGTCCATTCCTCCAGGTTACTCACATACTAGCCAAGCATTTCAGGGGCCAGCAGAGGGACACCAATCACAGTACTGCTATACTCCCAATAATAAGCTGGACTAGCCTACTACACCTGATGTCTCACCTATACCAATCCATGTATAACCTCACTATTAACAAGAGGCAGTATAGTGCAGTGGTTTAAGGCTCTGAACTGCAAATCTGGAGACCTGGGTTTGAATCTCAAACCCCCCACTTGCATACTGTGTGACCCTTAGCAAGTCACTTAACTTCCCCATGCTCCCAGGTTGCACCTGTAAACAAGCTTTTAGCTTAGTGTGTCTCACCTAGTTAAACAATTGGAGAAAAAAGAGGGACTGTTCAGCCTCATACTGGCATGTTACATTACCCAAAGCCCAGGGAGAGTATGAGTGGTGCCAAATAAGGAAATACCTAAACAAGCATGTTAAATTTGACATCTACAGGCTTATGAGCTTAAAATACTACATACTGTTTATTTTACCCCAGTAAAGCTGCAGAAAATGCAGAAACTGACAACAGACATTTGCTCTAGGTGCAATGAAAACCAAGGTACCTTACTACACATTTTGTGACAGTGCCACAGGACCCAGCCTTTGTGGCAAGCCATTAAAAATAAACTCAATCCATTACTAGGGTGGACGAATGCCTTTACACCCTCAGTCTGCATCATTTGAGACTGCAAAGGTCACCTTCATGGGGCACAGAAATATGACATGGTCCTTATTGTTGCATGTGCCAAGAAAGTTTTGCTCAAACACTGGCTAGACCAGGACACACCCACATGCCAAGAGTAGCATGCCGAACCCTAGTTTTCCTTGAAGACAGAAAAATCCATAGACAATATTAATGATAGGCTGAAAGGGTATGACAATTAATAGAAAAAAACTGTATGTACTGTATATATGTATTCAGCCTTAAATTGAATCACCTCTGAGCAGACCACTCACTATGTAAGTGATAACAGGCCTTTAAATTATCTTATATGTGTTGCCTCATGACACTACTTGAATTAAATCTATAACAGAAACCAGGGTCCGCAAAGACAGTGGTGGTTGCAGCAAAGATGGTGAATGAATTTAAACATGCGTGGGCCTGACACTATGGTAAAAGCAAAACAAGCAACCTATAGGGGTGGGGTAGGATTCATCAGCAGACTAGATGGATCACATGGTCCCTATCTGCCCTTATGTTCTTATGTTCTTAACCATTAGTATTAGAAACTGTATGTACCAGTTATAATAACTGTTATCAATTGTTATTCTGAATTGTGTAAAACTCACTGTGTTTTGTGAGGGATCCTATTGTTGTATTAGTTAATGTCTGACTTGTGTACTTTTGAGTAAAAATAAAAACAATAAAGTATACTTATTGAGAAAAAAAGTAGTTGATTTTGACATCTGTTTTATCCTTAAGGTGGAATTTCTAGAATTTGAGGTTTGCTACTCACTTCTGTGGAAAGCAATAGATACATTCTGATATAGGTGATGTGACAGACACTAGGCCAAGGACAATCTGGCATCCCACATAATTCATTGTGTCTTTTTGGACTTTTGTAGATAGAGGATTAATATTGTAGATTTTTGTTTTTACTTCTATAGATTCAAATTCTGTTTTAGCTATCCACTTCTTTTCTACTGCTTTTCTCGATATGCTTTGGAAATCTGCTATGATACATTTTGTTAGTTCTGTTTTCATTGTTTATAGAAATAAGAGTTGCTCATCTTGTTTGTTTGCTTCATTTAAGTATTTCTCCTTCCCTCATATCTAAACCTGCTTCATCAGCTGGCTTGAGAGTTAGTTTAGGATGTCATTGGAATTCATTTAGGGCATTCTTCTCATTGTATCAGAGATTTACATGATGTAGGTGTGTCTCTTTTATCAAGATTGCTTCAATTTCCATATTTACTGAATTGTTATGAGATACAACTGCAGGGATGTGGTTTAACTTTTGGTACTGACAGTGGACTTATTACTGAGGTAAGTATTCTCTCATTTGATATCTGTTTGCAGGAGTCACTTAATTTTCATTTTTCATTTATTCTTTGGTAACTCGGTAAAGGCAGTGGAACAAAGGTCCCCTTTCAGGCCCGACCCGGACAAAACAAATACAAAAATACACAAATACAATCAACAGCAATACAAAACCAAAAAATACAAATTACAAATTGCAGTTACAAACAGATTTATGTAATATAGAACTTTTTAACCTTTGTTTAAAAGTTAAAACAGAGAGAGCAATCCTAACATCAAGTGGGAGTGAATTCTAATACAATGGTGCTGCTATTGAAAAAGCTCTAGAGCTTAATTTAAGCCAAGACCTGGGGACAAAATATAGGGGGCGCCGTCAGCCAACCGCAGGCTGAGAAGCAATTCTCTCATTACATCAAGGTCAGAAAGAGGAAAAAGGGAGCCAAAGTAAAAACATTTATACATCAGACAGACAACAAAATGTTCTATTCTGCAACTAGGGGAAAACCACCCCAACCGAGAATAAATATTACACCGATGTGTCCTATTGGGGGCTCCTAAAATAAATCTACAAATATTATTATATGCCACAGTTAGTGCTTGCATTTCTTTTTTTACCTATGTTATAATATAAACAAGAACTGTAATCAAAATATGGAAGAAGAGAACCAATAGCAATTGTTAATCTAGTTGCTTGTGAGAAGAATTACTTGAATTTATATAACACCCCTATTCTTTGATTTACTTTCTTAACCATTGACTGAATCTGAGGTGAAAAGGTCAAACTGGGATCCAATAGTGTGCCCAAATACTTAAATTGAGACACTTATTCAAGAAGATCACCCCAAAAATCAGATATCCTCAGTTCTGGGGTGTCCACCAACATAAATTGCATGCCAAATAACAAAACTTTTGTTTTAGCTGAGTTCAAAATCCTAGCATTTAAAGTAAGCCAAGAACAGACGGCACCAAAATCCTTTTCTGGGGAACAAGAACATTCAGAAACAGAATTTGACTGGGAACAAATTACAAGATCATCTGCATAAAGTAGTGATTTCACTAAACTTACAAACTCCAGGAAGCTGATTAATAAAAATAGAAAATAACAGGAGTCCCAAAATGGACCCCTGAGGCACACCACAACTAATTGGCAAAACATCAGAAACCACAGAACCTTCTTGAACAAATTGACACCTGTTACTCAGATAATCACTTGGGAAGGTAAGTGGGAAAGTGCTCTCTTACAGATCTACTCCCAGTTTAAAAACATTCAGTTTGTTTGTTGGGACAAATCCCAAAGCCTTGTTTAATGTAGATGTTTAGTTTGCTATGTGAGTGCAGTCTGTTTGCGTGATCACTGTCTTTTGATGGTTTGGTTGGCCTTATTGACTGCCAGCATTGTTAGTAGTTGCAAGGACTTGTTATTTACATCCTACCCCCTTTTATCCTCTTCATTTTTATGGGTCTAGTTGTTCTGTCCCTTCCCAGGATAATCAAAAATAACCCCTCTGATTAATCTGTCCATCCCTTTATTCTCCTTCATTTGCTGAACATCAGTTTTACTTTCTGATGGCACACAAAAGTTGGAATTATAATTCTGTTTCTTTTTTTAGCATTACAACTTTTCTTGTTTCTGTTTCCCTACCAATTGTATATGGTTCCATCAGCACAGTCTTTGACATCCCTCTGATGATTCTCAGCTTATATTGTTTTAGTTTTTCTTTATTTTTGAGTATGCTGGTATTGATATGATCTAATATGTATTTATTTAGCTGTGATTTTTAACCAAGAATGAACATTAAATTGTGACAGTTTGTTTCCAGGTGCATCCTTGGGGTGAGGTTGGCTGGGTGGGCTGTATGAACTTTTGTTTTATTGACAGGAGAATGCTGGCCATGATATCATAAAACCTCCTCTACTCTCCATTGATAAATGCCATGGGATCTTTTGCTTACACCTGGACAGAGACCAGAAGTAAACAAAAGGGACTGTGACTTAACATCTCATCTGAAAGATGGCACCTCAAGAATGCATCATCCCCTTGTGATGCACTATAGTGTCAGTTATGTGTTTTACCCCACATGCCTGGTGTGGAGCTAGAAGCTATGACCTTCTGATCTTCTGGCCCCAGAGCTGAGCATGCTATCTACTAAGCCACTGGCATGGTATTTTTTCAATTTTCTATGTTTATATAACCTTAAAGTTCCTTTATTCAATTCCATTATTTGAGACCCTAATGTATCAAGATCTCACCTAGCTTTCACAAAGACTACCAAAATGAGGTCACTAGGTGCTTGATTTATATTTGTTCCTATTTTTTTATTAAATTTACCATCATCAAATGAAGAAACAAGTACCTTTTGAATTCTCAACCCTCTAGGTATCTTTCTCTCTTTCCAGTATTGTGCAATAAATAACTTAGTTGAATTTATTACAATGTTGTTCTTAAATTGACTAGTACATCTTGTATGTTTTTAATCATGCTAATGTCTTTTTATGTATTATACTGAAGTCACATTAGAAAATGTGCACATATTGCTCATAGGTTTACCTGAAATCAAATTAAATATCTGGAGAAAGAATTTGCATGCCTGTGTACAGTGGTGCCTCCTCACGCACCATTAGTTGCAATGCTTTACACAGTAATCGGCAGGCATGCTAAAGAACTTCTGACACAGTTGAGACAACACTGAAAAAATATAATATTCAGACATAATTGTAGCTTATATTTTGTATTTTATTCTGTAATCCTCACCCTAATTTCTTTATTCCAGGGGCATTTTCATCAATACAGTATCTCTGCTCTTTGAGCTCTGGCTGTTTGCCTACTCCTAACATTATAATTCTGTTTATGATATCAAAATATGTTGCTGTGGAGATGAATTTGGTGTCATAAACAGGAGCTTGTGTTGCCATGTGTAGAGAAGCAACCACAGTAGATAGAGTCTAGGGAACAGGGATCTTGTGTTCATGCAACTGTTTTCAGAAATAAAGAAAACGGGGAATTAATTATTGAAAATATACGAAGCACTAAAGAATGTGAGATGGAGTTGAATATAAATCTTACTTTTTTAAAAGTTTTGCTAATGCTGTCAGAGGCTCTTTAAAGAGTCAGCTGGTGGTATTGCACAGTGCTGCTCATGAATGTACAGTATTTTCACAAGTCCTTTAGCCTGTGGACTCTAGTAGCAACTGAAAAATTAAATGAAGACAGGCTTGTGCAAAGTGAATGCACTGATTATTCCTGGTTGGTTTTCATTCCAGATACTGACTGACACAAGGAAACCTGATGATTGGCACTACTGTACTGTTGTTTCCTTTTTCCTTCGATTGCCTGGGTTTGAAATATTGGGTGTAATTCCCTGGTGTTGAAGCTATTGCTGCTGAAAAGATTTTGGGTTTTAGTACTATATGCATTGGAATTACCCTGTTCATCATTCAGTGAGAGGAATTCTAAATAAACCCTCACTCCTGAGGTAATTGTAAATGCACTGTTTGAAAAAAATGAGGTTTTGGTTTGACTGGTTTATATGACCATAAGATAGTCTTAGTAGCATGAGAATATTCTCACTTAAATTTTGGGTGTCAGAACCACTCACCTATGGGTTGTGATTTGCACTCCTTAAGAATGAATATGAAGTCACATTGCACATGCTAGGAGTGCTTTGAGAGATGCATAAACATATTCCTGGTTTTGTTAACTGAAGAACTTAAAAAAATGTAGTAACCTTTAAAGTAGAAAGGGATACTAGAGAAAGTTTTTCAATTGCATCCCTCTTGATAGACAAGAACAATGCATAATAATTTCCTGCTAGTTAATATGCTGGCCTCTAATTCTCTTAGCAAAATAAATATATTTGCACAGACAGGATATCATGGACTTCCTATCCAGACACTAGTTTTTCAGAGCAAACGTAGTCAAATCCCATAGCTCATATGGAGTGAAATTCTACACTTTATCCAGTAATAATACATATTATTTTAAATGAAACAAAATGCATTTCTGATACCTAAGCTAGGGTGACTAAACTCGCCTGACAAAATACTGAGGATAAACTGGTCAACATTCTACTTTTTTGGTTACTGTATGTCTAATTTTGTTTTAAAAAATTTCTGTTGCTTGTTATATCTCAGACACAGGATCTATACACCACCTTGAACATAAAGGTTTTTCTTGACTTTATTGTCTGCTTCTTGTTATGTTTTTATAAAAAAGTCTTAAGGCTGTTTTATGAAAACATATTTTTTTCACAAGTTCAAAGCTTTTTTCAAGCACACCTTCAGATATTGGTAACATACTAAAAATGCCAGCAGAGTAGGCCTCACGGTCTATTGAGTCTGCTGAGGAGTCAGTACCCTGAATGGGTACCGATACCATCCTCCTGGCCCCTCACATGATCTGCCTTTCCCCACCAGAGTTTTCCCTCCCCAGACAAGTGTTCCTCAGCTTCATCCCCCACCTGTATCTGTCCCAGAATCTCTCGAACCCCTCCATCATAGATACCTCCACTAGCTCCTCAGGTAATACATTCCATGGTTCCACCACCATCTCAGTGAAGTACCACTTCCTCCTTTCTACCCTGAGTCTCCCACCCTCCAGCCTCCAACTGTGCCCCCTGGTGACCCCTCCTACCTTCCTCTGAAAGACCCCATGAAGGTTTACCTTATTAGCCCATTTTAGATACTTGAAGGCCTCAATCAGGTCCCCCCTGTCCCTCCTCTCTTTCAGTGAGAACAGGTTGAACTTCTCAAGCCTCTCCTCATATGTCCTATCCCCCAGACTGTGGATCATCTTGGTTGCCCTCGTCTGAATCCGCTCTAGGAGTTGAATATGTTTGATTAGGTGTGAGCACCAAAACTGCATGCAGTACTTAAGGTGTGGTCTGACCAGGCAATTGTACAGCAGCAGAATCACGTCCCTGCATCTAGAGGTAATCCCCATGGCGATGCAACCCAGCATCCTATTTGCCTTAGCTGCAGCCCTCCTACATTGCTCAGAGTTATTCATTTTGGCATCCACCAGCACTCCCAGGTCCTTTTCCTCACTAGAAGCCTGCAGTATGTCCCCCCCCTTGGGTGTACATCAGGCCTGGGTTCCTACGACCCAGGTGAAGCACCTTGCATTTTCTGATGTTCAGTTTTTGTTTCCAGGTGTGCAACCATCTATCCAGAGTATCCTGGTCCCCCTGCAGGGCTACCCTACCCTCTTCCCCATCGACCACCACCCCTAGCATAGAGTCATCCGCAAAGAGACTCATTTTGCTCCTGACACCCTCTCTGATATGGGAGATGTAAGCATTAAACAAAAGTGACCCAAGAACTGATCCCTGTGGGACCCCACTTATGACCCCCCTGGAGGACAAGACCACCCCCTACCACCACCCATTAAAAATGCCCAGATAGCCAGTTTCCAATCCACCTGACCATCTGAGCCCCACCCCCATCCTTCCCAGCTTATCCAGCAAAGCAGTGTGGGGGACTGAGTCAAACACCTTGCTGAAGTCCAGAAAGATGACATCCACCGGCCTACCCTGGTCGAGCACCATCATCACCCATTAATAGAACCCCACAAGGTTAGTCTGATGTGATCTGCCCAAGATGAAGCCATGCTGCTGATCATCCAGGTATCCCCATTCCTCCAAGATCCCCCACAGCCTCTCCTTTAAGATGGCCTCTATCAATTTGCCAACCACTGATGTCAAGCTGACAGGCCTGTAGTTCCCTGGCTCCACCCTCTAACCCCCTTTGGGGATGGGTACAATGTGTACCTCTCTCCAATCCTTGGGCACCCACCCTGCCTGTAGAGAAGCATTGAAGGTCCACCTGGGTGCAGCCAGGACATCAGCCAATTCCCAAAGTACCCTGAGATGGATTGCATCAAGACCCGGAGTGTAATCCTTTTTTTGGTACCTGAGGGCTTCCCACACCCTGCAGACAGGTATTTCAACATCTATGTCCACAGAGATTTCAACATCCTTGCCTCCCTCCATCCCAGCTGAACCAGCATGCCCACTTCTGTACAGAGCAGCTCTCCCTGCTCCCAGAGTCACAAGTGGTACCTCAATATTTAATTCCCCTGCCACTTCTGCCCCCTGTGTCCTCCTTTCCTGCAGCCCTCCCACATCCTCCGTAGTGAAGACCGATGCAAAGTACTCATTTAGTACCTCTGCTTGTTCACCTGCCTCCTCTGCCCACCCCTTCCCCATCCTCAGTCTGCTGAACTGTCTTCTTACTCTCCTTCTCTCCCCTATATACATAAAGAACCCTTTCCCCCTCCTGATTTCCTGCACCATCCTCTGCTCTGTCCTTGCCTTGGCTCCTCTCATCACCCTGCTAACTCTCCTGGCCATTTGGAGATACTCATCTCTGCCTAAGACCCTGCACAAATGCATGAACCTGCTGTATGCAGCCCTCTTTTCCCTTACCTCCTCCTGGACCTCCCTGGTCCACCAGCATGGCTTCCTAGACCTACCATGCTTATGTCTCACCCTCTTCTTCTTCCCAGTTCTGGGCCCCAATATTTAGAAATGCACAAAGCGGAGTGCAAATATTTGCACTGCACTTTGTGACAGTGTGGTTGTGCAAAAATGCTGTATTCAGAGGGACAGATATCCCGCTGAATATAGGGACAATGTGCCCAGACACTAAGCCACCAAGCATCACTTCATATTGATAACTTCCCAGAAATGGAGCCCCACAATGGCGTGTGCCCTGGCAGATTCTGCAATATTCAAAAGTCCAATGCAAATTAGCCCATTGGGCAAGGCACTAAGGGACCATTTGCATTCCCATGATGGGCTCATTTACATGGGGAGGAAGGCAGATTTAGCTGGTAGAGCCCCCCAATTGCCCCAACCCAGTGAGCTATCTCTGGTGTTAATGGCTTTGCCATTCCCTCTGATTCCAGTCATGGTAGAAATACACATTTTCCCAGATGGTCAGTGGTACCTCCCTTCCTGCAATCTCAGTCTTGGTAGAAATATAAATTTTTCCTGGCATCCAGTTGTGCCCCCTCCCTACTATCCCAGTCCTGGTATTATTAACATGTATCCCTAATGTCCAGTGGTCCCTCCCCCCACCTGATCCTCATTCTGGTATTATTAACATGTATCTCTGGTATCCAGTGGTTCCTCCCACCCAATCCCAATGCCAGGAACTCCCCCCGGTTTACCAGTGTCCCCAACGTGGCAGCCACACCACTCTTAGCATGGCATTAGCAAAGAAGGTCAGCTCCTTCCACAGCAAAGCACCATCCCCTTGCCTCAGCATATGCAGCATCCCCCAGCCCATACTCTGTTGGTGGATAGCGGCCCATCTCCCATCTACTCCACCGCCACCCACCAACTGGTCCCCCTATCTGTCCATTGGTGCAGCAGGTACATGACAGTGGCACAGCCCAACATGCACCACCTTGGCCACTCATCATCTATCGTTAGCAGGGTGCACATCTTATGTATAAGTCAAGGCCCATCACCTGTGCCCTATAAATAAGATGCTGTCCCTAAGCCGGCCCGCTGGTGCAGAGGCACGATCACCATCTGTGGTGCCGATAACCCAGGTTCAGGAAGGATCTGGGAGTCAGAAGGCTGGCTGGGAGGAGCAGGCTTGAGCATCTGGTTGACTGCTCTCCCTCTCTGGGGTGAGGTGGGTCAAGTGCCTGACACACGAAAGACCCCTGGCAGAAGCTGGTAGTTCCACTGTGATTGGCACCTGTACATTTGGGGGGTGGGGTGGATGTGGGTCATCATTACACATCCCCACCCCTGTGGGGTTTACAGCTCACAAAAATGCTGACCCCCGCTAATGAGCCAGCTCCATTGCCATCACCTCCGGCCACCAGAGTTCACCTACCGGTGGCCCCACTTGGGGGGGATAAGTCCGAGCATGAGTGGGTGGCTGCCAGAGCCTGGCAAGCCCAGCTAGGGGCTTGGGGAGCCAGCCCCCCCAAAAAAGATGCTGACCCTGCTAATGATAGATTCCAAGTGGTCAAGGTGGTGTGTGAAGGGCTGTGCTGCTCATTGTCATTTACCGATGACACCGATGTACAGGTGGGGGTAACTGGGGAGTGGGTTTTGGTGCCTAGGGTGGGAGGGGGCCACTATCCACCCATGGGGTATGCCTGGGAGATGCTGCATATTCTGTGGCAAGGGGACATGGCTTTGTTGAGGGGAAGGGCAGGATTTTTTTGCTAATATAGTGCCAAGTTCCATGCGGCTGTCATGAGGGGACATTGGTAAACTGCGGAGGTCCCAAACTGGGGATTGGGTGGGGGAGGAAGCACTGGACACCAGGGATACATGTTAATAATACTGGAGGGGGGGCACCACTGGATGCCAGGGAACATGTGTATTTCTACAGGGACAGGGATCAGAGGGAGGGTGCATCACTGGATGCCAGGGAAAATGCATTTTTCTACTGGGTCTTGATCAGAGGGAAGGGATATCACTGAACACCAGGGAAAATGTATATTTCTACTAGGACTGAGATCAGAGGGAAATGGGCAGCAATGGAAGCCAGGAAAGATATATATTTCTACTGGGACTGGGATTAGAGTGGGTGAGAAGCAACTGGACGCCAGGGATCTATATGTATTTAATGAGACTGGGATCAGAGGTAGGGGGTATCATTTGCCACCAGGGAGTACTGTGTTGGGGTGTGGGCAAATGCCAATGCACTACCTCCAGCAACCACTAGGGTTGCACCGGCTTAATATGAGGGTTAGGTCAATGGAATTTTCTTTACACAAATTGCCCTTGTATGGAGCAAAAACTCTGAATATTGGCCTGTGCTGATATTCAGGTTACATCTGCTGATTTGTATAATTTTGCCTTGTGCTTGTCTCCACTGATTACCTGGGCAAAAAGGGAACTATTGAATATGGGGGATTCACACAAAATCTAGTTTGTGCATGGAAACTGGGATTTGTGCCAGGGCAAACCTTTGAATATAGGGCCTCTGATGTGTGCACTGCAAAACAGGTACAGACTAACTGGTTTCAGGAAAATAACATCACTTAGCAGAAATGTGCTACTTTACTATATATGTATAAAGCAGAAGTTCACATGTAAAATACTTTAGAAACTCCTTCATGTGCTTCATTTGAGACCACTGGTGTTGATCCCTCAGAATAACCAAATACATTTATTTGTTTTCACAGTTCATAGTTTGCATGCTATGCTAGAGCTGGTATTATCCAGGATGTTCCTAGTGTCCTTAAATTGTCAGTGTGCAGGGTCTGCTGCATGCTACTTCATCTTAGTTCCAATAAAAGTCAAGTTAAGCTGCATTAGCGATATTAATAATGTTGACTAATAATGAGTTTGAATCTAAAGACTCTCTGAAGCAGACTCAAAGGAGATGAAATACCATCTTATAGGAGTGGAAATACACTTTCTGTTATCATTTTCTACTAAAAATAGCTTATTCTGATTGACCGAATCATAGAATCTATTTTCCCTAAATTGAGTGTAAACTGCATGCTTAGCAAACACATGTGGTGCACAATATTTATTGAGTTAATATTCTTTTTCGGTTGTAATCAGCTGTATTTTTTTTTTTGCACGATAATATGGTGTAGTGAGGGTTCTTTGAAATAAACACCTCTCTGTAAATGGGAGGTGTGTTAAATAAATTAGCAAAAAAGTGTTCTGTGTGTTATATATTGGTACAAAATGTGCAATACAGAAGAGAATTTTTTTTTTGCAGTTAATTTCTTTCTCCTTCCCCAGGTGTCACACCTTCATACCTGATCCCCCAGCCCCATTCTCCGCTCGTGGCCTATCTTCCGCTATCCTCCATGGCTTGCCCCCCATGGTGGGGCAGCAGGAATTCCTCAACCAGCAGGAATGGATCCGGTGTGGAGGTTACAGCTATTCATGGGAGAGGGGCCTGCAGGGATCGGCTGTCATCATGCTGCACCCAAGACTCTTTTTACTTCCCTTTTCTCCCCTTAGGAGAGGAGGCATGCAATGATGTCCTATGGAAAGAGCATGCACCCATCTGCATTTGCTCCTCCAAGTGTCTGCTTCCTGTTCTCCCCTTTCTAAGCTTCAGTATGCTGTTCCCCCAGCCATCGCTAGGGGCTAGTCAACACCAACTGCTGGTGGCCTGCCCCCCCAGAAAAGGAGAGCAGTCCACTGGATGATCAATCCTTCTCCTCCCACGCCAACCCCGGTGGCCGTGCTTGTTCCTGAACACAGGTCGCCAGTGTAGCATGAGGTCAGGCGTCCAGTGCCTCAGCTTTCAGTGCCACCATGCCGGCAATATAGAGGAGACATTTAAAAATTCCAATTATATTTGTCCCCAAAAGGTCAATTCCATTTTTCATTCTTTTCAGAAAATTGATGGCTCTATGTGATTTACAGTGTAATTAAAGGTGCAGCTACAAAATGATTGTAAGAACAGACTTGTTAGCCAAGATTAGATTTTAAGGAAATCTTTAGATATGGATCTTCTCCTTCCTTGCTCCAATACACAAAACTGCCAGTCATAGTCATATTGTTTGTGTTGTTGTTTTCTTGAAAAACAATTGTAACAGTCAGAATATTGATTCACAAATATTAATATTAAGAAGAAACTAAATTGTGAAGTACACTGCACTGAGCTGGTTTTGTGTGGTGTTATACTGGCACAAGTCTGAGGAGCATTGTTCAAACACCTGTATCACATGAATAAAACCCCCAAATCTGTATAAATCAACACCTATACCCATAGGAAAAGTTCTTAATGGTTTCCCTTGTGGGCATGGAAAAGAAGAGTGCTGATTTGGTTGTCAGCAATGTTCTATACCTTAAGGAGTAGGACCCAATACTGAGTTGTTTGAAAAAAGATGATTTTGTTTTACAACACATGTCTTAGAACAAAGAAATGTCCAAGAAGACTCAAATTTCCTCAGAAAATTAAAAAAAAAACTATTGTAGTGGAGAATTGGTACTCCGGATGACTGAGGAACATCAGGAAATAAGACACCACTCACCCATGAAACTCTTTTTTATCTAAGATATATCTTTATGTTGGCCACCTTATGTCCCCCCACCAATGTTTTGGGATGCTATGCCTCTTCCTTCAGGAGTGTCATAATTGTTGTACTATTTTTAATCAGTATGTCCCAGTAACTGGATAATTCAAAAGCTACAAATCTAAGGAACTTTTTTGATTATTGCCTTCTGGCCTATAGAGGGAGTCACAATGCTCCTATTTTTCTGCCCTTATATGTACAACTGATTTTGGTATTTAGTTTCATGTTTGTCATGGTACCCCTTAAGAAATTAGAATGTTTTCCCCTTCTATTTTTTCTCTCCCTGCCAGTGGCAGGCTGCTCCGCCCCATCCACATCACCTGGCATCCCAGGGACTTACTTCTATCCAGTGTTCCCCCATGGCTTGGCCTGTGGGGGTCAAGCCCCATCTGCCAATGGAAATGATCTAGTTTCTGGGAGAGGGTCCTGTAGCCTGGGTGCAGAGCCTGTCAGGTGTCAGTGTCATCCTGCCCACCACTAGCCATTTTCTGTTTTCTTACCATCAGAGAAGTGGACATGCAATGCCATCCAGAAGTGCCTATGCATGCTTCTGTGTGTAGGACATCAACTGCTGCCACTACTCCATTCCCCACATTGTGGTCCCAGCTGCCTGTACCCCCAGTGACCGCTAGTGGTCAAGTGAATGCCAGGACCCATGTCCCCCTCCCCAGAGAAGGAGAGCTGCCCTCCAGATGCTTGAACCTCCTCTCCCTGGCTGAACCCTGATGCCACAAGATTGCAGCCAGCCCCAGGTTGCTGGCATTACAGCAGGTAAAGCTTTGTGCATCGGCCCTCCACACCACCAGGCCAGCAGAAATTAGAAGTTTTGGTTTGTGAACAGTGCATTCCTTTAGTGTGTGTTCAAGTTCAAGTTTATTGAAGGAAAACTCCATTGAGCAAGCTCATTCACAAGGAGGTCCTGAAGCATTTACACAGACATGTGGACATTAAATAAAAGGTATCATTGGCTATAATTATACAAAGTGTATATGAAGTTCACAAGAGGCATTTCATTATAAGATACAGCCTAGTAGAGCAAGGTCCAGTTAGGTGAATTTGCTTATTTATGTTCAGACAATTCAAGGGAAGATTTGTACACATCACTCAGATAAAGGCAATAAAAATGGTTAGTATGCAAAGACAGGAGAGAAAGGATAAATAGGCAGGCAGGTAGAAGATTCAAAGAAAGTGAGGATGGCTGGGGGTTAGGAAGAGTAGGGGGAAGAAGATGTGAGTAGGAGGTCTGGTGGTAGAGGGCAGTGAGGGCAGATAAAAGGAAACATATCATTTAGCACTTTAAACCTTATGCTTTCTATGTAGTTGCAGTTCTGGCTTGGATAGAACAAGGGCAGTCGGTGCACATGTGACTAACATAAAGGTGGGGGAGAGGCTTAGTAGCAGCTACAAATGTCTTTTATTTTAGATGCGACATTTGTATCCTGCATTCTCCCTGAGCTTGTGTACTGTGCTTTAAAAGAATCAGCGTTTTGTGCCGTGGCTCCTCTCTACAGATTGATAAACTGCCGGTGTGTTTAATCTCTCCCAGGGGACTTAATTGACTGTCAGGTCATCAGGACAGCTCGAGATGAGGGGCAGTTATCCTACAAAAGGCACGCACTCCTACAGCACGAGCAGGAGCGTGAAGCGTGAAACACGAGCACCACTTTCGAGTCAAAAATTTCAAACTAAATTTCAGTATTTTATTAACTGTTAAGACCGAGACTTTGGTGGCAAGTACACTTTAAATCTGAACATACAGAGAGCATCACTGACTTAAACTCTCCATGAGTAGATTAAGCAAAGACAAATATAATAGGTGGACTCTTAAAACCTTGAACTATACTCCATTACATTTCTTATTGTCATATATTGCATCTTCTAAGGGAGTTTACAGCATCTGTACAATGGTTACTTTAAGGGTTTTATGCTTTGGACATTACGGAAAATTATTGCTTGTTTATTGAAACCTTTTATTTTTAAATACTGTTTGTGGATAGGATAACAAAGCTTTAATTGTGTAGAACCTACTACATAGAAATACCGTGCTTACTAGAAGTGGCAGGGAACTGAAGGTCACACAACTAAATAAGAGAGCCAACATTACAGTTGCAAAAGTGGAGAAACAAGGTGGTAGTGGGAGAAACTGCTGCATTTATATGCAGGGGCTGTCTCCTATTGCAATAGCGTCATCCATTGTGTCTTCTACTCCCAAGGTTCATGATAATTATAGGTATTCTCCTTTAGGGTCTAGTACCCATGAGATATTATCTAATTCTATATCATCTAGACAACTTATGGACGATAAAGGAACTGATTATAACTTTATCCCATTACCAAAAGAAGTGTTAAGTTCTAAATCATTAATGACTCGGCATAATATTAATTCTGTTTTTCAGAATATTTCAACATCTGTTTCTTCTATGGCTAATTTTTCAAATATTGACTCTCATACTTGCAATGATTTGTTAATCTGAACACTAGTAGAGCGTTCATGCTGTTCATACTGCAACAGAAAATAATGACTTCCTTTTCACCTCATGCAGGTTTGAGGAATCCAAGGACTCTAATATCAGAGCAGAGGCAACTAATAAACTAAGGCAGTCCACTTATGGACCAAAAGTTAAAAATCAAAAAAGAATAACTGATTTTTTTCCAACTCACCTAGCCTCCTTCAAATACAAAAAAAATGAGTCTACTCTAAATTCCTCTATTGGAAACAAGAGTTTAGATATTTTCAACTCTGTACAATTGGGTTGTGATTTAACTCAGACTAAGTTTTCTCCCAAGTCAGAAGGCCCTGGGCTTTCTATACATTTATTTATTCATTTTATTTATTTATTTCATTTTTGTTGACTGGGTAAGTGCACTAGACAAATCCTGCCTATTTTCAGGCACGACCCGGGGGAGGGGATACAGATGAATGCCAACTGACCTTGAACCAGATTAAGCTGTTGGTGGTATTTTTTTAGTGAATGAGGGAAATTTGGCCAGGACACTGGGGAAATTTCCCTACTCTTTTTGATAAGTGCCATGGGATCTTTAACATCCTCCTGAACTACCACCAATCCAGGAAGCTGGGACCTCGGTTTAATGTCTCATCCAAAAGATGGCACCTCAGAAGTGCAGCACCCCTCTCATGCTGCACTACAGTGTCAGTACTGGGATATTAACCCAAGTGTCAGATGTGGGAACTGAACCCACAGACCTCTGATCTCCTGGCCTCAGAGTTGAACTTTTTCAGCCCCCTCAACTCTCAAGCTACATTAAATGCTTCCCCCCTTCATCGGGGAAAGTCTTCTTCTTTAGATGGCTAGCCCAACCAAGTATTTAACAGGCTTGACAGGGAAGTAGAAAATATAGATCTTGATCTGGAAATTTTATCAGCTTGTCCAGATACTTTTTCTAAATACATGCTTAAGGCTTTAGCACACCCTTTCATGGCTAATATTGTTTTACTTGAAGCTCTTAAAGACCTTAGGTGTCATATAGAGAACTTAGCTGGTAGTTTTCTAATTAACTCTCTTACTTATCTCTAAAGTTGACAACCTGTTAAGGGAGTAGAGAGGAAAGAAGGTAAGCAAATACCATCCTTCTCTTCATTTGAGATTTCTCCCCATCCAATAAAAAAGAGAAGAACCTTTTGCAAAAAACTTAAAAAGAAAATTAGGCATCAGAAAAACAAAAGGAAAGAAATACAAAAGTAGACAGGATATTTCTCCTAATATTGCCAAGTTTGTTAACACTAAGACAACTCAAAACTCTTTGTCAAAAATTTCTGTAAATGGTAAAGAGCAAGACCTTGTTCCACCAAATTCTGTTAAAGAATGTCCTGAGAAATTTAAAAAAGAAGACAGAATAATTTTTTCAGAAATAACATCTACAAGCATTCCCTCCAGGGTTAGTATGACAAATGTAGAACATGACCAACTTAAGACTTTAAATTCTTCTATACTTTCTAAGAAGAAGATTGCTAATCATTTTCTGGAAACAGTATTGGATGCAGATTTAATTTCCCTCCCCTCTTTGGAACAATATACCTTTTCTGGGAAAGAGGTTGTTTTTAAACTTGAGCACATCTTTTTAAAGCCTTATGAAACTTGAAGCGTCATTGTACAACTTGATCTTTCATCCTTTTACCACTGAATTGGAACTAGATATTGCAATTGAGGACATTAGACTGGTTTATAGGGACCATTTAGCTCCCAATACTCCAGTCTATGTCTTAATATTTAATATGAACATTGCTAAATCCATATGGGCTAAACAACCCAATTAATAATCTGGATTTACTTATTTCATCTCAGTAAATTGGTCCACAATTTGGAAGTTTGGATATGGATCTCTAGCTCCCACCAAGTGTTCTAAGAGAATATCACTTCCACTTTATCTTTGCTTAATTGGAATTTTGAAAATATTACTTTCTCAAAGAGTGTCTGTGTTTGGAATTCTGAAATTTGAGGGGAAAACATTGATAGATTGTCAGCCTATATTTACTCACTATTGGCTTTAAGTCTTGACTGCGATATACTCCCTCAAGATGTTGGATTGGTCTGCAGAACATTTCTAGACTCATCAGATTCTCAAGTAGACATTGAAATAAAATATTTAGACACTTATAATTACCTCATGTCAAACTCTTATAAACTAGACAAGTATAATATTCGCTTGGTAGATTTTACAGACATGGTAAGCTATGATAAAGAGTCTAAAGGAAAATAGAGAAAAACTGACCATTAGTTTTAAGGGAAACTTTACACTTTAATGATAAAAATGAAACTGAACCTGCATTGGCCAATAACCAACCTGCTGAGTCACACAATTTAATTTCATAGAATATTTCAGGTTTAAAAACTAAATTGGCTGACTCCAGCTGGCAGGCCTATATTTTAGTGTTTGGTATCTTACTATTCCAAGAGACATGGGCTACTTCAAAAATATATATCAATGACTTTATGCTATGTGAAGTCCCAGCCACAAAAGATAAAAAATATGGGAGACCGAGTGGGGGTCTAGCTACATATATTCAAATTAGAGATGGTATATGCATTATAGAACACATCTCACTAAAGAAAAAAACACAGCACATAGTCGTAAGATGGGACAACTTGATCTGTCTGATCACTAATGTGTATTTCCCTCCTAACTTTCATCTCTTGGAGACCAATGACCCCTGGTTCCAGTTGTCTACAGATATTGATACTCTATTTAAAATATCAAATATATATTATTATAATAGGTGGAGATTTAAATGCCAGAATAGCAAAACATGACAACTTGGACATATTACAGTCTCGGATTCATATAGGAGATTTGGAACCTAGGAACTTGGCAGATAATATTGTTAATGGGGCTGGCCTTAAATTGATGGATTTTATAAATAACAGCAATTATCTTCTTTTAAATGGGAGAGGGGAAAGTGATCAGCATGGAGCATTTACTTTTATTTCATCAAATGAGAGGAGTATCATAGATTACTTAATGATTTCTCTATAAACATATAACCGTTTTTATGGTTTTAAAGTTAGAATGTTGCCAGAAAGTGACCAGGCAGCCTTACTGGTCAAGGTAGACTCCATGAAATATAGTTCTCGATGAGCTCAAACACCCCTCCTCTTTTTCCCTTTATTGTAAAGGCAAATATAGATTAATCTTGAACCATAGATATCTGGATAAAATGGCTGATATAATCTATTCAGTCAGCACAACCTCACTATTTACAATGCTTCATGATAATCGCCCAGTACAAAATATTAATAAATGATAAGAGGATTGCTATTCTGTTATTAAATAAAAATGCAATCTCCCGACCGCTTACTTGGTTTGATTATCAATGCTCTGAAGAGAAACGAAGATTGGGAATCTTGATCAAAAAGGTATCTAGAAATCCATCTAAAACTCTTATTACTGACCTCAATAGAGCAAGGAAGAAATACAAAAAAATTTATGAAGTATCAATCAATCAATCAATCAATCAATCAAGTCTTTATTTAACCAGGCGTTCATCGTTGAGCAGAAGCTCATTTGCAAGATGGACCTGGGTGGAGCATGAACAATTGTATATACAGGTCAACACAGGTATTTACAAGGCAATACAGATAATACTCTTTACAGAGAGGAAGAAAAAGAAGTTCATATGTACATAGAATTATACAGATATTGTACAGATTACACGGTATTTACATACATAGAAGTGTCTATAGGAAGATAAAGCAGTTATCTAAGGTTGCAGGAGGAAGTAACGGAAGAAAAAATAAAATAAAAATATACACCAGGTAGAGGTGAAGGTGGGGGGGGGAAGAGAGGGAGGGAAGTAGGGGAAGAAAGGCTAGGAGGGCACGGTGCACAGAAAAGAGTTGGTAAAGCTGGATGTAGAGAAGGTGGATGGAGAAAAGGAGTATGTGTGAGCCCCGGGATTGAATGCTTTAGAGTGCGGGGCATGGTAGGATGTCACAACCCAGGGTAGTGAGCTCCTATCCGAGGTTGGGAAAGGAAGAATAAGGGGATGGATGGGCCTAGTGTTGATAAGACAGGGGGATAAGAGAGAGAACAATTAGGCTGGTGAGGAGCAAGCTGGGGGGGTCAGTACTTAAAATTGGGTCTAGGCGTGGCTATATACCAGTGCAGACACCGGTACTGGGTCTGAGTGGGTGAAGCAGTTACATACTTCTCTGATTGTATGGAAATAAAGCATCTTGAAAGCATTTATATTGATTAGAGTGCTTAATTTGAGGGTTTTTTGTAGATCGCCCATAAGGTAGGTAGCAGGTTATGGCTGCCCTGCGAAGCGGGATTTTGCTTTGGGTACTTTAAGTGTAATAGCTGAGTAACTTCTTAAGCGTATTTCCCAATTATACTCAGGGAAGACAGCAGGAGATATAGTAAGGCAGCTTATTAGAGATGGCTCTATAGGTCCAGAGAGCGGCGCTTCTGGCGCCTGAACTTTAGTGATGTCCATCCCACTGCCGCATAGGGTACAGGTGTGTGTCGAAGGGGAGTCCTGTTATAAACCTCAGTGCTCGATGGTAGAGTGTGTCCAGTTTAGCCATGTAAGAGTTGGGGCATTGGCTGTAGAGGAAGTCAGCGTAATCAACCAATGATAGGAAAATGGATTGGACCTGTTGTTTCTTGGCATCCTGGTGAGAAATTGGCTGATTCTAAAAACAGTCCAAGTCTTTGCTGAAGTCGTTTAGCAAGTCCTCGATATGTTCAATGAAGGAGAGTCTTTGTCTATCCAAACTCCCAGATACTTGAATTTTGTAACAAATTCTAGTTTTCACCTAGAACTGTGGTAATTTGGGGAACTGTCCCACTGGACACAGGGTTAGCTGTAGCGGATAAAAGGAGAGGACCATTGCTTTAGTTTTTGCATTAAGGAGTAGCTTTTTGGAGGAGTTGGCTTTGCAAAGGTTGAATTCTGACTGTAGGTCATTGCAGGCAGCTTCAGGTGTTGGGCGACTCAGAGAACTGTATCATCTGCAAACAGATGGATGTTGGCTTTTTATACAGTAGTCGATGTTATTAATGTAGATTGAAAAAGTAAGGGCCCTAATATAGAACCTTGAGGTACCCCTCTTTGCAGAGTTTTAAGGGGACAGCCTCCTTCAGCTTTAACTTGTTGAAAGCGCCTGTAAGATAGTCAGTGAACCAACGCAGAGAGGAGGGGTCCACACCTATGGTTTGAAGGGCGAGAGGCAGACTATGGTCGATGGTGTCGAAAGCCTTGCTTAGATCAAGGAAAACAGCACAAATAAAGTTTTTGCTCTCAAGATTACGCTGCCAGTCGTTACTAACTTTGGCGAGGGCTGAGATAGTGCTATGTTTAGCTCTGAATCCGGACTGCATAGGATTTATCAGTTCCCTAGACTCAAGGTGAGTCCTCAGCTGTGCATTTACAATTTTCTCTAGGAGCTTGGATAGGACCGGAAGGAGGGAAATTGGCCTGTAGTTATTGAGATCGCCACGGTCACCTGATTTGAACAGTGGTATGACATGTGCTGTCTTCCATATAGGTGGTAAGGTGCCCTGAGACAGGGATAAGTTAAAAAGGTGGGTGATGGGTATTGCTAGTACGTGGTAGGCAATTTTTAGGAAGTAAGGGTCAAGGGAGTCGGCCCCAGCACTTTTCTAGTATCCAACTGAAGCAAGAGGTCCTCACTCTTTCAGTGTGGCAGGCTGAAGGAGAGAAAGGCGCATAAGCTATCAGAGTTTCAGGCAGTTGGCTGGCAGTCTGGGAGTGAAGTATGTTTGCAGGAGTTATCAAATGCCATGCCTGCAGTAGCAAAGTGGTTATTGAATGCGTCAAGTATATCCATCTTTTTGGTTAGTCAAGTTGCCAGAGGTAATCTTGGTCGGGAGTGAATTTCCTGGGGAGTGGCCTAGCAGATCACTGATTGTGTTCCAGAGCTTGATTGGGCTCTTTGTGGCAGAGTCGAGTTCGGATTTGAAGAAGGTGGCCTTCGATTCTCTGATTGTTTTGGTACATAAATTTCATAGTCTCCTGAACTGGTTCCAGTCCTCTGCAGTGTTCAGTCTGCGTGCTTTTTCCAGAGCTTATCTCTTTCTAGAAGCAAGGACTTGATCTGAGGGGTGAACCATTTACAGGTTTTGGTCCTAGTTCGAACTTTAATAAGGGGAGCATACTTATTAAGGGCCCTTGATAGAATGTTGTGGAAGATATTGTAAGCTGACGTAATCGTTTTGGCCAGGTAGAAATCTTGCCACTCAGGGAGTACTAAGCTCATTTAGGTAGGCATGTTCATTGAAGTTGCGCCTGGATCTCTTCATAGAGAACTTGCTGATGGGTGCTGGGTTGTTGGTGGATCTTACTCTAGCAATAAACAATGGTCGCATGGCCTGAGAAGAAGACATCAGCTGGGAGAAGAGATGAGGTTTGCTCACCATTAGCACATCCAAAAGTGTACTTTTACTGGGGTTCTTCACGTTTGGGCATGTTGGTTCAGTAATAAGTTAGCACAGCCCATGTTCATGACAGAAGGATGCAGGGAGCAGCTGCTATAAGAGCCAGTCAAAGTTGAGGTCTCCTAAATAATAGTTTCTGGCAGCCCCTGTCCCAACTTGTCACTTAGATATGACACAAGTTGTAGGCCAGCAGACGGTGGTCTGTAGCATCCTATTACGCAGAGTGCAGTAGTCTGTGTAATTTCCACTTTGAGAATTAGGCATTCAATTCGCTGGCACAGATGCGAGGAGAAGCAGGAGGCAGAAAATTTTGTCTTTAACGTAGATAGCTATCCTCCTCCTCTGGCATGCCTATCAGCTCTGAACAAGGCATAGTTGGGTATGTTTACTTCTCTATCAGTGGTGCTGGGTCTAAGCCAAGTTTCGAAATCACAAGTATGTCAGGAGAGGTATGATTTACCCAGGTTTGTATTAAGGTTATCTTTTAAGGAGGCTACATAGTTAATATGCAAGAAGCTTATTCCTTTTAAATTTGCTAGTTCTGCTGGCAAAGCAATAGCTTCTGGGGGCTAGGGTTGAGTTCTACGTTGCCTGAACAAAGCAGGAGGATAAGTAGGATTTTCTAAGAGCGCTAATTATAAGCTTGTAATTCCTGCCTTTCTCCGCCTAGTAGATCTGATGTTTTAGGGACTGGAAAGTAGCCACCATAGAAGAGCTGATCTGTTGTGAGAGCTAGTACCCCTACCACAATAGGCTGGGAGGAGATAGAAGTCTGCGTGGTGGGAGGTGGGCCTTGTGGTGGGGGAGTGTTATAAGTACTACTGGTATGTGTGGTCCAAGAGCAAGGTTCGAGGTACTGGTACTTGGAATCACATAGGAAATTAAAGGATAAGTTGCCATGTGGTATACAGCACAAGGTGCCGTTGTAGACCAAACATGATGGTAGTTCAGGTGTCCAATGCTGGGCAGCTGGTATCAGCAGAAGAAGGGGCAGTAAAAGGAGCCATATAGGGCCCGACATGATGGTACCTCAAAAAGGAGCCACTCAATTAGCCCAGGGGCCAGTGGGGTTGCTGGATTAATGCAGCTTATCAGTAGCTTTCCAATCCAGGTCAACCCAAATTTGATAGCATTAAAGATATTTAGTGGTGAAGGCACAGCCAAGGAGAGCCTATGCGTTTTAGTAAGGCGAGGCCCTGAGAGTTGGATCCCATAGGCTGGATAGAGAAGAGGGGGATCACGAGCTAAGTCTCTATTGGTGGGGCACTGCGCCAGGGGACGTGGACTAATATTTTGGCAGGAGCTACTGTATTTAATAATCAGTGGAGGTGGGGGAGGGTGGTCGAAAAAGCTGCGGCAGTTGCTGCCTTGTAGGGCCTTGGGTCCATGTCTGCGGTCTCGAGCATTGTTAGAGGAGCCGATCGCTGGAGCCAGGAACCTTAGGCTTAGGAGCTGGGAGCCTGGGCGACAGTTTCTGGCTGAGGGAGAGAAGGAGAGTGAGGGTTAATAAAGTGGATTCACATAAAGGGTTAGACAGAACAGCGGGAGTCCAAAATTTGCAGAACAAAAGGACGTATGGTACCAGCAATGCCAAAAGAGGTAGTGACAGTAGTAGTAGTAGGTGGCTGCACCCCAAGGTAGTTTGTTTGGTGTTGCTGGCCGCTTAACTGCAAGCTGGTTTATAGTTGAAAGGGTATATAGTCAAATTAGGGTGAAGTCCCTAACAATAGGGCAGGTAGAGCAGTAATTGAGAGGAGTTAGATGGAGTGGCTGGAGAAAAGGTTGAGAGGAAATGTGGGATCCTGTGGGTGGGACTGCTTTAAAAAGGGGCGGTAAGAAAGTGGGTCAAGTCAGGTATTAAATACAGGGAGGCCAATAGCATGAAAATGTGCAGCAGTGGAGTGACAAATCTGCTGCTAGGCTGAGGAAGGGGTGGAGTAAGGGTCTATTTAATACTGTGAGGAGGAGGGGGAGAGAGGGTGGGTGAAAAAATTCAGTCCAGAGCAAAGCACAGAAAGAGATTTTCCTGAGACCAGAAAGCACCAGGCATTGGAAAATCAGCCAAGGAGTACAGCTGCCAGTCAGTGCCTGGTTCCTCCACTGGGCATCCAGTCAAAACAGTGGCATTCAAAACCACGAGTTTTGGAGGTCCGTGCATACCTGAATCTGTCCGGGGTCAGTTGGGTGGTCTGTTAGCTGTGGCCTGCTCGGAGAGAGCCAAGGCCACAGAGCAGCTTGGAAGCCACAGATGGGCTGTCTGTGGAACAAGGAGGAAACACAGAGAATTAAATGCAGCTAGAGTACAATAGCAAGCTCAGTGGGGGCAGGCAATGGGGAAAGACAAAGCATGAGGTAAAGAGGTGGTAAATGCAGGGCAATTATTTGGAGCTAGAAGAGGAGTTAATGGGGGGTCATCTGTGCTTTGGCACCGGGATGTCTGAGGAGGACAGCAGCAGCGGGGGTGTAAGGAAAGGGTTTGTAGGTAAGGCAGAGAAGAAAGTAAGGTGTTTAGAGAGACAGCATTACAAGTGGGGCAGAGAAATTAATAACTGGCAGAGTGACCAGTGTGGGGAAGGGGCAGAGTTCGTCAGTAGGGCAGAAATGGAAAACTGCAGCAGTCTTGCTCAGTAGCTAGGTCAAGCAGTCAAACATCGGCTATTATACAATACAGTTTGTCAAGCACTAAGTAACACTGAGAGCTAGACTAGTGGCTTGTAATAGACTAGCTAATGGCAGGTAAAGTAAGACCAATAGATGCATAACATATGTAGATTACATTAACAAAAATTCAGTCCAGAACAAAGACAGAAAGAGATTTCCTGAGACCAGGAAGCACCAGGCATTGGAAAATCAGCCAAGGAGTACAGCTGCCAGTCAGTGCCTGGTTCCTCCACTGGGCATCCAGTCAAAACAGTGGCATTCAAAACCATGAGTTTTGGAGATCCAGTGCATACCTGAATCTGTCCGGGGGTCAGTCGGGTGGTCTGCTAGCTGTGGCCTGCTCGGAGAGAGCCAAGGCCACAGGAGCAGCTTGGGAAGCCCACAGATGGGCTGTCTGAATCTGTCCGGGGGTCAGTCGGGTGGTCTGTTAGCTGTGGCCTGCTCAGAGAGAGCCAAGGCCACAGGAGCAGCTTGGAAAGCCCACAGATGGGTTGTCTGAATCTGTCTGGGGGTCAGTCGGGTGGTCTGTTAGCTGTGGCCTGCTCAGAGAGACCCAAGGCCACAGGAGCAGCTTGGGAAGCCCACAGATGGGCTGTCTGAATCTGTCCGGGGTCATCGGTGAGTCCAGTTAGCTGTGGCCTGCTCGGAGAGAGCCAAGGCCACAGGAGCAGCTTGGGAAGCCCATAGATGTATAAGAAATATGCTTCACTCAGAAACAGTGGACACATGTATGTTAGAAACTATAAAATAATGACACCAAAGCTTTTTGGCTACTGTGGTATAAGGGTGTTAAGTTTATGAACCATCTATTTCAGTATACATCCCAAAAGAAACCTGGGTCACATACTTTTCGGATTTATTCATGAAAGATTTAGATTTAGGGTTTATCGAGAACTCCAGAGTGGATGATGGAGATCTTACCAACCCATGCAATTCACTTATTCGAAGTCGAAAGCAGGCGATTTCTAACTTGGCCACCCAAAAGGTGTCGGGATCTGACTTTATCCCTGGGAAGTATACAAACAAAATCTCAATTTTTGGGTTCCTTTTTATGTTAAATTCTTTAATTTATGCCTTGGAAAAAAAATCTTGGTGTAAAAACATTATTATTCCGGTTCATAAAAAAGGTTCATTACAAAACCCTAATAACTACCTGCCTATAAGTCTTATTGACATTAGTAGTACAATTTTTGCCAGAATATTACTAAGTAGGCTTCAAAACTGGATTAATAAATTTAGTCCTCTTTCAGAATTTCAAGCCAGATTTCAGGCGGGTTTTTCATCAATAGATGATATTTTTGTTTTCTCTCATTTAATTGAAAGGTATAATTTCTATAGGAAAATTAATTTATATGCCCTGTTTATTGATTTCTCTGGAGCATTTGATTCTGTAAACAGGGAAACCATCTGGAAGTTTTTTAGACTGTGGCATATCTACTAGCATGTTAATTCCTTATTTTCTATTATACTCAAAACTAATACTGTGATTAGATATGATACTTTGGCAATATTTCAGAATATTTCAAAACAAATAGTGAGGTTAAACAGGGTGTTTATTGGCTCCACTCCTGTTTAACCTCTTTATCGATTCGCTGTTCTCTTTTAAAGATTCATCACTGTTGGATTCGCCTAAATTAATAATCATCATATTCGATTCTGGCTTATGCTGACAACTTGGTCTTGTTTGCCCTATCTCAAAAAGGATTACAAACTAAAATAGACCAGCTAAGACACAAATGTGAAAGTCTAAATTTGAGAATTAACATTGAAAAACTAAGATAATGGTATTCGATCTAAAAGACAAAGAACCTCTGTGCACAAACACTGAGGCAAGGGTTACCCCACCCTTTGCAAACTGTGTGAGAGGCCTTTCGGCACCATGCAATTCTGCTTAAAGTTGGACCAGCATAACATTCTGTGGTGATTTGCATATGCAGCCCATGATGCTTTGCATTGTGGGGACGTGTGATTTTTGTATTTTTGGATCTAAAACAACAAAATCAAAACTTTGGCTAAATAACACACAAATAGAAGCAGTCAAATCATGCTGTTATCTTGGCATACAATTCTCCTCAAATGGTCTGTGGAACTTACATCATGATGGCCGAATAAAGAAAGCAAAGTGTGCTGTAAAGGCACTTCTTAGTTTTAATTATAAATATGGTGGATTATCAATAGTCCCAGCTATTAAAGCAGGAGAATTAAAGATTACTCCAATTTTACTGTATGGTGCCGAAATCTGGGGCACTAAGAGTAACTTAAAGTTAGAAAACCCTTTATCTCATTTTATAAAGCATTACTACAACTTCTTCAGTCTACAGCCAATGTATTAGTTAGAACTGAACTAGGCAGAATTCTTCTGGCGGACTTGGTTATTTTCAGACTTGTTTCATTTTGGCTCAGAATTTTGAATAAACACAATAATAAATTATTGCAATATTGTCTGAAAGGAAAACAGTTATGGGACACTCTTGGTTTTTCTTCTCCATGTTTAAGAGCTTTAACTTCTAATCTACAAAAATTAAACTGTATCCATCTCCGGAGAGATTATCAGGCAGGTATTTTAATATCTAGTACTTACAGAGACAAAATAAAAAAAAATCTTTGAGGCTGGCTTGACTAATCAATTAAGAATGGTCAGACAGCAAAAACAAGCCATTTGGCTTGGTAAGAACAAAATAGATTCCTTAATGGAACAATATCTGGATCTTCCTATAGCGCTAAATATCAGAAAAGTGATAACACAGGCTAGATTTGGAATTATTAATTCTAAGTTCGCATACTACAATGGTCATTTCACAACTACAAATGACAACACTTTGGAATGTTTTTGTAATAAAGGGTTTAAGGAAACTTTACATCATATAATTTTACAGTGCCCTCTCTATAACAAGAGTAGAAATCTGATTTTAGCAGAATTTTTACAAAAATATTTAAATTTGGAGTATAATCCAATATTTATTTTACTTCACCCTGGGACTGTGCTTGATGCAACACTATGTTTAACTTTTTTTCAACTGTTATTGGTATAAAAAAATCTATAGAACTAGATTATATCAAGAGCGAATGTTAATGAAACTTTAGGAAGCTGAAAGGTGTATTGGTCCATTGATATTTCTATTTTATTTTTTGTAATGTCCAAAATTTTAACTGTGTTTTGGAAGAACAATTAACATTTTGATTGATTGATTGACTTTAGATGCAGCTAATGCTTTGTAGAGATTAATTGAGGCAATGCTGGTTAATTTCAGTGCGGATTGGAGTTGGTTCCTTTATGTAAATTGCATTCTTTGCCATTTTCAGCATTTACATTCCTATGTTACTAATTTACTGACCTTAATAAATGCAAGTCAGTCATGGATAGGGAAGTGAATCAACTGGCAGCAGCTCTCTCAACAGGGACATTGCATTTCTTCAGAATTAAGTGAAAATGTCTGAATAATAATTTGCTTCAATTGTTAATGAATGACATTACCCCGGGTCAACTTTCAAAGCCATTGAAATTATGTTTTAACAGAGCTTCTGAAGAAGAAACTAGCAGCTTGGAAAAAACTTTCACAAGGAAAATGAATAAAGTTTCAAGACTTCTACCAGGTAACTAACCAAGAGTTTGATTATTGTATGCCATCTGTCTGTATTTGCTTTGGCACCCTTTGCAAATTGTGTGAGAGGCCTTTTGGCACCATGCACTTCTGATTAAAGTTGAACCAGCATAATATACTGTAGTGATATGCATATGCAGCCCATGATGATTTGCATTGTGGGTGCATGTGTGATTTTGCATTTATTTGTCTGTATGTTTTATATGGTTTCAACTAATTATAAAGCCTTTCATAAGGAATGTTATAAAATGTAAACTGTAATGACTTAAAAATGTGAATCTTAAAATGTTTGCCTTGAAAAATATTACCCAAAAGAATAACTATGTTGTTTATGTAGAATTAATAACTATAGTATTCCACTTAATTGAAACTTTTTAGAGAAAACATCTACTTGAATTCTAACTAAAACATCTCAGCCAGCCATATTTAAACTTCCATGATGTACAGTAAGCACATTTTCTGATGTTTAAAACTGTACCTATTGCACCTTTTATGAGTTCACTATTGGCTTCGTTTAATTTTAACTTAGTATTACTCATTAAGTGTAAAGAAATGTTTACTGCATGGTTTAACCAGGGTATATTGCCTGCCTGTTTGCAAGATGTCTTGTTGTAATGTTCTTACGCATCAGTTCATCCTCATGGGCTAAGCCATTTATTTATGGTGACTGAAGAAATGAAATTCCCTTTTTCAAGATTTTGAATTCTGGGATTGCACCAGTGATTGCACGTCTATCTTCTGGATTTTACCAGAATTCTACTACCAGGGCTGGATATTCAAGCTGCGCTATTTTGTGGTGCAAGCCCTTGCGCTGCACAAAATAGTTGCACAGGGGTGTGGCTGGGGTGATATTCAAAGCAGTTGCACTATTGAGCAACTCCTTTGAATATCACCCCCCAGCCACAGCCACTGTGCATGGTGCAGTGGAACTTGCACCACCGCAAGTGGTCAGAGTGGAGCATTCAAGTTGTGGTGGTGCAAGTACCATTGCGCTATGTGCAAATTTCCCATATTCAAAAGGTGACATGCAAATGGGCCATAATTCATGCAAGGTGCAGGGGGGGCCATTTGCATCTATTTATGGCGCCATTTGCATGCCATTAGCATGCAGGTGCACCGATCCCCGAGGACTTGCACCTGGCGCCCTGCCAGGCAGCAGCCATTGGGGACCGATGTCCCCTGCAACCCGATCACGGGCAAAAGTGTAAAAATCCCACCCCCAACTGGGCCCGATCAAGGGTTTAAGGTTAAATAATCCCCACTAGCCCGATCAGGCATAAGCTAAATAACCCCCACCAGCCCGATCATGGCTGCAAAATGTTGAAACACCCTCAAGAACTGATCCCTGGTGGTCCAGTGGACCGCTAAGCCTGATCACGGGCTGCAAAACATTGAAACACACCCTCAGCACTGATCTCTGGTGATCCAGTGATTTGCGCCTGTCGCTGGCCGAGGTATTTTGAACAACATTTCTCTCTGTGATTCGGTGGTTCAGTACCGCAGCGATCGCTGGCTGCACACGTTGAAACACGCCCCTCAGAGCCCTGTGATCTAGTGTCTCACCATCCACCACCTAGCCTCCCACCCCCGCTACCCCCGGCAGCCGGGCGGGTATCTCACCCGCCTGCCACCCCGCCGCCACCGACCGACTGCCCGGTAGGGCTGCATGCCCATTGGTGCAGAGCAAGAGCCCATGGCTTGCAGCCCATACCGCATAAGGCAGTCCAGATATGTGAATGCCCGTGGCAGTCAGTCGGTGGCGGCTGGGTGGCAGGCGGGTGGATGCTGCCACCCGCCGCCTGCCGGGGAGCGGGTGGTGGTGCTCGTGGGTGGGTGGGTGGGGTGGGGGACACTAAATCACCAGGGATATGGTCTTGGGGGTGTTTCAACATTTTGCAGCCCGCAATCGGGCTTAGCGGTTCACTGGACCACCAGGGATCAGTTCTTGGGGGGGGTGTTTCAACATTTTGCAGGCCGCGATTGGGCTTAGCAGTCCACTGGACCACCAGGGATCAGTTTTAACTACTGAAATTTACTGTACTTACCATGAAAAGCCACAAGCCACAAGGCACAGAATGCCCCTGATAAACATCATATTGGCCAGTTTATGTTGCCTTTTGGATGATTTGTGCTAAATAAAGCAACCCATACTAGATAGACAAGAAGCACAAAATCATGCACACAAACTCACACCAGCAATGAGATGGTGTTGGTCAAAAAATCCACCATAGAAACATAGAAGTTGATGGCAGATAAGGACCATCCAGTCTGCCCATTTCTTTTTCTACCTTATGAGTGTGCCATACGTCTTTGCTCTGTCAATGGTCTATCTATTCATACTCATCTGTATTGCTCTATTATGCCTATCTCATGCCTGTTTGAAGCCCTGCACTGTATTCATATCCACCATTTCCTGAGGTAGGCCGTTCCATGCATCCACCACCCTTTCTCTAAAAAAAGAACTTCCTCACATTACCCCTTAATCAGCCTCCCTCTAATCTCATGCGGTGTCCTCTTGTCCTGCTATTTTTCTTATATTGAAACATGTTAGACTCCTTCAACATGTTAATTCCCTTAAGGTGTTTGAATGTTTCAACCATATCACCTCTCTTCCTCCTTTGCTCTAGGGTATACATATTGAGTTCAGTTAATCTTTCCTCATATGTCTTCTGATGCAGTCCCTGCACCATTTTGATTGCCCTTCTCTGGACTGCCTCAATTTGGTTAATGTCCTTGTGAAGGTGTGGCCTCCAGTACTGCACACAGTACTCCAGATGGAGCCTAACCAGTGTCTTGTAAAAAGGGATTATTACCTCCCTCTTCCAACTTGTAATACCCCTACTAATACACGCCAACATCCCTCTAGCCTTACTCTACTGCTTTAGAGGTCTGTTTGGATGATTTCAGGTCATCAGTGATGATGACGCCCAAGTCTCTTTCCTTGTGACTGCCAGCAACTCCCTTCCCAGCCTATAGGTGGCTTCAGGGTTTCTCTTCCCTATGTGCATGATGTTGCACTTCTTTGCGTTAAACCCCAGTTGCCACTCTTCCTACCATTTTGCTAGTTTATCCAGATCTCTTCTCATTCTGCCCACACCATCTGGATCATCTACTCTGTTTGCAGATCTTGGTGTCATCTGCAAACAGACAAACCTTACCCTCCAGTCCATTTGCAATGTCACTGATGAAGATATTGAAGAGAACTGGCCCTAGGACCGATCCTTGACTTGTGACTTGCATCTCTTCTGACTATATACCATTTACCACCACTCTCTATTTTCTGCCCATCAACCAGTTTGCCACCCAGTTGACCAACGTCTGACCCACCCTGAGCCTACCCAGCTTATTGATCAATCTTCTATGTGGAACAGTATCGAAAGCTTTGCTGAAGTCAAGGTAGGCAATATCAACTGCTCCCCTTGGTCCACCACTCTGGTTACCCAGTCAAAGAAATCTATGAGATTAGTTTGACAGGATCTTCCTTTTGCAAAGCCATGCTGTCTTGGATCCTGTGCTCCTATGGATTCCAGGTGTTGTACTAGCCTTTCCTTAAGGAATGTCTCCATAATCTTGCCCACTTATGAGGTAAGACTGACTGGTCTGTAGTTCCCTGCCTCCTCCCTGCTACCACTCTTGTGGAGCGGGATCACATGAGTCCTTCTCCAGTCTTCTGAGAACTCTCCTGTGCTCAGAGACTCACTAAACAGTTCTGATAATGGCTCTGCTAGTTCTACCCTTAGCTTCTTTAGTACCCTGGAATGTATGCCATCAGGTCCCATTGCCTTGTCCACCCTGAGTTTATTGAACTCTTGTAGGACCCTTTCTTTTGTGAGGGGACTAGTGCACACCTCCCTCCCCCCATGTCCATGGTGTAGAGCTGTGGGCCCTGCCCTACCTTCTCTTCAGTAACTACTGAGCAGAAGTATCTATTTAGGATAGATACTTTTACATGGTCCTCCTCCTCACACGCCCCCTTATCCCCTTTGATCTTAGCAATACCCCCTCTGGACTTTCTCCTTTCACTAATGTATCTATAGAAAGTCTTGTCACCTTCTTTTACTGTTCGTGCTAGTGTTTCCTCAGTTTGGACCTTTGCCTGCCTTACTGCTGTCCCTGCTTGCCTTAGGGAAGTTTGGTATGCCTCACAACTTCATCCTGCTGCGCTTTCTTTTATATTTCTTGAAGGCCAGCCTTTTGGCTCTGACCTTTTCTGCTACTGTGTGAGAACCAAGTGGTTTCTTCTTTTGCACTTCCTTTTCTCACTAACACAATGGGATGTTGCTTCAAGTATTGCACCTTATGCTTGCCCACTTTGCCTGTACCCTCACCTGTATTTCTTTTTGCCATGGCTAGCTTAACTCTGTTGGCCATCTTATCAAAGTCAGCTCCTCTGAAGTCCCATATTTTTGCCTTGGAATGGGATGATTTTGTTGTAGTGGCCAAATTGAACCATGCCATGTGATGGTCACTGGCCCCCAGGTGACTTTCTACCTGGAGATCTGTGATCCTTTCCCTGTTAGTCAGTACTAGATCTAGGATAGTCCTGTCTCTAGTGGGTTGTTGTACCAGTTGTTTGAAGCCCTTCCCCTGCAGGGAATCCACCATGTATCTAGTTCTGGCAGATGTCCCTGCTGGTATTGACCAATCTGTATCTGGCATGTTGAAGTCTCCCATTATCAGAACCTCCCCTTTAGTTGTCATATTTTGTATATCTTCTAACAGTAACATGTCTATGTACTCCCCCTGGTCTGGAGGCATGTACACAACCCCTGTTTGTATGGCTGTCCCATTTCCTGTTTCCAGGGTGACCCACAGTTCTTCTGGCTCCTTATGTGTATTCTGAATTTCTGTAGCTTTGATATTTTCATTGACATAACTGACAACTCCACCCCCCCCCTTTTTGCACCTCGGTCTCTTCTGAACAGTAAATAGCCAGGTACTAAAGTCTCCCAAGTGTGGTTACTGGTAAACCATGTCTCGCTAAAAGGCTACTCTGTCCAGTTTAGCCTTTGTCATTATTGCCTGCAGGTCTGGGATCTTGTTTCCCAGACTGTGAGCATTTGTGTACATGATTTTCCATTGGTCATATTTTGGTGTGTTAGTTGTTGAGCGAGGTCTGGCATTTCCCCTGTGCATCGTATGGGGGAGCCAGACCTTTTCTTTACCTGGTGATGCAAATGAACTACAAATATGCTGAACTCCTGTTTGACCACTAGCTGAGGTGGGAGGAGTGTTCTTCCCATTCGATGTTTCAGGTGCTGCACCCCTCTCCCCATTTGCTAGTTTAAATATTCTGTAAAGACATCAAACTTCTGTCCCAATGCACTGACCCCTCCTTAGTCAGATGCAGTCCATCAAATATAAAGAATTTTGCTCCCAAAACTGTTGCCAGTTACCCACAAACTTGTGTCCTTTTTCCTGGCACCAGCCCTTGAGCCACATGTTTAGCTCCCTAGCTCCTCTCTCTGACCTTCTGTCCATCTGTCCCCTCTCCCGGACTGGCAGGATCTCAGAGAAGGAGTACTGGATGAAATGGATGATAGTTTGTTACCCAGCCTGGTCGGGTGTTCCTCGGACCCCACAACTGACTGGCTGGTGAGATAGTTAGTCCCCATTTGCACAGGCATGTCAATGTTTTCCTGCTTCCTGAACAGTTTTAGCAATGCGGTCAGTGTCTCTCCACGCTGATGTACCTGGGAGACATCTGACCATTACCCCTGGCTAGAGATATGTATCGACTTCCGGAATCATGGAGTCCCCTATGATCAGAGGTTTTTGGATTTCCTTTTTGCTTTTTTTGTTTTGGTGTCTGTTTTGGGTGTGTTTTGTTGTGCCAGCTCCTGTGCTGCAGTGTCCTCTGCCCCTTTGTTTGATTTTGGAGATAGAGGCAGATACCTGTTTGTAGTTTTTATATGGTTTGTGGAGGTGATATGTTATTTTTTGAAATTTGTTGATCTGGTAAGCCCACTGGGCCTAAATTCCCTTTTTCAGGGGCGACCCGGGGAGGGAGGATACAGATGAATTCAATTGACCTTAGAACCAGATTAAGCTGTTGGTGGTATTTAGTGAATGAGGGAAATGTGATTTGGGACACTGGGGAAATTCCCTACTTTTTTCTATAAGTGCCATGGGATCTTTAACATCTACCTGAACTACCATCAATCCAGGCAGATGGTACCTCGGTTTAACATCTCATCTGAAAGGCGGCACCTCAGAGGTGCAGCACCCTCTCATGCTGCACTACATGTCAGTACTGGATATTAACCCAAGTGCCAGATGTGGGAACTGAACCCACATCCTCTGATCTCCGGCATCAGAGGTGAGTGTGCTACCTACTGAGCCACTGACACACATATGTTGGAGAGCAGAGGATGGGGCACCCGATTTGCCCTCCTAACCACCTGCCAACCTCCCAGACCAACTATTCTCTCTATGGTCGAGGTGCTTCTGTTGGATGTTGGGAAATGGCAGGTGGTTCTTATAATATATTTCCTCCTGAATATGCAATTTGAGGTATGTGATCTCACCACACTGCCTGGAGCGGATCCCTTAGATCTCCAATGGCTCTCATGTAACGGCAGTGTCCTAAATCCTGTAAGACTGCCCTTCTGAAAAGTGTTCCACAGTACCTGCAGTTAATGACATCCATTCCAGGTAAGTTGCTGTGTTTATAACCTGATCAGAGTAAATAGAAGGAAGAAAATGAAAGCAAAATTTGATTTTGTGTTTTGTTTGTTTTTGTATAACTTGTTATAACAAGTTAAATTACAAGTGCCCCTGTAAATGAGGTCACTGTATGGATACCCCTCTGAATCGCCCCTTCCTGCTTTGCTACAGGAAATGTCACGACTGTGCTACCCTATAAAATGAGTGTAGTGTAGGGTGGTTGGGGTTGGGGTGGGTGGCTGGGCCCTTCCCCCTTCACAGAAGATATACCCTGTAAGAAACCCTTTGCTACAGAGAAAAAGCAGTAACAGAAGATACACCTGGCAAAAGACAATGCGAATCAGAAGATTACAGCAGTAATCTGTAAGCATATCCTGTAATAATGCAGCAGAATGTATGCCCAGCAACAGCAATTTGAATTTAAGAAAAATAAAGCAATAAAATGTTAGTAACAAACAGTAGCAATCCCTTGTGAGTACAAAATAAAAATAACACACAGTAAACCTGCCTAGCCAAAAGAAGCCTTAATTCTTATTGTTGCTTTGGTAAGGTTCTTTGCTCTGTCCTTTCAAGCAACCTAGAAGAAAAGAGCTCAGGTGAAGCTAGATGCCTTGGCCAGCAGACCTAGTCTTCCACCTCCACCATGAAGCAAAGTTGATAGCTGACTAAAGAGGCTTTTATTTCATTGCTAAAAGCAGCAAACTATGGAGGAATAAAAACCATTGCAGCAAATCCCCAATGTTTTGTGCTTGTCTGCTTTATCTAGAAACTACTGCACCATAGAAACAGACATCTGCCCTTTAATAGTCTGACACCTTAAAATGACAGTGCCCAGGTAGTTATGTGTAGTGAGTGTGATAGTGTTAATGCATTAATTCATAGTGAAAAAACAATGCTCAGAAAATGATAAAAATAACACTCAAAAGTCAATGTGTTTCTAGAAAGCTCCTAATAATAGTTTGTACACTGACTTTATACAAAACAAAGGATGTTTGCAAAATGTTGTAGATTACATAAGCAATAACCCACAACAGGGGTGTGTGGTTATTTGGGATTAATCAACACCCTGGGTGCTGTGAGGACACCCCGCTGCATGTTATAAAGTAATGTAAAGGATATCAACTGAATAATAAAGCACAAGGATTCAATGTGCACAAACCCTCAGGGTATATTTATTAAGACAAAATAGAACAAAAAAAAAAGAAAATACATATAAGACACTGTAATTTGCAAATTTCTTTTACAGACATCCTTGTTTTGGTTAAAATTAGTGATGCAACTAATGGGCTCTATTCACAAAAGGTGCAAATGAGCTGCTCTGCATATCCCTGGTCCATAGCCCACTCATCCCCACATTAGTGAATAGGCACCCTGGCCACGCACACTGCACCCCCATGTACTATGCACGATGCCACTACACCTCCCTGTGTAGCCAAAACTCCAGCCAAATGCGCAGCTCTGTGTGGAGGTGGACCAGGGGCCAGTGCAGGGTGTGTGTCCACACTCCACATGATTCCTGATGGTGTGGGTGCAGTGCACAGGGGGTGATGGCTATGCCTTCTTAAGGCAGCAGTAAGTGTTATGCACCCCCCCAGGATGCCTCCACTGGTTGTGATGGGGATGGTGGGGGTCAATGGACCCCACACTGACATACACATTTTATAAGCAATAAATATTGAAAAATATTAAATTAGAAGGGCGTAACACAGACATCAGTACAACAGTGCATCAATGGAACTATAGAAAATGTGTAAAACAAATACAGTTCTATCTTTGATTGACAAGAATGCTTTCAAATATTATAATAATCTTTATGAATCTCTTTGGCTTTATGTGCAAACAGTGCAGCTGCTCTAGATATAATTTTGATTGTTCCTTAAACAAAGGAACTGACACAGTAAGTAGTCCACATAGGTTTTATAGCACTTTTCCAAGAAAGTTTATCTTATGGAAGTATATTGTGGACATATAAGAAGAAAATTGCAGTGAAAATCATAACTGGAACATGCCCATACCTACTCTCTGTTCAGGAGGGATGGAGAGGAGGGGTTGCTCTATATATGAGGGAGGGAATCAAAGTGATGAAAATACATGGGAACCTGGAGGAAAAAGAAGGGCCAGAGGTAATGTGGATCACCCTAGTTATAGGAGCTGGGACCACTAACCAGATCTCCAGCAGATTGAGAGGAGTTGGATAAGGCACTAGGAAGCCATCTTCAGGATGGAAAATAAAGGGAGGTGATAAGTTGGTGACATTAGGCTGCCAGATGTGGATTGAATCCTTCCAGCTGTAGCCTCAGCAAGGAGCAGGGCCATCCTCAACTCCTTACAGTGGGTTTCTCAACTAGTCAGTGACCAGAAACAGAGAATGGGGGAGGGCACAATAATGTCATTCAAATGAAGTTGTGTTCTTTACAACTCTTGTTTATTATTCAGTTAATTCTGGCATACATCATCCTGAGTTTTGCCCACAACTTCTGGGGCTTCTACAGGAGATCGCCCAAGTGTATCTATAAATTACAACATGTTAATTAGAAGAACTACGTTGAGAATATTGGAAAAATCTAAACAACTGATAAAATTAAAGGATGGTTCAGTGACATTTGACAATGCTGAGTACTCTATATGCTTCATGCTGGTCAGTGTTAAGTTACATACATGTGAAAAGTATGCCTGCGAGCTGTTTACCAAAAACAAGTTTTTTTGTTTTTTTTTATTTGGTTTACAGCAGTAGTTTAGCATGGACACTCCAAACAACTCAGTGAGGCACACCACACCACCTGCAATCTCAACAAGTGTACTAACAGTATACTAGGATGATGTCCATTTCAATCATTTGACAGCATCCCTGAATGCAATCATACCTGACTGCAACACCATTCTTAGTTTCCTAAATGGTTTTGTAGGCCAGATACAGCTTTTCTATAAATGGTAGCACAGTTTCAGAATTAAGTATTCAACCCATAAGGGGCCTGATGTTACAGTACAGGACTAGAAGGGAAGATATGCCTTTTTGAAAATGACACCAAAATCTGTTGTAGGGTAGAGACTCTGGAGGGTGTTGAGAGAATGCACAGGGATCCTAGGAATCTTGAGGAGGGATCAAGGGACATGGTAGCTGGGGTTCAATGCCAAAAAGTGCAAAATCATGCACCTAGGGCATAGAAACCCAGGTGTTGAGTATAGGATGGGGAGAAGTACTGTCCTGACAGTCACTAAGCAGAAAAGGACCTTTTGGTAATCATATCTGATGACCTCAAAGTGGCAGAGCAATGTCACAAAGCAGTAGGTAGGGTCAGTGAGATGCTGGAATGCATAGGGAAAGGTATCACCAGCAGGAGGAGGGCGACTACCACTCTATCAGTCAGTGGTGAGACCCCACCTTGAGTGTTTTGTCCAGTTCTAGAGGCTGGACCTCAGAAAGGACAAAGACAGTGTGGACGCAGTCCAGTGGAGGGCAACTAAATTTGTGCAGGGATTGTGTTAAAAGTCCTATGATGAGAGACTTCGGGATCTCATGTACACCCTAGAAGAGACGAGACCAAGAGGGGACATGATAAAGACCTACAAGTACCTCATGAGGGTTGACAAGGTGCAGGAGGGGAGTCTCTTTCAAATGAGAAAGAGCACCAGGAAAAGAGGAAATGCTATGAAGTTAGAGTAGGGATTCAGGAGGAAAGTGAGGAAGTACTTATTTACTGAAAGAGTAGAAGACACCTTGAACAGACTGCCAGCAGAAGTGATGGAGATGAAAACAGTGATGGGCTTCAAGCATCCATGGGAGAGACATAGGAAATATTAGTCAATAAGTAAGTGAGGATGGACGGTTGCTGGAGACTAGGTAGGGTCTGTTGAGGCAGACCAGGCAGGCACCACCTTAGTAGACTGGATGGGCCAAGCAGTCTTTATCTGCCAACAAATTCTGTTTCTATGTTTCTAAATTATGCAAGTCTTTAATGTTCATTCCTTTACAAGGAGAGACTTAGGGTAAATTAATGGGGTCCCAAGGTACCTATCCTTCATCACAGCAAAAGGGAGATCCTCAAAGTTGGAGGAGATGATCCCAAATATTAGGGGTATGATGGTCAGGCACAAGCTGCTAGGGCTGATCAAGCAACCTACACAGGCCCACTTCAGAAATGTGTAAATAGGAAGTGAAGTTGAAATGTTTGTGTAGCCCCTCAGCCATGGGTGGGCTACCAAGAATTCCTTGTACTGTAGAATGTCAGCATAGAAAGGGCTGCACTGTAGAAGCAGAGCTAAAAACCTGGTGAGCTAAACCAAAGGAAATGGAAGGAGATAGAGACTATGAAAATAAAGACACCATAATTTAGTTTCAGTTTGGGGTTTGGTGTGCAGGGCAGAGCAGAGAGAAGGGCAGTACGTCCTCTGCCCTTGCTGAGGTGCTGAGCCACTAGAAGTCTGGGATTGGGGTGAACCTGTTGGGCACGGTGTGCATAGCTCCAGGTTTGGGATGTGGCAAAGGGGAACCACAAATCCTTGTCCTAGAGGGCCTGCCTGAGAAGAAGTGCTTTATACATCCCAGCACAGAAGGTGATCGGGAATCGTGATCCTTAGAGGAGAGAAGGGGGTTTGAAGGAGATGTATCTGGTAAACTATGTGTTTATTTTATTTAGTATCACTTTGATAACTGGTTAAGTGCACTGGCACAAACACATTTTCCAGTCATGACATGGGTGCAATTGCACAGACAGTTGAGGACATACATACAAATGTTTGGGCGCTTGTTGCAGAAAATGAAACGTACACACACTGATTGAAAATTACATACTTGGTCACATAATTGTGGCACATAGAAAGTGCAGCTGATTAGTGCAGATACTACAATGAGTGCAGATGCATAGGGGTATGTACAAGGGGTATTTACACAAAGCAGCCATAGACACTGAGTGATAGATAAAGTTCTTTCAGATTGCTTGAGAAAGCAGAGACAGTGGGTGATTCTCTAATGGTGGGGGTTGTATTCCATAGTGAGGAGGCGCAGTAGCTGAAGGAGCATTGTCCAGTGTTTGTTCAAAAAAAGAGGACTTTTATGGTTGTTTCTTTTTCAAGGTGGATCAGGAGGAGGGCAAGTTGACAAACTCGAGTTGTTCAGCTAAATAGATGGGGATATTTTTAACCATAGTTTTTTAAATAAATCTGGCTAGTGATAGTTTGAATTTGAGCTCTAGTGAGAGCCAGTTTACAGTGTTTAGAGATGGGCAGTGATGCATCCTGTTATTGCTACCTGCTGCCAATCTGGCAATCTTGTGATAGTGTGCTTCTTCTATAGCATAGTTTTGTTAAGAGCATCAGTGACCAAGGAGCTATAGTCCAGTATAGGGCACAGATTTGCCTGTGCTATTTTATGTCTGGATTTGGGCATTAGGTACTTACAGATTCTGTAACGAGAGCCAAGCCTTTGGTGAAGCAGATTGGTAGTGTTTTTGGATTTGGGTATGGGAGGTAAGGGTAGAGTCTAAGTGTACTCCCAGATATTTAAAACAGCAGATTTTTTCCAGCCATTTCTCATTATTTGCGTTGATGCAGAACTTGGGGGCTGCATTTTTTTAGAATGTAGTTAGAACCAAGCAACATTGACTGGGTTTTTAGTATCGCCTCAGGACCATTCATTCTAGAATGAACCATTCCTGCAAGTTTGTAAAGCTGTTTCCCAGCACGTGGTTGATTTTGTTGATGTCTTTGCTATGTGTGATAGAACTGCATCATCTGCATAGAGAATAGTATATAAGGTTTACAGATTGTTGAAAAATTGTTGATGAAGACTGAAAACAGAAGAGGCCCCAGTATGGAGCCTTGAGGACCCCACTGTGGAATACATTGGTACTTGAGACTGCATTACTGATTTTCAGCCACTGTTTTCTATGGTTCTGATAACCATTGAACCAGGCCAGAGCATGGATCTGAAGCAAGTTTGAGCAATTTTCTAGTTAATATGTCATACTTGACCAAATCAAAAGCTATGGTCAGATACACCAACATAGCTCCAGTCAATTAATTAATTAATTAATTAATTTATTTATTTATTTATGTCTTTGGTAACCTGGTAAGTGCACTGATCCAAAGGACCATTATTAGTCACAACCTGGGCCACAGTGTGTCAACAACCCCTTATCTGTTGTGCGATAGATTGCATCTGTGAATTCAACCAGGGCTGTTTCAGTTCTGTGACACTTCCTGAACCCTTGTTGTTCCTTGCAGATTAGATGATGTTGTTCAAGATATTCGGTCAGGTGTGTGTGTACTATTTTCTTTTGCAGTTTAGCTAGAGCTGACAAAATAGAAATTGGGCAGTAGTTTTCAGTAGCATCTTCTTCCCTTTCTTGTGAAGCGGTACAACTATAGCTGTTTTCCAGAGGTTAGGTACAGTGTGAGTCATGAATGATAGGTTGAAGATTTTGGCTATGGGTGGGGCTATCTGAGGGGCAGCAAGTTTGAGGAACTTTGGGAGCAAACCATCTGATCTGGTTCATTTGTCTATTTTTAGGGTGGCAATTTAACAACTTCTGAACCGTGTGACCCTTTTGAGATGGAACTTGGGCCAATTCAGGTTCTCCACTTCCTTGGTAGATTTAGGTTTGGGGTGTCCAGGGGGTCTGTATTTGTCCAGATTGCAGAAGAAATCATTGAAGAAGTGCACTATTTTAGGAGGTTCAGCACAGATGTCTCCGTCAGGTTGATTGAGATAGGTGAGGATTGTGTTTTGGTTTCTGCAGAGTTTATGGTTTGCCAATTTTTTTTAGGATTACCCAAGTTTGCAGTTTGCTGTTTTTTTTTAAATACTGACTTTTCACCTGGTGTATTGCCTGGTTGCATCTATTTGTTAGTTGTCTGTACATGTTCCAATCCGATACAAGCTTTATTTGCTTGAGGAGTTGTCTCTTTTGTGAATGAGAGTGAAAATATCACATGTGGGTCAGTCAGATTTTTTGTGCTTTGCCCTGCTTGTGCACAGGGGGTGTGTTTATCCAGTACTGTTCTGTTGCAAATTTTGTGATGAAGAAATCCAAGGTGGAATTTTCATCTTGTATTGTGTCTAGCTAGATCCAGTCAATTAGTGACGAGTCAAACAAAAGATGCCTTGTTGAAGTTGGTGCAGTTCCTGTAGTTAATCAGCATAGGTAGAGCGTTTTTAGGTGCGCTGTTGTGGGAGAGGCAATATGTGACTAAGTGATCACTAATTGAGCCACTTAAGGTTCACAAGAGTAAAATTCTTTCTACATTTTTTACCAAAATCCAGTCAAGCAAGGAATGGTTGCCTGAGGGTTCAGCCTAGTTGGTGTTGTATGATTTGGTTAAGTTTGCAGGTTTTGAGTATGCCTTTGTATTGTGGTTTGTTGGGCAGTTAGTTTAAGTTGAAGTCACCTAGTACGATCAGTTCAGTATGCGAGTATCTACTGAGCATTTGCATGAAATCTAGTAGGCTTTCAAGCCCTACCTTGGGGCGGGTTGTACACACAGCAAATCATTGCATTTTTTTGGCCCAGTTTAACTTTATTGGTCAACAACTCACAAGTGGTGCTGGGTGCTGGGGCTATCACATACTTCTGCAGAGAGGTTGGAGCACACGATCAGAATTCTGCCCCTGGTCAAATGTATGGCAGCTTAGTTTCAATGCAAAGAAGTGCAAAGTAATGCACCTGGGATACAATAACCCAGGGGAAGAGTACACAGTGGAGGGGTGAGATACTGACAACAACAAAAATGGAAAGGGACCTGGGGATAGTTATATCAAATGACCTAAAGGTGGGCAAGCAATGTGAAAAGGCAATAAGGAGGGCTGGGGGGATACTGGGATGCATAGGGAGAGGCATCACCAGTAGAAAACAGGAAGTTGTTATCCCTCTGTACAGACAGTTGCTGAAATCACATCTGGAATGCTGCATGTAGTTCTGGAGACCCCATCTCAGTGAAGACATAGACAAGGTGGAGGCTGTCCAGAGGGGGGCAACCACAATGGTGCAGGGTCTGCACCAGAAGACATATGAAGTGAGACTAAAGGAGCTTAATATGTACACCCCGAAAAGGAGAGGGGGACATGATAGAAAACATTCAAGTACCTGAAGGGAATCAAGTAAAGTCCAAGAGGGCAGCATCTTTCAGAAAAAGAGATGTGCAAGAACAAGGGGGCATAATTGGAAGATAGAGGGAAGATGACTCAGAGGTAATGTGAGGGAGTATTTTTTCATGTAGAGGGATGTGGATGCATGGAATAGCCTTCCTCAGGAGGTAGTGGTGTCAAAAACAGTGGGGGGAAGTCAAGAATGCATGGGACAGACATAAGGCAATTCTATTGGGGGTTAGGAGGACGTAGGCTGTTATTTAACTAGGATCTGCAGCTTATCCATTAGGTAAGGAAATAGGCAGACCAGGTGGGCGAAACGGTCTTTATCTGCCATCACATTCTATTTTTCTATGTTTCTCTTTTATTACACCTATCGCTGTGAAATATATTGTAATTAGGAAGAGCAACTTCAGAGTCCTTGACCCTAGATGTGAGCCAGCTCTCTGATAATGCCAGGATGTGTGGCTTATGGGATGAAGCAAAGGTTTGTAGTTCAGGAATTGTGGCAGCAACACTTTAACATTAAGGAGCATAAGTCACAGATCTTTTTTTACCAGCCCAGTTCCATTGAGGCACACAGATGTTTTCAGGGTGTCAGGGTTAGTCTCTATATCACCAGATTGCAACACGATGATATTGGATAATGAGATGCAGAGGAGACTGTATCTGAGTAAGCTTAGTGTAACTGGTGTCCTGGAACAATAGCCCAGGGCACAGATATGTGTCTTGCAGAGGAATCCAGCAATAGGATAGTTTTGTTGTGAGGTGAGATATAGTACTGTAGGTGGCACTTATCTCATGACTATTCTCTGGGTGAGCAATTTGACAAAACAAGGCATTGAGTAACAGGAATAGACTGCATATCAGGAAGCCAAAGCAGATTCCTTTGTAGGCCATTGTTCTATGCCAATATATAGCAAAGGAGAAGAATAACTTTACCCAGCAATTACTGATCAGCAGCTATAATAATGAGAAGACTTTGAAATGTAACAGTACTAGACATTGAAGTTAACAATAGATCAGTTCACCTCTATGGATTCAAACTAATGACATACATCATGATAGTATGTGACCCATTAAACAGCTAGTAGAAGTTCCTATAAGGGCCACATATATGAAGCAGACACAGTGGTTGCTAAATTGGCAAAGGTCTGTTGATTCTATCTGATACCTCACAGTAACATGGCAAAGGTCTGTAGATTATATCTGTTAACAAACAGCATAGACTATGCCCCATTAAACAGGGCAGCAGGCACAGTAATTATAAAGCTGAAAAGAGAACTATAGATTCATCATGATGATATTTATTTTATTTATTTATTTAGCTTTTGTTGACCGGGTAAGTGCACTAGACAAACCCTGCCTATTTTCAGGCACGACCCGGGGGAGGGGGATACAGATGAATGCCAACTGACCTTGAACCAGATTAAGCTGTTGGTGGTATTTTTAGTGAATGAGGGAAATTTGGCCAGGACACCGGGGAAATTCTCCTACTCTTTTCGATAAGTGCCATGGGATCTTTAACATCCACCTGAACTACCACCAATCCAGGCAGATGGGACCTTGGTTTAACGTCTCATCCGAAGGACGGCACCTCAGAAGTGCAGCACCCCCCCATGCTGCACTACAGTGTCAGTACTGGGATAATAACCCAAGTGCCAGATGTGGGAAATGAACCCACATCCCTCTGATCTCCCGGCCTCAGAGGCGAGTGTGCTACCTACTGATATGATAAATGACAAAGCAAGCAAAGTGTCCATGTACCAGTTATTGTCACCTAGGTTGAGGTTTTGCAACACTGTAGTCAGCAGGGCTAGAGCAGCATGTCTGAGCCAGCTGCCTCGAATGGCTGACATAAGAGTTAAAGAATGAAAGAAAATGTCTTTTCACAGACAATACTAAAATGGGGCAATAGTGGATGAAGTTGACAGGTGGAAACAACTACAGGGGGACCTATCCAAATTGCAGGAGTGGTCACTGAAGTGGCAGCTGGGCATCAGTGTGAAGAAGTGCAAGGTTATGCATTTCGGGGCCAAGAACCTGAGGAGGGAATATTAGTTGGGCAGTGTGAGGCTGGGAGTCACTGAAGAAGAAAAGGACTTAGGGGTGATAGTAATGGAAAGCATGAACAGCTGTGCTCAATGCAGGAAATCTGCAGCTAAGGCTAATAGGATGCTGGGGTGTACTGCAAGGGGATTCTCATCCAGGCATAGAGGGAGCCTGCCACTCTCCAGGTCCTTAGGTCAGGCCACTCTTGGGAGTACTGCGTGCAGTACTGACATCCATATCTGAAAGGATATTAGACTGCTAGAGAGGTGCAGTGAAGGTACAAAATGATATGGGGATGAAAGGCAAAACCTATGAGGACAGGCTGAGGGATCTGAGTTTGTACACCCTGGATGAGAGGAGGGATAGAAGGATATGACTGAAACATTCAAGTACTTGAAGGGATTGACAAATCTAAGGCTGATGGGTTATTTAAGCTGAAGAAGGGAAGGGACATTAGAGGGAATGGGCTAAGACTGGATGGGAGAAGATTTAGGAGAGCGATGAGGAGACATTACTTCACAGAGAGCGTGGTGTTGAAATGAAACACAGCACTAGAGGGGGTGATTTCATATAAAATGGTGGGTAGTTTTAAAAGGGGATGGGACATGGCACAGGAGAGAGTCTGGGTAAGTAGTGCTGAGAACTTCCTGGAGGTGAGGGGAGTGGGGCAGCTGCAATCTAGGGGTGCTAGCTGCACACTCAAGCAGACTTGATAGACCATGAGGCCTGTTTTCGCTGGAAGATTTCATAAGTTTCTTTGTTCATATGCAAAAATCAAATCTAGAGGAAATGGTGAGCTGCTGAGGTCCAGAGTCACAGAATGTGTTACATTCCTGAAAGTGATGAACTGTGGCCTGGTCATATGCAGGATGTGAAACTATTTTGTCTGTGTGTTTCCTTTGTTCTTCAAACTGGTTGTTGAATAGCCCTCAGAGACCAGTGCAGTTCCTTTAGGAGCAGGTCAGATGAAAATGTGGATACAGTGCACAACCCTTTTGTTTGTAGGCTTCCTTTGTTCTTCAGAGTGGATGTTGAATAGCCTTCAGAAAAAAGTACAGTTCCTTTAGGAGCAAGTGAGACAAAATGTGGATTCACTGCAGAATCCAGCATCATGGAGTTTGTCAAACTTAGTTGCTAGACTTAGTTTTTCTTGGGATGACTTCAAAAAAGTTGATTTAAAATGAAAATGCAGATACCTGGTGGTGATGTTTTTTCAGAAATTCAGTCCAGGAGACTTTCACAGAAGTGTGCAAGAATGGCAGTATGGTTACACCAAGCAAAAAAAACATGAAAATCCTCAAAAACTAACCTACTGACACAGACAAACACATACAGCCACCAACACAGACCGAGGAGGAGGGACCAAGGTGTATCGAAGCATCCAGGAGTGCTAATAATAAATAATAATAAAACTTTATTTTTATGGTGCCGTTCCAAAACCAAGGCACCTCACAATTATAAAACATCACAATCAACATACTTATTAAAATACAATATGCAATTAAATAAAACAAAAAAAAATCAGTCATCAAAAGCATAATACCAAAGGTGAGTTTTCAGACCCTCTTTAAATCCCTCCACAGTTGTACACTATTGGCAACTGGTGGGGTAGAGAATTCAAAGAGAGGAGGCCACATTCATAAAAGCCCAGGCCCCAGATGATTTTAAACATACTCTAGAATTTCTAGCAACCTCTCACCAGCTGAGCGAAGCGATGGCCCAAGAGGTAAGGAACCAGAAGCTCTTTCAGGTAGTCAGGGCCAAGCCCATACAGTGCTTTATAAGTCAGAAGACTGACTTTAAAGGTGATCTGCCATTGTACAGGCAACCAGTGCAGAGCACGCAGCACCGGAGAAATATCGTAGGACCGGGAGGTCTCCGTCAAAAGTCGTGCTGCCGCGTTCTGCACTAGCTGCAAACAGCGGAGTTCTACCCCAGAATGCCCCAGGTAAAAGGAGTTGCAATTATCCAAGCATGAGGACACAAAGGCGTGGACCAGCATAGGAGAGGTCACCAGATGGAACAAGGTGCTTAATCCTGGAGATATTCCTAAAATGGTAAAAGGAAGTTTTGACAACGGCCGACACCTGCGCATGTAGCTTCAGCCCTTCATCAAAAATTAGCCCCAGTTTCTGCACCTGTTCAGAGGCCAGGAGAGATAAACCCCAGAGAAAAGCCACGAGGGTACCAACCCCTGGCCCCCTATCCGGTGACCTGGGTCCACAACCAGCACTTCAGTCTTTCCTGCGTTCAAATTCAACCAGCTTGAATCCATCCAGCCTGGATTTCCATGAGGTAGTTATTAAAGACTGAGAGGCCCCATCCAAGTTAGGGTGCAAAAAGAGGTAGAGCTGGGTATCTTCAGCATAGCAGTGAAACCTCAGCCCATACCTCCTTATAGTGTCTCTGAGGGGGCGGCATATACACTGCGAACAACATGGGGGACAACACCAATCTCTGAGGAACCCCACATGATGGAGGGATTGTGTCAGAGGAGTAAAGCCCGACACCACTCTCTGAGTTCTTCCGTGAGGTAAGATGTAACCCACCTGAGGACTGTACCTGACAGGCCACAGATGAACCTCAGATGCACAAGAAGAACCCCATGGTCCACAGTGTCAAACACTAAAGAGAGAGCCAGAAGAACCAAGACAGAATGGTTTCGCCATCAGGAGATCATTGAGCACCCAAACCAGTGCTGTCTCAGTACTGTGCCTCTTTTGAAAACCGGGTGGAGAGGTTCATAGATGTCATGGATGGTTAAATGGTTCTCCAACTGAGCAGCTACCATCTTCTCAACCACCTTCTCTAAAAAGGGAAGATTAGAGATTGGTCTGTAGTTCACATGGCAGTTCAGGTCCAAGGAAGCTTTCTTCAGGAGAGTCGTTACCACTGCCTCCTTCAGGGAGCTAGGAAACTCACCAGTTTCCAAAGAGCACCAAACTGTCCGAGCAAGGACCAGGCCGATGGAATCAATACAACCCAAAATAAGGGAAGTTGGTCCTAGGTCCAAACTACAGCATGTGGGATGCATGCTCTGGACAATCCTCATGACATGCATGAACTCCGGGTGGTTGAAGGTACTCCAGGAAAGCTGAAGGCCAGTGACCAAGCACTGATCAGAAGCAATGCCAGAAGAGTATGCTGATCAGATAGCTACCCTGATGTCGGCCACCTTAGTCACAAAGAATCGAGCAAGTTCATCACACTCTATTTGTGAAAAGCTTTCCGGACTTGCAGACAGGCTGGGTTGCACAGTCTGTCTACAGTCCAGAAAAGCTGAGGTGGTCGATTCTGAGTGGCTGCAATCTCTCCGGACAGGAACTCTGCCTTCTTGCTGGTGATTGCGAATTGATAGGATTGATAATGATCCATCAATCTAAGGTGGTTGGCATCAAGGGCAGATCTCCACCAGCAATGCTCTAACCTTCATCCTAGTTGCTGCATCTCCCTCAATGTCCCATCGAACCAAGAGGACTGAGGCTGAAGGGAGAGAGGATGAACTCGGACAGGAGCAATGACATCCAAGGCTAATGAGATGGCCATATTATAGGCCACCATGAGATCCTCTGGGTCACTGTTTGTCTCTGGAATCATCGATAGGTCAAGTACTGCCAGTAGACCTTCAGAGCTAACATCTCATAAAGGGCAATACTTGACCATCTCCACAGGGGTCGGCTTATGAGATGGGGCCCCAAAATTGAACCTCATGATGTAATGACACAGACCATCTGACTGGTTCCACCCCAAGTCTGAGGCTTCGATCCCAGGAGGAAAACTAAGTCAAGAGATTGACCATGTTTATGAGTAGCAGTGGTAACTATCTGTGTGAGGCCCAGAGATGACATTAACTGGAGGAAGTGCTGTCCAAATTGTGAGAGTTCATCATTGACCCAGGAGTTAAAGTCACCCAGGACCATCAGCCTGGGGGACTCAGATGCCATGTTGATGATAAAGTCCACTACTTCCTGAAGGAACTGTTTCCCATCCCCAGGTGGACGGTAGATAAGAACAATCCTACAATCTATGCCTGCTACAAGTACACTCAAATGACTCTGTCTCCTCAACTGGTACACTCATGAGGCCCAATTCGTCTTAAAAGAGACTGCAACCCCCATGATCCAATCTCGAGGTGAATCACCGAGTAACCAGCTGGAATTGCAGCCTCTAATTTAGGGCCAAAGTTCTCATCCAGCCAGGTCTCAGCGATGCAAGCCAGATCCACTGAATTTACAAGGTCAGCAATAATTGTAGTCTTGTTTTTAATGGATCTGGCATTGCATAACACCACTCGAGTTGGAAGAACTACCGGGGCTGCCCTGGCCATGTGCCCACCTAAATCAGTTGTGCCCTTGGGTATGGGAACCAGACAAGATTGACCACGGTCTGGATTCCATTTTGCCCCAGGGCATCTTCTGGTCCTCACAACCCCGATGCGATGGCCCCACTCATTCATCCTCCGCCGTTCACTCCTACCAACCCCCTCCTCCCCCAATGCACAATACCCAGCACTCTGCAGCGCTGGTAAGTTGACAGATGTAATGGGGGGGAGATGAAGGGGTGAAGAGAGTGAAGGGCAGAGGATGAATAGCGCACCACCATGGGGGCAGGTCTCCAACACATTCCAGTGACTAAAACCAAAAACATAAACTAAACTACACAATAACCAGTACTAATTCCTACACAAACTAATTATAATAATTACAACAATTAAAATGTAAGATCTCAGGCTCAATCTAAATCCAAGTTAAGAGCCAAATCTCTCAATCCCTAGTAGCTCTCTTACTACAAAAGGAGACTGGTAACAGAATTTCACAGTCTCAAAATTCAAAAATAAGGCAGATCATAAACTAATAATTAATTAGGATAAGGATTAGAGCTATATGATCCTATAGTACTTTCAAACCCCACCCCATATACAAAAACAATTTTTTAAAAAATATGCAATACAATAGTAAATTAAAACTAACTAAAAATCCAAAAAAGCACAAAAAAAAACCAAGTAAAACTTTTTTATAAATAATTAAAATGAATACTAAAGTCCAAGAAAAAGTCAGCCAAAGTATACAATCTTTAGCCCCCCAGGGCCCTCCCACAGCTGGAGGAGCCAAATGAAGTCAGGGACTCTCACTCCCAATATGTCCTGAATATTTGTTTTTCAGCCGCCATGCACTGTCACTGCTGGGAAGACAAAGCAAATAACAAGGCACTCTCACTGCCCTTCCAGATTGTAATAGTGGCAGTGGTAAAGTAAATTTCTTCAGCTCCCCAAACAATCTCACTGCCAGGGGACTGAACAGATGATAAGGCACTCTCACTGCCTTCCCACAAAACAGAAAATTAAAATGAGAAAGTCTGACTGTGAAAGTAAACGACAAATGGAGTTGAAGTTTTCCCCTCAGTAGTCTCAGGTGAGCAGGGCAGGATCCCAAAAATCCCAAACAGGACTAGAACCACTGATGCCCGCGACCACACTACAGAACTCCAATGAGGCACACCCATGGGTATACCCTAGGGAGAAGCTAAAGGACAATTGATCCAGTCCACTGGCTACCCATCCAGACTAAAGCACAGCTCTCCATGTAGCCTCACACCCAAGTGGGCAAACGCCCAACAGGGTTGGGACCCCTGACTCACTACGCTACATCACATGAGTCATTCCACTCCTTCAATCATCAGTCTCTTTAGACTCCAGCGATCTTCTAGCACAGCATCCAAATGAATCCAGGAAGTGCACCCTCACTCTAAACCAATCCACAGTCAAAGACAAGCAGCCTCTATGAATAAAACATGAAATCCAAAGTCCAAACAGCCCAACATGCCTTAAGCGGTATCGGTGGACAAGAAACGACTCCAATACACATAACAAGACCACCCTGGTCGACCCAGTATTGCTCCAAGTGCTCATACTTCGCCAAGCACAATCCCAATGACCAACTCCAACTCACCAGTACCAACACAGATATGAGAGCCCAAAACTGCACCAGAGCTAGTAAACAAATAAAAGCAACAAATAAAATGAAAAAAAAAAATCAAAACAGAGTTTTAAGAGAAATCGTACACTGACTGCTTAAACAGCCAACAGCATGCTCAGCCTAGCAGCCATCTTTTTTCATCATAGTTAATGCTGAGAGCACAGTTAGTATGCATCTAAGGCTTACTTTCCTTGCTATTGTGGTAGTTATACCTTTAGGATGAGAGTAAGAGGGAAAGAACTTGTCTCTGAGAGGGTGGAGATGTTAGACTGGCAGAGTAAACATTTTTTATGCAAACATGAGAGCAGAAATGAGTAACACAGAATGTTTGCTAATTCTCCACTGACAATAATGCAGAACAGTGCTAAATAAAACAGATCACTAGGAAGATGGAGTGGTGGTAGCACTAAGGAGGTAGTGAGATACCACAGTACATAGAAGAGTTTAATGTGGAGGAAAAACTCCCTACATGGATAATATAGGAGGTAAAGTACTTAAAGTGTGGAAAATGCAAAATTTGTGTTCATGGAAATATTGTGTTTTGCTAGATGACGTAACACCTGAAGTGAGTTTAGCTAAAATATATAATCTGGGATAAGAAAGGTCTTTGTAAAAAACATAAATTTCACCAACAAAAGTGAAATCTGTAGGAGAAAGATGGTAAAGTGCCTGTGACATCTGTTTAGGAGGGAGCTGTCCTCTGGAAGTACAAAGCAGTTTCTCTCTGATGCACTATGTGTTAAGATAATTCCCTTGTACTTAACTGATGTAACTGCATAGACAATTAAGCAATAAGACACAACAGGGTGTGGGTTATTGGGGGTTTACCCATTCCTTGTATGGTGTGTCACGAGGCGCATCGGAGTGACTTAACCACATAAGAAGTGGGTAAATCCCCAAAGACTCACACCACAGAGTACCTTATTGTGATTATACAATGGTCCCATGTGTAAAACAAATATAAAATGTGTTTAATTATGATTAAAAATGCTATTTCTCAGCCATGGGTAATGCAGGATTTACCCATGGTCATGTGACATGTTTTGACCAATGAGGTTACAGGATTTTCATATGCAATTGTATAATGACATTTATTTTATGCCACGTGAAGTCTTATGCTAAATGAATACTAGGCACTGTGTTCCCTACCTAATACAAATACATTTCTGAACTCTGTCTAGGACCCTATTAAAATAGAGCCCCTATTAATCCTTGCCAGTCTGGGGCCAGGGCATTGCTTACAGGATAGCGCCTAACGTTAAATAGAAAACAAAGACTGCTGTTTTTAAGTAGAAGTAAAGTACTGACAAAAATCACCATATAGTGTACCTTAAAATAGATTGTTGAATCAGTCGATGCCTGCCAATGCCACACACAGTGAAAAAGAGACAACAATGATGAAGAGGAAGTACAGCTGTTGTAAAAACGAAGCCTTACAAAGAGTGCATGCATGTTTCTGTCCTACAGATTAAGAACTTGGAGTGGGTTTTCAATTACATGTGACTGACCCAGGTGTGTCCTAGGACTTTTGCAACAGTAGAATACTTTCCAGCTGTCTTACTTCTAAAGCTATAAGCATGAGGACACTTTAGAACTTTTTAATAATTAAAACACATCTTCTATGTTTATCACAGACAAAAGTAAAGAACACAGGTCAAGCTCTCTGTCAAGATATACCAATGTAGTTGTGACTGGCCAACTCCATACTGAGGATCAACATAATTCAGATGATGACAGTATTACTAAAGAAAATAAGATCATCTGGGAAACCACGACAGAAAAGTCAAGAGTCACTTCTGAGGAAACAGCTGATACGCCTAAGATTGAGATGGAGAATCGGTCATTATCCGAAGCCAGTGATAAAAGTCAGGAATCTTTGACTACATCACCTCAGAAGACAAAACAAAAAAGAAGATAATCAAAATGTTTAAAAAGATGAAAGAACAAACATTTCATGGTAAAAAGTCAGACAGCACCAATAAATATGTGGCTCATGACAGTAATAAATGTGTTATAATTCTACTGGGATGTGTCTATACTAATTTTAAAATTGTGGTAAATAGCCAGGGAGATTTTAAAGGAGATGTTCCACAGCATGATATTCGAAGGGTGGAGATGCATCGTGCGACTCCAGCTGTGCTTAAGTGCAGCAATACTGTGTGATTCATCTGCAAGGGATGTCCATGAATATGTGGCACATCCATATTCAGCAGAGATGTGTAGTGCAGGTGCCTGCCCACCTCGGAGATGTGCCACATAAAGTTAGGCTTGGAAGAACCAGGCCCAACTCATAACCACCCACAGGCAGGCTGGCACAGCAGCTGCCAGCCCCTGCATCCTTGTGGTAAACCCCCAAATCCTGAACCATGTCCCCATAGCTTGACCCATGCCTCCCGTCCATAGTGTAGAGCCCCTCCCGATCTCTGGTCAGATAAAAATATGTTTTTCCCCATCCCATTTTCTATAGTGTGTCTCCCCATCCCAATCCCCAGTTGGATAACAAATGATTTGTGCTCCATACCATTTTCCATAGTGTAGTCTCCTCCTGCCCCATAGTAGAACCCAGTTTGACTTAAAAACAAATCATTACCTCAACCCTCTTTTCCATAGCGTGGTAAATACCCCTCCCAATCCTGATGCCTGATCAAAGAATAAAATGATGGTCCCCATGCTCCTTTTCCATAGTGTGGTGGTCCCCCGCTAATCTTGTTTCTGAATCAAATGCAAAAAATAATCACAACTGCCCTTTTCCATAGTATAGTGGCCCCCCCCACCTCACCACCCGACTCAGGCTCACACATCACCCTGCTCCCACCATCCCAGCATGGACAGTCAGCTGGTGAGCAGCACAGCCTCCACATACCTCCATGTATGCCTGCCAACTGAACTGTCAATGAATGACAGCTTACTGTAAGGACTACAAGCCCACTGGCTGACACTGTTGACCAATGGGCTTGCAATATGTACTATAAGTTGTCATTCACAACTTTACAGAAAGTTGTGAATGACAGCTGCAAGCCTATTGGTTGACAGTGTCAGCCAATGGGCTTGTAGTGCTTATAGTAAGCTGTCATTCATTGACAGTTCAGTCAGCAGGCAGCTGTGGAGGTGTGTGGAGGTCTGTGCTGCTTGGGGCTGGCTGTCCATGGTAGGATGGGGGAGCAGGGTGGGATGTGTGTGCCTGAGTTGGTGGGGGGCAACTACACTATGGAAAAGGGCAGCTGTGATTATTTCTTTGTTATCAATCTGGGATCGGGAAGGGGTGAGAGGAACCACTACACTACGGAAAAGGGGTATGGGGACCATCATTTTATTCTTTGATCAGGGATCAGGGCGGCGAGGGGGGACACTACACTACGCTATGGAAAGGAGGGTCAGGGCAGTGAATTGTTTTTAAGTTGAATGGGATTTGGTGCAGGGCAGATGGGACACAACACTGTGGAAAATTGGATAGAGAAAAAATTATTTTTCATTCACTTGGAGATTGGGATGGGGAGGGGGATGCTGCTACACTATGGCAAAAGGGTGGGTGTTGGAGGAACACAACATGGGACTGGGTGGGGGGGTTACATAGAAATATAGAAACATAGACTTTGATGGCAGATAAGGACCGCTTGACCCACCAAGCTTGCCCATATTCCTACCTAATGGATAAGCTGCAGATCCTAATTAACCAACAGGGTACTTCTTCCTACCCCACCCCCTAGAATTGCCTTATGACTGTCCCATGCATTCTTGAATTCCACCACTGTTTTTGATTCCACAACCTCCTCCAGAAGGTCATTCCTTGCATCCATAACCCTCTGTGTGAAAAAATGATTTCTTACATTACTTCTGAGCCTCCCCCCTCTATCTTCTAACTGTGCCCCCTTGTTCTTGCACACCTCCTTTTCTGAAAGATGCTACCCTCTTGGACTTTGTTGTTTCCCTTAAGGTACTTTAAGGTTTCTATCATATCTCCCCACTCCCTCCTTTCCTCAAGGCTATACATATTAAGCTCCTTAAGTGTCTCTTCATATGTCTTCTGGTATAGACCCTGCACCATTTTAGTTGCCCTCCTCTGGACTGCCTTCATCCTGCTTTATGTCTTTGTGGAGATTGGTCTCCAGAACTGCACGCAGTACTCCAGTTGGGGTCTCACCAGCATCTGTACAGAGGGATAACAACTTCCTGTTTTCTACTGGTGATGCCTATCTCTATGCATCCCAGTATCTCTCCAGCCCTCCTTACTGCCCTCTCACATTGCTTGCCCACATTTAGGTCATCTGATATAACTACTCCCAGGTCCCTTTCCATTTTTGTTGTTGTCAGTATCTGCCCCCCCATTGTGTACTCTTCCCCTGGGTTTTTCTTTCCCAGGTGCATTACCTTGCACTTCTTAGCATTGAATCTAAGCTGCATTACATTTGACTATTCTTCTAACCTTGCCAAGTCCCTTCTCATCCTTTCCACCCTACCTTGTGTATCAACTCTGTTGCAGATCTTTGTGTCATCTGCAAAGAGACATACTTTTCCTTCCAGTCCCTCTGCAATGCCACTTATAAAGACATTGAAGAGTACCGGTTCTAGTACTGAACCCTGCGATACCTCATTAGTAACCCCCCTTTTTTCAAAGTGGACTCTGTTTGCTATTACCCTCTATGTTCTGTTCTCCATCCAATCCTTTACCCAGGCTACCATCTTGGGACCCACTCCCAGGCTGGCTAGCTTGTGTATATTAATCTTTTGTGTGGGACTGTGTCAAATGCCTTGGTAAAGTCTAGGAAGGCCATATCCACAGCCCCTCTCTGATCTTCTACTTTGGTCACCCAGTCAAAGAAATGTATTAAATTCATCTGACATGACCTTCCTGCTATGAATCCATGCTGCCTTGGGTCCTGTTACCCTCTGGCCTCTAGGTACTCAACAATTGCTCCTTCAGAAGTGATTCCATCATTTTCCCTATCACTGAGGTTAAACTGACAGGTCTGCAGTTTGCTGCTTCTGCCCTGCTCCCACTTTTGTGAAGTGGAATGGCATCTGCATCTGCCCTCCTCCAGACCTCGGGTACCACCCCTCCTCCCATGATTTGTTAAACAGGGTAGTCAGTGGTGCCACTAGTTCTACCCTTAGTTCTTTTAGAACTCTGGGATGAATCCCATCAGGCCCCATTGCTTTGTCCACCTTCAGTTTTAAGAGTTCTTTCACAACCCTTTCTTCTGTGAATGGGCTGGTATCAACTCCTGTATCCAGAGTGTTTCTATTAATTGGTTTAGGTACCCCCCTTCATTTGTGAATACTGATCAAAAATATTTCTTTAGTATCTCTGCCTTTTCACAGTCACCCTCTGCCCACCCCCTCGCCTTTATTAAGCCTCAGTATCCCTCCCTTGGTCTTTTTTCACTCCCTGATGTACCTATAGAAGTTTTATCCCCCTTCTTAACTGAGTTGGCTATCTTTTCCTCAGTCTGGGCCTTTGCTGTTCTGACTGCCTTCCCAGCTTCGTTTTGCTTTAACTGATACAATTCTCTGTCTTGCTCCTTCTGTGATTCCTTGTACTTCCTGAATGCTTTTTCTCTCAAACCTTCCTGCCACTCCTTTGAGAACCATAGTGGTTTCTTACATCGTTTTGTTTTGTTTATTTGCTTCACACCAAGGCTTGTTGCCTCTGTGATGGCAGTTTTGATTATTCCCCATTGTTCTTCCACCCTCCTTCCTGCCCATTTGCTAGTACATTCCTAGGCATCACCACTTTTGGCAAAGTCAGCCTTCCTAAAGTCCAATATCTTTGCCTTTGTATGGCTTGACTCTACTGCTGTGCTTATCGTGAACCATACTTAGGTTAGGTTAGGTTAGGGTTAGGCAACTTGACGCATCCTGCTGTGTGCATTCCTGCTGCCTATATGCAAATGCAGCCATAATGGCATGCAAATGGCCCTTTTGCACTTTGCATGCCTAATGGCTGCATTTGCATTTTCCTGGCTGCATATCTGGAATTTGAGCCCGGTGCATCTGGAGATGTGCCATGTATCCCCATTACAGGTATCCGGGCCATCCAGGGGGATGCACCGGTGTATTGTCAGTGGCTCCCATTCGCAATGACTGCTATCATTGCTATATTCAGATGGGATGCGTGATTGCCATCCCATTTGAATATAGCATTTTTTGCGCCAGCCCATTTATTTGTAATGCACATCTAGATGCGTGGCCATTCCTCAGGCTTTGAAAACGGATCCCCAAAATCTGCTTTATACTTTAAAGTCATTTTCACTTAAATATCAGTACTTGATAAAGAGTACTATCTTCTAACCACTGAGGTCAGATTAATAATTAAGAGAATAAAAATTGATAATTTCATGTCATGTTCTTGCTGTTCTATAGCCCTAATCGCAAAACCATTTCATGCAATTTAACACAATTTGGTATAAGGACTGTGCACAATTTTACTTCTGCCATTTAAATTTCTGGGCAATCACGGAATCTACTTTTGTAATAATTCTCAGAACATTTGAGTAAATTCTATGAAATATCACCAATAGTAAATGGAGATTTTTAAAATAAAATTGTTTGTAAATGGTGGAGTTTTTGTAGTTTACAGTGTACTGTAGATTAACTTATTGTTATATGTGGTTCAGAGCTCAGTGCTTGTGTTACATACTGCATCTACATGATGTAGGTTTGAGTTTGGATACCGAGACCAGACCAGTAAGTAGAATGATGGTTCCAAGGAACAGTTGTATGAATGTTTAGTGCTTAAGTACTTTGGAAATAAACATGAATAAGTCAGTGAAAATAGTTCATGATGGACTGACAGTAAGATAGTGCTGATACTGGAACAAATGAGTTATTCGGTATGAGTTGATGGTGTGGCTTTTCTCTGTATCCCACCATAGGAAGGATGGTTAGTTGAATAGGATGTGACACCCCTCTGGTGGGATAAGAGTGCCGGAGAAGAAGTACGTGTAAGGGGAGGATGGAGGGGAGTGCATCTCACTCTAAGCAGAGCAGCAGGTTCTGCTTGCTTAAATAGGATATGAGGGAGGAGCTCTTCCCCATATAACAACAGGCAGGGCATTTCTTTTATATGTGGTTCAGAGCTCAGTGCTTGTGTTACATACTGCATCTACATGATGTAGGTTTGAGTTTGGATACCGAAACCAGACCAGTAAGTAGAATGATGCTTCCAAGGTATAGTGGTATGAATGGATAGTGCCTAAGTACTTTGGACATAGACATGAATAAGTCAGTGATTATAGTTCATGATGGACTGACAGTAAGATAGTACTGATACTGGGACAAATGAGTTTTTCGGTATAAGTTGATGGTGTGGCTTTTCTCTGTATCCCACCATAGGAAGGATGGTTAGTTGAGTAGGATGTGACACCCAAGATGTATGATATCCATGATTATCTCCTCCAACTCTGGAGAGTATGGCCAGCAGCACGCAGGAGAGGAAAACCCTTAGGGGGAAACCTCTGAGGACCCATGGCTGCCAACCTGCCCACCCTTCTGGGCATACTAAAGGAGCATAATCCTAATTACAAAATCACATATGCCCACACAATGCAAAGCATCATGGGCTGCATATGCAAATCACCACAGAATGTTATGCTGGTTCAACTTTAAGCCTAATTAAGTTATTTATTGGCTAGTCCAAATTGCAGATTACAGATGATCCAGTAGAACAGTTTGTAGTAAGAAATGAAGGTTGGAAACAGGCTTCCAAGTCTTGTGTAAGTGCTACAGTTGCTGAAGGAACACGTGAAGCATCCAGGTAGATTGCACTGAGATGAGCATCGTTGGCATACCTCCAGCAGATTCAGGACAGGGCTACAATGAGGCTCTCCTAAGGCTAGCACATAATAAATAGAAAATTATAGAGTACATATCCAGACTCTGACGCTGGTGGGCAGCGGGCAGGATGAATTGGAAGTAGTGCGGCCTCCGGGCTTTAGCTGATGGAAGGCATATGAATTTGATGGAATGGTAGAATGGCTTGAGATGAAGCTGATGACTGATGAATACAGTTCAGGTAATAGGACAAAGAGAGTAGGATTTATGCTTAGGTCATGATATAGAAGGCATACGACAGTAAAGTTGAACTGGAATCCTGGCAGGATTTGAGGGTAGTAAATCAAAGCACTGGTGCGAGGTTAGGAAGCATCCAAGGAAGTATAACAGGGCAAGCCCCATAGGTGAGGATGTGCGGTTGGACCATAAGTTAGGAGATAAGGTAGTAAGCAGCAAGTAAATGGACCAGGTTGATCAGTTGATGAGTAGTAGAACATGGCAGCTAGTGCCTCGGCTGAGATGTACAGCTTGACCATCAGCTGGTGAGGTAAGTAGAGTGGCGACTAGCTCCAAGTAAACATGTAAGCTCAGTCAGACCTTCGTAGGTCTGCTGGTAAGTAAGTAGAGTGGAAGCTAGTCCTCCTAGGCTAGTGTGCACAGTTGGTCCCCATGTAGGTTAGCAGATTAGCATGAATGAATTGTGAAGGTATAGAGCATATCTGGGGTGATTACTATGAGAATGGTAAGATCCACAGGTGAGCATATGCAATCCATTTACGTTGCGTTGTACTTGTTGAGTAATTTTGGCAGATAAGGAATTGTCTGAGGAGAAAGAAACTTGAATGAATGACTGAAATCCAGTAGGAGAATATGATCTTGGAGTCGATGCCAAGCAAAGTAGAATAATCAGGTATGAGATAGAGTATATGAACCTCCAGGCCCACACTGGGCATGACAGGCTGAGAGATGTATGAACCTCCAGGCCAGATGTGGCATAGGAAGGCATAGAGTATGAATAGTTGTACCTCCAGATTCTGAAGGTGAAGTAGGTATAAAATAGAAGTATATGAACCTCCAGGCTCAGACTGGATGTGGCAGGCTGACAGAAGTTAAGAACCTCCATACCCGATGCTGGGTGAGGCATGCATATGAATGAACAGTCAAACATCTAGGCCTTGAAGGTGAAGCAGGTACAAGGTAGAAGAATATGAACCTACAGGCCCAAAGTGTGACGAAGGCAAATAAAGTTGTGAACTTGCTTGCCAGACGCAGGCAAGGCTGACAGATTAATAAGGTAAGCTTGAAGCTATATGAGCATGATGGGCTGATCTGAAGGAGTAGTTGAGTGTTAGGATCTTGTAAGGTCGAATAAATGTAGTTGACAGAAAGGCTTGAATGATAATGCATCTAATGGATAATGTCTTGAAGCCCATCCCCAGGGGCAATGATGTCAATAATGCATGACGTTATCCTAAGCTCAGACATGACGTAGCTCTAAGTGTCCCCGTCCATTGCTCAATTTACATAGTACTATGAATTTCCAAATGTGTGCTCGATAGCTAGGCGGCACTACAAAGCTATTTTGTAACACATAAGCATCGTAATAGCATCTCTAGGGCTAATGAGTTGGAATTAACAGGAACTACCCTTAAATGAGATCAAATACTGTAATTGTAATTGGTCCAAGAAGTGTAGGAAAGCCAGTGCCCTTATGTGAATTGCTGAGTAAAGAGTAATTAAATAGTAGTAGGTGCCTGCCATGGTTGCTGTAGGTTTGAACCCAATTAATACCAGCCAGGAAGTGTCTCAGTATCAGAGACTATCAATGAACTGGGAAACCTGTGACTGCATTAGTGTGGGGAGTGAATGGTATGTAAATAGCGAAAACAAGTGCAACTACTGGTCATACAGTGAAGCTCGGTGAGCTGCAATGCCTGCACCATAGAGTGCTGGCTTTGAGCCAAGCCCTGCACAGCCATATGTAGAGGGAGCAGTATGAGAATGGAATGATGTGGTAGCCAGCAATATCCCAGGCCATCACGTAATGTTCAAGAGAAAGCAGTCTTAGTCCTTGAGGTAAGGGTCATTAAAATCAGGGTAGAGTCTGTGAATAGGGTGCCTTGAGTCGGTAGAAGCAGAAGATTGAGTAGCAGGTCGGGATAGCTCCAAGTGTCTGTAGAGTAGAAATCCCAATGCAGCCAGGTACATGAGTAGAGAGTAAGTACGAGCAAAGAATGGGATTCCAAGTGGCAGGCTGGTCCGAATAAGCCCCCCTCAAAAAAATAGAAAACAACTGGAAACATGGCAGATGAGCAAAGGAAATCACCAAACAAACCAAAACAAACAGCTCAGAAGAGGCGGGGAGCAAACGGCAAATGAAATAGAGGAACAGGAGGAGGGGAGAAGAGCAACCGAGCACCAGCAGTGCCACAAGCAAGTGCATCTCATTCTAAGCAGAGCAGCAGGCTCTGCTTGCTTCAATTGGATATGGGTGATGAGCTCATCCCCCATATAACAGGCAGAGCCTTTCATTTTTCTGTTGATGTGTGATTTCTCATTTTCATTCTAAAGTTTTAGGGTATGCTCATTATGTAAGATGTAAAGCATAGAGTCTATGTAAACTGCAAACTTTTCCCCCTGTAGTTTGCATAAATGTCATGGTTAAGTTGACTGAGTGGAGAATGAAGCCCTACAAACAGTGCATGCATGTTTCTGTCCTACAGATTATGTGCTTGGAGAGGGGTTTCAGTTACATGTGACTGATCCAGGGGTGATCTTAGACTTTCAGACCAGTAGAAGACCTTACCAGCTGTGTTACTGCTGAAGCTGTAAGCATGGGGACACTTGAGAGCATTTTAATAATGAAAACACATCTCCTATTTTTATTACAGGCAAAAATAAAGAACACAGGTCAAGCTCTCTGTCAAGTTATACCAGTGGAGATGTGACTGGCCAACTCCATACCGAAGACCAACATAATTCAGATGAAGACAGTTTAACTAAAGAAAATAAGATCATCTGGGAAACCACTTTGGTAGCAACAGAAAAGTCAAGAGTCACTTCTAAGGAAGCAGCTGATATGCCTGAGATTGAGATGGGGAATCGGTCATTATCCGAAGCCAGTGATAAAAGTCAGGAATCTTTGACTACATCACCTCAGAAGACAAACAATAAAAAGAAGATAATCAAAATGTTAAAAAAGATGAAAGGACAAACATTTCATGGTAAAAAGTCAGACAGCACCAATAAATCTGTGGCTGAGGACAGCAATAAATGTGTTGTAATTCTACTGGGACATATGTCTATACTAATTTAAAAAATTGTGGCAAATAACCAGGGGGAAGATTTTCAAAGGAGATGTTCCGCAGCATGATATTCAAAGGGTGGAGATGCTTCATGCAACTCCAGATGTGCCCAAGTGCAGCAATAATGTATGTGATGCATCTGCAGGTGGCGTGCCCATGAATATGTGGCACATGCCATATTCAGCTGAGATATGCAGTGCAGGTGCCTGCCCACCTCGGAGATGTGCCACACAAAGTTGGGCTTGGGCGAACCATGCCCTAACTCATAACCACCACAGGTAGGCTGCTGTACTACACACAGCAGCACAGCAGCTGCCAGCCCCTGAATCCCTTGTGGTAAGCCCCTGATCCTGAACCACGTCCCCGTAGCCTAACCCATGCACCCTTTCATTAGTGTAGATAGCCCTCCCCTCCCAATCCCCAGTCAGATAACAAATAGGTTTTTCCCCATCCCATTTTTTATAGTGTAGTGCCCCCCCAACACTGTGGAAAATGGGATGATGAAAAATATATTTTTTATTTGATTGGAGATTGGGGATGGGGAGGGGGAATGCTGCTACCCTGTGGAAAAAGGGTGGGTGATGGAGGAATACAACACGGGACTGGGTGGAGGGGTTAGGCTGCTCGATGCATCCTGCTGTGTGCATTCCTGCTGCCTATATGCAAATGCAGCCATAATGGCATGCAAATTGCCCGTTTATTTATTTATTAGATCATCGGTTAACAGACCTTTGAGACATAGACTTATGTACAAAGGCACCTCGTCAAGAGAGCAATACATCACAGCAAACAAAACAGTACAGCACATAATGCTTAGATTAAAAAGCAACCAGTGTTACAGGTATTCACTGGTGGTACACGCTTGGTAATAGGTAGATCACAGTAGTCATAATATAGGTACACGAGTACAACCATTGCATGCCTAATGGCGACATTTGCATTTTCCTGGCTGTATATCTGGAATTTGAGCCAGTGCATCTGGAGATGTGCTACGTATCCTCACTGCAGGTATTCCGGCCTTCCAGGGGATGCACTGCTGCATTGTCAGTGGCCCCCATTCACACTGCCTGCTACCACTGCTATATTCAGATGGGATGCGTGATTGCCATCCCATTTGAATATAGCATTTTTTTGTGCCGGTCCATTTATTTGTAGGGCACATCTAGATGTGCTGGCCATCCCTTAGGCTTTGAAAATGGGGGCCCCAAAATTTACTTTTATTTTTTAAAGTCATATTAATTTAAATATCAGTACTTGATAAAAGAGTACTGTCTTCTAACCACTGAGGTCAGGCTACATAATTAAGATGGATAAAGACTGATAATCTCATGTTATGTTCTTGCTGTTCTATAGCCCTAATCACTAAACCATTTCATGCAATTTAACACAATTTGGTATAAGGACTGCGCACAATTTAACTTCTGCCCTTTAAATTTCTGTGCAGTCACTGGTTCTACTTTTGTAATAATTCTCAGAACCTTTGAGTAAATTCTATGAAATATCACTAATAGTAAATGGGAATTTTTAAAATAAAATTATTTGTAAATGGTGGAGTTTTTGTAGTTTACAGTGTACTGTAGATTAACTCAATTTTTTCTGTGGATGTGTGATTTCTCATTTTCATTCTAAAGTTTTAGGGTATGCTTATTGTGTAAGATGTAAATCATAGAGTTTATGTAAACTACATACCTTTTCCCCTTTAGTTTACATAAATGTCATGGTTAATACAAAATCACACATGCCCCCACAATGCAAAGCATCATGGGCTGCATATGCAAATCACCACAGAATGTTATGCTGGTCCAACTTTAAGCAGAATTGCATGGTGCCGAAAGGCCTCTCACACAGTTTGCAAAGGGTGCTAACAGAAGACATAGACACGTGTTTCGTCCTACAAGGACTCATCAGTATGCCTCATCTGTTTGACACCCCAGTGCAATGGACCAGCTACCCTTAAGGCAGTGTGCCTTGGATATATTGTGGGGAACCCATTAAAATTCATGGTTAAGTTGACTGAGTGGAAAATGAAGCCCTACAAAGAGTGCATGCATGTTTTTGTCCTACAGATTATGTGCTTGGAGAGGGTTTTCAGTTACATGTGACTGACCCAGTGGTGATCTTGGACTTTCAGACCAGTAGAAAACATTACCAGCTATGTTAATTCTAAAGCTGTAAGCATGGGGACACTTGAGAACATTTTAATAATGAAAACACATCTCTATTTTTATTACAGGCAAAAATAAAGAACACAGGTCAAGCTCTCTGTCAAGTTATACCAATGAAGATGTGACTGGCCATCTCCATACTGAGGACCAACATAATTCAGATGAAGACAGTATAACTAAAGACAATAAAATCATCTGGGAAAGCACTTTGGTAGCAACAGAAAAGTTAAGAGTCACTTGAGGGAGCAGCTGGTATGCCTGAGATTGAGATGGGTAATCGGTCATTATACAAAGCCTGTGATAAAAGTCAGGAATCTGGGACTACATCACCTCAGAAGACAAAAAAATAAAAAGAAGATAAAAATCAAAGTGTTTAAAAAGATGAAAGAAGACACATTTCATGGTAAAAAGTCAGACAGCACCAATAAATCTGTGGCTGAAGACAGCAATAAAATGTGTTGTAACTCTACTGGGACGTGTGTCTATACTAATTTTAGAAATTGTGGTAAATAACCAGGGGGGAGATTTTCCAAGGAGTTGTTCCACAGCATGACATTCAAAGGGTAGAGATGCATTGTGCAACTCCAACTGCGCCCAAGTGCAGCAATACTGTGTGTGATGCATCTGCAGGGGGTGTGTCCATGAATATGTGGCACATCCCATATTCAGCAGAGATGTGTAGTGCAGATGCCTGCCCACCTCGGAGATGTGCCACACAAAGTTAGGCTTGGAAGAACCATGACTAACTCATAACCACCCACAGGTGGGCTGCTGTACTACACACAGCAGCACAGCAGCTGCCAACCCCTGCATCCTTGTGGTAGGTCCCCAAATCCCTGAACCATGTCCCCCATAGCTTGACCCATGCACCCCTTTCATTAGTGTAGATAGCCCCTTCCCCCTCCCAATCCCCAGTCAGATAACAAATAGGTTTTTCCCCATCCCATTTTTTATAGTAGTAGTGCCCCCATCCCAGTCCCCAGTCGGATAACAAATGATTTGTGCTTCATACCATTTTTCATATTGTAGTCTCCTTTCTGCCCCATACCAAACCCAGTTTGACTCAAAAACAAATCACTGCCCCAACGCTGTTTTCCATAGTGTAGTGGCTCTCCCTCCCAATCCTGATGCCTGATCAAAGAATAAAATTATGATCCCCATACCCCTTTTCCATAGTGTAGTGGTCTCCCCGCTCCATCTTGTTTCTGAATCAAATGCAAAAAAATAATCACAACTGCCCTTTTCCATAGTATAGTGGCCCCCCACCTCACCACCGACTCAGGCTCACACATCCACCCTGCTCCACCATCCCAGCATGGACAGTCAGCTGGTGAGCAGCACAGCCCTCTACATACCTCCATGGATGCCTGCCAACTCAACTGTCAATAAATGACAGCTTACTGTAAGGACTACAATCCCACTGGCTGACAATGTTGACCAATGGGCTTGCAATATGTACTGCAAGTTGTCATTCACAACTTTACAGAAAGTTGTGAATGCCTATTGGTTGACAGTGTCAGCTAATGGGCTTGTAGTGCATATAGTAAGCTGTCATTCATTGACAGTTCAATCAGCAGGCAGCTGTGGAGGTATGCAGAGGGCTGTGCTGCTCACCGGCTGACTGTCCATGGTGGGATGGGAGGAGCAGGGTGGGATGTGTGTGCCTGAGTGGGTGGGAGGCAACTACACTATGGGAAAGGGCAGTTGTGATTATTTCTTTGCATTCGATCAGGGATCGGGAAGGGGTGAGAGGGATCACTGCACTATGGAAAAGGGGCATGGGGACCATCATTTTATTCTTTGATCAGGGATCAGGATGGGGATGGGGCCACTACACTACACTAACACCATGGAAAGGAGGGTTGGGGCAGTGATTTGTTTTAAGTTGAATGGGGTTTAGTGCAGGGCAGGGAGACACAACACTGTGGAAAATGGGATGGGAAAAATTATTTTTTTTTTGATTGGAGATTGGGATGGGGAGGGGGAATGCCGCTACACTATGGCAAAAGGGTGGGTGGGTGATGGAGGAACACAGCACGGGACTGGGCAAAGGGGTTAGGCTGCTTGATGCATCCTGCTGTGTGCATTCCTGCTGCCTATATGCAAATGCAGCCATAATGGCATGCAAATGGCCCGTTGCATGCATAATGGCGGCATTTGCATTCTCCTTGCTGCATATCTGGAAATTGAGCCAGGTGCATCTGGAGATGTGCCACATATCCCCATTGCAGTTATTCAGGCCATGCAGGGGGATGCACCGGTGCATTGTCAATGGCCCCCTTTTGCACTGCCTGCTATCATTGTTATATTCAGATGGGATTCATGATTGCCATCCAGTTTGAATATAGCATTTTTTTGTGCCATCCCATTTATTTGTATGGCACATCTAGATGCGCGGGCCATCCCTTAGGCTTTGAAAATGGGGGCCCCAAAATGTGCTTTTATACTTTATAGTCATATTAATTTGAATATCAGTACTTGATAAAAGAGTACTATCTTCTAACCACTGAGGTCAGGCTACATAATTAAGACGGATAAAGATTGATAATCTCATGTCATGTTCTTGCTGTTCTATAGCCCTAATCCAAAACCATTTCATGGAATTTAGCACAATTTGTATTAGGAATGTGCAAAATGTAACTTCTGCCCTTTAAATATCTGTGCAATCACTGATTCTGCTTTTGTAATAATTTCAGAACATTTGAGTAAATTCTATGAAATATCACTAATAGTAAATGGGGATTTTTTAAATAAAATTGTTAGTAAATGGTAGAGTTTTTGTAGTTTACAGTGTAATGTAGATTAATTTTTTTTCTGTGGATGTGTGATTTCTCATTTTTATTCTAAAGTTTTAGGGTATGCTTATTATGTAAGATGTTGAGTTTATGTAAACTGCAGACCTTTTTTCATGTAGTTTACATAAATGTCATGGTTAAGTTGATTGAGTGAAAAATTAAGCCTTACAAAGAGTGCATGCATGTTTCTGTCCTACAGATTATGTGCTTGGAGAGGGTTTTCAGTTACATGTGACTGACCCAGTGGTGATCTTGGACTTTAGAACAGTAGAAGACCTTACCAGCTCTGTTACTTCTAAAGTTGTAAGCATGAGGACTCTTGAGAACATTTTAATAATTAAAATTCAGGAAAATAACATCACTTAGCAGAAATGTGCTACTTTACTATATATGTATAAAGCAGAAGTTCACATGTAAAATACTTTAGAAACTCCTTCATGTGCTTCATTTGAGACCACTGGTGTTGATCCCTCAGAATAACCAAATACATTTATTTGTTTTCACAGTTCATAGTTTGCATGCTATGCTAGAGCTGGTATTATCCAGGATGTTCCTAGTGTCCTTAAATTGTCAGTGTGCAGGGTCTGCTGCATGCTACTTCATCTTAGTTCCAATAAAAGTCAAGTTAAGCTGCATTAGCGATATTAATAATGTTGACTAATAATGAGTTTGAATCTAAAGACTCTCTGAAGCAGACTCAAAGGAGATGAAATACCATCTTATAGGAGTGGAAATACACTTTCTGTTATCATTTTCTACTAAAAATAGCTTATTCTGATTGACCGAATCATAGAATCTATTTTCCCTAAATTGAGTGTAAACTGCATGCTTAGCAAACACATGTGGTGCACAATATTTATTGAGTTAATATTCTTTTTCGTTGTAATCAGCTGTATTTTTTTTTGCACGATAATATGGTGTAGTGAGGGTTCTTTGAAATAAAACACTCTCTGTAAATGGGAGGTGTGTTAAATAAATTAGCAAAAAGTGTTCTGTGTGTTATATATTGGTACAAAATGTGCAATACAGAAGAGAATTTTTTGCAGTTAATTTCTTTCTCCTTCCCCAGGTGTCACACCTTCATACCTGATCCCCCAGCCCCATTCTCCGCTTGTGGCCTATCTTCCGCTATCCTCCATGGCTTGCCCCCCATGGTGGGGCAGCAGGAATTCCTTAACCAGCAGGAATGGATCCGGTGTGGAGGTTACAGCTATTCATGGGAGAGGGGCCTGCAGGGATCGGCTGTCATCATGCTGCACCCAAGACTCTTTTTACTTCCCTTTCTCCCTTAGGAGAGGAGGCATGCAATGATGTCCTATGGAAAGAGCATGCACCCATCTGCATTTGCTCCTCCAAGTGTCTGCTTCCTGTTCTCCCTTCTAAGCTTCAGTATGCTGTTCCCCAGCCATCGCTAGAGGCTAGTCAACACCAACTGCTGGTGGCCTGCCCCCCCAGAAAAGGAGAGCAGTCCACTGGATGATCAATCCTTCTCCTCCCCACGCCAACCCCCGGTGGCCCGTGCTTGTTCCTGAACACAGGTCGCCAGTGTAGCATGAGGTCAGACGTCCAGTGCCTCAGCTTTCAGTGCCACCATGCCGGCAATATAGAGGAGACATTTAAAAATTCCAATTATATTTGTCCCCCAAAAGGGTCAATTCCATTTCTTTCATTCTTTTCAGAAAATTGATGGCTCTATGTGATTTACAGTGTAATTAAAAGGTGCAGCTACAAAATGATTGTAAGAACAGACTTGTTAGCCAAGATTAGATTTTTAAGGAAATCTTTAGATATGGATCTTCTCCTTCCTTGCTCCAATACACAAAACTGCCAGTCATAGTCATATTGTTTGTGTTGTTGTTTTCTTGAAAAAACAATTGTAACAGTCAGAATGTATTGATTCACAAATATTAATATTAAGAAGAAACTAAATTGTGAAGTACACTGCACTGAGCTGGTTTTGTGTGGTGTTATACTGGCACAAGTCTGAGGAGCATTGTTCAAACACCTGTATCACATGAATAAAACCCCCAAATCTGTATAAATCAACACCTATACCCATAGGAAAAGTTCTTAATGGTTTCCCTTGTGGGCATGGAAAAGAAGAGTGCTGATTTGGTTGTCAGCAATGTTCTATACCTTAAGGAGTAGGACCCAATACTGAGTTGTTTGAAAAAGATGATTTTGTTTTCAAACATGTCTTAGAACAAAAGAAATGTCCAAGAAGACTCAAATTTCCTCAGAAAATTAAAAAAAAAACTATTGTAGTGGAGAATTGGTACTCCGGATGACTGAGGAACATCAGGAAATAAGACACCACTCACCCATGAAACTCTTTTTTATCTAAGATATATCTTTATGTTGGCCACCTTATGTCCCCCCACCAATGTTTTGGGATGCTATGCCTCTTCCTTCAGGAGTGTCATAATTGTTGTACTATTTTTAATCAGTATGTCCCAGTAACTGGATAATTCAAAAGCTACAAATCTAAGGAACTTTTTTGATTATTGCCTTCTGGCCTATAGAGGGAGTCACAATGCTCCTATTTTTCTGCCCTTATATGTACAACTGATTTTGGTATTTAGTTTCATGTTTGTCATGGTACCCCTTAAGAAATTAGAATGTTTTCCCCTTCTATTTTTTCTCTCCCTGCCAGTGGCAGGCTGCTCCGCCCCCCCCATCCACATCACCTGGCATCCCAGGGACTTACTTCTATCCCAGTGTTCCCCCCATGGCTTGGCCCTGTGGGGGGGGTCAGAAGCCCCCATCTGCCAATGGAAATGATCTAGTTTCTGGGAGAGGGTCCTGTAGCCTGGGTGCAGAGCCTGTCAGGTGTCAGTGTCATCCTGCCCACCACTAGCCATTTTTCTGTTTTCTTACCATCAGAGAAGTGGACATGCAATGCCATCCAGAAGTGCCTATGCATGCTTCTGTGTGTAGGACATCAACTGCTGCCACTACTCCATTCCCCACATTGTGGTCCCAGCTGCCTGTACCCCCAGTGACCGCTAGTGGTCAAGTGAATGCCAGGACCCATGTCCCCCTCCCCAGAGAAGGAGAGCTGCCCTCCAGATGCTTGAACCTCCTCTCCCTGGCTGAACCCTGATGCCACAAGATTGCAGCCAGCCCCAGGTTGCTGGCATTACAGCAGGTAAAGCTTTGTGCATCGGCCCTCCACCACCACCAGGCCAGCAGAAATTAGAAGTTTTGGTTTGTGAACAGTGCATTCCTTTGTGTTCAAGTTCAAGTTTATTGAAGGAAAACTCCATTGAGCAAGCTCATTCACAAGGAGGTCCTGAAGCATTTACACAGACATGTGGACATTAAATAAAAGGTATCATTGGCTATAATTATACAAAGTGTATATGAAGTTCACAAGAGGCATTTCATTATAAGATACAGCCTAGTAGAGCAAGGTCCAGTTAGTAATTTGCTTATTTATGTTCAGACAATTCAAGGGAAGATTTGTACACATCACTCAGATAAAGGCAATAAAATGGTTAGTATGCAAAGACAGGAGAGAAAGGATAAATAGGCAGGCAGGTAGAAGATTCAAAGAAAGTGAGGATGGCTGGGGGTTAGGAAGAGTAGGGGGAAGAAGATGTGAGTAGGAGGTCTGGTGGTAGAGGGCAGTGAGGGCAGATAAAAGGAAACATATCATTTAGCACTTTAAACCTTATGCTTTCTATGTAGTTGCAGTTCTGGCTTGGATAGAACAAGGGCAGTCGGTGCACATGTGACTAACATAAAGGTGGGGAGAGGCTTTAGAGCAGCTACAAATGTCTTTTATTTTAGATGCGACATTTGTATCCTGCATTCTCCTGAGCTTGTGTACTGTGCTTTAAAAGAATCAGCGTTTGTGCGTGGCTCTCTCTACAGATTGATAAACTGCGTGTGTTTAATCTCTCCCAGGGACTTAATTGACTGTCAGGTCATCAGGACAGCTCGAGATGAGGGGCAGTTATCCTACAAAACACGCACTCCTACATGCACGAGCGCGGAAGCGTGAGCGTGAGACACGAGCACCACTTTGGAGTCAAAAAATTTCAAACTAAATTTCGTATTTTATTAACTGTTAAGACCGAGACTTTGGTGGCAAGTACACTTTAAATCTGAACATACAGAGAGCATCACTGACTTAAACTCTCATCGAGTAGATTAAGCAAAGACAAATATAATAGTGTGGACTCTTAAAACCTTGAACTATACTCCATTACATTTCTTATTGTCATATGTGCATCTTCTAAGGGAGTTTTACAGCATCTGTACAATGGTTACTTTAAGGGTTTTATGCTTTGGACATTACGGAAAATTATTGCTTGTTTATTGAAACCTTTTTATTTTTAAATACTGTTTGTGGATAGGATAACAAAGCTTTAATTGACGTGTAGAACCTACTACATAGAAATACCGTGCTTACTAGAAGTGGCAGGGAACTGAAGGTCACACAACTAAATAAGAGAGCCAACATTACAGTTGCAAAAGTGGAGAAACAAGGTGGTAGTGGGAGAAACTGCTGCATTTATATGCAGGGGCTGTCTCCTATTGCAATAGCGTCATCCATTGTGTCTTCTACTCCCAAGGTTCATGATAATTATAGGTATTCTCCTTTAGGGTCTAGTACCCATGAGATATTATCTAATTCTATATCATCTAGACAACTTATGGACGATAAAGGAACTGATTATAACTTTATCCCATTACCAAAAGAAGTGTTAAGTTCTAAATCATTAATGACTCGGCATAATATTAATTCTGTTTTTCAGAATATTTCAACATCTGTTTCTTCTATGGCTAATTTTTCAAATATTGACTCTCATACTTGCAATGATTTACTTAATCTGAACACTAGTAAGAGCGTTCATGCTGTTCATACTGCAACAGAAAATAATGACTTCCTTTTCACCTCATGCAGGTTTTGAGGAATCCAAGGACTCTAATATCAGAGCAGAGGCAACTAATAAACTAAGGCAGTCCACTTATGGACCAAAAGTTAAAAATCAAAAAAGAATAACTGATTTTTTTCCAACTCACCTAGCCTCCTTCAAATACAAAAAAAATGAGTCTACTCTAAATTCCTCTATTGGAAACAAGAGTTTAGATATTTTCAACTCTGTACAATTGGGTTGTGATTTAACTCAGACTAAGTTTTCTCCCAAGTCAGAAGGCCTGGGCTTTCTATACTATTTATTTATTCATTTTATTTATTTATTTCATTTTTGTTGACTGGGTAAGTGCACTAGACAAATCCTGCCTATTTTCAGGCACGACCCGGGGGAGGGGATACAGATGAATGCCAACTGACCTTGAACCAGATTAAGCTGTTGGTGGTATTTTTTTAGTGAATGAGGGAAATTTGGCCAGGACACTGGGGAAATTTCCCTACTCTTTTTGATAAGTGCCATGGGATCTTTAACATCCTCCTGAACTACCACCAATCCAGGAAGCTGGGACCTCGGTTTAATGTCTCATCCAAAGATGGCACACTCAGAAGTGCAGCACCCTCTCATGCTGCACTACAGTGTCAGATCTGGGATATTAACCCAAGTGTCAGATGTGGAACTGAACCCACAGACCTCTGATCTCCTGGCCTCAGAGTTGAACTTTTCAGCCCCTCAACTCTCAAGCTACATTAAATGCTTCCCCTTCATCGGGAAAGTCTTCTTCTTTAGATGGCTAGCCCAACCAAGTATTTAACAGGCTTGACAGGGAAGTAGAAAATATAGATCTTGATCTGGAAATTTTATCAGCTTGTCCAGATACTTTTTCTAAATACATGCTTAAGGCTTTAGCACACCCTTTCATGGCTAATATTGTTTTACTTGAAGCTCTTAAAGACCTTAGGTGTCATATAGAGAACTTAGCTGGTAGTTTTTCTAATTAACTCTCTTACTTATCTCTTAAAGTTGACAACCTGTTAAGGGGAGTAGAGAGAGGAAAAGGTAAGCAAATACCATCCTTCTCTTCATTTGAGATTTCTCCCCCATCCAATAAAAAAAGAGAAGAACCTTTTGGCAAAAAAACTTAAAAAAGAAAATTAGGCATCAGAAAAACAAAAAGGAAAGAAATACAAAAAGTAGACAGGATATTTCTCCTAATATTGCCAAGTTTGTTAACACTAAGACAACTCAAAACTCTTTGTCAAAAATTTCTGTAAATGGTAAAGAGCAAGACCTTGTTCCACCAAATTCTGTTAAAGAATGTCCTGAGAAATTTAAAAAAGAAGACAGAATAATTTTTTCAGAAATAACATCTACAAGCATTCCCTCCAGGGTTAGTATGACAAATGTAGAACATGACCAACTTAAGACTTTAAATTCTTCTATACTTTCTAAGAAGAAGATTGCTAATCATTTTCTGGAAACAGTATTGGATGCAGATTTAATTTCCCTTCCCTCTTTGGAACAATATACCTTTTCTGGGAAAGAGGTTGTTTTTAAACTTGAGCACATCTTTTTAAAGCCTTATGAAACTTGAAGCGTCATTGTACAACTTGATCTTTCATCCTTTTACCACTGAATTGGAACTAGATATTGCAATTGAGGACATTAGACTGGTTTATAGGGACCATTTAGCTCCCAATACTCCAGTCTATGTCTTATTATTTAATATGAACATTGCTAAATCCATATGGGCTAAACAACGCCCAATTAATAATCTGGATTTACTTATTTCATCTCCGGTAAATTGGTCCACAATTTGGAAGTTTGGATATGGATCTCTAGCTCCCACCAAGTGTTCTAAGAGAAATATCACTTCCACTTTATCTTTGCTTAATTGGAATTTTGAAAAATATTACTTTTCTCAAAGAGTGTCTGTGTTTGGAATTCTGAAATTTGAGGGGGAAAAACATTGATAGATTGTCAGCCTATATTTACTCACTATTGGCTTTAAGTCTTGACTGCGATATACTCCCTCAAGATGTTGGATTGGTCTGCAGAACATTTCTAGACTCATCAGATTCTCAAGTAGACATTGAAATAAAATATTTAGACACTTATAATTACCTCATGTCAAACTCTTATAAACTAGACAAGTATAATATTCGCATGGTAGATTTTACAGACATGGTAAGCTATGATAAAGAGTCTAAAAGGAAAATAGAGAAAAACTGACCATTAGTTTTAAGGGAAACTTTACACTTTAATGATAAAAATGAAACTGAACCTGCATTGGCCAATAACCAACCTGCTGAGTCACACAATTTAATTTCATAGAATATTTCAGGTTTAAAAACTAAATTATTGACTCTAGCTGGTAGGCCTATATTTTAGTGTTTGGTATCTTACTATTCCAAGAGACATGGGCTACTTCAAAAATATATATCAATGACTTTATGCTATGTGAAGTCCCAGCCACAAAAGATAAAAAATATGGGAGACCGAGTGGGGGTCTAGCTACATATATTCAAATTAGAGATGGTATATGCATTATAGAACACATCTCACTAAAGAAAAAAACACAGCACATAGTCGTAAGATGGGACAACTTGATCTGTCTGATCACTAATGTGTATTTCCCTCCTAACTTTCATCTCTTGAGACCAATGACCCTGGTTCCAGTTGTCTACAGATATTGATACTCTATTTAAAATATCAAATATATATTATTATAATAGGTGGAGATTTAAATGCCAGAATAGCAAAACATGACAACTTGGACATATTACAGTCTCGGATTCATATAGGAGATTTGGAACCTAGGAACTTGGCAGATAATATTGTTAATAGGGCTGGCCTTAAATTGATGGATTTTATAAATAACAGCAATTATCTTCTTTTAAATGGGAGAGGGGAAAGTGATCAGCATGGAGCATTTACTTTTATTTCATCAAATGAGAGGAATATCATAGATTACTTAATGATTTCTCTATAAACATATAACCGTTTTTATGGTTTTAAAGTTAGAATGTTGCCAGAAAGTGACCAGGCAGCCTTACTGGTCAAGGTAGACTCCATGAAGTATAGTTCTACGATGAGCTCAAACACCCCTCCTCTTTTTTCCCTTTATTGTAAAGGCAAATATAGATTAATCTTGAACCATAGATATCTGGATAAAATGGCTGATATAATCTATTCAGTCAGCACAACCTCACTATTTACAATGCTTCATGATAATCGCCCAGTACAAAATATTAATAAATGATAAGAGGATTGCTATTCTGTTATTAAATAAAAATGCAATCTCCCAACCGCTTACTTGGTTTGATTATCAATGCTCTGAAGAGAAACGAAGATTGGGAATCTTGATCAAAAAGGTATCTAGAAATCCATCTAAAACTCTTATTACTGACCTCAATAGAGCAAGGAAGAAATACAAAAATTTATGAAGTATCAATCAATCAATCAATCAATCAATCAAGTCTTTATTTAACCAGGGTTCATCGTTGAGCAGAAGCTCATTTGCAAGATGGACCTGGGTGGAACATGAACAATTGTATATACAGGTCAACACAGGTATTTACAAGGCAATACAGATAATACTCTTTACAGAGAGGAAGAAAAGAAGTTCATATGTACATAGAATTATACAGATATTGTACAGATTACACGGTATTTACATACATAGAAGTGTCTATAGGAAGATAAAGCAGGTTATCTAAGGTTGCAGGAGGAAGTAACGGAAGAAAAATAAAAATAAAAATATACACCAGGTAGAGGTGAAGGTAGGAGGGAAGAGGGAGGAAGTAGGGGAGAAAGGCTAGGAGGGACGGTGCACAGAAAAGAGTTGGTAAAGCTGGATGTAGAGAGGTGGATGGAGAAAGAGGTGTGAGCCCCGGATTGAATGCTATAAAGGCACGGGCATGGTAGGATGTCACAACCCAGGGTAGTGAGCTCCTATCCGAGGTTGGAAAGGAAGAATAAAGGGATGGATGGCCTAGTGTTGATAAGACAGGGGATAAGAGAGAGAACAATTAGGCTGGTGAGGAGCAAGCTGGGGGGTCAGTACTTAAAATTGGGTCTAGGGTGGCTATATACCAGTGCAGACACCGGTACTGGGTCTGAGTGAGAAGCAAGTTACATACTTCTCTGATTGTATGGAATAAAGCATCTTGAAAGCATTTATATTGATTAGAGTGCTTAATTTGAGGGTTTTGTAGATCGCTCCATAAGGTAGGTAGCGCACGGCTTATGGCTGCCCTGCCGAAGCGGGATTTTGCTTTGGGTACTTTAAGTGTAATAGCTGAGTAACTTCTTAACGCGTATTTCCCAATTATACTCAGGGGAAGACAGCAGGAGATATAGTAAGGCAGCTTATTAGAGATGGCTCTATAGGTCCAGAGAGCGGCGTTTCTGTGGCGCCTGAACTTTAGTGATGTCCATCCCACTGCCGCATATAGGGTACAGTGATGTGTGTCGAAGGGGAGTCCCGTTATAAACCTCAGTGCTCGATGGTAGAGTGTGTCCAGTTTAGCCATGTAAGAGTTGGGGCATTGGCTGTAGAGGAAGTCAGCGTAATCAACCAATGATAGGAAAATGGATTGGACCTGTTGTTTCTTGGCATCTCTGGTGAGAAATTGGCTGATTCTAAAAAACAGTCCAAGTCTTTGCTGAAGTCGTTTTAGCAAGTCCTCGATATGTTCAATGAAGGAGAGTCTTTGGTCTATCCAAACTCCCAGATACTTGAATTTTGTAACAAATTCTAGTTTTTCACCTAGAACTGTGGTAATTTGGGGAACTGTCCCACTGGACACAGGGTTAGCTGTACGGATAAAAGGAGAGAGGACCATTGCTTTAGTTTTTGCATTAAGGAGTAGCTTTTTTGGAGGAGTTGGCTTTGCAAAGGTTGAATTCTGACTGTAGGTCATTGCAGGCAGCTTCAGGTGTTGGACGACTACGTGAGAACTGTATCATCTGCAAACAGATGGATGTTGGCTTCTTTTATACAGTAGTCGATGTTATTAATGTAGATTGAAAAAAGTAAGGGCCCTAATATAGAACCTTGAGGTACCCCTCTTTGCAGAGTTTTTAAGGGGGACAGGCCTCCTTCAGCTTTAACTTGTTGAAAGCGCCCTGTAAGATAGTCAGTGAACCAACGCAGAGAGGAGGGGTCCACACCTATGGTTTGAAGGGCGGAGAGGAGCAGACTATGGTCGACGGTGTCGAAAGCCTTGCTTAGATCAAGGAAAACAGCACAAATAAAGTTTTTGCTCTCAAGATTACGCTGCCAGTCGTTACTAACTTTGGCAGGGGCTGAGATAGTGCTATGTTTAGCTCTGAATCCGGACTGCATAGGATTTATCAGTTCCCTAGACTCAAGGTGAGTCCTCAGCTGTGCATTTACAATTTTCTCTAGGAGCTTGGATAGGACCGAAGGAGGGAATTGGCCTGTAGTTATTGAGATCGCCACGGTCACCTGATTTGAACAGTGGTATGACATGTGCTGTCTTCCATATAGGTGGTAAGGTGCCCTGAGACAGGGATAAGTTAAAAAGGTGGGTGATGGGTATTGCTAGTACGTGGTAGGCAATTTTTAGGAAGTAAGGGTCAAGGGAGTCGGCCCCAGCACTTTTTCTAGTATCCAACTGAAGCAAGAGGTCCTCTACCTCTTTCAGTGTGGCAGGCTGAAGTGAGAAAGGCGCATAAGCTATCAGAGTTTCAGGCAGTTGGCTGGCAGTCTGGGAGTGAAGTATGTTTGCAGGAGTTATCAAATGCCATGCCTGCAGTAGCAAAGTGGTTATTGAATGCGCTCAAGTATATCCATCTTTTGGTTAGTCAAGTTGCCAGAGGTAATCTTGGTCGGGAGTGAATTTCCTGGGGAGTGGCCTAGCAGATCACTGATTGTGTTCCAGAGCTTGATTGGGCTCTTTGTGGCAGAGTCGAGTTCGGATTTGAAGAAGGTGGCCTTCGATTCTCTGATTGTTTTGGTACATAAATTTCATAGTCTCCTGAACTGGTTCCAGTCCTCTGCAGTGTTCAGTCTGCGTGCTTTTTTCCAGAGCTTATCTCTTTCTAGAAGCAAGGACTTGATCTGAGGGGTGAACCATTTACAGGTTTTGGTCCTAGTTCGAACTTTAATAAGGGGAGCATACTTATTAAGGGCCCTTGATAGAATGTTGTGGAAGATATTGTAAGCTGACGTAATCGTTTTGGCCAGGTAGAAATCTTGCCACTCAGGGGAGTACTTAAGCTCATTTAGGTAGGCATGTTCATTGAAGTTGCGCCTGGATCTCTTCATAGAGAACTTGCTGATGGGTGCTGGGTTGTTGGTGGATCTTACTCAGCAATAAACAATGGTCGCTGGCGTGCCTGAGAAGAAGACATCAGCGTGGGAGAAGAGATGAGGTTTGCTCACCATTAGCACATCCAAAAGTGTACTTTTACTGGGGTTCTTCACGTTGGGCATGTTGGTTCAGTAATAAGTTGCGTCAGCCCATGTTCATCACAGAAGGATGCAAGGGGGGCAGCTGTTGGAGAGCCAGTCAAAGTTGAGGTCTCCTAAAATAATAGTTTCTGGCAGCCCCTGTCCCAACTTGTCACTTAGATATGACACAAGCTGTAGGCCAGCAGACGGTGGTCTGTAGCATCCTATTACGCAGAGTGCAGTAGTCTGTGTAATTTCCACTTTGAGAATTAGGCATTGAATTCGCCATGCACAGATGCCGAGGAGAAGCAGGAGGCAGAAAATTTGTTCTTAACGTAGATAGCTATCCTCCTCCTCTGGCATGCCTATCAGCTCTGAACAAGGCATAGTTGGGTATGTTTACTTCTCTATCAGTGGTGCTGGGTCTAGCCAAGTTTCGAAATCACAAGTATGTCAGGAGAGGTATGATTACCCAGGTTTGTATTAAGGTTATCTTTTAAGGAGGCTACATACGTTAATATGCAAGAAGCTTATTCCTTTTAAATTTGTTAGTTCTGCTGGCAAAGCAATAGCTTCTGGGGGCCAGGGTTGAGTTCTACGTTGCCTGAACAAAGCAGGAGGATAAGTAGGATTTTCTAAGAGCTCTAATTATAAGCTTGTAATTCCTGCCTTTCTCCGCCTAGTAGATCTGATGTTTTAGGGACTGGAAAGTAGCCACCATAGAAGAGCTGATCTGTTGTGAGAGCTGGTACCTACCACAATAGGCTGGGAGGAGATAGAAGTCTGCGTGGTGGGAGGTGGGCCTTGTGGTGGGGAGTGTTATAAGTACTACTGGTATGTGTGGTCCAAGAGCAAGGTTCGAGGTACTGGTACTTGGAATCACATAGGAAATTAAAGGATAAGTTGCCATGTGGTATACAGCACAAGGTGCCGTTGTAGACCAAACATGATGGTAGTTCAGGTGTCCAATGCTGGGCAGCTGGTATCAGCAGAAGAAGGGGCAGTAAAGGAGCCATATAGGGCCCGACATGATGGTACCTCAAAAGGAGCCACTCAATTAGCCCAGGGGCTGGGGTTGCTGGATTAATGCAGCTTATCAGTAGCTTTCAATCCAGGTCAACCCAAATTTGATAGCATTAAAGATATTTAGTGGTGAAGGCACAGCCAAGGAGAGCCTATGTGCTTTAGTAAGGCGAGGCCCTGAGAGTTGGATCCCATAGGCTGGATAGAGAAGAGGGGATCACGAGCTAGTCTCTATTGGTGGGGCACTGCGCCAGGGACGTGGACTAATATTTTGGCAGGAGCTACTGTATTTAATAATCAGTGGAGGTGGGGGAGGGTGGTCGAAAAGTGCGGCAGTTGCCGTACCTTGTAGGGCCTTGGGTCCATGTCTGCGGTCTCGAGCATTGTTAGAGGAGCCGATCGCCTGCAGCCAGGAACCTTAGGCTTAGGAGCTGGGAGCCTGGGCGACAGTTTCTCGGCTGAGGGAGAGAAGGAGAGTGAGGGTTAATAAAGTGGATTCACATAAAGGGTTAGACAGAACAGCGGGAGTCCAAAATTTGCAGAACAAAAGGACGTATGGTACCAGCAATGCCAAAAGAGGTAGTGACGAGTAGTAGTAGTAGGTGGCTGCACCCCAAGGTAGTTTGTTTGGTGTTGCTGGCCGGCTTAACTGCAAGCTGGTTTATAGTTGAAAGGGTATATAGTCAAATTAGGGTGAAGTCCCTAACAATAGGGCAGGTAGAGCAGTAATTGAGAGGAGTTAGATGGAGTGGCTGGAGAAAAGGTTGAGAGGAAATGTGGGATCCTGTGGGTGGGACTGCTTTAAAAAGGGGCGGTAAGAAAGTGGGTCAAGTCAGGTATTAAATACAGGGAGGCCAATAGCATGAAAATGTGCAGCAGTGGAGTGACAAATCTGCTGCTAGGCTGAGGAAGGGTGGAGTAAGGGTCTATTTAATACTGTGGAGAGGAGGGGAGAGAGGGTGGTGAAAAAATTCAGTCCAGAGCAAAGCACAGAAAGAGATTTTCCTGAGACCAGAAAGCACCAGGCATTGGAAAATCAGCCAAGGAGTACAGCTGCCAGTCAGTGCCTGGTTCCTCCACTGGGCATCCAGTCAAAACAGTGGCATTCAAAACCACGAGTTTTGGAGGTCCGGTGCATACCTGAATCTGTCCGGGGGTCAGTTGGGTGGTCTGTTAGCTGTGGCCTGCTCGGAGAGAGCCAAGGCCACAGGAGCAGCTTGGGAAGCCCACAGATGGGCTGTCTGTGGAACAAGGAGGGAAACACAGAGAATTAAATGCAGCTAGAGTACAATAGCAAGCTCAGTGGGGGGCAGGCAATGGGGAAAGACAAAGCATGAGGTAAAGAGGTGGTAAATGCAGGGCAATTATTTGGAGCTAGAAGAGGAGTTAATGGGGGGTCATCTGTGCTTTGGCACCGGGATGTCTGAGGAGGACAGCAGCAGCGGGGTGTAAGGAAAGGGTTTGTAGGTAAGGCAGAGAAGAAAGTAAGGTGTTTAGAGAGACAGCATTACAAGTGGGCAGAGAAATTAATAACTGGCAGAGTGACCAGTGTGGGGAAGGGCAGAGTTGTCAGTAGGGCAGAAATGGAAAACTGCAGCAGTCTTGCTCAGTAGCTAGGTCAAGCAGTCAAACATCGCTATTATATAACACAGTTTGTCAAGCACTAAGTAACACTGAGAGGCTAGACTAGTGGCTTGTAATAGACTAGCTAAGCTGGCAGGTAAAGTAAGACCAATAGATGCATAACATATGTAGATTACATTAACAAAAATTCAGTCCAGAACAAAGCACAGAAAGAGATTTCCCTGAGACCAGGAAGCACCAGGCATTGGAAAATCAGCCAAGGAGTACAGCTGCCAGTCAGTGCCTGGTTCCTCCACTGGGCATCCAGTCAAAACAGTGGCATTCAAAACCATGAGTTTTGGAGATCCAGTGCATACCTGAATCTGTCCGGGGGTCAGTCGGGTGGTCTGCTGGCTGTGGCCTGCTGGGAGGCCAAGGCCACAGGAAGGGCAACAGGAACCACAGATGGGCTGTCTGAATCTGTCGAGGTCAGTGGGTGGTCTGTTAGCTGTGGCCTGCTCAGAGAGGCCAAGGCCACAGGAGCAGCTGGAAAGCCCACAGATGGGTTGTCTGAATCTGTCTGGGGGCTGGTCGGGTGGTCTGTTAGCTGTGGCCTGCTCAGAGAGACCCAAGGCCACAGGAGCAGCTTGGGAAGCCCACAGATGGGCTGTCTGAATCTGTCCGGGGGTCAGTCGGGTGGTCTGTTAGCTGTGGCCTGCTCGGAGAGAGCCAAGGCCACAGGAGCAGCTTGGGAAGCCCATAGATGTATAAGAAATATGCGTTCACTCAGAAACAGTGGACACATGTATGTTAGAAACTATACAAAATAATGACACCAAAGCTTTTTGGCTACTGGTGGCTAAGGGTGTTAAGTTTTATGAACCATCTATTTCAGTATACATCCCAAAAGAAACCTGGGTCACATACTTTTCGGATTTATTCATGAAAGATTTAGATTTAGGGGTTTATCGCAGAACTCCAGAGTGGATGATGGGAGATCTTTACCAACCCATGCAATTCACTTATTCGGAAGTCGAGCAGGCGATTTCTAACTTGGCCACCCAAAAGGTGTCGGGATCTGACTTTATCCCTGGGAAGTATACAAACAAAATCTCAATTTTTGGGTTCCTTTTTATGTTAAATTCTTTAATTTATGCCTTCGAAAAAAAATCTTGGTGTAAAAACATTATTATTCCGGTTCATAAAAAAGGTTCATTACAAAACCCTAATAACTACCTGCCTATAAGTCTTATTGACATTAGTAGTACAATTTTTGCCAGAATATTACTAAGTAGGCTTCAAAACTGGATTAATAAATTTAGTCCTCTTTCAGAATTTCAAGCCAGATTTCAGGCGGGTTTTTCATCAATAGATGATATTTTTGTTTTCTCTCATTTAATTGAAAGGTATAATTTCTATAGGAAAATTAATTTATATGCCCTGTTTATTGATTTCTCTGGAGCATTTGATTCTGTAAACAGGGAAACCATCTGGAAGTTTTTTTAGACTGTGGCATATCTACTAGCATGTTAATTCCTATTTTTCTATTATACTCGAAAACTAATACTGTGATTAGATATGATACTTTGGGCAATATTTCAGAATATTTCAAAACAAATAGTGAGGTTAAACAGGGGTGTTTATTGGCTCCACTCCTGTTTAACCTCTTTATCGATTCGTTGCTCTCTTTTAAAGATTCATCACTGTTGGATTCGCCTAAAATTAATAATCATCATATTCGTATTCTGGCTTATGCTGACAACTTGGTCTTGTTTGCCCTATCTCAAAAAGGATTACAAACTAAAATAGACCAGCTAAGACACAAATGTGAAAGTCTAAATTTGAGAATTAACATTGAAAAAACTAAGATAATGGTATTCGGATCTAAAAGACAAAGAACCTCTGTGCGCAAACACTGAGGCAAGGGTTACCCCACCCTTTGCAAACTGTGTGAGAGGCCTTTCGGCACCATGCAATTCTGCTTAAAGTTGGACCAGCATAACATTCTGTGGTGATTTGCATATGCAGCCCATGATGCTTTGCATTGTGGGGACGTGTGATTTTTGTATTTTTGGATCTAAAACAACAAAATCAAAACTTTGGCTAAATAACACACAAATAGAAGCAGTCAAATCATGCTGTTATCTTGGCATACAATTCTCCTCAAATGGTCTGTGGAACTTACATCATGATGGCCGAATAAAGAAAGCAAAGTGTGCTGTAAAGGCACTTCTTAGTTTTAATTATAAATATGGTGGATTATCAATAGTCCCAGCTATTAAAGCAGGAGAATTAAAGATTACTCCAATTTTACTGTATGGTGCCGAAATCTGGGGCACTAAGAGTAACTTAAAGTTAGAAAACCCTTTATCTCATTTTTATAAAGCATTACTACAACTTCTTCAGTCTACAGCCAATGTATTAGTTAGAACTGAACTAGGCAGAATTCTCTCTGGCGGACTTGGTTATTTTCAGACTTGTTTCATTTTGGCTCAGAATTTTGAATAAACACAATAATAAATTATTGCAATATTGTCTGAAAGGAAAACAGTTATGGGACACTCTTGGTTTTTCTTCTCCATGTTTAAGAGCTTTAACTTCTAATCTACAAAAATTAAACTGTATCCATCTCCGGAGAGATTATCAGGCAGGTATTTTAATATCTAGTACTTACAGAGACAAAATAAAAAAAAATCTTTGAGGCTGGCTTGACTAATCAATTAAGAATGGTCAGACAGCAAAAACAAGCCATTTGGCTTGGTAAGAACAAAATAGATTCCTTTAATGGAACAATATCTGGATCTTCCTATAGCGCTAAATATCAGAAAAGTGATAACACAGGCTAGATTTGGAATTATTAATTCTAAGTTCGCAGATACTACAATGGTCATTTCACAACTACAAATGACAACACTTTGGAATGTTTTTGTAATAAAGGGTTTAAGGAAACTTTACATCATATAATTTTACAGTGCCCTCTCTATAACAAGAGTAGAAATCTGATTTTAGCAGAATTTTTACAAAAATATTTAAATTTGGAGTATAATCCAATATTTATTTTACTTCACCCTGGGACTGTGCTTGATGCAACACTATGTTTAACTTTTTTTCAACTGTTATTGGTATAAAAAAATCTATCGAACTAGATTATATCAAGAGCGAATGTTAATGAAACTTTAGGAAGCTGAAAGGTGTATTGGTCCATTGATATTTCTATTTTATTTTTTGTAATGTCCAAAATTTTAACTGTGTTTTGGAAGAACAATTAACATTTTGATTGATTGATTGACTTTAGATGCAGCTAATGCTTTGTAGAGATTAATTGAGGCAATGCTGGTTAATTTCAGTGCGGATTGGAGTTGGTTCCTTTATGTAAATTGCATTCTTTGCCATTTTCAGCATTTACATTCCTGCGGTTACTAATTTACTGACCTTAATAAATGCAAGTCAGTCATGGATAGGGAAGTGAATCAACTGGCAGCAGCTCTCTCAACAGGGACATTGCATTTCTTCAGAATTAAGTGAAAATGTCTGAATAATAATTTGCTTCAATTGTTAATGAATGACATTACCCCGGGTCAACTTTCAAAGCCATTGAAATTATGTTTTAACAGAGCTTCTGAAGAAGAAACTAGCAGCTTGGAAAAACTTTCACAAGGAAAATGAATAAAGTTTCAAGACTTCTACCAGGTAACTAAACAAGAGTTTGATTATTGTATGCCATCTGTCTGTATTTGCTTTGGCACCCTTTGCAAATTGTGTGAGAGGCCTTTTGGCACCATGCACTTCTGATTAAAGTTGAACCAGCATAATATACTGTAGTGATATGCATATGCAGCCCATGATGATTTGCATTGTGGGTGCATGTGTGATTTTGCATTTATTTGTCTGTATGTTTTATATGGTTTCAACTAATTATAAAGCCTTTCATAAGGAATGTTATAAAATGTAAAACTGTAATGACTTAAAAATGTGAATCTTAAAATGTTTGCCTTGAAAAAATATTACCCAAAAGAATAACTATGTTGTTTATGTAGAATTAATAACTATAGTATTCCACTTAATTGAAACTTTTATAGAGAAAACATCTACTTGAATTCTAACTAAAACATCTCAGCCAGCCATATTTAAACTTCCATGATGTACAGTAAGCAACATTTTCTGATGTTTAAAACTGTACCTATTGCACCTTTTATGAGTTCACTATTGGCTTCGTTCTTAATTTTTAACTTCGAGTATTACTCTCATTAAGTGTAAAGAAATGTTTACTGCATGGTTTAACCAGGGTATATTGCCTGCCTGTTTGCAAGATGTCTTGTTGTAATGTTCTTACGCACCAGTTCATCCTCATGGGCTAAGCCATTTATTTATGGTGACTGAAGAAATGAAATTCCCTTTTTCAAGATTTTGAATTCTGGGATTGCACCAGTGATTGCACGTCTATCTTCTGGATTTTACCAGAATTCTACTACCAGGGCTGGATATTCAAGCTGCGCTATTTTGTGGTGCAAGCCCTTGCGCTGCACAAAATAGTTGCGAAGGGGTGTGGCTGGGGTGATATTCAAAGGAGTTGCACTATTGAGCAACTCCTTTGAATATCACCCCCCAGCCACAGCCACTGTGCATGGTGCAGTGGAACTTGCACCACCGCAAGTGGTCAGAGTGGAGCATTCAAGTTGTGGTGGTGCAAGTACCATTGCGCTATGTGCAAATTTCCCATATTCAAAAGGTGACATGCAAATGGGCCATAATTCATGCAAGGTGCAGGGGGGGCCATTTGCATCTATTTATGGCGCCATTTGCATGCCATTAGCATGCAGGTGCACCGATCCCCGGGGACTTGCACCTGGCGCCCTGCCAGGCAGCAGCCATTGGGGACCGATGTCCCCTGCAACCCGATCACGGGCAAAAGTGTAAAAAATCTCCCCACCCCCCAACTGGGCCCGATCACGGGTTTAAGGTTAAATAATCCCACTAGCCCGATCGCATAAGCTAAATAACCCCCACCAGCCCGATCATGGCTGCAAAATGTTGAAACACCCCTCAAGAACTGATCCCTGGTGGTCCAGTGGACCGCTTAAGCCTGATCGCGGGCTGCAAAACATTGAAACACACCTCAGCACCGATCTCTTGGTGATCCAGTGATTTGCGCCTGTCGCTGGCCGGGTACTTTGAACAACATTTCTCTCTGTGATTCGGTGGTTCAGTACCGCAGCGATCGCTGGCTGCACACGTTGAAACACGCCCCTCAGAGCCCTGTGATCTAGTGTCTCACCATCCACCACCTAGCCTCCCACCCCCGCTACCCCCGGCAGCCGGGCGGGTATCTCACCCGCCTGCCACCCCGCCGCCTACCGACCGACTGCCCGGTAGGGCTGCATGCCCATTGGTGCAGAGCAAGAGCCCATGGCTGCAGCCCATACCGCATAAGGCAGTCCAGATATGTGAATGCCCGTGGCAGTGGGCCGGTGGCGGCTGGGTGGCAGGCGGTGGATGCTGCCACCCGCCGCCTGCCGGGGAGCGGGTGGTGGTGCCGTGGGTGGGTGGGTGGGGTGGGGGACACTAAATCACCAGGGATATGGTCTTGGGGTGTTTCAATATTTTGCAGCCCGCAATCGGGCTTAGCGTTCACTGGACCACCAGGGATCAGTTCTTGGGGTGTTTCAACATTTTGCAGGTCGATGATTGCTTAGTAGTCCACTGACCACCAGGATCAGTTTTAACTACTGAAATTTACTGTACTTACCATGAAAGCTATAAGCCACAAGGCACAGAATGCCCCTGATAAACATCATATTGGCCAGTTTATGTTGCCTTTGATGATTTGAAGCTAAATAAAGCAACCCATACTAGATAGACAAGAAGCACAAAATCATGCACACAAACTCACACCAGCAATGAGATGGTGTTGGTCAAAATCCACCATAGAAACATAGAAGTTGATGGCAGATATGACCATCCAGTCTGCCCATTTCTTTTTCTACCTTATGAGTGTGCCATATGCCTTGCTCTGTCAATGGTCTATCTATTCATACTCATCTGTATTGCTCTATTATGCCTATCTCATGCCTGTTTGAAGCCCTGCACTGTATTCATATCCACCATTTCCTGAGGTAGGCTGCCCATGCATCCACCACCCTTTCTCTAAAAAGAACTTCCTCACATTACCCCTTAATCAGCCTCCCTCTAATCTCATGCGGTGTCCTCTTGTCCTGCTATTTTTCTTATATTGAAACATGTTAGACTCTTCAACATGTTAATTCCTTAAGGTGTTTGAATGTTTCAACCATATCACCTCTCTTCCTCCTTTGTTTCTAGGGTATAATATTGAGTTCAGTTAATCTTTCCTCATATGTCTTCTGATGCAGTCCCTGCACCATTTTGATTGCCCTTCTCTGGACTGCCTCAATTTGGTTAATGTCTCTGAAGGTGTGGCCTCCAGTACTGCACACAGTACTCCAGATGGAGCCTAACCAGTGTCTTGTAAAAGGGGATTATTACCTCCCTCTTCCAACTTGTAATACCCCTACTAATACACGCCAACATCCCTCTAGCCTTACCTACTGCTTTAGAGGTCTGTTTGGATGATTTCAGGTCATCAGTGATGATGACGCCCAAGTCTCTTTCCTTGTGACTGCCAGCAACTCCCCTCCCAGCCTATAGGTGGCTTCAGGGTTTCTCTTCCCTATGTGCATGATGTTGCACTTCTTTGCGTTAAACCCCAGTTGCCACTCTTCCTACCATTTTGCTAGTTTATCCAGATCTCTTCTCATTCTGCCCACACCATCTGGATCATCTACCTGTTTGCAGATCTTGGTGTCATCTGCAAACAGAACAAACCTTACCCTCCAGTCCATTTGCAATGTCACTGATGAAGATATTGAAGAGAACTGGCCCTAGGACCGATCCTTGACTTGTGACTTGCATCTCTTCTGACTATATACCATTTACCACCACTCTCTATTTTCTGCCCATCAACCAGTTTGCCACCCAGTTGACCAACGTCTGACCCACCCTGAGCCTACCCAGCTTATTGATCAATCTTCTATGTGGAACAGTATCGAAGCTTTGCTGAAGTCAAGGTAGGCAATATCAACTGCTCCCCCTTGGTCCACCACTCTGGTTACCCAGTCAAAGAAATCTATGAGATTAGTTTGACAGGATCTTCCTTTTGCAAAGCCATGCTGTCTTGGATCCTGTGCTCCTATGGATTCCAGGTGTTGTACTAGCCTTTCCTTAAGGAATGTCTCCATAATCTTGCCCACTTATGAGGTAAGACTGACTGGTCTGTAGTTCCCTGCCTCCTCCCTGCTACCACTCTTGTGGAGCGGGATCACATGAGTCCTTCTCCAGTCTTCTGAGAACTCTCCTGTGCTCAGAGACTCACTAAACAGTTCTGATAATGGCTCTGCTAGTTCTACCCTTAGCTTCTTTAGTACCCTGGAATGTATGCCATCAGGTCCCATTGCCTTGTCCACCCTGAGTTTATTGAACTCTTGTAGGACCCTTTCTTTTGTGAGGGGACTAGTGCACACCTCCCTCCCCCCATGTCCATGGTGTAGAGCTGTGGGCCCTGCCCTACCTTCTCTTCAGTAAATACTGAGCAGAAGTATCTATTTAGGATAGATACTTTTACATGGTCCTCCTCCTCACACGCCCCCTTATCCCCTTTGATCTTAGCAATACCCCCTCTGGACTTTCTCCTTTCACTAATGTATCTATAGAAAGTCTTGTCACCTTCTTTTACTGTTCGTGCTAGTGTTTCCTCAGTTTGGACCTTTGCCTGCCTTACTGCTGTCCCTGCTTGCCTTAGGGAAGTTTGGTATGCCTCACAACTTCATCCTGCTGCGTTTCTTTATATTTCTTGAAGGCCAGCCTTTTGGCTCTGACCTTTTCTGCTACTGTGTGTGAGAACCAAAGTGGTTTCCTTCTTCTTTTGCACTTCCTTTTCTCACTAACACAATGGGATGTTGCTTCAAGTATTGCACCTTTAATGCTTGCCCACTTTGCCTGTACCCCCTCACCTGTATTTCTTTTTGCCATGGCTAGCTTAACTCTGTTGGCCATCTTATCAAAGTCAGCTCCTCTGAAGTCCCATATTTTTGCCTTGGAATGGGATGATTTTGTTGTAGTGGCCAAATTGAACCATGCCATGTGATGGTCACTGGCCCCCAGGTGACTTTCTACCTGGAGATCTGTGATCCTTTCCTGTTAGTCAGTACTAGATCTAGGATAGTCCTGTCTCTAGTGGGTTGTTGTACCAGTTGTTTGAAGCCCTTCCCCTGCAGGGAATCCACCATGTATCTAGTTCTGGCAGATGTCCCTGCTGGTATTGACCAATCTGTATCTGGCATGTTGAAGTCTCCCATTATCAGAACCTCCCCTTTAGTTGTCATATTTTGTATATCTTCTAACAGTAACATGTCTATGTACTCCCCCTGGTCTGGAGGCATGTACACAACCCCTGTTTGTATGGCTGTCCCATTTCCTGTTTCCAGGGTGACCCACAGTTCTTCTGGCTCCTTATGTGTATTCTGAATTTCTGTAGCTTTGATATTTTCATTGACATAACTGACAACTCACCCCCTTTTTGCACCCCGGTTCTTCTGAACAGTAAAATAGCCAGGTACTAAAGTCTCCCAAGTGTGGTTACTGGTAAACATGTCTCGCTAAAAGGCTACTCTGTCCAGTTTAGCCTTTGTCATTATTGCCTGCAGGTCTGGGATCTTGTTTCCCAGACTGTGAGCATTTGTGTACATGATTTTCCATTGGTCATATTTTGGTGTGTTAGTTGTTGAGCGAGGTCTGGCATTTCCCCTGTGCATCGTATGGGGAGCCAGACCTTTTTCTTTACCTGGTGATGCAAATGAACTACAAATATGCTGAACTCCTGTTTGACCACTAGCTGAGGTGGGAGGAGTGTTCTTCCCATTCGATGTTTCAGGTGCTGCACCCCTCTCCCCATTTGCTAGTTTAAATATTCTGTAAAGACATCAAACTTCTGTCCCAATGCACTGACCCCCTCCTTAGTCAGATGCAGTCCATCAAATATAAAGAATTTTCGCTCCCAAAACTGTTGCCAGTTACCCACAAACTTGTGTCCTTTTTCCTGGCACCAGCCCTTGAGCCACATGTTTAGCTCCCCTAGCTCCCCTTCTCTGACCTTCTGTCCATCTGTCCCCCTCTCCCGGACTGGCAGGATCTCAGAGAAGGAGATGCCGGATGAAATGGATGATAGTTTGTCCCCCAGCCTGGTCAGGTGTTCCTTGGTCTCCACAACTGACCAGCTGGTGAGATTGTTAGTCCCTATGTGTAAAAGGACATTAATGTTTTTCCCTGCTTCCTGAACAGTTTTAGCAATGCGGTCAGTGTCTCTCCACGCTGATGTACCTGGGAGACATCTGACCATTACCCCTGGCTAGAGATATGTATCGACTTCCGGAATCATGGAGTCCCCTATGATCAGAAGGTTTTGGATTTCCTTTTTGCTTTTTTTGTTTTGGTGTCTGTTTTGGGTGTGTTTTGTTGTGCCAGCTCCTGTGCTGCAGTGTCCTCTGCCCCTTTGTTTGATTTTGGAGATAGAGGCAGATACCTGTTTGTAGTTTTTATATGGTTTGTGGAGGTGATATTTTTATTTAGCTTTTGTTGATCTGGTAAGTGCACTAGACAAATCCTGCCTATTTTCAGGCATGACCCGGGGGAGGGGGATACAGATGAATTCCAATTGACCTTGAACCAGATTAAGCTGTTGGTGGTATTTAGTGAATGAGGGAAATTTGGCCAGGACACTGGGGAAATTCCCCTACTCTTTTTCTATAAGTGCCATGGGATCTTTAACATCCACCTGAACTACCATCAATCCAGGCAGATGGTACCTCGGTTTAACATCTCATCTGAAAGACGGCACCTCAGAAGTGCAGCACCCCTCTCATGCTGCACTACAGTGTCAGTACTGGGATATTAACCCAAGTGCCAGATGTGGGAACTGAACCCACATCCCTCTGATCTCCCGGCATCAGAGGTGAGTGTGCTACCTACTGAGCCACTGACACATATGTTGGAGAGAGCCGAGTGATGGGGCACCCGATTTGCCCCTCCTAACCACCTGCCAACCTCCCAGACCAACTATTCTCTGCGGTCGAGGTGCTTCTGTTGGATGTTGGGGAAATGGCAGGTGGTTCTTATAATATATTTCCTCCTGAATATGCAATTTGAGGTATGTGATCTCTACCCACACTGCCTGGAGCGGATCCCTTAGATCTCCAATGGCTCTGCATGTACGGCAGTGTCCTAAATCCTGTAAGACTGCCCTTCTGAAAAGTGTTCCACAGTACCTGCAGTTAATGACATCCATTCCAGGTAAGTTGCTGTGTTTATAACCTGATCAGAGTAAATAGAAGGAAGAAAATGAAAGCAAAATTTGATTTTGTGTTTTGTTTGTTTTTGTATAACTTGTTATAACAAGTTAAATTACAAGTGCCCCTGTAAATGAGGTCACTGTATGGATACCCTCTGAATCGCCTCTTCCTGCTTTGCTATGAAATGTCACGATCAGCATCCTATAAAATGAGTGTAGTGTAGGGTGGTTGGGTTAGTGGGTGGCTGGGCCCTTCCCCCTTCACAGAAGATATACCCTGTAAGAAACCCTTTGCTACAGAGAAAAAGCAGTAACAGAAGATACACCTGGCAAAAGACAATGCGAATCAGAAGATTACAGCAGTAATCTGAAGCATATCCTGTAATAATGCAGCAGAATGTATGCCAGCAACAGCAATTTGAATTTAAGAAAAATAAAGCAATAAAATGTTAGTAACAAACAGTAGCAATCCCTGAGTACAAAAATAAAAATAACACACAGTAAACCTGCCTAGCCAAAAGAAGCCTTAATTCTTATTGTTGCTTTGGTAAGGTTCTTTGCCTGTCCTTTCAAGCAACCTAGAAGAAAAGAGCTCAGGTGAAGCTAGATGCCTTGGCCAGCAGACCTAGTCTTCCACCTCCACCATGAAGCAAAGTTGATAGCTGACTAAAGAGGCTTTTATTTCATTGCTAAAAGCAGCAAACTATGGAGGAATAAAACCATTGCAGCAAATCCCCAATGTTTTGTGCTTGTCTGCTTTATCTAGAAACTACTGCACCATAGAAACAGACATCTGCCCTTTAATAGTCTGACACCTTAAAATGACAGTGCCCAGGTAGTTATGTGTAGTGAGTGTGATAGTGTTAATGCATTAATTCATAGTGAAAAAACAATGTGCTCAGAAAATGATAAAAAATAACACTCAAAAGTCAATGTGTTTCTAGCGAAAGCTCCTAATAATAGTTTGTACACTGACTTTATACAAAACAAAGGATGTTTGCAAAAAATGTTGTAGATTACATAAGCAATAACCCACAACAGGGTGTGTGGTTATTTGGGATTAATCAACACCCTGGGTGCTGTGAGGACACCCCGCTGCATGTTATAAAGTAATGTAAAGGATATCAACTGAATAATAAAGCACAAGGATTCAATGTGCACAAACCCTCAGGGTATATTTATTAAGACAAAATAGAACAAAAAAAAAAGAAAATACATATAAGACACTGTAATTTGCAAATTTCTTTTACAGACATCCTTGTTTTGGTTAAAATTAGTGATGCAACTAATGGGCTCTATTCACAAAAGGTGCAAATGAGCTGCGTTGCATATCCCTGGTCCATAGCCCACTCATCCCACATTAGTGAATAGGCACCCTGGCCCACATGCACTGCACCCCATGTACTATGCCTGATGCCACTACACCTCCCTGTGTAGCCAAAACTCCAGCCAAATGCGGCTCTCTATTGTGGAGGTGGACCAGGGCCAGTGCAGGGTGTGTCCACCTCACATGATTCCTGATGGTGTGGTGCAGTGCACAGGGGTGATGGCTATGCCTTCTTAAGGCAGCAGTAAGTGTTATGCACCCCAGGATGCCTCCACTGGTTGTGATGGGGATGGTGGGGTCAATGGACCACACTGACATACACATTTTATAAGCACAAATATTGAAAATATTAAATTAGAAGGCGAACACAGACATCAGTACAACAGTGCATCAATGGAACTATAGAAAATGTGTAAAAACAAATACAGTTCTATCTTTGATTGACAAGAATGCTTTCAAATATTGTAATAATCTTTATGAATCTCTTTGGCTTTATGTGCAAACAGTGCAGCTGCTCTAGATATAATTTTGATTGTTCCTTAAACAAAGGAACTGACCACAGTAAGTAGTCCACATAGGTTTTCGATAGCACTTTTCCAAGAAAGTTTATCTTATGGAAGTATATTGTGGACATATAAGAAGAAAATTGCAGTGAAAATCATAACTGGAACATGCCCATACCTACTCTCTGTTCAGGAGGGATGGAGAGGAGGGGTTGCTCTATATATGAGGGAGGGAATCAAAGTGATGAAAATACATGGGAACCTGGAGGAAAAAGAAGGGCCAGAGGTAATGTGGATCACCCTAGTTATAGGAGCTGGGACCACTAACCAGATCTCCAGCAGATTGAGAGGAGTTGGATAAGGCACTAGGGGAAGCCATCTTCAGGATGGAAAATAAAGGGGAGGTGATACAAGTTGGTGACATTAGGCTGCCAGATGTGGATTGAATCCTTCCAGCTGTAGCCTCAGCAAGGAGCAGGGCCATCCTCAACTCCTTACAGTGGGTTTCTCAACTAGTCAGTGACCAGAAACAGAGAATGGGGGAGGGCACAATAATGTCATTCAAATGAAGTTGTGTTCTTTACAACTCTTGTTTATTATTCAGTTAATTCTGGCATACATCATCCTGAGTTTTGCTCACAACTTCTGGCTTTAGCAGGAGATCGCCAAGTGTATCTATAAATTACAACATGTTAATTAGAAGAACTACGTTGAGAATATTGGAAAAATCTAAACAACTGATAAAATTAAAGGATGGTTCAGTGACATTTGACAATGCTGAGTACTCTATATGCTTCATGCTGGTCAGTGTTAAGTTACATACATGTGAAAAGTATGCCTGCGAGCTGTTTACCAAAAACAAGTTTTTTTGTTTTTTTTTATTTGGTTTACAGCAGTAGTTTAGCATGGACACTCCAAACAACTCAGTGAGGCACACCACACCACCTGCAATCTCAACAAGTGTACTAACAGTATACTAGGATGATGTCCATTTCAATCATTTGACAGCATCCCTGAATGCAATCATATCTGACTGCAACACCATTCTTAGTTTCCTAAATGGTTTTGTAGGCCAGATACAGCTTTTCTATAAATGGTAGCACAGTTTCAGAATTAAGTATTCAACCCATAAGGGGCCTGATGTTACAGCACAGGACTAGAAGGAAGATATGCCTTTTGAAAATGACACCAAAATCTGTTGTAGGGTAGAGACTCTGGAGGGTGTTGAGAGAATGCACAGGGATCCTAGGAATCTTGAGGAGGGATCAAGGGACATGGTAGCTGGGGTTCAATGCCAAAAAGTGCAAAATCATGCACCTAGGGCATAGAAACCCAGGTGTTGAGTATAGGATGGGGAGAAGTACTGTCCTGACAGTCACTAAGCAGAAAAAGGACCTTTTGGTAATCATATCTGATGACCTCAAAGTGGCAGAGCAATGTCACAAAGCAGTAGGTAGGGTCAGTGAGATGCTGGAATGCATAGGGAAAGGTATCACCAGCAGGAGGAGGGCGACTACCACTCTATCAGTCAGTGGTGAGACCCCACCTGAGTGTTTTGTCCAGTTCTAGAGGCTGGACCTCAGAAAGGACAAAAGACAGTGTGGACGCAGGTCCAGTGGAGAGCAACTAAATTTGTGCAGGGATTGTGTTAAAGTCCTATGATGAGAGACTTCGGGATCTCATGTACACCCTAGAAGAGACGAGACCAAGAGGGGACATGATAAAGACCTACAAGTACCTCATGAGGGTTGACAAGGTGCAGGAGGGGAGTCTCTTTCAAATGAGAAAGAGCACCAGGAAAAGAGGAAATGCTATGAAGTTAGAGTAGGGATTCAGGAGGAAAGTGAGGAAGTACTTATTTACTGAAAGAGTAGAAGACACCTTGAACAGACTGCCAGCAGAAGTGATGGAGATGAAAACAGTGATGGGCTTCAAGCATCCATGGGAGAGACATAGGAAATATTAGTCAATAAGTAGTGAGGATGGACGGTTGCTGGAGACTAGGTAGGGTCTGTTGAGGCAGACCAGGCAGGCACCACCTTAGTAGACTGGATGGGCCAAGCAGTCTTTATCTGCCAACAAATTCTGTTTCTATGTTTCTAAATTATGCAAGTCTTTAATGTTCATTCCTTTACAAGGAGAGACTTAGGGTAAATTAATGGGGTCCCAAGGTACCTATCCTTCATCACAGCAAAAGGGAGATCCTCAAAGTTGGAGGAGATGATCCCAAATATTAGGGGTATGATGGTCAGGCACAAGCTGCTAGGGCTGATCAAGCAACCTACACAGGCCCACTTCAGAAATGTGTAAATAGGAAGTGAAGTTGAAATGTTTGTGTAGCCCCTCAGCCATGGGTGGGCTACCAAGAATTCCTTGTACTGTAGAATGTCAGCATAGAAAGGGCTGCACTGTAGAAGCAGAGCTAAAACCTGGTGAGCTAAACCAAAGGAAATGGAAGGAGATAGAGACTATGAAAATAAAGACACCATAATTTAGTTTCAGTTTGGGGTTTGTGTGCAGGGCAGAGCAGAGAGAAGGGCAGTACGTCCCTCTGCCCTTGCTGAGGTGCTGAGCCACTGAAGTCTGGGATTGGGGTGAACCTGTTGGGCACGTGTGCATAGCTCCAGGTTTGGGATGTGGCAAAGGGAACCACAAATCCTTGTCCTAGAGGGCCTGCCTGAGAAGAAGTGCTTTATACATCCCAGCACAGAAGGTGATCGGGAATCGTGATCCTTAGAGGAGAGAAGGGGGTTTGAAGGAGATGTATCTGGTAAACTATGTGTTTATTTTATTTAGTATCACTTTGATAACTGGTTAAGTGCACTGGCACAAACACATTTTCCAGTCATGACATGGGTGCAATTGCACAGACAGTTGAGGACATACATACAAATGTTTGGGCGCTTGTTGCAGAAAATGAAACGTACACACACTGATTGAAAATTACATACTTGGTCACATAATTGTGGCACATAGAAAGTGCAGCTGATTAGTGCAGATACTACAATGAGTGCAGATGCATAGGGGTATGTACAAGGGTATTTACACAAAGCAGCCATAGACACTGAGTGATAGATAAAGTTCTTTCAGATTGCTTGAGAAAGCAGAGACAGTGGGTGATTCTCTAATGGTGGGGTTGTATTCCATAGTGAGGAGGCAGTAGCTGAAGGAGCATTGTCCAGTGTTTGTTCAAAAAGAGGACTTTTATGGTTGTTTCTTTTCAAGGTGGATCAGGAGGAGGGCAAGTTGACAAACTCGAGTTGTTCAGCTAAATAGATGGGGATATTTTTAACCATAGTTTTTAAATAAATCTGGCTAGTGATAGTTTGAATTTGAGCTCTAGTGAGAGCCAGTTTACAGTGTTTAGAGATGGGCAGTGATGCATCCTGTTTGCTACCCTGCTGCCAATCTGGCAATCTTGTGATAGTGTGCTTCTTCTATAGCATAGTTTTGTTAAGAGCATCAGTGACCAAGGAGCTATAGTCTCAGTATAGGGCACAGATTTGCCTGTGCTATTTTATGTCTGGATTTGGGCATTAGGTACTTACAGATTCTGTGCTTGAGAGCCAAGCCTTTGGTGAAGCAGATTGGTAGTGTTTTTGGATTTGGGTATGGGAGGTAAGGGTAGAGTCTAAGTGTACTCCCAGATATTTAAAACAGCAGATTTTTTCCAGCCATTTCCCATTATTTGCGTTGATGCAGAACTTGGGGGCTGCATTTTTTTAGAATGTAGTTAGAACCAAGCAACATTGACTGGGTTTTTAGTACGTTCAGGACCATTCATTCTAGAATGAACCATTCCTGCAAGTTTGTAAAGCTGTTTCCCAGTACGTGGTTGATTTTGTTGATGTCTTTGCTATGTGTGCATAGAACTGCATCATCTGCATAGAGAATAGTATATACGGGTTTACAGATTGTTGAAAAATTGTTGATGAAGACTGAAAACAGAAGAGGCCCCAGTATGGAGCCTTGAGGGACCCCACTGTGGAATACATTGGTACTTGAGACTGCATTACTGATTTTCAGCCACTGTTTTCTATGGTTCTGATAACCATTGAACCAGGCCAGAGCATGGGATCTGAAGCCAAGTTTGAGCAATTTTCTAGTTAATATGTCATACTTGACCAAATCAAAAGCTATGGTCAGATACACCAACATAGCTCCAGTCAATTAATTAATTAATTAATTAATTTATTTATTTATTTATGTCTTTGGTAACCTGGTAAGTGCACTGATCCAAAGGACCATTATTAGTCACAACCTGGGCCACAGGTGTGTCAACAACCCCTTATCTGTTGTGCGATAGATTGCATCTGTGAATTCAACCAGGGCTGTTTCAGTTCTGTGACACTTCCTGAACCCTTGTTGTTCCTTGCAGATTAGATGATGTTGTTCAAGATATTCGGTCAGGTGTGTGTGTGCACTATTTTCTTTTGCAGTTTAGCTAGAGCTGACAAAATAGAAATTGGGCAGTAGTTTTCCAGTAGCATCTTCTTCCCTTTCTTGTGAAGCGGTACAACTATAGCTGTTTTCCAGAGGTTAGGTACAGTGTGAGTCATGAATGATAGGTTGAAGATTTTGGCTATGGGTGGGGCTATCTGAGGGGCCGCAAGTTTGAGGAACTTTGGGAGCAAACCATCTGATCTGGTTCATTTGTCTATTTTTAGGGTGGCAATTTAACAACTTCTGAACCGTGTGACCCTTTTGAGATGGAACTTGGGCCAATTCAGGTTCTCCACTTCCTTGGTAGATTTAGGTTTGGGGTGTCCAGGGGGTCTGTATTTGTCCAGATTGCAGAAGAAATCATTGAAGAAGTGCACTATTTTAGGAGGTTCAGCACAGATGTCTCCGTCAGGTTGATTGAGATAGGTGAGGATTGTGTTTTGGTTTCTGCAGAGTTTATGGTTTGCCAATTTTTTAGGATTACCAAGTTTGCAGTTTGCTGTTTTTAAATACTGACTTTTCACCTGGTGTATTGCCTGGTTGCATCTATTTGTTAGTTGTCTGTACATGTTCCAATCCGATACAAGCTTTATTTGCTTGAGGAGTTGTCTCTTTGTGAATGAGTGAAAATATCACATGTGGGTCAGTCAGATTTTTGTGCTTTGCCCTGCTTGTGCACAGGGGGTGTGTTTATCCAGTACTGTTCTGTTGCAAATTTTGTGATGAAGAAATCCAAGGTGGAATTTTCATCTTGTATTGTGTCTAGCTAGATCCAGTCAATTAGTGACGAGTCAAACAAAAAAGATGCCTTGTTGAAGTTGGTGCAGTTCCTGTAGTTAATCAGCATAGGTAGAGCGTTTTTAGGTGCGCTGTTGTGGGAGAGGCAATATGTGACTAAGTGATCACTAATTGAGCCACTTAAGGTTCACAAGAGTAAAATTCTTTCTACATTTTTTACCAAAATCCAGTCAAGCAAGGAATGGTTGCCTGAGGGTTCAGCCTAGTTGGTGTTGTATGATTTGGTTAAGTTTGCAGGTTTTGAGTATGCCTTTGTATTGTGGTTTGTTGGGCAGTTAGTTTAGTTGAAGTCACCTAGTACGATCAGTTCAGTATGCAGTATCTACTGAGCATTTGCATGAAATCTAGTAGGCTTTCAAGCCCTACCTTGGGGCGGGTTGTACACACAGCAAATCATTGCATTTTTTTGGCCCAGTTTAACTTTATTGGTCAACAACTCACAAGTGGTGCTGGGTGCGTTGGGGCTATCACATACTTCTGCAGAGAGGTTGGAGTACACGTAGATCAGAATTCTGCCCCCTGGTCAAATGTATGGCAGCTTAGTTTCAATGCAAAGAAGTGCAAAGTAATGCACCTGGGATACAATAACCCAGGGGAAGAGTACACAGTGGAGGGGTGAGATACTGACAACAACAAAAATGGAAAGGGACCTGGGGATAGTTATATCAAATGACCTAAAGGTGGGCAAGCAATGTGAAAAGGCAATAAGGAGGGCTGGGGGGATACTGGGATGCATAGGGAGAGGCATCACCAGTAGAAAACAGGAAGTTGTTATCCCTCTGTACAGACAGTTGCTGAAATCACATCTGGAATGCTGCATGTAGTTCTGGAGACCCCATCTCAGTGAAGACATAGACAAGGTGGAGGCTGTCCAGAGGGGGGCAACCACAATGGTGCAGGGTCTGCACCAGAAGACATATGAAGTGAGACTAAAGGAGCTTAATATGTACACCCTCGAGAAAAGGAGAGGGGGGGGGACATGATAGAAACATTCAAGTACCTGAAGGGAATCAGCAAAGTCCAAGAGGGCAGCATCTTTCAGAAAAAGAGATGTGCAAGAACAAGGGGGCATAATTGGAAGATAGAGGGAAGATGACTCAGAGGTAATGTGAGGGAGTATTTTTTCATGTAGAGGGATGTGGATGCATGGAATAGCCTTCCTCAGGAGGTAGTGGTGTCAAAAACAGTGGGGAAGTCAAGAATGCATGGGACAGACATAAGGCAATTCTATTGGGGGTTAGGAGGACGGGCTGTTATTTAACTAGGGATCTGCAGCTTATCCATTAGGTAAGGAATAGGCAGACCAGGTGGCTGAAACGGTCTTATCTGCCATCACATTCTATTTTTCTATGTTTCTCTTTTATTACACCTATCGATGTGAAATATATTGTAATTAGGAAGAGCAACTTCAGAGTCCTTGACCCTAGATGTGAGCCAGCTCTCTGATAATGCCAGGATGTGTGGCTTATGGGATGAAGCAAAGGTTTGTAGTTCAGGAATTGTGGCAGCAACACTTTAACATTAAGGAGCATAAGTCACAGATCTTTTTTACCAGCCCAGTTCCATTGAGGCACACAGATGTTTTCAGGGTGTCAGGGTTAGTCTCTATATCACCAGATTGCAACACGATGATATTGGATAATGAGATGCAGAGGAGACTGTATCTGAGTAAGCTTAGTGTAACTGGTGTCCTGGAACAATAGCCCAGGGCACAGATATGTGTCTTGCAGAGGAATCCAGCAATAGGATAGTTTTGTTGTGAGGTGAGATATAGTACTGTAGGTGGCACTTATCTCATGACTATTCTCTGGGTGAGCAATTTGACAAAACAAGGCATTGAGTAACAGGAATAGACTGCATATCAGGAAGCCAAAGCAGATTCCTTTGTGAGCCATTGTTCTATGCCAATATATAGCAAGGAGAAGAATAACTTCAACCAGCAATTACTGATCAGCAGCTATAATAATGAGAAGACTTTGAATGCTAACAGTACTAGACATTGAAGTTAACAATAGATCAGTTCACCTCTATGGATTCAAACTAATGACATACATCATGATAGTATGTGACCCATTAAACAGCTAGTAGAAGTTCCTACAAAGACTGCATATATGAAGCTTGACACAGTGGTTGCTAAATTGGCAAAGGTCTGTTGGATTCTCATCTGATCTCACAGATAATATGGCAAAGGTCTGTAGATATATCTGTTAACAAACAGCATAGACTATGCCCATTAAACAGGGCAGCAGGCACAGTAATTATAAAGCTGAAAAGAGAACTATAGATTCATCATGATGATATTTATTTTATTTATTTATTTAGCTTTTGTTGACGGGTAAGTGCACTAGACAAACCTGCCTATTTTCAGGCACGACCGAGGAGAGGATACAGATGAATGCCAACTGACCTTGAACCAGATTAAGCTGTTGGTGGTATTTTTAGTGAATGAGGGAAATTTGGCCAGGACACCAGGAAATTCTCCTACTCTTTTAGATAAGTGCCATGGGATCTTTAACATCCACCTGAACTACCACCAATCCAGGCAGATGGGACCTTGGTTTAACGTCTCATCCGAAAGGCGGCACCTCAGAAGTGCAGCACCCCCTCATGCTGCACTACGAGTGTCAGTACTGGGATAATAACCCGAAGTGCCAGATGTGGAAATGAACCCACATCCTCTGATCTCCGGCCTCAGAGGCGAATGTGTACCTACTGATATGATAAATGACAAAGCAAGCAAAGTGTCCATGTACCAGTATTGTCACCTAGGTTGAGGTTTGCAACACTGTAGTCAGCAGGGCTAGAGCAGCATGTCCGAGCTCAGCTGCCCCGAATGGCTGACATAAGAGTTGAAGAATGAAAGAAAATGTCTCTTCACAGACAATACTAAAATGGGGCAATAGTGGATGAAGTTGACAGGTGGAAACAACTACAGAGGACCTATCCAAATTGCAGGAGTGGTCACTGAAGTGGCAGCTGGGCATCAGTGTAAGAAAAGTGCAAGGTTATGCATTTCGGGGCCAAGAACCTGAGGAGGGAATATTAGTTGGGCAGTGTGAGGCTGGGAGTCACTGAAGAAGAAAAGGACTTAGGGGTGATAGTAATGGAAAGCATGAACAGCTGTGCTCAATGCAGGAAATCTGCAGCTAAGGCTAATAGGATGCTGGGGTGTACTGCAAGGGGATTCTCATCCAGGCATAGGGGAAGTGACCCTGCCACTCTCCAGGTCCTTAGTCAGGCCACTCTTGGGAGTACTGCGTGCAGTACTGACATCCATATCTGAAAAAGGATATTAGACTGCTAGAGAGGGTGCAGTGAAGGGTGACAAAAATGATATGGGGGATGAAAGGCAAAACCTATGAGGACAGGCTGAGGGATCTGAGTTTGTACACCCTGGATGAGAGGAGGGATAGAAGGATATGACTGAAACATTCAAGTACTTGAAGGGGATTGACAAATCTAAGGCTGATGGGTTATTTAAGCTGAAGAAGGGAAGGGACATTAGAGGGAATGGGCTAAGACTGGATGGGAGAAGATTTAGGAGAGCGATGAGGAGACATTACTTCACAGAGAGCGTGGTGTTGAAATGAAACACAGCACTAGAGGGGGTGATTTCATATAAAATGGTGGGTAGTTTTAAAAGGGGATGGGACATGGCACAGGAGAGAGTCTGGGTAAGTAGTGCTGAGAACTTCCTGGAGGTGAGGGGAGTGGGGCAGCTGCAATCTAGGGGTGCTAGCTGCACACTCAAGCAGACTTGATAGACCATGAGGCCTGTTTTACGTGGAAGATTTCATAAGTTTCTTTGTTCATATGCAAAAATCAAATCTAGGGAAATGGTGAGCTGCTGAGGTCCAGAGTCACAGAATGTGTTACATTCCTGAAAGTGATGAACTGTGGCCTGGTCATATGCAGGATGTGAAACTATTTTGTCTGTGTGTTTCCTTTGTTCTTCAAACTGGTTGTTGAATAGCCCTCAGAGACCAGTGCAGTTCCTTTAGGAGCAGGTCAGATGAAAATGTGGATACAGTGCACAACCCTTTTGTTTGTAGGCTTCCTTTGTTCTTCAGAGTGGATGTTGAATAGCCTTCAGAAAAAAGTACAGTTCCTTTAGGAGCAAGTGAGACAAAATGTGGATTCACTGCAGAATCCAGCATCATGGAGTTTGTCAAACTTAGTTGCTAGACTTAGTTTTTCTTGGGATGACTTCAAAAAAGTTGATTTAAAATGAAAATGCAGATACCTGGTGGTGATGTTTTTTCAGAAATTCAGTCCAGGAGACTTTCACAGAAGTGTGCAAGAATGGCAGTATGGTTACACCAAGCAAAAAAAACATGAAAATCCTCAAAAACTAACCTACTGACACAGACAAACACATACAGCCACCAACACAGACCGAGGAGGAGGGACCAAGGTGTATCGAAGCATCCAGGAGTGCTAATAATAAATAATAATAAAACTTTATTTTTATGGTGCCGTTCCAAAACCAAGGCACCTCACAATTATAAAACATCACAATCAACATACTTATTAAAATACAATATGCAATTTAAATAAAACAAAAAAAAAAATCAGTCATCAAAAGCATAATACCAAAGGTGAGTTTTCAGACCCTCTTTAAATCCCTCCACAGTTGTACACTATTGTAACTGGTGGGGTAGAGAATTCCAAAGAGAGGAGGCCGCATTCATAAAAGCCCAGGCCCCAGATGATTTTAAACATACTCTAGGAATTTCTAGCAACCTCTCACCAGCTGAGCGAAGCGATCGCCCAAGAGGTAAGGAACCAGAAGCTCTTTCAGGTAGTCAGGGCCAAGCCCATACAGTGCTTTATAAGTCAGAAGACTGACTTTAAAGGTGATCTGCCATTGTACAGGCAACCAGTGCAGAGCACGCAGCACCGGAGAAATATCGTAGGACAGGAGGTCTCCGCTGAGTCAGGCTGTCGGCGCTGTTCTGCACTAGCTGCAAAACAGCTGGAGTTCTACCCCCAGAATGCCCCAGGTAAAAGGAGTTGCAATTATCCAAGCATGAGGACACAAAGGCGTGGACCAGCATAGGAGAGGTCACCAGATGGAACAAGGTGCTTAATCCTGGAGATATTCCTAAAATGGTAAAAGGAAGTTTTGACAACGGCCGACACCTGCGCATGTAGCTTCAGCCCTTCATCAAAAATTAGCCCCAGTTTCTGCACCTGTTCAGAGGCCAGGAGAGATAAACCCCAGAGAAAAAGCCACGAGGGTGAACCAACCCCTGGCCCCCCTATCCGGTGACCTGGGTCCACAACCAGCACTTCAGTCTTTCCTGCGTTCAAATTCAACCAGCTTGAATCCATCCACGCCTGGATTTCCATGAGGTAGTTATTAAAGACTGAGAGAGCCCCATCCAAGTTAGGTGCAAAAGAAAGGTAGAGCTGGGTATCTTCAGCATAGCAGTGAAACCTCAGCCCATACCTCCTTATAGTGTCTCTGAGGGGCGGCATATACACTGCGAACAACATGGGGGACAACACCAATCTCTGAGGAACCCCACATGATGGAGGGATTGTGTCAGAGGAGTAAAGCCCCGACACCACTCTCTGAGTTCTTCCGGTGAGGTAAGATGTAACCCACCTGAGGACTGTACCTGACAGGCCACAGATGAACCTCAGATGCACAAGAAGAACCCCATGGTCCACAGTGTCAAACACTAAAGAGAGAGCCAGAAGAACCAAGACAGAATGGTTTCGCCATCAGGAGATCATTGAGCACCCAAACCAGTGCTGTCTCAGTACTGTGCCTCTTTTGAAAACCGGGTGGAGAGGTTCATAGATGTCATGGATGGTTAAATGGTTCTCCAACTGAGCAGCTACCATCTTCTCAACCACCTTCTCTAAAAAGGGAAGATTAGAGATTGGTCTGTAGTTCACATGGCAGTTCAGGTCCAAGGAAGCTTTCTTCAGGAGAGTCGTTACCACTGCCTCCTTCAGGAGCTAGAAACTCACCAGTTTCCAAAGAGCACCAAACTGTCCGAGCAAGGACCAGGCCGATGGAATCAATACAACCCAAAAATAAGGGAAGTTGGTCCTAGGTCCAAACTACAGCATGTGGGATGCATGCTCTGGACAATCCTCATGACATGCATGAACTCCGGGTGGTTGAAGGTACTCCAGGAAAGCTGAAGGCCAGTGACCAAGCACTGATCAGAAGCAATGCCAGAAGAGTATGCTGATCAGATAGCTACCCTGATGTCGGCCACCTTAGTCACAAAGAATCGAGCAAGTTCATCACACTCTATTTGTGAAAAAGCTTTCCGGACTTGCAGACAGGCTGGGTTGCACAGTCTGTCTACAGTCCAGAAAAGCTGAGGTGGTCGATTCTGAGTGGCTGCAATCTCTCCGGACAGGAACTCTGCCTTCTTGCTGGTGATTGCGAATTGATAGGATTGATAATGATCCATCAATCTAAGGTGGTTGGCATCAAGGGCAGATCTCCACCAGCAATGCTCTAACCTTCATCCTAGTTGCTGCATCTCCTCAATGTCCCCATCGAACCAAGAGGACTGAGGCTGAAGGGAGAGGATGAACTCGGACAGGAGCAATGACATCCAAGGCTAATGAGATGGCCATATTATAGGCCACCATGAGATCCTCTGGGTCACTGTTTGTCTCTGGAATCATCGATAGGTCAAGTACTGCCAGTAGACCTTCAGAGCTAACATCTCATAAAGGGCAATACTTGACCATCTCCACAGGGGTCGGCTTATGAGATGGGGCCCCAAAATTGAACCTCATGATGTAATGACACAGACCATCTGACTGGTTCCACCCCCAAGTCTGAGGCTTCGATCCCCAGGAGGAAAACTAAGTCAAGAGATTGACCATGTTTATGAGTAGCAGTGGTAACTATCTGTGTGAGGCCCAGAGATGACATTAACTGGAGGAAGTGCTGTCCAAATTGTGAGAGTTCATCATTGACCCAGGAGTTAAAGTCACCCAGGACCATCAGCCTGGGGGACTCAGATGCCATGTTGATGATAAAGTCCACTACTTCCTGAAGGAACTGTTTCCCATCCCCAGGTGGACGGTAGATAAGAACAATCCTACAATCTATGCCTGCTACCACAGTACACTCAAATGACTCTGTCTCCTCAACTGGTACACTCATGAGGCCCAATTCTGTCTTAAAAGAGACTGCAACCCCCCCATGATCCAATCTCGAGTGGTGAATCACCGAGTAACCAGCTGGAATTGCAGCCTCTAATTTAGGGCCAAAGTTCTCATCCAGCCAGGTCTCAGCGATGCAAGCCAGATCCACTGAATTTACAAGGTCAGCAATAATTGTAGTCTTGTTTTTAATGGATCTGGCATTGCATAACACCACTCGAGTTGGAAGAACTACCGGGGCTGCCCTGGCCATGTGCCCACCTAAATCAGTTGTGCCCTTGGGTATGGGAACCAGACAAGATTGACCACGGTCTGGATTCCATTTGCCCCAGGGCATCTTCTGGTCCTCACAACCCCGATGCGATGGCTCCACTCATTCATCTCCTGCCGCTCACTTCCTACTAACCCCTCCTCCCCCATCGCATACAATACCCAGCACTCTGCAGCGCCGGTAAGTTGACAGATGTAATGGGGGGAGATGAAGGGGTGAAGAGAGGAAGGGCAGAGGATGAATAGCGCACTCACCATGGGGGCAGGTCTCCAACACATTCCAGTGACTAAAACCAAAACATAAACTAAACTACACAATAACCAGTACTAATTCCTACACAAACTAATTATAATAATTACAACAATTAAAATGTAAGATCTCAGGCTCAATCTAAATCCAAGTTAAGAGCCAAATCTCTCAATCCCTAGTAGCTCTTTATTACAAAAGGAGACTGGTAACAGAATTTCACAGTCTCAAAATTCAAAAATAAGGCAGATCATAAACTAATAATTAATTAGGATAAGGATTAGAGCTATATGATCCTATAGTACTTTCAAACCCCACCCATATACAAAAACAATTTTTTAAAAAATATGCAATACAATAGTAAATTAAAACTAACTAAAATCCAAAAAGCACAAAAAAACCAAGTAAAACTTTTATAAATAATTAAAATGAATACTAAAGTCCAAGAAAAAGTCAGCCAAAGTATCAACAATCTTTAGCCCCAGAGGCCCTCCCACAACTGGAGGAGCCAAATGAAGTCAGGGACTCTCACTCCCAATATGTCCCTGAATATTTGTTTTTCAGCCGCCATGCACTGTCACTGCTGGGAAGACAAAGCAAATAACAAGGCACTCTCACTGCCCTTCCAGATTGTAATAGTGGCAGTGGTAAAGTAAATTTCTTCAGCTCCCCAAACAATCTCACTGCCAGGGGACTGAACAGATGATAAGGCACTCTCACTGCCTTCCCACAAAACAGAAAATTAAAATGAGAAAGTCTGACTGTGAAAGTAAACGACAAATGGAGTTGAAGTTTTCCCCTCAGTAGTCTCAGGTGAGCAGGGCAGGATCCCAAAATCCCAAACAGGACTAGAAACCACTGATTCGCGACCACACTACAGAACTCCAATGAGGCACACCCATGGGTATACCCTAGGGAGAAGCTAAAGGACAATTGATCCAGTCCACTGGCTACCCATCCAGACTAAAGCACAGCTCTCCATGTAGCCTCACACCCAAGTGGGCAAACGCCCAACAGGGTTGGGACCCCTGACTCACTACGCTACATCACATGAGTCATTCCACTCCTTCAATCATCAGTCTCTTTAGACTCCAGCGATCTTCTTAGCACAGCATCCAAATGAATCCAGGAAGTGCACCCTCACTCTAAACCAATCCACAGTCAAAGACAAGCAGCCTCTATGAATAAAACATGAAATCCAAAGTCCAAACAGCCCAACATGCCTTAAGCGGTATCGGTGGACAAGAAACGACTCCAATACACATAACAAGACCACCCTGGTCGACCCAGTATTGCTCCAAGTGCTCATACTTCGCCAAGCACAATCCCAATGACCAACTCCAACTCACCAGTACCAACACAGATATGAGAGCCCAAAACTGCACCAGAGCTAGTAAACAAATAAAAACAAATAAAATGAAAAAAAAATCAAAACAGAGTTTTAAGAGAAATTCATACTGACTGGCTAAAACAGCCAACAGCATGCTCAGCCTAGCAGCCATCTTTTTCATCATAGTTAATGCTGAGCACAGTTAGTATGCATCTAAGGCTTACTTTCCTTGCTATTGTGGTAGTTATACCTTTAGGATGAGAGTAAGAGGGAAAGAACTTGTCTCTGAGAGGGTGGAGATGTTAGACTGGCAGAGTAAACATTTTTTATGCAAACATGAGAGCAGAAATGAGTAACACAGAATGTTTGCTAATTCTCCACTGACAATAATGCAGAACAGTGCTAAATAAACAGATCACTAGGAAGATGGAGTGGTGGTAGCACTAAGGAGGTAGTGAGAGTACCACAGTACATAGAAGAGTTTAATGTGGAGGAAAAACTCCCTACATGGATAATATGGGAGGTAAAGTACTTAAAGTGTGGAAAATGCAAAATTTGTGTTCATGGAAATATTGTGTTTTGCTAGATGACGTAACACCTGAAGTGAGTTTAGCTAAAATATATAATCTGGGATAAGAAAGGTCTTTGTAAAAAACATAAATTTCACCAACAAAAGTGAAATCTGTAGGAGAAAGATGGTAAAGTGCCTGTGACATCTGTTTAGGAGGGAGCTGTCCTCTGGAAGTACAAAGCAGTTTCTCTCTGATGCACTATGTGTTAAGATAATTCCCTTGTACTTAACTGATGTAACTGCATAGACAATTAAGCAATAAGACACAACAGGGTGTGGGTTATTGAGAGTTTCCATTCCTTGTATGGTGTGTCACAGAGCATGGAGTGACTCAACCACATGAAGTGGGTAAATCCCCAAAGACTCACACCACAGAGTACTTTATTGTGATTATACAATGGTCCCATGTGTAAAACAAATATAAAATGTGTTTAATTATGATTAAAATGCTATTTCTCAGCCATGGGTAATGCAGGATTTACCCATGGTCATGTGACATGTTTTGACCAATGAGGTTACAGGATTTTCATATGCAATTGTATAATGACATTTATTTTATGCCACGTGAAGTCTTATGCTAAATGAATACTAGGCACTGTGTTCCCTACCTAATACAAATACATTTCTGAACTCTGTCTAGGACCCCTATTAAAAATAGAGGGCCCCATATTAATCCTTGCCAGTCTGGGGGCCAGGGCATTGCTTACAGGTATAGCGCCTAACGTTAAACAGAAAACAAAGACTGCTGTTTTTAAGTAGAAGTAAAGTACTGACAAAAAATCACCATATAGTGTACCTTAAAAATAGATTGTTGAATCAGGCGATGCCTGCCAATGCCACACACAGTGAAAAAGAGACAACAATGATGAAGAGGAAGTACAGCTGTTGTAAAAACGAAGCCTTACAAAGAGTGCATGCATGTTTCTGTCCTACAGATTAAGAACTTGGAGTGGGTTTTCAATTACATGTGACTGACCCAGGTGTGTCCTAGGACTTTTGCAACAGTAGAATACTTTCCAGCTGTCTTACTTCTAAAGCTATAAGCATGAGGACACTTTAGAACTTTTAATAATTAAAACACATCTTCTATGTTTATCACAGACAAAGTAAAGAACACAGGTCAAGCTCTCTGTCAAGATATACCAATGTAGTTGTGACTGGCCAACTCCATACTGAGGATCAACATAATTCAGATGACAGTATTACTAAAGAAAATAAGATCATCTGGGAAACCACGACAGAAAAGTCAAGAGTCACTTCTGAGGAAACAGCTGATACGCCTAAGATTGAGATGGAGAATCGGTCATTATCCGAAGCCAGTGATAAAAGTCAGGAATCTTTGACTACATCACCTCAGAAGACAAACAATAAAAAGAAGATAATCAAAATGTTTAAAAAGATGAAAGAACAAACATTTCATGGTAAAAAGTCAGACAGCACCAATAAATATGTGGCTCATGACAGTAATAAATGTGTTATAATTCTACTGGGATGTGTGTCTATACTAATTTTAAAAATTGTGGTAAATAGCCAGGGGGAGATTTTTAAAGGAGATGTTCCACAGCATGATATTCGAAGGGTGGAGATGCATCGTGCGACTCCAGCTGTGCCCAAGTGCAGCAATAACACATGTGATTCATCTGCAACGGGCATGCCCATGAATATATGGCACATCTCATATTCAGCAGAGATGTGCAGTGCAGGTGCCTGCCCACCTCGGAGATGTGCCACATAAAGTTAGGCTTGGAAGAACCACGCCCAACTCATAACCACCCACAGGCAGGCTGGCACAGCAGCTGCCAGCCCCTGCATCCTTGTGGTAAACCCCCAAATCCCTGAACCATGTCCCCCATAGCTTGACCCATGCCTCCCTGTCCATAGTGTAGAGCCCCCCTCCCGATCTCTGGTCAGATAAAAAATATGTTTTTCCCCATCCCATTTTCTATAGTGTAGTGTCTCCCCCCATCCCAATCCCCAGTTGGATAACAAATGATTTGTGCCCCATACCATTTTCCATAGTGTAGTCTCCCTCCTGCCCCATAGTGAACCCAGTTTGACTTAAAAACAAATCATTACCTCAACCCTCTTTTCCATAGCGTAGTGGCTCCCCCTCCCAATCCTGATGCCTGATCAAAGAATAAAATGATAGTCCCCATACTCCTTTTCCATAGTGTAGTGGTCCCCCCGCCCAATCTTGTTTCTGAATCAAATGCAAAAAAATAATCACAACTGCCCTTTTCCATAGTGTAGTGGCCCTCCACCCCACCACCCACTCAGGCTCACACATCCCACCCCGCTCCCACCATCCAGGCATGGACAGTCAGCTGGTGAGCAGCACAGCCCTCCACATACCTCCATGTATGCCTGCCAACTGAACTGTCAATGAATGACAGCTTACTGTAAGGACTACAAGCCCACTGGCTGACACTGTTGACCAATGGGCTTGCAATATGTACTATAAGTTGTCATTCACAACTTTACAGAAAGTTGTGAATGACAGCTGCAAGCCTATTGGTGACAGCAGCCAATGGGCTTGTAGTGTCGAGTAAGCTGTCATTCATTGACAGTTCAGTCAGCAGGCAGCTGTGGAGGTGTGTGGAGGTCTGTGCTGCTTGGGGCTGGCTGTCCATGGTAGGATGGGGAGCAGGGTGGATGTGTGTCCTGAGTTGGTGGGGGCACCACACTATGGAAAAGGGCAGCTGTGATTATTTCTTTGTTATCAATCTGGGATCGGAAGGTGAGAGGAACCACTACACTACGGAAAAGGGGTATGGGGACCATCATTTTATTCTTTGATCAGGATCAGGGCGGGAGTGGGGGGACACTACACTCACGCTATGGAAAGGAGGGTCAGGGCAGTGAATTGTTTTTAAGTTGAATGGGGATGCAGGGCAGATGGGACACAACACTGTGGAAAAATTGGATAGAGAAAAATTATTTTCATTCACTTGGAGATTGGGATGGGGAGGGATGCTGCTACACTATGGCAAAGGGTGGGTGTTGGAGGAACACAACATGGGACTGGGTGGGGGGTTACATAGAAATATAGAAACATAGACTTTGATGGCAGATAAGGACCGCTTGACCCACCAAGCTTGCCCATATTCCTACCTAATGGATAAGCTGCAGATCCTAATTAACCAACAGGTACTTCTTCCTCACCCCACCCCTAGAATTGCCTTATGACTGTCCCATGCATTCTTGAATTCCACCACTGTTTTTGATTCCACAACCTCCTCCAGAAGGTCATTCCTTGCATCCATAACCTCTGTGTAAAAAATGATTTCTTACATTACTTCTAGGCCTCCCTCTATCTTCTAACTGTGCCCCCTTGTTCTTGCGCACCTCCTTTTCTGAAAGATGCTACCCTCTTGGACTTTGTTGTTTCCCTTAAGGTACTTTAAGGTTTCTATCATATCTCCCCACTCCCTCCTTTCCTCAAGGCTATACATATTAAGCTCCTTAAGTGTCTCTTCATATGTCTTCTGGTATAGACCCTGCACCATTTTAGTTGCCCTCCTCTGGACTGCCTTCATCCTGCTTATGTCTTTGTGGAGATTGGGTCTCCAGAACTGCACGCAGTACTCCAGTTGGGGTCTCACCAGCATCTGTACAGAGGGATAACAACTTCCTGTTTTCTACTGGTGATGCCTATCTCTATGCATCCCAGTATCTCTCCAGCCCTCCTTACTGCCCTCTCACATTGCTTGCCCACATTTAGGTCATCTGATATAACTACTCCCAGGTCCCTTTCCATTTTTGTTGTTGTCAGTATCTGCCCCCCCATTGTGTACTCTTCCCCTGGGTTTTTCTTTCCCAGGTGCATTACCTTGCACTTCTTAGCATTGAATCTAAGCTGCATTACATTTGACTATTCTTCTAACCTTGCCAAGTCCCTTCTCATCCTTTCCACCCTACCTTGTGTATCAACTCTGTTGCAGATCTTGTGTCATCTGCAAGAGACATACTTTCCTTCCAGTCCCTCTGCAATGCCACTTATAAAGACATTGAAGAGTACCGGTTCTAGTACTGAACCCTGCGATACCTCATTAGTAACCCCCCTTTTTTCAAAGTGGACTCTGTTTGCTATTACCCTCTATGTTCTGTTCTCCATCCAATTCTTTACCCAGGCTACCATCTTGGGACCCACTCCCAGGCTGGCTAGCTTGTGTATATTAATCTTTTGTGTGGGACTGTGTCAAATGCCTTGGTAAAGTCTAGGAAGGCCATATCCACAGCCCCTCTCTGATCTTCTACTTTGGTCACCCAGTCAAAGAAATGTATTAAATTCATCTGACATGACCTTCCTGCTATGAATCCATGCTGCCTTGGGTCCTGTTACCCTCTGGCCTCTAGGTACTCAACAATTCGTTCCTTCAGAAGTGATTCCATCATTTTCCCTATCACTGAGGTTAAACTGACAGGTCTGCAGTTTGCTGCTTCTGCCCTGCTCCCACTTTTGTGAAGTGGAATGGCATCTGCATCTGCCCTCCTCCAGACCTCGGGTACCACCCCTCCTCCCATGATTTGTTAAACAGGGTAGTCAGTGGTGCCACTAGTTCTACCCTTAGTTCTTTTAGAACTCTGGGATGAATCCCATCAGGCCCCATTGCTTTGTCCACCTTCAGTTTTAAGAGTTCTTTCACACCCCTTCTCTGAATGGGCTGGTATCAACTCCTGTATCCAGAGTGTTTCTATTAATTGGTTTAGGTACCCCCCTTCATTTGTGAATACTGATCAAAAATATTTCTTTAGTATCTCTGCCTTTTCACAGTCACCCTCTGCCCACCCCCTCGCCTTTATTAAGCCTCAGTATCCCTCCCTTGGTCTTTTTTCACTCCCTGATGTACCTATAGAAGGTTTTATCCCCCTTCTTAACTGAGTTGGCTATCTTTTCCTCAGTCTGGGCCTTTGCTGTTCTGACTGCCTTCCCAGCCTCTGCTTTTGCTTTAACTGATACAATTCTCTGTCTTGCTCCTTCTGTGATTCCTTGTACTTCCTAGAATGCTTTCTTTTCTCTCAAACCTTCCCTGCCACCTCCTTTGAGAACCATAGTGGTTTCTTACATCGTTTTGTTTTGTTTATTTGCTTCACACAAAGGCTTGTTGCCTCTGTGATGGCAGTTTTGATTATTCCCCATTGTTCTTCCACCCCTCCTTCCTGCCCATTTGCTAGTACATTCCTTAGGCACTCACCAATTTTGGCAAAGTCAGCCTTCCTAAAGTCCAATATCTTTGCCTTTGTATGGCTTGACTCTACTGCTGTGCTTATCGTGAACCATACTTAGGTTAGGTTAGGTTAGGGTTAGGCAACTTGACGCATCCTGCTGTGTGCATTCCTGCTGCCTATATGCAAATGCAGCCATAATGGCATGCAAATGGGTCCTTTTGCACTTTGCATGCCTAATGGCTGCATTTGCATTTTCCTGGCTGCATATCTGAATTTGAGCCCCTGCATCTGGAGATGTGCCATGTATCCCATTACAGGTATCCGGCCATCCAGGGGGATGCACCGTGTATTGTCAGTGGCTCCCATTCGCAATGACTGCTATCATTGCTATATTCAGATGGGATGCGTGATTGCCATCCCATTTGAATATAGCATTTTTTTGCGCCAGCCCATTTATTTGTAATGCACATCTAGATGCGTGGGCCATTCCTCAGGCTTTGAAAACGGGATCCCCAAAATCTGCTTTTATACTTTAAAGTCATTTTCACTTAAATATCAGTACTTGATAAAAGAGTACTATCTTCTAACCACTGAGGTCAGATTACATAATTAAGAGAGATAAAAATTGATAATTTCATGTCATGTTCTTGCTGTTCTATAGCCCTAATGCAAAACCATTTCATGCAATTTAACACAATTTGGTATAAGGACTGTGCACAATTTTACTTCTGCCATTTAAATTTCTGGGCAATCACGAATCTACTTTGTAATAATTCTCAGAACATTTGAGTAAATTCTATGAAATATCACCAATAGTAAATGGAGATTTTAAAATAAAATTGTTTGTAAATGGTGGAGTTTTGTAGTTTACAGTGTACTGTAGATTAACTTATTGTTATATGTGGTTCAGAGCTCAGTGCTTGTGTTACATACTGCATCTACATGATGTAGGTTTGAGTTGATACCGAGACCAGACCAGTAAGTAGAATGATGGTTCAAAGAACAGTTGTATGAATGTTTAGTGCTTAAGTACTTTGAAATAAACATGAATAAGTCAGTGAAAATAGTTCATGATGGACTGACAGTAAGATAGTGCTGATACTGGAACAAATGAGTTATTCGGTATGAGTTGATGGTGTGGTTTTTCTCTGTATCCCACCATAGGAAGGATGGTTAGTTGAATAGGATGTGACACCCTCTGGTGGGATAAGAGTGCCGGAGAAGAAGTACATGTAAGGGGAGGATGGAGGGGAGTGCATCTCACTCTAAGCAGAGCAGCAGGTTCTGCTTGCTTAAATAGGATATGAGGGAGGAGCTCTTCCCCATATAACAACAGGCAGAGCATTTCATTTATATGTGGTTCAGAGCTCAGTGCTTGTGTTACATACTGCATCTACATGATGTAGGTTTGAGTTTGGATACCGAAACCAGACCAGTAAGTAGAATGATGCTTCCAAGGTATAGTGGTATGAATGGATAGTGCCTAAGTACTTTGGACATAGACATGAATAAGTCAGTGATTATAGTTCATGATGGACTGACAGTAAGATAGTACTGATACTGGGACAAATGAGTTTTTCGGTATAAGTTGATGGTGTGGCTTTTCTCTGTATCCCACCATAGGAAGGATGGTTAGTTGAGTAGGATGTGACACCCCCAAGATGTATGATATCCATGATTATCTCCTCCAACTCTGGAGAGTATGGCCAGCAGCACGCAGGAGAGGAAAACCCTTAGGGGGAAACCTCTGAGGACCCATGGCTGCCAACCTGCCCACCCTTCTGGGCATACTAAAGGAGCATAATCCTAATTACAAAATCACATATGCCCACACAATGCAAAGCATCATGGGCTGCATATGCAAATCACCACAGAATGTTATGCTGGTTCAACTTTAAGCCTAATTAAGTTATTTATTGGCTAGTCCAAATTGCAGATTACAGATGATCCAGTAGAACAGTTTGTAGTAAGAAATGAAGGTTGGAAACAGGCTTCCAAGTCTTGTGTAAGTGCTACAGTTGCTGAAGGAACACGTGAAGCATCCAGGTAGATTGCACTGAGATGAGCATCGTTGGCATACCTCCAGCAGATTCAGGACAGGGCTACAATGAGGCTCTCCTAAGGCTAGCACATAATAAATAGAAAATTATAGAGTACATATCCAGACTCTGACGCTGGTGGGCAGCGGGCAGGATGAATTGGAAGTAGTGCGGCCTCCGGGCTTTAGCTGATGGAAGGCATATGAATTTGATGGAATGGTAGAATGGCTTGAGATGAAGCTGATGACTGATGAATACAGTTCAGGTAATAGGACAAAGAGAGTAGGATTTATGCTTAGGTCATGATATAGAAGGCATACGACAGTAAAGTTGAACTGGAATCCTGGCAGGATTTGAGGGTAGTAAATCCAAAGCACTGGTGCGAGGTTAGGAAGCATCCAAGGAAGTATAACAGGGCAAGCCCCATAGGTGAGGATGTGCGGTTGGACCATAAGTTAGGAGATAAGGTAGTAAGCAGCAAGTAAATGGACCAGGTTGATCAGTTGATGAGTAGTAGAACATGGCAGCTAGTGCCTCGGCTGAGATGTACAGCTTGACCATCAGCTGGTGAAGTAAGTAGAGTGGCGACTAGCTCCAAGTAAACTATGAAAGCTCAGTCAGACCTTCAGTGAGGGTCTGCTGGTAAGTGGGAAGCAGAGTGAGCTAGTCCTCCTAGGCTGGGGTGTGCACAGTTGGTCCCCATGTAGGTTAGCAGATTAGCATGAATGAATTGTGAAGGTATAGAGCATATCTGGGGTGATTACTATGAGAATGGTAAGATCCACAGGTGAGCATATGCAATCCATTTACGTTGCGTTGTACTTGTTGAGTAATTTTGGCAGATAAGGAATTGTCTGAGGAGAAAGAAACTTGAATGAATGACTGAAATCCAGTAGGAGAATATGATCTTGGAGTCGATGCCAAGCAAAGTAGAATAATCAGGTATGAGATAGAGTATATGAACCTCCAGGCCCACACTGGGCATGACAGGCTGAGAGATGTATGAACCTCCAGGCCAGATGTGGCATAGGAAGGCATAGAGTATGAATAGTTGTACCTCCAGATTCTGAAGGTGAAGTAGGTATAAAATAGAAGTATATGAACCTCCAGGCTCAGACTGGATGTGGCAGGCTGACAGAAGTTAAGAACCTCCATACCCGATGCTGGGTGAGGCATGCATATGAATGAACAGTCAAACATCTAGGCCTTGAAGGTGAAGCAGGTACAAGGTAGAAGAATATGAACCTACAGGCCCAAAGTGTGACGAAGGCAAATAAAGTTGTGAACTTGCTTGCCAGACGGAGGCAAGGCTGACAGATTAATAAGGTAAGCTTGAAGCTATATGAGCATGATGGGCTGATCTGAAGGAGTAGTTGAGTGTTAGGATCTTGTAAGGTCAATAAATGTAGTTGACAGAAAGGCTTGAAATGATAATGCATCTAATGGATAATGTCTTGAAGCCCATCCCCAGGGGCAATGATGTCAATAATGCATGACGTATCCTAAGCTCAGACATGACGTAGCTCTAAGTGTCCCCGTCCATTGCTCAATTTACATAGTACTATGAATTTCCAAATGTGTGCTCGATAGCTAGGCGGCACTACAAAGCTATTTTGTAACACATAAGCATCGTAATAGCATCTCTAGGGCTAATGAGTTGGAATTAACAGGAACTACCTTAAATGAGATCAAATACTGTAATTGTAATTGGTCCAAGAAGTGTAGGAAAGCCAGTGCCCTTATGGAATGCTGAGTAAAGAAGTAATTAAATAGTAGTAGGTGCCTGCCATGGTTGCTGTAGGTTTGAACCCAATTAATACCAGCCAGGAAGTGTCTCAGTATCAGAGACTATCAATGAACTGGGAAACCTGTGACTGCATTAGTGTGGGGAGTGAATGGTATGTAAATAGCGAAAACAAGTGCAACTACTGGTCATACAGTGAAGCTCGGTGAGCTGCAATGCCTGCACCATAGAGTGCTGGCTTTGAGCCAAGCCCTGCACAGCCATATGTAGAGGGAGCAGTATGAGAATGGAATGATGTGGTAGCCAGCAATATCCCAGGCCATCACGAATGTTCAAGAGAAAGCAGTCTTAGTCCTTGAGGTAAGGGTCATTAAAATCAGGGTAGAGTCTGTGAATAGGGTGCCTTGAGTCGGTAGAAGCAGAAGATTGAGTAGCAGGTCGGGATAGCTCCAAGTGTCTGTAGAGTAGAAATCCCAATGCAGCCAGGTACATGAGTAGAGAGTAAGTACGAGCAAAGAATGGGATTCCAAGTGGCAGGCTGGTCCGAATAAGCCCCCCTCAAAAAAATAGAAAACAACTGGAAACATGGCAGATGAGCAAAGGAAATCACCAAACAAACCAAAACAAACAGCTCAGAAGAGGCGGGGTAGAAACGGCAAATGAAATAGAGGAACAGGAGGAGGGAAAGAGCAACCGAGCACCAGCAGTGCCACAAGCAAGTGCATCTCATTCTAAGCAGGCAGCAGCAGGCTCTCTAGATGGATATGGGTGATGAGCTCATCCCCATATAACAGGCAGAGCCTTTCATTTTTCTGTTGATGTGTGATTTCATTTTCATTCTAAAGTTTTAGGGTATGCTCATTATGTAAGATGTAAAGCATAGAGTTATGTAAACCGCAAACTTTTCCTGTAGTTTGCATAAAATGTCATGGTTAAGTTGGACTGAGTGGAGAATGAAGCCCTACAAACAGTGCATGCATGTTTCTGTCCTACAGATTATGTGCTTGGAGAGGGGTTTCAGTTACATGTGACTGATCCAGGGGTGATCTTAGACTTTCAGACCAGTAGAAGACCTTACCAGCTGTGTTACTGCTGAAGCTGTAAGCATGGGGACACTTGAGAGCATTTTAATAATGAAACACATCTCCTATTTTTATTACAGGCAAAAATAAAGAACACAGGTCAAGCTCTCTGTCAAGTTATACCAGTGGAGATGTGACTTGCCAACTCCATACCGAAGACCAACATAATTCAGATGAAGACAGTTTAACTAAAGAAAATAAGATCATCTGGGAAACCACTTTGGTAGCAACAGAAAAGTCAAGAGTCACTTCTAAGGAAGCAGCTGATATGCCTGAGATTGAGATGGGGAATCGGTCATTATCCGAAGCCAGTGATAAAAGTCAGGAATCTTTGACTACATCACCTCAGAAGACAAACAATAAAAAGAAGATAATCAAAATGTTAAAAAAGATGAAAGGACAAACATTTCATGGTAAAAAGTCAGACAGCACCAATAAATCTGTGGCTGAGGACAGCAATAAATGTGTTGTAATTCTACTGGGACATATGTCTATACTAATTTAAAAAATTGTGGCAAATAACCAGGGGGAAGATTTTCAAAGGAGATGTTCCGCAGCATGATATTCAAAGGGTGGAGATGCTTCATGCAACTCCAGATGTGCCCAAGTGCAGCAATAATGTATGTGATGCATCTGCAGGTGGCGTGCCCATGAATATGTGGCACATGCCATATTCAGCTGAGATATGCAGTGCAGGTGCCTGCCCACCTCGGAGATGTGCCACACAAAGTTGGGCTTGGACGAACCATGCCTAACTCATAACCACCCACAGGTGGGCTGCTGTACTACACACAGCAGCACAGCAGCTGCCAGCCCCTGAATCCTTGTGGTAAGCCCCCTGATCCCTGAACCACGTCCCCCGTAGCCTAACCCATGCACCCCTTTCATTAGTGTAGATAGCCCCCTTCCCCTCCCAATCCCCAGTCAGATAACAAATAGGTTTTTCCCCATCCCATTTTTTATAGTGTAGTGCCCCCCCAACACTGTGGAAAATGGGATGATGAAAAATATATTTTTTATTTGATTGGAGATTGGGGATGGGGAGGGGGAATGCTGCTACCCTGTGGCAAAAGGGTGGGTGATGGAGGAATACAACACGGGACTGGGTGGAGGGGTTAGGCTGCTCGATGCATCCTGCTGTGTGCATTCCTGCTGCCTATATGCAAATGCAGCCATAATGGCATGCAAATTGCCCGTTTATTTATTTATTAGATCATCGGTTAACAGACCTTTGAGACATAGACTTATGTACAAAGGCACCTCGTCAAGAGAGCAATACATCACAGCAAACAAAACAGTACAGCACATAATGCTTAGATTAAAAAGCAACCAGTGTTACAGGCATTCACTGGTGGTACACGCTTGGTAATAGGTAGATCACAGTAGTCATAATATAGGTACACGAGTACAACCATTGCATGCCTAATGGCGACATTTGCATTTTCCTGGCTGTATATCTGGAATTTGAGCCAGGTGCATCTGGAGATGTGCTACGTATCCTCACTGCAGGTATTCCGGCCTTCCAGGGGATGCACTGCTGCATTGTCAGTGGCCCCCATTCACACTGCCTGCTACCACTGCTATATTCAGATGGGATGCGTGATTGCCATCCCATTTGAATATAGCATTTTTTTGTGCCGGTCCATTTATTTGTAGGGCACATCTAGATGTGCTGGCCATCCCTTAGGCTTTGGAAAATGGGGGGCCCCAAATTTACTTTTTATTTTTTAAAGTCATATTAATTTAAATATCAGTACTTGATAAAGAGTACTGTCTTCTAACCACTGAGGTCAGGCTACATAATTAAGATGGATAAAGACTGATAATCTCATGTTATGTTCTTGCTGTTCTATAGCCCTAATCACTAAACCATTTCATGCAATTTAACACAATTTGGTATAAGGATCCATCAATTTAACTTCTGCCCTTTAAATTTCTGTGCAGTCACTGGTTCTACTTTGTAATAATTCTCAGAACCTTTGAGTAAATTCTATGAAATATCACTAATAGTAAATGGGATTTTAAAATAAAATTATTTGTAAATGGTGGAGTTTTGTAGTTTACAGTCTTGTAGATTAACTCAATTTTTCTGTGGATGTGTGATTTCTCATTTTCATTCTAAAGTTTTAGGGTATGCTTATTGTGTAAGATGTAAATCATAGAGTTTATGTAAACTACATACCTTTTCCCCTTTAGTTTACATAAATATCATAGTTAATACAAAATCACACATGCCCCCACAATGCAAAGCATCATGGGCTGCATATGCAAATCACCACAGAATGTTATGCTGGTCCAACTTTAAGCAGAAATCATGTGCGGAAATGAAGGCCTTCACACAGTTTGCAAGGGTGCCAATAGAAGACATAGACACGTGTTTCGTCTCTACAAGGACTCATCAGTATGCCTCTTCTGTTTGACACCCCAGTGCAATGGACCAGCTACCCTTAAGGCAGTGTGCCTTGGATATATTGTGGGGAACCCATTAAAATTCATGGTTAAGTTGACTGAGTGGAAAATGAAGCCCTACAAAGAGTGCATGCATGTTTTTGTCCTACAGATTATGTGCTTGGAGAGGGTTTTCAGTTACATGTGACTGACCCAGTGGTGATCTTGGACTTTCAGACCAGTAGAAAACATTACCAGCTATGTTAATTCTAAAGCTGTAAGCATGGGGACACTTGAGAACATTTTAATAATGAAAACACATCTCCTATTTTTATTACAGGCAAAAATAAAGAACACAGGTCAAGCTCTCTGTCAAGTTATACCAATGAAGATGTGACTGGCCATCTCCATACTGAGGACCAACATAATTCAGATGAAGACAGTATAACTAAAGACAATAAAATCATCTGGGAAAGCACTTTGGTAGCAACAGAAAAGTTAAGAGTCACTTCTGAGGGAGCAGCTGGTATGCCTGAGATTGAGATGGGTAATCGGTCATTATACAAAGCCTGTGATAAAAGTCAGGAATCTGGGACTACATCACCTCAGAAGACAAAAAATTAAAAGAAGATAAAAATCAAAGTGTTTAAAAAGATGAAAGAAGACACATTTCATGGTAAAAAGTCAGACAGCACCAATAAATCTGTGGCTGAAGACAGCAATAAAATGTGTTGTAACTCTACTGGGACGTGTGTCTATACTAATTTTAGAAATTGTGGTAAATAACCAGGGGGGAGATTTTCCAAGGAGTTGTTCCACAGCATGACATTCAAAGGGTAGAGATGCATTGTGCAACTCCAACTGCGCTCAAGTGCAGCAATACTGTGTGTGATGCATCTGCAGGGGTGGTCCATGAATATGTGGCACATCCCATATTCAGCAGAGATGTGTAGCAGATGCCTGCCCACCTCGGAGATGTGCCACACAAAGTTAGGCTTGGAAGAACCATGACTAACTCATAACCACCCACAGGTGGGCTGCTGTACTACACACAGCAGCACAGCAGCTGCCAACCCCTGCATCCTTGTGGTAGGTCCCAAATCCCTGAACCATGTCCCCCATAGCTTGACCCATGCACCCCTTTCATTAGTGTAGATAGCCCCCTTCCCCTCCCAATCCCCAGTCAGATAACAAATAGGTTTTTCCCCATCCCATTTTTTATAGTGTAGTGCCCCCCCCATCCCAGTCCCCAGTCGGATAACAAATGATTTGTGCTTCATACCATTTTTCATATTGTAGTCTCCTTTCTGCCCCATACCAAACCCAGTTTGACTAAAACAAATCACTGCCCCAACGCTGTTTTCCATAGTGTAGTGGCTCTCCCTCCCAATCCTGATGCCTGATCAAAGAATAAAATTATGATCCCCATACCCCTTTTCCATAGTGTAGTGGTCTCCCCGCTCCATCTTGTTTCTGAATCAAATGCAAAAAAATAATCACAACTGCCCTTTTCCATAGTATAGTGGCCCCCCACCTCACCACCGACTCAGGCTCACACATCCCACCCTGCTCCCACCATCCCAGCATGGACAGTCAGCTGGTGAGCAGCACAGCCCTCTACATACCTCCATGGATGCCTGCCAACTCAACTGTCAATAAATGACAGCTTACTGTAAGGACTACAATCCCACTGGCTGACAATGTTGACCAATGGGCTTGCAATATGTACTGCAAGTTGTCATTCACAACTTTACAGAAAGTTGTGAATGCCTATTGGTTGACAGTGTCAGCTAATGGGCTTGTAGTGCATATAGTAAGCTGTCATTCATTGACAGTTCAATCAGCAGGCAGCTGTGGAGGTATGCAGAGGGCTGTGCTGCTCACCGGCTGACTGTCCATGGTGGGATGGGAGGAGCAGGGTGGGATGTGTGTGCCTGAGTGGGTGGGAGGCAACTACACTATGGGAAAGGGCAGTTGTGATTATTTCTTTGCATTCGATCAGGGATCGGGAAGGGGTGAGAGGGATCACTGCACTATGGAAAAGGGGTATGGGGACCATCATTTTATTCTTTGATCAGGGATCAGGATGGGGATGGGGCCACTACACTACACTACACCATGGAAAGGAGGGTTGGGGCAGTGATTTGTTTTTAAGTTGAATGGGGTTTAGTGCAGGGCAGGGAGACACAACACTGTGGAAAATGGGATGGGAAAAAAATTATTTTTTTTTTGATTGGAGATTGGGATGGGGAGGGGGAATGCCGCTACACTATGGCAAAAGGGTGGGTGGGTGATGGAGGAACACAGCACGGGACTGGGCAAAGGGGTTAGGCTGCTTGATGCATCCTGCTGTGTGCATTCCTGCTGCCTATATGCAAATGCAGCCATAATGGCATGCAAATGGCCCGTTGCATGCATAATGGCGGCATTTGCATTCTCCTTGCTGCATATCTGGAAATTGAGCCAGGTGCATCTGGAGATGTGCCACATATCCCCATTGCAGTTATTCAGGCCATGCAGGGGGATGCACCGGTGCATTGTCAATGGCCCCCTTTTGCACTGCCTGCTATCATTGTTATATTCAGATGGGATTCATGATTGCCATCCAGTTTGAATATAGCATTTTTTTGTGCCATCCCATTTATTTGTATGGCACATCTAGATGCGCGGGCCATCCCTTAGGCTTTGAAAATGGGGGCCCCAAAATGTGCTTTTATACTTTATAGTCATATTAATTTGAATATCAGTACTTGATAAAAGAGTACTATCTTCTAACCACTGAGGTCAGGCTACATAATTAAGACGGATAAAGATTGATAATCTCATGTCATGTTCTTGCTGTTCTATAGCCCTAATCACAAAACCATTTCATGGAATTTAGCACAATTTGGTATTAGGAATGTGCAAAATGTAACTTCTGCCCTTTAAATATCTGTGCAATCACTGATTCTGCTTTTGTAATAATTCTCAGAACATTTGAGTAAATTCTATGAAATATCACTAATAGTAAATGGGGAATTTTTAAATAAAATTGTTAGTAAATGGTAGAGTTTTTGTAGTTTACAGTGTAATGTAGATTAATTTTTTTCTGTGGATGTGTGATTTCTCATTTTATTCTAAAGTTTTAGGGTATGCTTATTATGTAAGATGTTGAGTTTATGTAAACTGCAGACCTTTTTTCATGTAGTTTACATAAATGTCATGGTTAAGTTGATTGAGTGAAAAATTAAGCCTTACAAAGAGTGCATGCATGTTTCTGTCCTACAGATTATGTGCTTGGAGAGGGTTTTCAGTTACATGTGACTGACCCAGTGGTGATCTTGGACTTTTAGAACAGTAGAAGACCTTACCAGCTCTGTTACTTCTAAAGTTGTAAGCATGAGGACTCTTGAGAACATTTTAATAATTAAAACACATCTTCTGTTTTTATTACAGGCAAAAATAAGGAACACAGGTCAAGCTCTCTGTCAAGTTATAACAATGTAGATGTGACTGGCCAACTCCATACTGAGGACCAGCATTCTTCAGATGAAGACAGTATTACTAAAGAAAATAACATCATCTGGGAAAGCACTTTGGTAGCAACAGAAAAGTCAAGAGTCACTTCTGAGAAAGCAGCTGATATGCCTGAGATTGAGATGGGGAATCTGTCATTATCTGAAGCCAGTGATAAAAGGCAGGAATTTGGGACTACATCACCTCAGAGGACAAAAAATAAAAAGAAGAAGATAAAAACCAGACCATTTAAAAAAATGAAAAAACTAATATTTCATGGGAAAGAGTCATACAACACCAATAAATCTGTGGATGAGAACAGCAATAAATGTGTTGAAATTCTACTGAAAGGTATGTCTATACTATTACCTCAAAAATAGTTGTGGTAAATATCCATAATCTGCTTCTACACTTTAAAGTCATTTCCATTTAAATATCAGTACTAGATAGAAGAGTACTATCTTCTAACCACTGAGGTCAGGTTACATACTTAAGACAGGTAAAGACTGATAATCTCATGTCATGTTCTTGCTGTTCTATAGCCCTAATCACAAAACCATTTCATGCAATTTAGCACAATTTAGTATGAGGACTGTTTAAAATTTAACTTCTGCCATTTAAATTTATGTGCAATCACTGATTCTACTTTTGTAATAATCCTCAGAACATTTGAATAAATTCTATGAAATATCAGCAATAGTAAACGGGAATTTTTAAAATAAAAGTCTTTGTAAATGGTGGAGACTTTGTAGTTTACAGTGTACTGTAGATTACCTGATTGTTTTCTGTGGATGTGTGGTTTGTCATTTTTGTTCTGAAGTTTTAGGGTATGTTTATGATGTAAAGCATGGAATTTATGTAAACTGCAGACTTTTTCTCCTGCAGTTTGCATAAATGTCATGTTTAAGATGATTTTCATGGTTAAGGTTATTGTCTTGCAGAAAAAAGATATTTCACAGAAGGCTGTATTTTGTAAAAATGATGTTTAAATTGTTGTATATTGTAAAAATCCAGGGAAATTGTACCAAGCTGTATTTGGTACCAATGTCAGTCCTTCCTCTAAAGGGGACTTGGATTGAGCTTTAAAACTACACTGATTCTAAACTGAGTCCTGACTTTTCCAGATTACTTCTGAACAGTTTGGCAGTTTAGTGCAGAGGAAACCTGCAGTGCACCTGAAATGCACACACAGACCAATAAGGAGAGGGTCTTGCTTTTCATCATTATCAATCCACAGCCATTCTCAGGGTGGTACATGAATATTTCAATTTCATTTACAATAAATAAAGACTTGTTTTAAAAGCACTACCAATGTTCAAAATGTTGCTGCTTCAAAGTGTTGGATGTGTTAATGCAACTTTGAAATGAATGATACCTCCATGTTAGGAAAAAATATGCACCAACTTTTCCTTAACTCTGCTAGCCAAACACTACCTGCAAATAAACTGCTGAAGTCTTACATGTGCAAGAAGTCTCCACATTGTATTTCATACATGACTTTAAAAGCATAAAATGGCTTACAGCAACACAGCTTGATTACAGATTGAGACAGACCCAAGAGGCAGGAGCATACCATCTGTAAGTAAACCCGAGCTGACATTTCACTTGCACTTCAGCATGTTTCCTCAGAGCTGCCAAAACAAGACTACTTTTAAAGTCATGTATGAAATAAAGGGTGGAGACTTCTTGTATATATTAGATTTCAGCAGTCCATTATCACATAATGCTTGATTACAAGGGTTAAGAGGAGGTTAGTGCATTTTTTTCCTAACAAGGAGGCATTGTTTCCAAATCAGTAGCATTAAACTGTTGCCTGAGAGTTATAGAGGTTCACTGGTTAAGTGAATAACTAATTGTGTAGGGTGCTTTTGCAACATGGTAGTGCTTGTGCCACTATGAAAGAGGTTTTGATTGGCTACATGAGGCCTTTCATGTTCTCTGTTCCAGAGGAACTACCACCCTTGAAGATACTGTAGGGAAGATGCCTTGGTGGAGAGAGGTGAACAGCTAGATGAGAAGGGAGATGATGGTGGGAGCAAAGAAATGAGCATCCAGAGGGTGCCTGTACAGGCACTGTCTTATACTGCTCTGTGTGGTGTGTGGTAGCAATAGCAGTGTTGCCCACTGCTTCAGTGAACCCCAGGCAACCCTGCCAGTTCACAGGATCAACAGAAAACTAAGTGAGTAGGATGATTTTGCAACATGGTAGGGATTGTGCTAATATGGAAGAGGTTATGGTTGGTTATTTCACTCTCTGTTCTGGAGGAACTACCTCCCTTTCAGAGTTAAAATGACATGGAATCCTCTTGAGGATGGTTCTATCACTAAAGATGCCACAGGAGTGAGGTCCCTTGACCGAAGGTACCTTAGGGAAGATTCACAAAAACTCAGAACCAAAGGCATAGAAAACAGTCAGGACATCATCTGCTAAGGAATGAGGGAAGGCAACAACCACACTGAATTAAGGAGTCACCTTCAAAGTACCAACTTGACCAGTGGAGTAAATTAAAAATGCACACTACCTATCCGCAGGAGCAGGAGAACAAAGGGCAGAGCAAAAGATTAAAGCTGCTCACTGCTCTCGGCTTGCAGTTTTTGCCACAGTCAGTGGCAGGCAGCAGCAGAGGGGCCGCATTTCAGGCCATGGGGAGATTGGGTGCTGCAGTTGGCAGTGGGAGCTACAGGGGAGCTTCATCAGTGATCAAACAGACACAAGCCACAGGAGTCACCGAGGGCTGCAATCAGTGGTGCAAGAACCAGGAGATGGAGCAGCAGACACAGCTGCTTCCTCCTAGGATTTTGGCCCACCCTGCCACCCCACTCCACCACCATTATTAAATGGGCTACTGGAACCACTCCCAGTAAGGGTGCACCTATCAGAAGAGGAGCGAGGGGTGGAGTCCTTGGACATGGCAGCATCCGGGGGAAGCCTGTGTTGGACTCAAAATCTGCAGGAGCATATCTTAAAGAGACATGGACTGGAATATTAGGCTTTGAGATTTGGGAACTCCTACAATTCATGGTGCTGTGCAACTTGTTGGGGAAACTGTGGTTGTTGGAGGCCAGGGGGGCCTGTAGGGGTTCTGTAGGTTGCTCACAGCAATTATGAGTGGGATAATTGTATGTACATCAATACCTATTGGGGCAATGGAGGTTGCAATGTGCTGGATGGCCTGGGGGGAGTTTTCTGTGGGTTGCTCGCAGCAATTATGAGTGGGGTAATTGTATGTATGTGCATCAATACCTATGGGAGCAATGGTGGTTGTAATGCGCTACATGGCACAGATGAAATTTGCTGCGGTTGATCGCAGTAGTTTGGGTGAGGTAATTGTACAGGGGGATATTATTCCATTGGGGGTATTCACAGCTACCATGGAAGGGGCTATTTGTCCATAGAGGTGAATACTTAAACAGATGGAATGCATTAGCTTTTGGTGCCTGAGGTTCCAGGGGGATCAGTGTAAGTATACACCTACAACAAGGCCTCAGGGCCATGATAGGAGGGGGTGTAACAAGGGGCAATATTGCTGCTTGGGGTAGAAGCAGTTGGAGGACTCTCAGAGGGTAGAGCAGGGGCTGGTGGCATGTAAGGAAGGGCAGAGTTGGGTCCAGGAAGCAGGAGGCTGGCACAGGGGAAAGGATTGCAGATAAGATACCGGGATGGACAGGGTAGTGGGCTGCAATGGCTGTGGGGCGGCCATCTGGATGGGCACACTGTGGAAGCTATGGAAATGTCCTATTTGCTGCAGGTTGAGGGATCTGGAGGCAGAGGTCCAGAGGCTGGTGGGGAGTTAGTAAGGATTAGAGGTGAGAGGGGCTGCATGGGGATATGACAGGAACCCCCTTGGGCAGGCAGTGGAACTGTACCTGAGGGGTTAAGGTGGATGGGGGGGGGAAACCTTGTAGCAATATGGCTGTAAATCCAGATGATAACAGAGGTACTGACTAGAGCTGGAGGCTAGATTCAAGTAACTGGTATGCAGTTCTAGTGTCAGAGCCAGTTAAGGGTGGAGGGGCTCACTGAGAAGGGGCAGGAGGACATGAGGGAAGAGAGAACATTGGACGCAACTGTCTGACTGGGAAGAGTGACAGGGAAGAGGAGGTGGAAGGTATAACAGGTAAGGGTAGGTGGAGGGACGGGGGGACAGGGCTGAAACAGCAGAAGGGGGTGAAGCCCTAAGGAGGATGGGGTCATTAGCAAAGTGGGGGGTGTAGATGAAGAGAATGGCAGGAGGAGAGGGATGGCAAGAATTGAAGGAAGTGCACCCAGGTGGGGAATGGAGAATGGAAGTATGGGAGGGGTCCAGGCACTGGGGACAGAGAGGAGTGGATGCACACAAAGCGAGTGGGGACAACAGGAAGATACAGGCAAATGGTAGGGAGAAAGGGGCATCATTATAGTGATATGAGATTCAATCCTGAAGGGATCAGATGGGGTGGGAGAGGGAAAGGCATAGTTGGACATATGTGGAATATGTGCGGGTTTGACAGCAGGTAGGATGGGGAGTCTTTGCTCAAGTGTTAAGAGGAAGGAGAAACCTCATGTGGTGGTGCATGAAGGCACAGACAGCCTGGGGTATAGTACAATGGAGCTTGGATAGGAGAGATTTGAAGAGCTGCAGAAGCTGTGTATGGAACTAGGGAGTTCAGTGGCCATCTCAGAAGTGCTAACAATACCCAGTAGTGAGCAGGGCAAGGAAAGAAAGGATTATGAAGTTCAGCTCTTGGCTGTGTGGGTGGTATAGTGCTCAAAGGTATGGGCTAGTGGGTAAATGGAGGACCACATGAGACAACAGTGACCTCTATGCAAATGACAGATTAAACTTGAACAGGGCAGGGCAGGGAATTCTGAAGCATAAGCTGGAGGAGTACATAACTACCAGGGGGTTTTAAACTAGGAAGGTGGGGAGGCGAGTGTGCAGCAAGCATGCAGGGTCACCGTTAGAGGAGCTTGAACAAGCTGACCCACTACAACAACAGTGAATTATTACAGGGTGGGCCTCAGGGAAGGAGTAAGGATGATGGGGACAGGTAAGGAAAGATTGGAATGATTGGAGCTGGGTGAAGGGTGGTCTCCCTGAATGCAAGTAGCCTGTGGAATAAAATAGCTGATTTACAGGTTCTGTTAGCTAAGGGGATGGTGGATGTGCCGCCATCATGGAAACTTGGGCCACCCAACCCCAGGACTGGAATCTGGTGATCCCGGGTTACAGATTATATGGGAAAGGCAGAGGATTGAGGGTGGCAATCTATGTAAAGGCTGGGATCAGATGTACAAGGGATGAGGGGAGGAGGGGAAGACAGAGGCACTGTGGATGCAGATCCTGGATGCTAATGTTAGTAAGCTGAGACTGGGAGTGGTGTATAGGCCACCAACTCAGACCGAGGAACTGGATAAGGAGCTAGCCAAACAGCTCTGTCGTATATGTAGAAAAGGGAAGGTGGTGGTCATGGGGGACTTCAGTCTGCCTGGTGTACACTGGGGAACCCCAGCAACCTCGAGCACCAGGGAGCAAGTTTTTCTGGAGCAGTTGATCAGAGTGCCAACTCAGCTAGGAAATACACTGGACCTAGTACTGACAAATGGGGAGGCAGTGTGGGAACTACTGGTGAAAGACCCAGCAGCTGGGAATGACCAGCATTCAGCGTTGTTCACCCTTAGGCTGAACAGGGAGGCTGTGAGTTCAGGGACAAGGGTGGTGCACTTCAGGCAATGGATTTTGGGAGGATGCAGGAAATCCTGAAGGGGTGCCTAGAGGGAATTAAGCCAGAGATGGATGCACATCAAAAGTGGGAAAACATCAAAACTGGACTGAAGGAGGTTACCAAGGCTTGAAGGAGGTTACCAGAGCAAGAGGATCAGGGCTATGAAGCTGTGTTAGCTAAGCATGGAGGTGTTGGATGAGTTAAGGGCCAAAAGAGGAGATTTTCGAAGGTTCAAGAGGACAAGGAGGGGGGGAGAACAGGGAGTTGCATACGATGAGGGCCAGGGAGGTTACTAAGCTGGTCAGAAAATGGCCAAGGTCTCAAGAGAGCTGAGGCCCACTCAGGGCATCAAGGGGGGTAGAAGGACTTTTTTAGATATGTCCGGGAAAAGAGGAGCTACAGGAACCAGGTAGTGAAGCTCAAGAAGGAGGGTGGGTCTGTGGGTGGAGCAGGCAGAGGCACTGAATGATTACTTCTGCTCCATGTTCACAAAGGAGAAGGGGGATCAACTACCTCTGTGGACGGGGAGAGTGTGGGCAAATGGGGCAAGAGTGACTGATGGGGTGATAATGGAGAGCAGGGTATAGGAGGGTCTGAAAGTGCTAAAGGTGGATAAGGCACAAGGTCCTGATCACATCCACCCCAGGGTGTTGAAGGAGAAGGTAGATGTGTTGGCCGGGCTGCTAGCAGACCTTTTCAACACCTTCCTGAACACAGGTTGCATGCCACAGGATTGGAGGTTGGATCATCTGGTGCCTATCCACAAGAGTGGCCCAAAGGATGAGCCAGGCATTTACAGACCTGTTAGCCTCACTTCCATCATTGGTAAACTTATGGAAGTGATATTTTTATTTATTTATTGAAATTGTTTCACCAGGAAAGGCACACTAAGCAAGAAGATGTTCATCTCTCAGTGCGACCTGGGGGGAGGGGGTACAGAGGGCGATAACATGCAGGTTATCAAGAGACTTACATTTAGGCAGGTATACAGTAGGGTGAGATTATAGTTATAAAATTACAAGGAAAACAGGAATTGTTGTAGTCTAACTAGTAGTACAAGGCACATAGCTTACAGTATAATGATTGACAGTAAACACTAGATGCAGTGTGGCTCAAAGTACATAGAATACATTGGTTATGGTTTAACCTGAAGGACAATAGAATTTGTTACCACTGAGGTGAACAGAAAAAGTAATAAGTGCACTATAGGACAGGACAAGAAAAACACAGCCAAGTAGTGCTATAGTTGGTTTTGAATAAGCCAGCTTCCATAACGTGTGCTAGGTGCCGCTGGTCAGGCAAGGGGGGACAGACCGGTGGGAGGCAATAAAAGGAATCAAGTGCAGGTGCCATTTACCATGAGGTAGTTTGCCAGCGCTGTAGGTAGGGAGTGGTTAGAGGAGGAGTGGCGAATTTGAGGAGGGAGCTCATTCCAAAGTTTAGGGAAGCGGTGTGAGAAGGCTGCTTGCCCGATAGAGATCCTCCGACTTGGAATTAGTAGGTGACAGTAGTCTAGGAATCTAAGGGCATGAGTGAGGTGGGAGTGGGGAAAGTAGTGAGAGAATGGGATGGGAGGTGCGAGCAAAATTTTGAGACAAATTTTATGAGTGTTGCAGGCTGATGTTTTGAGAGTGGGAATGCAAGGGAATGGTGGAGGTCACAGTGATGGGTGCGGGGGAGGTGACATTGAGAGTGAAGCGACAGAAGGTGTGGAACAGGGGGTCCAGTCTGGCTAGGGTGGATTTGGGAGCAGCACTGTAGACTATGTCACAATAATTGAAGGAGGGAAGGATCATCTGCACTACTTCACATCTAGCAATAAAGGGGAGGCTATGGCAATTCCTGTAGAGGGCACCAAGCTAGGGGCGAAGTTTTTTTATGATTGCATCGATGTGGTCAGAGAAGGAAAGATGACAGTTGAGCCATACCCCTAGGTACCCGAAGGAAGTGGCATCCTCTAGTATTGTCCCATCAAGGTTGTGGAATGCAGGGTCGGAGGGGAGCCTCAATAGACATTGATGAGTGCCGAAGGTCATGGTGACCATTTTTTAGTGTTGAGTGAGAGCCGGTGAGAGATGAACCAAAGCTGAACTTTGTTGAAATCAGATTGGAGGTTGGCTGTTACCTCATCTGGGGAGGAACCAGAGGTGAATAGGACAGTATCGTCTGCATATGTATGAACTGGTGCATTTAAGCACTCTAGAGGGAAGTTATTGAGAAAGATGGAGAACAGAAGGGGACCGAGTACTGACCCTTGGGGAACAGCAGTATGCATGGGGAGGGGAGAGGAAGTGAAGTATGTAATTCTAACTGATTGTGTCCTACCTGAGAGGTAGGCATTGAACCATTTTGTGGCTGAGTCAGACAGGCCAGCTTCCAAGAGGAACAATAACAGCAGGGGGTGAGAGACAGTGTTGAAAGGTTTGGCAAGGTTGATGAAGATAGCTGAGGTAATCAGCCCTTTGTCCATACCAGTGAGGATGGTGTCTGTGAGCCTGATCAGGAAGGAGGCAGTGGAGTGTCCTTTCCTGAATCCGGACTGGAACAGTGTGAATAAATTTGATTCAGAGAGAAATGAGGTGAGTTGGTTGAGCACTATGTGTTCTTGTAGTTTAGCAAGAGCTGGGAGAAGAGAGATAGGGTGGTAATTTGAGGTGGAGGTGGGGGCACCCCCTTTAGGGAGGGGGATGATGACAGCATGCTCCCATATCTGGGGGACAGATGCAGTGGAGAAGGAGAGGATTAGGAGGTTGGCGAGGGGGGTTGCGATGACAGGAGCGGAAAGGCAGAGAAATTTGTTGTCTAAGCCATTGGAGATTTATCTTTTCATGGGTTGATAGCCCATAGGACCTCAAAGGCATCAGCTGGCAAGATATCATGGAAGGAGAAGGTGAGTGGCCCATGTGTGTTCTTAAAACCAGCAGGAGGAATGTGTGGCATGGGAGTGGGCGAGGAGGAGAGGAGAGCAGAGGTGCAGGAGGTGAAATAAATGTTGAATTCTGTGGCAACAGCATGAGGCTCTGAGAGGAGGATGTTATTCACGATTAGGAGCAGGGAGGAGTAAGCGGTTGGTGGGGTGAAGAGGGAATGAATGACCTTCCAGAATTTCGATGGACTATTTAAGTTTGAGTGGAAGGAGAAGCTAGAGTAATCCGCTTTAGCTAGATGGGTTGCTGTGGTACACTTGTTGCGAAGAGACTGATAGATGGTGAAATTGTGTGGGAGGTGTGAGACTATGTGTATCCTCCATGCTTTGTCCCGTGCATTTTGGCATGCTAAAAGTTCTTGAGTGATCCAAGGCAGGTGGTTGCCTCATACTCTAGTATGACGCAGAGGGGCATGCATGTCCCAGACTTTGAGGAGCATGCTTTGGAAGTGTGTGAAGGTCTTGTCTATGGAGCAGGGTATAATGGGTGGATCCCAGTTTGCAAGCACAAGGTCATCAAGCACAGGAGCGAGGTTTAGGGATTTGAAGGAGCATTGGACTAGCTACTTTTGGGCGGATTTGGGGCGGTGAATTTTCTGGACTAGGTAAATAATATGGTGATCACTTAGGGAATCAGGTAATAGTCCTGCATTAATGACCCGGTGGGGGTGGTTGGTGAGAGCCCAGTCTATTAGTGAGTGGTTGCCTGTTTTGAGGTTTAGACATGTGGGCTCAGTGATGGTTTGTGATAGGTTTAGTGCAGATAGAGCTGTCCGGGTTTTATTGAAGGATGGAGCTAGCCAATTGTGGTTGAAGTCTCCTAAAACATATCGTTCTCCAGTAGGGGTTGAGGAGGAGATCTGCGCTAGAAGGTCAGTGGCACATGTTGCTGGTATGCCAGGCTGACAGTAAACACCAGCTATGTAGATCAGGAGACAGAAGGGGAGTGACAGTTGCAGCAGTAGTAGTTCGTAGGCATGGGGTTAGGGCTTGGCTAGGACCACTGAGAAGCGCAATTCTGAGTTTACATATATGGCCATGCTGCCAACTCTAGATGACTTGTCCTGGTGGGCCAGTGTGTAGCCTGGGATAGTAAGCGAGGGATCAGAGATATTCTTATTTAGCTGTGTTTCAGAGAGGGTGAGGACATTGAGGGCATAGTGAGCTGCAAGTAACTGGAGGGAGTCAAGTTCGAGGGGTAGACTTCTTATATTTAGGTGCAAGAGATGCAGGCCACAAGGGAGGTGGACTCCAGTGGGGGTTGTGGTTGTGTTATGGGAGGAACCCACTGCATTTGGTAAGATGGGGTGATTAGGGGGCCTGGGTTTGGATGTATGTCCCCCCAATAGTGAGGTAGTGTGCAAACATGTGTAAGTACCGTAATGCTGTCAAGCGACGTCTTGGTAGTGGGCTTGAGTGACTCGGGGCAGCATGCCAGGAGGTAGTTAGATGCAGAATTACCCAAGAGTGCGATGGAGCCAGGAGGAAGGGTCAGGGACGCAAGGTGTAGTGGGACCAAATATGGCTGGGTGATGGGATGGTCACTGAGTTAGAGGGGTAATGGGGACTGCCAATGTGCAGTAGGATGGGGGGAGGCAGGTTAGGAAGAGTTGGTGGCATGTTGGACAGGAGTGGTGGGAGGCAGGTGCATAGGATAGTAGGAAGAAGCATGTGTCCAGGCAGGGGAGACATGATTCTTGATCACTGGGTGTGGCAGTGGAGTAACAGCTCTGGGAGCACTGTAGTGTTTAGTGAGAGATCTGAAAGATTGGCAGCCAGTGAAATGATTGGCTGCAGACTGAGCTTCAGAAGACCAATGAACAGAGGTGCTCAGATGGCCAATGAGGGAGGCACCGGGTGGGAAAAAAGTATATTTAATCAGTTAAGGGGTGGGAAGGGTGGGAGGTGGGAAAACCAGGCTCTGAAGGAACTCCCAGTGCTAGCAGAGTTGGTCTTGTCCAGGGAATTTAGCCTAGAGCCAGTAGGGTTGAAGCAGCAGCAAGCGGCATCCAATGGGGGGCTGCAATACTTCTGAATTCTCCAATTGACTCACGAGCAGGTCCCAGGCTACAGTCTGGCTGCTCACCTGTTACTGGAGGCAACACCAGTGGCTGGAGCTCCTTGCAGGGTCGGAGGCTCGAATCGCAAGGGAGGGAAAAGAGGGCAACAACATAAGCGATTGGGAACACAGCAGGAATTAGCAAATTAAGGGGAGGGGGCACAACACAAAGGAAGAATGAGGTGGGTGTCAGCGTAGAGCTCTCTGATGGGGGGGGGGAGGTCAAAATAGGCTTGTGATTCTGCGCAGACAAAGGGTCAGGAGAAAGCGCACCAAAACTAGCCGAACTCCCTACAGTTTAAATTTTAAACAAGGCAGGATGGGGAAGGGGTGGCAGGCAAGTTAAGAGAGTACTGCCAGACGCTGACCCATTCGGGACAGACCAGGGAAAAGGAGGGAGAAGTACACAACACAATTAAAATTTGATGCAGCACTTTAAATTCGGAGCTTAGTTTAGACAGAGATGAGTCAATGGAGGCAGGAGCAATTGAAACACTGCAACACTTCTAGCTCCCCTGACTCGGCTCCATGCAATTTGCATACCAGACTACCTAAAGCAAGCTATACAGGGTAAAAACATGCTAAACTGACTAAAATAGGCACAGTACAGATGTTTCACTGAATTTAAGAAAAAATGGGTTCTGAAAGAACTCCCAGTGACAGCAGAGTCAGTGCTGTCCAAGGAATTTAACCTAGAGCTATTGGGGTTGAAGGAGCAGCACGCGGCATCCAATGGCGGGCTGCAGTACTTTCCAATGCTCGAATCAGCTCATGAGCAGGTCCCGGGCTACAGCCTGGCTGCTCACCTGTTACTGGAGGCAACACCGGTGGCTGGAGCTCCTTGCAGGGTCGGGTGCTTGAATCACGAGCCACGTCAGTCTGTCTGGGTGAGGTATGCCCGAGGGGGGCTGCCTGTTACTGGAGGCAACACCAGCAGCTGGAGTTCCTTGCAGGGTCTGGGGCTCGAATCACAAGCTACGTCAGTCCATCTGGGTGAGGTATGCCCAAGGGGGGCTGCCTGTTACTGGAGGCAACTCCAACATCTGGGGCTCCTTTCAGAGTCAGGGGCTCAAATCACGAGGAGTCAGTCCGGCTGGGTGAGGTATGCCCGAGGGGGGCTGCCTGTTACTGGAGGCAACACCGGTGGATGGTGCTCCTTGCAGGGTTGGGGGCTTGAATCGCAAGCTACGTCAGTCCGTCTGGGCGAGGTATGCCCGAGAGGGGCTGCCTGATGTTAAAGGAGAGACTAGTGACCTTTCTGGAAGAGAATGGGCTACAGGATGGGAAGCAACATGCCCTCATCTCAGGGAGATCCTGCCAGATAAATGTAATAGAATACTATGACTGAGTGACAAGGGAGCTGGATGAGGGCCATACTGTGGATTTACTGTACTTGGACTTTAGCAAGGCCTTTGATTCAATGCCACATGGGCAGCTGGAGGGGGGAAGCTGGAAGGATGTGAGGTAGGGTCAAAGATGGTAAACTGACTTCTGAACTGGCTAAAGAGTAGGCTGGAACGGGTAGTGGGGGGACTCTCATCCCCTTGGGCTGTCATGAGCAGAGTAACACAGGGCTCTGTGCTGGGACCGGTGTTGTTTGGACTATTCATATTGGATATCTCACATGAAATTGGTAGCAGGATAAGCCTGATCATGAATGATACCGGGGGGGGGGGTTGTGGATGATATAGAGGGGTAGCAGAGGCTTCATAGGGACCTGTCCACACTGGAGGAATGGTTGTAAAAGTGGCAGCTGGGCTTCAATATAAGAAGCACAAAGTTTTGCACTTCAGAACAAAGAACTCAAGGAGGGAGTATTGGTTGGGTGGGGTTCAGCTAGGTATCACCAAGGAAGAGAAGGACCTGGGGTGATAGTAATGGGGGTATGAGCAACTCTTCTCAGTGCAGAAGTGCAGCAGCTGTCAACAGGATGCTGGGGTGCATCACAAGAGGATTCTCATCCAGATATAGGGATGTGATCCTGCCCCTGTACAGGTTCTTGGTCAGGCCACACTCAGAGTACTAAGTGCTGTACTGGAATTCATATCTTAAAAAGGATATCAGGCTGCTGTAGGGCAATGAAGATGATCCAGGGGTTAAAAGACAAAACCTACAAGTACAGGCTGAACAATTTGGGTGTGTACACCCTGGAGGAGAGGAGGGATTGGAGGGATATGATTGAGACTTTCAAGTACTTGAAGGGGATCAACATATCAGGCAAGGATGAGTTACTTTGACTGGGGAGGGGGCCATGAGAGGACATGGGCTAAGGTTAGAGGGGAACAGTTTTAGAGGGAGATGAAGAGGTATTATTTCACAGAGAGGGTGGTGTTGAAATGGAATTCTCTGCCAGAGGGGGTGGTATCCTGTAGGACAGTGCGTAGTTACAAAAGTGCAAGGGACAGGGTGATGGGGAGGATCTGGTTATTTCCAGTGGAGGATAAGGGGAAGGGGGAAGGGGCAGCTGCACCATTGGGGGTTAGCTGCATACAAGAGCAGGCTTGACAGATCATCAGGCCTGTTTCTGCTGGCAGATTCATATGTTCGTATGCACGTATCTAATGTTTATGACTTTCAGCACAGAGTACTGGAAAAAAGCTCTGTGAAGGAAGCCACAGTGGATCTAAAGCATCGGACCACAATCTCTACAGGGCACAGGATTGTTGTTTTCATTGCTGTGTGTACTAGGAGATGCAGAACACTGAGAGTGTAGGAAAGGAAGGAAGACTGGACAACTTGAATGTCTTGAGCTTTGTGTAATCAAGGAAGTTACAGGGAATGGCATACTCTGGAGGAAGTAGGAACTCACTCCATCCATTGAGTGCAGCATTTCTCAAAAGGTGAGGCCAGCCTCCCTAGGGAGACCCCAACCTGTTCCAAGGGAGACTCAAGCAAGTCTGAAAAAGTACTGCATTTAAATTTTGAGCTTAAGATATTTTGTGTGAAGGAATATGGCCAACTGAAAAAGGATACTAGTAGTTGTAGTTGTATTTGTTTACAAATCAGTGACCAAGAAAGGCACACTAAGTCAAGGCTAACTTCAGGTGAAACATAGATTTTGATGGCAGATAAGGACCACTTGGCCCACCCAGTCTGCCCATTTCCCTAACTACTGGATAAGCTGCAGATTCTAGTTAACCAACAGCCTATTTCCTGCAACCCCCTACTATAATTGCCTTATGTCTGTCCCATGCATGTTTGAATTCCTCCACTGTTTTAGACCCCACAACCTCTCCAGGAAGGCGGTTCCATGCGTCCACCACTCTCTTCGTGAAAAAGAATTTCCTCACATTACCCCTGAGCTGTCCCCCCTCTAACTTTACATTGTGCCCCCTTGATCTTACACATCTCTTTTCTGAAAGATGCTACCCTCCTGGACTTTGTTGATTCCCTTGAGGTACTTGAAAGTTTCTATCGTCCTCTCCCGTCCTCCTTTCATCAAGGGTATACATATTAGCTCTCTCAGTCTCTCTTCATATGGTTTCTGATGTAGACCCTGCACCATTTTAGTTGCCCTCCTCTGGACTGTTTCCATCCTGTCTATGTCCTTGCATAGATGAGGTCTCCAAAACTGCATGCAGTACTCCAGATGGGGTCTCACCAACTGTCTGTATAGAGGGATAACCACTTCCCTTTTTCTACTTGTGATGCCCCTCCCTATGCATCCCAGCATCCCCCTGGCTTTCCCTACTGACTTCTCACACTGCATACCCACCTTTAGGTCATCTGATATGACTACACCTAGATCCCTTTCCATTATTGTTGTTGTTAGTACCTCCCCTGCTATTGTGTACTCTTCTCCTGGATTTTAATTTCCCAGGTGCATTACTTTGCACTTCTTTGCATTGAATCTAAGTTGCCATATGTCTGACCATTCCTCCAACCTTGCCAAGTCCCTTCTCATCCTTTCTAACCCCTTGTTTATCAACTCTGTTACAGATCTTTGTGTCATCTGCAAAGAGGCATACCTTTCCTTCCAGACCCTCTGCAATGTCACCTATAAAGACATTAAAGAGGACTGGACCCAGTACTGAGCCCTGAGGTACTCCACTAGTAACCCCCCTTTCTTCAGAATGAGTTCCATTCACTATTACCTTCTGTGTCTTGTTGTGCAGCCAGTTTTCTACCCAGGCTACCACCCTGGGACCCTCCCAGGCTGGCTAACTTGATTATTAATCTTTTGCGAGACTGTGTCAAATGCCTTGCTAAAGTCTAGGTAGGCCATATCCACAGCCCCTCCCTGGTCTATTACTTTGGTCACCCAGTCAAAGAAATCAATTAGATTTGTCTGGCCATGACCTTCCTGCTGTGAATCCAAGCTGCTTTGGGTCCAGTGCCCTGCTGGTTCTCTAGGTACTCAACAATTCTTTCTTTCAGAAGTGATTCCATCATTTTCCCACCACTGAGGTCAAACTAACAGGTCTGTAGTTCCTGCTTCTGCCTTGCTCCCACCTTTTGTGAGGGGAATCACATCTGCTCTCCTCCAGTCCTCAGGTACCACCCCATTTTCCCATGATTTGTTAAAAAGTGTGGTTAGTGGTGTCACTAGGTCCTCCCTTAGCTCTTTTAGGATTCTAGGGTGAATCCCGTCAGGCCCCATTGCTTTGTCCACCTTGAGTTTTAGAAGTTCTTTCAGTCCTCTTTCTTCTTTAAATGGACTGGTATCAACCCCACTATGGGTTTGAGTCTTTGATGCTTCACACTTAATAACTTTGCAGTATCTTTTGGACCTCCTGCGTGATATCTATCTGCTCCAAGATACTAGATTGAAGACTTATTACGAGTTGACCCGGGCTACTACCAGCTGGACCAGAGGCCTATCCTATTGGTCCTCTGGAGAGGATAAGTGTGATGGCTTAGATATTTTGTTTTCTGGCTATGGCTGTGCTGTTAAGAGGTTGGTTGATATTGGTCCAGGGCACGCCTTGCTGCTTGATTGTACCTACCTTTGTCTGAAGCTCAGAATTCCTAATGTTTATGCCCCACAAAGTATTGCAGCCTGATCGGATTTGTTTTGGCATTTGCAACCATATTTCCACACCTCTTGGCATCTTTACATGGGAGGGGACTTCAACTGTGGTCTTACCCGACTGACAAAGGGGGCTCAACTAAGAAACTTTTTGGGGACTCTTCTGCATTATGGTCAATTCTTAAGACTGCTTCCTTAAGGATGGCTACAGTGAAGTGCATCCTATGGGTGTGAAAACCTATCATAGAGGCCTTCTGGCCACTCATATTGACTTTTTCTTCATCTCTCGGAATATCTTAGTTCAGCAGGCAGCGGTCATTCCTTGTGAAACCTCGGATCACGTGGCCATTTCACTGCTTTGTTCTCTTTCCACTGCTTCCCATTCTCTTATTGTTTCTTCTCATTGGAAGTTGAATAGTTCCTTGTTGTCTGACAGTAGCATCTTTGAGGATTGTTGAGTCCTTTTGCAGGCCCGTATTTATGTGTCGGATGCTTATACCTCTCCCTTACTTTGGTGGGAAGACACCAAGTTTGATCTCAAACGTTTCTTCATATGGCATGCTAGGAGGAAATCTGCAACCTCTTATCATCGGTATTTGATTTTGAGGTGGCATCTGATGGACACTATCTCCAGGGCTTGTGAATCTGGACATGATTATTCCCCTCTTATTGCATCCTTAAAGTCCCAGATGGAAGCACATCAATATGACAGGGTGCTCTCTTTGCATCTTGAAGCATTTTGTGGCACACGGTCTTCTAAGGCCACTTTTGAAATTTATAAGTGCTGTTCAGACAGGGTGGAAGCCACTCACATTGACAGTCTTACCAATCCCAACTCCTCAGTGGTTTATGATACTATGGCATCCCTCCAACAGAAGGTTTTTTCTCACTTGGAAAGTGTTTTTGGGTCTTCTACCTCGGTTCTTCCTGCAGTCACTTCCTTTTTTGACTTCCAGGTTCCCTCTCCCCCTCCAGAACTCTGTGCTCAGTTGATTGTCCCGATCTCCCTTTTGAAGGTATAGGCGGCCATCAAGAAACAAAAGAGGTGCACCTCTCTGGGTCAAGACAGCCTTACTGCAGAGCTTTATCATGCTTTTTCTGATTTCTTCTCTCTGATCCTTACTTTACTTTTAACACCATCATCACTCATTCTGTTCTCACACTTCTCAGACGCTATTATCTTTCTTTTATTTAAAAAAAGGGGCTAGAACAGACATTCAAAATTGGAGACCACTAAGTCTCTTGAAGGTGGACTATTAGATTTTTATGTCCGTTTTGCTTCACTGGCTTCTACCTATTGCATCCCATGTTATTTCTGATGTTCAGACTTCTGCCATTCCTCATCGCACTACAACTTCCAATCTATTGCTCCTATGGGATGTCTCCGCTTTTAGCTCTTCCTCTTCTCCCTCAATTTTTCTTTCCTTAGATCAAGAGAAGGTGTTTGAGTGAATCTTGAGAATATTTTTCTGGTTCTGTCTCACTACAGTATTACACCGTGGTTTATCCAATGGATTAGATTGCTCTATTCGACTGCTTGGATTCAACCTTTTGTGAATGGCTCCTCCTGTCCCTCCTTTTTGAGTCAGAATGGGGTCCTCTTCTCTATGTTTTCATACAGATCCTTTACTAAGCAGGATTTTGCTCCATCCGTCTATCCCACATCTGGCCTTTCCTTCTGTGTGTACTATTCCTCCGGTGTCTGCTTATGCAGATGACCTTTGTATTCTCACCACTCCTCAACTTCAAGAGTCCGATTTATTACTCCTTCTTACGGAATTTGAATGGGTGTCAGGCTCCAAATTGAATTATGGGAAGAGCTCGGCTTTACTTCTCCCGATGCCGCCACCCCCAGATTATCGATCCTGTATTGTTGGGGTCCCTCTGAGGTCCACCCCAATCAAGCGTTTGGGTTTGACTTTTGATTCTGCTGATGATGCCCTTGCCAACTGGACTTTTATTCTGGATAAAGCTTCCCAAATAGTTGCTTCCTGGAAGGGTTACAGTATTGCAAAGTGGAAATGGGTTTTGTTACTAAAGACTTTATTCTTCTTTTATTTCTTCATTTAGCCACTGTTTACCCGGTTCCTTTTTTCCTTGGAAACTTGCTTGTATAATATTTTCTTTCAGGGATTCTGGGGCAGTCACTTGAACCCGGTTAAGTGAATTTATACATATCGTGATTATTGCCATGGTGTGGTTCAGATGTTGAACCTCTTGGTGTTTTTTCACAGTTTGTTTATGAAATTTACTATTCCCCATCTTGTTCTATCTCAGCCAGCATTTTAGTTTTCTCTTCTTCATCATAGTGTTGTTCCATTATGCACTGTTTGGCACCTTCCACCTGTGGAAATACATCAGAATTTTAGAAAATATAATCTCCCCCCATTATATACTCCCTACTTTTCTGAAGATTCATCAGTGGTGTTTGAACCCCACCATGATTCTTTCCTCTTCAAGGAAGCTTTTGTATCAGTCTGTTATGGACTTGTCTTTTTCGGACTTGACCAAGTTGTGGGATTCTTTTGGTACTGTTCTTGACTCCCTGAGTGTCTTCCTTCAATTGACTGATTCTCGAATTCCTCGGCGAGTTTGGGATGTTACCTGGTTATCCTGTCATGGGAGGCTTGGAGTTAGGGATAACCTGAAGCATAAAGCTCATGAGGAGAGGACTTGCCCTCCTGATCCCTACATATGATGTTTTAATTTTCGGTATTTATTCCCCTGATTTATGTCGTTATCATCCCAGCACTCTTCGTTTGATTTTTGCTTTTTGTCACTTTTATTTGTGGCAGGCTAGATGTTCATATTTGCTACAGCATAAATCTAGTAGCCCTTCCCAGATTGTTTCTCAGATCTTGCAGGGCCTGCAAGCTGTTTATTATTCAGAAAAAGGCTCTGTAATGCATGAGGTTTTTTAACAATACTGGCATTTATGTTCCTGGGTCCTTCCTTGACTCTGTTGTTTTTGAATTTTTTTTCTCCTGTTCTCTGGTTTTGTATGTCACACACATTGTTTATGTATTAATTATGATTTTTGACAAGTCATTTACCTACTTTTTGTTTGGGACGGAATGAGGTTTGTGTACTATACCAGATTATTTCTATCAGCAGTTTATATCTTCCATGCCACTTATTCTTGCTATTGATTTTCTTTCTTTCTGATTCAGTTCGCCATACAGCTCTTATGTATATTTTGTTTGAGTTTTCCATAACATACATTTACCCTTCTCTTTTAGTGGGGATGGAATGGGGGCTGTACACAAATGCAGATTATTTATGTTAGAGATTCAAGAATGCTGTGATACTTGTTTCTGTTTTTGATTTCCCTCTGTTATGATTTTATGTGGTGTACTCCACCTTTGTATGGTTTGTTTTGAGTTTTATTTTGCACATTTCCCTAATCTTTAGTAGGGATGGGATGGGGATTTTGTACTAATGCTGCTTATTTTTGTTTGGAGTTTCATGTATGTTGTAATCTTTCCTTTTGTTTTTGATTTCTTTCATTTATAGTTTTGTATGATGTAATATGCTTTTGTATATTTTGTTCTATGTTTTTTAAATAAAAAAATTCCCCTACTCTTTTTTGATAAGTGCCATGGGATCTTTAACATCCACCTGAACTACCACCAATCCAGGCAGATGGGACCTCGGTTTAATGTCTCATCCAAAAGACGGATTCTCAGTTGTGCAGCACTCTCCGCATGCTGCACTACAGTGTCAGTATTGGGATATTAACCTAGTGCCAGATGGGAACTGAGCCCACAGCCCTCTGATCTCCCAGCCTCAGAGGCGAGTGTGCTACCTACTGGGCCACTGACACTGCTTGTTTGCAATGCACTCCTGTGCCATGTCCCAAACTTTCTTCCTGCTGCCTCTCACTGCCCTGTCTGGGCTTTGCAATCGTGGGTGCCTTACCATTCTGGAAGAAGTCAATCCACTTCACCTCTGATTGCCACCTTCCATCTGGACCTTGCTTCCAACCCGCCCCTTGCAGCGCAGTACCTGGCTTCCATTCCCTCGTGAGAAAATCCTCTCTCAGTAATCCAAATGCATGAATTATTGCCTGACTCATCAAAACAGCAGATGCCTCACTTCTTGGGGTCAGCTTGTTTCCTTCCTGGCCATGCGTAACACTCTAGGTTCTGGACTATTCCTTCTGCCTGGGTCCTTCCATTGTTCCTCCAATCTTCTGTCATCATCTTCCTCCAACATCTGCTGTAGGGAAATCCTTTTCTCCTCCAGTATCTGCTCCAGTTGTGCAAATGCAGATGCCATATTCTTGTCTCAGTCAGAGGTTGTACCCACATCATCTCTGACCAATACCTCTAAATCAATCTCCTCCATGTCTGATTCTTCATTTCCTGATGCCCCTGCCATGGGGGCTGACTCATAATTTTCTTCCTTTGATACTCCACCATATTCCACTATCTCTTTCTCTGTCTCCATTCTCACAGCATCCTCCCTCGGAGTGTCTATCTCACACACTGATCCATGTTCACTGAGACAGCAGCGCCCACTACCGCAACAGTAGGGGAATTTTTTTGGGAAAAGGGTTGTAAAATTCAAACCAAACACAAAAACCATTCATTCCTATCAAAGCACTTTCTAAATATATCTTCATTCATTATCTATCTAGTTCCATCTTAACTAGTGTTCTTCTCTTTCCGTAGCTTAATTCATATCCTTATTCTTGCATTCCCTCTTCCTTTTTTTTCACATCATAAAGTCGCTACAATTCTTCCATAGTTTGGGTAGTGCTTCTCTTGTTACTATTTTTGTATCTTTCTCATATACTTGCTAGATGGAAATCATCACACTCTTAACCATAATTGCAGGTAATGTCTCTTGTTGCTGAATAATCCATTTACACCTTGCTTGCCATATGTAATATTTAAGTAATGCAAATATAATCTGTAATGTCCCCTTGTGGAAATTATCCCATTTCTTTGTATATTCTGCATGTACTATTTCCATATACAATATATTCTGAAACAAGATAGTCTTCCACGTCCTATTTACAGTACCCCAAAACTACTTTACAAACTCACTTTCCAAGAACAGATGTCCCTGCATTTCCAAAATGTGTATACATGAGTTCCTCAGACAATAACGATCTGCAAGTTGTTTGTATTTGAGATTATTCTTATCATTTAACCTTCCATGGATGCTTAACCATAGCATATCCCATGGAAATGCTGGTACCCTTGTATTTGTTAATTGGGATAAAGTTGTTTGTATTTGAGTTGCTGGACAGTCTGGTATTTTTAATTCTTGTTTTGTCGTGTACCAGGGTAATAGTAGGGAGTGAATACAATTCAAAAGATAACAGCAAAACAGTCAAGCAATGTAGAATGAACAATTCTGTGAACAAGTAGGAACAGTGAACAAATAATGAAAGGTAACAGTTGACCAATTAGATTGGTGACAGTACAGCCTAAATACAAGGGTTAACCAGAAGGGTGCTAGGAGCAAGACCAGGAGAGAGCAAACAGTTCCCTGAGAAGTTGCTTAAGAGCAGGGTAAGAGGGAGAGAGAGGCAGAGGTGGGAAAGAAGGTTGTTCCAGAGAGTGGGGAAACAGACAGAGAATGGAGTCTAACCATTGAAGGTATTGCAATAAGCGGTAACAGTGTTTTGAGATTAAAAATACCCTGTAGCAGAGCAAACAGTTTTGCAGGGGGTTACAATGGTGGTGGTGGTGGTGGGAGGGTTACAATAATCTGAATAAAATGAGAACCAAATACTCTAAGGAGTTTCACTTCATTCCTGATGTACTGTGCAAAGAATGTTATTTTTCTCTGGGGAAGCCCACAATTATTTCAATATTTGGGAGACCCTCAAGACCTTTTTTGGCATCAGGGAGGCTCACCATGACAGAGTCTGAAAACTAATGATCTAATGGGATAGTCATCCTCAAATGTGTCACAGAGCGCCGTGCTGGTGGCGCTGATGGCTGAGGCACTGGACGTCTTACCTCACGCAACACCGGCGACCCGTGTTCGGGAATGAGCACGGACCATCGAGGGTCAGCAAGGGAGGAGGAGAAGGATTGAGCATACGAGGGACTGCTCTCCTTCTCCAGGGAGGGGGATCTTCAATGGTCGGCTCTCCACTGGCCCCTAGTGGCTGTTGGGGGGGGCAGCACAACGACACTGCACAAACAGGGGAGGAGATGGGGCAGACGCTTGGAGAGAGCATGTGTGGAAGCATGCAAGCTCTCTCCACAGGTGTCACTGCATGCCCCATCTCCACACACAAGGGTGTAAATGGAAAATAGCCTCGGATACATGAAGCTGTCCCCATGGCATGACCCTCGAGAAGGCACCTCCCTGGCAGTGATCTGTGTTGGGTGGGTCGAGTCACTCCCCACCACCCTGCCATGAAGGGTAAGTCATGGGTGCTCAAGGGAGGGGGTCCAACCTTCGGGGGTCAGTGCTGGGGTGACAGCTGAAGGCAGCAGTGCCACTGGGGCTCCAGAGAAATACCATATCAAAAAAAAAATGTGTCACAGAGCTGATATTATATGATTAAAGGGACTCAGATAGAATGCCACACCATTGAATGAAGGAGGCTTAGCTCCCATAATAAGGAAGATTAGCCTCCTATGAGGAGATGAACTCTGCTATGAAGAAATACCCAAACTGCACACAGGTAGGAAGCTAAAGCTAGGTGTGTGTCACAGAGTTGCAGTCATATGACTAAAGGAGCCCTAAGTACTGGAGCTCAACTCCGTCATTATGGGGCAAGGTCATCAGGAGCAAGATTGGGTATAGGTAGAAACTGGGCATGTACGTTGTGCAGAGCAGAGGCAGTGGTCAAATCAGTACCAAGCAAATGAGCTGTCCAAACACTGAAAGTGTTTGGCAAGTCAAGGGTGTCACACAGTTGCGATCACATGAAAAAAGGAACCGTTAGAGAGGGTTCCACCCCTACACTGTGCTCAGACTACAGGACACTTAAACTACCCTCAAACTACAAAATACCTCAGGCACAGAAAAAAATCTGACTACTACTCATCCCTATCAAATTAGATCCCCATGCTACCCTAGGGAAAACTTCTTGGCAGCATTCCAAGTTGTTTGACTGCAGTAGTGACATCACTACTGCAGAAGATCAACACAACAGTGTATGGTAGAACACTGTTCCACATGGAAATCCATGCCTGGAGCAGCATTGTTCTTCCTCACTGGGTTCAGCACAATTTTGTTGTGCTGCACTCAGTACAGTACGTCAGTAGTTCAGCACATCAAATGTGGTCATGCATGTGCAATAAAGTGGGCGCTGCAGTGAGGAAGTGAGTGGCGCTGGAACTAATTTTCGATCACTTCATCACCCCTGTAACTTGAGCTGTCATAAAAATACTTCTTGATTCTGTAAAAATATTTATTTGCTGTGTTTGTGTGAGTTTTATTTAAAAAAATGTGTTAAGTTTGTGCTGTCTGACAGACGTAATGTGTTGCATCGTTCTTTACTTATGTTTGACTAAAAGTTTCTTGAAAATGTTAACATTTCTATTCTACGTTGTCTTCACTACCTGGTTATGTGTGATTTTCTATGCTGTGACTGCCCATACACTATTAAAGATTGTGTATGAGCAGTCATGCACAAACAAGGATATTCTTGTATCTCAAGATTTCCTTGGTAATAGAGTGCCAGCATTGGACTCATTTTGATCACTGCTAGTTTTGTACACACTGCTGCACTTTGCTGTTTGCACAGAACATAAAAAACTTGTTTCTTTGCTGCAGTCATTAGAATGAGGATTTTTTTTTCTTTGTATGGGATGTTAAGTGCTGGCCCTTCTTTGTTTCCAAGGGTACTGTATTTGTTTGGGTATTATTGCACAAGTCACCATTTCCTGTACTAATGCTGTATAATGGTGATTTACGGTATATAATGCTGTGTTATAATGCCACAGGGTCATTACCACATAGTTATGTAATGGTTCTACTATCATGTGATTATGATTATTATGCCATAATACAAGAAGGAGGAGGGCTAAGACCCTGGATGGACAGCAGGACCCAGGTTTAGACAAGGAACTCGGGCAGATTAGATGGACCATTGATCTTTTTCTGCTGTCATTGTCTGTTTCTGTGTTCTAATAGTGTGGGAATGGAGACTAACACCACAGTGCAAACCATGTTTTCCTTTACTTGGCCCGGTTGGTATAATGACAATTGTTCATACAATAAGTATTTGTGGTACTTGAATTTGAATCTCCACCAAACTTCCAAAGCTATGATCTCCTCACACAAAACAACTACCAGGGTCAATCATGTCTGTGTTGTATACACTCAGAATTAATTCACTTACTGTTTTGTTAGCCCGATTGGCAATGTAAAAGGTTTATTGCAACCCTGAATTAACATATTTTTTGATCTGTTATGTGAGGTTTAGATCTTTTTCCCTTAGAAAGTTTGTTTTAAATGCTGCCTTCTACCCTCTGATTTCCTCCTTAAAGCTTAGCTTGTCTGTTCCTACACCCATCTTTTAGTCATACCACCTCCAAGTGCCCCTTCCCTTTACTGCCCTCTGCCTTCTGATTTCTTTCTTAAAGCTTAGCATCCTCTGTTCTGACACCCACTTTTTAGCCTTAAGTGATCTCTTCTTCTTATCACACTCCAAGTTCAATACCTAGTGCTGGTGTTTACTCACAGACCATCAGTACAGCCCCAGTTATGAGGACACGCTAAAAACTGCCAGGCCCAAGATTTCATGAGTTACTTTACTAATTGGCACAATCACCTTCCATTAGTCCCTTCATATATTCCTTTGTTGTGTCTACTGTGACCCTGGCATTACACCATATGCTGTTCTCAGCAACATTATTACATTTTCTACCCTGGCTTCCTCTGGTGAGATCATTTTCCTGGAGAATTGTAATACCATTTGGATTAGGTCTACTTCTAAAAATCTCATTCAAGATTGTCCACACCCTTCAGCTCACTCAGCTCTTCACTGAATCTACCAATATCAAACCAGATTCCTCTAACTGTACACTTATGGACTGGATCCCCTCCTACCACTCGTGTATAGTTGATATGGCCACCGTCCCTTACATATTTATTGACCATCAAATGATTTACTGAATGTAAAAGATCTGTAGACCTCCAGTACAGTAAGTCTTCCCCTAGCATAATTATCATCATTCATTTCTTCTGCAACTTGACTCACACCTCTTCTCTTTCAGTCCTTCATAACACAGACTAATAAACAACAAGATTGAACTGAACACCCTTGGTCTTTACCAAAAACAAATGTTTTCTGCCAAAAATCACTTTTATTATTAAGAGAGGCAGACCGAGACACATAAAAAAACATGGCCTAGATCCGCAGATGTTCACTGTGATCTCCAGCTTGGTAATAGTGCATAGTCTAAACAGTGACCATTGCTTTTAATACTGAATATTTATATCTGTATCATATAAGACATTAATGGAAGATAGTGCTGTCATATAATGGAGTGTATGTTTTTAAACAGTTTATGGAAAAGGCTGTCAGTCAGTGATATTAATAAGTTTTAAAGTGGACAAACAAGGGGAATCAGCAAATATTATTGCAGACCACATTTAACTACTTTACAGCCATTGCCAAAAATTCAAAAAGGAAGAGGAGCTATAACTAAGAAGAGGAAGGAGACAACTGTTGACAATAGCTAGCCACGTCTCAGTGGAAAGGCAATGCATTTGCCTACATGCTGCCCCAACTTTTCATCAGTGAGTTTACAGATGTAGCAATATCATCTTAAAGGACTCCCAAATAATTAAAATTAGCTACATCTTAAAGAGGGGCTTCATGTTACCCACAGCAGAGCTTCGGGTGTATCGTGGTATGCTCCTCTGTTGCACAGTTGCTGAAATGTCTTATTTTCACTATTTAGCACTGAGCACTTTAATAAAATATGCCTTGCAAATATTTTTTTTTCTCAGTCTCTGATGTATGCTGGTGCCATCTTGTGTTTTGATTTAGCAGACCAGAGCTTAGATTCAGGACTTTGTGACTTGAAGCCAAATACATTGATTTTGTTTTAAAACGATTGAGTAAGAGCTGAATGTTTATGAGCCTGTCCTGCAGGTACTTAAAATCCTGATTTATGGATACTGGTATAACTGAGTCTGAGAACTGTGTTGTTCTAAAATTAACTTAAAAAATTCTAAACAAAATGGAAACACAGAAACATAGAATTTGATGGCAGATAAGAAGAAGAATAATCAGCATTTATATAGAGCTTTTCATACACAGTATCCCAAAGCACTTTACAAGCAATGCTAGACTGGTAGTGAAGTGACTGAATGTGTGGTGGCGGCCATATCGCACATCATCACCCACACACAGCCTGGATAATTGCATGAACCGGTTTATAGGAAGGGGAATATTGACCAGGACACTGGGAATATTCCCTGCTCTTTGCGAAGAGTGCCCTGGGTACTTTTACTTCCACCTGGACACCCATCAGGACAACACCAGGATGGGCAGATTGGACCTCCGTTTAACGTCTCATCAAAAGGATGGCACACCCCAGCAGTACAGCACCCCCCATTACTGCACTCGGATGCCAGCGATTTTTAGGTGCAAGTCCAATCCTGGTGTGAGACAAGAACCCATGACATTCTGGTCCAGAGGCAGATGTGCTACGAACTGAGCCAGGCTGACACCTAAGTATACCTAACATAAGTACCACTTGGCCCACCCAGTCTGCCCATTTCCCTACCTAATGGATAAGCTGCAGATCCTAGTTAACCAGCAGCCTACTTCTTCCTACACCCCACCCCCTAGAATTGCCTTATGACTGTCCCATGCATGCTTGAATTCCACCACTGTTTTTGACTCCACAACTTCCTCCAGAAGGCTGTTCCATGCATCCACAACCCTCTCTGTGAAAAAATACTCCCTTATATTACCTCTGAGCCCCCCCCCATATTTAAATTGTGCCCCCTTGTTCTTGCACACCTCTTTTTTTGAAAGATGCTACCATCTTGGACTTTGTCAATTCCCTTGTGGTACTTGGAAAGTTTCTATCATGTCCCCCTCTCCCTTCTTTCCTTGAGGCTATACATATTAAGCTCCTTAAGTCTCTCTTCATATGTCTTCTGGCGCAGACCCTGCACCATTTTAGTTGCCTTCCTCTGGACAGCTTCCATCCTGTCTATGTCTTTGCAGAGATTGGGTCTCCAGAACTGCATGCAGTACTCCAGATGGGGTCTCACCAGCTGTCTGTACAGAGGGATAACAACTTCCTGTTTTCTACTGGTGATGCCTCTCCCTATGCATCCCAGTTTCCCCCCAGCCATCCTTACTGCCCTCTCACATTGCTTGCCCACCTTTAGGTCATCTGATTTGACTACCCCCAGATCCCTTTCTGTTTTGTTGTTGTTAGTATCTCACCCCCCCATTGTGTGCTCTTCCCCTGGGTTTTTGTTTGCCAGGTGCATTACCTTGCACTTCTTAGCATTAAATCTAAGCTGCCATACCTTTGACCATTCCTCTAACCTTGCCAAGTCCCTTCTCATCCTTTCCACCCCACCTTGTGTATCAATTCTGTTGCAGATCTTTGTGTCATCTGCAAAGAGACATACCTTTCCTTCCAGTCCCACTGCAATGTCGCTTATAAAGACATTGAAGAAGACTGGTCCTAATACTGAACCCTGGGGTACCCCACTAGTAATCCCCCTTTCTTCAGAGTGGATTCCATTTACTATTACCCTCTATGTCCTATTCTCCAGCCAATTCTTTACCCAGGCTACCATCTTGGGACCCACTCCCAGGCTGGCTAACTTGTGTATATTAATCTTTTGTGTGGGACTGTGTCAAATGCCTTGCTAGAGTCTAGGTAGGCCATGTCCACAGCCCCTCCCTGATCTACTACTTTGGTCACCCAGTCAAAGAAATCTGTTAGATTTGTCTGGCATGACCTTCCCACTGTGAAACCATGCTGCCTTGGGTCCTTTGCCCCTCTGGCCTCTAGGTATTCAACAATTCTTTCCTTCAGAAGTGATTCCATCATTTTCCCTATCACTGAGGTTAAACTAACAGGTCTGTAGTTTCCTGCTTCTGCCCTGCTCCCACTTTTGTGAAGGGGAATCACATCTTCCCTCCTCCAGTCCTCAGGTACCACCCCATCCTCCCATGATTTGTTAAAGAGGCTAGTCAGTAGTGTCACTAGTTCTACACTTAATTCTTTTAGAATTCTGAGATGAGTCCCATCAGGCCCCATTGCTTTGTACACCTTCAGTTTTAAGAGTTCTTTCAGAACCCTTTCTTCTGTAAATGGGCTGCTATCAACTTCTGTATCTGGAGTGTTTCTTTTGTTTGTTTTAGGTACCTCCCCCTCTTCATTTGTAAATACTGAGCAAAAATATTTGTTTAGTATCTCTGCCTTTTCACAGTCACCCTCTGCCCACCCCCACCCTCCTTTATTAAGCCTCACTATCCCTCCCTTGGTCTTTCTTTGCTCTCTGATGTACCTATAAAAGGTTTTATCCCCCTTCTTAACTGAGTTGGCTATCTTTTCCTCAGTTCGGGCCTTTGCTGTTCTGACTGCCTTCCCAGCTTTTGCTTTAACTGATACAATTTCTGTCCTGCTTCTTCTGTGATTCCTTGTACTTCCTGAATGCTTTCTTTTTCTCTTGAACCTTCACTGCCACTTCCTTTGAGAACCATAGTGGTTTCTTACATCATTTTGTTTTGTTTTGTTTATTTGCTTCACACAAAGGCTTGTTACTTCTGTGATGGCAGTTTTTATTATTCCCCATTGTTCTTCCACCCCTCCTTCCTGCCCATTTGCTAGTGCATTCAATAGGCACTCACCCATTTTGGCAAAGTCAGCCCTCCTAAAGTCCTGTTCTTTTGCCTTTGTATGGCTTGACTCTATTGCTGTGTTTATTGTGAACCATACTGTTCGATGGTTGCTAGTTCCCAGATGGCTACCCACTTCTACATCTGTGATCCTCTCTCCATCTTCATTTGAGAGAACCAGGTCTAAGATTGCTCCCTCTTGAGTGGGTTCCAATACTAGTTGTCTAAGGCATGCCCCCTTGAGAGCATCTAGAATAACCCCACTCTTCGAAGTGGCTGCTGCAGCTGCACTCCAGTTAACATCTGGCATATTCAGATCACCCATCAGCAATATCTCCCCTTTTTCTGCCATTCTAAGTATACTTTCTATCATTTCCTTATCCATTTCCTCCACCTGAGGGGGGGTCTATGTACAACCCCTGTGCGGATTGTGGTGCCATTGCCTGTCTTCAGATTGACCCACAGTGCTTCTTGGCCTCCCTGTTTACCCTTTTATTCTGTTGCTTTGATTCCTTCCCTTATGTAAAGAGCTACTCCTGCTCCTCCTCTTTTACCCTCCCTGTCCCTCCAGTAGATAGTGTATCCTGGTATGTTTACGTCCCAGTCATGGTTCTGTGTGTACCATGTTTCTGTGACTGCCACAATATCCAGATGTTCCATCCTCCATCAAGGCCGCTAATTCAGGAAGCTTGTTACCCAGACTACTGGCATTGGTACTCATTGCTCTCCATTTTTTGATGGCTTTACCTTCTGTAGCAGCATCCCCTACTGACCTTTCTACCTTGGTCTTTTTCTTATTTAGTACTCTGTTTGGTAGGGGGAGGCTGGGATTTTCCTGCTGCTTATCAGTGCCTCCCCCCCTTGACTAGTTTAAAAGCTTGCCGATGAAGCATTTAAACCGATTGCTCAAAAGACTTGTTCTCTTCCTGGACAGATGCAGACCATCCTGCCAGTATAGGCTGGTGTTCCTCCAGGTGGAACCCTAGTCCCCAGTGAAGCCAAATCACTGTGCTCCTCACCATTTTTTCAACCATTCATTAAACTGCATGGTGCAAAGTACCCTTGCCTCACCCATGCTATTGACAGACAGCACCTCTGAGAAGGATACTGTGTGTGCTACTTGTCTTAGGCCCCTCCCCAACTCTACAAAGTCCTCCTGCACTGCTCTAATCTTATGATGAGCCAAGTAATTTGTCCCTAGGTGGACAATGACATCCAGCTCAGACTCCTGTCCAGCTGTTCTCGTGATCCTGGGGATGTGCTTCCTGTCCCTCCAAGCCAATAACACCCTCCAGTATGAGTTGTGCCAGTATACCTTCCCTTCCAGGGGCTGAATGCCTGTAGCCTTGGACCTTACTACACCACTGGGCAGGTGAGTATCACAAAAATCAGTGTGGTCCAGTGGTTAAAGGAGAGGATTGGGAACTAGGAGACTCAGGTTTACATCCCACGAGAGCCACTTACTTACTGCGTGACCCTGTGCAAGTCACTGAACCTTATTGCTTTGGTCAACCCAGCTGTAAAATGTGTAGAAGTAGAGCTCCATTATAACTGAAATCGTGCTTCTCAATAGGCTCATGCTGGGCAAATACATTTGTGCAAATTAATGAAAGAAGCAGGGTGATAGTAAAGGAGAGAGGGGTAACAGAAACATTAAAAAGAGAGAGAGGAAGGAGGGAGCAAAAAGAAAAAAATTGGGGGAACAAGTAGAGTGTTTATAAAATCTAGAAGGCCATGTGTGGTAATGCTAGAAGTCTAAGAAATAAGAATCCAGACCTAGAGGCCATTATGACAGAGGCCGACCTGGATACAATGTCCTTTACCGAGTCACGGTGCACCAAAAACCATGACCAGGCCATGGTCATACCAGGCTACGCTCAGTACAGGAAGGACAGGGTGGAAAGAAAAGGAGGTTATGTGGTGATTTATGTTAAGGAAAGCATAAAAGTGGTGGAAATATAGGAATTTGGGGGGCAGAGGTACTATGGGATACCCTGGAGTCAAGGAATGGAGCTGCTGTTAGCACCCATGTGACCTAAAGAACTCTGGCACAGGGGGATGAATTAGATAAGGTGCTGTTAGAAGCCACTGGCAAAATGGCAGAAAAGGGGGATGTGCTGCTGGCAGGGGATTTCAGTCTACTGAATGTAGACTGGATCTTCACAACTGCAGATTCAGCTAGAAGCAGGGACATCCTACTCTCGCTGCAGGGGCAATTCCTCAGACAACTTGTTAGTGAGCCCAGTTGTGATGGGGCAGTACTGGACTTGGTTCTCAGTAACAGGGACAGTGTTGCAGACGTCAAGTTGGGAGGCCAAAAATTCCAAACACTGGCACAACCATTGTATCTTAAAACTGTTCCTTGACTTAATTAATGATAAGATACAGAAATCATTCAGCAATTACTGTGGTTACAAAAAGTAAACTTACAGCACCCTAAGTCCCTTATAAAGATCAGAGTTCATAATCAGTAAACTTAAATTCAAAGTGTAGCAATGTAATTCAATTCTTCAAATACTGATGAACTGGTAAAGCCAAGGATTTTTTGTACTCCTTACAAATTCAGAGTGCAAGAAGACATTCAGAGGTGGAGGAAAAATTAACTCAGTGCTTTGTGATTAAACTATCACAACTATCGGGGTGAAGTGTATGTACAGAGGCTGTCCTTATATACCTCAAGGTTCTCTGGATAATCAGCATAACTAATCATTATAAATGTGGAAATCTTTAAAGGACATGATGCTGTTCAAGTCTTAAGAAATTATTAAAGATAGAGCTCCATAAATATAAACCAGCCGATTTTAACTCATATTATACTATTACCTTATATTGTCACGAACACACTTGCAATATTGAATTAGGTAACCATTTTTTGTTACTATATAACCCAAAAGGAGACAATAAAAAAAAAGACTAGCTCAAGAAGTGAAATCATTCGGCCAATAGAAAATTAATGAAGCAGCACTGAAAATCTGTGCAGAAGCTGAAAATGCATAGGTACAAAATATCATGACTACAGGCTTACAGGAATGGAATAAAGTCCACCTGTTGGCCAGTGATCACCATACAGTATGGTTCAATATAATGATGGCAAGGTCCTGGACTTCAGAAGGGGAGAGTTTATAAAGATGGGTGGATGCCTCAGGGATGACCAGGGTGGGGGCGGAGGAACAGTGGGCCAAGTTAAAAGGGGGCATAGTGAAGGCAATAAACCTCTGCATAAAGTAAGTGAGCAAAAGCATGAGGAACAAGAGACTGCACTGGTTCTCAAAAGAGGTGATGGAAAGAGTAAAGGCTAAAAGGGTTGCATTCAGAAGGTACAAGGAGATGCAGAGGGAGGAGAATAGGGAGGTGCATCAAGGGTAAACAGAGGGAAGCAAAGAAAGCAGTAAGGAGCACAAGGCACAAATAGAAAAGAGAACAGCCCAGGCAGTATCAAAAGGGGAAAATACATTTTTAGGTATGCAGTGAAGAGGAAGACCAAGGGAGGAATTTTAAGGTTAAAAAGGGAAGGGAGGACTATACAGAGGGGGACCAGGAAAAGTAGATATTTTGTACAAATACTTCTGCTCACTGTTCACAGAGGAAGGGGAAGGGGAGAAACCACAAAAAGATAACAGGAGCTTTAAAGGGGGGTTGACACTAGTCCTTTTTTAGAGTAGAGAGTCCTGAAGGCACTCACTAATCTGAAAGTGGACAAAGCAGTTGGGCCAGACAGGGTGCATCCAAACATCTTAGGTGAGCTCAGGAGGAACTATCTACACCTCTGACAGTACTATTTAACAGGTCACTGGAAACCAGAGTGGATCCGGAGGACTGGAGGAGGGCATATGTAGTCCAACTTTAAAAAAAATGACAGTAGGGAAGAGGCTGGCAATTATATGCCAGTCAGTCTGAAATTGGTGGTGGGAAAATCAGATGGTAGAACATCTTGAATCCAACAGGTTATAAGTCCCAAGGCAGCATAGATTCACAGGGTGGAGGCAATGTCAAACAAGTCTGTTGGATTTTTTTGACTGGGTGACCAAGGAATTAGATCAAGGAGGAGTAGTGGTTGTGGCCTACCTAGATTTCAGTAAGGCATTCAACACTGTTACACATAGGAGACTAGTACACAAGCTAGATAGCTTAGGACTGGGTAAAAAGGTGGTAAGCTAGGTAATAAAACTGGTCAGATGCTAGGTGACAGAGGGCAGTGGTAAATGGAGTTCACTCCAAGGAAGGGAGGGTGACCAGCAGGGTACCTCAGGGATCGGTGCTGGGACCAGTCCTCTTTAATGTCCTTATAAGTGACATTGCAGATGAGTTGCAAGGGAAGGTCTGCCTCTTCGTGGATGACAGCAAGATCTGCAACAGTGGTCTGCCTCTTTGTGGATGACCAATGTAACCCCTCACCCCTGCCTTTTTTCCAACATGACAGGTGGCATGCTGTTGGTGCTGGCAGCAGTACCTGGTGGAGACCTGGGTTCGGGGAGGATGAGGTTACTCGGCACAGGGGGACCTAGGTTTGGCTACTCTGCACAGGGGCACCCAAGTAAATCCGAACATAGGAAGCAATAACTGTAATGTCCAGAACCAGGAATGGGATTTTACAGTGTGGCTTTTATTCACAACTAGCTTAACACAACAAAGCATAGATGGACTCCCCGTGGGGCTACATTTACTGGTAATGCAGATTAGAGACTACAACGCGGTCCACTTGAAGAATGAACCAATTATACTGTTTTCAGGCTCTGGACCCACCAGGCACACAGCCCAGACTTGCACATGCTTTGGGTACACAGCCCGACTGGCCCGGCTCCCCTGCCAGCCACTTGATTGGCAGTCCATTGGAAGAATGAACCCATTTTCTTGTTGTGGCTCCCCACATCACCTAGAGTCTGCGACTCCTAGAGAGATTTCCTCCTTACTTCTTCTGACTCCCATCTCACAAAGAGAATTTCCTTTACACTTGTTGTGGCTCCCCACACCACTTAGAGTCTGCGACTCCTAGAGAGATTTTCCCATATGCAACCCACGTCTGAGTACTTCCTCCATCACTGGCCAAGTGCATGAGGCAAGTAGCAATCACAGCAGAAATCCGTAGAGGTGGACCTGGTTACTAAAGATGGGGGGTGTTCCCACCTCCAGTTCCCACAGCCCATACCTGGCCATTTCTCTGGAAAAGCTGTAACTTCTGAATGTAGATTAAATGGTAGATGAACTGTTGCATCCCCCTCTACAATATTACTTGAATTCACACAGCACTCTAGCATTTGACACTACTCCATTTGTTTGACCTAGTCCTATAGGCTTTCCAAATAGTAGCTCAATTCCTAGATTTCTTCACATATCCCAGGCTGAAGAAACACATTTTTTGCCCTCTCATTTTAGAGCAAACACTCACACTTTTGTTGCAGGTGCCCCACAGGTGAATCACAAATCTTCCAAACTTTCCAAACTCAGGCTAAACTGAAATAGGCAGCTTTTTCCTTCTCCCTGCAGAACTGAGGGGATTGCCCCTGGAATCTGTATGGGGATCTTTACATCCCCCCAGAGGGAGGGGCACTGAGACCCGAACAGCGGTCTCCACCACTTGAGACTGACTCCTCAAAACCAAACTGCAGACTGAACCTTCCTACTTGAAGGCAAACTGGAGACTGCTCCTTCTCTTACTGAAGGCAGACTGGAACTGACCTTCTCTTACTGAAGGCAAACTGGAACTGACTTCTTTGAAAACTCCCAATGTTCTATCTAACTCCCTCTGCTGCAGATTCCAATGTGGCTTATGCAGCTGTGAAAGTTCTATTGGTGATGTCATCTCTCAGTCTCAGCTGAGACTGAGAACAGAGTGAGACAGTGTGAAACCCATTTAACTGGAGTTTCACAAGCTGCCTTCCCTGCCTACCACTAGGTCTTACTGGGATTCTAGTAACCCCAGGTAACAAGGGGTTACACCAAGATCTGCAACCACTATGGGGGTAGAAATGATGAGCAGAGACCTGAGAAAACTCAAGGAGTGGTCAAGGGTATGGCAGCTGGGTTTCAATGAAAAAATGTGCAAAGTTATGCATGTGGGGCACAAAAACACAAGGGCGGTGTACAAAATGGGTGGAATGGTATTAACTACTTCCAAGCAGGAATGAGACCTGGGGATAATCATATTGGATATTGGATGACCCAAAGGTGGCCAGACAGCATGACAAGGCAGTTGGGAGGGCTAGTGGAATGCTGGTGTGAATGGGAAGGGGTATCACCAGCAGAAAGAGGGAGGTAGTGTTGTCCTTGTATAGATCACTGGTAAAATCCCATTTTGGGTACTGTGTCATGTTCTAGTGATCACATCCCTGGAAGGACACAGACAGAGTGGAAGTGGTCCAGAGAAGGGCAACAAACATAGTGAAGGGTTTGCATTAAAAACCCTTCAAGGAAAAACTAAAATACCTCAATACATACACCCTGGAAGAGAGAATGGAGATGGGGATATGATAGAGGCCTTTAAATACCTCACAGGGGTATATAAGGTACAGGAAGAAAGTATTTTTCAGAAAAGAAAGTGTTCGAGAACAAGGGGACATGCTGTGAAGTTGGAAGGGGTAGATTCAGGAGAGATGTAGGGAAGTAATTATTCACAGAAAGAGTGGTACATTCCTAGAACAGCCTGCCAGCAAAGGTGGTGGGGGCAAAAACAGTGGTGGAGTTCAAGAATGCATGGCAGAGGCACAAGGGAATTGTAGTGGTAAGGAAGAGGGGGGAAGGAGAAAGAGCTGTAGATCACATAGGGTCTGCGGTGAGAATGTATGTAGGGAAAAAAAGGCAATTTGGGTTGGCCAAGCAGCCCTTATCTGGTGTCAGATTCTGTTTCTATGTTTTTGTGCAAAACCCACATTCTGTTGGGTGGTACTGCTTACATTTTCCTATGAGCTTGTTTTCCAGATCTGAAATGAGATAGCCTCCTTGGCAAAGGGTTGCAGCTACAAATAACTGTCAACCACAACTTTAGGCATGATAGATTTGAAGATACATAGAAACATAGAAGTTGACTGCAGATAAGGACCACACGGCCCATCCAGTGCATTCTTTATGTTTTGTTGCTCTTATATAGGTGTTATTTTGTTTAATATTTGTTTTCCTTGTTTCTTAGAAACCAAAGAACTAATTAACGAACAAAGGTTCTTTGAAGCCAGCGGACATCTAATTATTCTAGAACGCAAAGTGTACATTAGCGCAGCTGACACATGTGCAGGTGCATTAAAAAAAGAGCAGGAAGATGTTGAGTTAATGTATGAAACGCTCTATAAAGAAGTCATCAATACAGTAAAAAAAATACTAACCATTGCACAAACAAAGCCTGATCTACTTAAGGACACAGTAAACGCAATAGTACAGGAAGAGGAAGAAGACAGGAAGTACTTAGAGAATGAAACTTCTGCAACGATCCCAGAATCAAGACCCAGAAACTGGAAGGAGAAATGTTTCTCTTTTCTAAAGCAGATTGTGGCTGCAGGACTAAATGAAAAAACATCTGGCAGTTCAGATGATAAACTTTCATCCTTTGCTCAACATTTCATTTTCATGGGAACGAAACTGAGAAACAATCTCATTACAGTAGTAACTGACATAAAGCCCTGCTTCCCTGAAGAATATGATATATGCAATACATTTGCCAGATATTGCCATGACCATTTTTCTTCCCAGCTTAAAACTATAGCAGAGTTTCAACTTGAAAAGAAAGATATCTACAACCTTCTAAGCTGGGTCCATAACTTTTACCCCAAGTAAGTATATGTTTACTAGTTTTTGCCTTACAGTTTTAATATCCTGATTTAATTTCTGATTCTTTTTATTCCTGTGCCATGGGCTGGATATCAAGGGGAGAAAGCAGGCCTAAGTCAGTTGGTACTCCGGGTGACTCTGGCAATACTCTAGAAATGCTTATTTTAGGGAGCATTCATCAATGAAGAAAGCTCCAAAGATAAGGCCAGCGAACATATCTTAATTAAGCTGGCCAGAGCACATATCTTAAGTTGTCCTCTTCAGTATTGTCTTTTTTTCTGAGCTTTTTCCCACTGGCTGCCTCTAAGAAAGCAGTTTGTTTTGACTGGCATTGAAGTGATGTACAATCGTTTAAGACATGATTTGGTTGGGTACTGGCCAGTCTGAAGCCAAGGCCTTGATGTAGTATCCCCACAATGACAACTAAATCATTACAGAATCAAAATTGCTTTCATCACCACTGGAAGTCTGACCAACTATTTTGTTAGTGTGTTTCTTTTTTCCCAGTCTCTATTCTTTTGGGAGGCTTTGCCTGAGGGGCAGTAGTGGGAAATAACTTCTCCCACAAATAAAACAAAATCCTGCCTCTCCCAGCAGCCCAGACTCAGAGTGTTTCCACACCTGCTGTTCTCCCTGCCTCCTCCTCCAACAGTCTTCTCACGCTTAGTGCTGGGCCTTCTATTTCTCTAGCTCTGTCCGGATCCTCTACTGAGGTTGAGAATAGAGAAAGGCCAAAGTCAGTATACACAAGCATTATACATTATTCACCGAACACTGAATCCCTGTTTACCTCTGCTCTGATGGTTGGGATTTTTAGCTGCATTAAGGTATCTGATGTCAGTCATGAGGGATGCAGGCAGCAGTTTCTGATGAGGGCCCTGTGAGCAACAACACACAACATGATGTGCAGTAATGCTAAATCCACGCATATTCCTGGGTGAGAAAGCCGAATACATTTCTGCTGAATGTCTTTCTCCCAATGGAAAGTACATAAATTTTGCATTGTCTCGTGCCCTGGATTAGGTTATTTAGCTTAAAAAATGGATCACTGTTGTTCAGTAAACAGACTTAGGCTATGAAAAAGAGATCCAAAATGTGACCATGCATTGATGGGTAATAGATGCACAGTCATGTAATAGGTCTCAACCAGTCAGCCTCACCTCGGTAGTGGGGAAGATCATGGAAGCACTACTGAAGGAGAGATTGGTGGAACATCTGGTTGCCAATGGACTACAGGACCCAAGGCAGCATGGTTTCACCAGGGGGAGGTCATGTCAGACCAACCTCGTTGAATTTTTTAACTGGATGACTAGGGAGGTGGATCAGGGGAGGGCAGTGGACATGGCCTATCTGGACTTTAGCAAGGCCTTTGACACTGTGCCACATAGAAGACTATTACACAAACTGGGAATATGGGTGTGGGCAGGACAGTAGTGTGGTGGGTAGGTAACTGGCTGGGTGGCAGGACACAGAGGGTGGTGGTAAATGGCTGTCACCCACAGAGGGAAGAGTGACCAGTGGGTACCACAGGATCAGTGCTGGGACGGGTCCTATTCAACATCTTCATCAGTGACATTGCACAGGACCTAGAAGGCAGAATTTCACTGTTCACTGATGACACAAAGCTCTGTAACACAGTAGACACACCAGAGGGTGTAGACAGAATGAGAAGGGACCTGCAGAAACTTGAAGAATGGTCAGGGTTTGGCAGTTGAAATTCAATGCAAAGAAGTGCAAGATAATGCATATGGGGCACAAAAACCCTGGCACAATATATCAGTTGCGGGGTGAGGATATAGCATGCACCAAGCAGGAAAGGGATCTTGGGGTTATCATCTCTGATGACCTCAAGGTAGGGAAACAGTGTGACAAGGCAGCAGGTAAAGCAAATAGGATGCTGGGATGTATAGGCAGGGGCATCACCAGCAGGAAAAGGGAGGTCATAATTCCACCATACAAGACACTAGTGAGGCCCCACCTGGAGTACAGTGTACAGTTCTGGAGACCATACCTACGTAAGGACATAGACAGGGTAGAGAAGGTTCAGAGGAGGGCAACAAAGATGGTGCATGGATTGCATCACAAGTCCTATGAAGACAGGCTGAAGGAACTGAACATGTACTCCTGGAGGAGAGGAAGGAGAGAGGGGATATGATACAGACATACAAGTATCTCACAGGGAGGAACAGAATGCAGGAATACATTATTTTTAAGCGAAAAAGATGTTCCAGGACTAGAGGGCATGGGATGAAGTTGGAAGGAGGATGATTCAGAGGAAACATGAGGAAGAATTTCTTCACAGAACGGTGGTGGACAAGTGGAACACCCTGCCAGAGGAAGTGGTGGGGCTGAAACAATCATGGGATTTAAGAATGCATGGGATAGACATAAAGGAATTCTGGAGGTCAGGGGTAAGGGGCAACAGACTTCTAGGAAAACATAAACTGAACTTACAAGCTCAAATGGGCAGACTGGGTGGGCCATAGGCCCTTATCTGCCGACACTGTCTATGTATCTATGTATCTATGTAACCAATCTTTTTGTTTCACGGCTCGCTTGTGTGTAAATTCCAAGAATGGATTAACAGTTAAGTAATGGAATCCAGCCTTCTGTTACTTTCAGGAGACCAAGCATATCTATCGAATTTATGTAGTGATGCTCAGATAGTGCTTTTGACTATCCTAATGGAACCTGATGGATAGTCCATATGACTGTGTATCCGAGATCCTATTCAATGCCTTTCAAAGTATTAGATCCAAGGTCAGATAGTGGGATCCAAGATTGGAAGTCTGCTATAAATTCCTCAGGTCAGAGAATGGATAGTGGGATCCCAAGGTTAAGTAGCAAAATTCAAGGTTGGAAATCTGTCTCAGATCCCTTGGATCTGAGAATAGTCAATCTGTGTACTGTAGAGTTTTAAGTCATGTTAGTCTGCAGAACTATTAGATATATATTAATAGTTGTACATGGTATACAGATAAAATGTATGATGAGATGTTAAGTATGATGTTCTGTAAATAGCTGTTTCCATTTTATATACCATTTGAAATATTTCAGTCTAAGATGATTAATCAAAACCTGTTTGAAAGTAATGAAGTTTCTGCTTACAAAAAATAATAGCTGACTACTAGTGATAAGTTTTAAACTTTTCGGCACACATTTCTGAACCAACACAGATTTGAAAATGCATACTTTTGTTTGTTCGTGCATGGGTTTACCAGTAAGCACCTTTGGGAAACACACTAGGGACCCAATTCTAGAAGCACCTCTATGCATGTCGCAAGTTGAGACATGCGAGGGGTGCAGTTGCGCCAAGGACCCTGTGCCAGATTCTGAAATGGACAGGGTCCCCACGGCTAAGTCCTGTGACTTGCGACATGTGGAATGTTATGCCAAACTAAAGGTGTAACCGTGGGGCATGTTGCTAGTCACATCCCCCCCAGTGGGCACATGTGCCCCCTGAAAGCCTGGCAGGGCAGCTGTGTTGCCCCGATCCCCCAATACTGTAAGTACCCCACAGGGCATTCCCCTGCCCCCAATCATTCATTGTGCTTGTATATACAGTAAGCATTCACATGGAGCTCAATTGGTGGCTGGGCATGGAGGTGAGAGGTGGGCTGTGCCAGTCGCTGGCTGGGGTTGGGATGGGGGGATGCAGGGTGGACTGGCACTGCGGGGTGGGGGATACTAGACTATCAGGGATATTTGGATGATAATTTTATTTTTAAAGATTGCAGCACTGCAGGGACCTGTGTCTCGGGGTCAGGGACTACTGGGTAGGTGGGAGGACAGAGCTGCCATGCGGGGCTCTTAGCAGTGTGATGGTTCGGGGCAGGGGTGATTGGGCAGCCTGCAGGGCTAGTCTAGTTTGGGGATTGGGGGCTGGGGTGCAAGATGCCCTGCTGGGCACCTACTGTTTGGGGGATTGTGGGCTAGGGGGTGTGAGATGCCCTGCTGGGAACCTACTGTGTGGGGGATCGGAGGTTGGAGGGGTGAGAGATGCCTTGTGGGGAACCTACGGTGGTGTTCTGGGCATGGGGGAGGGCACATGGATTGGGTGCCAGTCTGCTGGCAGGTCTGCACAACCCCTTGAGAGCCTACATACACTTACACCGGCCAAATGTTGGTGTAACTTATGCTGATGGTTCTCCTCTGGGGGTTGTTGTAGAACTGGGACATTTGGGACTTTGTTGCTGCCCTTCCAATATTGGGCACAACTGTTGCCGTAAACTCCCTAGTGCCATGTCGCAGGGGGTTTAGGGTGTCAGTGCTGGCGTATGTCCACTTTGGTGCAAGTGGCCAGTGGCATGTCACAGGTCACTTTGTAGAATACCGTATGTCTCAACTGCTGGTGTAATTTGCTACTTGCACCATTTTGTTTGGCACAAGTCAAGTTACGCCAGACGTATCTCTTCCAGATTCAGGCCCCAAGTGTTCTTCCACAGTAGTTCAGTTTTATCCTATTCCAAAATGTCTTTCATTAACAAAAGGTGCAACATCAGTAGCTGGAAAACATGAGAGCTACCTGTTTGGTTCTACCGAGAATCAAATATGTTAAACTTCAGGTGTTTGATTCTTGTGGTGTTTCATGAATGTTTGGGGCACAAGTAAAACTTTGGGTTCCACAATCTTAAACCAGTCAAGTTGAGTAGCTTCAAGCCACTGACTCAAAGTTCCCTAGTTCAACCACAAGGCCTCCACCATTTCCCTATATTTTCATAGACAAATAACTCACCTACCTTCCCCACCCTGGGTCCCAAAACATAAATTTGTAATTGGTGCCTGATGCCTCCTCTGTCAACATCCATGATGGGGGTGGGTGGCAATGTAGTTATAAACTGGATGAACTAGTTGGGTCCCCTTTCCTCACCATTCCATACTCTAATATACTTCAGGCCACTAGCCCTGTGCCAGAAGGAAACATGCTCATAAGTGTTCCCCCAAGTCCAATCCTGCACTGTGCCAGGAGGAAACATCATGCTCATAAGTGTTCCCCCAAGTCCAATCCCAAGCCCACAGGATATCCTATTCAAATGTTTGGGACCCACTCCTGAACTCTGTTCAGTGACTGTTTTTGTAGAGGTACTGATGTGATTCCCTTAGTTAACACAGTACAAAAACACTACATATATCCTCAGGAGGAAGAGAGGAGCAGAGTGGTTTGGTCCAGCCCCCTCTCTCCCCCACAAGTGTACATGGTGCTCTTGTACTGTTTTAACCAATGGAATGATGCAGTATGGGGGCTAAAAAGGTAGCCTGGAAATTGACTAAGAGTGTCCCCAAATGAGCTTGTAGTGCATTACAATATGAGAGGATTTGGAGAGGGGACCTGATTAGCTGGTGCAATTTATTACCTCTTTGGCCCACCAAACCATGGACCAAGAGTCAGTGGGGGGGGGGGACCATTTGCACAGTAGTATTTTGGTAGCTGGGGGTTGATGGCTGGGATATGGAGGGGAGATTAGTTTAAAAGACACACTGGTACTGAATTTAAAAACAAGGAAGTACACATTGACACCGCAGCTGAGCTTGACCATGGAAGAATTTTTCAGAGAGCAGCTACTATATCAAGTAATGAAAGTATCGAATAGCTCAGGGCAAAAATAGAAACCCAAAATGTAATACAATAATTTGGTCAACTTTTTAGAGAAAGAGAAGTTATGAATACCAAACATGTACTCGCTCAAGTGGATAAAATAGACACACAGTTATAATCAGGGGCAGCACAGAACTGAGAGGTATTGGTTGAACTGTAATGCCACCACCTGATAGTCCTAGACAGTACACAATTGGTGTTTGTGAGATCTGGAAATGTAAAAAAAAAAAGTAGAGTGCCCAGAATGTGGGAGAACTGGTTTCTGTTGAGCATCCCTCTGCCCCTGCCATATAGTGTGAGTGTTTCAAGCAGCAGCAGCCTGTTACATTTGTGTGTACACAAGGAAAGGCTTGTGAGGGTTATGATCTCTTCAAGTGTAATTTATTCACTGAAGAGGAGAGGAGAGGCTCCATGTTATTAAAAGGTGATCATATGTTGGGCACTGGCAGCTACTGGTTTGTCATGTCTGCTGGCAAGATGGAGACTTATAAATTAACTTCTGTAATGACATTGATAGCCCTTCATCTGATGGTATTGTGTGTCTATGTCTTGCTGGCAGACATGACAAACTAGTAGCTGACAGTGCCCAACAAATGAAAAACTTTTTTTTTGTTATTATTTTTCGTCCTTGAACCAGCTGTCCTCCGGAGGGCACCGCAGCCCCTGCTCCCGCATCCACCATCCGGTGCTGACCTGAACTCCCAGGGCTCCCCCCCAGTGGTGCTGGTGGGGTTCCCCAACCCCCACCAGAATCCAGATTCAGTGGGCCAGCACTGTGGCTGGCTGGGAGCAGAGCCTGTAAGGCACCCTCCACCATTGTGCCATGGCTTCACTTTTTCCTGGTGTTCTCTCAGGAGCTGGGGTGTGCAATGACGCCTGTGGAGAGGAGCATGCACGCATCTGCATGTGATCCCTCAAAGCATCTGCCCCAACTCCTCCCCATACTGCAGCATGGCACCCAGTCTCCCAGCCTCTGCTAGGGGGCAGAAGAGTGCCGACCACTGAAGAGTCCCTCCCCGGAGAAGGAGTGCAGTCTGTCGGATGCTTAATCCTTCTCCTTCCCTGCCAACCCCCAGTGGCCCATGCTTGTTCCAGAACACGGGTCACCAGCATAGCACGAGGTAAGGCGTCCAGCACCTCAGCCCTCAGTGCCACTGGGCCAGCTGAAAACCTTTTAACAATATGAAGCCACTCCTCCCCATTGAACAAATTAGACTTGAAGAGATCGCAAATCTTATGAGTCTTTATCTGCATACACACAAATGTAACAGGCTGCTGCTGCTGCTTCAAACACTCACACTATGTGGCAGGGGCAGATAGCAGCTCAACAGAAATAATTTCTCCCATGTTCTGAGCACTGTGCTTTTTTTTACATTTCCCGATCTCATAAACACTGACTGTCACTTGCTAACAAAGCAGTCCTGATATAGAAAATACTATTGCATAAGCGGGAACAAATGCCACAGATTCTACTCAGCAGCTCAGTGTACATCTACATATGGTGTCACTTGCAGTTTAGCCTGGCAGCAGTTAACAAACTGCAGGGTGATTGCAGTCAGAACTAGAATACAGGATCTGTAAAAGACTAAGACACCAGCTCCCCTATAATGCCTGTCTCAAAGTGCCATAATCGACACGCTAGGTAAATATAATCAGGAGCTCTTTAAAGCAAAGTTGGATAAGGCCAGCCCACTAGTACAGAGGTAACTGTTTCACTCTCTACACCAGTTACTGTGTTCAGAAACAAGTTTGGGTCATAAGGAGACAGCTGGGGGAAGGAGAATTGATCAGGTCAGGGATAGTGCTTCTCTTTGGGGGGGTAGTGTGTGTGTTTAGCAAAATGGCTGCCACCTGGTGGAGTCCAATTGGAAGCACAAATGAAGACACTCAGAGGTGAGAGGGATGTTTCCAGTGATCAAGCATTATTGTATGCTTGCATATGTGTCATGGTACACTGGAAAACCCTTGGAGGGAAAATAGAGGAGCACCTCTGGCAGGCAGGAGGACACCGACACATCTGCAGGTCCCATGCTGCTGACTGAGACACCCACCCACTAACTGGTCCAGGGCAAGTGGTGAGGTAATACATAGCAAAGGTAGGTGGCAGGGCTGGGGGGTGGAAGACAGTCTCAGGATTGAACACACCAGATAGAAAAAAAATGGAAAGAAAAACTACAGAAAATCATGGTGCTGTGTCTTTCTTTGAGAATGCAAATTAAATATACGTGTTTTAGTCTGATAACTTAAAGCATAGACGTTTGTATTAGTTCAACATGTTTAAGAGTTTTTAGAACTAATATAATCCATAAGCGTCTCTTGATATCCAATATCGCCATTTGAAGTCTGAACCATTCATTGCTTAACGTGGTACAAAATGGGTACAATAAGTTAAATTACTTAGCCAGGGCTTCTGTTTGAATTTAACTTACAAAAGATGTTTTCCTGTTGTGGAAATTCAGATGGGATTTTCTAGCACATCAAACATTTATTTATTTTTATTTAGTTTTTGTTTACCGGGTAGGTGCGCTAGCCAAACAGGTGACTATTTTCAGGCACCACCCGGAGGTACAGTAACAATACAGAGTTCATTTACATAATACAGGAAGCAGTAATATACAGAGAACAGTTTTCAGTAAAGGCAATAAAGGAGTACAGCTTCAGAGACAATCAACAGGTCAAGAGAAACAGCAGATTTACAGTGTACAGGTAGTATTTAGTGAGTGGGTAAGGTATACAGGGCAGATTCAAAGGACAGGTGGGTCAGGGGAGGAGAGAACGGGAGGGGGAACTAGGTGAGCAGGTAAAGGGGGAATATGGGAAGGCAACCTCATGTTAAGGATTAAGGTGGCAGCAGGGATGAAGGAGGCAGGACAGGGGGTCTGGGTGTGGGGCAGTGAGTGGATGGTGGCCGTACATGGTCAAGGTGGGAGGAGAGAGTAGGTCAGGCAGAGCTGGAGGCAGGGGAGACACCACCTGCAGTGGGGCTATAGAGGGGTAAAAGGCGACGTGAAAACAGGGCAGGAAAGGACATGATAGGCATCGGTGGACAGAGGAGGAGTGAAGCGGGGGAACATTTGGACGGGGCAGGGAGCTTACGGTATAAGTCTGGGTGAGGGGGATATGGTGGCATAAGCGGTAGAAGTCTACGGGAAGAGACCGAGTCCATGGAACTGTATGGCGGCTAGAGAGAGCTGCAGGGGAAGGGATCGGAGGTGAAGACGGCCACGGGGTGGCTTTAATGGCAGAACCACTCAAGAGAAGCCCGGGTTCATGGAACCGAAGTCGGCAGGGGAGAGTTAGGGATGAAGGGGTCTGGGGTGAGAGGTACGGGCGGGGAGCGGCATCAGCGGCTGGAAGGTGCGGCAATGACCCGGGGTTGTGGTACTGTTCCCGGGCAGGGAGTCGGTGCTCAGTCGGGGTAGTTGGGGGGGCTGTGGAGGTTAAGAGCAAACGGGTCTAACTGGGGGGTGTAGAAGCGAAAAGTCAGTGTTAGGGGGATATGGTGGGAATGGCGGCAGGGCTGAGGGATGAGACCGTGTCCATGGAAACCGTACGCAGGCTGGACAGATCAATGAGTGTAAGAATACAGGGGTGAAAGCAGCAGGTGAGCGGCTTTAGCGGCAGGAGCCTACTAGAGGAGCCCAGGCTCATGGAGCTGTGGGCTGGCGGGGGAGGCTAAAGATAGTGGGGGTTCGGGGTAGGGTATGGCGGATGAGCGGTTTCAGCGACTGATGGAGCGGCTAATGTCCGGGGTTGTGGAACTGTATCCAGGCAGGGGAAACGGTGTTCAGGCAGGGTGGGGAGGGCTGTGGAGGTCCGGGGCAATGGGAGTAGAGGAACGGGTCCGATTGGGGGGCGCTTAGGCATTGGCTGCACCAGTACCTGGTACCCCTAGATCATCAGTACAAACATTCCAGTAAGCAGCAGTAACACGTAGAGCAGTGCAGACAGCAATAACAGGTTAACAATGCAGTAGTCAAGGTGCAGTAATTTACAACAAAATTACACACTCTAGACAAGTGCAAGTAGAGAGAAGTACCCTGAAACGGGTCCGTAGCCGTTTAGGCATTGGCTACGCCAGTACCTAGTACCCATAGATCGTCAGTACAAAACATCTTCAGCAGCAGTAACAGGTACAATAGCAAAACAGCAATAACAGGTAAACAATGCAGTAGTCCAGGTGCAGTAACTTACAACAAAATTACATACTTTAGACAAGTGCAAGTAGGCTTCGAGGTCGGAGTTTTGAACTCTAAATGAAGCGCATATGGGCAGAGACATATATCACAGTGTTAATGTTGTAAGTAAAATAGGGTAAGGAGTAGGGAGGAGGGAGTGGTGGGGCAAGAGAGAGAAGTTGGCAGGACAAGCTCAGGTAGGGTCATAACAGGCACACTGGTCCATGGAAAGCAGGTGTTCACATAGCTTGCGCTTAAAGAGATCGTGGGAAGATGTCAGTCTAAGGTTGAGTGGCAGGAGGTTCCACACTTGTGGAGCTGTGTGCCCGAATGCTCCAGACCCTTTGGAGGTGTGGCAGTGGGGGATTTTTAGTAGGGATTTGTCCGAGGATCTCAGCTCACGTGGAGGAAGGGCTGGCTGAAGCAGTTCAGTTAGGGATGCTGGTCTGTTGAGTCTAATGATGGAGTCGCAAAGGCAGCCCAGGTAGTATAGTCTGGTGGCAGAGGGGGAGAGCCAGCTGAGGTCTTTATACAGTTGGCAGTGATGTTTAAGTCTGGGGGCTTTTGAGGCATACCTGCATATATTGTTGAAAGTGACATCCCATTTTTGTAGTGTGGATTTATGTGCCATGGGTAGGATGGGAGCACAGTAGGTCAGAGCGGGTAGGAGGAGACCCCTGGCGATGGCTAGTTTGGCTGCAGGTGTGAGCATGTAGCTGGATCTGTAGGCAGCACCCAGTTTGCAGTTCACAGATTTACATGTTTCTTGGATGTGCAGGTTTAGGTCCAGAGATTGGTCTAGCAGGATGCCCAGATAACGGAAGGAGGTAACCACCTCAAGGGGGGTCCCATCCAGGTCAGGACTTTAAAGGAGAGTGGCAGGACCTTATCTTGTGGGCAGGGCCCAGAAGCATCAGTTTGGTTTTGCTGGAGTTCAGTATAAGGCGGTGGGTGTTAAGCCAGAGTTGGACAGCGTGGAAAGCAGATGTCAGTGCCACGTTAAGTTGGTCTACATTATTACAGCTGGCATAGATAACCAGGTCATCTGCGTAGAGTAGAGAGTCACAGGACGCAATGCTGTATGGCAGGTTATTTATGAATAATGAAAATAGGAGGGGACCCAGTATTGATCCTTGTGGCACTCCAATGTTGATGGTAGTACAGTCGGAGATTGATGAGTTAAGTTTGACTGCTTGGGTCCTATTGGTTAAGTAACTCCTGAACCAGCTTATGACAGGGGGTATAGGAGTAGGGGGTGGTCCACGTAGTCGAAAGCCTTGGTGAGGTCGATAAAGATAGCACCAGTTACTCACATACAGCGGGAATATGGGTCTTTTATATACAGCTGGAAAAGTAATAAAATTAAGAATTTGCTCTATCCCAAATAAACAGAGCTGTTGGAACTTTCCAAACTTTTCAAAGTAGATTATAAGAAAGTGCAGTCTCAAATATAGTAGTGTGAGAAAAACCCTTTAATTATCCATTCACCAGGATATCAAAAAGAGAATGTTTCTACTGCTGTACATACAGTCTAACATTTAAAGTCGTACATGTGTTCTTATGTCCTACCAGAAAACTTTTTGTGAGACATTGGTTTTGATGTTTCATTCTTTCTGCCACTGCCTTGCAATAAAACGTGGCATAGATAATTATAATCATAAGCCTCTTCTATTTCTTGAAGCTGAGAGAAACTCAGGATTGATGATCCAATTATGTAGAAGTTCTGTCCTGCGACTGACTCTTTCGGTTTGGTCTATATCTTGAAAAAAGTACATATTTTTGATTTGTCATACATATTTCTTTAATTTTAGAAGTTGAAATAAAGTGCACTTATTTTCTTCTGATCACTGCAGTAAATTATATTTCTGCCCATCTCTGGTCACTGCTCAGGTGGAAGTAATAGATCCCATAGCAGTTATTGAAGAAGATTAGAGAAAGTGCCTCAATGTAATGGCCGACACCTGACTTGTCAATAAAACAGGACCAGGTAGCCCGCACCCAGGACACACCTGGAACCTAGCTATCACAGCTTAGTGTGTCTTTCCTGGTCAAATATTACAAATAAATAAAATATATACACACTGCACTAAAATTCCATTCCATATTACAACTTCCTGAGGCTAACAATATTATGGTTACAGTGACCTGACCTAATTATGTGTCAGTTTTAGATTCTGATTGGTTATTGCATTTTTAAGTTTGCATAGTAACATAATATTGTGGTGTGATGACGGAAATTACTTAGGACACATATGTCTGTCCCTGCTGCCACACAGCAGTCACAACGCTCTTTTGCTTATCGAGCACCACTCTGGTTCAATGGCCTCAGCCCAACCATCTCCTCTGCCCCAACTATTGGTACGTTTAAAACTAGGCTCTGGGACTATCTCACTATCAACAACTCCTGTAACTGCCCAACTTAACCTTGTTTCTCCACTTCCCTTCTGCTGTAGTTGTCCCCCCCCCCTCCTCACTGGATTCTATCCTCACATCTTGGTATACCCAATGCTGCACTTTTCACCCTCTTGCCACCCTTCCTACATTCCTTCTCCCCCCTACCTTCTTCCCTCTCCCTATGACTCTGGCACTTCTTAACTGTTGTCTATTTTCTCCGACAAATGCCGCTGGCTGCCTTGTTACAATGCTACCCTTGAACTGTATTAATCTGTACTCTGTTTGCAATGTCCACATTGTTGTAATGCCTGTCTTGATGTTCCCCATAATTTGTATTTCTCTGACGTGGAACCTTTGTAAAAGAGCCATGGCTCAAAGGTATTTGTAATCCTAAACTTGATAAATAAAAACTATACCCAGTTTCAATGTGGAAATGAATTCAAACTTACAGCTGGAGTGATACACATGCTGTGTAATTCTCAGTGCCATTCCTCACCAGACATGTGTCTAGTCCTGCTCTGAAAGCCAGAATAACAGTAACTTCCATGGGCTTATTAAGGATGCAATTTCTCATGTTAATCACCCTCTGTATGGGTGTTTTGTAATGTTGCCTGTTATTCTGCCCTCCTCAAGTTTGAGTGCATGTCCTCTACTAAAGGTCTGCTTCCACTCACTATCTCTGTATACTGCAGGGTTTTATTTAACTCTAAAAATTGATTAGCGTTTTACTCATAAAAGTTCTTAAACATTGTGAAAATGCATAGCACTTGCCTCACTGTGTTTAACAAACATAACTCTTCTAGAAAACCTATATAAATGCTTTTTGTACAGTTAGTATTGTCCCAAGAAAAAAAGTGCTAATCAATTATTTAAAACCCTGTACTGCACCCTGTCTATCCCCTTTAGCAATCTGAATGCCATGATCATTGCTCCTCTCAGCTTTCTCTTTGTAGTTTCTGGTTGATAAAAGCCCAGAACATTTGTCTAGTAGGATCTTCCCATGGCGAACATGTGCTGTGTCTTCTAAGTTTTACCTACTTCCTTTAATTTTGTTTAGATTTTTTTCAAATACTGTAGACATGCATCCATTGTTTAACACCCTACTGATGTCAGACTAATTGATCTATAATTAGTCCCCCAATTTATGTTTACCTCTTTTTGCATAATGGAACCACTATAGCCTCCTTCCAGTCTTCTGGAACCATTCCTTTGCTTAGCGAATTTATCAAGATCCAGGCAAGAGTGGCTGCTGTTCCTATGGCTAATCCTTTTAACAGTAATGGCTGCAATTCATCCAATCCTGCTGATTTATATTTAAATGCCTTAACCTTTCTGTTACCTTAATTTTTTAATACCTTCTGTCCGTACAATATACTACAACCAAGTCCTTCCTCAATTGTTGTATTCCGTCCTCTTCTTCCTCCCTAGTTATCATATAAGCACCAAATTTTGGAACTATCAAATGCAGCTCATTATGCGCTAGTTTTTGCATTACAGTTACACAGAGTTATCTTTCTTCAATAAAGAACCAAATGTCATGTAGTCTTTCAATTTCTATTTATAGTATGTGCAGTACCAATAGATTTCCAACAGTCTTTTTTGTTTACTGCTAATCCCTTTTCCATTCTTGCTATCTATTTATAGTTTCTGAACAATAATTGTTTCATCTTTTTTCTGTACCCCCCTGGTCCGATTTGACTTGAGTTTTTTAAATGTTCACAGTTTTGCTTTTATTTGCTTTGTGACCTTCTTTGCTAACCATACAGGTTTTAGCCCAAATGTGTTGTGTGTATTCATTTTCATTATAAAAAGGCAAACAGAAAATATGGTAACTTCATTGGTCAAGAGACATCGCCTGACCATGCACCGAAGCTCAATAAATACACAGTCAGGTGCCGAATCTCATTTTCTCACCCAAAAACCTCCTTACCAATGCATATAAATGTAAGGCTATGCCTAACGTTCAGTGGCCAAGAAGCCAGCCACTCCCACTTCCTGAGCTATATAAGCAGCAGTTCCTCTAAGCCTCTCTGTGAAGCATTTTTTCTTTGCAGCCAGAGGTTATGTTGGTTTGTCCTCTGAGCTGGCTGGGGCCTACCCCCCGCCTGCTGTTTATGTGTGTCTCTGCTGGACTTCAGTGTTTGTTTTCTTGCTTCTGGTTTGTATTTCTCTGGCTGTGTTCTTCCCTGTGTGTTTTGTTTCTTTTTTGGGGCCTTTCCCTGTTCTGTTTTGCTGTGTTTTGGTTTAGTCTTTTTGGGGGCTTTTATTTTCTAAACTCCTAGCATGTTGCTATTACAGAGCTCATACTGCTGGCCTTCAGTTGCAACTCTCAAATTACTTGCACTGCTACTGCAAACCTACTCAGAACTCATGCTACTGCTTTCAATTACCTACAATTGCAGCCACTGCTGTTTACTTTAATTCCTATTGTACCTAGTGCCTGTGTTTTAACACTGTGCTCACCACACTCAAACTACTGCAATGCAACTGCATTCATTACCTGTGTATTTCAGTTCAACCATAGCTGCTCCTTTATTTGTACTTACAACTCAGTATACTCATTTGTTTACTATTGCTGTGCAGGCCTACTTGCTTCCTGCTGCTGCATTGCTTACACCCATTCCTATTGTACCTTGTTTACTCTAAGGTTAGCTAAAGCTCCTGCTGAGGCTATTAAATTAGTTTTTATATCTGCATGTGGTTCTTGGCCTTTCATCACTTCCTTGTTTGTCCTACGGCGGGGACTGGGAGGTGTTTGGGGGTATTATCTTCGCCACTGAAAATTCTCAGTTTCTCACCTTGATTTGGCTATTCGTGTCTGGCTGGCTTGCCCTTAATTCAGTGCTGTTTACTTGCTATACAGTTGTTATGCAGATCCCTCTATTACTACTACTGCTTGCTGACCTATCAGGTCCACACTTGCTTACACAACTGTTGCTCCTTGCATACGCAAACCATTACAACATGTCTACTGCCATCCCCTCAGCTTCGGCCTGGGATTCTACTGTTCTCAATATTCATTCAACCTTGCAAGGTCTCAGCACTCAATGCTCATTATTATCTCAGCACGCCCTGCTCATTCAGCTCACCTACTTTCAGCTCTCAATCAATTCTAGGGCATGCTAGCCATTCTATTCTGGTGCAGGGTTCCTGCAGCCGACAGTCTTGCTCTGCATTTAGTCTGCATCGTTGAGCGTGTCCAACTTGGGGTGGGATCCTTCTCACCTGGCCCATAGCTGGGAATGTCCTCGCCCCGGGCTTGGCTTTAGCTGCCTGCTATGTGACAGCAGCTCCATGTGTAGAATTTAAGACTAGTGGTGAAGGGTGGTTACAACAATCTCCTTTGGCTCTAGTGTTCCACTGTAACAGTTGGCCATTGACTTTAGTGGTTTCCCTAGCAAGGCACCTTCACCGCATTCTCCCCACGACTGCCTCTGGTTCACCTGGTTTGATTTAGTGCGGGTAGGCCAGGTGAGTGCCTCAGCAGTTGTTGCTCTCCTCCTGCACCTTGGATGCACATATTGTTGCAGAGTTTTCTCGCAACCTTCCATGATGCTACCGCTAGAGGGTTTGAGTGAGAGCCTCTCTCCAAATTGGAATATTTTCCACCTCCCTTTAATTGGGTTTTCCAAATTGCAGCTGCAGAGCCGTCACTAAATAAATTTTCCCAACCCTAGAGGGAAGGCAACCTAGGTCTTGGATCCCCAGAGATTTTCTCCTCATAGGGTTTTTTTTTATCCTCCATTGCCTCAGGTCATAACTCTTAGCATAGTTGTTTTCCCTAGTCTCTTTAGGGAGGTTCCATTGTTGGATAGAGGTGGAGGATGTCCTGCCATTCCCTCTCTCCTTTGCGGGATCCCCTTCCTTCAATGCAAGCCATCAGTATCATGCTACGCAAACCTGGGCTGTTACTGCAACAACTGAGCATGTCATTGAACTATCAAATTGCCTATGCTTCTCTACTACTATGTTACAGTTTACTGCTTCTACGTCACTTTTACTGTTTGCATTATGCTTCATGTTGCCTCCTTTTTGTGGATGATACTACATTTTTTGTGGGGGATTCCTAAGGTACCTTTAGCCACGGGAAATGTCCTGTGGCACCTCTAGGGGTGGAACCCTCTCTGAGAGTTCCTTGCCATCGTACCCATACAGGGTGGTAATTCCTCTGGAATGGAGAGTCTGAATGGCCAAAACCAAACTAACACAGTTGCACAAGCATAACACTATACTGGCTGCGTAGGTCAGTGAAATGTAACGATATGCCTAAAGTTCAGTGGCCAAGCAGCCAGCCACTCCCACTTCCTGAGCTATATAAGCAGAAGTTCCTCTAAGCCTTTCTGTGAAGCATTTTTTTCTTTGCCCCACCATCCTCCCCTCCTCCTCCTCCAGTGGCAGCACTCTCTCCTTAGGGGGATTCCTAAGGTACCTTTAGCCATGGGAAATGTCCTGTGGCATGTCTAGGGGTGGAACCCTCTCCGAGAGTTCCTTGCCGTCGTACCCGTACAGGGTGGTAATTCCTCTGGAATAGAGAGTGCGAATGGCCAAAACCAAACTAACACAGTTGCACAAGCATAACACTATACTGGCTGTGTAGGTCAGTGAATTACACTGTGACAAGAAAGTAACAAAAAACAAGTATTTGTCAATGCCGAATGTTTGCTTGCTAGCATTGGCATTGGTAGTGTAGGAGTTACAGAGCTGCATAATGGGAATGGCAGTGAAGTATTGAACTGAAGCCAACCCCACCAGTACCCTGCAGAGACTGACAGGCATTGGGGTGTGCCTTTGGGTCATCAGGCATAATGACCATGCCATTTCACCACACCCTACCCTGCAGACACCGACAAGTGTCACAGTGTGCCTTGGGGTCTTTGGCCCTTATGTGCACCCCATTCCATCAGGAAATACAGTGAGATGGGTGTGGTATAGGAGAATGGGGTGAACTTTGGGTCTGAAGAGTCCAAGGCACACCTCAATGCCTCTCAGTGGCTGCAGGGTGTGGATGGGGGTGGAATGGTATGAGCATTGCAGGCGACAATCCCAACTCACAGCCCTGATGCCTGTCACTATCTACAGGGTGGGGCATTATGGTTGGAAACCCTAACACCTCAGGCATTCGTTGGTATTTTTACTCCAAATTTTCAACATGTTTTTTTGTAACCCCCACTTCATGAACAGTGGCAATATCAGTTTGTTAGCCAAAAGCTGCTTTTGCACAGCGACTACGGCATTTGTCACCACAGGTGCAAAAACACATTCCAAACAGGATGTAAAAAATGACAACTGTACGGTTCATGGGGAGGTGTAAAAAATGGCAATGTTGAAAATCTGTAGTGAAAATATTAAAAAAACTGGTGAAGGCATGAGCGTGTGTAGAAACTGTGCAACGCACACCCATAAGTGTAATTAGTTTGGTGATTTCTTACAACAGATTGTCAACATAGGCATTTTGGAACCTCCGATCATGAACAGTGTCACTGTGATTTTCTTTATCTGTCCCGAACAATGATTTCCCACAGCGACCATGCATTTCTGTGTTGAAAGTGTGAAAACACATTTCAGCCATGTTGTGAAAAATGACAGCTGTACTGTTCATAAGGAAGTGTGGAAAAATGCCACTGTTGGAAATCTGGACTGAAAATATTACAAATTCATGAACTTACGAGGGTGCGTTGAAACGCACAATGCTCACTCGTAACACAGTCATTTTATGGACTTTTGTCACCAAATTTTCAACATAGCAATTTTAAGACCTCTGTTCATGACCAGTGTCACTGTGATTTTCTTAATCTGTCCCAAACATTGCTTTCTCACACCGACTGCACCATTGTGCGCTACATGTGTGAAAACACATTTTGGATGAGATGTGAAATATGGCAGCTGTACTGCTCATAAGGAAGTGTGGTAAAATGGCAATGTTGAAAATCTGGTGTGTAAATATTAAAAATTCACAAACTTGCAAGCGTGCATAGGAACTGTGCAATGCCTGCTCGTGAAACAGTCATTTTTAGGAATTTTTTCACCAAATTTTCAACATAGCCATTTTAAGACCTCTACTCATGAACACTGTCACTGTGATTTTCTTAATGTGTCCCATACATGGATTTTGCACACTGACTGTGCCATTGTGTACTACATGGTCTAACTGCGGTTCTTGACCTATCAGAATTTCCTTGGTTGAGCTTAAATCCCGAAGTGATGGTGCAAGCCTATAATAAGACTATCACCTCCGCTTTGGATTTAATTGCTCCCACCGGTGTGCGGCCTCTCTCCCTTCACCCTCGATCCCCCTGGTTTGATTGGGATCTGAGGGAGTTGCGGTGATTAGGTCATAGGTTGGAGAGATGCTGGCGGAAATCCGGCTTAGATGCTGACCATCTTAGACTCCTAGAGCATTATAAACTCTATCAGTCAGCAATCACTCATAAGAAGGCAGTGTTCCTGTCCGGAGAAATTGCTGCTGCTCAGAATCGACCAGCCCAGCTCTTTTGAACCATAGACAGGCTGTGCAACCCAGCCTGTCTGCAGGTTTGTTGAGCCTTTTCACAGATGCAGTGTGTGGAGCTTGCTCGATTCTTCACAGATAAGGTGGCCGACATCAGGGCCGAGATTTGCGCCGCTCCCTCCATGGGAGTTGTGGCGGTCCAGCCCACAGTCACAAGCACACCGTTCACCTGGAGTTCCTTCAAAAGGCCGGAAATCGAGGATGTCATGAGGATTGTCCAGGGTATGCGTACCACAAGCTGTAGTTTAGACCCAGGTCCCACTGGCCTGATCATGGGCTGTGGGGTGGTTATCTTCCCGGTTCTAGCTAGGATAGTCTGGTGCTCCCTAGACTCTGGTGAATATCCCCACTCCCTGAAGGAAGCGGTGGTGACACCAGTGTTGAAAAAGACATCCTTGGACCCCGACTCCCTAGCAAACTACAGACCCATCTCGAACCTCCCCTTTGTTGGGAAGGTAATCGAGAAAGTGGTGGCAGCCCAGTTGGACAACCATGTAGCCATCCATAACATCTACGATCCTCTTCAATCAGGTTTTCGAAAGAGGCACAGCACTGAGACTGCACTGGTTTGGGTCCTCAATGATCTCCTGATGGTGAAAGACCAGAAAAAATGGTCTATTTTGGTCCTTCTGGATTTGTCAGCAGCATTTGACACCGTAGACCATGGGGTGTTGCTTGAGCACCTGAGATGCATCTGTGGGTTGTCGGGTTTGGTGTACAGATGGTTTACCTCCTTCCTCACAGGTAGAACTCAGAGGGTGGTATCGGGGATATTTTCCTCCAATCCTACCGCTCTGACCTGTGGGGTGCCTCAGGGCTCTGTGCTGTCCCCCATGTTGTTTGCGGTGTACATGCTTCCCCTTGGAGACATTGTAAGATGATATGGGCTGGAGTTTCATTGCTATGCCGATGATACCCAGCTCTATCTGTCTTTTGCGCCTGACCAGAATAGAGCACTCTCAGTGTTTAACAACTGTCTCAGCAAGATCCAGGATTGGATGAGGTCCAGCTGGTTGAAGTTGAATTCTGGGAAGACGGAGGTGATGGTTGTGGATCCTGGCCACCGGATTGAGGAGTTAGGGGCACTTCAAACCTCTGGTTTATTCCTGGGGGATGTGGAGCTCCTGACCTCTGAACGGGTGCGAGACCTGGGGGTGATCCTTGACGATCAGCTGACATTGCGTGCGCAAGTGTCGACGGTTGTTAAGGTATCCTTTTACCATCTTAGGAACATCGCCAGGATCAAGCACCTTGTTCCGTCCGGCGACCTACCCACGCTGATCCATGCCTTTGTGACCTCGCGTCTGGATTACTGCAACTCCCTCTACTTTGGGCTTCCCGGGGTTGATATCCGCTGCTTGCAGCTAGTGCAGAACTCAGCAGCCCAGTTGTTAATGGGGACTTCACGGTCCTCTCATATTACACCGGTGCTCCGAGATCTGCACTAGCTGCCGGTTCAGTGGTGGATCACCTTTAAAGTCGGATTACTGACATATAAAGCCTTACACGATTTGGGCCCTGATTACCTGAAAGATCTTCTGGTGCCTTACCTACTGACGCAACCACTCCGCTCAGCCAATGAGGGGCTGTTAGAGATCCCGAGGGTAGCTTTAAAATCTTCCGGCGCCCGAGCTTTTATGTTCGTGGCGCCGACCCTCTGGAATTCTCTACCACGTTGGATTAGAGAGTGCATGACGGGGGAGGGTTTTAAAAAGGGCCTAAAATCTTTTTTATGGAGTAAGGCTTTTGGAGATAATTTGGATGCCGATTAATGCTCTGTATTTAACTTGGTTTTTAATCTGTTTTATTATGTTTTTATCTTGTATTTTATTGTAATGCGCCTTGATTTTAAGAAAGGTGCAGAGAAATAAAGCTTATTATTATTATTATTACATACACGGAAACACATTTTGGGTGACATGCGAAAAATGACAGCTGTACTGCTCATAAAGAAGTGTGGTAAAATGGCAATGTTGAAAATCCAGAGTGCAAATATTAAAAATTCATGAACTTACGAGCATGCATAGGAACTGCGCAATGCACACTCGTAAAACAGTCATTTTTAGGAATTTTTTCACCAAATTTGCAACATAGGCTATTTGAGAGCCCACCTTACAAACACTGGCACTGTCATTTCATTAATCAGTCCCAAAAGATGATTTCACACAGTGACTGCGAAATCACCCCTCGGGCCAGAATAACACCATGTCAGGGACAGAATTCATGAGGAGGGGTCCCAAAAACCCCATGTTGAAAATTTGGTGCCAAAATTCCAACAAATGCCTGAGATATGCAGCAAAGTTGAAAAACTCCTATTTATTACATTATACAGCTGACCGGCATTTCCTCAGTTTGCGGTCGGCTTTGAAGAGTGCAGACGTGTTCCCGATCCACCAAAGATCATTGCGCTGAGCTCCGGAGGTAAGTATGGGGTGAGATGGTGGTGTGGGGAGGCAGAGTACACAGAGGGTGGGCGTGGGTGGGCAGGAGACTGCCGAGGGAACGTTTTCTTGTTTACAGGTTTTTGTTTTATTTTAGGAAGATGATGTGGGAAGTTTGCCACACTGGGGTGTGCTCCCAGCATGGCTGCTGGAAGACTGTTTGAGGGAACCTGGAGCCAATGGGGGATTGGGCACCTCCGTTGGCCATAACAATTTCTGCCACGCTGGGGTGGGTTCCCAGCGTGGCACCTAAAACATTTTTGGGGGGGGCATGAAGCTGATGGGGTTGGGCACCCCTGTCAGCCATATAGTGTGTGTGTGGGGGGAGGCGCGCCGACGCAATATCGCGTACTGCGTGCGTCTGTGTTGGGGGAGGACTGCTCACTGAAGTGGTGCTCTCCCGTTCAACTGTACGGCACTGCGTTTCAGATCATCGCACTATGTTTCTTGCACACACGTGCAAGCAAACATGAAAAGACAAGTAGCCAGCCACAATCTTGAAATCTTGTACTATACTACTGTGATACTTAACAGTAGGTTTTTTTATCAGTTAATCTTTTTGACTGAATTTTACACAGAACAATAGCAAAATAGATTAGAATATAAACTAGGATGATAGCAGTAAAAAGCAATGGGAAACAGACAGCAAAGAACCAAGGTAATATAACAAGATAACATACAGTAGTTTATGGAAGGAGTAAATTGATACATAGGAATACACCATGCCTGGGGGTATAGAGTGAATACATACAGAGAAGGAATGAACTGAGAGCTGGCATTGTGGAGACATTACCATTACACCACAGAGTGCCATTCATAGTGGAATCTAGGAATGCTGCCTGGAGAGAATAGAGGATAAAGAAAAAAAAGGGAGAAATTCCCTTGGAGAAGCAGGAAGAAAAAAAAAGAAATAAAGACTAAGTCTACACTGCCAACAGACTTCACCAAATATCTGTTGTGGGAAAAGAATGTTATGTGCCACTTGCCAAGGAATGGCATAACTTGGAGGATAAATATGGTTTCCATCTTCTCTCATATTGGGAGAAGGTGCCAGCAGTTTTGTGTGATAGATTCTCAAGGGAAGCCAGTTGCCGTACAGCTATCATCAGTCATTCAGACACAGAAGGCATGTTAGTGGTGTGCTAGTAGCAGAGTATCCTCCCCTGACAAACTAGAACTAGTGTAGAAATTGCGGACAGGAACACTCAGTTGCAAATTAAATCTAAGGAGGTTAAAAGTCAGGGGAGGACAAATGTAGTGACAATGAATTCTACACCTGCATTTGCTTATTCTAATATTATCTCTAAACACTGGAGTGTGTTAGCAGCAGAGGAAAATCTGCAAACTGTTGCAGCACAACCTCCTAGATTTTCCTTTAAGAAGGCAAACAGTCTCAAGAATAGTTTGGTACATACTGTAGTCATTTTACAGATAGAAGAGATAAGCAGACATGGCTTACTAGACCTGTTGGATGTTACAAATGTCAGAATTGCATGTGTTGTAATGTTATCCTTACTAGTAAAACATTCATGCCATATAACAATAGCAGGACTTTAACCATTAGACGGATGATGCATTGCAATACTATGGGTGTTGTTTATTTGGCTTCCTGCTCTTGCAAAGCCTTTTATGTGGGAAAGATGGAGAATAGTTTTAAAGTGAGGTGGAGGAGCATCAGAGGGCAATTGTTAACAAAGATGTGACATATGCAACAGCTGCGCATGTTGTGGCACACAGATAACATACTCATGAGCATACGTTTAAATATACAACTATTCAAAAAGTGTGCCCTAATCCCAGGGGTGGGGGGAGACTACAGAAATGTAATTTTGAGAAGGGAAATGTTTTGGATTATTAAATTAAAAGCTAATGTTAGTCCAGGATTGAATTATGGTATTGATATTAAACCATTTTTTATGAATAAGAGATGAGGACATAGTCTCTATCTGGAAGTATATATTGATAGCTTTGTGTTAACACACCCCAATTGCACTTTAGCCTTTCTGTGTATTTAAGACATAATAGGGTTACTTGTTTAAGTGTTTGTAATTGAACTCAATGAATGATCATTGGTTGTTTTAAAAATTTATTGATGTGACATCACAATGTTACTTGTATATATGAGTGTTTGTCATTATGTGTTCTTCAGTCTTTGAGAAAGGATCATTGAGACCAGAAATGCATTAGGCATGTTAAAATAAAAAAAGCTTTTTTTATACTGCAGAGTCAGTTTTATTGGTGGTGGTGAGTGCCTGGTTATGAAGTTGTGAAAAAGTTTTGATTTACCAAGTGCACCCCATCCAAATGCGAGTCCTTTGATGTTTTTTTTCTGTTAATTACCTCCCCAGTTTTGTTTGCAGAGTTTGTCAGGGTCAGGAGAGCAGCTGATTAAATTCTCTGGAATGGCCATTCTGGGAGGGGGGAGTAGAACAGTAAGTAATTTTGCGGCTCCAGCCACAAGAAAAAAAATGACAAATTATATGACTCCTGTCCTCTTGGTGGGGGGGCACAAAAGCCACTGCAATTAATCAGTTCCCTGGCCTCATCTGCAGAGTTTATAAGGGCAAGGAGAGCAACTGATTAAATTACTGTGGATCAGTCATTTCAGGAGGGACACAGAGAAAGACAATGAGTCTTTATGTGGTGCCAACCGCAAGGAAAAACAGCTGCTGCTGTTAATCAGCTCCACAGCTTCTTTTACAGTGTTTTTGAAGACTGGAAAATCTTGCTTTCCCTGATGTTTAGCTCCCTGGTCCAGCTCAGTGAGTTTGAAGTCAAAGACAACAATACCTACATATACACTCTACCAGTACAACAGAAAGACACGCCCTGCACGGTGTGCAGGGAGTCACTAATCACTTTATCAAAGATACCCACTGTTGGCTAAAATACCACCAGTAGCACTATTCAGTAATAACTACCATTTTTTTTAACATTTAAAGCCACTGCAGCACATTTTAAAAGAAACAAACCGTATATTTTTTTTAATATAATTCCAGTATTAAAGAGCCATTATCTAATATAAGTGTGATAAGCCACTTCAGAATATTCATTATATGATTTTAATGCAATTCCCAAGAACATAAAGACACTTGGCATTTGGCCTCATGCCTTAGCACACTCCTGGGGTGTGCCTTACAATCCTGTAATGCATACTCTGTCATGGTTTCAGGCTATACATATTTGTTCACTGCTGCCAAAAGTTTTCCCTTCAATTTACCTCATTGTTTCTCTGTTCTTTTACCTGCTAGCTCTTCGTTCTAGTTTTGATTTCTCAATTCCCTTCTAAGTCTGTGGAGATCTGCATCTTCATAATTATAGTAGATCCCCCCCTTTCTTTGAAGGCTATGCCAGTAGTTCAATGGGTTGAGAGCAACCAGCCACACCCCCTTCCTGTGCAATATAAGCAGTTCCTCCCAGCCCCCTCTGTAGCATTTTTTCTTTGTGGCCTGAGACTCTGCCTGACCTCTCCCTGGGTTCTGCCTCCTCCCCCCCCTTTCTGCTACATTTGTCTCCTGCCCTCCATTGTGCTTGGATTTCTGCCGGCTTGTGCTGGGCTCTCTTCCTGGTCCATGCGTTTTCTACTCTAGGTCAGTATTTGCCTCTAGCTGTGGTCTGTCTGTGTTTCCCACTCAGTTGTTTACTTATGCTCCCTTCAGCTCCCATACTGTATTTGTTTTTGTTCGTTTCTTTTGGTCTTTTCCAGTTTCTAGTTTATTTTCTACTTAGCAATCCTCAGTTTAACTGCAATTGATATCTCTATGCTTCAGCTCAAACTGTGTTTTCCCTGCCTCTGCTGTCACCTTGCTTTTCAACCTAAAATGTCTGCACATGGTCCAGGCTTCATTCTGCTCCCAGCTAGCTGCCACTACCTGCTGTTCTATGTTGTTGCTTAGCACTCCCTGCTGTGTTAGGTTGTTTTTCAACTAATCTGTTCACTTTATTCAGTTAGCTGTGATCAGTTCACTCAGTGTGCTCTGCTCTGTTTATTCAGTGTTTGCTCAGTCAGGCAGCCACTACTCCAACTTTAAATTTTGAGCTTGCTCTAGTGAATTCATTTTGCTGTATTATTATACTGACACAGCTTACAGCTGCAGGCATTTTAGCAGTATGTCTCTGAATTTAATTATTCTGAAATTTTCAGTCATTAATTTGCTTCTGTTGTTCGCATTACTCTGGCAGATTGCTATCATATGGCTCTGTCCTTAACTAGGACCTTGCCTGTAAAAGTGCCTCTATTTGTGTGGAGACCTAACCTACCAACTTATAGTTGCCGTTTGGTCTCATGGCACTCAGCTTGTGGCTTCCCAATTTACTCTTATGGTGGGGGACTGTGATGTCACAGTGGGGCATCGTGACTCCAGGTAGCAAGAGCATGCTTTTATGTAAGCTATATGATTTGCCCTGCCCCTTTACCTACATGGCTTTTCAGTGGTCCATGCATAAATACATTTATCTCACAGCTTACATGGCTTTGAAGATATTGATGGTATTTTATTACTGCGTCACAAATACTGCCTTGCAAATGCTTCTCACTGGAATAACTTAACTCTGCCTTAATGGCATTGCAGGTATTCATGCCAATCATATCAATTCACTGTTCATGCTGAAACCATATCAATCATCTGCTAAATGCATTGATTCATTTAAGCTAAACCTCATTGATTCAGTCCTGGCATCACAGCCTCTCATGACCTGAAGATCTACCTCCTAAGTCACCATTTATTTGGCTTATTTAATGGAAGTGGTTGGCTTGCTTTCTGCCTGCAGTGACTACTATCAAATGGCTTGCAATGCAGCCTCCTACCTCTCACAGGCTACTGAATTCACCCAGCCTCTCATCACTATCCTGCTACCTAATTTACAGCCACTGGCTTCACCCAGCCTCCCCATCAATAACTTGTTACCTAATCTACAGCCATGGGCTTCACCCAGCCTCCTCCTATCTGGCACATCAAAGTTGATTCATGCTTTCACTCGTAAATCAGAGGCATGCCAACCTCAACCATTACCTTTTGTGGCTCAGGGCTTGCCACACAGTTGACAGTCTTGCTCTGCACCCACAAAGTCTGCATCATGGGTGTGTGAAACTTGGGGCATGGTCCTTCTCATCTGGCCCATAGAGGGAATGTCCTTGCTCTGGGCAGAGTTTCTGTCATCTAACTCTTGATGTAGAATTTAAGACTTCAGATATGAGGGGTGGGGCCTCATCAGCCAGGGGTCCCCCTTAGCTAGCCGAGTGGGCTTGGAGGCACCTTATATGCTATTCTTCCTATGATCACCTCTGGTTCCCCATGTTTGTTCTTAGATCTGTAGGCTGGCTGAGTACCTTAGCAATCATCACTCTCCTCCTCCTCCTGCCTTGCAAGTGGTACCACATCATGTATCCCATGTTGCAGAGGCATCTCACAACCCTACAAGACATTCCCGTTAGAGGGATAGAGTAAGAGTTATTCCCCAAATTGGAATATTTTCCACCCCCGGGATTGGCCTTCTAAATTGCAGCAGCAGAGTTATCACTAACCAAAATACCCTAAAGCCGTGGGATCAGTGTTGTAAGACACATTGGCCCAATTCCAGAAGCAGTACATCTGGCCCAATGTGCTAGCACCAGACAACACTGACACAAACTACACCCTGTGCCAGAGGTTGCGATGATCCCTATTCTGGTACACAGACTGTGCCAGACTGGGACACTGCTGTGGCAAAAGGGCACTGTGCCACCCTTGCAACCACAACCAGGGTATGCCAGGTCACAAGGGGGCTTGCACCATGGCAGGGCTATAACATCCTCTTTCCTTGGGATTTTAAAAGCCCTGCCATTGTCATAAGAAGGGGGTCATGTTAGACCAGACAGGAGGAGGTCTAATCCCCTTGTGGCAGTGCCCCTCAAGGTTGGGAGCTGGCAGGGGTGGCTCCATAAGTGGGGTCTGGGGGTAAACAGGACAGGGGTGTCCCAGGCCTGCACCCTAACACCTCATTTCTTCCCCTCAGCCACTAAAGCTCTGAGAGCCCTCCTGGCATACAATTCTGGCTTGCACCTTGGGGGGGTGGATCCATGCCACAGGTGTGCCTCATGTTTGGTGCTCACCTGCCATTGTAGCATTTCCCAGGTGTTGTGTCACAGGGACCCCAGATGTTCCAGAATTGGGTGCATGGTCCCTGATGCACTAGGAGTGTGCACAGCCCTAGATCACCACAACTTTGCAGCGATCTGAGGGCTGTTTTGGAATTGGGCCCATAGAGTGACATCTGGTGGGCCATAGTGGAGAATTTGTTGGTGAAGTGGGTGACCACATGCTGCCTGGCAAATCTCCTTCCAAGAGCAGTGCAGGTATGCACCCTTTTATTGGTGAGGGAGTTGGGATGAAAAATATGGGCAAAAAGCCTCCATTGTATGCATATTGCTGTTTAGCCAGATTCCTCCCACATCCAACAGATACACCAAAAGAACAGCTTCTCCACACTGACCACAGCATGGAAATCTTTAACCTCCCTAGGAGTACGTGTCAGAGCAACAGCTGGAGACGGGCCCAGCCCCTGGGGCACGCCAGAGGGAAACAGCCATCACCAACAGGGAGACCATGTTGATTAGCATGGGGATGCAAGATGGAAAATGTTGGAACAGACCAACAGAAGCACACAGAACAACAGAGAACAAAGCAAGTAACAAAAGTATATGTATATAGGTGTTCTGAGATGTCTTTCCTTTTATATGAAAGTGTCATCTTGTGCCATTTGGGTAATAGGAACATTAAAACAATGCTGAGGGGTTTTGTCTGCCTAAACAATGGGCCTTATTCAAAAAAGAGGGAGGGGGTATGCATGAATGGCATGTATTCCCCCCCCCACCATGCAGCTCTGCACCTACAGGAGATCTGGACAGGGACCATATTCTCAAACACCGGTCCCCACCAGGCTCCCTTATGTTGCCCCCAGTGTGCAGGTTCATGGGGGCAGTCTGGTGCAGGACTGCAAACCTTGCCCCATAGCTAATCGGCTTCCCGGACTGGGTCCTGGAGTGGATCCCTTGTGCCTGCAGGGTGCCATGTTAGTCTTGGTGCACAGAGAGCCAGGCACACTATTGGGGGTGATGTCACTGGCCAGCCACTCCCAGCCCACCCAGTGTGCTCTGATGGTAGGGATGTCCCTACTGGGGAGGCTGATGCCCCACATCATGTCTGCTGTGGCTGGTGGCTCCATCCCTGGGGGGCACATAATCAGCCATCCGGGTTTACAGCTGCCCTCAGATTGTGTAGCCACCAGCCACTGTGTGCAGCACTCTGTGGTTTTGTGAATCACACAGAGTGCTGCCGCTCTGCCCACTCCCCTGCCACCCCGGTGTGGAACTGTGTGCTCAGCCAGGGATCAGCCAGGGATTGGGTGCATATGCAAGGGTGGACCTGCATAGTGAATGCCACAGATGGGGCACAGTGTGCACAGCCAGGTGTGGGTGGGCTATGCACCGGGGTTACACAGCGTGTATCCCATCCATAACTTTTGTGAATAGGGCTCATTATGAGATGACGCTCTTACAGAATTATACACATCATGGAACACCTATAAATGTATTATTAATCAGCCCAGTTAGGAAAGGTGATTTACCATATGTTTTATATTATATTTTTTAATAAATACATCTCCACCTGATACTGAACTGATACTCAAGTGTCATTCAGTTATGACTTAGGATTGAATTTGAAATAATTGAGTTGGGAAGACAAGGAGGAAGTATGGAGAGACTGATTATAATGTGAAAACACAGAAAGAAAACAGATTATGAAGTATTTTAGTTCATGATTTATTTGAACTTATATTTAAGTTAGATGGCAGCTGATACTTTTACTGATACTGTACGTCTTTCCGTAATAGAAAGGAATCCTTCCCATTTTATAATAATAGCCATATGGAACTTCAGTGGTTGGGTTACATTGGTTAATTTAACCCTACGGGGTATGGTGCATGATGCACTCAGATGTACCTCATGCTTCTTGACATCTTGGGTTATATTAGTTGATCTTAACTCAACCCATGGTCATGCCTTAATGCTTAATTACTGAACAAGAATGTATTACTTATTGAGATGTGTCAACCAAGGAAAAATACATTAAATCAAAAGCCTTGTTTCCAAATGGGTCCTAGAAGATGTTTTTGAATTCTTTGACATAATGTAACTTAAAAATGAGAACAAATATAAGAAGAAAAAATGTTTTTTTCTTTTATGGAAAACAACCAGAATGTTCCAAAGCATCATAGGCACTTTGCTGACTTCAAGCACAACTCTATAGGATGGTGCTTAACAGCACTTGCTCTAATGATGTGACAGTGACCAGCGGGGTACCATGTGGCTCAGTACTGGAACCAGTCCTCTTATTTGTCTTCACAGAGGACATTGCAGAAGAATTGGAAAGGAAGATATGTCTTTTTGTAGATGATATCAAAATCTGCAATAGGGTCAACACTTAGGCGTGGGTGAAGAGAATATGCAGTGATGTTTGAAAACTCAAGATGTTGTCAAAAGCATGGCAGTTGGGTTTAAATGCCGAAAAAGTGTAAAATCATGCACCTAGGTCATAGGAACCCAGGACCAGAGAATAAGATTGGGGGGGGGCTACTGACATTCACTGAACAGGAAAGGGACCTTGGGGTATCATATCTGAGGACCTCAAGGTGTCAGGGTAGTATGATGAAGAATGGGAGGACTAGTGGGACGTAAGAGTGCATAGGGAGGGGTATCTCCAGCAGGAGTTGAGAGATCTTTTACCACACTGTATCACTGACTGGTGAGACCCCACCTGGAGTACTGTGTCCAGTTTTGGAGACTGCACCTCAGAAAAGACATAGAGAGGGTGGAGGCAGTCCAGAGCTGGGCAGCTAAAGTGGTGCAGAGTTTGTACAAGAAACCAACGCGAAGAGACTGAAGGATCTCAACATGTACACCCTGAAGACAGGAGAGAGAAAGGTGACATGATAGACATCAACAAGTACCTCACAGGGGTGAACTGGGTGTGGTGTTTCTCTTTCAAATGAGAAAGACTACCAGAACCAGTGGGCATGTGATGAAGTTGAAGGGTAGTGCAAGAGAGATCTGAGGTAATATTTACTGACAAGGGTGGTAGATGTTTTAAACAGACTGCCAGCTGAAGTTGTGAAGACCAGAACAGTGGAGGGCTTCAAGCATGTGTGGAATAAACCTAGAGGTAAATTAAAAAAGAGGCAGGGTGGCAGGAGGGTTGAAAGAGACCAGATAGGGTCTGCAGATTAGACACGGAACATTTGGGCAGACCATGGGGGCAAAGCTGTCTTCTTCTGCTAACAAATCCTTTGTTTCTACATTTCTGTTATAAGTCAAATATCTAGTAACGTGGGTAACTAGTAACTATTATCCTGATAATTAGGGCAGGGTGAGATTAGTAGGTTCTGCTTCTGTAAAATGTACTCAGCTAGGCATAACTCACCTGCCTTTCAACCAAGATACTTTACATCTGTCAGACTCACCTGTGGAGTGAGGCTGAAAGTACCAGTCACATCTCATGACATTCAGATGTTTAGTTTAAACTCAGACTCTCACAGTTTATTTCTCTGTAAACTTTTGTGAAATTTTGCTAATATTTTCAGTTGGGTATAACTGCCATTTATAATCACTACTACACTTAAAATCAATAAAGTTTAGCAATTGTTTGTCTTATACTTAACACATATCACAAAATATTAAATAATACTATATTAATAAATATAAGGCCTTCAGCACCATCCTGCATAGGAGATTGCTAAATAAGTTGGGGATCCTGGGAGTGGTCCTATGGTGGTAAAGTGGGTTGGGAACTGGCTAAGGAACAGGACTCAGAGAGTGATGGTAAATGGCATGAAATCTGTGGAGTGGGAGGTTACCAACGGGGTACCACAGGGGTTAGTGCTGGGGCCAGTCCTAGTCAATGTCTGCTTTAGTGACATAGTAGAGCATCTGGAAGGAAAAGTGAGCCTCTTCGCAGATGACACCAAGATCTGCAGCAGAGTGAACACACCAGAAGGGGTGGAAAAAATGAGAAAGGACCTAATCCTCTTAGAGGAGTAGTCAGGTGTCTGGCAGTTGAGTTTCAGTGCTAAAAAGTGCAAGATCATGCACCTGGGTCACAGGAATCCAAGGGAGGAGTACAATATTGGTGGGGAAATTCTGGCCACCGCAAGTTAGGAGAGAGACCTGGGGGTTATCATATCTGATGACCTGAAGGTGACCAAACAGTGTGAAAAGCAGTGGGGAGAGCAAGCAGAATGTTGGGTTGCATAGGGAGGGGCATAACAAGCAGGAGGAAAGAGGTGATGATGCCACTGTACAGATCACTAGTGAGGCTTCAGCTGGAGTACTCTGTCCAGTTCTGGAGACCACATCTATGGAAGGACATTGATAAAAAAGAGGCAGTTTAGAGAAGGGCAACCAAGATGGTACATGGACTGCACCAGAAGCCCTATGTGGAAAGACTTAAGGACTTTTATAGCTATTCACTGGAGGAAAGAAGGGAGAGGGGAGACATGATAGGGAATTTCATGTACCTTAGGGGAATAAACAGGATACAGGTGGAAAGCATATTTCAGAGAAAACTGTGCGTGAGAACAAGGGGGCATGATATGAGGCTGAAGGGCGGAAGGCTCAGGGTAATGTTAGGATGTACTTTTTCACTGAGAGGATGGTGGAGCCATGGAACAGCCTTTCAGCAGAAGTGATGGGTGTGAAAACAATACAGGGGTTCAAGAGTGCACGGGATAAGGGTACCCTGGAGATGTGCAGAGCAGGAGAGATACAGATCAACTAGGATCTGGGGCTGCAGCAGTGAGTAGGGAAATGGGCAGACTAGGAGGGCTGTATGGTCCTTATCTGCCAACAGATTCCATGTCTCTATGTTTATAATTTAAAGATGACTTCAAGCTGGCCTGGTGGTGCTGAGGGTTGAGGAGCTGGACGCCACACCTCGCACCACGCTAACGACCTAGGTTCAGGAGTGGACTCTGGTTGTCAGTGGGTTGGCAGGGGAGGATCAGGATCTGGCATCCATAGATTGCTTTCCTGATCCTGGGGAGGGCTGGGAAATCCACTGCACTGTAGTAGCCCTACTCCACTGAGTGATGGGGCACTCTAGGCTGGTACTTTTCATTTCCTGGGCATCTATTGAAAGTTAATGTACCCCCCCCGGCAAGGGTACTAGCCAATCAGATGGCAGGAAATAAAAAGCCCATTTTCTAAGTACATAATAAAACTTAAGGTATGATCCTATACAAAGTGGTAGCCAAGCACAAATGCATGAAACAACATACGTCATGAGTTTAGTTTACATAAGTGATTATAGGTAGAGTTGGGGGGGCCTGGTGAGGCAGGGTCCAAGTAGTTATGAGCAGTTACAACAGTGGGTGATGACCGAATGGCGCATGAGGGCAGTTTTGAAAGGGTCAATCCCTTGTATTGAGGAGATATCAGAGGGAAGGGAGTTGAACCAGGATGGGGCTCGGCAAAGAGATGATCTTTGGGTCAGTGATGTCCTGACTCTGGGCACTTGAAAGGACCTTTTGTGGGAGTTCTGGGTGGAGACAATAGAGACGGAGTGGCTGAGTACAGTAGATAGGCCAGGAGGCATTAAGCCAACTACTATTTTCTTGGTGAATAGACACGTTTGGTAGTGCAGTCTCTCATCAAAGTTGAGCAACTCTTCCTGTGCATATAGTGTACAGGTGTGGGTGAATCTGCTGGCACCCAAAAGTAGCCAGCGGGCCCTGTTTAGAGACATTTTGATTCTATTGAGTGCAGTTTTGTTTGCTGTGCCATACACTAGTAGGCCATAGTCCACTAGGGAGAGGACTGAGGAGGTGATGGCCAGCCTCAGGGCTTCAGGGGTAGATAGTTCTTGTGATGGTAGAGCAGGCCAACTCGTAAGTTTATAGCAGATGCAAGGGTGCGCATATGGTCATGGAAGGAGAGGGCAGTGTCAAAGGTAATGCCTAGGTATTTATAGGTATTGACTCATTCAAGGGGAAGGAGTGGACTAGAAAGGGGGTGTCCTTGTGCATGTTTTGACTGTGTGAGAAAAGCATGAGCATAGTCTTCTTTAGATTGATTACGAGTCTTCAGTCCAGGAACTAGACTTCAGCCTGGTTGAAAGAGTTTTGGAGGGCATTTGGAGGTGGACTGGGACCTGGTGGGATGAGAAGAGGACCACATCATCTGTGTAAAGTAGTAATTTTTCAGAGCATGATTTGGGGAGCATGTATAAGTACAGACTAAAAATCAGTGGGCCAAGGATCGAGCCCTGTGGGACTCCCAAGTGGACCTACCGATTGCTGGAGAGGGTACTATTAATTTTCACACAATGTGAGAGGGAGGTGAGGTAGTTTGTGAACCAGGCCAGGGGGGCCTTGAGAGAAACCTAATTGAGATAGGGTGGCTATGAGAAGTGGGTGGCTGATGGTATCAAAAGCTTTTGATAGGTCAATGTAAACTGCACCCATGAGGAGCCTTTTATCCAGGGCTGTGTGTATACAGTTGGAAAATTCAAGGAAGGCAGTGGAGGTACTGTGCCCCCTGTGGAAGCCAAGTTGCTCTGCACAAAGGAGATTGTGTTTGGTGAGGTAGTCAGTGAGCTGGTCTGCTACAATTGTTTCGTGGGCTTTTGAGAGGGAGGGGATCAATATCAGTCAGTAGTTCCCGGAGAAGGTACAGTCCCCTCCTTTGTGTATGGGATGACCACAGTGGTCTTCCAGACAAGCAGAATTGTCCAATGCAGAGGGAACGATTAAGAAGGTTGGTGATGGGTACAAGCACTATGTCCAGTACAAGTTGTAGGAGCTTGAGGTCCAGGGTGTCATTACTGTGGTTAGCACCATTGATGGCTTTGAGCAGGTAGGGTTTGGCTACATTTAGAGAGAGGGACCAGAAGTAGAAAGAGGGTAGTGTAGATAGGTGGGGGTGTGTGTGTGGACAGGAGCAGGGTCAAAAAAATTAGTGGGGAGAACAGCACTGAGGTCTGTGAAGGCGACATTGAGACCATCAGCAGTAGCCTATGGGTCTGTGGAAATCATGCCATTGACATCAACTTGGGCCGGTGAGGGTGATACAGTTTTTCTACTAAGCTCCTTCATATTGTTTTAGAATTTACGGGCAGACCCCCATGAGGAGGCAAGGGTGGACCTGTAGTATTCTGAGTTTGCCTTGCAGATGGCCCAGGTGCATTTGTTGCGGGTAGCACTGTGGGCTTGCCTGTCCACAGGCTTGCCTGATTCTACAGCCTTGTGCCAGAGGTTGTCTCTGCTCCACAACTGGTTGATGAGGGAAGGGGTAATCCACAGGGAATCATGCCTCTTAATAAACAGCTTAGTGCTGGGAGCGAAGACATCACATGCAGCATTAAATGAGTGGACAAAGTAGCTGAAAGCAGTGTCAATGTCCGGGGCTAGCTTAATTGGGGTCCAGTCCCAGCGGGCAAGGTGCTCTCTGAGTTGGGACAGATTGCCAGGTGCAGGCGACACTGGAGGATAACTTTTGGCACTGTTTTGTTCATTTTACAGGACCAGGAGAGGATGATGCGGGAGTGGTCACTTAGTGCATTGGGCAGCATGGTGATGTCGGTGAGTTTATGGGGTCGGTTCGAGAGGACAATGTCCAATAGTATGGTGGAACCATTGATAGGGTGGGGCCAGGTGGGGGAAGTAACTAGCTTGGTGAGGTCAAAGGCTGCAATAGCATCTTTAGCATGGGAGGCAGAGCTGGCAAGCCAGTTGATATTTAGGTCTCCCATAGTTATCTGTTCCAATTTGCTGGGAAGGTTGGCGAGGTGCTGTAACAGTGAATGAAGTGCAAGGTTCTGGTGTTGTGGGGGATATAGGTCACAGTGATTATTAGTGGTGCTCTGGAGTAGCCAGGGGTGATTTTAAGGAAGAAAGGCTGGGCTTCATGCTCCAGTTGGGGGGTGAGGGCAAGCCTTTACAGAGTATCACGGAGGTATATGGCACAGCCTCCTCCACGTTTCCCTACTCTATCTTCCCTGAAGAGTGTGTACCCTTGCAGTGCAATAAAGGAAGCCGGGGTGGTCTTGGAGAGCCATGTTTTAACTAGTGCTAGGACATCTGGCTGGTGCTGGGAAATCCATCCCTGAAGGTTGGTGAATTTCTTGAGGAGACTGCATATGTTTATTGAGGCTAGGTGGAGTCCAGCCAATGTTGGAGGGTGGCTGGGGTAAGCTGTGGCTGGGCCTGGGTTGGGGTGGACATTGCCTGATAGCAGGATGGAGGAGGGAGATGAGTCTGAGGAGTGCCAAGTGCTGTCTATGGTGTGAGTGCTGTTTACTTTGTGTGGTCCGTCCCTGGGTGGTGATAGAGATGGGGAAGGAATGGAGTGCTGGGACAGCCAGGTAGAGTGGGGGCCAAGGAAGGTCAGGGGATGGGGGAGGCAGGGAGAGATGAGCTGGGGGGTGCACTGGTGGGTGGGTGGTGATGGTCAGGAAGCTGGGGAGTGATTGGATGGGGTATGAGTGTGGGTGAGTAGGCAAGGGTGCGGTATCTAAGGGGGGAGGGGAGATGCTGGAGTGGAGAAGGATAAGGATGAGCAGTGCCAGATGGGTGGGTGCCTGGGCTGCATATTTAATGTGCCATGTTCTGAAAACTTATAGGGGATAAGGTTGCCTTTGGATATGTAGCATCCCCTTTGAAGCAGTGGCAGAATATGAGCTATGGTGGAGGTACAGGTTCAAAACATAGGGTGGGGGCCTGGTTTGGACCTATGAATAATGGGTTAGCAGTGTGGCAGAGTCCATGAAATGTGCGGTGAATGGAGGAGTTGAGGAAGGGCCAGTAGCGACCCCTAGGGGGCTCTAAGGGTAGTGCAAGTGGAGAACTGGAGAGTGAGGTCTGAGAGAGAGGTGGTGGAGTAGAGAGAATCAAGTTGAGAGTGGGCAGTAGAGATCAGGTGGAGATGCAGAGAAAACCAACTTGAGAGTGGATGGAGAGATACTGGGAGGATGCGCGGTGCATTGTACTGCCACCAAGTTGTGGGAATTTATAACCTGCAGAGGGGAAAGCGGGGACTTAATAAAAAGCAAACAGGAAGTCATGTGACATGGGAAGGTCCTTAAATTAAGGGATGACCCTGGATGGGAGAGGCAGTTGATGCAAAGTATCAACAGGCTAACACCCCTGCAAAACATTGCTGGTCCCAGGGAAGAAGCCTATTAAATTTAAGGGCCTCCACGGTCTAGCTCTGTCCCCAGGGCTAGTTTCTTGCTGTGAGTTTGGAGATGGGGTCCCGCAGCCTAAAGAAGGGGAGAAATGAAATAACTCAACATTAGTATGTAGCAGGTGAAAGGACTGGAGAATATCAGACTACAGAGTGCCCAGTGTGCATGCATGAACAGGGAGGCCCGATGCACATGTGCAAGCGGGGAGACACCAGACAGACTTGTGGATTAGCAATTTGGACTGTATGGGAAGCTAGAGGATGCTAGACCATGAGGTTGGCCTGCAGCAGCTCCAGCCAGGCAAATCCAAGTAAGTACTGGGCCAAATCAAAGTAGAATACAGTCACAGTGCTCACAGTTCATTTGTAAATTGTAAAATGCAGCATAAGACATCCCAATAAGCTTCACCAGAAAATGTGGCTGCTGTAGTTGGAATAAAATGCCCATGCTCCTATGCTGACTCAATCACTGTAAAAACAGTAAGAAATAGACTAAACAGGCAGTGCTAAGACAAGCGGGCAGTCAATTACAAAGTCATTGAGAAATCCAGTGCATTACAGGCTCTTAAAGCTCCAGAGTAATCACTAGCTGTTCAGGCAGACTTGGAGAGAAAAGAATGCAGCCAAATTCAATCAGTCAATGTAGGAGGGCAGAAAAAACAGCCCTGTAAAAGATTGCTGGTCCCAGGGAAGGAGCCTATTACCTTTAAGGGCATTCCATGGTCCAGCTTTGTCTCCAGGGCTAGTTCCTTGCTGTGTGTCTTTGGGGATGGGGTCCCACAGCCCTTTAAGGGCTCCTGTGGTCCAGCTCTGTCCCTGGGGATACTTCCTTGCTCTGTGTATTTGGGGATGGGCTCCCACAGCCTTTAAGGGCTACCACAGTCCAGCTCTGTCCCCAGGGCTAGTTTCTTGCTGTGTGTTTGTGGATGGGGTACCGTGGCCTTTAAGGGCTCCTGCGGTCCAGCTCTGTCCCCAGGGCTAGTTCCTTGCTGTGTGAGTTTGGGGATGGAGTCCTGCAACCTGTAAGGGCTCCCACAGTCCAGCTTTGTTCCCACAGCTGGTTCCTTGCTGTGTGTGTTTGGGAATGGGATCCCACTGTCCCACAGTCCCCCCTTGTCATCCTTAATGACTTGGGACAAAAATTTAAACAGTTGGAAACATTTAAATACCTTGGGGTAATTCTGGATGATACTTTGTGATTGCTCCCCAGGTAGGCAATCTGTGTCCATGGTAAACAGAAAGCTGGGAGCCATGCATCAAAACCAGATCACCCTCGCTACTAATGCATGATGCCTCATAGTGACTATCTCCATCATGTCATTAGTCAACTATGGCCTCCCTGTCCAGCTGACTATGACATGCTACACAGGATGAAGTTGATCTGCAATATGGCATGTGCTTTGTGCTAGTGGCAGACAAATGTACCCTCAGCTTCACCCTATACACCCTAACAAACTGGCTATCCCTACCTAGCAAAATAAAGTATCAGACCTGTCTGCGAGCCAGAAAGATACCACTGGGCCAAGTCCCTGCCCCCACTCTAAAAAATGCTTCCAGCCTGTTGTCAACCGATACAACACCAGGAGTATGACAAGGACTGCCCCTGAGGTGCCTTTGCATGGAACTCAACTGGGCAAGTGGTCCCTTGCTGTCACAGCTGCTGGTTAAATGAATTGCCCAAAACCCTGCAAAATCTATTTAAGTTTGATCAATTCAAGAGATCTCTATGGTCAGACCTAGCAGTTCAATACAAATATAATGGTTAATTTTTCAGTTCTGTATCCTGTCTGGTGATCACACAGACTTGTGTCTGTTATCAGCTCTGTTGCTATTGACTTATTTTGTGACTGTATTCACTCAGCAATGTGACTGATTGTACAATTTTGGAAGTATTGTTTTTGCCTTTATTACATTCCTCTTGAACTGTTTATATGAATCTGTATTGTTTCTCTGTAACTTTGACACTGATGTTGAACTTTGTTAAACAGGCACTTGTGCTTAAAGGTACGGTCAAAAATTCTCAAATTAGTAAATGTAGCCAGTTTTTCTTTTTAACTATGTACCAAGAGGAATATGGTAGCTCTTAAAGGACTGCCATATACCAGCATCCCCTGCTCCCTTTGTATTAAGGGGTCCACTGAGGAGGAGACCTGCACATATGATTGAATGTTTGTTGACTGATGGAGCTCTACTCCATGCCTCCACGAGAAGCTTCACAGTCTGAGACAATGGTGAACAGGGGATGTGTATGCCATTTGGTGCTGAAATCTGAAGGGTATTTAATTTTTTTAGTTTTTGTTCTTGTGTCTAAAGAGGATATCACAAGAGGAAAGAACGTTTAATTATTTAGTTTGTGACTAAAGAGGGTATCATGAGAGGAAAGAACATTTCATTATTTATTTAGTTTTTAAATATCAGTGAGTTTTAGTTTAAGAGCTTAGGTAAAGGTTTTCATTGAGTAAAAGTGGCAGCTATATGTGTGATGGCAATCAGGGAAGAGTGAAGTGGTTCATGAATTCTGCATGTTGTGACTTGCCCAAATCATAGCTTCCACTGTCTTAATTTATCCCAGCTGCATACCTGTAGAAAACTGACATGCAGTAGGCATCTTGTTTGTTTTTTTATTTGTTTTATTAGGTATAACCATTGAGCTTAAAGCTCATTTACAATAGTGACCTAATTTGCACAAAATTACAAAGGCACATAAATTCATTTCATACAACAATTACAAAATTACAAATTACATACTCACTAAATAAATACACATTTACAATCATCTAAGTTCAATAAAAATTGACTTTTTAAAGCACGTATTGTCAGGGGTTTATTTGCGTGTTCCCTAAATTGTTTGGGTAAGGCATTCCAAAATCTTGGGACCATGTAATTAAAACACTGCTGAGTTTTCTAAGAAAATTATTTGGAATGTCCATTTCAGAATTTCTCAAGAATGGTGCCATTTGACTAAATTTAACCCCATTACTCAGGTATTTGGGGATAAGACCCAACCCCACCTTATATGCAGAAAGGCTAATATGTATATTCTTTCTTGTGGACAAAGATGCCCAATTTAACACTTGATATACATCACAGTGATGTATGGATATTGGACACTCTAAAATAAATCTGGCCAACTTATTATATAAGACATCTAACTTAAGTAACCTATATTGAGATGCTCCCCCAATACAGTATATCTCCATAATCTAATAATGGTAGTACCTGTACCTGAATTATGTGTTTCATGGTTTCCTTGCCCAAAAACTAACAATTCCTAAACAAACAACTCACCCTTTTTCCTACCTGTCCTATAAGGTAGTCCACATGCAAATTTCCTGCTCCCAATGGGTCCAGCCAAAATCTTAGATAGTTATAGGATTTGACCACCTCCAGAAACACTCCAGAGGAATCTGTAATGCCAATCTTAACATCTAGTTTTAATTTAGCTGGTGTTCCAAACAGCATAATCTTAGTTTTTGAACTATTCAATTTTAATTTTAGGTCTCTGAAGTATTTCTGGAGAGCAGCAAATTTCCATTGTAAGACAGCTTGAATCTCCATAACCCGAATTATTTGAATAACACAGAATTGTATTGTCCACATAAAGTTGGTAATTTATTGTGTCTAGCTGTTTTCCTATATTTTTTTTTAATTTAGATCTCTGATTACAAATACCTTTGAGCTTAGAGCTCCTTTACAAAGGTTCCACAACAGCAGCATAATACAACAGGTTAACAGAACAAAATTTATTTCAAAACAGTATACATAGAGAAAGGAGATCAACAGGTTTACAGACTAAACAGGGTATGGTAAAATAATTGTAAATAAGAAAAGAAAGCAATAGTTGACATTCACAGTGAATTAAAGAATAGAAATGACTAATGCTAAGCAGTTTCATGCACAGGAATTCATACAGTAAATTGAAAATCAGCCAAAACAAGCTTTGTCAGTTATTGGCAAAATCATAAGGTAGGTTGAAATCAGCCAACAGGCCTTGTCAGGACAGACAGGGGTGTGGGGGGCCTTAAGTAGAGGGGAGGAAAGGTGAAGAGGTAGGGTAGAAGGGAAGGGGATCTCTGAGATGGTGCTAAGGAGATTTAACAGTAATTAAGTGATAGGGTTTTAGATTGCCAAAAAGGGTTTCGCGGAAACAGTCACAGGAGCGAGTGGCAGAGAGTAGTCATGGTAGCTTGTATTTGAAAGGGCCCAATTTGGATTTGGAGGAGATGTCACAGTTGAGGGTATTCATCCAAAGAGGGGCTCTGTAGGTGAATGATCTTTGTTCCTGGGAGGTACGGCAGCAAAGGACCAGAAAGAGCTGGGATTCAGAGCCACAGGTATGGTGGGTATTAAGAGAGGGGCTGAGAAGACCTTGAATTCCTGGTGGTAGGAGGCCTAGGATTATTTTCTTGGCCATCAGGCATGTTTGATATTTGATGCGATCTTTAAGCTGGAGCAAACCAGTTTGGGCATAGAGGTCGCAAGAGTGAGTGAGATGGTGGGCTCCGGAGATAAGGCAACACACCTTGCTTAGAGCAATGGAAATCTTCCAGAGGGCAGTTTTCAGTGGCAGATCCATAGATTATCAATCCATAGTCAATAATGGAGGTAACACAGCTCTGTACAGTCAGCCTTAAGGCTTCTGGTGTAAGGGAGTTCCTGTGTCTGTAGAGGAGGCTGATGCGAGTATTAACTGCTTTGGCAATATTGTCAATATGCACCCCATAGGATAAGTTGCTGAAGATGATGACGCTGAGATACTTAAAATATTGTATCTGCTCAAGAGTGGTCCCAAGACGGCTAGAGATAGTCAGGGGATGATGCCTGAGTTTATTGTGGGAGCTGCTGAAGAGCATGAGCTTAGTTTTTTTATAGTTTAGCATCAGTTTGTGATCATTGAACCATTTCTCTACTGATGCAAATCCAAGTTTCAGCTGGCTTACAAGAGGCATGGTATCTGTGTGACGTGTAGATAACAGCATCATCCATGTATAGTAGGATGTGTTCAGGGCAGGATCTTGCGAGATTGTTTAAGAAGAGACTAAATAGTAGAGGACCCTGGATGGACCCTTGTGGGACAACTGAGCAAACTGGTTTAGAGTCCAAGATGACATCTGCAATTTTAACTTGTTGAATGCGGTTCTCCAGATAGCTTTTAAACCAGGCATTAGAGTCAGTAGAAATTCCAGCATTGCTTAGCTATTCCAGTAGTAGGGAGTGATGGACCATGTCGAACACTTTTGTCAGGTCGATAAATGCGGCCCCAACTATCTGTCCATGGTCCAGAGATTTGTGTATGAAACCAGTATATTCTCTAAGTATACTAAAAAGAAGAGCAGCCCCAGTACTGATCCCTGGGGTACCTCCCTAACCACCTTTAAAGGAACAGAATCAATGTTGTTTACCCTAGTAAACTGATAACAATCACTCAATTAGGACTGGAACCAAACTAAGGGGCCCCTACCTATCCCTACTTCTGATAATAGGGACGACAGGGACTGGTGGTCAACCATGTTGAAGGCCTTGGACAAATCTATCAGTATTGCCCCTCTATATTCCTGACAGTTTTTTGTTCTACCAATATCGCCCAAGACCCTTGACATGGAGACCACTGTACCATGAACTTTCCAGAACCCAGATTGAAAATCATTGAAAAATGACCAGTCATTCAAGTGATCCATCAACTGTTCCACTAAATTTTTTCAAAAATATTACTTACAATGGGAAGCAGTGAAATTGGTCTAAAGTTGGAGAGCAATCCTAGACTTCCCCCTTTAAATATAGGGGAAATTTTGCATATTTCCATGCTCGGGGAAAGATATCTAATGTAAGGGATCTGTTATTTAGATAAGTCAGAGGGTGTGCCACATTTAAGGCTGAATGTGTCAACATTTTGGCTGATATTCCATCAGGACCAAGACTACCACTAGTTTTTAGCCCCATAAGCTCGTCTATTACTTCATAGCATTCAATTTTCTTAAATGAAAACAAAGAGGATCTGTTACTATGAATTGCACCAGGAATCTGCAGTGGACCAGGAACATCCCCCCCAAAATTACCAGCTTCACTAAAGAACAAATTAAATCTATCAGTGTCATTTTTCTGAACTGCAAATGTTTCCTCACATGCCAAGTGATGTATTTAGCCAATCAAGATGTATTTAACCAATCAGGAAGTAGGAAATTTTAACCCATTTTATAATGGTGTTCATCGAAGATGTGTAGTATACTGAGCTTTTATGGTAATTCCTACTATGCTACTGTTCAACTATTATTACATTTGTTGATACATTGTTCCATTTAATATATTATTCATGGATCAGGTAGAGACCTTTTTGTGCCCATTAGAGCATACAGTATGTTTCAACTGAATCATCTAAAAGATGTTTTCCTATTTGTGTTTGACAAAATCACTCTTATTACACAAGCATTAGAAGTTACTGTTTGCATTTAACTGGAGTGAAGAGAATTTTACATCAAACCACTCAAACTAGGGATGTTTAATATCCCCATTAGTGATTGTCTTTTTAAATGTTGGTTTAAAAGAAAGAGACATCTGCCAAGAAATGGTTGGCATCAGATCTTTAATATTTAGTGATCTATATCAGTTTAAGTAACAGTGAGGAGAAAAAAAAACTCAAGACTGATTTTCAATGTTTTCCAGTAATATCCTAAAAAACCCAGCTCTGATTAATGACATATGTGGAGATTTACTTGGAAGTCTTCTCCCTCAAGATAAAATTGAAGAATTAGAAAAAGAATATATTGCTCAAGAGTTGGTAAGAATTTATTTTAATAATTTCCAAAATTTATAAAAAAATAAGCATTTTTACATGTTTCACATATAGTTCAGAATCTTTTATTTGCACTATATGCAATGTATGTGAGTGAGACCATGCAGTATAAATCATTAATCTGGCCAGGTCCTACATTTTTAAATGAGAATAAACAGTTTATTTATTTTTATTTTATACATGGAATTTATCCTCCTGTCTTTCCCTATCAGCCTCTCCCCTTTTGCTGTCAACCCTCAGTCCCATCACCCCCACCTCCAGGATGTACCCTATCTACTTCTTACCAAGTTGTGTGAGTGGGTGCCATGGATGATTGTGGTGCGGTGCCTGCAAGGTCATGGCCTCACCCTGCCAACAGGGGTTCTTTTCTGCCTGTTACTCCCCTTGAGTCAGAGACAGCAGCATGCCATGGTGTACACATAGACCATGATGGCAGTGCACACTCTCAAATCCTGCCTCCAGCTTTCAGTTTTGGCGACCACTGCTGCACCATCTACTCTCCGTTAGGTGGTAGCCAAGCATTGGTGCACACTATCCTCTGCCATGAAGGAAGAGAGCCGCTGATGGGCACTCAATCCTCCTTCCCCAACCAGTCCCTAAGCGACTTTGCTCCATTCACAAATCCAGACTGCCAGTTTGGCAGAAGGTGAAAAATTTAGTATCACAGTCCTCCACACCACTAGCCTGGTTGCAAGTGTACTCTAGCTCAGATTTACTTGGACAATATTGCTTGTTGTCCTGAAGTGGAATGAACCCACAACTCATTGTTTTACAGTACTGTGCTTTTACCCTTTATACCATTCAGCCAGAACTATGTTTTTGCAGTTTTGTTGCCTTTGTCTTCATTACTGAGGGAAGCAATATAAAAATAAGGTCACTGACCCTGGACATTATTTGTTTTGGTTGGTTGTCTATACATGACATCCTAATGCTCTGTTTATTATGGCATAATTATCTCCATAGCAACAGATTGAGATGTCATAAATAGAATTGTGATTTCAGGAGGACTAGCTGGGGTAGAAGGATTGAGCATCCTAAGGACTGCTGTCCTTCTCTGAGGGGAAGGGGTTCTCTGCTTGGTGAAGGAGTGATGCCTAGCAGAGGCTGGGTTAGCCGCCCTGTCAGACTAATGCAAGGTCAAGTGTTTCTGGAGTGGGATGGACGCTGGCATCATTGTACGCTCCCACCCCAGCCAATAGGGATAAAAAAGAAATCCCTGTCTCTATGAAGACCTGTCCCCAGACTTCAGTTAGCCCCCTGGCTGAGTGCTCTCCCAACCAGTTACAGTATCCCAGCACCGGTTCCCAGTGTGGCACTGGGACCCCGCCCCCAGAGGGGTATGCCGGGGTGACCAGGAGATTGAGGGGCATATACAGGAGGTGGAAGCAATGGGGACACCGTGACCAGGCAGAACAATGACAGCCTGGAGTGAGGGGGCAAAAAAGTAGATTAAATATAAAAAAGAATTGTGACTGCAGAAGTAGGCAAGCAAACAGAACAAATAAGGCAGAGGTCCTGTTTCCATGCCAGCATTCTTAGTAATAGAGAAATAAGTTCACCAAGTACAGAGAAAGTGTGAAATCTAAGCTAAATTACAGTATGTCCAAATCTTTTATTTTCAGAGTCATTCCACAGCCTCGGGCCACCTCCCTCCAGCCACTCATTAATCCAAGGAAATAATGACTTTGAGGTTGCTATTGTGATTATTAGTCTAATTGCAATAACAACTTTCATTTTTGCTGGTTTTATTTAGATTTTAGCAGTGTGGCATAATCCATGCATGTCACATAGCATCAGTCTGCAGCTGGAGCGGTCATTTTCAAGATGTTAGTGATCGATCCAGTAGCCAGTCCAGAGCCTCACTAGGCTTATGGATAATTAATTAGATTTATAATATTCCTCACTTCTTTAAAGGCTTTCATTTTACTCCTAAGTTTCCTTTACTACGTGACTCATTTGCATTGACCTGCATTTGGTTCCATTGAACTTGTTCAGGGACACATTCCCACACAACCTTTTCAGTTATTGGTTTTATTCTAACCCTACTCTTCTCAACCTGTTCCTTTATTTCTGATGGTCTTAGTTCCCATGCAACTATTTCTCTCACATGGGCAAAGTTGGTGTTTTATGTTCACGACTGGAAAATAACAAACTTGTACAAAAATTGTGAACAAAACTTGACAAAATTAGTTTTTGATTTGTATATTTTTCAAATGAAGTTAATATACCATGTTTTCATCAATGTCATGATGATCTGAGCTCTGATTTCCAAGTTATTAAATGGATGCAATGCCTACTTACCATGGAACCAGCCAGGTTGCAATGCAGTACCTTGCAGTATATGACAGCCATAGGATTGCAGTGTCCTCTGCAGCATACTGCAGCATTTTTCCCTGATGGAATGGAGCATAAATAGAATCTACAAAAAAAAGTTAAGTTCAATGTTTTTTTTCTTCTGATTTATACCTTTGATAAAGGACCTTGTGTTCAAAATGTGTCAGGTATAACCTGCTTGGCCTTGTGGCATTAAATAAATGTTTTTTTGGGAGGGCGCTAGAGAGCCAAGTCTTAGACAGGATGTATTTGTGTACTGCTGCAGGACGGCTCACTTTACCTTTGATATTTTGCCTCTTTAAAGCTAGAATTGTGAGGTTTTGACAACCCTGCTGGATAGATTATGAATTACAATGAAGAAGGGAAAAAGTGAACCACTAGGAATTGAACTTAGGACCTCTAGCATTCTGAGCCAGTAACTCTGCCTCTGAGCTATGGTTTACACAGCTGTGGGGGCTGCCCAGGCCTTCTTTTCAAATTCACATTCCCTTCCCCTGGATGTTGCGTAACTTTGCAACCTCAGAAATACATCAGAACAACAACCAATCAACTCCTTCTCAGTGCAGTTTAAATAAGCCACTGTTATGCAAAATTGGATTATGAATTACGATGAAGAATGGAAAAGGTGAATCATTAGGAATTGAACCCGTCAGTTCTGTCAATGGCTCAACAGGTAGCACACTTGCCTCTGAGGTTGGGAGATCAGAAGGCTGTGGGTTCTATCCCCACACCAGGCACTTAGGTTAATATCCCAGTACTGACACTGCAGTGCAGCATGAAGGGGTTGCTGCACTCCTGAGGTGCTGTCTTTCAGATGAGATGTTAAACCGAGGTCCCATCTGTCTGTTCTTATGGTAGTCCAGGTGGAAGTTAAAGATCCCATGGCACTTCTCGAAAAGAGTAGGGGAATTTTGGGGGGAAATAGGAAAAAATATGTATTTTTTTCTATTCATGTCTCTTCTTTTTTTTCTTTCTGTTTTTCCTTTCTTTTCCTATTCATCTTATTCTTAATGCTGCTTCTTTTTGTCTTTACTTTTTTCTTTGAAACACTGCTCTGTCTTTCTTATTTCTCTTCCCATCTTCTCTCTCTTTTTTCCTTTTCTTTTTTGTGCTCCCTTCACCATAACTGTATTCACTCTATAACCTCCCATTACCAGCTACACCATATCTCAGTGGATTTTATTTTTCCTTTTCACTGATTTTCTGTTTTCTTTTTCTGTCTTTTTTTTTTTTACCATATATTATTACAGGCTTTCCACATCTAGCACATTTTTTTCTTTGAGAATTTTTTCTCATCAGCTTCACAAACTTGTCAAAGAAATCTGCACATTTTTATAAATACTTCTTTAACATATAAATTTACTATATTACACACTTGCATCTTGCTTGCCATATATAGTATTTGATAATAGCAAAAAATGACTTGCAAAGTATTTTCAAAAAATATATTCCAGTGTGTAGAATATACTGAAAAAATCAGTTCTTCATAAGCTAATGATGAAAGCCATGGTATTTCCCAAATGTAGATCACGTCATCCCATAACTGTTGTACATATGCACACTCTAAAAAAAAAGGTGTTCTTCAGTCTCCAGTATACCTTGGCATGGGTCTTTTGGGCAAAATCTCTCTTCTCTGGGTTTATGTTTATTAATGTTTTTTACATTCAGTTTTCCATGTATGGTCAACCAGATTAGATCCCAGGCAAAATCTGGTATTCCCTCATTTGTCAATTGTGATATTGCAATATTTTTCCCATCCATTGAGCATTTTGGTAGGTTTACTTTTTTTCTTGGCATTGGGCTTTCAAAAGTATATCATACACCCCTTGTTTGGTAGCCATCATAACTTGATTAAAAGGTACTTTTCTATTTTCTCATTTTCTGAAACACTGATTTAACATATACTGGTATTATACTTGTCCTGAATAACAGTCTGTTCTTTCCCTGTACCCATGCAGTTTTACAAATTTCTACCCATTCTGATATTATTTCCTGTCATATTGTATTCCCCTGATTTTACCAGCTCATCACATTTAAAAACAAGCTATAATAGAAGGTCACATGATTAACCATCCCTATTCCTCCCTCCTTAATAGGCCTATATGTAATGTCCCTTTTAATGGTGTTCAGGCAGCTCCCCAAAAAAGCTCTAAAAAAAGAATACTAAATAATCTTGTTTCTATCTGTATCGGAGGTGGAAATATAAAACTAATGTATAAAAATATAGATACCAGCAAAGTTTTTATCAGTATTATTCTTTTCCATTTTGAAATTTGCCTATGTACCCGTGATTTGGACATATTTTCTGCTGTAACCATTTTCTTTTTAATTCAAAAGGGCTACCTCCCCTGGCCCAAAAATCACTCATAAAATAGGGATGGGATCTTGTGACATCCCTATTCCAGCATATGAAGATTGTGTTAATGCTTCCCCTCCTAACTGTAGACCCATACTTTTTTCCTTATTAATGTGGAATCCTGAGACCTCTGAATACCCTTCAAGTTGTTTTGCTATTTCCCCCTCCTCAGTAGTCTTCTTTACTATCAAAACAATGTCATCTGCATACGCCAATACAGATACTGGGGCTCTATCAGCGATTTTCTGAATACCCTCTATTTTGCTGTTTATTTGCTTTACTCTTAATAAGGGAACAATGCAGTATACCTAAAGCAAAGGGTTTAGAGGGCACCCTTGTTTCACCCTCCTGTGTATCTGCACTGTCTGTCCTATCCACCCATTTACCCTAGGTGTCACTGTTGCTGATCTGTATAAGCATGTGATCCAACTAATAACTTTTTCTGGTATACCAAAGTATTTTAATGTTGTGAACAAATATCTATGATCTATAGAATCAAAGGCTTTCTGTTGATCCAGACTCAATAAAAACCCTTCAACCATATCAGTCTGACATTTTTGGAAAAGTTCCCTTAAAATGATTAAATTATCATGTATCCCACGTATTTCTTTTGAACATGTTTGGGCCTTGCTAATTAGGGTATCAGATACTTGGACTAATCTTCTGGCCAAATTTTTCCCCAAAATTTCAAAATCTGTATTCCTAAGGCTAATAGGCCTCCAATTCTTCAATAAATCCTTATCACCTTTTTTGTGTAAAAAATTAACTCAGCAATCGACAATACATCTGATATTTTTTTGGAGTTTATTATTTCATTAAATACTGGAGTCAGCTCTGGTAATAGCTTAGTCATATAATGCTTATAAAATTTGGAGGTCAGACCACCTACTCCTGGAGCAGTGCCTCTTTTTAATGAGGAAATCACTGTCTGAACTTCTAATTCTGATATTGTTTTTTCCAGTTCCTTTTTTTGCTTCTCTGATAATTTTGGAGTCTGTATTTGAGACAGATCATTTTCCAAATCTTTATTTCTGGGGATGTGCCAAAAGTGTTGGTGACGTACTGATTTACTACATCTAAAATGCCTTTTTTAGTTGTTTGTATGTTCCCATCTGAGTCTCTCAATTGTGCTATTAATTTATGCCCTGTTCTTTTTTTAGTATCCTTATAAGGATCAAAGGTTTGTTTGTTTCCCTCAGTTCCAAATTGCAACTATTGCTGCAAGGTGTTCACCCTATTATTCGGTATTCCATACATTTCTTTTTTTATAAGTGAAATTTGTTTACCATAATCTATTCCCAATGTTTCTGTTTTGGATATCAGTGAATGAAGTTGTTTCCATAAATTTAAATAATTCAAATAAAAATGTGTATTTTTCTTACCAGCAAATTTCTGAAATAACAACTTAAAATTATTTTTTGAATCTTCCCACCGTTCTGCATAAGAGTCATATATACATATCACTGATTTTCATGCTATGCATAACTGTTCCCATTTCTTATTTATGTAAGTTTATTCCATTAGTTTAGCATTCAATCTCCAGGAACCCTTCCCGTAAGGTTCTGTAGTACCCCATCTTATCATAATGTCTGAAGCCCTTTGGCCAGAGAAAGCTATATTATGCACTTTCCCTCTCATTACTTCAAAAAAATTTGAAATGAATAAGAAGTCAATCCTGGTGGAATGAGTCCCTCTAATATAAGTGTACCCTCCCTGTTTTTGTATTACCCTATAAGAATCCTTTAGGTTTGATGTGGAAATAATAAAGCATTATTATCGCAATAGAGTTTGTTTGTACTATATTCTCTATCTTCTTGTGCCAGGCTACAATTGAAATCCCCCCATAATTATTCTAGCTGTATGCATATACGGTTGGATTGTTCTAAATAGCTCTGTCCTCGCTGTCTTGCCTTGGGGCACATACATATTTATTACTCTGAGTCTTGTTTGGCCATACTGGATCTCAGAAAGTAGAGATCAGCTGAATTCTATCTCTAACAATCTAGTCACTTTTAAATCTGGATTTAAAAACAAAATACCAAGTCTATCACACACGTCTAGCTCCTGTGACCAAAAGGTGGCTCCCTCCCCCCATAATCTGGTAGCCTATGCTATCTCACATAGTGATTTAAGCCTCATAACTTGTATACATATGATAGCTACATCATAATGTGATAATTCTGCCAGTACTGTCACATGTCTTTTACTATTCTTAATGCTATTTACATTTAATGAAAGGAGACGAAGGGGTGTCGTATCATGAAATTTAGAAAAAAAACTATAATTCTCTATTTATTAAGATTGAGACCTTGCTGACCATTTCTTTTTCACAGTATCTCCTGGACAAGAGTCTTCCACCCCCTAGGAGTGGTCTTTCGTGGAGGAGGAGATTGAAGAAGAATCAAAGTATACTTCATCAGAATCCTCAATGGTTAAAGCTTTGTACTGGTTCATTGTAGTCCATTTTGGTTTGCCCTGGGTAATTTTATTTCCTTTTCCTTTTGATTCCAACTTGCTGTCAGTTTTTGTCTATGGCCAGTGTTGGATAAGTTACTTTTTCTATTACTTTCTATTATGTTTGGAAACTTGTTCCAGGAAGCTCTGTGCAGTCACTAGCAAGGATAGAGAAAAACTAGAAAAAGTAATACACCTTACAATTATAGTTACTTATTTCTTTTTATACAAAAACAATGCAAAAATAATAAATAACTATAACAGATTACATTTTTTGAAAGTAATAGGTTAGTTACTAGTTACTTTCAAATAAATGTAATCACTTACAGTTACATAGTTCTTTTGTAAAAAAGACATAAGTAATTGTAATTGTAAGGTGTATTACTTTCCAGTACTTCTCCATCTTGCTAGTATTTCAACACCATTTCAAATTTCAACTCAATAAGTAATAGAAAATAACTACACCACACTGCCTGTGGCCTTTTTATGCTTTGGTTTTAAAAGACGGATCACTAACTGGTGGTGGGGGGGGGCATTGATTCTGGGAGAGTAGAAGGCTCTGTTTCCTTTTGCAGTACTGTATGGTCAGTATTGTCTAGCATCTCCATTTCCCATTCTGTCTTATTGTTTGATGCTTCTCCCTCCTGTACCACAGTGGTTTGGTTTGTAGATGGAGGGTTACTCCCTTGCTGATTTTTTGTCTGGATTGGCAGTTTTGCCCCATCCTCTTCTTGTCCTTAAGTTTTCTCTATCTCCTGTGTTTTTTTCCTTTTCTTTTTCATTTTGTTTGTAAATTTCATGCATTCTGTGCTCTGAGGCCACTGCACAACCCTTTTTCTGTGCCTGGGTAATTAAAGCTTCATGTGTAGATATGTCTTCCCCATTATGTGAGGCCCAAAGACACCAGACATATAAGTGTCCTTTCTCTTCCCTTCTCTTCACACAGATTACAGTGAAACATATTCACACAGGATGTTGCAAGATGCCCAGTTTCTAAACAACATGTACAATGTGTACATTTCTATGTATCGCAAGTATTACTTAGATGCAATCTTGAACCACATCTATGACACGACTTACGCTGGCCTGGGTAAAATAGGGATCCTCTGTCTTTACCCAGAAAAAACAACCTGGGAGATGCACAATTCCTGCATTTGTTATGAAGAATTTGCTCTTCACCCTCTATCCCCCTGTCCACATTTGCTCCAAATCTAAGACAGGGGTTGGCTGTTCCAGGATTTCACATCTTTTCTTCAACCAAAATAAGATGCTGGATGCATTCACCCCTTCGTTCTTGAAAATGATGGTTAAAGTTCGCACTGCTGGTTTTGTGATAAGTATTGCTTGAAAGGGGGTCCATATGGATGAATTTTTTCATTCTTTATATTTCACCCAAAATTTATCTAGAGCTTTTACTGTTTTGAAGTTTACACCATAATTATATTCATCAGTATGGATGAGTGCAAATATTTCTGATGCATAAAACTTCATTGAATTTTTTAATAAAATTCTCCCCACATATCCCCTGTCTGGAGGGGTCCCTAGGCCACCTTTGTACAGCAGTCTAATTGCATTTCAGCGGGATGCTGGGTCCCCTTTGTTTTAAAACAAGTCTGCCATCCGAAGCATGTGTCTAAATAATTTTTCCTTACTTGGGTCTTGTAAACCTTGTACCCCAATCCCTATAGATAAGTTTTCTTCTCTTTTTATCTGCTCAAATCCTGATGTGCCTGGGAGATTTGACTTGTCTCTTTCGTTAATGTCTACATCCTTATCTTTTTGTTTAAATATAGTATGTTTTTGTGCTTGATTTCATAGGCTATTTACTTCATTTAGCTGTGCTGTATTCTGACCAATGCTGGAACTAGGCCATGGTAGTGCAACATCCTGTTTATCTGTCACTTGTACCCCTTCCAGATTGAAATCTTCTTTTCTAGCTTGCACATCTATGTTAATTACAGCTCTTTTGGTGAATGTAAAAGTTTACCTGTGGCAGTGACTTCGATATCTTCATATTGTGCTACCGCTGGGTTCAAGGGATCAGGTTATCAAGAACTGTCTTTATCTGCTATCCAGCCTGCCTTCTGAAGTGCATCTGCTGGATTCCAAGTCCACTTTTTAGTTTCTTCTTGTTGCTGTCTCCGGTTTTACATCCCTAATGTTTTTTTCTGTAGCAATCCTTTTTCTGCAAGCCCCAGTATAGACTGATTTTCTGAATTCTCCACTACTTTGGCAGTCCGTGCTGCCACATCAGCATTGTCCTGAAGACAGGGTGCTGCAGCAACTCACTGCTGCTGCAAGGCTTCCCATTCACTTTTTTCCCCTAGTAAGTGCTTGGCCCAAAGATATTGTCTTACCATCTGGCATGTTGTCTTTATTTTTTCCATCATCTGGCTCAACAATTTCAGGTCCTTCATTACTTTGCTCCTGATTTTCAGAAATTGCAAACCGTGATCCATTGGTGTTGTCCTGAACCAGCTGGAGATCCTTCTCTTTTACCAAAGACTGGGATGATTCAACTTCTATTTCCATTTGGAAATCATTCTCAAGCTGCACTTCTCACTCTTTGGTCTTTTCCAATTCATTTTCTATAATGAGTGAAAATGATAATTCTCCATTGTCTTTGGTCTCTAGGTTCTTAGATGTAGGGGAGGAGACCTGCTCCCCTGCCACCCACACAGCCTCACTCTCTGAGGTCTGGCATGAAGTGGCCATCTTCTTAGACAGTGTCCCCTCACAAGAGTAGAGGAATTTTTCCGGTGTCCTGACCAAATTTCCTCCATTCACTAAAAATACCACCAACAATTTAATCTGGTTCAGTTTTAGTTGGTTACCATCTGTACTCCTCCCCCCCCCCAGGTTGCCCCTGAAAAAGGGACTTCTAGTCTCAGTGGGCCTACCGGGTCAACAGAATTAAATAAATAAATAAAACCTAGGACCTCTGAGCTATGGTTTATTTAAACTGCACTGAGGAGTTAATTGGCTGTTGTTCTGATGTATTTCTGAGGCTGCAAAGTTACACAACATCCAGAGGAAGGGAATGTGAATTTGAAAGGAAGACCTGGACAGCCCCAACAGCTGTGTGAACCATAGCTCAGAGGCAGATTTACTGACATGGATGCTAGAGGTCCTAGGTTCATTTCCTAGTGGTTCACCTTTTCCCTTCTTCATTGTAATTTATAATCTAAATTTGCCTAGCAGTGACTTATTTAAACTGCACTGAGAAGGAGTTGATTAGCTGTTGTTCTGCTGGATAGATCTCACTTTCCTGAAGGTTTAGATATAAAAATTTAATATGGGGTGAAAAAAGGGAGTGACAGGAGGCCAGGGACAGAAACAGATGCAGCTACCACACCAGGCCCCAAAAAATACATTGGAACTTACAGGCTCCTGTAGTTCAAGTGGAGCGCAAAAACCTCCACTCTGGGAGCTGATCCTGCAATTGGTCCAAGCAATGGACCAGAAGGTGGAGAAAATCCTTAAGCACATGGGAGCACAGAACATTAAAACAGATGAAGCAGTGGTGACAGCAAAAGAGGTGGGAGACCACTCAATCCACACACAGGTTGCCTTTAGCAAAATAACAATGGAATCTGCACACCTCAAAGCCCGCTTGGAGAGCTTAGAAAATGCTCTACATGCTGGAAATCTATGTTTGGTGGGTCTACCTGAGGGATTGGAAGGTGAAGACCCATGGCTGTTTATCCAATCCTGGCTTACTTCAGTTATACCAGAGGATTTATCCTTTGACCTGGTGATATCTGCAAAGTCTACAGGTTCAACGTTTGCCGAGCTCAAGCTTCACTGGCCACATCATGTACCTTGCTGATTGTCACTTCAGGCCCTGAAATCCAGTACTCTGTCCTTGCCTGGGCCCAAACACATTTTCCGATCAACATAGAAGAACAGGAGGTGAAACTATTTGCTGACTGATCCTTCGCTACCCGGTCCTGATGGAAGATGTTTAAGCCTATCCGTCAGCCACTCAGGGGACTCAGGGTTGTCAACACTCTGCTTGCACCAGCCCACCTAAGAATAACGTTTGGTAATAAAACTTTTCAGTTTAACGATCTGGTGGAAGCAAAGAAAAGAGTGGACAAGATAGTGCAAGAGTTCAGCTGAGAGGAGGCTTGCAGTGAAACGGGACTAGAGGGTACAGATGAAGAGGTTTAACAGCTAATTTTTATACAGTGTTCTGGACAATGGACAGATAGTACTTGGTATTCTCTAAAGCACATTTTCTGTACTTTTGTAATGTAATACATGCATACCACATGACGCTGAGCACGTGGAGACGTAGCCACCAAGATGGCATTCAGTTTATTTTTCTGTCAATAATGACTACCAGGGTCTGTCCCCTCTAAGATTACAAAGGTTTAATCTTTGCCAAATGTGTTTAAATATTCTAAATTTACTAGTGGGGGCATATTTTTGTTCATACCTAGGTGAGTTGCATGCTAATAAAAATGCCTAAGCTATTTTCTGGTAGAGGAACCTATGTACCATTTTTGTAATCTGTCCCAATGTTAAAGTTTGGTCTGAGTTGTGCAGTGGGGGTGATTCACACACTATTCACTTCCTCTTTTAAAATGTTATAGGTATTGTGGAACTAATGACCCATTAAAAGTCATGTTAAAAACAGTTTCTTTTTTATTTCATTTTTTTTGACCGGGTAAGTGCACTAGACAAATCCTGCCTATTTTCAGGCACGACCTGGGGGGAGGGGGATACAGATGAATGCCAACTGACCTTGAACCAGATGCACTCTGATTTCAGGCATTCCACTGTCATGATTTGGTTACATTTCCTAATGATTTTAGACAGTTTCTTGGAAACTGGTGAAATTATATTGGTGGTACCCCATATGATGTATCTCAATTTAATGATTTTTAGAAGCCTGATGCTAACATGTATTTTTTTTACTACCATTACGTAATGGTGTTACCATGTCTACTTTCTTTAATTGTATGAATTACTGGCATGTACAGTTTATAAAACAATAAAAATAAAACAAATAAATTTTTAAAATATGTTTTAAAATAGCACTCTGGTGTTGCTTTCTTTTTTAAATGATGTGGAGAGTGCCTGGCTACATCCAAGTTTTCAATTGCCTTTTTGCTGTGAGCATCCCAGCCCAGTGTTAGTTTTCTTCTGTTATGGAACTTTTCTTAGTAAAGGAATACTTTCTGCATTGAAAATACTTCTGAGTAAGATCTTGAAAGATCATCACCTATAGCAACAAGCTAACTCTTAATAATGCTAATACTAACTATTCACCTAAACACAGTCTGCTAACCTATATGAATTTCAATCCCTTACAGAATGATATAACGATCTGGATGAACAAAAGTTTAGAACTGGAAATAAACAGGTGGACACAGGGAAACCTGCCAGAAAAAATGAATGGATCTTACCACAGTGAACTTCCGATCGACATACTCCAGGTATTTGTACAACACAGCATTTTCCTATTAATGTATCTCTATCCAATTACTAACATCCATTTATCATCCTTCTACCCTTTTCTGTTCTAGTTAATTTGCCAATCCACCAGTCTGTCTTATAGCCTTCTGCACTCTGACTCTGGTCAGACTGCCTAGTGAACTGCTGCCTGTATAGCGAGCTACGCAAGGTGGGCACAGAAGCTGGGGTAAGGACCTTGAGGTTCTTATGAATGCAACAATCCAGACAGGGTGAATTTTGGAGGGAAGCAATCCTGAGATACTTGTGAGGGGCCAGATGTTAGGTGTCATTTGTCAGCTGGGATGTAGACCCTTGTTGTATACCCTCCCCCACACCCAGCTCTGTAAACGCTCCTGTGCCCTGTCTGCCTAAGGGTGGTGCAGGACACTGCATTGTTACACACAACATCCTTTGGTGCCTCTAATTCCCCTCAAGAAGCGCTAAAGATGTGTGAATGCTTCATCTCTCCCTAGAGTTTGAGAGCACTGGGTCTGCATTCTGACCAAGATGCCACCCTCACAGGGTGGTGGGAGTCAGGAACACACATCCATGCCTCCTAGATGAAAGCACAGCAACAATAACACTATAGCTCAACACACCCTTTAAAATGAAAAACATAGTGGCCACTATTGTCTTTGTACACTACCTCCTCTTTTTTCAGATTTAGCAAACTGTTATACTGCTATCTGTCTATAATTTATATTCCAGCAGTTAAAGGACCACCCCTTTTGCTTGAATCCTGAAACCAACTTGAGAAAATATGATTTATTGGATTATGCATTTTTAAACTATTTTCAAGAGATGTAGGGCTGGATTTTCAATGGGCCTGTAGAGCAGAGCAGGATGTGCCCAGCACCTGCTTGTAGCAAAGCCCGTTGTACCTGAGACCCTGCTTTGAATTTTGGTACATGTGGGGTCCTGGCGGCAAAGTCCCCAAAGCTGCCACAAGAGGTTTCTTGGTTCAAATTGATGGTACATGGCAGGGAAATAATAATATGTAAAAATGTGGCCCCATTGCTTGTCTCAGATGATTGTGCTGTGCCTGTTATATGTGCAGATCTGATCCCAAGTTGTCCATTCAACACAGCTCAGCATTATCTGTTGTCTGTATCTGCACAGAGCTAGTCAACTATCCTTTAGCCTATCTCCTTTTTATTTATAGTGCAACATCATGTCCATTATGCTTCCAGTTGCATTTCTAAATTTCTTACCATGCCAGAGCCACCCCCACCTGCATAGGTTATCAACATGACACCTGTCAGCAACATATAGAGAGGCTGTTTGTCAACATCAGTACCACCAGAGAGTCATTTGGAATATTAAACTGCTTTTTTGTTATGGGAGTGGCAATGGTACAGGGTGAGAGTGATGTGGGCCAACTTAATCTTGATTGGTTCGGCAGTCAAGCTGGCTCCCCTTCTCTCTGCTGAGCAGATACTTCCATGTTAACCTCTTGTTGAGGAAAGTTGATATACTGCACAACAGAACCTGCCAAAAGCTAAAACCAGTACTCATCATCTGGTAGACTAAAAGACAAAGAACCTCAGTGCACAAGCACTGAGGCAAAGGTTACCCCAAAGGGCACTGGCCAGGAAGCCAAGTTTCAAAGAAATACAAAATCACACATACCCCCATAATGCAAAGCACTATGGGTTGTATATGCAAATCACTACAGAATATTGTGCTGGTTCAACTTTAAGCAGAAATGCATGGTACCAAAAAGTCTCTCACACAGTCTTCAAAGGGTGTTAACAGAAGACACATACACGTGTTTCATCCTACCAGGACACATCAGTGTGCCTCTTCTGTGTGACACCCCAGTGGAATGAACCAACTAGCCTAAGATGGTCTATCTGGATTATGGTGTGGTGAGCCCAATAAAAACAAAAAAGCAAGCTAAAAGATTGCACACTGAGGCAAAGGTTACCCCAAAGGGCACTGGCCAGGAAGCAAAGTTTAAAAGAAATACAAAATCACACATACCCCCATAATGCAAAGCACCATAGGCTGTATATGCAAATCACCACAGAATATTATGCTGGTTCAACTTTGTGATGCCCTGTACACTACTGAACCGTGTACCAACAGGAGACTCCAACAGCCCCATCTTCATGAATGGAACCATACTTTCAGAGGAAAACTGTATCAGGAATATGCACCAATATGTATTATGTGTTTATATGATGCAGTCCATCCCAGACTGGTAGCCACGCACCTCCATGAGGTGCCATCCAATATCAGCTGTGGGAGGGGGAGTAGAGCTCACCATGGATACAGCTGCTCAGTGGCAGACAGCATCCCACAGATAAAGCCAGCAAAAGCCCTGCAGGACAGCAGCAGCCTCCTTGAGACTGTATAGCACTGCTACTGTCTGCCTGCTTCACAGTCACAATGGGGGCTAGGTACTGTCCATGGCAACACAGCAACCTTGCTGTCCTAGGTCTTTCTTAGGTACTCACTGCTGATGCCATCTGGTTGAGTCTTTCAGTAGACATCCACTACTGCATGTCCTCTGCAGTTGTGTGGGCTATGTAGTATACTGCAATGCCAGTCCACATTTCTAAACTGCACCTACCCAATGTGCTGCATACATGTAGAGCATAGGATGAATCCCTGTGTACTCAGAGCTGCATTGTAGTTCCACACTCAGTTGCTAGTACATACTGCCCAGTAATTTTGTGGGGACATGGTAGGTAAGTGGGCACCAATTGCAGATGACATGGCCTCCACAGGTCCATAGAGAAGTCTCATTTGTACACTATACAATTCAAACCATGTCACTCACCCCTACTGGGACTGCAGATACTGTTGTAGTACCATGGCACTACAATGCATGGAGGACTGCGGTGGTATGAGGGCAGTGTGGCTCTATAGCCCCTTCCCCATGCCTGCCATTGTTGATGTTGATGTCCATCAGACCAGCTCTGGCTGGTCTAACTACCAGCAGGTCCAGCAGGCTTCAAAAATACCTTGGAAGGAGATGTTACAGCTATTTGTTGGTGCAGACCCTTTGTTCACCATGGCGCAGCCTGAACATCATCAGAAGCCAGTCTGGCACAGACAGATCCACTTTGGATGCAGATTGTGTTCCAAAATTGGAAATGATGCACACTGTGGAACATGGTGCCCCTTCTGTCATTTCTCCTTGATGCAAGTACCGTGCATCATTCCCTGGCCTTTGAAAATCTGTCCCATATTGTTTTTACTCTGTTTGGTGCGCTTCCTCCATTTCTCTGGTTATATTTTGAAAACCACTGATTTACTGATCAGTAAAGTTGGTTTCAACATTCCTTTCTGATGGCTTGAGCCTATTTACGTCTTGGCCATAATTAGATGAACATGGCCAAGATGTAAATGGGCTCAAGATGTTAGAAAGGAATGTTGAAGACCAGTGATTCACTGAGAAGTAAAGTTGGTTTCAGCATTCCTTTCTGACATCTTGAACCTATTTTCCTCTTAGCCTGTTTACCTAATTATGCATACATTATGGCTTATGCTTTTTTTACAGCTTGGGCTGTATATTAAGAACAACTTAAGCAATTATGGTTGTGCTTGGTATAGACATTCCGTAATACAGTCTAAAGATATGTCTGCTTCCAGATGCTACTGGGGTCAAAGTATTAATGAACTAATTAGCAATATAGTTTGTCTCGTGATTGGCCGTCACAGGTTTGATAAAAATGCTAAAATATTTGTTCTTATATGTTCCATTATAATTAACCTTGTTAAACACATTTCTTAGTTCTACTTCTTGAGGCTAAGAACATCCTACCCACAGTGACCTAGTTATGAATGAATTCTGAATTCTGCTCAGTTAGTAGATTCTCAGCACTCCCTTTCATAACAGCTTATTTGTTGTTGAAACTGATTCAACAGAATTTATTTTCCTTAGAGGTTCCTGTATATGAGTTGCTTTAGAATTGGAAAGGCAATCTTTCTTGCTATGTTCTTTTGTTTTATACATTATTAAAAAAATGCTGGTTCTGTGCTATGTTTTTATTAATTTAGTCTGCAAAACATAAACAGTAATGTCAGAAGAAGTTCAGCTGAGAACTTTAAACACTAAATTTTTTTACAGTAAAGCATGCAGTGTTGGGAAATGTGACAGTATTGCAGTTTTTAATTGACTTTTTCCCCTCCCCTCTTTTTGCCTACTTCTATTCCTGTCCCTCCTTTGGCTCAGCTTCAGAGAGTGCACATCATGTCTTATTGGTTGCCACTATAGCTCTTCTAACACAACCACCATCACTGATACCCAATTGAAAAGTCTCTTAATGGTGGCCCTAGGAGCAGGGAAAACTCTGCTTGTTTCTCAGTAGTTCATGTGATAGTGGTGCGAGGTAATGGCTGAAAATAAGGTACTTGTAATGAGGGGCCTATCACCAGCATCTGCCAGCCAGCCAGGGGATTTTTTCTTTTCTTTAAAACCCTCCTATTTCCCTACTCTATAAACTATTTCTTCATACTGGAGAGGATCCAGATGTCGTGTGGCCACCCACAATGCCAAGTGCTACCCTATCTCCTTTACAGTGGGTGCTTCTGCTGCATGAAAGTGCCCTCCATTCAAAATTTGACATCACTGCCTCTACAGAGCTCCCTTGACTCCACTGGCTCAAAATCAAAGTGCCAGTCTGTTTATACAACATGTGTCTTTGCATAAATTTCCCTATAAAAAGTGATATTTTGGGTACTGTAAAATATATTATATTTGTTCTTATAGATCCTTCATGTAACTTTGACTACCTATACATCACAGATGCAAGACTGAGTAATTAAATTCAAAATTAAAAGCATTTTTACAGTGAACCATTTGGCTCTGAGAACTGTGAGCCATTGCATGATTTTCACAGCTCCCATGTATCATTTATTATGTATAGCCAGCTGCACGCCTCAATAATTCAACTTTCTTTCTTTTTATTCTACTGCTGTTTCCCATTCCAACACTCTGACCAAACTCCAAGTTTGGTATTACTGTGCCTTTCCACCAACAGCACAGCTACGCAAACGTACACCAGTGGTACTTTCATGAGACACAATACCACAGATGATAGCATGCTCCCAGTCACATCACTCCATGATTCTCTGGTCTGCTGCAACATATTTGCTCCAAAATGAAACTCTCTATCACTACTACTACTAACACCAAATAGACCCAACATGCACAGCAACAGCAAAACCTACTGGGGAATATAAAAAATGACAAAATTGCAACTAATTAATGCGCAATATCCCTTTTTTTGAGAGTGGCACAATGACACAAACATTATCATTTGGCCAGAGACACAAGTCTGTATAACCAGAACATGGCATGACCAGACTGAACATATCATATTTATGTTCACTCAAGGCAACTTGAGGCAACTGATATTAAGAGACCTCAGACATGGTTTTGCCACTAGTGAGGTATCATGATATCAGTGGCCTCTGATTAAGATAAATATATAATGAATGGGGCACCCTTATTATTAACTGAAATCATGCAGATTACAACCTTACAGTGTATGGTGGAACATTGTTACGGATAGAAATCCATCCGTTAAAAAACATTATGCTGCACTAGCTATGTCAACCAGTAGAACATGGTCATGCATGTGTGGTCCAGTGACATGTGATCCTCAAGGAAGAGCCGCAATAGTGAGAACAGTCCCAGGAGGCAAAAAGGAATGAAAAAAACTCAAAAACAAGGACACCCTTCATTGTATGAGTGACCATACACTATAAAAGATTGTGTATAATTGCTCATACACTACAAAGAAAATTTTTGACTCTCGAGGTTTCCATGGTAACAAGAGCTCTCGAGCTGCTTTCTAGGTCTCCAGTTACCAAGAAAACCTCTCAAGTGAAAAATATCTTTGTTGTGTATGAGCGATCATACACAGTCCTCTATGTTATGCTATCATTATGACATCACTCTATTGTTAACCCTTCCTGAGTATGTCATATCAATGGTATAACAAAACAGAATGCTCACAACAATCAGTGTTCTAACAAAATGGAATGCTCACAACAATTAATGTTCTGTAAAGTAATTCAGTAAAGTAAAGTACAGTGGATTCCACTTGGATGACATTCGGATGTAATGCACATTTTTTCATCTTGACATGCTCCCCAGCAGGTCCCCAGAAGGTCTTTGTTACCTCTTTGAAAGTTGCATTCAGTAGTCATTCTCTTGCAGCCACTAGATTGTCCCCTGTAGCTAATCCACTAATTATATGACAAATGCCAGAGCCCACTTAAACCTGTCCCCCCTCCACACACACCATAGTGATAGTGATTGCTGTTAGTTTTCAGTTCTGATTAAGTACCAGAGGGAGATGGACTGATGATAAATGATCTGACTTCAGAATTCATGTTTCTCTCTGAAAAATGCATTCACTCTCACTTGCTGCAGCGGTAGTGGGTCAGCATCACTGAGTGTTCAGTTTAGGAAAAAAAAAACAATTGTGTGCGATGGTAAATGTTATCACTTCTTATATTGCTTAAAATAACATTTAACAGCATTTAAGATGGCTTAGATGTATTTGTGAGCATATGAGTTATGTTTTGTAAACAGGTCCCCATTGATTTCTGCATGCAGCCATTCATTTTGATGGCATTCTGGTTGTTTGCACATTCCAGTTTATACACAAATTCAGCTTGTCCTGGGCATGTGCATACATCAGGAATCCACTGTAATTCATTTCATGATTACACAATCTTGGTAGCCCATACACTATAAAATATAATGTATGGTCTTTGGTTAACAACCACACTGAAAACTCTTCTTGAGGTTGCCATGACACCTGAAAACCTCTCAAGCTGCACTCTTGAGGATTACAATGATGTCATGGTAACCTCTCGAAGTGTTTACAGAGTGGTCATTAACCAAAGACCATACATTAACCTCTGTGATATCTTCGCTCAGATCTTGTCATATCCCCTTTGTCTTTCTTAAGGTAAAACAACACAGAACTGCTGGCACCTCTGCGCTGGGCAAGCATGTTTTTTTTTTAAATAAAATTAAGTACTACTTTTGCTTTTCTTTATTCCAACAACTGTTCAGTCCGTTTTAGGTACATGTCCAGTTATGGCAGTTATCCCATATTATTAGATTAGTATGTGACAGCAAAAAAGGAGCAGATTAATAACACAAACACTTACCTTATATTTAATTGTTTCTAGAACATCCATGGAGGAGGAGAACGTGCTAAAGAAATCACTCCTAAACTTAAAGAGTCATTGCTGAAGTTGCTGTTGGCAGAGTTAGAACCATTTCTAAACAGGTAATGATTATCAGTACTATTTTCCTATGCATCACTTTCAGTTGCCCTTCATGCAACTGTCATAGTTTTTTCATTTTTTTAAAATCGTAACATAAAAAGCAAAAAAAAAAAGCTCAGCATCTAACGTAGCACCAGTTTCACTGAAATTCTTTTACTATCTCCAATGAAGGGGACAAGGGAGAATTAACAGCCTAATACCTCCTACATCATCAAGTATGTCCAAATACTTAGTAGTGGTACTGTAGTTGGGGTAAAGGCAGGCACTGTAAAGCTAAATTTCTTTGATCCATGGTTGAGGTGGTGGCATATTTTTATTTTACCCCAGTATATTTTCAGGAAATGTACAGTATGATTTAATGCCTGTCTCTTTTCTGTCCGTACCTGTGTTTTTGGACTATATTTTGAGAACTATTGATCCAGTCATAATCAAAGCTGGTATGAATGTAATTGACATGACATTTTAGGACTATTAGCATCTTGGCCTGCGTGATCAAAATATGGCAAAAAGGTGACTTCTGATGTAGACCTTTGGCTCTATCTTGAGAACAGTCCAATGTGTGTAAATCAGCACAGTTATGCTCAATCTTCATATATAGTGGTGTCCAGCATCAGATTCCCTCATAGCTAGACATCGCCATCAATATCTTAAGTGAATAACTGATCGATCTAACCAAGGCCTTTGACCTGGTCGACTATGATCTGCTTGTGGCTACAATGAAGTGCCTTGGTTTAGATCAACACTCCCTAGCCTGGTTTGTGAGTTATCTGTCCAACTGCACCCAGCAGGTAAGGTGGAGAGGGTCCATATTGGAACAACTCCCTGTCAATGAAGGGGTGCCTCAGGGATCTATTCTGGGCTCCCCTCCTGTTTCCCTATTCGTGAACGACCTCAGTGGAAACTATGGAGAAAGTTCAGTAGTCCAGTATGCAAATGATGCAATGCTTTACAGAGCCTCATCCAGCGTAAGCGACCTAAGTAGACAGCTACAAGAAAACTTTCTGTCTTTGGAGAGGTGGCTCCTGGCAAATAGGCTGCTCAACACCACTAAAACAAAAGCCATTGTGTTTGGCCCAAGATCACTAGGCCCTGACCGAATCCCTCTACTGCCCCTCTTCTCCTCTTTAGGCTCATTTATGGAAGTAGTAAGTCAACTCAAATACCTGGGCCTGATACTAGAGCAGGGCTTCTCCCTGAAACCCCATGTAGACATGATTATCAGAACAGTACATCAGAAACTAGGACTACTATATAGGTTGAGCCCACAAATGATCCCAGAAACCAGGATAACTATACATAAAGGCACCCTATTCCCCAACCTAACTTATGCTGCCCCAGTCCTGCATTCACAAAACAGGAGCTTAGCAGGATGCAGGCACTATATAAGAAGATAGCCCACTTTGCCTCCAAGACACACCCAAGATGGCACCATTGTGAGGTACTTGCCTCCCTGAAATGGACATCTCTTAGCCACCAGCTTCAGTACCCATTCCTGTGCTACACATTCAAACTAATGCAAGACCCCCCACCAGAGACTCTTGCTGGCCTTCTTATATCAAAGAGAACAGGTAGATTGCTTCAGACCTCTGGCAGGAACCTGCAATACTGGAAGTGCCCAGGATAAAGACCTAAGTGTTACTTCCTAACTGCACAAGAAGCTTGGGAAAAAACCCACATGAGTGGCATCAAGATTATGTTGTTATCATTGTAGATAATCTGCCCTGTACTAAACTACCCACTGTTAGATGTCTGGTCAGTATGTACCTATGTTTTCAGCTGTCTACCAATGTATGTACAGTTCGTATGGTTTCCTGCACTGTTGGCAGTGTATTCTCACCCTATTTGTCACGATGTGTATTGTTCCTACTCTCAAATGACTGTACCTGTAACTAACTATGGGTTGCCCTGAAAAAGGGATCTTTGTTACCCAGTGGGCCTACCCGGTTCACAAAATTGAAATAAACAAATAAATCAATAAGAACTATAAAGAATAGTCAAGGTTTGCAGATTTAATGTGCTTGTCTTCTTGCAAGTTGCCTAATGATTACAAGAGCCCACAAGCTAAAGGGCTAGTAAAGGCACACATATGTGTAGCATTGTTTTTCTACAGTGACACTTACTGACTTGTAAACAGTCCTGCAGATGATGACGTATATTTACAGCATTAAAAATCAGTAACACTAAGTGACACTAAGCATTCCAATTAGATGTGACTGAGGTCATTGTGACAGATATCTTTAGTCATGATGGAACCTGATGCGGGGTGCCTTTGAAGATATTCTTTTGTACAGTCTGCTGAGCATTCTACTTCACATGGATGCTGTTAGAGTCTCTGTATTGATTAGTTACAGTAGTTTATGCACAAGTTCTGTCCTAAGATTGCCTGTTTCAACATATTGTCTTTCTCTTGAGAAATCTCACATCCTTTAGTACCACTTTTGAAGGCTCAAACCATCTCAGCTGTAGTGACCATATTGTGCATGATTTATGGTTTTTGATTGGCTGTAGCATATTCAGTTCTATTTTGACCTATATCTTGAGTTATCTAATTTAATAAAATAGGCCATGATGACTATAAAACTGTACTGTACTGATCTCTCATGGGATTAAACAGGTTGCTTGCTGTGCCTATATATATTTATGTACGCACAGTTCTGCATTTGTAAGCCAAAATGTTTTATACCAAGCAATTTTATAGGTGCAATAACTCACTTCAGGGCATTGTGTTCCTTGATATAGAAGGGCCAGCCAGTATGCAGTGCACTACCTTACAGTAGTACTGCAGAGTGCTGCAGTCTGCTACAGAGAACAATGCAATTTAGTGGCAATTCATCCATTTTGTCATGTAGTATTTTGTGACATGTCATTTTCTGCAAGGTACTGCATGACATTGGCTGGCTATGCTGTATAGGCATTCTTCTCTTTGTGCTTTGGAGCAATCGGCCTGTGGCCTTGTGTAACAACATACACTGGAGGCATGCCTCGATTTTCCAATGAACATACTCCCTGTTGTGTGTTATTTGCCCAAATAATCAAACATGGTATGAATGTTCCTTACTAGTAATTCTTAATGCTGTCAGCACCTCAGACATGGTGGCCAATTTAAGTATGCATTTTGGTTTGTGATTAGTTGTTACATTTTCATCTCAATTTGTGAATATAACTTGAGAACAACCTTTCCAGTCATAATCAAGCTTGGTATGGGTGATTGTTGCGACTAACAATTTAGAAGATTATATTGCCCATGGTCATCAAATTATATATGGTGTCTGACTGTTACTTTAATTATTTCTGAAAGCAATAATCCGTGTTGGACTGTGCATTAAAGGATTAAAAATGCTTGCCTCAGGGACATAGTGAGGCATGAGACTGAAGGCCGAATGTCCTTATGCCTGTGGGAAGTTGTTTGTTAATTCTTTAATGCACACTCCGGAGCGGCTTATTGCGCTTATAAAATAGCTCTTTGTAGGCAATGATATTTTCAAGTCTTCATAATGAGATCTGGTTTCTAACTGTGCATTATTTGTATTTTAATGCATGGTCATGTGATGGCTGTCATCCAATGAGGTCACTGGATTTATCATTGCCATCGTATAATACATTTTTTATTCTATTGTTTGCTATAACTTAAAAACATCTTATATAGTAATAATCACATTTATTATGAATAATTCCTGAAAATGTCATCACATCTGCCATAATCACCTAATCATGTATATGTTCTGGCTAGTGATTAGCTATTTAATTGTCAATTCCACTTTGGTGACAGTCTTCCCACTTCCCTTTCCCTTAGGGGAGAGCATCTGCCTGACTGAAACTTCTTCCTCCACTGGGTCCATTTGCATCACAGCCAAGTTAAGGATACAAACATGGGTCATAGACATGGCAAATGATACCCTTGTTGCTGCACTATTGAGCTGGCCTAATACATGGCTTCTATTTTTATTAAAAGTATTATTTATGACCTGCGATTTCTATTTGAGGGAGACTTCTATTTAAGCGTGTCTTCTATTTGACGAAATATGATATTTGTAAACCTAATTTATTATACTGTATGAATAAACAGACTAAGTTATGGGCTCAAATCCAGAATTAAGCAAAACAATCCCAACAAAAAGTGCATAACATTGGAGCCTTCAGCACAGTTAGAATGTTTAGAATTTTGAAGTGTTTATGGTATCAGGTAGCCTAGAGGTTAGAGTAACGAGCTGTGAATTAACTTGGTACCTCCAGCAGACATGGATCTGACTTCCCCAATCTTCACTTGCATACTGTGTTATTTTGAGAAAGTCACTTAACCTCCCCAGTCCTACTGGGTGGCTCCTGAAAACAAGCATTTTTGCATAGTGGCCCTTACCCAGTAACCAAAGCATTAAAAAATAGAAAAAAATTACATTAAAAAGGTAATGCTTTGCAGTATTTTACATTTATTATGTTGAGCCACATTTTCTTATATTCTTAGTGAAAAAAAACATTTGCAGTTAAACATATAACTTTGTAGTGGACTGCAGATGATCCTAGACCCTTGCTACTGGGGCTTCCATTTCAGTAGTTTCTACTTTTAACCTTTTTTAGTATTCAAACAAAAATGTGATTTAAATCAAAAACATTATCCGTTTATTTTTTTTCCAACTATTTGGTCATTTCTTTTTATCCAAACCTTGAACTGCCAGTAAGACTCTCACTAATCTGTTGTGCAGAGTTGATTAATTGAGACAGCTACTCAGAGTGGCTAGAGATTATGTGTTGGCAGGTGGCTCTCCTAGTCAGGCACTACTTCTCCCCTGCACTATGTGGCCTCCATCCCTTCAATTACCCCCTTTGTATGCTGATGTTTATAATCATTGTCAGGCATTGGGGATAGCAAGGAGGAGGTGTGGGAGGGGCTACGGATTGTGGGGAGGTGGGATCTGGGTGACTGGATTGGGGTTGTGGCAGCAAGGAGATGCCAAGGGGTGAAATGGAGACTGGATGTGGGTCCTCCTTGTCTAGTCCCCATACCCAAGAGCTCCACTTTTAGTGGGCAGCTTACTCAATCAGCCTCAGAGTTTCATCCAACCCGGGCAATGTTATGCAATGCTAGGTCAATTGAAAACAAGAGAGCATTAATTGCTGATTTTGTTGGGTCATCAGACCTGGCTTGCATCACCAAGACCTGGCTGGATGGAAATGCTGGACCAAATCTAGAGTCAGTGGTTCCAGATGGTTTCTTGGTGATACACCTCCCGAGGTTTGATCGCCGGGGCGGGGTGTGGCCATTTGTTTTAAAACAGAACTGGGCCTGGTAGATGTTCCAGTGGAGGAGACCAGAACCTTTGAATGCATCCTGGGTGCAGGTGGGGGGGTGCAAAACTCTTCTCATCTACCATCCACCCAAGAACAGGAAGCAATTTTTGCAGGAAGTCGCAGACTTTTACTGTTGAGATGGTGTAGGAATCTCCCAGATTGATGGTGTTGGGTGACTTCAATGTCTGGGTAAATGATGAACTCTTGCAGTTTGGCCAAGACTTCCTCCAACTTATGTTCTCATTGCATTTCCTACAGGCTGTTGCCTCTGCTACCCATAACTCTGGGCACTCACTGGACCTGGTCTTCCTCCTGGGTGTGGAGATCTCTGACTTGGTGGTGTAGCCAGTTAGCTAGTCTGACCATTGCATTATCAGATTCAATTTCCAGGCTCCCCCTTCATAGGCCTGCCTGTGTGGAGATGGTCCAGTACCACCATTTAAGGGGAGCAATCTCAGATGGCTTGACGGCGGTACTGGACCCATCGGGACTTCTGACTGCTAGCTTGGGTCCAGACAACCTGCTGCAGGTTTATAATATGGTCATGCTGGTGGCTCTGGACTCCATCATTCCTGTTCATGTTCACCCCCTCACGCTTCACCCTCAGTCCCCTTGATTTGATGGGACCTTGAGGGAGATGAGGAGAGAGGGGCAAAAGATGGAGCATCACTGGCTGAAATCTGGTCTTCATGCCAACAGGGATAGGTTGATGGCTCATTATTTGGACTATCAATCAGCAATCTCCTGTAAGAAGGCAGCATTCCTGTCTGGGGAGATCACTGCTGCAAGGAACTGACCTGCTCTGCTTTTCCGAATGGTAAACAGATTGTGCAATCCAACCTGTCTTACAAGTTCAGAGAGTGTTGTCACAGGATAAGTATGATGAGTTTGCTTGCTTCTTTGCAGATAAGGTTGCCGACATCAGATCAGAGATTGGTTCAGCTGGTCCCAATGGGCGGGTGATGATGGGTTGGAGGCTGCAGAACCATGGTTTTGTTGGTCAGCTTTCACCCAGCTGGTGATCATGAATGTCAAAGGGGTCATCCAGAATATGCAGCTGACTTACTGTAGTTTGGACCTGGGCCCAACTCGCCTCCTTGTGAGGTATGTTAAGGTCATTGGCCTAGTCCTGGCTGAGATAGTCCAGAGGTTGCTTGAGATGGGTGAGTTTCCAGACTCCCTGAAGGAGGCGGTGGTTACACCCCTCCTTAAGAAATCTTCTCTTGATCTGGACTGTCTCACCAACTACAGACCTCTCTCTAACCTGCCCTTTGTGGGCAAGGTTATTGAGAAGGTGGTCATGCTGAAGCTTGGCAAACATCTTACCATCCATGACATCTATGATCCTCTCCAGTCAGGATTTAGGAAGAGGCATAGCACTGAGACCACCCTGGTTCAGGTGCTTAATGATCCCCTGATAGCAAGAGATTGGAGGACTCATTTCATTTTAGTCCTCCTTGTTCAACACTGTGGATCATGACGTTTTGCTGGAGTGCTTGTGAGTTATCTGTGGACTTTCAGGTACAGTCCTCAGATGGTTCAACTCATTCCTCACTGGTAGATCTCAGAGAGCTGAGATCAGGTATTTATTCCTCTGACACATTCTCTCTACCATGAGGGGTACCGTACACAGGGCTCTGTGCTTTCACCTTTGTTATTCATGGTGTACATGCTGCAAGTAATAGACATTGTACAGCAGTGTGGCTTGAGTTTTCACTACTATGCAGATGATACTCAGCTATACGTGTCCTTTGAGCCTGTCCAATATGACTCAGTCTTGGTGTTTAACAACTGCCTCACCGAGTGTCAAAGCTAGATGTGTGCCAACTGGCTGAGGCTGAATCCTGACAAGACTAATGTTTTGGTGTTGGACCCAGGTTGCCTGGTAGAGGGATCCTCATCAGAGCAGGCCTCTGTGCTTGTGCTTGGGGGTTGCCAGCTGATGTACTCTGAATGGGTGCAAAGTCTGGGTGTTATTTTTGAAGAGGAGTTGACTTCGAAGTTTCAGGTGTCATTCATCATTAAGACCTCATTTTATCATCTGAGGAATATTGCCCAGATTAATCACCTGGTTCTGACTGGTGATCTTTTGACTCTGGTCCACGCCTTTGTGACCTCCCACCTTGATTACTGCAATGCCCTCTACCTAGGGCTTATCGGGTTTAATATCTGCTGCTTGAATTTTATAAACATAGATCATGTTAAGTTTTATTTTGAAAATCATTTTGTGTTTCTTAATACATGAGCCAACCAAGTGCTAGTGGCATTTGACTCATATGGCATAATCTGAGATGGGTTAAATGCTTATTATATCTATCTGTCTGTCTGTCTGTCTCTGTCTCTCTCTCTCTCTCTCTCTCTCTCTCTCTCTCTCTCTCTATGTGGAATAATCATATCTAGTTTTTGAGTTTCTTATTATCTTCTAAATTTGCTGGACATAGATTTGGGAATCAATTGGCACAAAAATATGGCCATCACTGTTTAGGGAGAGGTACAATTGGTAATATAACAACAATATTATTTCTGTAATTTTCACAGGTAGGTTCTATAACACAGTTGAAGGCATTGTGGGCGATAAAAATGTTTTCAGGTTGACAAATGGTAATTGCTGGAGTAAACCATTCTGTCAGACCCCATTTAGATGGCAAGTCTGGGCTGTCACACTGGACAGCAGAGGTAGTGTTTGGTATCTGCCTCAGACACCTGCTGCCTATGGGAGGGAAGGTGTCTCCTACTGTTATGTGGCTGCTTCTCAGTGGTCACAGAGTACTCGGCCCTTATTGGCAGGAAAACATGGTTCAAAATAAATGAGTGAAATCTTGTCTCTGGTGTGATGTTAGACACCTGTATAGGATAGGGCTACTTCATTTATCTGGTGAGTGCATTTCTTACGGTGGAGTGTGCATCTGGTCTAAGCCTACTGATTACTGACCAGAAAGTAGTGCTGGTAGAAACTTGGCTAAATTATGAATCCAGTTCCATTAAATTACTTACAGTAAAGTCATTGTAAAAATGTCATAAACCTTTGACAAAAATTAGTTTGCATTGTTTTCCATCTACATTTAAAGCAAGTTGACAAATACTTGCAATAGTTAGAAATACTAAGGTTCATACATACAGAGTATGCATGCCAAGTTTTGGATCTGTAGCTCTAAGATCAGCAGAGTTATAAACAAAATATTTTACAAAGTATTGCAACATTTTGCAAAGAAGTAATCTCCATTATTGTGGGCCATGTAACTTCAGAACACCTAAGAAAATCTCAAATTCATCTCTACCACAAAGTGTGTTCACGTCAATGGTCCAAACAGTAACTCAAAAGGCAGGCTGAGTAATAAACAATCACATTTTCTTAAAGGTTTTTTAAATATTTTGCAAATAGGGAAATGGGGATCTTTTAGTCTCTGTACCTCTCTGTGAAATGGTACTTTCTCATATCACCTTTTAAATTTCCCTCTGACCAGTTTCTTGATATTACCCCAGGCATTTGTATTGCTACTGGTTGTAAGCAGCCCTATGATGTTTATTTTGCTAACAATCACAGAATGATGCCAATTACTAAATCTCTTTATATTTGCAATGTGCAGGACCCATCCAGGTTAAACATGACAAATGGCAGCTCTGTACCTCTAAAGCAGTGAAGTTATAAACATTCAAATTTTGGGGATGTTTTCTTAACAGTTCATGAATAAGTAAACTGAAATTATGAGCCCCTGTAATTTAAAACAGCTTAATATGTATTGCTGCATTTAGCAGTTTTCAAGCTCTTCCAAAAACGTTATGCATGCACATTTTCAGGTATGCATTTTTAACTTCAAAGCTGTCAGAGCTATAAGCATCAAAATATTCAAAAAGTTTAATAAAGAAATTAAGAAATTAGGGCTTTATTTATTTATTTATCTTTGTTTACCAGGTAAGTGCACTGATCCAATGGACCATTTTCAGTCATGACCCAAGCTACATATGTGGTGCACAAAACCATTAACAGCAGTAATACATGGTGAAACATGTGATACAGGGGAGGATACATACCTCTAAAACATGAGGTCAATCACAACGTAGTGAAAATTGCAAAAACAATTTTGCAGCGCTTAATGTTCCATCAAGAATAATATAAGCAACAGTGAAATAACAGAGTAAATATTATCAGCAGTAGCAGATGATGCAGGAAAACAGTGCCCACATGCAGTACAGACAGGCTGGAAAACTAACACTGAGATTCTTGAAAAACTGTCAGAGACTGCATTATCTGTGGCAACTGCTGAAACATATACCACTACTACAGAAGGAGACAAAGTAGGAGGGAGAAGAGAAACACAGTTAGGAGCATTAACACAAGGTAGCATATGAAAAGCATAAGAGCGGTCATACTGGGAATATCTCCCACGTAACAGTTGTGTATGAAGTTCTCGAGCCTCGGAGGGTTACCTTTCCTATTGTGGTTCAATGGAACAAGTGCAAGTTGACTCCGTTTGCAGCTAGGTATGCAGGTTAGCTTTGAAGGACAAATGGGAGGCAGACGAGTGAATGGGTAGAGGTAGCTTGTTCCAGAGAGAGGGCAGAAATGGAGAAGGCTCTACTATCCATGACAGAAGAGATGAGTGGGACTTCTAAACTGGGATCAGAGGTTGCCCTGAGGCTCCTGGGAGCCATCCTGACTGTAAGCAGAGCAGAATAGGGAGATAGCTGCTTGTTCTTCAGAAATTTATCAGCTAAACAATCCATGGTATAGTTGAAGCAGCCCTGTAAAGGGAGCCATTCCAGGGACCGGTAAAGTATGCAGTGGTGGGTGGAGTATGGGGCTTGAACACAAAGCAACATCTGGAATTGTATGTGATGTTTAAACAGTAGTGCTGTAAAAAGGACATGAGGGAGTATACAGGGGAGCAGTAGTCAAGCAAGGGCAAAAGGTTGCCTTGTGCAATGGCAATACATGCTTCTGTGGATAGCATTTTTTTTTGTCGGTAAGCAGCACCAAGCTTTTGGTGGATTTTTCACACAGTGTTATTTATGTGTTCCACAAAAGGAAATGAGGGATCAAGAGTAACCCCAAGATATTTAAAGGAAGGCACATTAACAAGGGGTTGGCCAATTGGGGTGAGAACCAAAAGGCTCGCATTTGTTTTGGCAGTCTTGGCCAGGAAGGGTTTGGAGCCAAAAGCATGGCTTTTGTTTTCTTTTCATTAACAAGTAGCTTATTGGAGAGGAACCAGCTATGAGCAGTGCAATAATTGGTGGTTAAGGTGGTCAAGACTAGATCTAGAGACTTGTCACTATGGAATAGCACTAAATCATAAGCATATAAGACAGATTTACAAGGCTGTCTTCTGGAATTGCATTGATAAACATGGAAAAAATCAAAGGCCCAAGTATGAACCCCTTGGGAACTCCAGTGTGAGTTCGTTGAGGGGAGGAGTGATCGTTGCCCATTTTAACAGTCTGAGATCTGCCTGATAGGTAACTTTGGATCCAGGACTTAGTGTCAGCTGAGCAACCAAAACAGAGCAGTGTAGAGAGGAGAAAGTGATGGTCTACAAGATCAAAGGCCTTAGATAGATCAACAAATACTGTACCTGTGGCCTTGCCCTTATCCATATTCCTAAGTATGTGGTTGGAGAACAGTGTCAGAGCAGAGGAGGTACTATGATGCATGCAGAAGCCATGCTACGGTGGAGATAAAAGGTTATACTTATTGAGATGTTCAGCTAGCTGAAAGTGGACAGTTTTTTCAAGTAGTTTGCTCAGATGTGGGAGAAGGGAGATGGATCTATAGTTTTCTGGGACTAGGGGATCACCAGCTTTAAAGTTAAGCACAACATGTGCATGTTTCCAAGGGTCAGGTACAGTGGAAGGTGGAAGATGAAAGGGCAAGATTGAAACAAAAGTAAGGGGTTTAATAATTGCAGGGGAGATAAGGGCTAGAATTTTATCCTTTGTAAGTTTGACAAAACATATTCAAACATCTGGAAATTTGGCAGGGGCTTAGAATTTTAACCAGTGGGACAGCATGCCAACATTTAGGTTTCTAGCATGAAGCACAGCTGAGTTATAACCAGAGGAACATATTGGGAAACATTGCAAAATTTCACAATGAAATAAACTGCAAGCATTAGAGACCCTGAAAGTTCCAAACTGCGTATCTGAATGTTGTGAAATATAATGAATACTTAGCTCCATAATTCACGGATCGGATATCATAAGGAGGCAGTACATCACAGTGGGTTAAGACTCTGAGCTGCAGATCTGGAGACCTGGGTTTGAATCCCACAGCCACCTAAGTGCATACTGTGTGATCCTGAGCAAGTCACTTAACTTCCTTGTGCTCCCAGGTCGCATCTGGAAACAAGCTTTCACTTAGTGTGCTACCTCTGGTTAAAGAATGTTCCCTTTCCCCTAATTTGAGGTATCTAAATTAAAGGGTAGTTAAGTTATAACCAGCTGAACAATATTGATAAAATGTCACTAAAAATTGCATATTTTCACAACATTTGTGGAAATTTATGAAACTTTAATAGGTTCATAGTAAGTATTCAGACCATAAGCCTAAAAAGGCCATATAAGGACCTATAACCATCTAAATAACATAATTCCATTTTTTTTCACTTATGTACATATCTAACCGGCATTTGAATGTCTGTAAAGTACTGGCACCCACCACCTCACATGGGAGCCCATTCCAGACATTTACTACCCTCTGGCTAAACCATCTTCCTCTTCTGTTAGTTCTATATATCTCTTCTTTTAGTTGTTTATCATGTGTCCTTGCACATTTTCTTATACCTTCTTTCCATGTCAAACCTGCAACTTCACATATTAATCCATCACTCAATGCCCTAAAAACATAGCACAAATCCCCTCTTATTCTTCTATATGCCATTGAGTATAGGCCTAGATGTTTCAGTCTGGCTTTATATTTTTGATTGTTATCTGTTTCCACTGTTTTAGTGAACCTCCTCTGTATTTGTTCTGTTCTTTTTATCCCGCCTATACTTTGTATTGGACTAAAAGGGGCACCATACTCCAAAACAGGCCTCACCAGGGATCTGTACAGTGGGACAAGAACCTCACTCTTTTGGCTTCTAATGTTACGCAACATGTTACCATTAATTCTATTAGCTCTGCTGACACAGATTTTATTATGTTTATCAAAACTTAGTCTTTCTGTTATTGTCACCCCCAGGTCATTCTCACTTTCTGATGCTTCCAGAATGTGTGAATTCAATGAGCATTGTGCTCTGGTGTTATTGTAACCAAAATGTATGACCTTACATTTGGTCATATTAAATTCCAGTTTGTGTGTCTCAGCCCAACTCTCAAGATGGCAAAGTTGTTCCTGTAACTTTGCTATTGCTTCCGCATTAACTATTGCCCCTATCTTAGAGTCATCTGTATATTTGCATCTCCAGACACCGTTGGATACCTGCATGCTAGAGACCAGGATAGTAAACAATCTCAGCCCTAGCACGGACCCCTGGGGCATCCCACTAGTCATCCCAGCTCCCATTGAGAGATAACTCCTAACCTGTACTCGCTGTTGTCTGTTACTTAACCAAGCTGCAATCCACTTACTGAGGTATTGTTCTACCCCTAGTTGTTTAAGGGTGTCTGACTCACTGGCTCAAAAAAGTGTAAAAGGTTGGTGGTACATGACCTCCCACTTACAAAACCATGCTGCAAGATGTCTGTGTAGTTCAGTATTTTTAGGATGCTATCAAGAAATTCATCTATGAAAGATGGAAGATGGAATAATGGAAGAGGAATCTGCTAATTCTGCTCTGCCCTACAAAGAAGGTCGGGTCTCCTATCGTGAAATATGCTCAAGTTGTAAGGGATTGGCCATATGGAGATGAAAAATAAGTTGAAGCAGCAGTAGTGCACAAACATATGGTGCCACTGTACTCTCCCTGTCTAGTTGCTGTGACTGGAACTTTGGGTTCCCTGCTGCCATGCTCTGGTTGTGAACATTTTTTAGGATGTGTTCCAGTTTCTATCTTGTATTATAGCAGGGGAAGCTGACTCACAGGGAAGTCAAAGAAGTTGCTTAAGGACTGCCTGATAGTATGGAGGGCTGAGGTGCTGGGAATCTCACCTCACGCCACACTGTACACTCAGGTTTCATAATGGACAAGTGTCACTCATGGCCAGCAAGAGGAAGGAGGATCAAGAATCCACAGACAGTTTCCTCCTTCAGGGGTGGGGGGGCAGCACACACCACTTCTTGACTACCACCCGCACAATATGCAGCCACATCTCACAGGGCTAGGTGAAGGCCTTCAGGTACGTGCAGTGTCTTCATGCCACATGCTGACCTCAAGGAAGGAATGTAAAATGGGAAAAAATACACTGATTGCACAACAGATAGCCCCACCCACCTGCCTCGGCCTGCACCATCACACCATAACCCTGCTGAGAACCTGATCTGGAGACTGTGGGTTGTGGAGGATGGCTCTCCCTCTCCCAGCCCTACCACAGGGGGCAAGCTGTAGGGGCATCCGAGCAGGTGAGTCCTGAGTGAAGATGGTGGTCACTCAGGAAGGTGGGTAGGGGCTAAAAAGCAAGCAAACACCCCAGGAGTATAAGAAACAGCTTTATGGAAAAATAGACGTTGTTTAAGAACACACATGTTGTAATGGAATTGAAACACAGGTTTTTCTGTGCCAGCTCAGTGGCACAGCAGTAGAGCTTCCACTCATGATCCCAGCCCTACAGGTTCAGAAAGAAGTCCTGGGTATCATGGGCCATCTGTAGGAGGTGGACTGAGCATCCTGTTGGATGCCATCCTCCTCCAGCAAGGGAGGGAGACAGCTGCTATTGGGTAAGCACCACATATCTAACTATAGACACCTATCTAACCAGAAGACATATGAAGAGACACTAAGGGAGCTTAATATGTCTACCCTTGAGGAAGGGGGGGGGCATGATAGAAACTTTCGAGAACTTTAGGAGAATCAACAAAGTCCAAGAGGGTAGCATCTTTCAGAAAAAGAGATGTGCAAGAACAAGGGGGCACAATTTCAAGATAATGAGGGGAATGGCTCAGAGGTAATGTGAGGAAGTATTTTTTCATGGAGAGGGTTGTGGATGCAAGGAATAGTCTTTCTGAGGAGGTTGTGGAGTCAAGAACAGTGGGGGAATTCAAGAATGCGTGGGACAGACATGAGGCAATTGTAGTGGAGGGGTAGAAGGAAGTAGGCTGTTGGTTAACCAGGGTCTGCAGCTTATCCATCATGTAGGGAAATGGGCAGACTAGGTGAGCCAAGTGGTTCTTATCTGCCATCAAATTCTATGTTTCTATGTTTCTATGTTGCAGATAGCACTGTTAGATTGTGGGGAGACATCGGCTGATGCCACAGGTTAGCACTTTTATTTAGTTGCCCATGCCTGTGCACCCTTGCCATCATCATTCCATGGAACACAATGGAAAATAATACATCCTGACAGATGCAGGGTGATGCTAGCCTCCCTCAGGCTCCACAGTGGTTAGCACTGGCAAGTGAGGAACCCCTGTACTGGATTCAGTCTCCAAAAGAGCCTGGCATCACCAGTAGCCCTATCACAGAGGTAAACCATAGGGGACAGAGGCACGGATAAGTCTGGGAGAAGCCGTGTGATGGGGCTGGGGAGGCCAAGTGGGAGGGGGGCAGGTCTGAGAAAGAAGAGGACATATACAGAAATTTAAAAAAGGCAGGATCTACTGTTTATTACTACAGTGCTTTAAATATTAGACAGTGTCTTACTGTAGGCAGAAATGTGAGAATAATTCCACAATAATAACTGGGTCTCCCCTTTTTGCTATATGAAGACCGTGGTGTAATTTGCCATTATAAAGGAGCATTTATAATGGTAAACACACACGGTTCTCCTCTCTCTGCATATGTGCCCACTGCAGTGTCTCCTTTCCCTGCTCACCACTTCCTTCCCGCCCGCAACCCAGCCGCCAAAGAAACATGGGAGTAAATTACATTAAAAAAGTGTTATTTTCTACACATAGCGAGATAATCAAATATTTAAAAACTATGAAACCTCCAAAAAACCTGTGGACCGAACTAAAACTGAACTGAGTGCGGTCACACAGGAACTGCTGCTATTTTATATAATTGCTATGGCCAAAAAGGGGAGACCCCAAAATTATATAAAATAAAATATGGGGTGGTATGTGTGTAATCTTGAAGTTTACACACACCCTTGGGGTTAGATGCTTGCACAAACCCCTTGAGCTTCGCTCTCGGGGTTTATGTAGCATCTAACCCCTCTGGTGTGTGTAAACTTCTCATTACATACACCACCCCATATTTTATTCTATATTTAATCAGTAGCATCTTTCATAAACTAAAGTATGGTGTTGTAGTTTACCTAACATATTTCTGTGTCTTGTGATTGTGAATTTAATTAATTTTGTTTTTTAAATTGATTTATCTCTGTTACTATATTTGCATATGTTGATTTTAATTTACATTCATTTTCACGTAAGATAACAGTATTTTAATTAAATCTTCAGATACAAGGACTCATTGGAAGAATTTGAAGAAAGGCATGCCCAGCAAGAAAACTACATATCAGTTGTAATCGTAAATATTAACAGCTGTTTCACCTTTAGGTAAAGAGCTGTTTTCCCATACTGTTCAGTTTAATGTTACCCCAAGATAGTTGTTAACATAATATGAAGTCAAACACGTCCATAAGTCTGACAAAACAAGGCCTTGACAAAGTGTAAAGTATTACATGAAATATTGGCAGGGTAGGGAACTGATGCTGCTGTTCCATTTTAAATATATTTACAATAAATGTTTTTTTATCAGCAGCTAACATACAAGCTAATGTTTTCAGTGTTCTGTGATTACTGACTTCTGAACTGGGACTGCATGATATTAATCTCACCCTTGGGACTACCAGGAGGCCTCCCTTGGCAGAGTGAAGTGGACGTCCCGGGGCGTGAGAGTGCAGGATCTCTAACAGGTAGCCCAAGCCCAGCCCATATAGGGACTTGCAGGACAGCAGACCCTCTTTAAGAGATATGCCACTTCACTGGCAGTGAGTGCAATTCGCACAGCACCAGTGACACATGACAGGATCTAGAAAAACCTGTCTGTAGCGAGGGCCACAGCATTCTGCAGCAGTTGCAGGCATCTCAGTGCACCTTCCTTGACCCCAAGGTATATAGCATTGCAGTAGTCAAGCCTTGAAGTCACAAACACATGTTGTCAAACTGCACTGCAACTGCAGTTTCCCTATGGCCCACAGAGTGTGCATGTCACACAGTGGCATTCACCCTTCCCAGGAGGATAAACTCATTACCACTGTGAGGTTACTGATGCAAAGCTGGAAGACCCAGGATCTGGGTATGAACATGAGTCCCCAAACTACCAGTATAGAAAACATTTGCCCTTAAGCTGTGCCTTTTAACCCCACATTATGTCCAACACACAAGTACTCACTGATGTGCATACACAAAAAAAACAATTCCTGCCTACAGAAAGTACAATAGTAACTTGGCATTGGCATTGGTATGCTTTCTGTTACTGGATTTGTATAGTTCTAATACCCTAATAATACATTCAGAAATTATACAGCTATTTGACTGTAGTTTGATGTGGGCAAAATCCACAGAAGGAAGATTATTTACATATACTTGGTCAGTCTCAGTTTTGTTACTGTATACCTTTCAGATTAATATTCAAATATATCAGCTGTTTAAGGGGCCATTGATGTAAATTAATATCTACTTCTTTTCTAAACACCAACATATTTTTAAGGAAATACATTGAAGAATGCAAGGCTGATTTTGACATGAGTGCCAGAAACGCATCGCTGACAATTCTAGAGGACATGGAACAGAATGGACTAAAACTATTACGTACAACCTTATTTCAAAAATTGAAGGTACCCTTTGAATTACTGATGCATGATCCAAATGCATAATTATTTCCATAGACTGAGTTTACTTAAATTTGAATAATAACTTGTTCTGGAAATTTACTTAGCAACATTTTTTTTTAGCAAAATTACCAAAAACTTGTGAAAGACAAGTGGCTATCCAGCTCTGAAACCATGGATAATATCATTAAAACTGTAGAAGAACACCTTGAGGACCTTAGAGGACTGAAAGAATCTTACTTCCAGGTATTTACAAAGGCTTGTGTTTATATATACTATGAAGTCCCAATCTACCTAAGCACTTACTTCTGGGTTATGTGAACAATCTGGATTGCGCTCATGGGGAAACATGATCAACTGGGGTACAGTTATGATTTTACAGTTACTTGGCTTGTTTTAAAACTTTTCATTGCAAGTATTTGTGCAGACCACAAACTCATGACTTAAGCAATTGCATTGTTTCTTTTCCTTTTAAGGTCACACAGTGAGTAAATGGTGCTGATGGGATTTGAATCTGGATTCCTTATTGCCCAAGCCTGAACCTGATTCTGAGTCAAGCTGGGCACGATGGGCAGTTTGTGCTACCTCCTGATACTGCTATACAATGTGCAAGGTTCACACTGCAGAGGGGAGAGTCTCCGCTGTGAGCGTGATGTAATGCAAATTGCTCTTCCTGATGGTTGTAGACACAATCGGGGATTGCTGCTGCTAAAGTCCTGCTGCAGGCCTGCAAAGAAAGCAAACCATTGCAATGTGCATGTTCACAATGTGCTCCACAGACATGGAGTCTGCCATGATGTAATGCACAGTCACATGACACTGCATAATAAAAGGGAATAACTGCCATTGAAATTGCCTTGTTTCCTGCAGTAACCCTGCTGCAGTTTTATGCAGTGTTGTACTGCATCCTTGCAAGCTTTCTTGTATCTGGTCTTAGCTATGCACTGTCTCCCACAGACTTACCTGAAGGAGTCCCGTGGTGAACCAGAGGCTCACTCTACCTTAACCCCTCCTATACCCTCATTTTGGCATTCCCTAATGATCCAGTGGTAATCCCAAACATCCCTTATTCTGTTGTTTCCTGCTGATCCAGTGGTTTCCATCTACTCTCTCCTTCCTCACAATCATTCCCTGTTTTTTCAATGATTCCTTCCCAATTGTCTCCCAAAGGCCAAGTGCATCAGGTGCACTGTTCGCCCCATCTCACACTTGTGATGCCTTTTACTGTCTTCATATAGCAGGTGGTAACTTGAAAGCAGTTGCATCAGTGTGCTGGTTTGGCTGCTGGTGCTATTTGCATGGCGGCCCTGCCTCCTTTCCCATATGCTCACCACTCAGTTTGCATATTGACGTCTCATCCTTCAACATACTTGTATGTCAACGCCACTATTTGCATAGTGGCCCCGCCTCCATTCCCATATGCCCACATCATTATTTTTAAGGTGGCCACACCTCCTTTCCCATATACCCTCAAAACTATTTACATGCACAGGGGAATGGTATGTGACACCATTGAGCATGACTCAGTGGGATCACAAAGATTACTCCAATACAAAGTGGTCTTTGCAAATGTGAATTGGACTCCCTATGTGCAAACCACTAGCCTGTGTGACCTTTCCTTCACTTAGTGACTGTTTCTTCTCTTCAAGCAATTATGTGCAACAGAATGAATATTTAGAGGGTAAAGTAAGTTTTCTTTTGTTACTTTCAATCATTGTATTTTTGGGGAGAATCTTGAGAACCACCGAATCAATTGTGATCAAGGTTGGTACAGTATGTACTGTACATCCCTTATCACAACTTCTTTAGGCTGTTAGTATATTGGCTATGATACGAACATACATACATATGAACATATGAAGAAGCCAGCAGAAGAAGGGCATTTGGTCTACCCATTCTGCTCATATTGCAGGGTACACAACTTGAGCTACTGCCCCTGCCCTCCCTCCCCACACCTCCCATCCTCCTTACCCATGGTCCTTACCTTCCCCCATGCCTATCCCAGCTTCTCTTAAAGTTGCCCACTGTCTTCAACGAGATCACCTCTTCCAGCAGCTCATTCCAAGTGTCTACCACCCTGTCTATAAAGAAGTGCTTCCTGACCTCCCTCCTAAACCTCCCACCTTCCAGCTTAAGACTGTGCCCCTCTTGTTATGGTTGCCACTCAGTTTAAAGAGACTCTCCTTATTCACCTTATTTATCCCTTTCAAGTACATGAATGTCTCAATCATGTCCCCTCTCCCTCTCCTGTCTTCCAGGGAGTACATGTTCAGTGCCCTCAACCTCTCCTTATATGCCTTACCCTGTTGACCCACTATCATCTTTGTAGCCCTCCTCCGGACCTTCTCCAGCAGGTTAATGTCCTTTTTGAGGTGTGAGCACCAGTACTGAACCCCATACTATACATGAGGCCTTACCAGGGACCTGTACATGGGCAGTATAACCTCCTCTCTCCTACTACTGATCCCCTAGCTATGTGTAATCCCCCCTACAAATGGGGGCTCCCGAAAGTCTTCCTTGGGTGTGCTTAAATGCCCATTGCCAGGCTGGTGTTCTGTGTCTTAATCATTTGAAAGCTATTGCATGTGAGTGCCTTTATAGCCTCTGTGTTCTGTCTCTTTAAGAGCTGCCTATATTGTAGTGTATGATTAATCTGGGTGGAGCCTGAGTCTTTCTAAGCTTGAGTCCTGCCTGGCCTGCCAGATAATTGCTCCGTTCTGCCATCGCTAATTGTGCAGAGGGAGCCCTGATAGAAGCTGTACTTATTTGCTGATTATCTATTATAATAGTAATGATATCGTAGTTTGTCTAACCTGCCTTCTTTGCAGCATGGACAGTTCTGTAAATCACCACCATCTTGGTTCTGGACTGCCATTGTGGACCAATCAGTACCTTTGGGGGCCCTAAAATGGAGTCTGCTCCCAGGGGTCTTGTGGGAGTGAATTTCTGTAGGAATTGTAGTTTTTCCACTTTGGCACCTAAATGGACCTAGAGGGGGAGCCCTTGCTGTGACAGACAAATGAATCAACAAATCAAACCTTTTGGATCAGAGGGAAAGTCCCAAGCTGCCTGCAGCAGAGAGTCAGTCTGAGTTTGGAGTGGAGAGAGTGAACAGCTCAAGACATTCAAGCAGCTGCTCCTGCATAGTCACACGGGAAACTGGTGGAAAGGCTGAGTTTGGCTTGTCTGCCTGCTGTCCCTCGAAAGGGATCTTTAGAGAGTGCTTAAATAACCATACTGTAGCCGAACCAACTGTGACAAAAGCCACCGAATTGTGACTGTACCATTGCCTAAAGAAGACCGAAGATTTGCTGTACGCGATCGGCCTGTCAGGACACCTGAAAGCGCCACAGAGAGCACGGTTTTGCTCAGAAAAGCTGACATTTCAACTGGACTGTCATCCAACCTGTGGTATTGTATTTTGCTTTACTATAAATGTGCTGTATGCTGTTAGTGGGTCGCAGTTTGGTTCCCCACTGCCTAATTGTGCCATGCTTGCTGGAAGCTGCATCCAGCATTTACCAGACTGAATCCGAGCTGTTCACCCAGCCTGGGCCCTGCCACCTTGGCCCAGCCAGCTACTCCCAGTGTAGAGATCACCATCAACAAGAGACTCACCCAGGGATCAGCCCCCTGCTCAACCATCTCAAACAGCAACAACACCTTGGTGATTCGTGTGGGCCCTGCTTCTCCTCGCATACCAGTTTGTCAACCTGAAGTCTCCATCTCATCCCTCCTGTGTCTCGTATTGAGTAGCATGAGTAAACCCTAGGATAGCTCCCTGCAACATCAGCTAAATCAAAAGTGTTGTCATCTGATTCCCTTGTTGTTTCCTTGTCACAAACTCAGCCTCTAGGCTCTGGATTACAAATTGTGTGTGGTTGTGCATGTTTCTTCTTTCCATCACAGGGCCCCAACCAGCTGCAATGCTGGCCTACCCCGGGCAATGAATTAGGCTAGCCCACCTTTGTTCCAACTGGGTACCAGAGTGTGTGACTGTGAAGGGACTCTAAAGTGCACTGCTTGATTGAATCAGTTACAGGACCAATCAACCAAATTATGCCCCTCCCATGTTCATTCCCCCTGAATAAATCAGATTTAATTATTTTTGTATTTAACCTGACTGTGGTTCCATTTTGTACCAGAAGCACCATACTGTTACCCGCTGTGTCTAACCTTATTTTACAGGGGGTCTCCAGTGTCAGACTGGTGGAACCAGCCCTGGTGGTAAGTGCAAACCAAGTGGGGATTTGTATACTGATTAGGGGTTATTGTAACTGTGTATTCTGTTCATTGCTTAGGCCACTAGAGAGGAAAGAGGGGGGTCACAATGTCCTGTAGGGCTGTACCCATAGAAACATAGAATTTAACGGCAGATAGGGATCACTTGGCCCACCTAGTTTGCCCATTTCCCTACCTAATGGATAAGCTGCAGATCCTAGTTAACCAATCGCCTACTTCCTGCTACCCCCCACTAGAATTGCCTTATGTCTGCCTCATGCATTCTTGAATTCACCCACTGTTTTTGACTCCTCTACCACCTCAGGAAGGCTGTTCCATGTATCCACAACCCTCTCCATGAAAAAGTACTAGCTCACATTACCTCTGAGCCATCCCCCCTCTGTCTTTAAATTATGCCCCCTTGTTCTTGTACATCTCTTTTTCTGAAAGATGCTACCCTCTTGGACTTTGTTGATTCCCTTGAGGTACTTGAAAGTTTATATCATGTCCCCCCCCTCTCCTTTCTCTCCTCGAGGGTATACATATTAAGCTCCTTTAATCTCTCTCTTTATATGTCTTTTGGTGCAGACCCTGCATCATTTTAGTTGCCCTCCTCTGGACAGCCTCCATTTTATCTAAGTCCTTGCAGAGATGGGGTCTCCATAACTGCACTCAATACTCCAGATGACTCAGGTCAGCTACACTACCACCAACCCTGTCCTCCAGGTGGAGGCACCCATTTTCAGTACCCAGGCCACTTAACCTGCAACTAGTCACTCAGGCAGGGGTAGTAGCCCTTGGGATAGCACCACCTAGGGGTTACATATGCATCCCAGCATCTTATTTGCCTTTGCTGCTGTTTTCATGTACTGCGTGGAGTGCTTCAGGTAACTAGTGATCATCACTTCCAGGTCCTTCTCCTCCTCAGATGCAGATATTCGAACTCCACCCAGGTAGTACTCTCTCCTGGGATTCCTGGTTCCAATATGCATAACTTTGCAATTCTTGCCATTGAAGCCAACCTGACAGATCCTGGACCACCTCCCCAGCTTTTCCAGATCATCTACAATAAATGGGCCTGATGCACTAAAGGGCAAGTAAAACACGCCTGAGTCGCTTACCCCACTTGCATACCTACGTGGCCCCAGACAGGCATAGGTAAGTGGTATGCACTACCACCAGAACCCGCGGGGTTTCTGTCTGCAGCCATGTGCCCATGATGTGCATGGTCACATGGGTGGTCGGGAGCAGAGTCGTGGACCTGGGCAGGCATCCAAGTAGATGCCCATACCGGGTCTCTGAGTGGATCCATTGTACCCTTGTGGAGGGTGCATGGAGTGGGGAGAAGCAGTGTATAGCACCAATTTGGACACACCTTCAGGCAGTCACCTGATCCACAGCTGTCATTCATAGGGATGCGCAACGGGTTATGCCAAGTCTGGGCAGGCATTCCCGGCACCCCCTCCATGCTTGGCACTACGTGGCTTAGTGAATGTGGCATAGTGCAGGCACACCCCCAACATGCCCGCAGTGCAGAGGTCCCCAAGGGGCTTAGAAGACAGGCATGTAAGTGCCTTGCGCTGCACTTGCACACCCTTGGTGAATGCTGCCAGGAGTCCATGGGACCCTGCTCATGGCATTCACCCTTGGGGTTGCCTACATGCCTCAGATATGCTGTGAATAGGCAACATTTCTGTTAGTGCATAACACCCATTATGACTACATTATGGCTTTCCTATTACTTTTTACAATCTAGGCATTATTTCAAGAACCATTGAAACAAACCTAATCAGGCTTGCTATGCAGTACATGAAACTGTTAACGTTTCAGCATTGAGTGGCAGATTATACATAAGTTCTGTTCTTTGGCTATTAAACGTTTGGCTAGAACTTGAAATATGCCTCATTAAAGAAGCAAGTATATAAATGAAAAGTCAACTAGAATGTGCACTATACTTTAAAATGGAAACAATTTGCCAGTGATATTGCTGAAGTGCTGCAGTCTGGTCAACTAGCGTCTCCTTGCCTGGCTCGGTAGTGATGATGGTTAAGGCACTAGTCCCCTCACCTTGTGCAATGCTGGTGACCCGGGTTCTGGAACAAACCCCAGCCACCAGAAGTTGACAGGGGTGGGAAGGGATGGAGCTTCCTGAGGACAGATCTCCCTTCCCATGGAGGGTGTAAGGGATGTGTCACTCCTGAGCGGCCTCTAGCAGCAGTCAGGGACGAGCCATGGAACTTGCAGCACCACTGTAAGGCAGGGATGGAGCCTCGGTGGATGTAGGGACATCATTGCATATCTTAGCTCCAAGAGAGGGAGGGGGGCCCTGGGAGAAAAATGCAAGAAAAGCCCCTACCACTGGGTTAGGTGATGGTATCCTCCAGTAGCTTGGGCCCACAAGCCCAGTGTCTGCCGCAATCCTTGACTCTCTCCCTGGGGACCCTGGGCCTCTACAAGGGGGCAGGAGAGCCGGAGTCCTGAACCCGATGTAGTCACCGGGAAATGAGGTTCAGATGGGCGGTACAGAGCTGCAGAAGCTGAGCAAGGAAAGCCTGAGAGATGCCCCAGTTAGGTAGGTGAATAAACAGAGTTAAAAAAAAGCATCTCCTGAAAATGGTTAAATGACACAAGAACAACAAATGACTTAAGATCAGTTGCTGTTCAAGTCTCTTTGATAGAATGTGATTTGTACCAATTTAAATAGCTATCAAAAGTTGTTACATTACATTGTTGCTCTGAAATACCTATTACACTTATGTATGAAATTTATCTTACTAAAATATTTTTAAAAGTCTGGCATACAATTTTCAGATATAAATGTAGCCTACGCTACAGGGTTGGGCCGTACACCAAATATCAAATCAAGCAGTACCTATCTTATATCATGAAGGTGGAAAAATATTTACTGATAGTTAAAAACATGCTGAAAACAACTGCATAAAGTGCAGAGGGCAGAACAAGATTTCAAACAGCTAAATAGAGTAATTATTTATAAGTCAGTTAACGGCAGAAAAAAGTTTATAGTGCCTAAAAACTATCTTTCAGATTTTTAGAATCATAGAAATAGACGCAGTTCTCCATATAGTTTGTCCAATAGATTTTTTGTGAGTTATGATGGCTGATGAAAATATTCTCTTAAATGTATGTTTCACTTAAACAGATTTATAGTGACTTTGTAGTACCATAGTATCATTGTAATGTGTCAGCAGAAAAGGACAATCCTGGTCAATCTAGTCTGCCCATATTTCACCTGCCCCTACTTGTCTCCACTTCCCAGGGAAATTTTTCTCTTCCCACCTGTCAACCTCATGTGTCTGTCCCATGCCATCTTGAATTCCTCCACTGTTTCTGCACACACCACCTCATTAGGTAATCTGTATCCTCTCAGTGAAATAACAACTCCTTACATCTTCCCCCTTCCAATCTTAAATTATGACCCCTTGTTTTAACTCCTGCTTTCCTTTTGAATAATTGCAAGGGGTCTCACATAATAGCAACCCAAAATGAGCAACAACAAAAATCGTGACTCATTTAGGGTGCCATTATTCTGGGCTACCCTGCAGAACAGCGAGAGTATGGGACAGCAAATATGAGGAAGGGCAAGTGGAAGGGAGGAACAGTGAGGGGAAGGGGAGGGACAGGGAAGAGTTTGAGAGGAACTGGAGTATCTGCTGCTGCTGCCAAGCTAGCAGTGTGGCATGGGTGGCTAGCTGTGGCTCAGCAGGTACTGGGTTCAGGACTAGGAGCAGGTTACATTTTGCCCCAGCTGTGAGCTGCAGCACTTATTTTTTCCCCTACAACTGGATTTTGCCCCTTCCGCATCATGCACCCCCCCCCCGGAGTTGAGAATCCTAAATCAGGGATGTGTGGTGGGCAAAGTTCCCCCTGAGGGGGGCGCACGGGGGTGCAGTCCCTCCACAAAACCACTTTTTTTAACATCTGGAAGTCAGGTCGCATTAGAGTGTATATCGCCGGTTTGCTTTTCAGTGATATACTCACCATAATAGCAACCGCAGTTTTGTGATCGCTATTTTGACATGAAACCATTGCAAGGCTTGCCATGGTTCAATGGGTGTAATAATAAATCATGCCCTCAACCAGGCCTTAAAAAGGCCACTCCTCCTTGTTGGACCAGTAGCATTTTTTCATTGCGGCAAGAGGCTTGTTGGTCATTTCTCCCTGCGTTTTCTTTACTATGGGTTGCTGCTCTGCTGTTTGCCTCTAGCTGCTCCCCCACACCCTTCACTGTACCCATTCCCCCCTCTCTCTTTCTCACTTCCCCCATGATCTGCCCCTTTCACTCATTTCCCTCCTGTCCTTTCATTCATTCTGAACCCCCCTGCCCTTTGCTGTAGCCGTCTCACCTTTCATCCCTCTTCCTGCCACTTCTCCGTTGTTTCCCTCATGTAGTCTCTTGTTCTTTGCTTCTCCTGAGGCTTTTATAATACCTCTATTTCTTGCTCTGTGGGGGCTCCATGCTGACGTGTCTTGATTCCTTTATTTTTTCTCTTCCTTGGGGGCTTCCTAGCCACTGACAGTCACCGCTATGCTAACAACTCTCCCTACCTGCCTCCGGGGTGCGATGTCATCTCTATGCACTCAGCTCATTTTCGTTCTCAACCCCATACCCCCGCTGTCTACCTCTCTACTCTACTCTACTTCTGTGCACACCATTTGGGTAGCTTTAGTGGTCCTCCTTGCACCGCCGATCATCCTTTTCCCAGCTGCTCCCTTTTGTACCTCACTCCTGTCATTGTTCTACTGCATTGATCTGACAACCTGTCTTTGTTGACATGGAACCTCTGTAACTGAGCTTCTAACTCACTGGTACGGTAATCCAAGATTTTACTAACATAAAATACATTCAAAATTAAATCCTGGGACTTCTGTTTGAGCAATTTCTTCCAGTTGTCCTCATCTACAGCTGATGCTACAGTCCCAACTCCCTTTTATTTCCTTTCCTTTTTGTCTAGGGATGATTGATGACCATTGTAAGGCTTGTGTGCTTTCTGGGTGCCATGCCTACTCCTTGGCTAGGTTTTCCAGCCAGCTTGCTGTCTCTGCTCTTTTTTGAGGGGTCTGGTCTACCATTTGCCTACCCTAATTTGCTTTTTTTTTTGCCATAGCCTTGTGTTCTGAACCCATCAGCATGTATTTTACTTTAACTCCATGTCAGCTGATTCCACATGCTGGCATTACCTTAATTCATTTTATCCCCTTGGCATGTCTTCTGCGCCTCTCCCAGTCTGCCTGCCATAGCGGCTGGCATTACCTCGGTTCATTTCTTCCATTTCCCCAGCTGCTTGGTGTTCTGATGCCTTGTTTTGGCTTCCCTGTTTTTTCCATGGCAGGGGACTCCGTTGTCATGGTGGGCATCATGGCCCTAGGCAGCAGGGAGCAGCTTATCTTTCCATGTAATTACTTTGCATCATCTCACCACTCCTTCTCCTGCTGCTGCAATCTGGCCTTTATGGTTTTCATTCCATAGCATATATAGTTCTTTGTTCTCAACCCTCTCCCTTCTCATACCCACCATTTGTCTCAGCCCTCATCTTTTCTATACTGACTTTCCAGCTCCTCCTACCTATCATTTAGCCTAGCTTTTACTCCTGGTACTTCGTGCCTCCATCATCGGCTGTGGGCTGCACCAGGCCATTCTCGTCTCTCCCTCTCATGCAATCAGTCCACTCCTAATTTGGCTCATCAGTGGACCTGGTTGGCATGCACTCCTGTGTTTGCTACTTGCAGTCTCTTTCCTCAGACCCACTTTGAGGTCTACTTCATTTCAGTTGACCTCTTGTAGGTCTCCTCATTCACATCTCCTGTCCAAGCTTACCCTTCATATGGGCTTCATGCTACCTTGGCATGACCTGTTCTCCACCCAGAGACTTGCCTTCCATGTCCATTGCTCCATGGCTTGGGTCTAGCCTGTAGCTGATGGTCTCACTCTGCACCCCTGAAGTCCACATCTAGAGCATGTGAAGGGTCCTTCTTCCTGGCCCATAGTGAGAATGTCTTCACGCCAAGTGGACCTTCAGTCATCCTTCATTCTGACGACACCTCTTGATGTAGAATTTACAACTTCAAGCTGTGAGGGGTGAGGTTCTCCTCTGCAGAGCCCCTTTGGCTGCCTGAGTTGGTTCAGGGACACCCATTCTGCTATTTTCCCTCTGATCACCTCTGGTTCACCTGGTCTGTTTCATAGGCTTGTGTAAGCCAGCCGAGTGCTTCAGCGGTCCTTTCTCTGTTTTGGTTTTGGGTGCCTAGTTGAAGACATGCCACTTGCAACCCTCAACATCATTCCTGTTAGAAGGACAGAGTGAGAGCTTCCTTCAAATTGGAATCTTTTCCACTTCCCTCAGTCTTGACTCTAAACTGCAGTAGCTGAGCCATCAGTAACCAAAACATCCTTCAGCCTGGAGGGAAGGCGATCTAAGCCTTGGATCTCTAGAGTTTTCCTCCTCAAGGGCTGTTTTTCCTCTCCCCATGCCAATGGTCATAATATTTAGATAGGGTTAGTACCTTCATAGGTTACGTAGTTAGGTTCTGCTGTTGGATGAAGTCAGATGGTGACCCTGGCTATTCCCTCTCTCCTTAGGAAGTCTTGCTCTCCTACCTTGTCTCAGCTTCCTCTCCATTGATTATTCCTCATTGCATCCCATTCCTCTCCTGTCCTACCCATCTACACCTCTCAACATCTGTTCTTGTCCTTGATACCATTCTGACTCCATCGTCTCCTTCACGAGGCTCGACACCCCTTTTGGATACTCTTTTTGGACTCCTTCCTAAGCTACCTTTAGCCAAGGGAATCATTCCCATGGCACCTATAGGGGTGGAACCCTTCTCTAGGGTTCCTTGCCATTGTACCCATAAAGGGTGGTATATCCCACAGAAGGAGAGGCAAACAGTCACAATGTATCTAAGTCACACAAGCATACATCATACCAAAGTTGAGTAAGCACATTGAATTACAAGGTTGCCGTGGTTCAATGTGCAGAGCAGTAAACCACACCCTCAACCAGGCCTTAAAAGGCCACTCCTCCTGGTTGGTCCAGAAGCATTCTTTCATTGCCTCACCATCCTCCCCTCCTCCTCCAGTGGCTCATCTCTCTTTCCCGTAGACTCCATACTAAGCTATTTTTAGCCAAGGGAATCATTCCTGCTGCACCTATAGAGGTTGAACCCTCCTGGAGGGTTCCTTGCCATCGTCCCCTGTAAGTGTGGTATATCCCATGGATAGAAAGACGAACAGCCACAATGTACTGTATCTAAGTCACACAAGCATACATCCTACCAAAGCTGCATAAGCACATTGAACCTACGTTCATTCACTTTATTTATTCCCTTCATATACATAAAAGTCTCTATCATGTCACCTCTATCTCTTCTAACCTCCAGTGGATATATATTTAATTCTCTTTATCTAGTCTAGTATGGCTTCTTTTGCATACCTTTCACGATCTTTGTTGCCCTTCTCTGAACCCTCTCCAACCCATCTATATCTTTTCTTAAATGAGGCCTCTAGAACCATACCCTAGACTCCAGGCGCAGTCTGACCATGGTCTTATATAAAGGCATCAACACCTCCCTCTTCCTACTTGTTATACCCCTTCCTATGCACGCCATCATTCTATTAGCTTTACCTACTGCCTTACTACATTGTTCTCCTATTTTAAGGTTGTTTGAGAGTATAATCCCCAGTTCTCTTTCTTGTTCTGTTTGCTTTATTAGTTCTCCCCTCAGTGAGTATGCAGCCAGTGGATTTTTATGCCCCACATGCATCACTGCACACTTCTTAGCATTGAACTTCAGCTGCCAAATGTACAACCACTTCTCTAGGGTGCAGATCTCTCCTCACGGCCTCAACCCCTCTTACTATGTCAACCCTATTATATAACTTTGCATCATCCACAAAAAGGCATACTTTCCCTTCAAGTCCCACTGATATATATGTTAAAAAGGACTGGTCCCAGTACTGATCACTGAGGAACACTGCTCATAACCATCATTATTCTAGAATGCACATCATTTACCACAACCCTCTCACTTCAATCTTTCAGCCTGTTTTCCACCCATCTAGTTATTTTCTCTCCCACCCCAGGCTCTCTGTCTTATTTACTAGCCTACAGTGAGAAACAGAGTCAAAGGCCTTACTGAAGTCCAGATAGGTGCATCAACTGCCCCTCTTGATCAATAACCTTTGTTACCCCATTGAAAAATTCAATCAGATTTGTCTGGCAAGATCCCCCACTAGTGAAGCCACGTTGCTTTTCATCTAATATCTTATTGTCCATTAAGTATTTTACCAGTCTTTCTTTTATTAACACCTCCATCACCTTAGCCACCACTGAAGTGAGGCTGACAGGGTGGTAATTCCCCACCTCCTCCCTGCAGTCCCCATTATAAATTGGACTATGCTCACTAGTCTGACCCCCCCATATCAAGGGATAAATTAAATAACTTTATCAGATGTGATGCCGGCTCGTCCCTCAACTCTCTAGGAACTCTTGGATGCAACCCATCAGGCCCTATTGCCTTATCTACCTTTAATTTTCCAAGTTCTTTCTTTACTCTGTCCTTACTGAATGGGTTTTGATCCATTCCACATTCTTCTCCTCTCTTCCTCTTTAACTCAATTCCCTTTCCTTCCCTTCTCCCTCAACTGTGAAAACAGAGCAGAAATAAATATTTAAAATGTCCACATTCTCCAAATCACTCTCAACATTCATACCCCCTCCCCCCTCAACTTCACAATCCCCTGTCTGGTTCTCCTGTTTTCCCCCACATATCTAAAACAAGTTTTATCCTGTCGTCCTGGTGGCACAGAGGGCTGAGGTGCTGGATGCCTTACCTCATGCTACGCTAGAGACCCAAGATTGGAAATGGACTCAGGTTACTTGGGGGTTGGCCGGTGTCAGGAAGGAATGAGCATCTGCTGACAGCTCTTCTTCCTCATGGGTGGAGGGGTCACAGCATTGCACTGTAGACTGACACCCAGTAGTAGCTGGTGGTCAGCACAGGCATGATGCTAGGATGGGGTAGACCCATGCACGGGGCATAAGACTGCCTCTGCAGAGGTGGAGACAATCACCATGCCCATTGTATGTGCATGGGTCTGAGGAGAAAAACAGAAAAAGGCATCAGAGCTGGCAGGCTCAATGATGGTGGACTGCATCTGTACCTCCCTCCAGCAATCTAGATGTTGGCTTCCAGGGGTGGGGGGAGTCTGGCATCCCTCACCACCAGCCCTGTCACAGGGGGGCCCCCTGTGGGGGATGGCAACTGGGGGTGGGTATGGGAAAAAGCCAATCGGAGAGATGAGTCCTCTCCGAGGGAAGGGCCGGAGCCATCTGTCAGTAATAATAAAAAAAAATTAGTCTATTGTTTGGCATATTTAGCAATTCTCTCCTGTTACTGTTTTTGCTCTCCTAATTAATTTCCCTGCCTGTCTCAGTTTCTTCTTATAATTAATGTTGTCTATCTCACTCTGAGTTTTCTTATATTTTCTGAATGCTATCCTTCTATCTCTTAATGCCCCAACATCTCTATTAAACCAGAGACCTCTTTTTTCCTTATCCTCCTTATACATAGTTCTGTAACTTTTAATATCACCCCCTTGATACAGCCCACAATTCCTCTACATTTTCTATCAATAAAGTTCCTTAAATTTCATAGCCTTGTCTTAACTCATTGCCTCTTAGAAACGCCTGTAGGCATCAGCAAATCTAACTGCAGTGTGTCTCAGAACACCTACAGAAGTCACCTACAGACTTCCTATACACCCTAGAAACATCTGGAGAAGTCACTCACATGTTTTAATATTACTGGCCAGCCAGAATTGATTAGAATTTACTGCATAGTACCATTTGAAAGGTAATGTTGTGCTGAACAACTTTGCCATTGACACTTTGTGTGTATCATGTTCACTTTAGGAGTTATTCATATTTATTTATGACATTTTGTCCATCTAGAACCACCTAAGCATTTTGAATAAAACACACATTCTGGGTCTCTCAGCCAGTATAAAACAAAAACTGAATTGAGTACAGTTGATTGCATAGAATCATTGGAAAGGCAATTTTGTGTGGGACAACTTTGCCACTAATACAGTGTGTGTATCATGTATACTTTAGGAGTTATATGCATGTGTTTATGGTATGGTGTGTATGGTTCAGATTTGTCCCTCAAACCTCACCAACACACCTTGACTCAGATGTGGAAAAATTATGTTTAATACTACAGAAATAGCTGTTTGTTTTCCAAACAAATAATTAAAATTACATCTAATGTCTGGATGGTTAATTTGGTGTTTATATGTTACATATTGCCCAACAAAAAAAGGTTTATGGTGCATTTTTTAGTGGAAAAAATATTTTGTTTTGCTGTTTCAACCAGCACAGAAATAAAACTAAATTACCTGCTATTCCTTGCATACCACCATTGGAAAGATAATTTTATGCTAAATAATTTTGCCACTTTTACTTTGTGTATAGCACTTACGGTTTTTGTGCTATTAGGATTTGTTTGTGGCATGCCAATTAAGGCTTGATTTTGCTTAGAAAGGCCGAGGATTAACCGGTAACAGTATACAAGAGACAAGTGCTGCAACTTCAGAGAGCTTCTGCAGAGGCAATGAGTTAAATGATCATTTAGATTTCTATTACAAATAGAAAAAGGGCATGGTTCTCCATGATCGAATATCGCTAGTACTTTTCGTATACTTAAACCTAGCAATTTCAGGTCTCATCCATCTTCCCATTTTTAGAAGTTGCATATATGCATGATCAACTTCATAAGAAAAAGACTTATCAATACATTATAGATGTGTTGATATATGTCATCCATTCTGTGACAACCCACCTCTCCCTCTGGGCTGAAACAGCATTTAGAGAGGTGTGTGTCCTCGGGTATTCGCTGCCACCAGCGGACTTTCCTTCCGGCACCTCTTTCAAGTGTACAAACTTGAATAATCACACGTGCAATTGCACAAGTTAAAGTCTGGTAGTGTGTCTCTTTTGGGTGGCGGATGCTACACAGAGTTTACCTTAGCCAGTGGACAATCAAATCCTACCTTAGAAAAATGACATCAGAGTCACAACTGTTGAGCAAAAAAATAGCTTTTACTTAACAGAAAGTGCAATGAGCATTTACAGGATATGTATTTACAACACAAGAGAATAACACTCATACAGGAAAAGTAAACAAATGTTTTTAAATAACAGATGGCAAAAGAAGAAAGCTAATACTGAAATATGCTATCACTAAACTTACCCTTCCCTGTCCTTACAAGAGACACTGGACCCTGTTCTAACTGCCAGCTCCCACGGACACAGCTACAAGGGTAGGCTCCAAGCTTATGCTTCTCCTCCCAACTTCCAAAGGCAAGAGAGCGTTCTCTGTCTTACAGAAGCTTATATACTCTATGGAGAATAGGTCATTCCTATTCTCCCCTTAAATGCACCAACCAACTAACATGTATGTATTTAATTGTCCCAATCAGAGTGAACACCTATCAGTGACCAATTATATTCCCTTTTCACCTTAAGTTCATATTTGAATGATCCAATCCATTCAAACTGCCCTGTGTCCATGTCTGCAGGTCTGTGTGTGTCTGTAGATGTCCACTCGAGATTTATGATCCAGCTGTTATCTAGCAGCTAGGAATTCCACAAGCTGGTTGCTGCTGGAGGATTTCAGCCTCAGTGTATTTTTTTCCACACTGCTAAAAAAAATGAGGCACCTACAGAATCCAAACCATTAACTCTTTCCTTCCCATTTCTGTCACACATTCACTCGTAAGTATAATAATATGGTTAAAAGTGTGTTGATGTATATCAACATGTACTGCATGTATGTTGGTGCACAGAAATCAACAGGATAAACCATGACAACATGACTCCAAGTTTTCACCTTCAGAAAAATGAAGCTGCTAACATATATGATTCCAAAGGTAACTTTTTCTTTTTATATATAATTTCTGATGCAGTGGGTTCAAGCATGCTGCCTGGCTGACATATTTAGTAATTCCAGGCTTTGTCTTCAGATGCCTTTGGGTCCTGGAATTCTCCCAGGAAGTCAGGCATGAGCTTATTAAACTGCTGCTTCCTTCTTTTTTTCCCCAGTCCCCCACCCCAGTGTAGGTATGCTACTGTACAATGTTCTGGCAAGACTCTAGGACACATGTCACTTCCGCTGCCTAGGGTACCACCCCAAGTGTGTAATGAGGAGTCACAGCATAGCAATAAAACATAACGCTCATACCCCAGAAGGAAAGCATTCAAGAAATGCTCTAAATCTTCCAGCTGTTCTCTGCTCAAGATGTCTCTGTACATGGTACTAACTGCCAGCACGCAAAAGCTGTTTTATTTTGCTTTGTGCAACCAGCTGGCTAGTTAACTCTTTCAACAAAAGATTTCTTTGAAAAGTGCTAACTTTGGAATTGTTAGAGGAAAAAATACGTACATGGAAACTTTTGAACATATAAATAATAATATTAAATATGAATAATTACAAATTATATTAATATAACTGATATGTTTTTCTGTGACTTCAAGCTTTTATATAAGAAAATGAAATTTCTAGCTCTACTCATAGTCCACTGGCAAAACACTATAATCACATTATACAAATTGCATACATCTTTACTTCATGTTTAATAACCATAATACCTTCCTTCATTTCACAACCCTTGCCTGCAGAACATAGTATTTATAAAATGGTTAGGGAAAATCCTGTATTTTGATATTTTTTTTTCCAATTACTTAGCCAAGTGAGACACACTAAGCCTAAGCTTGTTTACATGTGCAACCTGGGAGCACAGGGAAGTTAAATGTCTTGCTCAGCGTCACACAGTATGCAAGTGGAGGCTCTGGGATTCAAACCCAGGTCTCCAGATCTGCAGTTCAGAGCCTTAAACCACTGCGCTATACTGCCTCCCTAATTGGTTGGTAGCTGTGCATTAGAAGTGTCTGATGCCCAGCTAGCAACAAATTCAGGTAATCACAGTCACATTTTTAAAAATAAGTACACAACTGGAATGTTCATTTTAAATTGCCACCAAAAACAAAATGCATTAAACCATTACAGGCGGAGGGACTATTTATGTAAAAATAGATAACAAATTTAACCTTTTTTTGAATTAATCTCTGAATTTTGATTCTCACAGCTATAACAAATACAGGTTCCCATTTTATAAGCACAATAAGATACTCTAGGGATGTGCATTAGACAGTTCTAATGCATGGCCAGAGGCAAAGGCACTCGGTCTATGGTCTCATGCCTTACTATGCCCCAGTCACACATTAGAACTGTCTAATTCACATTCCATCATGTCCTACTGCTTAATTGGTGAAGATTTATGCAAGTGACTGGTGCTAGCACTACGCAGCCCAAGGAAGTGAAACCTGAGTCTACTGCAGTTCTGTATAATTTTCTCCATGGGATTCAAACCTGCCTACATGCAATTATTAGTTTTGTTTTTCAGTGAATTATTGCCTATGCCTACAAATCCTATGCTTGTTTAATTATTCAGCTCGGCTACTGCTGGAAGCTATAGTTAATTACTGCTGGAATCTGTTAACTACTTTTGTGTAATTCTTCATTATACTCTAGAAGTCAGCTCTGCTACAGCTGTAACTGTAAACTAGTTTTAAAATCCACATGTGGTTCACAGCACTTTACTGTGGCTTCTTTGTTTTTTTCCTAAGACAAAGGATGGGGCTTGAGTTATAGTGGAGAGTCGTGGCCCCGTTTGGTTCACATACCGCATGTTCAAATACTGCCTTCATTGCTAAAATCCTTTGAGTATTTATGCCCCCTTTAAATTGACATTCCTTGTTGGACTGGTTAGCTTGTATTCCTTCCTCTTTACTTGCATTGATTATCCTATAACCTTTGTCCAGCAAGTGCCTCGCATTGGTTAAGGGATCAGGTTCATCTGAGCTATTGGACTCATTGGCTCATGTTGATTGTCCTATAACATTTGCCTGGCAAGTGCCACACACTGAATAAGGAGCCAGGTTCACCTGAGCTGTATTTCTCATTTCTTACTACTTATCATGCTGCAGTGTATTATCTGTTTAATATACTGTATGCACATTGCTGTATTATGTTATACAAATGATTGACAGAGTTGGTGTACCAGCCCTTGCAACCTGGGGCATCATGTAAGCAGAGGTATTGGAGGGGCACAAAATTCAAACCTCTCTAGGGGTGTCCGGGGACATGCTTCTCTGGGAAAATTTTGAAAAATTGAGGTCAAATTGTGCATTTTGGTGACTTTTAGCAGGCTAGGAAGCTGTTCCCCGATGTGCTAAATGCCGTCATAATGACAGAGCAATGATACATTTTTTTTGTCTCTGTTCAGTCTGTGAACAGTGACTTTTGTATTTTCAAAGAAATTTTGCAAAAATTGAACTGAAATGGTGCATTTTGGTGGCTTTTACCATACACTGCTAGGATGGGCATTACGACATGGTGTTAAACTCTAGGCTTTGTGAGTAACAGAAAGGTCTTGAGAAAAAGGTTCTTTAGACAACCACTCCCCCACTCCAGTCATCTTCTGTCCACCCACACATCAGACCTTATTATTGTTTTCTTACACAATATTTATCACCATCTCTATCCAAAGACCCCCACCCCATAGGACAATTTGTAAGATACGGATTCTGACCACCAAATGATTATAGGGGGCCAAAAGTCACCATTCCAGCTAGCCCAGTCAGTAACCCTTCCTTATCTGCAGCACAGCTTCCCTTTACAATTCAGTCTGTTAGCTGACTGAATCAGTTTACAGTGTGTCAGCTGGAAAGAAGGAAGGAGCAGTTCATGTCATTGATATGGTTGAGGCCTACCACACTGAACAATTAATATGTAGCATAACTAACACTGTGGACCTCCATCCCACCCTCCCCAAAATTGATTCAGTTAGCTGACAGACTGAACTAAAATGAGAAGGGTTGCTGAGGATTGGGAGGACCAAGAGGGATATCTGGATTTGTGACTTGCTGTATTGTTTCCACCCCAAAATCATGGCTTGAAGTTCAGGAAGCAAAGGTCTTTTACTACAAAAAGTCATTTGGAACCCACAGGGATGATAGCCTAGGAAGAGGAGGACGATGATAAGAGAGAGATGTGTTAGTGCCTGGTTCAACAATTTTTTTCTTGAATTGTTCAGCTAAACAGTGAATACTAAACATCTGTGGGTACTGCTGAGTACATATACTAGACAGGTATTCAAAAAACAGATACTCACAGACACCTAGTAAACACTGATATTAAGTGTTCATGGATATAGAATGGTGTCCCTTTAAGCCAAAACTCCAGCTCAGTATGTGTTCTATTGTACCAAGAATTTAAAAGAACATACTTGAAGCCCCATTTCTGAAGTCTTACTTTTCCAAAATAAAACTTCTATTTATCATTACTTGGAAAGCTCATCTCTTTCTTGTTCCTCAGTGAGAGCCTGTGCCTCTCAACAGGGGTTGGCTTGCTGCTATGCTGATATGGGCAGGTGCTGTGGAGTCAAACTGAGGACTGCATCCGTGACCGACTGTGTGTCATCATGTCTGTGAGTGTCGCGTACGTCCTCCCTCCTGGGCCAGCGAGCCTGCAGACTGCAGTGGATGGTGTGTGCTGTGGACTTCTTTCTTTGCTCTTGGCATGAGCAGGGCAGGACTTGGGCCTGCCTCCTCTAATCATCACCCACACCTTTCACCAACCCACCCTGACTGACCTGTCACCTGTCCAAGTCGACACACACTTGCCTCAAGACACGTCTTCTCTCATTCGCTTGATCCACCTAGCCTGCTCAGAGTAAGTGCTGTCTGCTCTGCTGTGCACCTTGCTGTGTGTGTGCAACACTGCTCTACCATATGCGAGTAGGAAAGAAAGCATTGCAGGTGCTGAGGGGCTGAACTAATCATGCCTGAACCCAACACATGTCACTATGGTAGTGGGGATGGACAGTACCTGAATGGTACTCAGAGGCCCCCCCCAAGACACCACCAATGAATTGAAACAAAGCATAATTTGTTTTGGACCTCATGACTTCTGAAAATGAAATACAATTATATTTTTGTACTATTTTCTGCAATTATTTTGGGGACATGCCCCCTCAGTCTCTATAGGCATGATGCCACTGCTTGCAACCCTATGTTTCAAAAATAGTTGACACTGTTGGTGCACTGGCCATTGCAACACTATGTTGTAAAAACAGTAGTTGGTGTACTGACCCTTGCAACACTATGTTGCAAGAACGGTGGACAGTGTTGTCATCCCAGCCCTTGCAACACTATATTGTAAAAATGGTTGACAGTGCAAGCATTCAGCAAGTTAAAGTCCTTCCCCTGCAGTGTGAGGAGGTGTTCCCTTCTCCTGCAGTGTGAGTAGGCATTCCCTTCTCCTGCAGTGTGAGGAGGCATTCCCTTCTGCTGCAGTGTTTGCATTCAAAAAGCTAAAAGTCCTTCTCCTGCAGTGTTGGAGGCATTCCCTTCTCCTGCAGTGTGAGGAGGCATCCTGTAGGTTAAAGTACCTACTTCTGCAGTGTGAGGAGGTGTTCCCTTCTCCTGCAGTGTGAGGAGGCATTCCCTTCTTTTGCGGTGTGGGGAGGTGTTCTCTTCTTCTGCAGCATGAGCATTCTGAATGTAAAGTCTTTCTCCTGCAATGTGAGGAGGCAGTCCCATCTCCTGCAGTGTTAGGAGGAATCCCCTTCTCCTGCAGTGTGAGGAGGCATTCCTGTCTTCTGAAGTGTGAGGAGGCATTCCCTTCTCCTGCAGTGGGAGGAGGCATTCCCTTCTTCTGCAGTGTGAGGAGACACTTCATTCTCCTGTAGTGTGAGAAGGTATTCTCTTCTTCTGCAGCATGAGTATTCCACAAGTAAAGTCCTTCTCCTGCAGTGTGAGGAGGCACTCTGTAAGTTAAAGTACCTTCTCCTGCAGAGTAGGGAGGCATTCCCTTTTTCTAGAGTGAGGATGCATTCCAGTCTAAAACTGTCATTAAACAAAAATACCCCAAGCCTGAAGGGAAGGCGACCTAGGGCTTGGATCCCCAGTGATTTCCTTCTCAAAGTTTTTTTTCTCTCCTCCATGCTGAAAGCCATAATATAAACATACAAACATATGAAAATGCCAGCAGAAACATGACTAATGGTCTATCGAGTCTGCTCAATTGTGCAGCTAGCCCCTCAACTTATAGCTGCACACCCTCCCTCCTGCTCCTCCTAATTATACCTCCACTCATTCTGTCCCACCCCCTCTTAAAACCCCCCACCATACTATAGGCTACCACCTCCTCAGGCAGGGCATTCCACTTATCCACCACCTGTTCAAAGAAAAAGTGTCTATTTCCCTCCTGAATCTTCCCCCCACCAATCTCAATATATGTCCTCTCGTGACCCTCCCACTTCTAATTTGGAGAATCCTCCCTGTGTCAGTATCTTTAATCCCCTTTAAGTATTTAAAAGTTTTAATTATATCCCCCATCCCTCCTCTGCTCCAGTGAATATATGTTCAGCTCACCTAGCCTATCCTCGTAGGACATACCCTCCAGTCCCCGGATCATCTTTGTTGCACTGCGCTGTACCCCTTCTAATAATCTGTTGTCTTTCTTCAGGAATAGGCACCAGTACTACACACTATTCCAGGTGCGGTCTGACCAGTGACCCCTTACAGGGGAAGGATCATCTCCCTATTCCTGGAAGAGATACCTCTCTCTATACATATATATGATAGTTAGGTTTAGAGGTATTCCCTAGTTTACTCAGGTAAGTTCTGCTGTTGGATGGAGGTAGATGGTGACCCTGATGGCTTTTTCCTCTCTCTTTAGGAAGCCCCCTGTTGTCATCGGTTTAAGCCATTTTACCCATGCTGTTCTGCTAACTTGTACTTCTTATCGATGTTTTATCAAGCAGCCTCTTGCTTCAGTCTGCTTCTCTACCTCGTAGTCAACGATCACTGCTAACGGTCTTTTGGGTGTTTCTTCCTAAGGTACTTTTAGCCAAGGGAAACTTCCTGCAGCACCTCTAGGGGGTCAAACTCTCATTAAGGATTCCTTGCCCTTTGTGGCCCTACGGGGTGGTAATTCCTCATGGAATAGAGAGTGCAAACAGTCACAACAAAAGTAACATAGCTGCACAAGCATAACTCTATACTGGTTGCATAGTCCATTGAAATTTCAAATGTTGTACCAGGGAGCCTTACTCAGCTGGTTAACAGCTGGTTTGTAAATGTGTCCTGCGGGATGCTGTTATTATACACACAGTTAATTGCTTATGTTAGGAAGGCTTTGGATCACAAACATGCTGACAAACTTGAAGGTGTTGTCAGATATAGTGGAGACCCACTGATACATTCATTCAAAGTTTTCATTATACAAATCTATATTTCACAAGCAAGAGCTGAATCATTCAATTGATATTTCATAGTCCGACCGGCTACTTTATCAGGGTATCAATTAAGCAATAATGCACGACAGCGTGTGTGTTGTGCTGGGATAACGTCACGCCTGGGGTGATTAGGCATGAGGCCGCAGGCCGGGTGCGACTAATCACCCCAGAAGTGACATTATCCCAGCACAACACACACCTGGAGTGCATTATTGCTATTATACAATGGCTCATGAGTCAAAAAAAAAGATGAAGAAATATGTTTAAAACTAGTTTGTTTGCTGTTTCTTTCTTTTTTTTATGAGGAGGGTACTGTTTAAAAAATAGTGCCGATTTCTTGCCAGTAGGTGGAGCTGCCCTGTTTATCTGTGGCTCTGCAGTCCCGCGTCTGCACCTCAATCTTTATGTGTTGTTTGTTTCTTTTGTGTCATTACTTTGCTGAGGTGTACTGTCAAATCCAGTGTTTTTTTCAGCTTTCATTTTTTATTTTAAGTCTTTCCCCATCTGTCGGTCCTGCGATGAATAAAAGCAAGAAGTGGCAATGATCAGGTAAGACACACTAAGGCATGGTCTCACACTTGCCATTACTGTGTGTGTGTAGGGTTGTCAGCGAGGAATGCCGTGGCGGTGCGGTTAGGCAGGGGGAGTAGCAGATTGAACTGAGGATTCTATACTTGGTTTTAATTTGTGTATGGGGAGCCAGAGATTTGTGCGGGAAAACTGGTTGCTGTGAAGCTCAGGTCATGATTTTCGCCGAGCCTGTATGCCTGTGAGCGAAGAGCTGATGTGAAGGCAGAATATGAACGGCAGTTAAAAGCTGGTCAGGAAACAGCTGTACCATAATATAAATGGTACATTTCGGGTTGAGATGTTTTTATGTTTTGGAGATTTTAGTTTTATGATGAAGGCCCGGTAAGGGAGGCAGGTTGTGAGTGGGGAAAATGGGCTGCCTAAAGAAAGAGGGATCACTCATTGTGGGCAGTGTGTAGTGATTTAAAATAGGTTCATGCGGTCATCTGCGTGCTGGGACTAGACCCGTGATGTTGTACTGGGATAACATCACGGGTCCAGTCCCAGTTTGACCAATGAGAGGCTAGTATTTTTTCTTGCCATTGTATAATAATGGTTATAAAATATGATTATATTATATATTTCAATACAATGAACCACATTTAATTATTTCAGAATGTAAACAATTTCCCTATACTATATCTTTATAATTTATTGGTTCTGCATTTCTACTGTGGCTGATCATACTCATACTTTATATATTTTATTCTTATTTTAAAGTGATTGCCCCTAAATGCTTTTATATATATAGTGTCAGTGGCTCAGCAGGTAACACACTTGCCTCTGAGTCTGGGAGATCAGAAGGCTGTTGGTTCTATCCCCACACTAGGCACTTGGGTTAATATCCCAATACTGACACTGTAGTGCAGCATGAGAGGGGTGCTGCACTCCTGACATGCTGTCTTTCAGATGAGACATTAAACCGAGGTCCCATCTGCCTGTTCTGGTGGTAATTCAGGTGGATGTTAAAGATCCCGTGGCATTTCTCGAAAAGAAGAAAGGATTTTTTTGGCGAAATAGGGAAATCATAATTCAAGAACTGTCCATACTGTACTGTATCTGCCAAGGAACTCTATAACATATTCTACTCCCGGACTTATCTTCAGTACTTTCTTCATTTTTTCCTTTTATTATATATATTTTGTTTCTTTTTTTCCCACTGAAAACTGCTTCCTTTTTTTTTTTTTGAGTATTCTCTCCTTGTCTCTGTGTAAGGGAAGGGATAAAAGCAACTGAACAAAAGAGTAAACAGGGAGGAGAGGAGGCTCTGTGGGTCACCTTAGAGACTGGAAATGGCACCACAATCCACACAGGGGTTGTATATAGATCCCCATATCAGGTGGATGGAATGGACAAGGATATGATAGAAGGCATACTTAGGATGGCAAAGAAAGGGGGGATACTGTTGATGGGGGACCTTAACATGCCAGATGTTAACTGGAGCACCTTTGTGGCAGCTACATCCAAAAGCAGGGCCATTCTTGATGCCCTTCAGGTGGCATGCCTCAAACAGCTAGTTTTGGAACCCACTCGTGAGGGAGCAATCTTAGACCTCGTACTCTCAAATGGGGACAGTGAGAGGATCTCAGATCTAGAAGTGGGTAGCCATTTGGGAACAAGTGACCACCAAACAGTGTGGTTCATGATAAACTCTGCTACAGAGTCAAGCCATACAAAAGTGAGGGTTCTGGACTTCAGGAGGGCTGACTTTGGCAAGATGGGACAGCACCTTAGAAAAGCACTAGCAAACAGGCTAGAAGGAGGGGTGGAGCAACAATGGGCAAATATCAAAACTGCCATCACAGAGGCAACAAGCGTTTGTGTGAAGCAAATAAACAAATCAAAATGAAAGAAAAAGCCACTATGGTTCTCAAAAGAGGTGATGCTGAAGGTTAGGGAGAAAAAGATAGCATTTAGGAAGTATAAGGAAATACAGAAGGAGCAGGACAGAGAACTGTACCAGTTAAGGCAGAAGGAAGCAGGGAGGGTAGTCAGAAAAGCAAAGGCACAAACTGAGGAAAAGATAGCTAACTCAGTTAAGAATGGGATAAAACCTTTTATAGGTATATGAGGGAGTGTAGAAAGACAAAGGGAGGGATAGTGAGGCTGAATACAATGGATGGTGAGTGGGCAGAGAGTGACAGTGATAAAGCAAGGATACTGAATGAATACTTCTGTTCAGTATTCACAAAAGAGGAAGTGGGGGAGGCGCCTAATCCAATTAACAGAAGCACTCTGGAGAGGGGGAGTTGATCCCAGTCCTTTCACAGAAGAAAGGGTTCTGAAAGAACCCTAAAACTGAAGGTGGACAAAGCAATGGGGCCAGATAGAATTCACCCCAGAATTCTAAAAGAATTAAGCAGAGAACTAGTGACACCACTGACTACACTTTTTAGCAAATCATGGGAGGATGGTGTGATACCTGAGGACTGGAAGAAGGTGGATGTGATTCCCCTTCACAAAAGCGGGACCAAGACAGATGCAAGAAACTACAGACCTATCAGTTTGACCTCTGTGGTAGGGAAAGTGATGAAATCACTTCTGAAGGAAAGAACTGTTGAGTACCTAGAGGCCAGTGGGGCACAGGACCCAAGGCAGCATGGGTTCACAGCGGGAAGGTCATGTCAGATGAATCTAATTGATTTCTTTGACTGGGAGACCAAAGTAGTAGACCAGGGAGTGACTATGGACATGGCCTACCTAGACTTTAGCAAGGCATTTGACACAGTCCCACACAAAAGATTAGTAGTCAAATTAACCATCCTGGGAGTAGGTCCCAAGGTGGTAGACTGGGTAAAACATTGGCTGAACAACATGACACAGAAGGTAATTGTAAATGGAGTCCACTCTGAAGAAAGAGGGGTTGCTAGTGGGGTACTGCAGGGTTCAGTACTGGGTCCAGTCCTTTTTAATGTCTTTATAAGTGACATTGCAGAGGGACTGAAAGGAAAAGTATGCCTCTTTGCAGATGACACAAAGATCTGCAACAGGGTTGATACACAAGGAGGCAAGGAAAGGATGAGAAGGGACTTGACAAGGTTGGAGGAATGGTCAGAAGTATGGCAGCTTGGATTCAATGCAAAGAAGTGCAAAGTAATGCACCTGGGAAACAAAAACCCAGGGGAAGATTACACAATTGGGGGTGAGGTAGTAACAACAACAAAAATGGAAAGAGACCTAGGGGTAATCATATCAGATGACCTTAAGGTTGGCAAGCAATGCAAGAAGGTGGTAGGGAGGGCAGGGGGTATACTGGGATGTATAGGGAAAGGTATCACCAGCAGAAAACAGGAAGTTGTTATCCCCCTATACAGACAGTTGGTGAGATCCCATCTGGAGTACTGCATCCAGTTCTGGAGACCCCATCTCCGCAAGGACATAGACAGGATGGAGGCAATTCAGAGGAGGGCAACTAAAATGGTGCAGGGTCTGCAAGAAAAGCCATTCAAGGAGAGACTAAAGGAGCTTAATATGTATACCCTTGAGGAAAGGAAGGAGAGGGGAGACATAATAGGAAATGTTTAAGTACCTCAGTGGAATCAACAAAGTCCAAGAGGGTAGCATCTTTCAGAAAAAAGAGATGTGCAAGAACAAGGGGACACAATTTGAAGATAGAGGGGGGACGGCTCAGGGGCAATGCAAGGAAGTATTTTTTCACTGAGAGGGTGGTGGACGCATGGAACAGCCTTCCTGAGGAGGTTGTGGGGTCTAAAACTGTGGGAGAATTCAAGAATGCAGGGACAGACATAAGGCAATTTTTGTGAGGGGTAGGAAGAAATAGGCTGTTGGTTAAATAGGATCTGCAGCTTATCCTCTAGGTAGGGAAATGGGCAGACTAGGTGGGCTAAGTGGTCCTTATCTGCCGTCAAAGTCTATGTTTCTATGTCTTGTCCTCTCTTTTTTTTTCTTTCACAATACATTGGTGCAGGCAAACCATAGTGAATCCATCTTCTTTTTTGAATGTTTTTTACCATCTGCTTCATAAACTTGTCTTAAAGAGGTCTGTACATTTTTCCAAAATCTGTCTGCAGACACATAACATTTCTGTAATACCATTTGCATCTGGATTGCCAGATAAAGTACTTAATAATAGCAAAATGACCTGTTGAGTGTTTGAGGAACAAGAGTCACAACATGAAGAATATACTGAGAAATTCAGTACTACATATGTCAATGATATAAGCCATGGTATTTCCAGATGTGGATTACTTCGTCCCATTACTGTCGTACATATATACACTCTAACAAAAGATGCTCTTGTGTCTCTAATATACCTTGGCATGAGTCTCTTGGGCAAAATCTCTCTTTTCTAGATTTATGTTTATTGTTGTTCTTCACATTTAGTTTTCCATGAATGGTTAACCAGAATAAATCCCAGGTGAAATCAGGTATTCTTTAATTCTTCAATTGTGAAATAGCGGTATCCTTGTCTGCCACTGGACGGTTTAGTAAAACCACCGCTTCTTTACAAATTGCTTTCATAAGTATCTCATATACCCTTTGTTTAGGAGCCACCATGACCCGATTACATGGTACTTTCCATTTTATTAATTTCTGAAATATTGGTTTCACATATGTTGGTATTATATTCACTCTAGACAGTAATCTACTCTTCCCCTGTATCCATGCATTTATACAAATTTCTACCCATTCATATATACTCTCTTGCCATACCTTATTCTTCTGACCCTGTCATCTTATTATATTTACATATAAAAATAAACTGTAATAGAAGGCAATGGGATTAACCGTACCTACCTCTCCTTCTTTAATTGATCTATACCTAACACCCCTCCTGATTGGGTTCAGACAACTCCCCCAGAAGGCTTTAAAGAAAATGCTATATAATCTAGTTTATAACTGTTTTGGGGTTGGAAATATAACACTAATATACAAGAATATAGGTATTAGTGAAGTTTTTATCAATGATATTCTTTTCCATTTTGAAATTTGCCGATTAGCCCAGGATTTAGATAAATTTTAGGCTTTATCCATTTTCTTTTCCCAATTCAAAAGAGATACATCACCAGAACCAAATAATACCCCTAAAATAGTGATAGAATCCTGTGTTAAATTTATGCCAGCATATGAAGTTTGAGTCAGCACAACTCCTCCCAATTGTAGACCTATACTTTTATCTGTATTAATGTTAGATCCTGAGGCCTCTGAGTATTCTTCCAACTGGTGTATTATTTCTCCTTCTACAGTTGATTTTTTGATAACCAAAATTATATCATCTGCATATGCCATTACGGATATTGGGGCTGTATCCACTATTAGCCTGATACTGTCTATCTTATTATTCATTAGTATTGCACATAATAACGGGTCAATACAATGAACATAAAGTAAGATACTAAGGGGGCACCCTTGTCTCACACCTTGACAAATTTGTACTGTTTGTCCTGTCCAACCATTAACTCTTGAAATAACATGTGCTGACTTATATAAACTCTTAATCCACTTCACAAATGTTGCCGGTAATCAAAAAAAATTTCAAAGTTTTGAACAGATAACTATGGGCTACAGCATTGAAGGCTTTCTGCTGCTCCAAGCTCAAAAAAAAAAAAAAAACCCTTCTACTGTATCTGTTTGAGTTTTTTGGAAAAGCTCTCTCAAACTAATTAGATTATCTGTTATTCCACATTTTTCTATGGAACATGTTTGGGTCATGCTTATTAAAGTTCCAGAAACCTAGCTTAACCGTTTAGCCAGAATTTTCCTTAAGATTTTGAAATCCATATTCATGATACAAATGGGTCTCCAATTCTTCAATAATTCCTTATCACCTTTTTTACATAGAAAAATCAACTCAGCAATAGATAAATTATCTGATACCTGCTCAGACTGTAACAGTTCGTTAAACAATTGAGTCAATTCTGGTAATAATTGAACCAAAAAATGTTTATAAAATTCTGGAGTCAAGCGATCTACTCCTGGAGAAGTACTGTTTGCCAAGGAGGAAATCACTAATTGTACCTCCAAGTGTGATACTGGTACTATTAATGCCTGTTTGTGTTGTTCTGACAATTTTGGAAATTGGATTTTTGTTGGATAACCTTCCAAATTCTTCACTTCGGGAGGTGTACCTAAGGTATCAGCGACATACTGGTGTACTGTATTCAAAATGCCTATCTTGGCACTATGCATATTCCCCATATTATCTCTTAATTGCAACATTTTCTTATTACACACTTTCTTTGCATTGTCTTTATAAGGGTCAAAAGTTTGTGTATTACCTTCAGTACCAAATCTTATCTCTTTCTGTAAGTTTTTTGGTCTGTTATATTGAAGTTTATGCATTTATTTTTTAATAAGCAACATTTGATTTGTATAATCTATTCTCAAAGTTTCTGTCTTAGAAATTCAAGAATGGAGTTGTTTTCTAAGGTTTAAATAATTCAAATAAAGGTGTGTGTTGTTCTTCCTGGCCAGTTTCTGAAAAAAAATTTAAAATGCATTTTGAAGTCTTCCCACCAGTCAGCATATGATTCATATAGACAAAGAACTGATTTCCTTGCAAACCATAATTGTTCCCATTTCATATTTATATATTCTACCTCCAATAGTTCAGCAATCAGTCTCCAAGGGGATTTCCCACAGGGTGGTCTATTACTCCAATCTATCACTATTTCTACTGCCCTATGGTCAGAGAAAGCCATATCCCATACCTTCCCTCGTGTGACCTCTAAAAAATTTGAAGTAAACATAAAGTCAGTTCTAGTAGAATAAGACCCTCTAATATAAGTAAATCCTCCCTTCTTCTGTATGACCCTGTATGAATCTTGTAAACTAGATGTAGAGAGAATCTCTTTTAAAACATTACTATCACAGTAAATCTTATTAGTTTGAACTCCCCTATTTTCCTTTGCTAAACTGCAATTGAAATCCCCACCCCCCCCAAATAATTAATCTGGCTGTGTGTAGATAGGGTTGGATTTTTTAAAATAAATCTATCCAATTCATCTTACCCTGAGGTGCATACATATTTATTACTCTCACTCTAGTTTGTCCATATTGAATGTCTATAAGTAAGGCCTGACCAAATTCTATCTCTATCAATTTGGTAACTTTTAAATCAGGATTAAGAAATAAAATCCCCAATCCATTACATGTATCCAGTCCTTGTGACCAGAAAGAAACTCCCTGAATCCATAACCTAGTAGCTTGAGCGAGCTCCTATAAAGATTTGAGCCTAGTATCCTGTGTGTATATAATATCCACCCTCTGATGTGAAAGAGCTGACAAGACAGTCAACCTTCTGTTATTGTTTTTTATACTATTGACATTTAAAGTCAGAATATTAAGGGATGTCATAATGAAGACAAAGGATTTATACTCAATTCAACTAGGGCTTTAAGATTGAGATCTTGTCCATTTTTTTCTTACAGTATCTGTAGAACTAGTATCATCCACCCCTGAAGGTTGATCCTTGGTAAAAGAAGAAACAGAGGAGGAATCTGAATACACTTCATCAGAGTCCTCAGCAGTCAAAGCTTTATACTGATTCATTGAAGTCCATTTAGGTGTTCCCTGGGTAATTTTTTGGCCCTTTCCTTTGGATCTGACCGTACTGTCTGTTTTAGCTCGTGGCCTTTTTTTATAGGTTACAGTTTTGAATCGAGGGTCTGTATTTACGGGGGGGGGGCATAGATTCTGGAACAACAGATGATCCCATTTATTTTTGTAATACAATCAAATCAGTAGTGTTAACCATCTCCATTTACCATTCTGTATTGTCCAACATTTTACTGTCCTGTTATAAATTAGAGCATTCCTGAGATGTAGGTTCAGTACTTTGCTGTTGATTCTTCTGGGGCAGTGACTGTGTCTTATCATTTGTTTGTTTTTCTGTAGTGTGTGAGTTTGATAATATCACTGTTTTTTTTTCTTTGTCTATTTCCTTCTGTTTATGAAGTTCTTGTGTCCTATGTGCTGAGGCCACAGCACAGCCTTTTTTTCTGTGCCTGAGTAATTGCTTTGTGTGTAGATACATCCTCCTAATTATGGGAGGCCCAGGGCCACTTAACATAGGAGTGACCTTTCTCCTCACATAATTTACAATGGAACACATTTATACAAGATGTTGCAAGATGACCCAGTTCCAAACAATGTGTACATTTTTGGGTATCACAAGCATTACTTAGATGTAACCTGGAACCACATAGGTGACATGATTTCAGTTGACCAGGGTAAAAAGGGGATCCTCTGTCCTTCTCCAGAAAAAAACTACGTGGAAGATGTCCAATACCTGTATTCAAAATAAACAGTTTGCATTTCACCCTCCATCCTCCTGTCCAAATTTTCCCTGAGTCAATTACTGGGACAGGCTGTTCCAACACTTCACATCTTTTCTTTAGCCAGTATAAAATATCTGATATATTCATACCTTCATTTCTTGAAAATAATCGTGATAGTTTGTACTGCAGGTTTTGTGATAGGTATAAGCCAGAAAAGGGGTCCAAATAGGAGAATTCTTTATTTCATTATAGTTCACTCAAAATCTGTCCAAAGCTTCTACAGTTTTAAAGCTTATATCATAATTGTATTTGTCTGTATGAATAAGAGCAAATATCTCAGAAGCATAAAATTTCATTGAGTTCTTTAGCAAATTTTGCCCCACATATACCCGATCTGCAGGGGGTCTCTAGGCCTCCTTTATATAGCAAACTGATTGCATTCCTATGAGGTGCTGTTTCTCCTTTATTTTTGAACAAGTCTGCCATCTGAAGCATGGGTTTAAAAAATGTCCTTTTATTTGGGTTTTGCAAGTTTTGCTCTCTAAGCCCTACTGATAAAGTCTCCTCTCATCTAATCTGTTCAAAACTGGAAGTGCTTTGATTTTGTAACTCCTCAAGTACCACTAAACCCACATTTGCTGTGTGAGAACCAGACTCCTTTCTTTTCCTAAACCCACTGTATTTGTTTGAATCATTGCAGAAGGAACAGTACAAGAATCTAATAATGCTGTCTGATCCTTAACACAATCCTTATTTTTAATGTGTCCCACATTGTGAAGTACAGCTCTTTTAGGTGATTGAATCATTTTACCTGTATTTGTAATTTCGACATCTTCATACTGTGCGACTGCAGGATCTAATGGGTCAGGTCTCCAAGAGCCATCCATTTCTGCTATCTACCCTGCAGCTTGAAGCACATCGCTAGGGCACCAAGTAGAGCCTCTTCGAGAAAATTGAACTCCTAGAGTTTTCTTCTATGCTCCTTCCTTCATAGGAGGCCCTGTTTCAGTTGCCCACATTGAAGTCTCCAATGACTCAGCAGGTGAAACTATCTCGTCAGAAGTTACTGGCAAACCGGGCATGGCAGCTACTTGCTACTGCTGCAAAGCTTTGCAATTAGTGTCCAAATGAAAAGGTCACTCACACTATTAGCTGCAGGTTCTTGTCACTCCAATCCAGGAATTAGAGGCTGTTGATCTGCATTGTCAGAAAATGCAACCTGTATGACTTTCTCCTCCGCCTGAACCGGTCAGGAATCCTGTTGTTTCATTGCCATTTTAGATGAATCCACTGCAATTACCCTTTGCAAATCTTCCACTAGATGTGGATCTTGTTCAGTAAATTTCTGGTAATCCTCCACATCCATAGGTGAAAATGATATATTCTGTGACTCTTTGGTCTCTAAACAAGCTGCGGTCAGGGAAGAGACCTGCTCCCCAGCCTCCCACACATCTGTGCACTCCAAGGTCTGGTGTGAAGTGGCCATCTTGGCAGACAGCCAGCACTTCCCCCCACAGCAGAGTAGGGGAATTTCCCTGGTGCCCTGGCCAAATTTCCCCTCATTCACTAAAAATACCACCAACAGCTTAATCTAGTTCAAGGTCAGTTGGCATTCATCTGTATTTGTCTAGTGCACTTACCCGGTAAACAAAAACTAAATAAATAAAATACAATAAATAAATATGGAAATGACCTCCAAGTTCATAAATTGGTGTGACAATCTTTATCTAAACCAATTTGCATCACCATATTTGTTACAAAATCCTTTACTTCTATATTCTGAAACACTGACTCCATATCTAAGCAGCAATGTCAACTTGTGGACCTCTCTGTCACATTTTGGCTAGAAATTTCACAGAGGCTAAAAAGTAGAAAAACAACTGATAAAAACATTTATTGGTCCCTGCTATTTATCATGTTTTACAACTATTAATGAAATCTCAGCATATAAAGCATTGCCGGTTTCTCATCAAATCACAATTGAAGATGAAGAAGGAGAAGAAGAATCAGCATTTATATAGCACTTTTCATATACAATGTATCCCAAAGCACTTTACAAGCAATGCTGGACTGGTAGTAAAGTGACTGAATGTGTAGTGGTGACCACAGCACACATCAACACCCATGGACAGCCAGGACAATTGCATGATTCAGTTTTATGGGAAGGGGAACATTGGCCAGGACACAAGGGAAATTCCCCTACTCTGTGTAGGAGTCACTGTCTCGGAGGTGTACACAGCATTCTCAATGGATCTGGAGTTGGAGCAAGGTGAGGGTGGTGAGGTCTCCTCTGAGGGTGAGGTATGCGCTGATAATGAAGAGCAGCTGCGGGTAAAAATGGGTGACATGAATGCAGAACATTTTGATTCAGTGGCCTGTGCAGATGAATTGGAATTGTGAAAATCCTATGAATTAAAGCTTCAAACTGCTAAAGAAGACTACGAATCCTCCTCCCAGTTGTTAAGTGAAGAAAAGAAATGAAAACGTGTACAGGGTCTCTCGCCTTCTCCTACGACTTCAGCAGCGAAAGTGTTCATGACCATGTAGCATGAGGCAGGATCAAACCCATCTGATAAGGATACTTCTGGGCCAACTGCAAATTTGGGTCCTTCCATTTCAGCAGTGCCAGGCCATGGAGATTGGTCTGCAGCAAAGGCTCTTACGCAAGCCGGATGGAAATGCTGTGCGAATGGCTCGTGGGAAGTGGATGATGATTTCGGCAACGGCCCTATTCAACCTGAAAATTATTCAAGGCAGTCAAGTCAAGCTCTTGGGCATGGTGGATTCACTAGCTGACAGTATTCCAGCTGAAGTTGTGTCACTTCATGGTGAGCATACACTTTTGCCTGTGGTTAAAAGTTCTCCTACATATTCCCCATTTGTAAGGCTCTCAGGTTTTGGGTCTGGGGGTACCACTGAGGGTGAAAGTCCATCAAAACAATCTCTTTCAAAGCCTACTACCACTGAAAACAAAAAAAAAAACACTTGCTGAATTGTTTCACAAGCCAGTAGAAATGGCAAAATGACATAATGCAGTTAGACTCAGATATTTGGGTGGTACGGAAGAACTGCCTAATCGTTTTCAGGTTGGCCATATACTCCTGAAACAAAATTTGGGTTTTACACTCTCTGAAGTGTATGCATTAATACATGCCCCAGGAAAACATATATTCGATGTGAGTTTTAGAACTCCTGCCTTATTGGAAAGGTTTTGGGCTAAATATTTGATTCTGAATACCAGTCCTTTCTGGGAGCATTTTCAAGTAATCCCTCTTACAAAACAGTCATTCTGGATTATTACAGTGCTACTCTGGAATGAAGGGGTTAATATTACTGATATTTTACAGTGGCTGAATAAAACATTTGATGTTCAAGGAGCTCCAGAGCCTATACTAGACAATGAAGGATTTTGGAATGGGGGTGGCATTTGAAAGTAAAAGTATTTCAAAATGCAAATGATTTTCAGCATCTTCAGAATTGTTTTATTTTTGGGCTGGGATAAGGGCTTCATTTTCTATTTGGGGCAACCTAGAAGGTGTCATAAATTGGTTTTCTGCACCACATTAGGGCCATTCTTCCTTGCAGTACTGGAGGGAACATGGCACCCCCCTCCATGGAAACCCCATGGAACATTTAAGGTTTGAAATGTGATTCTGACAGGAACATGGTATCTTCTGCTCAACATATTTCCTTATCAAATAAACTTGCTAGTCTCCCCATTGAAGACATTATGCAGGATTTGGATTCTGACACAGCTTCAAGATCTTCTTCTAAGAAGGATCCTTCTTCGGATATGGAACAGGGTCCTATAACTGCACATACATTAAAATCGAAACAGAAAAAGCAAAGTGGTAGCTTGGGTATTCAAAAAAAGTACTTGAAATAACACTTGCCTCCTTAGGTGTGAACTTTTCTCCTTAAGTCTGATGATTTGACTCTTGCTTCTTTAAACATAAACAGTATTAGATCTGAAAAAAACGACTAGCCACCTTTGATCTCTTTACAGGTTCCTCTTTTGATGTGTTTTTTTCAAGATACTAGACTGTACACGGTAGATGATTTTGAGCTGGCTTCTAATACATGGCTTAATGGGATGTGTTATTGGTCTGGGGGAAGGGAAGCTTTATGTTCAGGAGCAGGAATTCGTATTTTACTTTTGATGTTACTCTCACTAATATAGTGGATATAGAACCAGGATGTGCTCTTATGTTAGATATTTCTATTCATGGATCGGATTTTTGATTAATCAGTATTTATGGGCCTCAAGTGAAAACTGCTAGAATAGCCTTGTTGAATAAAATTCAACCATATCTCTTTACCAGGAGAAATGTGTTGTTTGGAGGAGATTTCAATATTAATCACACCCTTCATGATAGGGGAGTTGTGGGTAATAAATTATATTGTGATACACATTGTTTAAATGATTTATTACATTTAAAGGGTTTGAAAGATGGTTTTGCTGATTTTGGTAATTCCACTTCTTATATTTATTTTTCTGGTTCACGAAAATCCAGGATTGGCTATTGTTTTTTATCTCCAAATTTTCAAGTTAGAGACCTTAAAACTGTGCCAGTTGCCACATCTGATCATTTAATGTTACAAATTACTTTATCTGATTTTTCAGCAACTTCTAAAGGGCCTAAATACTGGAAACTAAATTTGTCATTATTGCACATCCCAGAAGTTCGACAAGGTTTTTTCTCTTTATTATCCACAAGAAAATCAGTTCATTTTCTTTATGATTCTCCACAGTTGTGGTGGGTGGAAACAAAATTGGATATCAAACATTACTTTAAACATATTCACAAACCTCTGGCCCCTCTACCAATGACACAATGCTATCTCTCCAATGCGATTTCGATGCCGTACAAAGTTGGCTCAGGTCCAACCAGCTGATCCTAAATGCCAAGAAAACCATCTTCATAACCTTCGGCACCCATCCCAAGCTATCCCGGCTGGCTGCCCCCCCTGTCTTCCACACCCTGAATGGCTCCAACCTAGACTCCTGCACCTCCTTCCAGTACCTCGGGGTTTGGCTCGATCAACACCTTGATATCCATGCCCACATCGAATCTCTACAGAAAAAACTCCACCCTAAATTAGGAGCACTGTACCGACACAAAGACTCCCTTCCCACCTCTGTTAGGAGGGAGCTAGTCCTCAAAATGATCCTCCCCATTTTTGACTACAGGATGTAGTCTCAGTGCTGCCCACCATCTACCCTGGCCAGGCTGGACCCCTCTATCACTGTTCTGTGCTTTCACGCGCTCGCTGCCCTCCCTCCACCCATCACTGTGACCTATACAGAGCCTCTCCTTCCCATCTTTAGAATCTCAGCGTAAACTACACTGTACCAACCTTATTTACAAATACTGGTTGAATACCCTCCCCCTCTACCTCACATGTGCTCTATCAACCCAACCACCCCCGTCTACCCCCTCAGAGCTTCTGATCCTAAACAACTCCATGTACCCTTCATGCGCACCTCTAACGGCCAAATGGCCTTTATGCATCAACTGCCTAAACTATGGAATGAGCTACCTGCAGACATCAGGCTCTCAGACTCCTACTGGGCCCTTAAACCACGACTGAGGTCCCACTACTCTGTTGTATGTAACTGCCACCTGCTGATTTAGCTTACATATATAATAAGGTCTTATACCTGCTGCCTGTTGTCTAACCACACTGTGTACTGTGACTACTGCTAACTACTCTAGACCTATGTAACACTGTTGTACTGTGACTTTACTGTATTTATTCTTTGACCTATGTAACCCCAGGTCGCATCTGGAAACGAGCGGGCCCCGCTCAGAATGCTTATCTGGTAAATCTCTTAAATAAATAAATAAATAAATAAATAAATATTGGTAGAATTTTAGATAAGGCTCTACAATCCAAATATAACAAGCTTCATACTGACTTGCATTATTTATATTCGAAAATTGATACGGGTGAACATGTGGATTCGGCTCTTTTATCTGATATAAAAAAATGACACAAGTTCAATATGATAGGAGAAAATCTTTAGAAGCTGAACAGTGTTTTGGATTGTCAGGATCACAGGGTGCAGGTAACCCATTTGAGAGTTGTGCTGCTCATCGTGTAAAAAGGATACGAGGGTTTTGGAAACATCTGTAGGTGAACTGATTGTTTCCTAACAAGAGATTTTGGCAGAATTAGATGTACATAGATACATAGATACATAGACAGTGTCAGCAGATAAGGGCCTATGGCCCACCCAGTCTGCCCATTTGAGCTTGTAAGTTCAGTTTGTTTTCCTAGAAGTCTGTTGCCCCTTCCCCCTGACCTCTAGAATTCCTTTATGTCTATCCCATGCATTCTTAAATCCTGTGATTGTTTCAGCCCCCACCACTTCCTCTGGCAGGGTGTTCCACTTGTCCACCACCCGTTCTGTGAAGAAATTCTTTCTCATGTTTCCTCTGAATTGTCCTCCCTCCAACTTCATTCCATGCCCTCTAGTCCTGGAACATCTTTTTCGCTTAAAAATAGTGTTTTCCTGCACCCTGTTCCTCCCTGTAAGATACTTGTATGTCTCTATCATATCCCCTCTCTCCCTCCTCTCCTCCAGGGAGTACATGTTCAGTTCCTTCAACCTGTCTTCATAGGACTTGTGATGCAATCCATGTACCATCTTTGTTGCCCTCCTCTGAACCTTCTCTACCCTGTCTATGTCCTTATGTAGGTATGGTCTCCAGAACTGTACACTGTACTCCAGGTGGGGCCTCACCAGTGTCTTGTATAGTGGAATTATGACCTCCCTTTTCCTGCTGGTGATGCCCCTGCCTATACATCCCAGCATCCTATTTGCTTTACCTGCTGCCTTGTCACACTGTTTCCCTACCTTGAGGTCATCAGAGATGATAACCCCAAGATCCCTTTCCTGCTTGGTGCATGCTATATCCTCACCCCCCAACTGATATATTGTGCCAGGGTTTTTGTGCCCCCATATGCATTATCTTGCCTTCTTTACATTGAATTTCAACTGCCAAACCCCTGACCATTCTTCAAGTTTCTGCAGGTCACTTCTCATTCTGTCTACACCCTTCTGGTGTGTCTACTCTGTTACAGAGCTTTGTGTCATCAGCGAACAGTGAAATTCTGCCTTCTAGGTCCTGCGCAATGTCACTGATAAAGATGTTGAGTAGGACCGGTCCCAGTACTGATCCCTGTGGTACCCCACTGGTCACTCTTCCCTCTGTGGAGTGACAGCCATTTACCACCACCCTCTGTGTCCTGCCACCCAGCCAGTTACCTACCCACCACACTACTGTCCTGCCCACACCCATATTCCCCAGTTTGTGTAATAGTCTTCTATGTGGCACAGTGTCAAAGGCCTTGCTGAAGTCCAGATAGGCCATGTCCACTGCCCTCCCTGATCCACCTCCTAGTCACCCAGTCAAAAATTCAATGAGGTTGGTCTGACATGACCTTCCCTGGTGAAACCATGCTGCCTTGGGTCCTGTAGTCCATTGACAACCAGATGTTCCACCAATCTCTCCTTTAGTAGTGCTTCCATTATCTTCTCCACTACCGAGGTGAGGCTGACTGGTCTGTAGTTCCCTGCTTCCTCTTTGTTCCCACTTTTGTATAAGGGGACTACATCTGCTGTCCTCCAGTCTTTGGGTACCTCCCCTGTTTCCAGTGATGTATATCTTCATCAGCTTTTTAGAGCATATGTAGATGTGACAGTAAAAAGTATAGACCATTGGTTGTCATTATGTAATCCCCCAAAAATTCCTGATTGCTTATTGTCCTCTCTTGTTTTGCCCATTACGTTGCAGGAATTGGAAATGACTATATGTAGTTTACCATCCTTCAAATCACCTGGTTATGATGGTCTTTCAAATGAAATATACGCAATGATTTATGATTATTTAAGGGTAGAATTATTTAGTCTTTTTAATTCCATTTTAGATACTGGAGTGTCCCCAACAAATTTTCACAAAGGATTGATGATTTTTCTTTATAAGGCAGGGGACAAAAAAGATCTTAGAAGTTGGAGACCAATTACATTACTGAATTCAGATAGTAAGATTTTGTCAAACATGTTGAGTACTAGGATTTCTTTAATTTTGCCATTTATTGTGGGTCCTTTTCAATTTTGTTTGGTTCTGAGGAGGAATATTGCTGATGCTTTGGTTTTACTTAGGGAAGTGATGGAATGTGGTAGGTTTGGTGAACTTACTGGTTTTTAACTTAGTTTGGACCAACTTAAAGCTTTTGATAGAGTTTCACATTTTTATATCTGACAGGGTTTGGAGAAATTTGGGTTTTCCGAACAACTTATATGTTGGCTTAAAAACTATTATGCTGCCACAGAAGTAGTGCCTTATGTGAATGGTTGGATTGGAAAATTTAGGAACCATACCTGGGGAATTAAACAAGGTTGTCCCTTGAATCATCTATTGTACATTTTAACATTGGAACCATTTCTGGCATGTTTAAGAGCTGATACTCAGATTAGTGGTTTTTCTTTACACAGTGAAATGGAGGAATTGAAAGTTATTGCCTATGCTGATGATATTTGTATTTTTTTAGCAGATGTTCAATCCAGTAATGCTGCAGATGCAATAATATTTCCTTGAAGAAATTCCCAAATTGGCAGATAAGGGAGATGTTATTGTCCTGGGAGACTTCAATATGCCATCAATTGACTGGAGTACTATTTTTGGACATACCAATATTGAAAAGTATTTAATAAATATTATAATGGAAGTAGGGCTTGATCAACTTGTTAAGGAACCTACAAGGGGTCAAAATACTTTAGACCTTCTTCTTACTAATATTGAACAAAAAATTAATAATTTTCAAATTAGTGACCCCCTTGGAAATAGTGATAATTTTTCCATTCTGTTTGAAATTCCCTATGAATTTTTACCCCATTTATGAAAGATTATAATAGAGCTAACTTCCAAGCTATTAATAAAGAAATTGCAAATATCAATTGGGAAATCTTGCTCTCTAAATTACCAACTGAGGAGGCTTGGAATTCATTTAAACACATAATAAGTAAATTAGAGCATCAGTATATACCAATTAAAAGAATTTATAATAATAAAGGGAAGATCCCAATATGGTTCAATAAAGCCATTAAATCCCAGATTAGACTTAAAACTAAACTGTTTAGTAAATTGAAAACCAGCCTACAGCCTAATAAAAACATATTATTAACTAAATATAGAACAGCAACTAAAACATTGAAAAAAATGATAAAAACAGCTAAAGTTAATTTGGAATTTAAATTAGCCCATACAAAAGACTGTCATAAGTCACTTTATTCTTATCTAAATAATAAAAAAGGAAACTCCAGGGAAATAGGCCCAATATTTAATATGGGAACCAAATGTGAATCAGATGTTGATACTGCAAATCTTTTTAATAAATACTTTTGGTTAGTTTTTTTCTCCATCTGACATAAATGTTTATAGAGCATCTCATTCTCTAACTCATTCAATTACTCAAGTAATTAATATGTCTGACATTCTGCAAGCAATTGGTAAATTGAAATCAAAAACAAGCCCAGGCCCTGATAACATTCATCCAAAATTTCTTATGGCAACTTCCCAATTTATTTCCCTTCCATTGTTAATCATCTTTAATAAATCACTACAAGAAATTCAAATACCTAATGATTGGCGTACAGCAATTGTTACACCAATATTTAAGAAGGGAAATCGAGGAAATGTTGAAAATTATCATCCCATTAGTTTAACCTCTGTTGTAGGGAAACTTATGGAGAGGATTATTAAAACAAAGTTAGAGGATGAGGTTATAACCAGAGGTATAACAGATTTAACTCAACATGGCTTTATGCCATGTCACTCGTGTACCACAAATTTAATTGCTTTTTACAATATTATTAGTACACTTCTTGATAATTGGATTTCTACAGATGTAATACAACTTGACCTCAGTAAAGCATTCGCTAAGATACCACATACTAAACTCTTACAGAAATTAAAAACATTTGGCATCTCAATGTACCTTGTTGACTGGATAGCTGATTGGCTTACATGTAGAACCCAAAAAGTCAAATTTAATAACATTTTATCTGACTGGGGCTTGGTAATGAGTGGGGTTCCTCAGGGCTCAGTATTGGGTCCCACACTATTCAATTTATTCATTAGTGATATGCAAGCTAGACCAAATAATTATCTTTCAAAGTTCGATGGTGATACCAAATTGGGGGGTAAGGTTAATGACCCCAAAAATTGGGAAACATTAGTTACTGACTTAAGGAAAATAGAACAGTGGGCAATTGAGAACGAAATGTTTTTCAATCATGAAAAATGTGTGGTTCTTCATTTTGGAAGAAATAACCCAATGCATGATTATTATCTTAATAATATTAAACTTAAAACATCAAGTTGTGAAAACGATTTGGGGATACTCATAAATAACAAACTTACATCTAGGAAACACTGCCTAAAAACAGCCAAAATGACCAATGGTCTCTTAAAGCAAATTAAATGTACTGCTATTACCCATACTGAACAATGTATTATTCCCCTGTATAGGACCTTTATAAGACCTTGTGTTGATTATGGCTCCCAGTTCTGGAACCCCTATCTTAAGGGAGATATATCTTGCCTGGAACATATTCAGAGGAGAGCAACTAAAATTGTTCCAAGACTTAAACATCTTGATTATACTACAAGATTGAAACTTACTGGTTTATATTCATTAGAAATTAGGAGAAAAAGAGATGATTTATTATTAATTTATAAAATTTGTCAGTCACCCACTCTTATGAGCGAATGTGGACTCGATTATTCAACCAGAAAGATAGTCCCTAGATTACACAATAAACAGGTAGAAATACAATCCTTTAAAACTAAGAAAAGGGGAAATTTTTTCACCATACAAGCAGCAAGGCTGTGGAACACTCTGCCCCAAGAATTCATCAACATATGTAACTTTGATGCATTTAAAAATAAGTTGGATCTATGGATAAGGGAGAACTTATGTTGAGTTCTAAAATGACCCACACATTGTGGGGGACAATCCTGATGGGCTACAGCCTTCTTTTGTCCCTTAAACCAAGTAATACCAAGTAATAACTTTAGATTTTATGATGTACGCAGGAGCAAAGATTAATCAACAAAAAAGTAAGTGTTTTGTTTTTGGGGGGGAGCCCACTAATTATCAAGCAATTATGGGTATACCGGTGCTTACATCTGCAGCCAAAATTTTAGTGATTTATTTTGGCATTGTTAATCCTGTGGAATTCAATTGGAATATTCTCATTAAGGAAGCACAAAGTAGGGTTCAGCATTGGAACAAGTGGAGAATGTCTAAACTTAAGCAGATTTAAATGGTTAAGACATTTCTATTGGACAATTTTTTTTTACATTTGGCTGTGATAGTTCCTCTTCCAAAACATCTTCAAACTTTAATATTGAGTCTTTCCTTTGGTGCCATTTGGGACAATAGATCAAATCCTATCAAAATAGGTATACTATATCTTAAAAAGGGACAGGGTGGTCTAAATATGGTAAACCCTGTTCTTTTCTTTTTTTTGATCTTTTTATCTTTTCATTTAAAACCTTTACTTTGCAACATCCGTACAGAATGGGCCCCTTGGGTTCTTGATTATCTTGCCCAGTGGTTGGATAATTGGAAACCAGACACCCCAATTATGAAACAAAACATATTCAGGCTTTACCAACATATTTTTTTTTATGTTTTCGAAAATTGAAGTTATGGAAGATGACCAAAAATGACGTTGTTTATTCTACAAGGAAGGAATTGAATTCCCAACTTCAACATACTTATTTTTTTAATGGCCCCATTATTTTGTTAGACCTCTTACTGAACAATCTCAGATTAAAAGTATGTTGTTGCATTCAAATATGCTGAATTATATGTGGGATGTTACTTGGTTAGGTGTACATTATAAATTAAATGTTAAAGGTAATTTATCTCATAAAAATATGAACACAAGGGCATGTCCTAGGACTTTTATATGTACAGCAGATATTGAAACTATGGAACATTTGTTTTTTCATTGTCCTTATGTTCAAGGTTTTTGGGATTTATGGAATGCTCATTGGGTTGCTTAACCTTTTACGGATCTTACGGCGGATATTTTGTTATTAGGGATTATTCCACATCAGCGGCATTCTTATGATGTCCATGTCATACGTGAAATATTAGGTTGCATTAAATATTATATTTAGCAGGTACAATGCCAATGGTCCTTGCAACAAGTGTTTGTTACACAAACTCAACTTTTTCATTTAGTTACAGATGCAAGTGTGGGTATCCGTACTCATAATAAGCAGCAATTGTCTCACGCAGTTTACAGCAAAAAAATGGAAAATATTCCATTTGTTGGATACAGGTTGAAAATGACATATTTTTTTCTGATTTCAGTTTTTTTTTTTGGTGGCATAAACTTCATACTTGTATATTTATGTCTCCTTTTATAATCTGTTTTTTTTATTCTTTTTGCTTCCTGTCAGTTGAAATACAGGCATTTTCTTTTGTGTTTAAAGTTTATGTATGTTGTAATACATATTTCTGTTTATGATTCTGAGTTATGATTTGTGGTATATGCTTCACTGTTGTATAATTTGTCTATAGTTTTGAATTAAAAAATCCCCTACTGTTGCGTGTGTTTTTCCAAGCACTGTGGGGGAGTCAAATGAACCCTATAAAGAGAGGGATTACATATAGAATAATAAAAGAAGGAGGGTTGGAGATGGTAGATTCAGGGATTTTCTATTATAGTATCTTTATATACCATAATATGTTTCCCACAGTAGGTAGAGAGAAGAAGTTATGGGAAGAGGTGGCATCTGAAAGGGTAGAAATTGTTAAAACAGCATGGGAGCAAGGGAACAGAAGGCTATTAAGAACATCTGTTGTTCTGAGTTATGTGAAAACAATGATACAGGAACTACTCAAGTTCCAAGTACAACCAAATACAGGTGTTAGGACAACACAGGAGATATATGAGGGAATAATGTTACAGACAAAACAAGAATTAAAAATACCAGACTGTCCAGCAACTCAAATACAAACAACTTTATCCCAATTAACAAATAAAAGGGTACCAGCATTTCCATGGGATATGCTATGGTTAAGCATCCATGGAAGGTTAAATGATAAGAATAATCTCAAATACAAACAACTTGCAGAGCGTTATTGTCTGAGGAACTCATGTATACACATTTTGGAAATGCAGGGACATCTGTTCTTGGAAAGTGAGTTTGTAAAGTAGTTTTGGGGTACTGTAAATAGGACGTGGAAGACTATCTTGTTTCAGAATATATTGTATATGGAAACAGTACATGCAGAATATACAAAGAAATGGGATAATTTCTACAAGGGGACATTACAGATTATATTTGCATTACTTAAATATTACATATGGCAAGCAAGGTGCAAATGGATTATTCAGCAACAAGAGACATTACCTGCAATTATGGTTAAGAGTGTGATGATTTCCATCTAGCAAGAATATGAGAAAGATACAAAAATAGTAACAAGAGAAGCACTACCCAAACTATGGAAGAATTGTAGCGACTTTATGATGTGAAAAAAAAGGAGGAGGGAATGCAAGAATACGGATATGAATTAAGCTACGGAAAGAGAAGAACACTAGTTAAGATGGAACTAGATAGATAATGAATGAAGATAAATTTAGAAAGTGCTTTGATAGGAATGAATGGTTTTTGTGTTTGGTTTGAATTTTACAACCCTTTTCCCAAAAAATTCCTCTACTGTTCTTGATGAGTGCGCTGCTGTCTCAGTGAACATGGATCAGTGTGTGAGATAGACACTCCGAGGGAGGATGCTGTGAGAATGGAGACAGAGAAAGAGATGGTGGAATATGGTGGAGTATCAAAGGAAGAAAATTATGAGTCGGCCCCCATGGCAGGGGCATCAGAAAATGAAGAATCAGACATGGAGGAGATTGATTTAGAGGTATTGGTCAGAGATGATGTGGGTACAACCTCTGACTGAGACAAGAATATGGCATCTGCATTTGCACAACTGGAGCAGAGACTGGAGGAGAAAAGGATTTCCCTACAGCAGATGTTGGAGGAAGATGATGACAGAAGATTGGAGGAACAATGGAAGGACCCAGGCAGAAGGAATAGTCCAGAACCTAGAGAGTTAGCATGGCCAGGAAGGAAACAAGCTGACCCCAAAGTGAGGCATCTGCTGTTTTGATGAGTCAGGCAATAATTCATGCATTTGGATTACTGAGAGGATTTTCTCACGAGGGAATGGAAGCCAGGTACTGCACTGCAAGGGGCCGGTTGGAAGCAAGGTCCAGATGGAAGGTGACAATCGGAGGTGAAGTGGATTGACTTCTTCCAGAATGGTAAGGCACCCAAGATTGCAAAGCCCAGACAGGGGAGTGAGAGGCAGCAGGAAGAAAGTTTGGGACATGGCACAGGAGTGCATTGCAAACAAGCAGTGTCAGTGGCCCAGTAGACAGCACACTCGCCTCTGAGGCTGGGAGATCAGAGGGCTGTGGGCTCAGTTCCCACATCTGGCACTTAGGTTAATATCCCAATACTGACACTGTAGTGCAGCATGAGGAGAGTGCTGCACAACTGAGGTGCCGTCTTTTGGATGAGACATTAAACCGAGGTCCCATCTGCCTGGATTGGTGGTAGTTCAGGTGGATGTTAAAGATCCCATGTCACTTATCAAAAAAGAGTAGGGGAATTTTTTTATTTAAAAAACATAGAACAAAATATACAAAAGCATATTGCATCATACAAAACTATAAATGAAAGAAATCAAAAACAAAAGGAAAGATTACAACATACATGAAACTCCAAACAAAAATAAGCAGCATTCGTACAAAATCCCCATCCCATCCCTACTAAAGATTAGGGAAATGTGCAAAATAAAACCCAAAACAAACCATACAAAGGTGGAGTACACCACATAAAATCATAACAGAGGGAAATCAAAAAACAGAAACAAGGATTACAGCATTCTTGAATCTCTAACATAAATAATCTGCATTTGTGTACAGCCCCCATTCCATCCCCACTAAAAGAGAAGGGTAAATGTATGTTATGGAAAACTCAAACAAAATATACATAAGAGCTGTATGGCGAACTGAATCAGAAAGAAAAAAAATCAATAGCAAGAATAAGTGGCATGGAAGATATAAACTGCTAATAGAAATAATCTGGTATAGTACACAAACCTCATTCTGTCCCAAACAAAAAGTAGGTAAATGACTTGTCAAAAATCATAATTAATACATAAACAATGTGTGTGACGTACAAAACCAGAGAACAGGAGAAAAAAAATTCAAAACAACAGAGTCAAGGAAGGACCCAGGAACATAAATGCTAGTATCGTTAAAAAACCTCATGCATTACAGAGCCTTTCTGAACAATAAACAGCTTGCAGGCCCTGCAAGATCTGAGAAACAATCTGGGAAGGGCTACTAGATTTATGCTGTAGCAAATATGAACATCTAGTCTGCCACAAATAAAAGTGACAAAAAGCAAAAATCAAAGCGAAGAGTGCTGGGATGATAACGACATAAATCAGGGGAATAAATACCAAAAATTAAAACATCGTATGTAGGGATCAGGAGGGCAAGTCCTCTCCTCATGAGCTTTATGCTTCAGGTTATCCCTAACTCCAAGCCTCCCTATACAGGATAACCAGGTAACATCCCAAACTCGCCGAGGAATTCGAGAATCAGTCAATTGAAGGAAGACACTCAAGGAGTCAAGAACAGTACCAAAAGAATCCCACAACTTGGTCAAGTCCGAAAAGACAAGTCCATAACAGACTGATACAAAAGCTTCCTTGAAGAGGAAAGAATCATGGTGGGTTCAAACACCACTGATGAATCTTCAGAAAATACGGAGTATATAATGGGAGATTATATTTTCTAAAATTCTGATGTATTTCAACAGGTGGAAGGTGCCAAACAGTGCATAACAGAACAACACTATGATGAAGAAGAGAAAACTAAAATGCTGGCTGAGATAGAACAAGATGGGGAATAGTAAATTATAAACAAACAGTGAAAAAACACCAAGAGGTTCAACATCCGAACCACACCATGGCAATAATCACGATATGTATAATTCACTTAACCGGTTCAAGTGACTGCCCCAGAATCCCTGAAAGAAAATATTATACAAGCAAGTTTCCAAGGAAAAAAGGAACCGGGTAAACAGTGGCTAAATGAAGAAATAGAAGAATAAAAGTTTTTAGTAACAAAACCCATTTCCACTTTGCAATACTGTAACCCTTCCAGGAAGCAACTATTTGGGAAGCTTTATCCAGAATAAAAGTTCAGTTGGCAAGGCATCATCAGCAGAATCAAAAGTCAAACCCAAAAGCTTGATTGGGGTGGACCGCAGAGGGACCCCAACAATACAGGATCGATGATCTGGGGGTGGCGGCATCGGGAGAAGTAAAGCCGAGCTCTTCCCATAATTCAATTTGGAGCCTGACACCCATTCAAATTCCGTAAGAAGGAGTAATAAATCGGACTCTTGAAGTTGAGGAGTGGTGAGAATACAAAGGTCATCTGCATAAGCAGACACCGGAGGAATAGTACACACAGAAGGAAAGGCCAGATGTGGGATAGACGGATGGAGCAAAATCCTGCTTAGTAAAGGATCTGTATGAAAAACATGAGAAGAGGACCCCAGTCTGACTCCAAAAGGAGGGACACAGGAGGAGCCATTCACAAAAGGTTGAATCCAAGCAGTCGAATAGAGCAATCTAATCCATTGATAAACCATGTGTAATACTGTAGTGAGACAGAACCAGAAAAGATTCTCATGATTCACTGATCAAACACCTCTTCTTGATCTAAGGAAAGAAAAGGTGAGGGAGAAGAGGAAGAGCTAAAAGCGGAGACATCCCATAGGAGCAATAGACTGGAAGTTGTAGTACGATGAGGAATGGCAGAAGTCTGAACATCAGAAATAACATGGGATGCAATAGGTAGAAGCCAGTGAAGCAAAACGGACATAAAAATCTAATAGTCCACCTTCAAGAGACTTAGTGGTCTCCAATTTTGAATGTCTGTTCTATCCCCTTTTTTTAAATAAAAGAAAGATAATAGCGTCTGAGAAGTGTCGGGAACAGAATGAGTGTCGATGATGGTGTTAAAAAGTAAAGTAAGGATCAGAGAGAAGAAATCAGAAAAAGCATGTTAAAGCTCTGCAGTAAGGCTGTCTTGACCCAGAGAGGTGCACCTCTTTTGTTTCTTGATGGCCGCCTATACCTTCAAAAGGGAGATCGGGACAATCAACTGAGCACAGAGTTCTGGAAGGGGAGAGGGAACCTGGAAGTCAAAAAAGGAAGTGACTGCAGGAAGAACCGAGGTAGGAGACCCAAAAACACTTTCCATGTGAGAAAAAACCTTCTGTTGGAGGGATGCCATAGTATCATAAACCACTGAGGAGTTGGGATTGGTAAGACTGTCAATGTGAGTGGCTTCCACCCTGTCTGAACAGCACTTATAAATTTCAAAAGAGGCCTTAGAAGACAGTGTGCCACAAAATGCTTCAAGATGCAAAGAGAGCACCCTGTCATATTGATGTGCTTCCATCTGGGACTTTAAGGATGCAATAAGAGGGGAATAATCATGTCCAGATTCACAAGCCCTGGAGATAGTGTCCATCAGATGCCACCTCAAAATAAACACTGATGATAAGAGGTTGCAGATTTCCTCCTAGCATGCCATATGAAGAAACGTTTGAGATCAAACTTGGTGTCTTCCCACCAAAGTATGGGAGAGGTATAAGCATCCAACACATAAATACGGGCCTGCAAAAGGACTCAACAATCCTCAAAGATGCTACTGTCAGACAACAAGGAACTATTCAACTTCCAATGAGAAGAAACAATAAGAGAATGGGAAGCAGTGGAAAGAGAACAAAGCAGTGAAATGGCCACGTGATCCGAGGTTTCACAAGGAATGACCGCTGCCTGCTGAACTAAGATATTCCGAGAGATGAAGAAAAAGTCAATATGAGTGGCCAGAAGGCCTCTATGATAGGTTTTCACACCCATAGGATGCACTTCACTGTAGCCATCCTTAAGGAAGCAGTCTTAAGAATTGACCATAATGCAGAAGAGGCCCCCAAAACTTTCTTAGTTGAGTCCCCTTTGTCAGTCGGGTAAGACCACAGCTGAAGTCCCCTCCCATGTAAAGATGCCAAGAGGTGTGGAAATACGGTTGCAATTGCCAAAACAAATCCAATCAGGCTGCAATACTTTGTGGGGCATAAACATTAGGAATTTGAGCTTCAGACAAAGGTAGGTACAATCAAGCAGCAAGGCATGCCCTGGGACAATATCAACCAACCTTAACAGCACAGCCATAGCCAGAAAACAAAATATCTAAGCCATCACACTTATCCTCCAGATGACCAATAGGATAGGCCTCTGGTCCAGCTGGTAGTAGCCCGGGTCAACTCGTAATGAGTCTTCAATCTAGTATCTTGGAACAGATAGATATCACGCAGGAGGTCCAAAAGATGCTGCAAAGTTATTAAGTGTGAGGCATCAAAGACTCAAACCCATAGTGGGGTTGATACCAGTCCATTTAAAGAAGAAAGAGTACTGAAAGAACTTCTAAAACTCAAGGTGGACAAAGCAATGGGGCCTGACGGGATTCACCCTAGAATCCTAAAAGAGCTAAGGGAGGACCTAGTGACACCACTAACCACACTTTTTAACAAATTATGGGAAGATGGGGTGGTACCTGAGGACTGGAGGAGGGCAGATGTGATTCCCCTTCACAAAAGTGGGAGCAAGGCAGAAGCAGGAAACTACAGACCTGTTAGTTTGACCTCAGTGGTGGGGAAAATGATGGAATCACTTCTGAAAGAAAGAATTGTTGAGTACCTAGAGGCCAGCGGGGCACTGGACCCAAAGCAGCATGGATTCACAGCAGGAAGTTCATGTCAGACAAATCTAATTGATTTCTTTGACTGGGTGACCAAAGTAATAGACCAGGGAGGGGCTGTGGATATGGCCTACCTAGACTTTAGCAAGGCATTTGACACAGTCTCGCACAAAGATTAATAATCAGTTAGCCAGCCTGGGAGTGGGTCCCAGGGTGGTAGCCTGGGTAGAAAACTGGCTGCACAACAGGACACAGAAGGTAATAGTGAATGGAACTCATTCTGAAGAAAGGGGTTACTAATGGAGTACCTCAGGGTTCAGTACTGGTCCAGTCCTCTTTAATGTCTTTATAGGTGACATTGCAGAGGGTCTGAAGGAAAGGTATGCCTCTCATGGATGACACAAAGATCTGTAACAGAGTTGATACACAAGGGGGGTAGAAAGGATGAGAAGGGACTTGGCAAGGTTGGAGGAATGGTCAGACATATGGCAACTTAGATTCAATGCAAAGAAGTGCAAAGTAATGCACCTGGGAAATAAAAATCCAGGGGAAGAGTACACAATAGCAGGGGAGGTACTAACAACAACAATAATGGAAAGGGATCTGGGTGTAGTCATATCAGATGACCTAAAGGTGGGTATGCAGTGTGAGAAGTCAGTAGGGAAAGCCAGGGGGAGGCTGGGATGCATAGGGAGGGGCATCACAAGTAGAAAAAGGGAAGTGGTTATCCCTCATACAGACAGTTGGTGAGACCCCATCTGAGTACTGCATGCAGTTTTGGAGACCCCATCTATGCAAGGACATAGACAGGATGGAAACAGTCCAGAGGAGGGCAACTAAAATGGTGCAGGGTCTACATCAGAAACCATATGAAGAGAGACTGAGAGAGCTTAATATGTATACCCTTGATGAAAGGAGGGACAGGGGGACATGATAGAAACTTTCAAGTACCTCAAGGGAATCAACAAAGTCCAGGAGGGTAGCATCTTTCAGAAAAAGAGATGTGTAAGATCAAGGGGGCACAATGTAAAGTTAGAGGGGGGACGGCTCAGGGGTAATGTGAGGAAATTCTTTTTCACGAAGAGAGTGGTGGATGCATGGAACCGCCTTCCTGGAGAGGTTGTGGGGTCTAAAACAGTGGAGGAATTCAAACATGCATGGGACAGATATAAGGCAATTATAGTGGGGGGTTGCAGGAAATAGGCTGTTGGTTAACTAGAATCTGCAGCTTATCCAGTAGGTAGGAAAATGGGCAGACTGGGTGGGCCAAGTGGTCCTTATCTGCCATCAAAGTCTATGTTTCTATGTAATAGCATGAGAAAAATGAATAGTGCGGAAATAAAATGGAAGGAAATAGGAGAAAACTAAGAAAAGGATCCTCAGGTAACTGCAGATTGCTGCTTGGTGCCTGGTCTGGAAGGAGAGGGATCCTGCTGGGAATCAGAGGAATAGTCCTTATGGAGAGAAGATGCCTGAGAAGAATCAGAATCATTTTCCTCATCCACTATGTCACTCCAGTGCTTCCGCTTAGGCAGGGTTTGGTAATGATTTCTAGTAAGTATGGACTGCTGGGGGGGTGGGCCAGGAGCCTTATGCTTATCTTTCTCTTTACCTTTCTTACTCTGAGCAACCTCTGTGAAGGAACCCTGGTCCAGAGGGGGAAGGGGGCATAGGGTCAGGGGGGTAGTCTTTGGAGCAGGATCTGCACAGGGAGGAGTCTGTTTCTGCAGGATGAGATCATCCACTGTAATGGTGGGAGTAGGAACTGGGACAGCATCCCCTGAAGGGGGGGTAACATCCAGGAGCCCCCCCATCCCATTGGCAAAGCACCTGAGTTTGGGAGTCAGATATGAGAGCCACTTGATCCTGAGGAGGGTGATCCATTCTATTATGGTCAGCCCAAGGACACTGGTGCTTGGTATGGCCATTCTCATCACAGAGGTTACATTTCTGTTTGTTAGGGCATCCCAGGCTAACATGACCATAGGCCCAAGCAAATGGTACAAAGTGGCTTGTCACAGGTGTAACTGAGGTGTGTCCAGACACCACATTTATGGCAAGTACGGGGCTGACCTGGGTAAAAGCAAAAGCCCCTGTCCCTAACAGTATAAAAGCTACCTGGCAAGTACAGTATACTCTGTTCAGTCTGTTTCAATTGAACTTTAACCTTCCATCCCCATGTCCAGACAAGATCTTCATCCAAAATAGGATGAGGGGCCTTGAGAATGTTGCAGTGCTGCTTAAGCCAGTATTGGACGTCCGCTATGCTCACTCCTTCAGTCCAAAAAAGGAGAGTAATGATCTTAACAGTTGGTTTAGTAAGGAGAATGAGCATAAAGTGGGCCCATAGAGGCTGAGATTTCACCAATTCATACTTGGTCCAGAACCATTCCAAAGTGTAAACATTTTTAAAACACAAGTCATAAATAGACTCCCCCTTAACATGAATAAAGGCAAACAGTTCGCTAGCAGAAATTCCCAATGCATCCCAGAGCATGGAATGCAACACAGTTCTCCTATCAGGAGCAGTATGAAGATCACCAAAATATTTCAAACGAACTGTGTTTCTACACTGAGCAGGTTCGACCAAGTTCTAAAAAGGTCACTGAGATGAAAGGAATGGTCAGTCAGAGTCTCACCTGTAGGCAGAGAAGGCAAGGGAGGGTTATCCATGCAGTGCAAGGAGTCATCATCCGAGGAGGAGTGCACTGAAAGTGAGGGATGCGGTACCGAGGAAAAATCCAGAGCATGCGGAGGGCCCGTAGCTGTAGGTGTCGGTTGGCCAATGCTAGAGTCCCGGGTCAGAGTTTGAGGGCATTGATGCAATGAAGCAAGTGGAGAATGAAGAGGCAAGGGAGTGGTCTCGGCAGGAACTCAAGTAATGAGTTACCCCGTATACTGTCCTGTGTGCTCACCACTCGAGGAGAAGTCCAGGGTGCACCAGGAAGCTGTTGAGTCCAACCCGGAGCACAGAGAATGGAAGCAGAGGGCCAGACTGTATCAGGAAGTGGAACACCTCTGTGGATGTCCGTGGGAGATAGCGAGCCAGGAGCAGCAGAGGCAGTGAAGGTAGGAGCGGAAAATAATCCAGACTTCATAACGCGTGATAGCACAGAGTGCAATACAGCCTGATCAGAAACAGTAGGCAAGACAGAGTGCAAGGCATCATTTTCCCACATGAATTGCTGTAAGAGGGAGTGGTGCTGAGCATATAGCAATCGCAAATGTGATGGAGACAAGGCAGTAGAGCAGGTCCCGGGTTCTGTAAGAGAATGCTGGTCCAAAATCAGATTGGTAGCACTAGAATCAGCAGTAGAAACAGGAGGTATATGTGCAACTGGAGGTGAATCCAAATGAAGTACAGTGTCAGATAGACCATTACTGCAGTCACTAGGCAAAACAACAGGCATAGTAGGCAAAGAATCAGGAGCTGAAGTCATGGAACAGAGAGCTGCATCACCCCCCAATACTGCACTCGGGTGCCAGCATTTAGGTATGAATGATTAAATTATTATGGTGTCTATGGAAATTTTATTAAGCTCACTTCCAAAAATGCATACTAATACAAAAATCAGATTATTTTACTGAAAAAGCAGCAGTGCAATGACAAATGTTTTCCCCCAAAAAATAGCTTCAGCTACAGTTAATAAAAATGTATCATTTCTACCAAGTCTGCTTTTTTCCAAAACACCCATGTTGCACATCAGGATATTTTTATATTTTCTCATAACCCTTGCCAGGTCTAAAATGCAATTTCTAAGCAAAATGTGGTGGCCATCTTGTTTTTCTTGAGAAAAAACTCAACTGAAACAGTTATAAAATACTACGATTTTGGTGGAACTAACAATGTTTAACATTAAATAAAACTGGAAGATGCCTAGAATATTTTAAAATGAAAAAAAAAAGTATGGCAAAATGTTTTGCCCAGTTTAACTGCACTGTTGCTTAGTTAGTTTGTTAGTTTAGTTTATATTATTCAGGAAACAGTCACTGCACCAAATCATGAAACCCAAATGTATTACATATCGTGCAACTGAAGAAATACAGGGCAGACTTAATGGGCTTTTGCCTTTATCATTATCATCTATGTATTTATATAAAATGCAGCTAGCTGGTTGTTATAGTGTGTAGCATACAAGAATACAAAAGTCTTATAGCTGCTAAGGACAGTGAAAACAGTATCAACAAGCCCATTATTTGAATTCGGCACATAACCATAAAGATATTGTTGTAAATGAACATTGCTCAGTAGTCTTTCTTTTTACATTCATTGAATAAATTAATTTATTGTTTAATGTCGTAAGACTTTAGCATTCAGTCATTTAATTACATACTTGACTGGTTTCAGGAATTCCAATCATACTGCTGTACTTAATGGCAGAACTAATGCTGCCTACCATAATATACAGGATGCCATGCTCTGACGGTAGCAGGCAGTGCTAGCCAGACTGCACTTTGGGTGGTCAATAAGTTTATGAATATTCATGAGCCTGTCTGCTGGCTGTGTGGGTCCCTCTTTAATGATGTTGCCTGGTATGACAACCAGGGATGCTGGAGGGATGGATTGTGAATTTCTGCAACAGTGCCCCAGTCTCTGGCACATGCATGTCACTGGAAAAGTAATATTACTGCTTCATTATTACCATTTCTTGTTGCATGACATCTCTGTGTACCACAGCTGCTGTGCCTCAGGTAATCTGAGCATTTTTGGGTCCTGTGGAGAGCACATGTGCTCCTCATGTAGTCATTTTTTCTTGATTTGTTTCCATGACCCAGACATAAGAACTGGCAGTTTCTGTACTATACGTAGCACTCCATTATAGTGTATGGTGGAACGCTGTTGAGCATGGAAATCCATGCTCCCAACAGCATTGTTGTGCTCGCCTCAGTGCGTCATGATCTTGTTGTGCTGCACTGGGTACGTCACGATGCAGCACAACAAGATTAAGAACTATCATCTTGTGCGATTTAAAAGCTGTCAAGTAGGGAGCTAGTAGCGCTGGAGCGTAGCCTGAACATGAAGCCAAGTAAGGTATTATTTAAAAATGGTGCTTCCATTTGCTGTTTTGAAATGAATAGACTCCCCACACATTATAAAAGATTGTCTATGGGGAGTCATTCACAAACAAGGATCTTCTCAGATCTCGAGGTATCCTTAGCAATGGACAACCTCTCGAGCTTCTCTCCCGAGGTTGAACGTTGCCAAGGATACCTCTTGATCAAGAATATCCTTGTTGTGAATGACTCCCCATAGACAATCCTCTATGTGGAGTGCATGTAAATGTGCCCATCAGTCCTGTGTGCTGCCATGGTTTCTACCACTGCTGCTGTCGCTATAGGCAACAATAAGCCTCGGACCATTGTCAAGCACCCCCATTCTGCATCAGACAGGGCTTGGCTTATAATGGAGGGATGTATTCTGCTGAAAATACCAACAGTATCTGTTACTGAATCTAGCCGAGTGTAACAAGTGAGTTTCACCTAGTGTCCTTAACCACCAAGATCTTTGTCAGGGATGTCAAAACTCTGAGCTAGGACAGTTTGCTTCCAGGTACATCCTGTGGGGGCTGGATATATGAATCAGTTTATTTATGGGGGAAGTGTTGGTCATAACACAGGGAGAAACTCCACTATGCTTCCTGGAGAGGGGGTGTTACAGTCCTTGAGTCCAAGATGACATTGGTGTGCCCAATCCCCGTGCTGGCATCATGTACCCCCAACTCATGTGGTACACTGGGAACCCACCCCAATGTGCCCAAAATTATGTTTTTTCCTTTTTTCCTGTAATTAAAGAAAATAATCCCCAACATCTTTTTTTTTATCTGAAAAAAGAAAATGGTCCCTTGTCGTAACCCCAGTCCCCTCCCCATCCCCACCCCTCCCACTGAGCACCCACCTCTCAGCATCCCCCCACCCCATATGTGTCTCCAAAGGTAGGTGCTGTCATATTCTGTGGACTGGGACACGTCTGCATTCTTCAAAGCCGAACCGCAAACTGAAGAATCAAAGGTAGGCGTGGTATAATGGCAGTAATGGAGTTTGCAACTTATGTTGATATATCAGCCATTTTTAGGAATTGTGGCCCCAGATTTTCAACATGGGGTTCTTGGAGCCCCACCTCATGAACACTGTTACTGTCATTTCGTTACTCAATCCTGAAAAGTGATTTTGCAGTCGCTGCGAGGAATCACCTTTCAGGATTGATTAATGAAATGACAGTGCAACTGTTCATGAGGTGGGGATCTCGTGTCACGTGGAATAAAAAAGATATATTTTCTATTTTAGTCCTAAAGAAATCTGGACTTCAAATTTACAATCCTAAAATGTGACCCTTTGCACAAGTTTTTTCCCCCTTGTTTCTAGCATATCAAGATGGAAAGCCACTGTTAGAATATATATGACATCCATTTGTAGGTCTTTTTTTATAGTTAAACTTTTTTATTAATTTTTCACAAGATATACAGACAAACCTCTTACAGTACAGTACAATGTGAGGATTTTTTTTTAAAGAAATTGAGGCAGCATATAATAAGAACATTGCTACAATAATACAAGGAGCTTTTGGTTTAAAATATAGTAAACAATACAGGTCATGTAATTAGCATATACTTGACATTTGTAGTGAACTTAAAGCGGATAGTATGATTAGATACGGTTTATATTAAAATGTTACATATGTAGGTCTTTTTTAGGGTTTTAAAGCTGCCTATAGAAGCTCTGTCATCTCTTTCTGTGATATGCTCTGTCTGGAAGTTTTGACCTTTTGCATTAATTTGTGACCTCCAACTGATATAATATTTTAAACATAATTGTTGGTAAATGAAACTAAGATATCTTTCTTATAATATGTTCTGTGTTGTAGCTCTTGACCTTTTACACAAATTCATGACCTCTCACTAATATAGTGCCTAAAATACTTCTGTTTTAAATTTAATATTGCAATTAATGTATGTCACTTATCTTATAATGGATTAAGGTGTATGTTTTTTGGGAGGGAATTTTTCTATAATGCTTGGTATTTATATGAATTTAGAAAGCTTCTTCTTTCACTTTAAATAGCTTGAATAAATGGGCAATACTGAGCACTAGAACCTCGCCTCCTAATGAAGTGTCCCAGAGAGGACACAAAGCGCTGAGGTATAGTGCTGCAGGTACCTGCTCTCAACCTCATAGAATTCTGGTGTATCCATTTTTTTGGTCCGAGTGCTTGCTTCTTGTGTAGTTTAGGAAACAATAGATCCAGTTCAGAGTCATCCACCAAGTGCACTAGGTAGGGAGGCGAGTGATAGGGTGAGATTCCTAGGAGGGGTCTATAGTAGGGGAGGGAGGGAAAGTAGTGAAATGAAGTACCAGTGGAGTCACAGGTGCACACCAGCTTGCTAGGTAACTAGGTAATATGGAGAGGGAGAGGAAAAGAGAGTAGGAAGACAAGGCAGGACATCTAGGGAAAAGAGCTGGGGAGAGGGAGAGGTGGAAGCAAAGGGGACATAAAGTATCAGGTGTAGGGATTGGGAGGGGTGACACAGCAAGTATGTAAGGGAGATGGGGAAGGGAAAACAAAAGAATCAACAAAAAGGGGTGTTGATGGAGTAAAGGAGGGGGTAGAGGGAGTTGCACCCCCAGAGTGGGAAGGTCACCCTTGGTAGCATGAGCAGGTGGATTCTAGACGTAACCAGGTTCTGAGACTGGATTTAAAGGAGTGATGTGAGGATGCCATGTGGATAACTGGAGGGATGCTGTTCCATAGAGATGGTGTGGCAACTGATAGAGCTTTTCTACCCATAACAGTGGAGACTCTGGGGATTTCCAATGGGGGGACCAAAGTATTACACAGGCACCAAGGCACAGTACATGTCTTAAGGAGAGCAGCACACTGGAACATGATACCATCATGTAATGTGCAATCAATGATACTATCAAGAGCATAGTAGAAACAATGTTTGAGCGAGGGCCAACCAAAAGATTTGTATTGTATCTGCTTAACTAGAATCTTCAAGTCTCACAGCATTACTGTGGGGTAGATAAGAGTTCCACTTTAAGACTGATTTTTATGTGCATTATATTCTTTTTGCAGCAAGCAAGGCACAAGCTGTTTTTTCAAACAGATGGAACCAATACCAAAAGCAATTACAGAACAAATAAAGAGAGATTTGCAGGGACTATAAAAGCATGATTCAGTTGTGCTTATGCAACTGGATGGGATGTATGCTTGTTTGACTTTGAAGCATTGTGGCTGTTTGCCTCTCTGTCCGTGGGATATACCATCCTGTAGGGGCATGACACAAGGAACCATAGAGGAGGATCCCCCCCATAGGTGCTGTGACAATAATTCCCTTGGCTAAAGGTAACTTAGGATGAAGCCCATGGAAAATACAGATGAGCCACGAGAGGAGGAGGAGTGGATGGTGGGGCAATGAAGAACAAATCCTGGAGCAGTCCAGGAGGAGTGGACTTTTAAGCCTTGATGGGGGAGTGATGTTGTTGCTCTGCCCATTGAACCTCAGGCTTAAAGCCTTCCAATTCAGTTGTGCTTATGCAACTGGATGAGATGTATGCTTGTGTGACTTAGATACATTGTGGCTGTTTGCCTCTCTATCTGTGAGATATCCCACCCTGTAGGGGTATTACACAAGGAACACTAGAGGAGGGTTTCCCCTTATATGTGATGCAGGAATAATTCCCATGGCTAAAGTTAACATAGGAAGAAGCCCAGAAAGAATACCCAAAAGGCTGTAGAGCATCAAAGAGGTGAGAAAACAGAAGCTATCTAGACCAGAAATAAGTGTGCCAGACATAGAAAGGAAGGAAAGGAGAAGAATGATAGAAGGCTAGGACAATGAATGGAAGGAAAGTCTGACAAGATGCAGAAGGGTGGACTTCCAATGGAGAGAAGGAATATCTGGGGCCACCATCCGACTCCATCCAACAGAGGAACCTAACTACAGAAACTATGAAAGCACTAACCCTAACTAATATTATGACTATTGGCATGAAAGAGAGGAAGAAACCCCTTTGAGAAAGAAACCTTGGGGGATCCAAGGCCTAGATCGCCTTCCCTCCAATCTGAAGGACGTTATGTTTAGTGACGGCTCAGCTACAGCAAGTAAAAGTTGAGATCAAGGAAGAAGGAAAAGTCCAAGTTAGAGGAAGCTCTCTCTCTGTCCTTCTAAATGGACAGCTATAGAGTGATGTCTCTGCAACTAGACACTCAAAAGCAAGTGAGGATGTATGATAATGGAAGGATGCCTTGGAGGCCTGAATGGTTCAAGGTGAGGAATGAAATGGTTGATGCACGATTATGAAATGAGGCCTAGGAGGCAGATATGGTTAAGATGAAATATGAAGAGGAGGATGAACAATGATAGAGTGAAGCCATGGAAGCTGGTAGGGTTAAGGTGAAGTAAGAAATGAATGATGTACGAAGATGGAGAGAAGCCTGCCAGTCCCAAGCAAGCGGCAGTAGACATGAAGGCATGTCTCCGAGTGGAGAGCAGGTTGAGTTGAGGTAGCATGGACTAAAGAGGTTATGCTGAAGTAGCCGATGTGAAGGAGTAGACCCACGTAGAGGTCAGATGAGAGAGGGATACACAGATGCGGTCATGGAAAGACTAATCATGATAATAACTGCAGGAGTGCAGCAGTTTTATGAGGTAGCATACGACCCAATGACAGGTATGCTTGATTAATCAATGTGAATGGGTAGACCCTGAAGTCAGACTGAGCAAAGGAGAACCAGACACAGGCCCTGAACACAAGACAGACTAGGGTAAGAGGAGGATGCAAAAAGGGAAGGTGATGGCAGGATAGGGAAAATTGTGAGGGGGCGAAGGAGGAGAAAAGTAGGTAGGGCGATATGAAGGAGGGAATAATAGGCAATGTGAATGAGTAGGGTATAGTGGTATAGTGAGATGGCAGGATAGGGAGGCCCCAAAAGAAAGCAAAGGTCAGAGAAGGAGAGGAATGGAGGGCAGAAGGCATGGGAGGAGGAGGAGAGAAAACAGTGTGTGCACAGGAGAGCAAGCACTGTAGGGAAGGAAAATAAAATGATGAGCACAGGTGAGGCCAGGTACAGATGAAGGCAGCAGGGGCACACAGAGGAACTGACCAACAGCAGAGGTAGAGGGTGGGAAAAGAAAACACAGAAGGCACCCACAGGTGGTGGGTGCGATGCCACAGTCGAGTGAAGTAGAAGAACAAACTAGAAGGGTGGAGACAGCATAATCAAGCAGGAAAAATGACACAGAAGGCACCGGGTCATAATGTCACAAGACATTATCCCAATGCAATGTACAGCATTGTCAATACAGTGCAATATGTTGTGGCAACATATGTCTTTGTTTTGTGGGGGGCTATGCCCCCTGCAACCCCTACTATTATCATATCTAACTCTGGGGGGGGTCCACTTGAAATTGCACAATGTGCGAAAAAAATACAATTTCTTGCTTCTGGGACTGGGAATCGAAATCCGGTCCCAAGCACACTGCCAGAATCCCTTGCTGCTTGTGGCTTATCTCATTGAGCCACACCAGCATCTCACTGGCCTCATGTCCCAGCAGAGCTCTTATCCTCTGCATGGGAACAAAGAGAGGGTGCAGTACCGCATATACTTCTTTTAGCGGTATTGCACCCTGTCGCTGTTCCCTATTGTGCTGTTCTTGTTGCGTGGTTATGTTGTATGCTATTAAGCATGCAACAAATTGACCTGTAGGGACACAGAACTACTGACTGACTCAGACACGAAGTGAGGGAAAGGAAAAAGAAACTGAGCTCTGTGGCATCCCAGCCAGAATGATGAGCACCCCACTACCATAAACAAATAAGAGACTCACAGATATGGGGCCCTACATAAGTAGTGACAAGAAATGAGGTGAGCAACCAAGGTCCAGATCCAACAGCCAGTGAGGCCAGAGACAGCAGTGTCATCCTGAAGAACAGCAGGAAAACAATGTGGAAAGCAAGGGCAAAAGAGAAGTGGGATAGATGGAAATGTATGGAGGAGATACTCACTGAGAGGAAAATGAGGCCCAAAAATGGAGGATGGTAAGTGGCTTTAGTCCTAGAGGAAGGAATGAAGGAGGAAGAAACTCAGGAGGGAAAATGGCAGAGTGACGAGGGTAGGCTTATGGGTAGAAAACAGCACAAGCAGAAGCCAGGGAAACAAGCAAAGGCCCAGCTGATGTTAAGTCCTCCCTGGCAGTGGATTCAGGCATCACTGGAGAAGGGGCAGCCAGGAAGCACTGGCACAGCAAGGGAGCAAGCAGATGTGAAAAAGCTTGCCAGGCATTGGAGAAGGAGTGATGGCCAGGAGGATTGAAGCAAGGAAGTGAGGAGAGGTACAGGGAAGAGGCAATGGGAGGGGGGATCAGGAGTGGGCAAAAGTGACAGGACGAGAGAGAATGGAGGAGTGAGGGAAAATGAATAGCCACAAGCCATCAGCAAGGATGGGCAGGGGGGATGTAGAATGGTTTGGAGCCTGACAGAACAGCAGTGAGTGGGTGCCATGGGAGTGTGCCCAATGGTGAAGCACCACAGCAGAGCCAAGTGGTGGTGCAGAGGAGCGAGAAATGAAGAAAAGACAGCAAAGGGGAAAGAAATGAGAAATGAGGCATGGGGAAGGGAACAGAGAAGGGTTGAGAGAACAGGTTGCAGACAGAAGATGTAAACGAGCAGCCAGAGGTGTGAGGTAAAGAAGACAATTTCAGCTAAGGAAGGTGACACCTCTGGCAGCAACAAAGAACGAATCCTGGAACAGTCCTGGAGGAGTGGCCTTTTAAAACCTGATTGGGGGTGACATTGTTTCTCCACCCCTTGAACCTCAGGCTTAAAGTCTTCCCAGAAAAAAGTCTATCCTGTACAAAGCTGAAACAGAGGTGGAAATATATTAAATGTATTTGAGACTACAGAATACAGAATTGCAGACACTTCAAACAGAACTGAAAATATTTCAACCATAATTTGTTTTTATTTGTTCTGGGGGGATATTTGGGTCCATTATTTTCTTTTTCTTCTATTTTCTATTGTAAGTTAATTGTACACTTAGTGTGTGTGTGTGTGTGTGTGTGTGTGTGTGTGTGTGTGTGTGTGTGTGTGTGTGTGTGTATATAAGGGATACGTAACAGGGGCCTGTGCAATACATGATTTATTTTCACAAGAGCTGTCTGACCTTGGGTAATCTCACAAGTGGTGTAAGCCACAAGTGCTGTGCCCAAGGTCAAACAGCTCGAGTGAAAATAAATCATGTATTCCATAAGGTCCCTGTCACGTATTTCATTTATGCAATAGGGATTACTTAGGATTGTGTAAGGAGTTTTGTTTTAAATTGCTTATTTAATTTTTCATGTGAACATACATGGACTTTTTGTGGTTTTCCCAAGGTAGCTCGGCTTAACATAGTGGTTGCTAAGCAGTTGCTATGGATGCTCCAACTTTACATTATGGACAGTACACAATGAAAAAGTTTACATTTTTGGGGGGAATTTGTTCATCAGAAAAAGTAAATAAAAACTGAATTGTCTGTCACTTTTTGCTGATTATAAAAAATCTAAAAGGCATCTATATATGAAACACCTTTCATTTTGTAGATAATGTTGTGCTGAATAACTTTTGTGCTCAATGTACAATGCTATCAGTTTTTGTTTTAAAGTTATTTGTATTTATTTATCAAAAAAGTGCAAAAAAACCTTAACTTTCTGCAGTTTTATATGTATCTATAAATGAAACACCACTCATTTAGTAGATATTTTTGTGCTGGACAACTTTTGTGCTCACAGTACCGTGCTATCTTTTTTCATTTTAAAGTTATTTGCATTTGAATATGATTAATACTGCTACTGAAGCCGAACATTATAAATTGGCTAATGACATAGCAACTGTGTATATAAATGAGTGATGACGTAGTAACTATGTATGTAAATGAGTGATGACATGCTTACTATGCACATAAATGCTTTTATTTACACAGTAGCTACAATACACATTATTTACGGCATGCATTTATTGTTCACACCTATTGCATAAATAAATATATATATATATATGTATTCTATGCAAAAAACTTTGTTAATGCATCAGTTAGGGTTCTTCTACAGTGAAAAAAGTGAGGACATTCGATTTTAGGATTACCATCCCTTGCATCCCACCCAGCCGCCCCACCAACAGGCATTGGGGTGTGTGCTGGATCCTGGTCTAACTCTACCCCATCCCATGTGTAAACAAGCTGAGGTGGTGCAGTGTAGGAGAATGGGATGAGATTAAGCTAAGGACCCCAACGCACACCCCGATGCCTGTTGGTGAAGGGCTGGGTGGGGTGGCAAGGGTGAACCCAAAATTGAATTTCACTTCTTTCCGCTGTAATAGAACCCAACTGATGCATTAATGAGTTTTTTGTATAGAATTTCTTACTTTTTAAGAAAGAATAGAAAAGTAGAAAGTTGCGCAAGTCGGGCCCTGCGCTCCCACCAACTTGTAAGTGTCAGGCCACATTACACACCCAATGATTAAAAAGTACATTCACAACAGCAAGGCCAGCCACCAAACAAATGTTAATCTAGTAGAACAATAGAAAACACTGTCCACAAAATGTTAAACGGGCCACACAATATGTCTGCAAAAAAATATTGTTCGACACGTAAATACCTCTATTAACATCTAAAGGATATGCCATCAACACCCTCCAAATTTCAAGTAAAAAGACCAAACTGTGTCCAAGATATGACATTTTAGAATTTGTAATTTTCATTCATCAGAGTGGCACAGTTCCGCACCTGTTGACATTTAACACACACAACGACTAAAAACTACATCCATGACACTAAGGCTAGGTATCCTGTCAATTCCAAGCCACCACCACAAGCAAAATGCTGTCCACAGAATGTAAACTACACCACGCCATATCTGCACCAAAAAAATATTTTCTGACACGGAAACACTATAATTTTCATCCACATGACATGCAGTCAACACCCTCCAAATTTCAAGTGAAAAGACCAGACTGTGTCTGAGATATAATTTTTTAACGTATGAGATTTTCATTCATCAGACTGGCACAGTTCTACACCTGTTGACAAATAACACACACAATGACTGAAAACTACATCCATGACACTAAGGCTAGGTATCCTATCAATTCCAAGCCACCACCACAAGCAAAACACTGTCTGCAACACGTAAAATGCGTCACACAATATCTCGGCAAAATACATTTTTTCTGACACATAAACACCTTAACACCATCTACAGGACATGCCGTACACACCCTTCAAATTTCAAGTAAAAAGAGTAAACCGTTTCTGAGTTATTACATCTTAAAGTTTGGTAAAATTTCCCTAGCTATTCCATTATAAAAAATCTGGCCATCTTGTCCTGTCCTCACGATCAAAGATGGCAATCAAAGAATCTCATGATCAAAGAATTTGCAGGATCATGATCAAAGAATTTGTAGGCTCACGAACAAAGAATAAAAACTTTAATAATTTACAAAATTGAAAGAATTGCGGTAAACCACCACCATGGTTCAACAAAACAAAGCCCCCTGAGCAAAACCCACCCTCATTTGACTACCTAGTGCATCCCTGGGATGAGAAAACTGATTTTTAATCTGGCCATCTCGTCCTACTCTCACGATGCATGATCGCGATCAAAGAATCTCGTGATCAAAGAATTTGCAAGCTCGTGATCAAAGAATTTGCATGGTCATGACCAAAGAATAAAAACTAGTGTAATTAACAAAATTTACACAATTGCGGTAATCCACCACCATGGTTCATCAGAATGAGTCCCCTGAGTAAAACCCACCCTCATTTGTCTTGCTAGGACACCCCTGAGCTGAGAAAATAACTTTTTTTATCTAGCCATCTCATCCCTCGCTCGCGATGCACGATCATGATCAAACAATCTTGCAATCAAAGAATTTGCATGCTGGCAGTCAAAGAAATTGCTCACTCGCAAACAAAGAGTGAGGGATGAGATGGCCAGATTTTAAAATCGATTTCTGTAGCCCAGGGGAGCCCTATTAAGTAAAATAAGGGTGGGTTTTTCTCAGGGGGCCTCCCTCTTCCACATCTGAATAAAAAAGTGTAGTTTTTATTATCCCTGGCAGTCTAGCGGCCCCCTCCCCATCATGACAATGTACATAATGATTTATGTTATCCCTGGTAGTATAGTGGCCCCCCCCGAATGAGTATCATATTAATATCTTTCTTTATTATCCATGGTATCCCCCCTCCCATCATAATAAAATGTATTTTAATTTAGCAATACCTGGTAGTCTAGTGGCCCCCCACCCAGCTCCCCCACACCCTTCCCCAGCTGGCGACTGGTAAAGCCCACCTCTCACCTCCACAGCCAGCCACTGACTGTGTGTATTACCAGCAGCAATTGAAACAGGCGCTCGCTAGCGATGCACAATCGCAATCAAAGAATTTGTAGGCTTTCGATCAAAGATCATTAGCGAGCCACTAACAAATAATTTAAAAGCTGGAAACTCTATTTTAGACCAATTTGGATGGAACCAAAGCCATGGCTCAATAGATCATGGTAACCTGAGTAAAACCCATCAAAGTTTTACTTCAGAAGTGACCCCTGAGCCAAGATATTTGTGTTTGTGTGATCAGAAAACTGAAAAGAAGATGGCGGACCTTGCGGTCAAGTAATTTTTGAAATTCCTCTGGAACAAAGATTCTTGAACTGCAAGGCTGCAAATTCTTTGACAGCCATTCGGGACGAGATGGCCAGAACCCTATTCTTTGATCGCAAGATATACATATACATTTTCCAATTGACTTATAATGGGAACTTAAAAGTGCCATAACTTTTGAATGCCTTCATATTTTTTCACCAAACAAAAAGCGGCATATTCAGCCACCAATGCTCTTTCAAATGAGCCATCTCACAGAGCAGCATACCACACAATGGCTGTGCAGGACCACATTAAGAATGCCAAAAGGTGCCTCCAAAAATAGATAATTTTGCATTTTTCAGCACTTTCGTACAAAAAGACTGGCACTCTAACTGAAAAACAATTTGGCAAATCAAGAGATCTAGCGTGCCCCAATGCGCGTACCAACTATCAGGCAAATCCATTGAATGGGTCCAAGGTTATTAACGCCCAGACTTTTGACTTTAGTATGTAACTGACTGCTGAACCCTAACTATAATGGCGCGACCACGCCAGTATAATATATATATATATATATATATAAAATTTTGCACCTTAATAATTTTGTAACTGTTCAACAGATTTGTCTGAAATTTGGCAGGCATGGGGCATAACCAGAGGTCTTGGGATCAGCCATGTTTTGTACTGGTCGGATATGCAGGTGTGGAGTTATTACGTGACATCTGTGTGCACATTTACGTTTTTTTGGGCATTCTTTGCTTGCACCTACAGGTCGCACGGTTTGGGCGACCGGTCTGAAAACTTCAGGGAACATGCAGCCAGGGTGCCCAATGTGCCTTTTGAAGATTTTGTGAAAAAATATTGAACGGTTCAAAAGTTATTCAAGAAACAAGTTGCCATTATAAGTCAATGGGAAAAGTTAACAAAAACCTTGAAAGTGTCGCAAATGCACTTTTTACTTTTGCAAATGGCCCAAGTAGTGTCACAAATCTGCCATCTTGTTTTCAGTTAGCAATCATAAAAATGCTTGGCATTTAAAATTGGGACCCTTTGGGACACAATTCTTTTTGTGTTCATCTAGTCGGACCCTGAGGATGCTAGCTATGTCTTTATTTTAGGGTTAAACACTCCAGAAATATGTTTTTCAAATTTCTGGAAAAAGTACTGTCGCAAAGTACACTTTCGCAAAATTTTGCGAAAAGTGTCACAAATTGCAACACTACCTGTCCAGGCTATGGCCAAAATGACAGCAGTTTTTTGCCAACCTGCTGGAAAAGAACCATTTGCTCTTTTGGGTTCAAATTTGGAGGAAAGGCAGCCAACATGTCACACATGTGCATTTTGGTGGTCTGGTGAAAAAATTTTGCACGGATGGCAAGTTATGGTACTCTGAAGTTGATGTTTTTTTTGCATGAACTAACATGGTGGCGTATGCCACATGTTTTGGGGCTCGTATCTCAAAAACAATGCACGATACAGATTTTTTGGTGAGAACAAAATGGTAGCCAGGAAAATAGTGATTTCTGTGAAATTTAATTTTTTTTTCTATGTCGTACGGTTGCTGAGATATTTGCAATGAAGTACTTCCGATGCTCGTTTTAAGCTTCCATTGCCATTACAATGCATACATTCTTTGTACACACTGTGTTTCTCTGTGCAGTTGTCCAGCAGAAACAGGGCATGCGCGTCTGTTACTGATACAGTTACTGTTTCTTCTTGCATTTATGTACCTGTTTGTGTTACCGTTCCTCTGTGTGTTACCCGTTGCGTTGTCATTTGCCCTTGCATTTTCGTTACTGTTACCATTTGCATTTCCACCTTGTGTTTGCATTGCTGTTCCTGTTACTATGTCACAAGACATCATGTGGATTCAGTATTTCTCATCATCATTCTCAAAAAGAAGGGACATTAGAGGCAAAAACTCTGCTGAATGCATCGGTTAGGGTTGTTCCACAGGCACAAAAGTAAGGAAATTCAGTGTTAGGGTTGAAACCCCCCCTGGACACCTCCAGCCAGCCCCCCAACCACCATCGGGGTGCACGTTGGGGATGTTGGTCCTAACTCTCACCCCATTCTCCTATACCTCTGCTTTTCACATGTGATGGGGTGAGAGTTAGGTCAACAACCCCAATGCGCACCCGATGGCAGTTGGGGTGGGCTGGAGGTGTCCAGGTGAGTTCAACCTCCAACACCATTCTCCTTACTTTGTTGCTGTGGAACAACCTAACTGATGCATAAATGGATTTTGCCTCTAATTAATATATATATTAGAGGCAAAACTCAGTTTAATCACTTAGTAGTGTTATATCTATTAGCGAAAGTGAAATTGTGTTAGGTTGAACACTTTTCTACACTTCACCCTCAATCGGCATTGGGGTAAGATGAGATCATGAGCCCCAACCTCACCCCATGACATGTGTAAAGCAGCAGAAGTATAAGAGAATGGGGTGAGAGTTACGACCCATGATCCTAATGCGCACCCCAATGCCGGTTGGGGGTGGGCGGGGTCCAAGGGGTTTCAACCCTAACACCAAATTTCTCACTTTTGTCGCTGGGAACAACCCTAACTAATGCATTAAATGGAGTTTTGCCTCTAATTTCCCTTCTTGAGAATGATAACGAGAAATAGTGAATGTAATGCGTCAGCGGAGTGTAGGGCGCAAAGTAACAGGAACAGCAATGCAAACAGAAGTGCTAACAGTGGCGCATATGGTAACACAAGCGTGAATGAGAACAGAAAGGGTAACGCACATGGTGGCGTAGACGGGAACGGTCTGCCACATGATGTGTTGTCACATAGTAACATGGTGCCTGCAAATGGAAATGTCAATGGGCATGGTGACGCAAAGTGAAACAGAAAGAGAAACAGTACTGTAGACACAAATGGCAAAAAAATAACAGAAACGCAAGCACAAATGAAAATGCAAAGAATAACGCACATGGTGGCGCAGACGTCAACGGTAAGTGAAACGGGTACGGAACCGCAAGCAGAAAGGGCAACAGTAACATTAATGTAAGTGCATAGGCTGGTTTTCCCCAAAACCTGCATAGAGAAAGACAGTGAGTACAAATAATGTATGCATAATAGTGAGTATCGGAGCAGAAAATGAGAACTTGGAATACTAAATACGTTATATCTCAGGAACCGTACGACGTAGAAAACAATTTTAAAAGTCGTATGATTTACAACTGTCCTGGCTAATTTTATACTTAGCTCCATTAGGGGGCTAAGCATTTTTCTGACAAAAAGTCCGTATCTCGCACCGTTTCCGAGATACGGGCCCTGAAAGGCACGGCAAATGCCGTAATGTTATCCTATGGGAAAAAAGAGAAGTTTGGAGTGTCATAACTTTGCCTCCCTATGATATTTTTTCACCAAACCACTGGAAGGCACATCTGTGGGCTGTTGACTGTCTTCTCTCCAAATTTCAGGAAAAAAGACCAAACCGTTATTTTGCAGCAGGGATCCAAAGGATTTCTGTAATGCGTCGGGCGCCGTAATGTTATCCTATGGGAAAAAACGTCAACTTTGGAGTGCTGTAACTTTACCGCCGTGTAACATTTTTTCAATACAACACTGAAAGGCACATCTGTGAGACGTCGGCTCCGTTCCCTTCAAATTTCAGCCCAAAACTGCCAACGGTTCTTTTGCAGCGGAGTGCCAAAGAATCACTGTCACTTTCCCACAGATGGAAAACTACCGTCGCAATTTGCGAAAGCTTTCACAAAAAAGTTCGACACTTTCGTGAGCATGAAAGTAATTTGCAAAAGTACTTTTTCCAGAAATTTGAAAAACATATTTCTGGGGTGATTTACCACAAAATAAAGACATGGCAAGCATCCTCAGGGTCCGACTAGGTGAATACAAAAAGAATTAGGTTGCTAGAGGGTCCCAAATTTAAATGCCAACCATTTTTCTGATCACCAACTGAAAACAAAATGGCTGATTTGTGAAAGTAACAGGCCCGTTTGCCCGTAAAAATGCATTTGCGACACTGTTGAACTTTTTGTTAACTTTTCCGATTGACTTATAATGGGAAACTGTTTTTTGAATAACTTTTGAACCGTTTAATATTTTTTCACGAAATCTTCAAAAGACACATCGGGGACCCTGGCCACATGTTCCTGAAGATTTTGGGCCGGTTACGCAAACCATACGACCTGTAGGCACGACCGTAGAATTCCAGAAAAAGCGTAAACACGTGCACAGATCATGCATAATAACTCCGCAGCCGTATATCTGACTAGTACAAAACTTGGCAGATCCCAAGGCCTATGGTTCTTGATTATGTATTCCAAATTTCAGGCAAATCTGTGAAACAGTTGCAAAGTTATTAAGATGCAAAATTTTGGGGTTTAACATAGAAATGGCTCCTCAACCTTAACTACGGTAGCACTACCGTGCTACCATAATATATATGTATACACACATACATATATGTATAATTACCCCATAAAAAATGTATCTACTCTTCATTGATAAGTGTCACGTGATCTTTAACTTCCACCTAAACAGTGACCAAGGAAATGATTGGTTTAACATCTAATCTGAATGGCAGCACTTCAACTGTGCAGCACCTCCTCATTCTTTGTTACTGTCTTCTATGGGTAGTACCTGGTGAGGGACTAGAACAAATTTCCTTCCAGTCTTTGGGTTACAGAGGCAAGCATTCTATTTATTGACCACTGCCACTGATGATACCATAAAGTAACCATGCCAAGTAAGAACTTAAAAAAAAAATTATGTACAAAGTATAATATAATACAACAAAAATATGGGGGGGGGGAGCTGGAAAGGGGAGGTGAAAATTAGCATTTATGGTAGTCTATAGTACAAATGATTGCACACCCAACTACTGAATAACTGTAAAAGAGATGTAAGCTTAAGGCTTCAAAAGATAGCTATTAATGGAAAGGGGAATTTTTTCTTAAGTCAGTATAGCGACATATAAGGGAATGTTTCCATCAACTTTCATAACTCTGCCCTGAATCTGCTGGATGAAATAAAGACAGTAACACAATTGTTATGATTCTGATTATATAAAAGATAGCCTGCTAGAACAGTGTCAGTGGCTTAGCAGGTAGCACATTCACCTCTGAGGCTGGGAGATCAGAAGGTTGTGGGTTCTATTCCCACACCAGGCACTTGGGTTAATATCCCAGTACTGACACTGTAGTGCAGCATGAGGGGGGTGTTGCACTCCTGAGGCAGCGTTTCAGATGAGACATTAAACTGAGGTCCCATCTGCCTGTTCTGGTGGTAGATCAGGTGGATTTTAAAGATCCCATGGTACTTCTCGAAAAGAGTAGGGGAGTGTTTATTGAAATAATAAACATAATGTACAACACAATAAGTAAAAATTACAGCTCATGGCAGAAATGAAAAAATATCATTTAAAAAAGAAAATACTCCAAGAACCATCAAATAGGAATAAATATAAAGTGATTCACCTCAGGGGAAGGAATTGACAAGGAAATGATAGAAGGCATCCTTAGAATGGCAGAAAAAGGTGAGATATTGTTAATGGGGACCTGAATATGCCAGATGTTAACTGGAGCACCTTTGCTACAGGCACATCCAAGAGCAGGGTCATTCTTGATGCCCTACAAGGGGCATGCCTCAGACAGCTAGTACTGGAACTCACTCGAGAGGGAGCAATATTAGACCTCAAAAGGGGGTGGAGAAAGAATCTCAGATTTAGAAGTGGGTAGCCATCTGGGAACAAGCGACCACCAAACAGTGTGGTTCATGATAAACACAGCCATACAATCAAGCCATACAAAAGCAAGAGTATTGGACTTTAGGAGGCTGACTTTGGGAAAATGAGAGAGTGCCTCAGAAAAGCACTAGAAAACAGGCAAGAAGGAGGGGTGGAGGAACAATTGGGAGTAATCAAAACAGCCAACACAGAGGCAACAAGCCTTTGTGTAAAGCAAATCAACAAAACACAATGAAGGAAAAAAATGCTATGGTTCTCAAAAGAGGTGGCAGGGAAGGTCAAGGAGAAAAGGATAGCATTCGGAAAATATAAGGAAACACAGAAGGTGCAGGACAGAGAACTTTACCAGTTAAAGCAGAAAGAGGTAGAGAAGGCAGTCAGAATAGCAAAGGCCCAAACTGAGGAAAGGATATAGCCAAATCTGTTAAGAAAGGGGATAAGACCTTTTATAGGTACATTAGGGAGCAAAGAAAGACTAAAGGAGGGATACTGAGGCTTATTAAAGGGAATAGAATGTGGACAGAGGGTGACAGTGAAAAAGCAAGGATACTGAATGAATATTTCTGATCAGTATTCACAAAGGAAGAGGAGGGGGAGGTACCTAAACCAAACAAGACAAACACTCTGAAGACGGGGGTCGATACCAATCCATTTACAGTAGAAAGAGTTCTGAAAGAACTAATAAAATTGAAGGTGGTCAAAGGAATGGGGCCTGATGGTATTCACCCAGGAATTCTAAAAGAACTAAGGGTAGAACTAGTGACACCGCTGACTACTTTCTTTAACAAATCATGGGAGGATGGGGTGGTACCTGAGGACTGGAGGAGGGTGTATGTGAGTCCTCTTCACAAAAGTGGGAGCAGGACAGAGGCAGGAAACTACAGACCAGTTAGTTTGACCTCAGTGGTAGGGAAAATTATGGAATCACTTCTGAAGGAAAGAACTGTTGAGTACCTAGAGGTCAGTGGGGCTGGGACCCAAGGCAGCATGGATTCATGATGGGAAGGTTATGTCAGATGAATCTAATAGATTTCTTTGACTGGGTGACCAAAGTAGTAGACCAGGGAGGGGCTGTGGACATGGCCTACCTAGATTTTAGCAAGGCACTTGATACAGTCCCACACAAAAGATTAATACACAAGTTAGCCAGCCTTGGAGTGGGTCCCAAGGTGGTAGCCCAGATAAAAAATTGGCTAGACAACAGGATGCAAAAGGTAGTAGTAAACGGAGTCCACAGTGAAGAAAGGAGGGTTACTAGTGGAGTATCGCAGGGCTAAGTACTGGGTCCGGTCCTTTTTAATGTCTTTATAAGTGACATTGCAGAGGAACTAGAAGGAAAAGTATGTTGCTTTGCAGATAACACACAGATCTACAACAGGGTTGATACACAAGATGGAGTGGAAAGGATGAGAAGGGACTTGGCAAGGTTGGAGTGATGGTCAAATGTATGGCAGCTCAGATTCAATGCAAAGAAGTGCAAGGTAATGCACCTGGGAAACAAAAACCCAGGGGAAGAGTACACAGTGGGGGATGAGATACTGACAACAGTAAAATTGGAGCGGGACCTGGGGGGTACTTATATCAGATGACCTAAACGTAGGCACGCAATGTGAGAAGGCAATAAGAAAGGCTGGGGGGATACTGGGATGCATAGGGAGAGGCATCAATAGTAGAAAACAGGAAGTTGTTATCCCTCTGTACAGACAGTTGGTGAGACCCCATCTGGAGTACTGTGTGCAGTTCTGGAGACCCTATCTCCACAAAGACATAGACAGAGTGGAGGCTGTCCAGAGGAGGGCAACCAAAATGGTGTAGGGTCTGCAGCAGAAGACATATGAAGAAAGACTAAAGGAGCTTAATATGTCTACCCTTGAGGAAAGAAGGGAGAGGGGGGACATGATAGAAACTTTCAAGTACCTCAAGGGAATCAACAAAGTCCAACAGGGTAGCATCTTTCAGAAAAAGAGATGTGCAAGAACAAGGGGGCACAATTTGAAGATAGAGGGGGGACGGCTCAGAGGTAATATGAGGAAGTATTTTTTCATGGAGAGGGTTGTGGATGCATGGAACAGCCTCCCCGAGGAGGTAGTGGATTCAAGAACAGTGGGGGAATTCAGGAATGCATGAAACAGATATAAGGCAGTCCTAGTGGGGAGATATGAGGAAGTTAGCTTTTGGTTAACTAGGATCTGCAGCTTATCTGTTAGGTAATAAAATGGGCAGACTAGGTGGGCCAAGTGGTCCTTATCTGCCATCAAATGCTATGTTTCTATGTCTCTATGATTCATAATGTGATTAATTCACTTTCATGTTCTACTATTTAAACTTGATAAAGTAAGACAAACCCTTCCACCATTTCTTAATTTTGTCCTAGTAACAACTGTGCTTCATGTAAATATATTTCTGACAATTCACTGGATACCAATATACAACAACACTCATATAAAATTTTTCTTTGCTATAGCACCCATTGACATCTCACCTGCCATAGGTAATGCCTGTCACAGGTAAAAAAATGGATTATGTATTTTTATGATACTGGGCTAAACTAGGGGGGTAAATGCCTAGGACTAAGATATCATAGGTAATAGCAGTAAACTAGTTCAATTTCCATGTCCTTGCTAAGTGAACCCATACTGATCTAGCATATAAACAGTTTAGGAAGAAATGATCCATAGTTTCCTCTGTATCGATGCAGCCTGGATAAGGGCAATTTCTGTCTTCTCTCGCCTTATATTTTGCATTACCTCGAACATTTAGACGTCCATACATTATCAACCAGTGTTTTTCCCATATGTAAGATGGTAGTCTGGTATTATTAAGTTGTGCTAATACCATGGGATTCTTGGCAGTCAGACAATTCTTAAAACAAGGGTCCTGTGGATGAATAATATTCGTAATTAATCTGTACAAAGCCTGTGTATTATTGTTTTGTATCATATTTTAGTGATCTGCCATCTGTATAACTTTTGCACAGCTTGTCTAAAATATGTGGGGATGTGTACATGAGGGTTCAATTTAGGAGCTAAGTTATGCCAAACTTTAAAATACCTTCCCAAAGCCCTTACAACCCATACCTGCTCTGTGCTCACTTCCGATGTCAAACCACATTTAATGGCGTGTATAAAAAATAGGGTATTGAAGAAAACTATTGGATCTATCATCCCAAGGCCTCCACTCTTCTTATCTAAATAAGTATAGCCTCTCTTGACAGGGTTTAACCTATTTCTCCATAACATTTGGAAAAAACTACTGTAAATTCTGGTCTCCAGCTGGGATGGCAATGGAAAAATCATAGCAACGTATTGCAGGCAAGATATGATATATTGTTTTATTATAAATATGTGTTTCAGTTTAGAAAATTTCCACTGCTTCCATCAAGTGACTTTTGTCTCTATTTTTTCAATCACTACCTCCCAATTTTCTACTGGACGATTTTGAGGGCCAAAAAGTAGTCCCAAAAATTTTAAGCGGTTCCCTTGAAATAAAGATGTTATCCTGAAAAATAACCGATGTTCCAGTAGTTCCTAAAAATAAGCCTCTATTTTTCTGAAAGTTTAATTTGGCATTTGAGACAGCTAAAAAATTCCTGAATTCAACGAGAAACTTGTGTACTTGTGTATAGTCAGTGAAATACAAATTGACATCATCTGTATAGGCTTGCAGATGTGACTGATGCTGTGGTACCTCCCCAACGATTCCAGACCACAGGGGCAAGTTGACAAGGGAGTGCAGTAGGGGATCTAGTGAAAAAATATATAAAAGGGGACTCAGGGGACATTTCTGTCGAACACCAGTTTGTAACTGTAAGCCTTTTGTTGTTTCACCTTTCAAGTAGGGATAAACCAAACTGGAATCATAAAGTAGTCTAATGATGTTAAGAATCTGTAAATGAATACCATAGCTGTCTAATACTGTAAAGAGGTAAGGGAGGTGAAATCTATCGAAGGCTTTCTCAAAATCTGTTGTATGATACATCCATTCTTGCCTGATAAAGTTAGATGCTCTATAACATCTCTAATGATCGTAAGAGCTGATTGAATTCTTCTGTCCGGGAGGCCACAAAACTGGTAAGGTGAAATTACCTGTTTGGCATAATGTTTTAATCGATTATTCAATATCATAGTAAAAATGTTATAATCAGAGTTCAAAAGGGTAATGGCCTCCAATTTTTTATGTTATGCGGATGCCTGGATTTAAACAAATATATAAGCAAACCGTCAGTAAAGGAAGGAATCACTGAATTTGTTTCCATAAAAAATTTAAATACCAGTCGAAGACATTCAACTAATTCTGTCCTGAAGCATTTCTAGAACTGATTGGGAAGCCCATCTAGTCCCGGCGAAATATTAGATTTTAAATGTTATATAACCATATAATTTCTGCAATAGTCATTGGACCTTGTATTTTTGAAGCCTTGTGGTAAAGAGGGTAGATTGATAGTTTTCAAATAGTTATTTATTGTCGATTATAAAATAGGATAATTTGGCACCAATATTTGATAATGTTTTTTGATCAACTCTCCTAATTGTTCTACTGTTTCTGCTCTAGTACCATCTGACTCCAACAAGAAGTCAATAGTCATAGAATCTTTTATATCTTTACATGCCTCAAATGGGTCTCCTAAGGGGATTTCTTCATATTATTAAAGAGCATAGCTTGTAGAGTCCGTGCTCTGTCATATTGAAATGTTTTCATTTCAGATTTGATACAGTTTATGTATTCTGTGTAATCCTACCTAAAAATATAAGTAAGGGCAAAAAGTCTTTGTAGCTGTTGTCTCAAAGACAGATACTTGAAAAATTTTGAGTTCTTTAAAGTTACCCCATATTTTTTAAACCATTTACAGAATTCTGATTTTGTGTCCATCCACCATTCTCCTAAATTTAAGTATAAGAAGGCTACTGAAAGATGGTCCCAAAGTACGTTTGTGATGCAAGTTTTTACTTGAGGAGTAGTAAGAATTGAGGTATTCAGTTTCCATCTTTTCTGCTTTGTAGATACAGGTATAGCAGATTTAAAGGTGCACAGTAGTAAAAAATGGTCTGAAAATTCTATAGGCCTTATTTGGAAGGAATTAATCTGTACTGAGGGGGAGACCAGCATATAATCAATTGTAGTTTGTGATTTGCCTGTCATGTAAGTGATGCCAGGTCCGTGTGTAAGACGTGTACTACAATTGACTAAACCAGCAGTTTTAGTTATGGACTGTAATGCATATGAATCACAATAGTTTTTTTTTATTGTGTTGAAGTGATTTAATTAAGCTACAATTAAAATCACCTCCCCAAAGGATCCTAGCTGACATCACCAAGTATGGCTGTACTGCTTTCATGCAAGTAACTCTTTTTGCCGTGGATTGAGGATTATAGATGTTAATAAATCAACACCACATGTTATTCCATTTCCCATCCAAGATCAAAAGCCTGCCCTGTATGAGGTCAATTAATTTATAAAGAGAAAAATCGAAAGAGTTGAATAAGATACCTATCCCATCTGCGCTATCTACTCCAAAAGACCAAAATGAAGGACCCCAGGGCCAATCCTTTTTAAATGTGGACAGTTGTTCCATAGACTACATCCATGTTTCTTGTAGAAAACTGACAGAAATTTGTTCTTCATGGATATATGAAATAATGCCTGTCTTTTGGAAATATTTAAGAAACTATGTGTATTAAGTGATCCCCATATTTTTTCTGTCATTGGCTCCTTTGTTTGGTGTCAATATCTATTTTTTTCATCTTTTCTTTTTCTTTCTTATATAACCCTCTATGGGCAACACAGTAATGGACACATTAGATTTTTGGGAGTCTGAATCTTCAAGTTCCATTTCTGAATCCCCCCATGGGGTAAATATAGCAGCATAGAAATTATTAGATTCAAATGTAATAGAGGGGGAAGGTGATTTAGGCTGCAGGTTCCTAGAGGATCTCCTGTGGGGCAGAGGATAGTGGAGAGCAGAAACAACTGAATCTTTATCAGTAGTGGCCGGATCTTCGTAACATACATGAGCTAGTGCCAGAGGATCAGAAGGTACCATCTGAGTCGAGACTTCCTCTGGAAATTTGTTTCAGAGACCGGAACCACAATTTTCAATGGGGCTGGGGAAGGAGGGTTAGAGGGGAGAGTAGTCTGAAGGGGTTCCTTTACCATCTCTGCGGGGGGTGGACAGCATCCTAAGCCTGCTGTATCAAGAGGTCGGGGCTAATACAAGTGGCCTTATATTTTGCAGCCCAAGGACATTCACTGAATACATGTCCATATTCCTCACAATGATCATATTTAGTGTGATATGCGCATTTCATTGTAACATGTCCTATTTTGCCACAGCTGTCACATCGAGGCTGGTCACATACAGTAGAAAGACGAGTCCTTGAACCACACTTATAAGAAGCTTTAGGCTGACCCCCATAAAAACAGACTGCTCGTTCCCTACCCAACAAAAAGGAATTTGGAACATGTTCAATTCCTGTCTCTGTTTACTTTAATTTTAATCGTCTGCACAATGTGAAAATAGAGGAGGGACAGCTCAGTGGTAATGGTACAAAGTATTTTTTAATGGAAAGGGTTGTTGATGCATGGAACAGCCTTTCTGAGGAGGTTGTGGAGTCAAGAACAGTGGGAGAATTCAAGAATGCATGGGCAGACATAAGGCAGTTCTAGTGGGGGAGGTAGGAGGAAGTAAGCTGTTGGTTGGCTAGAATCTGCAGCTTATCCATCAGGTAGGGAAATGGGCAGACTAGGTGGGCCAAGTGGTTCTTATCTGCTGTCAAATTCTATGTTTCTATGTTTCTATGTATGTTTCATTGCTGGGCCACATCTTTGGCACTGCAGATGTTTATCAAGGCATGTGCTCCATCTGGCCCCATGCTGGCGACAACCATGTAACTTGCTGCTTCTACTGTACAAACTGTTTTTTTGTTGCTGTTTGTTTGCTTTTTTTCTGCTTAGTGACTTGAGAATAATTACAGTATTTATCAGTTTCGGTCTAATGTACTATCTTACACTATGGTTTTGGCCACTTGTTGTACCAGATACCTGTTAAGAGCTGACTATACCTCACTTGTTTGATCTTGTTGTTTTTCTCATTGCTACACACATTCTTTAGTATTGCTTCCTGAGACAAACAGACTTTTGACCATTATTATGATTATTGTTATTGTACACCCTTATAAAAGCCTTTTGACCATTACTATGATTATTATTATACACCCTTAAAAAGTTGTTAAACATATTATCTGTAAACCAGCATATCTGATTTTTCAACAGGAGCTTGTGGAGAAAATACATTTAGATGTAGTTGTGGAATACGTCCATAGACTCATGAAGAAGAAAGTAAGCTTCAAAACTTCAACTCAGCAACAAACAATGGCTGAAGAAATAATTCAACATGCTGGTGGGATAAAACATTTGTTTGAAAATTATGTAAGTGTAAGAGTTTTACCATTCTATAATATGCACAACAGTCAACACTGCTGAGTTGGTTGGTACCTGCATGCTGTGCAGTACTGAAATTTTGCAGGTCATTTCTTAGACCCTGTAATTTAAAAATTAGATCACAGCAAAACTGGGGGGGGGCCTTGGATTAGTTCACATTCTTTTTTATCTCAGTTTATAGATTGAGAGTGCTCCCAGCCAGTCAGACTGCTTCAGTCTTATGTGCATAAGACACTGTTCGTTGCAACGTGTCTTACGTGCAGTTGCTATGGAAATGGGAATGTGTTGTTGGTGAGTTTTTTCAATTTTTTAAACTGTAATGATTTTTGTCCCCTCAGTTAACAATATAGTACTATGTCCCACCAGCAACAATCTCACAGTTGTAAGAGTGATCTCATTTGCATTTTAGAGTACAAGAACTGCTCAATTTTGCTTTGTGATTTTATCACCAGAAGAACAAAAGTGAGGGGGCTGGCTCATTGGTGCAGTGACAGCTCATAGCACCAGTGATGAGGGTTTGGAAATGAGACCTTGTCACTGGGCCAGCTGGGGGAGAAGGATTGAGTGTCTCAGTGAACACTCCTCCTCTTCAGAAGGAGGTTGGCATACTCTGCTGCAGTACTACCACTAGGATGACTGCAGGTGGCAGTGCAAGTTAAAGATACTTGAAAAGTGTGTGGCTGAAGCTGAAGCCAGTCAGTGCAGTACACACACATGCTCAGCATGCATCCCTGCCATGACAACTATGGAGTGCACCAGCTTTGGGGGTGGAAAAATGAAGAGAAAAATCCCCAGGTTGAGCAGAATAAAAATCTAGATGATTGCGGGCCTTAGACCCACTGAACTGGGGAAGGCTTCCACCAGATTAGCATCTCAGACCTCCCGTCAAGATTAGTTCCCAGTCTCGGGGGCATCATGCAGGGCAGGGCACTATAGAAACATAGAAACATGGAAACTGTTGGTAGATAGGGACCGCTAGGCCCATCCAGTCTGCCCATAGGCCCTATACATGTACAGTATGCATCCACTCACCCTAAATGGTTAATGGCTTTTCAACACTCTGTTCCCACTCAAGGTTTCCCTGTGCTTGTCCCAGGCATGTTTAAATCCCTCCACTGTACTTGTCCCTACCACCTTTTGTGGCAGACTATTTCAAGCATTCGCCACCCTCTCCGTGTAGAATACCTTCCTCACGTTAACTCTTAATCTCACCCCCACTCCAATTTCATATCGTGCCCCCTTATTCTGGTATCTTTTCTACATTGGAAGAGATCTCCCAACTGCACCTTGTTTATGCCCTTGAGGTACTTAAAAGTTTCTATCATGTCGCCCCTTTCTGTCTTCTCCTCCAGGGAGAACATATTGAGGTCTCTTATTCTCTTCTCATATGTTTTGTGTTGCAAACCATGCACCATCTTTGTCGCTTTTCTCTGGACAGCCTCCATCATGTTTATGTCCTTACACACGTGTGGTCTCCAATACTGCACACAGTACTCCAGGTAAGGCCTTACTAGTGCTTTATACAATGGCATCACCATTTCCTACCTCCTCCTAGTAATACCTCTGCCTATGCACCCCAGCAGGCCACTGGCCCTCCCTGCAGCCTTTTCACGCTGCTTTGATACCTTCAGGTCACAGATATGATGATCCCTAGGCCCCTTTCCAATTCCTGTAGGTGTCCACAGGGTACCCCTACCCAGATGCATTATCTTGCACTGTTTTGCATTGAACCTCAGTTGCCACACCTCTGACATCTTCCAAGCTTCTCCAGGTCCCTTTTCATTATCTGCACCCTTTCTGAAGTATCCACCCTGATGCAGACCTTGGTGCCATCTGCAAATAGGCTGGTCCCAGGACTGGTCCCAGTACTGATCCTTGTGGCACTGAGCTGGTCACCCCTCTTTCCCCAGATTGGATCCCAATAACCACCACCCTCTGCCTTCTGTCTGTCAGCCAGTTTCTAACCCACTGTATCATCTTATGCCCCATGCCCAGACTACTCATCTTGTTAATTAGCCTTCTGTATGGGACAGCATCAAAGGCTTTGCTGAAATCCAGGTAGGCAATGCCTATGACCCCTCCCTGATTCACTTCCCTAGTCACTCAATCAAAAAAATCTATTAGATTTGTTTGACAAGACCTTCCTGATGTGAATCCATGCTGACTCAGATCCTAGGCACCAATGGATTCCAGGTGTGCCATTATCCTTTCTTTCAGCAGTGTTTCCATGATCTTCCCCACCACTGAGGTGAGGCTGACTGGCCTTTAGTTCTCCACTTCCACTCTACTGCCACTTTTGTGCAGTGGGACTGCATGTGTCCTCCTCCAGTCCTCTGGAACCATGCCCGTGTTGAGTGATTCTGTGAACTGGGTGGCCAGAGGTGCTGTTAGTTCCCTACACAGCTCCTTTAATATCCTCAGGTGCATGTCATCTGGCCCCTTGGCTTTATCCACCTTCAGCTTTTGAGTTCCTCCAGAACTCTCTCTCCACTGTGAATGGACTGGTGTCAATTTCTCCCCCTCAGTTGCCTCTGCTCCCCAGCTGTGGTCCTTGACCCTCTCCCTCCTCAGTCAATACTGAACAGAAGTATTTGTTCAGTGTCTCTGCCTTGTCTAGATCCCCCTCCTTACACTCTCCCTCCTCCCCTTTGAGCTTCACAGTCCCCCCGTTTTTTCTTCTATCGCTGATGTACTTATAGAACATCTTGTCCCCTTTTTTCACAGACCACGGTAAATCCTCCTCTCTCTGTGCCTTAGCTTTCCTAACAGCCTTCCCTGCTTCTCTGAGACATTCAAGGTACACCTCCCTGTCCTCTTCCCTTTGGGTCCCCTTATACTTACTGAAACATGTTCATTTAGCCCTTACTTTGTCTCCCACGTCTTTAGAAAACCATAGGGGTTTCTTTCTTCTTTTCCCTTTGGCCATTGTCCTAATGCATTGGTTAGTTACCTCCAGAATGGGGCTGCTTTTAAATATCTGCCCATTTCACTGAAATCTGCCCTCCTGAAATCTAATACTTTTGCCCTTGTGTGACTTAATTGAGTCCCTATCTCCATGTCAAACCACACCATGTGGTTATCACTGGATCCCAGCTGCCCTTCCACCTGGATTCTTTCAACTCTGTTCCCACTGGTCCATACAAGGTCTAGAATCAATTTGTCCCTGGTTGGCTCATGCACTAGCTGTCTGAGTCCAACCTCCTTTAGGGATTCTAAGATGGCCATGCTTCTGGCTAAAGCAGCTTCCTGGGTAGTCCAATCCATGTCCAGCCTATTGAAATCTCCCATCAACAGGATTTCACCTTTAGCTGCCATGTCGTGAATTTCCTCCACTAGTACCATGTTCACTTCCTCCCTCTGTGCTGGAGGTGTGTAGATCACCCCTGTACATATTGCTGTACCATTTCCTGGTTCAAGGGTGACCCACATTGCCTCAGCCTCTCCCTGCTTTCCCTTTACTTCTGTAGCATTTATGCCTTCTCTGACATACAGGGCCACCCCCTCCCTTTTTACCTTCCCTGTCCCTTCCAAACAGTGTATAGCCTGGTACACTGACATCCCCACTGTGAGTAGTAGAATACCATGTCTCTGTTATTGATGCTACATCAAGGCCTGCATCCGTCATCAAGACTTCTAGGTCTTGAACCTTATTTCCCAGACTGGGCATTTGTGAACAAGACTTTCCATGTTTTATTCCCTGCCTTCTGTCTGTTCCTGTTTCTCTACTGCCTTTTCCCCCACCCTGGTATTCATACTCATGTGCTCTTGCCCCCTTTTATCCCCCCCTTATAAAAGTTCCCCCTGCCTGCCCACATGGCTCGCTTGCGTTGTTTCTGTTATCAGTTTGTACTTTTGCATGTTCTCACAGGTGATGTTCCTAAGCCACCTGTCTCTCCTGGATCTCCCCCCTTGGCCAGTTTAAATGCTCTCTACTGAAGCATTCCAGCTTCTCACTAAGGACTGAGGTCCCCTTTCCGGACAGATGCAGACCATCCTCTTGATACAAGCTTGCATCTGCCCAGGTTGGGCCCCAGTCCCCTATGAAGCCAAATCTTTCCCTTCCACACCAATCCTTCAACCAGGAGTAGAAGGTTTGGATGTGGAGTGCCCTGGCCTCCCCTCATGCCTTGGACAGGTAGCACCACTGAGAATAACACAGAATGTGCTACCCATTTCAGATCCTCTCCTAGCTTGCTGAAATCCTCCTGGACTCTGGCTAACTCTACCTTTCTCCTCGCCAAGTCATCGGTCCCCAGGCAGTGACATCCAGCTCCTCCCTTATGGCTATTGCCCTAGTGATCCTATGGATTTGCTTCCCATCCCTCCATGCAGCACTTCCTGGGAGGCACTTGATCTCCTACTGTGTGTCCAGTTACCCCTGGGGGAGGTGGGGTGATGGGACTGGAGTGTTCCAGACATGGACAAGTAGGGTACATCATACATCACTCACTCCCAGCCCAGAACATAAAAGGGAATTTGGAAAAAAATGCATATGAGAACTCTTACAATTGCAAGAGTGCCTTCAGGGGATAGATTAATTTATAAACCAAAATACTGTATTTCCTGGTGATGGGCTACTATCATTGAAGCACTCATTTTATTTTTGGCAGGAACCTAATTGTTAGATGTTATATTGGGATGTGCCAAATGGGCACTTTATGCCCACACCATTGTACTGCCACCTGAAAACATAGCACAAAAATATGGTGCAGGTTAGAGTGTAGAGGAGTCCCCTATCCCACCAAAATAGCACTGTATTCCAACTTGCTGCACCAGATGCTAATTAGATCAAATTGGCTTTGCAACTGCTAAAATCTGAATATCTAATGCAACAATTGCTCAAAATAGTACTGTGACATGCACCTGGTACATGACACTATGTATACTGCTATGCTGTAGTAGCGATACTGGGTGGATTAGCCTTTCTGCAAAATATGTCCTCCCCTTCACTCCTTGAGTTTTTATTTTTACAGCTTATTTACCCAGAATAGCCCAGGTCAGAGGAAACATTTTGTTTCCGTGTGGGATCCTTCTCTTCCCAATTGAGCAACTGTATGTGCTGGAACACTGAGTGGTAAAGTGACTTGCTGAAGGTGATACAGTGAGCATTTGGCTCTTTTGGAGTTCAAACCTGTGATCTCTTGGTTCCAAAGCTAATTATCTAACCACTAGATCGCAGTGCCTCAGATTAAAGGGCCTTTGTCGTACAGCGGTTCTTCTACCCCTCCATGGCCCTGTGGTAGTCCTGTGGACCACCCCAAACCACTCAGTAAGTGGGGATATTGCCTAGTAGTCTGGTGGTCACCCCCTCCAATTTAGTCCAATGTTCTGTCCATTGGCTGCTGAGTGTGCTCAGGCAAAATGCTGCTTACCTATTATCACAGTCAGCAAAAAGATGGGGCATAACTGCATGTGTCCAGCCATGTAAGGGCTGCCATCTTACTGATAATGGCTGTGGAGATCATTTGTACTGTATATTGTACACTCCCTCCTTCCCACCTAATCACAAACAGACCCCTAATGAGTACAGCTTAACAAAACTACAAATCACAGACTGGATGGGCCTTGCTGTCCTTATCTGCCGTCAACTTCTATGTTTCTATGTTTCTATTTCATACCCATGATTCTGTGCACAAGGATTAAGGTTTTAGGACTTATCCCCTGTTTTGTGTATTCATGCAGGGCTTTCTGGGCTCTTGCATGATGCAAGTTAGGAATTACTTTCTCAGATTGTCATGAAATTAATTGCAAACAAACCCTACTTCTATTAGGGCTACTAAAACACAAAGCAGATAACGTAAGAAGACAAAATAAAATTAGGGTTTCAAGTCTCATGAGTCTTCACAAATCAGAGATGAGGTGCTCCTCAGAATTTTCAATCGTGATGCCCACTGTCCTTCTCTTTTCCCTTGCCTTGTCACCCAAGTATAACCTACAGGTCCAGGGCATCTGGGACCCACATTAAGAAAGTAATGAATGCTCTGTTGCTTCTTGCAGGGCCCACAGGGCCTTGCATGAAGAAAGTTATGAGTGATTTGTTAAGCCTATGTGGAGCATGACTGAGAACCTGTAACTTGAAACAACAGACCTCTAGGCCGTGGCCCAGATCTGTAGCTTGTCCTTGGGTCATAAAGCTAGGGGCTGGGGAAGGGGTTGAGGATATTAGAGTTGAGCTGATTTGGCAAGACTCATGAAACTTTGAACCCTAATTTTTTAATTTCCTTCTTTTTCTGCTTTGTGATTTTGCAACTCTCACAGATGAATTAAGTACACACACACACATATATGTATATAGTATGTATATGTATGTGTATATATATATATATATATATATATATATATTCTTTGCAAAAGCTTCATTAATGCATTAGCTAGGGTTCAAAGTTAATGCCACAGAAGTAGGGAACTGTGATGTTAGGGTTTCCAACCCTAACTCCCCACCACCTCCGGGGGGGGTGGGGGTCAGAGCCCCCAACAGAAAAAAGAGATATGCCACATGGCAAGAATTGCGCTGTACTGGCAGCACAATTTTGCCATGCGACATAATGTCCTGCGACATTATGACCCCATGCCCAAAAAAACTACCAACACAACCCACATGAACTTAATTTGTTATTCAGTGATAAACTAAAATATCCCATTACTGTAATCACCTTTACCAGCCCCCACTCATCTCCCAGCCTGAAAACAATGCATGACACAGTACTTCCATTAATTTTATGGCAGTTTCATTTTCTGGCTTTCTTCTTCTCCCAGTACCACTAGTAACATGGCAGGGAGAACAAAGCACACCAGGAACATCAAAGTGAGAGTGGAAAATGGTGCTCATAAATGTGGGAGCTTCCAACAAAGCCATCACTCCAATTGGCATCCCCATTACCCGCTACCATTGCCATCAGCTTTCCCTGCCCTGCTGCCCTCAACAGACACACAGTGGTCACTCAGTGCGAGTGTTCAAAAGCACACAGCACTTTAAGTACTCACTCTTTCTTTACTTCATTTTTCTTTCTCCCAGTAAAAAAATCACTTCTACTGTGCCAGACTGAATCCCTGATATTAACGCTGAGCCAACAGGGGGGTAGTGGGAGCTTTCCAGCATCACAGATAAAAAGTGAGTAACAGACCTTAATGTGGAGCTGACAGTTTGGGGGGGGGGCAACTTTATAGGCAGGAGACACAGAGGCAGACGAAAATAAGTGTCCATGATAGAAACAATGTTAGGAATGAAGAGCCGGAATGTTATATTAGCACTAGAGCAGCTCCACCTACTAACTAACACAAATAATCAGCACTATTTCTTTAAAGTATATCTACACATTGAAAAAATGTCAAAAAATCTATTTTTAATAAACTTTTTCTTCTTTTTTTCTTTTTTTTCACAAAGAGCTATCGCATAATAGGAGTAATGCACTCCAGGGTAGGCGTCTTGCTGGGATAACATCCCTTCTCGGGGTGTTGGATGCCCTAGGCCTGTGGCCTCGTGCCCAACCACCCGAGGCAGGAAGTTATCCCAGCATAACACCCACTCTGTCATCCTGGAGGGGAGGAGGGAAAAAGAAGCAGTACCCAGGGTGGGCACCTCTATCCTCTTAACAAATATTTTAAATAGCTAGGATGGATGGATGGATACATAGCTAGATAGATAGATAGATAGATAGATAGATAGATAGATAGATAGACAGACAGACAGACAGACAGACAGATGGACAAACAGAGAGATGGACAGATAGAGACAGAGAGAATAAGGGATCACCAGCCCAAGTGTGTGGAATGGTGGATGCTGAGTGGGAGGGTGGTATGGTGTGTGTGTGTGTGTGTGTGTGTGTGTGTGTGTGTGTGGTCAGATCAGTGAGGGAATTTTTTCATTACAGGTTTAAAAAAAATCAGCAAGGGACAGTTTTCATTATTAGCCAAGGCAAGGCACATTTTATTTATATAGCGCTCAATCCAGCAAGGGCTCTGAGTCCTTTCTAAAGATAAAAAACAATCAATACAAATAAAATACAAAATTTAACAATAGCTAAGAAATGGATCACATCAAATTAAAAGCTTGGTCAAATAAAAAAGTTGTCAATGAGGCTTTAAAGGCCACTACCATGCTAGCTGAACGAATATTATAAGGGAATGAATTTCAAATAATAGGGGCTGCCACTCCAAAGGGTCTATCGCCTTATGATTTAAGCCTCTATGGAGGGATAAGCAACTGACCAGCTTCAGTGGAGTAGAGAGGGAAGACTTTTTTATACTTAATCAGGAGCTCATTTAAGTAGTCTGGTCCTCGACCATGTGGGGCCCTGCATGTCAACAAATAAATCTTGATGGTGATGCATGAACAAAAAGGCAGTGAGTGCAGGGCATGCAGAACTGGTGTAATGTGGTCCCTTAGTGAAGAAACCACCAACATCCAGTCTATGTCATTCTGCACTAGCTGCAGTCAACACATCAAACCTCCAGGTAGCCCTATGTATAGAGCATTACTGTAATCCAACTTAGTGGTGGCACAAGCATGATTATACTGTTGGGAGGTCTAAACCTCACTTTCAGGTTCTTGGCAATATTGGGAATGCAAGTAAACACAGACATGTTGCATAAGAGTGATAAACTTGATTATTACTACCAAAAAGGATAAGATCACAGTTGCCCTAGCAGTTCTTATCAATACGAACCAGGAGCCAGTGCTAAGCATTCCCTATACCTCGAAGTTTCTTTGTGTCTCTTGGGATCTCCGAGGTACAAGACTTAGTGTATCACATTATACAGTATACATATGATAATTACTATGGTTACTGTAAGATAGAAACATTTCTAGTTACAGAGATGAGCCCTATTGGCTAAGTTAGAGGAGACTCCACTGTCCAAGACTACATTATATAATTTTGTATTACTTTTATTACTTGGTATGAAAGAACAGAAGAAGGCCAGAGCCCATCGAGACTGTTCCCCACACTATGTGGGACATTATTTATCTATTATCCCTCAACCAAACATCTAATTTGTTTTTAAAGACAGTGGCACTAGTTGCCTCTACCAATTCTTGTGGCAAGGTGTTCCATACAATGGATGCTCTTATTGGAAAAAAGTTTCCCCTTTTGCTGGTTTTATAAGTTTTTACTTCAGGCTGTTTATTATGCAGTCTTGGAACATGTCTCCTTTTGTAGAGTGTTATACCACATTTTTCCATTAGATCTGGTGAATTTATTCAATTAAAAACCATAAGCATATCACCTCTTAATCTCCTAGTTTGAAGAGAGAAGAGACCAGTAGCTTTTTATCTGTTCTGATAATCCAAGTTTGTTAATCTTGGAATCATTCTAGTTACTCTCCTTTGAACCTGTTCAAGAATTTCTATGTCTTTTTTTTTTTGGTTTGGATTCCAGAAAGGGGAGCCATAGTCTAGATACAGTCTAATGTATGCCCTATACAATGGAATAAGGCATTGTTCAATGCGATTAACAAAAGTGCGTTTTATTTGCCTCAAAAGTCTGTTGGTCATGCAAGCAGTTCTAACACAGTGATCATTTGATGTAAGTTTATTATTAACATATATCCCTAAATCTTTTTCACAATTTGAAGAAAGAAGTGGTAGTCCGTTTATATAATATATCGTTTTTGGATTATTTACACCGAAATGCACTACTAAACATTTGTCTTGTTTAAACTGCATATGATTTTCATTTGCCCAAAGTGTTAATTTTTCCAAATCCTTCTTTAATGCAGAAATATTTTCTTGATTATTAATCTTGCCCCCCCCCAATTTAGTATCGTCTGCAAATTTAACCATGAAGTTATTTGACCCTGTTTGTAAATCACTGATAAAGAGATTAAACAATGTTGGTCCCAAGACCAACCCTTGTGGTACACCACTTGTCACACTGCCTGAATCAGACAAGATGTCATTAATTCTGACTCTCTGAGAACGATTTGTCAACCAGTTTAAAGTCCAGTTGACAATAACAGGTGACAAACCTAGATTGTGCATTTTAGTAATGAGTTTTTCATGTGAGACTTTATCAAAAGCTCTACTAAAGTCCAAAAGAACTGCATCAGTAGAGATACCCACATCTAGTAGAGTACTTATATTATTGTAAAAATATATCAGATTGGTGGTGCAGGAATACTTGGGAGTAAACCCATGCTGATTTGAATCATAAATTCCTAATTTTTTACAATCTTGATCTATTAGAGACTTCATTACTTGTTCCATTAATTTACCAGCCACTGAGGTCAGGCTAATTGGACGATAATGTTGCACAGAACCTCTATTGCCTTTTTTAAATATGGGAGTAACTATTGCTGAATGCCAATCATTTGGTAAAATGCTTTCTTGTAAGGATTTGTTGAAGATAATTGACAAAGGTATAGAAATATTTATAGAGGTTTCGATCAGAAACCATGGATGAATACCGTCTGGGCCTGGACTAGTATTTTTTTTTCAGTTTTTTGATAGCCTGTATAATGTCAGTTGGATAGAACCTATGATAATCTATGTGGTGAACTTTAAATGTACTAATAGGTGATTTTTGAGAGAATACAGAACAAACTAACATTAAAGAGATTTGAGGTTTCTATATCAGATAGAGAAGAGCCATTGGTTATAATAGACCAATGGTCTTTGATACACATTTTTTACTATTTATATAGGGGAAAAGAGATTTGTAACAGTCTTTCGTGTGAGCTAGTTTAAATTCTAGCTCATTTTTTTGCCAATTTAATAGAATTTTTTTAAGTTTTTCACAGATAGTCTGTATTTATGTAATAGAGTAGTTTTAAATGGAACAGAACTATTCTTAAGTTTCCTAAAAAGTTTATTTTTATTTTAATCTGATTTTTAATTGTCTTGTTGAACCAAGGGGGAAATTTTCCTTTATTATTAAATTTCCTCTTAGATGGAATAAAGGTATTTTCCAAATAATGTACAATGTTTTTAAAAAAGTCCCAAGCTTGTTGTGTTGTACAATTAAGAAGATTAGATTCCCAGTTTATGTTTTGTAAGTATTCATTGATTTTAGAAACATTTGCTTTATTATAATTTTTTGTACAGTATAACTTCCTTTATGTAGTTTTAAATGGTTGAATTTCAAAAAGAATAGATGAATGATCACTGGTCCCAAGTGGATCCCAAATTTGTACATTGCTAATTTGTTGCTCTATGTCAGTAAATAATAGATCCAAAATACTAGGACCTCGAGTGGGTTCAGTAACAAGTTGTTGTAATCCAGTACTAGCTACCACAACTATTAGTCCTTTCTCGGCATAGTACTGTCCTGAGAATGAGTCCCAGTTAATATGAGGGAGGTTAAAGTCATCAAATATTGCAGTATCTTGAGATTCTGAAAAATGTGTCATTTCTTTAAACATATCAGTTGTGTAATCTGAATTTGCAGATGGAGGTCGATAGATGTTACCAATAGTTACATATATAGGACTGCTCCTTCAATAAGATTTTAACCCATATACTTTCCAAAGGAAAGGGAGAACACACTTCAAAAGAAAGAATATAATTTCGTATGTACATACAAACTCCACCGCCTTGCTTATCTAATCTGTTTTTATGATATAACTTATAACCTGGAATTTCTCTGGACCAAACTGAGGATGCATCCCACCAAGTTTCAGTTACTCCCACCACATCTATATTTAAAGTTTTACATTTGGTTTCGAGTTCTGCTAATTTGAGTTGGTTTAAAGATCTTGCATTCAAAGCTAGGAATTTGCATTTAGTTGTAATAATATTTTGGTAAGTATTCGGAGACTTGGGAATAGACCCATTCCCCCCCATTGTTTTTAGTTTAAACAATGATTTATGATTTTAGTGATACTTTTCCCCATAAGTGTACTACCCTACAACTGAGATGTAAACCGTCATAGCAAAACAAGGAAGAATGATCAGTAATGCAGGGTATATCCTGCTTAAAACACCACTTTCTCAGCCATTCATTTAGGGCTTTGATTTTCTGCGTCATGGTAGATGTTGCTCTCGGGTCAGGTAGAATTTCAGATATACATACACAGCATCCCCTATCAAGTAACAGGTTACATAACACCACATAGTCCTGTTGTAACTGATTAAATGGGGTGTTGTTTATATCATTAACGCCGGCATGTATGATAACCAGTGGATTTTCCCCCACATTTTGTAAAATTGTAGGCATCATGGAGATAATGCCAGATACCCTGGCCCCACGAAAGCTAGAACAAGTGTGGTTGTTCTTGTCACTATTGCATACCACCCTGTCAATGTGCTTAATGATTGAATCTCCCAGTACTAACACTTGTTTTGAGACAGTAGGGGTACAAGAATCAGAAACAGGTGATTGTTTAACACACTCTGGAGCAATTAACTTAATAGGTATTGATTTGGTAGCTTGAGACTTACTAGGACAAATATTCATGGGCATCAACTCCTGATTGAAAAGTGTTTTTAAACCATTATTATCAACAGAGGGTGTTGCACAGCATAAATCATGTAGCACTTCATTATTTGATACAGTCAATTGTTCAAACCTACTACAAGTTTCAATAGGGGCACTATTGTGTATTTGACCGCCCCTCCTTTTTTTAAGAGGTTTTGTGACAGTGGTCCAGTCATCATTATCATGAGAAGAGGGTGGATAATCATCCACCTTATAAGAGGGGGCAGAGGCAACAGGTATACTAGTACTAGTTGTTACAATTGTCTCCTCAACAGGAGACATAGAAATGCTACCTAAACATGAAGGAAATTGTTCGTTAGAATGAAGTTGTTCATCCATAAGATCAGTGTAACTTTCCAGTTCCCTAATATCAGTAGAAACTAGTTTAATATTAAGCAGAAATGCTATCGTAGTAATCAGTTTGTGAAACAAAATAGTTCTTATACAGAGTCTTACATAACTCAGTGTAGTAGTACGAATCACCAAAAGATGGCAATGCCGACTTACATATCATCATTATTTCAAGGACACAGGTGTCCTAGCATCTTACAAGTAAGAAATACACAGAAAATTCATAGAAGAATATATGTGTATTAGCAAACAAAGTGTATTACAACAATATGCGTATATATCCTGACATCTACTCTTATATGGTAGATGCCCTATAGCGCAGTGGTCTAAGGCTCTGAACTGAAATCTGGTGACATCCAGCAGACCAGACCTGGGTTTGAATCCCACAGCTTCCACTTGCATACTATGTGACCCTGAGCAAGTCACTTAACTTCCTTGTGCTCCCAGGTCGCACCTGAAACAAGCTCCGGCTTAGTGTGCCTTTCCTGGGTAAACAATTTCCCCTTTCCCTATATGTTAGTATAACATATGCCTAAGCATTAGCTGTCTACGGTGTACCTCTGAGGGTACCAATAAGGTGCAGGGACCTCGTGTAACAATACAAGGGCAAAAAAGAATGCTGGCCTCTGATTGGTCAAGCAGGTACTGGAGCCGCAGTGTTATCCTGGCATAACATCACGGCTTTAGTCCCAGCAAACTAATGACTGCACTGAAAGGGGAAAAAAAAGCATCCATCCACTTCCTACGAGCACCTTCAGTGCTCTCTATATTGCAGCTCTGCCGAGTGCTGACAGTCCCCCCTTCCCGCCCGTCTCGCAGTCAATATCAATTTAAGAGAAAAGAATTGTCACAGTAAAATCCAAATCTGCCAGATCACTTTACAAGTCACTATTCACACTACCACCTTCTCTCTCCAGACACCTCTCTGCCATATGTAAAAAAAATGAGAATACGATGGCTTCACAACCATTCATTGCTTCCCACTAGCACACTCAGCCAGCACGCACTTCAGTACAATAGCTTGTTTCTCAGCATCATATAAAGAGCAGCTTGTACTTTCATTTTGCCACGGTCTCCTGGTACAAACAATACAACAGATGGCACTGGGGGACCTTTCAAAATTTTAATAAAACCTCTGGATGCATCCGCATGTACTCACTGATCAGCTCACTCATACGTGGTCAGTGGGCAGATAAATTCACTATTAAACTTTATGGTCCCACAACCAACATTTCTGTTACTTCAGTCTCCTGGTAGAAAACCACAATTAAAACAGATGGTGGGGGGGGAGGTGAACGACGATTACAGTGTCTTACAGGTTGGGATAGCACAGAGATGGCTTAGTGTGCAGATTGCAGAGCCACAGTAACAGCAGATCCACCTACTGGCAGTCAATCAGCACTACTTTTTTTTAAAGTATACTTCCCCATTGAAAACACAGGCAAAAATGTACACCTTAAAATGTACTTTTTTTTAATCTTTTTTTTTTTGTTTTGTTTTTTTATACGGGGCCATTGTGTAATAGGAATAATGCACTCCAGGGTGTGTGTTGTGCTGGGATAATGTCACTTCTAGGGTGATTAGTCACACTCGGCCTGCGGCCTCATGCCTAATCACCCCAGGCGTGATGTTATCCCAGCATGACACACACCCTGTGATGCATTATTCCTTTAATAATCATTACTGGGTCATCCTGAGCTAAGTACAGCCAGAACCTAGTGATGTTCTGGTAATGAAAGATGTCAGATCAGACAACAGAAGTCACCTGCTGTTTAAATGTCAATCTGGCATCCAAAATGACCCCGCAAATCTCTATTCCTACTAACTGCAGCAAGAGGTTAGCCACCCAATACAGGGAGGGCCATATCCTCAACTACACAAAGGCCTTGGTCACCAGGTTCGATAACCATGACCTCTGTTCTGCCCGAGTTGAGACATAAACAGTTAGAGGCCATCCAGTCATTAATCTCAGCCAAACATCAGCTCAGCACCATAGACACAGATGTATCATCAGGGGCACAAAACAGGTACAACTAAGTATTATCTGCACAGCAGTGAAAACCCACATTGTACAGCCTTATGATTTCCCCTTGTGGCAGCATACACACAGAGAATAGAATGGGAGTGAGGATCGAGCCTTGAGGAACACCACAGGACAAATCACCTGGCTCAAAGGAAAATTTCCCCAGAACCACCTGCTATCTCCTCCCAGTCAGGGAAGAACCAAATCAGTACAACAACTTCTCTGGTGATGCCCCCATAATTCCTCAGGAGATCCAGCAACACCCCATGATCCACAGTACGGGGTCAATACCACACATGGCAGAATGCCGTGCAAAATAATCGTGTTGCATTATTTACTGATATTTTTATTTCTGTGGGGGGTGCCGCCCCACACCCCCTGTTACAAGGGGCTGCACCCCTGACCCCCCCCACTTAGGATTCTAACTCTGGGGGCCAACTCCAGAGAACACACAGGTCTAGGGTTCACGCATAATGCTGTACGCTATTAAGCGTACGACATTATGGCACAGTATGATGATCCATCATGTCAAATGCCAATAAAAGGTCCAAGGTCACCAAGATTGTACATTACCCTTGGTCCCTTGCTAAAAAAAGATTGGGAGTCACCCTGACAAGAGCTATCTCAGTGCTGTGACGAGCTTGAAAACCAGACTAGAGAGGTTCAAAGATTAAAAAGGGACTCCAAGCGATCTATCAGTTGTTCAGTCATGGCCTTCTTAATAACCTTCTCTAAGAAGGGAATGTTTGAAACTGGCCTGTAGCTTGCAATAATATCAGAGTCCAGAGATGGCTTTTTAGAAGGGGCCTAATCATGGTCCTTTACAAGGACAAGGGAAAGACACCCTCCCTCAAGGATCCATTCACAATCTCTGCAAAAACTGGGCCTAGAAAGTGAGCGCAGTCAATAATCAGCCATGTTGGACCCAGGACCAGTTCACAGTTGATGGGATGCAACTAAAGACCACTTATAGGACATCAGCCTCAGAAACCAGTCAAAACTCTTCCTCTAGCAGATCTAAGTCATCATACGTTTGACCACCCCTGGTCCAAGCCAGGCTGCTGGAAGAAATCCCAATCTGACAGCTGACATCTTGTTAGCATAAGAATGCCCAAACTCCTCACACCTTTCTGTGGAAATAGCTCCAGCGGACTACAGACAGGGAGGATTTAACCATCTGTCCACAGTATGAAAGAGCTGAGCTGGGTAATATTTTGCTGCAGGAATCAGCTGTGACAGAAATTATTTTTCAGGTTGATTACCCATTGATATTCAGCATAATGAAGTTTCAGTGCTGCAGTATACCCTAGAGTAAGGAGCTGTGAATGAGCTTGGTTCATCCAGCAGATCTGGGTTTGATTCCTACAACCTCCACTTGCATACTGTGTGATCCGGAGCAAGACACATAACCTCCCCAGTGCTCCTAAGTTGCCCCTGAAAACAGGCCTTGTGCCTGGTGTGCCTTGCCTGGTTACCAAAAGAATAAAATGAAAAATAAATAAAAATAGATCTGGATCTTCTCCAGGAACTCATCAACCTATGCCTCTTAGTCTTCAAACACCACATCTCAGAACAGTACCACAGTAAACCATGAAGTGAGATCAAAGGATGAATGTGAAATATTGCAGTAGAGTCCAAGGTAGCCATGAGTGCCATATTATAGCAATCTGTGGCCACCTCTGGATCTTGTGCACATGCTAGCAGCATACCCAAGATACCCAGTGCCTCCTGAAGTTTGCAAGGCTCCAATTTATGTTTAGGACAGCACCAGTTAGTCTCTACAGAGGGGGTAATAGAACAGGGATCCCACTCTGGAACACAACCACATGATGATCCGACCAATTGACTGGAGCAGCCTTGACTGCAGCTATGTCAAGTCCTAGTGAGAAAATCAGATCCAGTATGTGACCATCTTGATGTGTTTCAGAGGCAACTGCCTATGTCAGTCTCAGTGAAGACATCAAGAGGAAGTGCTCCTGCCCAAACCAGGGGGATTCATCATTGACCCAGGCACTGAAGTCCCCCAGCACTAGTAACCTGAGGGCATCCAATACCTGTTCAGTGATGAAATCCACCAACTCCTGAAGGAAACAATTCCCACTGCCTGGAGGTTCATAGAGGAGAATAATCCCACCATTGACACCTGAAACACATCTGGCCATCACACATTCAAAAGATCCAAATGTTCTCACTGGGAGAGTAGTGAGTCCCAGGATGGATCTAGAACAGATGGTCACCCCACCTTCTGTGATACCTTCACAGGCAATGCACCATGGAAAACCTGGGAGGGACAGACACCCCCAACACAGGGCCAATGTCATTGCCCAAGCAGGTTTTCATGATGCAAATGAAGTCAACTGAGGAACTGGCAATGAAACTTTCCATTACTGGAGTTTTATTCCTCAGTGACCTCGTGTTACAGAGAATGGCCCAAAGAGAATGAGCAGTGCAAGCAGATGGATTACTTTCTACACAATTAAATTTGGCAGAACCCTGGGAAGCGGAACCAGGTGTGACAGTCCTTGGTCCTGATTCCATCTCCTCTCTGGGAGTCTCTTGGTCCTTACCATCCCAATCCTGCCCCTCAAACACAATACCTGAGGCCTCCACTATGTTGAGAGCTCCTCCTATGTAGGATCTCTAGTTCCTGGCAGCAGCTCATTACCTCTGCCAGGTGAACTAGTGGGATCCCAGCAAAAGAATGAAGCAACTTCAGGTGGTCATTGGAGTAAGTGTGCCTCTGTAGATAAAAGCCTCTACACATATTCAGTTAACAACAAACCCACAGTCCTCCAAATGACAAAAAATGAATCTAATAAACTGACATAGAAAGCAACACACACCATCCAAATCACCATGCACACAACTGCAGACTCGCTGTTCACACAACTCTCAAACCTACCCACCTAACCAAATTTAAAACAAACACACACCCATACCCTACAAACAAGCACCTGACCTTAAAAACAAACAACTAAATAAATCCCACCCCCAAAATCCCAGCTGATAAAATAGATAAATAATAAGTTAATTTAAAAGAGAATCCAAGCAAACAGTTTGTGGTACACAATGAAAAGACTAGTTCATAGATTAAGGGTCAAAGCAGTTCAAGATTAATTACTGAAGTCCTTTTCTCCCAAAAGAGGGCAGAGCCTGAATGTGAATAAAACACTATTAAATGTAAACAGTAAAGTCCAAACTCCAAAGCTGACTACCTTTGTCTCAAGCAAGATTTAAATATTTGCTGAACGTGCTTGTAGTACTCTCATCCCTCTAAGCAAAACATTGGAGTGGTGAACAAAGAAAAGTTTTTATCCAGGATGCTCTCACCCCCTTAGTTGGCCAAAATAAATTTCCAGAGTTGTTCAGGTGAATAATCACAATATTAACAGCCAGTCAAAAAAAATGTATATCGCTGATGGATGTTTCACAGCCAGTGGGGACTAAAACTCACCACAGTTAGTAAAAGACAAAACCAGCTCCAGAACCAAAAGCCCCCATAATCCAGGCTATCAGCATCACTTACAGTCACATCCTGGTCAAGTTCAGTCTGAATTAGGCTCCAGAGGTCTTCTCCTACCCTAGTCTGTATTAGGACTTCCAGCTGATTGAGGGCACTTCTAGATTATGCTACCCGCACTCCATTCTGGGTCACCTCCAGTCTGGAATCCTTCAGGACCACAAGCCACTGAACAACACTCGGGAAAGCTGAGAATGCAGACATTTTGACCAGAGGGATTCAGATTCATTCACTGCCAAGTGAGTGGATAAATGACAAGACTTAAAATAGTTCTGTGACAAATACATTAGCACACCACAAGTTGTTCCACAGTTTGAGGATTTCTCAAGCACCTGATTGAAAATAAAAAATACTAGCTGCTAGCACTGCCTCACTTTGCCCCCCAGACTTGTACTCCTTACCTATCCCTATCGCTTACTAAAAGAATTTTAGCTGTATCATCGCTTATCATGAGAACCATAGAAGAATCTAAAAATAAGTAAAAATATTGGCAATTCAACAGTGCATTCTCTTGACAGTAATCAAAAATAACCAAAACTCTGAGCTCTGAAAAGCTCCAAACATACTACCTAACATCCCAAACGATGGTCAGCCCAGCATGGCTACCATCTTGAACCTGCTACAGGGAATACAGTCACATTCCACCATTGGGGATTGGGCACCCCAGTGTCAGGTTATTTTACAGGGAACAGGGGCGGGCAACCTGGAGGGGAAGGGGTTCAAGAGAAGCAGTACCTGGGATGGTCACCCCCATCCGCTTAACAAATATGAGAGATGGACAGCTGGACTGATAGACAGACAGAGACAGGGAGGTCAAGGGATTGCTGGCTTACTGCTTGAACTGAAGTCAGCAGCATAACTCCAGCTGCGACTTCAGCATGCAAGATACTGTTCCTATACAGAGAACATGAGTGAACAGCTTCTCTCACTAAGCTGGGTGCCATGGATTTGTGAGTGCCCAGGAAAGGAATTTCTGGACATTTTTGTAAACAAACACCAGACTCCAGGTAAATGGGTCCTGTTTAGCTAGATTGACATGCTTGTTCTTTAAAATTACATATTTTTTATACATGTTGTTCTGTTTTTCATTGGGGGAAGATGGCAGTCATCACGATATGAACATGTTTTTCATGCTGTGAGAAGCTAGTAGTGAGAAAACAAAAACGATCTGCGATGTGGAATTTTTTGTGTCATATTAGAACATTATCCAACAGACCCTACTGAGCATGCTTAGAACAGCAAAAAATAAACATTTTGATCTTTAAAACTCTGGAGCCATTTAATATTTTTCCACAAAACTTTCCAAAGGCACTTCATTGGTCCAGAATACTTCTGCCCTGAGAATTTTGGAAAAAAAATGTCATTTCATGTAGGCTGTACATGACAGCAAAACCAAAAACAGGAACAAAAATTAGACCTCTACAGGAAAATTACATACCTACAGTATCTCAGAAACCACAAAATCAGCCATCACAAAACTTTCAACTTACTTAGACCTTATACACTAGACAATTCGTACAACATGTCAGCTAATGTTGTCAAATGTTGACAAAACTATTGAGGTACAAAGTTACAGGATTAACATAAAACTTGTCACTCAACCATAGCTATATTGGTGCAACTGCACCAGTATAATACATATGTATATCTGAGTCTGCATCTATTTCTATATAGAGAAGTAAACAGATGCATAGCTAGATAGATAGATTTAGAATGGGTGAGAAAAATCAGTAAAAATGGAGTCTCCTGACTGGGAGAAACACACCACATGACCTTGCTTTATCCCGCAATGATGGTTCTATGTGATAAGGGCACCTGCATAAGGGCAAGTCATGGAATAATGCAGGCAAAATGACAAGAACACAAATGGTGTGATGCACAATCCACGAATGCCAAAATGGTGAATAGCAGCAAAATTAAAAAAAATCACTGAAACCACCACCAGGAATGCAGGTCAACGGACAGGGATGTGAGGAGGGGGGCCCAACCACACAATCAGGACATGGAGACATTGAGGATGGGGGGGGGTGCAATGCACAATGATGGGTGCAGGGGAAACAGTGGACAGATGTACAAGCACTACAGCCAGCAGGACTGTGAGACAGGATGCATGGAGACACAGGGATGGCAGGTGTGTGGCAAGGCACAGTGTGTGCCAGGGTGGACTGACCAAATGGCCATGGGAAGGGTGGCCAGGGTGGACACAGCACTCTGGGTGGGCCCGGACAGCACAGTAGTAGGTGAGGAACATGGTGGATGGCACACTGCGGTGACGTGCAGTGACAAGGGGCCACCAGACAGGAGGCACTTCTGGGCTGCTGCCCCAGCCCCAGATAGCAACTGCTCCATGCACACCTTGAAGATGTGCTGCTCCTCTGGCAGGCAATTGAGGAAGCACAACAGGCTTGGGTGGCTGGCACTGAGCTGGGTGCTAAAGCCCCTGTGCCAGCCCTCCTCAGAGTTGTTTGTCCCTGTAAGCCCTGCCAGAGTGGGCACATACAAGTTCCATGTTTGCACCAGGAACAATGGGCATCTGCGGGTCATCCTGCCCACAAGCTGACTAATCTACATACCTTCCATGTAGTCTAGGACTGGCAGTAGGAGCTCCTTATTTGCATGGTAAAATGGCAAGTCCAGGAGCACCCCATATGCATCTTCCACAGCAGCAACAGGCATGAATGCCAGGGTGAGGAGCATCCATACATGGAGTGTGAACTCTTTCTCCTTCACCTACCCAGCCAGGACCACTGAGGACTGTTGCACCTTCTGCCAGACGGGCTGGCAGAAATGAAAGAAGTGGCCTCTTAGCTCTGTGCCCTCAAAGGTGTTACTTAAGGCATGCCAGGCAGCCCGTTTTAAATCCAGAATTGCTGTCTTTGGCTGGCCCCCACCTGCAAGCCTGTGCAGCTCAGTGAATGCCTGCCCATATGTCCATTCTGTCTCACTCAACATCTGCAGGTATACCACCAGTATCACCATGCCCGCATGCATCCTGTGCACTGTATACAGCATGCTTAAGAATGGTGGCACACAGTGAAAGGTCTCATAAAGGAACCAGTCCTCCGACCCTGACTGGTACTGGAGTGACTGCAGGGTGGCAAACACAAGGTGTCACTCCTCAGTGGGACAATCCCCTCTCCCGGAGATGGTGTACTCCAGGCATATGACCAGGTCAATCAGCAATGTAGGCATGGTAGGGAATCCCATCACAGCCTGCCACACCTGCTGCACCATCGATTTGATCAGTGGCAGTGCTGTCAGCCTGCCAGCCACTGCATCTGGCATGCCTGTCATGCAGTGTCTGAGCACCTGTGATGTGCTCTCCACATTGCTGCATGCCCTCTCCCACACATTAACCAGTATACTCGCCCACCTCACCCGCATCAGAGATGTGGTTGTGTGCATGCCCTGTGTGCACAATGTGGTCTGCAATGGTGTGCAGGCATGCAGGGCAATTGTGTTTATAGTCCTGCATGTACCTCCAATATACCTTTTCCTTTACAGCCTTGTCATGACGATAAATGTAACCCTTGTGATCCAGGAGCGGCTTTCCTTTTTGACTGGTAATGAACTTAATTTCATCCATGTTGCCTGCTTACCTGAGTTAGTCCCCTTTTATACGTCAGGAGGGACATGTGGTGTCTCATTCCATTTGCGTCTCCACCTGTGGCCTTCCCCTCCTCCTGTGTGGAATCTAGCATAAAATGAGTGTGTGTGTGTGTGTGCAGGCATGGTTGTATATATGTGTTGCAGAAGGCATGGCAGTGTGACCCCTTGGACTACACAAGCTGGATAGACAGTAGCAGTGTGACCTGATGGCATTGATTGGTGAGTGCCCCAGTGCTGTGCAGTGATGCACCATGTATGCTGGTGGTTTCTACATGATGCCCGTGTTGTGGATGGTGTTGCTTAGGATCCATACATTTGCCCTACTCTCAAAAGCCCAACAATCAATTGCCCACCTCCAGTATCCCGATGCAATTACAATCCCACAGCACATTTGACTGATTACTGAAATTCTGCCAACAGCAGTTCAGTTTGGAGTATGAAATTACAGCAGAAAACTGACAGTGCACAAGTCCCTCTCAAAGTAGCTACCCTAAATGATCTGGTTTGTATCGGTGAAAATAATCAGAGTAACCAAATACCACTCATCCTATGCCCCTTGCAAACTCATCTCCTATAATCAGAACAGCTACCTGACCTGATTCCACATATAGCAAGGAACAAAGGACAGCATTCTAACATATTATTCTTTCTTTTCTAGCATTTCTTTTTTTTGGTTCCCCAGATCACTCCTGCTGTGCCTCTTGTAAATATGTCCCCTAACCTCAGTTAGTTCAGGTTTATTTGTGTAGATGTGCTGAAGAGTCATCACCCTCATGCTCCACATCTGTTCAAGCTGTAGAGAGAAGCCACTCTGGCTACGCATCAGAGGAGGTGCTCATTAGCATATTGTTACCACTGCAGCCTCCTGTTCCATGGCATGAACTCCGTAAGTACTTTCAATCCAAACTGCCGCATAAAGGAAGTACCAAAGTTCACTTGTGTCAGAATTAGTGGTTTCTGGTTCTGAGATTTTTACATTAAATACCAGCATGTCAGACAAGTGCAAGGGTTCCCCAAACATATTTTTGCCAAACACAATTGTTCCCTTCTCATATGAACCATTGCTTCATAAGTTAGAGTCAGAATCTAACACATCTAGTGAGACAGACAGTGAGGACAAAGATGGGACTAATGGTTGCCCTGCAGTGCCTGATGAATGGTAGAGTTCTGGTGAAAAATACGTTTGGGATTTTAGGAACAGTCAGAAATTTGGAGTCGGACATTTGAGTATCAGTATTTTGATAGTCGGGCAAATGTACTAGATCCCGTTGCTTGCATTGTTTGGTGCTATGCAAGCAGCATGGAGGATTCAAACCACACATGCTGCCAGTTGCTTCACAGTTTCATCAGTGGTGGGTGGATGCTGCCGTACGCTACAATGGTGGCTTAGCTGCTTCCATCGTGCATGATGGCCTTTCACCAGGCATCCTGGCTATGGGGCTTTAGTGCTGGGGTGTAATTTGGGGGGGGTGCTCACCTGCTTGGGGGGGTGGATTTGGATTGCTGTGGCCCCTGTGCGGAATGCCTGTGACCTATGTGTGCATGTATGCAGGGTTGCATGTTGCTATTTTTGGGATTCACCCAATTTCCAGTCACTGTCTTTGCTAGTCGCTGGAATGCACAGTTGCCATTATGACACTATCTACCATCCAGGTGTCCCCTTAAATTACACTCACCCTTCCATCTGTCACGTACACCTACAGTCATGTACATGGTAGTCACCAGAGTTGAGCTGTTGCCATCCTGCAAGTCACCCCTTAGGAGTTGCCCTTTTGTGAGTAGCCCTCCCACATTACTCCAAATCATGGGGTACCCCAAATGACATAATGCCTGCACTTCTTTCTATTTTTAACACCCAAAAACAAAGTTTGCCATTTTATAACACACATAATCCACTACATGGTGTGTCACCCTGCTCTGATATGCGCACCCCTTGAGTTGTTCAGCACACTTGGCCTGCAACCTGTTGCCTCACAACACACACCAAGGCATGCATATGTCAGAGCATAAATGCATGCCCAGTAGTAGCTCATCTGTTACATTGATTGGCAGAATTATGTACTGTAAACACATCATAGGCATTTATGTGTCCAGTAGATATATTACTGTATTGACTCACCCACTGCCTGCTTGCCTGTCTCCTGGCACTACTTTAACAATTTAGTTTTACATTTTACTTCAGTTCATTCCAATTGTTCATTTTCATGTTATCTAATTGTAAAACACTCCTTCTTATCCACTTGTTTTGCTGGCAGTATAGCCTAGAGGTTAGAGTAATGAGCTGAGAACGAAACTGATACATGAAGCATGCATGGGTTTGATTGCTACAACCTCCACTTGCATACTGTGTGACCCAGAATAAATCACGCAACCTTCCCAGGGCACAGGTTCATAATGTCACGGATGAAACCACACACATCAAGATCATGCACCAACATAGAGCATGCAGCAACACTTGAATGTTTTTCTTGTGTTTTGTCAGGGGCTTTGTCCCCCACACCCCGCACCCTGCACCCTGGAAGTATTATAATCAACTATGAGGGGGTGTGGAGACAGGGGCAACAAATAAAATATAAAAAGGAAAAGATTCCCTAGCAGGGAATCAAACCACATTCCCCCAACCCCATCTACTGCAGGGTCGGGTGTTCTAGCCACTCCACCATGGGAGCAGTTCAACTGAGCACCAGACTGGCAGTGGCTATATCCACTTTCTTCTTGCTGACGAGCATCACAGGGCAGCAATAGTTTTCTATCACTGTAATTCTCCTGTCACAGTAAAGTCACATGCGCAACTAGCAGTACAATCTTGATGTTCGTGGTTTTGCCTGTGATATGACCTTGTAGGACTCCCCAGTGCTCCTGTGTTGCCCCTGAAAACAGGCCTTGTGCCTAACGGGCCTTACCGCATTACCAAAAGAATAAAATAAAAATAAATAAAAATAGATCTGGATTTTCTCCAGGAATGCTTCAAACTATGCCTCTAAGTCTTCAACTGCCAAATTTCAGAAAAGTACCACAGTGAGCCACGAGGGGAGGTCAAGGGACAATTCACTTAATCACCCCAGTGTTCCCATATCACCGGGAGTCATGTCATTGGCCGAATGGCATCGGCCCAATGCTCACAATCCTGATGCCGGATACTTGACACACGGTTGCCCGACATCGGTGATTTTACCCATGGTGGAGTTATATTCCTTAAGTACAGGGGTGTGGGGGGTGGAACCCCCCACATTGAGGCTGCAGGGGGCAAAGTCCCCCGATACACTTGTGCAGGTAATAATTCCAATGTCAGCAACCATGTGTCAGGCACCCGGTTTCGGGATTTTGAGCACTGAGCTGATGCCTTTCAGCCAACTGTAGTAGATCCATGTCACCTCTGAAAACAGGCACTTGTGGGCCTTACCTGGTTACCAAAAGAATAAGGTAAGAAAAAAAATTGCATAGTTAGATATACAGGTACAGTACATACATTTAATTCAAACAAGACAAATCCACCAGTGTTTAATGACTGAAACAACCATCCACTTCATACTGGCTGCTACCAACATTTAAAGAAGCAGCTCACTGTGCTTATCAGCTGACTACTTTGTCACCACCACCCCTCAACACACAAAAGTCATGAAGCAGATTTCTCAGTTTCCAGACAACAACACATAGTATATTTGTTGTACTTTTTGTCTGGAACTGTATTGGACTTCTCCATTGCTACTTTTATCCTCTTACTGCAGCTGTCCTCAACTCATAGTGGGTTTCCTCCTGGACCTGTGGCCCATCTCAGGCACCAAGCCACCCAAAACTATGCACCAGCAGTCCAGCTTCCCTTTAAACTCCACTACACTGGACCCAACACAGAAAAAGTAATTATTTTACTTTCTTTTAAACTATCCAACCATCACTGTAATCCCGCTCTGTGTCATGCTCCCTCAGCTGAACACCGATCTCTCTCCAGATCTGGGTTGCTAAATCAACCCTTACAGATAATACAAACTCAATAGAAAAAGTATTTAAAAAATAGTCTTAGAGTTGCTGCAAATCACTATAATTCCCAAGCCTTCACAACTTTTGTTCTACAGTAATCACTGAGCTTTCATAACTCTCACTGCTCTCTATGTAAATGCTCTTTGTAAAAGGCCGTGCCATCTTTTACTCAAAGTTTCTTCTCCTAGCTGGCTCCAACAATGCTGATCAATATTTCTGTGCCTTCCTCATGGCACATTCGGGCAATAGCCATGGCAACAAAAAGGCAGAGATGCACAGTGACACAGATTAACAAAAAAGCCCCACAAACTCTACAAAAATTAGAAGAATAAAAAAATCCACCACACATGCTATTACACTATTGCCTAAGTGAAATATGTGATGGGGACCTTGTGTGATAAAGCCCTCAGGCACATTACTTGTGGCTTATATCACTTATCAGGTACCCGAGAGATCAAACTGCTCTTGTGAAGATAAATCATTTACCTCACAGGTCCCCTTCACACATTACACACACACTGTATATGTGTATGTGTGTGTGTGTGTATACATATATATATATATGTATACACACACACACACATATATAGAAATATGTGTTGGCAGAAAGAGAACAGCTTGGCCCACCCAGTCTGCCAGCTGGTCCCTGACTAGTCTGTCATTGTCAACCTTTACTGCCTTCGCAACCCTCCCTGCCAAGTTGCTAATATTCCACTGTGTATGTCCCACGCATCCTTGAAACCCTCTATTATTTTTGCCTCCACCACTTCCACTGGCTGTCTGGTCTAGGCATCTACCACCCTTTCACTAAAGTAGTACTTCTTCATATCTCTTCCACACTCCCCCCCTCCCCCGCTTCATCGCATGCACTCTGGTTCTGGTATTCTTACTGATTTGAAAGAGATTCCCCTCTTGCACTTTTTTTTAACCAATTATTTTACCAGGTGAGACACACTAAGCTGAAAGCTTGTTTGCAGGTGCAACCTGGGAGCACAAGGAAGTTAAGTGACTTGCTCAGGGTCACACAGTATGCAAGTGGGGGCTGTGGGATTCAAACCCAGGTCTCCAGATTTGCAGCTCAGAGCCTTAAACCACTGTGCCATACTGCCTCCACTTGGTTCATCCACGTGAGGTACTAGTAGCTCTCCATCATGTCACTTTTTGCTCTCCTGTCTCCTAGGGAGTACATGTTGAGATCCCTCAGTCTATCCTCATAGGGAGTTTGCTTCAACCTCTGCAAAGCTTTAGTTACCCTCCTCTGGACTGCCTTCACCCTGTATATGTCCTTTCTGAGGTGCAGCCTCCAAAACTGTACACAATACTTCAGATAGGGTCTTCACAGTGAGTGATATAGTGGCAAAACCCCCTCACTCAGCCTGCTGAAGGTACCTTTCTCTATGCACCCCAGCATCTCACTGGCCCTACCCACTGCTTTTTCACACTGCATTGCTGCTTTGAAGTAATCAGATATATAAATATTTAAAAATAGATATTTTATTAAGTGGAAACACAAATACATTCATTTATCACCAAATGACAAAAGGAAAATATGTATGCATGTCTGTCTGTCTGTCTGTCTATCTGTCCTCTTTCTATCTATATACTGTACTGTACGAAGATTAATTACACTTAACAGAGAGAGAGAAGTCGGTATTTTAAACATTTCACCAAAGGAGGAAACATCTCTACTAATTCTAAAAGTATTCCAGTAAATCATCTTTAAATGCACAGCTGTGTCACAGTTTCTCAAATAACAACGTTTACTTCCATTTCTGCTCTGTTTGACATGGGAGAGATTGGCTGTTCCAATGTACCGAAGTAATTATTTTAGTTGCCATTGTATCTAGACATATAAATCTATATTGATTCTCACAAAGCATAAAGATCCTAATTCATTACATATCATTATTAAAGGATTACATGCAATAGTAATTTCTAGCAAGGAAGTAGGTAGACTAGCAGTTCATTTCTACCACTCCAAAATCTGCACAGACTTATAAATTATGAGACAAGTTAACTTCAACTCCACATTTATGCCAACCAGGGTTGCTCCAATGAAGGCAAGCTGTTAATGCATTAATTTAAATTAATCTTGTCTCTTGCTCAATTAAATTAAATTAACAATCAGTTTTGGCCTGTTAATGAATTAAATTAAATTAAGGATACCTCAATTAATAATTAAATTAACATATACTCTCATTTACATATATTTACATATATTATTTTTGAGACATATATGAATATATATGCTGTTTTTTAAACAGAAATAGATCCTAAAGAGTGTAAAGAAAAACACCAAACTCTTTTAATAACTGCTGTGAACAATTTTATTGTGCAAATGTAAAATATTTATTTTTATTAACTTCATTTCATAACTTATTTCAAAAAAATAATTTAGTAAACAATCAGCAGTTAAGCACTTAGGCGTGCTCTTTGGATTTTTGCAGTTGCACTTTCTTAGACACTGACTTCATTAGCAATAGGCTTTGTTGTATCTCACAAATATGAGTCACTCAAATGTTTCATCTAGCAGAAGATTCCATTCTAGGATCAAGATGTTGCCTCCAATACTGAAAACACATTCAACAGGAGCTGAAGAAGCTGTCAGGCAAAGGACATTCATCGCTACATGTGCCAGCAATGTAAAAGTGTTGGTTTGCTCCTTCCAGAATGTTAGTGGGGCACAGTTTTCAGGAGTAAGACCTTCACCCAAGTATCTGTTGAGCTCCATGCATATGTTTGCAAGATTATCTGATGGTGCCTTTCTCTCCTTGTTTGCTGAACTACCACTTCACAAGAAAGAAAATAGTTTAAATTTCTTTGCTGGAGGCTCTGCAATCTCGGTGGACATTGCACCGTGAGATGTCATAGTTTCCTAGGGCAAACTGTCAAAAGAATGATTGCAGCACTGATGGATGAACTAAACAAAATTACTTTTTCTTCTGCTACTTCAATGTCATCACTGACCCAGTTTCACTTATTGTAAACTGTGGGTCTAGTATAGTACAGGCCAAAAAGATCTCACATCTCTCATACCGAATAAGATGCTTTTCAGGTGATAGCTTAGTCTCCTTACTATTTTTTTGTTGTCACAAAGAGTAATGGGAGAAAGACGAAAACGTCACAGCATTTTAAATCCTGCTTACCACAATGTGTGAGCTGAAACATGGTCTAATTAGTAGAGTACAGGGCAAGGTCAAAGTGTTTTAAATCAACCAGGTTCCTATCACAGAGAGTACAGGTCTGATTGGCACAGTACAGACTTCACCAGCCCCACCCCTTCTTTCCCCCATACCTGCATTCCAGCTATTCAACTCTGCTTGGCTCTTTACGATGACTCACTCCTTCCCTTCTCTCTTATATCTGTATGCTTCCTTTGTTTTCTGTGTTTTGTTATAGCTCCCTCCCACTTCTGGTTACATCGCTCTTTTTCTCAGCCTGGTCCAGAAGAGCTCAAAAACCATTTGCCCCAGACCACCCTGCTCTGACATTATTCCCCACAGGATCACAATCCTCAAACAATGTTTTTTTTTTGTTTCTTTGTTTTTTTTAAAGGCTCTCTCTCCACCTTATACAATTGCCATGTACTTGGCTACGTGCTTATCTGCCTGCTTCTTAGAAGGTAGTAAGTCAGGTTCCAATTAGCACAGTACTGACTTTTTTTTAAAGAGAACTAGAGTAAGTCTGAGTACTGAGTGAGTCCTGGGTTTGTAAAACATTAGCAGGAATGTGATTTGTCAGCAAATAAGTTTGAGCATATTTACATTTCAAGTAAAAACGGGGTTAAAAATTCTACCATGGAATTATCAAAACAGGCTGATTGACAGATGGTGATTACCATAACAAAGGACAACATTAGCACTACATTACAAAACACAAGGAGGAAACAAATTCAAGCAGAATTAGCACATTTTCACTAGAACATTATATCAGACAGGAGATATCACACCTTGGGAGGTGTTGGGGAACACCAGCTATGGGGGGGGGCGGGTCTAAAACAACACAGTGCACTTAAGTAGCATATACATAGTTTAACAGAATGCAGCAGAATAAATAGAATGTTGTTAGCAAACTGTTTTGGCTGAGTTTTTAATGAATGCAGCAGATGAAATTAATGCATTTAATGTATTAATACATAAAAAAATGCAATTAACAGGGGTGCAATTAACAATTAACTTGCAATTAACAGGTTCTATTAATTAATTACATTAACATTAATAGAAAAATGAGGCCATTAAATTAATAATTAACAATTAACCAACCCTACTGCCAACACCAAAAGGCATAACTGGAATTAATTGTATTCGGCACCACTGACATCAGATAGGCTTGGTTAATTGTCTTAATTTAAATAGATTTATTTTTAGAAGTTACAACATTTCTATTGCCTTTTACACACAGTTGATTCAATTTTTTTCCTCTTTTAAGTTTGACTCCAATTCCAGTTCCCATTTTTATTAATCAATGTTTTTCTTGTTCTGCTGTGAACTCATATACATTCAGGAAAGAGCTTTTTTTCAATGAAGAACCAATTGATTATTTTTCTTTGGTGACAGCTCTTGAGAAATATGACCATTTAATATTACATTTATTTTTAAGAAGCCTAAAGATTTCATAAAGAGCAGAATGTATTAAAACAATGAGCTAGCTTGTGAAGTTCACAATCTATATATTCAATAAAAGAAATTACAACTTTGCAACATGCAAAGATCAATTCATTGAGTAACCTCTTAACTTTTTAAGAACTGCATTACTTTATTTTTTCAATCATTTATGGCCTTATTAGACACATGTGCCTCTTTCTATGATGCCACAAGATATTCCCATATCCCAATGTACTCTTGCCTTTTTCAAATGAATAAAAAATGAATCAAATAACTGTTGTTTTAATCTCTTTAAATTTTGTTATAATATATTATTTAATTCTATACCAGTTTCATATTTAGCTAATATTTTTTTGTTGGATTATAGGGTCCAACTTAACATAAAAGGCCCCTTTTCCAAGAAAATGACACTATATTACTTAAAAAATTATAGATATGGATCTGGGTAGCCAACCCCCCCCCACCAAGCTTCTGAGAGATACCATATGAATCTCTGCAAAGTGACCTTTACCCCTCGTCACGAAATTTAAAAAAAAAGGTGCTTTCAATCTGCAAACTATTTGGTTGATGGACCTCCAAACATTGCATCAATAATGAATATTAAATGGGGTAAGGCCACCATTTTAATAGCCTCCACTATACCTCAGAGTGACAGAGACAAGTTCTTGCAGTTGTTCAGTTTATTCATATGTTTTTTTCATTTACAGTATCAAAATTAAGTCCAATATTAGCCTCCAATTTATTTGTTAAAGTTAACCCTAAATATTTTATTTGGTCTGCTTTTGTAAACAAATTCAAATTTGCATACTCCTTGTCTCTGTCACCCTGGGATACCTGTAAAATAACTGACATCTGCTAGTTCAGTTTTTACCTTGCAAACTGGGAAAAACTCATTTACATCCCTCAAAATAGCTGGGATAGAAGATTTGAACCCTAATCAGTAGTAGTGTGCCATCGGCGAAGATGCTTAATTTAGTTTCTTCATTTCCAGTATTTATCTCTTTAATTTGTTAACTGGCTCTTAAGACATTCAGTAATGGCCCCAGACACAATATAGACAAAACTGGGGAGGGAGCAATCATGCATCACCCCACTAAATATTTGTAACTTTGTAGACCCACTGATGGCAAATTTTACCACCAGAATTTTATACAACTGTATTGTTATTTTCTTAAGCGACACAGGATTATCTCATCCTTTTAAGATTATAATCAAAAAAGTCATATTAACCACCAAATTGAAAGCCGTTCTGGCATCTAATGCAAGGGAATAATGTATTTCCTCATATCTCTGAACATGTTCAATGACTGAACTTAATTAATTGCCCACACAATGGTTCTGCCTGGTGCAAATCAATTTTGGTCTTGGATAGAATGAGGAAGTTTGGGCAGAAGGCTATTTGCAACTAATTTACTAATAATTTTGTAATCTGCATTAAGTCATACAACTGGTTGATAATTGTTAGCAAGTTCTTTAGGTTTCTCCTATTTTAATAGTACCACCTACCACCTTTGTCTCTTCCATACAGTCTGGAAGATCTCCCACTCCATCCATTGTTTCCTGTACCATTCTTAGTAACCATGGGGCAAGTTCTTCTTTCAATACCTGGAAGAATTCATTTGTGATTCCACCTAGACCTGAGCTTTTATTTTTTGGTAAAGAATTGATGACATCACAAAGCTCTTCCAGAGAGAAATTGTTTTCCTCAAATTGCATTTTCTGGATTTTTTATTTCCCCAAAAGTTTCCATTGCAATAATTTGAAATAATTAATTATACCACCCTCTTCATCTGTTTTTGATGTAAGTACACCTGTATTTTTTAAAGCAGAAATTATACTTTGTTGCTTTTATTTTTTCAATGAATTGGCTGAAAGCCTCCCCATTTTATTCCCTTGAAGATAGCATGCTTTCCTACCTTTTTTATTATGGCTTTTAGTTTCATTATTAATTTCTTGTTGTAATTTCAATCAATATGGCTTTGAGATCATCAGATATGATAACTCCAAAGTCCTCCCCTCCATCCTATACTCAGTTCTTGGGTTCCTATGCCCTAGGTGCAAGATTTTGTTCTTTTTGGCATTGTACTCCAACTGCCATGCCCTTGATCATGCCTCAGATTTTCCAAGATCCCTATGCTTTCTTTCCACACCTTACTTACTGTCCACCCTATTACAGATTTTGGTATCATCTTCAAAAAGCATACCTTCCCTTCCAGTTATTCTGCAACGTCACATATGAAGACACTGAAGAGGACTGATCCCAGTACTGAGCCCATTGGTATCCCACTGGTCACTATCCCATCATTAGAATGAGAGCAATTACCCACTACCCTCTATCACCTAACCATTGACCAGTTTCTAACCCAATTTCCCACTTTGGATCCAAACCCTAGGCTGTTTAATTTCTTAATCAGTCTACTGTGTGGCACAGTGCTGAAGGACTAACTAAAGTTCAGATAAGTTATATCCACTGCCCTTCCCTGATCAATTTCCTTGGTAACCTAGTCAAACAACTCAGTCAGATTTGTCTGGTATGACCTCTGCCCTCCCATGAATCCATGCTGTCTTTGGTCTTTCAGTCCATTGGATTCAAGAAACTCTGCTAACCTTTTGTTTAACAGTGTTTTCATTAATTTCCCCACCACTGAGGTGAGGCTTATTGGCCTATAGTTATTAGCCTCTTTCCTGCTGTCACCCATATGTAGTGGGACCACATATTTTCTCTTTCTGTTCTCCAGAACCACTTCTGATTCCAGTAAGCCATTGAGTAAGGCCATAAGTGGGACAGCCAACATGTTCCTGAGTACCTTCAGTGCCCTTAGGTGTATCCCATCTGGTCTCATATCTTTCTCTACTTTCAGAGCTGCAAGGCCCTTCAAGACCCTGTCCTCTGAAGATGGACTCACATCTACCTCCCCTTCCTTTCACTTCTGCTAATCACTGGTGGTCTCCCCCACCCACCATGAAGGCTGAGCAGTAGTACCTGTTCAAATGATTGCTTTTACATTGCTGTCTTCTGTGCAGTCTCCCTCCGGTGCCCTCCTTATCCTTACCATCCCTCTTCTTGCATTACTCTTCTCACTTATATACCTGAAGAAAGTCTTATCTCTATAGGCTACCCATTTGACTTGTCCTTTTTCTATTTACACCTTTGCTCCCCTCACTTTATTGATTGATTGATTTAGTAGTGGAAGAGGCACACTGAGTTAAGGCACATTTCCAGGTGCAACTGCACTTACCTTCCGCACAAGGTGTGAATTGTTTCTTCAGATATAGTTCTGGTCAACGTTCATGACTTTGGTATGTAAGTGCATATGCATTTTTCCTATGCGAACCCATAGGCCTCCAAGAGGATTTGTGGATTGGGCCCTAAGTGGGGCATTTGTGTAGTCCAAAAGGATAGTTGCATGCCAGGATGGCTGAGTACCCCCCCCCCATTTTGCACCACCACCCTTTGCAATTGAGACTGTGGATCTATGTTTTTAAGTAGAATTCTAGCTGCAGCATTCATAATGTTCTATATAGATATATATAGTTTTGGTAAGATTTTAAATGTGACTACAAAACAGTAACAAACTTTTGTTACTTTATACTTATACTGTTTCTAGGGATCCAGAGTAACGGCATTAAATCTGGTCCTCCCCAAACTAGCAGAGGTCATCAAACTACAAGATACAAGTACCATTCAACTTGAAGTTGCCTTTCTGGCCAAAGACTTTCCAGATATCAGGTACAAGCATGTATAACTCATAAATATGGCTCAACTGTGATGTGCAGCGCAATACCTCATATAGAAAACTATGCTTTATTTTCAGCTTCAAACTGGATTTAGTATTATGAAACAGGTTGTCAAGGTTGCATTGAAATATGCCACATGCAGATTTCATTTACCAAACTACTATATATTATTTTACTTTTAATATATGGCTTATCATAATGATATTACTGGAAAGTATACTTTTAAACCCCCACCAGCCCCTTACTTAACCAGCAGGCACACCTCTCACAGTCTAGGGGAACAGAGAGGGGTGAAGGTTACATTGATTGCCACCATAGGCAAGGTGGGATATGCAGATGGAGTAGACATTATAAAACACAAACTAAGTGTGGCTACTAGGCACACACCTGGAGGGACCAATACCATGGCCAAAATCCAGGTCCCGGGGAGACAACATTTGCTCAGGCTATGCTAGGTTTGCACTTCTGGATAGGGTACCCCAGTAACTCTACACAGGAAGCAATAACATAAATGTCCATACCAGGTTGGGATTCAAGAGTGTGGCTTTAGTCTGTAACAGAGTAGGAACATACAAAGCAAAGATGGACCCCAAAGGGTTACACACATGATAGATGCAGACATCTGAGGTACAGAACTCCAAATTTCACATATAGCATAGGATGACGGTAGAAATTGTGGACTAGCCACCTGTAATACACACCAAGCAAATGTCCTTGACTAGGCACACACAGCCAGTACTTGGAAGTCCTATATGGCAAAGGATTACTGTAGAAAATGTGGAACTAGCCACAGGTGAACACACACATTCTTCTGGGCTTGGCACAGACAGCCAGTACTTGGACACTTACCATATAGCATAGGAGTAATTGTGGCACACCGACCACATTGGAACACTAAAGGCTCAAAAATGGAGAAAAACCCACTCACTGGAGTAAATGTTTCTTCAGGCATTGGCCCCATGCACTGACAGAAAACTCAAGTGCCCTTCGGAACCCAGAGTGCTAAACTGGTTATTCCAGATGGGGGGGTCTCCCACCTTTTGTTTCCAAGTTCATACTCAGCTATTCCTCCAGCAAAATGCCTCACATTGTGCCAAACATTATTGTTGATGCTCTCTAGAAATGAATTGCACACTTAACATCAGCACAATGCAATCCATATGAAATCTCGACACATTAAATCCCAACACAAAAACTCCAGTCAACAAAAGACCGACTAGTTAATTGCCCGACAGTTTAAATGCTCGACATGTAAAATCCCAGCAAGTGCATAATAACAGCAGCATCTCTAAACCTATTGGGCATAAAATAATTGAATATTGCCACTTACCATGAGTATGTGCAAACAATGTAAAATATTGTAATAGGTATCCTGGTGTCTCGATTTAAAATCAAACTGTTAAAATCCAAACTTTATTGTTCCAATCATGAAAGTGATGTAAAATATTTTTATAGGTGTCTTCTTTTAATGCCAAACTGTTCCTATCATAAAAGCATTAAATCACAGTCATCTCATTATTAAAATGTTCACAGTGTCACGTTGTGGGCTGTTCCTCTCAGGAACTCCTCAACTGACATCTGTGACCACTTGCTGACCACAATATTGATTTTTTTCTCCCTCAACGCATATCGTTTTTTCATTGGCGATTTTGGTAGTTCATGATTTATTTTCTCTGTTGTTGTCTCTGTCACCATCTGCTCTTTGCAAAGCTCCAAAATAAATCTGTTGAACCCAACATGTGCTCAACCAATCAATGCACCCAGCCACTTGTGCCAGGCTTTAACATTATTTTGAGTTTTCAGTATTCCAAGTCTAAGTTGGTCATGTACAGACCAAAATGTTGGAAGCAATAGAGGTGGACTATGTATGGCCACTTTATTTTGCATCTTCCTCCTAATGTGGTCCAATATGTAATTCTCCTCAACCATTCCAGCAATGCAAAACTTTCAGGAAGCAGTTTTTCCTTTAACTCAAAATAAAAGCAGGTTTAATTTTATTGGGCGGCAGAAGGCAAGAGCAGCCAAGTGCCTCAATTTCAGGCTAAACTCAGGGTCACTACCATATCCACCAGCAAGCCCCACATTTTGAATTTTATAGCAGACTATCTGCCTGAAATGAAACAAACAACCCTTGTTATTTGTTTTGGGAAATTCAAGTTTACAAGCATTTATTGCGACCTGTTCGAGACCAGTTACTATGAAACAGGAGAACAGGCTTAAATTTGCCTCATCAGCAATGTCTTGTAAGTCTTGAATGAGACACTGGTAGCATTCCTGGGACTTTGAGGACATAATTGCATACATCAATGGCACTATCCTTGATTTTTCATTGCTGCCAACAGGTGCGTAGATAGAGTACAGCTGACAGAACATACTTGGCACTGTTCGAAATGTACCATCCATCAACCAGTACTGGGCGTTCTGCAGATGATGGATGTTTTCTTTCATTGTAAAAATAATAATTTTCTCTTTGCCACAGGTGGAGTCCCTGGCAAACTAAGGATGGCCATTGACATGGTTTAATTCCTATGGAATAATTATGTCCTCTATTATTCTTGCATCTGGGGCAGGCTAAGATGCCTGGCATACTTCACAACCTGTTGGAGTGATTGCTTTTTAGGAAGGCTGTGTCTCACTTCCTCAGGCAGACTTGCAATCTCTGCCTGAATGAGCTGAGCTGGAGTACCATGTGAGTCCACTGCACACCACTTTAATGATGCTGTAGCACATGCAATGGGAGTGTCTGTGGCATCAGATGAGTGATTGTGCTCACCGTGACTCTTCAGGTGTTGTCCACCAACAAGCTCCATTGTAGCTCTGCCAAGGCACCTGGTTGATTTTCTACTTGGCAGCACCAATAAAATAAATCACTGCAGTTCCTTTCCTTTACTAAAAGGTAGCTGCCAATACAAATCTTATCTTTGTTCTTTTGCAAAGGTACAAGTGTGCTAATTTCAGCCATTGTGACTGCTGTGGGGAACTGCAGACCAAAAAACTTATATCCAGGCTACTGTGAAATTTTTGGCCAGGGTGTATGTAATTAATCAGTTTGCTCTGAAGATCTGGAGTACAAAAGATCTGTTGTTGTAGTTCAGCATGTACAGATGTTAAACTATTTAAATACATAATTTACACATTGGCGGCAAGCACACAACACAGCATCATTTTGGGGAGTTAATGTTGCTTTTAAACTGAGTATTAGGATCACACTAATTAAACAGAGTCTCTCTTTTTTGTTCTCTGTTCTCCCTTCTCCCTTCCACCACCAAGATTTACAACTCCCATCTGCTTACATTACAACTATTGTCAGGATTTTAACTGACAGGAAAAGAGACTGTCGGGCACCTGTGAAGTCGGGATTCTGATGACAGGATTTCAAACGTCAGGACTATATTAGTTGGGATTTCATACCTAACCCACATAGAACACCACAGGGGTGTCAAAAACAAAATTCCCACTCACATGGCAGTCAAAGACAGGACTCCACTGTGGACAGTCAGACAGAATAAAAGTACTCACAAGAAGTTGTCACACAAGGTAGCTTCACAATGTCCTGGTAGGATGAGGGGATTGCACCTAACATCCTGGAAGCCTGCTTCATCCCACCTGTGATGAAGAACAGGAAATCCCTGGAGATGGTTTCCACCACTTCAGAGAAGCTGGAAAATCCTGTATTCACTAAGCCGAGAAAAAACTGGAACAATGCAGCTCTCTATCAGAGCTGCTACTGGAACTAGAACTGCAACTGCACTCTGCAGACTCCAGCCAACAAATAACTACAGAATTCTAAATTCCCCACCCACAACAACTGCTGTGGCATATGCTACTGCGAGAGTTCTAAGGTGACATCACCTCTCCTGCTCCCAGCTGAGACCAGAAGCAGAGAGAGGGACAGAGTGGAATCCATTTACTGGCGGATCACTAGCTGCCTTTCCTGTCTACCACTAATTCTAAATGGGATTCTTGTAACCCCTGGGAACAAGGGGGTTACATACTAAAAATTTCCCTTAATACCATCTGATCTAATAATGCCATTAGTGGAGCTCCAGTGATAATATTATGGGGAAGAACACTCAGCTCACACCAGAAAGCGAAAGTAAAACACCATCTTGCCTAGAGTCAGCCATCAGCTGCAAAAAGATGCTCTCACCTTATCTCTCCAAATCACAATTAAAAATGTAAAACTTGATTGCTCAGCTGCAATACCATCTCAAGGTTTTGGGGGGCATGTTGGAACCTCTCAGTACTTGCTCTCAAGGTGTACATGTCCCCAGAACCTCTTCATGGTATTACAGCCTCACATTACACAGTCCCCTGTCTGTTAATCCATTTACCTAGATTGCTCTGGTTAATGTTATACATGTGATATGAAGAATAAACACACAGGCTATCTGTAGCTACACTTTGTGTGAAACATATGCAAACACCTCATTCATCTTTATTTATTAGTGTGAAAAGGTCAGAAAATGATCCATAAATTGTTGCTGGGTAAGGCTCATACCATATTTTGCTGGTGAATCAATGGCAAAGTGTTGTTTGATTTATTCTCAGTACCTCCAATCTATTTAGAGACACATAATAAGGCAAGCTTGCTTAAACAACTAACTGTATATTCTACTGTTAAGCTGAGCATTTTCTTTTAAACATGGGCACAGTGGGTGCAAAATTACCCACATCTACTTTGTGTTGTGGTTGTAGTAACTTCACCTGATTCATGATGTGCCATACTACTTCTAGCCTAGGCGGAGCTTCCAGACAATAAAGTAAGAAATCCTCCTCCTGCATTCCTTCTACTGGCCCTTGCCACCCTAGCCAAACATCCAGACTCTAAAGGGCACAATCCTATGTCTCATTTCTCATCTACTAACTAAACTACCATGCCTCCAAAGTCCCAACCCTGTCTTTTTTCTTACTTTGGCCCTCTTTTTGTCAGAAGGTAGCTTGCACCTTCAGCAGCTAGCTTGCACCTCAACCATTTTAAAATAGCAAGCTGCTGACAATGAAAGGGCCAAAATAAGAAAAAGACAACAGTGAGTGTATAAAATAAACATACCAATATTAATATTTCTGAGGCATGCTAATATTCCCATTACGTTTAGAAAACTGATAACTTATCAAAAGGAGCTAGAACTGAAGCATATCAAAAGTGTCCTGAAGAAGTGGTTGGGGTTGTAAGGATCACGAAACATCGACCTGCAGAGAGTGATATACCAGTTTTTGGTTGTTTCTCATTTCTCCAATGATATATTTTACAAATTATTCCAATGAATGGATCACTTTCTCCACAGTGCACTTCACTTTTACCTACTCTGGGGTTAAATTTCTTGAAACGTGCTACACAGGATGAATCCCATCGTATTCAAAAATTAAAGTTAAATGCACTTTTTAAATACAGTTCTTTAAAGGAAGGTGAAATTTATGGAAGATAAAGATAAGAAATAGTGAAAAAACAGAGCTCAGATAACTTGATCAATTGAAAATACACCTATCAATAGTGAGAATAATGACAACAAAGAACTTATTGGCTTTATGAACACTTTGAGAGAGAGATCAACATTTGCATAGGATACCAAAATGAGCCTGTATACATAGCAAAATATTGAGTATTGTAACAAAAATAAAAATCATACCAAATTAATAATAAACAAATTCAATGTGAAGCAACACTAGTAGATTGGTGACCCTGTTTAAAGGGCCGATGTCAGACCCTTAGGCCTCGGAGTGGCCCTATTTTAAAAAACACATTTTTTGATTGTTCACATTCTATAGAGACTGTTGATGCAGCTGGTAGTTTGATTCAGATACTTTTTTTCATTTAAAAAGTGAAAAACTGAGTGCCCACCATACTGGTGTTACCACACCAAAACATGTTTGTTTACATTTGTACGTGGTTCAGAGCTCAGTACTTATGTTACATACTGTCACTGAATAAGGTAGGTTGTGCTTGGATACAGAGGCCAGATCAGTAAGTAGGACAATGCTCATCAGGTATTAGCAGTTTGACTTGATTAGTGCTTAGGTACTTTGAACATAATTATGCAGTCTGTGATTATATTACACTTGAACTGGATAGTATATGCAAGGTGCTTAGATGCTTGATGAGTAACGTGTTATGACTTGATATTGGTTTGGCTTTGTGGTTAGCCTATTGTTTTAAGTAGGGTATGGGGAAGAGCTCTTCCCCCATGCAACCACAGGCATGCGCCTTTCAATTGTATGTGGTTCAGAGCTCAGTACTTATGTTACATACTGTAGCTGAATAATGTAGGCTGTGCTTGGACACAGAGGCCAGATCAGTAAGTAGGACAATGCTGGTCAGGTATTAGCAGTTTGATTTGATCAGTGCTTAGGCACTTTGAACATAATTATGCAGTCAGTGATTATATTACACGTGAGCTGGATAGTCTACGCAAGGTGCTTAGATGCTTGATGAGTAAAGTGTTATGACTTGATATTGGTTTGGCTTTACTCTGTATCCCACCATAAAAAGGATGTTTAGTCCAGTAGTATGAGACCCCCCCAAAGAATAATGATATTAAATGATTATCTCCTCCAACTCTGGAGAGTGTGACCATTAGCACACAGGAGAGGAAAAACACAATTTGGGGGAAACCTCTGAGGACCCATGGCTACTGATCTGCCCATCCTTCTGGGGATACTAAGGGAGAATAATCCTAAGTAACCATATTAAGCTAATTTGAATTCCAAAGTTATAGATCCTGATCCAGTGAAGTGAAGGCTGAATAAGTACTGAATTCTAGTTGGTGAACATAGCAGCATCCTTGGCAATTCCTAGTCCGAGAATCCATGTCCAGAGTAGAATGGTAGCAGATTATAATTAACGACTTCCGTTTTTTACAATGGAAAAAAACGTGTGATAAATACCGTAACACCTGAGTAGGTGTTACGGCATTCACGCGGCTTCTTCCAATGCTAATGCGCTCGCGACAAAAGTAAAACTGAAGGAGAGTCTCACGCTGTGTTTTCTCATACAAAATCAGTCAGCATACCTTACCTCCTCACTGCCATTTGCTCCATAAAATCTCAACAACCGATATAAAAAAACATTTTCAGCACATTTCAAATCATGGACTAATCGGAACACACAAAAGTTTGTACACGCCCCTAACCACTCTCCCTTTCAACCTCACCTTTCCCCTGTAGGTCAAATGACGCCAGCACTTGAAAACACTCGCTATCAGAAAGGACACAAGGATCAAGACAGTTTTTTTTTAATTTTCTTCTTAAATATTTAGTTACTTATTAAACCTGTTCTCTGTTCAAAATTACACCAGTTACTCGACAGAAGGTAAAAGTCCCGTTTCCTTTTACCTTTTCTACCAGAAAAACACGGAACTACCAGAAAAAAATGGAAGCCTTCAATTATATAAAACAAAGTATAGGGTGCAGTGTGTTTAACTTGAATTTAACACACACCCTCGTTGTTGGATGGCTAGCATAAACCCCTCGGGCTTCGCCCTCGGGGTTTATGTGCCGTCCAACAACTCGGGTGTGTGTTAAATTCTCGTAGCACACTGCACCCCATACTTTATCCTATATGTAATCGATGGGCGATAATAATTCAGTGCATCGAAATTACATTGGTGAATGTTCCAGCAGGTAAGGACGGCTTCTGCAAGGAGAGCCAGTAACCAAAAGGCTAAGTATCCATGTCTAGAGTAGGAGGACAGGTAGTTCATGTTCCACTTGGCAAGCTTTGCAAATGAAGGCCTTGGTGATGAAGCACAAGAACTGGGCACATGCGGCGTGATCTGGAGAGGACAGAACAGTAGGAATCTCTGATCCGGAGTGGGAAGCAGGTAAGTAAATTAGGTATAGATCTTAGTGCGAATAGGTAGACATAGTTAAATGTCCCTTCTGATCCTGATGGATGAATAGGTTGTAGAAAAAGGGAATCGGTCTTGATGAACCTCTAGGCCCTGTAAGGGTGAAGAAGGTAATATGAGCAAATAGTGTAAATAAATGGACCTGTATGTAGGTCAGTCATAGTAGTACGTAAAGCTGCATGATGCAGACATAGTAGCAGAGGAGTAGTATTACATAGGTTTTGTACGGTATGAAGCAAGGAGCTTGAGGAAATGGCAATAACATGGGAATCGAAGAGCATTGTCTGGTGATCCAAATAGTTGCATAGTGATGTAGATATCCACGTTTTGAAAGCCAGAATAGTACAGTAGCTAGAACTGACTTAGAGAGGATAGTCTGATGAGTCCTGAATAGTTGAGCTTATAAGTCATAAATGGTGATAACTGAAGAGGCTGAATCGAATGAAGTAGCATTGTCCCAGAGTCCAAGAAGCCTTAGAGCACAAATCGTGAGATTGAAAGTCATCTGAAGAAGCTCAACTGAGTGTCCTGGTAGGAGTATAGTAGTAGTAATTAATATGACTGAAGCGGCAAGGCAGAAGCATCCAAAATAAAAGATGACGGATGGCTAAACAAATCCAGACATGAATCCATAGGAAAGGAGCTCCTAAGGCTGGAAGACACGATGGCAGGCAGGCGTATAGGAGAATGTGTGAACCTCCAGGCCCCGAAGCTGGGTGAGGCAGATGTAGTGTAGAAGTAATTGAACCGCCAGGCCCAATGGGCGAAGTAGGTCATAGAAGCAGATGGTTATGATGTAGTAATAAAAGATCAAAGGACCTCCAGGCCCATAGGGGCACAGGTCTTCAATGTGTGATACAGTGAACCTCTGGCCCTGCGTGGTGAGGCAGGTTGTAGAGCAGTGGTAAATAAGTAATATTAATGTTGAACTGCATGTAATGCAGAAATAGCAGCGAAGTAGTAAAGGAGAGGTTGTAAATGGTAATAGGAAATGGTAGCATATACCGAGTCAGTTTGTTGCGGAGTAGTGATATATTCTAAGCAGACATATGAAGCAGTGAAAGGTGCTGCAGAGTGACGTATCCTTAAAATCAAGGATGGTATAAGGTTGCAGTGAAGAGCCTTGGGAGGATGAGTTGGCAATTTGACCAGAGGTAATAAGCATCCTGAAACTGTAATAGATCGATGTCTTAGGCATCATTTAAACTAAGGAAGGCAGTATGGAATATAACTCAGCAGAGAGGTCTTGCAGAGACATTAGCAGTAACTCAAAGGAGGTGATGTAGTAAGGTGAGACGCATCCAAGAGAATTGAGGTGAATATCTTGATGCACTCCAGAAGAATCCAGTGGAAGGCAGAAGCTTTAGGAAACATGAGTTGGAGGTAGGTCCGAATGAATGAAGCTCTGTAGGAAGCACTCATGGGAACGAAAGGGAGCTAAGCCCAATGAGATAAGGAAGTGTGGCTAGACCATGTGTAGGTCAGCCGAATGACTGTAGAAGGTATGGTTGACTGCATAGGTCAGCTGGTGAATAAATAGAAATAATAGCAAAACCAAGAAGGCTAGCATACAGCAGGACCAAGCAAGGTCAGCTGGTAAGGTAAGGAAAGAGTGGCAGCAAGCCACACGTAAGCTAGCATGTGCAGCTAGACCACATGTAGATCAGCTGGTAGGGTAGGTAAGAGTAGCAGCCAAGCCCCATGTAAGCTAGCATGCACAGCTGGACCATATACAGGTCAGTTGGAGGTAGTAGAGCGCTGGACAAAAGCGAGGTAGAGAAATCCAAGGGGGCAAAGCAACATGGGAAGCATCCAAAAAAAAACAGCAATATACAGTCATGTTATTGTCCGTCAGTAATCTCAGATGGAATACCATTCCAAGGAGATCTGTTTGCTTACTGAATATAATGTAATAGTGAAAAGCAATGTATAGCTGAAAGCGATTTAAATATCTGTAGACAGGCCTGTGGCTGCATAACCACACAGTGAGCTAAATACATAATGTCTTGAATGATAGCAGTTGGTAGGCAGTGCAAGCTAGCTTGCAGAATAAAGCCTTCAAATTAATAATGTCATGAAAGCTCCTCCATGAGGGATGGTAATCTTTGACAATCGTTGAAGCAACTTGAATAAATATCGCTAGGTAGCTTAAAAGTGTCCCAATACTTACTTATAATATTAATAAAGTCTTCACTGAGTGACTGCCCTGTGGCATGAGAATCTGCAGATGAAGCTCCCTTAAATGCAAGCACCATAGTAACATACCCAAAGGCAGCGCAACAGCAGTAAGATGATACAACTGGTACATAGAAGCTGGGTGTATACAGTATGTATTGAAAATGCCCCAAGAAGCCCCGTAAGACCAGTCTCCCTTGAAGATAATTGATGGAGTAACGATGCAGGCAATTAGTGTCAGCTCTGGATGGCCGAGGGTATGAACCCAAAGTAAACTGGCCAGGAACGCTCGAATGAAGAGCTGCTGTAGAACGGGGGTAATGACAGTAGAGTACAAATGTGCTGGTAAGAAAAGCACAGTGCAGTAGGTCCAGGAATGCAGTAGCAAGTTAGCTGTAAAGTAGAAAGTTCTGCAGACTCCGTTAGCATTTACAGAGACATTCGATATGTCCGCTAACACCTGGTTATGGTTGTGTGGTTTAATTTCGGTCAGTACATGTGGATGCACAGTGTACGGAGAGCAGGAGGAATCCGAGTTACCGCCAAGGAAGTGGTATCCAGGAGAGTGTGAGAGAGCACTAGGGTGCGTGTGAAAGGAGGCAGGCAGGAAGTCCATAAGGAGCAGGACAGTGGAGCGAGCGAATGAGTGAACTACAGTGCTGCGTCTAGAGGTGAGGCAAAATCCGCCCCAAGAAAGGTAAGAAAACAAACAGAGAGGAGGGGGAAGGGAGAAGAAAGAGGCAGAAGGCAAGCGGAAAGGCAACGGGAGAGGAGAGGAGAGGAGAGGAGGGGGGGCAGAACCGAGGAAGGAGCCAGCCCTAGCTTGCAGCATGGAGCGAGCGCAGTGAGTGAGACTTGCTCTAAACAGAGCTGTGGTTAGCCTATTGTTTTAAGTAGGGTATGGGGAGGAGATCTTCCCCCATACAACCACAGGCATGCGCCTTTCAATTCTTGACTAACTCCCACTGCATCTTTCCTGGACTTAAGAGCATCTCCAACGTAATCTAGTGACTCATTATGCAGTGGGAATAGAGGAGACCATGGTATCATGAGGGCTTCACTGTTTGAAGGTATTTCTAATGTTCTAAAAGTATGCAATAAGAGTATTTCAATGATTTGAAGCAAAACAAGGCTTGGTATAGTTATACATTACTATGCATGTCAGTTCTAATAAGCAAAGTGGCAGATAAAACAACCAGCAACATCAATGAATGTTAAAGAAAGTAAACAATCATAAAATGTGGGGTTTTACTTAAAAATAATATGATACAAAAAAGGTTGACAGTGTCCCTTTAAGGTGATGACATTATTGATTAAGGGTTGTGCATGAAATGGTAAGACTTTGTCGTGTCCAGCATAGTATAAATGTATTTATATGTGTAATCTAACCTTTCTAGGCCACAATGGAATGTAAATTTATCATCAGAAAATGTCCCTGGTAGGATGATGTTTTTCATGGACTACCATAATGGACCATAATTTAATGTTAAATACTCATGCTGCACATGGGTTTGTAGGTAGCATTTTTGAATCTGTTTAAAATAAGAATCCCCCCTCCAATGCTGCATCAGAATATGACTGATACATAATAGTTCTGTGAATAAGAAGGTATTATCTCCAGAGTATACTCTTTATGATCTGTGATTCATACACAGTTGCATCAATTGTACTGGTTGCACTTCATGTTAAGTATCAGTTTTAATTTTAATGTAACTGCAGGCAGATAAGTATTAATTAGATGAACTAGGGGTAATTGAACTGTAGTTACATGCTTCCTGCATACAATTAAATTACAATAGTGTACTTAAGTTGAGAAACCAACAGAAATAAAGTTAAAACAAAATCAGATGATGGTTTCAATCCAGATAGGTTTTCATTACATGTTAAACCAAATCTTCGTAGAAGCAGTTCAGTAGAGTAAAATCTGCATGTGCTTACATTGTCCCGGATTCCCCCCAAGAATGAGATGGAGTCAGTATGTGGTGGGTGCTCAGATTGGCAATTAATTTCTTAATAGTACCTTTTCATCCTGCCCCCACATAGTAATGGTTCTTGTTGATTTTCATTATTTCAAAGCATATCTGTTATTCCAATACATATTCTTGTACTCCAATCATCCTTTTTCATATTATCATATGTATATATATATATATATATACAGCTATCTCAAATTAATGTTCATCCTTTCTTCGATCTTTCTCTTCTCTGCCCAGGTGTAGACCTGAGTGCCAGTTCTTCATTCTTTCTCTGGAGGTAACTGTATACCCATTACCACTTTTTCTTTAATGCTGTTGTTCTTTCTTTGGGGTTCCTTCTTTCCTCCGTCTCTTCCCTCCCTCCCATGCCCCTTTTTATTCTTTCTTTTCCCCAAAGCCTGCCTTCAGTTTGCGTTGGATGGCAGGCCTTCCCCCTTTGCTCTATAGCCCTTGCTGCCACCCCACTCATAATATTTCACATAGTTTTGTAGGGAACATGACATCCCTCCATCCCGGGGCTGCAACTAATCCATTCCATTTTCCATTGGATATATGACTGTCCAGGGCCTGGCCCCATAGCCCTTCCCCATTAGATGCCTGATGAGCGTGCTTGGCCTTGACCCTGTCCCTCATGCCCCTGACAGTTGACATTAATTGGTCCCATTTTTCCCATTAGGACCACCTGTACATTCTGGGGTCTTGACCTCTGGCATGCCCCCCCCCCTTCTCTGGAAGTCTCCCCTCTGCTCCGTAACTCTCCAAGTGCCCATATCTCCTTATCTCACCTCCAACCAGGCCTTGCCATGAAATAAAAATTGAATATGAACTTATTATCCCAACCCCCACCCCATTTCTGTAAGCTGCAATCCTGCCCAGCTTCTGAATGCATGAGGCGAAATTCTACTGTGGAGATTTATCCTGAAAAACTATACCTTCCTTGAGAAACCAATGCCCTTACACAGCCCAGTCTCACCTGCTGGTCCCCTGTCTGAAACTAATTGGCTTCTACATCCAGGGTGTCCTGCAGCATAACTCCCACATCACCAGTACTGGGCAACCATTTTATGCACCCTATTTTTCCTTGGGTAACTAGTTGCCTTGTCCTCTCGGCATGTTGGCTTCTGGCTCAGGTTGCTGGTCTATGTTTTCAGTAATTGAAACCCTTTGGCCTCTCTTCCAGGGTCTGCGTTCCCATTTCCTTCACCCTGAGGGTCCCTTGATTCATGGCCCAGTAAATACTCAACACACCCTGTCCCTTATGCTGACAGAAACAGTGCTAGTATGGTAGTCATCAGCTTAACTAATGTTTATTTATTTATTTTTTAAACACTGGTTATTTGCTGTCCCCCTCATTGGCCAACAGGTGTCCCCACCCCTGTACTGCCATCCTGGTATGATCATTGTGGAAACCCATTTTCCTCAGCAGCTGGAACTATATTCTCAGCCCTACTCCACCTTATGATTTTTGTCCTCATCATGTTTCCTTTTTTCCTTTTAGCAGACCCCCCAAGGCTGCTCCTCCTTTGTAATGTACCTCTTTATCCATGTCTGTCTTGTTTTGTTTTTTTTAACAACCCTATCCCTTTTGCCAGGAGTGGGAGGTGTAAAATTCCCTGAGAAGTAACTTAAAAACCATACCTTTTTTGCTACCACTTAGCAGGGGACAACAACAGGGTTCTACACCCCGACAATGTGTTGAGGTCTAGCAGCCATGTATGACCTCACAAAAACCTTGCAAGGCTGTCATCATTCTCTCCTGGTGTCTGTTCCCTGGGCCAAGCTTCAGAAGACCATCACCTCCTGCACTCTCCACCCTTTCTGCCTAAAACCCCTTCCCCCACACTGCTGCATCTGTCTCTCCCTCTTGGTCTGTATGAAAAACCCAGTCATCATGCCAAACAAATGCTTCATTTAACTGCATCTAACCCTCCTTCCATTTCCCTGAACCATCTTGGTGTTTCCACGAGCTTCACAGTGATGTGGCCTCACCATCCCCTGCAGTGCTTTTTCTATACTTTTGTTTAAGGCCTCCTCCCCCAGGGTGATGGCCCTGTCGGTGAAATTAAGTAATTACTTAGCTGCTGCCCTGTCTAAGTGCTGCCCCTGGCTGCATGGGCTCCCTTAATTTATTAATGCATGCTCCTTTGGAGGAAATCACCGTTTGAGCTTCTTCTTTATCCATCTCTTGTAATTAGCTGCCCAACCTATAACCAGGCCTCCCGGGTCTTGCCTTGGAGAATTTTCCTCTCCCTTACTCCTCCACTATACCCATGTGCCATGTCACTTTTCTACACCCTCCTTATATTCATAATTCATAACTGTTTTCCTGTGCTCTAGTGCAAATGTATCTACCTATTCCCCCTTTCAGATCTACCTCCAAGCTGATGGTCCTGTTCCTTCTTCTTGGTTCGTAGGGCCCTGATGCCCCTGTTTTTTTTTTATCCCTGTTCTGGTCGGAGGCTCATGCCTGTCTCACTATCAGAATTGTTTTCCATCTTTTCTCAGACCACCTTCCTCCATGACTGTAATCATCTGCTCCCCTATTGTTGTGTACTGCTGCCTGTGCTGTCCCCCCTGACCCATTGAAGGGCTTGGTTCTGGCACCAATGACCTCGGTAACTGTCTTCCTGTGATGTCTGGGACCAGAGTTGGTCTTGACATGGATAGAGCTGGCCTATTCCACACTGAGAAAATGGGGAGGGGTGCAACATTGGGGGGATCAGAAGGCAGGCTCCATGTACGTAAAGAGGATCTGGAAGTGTTGGTGGAGGAACGGGGGTGGCTGGCTCTGGTTGCTCAGGGCTGCCCAGCCTAGGCGGCTTACCCCATGTGCTGGGTGGTTGGGCCAGAGCCCTTAAGTCTACCCTGTCCCTTTGTTGACCACTTGCCACCTCCTTCCTGCCCTTGTCTACTCCCCAGTTGTCTCCCTGACTCTAATGGTTTCCTGCCCTCCTCTGGCTGCCATACCTTGTTAGCCTGATATGCCAACTGGAGTGTGGTGTTGTAGCACCTTCCCTTGAGAGGTTGCTCCTCCTTGATGCCACACTTGATGTTGTCCCTGCATAGGAAAGCAAAATGCTGCAAAAGAAAGCAATTTGATCAGTGGTCACATCATAGCAATTACCTTTCCATTGCTCCTCCCGTTTTGTTCCTGCCTTGATCCCTCTGTTGTACGCCCACCCCCTCCTGCCCTGCTTGATGTTTCTGATAATCATAAATATATATCCCTAGGTGAACTTGTGCCAGTCCTATCCGGTCACCCAGGGGCACCACCTGTTACCGTCCCCGCTCTATGCTCTTAACATGTATCCCCCCCCCCTTTTTTTAATAGATATATACCTGCCTGGCTTGCCTCCCTGGCCCTCAGTGTCTGCTACAGTCTAAGTGTAGTTACCTTCCTGAAGTGCTTGTTCAGACTCCCTTGCCTCCTTATCCCATTACTGTCCTTGGTCCTCTTATTGCCCCCCTCCTGTTAATCTAGGAAGGTGCCATGTTTTATATGGCTACTAGCTCCCCTCCCCTTTTTTTTTATCTACCCCCACATTGAAACAGCCTGTATCTGACTGACCTTGATGAAAAATTACTGGCAGAGCCCTCTGCCCCCAGCTAAAGATGCTCCTGGTTACTGAATTTATATGCTGTCTGCCGCCCGTGGTTGCAGAATGTGCAAATATAGCCCTATACTAAATTTGTATACTGTCTGATGTCCGTTTTTTTAAGAATGTGCACCCATACCCATCCATTGATCAAATACAGCTCCCATGGGTCCCACTCAGTATTGAAGCTCAGACAGGTGCATATCTCCCTTCTGTATGCCAACTGTCACCACAAATACTTTGGTGTCATTATAAGTAGTTTGTACTGCTAAAGTAGTCTCTTAATTCAGCAGAAGCACTTAATTTTTTCTAATGGATTACCATTCTTTTTACTAAGTGGGTAGAATGAGGTTAAAAACCACATTTCCACATCCGTGTATTGCTTACTGCCAAGTACCGACAGTCGTCTGATCTCAACTGGCTGCACCACATGTTTCTCTATGGGGGGAGTTAGCTATGACCTGGCTTTCATCACCCACCACGGGGTGCCATCCATAATGTGTGCTTGGGCCCAGCCAGGCCCATCCCACACTAGACCCCCAAGAGAACTCAGCCTGCAGGAAAAACATCTAATTCCCACTGGATCCGATCAGCTTTTGCTATACGCTAACTCGCAAAACTCCCCCAGCGTCACCCTTTTCTTTTTCTTTTTTTTGATGCCACCTGCTTCCAGTCCTTTCCAACTACATGGCCTGCCCCAGCTAGCAAGCTCAGCCCCTTCTCCGCCTTTGTCCAGAATGCCCCCACCCTCTTTAACAACATTGCTGCTCTGTAAAAATGAAAAACTTCCTGGCTTTTGTGGCATCTCTACCTGCACTGCCACTTCTAAAACAGGGGAATAAATGTATCTGGCCATCCCCCTGACCATTATTCTGGATTTAGTCACCCCCACCCCACCAGGCCCCACCAAAATCTTGTGCCTCTTTTGTGTGTGTGTGTGTGTGTGTGTGTGTGTGTGTTTTTGGGGCCCATGGAGGGGTCATCTCCAAGTCGCTCACTAACTCATTCAGTTTGAAGCTTGGGCCTCCCACTCCCCACCACCCCCAAAGGCCATTTTGCTCATGCCACGAGGAACGTCGACAATGCTGACCCTCTGCCTGATGGCTCCTCCATGGCCCCCTGTGAAGCTACCCCACCCCGAGTACCTCTCCCAACGCACTCCCTTCGCTGACCAACCTGGCTTGTTTGGCCCATACCCAGTCGCTCTCACAACCTAATGCAATGAAAGCACAGCTTTTTGGTTCCGCCTGCCTTCAACTATTTCAGCCCTGGGACAAATCAGCAAACCAACAAAAACATTGACTGCTGAAATATAGCCATAATCTACAAACCTAAAGTGCTTATTTAACAGAAGTTAAAGGATGACTCCTCAACAAGGATTCTAGTCCCTGCACCATCATATATTCTTATTGCCATCACTTGTGGCAAACAAAGGCTTACCTACCACATTGTTGGAGCTCCTCATGGCCTCTGGATATTCATTTCTTCTGAACACAAGTTTCTCTTTTTTTTTTAAACATTACAGCTGTGTTGCACAGCCCCCATTAATTACTGATATATAGAAACCAAATATTAGCATTGTCCTTAACAATTAAAGAAATTGTAGCCAATCTGATGTGCTGCTCCCAGTACAGATCTGAGAGTAGCAATGAACAGAAGCAGACTGCTTCATTGTAGCTGCTTAAATACCCCCAAAACAATCCTTCCCTTTTCTTTGATACTTACCAGTCCTGATGCTACTCTCATCCATCTTGTCCTTCCCTTTTTGTGAAGTCACAACTGTGACTCACATATCCTGTCTCCTCCCTACCCCCACTGAGCCACCCCCAATTGTTCCTCCCCCTCTGACTTATCTGGGCTTGTTAAATACCATTCTTGGGCAGGTCACCTTGACAACTGGGTCTGCCCTTTTAATTGGCAAACTTCATTGTAGTAAAACTATGGAATTCAGAATAGCTGAAACTTAGGGAACCCTGCTCCCTTAACACCACTGCCTGGTCTTGGAACCAAGGTGCAACAGGATGCGTAGCACAGTAGCCCTAGCCTAACCGCACTACCAGCGGTGTTGGTGCTCATTGGCTAACAGTGGAATAATCGCAGTGTTACTCCTTTACGTAACCATGTTACGATGGGTGGATGCCAAAATAAGTGGTTGTCCTGACCCCAACCTGCATAGGGGAGCACTGGACCAACACCTACTGCACCCCACACATTGCCACTCTCCCTCAATCCCACTAGCACTAGTTACCAAGCATGGACTTACTCGTAAGGGAGCCTGTTACCTCATTTTCTCTAGTGTCTCAGGTGATCGACCAAAAAGATCCTCCCCTGTACGTAAGGGGGTACTCCGCCTCATCCTACTCATACTTATATTGAGGGCTGGTGACATCCACTCTAACCCTGGGCCCCTGCCCGCTAACTCCATACTGGGATCCTCCGGGGACCCCACATGGTGTCACGCCAGGGGACTAAGGGTGACCCACATGAACATCTGCAGTCTCCGACCCAAGATGCTGGAGGTGCAAACATGAGTAGACACATACAAACCAGATGTGCTAGCCATTTCTGAAACATGGCTGAAGCCTCACATGGTCCCTCTTGAAGTGGAGTTAGTCCACTACAACTCCTTCTGAAAGGATAGGGAAGGGAAAAAAGGAGGGGGAGTTCTTATCTATGTGATCTCCTCCCTGGCGGCTTCCTTGTCCCCTGTGGAAATGCCAAACACAACAGGACTAGAATCTATATTCATCCAACTTGTTCTGGGCAATGCTAAACACCTCACCATAGGATGTGTCTACAACCCTCCCACAGGGGGTACTGCTGCACTCCAAAGCCTCATCAGCCCAATAGCAGGGGCACGACTCACGGAGCTGATGGTCCTGGGGGACTTCAACCTAAAGTGGGATTCCACCACCGAGCAAAAATTTAAGACCTTACTCCTAGATGCTAACCTGACCCAGGTCATCACTGAGGTCACTAGGCATAACCATAAAACCGGGAATCACTCTCTCCTGGACTGGATACTTACCTCCATACCCACCAACATACAAGTGGCTGGTGTGATGTCGGACGTGCTAAGCGATCATTCACCCACCTTCTGCATATGGAAAAACCTGCCTCCTAGGACCCCGCCCAAGCTCATAGTGGCCAGGGACTTCTCTGGATTCTTACCGGAGGTGTTCCAGAGGTCCCTAAGAAACATAGACTGGTCCCCAGTAAGATACCTAGGGAGCATGAAAGATGCAGCACAGTTTTTCCAGCACACATTCTCTGCTGTGGCTAACATCCAAGCCCCAATTAGGACCAGATGAGCCAAGGGTCAGTGCCACAAGTGGATATCCCATGAACTGAAGGCACTGATGATAGCCCAAGACAAAGCCTGGAAAAAAGCAAGGAGATCCGCCACCCCTGCTGACTACTCTGCCTACAGATCCCTGCAGAATCAGTGCCAAAGAAGTTCCAAGAATGCCAAAAGAGACTACTTAAAGTCCCTGCAGAGGCAAACACTAACTGACCCTAAGTCCTTCTGGACAAGCATCAACCCCCTGATAAAAGGCAATATACTGCACCAGCAGGGTAACATAGCATTCAATGGCACTCCTCTCAGTGATGGAAAGGAGGTCACTGCAGCCTTCAATCACTTCTTTACTGACCTAGTGGCCCTCAGACCCAACCCCACTTGCAGCTCTCAGAGCCCAACGGTCACTGAAACTAAGGACCCTATGATCACTAACTTCCATCTATGGTTAGTGTGTACCAAAGACATGTTGACCCTCCTTCAATCCTTAAAACCCAGTGGAACTCCAGGACCTGATGGCCTGGACCCTAGGCTACTCAGGGCTGTTGCCCCTGTCATCGCACTGCCTGTCACACAATTAATAAACAGATCCCTACAGGAAGGTGCAGTCCCTCTAACATGGAAAAGGGCTCATGTAGTCCCAATCCACAAGGGCAGAGCCAGGGAACCCATAGAAAACTATAGGCCCATGTCCATCCTTTGCCACTTGGCTAAGATGCAGCAGCGGCTAGTTTACAGCCAACTCAGAGACTACCTGGAAGCCAACAGGTTACTGGCACCCACACAACATGGCTTTAGACCAAAGCATGGGACTGATACTGCCCTTATCAAATTCACCTCTGATGTCCTGACAGTCTGGGACAAGGGGACCCCAACTGGGGTGGTGTTCGTGGATCTCTCAAAGGCCTTCAACCTGGTGGATCACTCACTCTTGCTAACTAAGCTTAGCCAACTAGGGTTGGATCAACACTTCCTCAATTGGTTCTGTAATTACCTCACAGACCACACTCAACAGGTCAAGTGGAAAGGGGTCACATCACAACCCCTACCCCTAACTGAAGAAGTCCATCAGGGCTCAATCCTAGGTCTGCTTATGTTCTCTCTATTCACAAATGACCTCCATGGGCATTGCGGGGGAAGCTTCTTAGTACAGTATGCGGACAATGCAGTACTGTACAGAATGGGGGCTCACCCCCCCGATCTAGGACCTCTGCTCCAAAACGACTTCACCAAGCCCAAGACCTAGCTAATTGAGAACCGCCTTGTCCTCAACCCCACAAAGACCAAGGCCATGCTGTTCGGGCCAAAATCCCTTGGCCTCTCCAGTGACCATCTCCTGCCACTCACTACCTTGGCCAGCTCCAATATAGAGGTGGAACAATCAGTCAAATACCTTGGTCTCATACTAGACCAGGGCCTCACCATTAAGCCCCAAATGGATGCTGTAACAAAAAACACCCATCAAAAACTGGGCCTTCTCTATTGCTTAAGCCACAATATGATCCCAGAGACTAGACTGGCTATCTCACAATCCATCCTTCTCCCAACCTTAACCTATGCCGCCCCTATCGTACTCGGCACCACTAAAACGGACCACAGCAGACTCATGACCCTATATCACAAAATAGCTCGCTTTGCTACTAAATCCTACTCGAGGACCCACCACTATGATGTCCTCACCGCCCTCAATTGGCCATCCCTGGAAAATAGGCTCCAGTACCCCCTACTAAACTGGACCTATAAGCTCCTGGATGCCCATCCTCTGGCAGGCCTGAATGGACTACTTGCCCCAAAGCCACTCTGACAGCCGCTCCGCTCCTTGAACAAAAAACTCCTGGAGACCCCCTTGACCTGCTCGGCAGCAGGGAAAACATTTTTTACTCACCTAGCTCTGGAGTCATGGAACAATCTCCCCAGCCATCTTCAGAAGGCTCCGACACTAGCCCTCTTTCAAAGGGGACTGTGTGCTCACCTTAACAAACCAAGTCTCTGCCTCTGCCCCAATAGCTAAGACAATGATATCTAATGTCAAACCATACTGACTAGACACTTCTCCCTTACAAGGCTAATGACTAATGTCTGCTTGTGCTGGCTCACTACCCCGTACGAACCTCCCATAGATATTAAAAGCACTTATCACCTCACTCCACCTGTCACTGCTGTACTCCATACTATAAAGTATATGTTGCTGGTTTCTACAGAAACTGTATGGTGTATTCATAACCCCATATTAATTGTACTGCACGCATCAGCGGACCTTACATGAACTGATCTGTATTGCTGTATCTTGTATCCTATGCACCACACTGTACTATGGCTGTTACCAACTAATACCATGCATCTCCTGCCCTCTTTGCACAAAAAACTGGAAAATTGTATGCTGTCTTAGTTACCCTGTATGATCTGTATGACATTGTGATACCTGTCTGTATGTTCAAACCTTATGTAACAATCCCCGGGTCGCTCCTGAAAAAGGGATCTTCGGGGCCCAGTGGGCCTACCCGGTTAACAAAATTTAATAAATAAATAAATAAATAAATAATTTGGGAATAAACAGACAGGCCACAGGAGAAGACCAATGCAAACAGATGGGCATTATATGAAACATTAGTTAGATTAAGGTGCAAAAAAAAGTGCAAAAAAACCCCCAAAAGAAACTGATCACTTGCAATTTAATATGTAACATTCCTGTTTCTTTTTCCTTTCATAGCCTACAAATCTGTTGATGTTATATGCTTTTATGTCCTCTTGAATTGACAGTTATTATAACTGTTAATTATTATAATCCTACCTTGAAACTCATCTCCTTTTCTTTGCCTATAAGTCATTATCCCCGAAGCAGTTTACTCTGTATCAGATCAGATAGGTTTTTATTGTTTGGTTGAAAAACCATTACAATATTCACAGAAGACAGTACCTCTAGTAAATAATCAGAAAAACATGATACAACTACTAAAAGAGAGAAATAAAAGCAGCACCAGTCTAGTAAACAACTTCAGTTATACATATCTGTGATTAATTATTTATTTATTTATTTAGCTTTTGTTGACCGGGTAAGTGCACTAGACAAATCCTGCCTATTTTCAGGCATGACCTGGGGGAGGGGGATACAGATGAATGCCAACTGACCTTGAACCAGATTAAGCTGTTGGTGGTATTTTTAGTGAATGAGGGAAATTTGGCCAGGACAGAATTAGTAAAGCAGAGCTACACAATGTATAGTATATGCTTAGGGTATATTATGTATGGAATTCAGTGGCTCTCAAAAAGTTGTGCACTGTTGGAAAGTTGTTGCACATTTTCTAAAAATGTTGTGCAAGTTCAATCATTAGTGTCTTCAACTGTGTACTGCCTCATGCCCACTCCAGCTGCTTTTATTCTCAAAGCACAGCTCTGCTCATGTAGCAACAGTGATATTAACCAAGGTTGGAGCAGGAACATTGGCTTGGTCAGTTTCTGAAGACTATCCACTGAGACAGAAATCCTTCCAGTTGGAGGAAATGACCCTGTTAGGATGGTGAGTCTTCTGAAAAAAGTTTTCTGGCTAGAGGGTGCAGGGACAAAGCATAGCCCTACATGAAAACCTCTACAAGCAAGGTTAAAATTAAAATTGTAAAAGCTATATACTATAAAAAATAAAGTATAGATCACCTTACACAATTTATCTTTGTGTCTCCATCTCAGAGTTAAAAACAACATGGACCTCTTGAGCTTCACTCTCAAGGTCCACATGCTGTTATCTCAACCCCTTGATTGCTCATACATTATTCCTCATGTTGTGTCACTTCAAGAATAACATTAGGGTTCCTTGATAAAAGTTAAATTCTTTTCAACTGTATATAGTAAAATTGTGAAGAGATGAATTTCTCTAGGCCTTGAATCACTGCAACCCAAACAATGGAAACTGTAGTACATAAGAACAGGGTCCCCTTGCCACATTTAAAAATGAATCCCAAATATATTACAGTCAGTGTTATTATTGTATCCAACTGAACTGCTGTATATCACATGCTATTGAGAAAGGAGAGGACTTACTCTATAACTAACGGAACAATACATCACTGACATATTATTCCAAGAAACAACCTAGGGTAATTTTCTGAAGTTGCCAGTACCAATGGGTGCACACCAGATGATTGGGCAAGAGATACAATCAGGCACCACATACCCATTACTACTTCAGAGTAAATAACATGGTGACATTTTGGAATATACCTGTAGTAAGGCTGCAACATGCCTAACCAGAATTTTACAGCAGAGCAGCCCACTATGTGCCAGCTGAAGTTCCATCTGCTGGGCACCCCATATCTTTTTGGAAATACTTTACTGAGCAAGGCCAGTATACCAGTGAAACAATGAAATTCAGATAAGAAAGACCATTACAGTGACAACTTTGACTGAAAACACTCAGTGTCTGACCTGCTGACATTGTGGATTTCACTAAGCTGCATTTAGACAACTTCATTGTTGATGCAGTTTGGTGCACCAACAAGGCCAGTGTGCTGGTTTTATTCCAGTTTGGTTGACCCTCCATCTGATCCATCATAGGTAGCTGATTACCAAGAACAATGGGAAGTGCTGTCTTAAGACAGTCCTTTCATGTTATCACAGCACAGTGCAGCTCCTGAACCTAATCCAGTCTGTGTTTTATAGCAGTTAATGCTATGTATCATTTCCAAATATCACCATATTAAAATTTTCCCATTGACTTATAATGGGAACTTAAAAGTTTAATAACTTTTGAATGGATTAATATTTTCTCACCAAATGAAAAGTGGCATGTTCTTTGACCCAAGCTCTTTCAGACAAGTCAAGTCACAGAGTTGCACACCACACAATAGCCATGCAGCATGACAGACAAAATCCAAAAAACTGCCCCCATAACTGGCGAAAAGTGAATTTTTCAGCGTTTTGGTGTGCAAACACTGTAAGTCTGACCAAGCCAAAATATGGCAGATCAGGAGATCTACCATGCCCCATCGATCATACCAAATTTCATGCAAATCCGTTGAATGGGTCCAAAGGTATTAACGCACAAGATTTTGAGTTTAACATAGAAGTGCCTACTCAACCCTAAATATAGGGGCTCGACTGCGCCTCTATAATATATAAATATAGTGGTGTAATAGGGCTCTACAATGCCAGTTCAACAACACTTTCATTGACCGGAATCACAGCGATGGGATTTCTACTGACTGCAAGTTGTGGTCAACATAAATATTGAATTTATCCCGGTCTGTTTTTCTATCGAATGCTTCACCCCCGGACTTCCCATGTGGGGGCTCTGTCCCCCTCACCACCCATACTAATTATAATTAACTACAAGTCGGAGTTGATTCAGGGAGGGGGGTGCAGACTGGAGGCAGTGTGCCCCTGTCTCAGGCACAGCAAAACAGTAACCTGTCAATGAACTGTCGATTTTGTAGACAGCGATGTAGGTCGCTGTGTTGGTGTCGCTGTCGGGACATATATGGTACCATGCAATAGTGCCACTATAGTTAGGCTTGAGCTGGCTGTTTAATGTTAAAGTCATCTTTTTTGCAACTTAATAACTTTGCAGTTATTTAATGAATTAGCAAAACATTTAGCATGTGTGGTCAGGCTGTCAGAATCTAAAGATGTGGAAAGCTTGGAGACAGCATCTTGTAAGATTTTTGAAATATGGAGGGTCAAAAAAGTGAAAAACACAGCCTTTATTTACCAATACTTAACATGGGGGGTTTTACTCTCTCCTACAGCCTAGACAGTATGGGCTTTTCCCAGAAAATTTCAAGGATGGTGGGGTCTATGCCAAAGGCGTGCCTTTGTATAGTTTGGTTAAAAATATTAGACAGTTTTTGAATTTAAATATTTTTTTGTGATACTGTCAAAATGCTGCCACAAAAAAAAACACTGGTTTAAAAAAAGGGTTGATTAAAAAAAAGATCATTTAAAAAAAGATTGATTTATAAAAAAAAAAGTTTGCTTTTAAAGAGCTAGTGTATTGAAATGCATCAAGCAAGCTGGCCAGCATTCCCAATCTGTACAGAAATAATCATTCTGCCACACAATCTGATCCGGGAGATGCCCAGTAAATGATTTATTGTCATTGTCCATGGTGTTCTAGTGGCCCCTCCATGACGCACAATTAATCATTGTTACAGCACCCCACTACCCTCATCCAGAGACAAACAGAGCTGGCAACTGGCATAGCCCTGTGCACACCACTGTCTGCAGCCACTGACTGAGATATTAGTAAGGAGCTTGTACTGACAGTAATGAGATTCTGACTGGGTAGTGGCTGTGGGCAGTGTTTCTGGTCAGTAGCACAATTTAAAAAAACATTATTTTCATTGCTGATTTCATGACTTGAAATCTATGTGACACTGGCCAGAAATACAGAAATACCCTGACCCTGAGCTAGTAAGTTGGCTTCCAGTCCAAATCCCCTATTTAAAAATTACTTGTTGTTTAGCATACTTACCACCCTAATCACCAATGTGCCCTCAAGTAATCGCTTTCTAATAACTTACTGGTGGCCTGGTATGCCCCAACTCCCCAATGCCAGATGTACCTAATAAAATTATTTATCATTTTTTTCCCATGGTATTCTACTGCCCCCCAAACACCCCCCCCACACACACACACACCATCACCACAGAACTATTGGTTGAAGTTAACATTAAGTTCAGTTTGTTACTGAGGAAAGACATTGAGCTGTAGATTTACTTTGATGGAAGCTTTTAAAATCTGATCAAAGTTTTGGACATAAACACATCTCAGAATTAGACATGATGGTACCGAAGGAAGGATGTAACTTGCTTCAGTTAATTGACCTGGCACTTGCATATGGCAAAACAAATCAGAGGAAGCATGTTTTCTGCTTTTTCCTATTTGTTCATCACGTAACTTTAATTCCAGGAAGCAGTGGTATTTCTTTCATAATAGTGCAAGGGGGACTGTTCTGTGTAACCTTGGTCTGTTTTCATCTATGACCCTTGGGGAATGCCTACATCTTTCAGTTGGGGGCATTGGAGAATACAATATAGACCATACAGCCACTGTTTTCAGGCTTGGGGAATGCACATACCTTATACCACAGCATTTCTAGTGTACAAACCCAGTCAAAGCATAGCTGAGGTATACGAATCTCCCCCAAACTCCCATAGATAGAAGTGCTGTTATTATTTATGTTTCCTTGGTCTATTACTGACTTTATGCATCTTGCACTTATTACTACTCCTCTTCATAAGCCCTGTCTGCACTGCGATTCCTTCTTTCCACCTCAGAGTTTTACCATGTGGGTGGTAGGTATAGCCCCAGGCTTTATTTGAATGAGGACCATGATCTTACTTGTGAAAAGCTGTTTGCATTTTAACTCATTACGTATCATTAATGTTTTGTATGGTATTGCTTCTAATTGACTGATTAATTTATTTTGGCTGATGACTGTCATGAACACTATCATTTCATTATAAAGGTGGTGATACTTAATTTACCCTTGTAACAAAAGTGTGAGAGTTTTGAACAAACATATTAAACCATCACAGATAATCAGATAAACAGGTAAACAGATAAACAGTATTGAGTCATCAAAACAATGTTTCAACAGGTGCCAGTGGTGTACCTGGGAGTTGCCATCCCTAATGCTCACCACATTGTCTTATGTTGTACCCATCTTAGCTTATTTACTTATGGAATGGGGTAAGTGTTAGGACTGGTGACCCTCAGGCACACCTCCAATGCCTGATGCTGTGTGCAGCATGGGGGTGGGGTGTAAGGTTTGGAAACCCTAATGGCACATTTCCTAGTCTTTGTGGTTATAACCCTAACTACAGCATTAATGCAGTTTTTGATATATATATATATATATATATATATATATATATATATATATATATATATATATATATATATATACACATACATACATTATAAGTAGCTGCACAGTAGTGCAGCTATAGTTAGGGTTATTCGGCCACTTCTATGTTAAACCCCAAAGTTTGCACTTTAATAACTTTGAAACCATTGGATGAATTTGCATGACATTTTGCATGTGCAGTATGGTACCATAGATCTCTACATCTGGCAAGTTGCATTATAGTCAGATGTGTGGTTGTGGAGCACCAAAACATGCAAAAACTTTGGTTTTTGCTTATTTCTTTGCTGAGGACTACAGCTCAAACAGTTTGTTCTTCTGATCTGGAATTTTCAGAGAATATGCAGCCTGGTCACTGATGTGCTTTTTGATGATTTGGTGAACAAATATTAATTCGTGCAAAAGTTATTCAAATTTGAATTGTCCCATTATAGTCAATGGGAAAAAATATATGTGTCTCTCGAAAGCTGCTGCCACTACATTTTATTGTCACAATTGGCCTCTTTAGTGTCATGTTCCCACCCTCTTGTCTTCAGTTTGTGAGCCAGAAAAATGATGTCATTCAAAAAATAGTGTCCTTAGTAAACACCAACAATTCTATTTACCTAATCAGGGCCGAGGAACAGGATCCTACCATTAGTTTTCAAATACAATGTTCAGATAAATGTTTTTGCCATTTTGCCATTGAAGTGTTGCAAATTTGTAACACTAGGTTTGTGAAAGTTTCACAAATTGCGACACTATCACAACCATGGTATCACAAATTTGCAGCACTACTTGTAAAAAACAATGTCCCCCGACAAAAAAAACAGTAACACTTCTGCCCATTTTTCAAAAACATCAGAATTAGATTCTTCAACCCCCATTTAGCTGAACACCTGTTGGTGTTCACCTAAAAATTAGCAGTTTTCCCCTTTTGCAGCCTGTAAGGGGAAGGGAGACAAGGAATCTTAACATTTCCTTTTTTAAATGAATTATCAGTCCTGACATCAGGGTGCTCAATCCCTGTGCCAGGAAAAGGTTGGGAAGTTAAGCAAGTAACTCCTGCATCAGTTGTAATCTGCCCCCGATGTCCCCCAACACTTTGATACACTGGGAAGCGCACACCCAGTGTATCAAATCCTGTCCTTTTATTTTGCCAACATTGGGGTGCCCAATCTCCATGTTGGGCATTAGCCCCCCACTTTGTGGGATACTGGGTAGCCCACTCCCAGTGTCCCCAGTTGCTTGTGTACTATCTGTTTTTCTGGGACAATGGGGAGCCAACCGCCATTGTCCTGATGCACATTTTATCATACCTGTCAAACAAGAACCATCCTCGACATCTTTTTAATTTTTTCCCCTAGAAAAAAGAAAACAATCCCTTATTGTCCCCATCCCTCTCCCCATCCCAACCCTTCCTCTGTGCATCCACCTCCCCTTGCCCCCTCTTACCCCATACTTAGCTCCAGAGGTCGGCAGCTGCCATCTTCTCTGGACTGGGATACATCTACTCTCTTCAAAGGCAAACTGCAAACTGATGAATCAAGGTAAGCACCATATAATGACTGTCTATAGTGTTTTGAACTTATGTTGCTATCTCTGCCATTTTCAATATTTTTGCACCAAATTTTCAGCATGGGCTTTTGGGGACCCCACCTCATGAACACTGTCACTGCCATCTTGTTAATCAGATCCAAAAGGTGATTTTGTGGTTGCTGCACAGAACCACCTTTGAGGACTAATTAATGAAATAACAGTGCCAGTGTTCATGAGGTGGGGTCCCATAAAGCCCATGTTGAAAATCTGGTGCAGAAATTCCAACAAATGACTGCATTATGAGCGTACATTGCACAGTTTCTATACACATTCATAACTTCATCAATTTTTAATATTTTTGTCCAGATTTTCAACATTGCCATTTTTCACACCCCCTCATGAACAGTACAGCTGTCAATTTTCACATCCTGCTTGAAATACTGTGTGTTTTAACACCTGTGGCACAGAATGGCATGGTCACTGTGCAAAATCAACTTTTGGAATGAATTAACAAAATCACAGTGCCAGTGTTCATGAGGGGAGGTCCCCAAATCCTTGTTGAGAATTCAGTTAAAAAATTCCTAAAAATGGCCATGTTACAAGTGTGCATTGTGCAGTTTCCACTTAAACTTGTAAATGTGCCAGTGTCATATATTTTCACCCCAGATTTTAAGCATTACCATTTTTGACATATCCTTATGAACAGCATACAATTGTGATTTTTTCATATCCTACTAAAAATACGTTTTCACACTTGTGGTGCAGAATGGCATGGTCACTGTGTGAACTCAACTTTTGGGACAGATTAACGAAATGATAGCACCATTGTTCATGAGGTGGGGTCCCCAAAAGGCAATGTTAAAAACTGGGTGAAAAAAATTCCTGAAAATGCCCAAGTTACATGCGTCCATTGAATTTATTCTGCACATGTGCATAACTTTCCATGATTGGACCCACAGAAAAAAATGATACTATTCTTCTATCTCAAAAAGAAGGGGAATTCATTGCAAAAAACTGTGTTAATGCATCAGTTAGGGTTGATAGTACAGCAACAAAAGTCTGTGTTAGGGTTACTGATCCTACCACCCCCTCCACCCTCTACACACCAAAAGGTGTTGGGCATGCCTTTGAGTCACTATGCCCTATTCTCTAGTACTGTACCATCTCAGCTTGGTTACACACGGAATGGGGAAAGAGTTATGTCTGGTGAGCCCAAGGCATAGTCTGATGCCTGTTAGTGTGTGGAGTGTGGTGGGTAGGGGTGAGGTGATAGGGACAGTAACCCTAACACTAAATTTTCAGACTTTTGTCACTGTACTATCAACTCTAACTGATGCATTAATGGAGTTTTTTGTAATTAATATATTATAAGGATGCAGTAGTGCCCTTATATTAGGGTGTGGTCTTCTGTGCTATGTTAAACCCAACATTTTGCACTTTAATAACTTTGCAACCGTTTAATAGATTTGCATGAAATTTTGCATGCACCACCTGAACCCAAGGCTATCTTTATGTCCCAAGTTTCATTCCAGTCAGATGTGCAATGCGGAGACATAGAATGTCAAAACAATTGAAAATTGCCATTTTTATGTAAATTATTTGTCACATTGTTTCTCCAAAACCGCTTGGGGGTTTGGTCTAAAATTTCTGAGTATATGGGCTTTGGGTTACAGATGTGCTTTTTGAAGGTTTGGTGAAAAAATATTAATCCATTCAAAGGCTATTAAAATAAAAGTTTCCCATTATTTCCTAAGGGAAAAATTAAATGTACTTTACCATGCAAACGCTGGCAGTAGTGTTGTGCTTCCACCATCTTGTTTTTGGTTAGTGATGTACAAAAAAGTATATAATTCAAAAATTACTAGCCCTTGGTAAACATCAACACTTGTGTTTACCTAATCGGAACCGAGGGACACAATTCTATGGTTAGTTTTTTGCTGAACTGCCTGGAAATATATTTATTTTAATGGGTTTTTAATGCTGCAAAGTTTGCAGCACTACTGTTGTGAAACCTTTGCAAATTGTGGCACTGTTTTGTGGATAATGCCACAAATTGTGGCACTCTTTTATGAAACAACTGGAGTTCTGCTGAAATTTGCAGCAGTATTTTAAAATAAATTTCTGTTTCTTTGTCACTTCACTGCAAAGAAACATTTCAGACTTTTGTGCTGAAATTTACAGAGTACAAAGAGCTTGCCTTACAAATATGCCTTTTTCTGGTTTGGTGAGAACATTTCCCATAAGGTAATAATAATAATAATAATAATAATAATAAAAGCTTTATTTCTTTTGTGCCTTTCTAAAATCAAGGCACATTACATTAAAATGACAACATAAAAACATCATAAAACAAATGAAAATCAAGATTAAAATACACAACATTAGTCAGTGTCTACATCACCTCCAAAAGCCTTCTTCCATAAGAAGGTTTTTAAACTTCTTTTAAAGCCCTTCAAGATAATCCTGTAATGGTAGGGGGAACATTTTGGCAGCCATATCTTGAAAACTCTTTCAGATATGGACTTGCTGCGACATCGAAGCTTAGTACACCCTAGGTGTGTACTAAGCAGTTCCGTATGTTTCCAGGCCTTGTTTTTCATAACTGTGGGGTAAATTTCGATTGGGGCTAAGACAACTGTGATACTGAGGAATTACAGACTGATGGGAGTGTAAATGAGGGATGGATCACATTAGAAAGTGATTGCAGCACAGGGCCCAATTGTCCCTGTGCTCCCACAGGGAGATGAGAGTTAATTACAACGTCTCTATGCTTATTGATTCATGGGAGTGTAAATGAGGGATAATTACAATATGCATGCAAGGAGAGCCCTGTGCTCCTACATGTTCATATTAATATCATTATGGTGTGATGGGAGTACAGGGACTAGAGGGCTCTGTGCTCCAACAAATAAATGAGGGATGGATAGCATTATAGACTGAGAGCAGCACAGGACCCAAATGTGCTTCCTTGGGGAGATGAGGGTTAATTACAATCTCTTACAAACTTATGGATAGAAGGGAACACAGTGCCCAGATGGTCCTGCTGTCCCATAAACAACTCTGGCTATAGAGATACTTTCACACAAAAAGTAAGGAAATTCTCTGCAAAAAAACTTCTTAATGATGCATTAGGGTTCTTTATCATTATACTTTCTCAAAAAGTGGGGAAATTCTATGCAAAAAAAATGCATTAATGCACCATTAGGTTTACAGTGACAAACACTGGGAAATTAGATCTTAGAGCTACCAACCCTAAGACCTTGCCACCCCCCTTCGACTTCCAACCCATAGACCTCACCCCCTACCCTGCATGCAAGAACAGGTGTAAGGGGTGTGCCTTGGGATCACAAACCCTAATGCTCTCCCAGTTCTCTTATTCTGTACGCATGTTAGTCAACTTAGTCTTGGCATGGGGTAAGCATTAGTGTCCCAACTTTTTGTCACTGGAACCCTAATGGTGCATTAATGCAGTTTTTTTTGCATAGAATATATATCAAAGCAACAAGGTTCAAGGTTTCCCTAACACCACACCCTCCCCAACCCGGTAGGAGAGCAGGTGAGAGGTATGCCTAGGGCTTCTTAAGTCAAACACTCATCCCACTCCATCTGTAAATAAGGTCAGATGTGTAGACTATGAGAATGGGGTGAGCATTAGGCTTGAGAAGCCAACGGTACACCCCACACCTGCTCTCCTGCCTGGTTTGGGAGGGTGGGTTATAAGGGAAACACTAAACATCTCATTTTCCAACTTTTGTCACTTTGACCCTAACTGGTGCATGAACAAAGTTTTTTGATTTTTTGCAACTTGTTTCCTTAAGTTTTGATATAGTATAATAGCATCCTTATTTTGCTGTCGGGTGCAAGGTCCAAAGGACCCAGCAATCCCATCCATCCATAGATGCGTACAGTGAACCCCACCAGGATGAAGCACAGTGTCACAGGTTTACTGCATAACAAAAGGGATTAACCCCCATTGAAACTGCATTGTTTGCTGCAGTAACTGTACTGCAGAATTATGCAGTGCTGCACTTCATCCTGGTGGGCTTCACTGTATATGTACAGTATGTAGCTGTGGAAGCACAGGGCCTGTTTTAGGCCCTGTTCTTCCTTTTATAGGACAACAGTGACTATATTGTCAGTATAGCCATCTTATTACCCCACCCACCCTTGGGTGCTCAGAAAAGGTATTTCTGGCCCTAATTTTGAAAAAAACAAACAGCAGAATCTAGCTAAACGGGGCCCATTTAGTTATGTTCTGATGTATGAATTTTAAAGTGATAACTGTTTTATATATTTTCCATATTTTTGGTTTGTGGGGAAAAACAAATAAACTGTAGGCTCATGAACACTTATTTTTTTCCTCACAAAAAAGAAATGGATCTTGCAAGTAAGAATCCTTTTTCGCCAGGTTACTCCATGGCCGAACTGTATCTCTCTATTCTGGACAGTGAACTTCCCACTGAAAACTGTGGGAATTAAAAATGGAATAACTTTGCAACAGATTAATATTATTTCACCAAACACATGGCTGTTCTGTTACTCAAGCTGTAGTCACCATAAAAAAAACTCACAGCAAAATTCCCCACTCTCTGGATGCACGGTGACAAGGAGAAAAATGCAATAAATTGTGACTTTTAAGGTTTTTGCACTATCTGGATATCAGAATTCATACATCCAACCAAAGAAAAACTTGTTACATCAAGAGATCTACCCCACAGGATAGCACATGCCAAATTTTGTGAAAAGCCATTGATCGATTGCAAAGTTCTTAAAGTGCAAATCTGAGGTTTAACATTTAACAGGCTATTAAACCCTAACTATAGGGGCATGAGTGTGTCCCTATAATATATCTATGCTGCATAAAAACATGCATATATATCCACAAGAGCACAGCAGCCACACAGTATAATCAAACATACAATTAAAACCATGTCAATGTATACTAAAATAATAAATATTATATATATATATTACTCTTTGGTAACCCTGTAAGGCCCATTAGGCACAGGTGCCTGTTTTCATGTGTGACCCAGGAGTACACTTGGTGGTTCAGTGACTTGCTCAGAGTCACACAGTATGCAAGTAGAGATTGTGGGACTCAAGCACATTCACAGCTCGTTGCTGTAACCTCTAAGCTATACTGCTAGCCATATATACACACACACACACACACACACACACACACACACACACACACATATATGTACACTCACACACTCGGAGGAAATACACCTAAGGCAAGAGAAAGGTAGTTGTCAGTTTACAGTCTGTAATGGTTCATTAAATTAAGATCTACACACAGTCCATTATTTTTTCTTGTATTGAGAAGAAAAATAAGCTTGACCTCATAAGCCTGCCTTCTTTGTGTATTACTGACATGTCCTTTGAGAACCAGGACTGAGAGATCAGCGTTGAAGTGATCAGATTGAGAGAAATTTTGTCCCACTGGTTTTCAGTCTTTTTCACTTTTGTGTCTTGCCTGTGTGAGTTCATTTCCCAGTTTGCAGCACTTTTAAGCTACTCCTGTTGGCTCATCTCTCCCTACAATGCTCATGCAGCTAGTCACTCACACTGGCTATGGCTGGTGCATTTCTTTCCCTTAACCACCACTGCACCTCTTCAACAGTATTTCACTACTAAAATGATTTGGGGCTGGCAGTATAGCCTAGAGGTTAGAGTAATGAGATGTAATGAGCTTGGTACATCCAGCAGACCTGGGTTTGATTCGCACAACCTCCAGTTGCATACTGTGTGACTCTAAGCAAGTCACTTAACCTCCTCAGTGTTCCCAGGTCACCCCTGAAAACAGGCACATGGGCCTTACCCAGTTACCAAAGACTAAAATAAATAAATTAAAATCTATTATAATTCAATGTACGTTTTTGCAAATGTGTACAACTTCTTTAATGTTTCTATCACTTAAATGATTTATTACCATAAATATCACAACTTATTATACTTATGCAAATTTCTATATCTTATCTAATGGTCTATGTTACTACACTACACTTGTCACTTTTGTCACTGTAAATTTTTGCAGGTAAGTAAATGTTGTACCTTGCACGATCTATTATTTAATATTCTATGTTGCACATGTCACTTTATCTGATATTGTACTTTGCACATCACCTTTTGTGTTTTGTATGTCTTATCACCTTGTATCCCCCTCCACCCAGTCACACCTGGAAATGAGTTCCAGCTCAATATGCTTCCCAGCTGACAGATTTTAAATAAATCAATTAGTAACATCATTTTTCCAATTTCATTCTCTCCGTTCTCATTTTAATTGTTATGATATTACATAATTGTATATTTTTTATATCAGTGTCACTGTATATCTTCAAACAATAATGCATTTTCTGAGCCATCTATGGAAGACCCTCTATAAAACTGCATTGCATTGTATACTGTATTTCTCACAGTTGGTTTACCACAGACATCTGACAAGCATCAAAAGCTTGTGTAAAATATAATAGACCAATATTCTTGGTATCACTATTGCATATCTGGTTTAGGCCAAACATTATCAAATGTAAGCTTTTCCAATTAGCTCTTTTTTAAAGTTCTGTTTATATTTACATGATTTCACTACTCTGATATAAATGCTACAATATTGCACCGTGATATCACTAATAATTGTTTAAACTGTTCTCCAATGTTTTAGGAACAGCATTATGACATATTTTTCCTATTATCATTATTTGTGATGTGTCTAACATCTTATATCATGTTACTTTTATAGTAGGTATGTCATCACTTGCTTATCTGGCAAAATGTATTCTGACTGGTATAGAGCAAAATTAGATTATGAATTGATTACATACTAATTAACATTTTCATAAAATTCCTCATAATCTGCAATTCTATTTTACAGGAAACAACATGTTTCAGCCATCTTATACATTAAAGGAAACTTGTCTAAAAGTGAAGAAAAGAACATTCTGAAGATTCTGAAAGAAGTAAATTGTACTGAGTCCTCCGAATCCCTAAAATTATTTTCTCTTGTATCTGTTTCTTAGAAGCTTTTATTTTTTTATTTTGCTTCCATTGACTGGGAAAGGAGGACCAGTCTGCTTATTTTCAGCTTTGTTCCAGTGGATACAGATGCAAACTGACATATCGAATCAGGTTGAGCTGTTGGTGGTATTTTACTGAAAAGGGGGAAATTTGGCCACCGGAGAAATTTTCCCAGTCTTCAAGAAGTAACAATGGATCTTTAACGTCCACCTGAACAACCACCACAACAAGCAGACAGGATCTCTGTTTAATCTATCTTCTAAAAGATCGAGAAAAGCTTAAGCTTGTCTTTTTCAACTACTGTGGAAACCTTCATCACTCATATCACATCATCTTTGTATTTTAAGTTTTGGTCAGCATCACCATAAAGAATGTTAAGGTAGGTCAGCAAAAAGAATTATTAAATGTATACTGTGCATCTGTGCATTTTTGATCTTAGCTTACTAGTCCTACCAATTTAGTAAGAAACCTTATAGGTCTGGCTATTGTCATAAGATATATATATATATATATATATATATATATATATATATATATATATATATATATATATTAGGGTAGCTGGTTCATTTCACTGGGGTGTCAAGCAGATGAGGCATACTGATGAGTCCTAGTAGGATGAAACACATGTCTATGTCATCTGTTGGCACCCTTTGCAAACTGTGTGAGAGGCCTTTTGGCACCATGCATTTCTGCTTAACGTTGAACCAGCATAATATTCTGTGGTGATTTGCATATGCAGCCCATGATGCTCTGCATTATTGGGGCATGTGTGATTTTGTATTTGTTTGAAACTTGGCTTCCCGGCCAATGCCCTTTGGAGTAACCATTGCCTCAGTGCTTGTGCACAGAGGTTCTTTGTCTATATATATATATATATATATATATATATATATATATATATAGATAGATAGATATAGATATATATATATCTCACATCAAGAACATGAGGCCAAATTGAATGTATTCCACAATCTAATTATGTTGATATGTTGCAGTGTTATGTTCAGAAACAGATTATTGTGATTATTAAACAGGTTTTACTGGAATTTGTTTCCGTTCCATAAGAGAGAGTTCAAGAGAAAACTTATAATCAATGGTCTGCTTATATAGAGTATTAGTATGGGTGCTATGAGGTCTATGGACAGCCAATCAGAAAGTGAGAAAAGCTTGATCTGTTTCAAAATGAAAAATAGTTATCAATATCATGTATTGTTTTGTAGCATATTAATGTTATGTGCATATTTGTACAGGTATCTATTGTTTGGTTCTTACATTCTGTGTTTTTGTTTTTTACACATGGTATATGCAAATAAACAAAAGTGTTACAAACAGCTAAAAATACACTAAGGTTTTGTCAACTTCCTTAACCTTGATTTATTTTCAGAAAGTCATTCTCACTCACTGTATCTCATTGAATGCTCCAAAGATCTACATTTAGGTACACGTGACTTGTGCAGTGCACAGCCTCACCTTCTTGTAGACCAAAGTGATGGGACAGAGTATAATCAAATTATTTTGAGGACACATGGGGTGAATAATGCATGACTGTCAAGGTGAAGTATGATTTCTCTGCACACATAAAACAGATTTAAAGGGTCAGACACATGTATGCATAGGAGACTACATACGTATGGCCCTGTGAGGTTAGGTGTATAATTCACAGTAGAAAGCCAGTTCCACTTTTCAGTAGTTTGCAAATTTTTTCCAAAAACAGTTGTATGTCGTGGGCCAAGGCCAGATGTAAATGAAGCCTGTCTGCCAACCCACATGCCACAAAAACAAAGAAAGCATTTTTGTTTTTTAATCAGAGGATTTGATTTTCATGTAAAGCTGCATGTACAGTAGATAGATAGATAGAGGTAGATAGATAGATAGATAGATAGATAGATAGATAGACAGACAGACAGACAGACAGACAGAGAGGCAGGCAGGCAGACAGACAGACTGACAGACAGACACAGACAGACAGATAGACAGACAGGGAAGGAAGGAAGGAAGAAAGGAAGGAAGGAAGGGAAGGGCACTCATGAGGTAGTGTAAGTAGCCATGAGCCTAAAGAGAGAATGGCAGTAAGTAACCCATGAGCTCCTTTCGATACTACTAGTGTATTTCTTGAGTATACAGTAGTTTTCTGTTGTTTATGTTGTATAACACTATTAGATGTTTATTGCTATTTTTGATAGAGAAAAACTGCTAACTACTTCAATGTGGAAAAAATACCAGCCATGTATATAAATATGTATGTATTATATTTTTATACTGTACTTTATATTTTATCTGTATTGTATGACTCTGCACTGCCAATCCCTATGCACTGTATAATACTGTAAGTTTGGTGCCTATCATTTTTACGTTTGCTTGTGCACATGTGCAAGAAACATATTGTGACAGCTTGCTGCAGTAGCGAGTTATGGAGGTGCAGCAGTGTTGTTGCCAATGCCAGCAGTCCATTTTGGGGCTGGTCTGTATGGTGCCAGTAAAGGATTACACTGTCCATGACAGCAGTAGTGTAGCATGCCACCAACTTGAAAGAAACTCACCGCTGCAATTAGAGAGCACCCCTTCATTAACAATTAACTGTTTTTGCTGCTGGGGAGGTCCTTGATTGCAGCAGCAGATTACAACTGCATTGTCTGGTGTCCCATTCCAATAAATATGGTGGCAGCTTCTCTAACAGCCGCTGCCTGTCACAGTCCCTATGAAAAGCTAATGGGGGTGTTTAATCCCCCTGTTGGCATACCCCCCCAGTTCATTTGTTGATGGGGGAGCCCAATCCCCATCGGCATAATGCTCCCCCCATTTGTTGTGTGCCAAAGGGTGTACCCAATCCTCCTTAGTTCATGTCCCCACCTCTCCAACACTCTGAGTGTGCTGACAGGGGTGCCCAATACCCTTTGGCTACAAACCCATCAAGAAACACTCAGGTGGCATGCTGGGAACCCACCTCAGCATATCAAACCACCTGTAAAAAGAAGAAAACCTTTCCACATTTGTTTTTTTCCCTGTAAAAGAAAAACTGTCCCTCATTGAGTCCAGTGCCCTCTCCCCCAACCCATACCCACCCTCTGTGTACCCCACCTCCCTACCCCCAACCCATACTTATCTCTGGAGCCTGGTGTGACAATTTATGGTGGACTGGGAACATGTGTGCACTTTTCAAAGCCAACCACGAACTGAAGAAATGCCAGTAAGCTGCATAATGGCATAAATGAGTATTTTCAACTTATGTGGATATTTCAGCCATTTTCATGAATTGTGGCACCAAATTTTCAACATGGGGTTCTTGGGACCCCATCTCATAAATTCAGTGACTGTCATCTGGTTATTTGGTCCTGAAAGGTGATTTCATGATCACTGTACAGAATCACCTTTTGAGACTGATTAACAAAATGACAGCTTCACTGTTCATGAGGTGGGCTCTTAAAAAGCCTATGTTGCAAATTTAGTGAAAAATTCCAAAAAATGACTGTGTTGCAAGCGTGTGTTGTGCAGTTTCCATGCACACTTGTAACTTCATGAATTTGTAATATTTTCACTACAGATTTTCAACATTGGCACTTTTTTCACACCTCCTTATGAACAGTACAACTGTCATTTTTCACAAGCTGACTGAAATGTGTTTTCACACTTCTGGAGCAGAATAGCATGGTTGCTGTGGAAATTCACTGTTCGGGACAGATTTTTTTTTTAATTTAAAGTTTATTGAAACATTTTCCACAATAAAAGGCAGCTTAAATAACAATGACAAAGACTCACTGATACAATGTGAAAAAATAACAGCCTAACCCACCCTACCCTCCCCTCCCCTTACTGCAGTAACCCAGCCTGGTACCCGTCAATGCTGAGCTCCTAACTAAAAGCCGTATAAGAGCATGAAACCTAAGATAGATTTAGCTTGGAACCAGAGAGATTAATGAGTGAAGGGGATCCCAGATTTTAGTATATGCTGCCAATCTATTATGGAGACTAGCAATCGCTTTTTCTGTGCGCAAGTTGGACAGAACTTCTCTTACCCATTTTTGGACAGAGGGGGAGGACCTGTCTTTCCAGTGATGAAGAATAATCTTCTTAGCCAATAAGGCAATCATAGAGATGTGGAACTTTCGTACCTTAACTCTGATTTAGGGCAGGTCCCCCAACAGACAAATCTTGGGAGTGAAGTATTTGTGGAGGCCCAACAGGGGGTCTAAGAAAGTTTTGATTGAATCCCAAAAGGAGGAAATTTTTGGGCAGGACCAAAACTTGTGAAAAAGCGTACCCTCTTCCTGTAAACATTTATTGCACATGTTAGAGTTTAGGTAGCCCCACCTGTGTAATTTGGCTGGGGTATAGTATAGGTTATGCAATATATGGTATTGCATGGGGCACAGTCTGTCTTAAGAAGTAAATTTATGACATGAATTCCAAAGAGAGTGCCAATCCAAATAAAGTTGAGGGAAAAAAAATATTCCAGAATCTTGAAGGCCCAAATAGACCCCCAAACATTTTATGAAACAAAACCTGATATAGTTTAGAGATTTCACCAGAAGAACCAGAAAGTGGAGAAACCTTGGGTATCAGAGAAGAAATATTCTGGGAAGGAGGAGTATTGCCCAGGGTAATTACAAGTAAATGTTTTAATTGTAAAGCTTTGAAATGGGAAGAAACTGGGATAAGAAATTTCTTAATCATATCTTCCACTGATAACCAATGCCCCTCTCCATCAGTAAAAGAAAGGAGCTTCCCCTCTCCCAATGGAGGCAACCAGTGAAGGGAAATTGGATTCTTATTAATAGTAAATGATGGAGATTTCCAAATAGACTGGGCCAGGTCCAGATGAGGGGAATATTGTAAAAAGGAACACATTTGGAAATAAATCTTTAAAGAGGTCGTTATTATGGGACACTCTTCGGTCATGCATACTTGGGAAAACTTGAAGAAAAATAATGCAAGAGGGTCAAGATTGTTGGCCTTAATTGTATCCAGTTCTATTTTAAGCCAAACTGGTTGCACTTCTACTGGGCTGGGAGGAACCCATCTCAAACATTTCACAAGGTGACTAGCCCAGTGACATATGGCCAGATGGGGAATTCGCAAACCCCCCCTCCAGTTTTGGGGCTGCCAACTTATGATAAGCCAAATGAGGATGCCTGTCAGCCCAGATAAATCTAGTGAAGATGCCATGTGTCTTTTTAAACCAGAGTAAAGGAATAAAGGTGTTGAGGAGAGATAATGGGTAGATGATCCTAGGAAATATGTTCATCTTAATTATGTTGATCTGGCCCCATAGTGAAATAGGAAGTTTAGACCACCTCTCAAGGTCATGAGTAATCACTTGCAATAGGGAATCCAGATTCTCTTTAAACCATGTTAAAGGGTTACGAGAAAGTTTAATACCCAGGTATTTAAATGACCTAGAAGTCCAGCATAAACCAAAAGGGCTAATGTCACTTTTGAAAACATTATGGTTTAATGGAAAAAATAGGGATTTACTAGCATTCAATTTGTAATTGGACAAGTCACTAAATCTTGCTATTTCCCTTAGTAAAGCCGGAACTGAGGACACCGGATGAGACAAATGTATTAACAAGTCATCCGCATATGCAGTGACTTTAATTTCGTGTCACCCAATTCTCACACCTTGTATAGAAACATTATTGAGAATATTTTGAATAAGAGGTTCCAGATATAAATTAAATAACAAAGGAGAAAGGGGGCACCCTTGCCTAGTGCCTGAGTGAAGCAAAAAGGGCTTGGAGAATGCCCCATTCGCGGAGATTCTTGCAGTGGGGTTTTTATAAAGTGTGGCAATCCAGAAAATAAACAGAGAGGGAAAATGGAAAGCCTCCAGAGCTTGGAACAAGAAGCTGCAGTTCACTCAATCAAATGCCTTCTTGGCATCCAGGGAGACCAAGCCCGCAGGGAACTCAGCATCCCTGGTAGCTGAGAAGACGTGTGACAAGGTGCGTAAGTGGTCAGAGGATGAATGCCTTTTCATAAATCCTACCTGGTTTGTACCTATTAGCCCAGGAAGAACTACCGTTAGCCTATTAGCTAGTATTTTGGAGAGAATTTTAATATCCTGATTTAAAAGTGAGATAGGTCTGTAACTTTGAACCAGTTCAAGGTCTTTATTGGGTTTGGGGAGCAGAACAATCAAAGCCTCATAGAGGTGTGGATCTGTTTCCACCCCAGATAAGATATGCTGAAATAAACGGCCAAGTATTGGTAATAGAAGGTCCTGGAAGACCTTATAAAATAGAGAAGAGAATCCATCCGGACCTGGGACCTTATCTGCTGGTAGTTCACTAATAACATTGGTGATTTTCTCCTGGGAGATAGGAACAACCAGAGAATCTCTGTGCCGATCAGAGAGAGGAGGGGGCAAATGGGAGTCTTTTAAGTAACTCTCTATGTCCTCAGGGCAAGGGGGTGCTCCATGTCACTGTACAAGTTTGTGTAGTAACTGACAAATTCTTGAGCTATTTCAGTGGAAGATACTTTAAAAGATCCATCAACCATTGCCCTGATAGGAGGGATAAATCTCATTGATTCCTGTTGCTTAATATGCAGTGCCAGTAGGCGTCCCGCCTTTTCCCCCTGATCGGTATAACTAGCCCTGGTACAGATAATAGCTAATTCTGCTTTGTCTCGAAGTAACTCTAAGTATTTATCTTTCAGCACTAGAAGTTTTCGCATATCCTTATCTAGGGGATTAGTCAAGAAATTAACTTCCAGAGAACTAATCTGGGATAATAAGGATTTTAATTCCTTCTCCTGTGCCCTTTTCCTACCAACCGCCATACTGATAAGTATCCCTCTCATGAAGGCTTTAAAGGCCCCCCACAAAATATCCGGCTTTGCACTATCTAACGGTTTAGATGAGAAAAAGGATTCTATTTGCTCCCTTATAAGTTTACAATATTTAACATCCTTAAGGAGTTGGTCATTAAGTTTCCATCTGGTTTTCCTGTTAGGTAAATTAAGCAGTACCAAATTGCATACTACTAATGAATGACCAGAGATTGGACCAGGTTGAATCGAGAAGGTCTTAACCCTGGGTAATAGGCACTGAGAAATGAGTATGTAGTCAATGCAGGACTGCAAGCCATGTGTCATAGACCTGAAAGTAAACTCCCTAGAATCAGGATGTAAAACACGCCAGACATTGCAGAGCCCACATTGGTCTAATAAGTCATTAAACGCCTTCTGCCCAGGAGTGACCCCTCCCAGACCTCTACCCTGCTTGGGACAGATTAACAAAATCACAGTGACACTGTTCACAAGCAGAGGTCCTAAAATGCCTATATTGAAAACTTGGTGACAAAAGTCCATAAAATTACTTTTACAAGCGTGCATTGGGTAGTTTCCACGTACACTCATAACTATGCAAATTTGTAATATTTTCACTCAAAATTTTCAACATTGTCAGTTTTGCACACCTCCTTATGAAAAGTACAACTGTCATTTCTCACATCCTGCCAAAATGTGCTTTTGCACATGTGGTGCACAATGGCACAGTTGCTGTGGAAAATCAATGTTAGGGACAGATTTAGAAACTCATAGTGACAGTGTTCATGAGCAAAGGTCACAAAATGCCTATTTTGAAAATTTTCTGAAATAATTCCACTAAATGACTGTGTTATGAGTGTGCATTGCACAGTTTTGAAGTACATATCCTCGGACGTTTGAGCATTTTTAATATTTTCACTCCAGATTTCCAACATTGCCATCTGTTCACACCTCACTATGAATGGCACAGCTGTCATTCTTCCCATCCTGCCTGATCTGTGTTTTCACACATCTGGTACAGAATGGTGCAGTTGCTGTGGGAAATCAAAGTTCATGACAGATTAACAAAATCACAGTGCCACTGTTCATGAGCAGAGGTCCCAAATGCTTTCACGAGATGGGGGGGTCACAAAAAGGCCATGTTGAAAATTTGTAGTGCATATACAGTGCCAACAAAAGCCTGGGGTGTTAGGGTTTCTAACCATAATGTCCCACCCTGTACAGACTGACAGGCAACAGGGATGTGCCTTTGGAGTGCTGGCAGTAATGCTCATGCCATTTCTCCCCCACCCCACACCAAGTGACAGGCATCAAGGTGTGCCTTGGACTCTTCAGCCCCAGAGTTCACTCCATACTCCTATACTGCACCCATTTCAGCATATATCCTCATGAAATGGGGTGACTGTGAAGCCGTATACCCCAAGGCACACCTCAACACTTGTTGGCATCTACAGGATAGGGTGAGGTGAAATGCTATGAGCATTATGGGCGATGACCTAAAGGCACACCCCAATGCCTGTCCATCTCTGCAGGGTGGAGGTGGGGTTGGCATGAGTTCAGTACTTCACTGCTATTCCTATTCTACATCTGTCTAACTCCTGCACATTCAATGCTAATATCAGCAAGCAAACATTCAGCATCGACAAATGCCTGTTTTTTTTTTGTTCATTGCTGTTCTTTTTCCAGAGCTTTATAACATATTTTTGGAAATGTATTGTATTAGAGAAGCATTGTATGTATGTGTATGATAAGGCATTATTAAAAAAAACATAAAACTGTTAATGATTAGAGTGTATGTACCTAGTACTCTGATATGAGGGTACTTTAAGCTTTACAATAAAGCCCTGTGATAGGGTTGTGTGGAATATGACATTTTTTCTGTTGGAATTGCTGTAGAATGGGAATTCTGCTTCTGAAATGCTTTACAGAATTTATCAATTCTTTAGAATTAAAAAAATAACATTTCTGTGCAGACTGAAGAATAATTTCCCATAGATCATGTAAACTGCAGAATAATTGTGGAAAAAGAATCCACCATTTATGTGAAATGTGAATTATTAATCTGCAAAAAAAAAACATTTGGCACACATAATGTCAAAATTTTGTAAATGATGAAAATCAGTGGAATTTTCTAAAATTCTGCAGAATTCTGTTCCATCATAAATTCAACATTCTGCATGGCCCCAGGCTGTGATAATTTGTGTGAAAATTCAGATGGATGGAGTGACAATTTTATGATAGTCTTTGAAATGGTAATAGCATGCATGCATACACATAATGTCTATGGTTCCGTGTTGAGTATCATAATAATAAGTCATTGGGTGAGCACAGGAACCCCAGCCTTGCATTATTTTAAGAATGAGGCATTTGAAGAATTAGATAGTTCTACATACACTAGAACAGTACCTCTGATTAAGTACTTTTTGCTAAAAAGAAAATATTGCTGTGTCATAAAATACTAGGCTCCTTTCTTTCACTTTCTCTCTTTTTCTCCACTCAAGAACATACTGTACTTACTAGATGTGCAGAGACAAATTGAAAATAAAAAAATAAAAAAATAAATATTGTGTGCTATGGGTTATGTAGTACATTTTTGTGTTATTAAACTTGTTAATCTCTTACACTTACAAATATATGTTTAAGGAAAACAGTTATGTTGAATTTTTGTTAAGCTTGTATTTAAAAGATTATATGGACTGCTGGCCCAGTGGTGCTGAGGGTTGAGGCAGTGGACACCATATCTCATGCTATGCCAGTGACCCAGGTTCAGGAATGACCTGAGGTTGTCAGGGTGTCAGTATGGAGGGGGGGAGAGCAGGATTGAGCTTGCCAATGGGCAGTTCTACTCTCCAGAGGGTATGAGGGTGGGTTGGCACCCCCCCCATAGTTCTGCTCCACCAGGTGGAGGTCTGGTGGGTAACACAGGCAGAGAGGAGGTGGCAAAAAGAGTTATGGGAGGTGGAAGGAGTTGAGCTTGTGCCGCGGGGTACATAGCATGCCTCCACACACATGCATGGCTGTGTGCTGGGGCATCAGGGGGATCAGGGAGAAAACCTGTAAAAATACCTATGTGTCACCATTGCCAGTTGGTGGGATGAAGCAACAGGGACCAAATAGCTGTATAAAAGAAAAAGATTCCACAGACACATTATGTACTGGACAGAATCCTAAATATTAGAGTTGTCATTACATTCATATTGTACTGCTTTTACACATTTGTTCTCATACAATACAAGCTTCTTAAATATTATACTATATAAACAATCCATTTAGAGTGCATGGTTCAGTATTGATGTATGAAAATCCATACCCTTCTAGATGCCATTGTACCACAGTAGTGATGTCAGAATGCTGTTGTACCACATTAGCTATGGTATGTAGCTGCTGTAGAAAACCAGCACAGAATCATGTGTCTATTAAGATTCTTCATGCTTATCTCCACAACAGATCTCTCATAATGAAGATATGCACTATATAAGATACACCCCCAAGTAAACTGTCTGTAAAAAGATAAACTATTAGAATTGTTACCAGGTCATGTACAGTAGCTATTATTTAAATTACATAAAATATTTTCCCTGTCATAATGTATGGTAGAACATTGTTATCTACCAAAATCTGTCTTTTACTAGAGTTGTTATACCATTGATGTAATGTGAGTAGTTGCTGAAAAGTTCCATGGTACCGCATTATTTTTCCTACTACCATGGTAAATTTTAATAACATTGGGTTTTTTAATGCAGTAGTAGTATATTTGCGATAAATTTTACTGCAGTAGCAGGAATTACCGCAGTACCACAGACCTTTTTTGCAACTACCACTGTAATATCACTTTGCTGTTAACCCATTGATTGCATGGCATATCGATGATATAACAACTGAAATCACTCTTGGCATGCACGGTACAGGAAGTGAGGGCTTTCCCAAAACTGTTGTGGCAGTGAGAACTTGATCCATGGTGACATAAATTACTTTTAATCAATGTATCTACTTCATTATGTTTTGGTCTTGTTTTGCTCTTTATGGGACCGTACACTATAAAAGATAATGTATGGTTCACGATTGGTGACCAACCTGTTTCACTGTCTTGAGGTTGCCATAGTGACATAAACCTCTCATGCTTAGCTCTCAAGGTTTACATGATCGCCATGGCAGCCTCTCGACAGTTAACAAGCTGGTTATAGTTCGCAAGCCATACATTATCCTCCATGACTGCTGTTCTGTTTATTTGACCATAGTCCAAAACATAGTTAAAAAGGAGGTAAATACAATAAAATAATAATTCTGCCCACACATTATTCTATATATTAAACTATATGGTTAAAAGTGAGTTACAAACCACAACATAGTAATTTGCAATGTAAACCATCATTGAGCCAGATTACTGTACCTTGTCTTGTTTTCCTGAAATGTCTCATATGGTAACATATTAACAAACAACAGGACAAAATATCTATTGTACCAGGCAGTACATGTAGTGCATTCTTTTTTTCTGCTCACATTATAATGGTACCAAGTATGGAGAGGCAGGAGACAAACTCAACAGATAAAGCAAAATATTTGTTTTGTACAAAGCACTGATAGAAGCAGGAAAATACAATGTATTGCCAGGGTTTGTACACAGATTCTAAACTTTTAAGAAATTTCATTGGCAATCGATTACTTCTATCACTCCATGTTTTATAGATTCCTTAACTCCATACAATGACTCTAAAACTTTTCACTCTGTGTGCTATGAGTTTTCTAACTCAAGTTGAAGTTCATGTTTATTGTTCAACATCAAGTCATTGCAAAACAAGTAGGAAAGAAGAAAATACAAATATAAAAATTCTGCAACATACGTTAATCGCTACTGCTCACCTCTCTATGACAGACTTCAATACAAAGTTAAGATAACAATAAAAGATTAATATACCAATGAATTTTCATCTCCATGTGGTCTAAAGGATAAGAATCATTAGGAGGGAAAAGCCTATAGAAATCCTGCAAATTTGCAGCAGTAAACAGGATTCATCTGGTTTCAGATCTGGTTGCCTACATCCCCATTTGCATTCCTGAACCCATAATCTCAGTATTCCAAAAACACTATATCATATTGGAAAATGAGCCAACTAAGGCAAAAAAGACATTTCTCTCTTGTACACTTCTAGTAATTTACAGCATTAAGAAGTAAATATAAGACCTTACTGAGAATATTATATTCCCAGTTAGCTATCCAGACAACATTAGTAATTCATTGTAAGTTGAGAGTACTAAGAAATTTAGACAGAGTGTACAAAATGTTTATATCAGCAGTTAAACAGTGCATTAATCATCTGATCAGAAGGAAGACACAGGTTGGACAGTATGGACTTGATGCAAAACTCTCTTCTACTGATATAAAGGACATAACAGTACAATGTTTCAAATCGTTGTGTACTCTCATGCCACATTTACAAATTTCCTGTCTATATCAGATACTTTTTGTTTGAAATGTATATAATTTGTTTTGTATAGCTCTAGTCTAAATTTAGTAATAGTAATCTGATCTCGAGGATTTGAAAGATGAGATAAATAAAATGCAAGTATGTGATGTACTTTGAGAATTCTGTATCATTGATATAACTCCTGGCTACTAATGCTTGATTAAGTCAAGTTAGCAGTAATTCCCCTGCTCTTGGGTTTAACTTTTCTGACTATATCCTTCCTAGGTCTAGCATAGATTTCATGTAACAAGTTACCTAATAAATTTAATAACTAACAAAATGAAAACCTGATGTACATAACTGCTTTGTTATTTCAAGCACTGTCTGGGCAGCTGCACCTCTGGGAAGAGGAAGCAGTCCAATGCAAATATTAGACACCTCTCTCTTATCAATGATGATACACTTGTCCCAGCATTGCGCTCAATGTTTCAGAAGGAACTGCATTTGGAACTGATAGGATGTATTACAATATTTTATTTAGGATAATTTCTAAGGATCTAATATTCGAGGAACCCTATACCTCTGCCACATATAAGATTCCTAATTTTAATTTCATATTTAATGTTATTATGATACTTTTAAAGGGACAATGTAAAACTTTTTTGTATCATATTATTTCTAGGTAAAAATCCACATTTTATTATTCCTTACCTTCTTTAAAATTCATTGATATTGCTGGTTGCTTAATCTGCCTCTTTGCGTATTAGAACTAAAATGCATGGGAATGTATAGTTATACACAGCTTTGTTTTACTCCAAATTGTTTCCCTAAACTTACTGCATACTTCATGAACATTAGAAATAAACTCAAACAGTGCAGCCACTTGGAATACAGTAGTCTCATCTACTCTCACTGCATAATGAGTACTGTAGCTAGATAGTTCTGGGGCTGCTGCTGAGTCCAGGAAAGATGTAGTTGTAAACAGTCAAGAAACGTAAACAAACATGTTTTGGTGTGGTGACACTAGTATGGTTGACACCTGTTTTTGGTTTTACTTTTTTAAAAGGAAAAAGGAGTCTGAATCAAATAACCAGCTACATCAGCAGTCTCTATAGAATGACAGCAAACATAAAATGTGCTTTTTAAACTAGGGACACTTTGAGGCTAAATGGGGTTGACAATGTCCCTTTAACTGAACCATTTCATAGATTATGATTACACTTCTTGAAAGCACTGAAAGCATTTTTCATTTTGATTTCTTTTAGCCCAGTATGTTTGGTCCATAAAACATTTTCTGCAAATCTCACCCCTATGTAGTCATAATAGCCAGTTGTTTCAATATAAGAATTGTTTCAATATAGGACTGGAGGAGGGCAGATGTGATTCCCCTCCACAAAAGTGGGAGCAAGGCAGAAGCAGGAAACTACAGACCTGTTAGTTTGACCTCAGTGGTGGGGAAAATGATGGAATCACTTCTGAAAGAAAGAATTGCTGAGTGCCTAAAGACCAGCAGGGCACAGGACCCAAAGCAGCATGGATTCACAGCAAGAAGGTCATGTCAGATGAATCTAATCGATCTCTTTGACTGAGTGACCAATGTAATAGACCAGGGAAGGGCTATGGATATGGCCTACCTAGACTTTAGCAAGGCATTTGACACAGTCCCTCACAAAAGATTAATAATCAAGTTAGCCAGCCTGGGAGTGGGTCCAGGGTAGTAGCCTGGGTAGCAAACTGGCTGCAACACAGGACACAGAAGGTAATAGTGAATGGAACACATTCTGAAGAAAGGGGGGTTACTAGTGGAGTACCTCAGAGCTCAGTACTGGGTCCAGTCCTCTTTAACGTCTTTACAGGTGACATTGCAGAGGGTCTGGAAGGAAAGGTATGCCTCTTTGCAGATGACACACGAAGATCTGTAACAGAGCTGATACACAAGGGGGGTAGAAAGGATAAGATGGGACTTGGCAAGGTTGGAGGAATGGTCAGACATATGGCAACTTAGATTCAGTGCAAAGAAGTGCAAAGTAATGCACCTGGGAAATAAAAATCCAAGATAAGAGTACACAATAGCAGGGGAGGTACTAACAACAACAATAATGGAAAGGGACCTAGGAGTAGTCATATCAGATGACCTAAAGGTGGGTAAGCAATGTAAGAAGGGCATACTGGGATGCACAGGGAGGGGCATCACAAGTAAAAAAAGGTAAGTGGTTATCCCTTTGTACAGACAGTTGGTGAGACTCCATCTGGAGTACTGCGTGCCATTTTGGAGACCTCATCTATGCAAGAACATAGACAGGAATGAAGCAGTCCAGAGGAGGGCAACTAAAATGGTGCAGGGTCTACAACAGAAACCATATGAAGAGAGAGACTGAAAGAGCTTAATATGTATACCCTTGATGAAAGGAGGGGCAGGGAGGACATGATAGAAATGTTTAAGTACCTCAAGGGAATCAACAAAGTCCAGGAGGGTAGCATCTTTCAGAAAAAGAGATGTGTAAGAACAAGGGGGCACAATTTAAAGATAGAGGGGGGACAGCTTAGAGGCAATGTAAGGAAATTTTCTTTGATGGAGAGAGTGGTGGATGCATGGAACCACTTTCCTGGAGAGGTTGTGGGGTCTAAAACAGTGGAGGAATTCGAACATGCATGGGACAGATATAAGGCAATTATAGTGGGGGGTTGCAGGAAGTAGGCTGTTGGTTAACTAGAATCTGTAGCTTATCCAATAGGTAGGGAAATGGGCAGACTGGGTGTGCCAAGTGGTCCTTATCTGCCATCAAAGTCTATTTTTCTATGTTTCTATAATGTAGGCTTCTTCTTTAATCTGATCCCAGATATCACTAACTTAGTCTTGGCCTTATTTATGCTTAAAGCATTTTCTACACATACGTTGATGAATAAATTCAGTTTTCTCAGAAGTCCCAAAAAGAAGTACACAGTAACATAATATAGTTTATGTAAGCTATCTAGCTAATATGATTGTCAAATACCTTAGGACAGTAAAAATCAGGAATAGAAAGTTATTATTGAACATACTGTATATTATATGGAGGTGGTAGGTGGTCAGCACTCACACATATTAGGAGATGGGTAAAGAGGAACTGGTAGTACACCATCTATCTGGAGCAAAAGGCCCCAGATGCATAAAGGTGCTGTTGTCTAGGAGACAAGGTCTTGATGTGTGGAAAATTTTGTGATGACAGCTTGTGCGGTTTCTGAAATCCACATTTCATTTTTTTGTAAAAACCTTTTGCCTATACTGAACATGTTTTTTTTGCTCTCCCTTGAAGTCTACATGGAATGGAATTTTTTCCCCAAAACTTGCAGATGACATGTGTCATGTCTCAAGGTAGAGCCTTTGACATGTCTGGTGAAAAAAAATATCACTGGGTTACCTAGTTATAAGTGTTTCAATGTTAATGTTTTTATTACCTGCACATGCACAGTAGAGTTTTTGCATAATATTCTGTGGTGATAGTAAAAAATTGATGCCGCAAATGCCATTTTTTTGCTTTCACTCCACTGAATTGCAGGACACCAGACATTTTTTGTGCACTGCCAACCACCATCTTGTTTATTTTTTCTACAAACTGACAAATATGTAAAATACATAAAAGGGTTGGGACTGTAAGAAACAAACCTCAGAACCTAGCTAAACAGGACCCATTTATCTAGATTCTGATGTTTGTTTTTTGATATTTTGTTCAAAAATATGTTTTCTGGGCTCCCAAAATCCCAGGTACCCAGCTTAGTGAGAGGAGTGCTTCAGGTTCTCTGTATAAGACCACCAGGAATTTCTTGACTTCTGCAGCCGCATCTGAAATTGTGCTGCTGGCTGCAGTGTTAGCTGTGAGCCACTGTTTCCCTATTGTTTGGTGGCACACCCCCTCCCCCCACACACACACACATGCACTTCATTCCTATCCCTGGCAATATGTGATGCTATTTGAGCATTGAACAAGTAGGAGCTGTGTCAACCACCCTGATGAGCTTAAGTTTGACTATGACAAGTATGAAGATTGCATTCAATACAGAGACTGATGTGGACAATTCCTATGGGATAGGGGAAGGTAACGTTGCATCCTGTTCCCAAAAATCAAGCTATCAGAGTGAATTGCTAAACAAGATTGACAAAGCACTTTTTTATTGGATCCCACTATGCTCCCTGAAGGGAACTCAACCCTTGCCCACATGCCCTCCCCCTATGCCCATGCTTGCCACCCTGACAGGGATGCCAGGTGGGTGCCCCCTACCCATGGTCACTGGTAGCTTGCCCTGGTTACCCTCCCAGGGTAGGGCCACAGGAGCAGGGTCCCCTGGTGGATACTAGTGGCAGTGGGGACAGCAGGAGAACAGGGCATCATGCCCAGGAGTCTGGTCATTTCTTTGTTTTTTTGAGGCAATATGGGGGCAGGGACATTCACTGATGACCAGCATCCGCCCTGACCCTGATGTTACAGTGCCAGCATGACAGTATACCTAGCCTCTTCCAGAGGCCCACAATTTGCCTGGCACATTTCCCCCTCCCCCTGGAGAAGGAGAGCAGCCCCTAGAATGCTCAGTCCTTCTCTCCCTGGCTAGTCCTCCAACTTCCCAGGTCTGTTCCCAAACCCAGATCATCAGTGTCGCAAGTGGAAATCAATCACTGCCCCAGCAGGCCAGCTCCTTGATGAAGCACATTAAGGCTCTATGGGACATCTTGAGTTGATTTTCAAGTGGGGGAGGACAAAGATCAAGAGGGAGGTTGAGAAGCATGTGCTGAATTTAATTAAGAATAGTATGCAAAGAGATACATAGACAGTGTCGGCAGATAAAGGCCTATGGCCCACCCAGTCTGCCCATTTGAGCTTGTAAGTTCAATTTATGTTTTCCTAGAAGTCTGTTGCCCCTTACCCCGGACCTCCAGAATTCCTTTATGTCTATCCCATGCAGTCTTAAATCCCATGATTGTTTCAGCCCCCACCACTTCATCTGGCACGGTGTTCCACTTGTCCACCACCCGTTCTGTGAAGAAATTCTTCCTCACATTTCCTCTGAATTGTCCTCCCTCCAACTTCATCCCATGCCCTCTAGTCCTGGAACATCTTTTTCACTTAAAAATAGTGTATTCCTGCAACCTATTCCTCCCTGTAAGATACTTGCATGTCCCTATCATATCCCCTCTCTCCCTCCTCTCCTCCAGGGAGTACATGTTCAGTTCCTTCAACCTATCCTCATAGGACTTGTGATGCAATCCATGCACCATCTTTGTTGCCATCCTCTGAACCTGCTCTACCCTGCCTATGTCCTTACGTAGGCAAGGTCTCCAGAACTGTACACTGTACTCCAGGTAGGGCCTCAGTAGTGTCATGTAGAGTGGAATTATGACCTCCCTTTTCCTGCTGGTGATGCCCCTGCCTATGCTTCCCAGCATCCTATTTGCTTTACCTGCTGCCTTGTCACACTGTTTCCCTACCTTGAGGTCATTAGAGATGATAACCCCAAGATCCCTTTCCTGCTTGGTGCATGCTATATCCTCACCCCCCAACTGATATATTGTGCCAGAGTTTTTGTGCCCCATATGCATTATCTTGCACTTCTTTGCATTGAATTTCAACTGCCAAACCCCTGACCATTCTTCAAATTTCTGCAGGTCCCTTCTCATTCTGTCTACACCCTCTGGTGTGTCTACTCTGTTACAGAGCTTTGTGTCATCAGCGAACAGTGAAATTCTGCCTTCTAGGTCCTGCAAAATGTCACTGATGAAGATGTTGAATAGGACCGGTCCCAGCACTGATTTCTGTGGTACCCCACTGGTCACTCTTCACTCTGTGGAGTGACAGCCATTTACCACCACCCTCTATGCCCTGCCACCTAGCCAGTTACCTACCCACCACACTACTGTCCTGCCCACATCCATATTCCCCAGTTTGTGTAATAGTCCTCTATGTGGCACAGTGTCAAAGGCCTTGCTGAAGTCCAGATAGGCCATGTCAACTGCACTGCCCTGATCCACCTCCCTAGTCACCCAGTCAAAAAATTCAATGAGGTTGGTCTGACATGACCTCCCCCTGGTGAAACCAAACTGCTTTGGGTCCTGTAGTCCATTGAGAACCAGATGTTCCACCAATCTCTCCTTCAGTAGTGCTTCCATGGTCTTCCCCACTACCGGGGTGAGGTTGACTGGTCTGTAGTTCCCCGCTTCCTCTTTGTTCCCACTTTTGTATAAGGGGACTACATCTGCTATCCTCCAGTCTTTGGGTACCTCCTGTTTCCAGTGATCGGCTAAACAGGATAACTAGAGGTTCAGCCACCACCTCTCTTAGTTCTTTAAGGACCCTGGGGTGCACCCCATCTGGCCCCATTGCTTTATCAACTCTTATTACTTCCAGTTCCTTCAGGACCCTTTCTCTGCTTTACCACAAACTATCAAGTATTATACAGTTAATATTTCAAATTAAGTGAAGTCACAAGTATCAGCAATTGATGATTATTGGGACTTCATACATTTCTTTATTAGTTAGTTGTTCAGAATGCTACTGTTGTATTTAAATGAAAATAGTGATCATCTTACATTTTTAAAATGCACTGTTATAGATTGTTGGTACTGTGCCACCCCCCCCACCACCCGCATTTACGGGGGAGCCATGTACTCTATCAAAATATGTTGTCACCATGCCATACTGTGAATACTTAGAGCATCCTGCCATCATTCACATGTTTACCTGCTAGATAGCAATTGAAATCTTTACTATCATCAGTTACTCTGTGCTTTGTATTCACGCAAATTTTTAATTCAGGTTAGAAATAATTTTATTTTGAATTGATAAACTAGGAACTTGATATAATGTAGTTCTAATCATTTTGGTTTTCATTTTTAAGGTACTTCACATGTATCTTAAGATCTAATTAATGTTGGTTTCATGGTTAATCCATCAAGGCTGTGTTCACTTCAACACCTCTCTTTACCACTTGGATTCTCCCCTAAATGAGGGAGAGATGTATTAAATACTTATCCTTAAATGTAATGGGGTGATAAGGAGGTGTGCTTGAGATCCACAAGCCTGTTAATAGCATTATTCGATTGCACTGATTAAATCTCTTATGCATGCTTAAGATACCTGTATAAGTCTAGACTGTGATGTGCAGGTACCTATGCCCCAAGGAAGAAGTGTTTTGGACACTGAAGCACTGGGGCTCATCAGGTAATGGTTGTTTGATCTTTGTTTCATTACATATGTCACTCTATGCACAGTTAGCATGGCTTGTATAACTTGCACACTAATAATTAACAAGCATTTGCCAATGCCAGATATTTGCCATGGTGTGTGTGTGTGTGTGTGTGTGTGTGTGTGTGTGTGTGTCTGTCTACAGGGAAGGTGGTCCTAGCTGTCTGCTCCTGTACTGTCAACTGTGTGACCACATGTGGATGTTCATGGACAGGGTCAAAAGTGGCACCAGTCCACTAGTCAAATACTGATAGCTTTTATTTTGGGATAGTCCAAAATCGTTTTAAGTAGCCAGGAGGGCTTGTACTGGGAAAGGTAATATTTCAATAAGTAGATCAGCTGGGCCAGTAACAAAGTATGAGGGGCTTGTGGATTTTGCAAGTCACTATCCTGCTGGCTAGTAGCTACAAAACTTAATCTGACCCCTGCATGGAGCAGCCTGAGATGGGATTTTTTTTAATTCTATTTATTCTCCCCTAGCCAGCTATTGGTAAGGACCTAGTCTAAAAGGGAATGATTTCCAGATGTAATATTGGGTCTAGTGGGTTTAGTTATAAATTGAGATGGATGTGCTTCATTTATGGAGGTATGAGTGATATCAGATCCTGATCCCAGTCAACTGATATTGAAATCCCCACATAACACCTAGTCAGGGGAGGGGTTGACAAAGAGGAAATAAAGGAGGGGAGAGCGACAGATGGGGGATTAGGGGGGAGTTAGGCACAGCCTATGGTAAGTTTCTTTACTCGGCCCAAGGTGATTTGTATGTAAAAGAACATGTGAGGAGAGGTTGAGGTGACTGAACATGTGCATCCTGGAAGACAGAAGGGAGGGTGGGTATGATTGAAACTTTCATGTACCTTAAAGGCATAAATAGTGTTGGTATGGTGGCCATTCTGACTTGAAAAAAGAGATATAACAAGGGGATGTAACCTTAAATTGGTAGGAGGGGGGATTAGATTCAAGAAGGAAATGATGCACTTTTTCACTGAAAGGGTGGTGAAGCAGTAGAATCAGCTATGAGAAGAGGTGGTGGCAGCAAAGACAGTGGCTAGTTTCAAGATTGGGTGGGACAGGGTGATGAAACAGAATGGGAAGGTGAGAGGTAACTGCAGGTGGAGTTCAGGTGGGGGGCAGCTCCCAGGAAGTAACTCAGCTGCACACTCAAGCAGACTCAACAGACCATTACAGGCTTTTTCTTCTGGCAGTTTTCTTGTGTTCATATGCAAATTCAGGCAATATAGCATTCACCTCACGGTAGCAGAAACATTCTAGTGCTTTGTCTAAGATAGCATAATGATTACAGGAGCCCCAATATAAACAAAAAAAAGATAATGAAAACAAAGTAAACATGCTGTTAAAATACACACAGAAGCAAAACCAACAAACACAGAGTATATATAACTTGTCATGCAACAAAAATGATATGCATCTGTCATGTTCTTATGAAACTGTGGTTTTCACAATTTTTTTTATTACATTCTCACCCTAATTCCACAAGCTCCTGTTTAATCATACCTGATGGTAGTTGGGGAAACATGACTGCCCCGAATGAGGTGGGGAACCTTGGGGAACACTGGCTGGCAGGTCGGTGTCATTGTATGTCGGGGCTGTCTGGAAAGGGACAATTCAGAAAATTATCAGGAACAGAAAACAAACAACAAACACAGAACTTCATTGTGCATACCTGTTGCACCCTGTTGACAACAGGAAATAAAACATCAACTTGAAATACTGATTCCTGCATCATGACATGTAGTCACCAAGATGATGGCATAGAAATGGACAGCACAATTAAGATGACAGGGGTTTGGAGTACACTGTATTCTATTCATATGTATACTCTCTCTCTACGACCTGTCATGATCCCCATAAGGGGGCCCACTGTACAGGTTACAACGATCTCCTATCAGATGGTGTGGAGGGCTGATATATCTGGGAACCAGGCGGCAGAGAACTACCAGCTAGGGAAGAATAAATATGATAAAAAAAGAGAAATCCCATCTCAGGCTGATCCTCACAGGGGTTGAAATAAAAGATCAAGTGTAAGCCTAAATCTAATATTAGATTTTAAAAGCAACCAGCCATTACCTTTTATATCTGAAATACTTTTCCTTTTCCCTTTGTTTAATTAGAAAATTGTTTACCTAATGTTAGTAGGTATGATATGTGAAACAGCTCTTAGCCTGGCATCTGACATATCTAGCTCTACTACCCCCTACTACATCATCAGAATTGTTACCTCACTGACTGCGGCATCACTGTTGCTTAAGAACAGCCATTCAATGACTGCCTGGTCATTCACTTGTGATTTTACTTTTAGTGAGATCACCGTGCTGATGATACAGTGGGGGTGATACAGATAGATAAGTCACTTTACGGGCTAAGAGCTGTTCCACATATTCAGTACAATATTATCACATAGAAGACTTTCTAATGAGCAAAAGAAAAGAGAGAAAATGCTGAGAAATGAAAAGTTATAACTGGCTACTTCTTAAAATTAGTATAATTTTCCTGCCTGTATGCTTTGGCTGCACTAGCACTTTACGTTTTGCAGTCACTAGCCAGTAGGGAATGTGACTTGGAAAATCAACTAGCCCCTCAGACATTTCTGCTGGGCCAACTAATGTACTTACTGAAATATTACCTTTTCTAGTACAAGTCCTCATTGCTACTTTAAAAGATTGTTGACTATCCCCAAAGAAAATCTAATAGCATATGTTTAAACGAACAGTTCACTTCAGACGTCCACTGCACAAAAAAAAACTGACTCCTACAGCTTGAAGTCCATAAATGCTGTTACAGAAATAAATATGTAGCATGGATGTGACTGAGGCATGTAAAAACAGAAAGGTTGCAGGGATAATCATCTTTACCAGGTGAGGAAATACCATTTGCCAAAAGAGAAAGAGAGAAAGAAAGGCACACATACACACATTACATTTAACAGCTGGTGTCTGAAACAGCACAGGGCTCTGGATGTTTTGAATTCCTAAGCTTGGCTGATAAGGAGAGGTCAGCATACTGTGTAGCTACATGAAAGGAACAACAAACTCATGATTGGATCAGCTTTTTTGTTTTGAAGTCCATGCAGTTTCCACTCACCAACTAAAACTCTTGTCATAATTAGACTGACTGCTGATTGGTCTGCTACAGATTTGCCCATTAAACACTGCTCTGCATTGGAGGGACACTATCATGCCCCTCACAAGCCACTATCATAGGAATATGTTTGCTTGCTGTGTGCAAGTACACATGACAAAAATAAAAAGTGGCTATTCCACTGATGGAATGGAATGCTTCTTTCTTTTGGTTTGCTCGTTTTGTGTGTTTTACAAGCACCTGGTCCATGCTGAGAGTGCAGCCTTTCTGTCTTGGCTCAACCTGTGATGTTGCCCTGGTGTCTAGTGGTACCCCACCCACCCACTGGCTATCTTTCTGGATTTCCCTGGTGTCTAGTGGCAACCCCACACTTGCAGATCACAGTTCCTATTACAAAACTATTGATTCCCTAGTGTCTAGTGGCACACCCCCACTGGCTGATCACCATGTGATTTTCCTGGTGTCTAGTGACACCCTTTCCTGGTGTTTAGTGACACCATCCACCAACTGATAACCATCCCCATAAATGATTTAATGCAGTTACTGGTCTATATTGGCACCCCCACCTTCCCATTTCAGGCATAAAATGATTGCTCAATGTTTTTTGTTTTTTTTGCAAACCCATGAAAAAAGGAAATGGTCCCTCAGCTATCAGTCCCTCCACTCCAAATTCACTGTCATCACCAACCACTCCACACTCCCAGTACACCCCCCCACACCCTCATTCACCTGAACAGGTCCCAGGTTCAAAAGCAACTCTCCAACTGACAACACGTCTTGCTGCTGGAACCGGAGACTGCAATGTGAGAAACTAAGGTAAATGTGGTGCAATGTATTTCAATGGTAGCATCAACTTTTATGCATAACTCAGCCATTTTTTAATATTTTACCCCAAATTTTCAACATGACCTTTTGAGGACCCCACTTCATGAAAAATGCAACTGTCATTACTCAGCTCTTGCCCATAAGATGATTTCATAGTTGGTTGGTAAAACCATCTTTCAGGAGGTATTTTACAATTTTCCCTGAACTTGTTCATAAGGTGGGGTCATAAGAAGGTTATGTTGAAAATCTGGGGTCTAAAACATTACAAATGGTGAAGTTATGACCATTCATTGCAGTTTTGCTATGCACACTTATAACTTTGGAAACTTTAAATATTTTGACCCCAGATTTTCAACATAGCCTTCTTATTACTAGTGGTGGGTGAAGTGGCCCCAATGTGCTCCACGAAGTGATCTGCAGAGTGAAGGTGAATTCACGGAGTGCTCCGCAACATGAAGTGGAGTACTTCACATTGCAAATGGGTAACGCGAAGTTCATTGAAAACAATGACTTTGCGTTACTTCACCTTCCAAAATCACTACTCCACCAATTCTTAAGGTGAAGTACATTGAAAACAATGTACTTCGCCTTACTTTGCCTTGTTTTTAAGCTCCAAAGGCAAATTTTGCAGTGTTTCATGGGATTTCAGATCACAAGGGCTCTAGATTATTCTGCACAGCCTCAGTTTGGGGTAGTATGTATCTAGGAAGCTGTAGGAGACAATCTGCCCATAGAGCTTTCTGCAATTCAAACCTTCAAAAAGCTGTTAAAAAAGCCTTTTTGAGTAATTTTTTTTGCTGAAACATTAGTTCATCGATTATAGGAAACTCTCCTGTGCTCATACCATCGAGCGTTTATTGTTGGTGTATGGATTTTGAATGCTAATGTACAACATTCAGTCTGTGTACTGAGAGACTGTAGAAGTGTGCTTTGGGGGAGGGGTGTATCTGTGGTGTAGGTAGATTAACTTGGAGAAAAAGACAGTGCTTTCTGTTTTGGTGGTGTTTTTCTTGTTTAACTGTGTTAATGTACACACAGTAATATTTTCAATATTTCTTGCAATTTTTTTGCTGATTGTTGTGGTGCAACAGTGCATAATTTTAGTTTGTTTAAAATATGTGGTTATAGTACTGAAGTTTTCAATTTGCTATGCATTACTTAGTGTGTGTGAGTATGTGTGTGACGTGTGTCATCAAATCAGACACCTTTTATTGTGCCACATAATAATTTCAGCAATGTGAAGCTGCTATCCACTTCAGCTGTGTGATTTTTGTACTTCTTTGTGGTATCTTTACTGGTACTGGTACTTGTACTAGTGACTGTTACTGTTACTGCAGCAGTACAGTACACTGCCCCCCCCCGTAGCCTGCCCAAAGCAGTAAAGGTATTCTTTTCCAGATTTGAATTTCTGATGGTGAGCACTGATTAGGTATTGTGCCTTTGTGTCTGCATCTCTTCAGTGCACAGCGCAATCTTAATCTGTCTGTGCACGTGCATCTCTTTAGGGCCCAATCTCCATCTGTAACTTAAGTCATAGTTGTTACTTTGGCTTCCCTTCAGAGTACTGGACAGGTGTGGTGCATAATTCAACATGAACATTGTACTCCTAATATGCATTTTTAAGTTAGGACCATCATCACGAGTCACCCATGATACAAATCACGTTCTTCATCATCACAGTCGCAAATGCAGTCACAAATCACGATTCACAAACATTCACGTCACAATCACATTCATTTTTTTTGTAGTTACTTTGATGTATTGTAAGCCTGTTTTGTAGTATCTCTCCAGGCTTCATCACCCCACCGTTGTACTCATTGATACGTGTTTTTAAGTCTGTGAGTTTTAAGCCACAGCTCATCAGGGAAGTACAGCCATAGGTGGTAAGCATTCATGTTTCTTCATCATCGCGGTCACAAATGCAGTCACAAATCATGATTCACGATCATTCACGTTACAAATCACATTAATTTTTTTTCTAGTTACTTGGATGTATTGTAAGCCTGTTTTGTGGTATCTCTCCAGGCTTCACCAGCCCACCATTGTACTCATTGATACGTGTTTTTAAGTCTAGGAGTTTTAAGCTACAGCTGATCAGAGCCTGGGGAAGTACAGCCATAGGCATTTACATTTCTTCATCATCATGGTAACAAATGCAGTCACAAATCATGATTTACGATCATGTCATGAATCGCAACATACATTTTTTTTAATAGTTCCTTGGATGTATTGTAAGCCTGCTGGTCATGGTGCTGAACAGGGATGGGATCCACACCTGGGCCCGTGGGAACAGGCACAACCTGCTCCAGAGGACCTGGTGCTGGACTTGGTGGTGGTGGTTCAACTGCCTCAGAGTCAGGACAGGAGGCGGTGCTGGTCCTGCTTCGGGAGGGGCACTCACAAGTTTTGAGTGGTCCAACAGGAATGGGTGCCCATGCCCTCCACACATGCACACAGTACTATGCTTACCACTACCACATTCTCCCAAAGCAGCCCCATCCCAGACATTCTCTCACCCTGGTCCATCTCTCCTACTGAGCTCCCACAGTCCAAGCAATCACTACTCACACAGTCACACAAACACAGACAAACTAACTACTTATAAAGGTAAGAAAAATAAAAATTACAGAAAGAACAAATTAAGTAAAAGAAGAGTACAGAAAAGACAAAAAAATTCAGCTTTTAAAAAAGCTGTTGGGTCTAAATCAAAGTTTAAATCTCCTCCTCGCTCTGATCTAAAAGTATCAGCAGTCACAAAACTCATTACTCTCTCTCCATCTGCACAGGTGAAAGTAAAAGTGTCTGCTTGTATGACTCACTTCCTTCCTGCCTAGTTAAAGAGCATGTGACTTACAGTACTGTAAGTCATGTGATGTGTGGGGGGTCTGCCAAATCTGAAACACCAAGTGGATCACTTAGAATCCTAAAGAGGAACGCGAAGTCCATTAAAAACAATGACTTTGCCTTACTTCGGGTTGCCATTCCACCTTAAAGTGAAGTGGTAATGACAAGGCTAAGTGAGCACTTTGCATTGCCCACTCAGCGTAGCGGAGTAGCAACGCAAAGTGCCCACTTTGCGTTCACTTTGCTGGCAAATTTTAAATTTGCTGCATCTCTAATCCTAATGAGGAACACTAAGTCCGTTAAAAACAATGACTTCTCCTTACTTCGCGTTGCCATTCTGCCTTAATGCAAAATGGTAATGACAAGGCGAATTGAGCACTTTGCATTGCCCACTGTGCGTAGCGGAGTAGCAACGCAAAGTGCCCATTTCATGTTCACTTCGCAGGCAAATTTTAAATTCACTGCATCTCTACTTATTACCCCACCTCATGTATGTGACAGCTGTCATTTTTCAGATCCTGGCCAAAATGTGTTTTCACACTTGTGGCGCAGAATGGCATTTCAGTTGTGCAGAATTACGTTCTGGTGGGGATTTGAAAACTTTCTGTACTGGTATATGTGGTGGGATAATAAAATGGCTATGCTGAAAATGTGGTCACTTTTGTGTTATAACTGGAAACACAGGCCCAGAGGACCCTTCACTTCCACACCTACATACATATATGCATCTATCAATTGGTGGGATTGCAGGGCCCAGAATGCCCTGCACCTCCGCAGGCAAATAAGGATAGGATTATACTATCTCAAAAAGTAAGGAAATAAATTGCAGTCTGTGTTGATGCTCTAGTTAGGGTAACTGCCACAAAGTAGGAAAATGTGGCACTAGGGATTCCAAACCTAATATCCCACCCCCACCCTGCATACACCAATAGGCATCAGGGATGTGCCTTGCAGTTGTTAGCCTTAACAGTCACCCCATTCTCCTATACTGTACCCATCTCAGTTTATTTACTTATGGAATAGGGTGTTAGGGCTGACGACTCCAAGGAACACAGCCAGTGTCTGTTACTGTGTGCAGGGTGGTGGTGAGGTGTTAGATTTGAAAACACTAATGCCACAATCCCCTACATTTGTGACTGTAACCCTAACTAGAGCATTAATGCAGTCATATATATATATATATATATATATATATACACACACACATATCATAATAAAGGAGCCAATATGCATCCTTGTCAAACACCTAGATTTGTTTTGATTTGTCTTGTTAAGTTGCCAGTCTGATTATACTGAACCTGTACCAAAGTATGTTGATGCAGTCTTATTAATATGTCTATAAAATAAGGTTCTAGATCATAACTTGTGCCATACAAGTTGTTGACTAATACTATCAAAAGCTGCCTTCAGATCAAGAAAGCTTAGATTTCTTAACTTTGACATATTTATGTATATGGAGGCAACAATTTCAAAGGAGATGCACCATCACATCTCAAGGAATGCACCAATGCATGATATTCAAACAGTGGTGATGCGCCACACAACTCTGTCGGGCTGAAGTGCAGCCATAATGTATGCGGCACATCTCCAGGGTTCCATGTGAAAATAGCAATTATAAAATTGAGACTACAATTTAAGCGTCTCCTTTTCAGTGACCACAATATTAGCGCTCATAAATTGTGGTGCCCCATAAAATTGACTACCATGTAATAATAGCGCTCGGCATACAGTGCTCTTCTGATAGTTCAGCAGTTTAGCTGAAGCCGCCTTGACTCTCCAACAACTGGGAATAAATGGAAGGAAATCTGATCAAATTGACAAAACCAATGGGATGAGACTCCTTCTACTTCCAAACAATGTCACTGATCCACAGCTTCAGTGAGTAGGTGCAACATCAAATCTGTTTGCCACTGGTGGGCTTCTTACCTGATGCAGATCATCTTTCAGTCTGGACAGTGGCATTTCATTTTTCTTTCTGGACAAATAACATAAGTGTGGTCCGGGGGGGGGGCAGCATGTTCCATGTTCCAGGCAGAAGACTATGCTGGGGGGCAGAGGTCAGAGGGCTCCATGCAGTGGCTAAGGATGGTGGCCGTATGTGCCCTATACATGTGTGGGACTCATGATTTTTCCTCCTGCATGCGTTTGGCTTAAAGAGATCACTGTAGCACCTCTGTTTAAGTGCCATGTAAATGGCACATCACAATTCATAATTTTTCTGCAGTCAGGGACCTGACCTAAAAGACATAGTGGTACAATGAATTACTGAAGTGCCATGCTTTCGGTTGGGATGGGGGTGGGAAACACTTTACACACTGTTTAATAGTGTCAATTACACATTTCGTAAACAGGTCCTTTAGCCACTGGTGACCAATGTGTAAGCAGTCATTTTTGGGATCTCCCCATACAGAACATGTGTAGTTCACAGTTCAGTAGCTGAATTTGTGTACTCGCTATTTTGTCAAAAAAATATCAGCACTCAGTTGCTGAATTTGTTTACTCGCTGAAATGTGCTAGTTGCTGATTTCGTAGTCGCATTTATTGCTTCGCTATTTTGCCGTCGCTCAATTGTAGTCACCGTTTTCACAGGTAACCCATCTCCAGGGGGTGTGCCCATGAATATGCAGCACATCCTCATATTCAGCAGAGATGTGCAGTGCATCTCCCTGCACATCTCAGAGATGTGCCACACAAAGACAGGTGTGTTGGAAACACACCTAACCCCTAGTCACCCACAGGCAGGCTGCTGTACTGCAAACAGCAGCACAACAGCCACCAGATCCTGTATTCTGGTGGTGAGCCCCCAGTACTGTTCCCTGATCCACTGTAATATTGACAGCAAACTCCATTTTCCATAGTGTGGTGCAGCCCAACTCCCCGCCCTGTCCCCGATCCCTGAACCCTAATCGCATTGAATTATACATGCACTGCTGGTCCAGGATCTTGGTTCAATGCACAGTCCAGAACTGAACCAGGACCAGGATCCCTGTGTGGTGTATATAGTTCCTATATGTACATGTTCCCCATTGTGTAATGGTCCCCCCACCCAGTCATGATCCCAGATTGCATACAATAAATGATCCCAAATACCCTTCTCCACAGTCCAGTGGTACCCTCTCCCATTTCTGAACCATGTTCGTAATAGACATATATGACACCCACTCTTCTCATTTCTGTAGTGTAGTGCCCCCCCAAATCTCCATGCAAAATAAAAATAAACATCACCACATCCCATTTTTATGGTGTGCAGTAGCCCTGCCCACCCACTCAGACACTCACATCCTGTTCCACTCCCCCTGTCCCAGCATGGCCAGGTGGCCAGTCAGCTGGCAGGCAGCACAGCCCCCCACATACATCCATGACTGCCTGCCGACTCAACTTTCTATGAATGACAATGTACTGTACACAGGACAAGCCATAGGTTGACAGGCCTCATGGCGCATCGCTTAAGACAGTATGCAGATGGGGTCATAATAACATGTAAATGGCTCATTTGTGCCTTGCATGACTAATGGCCTCATTTGCATGTACCTAGCTGAATCTGGGACCAGTGTATCTTCTGTTGCACTGCACATCACCATTCCAGGTATTCAGGCCATCCAGGGGGATGCACTGGCACATTGTCAGCAGTCCCCATTTGTGCAGTGCACAACCTTTGCTATATTCAGATGGGATGCATGATCATGCATCTCATTCGAATATCACACTTTATTGTGCCAGTCCATTTATTTGGGTGACACATCTAGATGTGCTAGAATGCCCCCAGCCTTTGAATATGGGGGCCATAATGATTAAGGAAGCTCACATTTCTTAACTGTAACATATTTATATATAAGATGATTAAGGAACTTAGATTTCTTAACTGTGACATATTTAGGTATTAGAGGATTAAGGACAAAGCAATGCTGGATATTAGAACAAGTCTGAAAGCTATTTTGAGTCTCGGCTAGGAGATGACTTTTCGACACCCAAGTCTGCAGTCTTTGAAGAATGGTTCTACATAACAATTTTTGTGAAGTATCCAGGAGATAAATTGGTCTATACACTCCTAGATTAGTTATTTGACCATTTTTATAAATCAGGAATATTATACTACCCCTCCAGTTCTCAGGGAATTCTCCCTGCAGAATTTTATTAAAAATGTTCAGAAAAATATGAACCCACCATTCTGGAAAAGATATATAAATGTCGACCAATATCTTATCTGGGCCAGGTGCTTTATTATATCTTGTTTGATTCAAAGCTAAATGTATATCTTTACTTGTAAAAAATATTGGCTCATGGAAAAAGGAAGATAATATTATTTGTTGCAGGTTCTGATAAATTGATGGCCTATGTTCTTATTTATTTGTTTTTGGTTACCAGGCAGGTACACTAGACATAAAAAAATGCCTATTTTTAGGCATGAACCAAGAGAGTATGGTACAACAAAAATACAAATACAGTCCATATATTGTAAGTAGAGTACAATAAAATACACAACAGGCTTCATAGTCAGTAGGATATAACAGTACAATACAAATATTGCTCAACCATTGAAAATATAAAAGATTCAAAATATTTTCCCAAGTATACAGTGCCATATGGGCCTTAGTTCTGGCATAATACTGTTCATAACCAAAACTTATTAATATTCAGAATGCTTTAACATCCTTCTCAACTATTGTTTTTTTGAATCCATCCCACATTTCTACTTTATATTTTTGTTTTTCGACATTTAAGAGTTGCCTGTAATTTTTCCTCTTCTTATTTAATATGCTTAAATTTTCTTTTCTTTTATGTAATGTGACAATTCTGACAATTTTATTTAAATCAGTTTTTGCTTTTTTACATATAGAATTGAACCAAGAATGTTTGGTCAGCTTATCCTTCCTATTTACTGTGAACCTTAGTTCTAAGATTTTGTTAATTTCCAAGAGTATAGCAACAAGATTGGAATGATTATGATCCAATATAATCATCTGCCTTAATGAAATCAATTGAGCTGACTAAAGGGCATTGGAAAATGAGTCTACTACACTAGGTTTTAGTTTAGTTTAGTTTACTGTTCTAGGAATTACTACCTTTGAGCCAGAGGCTCTTTTACAAAGGTTCCACGTCAATTAGGTACAGTACAAAAGGTTACATAGATAACACAACAATTTGTGTTGTGTCAAGAGCAAGAAAACATATACAAATACATATCAAATAATTTGTGCAAAAGGACATGAGATATCAATAATCGCATTATTATTACAAGAAAGAGGTCATGCCGATTAGGAGAAACAAATAGGAAAAAGTCCAGAACAGAGAGGTAAGTGAAAGGTGGGGAGCAGACAATAGCAGGAGAAAAGGTTTCCAAACACGTGTTTGTCAAATAACAGGACAGGGTGGGTAGTGAGAAAGTAGGAGGTTTAATCAGGGCAGTCACAGGAGCTGGAGGTGGCAAGGTGAGAGAAAAGCCTTGATTTGAAAATACCTAGAGGTGGCGGCAGTAATATGAGTGCTGAGGGCATTTAGCCAGCTGGGGGCACGATAGGCAAATGATCTTTGTCCCTGAGAAGTCCGCATCGGGGACTTGGAGAGGCTGGTGTTCTGATCTTCTGGTAAATGGGTACTAGCGCCGGGCATAACAGGTCTTGGATACAGGGTGGAGGAGGCCCAGAGTGGATTTTTTCGCCATCAGGCAGGTAAGGTACTTTATCCGTTTGAGAGTTGCAACCAACCTGAGTCAGCATAGAGTTCACATGTGGGTACGCCGGTGTGCACCAGTGAGCAAACCGATAGGCCTTATTTAGGGATGTTGTAATGCGACTAAGTGCTGTAGTAGTGGCAGATCCATATATAACTAAGCCATAATCAACGACTGAGATGATAGAGGATTGGATGGCAATCTTCAGTGCAGAATGGGTAAGAAGCTGTCGTTCTAATACAGAATCCCTAATTCGCTGATTAATAGTTTTGCTGTACTATCAATGTGAGTTGCAAGGTTAGGCCTTGATCAAAGTTGATTCCAAGATATTTGAAAATTGGCACTTGTTCAAGGGTATTTCCTAGGTATGTATTAATGGTGAGGGACTTGCCGTGTCTTGTTTTGGCGGGTTAGAGAAGAGCATGGATTTAGTTTTTTTTGGGGTTTAGAACCAGCTTATGTTCAAGGAACCACATCTCAACTTTGGAAAAAGCATGCTGAAGGTTGAGGCATAAGAGGTTCGGATCTTTATGAGTGGCAAGAATCACGGCATCGCTGCATAGAGGATTATTTGTTCAGGGCAGGATTTGGGGAGGGAGTTTAGGAAAAGGCTGAAAAGGAGGGGGCCCAGGATGGATCCCTGGGGAACTCCTGAGCGAACCGGTTTTGAGTCTGAGAGAACTCCAGCTACTTTTACAGATTGAGAGCTCTGAGCAAGGTAATTTTTTACCCAGTCACCAGGAACCTGCGAGAGCCCTAGGGATAGTAGTTGTTTGATAAGTAGGTCATGGTGAACTGTATCAAATGCCTTGGTTAAGTCAATGTAGACTGCTCCAGTTAGGTTTCCTTGTCCATGGCATTGTGGATTGCTCCTGAGAATTCAAGTATGGCAGTTGATGTGCTGTGCCCTTTCCTAAATCCATGATGTGCTGAGTGCATAGGATGTTGTGCTTTTCCAGGTAGTCTGAAAGTTGGTCCGCCACCAAGCCGCTCAAGGGCCTTAGAGAGAGGTGGTAGTATTGATATCAGGCGATAGTTACCAGGCAGTGACTTATCACCACTTTTGTGCACCAGAGTGACAACTGCAGCTTTCCATTTCCTAGGAATTGGCTGTAGCAGAGGAGAGATTGAACATTTTTGTGAGGGGAGCAGCATTCCTCCAGAGTGAGGACAGAAGTTTAAGGTCAATAGTGTCGCTGCTTGCTCAGAACTTAGAAATGGCCTCTTTATATATTTATAGACTTCTATGTGCCTTTACTAGTTTGAAATGGAAGGGTGGTTTGTTGAGAGGCAGTAGTAGAAGTAGAAATTGGAGGGTCAGCATCAGTGAAGAAATCAGATGAGAGGACACCACTAAGGTCCGTGAAGGTATCATTTAGGGTGTTTGCAATGATCTCTGGGTCTAATGTAGTGGTTCCATCCACATTCATTGTAGGAGAGGATTTGGACTGCTGACCCATGATATTCTTTATGTTGTCCCAGAAGGATTTCCTTCGCCCAGGAGTTGAGAGAGGCATTCTGAAGTAGGAGCTCTTCATCAGCTTGATCTGTTTAGTACAGTGGTTACAAGCCTGTTTATACTTTTGAATGTCCGACAGAGTGCCAGTAGCTCTTGCAGTGGCCCAGAGGTGATCCCTACTTTGAGTTGTGCCAATAGTCAGCTGCGGAGCCAGGATTTGTGAGTGCTTTGATTTTGCGCTTTTTTACTGGTGCATAGGTGTCACCGGCAGTGTTGAAAGTAGAAATAAAGTAATCAAGGGCTAGGTCAACATCTTGAGTTTTGTAAATCAAGGACCAGTCTACCTGCCTAAGACAGGTCTTGAGATACATAGATACATGGATACATAGACAGTGTCGGCAGATAAGGGCCTATGGCCCACCCAGTCTGCCCATTTGAGCTTGTAAGTTCAGTTTGTTTTCCTAGAAGTCTGTTGCCCCTTACCCCTGACCTCCAGAATTCCTTTATGTCTATCCTATGCATTCTTAAATCCCGTGATTGTTTCAGCCCCCACCACTTCCTCTGGCAGGGTGTTCCACTTGTCCACCACCCGTTCTGTGAAGAAGTTCTTTCTCATGTTTCCTCTGAATCGTCCTCCCTCGGTATAGGTTGCCATAAGGTAGGACTCTGCTATAGATGGTTTTTGGAGGCGGCTTATGAAACTTATTTGTCCAGGTACATATCATTGGAGAGTGATCACTGAGCGAGTCAAGGAGAACACTTACATTGGTTATATGGGTAGGGTGGCTGGTAAGGATCCAGTCAATGAGGATGCTGGTCCCTGATTTGTAGTTTTTCCTGGTAGGGGAGTTTACCACTTGTGTTAAATTTGCTGCTAGGATAGCATCTTTGTTTGACCCTGCATCAGGAGCAAGCCAATTTATATTAAAGTCCCCAAGGAGAAGGAGTTCGATGTCAGAAGGTTGTGTACTTACGAACTCGAGGACAGCCTGTAGGCCGGAATCAGGATCTTTGGTGGAGATAGACAGCAGCATCGTGAGGACTTTGTTTTGGGCACCAAGTAGTATCTTGATAGGGAGGAGTTGCACTGAGGTTTCTGTGGTGGGTAAGAACCAGGAGACAGGTGAGGTAGTCCTTTATGTAGATTGCACACCCACCACCCCTTTTCGAGGTCCTATCCAGCCTGAATATCTTGTAGCCTTGTATACAGATGGCATGATCCGGAGTATTAGGTGTCAGTCAAGTTTCGACAATGGCAAGGATATCCGGGTTGTGCTGGCTGGCAAAGATTTGAAGGGAGGCCAGTTTTGGGAGGAGACTGCAGATGTTTAAGGTAGCAATTTTGAGCCCCCCCTCCATTTTGGCAGGCTTTGTTGTACTGTAGGAGACAGGGCCAGGATTTGAGTGGACACTTCCTGATATCAAGAGGAGGAGGAGGAGTAGGAGTTTAAGAGACAGTTGCTGTACTTCGTAGTCAACAGAATTACACTTCTGAGGCTTATGCGGCTTGGACCAGTGCAGGCATCTAGGGATCCAGAGCAAGGAGGTTGTTAGTAATAGAGGATGATATGCCCATTTATCCTTGTTGTAGCTTGTCAGTTGCACCCAGTCGCTTGCAGATAGGTACCGGGTGGATAAGTCAAAAGCCAAAAGAATGATCAACAGGACAACAGCTGAGGTCCAGAGTCACTGAAATGTTAAAATTCCTAAAGGTGATTAACTGTGCCTGCACATATGCAGGATGTGAAATCCCTTTGTCTGTATGCTTCTTTGTCATTCAAACAGGTTGCTGAAAAGCCCACACACAGATCATGGAGCAGGTCAGACGAAAGTGTGGATTCCAGCAGGATCCTCCCACTGAGCAACCACCACCCCACCACCCCCAGACTCTTACTTACCTACTGTGCGTAAAATGCCATAATCTGCTCTGGACCAAAAATACATCTTCACTCTTTATTGCTAGAGGATTTCCTGAGGGAATCAGGTATGTGGTTCCATGTATATTTAATGTTTATTTGAATTTGTCAGCATAACGTGGTTATTTTTGAATATTTTTTCCCCAGATTTTGAACAGCCTTTTTGGGGACCTCACTTCATGAACAATGACAGTGAAAGTAGGCATATCTGTCCCGAAAGGTGATTATGTGGTTGCTGTGCAAAATCATCTTTCTGGCAGGATTTAAACATTTTCTTCACTCTTGTTTATGAGGTAGAGTCATATGAAGGTTATGTTGAACAGTTTGGATAAAAACATTAAAAAAAAACAACTTGTGAGCCTGCATTGAAATTTATGAATGCTGGCTTGTAACTGTGGTCATTTTTATGTTCGCTTGCGTGCATGCGCAAGGAACGTTTTGGGAGAGTAGCACACTTTGGAGGTGTGCCTCTCCCTTTCAATCCACTTCTCCGTTGAGCAGGCGTGGCGGTCCTGCACCAATGGGTGTGGGAGCTGTGTATGACAGTGATGGTCTTCGCTTCAAAGAAAACCACCGCTGTCATACACAGTGCTGGTAGGCCTCACACACCCCCAACGCGCAGGCAACGCTGGGAGCCCACCTCAGCGCAGGCAAACATCCTCAAGATGTTCGCTGACGGGTGCCCAACCCCATCAGCCTCGCCCACAGCCATCCTTCTGCCATCCAGCATGGCAAACGCCCCACGACTTTTTTTTCACCTGTAGCAAAAACGTCCCACTGCGCTTCTCCCGTCCCTCCCACAACCCGCACTCCACCCACTGTGCACCAGCCTCCCACACCCCTCACCCCATACTTACCTCCGGAGCTCAGCGCGATGATCTTCAGTGGACTGAACACGCTAGCACTCTTCAAAGCCCACCGCGAACTGAGGAAATGCTGGTAAGCTGTATAATGGGCTAGATAGGTGGTTTCAACTTTATTGCATATCTCAGGCATTTTTGAATTTATGTACCAAATTTTCAACAGGTTTTGGGACCCTTTCTTCTGAATGATGTCACTGTCATGGCAAGCATCTGGGCCGAAGGGTGATTTCGCAGTCACTGCACAGTCACTATGAGAAATCACCTTTTGGGTCTGAATAACACCAGGACAGTGACATCATTCATGAGAAGGGGTCCCAAAAACACCTTGTTGAAAATTTGGTGCAGAAATTCCAAAAAATGACTGTTTTACGAGCGTGCATTGCACAGTTCCTACACAGACTCATAAGTTCGCGAATTTTCAATATTTTCTCTCCAGATTTTCAAAATTGTCATTTTACCACACCTCCTTATGAGCAGTACAGCTGTCATTTTTCACATCCTGCCCAAAACGTGTTTCTGCCCATGTAGCGCACAATGGCACAGTTGGTGTGCGAAATCAATGTATGGGATGCATTAAGAAAATCTCGGTGACACTGTTCATTAGCAGAGGTCTTCAAATGGCTGTGTTGAAAATTTAGTGAAAGAATTCCTAAAAATGACTGTTTTACAAGCGTCCATTGAGCAGTTCCTGCGCACACTTGTAGGTTTGCGAATTTTCAATATTTCCACTCCAGATTTTCAACATTGCCATTTTACCACACCTTCTTAAGAGTAATACAGCTGTCATTTTTCACATCTCACCCAAAATGTGTTTCCGCTCATGTAGCACACAATGGCGCAGTCGGTGTGCGAAATCAATGTATGGGACACATTAAGAAAATCACAGTGACACTGTTCATGAGCAGAGGTCTTAAAATGGCTATGTTGAAAATTTGGTGAAAAATTCCTAAAATGACTGTTTTACAAGCATGCGCTATGCAGTTCCACGCACGCCTGCACATTGGTGAATTTTCAATATTTGCACTCCAGATTTTCAACATTGCCATTTTACTACACCTCCTCATGAGCAGTATAGCTGTCATTTTTCACATCCTGCTCAAAACGCAGTTCATTATGAAGCACACGATGCAGTCGGTGTGCAACTCAATGTATGGGACAGATCAAGAAAATCAATAGTGACACTGATCATGAGCAGAGGTCTTAAAATGGCTGTTTTGAAAATTTGGTGAAAATATTCCTAAAATGACTGTTTTACTAGTCTGCATTCGCATGATTCCTCGCACACTCGTAAGTTTGCGAATTTTCAATATTTTCACTCCAGATTTTCAACATTACCATTTTACCACACCTCCTCATGAGCAGTACAGCTGTCATTTTTCACATCCTGCCCAAAACGTGTTTCCACCCATGTAGCGCACAATGGCACAGTCGGTGTGCGAACTCAGTGTATGGGACACAGTAAGAAAATCACAGTGACACTGTTCATTAGCAGAGGTTTTAAAATGGCAATGTTGAAAATTTGGTGAAAAAATTCCTAAAAATGACTGTTTTATGAGCGTGCATTGCACAGTTCCCATGTACGCTCATAGGTTTCCGAATTTTCAATATTTCTACTCCAGATTTTCAACATTGGCATTTTACCACACCTCCTCATGAGCAGTACAGCTGTCATTTTTCACATCCTGCCCAAAATGTGTTTCCGCCCATGTAGCACACAATGAAGCAATAAGGTGCTTAACTCAATGTATGGGACACATTAAGAAAATCACAGTGACACTGTTCATGAGCAGAGGTCTTAAAATGTCTGTGTTGAAAATTTGGTGACAAAATTCCTAAAAATGACTGTTTTACGAGTGTTCATTGCGCAGTTCCTATGCACACTTGTAAGTTTGTGAATTTTCAATATTTTCACTCCAGATTTTCAACATTGCCATTTTACCACACCTCCTTATGAGCAGTGCAGCTGTCATTTTTCACATCTTGCCCAAAATGTGTTTCCGCCCATGTAGCGCACAATGGCACAGTCGCTGTGCGAACTCAGTGTATGGGACACATTAAGAAAATCAGTGTCAGTGTTCATGAGCAGAAATCTTAAAATGGCTATGTTGAAAATTTGGTGAACAAATTCCTAAAAATAACTGTTTTATGAGCGTGCGTTGTGCAGTTCCTATGCACGCTCGTAAGTTTGTGAATTTTCAATATTTTCACTCCAGATTTTCAACATTGCCATTTTACCACACCTCCTTATGAGCAGTACAGCTGCCATTTTTCACATCCTGCCCAAAATGTGTTTTCGCCCATGTACTGCACAATGGTGCAGTCGGTGTGCGAAATCAATGTATGGGACACAGTAAGAAAATCACAGTGACACTGTTCATTAGCAGAGGTTTTAAAATGCCAATGTTGAAAGTTAAAAAATTCCTAACAATGACTGTTTTATGACGTCACGTTGCACAGTTCCCACGCACGCCTCGTGAGGTTTGCGAATTTTCAATATTTCCACTCCAGATTTTCAACATTGCCATTTTACCACACTTCCTTATGAGCAGTGCAGCTGTCATTTTTCACATCCTGCCCAAAATGTGTTTCCGCCTATGTAGCGCACAATGGGGGTAACAAAAAGGTCATGCTGAAAATTTATTGTGCAAGTACCAGCACTCACACGGGGCATTAGGGTAAAGCACCATACGTGCCAAACACCACTGCAAATACCTGCAAGCGAACGTTCGGCATTGACAAATGCTTTTTAATATTTTGATCCTAAATTATCAGCATAGCTATTTCTTCACAGCACTTCATTATTGTGACAGCTGTTATTTTTCAAATACTATATGGAATTTGCTTTTGCACTTGTGGCAGAAAATCACCCTTAGGGCAGGATTTGAAACTTTTCTCCAGTCTTGTTCATGAGCTGGGCTCATAAGAATGCTACTTAGGTCATAAGAATGCTATGTTGAAAAAGTAGGGTAAAAAATATGAGAAAACAACAAAGTTATGAGCCTCCATTGAAAATTTTCGATGCACACTCGTAACCGTGGTAAGTTTTGATATTTTGAGCCTAACATTTCAACATAGTCATTTTTTTCACACCACCTAATGAATGTGACAGCTGTCATTTTTCAATACTGGCCAAAATGAGTTTTCACACTTGTGGTATAAAATCACCTTTTAAGCACAATTTGAAAATGTTCTTCAGCCTTGTTCATGAGGTGGGATCATCAGAAGGCTATGTGAAGTCATAAGAAGGCTATGTTGAAAATTTGGGGTAAAAATATAAAAAAAACTTATTAGTGCACATTGACATTTTTCAATACACACTCATAACTGTGCTAATCTTGAGAATTTTGACCCCCAGATTTTTAATATACTCATTTTTTCATACCACCTCATGAATGTTACAGCTGTCATTACTCAAACCCTACCCAAAATGTGTTTTCACACTTGATGTGCAAAATGAGGTTTTGATCATCATTTTATAAATGACACCTGTCATGTTGAGAAGGAGTAGTCATAAAAAGATTATGTTAAAAATGTGCTGTAAAAATGTGAAAAAACAACTAACTTGTGAAGAGTCATTGAATTTTTCCAACATTTACTCATAACTTTATTTTTGCAGATTTTGGCCTCCTAGTGTTTAACATATCCTTTGTGTTACCCCACCTCCAGAACATAGCAGATATCATTTTTTAAATCCCCCCCAAAACTTGTTTCCTCAGTCGTAGAGTGAAATCATCATATAGAGGGTTTTTTTTTTAATTCCACCTGTCTTGAGCATAATGTCAGGTCATAAAAAGACTGTTGGACATTTGGGATCAAAATGTGGGAACCCATTTAAAGTAAATATTGCCTTTCAGCAGTCCTATCCTGGGTAAATACAATCTAACAATGTGTAAAAGCAGGACACTACTGATAAAGAGACACTTTATCTTATCTGCACTATCTTGGGTAAATATATAGTAAAAATGTGTACAAGCAAGATGCAGTATAACAGTAATACCAGCGTCAAACAGTCAGCATTGACAAATGCTTGTGAAGCCTGCAACAGGATAAACAGAGAAGTATATTGTTTCTGTTGTAGTACTAACTGACATCTTGCCTGCCACAGATACAATTTAATGCAGGCCATTGTGCTGGTATGGTATTACTTATAATGAGAGGGATACTCACTCAGTGGTGCATATTACCACATGTGAGTTTTTCCACCCAGGGAATAGCCTATTTGTAAGCCAAAAAAAAAACCAGAAAGATTTTATGAAGACAGTCATGCAAAACGTGTTCATGCATCTCAATCTGCTCCATACACTCTGGCCAAAGCAAGTAGTGTTCTAGAAGATATTTATGTTTATTGTTACCCTTAACCCCTAGCCTGCCATGGCAGGACAAGCACAAAACATCCCGCATCCTCCCAGGAATCCATGAATCCATTAATTGTGCTGTAATATATGCATAAGCTATTTTAATATGTCACTAAGCCATACAAAACATTCCTTGAAATGCTACTTGCTGAAAGTGATAATACTATCATTTGAGAGTGATAATAGTACTGTTTGAAGCCTGTAATACTATTGTTTGGAGCTATGAACAATACTATTATCAGAGGAATAGTGCACCGTGAGTGCACCAAATGGCTCATGCACCATGGGAGCCAGCTTTTACTGTAACTGTCACATACAGCAAACACTGACTTAATGCTCACTGATAACCAACAAACACTAACCTGCAGCAAACTGTGAAACCTTAATCCTTCAGACATATCTTTATTCTCTGTGTGCCTTGTATCAATTGTTCTGCCTGGTTTACCTATGCCAATGCAACAACATTGTTGTCGACGTCCGACACAGAGCACAGAGACATCCCAATGTCAACAGGTGAAATTTTGCCTGTCAGACATCAGTCTGTGTTTCTATTGGGGAGCTGCATCCCCAAACCCACTCATGTGGGGAGCTGCACCCCTCTCCTTCTATGGATTGTTAATTCCAAGTCAGAGTTAACATGAAGGGGGGGGGGGCCAAACTCAGTGAAAGGGTGAAGTTTCACCAGTAGATCTTCCAGAACAACATTTTTGAAACTTGTTGAAAATGTCACTGTGGGGGATTTTGCCAATGGGGTTTTGCCCTTCCATCAGCATACCATTCTGCCTGACGTAGCACTTGAAATTCTTTCCTATTACTCACCGTGATTTGTTTTCCCAGTGCATTTTTGTCTACTGTATGGATAACATGTGCTCTCTATTGTACTTTTGTTTAGCTATAATTACTGCACAATTCCTTGGTTGTACCCTACATATTATACTGCTGCTTATTATGTACTTTGCCCATTGTATTTTACTTTGTTGTGCTGCACATTTTGTATTGTGTCCATTGTATTCTACTCTGTCTACAAAAATTTACCCTTGTACAGTTTACTTGTTCTCTCCACCTCCCTTCCCCCCAGGATGCATCTGGAAATTATCTATGTATAGAGGATAAAGTATGGGCAACAATGAACAACAACACTGTTGTTCACTTCGAGAGGTTGTCATGACAACCAAGAAAACCTCGAGAGTGAAGCTCAAGAGGTTTGCTTTTGGCATGGAAACCTCGAGAAGTGAGCCAGTGTTGTTGTTCACTGTTGCCCATACACTGTCTTTTATAGTGTATGTGCAAAAGTAACAACAAAACAACTCGTGGATTTTTTCGTGGTCACGCTGTGATGTCAGGGAACCCCCTGCTGAGACTGTGTCGGTGACACTGAGCTCTTACTCCAGTCCACATTTTAAATTAAATAATTTGGCTCTGCTGTGTGCCAGCTAACAAAACAAAATGGCACTTACTTTGAAATTAAGACGTGCTCCGTTTCCTACGCTGAAGTTCCACGGCCATTTCGAAGACAAATACCGAGCGTGACTTGTACATGCGTAAACGTAGGAAAAGCTGTTGTACCATCGATTTGACGTACCCACAATGGTATAACATCGTGACATCACATCGATGGTACAATAAGATTATGGAACGCTAGATTTTCAAGCAATACAGCATTCTAACATACATTATAGCTCAGTATGCCTTCCTTGTGAAACTCTTGAATAAATTAATAAACAAAGGGTGGGTCTCCTCCTTACTCTGGTTCCAGAAAGAATATCTTTTTTAATTCAACTGCCCCAAAAACTAAGCCACACAAATAAAAATAAAAGCACCTTCTTAACCGCTCCCTTAGACAAGCCACCATGTTCTTAAGATAATAATTCATAAAACACAGGAAGCACCAATAAAAACACATGCTGGGTGCCTCAAAAGCGTCTTGACATTCTGGTCTCCATAGCAACATATGTCAAGTAGCTCCACTTAAAGAGGCCTGCATAAACACTCACCAACCTAGGAGCTTTGAATCACATTTCAGGAGAACAGTAAAATCTCCTTGTATCCATATATTATAAATAATAACAGATGGGGACTGTGATTACTCTGCTAAAATACCATCTCAAGGTTCGGGGGGACATGGGAACCTATTGATGGTATTATGACCTTGCAATAAACGGTCCACTATCTATTATTCCATTTATAATTACTGGTGACCCCCTTTAATAACTGGTTTTACTAGATCAAAAAAAAATGCCACAATAACCCGAAATTGGGTTATTACAGCCACATAAAGTCATGCAAAAGTGATGCAAACCAATGCAAGCTGCACAAACTGTGCAAAGCCCGGTGCAAAGCTGAGCAAACCACGCAAAAAAAAAAAACTAATTATAAAAAATAAAGGATAGGCAAGTGTGTTTTTATGTATTTCTTTTACACACCCTCAGTGTGTGATGACTTTATAAACCTCTCAAGCTTCACTATCAAGGTTTATGAGTCATCACACACCTTGGGTGTGTAAAAAAATCCATAACACGCACTTACCTATCCATTATTTTCTATATAGCCAACTTAGACTTTCCAGGGGGGACAAAACTTAAAACTTGGTTCTTGGGGTCTTTTCTGGGACAATAATTCCTGATGTAACTGAGGTCTTGAGAGAGAGAGAGAGAGAGAGAGAGAGAGAGAGACACCAATTGTTGTTTAGAGAGTTTTGATTGCCTTAAACATTTCAAATGGGAAATGACATAAACTGGAAAGGAGACATCGCCAAATCTTTGGGACAGCATCTGTCCAAAAATGTAGAAAGGAGTATAAAGCACTCCACAACCAATCATGCCAAGGGTAACAATAGGAGAACACAGGTTTTTTTTCTTGTGTGTGAATCTAGGGCTCTATGACACCAGTTCAACAAAGATTTTGTCGACCAACATTACCACGATGGATTTATGTTGACCACAATTGTGGTTGGTATAAATCCATCCATGAACACCTTGTTTTCTTCAATGGGCTTCACCCCCAAACCCCCCCATGCAGGGAGATCTGCTCCTGAGAGCCCCCTGCACCCCTATACTAAATATAATCAACTCTGAGTCAGAGCAGATTCAGGGTGTGGGTGCAAGACCCTGAGAAAGCAGTGCTAGGGTCCATGTGACAGTACAGTGACCTGTCGCTTTGTCACTGTACTGTCGTTCCTGGTGATGGTGTCACTGTGTGATCTACATATGCATGAAAGGTACTTGATTGGCAGCACTGGGACCTGAAGTCTTCTATTTAGCAACATGACATGTGCAGCACAGGCAATCACAGTGCAAGCTTCCCTTTACTGCCCTACCAATGTGCCTCAACCCTGCCATGGATGGACCTCCACATTGGTGAAAGGATATTTCAGGCTCTATGTCCATTCAGTCCTTGGCCTGTCATGTAAGACTGCCAACAAAGGTGCCAATTATATTGGTGTTTTTTGTGATGTGGACACTTGCCAGCTAGGAACTAGACTGAAACCACCACAACTTATTTCACATAGGCTACTGAACAGCCCTCAGGTAATAATGACTATTGATAACTACAGACCTGTGCTGAATTTGAACCCATGATCTATAGCACAGGTGAAAGATCCCTTACCCCACTACCAATCCACTGAGCCATCCAGTTCTTAGAAACACAGTTTTAACAGTGCAATTGCAAAAAATGGAATGAAAAAGGTCAAAGGGTTAACCAGATTAAGGCTACTATGTGATATACCTACATATACTGACATACTAACATTCTAAAATGCCAGCAGAATAGGCCTAATGGTCTCTCGAGTCTGCTCAATTTTCAGCACCTGCACTGAGGGTAGATTTTGGTGTGTCCCCTCCCCCCCCTTGGGTTATACTGTCCCCAGTCCCAGCTGTTCCACTTGTACTGGGCCTGTTCAGATTTACTGTCCCCCTACCTGTCCCATTCTCATTTAAACCCATCCACAGTCTCCACCTCTACCAGCTCCATGGGCATTGCATTCCATGGCTCCACCACCCTTTCAGTGAAATAACATCTCCTCTTCTCCACTCTGAGCCTGCCCCCTTCCAACTTACACCCGTGACCTCTCGTTGCCCCACCCTCCTTCCTTTGGAGCACCCTGACTGTGCCTCCTTTATTGATCCCTTTCATGTACTTAAAGACTTCTATCATGTCCCCCCGTCCCTCCTTTCCTCCAGGGTGTACATGTTGAGCTCCCTGAGCCTCTCCTCATAGGTGCTCTCCCCCAGGCCCCAGATCATTTTGTTTGCCCTCCTTTGGACCCTCTCTAGGAGTGTAATGTCCCTTTTTAAATGTGGACTCCAAAACTGCACACAATACTCAAGGTGTGGCCTAACCAAGCAGTTGTACAATGGAAGGATCACTTCTGCCTTTCTGGAGGTAATCCCCCTGGTGATGCATCCCAGCATCCTATTTGCCCTTGCTGCTGCCCTACTACAGGTCTCTGAGTTGTTCTTTTTGACATCTACCTCTACTCCCTGGTCCCTCTCACCCTTCGTGACTTGAATCATGTCTCCTCCTAGGGTATACCCCATGCCTAGATTTCTGACTCCCAGGTGCAGAACCTTGCACTTCCCCACATTGAATTTTAGTTTCCATTTTCCCGACCACTTTTTCAGAGTATCCAGATCCTCCTGCAAGGCCACCCTGCCCTCCTCCTCATCCACCACTGCACCCAGCTTTGAGTCATCTGAAAAGAGACTCATCTCACTCCTGATCCCCTTCTTGATGACATAGGCATTGAACAGGAGTGGACCCAGCACTGACCACTGGGGAACCCCACTAGTAACCCACCTTGGGGATGAGGCTAACCCTCCAACCACCACCTTCTGAGTACACTCAGAGAGCCCATTTCCTATCCATCTTAACAACTTTCTCCCTACCCCCATTTCCTTCAGCTTAGCCAGCAGGCCACAGTGGGGTACTGAATCAAATGCCTTGCTAAAGTCCAGAAAGAGGAGGTCCACTGGCCTACCCTGTTCCAGGGCCCTCATCACCCAGTCATAGAACTCAGCAAGGTTTGTCTGTCAGGATCTCCCCATGACAAAGTCATGTTGCCTATCATCCAAGTACCCAGTTTGCTCCAGTTACCCCCCCAGCCTTTTCTTGACAATACCCTCCATCACCTTGCTGACCACCGATGTCAGGCTAATGGGCCTGTAATTTCCCGCCTCCTCTCTTGATCCCCCCTTGTGGATCAGCACAACATGGGCCACCCTCCAGTCTTGGGGCACCCACCCAATCCTCAGAAAGATATTGAAAAACTCTGCTAGAGGGACTGCCAGGACATCCGCCAGTTCCCTCAGCACCCTGGGAGGTACCTTATCTGACCCAGGTGCTCTCTCTGTCCAAAGGGACCTGAGGGATTCCTTTATTCTCTCTACTAGGATTTCAGCCTCCATGTCTTCTCCCTTTTCACCCTGAACTGCTGAACCCTCACCTGTTTGTGGAGGCCAGTTTCTTTCCCCAGACCCATCAAGGCCCCTGGTCTCTACTGGTCCCACCCATTCCTCCAATTAGCCCCCACTTCCCTCACAAGACATCGCTCCTCCATCCCCTGGTAAACACTGAGGCAAAGTACTCATTTAGGACTTCTGCCTGTTCCCCTGCCTCCTGTGCCCAACCATCCCCTACCCTTATCTTGCTGATCTTTCCCTTACTTTCTTTTTTCCCCTATGTATCTAAAGGACCCCTTGTCCCCCCTCTGGATCCCACTGGCCAAGGACTGCTCTTTTTTTACCTTAGCTGCTCTCACCACCCTGGTGACTCTGTTGGCTGTCAGCTCATATTCCTCCAGATCCCTTTCACTCCTTGAGCACTTGAAACACCTATAGGCCACCTCCTTTTCCATCACCACTTCCTGGGTCCACCAGCAGGGTTTTCTGGCCTTACCGAACTTACACCTTTCTCTTGTGCAGGATCTGGTAACTTCCTGTATTCCCCTCCTAATGATCTCCCACCTACTGTCAGCATCCATATCCAGCCTTATCCTGTCCAGACGATCTTTAAGGATCCTTCCCATCTCCCTGAAGTCTGCATCCCTAAAGCTGGTTTTAAATATTTATATTATATATAAAATGTAGGTAAATAGATTACTTAATGCTTAACAGGATAAAGATGACTCCCCCATAGTAATTTTTAAAAAATGCTAAGAATTGTGGCATTAAATTTCTCTTGGGATGGGAAAACTAAACTTAAGAAAGTTAACAGTATAACCAAAAACTGTTTTATTAAATGAACACTTTTTAATTTAGAAAAGTTACAGGATTTCTAAAGCTCAACTTTCCGCTAGTAGATATCCAATTTCTCAGACTAGTTCATGGTAGGTAAATCAACAGGACCAAATTTAAGGCCATGAATGCTAATAGGAACATTGAATAAAGGAATCCATGTGACCATGACAATGTCTGGGGATATACTTCCAATACGAAGACCTGAACATTTAGACAAGGTAATTTGAGATCCAGAAATTTGTGAAAAATTCATGGTTTTCATTGTAGCATTTCCTGAGTCTGGGTTAGCAGCTACTAGACACAGGTCATCAGCATAAGCAACTGTTTTCAACGGACTGTCTCCAAGTGGGGTCTGAGATCCGATAACATTGCTACTGTCAGCAATGTGTTTCAGTAAAGGTTCCAAAGAAAAAACATATAACTATGGACTAAAGGGGCAACCTTGCCTGACTCCAATTTTAACTGGAAAAGTAGACCCTCAAAAACCATTTACCAGTAGGGTAATAACTGCTTGACTATATAAAGCCTGAATCCAAGTAATAAACTAAGCAAGTATACTGTATGTGTATAAAATTGAAAAAAAGATGCCAATGATCTACGTTATCAAAGGTTTTGGCCTGATCTAATGCCAATAAAATACCAACTAACTTAAGTTGTGAATCCATTCCATAATGTCACATAAAATATGCAGATTCTTATAAATGGAACCTCTTGGAACTGAGCAGGATTGAGCAGGCTTGATCAAATTTTCATCTGCTTTGACCAGTTGTTTACAGAGAAGTTTTGAGAGGATGTGCTGGCAGGGTACACCATTAGAAAGGTGACCGAATATTTTTGCCACAATAAGGGCAAAAATGATGGGATGATCTTGATTTTAGATCACACCTGGATCATGTTGCCTTTGCACCCACACAATTTCTGCCCCCTTCAGGGTGGACAGTTATGTTTAGTCATGGGGGGTACAAAGCCCCCCACAAAACATGACTATTTCCCAGGATGAGGCTTTTTACTCTCCATCTCAGGAGCTGCAGTGTCTTTCACAGACATGCTGGGCAGCATATTGCTTACACCCATATCGGTGTCAACAAAATGACTGTTGCACTGATATGGGTGATCCTGCTGGCAGCAACTTTGGCATCACTGATCAACCAATCATTGGACACTGTGGTGGTTCCAGGGGACTGGAAGAGGGCTAATGTGGTGCCTCTCCACAAGCGTAGTAGTAGAGAAGATGAGGATAACTACTGACTGGTCAGCCTAACCTCAGTAGTGAGAAAGGTAATGGAGTCTCTCCTTAAGGAGAGAACTGGTGAATACCTTACAGCCAGTGGTCTCCAGGACCAGAGGCAACATGTATTCACAGAGAGGATGTCCTTCCAAAATAACCTACTCAAGCTTTCTATTGAGTGATAACAGTGGTGGACCCAAGAATGTGGTGGACATGGCCTATCTGGACTTCATCAAGGCTTTCAAAATGGTCCTACACAGAAGGCTGGTGAACAAACTGAGCAGTCTGGGAGTGGGTTCTATAATAGTAAGATGGGTGGGAAGTTGGCTTAGTGGTAGAAGAGGATGGTAGTAAAAAGTGGTTCACTCGGGGAAGGGCAGGGTGGCAAGTTGGGTGCCATAGGTGTCAGTATTAGGCTTGGTCCTTTTTAATATCTACATTGGTGACATTGCTGTATAACTGGAAGGGAAGTTGTGCCTATTTGTGGATGATACAAAAATCTGCAATAGGGTGGACACACTGGGGTTGCAAGGTTGAAAGGATGAAAGAGGACTTGGGGAAGTTGGAGGAGTAGTCAAAAACTTTGCAAATGAAATTCAAAACAAAGAAGTGCAAAATCATGCACTTAGGGTATAGGCCACGTATGAATGGGGGGGATCAGTCACAGTAACAGGGCAGGACAGGGACCTGGGGGTAATCATATTAAATTACCTAAAGGTTGAGAAACAATACAATAAGGCAGTGGGAAAGGCAAATCATAAGTTGGGCTGTATAGGGAGTGGTATAAACAGTTGGTAAAGGGAGGGGATACTGCCTCTGTATAATTACTGGTGAGACCCTACTTCACATACCGTGTACAGTTCTGGAGGCCTCACCTATGTAAGGATATAGACAGATTGGAAATGGTGCAAAGTAAGTTGACCAAAATGGTGCTGCATCATGAGCCCTACGAGGAAAGACTAAGGAATCTAGATCTGTATCAACCTCAATGTTCCAGTTTTATAATATGAAGTCAAAATACTAATTAGTTGCTAGTTTAGTGTATCTGCCTGGTCAACTTCTTTAAATAAAATATCAGTGATGGTTCATTAAAAGAAGTATAGATGGTTCTTTTATACAAAATGTACTGATAAATGGGTGCAGGAAATTCTAAAAGTACAACTTTAGCTCTAAAATTCATTGGGCAACCCATCAACCCCAGAGGAAGTGTAACTCTTCAGAAAACTTACTACTTGAGATAATTCTTCAGTTTGAAGTGGAGCTAATAAGGAACTATTTAAATATGAAGAGGGTGAAGGTCAAGGGCCCAGAGGGAAGTGAGAGAAATCTTGTTCTGGGATAGACTCTGTGCCAAAGGATTTTTGGACAAAAGACTCTACTGCTTTAAGCATTTCTGGGAAGCCTAAGACAACATTACCTAAAACTGCCTTTCATGACAAAATTACTGTATAGGAAAACCCTATGTTTACATAATGAAAATGGGTCACTATAGTATGACTTTTTGATTTCCAATTTGATTTCAGCATATAGGAAAGATAAACAGTAAGGTAATTTCCCTGGTGTCATGGCCAACATTCCTCATGTCAAGTAAAGCAGGTCCCTACAACCCATCTCCAAGACTCACCTGAAAACAAGTTATAATAGCTTAGTGTGCCTTTTCTGGTCAGAAATCAAAAATAAAATAAATTTAAAAAGTGCACAGAATTGGCTAGTATAGTTGTAGGGATGGAAGATGAAACAGTAAACAAAATGCACAAGAATGTCAGGATGACCGTAAAACATCTAGGCAAATGTAGACCTCTAGAATGGGATGCAGGAGAACATATTGATCTCTTGGCTAATATACAGCTCTGGGTATTGGGGTACAGAAGACCATCAGGATGACTGTAAAACCTCCAAGCTACTATAGAGCTTTAGGAAATGTATTGCAGAAAAAACTCAAGATGATGATAGACTCATACTTTAGGCCAAACTAGAACTCTGGGATACAGGCTAATGTTGAAGTCCAGGAAGCTAGATGCAGACAAACCTGTGGAAAGCAAACCATAATCCCGTTCCACTAGCCATTAGTTCTCTAGCTATTAACCTGGGAGGTCCTCAGATCTTCCAGAGTCACTTTTGGGAAGGGTATGGCAAGTATAGAAATGTAGTGATGCATTTTCTTATTCACCGAGCAAAAGGACAGGTGACAATGGTATGTCCTTAGCTAAAGATCACCCCTATCTAACAACCATCCTTAGTTTTCCACAGATATGTAAAACTTCTCTTTACTGGGTTTAGTCTAGTTCCCTATAAAATCTGAAAGCAAATACTATATGGTTTAGTTTCTAATTGGGATAGCAAGGGATAGATTAAAGCTACATACTGCAAACAGGGCAAAATAAATTGCTTTAGAATAAGTATTCTTTTTATTTTAGTAAATCAAAACTGTTTCTATCTACTTATTTTTTTCCACCTTTTCTAACACATTTACCCGATTATCATCAGGAAGATTTTTAGACCCCAAAATAATCCCCAAAATAGAAAGAGGTTCTGTTGATATTTTGATAGCATTGTATTGAAAAGGGGCCTGAAAAAGTACACCCCATCAACAAACCTCTTGATTTGGAATAATTTCATTTTGCCTTAGAGAGATCAGTATAATTCTGAAATTTTTTTAAAAAACCTCCAATTTTCTCAGTGTTTTTAAAAAACAAATAAACATCATCTGCATAAGCCTGAACTGTCAAAAAAGAATTTGTCAGCGGTATTTTAAAACCATCCCATTTTGGAGCTAGACTTAAGGCTCTAATAAGGGGTTCTAAAGAAAAAATGTACAATAACGGACTTAAAGGAAACCTTGATGTACCCCAGTTTTAATAACAAATCCTTTCCCTATTATACCTTTTAATACCTGATATACTTTATAGGATTCATACAAGGATTTTATAGGTTTAAGTAACTCCTCAGGAATCCCAAAATATTCTAAAGTTGTGAACAAAAATAAATGACTAACCCTATCAAAAGCTTTTTTGAGATCTAAACAAAGCAGACAGCCAGTTCTACCATTAATAGTTAAATGCTCAATTAAATCTCTATTAGTAGTTAGAGCTGACTGAATTCTCTTATTAGGTAGCCCACAATGCTGAACTGGAGAAATAACTATTTTTGCCATATTTTTAAGTCAATTATTTATTAGGGTAGTAACAATTTTATAGTCAGAATTCAGCAGTGTAATTGGTCTCCAGTTCCTTATGTCCCCTTTATCCGCAGATTTAAAAATGTAGATCTGCAGCCCTTCTGAAAAAAAATGGGATAGATTCACCAGCTATAAATTTGTTGAAAACCAAATTTAAACAAGTCACCATTTCTGCATGAAAAGTTTTATAAAAGAGGTTTGGCAGCCCATCTAAACCTGGAGAAATGTTATCCTTTAAGCAATTAATTACTGCTTCAGTTTCTTGTTGGGGGGAAAAGGTTTTTTTCATGTTAGAAGCCAGTACCTGATCTAAGTGTAGGGAAGGGGGCCTAACTAATTTTTTTATGTCCTGAAAAGAGGGATAAGATTTTCATTTTAAAGCCTTGAAATGTAATTTGATAATAACACTAATGGATGCTACATCCCTACATCCTCAACTTTACTGTTATTATATTTTAAAAAATCTAGAGATGAAGAGTCTCTAATTGTTTTACATAATGCGTAAGATCTCCTATGACTGATTTTTTAAGATGGTTATTAATGAGAGCTTGTAATGTTCTAGCTCTATCATGTTGTCGTTGCCTCATTTGTAGTTTAATAATATCAATTTGTAAAGAAAAATCCTTTCTAGAAGAATTAACTACCGAAATGAAATTTTGTAATTGGGATCGTAATTTTAAATAAGAAAGGAAATTAGAGTTCCTCTGACGTGTCCCACAACCTTTAAACCAATTAATGCAGTCATTTTTTTTCCTGCCATCATACCCCGAAATCAGGGTATAAAAATGCTACTGATAACCTAGCTTTTAGGATTAGTCTAATAGAATTTATTACAATCTTTTCTTGCAAAATGGAGGTATTTAATTTCCATGTTTTCTCCTGACAATGCTGCTTAAAAATTTCCCCCACCTCCACCTGAATCAGTATGTGATATGTGAACTCCACTTGACCCTGGTAAAGGATTTAACAGGGAGGATTTTAGAAGTAAATAAGTAATCTATTATAGATCCATTACTCCCCTTAAAAAAGGTACACCCAGAGCCCTTTTTTATCTAACAGATTACATGTAGTTAATCTGCCATTTTAATAATTGACTTCAAACAGTTATAATCACAATAAATTTTCTCGGAAGTGACACCCTTTGAATATAAACTACAATTAAAATCTCCTCCCCAGAGAATATGTAAAGAGTTAACCAAATAAGGCTGTATGTCTTTCATACAATCAATCCTAGCTGCCTTTGTCTGGGGATTATAGATATTAATAAATCTATAAGTATCAGATTGCCATTTCCCATCTATAATTAATACCCTACCAGGGACTAAATGAATTAGTTTGTATAGGACAAACTGAAATGAATTAAAAAGAATCCCAATGCCATTAGCTTTGTCCCTACCAAAGGACCAGTATGAAGGTCCCCACGGCCAAACTTTTTTGAAAGAGGAAATTTGCTTCCAAGAGAACATCTGGGTTTCTTGTAAGAAACATATAGAAATATTCCTATCATGCACCAGTTGGAAAACTGCTTGTCTTTTATTACTATTCGGAATACTGTGCGTATTTAAAGAGACCCAAAGAATTCCCAACATGAAAACCAGATTAGGGTAACAAAACTTCATTTTTTCCTTCTTTCTTTTTTTTCTTTTCCTTTCTTTTCTTTTCTTTTCTTTTCTTTTCTTTATAATCCTCTGTAGGGGCCCCTAGGGTATCATGTACTGATTTTTGGGAATCATAGTCACCAATCTCCATTTCGGAGTCACCCCAAGCAGTAAAAAGGGCAGCATAGGAATTTTGTGATTCATTTGGCTCAATTGAAGGAATCAGAACTGTTTTCAGGTTCCTACTAGACCTTCTTGGAGGTAATGGAGACTGTCGAGCAGAAACAACTGCTGACTTGTCTTCTGGGTCCTCATAACAAACTGATTCCAACTGTTCCACATTTTGTACAATTTTATCTACCTTAATTGGTATATGTTTTGACTCAGGGGGGCAGGAGAAAGAGTTGCAATAGCCACAGATTGAGAGTCTACTGACCTGGGGGGTAAGAGGGGGTCCCCAATTCGATATTATCCCCAAAGTTTTTCTCCATAGCCTCTTGGGCCTGCTGAATTATCAAATCCGGACTTTCACAAAAGGCCTTGTTTTTAGCAGCCCATGGGCACTCCCTAAAAGCATGTCCATACTCTTCACAGAGGTCACATCTTGTATGATTAGCACATTGCATCATTACATGCCCCACCTTCCCACAATTATCACATCTAGGCTGGTCACAGGTGCTTGATAGATGTGTTTTAGAACCACATTTATAACATGCCCTAGGCTGGCCACTATAAAAACAAACCCCTCTATCCCTTCCTAATAAAAAGAATTAGGGATATACTCAATACCAACGTCAGACTGTCGCAATTTAACTTTAAACTTCCACTCTCCCATCTAGAATAGCTCTGAATCTAAAATAGGTTCCGGGTCATTTTGTATATCGCAATTTTGAGATAACCAATAAGTAATATCCTCAACTCAACATGAACTCCCTCATTCCTAAACATCACTGTGATGTTTTTAATTAAAGGTTTAGTTAGGGGAATTACTAAAATGGGAGTCCATGTTGGGGAGAATTTTACTTGACTGTATCTTTCCCAAAATAAATCCAGTAAATAAGCAGAACAAAAGCTAATAAAAAGGGTTGCACCTGAAATTAGGCACCTGGTGTCTAGTGTGCTTACCCGGTTAACAAAAGCAAATAAATAATAATCATAATTATCTTCTCCTGAGATGTTAATAAAAGCAAACACATCTCTGGGAGGAAAATGCAATGATTCTTTTATGAGAAATTTCCCCACATAATACCTATCTAGTCTCTCTGCCAGGCCACCTTTGTCTCTTATGCATACAGGATTGCACCTAGACGCAGCGTCCCTTTTAGCTTGTGAAAACATTGCAGACATTAAGGGCTTATCAGTAGTTTGCTTTTCTACAGACTTGGTTACCACAGAGTCATGTTTATCACTAGAAACAAGGTAATCTTTAGAAACAAGTCCCAAAGGTACTTCTTGAACAAGAGGACCATTTTCTTTTCCCCCTCCTCCTGTTGGAACCCCTTGAGCTACAGCTGGTTTGCACTCTGGGGAGTCACTATGTAGACTGAGCGAGGGATCCCACACCAAGTCAGGAGTCCATACCCCTTTAGCCATTTTCTCCCAGCCAGCTGTTAACAGGGTGTCCTGTGGAGTCCAATTCTCATCATGAACTTGAGAGTCAGCCACTGTTATGGGGAGAATATTAGGTACCTCTTGGTTTAAAATTATTATGTCCTCATTTTTTGAAACAGATTTCTGTTGCACAATATCCATTTGTAGGGTTGTTGGTTTACAGAAGCTAAATTCCGTCACCCCATTTTGTTTGTTTACTTCAGTCTGATATATAGTAGGAGACTGGAAGGCCTTAGCAATGTCTCTTACCCCCTCTGGTTTAAAAACAAATCCAGCATCTTTATTTAAATGCTCAGTTCTTAATGCACTCTTGGTTTGGGCTTTACTCATCGGTACCGGTGTAGAAGAGACGGGGGAGCGACATTTAATCCAACCAGCAGAACCGGAGTAGTCAATAACACTGTTGGCTTTTGGCACTTGTCAATTTCTGGAAATTCACTTCCAGCCAAACTAGAAGCAATTATTTCTTTGCAAAACACGGTATCAGGCTTTGACTCATTCGCATTCTGACTGGGATTTTTCAGTTTTACTTCCACATTCCCGCTGTCAAGCTGAATGCCTTGTTTGACAGGGGAATTAGCTGCCAGCTGTGTTGCTTCAGCATGGGTAAATACACAATTTGAACACACAGGATCCTCCACTGACATAACATTAAAGGAACTCCCTTCATTTCTCTCCACTGTAGCCAAGATGTGTGGACTAACAAAGGACTCACTTGTCGATATCGCCTCATGGTAAATCTCTTCTCCATCCATATCCAGGAAAGCTGCTAACTGTGACTCTGACTCTGTGAGCAGTGCGGCCTCCGCGCATGCAATACCCACAACCTTCTCCTCCAAACGATCTCCTACAGTTGCCATTTTGCAGTAAGATGGCCTGTCCCCCTACTGGCCAAACAGTAGGGGAATTTCCCCGGTGTCATGCCCAAATTTCCCCCCATTCACTAAAAATACCACCAACAGCTTAATCTGGTTCAAGGTCAGTTGACATTCATCTGTATCCCACTCCCTTGGGTCGTGCCGGAAAATAGGCAGGATTTTGTCTAGTGCACTTACCTGGTCAACAAAAATGAAATAAACTAAAAATAAAAAAATAAATAAAAATAAATATGTTATAGTATCTGTACAGTTCAGGATGCAAGTTCAGCTTGGTGCTAGGGTCATACAATGGGGATTGACAATGTCTGTCGATCATGAATGAAATAACACTATCCTTGAACTATGCAAATTAATAGTAGGAAATGCAATTAAAGATCACTGGGAGCATCCCACAATTCAGTGGTGGCAGTTACTGTTTTTTAACCCTCAGGCTGTGGTTGGTGTCAGCTGAGGGTGATACAATTTAAAAGTACAATCACCTTATATTTTTGAAATGTTTTTGGAACAAGAGGTTGATCAGCATCTTGTAATCTTTTCAGTATTCTGCTTATCCATGTACATGTTATGTAATCTGTTATATACCCTGTTTATTCACATAATATAACTTTGCTGTTTCATGCCTGTTATTTACCGACCCTGACTCCTCATAACCTCCTGGGTTATGTCTGAAAATAGACATTTAATTGTCTAGTGCACCCACTTGCTTAAAAAAAACAACTAAATAAATACTCTGTGTGAGAGGCCTTTCGGCACCATGCATTTCTGCTTAAAGTTGAACTAGCATAATATTGTGTGGTAATTTGCATATGCAGCCCATGATACTTTGCATTGTGGGGGCATGTGTGGGTTTGTATTTCTTTAAATAAATACTAGGCACACAGTTATTTTGGTGCAGGCTTTGAGAAAGTTCAGTGAATAAGCACTGAAGCTTGGAGTAATACAATTTCTTTTAAAACAGCCTCTGGTCTTTTTGTCTCATTTGTATGATTTCAGGCACTTTTTTTTTTTTTTGTATATTTATAAAGTTTCAGTAAGACAAACTTTCAAAACCAAAAATACACAGGTACAGCCTTCTCATGAATGACTATAGCAACAAATCTCCACACCACACAAGCTGGAGTAGCAAAATAGCAGCTTTTAATGTATAAGACAACACACCAGAAAACAGCACCCACTCACAAATCCTCTACCGGTTTCACAAAAGTTGCATCATCAGGAGCCATCTCATACATAAAAGCTCAGGAACAGAAACATTTATCCATAATAGTAAAGGCATACCCCATTCGGTACAACACAGGGGGAGTTTCCCATCGAGTTGTAACATATCTTGTCTCAACATCATACAGTCCAAGAAAATACCCAGGTGGAACATCTTATACCAAACACTTCCATTACTAACCAAAATAACATACTGGCCAGCCGATATGCAGTTCTCCCCCAAATATTCCATATAGTAACACCGAAAAAGAATTGCAGATTAGTCCCAAACAGTAAATGGATTATGGAACTTTATACAGATATAGCAGAATAGAGCATTTTAAAGTATATAATAGGTTCCAAAGACACTCAGAACTGAACGTCACCAGTTAGAGTGGATGGTAGGCTTTACCAGATGTGGAGGGAATTCCAGAATCAAAAAGGTACAGGCATAGTATGAAAGAACAGTGAGAGACTGCAGTACTGTATATCCTGGGATGTATATCCAGGTACAAATGAGCTCTAACAGTATCATAGTCCCCGGTGAAGCAAAGTCTCGATGCAGTAGTCCTCATAATCCAGTACAGGATGTTCTCCACTTAACCCCATCATAAACGAGACTAACATTCCTACCCATCCACCCAATTCTAAAATATTAACTCTAGCAATAATAAGGATCAGACAAAGGAAACTGTAAACGGTTTACATTACAGGCCAGTAAAGAAAACACAGTTGGTCTCCATTCACCATGTCATCTCTGCTGTCCTGGCCCAGATCTTCCTCAAGTGCTGTTAATGCCCCCTCTGCATCCTTCGGGTCATGAAACAAATAAGTTTTACCCTTCCAGAGAATCCAAAGTCTTGTGGTAAGCAAAAGCTGATTGGATATCTGCAGATGATGAAGGTGGCTCCTCACACCATCAAAAGCCTTCTGACACTGGCGGGTATCATAGGACAAATCTGGAACAATAGAAATATCTGCATCACCATACTTTAGATGGCAGCATCACAGGGCCACAGACAGGATATGAACTCAGTCCCCCACTCACATGCAGACCACAGTGAGGGCTCTAGGCACCGAGTTCTCCTCTGAGGACCTATCGGGAGTAACCTCGTAGGCCTTATCAATAGAAACAGGGGGCTCATCTTCTCCAATGCAAAGCACTCCAGGAAAAACAGTCTGGACAAATTCCACAAAATATATTTGTCTTCCACCTTCTCCAGCATCCCCAGGATTCTGATATTTTTCTCCCAAACCTGATTTTCAATCAGCTCAAGGCATCTTCTCAGTAATGTATTATCTGCAATTAGTTTAGTAGCAGCATGCACTGTTTTGTTGAGACTAGTGTTTATTTTTAATATTGCCTGGTCTGCCGAGTTCATCCTAGTTTCTAAGGATGTGATATGGGGAGTAAATGCATCAAACTTGCGGTCAAAATCTTGGGCGGCCTTCACCAACTGTCACATGGTCACATTGATGGTGGCCAAGGAGACCTCTTCAGCAGCTTTAGTAGTTGAATTCCTGGCTCCGGTCTCCTGCACAGGCTGCACCTCTTGTTTTCTCCCCAGCTGAAAAAAATCAGCTGAAGCAGCCACTGCACCTTTTGATTTCCTCATTTCAGGCACCAGGGAGGGTTACTCCACATAGATAGTTCTGCCAATGTAGCACAAGGGATCTCAAAACTTAATTTTAGCAATAATCAAATATAAATTTCTTGGCACTTTAAAGAGATACTGCTTCCTGCTAGCTGCTCAGCAGTGACCCCCTCAGCACTGTTTAATGAATTTTGTGCATTAGGCAGCCTGTGGGGTACATGCAACATGAGGGCACAATGGGCATTAAGGCACTCTATGAGAGCATGGCATCATGCACGCACTTCAGTCAGTAATTAAATATCAGCAGTTAATACTTTAGCACTTCAACAAGTTAATTGGTTTAATACAGCACTGGAACTTAGAATGTTCAGTAAACTAGTTTAGTGCTTGCACTTTAAAATGTATTATCATAGATGATATAATATTAAAAAATTTAACTCAGTACTGTCCCTTAAAGCATATGTGTCCCCAGCTGGATTAGGTGAGGGAACAGAATGGCAACCTGTTACATAAATCTAGCAAATCATGGACTCTCTGTTCCTCTTATAGTCTCTGCTGCAGCTCCACTTATTTTAGTAGAATAAATATTCATCAGCTCCATTTATTAAGTCACTTCCCATCTGGTTAACTTGAGTAGCTTATTAAGTATGAGAAACATCCTACAATGCTTTGTGCTGCCTTCACCTTCAATAAGGCTTTGAGCTCTTACTCCACCTGGAGTAATGCCTCTACATTTCTTTCTTGTGTGGGCCTCTGTACTCTATGTTCCACCTCCAACAGTGGTCCCCTTTGGGGACTGCTGTGCCCCAAGCCTCTCCCAATCTGAGTGTGGCCTACATCAGCTACGCCCTTTTGGGTAAGTCCAAAATGCACTTCAGCCCTTCTCTCCTGAGGAGGTTAGATCACAAGCAGAACATCCACTTGCGGCTGCTCCCAGTTTTAGCTGGCTGCTTTCAGTTGACAGGGCCTTCCCTAACCTGTGGCTGAAGCTGCTGCTGGAAGTACCAAGAGTTCCAGAAAAACACAGTCCCTGTTTTTCTACTAACTATTAAACAAGGTAGATGACACCTGGCTGTTTGTGCCACCACTGACACACTGGGCACTCTCTTACTGGGGCTCTACATTGTCTCATCGACAATTTTGTTGCAACAGAACCCAACAGCGATGGCTTTATGTCAACTGCACTTTGAGGTTGCCATAAAGCTGTTGGGGACACTGTGTGTGTGTTTTCATCAGGGGGCTTTGCCCTCTGAACCCCTCATATGTAGGGCTTTGCCCTCCCGCACCCCCCATTCTAAATGATTCCAACGCTGAGTCAAAGTTGATTCGGGGGGGGGGGTTGCAGGATGGGGAAAAGTGTTGCCGGGTCCAGGGCGGACTTTTTCGGTGACATGTGAATGCTGTCGGCATCGATGTATGTTGCTGTAAAAGTGTTGTTGTGCAGGGGCATGTCTTCGACAGGAAGGAACATGCTGGAGGAGCCTGCCAGACTGCTGCTCTCATGCATTTTCTTTCTCTTGCCCCTCTCTTAGGAACAATGGTTAGACACCATAGAGCAATCATGGTTTACCTCACCCACTCTACTCTTGGTCCAGACCCCATGTTTGGTGACTGGATCCAGCCAAACTTGTGTAACCCTTGCCCATTTATCTGAAGGGCTACAGTACCCCTGCCTTGCAGGCCTAAACAAGATTGAGGGGCTTGAGTTCCTATTTCAGCTTTAAACTGGTTCTTTCCCCAAGAAATCATGCCTCTACCCAGCATATACTTTAAAGTGGGCTAGAATACCTGGTACAACCCTCTGGAATGCTGTACCCACCCACATTACCATAGTGGCACCCCAAACATGACCCACAATTCAAAACATTTCTGACATTTGGTAATTATTGACCCTCTCTAATAATATGCTCCTGAGACAGGTATATGCAAAAACATCAAACAATTAATTTACAAGGGGTAAGGATTAGGGCAGGGAAATTGAATGCAGTGGTCAAGCTATTTATAGTTAATTGGTATTTGTATTGATTTGATTTAGATTATCCTTTTGCATTTAGATTCAAACATTAATTATAGTGGCACCCACCAACCTCTGAGATATTCAGCTTGTTTATAATCTATTTAACTAGCTGCAGTAATGGCAGAAACATATTTATAGTACAAAATGCCCACACAATACCAGTCTCCAAATTGCCTTAGGACCACACAGTCCTAAAAATATAACCTGGGTACCCAGTACTAGAGTCTTAAATGTTTCAGGCCTGTTATACGATGCAGCTAATGATGGCCAGCTTTTGGGGCCCTTTAAAGAAAATGAGCAGATTAACTTTATCTCTAAATTAAATGAATTCTTCTCTGTAAAGATTGAAGCTTTGACCCTTTTCTGGACTTAGACGACTTAGACACTGCGCATTACTTTAGAACCATTTTAACTATTTACAGGTTTCTTTGGATTTGGGCAGGACATGGACCCAGGGTACTCACAAGTTAGTGGTCCTGATACAGTATGTAGGTCAAATCATGTTGTACAAAGTAGGACTGGGTGATTGCAGCAGGTGGACTCTGACTCTGAAGACTAGGATGCTGTGCAAAGGCTTACAGCCAGGGACCCTATTTCTGGCTGCAGGATCTTATAGCTACTGCGGATGGAAAACACCTTTAACTTCTTTTGTAGAGCCCCTGTCTGGGCTGAAATCACCTTCTGAATTAGACCAGGATGGGACAGGGCCGGTATGCTTCAATCTCCATGTCTAGACTATGCCTCTCAGGGGAAGCACATATGGCAGCATCCTAGGCATCACACTATCAGGCTGTGTCCCTGGTCAGTCTAAGGTGGATGTGTTGCATTTAGCACATTTATCATTAGCACAATTATACTTTCCATTCACAGTCATGTCAACCATGTGCCAGCATGGCCACCATGGTCCTTTGAACTCTAGATACAGACTTTCACTGGGTGGGTACTTTCTCCTTGAGGCTAGGGTGACCACAATGCTTACAGTCCAGGCTAGACACATCTGTTTTCTCAATGCACTTTGACACAGAAGGGAGCTTGAGGCATGGCTCCTGCCATTTTACACACTTTACTTACTGACAAAGCTGAACTCGGTAGCTCCTCCCAAACTCAGGACAGTTTACTTGTCAGCAAACTGATTACTGTAGCTCACTTGGGCTCACACTACAACATCACAGTTACTTGTGGCTTTTCTGGAATTTGCAGCTCCAACTTGGACATTCAGACACGTTAAACAAAGTCCCTCTTGGCTGGCATGTTCAGCTTCCAAATGGACAACAAGACATTTACTGGCCCTTTCAGGCACTGTTAGGCAAAGCTTCATGTGGCTGGGGAACCTTCTTTCAGTCCTGTAGGTGAACTACAAAGTCGCATTCAGCATTCTCAAACACTGGACCCTTCTCTGGTCACTTTCTGAAACAACAGTCCAACCTCGCTTGAGCATTGCTTAACACAGGGTGCAGACAGACAATAGGCACTTCAAGGCCTCTGGGCTTCTCTGTCCCAAACAGTTATTTTTCTGATTTGTTGCAGAATGGTTTTCGTTTCTTGGGGGATTTCAGGCTTCATCAGCACTCTCACTGCTGAGGCAGAATGAGTGTGCAGCTCTCTCACAGCCAAAGATTCAGGTTTCACCCATGTTTTCCCAAAAACTTGGAAAGGCAGATACTAGCCCTGGAGGACAATTTCTGGCAGCTCCCAGGCCAGTAACTTCTTTTTCCTTCAGTCATTTGTCTCTCTGACAGAAGAAAGCTCCCCTCCCCTGTGTAGGGACTTACACTGAATTGCAAGGCCCATTTTGTTTAGCTAGAGGCCAGAGCCCCGCCCTCTGTGAGGGGCTTCCACTGGAATATTGCTCAGACTGGGAAAACACTGTCTCTTTTATGGAGTCCTTCTGAGGCTCCCAATTGGCCGAGTCCATTTGTGAGTCCTACTATAACTGACTGAAAGGACTTGTCAGTCAATAAAATGAATATTCATTAGCCTCATGCAATGCTCAATAAGCCCCCTGTTTTGGCACCTCAGGTCCTTGCATTTTCCTCCACAAGCACTTGGCAAAGTCCCAAGAGTCTCTTGCTAACATCCCAACAATCCTTACTTGAAATACTGACTTTTCAGTTGGCTGTTGTACACAAACATGGCTGCTAAAACACACAGTCCCAATGCAGACATCACAGTCCAAAGAAAAAAGTTGTGGTGCAGCCAGGTTAATTATTTGATTTTCTTCTTTGCCCCATGAGTTCAGTAGCCATAACTGTGCCCTTGTAGTCACTGCCCAGCTTAAACACTTTGCTTCAGTCTTTAGCCTGTCACTGCTGCCAAAATGTAGTGCCCCGGGCAGCAGTCAGGCAGGTTATCTGAGTCCCAGTTCTCACAATCTGGACAGCCAGCACATTCATTTTACTGACACAACCCCCTTCCAGTAAATAATCCCCCTTTCATCAGACAGTTACCCTCAAGTCCTCTTCAGTATCCCAAAATATAAATATTACGAACATGCAAAAACTTGCTAACAGAAACAGGCCTTTCAGTCTATCAAGTCTGCTCTTATGCGCAGTTAGGACATATAGCATTTACCATTGAGTGCCCATTGCTGGCACTTTTATTTACGGTCCCAGCACTGCAACAGAAAAATCATGAATATTAATGAAGCCCTCATTAATATTCATGACTGAGGCGTCAGCGTGCACAGCACACTTTATTTACAACATTTAGAGGATGCTGTTAAAGATCCCGCAATTGTCACTAGTCCCCAGTCAGCCCCAGGTAGGGCTTGGACCATCTGGAAGTCATTCTTTGACCGTGATCGCAGTTGGGAGTTGAGCAGCACTTCTGAGCATGTACGAACTCGCTGGCTGGCCATAAAGATTATGGGAAATGGCCAGCTGCTCTGCAGTGCTCCAAATGGCAAAAAAAAAGGGCAAAAACAGCAGGAAGGGGCCACAACGGGAATCCAAGGCAGAGCACTGTACTTGGGCCAGGCGATGAGAATGGGGACAAAATTGAGGGACACCCGCAGGTGCCTAAGGCAGATGGGAGGTGCTCCACCAAAGGGAGCAAAATGGGATACAAGTGGCCATAAGGTAAGCCTCATTTTTTTTTGGGGGGGGGTGTTACGCTTGCCTCCAACATTCAGTGCAAGGAAAGAAAAAACAGCACTTACAACTCTCTGTCTGCTGCTCAGGACCTGATGGACTGCATCCATGGGATGAACTGCTGTCACTGACTGGATCACTAACACCGAGCTCCAACAGCTTCTATCACCAATTATAAGCAGTATTTTTCAGAAATAATTTCCTGGGATTTAAGTGTAAGTTTTGATCATAACCATTTTTAATTGGAAGAAACAGAGCCTGATTTTCAGATCAGATGAAGCTTGTTATGAATACAGTAAAAGTAAAATCCTCACATGTACTTATCTGAAGGTTTGTACTGTAAAGTAACATATTTACAAGCTGTCATTTTATGACTTGTATATGTGCAACCTTACTCATGTGATGTCAATTATTCTTATCTCTATTATGTTAAATTTATCAGAGTATCTTTATATTTTGAAGTTTAAGGATCATTTTCAGACCCACTGTATGCCATTTTTTGCAATTTTATATTAAAGTGGGGCTTAATAGTGCCTTAAACATAACTTAATTTTGTGTTTGTAACCCCCTTTCTCCATTTCTGTCTAGGGGTCCTGGTATCATAACGGGGGGTGGGGTGGGGGCATAGAGCCTGAACATCTCCTGGAACAACTTTACAGAAATGGAACAAAAGCAGGCCTTACCTGGCTGATGAAACATTCTTGAACAGGCCTCCACTTACCAGGGTGGAACAATCCTAAACACCAAGGCTTCTACTTGCATTAAACTTATTGGGGGGGGGAGTGGAGACCTTCTTGGAAGGAAATGTGATAATTAATTCATTAAAAACTCCACACTGCCATAAAATAGCAAAAAATAGAACATTTAATTTTGTTCAGGAATGATCAATACATATAAATAAATTAATGGAGCAGCTCCATAAGGCTGAGAGACTGTAGGAAAATGACAGTCAAAGGACACTTGCATCGACCATGGCAGCTAGATCTACCAGCCTAGAAAATAGACCAGGTTGGCTCCAGCACGGACATACAAGCTGAGATTAGTTTGAACCTCCTCCTTTTCAATTGTATAGTCACAGATGGCAGAAGCTCTCGAAAAGCCAAATAAGCACACCAAAACTATAGCATATGGGAGCAAATGAATCCATAACACACACTACCCCAACACTTCTTGTCCTCTCTGGGACGCTTCATCAGGAGGCGGGGTCCTGGTGCTCAGGATCTTCTTTTATTTGCAATCCTTTTAAAGTGACAGTGCACCAAATCATTCAGTACATAAAAATATATACGTCTGTCTGAGCAGCAACAAGAACCACTACTACCAAACACCATACTGTGGAACCAACAAATAAAGTAATAATAAATGAAAAAAAATGTAACATACATTATGAAAAAGCACAATCAAAACTGGGAGATCAAAAATACATGCAAAAGGTCAAACTGGCATTATGAACCAAAATGGAAGGAAATATAATATATACCTACTAAACAGCAATAGTTAATTGGACAAATGATCCCAAGATACCATACCAGCTGGAATGGCCTGAATAATGCATTTTAATTTTAAGTTAGTAGCCAAAAATATATTTTTTACAACTATGTAGCATAAAGATAAGTTAATTCATGCATTTTGCTCAGATAGCAAATTTAAGAAATCTATTGCCCAGGTCACTGCCATAATGTTAGCTGTTATTCAGACATAAGACTTATTCCAAGAAAAACCAGAGGGAGTTTAACAGTCCAACTGCGATTCTATAGAAATGGTGTTATATCCAGGGGTTCTATGTGATCTCGGTGACCGAAAAAGGGTGACCTGCAGAAGGGCAGCGTCAGGGCAGTGAAAACAATTTTGCCACCCTGAGAACCCTGGCAAATGGAAAAATTGCACCAGGGACTAAAAATACTTGTTTTCTGTTTTGGGGGGCTACACCCCCACACCCCAACCCACATGGGGGGGCTTCACCCCCACACCCCCCTACTTAAGGATTCTCAACTGCAGGGGGTGCATGTCAGGGGGGTACAAAAGTAAAAAAAAAAATTGGGGTCCAGGTGCAAGAAAAGCACAGTAGCAGCCAGACCCAGACCCGAACCTGGAACCCCAGCACCACAAGCGGATGCCAACCACCAACGCCACAGAGCAGCATGGCAGCCGACCGCAGTGCCACCCCTACATCCCCTCTGCCCCCTCCCAGGCCACATTCACCATGCTCACTCCCCCCCTACCGTACGCATACACATAGCGACATCCTGTCGCTAGGATCTCCCAACCCACCACATCCGGTCACCCTCCGTGCCCCTCACCTTTCGGGCTTTTGCCCATCTTGCATCACCATTTCAGATGGTGCCATGATTTAGGTGCCCACTTCACATGCTACCATATCCAGGCAATAATTTAGGCCCAAGGGGGCCAAGGTCTTAAGGGTATAAATCCATCAGGATTCTTTTTGTAATAATAAACTGAGCCTATCTCCACCTCTTTTCAAAGGTTTTACATACTCCAAATCCCTAAAGGAAAAATCAGCAGGGTCACCTTTATGGTAAAGAGCAAAATGTACCCCAATGGGTGTGTCTGGTTCTGTTTTCAAAATTGCACAAATACTGTATGCTCCTGTATACATTCCTTTAGGGGTCTTTTTTTGCGTCCAATATAAAGCATAGGGCAAGTACACCGGACAACATATTTCACATAACAGGTTGTACAGGAAAAAAAATCCTTAATTAGAACATTCTTGTTAGAAGTCGGATGTAAAAAAGTGTTGCCCTGAACACAGTAACAACAAATACTACACCTACCACATCAAAAGTTACCCACTGGTAGAGGTGGTAACCAAGTTGGACAAATTGTCTGTGGTGGTTTTGAGTATAAACTATGGGGCAGAATGTCATCAAGGTTTTTACCTTTCCTGTATACAATCCTCGGAAAGTCACCTAGTTCCTTAAATAGGGTTTGATCCCCTTTAATACTGGCCAAAAGCTCTTAACAGCCGTGCAATTTTAGGTGTCACTGAGTTAAATTCAGTAATAAAAGTTAATGGTTGTTCTTGTTCCAGTTCTCTATTTTTAGGTGTTAATAAATCTTTTCTAACCAAGTTCTTAGCGCTAGTAAGGGCTGAATTTAGAATTGCCTTTGTATAGCCACTCTGTAAGAAATGTTCCTTAAGTTCCAAAGCTTGCCTTTCAAAATCCCCACTACAAGAGCAGTTCCATCTCAGATGGACAAATTGTCCATGTGGGACAGCATTTTTTAAATGTTTTGGGTGAGCACTGTTCGCATGAAGCAACATATTGCCTGACTTTGGCTTTCTGAAAGTTTCAGTGCTTATATGTTGCCCTGTTCTTCCTGAGAGTTTAAGATCTAGAAAAGAAATAGAATACACTCCATATTTGAAGTAAATTGCAAGCCCAAATCATTCTTATTCAGGAGTTCAACAAAAAGAGGTAGCAGAATCAATATCTTCCCTTCAAATAATTAGGATGTCATCCAAATATCGACCTCATAAATAAATAATTGGGAGAAAAGGGTTATTACCATGGTCAAGCACCATGACCCCCCCACCATGCCAAAAATAAGTTGTCATGGGAGGGGGCCATGGTGGTCCCCATGGCAGTCCCCCTAGTCTGCAGATAGAATTTTCTATCAAAACAAAAATAGTTACATGTCAAAATCAAATCAAGAGCATTCAAAAAGAAATCCTTTGGGAAATTACAGACCTTAAAATTACTATTCAAATGATTATCAATCAATCAAAATCTTTAGTTATCCAGGCGAACGTCGTTGAGCAAAGCTCATTTGCAAGATGGATGTGTGGTTAAGGCCGGTCAAAATAGAGTTACATACAACAGTGACAATATATTATTAAGACAACAAATAAATGCAGAACTCATTTACAGGATGGGCCTGGTTAATACCAGTACACATTAGATCAATAGCTGTGATACCCAAATCATGTTGAATATTACTATATAGGCTGACTACATCAATAGTCAAACACATAAAATCACAAGACCAGACCAACCCCTCTAGTTTCTACAAAATATTCATGGAATCCCTTATATAAGAGGGCTGGTCCACTACCAGCTGTTTCAAAAAATAATCAACAAAGATAGATAGCTTTTCTGTTAAAGACCCATTACTGGAAATAATGGGCCTACCAGTAGTGGTGGGCGAAGTGGCCTCAATTCGCTCTGTGAAGTGATTCATGTACCCAAGGGGAATTGGTGGAGTACTCCGCAACGCGAAATGGAGTAATTCGTGTTATAATGCGTAATGCGAAGTCCATTGCAGACAATGACTTTTCATTACTTAGCCTTCCCAGACCACTACTCCACCAAATTTTAAGGTGAAGTGCATTGATAGCAATGCACTTCACCTCATTTTGCCTTGTTTTTAAGCTCCGAAGGTGAATTTTGCAGTAATTCATGGGATTTCAGGTCACATGGGCTCTATATGGATCTGCACAGCCTCAGTTCAGGGTAGTGTGTGTAGGAAGCTGTAGGAGACAGTGTGCTCTGAGAGCTGCCTGTGATTCTAACCTTCCAAAAGCTGTTAAAAAATACTTTTTGAGTAATTTTTTTAATGCTCAAACTCTAGTTCATTGATTGTAGGAAACCCTCCTGAGCTCATATCATCGAGCATTTTTGTTTGCGTGTGGATTTTGAATGTTAATGTACAACATTGAGTCTGTGTAGTAAGAAACAGTGAAAGTGTGTTTTGGGGGGAAGGTCGTATCTGTGGTGTAGGTAGATTTAAGTTGGAGAAATAGGGAGTTCTTTGTTTTTTGGTTATATTTTTGTTATATAACTGACTGTGTTAATGTACACACAGTAATATTGTCAGTAATTGTTGAATTTTTCTTGCTGATTGTGCGTTGTGTGGATCTGGTGCAGCAGTTCATAATTTCAGGTTGTTTACAATATGTGGCATATTAGCAAACTTTTCAATTTGCTACACATTATTTGTAGACAAATTGTGTGCGTGCGTGAGTGTGTATACAGTGCTGCATGACATCAAATAATACACCTTTTAATGTGCCACAGTGTAATTGCAGGAGCAGCAGTGTGAACCTGCTATCCACTGCAGTTGTGTGATTTTGTACTGCCATTGTGGTACCTTTTCTTTGTTTTGCTGCTTGCACTGCTGTAAAAATCTGCAGTCAGTGCTCCCCCCCACTGGCAAACAAAAGGAATTGTTTTCCAGATTGGATTGTTTGTGACTTCAGCACCACTGGTTAGTTAAGGTGTTGTTTTCACTTGTGAATTTGCATCTGTATCTGTTGCTGAAGCCACAGTTGTTTTTTTGGCTTCACATCCAGTGTCCCGCCACACAGCGTGAATGTTCCAAAATCTAAATTTGTTTAGAATATTGTTGTTGATCCCCTCAAATGCCCGAAAAGAGATGTGCAAGCAATGCTGGTTCTCCCCATGGCACTGCTGCCAGTGGTAAGATTGTCTGTGGGCATGGTAGTACGCAGATGCAGAAGTGCATTGCTGATATGAGGAAAGGTATTTCTCCTGTAATGTTTTTTTACAGCCCAATCAGTAGCTTCATTCATAGCTGGAGGAGATTATGTTGTCCCAGACAGTGGTGTTAGTGCAGCTGCTGGTGGTGGTGGTATGAGTACTGCTGCCTCAATTTCCTCTTCTGACCAGTTTACCATGTCCAAAAATATAGTGGAGTGTGAAGCAGTGCAAGTGAGTGGCAATGTAGATGATGTCATACTTCCCAGTAATATCCCAATAACTGAACCTGAGGAGGCTGATAATCATGTCAACGATAGCATAGAATGTGACATTTCTTCCACCGTAGTTCAGGTCATGCATTTTCTGTGCAGTGATTCACAGTGTGGTGGAAAAATATCAGGTGATGGTGGTGTTGATGATGATGATGAACGTGATGATGATGATGTTGCTGTGGTTGCAACATGCAGTCCACATGCCAGCATCCAAGCAGAAGATGTGGATGTGCATGATGTTGATGAATATGATGATGATGTAATTGACCCCAGCTGGGAACTGGAGAAAAAGAAATTCAAGGTGGCTGTGTCTGGGTCTGTTTAGATTAATCCCCCCCCCGCTCCCTGTACAAACTTGTGATTTACCATTTTGAGTTGATGGTGATGATGATAATGAGGACCCAGTAATTATGATAGGTAGTCGTGGTGGTAAGTTGCAGTCCAAGTGTGTTCTGCCAGAAAAATCACATAGCACACCCACCACTTCAGTGCTTAAAAGAACGTAGTCCAATAAGCAGCATCATGGACATGTTAAAAGTAGGGGATCACAATCCCTTGTTTGGGATTTTTTTGTGCAAGATGCAAATGATGAGTCAGTTGCAATCTGCCAGGTTTGCCATGTGCATGTGAATCGAGGTAAAAAGGGGAGCCATCTGGGCATGGGAGGACAGCATACGCAGTGGATTATCTTTGAAATTCTTTGTCCTGGCATAGTAGAGGGTTTAAATGCTAGGTCTGGGATTTGGCTAGAATGGGGTCCAATACAGAGGACATGGACACTGGAGCATGATCTGAAATGTATAGGGGTTCAATGGACAAGGAGGAAACCTGGGAGGTTATGTTGGGGGAGGCAAACCAGAAGTCTATCCTGCTGGCCATCTGGTGATGTTCAGAAAAACAGGCATAGTCTCTGCCAGAGGGATTGAGTATCCTCCAAGAGTCCATGTATTTGGTGACATGACCCCATGCCATATCTAGCTTCATTCCCTATATGCTCAAGATCTCAAATGGTGTTATATGTGGATAATATCATGTAATACATGGCTAATAAACACATAAAGATATTAAAACAAAATCTTGACCATGAATTTGAAAACATGGCTAATTAGCTACTGGAAAATAAACTTGTAATGAATAAAAACAAAGAATGCTGTTTTGTTCTATTCATAAACAAAAAACCATGACAGAACCATTTAAGATCCTGATTCATGAGGGAATGAAGTCCAACAACTGATGTCGGGACATTATGGTCCTGCAGAGTCCAGAAGGCCCTGATATATGGTCCGGGCCTACTATTAGACCTGTCCAAGACCAGGTTAAAGTCCCCCCCCCTCAAGTAACACCACTGAGTTGTCAAAAGGTAGCTCCAGGAGTGCCTGGGAGATACTGCACTGTCAGAAAATTCAGGGTTGTCCCTATTTGGAGCTATACATTCCTAAGGATGATAGGGCCTATAGGGGTTCTCAACTTGGTGAGGATCCACCTCCCATTTGAATCATCAGACTGGGTCTCTCTTCCACTCCTCAGTTTAAACACCTCCTCATTGCTAAGTTTATTTATCCCCTCAGGTAGTTAAACACTTTAATTATATCCCCCATCCCTGCTCTCCTCCAGTGTGTATGGCTCCATCAGCATAACTTCATATTCCTTTCTTCCAGCCCCTTTAACATTTTTGTTGACCTCCTTTGCACCCCTCCAGTAACTTTATATCTCTCCTCTGGTATAGCCTCCAGTATTGCACACAGTACTCTAGGAGTGGTGTGACCAATGATCTGTAGAGAGGTAGGATCACATCCCTGTGTCTGGATGAGACCCCCCTTGCGATGCATCACAGCATCCTGTTTGCCTTCACTGCTGCTTTCCTGCATTGGGCCGAGTTGTTCATGCTCCCAGTTACCAACAACCCTAGGTCCTTCTCCTTCTCCTTCTCCGTGATCCCCAGCCAACAGTCCCTCTTCTGGTTCTTAGCCCTGAAGTGCATCACCTTACACTTCTTTGCACTGAATCCTAGCTGCTGTTCCACCAACCATGTCTGTAGTTTGGTTAGGTCCCCCTGCAGTTTTTCCCCATCTTTCCTCTTCATCCACCTCCACCCCCAAGTTGGTATAATGTGCGAACAGACTAACCCTGCTCCCCAGTCTGTGGGCTATATCGGTGATGAAAAGCCCAAATAGCACTGGGCCCAGCACTGACCCCTGTGGCACCCTGCTTGTCACTGCTCTTGATGCTGAGAGCTACCCCACCACCAACACCCTCTGCACTCTTCCCTGTAACCAGTTCTCTATCCGTTTAGTCAGACCACCTTCCACCCATACACCTCCTTCTCCTCACTCTTCTCCTCCTTGGCCTGTGTCCCTCCTCCCAGTAGTCCACACTTTTTTTCCTCCTTATTCTTATCAGGTGGTGGTGCATTCTGTATTACACTCAGATCACTCTGCCCGCCCCTCCCAGGGTTACTACGCGTCCACCTTTACCTATATCTAGGGGAGGTGATCTCATTAGGCTCCCCTGTCCAGACCTTTCTACCAACCCCAGTCTTTTGGTCACCCCCCCCCACTAGTTTAAATCCACCTTAGTAGAGATATACTTCTCTAATCCTGCCTTTAATACTCCCCTTCCCTTCCTGCTCAAGTGCTCCCTGTCCTCTGTGTACAAGTCACTATTCTCCCCCAGACCCTACCGCAGTTAGTCACTAACCCATAATTTTTGGTTTGGCACCAATCCCTCAACCATTTGTTGAATTCCTCAAGCCTACTCTTCCTCCCCATGCTTGCATGTGGTACCAGCAGTACCTCTGAGAATGCCACCGACTCCCCCACCCCCTCACACTGCCTGCCCAACTACTCGAACCTCCCCTTCACTACTTCCACAGTCCCCACTGCCAAGTTATTTGTACCCACATGCAACACTAAATGAGGTTTCTTCCTCCACTCGCTGCACACTTGAGCATTGCCTGCCCTGCCCCTCCTGCAGTCAACCTGGGGATAGCTTCAACCCAAATATGGCTGTACCTTTCCTCTCTGCCACCTCATCTCAGCTATTTCAGTATAGAATCCCCCAGGATGAGTACCTCCCCGTCCCTTACCCCTTTCCCTTCTAATGACCCTCCCACCACCCCAGTATTCATTCTTCCCTGCCCCTTGCCCCCACCAGCTGCTCCTTCTATGACTTCTGTATCTGTACCCACTACTTCTGCCTCATCCCTTTTCTCTGCCTTATTCCTCCCATCCCCCTTGAACCCCTTGACTACTTTCTACTGGGCTTCCCATGTCGACCTCCCCTCCTCCCCTGCTGATTTCCAACCCCTCTCCTATCCCCGCTGTTGTCGATTTAGAGCCCCCATTCCCTTCTACCCCGATAGTGATGCCCCTCCCATCATTCCCCCTTCCCGTAGCCTTCTCTCCTCCAGTCACCACCCCTCCTTCCTTACTAGCCCCCTTCTACCCTTTCATGCTTGCTATCTCTTCCCCTACCTGTTGCCATCCATCTCATGTCCTGCTTGTCCTCCCTCCCTCAGCATGTTCCTGCTGTCCCTCTCTCTCCCATAGCAGAGGTTCAAATCTATTCCTAGTTGATACCCCTCCTACATCTCTTCCCCCTATCAGTTCCCATCTCCTTCTTGTTCCCCTCCATGACACCCTGGTCCCTCCCTACCCGCAGCCATCTGCTCTCTCCCCTGGTACTCCTCGTGGTCTCTTTCTCCCCCATCAGGAAGCTCCCCCCTCACCTCGGGTACCCCCTGCCTTCTCCTCTCTTTTCTGTTAGTGTCACTGGTACTGGGGTCGGGTTCACTCCCTAGTTGGTCTTCTTCTGTCCCCTTTGCCATCCCCTATTCCCTCTCCAACCAGGATGCTTACCATACTCATCTGCCCTGCCAACTAGACTCCTCCCTAACCTCCACAGTTCCTCCCTCAAACTAATCAGTCATCTACAGACCATACACCCCCCATCCTCCAAGCCCTGTCCATTATCATGGTGGACCCACACCCTGTACACCCCACCACCCTTCCAAAGATGCCTGCCCTATTGACATGTGGCACCTTCCCCATTTTGGCCCCCATCTTATGTTACAGGATCTTACTCCCAGGTCCTGTACCCTACTACAACTGTTAGGCCCCTATTTACTCAAATTCCTGTCCCCTTCCCACACTAGTCCCCCCACTGCTCCCTTGCTGACTAGGTTAATTCAGTCTCAAATATCATCCATTAGTTACTGTATTACTGTAGCAATCCTAAAACCTTCTTGTCAGTTTTTCACCCGTCACCTACCATACTTTTTGTTCTCAGCTCTCACATAGTTTCACTTAGCCCAGTTAGAAATCCTACTGCACTCCCAAGTATTACTTAGCTCAGTTAGAGAAATAAACAGAACAAATAAGTATGTATTATTACAGCAGTCATAACAAGATAGCTCAATTTTTAACTCAGGGAAATAAACAGAACAACTAAATCTGTATTATTACAGCAATCCTAAAAGTATCCAATCATTGCTTTGTCTCCACTCTAGAGACCCTGCTATAATACAACCTGTAGCCTAAACTCCTTAAGCTTGGTGCTGCACACATTGCCTCACCAGTAGCCTTTATCTTCAACCTATCCCTTGGTCTGGGGACCATCCCAGACATCTGGAAAGAGGCGAGGATTGTTCCTGTACTGCAGCAAGGAAATCCCAAACTACCTGACAATTATCGACCGATTGCCATTCTCCCAACCCTTAGCAATATTCTTGAAAAGGTAGTGGCTGAGCAGCTTTCGGAATATATCCACCCTCATGAACTTCTGTCCCCAGCCCAGCATGGCTTTCATAAGGGACACAGCACCACCACAGCCTTAATCTCGGTTACATCAAGTATCCGGACAGCAATGGACCAGGGCAAACTCTCTGGTGCAATATTTATCGACCTGTCCAAAGTCTTTGACCTTGTTGACCACAAACTGCTTGGTGCACAGTTGTGGTCATTTGTCCTCTCCCCCCATGCCATGAAATGGCTAATGGGTTATCTACATGGCAGAAAGCAGCGTACCTGCTTCAATAAAGTCCTCTCTGAGCCCCTACCGGTGACCTCCGGAGTGCCTCAAGGCTCGGTACTGGGTCCCCTCCTCTTCTCCCTCTTCATCAATCAACTACCCATGGTTACTACCAGCTGTAGCGCCACCATGTATGCAGATGATCTGGTAATCCTGGCTCACTCCCAGAATGCCACTACCCTAAACCAGAACCTGACCGATGACTTTAACAGGGTATTGTCATGGGTTACTAGTCACAAGCTGGTCCTGAACCTGAAAAAGACACAGGCTATACTCTTTGGCTCAATGGCTAAAATCAAAGCCTCATTGGCCTGCTTACATGTCACCAGCACAGATGAATCATCACTACCCATAGTGTGCTCCATCAAATATCTGAGGGTAACACCTGACCCCCAACTTGACATGGGTAATCATATCCTTAACATCTGCAGGGCAGCAAACTGCATACTGGGTCTGGCCTATAGGGCCAAGTATAACCTTACACTGGCAGCCAGGCTTGCCCTAGCGAAAGGTGTGCTCCTTCCCTCCCTCAGCTATGGGCTGCACCTATTTGCTCGCTCTCCAAAGACACATCTCAACCGGTGGTACACTGCTTACAATAACATTTGTAATTTTGCCTTGGCTGCCCTCCAACTCACCCGCCGTTGTGAGCTATATGAGAAACTCTGCTGGCTCCAACCAACTAGATACCTTGATTTTGGTTTGGGATGCCTTTCTGGGAAAGTGATCAGAACTAGCACCCCCCAGGGGCTGGCCCGGCTTCTGCCTAAACTGAATCCCACCCCTACCAACTTAGATCTCTCACATCAGGGATGCTCAAAGTCCCTCCTACCCAGACCCTCATGGGGGATCAGGAGTTTGCCATAAGTGCGCCCAGACTCTGGAATTCACTGCCTGTGGATATCCCAGCTGCCCCCTCCTATCTGAGTTTTCAAAATTCCCTGTGGGGTTTCCTAAAACTAGCATCAGAGTGTGACTGCCCCAAGCCTCCCTAGAGTAAAGTGTCAAATTGTTTTGTCTGAACCTCCCCAGGGTGTCTCCATTAAGTTCCTGGAGATATTTTCCCCACTGTATCAATGACTTCTGACTACTCCTGCCTAAAAAGCCTTGGGCATTTTTACACCCATTATTGCTCCATGGTCATAAGCTAACTATGACATATTGCACCTTGGTCACTTGGTAGAAACTTGTACTACCAAGTGTGTCTGTTTCTGTCTAACATGTGCATATTTAGAAAAATGTGATGAGCTGTATATACCTGTCCGTGATCCAACTAGCCTAGGGGGTGTATACGACAATGTTATAAGTTATATTATGACCAATCCAGTCTTTGAGCTATGCTCCACTCCTATGTATGATGACCTGTATATATCTGTCAGTTGAGCTAGCTAGTCTAGAGTGTATAATCTGAAATGTGCTTACTACTGTATGTTTCCCCTAGCGTCAAATGATGTATTTCCCACATGTTTGTTTACTGTGACAAATAACTGTACTCTCTTTGCCATGTGTCCTTGACTGTTGTTCCTCATGTTGTACTCTTCCGGGCCATTTCTGAAAATAGGCATAATACTTGTCTAGTATACTTACCCGGTAAACAAAAGCTAAATAAATATAGGACCACAGAGGACCCTGGACTCGAGGGTGGGCAACTCTAAAGTCCCGGCAGAGCTCCACTGAGCTCGCTCACTCCCCCCTCTCATTCGCTCTTTCTATTTCTCCTGGCACTGCAGGCTGCCCATTTGTACTGAGCTCCTGCCTGTATCGGCACCTTTTTCTGCCCACAAAGAAATTCGCAGCAGTCCTGACAGAGCTCCGTTGAGCTCTTTCACTCCCCCGCTCTTACTCACTCATTCAGTTTCTTCTGGCACTGCAGGCTGCTCTTTTGTACTGGGATCCTGCCTGCAATGGCACCTTTTTCTGCCCACAAAGAAGTTCACAGCTGTCCTGACAGAGCTCCATTGAGGTTACTCACTCCCCCTCTCTCACTCGCTCATTCTCTTTCTCCTGGCGCTGCAGGCTGCCCTTTTGTACTGGGCTCCTGCCTGCATTGATGCCTTTTTCTGCCCACAAAGAAACCTGCAGCAGTCCCAACAGAGCTCCATTGAGCTCGCTCACTCCCTCCACACTCACTCATTCTGTTTCTCCCTGTGCTGCAGACTGCCCTTTTGTACTGGGCTCCTGCCTGCGTTGGTGCATTTTTCTGCCCACAAAGAAATCTGCAGCAGTCCCGACGAGCTCAGTTGAGTTTGGTCACTCCCCCTCCATCACTCGCTTGATCTTAATCTGTCCCAAACACTGATTTCCCAAAGCGACTGCGCTATTCTGTGCTGGAAGTGCAAAAACACATTTCAACCAGGATGCGAAAAATGACTGCTGTACTGTTCATAAGGAGGTGTGACAAAATGCCAGTGTTGAAAATCCTGGCATGAAAATATTACTAATTTGTGAAGTTGCAAGAGTGCGTGGAAACTGCGCAACGCATGCTCGTGACACAGTCATTTTATGGACTTTCATCACAAAATTTTCAACATAGGCATTTTAGGACCTCTGCTCATGAACAGTGTCACTGTGATTTTCTTAATGTGTCCCAAACACTGATTTCCCACAGCAACCGTGATATTCTGTGCCGGAAGTGCGAAAACACATTTCGGCCATGATGTGAAAAATGACAGCTGTACTTTTCATAAGGAGGTGTGGAAAAATGGCAATGTTGAAAATCTGGAGTGAAAATATTGCAGATTCGTGAAGTTATGAGCGTGCATAGAAACTGTGCAACTCACACTTGTAAAACAGTCATTTTTTTACTTTTTTCCACCAAATTTGCAACATAGGCTTTTTGAGAGCCCACCTCGTGAACACTGCCACTGTCCTTTCATTAATCAGTCCCAAAAGGTGATTCCATGCAGTGATTGCGAAATCACCTTTCGGGACCGAATAATGCCATGACAGTGGCTGAATCCATGTGGGGGGGGGTCCCAATAACCCCATGTTAAAAATCGGGTGCTAAAATTCCCCAAAATGCCCAAGATATGCACCAAAGTTGAAAAAAAAACCTATTTATAACATTATACAACTTAACGGCATTTCTTCAGTTCGTGGTCAGCTTTGAAGAGTGCAGACGTGTTCCCAGTCCATCGAAGATCATTGCTATGGCCTCCAGAGGTAAGTATGGAGTTGAGGAGGGTGTGGGGAGATGGGGCACACAGTGGGTGAGCACGGGTCAGGGGAGGGGCATAAACAGCGAGGGACCATTTTATTCTTTACAGGGTTTTTTAAAAACACAACAGACAACTCAGGACAGTTTTCCCTTTTACAGGTACATTTGGCACACTGGGGTGGGCTCCCAGCATGCCACTCGAGTGTTTTGGGGGTCTGTAGCTGATGGGGGATTGGGCACCCCTGTTGGATCATAAGGAGGGGATGAGCTGAGGGGGATTGGGCACCCTCCTTGGCACTCAACAAATTAGATGGGGGGCATTATGCCAATGGGGAGTGGGCTCCCCCATCAGTAAATTTAACAGGGGGAGATTGAAGCTGATGGGGATTGGGCCCCCCATCGGCAAAGAAAGACTGTTGGTGGGCGCATGAAACTGAGGGGGATTGGGCATCCCCTCAGCAAACAACAAATGGGGAGGGGGTTACAGTGTGCTGGTGGGGAGTGGGCTCTCCCGTCGGCAAATTACTGGGTCAGGAGGGCAAGGTATGCCCTGCAATAACTGGTCGCTTCTTCACTGTAGCAGAATGGCTGACGCTGTAATGATGAGGCGGCCCCTGATTGCAGTGGCAAAAACATTTCAAAGTGGTGGCATGCTGGCTGAACTAGTGTCAGCAGTAGCATGCCGCCGCATTGGGGAAAGTGGGCCAAGCCTCAAAAGGCACCGGTGCACTAGCCTTAACAGTGCTGCACCTCCACAACCTGCTTCTGCAGCAAGCTGCCGCAACATGTTTCTTGCACATGCATGCAATCAAACATAAAAAAGAAAAAGGAAATGGCTTACAGTAAATTAAGAATTTAAAGGTATCTACATGGTTGGCTAATAACATTCAAGCATATAATCTAAAATTCTATTCAACTCAAGTACATAATCCTGACTATAGAAAGAACTTTAACCAATATAGGTTCAAAACTTTTCCCAGCAACATTCTGGTGGTAAGAGATACACGAGATCCTACAATATCAGTAAATTGCCAATGCGATGTAAAAGAATTTGAAAATTTGCACCATATAACTTTGAAATGTTCTTGGTATAAGGATTTAAGAGAGACTTATCTGGGTGACTTCATTGGTTCCTTAGTTATGCCACAAGGTTTATTTTTCACTTGCTGTTTAATTCCGAAAACTTACATATTTTGGAGAAATTGGCTTAGCTATATATCTTATAAAAGCAACACAGTGCAGGAAGAAGAAGTATGCCTCCTGGGCATCTGAATGAATGAGTTCATCAACTGGCTGAAGTTTAAAATGCTGTATTTTTGAGATGAATTCAGAAATCTAGCTATTGTATTGTATAGTGAGTTATTTTATATAATTGTATAATTAATGTTGTATAAAGAATTTTATATCTTATATAATTTGTGTCTTGTCTATATTGTAATGGCAATATGCCAACAGTAAACTTTATGTACTTACTTACATAAATAGCAAATAATAAAGGGGACAAGGGGCAACCCTGGCAGGTACCTCTGGTTAATGCGAATCTAGAAGAATATGTGCCATTAATCTTTATGATGGCCTAAGGGGCAACATACAGACTGTAAATGAGATCCAGGAAGGATGGGGAGAACTGGAACATAGATAAAGTATATGTTAGAAATTTCCAGGAAATTGTGTTGAATGCTTTTTGTGCATCTAAGCTTAAAATCATAGAGGGAAGTTTGATTTTGTTAATAAGCTGTATGAGGTATAGGGTTTGTTTATTATCTATCATTTTACATGCTGCTATAAAGATGATGGAATCATTACTCAAGGAAAGGATTGTGACATACCTTGAATCCAGTGGACAGCAGGATCCGAGACAGTATGGTTTCATGGCAAGCAGGTCTTGCTAAACAAACCTGATATATTTCTTTGACTGGGTGACAAGGGAGATTGATCAGGGAGGGTCAGTAGATGTGGCCTGCCTGGATTTTAGCAAGGCCTTTGATACCGTCCCACATAAAAGGCTAATAAACAAATTGAGTAGCCTGGGAGTCAGATCTGGGATTGTTAACTGGGTTAGAAATTGACTGAGTGGTAGGACACAAAGGCTGGTCGTGAACAGAGCTCAGTCCATAGAATGGGAGGTGACCAGTGGGTTGCCTCAATGATCAGTGCTAGGGTCAGTCCTCCTTGATGACTATCTGTTAATGGTGGATCAGGGCTGGGGCCATCCCCTAGACCTCCAGGGTATGTAACAATTATATAATACATATTAATATAATCAAAATGGGAGATTGGGGTTTGCGGGGGGGGGGGCAGTAGCCTACTGGGGAATAATAGATTTATACATTGCAGGGGATAGGGGCTTGTGTTGGTGGGTAGACTATCAGAAGGATAATTGATTTATACATTAGGGAGGATTGGGGCTGGGGGGCTCTGGACTACCAGGTATACTACATATGTTATAAAAAATACTGTACATATTCATGTCTTAATGGTATGGCTGTGGTTGCTGTAAACTGTGGGACGTTGCCACCAAGACTCTTCCCAATAAAGAACTGGGTGCAGGGTCCCTGGTACACTGGCAATCGGTGCAAGTCACCTTTGTCATGGCTTGCACCGACTTTTGATAATCGGGCACATGGCATTGATTGTTCACACATCAAAGCACTACAAATTCAAGCCACATTCATAAAAAAAAGCCAGAAAGAATCCCATTGTCCATAGATAGTGCTTGTTGAAGAGACAACCTTATGGTCAAAGTGGTAGTTCCATTTTGGTCCCAGGGAAGTCTGATGTGGTGGTACGCAAATGAAAGGAGAAACATTCAAAGGATTTTTTTTTTAATTTATCTCCGGTAATGTCCCAAAAAGCCAACATCTTTATTAAGTCATTTTTCTTTAGCGTCTGAAAGTTGGATAATTTTCAGTTCAAACATTCACTGTTCATCTGAAAGTTTAGTAATTTTCACTTCAAACATTCACTTTTCATGAATATTCTTGAAATTACCTTTTAATACTCTAACATTAAAAATCACTTATGGAGTGGCTTGGTCTTGAGACATAGTTCCCTACTGGTGTATTCTCATATTTGTGGGTGATTGTGAATATGTGGTGGTTCATTCTCGTTTTGAACTTCTGTCCAGTTTTAGCAATATAGCAGCTATCCTCACATTTCGTAAACTGTATCATATATACTACCTTACTAAAAGAAAGGAATATGAGTTTTGGATTTCAAAAGTTTTTCCATTGTGAATGACAGATGCCTCAGGAGAGATGTGTGTACATAGTGTGCAGCAAGGTGTTTTGCATGGTTTTGTACCTTTGTCGCTTAGTTAGAGCTCAGTGGGAAGCTAGCGTTATATCAGTTTCTGATTCAGGTTTGATGGTTGGTGAAAGGCAAGCACTGGTGGTATGGGTATTATGGATTTTTTAGCCTTATTCTCAGACAATGGTGGCTGTAAATCTTTTCTTATTTTCCATAATTTTTCCAGTTCTGAATTGTATGTTAGTACCAGAGGTGTGCATTCAGATGTTCTCTTAAGCTTGTACTTTAATAATTCTTCTCTGGGCATGCAAAACATGGACTGAATATTCCTGTCTTTGTAGTTGGATTTATATCCCTTCTGTCTGAAGGATTCTTTTAGTGCACCAAGACGTCTGTCCTTGCCTTTCTGGTTTGAACAAATGCAGTGATACCGGATGGCCTGACTGCATATTATAGATGTTTTGGTGTGTAAATGATGGATGTTCATGCTATGAAGGTAACTGCAGCTGTCTGTTGGTTTCCTATACAAATATATTTGTAGTCTTTCATTTTTTAGTATGAATGTGACGTCAAGGATATGTAGACACTGAACAATTTATTTGGAATTTTATGGACGGACGGAATTTACTGAAGTTCTTAGAACATTGTTTTAAGTTTTCATCTCCTTCTGTCCACATCAAGCATATCTAATCAATATATCAGTAGTATTTTAATGGTTTGTAGTGTTGTGTATTGAGGAATTTTTCTTCTAGATTGGTCATGAAGTGGTTTGAGTACTGTGATGCCATCCTGGTGCCCATAACTTTCCCCATGTTTTGAAGGTAGATCTCAGTGTTAAAGCCGAAGTAACTGTATGTGAGGATGCATTTAATACGTTTAGCTATCACTTCTTGTGAATATCTGCTGTCCATGGCTCCTTTTTTGTATGTATTTATAGCATGCAGTGTGAGGAATGTTGCTATATAAGGATTCAACATCCATGGTGATTAAAATAGTGTCAGAAGGTAATTGGTTGTTAAATGCAGTTTGTTTAAAAAGACTGTTGTATCCTGTATGAATGTCCATGTGTTGCACTAATGGTTTGAGTACACCTTCTATGAATACAGAAATCTCCTCTGTTACTGTGCAAATTAGTAATATAATTGATCTGGCATGGTTTCCAGTCTGTGAATTATTGGTAACATGTACTGTACAAGGTTTCTAGTGCTGGCCTTGTTGGCATAACATTTTTCAGTTCATGGTGTATATGTTATGGAAATGTGCCAATTAGTTGTTTTAACGTTGTTTAATGAATTTTTTTGTGGGGCCTGTGGTTAACGTTCTGTAGCAGGTGTTGTCCAAAAGTTGTGTGTAGCCTTCCCATATGTAGTTATTTGTGTCCAAGATCACAGCTGCACCACCTTTATCTGCAGGTTTAGCCCTGTCCCATTTATGATGTGTAGAGAGAGTTTGAAACAAGGATTCTGCCTACTATCTCTGTATTTTCTGTTAGACTGCACAGTCAGCTCCTGGCTTTACTTGTTCTTTCCTTTTCTCTTTTTGCTGTTTCTACCTTGCTTATACATAGTTATAAGAAATATGTACGAAACTGGGTTATCTGATTTGCAAATTAGATGTAGTTATAATAATTATAAGAATAATGTTATTTGTTAAGTGCTATTCACATCATACTCTAATATATTGATGAAGAAAATATAAAACTTGCTAACAATATTAATATAATATGCAGAATCAATTAATATCAAAATCAAAAATCAGGAAAAGCACACAAACACGGATGGGTTTTAAGAGCAATTTTGAAGCTCTCCACTATCTGGCACTCTTGTATCTGACAAGGTAGAGAATTCCACAGGGTGGGGGCAGCATAAATAAAAGTCCATGCTCTGGAGATTTTCAAACGGATCCTGGGAATCTCTAGCAATCTCTCATTGGTTGATAAGAGTGGTCAGAGGAGGCAGTAGGGATTCAAAAGTTCTTGCAAGTAACTTGGACCCAAACCATGTAGGGCTCTGAAAGTCAATAAACCAACTTTAAAGGTGATCTGCTACTGAACTGGCAGAGAGTGCAGCACAAGAGAAATATGTCTGGATTGAGTCAATCCAGACAATAACATGGCTGCAGCACTAGGTGGTTAGAGGTTAGAGGAGCACGGTTGTGTAGCGGACTTCAATAAATTTCTATCTATTATTTTGATACTTTAGGCTCACTGCAGCATTATTGAAGGACCTGAGTGACACCATATTTTGTGCTATTGAATGTGAGAAGGCAGTAAGGAGGGTTGATGGGATACTAGGATGCATAGGGAGAGGCATCACCAGTAGAAAACAGGAAGTTGTTATCCCTTTCTACAGACAGTTGGTGAGACCCCCTATTTTTTCCCCAGTTGTTTAACCAGGAGTGGCACACTAAGCTGAAAGCTTGTTTACAGGTCTGACCTGGGAGCACAGGTAAGTTAAGTAACTTAATCAAGGTCACACAGTATGCAAGTGGGCACTGTGGGATTCAAACCCAGGTCTCTAGATTTGCAGCTCAGAGCCTTAAACCACTGCACTATATTACTTCCCTGGAGTACTGCATGCAGTTATGGAGACCCCCTCTCTGCAAGGACATTGGCAGAATGGAGGCTGTCCAGAGGAGGGCAACCAAAATGGTGTAGGGTCTGCACCAGAAGACATACGAAGATATATTAAAGGAGCTTAATATGTATACCCTTGAGGAGAGGAGGAAGTGGGGGACATGATAGAACTTTCAAGTACCTCAAGGGAATCAACAAAGTCCAAGAGGGTAGCATCTTTCAGAAAAAGAGATGTACAAGAACAAGGGGGGCACAATTTGAAGATAGAGGGGAAACTGATCAGAAGTAGTGTGAGGAAGTATTTTTTCACAGAGAGGGTTGTGGATACATGGAACAGCCTTCCTGAGGAGGTAGTGGAGTCAAAAAAAGTGGGGGAATTCAAGAATGCATGGGATAGACACAAGGCAATTCTAGTGGGGGTAGGATGAAGTTGGCTGTTAGTTAACTGGGATCTGCAGCTTATCCATTAGGTAGGGAAATGGGCAAACTAGGTGGGCCAAGCGGTCCTTATCTGCCATCAAATTCTATGTTTCCATGTTTCAATCAAGAAGATTTCTGAAGGGTTTGGCTGAGTTCTCTATCTCCACACTACCCCATGTTTGGCTGTTGATTTGTCAAGATCTTTGAGTACTGTTAACCATCTACTACTTTAATTTCATATACCCTGGAGGGTTGTTGAGAGTATCTTACATGTTCTTGCTTTGACTATTAAGTTACTGTTAATTTGTTCCCCCACCATCTAAGATGTGGTGCGGGGACTGAAGTTTATCTGGATATTTTATTCTCAGTAGTGGGAGTGCTCTGGGTGTATGTTTACATTTTTCATGCAGTGATATTGGGTGATTAGTTATTTCTTTTCAACCTTTTCTGTAGTTTTAGGGAGAGGTAGTTTTTGGGAGTTACTTAGGGTAGATTGGGATATATGTTATTGGGGGTGGGGTTTTATGTTGTTACTTTTAAATATGTGCCTGGGAAAGAGTTTAGGAAGGCATAGCTACTTGGCGACCCTCCTTCGGAACCTTCACCTATTTGAGCTCCCATCACTCCCTTAAGAGATCTATGGGAGATGTTGGGCCCTGGGAATTGCTCGGGGGGTCCAGGGGGGACCAGTCTGGGTGGTTACTGGAGATTCACAGATACAGGTGGCGAGGTCGAGGAGACACCCTTGGGCAAAATGGCCACTAAAGATGTGTCCTCCCTGTTTGGTGCCCATACCCAAGGACTCTACAGAAATTAGTGGGCAGGTAGCTGATCCAGCAGTCTCCTCTCATCCTTTTTGGGCTGTGTTATGCAATGCCAGGTTGATGAGGAACAAGACTGCCATAATTGTGAACTTGATTGCCTTGGTAGAACTGGCTTGCATCACGGAGACCTGGCTGGATGAAAATGCAGCTCTTATTTTGGAGGTGGCAGTGCCAGCTGGGTACTCTGTGATACACACCTTGAGGAAGGATCGCAGAGGTGGGAGGGTGGCCATTTGTTTTAAATCTAACCTGGGCCTCACGGTGCTGCCTATGGGTCCCATGGAGTCATTTGAAAGTGTTGCCAAGCAGGGGGCCCTGGTGCAGATTACCAGATCCTCCTGCTCTATCATTCCCCAAGTAGGGAGAATGAATTTTTGAGGGAGCTAGGGGAGCTAGTCACTGGTCTGGTATTGGAGTCCCCAAGATGGTTAGTTCTCTGGCTGGGTAGATGACGGGCTCTTCATATTTGGTAATGATCTCCTAAAGAGCATGGAGGTGCTGGGCCTGACACAAAATGTAATATCAGCAACCCACTCATGTGGCCACACATGGGACTTGGTGTTTTCATTAGGTTTTGAGACCACTGACCTTAGAGTTGTTCCTGTAGTTTAGTCAGATCATAGCACCATGAGCTTCAGGTTTGGGGGTCCCCTGAAGCCCTTGCCTCTACGGAAATGGTCTGGTACCACCCTTTGTGGGGTTTATCTCCATTAGGCTTATTGGCAGTGCTGGACCTATTGAGTGAGGACTGCATGAGTGATTGGCATGGAGGAGGAGGTAGCAGCCTATAATGGGGCTGTCACTGCTGCCTTTGATTCAGTCACACCCGTTCAGGTCCGACCCTTATCTACTCATCAGAGACCTCCCTGGTTTGATGGGGAACTTAGGGAGTTAAAGATTAAGGGTCAGAGGTAGAGAGACATTGGAGGGGCTCTGGCCTGATGGAAGACAAATTGACCCTGGTGTCCTATTATAAGTATTATCAGGGGGCACTCTCCTGTAAGAAAGCAGAATTTTTGTCAAGAGAGATTGCTGTGGCTAGGAGCAGACCAGCTCAGCTCTTCTGCACGGTGAATCAGCTCTTACATCTGGCCTGCCTCCATGTGGGGAGAGTGAATTCAAGTACTATGTGCAAGGAGTTTGCTGTTTTTTACTGACAAAGTGTCCACTATCATAGCTGAGATCTCCTCCAGCATCACTCAAAGGGATTGTGGGGCCCACTCTGAGAGGTTCTGGAGCACTTCTGTCTGGGCTGAGTTAGATCTGGTTAGGGTGGAGGAGTTGGTGAAGATTGTCTCAAGACTGAAGCCAATGCATTGTAAACTGGACCCAGGTCTGACACATCTTTTGGTTGGATGTATGGATCTGATTTGACCCGTTGTTGCTGAGATCGTCCAGAGTTCCTTGAAGAGTGGGGTCTTCCATCTGGCCTTGAAAGAGGCCTTGGTTAGACCCCTATTAAAGAAATTCTCATTGGACCCAGACTGTCTTGTCAACTACAGGCCAGTCTCTAACCTCCCAATTTTAGGGAAGGTTATAGAAAAAGTGGTGGCAAGTCAACTTGAGGAGCGTCTCATCTCTTCCTCCACCTATGAGATTTTTCAGTCTAGGATTAGGGCTGGGCATAGTATGGAGACCACCCTGGTGAAGGTGCTTAATGATCTCCTAATGGTGAGAGACAGGAGAGATCATTCCATCTTGGTCCTCCTGGATCTCTCAGCGGCATTTGACACTGTGGACCATAAGGTGCTGCTTGAGTGACTGCAGTTCTGGTGTGGCCTGTCTGGTAAGGTCATCAAATAGTTCATGTCATGCCTGACAGGTAGAGTTCAGAGGGTAGTGATGGAGTTGGCTTCATCTAGCCTGAAGCATCTAACCTGTAGTGTTCTGCAGGGGTCAGTCTTGTAACCCTTATTGTTCACAGTATATATGCTGCCATTGGGAGACATTATCAAGTGATATGGGTTGGGTTTTCATTGCTATGCAGATGATACCCAGCTATACTTGTCCTGTGCACCAAGTGACTAGGTGGCGGACTCTGTATTTAACAACTGCCTGTCTGAGATCCGGACCTGGATGTCCCATAATTGGTTGAGACTCAGCCCAGACAAGACTGAGGTACTGGTGGTGGATCCGGGTCATTGTGGGGGGATGGAGGTTTGTGGAGACCCCTTAGTCCTGTGCTGGGGGGGGTGCCGCTGACCCCATCTGAATGGGTGAAGAATCTGGGTGTGATTCTTGACTAAGGCTTGACACTTGATGCTCAGGTGTTGGCCGTTGTTAGGAGCAGATTCTATCATCTGAGGAACATTGCCTGGATTCGGAACCTGTTGCCCCACAAGGACCAAACTTCACTAGTACATGCTTTTGTAACATCTAGACTGGCTTACTGCAATGTCCTGTACCTAGGGCTATCTGGAGGTAACCTCTGTGGACTGCAGCTAGTGCAGAGCACAGTGGCAAGATTACTGATGGGTGCGTGTAGATATGATCATAATATACCCATCCTTCGTGAACTGCACTGGCTGCTGGTTAAGTGGAGGATTACCTTCAAAGTTGGGTTACTGACCTATAAAGCCCTACATGAAAGGAGGGCCAGTCTACCTGCAAGATCTCCTTGTGCCTCACTATCCATCCCAGCTGTCCATTCCACCGAGGGCTGTCTCACTAATATTCCTACGGCTAGGTTGTGTCACTCTGGCAATAGAGCATTTTTGGTGGCTGCACTTGCCCTGTGAAATTTATTACCTAAACAACTGCAGGAGGCACCTTGGTGGATACCTTCAAAATAGGACTAAAAATGTATCTATTTAGCTAGGTTTTTAGTTTGTAGATATTATGGATTGACTGCAATTGATTGGATAGAGAGTTTTATATATATTATGGGATTTGGATAGTGCTGCTTGCTCCAACTGTGTATTTTTATGAATATTTTACAATTTTGTATTGTGTTTTAACTGTGAAGCGCTCTGAGTCTCTGGAAAGGGACGCTATAGAAATACTGTATCTATCTATCTATCTATCTATCTATCTATCTATCTATCTATCTATCTATCATCTATCTATCTATAACAGTACATCACGAAGAGTTCTGTGTAAAGCACAGCAGGATTTAGAGTGACATGGGTATAATAGCGTAGGGAATTACCACTACCCCTGTTGCTCTGCACATTCGGTGTAAAGGGATTAAGTTGTCATATGCTGGGATGCCTAATGGAGCTGCTCCCATAGTGGAGTGACTAAGACACCAGCACATGGTGGGGGGTAGGAGACCTTGGATTGTGGTTCAGTTCCCCCCAGGGCCTACTCCTGCTGCAATTTTTATTTAAAGTCATTTCCCCCTCCCAATTTTCTCCCTATTCCAAAAGTTCGCAACCCCCTGGAGTTGATTATATTAAATCTGGGGTGTGGGGGGCAAAGCTCCCACAAAAAAATAAACAAGTCCCATTATTTTCAATGGGGCTGTGCTGTTGTTGTTAGGTCACTCTTTTACCTGACATTGTTTTTGAGTGCGATATTTTCCTTGCAGCATTTATTGCCCCACGGTTTATGTATTTGGTGACATGACCTCATGCCATATCTAGATTCATTCTAGATTTATAAGGAGGCAGTATATAGCGCAGTGGTCTAAGGCTCTGAGCTGCAAATCTGGTGACATCCAGAAGACCAGACCTGGGTTTCAATTCCACAGCTTCCACTTGCATACTGTGTGACCCTGAGCAAGTCACTTAACCTCCTTGTGCTCCCAGGTCGCTCCTGTAAAAAAGCTTTCAGCTTAGTGTGCTATACCTGGTTAAAAACAACTAAATACAAATAAAAATTCCCTCATGAATCAGGATCTTAAATAGTTCTGTCACGGTTCTTTGTTTATAAATAGAACAAAATAGTATTCTTTTTTTTATTCATTTCAAGTTTATTTTCCAGTAACCAATTAGCCATGTTTTCATATTTGTAGTCAAAATTTTGTTTTAATATCTTTATGTCTTTATTAGCCATGTATAACATAATAGTATCCACATATAACACCATTTCAGATCTTGAGCATATTGCTGGAAGTTCATTAATAATGACGAAAACAACATGGATCCCAATATTGAGCCTTGGGTTGCCCATAATGTACATCCTTAAAACTGGATGTCCTATTTACACAAACTTGTCTTTTCCTATTTGTTAGGTAACTGTGTATCCATTTTAACAGAGGGACCTCAAAGTCTATATCTGATTGCTTTGTTTCCAAAAGGGGGTGATTCACAAGGATGAATGCCTTGGTCATGTCCATGAATGCCACTCTTGTGTATAATCCTGCCTCCATATTTTCCTGCAGGTCATTCGTGAACATCACCAAGGCAGTCACCATGCTACCCCCCCACTGAACTCATTTTTGTACTGATGTCAATATATTATATTTCTCTAAATATTCTGAAATCTGTGACTGCATCAGCCTCTCCTGGATCTTACCAATCAATGACAAGAGAGATATTAGCCCATAGTTACTTGGGTTGTTGGACTGACCCCCCTTTAAAGGCTACTTAAACAAGCAGGTTTTTTTTAACTGCAAACTCCAAAATTTGGCTTCATAGCAAGGTAAAGTAAAGGCTACAGTTTACATTTATGCTAAAACTGCACTTATTTAAATAACATAAATGCAGTTTCATAGCTTTTAAAAATGTAAACAACAACCTTTCACTTTCAAAAACAGCCTTGCTTGCTCTCTAAAATGTCCACCACGTGTGTCAAGTGATGAGTCATGATGACATAATTGGAGCCAGAGGCAGAGACCCACATGGCTCTCTATAGTGCTAACTAGTTCTTCTTTGCCCCTTTGTTTTGAATTGTTTCACCAGAATAATCAATACCATGTGTTAAAACGTGGATCATTTTGATTAGTACACGTTAGGCTATGGTTTTGTTCATTTTGTTGACTTTAACTTGCTGAGAATGTTTTGTAATCTAGCTGACTTTCTCTTTGGCAAACCACAGTACAGTACAACACTTCAAATACCTGATGATCTAGTGGTTATGTGATGCCCTGAATTTTGTAGCAAAGTACTGGTCTGGTCCAATCCAATTCCAAAGCTCATGCGTTCTTGGTAATCCACAAATAAGCTTCTCTTGTAGTGTTTTTCCATGTGAACCCCCTGCACCGAGCCTACCTTCTGTTGAACACCCCCCCGCAATCCATGCTCTGTCTTTAGTACTACCTGGGGCCGCATATGAGCTTGCAGCCTCATGAAGAGAATTATAACACCTCAGATTGTAATCTTGTACCTCAGACAGTTGTGCATACTATACCAATACACTTCATCAGCTGGCACTGTTAAAAAATGCCTCCCAAATCACTCTCCATTCCACTTTCTTAATGTTTGATTTCTGCTCACACAGTAAACATTGAGTGGTTCACTACCCTTCTGCACACTGAAGGCAGTCCCCTGTTGCATTTTTTTCCCCAACAACTAGGTCTTCCTTGAGGGCCAAGTAATAAGCATCAGGACCCACCAGAAAAACTGCTGTTCATGCCCTCATAAGGGTTGCACTTACTATGGATAACAATATTTATTAGCAGGAGAGGCATAATAATGCCTTCAGCAAATCCTCCCAACTTCCAATGTAGGTCTATTCCTTTACCTGTGATCTTTAGAAGGCAAGGCAAGGCAATTTTATTTATAAGACATCCAATCTTGGAGGCTCTGGGTGCTGAACATAAACAAGGACATCCAGCAGAATATAAAAAAGCAGGACAGTTCCTGGCAATTCTTCTCCAGTACTTTTCTGTGCCCTACTCCATGATGCAAGTTGGCTGGCCACCACCCTTCTGAGTATTGAATGACCTATACACAGCTCCCTCGATACTATCCCAACAAGCGTCAATATCCTGCCCACCCAAGGGTAATCTCCCTACACTGAATTCAAGTAACAGTTTAGGTGCAGCCCTGCCAGTCTCAGTATTTGTCTTCACTGGTTGCTGTCATCCACAGTCAGATAGTGATCATGGTGCTGGTAGGCTCACATCTTAGATTTCATATTGATCTGCTCAACATCCCCCTTTCTGTCTTCCCCTAACCTGAATATAGCTTTACCCTGCTGGAATGGCCTCTTCAGTCCCTGTCTGTCATTCATTCTTCTCACCTGCCTCCCACACCAAAAACCAGTGAACTTACTACTTTCCTGCACCATGAATGCGGTTAGTACAGTCTCCCGTGTTTTTACATATTAATAATAAACTTGATCTTCTGGTAAGCCAGGCTGATAGCAGCAGGGCACAAGGGGAAATATAGGCTTTCCTACCCATATAAGATCTAAGCCACCTATGACTAGGCACTTTTAAATAACGTGCATAATGATGCACACACACGTCTTTTAATAGTGCCTAATCAAAAGTAGCCAAGCTCTTTTAAGGATAGGAAAGCTCATCTTTCCCCTTACTCCCTGCTGCTATAAGCCTGGCTTACTGAAAATATGTGTTTATTTTTGATGTGTCAAATAACCTGGGGACTATACTACCTGCATTCATGATGCAGAAGGGTGATGAGCTCACCTGTTTTTGGTGTGGGGAGAAGGAGTGAAGAATGAATACCAGAGGAGGACTGAGAAGTCCACTCCTGCAAGGTACTGCTATATTCAGGGAAGGAGGAAGACAGAAGGGGAGAAATATGAGCAGATCACTGTGAGATATAAGATGTGGGACTGCCAACACCATGATCACTACCTGACCCCATTGTCCTCGCCAACATCCCCCTTCCCATAAACCAGTTCATGCAATAGTCCAAGGCTGTGTGTGGGTATTAATGTGTGAAATGGTTGCCACTACACTGTCAGTCACTTCGCTACCAGTTTAGCATTGCTTGTAAAGCACTTCGGGATACAATGTGTATGAAAAGCACTATATAAATGCTGATTCTTCTTATTGTTATTAATTCCCATAGAAAAAGAAGAGAAGACAAGCATATTTTCGATTTCCGAGAAAGTATGAACTCTGGCATTGGACTACACAAGAACTATGCTACAAACAAGTAGTGGATCTAGAGGGTGGTGCAGGGTGCGCCTGCACCTCCCCAATGTAACTTATTTGCTTGCTGCAGCTGCATTTCACTTTGTTGAAGAAGTCTGATTTATTGATTGTACAAATGTTTACATTCAAAACTATGGATCACATTTGTGGGTTCTGTCAAAAATGTACTAGAAAAGAATAATAGCAGAAAATATAAAGGTTTAATAAAAATGTTAAAAAGTGCATATAGAGTATGTACACTGCCCCAGCTCCCCCAGTGTAACATCCTGGATCTGCCACAGCCACTAGACCACCAGGTTATTTAAGATTCATACTGTACTGTGATTTGCTAAAGAGAAAGCTGGTTGGATTAAAACACAATTTCGGCATGTTAAAATAAACCAAATGAGCAGAACCATAGCTATGTGTATTGATCAAAATAATGCTCATGGTTTTGACCATTTTGATGAAACAATTCTATACAAAGGGAAAAAAGAACTAGTTAGCACTATAGAGTGCCATATAGCTCTCTGACTCTGGCTCCAATGATGTCATCACTTAACACATTTGGTGACCATTTTAGGAAGCAGGTAAAGCAGTTTTTGTTAAATTGGAAAGCTGATTTTACATTTTTCAAATGCTTTGGGACTGCATTTAGATACATTATATAAATGTAGTTTTAGCACTAATGACTACAGCAGCCTTTCCTATAATCCTCTATGAAGTCAGATTTTTGAATAGTTGGTTGTCAAAATGTTGTTTAGGTATCCTTTAAATATGGAAATTGCATATGCCTTCTTCTATATACAGTATGTGGCACAATCTTAGAGGTAAAGGATTTGCTATAAATTATTTCTAAGGGATAAGCAAGTTGTAACTTGTGTTAGATGAGCCATCTTGATTGTGAAAGAATTATGTCAGTCATAGCCTTATAAAGAATTCCTCCTGATCTGAATAGTATTTCATCAAGTTTTTGTAGTGGAGCAAAATGTCATACCTTTAGAGAGAACTGACATTTCAGGCTGTGATAGCAGATGGCTGGAGAGGCTAACTATTCCATTGTGCAATGTTGCCTAATTGCTATTTTAAGTGAATTCTGATTCAGTGATCCTTGTGGACCAATATCTGGTGCATATATTCACTGCCCTTTGGCCCTTGGTGTGAACAAGGTAGGGGCCTATGTGTGCTATATAGTTTGAATTCCAAGATACTGAAGATCTAACATTCTCTTTAGTATCTTGGAGTTCAAACTGCTCAGCATATACATTCTGAACCTTAGACCTTCAGTATCTTGGATAGAGGAATATTTCTCTACATCAAGTCACTTCAAGGATATTCAGGGATGGCAAACATTTGAATTGAAAGTGATCCAACTTTTAGACATTAAAGAATAAGCATTTGTCAATGCTGAATGTTGGCTTTCTGGCATTGGCACTTTTAGTGCAGGAGGTAGAGAGGTGCAAAATAGGAATGGCAGTAAAGTATTGAACTAACACCAACCCCAACCCCACCCTGCAGAGAGTGACAGGCATTGGGGGTGTGCCTTCGGATCATCAGGCATAACACTCATGCCATTTCATTTCACACTACCCTGCAGACACTGACAGGAGGTGCGGTGTGATTGGGGGTCTTTGAGCCTTGCACTCATCCCATTCCATAAGAAAGCATGCTGAAATGGGTGTAGTACAGGAGAATGGGGTGAACGCTGGGGCCAAAGACCAGGTGTTGCAGTGTGCTTTAGGGTCCTTGGCCCTTACACTCATCCCATTCCATAAGGAAATATGCTGAAATGGGTGTGGTATAGGAGAATGGGATGAACACTGGGTCCAAAGACCCCAAAGCACACCTCAATGCCAGTCAGTGGCTACAGGATGGGGATGGAATGGCGTGTGTATTGTGGGCGACGATCCCAAGTCACACCCCCAATGCCTGTCAGTCTGTAGTGAGTAGGGAATTACATTTGGAAACCCTAATGCCCTGGGTGTTTGTTGGTATTTTTGCTCCAAATTTGTAAAATGGGATTTTTGTGACCCTAAATCATGAACAGTGGCACTATCATTTCATTATTCAATCCGGAAAGGTGGTTTTACACAGCAAGTGTGCCATTTGGCACCACAGGTGTGAAGACACATTTCTGGCAGAATGTGAAAAATGACAGTGGCACTGTTCATGAGGTTGTGTGAAAAAATGGCAATGTTGAAAATCTGGAGTGAAAATATGAAAGACTGGCAAAATTACGACCGTGCACAGAAACTGCGCAACGCACGCCTGTAACACAATCATTTTTTGGATTTTTTCCACCAAATTTTCAATGTGGGTATTTCTGAACCTCTCTTCATGAACAGTGGCACTGTGATTTTCTTAATCTGTCCTGAACAGTGATTTCCCACAGTGACCATGCTATTCTGCATCGGAAGTGCAAAAATACATTTCGGTCAGAATGTGAAAAATGACAGCTGTACTGTTCATAAGGAGGTGTGAAAAAAATGAAAATGTTGAAAATCTGGAGTGAGAATATTACAGATTCACAAAGTTGTGAGTGTGCATGGAAACTGTGCAATGCACGCTTGTAACAGTCATTTTTTTTGAATTGTTTCACCAAATTTGCAACATATGCTTTTTGAGAGCCCACCTCATGAACAGTGACACTGTCATTTCATTAATCAGTCCCAAAAGGTAATTCTGCGCAGTGACCGCGAAATCACCTTTCAGACCAGATAACACCATGATAGTGACTGAATTCATGAGGAAAGGTCCCAAGAACCCCATGGTGAAAATTTGGTGCCAAAAGTAAAAAAAAATGGCTGTGATATTCACCTAAGCTGAAAAAAACACCATTTATGCCATTACACAGCTTACCGGCATTTCTTCAGTTCGTGGTCGGCTTTGAAGAGTGCAGACGTGTCCCCAGTTCACCGAAGATCATTGCGCCGGGCTCTGGAGGTAAGTATGGGGTGAAGGGGAGTGTGGGGAGGTGGGGTGCGCAGAGGTTGAGTGTGGGTTGAGGGAGGGGGCAAGAAACTCAATGAGGGACCATTTTCATTTGTTAACAGGGTTTTAAAAAAATAAAGATGACACGGGACATTTGACATGCTGGAATGGGCTCCCAGCATGCCACCTGGATGTTTGTTGGGGGGTGAAGTGGAGCTGACAGGGATTGGTCACTCCATCGGCCATACTGTGTGCTGGGGGGGCATATGAGCTGAAGGGGATTGGGCACCCCCTCTGCACACAACACATTGGGAGGGCTTCATGTCATTGGAGATTGGGCTATCCCAAAGGCAAATGAACTGGGGATGGGCATGCCGATAGGGGGACTGGACACCCCTTTCAGCTTTCATGTATGCAAATTTCATGGAGATGGAGAGGCAGCTGATGACAGCCACTGCTTGCTGATGCCAGTAATATGTAAATTGCCGATGACAGCCACTGCTTGCCGACATGTATGTAAATTGTTATATATTACCACCACTGATTGCAGTGGCGGTTTCCTTTCAACTGTACACCACTGCATCTGAAATGCTGTCATAGGCAGCTTGGCCATTCATTGGTGAGGTATGGTCCTGCCTGTAAAATGGAGCAGGGCATTGGCAGAGCAGATGGCACACCTCTGAAAGTTATATGGTGCCACTATGTTACTTGCACATGCGCACAAGCCAACATAAAAAGGACTTAAGATAATGGATTTTAGAACATTATTAGAGATCAGGTCAAAAACATGTTTCAAATGTTTCTCCTTTCATCCTTGCACTACCACACCAGCCCCCTGCCCCAGACCAAAATGAAATTATCACTTTAACCTTAAGGTTGTCTCTTCCAGCCAGCCTGGTGGCACTGAGGGTTGAGACACTGGATGCCACACATTATGCCACACTGGTGACCCATGTTTAGAAATGACCTTGGGTTGCCAGGGAGCTGGCTGGTGGGGAAGGCCAGAGTAGAATTTCCCCTCCGGTGTGGGCACCCACCCCTCTGAAGTCCAGCACCCACTGGATGGAGGCCAAATGGGTGCGTAGGTGGTAGGGGTGGCAATGCAAGTCTGGGATGGAGTGGAAGGGGTCACCGGATCATGGTGTGTGCAGGCACCTCCACACCCTTGTACAAATGTGTATGCTGTGACCCCAGGATGGGGGGGGGGGGACACTAAAAAGAATATGGAAAAAAAGTTGTCTCTTCTGCAGCACTCTAATGGCAATGGGATTCTCCCTGTCTTTTTTTATGATATGAACTGACTTTTCAGTGCTTTGATGTTTACACGAGCTACACCATGTCTCACTTGAATCCACATCCAATCTTTGTATCTGACTTGTTATTCAACTCTGTTTTCACTGACATGAAGAAGGAAGTATATCTTTCAAAAGCTAGTCTCAAAAATAATTTTGTTAGTCTAATAAAAGATATCACCTGCAACATATTTTTTGTTCTTTTTTCTTCTACATCATCAGTTGGACTAACATAGCTACCACATTTCTTTATCAAACATGCATACAAATTGACATGCTTACTTGAATTTGGCCAATACAATACAGTGTGATGTGAAAAGGGTTTCTTTGTGACTCTGTGTTCATTAGATTCCTTTCCATGGGTTGGTTTTGTCAAATCCCCTGGCCATGCATTTATACATCTGTGCTGAATTTAAATATCAGAAAACATTTTTCTGCCACAGAAGCTAAAACAACAGCTAGGAGTAAAGAAGCAAATTACCCAATTCACCTAAATGGAGCTCTAACTACTATGCATGTTTTTAAAGGAAAACTACACCCTCATATTTTGAAAATTGTTTTGGTTTCCATGTTGACAGACAACTCTTTTCCTGTAGCTGTTAATGATATGTGTGTTTGCTTCAGTTTGTTTTCATTGTTCATGCTAGTCCCCTGTAACTATCATTGGGGTCTCCATTTTCTGGTTCTCAAACTATCATCCATGAGAGGCGCAGTACGCATTAGCAGATGAGAACATGATGTGCCAGCACCCTTTAGACTTCACAGAATGTCTGTCTGCTTAATTAGAGTTTAACAAAGCTAGTTACAGGAAGGAGTGCAATACTGTACCACATTTACCTTCAGTTAGCGTTGCAGCTGTCCGAGTTGTAATGCAGAGTTTTTCCCTTTAAATTGTAATCAATTTGTGATCCCAGAAATGTTTTTTGTTTAGGATATTTGTCTACCCTTTATGGTTTTTACAGTCTTGACTCAGACTTTTATATTTTAGAAAATGTTTTAAGTATTTTAGGTTTCTTGTGGCATGAGTAAAGCAACTCCACCCTAAAATATTAACCATTTACTTTCCCTGAATAAAGTGTCACTTTGTCCTGCTGGCGTTCTTTTAAACCCAGTGTGCTGGGTCTATTAACATCATCAATTCTAGAACCACTCAGATCTGCATCTAATAGCTTCAAATTTTCAGTAACAGTTGGAGGTCCTCAAATCTCATGATACAAATATAGGGATGTCTTGAAACTGTAAGATATTCTAAGTGACTTACACAACATACAGTATGTCTACTGTCCATTGAAAATGAAGCTGCTTCTCATTTATAGTGGTAAGTGGATGACTGAGAGAGGCAGACCCCCCCAAGTGAGAGAAGCACCCCATCCAGTCTGCCTTAGTTTTTTAATAATTCAAAATAAAAACTAGACACACACTGTACAACAAGCATTTGTCAATGCTGAACATTTGCTGTTGATATTGCTGTTGTACATGCCTACCATGTTGTTCTGTGTGTATTCCTCTGCCTTGCATTTGAAGGCATCACTCTGAACTCAACAGATTTCTTATGTTCTCCCAGCACTGGGAGCACTTTAGGGATTCTGAATCACCACAACCACGTTTGCAGCCTGGTTGTCATATTGTGATACCCCTCCACAGAAACTTTTTGTTATCAACAGCTTTTAGTTATGCATCTCCCACCTCTATCCATTGTCATAGTTTGATATAGTTTGATATGAAAACATTTTTATTATGGGTGCAGTTATGTAATGGCCCTTTTCACAAACTGTGCTGTAGGCCAGCTTCTTTCATTGAATGCGGTGTAATATGAAATGTGACTTCAAGACCATTAATTAATTAACCATTCCTTTGCACATCTGCAAATCTGGCAAACTACTGTAGCGCTGTTTTCGTTTTCTTGGTACTTTTGTAGAACTGCAACCTGACTGTAAATAAAACACTTCTGTATTTATCTCTCTCCCCCATACAGGTTTCAAGAGTGAAGTCCTGCATTCCATGATAAACAGACATTCTATCTACAGAACATGTGGAAAGATAGATGATAGATCCCCATGCAGAAATCATTTTTTATCCTATTTTCACACTCTGCGGCAAAAGCCCACAAAGCCTGCACTGGGCATACTGTGCCCTCTATATGATTCTTTAGAGTTACCATGCAACCTTGACCTCTTTGATCTATCTTTGACCTCTTAATCATGACCTGTATTTCCTTTGTCCCCCAACTTATATCTTCTCATTCCAGTCCCCCTTCCCTGTCTTGCCTGCCCTGGCCCACCACTTCACTCACTCTCATGGTCCCGGCAAACATTACCACATAAATTGTGTGGAATAACTGGGCCTCGGCCTTTGATCTGCATATTGCTTGCAACACTCCCTTCAGTTTCCCCAGCCACTGCTCCCCTATTGGCCTCCTATTATCCACCGTCTCTTGTTTTAACCTACCCCATCCTTGCATCATCCTTCTAATGAACATTGACTTGGCTGGGTCCTGTCATCTTTTAAGACTGCAGATCTCACTAATCCCTGCCAAGTAGACCCCCATTGTGGCATGGGCAGTCCCCATCTGCCACTGCTCCACGATGAACTTCCCCAACTGTTCTTCTGTGAGCAGCCTACTTACCTCCATGTGATGAGTTGCCCTGAATGTTTGAAACACTTGCCAGGCCCCGTCATAGGCCCTCAGAGTCAGTGGCGCCCATGAACTTTGGAACAATATTTCTGCTCCCTCCTGCCAACGTCCCATATGTTCATTGGTATGGACGTTTTTTGCTGCTCCGCTGTTGGTGCCAGCCTCAGGAAATTATCCAGCTGCAGACAGGAAAGGCTGTCAGCCCGGGTATTGTGTACCCCATCTATGTGTTTTGCTCTGAATGACATGTTCAACTGTAATGCCCTTAGCACCAAGAGTCGCAAAACTTGCATGACTGTTTCTGACCTGGCTCCCCTATTCTTCAAGACCTCTACCACTGCTCTATTGTCACACCATAATGTTACTTTTTGATCCCGTAATTCTTCTCCCCATACTAGGGTGCATGCCCACATGGGCATGATCTCTAACAAGGTTATGTCCCTCACCTTACCGTCCATCACCCAATCTGAAGGCCAGGGCTCTGCAAACCATCTGCCCCTCAGATAGCCTCCTATTCCCAGGCCTCCAGCAGCATCTGTGTAAAGATCGAGGTCTGTGTTATATACTCGTTCCTCTTGCCGAAAGAGCAGCCGTTATATTCCCTAAGGAATTCCTCCCATACTTTGAAATCCTCCTTGACTCCTTTGTTATGTCTTCCAATGGTGTGACCTGGCCACTCTGGCTGTGACCCTTTCTAGCCTTTTTGTAAAAGGCCTCCCTGGCCCAATAGCCCTATTCGCGAAGTTCAGATGCCCCAATACTTGTTGTACCTGCTTTAGCTGTACCCTCCTTCTACTGGTATGTATCTTAATCAATTCCCTCAATTTTTCCACTTTTTTGTCTGATAACCGAAATACTTCCCCCAGAGCATCTATCTCGATGCCCAGAAACTCTAACACCCTACTGGGACCTTCTGTTTTTTCTGGTGCCAGTGGGACCCCTAGTTCCTGACACAGCTGTTGGAAACTGGCCAACATTCTTTCCGTTTCCCTCTTTCCACTGCCTATGAAAAGGAAATCATCCAAATAGTGAATCGCTGTTTTATAACCAGTCCTTTCTTGGAATATCCGCTGCAAACATGTGCTAAAGGCTTCAAATGTGGCACATGCTATAGAGCAACCCATGGGCAAGGCTTTGTCGAAATAGTACTGTCCCCCAATTTTAAACCCCAGCCAGTCCCAATCCTCTCTTCAAACTGGAAGTAGTCTGAAAGCTGACTCTGTGTCTGTTTTAGCCATCCATGCATCTGCAGTTGCCCGGATAATCCAGACTGCATCTTCCAGGGTGGAATATATCACTTTACTGTATTCCTTGCCGGTAAAATCATTGACCGACTCACCTTCGGGAAAGGATAGGTGATGAATCACCCTAAATTCCCCTTCTTGTATTTTGGTAACCAAACCTAATGGGGAAATCCTGATGTTCTCTAATGGGCAGGTGCCATATGGTTCCTCTACTCTCACTGCTGCCTTCTCCTTCTCTATCTTCCTTCCATGCCTCTATCCTGATAGGGGTTCTAGCTGCTCTAAATTGTTCCCCCATCCTTGTTTCTTTTTCCCCACCAGCTTCCCCCCTCTGGCTGATGGTGCTGGTCAATGATTTTGACTCCCTCTATTTGCATGCCCCCTTCCCCCTCTATTCCATGTCTGGCCTTTATACGCTACCCTTCCCAAAAGAACTGTTATTACGACCCGAGCCCCCAGCTCCTTTGCATTCCTTGTACCCATGTCATCCTGCATCTGATCGCTGGATGTGATCCCCCACATTTTGAACAGGCATGCCAAAAACGGCATTGTGTCCATGAGCAAAAAGCTCTATTGTAGGCTCAGCAACATCTTTGTAGCATGGTACCTTTTTTCCCAGCCTCTCCCTCCAGCGTGGACTGATCGGTTACGTAATCTGTCCATAAATCTAACTGTTTCGTGTCCCATCGTGCATCCCCATACGTGGCCATCCTTTGCCGGAAGAATTTATCATAATATATCCAGCCCACACCCCCTTTTGCTTTCCTTATTATCTGGGAGTACGTGATGAGCGGGATGCCCATTTCAGGCTGCTTTCCAACACTATGGTTGAGAATGTGAATTTATCCTCCTCTTTCTTGCCTAACAAAACTACTGCCGCCACCATTTCACTTTTTCCTATATTCTCTGTTTCTTCATATTTCGCAGCTGCATCCTGGCTTACTAAAGTGAAAATATCCACATACTCTCCCTTCCATATTTTTTCTTTCGTGGTCAGCAGTATGCGTTCACCCACTCTCATCCCTGGAGCTCCTATCTCCCTTGTTCCTTTTCCCTCCTTTTCAACTCCTCCTTCCTTCTCCTTCACCACCTCTTCTCCTGCCCTAGTCTCGGCTAGTGCAGTCTCTGTCCGTTTCAAGCCCTTTGAACCCAGTGCTGAAATGATCTGACCTATGTACTCCTTGATACTGTCACCAACGGAGCTGGGTACTTTACCTGTGACCTTGTCCATTCCTTCCTGCCTGCTAGCATCCTGGTGCCCCAGCACATTTCCCTCTGGGTGAAGGGTTGGTAGGCCCACTAGTGGTTGTGGAGGAACCACTGTATGATGGGGGTCCAGACTGGGCTCCACTGGGGGAACCACCACTTGTCCCAGGGGAGGTACTGATGTAGCCGGGTCTCCTGGGTGCAGGGGTACTGGATTAGCTGCCTTGGTGAGCTCTGCCATCTGTGGTTGTGCCCTGGTTGGGCTGTGAGGCTTCCCGCTGGCTGCTTCCCTCTGCCCCCTTTACCCTTCCCTGCTTTCCTTTTCTCCTCAGACCTCCCTGGTTCCTCCCCTTCCACCAACTCCCACATCCTATTGGCCTTTTCAGCCAGCTCCACTATCGCCTTGTAGGCATCTTCCTTCGAAGGCCTGCTCTTCTTGGGTGCCATGCTCTCTGCTTTGTCACCTGTGAAAACACTGGAAAAGAAAAGAAAACTGATTTAAACAGTAATCTGGGGGCCGTAACCTGAGAGGCCAGACCTAACTCCTCCCATAGGCAGCCACCAACTGAGATGCACATGCTCCTCCCTCCCTCCTTTTTTTTTTTTTTTGGCCTTGGCCCAAAATGGCGCACTACATCCTGCTGCATGTCCGGGCCCAGTTTCCCCGGTCCTCTGGTCGCTCCCCCTTTTCCCCTTGCTAGCCCCCCCTGTCAAGCCCCCTTTTCATTTTCGGGCCTCCGGGTTCTCTCTTCTCCAGATCGCTAGGCCTCTTGTCACTAGGCCCTCCTGCCCAGCCAACTCGGGCCCCTGCTCCCTCTTGGTCTGTTCCCAGTCCCCTTCCCCTCGGTGTGTGACATCACTCCGCATGGCCGCTTATGACTTCTCTTTCCTTCTTTTCTTCTTTTTTTTTTAAAACCTTCCTTGTTCCAAGGCCTCCTCCTGCCGTGTTTCCCCCCCAGCGTGTGGTATCACGCCACCTGTACGCTTTGTCAATCACCCCCCCGCTTTCTTGACCTGTCCTTCAGGCCCTTAAACCAAAAATGGGGGACCCTTCTTCGCACCACTAACCCTACTGGTTCATAGGGCACGAATCCTGTACTGTTCCCCCCAGTCAGCCCCCTTTTTTGTCCTCCTGTACCGCTGTCGCCGGCATGCGACTGGCAAGGCTGAATTGCTCTGACTCGCCCCCTTGGGCCCCTGTGACCCCCCAATGTTCCCTGCAGTCCAGTGTGTTGCTCCAACAACCTCCTCATTGGCGTCCCATGCTGCCCAGAAAAACTGCAGTTCAAACACTTTTTCCTTTTCACCCTGCACTCTGTAGGGCCTCAACGCCTGCTACCCCTCGTGGCACGTATGTCCAAATGCCGTCCTTTCCCCTCTCCAGCGCATTCCTCCCTCCCCCCGCTGCTTGAGCAGGCTCCCACGCATAAACCTCCCCCCAGCAGTGCTCTCACAGCCACGCAGACTTCGCATTCCAGTCTCCAGCCCTTCAGGCTGATCCTTCCTGTCTGCTCACTGCTGCTCCTTCCTCTGCCTCTGACCAGGCAGGCGACTGCCCTGCTATCCTAAACAAGATGCTCCAAACCACATGGCACTCTCGCCCCCGCTGATGGCTTTTCCAACTGCTTTTACTCCCCACGCTACCTTCTGCCTTCCCATGGCTCCCAAAAACTTTTCCCCAACCAAATGGGCATTCCGCCCTGCCCACGAGACAAACCAAGCATGTGTGGCACTCTGCATCTTCCAACTAGTCGCTAACGCCTTGTGGGACGCGGGTGTCTGCCCCAGCCGACCAAAAAATGCCATGTCCACCATGTGGTGCTCTTGAACCTCCCCAGACCTTCTTTCAGCAATTACAAACAGCCTACAAGTCTGTTAAAACACTCGGGCACCAATCTTGCCCCTAGAATTGCACTTATCCATTGCCACAATGCTTTCTTTTTTTAAAATGCAGACATAAAGCAGTACACAATCTGAGGGTTCTACCTATTCATTCTTTTTTTTTCATAATGCCCCCCACAAAATTCAAACCACACAAAACTTCTACGTTGTAGTCAGAGAAACTACCCCTGCACTACAAGGGCAGCTTGTTTTTTTTTTTTTTTTTTTTTTTAAAAGCAAGAAGGGTTATTTCAGCCATCTGTTCAAAAAGACCTACCGCATTGCACTGCCTAACTATGATATACTTGTCTTTATCATTCATACAATTAAAGCCCCCCTTGTTGTTTTTTTTTGAAAATCTGTTACTGCTTACCTCCCCAAAACCTTCTGATGCCAATCTGATGTGCTACAGTTCAGAATAATCAAAACTCCAGCAAAAGAGGCTGAACCACTACTGTGTTATCCCTTATGTACCTCCACCTGCCCCTCCCGTTCCTGTTGCCTGTTCATTGTTCTATCCCCGGGGGCCTCCCCTTCCTTCCCCCCTTCCCTTCTGAGCACACTATCCTGATCAAAAGGGAAGGTGTGCACCAGGACAACACGGTCTGCCCCTTAAAGGCCAAACTCCATTAGCAGATGAGAACATGATGTGCCAGCACCCTTTAGACTTCACAGAATGTCTGTCTGCTTTATTAGAGTTTATAAAATGGGCTTAAGAAATCCAAGTCTCTGATTGGCTACTACATCATCTCAGCCGTGTCCTTACCAGATGATATAGTAGCCAACCGGGACTTTTGCCCACCAACAAGCCAAATGACCAAAAAAATCAATGAGCTCTGCCAAGCATTAACAGAAACATTGACTGGCAGAGCTCCGGCTGAAGCGGCAGCACAACAGCACTAAATGGGCAGCACAATGAACACTAGCATTCACATAGAAATCATCCTCCATCTGAACGAATAAAACTTCGTACCTTTTCAAATCTTTCTCACTCCTTGTCTGCCCCTTGCCAGCATTACCAGCATTACCACCGAGAAACGCGCCAACAAAACCGAAACGGTATTTTTTTTTTAAACATCAATGGCAAATGCCGTAAACGAACGCCACCTACCCGACGCACCATCGGAAACCACCAGTGAAGCACTGCTCCTCACACACTCACCAGGCACTCGCTTTCCTTTTTTAAAATAAAATAACGATGCAAATCTGCCCATAACAACGAAAGCAGGAAACAGGAACAAGGAATTCCTCTGCTCTCTACGGTGTCTGGCGAGGGACAGGCTCACTACCAGTCAAAACAGTCGCTCCTCTGTTAACACGCAATTCCCAAACTAAACACAGCCAAAGAAACAAATATAAAAAAACCCCAATAAAATAAAAGGCATACTCTGAATTAATTCGTAACTTTTTGTGTGCGAGGGGGGGGAGAGACAATAAATACATCCCAAATAAACTTAATAGGAGGACTATTTTTACTGTTTTCACTATTTTAAACCTTTTCTTATGTTTCTCTTTTTTTTTCACACATTAAAAAAATTAAAAATTGCCATAAAGGGCCCATTTATAAAGCGCAATAACACACTCCGAGTGTGGGTTACGTGCTGATAAAACACGCCTAGTGGCATAAGGCACTTTCGGCGCCAAGCGCCTCGTTCTTAGTGCACCCCTAAGCGTGCTCTTATCAGCACGTAACCCACTCGATAATATTGCTATAACAAATCTAGTTACAGGAAGGTGTGCAATACTGTACCACATTTACCTTCAGTTAGCTTTGCAGCTGTCCGAGTTGTAATGCAGAGTTTTTCCCTTTAAATTGCAATCAATTTGTAATCCCAGAAAGTTTTTTTGTTTAGGATATTTGTCTACCCTTTATGGTTTTTACCGTCTTGACTCAGACTTTTATATTTTAGAAAATGTTTTAAGTATTTTAGATTTCTTGTGGCATGTGTTAAGCAACTCCACCCTAAAATATTAACCATTTACTTTCCCTGAATAAAGTGTCACTTTGTCCTGTTGGAGTTCTTTTAAACCCAGTGTGCTGGGTCTATTAACAACATCAATTCTAGAATCACTCAGATCTGCATCTAATAGCTTCACATTTTCGGTAACAGTTGGAGGTCCTCAAATCTCATGATACAAATATGGGGATGTCTTGAAACTGTAGGATATTCTATATGACTTACACAACATATAGTACGTCTACTGTCCATTCCTTGAAACTATTTCTGTTTTCCTTAACTTAGAAAATATGTTGTTCTCTTGTGTTTGATTGACTGTAGCACTCAGTTCAAAAGTCAGAGTATGTTTAAAATTTCACCACAGCCTTGTTAGGAGGCCCAGTGGGAAGTAACTATGCAACAGCTGGAAGTCTTTTGAACACAATTTTAGTAACATTCTTCTTTTCTCAGCATAACCAAGCCAGAATAGTGTAAGCGCCTGTAAACAGTGCATTTATACTGAGGATCTCAGAGATTAACTCACATTACTGCGTTAAAAATTCAACCACATTAGACCTGCCAGCTACAGTAGACAGGACCCCAGAAAAAAACACAGGTTCTGCTCACTTGCAGTGCTAAATAACATCCTCAGGTAGCCTGCGTTGACTAGAGGGGAACTGCCAACTCTAAGAGATCCACATCCATATGTGGGGCTGGGCCAAATTTGCGCATTGTATGCAAACATTTTTTTATTTAACTTACTGTTTAATTATTTATTACATTTTGTTAACTAGGCAAACCCACTGGGCCCCCCAAGGTCCCTTTTTTCAGGGGCAACCCGGAGTTAGTTACACAGAGTTGGCAAATACAGGCAGGTAATACAGTGTAGGACATAGCATACAGGATTACAATGATAGTATATAGTTTTTACGGAAGAGGGCGGCTGTGTACAGCACATTTACAGAATACAACAGTGGCAGCAGATAGATTTAGGGCACTAGATGCTTGAATACATACAAGTAATACAGTGTAGGATAGGGTATAGGATTATAAGGACAGTATATAGTTTCCTTAGAGGGGAGCAGCTTAGTACAACACATTTTCACAATTCAACAGTGGCTGCTGGTAGACTTAGGGCATTGGATTACATTTTTTTTTTTTTAGCCAGACTGCAGGGGTGAGATAACAGATTGTATCAGATTGGTTCTGTTGGCTTCCACACTGACATTTGCTGTAACCAGAAATCTCAACATCCTCTGCAACTTATATCAGAGCAGGGCTGCAGCAGTGGGCGATTCATAGCCTGAAGTGCATGCTAGAGTTTTTATAAGCTCAGATCAGATGTTTGCTGGTCCTGATGTTCTAACAGGGTTAGGGACAGTCCTCTGTGACAGTACTTACCCCCAAGAGGCCAGCAGAACCAGCACAACAAAAAATGATTAGAGCTTTTAAAAACTCTAAGATGCACTGCAGGTTATTGAATCTCCCACTGCTACAGCCCTACACTGATGTCAACTGCAGGGGATTCTGGCATTTCTGGCAAAGTGATGCAATCTACTAATGTAGGCTGCAGTAAACAGTAAGTAACAAAAAAATATTTTTTACTTAGAAAGTGGGCTTTCTATTTCCTGACATCTGATTGGCTGGTACCCTTGCTAGATGGATACATTAACTTACAATAGATGCCCAGGAAATAAAAAGTACCAACCCCAGTGCACCTTCACCCAGTCAGGTATTCCTGTGCCCACCCTGATTCCTCATTGGCCCAAAACACCCAATTTAAGTTTAAATCACCACCATTTTTTTCTCTCATTTAGTAAGAGAGATACAGGCCCCACAATGCCTTACTGTATAGTTCAGTACCAGCTGCCTGACAATACTGCATACAACCTCTGCCAGGCTCATGTCTAGCTACAGTGTTTTTTTTAAATTTTTATTAATTACAGTACCCTCTTGTCCAGTGTCCCGTGATGCTCGATAACACAGCTCTGTGACAGCCGATTGCACTCTCCCTCCTTTCTCCTCCAGTCAACCACCCAATCAGTCCTGAAAATGAAGCTGCTTCTCATTTATAGCGGTAAGTGGATGACTGAGAGAGGCAGACCCCCTCTAAGTGAGAGAAGCACCCCATCCAGTCTGCCTTAGTTTTTTTAATAATTCAAAATAAAGACTAGACACACACTGTACAAGAAGCATTTGTCAATGCCGAACATTTGCTGTTGATATTGCTGTTGTACATGCCTCCCATGTTGTTCTGTGTGTATTCCTCTGCCTTGCATTTGAAGACATCACTCTCAACTCAACAGATTTCTTATGTTCTCCCAGCACTGGTTATTGTCTTTAGGATTCTGAATCCCACAACCACATTTGCAGCCTGGTTGTCAGATCGTGCTACCCCTCCACAGAAACTTTTTGTTATCAACAGCTTTTAGTTATGCATCTCCCACACCTATCCATTATGGTTAAAGTTTGATATGAAAACATTATTATTAGGGGCACAGTTATGTAATGGCACTTTTCACAAGCTGTGCTGTAGGCCAGCTCCTTTCATTGAATGTGGTGTAATATGAAATGTGATTTCAAGACCATTAATTAATTAACCATTCCTTTGCACATCTGCAAATCTGGCAAACTACTGTAGTGCTGTTTCTTCTTCTTGGTACTTTTGTAGAAGTACAACCTGAGTGTAAATAAAACACTTCTGTATTTATCTCTCTCCCCATGCAGGTTTCAAGAGTGAAGTCTTGCATTCCATAATAAACAGACATTCCATCTACAGAACGTGTGGAAAGATAGATGATAGGTGGGGATGGACTATTTTTCACTAGTCCCTTTTGACAAACTAAAATACTTATCTTTAAATAACAAAAACTGGCTTTTTTAAGATGTTTCACTTTCCCCAATTTATAAGCCCAGTAAGACATGTCAGAGTGTAGATAGTTATGTGATAACCGCTCTTCCAGGTGCTGAAGGCACTCTGAGTAAATGCCTTGTTCATTACAATGTACATGGGCATGCATTTAATGCATAACTACCCACACCCTGTTGTGTCTTACTGCTTACATATCACACAGTGTATCAAATGGTAATAGACTGTGATGCCACAAGATCATTAGTTTAACAAGTTACCTACCCGGTATGCCTGTGATCTAACCACTGTGCAACAATGCCTCAGTTTTACATGAAAAACATTACTTGATACAAATCTTGAAAATGTCCTGCAGTAACTATCATCATCTGCCTAGAATGTGAGCAAAGGCTGGCTTTTCAATTTCTATCAGACTTATTGTTATGTAAAAACATATTTATGCTTCCAATTCTCAAGCATTTTTGTGAATTTATGGTTTGTCATTTGAATAATTCTGTTACTCTATGTCTTGTCAGGATCAGAATTGTAAACCAAGTTTGCTACAAGGTTTGTTTTGACCTGTGAAGTAATGTGTCACAGGTAGGGATCTATTGTTTGAATGGTTCTGGCCTTTTCAGATCAGCAAAGTGACCCATCTTTCATGCTTAGTCATCTAGAAATGGGATTCATGGATGGTTTTAATTTGAAAAGGGGCCTGAACATGTGCACACATCTATTGCACATGCACTGACTTGGGAACAGCAACAAGTGCAACTTGTTTTGCAGGCCAACTTTAAACCTTAAGACAGCTACAGGTTTTAGAGACCCTTGGTAAATGGTGTTGAAGTTGTTTAAGGGTGGCAGTCACAGAGAAAGAATACGTATTTTTATTTTAAATCACCATATTTGTAAGAAGGCAGAATAAAAAGAATAACAGCTATATGTATAAAATGGGGCACATAGCTTTTATTATAGCCTCGGTTAGATTATAAGAAATATGTGTTTTAATTCCTGCCATGTTTCCTGTATGTCAGTAACAGGAACAAATCACTGAATCCAAATGAAGGATTTATTTAAAGCAGATTATTTTTTTATTTATTTACGTCTTTGATAACTGGGTGGGTGCACTGATCCAAAGGACCATTTTCAGGCACAACCTGAGCCACAGCATGGCACATTAAGCAATACAGGTGTGCAGAACAACAGTAAACACACATTAACAAAGGCCTCAACATGAGGTACAGGAAATTACAGAACAAGGAGCCATTACATAAAGTGCAATTACATAAGAATATAAGGTGTCAAAGAAGGCCAGCATACAGGTCAAAAATACATAGTCACAGGCCAGGCAACAAACTGAAACATAAGTCACAAAACACAGAGACCAAACATAAGTCTCAGATATGATATATAAATTGCAAACTGCATTCAGGTACATTAATAGTGCACAGGTGAACAAGCAGATTGGAACTCTGAAATCGAGTACAACACTTCCCCTTAGCAAATGGTAATGAGACTTGGAATAGGGAGGCAACAGCAAAAGCCCCAAAAAGTAGGGGCAGAGAACAAGAGTGGTAGCGGTGAGTGTAGCAAAGATAAGACACTGTTAATAAGTGGAGGGGGGAATGAAGGGAGGGGATACCAGAGATTACCCAGGAGAGCAGTGGCATTTGGCTTCAGACAGTAGCTACTCTTTGAAATTTGTTTCAAAGAGGAAGGTGAGATGGGAGGTGGAAGAGCAGAGAGATGTAGGGAGTCTGTTTCATAGGTAGGGGGCAGAGATGGAAAAGGCTTTACCATTCATGGTAGAGGAGATTTGTGGAACTAGCAGGGGGATAGATGATTCGCAGGGGCTCCTATCTACCACTCTGCCCCTGAGGAGGGATGAATATGGAGACAGGTGCCTGCCTCTCAGAGTATTGTCAACTAAGCATCCAAGGGCATAGTCGAACCATCCTTGCGGTGGGAGCCAACCAAGTGACTGGTACAATACACAATGATGGGTAGAAAAGGGGGCATGGAGGACAATGCAACAGATACTGTTGTAGACTGAGTTCAGTCTACAGCGCAGAGCTGAGGATATGAGGGAATAGACAAGAGAGCAGAATTCAAGGAGTGGAAAAAGGTTTCCTTGTGCAATTGCTAGTTGCGCCTAATAAGAAAGGAATTAATTTAGGTTGTAGGCAGCACCTAGCTTCTGATTAAATCTGTGCACAGAAGTATTGACATGATCGGAGAATGTAAGGGAGGGGTCCAGAGTGACACCTAAGTATATGAAACTAGGGACATTTTCAAAGGGGGGACTAGCAGGTGTGGGTACAAGGAGGGAGGAGTTTGCCTTGGAGATCTTTGTGAGGAATAGTTTGTATCCAAATAACATTACGTGGTTTTCTTTTCATTTATCAAGAGTCTGTTGAAAGAAACCAATTGTGGGCAGCACCATAGTTAAGTGTAAGTGGAGGAGATGATATGGTAAAGGACAAGGTCATCCACATAGAGGAGAGCTTCACAAGTGAGGCTTTCAGCCAGGAGTGCATTAATAAAAATGGAAAAAAGTAGGGGGCCAAGAATGGAGCCTTGGGGAACCCCTGTGGATACTGGTTGGGCAGGGGAGGAGGCTGTACCAATTGTAATAGCCTGGGACCTGCCTTTGAGGTAGCTTCTGAACCATCCTGTTGTCTGATTACAATCCCCATTGCAAAAATAATTTCTTCCATCTTGAGCTAGCCACATGGATGTGGCACAAATACTAATTTGAACAGATGTGTGGTAATCCCCTCTTTTTTATGATTGGCCTACAGCACCAACCTTGATGCCCCTACTCTGGAGAGTACATTGCACAGAACAGGGGTTGCAAGGGAGAGGCACATTTGGAAATACTATCCTCCAAAGAGTTAACTTCACAAAGACTGGTAGCTACAGTCAGAAAGCACTTTGTGTTTTAGTACATGAATGGCACAGTCACTAGTCTGAAAATCCTGCTTAAATGGTCACTCCATCAGTCTGTCTCTTGCAAGTGCTGCATACCAGAAGGATCATGTTGAAAATGCAAAGCATGAAACAAAGAACTATGAAAAAGATGAAAAAGTATGCTCTCCTCTGTGTCTACTGTAGGATATAATAATTTTAGCTACATTAGGAACTGATTTAAAGGCATGCTCAATGGCTTTCTTGCTGAATAACTGCACCAATCTAAATGACAATATGTGGCTAGATTATATGCTTCTTAGTACAGGGTTAGTGTTAACAGCTAACCCCTCTACACAGTCCCCCCCTTCCCTTTTTAATCTTATAATCCCAGCCCTGGTCTTCCTCATTTCACTTACATATCTAAAAATGTCATGTCCCCTTTCATTATCTCCTGGGCTATTCTCTCTTCAGTTTGCACCTCTGTGATTTTTATCATGGAATGGGACTCAACTGAGCAGGCTGAGGGAGATGCTATTAATGATACCACTAGTGGTGTCAATGAGACTTTTGCCTGTCATTTGTTAAAACACCATGTATCTTATATAGAATAATGGATAGGGAACTGTGCACAACAAGGCTGTGTTTCCATCGAGGTGGTTGATGACATCATAGAGCTCAAGAGCAAAGCTCGAGAGGTCTCTATGATGTCATCAACCCCCAAGATGGAAACACAGCCTTGTTGTGCACAGTTCCCTATCTGTTGTTTTATATAGTATATGGTTCCCCCAAAATGTGCCAGCAAGTATTTGTCGGTTTCTGTACCTTTCTGTAGCTTGTTCTGACGCTGCCATTTCCTCCTGGTCTGCACTGGGGTCCCACTCCACTACCGACCCTGAAGGTTCTCACTGTCATCCGACTTAGCTTTATTCCCCAGGACCACTGATTTATTAAAAAAAATTAAAGACTGTTGACAAATTGATAGTTTGGAAACACGGCACCGACTATGGCAGTCAGTGTCCAAACTATCTGAGGAGCTCATGCCCAACTGCTCACTTAGCAGCGCCACCATGTTGTACTGTTTTTTTTGTGAAGCCCAATGTTTCAGCCAATCAGGAAACAGTTGAAGGTTAAGAAGTTGTTGTACTATTGTTGTGATGTCAGAACAATAGTACAACAACTTTTTTGACCTTTGAACTGTCCTACAACAGGATTTGGAAAATCACTGTTTTTCATCCACAATAAACGCTAACCATAAACTATACCTTTATTGTTTCCATGTGGGCGGTAGTGAGGAGTTTGAGTGATGGGAATCAGAGAAGTGAAAATAATGTATACAGTACAGGTACTAGTCGCTTATACAGTATATGAACCACTGCTGAGATAATGACATCAGCAAAATGTGTGCTTGATTAAATATTATTTATTATGGTTCTTTTTTGTACAGAGTTCATATTGTAGTAGCAAACAAAAAAATAAAACAATGAGGAAAGAAAGTGCAGAAAAGTACATTTAAGATAGGAATAAGATAAATAAGGGATACATGCATGCATCATTGGAGACGTAGAGTAAGCATATGGTGCAAATAAAAAAGACTGCCAGAATAGAAGAAAAAGAGCCAATAGGAGAAGACTAGATCAAAGATAAAAAGCTACTAGTTTAAGCAGTAAGCGAGTCTTCAGTCTGCCTGTGGATCTCAACACAGTGAAGCGTTCAGGTGAATGAGGAAGTGTGGTGGTGTAATGGTGAGCATGGGATGGGAAATGTTAAGTGGGAGGTAAGGGTATGGGGTGTTTGTTGTAGGGTAATATTCAGTTTATTATCAAAACCTGAAAAAGAAAAAAAGAAAAAATAAATGTGTGGGGGGAGGAACTCTTCATTTATTAACAGACTTTGCAAGCTAAAGGAATAATGGGGTTGCCTCTAAACAGCAGGATATGATAAGAAATGCAAAAGAGTACAATGAACAGCGGGAAGGGGCGTAACTAGTCGCAACAAAAATCTCTATATATTCCATAGGAAAAGGGTAACAGAAATCACAGAGTGGAGGACACCTCTAGACACCAGGGAACATATGAATTCATGCAACTGTGAATCAGGGGACAGTAATCCAAGTGGTTTAAAGACAAAAACTATCATACCAACATAACACTCCTCAGCAACCCACAAATGTATTTTCTGTGTTATTAATCTGCATTTTTTGACAATCAGCAATAGCATCTTGCCAATTCTTAGAGATACTTGGAGTGTGTGGAATGCCTTCATACACAAGGGAACACATGTATTTTTAGGAAATGCACATACAGCTGCATGAATTATATGACCATAAAACTGATCAACACAATTTCGGCAGGGATCCATCAGGTTCCTTTATTCCTTTAGCACAATATGTATTTGCTAGCACAGCAGAATTTATGGGTGAATAATGTGTGTGTGCAGCAATTATGTTAAAAAAGGTTAGATGAGCCAAACAAATGAAGCTCCCCCTTGTGGTCCCTTCCAGATGGTTACTAAAACCATTTTTGTGCCATAAGTAAAATATTTCATAGTTCACAAAATTAGAATGCCATACACATGTACAACTTCGATGGGAGTTGGGAACAGTGATTGCCATGTGGTGGGCTACACTACTCACAAGAGAAACTAAGTATTACTTCACAGGGAATCAGGGAAAATGACCAGAGGGTGGGGAAGGCACCACTAAACACAATGAAAGATATTTATAGACTCACTGAGCAGTCAATGCCAATGAACGGCAAGTCAGGGGAGGGATGGCCAAACAAGACAACACAGGGACATGTGTATAACTTCATTGAGGAGTAAGGCATGGCTACCAGCCTGTACCATACCTGGTCACTATGCCATATGTTCTACTGTGCACGTCAAAACCACGCAACATGAATAGCACAGTTGAGAAGAGCAAGAGGGTGCAAAACTAGAAAGGGTGCATGTGCGATAGTGCACCCTCTAACTGTTCCCAGGCAGAGGATAAGACCTCTGCTGGGAGGAAGGACCATCAAGCTGCTGCTGTGGCACAACAGGATGAGCCGGAGGCAGTGCATCTGTGGGCCAGGTTTCGATTCCCGGTCTCAGATGCATGACATTTATTTTATTTTTTGTGCGTTGTGTGATTTTAAGTGTTAACCCCCCCTGGAACTGGTTATTTAAGTTGGGTTCAGGGGTGCAGCCCCCCATAATGAGGGGTGCAGGAGGCAGAGCCCACCACAAGACATACAGTAATCAAGTTGGCAATATACCGTGCTGTATTGGCAGTGCAGTATATTGCTGAGCTGCAATGTCTTGCGGCATTACCGGCATGTACTACATTTATGAATCTGACACATAGAGACAGGGATGTAACTGACAGCCAAGTACAGCAAAATTGAATCTTGCAACAGTAGAAGATGAGGAAAAAAAATTAATTCTGGCACACATAATGTCATTCACACAATTATCAGTGATGTTCCTAACTGTCAGAGTACTAAAAAAAAACCTTATAGGTCTGAGCAGAAATAATGCAGGTTACCAAGAGGAAAAAAATTCCCAAACAAATTCACAGGGTACACACAATAAATAAAGATGGGAACATTAACATCATAAACTGTATAACTCAGAAAAAAGATCTGCTATTCAACAGGGAGCAGCGCGGCAAGCAACCTCATTGAGGTGCAAGCACGGGGAAACTGACCCGCCAGGAAGGTTCAATGGCAGCTCATGCTGTGGGAGCTGTTTGAGAACATGCACTTACAATGAACGAGCATCAATGAGTGTTGATAGCATGCATGAAAGTAAACAAAACAGCAGGTACTGGTGTGTTAACACCAGTATGAATGCCAGTGTTTTTTTTTTGTCAAATTAAACAAAAACAGTTTAGTTTAAAAAAAAAAAAAAACCTGCAGTGTGAACAAAAGTCACAAGCACAAGGTCCCTAGCTAAAAATCAATATTAACAAAAAGTACAGATAATGAGGTTGATGGTGTGCATTTTTCTGTAGACCAGATTAATTATTCATGCTGCCTATCAGGGCAGCAGAGTGCGAGCACATAAAGCACAACCATACTGTGGACACCAAAGTCTGGAACAGGAATCATTGACATCCACGTGCATGTGGCAGGGGCTTACTTTAGGCTGCATTTTTCTTTGTAATAGTTTAAAATACACCCATGCTTAATGTGTGAATTTTTTGGTAGACCAGACTCACTATTTATCAGCAATGGTTTTGTGGACAGATATACAGTCTGGTGTGTATGAAAATGTTTTAACTCAGCCTGGCTTGGGCTGTGCAGGCAAACCAGTTGTGGGTAAAGGGACAGGTGGGGTGGCAAGGGGAGTTATATCAGCCAGGTTGACCAGGACACCAAACAGCTGTTTTCTGGGTGGTGTCCTGCAGATGAAAGGAAAAAGCCATCATGTAACTGGTGTGGCTTTCTCTTTTCAAGTAGACATTGTTTCAGGCAAAACACCGTCACGATCAGCCTGACTGATGATTGCTGTAACAGTGTCGTGCCCCTTGCAGACCACTCTGCATTGGACAGACAGTGTCACACCCTTCAAGAGTCACTCATAGTAAGGTGTTTGCTGCATGTGCATGCATGGCAAACTTAAAAATAAAAGTAGGAAAAGAAAAGGGAAGCTGTCAGAGTGATTGACTTTACGGATCACCTGTCGTCACTAGGGTTTTCAAACATGCAGCATGCACCTCTCCATAGCAGTTAAAGTCCAAAGTTCTGCTTGCCTAAGCTGTCTGTCATACAGGTGGCTACCTTCCTGAAAGAAATAAGATGAGTTGCAAAAACTATGTCTCTAAAGTGCCTCGCTGTACCCGACTGCCAACACCCAAAAACCTTTCACTAAAGCCAAACTTGTGTATTCCTCTCCAGGATTCCTGTGGCCCAAGTGCATGACTTTGCACTTTTTTGCATTGAATTTAAGCTGCCACACTCTTGACCACTCCTCCAATTTGCCTAGGTCTCTTCTCAGTTTTTCCACCCCATCTGAAGTGTCTACTCTATTGCAGACTTTGGTGTCATCTGCAAAGAAGTACACCTTCCCTTCTAGCCCCTCTGCAATGGCACTAGTGAAGACATTGAAGAGGACCAACCCCAGAACTGAACCCCATGGCACCCCACTGATCACCTCTTTCTCTTGGGATTGAACTAAATTCACCGTCACTCTCTGTGTCCAGTTGCTCATCCAATTTCTGACTCATTGTACCACCTTGGGACCTACTCCTAGACTGCACAAATTGTTTTACAAGCCTCCTGTGTGGGACGGTGTCAAATGCCTTGCTAAACTATACATAGGCCATGTCCACCACACCTCTCTGATCCACCACCTTGGTTATCCTGTCAAAGAAATCTATCAGATTTGTTTGACAAGATCTCTCTGCTGTAAATCCATTTTGCCTCAGGTCTTGTGCTCCACTACTAGGTCAACTATGTCAGTAGGACAAAAGAAGGCAAATATGCCTATCAAGATTGTTTTCCCACGTATGTGGGATAAATTATACCATTCTGTGTTCAGCATAGTATAATCAATCCAATGCTTTTTTAAAGCTGTCAAAATTAATTGTCAACAGCTTTCTGGGGTAACCTATTACATGCTTTAGCTGTCCTTACAGTATAATAATTATCTCATTTATTTGTAGCAACTCGTGGGACATAAAGTTTCTTATTGTGTGACCTTAAGTTCTCTCTATTGGAGCTGAACTGTAAACCACAATGAGTAATCAATTCAGGATCTTGCAATGTTTTGTATAAAAATAATAAATTCCCTCTCTGTTATCTGTGCTGTACTGGAAAAAGGCTGGTTTCCTGTGGCTTCTCATAGTGGAACATACAGTACTACTTAACCTTGGAATTAATTTAGCTACAGATCTTTGTACACTCTCTAGTTGATTGATGTCTTTAATTAAATAGTGGGACCAAGCAGGTGACCCATAGTCAAGGGTGGGCCTGACATAACTTTTATACGGGGGAATGATGCAATGTTCATTTTTACATATAAAACTACTGTACGCTTGATTCTGTTAATCATTCCCCTGGCTTTTTAAGTCACTATCTTACAGTGATCAGTAGATGTTAATTTGTTGTTAACAAGAATCCCTAGATCTCTTTCAAGTGAAGAAACCCTAAGTATACTATTATTCAGTATATAAGAATAGTTAGGATTGTTATGTCCAAAGTTCCTAACTACACATTTATTGATATTAAAGGACATACCATTTTTTATAGCCCAAGCTTCAGCTTTTCCCAGGTCACTAACCAGAGAGAGAGATGTTTGTTTACATTACTAACTTCACCACCCAACTTATTGTCATCGTTGAACTTTATAAGGTAGTTTTCTAAGTTGTCATTCATGTCTTTGACAAATATTCCAAACAATGTCGGCCCCAATACAGAGCCTTGGGGTACCCCACTTCTAACACTTCCATCATTAGACAGTGAATCTTTAATTCTCACCTGTTGGGTATGATCCTGTAGCCAGCTGTTGATCCATCTACAAGACTTAAACTAATACCATATTCCATGAGTTTAGAAAGCAAGGTGTTCTGAGGTACTTTATCAAAGGCCTTGGCAAAATCCAATAGAATAATGTCAAATGGTATCCCCGTATCAATACTATTGCTGTTTTTGTCATAGAATGCCATCAAGTTGGAGGTACAAGAATTCCCTTTGGTAAAACCATGTTGGTATTAGAGATGGGTGAAGTGAGCGAAATTCACTTTGCGCAGTAATCTGTGAAATGCCGCCCATTTTGCGGAGCAAAATGTGAAATTTTGCTTGGCTGAGTGGCAAAGTTAAGCCCGGCAGAATGGTGAAATATTGCCTTCTGCGGTGAAATTCTGCCTTCCGTGGTGAAATTCCACCTTCCGTGGTGAAATTTTACCCATGGAAGGTGGAATTTCACCCACAGAAGGTGAAATTTCACTGCAGAAGGTGAAATTTCACCCATGAAAGGTGAATTTTCAGCTAGGCAAAATTCTATCTTAGGCCGAAAAATTTCATGAATTGCTCCACCAGACGAAATTTGGCCACTTCGCCAACAGAATTTAAATTCACTGCATCCCTAATTGGTATAGGTCAACTAGCCCTTCATCTGCTAATTTCAGTTCAAGCCTTGTTTAATTAATTTCTCCAGAATCTTACAGCAGTGGGAGGTAAGGCTAATCGGCCTATAATTTTTAGTATTACCTTTGTTGCACTTTTTAAAAATAGGTTGCTAGATGCCAATCCTTAGGCATAATTCCCTCCCTTAGAGATAAGTTGTAGATGACAGATAAGGAGTATGCTAGTATACTCACTGGCCAACATACTCAATCTAGAAGAGCAGTTACAATATCAGACCTGCCTCTTGGTTAAAAAAATACTTTTAGGTCTTTCCCCCCAGAGATGTCTGCCTCCCTCCACCCTGCTTCCCCCTCTTCCTCTACCCGTGGCTCCACTAAGGCTGCTCTCAGAGTCCCAAGGGTGCAGACATCACTCGCCCAGAGATCCTTTTATTACAGGGCACCACACTGGTTCAACACCCTCCCCTCCTTGATCTCCTCACTCACTGAAATAGGTCCTTTTAAGGCAGCTCTCAAGAGCCTCATTTTCTCCACCCACAGCTGCGAATGCGCTCCACAAGCAGGATCATAACCCATAGGTGCCCCGCTCCCTTCCCGGACCCTCTTCTAGACTCTTGAGAACAATCACCTTATCTCAGGCTGCAATTCTGAATTTACTGTATTTGTCCTTGGAGCCTAGCTTTCACACTGTATAGACCTCTGTACTGCTATTGTAAACTGTAACTCCTATCTGGTCACTGGATGGCTCGGGATTCTATGTTGTTTGCTCTGACACTTGCAAATATATGAATACTGTTTGCTATTCACAGTTTGGTATGTAACAAAAAACTTCTGTAACCTCCTGTCTATTATATTGCATTAGTATTGCTGTCTATGTGTTGAATCCACTTAAACTGACATGGAGCCTTTGGAAACGAGTCCTTGACTCAAAGGGTTGTAATTCCGATATGTATAATAAATAAAATAAATAAATAGAGATGAAGCAGCAGTCTTCAAAAATTTAGGATTGATACTGTCTGGTCCAGGACTAGCATTGCTATTAATCTTCAACAATTCACAGTAGACCTCATTAACTGTAAAAAGATATGGATTAAGACAACTGTTGTCAAAGCTGTTGGTCTCAAGATCTTTGGATGAAATGACAGAACAAAAATACCTATTAAAAGTATCAGCTATAATATTGTCACTTTCTATAACATGATTATTATCTACAATTGGGCCAATACTTCCGACTGAGGTTCTGCAGTTGGAGTTAACATAAGAATGTAGTAGTTTAGTGTCTTTGCTAAGAGCAGTTTTGAACTCAATTATGAATTTGGTCCTTCTAATTAGGCAGAAACATAGAAACATAGAATTTGATGGCAGATAAGTACTGCTTGGCCCACCTAGTCTGCCTATTTCCTATGTATTGGATAAGCTGCAGATTCTAGTTAACCAACAGCCTACTTCCTCCTACTCTTCACTATAATTGCCTTATGTCTGTCCCATGCATTCCTGAATTCCCTCACTGTTTTTGACCCCACAACCTCCTCAGGATGGTGGTTCCATGAATCCACCACTCTCTCCATGAAAAAATACTTTCTGACATTGCCCCTGACCCATTCCCTCTCTATCTTCAAACTGTGCCTCCTTGTTCTTGCACACGTCTTTCTCTCAAAGATGCTCCCATCTTGCACTTTGTTGATTCCCTTGAGGTACTTGAATGTTTCTATCATGTCCCTCCTCTCCCTTCTTTCCTAAATGGTATACATATTAAGCTCTTTCAGTCTCTTCTCATATGGCTTCTGTTGCAGACCCTGCTCCATTTTAGTTGCCCTCCTCTGGACCGCCTCCATCCTGCCTATGTCCTTACAGAGATGGGGTCTCCAGAACTGTACTCAGTACTACAAATGGGGTCTCGCCAACTGTCTGTACAGAGGGATACCAACTTCCTGTTTTCTACTGGGGATGCCTCCCCAGGATCCCTCCAGCCCTCCTAACTGCCTTCTCACATTGTTTGCCTACCTTAAGGTCATCTGATATGGCTACCCCAAGGTCCCTTTCCATTTTGTTGTTGTTAGTACACCCTCCCCCCCCCATTGTGCACTCTTCCCCTGGGTTTTTCTTTCCCAGGTGCATTACTTGCATTTTTTGCATTGAATCTAAGCTGCCATATTTTGACCATTCCTCCAACCTTGCCATGTCCCTTCTTTTCCCTTTCCATCCCTCCCACGTGTATCAACCCTGTTGCAGATTTTTGTATCGTCTGCAAAGAGGCATACTTTTCCTTCTAGCCTCTCTGCAATGTCTCCTATAAAGACATTAAAGAGGACCGGTTCCAGTACTGAACACTGTGGTAACCCACTAGTAACCACCCTTTCTTCAGAGTGTACTCCGTTTACTATTACCCTCTGCGTCCTGTTGATCAGTCAGTTTGTTACCCAAGCTATCACCCTGCGACCCAGTCCCATGGTGGCTAACTTGTTTATTAATCTTTTGTGTGGGACTGTGTCAAAAGTCTTGCTAAAGTGTAGGTAGGCCATATCTACAGCTCCTCCCTGGTCTACTACTTTGGTCAACCAGTCAAAGATATCTATTAGATTTGTCTGACATGACCTTCCCACTGTGAATCCATGCTTCCTTGCATCCTGTGCCCTGCTGGCCTCTAGGTACTCAGCAATTCTCTTTTTCAGAAGTGATTCCATCATTTTCCCTACCACTAAGGTTAAACTAATGGGTCTGTGGTTCCCTGCCTCTGCCTTGCTCCCACTTTTTTTTTTTTTTTGGTTTTTACTTCAATATACTTTATTAGTATGCTCCCACTTTTGTGAAGAGGAATCGCGTCTGCCCTCCTCCAATCCTCAGGTACCACACCATCCTCCCATGATTTGTTAAAAAGGGCAGTCGATGATGTCACTAGGTCTCTCCTTAGTTCTTTTAGAATTCTGGGTTGAATCCCATCAGGCCCCATTGCTTTGTCCACCCTGAGTTTTAGGAGTTCTCTCAGGACCCTTTCTTCTGTGAATGGACTGTTATTGACCCCCCCATCCAGAGTGCTTCTATTGCTTGGTTTAGGTACTGCCCTCTCTTCTTCTGTTGCGAATACTGAGCAAAAGTATTTGTTCAATATCTCTGCTTTTCCACTGTCATCCTCTGCCCACCTCCCCTCCATTAAGTCTCACTATCCCTTCCTTGGTCTTCATTCGCTCCCTGATGTACCTATAAAAGGTTTCATCCCACTTCTTAACAGACTTGGCCATCTTTTCCTCTGTTTGGGCCTTCACTATTCTGACTGCCTTCCCTGCTTCCTTCTGCTTCAACTGATACAGTTCTCTGTCCTGCTCATTCTGTGATTCCTTATGTTTCCTGAATGCTGTCTTTTTCTCCCTAACCCTTCCGGCCACCTCTTTTGAGAACCATAGTGTTTTTTTACTTCATTTTGTTTTTTATCTGCTTCACACAAAGACTTGATGCCTCTGTGATGGCAGTTTTGATTTTCTCCCACTGTTCTTCTATCCCTCCTTTCTGCCCATGTGCTAGTGTATTCCTTAGGCACTCACCCATTTTGTCAGAATCAGCCCTCCTAAAGTCCAGTACTTTTGTTTGTATGGCTTGACTCTACAGATGTGTTTATCGTAAACCACACTGTTTGGTGGTCGCTAGTTCCCAGATGGCTGCCCACTTCTAAACCTGTGATCCTCTCACCATCTCCATTTAAGAGTACCTTGGCCTTTCTATTATATTTATTTCTTATTGGGACCAGATCATTTTTGATGTCCAGAATTCTCCCTTTAAAGGTATCACAGGCAGGGCCTAGAGACTGGCAGGTGGTAAGGAAAAGGAGGCATTATAGGATGCCCAGAAAGGAAGCCACAAACCAGGAGCAGCCATCCAAACAAAAAAAAAAGGTTCATGCCACTGCTACCAAGCACAGACAAAGTAATACAAGGTAAAGAAATCAAACCATCAAAAAAGGCTAACACGCCAATTAAAACCAATACAAACTACGATAAAAACAAAACTACTAATACTCCAAATACAACCAACTACAATACCAAAACCAAACGCAATAACAACAAAAATACTAAAACTCAAAACAAAAATGAAACAAGTATAAACAAAAGCAAAATTCTCATGATCAGGTATTCCATCAGGAAAGGGATCAGGAGTGGAATGCCACCTAACAAAAAATATTAAAAGCAGCATTTTGGTAAAGTGTCTATCAGGAACCTCTACAAGTAGGGACACTAATCACATAAAGGCAATTGTGCAGGAATCAGGGGATGTTATACATATAACAATACACCTTGGTACCACTGACCTGGTAAATCACACAGTTCAGGAGGCAAAGAAACACTTTGAGGACCTGGCCAACAAACTTTCTTCCCTTCCATCCAAATTAGCCTTCTCAGAAGTGCTGCCAATGTGGGATTAAGGAAAAAGAACCAAGGGAGTCGGCAAGATTGAAGTACGCAAATTCAACTCATGGCTGAGTGACTGGTGCCAAGACAAGGGATACCACTACATAGGGAACTGGCATAACTTTTGGGAAGGAACTTTTTTAAATACAATGGATTGTACCTAAACAGAGAAGGTGTCCGAGCACTCGGACAAAAACTCAATATCTATGCGGGTAGTTTAAACTAAATAAAGAAGAGTATGATGCAGCTCACACCCCTGCCATCTGTGGGCTGGTCATCACTCCCCAAAATGCCAAATGCATGCATTCATCCCCAGAAAACAGCCCAAACCAGCAACCTTCATTATCTCTTGGCCAAAAAGAGCAGTTCAGGAAGAGGGTACAATCTTGCACCAAAGAAGATCTACATTCCTGGAAGGCAATGGTTGCTAATACTAGGATCCTTACCAACAAACTTCCTGAACTCACAGCCATCTTGGAAACAGAAAGGTTGGACTGGGTGGCTATAGCAGAAACATACTGTAGTTCACGGAAAACCATGGATGGGATACAGCTATTACAGGTTACAATCTGTTCAGGAAAGATAAGCAGGGGAAAAAAAGAGGGGGTAGCCATTTACATTCAGGAGGAAATAAAAGCCATAGAAGTAAAAGGGCACTGTGGCTAACAGTAGACATGGGCAAGGGAAAACCCTTCAGAACTGGTGTCATGTATGGACCCCCATATCAAGGAGATAAAGTAGACAAAGTCTTAATAGAAGAAATCCACAAAATGTCTGATAAAGGTGAAGTAATACTGGTGGGGGACTTCAGCCTACTAGATATTAACTGGAGCAGACTAACAGCAGCAACAACAAGACATAGGGACTTCTTATTGTCACTACAAGGTGCGGGACTCTGCCAACTTGTTAAAACCACAACAAGGAGAGATGCCATTCTTGATCTGGTTCTCTCAAACTCAGAAAGGATCAAGAACATTGAAGTGGGATTCCATATGGGCAACAATGACCATCGCATGGTAAGCTTTAAGGTAAACTTAAAGGTAAACTTTCCTTTTTTTTTTTTTTTTTTAGTAACACCCAACTTCTCCATTAGCTCCTTATATTGTTTTGCCGCTAGAGGGAGCCTAATTAAGTTTGAACAATTTGCTCCCAGTACCTCACTTGTCACATTTTACTGCTCTCTAGTAGCTGTTTTCACTTGGTCATCACCCCCTCATCACTCCCTCATCACCCCCTCTCCAATCGTCGAAAGCTATCCCTCATTGTGCACTCCCCAGATCAGCCCTCCTCCTCCTGCTCCTGTCAGGCAATGTCCACCCCAATCCCGGCCTGGCAGCACTGGTCCTCCCCTGAAATCTCCTGGGCTGCATTGCTTCTATGAACATCTGTAGCCTCCTGAAAAACTGGACTCTCTGCACTGCTGGGTGACTCTTCATAAACCTGATGTTGTTGCCCTTGTTGAAACCTGGCTGTCTCCCTCCACTCCTAACTCTCATGTCTCTCTCTCCGGCTACACTCTCCACCGGTTGGACCGTGTTGGCAGGAGAGGTGGGGGCTGTGTCTTCTATTTGAAGGATTCTCTCGTGGGGCTACCACTCGCCCCGCCTGACTTCAACCATAAGGCCCAGGCACTTACTCTAAAGCTGTCCCCGGACCCAGCTAGAGGCCCCTTATTCCTAACTATAGCCTACATACCCCCTAAGAACCAATCCCAGGCCCTGGGCCCACTAATTGACTACCTCACCTCCCTACCCAACTCGTCGGACCAAATCTTGGTGGGCGACTTGAATATAAACTGGCTCTGCCCCTCATCTTCCTCCCACCATGAGGCTTTCGATTCAATTGACCTAACTCAACTGGTCTCACAGCCTACTAGAAAAAACCCTAGGGGGACAAGCACCCTCCTGGATGTGGTCCTCACCAACAGGCCAATCCGCATCCACAACATCCAAATCCTCCCTGACTGCCTCAGTGACCACTCCCCTGTGCTTTTCAACTGGGAAACCCCTCGGCTCTCATCCCCGGTCAAAACCACCTCTGACGGCTTAGGCCTGGGGACTCCATAGGCCTTAAGCGCTTCCTTGCCCACACTGATTGGTCCCCTCTAATGAGGGCAACCAACATTGACTTGGCCCTGGGCTTCTTTGTAAGCACTTCAACTTTGCCTGTGATATCTTTGCTCCCATAACTGCTAGGAGGTCCAAAGTGGAACATGCCCCTTGGATCACCCCTGCCCTTCTGTGGCAACTTAAGCAACGTGACAATCTTTGGCACCTTGCTGTTGCTACTGGCCGATCAGCTGACAGGCAGTCCTATGCTGCTGCCCGTAACCAGTGCACCTGGGCCATCCGCAAAGCAAAGGCGGAATACTACCAAGCCTCTCTTACCTCCTCCTGGGAGAACCCCAGGTGCTTCTGGGACAACATCAAGCAACTGAATGGTCACTCCCAGTCCCCCTCTCCTTCTCTTCTCAACATCAATGGTACCGTCTCCTCTGACCCTGCCCTCATTGCCTCCCACCTCAATAACTCCTTTACCAACCTTAGCTCAGTACTTCCTGGTAACTTTTTCAGTCCACCTCCTCCATCTGTACCACCACCCATTGCCCGCCCCTCTTTCCACCTGCATCGTGTCACCATGCAAGAAGCTAGGCCTTACTTGCTAAAAGCCCTAAAAGGTAACACCATCTGTAATGACTCACTTGATCCCTGTCTTTTACGTCAGGTCTTGGATCAGGTCCTCTCACCTATTACATGCATTTTCAACAAATCACTCTGTGTCGGAAAATTCCCCTCTGCCTGGAAGATTGCCACAGTTACCCCTGTCCATAAAGGTGGTGACAGGACTCTTCCGGGTAACTACCGACCCATCTCAATCCTCTCCCCCCTCTCTAAGGCGTTAGAGAAAATTGTGGTGTCCCAAGTCTCTGACTACCTCTGTAAGTACAATGTTCTCCGCCCTGAACAACACGGGTTCAGAGCAGGTCATAGTACCAATACAGCACTCCTGGAATTTTCCAACTTCCTCCATGCCTCCTTGGACTCTGGTGCCCTGGCTGGTGCTATATTCAGTGACCTGTCTAAAGCATTCGATACTGTTTCGCATCCTCTTTTGCTCTCCACCCTCGACCTAATAGGCTTTGCCCCAGGACCTGTTTCCTGGTGCACCAACTATCTCTCCGCCCACTCCCAATGTGTGAAAGTCAACGGTACTCTCTCTGAAACATGCCCCATTCGCTCTGGGGTGCCACAGGGCTCAATTCTTGGACCCTCACTATTCTCACTCTTTCTTAACTCCCTACCCAGCAGTTGTCCGGGTAAGATGCTTCTCTATGCTGATGATGCTGTTCTCGTTGCCTCCCACAATGACCCCATGCTGCTACAGAACTCCCTCAACTAGTCTTTGACTCTGCAGCTACCTGGTTCACTGAGCACCGACTTGTTATCAACCTTAAGAAAACAAAACAATGCTCTTCTCCACCCCAAAATAAGTACAGCAAGTTTCCCTTAGCTGTCCACTCCACACCAATCTCGTCATTGACCAGGTGCAATCCTATAAATATCTTGGTATAACCTTTGACCCTGCACTTTCATTCCATGGACATATATCTGCCCTAAATTCTGTCGCCAACTCACGGCTAGGCATTCTTTACCGGCACAAGAAATGCCTCCTCCTGATCCCTCCGCCTGGCTGTCACCTCCTCTGTCATGTCTCTCATTGACTATGGCCTTCCGGTCTATGGCTCAGCAGATCAGACTGCCCTCAACAAGGTTCATCTCACAGTAAATAAGGCCTGCAGACTTATCACTGGTGCTCCCAGACTCACTCACACATGTGAGCTGTACACCCTGGCTACCCTACTCAACCTGGAAGAGCGACTCATGTATCAGACATGCCAGCTCACCTTTAAAGCCCTGCATGGCCTATCCTCCATAGGCCTATCCAACTCCATTCGCTGTACTGCGTCGACCCTGATCACGTGCAGCTCGTCAAGAGCTACCCTAGTTATTCTGAGAGCCAGGACCTCACAAGGTCAGAGGGCATTCCCCTACCGTGCGCCCCACTGGTATAACTCCCTCCCTGCCAGTGTCTCAAACTCTCTAACCTTAGCTTGCTTTAAGCCCAGGCTCATAAACTTCCTGCTTAGCTCTCACAAATGCATCTGCCGCTAGCCTAGTGTAAAAAAAAAAAATATATATATATACTCTGTTTGACAATGCTCACTGAGCGGCTCCCCCCTTCCTTTCCCTACTTATTCCTCCTCCCCTATCTCCCTCCCTTCTACCCCCACCAGCTCTCCCCTGACCATAAGTTTTACACCTTTTGTTATCTTTTGCTCGTTGGAGATTGTACTCTATTGTAACAATATTGTAATTGAACTGTAACTTTTTTGTTTGTAAGTACTGTGTCCCTTGTACTACTGTTCTGATGTCCTCTTTGTGACGAGGTACCTTTGTAAGTGAGCCTCTGGCTCAAAGGTTTCTAAACTGATGTTTAACTAAATAAATAAAATAAATAAACTTAATACAGGACACCAGCCACTCAAAGGTAAAGGTGTTAGATTTCAGAATGGCTGACTTCCAAAAAATGAGGAATAACATAAGTAGCCAGTTAATGGAAATAGAGGCCGTGGAAGTGGAAGTCATGTGGGGGAGACTCAAGAGAGCAATAAAGACTGCCACAGCTCAATGTACCAAATGGGTTAGCAAAGCAAAAAGGAAAAGAAATCCTCTATGGCTTTCCAAGGAAGTGGCTACCACAGTCAAAGAAAAAAAGAAGGCATGCAGCATATACCGGGAAACCAAAACCAAGAAAAACTGGGAATCGTACAAGGAAAAAATGAGAGAGTCTAACAAAACAAATTAGAAAGGCAAAAGCACAGACAGAGGAAGAGATAGCAGAAGGGGCAAAGAGAGGAGACATATCATTTTTTAGATACATTAGGGAACATAGGGAGGCAAAAGGGGGATAGTAAAGATTGCTACTGAAGAAGGAAAATACACCAAACATGACCCACAGAAAGCTAAAATCCTCAACAAATACTTCTGCTTGGTGTTTACCAAAGAGGACCCAAGGGATGCCCCAGCCCTGAAAAAACACAACACCCCAGGACCAGGGGTAGGCACTAGTCCCTTTACAGAAGCAAAAGTATGGGAGGTGCCAAATAAACTAAAAGCAGGCAAAGGCATGGGACCAGACGAGATGCACTGCAGAATCCTTAAAGAACTGGGGGAAGAATTAGTTGCCCCTCTGGCACTTCTATTCATGAAATCCTTGACGAGCAGCATGGTACCCAAAGACTGGAAAAGGGCAATAGTGGTTCCACTTCACAAATCAGGCAGTTATGAAGAGGTTACTAATTACAGACGGGAAGCCTTATTAAAGTCCTTGATAACAGTGCTTCTATTAGTTTTCAGCCTTCATACAGTTAAGTTACAGGATACAATATTATGATCATTGTTACTCAGAGGGGTAAGTTATGCAGACAGCTGTGATATCATATTCAGTATTTGCCAAAATGAAATCCAGTGTGCTATTACCCCTGGTAGGCTCTTGAATGCGTTGTTCTAAAGTATTATTAATCAAAACATCGGTAAATGTATGTTCATAATCTGTTTTTCCTGACATATGTGTCTAATTGATACCAGGGAGATTAAAATCTCCTAGTATAACATCACTTAAGTTTGACGCTTGATTGATTTCATTAATAAGTGCTTCATTATAATCATGGTTAGAAGCTGGGGGGTCTATAACAACATCCATGAAGTATGGCTGGTCTGCTAGGAAAATGTAGCGTAATCGGTAAAGTTTCTAAACTTGGTTCAGGATTAGGAAAATGATAAGAATAAGATGTAATGGTGTGCACATAAATGCAAACTCCTCCATCTGATTTTTCCTCCCAATTTTTGTAAAATAGTTTATATCTAGGAATATCTCTTATCCAATCTGAAGTGGAGTCCCACCATGATTCATTGATGGCGGCTATATCAATTTTATTTTGTAGCATAAAAGCTTCTAATTCAGATTTTTTAAGACAATTTAGGCTCCTAGCATTGATCAGGAGAATTTTACAACCAGGTGGCTGATTAGGGGTGAGTGATTCATTATGGTTTTGAGTTCCCTTGTTATTATTGTGTTGGTTTTGGACCCCCACCCCACATTATCAGTTTAAATAGTTTGTAATAAATGATTAGATTCTCTTACTGAGAAGAATGCTCCCTTGCTTGCTAAGGTGTAACCCGTCCCAACAGTATAAGTTCAGTCTATCACAGAAACTTTCCCAGTGTGTTAAACAGAAAAACTCCTTAGATAAGCACCACCTTCTTAACTAGTTAAGATTCTTTATTTGTGTTCTTATAGTGGTGGTAACTCTTGAGACTGGTAGAATCTCAGAAAAACAAACCTCACAATTATTGGCAATAAGCAGTTCACTTAGTATCACAAATTATCTTTTGATGTCCTCCATCCTAGTGTTATTAATGTTGTTGGTACCAGCATGTATTACAACTAAAGGGTTTTCTCCTTCGTTATTCAGGATATTGTTAATCATGCTAGTTAAATCTGATATTGTTGCCCCCTATAACTGCTGCAGGTTCTATTAGCTTTATCAGGATTGCATATTATGCGATCTATGTGTTTAATCATAGAGTCCCCTATGGCAAAGGTTTGAAGTTGATTAATTACCTATTTCTGAAGCATATTATTCTCAGTTATAGGGTGATTGGTTAATATATTCAGGTGGCTCTCAACTACTTTGCTTTCTAAAGTTGGATTCATTGCCTGTGACTTGCTATTCCCATCCTTAACAGTATTAACAGATTCCAGTACTTCAATTTCCATATCAGTAATCAAGTTCGTAGTACCTGTATCATTGAAACTCAGGGGAGGTACCCAATTAGGGGTTGTACTTTCAAATACATTATCAATAGTTGGTGTGGTACAATCATTGTTGATTTCTTGTGCATTATTATTGGCAAGGATGAAGAAATGGTTACTTAAAGGGAGTACAAAATCCATAACCCTGCAACCCTTCTTAGTTTTATTTCCTATATTGACTACAGTTCAGTCCCCAGATTAATTATCATTAAATTCACCCTCTCTTTCCCTCCTTTTCACTGCCCTCATTCCAATTATTGTTTGTAAAACATGACACTCAGTAGGGGGGATGGTCCCAAAGAATTAACAATTAGATACAGTAGAGTGGAGGATGGGTTAGGTATTGGGGGGACATAAGCTCCATTAATAGAACTCTCTTTTTGCTGCATTTCATTTTGTTTGAATTTATTTTTCTAATAAAGCTGTGTATAGACATTTTTACAATTAAAGCCAGCTACTATTTCATCACCATTGGTTATTAAGTACATTGAACAGGACACACATTTATAAGCCCAATTACCATCCAATGTTTTGATTAGGTCAGCCATTTTTTGACTCCTTAGAACTGATCATACACACAAACCTTTATACTTCAGCACAAAGTAACGAAGAATACCAGTGATCTGGTTCAGCTACAGTTCAGATGTAAAATGGTCCTAATGCACTATCAGACTCTGCTGTAGAGTCTGGGGGGACTAACAGTGTAGTTTGAATTTGGTTGGTGTTTTATTTTCGAGTAGTGTTATGTCAGGGTCTTAAGTCAAGGAATATGGGTTGAACTAGTCTATGTTAAAGAAATCAAACATTGTAGAAATCAGCACAGTGAGGATCAATAGAACAGTAAACAAACAACAAATTAAGTACTTATTGACCACAGCCTAGATTATTGCCTAGTTTCCTACACAACATTGCAGACATGCACAGATGTGTTGCGCATGTCTCCACATGCAGCTAACATGCGCTTGCCCCACTCATGCTTGACATGCTCACACAGGGCATGCAATAAATCCCTTGACACACCAAAGTGAATGTGGGTCACATGGCCCTCCTCTATCGCTCTACCAGCAATAAAGGGCAAAAAGTTTAAATATCTCAAGTACCCCTCTAAAAGTGCCTCTCAGTCCTAACACTCAGTCCTAACACTGCAGGAGTTCAGAGGGGATATTTTAAACAGACGTTCCTGCATGGGGTTGTAGTCCTTTACTGAAGCAATTGGACTACAACTCCCACATAGCATGGGACTCCTAATACTTGTTAGTAGGAGGCCCCTCAGAGTCCTGCTAACTCAGAGCCCACAGAAATAATTAACACACAGGGAATTCATGCAGCGCTTCTGTCCGTACTGTCATACCATGAGGGTCACACAGCCTAAGCCTCCAAACATGCCTCAGTCCTTTCCTTTAACATGGATTCCATGATTTTCCCACCACTGAGGTCAAGCAGACTGGCCTGTAATTTCCAGCCACCACCTTGCTCACACTTTTGTGTAGTGATACCTAATTCACCCTCCTCCAGTCCTCTGGCACCACTCCCTCCTATAGTGCTTTGTTAAATAGGGCTGTCAGTGGTGCCCGTAGTACCCCCCTGAGTTCTTTCAGTATTCTGGGATGCATCCCATCTTGTTCCATTGCCTTATCCACTTTTAAGTTTGAAAGTTCCTTTAGGACTCATTCCTTCATGAATAGACTGGTGTCCACCTCCCCCATGTATGTTTCTACCCCCCAATTTTGGTCCCTCTTATTCCCCTTCATGTGTAAATACTGAGTAGAAATATTTGTTTAGAATTTTTGCTTTTTCTAGGTCCCCGCTGCCTACTCCCCCCCCCCATTCAACCTCACAATCCCTCCATTGGTCATCTTCCTTTCCCTGATATACCTCAAGAAGGTTTTGTCACCTTCTTTTACTAATTTTGCTATCCTTTCTTCAGTTTGCACCTTTGTACACCTGCCTGCTTTCCCCACCTTATTCTGTTTTGCCTGGTACACTTCCCTGTCTCCTTCCCTTCCTCTGTGATCCTTGTACTTTCTGAATGCCTGTTTTTTTCCCTAACCTTCCCTGCTACCTGTTTTGAAAACCATAGTGTTTTTTTTCTTTCTTTTTACTTTATTATCCTTACACAGATGCCTGTTTTCTCTGCTATGGCTCCTTTAAGTTTCCACCACTGTTCTTTCACTTCTCCCCCTCCCTTCCCTTTGCCAGGATTTTCTGGAGGTGTTCCTCTATTTTTGCAAAGTCTGATCTCTTGAATCCAGGATTTTTACTTTTGAGTGGCTCGACTCTGCTACTGTCTTCACCTTAAACCACACTGTATGGTGATCTCTGGTCCCTAGATGGCTGCCCACTGATAGATCTGTTATTCTGTCACCATTTGTGAGAAACAGGTCTAGTTTTGCTCCCTCCCACGTGGGCTCCTTCACCAACTGTCTGAGGCCCACCCCTTCCAGGGCATCCAAGATGTATCTGCTCCTAGTAGTGGCTGCTGCAAATGTGTTCCAGTTGACATCTGGCATGTTTAGGTCCCCCAACAGCAACATCTCACCTTTCTCTGCCATTCTGTGTTTGGTTTCCACTAATAACTGTCTATTTCTTCCCCTTGTGCTGGAGGTCTGTAGACAACTCCAGTGCAGATGGTGGTGCTATTTTCCATCTCTGATGTGACCCATAGAGCCTCTTACCCTTCCTGTCTTCCCCCATCTTCATTGCCTTGATTCCCTCTCTGATGTACATAGCCACCCTTCTCCCCTTTTTACCCTCCCTGTCTCTCCTGAAGATTGTGTACCCTGGTATGGTAACAGGGGCGCCGACTGCATGGGTGCTTAGGTGCCCCAGCACACACAAAGTCATTTTGGGCACCCACAAAAAAAAATCCATATAGTCACTTTAGAAAAAGGATCAAGTCACTTTAAAAAAGGCTCCTCACTCCATTTCCACCCCTCGTCTCTAGCCCCACCCAGTGGGCCAACCCTGATTGTGAAAAGCTCTATACTAGTAGGCTCTTTCTTGCTTTGTCTCCTCCTCCTCTTGCACTCTGATCCCACCCAAGCAGACTGACGTTGACTCACCCTGACTGAAGTTTCACTCAGCGCTCTGTGGAGCTTGCTATGCTCTCACTCGCTGGATGCGCTGCGATCGCTTGGTGATCTCCTTCTCAGCCTTTCCGTCATCATGCATCGAACAGTCCTTCCCGCGCATGGAATTCTGAAACAGCGGAGACACTCAGGTACCAGCTGCGTAGGTATTTTTTGTCAGACAGCATTTGTTATGCTTCTCTGCTGGTCTGGACGACTGGACATGGTGGGGACTTGGGGGATAGTTTTGTGAGGGGGTGGAGCAGGGGACATACCTCTCATCTCAACTGTACCACATTGCGAATTTGAGAGGAATAATTTCTCATTTCATCTCAAGCCCTCTGTTGCAAATTCCTGATTGAAACTTGAGTATACTGCCCAGCATTTTACCCAAAAATTTTACAGCAGAAATCCACAGTGAAGGTAAAACGTGTTGCTCAATACACACACACAAAAGAAAATTGTGAAGTTTAATACATACATTCATTTAAACAGTATTCTCTGAGCTTTATTTTGTGATATGATGAAGTGTTCCACATAATCATTTGGCCATTTGTTTCACGTTTTGAAGTGTGGTATTCAGGTTTGAAAGGTTGAGAGGTATGGGGGGGGGGTGCCAGAGCTGATTAACTCGGTTAGAAAGGCCAAACTTTATAAGTTATAAAAGCAGCAGAAGCAGCAGGCTGCTGCTTCTATAAAATGTCCTGGGCTTTTGCTGATTTATGGAATATGACTTTGGTGATGGATAGGTGCAGGGGCTAGACAGATAAACAAACTTGCTGCTAGAAGAAAGAAACAATTCTGGTGACTGGAAGGCCACATAACTAGAAAAGAAACAGTGTGGAGCTGACAAGCTAATATATTTGCTGTTAGCCTGACAACCTGTTGCCAGTACAGAAGTTCCAAAAATAACAGTAACAGCAAATATATTGGAACACAGCTTAGCAAGCTTACAGGTATTTTGCAGTGTGTGTGTGTGTGTGTGTGTGTGTGTTGGGTGGTGTTAACTGGGCCAGGCAGCACAAAATTAAAGCATGAGGTAGCTGTTGCTAATCTGATTCAAAAAGCAAAACAAAAAAAAACAGTTTGCTGATTTGTGTGGTTGTTTTTGAGGTGCTAGCCTAGAAAGAAAATAAGCATATGTGTTTGGGGGTAGTAATAAACCATGTGGAACTGACTTCAATAATTTGCTGCTGCGGGGGGGTCCATTAACAGCAAAGGGTGGTAGCAGGTAACAACCAGTGTATTCAGAATCTTGAGAGAGCAGTGTAGGGCGGGCTGTGGGAAGGAGGGGAAGGACTGCTGCCTGGACTTGAAGTGTCTGATACAGGTCAGACACTGCTGTCTTGGTGTAGTCACTTGTCCTCCTGTCCACTCTATCTAAAAAAAATAAAACCTGAAGAAACTCAGGATTAAGGGGAGTATTAAAAAAAGGAAAATCAATTTACACTTTTGGCAGCCTTGGCTGTGTGTTGAGACTTGGACAGGCAGCGTGTGAGAAAAGGGGTTTTCTGCAGCCTAGACAACCTCTGTGAGGTTTAAGGAACAACATGGTCAGAGCTACACTGCACAGACACAGAGCCAGATCTTGGTACATCGAGCTTGCCTGAATTTAATTCCAGCAACCTCCACTTGCTTGTATACTGTGTGACCCTGAGACTGAGCAAGTCACTACTTAACCTCCTTGCAAATAAGCATTTTAGTTGGTGGTTTGACTCTGTTGTAAAATGAGGCAGGCAGAAGCAAGCACAGGCCATGTGGGGAGGGGAAGGGCAGCTGCCTGAACTTGAACTGTTTGTGAAATGCTGTCTTGTTGGTCCTCTTGCCCACCAAACTAAAAAAATAATTATACAATGTGGTAAATCCGATATGCCGAATCCTGCATCCTGATTGGTTGGCTGGCACAATTACCACCATGATAAATCCTCCAGTGTACCCACTGGAAGAAGTGCCAGCCAACCTTCTGTGGTGCTAATCCGGTCACTTTCACTTGGAACGAAACTGCCGCGATTTGTCCTGTCGCCGCTTCGCTAAAACACCCCAGTAAATTTTTAACAATATGACCTCCTCTTTCAAAGCGTAGGGACCTCAGTGACTTAGAAAATAGTTAAAAAACATTAATGCAACAACATTGGCCATTGTATAATAAAAATTTATCCCTGCAGGGTGTGGGTACACTGGAGGACGCCTCATGACCGAATCACACCAGCCGTGGTAAATCCTCTAGTGTACCCACACCCTGGAGGGATAAATTGCTTAAATAAAACCTACAGAAACTCAGTATGATCAGGGGATAATTAAAAAAAGGAAAACCCCTATTCAGTGCATAATTGCAGCACCTGGCATCAGCAAAGAGCCCTCAAGGGCACTCTTGTATACTCTGTAGCAGAGTACTGGTGGTGGTGACATACACATTCTAAATTGCATCAAAAACATCTCAAAATGAATCACAAAGCATGAAAAATCCTATAGCTTCTGGGGGCCGCACGCCTTTCTTCAAATGCTCTGAGCACCCACAAAATTTTTCAAAACTTGGCACCCCTGTATGGTAACATCCCAGTCATGGTTTTCTGTGTACCATATTTCAGTGACTGTGACAATGTCTAGGTCTACCTCCACCATCAAGGCCACTAGGTCTGGAATCTTGTTTGCCAGGCTCTGGGCATTTGTACACATAGCTTTCCATGTTTTGGTCTCCCTTCCTGTACCAGCCCTCCCCCCATCCCAATCCCTATGTCCTCCCTCCATTCTTCCCCTGCTATTTCCTTCCTTCCTATGTGTTTCCTTTTGTTGCTTCCATGACCCTGGTATCAGCCTGTTTGTCTACTTCACCCTGTGGGAGGGTGGCAGTTGTTTTTTCCCTGCTTAATTCCGCCACCCCCCTTGGCTTGTTTAAATGTTCCTTTCTCACTTTAGTATCTGTCTGTTTGTTTGCTGTAACCAGTTGAAGGACAGTTGGTATTTCCTTTCTTAATTTCACCACCCCCTTGGCTAGTTTAAATGTTTGCCAATGAAACATTTAAACCTCTCACTAAGGACCTCAGTCCCCCCCCCCCATAGATGCATGTTGTCCCTTCTGTACAAGCCCGCATCTTTGCAGGTGGTCTCCCAAGCCCCAAAGAAGCTAAATCCCTCAGCACTGCACCAGCTCTTCAGTCATTTATTGAATCCCCTGGTGTGGAGTACCCTGGCCTTCCCCATGCCGTATACAGGTAGCACTTCCAAGAAAATTAGCATGCATGCCATCTGTCTAAGATCCGTCCCCAACTCTGTGACCTCCCTCTGCACTGCCCTATTCTCATCCCCAGCCAGGTCATTTATCCCAAGTGGAAAATGACATCTAGCTCACCCTCCCGTCTTGCTGCCCCAGCAGTCCTTTGGATTAGTTTCTGATCCCTTCAAGCTGTGGCTTCTGGTAGGCACCTGACCTCCCTGTTTCCTGCCCCCAGGACTACCCCAATAATAGAGTCCACCACTAAGAGTTGCTTCCTTCTCCTCTGTGGGCTTGTGCAGTTCCCCCTGGGGATCTCTAGTGTGGAGGATTCCCGCATCCACCTTGTCCACCACTAAGGGTGTCTCATGGAGACAGTACCACCCTGCCTGAACAGTGTAGGAGTTGTGGATTGGAACCTCAGGTTGGATGCACCTCTGCCCACCTCCCTCACCCTCCCTAAGCCCACTGTTGTCCAACCGCCCTTCATTCCTGGCATCTTTTGAGGCAGTGGGTATGGATGTGGTGGTTCCTGAGTGGCAAGAAGCCTCCTGAACCCTAGTCAACTCGGCCCAGGCTGCATTAGCATATGAGGACATGATGTGTAATCACCCATTAGACTCTATAGTATGCCTGTCTGCTTAATTATACTTCAAAGAAACAAGTTTCAGTAAGGTGTAAAATGCCACATTTACCTTCATTTAGCTTTGCAAACTGTCTGGGTTGCAATGCAAGGGTTTTCCTTCAAACTACATTTAATTTATGTGTTTTCAGAGAATTTTTACAGGGTATTTGTTCCTTCAGCATAGAGATACATGGTGTGAATGGGTGCTATGACATCATGTTCTCATATGCTAATGCTCCTCTCATGGACAATGAGATTTCAACAACCATAACACGGAGACACCCAGGGTAGTCACAGTGTGCAACATAAACAGTGAAAACAAATTAAAGCAAATACATATAGCCCTAACAGTTGCAGGAAAAGAGCTGGCTGTTGACATGGAAACAAATAAAACTTACATGATATGAGGGTGTAGTTTTCCTTTATTTGGTTTCCACTGCTACAACATTGGAATGCAGGGAATTGCACTTAGGCAGGGAGAGTGAGCTGCATGGTTATTTAGGTGTAACCCCCCTGCAAATGGAGGTTCCCAAAAATCTTGCAGGAGCTTGCCTGAATGCTCCAAGTTTGGGCGGTATTCGGCGTTTAAGCTGTTTAAATGTGGTTCCAAGTGAGTGCTATTTGAGCCTCCACGTACTGTCTCTTTAAGAGCTGTCTGCTTGCAGACTTAATTTGTTTGTATGGGGGGACTGTGTATTTAATGCTCAAATCTCGCCTGGGCTGCTGTCAATTCGCTCCGTTTCTGCCGTTGCTACATCTGCAGAGGGAGCCTTGTTGAAAGATATAACTGTTTGCCAGAAATCATTTAGAGTGACTGAGAAAATATAGTTTGTCTAACCTGTCTTCATTTAAGCACGAACTGTTTCAGTGCAGCTCTTTCATTTTGGTTCTGAATAGCTGACTTGGACCAATCAGGATGATAGGGAGACCCTAAAGTGGAGCCTGTGGATGAATCGGAACTTGGACTCTCAATTTTGAGCCAGCCACAAGGGGATTGTATGGGCAGTGACTCTGGGAAATGTAGTTTTAATCTTGGCTCCTTTTTCTACCTACAGAGGGAGTCTTATTGTGAGTGACAGCTGAATCAGCCAACAGAATAGTGTGGAGCTAAAGGAAATGCCCTGCTCTGTGACTGGAAAGATCAGATCAGTTGTGGCAGTGAAGAGAGAAGGAGCTGTGTGCTTCTGCGGTGTATAGTTCTGCGCGGGAAGCGCATGTGAGGCCCTGAGTTTCGGTCTGCAGACTTTGTGAGTGCCAGTTTGGACTGAATCCAAGTTGTGAGGAGAAAGAAGCACTGGAAGTGTGGAAACCAGGCTCACCCTGTAGAAGACTGGAGAAATTGCTGAATCGCGCTCGGTCTGTCAGGAACTGAAGCTGCTGTGTATGCTCCCGGGCATTTTGCAGTAATTGCGATTGGGATCAAGGAGCAGCCTGCCTGGTATAGTACTTTTGTTTTACATATAAATGTGCAAAGTGCTTGTGGGGAATCGCTATTTCAAATCCCCTGTATAGTTAATTGTGTGCTGAAGCTGGAAGTAAACCCCCAGCTTAATTCGGACTACATCCGTCTGCTATCAACTGCAGTGGGGTCCAGTCACAAGGACCTTGTTTCCATGCCTTGTTGTTCTGGCAATCCAGAAGAACATCCTCCACTCGATCCTCAGCTTGGGTGTTGTGAGTACAAATCAGGGTATTCCCCTGCAACTCGTTTTCAATCACAAGTGTGTCACCTAATTCTTGTTGTTTCACATGGACTGAGCCCTCCGGCTCCGGATTACAATTGTGTGTTGTTCATTTATTTTCTTCTACAAGGCCCTATCCATCTGCACCTGAAGGCCAATCCCGGGCAATGGACCTGGCTAGCCCCCCCCAACCTGGGTACCCAGAGTGTGACTTTTCAGACCCTGTATGTGTGCACAGTACTGTGATTTGAATATTTCCAAACCAAATCAACCTGATTGCCCCCCTCCTTGTTACTGTCCCCTAAATAAATCAGATTAGTTGTTGTTATACTATATACTGTCTGTGGTGTTGGTACTTTTGGAAACAGTATTGTATTTCACTGTGTATGTTGTTTAACCTTATTTTACAGGGGGTCCTCAGAGACGTGCTGCAGAATCAGTCTCGAGGGTAAGTGCTGCTTTATGAGTGAACAGTGTGTATACGTGGGGTATTGAGGCTGTAACTCCTGTGTACTGTGTAAGCCACTAGAGGGAACCAAAGGGGGTCACTTTTTCCCAGAGGGCTGTTATCAAGCTAGTCTAACCACTACAAACCCTGACCTCTGGGTGGAGGCATCCGCCATAGAACCTAGGCGCCTCAACCTGTCAGTAGTCAAGCAGGCAGGGGTAGTAGCCCTTGGGATAGCGCCACCTGGGGGTTACATAGGGAATCAATGCCATTGTTCTTTATTGGCTACCTAGTATTAATGAATGTAAGATGTTTCTAGTTTATTGGACTGGTTTCACCTGCCTACTGATTTTGGTATTCATTTAGTCTCACTCTCCTGTACCTTTCAGGGAGAGGGGGCTTATTGAAGCCAGGGTTCACCTTCCTCCCACCTCATGCTGTTGTAGCCCAATGCAATCTTCCTAGCTCAGATTCTCTGCTGCTAAGTTACTCCCTGACTATACCCATTGCCAACAACCAGCAAGTGACATTGGACTGAAGTCATGCTTCCTCTCTCTCCAAGATGCCAGTCATGAGCCACCCCAGACATCAGCGTGCCAAGAGCAAAATCAGCAGTGGATTTAAAAGAGAAGCTCTCCACTGATTTTCACTCTCCTGCATCTCCCAGGGTTGAGAGAGCTCACTGAAGCCAGGATTCATCTTCTCCCCACACCATGCCACTGCATCCCAGAACAGTCTTCTTGACTGGGTTCTCGGCTGCTAAGCCACTCCCCCAGTATACCTAAGGACATCAACCAGCTAGCAGCATTGAACTGAAGCTGAACCTCCTCTCCCTTCTGGCTATTAGTCATGAGTTGGTTGCCCCTAACTTCAGCTGAACAAGAACAAAAGCAGTGAGGAATTTCAAAGATCAGCTCTCCACTGATCTTCAGGCAGCTGTTCTTTAAGCTCCTGCATCTCCTGGCATCGGGAGGGCTCATCAGAGTCAAGATTTACACTCCCTCATCACCACACCACCACTGCCCATGCAGTCTTTCCAGTTCAGGTTCTCTGCTGCTATGCCACTCCCTCAGCATACCCACAGCCGCCAACTACTGAGTGGCATTTGACTGACACAAAGCCTCCTATCCCTCCCACCCACCAATCACAAGTTGCCCCCAACTCCAGTTTGCTGAGAACTCTCCTCATAATATCAATTTCACAAGTGGTTTTTCCATGCTGTGGTCCTATTCACTAATCACCAAGTGCAAATGATGGACACTTCCCAGAGACAGCCAGGAGAGACAGCCAGTAGCCAGGAACTCTGCTCATTGTTCTACCCACTATGAACTGAACTGTAAGTGTTTGACTTGAACACTCAGGTTGTTAGTAGGATTTTATGCAGGGTTAATATAGTGCTGACTAGGTCTGATTTAGCATACCCAGCTTTAACTGTACTTAGAGTGTGCCCAGTTGATTCCTTTCTGCAGGGGTACTATTACTGTGTGTTTCCCTACCTGAAGTTGTACTATATACTGTATAAAATAATATTGTTCCTTTCTTTGGTCATATTGCATTGGGAAAGGTTATTTTCCATTTAGACACTCCTATATACTCCACTGTTGTGGCTAATTAGCTTGCTACCTCCTGTTTGTTAGGCCAATTTTAGAGTGCTATATTACTATGTTAGCCCATTAGATTTGTTCATTTTGTTAGTCTAGGTAGCTATCTACCTCCTGCTTGTTATGCAAATCTTAAGGGTGCTATATTAGTCAGTTAGCCCACTGAGCTGTTCATTACACTAGCCACTTTCTAGTTTACATTTTGCTTGTAATAACAATCCATTGTTGCATTTATTGTCCACCCGCCACCACCATTATGATTATCCTATTGCTAGACACTCTTCTGCCATACTCCTGTACCAGCATATCCCCTTGCTCATCAGAGATGACCAACACTCCCCATTTTTCCAATATACATTCTGGACTCTACCCATATAAACCCTTGCTGAACCCGGAATGACTCAGCAACTACAGGCTGGTATCAAACCTCCTATTTTTCAGGAAGGTTATTGAGAAAGTGGTGGCCATCCAACTTGAGAGCCATCTTGCCTCTTCATCTACCTATGAGTCTTTCCAGTCTGGGTTTCAGGCAGGGTATAGTATGGAGACTGCCCTGGTAAGGGTGCTGAATGATTTCCTGATGGTGAGAGATAGGAGAGACTGCACCATCTTGGTCCTTCTAGACCTCTCTGTGGCATTTGACCCTATGGACCACCACGAGGTGTTGCTTGACCACCTGCAGTTCTGGTGTGGCCTGTCTGGTAATGTCATCAACTGGTTCAGGTCATACCTGACAGACAGAGTGCAAAGGGTGACAATGGGGTTAGTCTCATCTTCCCAGAAGCCTTTGTGCTGTGGGGTTCTGTGGGGTTCGGTCTTGTTACCCTTGTTGTTCACGGTATATATACTGCTGTTAGGAGACATTATCAGGCAGTATGGGTTGGGTTTTCACTGCTATGCAGATGATACTCAGCTGTACCTGTCCTGTGTGCCTGATACTCAGGTGTCAGCCTCTGTATTTAACAGCTGCCTAGAGGAGGTCCAGTCATGGATGACTCACAACTGGCTTAAACTTAACCCAGACAAGACTGAGGTACTGGTGGTGGATCTGGGCCATCAGGGTGGAGGGGGGTGAGGGGTTACCCCCTGACCTAGTGCTGGGGGGGTTCTCTTGTCCCTTATAGATAGGGGAAGGATTTGAGTGTGATCCTGGATGCCAGCCTGACTCTGGATGCCCAGATGTTGGCCATGGTTAAGAGTGACTTTTTCCATCTTCAGAAGATTGCCCAAATCTGAGCCTTGATCCCACCTGAGGACCTGACCGTGCTGGTACATGCTTTCATCACCACCAGGTTGGACTACTATAATGCCCTGTACTTAGGATTATCTGGAGGCATTCTCATTAGGATATAGCTGGTGCAGAACATAGTGGCAAAATTGTTAACAGGGGTGAGAAGATGTGAACATATCACCCTAGTCCTCCTCGAACTGCACTGGCTGCCAGTCAGGTGGAGGATTGTCTTCAAGGTAGTGCTCTTTACCTACAAGACCCTACATAAACTTGGGCCTGTCTATCTGCAAGATCTTCTTGTCCCCTGTCTTCCACCCCAGGCTCTCCATTCTGCTGGGGGTTGCCTCCTGGTAGTTCCCAGGTCTAGGTTACGGCATTCTGGGGACAGGGCATTCTCTGTGGCCACACCTACCCTGTGGAACTCCCTGCCTGTTTTTTTAAGGGAGGTTCCCTCAGTAGAATCCTTTAAGAAGGGCGTAAAAACATATCTGTTCTAGCAAGAATTTATGAATTAATTGCAGTAATGTCTGATTTTATTGAGAAAGTGATTTGAAATGTGCTCTCAGTGGATTTAGTATGTGTATGATTTGCATTATTTGTGTGTTTTTATGATTATAATGTATGAATTGTGCAGCACCAGGAGTCCCAGGAAATGGGTGCTTTTACAAATAAAGTATCTATCTATCTATCTATCTATCTATCTATCTATCTATCTATCTATCTATCTATCATATTACTGGCTTACTACTGAAACCATGTTTTGGGTCTGCACCCCTGAGAATCCAACTGAAGTGCAGCATCCCCCCCTCCCAAGCAGGAAACCCCTTTGCCTCTTCCTCCAAATTTAGCCATTTATTTGTGATATTCCTCTTCCTCTTCCTTAGTGGTGATGTGGAGGTAAATCCTGGCTCACCACCCCCCACTAGTAGCACACCAAGTCTACCAAAAGGACTTAAGATATTTCACACAATATCAGGAGCCTACTCCCCAAAACTGATCTAGTAAGAATTTAGTTTGGTCAAAACAATCCAGACATTCTTATTTTGCCAGAAACTTGGCTCTTCCTTAGAGTTATTTTCTCCACTCCTTCAATCCCAGGTTACTCTATCCACAGGCAAGATCACTGCAAACGTGGAGGTGGTCTGCTCTTTTATCCAACCAGCCACCTAAAATTCTCTAGCTCACATCAACAGTTCATTCCCAAGTCCTATGAACTGCTGACTGGGCTACTCCCTTTGCCATGCTCAACCTTATTTTTATCACTGGTGCAGTGTCTATTGCACACCAGAGAAATCCAGAGATTTAGCTACTAAAAATGTGCAAGTTCTGGACTCCTCACCTAGTGGTGAGCACAGGTTATTAGGGAATTTTAATGTAAACTGGGCTGACAATAAAAAAAGCCTCCCTATCTAATACTTTTCAAATGGTTCTATGTCATAAGGGTAAAATCGTCATGCTGAATGCCCTTATGGCAACCCATATCGCTGAAACTGAATTTCAGCAATGTGGGATCTCAGCGACAGTAAACGCGGAGCAAAAAAACTTTGTTTGTTTGTTTTATGCGGAGGGCTGTTCCCCCCACAAGCCCCTAAATTAGGATTATGAACTCCAGGGTGGTGCATGTCGGGGGGGTGCATGTCTTAAAAATAAAATAACCACTGTCTCAGGCCTGGCACAATGGAAACTACCGGTGCCCAGTCCCGAACCCTGTATCCCTGCCACCCCAAGCCAGCACCTAGCCCACCACAGCACGACATCAGCTCACTGGAACACCGCAGCACCACCCCTCACATACCCTCCTGCCCCACGTTTGTCAGGCTTGCTTCAACCCCCCCATGTGCATATAAGCACGTGACATCCTGTCACATTTTTGCAACCCCCCCATCCGATCGCTGGCCCCATGCCCCTGCCATTGGGGCACTAGCCGAAAGTGGGTCGCTGTTTCAGCAGGCGCCCACTTGCTAGTGCCCCGTATTACAGGATACCTTTCAAACTAAGCTTAAAGCTCTAAACCTCTTCCAACCAATAACATCTTCTACTTATTTTAACACTAGGTCACAGAACCACAGCTCAGTCAACGGGGTTCTTACTTCTCACTCTCATAGAATAAAGGTAGCAGACTCCCTGACATCTTCAGCGATCACTGCATGATTGAATGCATTAAATAAGATTAAGACCCCCAAAGTTCTCCCGAGAATTATTATGGTCAAGTCTTTCAGGTAATTTCACCCTAACAGTTTTGTGCAAGATGTCCTCCCTGCCAACTGGCACCCTACTCTTGCGTTGCACAATCCGAATGGAGCTCTCAATAATTTTATTGCTAATTTAATTCTATCTGTAATTGACGTGCCCCTTTTAGATGATCTAGAGCTCATGGCTCCCACCATCCCTAGGTCACATCTGATCTCATCTACAGGTATCATTTCCATAAAAGAGAGACTGCATAGACTAGCCACAAAGTTACTGGGAAGCCTTCTTATAGGCAAGTTTTCACTCATCTCCAAAACTATTGTACTAAAGTCACCCTGCAGGCTAAGGCCACCTATTTCCAAGATATATTCCTTTTTTCCAAATTTAATATACTTTGTTTAAAAGCATTAAGTTAAAACAAGAAATACAGAAACACAGTGCAAGGAGCATATCCAGTACAAGTATGAGCAAAGAATACAGCTTCAGTTTTCTTTTTGAATAATACAAAACCCTCTACAACTAAACAATAGAAGTGTATATATAAAAGATATAAGAAAGCAAAACAAAAAGGGGTCCAACCCACAAACCCACCCCACCCTTCTCCTCCTTACCCCCTCTGACCCACTCCCAAACCCTCCCCAGCATGCACCACAAATGCAAATATAGTTAATACTTTGTTGTTGTGAGAGAGTGAGCAGTGTATGTAAGGGGGCCCATTCCTTTTGGTAGTATCCTAATCTCTTAGAGAGGCAAGCCAGGAGATTCTCTGCCTGTAAAGCAAATAACATTTCATGGAACCATTCCATAATAGTGGGGGTTGACTGATCGAGCCAGTGGTGTAATATTACTTTTTGTGCATGAGAAATGAGAGCCATATGCTTTTGCTGGTGGCCAATCAAGGAGTCTCTGTAATCTCCTAAGATACATATTTCAGGCTGGAAAGCATCAGAGAGACCTAGTAAAGGGTCTAACTTGGCCTTAGTAGCTGACCAGAATGGAGAGGCTTTATTACAGCTCCACAAATATGTGAAGAAGAGTGCCAGGCTGCTCCACACATCGGGAGCAAATATCACTAGAGGGTTACCCCATTTTGTAGAGTTTGACTGGAGTATAATATAAATCTTGAATTATATGAAACTGAAGAAGGCAAATCTGTCCCATTTAATGTCCTTATACAGTTGGGTCCATAACTGACTCCAGGGATGGGGGGGAGAATGAAACTGGAGGCAGGACATGGTCCCACTTGTATTGGGGCCATCCTTCGATCTCTGCCAGGAAGTCACACAGATGATGATAGAAGAATGAGATAATGTGGGAGGAGGGAGATGATGATATAATAGGAAAAATAGGGCCACCCAGATTTTGGTCCCAAGGGCCTAACCCAAGGTGGTGTAAAAGCATATTGGAAAGCTGGATATATTTAAAACAAACCGAAGGGGGAAAACCACATTTTAGTTAAGCTTCCTGAAAAGATAGCAGTTTATGATTATTTAGAAAGTCACTGACCATGGGCTTTGTTCCATTCGGCAGGAAGGAAGAGCTGAGTGTCTGGCCCCCGATCCTGAAGATGGAATTGTATAGTATAGGTTGTGAGACATCCTGTAAGAGAGAGGTATGAGTGATGTCACATAATTGATGTGAGAGCTACAAAATTGTACGGGAATATGTTTGAGAGGAATATATATCAGAGAGGCAAGATCGAGATTATGGGAGAGGCAAAGAGTTTTCTCTAATTGTACCCATAGTGAAACATAGGTTCCTGCCTGTGCTGGAGTAGATAAGGATACCCAATGGTGGATCACCAACAATTATTGGATAGAGACATTGCCAGCTATTTCCAGATATTTCGCAAAATTTCTGAAGAGTTTCTCTCTGCTTCCCGTACTGTGGAAATGCAGAAAGCATGAGATATTTCTGGAAATATCACAGAAATTTCAGGAAATAGCTGGCAGTGTTTTTGGCTGCTACTGTAATAAAGGAAGAAATGAGGTAACTGCAGGCCCCCTCTGCATTTCGTGCATTGCAACTTGAAAATGCTCCCAGGAGGATTTACCCAGCAAGATGAAATTAGAAATGACACTCTGTACTTGTGAGAACCAAACTTTTGGGAGAAAGTAATTATAAATTTGGAATGGGTATAGAAGGCGGGGAAGAACGTTCATCTTCACCACACATATTCTCCCCAGAGAGAAAGAGGGAGTAAAGCCCAATGATTTAAGTCAACTTATATATGGGTGAGGGTCTCATCCAAATTATATTGCTTCATTTTTATGCCAGACCGGGAAAGATAAATGCCCAAATATTTAATTTTATCCCTTATCCATGTGAGTCCTAAATGCTGAATATCAGATTGCACCATGTAGAGATTGAGGGGCATAACTTGTTTTAGAAAGGTTCATTTTGTAATTGGAAAACTGGCTAAATTCCTCAATTATTTTTAAAACTGCTGTAAGCAAAGTGGACATATGTGATATATGAAGGAGTATATCATCTGCATAAATGGATAGCTTGTATTGAGATGACCTATTAGGTATCCCTAGGACTAAGGGTGAGACATTAATATGTCGGATAAGGGGTTCAAGGTACAAGCTGAACAGGAAAGGGGATAATGGACAACCCTCTCTGGTACCTTGTTGAAGGGTAATGGGTTGAGAAAGTACTCCATTACAGAGTATGCGGGCCATAGGATGTGAGTATAAGACCTTGATACATTGGATAAACTGAGGAGGGAATTTGTATTTGGGCAGCAGGTGAAAAAGATAATCCCAGGAAACCCTATTAAATGACTTCTCAGTGTCAAGGGACACCAGTGCCGCAGGGAGGCTGGAATCTCCAGACGCCGAGATGAGGTGGGCAATTTTACGAAGATGATCTGTGGACATTCTACCGGTTACAAAACCAACTTGCTCCAGACTTATCAAGGTGTGCCAGACATGGCTGAGTTGGTTAGCAAAGACTTTGGTGAGAATTGTAAGATCTATATTGATCAAAGAAATGGGTTAATAATTGGAAACCAAGAGGTGGTCCTTGCCAGGTTTAGGGAGAACCACTATTGTGGCCTCGGTTAGGTAGAAATCATATAAGCCATGTTCATATATATAACTGTAAGTATCGAGTAGGGTGGGCACAAAATGGGATTTAAAGGTTTTGTAGAAGTCTGTGGAGTAACCATCTGCACCTGGTACTTTATCTGGCTGGAGTGAGCCGATAGCTGACGTGATTTCCGATGTCATGAGGGGGTCTGCAGATACTCAATCTGCTGCTGCCTTAACTGCAGGAGTTGAATGCCCTGTATGAAATGATCCATGAGATCTTGTTTGCAGGTTCCTGAGGGCAGGGAGTATAAGCTTTGATAATACTCTTGAAAGCATTTTACTATCTCATGTGGCAAAGTTATAATGCTGCCATCAGAAGCATGAAGGGAGGATACATTTCTGTCTGTGTCTTGAGCCTTGAGACATAGTGCCAGTAACTTTCCAGCCTTGTCACCCTGGTCAAAGTAATGTACCTTGAACATGAGTATGAGATGTTCTGCTTTATCACTTGAAAGAGTGTTGTAGTGAGAACAGAGGATCTCTAACTGATTAAGCTCTTCTGGAATGGGTTGAGAAGAGAGGGACAATTCCATCTGTTGAATTTGCTGAAGCAGATTGGCTGTAACCTGAGTGACAGTTTTCTTGTGAATGGAAGACAGACAAATAATATAACTATGAGTGGTACATTTCAGCACTCCTCACAAAAGATCTAGCTTGGCCATAGTGGGAGAGTTATTAATTAGAAAAGTAGAGACAAAGGTTTGGAGGTGAGAGATAACATTATCTGATTTTAATAACTGCGTATTAAACCTCTAGACCTTGTCTCTATTAGATCCCAACCCCAAACACCAGTGAAGAAGGGTAGGGTGATGATCTGAAATTACTTTCAAAAGACAGTTACAAGCTAAAATATCTGGAAGATGCCCAATGCCCAAAAGGAAGTAGTCAGTCCTGGAGAAAGAATTGTGAAAAATTGAATAAAAGGAGTATTCTTTAATAGTGGAAAACAGCGCCCTTCAGGAGTCAAAGAGCCCAACAGAGTTCATTAACTCTCTGAGTGTGAGCTGTGCTGGAGATAGAGAGTGGGAACTTATCCTGGATCTGTCCAAGGAATTGCTGTACACTAAGTTCCAGTCTCCCCCTAACAAGACAGTTAGAGAGGACAAAGGGGCTAGGTGGGTCATTAGGGAGGTGAAGAACTGAGGGTCATCAGCTGTGGGGCCATAAACTGAACCCAAAACAACCCAGCACAACCTCTGAGTAACCTAGTAGAGCCTCTAAAATAATATACCTCCCTTGGAGGTCACTGACCGATTCCAGAAGTCTAAAGAGGACTTTGCGGGCCACCAGGATGACTACTCCACTTCTACAGGAATCTATTCCTGCTCCCAAAGCCTGGCCCACCCAAGATCTCAGAAACTGGAGCACCTGGGAGGAGAGGAGATGTGTCTCCCTGGAGCAAAGTGACATCTATCTTTAATTTGTTGAGATGTAAGAGGATTTTGGCCCTCTTGGTGGGAGATTGGGCTCCTTTTACATTCCATGAACAGAATTTGAGACTTAAAGACATATTAAACAAGATAAGGTAAAACATTGCCTTAAACAATGTACAACCCCTATTAGGTTATCTGGAATCCTAGAGGAATCAACAGTAATAATATGAGTGGTGCATACCATCCCCCCAACCCCACCCCGCCGCTGACTAAAGACCCCTAAAGATAGAATAGGGGTTACAGCAATAAACCAATATTTGTGCAAGTGAACGGACAGTCCCCATAGTTGGACCCCTCGCATAAACAATCCATCTAACAACTATTATAGAATAAACAGTAACACCTTTACAGAGAAGAACATTAACTCTAATTATGACTGCCCCCAGTATACCCCCATATGTGTAATGGGGTCTGCATGCCACAACATATATCTGGACAAGTTAGAAAATCCCATTCAAATATAACCCCCATGAAATTCTCTCCCCTTAAACTATCCAAGTCGATAACAGTTTAGAAAATTCAGAAACCACAAGACAATATAGCTTTCTAAACTTAACCTCAACCAACCACTTATGTCTGCCCAATCTGTTGAACATGTAGTCTAAAGCATCAACCCAACATCTGGAAAACAAAACCCTCCCTCCTTTCTCCTCCCCAAAGGTTCTCATTGCCCACAACAAAGATAACAGGACCCTTCTGATTGAAGTTTTACATTTAACCATAGTGCCCCTGTTGTCCCAGGGGAATATCCAGTATCTTATAAAGTCACTTAATAATGCTCTAAACCAGAATGCTGTTGCTGACCCCCTCCCCAATATCTTGGACCATGATCCACTGCTTTGGAAGCTGTATTAACCACTAACTACCCTACTGCCCCCCACCCATCAAATAAAGTAACCTGGCTTATCAGGAGTGACCTGTATAGTACATATCAGTTGTTGAACATATGATGGGAAACATGAAGCATAATATATAACTTATGTCCCAAATATCCCAACTTAGAGATGCAAGCAGTTGCCCAAATACTGTATTTTTATGTAACTATTGAGAAATTAGTGAGTTGTAAGGCCAGTTTAGAAGTAATGAGTAGCCAGAAAGAGAGGAGAGAAGAAAGAAGAAAGAAAAAAAAAGAGAGAAGAAAAAAAATAAAGGAAGAAAGGAGAGAGAAGATGTCACCTGACTACTGTTACAATATCAGGAAAAGCAATTGTACGGGTGAGTGTCCTCAATATAGCCATTTGTTAGTCCCATACTGCATCCCAAGTACCAAAGGTTTCCTCCAGGACTATAAGCAGATCATGGCTTACACAAGTGGGAAATAGCAGTCCGAGTTGTCACTATGGTACTCCGCTTGTTAATTCAGCTGAGGACAGGTTCATGGAAGACAGACAGAAGGGAACTAGCAAGAGTCAAACAAGGCTGGTATATCCCAGGGTAACAGTAATCAAGTCTATCCACACAAACAAGCTGAACGTGCGCACCTTCATGCAGCAGATTGAAGTTGGAAAAATGGCCCTCTAGAGGCAGAGTTCAGAGCGCACAGAACAGTTCAGGAAAAATGGCCTGCAAAGCTGGAAGGGCCTGCTCCATGGATTCATAACTATGCCAGGTACCCTGATGTAATTCCAAGAGGTGGAAGGGATAGATACCTTTGAATTTGATAGCAGCTGCTATGAGTTTGGTGGCAATAGGGTGGTATGCTGCCCATCTTTGTCATGTTGCCACCAGGAGGTCTTGGGCAAAGTGAAGTTTCTGTCCTTCCCACAAAACTTTTAGGTCTCTAACCTTAGCCAGTACATGGGTCTTGTCCAATAAATTTAGAAACTTTAGAATTAGTGGCCTAAGAGGGGAGTCAGCCACCAGTCTGGGTCTCAAGGAGTGATGGGCTCTTTCAATAATATAGGTTGTGTTGTTCAAAGAGGGCCCAACAATCTTAGTGAGGAGCTTTTGAAGGAATAAAATTGGTGTTGCACCTTCAGCTTCTTCTGGAAGACCGAAGATAATGTTATTGCACCTACTTCAGCCTTCCAGATCTTCTATTTTATAATCCATTAGTGCCAGCTTCTGCCTCAGAAAAACTATCTCAGGATGGATTTTCTCATGTGGTAGTGTGGGTCCCAATAAACAGATCATACAACCAGATAGGATGCATAAAAAATGCATATGTCTGCATTTATCATTTTATTCAAAAATAAGAAAAAAAAATAAATAAAATACTAAATTTAATATATACAGAAAGGAAAAATAAATGGTGTTAATCCGTCACACCTCTTCAAACATCAGGAGATAATTCTTGCAAAATAAAACAATTACAGAATTCCTGAGTTCTTTCCCTTCTCAAACAATGTGGAAACTTGCACAATTTCTTCTTAGAACCCTCTCTCTCCTTGGCCAGAACCTTACTGACCACCTGTCTCTCTTGGTTCTCCTAGAGGAACCTTTTATAATGCCACAGGGTGACCTCATCAATCATGTGATATCTTAATTAAGATGAACAATGGCATTTTCAAGCTTATATATATATATAAAACCAACTAGTATCATTCTAGCACTTCAAGGGTTTACCCCAAAAAAACATTTATTTCCTCACAAGGTCCTAAAACAAAATATAAACTTAATTATAGGACTATGATGTCAGAGCATTAGCTTAGCTCCTCCCCTTCTGACATCACTCCTCCTTGAGACCAATATAAGCTGCCATTTCATGAGTTGCCTGCTCTATAGAAGGACCTCTGCAACTAACATGGGCACTCAGGTAACAGTTTATTTTAGTACAATACCTTTATTTGTTCCAGTTTCCTTAGTTTTACAGCCACTGCTTCTTAACTTACTAGCTGAAGTTGCAGCAGACACTTGCTTCTCAGCTCAGCCTCTGCTGTTTAGAGGCTCTTTGTTTACAAATGAAACAGCTCCTTCTTGACATTTGTTTTGGGACACTGAGCTTGTTGGACTGCTTCTCCCAGTAGCCACTGAAGGTTTGCTGAGCATAGCTTTTCAATATATAAGTATTGCTTTTATTTTAACAAGATGCAATTAAGTACTGACAGAAAAAGAAAAGAAAGGGACAGTAAAGGATAGATAGAAGATTGCCAGGTTGGCCACCTTGACAAGAAAGTATAGGATAGATATTGAAATATAATAGAGGATAGGATAGAGTGAAAAGAAATAATGGGGGGGAGGTGGTTATTGCATCTTGAAGTGATTGGTTATACTTCACAACAGGACCCCCTGTTACACTCCTCCCACCACAAGAAGGCAACATAATGTTTGTTGTGTTGACTGAAACCCCTCACCCTGTGAAGGGTTGGAACTTCTGCCCACCCACTCCAGAAGTTCCTCTAGGGACCCTTAAAGATAAATAGTATTCAAAACACTACCCAAATCAGACAATACTGTTTACAAGTCATACTTTTCCCTGGGGTTGTGCCATCTTGGCACCTTGTGATACACATACAACTCCATTATCTATATCTGGAACAGAGTTACTAGCTGGATCAGCACCAAAGCGTGATAAAAAATCAGCATTCTGATGCCGAGAACCAGCTCTATGTCGTACAGTAAACTTATAAGGTTGTAATGATAAATACCACCTTAAAATACGGGCATTTTTATCTTTCATCAAATTTAGCCAGCATAAGGGATTATGATCTGTTATAATCGTAAACTGATTTCCCCAAAGATAATATCTCAGGGCTTCTACACCTATTGATGTGAACATTCTTTTTCACTGTAGAATATCTTCTCTCTCTTTCATGTAATTTCCTGCTGAGGTATAAGATGGGGTGTTCCTCTCCCTGGCTATGCTGGGTCAATACTTCCCCTATGCCTGTGTCAGAGGCATCCGTCTGTAATTCAAATGGTTTAGTGAAATCAAGGCTACATAACACCGGAGCTGAGCATAGGATGGCCTTGATTTTGTTAAATGCCTTATCACAGGCAGTACTCCACTTTACTTTATTGGGAAAATGTTTTTTGGTCAGATCTGTGAGAGGAGTAGCAATGGTGGAAAAATCCAGGATAAAACGTCTATAATAACTTGCCAGACCAAGGAAAGATCTGACATGGCGCTTTGTCATGGGTAGGGGACTGTTAGCTACAGCTTCAATTTTATCTACTTCTGGCTTAATCCTCCCATGTCCAATAATGAACCCCAGATAGCATGTTTCTGTCTTAGCTATAGCACATTTGGATGGGTTAATGGTCATTCCAGCATCCTGGATGCTTTGTATCACAGCACTAAGCTGTAATAGATGAGTCTCCCAGTCGGGGCTATAGATGACCACATCATCCAAATAAGCAGCACTGTAGCCCTTGTGAGGTCTCAAGACATGATCCATGTACTGCTGAAAGGCAGCCGGGCTCCATGTAGGGCCGAATGGCATTGTAGTGAACTGATATAGACCAAGAGGGGTGCAGAAGGCAGTTAATTCTTGGGTTTTTGGAAATAATGGAATCTGCCAATACCCTTTGTTAAATCTAAGGTGCTTATGTATGTTGCAGACCCAATCTGATCTAGGAGATCATCGATGCGGGTATTGGATACCCATCAAACTCAGATACTTCATTAATTTTCCTAAAATCTAAGCATAACCTGATGCCCCTTTCCTTTTTATGCACGACCACTAATGGAGAGGACCAAGGACTGCGTGAAGGAACTATCACTCTTGCTTGTTCCATTTGTTTTATCTCAGCCACTACTTCTGGCCTGATCTTTTCTGGTAATCTATATGGCTTCTGATGAATTGGTTTGGTTTGGGTAAATCTGATCTCATGGACTACGCCTTTGGCTCTCCCTGGATTCTTTGTGAATGTTTGTGCGAAATACTACAAGAGATGATCAATCTCTAATCTCTGTGCAGGGTTTAAGTCAGGATTGATATGCACTTTAGTGTCAGTAACAGATTTATCAATCCTGTCATATACTATATCTAGCTCTGCTCTATCAGGATCGGTCTGGATATACAACACTGGGGTTTCTGTTTTTTCTACCCATTTTCTCAGCAGGTTGGCATGGTAAATTCTTTTTACCGGTCTATGCCCTGGCATCTCAATGGCATAGTTTACCTTGCCTACCTGTAAGATCACATATGGTCCTTGCCAACGCATGAGCAATTTATTTTCAAGTGGAGGGTAACAATAGCAACACTTTTTCCCCAGGTTCAAATGCTTTATGCTTTAAGCCCATATCATAATGTTCTTTCTGTTTGAGTTGTTTCTGGTCAACATTTTGATGGGCTATAGTCACATATTTCACTAGTCTTTTCCTCAATGCAGTCAGTATTCAAGTATATTTTGCATGCTACATTAGACCCCTGTTCCCAATACTCCTTTACCACATCTAAGGGACCCTAGGGTTACACCCATATAACATGGTAAAGGAGATAACCTGTAGTAACCTGAGGCACCTCTCTATAGGCAAACAGCAAATAGGGCAAAACTTATCCCAGTCCGGCCTTCCTCCTGCACATACTTCTGAAGCATACATTTCATTGTCTTGTTAAATCTTTCCACTAACCCATCAGTTTGGGGATGGTATGGGGATGTTCTAACAGCAGATACCCTAGCAATTTGTATAGTTCTTGCAGCATGATGGAGGAAAAATTACTACCACGGTCTGTCAGGATAACCTTGGGTATTCCTATCCTGCTGAAGACTTTTGCCAGTTCTTCTGCAATAATGAGGGCAGTAACTGCTCATTGGCATTGCTTCTGGGTACTCAGTTATATAGTCACAAATGACTAAAATATACTGATTCCCTTAGAACTTTTAACAAGGGTCCCACCACATCCATTGCCACCCTGTCAAATGGAGTAGTTACATATGGTATAGGTTGTAGGGGCATCATATCTTTCTTCCCTCCCTTGGCAACCAATTGGCACTGGGGACAGGACCTACAATAGGCCGCAACATCCTGGTGGACCCCTGGCCAACTGAATCGAGATAGAATACGTTGTACTGTCCGGTCTCTACCTTCATGACCAGCCATGGGAATATCATGTGCCAAGTGCATTATTTGTTCCCTATATTTACTGGGTACCACTAACTGTTCAAGTTCCTCATTTGTACCAGTCTCTACAACAACTCTATACAGGATATTGTTTTGATAATAAATCGAGATTGTCCAGGATGTCCAACCTTGTCCACCTGTAAAATAAAGATGTTAAAGATTCATCGATTTTGGTCTTGTACAATATCTTGCACTAGAGTCTCTGGGATATTAGGTTGACCTTTAGCCTGATGATTTTCATTCCAAGTCTTTTTTTTCTTTGCCTAGTCTTCTTGGACTTTTGTCCTTACTGACAGTCTCAAAATAACCATTATCAAAAGGAAAGACTTCCTGTAAGTCTTGTGTTTTGGCCTGGGACCTAGTAACCACATTAACAGTTCCTGTAGAAGTCTTCTGCTGCTGCATTAAAAGGTCAAAATGAGGAAAGTCTTGCCCAACAATGACAGGTACTGGGAGTCGTGGAACAAGGCTTACCAACATGTCATGGCTTTCTTGATTTACAGTTATATTAAGACATGCTGTAGGGTATCAGTGTATGTCTCCATGTACACACTGCACAGTAGTATTTGAATCACTCTAGGGCATATTCAGTGCTAGATCAGCCCTGATCAAAGTTTGTATACTGCCTGAGTCCAGCAAACCCAAAGTCTGTTGTTCCCCAATACCTACAGAGGTCACATACCCAAAATTTGCTAGGGCAAGATGTGCTAAATCAGATATTTTATTTGGGAGTTCCTTACAATATGCCTTTTCTAAGACAACCATGGCATATTATTTCTGCATATGGAACTCTCCCACCTCTCCCTTCGATAGAACTGTCTCTGGTTAGTAGAAGCATTAAAGGTGGTCTTACCAGCACATTAGATGGTCCTGGATTGCCCTGGTTACCTCTGGCTTGGGTGCTTCTTGCTGCTAGGTAATCTTCAGCCAACTTAATGGTGTCTTCGGCTGTCTGGGTTTATGTTCTTTTACCCATAATTGCACTTCCACAGGTAATATCTGGATGAATTGTTCAATTATTATCAGTTCCATGATTTGGTCTACAGTTTTGGTGGTGGGTTGTAGCCATTTTCACAATAGTCCTTTAAGCAGCGTAGGTTTCTCTTGGGGTATCCAAGCTTGCCATTTTCTGAGACCGAAATTGTTGCCTGTATGTCTCTGTGCTGATATTATATCTGCTAAGAATTTCTTCTTTAACTCTGTCATAATTTGAGCTATCAGCTCCACTTAGCTGGCTGTAGACTAGTTGTGCCCGTCCCGAGAGGTATGGGACCAGACGAATCACCCATTGGTCTCTGGGCCAGTTGCAGGTTTGGGCCACCCTCTCGAAAGTTGTCAAATAGGCCTCAATATCATCCACCTCTGTCAACTTAGTTAATTTAATGTCTCTAGGAACAGATCTCCCATCTGCCCCTGGGTCATGTCCTGAATAGCTTTAAGGTTGCCATCCATTTTCATCTTGTCTCCGTCTCTCTTCGGCCTGTATCCTCCGGTCTTCATCCCTCTGTCTCTGGTCTTCTTCTCTCTGGTGCTCCATCTCAGGTTGCGTAAAAAAGCCATTTCAGTAGTTCACTTGGATCCTCCGTGCTGGGGTCATCTGGCTTTCCTCCTTCTTGGATTACCAGCTGCAGCTGTGGCTCCTTCTTCCATCTTTCTTTGTCTGGTAGCAGGTTCGATCCCTGGCAACAACTGGACACCAGTCTTCAACCTGACAGACCTGGTCAGATGTAATGCATCCAACTCCACTTGTTCTGGTTGTTGCATCTGCTAGGGCATTTTCAGTGCAACACCCCCTCTGGAGTACCTTCTGACACCCCAGAGGTTGGAATCCCACTTCTGACACCAGCTGTGGTAGTGTGGGTCCCAATAAACAGATCATACAACCAGATAGGATACATAAAAAATGCATATGTCTACATTTATCATTTTATTCAAAAAGAAGAAGAAAAAATAAATAAAATACTAAATTTAATATATACAGAAAGGAAAAATAAATGGTGTTAATCCGTCACACCTCTTCAAACATCAGGAGATAATTCTTGCAAAATAAAACAATTACAGAATTCCTGAGTTCTTTCCCTTCTCTCAAACAATGTGGAAACTTGCACAATTTCTTCTTAGAACCTTCTCTCTCCTTGGCCAGAACCTTACTGATCACCTGTCTCTCTTTGTTCTCCTAGAGGAACCTTTTATAATGCCACAGGGTGACCTCATCAATCATGTGATATCTTAATTAAGATGAACAATGGCATTTTCAAGCTTATATATATATATATATATATAAAATCAACTAGTATCATTCTAGCACTTCAAGGGTTTTACCCCAAAAAAACATTTATTTCCTCACAAGGTCCTAAAACAAAAATATAAACTTAATTATAGGACTATGATGTCAGAGCATTAGCTAGCTCCTCCCTTCTGACATCACTCCTCCTTGAGACCATATAAGCTGCCATTTCATGAGTTGCCTGCTCTATAGAAGGACCTCTGCAACTAACATGGGCACTCAGGTAACAGTTTATTTTAGTACAATACCTTTTATTTGTTCCAGTTTCCCTCAGTTTTACAGTCACTGCTTCTTAACTTACTAGCTGAAGTTGCAGCAGACACTTGCTTCTCAGCTCAGCCCTCTGCTGTTTAGAGGCTCTTTTGTTTACAAATGAAACAGCTCCTTCTTGACATTTGTTTTGGGACACTGAGCTTATTGGACTGCTTCTCCCAGTAGCCACTGAAGGTTTGCTGAGCATAGCTTTTCAATATATAAGTATTGTTTTTATTTTAACAATATGCAATTAAGTACTGACAGAAAAAGAAAAAAAGGGACAGTAAAGGATAGATAGAAGATTGCCAGGTTGGCCACCCTGACAAGAAAGTATAAGATAGATATTGAAATATAATAGAGGATAGGATAGAATGAAAAGAAATAATGGGGGGGTGGTTATTGCATCTTGAAGTGATTGGTTATACTTCACAACAGGACCCCCTGTTACACTACCCTTCTAGCGAGGATGTACAGGTGGCCACATCTATGATAGCTCTTGTAGCCTCTGACAGGTCACTTCATAAAGATTTCAACTCCTTAGTAAGATCTTGTAATGCTGCTTTAAATGGCTACAACTGTTCAATAAATCTCTGTTCCATGAGCAGGGTCGCCTGCATTGTAGTGGTAGACGATTTTCCTAAGATTGGTGTCTGGCCTTTGGAGTGCTTTGGTAGCTTCTTGGGTTTCTGTGGCAGCATGTGATGTGGCAGGGCCTGGAGCATCTCGGATTCCATCTTCGCACCCGAAAATCAGCTATAGATTCCTCGCTTTTGAAATCGCCCTGTAACAAAAAACTCAAAGCAAAAAGTTGAGAGGTTAAAAGCACAATTTATGGCTGGAAAGATGTAACTTATAAGTAAAATGGATGGGGGAAGCGGGAGCCCATTGATGGAGCTGCTACGCTAGCAAGGTCATCACGTGACTTCCCACCACAGATATGCACAACACATTCCTGTTTGATGGCTAAGACCCTTCTAAATTTTAAAAAGCAGTTCCTTGTCTCCTCAACCTCTTCCTGAATTCTTTGGACTCACAGAGTGATGTAGGCCACCCTTTATGTACCGATGCCCTAAACCAATTCTTCATATATGGCCTTATGGCCATCATGTCTTCCTTTGAAGCCAGTAGCCTGCCATTATTCCTTTTTACTTATGGGACATTTAGTCTCTCCCCCATCCAGAAACTGGCAATTCTCAATGATCTCTTCTCCCTGAATTTTCTAACTTCTAGGGGATCTGACATCCTTTCACTTAGACTCCTAGCCATTGGAGCTTTATCCCTGGTCTCCCTATCACCTGCATTTTTAATCTATCTTTGATCAGTGGCAACTTTTCTTCATGTTGGAAACATGCACTTGTTGCCCCACTCTCTATGTAGGAGGTGCCAACAATGCCCCAACTAACTGTTTTCCCATATCATTACTCCCCTTCCTCTACAAAATACTCAAGGATGGTTAGTAAACAACTCTTTAACCACTTTGACAAATCAGGCTTCATCACTCTTCTCCAATCAGGTTTCTGCCTAGTCCATTCCACATCTACCTCCCTGCTCAGAATTGCTTATCACATCCATGGATACCAGTCAAGGGATCACTGCAACTTTTATGGACTTGGTTAAAGCATTTGATATGGTTAATCACAAGTTACTGTTAAACAAGCTAGCTTCCTCTGCTGTCTTCACATCATGTCTGTGCTGGTTCAACTCCTACCTCCCTGATAGGACACAGTCTGTCAAACTGGAGTCCTCAGTTTCCTCTCAGCTTCCAGTCTCTTTAGGGGTTCCCTAGGGATCAGTTATTGATCCCCTTCTGTTCTCTGTCTTCACTAATGATCTCCCTAACTGCCTCAGAACATGAAATCACAAATGTACACAAACAATACAATCATATTCTCATCTGATCTCTCCTTCCCAGATATTGAGCTATCTCTTCGGTCTGACTTTGTGAATGTGCAAAAATAGTTACTCACCAATCAACTGGCTATGATTCATAAGAAAATAGTCATTCTGCTTTTTGGCACTAATGATTCATTATGCTCATCCCCCTCCACTCTGAAGCTGAACTCCTTATCGTGAGAACCCAATTGACTCAGTACAATCCTAGAACAACATCGGGGTGATCCTGGATCAACAGTTACATTATTACCTTCACTAAACTATGTAGTGGGAAATGTTTTGCCAAATTAGGGGCTTTCTATACGGTTAAAAAAATGTCTTCCTTTTAAAGTCAGAAAAACTGTGGTTGAGTGCTTGATCTTCCCATTGCTGAACTATGGCAATGTAGTTATCTCTGGAGCCTCTTCCTCTGCCTCACTAAAATCGTCATCCTTTTCAACTCACTCTGCAGATCTGGTTTGGTCTGACTTCCCCATAGCTATCATTGCACAATGTATAAGGCCCTAGACTAGGCATCCCTCCCTATGAGGCAGTCCTTCCATATTGCTTTGCTAGGCACCAGATACTGGTCCAGGAAACTGCTGGGGTAATTCAGTAACAAATTTACCCCTTCTTCCAATCTCTTCTACTCCTTAAGGTCAGAGAATGGAAAATGACTATAATTGTGTAGGTGTAGACTCTCTGCGGGACAAGCCTCTATCAAATATATACTTCCCCATACAGTGGACAGTCTTTCCCCCTCCCTTACCTCCATTGCCAGTTTCTCAGTCTGTGAAGGCTAAGCTTAAGGAGACCTACAAGGCTTTTTGACCTGCCCAAGCTGCCCTAGAGGTATTTCATAATGTAACAGTGGCTCGGTCCTGGTTAGTTTATTCCTACTCTAACCATGTTCTGAATTGGACCTTCTGTACCTGTGGTACCTAAACGTGATTTTGACTTCATGAATATGGTTTGTAAATTGATGCCTTTGTATTTCAAAGATTATGCCTGCAGTTCAGTGGGTGGGAGCAACTAGCCATGCTCCTTGCCTGAGCTATAAAAGCCAACTTCCTCCAGTCTCACTCAGAAGCATTGTTTCTTGCTGCAGCTGGAGGCTGTGCCCCCATCTCCTTCTCCCCGTATTTGTCTTCAATTTTTGCCTTTGTGCTTTTGAGCTTTCTGTTAAGTTTGTGCTTCTGCCATATCTCTAGTCAGTACAGTATTTCATTTTTTCTACCTTCCTGGTTGCAGTTTGTGCTTCCTGCATCTTTCAGTCAACTACTTCTGCTGCATTCCTGTTATCTTGTAACTCCTGTTTCTTTCTGTTTTCATTCTTGTGTGATTATTGGTTTTCACAATGTCCTGCCATTGTCACTGCTTTGATTGTGCTGTTTCAGGCTTTACAAATTGCTGTTTGTCCAAAGCCATGTGCAATCTCCCAGTTTAACTACAATCCTTAAATGTTTTACACCTGGCTCATAGCAAGGCAGACACTCCCTTTTGTGTTCTGGTGATTTAATTAGTTGCTCAGTACAGCAGCATGCTGCTTCCGAGTTTTCAGTTCTCATATGCTCCTGTTTTTCCCTAGCAGTTTCATTTTTATGTTTGCTTGCACGCATGTGCAAGAAACATAGTGCCATCATCCGAGTTTTCAGAGGTGTGTCACCCCCTCTTCCAATTCAGTCAGTGTGTTGGCAGTCACGGCCGCAGTTCTCCAATGCCTGCTGGAGCTGTCTATGACAGCTCCAAAATGCAGTGGAGTACAGTTGAAAGGGGGAGCTATGCTTCAGTGAGCAGCGATCAGATATCACCTGCTCATGCGCAGCTCCCCCTACACACACACACACAAACACATGCACTCATACTGCGTGCTGCCCCCCCCACGCACACACTGTATAGCCTATGGGGGTGTCCAATCCCCCATCAGCTGTGCTGCGCTCCCCACCCCAAAGCCTTCCACATGCCATGCTAGGTGTCCACCCCAGTGTGGCAAGTCATGGTATAGCTGAAGGGGGTGCCCAATCCCCCATCGGCTCCACTGTCTTCCCCCCCGAGAGTACAGAGTGCCATGCTGGGAGCCCACCCCAGCGTGGTAACTGATGCTATGGCCAACCGGGGTGCTCAATCCCCCATCGGCTCCACACCCCCCCAATCAGCCGTCCTTGTGCCATGCTGGGAGCCCACCCCAGCGTGGCAAACATCCCGCATTGTCATTTCGATAAAAAAACCTGAAAATTAAAAACTGTCCCTCTGTGCTTCTCCCTGCCCCCCTTCCACAGCCTGCACCCACCCACTGCGCACCCTGCCTCCCCCCATACTTACCTCCGGACCTCAGCGCGACAATCTTCGGTGGACCGGGAACACGTCTGCACTCTTTAAAGCCGACCGCGAACTGAGGAAACGCTGTAAGCTGTATAATGATAGATAGGGTTTTTAACTTTGCTGCATATCTAGAATTTTTTGAATTTTGCAGTCAAATTTTCAATATGGGGTTTTTGCGACCCCTTCTCATGAATGATGTCACTGTCATGGTGTTATTCGGGCCCAAAGGGTGATTTCGCAGTCACTGTGTGAAATCACCTTTCAGGCCTGATTAATGAAATGACACTACCAGCGTTCATAAGGTGGGCTCTCAAGAAGCCTATTTTGAAAATTTGGTGGAAAAATTCCCAAAAATGACTGTTTTACAAGCATGTGTTGCGCAGTTCCTACGCAGGCTCGTAAGTTCACGAATTTTTTATATTTTCACTCCAGATTTTCAACTTTGCCATTTTACCACACCTTCTTATGAGCAGTACAGCTGTCATTTTTCATCTCACCCAAAGCGTGTTTCGCCATATGGCGCTTTAATGGCACAGTCGGATATTAAATCAATGTACAGATTAAATTAGAAATCACAGTGACACTGTTCATGAGCAGAGGTCTTAAATGGCTATGTTGAAAATTTGTGAAAATTCCTTATAATGACTGTTTTACGAGCATGCTATGTAGTTCCTACACACACTCGTAAGTTCGCGAATTTTCAATATTTTCACTCCAGATTTTCAACATTGCCACTTTACCACACCTCCTTATGAGCAGTACAGCTGTCATTTTTCACATCTTGCCCAAAATGTGTTTCCGTCCATGTAGCGCACAATGGCGCAATCGGTGTCCGAAATCAATGTATGGAACACATTAAGAAAATCACAGTGATACTGTTCATGAGAAGAGAACTTAAAATGGCTATGTTGAAAATTTGGTGAAAAAATCCCTTAAAATGACTGTTTTACTAGCGTGTGTTGCGCAGTTCCTACGCACGCTCGTAAGTTTGCATATTTTCAATCCAGATTTTCAATATTGCCATTTTATTACACCTCCTTATGAGCAGTACAGCTGTCATTTTTCACATCTTGCCCAAAATGTGTTTCCGCCCATGTAGCACACAATGGCGCAGTCGGTGTGCGAAATCAATGTATGGTACACATTAAGAAAATCACAGTGACACTGTTCATGAGCTGATGTCTTAAAATGGCTATGTTGAAAATTTGGTGAAAAAATTCCTAAATATGACTGTTTTACTAGTGTGCGTTACGCAGTTCCTATGCACGCTCTTAAGTGTGCAAATTTTCAATATTTTCAATCCAGATTTTCAACATTGCCATTTATTACACTTCCTTGTGAGCAGTACAGCTGTCATTTGTCACATCTCTGCCCAAAACATGTTTCAGCTTATGCAGCGCATAATGGCGCAGTTGGTGTGCGAAATCAATGTATGGGACATTAAGAAAATCACAGTGGCACTGTTCATGAGCAGAGGTCTTAAAATGGCTATGTTGAAAATTTGGTGAAAAAAAATTCTAAAATGACTGTTTCTGAGGCATGCGTTCGCGGTTCTATGCGCTTGTAAGTTGCGAATTTTCAATATTTCACTCAGATTTTCAACATTGCCATTTTTAACACTTCCTTATGAACAGTACAGCTGCCATTTTCATATGTCACCCAAAATGTGTTTTCGACATGTAAGCATAATGGTGCAGTCAGTGTGCGAAAGCAATGTTTGGGACAGATTAAGAAAATCACAGTTACACTGTTCATGAGCAGAGGTCTTAAAATGGCTATGTTGAAAATTTGGTGACAAAAGTCCATAAAATAACTGTGTTACGTGTGAGCATTGCACAGTTTCCACGCACCCTCGTAAGTTCATGACTTTGTAATATTTTCAGTCCAGATTTTCACCAGTGGCATTTTTCCACACTTCCTTATGAACAGTACAGCTGTCATTTTTCACAACATTGCCGAAATGTGTTTTCACACTTTCAGCGCAGAGATGCGTGATCACTTTGGGAAATCATTGTTCGGGACAGATAAAGAAAATCACAGTGACACTGTTCATGATCGGAGGTCCCAAAATGCCTCTGTTGACAATCTGCTGTAAAAAAATCCCCAAACTAATTACATTACAGGTGTGCGTTGCACAGTTTCTATGCACGCTCGTGACTTCACCAGTTTTTTTAATATTTTTACTACAGATTTGCAACATTGCCATTTTTTACACCTCCCCATGAACAGTACAGCTGTCATTTTTTACATCCTGTTCGGAATGTGTTTGCACCTGTGGTGCTAAATGCCGTAGTCGCTGTGCATAAGCAGCTTTCGGCTAACAAACTGATATTGCCACTGTTCATGAGGTGGGGTCACAAAAAAAACATGTTGAAAATTTGGAGTGAAAATACCAACGGATGCCTGAGGTATTATGGTTTCCAACCATAATGCCCAACCCCGTAGAGAATGACAGGCATCAGGGATGTGATTTGGGATTCTTGCCTGCAATGCTCATACCATTCCACACCCTGCAGCCAGTGAGAGGCATTGAGGTATGCCTTGGACTCCGGCCCCAAAGTTCACCCCATTCGCCTATACAGCACCCATCTCACCGTATTTTCCTGATGGAATTGGGTGCACATAAGGGCCAAAGACTCCAAGGCACACCGTGACACTTAGTGTCTGCAGGGTGGGGTGTTTTGAAATGGTGTGGCCGTTATGCCTGATGACCCAAAGGCACACCCCAATGCCTGTCACTCTCTGCAGGGTGGTGGTGGGGTTGGCTTCAGTTCAATACTTCACTGCCATTCCTATTACGCAGCTCTGTAACTTCTACACTACCACTGCCAATGCCAGCAAGCAAACATTCGGCATTGACAAATGCTTGTTTGTTCTCTACTGCCTCAGCCTACCTGGCCTGCAGTGCATCAGCAACTAACACTGACCTTTCTTATTGAACTGGTTAGCATGTGTTCATCATTCAGTCCAAGAATGTATCATTCAGTCTCATACAGTGTTATAGTTGTCAGTTTATGTCTCAGTCTGTCATTCAGCCTCACCTACATTTTGCTTCTAGCTTGTGCTCATGTCCGTAAGGCTTAGCCATCGGCATCCTATTACTCCTGCACTCAGATGCATGCCAGCCACAGCCATAGCATGGCTTCCAGGGTCCTCTGCCCTTTATGCTGAAGGTCTCACTCTACTCCCTTAAAATCTGCATCTTGAGGCTAGATCTTATTGACTAGGGTGGGGTTCTTCTCATTTTGCCCTTTGGGTAAGAATGTCCTACACTCTGGGAGAAGCTTTGGCCATGCAGATTGATTTGGTGTCACCTCATAGACTTTGATGACAGATAAGGACTGCTTGGCCCATCTAGTCTGCCCATTTCCCTACCTACAGGATAGGCCGCAGATCCTAGTTAACCAACAGCCTATTTCTTCCTACCCCGCCACAAGAATTGCCTTATGTCTGTCCCATGCATTCTTGAATTCTCCCACAGTTTTAGACCCCCACAACCTCCTCAGAAAGGCTGTTCCATGCATCCACTACCCTCTCTGTGAAATAATACTACATTGCCCTGAACCGCCTCCTTCTATCTTTAAATTGTGTCCCTTGTTCTTGCACCTTCTTTTTCTGAAAGATGCTACCTCTTGGACTTTGTTGATTCCACTGAGGTACTTAAAAGTTTCTATCATGTCCCCCCTCTCCCTTCTTTCCTCAAGGGTATACATATTAAGCTCCTTTAGTCTCTCCTTATACGGCTTCTCTTGCAGACCCTGCACCATTTTCGTTGCCCTCCTCTGGACTACCTCTATCCTGTCTATGTCCTTGCGGAGATGGGGTCTCCAGAACTGGACATAGTACTTCAGATGGGGTCTCACCAACTGTCTGTCACCTCTTGATGAAACGTTTAAGAATTTAGCTGCTTGAGGGAAGCCTCTTCATCCACATGGGCTCTTTTAGCAATGCAGACTATGTCGGTGGCATTTTTGAAAGATATTTCCCCCTATGGCTGCCTAAGGTTTCCCTGGTCTCAACCTAATTCCCTTTGTCTGCCCCTCAAGAGTGAAGATCATACAGTTATACAGGCCCAGGCCCTTCAAGGTCCCAAATCCTATGCCTTAGTCTTTAAGGGTTTGTCTTCTTCTCTAGGCCTCCCCTTGCTGGAGGCCAGGGAGTGCCTTTCAGTGGTTATTGCTCTCCTCCTCCTCCTACATTGAGGGTGGGCCTCCTTCAAGGGGAACCTCTTTTAGTCACAGAGATCAGCTTGTAGTGCCGACACATCATTTTAGTTAGAGTGATACTGGGTCTCTAAATTGTAGTAGAGGAGTTGTCACTAATTTTTTTCCCTAGCATGGAGGGAAGCCAGTCAAACATTGGATCCCCAGAGGCTTCCTCCTCAGAGGTTTTTTCCCTCTCCTCTTTGCTGAAGGTCATAAAAGTTGAGTAGTCTCTGCAGGGGGTGGTCCATAATATTGTAAATGTACTGTATATTAGTATAGCTTTTACCCTAGTAGGTTTTGCTGTGAGTTGTGATTGGATGGTGGCCCTCTTTCCATTCTGCCATTCCCTCCCTCATTATGGAAGTCAAGTCCCTGTCCATCAGTTTGATTACTCTCACTCATTGCTCTATTCAGTCTGGCTGTTATCAGTCCTCACTAGTTGCTGTCAATCGGTCTTCGCTCAAGGTCTGTTTTCACCACCTGCTGTGCAGTACTTTTGGGCTTCTTCCTAAGGTACCTTTAGCTTAAAGATATTATGTTTTCATGGCACCTCTAGAGGTGTAACCCTCCTCAAGAGGGTTCATTTGCCTTCACAGTACCCTGACAGGTTAGTTGTTTCCAAAAGGACAGACAGTGTGAACAACCAAACTATCCAATATGACAATTAACAATTCATTCAAATGCATTCAGACTATCAACAAAGTTACAAAGCATAATTCCTCACTAAATTGTTAATGCCCATTGAATTCAAAGGCTATGCCTGCAGTTTAGTGGGCAAGAAAAACTAGCCAGGTCCTCTGCCTGAGCTGTATAAGCCAGCTTCCTCCTGCCTCACTCAGCAGCATTATTTCTTTGCCATGCCATCCTCTCCTCCTCCTCCTCCTCCAGTGATGTGCCTCTCTCCTTGGGGTTGTTTCCTAAGGTACATTTAACTTAAAGGAATATCTCTGCAGCACCTCTAGGGGTGACAACTTCTTCAAGAGGGTTCCTTTGCCTTTGTGGTACCCTGCCAAGGGTAGTAGTTCCCTATGAAATAGAGAGTGTGAATGGCCAAAGTATCCACATATGACAGTCAACATCACATTTATTCAAATGCCTTCAGACTATCAGCAATATTACATAAGCAGAACTCCTCACTAAGTTGTGTACACCCATTGAAATATCTGTTCCTGTACACTGGTTATTTTTGTATATGCATTGCCTTATCTATATTTACTACTGGTTTTATTGTATTGTATTTCTTGCCCCTGCCACCAGTAGCAGCTGGAAATGAGCCCTTATTGGACTCTGTTTGCTTACCTGGTATAATATGTTGCAAATAAGAAATGTTTGCTGCTGCACTGTATCTGCCTGGTTAGCCCTTTCCTGCCCTACTTTTGTAACTAATCTAGCCTGCTTAGTTTAATTGCATTTTCCCTTGAACTGTTATACTGTAGCTTAGCTAACTGCTCTGGTTTGCTTAATTTAATGTGTTGTAGTCTCACTTTGATAATTTGATTAGCTGGATGCTTACGATTACACTTGTTTACACTGGCTGAATCTGCAGTCATCTCTGCTCTGGTAATTCATTTTCTGTAGTAGCTAAACTTGCTCCTTGTACCTTCATTTAAATAAGTGCCTTTTGTGTTGATTGTTAACCCATGTGACAAGTGTCGGTGAGTGCTACAACTTGCAACCTCCACCTGACTTCACCAGTGTTTACTGAAAGTGCTTTACTCACCCTTCTTCAGTATTATTTTGCCTCTTCTGTACCTCCTAATTCTTTTCTCTCTCTCTCTCTCCCTTCCTCCCTCCATCCCTCTTTCACCATTCCCTCTATTTTACTCTTAGCCTCCCTCCTTTACCTCTTCTCCTGCCTCTTTCCACCTATCATCCCCCCACCCTTTTCTTATTCACCCTGGTCCCCTCTCTTCCCTCATCTCAGTCTTGATGCTTTACTGCATTCTTTCCTTCCTACCCCATCTTCCCCTTACCACCCACCTCCTCTAGAGTACATGTTCATAGGCATAGGTCTCACACAGTATTAATCCCCATAAGTCTTCTGCTACTGCTATCAGGTGATGTGGAGCTAAACCCTAGTCCCATATCTCCTTCCCATCCACTAACCTTACCAAAGGACTGAGTGTTTTTCATAAAAATGTCAGGAGTCTACTGCCCAAGCTTGACCAACTAAGGTTGTGGGCCATACACTGCAATCCTTATGTGCTGATTGTTACTGAAATCTGCCTCTCTGCCCAGATCCATAATGTAGAAATCAGACTTTCTGGTTACATGGTTCGTAAACAGATTGTAGGAGGCATGGTGGTGTTCTTCTATAAATGCTTCACAGCCTTAACTACAGTGTTGTGCATTGTTCTACTGTCTCCTCTTCCTGTGAACTCCTCCTGTGCAGACTCTCTTTCTCCTTTTCACTTCCCATTTACATTTAGTGGTATTTACTCCTCTCTGAAGCCAAGCCTGACAGCTGTTCTGACACAGTCTTATCCATCTCCTCCCTTTCAACTTCAGGTGATCTCTTAGTCCTTGGGGATCTAAATATCATCACCCTTCCTCCAGAGTATCTGTTCATAAGCATAGATATCACACACCATTGCTCTTCATAACCCTTCTGCTACTACTGATGGGTGATGTGGAGATAAACCCTGGTCCCCCTCTCCTTTCCATCCACTAACCTTCCCAAAGGATCGAGTATTTTTCATAAAATAGCAGAACTCTACTTCCCTAGCTTGACCAGCTAAAGCTGTGGGTCATACGCTACTGTACTGATATACTGATTGTTACTGAAACCTGGCTCAAATCAGTCATGTAGAAATCAGTCTTTCTGGTTACACAGTTTATAGACAGGACAGTGGGAAGCATGGTGAGGTAGTTCTTCTTCATACTGTATATGTCACAGCCTTTATTGTGATGTTGTCTATTGTGCTTCTGTCCCCACTTCCCATGAACTCCTCCTGTGCAGGCTCCTATGCACATCCCATTTTTGTTGGTGGCATGTACTCCTCTCCAAAGCCAAGCCTGAGATCTGTCCTGCCATAGTCTCATCCAACTCATCCTTTTCACCTTCAGGTGAGCTCTTAGTCATTGGGGTTCTAAATATAAATTGGCTCTTCCCTCAGGGAAAAAATACCGTTCACCAAATTGAGTCCCTCAATTTCACACAGCTCATTACTGAGCCAATCTGTCTCAACACTAACTCCTTAAATCATTCCTTCGCTGATAGGTCCTGCCTTCACATCCCCACTGCATTATTTCTGCAGTAATCCAGCTGAATGCTTTCAGTGACAATTGCATGGTTTACTGCATCTGTAAGATCCATTACCTTAAACCCCCCACATTTTTTTAAAATTTTATTCTATTTATTCATTCTCAGATTACAATACCTTTGAGTATACAACAGCTCTTTTACAAAGGTTCCACATCGGTGGGAAGGGTGACAGACATACAAGGCATGGCATTACATAACATTTTGACAAGAAAGTATTTAAAATGACAATATGACATTAACATTGTAACTAAAATTAAAACTATGAATCAGTGGGAAATCAAAAATAACCTCATAAAAGGAGGCGGCCCAAGGTGCTTTGTCAAATAGGTATAGGTAGATTTGCATGAACAAGTTCAGGTAAGTGAAGATAAACAGTGGAAAGAAGATGGAGGGTGAGAGGGGTGAGGTGAAAGAAGGATTGGGGAAGGAGGCAGGAAATAGGGCAGAGCAGTTAGGGTGAAAGTGGACATTTGCAGAGAAAGGGGAAGAAGTAGGTACGCAAGGATGTGTCAAAACTGCTGAGGTTATCTGGTCTGGGTGATTTTATGTCATAATAGCAATCGCCAAAAGGTGATCACTATTATGACAACGGTACATCACCAAATAGCAAATTGGCAATATACACTTACCGGCAAACCGAAACCTGGTAACTTAAAGTGTTTTGGTGGGTGTTGCCCCATGTACCCCCGAATTAAGATTCCCAACTCCAGGGGGGTGCAAGTCGGGGAGGGGGTACAAATTCAGGTGCAAAAAAAAAATGTAAGCCCGGGAGCTGCTGCCTTCGGCAAAATGTAGTCTCTCCCATCCCCAACCCTGAACCCAGTATCTCCTGTGCCAGAGACAGCCTCCCTCACCACCACACCACATGGATGGCTCAGTGGCAACAGGGACAGTTCCTGTACATATCCCTCTTCCCCATCCCTCCCCTTGTCCTTGCCATTCCCTTTTTCCTTTCACTTCCCCTACTCTCAAGGTAGAACCAACCACTACCGTTGTAGGTAGCCCATTCCAATAGCACTGAATATGAAGTCACCATTTTGATGGTCGCCCATATTCTGGCACTATTATCACTGGATACCAGTCTAGGTTGCTCAAGGCTCTTGTCCTCCCACCCCTGCTAGATGATTTTTGGACTTCTAATTGGTCAGCACTAACTTTATCCACTGATACAGATGTTGCGCTACTCCTTTTTTGTGTCCAAATACATTGCAACATGTGACAAACAAGACCCTCTCAGGTCTTGTTTCTGTGGGTCCCATCTTCTGTGGATCTCTGCAGAGGTCATAACATGATCAAAGCTTGTGATTCTGCTTGGCTTTGCTGTAAAGCTGTAGGCTTCCCAGAGGATTTGTTGAGATACACACAACTAGCAAGGAAGGCCACCACCGAGTAGGAATGGAGAGCACTCATGAAAGGCAGTATCACATTTGTTTCTTCTGCTGTAATTGTAGTGTCTGTGACTGTGAGGGGTTGGAAAAGAAATGTTTGTGTCTTGAGTTTATGTGCAGGGACAGTGTGTTTGACTAAGGAGGAAGGTGACAGAGGGAGGCAGAGTGAGGGAGAGAACAAAGGAGGAGGATGCTGAGAAATACTCTGATAGGCCAATAGGGCTGCAGAGTTTGGGGCTATATGGAACAATTTTTGTCATTTCTCTCCACAAGGAAGGCTGCCACTGAGCAGAAGTAGGGAGCACTCATGAGGGAAGGTATTACGTTTGTTTCTTCTGCCACAGTTTTAGTAACTGCACCTGTGAAAGGCTGAAAAAGAAATATTTCTGGCTTGATTTTTTTGTGGGGGAACAGTGATAGCATGTAATAAAAGTTATGGCAAAATGGCAACTTAAGAATGGCGACAGTATAAGGGCAAAAACAATACCGGCAAGTTATACTTCATGGTGACTGGGTGTAAACAGTGAATCTGAGGCATGAACCTACCCCAGTATCAAGGAGCATCTTGCATTAGGAATAATAGAGGTAGCGGGAATCAGAGGACACAGTCCCCTGTGGGGTGTGTAGGGAGCAGAGCCCCCCACTTACAGAAAAGGTCCCTGGTGTGCACTATTTATAGAGTGCAAAACTGGCATATATGTCAGTCACCATTTCTTTTGGTCACTGTAATTGTAGTCACCATTATAAATTCACCGTTTTGCTGGTCATTGTTAATTTTTCGCCATTGTTACATGGAACTGGGGACAGTGTGTGAGACTAAGGGAGGAGAGAGGAAGCCAACAGAGGGAGGCAGTGAACAAAGGAGGAGGACACTGCAAACATGTGCCTCCAAAGGGACAATAGGGTCATGGAGTTGGGGCTATATAGGGCACCATATTTGTAGTTTCTCTCTACAAGGAAGGCCATTGCCAAGTGGGAAGTAGGAGTGGAGAGCACTCATGAAGGGAAGTATTAAATTTGTTTTTTCTGCTGCAATTGTAGCAACTTTGACTGCAAGGGGCTAAAAAATAAATGTTTCTGGCTTCATTTTTTTGTGGGAACAGTGTGTGGGACTAAGGGAGTAGGGAGGAAGCTGACAGGGGGAGGCAGAGGGAGGGAGTGAACAAAGGAGGAGGACACTGAGAAACATGTGATTCCAATGAGCTAGTAGAGCCATGGAGTTCCATATTTATTACCCAGTGGGCCAAGCTACCCCTTGCATAAGTGCCATGAAACAAGAGTGTGGCTAGGGAGTGTCTGCTGTGGGGAGGACCGCAGGCCACTCCAGGTAGGGGATAGAAGGAGTCAGGGGTGTAGATAGTTCAGGGGAGTACTGATTTGATAGTAGCAGGGAGATGTTCAGAGAAGGACTAACACTTGGAAGGGAGAACAGGGATGATGAAAGATCCTAGGGTTTGGGGCAGAAAGCAGGCATGGGGAGGGCCATGGGGATGGTGGGTGTTTGTGGGTAGCAATGCATGATGGGAGGCAGCATAGGTGGTAAGTTGTAATGGTTCTGGAGCAGCCATCTTCTTGGCAGTTGAATGGAGAGCAGGGGGCTGTATGGTGTGTAGGCAAATGGGGCAGCCTAAAGAGGAGCTTGGAAGGCTGAGATGGGACCTGAGCAGAAGGGTTGGGTGGGATTAAGGGGAATACCAGCTGCCAGATGACCTGAGAAGGGCTTCCCCAGAAGTTGCAGCAGGTAAACAAAGGGATAAACAGAGAGAAAGGATGGGGCCAGCCCATCGGTGCGGTGCTAGTGTGACCACTTATAGTGCCAGCAACCCAGGTTCAGGAATGAGCTCAGGTGACTAGAGGGTCTGCCTGGGGGAGATGGATCAAGTGGCAATTGCATGCTCTCCATCTCCAGGGTGGGAGAGGGGATTCTGCCTCCTTGAGCCTCCCAGTACAGCATCCCTGGGTGACCATTGGGTCATTTACTGGGATTGGCAGCTCAGGCTGGAAAGTCTGCAGATGACCAGCATGCATTGCCATGGCTTCATTGCACATCATGCCTCCCCATTGTCAGGAGGTCTAAACCTCACTTTCAGGTTTTTGGCAATATTGGGAATGTAAATAATCACAGACATGTTGCATAAGAGTAATAAACTTGTTTATTACTACCAAAAAGGATAAAATCACAGTTGCCCTAAGCAGTTCTTACCAATACAAACCGGGAGCCAGTGCTAAGCATTCCCTATACCTCGAGGCCTCTTTGTGTCTCTTGGGATCTCCGAGGTATAGGACTAGTGTATCACATTATATATTTATGATAATTACTATGGTTGCTGTAAGATAGAAACATTTCTAGTTACAGAGATGAACCCTATTGGCTAAATTAGAGGAGGCTCCACGGTCCAAGATAACATTATACAATTTTGTAGAAGTCATCAGTTTGTGAAACAAAAGAATTCTTATACAGAGTCTGACATAACTCAGTGTAGTAGTACAAATCACCAAAAGGTGGCAATGCCGACTTACATATCATAATTATTTCAAGGACACAGGTGTCCTGGCATCTTACAAGTAAGAAATACACAGAAAATTCATAGAAGAATATATGTAATAGCAAGCAAAGTGTATAACAACAATATGCGTACATATCCTGACATCTACTCTTATACGGTAGATGCCTTTAGCCCTATATGTTAGTATAATATATCTAAGCAATAGCTGTCTATGGTGTATACCTCTGAGGGTACCAATAAGGGTGCAGGAACCTTGTGTAATACCATCCTGGAACTGTACAAGAAAAACTCTTGGTACTGGCATTGGTCCCCAAGCCACTGATGTGCAGCTGCCCAATGACTGGCACATGGGGGGCATAGCTGACTAACCCTTTCCCCTGCCTAGAGGATAAACTGAGACTCTGAGCTGTGGGGGCAGGCTGCATCAGGGTTGACTGGTGGATTTAGACCAGCGACATCAGAGCATAAAGCATAAATAAAAAAAAGAGAGAGAGGACAAATGGAGCAGCCACTCAGGAGAAGCAGGCAACAGAGGCAGATGACTGGAAGGTGGTCAAGTATCATGGGAAGATTGGTACAGGGGCAGAGCAGGGACAGAAGTCACAGGGAGGGGCAGCAGGAGTAGCTCAGAAACTAGGGACTGAGTACTGGAAGAGTTTCTCAGTGGGGAAGTCACAGGGAAGGTATGGTAGTAGGGTAGTGGGAAGGGCAGGGGAGACAGCAGAGAGGAGGGAGGCAAGATAGGTAGACCAGACCACAGCAGAGGTGGGGGTGAAGGTAGGAGGTGGGCAGCAGTTGCAGGAAGGGAGGGGTGGGGCAGGTAGAGAATGGACAGAGGGGTGCAGCAGCCAGTCCAGACAAGAAAGAAATGCAGAGGAGGAGGGATAAGGAGAGGAAGAAGCATGGTTCAGGTGAGACATGGGAAGCCAGTGGTGGGAAGGATGGTATGGTAGAGGAGGGGGCAGAGGATACAGAAGTGGAAGAAAGAGCAGGGGGGAATGGTAAGGGGGAGGAATCAGTTATACCAAGCAGGGGTATTACAGAAGATCAGGGGTCTAAGGATAGTGGAAAAGCAAGGTTCAAGCAAGACACAGGGGTCCATAGGCATGGACGCAGGGGAGCAGTATCAAGTGAGGGGGCAGTGGAAAGGCAAGCATCAGGAGGGTGAAAAGGACAAAGGAGGGAGGGTCATCATTCTGGGGGATTTAATACTCAAGGGTTTAAGATGAGCAGGTAGGAGCACCAAGAAAAGTCGCATATGGGTGGAGTGTATGCCGGGCATGATGACTGGTAGAGTGGGTCATTGTATTAACAGGTGCACATTGTGGGGCACCTGGGCACAAATGACCTAAAGGGGAGAAAGGTAGAAGAGATGCAGGAAAGTTTCAGGGCAGTGGGGAAATTATGCAGTAAAGAGGCAAGGTCAGTGGCTTTCTCTGAAATTCTCCTGGTACCAAGAGCTAATACAGCCAGAAGCATAGAATCATGGATTTCAAGAAACAGCTGCTAGAGTGGTGTGTGTCTATGAGGTATGGATTGGTGGGGGAGTGGGGCAACAAGTGGGAGAAAAAGGACCTGTATGCACTGGATAGGTAGCATCTTAGCAAGGTTGGCTCGGAGTCAGAGGTTCTAAAGCAGAAGTTAGGGGAGTACATACAAGCTAAATACAATTTAAACTAGGTGCGGGGGTGAAGGGGTGGGCAGCCACCAGACAAGGGGGTCCTTTGGGCCTCCCCCCATTGTTAGGCAGGAGAAGAAATTCAAAAATGGGAGGGGACCGGGAGGGAAAGGCACTGAGGGACTGATTGCATTGGAGGGTGGTCTCATTGAATGTTACAAGCCTGAGTGACAAGACAGCAGAACTGCAGGCAACAATGGCAGAAGGGGAGGTGGATATAACTACCATCACTGAGACAAGGGCCACCCAATACTGGAACTGGGGCCTAGTTATCCCCGGATTCAAGCAATACTCTAGGGACAGAGAAAAAGGGAAGGAGTGGCTATCTATGTTAGGGAAGGGATAACTTGTAACAGACAGGAGGGGGAAGAAAGCTGGGCAGAAGCCTTATGGCTGCAATTCCAAAGCTCATAGGGTAACAAGGTTAGAATGGGGGTTGTGTACAGGCCTTCGACTCAAAAAGAGGAGCTTGATAGGGAACTGGGGGAGCAAATAAGGAGGCTTAATGGCAAAGCTAACACTGTGGGGTTGGGGACTTCAAACAGTTGGGGGTAGATTGGAACATCCCGACTACCTTGTGTGCCAGGTAGAAGATCCTCCTGGAAGCCTTCCAGGACACAGAAGGTAACAGAGCCAATTAGGGAGGGGAACATTCTGGACCTGGTGCTGATGGAAGGTGAACAAGTCCAAGATGTTAGGGTGGAGGACCCCTGGCGGGAAGTAACCACCACACAATGTGGTTCTCCCTCAATCTAGGAAAGAAGGTAGTCACAAAAAATATTAAGGTTCTGGACTTCAAAAGGGAAGACTTTGGTAAGATGGGAAGTATACTAGAAGGGCCCCTAGCTAACATCTGCCCACACATGGATGCTGAGTAAAAATGTGCAATCATCAAGCTGGGACTGGCTGAGGCTACTAGCACATGTGCAAAGAGCCAGAGTAAGAAAATCAGGATCAAAAAGCTGAGCTGGATGACCAGGGAGGTTGTGGAGAGGGTGAGGAAAAATAGGGCTGCCTCTAGGAACTATAAAAGATCCAACTGTGAAGAGGACAAGGAGGAATACCTGAGGAAATCCAGAGAGGTGAGTAGAATATTAAGGGCAGCCAAGATGTTGAGAGAAGTGAGGCTAGCACAAGAGATCAGAGAGGGAGAAAGGATTTCTTCAGATATATAAGGGAGAAGAGAAAGAGTAAGAATGAGATTGTTAGGATCAAGAAAGGTGGAGGATGGATGGAAAGGGGGGTGGAGCAGGCAGAAGTACTCAATGAGTACTTCTGCTCAATGTTACCAGGAGAGAGAAGAGCCCATGCCAAGGGGAAGGTGGGGTGGGCATGGGGGAGGAGGAGGTTATGGAAGGAGATCCCAGTAGACAGGGTGATGGTGTGCCTTAAGTCTCTAAGGGTGGATAAGGCCCCAGGGCCAGACAGAGTGCATCCAAGAGTCCTGAGACAGTTGGCAAAAGACCTGGTGAGTCTGCTGCCAGAATTATTCAACACCATATTTGGTACTGGGTGCATGCTCAGGGACCAAAGAATGGTGCATATGGTGCCCCTCCATAAGAGTGGGCCCAGGGATGAACCAGGAAACTACAGACCAGTGAGCCTTACCACTATTGTGGGAAAGCTAATGGAGACTATCCTCAAGGTGAGGCTGGTGAAGTTTCTGGAGGAGAATGATCTCTAGGATGGCAGGCAGCATACGTTTATCTCAGGCAGATCCTGTCAGACAAACCTGGTTGATTTTTTTGATTGGGTGATGCAGTCACTGATAAAGGCCATGCAGCAGATGTCCTTTACCTGGACTTTAGTAAGGCCTTTAACTCTGTGCCTCATGGAAAGCTGACCAGCACGTTGTGTAACCTGGGGGCTGGGAGAAAACTGGTTTGGTGGGATAAGAACTGGTTACTGGATAGGCAGCAGAAGGTAGTCATGAGGGGTGAGATATCAGAGCCCAGAGCTGTAACAAGTGGGGTCCCTCAGGGCTTGGGGCTGGGACTGGTGCTGTTTAACATTTTCAGTGCCGACATATCGGACAGGATAAAAAGTAAGATCAGCCTCTTCACAAACAACACAAAGATCTGTGCAGAAGTGGATTGGCGGGGGGGGGGTGATAAAGTACTCCAAGAACATTTAGCAAGACTTGAGGGCTGGTTGAACACATGGCAAATACGGTTCAATGCCAAGAAGTGCAAAGTCATGCACTTGGAGGCCAGAAATCTTGTGAATAGTTACTGGTTGGGGGGAATGCAATTATCCACTTCAACAGAAGAGAAGAATCTAAAAGTACTAGTAACAGGAGAAATTAACCACTCAGCGCAGTGCAGGAGGTCAGCAGTAAAGGCAAATAGAATGCTGGGGTGCATAGCTAGGGGAATCACCTATAGGAGAGGGGAAGTCATCCTGCCCCTGTACAGGTCCCTGGTGAGGCTGCATTTTAGAGTACTGCATGCATTACTGGTGCCCCTACTTAAACAAACTCTGGTCAGAGCCAATATGGCTGTGGAGAGCTTTTGGGATACCTTTAGCCATTATTTCTAATGTATTTGCACAATATAGATCTGCTTGGAGGCAGTTTCAATGTGGTCTTCCTTTTACATATTTTTACAATGTATTTTCCAAGAATATGCCTACTGATTGCTATATATTTAGCTTGGATAGTTCACAGAAGAAATGGCATCTTATTTTTGGGTGGCAGAGCACTGGCAATAGGACACTGGAATGTGTCATACATGGGTATGAGCTGTGTGTGGGTGATAATGCCCAGTGACCCTACTCCTCAGGCGCTCACATGTGGATCGATCACCCCATGCCATTGCACTGCTCAGTATGGGTGACAGCTGATACTGTACCCACTCACACAGGTCCTGGAACAGGCATGTCACAGCCGACCTCCCATTTGTTTGTACAATTGGGGAACCACAGAAGCACTATCCATAGCCTGGAATGTACACTGCAAGTGGCATTGCAGGATACTGCACCCCATGGCACCCAGGACACCTTTGCAGTCCAGAGGGTGGCATGTTACACAGGGGAACGGGGGACAGTGTGGGCCTGTAGTGGTGCATGACAGCAGGAAGATACAGCATCAACAAAGCATGCATTGGAGGTGTGCCAATTCTCTCTTATGGTTTGCCAGGGACATACACATGGCTGCATACACTAGTGGGTCCACAGCTTGCGTAGTGCCCCAATGCATGGTACAACCACTTGGGTCATTCTGGAGTGCAGGTCCCTGACCCAAGTCTAGTGTAGGTGGAGGCTGGCCATGGCAGGGTGTGAAGGACAATGCTAGTCTCTGCAACAGGTCAGGTATGGAGGGAGCAGGGGTATCTACATACCAAGGTGGTGGGTGGGGGTTCTCTATGTGATGGATATGGACAATGGTTTTCTCTGGTGCGATTGGGTCCGGGGGGCCCTACACTATGGAGCTCTTCGAGGATGGAGTTGGATTGATCAGGCATGGGAGGGGATACTTCTAGTCCACCAGGACTGCTAGGCTGCTGTGCACCTGGGTGCCCTTCCGCAGCCCACCTGTGGGTGGCTAACCAGGTTAGGCCAGCTATTCATGGCCTAACTGTGGGTTGTGCTGCTCTGGATTATGAGGGGCACATTCCCACTGAGTATGCCACAGCATGGCATATGCATGGGAATTCACCCTCGACTTGCACGGCATACTATTTGTATGCACCCTGGCCCATTCTCTTGCTGCCAGTGCATCCCGCACATTTGAATTTCACACTGCATCACATTGTTGGAGGTGCAAGGTGCATCTCCTTTTTCTGCTGGGATATGCCATGTGCCTCATTTGAATATGGGGGCCCTGGACTAGGCTACCCTGAAGAAATACATTATCAAAATAGTAAAATCATGACCCAACTGAAAACAAGATATTGCATCTAATCTGGGACAGCCTGAGTAAATACAGTGCAAAAATGTGTAAATCAAGATCCCTATGACAATGAGATGAAGCATCTCCCCTGTGCTATCCAGGATACAAAATATAGGATAAGAAATATTTAAAGGAAATCTACTCTAAACTGAACTTCACTGTGTTCACTGACATAAACAGTTTCTTTATTGTTTTATAACTTATTAGAATGCAGTATTCATTTTGAATGTTGTGGCCATGAGGATGGTGTGTACAGAGAGTGTGTGTGTATGTGTGTGTGTGTGTGTGTGTGTGTGTGTGTATCCAGGATACAAAATATAGGATAAGAAATATTTAAAGGAAAGCTACTCTAAACTGAACATCACTGTTTTCACTGACATAAACAAACAGTTTATTTATTGTTTTAAAAGATATTAGAATGCAGTATTTATTATGAATGGTGTGGCCATGAGTATGGCGTATTCAGAGTGTGTGTGTGTGTGTTTGCTGTAGCTCAATATACTTTTTTCCCAAAAAGCATAGCAGAAAATGTCTGCTGATTGCTACATATTTAGTCTGGGTAGTTCACTAAAGACATGGCATAAGTCTGAGACAGTGCTTATCAGATACTGTCTTTAGAGGTTAAAAACAGTGTAAATTATAAATTTGCTGGGAAATGGTGACATTTATAAGGTATGATTTTTTTCTTGAAAGACAATACATTCCCAAGTGAAACTAATAGCAAGAAGCTGTTTAAATGCTCTGAAGAGGGTAAACAAATCTCCGGTTTACTAGGCAACCATTTTTTAACAAACATTTAACAAACTGTTTCAGTTTCCTAATGGCATCTGATAAGCAGCTTTGAGTTATGTCTTCAACATTCTTAACAGAAAGAAGGAAGTATTTTATTTCAGTTGGCATGGAAGGATACATTGAAAAGTCCAAAATATGAGTTCCACGATACTCCATTTTCCAGCTACAGATAGCAAGACGGCTGTAGGCTCCACCCACAGCCATAAAAAGGACATCAAGACACTGGAGGGGGCACATCATATGGCAATGAAAAGGATCCTAGATTGGGGGATAAACTATAAGAGAAGAGACTGAGGGAGCTTAATATGTATTCCCAGGAGGACAGAAGGGAGAGAGGGGATATGACTGAGACCTTCAATTACCTAAAGGGCATAAACAGAGTTAACACTGTGGGTATATTTAGATTAAAGTGTGGAAGGGAAACCAGGGAACTCAGCCTAAAACTGAAAGGAGGAAGGGATAGGAGGAGGCACTATTTCACAGAAAGGGTGGTTACAGAGTGGAATGCACTGCCAGAGGAAGTGGTACAATTGAGGTCTTTGAGCAGCTTTAATAGGGTGTGGGACAGGATCAAAGGGAGGGTCCAAACTGGAGGGGGGAAGGGAAGGGGCACAGCTGCAGTCTAAATGGCTGAAGTGCTGCTTACCTGAGCAGACTAGATAGACTGTAAGGCCTGTATCTGCTGGCAATTTTGTATGTTCCTACTGTATATGCAGTAACTATATAACACTTATAGTAAGGCCACCAGGGAAGTCAAACCAATTTACTTCACCTACAACCTGCAGAACAAACACAAATCCTCTGATAGGTTCCAGAAGGTTATTCACTCCCTGCTTGAAAACCCTCCCTGCAGTCTACTTCCCCCAATCCTCATACTAAGAAACTCACCTATGTCTGATTCAACTGAGGTTGCTAACACCTATAATAATTTCTTCACTTCCTGTGCCCTCTTTCTTCTCTCTTCTTCCTCTCCTGCCTGCTATGTGTCTCCCCAAATGCCCTTCATCTCCTAACCCTCAATGCCTACAACTTTTTCCTTCTCTCCAGTCTGCTCAGAGACCACTCTTGCTGCCTTACTTTCTCTTAATTCTGCTAAGGGGCACAGCCCTGATGGACTGGATACTAACCTTCTCCATATCTATGCAACAGCCATCGCTGCCCTTCTTGCCTCCCTTTTCAATCTTTCTTTCCAACTTTGATCTGTCTTCCAGTCCTGGAAGCAGTCTAAAGCACTGTACTCCGTCTCCTCAAAGGGGGTAACCCTTCTTCCCCAGGTAATAACCGGGCCATATCCTTCTTTCCTTCCCTGACTCCTCTTCTTTCTTCTCCCCTTTTCAGTCTGACTTCCACAAGAACCACACCAGCGTTTCCTCCCTTCTGTTCACAGACTTTGTGCTAAAAGGCATGGAGTAAGGCCTGTTCATTTCAGCAGTTTTCGTAGACCTTGCAAAGGCCTTTGCTACAGTGGCCAATTCTTTCTTCAGTTTGAGCCTTTGCACTCCTTATTACTTTCCCTGCTTCCCTCTGTTTCTCCTGATATACCTCCATAATTGGTCTACTGCTAACCTTGAGATTGTCTCTTAAGGCAAGGAATTCTGGGAAGAGTGTGAGCAGAGGCAGTTACACACCTTCATTCTGTGGAGTAGAGTGAGAGGCAGGAGACTGAGTAAGCCTTTTGAATTTTTAAAACAGCTATACCACCATTGCCTTATTTAGTTTTTTAAAAACTCAGTCTCTTATCTGGCCATCTTGTGCTGCCAGTGAGCGATGTCCTGTTCTTGTTGCCCTGACTTCAGGGTTATAGGGAGTCCCAGCGGTGGGGGAGTCCCTCCCCCCAAGAGCAAAGAAGATTGAGAGTCCCACGGGGGCCAAGGTAAGACAGGAGAATAGTGCAATGCACCATGAGGAGAGACACAGATGAGAGAGTTCAAATGAGGGATTGACAAATCACCTTGGATTACAGACAGCAAATAACAAACAGCAAACATTAAACAACAAATACTGACAATGACAATGAAATCTACAATGGAAATCTGCAAAAACAAGCAACAGACCTTAGCATCACTGCACATTCAATGTAAACAAATATACAATATACAATATATATACCAAGCACACAGTCTTCCAAAAGTGCTAAAAGGGCCAAGGGTGCTAAGGGAGCTGGAATCTCTAGAATCAAGGGCATAAAGTATAAAGGGCTACTGCAAAAGTGTAAAAGTGTCTAAAGTGTTTAAAGTGCATATAGTGCGAACAGTGGCCCAGATATTCAAACTGCACCCAAAAAGTGCTCAGCAGCAGGAGCAAGCACAAGTCCACTGTGCCCATGTGCAAGAAGCGCGATATTCAAAAACTGTGCAGGCCAAGATGTGCCTATGGCCAACGACAGAATATCGCACCACCTGCGCCATAGCGCAACAAGTGATGTTTAGCTGAGCAGTCCAGATGTGCCATAGCACAACCAGGGATTCCCCCCAGCAGCAGGGCAGCAACCCTGTGCACCATGGAGCCATGCAAAGCAGCCCCACCATGGACACCCTGCAGCGGGTGGCAGCAGACAGTGATGCAACAGATGCATACACAGTGCCTCCCTGCACGTCCCCCCAAGGTACAGCTGAGAGACCGACCATGTATCAGCACATGAGGTACCCCACATGCAACAGGGCATGCCCCGGACCCCACCTCCAGTGGTACAGCACCCTGCACACCCTCCCAAGGACACATCCCGTCCCAGCACTGGCCACAACAGCCACCACTGACACTCCAGCAGACCGTGCATATCATAGACATGCAAGGGTGTCAGCTGCACAGGCTATGGACGGTCTGACAGGGATGCCATGCACACCGTGCAGGCCCTATGGACCACTGCACACAGGCATCCAGTGCACAGAGTACAACACACAAACCACAGACAGTGACTGATCCCCCTGCCCACATCATAGGCGGTTCACCTCGGCACACACACACACACGCCCATGTGTGAACCATCCCGATGCCATGCACACCACTGCAGCTGAGCACCTGTAGCCCACTGCAAATCAGAGACCACCACAGTTGTCATAACAAAACAAATGTATTTAAAAATAGAAATACAAAAACTATATACAACTACATACAATGGGGGGAAGGGCCACATACCAGGTGGGGGCGGGTAGGGGCAGGGGTGAACATATGCTAGAGGGAAGAAGGGGTGTGAGGGTAGTTCTGGGGGGGAAGGTGTAACTAGGGGCATGGAGTGATCATCGTCTGCCCCGGTCTTCCTCCATGTGGCGCCGATGTCGTCTCCTCCTCCTCACCCCGTGGCGGTCCATTTTCTGCAGGAGCTTCAGGTTCACCCTCACCACCTGGAGCAGCTCCTGCAGTCCTCGCTCCAGTGCCTGGAGTCACCGTCCACCTAGGACAAGGGAGCAGAGTCAATAAGTGTGACTGTCCAGCCCCCTGCAGCCCATCCATTGTGCATGGCATACAGCCATGTGCCACGCCCCTGTGATGGTGTGCGACCACCTACAGTGACCATGTCCACAAGACCTGCCTACCGAGGCAGCCACAGATATGTGGACCACTGCACACACCCACCGCCCATGTTCTCCACAGCATCACCGTGGCCGTACAGTGACTTAGCTATGCGGTGTGAAGGCAGTGGCACAGCCATGTGCCCGGTGCATGCATGGACCACCACTGATGCACTCCCAGACATACAGTGCCACTGGACAGTGCAGACTGTAACAAGTTGTGTACATGGCAGTGGTGTCAATGGATGGTGGCCATGCCCCGCTGCCCACCCAATTATGCAGCATGCAGTAGTAATCATGGATGTAAGGCACTCACCATCATCAGGGTGGTCCATGCACTGCTGTCCACCATCACCCCTCCTGGCTTGCTGCTCCTCCAGGCGGCACCTCCGGTCTATGGTCTGCTGGTGTTCTTCGGGCCATAAGGTGCAAAACATGGAGAGAGGAACATCAGTACAATCCTGTAGCAATTTCCCCCCACCCCCATGTGTGTGCAATCCCACACAGCCAGACCCACCCACCCACACCCAATAACACCACCACGGCCAACACCGGATGGCCCCCCATGTGCTGGACACATGCAACCATGATACCCGTATGGACGATAGAAGTGTATGGATGTTGCACCTACCTGGCCGTGGCCCCATGCACCTCCTGGCACATGCCCGCAGGTGGGCAAGCAGGTCCAGGTCCCTCCGCCTCAGGTCCTCATATCAGTGGTGGCACTGCTCTGCCATCTGCCCCATACCGGTGGCCTCCTCCAGGGCATCAGCCACCTCCTGTCACACCTGACTCCTGGCCCTGTCCTGGGATGCCTCCTCAAATAAAGGCCCAACATGTGGCTCCACAATGGCAACAAGGTTTGCCAGCTCCACCTGGCTCCACTGCACAGCACGCCTCCGTGCCATCTCTGCTGCTCAGTTCAGTCAAAATGGAGCTCTGCAGTGCGGTCCTGCCACGTGCAGATGCTGTGCAGTACAGCGCTGCCATTCCCTATCGCGCTGTCACTGAACAGCACAATAGTGGTGCACCCATGCCTGACGAATCGCATCTAGGGGGCAAAGGTCGGGCACAGGGTCAAGGGTCTCTGGCGCACTGACAGCCACAGTGCGATTGGAACCCAATGGGTGTAGCACAATTCGGTGCCTGTGTGCCACCTCCTGTAGCGGCCTACCGCACTGTTGCCCCAGTGCGCCTACGATGCCCCAGTGCCACAGTGCCATATAGGTGAACAGCACTGTAGCGCCACTGGCACAATGGTGGCCATGCCCTGCATTGCCTCCCATGCACAGCACATCAGCAGCGTGGCAGGTGCCTGCGTCATCAGCCCAGGCTTGCGCAGTTAGGTGTGTACAGCGCATGTCGCAGAACTGCACCCTTGGCTCAGCACATTCAACACAATTGCGCAAAGTGCAACAGCGCGATATTCTGCCGGCATATGCAAATCAACTAATCAGCCATTCAGTGGCTCAGTCACTGCATTTGCATCCACTTAAAGATGCACCTCACCTCATTTGCATGGGTTGCGCTATAAAAGTGCGACACTGGGCTGCACTGGCCATAGTCGGTTACTGCAGTCTATTGCGGTGAGTTGCATGCTGTTTGGGAGTGTGGACTGTGGATTTTGGGACGTGCATGGGACTGCACAGTCACAGGTAACACCTGTCATTCTCACAGGCTGAATCATGACTGAGCGTGTTGTGGAGGAAGAGGAACAGAGTCATGGGAGGAAGAGGAGGCCGAATTTCACTAAGGCCGAGACAGATGCCCTGTTTGAGGCCTACCTAGAACAGGAGCTACTTCTCAGCGGATGCCAGGGAACACCACAGGCTTGTGCTGCTGCATGGAAGGAGGTGGTGCGTGCTGTAAACCTGCATGGCAGCCACCAGCGCTCCGTGCAGGAGTGCAAGAAGAAGATGGGCACAGACAGGTGGAGGATTAAGGAGAAGGTGGCTGCCATCAGGGCGGCTGCCATCAGAGCAGCACAGTCTGCAACAGGTGAGGGACAGCTGGAAGTGCTACGTCTGACCCCACAGGAGGACCGGGTTGCTGGTAGCATGCAGCGTTGTGCCATTGAGGGTGTTCCGGGTGGTGGATTCCAGACAGGTGGTAGCCCGTCACTGCATGGTAGGTCATGGTCTGTCTATTGGGGGGGACAGGGTAGGTCACATGCAGTAACATGACTTTGTTTTCCCTTACAGTTCCTGAGCATCTGCATGGGTCAGCGGTGGTGGGCTTCTCCACTGAGGCCTGTCACATGGAGATGGAGGAGGGCCCATCCACCTCCACAGGAATACGTGGCTCAGGGTGACAGTGGGCCCGCCTGGACATCCAGACTGATGTTGGTGGAGCAGGTGTGGAAGAGGCCCTGCCCGTGTCCCAGCGTGCCAGCGTCCATGGATGCCAGCATGCTGAGACTCGGGCTGGTGCCAGATCCATCGCTAATGATGATGTCGCTAACATCATGTGCAGTGACACGTGTGTGCCACAGGATGGCCACACAGCAGGTTACATCGCAGCCATGGCTGTGGGTGGTGCCGCCATGGAGGCCTGCGTGTCATCACAGTCCCAGCCTGTGCCTGTCAGCACTGGTGGGGCAGCACTGGTGTGTGTACAGGCCAGCGGGACTGTTGCAGCCACTGTGGTGGCACCATTGAGCCCTGGGGAGTGGCATCCATAGGGGCAGCATCAGCAGTCGGCCAATGGGCATGGGGGTACAGTGTCAGGGGGCGGCGTCAGTGCACCACCTGTGGATATACCCAGGCCTTGCCCTGGTGTGCAGTGCCCACCCTCAAGGGGTGATGAGCATCAGGGCCGCAAACACCCTGGGTGACAGCATGCCAATCAGACAGATGACTTCTTGGATGTGCACACCTGTATACTGCAGCATCAGTCAATCAGCAGATGCGGCTTGTGATGGCAGTGGATGCACTGAGTGTGGCTCTGTGCCAGGCAGAGGAGCGTCGCAGCAGAGACACCACTCTGCTCCTGGCAGGGATGGACCGGTTGTGGGATGATGTGACCACCGTCATTGACAGGCAGACACAGGCATTCACTGCTGCCATGGCCACAGTAGGCACACAGTTATGTGCCCGTGCAGCGCAGACACCATGCAGTGCACTCTCCACCCCCTTTCCTGGCATCGTACGACACCATCCTTGTCGACACCGGATTCAGCTGTGGGCATCCCAATCACGCCTGGCACAGGCATGTTCGGTCAGCTGCAGACCCCTGCATGAGCATGGTCGCCTTCACGCAGTGGCACCCCTGGGGACCGTCGGTGCCACCCCATGAGGTCAGTGGTCAGCCTGTCACTGCTGGTGGGTCTCAGCAGGGCTGCCCATGCATCCGTAGTGGCTGTGGCACTGTGGCACATGACTGACCTGTCTCCCAGTGCGGCTACTGTCTGATGCTGCCCTGTGTGCATTGTGTCATTCAGTGGGCAATGCACGCGGGGTACCAGGCCCTGCACGCACACACAGAGTCCATCTGCACACCCTCCCAGCTGCTGTCCACAGTTGTGTGTGCACGATGATGCCTGAATTGCACTGTACACCACTGTGCAATGGTGCCCAGCGTCTGACACACGCACAATGATAAGCAGTGGGCGTGGTGGTCTGTGGACATGTGTGTGGCTAGGGGCGGCATTCTGGGTCGGCATGCCTCCTACCCTTTGTGCATGTCTGGTGAGTGGTGTGTGTGTGTGTGTGTCTGTCTGACTGCATGCCATGTTAGACCTCGCCCATCCCTGGCGGTGTGTGTGGTTCCATGCCCAGCCACTTCCCTTGATGGCATGCACCCCTGGTGTGTGTCCATGTGTGTTTGTGGGTTGTGCCTTTGCCACTGGTGGTTGCACATGGCCCCATGATTTACCTGGGTTGGCTGAAGTGCTCCTCCATGATGGTGTCCAAGTGCAGCTGTGCCAGCCGGAGCAGTCGTGGGTCCCGTCACCCACGGGGGGCTGCCCATCACCATTGTCACCGGCGTCCCCATTGTCCCCATCACTGTCCCCCTCTTTGACCTGTACAGCTATCCCACATTCATTGGCCATGTTGTGCAGGATGCAACAGGCCAGGAATAGCCCGCAGGCCTTTGAGGGGCTATATTGTAGGGCACCGCCGGAGGTGTCCAGGCAACGGAAAAGTGCCTGCAGCATACTGAACACTCGCTCGATGACATTACGTGTGGTGGCATGTGCCTCATTGTAGCATTGCTGCGATGGGGTCAAGGGCCGCCGATATGGTGTGAGCAACCAAGGACAGAGTGGGTATCCACTGTCACCTGCATGTAGAGGATGGAGGTTAGTTTGATGATCAGCATTGCCCTGCCCCGGGCCATGTAGGCCACTACCCATGTCACCTCTGACCATGCCCCTCCCAAGCCCTAAGTTTGTCCTTGTGGTTTGCATACTCACCCACTAAGTGGCCAGTGGGGATGTCCCCACTCTCGAATCTGTGACACAGTGCTGACTGGTGCCAGATGAAGGCATCATGTGCTCCCCCAGGGTGCGTGGCATAGACATTGATTATGCACCCCCTTGCATCGCACACCACCTGGCAGATGATGCTAGCATAGCCCGTCTGATTAATATATGTGGCCCCCTCGGGGCCAGGTGGTGTGCGGATGGCCACATGGGTGTAGTCTACTGCCCCTAGCACGCCAGGCATACATGCTACCCTGTGGAACTCCTGTATGTTTGCTGTGTGCTCCACTGGTGTGCTGGGGAAATGGATGTATTCCGCAGCATGTGGCAGCAGTGCACTGAGGAATTGGGTGAGGTGACATGATGCGGCTGACTGGGTTATGCCTGTGGTGTCCCCTGTTGGTCTCTGGAAGGTACCCGTGGTGAGCAAGCACATGCAAGCTGTCATTTTAGTCTCCACTGACAGAGCATGGCTCTGTCGTGTGGGTGACTGCATCACATCACTGCACAGCTCACAGAGCCACCTCAGAATTGCCCGATTCAGGTGGTACCGGCCCATGATCTCAGTATTGCTGTACAGCTCAAAGCTGGTGTGGGCTCGGTACTGCCTGTTGGGGGCATACCACCAACGGGCCCTTCCACGGCCGTGCCCCCCTGCTGCCTGCCTTCTCACCCCCCTCATTACTGTCTCCATCTGGATGGTGGCACTAGCCATGTCCCTGGCTTGTGTTTGCCTCCCCGGCAGCTGTTTCTGTGTTCCCCCTGCTGTCCTGGCTGCTACTTCCCCTGCACCGGGAATACCTAAATGTGATGGCCTCTGTGCTGTGTGGCACTTCCCCCTTCTGCACTGGCTATGTCTCCCCACACCTTCCCTGTGCCTCTCTGTTCAGGGTGCCCTTTCCCTGGCCTGCCCTGAGTGTTCCTCCTGCCCTCTTTGTGCAGCTATGGTTCAGCCTCATGTGCCTTCCCTGTAGCGTTCTTGTGCCTCTCCCTTGTTCCTTTTTATTTTGGCTCATTTCCACTATCACGCAACTTCCGCTTGCTCCCCTATTGTGCATGGCGCATGTTGTTGAATAACGCACTGCACCATTTATGCATGGTACCTCCCCCTTCAGTTGCGCATACATTCATTATCATTGCGCTATTGCTCAGCGTGATTTGGAGGGCGCAACTGCCTCCCGCTGAATATCGCAGAATGGCGCATTTTTGGACTTGCTCTGGCACAACCCTATTGTGCATGGTGCAACCCTTTTGAATATCTGGGCCAGCATGTATAGTGCTTTCAGTGCTTATAGTACTAAAAGCATAATTTAGTGGTTCCATAAGCGCTTGGACACATAGGTGCCTGACATTCACGAGGCGGATGCCTGGATCTGTGGCATCTGATACTTGAATAAAAAAAGTACTTGTGCATTTTCTACTGTCAAAACAAATTCCAAAAACTCAGAGAAAAGGATAACCTCTGGCACTAGCCACTGAGACCAGCAGGATGGCAGACAGAAAAGCCTACAGTGCTGCACAGAATAGGTGCACGTGGGCCATCCGTAAGGTCATCCGTAAGGCCAATGCTGATCACTACCAGGCCACCCTTGCCTTCTCATGGGGGTCTGCTTGAACCTTTTGGGACAATATTAAAGAACTAAATGGGAAATCTCACTCCCCCCCATCCCAGCTTATTATTGATAGTTCTATTATCACTGCCCCCCTTAGCATAGCTAACTTCCTTAACACCTCCTTCATGGACCTTAGCTCTGTCCTTCCCAGTAATTTCTTCGACCCAGCTCCCAATTCACAGCCTCCTGTCCTTCAATGTCTCCAGTTCTACTTGTGCAAAATATCTACCCATGAAGCCAGACCATTCCTTCTAAAAGCATTAGGCAGCAACAGCCCAAGCAACAACTTCTTGGCTCTCAAAATACTACGACTGGTCCTGGATGACATCCTAGTCCCACTTACGAGCTTACTAAACCGATCCCTCTGCCTGGGTCAATTTCCCAGTGTTTGGAAAACAGCTGTTGTCACACCTATTCATAAAGGTGGGGACAGGTTCACCCCCAGCAATTACAGGCCAATTTCCATCCTTCCCCCACTCTCCAAAGCCATAGAAAAAGTGGTGGCTACACTGCTCACAGAGTATCTGACTAAATGTGCTGTTCTGTGCCCAGAGCAGCATGGTTTCCATGCAGGCCATAGCATTTATACAGCCTTACTGGAATTCTCCAACTTTCTGCACTCTTCTCTTGACTCTGGCAAACTTGCTGAAGCAGTGTTCATTGACCTCTTAAAGGCCTTTGACACTGTTTGCCACCCCCTCTTACTTGACACCCTCTACCATATCGGTTTCTTCACTGGTCCCCTCACCTGGTGCTCTAGCTACCTATCAGCTCATTCCCATTGCATAAAAATCAAAGGGACACTCTCAGAGACCCACTCTGTCAGCTCCAGGGTCCCCCAGGGCTCCATTCTGAGCCCCCTACTTTTTAGTCTCTACCTAAACACCCTGCCCAGTGCCTGCTCTGGCAAAATTCTTCTGTAATCAGATAATGCAGTTCTATATGCCTCTCACTGAAATTCTGCCTCCCTCCAGGACTCTTTCAAACACACCTTCAGCCAAGCAGAATGCTGGTTCAGGGAGCACAGACTTGTCATTAATCTCAGAAAGACCAAGTCAATGCTCTTCTCCCACCATCAAAACAAAGCAAAAAATAACTCCCTCCTTATCCTTCCGAGCACTCAAAACCCGCTCAAGCAAGTGCACACCTACAAATATCTTGGGATTACTTTTGACACCACCCTTCACTTTTCACACCCACATTAATGCCCTCGCGTCTCCCACCAACACCCGGATTGGCTTCCCTTACCGCCATAGGGACTGCCTTCCATCTGATGCTCTCCGACTGGCCATCACATACTCAGTACTGTCCCCAGTGGATTATGGCCTACCAGTATATGGAGCCACTGATTACACAGAACTAAATAAGATCTGACTCACTCTGAACAAGGCCTGTAGACTACTGATCAGTGCCCCCAGGCTCACCCACACCTGTCATCTCTATTCTATTGCTAATTTCCTCAACCTGGAAGAACGTCTCCACTACCAAACCTGCCTCCTAGCCAAGAAAATTCTGCTTGGGCTCCTCTCCCCCTAGGTATCTGTCTTCCTCCAACATACCTCCCCCACAGTCTCCACCCGCAGCTCAGACAAGGCCAATCTACTGGTACCCAGAACTAGGACCTCTCTAGCTTAGATATCCTTTTGCTGCAAGGTCCCTTCCTGGTTTAACACTCTCCCTCTAACCATCACTAACACTCCCAAAATTGTCTCCTTCAAAACTGCTCTTCGGAAGCCCTGTTCAACACCTGCAGCTCTACCTGTCACTAACAGGCTGCTCACATATCACTAAGTGCACTTTGACAAAGTCCTCCATACTGCCTCCTCCGCCTCCCCCCTTCCCACCTGGTTCCCTTCATTCCCCCTTGCCAGATATCCATATTTATGTAACTACTGTTTACGAAATGTACAAAATTTATGTAACAATGCCTGTATACAACTGTGTAAAATTTGTGTAAATCTGTATGTCAACCTTTCTGTAATATTGTAATATTGTTCTCCTCTCTGTGGCAAGGTACCTTTGTAAATGAGCCTCTGGCTCAAAAGCTGCAAATCCGATTGTACAAATAAACAAATAAACTGAAATAAAGAACGTGTATAGTTATAAATTACACTTGAGGGAAGCACTAGATGTTTGTAATATTATTCAAGTATCAAAGCGCCAATTGAAGCAAAACAGAGTGATTAACCTATTAAAGCCCTCCCAAACATAATGCAAGATTCCTCGTAATTTCAGCTCACTCTCAGCCCAGAGATGCATATCACTTAGATATCGTTTTGTATTTAAATATTACTTAGTATAAGCTTCTTCAAAGCCTGAGTTATTTATTCAGTTATTTATGGCAAGTTTAAAGTTTTAAGGTAATTAGGATTAGGGGTCAACCTTAACTTGTTTTTTTGCACTAACCAGCCAGGCTAGTGAACCAGAGATTGTACTAGCCCACAGGACTTTGCACTAGCCTGCAGTCAGTATGGTTCAGAGTGATTTGTTAAACAAAAGGCGAATAAAATCGAAATGTATCAAGAGCGTGTCTGAATTTGAAACCTAAATTGCAAATGAACTCTGTTTGTAAATAACACTCAGTGAAGTCAGTATCTTAATGTCATTGTCTTAAAGTTCTTGATATAAAAGTAAAATGATCCTTAAATGTTGCTGAATTGTGTGGTGTCAGGGGAGTGTGGCTCACTCACAAGCACACTTGTATCACTATTACAATCATTCTCAGTTCAGATAGACCACAGAGACAAGGTTGAATGGAACAGCGGAGGTTAGAATGCTGGTTTAACCTCCCTGTGTTCCTGGGCTATAGCCTGTTAGTCTCTTGTTTGATTAGCGCCACGGTCTCTCACTGTTCTGACCGCACCCTGGTGTGAATGCTGGTGAATCTAGTGATGTTGTTTTACTTTGGGGGGAAGCTTTGGGGGTCTGTATTTGTACCATTACTGCTTGTAGAGATAGAGACCAGCTGTTACAGTTAGGATGGAGGAGCCCATTTTCTCACTGGTGCAAATTTTCTGCGGCTTCAGCTTCAGAGTTTTGGAAGCAGCTTCTCAAAATGATAAAAAACAAAAACAAGGCGCTGCGTCAAAAAGCAAAACAAAATGGTTATATTAAATGCACACTGAAAATAGAAGATAGAGTTAAAAATCTACGTTTCAACCTTAGGTCTTCTTCAGGAAATATCTAAAAGAGAAAATAAACAAAGTTAGTTTAGAGGGGAGGTAAAATGAAAGATATATATATGTGGGGAAAGAAGAAAAGGGAGGCTCAGGGAGAAGAAGTGATAAATGGTAAGATTAAGCGAGAATCTGTGAAACAAAAAGGTGATGATGGGAATAATAAAGCATAATAGGAGTGAAAGAGCTAGGGAAGTTCCCAGGTGGGGACTAATTGACAAGGCCTAGTAAGAAGGCTGAAAGGTGACAAATGTGTGGGAAGTAGACAGAGATGGAGACTTATGGTGAAAATGAAAAATAAATTAAAAGAGTACAAAAACAAATAGACTTTAGGGACAAAAAAGGGATGGCAGGAAGATGTTAGTGGAAAATAAGTCTATAATTTAAACCAGAGGGCTGCTGAGAGCCAAGGCAGATGATCAGCTTGGCTTCCATGTTTTTTCTATGGTCAGGATCCCAGAAGCCCTGCTGAAGGACACAAACAGAAAGGTCATTGACATTGTGGTCCCTGGAGATAAAGTGTTCTCAAAATGATGGTGACCACAGGGTGACAGGGTCAGAACAAGGCACCTTACTGTTCTGATTGTACTGTATCCTGACTTCTGAACGCTGTGGGGTGTTGACTGTTCATTTTTTTGGGAGGGGGATGCTCTGGTTAAGTTTTTCCTTTGGAGAAGCCCATTTTCTCACTTGCACATATTATCTGCTGCCCCTGCTGCTTCTCAGACGGTGACCACAGCACAGGGTGACAGGAACAAGGCTAAAACAAATGGAACAGCGGAGATGAGGTCGGAGTTCATTACTATCTAAGCTAACTTTATTTCAGCTTCAGCAGTCTGTCTTGATTTACTTACAACCCACCGTTATGGTGCAAATGCTGCCCTGCCATGAGTCTTGACTTAAATACTGAGCTGCTTGTCTTTAATTATGTAGTTTGAGGTCTCACTTTTCCAACCGCACTGTGTCCTGAATGCTGCTGCTGGAGTGTTGTTTAGTTTGACTTGGGGGGGGGGCAGCTTCTTTGTGGTCTCAGTCAGTTGTCCAATCCCATTTTTTTTGCTTTACTTCTTTGCGATCTCTCTACTCTGACCATGCTTCATGCTGGTATTTTTTTTTTCTTTGCAACCACAGGAGCGCCACACTGCCCAACAGGCAGAGAATGGAACTACAGCTTTCCACCAGAGGAACTGCATTAGCCCAACCAGGCAAGTGACAGAGATCCTGCACTAGCCTGCAGCAATCTGCACTAATACCTGGGCTAGTAAATGAATGTTAAGATTGACCACTGATTAGGATCAAATCACATGATCTGTGTTCCTCAAGTAAAATAGCACATGCGTGATGGCTTTTGGCACACCAGTGCAATTTTTACACAGTGAGCTTAGCAACTACATCTGCCACTAACACCTTTTAATCTCTGGTGTCTTTGAATTTGTTGCTACATGGAATAAAAAGTCAGAAGGCTAGAAAGTAGCTTTTGCTCTTTGACTCTTCTGGACAAAGCACAAGAACCATTATTAGTGGAGTAGTAGGAGAGTGGTGATTGTACATATCTCCAGGTGAAGAGCAAAATGCTGATCAACTAAGGAGTTCTCACTAAGGGCCCTGCATACCTGAGCTGTAACTAAAATTCAACTTGTCTTGTTGTTTTGCCAAATAAATGGAGCACATGTAAGCACAACACTATTATCTTTTCTTTTTAAAATTTCTAGTTCAAATTTTATGCATAGCTTTATTTATATTTTATATTTTCTACATTCCTTAATAGTACTGGTGAGCTAACCAACTTGACAGTTGTACAAGTCATAATAGGAGATTATAACTCAAATCCTTAAGATAGTTTTCACCCAAATAAAATAATACAAGTTATTTTCAGATTCCCTTAAAAGTTTGAGGTAAAGTCAGATATTTAAATATACTGTAATTAGATAGCACAGTGGGTTAAAACTAATGTAAATTTGTCCCTTTACTGACTTCTTTCTCTGCTGCTTTGTTTCTTTGTTTCCTTGTTCTCTTGCATATATTTGTGGAGGTATATTTGTGGAAGATCAGAAGTTTATTTTTCTTCTATTAAAACTTCTATTATTCCTCAGAAATCAGCTGAAGTTTATTTCTGGAACTGTGGAGGACTGTGAAGGACCATGGAGGGAATTCATGGGTGAAATCTTGTTCTAGAAACTCCAGTGGACAAAGAAAATAACATTGCTTCTAAGCAATAATTGTAGAAAGCCATTTTCTAAGATAACTTTATTGGAAAGATTGCCAGGACTGAGAAAAGATCAAAAGGAACTTTTAGCCCACCCAGTGGTGCTGAGGGTTGAAGCACTGGACACCACACCTCACTCCACACCAGTGACCCGAGTTCAGGAACAAGCCCATGTTATCAGGAGTCGGCAGGGAAGGACTAGGATTGAGCATCCAATGACAGCTCTCCTAGTCCTGGAGAACAGGGTGGGACTCATGTCACCTCTAGCAGTCCCTGGGGATGCCCAGTGGCACTGCAGATGCACACGTGTCTAGGGGAAGGAGCACAGTGGATGTCTGCACATTGTGCATGGACATTAGTGCACATCTGTGCTCTAATTGGTCAGAAAAGGGAAAAAGGTCTAGGCACAACTGAGCAGCTTAATGGCTGCACCCTGCAGTGTGGGGAGGATTGTCATGGAATCACACTGCAGGGGTGCAGCGCTGGTCTGGCTGGCAAGGGAAGGGGGAATCCTCCAGCAGATCAGCCACGGCCATGCAGGATCCCCCCATCATGTGAGTGAGCCTACTGCTCTCCCCGTGGGCATGGCTGGTGGCTGGATGCCCCCACCAGTAGGCGCCACAGCAGGGCACTAATTAAGTTTGTGATAAAAAAAGGAACTTTTAAATCTTTTAAGGGAAGTTGTTATTTACAAGCAAAATCAATGAAAAAAAGAAAAAAGGAAAAAAGGAAAAGCCACTGTGGTCTATAACCAGAAAGTGAAATATTGTTGTCATTTTGTGCAGCTTGTATAAGATTACATAAGCAAATTAAATAAGCTGACTATGTATGTTCACTGAATTGCAAAAATCACTGTAAAATACTACTCAGTAGCATAACTGCACAACAAGCAAGGTAGTCATCCTATTGGCTTACTATCTCTATATCCTTATATATATTAATTTGCTTGGTGAAAGTTAATTTAGGATGGGAATTACCACAAGAGGTCAAGGTATCAAAGGAAATTCTTCCTCTAAAATAAATGAGGTCCCAAATATAGAAAAGAGGAAACAGAGCTGGCCTGGCGGCACTGAGGGCTGAGGTGCTAGACACCTTATCTCATGTTACACTAGTATGGGAATAACTTTGGGATACCAGGGAGCTGGCAAGGGGGGAGGGTCAGAGCAGGATTGAGCAGCAATAGGCAGCTCTCCCCTCCCAGGGGTGGTTGTCTGCTCCTCTGATAGTTCTACTCCCACTGAGTGGAGGTCTGGTGGGAAGTGTAGGCAAGGGGGACAGGCAGCAAATGCCAAGGGTTGGGTGGAAGGAGCTGAGCCAGTACCCAATGTGTGCATGCACCTCCACATGTACATGTCTGCTGGGGTCCTGGGTCTGGGGCACAAACAGGGAAAAAAAACATAAATATACATATAGAAAAAAAAGGAATGAGAATAAAGGAGGTACAGGTACAGGTTGAGGCAAAGGTAAAGATAAAGGATATAAGAAGGTGGGGAAGAAAATAAAACTCTCCAAATGTCTAGACCACACTAGCGTAAATTATCAAGTGAGTAAAGAATTTACAAACACTAATGATAATAAAGGCAAGCAAGTTAAGACTGATAATTTCAGTGTACCTCTACCCCACAGCTAAATAAAGATGGGATTTCAACAGCCCAAAACCTGTGGGTTACAGACTCACAATCCACAACCCCACTGGCTCTATTTTTAATATTGAAAGTAAAACTGAAAGCAAAAGTTCCTTAAAAATTCAGTCTAATGACATTAACCAGGAAGATATTATTTCTTTGCACAATTCTACAGAATTTGAATGGGGCCTGTCCCAAAATCTCTTACAAAATTAGATTATTCTCTCTTGTCCCCAGAAATTTCTTTACATTTGAATCAACAGTCTAAAATTTATTTTACTACTCTTCCACAACCAGCTACACAGAATCAATTATATAATCAGGAAGAGAATTACTCTGACTTAGTGATAAATTACCCTACTCCCTTTATACCTCACTTACTTAAAGCCTTACAAGACCCACATATGGCAAACATATTATTTTTGGAGCGATTGTTTACTTTAAAAGTTGAAGCTACAACCATTAAAACAACCTTGGCACATCATGAGACCTTGATAAGGAATCTGTTCAAGGAGTTAATTAAAACAGGAGTAGGCTCAGATAGAGATTCTATGATTCAAGTACCCCTAAATGATTAAAAAAGACAAAAAGACTCATTATTACCAGAGTGGGGCTCTTTAGTAAGTAAAACAAAACAAGGGAGAAAAGGCAAAAATAATGCACAAAGTAAGTCTCAAAAGTAATTAAAGTAAAAAGATGAGTCAATTCCAAAGAAATCTGTAGCATACACTGAAGTTGAAGCAAGAAAAGTACCATAAGAAATATACAAGGGAAAAGCAAAAAAACAGGTGAGACAAAGAATAAAAGAGAAACCAAAAACTGAGGATATAAACGATTCCCCAGATTCACTGACAAATGTATTTCCTTCCAATGGAAATAGTCTAGAAGGAAAACCTGAGGAACGAAAGACTATATCCAAAAACAATCAGACTCTGAGGACAAATGATTTAAAACAAAATGAACAAATAAATAAATATTGGCTCTCAGGGAATGAGACCATAATTTACATCCAAGGAATCTATCGCTGGAGAGAAGAGACAAAGAAACAGGTCTTAGAGCTTGTATTTAAACTTTTAGAGGTAGAATTAGCAATCCCACAAGGGAGGACTAATGTAGAGTATACATGCAGAAATAAACTAATAAGGGGAGACTTAGTCCAGTTAGTTGTATCTGATAAATCGATTGCTGAATGGATATGAAGGAACAGTAAATTGCTTTATGATAAGGGAATTAAGACTGATAAACCAGTGGACATTGAATGTGTTTTTTGTCTGCAGACAACAGACTTTGCACAAGGGATACAATTAACAGAGCAAGAGTTACTGTTACATGCAGGAAAAAAATAAACCCACCTGAAAATAATGGGTGAAAATAACATTTGTTTTTACATTATATGAGATGGAAAGACAAAAGGGTGAAACCCAAAGGGAACTGATGAAAACTGTCTGTTATATACTGACCGACGTGATGGGTGTTAGATTGGGAATTAATGCAGGCAGTTTTATGGGTTAAGTGCAGAGAAGGCCTTAATAGCCAATGACAAATTTCATTTGCAGTTAGAGACCAAATTTTATATTATCTGGTCTATGTCTCATCCCAAAAATTAGAGAAACCAAATGTATTTCTTTATAGTCAGGAGGAGACATAAACTATTTTCAATAATAGTAATGGAAAATGTTGTTGGGAGACTTCAAGACTGGGGGGTGTAAATGAAAACAAAGGAACCTGCAAATAAATGAAGTCCAATATAGTATACTAGTGCAAAATCAGCTTTCAGTACTTGAAGAAACAAACAATAATTGACTCACTCTTGAAGATGGTATATCACCTATAGACCCCATAGGGGAGAGGGTAACTCAGGGAAGCCTGTTAATGACTTGGAATCTATCAGGTTTCTCAAAAATGATTATGGTCACTGGTTTTCTCACATGCCTCTCAAACAATGATATTGTATGCTTGCAGGAAACTTAGGCTATGGAAAACTTGAACCTAGTTGGTTTTATCTCCTTTTCTTCTAAAGCCAAAAAATATCTTTGTTGGGTCGCCCCTCAAGGGGTATTGCTATGTTTATAGAAGTTTAGGAGAAAATGGAAGTAAAGTCATCTAGTCTAACATTGGAAAATATAATACAAATTTTTTTTTGAATTAAACGAAGAATTACTTGTAATCACTAATGTCTATATCCCACCTAGGAAATTAAAGCAAGACTGTATGTCCCTCTGGGATAAATTAGAACAACACTTGGGGGAAAATATGAAAAATTATCCCAAGGCAAGGATGGTTCTGCTGGGTGACTTTAACTATAGACTGGGACAACTAGTACCCTCTCTTCTCAAAGAACACCAATTAAGAAATATAAAATGCCAGATAAGAAAACTAACAACAATGGGAAGAGACTTTATCAGTCCTTAGTAAATTTGGCTTAATTGTTTTACATAGGTTTCCTCATGGGAAAAACACATCTTACTATAGGTATATGAATGGACAAGGTACCAGTATTATTGATTATATTTGTATATTCCCATGGCAGATTCATCTTATACAATATTTTGATGTTTTGTTACACCCAGAGAGTGACAATTATCCAGTAATAATGGAAGTCCGAAAGACATCACAAATGAGCTGCAGTCACAATTTGTTCCTGAAATACAAATAAGAAATCAAAAAAGAATAATCTTCTCAAACAATGTAGAAAATAATGTGAAGAATATTTTAAATCAATCCTTTATACAAAATATATATAATACAATGAATACAAATAATACATTGCATGATATCAGTCATAAAATAGAAACTATGACAAATGTTATTCTTCCAATTTTGTATAAAAATAATGAAAGAAATGGGAAAGAAACTTGGTATGACAAGAGTTGTCAAAACTTTAAAAAAGAAATACACAAATTAAACTGGATTATTAAAAAAGTCATACAAAAGAAAACATAAAACATCTGAATAAAGCAAGGAAAAGTACTAAATCCAGTTAAAAGTGAAACAAAACAAGAAATAAATCAAAAGCAATAATGGCAATCCATGTTAGAAACAATTAGGAATAATTAACACAGAAGAATTATGGCTTAAGGTAGCTAAATGTACTGCTAATCATTGAGATAATATTTTAACTCATATTTCGCCTTTAAATTGGGTTTCATATTATGGGAAACTATTCTATCAGAAAATTGATAACACTAATTTGCAAAAACAATTTATTAAATTAAACAAACCATTAGAACCACTTAACATTAGCCCCCGAGAGATATCAGATGCCATCTCATTGCCTAAACCAAATAATGCTCCAGGCCCAGATCCCGTGCCCCATATCTATACAAGGCCAAGACTGGTGGAGTCACATATTGGCTATTCTCTTTAACAAAACTGTAGAAACTTGTGAAATTCAGCAGACCTGGAAACATAACATAATAATTGCTATCCATAAGAAAGGAAATCCTAACATACCAGAAAACTATTGGCCTATCAGTCTGCTAGGTAGCTTAGGTAAGATAGTCATTAGGGTTATATTGGCAAGATAAAATTTTTATTGGGAACTTGGAATTACAAACCTTTGAGCTAAGAATTTGTTTACAAAGGATCCTCGTTAACACTTAAGAAGATATATTTTGTTGTAACAGCATAATTGTAGTAGACAAATTGACACTGGGGTTGTACTACTAACACAGCATTTACATAGCAAGGGGTAGTAAATATATCATCAAAGTCAAAATTATCAAATCAAATACATTAAATAGGTGGATAACTTCCACAAATATAATTACAATATGTCAGGGAGGGTTCAGGGCACAGTATTCAATAGTAGATCAATATTATAAACTTATGCACATAATGGAAAAATATTACACAAAAAAGTATGCCCATCTACAGTATATCATGTTTGTTGATTTTCAGGAGTGTTAGATAGATTGATAGAAACATTTTATGGGAAAAATTGTTACATAACGATATGAATCAAATAATTTTAAGACTGATAATTAATCTAGACTCAGAGAACAAAACAACAGTTAGATATGATCATGTGGGTAATCTACCATAGCCCTTCCTGTCTAACCAAGGAGTAAAACAAGGTTGCATACTTGCACCTTTATTATTCAATTTGTACATTAATGATCTCCCTTATATGCTTATTCCAATTTCCTCTTTCTCACCATATGTGGATGGAACACTGGTCCCAGTTCTTATCTATGCTGATGATTTAGCATTGATCTCGTTATCACTAATAGGGGTATGGAAGCAATTAAAATTGCTTCAAGATTATTGTTTAAAAAAAACTTTCAACTCACCTGAGGTGGTATTGGAGGTTGGGGGGGGATGAATAGACCTACCTTTTAAAATAGAAGTCACAGAGACCAATGCAATGTTGAACACAGTTTTGTTTTCTATTTGTTTTATTTGTTGAAAGTTGAAGAGTGTTATTAGGTTTTAGTGTTCTAGAGGTACAGCAGACCATAATAGGAGAGATCAAACCTGTAATGACAATAAAAGAATAACAAATAAGGGTCTAAGAAGGCAGAGCTTAAGGATCAATGGGTAATGAGTTATGGAGAATATCTAGCCTTATATTAACAAGCACCACTTGATTGTAATTGGGGGGTAGCTGGGAAGCTTAATCTGAGGGACATCTTGTGCAATCTGTACCCAGCTCAGATTTGGATTGATTAATGTCTATTTGTTACATTGTTAAAGGTGCTATGTAATGTATTGATATCTCCTCAATAAAGATGAGTTTAAAAAAAATAAACTTTCAATTAATATGAATGCGCGATTTCAGCCATATTGATCCCTGCAAAACAGGAGAAGATGGAAGGTTTGATACCTTTTATTGGACTAACAAGTATCTTGTACAAAAATGGAATTATACACAAGCTTTTGAGGCCACACAGGTCCCTTCTTCAGGTGAATAACAAAACTGAGCAACAATCAGTATTTACATCCACTGTGGAGCAATTACAAATCAGAAAGTGAAGTAGGAAGGGTGATGAAGGGGACTAGAGATGAAAGTCTAAGATGCAAAAAATAAAAACATGAGAATAAATGGGGAGGGGGTCATAGAAGGAACAGGTCAGTAGGACATCAAAATAAGCTAAAGGGAAGACAAAAGCATGCAAATAGGATCTGAGATCAAAGGCTGGCTGAAAGGGTAGAATGGACAGGAGATGCCTAAAGATGCAAGAAAATCAAGAAATTAGGAGAAACAAAAGAACAAAGGCCTAGATAAACAGCGGTGTGCAAACAAGAGGGAGTAGGTGGGACTGAGCTCAGGAGTTAATAGGAGAGGAAGGGAGGATGTGAAGTATAGGTAAAAAAACAGAACAGGCAGAACTCAGAGAAAAAAATATAACAGAGAGATACAGAATCAAAGTGTGATAATAGAGACATGATTTAGCACACAATAAAAAAGAATTACAGTTTGTTATAGTGGGTCATGAAACTGATGTCCCAATTCAGTCCAGAAATGTTAGATTTAAATTGCTTTATATATTTCAATTCCTATGTCCTTCGATCCAGTGCATTTCTGAAGTTGCCTCTAAGTATCAAGACAGATAAATCCAGAAGAGTGTGATCTGTTTGTGAAAAATGGTTTCCTACTGGAGTGCTTATAATCTGATTTGCTATTGTGTGACGGTGGTGATTCATCCTGGTTTTCAGTGATTGGCTAGTTTCCCCAATATAGCAACCATTAGTGCACTTCTTGCATTGAATTAGGTAAACCACATTGCTGGATTGACATGTGAAGGATCCATTAATTTGTATTATGCTGTTCTGGTTGTCTTAATGGTGGCCTGTGTGCATTTGTGGGTGCAGGTCTTACATCTTGCCATGTTGCATGGTGTTGTCCATCGTGTTTTCTGGTTATTTTGATCTGCTGGGAGTTTGTTATGAATCATTATGTTTGAGAGGCCTGGGGGCTGCTTATAGGCAATGACAGGTGGTTCAGGGAAGATGTCTTTTAGTGTCTCATCTTCTCTCAGCATGGTCTGTAGCTCTTCGATAATTTCCTGAAGGGGTTTTAGCATGGGGCTGTAAGTGACCACTAGGGGTGTGCGGTCAGTTTGATGTCTTTGCCTGCATTCCAGCAGATTGTCTCGTGGTATTTGTATGGCCCGTTCAAATTCTCTTCCAATTTGTCTTGGAGAGTGGCCTTGCTGAATTAGGGAATTCCGAAGTGTGGAGAGCTGTCTGCCTCTTTTTCTCTCATCAGAGCAGATTCGATGGTATTGAATCGCCTGACTGTAAATTACTGATTTTTTTGTGTGATTAGGATGAAAGCTGGAATTTTGAGGTAGCAGTGTCTGTCAGTAGGTTTTCTGTAAAGAGCAGTTTGTATATGTCCATTTTTAGTGATACTGACTGTGGAGTTAAGAAAATGTATGCTGGTGGTGGAGTATTCAATAGTGAGATTTATGGAATGATGAAAGTTGTTAAAATCATGATGGAATTTTTTGAGAGAATCTTCACCTTCTGTCCAAATCAGGTATATGTCATCAATAAAATGGAGGTAGACAGATGGATTATAAGGGTGGTGTTTAAAAAAATCCTTCTCTAAGCAAGCCATGAAAAAATTGGCATATTGTGGTGCCATTTCCATGCTCATGGCTGTCCCCATGACCTATAAAAAGAGCTTGCCATTGAAAGTGAAGTTGTGTGTCAAATTGAATTTTATTAGGGTGCAGATGGTGGTTTCTGAAATGTCTCCTGTGGATGTGTTTTCCTTTAAAAATTTCTGACATGCTGCTATGCCATCTTCATGTGGGATGTTAGTGTACAGGGCAGTGACATTCATTGTAGCTAGGATAGTGTTGGGTGGCAGTTGTCCAATTTGTTTCAGTTTCCTGAGGAAATCGGTGGTGTCCTGAATAAAACTGTTGGTAGCTTTTACTAGTGATTTTAAAATGGATTCAATAAGTCCTGAAATGTTTTCAGTGAGTGTGCCAAAGGCAGAGATGATGGGTCGTCCTGGATTCCCTGGTTTGTGTATCTTGGGTAGCATATAGAATGTCCCTGGAGTAGGTTTGTTTGGAATTATTATTTTTAACTGTTCTTGGCTGTTGTTTGGTAGAGATATGATGATTTGTTTAAGTTCTTCTGAATGTTGAATAGTAGGGTCTTCGGTGAGTTCTCTATAGTAAGCTGTATCTGACAGCAGTCTGTATGCCTCTTTAATGTAATCCTCTGTGTTCATCACAACCACAGCTCCACTCTTGTCAGCTTGTTTTATTACAATGTTATGGTTGTTATTCAGAGTTTTAATTGCCCTCATTTCTAGTGGTATGGCTTTTGTCTTCCTTTTATCTTCCTTTGATCTCCTACTGACCTGTTCCTACTATGCCCCCCTCCCCATTTCTTCTCATGTTTTTATTTTTTGCATCTTAGACTTTCATCTCTAGTCCCCTTTATCACCTTCCTACTTCACTTCCTAATTTTTATTTGTTCCACAGTGGATATAAATACTGCTTGTTGCTCAGTTTTGCTATTCACCTGAAGAAGGGACCTGTGTGGCCCTGAAAGCGTGTGTATAATTCCATCTTTGTACAAGAGAATTGTAGGTCCAATAAAAGGTATCAAACCTTCAATCTTCTCCAATTAATATGAATAAAACACAAATAATGGTAGTAGGAAAACAAATACACAAGAACAAATTTTATTGGCACATAAATAATGTTCCTTTGAAAGTAGTGTCTTGCTATAAATATTTTGAAATTGGGACTTCCGGCGATGCATTGTGCCGTGTAGTAGCTTTCCCGTGGAGCTCCAGTCACCCATTTCATAAAATCACTGATTTGTTTGGTTTTACGGCATTTGGCTAGTTTAGATTGTGATATCTCGGTGTTGGAATAGTGCGAGCGTACGGGGAAAGCGGTTCTGAGTACAGAATGGAGGTGGATACGAAGAAAAGCATACCAAAGCACAGTCCTCTGGTCTCGCCCGAAAAGGCCCCAAAGAAGCCTCGGGCCTCTAGTTCCAGCCAGGGAGCGGATGTTAGTGCTAGCCCTGTTCTTTCTTCTGTAGATAATGAGCCGCTGACTCTGCAGTGGTTCCTAGAGGAATTTAAGCCCTTTAAAGAGGATCTTCATACCCTGACAGCCGGTTTTACCTCTCTCACCCAGAAATTGGATGAGGTGGCACAAGGGGTCTCAGATAATTCAGCGCAAATCTTTTCGCTGGAAAAACAGCAAGACAGGCTAGATCCTGAGCTTACTGCCTGTAGGCAGCGCCTCATTAAGTTGGAGCAAAAGGTTGAAGATCTAGAGGGGCGTAGCAGGAGGAATAATGTAGTAATCGTGGGTACCCCTGAGGGAGAAGAGGGGCATGACCCAATTAAATTCACACAAAAGCTTGTGGAGAAGTTAACTGGCCCTACTCCCTTTGGGGCCAATTACTCTATTGAAAGGGCCCACAGAGCACTGCATCCCAAGCCACCCCCTGAGGCCCCTCCATGAACTCTCATTTGTCGCTTCCTCAATTTTAGGGAAAAGCAACACTTTATTAACAAGGCAAAAGAGCTTCAAGACATCATGTGGGAGGAAAAGTGCCCGGGAATTGCCCAGGACCTACCCGCCTCAGTTCGCCATGGTGGTTAAATTAATAGTGGCTGGCATCAAGTTTCGGATGTTATATCTGGCCAAGCTAAAGGTTCTCATCTCTGATGCCTGGGTGTCTTTTGAAGATCCAGAGTCTGCTCTGGGACAACTGAAAACCTCCTTTCCAGATCTGTTCAAGAGCTCCTGAAGAGAAGTGATCACTGTGGGCAGAAAGACACTTTCTTTTGTGTAGCCACGTTGATCGACAGATCAGTGCTCCCCTGCAACGCTTTTCAATCTGGAATTTTGTTTGACTGGAATGGAAGGGACAGGACTCTTGTGCCCCATGTCTAGCCCAACGCCATCCTGGCTTTAGTGACGGGGGTGCCTACTCCCCTCCCAGGACCTGGTTTCCACCTCTATGTCTTTTACAGGGACCTGGGAAGACAATTCAAGTCAGGCTGCATGGCATTCGCCCAAGGAGATGTTTGTTGCTCACACTAATGTCTGGTGTGGTGTTTGCTCCTCGGGATCTCTCCAACAGTATTACCACTAGAGGGCATCCTTTCCACACTGGAATCTCTTTATCTGGGAGCAGCCTGGCTCAGGCGCCTACTTGCTTCAACGCCACAGAGCTATGTGATTCCCCCTTGAATGACTTCTAATTCTGGACTTGCGTGTTCTGGTTATTATGAGGATCCCCTAATATCCTCTGTCAAGGGCATTGTTTACTTGTATTAATAGGAGGGGAAGAAGGGGATGAAGGATTCAACACGTAATGTTTTTTTCTTCTCAAAAGAGACATGAGTGTATTGGAACCCAGACAGAATGAGTGATTTAATATGTTAGGAGAAGTCTGAGATATGGTTCCTTCCCCCTTATGCTTCCTTATCCTGTCTTTTCAGTTTTGTTCGCTCTACAGGTAGCACATTGGAGATTTTGAGGGCCCAATAATTTGGCCTTAATGGTTTTGATACTTGGAATAGCTTACTTGTTGAGATCAAGAACGTTTGCATGTCTTGTTAGCAATCTGCATGCTGCAGACTAACTTCTGTATTTGCTTTGGTTGGGTGCTGTATATGTTAGCCGATCTGCTTAGAAGGTATTACTTTACAAGGCTAATTTTTGATTAATCATTTCATTGCCTCAGTTACCCCAATGCAACAAATCCTTCAGCTGGTACATTTTACTCTTGAAGTATAGTTAATGATGCTGGTTATGGTTAATGCCCTTATTTTTAAGGGTTGGTGGGGTGACTGGAGCAGAAAGGAAAAGCTCTAGGGCATGATGCAAAAGATGAAATGTAAAGTGGGGGGTAGGGTGGGTTGGGAAAGTTTTTGATGTTTAGTTTGTTGAGAGTTTATGTGACTATGTTGTGGGGAATTCGAGGGAGCTGGGTGGGTAAGTTCACACAGGGATTCTGAACAGGTCTCTTTTCCTATTATTTGTCGCACATCACAACTCCTTTATATCACAATAGGGTGGGGACAATGAGGGTAATTTCTTGGAATGTGTGGGGGGCCAGGTGCAAAATTAAACAATATCAAATTCTAAAGCATCTAAATCTGCTTGCTGCGGACACTGCGTTTTTAAAGGAAACTCATTTACTGAACTTCGAGGCCACGCAGCTCTGTAGATAGCAGATGGGCCAGTGTTTTGTGGCAGAGGGTAACACCCAAAGTCAGGGCATTATGATCCTAGTGCATAGGGCCATACCGTTTGTTCCCACTCAACCATAGCAGACCCTGATGGACGCTATGTGTTTGTAAAAGGTAAACTCTATACCAAGGAAGTTATCTAGGGCAGTATATACGGTCCTAATACCGATACTCCCAGTTTTTTTTATACGCATTCTCAATATCCTCTCCCCGGTTTTGCAAATCCCTTTATTAATTGGGGGCGATTTCAATCTGGTGATTGATCCTCAAATGGATTGTTCTGGTAAGCCCCATAAAGGGCTTTCCCCAGCACAGCGGGCTCTCTGGGATTGGTTAGATAGTGCAGGATTAGCGGACATTTGGCGCATTCTTCACCCGTCAGATAGCGGGTTCACATTTACCTCCCCTGTACACCACTCCTCTTCCCGCATTGATTACATATTGATCTCCCAGTCCTTAATCCCTGCTATGGTAGACTCAGAGATACTAACAGGACTGCTCTCTGACCATTCACCAGTTGCCTGTTCGATTTCTTTATCCACATTACCTATTTCAGGCAGGAGATGGAAGGTTAATAACCAATTGTTAGACTCCGGAATACAAGACTTATATTTCCGAACACATTTCCACTTTTGTGGATATTAATTTTGGTTCCATCCCTGAAAGCCTGTCTCTGAGGATTATTGATAGGCTTAGCATCCAAAAGGAAAAAAATACAGGATGAACGGCTTAAAAGCTTATTGTCCCAAATTAGGGCCATCGAGTGTGAGCTATCCCCCCAATCCACGGATCATGTCAGAGAAACCCTAGTGAAACTCAAGGATTCATACCTGAATATCTTAAGAGAAAAAGCTGAGTTTGCTATTTTGAAAACATAGAAACATAGACTTTGACGGCAGATAAGGACCGCCTGGCCCATCTAGTCTGCCCATTTCCCTACCTACAGGATAGGCCACAGATCCTAGTTAACCAACAGCCTATTTCTTCCTACCCCGAGCAAGAATTGCCTTATGTCTGTCCCATGCATTCTTGAATTCTCCCACAGTTTTAGACCCCACAACCTCCTCAGGAAGGCTGTTCCATGCATCCACTACCCTCTCTGTGAAATAATACTTCCTCACATTGCCCGTGAACTGCCCCCCCATCTTTAAATTGTGTCCCCTTGTTCTTGCACGTCTCTTTTTCTGAAAGATGCTACCCTCTTGGACTTTGTTGATTCCACTGAGGTACTTAAAAGTTTCTATCATGCCCCCCTCTCTCCTCCTTTCCTCAAGGGTATACATATTAAGCTCCTTTAGTCTCTCCTCATATGGCTTCTCTTGCAGACCCTGCACCATTTTAGTTGCCCTCCTCTGGACTGCCTCTATCCTGTCTATGTCCTTGCGGAGATGGAGTCTCCAGAACTGGACTCAGTACTCCAGATGGGGTCTCACCAACTGTCTCTACAGAGGGATAACAATTTCCTGTTTTCTGCTGCTGATGCCTCTCCCTATGCATCCCAGTATACCCCAGCCCTCCCTACTGCCTTCTCACATTGTTTGCTAACCTTGAGGTCATCTGATATGATTACCCCCAGGTCCCTTTCCTTTTTTGTTGTTGTTACTACCTCCCCCCCAATTGTGTATTCTTCCCCTGGGTTCTTGTTTCCCAGGTGCATTATTTTGCACTTCTTTGCATTGAATCCTAGCTGCCATACTTCTGACCATTCCTCCAACCTTGCAAGTCCTTCTCATCCTTTCCACACCTCCTTGTGTATCAACCCTCTTGCAGGTCTTTGTGTCATCTGCAAAAGGCATACTTTTCCTTCAGTCCTCTGCAATGTCACTGATGAAGAAATTAAAAGGAATGGACCCAATACTGAACCCTGCGGTACCCACTAGTAACCCCTCTTTCTTCAAGTGGACTCCATTTACAATTACCTTCTGTGTCCTGTTGTGCAGCCAATGTTTACCAGGCTACCACCCTGGGACCCACTCCCAGGCTGGTTAATTTGACTATTAATCTTTTGTGTGGGACTGTGTCAAATTCCTTGCTAAAGTCTAGGTAGTCCATGTCCACAGCCCCTCCCTGGTCTACCACTTTGGTTACCCAGTCAAAGAAACCTATTAGATTCGTCTGACATGACCTTCCCGCTGTGAACCCATGCTGCCTTGGGTCCTGTGCCCCACTGGCCTCTAGATACTCAACTATTCTTTCCTTCAGAAGTGACTCCATCACTTTCCCTACCACAGAGGTCAGACTGACAGGTCTGTAGTTTCCTGCCTCTGTCTTGGTCCCACTTTTGTGAAGGGGAATCACTTCCACCTTCCTCCAGTCCTCGGGTACCACACCATCCTCCCATGATTTATTAAAAAGTGTAGCCAGTGGTTTCACTAGTTCCTCCCTTAATTCTTTTAGAATTCTGGGGTGAATTCCATCAGGCCCCATTGCTTTGTCCACCTTCAGTTTTAGGAGTTCTTGCAGAACCCTTTCTTCTGTGAAAGGACTGGGATCAACCCACCTATCAAGAGTGCTTCTGTTACACCGGCCCGCTGGCGCAGCAGTAGGGTTACTGCTCGCGGCATCAGCGACCCGGGTTCGGGAACGGACTCGGGGAACTGGAGGACCGGCCAGAGGGAGGAGGATCGAGCACCCACAGGCTGCTTTCCTCCTCCGGGTGGGGTGGGATGTGGATCCCACTGCGATACCGCCACCTGGATGACCACAGGTGGTGGTGCAGCAAGGACTGCATGTAGCAGGGAGGGAGGACATCCGCTGGGAGCCGGAACATTAGCACGCTGTGATGTGCATCACTCCTAGGCTCTCCTAGTGTGCAGACATCCTACGGGGATGGCAGAAAAAAGGAAAATACCCTCCAGTGCTCCCTATAGATGGAGCTTCAGGCCCCGATCTCAGGGCCCCTGCCGGCATGGATGACAGATCCCCAATGAAACTCAGTCGCTCTGGGCGGTGGATGGGGGGGCCCACCTCATACCCACCTGGGGGTTAAACCAAGGCAGCATGGGGGGATGACTGCATCCAATGCTGACAGACGAGCAGGGATGCACAAGGCCGTAGGAGACTCCTGAAGGTGAGGAAGCACCGGGGCGAGAAGGGGGCGTAAAAAGAAAGTATTAAAAAAAGAGTGCTTCTGCTAATTAGATTAGGCACTTCCCCCTCCTCTTTTGTACTACTGAGCAGAAATATTCATTCAGTATCCCTGCTTTTTCACTGTCCCCCTCTGCCCACCCACCATTCATTCTATTCAGCCTCACTATCCCTCCTTTTGTCTTTCTGCACTCTCTGATGTATGTATAAAAGGTTTTATCCCCCTTCTTAACTGAGTTGGCTATCTTTTCCTCAGTTTTGGCCTTTGCTATTCTGACTTCCCTACCTGCTTCCTTCTACCTTAACTGGTACAGCTCTCTGTCCAGCTCCTTCTGTGTTTCCTTATACTTCCGGAATGCTATCTTTTTCTTCCTGACTTTCCCAACCACCTCTTTTGAGAACCATAGTGGCTTTTTCTTTCATTTTGATTTGTTTATTTGCTTCACACAAAGGCTTGTTGCCTCTGTGATGGCAGTTTTGATGATTCCCCATTGTTGCTCCACACCTCCTTCTAGCCTGTTTGCTAGTGCTTTTCTGAGGCACTCTCCCATCTTGCCAAAGTCAGCCCTCCTAAAGTCCAGTACCCTCACTTTTGTATGGCTTGACTCTGTAGCTGAGTTTAACATGAACCACACTGTTTGGTGGTCACTTGTTCCCAGATGGCAACCCACTTCTAGATCTGAGATCCTCTCACTGCCCCCATTTGAGAGTATGAGGTCTAAGATTGCTCCCTCATGAGTGGGTTCTGAAACTAGCTGTATGAGGCCTGCCACCTGTAGGGCATCAAGAATGGCCCTGCTCTTGGATGTGGCTGCAGCAAATGTGCTCCAGTTCACATCTGGCATATTCAGATATCCCATCAACAGTATCTCCCCTTTCTATGCCATTCTAAAAATGCCTTTCATCATATCCTTGTCCATTCCCTCCCCCGACATGGGGGTCTGTACACAACCCCTGTGTGGATTGTGGTGCCCTTTCCAGTCTCCAAGGTGACCCACAGTGCCTCCTCTCCTCCCTGTTTACTCTTTTGTTCAGTTGCTTTTATCCCTTCCTTTACAGAGAAGCTCCTCCACCTTCTCCCTGCCTGTCTCTCCTGTAGGTTATGTACCCTGGTATGTTAACATCCCAGTCATGGTTCTCTGTGTACCATGATTCTGTGACTGCTACAATATCCAGGCATCCCTCCTCCATCAAGGCCACCAGCTCAGGGAGCTTGTTTCCCAGACTGCAGGCATTGGTACTCATTACCCTCCATTTCCTGATGGCCTTACTCCTTTTTGTCCCATCCCTGTCCTTCTTGCCTTTGTCACTTTCTCCATTTATCCTTCCTTCTCCCTATCGACACCTCTATGTTGGTGTTTACCACACTTACTACTGTGATTTTTGGGGGCTAGGATTTCCTGCTCCTTCCAGTGCCTCCCTTGACTAATTTAAATGCTTGCCAATGAAGCATTTAAACCTATCACCTAGGATCCTGGTTCCCTTCCTGGACAGATGCAGCCCATCATGCCAGTATAGGCTTGCATCACTCCAGGTGGACCCCCAGTCCCCAATGAAGCCAAATCCCTGAGCTCCACACCAGTTTTGCAACCACTGATTGAATCCCATGGTGCGGAACACCCTAGCCTTTCCTACACCATAGATGGGCAGCACCTCCGAGAAGGTTACCATGCGTGCTACTTGTCTAAGGCCCCCCAATTCCACAAACTCATCCTGCACTTCTCTAATCCCTTTCTTAGCCAGGTCATTTGTCCCTAGGTGGACAATGACATCCAGCTCCCTCCCCTGTGCAGCTGCTCTGGCAATCCTGAGGATTCGCTCCCTATCCCTCCAAGCCATGGTGCCAGGCAGGCACCTTACCACCCTCTCCCCTTCCTCCCCCAGTTCTACCTTCCTAACAATGGAGTCCCCACCAGGAGTTGTTTCTTCCCTGCAGGGTCCCCTGCCACCCTCCTGTGGGTCTCCTTTGTGGAGGTTCCCAACATCTTCCTTGGTCTCCACTGGGTGCCTCCATGGGGAACCACACTTTGCCAGAATGGCATAGGGAATGTGGTACAACTGGAGAATGCACTCTGTTCCACCACCCTCACCCTCCCTGAGCCACTGTGGTCCAACCGCTCCTCTTTCTTGGCAACCTCTGAGGCAACAGCAATGGCACTGGTGGTCCCTGGATGGAAGATGAGGTCCCACAAATCCTGGCCAACTCAGCCTGGAGTTGAGCAGCCTCCTCCCTCAGCCCAGAGAGGTGCCTGCAGATGAGACAACACCGCATCCTCCAGAATGTCTCCCGGAAGACTGCTGCTCCACAGCCACTGCACTGCACCACTCCAATCATGTCTTATTTCTGGCCCCTTAACTGTTTGCAATCCTTACTCTTTCCTCTGTTTTGTTTCTCTCTCACCTTACTTTCTGCCTGTGTGCCCTTTAAGCTCCTGATTGTCCTGTTCTGAGACAAGAATATCCTATATTTCTCAAACTCAGTCTTATCAGGTAGAGCAGGGTGACAAAGCAGGGTGTCTTCTGACCCTCAAGCTTAAACAGCTGGAGTCCCATAGATTGATAGCTGCAGTCTGCTCACAACAGAGTGATATTTTCATAACCTCCCCTGTGGATATAACTTCCGAATTTTGGTCTTATTATGCGAAATTGTGTAGCCTCATGGAGTATCCTCCTTCTGCTTCCCAATTATCTTCCTACTTCTCTCGAATCACATTACCTCAACTCTCAGACTTACAGAAGTCCTCCTTAGTTTCCCCCTTTACTTTAGAGGAGATACTCTGGATTATTCAGGACCTGCCCTTGGATATGATACCCAGGCCAGATGGATTCTCTGCCAATTTCTACAAAACCTTTGCATCTCAATTAGCACTTGGATTGCTCTTGCTATACCAGCACGTTCTCTCTCTCTGGCCAAGTCCTAGATGAGTCCCTGTTTGAAGCCTTGATAACTTTAATACTGAAGGATGGTAAACCTCCTGAGCAGGTCCAGAGCTATAGACCGATCAATCTCTCTCCTCAATCAGGACTTTAAGATCTTAACTAAGCTCCTAGAGGACCATTTAAGTCTTGCCTTGCATGATATTATAGGCCCAGAACAGGTAGGTTTTATGAAAGGTAGATCTTTGGTCGATCACTTTAGAATACTTTTGCATGTCTTCTCGGCCTCCAGGGATGCCGATTTTCTGGCTGTTCTTATCTCCATGGATGCCGAGAAGGCATTTGACAGGGTTGACTGGAATTTTTTGTTTCAGTCACTCACAGCTTTCGGGTTCCCCCCTCTTTTTATAAAGTGGATAAGGGTCCTATACAAATCTCCCATGGCTCGGGTCGTCTGCAACGGAGTTTTGTCCGATTCCTTAAGCTGGTACCAGGCAAGGTTGTCCTTTATCCCCCCCGTTATTTAATATTTATTTGGAACCGTTTATCCAGAGGGTTATGGCTAATATGGAAATCCAGGGCACAAGTATTCAGCAACACACTGTCAAAGTGTTGGCCTACGCGGACGACTTACTCCTTCAATTATCTCAACCCGATATATCTATACCGGCCTTACTTATCACAGTAAGAGAATTTAGCTCCATGTCTAATTATAAGTTAAATGAGGATAAGACGGTAGTTTTCCCCTTGGACCACAAGGCGTTAAAGACTGCGGCAATATCAGTGGGTTTCTCCTGGCAACCCAACATATTGAAATATCTGGGTTTGTATTTGGCCAGGGAGCTGAATAGATTTTTGAAATTAAATTTAGATTCCTTAATATCCACTATTAGACAAGACCTCAATAGATGGGCTTTACTCTCCCTATCTCTTTGGGGTAAAATTAATGTCATTAAGATGAATGTTTTCCCAAGGCTTTTCTACCTATTAAATCTTTCGAACATTTGGTTGCCATTGAAGTGGTTTAAAAAAATGCATTGGATGTTCTCAGCCTTTATCTGGTCTGAAAAGAAACCCCGGATAGTATATGACAAGCTTTCAACATTGAAATTGAAAAGGGGATTGAGACTTCCCCATCTAGGACTCTACTACTGGGCCAGTCATGTAAACAAGTATCTGCAATGGCTTAGGGTGGACCACTCCCAACAGTTGCAGTCCTATACTCCCATGTGGCACCAAATAGAGAGGAGCTTAATACAAACCCATGGGCTTTCCCCTGCTGCATTATTACATGTAAATCCTAGGTCCTTACCTCCTGCTCTTAAAAATACTCCCATGGCATTATCCACTCAAATCCATTTGCAGCTCTGTTCCTTCTTAAAGTACAAGCATTCCTTGGACCCATCTCAACCTTGGTGGGGTAACCCCAATCTCATAATTGATGGTAGGCCACTACAGTTGAGATGGCTCCCCCTGATGGGGAATTGTTCCTTCACCACCCTTGGGAAACTGGATGGCCAGTGGTTAACTTCATCTGAACTCCGCAATCTTTAGAATATTCCAGTTACATCACTTAATAATAAAATATTTTGGTAACGCGCCACCAACATCCCCAAGCCTACCCTTGCTGGATCTACTCTCCCAAGTGGGTCTTCCACACGCTGTTTCCAAATTGTACGAGGTACTGTATAATTGGAAGTGGCCAGATTGTCTTGTTACGTCCCCTTATTGGGCCATACTTTTTCCTGAATATGATTTGCATTGGCCCTCTTTATGGAAGGTCTGTCACAAGTTTGTAACACAAGACAGACTTCATCTGGTACACTTTAAACTACTGCACAATCTTTATTATTCACCCCAAAAGATGGAGAAATTAGGCTTGCTCTCCTCATCCGTATGTACCAGGTGCCGGCAGAGTGAGGGTAACCTTTTTCACATCTTTTGGGAATGCCCCAAGGTAGCCTCCCTTTGGACCACCATTAAACAAAAGGTGGATCCCCTTCTGGGTCTATCAGAGCTTTTTACAGTGGAAATTTGTATCCTGGGAGATCTCTCTTCAGTTACTATTACCAATAGAAAATATCACATAACCCTTATTGCGTTGTCAGTTAAGAGACGGGTTTTGCGGCATTGGAAGGATGAGATGGAAATTTCTTACAGTGAATGGTTGCAGGAATTGTTGGTCAATCTTTGTCTAGAGAAGATTATTGCTAGTTTAAATAACCAGTTGCAGAAATTTCTCAAACACTGGGGTCCTCTGGTTACTCTGTATTCACTGCAGAGTGCATAGAAGTTCTGCATCTAGTAATAGGGACTTTGTCACCAGAAAGATTCTCCCTGTGTGAACGGAGGGTGAGATGTGGAGGGGAGAGTGGATCCTTTTTCAAGTTTATACTGACACTTTGTACACTGGTTATACGAGTGTAATAGGAGATCCTCTCTCTGTATTTAAATAATACTGAATAAACTTTAAATTGAAAAAAATATATATTTTGAAATTTACATTGGCATCAGCCTCAGTGAAGTGCAGTAACTTGCAGGAATGACATGTCACAAAATCCTGCATGACCAAAGGGCTTAATTGCCATTGACTTACAATGGCCCCTGCAGTAAACTGCAGCATTCTGTGATATTCTGCAGCATTTCTGCATTGCATCCTGGCTGTCACATCTGTATATATCATCTGACGGGAAGTACACTAAACACCAATCATATGTACATGGTAAACTTAATTAAAGTAATCTGCTTTATTATGATTTAATGCAAAATATGGAGATAAGACAGTCATTGCAGCCTTATGTGCAGTAGGATTGAAAATGAACCTGGTAACATTATATGCAGTGGTCATTTGGTATAATAAAACATTTGACATACTAGAAAAGGCCTTTACAGAATTTTATAAAGCCATTTTACATGTGCCAAGATCTATACCTGCTCTGGTTGGTTGAACCGAGCTAGGCAGACTTCAAATTAAATATCTAGCAATACTGACTAAAATCAGGTACTGGATAAGGGTCTCCAATATGAATATAAATAGACTAACGTTCAAATGCCTAAGTGAAAAGGCACGATGGCTAAAAAGGGATATAATTCCCCCTGGCTTGCCCAAGTCATTGAATCTCTAGAAAAATATAGGTTTAATTCACCTTTGGAATGATCAACAAAAAGGCATAAATATATCCAAATTATAATCAGGTAACTAAAAACAAATTAACAGCGATTTTGCTTGATGAAGACATGATTAAAATTAGACAATTAAAATTACATCAGTGGATTTCACAAAATAAAATTAATCACATATTTGAACCATATCTAAATTTCCTAACTAACAAGAACAATAAAAGATTGTTCACAAAGTTTAGGTTACAGTTACATATATCTAAAACATTACAACATATTTATACAAAAGATATGACTCATATTGAAAATATAAATTGCTACTGTGGCCAAAATGAACCTGAAACTTTATAACATGTTTATGTCATTGCCCAAAAAATAATAAAATGAGATACAAAATTATGGCACCATATGTTCAAGTTAGTACACTCTCTGAAAGTGAGATCCTAAGAATTTTGATGAATCCACAAATTGATTTCATTGTGTTGGACATGATGGACTTCATAAAATGGATATTCAGAAAAATGACTAACTCTCTGGACAAGTAAATACTTCTACACAATTTAAAGATTATAAAAGTATTTTTACCTGCCAAAGCGAAACAATGGCAATTGGATATAAGACTAAATGCACTTTATGTAAATATTTCTTTTTGTGTACTAGAGCAGAAATTTCTGGTGTATTTTAAAAACACGAATTGTATTGCTGAAATTGATTAAATTGCATTTACTTTATTTTTATCACATGTACTGTACATTTGGAAGCACCAAGATATCTCGTCAGAGAGAATGCCGACCTCCCCCACAGGGATGGCATAATACCGATGCAGGTATTGTGCTGATTCTTGCATTGCTGTTTTCTGTGGGGGGACTGCATCCCCCACACCCCCCATGTGGGGGGCTCTGCACCTGCACCCCCCAGACTCTAGGATTCCAACTCCAGGTTGAAGTTGGTCTGGAAAGGGGGTGGAACACTGGGAGAAGGTGAAACATAGAAAAAGGACCATTACCACGAATGTCACTGTAATGATCTTTTTCTTTGTTTTGCTGTTAGGGGTGCCAACCACAAAGGGTGATATGGTATATTTTAATGTTTGTAATGACTGGAAAGTTGAACAAATAAAGATTAGCTAACTAGCACCTCCCTTATCTTCTCCCTCTGCATCTCCTTATAACTTCTAAATAACCCTTTTAGCCTTTACATTTTCTGCCACCTCTTTTGAGAACCATAGAAGTCTGTTTTTCTATTTGCTTTTGTTCACTTGTTTGATGCAGAGGTTTTTTGTCTTTACTATTCTCCCTTTTAGTTTCACCGACTGATCCTTCACCACACCTGGGTCATCTCCCCCAACCAGGTCATCCCTGGGGCATTCACCTGTCTTTATAAAATCTGCCCTTCTGAAGACTGGGACCCTTGTTCTTCTGTGGTTCAATTCTGCAGTGTCTTTATATTGAACTGCACTGCATAGTGATCACTGGTCCCCAGGTGGCCTTTCTTCTTGACATCTGCAACACTGTTCTGATCAGTGAGTACCATGTCCAGTATTGCCCCATCATAAGTTGGTTTACTAACTAGTTGCATGAATAATGCCCCTTGCAGAGAGTCTAGAATGTCTTGGCTTCTAGCTGAATCTGCTGCTGGAAGGCTCCAGCCTACATCTAGCAGGATGAAGTCCCTCACCAGCAGTGCCTCCCCCTTTCTGCCATCTTGCCAATAGCTTCCAGCAGTATCTTATTTAATTACTGCCCCTCTGCTGAATGTCTGTAGATCACTGCAGTGTAAATAGTGACTCCATTCCTCTTCTCCAAGATGACCTGCAGTACCTCTGCCTTCCCCTATATTCCCTGTGTCTCCATCGCTTTTATACTTTCCTTTACATAAAGCACTACACCCTTCCCTTTTCTTCCCATCAATCCCTTCCTTCCTGAACAGAGTATAGCCTGGCATGGCCATGTCCCCATTATGGTTTTCAATGCACCAAGACTGGATGATGGCCACAATATCCAAGTTGGCCTCTGCCAAGTCAGAGAAATGCAAATATTCAGTAACCATCAGGTGACTGTATTTGAGCAACTGATGGCTTTGGAGCACAATAAGTTAAATGGCCCAGTGACCTACTCCTGTGATTGACCTGTATTGGAAATAACCACTGCATTTGTATCCAAGAATATTGGAATGATATAAAAAACTTTTGTTAAGCAAGCACACTTAATTCACTTGATCTATCAAAGGGTCTCTTTGGATTTTCTCTGATTTGCTAGTTATGTGCTACAGAGCTGCTTAGTCAGAAAAAAATCAATTTAATTGCCAGTATAGTAAGAAAAATGGGCTAAACAGTGGTGCATAAAGCAAATCTTTCCATGTAATTACATAGACACTAGCAAAGAACAGGTTAGATAACATTGTAGTCCCCCAGCTGACTGACAGAATTGGCTACTTTTTAAGACGATTTCACTTGTGACACTGCTGTTGAAACTTTTATTTCATAATTGAGACTTACAAACTCCCTATTTGTGCAACATGCATTGCTGGCTCTGTTAATCCCCAAAACTAGGCTACTGGGCCATTTAGAATGATGTTTTCTAACTGGCAGTATAACTAGTAAAACTTTTTAAAAAGTAGCTGATTGTGACAGCCAGTCATAACTACTTCACATCCCGGAAGTATTGGCTTACCATACCAATAAAAACTGCCTCAGTAGTGTGGCAGCCAGAGGTGCACACCACCTATCAGAAATCCTGACAGAGTTTTAAATCTTCCTGAAAGTTCATCTCATTAAACCCTAGGTAATCAAGTGCTTAGCTACCTGCACCTACCACCACATCACCAAGACTGCTCGTTGAACTGTAGTCATGGTGCATCAGGGGCCAAACAAGCATGTCAGGGACCATGGTGTCTACAATATTTTTTTATTTTTCTGATGCTAATAAATAAAAGTTCAAGAAGATTTTAGACTCTGAGTTCCTACCAGGTGGGAAGCACCCATGCCTGCTGCACTACTGAGGTAGTCTTGCTTTGGTGGTATGGTGTGGTGAGTTTGTTTTATCTGCAGTGCTTTACAACCCAATCAGATACCATGAACTCTATACTGATATGGTTTTCAAGTATTAGCAATATCAATGAGGAGAATTTGAGCTTTAGAAGTATCAAAACATGATGAAATACAGAGGTGAAGTTGTGCAACAGTAAGTGCAATGTGCATTGTAATGTGCAATAATTAAAGGAAATGTGCAACAAATGAGTACATATGGATAATAATCAGTGCAATGCATTGCATTGTGACTTCAGCCAAGATGAACTGCTAAAAGTAGTTCCATATTGGATCACTGCCCTGCAAATCAGAATGTATACCTCCAGCAGGTGAAAAGGTTACCTGGTGCACAATGCTTCCAGAAATGAGATGGCATGAGAATGGGGTTAGAAAAGGAAAGGATCTACTGAACCTAGGGATATGGAGGACAAAATCCTCAATGTACAGGTCCAATGGACCAAAATTGAAAACCAGTGAGTGACTTAATGAATGGAATGCCGCTCAGTCCAGAAGCATGCCTTATAGTTAGGTAAGGGGCAGAATCATTGGCAGTGGTGCTGTGTGCTCAGATCATGCACCTTATGTTATGCCATGGACTCACTGATCCCTGTGGTAGTCATGTTTGAGCAAGTTAGTGATCTCACAGTCAATATGTGACCACTAACATCTGGAACACCATTTTATTTAATTTAATAAACTTTATTAAATTTGATTAGAAAGCAATACACAAAAATCATAAAAGAGACAGATGGTATTTGAAGTACAGGTAAAAGAATCAGTGAAATGGATACTAAGCTTATATTCACAGACATGCATCAATTACAAAAGAATAATCTAGAGCAAGTAAGCCTTCCAGTCAAGCTACAAAAGTACCCCTCTAACCCCTCCCCAACCTAAAAGAGAAAAAGAAAACAGACCCCTCCCCCTCACATCCCTCCCCATTTCTCTGGAGGCTAAGGTAATTTCAGGAAGCAGCAATGACAATAGCATACGGGACATAACAGAAAGGAGCACCTTATTCCTGAGAACAAAGGAGGTGTATTAAGCTTATATGCAGGTTCAGGCACAACCCATCCTAACCTCCTCCAGGATAGTGAGGTGTAGGGGCCACGAATGACCAACCATAACCCATCATCAAGGGTCAACAAGGTAAAAAGGGGTTCCCATACTTGACTGTATTTCTCCTCGGAGTCTGACATATTTGCTGAAACATCAACCTACATAACTGAATGCAGTTCCACTGTCAGAGCACAATCCATTCCCTTCAGACAGTGGCACTTGTTTGTATATAGATGTTTTAATGGGTGGCAGTTTAGGGGAGTCCAATATACCCCTCAGTACCGCCACCCACCACTGCCACTGAAAATAGGGACCAAGGTCTCTTGGGTTCTTGTGAGGCACTTTTGTTATACCAACTTGAAAGGAAAGCCAGTAACGTGTAAAATGATTACATTCATGTGGCACAGGGTCATAATGTCATGGGCAAAACTGTGCAGTGCAACAATGCCGCATGCAAAGCAGGGTGCGGTAACATAACAGCAGCACAATATGCTGACCAGTGCACAGAGAGTGCACACCAGAGCAACAACTTAGTTTTTTCAGGGAGCTCTGCCCTCACACCCCTTCATCCCCCATACCCCTGAACTAATAATAGCAACTTCAAGGAGGGTCATGGACGTCGGGGGTAAAATAAAACTCAGGTTGGGAAAAAAATTTTCAGGCCAAAAATGCTGCTGCAGAGTCGGACCTGGGGAAAACAACCACAGCCTCAGGTCACTGATGCCACCAGAGGCAGGTGCTCAAGCCACTCCACCATAGGAGCAGCTTGGCCAGGCACCACCCCAATGCTATCATTCACCTTCCCTGCTGGCAGCCTACAGTGACATGGGTAGTGGTTTCTACCACATGCTGTAAAACCCCTGTCACTGAACAGCCATTAGTTCTTCTTGCCACGGCTGTATTTCATTTGTGGTTTTATCCATGCTATCTTAACCCTGTACCTATTTATGTGAGTACAGTGAACTGAGACACCAGCATCACATTACAATTTTGAGGCAAGAATATAGTAAACATCACTCAAAACACAAGCCTGTGTCTAGAAATTTGGTGAAGTTAGTGTACAGTATGTGGCTTTAGTTACAGTGTACAGAACATAACTACACCTGACAAATTAAAAAAGAACAATGGCAGTGTATTTTTTTTAATGTGACTCCCTGTTGAATAATGATGTGTCATGCAAGTAATCCTATTGTGTGAATGCAAAAGATTTTCCCCAATTATAAAAAAAAGATAACATTTCATAACCTATTACCTTTCTGAGGTTCTTGTTGGAACTGCACAAAAATGAAGAGACAACAGACAAGTGGTGTTCAACAGAAAATATAATTTATTACTGGTATATAAAGCAGGCTTATAACCAATGGTGTGACCACCAGGAGAATGCATCCAGCCTTTTTTTCCTATGTAGGCAGCAGTCTAGTTTCATCTCAAAGAAATGTGTAATGCAAAGGGTCTTATACCCCTGATAATTGTCATGGCAACAACGAAAAAGATACATAAAAACCTTATAATTGGATAAAAGCAAATAGCCCAACTCCTAACTAACATGGGAAAGCTTGCTTAGCTTGCAAAAACAGATAACATAAGACAATAGGATCCTGTACTTCTTTCAGGACACTTGCAGTTACAGTTCTGCATAAGCACTAAAGATGGCAGCATTGCCCAATTAATAATTATACAATAATATATATAGACACATCTGCCGGTGTTACAATGAAAATATAGCAGGCATAATTATACTTAGCAAAAATACAATAGAACTCAGATCCTGACACTTATACGTGTATGATAAGTGCCTACACTCTAGGATTACTGCATATATGTATATAAGCATTGCTGTCTTTGAAATGGGGACCCAATCAGGGGTGCTGGTCCATGGGTAACATCCCCCCTTGTTGCCTCAAAAGGGGCAACAAACCCAAGTGAGCAGTGGGATGGAGCTAAAAATTTCATTTACAAGCCAGAAGCACAAGCTTTGTAAAGGAATTTGAGTTGTTCTCGATGTTGTTTCAAGGTACGTCACAGGCAGCACAAAGTAAAGATTAGAAAAATAATCAAGAATGCTTGAATAACAACAAAAGCTTTAAATGTAAGTTCTAACCAGGTATTGCCTAGAGCAGAGCTTAAATCAGCATCATGAATAAGATCATTTAGAGCATCAGTTTAGCCTTTGATATGTTATTGCTAATATAAAGTAAATGTGAATCTTTTCTAGCTAAAAGTGATTTCAAGGAAAGTGTCAAAGGGTCAATGTGCATGTTAAATATGGGCAAATGCTGAGACAGGACAAGCAAGTATTGTAGGTCAGTATCAATAATGTCTGGTTCAGGAAGAGGAACAGGCACGATCACAGTGTAACCAATAACTGTTTTTTTGCTGTGGAGTAAAACAAAATTTAGGTTGAGAAAAATCACAAGTTTTGGCGTCTTAGATGAACAATTAAGGTTGGTGATGACAGTACTGGCCATCAGAAATGTAGGTGACTCTCACACTTGGCACCCTCCATCACTGTAGACATATCAGGCAGGCAAAAGACTGGTTGGTGAGTCGTGTAGTGAAGCAATGTACCTTTCAAGGTAGCTTTGGGATAGAGCTGTTTTGGCATCTTGCACTGAAGATGCAGCTTGTGGAGACCAGATTTCATCAACTTTTTTTTCTCCAATTGTTTAACAAGGTGAGACACACTAAGCTGAAAGCTTATTTACAGCTGCAACTTTGGAGCACAGGGAAGTTAAGTGGCTTAATCAGGATCACACAGTATGCAAGTGGGGGCTGTGGGATTCAAACCCAGGTCTCCAGATTTGCATCTCAGAGCCTTAAACCACTCTGCTATACTGCTTGGTCAACATCAGTAAGATTGGATGGAAATTCTTCACCCTCAGTCAGTGCCTGGTCAAGGTGTTCAGGAACATAGACGCAAACAGGTTTAACAATGTTGAAGATGTCACAGTGGCACAGGAAGTAGTAGCCCTTCTTGGCGTAATAGTTTGTCTGGGGTGCCACCCAGGCTTGAAGAAAATTGTGATAAACCAGCATGGAAGGTAATTCAGTTCTTTCTCAATAAATATCATCAGCAAGATTGCTTATGGAGTGAATTGTGCCTAATTTATCAAATACAGCTGTATCAGGATCAAAACGTGGTAAAGGGACGGTAAATGTCACAAACATGTTGTCTTTGATAGAACAAGTTTTAGTAAAATAACAAGGTGCTTGATTAAGATATCTAGAAACATATTCAATATTTCTAACTGTTGACATAGAAATGTTTGGAGTATTAGCTAAACAAACAGAGATACAACCAGTAGTTTTGCAATGTGGGCAATACCGTTTACCCAGCCTAATATCGTGAATTACATCTGGAATTTTGCCTGTTTCCAAATCCCTGAACAGACTGTTAACAGTGGAGATAACATAAGAGCTATAGGCACAGCATCAAATTTCATGGCCTATATATTGCTTGTCCGCCTCCCTCTTGTTCTGAAAAATAAGTTCATTAAGTTTAGGTTTGGTATCATTGAACCCTTTGGCAGTTTCCCTCATATTGTAAACAGTAAAACACTCTTCATTACTGAGGGAATTTACACCATGTAAAATAGGAGGTAAAACATCATTATTAATAGGTTGCTGAAATTTAAGGGGTTGTGCTTTAATAGCAGCTATATCTGCTCTATTCCAAATAGACATACCTGAACCAAAAAGGCCAGATATAGTACTGGCTGCTCCAGTAATGCCTGAAACTGAACCAGCCGCACCACCTATGTCAGTAACATCCTGCTTGGTGTGTGAACATAATTTAGAATTTGGGTTGGTTTCAGGAACGGATCTAAAGACAACTAAGTGATCAGTGGCATGGGGTCCACTGATGGAATCATTAGTTTGTGTTTGATAAGCAGTAACAATATCTGTAAGCATCATACTATAAAATTTAGAGGTATTAGTAGTGTGGCAAAACCCAGTCTCAACCATATTCCAATATGTAAGATTGAAAATAACTGGGACATTCATAAATTGTACATTATTAATGAGGGCTCCTGGCAAGGAAGTAGTGGTCAGGCTACTAGGAGGACCTTCCTCCTGGAGAGGGCAATTAGTCAGTTCTTCTTGGCTTGGTGGGACTACAGAATGAAAGAGAGCTTCAGTAGCTACATAGTCATGAAGATAGTAAGAGCGTGCCTCCTCAGAGGAGAGGCAGTCACACCAAGCAGGATCAAAAAGAGGGGCAAGGTTATATTGACCAGTATGTCTAGGAGAAGTCTATCTGATGGGGATGGTACCATTTTTAGAAATGTCAGTGTTTGGCCAACCATGGAATGTACCTTTGGATAGGTGAGCTAAAGGAAGTGTGTAGCCCATAGCATCAGTTTCCCATTGGACAGATAGCAAAGATCTATCAGGGGCAACTACTACAGCATCAAGAAAGGCATCTGAGCCTTCAGTTGCTCTAACCATTTTGTTAGGGACATTACTATGGACTCCCATGGGAGCTGAGTATTTAAGTTTGCTGAGTAGATGTTCTATACAGTCTTTGTGAGTTTGAGAAGATACACGTGGGGGTGCAGTCACTGTCAATGTTAGTAGTCTCACCAGCAGGAGATAGAGATGCAAGATAGCCATCTCGCCAGTATACCTGTAAGAAAACAGAAAAGAGTTTAAGTGTGGGGTACTATTTCACCCTAAGTGGGTTAGAAAAAGCAAGTTTAGTTACCTTTGTACAATTTGAGCTGATTAGCATGGAGCCATTTGTCAGTGGTCTTCTTTTGTTGTTGGACTCGGACCTGATACACAGCAGGGTTGAGTTTGTTGACAGTGGGATAGGGGCCTTCCCATTTACTGGCAAATGAGTGGTTGGGTTGTCTATATTGGAGAAGCATAGCTTGGTCTCCAACTTGCTAGTCAACTTCTTTAACACGCTTATCAAAATAAGCTTTGGCTTGTTGTTCAGCTTTGCCCATTTGATTGGCAGTGAACAGGTGTGCCTTCATGATGTGATCATGAAGCTTTTCAACATGTTTGTCCACAGAGACTCAGTCTGCAGTATTGGTATGGAGATCAATCAACAGGTGCTCAGGTATCCTCATGGCTCTACCAGTCATAACCTCATAAGGTGTGCACTGGATAGTGGCTTAAGGAGTGCCCCAGACTGCCATCAGTAGTAGTGGCAAGAGGGAATCCCAGTCCTTGGGATTGTCATTAATAAATTTGCATGACATCTGTTTGATTCTTCTATTGTTTTTTTCTACCTGGCCTGATGATTGAGGATGGTAAGGGATGTGGAATTTCTGATCCACTCTAAGTAATTGGAGTGTCTGCTGCATCAGCTCAGCTATAAAACTGGTTCCCTAGTCTGAGTCTACCTTTAAGGGTAGGGCCCCACCTGGAGAGCAATTGATCTATAAGGATCTTGGCAGTTGTCTTTGCCATGTTGCTCTTATTGGGAAATGCTTCTACCCATTTAGAGAACAAATCTGTAACAACAAGTGCATACTTATTGTTCTTGCTAGAATTAGTAAGAGGGCCAATGAAATCAATTTGTATTGCATTCCATGGTCCAGTTTGCCTTTGGGGCAACAATCTGGCATTTTGCTTTACCAAAATTGGATTGTTCTGGGCACACACTATGCAGTTGTCCTCACAGTGTTCGATATCTTTGGCCATACCAGGCCACCAGACGACAGTTTTAAGTCTCTGGAGGGTGTTTTCTGTTCCTTTGTGTCCTCCAGTGGGGTTATCATGAACCATATGGATGAATTCAGTTCATAGAGATTGTGGTGCAACTCACAATTTGTCACCTGTATCCTCTTTTCGATACCAGATGAGCTTATGATCACTGGACAAATGTATATTGTCGGAGTGTCTCTTATATGAGCTACCAACAGGTAGTGGCTCTTCAATTCCTTTGTCTAGGAAGTTGAAGACATGTTTCAATTCTGGGTCAGATTTTTGTGTGGCAGAAAGATCCAGTGGAGGTTCTGGTACTGGTTTCTGCCTAGTGTTAGTAGCTACTATAGCTGCTATGGCTGTTGGGTAAGTCCTTGTCCATGTCTCCCCCCCCCCGTGAGCACCCACTTTGGCTAGTGAGTCCAATCATTCATTGAATTTATGGTAAGGGTCAGATTTGCAATGAGTCTTTACCTTGTGGATGTATAGTTTGTGAGTAAACTATTGTGTTAGGGTGTGTATATACACAAACAGATCCCTGTATTTGACAGGTGTGCCATCAGATGATGTAAAATTGTTCCTCTGCCAGAATGGTAAACACTCAGTAAGAGAAAATCAGACCCAATTAGAGTATGCAAAAATGATGGCATCCTTATCACCATGGGGCATGACCTCCAATGCACTGGCCACAGCTGCCAATTCAGAATACTGTGAGGAGATGGTGCATTTCCTAAAAATGTGCCTGAAATCACCTTCTTGATCCAAAATGAGCACTCCAAACCCTGCCACCTGCTCTCTGTCCACATAGGAGGCAGAGCTGTCTGTAAAGATACAAAACATACTATTATCTTCCAGGACTTCAGGTGTAGCTGGTAAAAATGGTCCCTGATCAGGTAGGTCAGGGGGGTTGGAGGACACAGTCATGGGGTGTACCTATGTAGAGTAGGCCATGGGCCAAAATGGAGGGCATTTTAGCAAGCAGCAGTTTGATTTCCCTGTCTTGCAAGAGTAAAGACCAATGGATCAGTCTGGTATTGGAGACTGAACCATCTTCTACTTTGTCTGAAAGCAAAAAGTTGGTTGGGGTGTGACAGGTATGCAAAACAATTGGGACATACCCAATGATGTACAGAAAATGTTTGACAGCCCAATAGGTTGCCAAGAGAGTTCTTTCACAGAGGCTATATTTCCTCTCTACTGGGGAGAGCATCCGTGATGCATAAGCAATGGGTCTATAGTATCCACTGTACTTTTGGGCCAGCACTGCAGACATAGCCACATCAGAGGTAGCCTTTTCCAGATGGAAGGGCAAATTTGGATTGGGGTTAATCAGTGCTGGAGCTGAGGCTAAGGCCTGTTTTAGCTATGTAACAGCTTCAGTATGAGTGGGACCCCATGTCCATGGGATGTCCTTTTTGAGAAGTTTATAAAGGGGAGTGGTCTTCAAGGCAAAATCAGGAATAAAATCCCTGGAATAGATTACCATACCCAGGAATCGTCTGAGTGTTGCCACACTGATAGGGAGTTGCAGATCCTGCAAGCCCTGGATCTTCTTTACAACAGGGCTCCTACCTTGGTCTGTGATGTGTAGACCAAGGCAAATTACCTATTTCTCTTAAAGTTGTGCTTTAGAGGGGTTGCACTTGAGGCCTGCTTTCCTGAGGAGAATCAGTAATTCATCCAAAAGAGTCAGATGTTCTTCTTTTGTGGTGATTGCCAGAAGCAAATCATCCACATACTGCAGGAGACACTGGGTGTGGAGAATCCCTGCAGAGCATCCATCATGTGGAGATGGAAGAGGGAAGGGCTATTACAGAAGCCCTGGGGAAGTCAGGTCCAGGTGTACTAGTGCCCATCAAAAGTAAAAGCAAATTTGCATTGACTTACCTGTGCTAATGGGAGTGACCAAAACCCATTAGAGATGTCAAGAGCTGAAAACCACTTTTTGTCAGGTGTCAGCAGCTAAAGTACATCAGGGGCTGAAGTCACAGTTGGGGCACAGCTGGGGGTAACTTGATTAAGTTTCCTGTAATCAGTTGTAAGTCTCCAAGCTCCATTTGGCTTTTTCACTGGCCAAATAGGTGAATTAACAGTAGAGACACAAGTCCTAATCACTCCTTGTTGCAGCAGTGACTTTATGGTCTCCCTTAGTGATGGCAAGGCTTCGACAGCAAATGGATACTACTTTTGCCTTACGGGGTTATATCCTGGAATCTTAATGGTGGGGTGCATCCTACCACAATCATGCTTGTGGGTAGCAAACACATCAAGGTGTTTCTACAGCAAAGGTGCATGTTTAGAAAACAGGTCATGACTTTTGAACAAGGCCATGAGATCATACTCCTTGTTATGGGAGATTGCGGCCACCACATGTGAGTCTGGGATGGTGGCAGTATGACATTGTCCTTTGATCTGGAGCAGTAGACTACTGTCTAGGTCTACTACACAGCTGTGTAGTGCAAGGAAATCAATTCCCAATATGCTAGGATGATGACTTACTACCATGAGGTCAAAGACAAAATCAGTGCTGAGGTGGCCTACCACCACAGGTAGAGACACTGATTAGTAGGTGTATAACTGTGTACCATCTACACCCTGTGCATTGGTCTTCCAGCCCATAGACCAGTCAGATGCAGCTGGGTTCTCTTTGTGGAGAACAGACATGTCTGCTCCTGTATCCAGATGCATGTCAAGTTGGCAGCCCCAGACCATGGCCTTTACACAAGGCTGTTCATTCATGTTGACAATCAAATCTCACACAGTCCAGACTGGGGCCTGTAATTGTCATTCTGCATTTTCAGGATCATCATCATAATCATCCTGTTCCTGAAATCTGAGGCCTGCAGGATCTCTCTGGACTTCCTTGATGTCTTGCACAGGATACAGATGCTGTATCTTTGAGGTCACAGACACAATGGCAGCCTGTTCGGTTGTTTCCTCCTTGGTCATTGCATCAGCCTGGCCAGTAGCCAATGCCACAAAATGATTTTTCTCTCGGCTGCTTGGTTCATCAGTAGCCAACAACAGGAAAGGGTTTCCCTGGGATGGTCCTGTAGTCAGGGCGAGAGCTACTACGGTACGCATAGGCCTAGTCTCTCTTTTAGCTCAAATTTCCTCCAGTAACTTACAAAGGGTCTCATTTTCATCTTTAAGACTCCGGTAGCTGGGACCGTTGTGGTTGCTAATCAGTTGGGCATTGGGGGTTTTCCAGTTGCTCCGATTTCTGTTATTTTTGTTGTTCTTCCAGTTCTGGTTACCCCCCGTATGACTGTTTACCATCGGAAGGGGCATCTGCTCTTTTATTGTCGCCATCCACAGTGTAGTGCATAGGCGAATTAAAAGTATGATGCACTGCAGCTGCTGGAGCTGCTGGGGCTTGAATGGTGGCAGCGGCCTTATTCTTACCCGGATGTAAGATTACGGAGGTACACCTGAAATGTGCACTCTGTTTTGGTAGGGATTTCCGTGAAGGTGTCAGTCTCTGGGTAAATGTTGAGTTCAGCCTTTTCCCAAAGGGCTGGAATCATGTACTGGATGTACAAATCCTTGTACTCAATTTGGTCTTTGTGGGCCTCTTCACCCACAAGTCCTTTTCTGGCCTTGTAGGAGAGCCACAATCATTGATGGTAAGACACAGGGCTTTCCTTGGCATTTTGCTTAACCTTGTAGGCCAAGCGAGCTCCGACGATACCTGGGGCATTGGCAGCCGGGAGTGCTTGTGCAATGTCATTGTAGGCAAGTGTCTAGGCATTGCAAACCTCCTCTGAGAGTTTAGCCCAGAGAGTAGGCTCGATGGTCTGTCTCAGGACTTGAACACGGTACTCTGGTTGGAGAGAAAGCTTCTCACAGAGGGAGTGCACCTTCTCCAAATGACAACTGAGGTTATCAGTCAAACCCATCTGTCCAATGCTTAGAGTAATTTGTCGAACAAAGTGGGCAACCTGCAAGGGGTTGGTCATATGGGGTATTGTGTTCAAATCGACATGACCCGCAGCACCACGGAGGGGCAGCCTCTGTTGCCACCTCCACAACTGCTCGGAATGCATGGTCTTGATTAATGATGTCCTCAAACATCAGTTTGATTCGATTCTGAATCTCTGTCTGTGGCATTCGTCCGGGGCCATCAGGTTGGTAATGGCTTCCTGCATTAAGCTGCACACCTCCGTGCTGTCCTCTCTGGAGAGAGGAGCAAGCGGTGGAGCAATACTGGAGATAGGCCAGCATCCCAGATCATGGGGATCACCATCTCGGCATGTGATGCTGCCTCCACCATGTTTGGGGAGACGTGGCAACATAGAAGGTGTGCGTATGTGGCCGCCATTTTGGGAATGGCTGGTAAAGATGACAGCCCTATGGGGTGTGGACTTGGATATAATGGGAGAAACCTCATCATCAAAATCTGAGTCATCATCACCAGATGATGTGATGTCAATGAGCATGAAAGGGAACCCATTCATAGCCTTAACATGGCCTGCAAGAACCTCTCACTGATGGTGCAGTTTTGCAAACTTTGTTTGATATTTCTTATGACAGACTCATGCAGTGCCCTGCTCAATACCCTTTTCTGCCTAATGTTGCAATACTCTGTATGCAGCACCCAATTTGACGTTCATCCTAAGTTCTTTATCCTAGCTCACGACTCAACTTTTCAGTCTCCTCTTTCAACTCCACTTTCTCTTCTCTCTAACCCTCATTCGTATCACTCAAAATATCATTCAGATAAGTTAACTGTTTCTTATTACATTTAAACCTTTCACAATCATCTCTGAACATGCAAATTTCACACTCAGAGCCCTGTGGCAAAACAGTGTAACAGACTGTTCTTGGCATCTCAGAGTGATTCTGTCTCCTCCGTTATTTTCTGTTCCTTTTTCTTAAACTCCAGTGCCTGCAAGCCCATCTCTGTTTTTTAGAGATGCATTTTGCAGCTCAAGCAAGGCACATTTTGCATTGAGTCTCTCAGCGGCGGTGTTCAGAGCCGCAACCAAGAGACCTTTAAGGTGATATTTCTTGGATTTATGCTTGGGCTCTAAGTACTGATCAGAGATCATTAATAATGGATTTTTTGCTGATTTCATGTCCAGCACAAAATCAGTCCACCCTCCATGGGAGATAAGATAGTTAGAGACATCCAGTCTCAGTTCTATGCACAATTCAGGCATGACAAACAAAGGGAAGACAAACAAACAAACAAAAAAAAAGCAGTCAAAAAACTGGATTCAAATCCTTGCCACCATCACCTAATGACTTTCCAGTCCCCCATGGGCAAACGGTGGTACCAAGACAGTGGGTCTGCCATGCCCAAGACCAAAATGGAATAAAACTATTACAGAACAACCACTGTCAGCCCAGATAGGTCCAAGTAGGGATGAGAATCAGGTGAAGATGATCAGCATCAGGCTAAAGAGTTCAATTCTTAGGCAAGTGGGCAGTCCTGTAACATGCAAGGCAGTTCTTGGGCGGAGACACTAGTGCAGGATTGATCCTATAGTCTCTAAGCATAATCCAGTGGAAGAAAGCAAGCAGAACATTTTGATATAAGCAAAACATATGCAGGGTTAATCCAATAGTTTCTTGCAGAACAATGGCTTAAGCAGGAAAAGGCAGCTATATCATAGGATTCAGGTACAATTTCTGTAAAATGTAGTCCTAATGTCTCTACAATGCTTTGCCTTTCTTAATAATTCCAGTACCATGCAGCAGCAATCCAGGCAGGGACCTTGGAAAGGGAATGCACTGGGGAAAAAACCTACCAAAAGCTAAGGGCTTATGTGGGGACCCTGGGGTATACATTCTGTACCCTTCCCCTTGGTAATAAACTCTGAAGGCACCTAATGGGGAAATTACCCTAAGGCAAAGGTAATCTGATTAGTTTAAGTGCTAACAGTCTCTCCCTACCTGTCCCTTTCCAGACTAGAGGCAATGGAGGAAGTTTCTGGGGTTACTAGCCCTTGGGCACAGACATGGCTACTGAACTGGAGGGGATGGCAACTGCCTGACTCACTCCCCTTTACTCTCTGGTGGCTTATCTCTAAAATCAGGGTGCATTTACAAACTACAGGAGAGCACTAATGAATATTTGCTTAGCTTATCTGTTGGTGGCCACTTGGCTATTGGCCAATGGACTCCGATCTGAGGCACTATACTTTATCTGAGGCTGACGTCCCCTAACTGGTCCACCCAGAACTGGAAAAATGGCATAGAATGTAAAGAACATCAAGAAAACACATTGGCTACCTGGCCTCTAACTGACTAGCCCACCTGGCTACCATTGCTACTAAAACAACTGGGGCCCTCCTTGCCCTAACTGGCCCTTATATGTGCTAGATAAAAAAATAACAAGTAGCTTTTGCGTTAACTAGCCCTTTCTGGTAGCCCACTTGGCTAGCTAGCCTAAAGTGCCGGGGCTTTCTGCACTCTGAGCTGGCCCCTTGACTCGCTGGGGTCTGTGTGGCCTCTTAAAACAGCTGGACCCAGTATTTCCCCTTTAAATAGCTGGGCCTGATGTTTTCCCTTTAAATCTGTGAGGCCTGCCAGGGACCTCTGTCCATCAAGCAGGATGCCCTGCCTTAGCTCTGCCCCCTGCCTATGCTCCAAGCTGGAGTAAATTTAAATAAATTTAAATATCTCCACCAACTGGTGCTCCCTTCTCCAAGAGGCCTTGCCTTGCCCCTCTAGGCTGCCCCTCTGGCTGTCCCTCCAAGCACCTGATGGCGCTGAACAAACTTTTTATTTATTTAAATAAAAAATTTGGCAACTAGCACCTGCTCTGTGGTGCTGCCGCCTACTCACCACCCCGACCCGGGAGAAGCTGCTGGAGAGGAGAAGGAGGAGGTTCTGCTGCTGTGGCTGGTGCTGGGGAAATGGGTAGGTGGTCGGCAGATGGCTAAAGGGCCTTACTGCTCGGCCCGACATTTTGTTGGCACTGCTGGTGCTGGGATGCGATGCCGCCGAGGGACCGAAATTTACTTTTAAGATTTTAAACTTTATTTAACTGGGCAATGCAAGCCCGTGCTGCAGTCGACTGCTGCCAGAAGACCCTCTACCACACCGGAGGGATGAGGACGGAGCCCTGGAACTACTGCACTCTCAGGGAGCTACTACTGGGATGAGAGGAGGCGGAGGACTGCAGGCATTCTTTACCAATTACTATTACCTTCCTGAGTCCTCTCTCGCCTGCTTTGTGCTGCAAGCTTTCTTTTCTTCTCTCGCGGCACCTGATAGTGCTCACTCGACCACCATGACTGCTGGCTCCCCTCTGAATATTTGAAAATGTCCGTTACTGGCCACAGAAGCCCTCCCTAACATTTGGGATGCCAAGTCCCTAGTGACCAGGGAGGCAGGCAGCTGCCCAGTGTGAGGATGGCACTCCTTTGTGCTAGGGCTGGGCAGGCTGCAGAAGCAAGAAAAAAATTGTTTTAAACAGCATCTGCAGTTTACTTGTAGGGGCCTGGGCACACAGGGGACTGGGGACAACAGGAGAACTGACTGGCTATGGGGGGGGTCCTGGGGACTAACTGGCTACATGGGCACTGACTGGGGAAAGCCCTAATATATTATTGGGGCGTTACATATTCGGCCCCGCTTAAACATACATGTCCCCATGTATGGCCCCAAACCTTTTTCTTAAGTTACTATTTACCTTTTACTATATCTACTTTTCTTTACCTTATGTGTTTAGGAAAACAATATTATATAACTGTACATATTTACATTTATTTCTGAAATGCATTACTAACTACTGTTTTGATATTTCTCTTTTCGTCAGTCTCTTCTATCAAGCATCTTGGAGGTCGACCTTTATTGCTTCGATTAGACCTTCTGATAGCTACACCATAAGATTCAGAACAGTTGAGAGATGCACTAGGTGCAGAATAAGTAAGGGAAGTGCTGTATATACCAATGCCAGGCTTGCCAGGCCATTCTAGAATTGGGTTATATTTAGGGGTACCAAGGGAGTTATCTCCTGCCTCTCACTCACGGAGTCTTCTTCATCTTCTGACTTATCCAGGTCTGTAGTCTGAAATGTACATGGTTTGATCTGGTTATGATGCACTACCTTAGTGAAGTGTCCATCGGTTTCTGACCAGATTCAATACACCGGCAGATCATCATAAGGGATGTCAATTACCACAAATGGCTCTGTTCCCACCTGGTTGCTAACTTGTGCCCATAGACATCTTGATTCTTTAACAAGACATGGTCTGCATTTGACAATGGTCCTGCTCGAGCTCTGCGATCATATTGCTCCTTCTGTTGAGCATGGGCTTGTTCTATTCTTGATTGCACTAGGTCACCTGCTTTTCTAAGGCATCGATGATGCTCTTCTGCCCACTGGGTTTGAGTCAGGAATGTCTTTGTGAGTTTCAACTTTGACATCCATCACCAGGTCCATGGGTAATCATCCATGGCAGCCAAACATCAGAAAATAAGGTGTAAAACCTGTGGAGCAATGCACTGTGTTATTATAGGCATAGCATAGTTCTGGTAACAAATCAGGCCATAGAAGTTTTTGGTGTGTAGGCAATGCTCCCAGCATGTCAATTAAAGTATGACTGGTGCATTTGCATAATCCATTTTTTTTCCAATTGTTTAACCAGGAGTGGCACACTAAGCTAAAAGCTTGTTTACAGGCGCGACCTGGGAGCACAGGAAAGTTAAGTGACTTGCTCAGGGTCACACAGTATGCAAGTGGGGTTTGAGGGTGGTATGGGGCTGTTTGCATTTTGTGACATCCATACAAAGAGCACAGTTCTTTGAACAACTGGGATTCAAATGCTCCTTCTTGATCAGTTAGAATTTTAGTGGGGTATCCATATGGCTTGACAAAATATTTCCAGAAGGCTTCAGTAGTGCATCTTGCCGATAACTCCTTCATTGGCATAGCTACCACAAATTTGGAATAATAGTCTACTATCTTAAGAATTTGATTGAGTCCACTGTGACTATTCTCAACTTTCAAGTGATCCATTGTTACAATTTCTAATGGAGATTTGGTGGAAATGGGTTGCACAGGTGCTCGCTGAACATTTCCATCACCTTTCTTTAGGTTACATGCCATACAATCTGTGCAACAACGCTCAATGTCTTCTCTCATGCCCACCCAGTAGAACAGCTGTCAAATGGTACTCTCTTGTCATTTTTGTCCCAAAATGTCCAGATACATTGTAGTAGGCTTCCAACACTGGATCAGCTTCCTGATGAGGAATTAGAATTTATCTATGTTCTTCATGGCTGGCAGGATATTGGGTCACTCAGACTAGTTGGCCATCCTCAATATTAAAATACTCTCGATGTAGCAGCAATTTAACCAACTCTGGGGACATGCTCATTCTATCCTGTTTACTTGTCTTTCTTTTAGTCTGGATAATCTCTTTTAGTTCGATCATAATTGGACTTTGGTTTTGGAGCTGCCCCCACATATCTTCTCACCCATCAGACATAGGACACTCTGGGAGATCTGGATTTGGTTCAAAAATCACTTGGCATTGACAGCAAACTCTGACTATTTCAGCAGGTACTCGCATGAAAGGTGGCATTTTGAGATCTTCCTGTTCTGTCTCATTTCTTTCTGGCTCATCTGTGCTAATCAGTTGAAATAATTTGTCAGGGTTTCCATTTGACCTTCCCGATCGGTACTTTATCGTGAAGTTGGAACTGGCAAGGCGGGATGCCCATTGCTGTTCTAATGCTGCTAGCTTGGCTGACCCAAGATGAGCGAGGGGATTATTGTCTGTATAAACCATGAACTGTGCAGCTGCTAGATAGTGCCTGAGCTATTCTGTTACCACCCATACTAAGGCCAGGAACTCCAATTTGAACAAGCTGTAGTTCTCATCATTCCTCTCTGATCCTTTCATGCCTCGACTGGCCTAGGCAAGTACCCTCTCGATGCCATTTTGTTCCTGAGCCTAGACTAAAAAGGGGATCCTAAGGTTGTCATGAACTACAGACCAATTGCCATACTATCGGTACTGAGCAAAATCCTGAAGAAAATTGTCGCAACTCAGACAACTGACTATCTACATAAGCACAGCCTGCTCTCAGATACCCAACATGGCTTCAGGAAAGGACATAGCACAATGACTGCACTCCTTAAATTCACCACGGACACTTTCAAAAATGGATACTGGCAATCTGGCTGGGGCTGTCTTTATTGCCCTCACAAAGGCTTTTGACCTTGTCGATCACACTTTGCTTCTCTCCTTGCTTTGACACCTGCATTTCTCCTCCTCTGTTATTGACCAGTATGAAAGCTGCCTGACAAATAGAACTCAAGTGGTGAAATTTAATTCCTCTCTATCGAACAGTACCACCATTAATATTGATGTACCTCAGGGCTCCATCCTAGGTCCGCTCCTATTCTCTCTTTATATAAATAACATTGGAGCTGCTCTAAAATCGTACTGTGCTATTCTATATGCTGATGATCTTGTCATCTATACAAGTTCTACTAATATAGACACTATCAACACAACCCTTTCCTCTGACTTTAACAATATCCAAAACTGGCTATATGACCACAATCTGGCTGTCAGCTCTAGCAAAACTAAAGCCATGCTGCTTGGATCGGCCCCAAAGCTCCGAGCTTGCACAACAGCACTGACGTTGCAGGACTTAGAAGGTCAATTACTAGATTGTGTGACCTCTTTCAAGTACCTGGGCATCCTGCTAGATCAATCTCTTGATCTTAATCTTCATGTACAGTCTGTTTGCAGAGCTGTCAACTGCAAACTGGGTGTTGCATATAAGACTAGTTATATGCTCATGCCATTGGCTAAAATGGCCATTGTGAGGGGGATTCTGCTCCCCACCCTAACCTATAGGGCTCCCTTATTTGGGGCTGCTCATAAAACTGACCTACTCAGATGGGATATTACATATAACAACATATGTCACTATGCCTCTTCTGCCCCTCAGCTTAAACACCACTGTCAACTTTATAATGATCTTGGTTGGCTCTCTCCATTAGCTAGTAGGAAATATTACCTTGGCTCTCTTATTGATTTGATAATTCAAAATCAAACCCCTAGGTGACTTGCAGCTATGCTTGTTCCTCAGGACACACTCCATGGTCTGCAATCAGCTGATAAATCCTTTCTGAATTTGCCGAAGTGCTGTACTAGGAAAGGAACTGTTGCATTTGAGCATGCGGCTCCACAGCTGTGGAATTCCCTTCCCCTCGACATTAGACTTTCTAACTCCCACACATGCTTTAAGAGAAAACTGCACTTGAATCTGCTGATTTCTGATACCTGTTCCTGCTTTCACCCTACCTAATGACTGATGTCTCTGGCCATACAGTAGTATTTCCTCACCTCTATATAACCCTCTTACTGCCTCAGCCTGTCCCGGTCCCTTTCCCCTGCCCATATACAATCTTGCACTGCAGGCATCTCCCTTACACTTACATACACTCATATAATCTAATTTCATGGCTTGCTCCCCTCTTCCTCACTTACCGACCTTTTTCTTAATGATACCCCCTGCTCTCAATGGTTATTTCTTCCTTTTGTATTACCTGTTTTTGATTTTGTGTACCTTGTTCTGTTCATATGATATGTCACCTGATAATTTATTGTCCAAGACCCTCTCTATTCATTGCATAGGTAGGCACCTATGAACTTATGAACGGTCTACTCTGTATGTCTCTGATATATTGTATCCACTTTAACTCATTGTATGTAAAGCAATTTACTTTGTATGTTCTGATATATTGTATCCTCTTTAACTCATTGTATGTAAAGCACTTATAATTTGTTATCCTGTTAAGATTCTGCATGTCTGTACTATCCCGGATCATGCCTGAAAATAGTAATTTTATGGCTAGTGCACTTATCTTGTTAACAAAAGCTAAATAAATAAAATAAATAAAGACCACGATTACTGGCATCCATGTAGAGACTAAATGGATGGGTATAGTCTGGATAGGCCAAGATGGGTGCCGTCGTCAATTCCTTCTTTAACAGGTCAAAAGCTTCTTGACACTGAGGAGACCACCTCACAATACTTGTCTTGGGTAGCTTTCTACCTTTAGAATATCACAGTAGCTCATGCAGAGGTGAGGCAATCATCGCAGTCTTTTACAAATCTCCAGTAGTACCCTACAAACCCCAGAAAATGTCTCACATCTTGTATGGTTATGGGTCTAAGCCCATCCCTCACTGCTTCCACCTTACTGGGGTCAGGTGATATTCCTTCTGATGACACTACATGTCCCAGGTAATTTACTCATTCTTTTAAGAAGTGGCATTTTGATGGCTTGATTTTGAGTCCATACTGTGTCAGGTGCCCGAAAACCATATCTAGATGCTTGAGGTATGCCTCGAATATTTTGGCGTACATGATTATGTCATCAAGGTAGAGTAGCACCGTATCGCAATTCTCACTTCCCAGACAGTGCTCAATTAGTCTCTGAAAGGTCCCAGGTGCATTGCAGAGGCCAAATGGCATTCTCGTGAACTCATACAGGCCCATTGGGGTAATGAACTCAGTTTTCTGTTGATCCTCCTGTGCCATGGGGACCTGCCAGTAGCCACTCGTCAAGTCAATAGTGGAGAAGAAAGTGGAGGACTTTAGAGCAGTCAAGGCATCTTCAATTCTGGGCAGAGGATAAGCATCCTTGTGGGTGTTCTTATTTAGCTTGCGGTAGTCCTTGCTGAATCTGATCTTGCCGTCTTTCTTTTTTACAAGCACGATCGGTGCAGCCCAGGGACTATGGCTTTCCTTGACGACATCGGCATCCAGCATCTCTTTAATTAGTTGCTTGGTTGGTTGGTATAATGCCAGTGGAATGGGATGGAATCTTTCTCTAATCGGTGGGTGGTTCTCCATACTGATGTAGTGTTTGATGTGAGTGGCACAAGCAAAATCTAAGGAGTGATGAAAAAACGCCTGCTGATGGCGTTGGGTTATTGCCATGAGTTGGGCCCTCTGCTCTGCAGTGTTGTTTTGCTGTCCCATATCTACCTCTCATACGCACTCTTCCTCTTGGTCATTGGTATTATTTTCACTGATGCTGGCTTGCTGGTAGGAGGGGTGGTTTGTTTCTTCTTTAGTCTGGATGGCAATTTCATCCCAGTCTATTTTGACAAGTCATCCCACTGCCTGTCATTTGTACAGCCTCACAGGTTGGGAACCATAATTTAAATGACAGAAAGGAATTCTCCCCTCTTTGACAGTCACAAGACTCCTGGCTGCCATCACTGGGTCTCCCTCTCAAATCCAAAAGGGTTCCACCATAGCCACATAGTCTTTCCCTCGAAGGCCTACTTTTGCCAGCGTCTCTGTAACAGGTTCCAGTTGAATGGGACAGCAATCCATCACTCGTATCTTTCCTACCTCCCTGTGCTCATTGGTGAACTTTTGATACTTTTGGAGGTATTGGAGTGTGGTTTGCCAGGCTTTCCTTTCTTGAACCTGCATAGATTGGGTCTGCTCCTTCATCACATTCATTAGTACATTCTGGCAGTGTTGCAATATGTTTATTCCCATGATGATGGGTGGTACAGAAGGGTCATGGGTGTTGCTTACAAGTATACCCTGCTGGCCATCCTCACTGTTCCCAATCTTCACAGAGGCCTCTTCATATCCAATTATCGGAATTCTCGTCCCATTGCTGGTGACTAGATTGATCCAGCTTTTGAGGGGGGGTTGCAGTAGCTGATCCCTGGACCAGTGCTCAAAGAATTTCCCACTCTGGATGGTGGTCACCTGGGATCCAGTGTCAAGAAGGGCAAGAAGGGTTACTCCATTTGTCTGTATTGAAACAGTCATGCAGTTACATACGAATTTTGACTGTTCTGGACATTTTCGTGGACCTACTGTCTGATGTCCCAGGACTCGGTCCTCTGTTCCAGGGACTCCTTGTTTAAAATCATCTCTCTACTGTTGGTTGACTGAGAGCATCTCCATTCCACATGGTGACTGATGCCACACCTTCAACAGATCAGCTGCCCTTATGAATCAAATTGGTCCATAGACCTCCACCCCGTATTAGTTCTCTGACTATGGGTTCTAGGTTGACACCAGTCCAAATTACCAGAACGAGCTTCTCCCTGGAATTCACGATGGAGATCATCTTTCAAGCTTTGCATTTCCCGTCTTGTCTCACTCATAATGTAATCCATGAAGTCTGATTCAGGATTTTTCAGGTCTCTTCTGGTCAGTTCAGCTTCTGGCATCTCTCTAGATCGGCACCAGGGGTCCTTCTCATTCTCCTTGTTGCAATGCTGGGAATTCACAATGCCATGGTGGATTTGTTCAGACAACAGCTCGATTGCTTCTTCTTTAAAGTTCATGAAGATTGCATCTGGGTCTTGTCTAGATAATAGTCACAGTTCTCTGTGGTGCACATCACTTCTGACACCCTCAATAAAAAGATCTTTTAATGCCTGGTCTGAGTCTTATACTTCTTTTGGTTCTATCCACTGGATAGCCTTTAATACCTCCTGTTGGCTGAGCACATATTCTCTGAGAGTTTCAGTGGGTCCTTGGACATGAGAGAAAAATTTAATTTTTAAATCATAGACAGTTCGGGTGTCAATCATTCATCACAATCGGGCAAAGATTTGGGCCACTGTGGTCTTCTCCCCTTCTGGTCAGGCACTGACTTCTCTGTGTGCTGCTCCACCAACTGTCCAATTAAGATTTCCATTTTCTGCTGTTCAGGGACATCATAGAGGTGAAACATGGCCTGGATCTTATTTCGGAATTCTCCAAGGTTGATGGATGCAGGGTTTATTGTATCGCCGGTAAATCGTGGTAGCCAAGGTGCACCAAAGTAATAGGGCATGGTGAGTGGTGTGCCCAAGTGTGCTCAGAGACTGGCCCCAGATCTGCCACTGGTTGTGGAAGTTCTACTTGACTCTCTAGCTTCCATTCTGAATGAGCCGCTGCCTGTTTTGGACTCCTTTTAATCCTGTCCGTGACGCCAACATTTTTCCTTTGTAGTGTGCACAAGTGTCTAATTTCACTGATGTTGTAGCTGTGCTAGAGTAAGGAGAGACAGGACACAAACTCAGGGAATAAAAGCAGGTTTACTGAGTGCAAGTCACCAAGGAGATCAAGCAGTATACAACCAATCTATACTGTAACATGGTATGCTATAATAACTTCAATGTAGCTACTACAATTCTACTGTAACTCTGTAACTTAGGATCCTATAACTCTATAGTGATTCTTATACTCTATAGGGATTCTTATACTCTATAGTAATTCTTATACTCAATGACTATCTTGTTTTCTGAAATCTACAATACCCTTATTGCTCTATTTTGAACTCTATGTTAAACTTATCATTACGAGCTCTATAATCAACCTTGTAATATATTTCATTACATAAATACAACCTGATGAGCAGTCTCCAAATGAACACATAGTCCTTCATAAGTCCAGGACGGTGGCCACCAATGTGTTCTGTTGGACGGCTTTTGGTTGGATTGGAAAAGTGAAGGGTGAAAGGATTGAAATGAGCAAGAACCCCAGCTATATAAGACTCCTGGCTAAATAGGGCTCCAGGGCAATCATACTGTGAGGAAGCTGAAGCACTCAATGCAATGAAGGTGTGGGAGCTCCTGGTCAGTGGAAGACCCCAAGGAAATGAGAAAGACAAAACTGCTCAAGATGAACTCCTAAGCCAGAACTGGCTTCAGGGAAATTCAGGATGCAAACACTGGGCCAAAGCTGGACTCCAGGACACAAGACAGGATGTAGACACTGGGCCAAATCTGGACTCCAGGACACAGACAGGATGCAGACACTGGACCGAAACTGGACTCCAAGGCACAAGACAGGATGCAGACACTGGGCTGAAGGTCTCCAGGGCACAAGACAAGATGCAGACACTGGGTTGAAGGTCTCTGGATACTGGCATCTGACGCTTCACCCTTATTTTTATGACAGATCCCTACCTGTGAACTGAGGCAGTTCCCTGCACTGCCTAAACACTGTTAGGAAGGGGAAAGGCCTGAAGTTCTGGATGTGAAGTGGTTGGCCAGGAGCTAACTATGCTAGACCTATACTGATGACCGGCCCTAACTTGTAGGAGGAGGAAGGTGATTTCAGTCTGTGATTGGTCACTGCAACCAACAGTTCAAGAGGGGGATGAGAATCAGGTGAAGATGATAGGATTCAGGTACAGTCTCTGTAAAATACAGTCTTAATGTCTCTACAATGCTTTGCCTTTCTTAATAATCCCAGTATCATTCATCAGCAATCCAGGCAGGGACCTTGGAAAGGGAATGCACTGGGGAAAAAAACTACCAAAAGCTAAGGTCTAGCTATGTGGAGACCCTGGAGTATACATTCTGTACCCTTCCCCTTGGTAATAAGCTCCAAAGGCACCTATTGGGGAAATTACCCTGAGGCAAAGGTAATCTGATTAGTTTAAGCACTAAGAGTCTCTCGATAACTGTTCCTCCCCAGACTAGAGGCGATGGGGAAGTTGCTGGGGTTACTAGCCCTTGGGCATGGATGTGGCTACTGAACTGGAGGGGATGGCAACTGCCTGACTCACTCCCCTTTACTCTGTGCTGACTTATCACTAAAATCAGAGTCTGTTTCCAAACTACAGGAAAGCACTAATGAATATTTGCTCAGTTTATCTGTTGGTGGCCACTTGGCTACTGGCCAATGGACTCTGATCTGGGGCACTATACCTTATCTGAGGCTGATGTCCCCTCACTGGCCCACCCAGAACAGGAAAAATTGCATAGAATGTAAGGAACATCAAGAAAACACATTTTCTACCTGGCCTCTAACTCACTGGCCCACCTGGCTACGGTTGCTATAAAACAACTGGGGCCCTCTTTGCCCTAACTGGCCCTTATATGTGCTAGATTAAAAAATAACCAGTAGATTTTGCATTAACTAGCCCTTTCTGGTAGCCCACTTGGCTAGCTAGCCTAAGGCGCTGGGGCTGCACTCTGAGCTGGCCCCCTTGACTTGCTGGGGTCTGTATGGCCTCTTAAAACAGCTGGGCTGAGTATTTCCCTTTTAAATAGCTGGAGCCGGATATTTTCCCTTTAAATCTGTGAGGCCTGGCAGGGACCTCTTTCCATCAAGCAGGATGCCCCACCTTAGCTCTGCCCCCTGCCTATGCTCCAAGCTGGAGTAAATTTAAATAAATTTAAATATCCCTGCCCACTGGTGCTCCCTTCTCCAAGGAGCCTTGCCTTGCCCATCTAGGCTGCCTCTCAGGCTGTCCCTCCAAGCGTCTGATGGCGCCAAGCAAACTTTTTATTTATTTAAATAAAAAATTTGGCAGCTAGCACCTGCTCTGTGGTGCTGCCGCCAACTCACCCCCCCCCTCCACCGGGGAGAAGCTGCTGGAGAGGAGAAGGAGGAGGAGGTTTTGCTGTTGTGGCTGGTGCTGGGAAAATGGGCAGGCAGTCTGCGGATGGCTAAAGAGTCTTACTGCTCGACCCGACTCTTTGCTGGCACTGCTGGTGCTGGGAAGCAGCCACACTTGTGGGCGATGTCACCGAGGGAACGAAATTTACTTTTAAAATGTAAAACTTTATTTAACTTGGCTATGCAAGCCCGAGCTGCAGTCAACTGTTGATGGAAGACATGCTGTCACACCAGAGGGAGTCGACGGAGCCCCAGAACTACTGCACTCTTGGGGAGCTGCTACAGGGATGAGAGGAGGTTTCAGGCACTCTTTACCAATTACTATTACCTCCCTGCATCCTCTCTCACCCCTCTTTGGGCAGCAAGCTTTCATTTCTTCTGTTGGGGCACCTGATAGCACTCACCCGACCACCATGACTGCTGGCTTCCCACCAAATATTTGAAAACGGCCATTACCAGCCACAGAAGCCCTCCCTAACATTCGGGTCACTGAGTCCCTAATGACCAGGGAGGCAGGCAGCTGCCCAGCATGAGGATGGCACTCCCTTGCGCTAGGGCTGGGCAGGCAGCAGAAGCAAAAAAAACATTTTTTTAAACTGCATCTGCAGTTTACTTGTAGGGGCCTGGGAACACTGGGGACTGGGAACAACAGGGGAACTGAACTGAATGGCTATGGGGGGACTGGGGACTAACTGGCTACATGGGCACTGAAAGGGGAAAGCCCTATAATATTATTTGGAGATCATAGTAAGTATCCAGTTTATGTCTTTAAATAGATGCACATTCATCCTTTTATTAGATAATGTTGATTTTATCCCAGTAAACAGAACAAACACAATACAACTGAAATGGAATCTTTAAATGTTTAAATCAAAGAAACTGAGTACAGCTAATAAATTCATTGCTCTGCTCAGCATATATGAATTTTACAACGTAAAAGACAATTAACTTCAAACACAATTGTATTTTTCTAAATTTTATGCACTGAATATCTTTACAACACAAATTGTACCTTAACCTTCAAACTAGTGTGATGGTCGCTGAACTGGTAGACCTCAGGGTTCTTCACTCGGAGTGGTGAAGGGAACTGTCTCACTACCAGCAGCGCCAGCGAAACCCTCAGCAGGTGGGATGGCGAGGGGCCACTTAAGGTCTGAATGGGATTGGGCTGGTGAAATCACCCGACAAGGAGAGGCAGGAGTCATACACAGAGATTGGATAAAGCAAAGACATTTATTAGATAGGAGGGGATGGAAGACATGGTCGTACAGAACCATACCAACCACAAAAACAGTAGGGAGTATGGACAGCATTATGGATATCTAAACAGTTACGACTAAACTCTAAAATGTCTAAACTCTGTTATTCTCCTCTATGGGTGCACCACAGCCTATTGCCACTATACTTCTATAATTATTCAACAGTTCCTGTACTTATTACTAAACTTAGGTGAGTATCAGATGATATGTACTACCCACAACAATATTTGGTTTAGCTATGACGACAGAGTTCTACCGAAGTCCAATCTCACCTAAGTCCAAAGGTCTGACGCCTTTGTGTACACCATCTTTCTACGATGGTAGTTACAAAGGGAAGCAAACAGAACAGTCAATACTAAGCACAATTCCCAGCAGGGATCTTGTAAAGACCACTGGGTGGTGAGAGGTTTGATAAACAGACGATATGATTCTTCGTCCGAGAACATTTTCCAAAAACTTATTCTGGAAAAAACCACGGGAAATGTAATTATATTAATATAAAACCTTAAGTTCTTAAAATTGCTGCCTCTTCCGATGTGTTGTATAATCAACTATCAGTTTAATACAAGTTGAGCCACAGTGTGGACGTGCATATGAGAAGTCCAGAAAGAGTTTTTTAAAGAGGGCTATCTACCTGTTTTCTAAAACTGTGATGTGCAGAACACACAAAAGACTGAATAAGAAACAACATTGACTGCAATATGTCTAAGTGAATAACATTGGCCTGTATATAGGAATAGAAGAATGTTTAAGAGGCATCTCCTGAGGAAGCCAATGACATATTGGTGAAAAGTAGAGGATATGCGCCTATATTCATAATAAAGGAAATATACATAAATGTTCAAGAGGATCTGTCTACGTGTGAATTCTTCTGATTTGTGCCCTACATATGATTCTTCAGCAAAAGCCTACTCTCTCCAAGGCTGCCGGAAAGAAAGAACCAGAGCAACTGGTTGCTGGAATAACCCACTTACAGGCTATTGGATTCCAAACTGAAAACAAAGGATACCTTGGCCAAAACCCACTTTCAGGGCCGCTGAGGACAAGGAGGAGCCACAATCTGTGTGGCGATGAATTCACTCGAGGACTACCATGACCTGAATGATGCTGCAGCACTCCTAGGGCCAGCTAGACTCTGAAAGATCTGGGGTGAAGACGGATCTCCAATAGGACCAGGAACCAGAAGAATCTGTAGAGAGGATGGTTGATTCTGCAATCTTGTCACCAGAAACTAGAACAAAATAAAGAAACGGCGGACGCGTCTCGAACTGGGCTTCGATGGACTCGCCTTTCGGCGAATGACCAGGGACACAGACCAGGTTCTCCAGGATGTGCACACTCTTCTGTGGAGGGTGACCAACTTCGGGACATCTGCATCAGGAACCATATGAAATGACACTGGCACGGCTGTCGTGATGCACTTGAACTTCGGCAGACATAACTTCAAGTTGTGAGAAAAACAAGAAATGGCGAGTACGACTTGTACGCATGGCGATGGACTTGACTTTGGCGGACAACACAGACGGAGGAGATGATCTGAAGGTCGAACCTTTTCTGATGAAGTATGATGATGCAGACTTCTACTTCCGGGTAGAGACTGATTCTGGACTTGTAGAACAGCAGACCACACCAAGGAACATCAATGTGGTATAAGATTGAGACTGTCCCCATACTCTGGCAATAATGTAGCTATGAGAGACACCTTCCTGCAATGTCAAAAGAACTGCGTACTGACCAGATAATTTGCCAGGAGAAGGGCAAATTATCACTTTTGGGACAATTATTGACTTATGGGGCAATTGTTTAGATGCACAGGGCAATAGTTCAGATGCTGGGGGCAATAGTTCCAATACACAGGGAAATAGTTCTTACAACCAGGGGCAAATAACCACAATGCTAGTGACACAATGCAGTCTTGGTGCTTTTAGCCAACACACAATTGTTCAGATGCTTGAACAGTAAAAAGTGGCATGAATAGTACAGTCGTTACAGTTACTTTGTAACCTATTGTGAGCTAAGCACCCTTGAATGGGCCCTTTTCTGACAGTAGGGCCTACTTGCATAGGATCTGGCTACCCCAAATGTTTTGCTATGAATGCCCTAATCACTATACTGGAGTATACCACTTGCCCTATACTAGTTACCCTGAACACTAGAGGCCTAAATGCCTTACTAGCTATGGGGCCTATATGCCCTACTTACTACTATGCTGGCTTTGCCTTACTGGATAGGCTTGGGCTGCCTTACTAACACTGGGCTGGATTGCCCTAATCTACTAGGCCGGGGCTGCCCTTAAAACCCCTAGGCTGGCTTGCCCTAAATCACTAGGCTGGGGCTGCTCTTACTACCACTAGGCTGGGTTGCCCTAATCCCCTTGGCCAGGGCACCCTGCTTTACCTCGGGCCTGGTGCCCTACATTTACCTCAGGCCTGATGCCCTACCTTTACCCTCAGGCCTGATGCCCTACCTTGATCTTGGGCCTGGTGCCCTTTATTACTTAGGGCCGGGTGCCCTAAATACTGTGGGCCTGGTGCCCACTACTTTACATTGGGCCTCGTAGCCCTTTTACCTCTGAGCCTGACGCCCTCACTATAATGGGTCTGTTGCCCTCTCTACTGGGCCTGGTGCCCTCTGAAATGGGCCTGGTGCCCAGCTTTAAACTGTGAGCCTAACTTGCCCCACACTATTCTGGGCCTGGTAGCCCCCTTTACACTTATGGGCCTGGTGCCCTCTTTAAGCTGCGCTGCCCCTTTAAATTCCTCAGGCTCTCTGAGCCTGCTGTCACTCAGTAACAAGTAGCCGACTAATCCCACCCATCTACTGAGTATTAATAGGCCTCTATAATGGCCTAGCTGTCTTGACCCCTCCCCATGGGTGTCACTGCCTGCCCTGCCCTCCTGAATATGAATAAGGGTCCCTGTGACCTGATTTCCTGGCAGCAGACAGCTGTTTTCCCCAGGCGCCTACTGCACCAATAGCGGAAACAAAACAAAAGCACAGTCTCTCCTTTACAGGCGGTCAGCATGCTTCATGTGCTGCCGACGACTCACCACTCCTCGGCCTGCTTTGGTGCTTATCAGGAGGTGGGAGGTGTTCTGGCAGTGGGAGGGAGCATGTGAGGCAGCAGGCAGAGCGAGGGATGGCCAAGGGGGCCTCGGAGGGCCGACTGCAAAATGGTCGCAAAGTGGCTCTTCTATGTCACTGACGGGGGACTGAATTAACTTTAAAACACTCGGGGGAGGTCAAAACAATAAAACGACAGGGCTCACCAGCCCAAACCATGGCAAATGGCCATTTTTCTTCACTTTTGGTGCCCTGATGGCACCGCGGACCGAACGGAGCTTACCGGAGACTTCACCGGCTGAAGCCCAGAGCAGGCACACCACAAAACCCTCAGGGAAACAGCTTCAACCAACAGGTCAGCCCACAACAGGTTTCCCCTTAGTTTGTGATGCCCTCTCTTCTCCACAGCCTGGCAGGAACTAACTAAAAACTGTTTAATTTTCAAACCTAACACTTCTAATTCTAGAGTATTTTAGACTGGAATGCTGTGCATGAGCAGCTCAGCACAGCATCCCATCCAAGCCATTGTTGTTGCAGCTTGCATAAAAATCTGCTTTTTGACCAGGATTTAAGTGCACATGGCCCTTTTCTTTAGTATTTACAGTTTCCCCTCTATAGGGAGGGGAAATTCACGTGAGGGGTCCCTTTATGATTGTACCCTGCTGCCCACATCTATGACAGGCACCCTGGGCACCTGTAAACCCCTAGTTTATTACTGCTTTTTACTTTTTCTGTGATGCCCCAACTTTGGGGCATTACACTAGTTCTGTTTTCACTGGCTATCTTATGAAATATGTTTCAAATATCTTTGTGGTGATACGAATATACTGGTAAACATAATGTAGACAAACGTTAAGAACAAGTGAAATAATATCTGCCCTCCTCCAGTCCTCAGGTACCACCCCATCCTCCCATGATTTGTTAAAGAGGGGGTAATCAGTGGTGTCACCAGTTTTACCTCTAGTTCTTTTAGAATTCTGGAATGAATCCCATTAGGCCCCATTGCTTTGTCCACTTTCAGTTTTAAGAGTTCTTGCAGAACCCTTTCTTCTATGAATGGGCTGGTATCAACCCCCGTATCTAAAGTGTTACTATTGTTTGTTTAGGTACCTCCCTCTCTTCATTTGTGAATACTGAGCAAAAATATTTGTTTAGTATCTCTGATTTTTCACAGTCACCCTCTGTCCACCCCCCTTCCCCTTTATTAAGCCTCACTATCCTTCCCTTGGTCTTCCTTCACTCCCTGATGTACCTATAAAAGGTTTTATCCTCCTTCTTAACTGAGTTGGCTATCTTTTCCTCGGTTTGGGCCTTTGCTGTTCTGACTGCCTTCCCTGATTCCTTTTGATTTAATTGATACAATTCTCTGTCCTGCTCCTTCTGTGATTCCTTGTACTTCCTGAATGCTTTCTTTTTCTCCTTAGCCTTCCCTGCCACCTCCTTTGAGAACCATAATGGTTTCTTACATCGTTTAGTTTTATTTGCTTCACACGAAGGCTTGTTGCCTCTGTGATGGCAGTTTTGATTATTCCCCATTGTTCTTCCACCCCTCTTTACTGCCCATTTGCTAGTGCATTCCGTAGGCACTCACCCATTTTGGCAAAGTCAGCCCTCCTGAAGTCCAATACCTTTGCCTTTGTATGACTTGACTTTACTGCTGTGTTTATTGTGAACCATACTATTCAATGGTCACTAGTTCCCAGATGGCTACCCACTGCTAAATCTGTGATCCTCCCGCCATCTCCATGTGAGAGTACCAGGTCTAAGATTGCTCCCTCTCAGGTGGGTTCCAATACTAGTTGTCTAAGGCATGCCCCTTGTAGGGCATCTAGAATGACCCCACTCTTAGATGTGGCTGCTGCAAATGCATACCAGTTAATATTAGACATATTCAAAACCCCATCAGCAATATCTCCCCTTTTTTTGCCATTCTAAGGATACTTTCTATGCTGGATTCATTCCCCAGTATGACTTTGTGTGGGCCCTACAAAACACTACTGGAATAAGAAAAAAGCATTCTGGCCCACTAGCAGTGATAGGAAAAGGAAAAGGATTGTCATGCTGCCTTGGACCAAAAATGGGGTGTTGATACAAAATAAAAATAAAAAAATAGGGCAAGTCCCGGGGGGAGCTCCCAGAGCTGGGTGGAGATGGTTTGAGGGGTTGGGGTGAATTTTAGTTGTTATAAAGCTATAAGCAGGCAGAGAAATTGCTTGAAAGGAGTGGTGTTAATCTCCATCTATCTTACTGGTGCAGTTTCTGCTGCCAAACCCAAATTCTGCGGCCGGACTCAAATTTTGAGGCGGGTCATAATTTCTGTAGCAGTCACCACATGCCGCAGAACTGCAGAAAACAGGGAGACTTGCATGTAATTAACTTTGGGTCACCCCTGAAAATGGGACCTCTGGTTCCAGTTGACTCACCCAGTTTCCAAAATTAAATAAATAAATAAATAAAATGGCAATTTAAGACTATTTGCTGTCATGGCTCAGGAATGCAGACAAGGTCAAGAAAGCTCTTAAAATTAACCAGGCAACATGTTTTCAAAGCACAGTAGTGATGGTTTAAGAAAACCATTTGTTTCCTTCATTATAGCATATACTAGGGGTCAACTTGCCTTAATACAATTGTTTTTTACAGATGGAATTCAGAAGCTTAGTGATTGATAGGCAATACAAGCAAGTATTAAACACAGGTAACATGTTTTGTGTGATTTTTCAGGCATATTGGTTCAGGTAAACTTATATAAATATAACTGAAAGATGAAATAACATAATCAAGCAAATAACATATCAGTAGTTAAACAAGAAACATGAGAGTACATTTTCCATGGTGGTGAGCTTAGCTTACACCAATGATATTAGATAACAGCACAAATATTACTTACTACAATAAATATATTAGAATTATGAGGGCAAATGTACATCTGTATAAATTTTGTGAGTACTTAATATTGTTTTTATGTTTTATATTGGAAGAACTACCATAGTTCTGAAGAACTGATATTAAGCAACTACGAAACACTAAGGTTGCGTGGTGGGCAATAAAGTAATTAATCTCACACTGTACGTGGGAGTTGATCTTTATTTCTGTGAATTTCTAGGTTGCCTACATCCCCTGTGGTATGAGTGACTTTGGATTTTACTACTTTATTATGCAATTTAGCAGCCTGAATCAAAGCCATGAGAACTCCCCCTTGGCAACTTTAACATAAATTCAAGTTCAAATTCAATTTATTTGGCTAACCTTCATTTATCATCACAGTAAAAATAACAGTTTATCTTAATACATGTAAGATAATTTATATACATGTAACAGCAATCATGTACAAAAACAATTGTACATCATATAATAAAATCTGTATCTGAAAAATTTCCAAGTAAAGGAAACTGTAGATTCTGGGCCCCTTATTCAAAAGATTTGCTCTGAGCACTAAGCATTAGGGCTTGCACTATGCACATTTAGTGCTCATTCCCTTTATTCAAAGATATACTGTAGCACTGTGCTAATGGAATAGTGCAGCAACATATACTGCACAAACAGTACCTATAAAAAGCCGGTCTTTAACTGTGGTAAACCCCAGAGGGGTGCAGCGGCTAGCAGAATACATGCAGCTGAAAACAAAATGGCACACATTGTGTACCTGATACAGCTGGTCATGCAAGATAAGGAGAGGGTCAATGCCCTCCCGTGCCTCTGCGCAGGCCTTGGAGGTGCTGTGCTACAGTCAGTACCATCCATGAGTCACACTCAAAGTCTTCAGTGATGTACAAATTACGGGCTGGTACAAGATCAATAGGCTGATGATCATGCAGCTGTGTGAGCTGATGCATGACATGCCCTGGACAGACGCCCAGCACAGCCATGCAATGTCTTTAGAGCTCATGGTGACAGTAGTATTACGCTTCCTGGCCACTAGAACCTTCCAGATACCAGAAGGGGACACTACCGATATCTCACAGGTCTACCACGCTGAGCCTGTTGAGCCAGTTCTTAAATGCCATGATTGCACATGCTGGGGAGTTCATCATATTCCCTACCATACCATCAGAGAGAACAGCAACCATGCAGCAGTTCTACTGAGACTGGCTGCACCAATGTTACCATCTGGGAACCCACCAATGATGGACTGGAGAACTATGTCAATAGGAAGGGGTACCACTGCATTAACTGTCAGGTGGCGTGTGAAGCAAGAGGGCTCATCATCAATGGCTGGCACAGTTCCCTGGCAGTGTCCACAATGTCTTCATCTGGCACAACTCCATCCTGTGCCAGAGGTCCGAAAGTGGAGACATCCCTAGTGGGCATCTTGTTGGTAATTATAGAATGGCAAGAAAGAATCCTGGACTCTGATTGGTTATTGTGTGCCTGAGACAGTGATGTTACACAATAACATCACTGTGTGGATGAACACCTTTATTATTTTCTCCTCCCTTGAGAAACAAAGATATACTGCCTCACTGAAAATCTACTAAAAACATTTAATTTTTTTTTTATTTTGTGTAACATCGAGCCATTGTATAATTGCAATAAGGCACTCCAAGGTGTATGTTAGTGTGTAATATCATCACTCCTGGGGTGGTGGAAGCACTCGGCTTTGCCTCGTGCTTCAACCCACCCCAGGAGTGACGTTATGATGATACTAACCAATGCCCTTTACCTACACAGGAGACAGTGCATAACCCCTGAATCCCTGGCACCTCATGCTATCCTATGACCCACATCCACTGCAGAGGACAGATTCAATGTGGCACACATCACTACACTAGCATGATTGAGCATGTCATTGGCATGCTCAAAATGCAGTTCAGGTGCCTTAATCATTCTGGCGGTGCCCTACAATACACCCCTCATAAGACCTGTGCCATAGTGATGCACAATCAGGATTTAGAACCAAACATAGCACTATCTCAGCCCTGGCCAAAGTAACAAATGATTGGCAAAGTGAGCTGGATAAAAAAAAATGTGTATGTGCTGTATTCCTAGACCTGAGTAAGGCTTTCGACACGGTCGACCATGATCTACTCCTCTCTTCCTTGTATTCCATAGGCCTAGATGCATCTTCCCTTAGATGGTTTAATAGCTACCTCACGGAAGGACCCAGCAAGTGAAATCTGAAGGAGACCTATCTCCACTTAAGCCTCTGCAAAAAGGAGTTCCCCAAGGATCCATCCTAGGCCCAATCCTATTTGTCATCTACATCAATAACATCGATATTAATCTCACCAAAGCCACTGTACATCTGTTTGCAGATGACACTGTCTTATACGTCAGTAACCCCTCTCCTGTCTCAGCATGTGAAGAGCTACAAGCAGAATTCAATATGCTTCAACATCAGTTACTGGAAAAAAAACTTCTCCTAAACGCAAAAAAAACAAAGGCAATGTTTTTCTCCCCCCAAAATCAAACCGGCAACTCCTTTCTAAGCAATCTCCCCTCAACTCTCCACTGTTATGGGTGAAAATCTTGAATTCATCAAAAAGTTCAAATATTTGGGGGTTTGGCTAGACTATAGAGTCGACTATCTAACTCACCTGGAAGAGCTACTGAAAAAGCTCTGGCAGAATCTTGGCCTCTTTCACAGAATAAAGCATTTTTTAAATAGGGATTCAAAAAAGAAGTTGGTCCAGGGCACATTTCTCTCAGTTTTGGACTATGCAGACTTCCTATACGGTCGCTGCCCAACTCTTATCTGCATAAACTGGACACACTTTACCACAGAGCATTAAGGTTCATTACAGATCTTCCCCTCAGCACTCATCACTGCTCGCTCTATGATGCAGTTGGATGGTCTTCACTCCATTTCAGAAGAAATAGGAATGCCATACTATGGACATATAGGGCTTTATCTAAAAAGCTCCAAACTATATTTCAGATTGCTTCACACAGGTCACAGCAAGTAAATATGCCTTAAGAAGCCTCAACTTCATCATACTTAAAGTGCCCAATTTCAACACTCGGTATGGAGAACTACTATCAGCTACATACTATCTACTTTATGGAATATGGCCTTGAAGACCCTGAAATTGAGCAGTTACATTACAGTTACATCCTTCAAACATCTGTATACAAGGCTTATCCAAGAAAAATGTAACTGTTTCCACTAGTACTAGTGTAATTTAATACTAGTGCTAATCTTATCCTTCCTCCTCAGTCAGTCAGTCCATGGAATGAATCCACCCTTATCAAGTGCCTCTACCCCTTAGATGTATTACACCCCACCCTTCACCCAGCTCCCAGCACTTCCTTAACCTCATCATAGCCTATACCCCTGTCATTCTACCGCCAGTACAGGCCCAGCCTTTCTTAGGCATCACTTATCACTTATCCATCCACCTTATAATTAATATCATCTTCTCGTTCCCCGCCAACTTGCATCCTCCTGCTCCCCCCTTGTCCCCACTATCTCGTTAATTATCAAGTATTGAACATCTTGCTTAGAATGTATGTTAGACAATATGATTTATTTTCGAATTTTGTATATAATAGACCTTTTGTATGTGTTGTTTATCTGTTATATCTATGTAAGTTGAACCTTGACCTTACCAGGTCCATCTTGCAAATGAGCTGTGCTCAATGATGTTCACCTGGATAAATAAAGATTTGATTGATTGATTGATTGATAGTCCTTGCCTGTTATATATTTCACATCATGGCACTCGACTGTGAGATACGCCTGCAGTCCCCACAGAGACACCCTGCGGCGGATGTTGAGCCAGAAGACCATGGGATCCAAGGGTATACCCAAGGCCACTAGAATTCTGTGGCCGCAGAATTTTGCTAGAACTTGTAATCTATCAGAACTTCTGCGGTGCTTAGAATCTACTCTTCTTGTTGAATTTTTATTAATATTTCTGTTTTTCCATAGAATCTGGTTCCCTTCCCCTCTTTTTATATCCCAAACCCCTCTATGCTCAAAATGTGATGTTATCATTGCTATAACATCATATATTAGCTAATGAAATGGCTGCATTCTGCAACAGAAATGAACAGTCACTTATCTACCACAGCTCCCACTGCCAGAGACAGTGGCATAGCACATCAGGCATGGTGATATTTGCTCAACCTGCACTACAGCCTAATACAATTTTCAGTCTTATTTTATTGCACTAGGGCCAACTTAAACAAAACCCTGTCAGTAGCACAGACCTGTTAAGTCCATACCTCACTCTGTACAGACCTATTTGTACCTTTAAGGTATAGAGATGCCATCTGAAATGAATAACTGGTAAAATGAATTTAACTGTCATTTTTAAGAAAAATAAAGTAATTATGCCCAGAAAAGTGGAATATAACAATGTGTAGACGTGTTGAAAGAATAGACCTGTTAAATAAATAATTGCACTGTACACATTTTTGCCAGGGTTATTGATTACATATTGTCATTGGTTGATAGAATCACCTAAAAGTTATGGAGAAATGTTGTGTAGAGGGACAACTGTTGGGCCAGAGGGTAGCATGCTGTGTTTTCGTGCCAGCAACTCAGGTTCAGAGATTAGCTCTGGGAGCTGGCTGGCAGCACAAGGATTGGTGGAACACATCGTTGCTCAGAGCCTGGGAAGGTATGGTGCAGTGTTCTGTCACATGGTGGACACATTGTGCTGGTCTGGAGAGCTGTATCTCACAATCGGTTCACATGCATGTCATGGCCTGATGGTGTTACGCAGTGTGTCAGGGAAAGCAGGTTGACATCAAAAATGAGTTTTGCAATAACTCCTCTATTCCATTTCTAATGGGACCTGCATGAGTGAGGATGCTAGTTCATGGAAATTGAAAAAATATATATATATATATATATATACACAGACACAGTATCTCTGTGACTCTCACTACTCACACACACACACACACACTTGTATGTATGTTACAGATTGCATATAAATATATAAGTGGTACACAGTGGGAACCTCATGAGTGGTATAGAAAGCACATACAAATATATAAGTGATAGACAGTAGAAACCTCATTAGTGAGATAGATAGCATGCATATAGAAATACATTATTTATCACATAAGATCCCCTCTGCATATGTCATTTATTTAACAGGCTAGGAACTTAAGGGAGAGACATTTGTTTTGCCTTTTTAGGCATAAAATTATTTTTATAATTCTGTTATTTTTTGAACTAGTGTCACTGTGCTTTCTACCATCCTGATTGCTATAACCACTGCCATGAAAGTGAAGTCATGATGATAAGCTGTCACTGTGATGTGGTAGTTTGTTAGTGCTGCAGAACTTCTGCAGAAATTACAAACCACTGCCGCAGAAGTTCTGTGGCAAATGGTAGTCTTGATGCAGAACTTGGTCCTACTGTGCCGTAGAAAAGTAGGGGCCCTGGGTATACCATTGTAACAGTGACTCTCTTACAGTGATGCTGTTACAGTGACAGCAACCTGCCAAAACCCACAGTGTCAACCAGGTTGCCGGAGCGATGACTGAGTCATCGACTCCGGAGTTTGATCACTCTTCCCCAAGATCTGCATCCCAGAGTTGGAATCCTTAAGTCCGGGGAAGGGGGGCTGGAGGCAGATCCTCCCCCCGCATGATCATGTGTCGGTGCATTTTCTGGTCACGAACCAAAGTCAGCGGTGTCAGGGATGTCAGTGACCATGTATCGCTATAGGGGAGGTCGCTGACATTCCTGTCGCCATTGCATGGTGGAAGTGGATGCAGGACCAGGGGGTTAACCGGGGATGAAAATAAATAAAGTCCCATCCCAGTAAGTGGGGAGTTAAAGGGGCTGAAAATATATACAATGTCATAGTGGTGGTGATGGAGTTTAAAGGGGGCAGAAAATAAATAAAATGCTATCCTGGAAAGGCTGAGTTAAAGGGGTCTGAAAATATGTATAATGCCAAACAGACAGAGGTGGTTAAAGGAGACTGAAAATAAAGTGCCATCCTGGCTGGGGGGAGGGGGGGTTATAAAGGTGGCTGAAAAGAAATAAAGTGGCATCCTTGCAAGTGGGGTTGTAAAGAGGCCTAAAAATAAAGAGACATCCTGGCAGCGGGGCTGGAAATAAATAGGAACATAGAAAAGCGACGGCAGAAAAGGACCTCCAGGCCCTAGTCTGCCCATTTGCCTGGCATCCCCTAGGCCTGCCCTGAATTCCCCCCCCTCAACAGCCCTCTATGCCTGTCCCAAGCCCTCTTGAACCCCCCCCCACTGAATTCTCACCCACCACTTCCCTAGGCAGCCCATCCCAGGTGCCAATCACCCTCTCAGTAAAGAAGTTTTTCCTGTTGCTGCCCTTAAACCTACCCCCTTAGGTTGGAGATTATGACCCCTTTTTCTGTGACACCCCTTCAATTGGAAAGGGTTCTCAGTAGGCACTTTGTTGGTCCCTTTTAGGTCTATTGAAGGTCTCTGTCATGTCCCCTTTCTCCCTCCTCCGCTCCAGAGGGTACATGTCAAGGGCTCTCAGCCTCTCCTCATACAGCAGGTGACTGAGCCCCTTCACCATTTTGGTTGCCCTTCTTTGTACCTGCTCCACATCCTTTTTCAGTAAGACCTCCAGAACTGGACCCATTCCAGATGAAGCCTGACCAGCTGGGTGTACAGAGGAATCAGGACCTCTTTCTTCCTGCTGGTGAACCCCCTTCTAGTACAACCCAACACTTTGCTGGGTTTTGCCACTGCCCAGCCACCTTTAAGTCTTGAGAGATGATGATTATGATGCCAAGGTCCCTCTCCTCCATGGTAACTGCTAGGGGCTTGCCCCCCCCCCAGTCTGTATTCCATTCTCCCATTCTTTCTGCCCAGGTGCATGACTTTGCATTTCACCATGATGAACGATGATTTCCACTTCCTGACCCACTCCTCTAGTTTCCCTAGGTCTCTCTGCATCCTCTCAACTCCATCCTGTATGTCTACTCTATTGCAGATTTTTACATCATCCGCAAACAGGCTCACTCTACCCTCCAACCCCTCCACTGTCACTTATATAGATGTTGAACAGCAGGGGTTCTGGCACACCACTAGTGACCCCTGACTCACCCAAGGGGGACCCCATTGACTAACACTCTGTGCATTCTGTCCACTAACCAGTTGTGTACCCACCCTATAACCACCACCTCCAGCCCCAGGCACTCCATTTTGTGCACAAGCCCACTGTGCGGTAATGTATCAAAAGCCCTCTGAACTCCAGGAAGGCTATGTCCACTGACCCCCCCGATCCACCGCCCTAGTGAGCCAGTCAAAAAACCCAACCAGATTTGTCTGACAAGATCTGCCCTTGGTAAAGCCGTGCTGTCTTAAAATCTGCAATAGAGTAGACATGCAGGATGGAGCTGGGAGGATGCCATCCCCTCTCCTGTGAACCCTGTCCTTCCTGAAAGGCGTATAACCTGGGATGTTCTTGTCCCAGTCCTGTCTATCATGAAACCAAGTCTCCATAATTCCCACTAGGTCCAACTTCTCATCTTGCATGATTGCTGCCAGGTCTGGGACCTTGTTACCCAGGCTTCTGGCGTTTGTGCATACGGCTCTCCAGTAAGTGGTTTCCCCAGCCCCCACCACCCCTGTCTTGATGGTCTTTGCCTTGCGTGTGATTGCATTTCCAGCCCCAACTGGATGGCTTGTCTTCTGTGGGGAGGGGAGAAGGGACAGCTGTCCCCCTTGCCGAGTGCACTGTTAGGTGATACTTGCAGCTTCCCCCCACTCCCCCCAGTTCAGTTTAAATTGTAGTGTGCACTAAAAAACTCCTCCAGATTCCACTTAAGCACCTCCTTGCCCTGTCTATTTAGGTGTAGCGTATCAGGGGCAAAGAGGCCGTCATCCTGCCAGAGAGTCCCCCACTGGCCTACCACCCCATAGCCCTTCTGGACACACCATTTAGAGAACCAGCTGTTGAACTCCGCTATTCTCTGCTGTCTATCTGTGCTAGCTCTAGGGACTGGAAGCACCTCTGAGAATACCACTGAATGAAAGCACAGGTTGTTACAGAACCGCGATAGGGCTTCAAACCTTGCTTGAACTTCCATAAGGCTGTGCCCAGCTAGGTCATTCATCCCCAAGTGGAATACCAGGTGGGTTCTCATATCCTGTTGCTTCCCCATGAAGGGATGTAGTAAATGACCTCAGCAGTTGTCACTCCTGGCAAGCAACTGACCCACACCTTGATACCCCTACCACCCTTTCCCCCCCGCTGATACCCCTAACCATGGAGGTCCCTACAATTATGACCTTATCCTCAACCTTGCATATACCAGAACCACTTTCTGCCTGTACCCCTGCATCCCCAACAATCTTGACCTTATCCTTAAAATTGCCTACATTGCACCACTTCTTGCCTGGCCCTCTGCAGCCTCACCCTTCCTGCGACGCGCTTTTTTGGTCCCTGGGACCTTCTTTCTAACCACTGCCCCACTGCTATTAGGTCCCTCAGTAGAATCCCCCTGGTGGCAGTCACCCAGACACTCAGAATTAGACCCTGTGGCCCCAGCACCCCCCCTGTCCTCTAGCTCTCCATGCCCCCTGTCAGCACTGAGCACCTTCTCCTGGGCCTGCATGGACACCGCCTGTGATATGTCTGTTGTCAAGTCCAATCCACACTGTGGGGCTATAATGGCGCCCCCTTGAGGTGACTCCACTTTTGTGCCCTCTAACCCCTTGCTCCCCCGACCCCTGCACTCCCCTCTGGTCAGGTCCGATTGAGGTGTCCCCACTTCTCCACCCTCTGAACCCCCTTAGCCAACTCCCTACTCCTCCTATCCATGGAGGATGTCCACTGCCCCATCACACCTACCCTCCTCTGGCCATCCTCAGTTACCAGCCCACGTGACTCTACCTTGTCCTCCTCCAACCCAGCTACCTTCTCCTCCTCATTCTTACTTAAAAGTAGTGGTGAGAATCTGTTTTTAAGCTCTATGCCTAATTCCTCACTACCCCCTGAAGGTACCCCCCCTCGCTAGCTCCTGAGCACACCCCCAGGTCCTTTGCCCCAACCTTCTCCCAATAGCTGTTGCTCTTCATGCCGTTTGCTTCACCCCTACCAAGGCCCTCCTTCACTCCTTGAGTTCCATCCCCCCTTCCCTCGATGTTACACGAGTGTCTCTGAGCCCAGAGGACAGCCTCTGGCCCCAACTGGCTTGCCACTTTTCTCCCCCCAGCCCCCATCCCCACCTCCCTCTGCCTGGATAGCATTAGCATGCCCCCCCTTCTTGCTCATGAGCCCGGGTGTAGCTACAGGACCCAAGTGACCAGCCCCTCTGCTCCCCCTTCCAGGACTGCCTCAGTCCTCCCCTCCCTTCCTGCCTAAGTACTACCTTGGCCATGATAACTCCCCCTCTAAGTTTAGCAAACTGGCAGCAGACCATACACCCCCCCCATTCTCCAGGTCCAGTCCAGAATCATGGTGGACCCACATCCAGTACACCACACGACCCTACGAAAAATGCCAGCCCTAGTGGCTTGAGGCCCCTGCCTCTCCCTTGGCCCCATCCTCTGCTGAAGGCCCCAGCAGTTTAGTTACAAGTGTAGCACCTCCCTCACCCACCCATCCACACACTCTAACCCTGCTCAGAGTCAAAGCCTATATTCAGCAAAGCATATATTTCACATGCACTTAACAGATACAGTACAACTTAAAGCCTAAACTCGGCACACAACTTAAAATATAACACTTCTATCACTTGGTAGCTTTAAGGCACATTCGACCAAATTGATGGTACAGTAAGACACCCCCACAGAAAATCTCCCCCTTGGCAGTCCAAGAACCACTCCCCTTTGAAAACGGGAGCCAATGTATCTCCTCCCCCTGCCAGTTCCTTTAGTTTATAATCCAGCAACCGCTCCCCTTAAGAACACCAATCCACAGTAGCTCTAACCCTTGCTAGTTCAACTAACCTATTTAAAATGGAGGTGGTTGGCGGGAGAAAATACTGGCGCAGCAACACAGCTTCCAGTCTGAAGATGTCTGTATGTGTCTGGGTGCCTTGCTTTTAAGCCCAGCCACTCAGACAAATCTGCACCTTTCACGTAGATTGGCTCTGTCCAGCAAAGGAACCTCCTCCTTCCCCTGCAGTCCTTTTTCTTGCTTACTTCTGCAGCCGACTCGGCCGAAATCCCATCTGCCTCCCAGTATGGCTGCTGATGTGGTTGCATCTCCAGCTGCCTCTTGGTGCAGCAACACAGCTCCCTGTCTGAAGATGTCTGTATGCGGCTTGGCACCCTGCTTTTAAGCCCAGACGCTTGGACAAAATTTGTGCCTTTGGGCTGGCAAAGGGGGCTGAAAATAAAGTGGCATGCTGGCAAGGGGGTCTGAAAATAAAGTGACATACTGGTGGGAGGGGGTGAAAATAAATAAAGTGACATCCTGGCAAGGGGGACTGAAGATAAATAAAGTGGCGTCCTGGCAAGTGGGAGTGAAGATAAATAAAGTGACATCCTGGCAAGGGGGGGGGGCTGGAAATAAATAAAGTGGCATCCTGGCAAGGGGGAGTCTGAAAATAAAGTGACATCCTGGCAAGGGGACTAAAAATAAATAAAGTGGCATCCTAGCAAGGGGGCTGAAAATAAATGAAGTGATATCCTGACAAGGGGGGCTGGAAATAAATAAAGTGGCATCCTGGCAAGGGGGGCTGAAAATAAATAAAGTGACATCCTGTCAAGGGGGGCTGGAAATAAAGTGATATCCTGGCAAGGGGGCATAAAAGGTTCCTAAAAATAATATGTTGTTCTAGCACTGCCTTAATTATTTCCTCTCATACATTCCAGTAATGACATGCTAATGTGGGTTTTGCCCTCCACATGTGAAATTAGCTCATTTGCATACTCTGTTTGAATATTGCAGTTTTGCTCCAAGTGCCATCATAATTGTTCAAAGGCTAACACTATCAGTGATATTGCACTAGTGCAACATCCACATGTGACGCTGGCATGATGTCATACATTGTGAACGACATCATCATACAGGGCAGACATGCACACTATGATGTTGCGCAATGTCACTATGCATGTGCAAATCTTGTAAATGCATGCGCACTAAGCACATGTGCCCCTCATGACTACTGCACGAGGACAAGTCCAGCCCCCTGGAAGTATGCATAATGCTGCACTGATCCACATTAGCACTGCACTAATGCCAAGACATGCTGCACAACCAGAAAGGACACACCCATACAGCTACTACCTTGAAGCAACTGCAGAATGCCATCAAGTAGGAGCAGGCCTTTGATGCAGCAGGACCAAAGATGGTCAGCAGCTGAGCTGGCCAACCTGAGCAACCTTGTCATGGCCAGGGATGAACATTAGCTGGGCAAGGGGGGCTGTGACAGAAAGCCCATTGTGTCAGCATCAGTGAGGCTCACTGTAAGGACAGGTGTTAGACACACCAGCGATCAATATTGCCATAGGTACAATGGCTTGCAGAAGAGGGAGCACTGCCACCTGCAGCAGCTGAGGTCAATGGTAGAGACTGGCACTGTTCCAAGGCCATAGGAGTACATAGGGCTCTGTATGTATGGTTTTGGTGATGTCCTGTGTGCAGTACTGTTTCCATGACAATGCACCTCCTGGGTATTGTCACTGAGGGAATGTGCACTGTACCTGTATTCCCTGTTGTGTCCTATGGGCCTGCTCCATTGTATAGCCTGATCATACCAATGCAGGTGTATGGGAGCACTGTCCCAATAGATGTTCCAGGTGTCCTGTATAATATAAGACCCACTGTTGATCTCCGAAGCATGCACCTTACATGGCAACAAAGGAGTGTGCTAGCACAGTGACATGGCTGAGGTGTCAGGGTGGATGACTGTGTTATGTAACATGCTCTACATGCATTTATGGTGGCAGGTGTACACAACTGCACTTTGCAGTAGCCACCGTCTGTTTTATGTGCACAGTCTGTGTTAGGCATTATATCTGGTGGTATGCACATGCCACATAAAGCATGGTGTACTATCACATTGTACATGGTGTACCACTCTTGGCCTAGCAACTGTGTTCAGCTATGCCTACAGTACAATGCCCTACACTACTGTTGCACAGATATGCTTCCTGTGCCCCTATTATATGAGACCTGGGCTTTCATACATCCTACTGCATACTATAAGGTGTACGTGGCATGTAACTGTCATGTACAGGTATGTTGGACATAGGTGGAGAGGATGGCTGGATAGAGGCACTACACAGGTTAGGCATACACTGTTCTAGCCATAGCAACAACAGTGGGTGTAGCATTCTGTAATTGCCAGGAACATGGAACACCTGCCTGTGTAGGGTGCCACATCTGTGTATAATGGTAAGATATAGTCCTACACAGTCCTGTACATGCACATGTGTCAACTGGTGCACAGTACCAATATATATGGGCATGTATACTGTTTAAGAGTTATGGTACTGTTACATACGTTCCTCTGCATACTATTGATTACATCTCCTTTCTCCTCCTACACAGCAACCAGAGCCTAGCAGGGCAAGCTAGGGTCGCAGAGCATCAGTGTCACAGATGGGAACAGTGGTAGGAGACACCTGCCTGTGAAGGGGACCGGTGTGGCCAAGATAAGGAGGGACAGTCCACAGACTCACATCCATGTAAGTATCCACCATTGTGTGTGCCACCTTCTGGGTTGCATATGTACACTATGCTGCATACTTCTGTGGTCTGGGACAGATATCCATGTGTACCTTGCCGTGCTGCATGCATGCCTGTGGGGGCAGCACCTGTACAGTTGTGGGTGGGGGACACTCACCCAGACCTTGGGACATTGTCCCACCACTGACACCATGGTGTGTCATGGTTTGTGCAGTCTACAGTTCTTTACATCCTTGGAATGGGCATGTTGCCCCATGTGTGTGTACTGTGTCTTGGTCTACATTGCACCAAGCAGTGGTGTGTCTCCTCTGCTGCTGGCCCAGTGCACAAGGGAGCTGGCAGTAATGCTCACAGCCACAGCTGGTATGCCCATTATTGTCATTCAGGTCTGTTGTGCCAGATGAGACTATATAGAGAATAATGCTTCGCTCTCGAGGTTTACATATTATCACACAACTTGGGTGTGTGAAAAAACTCCATATCAACTCCCTACACGTGTTTTATTTTTTATAATAACTGGTGCTAAAAAAATTCTCAGAATTACCAGTATGATGAGACACGAGGCCAAAATGCTCATACTTTCTTACAAGTAGGCACGCCCCATGCCATTCAAGGACTGACATCACATAACATGCTAGCGTGGGGGGGGTGCCTACTAGTAAAGAAGTATGAGTGTTTTTGCCACAGGTCTCTGTGCTGGTTTTTACCAGCGAGTTTCTGTTTACGTTTGAGAACGGTCTCGTGCTGCCTCGGACAGTTTCATTGGTTGGTGCTTGTGTATGCTTCTCAGCGCGAGGATGTAAAAGTGGGGGTGTTGCGAGTTTTTTCATATCAACCTGCAGTTTGATACAACTTTTCACAGTTGCTAAAAACGGGTTGCTATTGGGCTTTACCAGTTATTATATATGCATATCTGTCTGGTGAAGGTAGGCAAAGGCCAATTTTGTACCAGTACACCATTGTATCATGTTGCGTGCATCATACAGCACCTGTGGCAGTCTGCCTACATCAGTGCCATTTCCAGTGCCATATGCACAGTGTGCACGCCACTTCATCTTATGGGAGCAGGATTTAATTGTGGCATGGTGTTAGCAGTGGAGGGACATTGGTGGGCATTGCATGCACCCTACCATTCAGGGCCGGCTGCAGGTTTTTGTGGGCCCTGGGCAATGGACCTCCAATAGGCCCCCCTCACCTCGACCCCCAACCAAAATAAAGAATTAAACAGTATCTAAGCAAAAGCAACTGAAAACGATAGCTCAGACAATAAGCAACATGTAGTGGAAAAAAACAGTACAGTATCTCTATGTCCAGCTGAGTCCTTGAGAAACAGTAGCCTATTGCAACATTGCACATTCAATAAGGTCTTGCAAATGAAAAATAAGAGGTGAAAGAATAAGTGCCTCAGCTGGGACATGAACCAAAGCCACCCGAAATACCATTCCGATTGCACTAAGCAGCTGCACAACTGAGACAACTGGAACCTGGGCCATCCCAGAGCACATTACGCATTAATATAATGTGCTCAGTGATGGCCCAGGTTCAAGTTGTCTCAGTGGAGCAGCTGGTTAGCACAACTGGGATGGTATTCCGAGCAGCCTGTGTTCAAGTCAGAGCTGAAGCACTTATTCTTTCTCACCTTTGTTTGTAACTCCTACATTCACCTTCTGTGCTGGATTGCCCCCATTATTCTACAAATTCGAGAGGCAGGGCAGAACATTGGATCAGTGTTAGGTAAGTTACTTTTTCTATTACTTTTGGAAACTTGTTCCAGAAAGCTCTGTGCAGTCGCTAGCAAGGATGGAGAAGCACTGGAATAAGTAATACACCTTGCAGTTACAATTACTTATGTCTTTTTATACAAAAGTAATACATAACTGTAACTGATTACATGTATTTGAAAGTAACTAACCCATTACTTTTAAATAAATGTCATCTGTTATAGTTTTTTATCATTTTTGTATAGTTTTTGTATAAAAAGAAATAAGTAGCTGTAACTGTCTGGTGTATTACTTTTTTCAGTATTTCACCATCCTTGCTAGTGACCAAACAGAGCTCTCCTGGATCAAGTTTCTAAAAGAAATAGAAAGTCATGGAAAAAGTAACTTACCCAACACTGCATTGGGTATATATATATATATATATATATATATATATATATATATACACACATATATATATATATATATATATACATACACACATATATATATATACTGTATATCAGGCACTATATCTTTAAATGCAAAACAGGATATGTCTTTAAAAGGGAAATCCCATTTTTCAACACTAAAGATTTTTACAAGAAAGACAGTGCAAAAAGCAGCAATCACATGGTTAAAATGGTGATCATGAAAGTCTGCAGTAGACTCAGCAAACCACTATCATGTCTCTTCTGGCACAATTCTGCTGTGGTCCCCCCTCTCCACAGACAGTTATCATCAGTACTGTATACCCGTAGACACTGGGGAGGGGGTGAGCTACACATACTTTACATCAGAATGCAGATTCAACCCCTGTCTGAATCTCTTCTCTAGGGATTCTCTTCCCTTACAATTAAAACCTCTGCTTCCTTTTGTTGCATAACCTAAAGTAGGTAACAGGTTAGAGTTTCAAGCCTCTCTGCTTGAAACATTCTAAATTAAAGTTAAAGCCATGGTCTGTCCTCTTCAAATGGGGTGGGGTAGGGTGGGGAAGAACCCTGGGCCAGGCTGCGTTTTCTTCTCACTTTCCTCCACCCCGGATGTGCTGTGTGCCCCAAGTGAACAGAGATTCCCCCAGTGGGCCAATGATCTAATGTCAGCAGACCGTCCCAGACACTTTATCCCTCCAGTGAATCTGTGTAAATGACATTGCTCTTGCATTTTTACATCATGTCTGGCCTGCTACTTAATTGCAGAGTTGCAGTTCATTCTTAAATTCTTCCTTATATCAACTCCCTCTCCTCCTCCGAGTCATCCTCCGCTCCTCACCACTCTCCAGTCTCCAGTCTCCTCATCTCACAGCAAGCAGCTCACTCTGTGTCTCCTACTGTCTGGAGGAAGACTTAGACTCTGAGAGACTGCTGTGGCTGTGCCCACCAGGCCCCAGCTGCCCGCCCGCTCGATAATAGAAAAGAAAATTAGTCCGACGCGATGCCGGCTGACCTCTTCCCCTTTACTCCCATCCCATCTGAGACTTGACTCCTCTAACCATCCGATCTGCCAACTGCCATGGTCCGTTGACCATTACCATTACTTTCACCTGCTTTTTTTTTACTCCCATCCCCAACAAACTTTCCCTCTTCCGGCGACCCTCCCTGCTCACACTTAAGAGGCAGGCATCTCCCACTTAAGTGATGTCAGACCTGGCTCTATGTCATGACTGTCCTGCCCACATGCCTTCTTAGCCAGTCGCAATCAATGTCCTGTTTCCGCGCATGGACAATGACGTGCAGCTAGCGCTATGCACACTGGGACTTGGAGTTTGGATCCAGAAGGACACGAGTCAACAGTTGTCTGTGTGTTGTTACTAGCATTCTGTGGGCCAGTTACTAGCTTTCTGTGAGCTGGTTACTAGCTTTCTGTGGGCCAGGAAGGGGGGGGCCACTCAAGTCTGTCTGGATCATGGCAGAACTCTCACTAGCTGAGCTCCCCCCCCCCAACACCACAACCTTTTTTGATTTCTCCCAATCTGGTTGACTGTTTTTTTTTTCACTTTTAGAGCCTTGTGATGGGCCCTCTCAGTTGTCAGGGCTCCAGGCAGTTGCCCATGTGACCCGGGTGCTGACTCCGGCCCTGCTACCATGTGTGATCAGGATTGTGATGCATAGTCAGAAGTATGTAACCTACACAGTGATGATCCGAGTATGATTATTCCACTGTACACAGGCAGTACCATGGATACATTTGAACACAGCTGGGTCTTTGTAGAGCTACTGTCCTGCACTGGCTCTGTGTGAGTGGTAACCTAATATCTAGGGTAGAGGCGACATCTGCTGGGGGGGGGGGTGCCTTCAACTGGATCTGCATCTTACACCGGTGTTCTGCTGAAAAGTTGAATGAATACAGTGCCCATCCGCATACAATACCACTGCACTTGCACGTGACCCTGGCTGCTGCACATACTGTAGTACTGCATGACGGTGCTGTCCATATATAGCTGTGTTGGGTCTAAGACGTTTTCTCAACTATCAATTGACCGACGCTCAGCTCCCCGATTCTAATTTCCCAAAAGGTACATTAGTCCAACTATTATAATACCGCATATCAAGTTACCGACTGTAAACACAACAGCCTATTGCTGTTTACAGTACTTAGTCTGCTACCTTTGTTTTTTCCTGAACTGCCCCCTGCACGATCATTCCTCCCTATTGTTCCTTGGCAGGTCCTGTCCTGTCCCCTGCTTTCCCGGCTGCTCTCCCTACATGGTGGAGCCCTTTTCCTCTGCATGCCCTGTCCTGCCTGGCCCTCCCCATCCCCTCCCGTACTTTCATTGGGTCCGTTCTCCTCATGCTTGCCTGTCTGAACTCTGCTCCCTCCTCTTGCCGACTGTCCTCAGTGCCTTTGGCCTCTTTCAGTCGTGTCAAAAAGGTTTGGCCAACTTCTTTTTAAACAAATGAACAGTATGACCAGTTTGGTAACTGCCTCCTGCATTTCAATGCCTGTTGTGTTATCTCATCGGGATAACAGCAGTCAGTAAAATGCGCCATGGGATTACAAGTACATCGGGATTGTGTAGTCGGGCGATTGAGTGTTGGGCAACTGGGAGTCAGGCAAACATACGGATCCTGCTGTGCTGTGGGTAACACATATGCCTGGGCCTTCCCCTGCAACTGACAAGGGTGGTTCTTGGATGTTTGTTGTCCTGTACATATGTGTTGGCCTGTGTGCTGCATGGCTGGTGTGCTGTGTGTGCTGCTCCTCCAAGCATCCCAGGCCATTACACAGTCTATGGTGCTCTGGTTTGGTGCTGCTGCCGTTGCTTATGCTGGATTTCAACATCTGGCATGCCTGCTAGTGTTGTGTGTCCCTTCCATGGCTCAGTCATGCTCCATTCAGCATGGCACACTCATTCTATGTGCAGTCCTCTACTGTTCAGGTTCACAGTGCTGTCTCTCGTATTCCACACACATATTCCATTGTGGCTGTTTGATTCCTCCACCTATGTGTGGCATGGTGACCCATGCATATGTGTCATCTGGTTGTATCTGTGTTATGTACTTTATGCCACACCAGTATTCCTTGTCTTGTGTGCACAGCTGGTGAAGTTCAGTGCATTTTCGTACATTGGTTCCCAGGGAGCCACAGGATAGAGGCAGGATGCCAGCCTTCAGGAGATGAGAGATAACCTTCTTCTCAGACAGGTCTGTCTGCTATGGCTGCTGGTCCAATGAGTGGGTGAGCTGCCAAAAGTGAATGCAAGGGAGATTTAGCAGCAGCAACAGCCACCACCACTGCCACCTCCTACTGCCCCTTGATGGGACTTTTAATGTGAGCACTAATTTATGTTGTTTTTATGGGTTGGTGCCTTTTGTTTTGAGGCAGATGGGTGCCCTTTTGTTGGTTTGATATGGGCGTGTGCCCTTCCATTATTATTATTTTTTTTCTATTTAGATATTTTTTTGCTTTGGAGCCCTTGGCAGGAGGTTACAGCTCTCCTGACAGAGGGACTTTCTCTCCGGTCCTGCCACTCCCACCCTCGCTGATCCCCAGAAATTCCCCTGTGGATTGCTTCCTGCAGTCACCAGTGAGGAGGTTGACGGCTTCTCCTTCCCCCTGGAGACCCAATCCAGAAGCCAGAAACAGCCCTCGGGAGTGGCAGACCATCACAGAGACTGTCAGGCTCTTTTTCTGCCTTTTTTCTCCCGTCCTCTCCCCTACCAATGTGAGGACTTCAGAACATGCCTCCTGACCAATACTGCTCTCCAGCCACTGCCAGAAGGCAGTCAATGAGCAGGACAACAAGTCTCCCTCCCCCCAAAAAAGGAGAGCAGTCCTCTGGATGCTTGATCCTCTATCCTCCTGCCAACCCCCAGCAGCCTGGACTCTTTCCTGAACCTGAGGCGCTGGCATGGTGTGAGGTGTAGCAAGCAGCGCCTCAACCTCTAGTGCCACCAGGTCAGCTTTCTTTTGTTGTTTTTAATGGGTGGGTGCCTTTCATTTGGTTTGATATGGACAGATGCTCTTTCTTTTGTAGTTGTCAATGGGCAGGTACCCTTCTTTTTGGAATGATACAGGCGAGTGCTCTTTTTCAGTTTGAAACAGATGGGTGCCTTTTTCTTTTGTTTTTCCCCTCTACTCCATGTGGGCAGTGGCCCTTTTGTTTCTTGCCACTCCCCATATGGGTAGTTGCCCTTTTTCTTTTGTTTCTCCTCCACCCAGTATGGATGGTTACCCTTTTTCTTTCATTTCTCCCCCCCCCCCTTGTTTTTCTTGTTCTTCTGTTTTGTATGACCTGTTGCTATTTTTTGTACAGTAAAGTTTAGTTTAGAGACATGCTGCTGCTGTGTTTTGTGTCTTTTATTGGTGCCCTCCTCATACTAATTGCTGCCCCCCTGTGTTCAGTACTATATTCTTTGCTCTATTCAGTGCTGTGCAAGTGCATGGTGCTGGTACTATTTGTGCTGCACCTGTACAATACATTTGCACAGCATGTGTGCAGTCCTATATTCAAAGGTGATAGTGCATGGGCAATTCCTTTGAATATCCCAGTGGTAGGTTACTTCCTCTAGTGCAGTGCTAACTCAGGCCCAGTGCAAGTGCAGATGGCTGAATATGGAAACCAACGGATGAAGAATGCTTCACTGTACAATCATTTAGCTGACAAAAATATATTATTTAAAGATTGTGTTAGCTCAAGTAATAAACAATGTCAGGGCATTACTAATTACCTCCTTGGAAGATGACATTATTAATGCAAAATAATTTCTATTACTAAAATGTTCTCTTCCCAAGAGGAGGAGCCACCCATTTACCCTTTAAATCTGACAGTTGGGTACATTCCAAAGAAGATGAAGACATATTGAGTACTAGGATTTTTCACACTTAATTGACACCTACTAACCACCCTTTGTGACCAGTAAACATTTGAAAGCAACATTTTGCTAATTGTTTTCTACAAAACGCTTTCAAACAGTATAGTAAGTATTTTTCTGTACCCCCACTGATTCTTATAAAGTGCATACTCTGCCAGAATTTGAGAGCTTTCAATTCTCTCAAGATCCTGCTGAATTTCTGTTTCAAAAATTTGTCTCTGTTTCAGTTCTGTGCTATGGTTAATATTCTGTGTGAATTAGGCTGGGAAGCCTAAGTAATAAGGCAGACAAAAAACATAACCTGATGGATTTTCTAACATCCTTGGGTATGACCCAAGTAATACAGGATGCCACTAGAACTAATACGAAGGATCCTAACTCGTCATCTATTTGGATTTAATATTTACTATGTGCCCAGAAAAGATTCTTTCTAGCGGTGTCTTGTCAGACTCTGTATCAGACCACCAAATGACTTTTTGCATAAGAAATCCGATTAGGAAAGGGGCCCCTGGGAAACTAGATAACTACAGATCTTATCAAAATTTTGATTACATAGATTTTATGATTGACCTGGAAAAAATACATTTGAATGGAGTAGATTTAATTCCTACAGTAAATGTTGCATGGTCCTTATTTTGCCACGATCTTACGAAGGTATGCAATAAGCATGCCCCAGTAAAAAAACAGAAAAGTAGAATCTAAACATGCTCCCTTGTACAACACATATCTATTAAGACTAAAAAAAATAAATGGGATAACTCTTGGAGAAAAGCAAGGCTTACTAAAAATGGACAAGACTGGGTCAAATACAAGCCACTAAGGAATAACTACACCTTTGAAGTTAGGAAAAAAACAAACAAGACTATTAGAAACAAGCATTTGTCAATGTCAAATGTTGTCTCGCTGGCAATGGTAGTGCAGGAGTTAGAGATGCATAATCGGAATGGCGGTGAAGTAATGAACTGACACCAACCCCACCCCCACCCTGCAGAGACTGACAGGCACTGGGGTGTGCCTTTGGGTCATGAGCTATAACGTTCATGCCATTTTACCTCACCCTACCCTGTAGACACTGACAAGTGTTGTGGTGTGCTTTGGGGTCTTTGGGCCTTATACTTACCCCATTCCATAAGGAAATATGCTGAGATGGGTGCAGAATAGGAGAATGGGGTGAATGTTAGGGCCAAACACAGCAAGGCACACCTCAATGCCTGTTGGTGGCTGCAGGGTGGGGTTGTGGGGGTAGAATGGCATGAGCATTACATCCAATGATCCCAACTCACACCCCTGATGCATGTCAGTCTCTACAGGGTGGGATGTTACGGTTGGAAACCCTAACGCTGTAGGCATTTGTTGGTGTTTTCACTCCAAATCGTCAACATGGGCTTTTTGTGACCCCACCTCATGAAGAGTGGCACTATCAGTTTGTTAGCCGAAAGGTGGTTTTGCACAGTGACTATGTCATTTGATGACAGAGGCATGAAAACACATTTTGGGCAGGATGTGAAAAATGACAACTGTATTTTTCATGAGGAGGTGTAAAAAAAATGGCAATGGTGAAAATCTGGAGTTAAAATATGAAAAATTGGTGAAGTCATGAGCAGGCATAGAAACTGCGCAAAGCACTTTTTTAACCACATTTTCGACATTGGCATTTTGGGACCTCCCCTCATGAACAGTGGCACTGTGAATTTGTTAATCTATCCCAAAAGTTGATTTCCCACAGCGACCATGCCATTGTGCGCCAGAGGTGTGAAAACACATTTTGGGCAGGATGTGGAAAATGACAACTGTACTGTTCATGAGGAGATGTGAAAAAATATCAGTGTTGAAAATCTGGCACGAAAATATTGCAAATTTGCTAAGTTACAAGGGTGTGTGGAAACTGCACAACACACGCTTGTAACACAGTCATTGTATGGAGTTTCATCACCAAATTTTCAGCATCGGCATTTCAGGACCTGTGCTCATGAACAGTCTCACCATCATTTTCTCAAACTGTCCTGAAAACTGATTTCGCATAGCGACCACACTATTCTGCGCCAGATGTGCGAAAACACATTTCACCCAGGATATGTAAAATGACAGCTGTACTATTCATAAGGAGGTGTGGAAAAATGTAAATTTTGAATATCTGGAGTGAAAATATTACAAATTCACGAAGTTATGAGAGCACATGTAAACTGCGCAATGCACGATCGTATAACAGCCATTTTTTGGATTTTTTTCACCAAATTTGCAACATAGGCTTTTTGAGAGCCCCTCTCATGAACAGTGCCACTGTTCTTTCCTTAATTGGTCCCAAAAGGTGATTCCATGCAGTGTCCACGAAATCACCTTTTGGGACCAAACAACGCCATTACAGTGACTGAATTCATAAGGAGGGGTCCCAATAACCCCATGTTGAAAATGTTCGGCCAAAATTTCCAAATTTCCCAAAATATGCACCAAAGTTGAACAAACCCTATTTATGCCATTATACAGCTTGCCGGTATTTCTTCAGTTTGTGGTCGGCTTTGAAGAGCGCAGATGTGTTCCTGGTCCATTGAAGATTGTTGAGCAATGCTCTGCAGGTAAGTATGGGGTGAGGAAGGTGTGGGGAGGCAGGGTGTGCAGAGGGTGGGCACGGGTTGGGGAGGAGCCACGGAGTCGACAAGGGACCGTTTTCTGCTTTTCAGGTGTGAAAAAAAAAACATTGCGGGATGGTTTTTCTTTTACGGGGCATTTGGCATGCTGGGGTGGGCTCCCAGCATGCCACCTGAGTTGGTTTTTTGTGGGGGAGTTCTGTAGCTGATGGGGGATTGGGCACCCCTGTCAGCACACAACAAATGGGGGGGACAATATGCTGACGGGGAGTGGGCTCCCCCATCAACAAATTAAACTGGTAAGGAGGAAAATGATGCTGAGGGGGACTGTGCACCCCCTCAGTACATACTTCAAATGGCAGGGGTTGCATTATGCCAACAGGGAATGGGCTCCCCTGTCAGCAAATGAAGTGGGTCAGAGCACTCTGCGGTGGCATGCCACCATGTTTTCTTTTTTTGTAAACTGGTTCACCAGGAAAGGCATGCTGCATGAGAAGCTTGGTTCTCATTGCAGTGGACCTTTCCTTAGATCTGGTGGCCAGTTTATGTGTTGAAGGTGTTGGTGCCTGCAGCTGCCGTATTGGGAAATGAGGGACGCACCTACTGAAGCGTGCCCTGCATTCGCCCACAGTGACCGCGCCTCCAAATCTGCTACTAATGCAATATGTTGGCTGGTGCGTAAGCACGAGCCAACATAAAAAGAGTTAATCTCTAACTTAAAGTCTCATCCTAGAGTATTTTGGAAAACTATGAAAAACTACAAGGAGTTCAAACTTCAGACTTGCCCAGTATCTTTCAAACTGAAGGAAAGCAGATTCCTATGGGAAATTTGGTTGCCAAAAAATTTAATGAGTACTTTGTTTCAATGGGTAAGAAAGCGTTAGGGCAAATAGCAAACCTTGCAACATGTGAAGCACAGCAGGACCATCCAAAAATAATAACTTTGTTTTTAATTCCATCTCAGTAAACAAGATACTAGAAAAAATCTTAAAAGTAGACTCTAGGAAATCAGGAGGTCTTGATGCCATACCAGTTACTCTATTAAAGTATGTTGCTCCTGTTATTGCTTACCCACTGGCGAAGTTATTGAATCTCACCATAGTTTCGGTAGAATATCAACAATCATGGAAAAAGGCAAAAGTCATACCAATCTTTAAATCTGGGCAGAAAGATCTAATGGAAAACTATTAATCAATTTCTCTCCTACCCATGATTTCAAAGGTGTTTGAGAAACTGGTTTGGGATCAATTAAAAAAATTCCTGGAAAAGGATAAAATATTAAACAAATATCAATCTGGCTTTGGACTACAACATGATATAATTTCTGCTTTACTAAAGATTATGGGTGATATTCAAGAGACTCTGGACAGGAGGGTGTCATTCGAGGCCATTTTTGTAGACCTATCCAAAACATTTGACACCTTGGACCATGACATCCTCTTGTCCTGACTAAAATTAGTTGGAATGTTGGGGTGGGGGGGTAGTGGACTGGTTCAAATCTTATCTAAAAGGCAGGCAACAATGAATGGCCTTAAATGATACTGAGTATAATCTAGCCACTATAGTATCAGGAATCCCCCAGGGCTCAATATTGGGACCTGTCCTTTCAACATCTATGTGAATATTCTCACATTGACAAACACCTCAATAAGCAACCATCTATATGCAGATGATACAATTATCTATGTAGGGTATCATCTGATTGAATATATGCTGCAAGAAGCAATTGATGATTTTCAAAATTACCTTATTAAATTAAATCTGGTTCTTAACCCAAAATAAATCCCAGGTAGTGTTATTTAGTAGGTGAAACGTTATAAATTCACAAAAAACAACCTTACATATCAAACCCTTGACCATACAGTCCTGGAACAAGTGCACAATTATAAGTATTTGGGATTATGACTGGATGACAAAGTAAAATGGAATACACATACTGATCATCTAACTAAAAATGTGGGAAAGAGACTAGGAGCTTTATATAGAGTTAGACACTGTATGTCCAAGGAAGTTAGAAAACATAAACTAAATGCACTGGTGTTGCCATTATTTGATTATGATGACCTAATGTTTGCTGGGGCATCAGCAATGGAGCTGACTAAGTTAGACACAATATACAATAGATTGGCTAGGTTTATTTTAGAGGTTACCGGAAGAACACATAGATGTGAGCTATACAGATCTTTGGACTGGTTATACCTTGGCAACAGAAGAGCCTTCCATATATTAGCATATATGTTTAAGTGATATAAAGCATACAAACCTGACCACATATAGGAAGATCTGTAACAAAGCAATATAAAAGACTGCCTCAGGTCTGCGGAGGGGTAGAATTTAAATTACGAAAGAATAAATCAGAAATAGGCAGGTCACACTTTTTCAACATGGGCCCACAGTTGTGAAATTTGATCCCTCTTTTTTTAAGATAGCTAAATAACACAATTCATCTTGGTGCAATAAAAACATGGTTTACAGTATGGATTACACAGAAATCATCTTATAGTGTATGGTAGAATGTTGTTCTAGGTAAAAATTGATACCTAGAACATTGTTGTGTTGCTGTAGTTAAGTCATTGCAGTTGTTGTGCTGCACTAGATATATAGCTACTGCAACACAATGACATGAAATGTGCTCATGCGTGCACATTCCACAAACGGGAATGTGTTCATGCATGTGCATTCCATGAACCCTGCTTTTCCTGAAACAGCTGCAGCAGTGACAGATGACCCTGGAAGAGTTCAGCTCTGAAAAAAGTGAGTGCAGTTTAAAACCACACAGGCTAATTTCTCCTGTTTATAGGACCATATGCAAGCAATACCCGACAGGGTGGGCGGTGATAGACGCGGACCACCCAGGCGTAATGAGGCCTGGCGCGCGGCAGAGGGCCTTAACCCTCGCGGTCTGGTATTGCCCATACCGCCACCCTGAAGGTAATACGCAAAAAATGGGTCACTGAATTAAATAATGATTTCTTAATCATTTTATTTTAACTGGTGAAACCCTTAGCAGTTTGCTGAGTTTGTCATAAAATAGTCCCTCCGCCTGCACTGGAATTTTTTCCCCAGCTAGTTGTCATGGTTACCACCCCAACCGTCCTTACGCATAGATACGCAGTGCCCAGTTCAGTAAAATAATATATATATTTTTTAATATTTATTTGTTCATGTATTTTATACCTTTATTGCAATATTCATTTCTCCGTCGGGGAACATGAGCAATGAGCGGTGGTGGCGGTTGGGTGAGTTGCAAATAAAAGAAAAAAGCCTGCTATGTATATGTAATTCTGATTTGCGTTATTTAACAGCAAAGTGTTTTAATGTGACATGCTGGTTGCTCGCCGACGCTGGAGGGAGGGGGCAGCTGCCATCTGAGTGGAGCAGATTCTAGCATCAAGATAGTAATGGATTGGGAACAGTTGGCATGAATGGGAATAGCAATGATTTGAAACTGCCATCCCTTACAGCAGAGTTTGAAGAGGAGCGCCGCAGCTAGAAATCAAAAGCAGTGTTGGGTCAACAATTAGCTAGGAGTCTGGAGAGTACTGTGGCTGCCGTTAGTAGCAATGCAGGTACCCAGGTTTCATTTGCGTTATTTAACAGCAAAGTGTTTTAATGTGACATGCTGGTTGCTCGCCGACACTGGAGGGAGCGGGCGGCTGCCATCTGAGTGGAGCAAATTCTAGCGTGGCGGGTAGCAGTTTGAAAAATGTTTGACGTGGTGCTGACAAGTGGTCAGTTCAAAGAAAAAAAATGTGTGGCTTTCTGCTCTGTATAGAGCCGGGGAAGTGACTGTTGTGCTTTCTTGTCAGAATGAAAAAAAAATCAGGATGGCTCCTTCTTGTGTCATGTGTTGGTCTGGTTGCTCACTGACATGAGGGGGGGCTGACAAGGTGGGTAGCGGTCTGAAATATGTTTGATACAGTGCTACAAGTGGTCAATTAAAAGAAAAAATATGTGGCTTGCTGAATAGTTTTAAAATAGAGACATGCTGTTACAGACTGTATAGAGCAGGGGAAGTGACTATTGCTGTGTTTTCTTGTCGCTAAGTGTGCGGAGAAAATGGCATCAGTTTGAAATTGTGTGCCTGCTGTTTCAGGCAATGACAAAGCAGGCTGGGCACAAGGATACTTGGCTGGGCATTTGGCAGGTTTTGGCTGGGACTTTTTATTTGGTGGGCATCTATTGTCTGATAGATGCCCACCTAAATAAGTGTCTCAGCCAATCAGAAGAGAGAATTGTCTTTGCCCATTTTCTAAACTATAAAAGGCAATGTATGGTCCACTGTTTATAACAAGTGAGTGCACCATCTCAAGGTTGTCATGGATACCAAAACTTCTCGAGCTTTGCTCTCGAGGTTTAAACAGTCACCGTGCCAACCTCTCAGTGGCTACACATGCTTGTTATAGATTGTGGACCATACATCCTCCTCTTTGTTGCTCTGACTTGCATATTACCTGACATAATGTACTGACTGAAGTATATTTGTATTGTATAAATTATATACACTGTGAATTCAAGGACTCATTTGTTCCTAACAATAGTGGCCCCAATATTCAAACTGCACCCGGAAAGGGAGCAAGTAGTTGTTCTGCACAACTGAGTTGTGCCGGAGCACAAAAGTGATATATTCAAATGAGATGTGCAATGGCGCATCCTATCTGAATATATCAAAAACTATGAGAAGCACAAATGGGGGCTGCCAACCATGTGCCAGCACATCCCCCGTCAGGTATGAATATCTGGACTGGGACTGCGCAACACATCCTGTAGATAATCCAGGTGTAAATTCCAGATATTCAAACTCAAACATGCAGATGGGGCCATAATGCATGCAAGGTGCAAATGGGGCTATTTGCATGTCATTATGGCCCCATTTGCATGTCTCAGCCAGGGATGCACCTGGCAGAATATGCAAACACAGTACAATATCTCCCTGGTAGTCCAGTACTACCCCTCCCACGTTCCCTGATTCCTGTCCAATTAATAAATATAATTGGAAATTCCCAGGTAGTCCAGTGGTGCCCCGCTCCCTTCCCTGATCCCCATCCAATTAATAAATATCATTAGAAATTCCCTGGTAGTCCAGTGGTGCTCCCATCCCCTCCCAGAACCTCATCCATATTTGAAATATACATCAAACTTCCCTGGTTGTCTAGTGGCCCTCTCTCAGCCCCTACTGTAAATAGAACACCTATCCCCAGACTTCCCTGGTGGTCTAGTGGACTCCCCATCCACTCACCTACCCACTGAGGAACCCACACCGCTCCCTGCTCCACCCATCCCAGTATGGCCATGCAGCCAGTGGGCAGCACAACCCACCCACGTGCCTCCATGTCTGCCTGCCAAATGAGCTGTCAGTGAATGACAGCATACTATACACCTGTATGCTCACTGGCAGACATTGATGATCAATGGGCTTTCAGTGTGTGCTGTACACTCTCATTCACAACTTTGTGAATGACACAGAGTTGTGAATGAGAGTGTAAAGCACACACTGAAAGCCCATTGGTCAACAGTGTCTACCAATGGGCATACAGGTGTACAGTATACTGTCATTCACTGACAGCTTAGTTGCTGGGCAGCAGTGGAGGCATGCAGGTGAGTTGTACTGCATGCTGGCTGCATGGCCATACTGGAATGGGGGAGTAGGGTGGGGTATGGATTTCTCAGTGGGTTGGGGGGTGGGGTCCACAAGACCACCAGGGAAGTCTAGGAATAGGTGTTCTAATTACGATCAGGGTGGGAGGGGGCCACTTGACTACCAGGGAAGTTCAATGTATATTTCAAATATGGACAGGATTCTGGGAAGAGAGATGGGCACCACTGGACTAGTGGGGAATTTCTGATGATATTTATTAATTGGACAGGGTTTGGGGAAAGGAGAGGGCCACTAGACTACCGGGAAACAGGAGTTATGATGTGTTTTCTTCCACAGTTGGGGATTGGGGGGCTAACCACCAAGGGGCCGGTGGTTGTTGTGTAGTGCTGTGCAGTACGGCAGTCCACCTGTGGGTGGCTAGGACTTAGGCATGTTTCTTCCATACCTAACTTTGTACAGCACATCACCGAGACATGCAGGTGGCTGCACTGCACATCTCGGCTGAATATCTTGATGTGCCACATATGCATGGGAATGCCCCCTTTGGATGCATCACATACATTATCTTTGCACTGTGGTGCATCCGGAATTGCATGGTGCATCACCTCCTTTCAAATGTGGCCCGGAGGCACAATTCAGAGCTTTACCGTTGTAACTCAGTTGTGCCAGGCACATCTCCCTTGAATATCCAGGACAGTGTGTTTTTGATGTTTGTATAACTCAATCACATACTGTATATATATATATATATATATATATATATATATATATTTCTAGTTATGTAAATGTTCTTGTACTATATTTAAAGTATGTACCTAAATACCTACATTTTATGCAATGTATGTTATTTGAAACTTTTGTATGATCTTTTGTACCATAAGGACCTCACTGGAAATGAGCTTGTCTCAAATGAGTCTCCTATTCATTTATAATGAATAAAATGTTTTACTACTAGTACTAGTACATGAGAATTTGTATCATTTAGATTGTGTATTCATCCATAATACTCTTTACCAATAATCTGACTAGTTTGTGATTACACAGGTAAAAGTATTTGTTAACAAATTCTATCTAGTGACATAGATGATAATTTATTACAATATTTTAGTCATCTATCTAGTGCCAAACAACCAGACTCAGCTCATAGATGGGATGCTGGAATATATTCCCCTACATGTAGCATGAAGCATAAACATTTATTCGGTAATATTCCAGGTTTCCAAGTTTGTTATAGGTTCCTCATACTCTACCCTTGCTCCACATAAAATGTTACACTTTATTTTTGAATCAAAAATAGTTTTCTTTGTGTGATAAGATTCTCCACCATATTTAAATATAAATATTTTTATACCTATAAATTTAATAAAATGCATTTCTTGTCTTTCTCCAACACCTTTTTAAAATGAATCAGCCTTCTTTTTCCTCTCACAACTTCTAAAAGATGAGTCTATCAAATAAAAGCAGAACGCATATTAGAACATGACTAATAAAGTCACTTATTTGGAGAGGCAAATAATCACTTTTTTTCTGCTTAAAAGTTAGTTTAATTTGAGACATTTTCACCAGCACTCTCCTGTTTCACTCATATCTGGCTCTGCGATAGTTTGTACGATGGTGCCTGATAGCATCTGACATCATATTAACTGTTGCCAGAAACAATGATCTCACAATGGGCCAAATAGAGTTATGTGACCAGCCTCCCACAAAAAGCACTTTCTTCCAAGTTTTAAATACATTATAAAGTACTTATAAAAATGTATTTAAATCTTTTAAATAAATAAATATGCTGAAGCAGTAAAACATTCAGTGGGAAGTCAGTGGGGGAGATAAGAGGACTTACACACTTCACCCTTTTTCTCTGTAAAAAGTATCATCTAGAAGAAGTACATTTATAATAACCCTTATAGGCTTTAAAATCTCCTATGAGTTTAATTGAAACATAGAGAAGAGTAAGCTCTGAATCTACTGTTATGTGCTCATAAATGATAAAACAAAAAGTCACCACTGTTTACTCTTCTGAATGCAAGCGGTAACCTCCAAGCACTTCATTCTTCTGAGCCTGCAAACTCTGCGCTCTCCACTCCTTCAACATTCCAACCCTAGGTGCTAGGCTACCAGCTTCTGTAGCTTCTGTTCTTTCAATCCTCTGTTTCTCCATCACTCCATAGGACTTCTAGTCACTCAACCACTTCTGTCCAAGGTTTTTGATCTCTCCACAATCTCCCATCCACTGGTCTTCAGCCTTGGGGATTCAGGTTCCCAGTTATATCAGCCAAAACCTTTGTCTGTCTGTTACTCTATTTTCCTCACTTGTCTGCTATTCCACTCCCTCTTTTCTGCCTTAGCCCCATCTGGAGAAGAGGCTCCAAATGATTCCAAGGTACTGTAAAATGGAAACAAATTCCAAGTGCACATTCTTTTTTTTCTATTTGGAAAGAGCTGAAGAGGAGGATTGTAAATCATATGACCCAAAATCATGTTAGACATCTGTTGATTTTTTATCTGAAAAATTGTTAACTGGGAGAGGCACAGTGAGCTGAGGCTCATTTTCAGGTGCAACCCGGGGGAATGGAACAGTGCAAGAATAGCAGTACAATACCAAATAATAAGTTAGTTGAACAACATCTGATAAAAGTTGGTACAAATTAGAATAAACACAAAAATTGTATGTGTAGAGAATAAAGTGCATTTGCAGCTCAATAAGAAACACCTACATAATATAGATATACATCATAGTAAGCAAATACATGTTTATGCCATCAACTCCTCTACAACTTGCTGAGCTCCTGCTCTGACTTTAAAAATAGCTGTACATGACAACAATGAAAATTTTGACCTCTATTTTTTATTTTATTTTAGATTGCCCCAATTTCCTGACTTGTACGATTTTTTTGAGTATGCTGTAGCACTGTTTTTGTACATTTTAAATAATGAAAGGAGCATGCCTTTCAATATGGCTTGCATCAGGTTTTTATTAGTATTCTCTGTTGTTTTTGAATACCCATCATTTAATATCACCTTTCTTATGACTATAATGGACTATCATATAGCAAGCACTGCTTTGTGACCTTATAGGTTCATAGTTCATAGGAGTATACAAGTTCAACAACAGAACCCTTAATGAACTCACAATGGCTGAATAAGAATTTTCTAATATCCATATATTCGTCTAAGTTGTTTTTAAATTGTGCAATATTAGCACTGGCCATGACCAGGGCTACTGGAAAATTGCAGAAAAGGTTACCCAAAATTGTGGAGCATTTTGCAAAACTTGCAGGAAATTGTGGGGGTTCTACTATAAACCCTGAGTGCATCACAATAAATCTTTTAATGTTTTCTGCAGCATATATTAGTCAGTATTAATTGCTAAATGAATACACTGACACCTGACTATGTTTAAAATATAAAGAAAAGTGTATTTTCCTAAAGAGAATGCTAAACTGATAAGCTACTGTAAGCATTGCGCATCTTCCAAAATGTAAAGCATCTGTCTCAAACAATGTTAAATAGATTCTATAAAGTGAGCTACAGCAAATCTATATTAAAGCCACAAGAAATATTTATTTTTTTTGTTTCTGGCTGTAGAGTAATGAAGTCTAATCAACAGCTGTTTACAATGCTCTGCCAGCTATTCACCCACTTTGGTGCAAGAAAAAATAAGCAGATGGAGTGGTGAATAATTGAGTTTTAGTAAAATGTTGTTAAAGTGTTTAATGGTCATAATTTGTACTGTAGGTACTGTGCACTATTTTTGAAATCACATATTTAAACATTAAATCTGTGGGATATTGTGGCTGGCAGTATAATCTGGAGGTTAGAGTAACAAACTCTGAATGAGCTGATGACACCTAGCAGACCTAGGTTTGATTCCCACAACCTCCACTTGCATACTGTGTGATTCTGAGCAAGTCACTTAACCTTCTCAGTGCCCCTGGGTTGTACCTGAAAACAGGCACTTGTGCCTAGTGGGCCTTATGCAATTACCAAAAAAATGTAAAAAAAAATACCAACATATTTTTACTACATCTTACAGTAGTCAGGGTACCCTGTAATTTACCTTTGTTTTCCTCTGGCTGCAATGATTTTGTTTAGTTGAAGATAAATGTTCAGATACATTTTGTGTTTTATAAGCTTGTTTTTAGACTTTAGTCATGTTTTTATTGTAGTCTTTGCATGTGAGCATCTAGGGGTTAATTGCTAAGAGTGAGATCACTGTTAGCAACTAGCTTATTCAAGTTTAAAATTGGCAGGGCCATGCAAAAATCTTTAGCTGTTTGAATAAAAAAACTAGTCTGAATGAAAGTATGCTCACAAGGAAAACCTTGCCCAGCCACTTACAAAAAGGCTTCATAGTTAGCACTCCATTTAAGTGAATGGGATAATTTGCACCTTTTCTCCCATCTTTTGATTCAGTATATGTGGCAACAAAAAGTTTTCTGATAGACTGCTTCAACCCAAAACAAATGTTAAGTGTTTAAATGTACTTATACTTGGCCAGTGGATTTTGAAACCAAACAAGACAAGGATTCAAAAGAAAACAATGACCCTTGCCCTATCTTGCACTGAATTGTTTCTGCCAAACCCCAGTCTGCATGCAAAATTGTCAATATATTTGAGAGTATTTTATTAAAAATGTTAATACGTTTTACACAGTTCAATATAAAAACTCAAATTGCAAGAAATTGCGGAACATGTCAGTTTTTGCAGAGAATGATGAAAATTGTGGATTCTGCAAAAAATTGCAGGCACGATTTTCCAGTGGCCCTGGTCATGACAGGCTCAGGCAATAAATTCCGATATGGAACAACAGTTGCACAAACACCACACAGAATACTGTTGAAACCCTGGTTCGAACCATATTAAAAGTACTGCTCCTTTTCCTATTTCAAAAGTGATAACAGTGTTAAGCAAACTCAGATTGGGGTACGAAGGGTAACATACAAGTTAGAAGATAAGGGACAATCTAAAATAGAATAAAAAGTATAGGTCAAAATGTTCACCACTGTCTGGCACTGCTACTTTAGTATAAATTGTTTCCCCTCATTCCAAAAACTACATTGACAGGCAGGTTGACCTCTGCATCAGCCAAATGGTCAAATACCACTCCCAAACCAGGAACAACTATTAAAGATCAACAGAAATCCTGACAGATTGGATCAGGGCATCTCACTATGATAGGCTCTCCCAGGTGGAGGTGTTCCCTGATTTAACTAATGACCACTGCCCAGTCTACTACTCCTGGTTTGTCAGGAGGTAGAAGTCTTTGCTAACCTTTATTTCTACCTGCTGCATGAGTGGGAGAAACTGGGAAAACACAGACAATGACATGATACACATGGGAAGCTACAAAAAATTACATTGTATTCAAGGACAACACAAGTTCCCAGGCATTTTGAGGGATAACCCTCTTCATCAGGTGGGCTGCTTAAGAGCACCTGGCGAAGAGGGTTATCCCTTGAAGCACTGGGTAACTTGTCTTGTCCTTGAATAAATTATAATTTTTTGGAACTTCCCATGTGTATCACTTCATTGTCTGTGTTTTCCTACTGTATGTCCTGCCTTTTCTGAAGCAGACTCATGGCTGACAGTACAGTGCAGGAAAAACTGTGTGGTGATGAGGGGGAGAGACTCCCTGAATTTAGAAGCTACCTCAGCAAAACTGACTGGCAATTCCTGGACTGTATTTCTGACATCAACATTGCCTTTGACTACTTCTCACAGACCTTCCAAGGCACATGTGACCACTTTGCCCCCATAAAAATGAATAGAATCAGATGAGATACCAACCACTGGCTTACCCCTGAATTCAAAGCCCTCATCAAAGATGGGGCAAACAGTTGGCTCTGTATAGAGACTCAGGCACTCACCAGCACCTGCTGAAGTGCAAGCAGATGAGGAACCACTGGAAATCAACAATCAGGAAAGCAAAGGTGAAAACTGCAAATCATGACTGCAAAAATCCTATAAGAATCACAGGAGATTATGGCAAAAATCAGTGGAGTCCTAGGCAGAAAACGAGTGTCACCTCTAGCCTTCTTAAAGTCAATGGGCAATGACTTGCTCACCACGGACCCAGAAGCCATCATTGAGTCCTGTAATTCCTTCTTCACCAATGTAGGTAAAGGCTTGCCTTCAGGAATCCTGGCAACTGCTCCTGACCCTTTGGGGTTTCTTGTCCCAGCTAGCACCATGAGACCTACATTCTACTTTAAAAGGATAAACGTGCACATAGTTCATTAATACCTGCTAAAGTCCACCTCCAAAACTGCCTGAAGTGGTGGACATGAAGCTGCCTAAACTGGTCATAGATAAACTGGCTTGACCCATCCAAACTCTTTTCAACTGCTCCCTTCAGTTTGGAATCCCTCCCGGATGTCTGGAAACAAGTCAGAGTGATTCCAGTGTTCAAATCGAGGGACAACATGGATGTCTTAAACTACAAGCCCATAGCAATCCTATCCCTGCTCTCCAGTACCTTAGAGAAAATTATCATCAATTAATTGGTGGACTATACCACAGCACATGACCTCCTAGAAAGGGAGGGAAGGGAAATTGTTTAACCAAGAAAGACACACTAAGCCAAAGCTTGTTTCCAGGTGTGACCTGGAAGTACAAGGAAGTTAAGTGACATGGTCAGGGCCACACAGTATCCAAGTGGGAAATGTGGAATTCAAACTCAGGTCTCCAGATTTGCAGCTCAAAGCCTTAAACCACAGTGCTATACTGCCTTCTAGCTGCTGAACAACATGGCTTTAGGAAACTGCACAGTACAACAACCACCCTAATTAGGTTAATGAAAGAACTTCACATTCCTATAGACAGAGAAGATTATATTGGTGCTGTCTGCCTCGGTCTCTCCAAGGCCTTTAACATGGCAATAACTTTTTAATCATAAAACTAATGGAGCTGGGCCTGTCGACTGAGGCCTCTACATGGTTCTTGGACTACCTAATCCAACAGAACCCAAAAGGTCAAATGTGGTGATGTGTTCTCCAAGCTTCAACCTCCGACCACAGAAGTTCCCCAGTGCTTAATCCTAGGGTACCTACTATTCAGCCTTTCTGCCAACAAAGTCCTGGAGGCCTGTGTCCACTCCAAATCATTACTACATGCTGATAACATAGTTAATTTCATCTCCCACTGTGATCTGGAGACACTTGAAAAAAATCTGCAGTCTGATTTCAACAGGATCTGCAAATGTTTTGCCACAAACAAGCTGGTCAGCTATTTAAAAATAAAATCTCAGCTGTTTAGGAACACCCAGTCTCTGAAGGGATGCCCCAAGCTGCACATCACCACCCTGTCTGGAGACTCTATTGAGCAAGTCCAAGGGCTGGGTTTTCCAAGGATGGTGCAGGGCTTGTATAAGGCCCTGGATCAACCCCTTTCCATGTGCTGTCCCCCTTTGCTGCAACTGTGCCATATTTTCAAAGCTCAGGCACAGTAGTAACAATTTACCTGCTTTATGGCAGCTGTGCCAAATCTCAGGTGCAAGCTCTGTAAAAATAGTCCCCACGATGGATGCATGCTAGACCACAAAAAGATGGGCTAGCTTGCATTAATTGCCACACAGGATAAAACATCCTGTTAGACTGCCACAAGCTTTGTGCACAATATCTTTGGCACACACAGGGCTTGCAGCACTCTCAAGCATTTGAAAATCCAACCCCAGGTCTTTAAATACTCGGGTATACATCTGAAGCCTGCCCTGCCTTTCTCTCAGCATGCAGATCCTTTAGTTAAAAGCATCCATCAACAACCTGAACTGCTCCATAGAAACAGGCATAACCCTACCACAGAACTCAAAAAACCCTACTCTCCAGCCTCATTATTTCAGTTATTGACTACAAAGCAGTGATTTATTCCACCACTAACAACTTTGTCCTCGATGGAAGGTGTACAGTATTGCCTTCACTCATGCCTGCATATTTTCACACTACCTAAAACCAGACTCCCACTGATGCAATCTCCTCCAATTGATTCCCCTTTCACCTTCAATCTACCCTCAATGCTGCCCTCCAATGCAAAAGAACCCTACTCTGTAAAATGCCCTTGGGTGTTCTCAGCCACTTCTCCCTGATTAGTGACAACTATGGTACTTGGTCCATGTTGGAGAACAAATTGTTTTAGAGCTCATTTATGTCCATAGCTGTCAAAACATAGCACTCACTACCCCTGATAGTGACTACTCCCCCTATCATCTGCAGATTCAGGGACCAAGCTACTACCCACTTTCTTCAGAAGCTTCATTGTAAGTGCACCTAGCAGGTGCTAGTCAATGATTTCACACTTACTTGCACTTGTCTTTGTAAGATGAATCTTGCTGCTTTCCTGCCTTGGTAACCCAAATTCTTGCAGTTGTTCTCTACAGACATTGCTGATTGTCATTTGAATACCCTTCTCAATGCCAATGTAACTTTAAGAATGTGATGCTTGTTCAGCCTGCCAGTGCAGTGGTAGGGCTTCCACTTGCGACAATGACATCCCAGGTTCAGGAATGGACCTGAGGAGTCAGAGGGACGACTGGGGAAAGGAGGATTCAGCATCCAGTGGACTACTCTCCTCCTCTGGGGGGAGGGTGTGAGTATGTCCAGTGCATGATCAACCTCTGGCAGATGCCAGGAGTAGCTGCCAGAACATGCAGTGCTGGGAGGCATGCCAGACATTGGAGTTTTGGCATCATAATGTCATTGCATGCCACAGTTCCTGTCTGGAGATTACATCATCCCCCCAAAAAATGCCAGCCCTGCCCTAGAAAAAAAACTCTCCTTTAGACCTGCCCCACCCTGACTGTGGCTCTTGGCTGGGGACCAAATCTAGTGTTCCATAGTGTGGCTTGATCCAGTGGCCCCAACCTGGGAGGCAAACCAGGGAGACATCATCGAACAAATGGGAGTAACACCTGGTTTAGTCATCCATGGGGGTTATGCCTGCTCAGTGGTCTCACCCTGAGGGGCAAGCCTGGAAGGATCTCCAACTGAGGTAAGTCCTGAGACAGGGCTAAGTGGGAGGGCCAGGGGATAGGGGTTGAGCCCAAGTGGAAAAAGGGGCTCTGGCACCCCCCCAAAAAATAAAAATGTGATGCTTGATGTTATTAATAATTGATTGTTTTTGTTTGTAACCTTGTCTGACCAGGGCATGTTCAAAACTAGGCTCTTGAGCTCAGAGGATAAATAAATGAATGAATACATACACACACACACACACACACACACACACACACACACACACACATACTGTATATGCATACACATATACAAGACTGAATAAATAAACTGTCCTTTTTCACCCTGTATGGACACAATCAATAGGTCTATTTTTTGAAATCCCTGGTAGTACTTCCTGATTACTGATTTTTTTTAACTTAAGCAGCAGCTGGAGCTCATTATATTTAACTAGGCACTGATTACACAATAACCAAGCGTTTACAGAGTAATGCAGTTCTTTTATTAACAGCTGGTTTTTTTGTAGAAAGTGTCAAGAAGAAAAACAAAGGGATGAGTGGACATGCAACACACAAGGGTAGAAGCAACACATGATCAGTAGTCCAGTGTTAGGAGGTATGCCTTAATGCCAGGATCCTAGGTAATAAAATCAGTGAGCTCCAGGCACTGATGGCAAAAAATGAGGTACACATTGTGGCCATAGCAGAAACATAGGCTTTGGAAAATAACAGCTGAAGCTAATGATCCCTTGGTACTCAATGTTCAGGAGGGATACAGGAACAGGTAGAGGGGGAGGAGTAGCCCTTTATGTTTAGGAGGCATAGAGGTTATGGAAGATGGGTGCATCAGTGATAGAAATGGGGAGACTGAGTCACTGTGGGTGCAACTCATAGCAGCCTCAGGCAAGAAACTGCACTCAGGAGTGATCTATAGACTGTCAGGACCAGGGGAGGAGAGGGATAGAGAGCTCAGGGAAGAACTGGAAAGAGGGATAGCAAACAGGGGGTTCTATTTCATAACAGTAATTGTGGAATAATGATCACCGTTAGGGCGAGTGTACTTCACCAAAAATGAAGTTTGGCGATGCACACTCACTGCGAGGGCACCAGAGATACGACTATTGTTTTTTAATGCAGGGGGCTGTTCCCCCCCACACACACACACACCCACACGGGGCTTTTCCCCCCACACACCCCTGCTAAAGGATTCTCAACTCCAGGCGGGGTGCATGTCAGGAGGTGAAGTACTTGTAAAAATAAAAAGCCAGCTGCCAGCAAAAATAAAATGCTCCATGCCGCACCCAAAAACTGTACCTCTCAAGTGACCACCCACCCCACTAGGCTAGTGATTCAGCTCAGCAGCTGCCCACCACGACCAACCACATACCTTCCCTCCCCCCCGCATGCGTGTGTACATGCGTACTTCCCTATGCCATACCTTGCACACCCACGTATCCGCTCATTACCCTGCCAGGTAGCCAGGCGCTATAATTGAGTCATTGTTTTTGTAAGTGCTGAATCACGTTTGCCTTGTTCAGGGTATACCCAAATGGTTAAGTAGTGGTGGTAGGTGATCCAAGCCTGCCAGACATTGATTGGGATGTTCCAGTGGCCAGGAGCACCAGACATCAGGTCTTGCTGGATGCATTCTGGGACTGTCTGCTGGAACAGTTAGTTAAGCAGCCCACCAGGCAGACCACTGTTCTCAATGTGGTGCTCTCCAACTCAGAGTTGGCAAACATTGTGGAAACACAGCCATCATGGAACAGTGACCATAACTCCATTTGGTTCGTACTGTTCCTCATGTGTGGTAAACCACAATGGAGAGCTGAAGTCCTTGATTTTAGAAGGGCAGACTTCAGTAGGCTGAAGGAAATTGTTAGGAACAAGTTAGTAGGGGAGGACAACATAGAAGGGGTGGAAGACATATAGGGGCAATTAAGGGAGCTGTTCTTGTGCATCTAAGGTATGCATGAGAATGATAACCAAAAAGAACAGATTCAAGAGACCACTACAGAATTCTGACCTCAGGCGAGGACTTCTGGGGCAAGCTGGGCATAAAACAGCACTGCTGCAAGCGTTCGGTTAAACCTTAGTTAAATGAAATTGACATCCAAGTGGTAGCACTTATATTGAGCAAGGAGCTGTATGACAATATCACTAACACTATAATAAGTGCAGCACTAGGCTATTGGGAGCCCTGGTACCCAATCACCAGGAAGAGAGACAGTAGTTTACTGGGAATTCACCCGAACTACAAGAACATCTAGTTATTTTTATTTGTGGTTTTTAACAACATTTGTAATCCTACATATTGGGGGTCATGCTTGAGTGGCTCTCAGTGTGTTAAATTGATTAAAAATACATTTTTTTAAAGTTTATTCTCGCTACAGGATTCTGACCTTGAGCGAGGACTTCCAGGCAAACTGGGCATAAAACACAGCACTGCTGTGAGGGGGGCATATGTCACGTGTGCAGAGATGTGCATAGAGACACATGCGTCTGCATGTGTCAGCTGTATCCACTGAGGACGCAGGGGACCAGGCCCATAGTTATCAACAGGAGCAGGCAGAAACTGAAATCACACACAAATGCACTAAAGGTTGGTCAAATATATTCCCAGAAAAATGTTGCAGGGTAAAATAAGGGATAGGAAGACTCAAAAGCAGTGCAAACAGTGTAAGATGTACACAGAAGGAGTAAAATGTAATGATTTCATATGTGACAAATGTTTGTTGATTGAAACTTTAAGGGGAGAAATTAGTCAACTGCAAAGAAGGGTGGAAATCCAGAAGGAAATAGGGGAACTGGAATCATTTCTAGACACTATGGTGGAGAATCTAACTACACAAGGGCAAGGGTTGCGTACCAGTACACTTAGCATTAAGGGACAGGGAGACGCTAAATGTCGTAAATCAGGGAACTGTGAAACAGTAAAATTAAATCAATGTACAGAAACTAAATTAAAAAAAACAGCAAAACAAAAGAAGAACTATACCAAAGGGAGAACATATATTATTACAGAACAAGTATGGTATTTTAAATAATGAACTAACTACAATGCCCCAAGATCCAAAAACAGATGATATAATTCTAACAAACATTTTACACCAGAGCTGTATAACAACCTCCCAAGAAGTGACCAAAGTGAATAATAAACCCCTAGAGGAAAAGGAAACCAGCATTAAGCTAAAGAATGTAGGTAAAGAACATAATGAGGGAAGGGGTAACCATCAAATGTGAGACCATAGCCAAATAAGTAAGGAAATGAGGGATATTATTATTATAGGGGATTCTATAACAAGAGGCACAGATGCAATTAATGGGGCCTGATGGGATTCATCCCAGAATTCTAAAAGAACTAAGGGTAGAACTAGTGACACCACTGACTACCCTCTTTAACAAATCATGGGAGGACGGGGTAGTACCTGAGGACTGGAGGAGGGAAGATGTGATTCCCCTTCACAAAAGTGGGAGCAAGGCAGAAGCAGGAAACTACAGACCTGTTAGTTTAACCTCAGTGGTAGGGAAAATGATGGAATCACTTCTAAAGGAAAGAACTGTCGAGTATCTAGAGGCCAGAGGGGCACAGGACCCAAGGCAGCACGGATTCACAGCGGGAAGGTCATGCCAGACAAATCTGATAGATTTCTTTGACTGGGTGACAAAGTAGTGATAGATCAGGGAGGGCTGTGGACATGCCTACCTAGACTTTAGCAAGGCATTGACACAGTCCCACACAAAAGATTAATATACAAGTTAGCCAGCCTGGGAGTGGGTCCCAAGATGATAGCCTGGGTAAAGAATTGGCTGGAGAATAGGACACAGAGGGTAATAGTAAATGGAGTCCACTCTGAAAAAGGGGGGTTACTAGTGGGGTACCACAGGGTTCAGTATTAGGACCGGTCCTCTTCAATGTCTTTATAAGCGACATTGCAGAGGGACTGGAAGGAAAAGTATGTCTCTTTGCAGATGACACAAAGATCTGCAACAGAGTTGATACACAAGGTGGGGTAGAAAGGATGAGAAGGGACTTGGCAAGGTTAGAGGAATGGTCAAATGTATGGCAGCTTAGATTCAATGCTAAGAGTGCAAGGTAATGCACCTGGGAAACAAAAACCCAGGGAAGAGTACACAATGGGGGTTGAGATACTAACAACAACAAAATGGAAAGGACCTGGGGTAGTCATATCAGATGACCTAAAGGTGGGCAAGCAATGTGAGAGGGCAGCAAGGAGGGCTGGGGATACTGGGATGGAAGAGGCATCACCAGTAGAAACAGGAAGTTATTATTCCTCTGTACAGACAGCTGGTCAGACCCCATCTGGAGTACTGCGTGCAGTTCTGGAGGCCCCATCTCCGCAAAAACATAGACAGGATGGAAGCTGTCCAGAGAAGGGCAACTAAAATGGTGCAGGGTCTGCACTGGAAGACACATGAAGAGATACTTAAGGAGCTTAATATGTATAGCCTCGAGGAAAGGAGGGAGAGGGGGGACATAATAGAAACTTTCAAGTACCTCAAGGGAATCAACAAAGTCCAACAGAGTAGCATCTTTCAAAAAAAGAGGTGTGCAAGAACAAGGGGGCACAATTTGAAGATAGAGGGGGGGTGGCTCAGAGGTAATTTAAGAAAGTATTTTTTCACAGAGAGGGTTGTGGATGTATGGAACGGCCTTCTGGAGGAGGTTGTGGAGTCAAAAATAGTGCTGGAATTCAAGCATGCATGGGACAGTCATAAGGCAATTCTAGGGGGAGGGGGTAGGAAGAAGTAGGCTGCTGGTTAACTAGGATCTGCAGCTTATCCATCAAGTAGGGAAATGGGCAGACTGGGTGGGCCAAGCAGTCCTTATCTGCCGTCAAATTCTATGTTTCTATGTGAAGGTAGGAAAATGAATACAGTAGTAAGTACTCTCCCAGGGGTCAGACTGACCGGTATAGATATATTATTAAATGGTTTACTAGAGGGGACCCAAAATCCCCTGATCATACTCCATGTAGAAATAAATGATATAGGAAAAAGTAGCAAAACATCAATACAAAATAATTACAAACAAACTAATAAATAGGATTAAGGATAGAGAGGGGAAATAATAATCTCAGGAATATTACCTACACATGGATCTCAGGCCTATAAAAATGAAACTATTGATGAAATCAACATATGGCTGTGGCATTTTTGTAAAATAAACAAACTGGACTTTATGGATAACTCTGTAACATTTCTGAATAGAGTCGTATTTAAAGAGGATGGAATACACTCGAACAGAGCTGGGACAAGAATGTTAGGGAAGATAATTAATGAAGTGATTAAACTGCATTTAAACTGGTTTCAGGGGGGAAGGTACACCAGATATAACATCAAAGAACATAGAAAAGAGCAACAGTAAGCAGGTCATGGACTGGAATGGGGGTACTTATGAATGTGAGAAGTCTAGTTAACAAATTTTATGGATTTAAACATTTCCTAGTGTCTCATAATATCTATCTAACCTTAGTAATGGAGACTTGGTGGGAGGACATGGCTCCATATAACAAAATATTGAGGGCTACTCACTGTATGCTAAATCCAGAACATATAGGAGAGGGGAGGAGTAGCTATCTATACTAAGAGTTCAATAAACAGTAAAGAAATAATCCTGGAACAACATAGTATAGAAATGCTCTGGGTAAAGATACTATTAAAAAAAGGATCTAATATAAACCTAGGGTTAGTCTGTAGACCCCCTTTCAATTTCAACAGAGGAGGATCATCTATTAATAAATTAAATATTAAAATTGGATCCGGCCAAGAAAAATATTCTAATGGGTGACTTCAATTTACTAGGAATAAACTGGGATAAGCATAGCAGTTCCACTACTGTTGAAAAAAACATGCTTAGAAGTTATAGACCAAGCAGGTCTAGAACAAGAAGTTACCCAAGGCACTAGAGGTGGTAATATACTGGACCTTATCATGACCAATAGTGAAAATGTGAAAAATGTGGAAGTTTCATATCCCCTTGGAAACAGTTTTCATCAGATGGTCCTTTTTCAAATAAAGGAAGATTCCACAATAGAGATCATGGACAAGAATACAAACAAACTGCACCTTGGGAGGGCAGATTTTCAATCCTTTAAAACAACAATGGATAGGTGGGACTGGCAAAAACACTTCGACAACAAATCAGTGGAAGACATGTAGGAGATATTACTAACAAAATTAAGGATAGAAACAACTAGATATATACCAAACAGTAGTAAATATAAGGGCAATAAAAATATGTAACAGGATGTTTGAACACAAAAATTAGGAAATTAATAAGAAAGAAAAACACAACGTATAGGACATTTTTTAAAATCTAATGATCCTGAGGATATGACGAAATACAAGGCTTTAGTAGAAGAAGTAAAAAAAAACTGTAAAGCGAGCTAACGCGAACTATGAAGTGTAACTTGCCTCTAAAACAAAGGACAATTATAAAGTGTGCTACACTTATATTAATAGTAACAAGAAATCTACACATATAATTGGCCCATATATAAATTCTGAGGGAATTAAAACCAATGATAAAGAAACAGCGGACATCCAGAATGATTATTTCTGTTCAGTATTTAACAAACAAAACACCATGATTCATACTCCCACAGCCAGTTTAGAATCTAAGCCAGGCAAAATAAAAATTGAGGTGGAAGATGTAAACAACAGGTTAAAAAAAATCAATATAAACAAATCCCCTGGAGCAGACAATATTCACCCTAGTATTTTAGTAGAGCTCTCAGAAAATTTAGAAGCTCTAATAACACATATTTTCAAGAAATCTATTGACTCAGGAGTAGTAGCACAAGGGTGGAGGGATGCTGTGGTAGTACCATTCTGGAAAAAAGGCCCAAGGACCAACCAAGGAAATTTTTACCCAATTAGCCTGACATCAGCAATATGTAAAATGTTGGAGGGTATAATAAGACATTATACTGGTACATCTGGGGGTAACTAACAACTAGACACAACCCAACATGGATTTATGAAATCTCGTTCATGTCAGACAAACATGTGAATCTTTTATGAACAAGTAAATAAAGCTCTTGATGAAGGTAATGCTGTGGCTGTGACTTTTCTAGACTTTTCAAAAGCGTTCGATAAACTGCCCCATATAGAAATTGTGTGTACCCTTGAGCAAATAGGATTAGATCCCAGTTTAGTTATTTGGATTGCCTCATGGCTGGAAGGAAGGAGACAGAGGGTGACTGTGAATGGAGCCCTGTCTGATTGGGCAGGTGTGACAAGTGGGGTACCGCAGGGATCTGTCTTAGGTCTGTGTCTCTTTAATATATACATATCTTCTTTGAGATGCAAACACACCAATATTTGGCTAACCAAGTTTGCAGATGACTGTAGAGTAGGGGCTATAGTTAACACCAAGGAGGAAGGAAACATCATGCAGGATGCCCTACAAAATTTAGCAACCTGGACTAATAAGAATAAATTAGAATTAAATGTGAATAAATGTGTACTTATGCACCTGGGGAAGCAGAACCCAAATATAGCCTATAAGATCATGGATACAGTCCTATCTACTACAATAGAGGAAAGAGATCTTGGGATAACAGTACCCTCAGATTTACAATTTACCTCACACTGCACCAAGATTACAAAAACTGCAAACTAAAGACTTAACTGTATTCTCCACCACATGAAAAGTAGAGATAGGAAGGCTATCATTCCCCTTTATCAGTAATTGGTGCAGCCGCACCTAGAGTATGGAGTCCAAGTGTGGGCTCCATACAAGTAGGGTGATATTTTAAAGCTGGAGCGGGGTCCAACGAAGAGACACAAAGGCTGTAGCATGAAATAAAGATCTGACATACCATCAAAGACTGAATGGATTGGACATCTACACATTACAGTATAGGAGAATAAGGTGGGATCTGTGTATGCTCTACAGGGCACTTCATGATAATGTTCTATGGTGGAAAGAATATGGTCTTAAAATTAAAGAATGTATATCTAAAACTACGGGGCACCATCTTCAGTTAGCAATACCCCAATGGAATCTGATGAAAAGGAAACACTGGTTTTGCCAAAGGGTACCAACTATTTGGAACAGTTTACCTAGTGAAGTGGTATCAAGCACTTCAATAGAAATATCCAAAACAAGATTAGGTGGTTTCTTTGTAAATAAATATGAAATGGTATAGCTGGCAAGCAACTAAAGGATGAAAGTCTACTCTGCTTGGAAATCTTATGAAACTAATGAAACTTATGAAACTATGGTTCTCCACAAGGGTCAGGGAAGTGGTGCCAGCCAAGAAAAAAGGTCTTCTACACAATGTTAAGAAAATCGGGGGAATGGGAGGAATACCTTCTGAAAATTTGGGAAGCAGAGAGGGCAGTTGGGCATGCTAAAGCAGACACAAGGCTATGTAGTGTGGAGGGGATCAAAAGCAGGCAAAACACTTCTTTAGGTATATTAACAAACTGAGGAAGAAGGGGGGCATTGTAAAGCTAACAGAGGTGGATAGGGTGAATGAGGCAGACTGGCAAAAGGCCACCATCCTTAACTTCTACTTGTTTTACTTTTACTTTTGCTCTGTTTTGCTCTGTTTTCACTAGGGAGGATGGTAGGCCCTTGCCAGAGAGTGGCATCAAGGTGGCCATTAAGGGGACCCTGGAGATGAGGCAGCCAGCATTTCCTAGCAAAAGGGTCCTGAAGGGGCAGGCAGCCCTAAAGATTAATAAAGCCCCAGGATCAGATGGGTTGCATCCAGGGATAGTCAGGGAATTGACAGCAAAACTGGATGATCCCCTAGTAGGTCTGTTCAACAGCTCTTTAAGGACAGGGGTAGTTCTGAAGGATTGGAGGGTGTCAGAAGTACTTCAGCTCCATGGGGGTTGGGGACAAGGAGCAAGCAGGGAACTACAGACCTATCAGTCTTACCTCTATTATAGGAAAAAGGATGGAGTCACTGGTCGAACAGTATCTCATGGACTACTTGTAGAGCAACAGAGTCCAGGATAGTTAGCAGCACAAATTCATTGTGGGGAGGTTTTGCCAGACTAACCTGATAGTTTTCACTGACTTAGTGACGAGGGGATTGGAAAGGGGCTGTGCTGTGGATTTGCTCTACTTTGACTTCAGCAAGGCTTTTGACTTGGTACCCCATAGAAGCTTGCTGAAGAAGATGGAAGAGCTGGGTGCACCTAAAGGCATAGTAAACTGGGTAGGTATCTGGCTAAAGGGGAGGTAGTATAGGTAATGGTCAAAGGGGTTAAATCAGAAGAGAGGAAGGTCACAAACAGGGTTCCACAGGGATCATATCAACCACATATGCAATTGAGATAGATGTCTTACTAAAGTTTCCAAGACTTTTGGATTAATCATCTCATTTTCAATATGTTACACTTTTTAATTTGGACATGGATTTGTACTACTCAGTTTGTTTGATTGCACTATCACTGTAATTTATTTTTTGTGCCATGGGTCATTTTTGCATGGTCACTATGGTGACATCATCAGTCAGAGGCAATATAAGATTTACCTTTACCCTTTGTCTCCTCCCACTGATGAAGCCTTACAGTGAAGCACTTGGTATGCTTCCTCTATATGACTGGCATGCATACACTATCTGCAACGTATTGTATTTGTTGTTGTCAAATAACTTGTAAGTGATGGGCTGACAGCTGTCTAATTACCTCAAAAGCAATACCTGTGTGTGTGTGTGCGTCTGTTTGTACATGCTCCCATTTGAGTGCAACTGTTTTGTGGGGGATCTGTTTTGCAAATACAACAAACAGGTGATAGTGTGTGAGAGGACTGAGTCTTAGATGACTGACAAACAAATTAAGCTTGTATGATGCTTGGTGCTAGCTGAACCCATGCTCAATAACCTCATATTTTGCGCAACTCCCCAGAAATCTTATTCTCACCTGGATATGTTGTTTGTGACAGGGAAGTGCCTATAACATTGTTGGACCACTCCTTTGTAAATCTTGGTCTGGTAGTTGCCCATTCATGCCATAGCTTGATGTAAAGGATGAGTAACTCCCTCCTAAACAAGCAGGACTTCACTGAGTTAGTTGAGCAGATGTTACAAGAATAGTACATCTCAACCAGATGGGGGATACCTCCCATGCTTCCTGCTGGGATGGGATGAAGGTCACTGTGGCAAGAGTAATCATGCAATATGCTTCAAAAAAAAAAAGAGGAGCACACCAAACTGAGCTAGAAAATGAACATTTTTAACTTAGACGTCATGCATAAAACTACATTAGATGAGGCTTTGCTCCCAGAAATTAAAAAATGCAAGGCAGGCCTGCATTGTTATGTAGAGCTACATTTTGCAATGAAAATATTCTATGAAGGAGGAGGCATACAGGGAAGACAGCCAGGGGAGTTGTCTTCAGAATGAGACATAGTGGTCCAGCTGCAAGAGAAACATCCCATCTTGGCAAGATAGCAAATATATTTGCCTCCTACTATAAAGGAATCAGAAGAAAGGGGACCAGCACATGGGGTTACCCTTCATAACACCCTAACAGTAGGAGGTGCTTGAGGCCTACATTGTGGAGTCTCAGATTGCAGACGTTATCAAGCAACTTAAAAATGGCAAAGCCTCAGAACAAAAGTAGTCACAGAATCGCGCAATGCTTTTAAGTCGCACAGCATTCTGCCGTGCGACAATTTGACCCCGTGCCTCCTGGACCTTATTGATCCCCAATGTCCCACTAGGGAGGGGGTCACCTCTGGTCTCTGCTCTGTCTCAGCCTCCTTTGCCCAGTGGATGACCAGTTTTTCCCATTTCCCTCGGTCTGTATACACAGGATGTGGACATGGAGGACCCTTTGCTGCAGGACTGGGATCTGGCAGACAGGGAAGAAGAGGATGACATGGACCATGAGGAATCCCCTCAGTCCTCTTCTGCTGCCTCCTGTGTTCAGGGAGAAACTACTCCTGCACTTCCTTGTTCTCTGCTGGATGATCCAACATTTTTCAGACAGCATGATCCACCTCCAGAAAAATTTGAGTTCCGGGGCACTGAGACGGATGTTTCTCGTAAGACATTGGCTCAGTACCTAGGTGTGCCTGAATATCCCACTCTTGTTATCCTCCCTTTGGTGGACACCTTTGAAAAGGCTATCATAGTCACCTGGAAGCAACCTTTCAAGATTCCCTCCAATCCTTGGAAGGCTGATAGGCTTTATCAAGCTCTGGTGGATCACCCCTGCTTCATGTCTCTGCCACAGGTGGACTCGTTGGTGATTAATGCTGCACATGATAGGTCTTCTAGGCCTCAGCACATGAGTGCTCAGCCCCCTGGATGTGGAATCAAAGAAATTGGATGCCACTGGAAAATGTGTATTTCCTTGGCCACCTTGTCCCTCTGTGTCTTCAGTTACATGGAACACCTCCTGAAATATCAGGAGGAAATTCTGAAAGCCTCCCAGGTGACAGCCCCATCCTTGCCAGAAAGTGAACCTGACAGTGAAACTATCTAATGCAGCAGTGGTAGGCCACAACCTGCTGAGGGTCACTTATGATGCTGTGGATACCATGGTTCGTACATCCTCTGCTGGTATATGTCTCAGGCATCACACCTGGTTCAGGGTAGATGTTTTTTCCCAGGATGTACAGTAATCCATCTTGAATGATCTCTTTAAGGGAATTCAGCTGTTTGGTCCACAGACCCAGGATATCTTGAAAGATTTGCAAGACACTGGTCGTACCCTTCAATCACTTTGGATCCTTTACCACCCAAAGGCCAAAATGCCCTTTAGGGGTTCCTCAAGAGGCTGCCCCCTACAGGGGCCATCCCTTGTTCAACAGGCAACCTGTTGATATAAGAAAACAACAGTTGCAATTGGCAGGTCCTAGAAATGCCAAGAAACCCTGTTACATCCCTGCTGCTCCTCAGCAGGGCCAGATCTTCCCCCCTGTCATGGGTGTAGAGACCCTACCCATGGGCATCGGGGGCAGGTTTTCCCTGCCCCTGCATGGATGGAATGCTATCTCCTCCAACCAGTGGCTCCTGCATCTGATCGAGACGGGACACACACTGGAGTTCAGAAAGATTCCTCCAGACACCAGTTGTCTCACACGCTTTCTCGAATCCTACAGTTGTTCACCCAAGTAGGTATTGTGGTAAACTATCTGAAGTCTAAAATGGACCCTACTCAATGCCTCCAATATATAGGAGCTGTGCTGAACTCCTCTGTGGGAAAGGCATTTGTGCCCATGGCTTGGGCAGAAGCCCTGATTGCTTTAGCATGCAGCTTAGAATCCGGTAGATTGGTCTCTGCAAGAGACTATCTCTGCCTCCTGGGACATTTGGCAGCCACGATCCTGACAATCCCCAATGCCAGGTTGAATATAAGGGTCCTTCAGTGGTCCCTCAAAGTCCAATTGGATCAAAAACAGGATGATTTTGATGCCCCAATTCTGCTGTCTTTCCTGGCTGTTCAAGCCCTGCAATGGTGGAAGTCATGGGATAATCTCATGCGAGGCATGCCATTTCGATCACCTGTCCCGGGTCTCATTCTGACGACAGATGCTTCCTTGACAAGGTGGGGTGCTCACCTCCTGCACATCAGATCACAAGAGTCTTGGATGTCAGTGGAGGCACACCTCCACATCAATGTTTTGGAACTATGGGCACCTTACAGGTGTTTGATTCTCACCTTCCCCCCCAGGTTACTTGCAAGTGCAGTCAGACAATTCTACAGTAGTTCACTGCATAAACAAACAAGGTGGCACCCATTCCTACCCTTTCTGCAGAGAATCGATGAGGGTGTCGTATTGGGTGATCCAGAGAAATATTTATCTTTTGGCAGTACACATCCCTGGAATGTTCAACACCCTGGTTGATGCCCTGAGCAGATCCTCTGCCCAAGTCCATGAGTTGGAAATCTTACCCGACGTTCTCAACCTTGTCTTCCACTTGTGGGGCCAACTGGAGTTGGACATGTTTACATCTCCGCAAAATGCAGAACTGCTGCTTTACTACTCTCTCATGTGAGGTCCTAGAACTGTGTGGTGGGACGCATTATCTCTTTCCTGGACAGGAAGATTTCTGTACACTTTTCCACCCTTTCCACTTGATTAGAGAGTACTATTCAAACTGGTCTAGGACAGGGTGTCTATGATTCTCATAGCACCATTCTGGCCAGGACAGATTTGGTTCCCTCTGCTTTTACAGCTCTCAGACACAGAACCAATCTCTGCCTATTTTGTGAGCCTTACTGTCCCAGGCGCAAAACTCCCTGTTACACACAGGCCTTCACTCCCTCCAACTGCAAGCCTGGCTCCTGAGGACATAGCCCTCTCGTGCTTCCAGGTGTCTCTCAAGGTGGCAGAAGTTCTTAAGGCTGCTAGGAAGCCATCTCCTCAGTCTTTCTATTCTCTGAAGTGGAAACACTTCTCTATTTGGGCGTCCGCTCTGAATGTGGATCCTTATGAGTGTTCCCCTCAGTGCATCTTAGATTATTTGCTCTCCTTGTTGGAGGGTGGACTAAAATATTTCTCTGTGAAAGTCCACCTTTTGGCCAATGCTGCATTTCATTTACCTGTGGACAACATTGCTTTGCCCCAGTTACCATTAATTCAAACCTTTTTGGAAGGTATTCTGCACCTATGTTCCCCCTATCAGGGATCCAGTCCCTGTCTGGGATTTGAATTTTGTGCTTGGAAAATTGACTAAGAGTCCCTTTGAGTCTGCTGCATCCAGTGACCTCTGATATCTCTCCTGGAAAACTATGTTTTTAGTTGCCATCATGTCTGGTAGACATGTTTCAGAGTTGCACGCACTGATGTGCAAACCTCTATATATTCAGTTTCATAATGACCGGATATCTTTATGCACTAACCCGGTGTTCTTGCCTAAGGTTGTTTCTGAATTTACTTTAAATCAGATCATCCAATTGCCTGTATATTTTGCAGAGCCTCAGAATACAGGGGAAACCTTGATTCATACTCTCAATGTGCATAGAAGATTGAGTATATACCTTCTCCACACTTCACTGTTGCGAGAATCTGAGCAACTTTTTGTTTCTTTCACCACTGGAAACCAAGGAGTCAGTGTTTCTAAGCAGTGCTTGTCCACATGTTTGGCCAACTGTATTACATTTATTCATGCTAAATGCAACGTACCTATCACAGATGTTGTAAAGCCACATTCTACCAGAGGCATGGCCACGTCTACAGCTTTTTTCTGGGGCGTTTTGGCCGTGGATATTTGCAAAGCCACCATGTGGTCTACTGTACATACCTTCACTAAACATTACAGTCTAGACATCACTTCTAAGAGGCAAACCACTTTTGGATGGGCCGCCCTACATGGCTTTTTATCCTGAACATTCATGACTTGCTTCCTCCTCCTGTTGGGTATAACAACTACTTGGGGATCTTCCTACTAGTTATGACCTGCTGCAAGAGACTGCCTCAAAGAAGGTAGTACAGTTACATAAGAACTTACCGTAACAGCAGATCTTCAAGAGTATCTCTTGCAGCAGGTCACGCAGCAGATGTACTGAGGCAATTTGTTCCAAAGTATTTTCAATGTCCATTTGCCGATGTGTAGCATCTATCTCGTGGCTAAGGATGTCCAGCCTACTGCTTGGTAGAGGTCGTACTGGTGTGTCCTATATGGTGCATTTGTTATGAAGCACAGCGCTCGATGGAAGAGAATGTCAAGTTTGCAAGTGTGTGACACCAGACTACAGTTATATAAAATATCTCCAAAATCAAGGAGGGGGAGGAAGGTGGCTTCCACTAGCCTGCACCTGATGTTCATGGGGAACAGGGATTTATTCCTGTAGGGGAACCCAAGTCTTGCTTTCAGTTTTTTGGCCAGGTTTTCAATATGCACGCTGAAAGGTAGCTTGCTAGCCAGCCAGACTCCCAGATACTTGAAGTGGTCCTGCACCTCTAGGGTGTCCCCAAAAATGGTTGAGATGGGTACTGGAGTGTACTGAGTGCTTATGGCTACAGATAAATGGATGGGTGTGAAGACCATTACCTTGGTCTTCTTTGCATTTAATAGCAGTTTGGAGTGAGCAAGATTGAGCTGCAGTTGGTTAAAGTCTTCTTGTAGCTCAATACATGCTTAACATGCTGTGGGTTTACAGGTGTACAGCACAGTGTCATCAGCAAAGAAGTGAAGTTTGGACTAGTGTATGTTTTTGCCTTTGGAGCTGATGTAAATAGTAAACAGCAGTGGCCCAAGAATAGAACCCTGTAGGACCCCTCTCGTGACTGGCACTGGGTCCGATACTGCCCCATTGACTTTAATTCTCTGCATCCAACCTGTAAGGTAGCTGGAGAACCACTTTATGGAAGGACTATTCATGCCCAGGGATCTGGGGCATAGAAGGAAAATGTTGTGGTCCACTGTGTCAAATGCCTTGCAGAGGTCCAGGAACACAGAGCTTGTGGTATGCTTGCCGTTAACAGCAGTGAACCAGTCATTGGTCACTTTGACCAGTGCAGAAATAGTACTGTGTTTCTGCCTGAAGCCAGACTGCAGAGGGTTGAATAAGTTATAGCTTTCCATGTACTCCTTTAGCTGGGTGTTTATTAGTTTCTCTAGCATTTTGGACAGGACTGGCAAGATGGAAATGGGCCCGTAGGTGTTTAGTTTGCTCAGATCACCGGACTTGAATAGAGGCAGGATATGTGCTATTTTCCAGCAGGAGAGAACAGTGGCTGAGGAGATGAAAAGGTTAAAAATATGTGTAATGGGTGCCGCTAGTAAGTGGATCTCTATTTTTAGGAAAGAGAGATAAAGGAGAACAGACACTTCTCTTCCTCAAATATCTCTCTTCAGCCTTTGACACCGTGAACCATGGGTTATTATTGGACCAGCTCAGGGAGTATGTAAGACTCATTGGCAAAGCCATCTGTAGATTTAAGTCCTATCTCAGCAGCAGAACCCTTGAAGGCAGTCTTGGGAATGTTTTCCTAAGTTCTAAATGTTTTGTTCTATGACGTACCCCAGGGTTCGGTTCTTTTGCCCATGCTGTTTACGACATATATTGTATGCTACCCCTGAATAAGATCATTAGACAGTACTGGCTTGGGTTTCAGTGCTATGTGGATGATATCCAGCTCTACATGTCCTTTATGCCTGTAACACTAGGTATAGTTGCTGTGCTTAATAAAGTGCCTGGCCAGATTCAAGACTGGATGGCATTGAGCTGGTTGAGACTTAACCGGGAGAAAACTGAAGTACTGGTGATAGAGCCTGGACCTGGGGTGGAGGGGGGAGTGGCAGCTATCAAGAGGGAGATGGGTCTTTGGCTCAGCTCTTTTAGGCTCTTGGCTGCCACAAAGGGGAAAAATCTGGGAGTAAGTTTGGATGAGGGGCTGACATTTGAGGCTCAGGTGTTGGCAGTTGTCTGGAAGGGCTTTTGTCTTCTGCAGAACAACAGCTGGATTAAACCTCTTTTCCTCCCTGCTGATTTTGCCACACTGGTGCATGCATTTGTAATTTCAAGGCTTGACTACTGCAACACTCTATACATTGAGGTCAATGAAGTTATACTGCAATGCCTGCAGTTGGTGCAGAATGCAGCTGCCAAGTTGCTGACCTGATTTGGTGGTCATGTCATGTATCTCTAGTGCTGTGTAGGCTTACAGCTTTTTGCATCTGGTATTAGTATACCATTATTATTATTATCAGACTGCATCTGCTATTATATTATGCAAACTGCTAAGTATAACTGAGTATAAGAAATACATGGGGCCTCTTAGTGATTGTAACAACTGTTAGGCCTCTCTGGACCCTGGGTAGAGCTAGATATAGCATTTATTTAAACACATATTAGATTAGTCTTGCTGAGGCAGCAGACACACACACACACACACACACACACACACACACACACACCAGACTTGAAAATTGTTATGGGAACTGTTCTCAAACTCCCAGACTGATATCCATCAGATGGAAGCAGGTTGCTTAGTTACATATTGATAAGAGGGAAGGGCAAGACCACCAAAGACAACGTGAGACTCACATGCAGCACTAAGACATCTGAGATCCATAATGGTCCTTGGATGTATCATGTAACTATACACAAAGCTGGGTATAATAATGGCTTCCAGAGAACTAAAAATCTGAGATGGGATTCTATCTTGAGAAGACCTCTGTAAACTGCTGCGCCCGTCTTTCAGAGAGGTAATATGCATCCATTACTTATCTCAGTATAATTGCTGACTGCTACACAATTCTATTCCATAGAATTGTGCATTACTACTGTATTGTTTATATGTGTACCAACTGATAATATGGAAGTTTATACCAATTACTTGTGTTCTGTGTGGTTCTTTGTAATTGATTAACCAGTGACACCCCAAAATCTTCCTTACAATTGGTGATTCTGGTGGGACTGAGGCTGCCTAGTGAAATAACTTCAACTTCCATCTCAGGGACATCAGTTATTAATATTCAATTTATGCATATTCCAGGTGTGTTTAACCTTTTACATTGGGACATGCGTGAGTATGGCACATGCATGGGCACTAAAGTTTCAATGTTTTATGCTACTTTTCTTTTTGACGTTATTGCAACTCACCAGGCTAATGTTCAAGATCCAATTATAAATCAAATATTTTCCAAGGGGAATGAAACACACCATTACAGACACCTCACAGCCTAAATGGGATGATGGGGCAGTCTCAGGGTTGTTTGGCTCTGGCATATTGGTCTGGAATTCAGTAGACCTAGACATCATTAAAAGACATCTTAGTTACTTTGAGCATCCATCTGCTGAGTCTGTCTTGAACCCAGCTTTAATGGTATAAAAGGTTTGACTACTAAAAACAGATATACTGTGTAAGATTTTCACTAGATAGCATGCTAATTTTCAGAAACAGAAACAAAGATTAATGAATTGAATAATGCAAACAATAAAAAAGTGCAGTACAAGTAACTGGATCTTGAGCATTAGCCTTTGCTTGTGTTACTGCCTGCTTAATTCTGTAGCTGCACCGAGTATTTGCCTAGCAGTGCTCTGGAGGTCTATGTTTAGCCATGTGCAATGTAGTGTGATTGGGAAGCCTGTTCAACTGCTGCCAAGTGTGTTTGTTGACTGACTCAGGACCTTACCTGCAGGGATCCACCACAAGGTGTGGCGCCTCTCCTGGCTAGTCCATGTTCCATCTTGAGCCCTAATCTGCCTGAGGAGTCTCAAAGTGCCCGCGTATGCGCAGTCGGCCCCAGGGTTTGGCGCATGTACAATAAGGTCCCTATGGTGTACCTGTACATACCTCAGAGCTCCTGCTGCATAGTAATTATTCCTTTGTTTGCTTCCATACATTGGCCCGGACCCCATTCCCGAGTTACCACACTATCCAAAAGCCTGCAACCTGCTGCAGGGGTATTGCAGTCCACAGAGCCCTTAAAGGTAATGTCTTTCCCTCCTGCTACACTGTTGTGTGAGGGATGTTGGCCCGTCGACACTATGCGTCAACTGCCCTATCTGCCCCAGCCACCCTCTTACTCAGGGGCATCCCTTAATTTAAGGACCTCCCCATGTCACGTGATTTCCTGTACCATATTTTACCAAGTCCTCACTTTCCCCATTGCAGGTTATACACTCCCACCACTAGGTGGTAGCATAGCTGGCCCCTCTTACCCCATTTGCTTTCTACCTCCTCCTCACTACTCTATCCCTCTTCCTCAGCTTCTTGTCCACTCTATTTCCCCACTCTAATCTGTCACCTAGCTTGCTACATACTGCTCTCCCCACCTAACCCATTCAGCCCCCTACCCCACCTACTTTTTGTTATCCCCCTATCTCTCTAAGCCCTAGCCACTGTGTACACTAAGCCCACTCACTCCTCTGGTGGCCACTAGGAGTCGCTACTGTACCCCTCTTTTGTACACCTGTGACCACTCCTCCTGGGGTCCTTCTTCCCCAGCCTGACCCTTTGCCTGCATTAAGAAGCCTCCGGTGCTGGGTCTCCCCATAGTGCATGACACTACCACTTCACCAAATGGACTGCCTCTTTTCAAGCAGCCTCTCCACTCCCAGTATACTGCAGGCCATGACTAGGTCGAGTATCCCATACCCCTCAGCCATTATACCTCCCATCTTGCTTATGCTTCTCATATGCCTCCCCCCTCCCTCTATGGACAGCATCCCATGCTCAGCTCCCCCCACCCCTTGCTGCTCCCTAAACCCCTACCCCTGTCACCACTGTTCCACTGCCATAGTAGGCTCCGCCCCATTCTACTCCCCTCCAGTGCACCACACCCCACTGACAACACACTCTGACTTCCCTTTTCACCCGTGTTCCTTGCAATCCCTCTCCTCCGAACCCTCCTCTTCCCTGTATCCAAACTAGTATGGACCTCACAAGGGGCATCCATCAGCCGCCACAGTCAGTGACTGGCCCTACTCAGGGTGATCTCCCTCCTTCTCCTTTTATCTGGTAATGTACGCCCAAATCCGGGTTCTGCTGTGGCTGCCCCCACTCACTAGCCACAAACGTCTGGTCTGCAAATCGCCTCCATGAATGTATGCAGCCTAGTAGAAACGTTTGCAGTCCTCCAAGGCTGGGTTGCCCAACATCAGCCAGATATCCTGGTGCTTGCTGAAATGTGGCTCTCCAAAGTCACCCCAGAAACCTTCTTTGCCCTTCCTGGATACATCCTCTTCAGAAAAGATAGAGTTGGAAAATGTGGGGGTGGCTGTGCCATTTACCTTTGTGATACCATACAAAGGTATATTCTCCCTCCTCCTCCTCAGCTGGACCATGAGGCTCAAGCCCTCACCTTTAAAATAACCCCAGGCACCTTCAGACCACCCCCTGATACTTACTGTAGCTTATATTTCCCCCTGACACCAACTCCTCGCACTCCAATTACTGTTGGAGCATATTGCTAGCTTACCCAGCAAAATGGAACAGATCATAGTGGGTGATCTTAATATTAATTGGCCTGCCAGCTCCTCCTCCCAGGCTAGAGATGCCTGTGCAGTCATTGACCTCACCCAGCTGGTTACCACTCCCACTCAGAGTGCCAACAATGGGTCTTCCACCTTGATTGATGTCCTCCTATCGAATAGGCCCCACAAAATCACAGACCCCACCATTCTGCCTAATGTGCTAAGTGAACACTCCCCCATTATATTCTCCTGGTCTGGCAGAGTGCAGAAACCTATGTCCAAACTTATCTATTTGCAGCGCCTATGGCCAACTTAGAGAACACCTTACCAGCTGGGACTGGCCTCCTATTAAGTGTGCCACTGACATTGACTTTGCCATCAGTTATTTCATCCAGTCATTCAATATGGCCTGTGACACCTTTACTCCACTCTCTAAGCAACTCGTCAAAAATCAGCCTACCCTCTGGATTACCCCCACTATCATCAATCAAATGCAGCACAGGGACAACCTCTGGCATAGGGCTATCAACTCTGGAAAACCTGTTGACAAACAAGCGTATTGTGCTACCCACAACAAATGTACCTGGGCTATCCGCAAAGCCAAAGTTAACTACTACAGGTCCACACTTGCATCATCCTGGGGCTCTCCCCACAAGTTCTGGGACAACATAAAAGAGCTCAATGAGAAATCCATCCCAACCCTCATCCCAACACAACTACAATGGCCCCATTATCTCTGACCCTCTAAGCATTGCTGACACCCTTAACACCATTTTCTCAGACCTTAGTTCAGGACTCCCCACCAACTTCTTTGACCCTGTCCCTGATCACATACACATCCCCAACCCCACCCCCACTTTACTTCTGTGCCCTCTCCTCAGATGAAGCAAGCCCTACCTAGTCTGGGTGGGGCAGCCACAGTAATGATTTGCTGGACATCAAAATCTAATGCCTAGCGTTTGATTTGGAAGATACCTTTGAGCCCAAGCTCTTTTACAAAGGTTCCACGTCAGTGAATTAGACAAGGTACAAAGTAGAAATCATAAAAAAAAAAAACAACAACAATCAATATGGATATGTACACAAAGACATTTTGGATTACAGGTTAGAACAGTGAGTTGTATGCACATAGCTGTAGAGGCAGAAAATAGTGCAGCCCCTAAGGGCCTTGTCATAAGATATGGGGAAGGAAAGCCGACCCAGTGGCATTGAGGGTTGAGGTGCTGGACACCACACCTCGCACCACGCCGGTGACCTGAGTTCAGGAGTGAGCTCAGGTGTCAGGGGTCAGCAGGGAGGGACAGGATGAAGCACCCACTGGGCTGCTGTCCTGTCCCGGGGGGAGGATGATGGGTGGCTCGGTGCTCCGGTGACCCCCGGTGGAGATCGGGGCATCGCAGAGTGCTGAGCAGCATGTACTCAGCGTGGCCCAATACTGGCAGGGCTGCTGTGCTCTGAGAAGTCGGGAACATGCCCATGCATAGGAGGGAGGGGAGTAAAAGAGAAACACCCTCCTTGGCCAGATAGGCGATGACTTCCTCCAGCACCGCTGCCACACATCCAATGCCAGTCTCCCTTCACTGCCCCATTCAATCTTTCCAGGGCTGTTAGCTCCTTTGGCCCCAGGGGTCATAATTACCTTGAAGATGATGGGAGACATGGCGGATGGTAGAGCGGATAGGCCAGTTGGGATAGCCCGAGAGAGTTCCTGTCCAGGGAGAGAGAAAGACAGTTAAAAAAAAAAGATATGGGGAGGGGGGATGGTTGGGCAAGATTGTATAGCAATAGGTGGATATGGAGGGTAGGCTGTGGGGGCCTTGTCATGACAAAGTGCAGCCAGGAGGATAGGAGGAGAGACAAGTGCTGTGTCAATCATAAATTGGCAGGGAATTGAGATACCTGAGATTAGTTTCAAGAACATTTAGAGATTGTACTTAGATGTTGTTTGAGGTTAGATTTGAATTTGGCTAGACAGGTGGTAGCTAGGAGGTGCTCGGGTAATTCATTCATCCACATGGGGGCATGGAAGGCAAATGCCCATTGCCTGAGTGCGGTACAACAGAAAGGGATGGACAGGGCCCCACTTGTCCTCCCCCTGGTGTCCTGCAGTGTGTTTGCTGCCACTAACAGGTTGCCAATGCATGGTGGTGTTTTCCCCATGAGCACTTTCTTCCCTAGGATGCACGTCTGATGAATGGCCCTGTTTTTTAGGGATAGCCAATTTGTAAGCTCATACAGTGTACAGGTATGCATATCATACTGTAAATCTAGGGTTAGCCTACAGGCTTTGTTTAGTTCCATCTGTACCCATTTCAAAGCAGTATCCGTTGCCACCCCATATATCACTATTTCATAGTCGATATGTGATAATATGGAGCTGTGTACTGCAAGGCGGAGGGCCTAAGGAGATAGGTATTTCCTATGCCTGTAAAGGACACCAATCTTAATGTTGACTGTCTTGACCAGAGAGTTAATATGTTGAGCAAATGTAAGGGTTTCATCCAGTGTGATCCCCAGGTACTTGAACGTGCAGACTTGTTCCAGTGGCTCACTGCAGGAGTTATTGACGATGAGGGGGTTTTGTTTGATTTTTTTGTGTGCACTGGTAATAAGCATGGTCTTGGTCTTCTTATAATTAAGTAGCAACTTATGTATGCAGAACCAGATCTCCGATGAGGAGAAGGATGCCTGAAGCTCTATTTGCAGATTAGCAAGGGACACGCTTCTTCGAAGAGTGGGGTTATTCTAGATGCCCTACAGGGGGCATGCCTTAGACAACTAGTATTGGAGCCAACTCGAGAGGGAGCAATCTTAGACCTGGTTCTCTCAAATGGAGATGAAGAGAAGATCACAGATGTAGAAGTGGGTAGCCATCTGGGAACTAGCGACCATCAAACAGTATGGTTCACAATAAACACAGCAAGAGTCAAGCCATACAAAGGCAAAAGTACTGGACTTTAGGAAGGCTGACTTTGCCAAAATGGGTGAGTGCCTAAGGAATGCACTAGCAAATGGGCAGGAAGGAGGGGTGGAAGAACAATGGGGAATAATAAAAACTGCCATCAGAGGTAACAAGCCTTTGTGTGAAGCAAATGAACAAAACGAAACGATGTAAGAAACCACTATGGTTCTCAAAGGAAGTAGCAGTGAAGGTTCAAGAGAAAAAGAAAGCATTCAGGAAGTACAAGGAATCACAGAAGGAGCAGGACAGAGAACTGTATCAGTTAAAGTAAAAGGAAGTTGGGAAGGCAGTCAGAACAGCAGAGGCCCAAACCGAGGAAAAGATAGCCAAGTCAGTTAAGAAGGGGGATAAAACCTTTTATATGTACATCAGGGAGTGAAGGAAGACCAAGGGAGGGATAGTGAGGCTTAATAAAGGAGAGGGAGGGTGGGCAGAGGGTGACTGAGAAAAGGCAGAGATACTAAACAAATATTTTTGCTCAGTATTTACAAATGAAAAGGGAGGTACCTAAAACAAACAGTAGAACGCTCTGGATACAGAAGTTGATATCAGCCCATTTACAGAAGAAAGGGTTCTGAAAGAACTCTTAAAACTGAAGGTGGACAAAGCAATGGGGCCCGATGGGATTCATCCAGAATTCTAAAAGAACTAAGGGTAGAACTAGTGACACCACTGACTACCCTCTTCAACAAATCATGGGGGATGGGGTGGTACCGAGGACTGGAGGAGGGCAGATGTGATTCCCTTCACAAAAGTGGGAGCAAGGCAGAAGCAGGAAACTACAGACCTGTTAGTTTAACCTCAGTGGTAGGAAAATGATGGAATCACTTCTGAAGGAAAGAATTATCGAGCATCTAGAGGCTAGAGGGCACAGGACCCAAGGCAACATGGATTCACAGCGGAAGGTCATGCCAGACAAATCTGATAGATTTCTTTGACTGGGTGACCAAAGTAGTAGATCAGGAGGGGCTGTGGACATGGCCTACCTAGACTTTAGCAAGGCATTTGACACAGTCCCACACAAAAGATTAATATACAAGTTAGCCAGCCTGGGAGTGGGTCCCAAGATGACAGCCTGGGTAAAGAATTGGCTGGAGAATAGGACACAGAGAGTAATAGTAAATGGAGTCCACTCTGAAGAAAGGGGGGTTACTAGTGGGGTACTGCAGGGTTCAGTATTAGGACCGGTCCTCTTCAATGTCTTTATAAGCGACACTGCAGAGGGAATGGAAGGAAAAGTATGTCTCTTTGCAGATGACACAAAGATCTGCAACAGAGTTGATGTACAAAGTGGGGTGGAAAGGATGAGAAGGGACTTGGAAAGGTTAGAGGAATGGTCAAATGTATGGCAGCTTAGATTCAATGCTAAGAAGTGCAAGGTAATGCACCTGGGAAACAAAAACCCAGGGGAAGAGTACACAATGGGGGTGAGATACTAACAACACCAAAAATGGAAAGGGACCTGGGGGTAGTCATATCAGATGACCTAAAGGTGGGCAAGCAATGTGAGAGGGCAGCAAGGAGGGCTGGGGAATACTGGGATGCATAGGGAGAGGCATCACCAGTAGAAAACAGGAAGCTATTATCCCTCTGTACAGACAGCTGGTCTGACCCCATCTGGAGTACTGCGTGCAGTTCTGGAGACCCAATCCAAGCAAAGACATAGACAGGATGGAAGCTGTCCAGAGGAGGGCAACTAAAATGGTGCAGGGTCTGCACCAGAAGACATATGAAGAGAGACTTAAGGAGCTTAATATGTATAGCCTCGAGGAAAGGAGGGAGAAGGGGGACATGATAGAAACTTTCAAGCACCTCAAGGGAATCAACAAAGTCCAAGAGTAGCATCTTTCAAAAACAGAGGTGTGCAAGAACAACAGGGCACAACTTGAAGATGGGGGGGGAAGGGCGGCTCAGAGGTAATTTAAGGAAGTATTTTTTCACAGAGAGGGTTGTGGATGCATGGAACGGCCTTCCAGAGGAGGTTGTGGAGTCGAAAACAATGGTGGAATTCAAGCATGCATGGGACAGTCATAAGGCAATTCTAGGGGGTGGGGGTAGGAAGAAGTAGGCTGATGGTTAACTAGGATCTGCAGCTTATCCATTAGGTAGGGAAACGGGCAGACTGGGTGGGCCAAGTGGTCCTTACCTGCTGTCAAATTCTATGTTTCTATGTTTCTATGTTACATGCTGCTTCCCAGGAGAACCGCATCATCAGCGTAGAGTATCAGTTTGGTGTCACAGGCAGAGGGGAGGTCATTTAGGAAGAGACTGAAGAGTAGGAGCCTAAGGATTGATCCCTGGGGCACCCCCAATGATACCTCTCTTGCAGTGGAAACTGTATGTCCAATTTTGACCCATTGAGTTCTGCTTGTAAGGTAGTCTTGGAACCAGCATAGTGCACTAGGTGCCACACCCATGTTAGACATTTTGGTCAGTAACATGGGTGATTGATTGTGTTGAAAGCTTTGGCGAGGTCTATGAAGATAGACCCCACCAGTTTGCCTTCATCCAAGGTCTTCTGTGCATAGTTTGTAAAGTCCAGCAGAGTGTTACCTGCCCAAGGCCATGGCCTCATGGTTTACTAACCCCACTGAAGAGCAAGCCATGGCCAGGGGTGCATGGTGTCCTGGGCATCCTGAGTGTGCTGGGCATCCAGATGCCTTCACTGCATGGGGTGCTGGTACACCAAGGCATCCATCGAGGAAAAACAGTCTTCCCACTGGAACAACTGGAGCTCTGGCCCTCTCTCATGGTGCCTGGGACTATGACCACAGCTTCTAGCACAGCAGCACACAGTCTATAAAAGCCATCAGACATGCTAGCAGACATGTCTTGCCACAGTACAAGCATGTTCACCATGTGCTCTGCATGAATCCCTCGGCACGCTGCATTACATGCTCCATTTTGTCCTGCAGTGTGTGGTGTATGTGTACCAGTTCTGCCTACACACCCTCCTGTGCCCCCCTGGCTGTTTGCAGCTGCTGCCTGTTGGCCTCTGCCTCCTGCTGTCTCCGTGGGCTGTCCATTTGGACTGGGTTAGGCTGCAACCTTAGTCATTGTGTGGAATGGGTTTGCACTGTGGTCAGTGCTGCATATTGGTTTGGTGGGGATGGTACAGCAGTGGCTGGGCTGGTGGGATTTATCTGGGAGAGCAGAGCAGTGGCCTTGCCAGTGATGGGGTCCTGGGGTGGCACAGCACTGGCTAGAACATTGGGATTGACCTGGGGTGGCAAGGTGGTTGCTGTGCCACCAGTGGGGTCATGGGTTAGTACAGCGATGGCTGTGCCGATGTCAGTGGGCTGGTGCGCCATGGTGATGGCAGTGCCTGGAAAAGGTGATGGCTGGCCCCATTTGTGGGGGGGGGCTGGCAGGGGCAAGCAACCCCTCCTTGTCAAAGGTGGTCCCCTGTCTCCCCCACTCCTCCAGGATATTTTGTCATCATTATCTTTCCCTTCATCTTCCTCTCCCTCCTCCTCACTGGTGTCTGTTTCCTCCCCAATGCAGGCAGGCAGCAAGGGCAGCTGCCACCTTGATAGATCCAGAACATCAGCGACAGTGTCCACTGCAATGAACTGAGCTGTCCAGAGAAGAGAAGAGGGAGATAAATAGTAAAGTTATGTATATGCCGGTGGGCACAGCTTGCATACCCAGTGTACTGTCTCAACACCCATTCTGTCTTTGCAGTGCAGTGCCCATACACTGCTGAGATTGTAAGCACCACTCACCCCATCATCAGTGATCACACTAGTGATAACACACATGTAACACAGTAGGGGATTACCCAACAGTTGGCCAACACACCTGGATACCAACTCACAGCCTACAACCAATGTGTCAGGGTTTCACAAGAGTACCGGTGGCCCAATAGCCAAGCTGATGCAGCAGACAACATAGAACATCAGTAGGGGATACCAGGGATACAAAGGCATGTGAATATTGTATGTAATTATACTCTAGCTTTGTGTATTCCCCATAACAATACCACAGACCCACCTCGACTTCCTGGTCTGCCTGTCCAACCCTGCAAACAGGTACACCATTATAGACAGGGCATGCAGCAGCAGTGGCCCACATGTGCTGCATCCTGTGGATCATGTTGGATGCATAACTATGTCTACAGCTGGATGGGTACACATACCCAGATCTGTGCATTGCATCCTGTGCCTTTACCATGTGCCTGTCCATTTAGGACAGACAGAACCTTTCCTCCTTGCACACAACAGCACCAACAGCATATGCATGCTCATGCACGCACACACACATACAAGCATGCACACAAACATACAAACACACACACACACACATGTACACCCAATGTGATTGTTCAAATGTGGTCACTCACACGGCTGTGCTGGTCTCATTTGGCTTTTGTAGGCACCTTCTTGTCCACCCATCACCACTACAGCTGAGGGTTAAAGCTATCACCTCCTCTGCAGGTGCTAGGAGGGAAGCTGCTTGGGGCTCACCACTTGTGGCCTGGAAATTCTACCATGCCTTGGCCAGGACTTGCTTGGCACAATGCTTCATGTCATCTGCCCTCTTCTTCATGTCCCATACTGTGTGGATTTATCCTCCTCAGTGAATGACAGCATACTGTACACCTGTATGCCCACTTGTAGACACTGACGTCCAATGGGCTTTCAGTGTGTACTGTACGCTTTCATTCACAACTCATCAATGGTACAACAATGCTGGTAAATGATGGATGTCTGCTAAATAAGTTTTACCATGCACTATACATATAATTAAAAAAAAAGAAATAGGCAGTCACAACGGAACACAGCATAATCTGCCATGACTAAGATGGTTGCAGCCTTGTACTGCACATCTGCTAGTAGTCGTGCATGCACAATACAGTTTGGCAGCCAGCTTGGACACAGCGGAGTATGTTGTGTTCTGCCATGACTGGGGACATAGTAAAAATAGTGCAGTGCTACTTCCAACAGAGACAATGAGCGTAGAACTTAATGCACATGGAGATGACTGTGGTTCAACTTCAGCATGTTGTCTGGTTGGAAGAAATGCACTGAGTCCTTGTCTCTTAGCAAGAGGTCTGTAGGGCTATGCCCACTACAGCCCTAACTAGGAAAGAAAAGGGGACAATCAGGGAGGCAAAGGCAGGCACAGAACTGGGTGTTGTAGAGGGGGTCAAGGATGGGGAAAAAGAATACTACAGATATAGTGAAGGTAAAAGGAAGAGGGGAGGAAGTATTTTTAGGCTACAAGAGGGAGGAGGGGTCTAGAAGAAGATAAACAGAAAGTAGTCATCCTTAGAGATTACTTCTGCCCCATCTTTACAAGGGAAGACAGCAGGCCCCTGCCTGAAAGTTGCATCAAGGTGGCTGTCAGGGGTGTTCTTCAAATGAGGCAGCCAGTAGCTACCAGAGAAAGTGTCCTAAAGGGGCTTTATGCCCTAAAAGTAAATAAGCCACAGGGCTAGATGTGAAGCACCCATGGGTGCTCAAGGGATTGACTACTGAACTTCATGAACCCCTAGTAGTGCTATAGTTTGATTAAGACAGACTAGAGTGTAGCAGACATAGTCCAGTTACACAAGGATGGGACAAGGAGCAACCTGTGAATTAGAGACCTGTCAGTCATACCTCTGTAGTGGGTAAACTGTTGGAGTCATCGAGTCCCTTGTGGACCACCTTGACAGCAATGGTCTACAGGAGAGTAAATAGCATTGGTTTGTGACAGGAGGTCTTGTCAGATCAACTTGATCATTTTCTGTGACTGGATAACATAGGTAATAGATAAGTGCCACAGTGCTGAGTCACTCTACTTTGATTTGAGCAAGGCTTTTGACTCGCTGTCACACAGAAGACTGCTGAGGAAGCTGGAGGATCTGTGAATAACTAGGGACATAGATGGATAGGAAACTGACTGAAGGAGAGATAGCAGAGGGTGACAGTAAATGGGATCAAATTGGAAGAAAGGGAGGTCACAAGTGTGGTGCTGCAGGAATCAGCCCAGGGTCCTGTCCTCTTCAATATGCTCATCTGTGACACTGAAGAAGGTATCCAGGGTAAGTTGCGTCTCTTCAGATATGGCACAAAGCTCTGCGGTAGAGTAGATAGTGGCAAAGGGTTCGGGGGAGATGCAAAGGGATCTACAAAGACTAGAGAGGTGGTCTAAGGTTTGGCAGTCGAAATTCTTTTTTTTGTTTTGCAATTAGTCTTTTTATTGCGATATTCAGAGAACAGTATAAGCAAATACAACCAAATATACAGAGTTTTCAAGTCAATGCTTTAGGTCTAACTTTAATGATACACTTATGGTCCCGGATATTCAAACTGCACCCAAAAAGTGTGCAACAGCAGGAGCAAGCGCAAGTCCACTGCGCCCATGCGCAAGAAGTGCGATATTCAAAAACTGTGCAGGCCAAGATGCGCCTGCAGCACACGACTGAATATCACGCCACCTGCGCCATAGTGCAACCAGGGATGTGCAGTTGTGCATTTCAGATGTGCCATAGCCCAACATGGGATGCTCAGTGGAGCAGTCCAGATGTGCCATAGTGCAACCAGGGACGCCCCCGTGAAGCAGGGCAGCAATGCAACAGCACAACCAGGGACGCACAGGGACAGGATGCAGCAGCCAACCACCCATGCCACAGATGGGCAGAGGAGCACACAGCAGAACAGACATCGCCCCCCCACACCCCATGCACTGCACAACCGGGGGAGAGCTGGAATAACCACCGGCCCATGGATACTAGCAACCAACCCACAGCCGGGGCATGGTGACCCAGCACACCCTCTGGCAAGCTGTGACCGGCACACAAGGAGGGCCGACCACTCCATGTCACACCATCCCACCAATGCAGAGCACACCCTGCACCACGATCCCCATACACCCTTCCCACGAGTAGCGCTCAACAGTGCAGGACACCCCATGCATGCCACCACTCCCACTGTGACAATGCAATCCTGTGCACCATGTAGCCATGCAAGGCAAGCCCCACCATGTGCTCCCTGCAGCAGGCAGAGCAGACAGCGATGTAACAACAGCATACACAGTGCCACCCTGCACGTCCCCCCCGAGGTACAGCTGAGAGACCAACCATACGTCGGCACATGAGGTACCCCACATGCGACAGGGCATGCCCCGGACCCCACCACCAGCGGTACAGCACCCTGCACACCCCTCCCAAGGACACATCCCATCCCAGCACTGGCCACAACAGCCAGCACAGACACACACAGTGTGGCATGGAAGCATGTGCCACACAGGATCCAACACAGTGCATGGACAAACACCCACCCATACCCAAGGGCACACCAACACAGGGACACAGTAGCGGGTCAACCAAGCCACTGGCGTGTGGCCATGGCAGCTGTGTACACACATCCAGCACTCCTACATGGCCCAGGTGTGCCAGCCACCCTGCGCAGGCACCATGAAGCTGTATGCCACCAGCATGTGGCCGGAGCACAAGTGACAGACACTGGAGCACATCCCCTGAAACAGACACAAGTGACAGCATGGAAGGGGGACAACAACAGTGGAGGCCACAGTGCCACCCAAGGCAGACGTGCACCATACTGGTGATGGGAGGCAACCTGGCATTGTGCCGGGTACATCGGTTGTCCAGCATGGACAGCCACCACTGACATGCCAGCAGACCGTGCATATCACAGACATGCAAGGGTGTCAGCTGCACAGGCCATGGACGGTCTGACAGGGGTGTCATGCACACAGTGCATGCACTGTGGACCACTGCACACAGGCATCCAGTGCACAGAGAACAACACACAAACCACAGACAGTGACTGATCCACCCGCCCACACCATAGGCAGTTCCCTTCTGGACACGCCCATGCGTGCACCACCCCTGATGCCATGCACACCACTGCAGCTGAGCACCTATACCCCATTGCAAATCAGAGACCACCACAGTTGTCATAACAAAACAAATGTATTAAAAAGAGGTAAGCAAAACAACTGTTTACAACTATGTATAATGGGGGGAAGGGCCACATACCAGGTGAGGGTGGGTAAGGGGCAGGGGTGAACATATAGGAGAGGGAAGAAGGGGTGTGAGGGTGGGTCCAGGGGGGTAAGGTATTTTCAGGAGCATGGATGGCCCATCGTCTGCCCCGCTCATCCTCCATGTGGTGCTGATGTGTCCTCTGCCTCCTGACCCCATGTTGGTCCATTCCTTGGAGGATCTCCAGGGACGCTCTCACCAACTGCAACAACTCCTGCAGTCCCCTCTCAGTGACCTGAAGTCGCCGTCCACCTAGGAAGAGGTAGCAGAGTCAATATGTGTGACTGTCCAGCCCCCTGCAGCCCACCCATTGTGCATGGCATACTGCCATGTGCCACGCCCCTGTGATGGTGTGCGACCACCCACAGGGACCGCGTCCACAAGACCTGCCTACCCAGGCACCCACAGCCATATGGACCACTGCACACACCCACTGCCCATTTCCCGGACAGCACCAATGTGGCTGTACAGTGACTTGGCTATGCGGTGTGAAGGCAGTGGCACAGCCATGTAGCCGGTGCACACATGGACCACCATTGATGCATTCCCAGACATGCAGTGCCACTGGACAGTGCTGATTGTAACAAGTTGCGTACATGGCAGTGGTGTCAATGGATGGAGGCCTTGTCCTGCTGCCCGCCCTGTTACACAGCATGCAATAGTAATCATGGATGTAAGGCACTCACCATCATCAGCTGGTCCATGCTCCTCTGTGGACCTTCATCCCTCCTGGCCTGCTGGTCCTCCTGGTGGACCCTCCTCTCTCTCACCAGCCTGCGCTCCTCTGGGCCTAAGGTGCAAACATGGAGAGAGGAACATCAGTACAATCTGGTAGCAAAGTCCCCGTGCCCCCATGTGTGTGCAATCCCACACAGCCATACCCATCCACCCCCCACCCCGATATCACCACCACAGCCAACACTGGATGGCCCCCCCATGTGCTGGACACATGCAACTGTGATACCCGTATGGACGATAACAGTGTATGGATGGGGCACCTACCTGGCCATGGCACTGTGCCCCTCCTGGCATGTTCCCACAGGCAGGCAAGTATGTCTGGGTCCCTGCACCTGAGGTCCCTGTACTTGTGTTGACACTGCTTGGCTGTGCGCCTGATTCCCGTGGCCTCCTCCAGTGCATCCGCCACCTCCTGCCAAACTGCACCCTGTCCAGGGGTGCATCACCATTTAGTGCCCCAGCATGGGGTTCTACAATGGCCACCAAATTGGCCAATTCAACCTGGCTCCACATAGCAGCCCTTCTCCGTGCCATCTCAACAGATAGTTGGAGTCAAAATGGCACTCGGCAGCGTGGCCTGCCACGTACAGATGCTGCACGGTACAGCACTGCCATTCCTTATCGAGCTGTCACCGAACAGCGCGATAGTGGTGCACCCATGCCAGACACATGGTGCCTAGGGGGCAAAGGTTGGGCCCAGGGTCAAGGGTCTCTCGCACACGGACAGCCACAGCGTGATCAGAACCCAATGCATGTAGTGCAATTGGGTGTCTGTGTGCCACCTCCTGTAGCAGCCTACAGCGCTCTGGCCCCAGTGCACCTATGGTGCCCCAATGCCACAGCGCCATATATGTGAACAGCGCAGTAGCGCCACTGGCACAATGGTGGCCTTGCCCTGCATTGCCTCCCACGCACAGCACATCAGCAGTGCAGCAGGCATCTGTATCATCACCCCGGGCATGCACAGTTCGGTGTGTACTGCACATGTCACAGAACTGCACCCTTGGCTGAGCACGTTCAACACAATTGTGCAAAGCGCAACTGCGCGATATTCAGATGGCATATGCAAATCAACTAATCAGCCATTCAATGGCGCAGACACTGCATTTGCATCCACTTAAAAATGTGACTCGCCTCATTTGCATGCGTTACGCTATAAAAATGTGACATTGGGCTGCACTGGCCATAGTCGGTTACTGCAGTCTATTGTGATGAGTTGCATGCTGTTTGGAAGTGTGGACTGTGGTGTGTGGGACATGCATGGGACTGCACAGTCACAGGTAACACCTGTCATTCTCACAGGATGAATAATGACCGATTGTGAGCTGGGGAAGAGGAGCAGAGACGTGGGCGGAAGAGGAGGCCTAACTTCACCAAGGCAGAAACAGATGCCCTGTTTGAGGCCTACCTCGACCAGGAGCTGCTGCTCAGCAGACGCCAGGGAACACCACAGGCCCATGCTGCTGCATGGGAAGAGGTGGCACGTGCCGTCAACCTGCATGGCAGCCACCAGCGGTCTGTGCAGGAGTGCAAAAAGAAGATGGGCATGGACAGGCAGAGGATTAAGGAGAAGATGGCTGCCATCAGGGCAACACGGTCTGCGACCGGTGGGGGGCAGACGGACGTGCAACGCCTGACCCCACAAGAAGAACGGGTTGCTGGCAGCATGCAGCATTGTGCTATCGAGGGTGTTCTGGGTGGTGGATTCCAGATGGGTGGTAGCCCATCACTGCATGGTAGGTCCTGGTTCTGTCAATGGGGGGGCAGGGTAGGTCACATACATTAATGCTACTGTTTTTCCCTTACAGCTCCTAAGCATCTACATGGGTCAGTGGTGGTGGGCTTGCCCACTGAGGGTGGTAGCATGGAGATAGAGGAGGGCTCGTCCACCTCCACAGGCATATAAGGGTCAGGGTGACCTGGACATCTGGACTGATGTTGGTGGAGCAGATGCGGAGGAGGCCCTGCCCGTGTCCCAGTGTGCCAGCATCCATGGATGCCAGCATGCTGAGACTCGGGCTGGTGCCAGATCCGTCACTTATGATGATGGAGCTAACGTCATGGGCAGTGATATGTGTGGGCCACAGGATGGCCACACAGCAGGTGACATCACGGGCATAGTCATGGGTGGTGCTGCCGTGGAGGCCTGCGTGACATCACAGTCCCAGCCTGTGCCTGTCTGCACCAGTGGGGCAGCACTGGTGTGTGTGCAGGACAATGGGGCTGTTGCGGCCACTGCGGTGGCACCGTTGAGCCCTGGAGAGCTGCAGCCGGAGGGGCAGTGTCAGCAGTCAGCCAATGGCCATGGGGGTACAGTGTCAGGGGGCGGCGTCAGTGCACCACCTGTGGACATGCCCAGGCCTGGCCCTGGTGTGCAGCGCACACTCTCAAGGGGTGCTGACCAACAGGCCGTGAACACCATGAGGGACAGCATGCTGATCAGGCAGGTGACCTCTTAGATGAGCACACCCGCATACTCCAAGCATCAGTCAATCAGCAGGTGCGGCTTGTGATGGCAGTGGATGCACTCAGTGCGGCTCTGTGCCAGGCATTGGAGTGGCACAGCAGAGACACCACTCTGCTCCTGGCAGGGATGGACCAGATGCGGGAGGATGTGACCACTGCCATTGACAGGCAGCCACAGGCAATCACAGCTGTCATGGCCACAATGGGCACACAGTTATTTGTCCATGCGTCGCAGACACCGCGCAGTGCAATGTCAACCCCCCATTCCTGGCATCGTGCAACACCCTCATTGTCAACACCGGGTTCAGCTGTGGGCATCCCAAGCATACCTGGTGCAGGCATGTTCGGTGTGTTGCAGACCCCCGAGCGAGCACGGTAGCATTCATGCAGTGGAACCCCTGGGGGACCGTCGGTGCCACCCCATGAGGCCATTGGTCAGCCTGTCTCTGCTGGCGGGTCTCAGCAGGGCCACCCATGCATCCGTGGTGGCCGTGGCACTGTGGCGCGTGACTGACCTGTCTCCCAGCACGGCTACTGTCTGATGCTGCCCTGTGTGCATTGTGTTGTTCAGCATGCAAATGCACGGGTGGGGTACCCGGCCTTGCACGCACGCACACATTCCATCTGCACACCCTCCCGGCTGCTGTCTGCTGTGGTGTGTGCATAATGATGCCTGCGTTGTGCTGTCCTCCACTGTGCAATGGTACCCAGCATCTGACACATGCACAATGACAGGCACTGGGCATGGTGGTCTGTGGACGTGTGTGTGGCTAGGAGTGGCGGTCGGGGTCAGCGTGCCTCCTACCCTTTGTGCATGTCTTGTGAGGTGTGTGTGTGTGTGTGTGTGACCACGTGCTGTGTTAGACCTTGCCCATTCCCGGCGGTGTGTGCGGTTCCATGCTCGGCCAATTTTTTTAATGACATGCACCCCTGGTGTTTGTCCATGTGTCTTTGTGGGTTGTGCCTTTGCCACTGGTGGTTGCACATGGCCCCGTGACTTACCTGGGTTGGGTGAAGTGCTCCTCTGTGATGGTGTCCCGGTGCAGCTGTGCCATCCGGATCAGTTGGGGGTCCCTTTGACCAAGGGGGGGCTGCCCTTCACCATCTTCACCAGCGTCTTCATCATCCCCATTGCTGTCCCCCTCTTCGACCTGTACAGCTATCCCAGAGTCGTTGGCCATGTTGTGCAGGATGCAACAGGCTAGTAATGGCCCACAGGCCTTTGAGGGGCTGTACTGTAGGGCACCGCCAGATGTGTCCAGGCAATGGAAATGTGCCTTCAGCATCCTGAACACCTGCTCGATGACATTGCGTGTGGTGGCATGTGCCTCATTGTAGCGTTGCTGCGATGGGGTCATGGGCTGCCAGTATGGTGTGAGCAGCCAGGGATGGAGTGGGTATCCACTGTCACCTGTGTGTAGAGGGTGGAAGTTAGTTTGGTGATCAGCATTGCCCTGCCTTGGGCCACCTAGGCCAATACCCATGTCACCTCTGACTATGCCCCTCCCAAGCTCCATGTCTTTCTGCGTGCTTTGCATACTTACCCACTAGGTTGCCAGTGGGGATGTCCCCACTCTTGAACCTGTGGCACAGTGCTGACTGGTGCCAGATGAAGGCATCATGTGCTCCCCCAGGGTGCGTGGCACAGACATTGATTATGCACCCCCTGGCATCGCACACCACCTGGCAGTTGATGCTTGCATACCCCTTCCGATTCATGTATGCGGCCCCTTCAGGGCCAGGTGGTGTGCGGATGGTTACATGGGTGCAGTCTATTGCCCCAAGCATGCCAGACATACGTGCTACCCTGTGGAACTCCTGTGTGTTTGCTGTGCACTCCGCCAGTGTGCTAGGGAAATGGATGTACTCCGCAGCATGTGGCAGCAGTGCGCTGAGGAATTGGGTGAGGTGGTATGGCGGCTGACTGGAAGGTTATGCAAGGCCCCTAAATTATGCGGCGCGGGATTTTGTGAACTTCAACCTACTGCAGAACTTCTGCGTGCCGAGAATTCACTCGTCTTGGTGATTTTTATTAATATTTCTGTTTATCCATAGAATCTGGTTCCCTCCCCTCTTTTTATTTCCAAAACCCCCTATATGCTCAGAATGTGATGTTATCATTGCTATAACATCATACATTAGCTAATGAAATGGCTGCATTCTGCAACAGAAATGAACAGTCACTTATCTACCACACCTCCCACTGCCAGAGCCAGTGGCACAGCACATCAGGCATGGTGATATTTGTTCAACCTGCACTACAGCCTAATACAATTTTCAGTCTTACATTATTGCACTAGGGCCAACTTAAACAAAACCTTGTCAATAGCACAGGCCTGTGAAGTCCATACCTCACTTAGTACAAACCTATTTGTGTTTTTAAGGTATAGAGGTGCCATCTGAAATGAATAACTGGTAAAATGAATTTAACTGTCATTTTTAAAAAAATAAAGTAATTATGCCCAGAAAAGTGGAATATCATACTGTGTAGACCTGCTGAAAGAATAGACCTGTTAAATAAATAATTGCTCTGTACACATTTTTGCCTGGGTTATTGATTACATATTGTCATTGGCTGGTAGAATCACCTAAAAGTTAGTGAGAAATGTTGTATGCAGGGACAGCTGTTGGGCCAGAGGGTAGCATGTTGTGTTTCCGTGCCAGCAACTCAGGTTCAGAGATTAGCTCTGGGAGCTGACAGGCAGCACAAGGATTGGTGGAACACATCATTGCTCAGAGCCTGGGAAGGTATGGTGCAGTGCTCTGTCACATGGTGGACACATTGTGATGGCCTGGAGAGCTCTATCTCACAATCGGTTCACATGCATGTCATGGTTTGATGGTGTTACGCAGTGTGTCAGGGAAAGCAGGTTGACATGAAAAATGAGTTTTGCAATAACTCCTCTATTCCATTTCCAATGGGACCTGTATGAATGAAGATGCAAGTTCATGGAAATTAAAAAAATATATATATCTGCATATATTATGGTAGCACAGAAGTGCTACCATAGTTAGGGTTGAGGAGCCATTTACATGTTAAACCCCAAATTTTGCACCTTAATAACTTTGCAACAATTTGACGGATTTGCCTAAAATTTGGAACACATGATCAAGACCCATATGCCTTGGGATCTGCCCAGATTTGTACCAGTCAGATACACAGCTGTGGAGTTATTAAGCATGATCTGCGCATGCGTTTACGCTTTTTCTGGAATTCTACGGTTGCGCCTACAGGTCGCACGGTTTGCATGACTGGCCCGAAATCTTCAGGAAATGTGCAGCCGGCATCCCTGATGTGCCTTTCAAAGATTTCATGAAAAAATATTCAACTGTTCAAAAGTTATGGCAGTCCAAACTTCTGTTTTTTCCCATAGGATAACATTACAGCATTCGCCGCTCCTTTGAGGGCCCGTATCTCGCAAACGGTGCGAGATACGGAGTTTTTGTTGAAAAAGTATAAAACTAGCCAGGAAAGTGATAATACATATGACTTTTAAATTTGTTTTCTGTGTCGTACGGTTACTGAGATATAAGCAATTTACTATTACAACTACTGATTTTTGTGTTCCGAGAGTCATTATTTTGCATACATTCTTTCTACTCACTGTCTTTCTCTATACAGCTTTTGGAGAAAACCAGACTGTGCACTTACACTACTCTTACCATTACCGTTTCTGCTTGTGGTTCTGTACCCGTTTCACTTACCGTTCACGTTTACGCCACCATGTGCGTTACCCTTTGTGTTTTCATTTGCGGTTGCGTTTCCGTTGTTCTTAACATTTCTGTTACAGTACTGTTCCTCTTTCTGTTTCGCTTTGCATCACCATGCGCATTACGATTTGCGTTTGTGGGCACAATGTTACAATGTGACAAGACATCACCCCCACGCTTCCGCCGCTGTGTTACATTCACTATTTCTCATTATCATTCTCAAAAAGAAGGGAAACTAGAGGCAAAAAAACTCAGTTTAATGCATCAGTTAGGGTTGTTCCAGAGTGACAAAAGTGAGGAAATTCGATGTTAGGGTTGAAACCCCCTTTGCACCCCCTCCAGCCCACCCCCCAACTGGAATTGGGGTGTGCATTGGGGTCATCGGTCCTAACTGTCACCCCATTCTCCTATTCCTCAGCTTCTTTCCACATGTGATGGGGTGACAGTTAGGGCCGATGACCCCAATGCGCACCCTGATTCCAGTTGAGGGGGTGGGCTGGAGGGGTGCAAAGGGGGTTTCAACCCTAACATTGAATTTCCTCGCCTTTGTCGCTGTGGAACAACCCTAAATGATGCATTAAACAGAGTTTTTTGCCTCTAATATATACAGTATATATATATATATATATATATATATACATATACACACACACACACACACCGTATCTCTGTCTCTCTAACCACACACACACACACACACAAATATGTATGTATGTTACAGATTGCATATAAATATATAAGTGATACACAGTGGGAACCTCATGAGTGGTGTAGAAAGCACATACAAATATATAAGTGATAGATAGTAGAAACCTCATTAGTGGGATAGATAGCATGCATATAGAAATACCTTATTTATCACATAAGATCCCTCTGCATATGTCATTTATGCAACAGGCTAGGACCTTAAGGGAGAGACATTTGTTTTGCTTTTTTAGGTATACAATTATTTTTATGTCTGTTATTTTTTGAACTAGTGTTACTGTGCTTTCCATCATCCTGATTGCTACAGCCACTGCCATGAAAGTGAAGTCAGGATGACAAGCTGACTCTGTGATGTGGTAGCTTGCTAGTGCCGCAGAACTTCCACAGAAATTATAAACCACCGCTGCAGAAGTTCTGCGGCAAATGGTAGTCTTGCCGCAGAACTTGGTCCCACTGTGCAGCAGAAAAGTAGGGGCCCTGGTTATGCCTGTCGTGTCCCCTGTTGGTCTCTGGATGGTACCCGTGGTGAGCAGGCACATGCAAGCTGTCACTTTGGTCTCCACTGACAGAACATGGCTCCGTCGTGTGGGTGCCTGCATCACATCACTACACAGCTCACAGAGCCACCTCAGAATTGTCCGGTTCAGGCGGTACCAGCCCACAATCTCAGTATCAGTGTACAGCTCGAAGCTGGTGCGGGCTCGGTACTGCCTGTTTGGGGCATACCGCCGACGGGCCCTTCCATGGCCGTGCCCCCATGCTGCCTGCCTTCTCACTCCCCTCATAACTGCCTCCATCTGGATGGTGGCACTGGCCATGCCCCTGGCTTGTGTTCCCCCCCCGGCAGCTGTTTCTGTATTCCCCCCGCTATCCTTGCTGCTACTTCCCCTGCATCGGGAAAACCTTCCTGTAGTGGCCTCAGTTCTGTGTGGCACTTCCCCCTTTTGCACTGCACTGTGGCAGTGGCTCCCCACACCTTCCCTGTTCCTGGGGGTTCCAGGTGCTCTGTCTCTGTCCTGCCCTGTCCTGCTCTCAGTGTGTGTTGCCTGTGTGGCTGCCTATGGTTCAGCAACATGTGCCTTCCCTGTAGTGTTCTTGCTCCTCTCTCTTGTTCCTTTTTATTTTGGCTTATTTCCACTATCGCGCAACTTCCACTTGCTCCCCTATTGCACATTGTTGAATATCGCACTGCGCAATTTATGCATGGTTCCTCCCCCTTTAGTTGTGCATGCATTCATTATCATTGCACTCTTGCACAGTGTGATTGGGGGGGGGCATCTGCCTCCTGCTGAATATTGCAGAATGGCGTATTTTCGGACTTGCGCTGGCGCAACCCTTTTGAATATCTGGGCCATGGGATTTTAGTCCAGCTGTAAATTTGTCCAGTATCATAATCATATATTCATATCCGAGCTGATTTCTTGCATCATTCAGGTTCTTTACCTAGGGTGGAAGGGAGGGTGGGGGGTAGGGCTACTGTCACGGGGGGTGCTTCCCCATATAATATAATATAATATAATATAATATAATATAATATAATATAATATAAGGGTAGAGGAGGGGAGTGGGGCAGATATTACCCCATTAACCAATTCCCTAGTTCTGTCCTGTCCTGGGCACATGAGACTGGAGTGTCCTTAAACTCCGGCCCCTTACCCCCTTACCTATGAGAAGGAAAACAGGTTAGAGGATGTCTCACCTCACTTCTTAGGATGGTCTTAGAAGATCCTTTGCCCACTTGGGAGAGTTCTCTGCTGGCCAGTTACTTATGTACTGGAGGAAATGGCCCCATATCATGTTATGCTTCTGTGGCACCAGTAAGGAGAAGTATACCAGTCTAGTCTTACTGGCTAGCACCTCCACAGCACTGTACCATTCCCCAAAGGTCGGTGGGGTATCCATTCTCCATTAGTACAGGATCAATCTTTTTGCCTCCACTGAGGCCTGCATGAGCCACTACCTCTGTGTACTTCTCATCTGTGAATTCCCATGTTTTATACCTAGTAACATCAAGGCAGGAGTCAAGGCCTCATTTACCTGAAGGATGTCAGAGCAAGCATCCCCCTCCCAGGCCCAAAAGGGGCATAGTAGAGAACATTCCCATAGGATGTGAAACAGATCTGCACCTAGGTCCCCACACCTCCAACACTTGTCATCTCCCAGTACGCCCATTTTAGGAAGTGTTGCTGGGGTGCGGTACCACAGGTGCAAGATCTTATTCTGTATCAACAGACTCTTTTGGTCTTTATATACTTTACTGGCCAATATCCAAATCCCTTCTATTCTTCTTCTGTAATTACCATTAATTTTTGCAGGCAGGGAGAGGTCCTGATCTCTGGCACTACATAACCTTAATATGCTCCCTGTAAGACCTTTGGGGTTCGCAATCCATTGAACTACTGTGAATTTTGGGTTTTCACTCTTGGAGACACTTTAACAAGTGGTGCATTCACATATTTTCCTTTGCCAGTTCATGATGAGGCTTCTTAACTATAAGTACTTCCAGAACTCCCCTCTAGGGAGGTCGTACTTGGTTTGAAGTTCCTCAAAGGAGGCGACACACTGCCTCCCTTCCCTATGATATCCTTGACCTGTGTTATATCTCTTTCTCTCCGTTCTGCCCACTTCAATGTCCTACTATCTATCTTAAGCTGGGAGTTGTTCTATAAAGGGAGGTATATGTCTCGGTTCAAGCAGTGCTCCAGGTGCTTACATATTTTACCCCATGCTGCATGGGATCCCTTGATGGTGAGCTACTTCTGGGCCATATTTGGAAGTTCATATCCGAGGAAAGCCCCTAGGCAGGTTTTCTCCAGCACTGCTTTCTCAATGTGTACCCATGCTGGTGGCCCTTTCTTAGGGCTTATGAACCCCCTCAGGTCATGGCCATCAGGCTGGCTGCTGCAAATCTATGAAAGTTGGGTAAGTTCCACCCCTCTTTGTACTTGGGAGCCCATAATTTCACCCAGCTAAATCTTAACCTACTCGATTCCCATAGGAAGTTACTGATTCATTTGTTTACTTTTTTAAACCAAATCACTGGCATGGGTACTGGAAGGTGCATGATCAGGTAACATAGTCTTGAGGCAGCCATCATTTTTACTGCCACTATTTTCCCTGCCAAGGATAGCTTCAGATGCCCCCTCCTGTCCATTTCTTCCTTCAGCTTAATCAAGAGGGGATTGAAATTAATTGGGATGATTCTATATATGTCCATTGGTACCAGTATTCCCAAATATTTAATCTCCATGTTATTGCAGGGCAGTCCTGAGTTTAGCATCTGTGAAGGTATTGGAACTTTGTTCAGATGCAGAATTTCAGATTTGGACATATTAATTCCAAGCTCTGAGAATTTAGCAAAGGTGTGCAGAATGTCCAGAATGCTGGGGAGAGCCTCCACGATATTCTCTGTTAGGATGAGGCAGTCATCTGTATAAAGTTTAGTGCTGTACTGAACACCCTCCATTTTGATCGCTTCAATTTTGGGGTGGTTTCTTATGGATGCCACTAAGTGCTCCATCGCTATAACAAAAAGCAGTAGGGACAGAGGGCACCTCTATAGAGATGAAAGGGCCTTGACAGTATGTTGTTGGCAAGGAGCCTTGCCGAAGGGGCCTGGTACAAGGTTTGGATCCACAAGCAAAAGTGTTTTCAACATTGCCCCTTTCCAGTACAGTATGCAGGTATTCCCACTCCATTGAATTAACTGCCTTTTCAAAATCCACTGACAAAGCAGCAGCCAGGGTGGTAAGACCTGCCACTTCCTGGATCTGGGCAATCAAAGCTCTGATGTAATCTGCACTAGGCAAGCTCTACCCTTCACAAACCCCACTTGGCTGGGGTGGACTACGCCGGGGAGGATGTGTTCCATGCAGGCCACCGGGACTTTTGCCAGAACCTTTGAATCTGCATTGATCAGGTATATAGGCTTAAAGCTAGTGGGGTTGGAAAGGTCTTTTTCTTCCTTAGGGAGCATGGTGATGATGGTCTCTTGCAGTATGGTGGGGAGAGCCCCTTGTGTCCTTGTCGACTCTAGCATGTTTAGGAGGGGGGGTTTCCATCATGTCCAGGACTACCTGGTAGGCTTCTACAGGGAAGTCATCACTCCCTGGTGATTTGTGAGGGGCCAGGGACTTTATTGCTGTCCTAATTTTTTCTATAAAGAAAGGGGCTTCTAGTTTCTGTTTCTGACCATCGGTTAGCCTAGGTGTATGGAGATTCTGCATAAAGGATTCTAAGGCTTGTTTATCCCAAGTCATATATGAGTGATATAATTCCTTGTAAAATGAGACCATAGTGTTATTAATATCCTTGGGAGATGTGTGCAGTTTCTCTTTCTTATCCTTTAGTTGAGCTCTATGTCTCTTGGCCTGTTGCTTCTTCAGCCTGTAGGCTAGTAGCTTGCTATTTTTCTCTCCCCACGCCCAACATTTAAACTTTATTCATTGCAGTTGCAGTTTCGTCTTCCTTGTTGCCAAATTATCCAGCTTGATTCCTAAACTGGACAACTTGAACAACACATTAGGGTTCTTTAAATGTGTGGGGTCCATTTTATATGCAGCCTCCTTCTCCTTCAGCTGCTCTTCCAAGTCAGCTACCTCCTGATCTCTCAGTTTCCTCCTGTAGGAGGCATAACTGATGATCTTCCCCTGGAGTGTGACTTTAAATGCTTCCAAATGCCAGCCAAGGGTACAGACCCCAGGACATTGTCCGTAAAATATAGTTGAGATTTGTGTTTCAGCCATTCATGAAATTACTCCTCCTGAAGGAGGAGAGGGTCCAGCCGCCATTGAGTAGATTTGGTTGGGTGGAGCCCCACAGGGAAGGTGAGCACAACCGGGGCATAGTCCAACAAATATATCAGGACTATGTTTACTGCGTGAGTCCCTGCTGTTATCCTGGGGATGTTAGCCAGTAATCTTATCTGCTAGCCATGGCCCTAGCTGCTGAGAAGTATGTGTAGTCTCTCCATGCAGGGTGTGCTACCCTCCAAATGTCCATCAACCTATGTAGGGTCATGAGGTCTTTTAAGGCTTGTAGGGAGTGGAACTGGGGTTCTGATTTAGAATTTGACCTATCCAGTACAAAGCCCATGGTCAAGTTAAGATACCCCCCTACTATTACCTCTGGATTGCCAAGGGCCATGTCCATGATCCCCTGTGAAAGTTCAGTCATAAACCCCAGCGCATTCTCATTTGGTACATAGAAATTTGCTAGTATAATTGTACCTAATGGCATAGCCATCTTAGCAAGGACCTACCTCCACTGGTTATCCGCTAAGTATTCCACTAGTTTCCAATTTAATTTGTTGTGCACCAATATTGAGGCCCCCCTACTTAGCCATGGAAGCCACATGGTGTACCTCCCAGCCCACCTACTCTCTTTTTAACTTTTGAGCCTCATTGTGAGTGAGCTTAGTCTCCTGTATGAAGGCCACCTGTGTACTGAGTTTCTTCAGATGCGCCAGGACGTTTTTCAGCTTAATGGGGTGATTCAGTCCCCTCACATTCCATGAGGTGGCTACTATGTCTGTATGGCTAGCCATTTTTCTTTCTGATTAATATGGCAATTACTGTACCTGGCTGACTCATTGCCCTGTACAGCCCTCCGTCCCCCCTTTCTTGGTCCACCTTCCCTTGTCGCAAACTCAAGTGCCCATTGCTCCACTTCCCCCAGTGTCTGTATCCCTGAAGTGTTTCTTTGACCTTTGCATTGATTCTGTTCATTTGATATCTTTTTTATTAGATTTCCCACATCAATATGCAAGGTATTGCCTTTGTTATCACCCAGCAAACTGCTCAACTTTGAACCATAACTCACTTTGATTAGTTGATGCTGTAACTTGGCAAACAGAATAGATTACTTTCTTTGAACTCTAAACCTCATATGTACCCTATGAAACAAAACAACCTTAACATAAACAGTAGTGAACTTGAAAGCTTTTCCTTCAGAGACCTCCAGTTTCTGCTTGGGCACCCCTACTCAGGCTCCCAATTTGCCCTGTCTGGTTCCTTGGGGTGTATAGAGCCTATCCACCAGTAACAGTCAGTGCCTTCTATATTACTTCCTAGTTCCTTACTGGTAACTCATCTTACTTTTTGGGTAGGGAACACCCTTCTAAGAACCTTACCTAGGTGTTGACCTGTTACGGTGCTGACTGGTACCTCCACCCCCAAGGTGTGGGGGGGACCATCAAGCCTCTCTGGCCATGACTCAAACCTTTAGTTGCTTTACCACAACTTTGAACCTGCAATTCTAGACACCATGCCTTTTTTCTCTCTCCCCCCCATTCCTCCCATGAACAAACCTTTCTATCAGAAAATAACTGAGGGCAGAGGGGAAGGGTAGATACTTGTGGCATGACTTGCCATCAGTTTCCCCAGCCTATGGGGGGGAGAATGCTACTGCATGTGGGGGTAGAAGAGAAATGAGAAATAAACAAGAAAAGGGAAGTAAAAGGGGGTGAGCACCTTTGCTCAGTCAAGGGTGGGGGTTCCCATCTGTCTTCCAGATACCTTTTGCTAATAGTTTATCCCCTGACCTATAGGGTCCAGAATCCCTAACCACCTCCCAGGAGTCTCATTCTTCTTAGTACTAGAAGACAGCTTCTGCCTTCAGCCACCCCCTTGGGTGCTCTTTAAGCCCCATTTCGTTTACGTCTTTCCAGCTCACAAACTGTGCATTCTTTTTATGCCACTGACTTGGAGACAGCTTGAAAAAAATGGGTGCCACCACCTTATCCTTCCCCCTTCTCATGCCCCCCTTCCCCAACAATATTATACTTTTTAAAACTTTTTCAATGCATTACATGCCTGTCCATACCCTGCCTGCCCTACCTCAGATCAAGGCAGCAGCCCTTTGGGTGCCTATGTCCCATACTCCCAGGAAAAACCCCTCCAATTAGGGGATTGCTGCAGGCTCTTCCGTTGCCCTAAATCCAAAGCTTTCCCCCTCCTATTGTGCTTTGTCACTAGCTCAAGCATTCAAATGTACTCGGAAGGGGCACGTTGTTGTGGTAATGAAGGGCGATGCAGGAAGAGGGACTGCACCATGTGGGAGTTGAAGTTCTATACTGCATTGTCCACCACACATGGTGTGGAAGGCCCTGTATTTTTGGGATGGGACACAAAAACAAAATCTGAGTAACTGGACATTTTCTCTCTGTGGTCATCCACCTAGCTTTTTGGTTCTTCTAGGTAGACATTCAGCAGATTTAAGTCCTCCAGATCACCTGGAAGCACCTCATGGGTCGTGTCAACACATGTATGCTCAGTTCAGTCCTGACAGCTCGGAGCCCATTCCTTGTAAATTTCAGATGCCGAAAAGACATCTGACAGGCCTCCTCCCACCGGGTTCAACAGAACCAGTGCTCTGGGCTGCAGCTCTCTTAATGGTTCATACCTGTTAGAGGTCTTGACTGGGGTGACCTCTGTAGATTCACCGCTGGGGTCCAAGAGATGCTAGTGGCCCTGCCTGCTCCTAGATTAGATTGGACCTCAACTGGGCTGTGACTTTTGGGACTCAAACTGCAGCAGCCCCTTTGGGGCTTTATTCTTTTTCTTTTGCCTATGCCTCTGAACATACTGTTTTGGTTCCTCTGGTATTGGGACCTGCTGCTGTGGTTGCCTAATTGACTGCATCTCCATTGGGATATGGAGTCCATCCTGGCCTGCCACCCCTCTTGGACTTATGGCATGGGGGGAAGGTTGTTGTTCTGATGTGCTCCAGGAAATGTTCCACCTCTGCTGGGCTGTTGAAAGTCAGGACCTCTCCGTGGTGCTGGACCCTTAGTGATGCAGGATATCTCAGGAAAGCATGTATGTTCATGTTATATAAATCTTGTTTCACCCCTGAGAAAGCCCTCCGCCATCGTGAGAGTACCTGCGAGTACAGCATTCCCCATTGTGGTTATGCATTTATTATTGTAAAAAACTGCAGCTGGTCACCAGATGAATTAGACAGGATTCTTTGGTGTTCCCTCTGATAAAATTATGTTACTACCATCTTGTATGACTGGCTCCACACCTTGGCAGTTGAAATTCAATGGCAGATAATGCAAGGTTATGCACCTAGGGAACAAAAAAAAAAAAAACAAGACAGAGTACTGGATGGGAGGGAGTCAAACTGAGCAGCAGAGCAAATGGACCTGAGAGTCATCATTAGATACTCCCTCTAACAAAGAAGCCAGTGTAATAAGGCCTACAGAAAGGCCGGTAGGGGTGCATTTGAGACAGTACTGGTAGAAAGAAAAGGAGGCACTACTTCCTATGTATGTCACTGGTGAGGCCACACCTGGAATACTGCTCTCAGTTCTGGAGTACTCACCTAAGGAAGGACAGGGACATGCTGGAGGCAGTGTAATGCAGGGTGACCAAAATAATTCAGGGCCAACAGGGCAGATCTTACAAAGGTCATCTCAAGACACTGAACATGTATAGTACTCATTGAAGACCAGGCGTAACAGAGAGGATATGATAGAGACCTTTAAGTTTCTGATGGGAATAAACTGGATGAACTGTGGGGTACTATTTAGAAGGAGTACAGAGCCAAGAACCCAAGGTCATGAGTGGAAATGGGGAAGGTTTAAGGGAGACATGAAAAAGTTCTATTTTATGGAAATAGTGGTGGAACTGTGGTCAGTCTGTCAGTGGAGGTGGTGGGCACCGAGACCATAAATGGTTTCAGGCATGGCTGTGACAGAGTGAAGGGTTTGGTGGTTGCTCGGGTCAGTAGCAGTAGGGAGGAGAGCAGGGTGGACTGGAAAGGATAAAACCCCAAATGGACAATATGTCTCAGGACAGACAAGCAACCCTGGGTAGACTAGATGAACTTCTGGTCTCTTCGTGCCATCATTGTCTATGTTTTTATACTTCTAACACCTTTTGGGAAGGATAATGACACCTCTCATACTCACGAAGTGGAGTGAAAAAATGGCTGTGTTGAAAATTACCAATGTAAGTCAGCACTGAAAATTTTCAGCATACCTTCATGACTTAGTTGTTTTTTAATATTTCGATACCTAATTTTCAACGTAATCTTCTTAAGATCTCACCTTATGAATCTGGAAGCTGAAATTTGTCAAATCCTGCCCAAAAGGTGATTTTGCAGTGTGACATGCAAACATCACCTTTGAGTCAGAGTTAAAATATTCACCCCCGTTTATGAGGTGGAGTCACAAAAGACAATGGTGAAAATTGGGCAAAATATTACAAAAATGAACAAGTTATGAGTAAAAGTTTGAAACGCATTGAAAATAGATTAAACACACTTGTTCATGGTTGGGCTTCAGAGCAGCAGGGTGTTCAGCAGTCAGGAAAGGAATTTCTTTGCTAGACCATCTTAGGAGAGTGAGGGTTGTGGTAGGGTGTGGCATGGTGGGTTCTAAGTGGATAGGTGGGGGGTGTGGGGGTAGGGACACATTGCAAAATACATCCATGCATGTTTTTCTTTGTTTCATGTGAAAAAAAAAAAGAAAAGAAAAACTGACGAGGGACAGTCTTCTTTGTTACAGGAACTTACGACCCTGAGGTTTGGGCATCCCAGTGTCAGTTTGGTCTTTGGTGGCTCCGGGGGGGGCACCCCCGTGTCGCACATTATTGAAGGAGTGGTGAGGGTGTGAATACAATGACAGGGGTAGTTATAAAACATAGCAAGACTGAGTGGTCACCTTGGTGTTGAAAATACTCCAAGGGGTTAATAAATGGAGAATGAACCAGGGGATGGAAACACCAGTGTCAGAGAAATGAAACTGGAAGTGGGACTGAGCCCACCCACTGCTGCTAATGTAAAGCAGCACTCTATGGTGGGGATAATAGCAGCAGGACTGGTCACCCACCACCATTTTGGATGCGCACATACAGTAACTGTGGCTAAATTGATATTGGGGTGGATACTGAGGACCCACTGTCACCGTTTTTAAATTTTTGTCACTAGTGCCTGTCTGCAAGCAGACTATAATGGCCACCACAGCAACAGGCATGTAAGCTGAGAATGCACAGACATACTTACGCAGCCCCCCAAGAATGGCAGCATGGTACGCAAAACAGTCACTAAACTGATACTAGGGATGGACACTAAGGACCCACTGTCACCAGTTTTAACTTTCTGTCACTAGTGCCTGTTTGCAAGCAGACTATAATGGCCACCACAGCAACAGAATGGCAGCATCATGGTACGCTAAACAAGCGTTAGCATATCATGCAGCCAGATGCATGAAAGTCTCTTGTGATGGCCTCACCAAACAAAACCATCACAGCATGCTTTCTCAATAATATAGTTATCACAGACCATTACAACATGCTTTCTCAAAAATATAGTTATCAGATTTAAAAAACCTGAGCATGCTCAGAAAAACAGAACAGCATTTTTGAGATATTTAAAAAAAACAGCTTCACCTAAGAGCACAAAAGTAGTAAAGGAATGAATGTTGGGCCAAACTTAAAATCAAAGCCATATATATTTTTTAAGTTACAGGTGGACAAGAAAAACTCTTAAAAAGAAATATAATTTAACCATTTTTACAAATCAAACAGGGTCAAATTATAAAGGTGCAAAACTTAGGGTTTAACATTGAAGTACTTAATCTTAATATACAATAATATGCAGTATACTCTGTCTGTCTGTCTATCTATCTGTCTGTCTATCTATATATCTAACAATCTATCTAATCTATTAATGCCATAGTGCTTACTGTTTATCCATGCCGTCTGATAAACATAGACAGCTGATTCGTATTCTCCCTTACTTTAGTTGCAGTATTTCTCATACAATAAGAAGGCTGCTGCCTCTTTCTTGCTTGTTTTATTTGGGGCATATATTTTCACTTTAAAATAAAACTTTCTAACAATATTGCCAAGGGCAGTACATCCCTGCCTGCCAGACTCCTATTCTTCTCACAAAGCTGGAAGTGGAAGTGGAATGGCTACCATTCTGGTCCTGCAGCTGGTGGGTTAATCCTGACCAGTGGACATCAAAGTGACGTTCCCTAAGCAAATCAAAACAAGCTCTAAAACCTGCTTATTCACCAAGTTTCAATCACATTTCTTAGAAAGTCTTGTATTTTCCAGGGGTGCTACCAATACTGTATGTGGCTTATATCAGAAAATCAATCAAATCCATGGCACTCACCACCCCCACACACCAAAAATAGCTACAGTCCTTTTTTTTTTTTACTTTCTTACTCACTTTTTTCTCACCCTATAATTTTCAAAGGGAGTTTCTTTGTATCAGATCTCAGCCAAGATGTAAATTAAACACGAAACACCAGTGATAAGGTGAGCCCCATATATGGGTGACTAACATTTTAATCTTTATTTCACTTATCTGAGAGACCAGGGATGTGCTGCAGGGCTTAGTATTGAGACCGGTCCTCTTCAATGTCTTCATAAGTGACATTGTTGAAGAACTGGAAAGGAAGGTATGCCTTTTTGCAGATGACACTAAAGTCTGTAATAGGGTGGACGCTCAGGAAGGGGTAGAGAGAATGTGTAGGAACCTTGGGAAACTCGACGAGCGGTCAAGAGCATGGCAGTAGGGGTTCAATGCCAAAAAGTACAAAATCATGCACCTAGGGCATAGGAACACAGGATCTGAGTATAGGATGGGGGAGGTAGTGACAGTGCCTAAGCAGAAAAAGGACCTTGAGATTATCATATCTGATGACCTCAAAGTGGCAGGGCAGTGTGACAAAACAGTGAATAGGCCTAGTGGGATGCGGGGATGCATACCAAGAATTATCTCTAGCAGGAGGAGGGAGGTGATATTTGCTCCTGTATCACTCGTTTGTGAGACCCACCCAGAGTATTTTGTCCAGTCCTGGAGGTCACACCTTAGAAAGGACAAAAACAGGGTGAATGAAGTTCTGAGGAGAACAACTTAAATGGTGTAGGAGTTGCATCAGAGGCAGAAGAAACTCAACATGTACACTCTGGAAGAGATGAGAGTGAGGGGGGACATTATAGAGACCTACAAGTACCTCATGAGGGTGAACAGGGTGTAGGAGGGGTGTCTTTTTTTTTTTTTTTTTTTGCATTATGTGTTTATACCGCCTCCCCGTGCTTCACTAGCCCCCACTCCTTCAGGCTCCACAAGTTCCCCCTGACCCCACTGACCTTAGCCAGCCCTCCTCAGGTCCTCAAATCGCAGCCAATCCCCGGGATATCCCGGTGTATCCCTATCGCTGGGTGGGTCCCCCTCTTCCGAGGGGGAAGGGCACTGGGGAGAGGAGGGAAGACTCCAGCACACACTTTATTAGAGCCCAGGGATGCTGCTGAGGAACAGGAGGCCCTGTCCAGGTACTGGGGGTGCTCCGGGAATGGAGAGCCATCATCTTGGAGGCCAGCGAGCAGTTTTCCCATTTTCTGTGGGCAGCAGCATGGTGACGTCATGGCAAATGCCGACGTCCGCTCCTCCCCTAATCAACTTGGGCCATGCGTCCTGTGATACTCCCAGGCTCCGCTAGGAGCCAGCAGGTGCCGGACTCATCCCCTACCCTCCCCCCAGAGAAGGAGAGCTGTTGTAGGACGCTCGATCCTTCTCCTCCCGGCCAGCCCTCCAGTGATCCAGGCTTGTTCCTGAACCCGGAACGCTGGCGTCGCAAGCGAAAATCCAACAGCTGTGTCAGTGGGTCGGGGGAGTCTTTTTCAAATTAGAAAGAGAACCAGGACCATAAGGCATGCAATGAAACTGTGGGGAGGGGGTTAAGAGGGATGTGAGAAAGTACTACTTCACTGAAAGAGAGGTGGACACCTGGAACAGACTGTCAGGGACGTGGTGGAGGTGAAAACAGCAAGATCTTCAAGTATGCATGGGATGGAGATAGAAGTGTGTTAGTAAATAAGTAGGGAGGAGGGATGGTCACTGGAGGTTAGGCTCTGTGGAGGCAGACTAGGCAGGGATCATCTGGGCAGACTGGGTGGGTCAAGCTGTCCTTTTCAGCTGACAGTTCTATGTTTCTTTAGGCCTAAAAGTTGACACTAAAAATACCACCAACAGGTTAATCTGAGTCAGTTTGTATTGGTTTCCATCTGTATCATGCCACCGAGACAAGGCTGAAAATTGCAGAATTGCCTAGCCCTCCTTTCCCAGTCAACAAAAGTGAAAGAAATTAAAATAAAATGTATATTTGTAAGCTCCACACTGAACACCAGCAAGTATGTAGGTGCCTGCACTCTAAAGAAAAGTGAGCAGTTGATTAGGAGGAGCCTCACATGAAAAAACAAAGAATAGCAGTGAAAATTTCAGCTTCGATAGATGTCTTTGGGAGAGAGTTGAAACTGTTTACAGAGTGATTGAAGTACAAGCTAGATGCAGATCAGACATAATAATGGTTAATAAGATGAACTGAATAGTGGAAAGGTAGTGTTATCTGGTGATTACTCTAATGAATTAAGAAACAGAAGTTCACACATCTCTGCATGACATGGAGGAAATCATTTACTTACTAAGACTGAGTTCGCACAGCTGCAAAACTGATTAGAAGCAGGACCCTGCTGAAAATGAGACAGTGCAGCTCAGTAGCAGTAGCAGGTGTAGGTTGTAGGATAGCTCTCATCTACCATCCACCCGGGGATGAGAAGCAATTCCTGCAGGAAGTAGCGGAGTTTGAGGTCGACATGGCGTTTGAGTTGCTCAGACTGATGATTCTGGGCGACTTTAACGCCTGGGCTGATGACGAACTCTCACAATTTGGACAGCATTTCCTCCAGTTAATGACGTCGCTGGGCCTTACACAAATTGTTATTTCTGCTACCATGAATACGGTCACTCTCTTGATTTGGTTTTCCTCCTGGGGATTGAAGCTTCCGACCTGGGGGTGGAACCTGTCGGTTGGTCCGATCACTACACTGTGAGGTTTAACTTTTGTGCCCCCCATCTTAGACCTGCACCTGTGGAGATGGTCAGTTACCACCCTTTACAGGATGTGAGCCCTGAAGGCCTAGCAGTGGTGATTGACCTTTCAGAATTTCCTGTGGCAAGCACGAATCCAGAGACTTTGGAGCTGTCCTATAATAAGACCATCTCCATGGGACTGGATTTTGATTGCTCCAGTCCGTGTTCACCCTCTCTCCCTCCACCCTCGGGCCTCTTGGTTTGCTGGAACCCTGAGGGAGTTGCAGCAACTAGGATGAAAGTTAGAGCAGCGCTGGTGGAAATCCGCCCTGGAGGATGACCACCTTAGATTGATAGAGCATTATCAAGTCTACCAATCAGCGATCTCCCGTAAGAAGGCAAAATTCCTGTCCAGGAAGATTGCTACCACTCAGAACCAACCGGCTCAGCTCTTTAGAACTGTGGACAGGCTATGCAACCCAGCCTGCCTGCAGCTCCAAAGAGCGTCTTCACAAGTGGAGTGCAACGAGCTTGCTCAGTTCTTTGGTGGCTGACATCAGGGCGGAGATCCTCTTGACTCGCTCTGTGAGGGATGCTATTGATTGGTGCCCAGTCACTTTACCTCGTGCTTTCTGGAGTACCTTTGACCGGCCAGAGCTTGTGGATGCCATGTGGATTGTCCATGGTATGTGCCCTATGTGCTGTAGTTTGGATCTGGGCTCAACTTCCCTGATTATGGGTTGTTGTGATATTATCAGCCCAGTCCTGATACAGATAGTCCGGTGCTCCCTTGATTTGGGTGAGTTCTCAAGCTCCCTGAAGGAGGCGGTGGTGATACCCCTCCTGAAGAAGGCTTCTTTGGACCTGCACTCTCTGGCCAACTACAGACCAAACTCAAACCTCTCTTTTATAGGGAAGGTTACTGAGAAAATAGTATCGGTACACTTGGAGAACCACTTGACCATCCATAACATCTACAAACCTCTCCAATCCAGTTTTCGAAAGAGGCACTGTACCGAGACTGTGCTGGTGTGGGTGCACAATGATCTCCTGATAGCAAGAGATTGGAGATGCCACTCCATCTTGGTGCTCATTGATCTGTCTTCAGCTTTTGACACTGTGGATGATGGGGTGCTGCTTGGGCACCTGAGGTCCATCTGTGGCCTGACTAGTACAGTCCTTAGGTGGTTTACATCTTTCCTCACTGGCAGAACTCAGATAGTGGTGCCTAGGATTTATTCCTCTGACCCACGCCCTCTGTCATGTGGGGTCTCTCAGGGCTCAGTGCTGTTCCCATGTTGTTTGCAGTGTATATGCTGCCCCTCGGAGACATTGTAAGATGGTATGGGTTGAGGTTTCACTACTATGCTGATGATACCCAGCTCTCCCTGTCTTTTGCACCTGACCAGGATAGTGCTCTCTCAATATTTAACAACTGCCTTGCTGAAATCCAGTACTGGATGAATTCGAGTTGACTAAAGTTGAACACAGGAAAGACCAAGGTGATGGTTGTGGATCTGGGTCACCGGATAGAGGGAATAAGGGCTGGTCATCCCTCTGGGCTTTGTCTGGGGGGTTCCCAGATCCTTGCCTCTGAATGGTGTGAGACCTGGGGGTGGTGCTTGACGATGGGCTGACACTATGATCTCTGGTATCGGCAGTCGTCAAGTCTCCCTTTTAACATCTTAGGAACATGACCAGGATGAAGCACTTTGTTCGTCTGGTGACCTGCCTACACTGATTCATGCCTTTGTGACCTCGCACCTTAATTATTGCAACTCCCTGTACTTAGGGCTACCTGGGGTTGACATCCACCACCTACAGCTAGTGCAGAATGCTGCAGCGCAGTTGCTGATGGGGACTTTTCAATCTTCTCATATTAACCCTGTGCTGCATGATCTGCACTGGCTGCCGATTCAGTGGCGGATCACCTTTACAGTCGGATCACTGACTTACAAAGCCCTACATGGACTGGGCTCTGACTACTTGAAAGAGCACCTTGTACCTTACTGCCCAGAATGACAGCTCCGTTTGGCTGACGAGGGGTTGCTGCAGATTCCAACGGTGTCTTTAAAATCTTCTGGGGCCTGTGCATTTATGTACGTGGCACCTACCCTCTGGAATTCTCTACCCCATCAGCTGTGGGAGTGCTCAACTGTGGGGGGGATTTAAACAGGGGCTGAAAACTTTTTTATGGCATCTGGCCTTTAGTGGTATGGATTGAAGGGACCCCTATAGATTATTTTATTGTTGTTTTGTTGATTTTATCATTGCTGTTTTAACCTCATTGTACAAAGCCTTGATATTTTGAAAGGCACTTAATTTAAATAAAGATTTATTATTATTATAAGTATTATTAGTATTAGTTGAGATAGCCATGGCAAGCGCACTGTAAAATAAAAAAAATGGACTGCATAATATGTTATAATTCATCTAAAGCTGTTTCATATTATTGTGAAACTTTGAGCAATAAGGCTATTTCCTGGGCAGTGATTGCCTAGTGAAACAATGAGCATGAGGCATACAGTCATTAACATTACAACATTGTTCATTTAAGTAAAAGACAGTTTGCATGTATTTTGTCTGATATACAGACTGATTAGCAATAGCACTGTGGTTCAGATTTAAAGCCTTCCCATCATCCCAATCACTGAATGATGCAAATTATAGAACTAGATGCAGTTGACTGGGAAATTCCATCAAAGGAGCTTTACCTCAATGACATTGTACAGGAAACAATGGGGAAATTATTCATTTCAAATGAGAACATTTCCTCTTCAGTCTCACATAAGAAGTTTATACTACTGCACAATGGAAGAGTTCCTCATGTTTTTTCCATCATAACTTCAATAACTCCATAGATACAAATGTTTGCAGATTGGCAATTTTCAGAAGTAAAACTAGCTGCAAATACCAAACTTGTAAAGTGAGAAATGAGTATGAAACAATTACCCAAGATCTAGTTTGGAAGTTTTGTTTAATTTGCTGGATTTGACATTCAGTAATTGCAAAATCATATTAATTGACACCTTGTGTAAAAGTTGTCCATTCTGTAATTGTTTAGTGGTGGCATGATCATAAAGAATACATTTATTATGCTACAAGTACAACCCTGTTCATTTACTCAAAATGCCTTTTGAAAGGGCATTTTTCAGAAGCAGTAATTTATTAATTATAACACGTGTTTCCCAACATCAGAAGTTCCGACAAGTCATTGTTTTGGAAATTCCATAAAAATGCATGATTATCCTGGCCTTCCTCAGGCAACAATTGGGAATTATAAACTAGGTTTCCAACTCATAAATAGGATTAGTGAGTGCTGAGTCACCAGTTTGCTGGAACTCTGCCACATTAAAAGCCATCATTTGAAAGGCACACAGGCTGAGTCATTCGAAGCCTATTAGCACATGCAAAATGGGTTAATGCCTAACTAACATTGCTTAGCACCCCAAAAGCAGGGGATTAGCAAAATGTGCCATACTGGAAGACAGTTAGCAATGTGCTAACCGGTTTGCAAGAGGTCCAAACATAGGCCAGTGCACCTATGCAAAGCAGCTGACTGAACTTGCATATAGGCATACTGGCATAGTTTGAGGTTTGGAGAGGTGGTAAATAACCATTAGTGCCATGCCCAGCTAATTACTGTTTCCCCAAACTGGGTCTTATGCCCTTGCATCTTTTCTACCCTCCCCCCCCAATCAATCACCCAATACCCATAGCTAATATGTTGTAAAATCATGCAGGCAGCACTTGCAGGTGAAGGAGGGTGCTGAAAAAATGGAAATTTGATCACTAGTAATGGAATCAGAACTCCAGAGACAAACTTCAGTGAGCGTACTAAAATACTTACTGTGCATCAATGTTCAGTACTTACACTCACAGCAATCATTGCATTATACAACAAAATGTGAAAAAAATGTAGAAATCCAGCTGGATTCTCACCGAATTTTGTGTCTGGAGTGCTGATTCCATTACTACCCATAACTGATATGCCCTGACCTCCAATGGTCCCATCACCCCCTTGATCACCTACCAGACATACATTTATAATTTCTCCAGCATCCAGTGGACCCCTCACCCCTCTGATTACCCGCTAGCCACCAATAAATTATATGCCTTGGTTTCAGGTGGCCCCCACCCCTGATCGCACAGAAGACCCTCCCATACTAGTCACTCTGGTCCCTCATTCCTCCCATATGGCCCCCACATCTTACTATGGTAGAGAGCGTCCCCTCTTGGAGACAGTGACTGGCACAGCCCTCTGTTCACCACCTTGGCCAGCCACCATCTGAATGACAGGGAATGCAAACATGCCTACTGTGGAAACAACCTCTACGTGAGGTGCACACTCTCTCCCTGTCATTCATATGGGGACCAACTGAGGTGGCAAGTGGAGGGGCTATGTGGGGTTGCCATCTATGGGGGAGGTAGACACTGCATACTAGACTGAGTGAGAGACCAAAGGGGAATTGTGGAGGGACCTGAGTGGGAGGGATGGGGAAGGGGTCATCCATGCTATCAGGGAGTGGGAGGGCCACTAGATGCCACAGCATTTAATTTATTGATACTGAGCAAACATTTGGGGGTGACACTAGATACCAGGGAATATCCTTTATAGATACCAGGCCGGTGATCGGGGGTAAGGGGACTACTGGATGCTAGAGACATTATAAATACTTGTTGGGTGGGTAGCAGTGGGGTGGGAAATCACTGGATGTCTGGGAAATTGCAAATACATGTCACCCAGGCAATCAGGGAGTGGTGCGACCACTGACACAATTTTTCAATTCAATTTGTTTTTATTTATATGGAACCTTTCAAATACCAAGGCGCCTTACATAAAATTGCACAATTTCAGGATAAAATAACATATATTATAAATAAAATAAAAATGTATAAACAATCAGAAATATAAAACTAGTCCCCAAAAGCATGGATCCATGAAACAGTTTTTAGCACCTGTTTAAATCCTTCCACAGTTGGTCACTCACATATCTGATGGGGTAGAGAATTCCAAAGGGTAGGGGCTCCGTGCATAAATGCACAGGCCCCAGAAGATTTTAAACAAACCCTTGGAATCTCTAGCAACCCCTCGTCAGTCAAGCGGAAAGATCGCCCAGGGCAGTAAGGGACCAGGAGCTCTTTCAGGTAGTCCACGCCCAGTACGTGTAGGGCTTTATAAGTTAGAAATCTGACTTTAAAGGTGATTCACCACTGAACCAGCAGCCAGTGCAGTTCGCGCAGCACCAGCGAAATATGACAGGACTGAGAGGTTTCCGTCAATAGCTGGGCCACTGCATTCTGCACCAGCTGCAGGGGGTGAATATCCACCCCTGGGAGTCCTAAGTAAAGGGCATTGCAATAGTCCAGGCGAGAGGACACAAAGGCATGGACCAGTGTAAGAAGGTCACCAGATGGAACTAGGTGCTTAACTCTGGAGATATTCCTCAGGTGATAAAAAAAGGATTTGACAACGGCCGACTCCTGCAAATGCAATGTCAAGCCCTCATCAAGAATTACCCCCAGATTTTGCACCCATTTAGAGATCAGGAGTGGGAGACCCCCAAGAAAATGTCCTGAGTGTGACCCCGCTCCCAGCCCCTCTATCCGGCGACCAGGGTCCACCACCAACACCTCAGTCTTTGCTGAGTTCAACTTCAGCCAGTTCAAATCCATCCACTCTGAGGCAGTTATTAAATGCTCAGAAAGCTCTAATCTGGTCAGGTGCAAAAGAAAGGTGGAGTTGGGTGTCATCAGCATAGCAATGAAACCTCAGCTCATACCTTCTTACAATGTCCCTGAGGGATAGCATGTACACTGTGAACAACATGGGGGACAGCACCAATCCCTGAGAAATCCCACATGATAAGGGGATTGGGTCAAAGGAATAAATCCCTGATACCACCCTTTGAGTTCTTCCTGGGAGGAAAGATAAAAACACCTGAGGACTGTACCTGACAGGCTGCAGATGCACCTCAAATGATCGAGCAGGACCCCATGGTCCACAGTGTCAAATGCTGAAGAGAGGTCCAAAAGGACCAAGACTCTTCTGATCTCTAGCCATCAGGAGATCACTGAGCACCTGAACCAGCACCATCTCAGTACTATGCCTCTTTCAAAAACCAGACTGGAAAGACTCATAGACATCATGGATGGTCAAATGGTCCTCCAGTTGTATGGCAACTACTTTCTCAATCAACTTCCTCATAAAGAGGAGGTTTGAGATTGGTCTGTAGTTTGCATGGCAGTCTGGGTCCAAGGAAGCTTTCTTCAAGAAGGGGAGTCACCACTGCCTCCTTCAGGGAGCTGGGAAACTCACCTGTATCCAGGGAGTACCAGACTATCCATGCTAGGATCGGGCCAAGAATGTCACTACAACCCAAAATCAGGGTAGTTGGACCCAGATCCAAACTACAGCATGTAGGGTGCATAGCCTGGACAATCCTCATGATGTCCCTGAGCTCCGTCCATCCGAAGGTACTCCAGGAAACTGAGGCGCAGTGTCCAAATGCCAGCCTAGAGCAGTGTCAGAGTGTGCTGGTAGGAGTTCCATCCTGATGTCGGCCATCTTAGCCACAAAGAATCGAGCAAGCTCCACATACTCAACTTGCGAAAATGCTCTTTGGACCTGTAGACAGGCTGTGTGGCACAGTCTGTCCATGGTTCAAAAGAGCTGAGCTGGTCAGTTCTGAGCAGCCTCAATCTCCCCAGACAGGAATTATGCCTTCTTACAGGTGATTGTGGATTGATAGGCTAGATAATGGTCCATAAATTTAAGGTGATCTGTGTCAAAGGCAGATCTCCACCAGTGATGCAATAACCTTCGTCCTAGTCACTGCATCCCCCTCAAAGATCCATCAAACCAAGTGGACTGAGGGCGAAGAGAGAGAGGATGAACATGGACAGGAGCAATGACATCCAGAGCCAAAGCTATGGCCTGATTATAGGGCGCAACTAGGGCTTCTGGGTCACTGGTTGCCAATGGAAGGACAGATAGATCAAGCACCGCCACCAGGCCTTCAGAGCATACATCTTGTAAAGGGTGGTACCTGATCATCTCCACAGGGGCAGGCCTGCAAAGGGAGATGCAAAAACTGAAACACACGGTGTAGTGGTCGGACCATCCAACTGGTTCCACCCCCAATTCTGAGGCTTTGACCCCCAGGAGGAAAACTAAGTCAAGAGAATGATCGTGTTTATGAGTCACAGTGGAAACAATCTGTGTGAGGCTCAGAGATGACATTAACTGGAGGAAGTTTTTTTTTTTTTATTTAGTTGTTTAGCCAGGAGTAGCTTACTAAGCTGAAAGCTTTTTTACAGGAGCAACCTGGGAGCACAGGGAAGTTAAGTGACTTGCTTAGGGTCACACAGTATACAAGTGGAAGCTGTGGGATTCAAACCCAGGTCTGGCCTGCTGGATGTCAATAGATTATCAGCTCAGAGCTTTAAACCACTGCGCTATACTTCCTCCCCAGTGACTCAGAAGTCCTAGTTGTGCCCTATAATCAGGGAATAGCTTCGGCTCTGGATGTCATTGCTCCTGTCCATGTTTGTCCTCTCTCCCTTCGCCCAAATTGCAAGAGTTCATCATCGACCCAGGTGTTGAAGTTGCCCAGGACTATCAGCCTGGGCGACTCAAATGCCATGTCGATCATGAAATCTGCCACTTCCTGAAGGAACTGCTTTTCATCTCTGGGTGGCCGGTAGACAAGGGCAATCCTACAACCTCACCTGCTACCACAGTACATTCAAATGACTAGGTCTCCTCAACTGGTACACTTGTGAGGCCCAGTTTGGTCTTAAAACAGACCGCACCCCCGGTGAGCCAATCTCGGGTGGTGAATAACCGAGTACCAGGCCAGAGTTGCAGCCTCCAATATGGGGTCAGAGTTCTCGTCCAGCCAGGTCTCGGTTATGCATGCCAGGTCCACTGAACCAACAAGATCTGCAATAAATGTACTCTTGTTTTTAATGGACCTGGCATTACACAACACCGCATGAGTTGGATGGGCTTCCATAGCCATCCAGGCCACCTGCCCACCAAAATTAGTTGCGCCCTTAGGTATGGAAACCAGGCATGGAGAACCATGCTCCAGGTTCCATTTCACCCCAGGGTGTCTCCTGAATCTCACAACCCCAATACTATGGCTCTGCTCATTCACCCTCCACTGTGCACACACCCCCAATGCCCCTCCTCCCCCGATGAGCAATACCCAATGCTCTGCAGCATTGGTACATATCAAACTGCAATTGGGGGGAGGTAAAAGGACGGAGGGCATGAAGGGCAGAGGATGAGTAGCGCATGACTATGGGGGCAGGCCTCCAACACATTTTAATAATCACAGTAAAATTACGCCACACCACAAAAACAAAACAATTCACTAAGTTATAATCATTAAATAAAAAACAGAAGAAATTAAGAAAACTAAAACTAAATGAACACATGATTCTCCCTCAGCTCACAATTAGGGAAAGCCAAAGAATACAAACTAACATAATCATTCAGTCCCAGCCAGCAAGCCCAAGACAATCAAGGGGTGCACATAACAATGAACACCTTCAAATAATAACTGAAAAACTAAAGTCCATGAAAGTCCAATAGCAAAGAGAGGTCCAGGTTTTTCAACCCCCAATGGCTATCCCACCATTGGAGGAGGCCAACAGATTTCCCCAAGGACTCTCACTTCCTGGAGATAAAGTGCTTAAAAACTCAGTTCCCTCTCAATCCTCAAAGTACTCTCTCTACCAGGGGACTTTGCTGATGATGACCAAACCCTTTTCAGTCTCGGTGCCCTCTCACGGTTCCGAGACTAAGGGATAAGAGGACACGCTCACTGCTTTCTTAACAGAATTTAAACTTGAGAAATAAAAAAAGATCTGACCATATCCAGAAGGGGAAGGGATCAGATCAGTTCCAGTACTGTAGCTGCTTCTTGCTGTTTTTACATTGTTTCTTGTGGATTTTGGTTGGTAGGAAGTTATTTCTTTTCTTTCTTACTACTTCTAAGGGGCTAGCAGGGTATTGTTTTGGGGCTGTTGGAATTTTGAAATCTGTTTTGGTGGCTATAAATGGGCTCATTTGTTTGATGTTTCACTGTGTAGCAGGCTGCATTTGTGAAGGCCTATTACTTCTGATTTAAAACCCAGTTGGTGTGATTTAATTGGGGGCAGTTTATTTGAATTGGAGACCTATATATTCTAAATTCAAGTCTATTTTGATGTGTTGTTGATGAAGCTGTTTGAATTGGAGAACTGTTTCTTTTGGTAGCAAACCTATTTTGGGGACTTTGAGTAGAATTGTGATTCCTTTTTGCTGGCTTCACTAGCTGCAAAGATTAGTGTGTAGTGGGGGAAGGGTGCTAATGGTCTGATCAGGGGCCTCAACTACCTGATTGTTTCTGGAAGGCTTGGCTGGTCCCACCCTCCCAACCCCTCTCCCACCCTCCCCAGGTCTGTTTCCTTTATACCAGGGGTTCTGACATCACTTCCTCAAATGGGCAAAGGACATGCACCTGTCATAGCAGAAGCATATATCCAGGAAAGGAACAGCAGCGACTGAAGAGTGACTGCTATCTCAGTGGAAGGGAAGTAACTGCAAATCAAGGAGCTTTCATCGTCAATATTTGCATTGCTATTTGCATTGTGGAAATTTGTTTGGTATCCTTCATCTGGAAGGGTGGAGGGCTGCTGGTGGGCAACAACAGCAATGGGTAGGGTGGTAGGCTGCAACTACTGAGGTGCACCAATCTTTCCAAAAATTGCCTGGAGTGTGGGGGGATGTTTAGTGTGCAACCACATAGAGAAACTTAGAAAGGTGATTGAGGGTCTGCAGGAGGAACTAAGACAGGCAAGGCAGACTGGGGGTGGGTTTAGCCCAATACTGGAGGGAGGGAGGAGGGGAGATGAGGGAGGGTGATTTGAGCCAACAGTGGTGAGGAGAGGGTCAAAAGAAGGGAAGCGGAGACAAAGAAGCCCAGGCCAGGAAGAACGATTACCAGGGAAACCAGGTCAGGAGACAAAAGACAAATGGAAGGAGGAGATAGGGACTTGTAAGGGGAGGAGAAGAAGTGGCAAAAGTCATGGAGCAGAAAGGAGAGAACAGGTCACTATGAAGAGAGGGAGTGGGCATTTGTGAAGGGTCTTCAGAAAATAGTTTTGCACTGCTAGAGGGGAAGAAGGAGGAGGGAAATTATGCAGTTGGAGGAGTAATTGATAAATGCCTGGACCAAACCGGTGCGGGAGGAAGTTCTGCTGGGAGAATTGCAACAGAGGCAAAAGAGGGAAATAATGTGCAGGAGGAAGAAGAGGAGCTGGAAATTAGAGATGGAGATGAATGGAAGCAAGCAGGGAATAAGAGAGGTAGAATCTTAGTGCTGGGGGACTCAATACAAAGAGGAGTCAGGTGGGGTAGCAAGGGGGGGAGGCATAGTAGCATTTGGGTGGAGGCCATGCCAGGTATGACAGCGGAAATGGTGGGACAATCTGTTCTGAAATATGCTAGAAGGGGTAGGGACAAGTTTCATTTAATTATACATCTTGGGATGAACGACCTGGCTGACATGACAGTAGATATAGTCCAGAGGAGGTTTGTGGAACTAGGACAATTATGTGAGGGGGCAGAAAGATCAGTAACTTTTTCAGAGATACTTCCAGTGCCCAAGGCAAGCACAACAAGAATGCTAAGAAGAGAGGAATTTAAATGGATGGCTAAGAACCTGGTGTTATGCTAAGGGGTATGGGCTGTTGGGGGGGGGGAGGGACCTGGGAGGACAGTAGTGTCTATGCCAAGGACAGACTACACTTGAGTGAGGAGGGAAAGAAAGTGTTGAAACAGAGGATGGAGGAGTTATAAAGGAAGTTGGGAATTTAAACTAAGAGCGGGGGGGTGGCAAGTGGGCAAGAGACATGCAGAGGCCACAGGTTGGGAAACCATATGAGCTTACCACCCCCATAACAGTGACAAAGGACAAATGGCAAGTACTATTGGTGATGCTAGGAAAGGAGGGCAGGATGGGAGGGGTGGGAAAGGGTGGAAGGTGGTTACCCTTAATGCTAGGAGCCTTGGGAGAAAAACTGCAGAGTTACAGGTGCTCACTGCAGAGGGAGAAGTGGACATTGCAGCCATCATAGAAACATGGGCCACCCAATACAATGACTGGGACTTGTCTGTACCAGGGTACAGGTTATTTTGTAGGGACAAGATGATAGGGAAAGGAGGGGGGTGGCACTATATGTGAAGGAAGGACTGAAGTGTGTAAGGGAGGAAGGGGAGGGGGGTAGTATGGAGTCACTTTGGATACAAATCCTGGATTCCAAGAATAGGATTCTCAGAATGGGAGTGGTGTACAGGCTGCCATCTCAGATGGAGGAGTTAGACAGGGAACTAGCAGGACAGATCAGAAGGACCTGTGAGAAGGGTAGTGTTGTGATTGTGGGGGACTTCAACATGCCAGGAGTGGACTGGAATATCCCAACAACCAGGAACAGAAGGGAGCAGGTACTGCTGAATGTCTTCCAGGACAGCTTCTTGCTGCAAATGGTCAGTGAATCAACCAAGTTAAGGAATACCCTTGACCTTTTGCTGGCAAATGGGGACTTTGTGAAAGAAGTTACAGTGGAAGAACCGCTGTCAGGGAGTGAACACCACTCAGTATGGCTCACATTGGATATGGGCAAGAAAAGAGTGGAATCTGGCACAAGAGTGCTGGACTTCAGGAGGGCCAACTCTGGGAGGATGGGGGGAAGTGGTAAAAGGGTACCTGGCCAGAATTCAACCTAGTATGGACACTAACCAGAGGTGGGAGCTCATGAAGCTAGGGATAGTGGAGGCAATCAAAACCTGCTGTAAGGCACAGAACAAGAAGGCTAGGGCTAAGAAACTGAGCTGGTTGAGCAAGGAGATCATGAAAAACGTAAGGAGAAAAAGAACTGCCTTAAGGAGGTACAAGAAAACAGGGAGGGGAAGGACAGGGAGGAGTACTTGACGGAATGGAAGGAGGTGACTCGAGCAGTAAGGGGGACCAAGGCATCTACGGAACTCAAGCTGGCACAAGGCATTAAGAAGGGGGAGAAGAACTTCTTTAGGTACATCAGGGAAAAAAGAAGCTATAAGGACCACATAGTAAGGATTAGGAAGGAGGGGGGATGGGTGGAAGCAGGGTGCAATATGACAGAAGCACTAAATGATTACTTCTGCTCAGTATTTACTAAGGAGAAGAGGGGGGTGTCACCCAAGGGGGAGGAATGGCAGAAACAGGGGGTATGGGGTGACAGATGGGGAAATCTTGGAGGGCAGAGTTCGGGAGGGTTTGAAGGCACTGAGGGTGGACGAGGTACCAGGCCCAGATGGCATCCGCCCCAGGGTACTGAAGGAGCTGGCGGAGGTCCTTGTGGGACCTTTGGCAGACCTATTTAATGCCTCACTACACTTGGGGTGTGTACCTCAGGACTGGAGGATGGCTCATGTGGTGCCCCTCCATAAGAGTGGGCCCAAGGATGAACCGGGGAACTACAGACTGGTGAGCATCACATCCATCGTGGGTAAGCTAATGGAGACTATACTGAAGGAGAAGCTGGTGGCTCTCCTAGAGGCCAAAGGACTACAGGACAGCAGACAGCATGGCTTCACACATGGCAGATCCTGCCAAACCAACCTGGTGGAGTTCTATGACTGGGTAACTATTCAACTGGACAGGGGCCATGCAGTGGATGTCCAGTATCTGGACTTCAGTAAGGCATTCGACTCAGTGCCGCATGTAAGGCTGGGAAGTAAGTTAGAAGGCACAGGGGCAGGTGCAAAGCTAGTGAGATGGGTACAGAACTGGCTTCAGGGAAGGCAACAGAGGCTGATGGTGGGTGAGGAGCACTCACACACAAGGGTAGTGACGAGCGGTGTTCCACAGGGCTCGGTGTTGGGACCAGTGCTGTTTGGGATATTCATTGCAGACATATCATTGGACATCAAGAGCAAGATCATTCTGTTTGCTGATGATACCAAGGTAGGAGCGGTAGTGGACAACCTAGGGGGATGGCAGGGGTTGCAGGATGATCTGGCAAAGCTGGAAACCTGGCAACTGGGGCTTAATGCCAAAAAGTGCAAGGTGCTGCATTGTGGGATGAAGAACCCAAGGAGGAGTTACCAGCTGGGGGGAGTGCAGCTAGCCCAGACAGAAGAGGAGAAGGATCTGGGGGTGCTCATTACAGGGTCAACGAACAACTCGGGAAAATGTAGGAAGGCAGCTGCAAGGCTAACAAAATGCTGGGTTGCATTACAAGGGGTATATCCATGAGGAGGTGATTCTGCCACTGTATTGGTCATTATTTAGACCGCACCTGGAGTACTGCGTGCAGTACTGGTGCCAATATCTGAAGAGGGACATTAAGTTACTGGAGGGGGTGCAGCGCAGGGTGACAAAAATGATCAAGGGGTTGGGGGACTTATCATAAAAGAGGAGGCTGAGGGAATTGAACATGTACTCGCTGAAGGAGTAGAGGGACAGGGGGGACATGATTGAAACCTTTAAGTACATGAAAGGAATAAACAAGATGGGTACAGAGGGGCTGTTGAAAGTAAGGGAGGGGAAGGACACCAGGGCCATGGTATGAGACTGGAGGGAGGGAGGAAGGTTCAGGAGGGAGATGAGGAGACACTTTTTTACAGACAGGGTGGTAGCTGGGTGAAATGCGTTACCTGCAGAAGTGGTATCCAGTAGAACAGTGGACTGCTTCAAAAGGGGATGGACAGGACAAGGGGGAGGGTCAATGTAGGGGAAGGGTGGAAGGGAGGAGCAGCTGCAGAGATAAGGTGCTAGCTGCATTCAAAGACTAATAGACCTCTAGGCCGTTATCTGCTAGCAAATTTCGTATGTTCGTATCTTTGAAGGGAAAAAGATCAAAAGTTCACTTCAGGAGATGTTATTCTAAAGCTGGAGTGGCCCCAATAAATCCAATAAGGGACCAGACTGCAAGCCTATGATTGATGCTGTGGATCCCAGAAAGGCCCACTTACTAGCAGACCCAGCAGAGACTTTCTAGGGGTACACAGACCACATTACCAGCTACCCAACAAAGTGAAATTGGGACCCCCACTCAGCCACACACTGCCGTCCGTCCACCAGCAGGATCAGGAAACCGGCTCCCTGCTCTAAATCAGAAGTTTGTCCAGGTATGTACACTACTCCTGGGAACCTTGAACAAGCTGCCAACAGTCCAAAGATTATCCACAGCCAAAATCCACGATCTTTACTGATTTAGTCCAGGTCCCCCTTCACCACGATATTTATACCCTTAAAAACACAACTCCCTAAGTGTAAAGGTCCAAAAACAGCATTCAAACATCAAATTGTCCCTCAGAGCTTGTAGGAGCAGTGCAGCAGCCGGCCAACAAGCCAAACATATGGCAAAATGGATGGGAAAACAACCACCCCAGTGCACACTACATGGCGGTCAGTGAAGTCCTCCGGGTGTCACTAGCAGATCCGGCACATTCTGCCGCCACACTTGCTCCAATGCCAACTTGGAGTACAAAACGGGTCAAAGGGTCCAGGTCAAAGAAAAGGGCTGAATGAATAAAACAAAATCTATAAAATCAGGAACATCAAAACAAAAAAAAACAAAGCAAAACAATGGAGCAGAAAATAGGGAGTACAAAACACTAGGCTGCAAAAACAGAAGCAGCCAACAACATGCCCAGCCCAGTGGTCATCTTCCTCATGTTGAGGAGGTGACTGGGGGGTTGAGGCCGATAGCCCCAGGAACAGTATGCTGGTAGTCCAGATGGGTGCTAGGTAAGGGAAAATGCTAACTACATTTGCTCCAGGTCTGTAATGAGGCCTTCATGAGATGTAAATGACTCCAAAGCACTGTGCTAGTGCACTGGGCTAGTGCTATGGGGTAATTTGCATTGGAATGCACAAATATGGCAGATTACTCCACAGGAGTGAGTACCATTTTTATGCCATATCTGCCCACTAGCTCCTGCAAGCCTCAAAGCACACTACTGGTCATATTCCTCATGTGTCCATTGGGGGTGCATGAGCAATCAAGATAGTGCCTGGCTCAGATGGTATAGTATACTGGAACTGATGGGATAGTTCATTGGAACATGCCATCAGCACACTCTATGGGCCCTAGGCACTATGGGGCAGACTGTCTTACATGCTGCAGATCCACAGCGTATAGTCAATTCTAAGCATGATAGCCACACACCAGGGTCCCATGAACCCCTGCACACATGCACAGAAGGGACATGTATCCCTTCTGCACTAGATCCCCTGGCCATCCATCCAGTTACATGTGCAGAAATTTTGGGGGAGTGTCATGGGTGTACCCACACTCCACACAATTCATGAAGGAATGAAGTTCCGGGTGAGGGAGTAGAGGTGTGCAAAAAGGAAACTTCCACTGATGGAATTTTTGTGAAAGTCAGAATTTTGCTATTTTGGGGGAGTTCTGACTTCGGACTGCGGGATTTTTGTATGTACTATGAATTTGTATGTTAAATTGCGTAAAAAGGTTTCACTGAACAGATTGCTTCAAATTGTAAACAATGGGGCACCACAGGTAACTACGCCGGTGCTCACCAGGATTCAGGATCCAATTCAACAAAGGTAAACAGCAAAGGTGGCACTCAGGTAGTGTTGTGCAAAATTGGAATATTTCGCCCAGCAAAAGATTTCGTGTAATCAACACATTTCGCGAAATATTTGCTGGGCGGAATGCGAAATTTCACCCATGGCTGTGAGTGAAATTTCACCCCCAAGCCATCAAAATTTCACTTGTGGGCAAACTTTTGCCATGGTGGGTGAAATTTCACCACTGCTGGCAGACTTTCACCACCAATGGCGAAATGTCACCTCCCGTGGGCAAAATTTTGCCATCAGTGGTGGACTGGTGACCTGGCAAAAATTGCAGATGAAATTGTGAAACTTCACCGCATTTTTGCAAAACATTTCACATGGCGAAATTGGCAATTTCACCTCAATTTCACCAGCGGAATTTAATTTTGCTGCATCTATACACTCAGGTTGAAACCAACACTAAGAAATATATCAAAAGGTGAGTTTATTAAAACATGAAGACATGGAGGACACAGATAACTGACTATGTCTTTATGTCTTAATAAACTCACCTTTTGATATATTCTTGAGCATTGGTTTCAACCTAAGTGTCAACAGAACAGATTGCCCAGTTTATCTGGAAAGGGGGAATAATTTGTGTATTAATGTGTACTTACAGTATGTGTCACAGCCACACTCACTATGGAGGAATTCTGACTGCACACTTCACAGATGTGACCCAGCACCACCTACCAATGGTCTGCTACCTCTGCCTGCTTCCCTGATTGCAGGTTGAGAGGCCTGATCTGCAATAATACTATAGACACAATGCCTCCACCCAAGAGAAAGTTTCAAGTGGGATTGATGATAAACGGGCACAACCCTCTGGGAAGTTGTTTTTACCCACACCCCTGGCCACTGGACCCACACATGGAGTTAAACCAGCCACTTTACTTAATATTCAAGTTGCAATTAGCAGCAAGTTTTAATAATATCCTCGCTTTCCTTCTCTCCCTCAGCCGAGGAGCTGCCACTCAGGCTCCCAGCTCCTAAGCCACGGGATTCCCGGCTACCTGGCGGTCGGCACCCCTCTAGCCGACGCTCGAGACTGCAGACACAGACCCAAGGTCCTACAAGGTACAGCAACTGCTGCAACCAACCAGATTGTGAGCGCCCCCTCAGACCACACTCTGATTGGTCCCTGGCAGAAGCTGGCTTCTGCTCTTTGATTTTAAACCCTTAAAATGTTTATGTTGGGACAAATGTTAAAAAGCCGAAGTGTTAACCCAGTCTGTAATTGAAAGGTCTTGAATTGTGGTTTGGGAAAGAAATCTAGTGTCTACAGCCCTTTCCCTGCATACGTGCACTGGCCCTAGACACTTTTGGGTGCCAAAGTAATATACGTCCTTTTGTTCTGCAAATTTTGGACTCCCCGCTGTTCTGTCTAACCCTTTATGTGAATCCCCTCTATTAACCCTCACTCTCCTTCTCTCTCTCTCTCAGCCAAGGAACTGTCGCGCAGGCTCCCAGCTCCTAAGCCACGGGATAAACAGCTACCGGGCGGTTGGCGCCCCTCTAGCCGACACTCGAGACTGCAGACATGGACCTAAGGCCCTACAAGGTACGGCAACTGCCGCAACTTTTTCGACCGCCCCCCCTTCCCCACCTCCGCTGATTATTAAATACAGTACCTCCTGCCAAAATATTAGTCCATGTCCCCTGGCGCAGTGCCCCACCAATAGAGACTTAGCTTGTGATCCCCCTCTTCTCTGTCCAGCCTACGGGATCCAACTCTCAGGGTCTCACCTTACTAAAATGCATAGGCTCTCCTTGGCTGTGCCTTCACCACTAAATATTTTTAATGCTATCAAATTTGGGTCGACCTGGATCAGAAATCTACTGATAAGCTGCATTAATCCAGCAACCCCACTGGCCCCTGGGCTAATTGAGTGGCTCCTTTTTTGAGGTACCATCATGTCGGGCTCCATATGGCTCCTTATACTGCCCCTTCTTCTGCTGATACCAGCTGCCCAGCATTGGACACCTGAACTACCATCATGTTTGGTCTACAACGGCACCTTGTGCTGTATACCACATGGCAACTTATCCTTTAATTGCCTCCGTGATTCCAAGTACCAATACCTCAAACCCTGCTCTTGGACCACACATACCAGTAGTACTTATAACACTCCCCCACCACAAGGCCCACCTCCACCACGAGACTTCTATCTCCTCCCCACCTATTGTGGTAGGGGTACTAGCTCTTGCTACAACAGATCAGCTCTTCTATGGTGGCTACTTTCCAGTCCCTAAAAACATCAGATCTACTAGATGGGAGAAAGACAGGAATTACAAACTTATAATTAGCGCTCTTAGAAAAATCCTACTTATCCTCCTGCTATGTTCAGGCAATGTAGAACTCAACCCTGGCCCCCCAGAAGCTATTGCTTTGCCAGCAGAACTAGCAAATTTAAAAGGAATAAGCTTCTTGCATATTAACGTATGTAGCCTCCTTAAAAAGATAACCTTAATACAAACCTGGGTAAATCATACCTCTCCTGACATACTTGTGATTTCCGAAACTTGGCTTAGACCCAGCACCACTGATAGAGAAGTAAATATACCCAACTTTGCCTTGTTCAGAGCTGATAGGCATGCCAGAGGAGGAGGGGTAGCCATCTATGTTAAAGACAAATTTTATGCCTTCTGCTTATCCTCTGCATCTGTCGCCAGCGAATTCGAATGCCTAATTCTCAAAGTGGAAATTACACAGACTACTGCACTCTGCATAATAGGATGCTACAGACCACCGTCTGCTGGCCTATAGCTTGTGTAATATCTAAGTGACAAGTTGGGACAGGGGCTGCCAGAAACTATTATTTTAGGAGACCTCAACTTTGACTGGCTCTCTAACACAGCTGCCCCCCTTGCATCCTTCTGAGATGAACATGGGCTGACGCAACTTATTACTGAACCAACACACCCAAACGTGAAAAACCCCAGTAAAAGTACACTTTTGGATGTGCTAATGGTGAGCAAACCTCATCTCTTCTCCCACGCTGATGTCTTCTTCTTCTCAGATGCCAACAACCATTGTTTTATTGCGGGAGTAAGATCCACCAACAACCCAGCACCCATCAGCAAGTTCTCTATGAAAAGAACCAGGCGCAACTTCAATGAACATGCCTACCTAAACGAGCTTAAGTACTCCCCTGAGTGGCAAGATTTCTACCTGGCCAAAATGATTACGTCAGCTTACAATATCTTCCACAACATTCTATCAAGGGCCCTTAATAAGTATGCTCCCCTGATTAAAGTTCGAACTAGGACCAAAACCTGTAAATGGTTCACCCCTCAGATCAAGTCCTTGCTTCTAGAAAGAGATAAGCTCTGGAAAAAAGCACGCAGACTGAACACTGCAGAGGACTGGAACCAGTTCAGGAGACTATGAAATTTATGTACCAAAACAATCAGAGAATCGAAGGCCACCTTCTTCAAATCCGAACTCGACTCTGCCACAAAGAGCCCAATCAAGATCTGGAACACAATCAATGATCTGCTAGGCCACTCCCCAGGAAATTTACTCCCGACCAAGATTACCTCTGGCAACTTGACTATAGCCGAAAAGATGGATATACTTGACACATTCAATAACCACTTTGCTACTGCAGGCATGGCATTTGATAACTCCCCTGCAAACATACTTCGCTCCCAGACTGCCAGCCAACTGCCTGAAACTCCAATAGTTTCGTTGCCTTTCTTGCTTCAACCTGCCCACTGAAAGAGGTGAGACCTCTGCTTCAGTTGGATACTAGAAAAAGTGCTGGGCCGACACCCTTGACCCTTACTTCCAAAATTGCCTACCACGCACTAGCAATACCTGTCACCCACCTTTAACTTATCCCTGTCTCAGGACACCTACTACCTATATGGAAGACAGCACATGTCATACCACTGTTTAAATCAGGTGACCCTGGTGATCCTCAATAACTACAGGCCAATTCCTCCTTCCGGTCCTGTCCAAGCTCCTAGAGAAATTGCAATGCACAGCTGAGGACTCACCTTGAGACTAGGAAACTGCTAAATCCTATGCAGTCCGGATTCAGAGCTAAACATAGCATTATCTCAGCCCTTGCCAAAGTTACTACTGACTGGCAGCGTAATCTTGAGAGCGAAAACTTTATTTGTGCTGTTTTCCTTGATCTAAGCAAGGCTTTTGACACCGTCGACCATAGTCTGCTCCTCTCCTCCCTTCAAACCATAGGTGTTGACCCCTCCTCTCTGCATTGGTGTACATGAGTTGCCCAACACCTGAAGCTGCCTGCAATGACCTACAGTCAGAATTCAACCTTTTGCAAAGCCAACTCCTCCAAAAAAAGCTACTCCTTAATGCCAAAAAAACTAAAGCGATGGTCCTCTCCCCTTTTATCCATACAGCTAACCCTGTGTCCAGTGGGACAGTTCCCCAAATTACTACAGTTCTAGGTGAAAAACTAGAATTTGTTACACAATTCAAGTATCTGGGAGTTTGGATAGACCAAAGACTCTCCTTCATTGAACATATCGAGGACTTGCTAAAACGACTTTGTCAAAGGCTTGGATTGTTTTTTAGAATCAACCAATTTCTCACCAGAGATGCCAAGAAACAACTGGTCCAATCCATTTTCCTATCATTGGTTGATTACGTGACTTCCTCTACCGTAATATCCCATCTCTTACATGGCTAAACTGGACACACTCTACCATCGAGCACTGAGGTTTATAACGGGATTCCTCTTCGACACGCATCACTGCACCCTATATGTGGCAGTGGAGTGGACATCGCTAAAGTTCAGGCGCCACAGAAACGCCGCTCTCTGGACCTATAGAGCCATCTCTAATAAGCTGCCTTACTATTTCTCCTGCTGTCTTCCCCTGAGTATAATTGGGAAATACGCGTTAAGAAGTTACTCAGCTATTACACTTACGCCAAAGCAAAATCCGGCTGACAGGCAGCCATAAGCTGTTTGCTACCTACTTTATGGAACGATCTACAAAAAACCCTCAAATTAAGCACTCTAATCAGTATAAATGACTTCAAGACGCTTTATTTCCATACAATCAGAGAAGTATGTAACTGCTTCACCCACTCAGACCCAGTACCGGTGTCTGCACTGGTATATAGCCACGCCTAGACTCAATTTTTAGTACTGACCCCCCAGCTTGCTCCTCATCAGCCTAATTGTTCTCTCTCTCTCTCTTATCCCCCTGTCTTATCAACACTAGGCCTGTCCATCCCCTTATTCTTCTTTTCCCAACCTTGGATAGGAGCTCACTACCCTGGGTTGTGACATCCTACCATGCCCTGTACTTTATAGCATTCAATCCCGGGGCTCACACATACTCCTTTCTCCATCCACCTTCTCTACATCCCTGTTTACCAGCTCCTTTCTGTGCACCGTGCCTCCTAGCCTTTCTCCCCTACCTCCCTCCTTCCTTCCCTCACCTCCACCTGGTGTATATATATTTTTTCCGTTACTTCCTCCTGCAACCTTAGATAACCTGCTTTATCTTCCTATAGACATTTCTATGTATGTAAATACCATGTAATTTGTACAATATCTGTATAATTCTATGTACATATGAACTTCTTTTTCTTCCTCTCTGTAAAGAGTATTATCTGTATTGCCTTGTAAATACCTGTGTTGACCTGTATATACAATTGTTCATGCTCCACCCAGGTCCATCTTGCAAATGAGCTTCTGCTTAACGATGAACACCTGGTTAAATAAAGACTTGATTGATTGATTGATTGACAGTTACCACCCACACTGACAGGATCTGGATTTCTTTGATATCCTGTACATCTGTAAGGAAAATGTAACAATAACCGCAAAACACATTCATATTTTTCCAGTCCCTGACCCCAAGTAATAATATGCTCAGGAAGCAAAGTAACATTCAAACAGTAAACTGATTTATTGGGGGATGTTAACAAGGAATGGGCAGGAGAATCGAGGGTTACTGCAAAGTAAGTAATCAGCTTGAATGGTAGATCTGACAATCACAGACATTCACCCCAATTTAATTTAGTGAGTTCACTCTGGGTAGCCAGGTTTTAAGCTGTTGTAGGCCTAAGCATTGTCATAGGGTGGCCAGCGTTGCAGCTGGTTGAGGCCCTTAAATAGAATATCGGTTATTGATTCTTTTACTTTAATCTGTAGCCACATCCACCAGTGCTTTCAACCCTAAAGAAATTGTAATCCCCAGCCCCGATGGCCTGCAAATACAGTCAAAACATAACAGAACTTCGGGAGCAAATCAAATGACCACAAATACTTTAATCTTGTTTGCAGGGTTAAATCGCTGGTGTTACTCATGGTACCAGGACCAACAGGAAAGATGGCTGTAGTCAGGCTGGATTTTTGCTTGCCAGGAATGATCATGGGGACCGGGTCCGACACGATTCACCTCCACTTCATGGCCTTTCCCTTCAAGGTGGCACAACCTGCGATTCTGTTCTCCACAGGGGCTGACTCGCTGAGTTGGTTTCTAGCCAGGCTGGATGGCAACTGACAGCAATAGTCTCTGGGGCCTTTCCTGTCACAGGCCCAGCACAGGCAGTTCAGTCTCTGAGCTAGTTTACACTGCACACTCAGTTTATCATCTTTGCTACCTGAAGTCCTTGAGCAGAAGGCAGAAAATAACTGGAACAGGTCTCCCCTTTTGTAGCATGGCAGGAGACAATCTCAACATATGCAAGCTCCCAATTTTCACACAGAAATACCTGCTGCAATCTTCTCACAGAAGTTGTTCAATGCCTAAGACAGTTCAGCAAGACACTTCTTTTACAGTGTTCCTCTTATCAGCCTTGGAAGCTGAAAAGACTTTCTCTTTCTGTGTTGAGGCAGTCTCAAACAGTTCACACAGGGAGGTTTTATGTGATAAGGGCAATGCCTCAATAGCGCTGACCACAAACTGTGACTCAAAAAGTACCCCATGTCATAAGGGTGAGCAGGACAACAGTGACTGCCACAAACAGTGACAGTCACTTACTTTCCCTCTTGACACACAAAAATAATGATGCAAGCCCCCAGCACCCTCAATCTAAGAATTCCTCACTCCAGGGGGAGCAGACTTCAAGACATTAAATAAAAAAAAGAGGAAAAATCTTCCCCAGCAGCTAGACCCAAACCCAGGTCCATCTGTTCTAGTGGCAGTGGCTCTTGCCACTATGCAAAATGGCCAGCTCAGCAGAGCTTGACCAAGCAAATGAATATATGGTGTTCCAACAAGTGCAGTTCACTGCTACACTTGCTGTAACTTGACTAGCGCTGTTCTTTTCCACTTGCTGTCATTACAAGTGGAATTATTGAGTCACTCAAATTGAGCCGCTCAATAATACTCGCTCACATTAGAGTACACTCACAGGGAGGCAAAGCAGACATTTTCCCTGCATTTCTCAGTTAAGCCACACAGGCTCTCTCTTTTATTAGAGCTCGAGTTGAATCTCTGAGCATCCTCACTTCTTGGAAGCTCGAGCTGGAATCTCCCCTTCAAAAACAGTCCACACTCTAAAAGCCAGGATTTCTGTATTCCGGTAGGCTGCCCAAACTGTCCGTCAGAGTCTCAGAGCTCTGATTGGCTGAACTGGGCGCCAAGAGAAAAGTTCATAGTTGTTCTCAGAATGCACTGTAATAAGGACCATTAAGGACCTATGAAGTTCTGATTGGTCCAAAAGCAAAGTCCAGGACCAAACATGGTGGCTTCCTTGCTGAAAAAGCCAACAGTCCTGATTTACAGTTCATTTTTAGCATAAAAGTTTGGATTTATGAATAAACAAACACAGCATTCAATAGAGCTTCATATATATGACTATACAATGAATCTTATTGAGGTACTGCCTGGCTGCTTGCAGGCTTTTCTCTTCCCAGACCTACACAGGCTATTCACTGCAATGGCAGGACTGAACTTCTTTTTTTTTAACTTTCTGTTTGTACTCCTCTCCCGTGGCACTCCACTCCCTTTGGGAGATGCCTATGGCCTTTCTAGTCCACACCTCCTAAATGTATCCCTATGGCGATCCATCCTTCACATAGCCTTGGCTTAACCCACAGGCGGGGACGAGGTGGGGGGGTCAAACACCCTGAATTCCTGAGTCTCATCAGGATGCCGGTCACCGGGACAGGAAGGGGCATTGGGGATTGGAGCCTGGCACTTCATCTATCCGGGAGTGCCATGGGTGTTTTTCCACTTGTTCGAACCTGAAGAGCACCCAACGTGAATGCGCACAGTGCCGAAGTCCATCATGCTGGTCCCTGACTGATGGCTGGGCTTGTTGTTCCTCGGGCCTCCGCCCGGGGTCAGCCAAGCACTGAGCCCTAGATCCCCCCTTCCCCTGGAAAAGGCGAGCAGTCCCTAGGATGCTTAATCCTCCTCCCCTGGCTGGCCCTTCAGCTCCAGAGCTCATTCCCAAACTCCGGTCGCTGGTGTCGCAAGCAGTAGCATTACCACTACGCCAGAGGACCGACAAGACTGAACTTCTTAAAGTGGTAGTGCGGTGGCATCCAGTCGCACGCTCATGCAGGAACCAGAACTACATCAACACTTTATTCTGGATTATATTTATAGCACTAGGCATGCCAGGCTCCTAGAAGCAGAGCATAAAACTGGGATCCCTCATTAGGCTGCACTACAAGGTCCAGAAAGACAGTTAAGGTAAGAACACCATTTGGGGGGTGGGTTACATAGATTATTCCACACATCATAAGTAGTGGAATGATTCCCAAAAGCCTGCAGTTGTGGTGATGTTTTCTGCACTTTATATAATTACATATTACACATCTCTGCAGTAAAATAATTCTGCACTTTGTAAACTGTATCACAGTGTGAACTGCAGAACTTTCTGTAAACTGCCTCAGAAAAAATATGCATATTGGCACCTGGAAATCACACTTATCTGTTGTTCTGTATCTTTAAGAGAGATGGGGGAGTGTGTGAGAGAGATAGAGAGTGTGAGAGAGAGAGACAGATAAGATAAAGACAGTACTTTTGAAACTTTTCTGAAATTAGAGAGACCACCAGTGTCAGTAAGGGAGTCTAGCTACTTTGCAGTTTGTTTGTTTTCTGTTCATTGGTTTCTGAATTAAAAATGTCTGATTCTGCAGCAGCAGCATCATCAACAGCACTGCATCCTGAGGGCAGGAGCCACGAGGAGAAGGTAGACCAGCAGCATGGTGTGGACCAGTGGAGGTTGCAGGAGCAAGGCCAACAGCAGGTGGTGGGCCAGCAGCCAGAGAGCCATGGGATAGTGATGGAATAGAACTATGAGCAGCAGGCCACCACCTCTTCCACCAGTACACAGAGAAAGCTGGCACCCTCCTTCTCCCATAAGGAGGTGGTGGTTTTGGTGAAGGAGGTCACCACCCAGGCAGAGGAACTGTATGGGCTAAAGAGACTCCATCTCAAGCACAGGGAGAAATTTTGGGCCACTATAAAGGTCACCCTTGATGGAGAGAGAGAGAGAAAGTCATCTCCAGGACCATCCCTCAAATTAAGTACAAGTGGGATGAACTGCAGAGAAGGGACCCCCAAGTACTGGAAGTGCTGGGCGGAGCAGTCACCAGGTGGGATCAGGGTCAGAGGAAGAGACAGCAGAAAAAGTCTAAAGGATCTTCTGGAACCAAAAGAAAGTGGGTGTATGACAGTAACACCAGTGGGCATACTAACTTGATCCAGCAAAGTGATTTTCATCAGTCAGTGTTGGAATTACACTTCATGAGCTTTATTGTGACTGTGAGCTAGCGTGGCCCATAAAGGTACAACTGTTAAATACAGCCCCTTTTCCCATTGTAACTCAAGACAAAATAGCAGTAATATGTGAGCTTGAGCTACCAGGGCTTACTGCAAAGATAGGTGAGGCTAGGCCCTGGCAAGCCCCCCATAAGTCCAACACTGACTGTCATAAATAATAAAAAAAAAAAAAATCAACATGTACCTTGAAACACTGCATGTAATGTCATCCTGTGTTTAGGAATTCCATTTGCATACTGTAAACCAAATGTAGGAACAATAAGCCGACCAGGTGGTGCTTAGGTTTGAGGCGTTGGAGGCCACACCTTGCGCCATGCTGGTGACCCAGGTTCAGGAATGAGCCCGGGTCATTGGGGGTCAGCGGGGAGAGGGAGGATTGAGCATCCATAGACTGATCTCCTCTCCGCTCCTCTCCGCTCTCTCGGGAGGGATCCAGGGACTGCCCAGTGCAAGAGTGGCCCCTGGTGGAAGCCAGAGGGACGTGCGCACATATGGGTACAAAGTAAAGGGGGCAGAGTTGCAGCAGGCATCCTGAGACTGCCATTGCACAACCAAACTCCGGGGGGGGGGGACAAGGGACGTACAACAAAAAGAAAAAAAATCCCCACCTCAGCTCATGGAGATGAAGGGTGCTCCAGGGATGCAGCCCACAGCCCAACATCAGCCTGATGTCTCGGGGACTCTACATCCAACCCGGCACTCAGGTAAGGCCTCTCTTATCTCAGATAAGTCTTCGGGGTAGGACAGCTCATCTCGGGAGGTGATCTGAGGGCTAAGCCTGCCTGGGTGGTCGGGGGAGTCCAGCTGAGGAAGTAGGGTTCAGACAGGGAGTAGAGGCTCCAGTCGAGTGAGCACTCCAGAAGGATGCCCAGGCTGAAGGAGGTGCCAAAAATAGAGTTAAAAAAAAACAATAAGTAACTCTGTGTTTTCTTACTGTACCTGCTTGTGATGGCATGCACTATGGATGGCATCTAACTACAACCCTTCTGAGAGGGTGATGGTGTGTGTGTCACATGTGGGTGTACTGTATTTGTAACATCATCCATTTTCATGAGTGTGCAACACCCCTACCATTTTCTTGTCACTCAATGTCAGTCATGTATTCTTCTGATAAAATGTTTGAACTGACCACTTGTTGACAAATTCATCATCATCATCAATGTTTGTCGTACTACTGTATATCAATAGTACATTGTTTCCGCTTGAGTTTAGCAGCTGCTTATGCCTAGAGCCTACTGCTGTTTCTTTTCCTATGTCAAACACATACCACAACCTCTGACAGACACCACCTCATTTCCTCCTGAGAATAATACTGTGTCCAATGTCCAGTTATGAGGTCCTGACAAGAGGAGAGAAATAGACATTCTGTACATGTTGCAATGTACACTGTTTAATATCCTGAATGAGTATTGGGTCCATTCAACCATGCACATTGTATGAGGCTTGGCTTAGTCCACTAAACATGAAGTCATGCCAGATTGGAAAGGAGGGTCTGTGCTCTTTGTGGGCAGCATGCACTTGACAGACAAATTCTCATTCCAGAATGTGCTAAACATGGTAGTAAAAAATTCAGAACTACGTAGGTGGAGGGGGTGATAAAAAACAAGGTACATAAATGTAAGCAGGGAAGGGGTCCTTTTAATGGATGATGCACCTTAAAGAGACAGTGGTTGAGGTGCTGATGAGGGGACAGCCTAGCAGAACATGTGGACAATGAAACATTGATTACACCTCAGGCTTCACATACTCATGGGCTTCATACTTCCAATTATCTGTGGGATGTGGTGGGGGTGGTACATGTACAGCAGGGACCAAGGAGACTAGGTGAGGGCGGAGGCATGTAAACCATCAGCAGAAGGTCAGGGTAGAGTAATGTTACACTGGACAGACTGCTGTACTACAATTACTGATGATTTCATTAATTTGATACTTTCACAGTTCATTCTGAACTGGAGAAGTGGGTGGTGAAGGAGAAACACCAGCAGGCCCAGGACCTCCAACTCCCAAGCACCAGGCCCACTGAGAAGGAGACGGTGCCAGGACCAGGGCCACCTGCAGCACCAGGTGCCCAGGATGACATCCCATCACCAACCACCCAGCAGGACATCTGTGCCATCTGCACAGATATCAACAAATTTGAATAAAAAGCTGTCAGCACTGCAGGCTGTCGAGGCCAGAATTAAAGCCAACCAGCACCACATTTTGTGGCTCCTTAAAAAATGTTCAAGCAGGGGAGGTCATAGCGAAGGCCAGCTGCTGGCCCCCAGTGAGTGCTGGTCTGGAGCACTTACTGTGCCCTAATAATTGTACATAGTTCTGTTTTTGTTATTTGTTATGTAAATAGATTTGTTTTCTGTTTATAGTTCTTTCTGCTGTTATAAGTTACTGTTTTCTTACCATAAACATTTATCTATTTACACAAGACTTTCTTGTCATGGGTCTCTTTACCTGGTGTGAAGGCTGACAAAAGTTCAATGAACATATTGTTTGCCTGTTGTTGTTTGATTCAGCTTCAGTTTCCTTTTAAAATCACTCTTCCAAACCTTATAATGCTGGTGGATCAGGTACACAACATGACCAACCTGATGGGATGCTAATTTTGACAAAATGGTGATTATTAGTAAGACTGGAGTGACTGAGTCAGAGGGACCCTTGTTGGGGGGAGGGCATGGAGACACCTTGGTGGTGCAATTCAGATGGACATGATTAGACTAATGTGGATCTATGGGTTGAGTTTTAGAAGGATATTGAAAGTGCACTACATGGAGAGTTACACAACAATTTTCATGATATAGAAGTAGACAAGAGCGGCAAGGACCAGCATCAGCACATGCAGTATTTTGAATTGGTGTCCTAGCAAGATTATTTGAAATGGGCAAAAATGTGCTTCTGATACAAAATAGTTTTTTTACTTATTGGCATTTGGGACTCTGTAGATTATTGTGTTACTGTAATATTTTGGATTCGGATCATATGCAAATGAAAATGTCACATTCTGCTACTTGTGATGCATAAGTCATGACAGACAAGCCCACATTATTTCAAATTCTAATAGGCTAAATTTCATGTTGTTTGATCCATCATATATGCATAGACACAGAATCAATACATTTGTGTGAGGGTTGCTGTCCAACAGTGCAAGAATAAGTCCCCACATATCTGTCATTGCAAGTAGTGCAGCAAACAGAGGAAGAGAACTGTTTGCTGGCAAAGGCACCTAGCTTCACCTGACCTCTTTTCCTCTAGGTTTTCTTGTAAGGACAGAGCAAGGAACATTATAAAAGCAAGGGCAAAGATTAAGGCTTCTTTTGGCTAGGCAGAATTACTGTGAGTTATTTTCTTTCATACGCACAGGGTTTGTTACTGCTTGTTGCTAACATTTTACTGCTTTACTGTTCTCTGATTCAAATTGCTGTTGCAGGGAATACTTTCTGCTGCATTATTACAGCGTGTGCCTACAGGGTTGCTATTGTTTTGTGTTTACAAACTGCTACTGTAATCTTCTCTGATTCAAATTGTTTTTTGCAAGGTGTATCTTCTGTTACTGCTTTATTTTTCTATGTAGCAAAGTGTTTTCTACAGGGTATATTTTCTGTGACATTATTACAGGTTGTGCTTTACAGGTTTTATAGTTTTTTCTATCATTAGGCTACGCTTTCAGCGCTACTGCATTTTTTATTGGTTGATTGTTTCTGCTCTTACCTACTTGTTTTTTTTCATCTGTGGTTCTTCTTTTTCGGCAGGGGAAGGTCCTAGCCACCCACCCCCATCCCCAACCACCCCAGGCTACACTCTTTTTATAGGGTAGCACAGTCGTGACATTTTCTGTAGCAAAGCAGGAAGAGGAGGATCAGAGGGGTATCCATACAGTGACCTCACTTACAGGGGCGCAAGTAATTTAACTTGTTATAACAAGTTATACAAAAACAAACAAACAAAACAAAAAATCAAACTTTTGCTTTCATTTTCCTCCTTCTAATTACTTGGACCAGGTTACAAACCCAGCAACTCATCTGGAATAAATATTATTAACTGCAGGTACTGCAGGACACTTTTTAAAAGGGCAGTTATACAGGATTTAGGAGGCTGTGCTACATGCTGGACCATTGGAGATCTAAGGGTTCAGCTCCAGGCAGCATAGGCAGAGATTGTACACCTCAAATCACATATTAAGGAGGAAATATTTTATAAGAACAGTCTGACATTTCTCCAACATTCAGCTGAAACACTTTGACTGCAGAGGGTAGTTGGTCCAGGAGGTTGGCAGGTGGTTAGGAGGGGCAAATCAGGAGCCCCATCATTCAATGCTCTCACCTGTATCACCTCCACAAACCATATCAAAACTACAAACAAGTATCTGTCTCTATCTATGAAATCAAACAAAGGAGCAGAGGACACTGCAGCACAGGAACTAGTGCAACAAAACTCGCACAAAACAGGGACCAAAACAAAAAAAAAGCAAAAAGGAAAGCTAAAATTGATCATAGGAGACTCCATGATTCGGGGAGTTGATACCTACTTTCAGCCAGGGGTAATGGTCAGATGTCTCCTTGGTACATCAGCATGGAGAGACACTGACCGCTTTGCTAAAATCATGCAAGAAGCAGGAGAAAACATCAATGTCCTGGAACACATAGGCACTAACGATCTTGCCAGCCAGTCTGTTGTGGAGACCAAGGAACACCTGTCCAGGCTGGGAGGCAAACTGTCATCCGTTTCACCCAGAATCTCCTTCTCTGAGATCCTGCTAGTCGGGGAGAGGCGGGCAAATGGACAGAAGGTCAGAGAAGGGGAGATAGGGGAGCTGAACATGTGGCTCAAGGGCTGGTCCCAGGAAAAAGGACACAAATTTGTAGGTAACTGGCAACAGTTTTGGGAGTGAAAGTTCTTTAAATTCGATGGACTGCATCTGACTAAGGAGGGAGTCAGTGCACTGGTGCAGAAGTTTGATGTCTTTGCAGAACATTTCAACTAGCAAATGAGGAGAGGGGTGCAGCACTTGACACATCGAATGGGAAGAACACCTCTCCCCCTCAGCTAGTGATCAAACAGGAGTTCAGCATGTTTGTAGTTTATTTGCATCACTAGATAAGAAAAAAGGTCTGGCTCCTCATACAACATGCAGGGGAAATAAGGAACTCACCCAGCAACCAACACGTTGAAATCTGGCCAATGGAAAATCATGTACACAAATGCCCGTAGTCTGGGAAACAAGATCCCAGACCTGCAGGCAACAATGACAGAGGCTAAATTGGACATAGTATTCATTAGCGAGACATGGTTCACCAGTAAACACACTTGGGAGACTTCAGTACCCGGCTATGTACTGTTCAGAAGAGACCGAGGTGCAAAAAGGCAGGGGGGAGTGGCCCTTTATGTCAAAGAAAATATCAAGCTACAGAAATTCAGAATACACATAAGGAGCCAGAAGAACTGTGGGTCACCCTGGAAACAGGAAATGGGACAGCTGTATGAACTGAGATTGTCTACAGGCCTCCAGACCAGTGGGAGGACTTAGACACATTACTGTTAGAAGATATACAAAACATGACAGCTAAAGGGGAGTTTCTATTAATAGGAGACTTCAACGTGCCAGATACAGATTGGTCAGTACCAGAAGAAACATCCATCAGAACTAGACACATAGTGGATTCCCTGCCTGGCAAGGGGCTCAAACAACTGGTACAACAACCCACAAGAGACAGGGCTATCCTAGATCTAGTACTGACTAATGGGGAGAGGATCACAAATCTCCAGGTAGAAGATCACCTGGGGGGCAGTGACCATCACTGGTATGGTCCAATTTGGCCACTAGAACTAAATCATCCCATTCCAATGCGAATATATAGGACTTTAGAGGAGCTGCCTTTGATAAGATGGGCAACAGAGTTAAGCTAGCCCAGGAAAGACAAAATACAGGAGAGGGGGTACATGCAAAGTGGGCAAGAATTAAGGATGCAATACCTGAAGCAGCATCCCATTGTGTTAGAGAGAAAAGCAAGTGCAAAAGAAGGAGGAAACCACATTGGTTCTCAAAAATAGTAGCAAAAAAGGTCAGAGCAAAAAGGCAGACCTTCAGAAAATATAAGGGAATGCAGCAGGATGCAGATAGGGAGGCATACCAAACTTTCCTAAGGGAAACAGGGATGGCAGTGAGGCAGGCAAAGGCCCAAACCGAGGAAACACTAGCATGAACAGTAAAAGAAGAGGACAAGACTTTCTACAGATACAATAGTGAAAGGAGAAAGTTCTGAGGGGGTATTGCTAAGATCAAAGGGAATAAGGGGGATTGTGTGGAGGAGGACCAAGGAAAAGCATCTATCCTAAGTAGATACTTCTGCTCAGTATTTACTGAGGAGAAGGTAGGGCAGAGCCCACAGCTTGGTACAATGGACATGGGGGGAGGGAGGTGTGCACTAGTCCCTTCACAAAAGAAAGGGTCCTACAAGAGCTCGCTAAGCTCAGGGTGGAGAAGGCAATGGGACCTGATGGCATACTTCCAAGGGTACTAAAGGAGCTAAGGGTGGAACTAGCAGAGCCATTATCATAACTGTTTAGTGAGTCTCTGAGCACAGGAGAGGTCCCAGAAGACTGGCGATGGGCTCATGTGATCCCACGCTACAAGAGTTGTAGAAGGGAGGAGGCAGGGAACTACAGACCAGTCAGTCTTACCTTAGTAGTGGGCAAGATTATGGAGGTACTCCTTAAGGAAAGGATAGCGCAACACCTGGAATCCATAGGAGCACAGGATACAAGACAGTATGGGTTTACAACAGGAAGGTCCTTTCAAACTAATCTCATAGATTTCTTTGACTGGGTAACTGGAGTAGTGGACCAAGGGAGAGCAGTTGATGTCGCCTACCTTGCCTTCATCAAAGCTTTCAATACTGTTCCACATAGAAGATTGATTAATAAGCTGGGTAGGCTCAGGTTGGGTCAGAAGTTGGTCAACTGGGTGGCAAACTGGTTGGTGCGTAGAAAACAGAGAGTGGTGGTAAATGGTATATAGTCAGAAGAGATGCAAGTCACAAGTGGGGTACCTCAGTGATCAGTCCTGGGGCCAGTCCTTTTCAATATCTTCATCAGTGACATTGCAGATGGACTGGAGGGTAAGGTTTGTCTGTTTGCAGATGACACCAAGATCTGCAACAGAGTAGATGATCCAGGTGGAGTAGGCAGAATGAGAAGAGATCTGGATAAAGTGACAAAATGGTCGGAAGAGTGGCAAATGGGGTTTAATGCAAAGAAGTGCAAGGGAGGTTATGTGATGCCTGCCTGAAAAGACACATTTTACTGAGCTCCCACACTCCTATCCTTTAAAAAACTAATTTCTACTAACCTGAGCATTGGTTGCTTACAGTCTCGCAAAACCTGATCACCCAACACTATCGGTAGTGTTTTTATGCTGGAATGGAAGCTGAAATGAAGATTTCTCTGCCGTGGCATACCCCGCCGACAACACTGACGCGGGATAAAGCAGCCAAGCGGGCCAAAGTGTAGCAAATAGGCACAACTACCCATGCGAGCCCCCAGGTTGCCCTCATGGAAGAAAAGTTTCTAAAGGGTTTGAATCCATTAAAAGAAATGCTGGGCAGTCTGGCAACTGATGTAAAATCTATGCAGCTTTCTCTCGAGCAGTTTCCCAATGCACTGGAGACAACGAGGCTTGATTTTCCTCTCTTGATGATTGGAGAGCCCATATAGATCCAGAAATGTCAGTGATGCAGCATAGGATGAAGAAAATGGAAGAAAAACTAGAGGACCTGGAGGGTCACTCTCACAGGAATAACCTCGTTATTTTGGGGCTACCGGAAGGAGAGGAGGGTCCAAAAGCAACTGTATTCATATATAAGCTATGTGAAAAAATAGCTGGCCCCTCTCCAAATGAGCCTGTATATATCATTGAGAGAGCCCACAGGTCATTGAGGCCACTTCCACCCAAGAGGGCTCCTCCCAGACCCCCAATATTCCGACTCCTCAACTTTCTGGATAAGCAATACATTTTGTCTAGAATACAGGAGCTGAAAGAAGTACAGTGGGAGCAGGAAAAAATCGGAATCACCCAAGACCTTCCATACTCGACAGAAGAGATCTGCGATGCACCTGACAGTGTCCAAGCTAATCGCTGCAAGTATCAAGTACAGAGTAAAATATCCTGCTACCCTGCAGATTTATTACCGGGATAGCTGGCATAGTTTTGAAGAACTAGAGAAAGCCCAAATCTCCCTGAAAAGCTGGTTTCCCGATCTGTTCAAATGAAGAGCACCTCGGGGTAAGTCAGGCATAGTTGTTTTATTGTGTCTGAGTTTCTTATTAATGTAGAGTGAACTTACTCAGCCATCAATCAGCAACCATGGAGGTCCTTCTGTCTTATGTAACCTTGCGCTCCATATGTCTGGTCTCGAACTGCACAGAATGGCTGTTAAGTTTATCCTCTATTTGACTGGTTGCCCTGCATTAGCATGGATTTAAATCTGCAGTTAGTGCATAGCTCTTCTGCAAATGGAATGCAGAGACAGTGCCATAGCGTGAAGTAGATTCATTATTGGCTCTCCGGCTGATTTTATTTTGTTGGACATGATCTTGTTATGGGACATCCTTTTTCCTTTCAAAAGGGCAACAGTTTTAAGTTTTTATATTAGTGTGCTTTTGAGAACCTACTAATAATAACTAAGTGTCTTACTTGATTTATGGTTACATGTTTAAAGAGTAGGACTTTAGCACAATGTAGCTAAATAGCGGCATCTAATGACTCTGTTGTTTTAGTTTTTTTTCTCTTTCTAGGTACTTAATACAGAAGAATATCAGTTAAAATGTGCTACTTGCTAGTATCCTGTATTAGCTGGGTTGGTTAGTAATAAGTAGAGATATGTGAGTCCTGCAGAAACAAAGTGCTACTTTTTTTTTTAAGTGCAGTTTGAACTGGTAGGAGAGTATGTGCTTCTTCTTTTTTACACACTTTGTGAATTTAGGATGGGGGTGCGGGAGAGAGAGTCTGACTCGGGTGGGATTAATAATCATCATGACCCAGAAGGGCATGGGGATTCAGTCGTTAGGACTGAGGTTAGTAATTTTATTGTTATTGTTGGTTAGAATTTTTCAATTTTATATACATATTTATGTGTTTGTTGGGAGAAGATTTGGGGGAGTGGGGTGGATAGGGGGCGAAACCTCAGGGAAATAATTGTTCTTTTTTAGTTCTATGGTCCATATCCAAGAGTTAGATGGCTTCAGTTACTGGAGTATATGTTTTTCCTACTCTGCTATATTAGTTTATGGTGGCTATGAAATTTATTACCTGGAATATTAGGGGAGCCCACTCCAAAGTAAAGCGTTACCAAATCCTGAGACACCTACAGTTTTTACAATGCCAAGTCACCTTCCTACAAGAAACACACTTTCTCTCTATGGAGGGGCTTCTGTTTCCTAGACAGATGGTTGGACAAGTTTTTGCTGCAGGAGACTCATTGAACCAAAGAGGAGTGGTGATTCTATTTTTTAAAGGAACTAATTTCACACTATTACAAAGTATAGAGGATCCCCGTGGCCGATACCTGATGGTGAAACATATAATGGATCAATCTGAAATTGTTCTGGGTTGCACATATGGTCCTAATGTAGACTCCCCAGATTTTTTTTTCAGGCTTATTAGACATAGAAACACAGACTTTGACACAGATAAGGACCGCTAGGCCCATCTAGTCTGCCCATTTCCCTACCTACAGGATAGGCCGCAGATCCTAGTTAACCAACAGCCTATTTCTTCCTACCCCCCACAAGAATTGCCTTATATCTGTCCCATGCATTCTTGAATTCTCCCACAGTTTTAGACTCCACAACCTCCTCGGAAGGCTGTTCCATGCATCCACTACCCTCTCTGTGAAATAATACTTCCTCACATTGCCCTAGAACCGCCCTCCTTCTATCTTTAAATTGTGTCCCCTTGTTCTTGCAAGTCTCTTTTCTGAAAGATGCTACCCTCTTGGACTTTGTTGATTCCACTGAGGTACTTAAAGTTTCTATCATGTCCCCTCTCCTTCTTTCCTCAAGGGTATACATATTAAGCTCCTTTAGTCTCTCCTCATACGGTTCTCTTGCAGACCCTGCACCATTTTAGTTGCCCTCCTCTGGACTGCCTCTATCCTGTCTATGTCCTTGCAGAGATGGGGTCTCCAGAACTGGACACAGTACTCCAGATGGGGTCTCACCAACTGTCTGTACAGAGGGATAACAACTTCCTGTTTTCTGCTGATGATGCCTCTCCCTATACATCCCAGTATACCCCAGCCCTCCCTACTGCCTTCTCACATTGCTTGCTAACCTTAAGGTCATCTGAAATGATTACCCCCAGGTCCCTTTCCTTTTTTGTTCTTGTTACTACCTCCTCACCCATTGTGTATTCTTCCCCTGGGTTCTCATTTCCCAGGTGCATTATTTTGCACTTCTTTGCATTGAATCCTAGCTGCCATACTTCTGACCATTCCTCCAACCTTGCCAAGTCCCTTTTCATCCTTTCCATGCCTCCTTGTGTATCAACTTTGTTGCAGATCTTTGTGTCATCTGCAAAAAGGCATACTTTTCCTTCCAGTCCCTCTGCAATGTCACTGAAGAAGACATTAAAAAGGACTGGACCCAATACTGAACCCTGTGGTACCCCACTAGTAACCCGGCTTTCTTCAGAGTGGACTCCATTTACAATTACCTTCTGCCCTGTTGTCCAGCCAATGTTTTACCAGGCTATCACCTGGGTCCCACTCCCAGGCTGGTTAATTTGACTATTAATCTTTTGTGTGGGACTGTGTCAAATGCCTTGCTAAAGTCTAGGTGAGCCATGTCCACAGCCCCTCCCTGGTCTACTACTTTGGTCACCCAGTCAAAGAAATCTATTAGATTCGTCTGACATGACCTTCCGCTGTGAATCCATGCTGCTTTGGGTCCTGTGCTCCACTGGCCTCTAGGTACTTGACTATTCTTTCCTTCAGAAGTGACTCCATCACTTTCACTACCACAGAGGTCAGACTGACAGGTCTGTAGTTTCCTGCCTCTGTCTTGGACCGACTTTTGTGAAGGGGAATCACATCCGCCTTCCTCCAATCCTCGGGTACCACACCATCCTCCCATGATTTATTAAAAAGAGTAGCCAGTGGTTTCACTAGTTCCTCCCTTAATTCTTTTAGAATTCTAGGGTGAATTCCATCTGGACCCATTGCTTTGCCCACCTTCAGTTTTAGGAGTTCTTGCAGAACCCTTTCTTCTGTGGAAGGACTGGGATCGACCCCCCTATCAAGAGTGCTTCTGTTAATTGGATTAGGCACTTCCTCCTCCTCCTCTTTTGTGAATACTGAGCAGAAATATTCATTCAGTATTCCTGCTTTTTCACTGTCCCCCTCTGCCCACCCACCGTTCATTCTATTCAGCCTCACTATCCCTCCCTTTGTCTTTCTGTGCTTGCTGACGTACCTATAAAAGGTTTTATCCCCCTTCTTAACTGAGTTGGCTATCTTTTCCTCAGTTTGGGCCTTTGCTAGTCTGACTTCCCTCCCTGCTTCCTTCTGCCTTAACTGGTACAGCTGTCTGTCCTGCTCCTTCTGTGTTTCCTTATACTTCCGGAATGCTATCTTTTTCTTCTTGACTTTCACAGCCACCTCTTTTGAGAACCATAGTGGCTTTTTTTCATTTTGATTTGTTTATTTGCTTCACACAAAGGCTTGTTGCCTCTGTGATGGCAGTTTTTATAATTCCCCATTGTTGCTTCACATCTCCTTCTAGCCTGTTTGCTAGTGCTTTTCTGAGGCACTCTCCCATCTTGCCAAAGTCAGCCCTCCTAAAGTCCAGTACCCTCACTTTTGTATGGCTTGACTGTGTAGCTCAGTTAACGTGAACCACACTGTTTGATGGTCACTTGTCCCCAGATGGCAACCCACTTCTAGATCTGAGATCCTCTCACTGCCCCGTTTGAGAGTACGAGGTCTAAGATTGCTCCTCACGAGTGGGTTCCAAAACTAGTTGTCTAATGCCTGCCACCTTAGGGCATCAAGAATGGCCCTGATCTTGGATGTGGCTGCAGCAAATGTGCTCCAGTTAACATCTGGCATATTCAGGTCTCCCATCAACAGTATCTCCTCTTTCTCTGCCATTCTAAGAATGCCTTCTATCATATCCTTGTCCATTCCTTCCCCCTGACATGGGGGTCTGTACACAACCCCTGTGCAGATTGTGGTGCCCTTTCCAGTCTCGAAGGTGACCCACAGTGCCTCCTCTCCTCCCTGTTTACTCTTTTGTTCAGTTGCTTTTATCCCTTCCTTTACATAGAGAGCTACTCCTCCCCCTCTTCTGCCCTGCCTGTCTCTCCTGTAGGTTATGTACCCTGGTATGTTAACATCCCAGTCATGGTTCTCTGTGTACCATGTTTCTGTGACTGCTATGATATCCAGGCATCCCTCTTCTATTAAGGCCATCAGCTCAGGGAGCTTGTTGCCCAGACTATGGGCATTGGTAATCATTACCCTTCATTTCCTGATGGCCTTACTCCCTTTTGCCCCATCCCTGTCCTTCTTGCCTTTGTCACTTTCTCCATTTACCCCTGCCCTTCTCCCTATCGACACCTCTATGTTGGTGTTTGCCGCACTTACTACCATGATTATTTGGGGGGAGCTAGAATTTTCCTGCTCCTTTCCAGTGCCTCCCCCCTTGGCTAGTTTAAAAGCTTGCCAATGAAGCATTTAAACCTATCACCTAGGATCCTGGCTCCTGTCCCGGACAGATGCAGCCCATCATGCCAGTATAGGCTTGCATCACTCCAGGTGGGCTCCCAGTCCCCAATGAAGCCAAACCACTGAGCTCCACACCAGTTTTTCAACCACTGACTGAATCCCATGGTGCGGAACACACTAGCCTCTCCTATGCCATAGACGGGTAGCACCTCCGAGAAGGTTACTGTGCGTGCTACTTGACTAAGGCCCCTTCCCAATTCCACAAACTCTTTCTGCACTTCTCTAATCCCTTTCTTAGCCAGGTCATTTGTCCCTAGGTGGACAATGACATCCAGCTCCCTCCCCTGTACAACTGCTCCGGCAATCCTGAGGATTTGCTCCCTGTCCCTCCAAGCCATGGCGCCAGGCAGGCACCTTACCTCCCTCTCCCCTTCCTCCCCCAGTTCTACCTTCCTAACAATGGAGTCCCTCACCAGGAGTTGTTTCCTTCCCCTGCAGGGTCCCCTGCCACCCTCCTGTGGGTCTCCTTTGTGGAGGTTCCCAGCATCCTCCTTGGTCTCCACTGTGGGTGCCTCCATAGAGGAACCACACTTTGCCAGAATAGCATAGGAATTGTGAGAGGTACAACAGGAGGGATGCACCTCTGTTCCACCACCCTCACCTCCCTGAGCCCACTGTGGTCCAACCGCCTCTTTCTTGGCAACCTCTGAGGTAACGGCAGTGGCACTGGTGGTCCCTGGATGGAAGGGGAGGTCCCACAAATCCTGGCCAACTCAGACTGGAGATGAGCAACCTCCTCCCTCAGCCCAGAGAGGTGCCTGCAGATGGGACAACACCACATCCTCCAGAACATCTCCCAGAAGACTGCTGCTCCACATCCACTGCACTGCACCACTCCAATCATGCCTTATTTCTGGCCCCTTAACTGTTTGCAGTCCTTACTCTTTCCTCTGTTTTGTTTTCTCTCTCTCCTTACTTTCTGCCTGTGTGCCCTTTAAGCTCCTGATTGTCCTGTTCTGAGACAAGAATATCCTATATTTCTGAGTAGACCACTTACTTGCTCAGAGGCAGACCTCCAGCAGCTAGAGGGGGCGGAGCTACTCTTGCCCTTCTAGGATGGTGGGTCCTTGGTGGTTCTGTGATCACTCACTTCCTGCCCCTAAACAGGAAGTTCATGTTGTCAGTCAAATCCTGTGCCTATAAAAATAGAACTAGCTTTGGGTGGGGGGGGTGGAGGAGAGGGAAGGAGGGCAATATACTCCCAGTAGAGAAGTTCAGTCACACAGCAGTCCTTTCTCTTGGTGCCTTCTGCCAAGCTATTAGCTGAAACTTTCTAAGGCAGTCTTTAAATGTAGCTTCCTTCTAGCTAAGCCATTGACACAGTTAGCCCAGTTTGTCCATCTCCCAATTATTTTAGCCGGAGACTGGAATCTTACATTAAACCCAAACTTGGATAAGATGGGTAGAAGATCATCTTCACTGTCTCCTTCCCAAGTATCACTCCTGGAATTAATAAATATGGGTGGTCTTTGTGACCGCTGGAGGGTCCTTAATCCCTCTGAATGGGCGTAAACCTTTTACTCACCAATCGATAAATCTTTTTCTCCATTAGATTATTTTTTTTAAATAGCAGGACTCTATTGTCAGTAGTCTCACAAGAAGGGATTTTTGCCAGGACAATCTCAGACCACTCTTCTACATGGCTGCAATATAATCTGTCTCCCAATATGCCCACAGACAAAATTTGGAAACTTAATAACCAACTTTCAAAAGATGATTTGATATGTTCAGGGCTTAAAACATTTATCTCCCAGTATATGGAAATTAATGAGGGCTCTATATCAGATTATGATAGACTATGGTGCTCTATCCATGTTAAAAACCCACTCAACATAAATAGATCAAGGTGACAAGGCCGGTCATCTCCTTGCTCTTAGATTGAGGAATCAGGAGGCTTCCCGGATAGTACTGTCCATTACACCTCAGCTAGATAATTCTCAGAAAACCACCCCTAGGGAAATTGTTAGTGAATTCACCTTATACTATAAACAGTTATATAGCCCTCCGGGTAATTCTCCCCCGATGTCCAAAATACAGGAATATCTATCTCATATACCGCTCCCTCGGTTAACCCAGGACCAGCAACATTTTCTGGCAGTTCTTATAACCTGTCAGGAAATCCAAACAGACATAAGTTCCCTCCCCTCAGATAAATCTCCGAGCCCAGATGGTTTTACTCCCAATTTTTATAACATTTTCACTGCTGAACTTACCCTATCCTTCACAAACTGTTTTTGTCCATCTGCGAGAGGGGTGTTTCAGATGTCTCATTAACAGAAGCATTAATAATAGTTATACCTAAACCACGTAAGGCCCCTGATAAAGTAAATAATTACCGGCCCATCTCTCTTATGAATTATGATGCTAAGCTTTTTGCTAAAATACTGGCCAACAGAATCCAGCAGGTATGGAGGGTCTAATTGGGCCGGAACAGATGGGTTTTATGAAGGGCAGATCATGAGTTGATCACTTAAGAAAGCTGTTGCATGTCTTTTCCACTTCCAGGGAGACCAATTTGCCTATGGCCTTGGTCTCCCTGGATGCGGAGAAGGCTTTTGATAGAGTGAACTGGGATTTTTTTTTTGCAGTCCTGGCCAAGTTCGGCTTCCTTAGCACTTTTATTAAATGGGTAGAAACCTTGTACTCCTGCCCCAGTGCGAGGATTTACTGTAATGGAACACTTTCTGAAAGGACTGAGCTACATTCTGGTACTCGCCTAGGATGCCTGCTTTCCCCCTTATTGTTTAATTTCTACTTGGAGCCTTTACTTACCCTTCTTAGACCTTCCTCTTTTATACAAGGAATCCCCCTCGTGTTACTCGATCTGAGAATCTCTGCTTATGCAGATGAAATCCTGCTGCACTTTTCTAATCCTGTAACATCAGTACAGGCAGCCCTTCATATCATAAAGGAATTTGGCCAGCATTCCAACTATAAACTAAATTTAGACAAATCAGTAATAATGTCCTTGAATTCTTTGGTTAATAGGAATGATTTCACCCAACTAGGGCTGGAGTGGTCCACTAAACTTAAATATTTAAGTATTTCATTGGCACAATCTTGGTGTCTGATGAAAAAATTGAATTTAGATGTATTGGTCGCTAAGTTTCATAATGATCTACAAAGATGGGTCAATCTCCCTGTATCTCTACAGAGCAGAGTCAATATTATCAAAATGAATGTCTTACCATGACTGTTGTACCCTTTGAATATGTTACATTTATGGCTTCCTCTCAGTTTGTCTTTTCTTTGGAAGGGTAACACTCCACGTCAAACCTATAACTGTCTTGGACTCCCTAAAGATAGTGGTGGTTTTAAGGTGACTCATTTTCTGGTTTATTATTTCACGAGTCAAATAGCAAAATATGCTAACTGGCCTAGGGGAGATGGATTAACAAACAATGCTCAATATGGTCCCCTATGGCTTCAAATTGAGAGAGTGCTGATTGAGAGATCTGGAATTTCTTTAGATAGTTTGCTTTTTATACAACCTAAATGCTTGCCCAGAATGATCTGGGAGTTGGTTATTTTTACATCTCTGAAAGTGCATACCCAACTTTGTAAACTGTTACAAGTGCCCAGTATATTAGATATTTCCCAACCAATTGGAGGAAACCCACATTTTAGATTAGGGGACTGTATGTTGAACTCTAGAACTGACACCATTTTATTGGGAAAGACCATCTTGGACCTTTTTACCAATGGAATTATCACACAGAGTCAGGAAATGATGACCCGTTTTAATATGCCAGCCTGATCCATCTTTAGAGTATTCCAGATCCGGCATCTGCTGATTGCATGATGTGGAGTGGCACCCTGGACTAACTGCCAGAAGGAGCTTTTCCAGCTGTTGCAGATGCTGGCCTGGCAGCCACACTCAGTATCCCAACTGAATGATGTCATACTTGTTAAACTACCACCTGAGTTGTCAGAACCTTCTAGATATTGGTCCCTTGCCTTCCCAGATTCTAATTTTGACTGGAAATGTATCTGGGTTGACCTTTATCATGTGCTATCCAATGATAGGATCTGTCTCACCCAGTTCTACATTCTCAATAACATTTACTATACACCCCACCAACTGGCTAATATGGGGAAACACCCTTCTCCCCCCATTACTGCAGCCCTGCCCTTCTCCCCTATGTACAAGATGTGGACAAGCAGATGGGACCCATAGACATATCTTTTGGGATTGTTCATTGGTATCTCCTCTATGGAGAAAGATCAAACAGAAGTTAAACCCACTTCTGGGGTTGGAGGAACTTTTTCCCCCTGAAATTTGTCTGATAGGGGACTATGACAGGGTGAATATTAAAGAAAGGAGATATTGGATAGGCTTGATTTCTCCATCAGTTAAAAAGGTTCTATGACGTTATTGGAAAGACCAGACAGAGCTCTCATACTTTGAATGGCTTAATGAGCTATTACATAATTTAAAAGTTGAAAAAATGATAGCTAGCCTCCATAATCGAATATCAGTATACCAGAAAAAGTGAGAAAAACTGCATACATTGGTCATGGTCTCATCCTCTACTTGAATATGGTAACTATGGGTGTTGATTTCTTCTTTTATAATTTTGATAATTGGATTACTTGGCTTCATATTGCCATAGCTGGCATCACAAATAGGAAGGACTATAAACTTGATGCATATCGTCGCTGAGGTAAAGGGAGGAGGGTGGGGGGATTAGCATAGTGATATGTTAATTTTAGAGTTGTGAATTTTATTTTTTATTTGTTTGCATAGTGTTGATGGTTTATTTTGTGTGGCATAATATGTAAACTTCAATAAAGTACATTAAATTAAAAAAAAAGTGGAAGATCATACACATAGGGAAGAGAAACCCTGAAGCCACCTATAGGTTGGGATGGGAGTTGCTGGCAATCACAAGGGAAGAAAGAGACTTAGGCATCATTATCACAGATGACCTGAAATCTTCCAAGCAGACCTCTAAAGCAGTAGTTCAGGCTAGAGGAATGTTGGAGTATATTAGTAGGGGTATCACAAGTTGTCAGAGGGAGGTAATAATCCCTCTTTACAAGACACTACTTAAGCACCATCTGGAGTATTGCGTGCAGTACTGGAGGCTGCACCTGCACAAGGACATTAACAAAATGGAGGCAGTCCAGAGAAGGGCAACCAAAATGGTGCAGGGACTGCATCAGAAAACATATGAGGACAGATTAATGAAGCTCAACATGTATACCCTAGAGCAAAGGAGGGAGAGAGGTGATATGCTCAAAACATTCAAGCATCTTAAGGGCATTAACAAGGTGAAAGAGTCTAACATGTTTCAATATAAGAAAAACAGCAGGACAAAAGGACACAGCATGAGATTAGAGGGAGGCTGATTAAGGGGTAATATGAGGAAGTTATTTTTCACAGAAAAGGTGGGGGATGCATAGGACAGCCTACCCCAGGAAGTGGTGGATATGAGTATAGTGCAAGGCTACAAACAGGCATGGGATAAGTCTAAGGGAGCAATACGGATGAGTATGAATAGATAGGCCATTGACAGAGTACAGGCCTATGGCACATTCATAAGGTAGAAAAAATGGGCAGACTGGATGGGCCTTGTGGTCCTTATTTCCCGTCAACTTCTATGTTTCTATGTTCTTCAAATACTCAATTTATTGTGGACACAATCCTATGCAAAGTTGCTTTCTGCTTTGGTTTGTGGTCGCAGCAACACCGCATGGTCAGAGAAGCAGGATCAGAAGCACTGAACATCAGGGGCAGCAGCACGAGTATGTCGAAATCCCATGGTTTGCTTCCTTGGTTGTGCAGCAGTGATACCCCATGGATGTGGATTGAGAAGAACAGGGCACTGGAGGGCCTTCAGCAAAATCAGCATCCACTTAAAAAACAGCAGTCTTGCCCTGCCCAGATAGGAAATAACAAATGCTTTTGTAATATGACAACACAATGCATGCGCACAAGAGCACATGCGCACACACACACACAAACACACACACACACACACACACCGCCCCCTTCCATTGTCACTAATGCCATGATGATATATACTATTTGTGACAGAGTGGTAGATGGTATTTATGTCAGCAGAAGAATCAATGGATAAAGCTCTGTTCCCGGTTTAGAAATGCTGAAATGGTTAAACACAGAAAGCTCTGGAAGCATCCAGGTAGGGAGCTATTCAAACACAGCTGCAGTCAATCTTGATTAGGGCAATGTATAAAACCCACCTAGGCAACACGGGCGGGGGATCTGGGGAAAGCCAGAAGCTGTGCTGCAAGTGATGAGTTCAAGCTACAGAGACTTTTGAAAAGGACTGTTGAGTTTGTAAGTGGACTTTAGGATCTTCAAAGATACACAGAACCAATGCGCTGTTAGTAGTTACTCCTGTGGATCTGCCAGCTCAAAGGCAGAATATCACAACAAACAAAGAAAAGCAGAAATAGACACAGGATAGAAGTAAGTAAAGTAAAAAGTAAGTAAAATTTATTTTTTTAAGCGCTTTTCAAAGCCAAAGCGCTGTACAAATAAAACAATTAAATACATACATATAACATAAAACAACAATAACAATATAATCACAATAAAATCACTCTCCATATGCCTGTTTAAATAAATAAGTTTTTAATTCTAACTTAAAACTCTGAGAACTTAGAACTTCAAAGTGCAATTAATTTAATTGAACATACAGCTACAGTTCCCCGGTGCTTCGAGGGTCACAGTCGTCTTCCTCGGGAGGATTTTGTTTATGTTTGTTAAAGGGGCTGCAACCCCAGTCAGTTGGAGAAAAAGCTTCCCTAATGAAACTGCACTGTTATATAGTCTCAGACTGTGTGTATTCTCCTTGGATACACCTACACCATATGAACATATGAAAATGCCAGTAGATACAGGTCATATGGTTTAACGAGTCTGCTTTTGTGTGCAGCTTTCAATCTAATCAACTCCAGCTGCCCCTCCACACCTTTGTCTTCTATCTGATTTATCAACCCATTTGCTGACTCCCCCAGTTTCCCCTCAGTTTTGACCTTACCTTTGACCCTGTCCTACCCCATCTTAAAACTGCCCACATATTTCAATGAAATCACTTCCTGTGGCAGTGTGCTCCACCTTGCTACCACCCTTTTTGTGAAATAGTGCCTCTCATTTCCCTCCTAAATCTTCCACCCTTCAATTTCAGACTGTGTCCCCCCCTTTTTATCTAAACAAGCCCTCAGTAATAACCGTATTCATGCCCTTTAAATATTTGAAGGACGCAGTCATATCACCCCCCCTCCCTTTTCTATCCTCCAGGGAATACAAGTTGAGCTCCCTCAGTCTTTCCTCATATGGTTTGTCCCCCAGTCCAAGAATCATCTTTGTTGCCCTGCGCTGAGCAATCTCCAGTAGTTTGATGTTCTTCTTTAAACAGGGGCCCCAGAACTGAACACAGTACTCCAAATGCAGTCTCACCAGTGACCTTTACAGAGGCAGGATGACTTCCTCTCTCCTAAAGGTGATTCCCCTGGCAATGCACTCCAGCATCTTATTAGCTCTGGCAGCCACCTTCCTGCATTGCACTGAGTGATTCATGCCTCTTGTGACTAGTACCACCAGATCCTTCTTCTCCTCTGAAGTGGATAACTGACCTCCCTTTAGCCAGTAGCAGTTCTCAGGGTTTCTGGCTCCCAAGGGCATGACATTGTACTTCTTACCATTGTACCATAGCTGCCATGTGTCTGACCAGCACTCAAGTCTTGCAAAATTCTCTTGAAGTACTGGCCCCCCTTACACACTATTCACCTCTACACAGATCTTTGTGTTGTCTGCAAAAAGGCTGCTCTTACTCCTAATCCCATCCGATATGTCGGCAATGAAGATGTTAAATAGCACTGGTCCTAGTACCAAGTCTTGTGGGACCCCACTGGTTAAAGTTCTGGGAGTTGAGAGCTCACCCCCTACAACTACCCTCTGCTGCCTATCCTGAAGTTAGTTCTTAACCCATCCAACCAATTTCTCCCCTGCTCCCAGATTTCTCAATTTACTAGTTAACTTTCCATGTGGCACTGAGTTAAAGGCCTTGCTGAAGCCCAGAAGCAGGACATCCACTGTATGGCCCCTATCAAGTGTCCTTGTCACCTAATCAAAAAAGTCAACCAGGTTTGTCTGGCAGGATCTGCCCAAAAAAATCCATATTGACTATAGTCTTGAACACCATTCTCCTCCAGAAAAATTCCCAGCCTCTCTTTAAAGATAATCTCCATTAACTTCCCCACAGTGGAGGTAAGGCTGGCCAGTCTGTAGTTACCTGGTTCATCCTTGGGCCCACTCTTATGGAGGGGCACCACATGTGCCACCCTCCAGTCCTGGGGCACGCACCCAGTCCCCAGGAAGATGTTGAACAGTTTGCCAGAGGTTCTGCCAGGGCCTCCACCAACTCCTTCAGGACCCTAGGATATACACCTCCAGCCATGGTCCTGCCAGCTCACCCCAGGGATATGTTTAAGCAGGCAAAAGTGTGCACAGGAGATACAGTGCAAAAAATGAAAGCTGCCAGCTTATTTCACACAATAAATGAAAGGAGTTGCACTCGAGAGTTCGTTTTCAAAAGCTGTGCTAGTTTATTCAGCAGGAGGCCGAGCATAAACCAAAGCTCCTGTGCTTCGACCCCAATCTGGGTCTTCCTTAGGGAACATGTCTAAAATGCATACAGACAATAGGTGCTTATATTTCATTAAAGTGCTACATACCAAAAAATGTGAAATGTGACAAAACACACAATAATTCACTGAAAAGCATCAATCAAGGTTCATATTAGAAGCCTAAATGTAAATATTTACTATAATTAGTTTTGCAGTTTCCGATTTTTAAATTATTGTAAATCAGCTCTCTGATTGGCTAATAATATAACTGAACCTACAATTGGTTTAAAGAGGAAAATTACCAAATCTAATACAACAGATGTTCCTGGTAAACATTCAGAATCAGAAAATTAACCATCATATAAATTTTACTCAAATATCTCCAATCAGTGTCAAACAGTGTTGTAATAATTGAAAGGCTTGTCTGTAATTCAGTGGCCAAGCAGCCAGCCACTCCCACTTCCTGAACTATATAAGCAGTTCCTCTCAGCCTCACTGTGAAGCATTTTGTCTTTGCAGTTGGGGGCTATGTTGGTTTGTCTTCTGAGCTGGCTGGGGCCTAACATCCCCCCCCCCCCAGCCAGCCTGCTGTTTCTGTGTGTCTCTGCTGGACTTCAGTGTTTGTTTTCCTGCTTCTGGTTTGTATCTTTCCTCCGGCTGTATGCTTCCCTGTGTTTTGTTTCTTGATTGTTTGTTTTTTTTGGGGGCCTTTCCTGTTTTCTGTTTTGGTGTGTTTTTGTTTCCTCTTTTGGGGGGGGGTATTTTTAAAACTCCTAGCATACTGCTACTACAGAGCTCATTCTGCTTGCTTTCAGTTACAACTCTCAATTTACTGCACTGCAACTGCAAACCTACTCAGAGCTCATGCTACTGCTTTCAGTTACCTACAACTTCAGCCACTGCTGCTGACTGTTTACTTTAATTGCTATTGTGCCCAGTGCCTGTGTTTTAACACTGTACTCATTTAACTACTGCCGTACAGGCCCATTTGCTTCCTGTTGCTGCATTGTTTACTCCCATTCCTATTCTACCTTGTTTACTCTGAGGTTAGCTGAAGTTCCTGCTGAGGCTAGTAAACTAGCATTTATATCTGCATGTGGTTCTCGGCCTTTCATCGCTTCCTTGTTTGCCCTACGGTGGGGACTGGGTGGTGTTTGCGGGGTTGTAGCCTATGTGGTTAATTAATTTTGTTCTAAATCTGTCTTTGCCACCGAAAATCCTCAGAGTTTGTCACCTTGATTTGGCTATTCATGTCTGGCTGGCTTGCCCCAACTCAGGGCTGTTTACTTGCTATACAGTTGTTATGCAGGTCCACCTATTACTACTACTACTGCTTACTGACCTGACCTATCAGGTCCCCACTTGCTTACGCAACCATTGCTCCTTGCTTAAGCAAACCATTGCTTTATGCCTAGTGCCATCCCCAGGGCTTCGCCTCGGATTCTTCTGCTCTCAATCTGCATCTGACCTTGCAAGGTCTCAGCACTCAATGCTCCTTATGATCTCAGCACACCGTGCTCATTCAGCTCACCTGCTTTACAGCTCTCAATCAATTCTGGAGCATGCCAGCCATTCTACTTTGGCACAGGTTCCTGCAGTCGATGGTCTCGCTCTGCATTTAGTCTGCATCATCGAGCCTGTCCAACTTGGGGTGGGATCCTTCTCACCTGGCCCATAGCTGGGAATGTCCTCACCCTGGGCTTGGCTTTAGCTGCCTGCTACATGACAGCAGCTCCTGGTGTAGAATTTAAGACTAGCGGTGAAGGGTGGTTACGATGATCTCCTTTGGCTCTAGTGTTCCACTGTAATGGTTGGCCATTGACTTTAGTGGTTTCCCTAGCAAGGCACCTTCACCACATTCTCCTCATGACTGCTTCTGGTTCACCTGGTTTGATTTAGGGTGGGTAGGCCAGGTGAGTGCCTCAGCAGTTGTTGCTCTCCTCCTACATCTTGGATGCTTGTATTGTTACAGAGTTTTCTTGCAACCTTCCAAGACGTTTCGGATAGAGGGTTTGAGTGAGAGCCTTCCTCCAAATTGGAATATTTTCCACCTCCCTTTAATTGGGTTTTCCAAATTGCAGCTGCAGAGCCATCACTAAATACATTTTCCCAAGGCTGGAGGGAAGGTGACCTAGGCCTTGGATCCCCAGAGATTTCCTCCTCATAGGGTTTTTTTTCTCTCCTCCATTGCCTCAGTCATAACACTTGGCATAGCTTTCCCCTAGTTTCCTTGGGTAGGTTCCACTGTTGGATGGAGGTGGAGGATGTCCTGTCATTCCTTCTCTCCTTAGGTGATCCCCTTCTCTCAATGCAAGCCATCACTATTCTTCTCTACTACAATGTTCTAGTTACTGCTTCTACGTCACTGTTGCTGCTTGCTCATACGCATCATGTTGCCTCCTTTGGGGATGATGCTACATTTCTTTTGGGGATTCCTAAGGTACCTTTAGCCACAGGAACCATCCCATGGCACCTCTAGGGGCAGAACCCTCTCTGAGAGTTCCTTGCATTGTACCCCACAGGGTGGTAATTCCTCTGGAATAGAGTGCGAATGGCCACAACCAAAACTAACAGTTACACAAGCATAACACTATATTGGCTGCATAGGTTAGTGAATTGAAAGGCTTGCCTGTAATTCAGTGGCCAAGCAGCCAGCCACTCCCACTTCCTGAGCTATATAAGCAGTTCCTCTCAGCCTCACTGTGAAGCATTTTGTCTTTGCCCCCACCAACCTCCCCTCCTCCTCCAGCGGCAGCGCTCTCTCCTTAGGGGTATTCCTAGGTACCTTTAGCCGTGGGAACCATCCCGTGGCACCTCTAGGGGCAGAACCCTCTGTGAGAGTTCCTTGCTTCGTACCCCTACAGGGTGGTAATTCCTCTGGAATAGAGAGTGTGAATGGCCACAACCAAAACTAACAGTTACACAAGCATAACACTATACTGGCTGCGTAGGTCAGTGAATGTAGGTTCTATAACACATATGTTTGACATGTTCAGTGTTGCAAAAGTATTGGCAAAAACTCTTAAGCCTTATATTACAAATCACTGCCTTACAATTTCTATTTGATACTGGAGTCATTCTTCTTCATTTGCTTGACAATTTGAATTAGCTCAGCAATCTTCTGATCTTGTTAAACTAATTCTGATTAATGTAAAGGAATTAAACAGCAAGTGTACTGCTTGGAATTAAAAGTAATTTTCAGATGCAGTCAGCTATCACTTACAATATCTGAAGTATTTTTTTATTTTCTGTTTGCGAATTAAAAGATTTTCCACCTGGCAGTATTGGGGTGATGTGTAGATCAGCACTCTGTCTGGAAGAAAAAAAAGTCAGTTCTGTTCCTCCGACTACATTGTCAGAAATGAGACAAAACACCTTGAAGCACAACAATCCTTGCAGCCTGAGCAGTGACTTTCACAAGCTACCAATCAAAATGCAGAAAATTGTGATATCACTACTAGCCAGGGAGTAACCAGAGAGTCCCTCCTGCTTCATGTGAAAGTGAAACCTGGCAGTGAGAAATTGTTCTCATTGGTTACTAGTGATATCATAGTCAGTGTGGTTTCACTGTTGATGCAGTGGGGGGAACAGAACTGACTTTTTTTCTCCAGGCAGAGTGCTGTTCCACACATCACCCCAGTACTACCAGGTGGAAAATCTTCTAATTAGCAAACAGAAAAGAAAAAATACTTGAGATATAAGAAGTGATAGTTGACTACATCTGAAAGTTACAATTAATTGCAAGCAATTTCCAGGCAGTGCACAAACTCTTTAATTTTGCAACACTGGAAAGATCCACTGCCACCAAATTATGTTTCCTTCTTGAATCTTATGATTAACTGCACTAAATTTGAACCAATTCATTACCCTTGTGTAGGAAATATTAATAAATTTGAGATCCTATGGACACCCTTTATACATTTTATTAATTCCTCTCTTTCATAGTTTGTAGTCTATAACTCTTAATTTGTAACATTTTCTAATTCCTTGTCATACTTTGAAATGAGTAATGATTATTTTATTTATTCATTTAGTTATTTATGTATGTATTTATTCACTTAAAATGTGATAACTGGGAAAGGTACACATAGCCAAGGCTTGCTTCCAGGTGTGACCCAGGTGAGGGGTGGAAGAGAAAACAGAGAGCATAAGATACAATATCTGAAAATGATAGCTGAATATTTGAAAAAAAAAAATCTGAAAATACAATAAAACAAATGATGATTATAATAGGAAGTACTGAAGATGAAGGAGAGCGTGTGAATGCCACATGCAAAGCAGCAGTATTGTGGAACACAACAAATAAATGAACACTCATGAGAGAGTCCGTAAAAGTGATCAGTGCCTGAAGGAGTAGGAGAAAGTACTGGCAGCATCCAAAGACAGACAGAGGGTGGAGTCACTGTAGCAACAGCAAAAGGGAGACCAAGCAAAAAGGGGTGACAGGAGAGAGGGTGAAGAGTCAAGGGGGGTGGCAGGAACAGGGAGAAGCAGAAAGAAGCTTTAGTTGGCATCTAAAAGCAGGAAGAGAGGGGAGAGGCATAAGGACAGGGCAGATGGTTCCTGAGGGAAGGAAGACAGTAGGAGAAAGCTGCTTGACCTGCAGAAGAATGGGGATGGGAGATGGACAGGGTATGGAATCCCTGGAGTGGAGAGGGTAGGAAGAGGATAGGAGAGAGATGAGAGAAGAAAAGTAGGATGGAAGGAACCCAAACCAATATTTGGCAATGAGAGAGGCACAGTGGGACTGGCAACAAACTGAAAGCAGGAGGATGGAGAGGGAGGACTAGAGAAAGCAATAAAGAGTGTTGGGGGGGGGAGTTGGTAGCAAAATGATAGAAGGCATTGCAGAGGGTATCCAGTCTGGCAAGGCAGGAAGAAGGGGTGGTGCCATAGACCACATCTGTATAGTCAAAGACCAGGAAAAACATTTTGGTAACCAGCTCCTGGTGGACCTGAAGGGAGAGGCAGCCCATATGGCAGTACAGTGTACTGAGTCTGTGGTGAAGCCTGGCATGGATAGGGTCAATGTGGGCAGAGTTGTCAAGCTTGCTATCAAGACACACACCAATGTATTTAAAGGCTCAGACAACCTCCAGATTGATGCCATCCACTCTGGAGAAATTGGGGGGGGGGGGCCTGGCCAGTTTCTGGCTGGTTTTAAAGGTCACGAGCACAGTCTTCTTTGAGCTAACCCAGAGTTGGTTGGCGTGAATTACTGCACTACACTGTGAAAGTCATGCTGGAGCAGACCGACCAGAGAAGAGGCCGAGGGCCCAGAGGTGTAAATGACCATGTCATCCACATACATATGAACACACAAAAAGAGCCAGCAGAAGCAGACCACCCAGTCTATTGCATCTGCTTGGCAAGTGATGCAGGGTGTGGCCTTACAATTTATACCAATGATCCTGCCACCCCAACTGTCCCTCCCTCTGCCCCATTCTTCCCTCCCTTGTTCCCAAGGGTTCCCTTTGTGCTTGTCACAGGTTCTCTTGAATGATCTCACTGTCCTTGCTGATACCACCTCCTCTGGCAGCTGATTCCAGGTGGATGCCACCCTTTTTGTATAGAAATGCTTCCTTACATCCCTTCTGAATTCTCCCATCAATTTTAGGCTATGCCCCCCCAGTGGTGCTGTTGTCATTCATTTTAAAGAGACCCTCCCTTTTCACTCGGTTAATTCCCTTCATGTACTTGAAGGTCTCTATCATATCACCTCTCTAACTCATCTCTTCCAGGGAGTACATCCCCAGGGCTCCCAGCCTCTCCTCTAGGACCCATCCTGTAACTCCTAAATCATCTTGGTTGCTCTCCTCTGTACCCCTACAGTTTGCTGATGTCCTTCTTAAGGTAAGGATGCCAGTACCTCACCCCATATTCTACATGTGGTCTCACCAATGACCTGTACAATAGTAAAATAACCTCACTCCACCTGCTACTGAATCCCCTTGCAATACACCCTGTTTGTTTCCGTCACTGCCTTTTTACACTGAGAGGTGTGTTTCTGGTCACTTGAAGTAACTACCCCTAGATCTTTTTTCTTCTTTGGAAGTAGTTACCTGAGTCCCTCCTATGTTATGCTCTGTCCTAGGGTTCTTGGCCCCTATGTGCATCACTTTGTACTTTTTGGAAATGAAACTAAATTGTCAGATTCCTTGACCAACTCTCTCTAGTCTGGCAAGGTCATCCCTCAAGTTCTGTATCCCCTCCTTGGTGTCCACTCTCCAAAAGAGTTTGGTCTCATCTGCAAACAGGCACATTTTGCCTTTAATGCCTTCCCTGATGTCATTTATGAAGACATTGAACAACACAGGCCCTAGCTCCAATCTCTGCGAGACCCCGCTGGTGATCTCCTTGGTGCTGGAGAACTCACCCCTAACCACTACTCTCTGGGTTCTGCCACTCAGCTAGTTTTTAACCCATCTTACCATATTCTCCCCCATCCTTATATCCCTCATCTTCATTTTCAACCTTTTGTATGGTACAGTATCGAAGGCCTTGCTAAACTCCAGGTATATGATGTCCACCGCCTGTCCTTTGTCCACTGCCCTTGTGACCCAATCAAAGAATTCAATCATATCCGTTTGTCATAATCTACCTGCCACAAACTCATGCTGTCTTTTGTCCTGTTGACCTCTATGTACCTCACCAGCTTTTTCTTTAATATGGTCTCCATGAGTTACATACTATTGAGTGGCACCACATGTGTTATTCATTACTCCAGCAGCACCACACCCGAATCCAGAGATCTACCAAGGAGAACAGCCAGCAGGCCCACCAGATCTTCTGCTAACTTATTCAGCACCCTGGGGTGTATGTCATCTGGTCTGGGGATTTGTCCACCCCCAGAGCTATCAGCCCCTCTCTCATTCTTTCAATCCCAATTACCCCTACACCCCCCCAACCCTGGTTCCCTTCCTCCTTCTCCCTGCCCATGGCACCAGTCCATCCTTTTCCTTTGTAGAGATAGAGCAGAAGCATTTGTTTAATACCTCTGCTTTGCTCCTGTCTTCATCAACCCAACCATCCCCCTTCCTCAGCCTAACAATGCTGTCCTTCTTATCCCTCCTTTCACTTATGTAGTGAAAAAAGACCTATTCCCCATTCTTTATTCCTTCAGCTATTTGGAGTTATTTCTGTGCATTTGTCTGCTGAACTTTCCTTCTTGCCACCTTAACTATCCTCCAGTATTCTTCTTCATCCTCTTTCTTTACTATTCTTTTGACTCTTTTATAGTCTGCCCTCCTTCCCCCTACCACTCTGGCCACCTCCCTGTTAAACCAGCTTGGTTTTGGATGTGTGAGGAGACATACATGGAAGAGGGTTCATTTAGGAAGACTGAAAATAGAATAGGGCCCAGGATGGAGCCCTGTGGGATCCCTGTTACGATGGGGAGGGGACAGGGCACCACTCATGTGTACAAATTGTTGATGGCCTGTGAGATATGAGGAGAACTGGTCTACAGCAGGCACTGACAGACCAGTTGAGCTCAGTTTGTTGAAAAAGAAGAGGGTAGGACACCAAGTCAAAAGCTTTGGCCAGATTGGTGAATACTGCTGTGGTGATATGTCCATGATCCATCCCAGTGAGGAAAGAGCCAGTTACATGCAGCAGGAATGAAACAGTTGAGTGGTGCTTCCTAAAGCCAGATTGGAGGGGGGAAAGGAAGTTAGAGGAATGCAAGAAGTTAGCAAGCTGAAAGTAGACATTAGTCTCCTTCAGCTTTGAGAGACAGGGAAGGAGAGAGATCGGTCAGAAGTTGCCATGGGAGATGAGGTCACCCCTTTTCTGCAGAGGCAGAACCTTTGCAACTTTCCAGGCCTGAGGGACAATTCTGAGGGAGAAGGAGAGGTTCAGAATGTGGGCAAGTGAAGGGGTGATTGCCGGAACAGAGATATGTAAAAGATTGAGGTCCAGCCCCTTAGTGCTGGCCTTGGAAGGGTTAAGTGAGGTGTGGGTGAGGAAAACTTTTGAAGGAGAAACTGGAGAGAACTGCAGACCTTCAGGGGGTTGATGTGGGTTGGAGATAGCATGGGGCAGGAGGCAGGATGACCAGGAGAAGAAGGAGAGTGTAGAGCACAGGTGATGAAAAGTTGATTAAAGTGAGCAGCCACTGAGTGAGGGTGAGAGACCAATGAGTCATCCACCAGAAGGGTAGACACAGTGGACTGGGCCAGAGGATCAATGAGGGAGTGTATACATTGACAGAATTTTGAGGGGGAGTTCTGGTTAAACTGGAGGCTTGTTTTGAAGTAGTGAGAGTTTGCAGCATGTTTACAGCACGGATAGCCTTCATGCAGGAATTCCTGAGTGACTTGTAGGATAGAAAGTCAGAGAAGGATTGGGAGGATTTGTAGAGCACCCAAGCTAGGTCCCATGACATGCACAAAACAGTAAGGTGAGGTGTAACCCAAGGGTGGTGGGAGCATTTAATGCCGGACTTTCTGGGGGGGGGCATGAGTGTTTCAGGTGTGGAGAAATATTTCATGAAGGAGGGCTAGGGCAGTATCAATGTCAGGGGTAGGATAGACAGGGGACCAGTTATAGGCAGCCAGGTCATTTAGCAGGACATTGGTGTCATGAGACTTAAAAGACCTGTTCCAAATATATTTAGGAGAGGAATGACTGGGCCTCACTTTCCTGACACAGTAGGTCATGCAGAGGTTACTGAAGGCGTATGGGAGAATGCCAGCTGCAATGATACCGTGGGTGTGCGAGGAGAGCACCCAGTTCAGGAAGGAATGATTTTGGGAGTAGGGAATGTGCTGGGTGGGCTTGGAAACTAGATGTGAGATGTTTAGGGCATCGATCTTGTGAAAGGTAGGCCTGTAGGCAGGGGAGAGCCAATTTATGTTAAAGTCACCTAGCAGGATGAGCTCACCAGAAGTAGCATGGGAAATGAGAGATGACATGGATTCTATCAGGGAGGAGGGTGAGATTTTAGGAGAGACACAAAAGACACCAACAAATGTAGGGAGAGAGGACAAGAGGGATAGCTTGGTAAGAAGGACTTCGTTAGAAGAGGGGCTTGATTTCAGATAGTGATGGAACCAGATAGCTTTTGCTGTACATACAAATCAACACCTCCACCACACTTACACAGTCCTGATGGAAGAGGTGGTAGTCTGGGAGAACCAGGTTGGAGTTGGGTACCCTGACAGAGAGCCAGGATTCAGAGATGCACAGGAGATCTGGAGAGTGCTGAGAGATGAACATTTTGAGGGGGTGATGTTTAGGGAGTAGACTTCTAGCATTCAGGAGGAAAATGCTGAGGCCTTTATGGAGGGTCAGGGGAGGATTGAGACAGGGGTCAAGGTTAGGTTCAATGTCCCCAGCAAGAAGGAGGAATAGGATAAGGAGGAGTATGAGAATGGAATGCTATTACCAATGCCTTGAATGGGGGGAGGGATGAAGTGGGGGAAAGTGGAAGGGAGAGGAAGGCATGGTGGAGAGCTTCAAGGTCGATGGAGAGGGGTAAGGAGAAGTCCAGGGTAGATGGGGGAGGCAGGGAGAAAAGTAAGAGTAGAGGGGAGAGAGAAGACATGAGGAGTGTGGGGCAGCAAGGAAGGGGATGAGGAGAAGGGAGGAGTGGAAGGGCCAAGGTTTGGGGGGAAGAGGAGTGAGGAGACAGAAATCGAAGAAGGAAGAGACTAAGCAGGGCAGGAAGAGAATAGAGCATAGTGTGGCGTAATTAGACGCAGGTGTGAAGGTGAAACAAATGCAAGTAACTTGGCAGTGGAGAAAAATACAGCAACTACACAACTGTGGACATAGACTAGCAGGGCTAAAGGCAAAGTACGAGTAAAATAAAAATGGCAGTAGGACTAATAGAAAACAACTATAACATGCATAACAGACAGCTCATGGAAAAATAAATCAGGCAGCAAATTATGTGGCTATGGATATGGGAAACTCAAGGGCATGGTGACCTAGATATGGAGTAAGCAATGATTAGTTATTTGGCCTGAGTTATAAAAGTTAGGTCCAAAGCAGTTTTAAACTTAAAACTCTGCTTCAGAAATGAAGAATTCCTGGCTGGAGTTTCTTAGATGACTGTTAAAGCAAGATCCTGAATCCCTCCCCTGCAAAAAAGGAAAAAAAAAAAGACCAACATTGTAGGGTGACAAAGTGCATGCTCTATGCACAAAATGTTGGATGGTTGCTTAGGACATACTCTGTGTGCTGTTTCTAACTTGTACTAGTAAGTGTTTTATGCGCTCTGACCCAAAGTATAAATTGCAGTCTTTTTCATGATTAGTGCTGTGTCTCTGTCTGACATTTTTAAGTTCTGAATTGTTTTCTTTTGTCTATGCTGGAAGCTCAGCTTCTGTCTTCTGTATGAGAAAGAAACTGGTAATCCATGTTTTTAATATAAATTTTATTATAAAAGTTCAGGTAATTCAACATACAATTAAGCACAGAGGTATAGTACATTGCTTTGACATAAGCTGATATAGTGTACAGATAGCTTAGAGTTAATAACAACTGACACTGGCGCAAGGGAAAACAGCAGCAGAAGACACTCATCCATCTGATTAGTTTTAAACTAATGAAGTGTTCAAGTAACTTGATGAGAGACATATCTCTCATCCCTGATTCAGATAGTTGTCCCATCTGGCCCATCTCATTAACATATTTTCTCCATCATACTTCAAATACAGTCTGTTGAACATTTCCTCCATAATTCTAATCTTTTACCAGCAATAACCCGTCTGGATTGGAGAGTGGTAGGGGAACAACCAGTGCCTCCTGATTTCAGGGCTGCTGCAAGCAGGATTCTGTAAAGATACAGTACTTATTTTGTAGGGACTGGGCCCCTTGCGATAGCAAGCCCAACATTAAGTTGTCTGGGGATTTTGGAATATTGCAAGCCAAAAAGTCAGAACACACTTTGGCAATTTCACTCCAGTAAGGTGCTATTATAGGGAACAACCAGAAAATGTGCTGGTGGTCTCCCCTTTCCATGGTTCCTTCAGCATCAGTCTGATCCCTGGAGTACTGGGACCCAGAAGAAGTGGGCAATGGTCCTACACATAAACTCCCTCCCTTTAGGGTTACCTCCTTTTAAGAAACCCAAAGTGGGACATTTCTAACTGAAACATGATTTTTCACAGGACAGTAAGTAACCTCGACCAATGCAACAGATTTGTTGTCTGTATATAATTAGAATTAAGTCAAAGTATTGTCATTTCTTGGTTGTTTCTATTGTTTTTAATCATTTTAATGTATTTTAGTTAAGGTATTTTTTTTCTGTAACATTCAGTGGAAAGTTAGAAAATATTTTTTCAGATAAAAAGTCAGGACATATAGTATTTTTCATGTTTTTTTGCAGGACACAGCTGCCCAAATCAGGACTGTCCTGCAAAAATCAGGATAGGTGGTAACCCTACCTCTCTTGTGCCAAGTTTGTTGTTTTATGGCCCTTTTGCCGTATAATTGTCTTGAGTTCCAATGGAGTTTGGGGCTCTGACATTTTTCCACACCTGCCAGACAGTCTGGTCCGCTTCACTTTTATGGATTTCCAGTATAATGTACAGCTTGAAAATCTGGTGGGAGTCTGCATCCAAGGTTTTTTCAGTCTTGATATACTTTTGAGAGGACATAGGGTCTCTACAACATATAGTATATTGCACCTATTTGGGCCCTGCAAGTGGTATCTCAGTTGCAAGTAACAAAATAATTTGCCTCTTGCCAGGTGAAATTTTGTTTCAAGCTGTACAAAGGACAGCGTTTGCCTATAGTCCAGCAAGTTTCCCATTAAGTGAATCCCATGTGTTGCCCACTCCTGGAAGCCCTGGTCTGTTATCCCTTTGGGAAAATCCTGAGTTCCCCAATAGGGGTGTGACCTCCCAATTTTTCGATGTTAAGTGTTCTTGTTCAGTATTTGAGCCACATATGGAGGGAGTGAGGCGTCCACTTGTTTGGTGTCTTAAAAGTATGCAGGCTATGTGCCAACTGGAAGGGTTTACTTTCCAAGTCTACATGTGGAACATGGACTTGCTCATCCTTCAACCATGCTGTGTCTTTTTTCTTCTTTAGCATTGTTAAAATTGGCATTACCTGGGCTACCAAATAATACTCCTGCATGTTTGGTAGTGCCAGTCCTCTTTTATTTTATTTTTTTTTGCTTGTTGTAAGTTTGGTTTCACTCTGGGGTGCTTATCAATCCAAATGTATTTGGAAATAACCTGCACTACATTTTCCCCACAGACATAGAAATATAAACATAGAAGCTGATGTCAGATAAGGACCACAAGGTCCATCCAGTCTGTCCATTTCTTTTTCTACTTTACGAATGTGCCATCGGACTTTGCTCTGTCAATGGCCTATCTTATCATACTCATCTGTATTGCTCCCTTATGCCTATCCCATGCCTGTTTGAAGCCCTGCACTGTATTCATATCCTCCACTTCCTGAGGTAGGCCATTCCATGCATCCACCACTCTTTCTGTGAAAAAGAACTTCCTCACATTACCCCTTAATCGGTCTCCCTCTAACCTCATGCTGTGTCCTCTTGTCCTGCTATATTTCTTATATTGAAACATGTTAGACTCTTTCACCTTGTTAATGCCCTTAAGATGCTTGAATGTTTTGAGCATATCACCTCTCTCCCTCCTTTGCTCTAGGGTATACATATTGAGCTTCATTAATCTGTCCTCATATGTTTTCTGATGCAGTCCCTGCACCATTTTGGTTGCCCTTCTCTGGACGGCCTCAATTTGGTTAATGTCCTTGTGACAGTGTGGCCTCCAGTACTGCATGCAGTACTCCAGATGGGGCCTAACCAGTGTCTTGTAAAGAGGGATTATTACCTCCCTTTTATGACTTGCGATACCCCTACTAATACACCGCAACATCCCCCTAGCCTTACCTACTGCTTTAGTGGTCTACTTGGATGATTTCAGGTCATCTGTGATGATGATGCCCAAATCTCTTTCTTCCCTTGTGATTGCCAGCAACTCCCCTCCCAAACTATAGGTGGCTTCAGGGGTTCTCTTCCCTATGTGCATGATCTTGCACTTCTTTGCATTAAACCTTAGTTGCCACTCTTCTGACCATTTTGCCAGTTTATCCAGATCTCATCCCATTCTGCCCACCCCATCTGGATCATCTACTCTGTTGCAGATCTTGGTGTCATCTGCAAACAGACAAACCTTACCCACCAGTCCATCTGCAATGTCACTGATGAAGATATTGAAGAGGACTGGCCCCAGGACTAATCACTGAGGTACCCCACTTGTGACTTGCATCTCTTCTGACTGTATACCATTTACCACCACTCTCTGTTTTCTGCCTGTCAACCAGTTTGCCACCCAGTTCACCAACTTCTGACCCACCCTGAGCCTACCCAGCTTATTATTCAATCATCTATGTGAAACAGTATTGAAAGCTTTGCTGAAGTCAAGGTAGGCGACTTCAACTGCTCCTCCTTAGTCTACCACTCTGGTTACTCAGTCAAAGAAATCTATGAGATGAGTTTGACAGGACCTTCCTGTTGTAAACCCATGATGTCTTGGATCCTGTGCTCCTATGGATTCCAGGTGTTGTACTATCCTTTCCTTAAGGAGTGCCTCCATAATCTTGCCCACTACTGATGTAAGACTGACTGATCTGTAGTTCCCTACCTCCTCCCTGCTACCACTCTTGTGGACCGGGATCACATGAGCCCTTCTCCAGTCTTCTGGGGCCTCTCCTGTGCTCAGAGACTCACTAAACAGTTCTGATAATGGCTCTGCTAGTTCCACCCTTAGCTCCTTTAGTACCCTGGGATGTATGCCATCAGGTCCCATTGCCTTGTCCACCCTGATCTTATCGAGCTATTGTAGGACCCTTTCTTTTGTGAAGGGACTAGTGCACACCTCCCTCCACCCTGTGTCCATGGTGCTGAGCTGTGGGCCCTGCCCTAGCTTCCCTTCAGTAAACACTGAGCAGAAGTATCTATTTAGGATAGATGTTTTTACATGGTCCTCCTCCTCACATGTCCCCTTATCCTCTTTGATCTTAGCAATGCCCCATCTGGACTTTCTCCTTTCACTAATGTATCTATAAAAAAGTCTTGCCACCTTCTTTTACTGTTTGTGGTAGTGTTTCCTCGGTTTGGGCCTTTGCCTGCCTTACTGCCTTCCCTGCTTCCCTTAGGGAAGTTTGGTATGCCTCCCTATCTTCATCCTGCTGTGTTCCCATATATTTTCTGAAGGCCAGCCTTTTGGCTCTGACCTTTTGTACTACTGTTTTTGAGAACCAAGGTGGTTTCCTTCTGCTTTTGCACTTTTGCAGATGTTCCCGCTAGTATTGATCAATCTGTATCTGGCATGTTGAAGCCTCCCTTTATCAGAACCTCCCTAAACTTTCACTGAGAGCACTCAAAACACATGCAAAAAAAAACGGGCCAAAACATTCATGTGGATCATCTCAATGCAGCCCTCTAGGGATATAGGGAGCAGTTTCCAGCAGTCCAAATCTTTTTGCACTTTGGATAGAACAATTTTGCAGTTGTACCCAAACAGCTGTGAGAATGTTTTTGGTAAAACTGCTCCCTAGATTCCTAATCTTCCCCAGCCCATCTAAAGGGGTACTGAGATGGGTCTTCAAAGGGGTTCACACCACTGAGCAGTAAATCTTAAATTTTTGAATAGTTAATTTTGAAGTCTTAAACTGCACGGAACTGCTTAAGAATTTCCGGGGGCAAAGTGGTAGCTGTACAGATGCTCTTCCTTCCCAAGGTGGCTTATTTACTCAACAATCTGCCCATTCTTCTCTCTCCTAAGTTATTTTGCTCCCTGAAGAGGCTGATATTCCTTTTTCTATGGGAGGGGAAGCTGCCTCGATGGAGCCATAATAAGCTGCAAGCCCACTGGACCCGGGGAGGCCTGGGCCTTCCTTGCCTTCAGGGCAACCACCTGGCCTATCTGGCTGCTCAGGCCACCAAGTGGTTTGTCCCCTCCCACTCTTGGCCCCCCATCTGGGTTGACCTGGAATCCAGGACATTGCACGACCACCATCTTAGTGCCCCACTGTCATCTATGGTCATCCCGTCTTCCACGCTGACCCCAATTATGATTGAAATCAGACAAGCCTGGTGCCACCTCATGGCCCTTTCCCACACCCTGTGTGTCGCCTGGGCCTCTCCCCGAGATATACTAGTCTTTGGAATAATCGATTCATATCTATCAACAAGAAACCTATTTGCTGGCCTGAATGGGCTGCTCGGGCTATTTTACTTATCCAGGACCTGCACATGCCTAACTCCTCAGAACTGGCATCCTTTGAGCAGCTGAGGTCCCAATTTAACCTCCCTGCTATGGATTTTAGCACATACCTCCAAATCCGTAGTGCGGTCCGTGCCCTTCAGTCATGCTCCAGCTTGGATCCAAGGTGGCAGTGGTTAGCCTCCCTACACAGGACAAATACTCTCTGAGATCTGGCCGGGTGCTCCTACAGAGTAAGGCGCGATTCCCAGCTGAACTACATAGACGCCTGCCGGCACAAATGGATGTCAGATATTCACAGCACCATCCTTACTTCCTTGTGGGCCTCTGTATCTGAGGAATGTGCCAATGTGCTGGCCAGCCAGTCAAGCTGTCGGATCCAGTATGTTCAATTTTTTAATTTTTTATTTCATTTTTGTTTTTTATACTTTTAAACCAATAAGGATAAATGCCCGTTTTCATTAGCAACAAGTCTTTAAATAACAGTACAACATAATACAATGGAACAATACAAATAACAAATACAATTATACAATCATTATGAATCATAACATGTACAAATTGTTCTAGAATTTAGCCAGTCCTTGAGTGGAACTTTAAATATTTGTTCAGTAGAAGAGTTCTTAATTGCAGTTCAATGACCTAAGCAACCAGTATACTGTTATGTTTGTGCAACTGTGTTACCTTGCTTTGACTGTTCTCACTTTCTATTCCAGAGGAACTACTGTACCACCCTGTAGGGGTATCAAATGCAAAGGAACCCTTAAAGAGGGTTCCATCCCTAGAGGTGCCATGGGAAGCTTCACTTCACTAAAAGTACTTTAGGAAGACTCCCCCGGAGGAGAGAGACGTGCTGCTGGAGGAAGAGGGAAGGGTTGTGGGGCAAAGAAAAAGTGCTTCAGAGTGAGGCTGGGAGGAACTGCTTGTATAGCTCAGGCATGGGGAGTGGCTGATTGCCTGGCCATTGAACCAAAGGCATAGCCTTTCAATTCAGTGACCTACACAACCAGTATAGTGTTATGCTTGTGCAACTGTGTTACCTTGCTGTGGCAGTTTGCACTGTCTGTTCCAGAGGAACTACAACCATGTAGGGGTACCAAAGACAAAGAAACCTTCAAGGAGGGTTCTACCCCTAGAGGTGACTATCCTGACCATGATCCACTATACTGTATAGAGCGCAGGCTTATCGGACAGCCAATGGGCACATGCTCTGTACAGTACAGCAGATCGTGGTCAGGACAGTTGGTGGATGGCTGTGGCAGGGTGAGGAGGGCTGTGCCAGTTGCCAGCACAGGTGTTGGGGGATGTGGGGAGGGGGTCTTGCCTACCGGGGTGGGGGGTTGAGGGAATCTATATTATGGAAAATATGCTGCATGGGCTTCTGAAACGGGGGGGCTGCAGCAGTTTTAGGGTGGGGGGTCTCTACTATTTGGTAACAGCAGATCATATGTGAAGTTTTACAGGGTTGTGGATCAGACGGGGGTGGGAGGTTCCCTACACTATGGAAAATCAGGGATATCTTTACAGTGTGTGTTGTGAGAGTCAGACGGGGGTGAGGGGTGCTCTACACTATGGAAAATCTTTGACTGTTTTGCAGTGTGTGGTGTGTGGATTGGTCGGGTGGGGTCGCTACATTATGGAAATTTGGGGTTTGTGGCACTGTGTTGTGGGGATTGGACGGGGAGGTCCCTAACATATGTTGGGGGGGTTCTTGATACATGATGGTGACAAGCACTGGGAAGGGTAGGGGCCCCCTACATTTTGGGACAGAGGTTGTTTATGCCCATAAATAGGCATCAGGAACTGGGCCAGAGTGGGCTGCTACTGGGCTGCAGGGCCTGTCAGGCTGCTGTGTGCACTACTGCAGCCTGCCTGTGGGTGGCCAACAGAGATGTTGTGGAATTTTACTCCGCCTGTGAATTCCCCTCAAAGTCACCAAATTTGACCGGTGAAAAATTTAACGAAATTGGCTTCTGGTGCCAAACTTCGACAGTTAACTTCGACTTGTGTTAGTAACTTTGAAGGTAATTGGCTTTTGGTGCCCAAACTTCACCAGTTAACTTCGAGGCTAAGTTCGACTTTGTTAGCAACTTCGAAGTTAATGAAATACATGGTTTGACACATGATTCACTTACAGCAGGTCACATGGGAGACTCCAGGCAGGCAGGAAGCGAATGTTTCACTTTCAATTCAGCAATTGTAGCTGAAGGAGACAGTGTGCTAGACAGTCACTGAACACTTGAGCGACAACATCTTCATACATCTTCTTAACATTTTAATATTTTACACCTTTTTCAGTTCTATTCCTTAGCTTTCTTTACTGTAGTTTCTGAATTTATAAACTTTGTTAGCCTATACTGTTTTTTTCCCACTTCTTCTAACTCTTTTTCTTTCATTTTCTTTCATTTTTTTTTTTTTTGTAATGGAGGAGCAATGTCAGGACTCAGAGGAGTCGAGACAAGGTAGGGCTGGAGTTGCAGTCATTTGCCTTAACAGGCATGAATTCACCACAGGGACTGCTGCCCCCCCCCCCAAGCTCAGGAAGGGAGTTCTGCTGCTGCAGAACAGCAGCAACAACAGCAAGAGAAACAGCAGCAGCCAGAACTGCAGCAGCAATAAGAACAGCAGCAGCAGCCACAAGTCCCCCCCCAACCCTCAGCAGGAGCCTGCCACCTCCTCATCTGGTACTCCTCCACTTCCACAGTGCTCTGTAGCGAGGGACTTTTTTGAAATGCACCCTGCAGATAAGATGGTGGCCATCTGCAAGGTGTGTAGGCACTGTGTGAGGCACGGGGAAAAAAAGGGACCCGCTTTGGGACTGGTGGCCAGAGGACGCAGCTTCGCATCAACCACCTCAATGAGTGAAGGGCCAAGGAGCATGATGTGGCTGCATCATGTGATGGCAGTGGTGGTGATGGCCCTGGGGGCAATGTGGAGCAATGGGAGGTCAGTGGTGATGCTGCTGCAAGTCTTCACTGCAGCCATAGGAGGGACCACAGCAGTACTTAGCCTGTACCTCCCAGACAGCAGTCTGATGACCCCATGGCACCTGCCACACATGGCAATGTGGCAGTTTTGTGGGCCGAGGTGCAGGATCTGCAGCATGATTTTAATACTTTCCGACAGGAAGTGATGGATCGGCTGGACAATTTTATGTCCAGCCATGAGAGGATCCTGACTTTCTAGGCCAAGCTGTGTGGTGGTGGCGGGCATGGCTCAGCTTCTGACAGTGCTAGTGGGGTTCTCTGAGTGGTTGAAAGAAAATGCTTATTTTATATTTAGTTATTCCATAATCTTTGTTCTTAATTTTTCCACTCTCTAGTCCCCCCATTAAAAATAAAAAAACACCAAAAAAAAAAATAAAAAGTTAAAAATAATGAAAAAAAAGAACTCTGTTGTTTTCATGTCTTTTTTTTTCTCTATCCTCTTCTTTTTAAGTATTGTCTCGTTCAATTGGATGTCCCTTGTCTGTCCAGTTCTGTTATTTCTTTAGTCCTTTTTACACATGATGAACCACTTTCCTTCCTTCTGTTTTTGTTATTGATTCATCATGTGTACTCCCTCTGTTAACAAACATCAAGTATTTACCACATTAAATAAATTGTTTACCCATGGTATGTGATGGTGCATGACTGGGAGTTGTGTGCAACTGCTAACCACACAAAGAAGTGTAAACCATAACACAAACGTGAGCTATTTTCCTGAGAAGTTAAACATAAATCTGTTTTAAGCAATTCACATGTTTACTGCAGTCACCAGAAATGTCCAGTTGTGTCCCCAAAGAGAAAATGCTTCCCATCAGTCAAATACTGCTGCCGCGCACACCTGAGAAGGCAGTGCAAAGCAGATGTGAAACTTGCAAGAGAACTTAAACATATTTATGGTACTAAACATTTTTGGGCCTGCCACCCCATCACCACAATCACCAGCACTCTGCCAGAAATGTGAAGTTGTGTCCCCAGAAAGAAAAATATCAAGTAGCTGTATTTTTTTTACATTGAGAATGGAGTAAATAAAATTAAGAAGAGGATACTTTGCTGCTGCTGCTGCTGCGTGCAGCTGTTTTTCCGGAGTTGGAGAAATGGCCTCTTGCTCGTTGTGGATTCATGATGGTACATAGACATAGTGCACAGGTAAGTACCTTTGTTTTCTTTTCATTATAAGGGAGGTGGGGTTTTTGCTACTGTTTGAAGTCTAATATATTTGTACTGCTCTTTCATTCATTTTCAGTTATTTGTGCTGATGACATCATACTGCCAGACAGCTACTACATAGATGTTGTTGTCATGCACAACATTGGCTAACCACGAAGGTAAATATTCTTTTGTTGGGGGGTTGCTTCTCTACCATAAATGACACACTCATTGTATTTGTTAATCACTGCATCTGCTGTTCTTCCTTACAGGTATTCCTTGTGCTTGTATTTTTTCCAAAGATGGGCTTGATTCACCAAGCAAATGATGCTGACTGAGTGATCCCAGGTCAGGGTACAAGCTGACTTCCAACTTCCATCAAGCTTGATCCCTTGTATTGCACGCACCTTTAAGGTGATCATTTTTTCCTTTTCCTTTTCTGGAGGTGTGGGTATTTTCATTGGCAATTGTGCCTTATTCAGTACTCAATGTTTCCTGTTGCTGTCGTTATAATTTCAGGTACAGTACTTTCAAGACTGTATGCGCTGCAATATACTTGACTTAACTGAGAAGATGGAGATGGCTTGCTTGCCTGCAGGATCTCTTCATTCACCATTTAATTCGCATTTCAGTCCAGATAACACCTGTGAAGAAAGGAAAGGAAAGGAAAGGAAAGGAAAGGAAAGGAAAGGAAAGGAAAGGAAAAACATTAAATCATAATGATACTTACTGTCATAGTACTACTACTGGCTGTGTGCAATGGTGTATTTTTGGTGTCCATGTGTATTGGAAGCAGTGAGACCTGCATGAAGAAGATATGACATAAAAACCTTTTAATGCCGCACTGAGTTTCATGGACTGATTTTCTGTCTCTAGTAGGCTGATAAAAGGACTGCAGTTTCTGAAAAACAGTGCAGGTGTCTTACCATCACATCCACTGAAGAAAGTCTTTGCTGCAGTGTGGTTCCACATGATGAAGTCTTGCCGACTTCAGTCAGTCACTTGATATAGACTGTAGGACCATCCCTTCCTTGAGCTAACAGTTGCAATGTTTTGGCATGCTGTGTGATATTTCTGGTGAGGAGGACCAAGATGAATCTGGCAAGAGGAGTTTTGAGGAGGTATAGGAGATGGTTCTGTTTATCGCATTGATGGCAATGAATCATCACTACAGTGGCAGAAGTGGTAGCCAATGTTGTTTCATACTTGCTGTGAAGAGGAAGACATAGCTGAAGTAGCAAAGGGAGTACAGAGGCGGTAGAGGAGGTGGTTCCCTTCATCACATTTGGGTAATTGCTGTGTGCCACCTGTGCCTTGCATGTATTGTACATTCATTATCCTGATGAATCACTATGCTGGCTAGTAGATACCACTGTGGTGGTGGAAGTGCTGTGCCATGCTGTTTCTGCCTGTGTTGGAGGATCCAAGGTGACTACACACATGAGATGATAGGAGGAGGAGAAGGCTGAGAAGTTGAAGCCATTGCTGCACAGCTGCAGTGTGTCTTGCTGGCAAGAGTGGGTGTTCATTTTAAGTGGCATAGTGTATTGTTTACTCATGTTCTGCTTGATGCAATTAAAAAGCATCACTAATTGATAGTTGTGGATTTATATCTCTGAGCTGAATGTGAACATTATAATTGTTATTAATTTGACATCCAAGATTACATGATTGGGGACTGGTGGGAAGGGAGATGAAGAAAATAAATTATAGAGTTTGTTATTCTTCCATGTCATCCATGAAGCATCCCTCACAGCCTTCAAGACCAGAATTGTCACCATAGGGGAAATCCCTCTCTATCACTGCTTCATCCACTTCAATGCTGCGAGACAATGATGAGGTACATACCGGTCTGCCAAAAGCACTGTCCTCTTCATCATCACTGTCAAGCAGTGGTGTGACAAGGGGCATTACTCTTTTTGATGGAATGTGAGCCTCATTTATTTTGATGAATGTCAGCATACCAATATTTCTGGGAGAGATTGGTGCACCTGTCATGCACAGTGGCACCCACTGAACAGAATATCCGCTCAACACTAACACTGGAGGATGGGCAGCTCAGATATTTCAGGGTAACCACTGTCAGTGCTGGCCGGTCATTGACCTTAGTGCCCCAGTATAGCAGTGGCTTACCTCCAATGGTGAGGTTCTTTGTATCTGCAAAATATGCATCTACCATGCATTTGCCACTCGAAGACATGCAGCCTGATCAGCCTCCTCCTCCTCAGTTTCCTCCATGTCTGTGACTCCCACCTGCCTGAGGGCAACTCAAATGAGATTCAGCATAGGTTCCTTTAACTTGCATGGTTTTTGTGCAGTTTGACACCCCTGGGATGATGAGCAGTGGGTGGCAGCGACACCGACTCATTGTGCAGTACCCTCATGTAGCTTTGACTCCTGTGCCCATAGTAGCAACTGTACACCACTTACACGCTGAGTGAGTAGTTCTGTCAGTGTCTGCAACTCTTGATGCCCACCTTGTAATATGACTGCCAACCCACGTTTATTACGTGGGTCAAGCACTGTGGCAATCCCAAACTCCTCAGACTGCAGAATATACTTTTTGTGGGTGTTGGAGTCTAATGTGGACAGCATGTGATCCATCAATGAGCAAACTGCTCTGCCACCACCTGCCTCCAGCTGTTGCTGCATGTTAAGCAGTGTCTGCCTCAGCACCCATAGCAGAGGGATGGACTCACTGATGCTGGCAGTGTCCCCACTTACTGCCTGTGTTGCATGTTTGAAGGGCCTTAGAATCACGATGAGCCCATCAATTAGGTGCCACTGCTCTGTTGTGAGACACATGGATGCCCCACTGCTGTCATGACTGGCATGAAGTAGCAGATACTCAGAAATTGCCTTGTACTGCTGGTATAGACTCTCCACCATATACAAGGTGGAGTTCCACTGGGTGACAACGTAAAGTTTTAATTGATGTTGTGGCAGCTTATTCTTTACCTGCAGAGCACGTAGATGGTCATACGCTTTTGATGAACGTGCAAAGTGGGCACAGATGCATCGGGCCAGAGTCAAAATTTCTTTTATATCTGGATGGTTGATGCAAGTCTGCACAACAAGGTTGAGGCAGTGTGCCAAGCATGGCACCCTAAGAAATCTCCCATCAGTGATGCATTTCACCATATTTGATCCATTATCACTGTTGACGAATCCAGCTTTCAGTGCATGGGGGTGGAGCCACTCGTCAATCTCTGTCAGTACCACTTCCAACATCTTTTTTCCAGTGTGTAACCCTGGGATATGCTTCATGGTCAGTGTTACATGTTACCCAAGACCAGGCATGTTGCTACCACCACAGTTTGACCTAGTGCAATTCTTGCCTCTCCCCATATCAGCTGCTGCCCCAGGTACCTGTGCCCAGTGTGCTGTGATGCACAGGTAAGAGCTACCAGCTGTTTTCCCACTAGTCCACATGTCCACATTCAGATGTACATACTGTTCTGAGGAATGCTGCAGGGCAAGACGTACCATGTCACATACATTACTGTACAGTTCCGGGATGGTATACTTTAAAAAGTATGTACGTGATGGCACCTGCCATTTAGGCAAGGCACTGACCATGAACTACCTAAATCCCACATTCTCAAAAATGAAGTATGGCAACAAATCCAGAGCAAGCATTTCTGTAGCTGCTGCATTCAACTCCCACACTGTACCATGACTAGGTGGGAATTTAGTTTGCCAATCCAAAATGGAATGCAGCGTCAGCTGAACTTTTCTTGATATTACTGCTGGTGATGCACCTGGTGGTGTGCCAAACAGCATGCTTGGTCATTGTGCCATTAATGGGGGGCTCCTTGACTGGAGATTGACATTGGTACTCATAGGCACTGCACAACAGACCTCAGCACCTTTTTTGTTTTTCATTACTGGGGTAGTGAGCACACTTTGACTTGGGGTGGTAGTGCTGCTGCTGGGTCCACTACTTGGCCCACTTCCAGAATCCTCAGCATCCAGTACCACAAAGATGTCCTCCTCCTCACCTGCACCTCCATCTCCCTTATGTAGTGATGGGTGTATTTGGCTTACATTGCCTGCTGATTTGAATGGCCTTGAACCACTGGTGTTGGCTGCTTTGTGGTGTTCATGCCACCAAATTGGGTACCTGTTTTTAAGGTGTATATGTTGCCCACCTATGCCAAAGTGACTACTCTTCTTACCCCTACTTACCCAAGTTAGACAAAGTTGGCAAATTGCCACTGTCTTGTCAAATAGGTCCAGTACATAGAAATCCCATACTAGGGATTTTTGGGGCCTTGTATTTACTTGGCGCCAAGATGACTGGGATAGCAAAGAAGATTTGCTCTTTGTTATGTTGTGGGGTGACTGGAAAAATGGGAGAAACAGTACTAGGAGGGTCCGTTTCATTGGTGGTTGTAGCAGTTAAGGCAACAGGAAAAACACGTTCTGTAACAGCCTGCTTTGGCCTTTTCCTTTCAGACTCCCATGAGGGATCTATGTTGTCTGACACATCTTCCACATCATAGTCTGCAAAAAAGCTGGCATTCTCATCATCCCCTGAAGGTCTATCTTCCTCAGTAGCAACAGGCTCTATGACACTCACCTCCTCTTCATGATTGGCATCCTCATGGTGCTCCACATGTACCACCTTACTTTCACCCACTGGACACACATTATCAGGCTCTGCCTGCAACCCCCATCACCAATAGCATCACTTTCTAATTGCACTTCCAAACCAACTGCCTCCATGCCCACAGTTGTCTGTTTGGTGTTGGTGTTGCTGCTTTCTGTCACTGTGTCACTTAACACTGACACATCCATCAACATGTCTGCCACAGATTTTGCAGATAAAAACTTAGAGGCAGGAAAGACACTACCAGGGCAAAATATGTTGCTACTGTCACAGATTCACTCAGCAGGTCAGGCCCTCTACTCCCAAAGTGCCAAACTCTGAGTGCAGTCTTGTGAACAGAACAAGGTAACCCTCTTGTCTGTTTTTGTGAGTTCGGATCTACCTTTGGTCTCAAGTTCTAGAGAGATTCAAACTGTTAACCTCTTGCTAGCATACCCAATTCTTTTCTAGCACCCTGTTGTGTATTATGGCTCGCCTTTTTGGGGCACTGTCTGGCAATATGCCCAGTTTCTTTACACAACCAACAGACATTTCCTACGTCAGAGAAATCTTTTCTTTAGAACCTGAGGCTAACTGGTTTCGGTTGAGGCAGTGAGGGTTTTAGCTGCCCTGAAGATGCGCTTTTCCCTTTCTCCACTGCCATGCCTGCTCCATTCAGTCTCAGAGCAGGTCTGCTCTTGGCACAGTGGTCCGAGAGTTCAGCAGCCTCTTGCACTGTTTTTGGATCTCGGTTCTCTAGCCAGGTTTTTAGCTCTGCTGGGCATGCCCAATAAAACTGTTCTAATAAAATCAAATTTTCAGTTTTATCAATGGAGGTTGCCTCAATTCCTTCTAGGCCCTCTACTCCCAAAGTGCCAACCTCTGAGTGCAGTCTTGTGAACAGTGAACAGAACAAGGTAACCCTCTTGTCTGTTTTTGTGAGTTCAGATTAACCTTTGGTCTCAAGTTCTGGAGAGATTCAAACTGTTAACCTCTTGCTAGCATACCCAATATACAGGCTCAGATATATCTGTCTTCAGGGGACCAGATATCTTTGCCTATGGGCACCAAACCAGGTATTTAGAGATGAACCCTTAAAACTTTAATAAAGACCTCAGATTTAAAATGCTTCTCTTTCCACTTTGGTACCACCATATAAGCTTATGTCTGCTGTCTGCTATAACCATAAATATTTCTTAGCAAAAGAAAGCAATTCAAAGACAGACCAGGTATGCTCTAAAATTAGAGTTTTTACTAAAATATATAATAATATGTCAAACATGCAATACAGAACTCTTAAATCACAAGACATACACATCTTTAAACAAAACAAGGTTTAAAACAGTGAAATTCCTACAACAATATTTAGATTTTGTCTAGCTTTCTAAATACTTGTTTTCAGTGCTCAGATGTTTTCTGGGTCAGTGTCAGATAAAAGTGGGCCTGTAGTGAAACAGAATAATGTTTAAAAGCTGGTTTTGCCTACCTCTGTTGCATGAGGTCATCTAGCTCCTCCCTGTCAACATATCTAAAAAATATATATTTCTATACAAACACAGGATGTAATTTCAAAGTATTAATTCTGCAACCTTAGCATAACTCAATTTCAATGACACCTCTTTTGATTCATGCTGCATCCTCCTCACACAGGCTTCATATGAGCATTTACAACCTCTCACCTTTGTGTAATAACCTGTGTTTTCTCTTCAACATCATAAACCTTTTTTATGATTTCCCTCTTAACAAAGTTAACTTAAACAAAGCTGTAATTAACTCAGAGAAACAGGATTCTTGATTAAAGTCTTCCATGTAACACATTGTCTCTAAAAACTGAGTGTGTGTGATACATGTTGTCAGCATTTCTCTTGGCCTGCATCTGTCAGCTGAAATCTGGGGTGGGGGGGACGAGTGAGGTAATTCCTAGAGCATTTGATTTTTCAGCAGAGACATTAATACATTTTATATTAAAAAAGATATTATACAGCACTCAGAATGGTCTGCCTACGTCACAGCTACTATTGCTTCTGCCTGTCACAGAGTTATCTGAATGCTGTTCCACTGCTGTAGCTGACACATTTTTTGATTCTGCACCACAGTTTGGGATGACAAATTAAGCAATGTTCTTTGTGGCTGATCCATGGCCTCTCCCTTTAGTTGCCCTTTTCTTCACAGTCATTCTTCAGTGCACACAGGAACACAACAATCACTCTGGTTTAATCACAATCAGGAGAACAGTGATTTTTTTGCTAGTACAGGTGTGCACACAGGGACACAACAGACAGTCTGGTCTGGTTAAATCACAATCAGGAGGACAGTGATTTTTTTTCCTAGCACAAGTGTGCTAGCAGGGACACAACAATTACTCTAGTTAAATTTCAGACAGGAGGATGATGGCTTTTTTTCCTAGCACAGGTGTGCATGCAGGGACAGAACAATCACTCTGGTTAAATCTCAGCCAGCAGGACAGTGATTTTTTTCCTAGCACAGGTGTGCATGCAGGGACACAACAGTCACTCTGATCTAGTTAAATCACAGTCAAGAGGACAGTGATTTTTTTCCTAGCACAGGTCTGCATGTATGGAAACAAGAATCCCTGTGGTTAAACTGCAGTCAGGAGGACAGTGATTTTTTTTTAAATAAAGGTGTACCGACAGGGACATAACAATCACTTGGGTTAAATTGCAGCCAGGAGGACAGCAATTTTTTTTCCTAGCACAGGTGCTCATGCAGGGACACAACAGTCACTCTGGTCTGGTTAAATCACATTCAGGAGGACAGTGATTTTTTTCCCCAGCACAGGTCTGCATGCAGGGACACAACAATCCCTGTGGTTAAATCACAGTCAGGAGGACAGTGATTTTTTGTCCAAATAAAGGTGTGCCGACAGGGACACAACAATTGCTTGGGTTAAATCACAGTCAGGAGGACAGTGATGTTTTTCCTAGCACAGATGTGCACACAGCGACACAACTATCACTCTGGTTAAATTGCAGTCAGTAGGACAGTGATTTTTTTTCTAAATGAAGGAGTGCCAGCAAGTACACAACAATCACTCTAGTTAAATTGCAGTCAGGAAAACAGTGATTCTTTTGCTAGTACAGGTGTGCACGCAAGGACACAACAGTCACTCTGGTCTGGTTAAATCACAGTCAGGAGGACAGTGATTTTTTTCCTAGCACAGGTGTGCATGCATGGACACAACAATCACTCTGGTTAAATTTCAGCAGGATAGTGATTTTTTTCCTAGCACAAATGTGCACACAGGGACACAACAATCCCTGTGTTTAAATTGCTTTCAGGAGGACAGTGATTTTTTTTTTAAATAAAGGTGTGCTGACAGGGACACAACAATCATTCAGGTTAAATCGCATGAAGGAGGACAGTGATTTTTTTTCCTGGCACAGGTGTACAAACAGTGACAGAACAATCACTCTGGTTAAATTGCAGTCAAGATGACAGTGATTTTTTTTTCTAAATAAAGGTGTGCCAGCAGGGACACAACAATCACTATGGTTAAATCGCAGTAAGGAGGACAGTGATTTTTATCCTAATACATGTGTGCCAACAGGGACACAAACAGGAATCACTCTGGTTATTTTATTTATTTATTTTATTTAGTTTTTGTTGACTGGGTAAGTACACTAGACAAATCCTGCCTATTTTCAGGCATGACCCGGGGGAAGGGGATACAGATGAATGCCAACTGACCTTGAACCAGATTAAGCTGTTGGTGGTATTTTTTTTTTTTTAGTGAATGAGGGAAATGTGGCCAGGACACCGGGGAAATTCCCCTACTCTGATGCTGCTGTGCTGATGTTTCTGCATTGTGGCCAGTAGGGGACAGGCCATTTCAAGATGGCCACTCCAAGTGGACAAGGGAAGGAGAAGGAAGTCTGTGGAGCAGGAGAGCTAGCCTCGACTCTTGCTCCAGGTGTTGTGGAGGCTCCAGTGTGGATTTGTGAAATTAAATCAGATATTGAACTTCAGGATGCTTTTGTGAGCTGGGAGCAATCGGTTTTGGATAAAACAAAGAAAGAAACTGGACAGTTGGAAATTGCAACAACAGGAAGAGAAAAGGTATTGTCGGTATTTGAACCTGCAACCTCTACAGAAAAGTCGCTTATTAAACCACTAAATGTGGGTCTGAAACAGGAAAATGCTGCGATAATGTTTTCTGCAGAAATGGAAGAACCAATTTCATCAGATAGCTCCAAAGGAAGCGAGATGAATTTAAAACTGCAGGCTGACAGAGAAAGCCAAGATATTAAAACACAGCAAACAGACTGCAGGACAGTGGCGCAAAATATGGAGCAAAAAAGGTACTGTGTCTTATTTAAGTTATAGTTCTGGCAGGATAGAGTTGCCAGCAAAAGAGTTTGCCTCTGGTGTTAAAAGAATGCTCTGTCCTTGTTTAATGAAGCTTCACTGCAGTGTGTTGAGCTCCTGACTACAGCAGGTGTCAGCCTGATTGTAATGAAGAGCACAAAGGCAGAGTTAAGGCTGATCCCAAGATTGTCAACAGCTCTGTGGAAGAGAGCTTAGAGCAGCAAGGCTTGAGCTCCATTTCCCAAGAACAAATAATCTCTCTGAATTCAGTACAGGCTGGTATTATCTCTGCTGCTAAAAGTGAGTGCTTACTGCCAGTTTCGGTCTCTGATAATGTCAAAGAAGTAACGAAGTGAAGATAAATGATTTATCTGCACAGAATATATTGCCATCTACTTTTGTGAAAATAAAACAACACAGTTGAACAAGGTAGCTGGGTTTGTGTTCAAACAGCAGCAAGAGATTTCAGCAACTGACTCAGCTGTTACATATCAAAAGACTGACGGTTCCCAAAGTGGGGCTACAGATTTTTTTCTGACAAAATGAACCAAAAAAGTCTACAGCTGATATACAGATGGCAGACCCTTTTTTACATAAAAGGCTCGCAAGATTCTTGGTCACCTCATAAAGCTTTAAGTGAAGCAGGGTGGAAACAGACAGTAGCTGGTATGAAAGCCTGATCCTGCTTGGGACTCGAACTTATCTTTATCTCAGCATTCTCCTGAGTGGATTCCAGGTGGCCAGCAGCAGAAAAGGGAGGAAATTCTCTTGAAGGAGCCCATTCGGTTTAGTACAGATGAGGTCACTGTACAACCTCCCCTCCCTCTTCACAGAAGCCATTGATGTCTGAATCTTTCTCAAATTCCCATAGGGAAGCAGCCCCTAGCGTAATGCTGTGAGGCTGAGGTATAAAGGAGGGTTAGAAACTAGGCCGGATAGGCATTATGTGGGGAAAACCTTGTTGAAAGACTCACTGCATTTCACCCTCAGGATGTTTATGCTTTCATTAATATTTCAGGGAGGACAATTATGTCATAAGTTTTCGTTCTCAACAGGCTTTAGAGTTGTTCTGGGTTAGGTATGGTCAAGTTAGTATTCTCCTATGTGGACACCCTTTATTGTTATACCACTCTCAAAACCCTGATTAAGTTTGTTACAGTTATGTTCCGAAATGAAGGGTATGGGTGGAAGACATAACCTTTTGGTTAAAAAAAAATGTGAAGTACTAAGTGAGCCAGAGCCTATTTTAGATACAGAGGGTTCTGGACTGGAGGATGGAAGTATAAAGTTAAATTAAGGCAAACAGAGGCTGGAATTGAACATATACCTAACTCCTTTTTGTTAGGAAAAGATAGAGGGGTATGTTTTTACAGCGGGCAGCCCCATGCATGTTATAAGTGTGGGGCTAGAATGCACCTTTCAAGTGTATGCGATCAGCCCCGTTGTGATAATTGTGGGGAGGTAGGACATTTAACCATGTTTTGCAGCAATCTATCAAGTTGTGATTTGTGCGAAACTAAAGGCCATGTGTTCAAACTATGTCCTTGGGCTGCCCAAAAAAAATCCTTTTGTTCTAATTCTGAGGTTTTTATTCAAAAAGCCCAAGAATCCATGGTTAAAGCTACTCTCCAGGATATGTGCCCCCCTTCCCCTGCAACAAATCAGATGAAACTCCCTCTAGGCAAGAGAGAAATTGGAAAAGAAGGGGGTTTAAAAGGGAAGGTGTTGAACAAAAAAAAGTTAAACTCACCAAGTGGGAGGATCAGCGTGAGATATCCTCAGAAATGGTTAAGATAGTTAAGGGCAACATGGTCCCCCTAACCTCCTCAGATTTCCCTCCAGTGTGTTATACTGGAAGGGTCACAGATGCGTGGTGGTGGCAGCCGTCTGATAAACCAGTGACTGTACTGCCCCAAAGAAGATCTTTACGAATTCACTATCAAAAATCCCCCGCCCCCAGTGGAACAGATTGATACCAGTAACTCATATGCGGCTCTGTTTTCCTCTTGGGGTAACACTGAGATAGAGGTTGAAGAGTCAGACTCTCAAAATCCTCACTTTCAACCAGGTCACAAATCACGGATAATTACAAGGATAAAAAAAAGAAAAGAGGAAAAACAAGGATTTAAATACTTAAAAGGTTAATGAGGTTGGTTTGGGGTTCTTTGAATGTTCATAGCTTATTGAATATGGTTAGCGACAAGCCCTCTTTCATTATATACATGAATTTCCTGTTTCTGTTTGTTTTTACAAGAGACATGGATGTATTCCATAGATCAGTTGGTGGCATTTAAAGAGATTGGTTTTGGGGCCCTTCATTTTGGTCATTTGGGAAGATTCCGCAGATGGTATAGGAATAGTGTTTAATTCATATGACTTCCAGTTACACAATTTGATAGATCTAATACCAGGAAGGGTCCTGATTATCGATGGGAAGTGGCAAGGGCTAAGCTATAGGTTTATCAACATTTATAACCCCCAAACAAAAGCAGGTAGAGTTAATTGTCTTAAATCAGTACAGCCTTTTTTATTAACAACAGTTAGAGTATTATGGGGGGGGGACTTTAATTGTCCCATTTCGACCCATGCTAGTAAAAAAAATAAAAAAACATACTGTGACTCTAATGCTTTAAGTAAAATTATAAAAAGTGCTGGACTCTTGAACTGTCATAATGCTTTACAGGTTGGAGAAGGTTTTTCGTTTAAAAAGGGGAAGAGATTTTCTCTAATAGATCATATGTTAGTGTCACCTAATATGCAAATAGAATCTTTTAAAATATTTTCTAGTGAATTCTCGGACCATTCCTTTCTATTAGGTTCTTTTAGCTTTTCAGACAGGCAAGAAAAAAGGCTAGTTAGATGGAAACTCAATAACTCCTCATTAGAACTCCCTTATATACAAGCTGGGGTGAGATACCTATTAAGAGCCAGGTTATCAGTAGCCTTTTATATTCAGATTTGGGAGATTGGTGGTTAGAGACTAAATCGGACTTAAGGAAATGGTTTAAATTGCAAGGAGTTAGAGCAAAGAATGACAAATTCCTGCACTATTTAGGTTTAAGACAACAATTACAGAGGCTTATGACTATAGCTTATTCTTCTAGGATGGATTACTCAGAACAAATTGCTAATCTTAAAGAAAAATGAAAGAGTTTCAGTATGATAGAGGAAAACCATGCAGGCCATTTTAACTAATGGAATTAAAAATCACCCATTGGGGATCCATTCAAATGTGTAAACAGGTAAGAGATTCTATGAAAATGGAGGAGCTCAAAGATTCAGATGGTAATTTGGTATCCTCTGTGGCCCAACTAAGAGAAGTGATTGTAGAACATTACCGGTCTTTGAAGCCTCTTGAAACAATCCCCAATTCAGCTATGGCCGACTATTTAAAAGATATTTTAGTTCCAGTTAACCTAGTTGGGAGATCAGAGGTATGGGAACCTATCACTCCAACAGAGATTTCAAGCTCCATTAGGTTATTGAAACTAAATATTTCCCCCGGAATAGATGGGATTTCCAATAACTTTTATAAATTATTTTCAGACGAACTTAGTCAGTGCCTATGTCTCTTATTTAGGTTTTTTTTAGACAAAGCTACAATCTATCCCTCTTTTACAGAAGGGTTATTGATTTATATATTTAAGTCAGGGGATAAGCAAAACATTACTAACTGGAGACCAATCACTCTTTTAAACTCTGATTATAAAATCTTTACTGGTATTTTAAATAATAGGCTGAAGAATTTAGCTAAAGAAGTTATTTCACCCTTTCAATATTGTGGGTTACCAGATAGAAGAGTCCAGTCTGCTCTGATGTTGATTCGAGATGTAACTGAGTATTTTACTGAGTTAGGGTCAACTAGATGCTTAATAGCAGCTGACTTAGAAAAAGCCTTCGATAGAGTTCATTTGCCGTTCCTTTTCCTTACCCTTAAGCATTATGGGGTTCCAAAGCAATTAGTGAAAATAATTGAGAAATTATATGATAATTATACAGTAATTCCATATTTAAAAGATCAGAAGGCGGAAGGTTTTAAGTTAACTACAGGAGTTAGACAGGGTTGCCCTCTAAGCCCTCTTCTTTATATTTTCGCTCTAGACCCCTTTTTGCAAACGATAGTTTCGAGACAGATTTGGAAGGGTGTTACAGTGAATGGGCAGAGGGATTTGCATTTAAGGATACAAGCCTATGCTGATGATTTAGTAGTATACTTGGAAGATAAGGCCTCAGTAATTCATTTTGTGACTGCATTTGAGGCCTTTGCAAAGGTATCAAATGCAAAAATAAATTAAATAAAACAAAGGGATTATTTATTGGAGCTACTGGTGCTGAGGAAGTGTGTCAGGAGGGTATTAACATCTCCGTAAACCTCTTTAAAATATTAGGATATTGTTCGGTTCCCAGAACATGCCTGTTGAAAATTGGGAAGATGTCATTATTAAAATAGAGAGAAAGGTTAATAGATGGAAACAGTGGAAAATGACCAAATTAAAAAGGGTTCAGGTAATCAAGCAATTTCTTCTTCCAACAATACAGTATGTGGCGATGATTTTTCCGCTTCCTGTGTTTCTTGAGACTAGAATATATAGTGTGTTTTTTCAAATGTTATGGGGAAATCGCTTAAATCCTGTTAAAAGGAGCTATACGTATTTAATGAAAAATAAGGGTGGTTTAGGAATGGTAGACCCAGTGATTTTTGTGCATGCTTTGTTTTTATCAAACTCAATTAAAGAAGGGTTAAAAGTAGAACTAGAGGCAGTAGAGTCATGGAACTTGAAAACAATGGGTAAATACTTTAAGAATTGGTACACTATAGCCCCTAAACTGAATCGCTACTTATATATTCCATCATATTTTAGGCCAGCGCAGAAATTGTTCAAATGGAAAACGCAGAAACAGGTAATTCTGAATAACAACATGAAGGGGCTTTATCATTTTCTAATGTCGTTGACTCTTCCCTCAGAACCAGGATTTAAAAATTGTCCTATGACTTTAAATTCTAGTGTATTAGCTCAATTAAACTGTAAGAGGATGCCTCAAAAACAATGGGAGGCGTGGTGGCTGATCTTTTACGGGAAACTGAATGTCAGAGGAAATGCGAAGTACAAGGTTTTACAGGAAAGATTGTGCCCATACTTGGATTGTATTAATGTAGAAGAATCGATGGAACATTTTTTTCTTAGATGTTCATATGCGACGGGTTTATGGTCATACCTAGAAAAGCTTTGGGGATTTAAATGGTTATGTAATATGTCTTATGAATTTTGATTCTAGGATGTTATCCCAAGAATTTGTCTGAATTTCACGAAGAAACATTATCCTTATTTTTGGGATGTCTAAGATATTATTTATGGCAAGCCAGGGTTCAATGGGTTCTTTATCAAAAGAGAATGCCTTACTCTTGTGTAAGTAGGTTAGTCATCAAGGAGCTTATACTGATTTATACACAGGACGATCAAGAGTGACCCCAGGAACTTTTATGTAAATGGTGGAAAGGTTTTCTTCACTTTATTAAGTTCAAATAATAAGAGTTAAAAGTGGACTGGATATTTGTTAATAGTTTACTTCTCATGATTTTTGTGTTCTCGTAGCGTTTACAATGTAATACTTGCACATCTCTTTGATTTTGTTATGTTATATGTTATGGAAAAGTGTTGTTCTATCGATTATCCTACTTTAAAGTGTTGTTGTTTATGTTTTTATGTCAATAAAAAAAACACCCTACTCTTTTCGATAAGTGCCATGGGATCTTTAACATCCACCTGAACCACCACCAATCCAGGCAGATGGGACCTCGGTTTAATGTCTCATCCGAAAGACAGCACCTCAGAAGTGCAGCACCCCTCTCATGCTGCATTACAGTGTCAGTACTGGGATATTAACCCAAGTGCCAGATGTGGGAACTGAACCCACAGCCCTCTGATCTCCCGGCCTCAGAGGCGAGTGTGCTACCTACTGAGCCACTGACACTGATATAAAGCAAAGGTTAAAGCATAGAAAGAAAATAAATGTTTTTCTTAAGAAAATACATGACACTGGTCCAGTGATTTTTTTTACTGAACACAAGTGTACCTCTAAATTGCTGCTACCCTCCTCCACAGAAGCCACAAAACCACTACTTCTCTGTTAAAACAAAACGAAATACTTATAGTAAAGAATATAGGAGATCAACATAAAAGGTACTGTATGTGCACAGGGCACTCACAAACACAGTTTTGAAGAAATGTGACCACCATAATGATCTTTTATGTTATATTTAGAATTTGACTCCAGGCTGCTACTTCAAGCACATGCTCTACATAGAAACATAAAATGTGACAGCAGATAAGGACCGCTTGGCCCACCTAGTCTGCCCATTTCCCTACCTGATGGATAAGCTGCAGATTCTAGTCAATCAACAGCTTACTTCCTCCTACCCCTCACTAGAATTGCTTTATGTCTGTCCCATGCATTCTTGAATTCTCCCACTATTCCTGACTCCACAACCTCCTCAGGAAGGCTGCTCCATGCATCCACAACCCTCTCTGTGAAAAAACACTTTCTAACATTACTTCTGAGCCATCCCCCATCTTCAGATTGTGCCCCTTGTTCTTGCACATCTCTTCTTCTGAAAGATGCTACCCTCTTGTACTTTGTTAATTCCCTTGAGATACTTGAAAGTTTCTATTATGTCCCCCCTCCCTCCTTTCCTCAACAGTATACATATTAAGCTACTTTAGTCTCTCCTCGTACATCTTCTGGTGCAGACCCTGCACCATTTTGGTTGCCCTCCTCTGAACAGCCTCCACTCTGTCTATGTCTTTGCAGAGATGGGGTCTCCAAAATTGCACACTATACTCCAAATGGGGTCTTACCAACTGTTTGTACAGAGGGATAGCTCTGCTCTCTAAGTCCCTCTCCTACACACTACACTCAGAGAATGACCAAACTATCTTTTCATTGGCTGTTCAGCAACATGTGACCTCCTATCCCATTGTACATTGCAAACTTCAAATATTATACAAAACTTTGACAAAGAAGTTCCAGTTTTGCAGATCTGAGATACAGCAATTATTGAATTAACATGCATCAAAGTTTTCGAATTCAAAAATTCCATGAAACTGCAAATAGAACATGAAGTACAACTTTGAACTGTGGAAAACTTCACAGATCAGTTAAAATATGCACAATTTTACACAGTGCAAAGTTTTACAACTTTACACATCTCTAGTTGCCAGCCAAGTCAGGCATGCTTTTTCCATGCCTAACTTTGTGTCGCTTATCCCTGGCACTTGGGCAGCCCACCTTCTTTGAATATTCCATTGTGCGGGATATTCATAGACACACCCCCTACACTTGTTCTGCATGCATTAACTTTGGGCCATGGCCCAGCTTGATTTGGGCAGCCCATCTTCCTCCTTTGAATATGGGCATTTGGAGTAACTTTTGAGATGGGCAGCTCATCTCCATTTTTTTCAGAGATGCACTGCCCATCTCTTTCAAAAATGTAGGCCTTAGTCTCTAATATACAATATTATGTTAATAACATATTTTATATGCTGTTCAAATCATAAGGTTTCATCTATAAAAACACCAATATATTTAAAACAGTTAACTTGTTCAAGTGGTTCACCTCTAAGATCAATTTGGCCATTTCACAAAGCAAATGTATATTCACCTGGGAGTTAGACAATGTTGTATGATTGCTCCTTTGCTATTCAACTAATTTATTTATAATATTTTGGTTCAATTATCTGATTCTAAATTTAATCTTCCTAAAGCATCTAGAATTAAAATTGGCTATTGGACTATGTTGCATGCAAGCTAATGTTACTTTCATTGTCCAGAAAAGACTTGCAAAAAAAAAAAAGCTGGACTCATCACAGACTAGCACCAATGGCTAAAATTAAATGTAGAATAATGGTTGGGTAGGGGGATATAACAAGATTTTACACCTCCCCCTGCATGGGGTGGGATGCCACATAAACCCTGAAAGCAAAGCTCGAGGAGTTTATTAAGGCATACCATCCCAAGGGTGTGTGTAAAATTTGAGTTTTACACCCCCCATCCAGCCTTTATTTTATATAATTGCTAGGGAACATTTTCTCACCACAGCAATTATATAAAATAAATGGAGAACTCCATGGAGTTGTGTGATGGACCAGTGGAGTTTGGCATAGTTTGTCTGTTGTGCTCTTAAATTAACTTATTTTTTTTTTGTGTGCCTGCATTGTATCCCAGTAAACAAGCTAAAAAAAACACTTACTGCTGACTGGAAGTGTTGACGATGTGCAGCATGAAGAATGGGCTGGTGGCACACATAAAGAGAAGATTGGGACTGGCACATGCTCAGATTGAAGGAAACCTGGTGCATGTTCACCTTTATAACTCGTGGGTTATAATGGCAAATTATAACCCAGGTTTACTATGGGAGAAAATGTTCCCCAGTTATTCTAAATAAATTATTATAGGGAGTCACATGATGCAGTGAACTGAATAGACGCACTCTGCAGAGCTCTGTTCACCCGAACACAAACCATCCCAAATTAATCCTAAACTTTGACATAGAACACAATTTTTAACATAGGTTCTGCCACAGGAAGCCTTCAGGACTAGATCAAGCTAACAGGAGACGACTATGGACACAGAAATGCAGCAAGCGCCCCCTTGACACATGCTGCCAGTCACTCCTGAGAAGGCCCCGAAGAAGCTGAGGGCCGCTACAGACAGAGGAGCTTCAACTGCAACTATAGCTTCAGCCTCAATTATGGCTGCTACGGAATCTTCTCTTCTAACTTTGGAGAGATTCCTTTTGGAGTTCCAGCCATTCAAGGAGGAAGTTAGATCCCTGGTGTCGGACATGAAGACGCTGACTGAAACAGTAGAAGATGTTGCTCAGCGGGCCACAGACACTGAGGCTAGAGTAATATCAGCAGAGAAAGGGCTAGAGAGAATGGATTCCTCAATTACAAATAACAGACAAGCCCTAAAATGCCTAGAAGCAAAAACAGAAGATCTCGAGGGCAGAAGCAGGAGGAACAATGTTGTGATTATTGGCTTACCAGAAAAGGAAGAAGGAGGGGACATGATAAAATTCATTCAAAGGCTGCTAATTAAGATCACAGGCCCAAGCACTTTTGGACAAGACTATGTCATTGAGAGGGCTCATCTATCACTTCGGCCCATGCCTCCCACTACAGCCCAACCAAGGCCAGTGATTCTCCACTTCTTAAATTTTCAAGAGAAGCAGCATGTGTTACTAAAGTTAAAAGAAATGCATGATGTGCTTTGGGAGGGCAGTAAAATCAGGTTGGCACAAGATCTGCTCGTCTCGGTCCGGGCTTGAAGGGCAGCATTTCACCTCATTGTTTCTAAATGCATTGCGGCGGGCATCAAATTTCACATGTCTTATCCAGCCAAACTGCAAATTTTATTCAATGGAACCTGGTCATCATTTGAGTAAGTCATCCCTGCAATGGAGTTTTGCAGACTGAATCACCCAGCACTTTTTTATGACCGCTGAAAACATCGCAAAATATGGTAAGTTTGTTGTACTAGCAAGGAGCTGAGAATCAAGAAGACACTTGGAACTTTGTCTTCATATTCTTTGATCAGAAAGGGCAATGGCACTATTGGAATACCTGGACTAGGCCTATAAAGCCTGAACTTAAAGTGCTCAGAAGACCTGACTCAAAGGGCTCACCAGGGTTTACGGTGCCTCTCAAGTTTCTTTTGCAATGTTATATTTTGTGTCATTTGTTATGATGCTGATTAACAGAAGATTTTGTCTCCCCCCCAGGCTTATTTTGCAAGGGGTTATCCCTGTACTCTACACGGACTACCAAATTCACTTCAGAAGGAGACTAATGAAAATTAGGGGATGTAAATATAACTGATGCTTAAATCTCTTCTTAACCTTTTAGTTGAAGAAGTTCTGAGGTATAAGAACTTGAAAGAAGACTTTGTTTTTTTCTACTTCAGTCAAGATGAGTAATTACTTAAAATCTAGAACGTTTCCTATAATATCTTTTGTTTATTGAGGGGGGTTAATTTAAACCAGAATTATGTGAAGTAACATTGACCTTGTTTGATGGTCTGGTGGGGGAAGAGGGGAGGTTTATCGGAGAGCTGTCTGTCATGGACCAGCATATTGGGGAAGGGGTGTTCATATTATCACTTAATTTTTATACTCATTATTCTAGTTAAGTATGAGGGAGAATCTTACTGTGTTCTTACTATAGGAGTAGATTTACATACGAGGAGAGACTTTTGGGGAATTATTTGGGGTTCGAGGGGATATAATCATGAAGATTGGAGTGGTAATTTGGGATTTTTGAGGGAGTGGTGCCTTATATGTCAGAATATATGGTTCAAAATGACAATTTCTGTTCTTTGGTCTGATCTCATCATTAGAGGGCTGGATATTAAGTATGGCACAATTGTTTAAGTTCTGCTCGTGGAATGTTAAAGGGCTGAGACATCCTCTAAAGCGAATGAAAGTTCTAAAATATCTGGGATTTATGAGTTGCAATGTAATTATGTTACAGGATACCCACTTACTTGAAACGGAAGGGACGTTGCTCAGGAGACAACCTGTGGGGCAGGTTTTTACTTCAGAAGACAGCAGGAATAAAAAGGGAGTGGCAATATTGTTCACCAGAAAATTTCCATTCATCTGTGATCAGTGTATAAAGGATAAGCAAGGCAGATATGTTTTTGTGAAAGATAGAATTTTTCCTTTTGAAATATTCTTTGGATTCATTTATGGACCCAATCTTGATTCTCCAGCCTTTTTCATGGAACTTCTCAATGTCCTGACACCATTCCTTAATATACTGATTTTTATGGGGGGAGATTGGAACTTGCCCTTCTACCCATTACTAGATAAATCTTGGGAATCATGACTCAAGTGCCATACTCTGGCCCAAAGAGCCATCAGAGAGCTAGTAGATCAACTGGGACTGTGTGATCCCTGGAGAATTCTCCATCCTAAAGAGAAATATTTTACCTTTCACTCGGCTGTCCACTGATCAGCCTCTAGGATGGACTATTTCTGGATCAGTAAATCAATGATAAATGGCCTGTTGGATAGTAAAATTGAATTGGGGTGGGGTCGGATCACTCCATTATATCCTGCCAACTTTCATTGTCCCTAAATAGGGGCACAGATACACTGTGGAGATTAAATACCCATTTACTAAAAGACACAAATATCACAGGTAAGATTTCTGAGTCTTTAGAACATTTTAAGAGAGACAACTGGGGTTCCACACAATCTCCATTCAGTGAATGGGGAGCTCTTAAATGTTATATGAGAGGAGAATTCATTAAGATGGCATCAGTCAAAAAATGTAGGGAGGAATAGGAACACAAAATGTTATTAGAACAAATAAGGGAGAAAGAAAAACATCTCACTAACCAAAACCATGGAGGAAGACAAGATAGCACTGACCAAATTAAAGGATAAATACTCTGAAATATTAAGAGAGAAAGCAGAATGGGCAATACTGAGGACCAAGGCCAAATATATTGAACAAGGGGAAAAAGCTGGGTGCCTTTTGGCTCTCAGTATTAAAAAAGATGAGGCAGTTAGATCTATCCCAGCTCTGCAAAGGGAATCACGGGGCCCCTTATAACTCATCCAAAAGACATTGCAGCAGAATTTGATACCTATTACAGAAATCTATATGCTCAGATGCCCAAACGACCTTCCCGAAATGAGGTAGATAAGTTTTTAGAACATCTTCCATTTCCCAAATTAACAGACAAACAAGCAGAACAGCTGCTGCTTCCTATTACAGAAGAAAAGATTCTGGGAGTTATTAAAGAACTACCTCTTGACAGGGCCCCAGGAGTGGATGGCTGTTCGGCCAATTTTTACAAAACATTCACCAAACAATTAACACTGTAGTTAAAGGCAGTTTATTCTTCTTTGTTAAGTGGAGATAATTTCGATCCTAGACTATTAAAGGCTATTATAGTAGTTATTCCTAAACCATATAGAGATCTGAAAAAGGTATCGAACTATCGCCCCATATCCCTCCTCAACTGCGGGTTGAAAATCCTTGCTAAGTTAATTGCTGGTAGAGTAAACAAAGTCCTCCCCTCTCTTATAAGTTCAGACCAAATAGGGTTCATGAAGGGTCGGTCCTCAGTGGATCATTTTCAAAGACTGTCTCTTGTCTTCTTCATCTCCAGGGATGATCAGCAGGCTATGGTGCTGGTCTGCTTGGATGTGGAGAAGGCATTCGACAGGGTAGATTGGCAATTTTTGTTCAGGGCGCTTCACTGTTTTGGCTTCCCCAAGACTTTTATCTCCTGGATAAATAGACTATAGTCTAACCCCACTGCCCACATCTTCTGTAATGGAATTTTATCCCCTTATTTCACTTTACAAGCAGGCACTAGGTAAGGTTGCCCATTGTCACCCCTTTTATTTAATTTGTATTTGGAACCTTTAATCATAGCCATAAAAACTTCCCCAGAGATAAAAGGAATAAAAGTAGGATCCAATGAGGAGAAAATCGCAGCTTATGCAGACGATATTCTACTCCACATTACCGAAATTACCACCTCGATTCAAGGGCTATTAAAGATAGTTAAAGAGTTTAGTGCTCTTTCTAACTATAAGTTGGATGCCAATAAATCAACAGTTTTCCCATTAAACCACAAAGTAATGAAACAGGAAGTTCTAGACTTAGTTTTCACATGGTCCCCTAAGGCCCTTAAATATTTGGGATTGTATCTGGCTACCAGTACATCCCAAATGCACAGGCTGAACCTGGAATATTTAAGTAATCATATTCAACAGGATCTAAAAAGATGGTGGGATCTTCCCTTAACTTTTTGGGGAAGAGTGAATAAAGTTAAAATGAATATTCTTCCATGAATCTTCTATCCTCTTAACTTACTTAACTTGTGGATTCCCAAGACCTGGTTTAGGAAACTTCACTCTCACCTATCCAACTTTGTATGGAAGGGGAGCACCCCAAGAAGGGAGTATCACAAACTAGCAGTCCCTAAGAATTGTGGTGGCCTTAGACTTCCTCACTTTGGATTATATTATTGGGCCAGACAACTTAGCAAGTTCTTGATAGGGGAAGCCCCAACAGGCTCAAGAGCTTGGTTGAACTATAAACCTACTAGGGTTAGGATAGAACAAGACTTAGTGAGTTCAGCTGGGATTAACTCTCTCTCCATACCATACTTAAAACTGAGTAGACTTCCTTTCAGTCTATGTACCTCACCTCTAGCCCACTTAGTACATATTCACTCTCAGTTATGCAACACATTGAGAAATGTTCATATCCATGATCCTGTCCAACCCTTATTCCAGAATCCTAACTTTCTCCTGGGGGGAGAAATGATTCCCTTCAACTGGATTCCTTTGAGCAAAAGCTGCTTAATACAGGACTTCCGTGTTCAGGATAGAGAATGGATTAGTAATCAAGATATCCTCAGGAAATTCAACTTAGCTCCAAAATGGTCTTACAAGATTTATCAAATCAGACACTTGCTGGTTTCATATTATAGGTCTAGCACTACCCATAACAATCAGGATGATTGGATAGAGACCTGTATGGATTTAGCATGTGTCCCACATGCTGTCTCCACACTTTATTCTTTATTATATCCCTGGGTCTTTCCAGAGGTTATGGGAGTTTCAAAATACTGGGCGGACAAATTTCCTAACTCTGCTTCTAAGTGGATGATTATTTGGGAAAACTCCCACAAATATATAACGCAGGACAGATTGCGGATTATGCAATTACACATCCTATAGGACATGTATCTGACACCATATAAATTAAGTAAAATGGGCCGCGGTTCCAGTCCTCTATACAACAGATGTGAATTGGATGTTGGTACTTAATTCCACATTTTCTGGGAATGCCCAAAAATTGACCCCCTTTGGCACATGATTAAAACTAGGGCTGACCCTTTATTGGGTCTCCAGGAATATTTCACGCCTGAAATCTGTATATTGGGGGACTTCTCAGGACACCTGAAAATGGACCGTCACTATCACATTACTTTAATTGCATTGTCTGTAAAGAAAATTGTCTTGAAGCACTGGAAAGACTCGATACAGCCCTCATATGCAGAATGGCTGCAGGAACTATTGTACAACCTAAAGGTAGAAAAGACATTGTCTAGTATAATCAATTGCATGGGAACCTATAAAAAAAGATGGGAGAAGTTTCATGTACTTTACTGTGAATTAGTAAGAAACACTGTAATTTACTCAGCAACAGAACTATACTATGTGGTCATCATTTTCAACTGTAATGGATATTTGTTTGGCACCTAGGACTAGGGGGTGGGGTGGCTGGGAAGGGGTGGAAGGGATAGAGAAGAGGGAGGGATATTGGGGTGGGGTGGAGGAAAGTAAAATATGAGTACAGGGGATGTTTACTCTCTGTATGAAGTCATGATGATATGATGTTTGTATGTTTGTAATGTGTAAGCTGTAAAACAATAAACTTTGAATTAAAAAAAATTATTCTAAAATGAAAACTATGGCTTTCAGACAAAATCAGACAAAGAGACAGTGGAATATTGGAAATCAGAAATTAGACTGCGTGGATGTTTATGTCTGTTTAGGAGTGACTTTCTCTGCCAATGGGTGCTGGGCAAAGTATATTCAAAAAAACTTATATAACACAGAATAAAACCAATTTTGGTTCTTAGAAAATTCATGCATAGATATGGTGGGTTAACAATCAAGACGCTGGTTAATGTACTAAAAGTTAAGTATTTTTCGCAGATTTTATATGGTTCAGAGGTATAGGCTCTAAAAAACAGGAAAATATGTAACACCAGTTTATAAGCTCCTCAGAGCAGCAGTAGGGGTTGCTGCCTCATGCCCAGAAGTGTACTTAAGATCAGAATTAGGTCTCACAAATATCAATGCAGATATTGATGTAAGAAGAATTAATTATTGGCTCCACCTCAGCAGGCTTTCTCAGGAGAGGTTTTCCAGTAGGTGTTTGGTGAAAAAGATTCCTGGATTCAGCATGGCTGTGGGAACCTGAACTGGCTAAAAGAGTTGCAGTATAACCTAAATAAATGTGATCTGACTGTCCTGAATAATTATTTCAAAAATACTGTAACCGTAAGCTTAAAATATAAAAAGTATGTTAAAACAAAGATTTGTTATTGTTGGACCAAACAGGATATAGAAAAAATTACTGTGTCTAAATATTCACAGTGGTTTGCAGATAATAATTATCATTTTGGGTATAAATATTACCTGAATGTGCTAGTAGATCCCCTGTTAAGAAGCATTTTCATTACCACTAAACAAGAATTATTTGATAATTTATGGCGGGCTAGACATAATAAGCTGTCCCCATTGAGCAAAACTGTAAATGTCAACAAGGAGGAAAGGAAGATCTAAACCATGTGCTATGGTTTTGTTCTTGGTATAACAGACCTAGGTGTTTTGGGCTATGCCCATTTATGACGCTTGATGAAAACCTAAATAAATCTCAATTTACAGCAATTTTGTTACATACAGAAGATGAACTGTCAATTCGAAGATTAGTAAACTACTTTAATATAATTGACAAAATAAGGAAAAAGATTATAGGGAAGTAGACAGGTCAAGTATTGCAATGCCCAGCTTAGTTTCTTCTTCTTCTTCTTCTTCTTCTTCTTTGGTCATTCTGGGAAGTCACACTTTTAATATCCCCTGATTCCAGTAGTAATATTACTGCCAAGTTTAGATTGCCTCCTGTCTATGCTGCTATGACATATTTTATTCTATGTATTTTATTCTATGTATATGTGTGTTGCTATACATGTTTGGTGTAACTTCTTTGTTTTACATTGTTCCTATTGTTATGCCTATAAATACTGATCAATAAAGTTTTTACTACTACTTACTATAAGACTATGCAGATGAGTTAGTATTAATTTCTGTATCCCTTTTGGGACTAGAAAGATTAGATGATAAATGTTACAACTTTTGTCAGAAAAATTCCATGAAGATAAACAGGGAAAAAATCAAGCTGGCAATATTTGGAAAGAAAAACCAGAAACTTCCCAAGTTATTTATTAACAAGATTCCAGTTCAAATGCTTAAATATGGTCCACTGCTAGATCAACCGAGAGGAAGAGGCTCTGCCTGAAGCCAGGAACCCTCCCTCCTTCCCTCTCACAAAGAGCTGTTGAGCAATTTTTTTGTGGGTCACAGCACCAGACCTTGGCCAGCACAGGAGGATCAGGAGGGAGCCAACCAAGGAAGACGAGATGCCTCCTGCTGTCCAAGGAAGCAACTGGAGCATGACTTGAGGAAGCAGGAAGTAGTTCCAGAGCTATAAAACTCATGGACACCCCATTGCCTTTACTGCACTCCACTGACAGCTTGACTAAGAGAAGGAGGTGCTGCCTGAAGCCAGAAGCCCTCCCTCTCTCTCACAAAGAGCTGTTTTTTTGCGGTTCATAGCACCAGAACTTAACCAGCACAGGAGGATCAGGAAGAAGCAAATTGAGAGAGAGGAGAGGAGAGGCCTCCTGCCTTTCAGGGAACCAGTCAGAGGGTGGCTTGAGGAAACAAGAAGCAGTCCTGGGGCTTTAAAACTCATGGATGCCTCATTGCTTTCACTGTACTTCACCACCAGACTGACTGATGGAAGGATGCTCTGTCTGAAGCCAGGAGCCTTTCCTCTCTCTCAGACAGAGATGATTTTTTTAGTAGCTCACAGCAGCAGAGCTCAGCCAGCACAGGAGGATTGGAAGGGAGCCAGTCAAGGAAGAGGACACTCCTAACCACCCTCCAGGGAATAAATCAGAGCATGGCTTGAAGAAGCAGGAAGTGGTCCCAGGGCTTTAAAACTCCTGGATGCCCCATTGCTTTCACCATGCTCCACCGCTGGATTGACCATGAGGAAGAGGCTCTGCCTGAAGCCAGGAGCCCTCCCTCTCATAAAGAGCTGTTGTGCCTTTTTTTTTGGGGCTCATAGCAGTGGAGCTTGGCGAGCACAGGAGGATCAGGAGGGAGCCAATCAAGGAAAAGGAGACCCCTCCCACAGGGAACAGTCAAAGCACCCCTCCAAGGACACAGCTGCCAAGAGGCCCCTCTTACTGTGGCCTCCCCCCACTGTGTGAAGGACCCACATGCCAGAGAGGTTGTAGTCTGTCCACCCGAGTCAGCCCAATGAGGCAGCTGGCAGTTGGCCACTCTGGTCCCCTGCTGACACAAGTGGACCAAGTGGACCCCTACTCATCAGATCCCTGGTATGCCTGTATTGATTGTGGGTTGCATTATAGAGAGAAGCTAATTCCATCAGTAAAGTGAGGGTTGCATTGTGGTGGAGAGTTAATCCCTCCAGTTGTTGGTGGGTTACACTGAGGTGAGGAGTAATTCATTGAGTTGTTTGGGGGGGCACACTGTCCAACAGATTCCAGGTACACCTGTGTTGTTGTGATGCTGTACTTTGGGGGCTTGCTGCTAAGCATTCAGACAGAAAGTGTGATTGCGTGCTTGGAGGCTTTCTATTAAACTGTTGTTGGGTATTAGTGTGTTTTGAGGTTTAGAGGCTTACTGCTACATGGATTCTGGGTACTTTTGTGTTTCTGAGTGTAGGGGCTTGCTGGTAAATGGTTGATGGATATTAGTGCATTGTAGGCTTTAGGGATCTGCTGTTAAATGGTTGCTGGGTATTAATGTGCTTCAGGGTAAAGGGGCTAGCTGTTGCAAGTTGTTTGGACAGTTTTATTGGGTTCTGGAACAGGAAGACAGCAAGCACAAGAAAAGCAGGAAAAAGGAACTGTGGAGAGTGGTGCAATGCAGTGGTTGTGGGGCGGCAGTCTACAGGGAGACCTTCTGGATGCTGCAGTGTTGATCCATCTGTGTGCACCTCTCTGGGAGGAGGGAGCAGGTCTCTAGGCTCCAGGTTGCACTGGCTGAGAGTCAGGAGAACATTGCTAGACTCAAAGTTACATTGACTAGGAGTTGAGGGACCATTTCTCCCACCCAGGGGACACCTGGCCAGACACCACAGCTTCAAATGATGCCAGAAGAGAGGACTGGTAGGACTATGGTGGGTTCGTGGAGGGCAGGGGTGGTGGGATTTAGAAGGCTGGGAGGAGTGGATCACAGGCACATTCCTCAACCGATACCACTAAGAAATTCCTGTACCATTCTGGAAGAGAAAGACTGCCAAGAAGGGGCACCCAAGGATGGACAGTGAAGATGCCGGGGTCCTTCTTAATGAAATCCCCAGGGTGGAGGAAGGAGGACCCCAGACAAGGAGGAAGCAAATTCTGGTGGGGGACTTTATAATCAGGAGGACAGATTTTGGGGGAAGGAAAGGGGTAGAAAGGGAGGTAAAGTGCCTACTTGGAACAATGGCTTGGAGGGATAGGAAGCATATCCAATTGATCGTGAGGACACTAGGAAGGGACGGGGAACTGGATGTCATTGTCCATCTAAGGATGAATGACATAGCTATGGATGGGACAGGAGCAGTGTGGGAGAAGTTTAGAGAACTGGGGAAGGGTCTTAGGCAGGTAGCATGCACTGTAGCCTTTATGGAAATGCTGCCTGTCTACTATAGGGAGAAGGACAGGGAAGTCCATACTAAGGCCTTCAACTCCTGGCTGAAGGAATGGTGCAGAGAGGAGGAGGAGGAGTATGGCTACACATGACTGGGGTTCCAACTGGATGGATCAGAACTTATACTGGGGGGATGGCCTGCATTCATCCAGGAGGGGAACAGCAGTCCTCAGTAGATGGGTTGAGTGTTACTTCGATGGACATTTAAACTACCCAAAGGGGTGGCAGAAAACAAAGGAGAGCCAGTAATTGCCTCCTTCCCACAGGCTGTGATAGAGCAGATAGATCCCGAGAGGAGAGAATCCCACCAGGATGCAAGACAATCAAGGAAGCAGAGGGTTAGCAAAGGAGGAGAAGGGGGGAAGAGAAGCAGTCAAAATAAAAAGGTGAGGAAGGGGGAAACGCTGGAAAAAGGGGGAAGTGACTAGAAAAGGGCTAACAAAATCAGGAAAACTATGTGTGCCAATGCTAGGAGTCTGGGAAATAAGATCCCAGACCTGGAGGCCATCATGGCAGAGGTAGATCTTAATATTATGGCCATTACCAAATCATGGTGCACTGACAACCATGTCTGGGAAATGGCCATACCAGGCTATACGATGTTTAGAAGGGACAGGGTAGGAAGGAAAGAAGGGGGGGGAGTGGTGCTTTATGTTAAGGAAAACTTAAAAGTGTCAGAGGTACAGGAAATTCGGAGGGGGGGGGGCAAGATTTTGTGGTTCATCCTTGAATCTGGAAATGGAGCTGCTATTTGAATAGGACTGGTCTACAGGCCTCCGACAGAGGGGGACGATTTAGATAAAAAAAATATTAGAAGCAATTGGCAATATGGCTGAAAAGGGAGAGGTGATGATAGTGGTGGACTTTAATCTGTCAGATGTAGATTGGAGCCTCCCTGCTACAACATCAGCTAGAAGTAGAGACATTCTGGACTCCCAGTGGGGGGCATTTCTCAGGCAACTAGACAGTAAACCCACTTGGGGTTAGGCAATATTGGACCTGGTGCTTACTAATTGGGACAGTGTTGCAGAAATCGGGGTGGGAAGTCATCTGGGAACCAGTGATCATCGTACAGTGTGGTTCAATACAAGAACAGCAGTAGCCTCCACACAAGGGCAAGGGTCCTGGATTTCAGAAGGGCTAACTTTACAAAGATGGGAGAATCCCTCTGGAAGGACTGGGCAGGCTAATATGTTCTAGGTGGGGTGGTGGGCAAATGGGCCAGACTAAAAGAGGGCATAGTAAGGTCAACAAACTTGTGCATCAATCAAGTAAGCAAAAAATGACCGTTTGTTTTAATTGTATGTTTTAATGATTTTTTTCCTTTACTATTCTGATTTGTTATTTATGTAGGGCGCCTTGGTAATTGAAAGGCGCCTTATAAATAAAATTATTATTATTAAATTATTATTAAAAGCAGAAGGAAGAGAAGACTGTTATGGATCTTGAAGAAGGTGACAAAAAAGGTAAAGGCAAAAAGAGTGGCATTCAGAAGGTATAAGTGACCTGGAGAGAGTAGGATAGGGAAGTGTATCAGGGGAATGGAGGGAAGCAGGCAAAGCAGTAAGGAGTGCAAAGGCAGTACCAAAAGGGGACAAGATATTTTTCAGGTATGTTAGCAAGAAAAGGAAGACAAATGGAGGGATTATGCAGTTAATGAGGGAGGGTGATAACATACAGAGGAGAACCAAGATAATGTAAACATCTTAATCAAATACTTCTGCTCAGTGTTCACATTAGAAAGGGAAGGGGAGGAATCATGAAAAGACACCAAGAGCTTTGAGGGGAAGGAAGTGGACACCAGTCCCTTTTCTGATTAGAGGGTCAGGAAAGCACTCACTAATCTGAGGATGGATAAAGCCATAAGATCAGATAGGGTGCATCAAAGAGTGCTGAAGGATCTCAGGGAGGTACTGGCTGCACTCCTGGCAGACTTATTTAACAGTTCACTAGAGACTGGCATAGTCCTGGAGGACTAGTGAAGAGCAGACGTAGTCCCACTTCACAAAAGTGGTAGCAAGAAGGAGGCAAGCAATCATAGTCCTGTCAGCCTGACTTCAGTGGTAAGGAAATTAATGAAAACACTATTAAAGAAAAGGGTTGTGGAATACCTGGAATCCAATGGACTGTAGGACCTGAGGCAGCAAGGTTTCACAGAGGGAAGGTCATTCCAGACAAATCTGTTAGATTATTTTTTTGACTGAGTAACCAAGATGTTGGATCAGGAAGGGATGGTGTACGTGGCCTACCTAGACTTCAGCAAGGCCTTCAACAGCAGTCCACATAGGAGACTGATAAACAAGCTGGGTAGTATTGGGTTGGACAAGAAGCTGGTAACCTGGGTAAGAAACTGGTTAAGGTATAGGAGGCAGAGTGTGATGGTAAATGGATTTTGCTCCGAGGAGGGGAGAGTGACCAGAATGGTACTGCAGGTGTCAGTACTGGGGCTGGTCTTCTTTAATGTCTTCATTAATGGCATAGTGGAGGAGCTGGAAGGGAAAATCTGCCTTTTTGTGAATCAATGTCTTCATTAGAGTGGACATTCCAGGAGTGGGGGTGGGGTTGCAAAGGATAATAAGAGATTTAAAACAGCTGGAGGAGAGGTAAAATGTTTAGCAGCTAAGGTTGTTTGCAAAAAGTGCTAAGTAATGCACCTGGGCCACAGAAACCCGGAGGTGGAGTACAAAATGGGAGGAGAGATACTTGCAGTGACTAAGCAGGAAAGGGATCTGAGGATAATCATATTGGATGACCTAAAGGTGGCCAGACAATGTGCCAAAGCAATTGGGAGTGCCAGTGGGATGCTGAGGTATATAAGTAGGGGTACCACTAGCAGGAACAGGGAAGTGGTGTTGCCTCTATATAGGTCATTGGGAAGACCCCACCTGGAGCATTGTGTCCAGTTTTGGAGATCACATCTCAGGAAAGACATAGACAGAGTAGAAGCAGTCCAGAGCAGGGCTACCAAGATGGTGCAGGGTTTGTATCAAAAGCCCCATGAGCAGAGGCTGCGGGAGCTCAATATGTACACTGTACAGGCGAGGGGGATATGATTGAGACCTTTAAATACCTCACAGGGGTGAAAAAGGTACAAGTGGGAGGTATGTTTCAGAGAAAAGTGTGCTCTAGAACAAGGGGTCATGATATGAAGCTGGAGGGGGATAGGTTCAGGAGAGATGTGAGGAAATACTTCTTCACAGAAAGGGTGGTGGATGCCTGGAACAACATTCCAGAGGAGGAAGTGGAGGCAAAAACAGTGATGGGATTCAAAATACATGGGATAGGCACAAGGGAATCATAAAGGAATGAAAGGGGATGGAAGAGACAGTACTATAAACCAGAGAAGGTCTGCAGCAAAAGCAATCACAGTGAAAATGGACAGACTGAATGGGCCAAGCAGTCTTATCTGCTGTCAGTTTCTATGTTTCGATCTGGATGTTTGGGTTGCAGCAAATACAGCATGGTCATCCCATTTGAATATGGTATCATCTAAGATGACTAAAGCAAAAAAATATGTAAGCACTTCAGCTATAAGTACTGTATGGAGAAACTTGGTTAAAGGACAAGCAAACGGGTTGTCCTATAACTCAAAATCTGGAACTCCAAAAACATAGCTACAGTATGTAGATAAGATCCTTATCTACAAAGTGATGTGTCCCACTTGTTTAAAAAATGCAATTTAATGCATTTTCATAAGGTTTCAAATATGTATCCAAATGTAAACAAACCACAGACGTATTCAAATGCTGTGCTCTAGTACATGACTAAAATGGCTGTGATATCAGTACATGAAAAGGGACATTAGGCATATAGTTGTGCCATTATATTAAGATTGTGTTACTCATCAAAATCTTTTGCTGTGCATGGGTGACAATCTTTTCATACAAGGATAGTAAAGGATTTTGGTGGGAAATGTGATCTTAATATAATAGCACAACTGTATTTATGATGTCCCTATTCAAAGCCAATGCTCACTTTTGAGCTTGGTCATTCCAATGATGTCATCCTCCATTTTAAGAATGTACTGGAGCATAACATTTCTTGGTTTGTTATATTTGGGTACATCTTTCAAACCTGATTAAAATGCATTTTTTTGTATGCTTTATTTATTCACCCTACCTCGGGGCATCTCTCAGGGTCCCATCTGCAAATGCCTCACTTAACCGCCCACCTGAACCAACTGCTCCAGAAGCTACATTGGGTATGCGAGGTCCAGTGCTCTCCTGGCCCCACGGAGAGACCCCCAGACCCCAGGGAGAACCGGAGAGTCAGCCGACACTGGGTGTGTGGTTGGTTGACCTGTCTCTGTTCACCTTCGTCTCACTCGAACGTAGAGGGATTTTCTTCATTTTCACTCGAGAGCATGGACGTGCAATGACATCCTGCCCCACGTGAACATGCTCCCACACACACCTGGAAGACATCCGCCGCTACTCCAATCCCCATGCCTCTGCTACTGTGCACTGCAGAAGCCACAGCCTCCGCCAGGGGTTGCCAGTGAATTGGAGGTGCCCCTAACCCTCCCCAGGACTAGGAGAGCTGTCCTACAGATACTCAATCCCAGTCCTCCCCTGCCAACCCCCGAAAACCGGAGCTTGTTCCTGAACTCAGGTCACCAGTGTGGCACGAGGTGTGGCATCCAGTGCCTCAACTGTCAGCACCACCAGGCCGGCCCTAAAATGCATTTTTGAAGTAAATGGGGCACATCACTCTGTAGGTAAGGCTGTTACATACAGTACTGTGTTTTTGGATTTCTGGAATTTGGCTTCAATAATTTGCCCTGTTTAGGTGTTCTTTAAATGGAAGCTTTCAGTGCTAAATGCAAACATAGAAACATAGAATCTGACAGCAGATAAGGGCTGCTTGGCCCACCCAGTCTGGCCATTTTAGTTCATTTTTTTTCCCACCTTCATTTTTGCTGTAGACCCAGTTGATCTATGGTGCTGGCTCTTCCACCTTCCCTCCTTACCCCTACAATACCCTTTGTTCCCATCCCAGGCACTTTTGAATCCCATCACTGTTTTTGCCCCCACTATCTCAGCTGAAAGGCTATTCCATGAATCCACCACTCTTTCTGTGAAGACGTATTTCCTCACATCTCTCCTGAACCTTCCCCCTCCAGCTTCATAGCATGTTCCTTGTTATAGAATACTTTTTTTCTGAAAAATACTCCCCTCCTGTACCTTATTGACCCCTGTGAGGTGCATAACAGTCTCTACCATCTCTCTTCTCTCCTTCATTTCCTCCAGGGTATATATAGTGAGCTACTTTGGCCTCTGTTTGTAGGGCTTATGATGCAGATCCTGCACCATTTCAGTAGCCCTCCTCTGGACTGCCTCCACTCTATGTCCTTCCTGAGATGTGGTCTCCAGAACTGGACACAGTACTCAAGGTGGGGTCTTACTAGAGATCTATATAGGGGCAACACTACCTCCCTTTTTCTGCTGATGATGTCCCTTCCTATGTACCCCAGCATCCCACTAGCCCTGTCGACTGCCTTGTCACATTGCCTGACCACCTTTAGGTCACCCGATATTATTACCCTCAATTCTCTTTCCTGATTGGTCATTGAGAGTATCACTCCACCCATTTTGTACTCTGCACCTAGCTTTTTGTGACCTAAGTGCATTATTTTGCACTTTTTTTTGTATTGTTGCCATACCTTTGACAACTCCTCCAGTTTTTTCAGATCCCTACCCATCCTTTCCACCTCTCCCCATAGTATCAGCCCTAAATCTTGGTGTCATCTGCAAAGAGGCAAACCTTCCCTTCCAACTCCTCTGCTATGTAACTAATAAAAACATTAAAGAGGACCGGTCCCAGCACTGAACCCTGAGGCACCCAGCTGGCCATCCTTCCTGCCTTGGACTGCACTATGTTTTCCACCACCCTCTATCTACTATCCCCTAACCAGTTTCTTAGCCCGGTTACCAACTTGTTGCCCAACTCAACCTACTCAGCTTGATTATTAGTCTCTTATGTCGAATGTGTTGAAAGCCTTACTGAAATCCAAATATGCCACATCCACTGTTCCACCCTGATCTAACTCCTTGGTCAGTCAGTCAAAGAAATCTATCACATTTGCATGGCATGACCTCACCCCTTTGAAGCCTTGGTGCTTCAGATCCTGTAATGTGTTGGATTCCAGATATTCCACTCCCCTTTGCTTAAGTAGTGTCTCCATTAACTTACCCTCTACCGATGTCAGGCTGACAGGCCTGTAATTGTCCACCTTTACCTTGCTACCACTTTTGTGAAGTGGGACTATTTCTGCCCTTCTCCAGTCCTCTGGGACCACTCCAATCTCCAGAGGTCTGTTAAACAGGTCGGTCAAAGGTGCAGCCAGTACCTCCCTGAGTTCCCTCAGTACTCTTGGAAGCATCCCATCTGGTCCCATACCATTATCCACCTTCAGGTTAGTGAGTACTTTCTGAACTCTCTCCTCAGATAATGGACTAGTGTCCACTCCCCTCCCATCAAAGCTCCTGACAATTTTTTGTGGTCCTTCTCCTTCCACTGTAAACACTAAGTAGAAGTTTCTGTTCAAGATGTCTGCCTTTTCTTAGAATTCTGTACAATCCCCCTTCTCCCTCCTTAACCTCACAATCCCTGCCTTAGTCTTCCTTTTTTTTCATTAACATACCTAAAAATGTCTTGCCCCGTTGATACCCCTTGAGCTATTTTATTTTTAGTTTGCACCTAAGCTCTTCTTACTCCATCCCTTGCCTCTCTCATTTTTTCTTGACAAATGTTCTTGTTCTCCTCTCTCTGGGTCTCCTTATACTGTCTGAATGCTACGCTTTTAACCTTTACCTTTCTTGCCACATCCTTTGAGAACCACAGTGGTCTCTTCTTTCTTTTTCCTTTGTTAACTTATTTAACACAGAGGATTTTTGCTTTTACTATGCTTTTTTAAAGTTTTGCCCACTGTTCCTCCACACCTTTTCAGGTCACCACCTCAAACCAGATTATTCCTGAGGTACTCAACCATCTAATGTCCAGGAGTCTCGTCATTGTGTAGTTGGACTCCACAGCTGTTCTTATGTTGAGCCACAGTGTTCAATGATCACTGCTCCCCATATGGCTTCCCACATTGATGTCTGCAACACTGTCCCTGTTAGTAAGCACCAGGTCCAGTATTGTCCCATCTCGTGGGGGTTCCCTGACTAGTTGCCTGAGGAATGCCCCCTTCAGGGAGTCCAGAATGTCCCTGTTTCTAGCTAAAGCTGCAGCTTGGAGGCTCCAATCTACATCCAGCAGATTGAAGTCCCCCACCAGCAACACCTCCCCCTTTACAGCCATTTTGCTAATTGCTTCCAACATTTCCTTATGTGACTCCTCCTCCCGTTCTGGAGACCTGTAGATCATGCCTATTTTAATAGTGGCTCCATTTCCTGACACAAGGGTGAACCACAGCATCTCCACCCCACCCCACCCCAAATTCCCTATATTTCTGTTGCTTTTATGCTCTCCTTCACATAAAGCACCACTCACCCTCCTTTCCTTCCTATCCTGTTCTTTCTAAACAGCATGTAGCCTGCTATGGCCATGTCCCAGTCATGTTTGTCAGTGCACAATGACTTGGTAATGGCCACAATATCCAGGTCGGCCTCCACTGTGAAGGCCTCTAGGTCTGGGATCTTATTCCCCATGCTTCCAGCATAAGCACACATGTCCTTCCAGATTCTATTAGTGTTTTGCTTGTCGCTTCCCCCTTTTTCCTTTTGTTCCCCCTTTCTTCCTTCCTTCCTTCCTTCCTTCCTTCCTTCCTTCCTTCCTTCCTTCCTTCCTTCCTTCTTCTTCTCATCAGATTGCTTCTTTCCTCTTTCTCTTTTGCTAACCCCCTTCTGCCTTGATTAAATTGCACCATGGTGGAACTCTTGTCCTTAGGGATCTCCCTACACTCTATCCCAACCTGAAGAGGCAGTTTCTACCTCTCCATTTTCTTCCACTCTCCCTTGACTAGTTTAAACAATCACTGAAGTAACCTGTAAGCTATCCACTGAGAACTGTAGTTCCCCTCCTGGATGGATGCAAGCCATCACCTCTGTATAGGCTGTTATCCCCCCAGGTGGTCCACCAGTCCCCAGTGCAGCCATACCCCTCCTCTCTGCACTATTCCTTCCCCCATGAGTTGAAGGCCTTGGTGCAGGGCTCCTTCTTCTTCTCCATATTGTACACAGGCAGCCCCTCCACCAAAGCTACAGAGTGTGCTACCTGTCTAAAACTTCTTCCCAGCTCCCTAAACTCCCCCTGTACTGTTTCTGCCCATTCCTAGCCAGGTCATTTGTCCCCAGGTGGACAATGACATCCAGCACTCCCTCCCTTCCTACTGCCCTAGCGATCTGTAGGATATGTTTCCCTTCCCTCCATTATGTGGTGCTGGGTAGGCACCTTACTGCCCTCTCTGTCCCCCTTTCCTATTCCCAACTCTATCCCTGGATGATTGAGTCCCCCAACAGAATTTGATTCCTCCTTCTCTGGGGTCCACTTCTACCCTCATTGGGGCCTCCAATCAGGAGGACTACACACCCTTCCTGGCCACTGCCATGGGTGCCTCCTATTGGCAATCCCGCTCCGCAAGAATGGCACAGGAATTTTGTGGTGGTACCAGAACATCTGTGTTCTATACATCAGAGATTTGGGGTTTAGCTGATTCTTTTTTTATTACAAAAGTTATTAACAAAAGTTTGCACCATAGGTATCTTCTTAGAGTTACACAATTATGTAAAACAAGCCACAATGAGCACTGAATCAGAACATATGTTAATCACCCCATTACTCCAAGAATAGCAAGCCCTTTTATTGTTACAGTTTTTCAAACTTCACCATTTCCATTTCTTTATCACGTTTGCTTAGAGAAACAAATTCTGTAGGGCAAGCAAAAGACTGCAAAAAGGAACAAAACTGGGTGCACTTACTGAATGAGGTACATCGATTATTTATTATGAAGTGAAAAACAACAAGGAACAGAAAAAAGACTGCGCCATGCTTGGTGCATAGTAAACTGAAGATACAGTACATACAGTTTTTGGAGACATGAACCAACACCCAAACAATTTCTGTACTCTATGGGGGGGGGGTCTGACTTTTCACATACTGTATGTCTTTCCTCAAGTTTGTTGTATCCCCAGTTTGCCTAGGAAGCATTCTTACTGAAACATATTTTGAACCTAGAGAACTGATGATTAGAAACTCAAAACAAGATATAGGATCATGTCTAATCAATTATACATAGAGTAGATGTTCTAAACTCATATTCTAAACTTCATACTTGGTATAAGACAAATAAACTTAACTTTTCACAGGGAAGAATACCTGAATAAATGTGTTAATCTCATGGGTCATTATAACTTCTCACATTTCAGATTACACATTTACAATGGGACTAGTTTATTACTCAAACAGAAGTGTAATAATGTCTTGTCTCCACTTTGTAAATGCTCAGCTGGTAAAATAGTTGATTTAAAACATGTTGTTTTGATTTTCCAAATGTACAAGAACTGTGGAAAGTGTCTGAGCCCTGTATTAGCTAATCTCTTTTTGTCTTCAGAAGAAATTTTATCATATTTAAGTCAAGGGATCTTATGGTCCTTACTTATTTGGCAAAATGTTTACATTCTCTTCATCTGTGGTGAGGATGTTCAGAGAAGCTATTTTATACATTCATATAGAAACATAAAAAGCTGCTTGCAGAAAAGGACCTCTTGTCCCACCTAGTCTGCCCTAAAGTCTCTGCCTACTGTGCTACCATAGACTCTAATTGATCTCTGGCCTTAACCCTTCCCCCCAGCACTGTTACAAAGGCTCCCCTGCTTCTATCCCATGCATGTTGGAACCTGTTACCATTTTGGTACATACCACCTCTGCTGGGAGGCTGTTCCAGGCATCCACCACCCTTTCCTCACATCCCCTCTAAGTCTTCCCCCTTCCAGGTTCATATCATGCCCCCGCATCCTTGAACATCTCTTCCTGTGCAATATGCCACCCTCCTGTACCTTATTGATACCCTTGAGGTATTTGAATGTTTCTATCATATCTCCTCTTTCTCTCCTTTCCACCAGTGAGTACATATTTAATTCCCTGAGTCTTTCCTCGAAGGGCTTCTGATGCAAGTTATGCACCAATTTTGTTGACCTTCTCTGTACTGCCTCCGCCCAGTCTATGTCCTTCCTGAGATGGGGCCTGCAGAACCAGACATAGTACTCCAGGTGTGGCCTCATCATATATCTATATAGGGGTAACACTATCTCCCTTTTTCTGCTGGCGAAACACCTCCCTATGCATCCCAGCATCCTACTAGCCTTTCCTACTGCCTTATCACACTGCTTTGTTACCTTCAGGTCATCAAATATGATGATCCCCAGATCCCTTTCCTGTTTTGTTGTTGTTAACACCTTTTCCCCAAATTATATGTTGGTCTTGGGTATCTGTGCCCCCATGTGCATAATTTTACATTTTTGGCATTGAAGTCCAGTTGCCAAACACTTAACCAGTCTTCCAGTTTTTTAGATATTCCATCATTTTCTCACCCCCCCCCCCAGTGTGTTCACTCTGTTGCAGATTTGTGTGCCATCCGAGAACAGGCATACCTTTCCTTCCAGCCCCTCTGCAGTGTCACTAATAAAGACATTGAAGATGACCGGTCCCAGCACTGACCCTTGTGGCATCCCACCGGTTACCTTACCTTCCTCTGAGTGAATTTCATTTTCCACAACCGTGTGAGTTCTTTAACTTAGCCAACTTCCTACCCATTTTATTATCTTTGGCTCCACTCCAATGCTGCCTAACTTGTTTACCAGTCTTCTGTGTGGCATGGTGTTGAAGGCCTTACTGATATCCAGGAAGACCACATCCACTGTTCCTCCCTGATCCACCTCTCTGATAACCCAGGTTTGTTTAGTAAGATCTACCCCCTGTGAACCCCATGCTGCCTTGGATCCTGCTATCCACTGGTGTTAAAGTATTCCCCAATCCTTTCTTTAAGTAGAGTTTCCATAAACTTGCCCACCACCGAAGTCAGGCTTACAGGTCAGTAGTTTCCTGCCTCCTCCCTATTCCTACTTTTGTGTAGTGGGACCGCATCCACCCTCCTCCAGTCACCCGGAACGTCCCCCATCTCCAGTGAGAGACTAAACGGGGCCATCAGAGGCACAGACAGGTCCTCCTTTAGTTCCTTCAGTATCCTAGGGTGTACCCTGTCTGGCCCCATAGCCTTCTCTGCTTTTAGTTGTGCTAGTTCCCTGAGGACTCTTTCCTCCGTACAAGGGCTAGTATCCACCTTCCTTCTGTTAATGCCCTTTTCCATTATCTGTGGCCTGTCACTTACCCGTTCCTTTGTATATACTGAACAAAAGTACTTATCCAGTATTTAAATTTTCTTCTGGTTCCACCCCCCAACCATTTAGTCTTACTAGCTCTGCCTTGCTTTTCTTCTTTTCACTTATTTACCTGAAGAAAGTTGTATCCCTCTTTTTAGCTGATTTGGCAATGTTTTCCTCCATTGGTGCTTTAGCTCTCCTAACTGTCTTCCCTGCCTCCCTTTGTTTCTCATGATAACTCTCCCTAGCCTCTTCCTTCTGTGTCATTTTGTACCTTTTGGATGTCTGCTTCCTTTCTTTTACCTTCTCTACTACTTCCTTGGAGAACCATAGTTTCCTTCGCTTGCTCTTAGTAAACTGCTTGACACAGAGGTTTGTTGCCTTCTCAATGGTCTGCTTTATTCTTGCAAAGTTTTTTCCTCCCCCCCTCCACCTTATTCCCTATTCCTGGTAGGGCTTCCCTGAGGCACTCTCTCATTTTTTTGAAATCAGCCCCCTGAAGTTCAGGACCCTCATTTTAATGTGGCTCGGTTCTATACCTGTCCTTATGCTGAACCACACCGTACAATGATCACTGGTACCCAGGTGACTTCTCACTGTGACATCAGTGACACTGTCCGTGTTTGACAGTACCAGGTCCAGTAGTGCTCCCTCATGAGTGGGTTCTTTAATTAGTTGCCTGAGGAACACCCCAAGCAGGGAATCTAGGATTTCCTTACTTCTAACAGTTGATGCTGCTGAATGTCTTTGTAATTTTTGAGATTATCCCATGGAATCAGAGGTGTAGATAACCAGACCTGAACTTGATCTCCATAGTGGGTTTTATACCTTAGGGTATTATCTAATAAAATACATTTTCTGAGCAAACTCTGATAAATTATTTTAATTTATAAACATTTCTGAAGGTTCTCTGATTAGGCTTGCTAAACCTTGACTTACATTTCATTCATAATAGACTATCATAATACAGTGCATTAACTGAAGTGAATCTGTAGATGATCTGGAAAATATTGTTTTTATTTTACAGAAACATACAGTTTGATGTGCTTACACAGCTTGGTATTATATACACTTGTCTGACTTAGATACATTGTGGCTGTTCGGCTCTCTATCCATGGGATATACCACCCTGTAAAGGTAAGACAGTGAGGACCCTAGAAGAGGGTTCTACCCCATAGGTTCCATGGGAAATATTATCTAGGCTAAAGGTAGTTTAGGAAGAAGCCCACAGAAATAGAAATGTGCCACTGGGGGAGCAGGAGAGGCTGGTGGGGCAACAAAAGGAAAAAATCCTGAACAAGCCAGGAGTAGCAGCCTTTAAAGGCCTGATGGGTGAGTGGTTTGTTGCTCCAACCATCAAACTACAGTTATAGCCTTGCAATTCAATGTGCTTACACAGCTTGGTATGATATATGCTTGATTAAGTGGAATGGAAGCTGACACGAGCCAGAAGGGGTTGGACTTCCTAAGGCGAGTGGGAACAGCTGGATCCACCATCTGACTCCATCCAACATTGGAATGGAATCTTTGAAAGCACTAACACTAACTAATATTATGACCACTGGCATGGAGGAGAGGGAAAAAAACTCTTTGAGGAGGAAACCTCTGGGGATCCAAGGTCTAGGTCTCCTTCCCACCAGACAGAAGGACATTTTGGTTGGTGACGGCTCAGCTACTGCAATTTAAAGTCAAGATCAAGGGAACTGGAAAAGATTCCAATTTAGATGAAGCTGTCTCTCTCTGCTCTTCTAACAGGAATGCTGCTGAGGGTTGTGAGTGACATCTCTGCAACCTAGATGCCCAAAGGCAAAGGAGGACAGAAATGACTGCTGAGGCATTCAGTCAGCCTAGACAAGCCTGCAAAACAGATCAGATGAATCAGAGGCAGTCAGATGGAGAATAACATGAAGGGTGCCTTCTAACCCACTCGGGCAGCAAAAGGGGGCCCGCTGATGACAGCCCCAACCCTCGCAGCTGGAAATTGTAACTTCTGCATCCAGAGGTGTTGCTGAAATGAGGGATGACTGAAGGTCTACCCTGAGTGAAGACATTCTTACTATGAACCAAGGAGAAAGACCCCACTCCAAGCTTCACATACTCTAGCCACAGACTTCATAGGTGTAGAGCGAGACCGTCAGCTACAGGCTAGCCCCAAGCCATGGAGCAATGGACATAGAAGACACATCTCTGAGTGGAGAGCAGGTCAAGTCAAGGAAGCATTAGACCCATATGAAGGATATTCTTGATTAGTCGATGTGAATGAGTAGACCTACAGAGAGGTCAGACTGAGCAAAGTACACCCTGACGTGGGTCTTGAGGAGGCTGATCATAATTACAAATCACAGGAGTGCATGCCAATCAGATCCATTGAGAAGACAAATTAGGATGGATTAAAACTGCATGAGGGTAGAAAAGAGAACGGTTGGGCAAACCCCGCAGCCGACAGGGAGATACGAGGTACCAAGTATAGTGAGGTAGGTGCTATGAAGTCAGAATGGATGAGTAGAGGATCAAACATGAATATACAAGATACACTGACTGAGGGAAGCCTTATAGGCAGCCATGGAACAGCAGAATTGGAAACAATCAGTAGAAGGGGGAGAGATGATGACAGCCAGGTGCAGCCGACGGCAGAGTTACGAAGTACCAGGAACAAATTAGGTACAATAACAGGTAGGAGGAACTACAAAGTCAGAAAAGGAAGAATGAGGTTCAAGATGAATGTAGTCTGAAAAGGAGTAAAGGGAGACATGAGGCAAACTGATTGAGACATAGGATTAGTAGAAAATATGCAATTAGGTAAGGTAATGGTAGGATAAAAAAAACTCAAAAGAAAGTAAGGAGCAATCCAAGTAGGGTTGACAGAATGAGGATGAAGAAGAGGTGAGATTCGATAAAACAGCAGAGAAACCAGGTGATCCAGCAGGTAAACATATGAAAGAATGAGGTACCAGAGCTGCCAGAGTCACAGCATCAGCTGGGGCAACGGAGTTCCCTGCTGTGGAATGAGCAGGGAAGCCACCAAACAGACATCGGGACAGTAAACAGCCATGTGAATCAGGATGAAAACATAGATTGGTGGAAGGAAACTAGGAAAATGAATGAATGAAGTTAATATCTGAGGCTGGAGCTGGACCAGCAGATGAAACACGAGCGAGTAATGTGCACTGCCACATAGGGAACACAGCAGACACAATGCAACCCAAGAACACACTAGGAGAGAGCATATTCAGACAGCCAACCACAGCTGGAGTGCAGGCAACTGGGACTACAGAGGCAGGCAGAGGAGGGACGAGCAGCAGAGAAGCAGCACGATTGAAGGAATAGGTCAACAAGGCACAAACACTAAGGAGGACGCCCCTGCAACTAGAAAAAGAATGATAAGAGTAATGGTGGTTGAAATGCCAGGGACAGGCAGGAAGAGTCCACTGGCCGAGAGGAGCAAAACATTGGGCAGGTGCCTGGGGAATGACATCATACCCAATGTGCCAGGATGGAATGGAGCAACAGCTGCACAATGAATATGCCCAAAGGAAAAGACAAAGCAGGATGAGGGAGCCAGAATATGAGGTAGGGAGACATGAAAGTGAGCTATGGATACAGAGAAGCAGGAGGGCAAACAGCAGGGTAGATGCGTGAGACAAGTGGCAGAAAACACCGCAGAATGAGTGAGGTAGGGAGCAAGCCAACAGCCTGAGGCAACTGCAGGGGGCAAACTCAGACATAAGCAGGGAGAGAGGAAGAGCGGCACCTCCAACCACAATGAAAGAAACAAATCCTGAGTAAGCCAGGAGGAGCGGCCTTTAAGGGCCTGATGGGGGGGTGGTTTGTTGCTCCACCTATCGAACTACAGGCATAGCCTTACAATAGACATTTTTGGCAGATGGGGACCTTCTGATCCATCAAGTCTGCCCCTGTTCTCCTACCCCCCGCTTAGCTGCCTGCTTGAGTATCCAGCAATGCCTGTCCCATGCCCATTTGAATTCCCTCACTGTCTTCACCTCCTCCGGTAGGCTATTCCACGGTTCAACAACATGCTCCGTGAAGAAGAATTTCCTCATATTGCTCCTGAACATACCTCCCTTGAGGTGAAGGTCATACCCTCTTATCCTGCTATAGTCTTTTACCTGAAAGAGTTTCTACACCTGTACCTTGTTGTAGCCTTTAAGGTATTTAAATGTCTCTATCATGTCCCTTTTTTCCCATTTCCCATTCCTGCGCTGCTCTAGGGAGTATAGATTAAGTTCACTGAGTCTGGCTTTGTATGGTTTCTGGTGCAAGCCCTGCACCATTTTTGCTGCTCTTCTCTGCACCATCTCTAGCCTATCAGCCTATCTATGTCCCTCCTGAGGTGTGGCCTCCAGAACTGGGAGCAGAATTCCTGGTGGGGTCTTACCAGGGATCGATACAGGGGCATAATCACTTTATGTCTCTTGCTTGTGATGCTCCTTTATATGCATCCCAGGATGCCACTAGCATTTAGTGCTGACTTCTCGCATTGTTTGCTGATCTTGAGGTCATCTGATATGATCACCCCCAGGTCTCGCTCTAGCCTTGTATCCAGCTGCTTCTCTCCCATCAAGTACAGTTTCCCTGGGTTGCGTTTTTCCAGGTGCATGACTTTACATTTTTTGGCACTGAATTTCAATGGTCAGATCCTTGACCATTACTCCAGCTTTCAGAAATCAGAATCCATGCTTTGTTCCCCCTCTGGTGTGTCAACCCTGTTGCTGATTTTAGTGTCATCAGCAAACAGACACACCTTTCCCTTTAGTCCATCAGAAATGTCGCTGATGAATATGTTGAACAGGACTGGTCCCAGAACCAAGCCCTGCAGAACCCCACTAGTCACCCTACCCTCATTTGACAGAGTACCATTTACTAATACCCTCTGTGTTCTACCATTAATCAGTTCATCACCCAGCCTGTTACCTTAAGCCCGACTCCCATGTTCTCCAGTTCGAGTAGTCTCCTGTGTGGAACCGAGTCAGACACCTTACCAAAGTCCAAGTAAACCACATCCACTGCCCCACCCTGATCCACTGTTCTGGTGATCCAGTCAAAGAAATCTACCAGGTCTGTCTGGCAGGACCTCCCTGCTGTGAAACAATGTTGCTCTGTGTCAAGCTGACCACTTTCCTCCAAAAAAGCAATGATTCTTTCCTTCAGTAAGGACTCCATCAGTTTTCTTACCACAGAAGTTAGACTAACTGGACAGTAGTTTCCTGGCTTTTGCTTTTTTCTGCTCTTGTGGAGTGGCACTACTTTTGCCCTTTTTCAGTCCTCCGGAACCTCCCAGCTGTCCAAGGATTTGTTGACAAGCACTGCTAAGCGGGTTGCTAGTTCCCTCCCAAGTTCCTTAAGTATTCTTTGGTGTATCCCATCTAGCCCCATAGCTTCATCTACCTTTAACTTGTTGATTTCCTCTAGTACCCTTTCCTCTGTGAAGGAACTCAGGGCTGTGCCTCCAAGTGGAATATTCTTTTTGCCTATTGTTGGACCGCTGCCATCTGCTTCCTGTGTGAAGACTGAGCAGAAGTATTCATTGAGTACCTCTGCCTTCTATCCGTCATGTTCCGTGGACTGTCCATCCTTTTTTGTGATTCTAGCAATGCCTCTCTTAGTCTTCCTTTCTTCTCGTATGTACCTATAGAATATTTTGTCACCCTTCTTCACTCTCTGAGCCATCATCACCTCTGTCTGTGCCTTGGCATTTCTTATCACTTTCCCTTTCTCTTTTAGTTTTTCTTTGTATTCTGTTTTGTCAGCCTCTTTTCCCTGATTCCTTGTACTTTCTGAAGGCTTTGTGCTTTTCCCTCATCATGGTTGTCACCTCTTTGGAAAACCATAGTGGGTTTCTCTTCTTTTTATCCTTACTGACCTGGTGGGCACACTGTGATGAGACCCTAGTTATTGCATTTTTCAACCTTGTCCAACACTCCTTGATGTTCCCTTTTGTTGTGTTACTAGGATTGTCCCTCAGGCAGGCCTTCATTTTTGTGAAGTCTGCCCTCCTGAAGTTAAGGACCTTAAGCTTAGAGTGTGTGTGTGTGTGTTTTTCTTTTAATTTTGACCAGAGACTTATAGTCTATGTTGAACTGTGTTGAATTGTGTTTATATGTTTCTATTTTGTAACAGTGACAGTACTGTTTATTTTTTATTTGAAGCAAAGAACTACACTTCCTAATAGAAGCCACCCTTGATTATTAGCTGTGGGTACTATTAGAGGTGCTTTCAGAGGGGCGGAGCTAGCTATCCAAGATGGAAGCAGTGTAACTAATATGCTGCAGTACCAGCTTCAACCATCTTGACACATATGACAACGCAGCATCCACTATCCAGGATTTACTCAACGGATTTAAATACAAGGGGCTAAGCTGATCATTTTGATACCTGTATTGTGCAGATCAGACCTCACATTGTCATTTAATCCTAACAACAATAACTGGCTTCACTGCATCTGGCTGACCTGCACGACAGTCCTAAACCACCAGAGTCTAGTTGGCACCCACCTCACAGTGACTGGTGATGGAGGCCTCAAGGGACTTACAACCTGCCACCCCCCAGTCTATGGTAAAGCAACTGGGAAATTTAACTTCACTGCTGAACAAAGTCCTAATAGACACAGCTGCTCTTACTGAAACTACTACAAGTACTGGAAGCAAAATCCAATGCAGCGAGAATATCCAGAACTGGAAAGGGAGAAGCCAGAGAAGGCGAGGGGGGCAGCAAGGTCAGCTCCCAGGATGGGGGCTGATCAAACAAGCAGACGCGCAAGACCGTTAGGCCTATTCTGCTGGCATTATAGTATGTTAGTATGTATGTGATGTTGCAAAATTGACTAGCCGCATAACTGACACTGAAGTACATGTCAAAAGACAATGGAAGATACTGCATGACCACCACTGCCAGCAAAGAGATAATCACAATCAAATTAAATACTTGCTGGCTAAGGTTGATGACCAGGAGAACCAGGGGAGGAGACAGAACGTAAGGATTGTGGACTTCCCAGAGGGGGCTGAAGGCAATGGCATGCTAGCCTTTCTAATGCACGCCCTCCAAATAATGCTGAAACTGAATAACCACCCTTCCCCAGAGCTAGAAAGAGCTTATAGATCTCTAGCACCCAGACTGTTGCCCAGGGATCAGTCACATCCAATCCTGTGTAAATTCTCCCATTACCCTGTCAAAGAAACTTTTCTGAGATCGGTCAGGGACCTGAAAAGACTGCAATGGGAAGGAGCACAGGTCCAACTGTATCTAGACTACTCATACGATCTACTTCACAGGAGGCACACATACAGCCCTGTGGAACAAGCCCTCTATAAGCTCAATATATCAGCTTCACTAAGGTATCCAGCGCATCTGAGAATAACGTTTAAGGGCAAGCAGATCACCTTTAACACACCGGCTGAAGTGAAGATGTTTCTGGCAGACATTGTGGGTGAGAGGGTCCTCCCCACTGGCAGTCGCTCATGCCTCATAGCGAGGCTCAGCACTAGATGGATACATCAGAAGGGCCCATATATCCAGACAATGCCATCAGGAATCCAGCATCAATGTCCGAGGTTGCACCGGAATGGCAAACTCCCCAGAAAGGACAACAAAAGAAGAAAACTGCCTCCAAAAATACTAAATCACCACCGATGCCAGCAGCTAAGACACAGAGAACCAGATCCTGCAGCAAGCAGAGGAAGGTGCACATGTCAGAAGGCAGTGGCTCCTTGAACTATCTGACACCAGTTAAAACTTCCAACCACTTTGAGCCACTCAGCAAGCTTCTTCCAGTGGCCCTAGATCTCCCACAAAAGAACCAGATCACTGATGAGGACGCCCTCCATTCACCGGAGGAGTTGGTCAGAGACTGGGCCCTGATCTTCTGGGATGGGGCAATGGGTCTGGGAAGCCCACAATTGGACCACAAAGCAGGTGCCTTGGTGGAGAAGTTCACTGTTGGATGATGATTTTTGACAGCATTTAGAGAATAAACGGTAAGGGGTTGCAGCTATCCCCCTGATATGCTCCCTCAAGTTAGTAAGGGTTTTGTGCTTTAGTTACCGAAAGGTGCTCTTTAGCATGGGGTAGGGTAGTTCAGTTTAGAGGGTCCTGGGAATGATAGCATGCTATGTAGCTTATTCCCCTCACTCGCTGGAAGCCACAATGCCCTCTTCAATAGTACGGCACACCGTGGCTTCAATGGTGCAGCCGCTGAATATTTTAAAAAATTATTAAATAATAGATTATCTGTTTTGGAAATTACAGGTTGCAACCTGTTATTGCCTCTTCAGTAGCATTTACAACATGGAAGTTTATTATTATACCTGTTTGAATAGCGACCTAGAGTTTATGGTGCACCAGTTGTTAAGTTGTCAGTTGTCTATATGGTGGATTATCTCTGCACATCTGTGAAAACTTTTGGCCCCTAGTTCAACCTGGTAAGGGTGGACTAGCCCCTTACTTATGCCTGACCTGCCTTGAATCCCCCTACCCATGACTTTAGGGAGTAAAAGAATATGCCCTGAGAAGGTAAATTGCAATCCCCTCTTTCATGTCCAAACAGCCTGCTGCCTTGTAGAGTCAGGGAACTCTCTAGTGCCAAGATAGCTCCCATTGGAAACCACATGTCGACAAATATGTACTGACAAGGTGTGTTTCCATATTAGTGATGTGAGAGTTCATCCCATCCTGTGAAACCCTGTTGGTTGACAGGGAAAAGGAAGGGGGAACAACACTAGCTTAACACAAACCAACAGCTAAGGTATCTGACTAAGCATTGATGTCAGCTGTTTTTCCTGAGGGAAGCAAAGGCCCATGTCCTTGGCCGATGGGGTGGTTCACCCACTCGGTGTACAGGCTCCTGTTTACTGAATGTCCCAAGAGCTGCAGGGGTCCTGATTCCTTAACTCGGACAGGGCCCTTGTTGATCCTAGTACTTAAGACCCCTGGTAAGGGGCTTATGGACATACAGGGTGCTGCAGTGTTCCACAGTGAGTTCAAGGGGTTAAAGCGAAGGATCACAGCTGCAGTTCTTTTCTCAGATGGAAGGTTTCCTTGCCGACATTCCATTTCTAACACAATTCTCACTCACCCAAAGGATATGCCATACCTAGTAAGATGTGAGTTAGGTTTCGAGGGATGGGTGGCAGATAGTATCCCTCCCTGCATGGGGAAAACTTTGCTACTAGACTACAGGCTGAATGCAGCACAAAGAACTCACCTTAGTTAGGATAGTGGGGCGAGCAGGCCCAAAATCATATTGGTGACTGGTTCCCCTGTGGCTGAGATGTGCTTCTCTAAAGTAGCACTAGTATGGTTGCCACAGAAGGCATTCCTCCCACCCCCCTTCAAGGTGTAGCACTTAACTGTTGGGAGGCAGGCTGACCCCTTCCCTCCCAGGTCAGTGAAGGTACTACACTTTCTACAGATGGATATTTATGCAAGTAAGCTTACACTTGGTCTCTTATCTAGTCAATGTACTGCCCTTACTCTGGCTATAGAGACAACGTACAACTCATCCCCAGAAAGGCATCCCTACAGTTATCCAATGCCTAGTACAATGGGCTGGTGCTGGAGGTATGACCTGCCTAGCTTTCCTGGGGCTTTCCATGAGGTTAACATTAATAAACAGAATTACATGGGTGATCTCATGGGTTGCCTGTGGCCCAGCACTGCAACTGCTGTTCAACACCCTCTTTGGCGTAGCAGTTTGGAGGTTAGGGCGAGTTGATTATCTTACTAAATGTGGCAAATCTATTGTAGCACTCAAGATGGTGGATTTTGTAGTACTCATATGTTGGCACATAAAATGGAGACACCTGGATTATGGCTAATACTAAGGACATAACAACTACTTCTTGGAATGTGAGGAACCTCAACTCCCCAATAAAAAGGAAAATGGTTCTTTCCTGGCTCAAGAAGCTGGACACCCTGGTTGCTTTTCTCCAAAAGGCTAAGTTAAGCTTTAAAGAAGCTGCTAAGAGGCACATAGTGTTGTGGGCTCAGCCAAAAGGGTTGTTTCCATTCTACTGCACAAAAAATTACAGTGGCAACCTGTGGAAGTTCATACGGGAGGTGAAGGCAGGTGGATTATAAGATTATAATAAAGGTTTTCACTGACCTTTAGTACTGGTTAATATACTGTATATGGCCCTAGTGAAGACATTCCTGATTTCTTCTGTGCCATTTCCCAAAAAATCATGGACCTCTCTTTTCATAACCAAGACATCCTGATGGGCGAGCATTTCAATCTGGTGATGAATCACCTATTAGATGGATCCAATGCTAGGCCTGAACCCCACCAGAGACTCTTAGAGATTCTCAAAGAACTTATCTCTTTACACCAACTGTCAGAAGTATGGTGGGTCTTGCATCCCTCAAATAAAGACTACATCTTTTTCTTTGCCCCAAGAGCCATGGCTTACCTCCTCTAAACTAACCACAGCTACAATAGGGGTTAACATCTCCCCAATATATATTTCAGATTATGCGCCAGTAGCCCTTACATTCCTCCCATCATTGCAAACCCCAAAGTCTCTGATGTGGAGACTGGATCCCCTGCTTCTGCATGACACAGAATTTGTCCTATGGCTGCAGAAAGAAATGAAAGGTTTCTTCAAAGACAACCCTGCTGGCTCTGCCTCTGTTGCCAACATATGGGAAGCCTATAAGGTCACCATAAGAGGCAAAATCATTAGTTTTGCTTCCCACAGACACAAACAGAGAGAACAGGAGCATAAACTGTCAGATGCTGAATTCAGCACCTTAGAAGCTAAATACAAGAAGTGACCCTCCTCTCTGCAATCACATGTGGTGATAGTGGAGCTAACTTCCCTTAGATTAAAACTTAATAACTTGGTGACAAGTAAGGCTGAACTATATATACACAGGGTGCAACATCGGTACTGGGCTGATGGGGAAAGAGCCAGTAAGTTACTGGCCTATAAATTAAAACAGAGGCAGGCAGAGAGAGCTATACACAAATTAAAGGATGAATCCATAAACCTAACCCCAAACCTCAAAGCCATTAATGACATTATGTTCAGTTTCTATAAAACCCTGTACTCAACACAAGTGAAGTGGGATACGAGTACCTATAGTCAGGGCACCATGTTTTTTGCAATTCTGCGGTTGCAGCAGTAGCCGCAGAAATCAGGGCTGCCCGCAGAAATCAGTGCTTGCTGCAGAAATCAGGAAAACCAGCCACACAGCCACAGAAATGCTAGCTGTGCTATGCAATCACACAAGACAAGGGCATAGCTACTGATATGTTAAGTATGCCATGACATACATGCTCTTTAGAAGAGGCAGCAAACTGGTGCCATCCGCTACAAAGCTGAAAAGCTAGTGGCTGCATGCCATCTTAACTCATGCTGGCTCTTGTTACGTAATTCCATCCAACCAGTATTGGGGGGGACTGACGCAAGAGTAGCAGAGCTTGAATAGGTCCACGGCAGTTATGATTTGCTGCTGTGTAGGTGTGGGTAGCTCAGCCATGTTATTTTTTCATTGTGAGGCTGCTCATGGTGCATGCTGAATCCTTGGAAGATGAATTTGGAAGGAAGAACCAGAAGGTGAGCTGTAGTCAAGAAGTGAAAAGATTCAGTGGTACCTGTGGAGGTGGTATCGATCACAGTGTGGTGACAGGTATCGTAGGAGGAGCCGATAGCAGAAACATAGGGCTGGCGGCAGATTGAGCATTGGACTCAGTCCCCACTGGTGGACATCGATAACAGTTTTGATTTGTGGGACGCAGTTCTCTACCTGCAAGTATGCCAGTAATTTCTTGGCTGATTTGAACCTGCAGCCTAAGTGATTACATCAAGCTCAGTTCTCAAGGAGGGTCAAGTTGCCCAGCTGCAGCAGAGTTGGGGACCAGGGTATACTAGAACTGGAGCAAGCAGGTATGGAAAAAAATCGAAATGTAGAGTTTGATTGCTGCTATACACAAATGAAATGAGGGTCACTGACTGAAGAACACCACAGCCCCCTGAGTTGCGAGCAGAAGAGAACATGCTAACCAAGATTACTCCAGCTTAATAAGAATGACTTGCTTGCATTTTTTAGTGTGTCCCCCAAAAGAAAAATCAGGAGTCAACAACTCCTACAGACACTGCAAGGTACACCCTCCTTCACTTTTATAGGAAGACAATCCCCGACACAAAGATTTGTACACTGCACTCAACATGTTTGTTGCAAGGCAGCTGGGTAGTACTAGTTTAAAAAAATAATCTAAAAGGATGTTGATCAATACCAGAAAAAATGGCTTTCAAGTTGGAGTCTCTTTTATATCTGCTAACTGTAAATATAAACCAGAAGAAATCCAAGCTGGTTTTGCCTTCTGTGTAGTTTTAGCTATGTGTGTATGTCCTCCTCTGATTATAACCTAGGAGAACAGCAAAGGCCACCAATTTCCAAAAGAACAGATGAGCCTTCAAATTCAGGGTGGGAGGTAAAATTCATTAAAAGAGAACACTGATGCCCATGGCTGTGCCAGGTTTGGGTTATTGCAGTTTAATATTTGTGATAAGAATACTTTTAAATGGCCAGCTGTTCCACTTTCAGTATAGCAGAGTGGTTGTTCGAAGGCAGTCAAAGGGTTAACAAATACTTAATCCCTTTGAAGGTGTGCTGTTTAGCCTCAATTTATCTGCTGCAGAATGGTCGCAGAATCAGCAGTTGTTCTGCTGCAGAAAGTATGAGGTCCTGCCGCAGAATGTAGGTCCACTTTGCTGCAGTAAACACGGGGCCCTGCCTATAGTAAATTCAACCAATCATTGTCCCTCCCCAGACTGGCAGATAATCAGAAAACAGTCCTGAATCAGACTATCACCAAGGAAGAGACTGCCTCAGCCATAGCTAATATGGCCCTACACAAGGCCCCAGGAGGAGATGGCTTTCCAGTGGATTTTTACAAGCGGGTTCAGCCCCTGATAACTACTCCACTGGCCATAATGCTGCAGGAGGTCCATGCACTAAACTGATTCCTGTCCACCTTGGCAAAGGCCATTATAATGGTGCTGCCCAAGGAGGGCAAAGACCATGCCCTCCTTGCCAGCTACAAACCCATCTCACTAATCAACATGGATGCTAAGATCCTGGCCAAAGTCTTGGCCTCCCAGTTACAGAAATCCTTACTGGACCCAGCACACCACTCCCAGGTAGGGTTTGTTAAAGGTAGAATTAGCTCTGACCATATTCGGGCTCTCATTCCCTTAATGCAGATGGTGGGAGTCCTCCCTTCCCCATCAGCTGCGATCACAGTAGACTTCGAGAAAGCCTTTGACTTGGTGGAGTGGGAGTACCTGCACATGGTGTTGGAAGGTTTTAACATAGGCCTCTATTTCACAACATGGGTTAAGGCATCGTATGCAGGCCCGATGGCAAGAGTGCTCGTGAATGGGAAATTGTCAGACCCTTTCCTTCTGCAAAGAGGGACAAAGCAAGGGTGTCCTTTGTCCCTTCTGTTGTTTGTCCTGGCCATAGAAACCCTGGCTGCAGCCCTGAGAGCCCACCTCATGGGAATAATCAATACACTACCAAGCTATATGCTGATGATTGCCTGATTCTGACCCGAGACCTACTCCTCAGCCTCCCACACATCCTATCCACACTAAAAATATATTCGGAACTATCAGGTCTAAAGATCAATGTGTCAAAATTAGAGATCCTTCCTTTAAATGCCCTCACCTCTCCAGCTCACCTGGAGGACCTGGGACTAGCATGGGCACACGCAGACATTAAATACCTGGGGATCAGAATTTCTCCTAATGTAGACTCCCTGGTGGATGTTGTGACAGGGTGGAATAGGATCTTGTCCTGGTTGTTATGGAAAGAGTTTGAATGCAGGAACTATTCTATTTTCTCCTTTTCTGTCTCTTGTTTATCTGGTTGTGCAACCAAATTTTCCTGCGATACCTATGATCTGATCACCCTGGCAGTCTCGCAGTTCTCTGCCTCTCACTGTCTCTTAGTCTTCCCTTGTTGTCTGTCTTTTTCTCCCTTACATATCTGCTGATATAAAAATATATGCAAGTCATTATGTTGGAAATATAACTGATATTGGGATCCCTTTGTTTAGAAATTATACAGTGTTAATTTTTGAAATGTATATAATTATAGTTTGAGATGATTGCAAAAAAGCTATTGGAAAATCAAGAAGTTACCTTAGTACAATTTGTAAGCCTTTTGCAGAAGAACTGTGGAAAAAGGGCCTCAGCTCAGGCACACTGTGTTCCTGCCAGCACCTGCTTGAAACATACAAGAACATTTTGGAAGATGCTTGTTAAGAATAGGGGTTGTAAGGACTTATAAGAGAGCTGAGCTGCAATTGCTTAAAAAAGAAGAATGGACACAGAGATTGAAGAAAAACTCAGATGGGCTTTTTCTGTTTTATTTTGCCTTTGTAAATAGTTATACTGAACAAGTTTATTTTTTTATGTTACTGATAGTGTAAATAAATATTTCTGGTGAATTCTACAACTGCTCCTGGTTTTCCTATGCTTCCTGACCTGTGCCTCAATGATAGGTATTAATTTTAAGCCACTGATAGAAACCCTCCGGAAGGACACAGCTAGGTGGGACCACCTGCATCTGTCTCTGGTGGGGAAAATAACCGCGATTAAGATGATGTTGGCCCTCAGGGTTTGCCACTTATTATCCCATATTCCTGTGGTATTACCTGACAAATGGGCTAAAAATCTAAATGGCTTAATCAGTAAATTTCTGTGGGGATCATCAAGGCCAAGGTATAGCAAAGCCAAGCTACAGGCCCAGAAACTGAGAGGGGGTGGAACTTGTTGACTTTACCCTATATTCCATAGCTTTTATAGTGGCAAAATCCTTGAAAGGGATAGGTCACTTGTTCTCCCCTCCCAGCCTAGATAATATTTGAAAGGGATATGCTGAATGCCCCCCCCCCCATCTGCTTTACTGGTTCGTCCCCAACCCAAAGAGTTGCAACATTGGCTCACCATCTATAACTTACACCTAGTGTGGCATAAACTAGGGCTCCAGACAAGAAACTGCCTCAGTCTGGGTAAATGCATTCCTCTGTGGCTCAGTCCAGATCTGTACATTAATAGTAAACCAGTTAACTGGCCAGACTGGCAGTCTAAGAATATAGAATACCTGGGGGACCTTGAAACCCCTGGAGATACTCCCATGGACTCATTCCAAGGACTAAAAACAAGGTACAGTCTGCCACAAAAAAGATTTTTGCAGGTACCTTCAGACCAGAAACCTCTTCACCTCCTGGGCTAAACAAAAGTGTTCTTGCACTGTATGTACCAAACATAAGGAAGGTATATGGACCTTGTTGCCAGCTGAGTCCTGGGTTAAGCATCCAACAGGCCATGCAGATAACATACAAAAGTTTATGAGGGACAGTGCCCCAAACCCCTCCCTCCCAGCCAAGGCCAAGTGAGAAAGAAAGCTGAATACCCTGATTATGGAACAACAGAGGCAGCAATGCAGGCTGGGAGTACACCATGTCTGTTACAGTCAGAGAAATCTGCTCATCCAAAACAAAGTAATGCATGTGTGGTACTGAACCCCTACCCAACTGAAAGTGATGGGATTGCTCCCTGCTGACACATGCTGGAGGTGTGGCACCCTTGGTGTGGCTCTGCTTCACATCCTGTGGGAGTACCAGTTTTACTATGCCACCATGACAACAGTGTTGTCGGCGTGTGGCATAGAGATGTCTAATATTCGACAGGTGAAAATTTGCCTGTCAGACATCGGTCAGTTTTCCATCAGGCGCTTGTGCTCTCGACCTCCTCTTCTAGGATTGTTAACTCCAGTCAGAGTTAATGCGAAGGGGGGGGTGAAAATCATCTTAAGGGTGAAATTTTACCAGCGGGTCCCCCACAGCGATAGTTTTGATTCTTGTTAAAACTGTCACTGTGGGAGATTTTGCCTACGGGGTTTTGCCCTTGCGTTGGTACACCAGTAGGTCCCTCCCCTGATCCCACTGTGGTCCTCAGTGATTAGTCAATGCTCTAAAGTCTTTGGGATATCTCTTCCTTCTTATTCTGAGCTCTGGATTTTGGGCCTGTCAACTCCAAGTCACGCCCTATCCAAACACCAGATGCTTTTGCTCATACAGGCCTCAGTTGAGGTGAAAAGGCTAATCCTGATGCATTGGAGAAAGCCTGATGTCCCATTAGAAAAAGAGTGGTATAAGACTATGGAGGATTTGGTGAACCTTACCAGAATGTCCTGCTATAAATCTGGGAACACATCGAAATATGATGCAGTCTGGGCCCATACCTCTCTTTCATTAACTCACTGTCTGCTGGTAGAAGTACCAGGAACATGAAGGATAGGATAAGACCACCCAGAACTTCCAAGTATATATGGTGGAATAAGTTGTTTATGACTGTTTATGATCTCTCCTCTAGGTATCTTGAATGCTAAATTGTGGACAACCACTTGGTTTCCTCCCCCCTCATCTTCTACACTCTAGGTGAAGAAGTTTAACCTCCTCTGCTTTTCTGCTAACCCTTTCTGGTCATACAACTCAAAGTTATGATGCGCACAGGTCCATGAAAGATGGGTAAGTCATTCTCATGCATCTTTTACCTGAGTAGCCTTCACTATGTACTTCCTGTATATCTGAAGGTTATGTTCCTTAGGCTCTATCTGTTTTATGATTTTAGTTATACTGTTGTAGCACTTTGTAATAGTTGTGGTGATGTTGTAAACCACTCCTTTCAGCTGTTCTTTTATTAAGATTTCAGTACCTGTAATATTTCTGAACTCAATAAAAAGATTAACTGTTAAAAAAAGAGGTACTTTTGACTTAGCTGACTCAGGTTACATATGGTACTTGGTGGGGCACTAGGTTTTAAAAACTAATGAAAGTAGTGCCACATAACCAGATTTATTATACACACTCTTTTTTCCATCACCAAAAAAAAAAAAAATACCAAACACCAATGACCAGAAAACAAAAAAAATATTATGAACTTTGCCCACTGCTGTTGACTCCAGCCTGTCAGTTTGTCTGTCTTTACCTGTATTGATGCTTTTGGTCCTCTTCTTACTGAAACCCCCTTCTGCTTAAATGAAATCTAAACACAATCCAAAGGTGTGGGTAATCCATTGATTCACTTTATTTACTTCATCTTAATGTTTAAACTTTTTACAGTAGATTGAATACCATATGTTCAGTGTGTGCTACTCATTCCACTCCACACTAATCACACTGACTATGCCAAAATGGCAAATCATGTGGTGAGTGTCATTCATTCCAATTTGTCCTAGCTGTCAATGCTGCTATCACCTCCCTTACCCTACTATTCTGTCCTAATTCAAAGTCTGACTCTGGAACCAGGTATGATGTTGATGAGGCAGATGATGCAGAAGCTTCAGGATCTTCAGGTGAGATGTTGCTCCCAAATTCTTTGACTAGAAATGCTCTCACACTGGACACTATGCCATCCACACTGGTGCAAGATAAGATGTCAGGGGCAAAGCTTGTTATCTCACAAACTTACAGAAAAATGAAAAGGTGTACATAAGAATGTTTCTAACTGAGGACATGTTAAAAAAAATGTACAAAACCATGTTACCTTGAATGACTTCACTGTGATTTCTTTGGTGACGGCCTGACAGGATGTCCTTACCCACTCCAGCATCTTCTCTTTAGACTGGGCTCAGGGATTGCCATCTGGGGTTAATTTATATTCATCTGTTGTGAGACAGTTGTCGTAATATTCTTGATATGCTGCCTTGCATGAGTCATTCCAGGACACATTAGCAGGCTGTAATAGTTTTGTGCACTCCCCTTCCCAGAATAATAGCCATTATTTTTGGGGTTTGATTGTTTTGGGTTTCTTTCTTTACTGCTGGGAAGATGTTGCAGCAGAGTCGCTGTCTGAAACTGATACTACCCCATACCGTCTCCATCCATTGCAGATTTAACACCTCATTCATCACGCCATTATGAAATAGTCCCACTATCACACCTGGAAAGTTCATTATTTCTTTAGGGAAATGTCCTTAAGAACCACAAATTGTGTCAGTTTTCTGCCATCTGCCATTGCTGTGAGACAGACTGTGATACATTGTTTCACATGGCCTGTAGTGAGAAGGGGGACTGATTTAGCACCAACTGCACCTATTGTGTAGTTTCCTGGCATGTCTGCCCACACTGCCTTTCCATCTATACTCCTGACATTGCTGAGGGGGGTTGTGTGATTTTTTTTTTAACAGTCTGCTGCAAAACTTAACAAACTCAACAACTTTCAGGATGCAGTCCTCTAGTAGTCAATGGCCAACAGTTGTTTTTTGTCTCCATTGTGAATCCCCAGCCCCATAAGAACTTACCGACCCAACCTCTGCTGGTATGAAAGGTAGGGTCCTGAATTATACAGACACCTTTTGGTGCTATTGACCTCCGAGTCACTCTCATATGATGTTTATGCTGGAGGGAGATCCAGGATGCCAGATGACTCTCACTCTGAGGATAATGGCACCTGCAACCCTTACCATCCATCCTGCGCCTTTTTTCTTATTCCCCATGGCACCTGTAGCTGTAAGCTTTTTCTCAGGAACTGGCAGTTTTTTACATCATTTCTGCAGTTGCTTCTTGTTGATATTAAGAGAATTAGCAACTGGTTGATTTCTCTCCAGAATGGCACACTTTGCTGTAGCAAGCTTGCAAGTCATGCGCCTTTCAGTTTGGCATTTTTGTTTGGCTTTGTATTGTTCACCAAATGTCAAACAGCACTTTGACAGCAGAATTGACAGTCACAGATGTTTAGTGACAGCTGACAATTCTTTTAAATCCAGTCAATTAAGCAACTGAAAATTGACCAATTGATTATAAGCCACCTTCTTATAATAGCCATGGCTGAGATTGGCCAAGTCTATTGTAAGCTGCGTCTTATAATCAAAAATATACAGTAACTGGATTATTGTAGTTGTAGTAGTGTGTGCTTATTTATTTTATTTATTAGAGGTATCGGAATTACAAACCTTTGAGTCTTACACTCATTTACAAAGGCTCCACGTCACATTACAAAGAGTACAAAATAGTGATCAGAGATACAATACAGAGGCAGTGACGGAACAGTAGTTACACATATATACAACAACTACACATTAGCAAGAAGTAAGTAAATACAGGTATTCAGAAGTTGGGGGAGGAAAACAGTAGGAGTGCAATGATCAGAGGGTTAGCAGGATGGAGATTATTTGCTGTAACTCAAAAGCAGTTAAGGACTTAGGTTAAAAGCCCAGGTTCATGCCAAAAGGTGAGTGAAAGGGGGAGGGGGAACTGAGGGGGAAACAGCAGAGGGAAAAGAGGAAGGCCTGGAAAAGTCATACATTCCGTGGTTGGAGGGAGTACCATGGGGTGGGCTAGTAGCAGTCACAGGTACTTGAGGAACAGAGGTGTTCCCTGAAGGTGTTTTTTTTTTTACATACACTATTTTTTTTTTTATGTTTTTTCTCCCCTTACCAAGGGTCATGGCATACACTGTGTATGTGCAAGTGGAGACATGCATGCATGCCAGGATCCGGTGACCCCTTCCACCCCAGACTTGCATCGCTGCTCCTATTGCCTGCACACCCATCGGGCTTCTGCCTGATGGCTGTTGGACTATGGAGGAGTGGGTATCCTTCCCTGGAGGGGGAAATCCCACCTCAGCCCTCCCTCCTGCTTGCTCCCCAGTGACCCGAGGTCATTCCGGAACCCAGGTCGCTGGCATGACACGAGGTGTGATGTCCAGCACCACCGGGCCAGCCCCTGAGGGTAGTTTTAAAGTGGCCTATTTTATTTTCAGAGGAGATGGCACTGGGCAGGGTATTCATCCAGAGGAGGGCTCTATAGAAGAATGATCTCTGGCCTTGAGTAGTTTGACAGCGAGGAATCAGGAGTGAGGGTTTGGTGGAGCTCTAAGTATCACTAAAGGTGCAGGTTGTAGCAGGTTGGTGAAACCGGTGGGGGGGGGGGGCTAGGCTGATGGTGATCTTTTTGGCTAGGAAGCATGTCTGGTACCTAAGTTTCCCATCAAGGTCAAGCCAATTGGAGAGACTGTAAAGAGCATAAGTGTATGTCAAACCAGAGCAGCCTGTAGCAAGGTGACAGGCTTTGTTTAAGGAAAAACAGATTCTGCAGAGGGCAGAGGTATCAGCCGACCCTTAAACCAGGATCCCATAATCGATAAGGGACAAGATGGATGATGAGACTGCTAGTCGGAGGGCTTTTGGGGGGACACAATGTTTGAGCCAGTGGAGTAGACCATTTCTGACATTGACAGTGGAGCTAAGGCAGTGTATATGCTCGTGGAAGTTGAGTGCCAAGTCAGGGTGACCCCGAGGTATTTGAAGTTGTCGACCTGCTCAAGGGGTAATAGTTGGGAGTTATGAATAATTAGTGAGTAGACTTTGTGATGGCTCTGGTTTGTGAGAGAACATCATGACTTTGTTTTGTTTGTGGTTTAGAATCAGGCGGTGGTCAGTGAACCAGGATTCGGCATCTGTGAAGGACTTCTGTAGGGATAGTTGCAGTGAGTTTGAATCGGGGTGGGTGGAGAAGAGAACTGCATTGTCGGCACATAGGAGTAATTGCCCAGAGCAGACCCAGGGACAGGTGTCCAGAAATAGACTAAAGAGGAGCTGGCAGTATAGCCCAGAAGTTACAATAACAAGCTGTGCATGAGCTTAGTACATCCAGCAGACAGGCCTGGGTTTGAGTCCCTCAACTTTCACTTGCATACTGTGTGACTGAGCAAATAACCTAACCTTCCCAGTGCTCCAGGGTTGCCCCTGAAAACAGACACCTGTTCCTAGTGGGCCTTACCCATTTACCAAAGAATAAAATAAAAAGGAGGGGCCCAGGATGGAACCCTAGGGCACCCAACTTAACCGGGAGGCAGGAGGAGAGTGTGTCATTAATTTTAACTTGTTGTGACCTACTGGCTAGATAGTCAGCAGACCACTTTGTGGCATCCTGGGAGAAACCCATATGGGAGAGAGCAGATAAAAGAAGGGAGTGGTTCATGGTGTCAAAGGCTTTTGACAAATCCACAAAGACCGAGCCAACCAGACACCCTCTGTCCAGAGCAGTATGGATAGGGCTGGAGAACTCCAGCAAGGCAGTAGTGGTGCTGTGCCCTTTGCGAAATCCGTGTTGTTCCCGGCAGATTAGGTCATATTTGGTGAGGTGGTTTGTGAGTTGATCAGAGATTATTTTTTCAAGGGCCTTTGGGGGGGAATGAAGATGGGGTAGTTCCTGGGGGGAACTGCAGTCGCCATTTTTGTGGATGGGGGTAATAACAGCATTTTCCCATTTTGAGGGGAATTCGCCATGGCAGAGGGAGCAATTAAGAATCTTGGTTAGTGGGGTGAGGATTACATCCAGGGTCATGTGAAGGAGTCTAAGGTCCAGTGAATCACTACTGTAATGCGACTTACCTAAGGCCTTTAAGATGTAGGGTTTAGACACAGAAGGAGTGAGGGCTTTGAAGAGAAAAGGTGGGGGGATGGACGGGGAGGATGGGGGTCAAAGAAATTTGCAGGTAGTACATTACTGAGGTCAGAAAAGGAGGAATTGAGGGAGGTCAGCGGTGGCCTGTGGGTCAGTGGAGATACTGGCATTGATAGTGAGCTGAGTGGGGGGGAATCGATACAGTTTTCCCATTGAGCTCCTTCAAGTTATCCCAAAACTTGCAGACAGAGCCCCAGGAGGTGATGAGGGCTCACCTGTCAGCTTTGGCTTTGCGTATGTCCTGGGTGCATTTATCCCTAGCAGCCCGATAACGTTGTTTATCATACAGTTTGCCTGATTCAAGAGCTAAGTGCCATAGAGTGTCTCTGTGGCGCATTTGATCTAGGAGAGCCTGAGATATCCAGGGGGTGTTGGGGCCTTGATAACACATTTAGTGAGCGGGGAAAATATGTTGCAGGCAGTGTTAAAGGTACGTATAAAGTAGTCAAGAGCCATATCAATGTCAGGAGCCAGGTCAAGGGTGACCAGTCCCAGTGGAGTAGGCAGTTTTTGAGGTGACCCAGCTTAACCAGTTTGAGCTGATGCTGAATAATGGTTTTAGGGGCTTTTTTTTTTTTGTCTTACAGGACCAGGTGCAGAGTACTGGCACGTGGTCATTCAGGGCATCAGGGAGGACCGAGACACCAGAGGTTTTATTAGGGCGATTGGTAAGTGCCAGGTCAATTAACATAGAGGTTCCAGTTTTGGGATTTAAATGACTAGGGCATGTTACAATTTGAGAAGAGATCCAGGGCATCAGTGGCATCCTTAAGGGGGGGCCACAGCATTAGGTAACTAGTTAACGTTGAAGTTCACTACAACAATGATCTCTGACTTGGGGGCAGGAGGGAAAGGTAGTTCAGTAGAGACTGAAATGCATGTGATTGGTTTCTAGGGGGGGTATACTGTAGATAGAAGCTGTAAAGAGGGGGGCCTGGCCATGCTAGTGATGATTTTCAGAGATAGTGCCTGGGCACTGAAATCCAGCTAGACAGGAGAAAATGCATGGCTCTGCAAAGAGTCCCGGATGTAAATAGCACAGCCACCCCCATTTTTCAACTCTGTCCTTATGGAAGGGGGTGTACCCAGGAACAGAGACTGCCGAATTTGGGGTGTCCTTAGAAAGCCAGGTCTCAACAATGGATAAAATGTCTTGCTGGTGCTGGGCTAGCAAACTTTGAAGGGTAGCAACATTTTTCAGCATACTACAGATATTAATGGACAGGATACTGAGTCCATTTATGTCAAAAGAGTTTGGGTTGTGGCCGGAGGGGGCCCAGGGTTTGGGTAAACATTCCCCGACATTAGCAGCAGGAGTAGGAGGGTACTTAGCAAGGTATACTTGAGCTGCTTATAAGGCCGCGCTGACACAGAAGAGGTGGATTGGTTTGGTACAGATGACTGGGATGGGGAAGGAATGTAGGTGGGATATGGCAAGGAAGAAGGTAGGCAGGAGGGAGGTGAGTCTGGGGAGGGCATTGTCAGGAACAAGTGGAAGGAGGGTATGGGTGGAAGGCAAGAGTAGAGACAGTGTGGATAAAAAAGTTGCCATTTAAGGTGGGTGTGACAGGTGAGCAATTTAGGCTAGTGGGGGCCAAAGTGGGGGTGCTAAGGGAGAAGAGCATAATACAAAAGGTGACAAGGGGGGTAGTGGGGGAGGCGAGGTAGAACGAAGCCATAGTAATCAACATGCGAAGTGGGGGTAGGGAGTTGACAGGGAAAGAAGATTCACAAACATGAGGATGTGGGATAAGAGGGACTAAAAGGCACCTAGTAACTGGGCAGTCCATTTGGCACAGTAGTAGCATCCTGGACTACAGCGCTGAGGGTGCAAAGTTCAAGTCTGGGAGACTAAAAAGTTCACTCAGCATGTGAGGAAACAGAGCCAGAAAATTAGGGGGCAAGGAGGTAAAAAGTTGGTCTAGAGGTGGAATTATGGTCTGCCTTAATTAAATTAAATAATTTTAATTATTTAATTTAGGTAGGGGTCGACAGGGAAAGAAGATTCACAAAGATGGGGACATGGGATAAGACGGACCAAAAGGCACCTAGTAATAAGTCAGTACAGTTGGTGCAGTGGTAGAGTCCCAGACTAGAGTGTGGAGAGTGCAACATTCAAATCTGGAGGGTGGAGTCAATGAAGTTGACTCAACAAGTAGTGAAACCAAGACAGAGAATTAGGGGGAGAGGAGGTGGATTGTTGGTTTAGAGGGGCCAGAGATGATGGGGAAAAGAACTGGAGTTGCAAGGGGACTACAGAGATTCCTAATGGCAGGAGAAAAAAAACAGCAAAAGGGAACACAGGCACTTAGAAAAAAATAGAAGAGGTCTGTGGTAGGGCTTGGCTTGTCTGTCAATGGGTTTGCCTGGAGGGTATCCTTTTGTGTCCTAGTCTATGTAATTGTTTTATGTATGTCTGTCTTACATGGACTGGCCACCCATGAATCTTTTCTGTCATGTTTAATTTCATTCTTGTTTGTTAGACTGTATTCAGGATTTAGATCCCTTTAGTGGTGTTGGCACAAATTGGCAGAAGTAATAATAAATGGAGGGTAAATGTTCTGCTAACTAGAATTTTCCAGTAGCACAGTAAAACAAATACCCAGTAACTCCTGCCTTGTGCTAAAGTAAAAGAAAGATTAGCGTATTCTTTCAAAGAGGTTTCCTTGCCTCTGCTGTGCAGCGGCTCATTAGCTGAAAGATAGAGACTGCTTTCTCGCTACATCTATATTTATTTATTTATTTTTATTTATTTAGTTTTGTTAACCAGGTTAGGTGCGCTAGCCAAGAGTTGACTATTTTCAGGCACGACCTGGGAGAATACATACATAAAAGAGATGAGATTATACAATTACATAGTATATGGTTACATAGTATATAGTACATGTAGGTAAGAATACAGATCAATTCAGACAGTACTAGAGATTATACATATGGCTAGGTGGCGATGACACAAGGTGACAGTAGTACAAGCAAATAACAACTGAGACTAGGCTAAGTGGCTGCTATTAAGACAAAAATAAGGCAAATATTGTTCAGAAGTGCAGCAGTGTCCTGGGCGAGGTAGGGTGGCTAGCTGTGAGGCATCAAGTGGGATCAAAGTATGTGCAAGGGTCCCGGGATAGGTGGCGATATAGTTCTTTTTTGAATATTGGGTGGGAGTTCGCCTGTCTTAGGGCAGATGGGAGGGAGTTCCAGGTGGCATAATAACAGAGTAAAAGCAAGGTAACAGGGTGTCTAGTTAGTTAAACTATGTAACAGAGTTTTTTTTTCTTATGACATCTGCTTGCTGTTTTAAAGGAAAGCTTTGTTTTATTTACCCCTCTATGATGCAGTCTTTCACAGATTCTCTAAGGAGCTCCTTGAAGCTGGGCAGAATCGCAGCACCTGCAAACCGCTACTGAAAAACTGAATGAAAACAGTCGCGCTTGCAAGAACAAACTGTGGCTGCTATGCACTGTCAGAGGTAAAAGCCTTTTAGCAAGTAAGTGTTTGAATGCAGTTTCCTTTGCAAGTGCTTACCAGAGTAAACCGATGATAGGTTCTTCTGTTTCCTTCTCTCAGCCATTCTCTCCAAGAGCCAGCCAGCCTCATTTCCATTACCTTTATGCAGAGCTCAGCTGAAGGAGGAGCTTACAGAATGAACTTATGATAGGAAACTGGATCCATCCAGTGCATAGAATGTTATAATATTGTAATGTACACTTGAATGGGAGGTATTGTACCTATATTAAATGTTTGTAATAAATATAACAAGGGAATAAAATTGCATATTGCAATGAGTAGTGACTGACAGCTAGGGCGGACCAATCCTAGAGTCCAGACCCCTTTATATTCTGGACAGGGAGAGAGTCAAGCTAGAATCGAGTAGGGTGTTGAAGGAGAAGCACCCTTCAGCCTAGTTCCTACTAGTACTGTATGTTATTTTGTCGATTGCTGAAGTTAAGCTGTTATTTTCTTTTCCTTCATTTATTCCTTTGTCATTGAAAGTCTGTTTTATTTTGTTCTGTAAATATTGAATAAATCAAGAAACCTCGAGCTATACATCAGTGCATGTGTCCATCTGTCATCCCACAGCCTTTCACAAGGTCATGTGATCTGATGAGGTCAATGAATTAAGGGACAGCCTGGGGAGGGTGGTGCAGTCGATGCAAAGCATTGACAGCTAACACCCTCAGGTTGAGTTCAGCAGGAAGGGAGATGATTTACTTTTAAGGGCTTCCACTGTCCATGCTGTCCCAGCCTAGTGTGCTGTGTGTAGGCTTGGCTTGTCAAGTGTGATGGGACTGGGGTTCCAGGAAGAGCAAACAATAGGATTCATTAGTATGCAGTTGGAGGGGGGTGCTCTTACCAGAACACAAGCTACATTATAATCTAGTGCAAGCATCTAGCAAAGTTGTTAAACGTTAGCAATACATACAGAACTTCTAGCAGTGTTGTTAAAATACAGTACATTCAGAGTTTGTGAAACGCTAACAGCACTAAGCTCTACACAGCAAAGAAAGGAAACACAGAAGGAGCAGGACTGAGAACTGTACCAGTTAAAGCAGAATGAAGCAGGGTAGGCAGTCAGAACAGCAAAGGCCCAAACCAAGGAAAAGATAGCCAACTCCCTTAAGAAGGGGAATAAAACCTTTTATAGGTACATTAGGGAGTGAAGGAAGACTAAGGGAAGGATACTGAGGCTGAAGCACTCTGGATAGGGGGGTTGATATCAGTCCTTTCACAGAAGAAAGGGTTCTGAAAGAACTCCTAAAACTGAAGGTGGACAAAGCAAAGGGGCCTGACGGGATTCACCCCAGAATTCTAAAAGAACTAAGGGGAGAACTAGTAACACCACTGACTACTCTCTTTAACAAACTGGGGGAGGATGGTGTGGTACCTGAGGACTGGAGGAGGGTGGATGTGATTCCCCTTCATGAAAGTGGGAGCAAGACAGAGACAAGAAACTACAGACCTGTTAGTTTGACCTCAGTGGTAGGGAAAATGATGGAATCACTTCAGAAGGAAAGAATTGTTGAGTACCTAGGGCCAGTGGTGCACATGACCCAAGGAAGCATGGATTCACACTAGGAAGGTCATGTCAGACAAATCTAATCAATTTCCTTGACTGGCTGACCAAAGTAGTAGACCAGGGAGGTGCTGTGGACATGGCCTACCTAGACTTTAGCAAGGCATTTTACACAGTCCTACACAAACGATTAATAAACAAATTAGCCAGTCTGGGAGTGGGTCCCAGGGTGGTAGCCTGGGTAAAACATTAGCTGGACAACAGGACACAGAGGGTAATAGTAAACGGAGTCCACAGTGAAGAAAGGGGGGTTACTAGTGGTGTACCACAGGGTTCAGTACTGGGTCCAGCCCTTTTTAATATCTTTATAAGTGACATTGCAGAGGGACTGGAAGGAAAAGTATGTCTCTTTGCAGATGACAGAAAGATCTGCAACAGGGTTGATACACAAGGTGGGGTGAAAAGGATGAGAAGGAACTTGGCAAGGTTGGAGGAATGGTCAAATGTATGCCAGCTTAGATTCCACACAAAGAAGTGCTAAGTAATGCACCTGGGAAACAAAAACCCAGGGAAAGAGTACACAATCGGGGTGAGATACTGACAACAACAAAAATGGAAAGGGACCTGGGTAGTTATATCTGATGACCTAAAGGTGGGCAAACAATGTGAGAAGGCAGTAAGGAGAGCTGGAGGGATACTGGGTTGCATAGGAAGAGGTATCACCAGTAGAAAACAGGAAGTTGTTATCCCTCTCTACAAACCATTGATGAGACCCCATCTGGAGTACAGCATGCAGTTCTGGAGACCCCATCTTCACAATGACATAGACAGGGCGGAGGCTGTCCAGAGGAGGGCAACCAAAATGGTGCAGGGACTGCACCAGAAGACATATGAAGAAAGACTAAGGGCGTAATATGTATAGCCTCGAGGAAAGGAGGGGGGGGGGTCATGATAAAAACTTTCAAGTATCTCAAGGGAATCAACAAAGTCCAAGAGGGTAGCATCTTTCAGAAAAAGAGATGTGCCAGAACAAGGGGGCACTGTTTGAAGATAGAGGGAGGATGGCTCAAAGGTAATGTAAGGAAGTATTTTTTCATTGAGAGGATTGTAGATGCCTTGAACAGCATTCCTGAGGTGGTCATGGAGTCAAAAACAGTGGGGGAATTAAATAATGCATGGGACAGACATAAGGCAATTCTAGTGGGGGGTAGAGGAAGTAGGCTATTGGTTAACTAGGATCTGCATCTTATGCATTAGATAGGGAAATGGGCAGACTAGGTGGGCCAAGTGGTCCTTATCTGGCTTCAAATTCCATGTTTCTATGTAAGAAACAGTGCATAGGAGATAGAACAGCCCAGCAGAGTGCTCAGTACCCTGAAAGTCCCTATAGGAATCGTGGGCAGACTCCAGTCCAGTGGTAGGAAATGCTTCAAGAAATATTCTATCAGTCACTGTCAGAGGGTGGAAAAGGCCCTTTGATTGTATTAGCCTACAGGCTGAACAAATAAAATGACCTTGAGCCTTGAAAATTGTATCCATCTGCCTAGTGAGCTGTAGGAATAGGCCCATCTCTGTTAGGAGGATCTCATCAAAAATGTGTGTGTGAAAAGACATATTAGAATGCAGTTTTGGTTCATCTTTTCTTCTTTCTTCCTCTTTTTTATATCTTTCATTTGCTGCTTTGTAGTTGTAGTTTTTCTTGTGTATAGAGACTGGGTCATAATGTCATACGCTAAATAGCGTACAACATTATAGCTAACCCGAAACAGCGCTGTCCATGACAGTGAATGGTGCAGTAGCGTGTATGCCACTGTACACGGTATTGCACCATTCACATAATGCCAGGCAGAGGATAAGACCTCTGCTGGTAGTGGGTTCCACCAAGCATCTGCCGTGGCTTACTGGACTCAGTCACAGCAACAGTAACCCAGGCGCTGCATATTGGACCGGGTTTGAGTCCCAGACATGTTATTTTTCTCCACAATTTGTGCGCTCCCTGAGTTGGACCCCCCCAGAGTTGAGAGTCTTTAGTGGGGGGGTCCGGGGGCTCGGACCCCCATAACAGGGGGGTAAGGGGTGGAGCGCCCCACAGAAAACAGACTTATGTCACATGGCAATATTGCACTGTATTGGCAGCATGATTTTGCCATGCAGCACAAAGTCTTGCAACATTATGACCCCATGCCGTCTTTATATACCTGGGGCTGAATTTTCAAATGGTGGCACAGGGCGTGCATCAAGCCTTGTGACACAGCACTTTGAAATTGTCAGTGCATCACTTCTTTTTCCCACAACTGTGCCCAGTTTTTGAAGGTCAGGCACAGATGTGACAGTTTCCTCAATTTATCGCAGCTTGTGCCAAATCTTTGGCACAAGCTCCATAAAAGTGGTCCCCAGGGTCGATGCAACGTGCATCAATTGCCACACCACATGGAAAATCCTGTTAGATTGCCACAAGCCCAGTGTGTCATTTATTTTGCATGAGGAGCTTGTGGCTATTGCAAAAAATTGTGCATGGAAAGGAAACATGTTATCTTGGCACCCAACTTAAAAGATCTCATAAGTTGAATATGTCACAATCCTTGACTTGAAGCTTTGGTACATCAAAATGGACTCCTGAAGTAATCAGACAGCAACTTTCACATTGCTAATAACATTACAATGGCCATATACAGCAGTGAAGGCAACAGTTAAAATCAAAGAGAAACACCTAACTCATCACACAAACTGCTGATTTAAGTTATAACTAGCAAACCGATGGTGTATAAACCAACTATAAAATGGCCCGACTCAGAATTCACAGTTTATTATCACTTTTTAGGAGTAAAGACTTTTGTAACTCACTTGTGGCTACACTGTTCAGGTATGGTATTTCCCCTTAACACTTTAAGATAAAATGCATAATATGAGCCAGGTCATCACATACCTCTGTATCTTGAACAAATTGTAGATACCAATTAGTATGTTATATTTAATGTATCTGCAACATCATGGAGATTAAAAGGTACAGGTAACTTATTTTGCTGTTTCCTCTATGTACTGTCTCTAAGAGTACATTACCTAATCAAAGTGAGGCTACTTTGAGTACAAAATCATGACCAGAAGTGTTTGGTGCACATAGCTAAGGGACATTTCTTTCTTCCATTTCTTTGGGTTCTATATATATTCATACCACACTTGTGTGAATAAACATGTGATTATCAACGCAGCATTAGGTCGTACTTAAAGAAAGAGTAATGTGCTTTTGGGAGAGCCAGGTTTCCGGTTGCCTTGGGGCACAAGAAGTAGTGAAATAGATTGGTATTCCAGGTGACCTGGGTTAATCCCAGCTAAGACACATATTTATTTCTCTTGTGTGTTCATTTTGCTTATTGTATACATTATCCCCAAGTAAAAAAATGTTTCACTGTAATATTTAGAAATTTCGCCAGAAACACACAGACTCAAATTAAGGCTGCTAAGGAAAGCACATGGAAAACATTATACTGAAATACTTTTGCAAATGTGTGTTCTATTAGAATGATGGCTTGAGGGTAGTAAGGCAGTTACTGCTAAAGAAATGAAAGAACTATGTGCAAATGAAAAATTTCTTTGGGTTTTGCTACAGGAATTGCATGTATGTCTGCTGGATAGAGATCCAAGTACAATCAAAGAAGTCCCCAAAAGGCTGATCACATGCAGCACAAATACACTGAAGGAGGGACATGGGTGGTTCTAAGGGAATGTACAGGGTAAATAGAAGGTAACTCAGCCTAACGCTAATCCCATGATAAACATCATAACTGCTTCCATAACTTAAGAACTTGGGAAGCAGAGATGTTATGAGCGCTAGAAACTTCGTCATTTTTCTTATGACTGTCCAGAGTTTACAAATAATAGGCAGAGTGCAGAGGGAGCGAATGACCCTGTGAGGGAACTGCAGCTAGTGACTTGCCTGGAGCATGCATTTCCCACTAACTGATTTGTTTATGTCCATCTTGTATTTGTTAATGGTAAAGACACACAGTTTAGGAGACACATTTGCTTCTATATTTAAATGGTTTTGCAAGACTTTATAAATGAGTGACAGATTCTGCCAGGTCAGTTCTCCAGAATCTAAGGAATGACAGGACCGTCAGCCTCAGTGACATTGGTGGGTGTTCCTGAGCTGTAATGTGGTTAAGTGGCACAGAAACTGGGCATGATGCCAGACTTCCTCATCAATGTAACTATGGAGAAGGACTTTGACAGAAAAACGTGATCTGTATCACTAACTGGAATCTGGTCACGAGACATCATTATTAGCTATAGATGGGAGTGAAGTGGGTGAACCAGTGCTGTCCCCTGAAACATTTCCTCCACCCCTGACAGAAAGACAAGCTACTAAGCAATAGAGAGAAAGAGAACAGTGCAGCCATATGTAATCCCTACTTCAGCAACAGAAGTAACTAGCTTGACAAATAGACTAGCCAGGAGTGACAGTTCATAGCTACCAGTGGTGTAAACCTCAGCTCTAATTAGGGTTCCCAGGAAGGTTACACATGATGAGTCTTGCATGATTAAGGAGGCAGAACCATCAATACAAATGTTGAAAGAACTAAAAGAAAAATCTTACAGTAACTCTCAGTGGCAAGGTATAACAAAGGTTTATAAGCAGAATGAGTTATTTTACAGGGAGTGGTGCCAGGGAGAGAGACAGAGAAAGCAGTGTACTGGCAGTAAGTGGTCCTTGAGGATTACAAAACACAGCTCCTAGCACTAGTCCACGCCATGTCTTTCTGAGGACACTTTGGAATCAGCCAAAAGGCAGCTAATGAATAATTAGTTATAGCTAAGCATAAAAATAATGTATGTGGCTGACTACTGCAGAGCCTGTCTATGATACCAGATGGCAGGGAAGATTGAGGGGCCAAATAAAGCAGCTTTGGTTCCCCTGCCTTAAATCAATGAATCCTTTCAGTGGGAAACCATAGCCACTGTGGGGCTACCAAGCAACTCAAATTGCACAATCCAGGCATACATACTACAGTAGTTCTCAAATACTGCACATCCTACTACCCAGAGGTTGTAGCCATGGCCCCAACAGAGGTAGGCAAAGTAGCTAACAAACTTCTTTGGATCTTCTGCCAAGTAGGATTTTTTAAGTGATTTTGTCTGGACATACCAATGAACTTGATATCAGCATTTATGACAGGTTGGTGGGGGATGTGTGCAGTGCAACAACTTAGGGTCTTCCCATACCATGCAGAAAAGAATGGCTTAATCATATGGTTTAATAGAATCCTAAAAAAGACAATACTGAGAGCATTAGGGCCCTGTACATACTTGTGCATCAGATTAAAAAATGTTGTATAACATGGGTTAACACTTACCATGTTAAAGCATCCACACTGATTTATTCACCTGATCTTGTATTCATTCTTAAATATGCACAGTGTACACACTAACGTCCAATGGCAACCATCGTGCTTAACTGCTCATAGCTGTGTATCCCAGAATTCCAATACATATCCTGCTGTACTTTATTGTAGGAGGTGAAGCATTTATTCGTACACACACTGCAGGAGGTAAGCGTGTTAATACTAAACTGTTTTGGAAATCAGGCTCTAGACTAGGCAGTCAGCAGGGTTAAAACCCAGTTATCAAAACCGGTTTAATTACATCCACAATTTGCCTACAAACTGAGTTAGGAAGGTCTTAAACCGCGTTAAGCTTTCTAACATGGTTTAAGTACCTGAGTGTGTACAGGGCCTTACAGACCAGTATGAGTGGTTTTGGAACAGGTATTTAACCCATCTTCTGTTTACCTATAGGAACATCCCACAGTAGCCAGCAGGTTGCTCAATCTTCCCACTTTCATTTGGTTGTAGGGCAAGAAGACCCCTAGATCAAGTGCAACAAAAATGGGAGTGTAGACTTGACAGCCAAGGCACCCATCAGGGAGTATATCTACAAATTCAGGTCACAGCTTGGGGAGTTCAGTGGCTGACCCAGGACTGCATAGCTCCTGCACAATGGTGCCAGAAAGCCTGGTACTACCATGGAGTCAGAGCCTGGATGTAGGAGGTCAGAGTGTGTGCCATGGTGTTAATCTCTTTTTGACAAAATAACTTGCAAGCAGCCTCGGAAGGTTCATATTTGTTGTTAAGAAAAGTGAGTGTTGTTAATTTCATTGTGAAACTACCCAGATGGAGGCATAAGCAGCATGTCTGTCATTTAAACATGATGAAATTTTACCACAGTAGGGAAGAAATGGCCCTAACTGTGTGTAATCTCCTGAAGGAGGAGAACAAGATGATCAAAACCAAGTTTTTTTCCCCCAGAAAATCCGGTAAAGTTCTGGAATTTGGACGTCCGTCACACCAGTAAAAACAAAGAATTTTACAAAATTTGGCATTTTATACCACATTAGTAATTCTACAGAACTTGTCTTTTTCTTACAGTAGCTTCCTGTACAGTTTTCAGTCTGCTTCATTTAATACTCTGTGTATTAAGTCTTATTTTATTCTGATTATTTCTACACATACTGAAAGAATGACAGTAGAATTCTGGTAAAATATGGAAATTAGATTTATTATCAGCAGTGCAATTCCTGAAATTTTAAGTCTTGAAAATTGAATTGTATTACTTTAATCACCATAAATCAGTGGCCTTGAAGATGATACACTGGTAGATCTCATTGGAGAAGCGCGGGGAGTATCCTCACTAGATGCCATCACCTCTCTGCGTAATTAACACATGCACAGACAGCAAGTTGAATAACATGCTGCAATAGTTGAGAGACATGTTAATCAGGGAGAGATGGGTCTGCCAGCAGGGACACCATTTATGAGTATTCAGGGATTACAATTGAGACCCCTATGATTTCTTTGCAACCTCATGATGACTCTTATGGAAACACTAAATACAAGCTTTCCCTGGCATTCCTTTGTATGAATTTGGTGGGTGGAGAGCTCTGCTAGCCTCTATTGAAATGAGATTTTACAACTTCTATGATTCTGGTAAAATGACACTACTCTCTACCACTATGGCCAAAGACTATGTGGACACTGGGATATAGACCCCACTGAGGCAGTCAGTTTATAGGGTCCCTGAAGGCTGAAGAAAGGGAGGAAGAGCTTCAAGAATTGCTTGCTGTTTAGGTCACATAGGAATCCAGCAGCTCCTGGACCTCTCATGTAGTGCTGATTGCTTACGAGATGAGACCACAACATTTTGCACTTCATATCAAAGACATAGCATCTGCATGGGGCCTGAGGTAGACCTACTGTCCTGAATGAATCAGTTCCTAGAACAAGTTGGGGGGGGGTACATGATCAATAGTACCCTTACTAAAGGGTATGGGCAAGTACCTCTGACCTCTAAAACCAAAAACAATAGCCTTTATCACCACATTTTGCCTCTTCAAATTTAGAATGATGCTATTTGGAATGAAGACTGCACCAGTAACCTTTTAGCCTATTGTGGTCTGCATTCTGCCAGGGGTGGATGATTGTGTAGTGGTGTACATTTTATGGGCAACATAGCCATATACAGCATAACATGTAAGGACTACTTAAGAGTATGTGACCTAGGTTAAAGAGCTGACAGTTAAGACAAGGAAGCATTAAACTGGCATTTCAGAGGTCTTGTATTTAGACCATAGGTAGGCAGTCAGTACGTCAGGGTTGAACCTACAAAGACAGAGATTATCCATTACTAACCTACACCTACCATGATTATACATATAGAAGCATTTTTGGGAGTAGTAGGATTCAACTGTAAGTTTGTGGCTGATTTTTGAGATGCAGCAAAACCCTTGTCAGACCTCACCATAAAGAAAATATACTTTAGTGGACAGATTCCTGCAAGGTAGTACCCTGACAAATGAAAGAAGCATTTGTTTACAGAACATAAAGATTAAGAAACAAATGGGTATGTCTCTGAAGTAGAGTAGGTGAGCAGTGTATTCCCATAGGGCTTAGTACTCAGGTCTATATTTTCTCAAAATACATATTAAACAATAATGTGGAATTAAGAAGTGAATAAATACATAGATGACACAAAACTGAGTGGCCCTGTAAAATTGGCTATTCAGGTCATCAGTATCTACAGGGATCATGAAAGGTTGGCAAGATGGTAGACAAGTGGGTGATGCATTTCAACATAGATAAATGTGTTCTGCATTTATGAGTAAATAATAGTGTTTCAGTTTACTACATACATGGAGAAGTTCTTAAATGCACAGATGAATAGAGAGTATTTTTTTTTTAAAAAAGGATGTTCAACAGTCATGGCACTATGACTAGGTGACAAAAAAGGGATATCTGGTTTGAAGATGCATGAAACATAACTTTGCAAGTAAAATCAGCAAAAAACACGTACCCGTGTTAACTGTTTCAGGCACCTCATTTCAAGAAGGATATTTTTAAGACAAAGAGGGCCCAGAGCAGAACTACAAAGATGCTGAGGTGTCTAGAAAGTCTGAAAAACAAGGAGAGCTTGGTTGGACATGGTGGCTGTCTTTAGCCTAGAAAGAAGGGCATGCAGAGGGGATGTCCTCTTCCTGTATGACATTAATAAATTGATAATTTGCTCATGCAAAACCAAACTCTTAATTTTTGGGAGAACTAGTAAGAACCAAAGGGCATCATTTACAGATCCATTCCAAAACATTCTTTATGCAGAGAACTATAGGCTACAGAAACACACTCATGCAATCACCTAGTTATTAAAAATAAAACTAGAGTAAGTTTTAAAAGAAAATGTGATCACTATATAGTATCTCAGAAGGTTATATGATGGGTCACTGACACTTAGAAGTACAGGGAGAGTTCTGATGAGAACATTGGCATTCTTCTGTTGTCATGGTCTTACTATGATCTTTAGTACAATATGTGTCAGGCACCCATGCTAGCTAGCCAAGTTACACCTTGAAATTTTTGATGCACATAGATGCTTCAGACCACAGACTGGGAACTGCCATATGTGAAGTTGTGCTTATGGGAAAATAGTACCTTATTATTTATTTATTTATTTATTGAATTTTGTTGACCGGGTAGGCCCACTGGGCCCCGGAGGTCCCTTTTTCAGTGGTGACCCGTTATTAGGAAATGGTCAGCAGGCAAGAGAGGTGGCCTTCCCAACAACTGAGAAAGGATGTTTGGGCATAGTATGGTTGCTCCAAACATTACAGCCATATTTATGTGAAAGATAGTTCTCTTTGGTCATGGAATATATTCCCTGTCATGGCTCCAAAGGAATAGATGGCAGAATGTCTGTTTCTACAGTGGAGTATTGTGCTACAGTTATGCCTACACACAAAGTAAGGCAATGACGCTAAAGTCTGGTAAATGTACTAGAAGGTTCCATAGGCCTAGGTGGAACTAATGGGAGAGGTTGCTGAAAACATCATGTTAATGGTTTTCATAGTGCTTAATTTGGGGGATAATAATGCAGCTGTCTATGACAAAAAGAGGAAGGGCTTAGAACAAAGGCAAGCAGGCAGTTAGGCTCCAAGGGTAAGGAGATACAATGTACAATGCGACTCAGCCAGAGAAATAAATCCACTTTATACATGTTAATTGAATCTTACTGACAGGTCATTATGTATGAAGCCCCTCCCCCCCGGGACATACATACAGAAAGTCACTTCCTTTCTGATAGAGATAGGGTAGCAAAGACATGGTATAATCTAAAAAAATAGAATGCTGGGAAATAGAGTTACACTAGGTCTCAGTATGGCTCAGATGGTAGCATGTCTACCTCTGGGACAGAAGGTCACTGGTTGTAGTCCTATACATTGATTGGGCTCATACTATAAATACTGGCACCCAAGTACAGTACTGAGGGGATCTTGTACTGTTGGAGTGTGCCACCCTTCAGATGTGATGTTAAACCAAGGTCCCAACTACCTGTTTTGGTAATTGGTGAGGGTGAATGTGGTACCACTACACAAAAGTGGGAACAAGATACAGGCTGGAAATTACAGACCAATCGACTTGACCACAGTAGTGGGAAAAATCATGGAATCCATGTTAAAGGAAAGGAAAGGAGTGTGGCATATCTGGAGGCTAGTGGGGCACAAGACCCAAGGTAATGGATTCACAGCAGGGAGATCTTGTCAAACAAACTTGATACATTTCTTTGACTGAGTCACCAGGTGGTGGATCAAGGAGGGGAGGTGGACATGGCCTAACTAGATTTTAGCAAGGCATTTGACACTGCCTACACAGGAGGCTAGTAAACAAGTTGCAAAGTCTGGAAGTGGGTCCCATGGTGGGTACAATGGGTCAGAAATTGACTAAGCAACAGGAGACAGAGGGTGGTGATGAATGGAGTACAATCCCAGGAGAGGGAGGTGACCAGTGGAGTACTATAGGGTTGAGTTCTGGGGTGGGTCCTCTTCAATGTCTTCATTATTGACATTGCTGAGGGGCTGGAAGGGAATGTGTGCTTCTTTGTGGATGACACCAAGATCTGTAACAGGGTAGACACTCCAGACCAGGTGAAAAAAATTAGAAGAGATTTAGGCAAATTAGAGGAGTGGTCAAGAGAGTGGCAGCATAAATGTAATGCAAAAAAGTGCAAAATCATGCACTTGGGCCACAGGAATCCTAGAGAGAAATGCAAAATGGGGGGGGGGGCGATACTAACAACAACAAAATTGGAAAAAGATATGGGGTAAACATAATAGACAACCTGAAGGTGGCCAAGCAATGTGAAAAGGTGGTGGGAGGGCCAGAGGGATGCTGGGGTGCATAGAGAGGGGCATCACCAGTAGAAACAAAATCTGTCAGAGCCAATATGGCTGTGGGGAGCCTTTAGGAGCGGCATGAGCAGTGACCAGAATATGCTATGCTCTTGCTACACATGAGTCATCCGCAATGCTATAGTGATTACAGTACTGTGCATGAGTGATACTCGCACATATGCAGTTTGCACTGGAGTCAGCCTTGCACAACATGGCAGTACTGACATAACTATGTGTAACAACCCAGTCCCCTTGAGTTACTTGAATCCCATTAGTACTAGTCTTAGGCAGGTAGGAAAAGGCAGCTGGTGGGGAGCTCATTAGGAGCTTTCTACATAATGACATTATTTACTAGCCTGAGAGAAGGATGATTATGTCATTTAAAACACTCTCGCTGCTGCATAATCATTTTAGAGTCAGCTGCTCTCAGGGAGCTTAGAATGTTCATTAGTAAGTTCAAGTGTGACAGCTAGAGTGGCAGGAGATCTGCCATTGGGGCTCTGTCAAAGGGAGCCCTGTTATTTCTCACCCTAGTTTGTTAAAATCTCCAGTTTGCCTTCAGGAATCTTTAGTTTCATTTCCAGGGGAAGTGAGAGGGAATGCAGTTCTTGTGGATCCAAGGGACAACCCCCTGAAGTTCTTGAAGTTCCCAGCTGCTATAAGGAAGAACAATGAGTAGAATCTGGCAGATACCAGAGAAAGAAAGGTGTCTTTTGTTCTTTCCATGACTGGGAGGAAGGAACAACTAATTTGTGAGTACAGAATTTGAGACTGTTCTCTGAGTGAGTTGTCTGAGATGTGTGCACCCTAAATAAGGCTAGTTCACACCGGTCAGGACCCCTTTCACCACAACTCTGCTGAATTTAAAGTTAAAGTTGGAAGTCATTAGCAATTTATTGGTGATTGGAGGCTCATTTGGTGTAACCCTGAAGGAATGGCAGAGGCTGTTTGGAGCAAAAGGTGGGATGAATGCCATCTGGAGATTCATGCAGGGCTAAGTGGTTCATGAATAGGCTCCAGTGTTCCCTGAGCAAAGACCATGCACCAGGAGGATTTTAAAGTGTGTGGCACACCCCACAGATACACACTTTGGAAATGGAAATGTGTGTAACATGTTTAAAGTGTGTGGCACATCCCACATATATACACTTTGGAAATAAAAATGTGTGGAAAATGTTTAAAGCATGTGACACATCCCACAGATATGCACGTTGAAAGAGAAATATAAATGTTTTTTGTGGAAAACAGTACTTACTACCTACTTCAAGTCATACTGCTCTGTTGTGACATCACAGTCTGTTGCCATAAGAGTAACTGTGATGTCACAAGCAGTGCATTATGACCTCAGGTAGGGAGACAGCAACCGAAATAGATAAACTCTTCAGGAACAAAAATCGTGTTTTCATGCAAATGACCTCAGCAATAAATAATGGTGAGGAGGAATAAAGAACTAATGTGAAATACAAGTTGAACTTTGTCTAAATATAATGTGTTGTTAAAGTTCTCCTGAAGGTGTACACTGCTCTTTAAGCTTAATTGCCCCTGTGTTTTTAATCATTGTTATTTATTAATGCTAGCACAGACACACACAGATGGTTTTAAAATGAAGCTTTGGTTGGTTTATAGCTTTTCTCAGGGAGTGAACTTTCATGTCTGTGAAATTTGACCTTGGGATTGCTTTCTTTTGATGGAACTTATGCAGTCTTGTTTAGAATTTCTTTTAACCTGCATAGTAATTTGCAAAGCTGAGGCTGTTTAGAAGGGCAATAGGAGTTATGCCAAACAAATATAAATATCTCTAAAAGTATACAAGTTACAGATAATAAACCGGTATGAAAGTTGTTCAGGACAAAAGACCTTTTAAAATGAGCCTATTCATTAAGCTGCATTAATTATATATTTTTTAACTATGACCATCTAATTGCCTCAATTTTCATTTTCCATATGAGTTATGCCAAACAAATGTAAATATCTCTAAAAGTATACATGTTACACATAAACCTTCAGTACGGAAGTTGTTCAGGATAAAAATAATTTTCCAATTAGCCTATTCATTAAGCTGCACAAATTATATATTTTAAAACTTTGGCCATCTGATTACCTGAATTTTCATTTTTCTTCACAACTTTCATGTTTCTGATGACTATGTTTTAAAAAAAATCTAGTGAATTCAGATTAGTGACTACCCTAATTTGAAAGGTCATTTTGTCCTGAACAACTTTCATGTTGGTTGTATATTAGTAACTTCTATACTTTCTGAGATATTTACATTTATTTGGCATGACTCCTACTGTGTTCACTCAGAAAGAAAAAAAATAAGGTTGTTTGGAAGACCACATTTTACAAAATATAAAGAATTCCAATTAGTGACTAACCTCATGTGAAAGGTGTTTTTTGTCCTGAACAACTTTCATGCAGGTTGTTTTTGTGCATATTAAATCATTTTAAAGATATTTAGATTTGTTTGGAAGGTGTGCACATTTGCTGTCAGAGAAAAGCAGCTAAGAAAGAAGGAAGTACTTTTTAACTGCCATAGGGATTTGCAATTATGGAAGAATACACTGAAAAGTGCTAAAAAATGTGTTCCATGGAAAGCCTTTTTTTCAAGCTAAAGGAGGATGGTTGTAAGCTCTGCCCACAGCCATAAAAAGGAGATGATGATGCCACTGTACAGACAATTGGTAAGGCCTCATCTGGAATACTGTGTTCAGTTCTGGAGACCGCATCTCCAGAAGGACATTGACAGAATAGAAGCAGTCCAGAGAAGGGCAACAAAAATGGTGAAAGAATTGCACCAGAAAACATATGAGAAAAGACTGAAGGACTACAACAAGTACTGTATATTTACTTGGTTTGTTGGAGAAAAGAAGGCCACAGCCCATCGAGATTATCCTCCACATGTGTGGATCATTGTATACGGTGCTATTCTAATAACCATTTATCTATTTTGTTTTTGAAAATCATAATAGTAGGAGAATCGACAATATCATGTGGTAATGTATTCCTTAACATTGGAGTTCTAATAGTAAAGAAATTTTGTCTTTTGTTTGTATTACATTTTTTAATGTCGATTTGTTTATTATGTATCCTAGCAACAATTTTTCTGTTGGATAATGTTAAGCCACATTGTTCCATTAGAATAGGAGATTTCATAATTTTAAATAACTGTAAAAGATCGCCTCTTGTTTGTCTCTGCTTGAGTGAATACAAGCCTGTCTTCTGTAATCTGGTGTCATAATCTAGATTAGCATAATATGGAATAATTTTTGTCACCCTGTGTTGAATTTGTTCGATTCTATTAAAGTCTGATGCTAGATAAGGACTCCAATAAGAGGAGCCATAATCCATGTAGGGTCTGACATGGGATCTATACAAGGTCATAATACACTGTTCTAACTTTGAAACAAATGTACTGTTTATCCTATGCAGAAGAGCATTGGTTTGATGGGTTATTTTGTTGCAATGGGAAGATGAAGAAAGTATATTATTTACTAGTACCCCAAGATCTTTTTCTAGAGAGGATACTCTAATAGTTGTATTATTTAAGGTGTATACCTGTCTAGGATTGTTTTTACCCATATGTAGGACTGCACATTTTTTTTACATTGAAGTGCATTTTGTTTATGGTGGTCCAATGTTCAATAGATGCAAGGTCTGCTAGTAAAGTTTGTATATTATCAGCATTGTTAACAGTGCCACCTAATTTGGTGTCATCAGCAAATTTCATAAGTATATTAGGGGAACACATTTTCATGCCACTGATGAATAAATTAAAGAGAGTGGGTCCCAAGACGGAACCTTGAGGAACTCCGCTTGTCACCTTTCCCAAGTCTGACAAGGCACCATTTACTCGAACCCTTTGGGTGAGGTTACTCAGCCAGCTGTTAATCCAAGAAACTAATGTTAATGAAAATCCTAGGTGAATGAGTTTTTTAATCAGAATGTCATGTGACACTTTGTCAAATGCTTTACTGTAGTCTAATAAAATGACATCAGTTGGTATATTTGAATCAAGCTTCACACTAATGTAATTATAGAACAAAAGCAGGTTTGTAGTACAAGAAAAAACAGTCTTAAATCCATGCTGGCTGGCATCAAGTATTTTCAGGGTTTCCATTTCTGTTTCAAGAAAAGTTTTAATTGCTCTTTCCATTAATTTACAAGGGATAGAAGTCAAACTAATTGGACAATAGTTTTCTACTCTAGAATGAGAACCTTGTTTAAAAATTGGAGTCACTATTGCAGTTAACCAGTCGGAAGGTACCCTAAATTCATGAAGATATTTATTGAAGATAATAGCAAGTGGTAAGGCTATAGTATCTTTAACATCCAGTAGAAATTTGGTACATATGTCATCTGGACCAGGACTGGTAGTTTTCTTTAAAGTTGATAATAAATCATAGACCTCATTCAGTGAGATTGCAAATTTTGTGTGGCTTGGAAGATAGCTATCAGGGAGAATTCGGGATGGATCCTGAACAAAAACAGATGAAAAATAGTTATTTGGAGCTGTAGCAGTCTCGGAGTCTGAAGTAATTATTGTGTTGTTTATATTTAATGGCCCAATTTTCCTGCTGTTCCTTTTTTTACTATTTAGGTAGGCATAAAAAGCTTTATGGGAGTCCTTAGTAAGTGCAATACAAAATTCTAAATTGCATTTTGCTAACAAAATTAAATGTTTTAATGTTCTAACTGATTCCCTGTATTTAATTAATATTTCATTCTTTTGTGTAAGTGGGCATTTTTTTAATAGTGAAAATAGTTTTTGTGTATGGGATATTTGTTTTTTTTTTTATAGTTCTGTTAAACCAAGGGAGGATTTTACCTTTGTTATTGTATTTATGTTTTTCCGGAATAAACTGATGTTCAAGTTCTTGGATTTGTTTTTTAAAAAATGTCCATGCTTCATCAATGTTAAGTGGGGAAAGAATGTCATCCCAATTTAATGCTCCTAAACAATGGTTTATTTTATGGAAATCAGCTGGTCATATTGTTTAATTTTATGCTTGTTCCCTACAAGGGGTTGGGAGTAAGGGATGGTAAAACAATAAGGACAGATGGTCACTTTTCCCAAGAGGTTTTGATATTAATAAATTGTTTACCGGTATTTCAGTGTTGGTTATGATGAGATCCAAAATGTTATTTCCCCTTGTTGGCTCCTTAACCAATTGATAAAGTCCTAAATCAATAATGGTTTCAAGAAATTTTTGGTCCTGATGGCTTGAACCTGTTAGAGTATCCCAATTTATATTGGGCAGATTAAAGTCACCCAGAATTGGCCAACTGTAAACTTTGGTAATAGTCTGATGAAGGTGGACGATAGCAAGTCCCAATCAAAATCTGGGAAGAACCTTTGGATTGAATATATACCCATACACTCTCAGACAGGACATTCACTGAAGATTGATAAGAAGGGATGTTATCTCTGACATAAAGGCAGACCCCACCACCAATTTTATTATCTGGTCTATTTTTGAAATAATGATTAAATCCTGGGATTTCAGTTGTCCAGGTTTTATCAATATTGCCCCAAGTTTCTGTTATAGCTATTAATGGTAAGTCAAGACTTTGTACCTTAAGTTCCAACTCTGCTAGTTTAGCAATATTTAGAGAACGAGCATTAAAAGACAATATGTTTAGTTGTTGCTGATTAGAAAAGTGAATTCCAGTAATAAGATAATTGGTTTGAATCCCAATCTCCCCCTTTATCGTTCGTTTAAATCAGTCTGAATAAATGTGGCAATTTTACGACCCAGAACTGTGCTTCCTCATCTGCTAAGGTGTAAACCATCCCAACAAAAGAGTGATGGATTTTGATGGAATTCTTCCCAATATGTTAGACAGGAAATACTTTGTCTGAGACACCATTTATGAAGCCGTTCATTTACGGCTTTTATTTTAGCTGTAATATATTCTGTAGCTCGTGGAACTGGTAGAATTTCAGATAGACATATATCACAGCCTCTCTCAACTAGTAAGTTACACAAGGATACATAGTCTTGTTTTATTTGTTGCAAGAACAGTTTAGTAATGTCATTGGTTCTTGCATGTATAACCACCAGTGGATTATCTCTGGCTGGTTGTAGGATAGGTGTCACCATAGAAGTGATATTTGAAATCCTTGCCCCCCAATAACTGGAACAGGTACGATGTACTTTGTCTGGATTAGAAACCACACGATCGATATATTTTATAATCGAGTCTCTCAATACAAATACTTCTTTTTTGGGTACTATCTCAGGTGTAGATACAGGGTGGAAGTTATGAGGATAGATCTGCGAAGTAAGTAATTGCTCACTAGGTTTTTGGATAAGTTTTGCTTTATTTTCATCATTCTTAACAAGGACTGGGCTCCTTGACACAGTTTCATTAACTGATTGTGATAATTGTTCAAAAGAGTTATGTGTGGGGATCTGATATATTGGTGGAAGGGGGGAGGTGTTTTTGATAGTTTTTTTCAACCCTGTTTGGGGTACTGTAATCCAAGAATCAATTTTATTTGTATTTAACTGTTGCCAAATTGTGGTCGCAGCTAAGGGAGTAGATGTAATGATTTGATGTTTTAATACAGGGACTTGTGGTATATCTAAAAGTGGCTCCTGATAGTTAGCATCATCCACACTTTTAGTTGGAGATCTCTTTGTTTCTACGAAAATAGACATTTGGTCGATATAGTCTTCTAGTGATTTTATTTCTGATTTGGAAGACATTTTGGGCTGTAGTCGAGTAATTTCCATTTGTAAGTCACCAACCAAAATACACTTTTCACAGATGTAGTTAGGTGTTATTTTACCAGAGGCATACATCTTACATGTTGAGCAATATATATTAGCTTTTTTCATTTTAAAAGTGGATACTGCAGAGTACTACTTGAAAGCACAAGTAATGGTTTATCTATTATGTCCTATGCTATTCAGAGCCCAGCATTTCCCTCCTTGTCCCTTTGTTCCCGATGGACATGACAGACATGCACAAGAAGCATGTGTCTCTGCACGCGTCTCCACCACGGAACCACACAGCCAGCTTTCGCCCGCTCGCTAGAGCAGTTCTTATATGCAGCTCCAACTGGAAGCGCTAATCACACTACTTCCGGTTTCACACTGCAAATAGTTTGTGGAGCATTTGAAAAAGCCTTAAAAAAGGCTTACCCTTTGAAAGGAGGGCTGAAAGTAGTGCAGCAGTACGTAAAAGGTACAACAAATGTTGTTAAAAATGCCTTCTAGAAGGAGGAGCACTGGTGGCTATAGACTAGGTCCTCCAGTACCCCACAATTCCTTGCTGCCTACTGACAAGTGCAGCAAAAAAAGGGAAGGTACCCTATTCTCAGGCAAAACAGTATACCATAACATCTATCATGAAGGAAAGGGGGGGGATATGATAGAGACATTCAAGTACCTGAGTGGAATCAACAAGGTCCAGGTAGGCAGCATCTTTCAAAAAAAAGAGATGTACAAGAACAAGGGGTCACAATATGAGGCTGGGGGGGAGACATAGGAGAAATGTGAAGAAGCATGTTTTCACTGAAAGAGTGGTGGATGCATGGAACAGGCTCCCAGTGGAGTCATATAGGCTAAAATGAGTAGTGAGTTCAAAATGCATGGGATAGACAGAAGGGAACCCTCATGGTAGGAAAGAGAGGATAAGCTGCTGATCATTTAAGATCAGGAGTTAATTAGGTAGGAAATTGTGCAGACTAGGTGGGTGAGGCGGTCCTTATCTGCCATCAAAATCTATGTTTCTATGTTCACATTGACATTAAAGATTTCATGGCACTTCTCAAAAAGAGTAGAGAAGATTCACCAGTGTCCTGGCCAAATGTTTCCATTCACAAAAAATGTATCCAGCAGCTTAATATGGTTAAATTCCAATAGGACTGCACCTGTATTCCTCCAACCCCACCCCACCCCCAGGTGTGACTGAAAAGAGACAGTATTGTCTAGCTCTCCTTTCCCTGTCAACAAAAACTAAATATGCAAATGTAATGACACCCCACCACTTTACTTAGTTAGCACCCCTTATTTAACTACTGACACCCATACTTGGCATGTACTCAGTTTAGAAATGATTCCACTCTTAGCTTTGGGAATATATACCAGGCTTATTCTCTAGAGATTAAAGGGTGGGGTGGAGGTTACAGAACAATCTTAGTATTTACCACCAGGTCCTAGGGAGAGTTTTGCTAGGTGCATGCTAGAGCTATCTTCTGGAGGGGTCCCCAGTAAATCCATACATGAAACAACAATGTAACTGTCCAGACCATAACTGGGGTTCTAGATGGGACTTTATTCAGTCAGATGATCTTTTAAAGCAAGGGTAGTCACCCAAATGTTTACAACACTTGGCACATGAACTGTGCCAGAACATAGTCAAACTGTAACCTCTAGACATCGTTGTATTTGCAAAAGCGTAGGGTGAAGGACAACTTTCATTTACTAGCTGCACCAAGTGGTAATTGGCCACACTGTAGATTAATTTTGGCTGAACTGTAGCACTATTCTTCCCTTGAGCTGTTTGAAGAAAATCATTATTCCTTCCAGTGGGGTTGAATCTTCCTCAGACTATGGCCAGAGGTCTAAAGTAACCAGGTGCCCTTTCTGAACCTGTTAGTCCTGAACTGGTTACTCCAGATGGGGTTCTGCCTACCCTTTGTTCCCAAATTCGAACTCAGCCATTCTTTCACTGTTATACCTTAAACATTTGCAACAACTCTTGAATTGCTAAAGGCATGAACTTGGCAGCCAGCATTCAAATTACCACACTGGTAGAGTCCCAATAAAAAAGTCCTGAATAGTGTGATATAGTCATAGCTCTGGACATCACCCACCTCAGTCAGCTTTACTTTTAAACAGTCTTACATATCTGTACTTACAGAAAGTTGAGCCTTACATGAAGGCATGGAACACAACACAACTGGCACTGGTTCCCTCTGGTAAAAGTCAGTTTTCTCTCCATAAGTCTTTCTGGCAGCTTTACACATCCTGGACCATAACAGGATTGCCCCATGGATCCACACGAACTGCAGTCCCTTTCACCCCCATGGAGAGAAAATCAGGAAATCCTAATGAAGAAAAGTCACCACTTCACTTGGTATGCTGGGGAATACCAGAACTAGGGTGGCAAATACCAGGGTTCATAGACTGGAGCCCACAGGTAGAGCAGCTCCTCTGCCTTCTTCGGCCTTCCTCACTCAAACTAGTTAATTATCAGCTGCCTCTCCCTGCCTAGCACTGTCACTGAGGGGATTCTAGCAACCCCAGGAGACTGGGTGGTTACACACATATGGTGGAGTACAGAGGGCCTGTAGTCAGCTGACAGAGTTGGGTGATTTTTAGTTGCAACCAAAGAATCTTCCAACTGCTTAGTGATGGAGAAGGCCCATCTCTTTGAGAAAGATTTTGTCAGAAACACACGTGTTTAGGGAGTAGTACACCTTCATACTGTATTTTGCAAATGCTATTTGTTTCCTTGTCAACAGGTAACTCTTTTAGCGTAGCTGTTGGGGATATATGTGTTTGCTTTTAGTTTGTTTTCACTGTTGACACAAGTCCCTGTAAGTAGCATGGAGGTCTCCATTTTCTGGTTGTTGAAATCTCATTATACAATGGCAAGAAGGAATCCCTGATCTCTGATTGGTCAGTGTGTGCCAGGGACAATGATGTTATCTCAGTATAATATCACTGTATGAAGCCCAGGCACACTCATGACTGCATCACAGAGTCACGAATCATGCATCCTCTCCACAAATTACTGCCGCTTTGAGCTGCTGCTGTAAACAACTTCAGCTCCCCCACCCCACCCCAATGATGATGATGTTAATAATCTAGAAAATGATCTAAAGAAATTTAATATGTCCAGCTTTGCACAAAATCCCACATTGCCAAAATCAGAACTGAAAACAAAGCCATCAATGGGATTAGCTTCATAATGTTTTCTTTTTTCTTTTACATTGAAACAAACGGCCACACCAAGTGGCTTCTGCAAGACGTCAGCACCTCCTCACCTGCCTGACCTCCTTGAACTCACAAGTACCTCCAAGCACCTTCACTAATGTTTTCTTGCACATGGCAACCAACTCAGATAGTGTCTACCCCCACCCCAAACAAAATATATGCCTTTAAATAAGTGGAGAAACAACTGCTACTTGCAGACTGCCTTCTCCAAGACTTCTGTAATGGAACGCATGCTTGCCTAACAGCTGTGGGCCATTTCTTCAAGAAGCATTCACAGCAACTGTTTCTGAAGTCACTTGTAGTTGAATTTAAAACTTTTCAAAGTGTGACAAGCTGTCCCCTCCCAACAAAAGCTCTGGGTGACTTACTCACCAATCCAGAAAACTGGAAGTCTCCACAATTTCTTCCCCACCATCTTTACCCATTGTCCTTCAGGAACTTTACACAAATTCTCTTGCTGCCCAGTACAAACAATGACATGGGGCATTGTGGAGCCAGACCTATGAGCCAAACAAAAATGTACAAGTGAACTGTGACCCAAAAATGGAGTTGAGGGGGAGAGAGTATCACCATATTTTTACATGACAGCTGACATAAGACACAGCCCACAGCTTCCCCTATTGGACAAACACAAAAGGAATTATTTTTTTATTAAATATGCATCCACACAGAATATCATGATAAAAACTGTTTTAAAACTGAATTTATTTTATTTTTTTCATTTTCTATATAAACAAGCCATTGTATAATAGCAATAAAGTACTCCAGGGTTGCTGCATTATGTCTAAGACAATTTGTGGCCAGCCCAGTGGCACTGAAGGTTAAGGCGCTAGATGCCACACCTCACTCCACACTAGCAACCCACGTTCAGGATCAGACTGGTGTCACCAGGGGTTGGCCAGGGAAGAAGAGGATCAAGCATCCAGAGGACTGCTCTCCTCTCCTGGGGAGGGTGGTAGTGCACCTTACTGCACTAGCAGCTCCCAGTGGAGACCAGGGGCATTGCAGCAGGTTGGGGCATGTGTAGTGGAGTAGGGGGGTGTCAGCAAACATCCTGAATATGGGTACTGTAGTGCTCCCAATACATGCAGGACATCAGTGCACATCTGCGCACCCTGGCACAACATGGAGGAAAAACCCTGGCTCCAGAGAGGTGATGGTGAGTCTCCACTGGCTGAGCCCACATGCCCAGTGCTGGCCTCAAATCCAACTTGACTCTCTGAGGTCCCCTGCCTCCTCTCATGAGGTGCTGGTGGGAGAGGGGGGACCCAGCACCCAATTTCTCAGTCAGGGGAAGGGTTCAAGTGGGCAGTGGAGGTGAGGTCATGTGAACTGCCTCATAGATGCCCTGGTGGTCATTGAGGAGGAGGAAAAACAGAGTTCACAGAAAAGATAGTTTATAAAGCTAATTGAAGGTAAATGTGGCATTTCACACCTTGCTGCAACTTGTTTTCTTGACTTCTAAGTAAACAGACATGCATGCTATTGAGTCTACAGGGTGCTGACACATCCACTCCATGTCAGAAACACGAACTTGAAACAGCAACGCCTTGAAGGCAAAATGGAAAGATGGCAACAGTTGTTTTTGTGAGGGGCTTTGCCCCCGCACATTCCCTTTCTAAATATACTAACTCTGAGGTCGTAGCACCTCAGGGAGATGGGAATGTGACTGTTGTCATCATTTCATTCACCATCAAGGTGTTGCTGTTTTCACAGTCATAGTTTTTGCATCACTGTCATCATGGGCTACCCTGACACATCATGTTCTCATATGCTAATGCAGCTCTCAGGGACAATGATATTTCAACAACCAAAAATGGATACCCTCAGGCTAGTTACAGGGAGTGGTATGAACAGTGAAAACACACTAAAGCAAACACATATATTCCCAACACCTAAAAGAAAGGAGTTGTCTATTGACAAGGAAACAAATAACATTTACAAGATATGAAGGTGTAGTACTCCTTTAAGCCAGTTTAGATTTACTTACTTACTTACTTAAATGGAATGAGGGTAGAAATGCACCTGATAGCACTTTGTGTCCCCCCCCCCCCCACTACTCTGTGATATTGAATATACCCTTACATTTGTCCATCTCTTTGCCCATCATTTTCTTGAAACTTTCAGTACTGGGTGCATCAATGAACTCCTGTGGCAGAGCATTTCATAATCTGACCACTGTATGAGTAAAAAAATGTCCTTTCTCTTAGTGGTCTTATGGTGCCTAAACTTAATTTGTTTCTTATGCCCCCAAGTATCATATAATATTGCCTTCTTAATGAATCCCATATCCACAAATAAGTAGTTGTTTTTCCTAAAACTGAATATTAAAATCAGGTCATTTCTGACCACCCTTCTTTCGAAGCTATGTAATCCCAGCTGTTCCAGTCTAGTTTATAACTTTTATCCATCAAACCACGTATGATTTTTGTAAATTTTCTTTGTATCCTCTCCATTGTTTGGACCTCCCCCCTATGATGTAATGATCAGCACGGGAAGAAGTAGTTCAAATGTGGTCTGGCTAAGGTCTGATAGATTGGAATTATCATATCCTTATGGTGCCTTAAAAACAATTTCTTCATACATCCAAGTATCCTTTTTGCTTTAGTGACTGTCAAGTTATTATTTTTGAAAGTAAAGCTGTATTATATTACAACCTCAAGATCTTTTCTCTCTATAACTGATTTAAGTTCAGTACTTCCCAGTTCGTGTTTAGCACAAGGATTATTATTACCCATGTGTAGGACTACACACCTCTCTGCATTAAATTACATTCCCCGTTCGCTGGTCTATCTCTCCAAACTATCCTAATCTGACTGAATGTGATTATGTACCCTACTTTATCAGTGCTGGTCCACCTATTTTGGTGTCATCGGCAAACTTGTTAGCATGCCCGATAAGTCCATGCTGCATGTCCTTTAGATAAAGGGAAAATAGAATTGGTCCAAAGACTGAACCCTGCAGCACCCCACTAGTCACCACAATGTTGTTAGAAACCTTATATTTTACCTTTACTCTCTGTTTCCTGTCATACAGCCAGTTTTGGACCCATGCCACCCTTCTATAGTAAATGTCCATACTACTTATTTTATTATATTAGCTTCTTATGTGGGACTTTGTCAAATGCTTTGCTGAGATCCATATACTGTATATTACATTGTGAGGATGTTTTAGTCTAGTAGGTTACTGATTAGTTTGTAGAATGATATTCAATTGGTTACGCATAAGTGTCCTTTAGTAAACCAATGTTGTGAATCGTCAATTACTCCTTATAGTCCTGTGGTGTCTATTATTTAGTCCTTAACAACTGACTTCATAGCTTTTCCTATGATCCTCATTAAACAAATGGGTCAATAATGTTGCATCTGCAATCTACTACCGTTGCTATACATGGGGGCAATGATAGCTTCCCTTCAATCCTCAGGGACCACACCAAATGTTAATGAGGTTTTAAATAGGTGACGGTGAGGCTGCTGGTGGTTCTGCTAGCTCTCCTAGTATGCATGGTTGAATGTTGTCAACACCAGGGGATTTAAACCATAGTCACTCTCATTCTGAAGAATGGTGACCCCACTTACACTAGCAACTATAGACCAATCTCTATTCTTCCTCCCCTCTCCAAGGCTTTGGAAAAAATTGTTTTGGACCAGCTAACAGAACATCTAACTAAATACAACCTTCTCAGCCAAGAACAACATGGCTTCCGGACGGGCCATAGTACCGTCACAGCTCTTACTGAACTCACCACATTCATCCATGAGGCCCTTGACCAAGGCACAGTTGTAGGGACTAACTTTGCGGAACTTACCAAGGCATTTGACACTGTCAGTCACAAATTATGACTCTGTGTTCTTCCTCAACTAAACGTGGTCCCTGGGTCCGCTGCCTGGTTCAAGGACTACCTCTCAGGACGATCTCAGCATGTCAGGATTAACACCATTATCTCCACCTCCAAAACAGTTTGTTCTGGGGTCCCACAGGGGTCTATACTTGGCCTACTACTCTTCACCCTTTTCTTAAACTCTCTCCCTAAAGCCTGCAGCGGTCATCCACTACTATATGCTGATGACGCCGTCCTGTACTGGAAACACCCTCATCCAAGCCCCCTCCAACAAGCCTTTCAGGGCTTTTTCTGGGAGCTAGAGCACTGGTTCAGTGATCACTGCCTGATCATCAACTATAACAAAACTAAGTCTATGATCTTTGCGCACCACCAGAGCCCTCATAGTCAATCATCACTCCTTATTTCAAACTCTCAAGGCACCCAACTGGAACACTTTACAAACTTTAAATACCTGGGCGTCACCCTGGATACCTCCCTCTCCTACCATAGCCACATCCGTCTACTCGCCTCCGCTATCAACACTAGATTGGGCATCCTCTACCGACTCAAGCACTGCCTACCTGATCAGGCCATGAAACTTGCAGTCACCTCCTCCATCCTCTCCCTAGTCAACTATGGGATAGTAATATATGGCTCAGCGGAACCCACCACACTGAACAGCATAAACACTGCATTGAATAAAGCCTGCCGCCTAGTGACAGGCAGTGACAGACTAACCCAAACCTGCAATCTGTATACTCTGACTGAATGGCTAAACTTCCAACATAGACTAAAATACCACACCTACATTTTCACAAAAAAAATCCACCTTCAGCTTGCCCCCATTGGACTACTTCCTATTATCCGTGCAGCCCCCACCAGACGCAATACAAGACTTACAGCTCACCCATCCTTCCTAGTTCCCCTCTGTAGAACAGCTCTCGGGCAAAGATCCTTCCGTTACCGTGCTCCTCTCTGGCTCAACTTTCTACCCCCCCCAGTCCCATAGCATCTTGCTTTTCAAATCTGGCCTTAAAACCCATTTAAAGGAGAGTGCTAAGTGTATTTATGGCTAAGCCTTCCTCTCTCCTATCCTCCCCTTCTCCTGACTCTGGGTCTTCCTAGACCCTACGTGATGGCACCCTGCAAACCCTGCCTAGGGACCAAGGTATGCTACTGAATCCTGCTGATTAAGTTCATACCTAATTCCCTCACCGGTCAAATAAGTGTCAATGCCTAGACTGCTCTATCAGTACTGAAAATTTTAATACTGCCTGTCTTTGTCCTTACTGTACCTTGTATTACCCTCCTCCCCCTGTAACCAACATGGAGACTCTGAAACACTGCTGTGTCAAATCTGAAATTGTAAATACTACTTGTTTATGTATGTCTTTTCTGTACTTGTCTACCCTCCACCCCTTGTAACCTGATGTGCAGCCTTTGCAAAAGAGTCTATGACTCAAAGGATTGTAATTCCGATCTTACTCAATAAAATAAAAAAAATAAAATAAATAAGGAGTTCTATCTTAATCAACCAAGTCATCACTGTTTCTGTGGTCAGTAACACATTTTGTAGATTATGGGGGGGGGTATTTTTTTTTTCTTTCCTAATAATTGGGTTGTAGTTGTTTCCATCCTTACTAAAAACTGATATGAAGTATTTGTTAAATTCATCTACCATATTGCTTGAATTTTCAATGGTCTTATCTACCATTTCTAATGGCTAATCACATTTTTTGTGCCTTAGATGGAATTTATATAGCCAAATAAGAGTTTTAGGGTTGTTGGATTTATCCTTGGCTAAGTTTGTTTCAAATCTCTTTTTCCTCTTTTTAATAATTGCTTTATTACAATCCCTCAGATTCTTTTATAGGTGACATGATTTATTCCACTTGGGTAATTTTTCAAATTTTTGTATGAACACTGTGTCTTATTAATTTTCCATTTTATGCAGTTTGTCAATTACTTAGGTCTTATTCTCTTGTTAACTGTTCTTTTTCTTTTAGGTACCCAGTTATCTTGCAAAGACAGCAATTTATATTTCATGCTTTTCCATTGTTCATCTGGTGTTATATGGACAAATATTAATTCCCATTTCCATCCTCATAGGTCCCTTGCCATTTCCTCAGAAGTGGCTTCTTTATAGTTATAGTACTCTGCCCTACTCATGGTGTTTCTGAATTTTTTATTAAAACAGATTTGTACCATGCAGAGGTCTTTACTTCCCAATGGTTCCACTACAGTGCATGAATTGCTTCAATTTTTAATATTTGTGAGTACCAGGTACAACACATTATTTCCCTTTGTGAGCTCTGAAACCAGCTGACCAGGCTTCCATTCAACCATGATATCAATAACATGGGTCCCCATACAACTGGTTGATGTTCTCTTCCCCCAGTTTATACTGTTAATACTAAAATTACCTAATATGATCACTTCTAGAGGTGGGCAAAGTGGCTAAAATTTGGTACACATAGTATTTCACATAGAACACAAATTTCATGTAATTTTCAGCAATGATAAGCAAATAACTTTGCATCATGAAGTAATGTGAAGTACTCATTATTCTCTATGGACGTCATGTGACTTCACCTTGTTTTTTACCGTTTAAGGACATTCCCTGGTGTTTCAGCAACCCCATGTCAAAGTCATAATTTTTTGACATGTACATGATGGTCATACAAACATTTAAAATCCACAACAGAAAACATGGGTTGCCATGCTTCTTTTTAAGTAACATTGGTGAGACTTAATCCCTCTTTATGGAACATATCTGGAAGGAGTCAGGTTGTTCTATGTGATTATAACATTAGTATTTTAGATGTCAACATGAGCATGAAAGAAAATGTGAAACAAGGACACATAATTTATCATGATGCTTGCTTCATTTCTTCCACAAATGCAAAAATAAAGAATAAACTAACACTGTTATGACACCCTCTTGAACTGATAGTCCCCAAAAAAGGGGAAAATATTTGTATGTTTTTATACATAGAAACAATTTCAAAGCCATGTCATTTACATAAAGCTTTTTTAATAGATGAAGAATATGGAAAGGAATATAGAAACAGAAAGAAATATAGGGATCGACATACTTTTATTTTGGTTATATCAGCTTTCAAAGTTGCAGTTTCAGAGGTGGTTTGCACAGGACAAAAATAACTGCAACATCCCAATAAGAAATAAAAAACTTGCAAGAATGCTATTCAAATAATTCAAAAGTACAAGTAGAATGGCAAGGACTGTAATATAACATAAACAGTGTAACCAAATACAGACAGCTATTTAGATAAAGCACCTTGAATGATACCATTTACCTACCTGACAGCAAAACTTTGATGTCGACCAACACTACATTGACTACAGCACCAGGTTGCTGTAGTGTCATTGCTTGAACTCAGCACTGTCTTTTCAGAGGTCCTGCACCTCCCAATCAGCTCCGACTCAGAGTTGATTATATTTGTTGGGGGGCATAGCCCCCCATGGGGACTTCAGAGGGGCCAAGCCCCCCCCCGAAGAAAACACTTTGCTCTGTGGGAAACTGGCAGCCGACAATGAAAAGCAGTTGACTTGCCGGTTTCGCTGCCTGGTTGTTTGACAAAGATTTTGTCAACAACCAGTTGTAGATCCAAATAATACTAACTGCTGCATTTGTGGGAGCTAATTTCCTTGCTGCCATCCTGTATACATTCTTAGCTGGACATGACATAATAGGATAAATCATTATTCTGATAATGCTTCCATATATTTAAGAATGCATTTGTGCCAGAAAACAACACTGAAAACTTTTTAAAGAGCATCATAAAAATGGGAATTTGAAACACCAGTGAACATCTGTAACACAAATTTTGCAGTGATTCATGGGATGTAGGGTCACATGGGCTCTATATTGTTTTGCACCATTTCAGTTCAGCGTAGTGTATATAGCGGAAAGATGGAGATTGTTGGCTGTCAAAGCTCTGAGATTCAAACCATTGAAAAACTTTAAAATGCATTTTGCCACACAATTTTGTGTCAGAATTTAGTACATTGATTGCAGGAAGCCCTTATGTGTTCATATCATCGAGCATTTATTGATTTTGTGTGAATATTTAATGTTACTTTAATACATTCAGTCTCTGCAGTGACATACACTGTAGAAGTGTACTTCAGGGGAGGGGCAGATCTGTGGTGTAGAAGGCAGATTAGCAAGAAAGGCAATTTTTCCAACTTTTGTTGGCTAGTTTTTTGTTATTTGTGTGCTCAGGTATACACAGTACAACTTAATTTGTTATTGTTTTTTCTGTGTTGAGCATGTTTACAGTTGTTTTCAAAGACTGTCTGTACTGCAGTTTACTGAACAGTTAAAGTTTCTGCGGCTGACCTTTAATTTGTGTGCATTGTGTAAATTGATATGCATTTTATTGCGGCACCATCAGCAATAGCTGTACTCTAAATTTCTTAGGCTGTCTGGAATTGTTTTCCCTTCTTCTGTCTGTGTAGCTAAAGCTGCCCCCGCCCTCCACAAAGCAAGGTATTGTATTTTGACTTTTGGATTTTTGAAGACTGGTTCAGGTCTTGGGCCACTTGTTCCTGTACAGCAGCAGCATCTCTTGCATTTTTTGCTTCCCTCCCCTCAAAAACTACCAAAATAATAAGTTGCTGTTCATTGTCTGTGTAATCTTAAAAAACACCCATGAAGAGACAGTCATGCAAAGCTGTTTCTGGTTGTGGTGCTGCTTCCAATAAGACTATTAACAGTGGAACTTGTTGTGATGATAAGGCAGGTTCATCAGAGGCTAGTAGCAAGTGTAACAGTGTTAAGAGTAGAGGTCATGACAGTGGTAGTGTGTAGTAGAAGGGAAAGGCAGCAGTTGCTGCAAGTAACGGGATTTCTCTCACTCTGCTTTTGATAGTGAAATCAGTTGCTTTAATGCTTGTTGGAGATGCTGTTGTCCATGCTGGTAGTAAAGTTAGTGATGGCATAGTTGATAACAGCATGAATATTGCTACAAATTCAACCTGAGCAAACTTATCAGGTGGAAAAAATGTTGTTGAATCTGTAGACTTGAGTGGAGTTGATATCCCACTTTCCACAGTAGTTGAACATGATATTGATCAAGCTAATGACTCACAGTCTCATGTTTTCACTGATCTTGATGTTAGGCCATCCAGACATTCAGAGATTGATGAAAAAAGTGTGGATGATAATATTGAGGCTGTGTTTGGAATATCTCTACATGAGGACAGCATCTAAAGTGAATTTGTGAATAATGATTATGATGATGACGATGCTGGCAACCCCATTTGGGAAGCGGACAAAAAGAAAATGAAGATGGTTGTTTGTAAACAGTCTGTTCATCAATCCCCCCTCCTCAAATTTCTGATGTAGCTGTGTCTGTTGCTGACCCTGAAGTAATAGTCATTAATTGTGATGTTCAGTCAAAGTCCAGGTGTGCGCATCACCAGAAATCATGCAGTACACCCCCCATTTCATCACCACAAAAACTACCATTCCATATGTAATCCCTGAAGAGACATATGAAGAGTAGGGCATCAAAATCCCTAGTTTGGGATTTTTTTCTTGCAAGATGGTAGCGATGAAACAGTGGCAATCTGTCAGCTTTGCCAAGCATGTGTGAAGCATGATAAAAAGGGTAGCCATCTGGGCACTGGGGGCCAGCATACTCATCTCAAGAGCAGGCACATGGCACTGTGGACTCAGCACCAGAGCATAGCTAATGCCACAGTGGGACGTTCACCCTCTTCCACCTTATTGAGCATGGCATCCACTTCCTTTAGTTTAAGTAGCCATGTTGGTAAAAGTGGTGAAATAAAACTGGAGGATTACTACAAGCATGAGGAGAAGGATGATTTTGAATGCTCAAGTAGTGGCCAGAATAGCGCTGGTCCATGTAGTAACTGTAGTACATCAACCCCTGTGCTTAAAACAGGTAAAATCACCTAATTTAATGGCTTGTCACCTATGCACCTACCATCACACGTCAAAGGCACCCCATCCATGTCAGTTCACAGAGGAGAGCCATTTGGCATGCCAGGTGCAACACATTGAACAATGCAGCTCACATTGCCCAGCATTTTTGCCCATAACAGTAAATACCCACCACATCATGCAGCTGCATGTGAACTCAATGCTGCAGTAGTGGAAATGCTGGCAATTGACCTTTTGCTGTCCTCCTTTGTGGAGAATGATGGATTCTAGCACTTTGTGGCATATGCTTGTCGTAAATGGAAGATGCCATCCAGGACATGCTTTTCCACCTATGCTGTCCCTGAGTCATATCTAACAGTGACAGAGTCTGTAAGGCATGCCCTTCAATATTCTGCATCACCTTACATTCACTTAAGCATGGATATGTGGATAAGTGGCAAAATGGTGGGTAGTTCCTATCTGTGTATTACCGCACATTGGGCACAACTACCTGGGGTTTCCTGCAATGGTGGGATGGGAAAGCAGTGTGATAAGTTGGACTGTGGTGGTAGCAGCATTCATGGCATTATACAGCATGCCATGTGTGCAATACACAGTGTAGCAGGGTTGCATACAGGTGAAAACATACTAATAATAATAATAATAATAATTTATTTATATAGCACCTTTCAACATATCAAGGTGCTGAACAATTTGACAGTTCAAACACGACATACACAAACATATACATAAAATCTACTAGACTTGCTACTGACAGAAATTGATGTGTGGATGCACCCCCTGTCCCTAAAACCTGGCTTCACAGCTAATGATAATGGATCAAACATTGTTAAATGTATCAGCAATGGTGGCTTTGTGAGGGTTCCCTGCATGAACCACTGTTTAAATCTTGTGGTACAGGAGTTTCTACTGCACCCCGAAATAAAGCAAATGCTGACTGTTGCACACCACATCTGTGCCCACTTTGCACGTTCTGGAAAGGCTCATCACCAGATTAGGCAGCAGCAGATTCAGAACAGCCTCTCTCAGCACTGCCTGAAGCTTGAAGTTATCAAGAGATGGAACTTGACCCCTTACATGGCAGAGTGGTTGTATGAATAGTATAAAGCCATCTCCAAGTACCTAGTTATGCACACTAGCTATGACAGTTCAGGGGCCTCAATGTCTATGACAACTGAACAATGGAGACTCACTGACTCAGTAATATTAATTTTGAGGTCATTTGAGCATGCCGCACAGGCAGTCAGTGATGACACTGCATCTGTTAGTCAAGCCATTCCACTGCTGTGGGTGCTGAGAAATACATTGTTGAATCTGCAGCCTAGCCTTGATGTGGCTGGAGATAGGTCAAGCTGTGCATTACTGAAACACATGATTACAATATTAGACAGCAATCAACACATTGCCACTATTCTGCAATCACCAGAATTTGGAATAGCCACAATGCTGGACCCACGCTACAAATGTGGCATTGCATCCATACTGGAGGCAGAGCATGATCAGGTTCAAAATCTGATGGGACAGCTGGTCTAATTGGTTCACGGGGCACAGAAGTCACATACAAAGTCCTGCAAACCACAGTATAACAAGGCTGAAGGTCACTGTGGACTGAGCACATCCAGCAAGGTGGCTGAGGGGGCAAGGGGTGGTGTCAGTTGCCCAGTTGTACATTAATCCACTTGGATTGCCTTGTCCCAAGTAGGAATTTGTGGTCTAGATGAATCTTGTGACCAGGTGGATGATTCATCAGAAATGTATGCATCACAGACCATGGTTGAGGCCTATTTGACAGAAAATGGGCATCTGACATTATTGGATAATCCTTTGGTGTACTGGAGTTGCAAGGTGAATGAATGGCCAGCGTTGATGTCGGTAGCACTGAAGTACCTGACCTGTCCACCCTCCAGTGTAAGTGTGGAGAGGGTATTTATTTCTGCAGAGGCCATAGTGTGTCACTGTCATATTAACCTATCACATACAAATGTCATCATGCTGACATTTATTAAAATGAATGAAGGTCACATACCAAGTAGGACAAGCACATCTATGTTTGTATCCCATCAGGATGATGGTTGTGCTGATGCTGATGATGCAGGCGAAGCAGACCATCCTGGTGACAACAGTGTACCATTGAGGTTAGCGATGCAGTCATGGAGAAAGAATTTTGGAGTGGGTACAACTCTAGCATTGATGATTGTGAGGGCTGCTTCCTCCTTGATGATGATGATGAGGAGGATATTGGTGGGAGGGAGTAATGGCACAATTACCAGGGTAAAGGCTGTTGCATTTCTGTAATGTTGTAATTTTTGTGCGTTAAAAAAAAGGTGGCCTTGACTGTTATATGACAATTGACAAATAATGACGTGTCATTATATTTTGACTTCCCCTTTCCTGATTTGGAGGATACGGTTCACAGAATGTGTGCAGTTAATATTATCCACAGTCCTCTAAACACAGATGTCAACTTGTAGCACCTAAATCCTGTTGATTTAATGACAGATATTCACCTGACACTGAAAAATAGAAAAGCACCCCAGCCAGCCACCATGCTGCTTGAGAGTGAGAGAGAGACATTGTACCTGTGCCCATGCTGTGAACCTGCAGCCAGCCACAGCCACCCTGCTTCTTGAGAGAAAGAGAGAAAGAGAGAGAGAGATACATTGTACCTCTGCCCAAGCTATGAACACACAGCCAGCCACAGCCTCCCTGCTTCTTGAGAGTTGTGACAGTGTAGAATAGGACCCTGTCCTGTTTGTTATGGAGAAAGGGTTTAAATGCAAGGATCTGTTCTTTTCTGTCTATTCTTCATCTGGTTGTGCAACCAAATTTTCCTCTGAGACCTCGGACTTGATCAACCCAAACAGTCTCACAAGTCTTTGCCTCTCATTGTCTCTCAGTTTTCTTTTGCTGTCTGTTTTTCCTCCCTTGCATATCTGCTAATATAAGATATGTGCAAATCACTGTATGGAAATGAAACTGATAATGGGATAACTTTTGTTTGAAAAATATATAGCATTATTGTTGAAATGCACATATTTATAATTTGAGATGACTTTAAAAAGCTAGAGGTTACTTGAGTGCAAATGTTTGAGCCTTTTGCAAAAGCTATAGGGGTCTCAGGAAGCACACCGTGTTCTAGCAGCTCTTGAAACTTACAAGGATAGGACGTTTGCTAAGGATGGGGGTTGAAAAGACTTATAAAAGAGCTAAGCTGCTACTGCAAAAGAGATTACAAGAAAAAGGGACACACAGATGACAAGAAAGATTTTATTTTGCCTCTGTGCAAGTTTACAGTATACATATTTTTATGTTGGCTCGTGCTTGCGCGCCAGCCAACATATTGCAGTAGTAGCAGATTTGGAGGTGCGATCACTGTGGTGGAATGCAGGGCACGCATCAGTAGGTGCGTCCCTCATTCCTCAATATGGCAGCATGCAGGCGCCACACCAGCAACAAGTAATGTGGCGAGCACATCTAAGAAATGGTCCTCTGCAATAAGAGCCAAGCTTGTCATGCAGCGGCACCTCCCGATGCGCCTTTCCTGGTGAAGCATTCCATTAAACATGGCGGCAGTCATTGCTGCCACTGCCTGCCACAATGCTGACTTTGGGGGAGGCCAATCCCCCTGTCACCATGCCCTGACCCAGTTCATGTGCCTACGCCGGAGCCCACTCCCAGTCAACATAATGCCCCCCCATTTGTTGTGTGCTGATGGGGGTGCCCAATCCCCCTCTGCTCTAGCCCCCCATTTGGTATGTGCTGATGGGGGTGCCCAATCCCCCATTGGCTAGCCCCCCAAACACTCAGGTGGCATGCTGGGAGCCCACCCTAGAATGCCAAATGCCCCTGTAAAAAAAAAATCCCACAATGTTTTTTTTTTTTGTTTCAACCTGTAAAAGAAGAAAATAGTCCCTTGTGGTATGTCCTGCTCCCTTCCCCAACCTGCATCCACCCTTTCTGCAACCTGCCTCCCCACACCCTCTTCACTCCATACTTACCTCTGCAATCTGGCGCGATGATCGTTGGTGGACCGTGAACACATCTGCACTCTTCAAAGTCAACCACAAACTGAAGAAATGCCGGTAAGCTGTATAATGGCATAAATAGGGGGGGTTTCAACTTCGGTGCATATCTCAGGCATTTTTTCTAATTTTTACACCAGATTTTCAACATGGGGTTATTGGGCCCCTCCTCATGAATTTGGTTACTGTCATGGTGTTATTCAGTCCCAAATGGTGATTTCGTGGTCACTGTGTGGAATTGCCTTTCGGGACTGATTAACAAAATGACAGTGCCACTGTTCATGAGGTGGGCTCTCAAAAAGCCTATGTTGCAAATTTGGTGAAAAAAATCAAAAAAATGACTGTTTTATGAGCATGAGTTGCGCAGTTTCCATGCATGCTTGTAACTTCGTGAATTTGTAATATTTTCACTCCAGATTTTCAACATTGCCATTTTTCCACACCTCCTTATGAACAGTACAGCTGTCATGTTATATATGCTGGCTAAAATGTGTTTTTGCACTTCCACAGCAGAAAAGCATGGTTGCTGTGCAAAATCAGTTTTTGGGACAGTTTGAGAAAATGACAGTGACACTGTTCATGAGCAGAGGTCCTAAAATGCATATGTTGAAAATTTGGTGATGAAGGTCCATAAAATGACCGTGTTACAAGCATGCATTGCGTAGTTTCCACGCACCCTTGTAACTTTGCAAATCTGCAATATTTTCATGGCAGATTTCCAACATTGGCATTTTTCACACCTCCTTATGAACAGTACAGCTGTCATTTTTCACATCCTGCCCAAAATGTGTTTTCGCACCTGTGGCAGGAATGGCGTGGTCACTGTGGTAAATCAACTTTTGGGACAGATTAACAAAATCACAGTGCCACTGTTCATGAGGGGAGGTCCCAAAATGCCTATGTTGAAAATGTGTCTCTTCAAGGTGAGGGTGAGGTTGGCATCAGTTCAATACTTCACTGCCATTCCTATTGTGCATCTCTAATTCCTGCACTACCAATGCCAGTGAGAGAACATTCAGCATTGACAAATGCTTGTTTATGTTACTGCTACTGTAAATAAAGTTTTGGTGAATTCTACAACTGCTCCTGGATTTTCTGTATGCTTCCTGATCTGTGCCTCAATGTCAGATGGTGTTAGAAATGGGATTTAAGCTGCGCATACCCTAAGACAGTAGATTTGTGTGTGGGTACTGGACCTAGTACCAGGGAAACACGGAGGAAGGTATGGATTCTGCAGCAGCAAATCCAGGAGTGGTTACCAGGAGAATGGCAGCCAAACTAACAGATACAGAAGTCTAGTCTGAGATTGTACAGCCAGCACAAGTCATGGAAAAAGAACAGGCAGTGACAGTGACAGTGACAGAACCCGAAAGCCTGATGGGCTTTTTCAAATGGTGGTCTATACAACAAAAACAGATTGAGACACAGAGAAGAAAAGAGATTTAGCATTTAGAAGTGCAGAGGAGAGAAGAGATGCAGCGACAGAAGTGGTAGATGATAGAAGAGATGCAGCTACAGGAGCAGTGATGGCTGGATACCTTGCAAGTTATCAAAGCCAGAGGATCTGGCACAGATTCAGATGAGCAACAAAATGCAAACAACTTAAAAGCCATTAATCTTACTAAGTTGTGTCCTGCAGATGATATTGAGGCATACCTGACAACCTTTGAAAGAGTTGTCACAGCCTGCTAGTGGCTAAAGCAGCAATAGACAATTAGACTAGTACCCTACCTGACAGAGGAAGCCCACTTTCCTACAGCTGTATGGACACTGCACAATCAGAAAACTATTACCTGGTGAAAAGCAAAATCCTGAAAATATACGACATCTCTGGAGAGACCTACTGGAAGAGATTTCAATCTCTGAGGTACAACTCGGTCGACAATCCTTGAGAAGCCTTCACCCAACTCAGAGAACTCCTGATAAAATGGATCAAACCAGAGAGCAAAACAGTCCCACAGATCATCGATACATTTGCCATGGAGCAATTCATCAACATCTTGCCTACAGATGTGCAGCTGTGGGTAAAGAAACACCGACCAGAGAGTGGGAAAAAGGCTGTTTCTTTGGCTGAGGACTACCACATGGCCAGACAGATGCCACAGCAGTGAGGTAACAGCCAAGCACTGGTAAGACACTCTTTTTCCCATTTAAATTCCAAGCCTGATAAGAACTCTGGTGGGTGTAACAAATCAGTGTCCAAAGATGTTATCTGCTATAACTGTAATAAGCCAGGCCATTTTGCAAGAAACTGCCATGGTAAGGAGCGTGGCACTGGACCAGATTTGTCCTTGGCAAATTGGGGCAAGTACTTAATGGATGTGAAGGTGAGGAATAAGACTTTGAAGAGACTCATTGATTTGGGAAGCAGACAGACCCTAGTGCATGTTAAAGTGCTGGTAAAACCCTGTGCAAAGGGACCAGGTACTGGTGTCATCTGCATCCATGGGGACACTCAATACTATCCCACCACCCAAGTGACTCTGACTGTTAGGGGTGTGTTGCACCAAATGAAAGTGAGGGTAGTACCAAAATTACCTGTACCTGTGATTATTGGAAGTGACTTTCCAGAATTTACTGAGTTGATCAAAGAGGGAGTAAATCCTGATGTTTCAGCAGTTGTGGTGACAAGAGCTCAGGCAAAGAAAATTTCAGACAGTGGGGACACTTTTCCTTTCAAAGATTTCGATTCGAACTTGTTTGAGCACAGCTCCAAGATCTGGAAATCCAGGAAATAAAGGCTAAGCCTGAAAAAACTGTGGCAACAAATGACTGATGGACATAAAGGGTTAAAATGTGAAAATTCTGAAACTAAATTAATAACTGATTGTGATTTTCTTTCAGAACAAGCTAGCAATGTTTCTCTCCAGGGTTATTTTAAGCAGCTGGGGGGGGGGGTGAAACCAAAATAGGGTGGACCAATGTTTAAAAAAAGTAATGGGTTACTGTACAGAGTTTGGGTTAAATCTCAGACACAGGAACAAACAGAGCAATTGGTTATACCACAGAAGTATAGAACAGAGTTATTACAGCTAGCACATAATAGTCCTATAGCTGGTCGCTCAGGGAGTGATCGCACACTTGCTAGATTGCTGTATAGATTTTACTGGCCTGGAATTCATGGAGATGTTACTACCTATTGTAATTCCTGTGCTGAGTGTCAGAAGGTAGCCACAGTCTCTAGAAAAGATAAGATTCCCCTGGTGTCCCTTTCCTTGATAGATGTGCTCTTTGAGAGACTTGCAATGGATGTGGTTGGTCCTTTGGACAAATGCAAAAAGGGTAACAGATTTATCCTGGCAGTATGTGACTATGCTACTCGATACCCAGAAGCAGTTCCAATGTATACTGTTACATCCCCAAAAGTGGCAGCAGAGCTTGCCAAACTTTTCAGCAGAGTGGGCATACTTAAAGAAATTATTACTGATCAGAGTAGTAATTTTAGTTTTGCACTGTTTAAGGAGCTGTACAGACTGTTAGGTATCACTCCCATAAGAACCTTCCCCATCACTCTCAGACAGATGGTCTTCTTGAGCTTTTTAACCAAACCCTAAAACACATGTTAAAAAGGCTTGTAAAAGGGGACGGGAAAGACTGGGACCATTACTTGCCTTACCTACTTTTTGCTTACAGAGGAGTGCCACAGGTAGCAACAGGGTTTTCGCCACTTGAAATGATGTACCGTAGGTAACCAAGAGGAGCACTGGATGTGATAACCGAAACATGGGAAGATAACCCCATCCAGAAACAATCTGTAACATCTTATATGTGTGCCCTAAGAAAGAACCTGGCAAAATATGTTGAAATTGCCCATAATAATCAAGACGAGGCCCAAAACCAGCAGCAGATACTGTATATTATGACCATGAGGTAACAGAAAAAGTTATCAAACCAAGTGAAAAGGTTTTGCTACTGTTACCCACAACAGAAAATAAGCTATTAATGAAGTGGCAAGGGCCTCATAAAGTTCTTAGATGTACTTGCACTGTGAATTATGATACTGAGACCCCTGACAGGAAAAATCCTACTGAGATATACCATGCTAACCTCCTCAAGAAATGGGTTGAAAAAAATGCCAAAAGCTGCTTTGTTGGTTTTACCAGAAACTGATAAGGAAGATATTGATGTAGCATATGAATGACTAGAACAAACTGTAAATGCTGATGCTGTAAAGGTGAATGTTTCCTTAACCTCAGAACAAACTGCAGACATTTGTAATGTGCTAAAGACATTTAGCAGTATTTTTACTATGGTACCAGGCTGAGCAAAAAGGGTTGAGCAAGTAATAGTGACAAAGAATGCTTGTCCTATTAGGCACAAGACATGTAGGTTGCCAGAGCGATTAACAGCTGATTTGGTTAAGGGAAATAAAAAAAAAATGAAAGAATTGGGTATCATAGAGGAGTTGAGGAGTGCTTGGTCATCTCCCATGGTAACTGTAAACAAAAGAAAAGGGAATGTTAGAATCTGCCAGGAAACTTAATCAAGTGTCAGAATTTGACAGTTATCCTATGCACAGGATATACGATTTGGTGGACAGACTGGGGAGTGCAAAGTATATCAGTACCCTTGATCTCACCAAGGTTTTACTGTCAAATACCTTTAGCTAAAGAATCCAGACATAAAACTGCATTTCATAGATTTCACAGATGTTTACAAGCAAGTAGACTTATGTCCATAAAGCTTGCCCATTTGTATCATACCTAAAAGCTGAAATTTCTTTTCACCACAATGCAGATCCAAGTTATTCTTAAACTGATTCATACTTCCACTATTAATTATTGCCAGAGGTAGAGCATTCCACTGAGTAACCACCCTCTGGCTATACCAGTGCTTTCTTATATTGTGTCTCCATTTAGATTGTATCAATTGTTTGTTGTGCCTTCTGCTGCCATGTTCATCTGTTCTTGGATAGATTCCAAATTCAGTGCAATAGCTGCCGTCTCCAATTATCTTATATAAAAGGCACATATCTCCCCTAAACCTCCTATAGCAAAAGGAATACAGATTAAGAGACACTAGTCTATCTGGATAAGATAGTTCTTTCATCCCCTGAATGGCTTTAGTGAATCTCCTCTGAAGAGATTCAATTTTAATAATGTCCTCCCTATTTTGAGGAGACCACACCTGGATGGCATACTCCAAATGAGGTTTGACAAGGGCTATATAGAGTGGAATTAGAACTTTGGCCTCCCTGCTAGCAATGTAATGCAGAATACAGTTTAAGTTTTGGGTGGCTTTCTTTGTCTGTGATCTACAATGTATGCTGAACTTAAAATCTGGACCAAAAATTACCCCTAAATCTTTTTCTTCGACAGTACTAGTGAATGGTAGGTTGGCAAGTGTGTAGTTATTAAATTTGTTTGTTTTTCCCACGTGCATTATTTTACATTTCGCAACATTCAACACTAGTTGATTAGTAATGGTCCAATCTGAAATTTTGTCCAAAACCTTCTGTAATTCCAGCACTTCATCTTGTGTACTCACAACTGCTCCTAACCTACAATCATTGGCAAACTTATATAGCCAAACCTTAGAGTTGTCTGATTGCAGGGAGGCTATACAAATATTGAACAGACAAGGTCCCAAAACGGAACCGTGGGGGACACTACTAGTCATTTTAGACCAGTTTGAAAAAGTTCCCTTAATGGATACCCTCTGTTGTCTCCCTTGCAGCCATGCTGATACCCAGTTACAGATGTTAGGGTTCAGATTAATCTCTTCAAGTAATTTTAATAACTCAGTATGGGGTAATTTATCAAAGGCTTTTGCAAAGTCCTAGTACATCACATCAGCTGGGTTTGCCATATCCAATTCCCTGTTTATATTTTCATAAAAGGCCAATAAGTTTGACTGGCAGGACCTGGACTTGGTGAACCCATGCTGTGATTGGTCTACCATACCATTTGCTTCCAAATGCCTTAAGATATGATCTTTAATTACCCCTTCTAATATCTTACCCATTAACGAGGTTAGGCTAATTGGTCTAAAGTTTTCCGGGTTTGTCCTCACCCCTTTCTTAAAAATAGGGACCGCTAAAGTTATTTTCCAGTCCTGAGGTACTGTACCATAATCAAGGGAAGTCTGAAATAAATATGTAAGGGGAGCCTAAAACAGCTGCTAATTCTTTTATAACACGAGGATGTACATAATCGGGGTCAGGATATTTAGTAATGTCTAGTCTTGATAACCTAACGTGTATATCATTAGCTTGCATGATGATTTTACCAGGAGTAGAGCTATAATTTCCAAGATGTATATTAGGGTTACCGTTATTGAAAACTGAACAAAAATATTTATTTTGAAGGTCGGCCATCTCTTCCGGATTTGCCACTTGTCCCGCAGTATTAGTGAAGGGTCCAATCATGCTGTTATCTTTCCTTTTGCTATTGATATATGAGTAGAAGGATTTTTTACCATCCTTAACATCGTCTGTGAGTGATGATTCAAAATTTGCTTTAGCTCTCTTTATTTTGTTTTTGATCTGTTTCAGACATTCTCTATAACACTGGTAGTTTAAAGGTGATCCATGACTCTTGTATCTTTTGAACAGTCTATTTTTTTATTTAGTAACTTTTTAATAGATCTAGTCATCCAAATAGGTTTATTCCTTTTGGGTCTGTCATAGTTAGGTTTGTGTGGTATGAATTTCCCAACAAGCTGTTTGATCCTGGCTAGGAGAGTGTCCCACATTTCTTAGACATAACAGCAAATTCCACTACCCAGTCCCTACAAATAAATTCTTTCTTTGGGCCAACAAAGTCTGCTTTCCCAAAATCTAGTTTAGATGTAGTTCCTAGAGTGTTTCTAAGAACAGTGTCAGAAATATTAAAGTGGACAGTGGAATGATCACTGCTCCCTAATGGACTTTTTATTAATACATTATTAATTGAATCACCTATATTGGTAAGGATCACGTCTAATACATTTGACCCCCTAGTGCTACTGTGCACCAGCTGCACCAGTCCCAGCTGTTCACCCATGTCTAAATACTGCTTATTTATGTTTCCAGTAGCCTTTGACAATTTCCAATCGGTGTTGGGCAAATTAAAATCACCTGCCAGAATTATGTTATCTGCTGGATCTAATCTGTTGATTATGTCAAGTATTTTGATGTCATCAGAAAGGGGTGTGGAAGGTGCCCTATACAATAACCCTAATATAATTGTTGTACCTTGTTGGGAAAATAATTTAACCTACAAAAGCTCCAATTTAGATGTATCCCATTGGATTTCTTCACATTTAATACTTTCATGCACATAAATTGCTATACCTCCCCCCTTCCTGTGTATTCTGGATTTTGAAAATACATTAAAACCAGAGACTTTTTTTTCCCACTTATCTTCATTGCCCCACCAAGTTTCTGTGAGTAATGCCATTTGTATGTTCTGGGATTGCAACAGTAAACTAAATTCATCAAATTTCCCCACAAGGCTCCTGGCATTGATACGTACTGCCTTCCACTGTAATTTAAAAGGGGGCAGACATATAACTGGTTTGCTTACAGATTCATTAACTGAGATTCCCCCTTTTACCCAGTTTAAATGAAATTGGATAACTTCATTCACTCTTTTGCCTAATATCCTAGTACCTGCATAGCTTAAATGAAGACCATCATGTTTAAAAAACACCTTTCTGTTGAAAGTCAAAGAGTTATCCATAAACCCAATATTTTCAATTTTACAGAACGGTCTTAACCATGAATTTATCTCAAGGATATGCCCATTTTTATAAGACTGATTACCAAAGGTTGGTAGAATACTGGAGATAATTAAGTCCCCATTTTTTTCTAGAATTGTTTTAGCTATGGTTTTATATTCTGTATGAATATGTTCCATACTAGTTCTTCCTACATCATTGATGCCTATATGCAGAATAACACGTGGATTTACTGAATTTTCAAGGGGCCCTTCCATTACTGTTGAAACATTATAAAGTCTGGCTCCTGGCAAGGTACTGGCTGTAGTACATTCCTTGCACCCCCAGCATACTACAGAATCAATACCCCTAATAGTGAAGTCTCCAATCACCACTATGTCCCTATATTTATACTCTAATCTATTTGTTCTCTCAATATTTGTTTGATTAGAACTTTCCTCATTTAAGAATGAAACTTCAGGTTGTGTTTGTGTTTCATTATTTGCCTGTATTTCAACATTATCACCCAGAAGGCACTCAAATTTGTTGGATAACTGAAGGGGTGTACCCAAAATATCATGATTAGGGTTCTTCACAGGTGCACGTGATTTACCAGTGTTAACTTTACTCCCAATACTAACAATTTCATCTAAAAAAGGAGCATGTGCATTTTCAGTAGTGTTTTGACTAATATTGCATGCCATGTCATCTATGTATCTGTCTAGCTTTCCAGTCTCCTTCTGGCTTTGTAATCTAATGCTTAGTTGCTTAATCTCATCTTGAAGAGTAGTCACTAAAATACATTTATCACAAGTAAACTCAGAAAGTTAATGCACTCCTCAATGTACATCTTGTACTGTGTACATGATTTTTTACCCTTACCCCGTTTGGTCTTCCCTTGAACTATTTTTCACCCAGAATTTGGTCAATATCCAACAGTACCATGAATTTAAAGCTGACAATACTTCTATCCACTATTCCACACCCCCACTGCGGACACTGCATACACACGACATGCGTGTCTCTGTACGCATCTCCGCGCATGATACATGTTCCACTCAGCTCGCTCTGCTCGCCGACTAGAGCGTTTATATGGGCAGTCACCTGGAAGTCACCCTGATCCTATTCGTTCCCACAATGTTATGAAACTCACTTTTAAGATGCAAAACTGGGCTATAACTAAAGAGATTGCTCAGCTTCTATGTTTAAGCTCTGTAAACTGAGCCAGATTAAAAAATATACTTGAAATACAGAACTGTAGTTCAGTAACCTATAGACTAAGACTACAGATTCTCTCTTCTTGGTTCTGTTAGATACCAGGACTCTTAGTTAAAAAAGAAAAACCACCAAAGTTATTTAAAACAACCAGCTCTCAGTTATATTTTATATTCATGTAATTTCACATAGGACAGAGGTTAGCATTGCCACCCTTATAGGATTCTATCAGTTCACCACTATGCTATTTGGTTTACATGGTGCACCAGCTACATTCCAGTGGTACATGATGTCATTTTATCCCCTCACACTGGTTATTGTGCTCTGTACCTCGATGAAGTCATGGTGTATAGTCCAGACTTGAAAAGTCACCTGGAACACCTACAGGCAGTTATTCAAGCTATCAAAAATGCAGGTCTGTCTATTTATCCTGCCAAATGTGCATTGGGCATGCAGGAAACCAGATATTTGGGCTATGTGTTGGGAAATGGAGAAGTTAAGCTAGAGATTTCTAAAATAGAAGTTCTAGCTAACAGCCCTGTACCTAAAACAAAGAAACATGTTAGGTCATTTTTAGGGCTGGCTGGTTATTATCAGAGATTTGTTCCCAACTTTGCTGAATTAGCTACTCCCCTCACTGAACTCACAAAGAAACAGTACCCAAATAATGTGAAATGGACCCCACAGTGTAATGAAGCTTTTCAAGCCATAAAGGCTGCATTATGTTCAGCTCCTGTTTTAAGAAGCCCAGACTTTGAGAAGCCATTTTTGTTACAAACAGATGCATCTGAGGTAGGCCTAGGTGTAGTCCTAAGTCAAAATGTAGATGGGACAGAACATCCTATTCTGTACATAAGTAGGAAATTGCATGACAGAGAGAAAAGGTACTCCACCATCAAAAAGGAGTGTTTAGCAGCAAAGTGGTCCATGGAGTCCCTCAAATTTTATTTACTAGGAAATTACTTTGTTCTTGTAACAGATCACAATCCTCTCTGTTTGCTTAACCAGATGAAAGATAAAAATTCCAGAATTACAAGGTGGTACCTGGCAATACAGCCATTTAAATTCTCTGCGATACAACAAATCTGATAAAGAGAATAGAAATGCTGATTTTCTGTCAAGATATGGATCAGGAATTGAGGGTTCTGAAGGTTGAAAAAAAATAATGTATGGGTTAGAATTGTACTTTTTGCTGTACTGTTATAAAAAATGGATGCAAATGTGCTTAACATCTGAAAGCAGCAAGTGTTATTAGAGAATAAAACATTTTAGAAACCTGTTTAATAAAACAGGTTCCCTCTTAAAGACAGGGGGTATATGTGACAGAGTAGAATAGGACTCTGTCCCATTCGTTATGGAGAAAGGGTTTAAATGCAAGGATCTGTCCTTTTCTGTCTATTCTCTGTCTGGTTGCACAACCAAATTTTCCTCTGAGACCCTGGCCTTGATTAACCCGAACAGTCTCGCAATTCTTTGTCTCTCGCTGTTTCTCAATTTTCTCTTGCTGTCTGTTTTTCCTCCCTTGCAAATCTGCTAATATAAAAATACGTGCAAATCACTGTATGGAAATGAAACTGATAATGGGATCACTTTTGTATGAAAAATATATAGTACTACTGTTGAAATGTATATATTTATAATTTGAGATGACTGTAAAAAGCTAGAGATTACTTGAGTGCAAATGTTTGAGCCTTTTGCATAAGCTGTAGGGGCCTCAGGAAGCACAGTGTGTTCTAGTAGCTCTTGGAACTTACAAGACAAGATGTTTGCTAAGGATGGGGGTTGAAAAGACTTATAAAAGAACTAAGCTGCTACTGCAAAAGAGATTACAAGAAAAAGGGACACAGGTATTACAAGAAAGATTTCATTTTGCCTCTGTACATAGTCATTATGAACAAGTTTAAGTATTTTTGTGTTACTGCTACTGTAAATAAAGTTTTGATGAATTCTACAACTGCTCCTGGTTTTTCCGTATGCTTCCTGACCTGTGCCTTGATGACAAGAGTGAGAAAGAGAGATGCTGTACTTGTGCCCAAGTTATGAATCCTCAACCAGCCACAGCCACCCTGCTTCTTCAGAGCGTGTGTGAGAGAGAGAGAGAGAGAGAGACAGAGACAGAGACAGAGACATTGTACCTGTGCCCAAGCTATGAACCTTCAGCCAGCCACAGCCACCCTACTTCTTACCATTAATTTATAGTAAGTATATACTAATATCATGTGCTATGGGTTTGACTTGCATTGTGGTGTGAATCATTCCTTTACCATTTTAAAGATGCCATTGTCACATCACCAAATACAGACAACTGATTTTCATTTTGTTTTCACAGATTACAGACTGTTTAACTTTGCAGGGCTGCATTACTCCTACCACCAAAAGAATAACATCTACAGTCAAGTATCACTCCTATTTACTCTTTCATTTTTTTATCTAATTTTCTTCCGCTGGTGTAAAGTATTCAACAACGGTAACATACAGGCCAGATAGTATATTTTTTATTCACAGATGGGACAGTCATACTGCAATATGCCAGGGTTATACAATGTGTTATCCTGGCCCTGAAACCCATAATGTAATGTAAATACCATAGTGGGCCAGTGCATGTTGCTCACTAAATGTAAGAGTTTTTTTAAGGGCTTTACTAATAGCATGGTATTTTTAACTAGATAAGGGGTTTACCAATAGTATAGTATTTATGCTGGATAAGGGGTTTAGTAATATCTTGGTATTTGAAGTTTGATAAGGGGTATACCAATAGCTTGATATGTTAAGCTGGATAAGGGGTTTAGTAATAGCTTGGTATTTTAAGCTGGATGTAACAGAAGACAGGAACAGCAATGATGGGAACTGAATGTGGTGGTGCAATTAACTTATAGTAATTTCTTCATCACCTGTTTTCAGGTAACAATGAGGTGCTGCTGACTGCTGGCTGTAGGTGATATCTTCCAATCTGAAGAAGCACAACAGGTAGGAATGAATACACTGAAGACCTGGAAAGAAGACAAAAACATTAATGAAACTCATTTTCAGAAGTGCCTCCCTCAAAAAATTAATACTTACCTTACATGGTTTGACAGTTTACATTCAGCCAAAGTCATCAACCATCCCAAACGTCCAGAACAAAAGTGTGCATAATATATATGACCTGAGAAAAAAATTAAAAATAAATAATCAGAAATTATAATATTTCAGTCAAACACAGTGGTAATCCCTCCAGCCCCCTGAATAAACATTAAATGTTTACAGTACCACAATTGGGGTTGGACTCGTAACATATATCTGGCATGTGGATGTGAACATCATTTCCACCATGGTCAAGTGGAATCATTCCATATGTATTGTGGTTCCCTGAAAAGGAGCATAATGGACTACATACTTACAGCACAGAACAAGATTCAACAGAAATTAAATGGCTGTGTCTATGCAAAACAAAATTTAACTGGGGCAAACAGTGACTCCTCATTGTGGTATGAAGGCACACACAAAGGGCAGCATGTATCAGTAATGCCACACTGTGATGCATTTCTGGTCTTATTCTTCATCTGGACTTTTCATGACATTAAAGTAGCAGGACAACAGCAGCAGCAACTGGTGTCACCACCAGACAATGCTGTCACTTAAGCTGGAACACTGTGACACATTTCTGGCCTTATTCTCCATCTGGACATTGCATGACATTAACACAGCAGGACATTCAAAATATAGGACATTTGGTGGGGTTGGGGCATGGCAGGTGATTTTATGTTATTGTGATCATTGTACTGCTGCTTTACCCCCAAAAAAGAAAAAAGTCGTAATTCCCATCTAAATTACAACTCTCACAAATGTATCACACCATTATGCTTTCCACAATACAAAGGCAGTTTATCAGAGTTCTTACTTACTTTCCTTTATTTTTCAAAGGTCATAGCAGGGTCTGCAAAACTGCGGACATTACACACTCTCTCAGTGCAGGTGGTGCTAAGGCGACACACCACTCTCTTCAATAAAAATGTGTGCAGCGTGTGGTTCTGTGCTGCAAATGCAAAGTAAATGAAATCACGCAGTGTCTGAAAAGTTAGTGACCACAGGAATTTTACAAAATACAATGATGAAAGTTACAGGAAAAAAATAGTTTCTATAGGGAAAACCATAATGGGGTGGAACATTAGGGGGAGCTGTGGATTTATACTTATTATAACCGACATAAAATCCTTGTTAATTTTATGAACATTTTTACAGGGGATTATTATTCTCATCATGACACTAATACTGCATGCTAAATGATATATACTATAAGCCGGCAATTTACTATAAGCCAACTCAGTTTTCATGCATTGGAATCCTGGTTCACCAGAAATAAACTGCTACTCAACTGCAAAAAGACAAAAAGCATGCTCTTCATCACCCCACAGAGCAAGATTTGAGGATCCTCACTGCATATACTTAGTAGCGAAGGAGAAGTACTAGGCCAAGTCAACACATTCAAGTACTTAGGGATTCACCTTGATGACATCTTCACCTTCACTGCCCATGCTGAGCAACTGGTAAAGTCCACCAACATGAAGCTTGGCATCTGTACAGAGACCTCACCTCTATGACACCAGCTGCCCTGAAACTTGTTACGTGCAGTTCAGTTCTCTTATCTGTGGATTATGGCTTTGTCATATAAAGGGCAGGCACAGACACAGCACTTAAAAAGGTCAAAACCATCCTCAACAAGGCCTGCTGCCTGGTCCTGGGAGTACACACTCTTGTGACCTATACAAGGAAACTGACTGGCTCCCACTCCACCACAAACTCCAATATCAGGCCTGTCTCCTTGCAAAAAAGTCCCCAATGGGGTCCATGCCTAGTGCTACTTCAGCCCTTTTTGAGCCTGCACAACCATCTAAATGCACTAGGAGTGCATCTAGGGCTGTCCTAACTGTTCCCTTTAAATGAACCACCCTTGGCCAAAGATCCCTCTCCTACTGTGGACCTAAATGGTTCATTGATCTGCCTGCAGACCTTGTCGACTCCCCCAGAATTGGCCACTTTAAAAACGGGCTTCGATCTCTTCTTGCCAGCAAATCTGACTGCCAGTGTTTCTGTTAACTCATGGCCTCTGACAGCCATTCTCACACCCATCAAACACTACCCTCTCTCACTCCCACCCTCCTATTGCACAACTGCCCACCTCCCCCCACCTCCCACCACCTACTACCTCCCCTTGACAAAGCCACACTTTGGTTGCTAAACTGCACTTTTTGCAGACTGGGATTGCCCCGTCTGAACTGTAACATGATTGTTAGACACTGTACCACACTTAATTAGTGCTGCATTAATATGTTTCTCCTCAAGTGTGGCCCTGTTTCTGCTCACTTGTACCCTGCTTAATGTTGTAACTGCACACTACCACTTGTTAATTGATGTCTTTCTGTTCTGCAATGTTTCATCACCTGTAAATGTCTTATATTCCTTGGTGACTTGCAGCCTTTGTAAATGAGCACCTGGCTCAAAGCTATTAATCCAAATTTGAAATAAATAAATAAAAATATTCAGAAGATAAGAAATAATTGGGGTGGAGGTTGCATGGTAGGTGAGGTGACTTCAGGTGACTTTAGGGCATTTAGATTGTAGTTGTTGGTATGTACACTATGGAACTTTAACACTGAAAACAGTACCCAAAAAGTAATAAAGCCTGACAATGAAAGCATCGATGCAAGAATGCGGTTACAATTTTGACCGATACTTTTTTATTCTATTTTACATTGCCACCTAATCTAATAACTTGTGTATGCAAACGATACCCTTCTTTCAACAATTTAAGTACACAGCACTATATTTTTTTTGGACTTGAAAGTAATAAATGGAACACTGATTTTAATCACTCTTGCACCAGGTTGGGATCAGTATTCTCACATGATTTTGGACAAAAACTATTTACATTCAGTTCTGTTGTGACTACAATGAAGTCGCATACAGCAGACAGGATGTGACATAATGGGACAGCATCTATTCAAAAACACATGGGAATACTGATGCAAACCAGGTCACAGAGTAACATTACAATAAACACTACTTTTATTATTTCTCTTTTACAAAATGGAGTAATACAGAATAACGTACATTGTTGAAAGAAGGGTAGCATACGCGTATACACAAGTTAGAAAAGGGGCAATATAAAATAGAATAAAAAAGTATCAGTCAAAATTGTATCCACATTCTTGCAGTGATGCTTTCATTGTCAGGCTTTATTTCTTTTTGGATACTGTTTACTGTGTTAAAATTTCATAGCATACATACCAACAACTACAATCTAAATACCCTAAAGTCACCTGAAGTACACCTCAACTATCATGCCCCCATAATTTCTATCTTCTGAATGTTGCCAGCTTATTCTATATATCATCCAGCAAAGCATGCAGTATTAGTGTCCAGTACACATGTGAGGAGTAATCCCCTATAAAAGTGATCTAGGCTAGGGGGGTGTTAGGGTGTATTAGTAGGGGTATCACAAGTCATAAGAGGGAGGTAATAATCCATCTTTACAAGACACTGGTTAGGCCCCATCTGGAGTACTGCAGGCAGTATTGGAGGCCACACCTTCACAAGGACATTAACCAAATTGAGGCAGTCCAGAGAAGGGCAACCAAAATGGTGCAGGGACTGCATCAGAAGACATATGAGGACAGATTAACAGAGCTCAATATGTATACCCTTGAGCAAAGGAGGGAGAGAGGTGATATGATTAAGGCATTCAAACACCTTAAGGGCATTAACAAGGTGAAAGAGTCTAACATGTTTAAATGTAAGAAAAATAGCAGGACAATTGGACACAGCATGAAATTAGAGGGGGGACGATTAAGGGGGAATGTGAGGAAATTATTTTTCACAGAAAGGGTGGTGGATGCATGGAATGGCTTACCACAAGAAGTGGTGGCTATGAATACAGTGCAGGGCTTCAAACAGGCATGGGATAGGCATAAGGGAGCAATACAAATGACTATGAATAGATAGGCCACTGACAGAGCAAAGGCCAATGGCACATTTATAAGGTAGAAAAAGAAATGGGCAGACTGGATGGGCCTTGCGGTCCTTATCTGCCATCAACTTCTATGTTTCTATGATCAGAAAAGTAACAAGTATTTAAAAGTTGTGACTTAATTTATTTCTTACATGACAGAGGGTCGACAAAATGGCAGATGCTGCATTCTTTCATTACAGGTGAAACTGTGATGCAGCAATGCACAATGAAATAAAAGTGACCACATGACTTATTACATTAAATAAAGTAAGGAGTAAGAGCAAAAACATTTCTATTGTGGAAAGCAGAATGAGGTGGGGGATATTTGGGGGAGATGGGGAATCAAGAAATATAGGAGTAACAAAATTAACATAAGGGAGAACACATTAATTGAACATAAAGTACATAGTTAGGCTGCAATACAAAATATTGCTTAAGAAAAAAAGTAAAAGCAGATGACAAGTTTTTTGGGGAAGATTTTGGGACATTATATTTTTTAATGGTCCTGTGGTGGCTGGGTCTGACCACCAGTAATTGCTGTTAGCATTCGAATTATCTCCGCAGTTTGTCCCTCAGTGTGGTTTAGCTGCTGCCCTGCACCCTCCATAACATTTTTGAAAACATCACCTCTGCCCACAGCACAGCAAAGTCAGCCTGTGTGGCAGGCTGTTGTGAAGGGTCACACTTGCAGCAAGCAGCTGTGAGAGCTGCCAAAAAATTAATACTTACCTTGCATGGCTTGCCAGTTTTGTTCAGCCAAAGTCATCAACCATCCCAAACATCCAGAATGCAAGTGAGCATAATATATACAGCCTGAGAAAAATAAATAGAATAATAGATAGATAAGGCTGTATTACAAGGCAGTAAGACCATCGAGAGGTTTTTGGGGACTTGGAATCTCAAGAGCAAAACTCGAGAGGTTCCCAAAGTCCCCAAAACCTTGAAATGGTCTTACTGTCTTGAAATACACCATCAACTATTTATTTTTTGTAATATATGGATCTGTTTAAAAATTCTGTGTCTTTTTGTGGGGGGCACCCGAATGTGTCCTGTGCTGGCCGGATGAAGACTCTCTCCCTCACTCTCTCGCTTGCTCACTCGTCCCACCCGCTCACACATCTGTTGGATTTAAATTTGGCATTTTGTTTTGTGAGGCAGTAAGTCCTGCCTTTTATTTTTGCCATCCTTCAGTGAATAGAGGATGAAGCAGGTGATTTTAAAAAAGAAAAGCAAAGAAATACGAGTGACTGCCCCCTAAGCAAAGGTAAACAGCCACCATGTTTTAAAAGTTGCTCTGCCCACCCACAGAGGAAACCTGCCAATAAGAGTGCACACCATCACTTCGGCTGTGCAGGAAGAAATGTGGCACCTTGGCAACTGGGTCTGTGTGGCAGGCAAATCTGCACAAGCGCTGTGTTATTTCTGTGATAATACTATAGTTCAGAGCTGAAACGACAGTATTATCAGCTCTGAACAATAGTATTATCAGGGAACAATTATAGTATTATCCCTTTAGCTACTGTTGCATTACTGGGATTTTTTTTGCATGGGATAGGATAGCATTATTTGGCCATATCCATATATTACATAATCAGAAATGATAATATTTCAGTCAAACACAGTGGTAACCCTCCCCCCCACGCCTCTGAATAAAAATTAAATGTTACAATACCACAGTCGGGTTGGACTCATAACATATGTCTGGCATGTGGATGTGAACTTCATGTCCACCATGGTCAAGTGGAATCATTCCATATGTATTGTGGTTCCCTGAAAAGGAACATGGTGGACTGCTTACTTACAACACAGAACAAGATGGAGGCAGTATAGTGCAGTGGTTTAAGACTCTGAGCTACAGACCTGGAGATCTGGATTTGAATCCCGTAGCCCCCACTTGCATACTGTGTGACCCTGAGCAAGTCACTTAACTTTCTTGTGCTCCCAGGTTGCACCTATTAGTATGTCTCTCCAGGTTAAAAAAAACAGATTCAACAGAAATTAAATGGATGTGTCTATGCAAAACAAAATTTAACTGGGGCAAACAATGGCTCCCCATTGTGGTATGAAGGCACGCACAAAGGGCAGCATGTATCAGTGATACAGCAGGTGTCCACCTCAACACCAGGCTATGGTCTCACTAATGTTGGGACACTGTGATGCATTTCTGGCCTTATTCTTCTTCTGGACTTTTCATGACATTAAAGCAGTGGGACAACAGCAGCAGCAACAGCAACTGGCATCACCACCAGGTAATGCTCTCACCTAGGCTGGGACACTATGATGCATTTCTGGCCTTATTCTTCATCTGGACTTTTCATGACATTAAAGTAGCAGGACAACAGCAGCAGCAACTGGCGTCACCGCCAGGCAATACTCTCACTTAAGCTGGGACACTATGACACATTTCTGGTCTTATTCTTCATCTGGACATTTCATGACATTAAAACAGCAGGACATTCAAAATATAGGACATTTGGTGGGGTTGGAGCATGGCAGGTAATTTTGTGGTATTGTGATCATTGCACTGCTGCTTTATCCCCCCCCCCCAAAAAAAAAGGAAAAAAGTCACAATTCCACACCAAATCACACCTCTCACAAATGTATCACACCGTTATGCTTTCCACAATACAATGGCAGTTTATAAATAGAATTCATATTTACTTTCCTTTATTTTTCGAAGATCATAGCATGGTCTGCAAAATTGCGAACACTCAGTACAGGTGACGCTAAAGCGACACACCGCCCTCCTTAGTAAAAGTTTATGCAGCATGTGGTTCTGTGCCTCAAATGCAAAGTAAATGAAAGCATACAGTGTCTGAAAAGTTGGTGACTGTGGAAATTTAACAAAATACAATGAAGAAAGTAATTAGAAAAAAATAGTTTATATTGGGAAAACCGTAATGGAGGTGGAACATTAGGGGGAGCTGTGGATTTATGCTTTTTATGACTGTCACAAATTCCTTGTTAATTTTATGAATGTTTTTTCAGAGGATTATTATTTACATTCTGAAACATATACTGCATGCTAAATGATGTATACTATAAGCTGGCAACATTCAGAAGATAGGAAATAATTGGGGATGGAGATTGCCATGGTAGGTGAGGTGACTTCAGGTGACTTTAGGGTATTTAGATTGTAGTTGTAGTTGTTGTTCGTATGTACACTATGAAACTTTAACACAGAAAACAGTATCCAAAAAGTAATAAAGCCTGACAATGAAAGCATTGATGCAAGAATGCGGTTATAATTGTGGCTGATAGTTTTTTATTCTATTTTACAATGCCACCTAATCTAATAACTACACAACATTTTTGATCACATCAGCCTCTGCCCACAGCACAGCAAACTCAGCCTGTGTAGCATGCTGTTATGAGGGGTCACATTCTCAGCGAGCAGCTGTGGGAGCTGCCACTTCGGATGCCCTGGTCAACTGTCTGCGATGCCGTGCAAGTGAATGCTCAAACGCTTCAGCTGTGGCTGCAGGAGTGGCTGCTGCCTTCTGCAGTTTAGCTTCCCACTCCACATGGTGGTGCCACAAAAGGTGGGTTCGCTCCAGCACCCATGCCCAGGTGGCCACCCTTGCACCCCCGAAGTATCAGTATGTCACAGAGTTTACACCTGTCTACCGTCAGGTCACCAGGGAGGCAAATAAAATACTGCTAGACAGAAGAGCTACGGGGAGGACCTGGCACAGGCAGTGGGGGGCACCACATACTACCACCTGCTGTGCTGCTGTTGGTGGAGGGGCAACAACAAGCTGCTACTGCTGTGCTTTCTGCTGTTCTGCTTGCTTTTGCAGTTCCTGATGCTCTTCCACTGCTGCTGCAGGGCTGGCACTGGAAGTGGCTGAAACATTCATGGCCAAAAGAGAACCACTGTTAAGGCAAAAATGTTACCCCAGGCCACTGCACATTCGTGTCCCCTGCTGCCCACCACTTTGCCCACCTCTCTCCATGTTAAGTATAACTTAACAGAAATCAAAACTGAAACAAAAAAATACTAGCAAAAAAATACACTAACTAAAACTAAGTAACCAAAATCAACAACCTTTTTTAAATAAACTAAGTTTTAAAATTTATTTATTTATTTTATTTTTGTTGACCAGGTAAGTGCACTAGACAAATCCTGCCTATTTTCAGGCACGACCCAGGGAGGGGGAAACAGATGAATGCCAACTGACCTTGAACTTGATTAAGCTGTTGGTAAAAAATAAACGAAAACTGCCTGGAAAACTTTTACTATATAATACTAAACCTTAAATACACAAAAAAAGAACAATAGCTGATGATTGTTGCAAAAAAATGCACACTATCCACACACTACACAGACACAATGCTGCCTAGTTTGCTCCTTCTCAAAATGAGAAAGTGAAAATAACTCACTGACTTTCTGCCTAATTACCTGCCTGTTTGCATCATGCTCCAGATGGTCAGACGTGATCTGGGGGCTGTTTCCAGCCAACTTCACCTTCTGAAAATGCAATATGAAGTGAACGCGAAGTGCACAATGCGATGTCCATTAAAAGCAAACTTTGACCTTTTAATGGAAACTTTACGTAGCACTACATGAATGCGAAGTTGCCCACTTTGAGTTAACTCCGCAGGTGAATTTAAACTTTGCTGCATCTCTTGTCGCCACTTTATTTGTACTGCTCATATTTTTAATGGTCTTGAATAATTGTTGATGTAATCATTATTACTATCAGGTGATCTACAGCATGGTCTCATAATTATAGGTCGGTTTTTGGTTGATATCTCAACCCATAGATTTTCAGTATGTTGGCCCTCCATATTTCCAGCCATGTCCTTAATTTGCTACTATTAAGGTTGTCTTTGACTTATAACTTCCCTCCATCTCCTCTTCTCTCCTTCCTGTTTTCCTTGTATAGTTTATATCCATCCAGTTCTTGGGCCCAATTATCAGAATCATTCCATTGGGTTTCTGAGACTGAAACCAAATCATAGTATTGCTCACTACATTTGATTCTTAACATATCCATTTTATTATTCATGTTCCTTGCATATAATGATAGCATGTTTAACTTCTTGATATTTATTTTCTGCCTCTTTGTGATGTATTGCCAAGTTCATGGGTTCCCCTAGTACATTCTTTTACAGAACTGGTATACAAACATACATACAAACATATGAAGAAGCCAACAGAAGAAGGCCATCTAGTCTATCATTCTGTTGTGATTTGCATATGCAGTCCATGATGCTTTGCATTGTGGGGGCATGTGTGATTTTGTATAGTCTATCTAGTCTACTCATGTTGCATGGTCCACAGCTTGAGCTACTGACCCTGTCCCCCCACTCCTCCAATCCTTTTCATCCTCCCTACCTATGATCCTTACATAGAAACATAGAAGTTGATGACAGATAAGGGCCACAAGGCCCATCCAGTCTGCCCATTTCTTTTTCTACCTTATGAATGTGCCATAGGCCTTTGCTCTGTCAATGGCCTATCTATTCATAATCATCTCTATTGCTCCCTTATGCCTGTCCCATGCCTGTTTGAAGCCCTGCACTGTATTCATATCCACCACTTCCTGAGGTAGGCCATTCCATGCATCCACCACCCGTTCTGTGAAAAAGAACTTCCTCACATTACCCCTTAATCGGCCTCCCTCTAATCTCATGCTGTGTCCTCTTGTCCTGCTATTTTTCTTATATTGAAACATGTTAGACTCTTTCACCTTGTTAATGCCCTTAAGGTGTTTGAATGTTTCAATCATATCACCTCTCTCCCTCCTTTGCTCTAGGGTATACATATTGAGTTCAGTTAATCTGTCCTCATATGTTTTCTGATGCAGTCCCTGCACCATTTTGGTTGCCCTTCTCTGGATTGCCTCAATTTAGTTAATGTCCTTGTGAAGGTGTGGCCTCCAGTACTGCACGCAGTACTCCAGATGGATCCTAATCAGTGTCTTGTAAAGAGGGATTATTACCTCCCTCTTCTGACTTGTGATACCCCTACTAATACACCCTCAACATCTCTCTAGCCTTACCTACTGCTTTAGAGGTCTGCTTGGATGATTTCAGGTCATCGGTGATGATGACGCCCAAGTCTCTTTCTTCCCTTGTGAATGCCAGCAACTCCTCTCCCAGCCTATAGGTGGTTTCAGTGTTTTTCTTCCCTATGTGCATGATCTTGCACTTTTTTGCATTAAACCCCAGTTGCCACTCTTCTGACCGTTTTGCTAGTTTATCCAGATCTCTTCTCATTCTGCCCACACCATCTGGATCATCTACTCTGTTGCAGATCTTGGTGTCATCTACAAACAGACAAACCTTACCCTCCAGTCCATCTGCAATGTCACTGATGAAGATATTGAAGAGGACTGGCCCCAGGATCATCCTGAGGTACCCCACTTGTGACTTGCATCTCTTCTGACTGTATACCATTTACCACCACTCTCTGTTTTCTGCCCGTCAACCAGTTTGCCACCCAGTTGACCAATGTCTGACCCACCCTGAGCATACCCAGCTTATTAATCAATCTTCTATGTGGAACAGTATTGAAAACTTTGCTGAAGTCAAGGTAGGCAACATCAACTGCTCCCCCTTGGTCCACCACCCTGGTTACCCAGTCAAAGAAATTTATGAGATTAGTTTGACAGGACCTTCCTTTTGTAAACCCATGCTGTCTTGGATCCTGTGCTCCTATGGATTCCAGGTGTTGCACTATCCTTTCCTTAAGGGTGTCTCCATAATCTTGCCCACTACTGAGGTAAGACTGACTGGTCTGTAGTTCCCTGCCTCCTCCTGCTACCACTCTTGTGGAGCAGGATCACATGAACCCTTCTCCAGTCTTCTGGGACCTCTCCTGTGCTCAGAGACTCACTAAACAGTTCTGATAATGGCTCTGCTAGTTCCACCTTAGCTCCTTTAGTACCCTAGGATGTATGCCATCAGGTCCCATTGCTTTGTCCACTCTGAGCTTATCAAGCTCTTATAGGACCCTTTCTTTTGGGAAGGGACTAGTACACACCTCCCTCTCCCCCGTGTCCATGATGCAGAGCTGTGGGCCCAGCCCTACCGTCTCTTCAGTAAACACTGAGCAGAAGTATCTATTTAGGATAGATGCTTTTACATGGTCCTCCTCCTCACATGCCCCCTTATCCCCCTTTGATCTTAGCAATACCCCCTCTGGACTTTCTCCTTTCACTAATGTATCTATAGAAAGCCTTGTCACCTTCTTTTACTGTTCGTGCTAGTGTTTCCTCAGTTTGGGCCTTTGCCTACCTTACTGCCTTCCCTGCCTATCTCAGCCTCTCTTGAAGCTTCCCACTGTCTTCAATGAGACCACCGCTTCCTGCAGTGTATTCCAAGTGTACACCACCATGTCCATGAACAAGTGCTTCCTTCCCTTCCTAAAGTCCCCCCCCACAGCATAAGACTGTGACTCCTTTTGTTATGTTGACACTTAGCTTAAGAGAGACAATCCTTATTCACCTTATTTATCCCTTTCAAGTACTTGAAGATCTCAGTCATGTCCCCCCTCTTTTCCCTGTCCTCCAGGGAGCACATATTCAGTGCCCTCAGCCTCTACTCCCATGCCTTACCCGGCTAACCTGCTATCATATTTTTAGCCCTCTTCTGGACCTTCTCCAACAGGTTAATGTCCTTTTTGAGGTGTGGACACTAGTACTGAACTCCATACTCTAGATATTTGTAATAGGTATTTATACACAATCCACCCCTTACCACCACCATCTAATTTAAAGTAAAATTAATGACAGTACAGATTTACTGCCCCCTTCTATTCATGTGTAGGCCATCACTTTTATAGTAATTGCCACATCTAGCAAAAATTCCTTGGTTCCTAATAAATGTAATGCCTTCCTGGGCTGCTCAAGAACAGAACCACTTACTGTGTCTCTCTACTTCATGTTTCTGTCTTTTAATATGAGTAGGACCTCTGAGAATATAGCCTTACACTTACAGTATATTTTTTTTAGAGTCGTTCCAATACCTTTCATTTCTTTCATAATTTGGTGCTCAGGTGTTCTGCCTATGGTGTTGGTACCTATGTGAACCACAATCAAAGGGGTACATCATAATTATAGATCAGCTTTTACAAATTAAGTCTTAAATTCTCAATCTGACCCCTAGGAGACAAGTGACCTAGGTATGCTCTTTGTTGCCATTACAGATAGTGGAATCAGTGTGGTGTAGTAATGAATCCCCTATTACAATGGTGTTTTTTGTTCTGGTGACACTGCACTATACATCCATCTTTTAAGCTCACTATTGGAGTGTGTAGCTGTTTGTGCAGTTGTATCAGTGGATATTAAGTTACCATCCATTTCCAAATGTACTAGAGTCCCATTTTCTAGGACTACCCTGAGGATTTAATTGTTCCTGCCTTCTTGAACTTGTGGATCTAATTCACTAAAAATAGTGTATCTATTTGCAATTTCAATAGCAGCAGTAGGAACTATTGCCTGCCTGCCTGTTTTCCTTCTCCTATTGTTTTGAGCAGCATACAATTCATCATCCTGTCAGTCCTCATTAGTAGCTGTCTTCCTTTATTCATTCATTTCATTATTTATTGGTGCATTATTAGACTGATCACTTTGGGTACCTCTGTCTTCCACTGTAATAAGTTCATTACCACTTTTCTACTTACCCCCATTTAATCCATTCTTCATTTTCTCCAAACATTGTTCTAGTTTATCCACCATTTCACTCATTTTAGCTAGTTCAAGCATCAGTGCCTTGTTTGTGTTGCACTTCAAGTAAATTATCTTAGTATATTTACAGTTTTTACCAACATGTACATTGAGCAGCTTATACACTTGAATCCTGCCTCCCTCCACAAGGTAATAATTGTGCCCCCCATCATGGTTAGTTCTACCTGGTTTGCTACCTTGCATTACTTATTAAAGGCCAGAGTCCCCTGGCTTTATTGGCTTCCCTGGCTGACACCAACAGACATGACCAGTGCCTCTGTTGTGTCACCTCTGCTATGCTCACTGATGTTTACTCAGGCACCATCTCTTATAAGTCCAAAACTGGAAGTGGTGTCTGCAGACTTCTGGTTTCACAATCCACAATCTTAGACTCATATAAAATAAAATTGCTACATTACACTGTCAAAGTGTCCCAATGAGCCTTCCATGATTGCACAAAGTTGATTTTCAGGCTATGGGCTATCAAAATTTCCCTAAGGGTTGCAAGGGTAGTAGGGTGGCTAGTCCACCCAGTTGCCAGCAGACAGTGCAACCACCAAGAAAAGTGGAGAATGAGAGAGTGAAATCAGTGGTAGCAGAGGTTTGCAGAGGTTATTAAAAACAACCTTGTGTCAGAGCCAATATGACTGAAAAATGATGTTATTGATGGTGGTTACATCTAGAGATGCAGCAAATTTTTAATCCACTGGCGAAGTGGACGTGAAGTGGCTACTTTGCGTTCGTGGAGCACAGTGTGAAGTGATGCTACTGCAAGGGCTCACTTCATCATCATACCACTTTCATTGCCATTGTGCCCTGTGAAGTAAGGCTAAGTGAGAAGAGAATAGGCAGCCCCCCACACAGCACATGGCTTACAGTACTGTAAGTCACATGCTTTAGCCAGGCAGGATGGAAGTGAGTCAGAGAAGCAGTTTCACTTTCTCCTTTGCATTTGTGGAGGGAGAAAGCATTGTTAGAGGAGACTATGAGTTAAAGTGCTTGATTGTCTTACCACTTGTGTTTCAGAAGAAAACCAACAGCTTTTTTAAAAGCTATATCTTTATTTAGTTTTTGTATTGTATTTGTGTTTCTGTTTTGTTAGTGAATTTTTTTTGTATACGTTTTGTTTTGTTTTGTGTGTGTGACTGACTGTGTGTGTCAGTGTGTGCGTGTGCGTGTGTCTGTGTGTGTTAGCTTGGGGACTTGTGTGTGTCAGGATGGACCCAGGAGAAGGTGAGTCTCTGGCCAGTGGGCACGGACAGAAGGGAGTGCAGACTCATGGGGGACGGTGTGGTCGTGTCATGCTGGACTGCTCCTGACTCCTGGATGTTGCTTCCCCCATGTTGAAGCAACAGGAGGAGCAGCAGTAGCACCAGTGCCACTGGTGGCTGCTGTGCATCCACCTTCTTCACCACTACCACCACCACCACTGGTAGCAGCAGCTGTAGGAGCTCCAGCAGCAGCCCCTCCACCACCTCCACAGCCACAGGAGGTGGCCCTGGAAAATGTAGGTAGTGGGGCTCATGTGAGGACTGTGTCTGGTCCCCCATGCAGGTCCCCAGTGTGGAAATTTTTTAACTCATTGCCTCCAGAGGAGCTCTCTGAAGTTGCACCACTTGTCTCCTGTATACTGTTAATAGTAAATCCTGGGTCTTTCTAAGCAAACTCAAGCTATAGTCAGCATGCAACAAACAAATCCTAATAGCTCAAGAACCATAAGTGCTAGACACAAAGTATGAGTGGCAAAGTTATTCAGCACAAAATTACCTTTCCAGTGGTGGTATGCAAAGAATAATATGTAACTTTGTTTTTTTCTATGTTGGTTGAAACAGCAAAAACATCTTTTTTTCACTAAAACAGGCAACATAAGCCATGTACACCATACCATAAACAAATACAAATAACTCCTAAAGTATACATGATATACACAGAAGATCAGTGGCAAAGTTGTTCAGTACAAAATTACCTTTCCAAAGGTTCTATGCAGTCAAATATATATTATATTCTGTTACATTATATATTAAAATATATAAGTGACTTCTCCAGACATTGCAGGGCACACATGAAGTCAGTAGCTGACTTCTGTAGGCATCCTCAGGACACACCAGTGTATTTTACTGATGCACACAGGCATTGGCTAGGAGACAATGAGTTAAGTCTGTTGGGAGAGACAGCACAGTGGTGAAGTGCCATCTGTGTGGTGTGGTGGTGCACCTTGGCCCCTGTGGGACACATTTGGGGACCGGTGGCCAGCACATCCACATGCTGAACCACCACAGGGCAGAGTGGCAGGCTGCCACAGAAGGGGCCAGGTGTCCACCTGCTGGCCCTTACGTGGCAGTGGCTGAGAGTGCTGCCGAGGTGGGAGTTGTGCCTCATCACTGCTGCAGCAGGAGGAGGGCTAATACAGCAGCTGCTCCACCACCACCAGAGCCACCAGCACCACCCTCTCCACCACCACCCCCACTACCTGGATTCCCTGCCACAGTGTACCCTGCCACAGTCCCTTCAACAGAGGCTGACATCGCCCTGGTGTGGGCAGCTCTTAAATAAAACAATGAGCTGTTTGGTGCTTTGCAGCAGCAGGTGAACAGAATATAAGCACAGCAGCAGCAAATAGTTTCAATGCTGCACCTGCTGCTGGACCACCATGGCATCCCACGGCCACAGTAAGTTAGGAGATTGTTTTCTGCCCTCCACCCCCACCCCACCCCCACTACTGTGTTGTACTGTTTTTGTGTGTTTTTTCCTTGTTGTTGTTTAATCATACACATTTTCCTTTCTAGGGGAATCTTTCTTGCACCATATAGTGCAATACACTTGTGTTAAAACTGCCCATAATTTCATTACAGTGTGTCATGTGATGGAGGAATTCCCGTTCTGAAAATCTGCCCACATTCTGCCTCAGTTTGCAGCAACGTTAGGACATGCTGGCAGGGAGAGCGCATGTGCATAATCCTTACAGTGAATATCTAATTGTCTGGCAGCTTTCTGAATGTTTCTTTACGTTATAATGGTCAGTTTGTGGTGAAAAGTGTGGGCACATTTCCACTAAGAAGAGCCTTGTTAGTGGAAACATTCCCATACTTCACCATAGAGTCAACCTTATAAAATAAGGAAACATTGGGATAGCTGCCAGACATTCACTCTAGTGGAGCATGCACCTGCACTCCCCCTGGCATCACGTCCTAATGTTGCTGAGAAAGAGGGGCAGAATGTGGGTGGCATTTCTGATCGGTAATTTCTCCATCACGTGACACACTGTAATGAAGTTATGGGCAATTTTCACAGAAATATATTGCACTCTGTGGAGCAAGAAATATTCCAGCGGGAGTAATGCCCCCACATATTAGTTTATGTGCATCACCATAACTATGTAATGTGGTGAATCTCTGTAAAGCAGCAGTGCAACAATCTGTTGAGAACTCTGACCTATATTTTTTAATGCTATGTTACAACTTTCTTTACTTAACATCCTGATTGACTGGGAATGATACAAGAATTTGCAGTAGTTGAGTCTGCTGTACTACCTTTTTTCATGTATGAAATAATGAAAGGAGCATTCCTTTTAAATTGGTGCTGACCAGGTCTTTGTCATTGTTTTCCTCTGCTTTTCTCCATCACATCAATTAGTTATTATATATAACTTCTGTTGTTAATTAACAGTTATGCAGCAGGCAGTGTTTTATGACACCATGGAACAATAGTTATTGAGAAGCAGCTTCAAATAAATACAAACCTGGTCCGAACAATATTGGAAGGCATGCTCATTTTTTTTCATACATGAAGTAAAGCAGACATAAATTGTGAAAAGAAGCGTATCATTCAAGTCACGACTCAGAGGTAACTAGTGGTGGCTGTGGCAATGTAAAGTAGCATAAAAAAGTACAGTTCAAAACTGTCAGGGCATTCATGCAATGTTGCTTTAATTGTAAAAATGTCAGTATGACATCATGAGCTCACAGCAACAATCACAGAACACACAAAAGTGGCACAGAGTCCCCAGATTTTTTCTACAGGCCCAAAATGCATCCTGCTTGTGTGCAGAAAATTGACAAGTGGTAACACAGTGGAATGAGAGTGTTTCAGCACATATGAAGTCCCCCAGAATTTATTGCGCACTCAGTCATGAGGGTAGTGGTGGCACAGAGTCCCAGGATTTTTTTCTGCATGCCCAAAATACATCCTCCTTGTGTGCAGAAAATTGACAAGTGGTAACACAGTGGAATAAGAGTGTTTCAGCACATACCCCAGTATAAAATGATGACTGTGAGCATTGTGTTGCTGGTCCAATGTGTTCTGTGAGATGATTCGAGCAAATGCAATGTGATCATCTCAACTGGATTGAAGGGTGCCCTTTGGCTGTACACTAATAGTAGCCTTGGTGAGTAGATATATATATATATATATATATATATATATATATATATATAGATATAGATATAGATATAGATATATGAGACAAAGAATCTCTGTGCACAAATACTGAGGCAAGGGTTACCCCAAAGGGCATTTGCCTGGGAAGCCAAGTTTCAAGAAAATACAAAATCACACATGCTCACACAATGCAAAGCATCATGGGCTGTATATGAAAATATATAGATATATGGTTGTGTATTTTGTAGATGGGGGGGTTGACATGGACATGTACTCATGGTATTGTTCTGCATCACAGGTTATACAGAAACTGTTGGTGTGCACATTCCAGTGCTCAATGAGAATTTTTTGGGCTGAAATTGGAAACGGATAACTCTCCAGCACATGAAGGTAAGTATTTTTTGGGGGAGGGTGGGGGGAATCTTATTTGCAGGTTTGTCTGTAATGGTTTCTTATTTTGTTACTTCTTCACAAATTTCAACAGCATCCTTCTGGAATCCGGTTGTTAGTGATGGTCATGGTCATCTAATGAAATGACTTCTGCATGTTGCATGTGTACCCAAGCATGGGGGAAGGGGGTGCCTGATGTTGAAGAACTTTTTTGGATAAGGCCACTTCGACAGAACAACAAAGCATTTGGAAGATTCCAAAAAAAAGAAATGAATGACTTCTTACAACTTAATTGTTATTTGTCCCTCCCTGGTTCTCAAATCTCAATCTATCTAAAGTCAGGTTACATTTCAAACCCACATCTTGTCAACTAACACAACCTGTGTGCAATATTTGCTGCAGTCTTTCCAAAACAATGAAATGCTATGAAATAACATCTCCATACTTACCAGAATGCTTTTCACATGGATATTACATCGCTTCCTCTCTGTACGGTACAGCTACAGTAGCATTCCCAAGGAGTTTTAGTAATGGAGCCTTTTTTTGTTACCCTGTAAAAGAAATAAAATAAGTGTACCATATGTGTTTTACCACTGTGGCTCTGAAAAGCTACAGAAAACAAAACATACAACGAAAGGAAGTGAAGCAGCATAACAAACATGAGTACACATACTCACTTTACGGTTTAAATATTAAGAATCTTTGTGTCTGTGGCTGATGGATGTGGTGGTCCAGACAGACTCAGGCTCAGTGGTGGCAGTGGCTAACATCAGTCCCGGTAGTGGTGGTATGGGGGGCACACCGCCTTTTAAAAACTTCAGCTAAAACCTGCCAACATTAACCACATCATCATCCTCATAAAGAAAGCTGCCCTCACAGTCATCGATGTCTAAAGTCTAACCACTGGGAAATTCTTTCTCCATTGTGTCATTGTATACATCAGTGGTGGGTCGTTTCAGGCAGCCACTGCCAGTGCCACCAGGATGCTCCATTTCCACATCATCAAGACCACCATGACTAGGCCGGGGTACGAATACCGAGTTTGCAGTCTGTGCTGGTATGTGCCTCTCATTCATTTTAATGAATGTTAGCAAACTAACATTTGCAGGAGACAGGTTTGTCCAATGAACCCTGACGATTGCACCTGCTGAGCTGAATACCCTCTCAACACTTACACTGGAGGGTGGGCATGTGAGGTACTTCAGTGCCACTGCAGTCAGCTCTGGCCATTCACTGACCTTTCCACTCCAGTACAAAAGAGGATCTTCACTTATTGTCAGATGCCTGTTTTCAGACAAATATGACTCAACCATTCTCTATGCCGCACTAAGTCCAGTTGTTGATGCATCATCCTGTTCTCCCGAATCATTTATTTCACAAATACCTTCTTGGGACAAAGCCTCCCAAAGCAGGTTGACACCAGCCACTTTGGATGACAGACCACCTGGAACTGCAGTCCCCTTCCCCTTGCAGGATATGCTTGATAGTCCTCCAGGTACACCTTCAGCTGGATTATGCTGCTGAGGTTTGCTGACCTTGGCACATGACTTCTGTGCCCCATGAACCAAGCACACCAGTTGACCACTGATATTTTTTACCTGTTCAGGCCCTCCCTCTAGTACTGATGCAATTCCACGTTTGTATCGTGGGTCCAGCATTGTTGCTATGGCAAAGTTGTCACTACACTGAATGCTCACAATGTGATGATTCTGGTCGAATACTGTCAGCATGTGTTGCAGCAACATACTGCAACCACTGTCTCCACCAACATCAAGGCTATGCTGTACATTCACCAATGTCTGCCTCAGAACACACAGCAGTGGAATTGATTGGCTAATGGAGGCAGACTCGCCACTCACTGCCTGTGTGGCATGTTCAAAAGGCCAAAAAATTGTTATTAGAGTCCATGAGGCACCACTGTTCAGTTGTCATAGACATGGAGGCCCCAGAATTGTCATGGCTAGCGTTCATAACAAGATATTCTGATATGGCTTTGTATTGTTCATACAACCTCTCTGCCATGAATAAAGTGGAGTTCCACTGGGTGACAACTTCCAGTTTCAAGTGGTGCTGAGGCAGGCTGTTTTGTATCTGCAACTACCACAGTTGGTCATGGGCCTGTCCAGATCTTGAAAAGTGAGACCAGATATGTCATGCAATGGTCAGCATTTGCTTTATATCAGAGTGCTGCAGAAACTCCTGAACCACAAGATTTAAACAGTGGGCCATGCGTGGAACACGAATAAAAACACCATTTGTGATGCATTTCACCACATTTTACCCATTGTCACTTGCTATGAACCCAGCTCTCAGGGACAGAGGGTTTAGCCATCTGTCAATTTCAGTCAGTATCACATCCAGCATGTTCTCACCAATGTGTGAACAGGTCACATTGCACATAGCAATTGTTGCATGCTGTCGAATTCCTGGAAGATTGCTACTGTGACAATCCACCTTACTGCACTGATTATTCACACTGCCAACATCACAAACAATCCCTGGCACTTGGCCCAGTGTGCAGTTGTACACAAATATGAACTCCCCACTGTTTTTCTACTTGTCCACATATCCATACTTAAATGGATGAATGGAGAGGAGGAATGTTGAAGGGCATGTCTTACTGAGTCGGACACAGTGCGGAACAACTCGGGGACAGCATGGGTAGAAAAGTATGTCTTGGATGGGACTTTCCATTTTGGACAGGCATGTGCAGCAATCCACTGGAACCCAGAATTCTCCACAAAGGAGAAGGGCAAAAGATCAATTGCCAGCATTTCCGCTACAGCAGCACTGAGTTCACGTGACACTGTATGATTCGGGGGGGGGTACTTCAGCTTATGCGTAAAAACACTCTGTAACATGGGTTGACTTAAACATTTTACATGGGGTGTGTTGATCACAAACGGTTGTGCTCTGTGATGAATGGCATTGGCAGGGGGTGGACTGTGGACGTTTGATGAAGACGGTTGCACAGGTGATGATGACAAACACAGAAATGCTGTTATTTTGCCAGATTTACCAACTGGGGTTGATGTACCACTTGCACTAGACATACTGCATTCACCGCCACCACAAAAACTGCTACTTTCACCAGCACTGGACAACATTTCAAAGTCATTATGATCCTCCACATCATCATGCCTGTAGTACTCTTCTGTTTTTATTACCTCACTACTGCACACGTTTAATTTACTACTGGACTTAACAGTCATGAAAGGGGATAACATGCTGGCTATGGTTGCCAGTGATGAGGGTGAATGCCCCACTATGGAACTAGCTGCCAGCTTGTGCTAGATCCACAGTGCCAAGTGCCTATTCTTAAGATGTGTATATGCTGTCCTCCTGTGCCCAGATGGCTCCCCTTCTTACCTCAACTCACACGCACATGGCAAACCTGGCAGATTGCAACTGACTCATCATTTGCATCTTGAACAAAAAAATCCCAAACAAGGGAATGTGATGCTCTGCTTTTAACATGTCCATGATGTAGCTTATTTAAGTCCGTTATTTTAAGCACTGAAGTGGGGTGGAGGGCACGTGATATTTTGGGCACTGCACACCTGGACTGCAACTGACCACCATGACTACCTATCATATTGATTACTGGGTCATCATCATCAACTAAAACTGGTAGATCACAAGTTTTTACGGGGGGGAGGGGTTCCTGTAAACAGAGTCAGACACAGACATTTTGAATTTCTTTTTCTCCAGTTCCCAACTGGGGGTCAATTACATCATCATCATATACATCAACATCACACACATCCACATCGTCTGCTTGGTTGCTAGCAAGTGGACTGCATGTTGCAACAACAGCAACATCATTGTCATCATCACATTCATCATCAGCATCTACACCACCATCACCTGACATTTTTTCACCACACTGTGAATCACTGCATGGAAAATGTATGACGTTAAGTGCCATGGTGGATGGAATATCACATTGTATACTGTCGTTGACATGATTATCAGAATCCTCAAGTTCAGTTACTGGGATGTTACTGGGAAGTATGACATCATCTACGCTGCCACTCATTTGCACTGCTTCACACTCAATATTTTTGGATACGGTACACTGGTCGAAATAGAACTTGACATAACAATACTAATACTACCTCCACCACCACTAACACTAGTAACACTAACATGACCAGCTGGGAAAACATCATCTCCTCCAACTATGAGTTAAGCTACTGATTGGGCTGTAAAAAACATTGCAGGAGAAATACCTTTCCTCACATCAGCAATGCACTTCTGCGTCTACGTACTACTACCACTCCCACAGACCATCTTACTGCCAACATTGCCATGGCGAGAAACAGCTTTGCTTGCACGTCTCTTTGCAGGCATTTTGCGGGATCAACCACAATATTATAAACAAATTCAGATTTTGATACGTTCACTCTCTGATTGGAGGGACACTGGATGTGAAGCCAAATAAACAACTGCGGCTTCAGTAACAGATAAGAGACTACTCTGAGACTGTCACGCAATTAAAACAACTTCAGTAACCAGTGGTGCTGATGAGGTAACAATAACAATCCAATCTGGTAAAAAATACCTTTTGAATGTGGGGGTGGAGGGAGCACTGAATGCAGACAGTGCAGATTTTTATGGCACTACAAGCAGCAAAACTAAGAACAGATACCATGATCGCAGTACAAAATCAGGCAGCTGCAGTGGATAGCCGGTTCACACTGCTGCGCCTGCAATAACACTAGTCTGTGGCACGATAAAACATGTATTATTTGATGCATGGAACACTGCACACACACACTCACACACAGAACAGTTTGTGTACAATGCTAAATGAGGAATCGTAGCAAATGCAAAAGTTCAGTACTGTGCCATGTTATGTATTGTAAATTTGTAATGTAAACAACCTAGACTTATGAACTGCTGCACCACATCCACACAACAAACAGCAAGAAAATTTCAACTATTACTGAAAATATTACTGTGGGTACATTAACACAGTCAGTTATATAACAAAAATATAACCAAAAAACAAAGAAATCACTATTTCTCCAACTTAAATCTACCTACACCACAGATACGCCATTCTCTCAAAGCACACTTTCACTGTCTTTCACCACACACACTCAATGTTGTAAATTAACATTCAAAATCCACACAAAAACAAACATGCTTGATGATATGAGCATAGAAGGGTTTCCTACAATCGATGAACAAAAGTTTGAGCCCCAAAAAAACACAAAAATACTTTTTTGAACAGCTTTTACAAGATTTCTATCACAAACAGCTATCAGAGCACATTGTCTCCTACTCCTTCCTACTCATACTACCCCAAACTGAGGCTGTGCAGATCAATATAGAGCTCATGTGACCTGAAATCCCATAAATCACCTTCAGAGCTCAAAAACAAGGGGAAGTGAGGCGAAGTGCACTGTCCGCAATGCACTTGTCCTTAAATTTGGTGGAGTAGTGGTCTAAGGAGGCGGAGTAATGCAAAGTCATTGTTTCCAATGGATTTCACGTTCCTCATTATAATGCAAAGTACTCCGTTTCACATTACAGAGCACTCAGCGAATCCGCCTTTGCTCCGCAAATCGCTTCGCAGAGCGGATTGAGCCCACTTTACCCACCACTACTTACATCCTAGCTGTTATATCCTTTGTAAATAAATTGTAAAAAGAAATAATAATGTGCATGCTGCAGGTACCATTTGACATAGCAGACAGCAGCCCATCTGAAAGTGAGTGCCACCAGAAGAACTGAATTGCCCCATGGAACCCTCAGAGATAGACAGGTGAATTAAGCATCAGGAGACCAGCAATATAGGCTAGTGCTAACATTTTAGGGCTATAGTGGGCAGAGCCCTGCAGTCCTTTTGCTTTCAGAAAAAAGACTCTGCATACTTTTTGACTAATCAACATGTTGTGCACGCATCAAGGTCAACTCCACATCTGTGGAGCTGTTCACTCACAAAGCACTACTTTTTCTTTTAAAAAAAGGCAGTCCTGATTATGATACTGGGGAACTGGACACCCCCAGCGTTACTTTTATGCTTCTGGGGAAGTGTGTGGGGTGGTAGGTGCTGACAGGGAGGGTTGGGTGTGGGGGGATATTTGTAATATACAAGAAAAAATAAATGCCAGTTACAGCTGCCAATCACATTGTGCACGTGAGACTACTAGTGCATGTGCAATAGCACTCAGTGGCCATCTTTGTCATGGTGAACTGTGCTGTATTCCGCTGTGACCGCCAAAAAAAATATTTAGAAATTATTTATATTCTCCCACCTGACCCTCCCTCTCAGCAGCCACCACCCCACCACCCCAGAAACCTATGAATGACACTGGGGGTGCTCAATCTCCCAGTGCTGGGAAACATACCAGTGATATTGGGGGTGCACAGTCCTCCCATGTCAGGATTGTTTTTTGTTTCCTTTTGTTTATTAAAGATACCCCTCTACTGACCTTCCCTCTCAGCACCTACCACTCCACCCCCCAGAAACATACAAGTGACACTGGGGGTACCCAGTCCCCCAGTACTGGGAAACATATCAATGACACTGGAAGTGTGCAATCCCCCAGTGTCAGGATTGTTTTTATTCCCTTTTGTTTATTAAAGATACCCCCAACTGACCCTCCCTCTCATCATCTACCACTCCACTCCCCCCCTTAAGAAATGAAATAGCTACACTGGGGGTGCCCAACACCCAGTGCAGGAATCTGCTCATTGACACTGGGGGTGCCCAATCCCCCAGTGTCAGGATCTTTTTTTTTCTTTCCTTTATTAAAGATGTCCCCCACTGACTCTCCCTCTCACTATCCACCACTCCACTCCCCCCTCAAAAAAAGAAATAGTTACACCGGGGTGGTGCCCATCCCAGTGCAAGAATCCACTGGGTTGAGTTTTTTTTAACCTGTTAACAGGAAACTGTCCATCACTGTCTTTTGTGGCTGGTACAATCCCTCACCCAACCCACCCACTCAGCACCCAAACTCCTCAAGCCTTTACTTATGATCTGGGGTCCAAAGCCATAATCTGCTCTAAACCACTGACACATCTTCACTCTTCAAAACTGGACTGCAAACTGATGAAACAGGTATGGGACTCAATGTATTTATATGGGGTTTTAAACTTAGTGGCATAACTTGGGCATTTTTGCATATTTTTAGCCCAGATTTTCAACATGCCTTTTTTTGGACCCCCACTCATGAACAATTGAACTGACATTAGACAAGTCTGTCCCAAAAGGTGAATTTGTGTTCCTTGTGTGAAATCCCCTTTTGAGCAGGAATTGAACATTTTCTCTACCCTTGTTCATGAGATGGGGTCATAAGAACACTATTGTGAAAATTTGGTGTAAAAATATTAAAAACAAGAAAGTTATGTGCCTAAGTTGAATTTTGCAAATGCAGGCTCATTACTTTGGTAATTTTCAATATTTTCCCCCAAAATTCACAACATAGTCATATCTTTGCAGTACCTCATGAATGTGATAGTGGTCATTTTTCAGATCCTGGGCAAAAATTTTTTTTTACATCCCAAAAGGTGATTTCACGGTTCCTACATGACATCACCTTTCCGGCAGGAGTTGAACATTTTCTCTACCTTTGTTCATGAGGTGGCATCATAAGAAGGCTATGTTGAAAATTTAGTGTAAAAATATTAAAAAAACAATAAAGTTATGAGCCTGCATTGAATTTTGTGAATGCAGGCTCCTGACTTTGGTAATTTGCAATATTTTTCCTGCAAATTCACATTTATTTATTTATTAAGGTCTTGGATTATAATACCTTTGAGCAATGAGCTCATTTACAAAGGTTCCATGTCAATATGCAAAAACAAACCAGTAGTACATAGTTATACATATGCTAGATAATACCAGTGAACAAATCATTACTGTATGGAGAATACAAGATCAGTGGGAAGCACACTGCAAAACATCTTAGAGAAATAATACATACGTAAATCAGTCAACAGGCCTAGGCATGACAAAAGAACATGTGGGAGCACATAATAGAAATCAGGGAGGAGCAAGGGTAGGTAAGACAGGGAAGAGAAGGAAAGATTAGTGGAGAGAAGAGGGGTGGGGAGGAGAGAAGAGGTAGGGAGAGCTGGGGAGGGGAGGTGAAAAAAACAGGGATGGAGAATGAAGTGTAAAAATCTACTGCTTTAATAGAAGTGCTAAGGTGTCACTCTGGAGGGATGGGACAAGAAAATTAGTGGAAGCAGTCACAGCTACTGACAGCAGAGAGGTGCATCTGCAGCCTGGATTTGAACAGGCCAAGTTTGGTTTCAGAGGAGATGTCAGTGCTGAGAGCTTTTAACCAGAGAGGTGCTCTGTAGATGAAAGACTCCTGCTCCTGGGAGTTTCAGCAGTGAAGATCCTGAAGAAGCTGACATTCAGAGCCCTGAGAGTGGCAAGGATTCAGGAAAGGGCTTAGTAGACTTTGTACTCTGGGAGGCAGGAGACCCCTGGCAAGGTTTTTGCCCAGGGGGCAAGTTTGGTACTTTATGCACTCTTTTAACTGCAGCCAGCCTGTTGGGGTGTTGAAGTCATATGTGTGGGTGAGATGTGGAGCCCAAGACACAAGTCTACACACTTTATTAAGGGCAAGGGAAATGTGCCAAAGGGCAGTATCAGTGGCACAGCCATAAATTGCTAAACCATAATCAATGATAGAAATGACTGGACTCTGAGCAGCCAAGGTTAGTGCTTCAGGTGTCAAACTGTGCTTGTGTCAATGGAGTAGGTTGGTATGTATATTTACCACTTTGTCAATGTTATCTGCATGCGCCCCATAGGATAAAGAGCTGCCAATGGTTACTCCGAGGTATCTAAAGTTTTGCACTTGTTCCAGAGTACAGCAGTGCCAGTGCAGTTCCTGACAGTCAATGGCTGATGCCTGTGTTTATTCTGGGAGCTACTGAAGAGCATTACCTTGGTTTCATTATAGTTTAGTACCAGAGTGTGTGCACTAAAACACTTCTCCACAGTGTCAAAGCTTAGTTGCAGCTCATTTTCAAGACAAAAGGGGTCAGTGTGCTTTGTGAATATTACAGCATCATCCACGTACAGCAAAATTGATTCTTGGCAGGAGTTTGGAAGATTGTTCAAAAAGAGGCTAAAGAGGAGTGGCCCCAATATGGACCCTTGTGGTACCCCAGAATGGACAGGCTTCTGTTCAGAGAGGACACTAGAGATTTTTACTTGCTGTGTGTTGTTTTCCAGGTAACTTTGAAATTATGAAACAGTGTCACATGAGAGCCCAGCACTGGTAAGTTGTTACAGCAGTAGGTAGTGGTGGACAGTACTGAATGCTTTTGTCAAATCAATAAAGGCAGCACCCATGAGTTGGCCATTGTCCAGAGCATTATGAAAAGAACCAGTGAATTCCAAAAGGGCAGAGTTGGTGTTGTGCCCTTTTCTGAACCCATGTTGTTGAGCACATTGGATATTATATTTTTCTGAGATAATCAACCAGCTGGTCAGCTACAATGTGCTTAAGTGCCTTGGAGAGAGAAGGGGGGGGGGGAGTATCAAGATTGGCCGGTAGTTCCCAGGCTGTGTCTCATCACCACTTTTGTGAACTGTAGTAACCATGATAGATTTCCATATTTGTGGAAACTGAGAAACTCTGAGGGAGAGGTTTTTGAGGCTGGTTAGGGGACCTATTACTTCATCAAGGGTGAGGGCCAGCAATTAGAGATCAAGTGAGTTCCAACTATGTCTCGACTTTCCATTTGCCTTATGTATGCACTTTCTTGCCTCCTGTTAGGACACTGTTTTGAAGTAGGAAGGTGGGTGGTCAGCAGGTGGTAGAATATTTCCAGAGATGACTTCGGTCGTGTCGGCATCAGAAAAGTCAGGGGGAAGTACACTGCTGAGATCTGTAAAAGTATCATTGAAAATGTTGGCAATGGATGCAAGGTCCAGGGTTGTGGTACCACTTATGTTTAGCACAGTGGGAGCCAGCTTAGGATTTTTCCCAGTTACCTCCTTTACATTGTTCCAGAAAGATTTGCCATCATCCCAGGTGTTCGTAAGTATACCTTTGAAGTACTGGTTTTTCTTTATCCAGCTAGAGCTTGTGCAATCATTCCATGCTCTTTTGTAGTTTTGAACGTCGACTTGCTTACTGGTGGCACATAGCCACATCTTTACAGCACCTCATGATTTGACAGCTGTCATTTTTCAAATCCATGCCAAAATGTTTTTTACATCCCAAAAGGTGCTTCAGTGCTCCCTGTGAAAAATCACCTGTTGGGCAGGAGTTGAAAATTTTATCTGCCCTTGTTCATGTTGTGGGGTCATAAGAAGGCTATGTTGAAAATATGGTGTAAAAATATTAATAAAAAATACATTAAGGTAAAACTGAATTAAGATGGCTGCTATTTGCTCTTTCTAAGAAATCAATTGATACCTGCGTGTGTTGTTGTGTTTGTTTATTTTAGTTTTGTTTTTCACAATTTATTTACAAAGGATATAACTGCTAGGTTGCAGCCACTGTCAATAACATCATTTTGTAGGTGTACTGGTTCTGACCAGATTGGATCTTGCCAAAACTTGTGTTTTTGTATTTATTTTAGTGTTTTTTGCTTTATTGTTATTTTTTTTTCCTCAGCTTGTCTCTTCGCAGAGCTGAATCACCAGACATTGATTCCAAAACAGTCCTTCCAGACAAGTGTAAAGGTTGGAAGGAAAGGAGCTAAGAATTGAATAAATCTCCTTTTGGGTACAAGTCATGCCACAACGTTTTTACTGGCCCTTGCCTTCAGTTACTTTCTTCAATTATCTCTCCCCCAACAGTTTGCTAAAGTCAAAACAGTCCTTGTGTAGGGGTCCAGCACAGAATACCACAGGCTGGATGCATTCCTACTAAATAAATTAAACTTGCCCTTCGCAGCAGCTCCATGGTATAAGGAGTTTTAGTCCCACAGGTAGTCACTTCGTCCAGTAATCCAAAAAAAGTCTATGTGACCCATATCCCAAGTTGCTACCATTCATTTTATTTTTTTTGCTTTTGCTGAAGAAAACAGTGGATTTGAATAGGGGTTTTAAAGGGTGTGCTCTTTATACCCAAATGTCATTTTGATTTACAGATTGCCACAATAATGGTCACTACTTTGTGAGATTTTTTTTTATTAATTTATAAATACAAAAAAAAACCTCAGCTGCTATCCGCCTCAGGCAATCAGTTTAGTTTTTTTTTCCTTGTTAGATTCTATGTATCCTGCCCTTTTAATAAAAAGAGACACAATTTGTGTTTATTATTTGTTACTCTCTCTCTCTGCTGGCATGACCTAAGCTTTTTCTCAGTTGAGATCTATGACCCATCCACATCCTTTTTTTTGGAAGGGGGTAATTTTGTTAAATCTTTCATTAGTTTTTGACACATTCTCTGCTGCCCCACACACTTCGTTGTTGATTCCATTGCCCAGTCCCTGCCCTGCCCATTTTTGTTTCAGTAGACTGGACCACATTTTTTATAATGTTTATGTTTACCCCTTCTCTGCTGGCTGTGTCCCTCCTTGCTTATTATGCCTGTCAGTCATTGTGTCACAGCTGCCACTGCAGGTGCCTCACCACCCTCTCCCTCGGTGGCAGGGCTCCTCCATTGTAGAGCAGCATCATGTCACTGTGGCAGCATTTAGCAGACCATTCCTTGTCCTCATTGTGGGGGATGATGGAGTGGATGATGATGGGCAGGATGCCCTTCTTGAGGCAGTGCAGCATGAGGCCAGGGATGGCCTGGTTGATGGCTGTCTCAATGTGCAATGACTGGCACAGCTCGCGGAGGTGGCAGTTGAGCAGCAGCAGCTTGGCAGAATTGCTGTTACTGTGGGGCATAGCTACTGTGGGTAGTTAGAGGACTAACAGTACAGTAGAGCAATTTAATCCCCTGTGTGGTTAGAAAGAGGGCCTCTACTATAACTCTGGGGTCTGTATTGTAACATCATGATTATTCTGCAGTATTACCTTGTTTCCAGGCTGCTTCATAACTGTTTACTGTTCATTACCTAACCCCTATTTTCTTCTTGGGACCAATTGGCAGTTAAATGGAGTCATATTTTGCAATTGTGGTGTGTGAGCATATTATTAGAGATCTCCTTTTAATGTTGTATAAAGCTGTGTTTGCAAAGAATTGTTGTGTGGATACTTGGCCTCTGGGTGGGGTCCCATGTTTCATTCCCCATATAAGGCTTTTTCTCCCTTGGTAGCTTGGGAGGTGGAATCAGTTCTTCTATACATTTCCCCTCATGATGGAACCAGGGGAGAGAGGGTTGCCTTCCCCTTCTGTCTGAGACACACATTCGGTGCTAGATCCAGGCAGCTGGGAGATGGCACATGTCCAGGACTGGCAGACAGTACTTAATGAATCCTGAGCTGCCATTTTATGTTTTCTTCCCTAGGTACCCTGCCTTGGCACCAGTGATGGTGCATGGCACATGGAGGCACATGTGCATAACAAACCACAGCGCCCCCCCCCTTGCATTTCTCATGCCTGCATTGTACCTCCAGGACACCACCTGGTGGCAATCAAGGACCAAGTCAATAAGCCTCCCTGGGAGAAGAGAGTTCTTTCCATTGTATGCATGATTCTCTCCCCCAACCAAACCCCAGCAACAAGAATCCACTCCCGAATTGGGGTAGCTTTTGTGGCAGGCAGCAGTACTATAGCTGAGCCAGTAGACTGGCTATGGTGTCCCATACTCCATCAGGGAGGTGGGCTGGTACTGTATCACTGGGGGATGTATAGCACTTTTAAACTGGAACACTATTCTGTCTCTAGGTGGTGGCACCAGGCTACTTCTCCTACCACTTTCTCAACCAAGATTTGCAACTGAGAAGTTTAATGAGCCCAGGTCACTCAGTCTTGATTGTGGCTCCTACAGGTCCAAGGCAGGGGGTAGTAATTATGAAGAATATCTTCTGCACAGCAACCCGGTTACACTATCAAGTTGTTGCTTTATTTATCTAAACAAACAAAAACACAAATCTCAGCAACTGCACTTTTGTCTACACCAGCCAAGGAGCCCCTACCAAAAATAAATGGAAAAAAGTAACAAAACAAACCCCCAGCAACTTCAAACACATTCCAGGCAGCCACTCATTCTAAATAAAATAAATATATTCCAAGCACATAATGATTTATTCTCAGCTTTTTGTAGTAAGTTAATTTCACAACATCCCCCCCCCCTCCCCCAGCAGACCTGGCATTGAATACATTTTGGAACAATGTCACATCAATGAGATTAATTTTTTCCACAACTTTGTATCTCCACTGACTCTCTTCCAGGGTCGTGGGTGTTTTTCCATACCCACCCGCCATCTCTTCTCTGTCTTGAAGGAAGGGATAACTGGCTCTGTGAACTGAGATTAATTTCTCCACAACTTTGTGTTTCTCGTCCAAGGATGTGAGTGCCCTGCCCATGGACCCTTCCTTTGTCTTGAAGATAGGGAGAAATGGGACTGAGAATTGAAGTTTTAGTTTATAACTGTCCCTCCCCTGGTGATAGATCATGGCACAGCTGCTAGCAATTAGGCCAGGGTTAGGTAAAACAAGCAGATGCTGTAAATAATAAACTCTGGCCCAAGCCAAAAGGGCTGCAGGTGAGGAATTTGGGGTAAACATATTGGAAATGAGTTTTCTAATGTGTTTACACCAAATTTGCAACATAGCTTTGTTATGACCCTGCCTCATGAAGAAGGGCAGAGAAAATGTTCAACTTCTGGCCTAAAGGTGATGTGGTGCATGGACTACAAAATGAATTTTCAGGACAAAAAAAACACATTTTGGCAGGAGCTGAAAAATGACAGCTGTCACATTCATGAGGTGCTGTAACGAAATGGCTATGTTGAAAATTTTGGGTTAAAATATTGAATATTACCAGTTATGAGCTTGGTTTGCAAAATTCAGCATAGCCTCATGGCTGTGTGTGTGTGTGTGGTGTTTTTTATATATTTACACCAAATGTATAACATAGTCTTTGTATGACCTGTTTCATTAATAAGAGCAGAGAAAATTTTCAACTCCTGGTCGAAAGGTGATTTTGTGCAGGGAACACAAAATCACCTTTTGGGATGTAAAAAAATATTTTGGCCAGTATATGAAAAATGACAGCTATCACATTGATGAGGTGTTGTAATACTCATAGTCCCAGTTGTTAGAGCTGTCGCTGTCGGTTGGGTCTGTTGTGCCACTTGCATGGACTATGTAGTAGTAGTAGTGATCATTTATTCATGAAAACATGAACAAGGTTAAAATTTCCACTGAACATACATTACTTTATAAGGGATACCTTATCTCAAAAAACCTGGTTACAATAAGATAAAAAAACATCATTGCAACATTATAACAATGTACAGCATACCTCTCAACTGTACCACATTAAGAGGAATGTTCCTCATTTTACTTCACAAAAGCTCCCTGTTCCACATTGTGAGGACATGTTCCACATTCAAAGTCAACATTTTAAAGCAAAAATCCATAGTAAATGATGCAAAAAATATATTATTCAATTAATAACAGACTTTCTGAACATAAATGCAACATTTTAACAGTGTTTTGAGCTTCTTAGGTAAAGATTTGATTAAGTGTTCCACATTTTGCCCATTTGTTCCACATTTTGTCAGGCAATGTTCCACATTTCGGGGACGAAAGGTTGAGAGGTATGATGTACAGTATAATAAATACTTCATTGAAAAATCCATTTCAATGAGGAGACATCCAGTGTTAATACTAAACAAAGTAAAATATATTTCAACTTGGAAGAGGAAATATGACAGGATTGCTCAAACAGTGAACATTACCAATTTTCAAGATTCAAAACAGCATGCCCTCGGATAGGTGTACATATCTGTCTGGCAGAGGTAAGCACAGACCAGTGTTGTACCAGTACACCACTGTGTTATTGAGTGTGCATCAGACAGCATCCATGGCAGTCTGCCTGCAACAGTTCCATTCCCAGTGCCACATGCACTTTGTGTCGTACCACTGCATCTCAACAAAGCCGGACTTATGTAGCATGGGGTCTTCATTTTTATTCATTTATTCAAGTTTCAGATGACAACATTTGAACTATGAGCTTGTTTACAGAGGTTCCATGTCAAGTAAGTCAATACAACATTTACACAAAGTGACACCCATAAAGTTTTTTACAAGGTTATCATGAATACAAGATACAGGCAACAGCGCTTTGTAGAGTATAAACTCACTTACCAGAAACAGAATTAGGAACAAATTGAGCATTCAAGTAAAGCTGAATAATAGTGGCTAGGACAGGTAGTAAAGGGTAAAAAGAGTCAGGGAGTGGGTAGGGTCAGTTCCCATTGTCAGTTATCAGACTCGGCAGGGGAATTAAGTGCCAAGATAGGACTCAGAAAGGCCACAGCCAGTAGATTTCCTACTGACAGCAAGAGCACATCATGAGACTGGACAGATGGGAGTGGAGCTTAGCTTTAAATGGGCCAATTCTAGTTACAGCATGGATGTCATAAGGTAGGGAGTTTAGCAGGTTTGGGGCACAGAAATCAAATGACTGCTGGCCTTTTGAGGTATGGTGGAATGGCACCTTATATGGATGACTACATGTTCCTCGGGTCACTCTAGTTGGTGCCAAAGGTGTTGGCATTGTCCTGACCCCAAGGGGGATCATGCCTAGGGTGGCCTTTTGGCCAGGAGGCAGAGTTGATAATTTATCCTGCTGTCAAGGTCCAGCCAGCCCATGAAGGAGTAAAGAGCACATGTATGTGTGAGGCATGGGGCTCCCAAGAATAGCCTACAGGTTTTATTAAGTGCCAGGGCAATTCTTGTTAGGATTGTGATGGATTCGGCAATGTAGACAACAAGCCTGTATTTGATGACAGAGAAGACTGAGCTGGTAATGGCAAGTTTCAGAGCATTTTCTGTAAGGCAGTGCCTGTACCTATACAGTTGCCCAATGTTCCTGTACACAGACTTTGAGATGAGGTCTATATATAAGTAAGACAGGGAGCTATCCAGCATAACCCCTAGATGGGGAGGCAGTATAGCACAGTGGGTTAAGGCTCTGAGTTGCAAACCTGGAGACCTGGATTTTAATCCCACAGCCGCCTAGGTGCATACTGTGTGATCCTGCGCAAGTCACTTAATTTCCTTGTGCTCCCAGATCACATCTGGAAACAAGCTTTGGCTTAGTGTGCTACTCCTGGTTAAACAATGTTCCCTTCATTCCCTAGATATTTGAAACAATGTACCATGTCAAGAATTTTATTTCATTTGTTTTGGATTGTAAATGTGGCTGTTTTGTGTCTGCTTTGATTTGAAACAAACAACATATTTTTAGTTTTCTTATAGTTGAGCAGTAAGTGTGAGTTAATGAACAAGTCTTCTACTTGAGAGAAGTTGCTTTGCAAACTATGCTTCAGGGTTTTGATATCTGGATGAGTGGTAAATAAGATGGCATCATCTGCATAAAGGAGGATATGGTCTTGGCATACTAGTGGGAGGTGGTTTAGAAAGAGTCTGAACAGGAGAGGGCTCAAGATGGACCCCTGTGGCACACCTGTGCTAACACCTAGGCTGTTGAAAAGGGAGTTGCCGATTTTCACTTGCTGGACTCATCCTGAGTGGTAGATCTGGAACCAGCACAGTGATGTCACAGAAGCAGTAGTTGCATCTAACAGTGCGAGTAGGAGTTTGTGATTCACTGTATCAAAGGCCTTTGTGAGCTCAATAAAGGTGGCCCCCACGAAGTGCCCTCAGTCAAGTGCATCGTATATGAACCCTGTGAACTCAATCAGAGCTGTTGTGATACTATGTTGTTTTCTGAATCTGTGTTGCTCATTACACTGTAGTTGGTATTTGTCATGGTGGTCAATTAACTGGTCATAGGCAATTCTTTTCAAGGCCTTGGGAATTGGGGGTAGTATGGACATCGGCTAGCAATTAGTGCGGATTGTCTTTTCCTTGCTTTTAAAAACTGAGGTAACAAGAGCTGATTTCCAGATTTTGGGGAACTGACCTGTGATAAGGAAAAGGTTAAGTATTCTTGTAAGGGGAAACAATATTGCATTGATGGTGAGGATAATGAGCTTTAGGTCAAGATTGTCATTGCTGTGCCTGGTTTTACCTAGAGCTATCTATAGATATTTTTTGAACTCAGATTTTGAAATTATATGGAGGTAGAAAGGTGAGGGCAGTGTTAGGGGGGTATGGATATATGTGCTCCTTTGTTCTTTCCTGAGTGAGTCAAAATAGTTGGAGGGGATGACCCCGATGAGGTCTGTAAAGGCCTTATTAAACTTATTTGCTATAAACTTAGAATCCTCAGTTATTTCCCCATTTAGGTTAAGCATAGTAGGGGATGATTTGTCCAGATTTCCTATAATGGCCTTGATGTTTGCCCAACATTTAAGGCTGTCACCCCAGATTTTTCAAGTTCGGACCTAAAATATTGTTTTTTTGCTAGTTGAATGACCTGTGTACAGTTGTTATGGGCCATTTTATAGTTTTGAATGTCATGAGGCAATCCTGTGATTTTTGCTTTTTGCCAAAGACTATCTTGGGCTTGCAGTTGGGCAATGAGGGAAGGTGTTACCCATGACTCTTGGGTACCTTTTACTTTCTTTTTGGTAATTGGAGCAAAGATGTCGTAGGCTGCATTGAACAACTAGATGAAGGATCTAGGGCAGGATTAACATTGACTGCCGAATAGCTAGAAGACCAATTTGTCTATTTTAGATGGTCTCTTAGTGGACCTAGTTGCCCTTTTTTCAGTATGCAGGCTATGACTACTTTTGCTGAGATTTTAGGCACCTTGCTGAACCAGGTACAGAGTATGGGGGAGTGGTCACTTATGGCGTCTGGGAGGACATTTGTAATGGAGATACATTCTGGATGGTTTGTGAGCAACCAGTCCAGCGTACTGGTCCCTGAACGATAGTTAGTGTGCATAGGGGAAGCAACTAGCTGGTTAAAGTTTATAGATGCGATAGCATCTTTGTATGGGGAAGCATCGTTAGACAAGCAATTTATGCTGAAGTCAGTGACCACTATAGTTTTAGTGTTTCAGTGGCAGTCTGAGAGGTAGTCATGTAGCACTCTAAACCCTTCAGCCTGCTTCTTGGGAGGGATGTAGACAGATATGATAGTTATTCCCTTTCCGAGTGTACCAAGGATGACCTTGATTGGCAATATTTGCACATTAGTGCCTGATTTAATGGATGGGAGGAGATGCCCCTGAAGATGCTCCCTAATACAGATAATACATCCACCACCTCTCTTCCCAAAATGATCCAGTCTAAAAGACGTATAGCTATTGAGCTGAATTTCAGTATCATTGATTCTAGGTGTGAGCCAGATCTCTACCACAGATAGCACATCTGGTTTGTGTTGTGCTACCTACATTTGAAGCATGTCTAATTTAGCAGGCTGCAGATGTTTATTGATGCAATGAAGACAGAGCTTCTTTGCACTGGAGGAATGCAGACATAGCTATAGGACCTGGATTTGGGTGAATATTTCCTGACAGAAGCAGCAGGAGCTAAATAAACCTTGTTACCTGTGCCCTGAGATGCTTTAGAGTCTGTCAGTGATTCATATGAATTGAACATTGCTTTGTGTGATTTCTAACAAATAAATACATATTGGTGATGGGGGAGGGAGGGGGTAGACATTGGTTGGCATAACTAGTACCAGGTCAAGGTTTTGGATGCTGTCTGAGAATAGAGGAAGTGCAGGGGCAGATGTGGAGTTTGGGATATTAACACATTGTGATAGTGGAGCGTTACTTCCACTTGGCCTTAATATGGCATGTCCGGAGATGGATGGTGTTAGTGTTAACACCACAAGAGTGTGCATTGGCAGCATCATAATGGCCATATTTTAGGGTGGATAGTTGCTATCCAAGGTAGACATTCAAAAGTTCTGAGAAGAGTTTTAGTAACTGCTGAACAGGAGCAAGACATGTATAACACTTTAAGAGGGATGAAATACTAGCAGTAAGATGAATGAATCGGTGGGGACATGTCACTGCAGAGAAAAGTGGATTTAAAGAGTGTCAGGGTGGGGTGGTGGGCGGAAGACAATTCAACCCCAGAATCTATTTCCCTGAAATTCTACACTTTCCATGATCTTACAGTGTGCTCATAAATTTAAATTTAGAGCAGAGCCAGAATAGTCTAACTGAGAGACAGAAAGTGGCAGCCACAGCCAATCAAGAAAGGCTACAGTCTCAGGTAGCCAATCGAATTTGTGATTTTCAAGCTAGGCTTTCACCAAAGTGCTGGACAATACTTGGGAGCTGCTGGGCAGGCAGGCTGGATAGAGGAGTATGGCCTACTGGAATTGGGTCCAGGCCGCTTGCTGTGGTGGAGCCCAATCAGGGCTCTCTCTGGGAGCTGCTGGGCAGGTGGGCTGGATAGAGGAGTGTGCCTACTGGAACTGGGTCCAGGCCACTTGCTGTGGTGGAGCCTGATCAGGGCTGTCCCTGGAGCTGCTGGGTGGGTGGGCTGGGTAGAGAGTGCAGTCTGCTGGGAATTGCGGCCTGCCAAAGTTGGGGCCAGGCCGCTTGCTGTGGTGAAGCCTGATCAGGGTTGTTCCTGGCAGCTGCTAGGAGGGCTGGGTAGGGGAATATGGCCTGACAGAATTGGGACCAGGCTCCTTGCTGAGGTGGAGCCTGATCAGGGCTGTTCCTGGGAACTGCTGGCAGGGCTGGGTTGGGGAGTGTGGCCTGCCAGAATTGGGGCTGAGCCACTTGCTGCAGTGGAGCCCAATCAGGACTGTCCCTGGGAGCTTCTGGGTGGGTGGACTGGATAGATGAGTGTGGCCTGTTGGAAATGGGGCCAGGCTGCTTGCTGCAGTGGAGCCCAATCAAGGCTGTCCCTGGGAGTTGCTTGGGCGGATGGGCTGGGTAGAGGTGTGTGGCCTACTGGAATTGTGGCTGGGACATTTGCTGCAGTGGAGCCTGATCAAGGATATCTGTGGAACAGGATTGGAGGCAGGGTGGGCATTTGTGGTGTTGCACATACTTTAACATATGTGACCAACATTGTGATGTACAGTCAGTAGTGTCTAACCAACACAGTGGTGACCACAGTATGATTATTCCACTGTATGCAGGCATGACCATGCATACAGTCAGTCACAACTGTGTCTTCACAAGGCACACTTTATGAGTGAGAACCCTGTACCTGAGTGGGGCCAGCACCTACTGGATTGGGAGTGCCTCCCACGCTGCTGTTGTTTGCTGACTGCTGTACGATGTGCAAAGCACCCACCCACATGCAACAGCACTTCACACATGTTTCCTTCACAGCACAAAGTACTGCATGACACTGCCACCTATATACTGCTGTGTTGTGTGAGCTGCATTTATGCCTAGGCCTGCCCCTGCCCCTGCAGCTGAACAGGGTGCTTAATGGATATCTATTGTCCTTCACACCTGTCTTGGCCTGCAGGCTGAATGGGTGGTCTGCAGGGCATGGTAGCATATCAAGTACACAGGGGGGAAATCAGCATGTTCACTAGCGCACAGTCAACATGTCAAAAGGCAGAAGGGCACAGTATACAAAATAGCACATGTTTTAGCCACACTGTGTGAGTCCAATGTTCTGCCGTTTACCTGAAGTTGCATTGAACTGGTGATACATGGTGGTGTGGTGTTGTTATAATAAATTTGCTCGACTCTACTTTGTGCATGACTCTACTGTTGTTTTTTTGTGGCAATCCATGGTGGCGTAGTGCTGTAATAAACAAATCTGCTCAAGTCTGCTATCTTTGCTGTTTTTGTATTCACATCTGTGGTATTTTTGTTTTTGGTGTTTTTCCAAGTTGCAGTTTTGCTTTGTGGTGTTTTCACTATTCTGTTTCTTGCTGCAGTATTTTTTTATTTCACTTGCTTGACAGGGAACCTCATGGCACTAGGTGTATGTGTACATCTACAAGCCTCTTGGACCATCACACTGCCTATGAATATCTGGCTTGGCATTGTGTTACTAGTGCTATGTTCCCACATCTGGCATGGCTGCCATTTTTGTGTGCCCCTTGAATGTCTTGATCATGCTCTGTTGCAACACAGTACACTCAATGTATATGCAGTCCTCTACTGCTGGGGTCCACAATGCTGTATGTAGTATGCCACTCACTTTCTGTTGTAGCTTTTTGCCTCCCTCCACCTGTATGTAGCATGATGGTTCATGTTTTGGTCAGTTTTACTTCTATTACCCATGTTATCCACTCCTGCGTCCCTCATTCTGTGTGCCCAACTAGCTGAGTTCACTGTATTTTTCCCCCATAAATACTTGGTGGGCTACAGGATGCTGGTAAGACAGCGGGGTGCTTCTGTAGTGAGCACAGACATATAATAGCCTGTATACTCATTTATATAGTGAGGCATTGTGGGTACAGTAAACAGCTGATTTTTCCATCTCTCTAATTAGAGTGCAGTTTCCTATTTCGGTAGTGTTTACAGCAGTGCAATCTGTAGCAAAGCTTCTGGAAAATGGTTTTGGGATGCAGGTAGGCCACAAAGCTGATTTGCTGTTCTTTGTAGATGTTTCACTTTTACTGCCTGCTGGTGAAGTGACAGGTCTGAAATGACAGCTCTTGTCAGAATGTGGGAGTGTGATGATACTTTTCTATGTTTATGTTATAGGGTTTGAATGGCTGTATGTAGTTCAGGAGTGTAATTATGGGTCAGTGATTACACAGCTCTGAGCTGCTTTCAGCCAGTCAAATCACTAGACTTTTTCTACATGATATAATGCTAAATACAGCTACTTGTAAACAATGTCAAGAGGCAGCTAAATACTGACAGTGTCTCTTTATAAACTTTGTTTCCCTGGTATGAAGTCATGGTTGGTGGTTCCAGCACTGAGAAACAAGCTCTGGCAGAGCCACTGTGACTGTGAATGCATTAACTAGATAAGGGTGTTTCATGGGCTTAAACATAAACATTTATTAATTTATTTAAAAAATATCAGATTTACAAACCTTTGAGTCAGAGACTCATTTACAAAGGCACCTCCTCGAAACTAATGCAAAGACAGCACAGTTAACAAATCTAAAAACAATGGCTTGGAGAGCAGACAGTTATAGCAATCATTCACTGGAGATACATGGGTAGCAGTAGATGAACATATTACATAGGTTAGGCACACAGGCACCACAGCAAGAAGACCAAAGCAGTTCAAACAATATACAATAGCTAAAGCAAATAGACATCAGGAGTCAAAGAGAAGCCCAGAGTGTTCACATGAAGGCTGGTGCATACACTAACTGAATCAAAGTATAGTACACTGAGAAAGGGCATATTTAAGCAATAAAGCATGACAGGGTGTGTGTTATCATGTAATAACGTCACACCTGGGGTGGGTTGAAGCAAGAGATGAAGCTGAGTATGTATTTATTTATTTGCATGTATTTATTTGATCCACTGAATCAACAATATTTGCACAAGCAGTGCCCAGTGCAGATTTTACAGCACTGGTCCTGGTCTGATGATCTGGGTTTTACCCATACCACACTGCATATGGCTTAGTGATGACAAGTTTCCTAAATACTGGTACCTTATCCAGCTGTGTTCTGCTTGGTGTGTGTGTGTGTGTGTGTGTGTGTGTGTGTGTGTGTGTGTGTATTTAAACATGTAACTTTCTATAGTGCATTGTATAGCACTGTGAATCCTGGCTGTAGTGTTTTGTCTCTGCTGTGGCTAAGCAAGATACTATAACAAGACACTGGCCCGCTGTAGGGGCTATTAGACATCACACCAAAGGGTATGCTGTGAAGACTAACTTTGAGAATATGCAATAAAACAAACTTGAATGACAGCCCCCAGATGTCATAAAACACCCAGGGAAAATTAGAAAAACTCCTCTAACAGCCAAGGCTGAAACAAAACACTGGATTGAGGTGAAAACTCAGAACTGGGAGTAATACATATATAAAGCTATCTAACTGGGGTTTCTGTAAGAACACAGCTGCTAAATAGCTCTAATTCATTATTTGTGTTTTTGATGTTAAAACACTCCTGCTAGCTAGACCTGATGCACAAAGAAAACAAAAATAGTGAATTAGAGCTATTTAGTAGCTGTTGTCTTACAGAAACCCCAATTAGCTTGCTCTCAGGTATCTGCAAAACTAACAGTTGACATTTGTGCTCCCTGGATAAGAATAGTTACAAGGCTCTGCTGATGCTAAACTAATTTTAAAGAAGTACACATGCTAAATCTAAGGGCATGGCTACATCACTGTCACGTGAGACAGGGGGCATCCTAGGAGAAAGACAGCCAATAAAACTATTTGTTATGGGGATCCCCAGGGGTCGTAAAACTACCACACAGCTAGCAAGCTAATTTAGGAAAAACTCCTAATAGCAGACAAAGGGAAGGACACACTAGGATTTAACATACATATCAAAACATTCTACATAACATATGTTTTTTGCACATTCTGGGCGGACTATTCCATTAAAAAGAAAAGTACACATCTTCACAAAATGTGCCCTCACATGAACATGCATGATTTATCTATAAAGACAATTAAAAAATGTTATATGGTAAACACATATTGTTAATCCCAAAAGCTGAACTTTGTTTTCGGTATATAAATGTTTAATAAATACCTGAAAGCTGTCTGTTTTCCTTAGTTTTTAGACACTTCTTAGTCTTTCCTTTTGAGATACCAGGTGACTCTGATAATCATTTGTTCCAAGGGTTTTTAAATCAGTTTGAAGGCATCTTAAGTATCTCCTGTTCTAGTCCATAACAAAATGCAGGGACTCCAGACTTGTTGTTCTGTTCCTTGGTCCACATCTCAAACATGTGAGTCTTCTTTCAGGATGATAGATCCACCTCATGCCCCTCCCACATGAATTAAAAAAGAGGTGGGATGGACCTTTTGGATCTTCTTGGGTGGAGGTGGAGTGGACCTTACTTCCCCCAAAAAAACAATGCTGCCTCCCGCTACTCAGGTTCCAGTTCTTGTACCACCAATTTAAGAAAGAAAATAGTACCCTGCAACCATTGACTAACATGAAAGCACATTTATTTGAGGGTGGAAAACATTTCTTGGAGGAGAGTAAGGCGAAGGAGACTATTTACACCTTCAGTCAGTTCCATGCACAGAAAACATGACATCACTCCTTTTGTACATGCAATACTCCTGTAGGCTCTGCCCACATTCACAAAAAGGGTCAGGTTATGCAAAAGAAGCAGATCACTGAAATGAAACAATTTCTTTTTTTCACGGAAAACAGCACTGTTTGGCAGTTTGAATGGTAAGAGACTGATTCACAACTCCAACAGGTTACATAGATACATAGATACATACATAGACAGTGTCGGCAGATAAGGGCCTATGGCCCACCTAGTCTGCCCATTTGAGCTTGTAAGTTTAGTTTGTTTTCCTAGAAGTCTATTTCCCCTTACCCCTGACCTCTAGAATTCCTTTATGTCTATCCCATGCATTCTTAAATCCCGTGATTGTTTCAGCTCCCACCACGTCCTCTGGCAGGGTGTTCCACTTGTCCACCACCCGTTCTGTGAAGAAATTCTTTCTCATATTTCCTCTGAATCGTCCTCCCTCCAACTTCATCCCATGCCCTCTAGTCCTGAAACATCTTTTTCGCTTAAAAATAGTGTTTTCCTGCACCCTGTTCCTCCCTGTAAGATATTTGTATGTCTCTATCATATCCCTCTCTCCCTCCTCTCCTCCAGGGAGTACATGTTCAGTTCCTTCAACCTGTCTTCATAGGACTTGTGATGCAACCCATGCACAATCTTTGTTGCCCTCCTCTGAACCTTCTCTACCCTGTCTATGTCCTTACGAGGTATGGTCTCCAGAACTGTACACTGTACTCCAGGTGGGGCCTCACTAGTGTTTTGTATAGCGGAATTATGACCTCCTTTCCTGCTGGTGATGCCCCTGCCTATACATCCCAGCATCCTATTTGCTTTACCTGATGCCTTGTCACACTGTTTCTACCTTGAGGTCATCAGAGATGACAACCCCAAGATCCCTTTCCTGCTTGGTGCATGCTATATCCTCACCCCCCAACTGATATATTGTGCCAGGGTTTTTGTGCCCCATATGCATTATCTTGCACTTCTTTGCATTGAATTTCAACTGCCAAACCCTTGACCATTCTTCAAGTTTCTGCAGGTCCCTTCTCATTCTGTCTACACCCTCTGGTGTGTCTACTCTGTTACAGAGCTTTGTGTCATCAGCGAACAGTGAAATTCTGCCTTCTAGATCCTGTGCAATGTCACTGATGAAGATGTTGAATAGGACTGGTCCCAGCACTGATCCCTGTGGTACCCCACTGGTCACTCTTCCCTCTGTGGAGTGACAGCCATTTTACCACCACCCTCTGTGTACTGCCACCCAGCCAGTTACCTACCCACCACACTACTGTCCTGCCCACACCCATATTCCCCAGTTTGTTACTACTCCCATTTGCAACTGCCAACTTGCAACATTACTTTAATAAAGATAACCTGGCTACAACATATTCAGAAGAGACGGGGCAGGTAGGAAGGGAGGAAGAGTGGCACTGTATGTGAAAAATGGCATAAGGGCCACAGATATCCAGGAGGAACAAAATGGGGGGAGAGATACTGTGGGTTAAGCTGGAAAGGAAAATGGGGCAGCCATCCACACAGGTGTGGTCTACAGACCACCAGCCCAGGATGACGAAACAGATAGGGAGCTGATGCTAGCCATCCAAAAGATGGCAGACAAGGGTGAGGTAGTACTGGTTGGAGACTTCAATATTCCTGACATGGACTGGAGCATCCCAGCAGCAGCATCAACTAGGAGCAGATTTATCCTGGACTCCCTTCAGGGTGTCTTCCTCAAGCAACTGGTCATGGAACCAACTCGGCAGAAGGCAATACTGGACCTTGTGCTCACAAACAGGGACAGTGTGATGGGGTAACAGTGGGGGAGCACCTGGGGAACAGTGACCACCAGTCATTGTGGTTTGAAATCACAGAAAGAGCAGAACCAAACCACACAAAAACACGTATCTTGAATTTTAGGGGGGCAGAACTTTGTGAAAATGGAGAGATACTTGAAAGAGGCATTAAGGGGAATGGGGCAGGAATCAGGGGTTGAGGAACAGTGGGCAGTATTTAAAATGGGGATTACAAGAGCAACAGAATTATGCATTAAGCAGGTTAGCAAGAGGAAAAGGAAGAGGAGACCATTATGGTTTTCCAAAGAGGTAGCAAAGAAAGTGAAAGCCAAAAAGATTGCATTCAGGCAATACAAAAAGACACAGGCAGAAGGGGATAGGGAGAAGTACCAGGAGAAGCAAAGGGAGGCAGGGAGGTCAGTAAGGGAAGCCAAAGCTCAGACAGAAGAACACATTGCAAAATCAGTGGGTAGAGGGGACAAAACCTTTTATAGGTACATAAGTGAAAAAAAAAGGCAAAGGGAGGGATAGTGAGACTGAAGGGAGGATGGGGGCCGCGTGGAGGATGACAACAGTAAAGCTGACATATTGAACAGGTATTTCTGCTCAGTCTTTACTGAGGAAGAGGAGGGTAATTGGTCTGAAGGGAGTACAAGGGGTGAGAATGGTGCAGAAATGGACACAAGTCCCTTTACATGAGAAAGGGTCCTGAAGAAAATGGAAGTAATAAGAGTTGATAAAGCAATGGGGCCAGATGGGGTGCACCCCAGGATCCTTAAAGAACTGAGAGATGTGGTGGCTGAACCTCTGGCTATCCTGTTTAGCCAATCACTGGAAACAGGGGAGGTACCAAAGACTGGAGGACAGCAGATGTAGTCCCCTTATACAAAAGTGGGAACAAAGAGGAAGCAGGGAACTACAGACCAGTCAGCCTCACCTCGGTAGTGGGGAAGATCATGGAAGCACTACTGAAGGAGAGATTGGTGGAACATCTGGTTGTCAATGGACTACAGGACCCAAGGCAGCATGGTTTCACCAGGGGGAGGTCATGTCAGACCAACCTCATTGAATTTTTTGACTGGGTGACTAGGGAGGTGGATCAGAGGAGGACAGTGGACATGGCCTATCTGGACTTCAGCAATGCCTTTGACACTGTGCCACATAGAAGACTATTACACAACTGGGGAATATGGGTGTGGGCAGGACAGTAGTGTGGTGGGTAGGTAACTGGCTGGGCAAGACACAGAGGGTGGTGGTAAATGGCTGTCACTCCACAGAGGGAAGAGTGACCAGTGGGGTACCACAGGGATCAGTGCTGGGACTGGTCCTATTCAACATCTTCATCAGTGACATTGTGCAGGGCCTAGAAGGCAGAATTTCACTGTTCGCTGATGACACAAAGCTCTGTAACAGAGTAGACACACCAGAGGGTGTAGACAGAATGAGAAGGGACCTGCAGAAACTTGAAGAATGGTCAGGGGTTTGGCAGTTGAAATTCAATGCAAGAAGTGCAAAATAATACATATGGGCACAAAACCCTGGCATAATATATCAGTTGGGGGTGAGGATATAGCATGCACCAAGCAGGAAAGGGATCTTGGGGTTATCATCTCTGATGACCTCAAGGTAGGGAAACAGTGTGACAAGGCAGCAGGTAAAGCAAATAGGATGCTGGGTTGCATAGGCAGGGCATCACTAGCAGGAAAAGGGAGGTCATAATTCCACTATACAAGACACTAGTGAGGCCCCACCTGGAGTACAGTGCAAGTTCTGGAGACCTTACCTACGATAAGGACATAGACAAGGTAGAGAAGGTTCAGAGAAGGGCAACAAAGATGGTACATGGATTGCATCACAAGTCCTATGAAGACAGGTTGAAGGAACTGAACATGTACTCCTGAGGAGAGGAGGAGAGGGATATGATAGAGACATACAAGTATCTTACAGGAGGAACAGGGTGCAGGAATACACTATTTTAAGTGAAAAGATGTTCCAGGACTAGAGGGCATGGATGAAGTTGGAGGGAGGACGATTCAGAGGAAACGTGAGGAAGAATTTTCACAGAACGGGTGGTGGACAAGTGGAACACCCTGCCAGAGGAAGTGGTGGGGGCTGAAACAATCACAGGATTTAAGAATGCATGGGATAGACATAAAGGAATTCTGGAGGTCAGGGATAAGGGGCAACAGACTTCTAGGAAAACATAAACTGAACTTACAAGCTCAAATGGGCAGACTGGGTGGGCCATAGGCCCTTATCTGCCGACACTGTCTATGTATCTATGTAACTGTGCAAACAATAATAAAAGTTCAATGTACAGTCTAGTACAAAAGGTGCATTCTCTTATGCGTGAAAAGCAGGGTAACAACATATAAATACACACCTGCAAAAGATGTTTTAACAGTTTTTGCAAGTTTGTTTTAAACATGTACAATTCAGCTCTTATAATGGAAATGTATACTAGAACTCATAGTATCCTTTGAAATAACTGATGTGCAAGCATAGCTATTGAACTATATTAAAGTCTATGTGTTGAATTCTGTATGTATTGAGATACGTATTTTATTACTTTGTTGGTTCACACCAACATAATAAAGTTTGTCAAAGAAAGTATTTCTGTTACTGCCTTATATTATAATATTATGTTTGCAGTTAGCTCACATCACATTACTACAAACTATCATGAAATGACATTTGTTGACACTTGTGTCAAAATCAACAGAATCAGCTTAAAAAGATCTGCCCTGTTCCTTAATCTTTTGTACTTACAGGAAGTCGTCTCAGCAGCCCTAGATCCATCCAGGGGTTAAAAACAGAGGCCCCAATTCTAGAAGAGTGGCGCAAGTCACTGCCAAATGCAACTTGCACCACCCATATCTGCGACATTGACTCCACGCGCTATTCTAGTAGAGGCAGGGTCATCGTAGCTAAGTCCTGCGACTTGCAACATGCGGCCAGGTACGCCGAACTGTGGGCACACCTGGCGAGCATGTGTAAGCCGCAACAACAGAGACAGCGGTCAAGCCCCACCAATGCCCGACCCCTAGTCACCAGCTGCAAATCGCGCATATACCAGGTAGCCCTGGTAGTTCAGCGCCCCGCATCACCATCATATATACATACTATTCCCTGGTAGTTCATGGTTCACTAAACTGTAATAATAATAAAGATCCCTCATATCCCGTAGTCTAGTGCCTCGATCAACATAAAATATGTACTGTTTTCTCATTTTCGATGTCAAGTTCCCCTCACTAACAGCCAGTTGCTCACTCAGCGCCATTCATCCAGCGGGCGAGCTGCTGCTTCAGCCTCACTTCCGCGGCCAGCCGCTGACTGAGTGCCATAGGAGTGCTTACTGGGAAGAAGCACTCTGAAATTAATTTCTGAGTGTGTCTTTACACTGGCGGTCCTCACGCACCAGTCAGCTGCTGGCCGTGGAGGTGAGAGGTAGGCTGTGCCAGTCACTGGCTGGGGATGGGTGGGGGTGCTGGTGGGCTGGCATGGTTGGTTGGGGGTGGGAAATACTTGACTACCAGGGAATGAGACGGTATATATTTTATATTGATCGGGGTGCTTAGGACTACCAGGGATACGGGAATCTTTAATATTATTATACAGTTTGGGGGCTGCTAGACTACCAGGGATATGGGGATCTTTAATATTATTATACAGTTCGTGTGGGGCCGCTAGACTACCAGGGATACAGGGATCTTTAATATTATTATACAGTTTGGGGGACCACTAGACTACCAGGGATATGGGGATCTTTAATATTATTATACAGTTCGGGTGGGGCCGCTAGACTACCAGGGATACAGGGATCTTTAATATTATTATACAGTTTGGGGGACCACTAGACTACCAGGAAATTGGAGGTGTTATTAATTATACATTGATGGGGGGCAGTAGACTACCAGGGCAGGCTTTTTGCCGCATTTGCTGCAGGCGACTCGTGGTTCGGGGCTCAGGTGGGGGGATGGCAATGCCAAGGGAGTTTCAGGGGGATGGGGGTTTTGGTATGGGGGTGGACATGGTAGCATGTCAGCAGGTGGGTCTACAGGACCCCCGGGGCAGGCGGCCGTAGGTTAACCATCTAAATGCTGGTGTAAATTACGTTGCTGGTTCTTCTCCGGGGGTTCTTGCAGAATCCCGAAGCTGGGGACTTTGTTGCTGCACTTCTGGAATGGGGTGCAACTGCTGCCATAAACCCCCTAGCACCATGTCGCAGGGGGTTTATGGCTCAACTGGGAGCGTAACTATTGTTTGGCACATACTTTGTAGAATCGCGCATGTCACAACTGCTGGCATAAGTTGCTACATGAGCCATTCTATTTGGCACAACTGCCGTTATGCCAGGTGTAACTCTTCTAGAATCTGGCCCAGAGGCTTTGCCCTTACAAAATGATAGTACCAATAGATGCCTGGGAGGATAACATGTTCTTGGTTTTGCAAGAGGCTAAACACCTGAAGACCACAGTGAACAACTCTCACTAGGAAGGGTGGACTATTTTCTTGTTCTTCTAAGTTTTCTGAGATTTGCAGAACATAAAACAAGTAACTGCATTTTTATGAGAAAACTGCATCCACCTAATCCCATGGAGCAATCAAGCTTCCATGAGCTCAAATCTGGGCACTGGTCTCTCTGATCTGTTGTTCACCAACGCTGATGGTACTGTGTACTCTGGCTTCCCTAGTCAGATTGGGTCACCATAGCAACATAAGCTATCAACTCTGGGGTCCATTCCCTAAAGGTGCCTTCAGGTGTTGAGATCAGCATAAGGGGATAGTTGTAAAATGGTGAAGACTATAAAAAAGTATATATGGTACAGTGCATGGGTGGTAGTGGGGAGGGGGTCATGATCAGGACACTGAATGAAGGATGCTTCACGTGTGGCCTCAGCTATCTCCCGGTACTCCACTTGAGACAGGCTTAATGGAATAGCTGTAAAATGGTGAAAAAAAATATATGGTAGCAAAAAGAAAAGCACAACCATGCATATGCAGCATTGGGGGAGGATTACATGATCAGGTCACTGGAGGACCAGAAACCCCCAGTTTCACTGTTATATTTCAGGGGTGAGGGGATGCTGGGTTCTGAGATGGAGGGTCAGATGGGGGGGTTATATATTTAAGTAGTCATGGATCACTGAAAGTGAAAAAAGGAACAAAATAGTGCAAGTGTGCAGTGTTCTGACGTGGAGTTGACTTTTTTTTACACTTTAACATGCTGTTGGTTCACAAGGAATGCAGGAGTATTTTTTTAATGAAAGCAATAGGTTGGCAGGGCTATGCCCACTGCAGCCCTAAAAAGGCACATTATATTTTAAAAGAAAATCTTTTTTGAGTAATTGCTTCTCGGCTGGCTGTTTCAGGTTTGTTGCTCACCCCCAATTTGTACAGTATCTTTTATAGTATTGAGTATATGCATGCCAAAGGTCTTTGTTAAAGTTGTCCATAAATTTAAATACCCAGGCCAATCTGTCTATATATGATTAAAAGTTGCTCTTAGACACTGCCACTTTTTCATTTAAGTACAAACACAAATCTTTGTTCGGTGAGACAGGGCAGACAATAGGAAAAGAATGGATCTGTACTGCTTTAATATCAGATAAGTCACAGACACACTAGTGTGTGAACATTTCTTCATCCAGCTCTGGACTTAAGTTAGACGATATAAAAGTGTCAGTATTTAAGGGCAATTTTAAATCACAGACAGACAAAATAGCCCGGTTGTTTAAATGTATGGACAACTTTAACACCCTTAACTCTGTTTTCAGTAAATATAAAGATGTCATGCCGCATTGTCTAAGTAAATGTTTTCAAGTTTATCACAGAACACTTACTCTGCTGTTAAATAAACAGCATTTCAATACAAGACTGCTCCATTACAAAAGCCAGAATATAAAAGTTTCTCATCAACTTGCGTGCAGCCCCAGTTGGATATAGATCAGATCAAAGCATAAAACCATGGAGAGCTTCAAATGGGCTTGGGACAGAGTAAAAAGAATGGTGCTCTCTTGCAGAGATGAAACTGGGAAAATGAATAGAAAGACTGATGGGGAGGGTTAGAATCCTTTACTGACACTAAGTCCCAGGGTTATATAAGGCCCAATGGTCAGACTTGATGGACCGTTGGTCTTTTTCTGCCATCACTGTCTATGTTTTTTTTTTATACTATATATTTATTATATTTTCATTTGCAAAATCACAGGACAGTTTTTACAGTGTATAAGTTAAGACAGCACATAATTACATCAGTCAGATACGTAGCAATACATTAGCCAAAGGTCTCAGGACAATTAACATATTTTACAAAGCAATTCATATAATAAGCACTAAGACATTTACAGAAATCATCATCGGGGTCGATATATTTCTAAGGTACAAAAGTAGGATCTAAAGATGAAATATATAAAATCTATTTCCTCCATTTAAGCTCAAATGCAGACCATCTATCAGTGCTTTTAGCTATTAATCTCTCTAACACATAAATTTCTCCCATTATTCCCCGCCACCTTTGCATGTTTGGAGACATCTTCTTCCCCCAGTTTCTAGTAATTGCTTTTTTAGCTGCCAGCATATAAGTGATTAACAGTGATCCTCTGGGTATTGGGAGACCCTCTGGTGGAATTGAGAGTAACACTAGCTCAGGGGTCAACACAGCTTCCGCATATACCAATTCTTTTAATGCCTCTAAAATATCTCTCCAGTAACCTGCTAACTGCAGGCAGGCCCAAAAAACATGGAACTGATCCGCAGATATTTCTCCACAATCTCTTCAGCAATTGCTTGATGTCCCTGATGAGAACTTGGAGAGTCTTGCCGGTGTGTAGAAAAATCTATTTCTAGCTTTCCAGGCAAATTCTCACCAATAGGTGGCTCCCAAAAGTCCCATTGAAAATTTAGTATACTTTTCCCAATCCTCCTTTGATACCTGGAGTGGAAGCACTTTATTCCAGGCATTCAGAATTCCATGAGTTGAATTTTTTGATAATTCCCTCAAACCCCTGTATATTAGTCACACAAAGCGGGGCCACATCTGCCCTCTCCCTGTGGTCGTGGCTAAAGTAAGCAATAAAGGAGGGGATCTGGGAGCCCACTAAAGGCTGTTCCTTTACATTCAATGCCCTTTCTTAAGCTTGTATAAATTGGAAAGTCTTGTTGTGGAAGATTGTAAGTTTCTTGAAGTTTAGTAAATGAGAGGACCTCCCTGGCATCCACCAAGTGGAACATAAATTTAAAACCTTTTTGTCTCCATTGAGCCAAAGTACCCTCCTGTTCCTGACTAGGAGATTGGGTTCCAAAATTTAATAGATTAAGATAGGAACCTACTGGTTCTAGCTCTCTTAAATGGATAAGTCTCCTCCAAGTCTCCATAGTAGAATTTGTACTATAAATAAGTCTAGGTCTTTTATTTACCAGGGCATATAGCAATTGTAAAAGTTCGCTCCCCTTCCTCACCCCATTATGGGTGAATTCCAAATTCTTCCAGGGTATGTCATACATTGGATTATTCCAATTGAAAACTAGAGCTATCACAGTGGCATACGAATACATCTGAAGATCTGGCCAATTTAAGCCTCCCTTATTTTTTGGTAACATTAATGTGGACCACTTGATTATAGGTTTTTTCCCAGCCCAGACAAATCTCGCCAAAGACTTGTTCCAGGAGGGAAAGTACATTCCATCTGGCATCATCAGTATTGTCTGAAAAAGATATAGCAACCTTGGAAGAATATTCATCCTAATAAGATCCACCTTAGAATATAATGATAAATGAAGTTGGGACCACTGATGTAGATCAGAATCTATTATTTGTGTTAGAGGTTCATAGTTTACCATAGTGAGATGCATTAACTGGTTTGGTAACTGTATGCCTACATATTTTATCTTGATGCTGTTCCAGCACAGAGGCAAACTACCCTTCTATGTCTGTGAGGGGGAGAAATGAAAGGGGAGAACTTCCATTTTAGAAGAATTTATTTTATATCCAGAGAATTGAGCAAATTGCTCAAGTACCTCCCATATTGCTGGAATAGAGGACTCTGGATCTGATACTGACAGTAAAATATCATCCGCATATAAAGCCAACTTCCACGATTGGTTGTCCAGCTGAATGCCCTCAATTTTTTCTGATTTTCTAAGCATCATAGCCAAGGGCTCAATATAGATGGCAAATAACAAAGGTGATAGGGAGCATCCCTGTCTAGTGCTTGCTGTAACTTGATATGAGATGTGATACCGCCATTAAGTTTTATATAGGCCCTTGGTTCAGAATATATTTGCTCCAGCCAATTCACAAATTCCTGTGGAAACCCAAATGACATTAGTGTTCCCCATGAAAATCTCCAGCACACCCTGTTGAAAGCCTTACAGGCATCTAAACTAACTAAAGCATAGGGGGTAGCTGAGTTAGCCATATAATTCATCAAGTGGATCATTCTTTGTACATTATCTGCAGTCTGATGCATATGCAGAAATCCTACCTGATCTAGATGTATCAGGGTATGCAGTATAGTCTCTAACCTATGGGCCCATATTGCCATGTACAGTATATCTTATAATCATTATTTAAAACTGAAATGGGTCTGTATGACTCTAAATTCAATGGATCTTTACCTGGTTTCAGTATAGCTGAGATGGCCGCATATGACCATTAGGGTGGGGGGGGGTCACCTCCATCTTGCACCTCTAAAAAAGGTTTTTGCATCAGCTGGATCAATTTTGAAAGAAATTTCTTATACCATTCAGCTCCAAAGCCATCTGGACCTGGGCTTTTTAATGTTTTAGAATTTTTAACTGCTTTCTGGATCTCTATAGTAGAGATAGGGCATAGAAGTGAAGCCTGCTAGGATTCAGACAAGTGTGGGAAGTTAAGGGGGGGACAAGAAATGTTTTATATCCTCTGGGGAGGAGGGTGTAGGATCGGAGTACAAATCTGCATTATTTTGTTGGAATGCTTTCAGAACAGCAGGGGTTTTATTAAGAATATCTCCTGTTAAGGGGTCTCTAATCTTTGTAATAGTTGCAGTCTGCTTAAATCCTCTAGTACGCCTAGCTAAATTTCTGGCACCTTTAGGACCTCCTTCATAATAGTATCTTTTAAGATATGACAAAGACATTTGCATTTTATAATCTAGAAAGGATTGTAATTCCGATTGAAGTTGTCTAAGCTCAAGTTGTGGAACTCATTCCCCTCTGTCTCTCTTCTGCTGTAATTCTTGTAACTTATCTTGTAATAGTTTGTATCTGGATTCTCTCTGTTTATTCAGTCTGGAGGAATAGGAGATAATCTCTCCTCTAATCACAACCTTCAGAGTATCCCAGAGGATAGCAGCTGAAATAGAGGGGTCTGCGTTCTCCTCTAAGATTTGTGTGATGCTGTCTACAGTTCTGGTCTTAAACACTGGATCCTTCAAAAGAGACAGATTCCATCTCCATAAAGTTGTTTTATGAGTTTTGTTTAATCCCACCTTAATTAAGATAGGTATATGGTCTGAAAGGAGGCGAGCTTCCGGGGATATGTCTTGGATCATATCTAAGTGCTCTGTAGATGTAAAAAAATAATCTATTCTAGCTGATGTGTGAAATCTAGGGGACACAAAAGTGGGTAGAAATGATGCCCTATATCTGTAAGACCCATCTTAGGTATCTGGGTTTTTAAAAGTTTTTGAGTGGGAGTAAACCTATGTTGTTTAGGAATAGTGGAGTCTTTCTGCAAAGACATTATTAAGTTGACGTTGCCTTCTAACAGCATTACCCCCTTTTGCTTTTCAAGCAGTCTATTAAAGAACTGTCTCAGTAGTGAGGGAGATGCTCCTGGTGGCAGATAAATGCTTGCCATTGTCACATCAGTCTCATACGACCGCCCTTGTACTATGACAAAATGCCCATTATTATCTGATAAACCTCCCCTTTAGTGAATGGAGTAGTAGCTGGAATAAAAATTGCCACTCCACGCCTTTTCCCTGATTTACTAGATGAAGAAAAAACAGTGTATCTGCCACCTGCAGCAAGCTTAGCATCTTCCCCTTGTGACAAATGTGTCTCCTCTAAATAAATGCAGTCTGCGTTCTGCTTCTGCAGATACTGTTGTAGTCTAGCTCTTTTTATGGGATGATTAATGCCATTAATATTTAATGACACTATCTTAGTTGTTTCTAACACCATATTATGTTTTCATTTGATAAAGCATTACTGATTATTGCAATTTCTTCCCTCCGCCACCACCTCTAATCTCACAAGGATCCACAAAGTTTCCGAAATGTCCTAACAATGGTTCCAGCAAAAAATATCCTATCTTGTCTTAGATATCCTGTCATTTGACCAGTGCCACATAATCTAACTAAAGTTTTCTTACTGTCGTCCTTTATCAACCAAAAATAACTTATTATCACATATAACTGTGATTAGCCACTGTAAAATGCTAATGTAAGTGGTGTATCCAGTAATCTGGAAGGATAGCTGTCCAATAATGATTGACAATAAATCAAAAACATATATACCTATAAGTATTGCTTTCAGTATTATTCTCTGCTGTAGAAGCCTTAGGACTTCCAAATGTGGGGAGAGAAATAAAAAACTCCAAATTTCCAGTAGAAACTGCTCCTGGAGCATTTGAACTCTTCCCTAAAAGTGAAGGGAATCCCTTAACATTGTTGTTAGGGGCCTTCGAGGAGCCAGTAAACTGTTCCCCTTTAAATAAGGCAAAAACAACATGGGAAAGGAGTAGATAACTCCAAAGAAAATATTTAGGGATGTCTCCCAAAAGTAGCATAGAGTTCAAAAACTGCTCCCTTCCCCATTCCCTACTCCCCGAGCTTTCTGGAAAAAATGTTCCCCTCTTATGTTACTTCAAATTATTGATGGAAGAAACAAGGATCTTGCAATTAGCATAATCAAATAATCATATCTATAACTTCTAATCCACCATTAGAAGGCTCTTAGGTTATTTAGTTACTAGCTGCTACTTATCTAGTAGATTATGTAAGGTAGTGTCTGTTCATCATGCAGTCACCTATTCCAGGCTCAGAGCAGCTCATTAATATAAAGAGCATGCTTCAGACCCAAAAAACAGATGGCGCAGCACATATCTTTCAAACTCTCTCTCCTGCTCACTCAGCCGAACGAGCTTCTCCTTAAGTTTTAAGTATTGTCACTTTTTGCTTCCCTCCTGTAAACTGCTAGGGTAGATTTGATTGTTCCCAGTTCTTGTTGTTTTCCCTGTCTTCTATTAGAGTTAGACTGCCAACAAACTTGGCATTTTTCTGGATTGTTGACACCCAAATTTCGTTCAGGAAAGTGCAGGCACATTTTTGTAAGTTCTTCTTTTGCTTCTTGAGCCGTGGAAAACTCCCTCTTTCCAGTAGGCAGATGAACAATTAGTCACACTGGATATGGGGTTGTAAATTTGTGTCCTGCTGCTTTCAGTACTGGAAGTAACAGTAGATAAGCACGTCACAGGTGAGTAGTTTTTGGTGCATAGTCATGATCAAGATATATGCGAGTTGGGCCATAGTAAACTTTCTGGCTCCGCCATGCTGCAAGCAGAATATGTTTTTTTGTTGCATAGCTGTTGAAACGAAGAATTACTGACCTTGGTGGAATATTTGCAGAGGTAGGTTTAGGTGCCAATGCACTATGCAGTTTCTTTAGTTGGAGGCTGAAATCTTTTGGCAGTTCTAAGGCTGTATGTAGCAAAGCTTCAACAAATTCCTTAATGTTAGTTCCCTCAGAGTCCTCAGGTAGACAGTACATTCTAATGTTTTTGCGGCTTGCTCTGTTCTCAAAATCTTCTTGGTGATTGATTATTTGTTCTTGCATCTCTTTCATCTGCTGTACTGTTTGTTCCAGATCATCCATTCTATTCTCAGTTGCCGTGGCAGTTCTCTCTTGTTCGTCTACTCTCTGCTCTAATTGTATCACATCTCTTCGCAACTCACTGTACATTTCTTTGATTTCTGCATGAAAAGTAAGTATCTCTTAGTAAATTAGCTCAAGTTTTCCCTTCTTCACTTTGGCTTTTGGTTGTTTTCGCTGAGATTTAAACAGGCCCCTTTTAAGAGCTGCAGAGTCGCGGTTATCTGATGCGACTGAGGCCTCCGATTCGGTTCCATCAGCTATCTCCTTCATCGTGCTGTGTTTTGATACTAAATTCAATCTCTCCAATTCTCTACACTTTCTTCTGATTTTGTAATGTGAAATCTATTTAAGAAATATGCAGAATTACAGCCAAAGTGTAGTTTTTTTTTGGCTCGGGGTAGACGCCATTACTTGGGGTGCGGAACCGGAAGTCCCACTGTCTATGTTTTTGTGTTTTGGTGTGTAGCCAGGAGTTTTAAAGGGCACCATTTTCAGTGCTTCTATTAAACCCCACACTGTTACTTTACCCTACTTGGACTTAACAGTCTGTATCTTGAGATTTTATAGACTGCAGATTATGAAGGGGAAGGGATTGTGATTTTTGAGCTGAGGAGCCTTGTTAGTTGAGCAGTGGCTTTGAATTGACCTCAGTGAACCTTTAAAATATAGCAAAAAGAATTTTAAAATGCATCTCATTCATTTCAATGTAGCACGTCCCTGTGCTCTACAAATAACTACAACAAAAAATGTCAGTGCACAGGGACAGCATGAGGCCACAGCTTTCATTTAGCAGTACCAGGAAGGGGAAGGAATGTGGTAGCCGTCTCCTCCAAGCCAAAAATTATGATTTCTTCGCTTTCATAATCTGTAGTTTATAAAGTCTCAAGATATGGATTGTTTAAGTCCAGGTTTGGTAAGGCACAAGTGGAGGGCATAGGGACTTTCTAAAAATATGCACAATTGTTGCTCTTTAAATTTGTATACAGAGTTGCCAGTACTGTTGCCCCCTTCCCCACTGCACAGCATATACACAAAAACAGCATCGCCATCAGCCTCAGTCAGTAAACAGTAGTGCCAGGCTTCGGCTGAACACACTGCCTACAACATTGGTCATTTTTCACATATTTGAGTTCTGCCCTGTTAGTCTGCTCTCTTTCCTTGTATTTAGCTCAGTACCAGCTCCCTTCAAAAATGGAAATGAGACTAATTCCCCTTCAGAATTTTTTTTTTATTCTAACCATTTCATGGACTGATATTGCCATTTTTGAGATGTGCTACTTATTTGGATCATTAGTCTCAAATTAATTTAAGCCTTGTCCCCAATGTGTGTTACCAGGTTGAGAGATGGGATTTCCTCCTTCCTAAATGTATGAAGTGCTTCAATGTTTTCCACCAGCAATAGACTGGTTGACTCTTTACTGACTGATAAGTTCTGGCAGAGCCACTAGGGCTGCTAATGCATTAACTTGATGAGTGCATGTCATGGGCTTAAACGTAAAATTGAAGTGCCATAGTCAGGAGCATGTGTAAATGTTGCTTTTAGTAAATTTCAATAGCTTATGGGGCTGATCCTGTGTTTCCCATGTGTTTAAAATGTGAAACAATTGCATCTTGTACTATACGGGGAGCAAGAGGGATCTCAACAGCAAAGCTTTCATGTAATGGTAGAAGAAATGGTGCAGAAATGAGAGGTGTGGTTACACTGGGGCTGGGGACCAACCTGGAAGGATAAGAGCCTATACTGAGGTGATGGGCTGATTCCAGCAAGGAGCAAACTATAGTCCTCAGTGGATGGTTTAAATGTTACGTTGACTGACATTTAAAGCAGTTGAGGGGGTGATGGAAGAAATAGGGGAGGCAGAAAGTGGCCCATCACAGGTCGAAATAAAGTAGGGAGATCTCTATGGGAGAGAGCCCCACCAGAATGCAAGTTATTCAAGGAAGCAGTAGGTTAGCAAAAGAGAAAGTAGGGAAGAAGGAAGCAGTCAAATGATAAATCTGAGGAAGGGGAAAACAATTGGGAAAAGGAAACATCAACAAGCAAAAATGTAACAAAATATGGAAGTTAATTTGTGCCAATGCTAGAGTCTGAGAAATGAGATCCCAGACCTAGAGGCCATCATGGAATGGAAATGCCAATCGACACTGGGGGATTGGGCACCCCAACTGTCACTGTTATGTTTCTGGGGGTAGGTGGTGGGCACTGAGAGGGAGGGTTGTGTGAGGGATGAAAATTAAAAAAAGTAAGAAATAGCTGGGCATGCATGGTAGTGGAAAAAAATGTATCAGTTGTAAGACAATAATAATTAAAGTTAAAAAAAAGTACTTTCCCAAGACCTGATTAAAACAGTTAAGAATGCATGAATTTAATAAAGATACAAAACATTCACCTTGGATATAACTAAATGGAGCAAGTATTAATAAATTATGCATAGTATAATATGTGAATAGGATTGTCCCATAATCTGGGACCTTTGGGTCTGAATACACACATTCCATCCTGAAATTCAGTCCCGTAATCTCAAAAGGTTATATACAGTGGACCTTGAAGGATGTGAAAATGCCCATAAAAAATAACTCGCTCCATTTAACCATCCCTTTACAGCTGACATGCTTCACATTATGTAATCATTCTTATTCAAAGGTCTGATATTTGCCATTTACACTAGTTTATGTTTAACTCACCCTGGCCCAAATGAAACTAGCATCCAGCTGAGTAACAACACAAGAATGTTTATAATGCGGGACTTAAAACAGCAGTTTGTAGTACAGTGAAAAGTTTGCACCTAAATCTTTTTTATTCAGTTTTACATTTTTTCTGTACCATAAAAGGCCTTTTTTGATGTCATAGTTCTACTTTAGCAGTTTTTTAGATTTGAAATAATTAGTGGTGACCATCATTAAATACTGTATGGTTGCTGAAAAGATGTCATTAATACCTTCAGCTGTAGTTAATCAACTACAGCTTAATATTCCTTTTTATGTGATTATGGTGAACTGCCACGCAACAAAACAATCCCATTACCTTACTGGACATAAGTGGGCATCAGGACTAATCTCAGGCCATGTACCTGATGCTCTAACATGATAATTATAAAATAATTAAAAGCACGATAAAAATTACTTGGAATTAAACAAGAACAGTGGTGAAAAATACTGGAGACTGCAAAAGACTGCCTGAAGAAATATGAAACATATATTAGCAAATATCTGATGTTTTGATTGGTTCAGTAAACAAAATGCATCATAATCGCTGAGCTCCATATACAGTTGAAATAGTGGGTAGTGGAATTCAGGGGTGTTCTGCACCCCCATTCTGACAGCCAACAAAAGTGCCATACACAAATGATTGCGACTGTCTGCAGGGAGTGGATGGCCCCTGTCATGTCAGGGCCACATATCATTATACAGATTGCAGCTCCAGACATTAGTCATGGCACAGCCAATGCAACTAATGCCATCAGGAACAGTGGTTATGCAGGGGATTGGTCTATGACATGGGACCAAGTGCAGACAGTCATACCATGGCCCATTTACCAGGCAGTTGACTGTATAGCTGTCATCTCTCTAACCCTTTCCCCATACCTTTGGGCTTGCTCATGGGCACAGTTGTTTTTCAATAGGTAGGTCCCCTGTGGCCTTTATTGGTGATCCAGTGACCGCCAATCCATTCCCTTCATTTGTAATCTTTGGTATCCAGTTGATCCCTCCTCTACCCTGTTCCTTCTCTTTTTAGTAATAGCAACCCTGTTCACTTCTTTAGTGTCAGCATCACTGTTCACTGCAAACCCTTCCCTACTGGAAAGAACTTTCAGGCTCAAAGGGCTACAATCCCATCTGTATCTTCTTTCATCAGTTCTTTTGGTAGGGATCACAGCACCATACAATAGGGAGTGAGGGCAGTGGAGAGCCACTGTACATGGCATAGCACCTCTATACATTCCAACACCCTAATGCTCCCCCTCACAATTTCCTGTAGTAGTGCATTTACCTGTCCACTAACACAGGGATGTACTTATGGCCCCTTTGTGCATAGCATAATGTGAAACAATGTTAATATATGCCACAAAGTTGCCCTTCTGACCACTTTACAGAGCAAAATAGTGATTGTGTACAGAGCCTGTAGTATATGCATGGATATGTATGGTAGTATATACATGGATATATATGGTAGGAAGTGAGTTAGAGTTGTAGTTTATACATATGGGTATTATAGTTCATTATATATGTAAGTTTCTGTCATGCACAGTAAGCTTTTCTTTGTCTATGTCCAGTGATGCAAGACCACTATCTTGGAGTAGAATAAAAGATGGCCACTGAACTGACACACAAAGTGTGAGTCTTTCCTGCACTGACCCACAATATATCACTTTTGCAACAAGGATACACATAAAAGAACTTCTACGAGTGCAACTGAAGGGTCATGTAAACCAGTGCATTTTTTTAAATTTAAACTGCTCTGTAAATCTTTCCAGCTACCTTACATCTATATTCTGTTCACTGGGGCTTCCTTATCTGTTCCTTTCAGTATACTGTAATATGGGGCACTAGCAAGTGGGTGCCTGCTGAAATGGTGACCCACTTTCAGCTAGTGCACCAATGGTGGGGGTGTGGGGTTGGCGACTGGATGGATTGGGTCATGAAAAGGCGACAGGATGTCATGCACATGTATGCATGTAGGGGGGGTGGGCGTGAGCTTGCCAAATGTGGGGCAGGAGGGTATGTGAGGGGTAGTGCTGTGGGTTTACAGTAAGCTGGTGTCATGGCATGGTGGACAAGGTGCTGGTGGGGATGCAGGGTTCGGGACCGGGTGCCGGTAGTTTTTGTTGCACTTGGCCCAAGACAGTGGGGTTTCTTTGTAACGAGATGCACCCCCCCTGACATGCACCCCCCTGGAGTTGAGAATCCTAACTTAGGAGGTGCAGGGGCACAGCCCCCGTATAAAAAGAAAAAACAAGTTTTTTGCACCGCATTTCCTTGCACCGGGATTCTACATCTCCAAAATTGAATTTCAGTGATGTGGGGTTGTGATAAGGGTGTTCAGCATGCTGAATTTGCCTTTATCATATAGAACCCACCCTCTCTGCCTGACTACTTAAAACATCACAGATTGCTTAGGTGCACCACTCTGGGTACAGATTTATTGAAAGAAAGATAAAACAGAAACAAACGAGCAATTGTGCACTGTTTGGCTACTTTGATGTCTGGAAAAAAAGATAGAACACAGCTGCTAGCAGGGCTCCATGAGGCACTGAATTATGGCTGCAATTTGAAACCTAAAATTCCTTATGACCCTCTTGGCTACTATACTAAGACTGACTATAGCAGTAAAAGTTGCTCAACAGCCTCTTGTGGCACACCAGAGCAACTGAATCCCACACTGGAAAAAGAGAAACAGCCAGAAAAAGACTTTTTTGTGTGTGGACACTACAGCTACACAATACCTTGCCACAGCAATCACGACTGCAACTGGCAGAGTACCTGAATTTGATGAATCCAAGGAAACATTTGATTTATATCTAGAACATTTTGAACACTGGCTTACGGCAAACAAAATAGCAGAAGATGAACAAGTAGATGTCTTCCTAACAGTTTTGCAACCACAGATTTATGCCCTTCTACATAATTTAACAACCCCAGTTGACATCCTGACCCTGACATATGTGCAAGTCACTGAGGCACTTGCAAAGCATTTCAAATCCCAGCCCTTTCTCGTTGCTGAATAGTGCACCTTCTATCAACGCAACCAAGGGGAAAGGGAACCTATTGCTGGCTACATCATCACATTAAATTGTCTAGCATGCACTGGTGAGTTTGGCCAGCCCCTGGATGATGCCCTCCAGGATCACTTTGCCTGTGGTCTGAGAGGGGAAACTTACAGAAAAAAGCTTTTGCAAGAAAAAAAATGAACTTTAAGACAGCTTGTGACATTGCAGTTGCTATGGAGCTCACTCAAAAAAGGCTCCCAAGCACTGATGGGACATTCTGAACCCCAAAGAAGTGAAGTTCACACGGTTACCCATTCCCTAGAACAAAAAGGACATGTCACACCACACAGTGGAGTGGCCCATCACACATTCATCAGCAATCCCAAACATTTTGGAAGCCAGCACCACAGGGCACATCTGCAAAGTCAAAACAATGTTACTGATGTAGAGGTAACCACCATCAAAGCACATGTTGCTTTCAACACAAGAAATGCCACAAGTGCAGAAAAGTGGGTCACATACAAAGGGTGTGCAAAAGTACATGACGGACTGCTACTGCACGGTATATCACAGGTGGCACTGCAACCACTGAAACAGAAGAAGAGGCATTGCACCTGTTCATGGTTTATGCAACACAGGCAACCAGAAAGGAAATTTGCCTCCAGTTTGAGTTAGCAGACAACTCACTGAGCATGCAGATAGATGCTGCAGCCTCAGCATCTCTTGTGCCAGAGAACATCTACAGAGAGAAATTTCAGCAGTGCCCATTGCAACCATCATCTATTCAGCTCTTGACTTACATAGGAGAGCAAAATGCTAGGGGAAATCCAAGTACCAGTCACCTATGAGGGAGGAACGTGCACCTTGCCTCTGGTGGTGGTACAAGGAGAAAAACCTGTATTACTAGGCAGAGACTGGCTCATGTAGATTAAATTGAGCTGGGAAAAGATCTTCAGCTTAAATACAGTGACCAAAGCACCCCAAGATGCACTAAAGAAAGTACTGGACAAACATGGTTCAATTTTCCAGGATGGTTATGGCACAATCCTGGATTTCAAGGCAAAGATCCAAGTTCAACCGGGAGTTGTTCTAATTTTCCACAAGCCTCGACCAGTACTGTATGCTTTAAGAGAAGCAGTAGAGAAGGAATTGGACCATCTTGAAAGCCATGGTATCATCTCACAGGTAGAAAGGAGTGAATGGGCTGCCCCTATCATTGTGGTACCGAAACAAGACAAAGCAGTGAGGCTGTGTGGTGACTGCAAGGTTACAGTGAACCATTGTATACAGCAAAATCCATACCCATTACCCAATGCAGAGGACTTGTTTGCTATACTCTCAGGGGGCAAGTTCTTTAGCAAGTTGGACTTATTTTTTGCATGCCAGCAATTGGGACTGGAACCAGTTGGAACCATATCTAACCATCAACACCCACAAGGGACTTTACCAGTATCATCACTTGGCATATAGAGTTTCCACAGTGCCAGCATTTTTCCAGAACACAATGGACCAGATACTGCATGAACTGAACCATGTAGTATGCTTTATGGATGATATATTGGTAACAGCACTCACAGTGGAGGAGCATCTGACAATCCTGGACCAAGTTCTGAACAGACTGCAATGGTATGGACTGAGAATAAAGCTAGCTAAAAGTCAATTTTTGCAAAATTCTGTTGAGTACTTAGGTCATTGGATCAACACCCAAGACCTACACCCAACAGACAGTAAGGTGGATGATGTTATGAAGGCACCTGCACCAACAAATGTGACAGAGTTAAGATCATTCTTAGGTCTCTTGAACTACTATGGATGGTTCCTAGCCTATCTTTCCACATCGTTGCAACCACTCCATGACTTGCTACAGAAAGAAGCTCAATGGAATTGATCACCACAGTGTGAGAAGCATTCCAGGCTTGCAAGAAATATTTTCTAGACAGCAAATGGTTATCGCACTATGATCCAGCCAAACCTCTGAGGCTGGCATGTAATGCATCACCATATGGAGTAGGGGCTATCATCTCACATGTGTTACCTTCTGGAGAAGAGCACTTGATCACTTTTGCTTACTGGACATTGTCCCCAAGCAAAAGGAACTATGCTCAGTTCGAGAAAGAAGCCTTGAGCATTATTTTTGGTATCAAAAGGTTCCATAGGGTACTTGTATAGATGGAAATTCACTCTACTAACAGATCACAAGCCTCTACTGGCAATTATAGGGCCAAAAGCCACAATACCAACTCTTGCAGCACCCCGGATGCAGCGATGGGCCCTGATTATGTTGGCATATGACCATGACATTGAATCCAGATGCTCTCAAGATCACACAAATGCAGATGCATTGTCAAGAATGTCATGCAAGGATGCTACTGCGATGGAAGATGCTGCAACAGTATTCCATCATTCACATCTCAAGGACTTACCCATTGCTTCACAGGATGTCACAGCAGAGACACAGTGAGATCCTGTCCTCTCTAAAGTCTTAGATTTCACCCTAAATGGATGGCCCAACTTCACAAGAGACCTAACCTTCCGACCTTTCTTAGACAAGAAGGACCAGTTGTCCACAGAGCAAGGCTATGTTCTGTGGGGAGTTTGAGTTGTGATACCTCCAAAGTTCTGCAAGAGGTTACTTTCTGACTTACATGACAGTCATCCCGGAATCTCTCAAATGAAGGCATTAGCCAGAGGATACCTCTGGTTGCCAGTACTTGATCAAGATATCCAATATCTTGTCAACCAATGTGCGCCATGTGCTGCTGTCCATAACCATCCTGCTACCACACCCCTGCTTCCTTGGTCCTGGCATACCACACCATGGGAATGCATCCATGTTGACTATGCTGAGGTGGACAAACAACACTTCTTGGTCATTACTGATGTCCACTACAAATGGCTGGAAGTGTTGCCTACACAAGTCACAATTACTGAAAAAACTATAGATCTTTTGAGACAACTTTTCCTCTCTTATGGACTACCACAGGAGTTAGTGTCGGACAATGGTCCCCAATTTTCTTCTCATGACTTCAAGCTGTTCTTAAAGCAGAATGGCGTCCAACATATTTTGACTCCTCCTTATCATCCAGCATCAAATGGTGCAGCCAAAAGAGCTGTACAGACATTCAAAAAGCTTGAACTAAACCAGATTCATGGCAAGTATCTACAGCTCAAAGGTTGACTCATTTCCCGTTTGCTTACAGAAACACTCCTCACACAGTCACAGAGTGAACACCTGCTGAACTGTTCCTAAAACATCAACCTCGTAACGATTTGTCATTGGTCAAGCCAGACTTGGCTGACACCTTCAAAAAGCATCAACTACAACAGCAAAAGGGTCATGACAAGTAATCCAAGCCAGTACAGATTTTTCATCCTGGGGAGAGAGTGATGGTTCAAGACTGTACACATCCCAAGGTTTCTTGGATTCCTGGGGTGATGATTGAACATGTGGACCTTTGACTTATACAATTTGCATGGGACAGTGACTTGTTCATTTACATGTGGATCACCTGCTGCATTCCAAGTTTACAGCAAATACAGCAGAAGACATCATTCCAGCTGAAGACAGTGACACAGAAGACTTTGATCCTACCCATGAAGTTCAGGCACAGCTTGTGCCAAATAATAATTATAAGACACCTGTTCCACCAGCAGCAGTTATTCCAGCCCGTACATATCCCCTGAGGCACTAAAGCCCACCACAAAGACTTGACCTTTAAAGTCACATAATGAACTTGTATCTCTGCACAACTGAACTCTTACTTGTACCGTTACTTAGTTACAAGTTCTACCCAAGGGGCAGAATAATCCCCTGAATTTGTTTCTGGGTACCGTACAGTCTTCTTCAGCCCAGAACTTACAGATGTTAGTGTTGAAGTATTTTAGACAAGTTTCTGTCTAAGGGGGAGGAGTGTAGTATATGCATGGATATGTATGGTAGTATATACTTGGATATATATGGTGGGAAGTGGATTAGAGTTGTAGTTTATACATATGGACATTGTTGTCCATTATATATATAAGTTCCTGTTATGCACAGTAAGCTTTTCTTTGTGTATGTCCAGTGATGCAAGACCCCTATCTCGGAGTAGAATAAAAGATGGCCACTGAATTGACACACCGTGTATGAGTCTCTCCTGCAGTGACCCACAATATATCACAGAGCCCATTGTTTCTTAATTCATTTCTTTATAATTAGAGAGGTAACTATTCATGTTATTTGCTCTTAAAGTATGTATACAGAGGAGCTGGGCTGTCAATTAATGGCCTACAACAAATAATTCTAACCTTTAGCATATTATAGAGAATTAAATCTAAAAAAACAAAAAAAAAACAGGTTATGGCACTAAGTTTGAAACCAAATCAAAATGCATTGAACCTCAAATCTGTTTCCTCAGTTCACAGCCCAGCTTTGAAGACTAAAGACATGTCTGCAGTCCAGAGAGGATTACAGTGTTGGACCCAAATTGGTAAGTAAGGGCTGGGGTGCTGAGAGGGAGGTTGGGTGGGAGAAGTCTAATGACCACAAACGACTTTGATGGAGAGGGGGTCATTATTCTCTGATTGTTTAACCAGGAAAGGCACACTAAGCTGATGCTTGTTTCCAGGTGTGACCTCGAAGCACAATGAAATAAAGTGACTTGCTCAGGGTCACACAGTATGTAAGTGAGGGCTGTGGGGCCAACAAACAGTAACTAAAGTTGCTACACATTACAATGGTGTGAGCACCTTGTTATATGCTACTTACCCTACAGGGCAGTTAGGTAATTAGGACTTACCTGTTGTATCACTGTTAGGGAGTCCAGAATTAGGGTGTCCTGTGTTGAGGGTATTCTGGTAGGACCTTAAAGGGAAGAACATAGAAAGCTGAGGAGACACAAAGGGTCAGATGTCCTAGAGGAGAGATTGGGGGCTAGAATTAAACAAATATACTTATCTAACTGGTAAAGATTCTGGCCAGACCTGTAGAATATAAGGGGAAAAATAAATATGATTACTATAGGGAAGTTACAGTATAGCAGCAAGAGTAGAGACAGAGAGCGGAGAGATAGAAAAATGGTACTGTACAGCATAGGAGTAAAGGAAGGAGAGTTTTAGGGGAAAAGATACACTGTAAGTTCAAAGTAAGGAAAACAGATTTAGAGATGCACAGTAAAAATACAGACAGCTAACATGAGAATAAAGTAATATTGGGGGCTCAGCAAAACCCCCTTGGGTATCCTGTGATAATAGCGAGAAAAGAATAGCGAATAAAAAATCATGAAAGAAATAATAGTGAGTGACATTTAATAGTCATAGCCGATAATGGCCACTTTGACTGCATCAGATTAGCGCCAGTAGCCAACCATCTGGGTATATGGACCTACTACTCCCTTGACCTTCTTATGCCCACCTCTGGGTATCCCTCACTCATCTACCGACCTGCTCCTCTTCAGTACGGAGCTCTTCGTGCACCTTCCACCATTTTACTCCTCTATCTGGCCTGCTATCGCTATTTCTTTTGGGACCTACCTATCCTGCATCATATGCCACCTCGTCGACCCATGGCCCTCCTGCCGCATGTATCAAGCTCATGACTCCAGTTCTCATTCATTATGCCTTCTCCTCGTACTAGACATCATGGCTTCGCTCCACTAATGGCTTCACTCCATCATTGTCCATTCTGCTCCCATCGATCACTCAACCCAAGCATACCCTCTGGTTCCAAGCCTGCCTTTTGACATTGGTGTCTACTTCATTGCTCTATCGTCCCTGCTTGTCCTGCTCCTACAACCCTTATGTAGGTCTGTTCCATCACATCGACTACTTGAGCATACCCCTCTCAGGTCTCTGCTACCTTGCATCGACTCGATATCCGATCAAGGACATGCCTTCCTGTCATTGCCCCTTGCTAAGGGCTGGCTGGCTGCTCTCCACCATCGTTCAAGTTCAAGTTCAGATTCATTTTATGTCTCCTCTTCACTCTTTCAAGCCTTCACAGCTTCTCTCTGTCATCATCAGTGCTTCCTCAGTCTTTTCACAATCACTTACTCAAGCATTCTTGTCCACTTCCTCGACCATTCCTATCAATGAATCCTATGCTACCTCATTGACTCCGACCTCAGGGTCTAATCGTTAACAACACATAATTAATTCACATCGCATATTCAAGCATGCCTCATCGGACTCAGTGTCTGCTCACTCACATCGCTCAGTCAAGTCAGTCTGCATTATCCTTGGTCTCCTTTTGAGCACATCTGGATGTCCCTTGCTCCTCTGACTTCTACATGGATCTACTCTCTCTCCCATCGACTACTCAAGCATACCTGTCTCGGGTCCCTGCTGTCTCATGTTCCTTCTTTAATCCATGCTTCTTTGGATTTTTTTCCCTATCCCATCATCATACTCCCTACCGATATCCCTCATTAAAGAACCATTCTCTTTATCGACATACATCCTCAAATCAAACGTAGTCAGCCTGGAGGAAAGCGACCTAGGCCTTGGAACCCCAGAGGTTTCCTCCTCAAAGGTTTTTCTTCCTCTCCTCCATGCCAATGGTCATAATATTAGTTAGAGTTAGTGCTTTCTTCAGGTTAGTTATTTAGGTTCCACTGTTGGATGGAGGCAGATGGTGGCCTCAGCTTTCCCCTCTTTCCTTATGAAGTCGGCCCTTATCATCTTTTCAGAATTCATTCATCATCCTCACCTCTTTGAAGCTCGACACCTTTGGGTATTCTTTTTGGGCTTCTTCCTAACCTACCTTTTGCTGACGCAATCATTTCCCATGGCACCTGTAGGGGGGGAACCCTCCTCTAGGGTTCCTTGCATCGTACCCATACAGGGTGGTATATCCCATGGCTAGAGAGGTGTAAAACCACAAAGCAAATCAAGTTACACAAGCATCATCTCATCCAGTTGCATAAGCACATTAAATGGGAGGACTTTAAGCCTGAGGTTCGATGAGCAGAGCAACAACGTCACTCCCCCATTGGGCTTAAAAGGTCACACATCCTGGGCCTCACCAGGATTCGTTTTTCACTGCCCACCATCCACCCCTCCTCATCCAGCAGCTCATCTCTCTTAACTGTGGGCTTCTTCCTAACCTACCTTTAGCCGACACAATCATTCCCATGGCACCTGTAGGGGGGGAACCCTCCTCTAGGGTTCCTTGCTTCATACCCCTACAAGGTTGTATATCCCATGGATAGAGAGGGAGAAAGCCACAAAGCAAATCAAGTTATTTAAGCATCATTTCATCTCATCTCATCCAGTTGTATAAGCACATTGAACTATATTTACAATAACTTGTAGAATCTGGCTTGTACCTTCCTGGTACAAGCCAAGCAGCTGACCATGCACTGCAGCCCCATCCAAAAATGTAGAATAATTATAAGGTAAGGTCTGGGACAGATCCGTCTATGAAGAATGTAATGTAATTGGGGGGATGGGACGACTAAATGTATTAGGAGTATAATCCTTGGCATATTTACATGTAATTGGCCTAATATACATTTAAATAAGCCAGCGATTATACTCCTACTACATTTAGGCAACCCCGCCTCCTGATTAAATCAAATTCTACATAGACTGCCTGCAGCCCCATTCCAGACCTTACCTCATATTTATGCTAGGTACAACTGGATCTGTTCTTTTATTTGGCTCTACAAGAAGAAAGTTAGAAGTAATAATGAGTCTGAGTACATCTACTGTATGTAGTGTGCTAGTTCCTGTTCAATTTCACAGCATTTTCAAACCAAAGACTCACATACTACATGCTGGGTATGATTATATTTAATCTGCTGTATGTAAAATATCTGGGCTGCTTTTCTGCTACTTAGTGTCTTCAGTTCCACTTAGTATAATCAGCATATGTTTAGTTTTAACATACACAGTGCAATCAAATGCTGCTTAAAGTCTTATCGCATGCTAAGCTGCATGCTCACCTGCAGCCCTAAAAAGCACATAAACAAATAATCCCACCAGAAGTCACTCAGAAGGCTGTCTTTAAAATCCTGCCAGAGTTCAGCACTGATATGGTGGGGGGAAGATGGTGAGTAAAAGTGCATTTATACAGCAACACAGCATGGCATTTTCATATAAACGAGTTAACTGAAAATGTTGGAGCTGAATTCACACTCCTGAACGGGCAGTTCCTGTGGCAATCTACCCCACTGTTAGTCCTTATTTGTAAATATTATTCAGTTGTATATATGTTTTTTTTTATTTGTAATTCTATATACATGCCAGTTTAAGCAAAGGGACATAAAGAAATGACTGGATTTTTTTAAAGGTTTTGACCTTCCTCTGACCTACTAGGCCAGTCTTGCTTGCAGGAATCTGACAAGTTGCTGTCAAAGGCTTTGGGGGTAGCTGATCAAAGAGTATTTTCCTGGTTAACTAATTGAGAAAGCCAAGGTAATGGTAGTTTATTCACCTGGTAAAGGTGATTGTGGGGGAATAGATCTCTGAGGAACTCCACATTCCCAACATCATGGGTTTTATACACCTGATAGGTTGCTTGATGCACATGTGACTAAACGAAGTCCATCCCCCTTTCAGGGGCTCTGGTCTCCTATGGTCAGTTCGATGTATTTCAAAGCTGTATCTGTAATCAAACTTGTTATAACCTTGCAATTTGGACAATCAATAAGTGTATGTTGACCACTGATATGTGTTTTATGCTTTGCTTTTAATTAGGATAGTATTGTCAAGATGCGTTACGTTACAATATTGTACATTTTCTCAGCATAGTATGGTACTCATCTTAAGTTGCTCTATACATTCTTACTCTGCATGTTCCCATGTACCATATTGCATGTCTATAGGGTGTGGTGTGGAGTGCCTCAGAGATCTATTCCCCCACAATCACCTTCACCAGGTGAGTAAACTACCATTGTGGGGGATGATCTCTGAGGACCTCCACTTTCCTGACATCTTGAGTTATTAAAAAGCAGTGCCAATACTCTAGGGTGGGTGAGATGTGTTTTCAGTACTCTTTTCTGTGTGGGCAGCTAATAGCACTGCCCTAGCAAAATTAGTCTTAGTGTCCTGTGATACATCCATTCTGTACTGTCTTGTAAACATGTGTCTGGATGACCACGTGGCAGCCGAACATATCTCTTCTGTCGTGGCCATGTTCTTTTCTGCCCAAGAAGTCACAGTTGCTCTGGTTGAATGAGCTTTCAGGTCTTGTGGTGCCCGAGTGTTATTTGCCCTGCATGCCTCTGTGATGGCTGCCTTTAGGTATCATGCTGTGGATGACTTTGAGGCAGGTAGGCCTTTTCTGTGTCCTTGTACTATGATAAACAGTCTGTCTGTTTTTTGTATGTCCTCTGTTCTGGCAATGAAGGTCATAAGTGCCCTCTTCATCCCCAGCATTTTTAGCTGTGGGTTGGACTGTATTTCCTCCAGTAGAAGTTCTGCAGGTATCTCTATGGTTTGACTGAGGTGAAAAGTAGAGGCTATTTTTGGTCTGAATGATGCCATGGGTTGCAGGGAAATTCTGTCATTGTAAAAGATTAGGAATGGTGCCCTATATGAAAGGGCCTGTAGTTCTCCTACCCATCTTGCAGATGCTATTGCCATCAGAAATATGGTCTTGAGCTGTAGCCATTTCATTGAGACTAAGTCAAGAGGTTTGAATGGCACCTTAGTCATAACCTTTAGTACTGTCGTTAGGTCTCAGGGGGCTAATATTGGCTTGTTCACAGAGCGTATGTTGGATGCTGCTTTCCAGAATCATACTATGTCATTCCTTGTACTGTAGGTGTCAAAAGTTCAGAGATATTAATATTTAAATCATCTGTAAATTAAAACAAGGCAGCAGCCATTTCATACAATTTTAAAACAGAAAGTGATGTCACTGAGGGGCAAGCTGTAATTAACAACATACATCTTGCCCCTCAGTGACATCACGTCCTGTTTTTTAAAACAACATGAAATGGCTGTTGCGTTGATTTGATTCATAAATTATTTAGCTATGCATATCTCAAGACTCTCATCCCCTACAGGTAAACCCAATACCTCATTTGAAAGATCTTTTCATGGGCTTTCAAAATGTTAGTGACCCCTGCAATGTTTAGTTCCCTTTTAAATTAGGACTTATGCTTTAGATACAGTTGAAACATTTAGCCACAGATCAGCAGAAATATTTGTATTTTTTGTACTTTTCCTGTAGTGTCAATCGCCCCTTCTTATTCCACTTTCACCCAGATTGTCTCTTTGAAGATGCTGTGTGGCTCCACACTGATGTTCATTCAGGGTCCTTCCCTTTTAAAGGGGAGGGTGTAGGACAAGACCTTGACACATCTGCAGCAGCTCAATGTATACATTACAGCATATGGTACCTCCTACAACTTTTCTTGTGAGACTCAAATATATTCTTGGTGGGCACTGAAAGCCTGAGGTGAATTATTTTGGTTTGGACTGTAACTGAGTACAGATGAGGATAATCTGAAGGAGCAGTAAAGTAATTTGAAGGCAAGGAGAGGGATTGTAAGTCTTGTACAATTCAGGACACGGCAACGTGAAAGTCCCAGAGCCCTTTCGTCATGAAGGCCTGCTGCTTCATGTAGTTGGTCTCCACATTCCTAAAGGGGAAGCTATATCATTTCCTATAGCCAGCTCTGCCTAGGGCCTCCTGTCTATAATCTGGTATTATCTATCCTGGGCTCAGAGAATGCTATAATATCTCACTCCTGCACTGTGACCCCATGAAACTATCAGATACTGCCTTATAATTAAATACACTGCAAAAATGAAGTTCCAGAGCAGAAGCACTGGCTCAGACCCATTGGGGTGATAGGGACTCACTACGAAGGTAAGTCGGCACTTGGGTTTGGGTTGCTCTGGGCAACTAGTGCACACGGATCTCCTGAAATGATTAGTAGCACACTGGTGGTACCGGCACCTGCTCAGACCCATCAGGGTGAGAGGGTACAACCTTGGCTTCACTGATTAAAAACAGTGTAGCAGGAAGGAGGGTGAGGGACTAAGAAACCACATTGTACTCACTGGAGACGAGGTGGAGAAATATGCTTCAACTCCACTCTGGTGGTGGAAGGATACAGCTGTGATGTATTCACAATGGCATTCAACAAAGTCGCCCCAATCACAGTCACGTGCTACCAAAGACATGCTGGTATAGTTATAGGTGAGAGGACTGTGTCACAGTACTAAATAATGCCAAATACAAACAAAATGCATTTACCAATTAAAACTCAGCTGCCAGTGATAAATAACATGTATGGGATCCCTACTTTTGCTTAAAGGGAACATGTATACAGTATGTTTTATTTATAAATAATATAGTACAAAAATTATGAAAAAAAAAACTGACTCAGGTGTATGACATACCTCTAGATGTGGAAAGGTTATTAACCTAGATTTTAACCCTTACGTTGCCACCAACAGGATATCTTGTCTTAAAACCCTATACGTTCTAAATCTCCCAGCAGCCTGAGGGTTAAAATGCTGTATCTAAGGTGCAGCACACACAAAATAAGTGTGCATAGGGGTATAGAATGGAATAAGTTGCACACTCTGCATGAAATGTGAGACATAGTAATTCCAAGGTGAAGTTATATATATATATGTGTATATATATATATATATATATATACACACTGTATATATATATATATACACTGTATATATACAGTATATATATTTATTTGTTTGTTTTGTGCTAACTCTACCTGAGTGGCTGAATGATTAATGTACTACCAGACTTACTGTAAATGCATGTGTGGGTCAAACTGAAGTGCTCTTCACCCTGCAAAGGATAGGCACTTTTACTATGCAGGTGAGTCAGTCAGTTTCTTAATATGTAGCAGGGGGAAGACATGATGGATCTAGAACTCCTTTCAAGCTTATGTTACTATGGTTACAATCAATTAATCTATGACATCTACATCAGGACAGAATACTATGAATCAGTCAAAGAAACGCTATAGTATATGGTTACCCTTTGTTATGTATAAAAATCAGCCTGCTCAAAATCCTTGTTAAGCACATTTTAAACCATTATGCACATTCTAATGTGTTGTTATGTGCATTCCAAACAGCTGTTATACACAGTTCAAAGGTCATAACATTTTAAATTTCTCATTTATTCTACACCTAGCTACTTACTAATTACCCAGTGCCCAAAGTCATACCATTTACCTTTCAAAAGTCTGGAAATTTGATTTTGATATGTGAGTAGAACAAAGAAATGGCAAGACATTTTGTTTTCACTTCAGTGGGGGTCTGTCACACTTGTGTAAAAACCATATACTATAAAAAATAAAATATGGTCAACCACACACAACTCAGCATGCGTTTCCATCTCAGGGTTGAGATGACAGCATCGACCTCTTGAGCTTCACTCTCAAGGTTCATATACTGTCATCTCAACCCCTCGATGGAAACACAGCCTTGTTGTGTATTGTTGCCCATACATTATTCTCTATATTACACATGAATATAGCAATAAAACAACTAGTCCACAGGTTATTTCCTTTCCATGCTCTCTAGCTGATGGCACAAGGGTGAAGGTTGCACTCTGCCTGGTAGGCAACACGCAAAACACCACACCCTAGAGCTGTTCTTTATTTACCTCAACTCCCATTAGTGCAGGTCTGACCTCACCACCATTGATTACAACTCTGGTGAAATCTGAGGGAAAATAGGTTTTCTATTTCTTGTGAGAATTAAACCTAAACCTCCCGGATCACAGCCACGTGTTGTAACCACCAAGCAACACTTGATGCTGTGGTGTAACCACTTGGCTAGATACAGCTTTAGTACTTGTGGTTAAACACAGTAACAGGCAGAGTTGAGTAGAGTTTATTGCATTGCTTTTGGAAAAATGCACTTTGCAAGCAGTGCTGAAAGCCAACTTTTCTCATGTGTTAGCTGGTGTGTTCCAAGTAATCTGAATAACATCTGCAATCTGAACCACTTTTTTGAAACATTGTCAAAACTTCCAGTAAATCTACATTTCATAATCAGGAAGGGATGTTACATCTGTAATATATGCTCACCACAGTGAGATTTAACTTGATGTTTTGCAACAACTTAATTCTGATCTAGTGCATTTAACATTTCCATTGACACTGTGACATCTGGAGGATTATGAGACAATAGAATTGAGAAGGGAGATGAAGATACACTATTTCACTGAAAGGGTGGTTGCAGGGTGGAATGCACTGCCAGTGGAAGTCATATCATTGCTGACAGTGGGGAGCTTCAAGAGGGGTGGGGAAGACTCAAAGGGAGGGTTCAAACCGGCAGGGGGTAGAGGGAGGGAGAGGAAGACAAATGGGGGGGGCAGCTGCAGTCTAATGGACTGAAATGCTACACACTTGAGTAGACTAGATCTAGCATAAGGCCTGTATCTGCTGGCAGTTTTGTATGTTTGTATGCAACAGAATGAAATCACTGGTGACCACAGTACTTTACCTAGCCTTTCTCTTCTCCCCTCTAGCTGGCATGTGCTGTAGCATATTGCATACAGGTTTTATAGGCAGAACTGCATGGGGGAAAGAAAAGAGTCCTACCCTGACTCAGCTTGCCAAATAACCCATCAGTGTAAACTGCAAGCTAGTTAGTCTGGTGACTGATTGCATCAAACTGGTAATGGTAGAGTGGGATTGTTGAATGCTGGGGTTGGGGGGCATACGTCATAACAAGAGGACCAAGAGGAGGATGGTTGGTAAGCAGATAGAAGCATCATATTGTGACATTCAGCTGAGGGCTGGTTTGTGTGGATGGCTGAGGGGAGTGTCATGGTGATTGGTTGGTACTAGGGGTCCTTTTTTTTTTTTTTTTTTATTTAGTTGTTTAACCAGGTATAGCACACTAAACTTAAAGCTTTTTTACAGGAGCGACCTGTGAGCACAAGGAGGTTAAGTGACTTGCTCAGGGTCACACAGTATGCAAGTGGAAGCTGTGGGATCCAAACCCAGGTCTGGTCTGCTGGATGTCACCAAATTTGCAGCTTAGAGCCTTAGACCACTGCGCTATACTGCCTCCTCAATAACAATTTAAATTTGCTAGTTGTTTACTGAGAGTTAATGGCCTGAAACAACTGGGGAGAGAACACTATGGGTGGCACAAACAGGAGGAAAAATAAAAAAGAAAAACAGGGAGTTTTTTTTTTTTTTTATTGTATGTGTGTTGCACTGGGAGATGGAAATAACATCATGGTCATTATACATGGCAGACCCAGAAACAATACATTGAGCACAGAGTTCATATTTATCCAGGTCCACTGGGTAGAGTTGGGCTTCTGATTCTGTGTGTACCAGTCTGTCCATCCCGTCTTTTAACCTTCAACCAAGACTGATGTGCAGAGCATTAATACTAGTACTGCAGTCACTGTATACTGGAGTCAGTGCAGCCTTTGCATGGCTGTCTTCACCTAATAAATAACCATCCAATCCAATCAACTTTATTTATAAAAAATGAGCTATTCTAAAGATCATAGCACCCTAATAAATACATAAATACACAGATAAAAACGTCCATCACAACAGTAGAGTATGATTCTTTAAATATTGTCACAGAAGGCCAGCCCAAACAGATATGTTTTTAGTGTAGTCTTGAAACTCTCCACTGTCAGCCACTCTCGTATTCATTTATTTAAAAGTTTTACCAAGAAAGCACACTGACCAGAGTACTGCTCGATTCCAGGTGCATCCTGGGGGAAGGGGAGCAGTGGATAAAACAACATAAATAAATGTACAGCAAGTATTAGTGAACAATCCGTGATGTAACTGAGATAGGTTGTAATACAAAGTACAGTAATATGAAAACCAACAGATAAAATAATTTCAACAATGTGGTACAGTAGCACTGTAGGACAAAAGTCAACAACAGCAACAGCGAGGTCGGAGGAAGTGGACTAGGCCCACTAGCATAGGTAGAACCATGGATACTAATAATGAGAATCTTAGCATAAGTTTAGACTGAGCCGCAGGCATAGGTGGGGGAGAAATGTGCTTTGGTGCGATGAGGTAAAGAATTCCATAGGGTAGGGGCAGCAAACATAATCACCAGTGACCCAGATGACTTCAACCGAACCCTGGGAATCTCCAGCAATCCCTAATCAGCAGAGTGGAGTGGTCAGAGAGGGCAGTAAGGATGCAGAAGCTCTTGTAGGTAGCTCACACCCTGTCGTTGTAGGGCATTATAGGTCAGCAAGCTGACCTTGAAGGTGATCTGCCACTAAATTGACAGCCAGTGCAGTTTGTGCAGCACAGGTGTAATATGACTGGACCTAGACAGCCCAAACAACAACCTGGCCATTGCGTTCTGCACCAACTGCAGGAAACAGATATTAACCCCCAGAAGCCCTAGGTACAGGGAGTTACAGTAGTCAAGGCAGGAAGTCACAAAGGTGTGGATCAGTGCCGGAAGGTCACCGGATGGAACAAGGCGCTTAATCCAGGCAATATTCCTAAAATGGTAAACGGAAGACTTGACGACATATTTATTAAAGACTGTTTTTTTTTTTTTTTTGAGGTCCCTGCATCTTTTGCAATGGGCACATACACATCAACAGACTGCTCAGAAGATCCACTGGAACAACAGCATTAGTGTGGGGTATTCATTTGCTGATCAATTGTTGTTTCAATATTATATTAGGCAAGGCAATTTTATTATGTTTGTGCACAGGAGCAAGAAACATCTTGGGACAGTATGACTTTCTGGAGGTGTGTGACTGTCCTCCTCAATGCAGTTCTTGGTGTAGTAGGCACGTCCCTTACGCACCAATGGATGGATGAACTGTCTATGACAGCAGTTTGTCAGCAGAGGTCTTCACTTGAAAAAAAGGACCCACCAAAATCAGCAATTGTTATGTGTTGCTATTTAATATATTTATGTCACCCTTTTCTCCGGCACTCCTCCACATATGCAGTTAACATGTTTACATCCCCCTTCTCTCCGACCATCCTCCATGTCCAAGACATTAAAACAAATACCTTGCTTTGCCTCTTGTAGTCAGACAAAACATAACCTTTTTTTCCTTTTCACAGTCCCCATGAAAGCCAATGTTGGGGGTGCCCAATCCCCCTGTCAGCATGCCCCCTCCCCAGTTCATTTGCCGATGGGGGAGCCCAATCCCCATCTGCGTAATGCCCCCCCTGTTAGTTGGGTGCCAAGGGGGGTGCCCCATCTCCCTCAGCTCATGCACCCCCCCAAAGACAGACACATTTTATGTGCCAACGGAGTGCCCAATCACTGTAAGCTCCAGGCCCCCCCAACAGACACCCAGGTAGCATGCTGGGAGCCAACCTCAGCTTGCCAGCTGTCCCTGTTAAAGAAAAAAACACCCTGCAATGTATATATATATTTTTTTTTTTCCCTGTGAAAAGAGAAAATGATCTCTCGTTGTCTCCGTTGTCCCCTACCCAACCCCCATCCACCATCTGTGCACCCAACCTCCCCACATCCCCTCTCACCACATACTTACCTCTGGCATCCAGCACAATGATCTTCAGTGGAGCAGGAACATGTCTGCAATCTTCAAAGCTGACCGTGAACTGAAGAATTGCTGGTAAGCTGCATAATGGCATAAATGGTTTTTTTTTCAACTTAGGTGGGTATCTCAGCCATTTTTGTGAATTCTGGCACCAAATTGTTAACATGGGGTTCTTGGAACCCCACCTCGTGATTTCAGTCACTGTCATGTGGTTATTCCGTCCCGAAAGGTGATTTTGCTGTCACTGCATGGAATCACCTTTTGGGACCAATTAACAAAATAAAACAGAACTGTTCATGAGGTGGCCTCCAAAAAAGCCTATGTTGCACATTTGGTGAAAAAATTCCACAAAATTACTATGTTACCAGTGTACATTGTGCAGTTTCCATGCATACTCGTAACTTTAAGAATTTGTAATATTTTCACTTCAGATTTTCAACACTGCCATTTTGCATACCTCCTTATGAACAGTACAGCTGTCATTTTTCACATTCTGCCTGAAATGTGTTTTCGCACATCTGGCACACAATGGCGCAGTCGCTGTGGGAAATCAATGTCCAGGACAGATTAAGAAAATCACAGTGACACTATTCATGAGCAGAGGTCACAAAATGCCGATGTTGAAAATCTGGTGAAAGAATTCCACGAAATGACTGTGTTACGAATGTACATTGCACAGTTTCCACATACGGTCATAAGTTCGAGAATATTTAATGTTTGCCCTCCACATTTTCAACATTGCCATCATTTCACACCTCCCTGTGAATGGTACAGTTGTCATTTTTCACATCCTGCCTGAACTATGTTTTCACACATCTGGCACAGAATGGCACGGTCACTGTGGGAAATCAACATTTAGGACAGATTACCCCATATCTCTGGAATAAACTTTGGTCTGCTGTGTATAAATTTATCAAACAAGACAGGTTGAGGATGATACATTTCAATATTATGCATCATTTATATTTAACTCCTTTTCACTTATTTAGGCGTGGGGCATCTCCCACGTCTTTGTGTTGGAAATGCAAGAAAGAGGAGAACTTTATACCACATGCTATGGTCTTGCCGGTTATACGAACCACCTGGAGTGCCATTTGCAGGCTTGTGGAGCCCTGTCCTTAGCTCTCTGCCTCAATATGTTCACTGATTTGTTTGTTATATTTTTTTCCCATGAGCTCTTCTAGGATCTGGAAAGCCTATGTTTCACTCATCTCAGCTGTAATGAAACTGCTAATTTTAAGGCATTGGTCGTCTGATAAATCTCCATCTTTGTTAGAATGGAACCAAGAATGTACTTTAACTGCAACAGCTTGTGCATATATACGGGGCAACCACCAGGCGCTATGCTTCTCTTTAGGGCCCTCTTGATGCTTTCCTTATGGCCTGGAAAGCCTAGATTTTATTATCTTAAGTTCTATGTGTGTATATTCGCTCCTTGTTGCTCGTAACCTTTGGGGTGGAGGGCAGGGGGGAGGATGGACCTTGGGTTACTCCTTTTGTTTAACTATCTTCTGAAGGCAATTTGTATGTACTTACAGCAATTTTATGTCTACGCCTTATGCTTTTAGTTTAACCTTCCATTGTCTGTCCGTTACCTTGGGTATGTTTGTAAAACAATAAAGATGGTTAATTACAAAAAAAAAAAAACATTTGGGACAGATTAACAAAATCACAGTGCCACTGTTCATGAGCAGAGGTCCCAAATGCTTTCATGAGGTGGGGGTCACAAAGAGGCCATGTTGAAAATTTGTAGTACAAATACCAACAAATGCCCGGGATGTTAGGGTTTCTAACCATAATGTCCCACCCTGTACAGACTGACATGCCTGTTCATCTCTGCAGGTTGGGGATGGGGTTGGTGTCACTTCAGTACTTCATTGCCATTCCTATTCTGCAGCTAACTCATGCACTTCTAATGCTAATACCAGCAAGCAAATATTCAGCATTGACAAATGCTTGTTTTTAAACAACCCTTTCTGAAGGGCTCAGGGCACTGCACGCATTAAAACCATAGAATTAAGACAGAATAAATACTAAGAAGTAAAACCAAATAAATATGACAAATAAAATGAATGCAACAAATAACTAATCAAATGAAATTGTGTCACAAACCTGGGCAAACAAAAAAATTCAGCCCCTTCTTAAATGCCTCCCCTGGGATGAGCTTGTAAGGTGGAAAGGAAGTAAGTCCCAAATAGCTGTGGCCACCAGCAAGCAGGCTCTATCCCCTGACTGACTTACTCTAAAGGGGTGACCAACTGTAATCCCTTGGTGCAGCATAGTGAGTGTCCAGGAGTGTACCATACCAAGAGATCTTTTAAACAGCTCTGACCCAAACCGTGCAGGGCTTTGTATGTTAATGAGAGGGCTAAAGCCCATGGTTCAATGTAGGGGAATCGCTCCTCCCACATCACTAATAAAAGCCAGCCTCCCTTGGCAGTTCCCAGCTTAGCATATTGCAAAATCATCCCCATTCACAAGCGTTGGCTGCTGTGTGGCTCATGCAGCTGGGCCTCCTTTCCTTCTGTCTCCTACTCCCTACCTTTTGTTGTTCCCCTATGTTTCTTCTCGCCTCTCTCTTGCCTTCTATTCCCTTCTCCTTGTCTTGTGTCTAGAGATGCAGTGAAGTATTATTCTGCCTGTGAAGTGTACGCGAAGTCCATGACTTCGCATTGAGGACCGCTACGTGAAGTGCATTCAGAAAGATGGAATTTTGCCTTTCTGAATGCACTTCACGTTGTGTTACTTCACCTTATTCCACGTTGTGGTAAATTAAGGTGAAGTGAGTGATAAATGGCTCACACAGTCTCACAGTCTTCAGGTCGTATGCTTCCCTTCAGGCTGCAGCAGGAAGTCAGAAAGTGAAACAGTTTTACTTTCACCTTGCTGTAGCAGATTGAGGGGCTAGCTGGGCTACTGAAAGTTGCTGGAAAGCAAATGAAATATAAAAGTTTTTTTGGTCCGAATTTTCTGGGTTGTTTTTGTTTTGTGGAACGTGAAAGGGAATTGTAGCTTTTTGTGTATTTTTGTTAGTTGTGTGTGAATTTTTTTCTGCCAGTGTGTGTCTGTGTGAAAGAAACAGAAAGAGAGAGAGGCACACTAATGAAGGTTAATTGAGGAAGAGGTGGTTTTAGTTGTGGTGCAGTGGGGGATTGTGTCAGAATCCACACACGTGGTGGTGGTCTCCGATTAAACTACAGCACCATATGTGGAGGTCCCCCACCTGAAGCAGTTAGTTCAGGGCTGGCAGCACCACCTCCAGACATGGCACATAGTAGCGCCCCCCCGTGCCACCACCACCTGCTATGGCCTCTTCTCCAGCACCTCATGTTTCGCCCCCCCCAGTCTCAATCAGGCAGCAGCAGGTGGCAATAACACCTGGGCCCCCCATACCTGTGCCTGGTCCTCCCCTCAGCTGTGTGGTCTGGGCATTTTTCACTACACTGCCTGGGGACAGCAGTGTAGTGAAATGATCATCTGTGATGCTCTGGTAAGCTTGGCCCTGGGGTACTCACCTGGGAACTGGGGGACAGTGCACCCATATGATGAACCACCACAAAGCTGTGTGGGATGCCAAGGTGGCAGAAGTTGCGTGAAATGTGCCTGCTGGCCCTGGAAGTTCTGGCCAAGATATTGTGGCACATCATGCACCTGCACAATGTGGTGTTAAGTGGGAGAATTCAAGTGGTGATGTGGCTGCTCCACCACAAACTCTGCCACAGGGGGCCCCATAATGCAGGCATAAGCTTTGAAGTGCAAGGGTCATTTGTGTGCTACATTATGCCATCAGTACATCTGCAGCAGCAGTGAACATTTTATCTTTCCATTTATTCCTCTGCAGTGCTTCTTTCTGGCTTTGTCTTGCACTTTTGCAGCTAGATGCTCTCTAACAGCACCCATCCCCAGTGTTACCACAGCATGCTTCTGGACTTTGTGTATTCCAACTTAATAATGTCTGTTTAACATGAAATATATTCTTTTGGTGCCTCAGTAATATTTCCTTTCTGTTGCGGTTTGTTTGTTGAAAAGCAGGAGTGGACATTGCAATAATCTGTTAAACAGCATGTGTGCACTGTCAGGTGCATACTCCCAGCCCCCCCTGAAAACATATATGACAGCTGACTTGTGCCACTATTAATGGTAGAAACAATAAAGGAATAATGCACGACAGGGTGTGTGTTGTGCTGGGATAACATCACTCCTGGGGTGATTAGGCACAAGGCCGCAGGCCGAGTGCGACTAATCACCTCAGAAGTGATGTTATCCCAGCACGACACACACCTTGGAGTGCATTATTCCTATCATGCAATGGCTCATTTGTGTAAAAAAACTGAAAAAATGCCTAAGAAGTTTACTAAAAGTATGCTTTTAGTTACATTTCTAGTATGTAGGTATACTAATGAAAAAAAAAATAGTGCTGATTGTTTCTTCCCTGGGCCAGTAGGTGTAGCTGCTGTACTGTGTGAGGTTGCCCACTGAAGCTTACTTGAATGCTGAGCCAAGGACAGTTAGCCCCACCATTCTCTGTCACACCTTGTTTCTCTGTCTTTTCGATTACCTCATTCTCTGTGTTTGCATCTTTTTCCTCTGCTCCTGAAAGCTGTTGTGAGGCAAGCCCATACTTCTGTGGTGTTGTCAGAAAGAAACTGTGCTCCAGTGCTGTTTAAATTAATAAGCATCTGCATGCTTTCCTCAGTACAGCTGTAGTGTGCTAGGTACCGGGGGGGGGGAGATGTAGTGATTGTTTTGTTCACAGGGGCTTCTGTGTATTGGAAAGGGAAGGACAATGTGGTTTTCTTCACCGAGCGTGGACTGTTAAGTGCTCGCACTGAATCACAGCAGGGAATGCAGGTGATGATTACGGCTTTTTCTTGAGTTAAAACTAATGAAAAACCAGGATGAAAAATAAAGATCAGGAAAAAACTGATTGTGGGAGGGAGGGCTTTGTCTGTGGGCAGAGTGTGTGAACTGTTAAGCCCATCGACGTTGACAGCATTGATTACAAGTGGAGCGGGGACCAGGGATTGTCAGCACTCGGGAGTGCTGAAGCTGCTCGTAGGCAGTGGAATGATGCTTTTCTTTCTCTTTCAGTGTGGTTGTCAGTGTGCTGGCACTAGAACCATGATGTTATGCCAGGATAACATCACGGCTCCAGTGCCAGCTTGACCAATCAGTGGCCAACATTGTTCTTGGCCATTGTATAATAAAGAATATACAATGTATATTTTATTTGTACCAACAGTAACAGCGGACCAACTCATATAATATGTTTTCAGTGGGTTCGGTGGGCAGTGACAACCTGACAGTGCACGCATCACATGCTGTTTAGCAGATTATTGCACTGCACACTTCTGCTTTTCTACACACGCACACAGCAAGTCAGAAATAAAACATTGCTGAGACCAGTAAAATAATTTTATTTTGAAAACGGAGATTATTAAGTTGGAATATAAGAAGGAAGGGAAGAACACCATTTTTTATTTTATTTCTGTAAAATGTTTTTGGTCTGTGTTCGTACAAATCTTGGGATGCTGCCTAATGTCCAGACAATTCCCAACTCCAGATCAAGAGAAATGAGAGGATAAAATGGAATGAAACATCTCCATTAATTAATGGTGCACTCAGTCATGCATGCACTGCTGCCACCCAGTCCCCAGAATTAATGTGCACACCCAAAAATGCTGCTGTCTTATGCCCAGAAAATTCCCGCCTCCAGATCAAGAGAAATGAGAGCATAAATGCAATTTAATCTAAAGCTTATTTACCTGACTAGGCTAATACACAGTGTCTTGCCAAATGATGTGCTAGAAGGATAACCTGACCATTGAGTTAACCATCCATGATGATGTGATAATGCTGTTGGTTGCCCAAAGTCTGCTGCACTGACCGCAACAGGAAGGATGCCCTTTGTGTGAACACTAATACTACCCTTGTTAAGTTGATGTACTTTCCACCATTATGGTTTTCCACAGAACCTGGTCTTAAATGTTTCATATATTTTATATATATATATATATATAGATATATCTATATTTATATATATATAGATATATATATATATATATATATATAAAAGAACCTCTGTGCGCAAGCACTGAGGCAATGGTTACCCCAAAGGGCATTTGGCCAGGAAGTCAAGTTTCAAAGAAATAGAAAATTACACATGCCCACACAATGTAAAGCATCATGGGCTACATATGCAAATCACCACAGAATATTATGCTGGTTCAACTTTAAGCAGAAATGCATGGTGTCGAAAGGCGTCTCACACATTGGTTTTCCATGCTTCCTCCAGTCCAGTACTGATGGTCAGGATTAATACTAGTTCTTGCATGTGTCCCTGGGTGTGATGTTTAACTTGTTATTTGAAAGCACCAATGGCAGCACACAGCACCAAAATGTTTCCTGCAAAAACAGATAAACAAGAAATTATTGGTACTTGATTGCAGTAGCACATTCTGTCTAAAGTGTGGCTGTTTCTGTCATTTATCCAAAGTAACAGATCATGGGTTTAGGCAGGCATAATCCAAGCACTCCATGGTGTGCAATTTTATTTAAGGGGGGTAGCAAATAGGTTCTGAACTGCTTACCTTTTCCATGAAAACTAAAATAAAATACTGAACCTTTCTGTAATTTTATTCATAGGAGTCAAAACTAGGACTGGTCACCAATACTCTCTTTGCATCCCAAGGACAATATAACTTTACAGGCTCTGGGCTGGTATGTGGGTGTCTTAGGGAACAATGCATGACATTTGTATTTACCCATGCATGGTAACAACCACTGTCATGAGACACAAAAGTTGTATTTATTGTGCCAAATGAGGCAACAAACACAGTCCTGGTGTACATTTGTATATTGTCTGGCTACACCCCGGGGGGGGGGTAGCTCACCCTAACAAATCCATGGCTACACCCCTGTAACAGATGGCAAGCTGTCAAACAGTTGGTCACATCAAGACCAAATCAATTCAGTCACAAATTAAGCATGGGTAACCCATACACTGTCCCAATGTCTTAACTGAAGTTACATTTTAAAAAACATCTTGTCATGTCACTACCTGTATAAAATTTTGTTCAACACTGCCATAGCTGCTGCAGCAATACAGTGTCAGATGTGCATAACAAATCTATTACGTGACTTACATGTCACCTACTTAATATGATTTGCACTCTTTTGAAAAAATGAACTACAAAAAAGAACTGATGAAATAAAATTGATATACTTACCAGAAATGGATAATCATATAGGTGGTTGTGGACAGTACTGTAGCACTGTAGTCATCCAGTCCAGGAGAGTGCTTGAAACTTTTAACCTGTAAAAAAAGAATATAAGTTGACCATATGTGTTTCTCAACTGCATCTCAGAAATGCAACAGAAAGCATAACACAGCTTATGGAAGTTCCAAAAAAGTAGTACATGCCTTGCGGCTGTGGCTGTTGGATGCTGTTTTCTCTCCATCTGCCATGGCATGGGCAGGGCACAGGATGTAAAACATTCACATTCCCTCTGAATGAGACAGTATCTGGTGTATTTGTCTGGCAGCGGCTCACAGGTGGTGGTTATGGGGGGGGCACATGATGGCATTCCCTCTCACTATCTGGCAGCTTTGGCTAACAGCGGTTTTCTGGTGGTGGTCATGTGAGGGCACATAGATGACTAGTGGTGGGCGAAGTGGGCTCAATCTGCTCCACGAAGGGTTTTGTGGAGCACAGGCGGATTCGTGGAGTTCTCCACAATGTGAAGTGTAGTACTTTGCGTTATAATGAGGAACGTGAAGTGCATTAGAAACAGCGACTTCGCATTACTCCGCCTCCACTGGTCACTACTCGTTCATAGAAACATAGAATTTGATGGCAGATAAGGGCTGCTTGGCCCACCCAGTCTGCTCATTTCCCTACCTAATGGATAAGCTGCAGATCCTAGTTAGCCAGCAGCCTACTTCTTCCTACCACCACCCCCTAGAATTGCCTTATGACTGTCCCATGCATGCTTGAATTCCACCACTGTTTTTGACTCCACAACCTCCTCCTGAAGACTGTTCCATGCATCCACAACCCTCTCTGTGAAAAAATACTTCCTTAAATTACCTCTGAGCCACCCCCATCTTCAAATTGTGCCCCCTTGTTCTTGCACACCTCTTTTTTTGAAAGATGCTACCCTCTTGGACTTTGTTGATTCCCTTGAGGTACTTGAAAGTTTCTATCATGTCCTCCCTCTCTCTCCTTTCCTCGAGGCTATACATATTAAGCTCCTTTAGTCTCTCTTCATATGTCTTCCGGTGCAGACCCTGCACCATTTAGTTCCCCTCCTCTGGACAGCTTCCATCCTGTCTATGTCTTTGCAGAGATTGGGTCTCAGAACTGCACGCAGTACTCAGATGGGGTCTCACCAGCTGTCTGTACAGAGGGATAATAACTTCCTGTTTTCTGCTGGTAATGCCTCTCCCTATGCATCCCAGAATCTCCCAGCCCTCCTTGCTGCCATCTCACATTGCTTGCCCACCTTTAGGTCATTTGATATGACTACCCCCAGGTCCCTTTCCATTTTTGTTGTTGTTAGTATCTCACCCCCCATTGTGTACTCTTCCCCTTGGTTTTTGTTTCCCAGGTGCATTACCTTGCACTTCTTAGCATTGAATCTAAGCTGCCATACATTTGACCATTCCTCTAACCTTGCCAAGTCCCATCTCATCCTTTCCACCCCACCTTGTGCATCAACTCTGTTGCAGATCTTTGTGTGATCTTCAAAGAGACATACTTTTCCTTCCAGTCCCTCTGCAATGTCACTTATAAAGACATTGAAGAGGGCCAGTCCTAATACTGAACCCTGCGGTACCCCACTAGTAACCCCTCTTCTTCAGAGTGGACTCCATTTACTATTACTCTCTGTGTCCTATTCTCCAGCCAATTCTTTACCCAGGCTGTCATCTTGGGACCCACTCCTAGGCTGGCTAACTTGTATATTAATCTTTTGTGTGGGACTGTGTCAAATGCCTTGCTAAAGTCTAGGTAGGCCATGTCCACAGCCCCTCCCTGATCTACTACTTTGGTCACCCAGTCAAAGAAATCTATCAGATTTGTCTGGCATGACCTTACTGCTGTGAATCTATGCTGCCTTGGGTCCTGTGCCCCTCTGGCCTCTAGATACTCGACAATTCTTTCCTTCAGAAGTGATTCCATCATTTTCCCTACCACTGGGGTTAAACTAACAGGTCTGTAGTTTCCTGCTTCTGCCTTGCTCCCACGTTTGTGAAAGGGAATCACATCTGCCCTCCTCCAGTCTTCGGGTACCACCCCATCCTCCATGATTTGTTAAAGAGGGTAGTCAGTGGTGTCACTAGTTCTACCGTTAGTTCTTTTAGAATTCTGGGATGAATCCATCAGGCCCTATTGCTTTGTCCACCTTCAGTTTTAAGAGTTCTTTCATAACCCTTTCTTCTGTAAAGGGCTGGCATCAACTTCTGTATCCAGAGTGTTTCTACTGTTTGTTTTAGGTACCTCCCCTCTTCCTTTGTAAATACTGAGCAAAAATATTTGTTTAGTATCTCTGCCTTTTCACAGTCACCCTCTGCCCACCCTCCCTCCCCTTTATTAAGCCTCACTGTCCCTCCCTTGGTCTTCCTTCGCTCCCTGATGTACCTATAAAGGTTTATCCCCTTCTTAACTGAGTTGGCTATCTTTTCCTCAGTTTGGGCCTTTGCTGTTCTGACTGCCTTCCCAGCCTCCTTTTGCTTTAACTGTACAGTTCTCTGTCCTGCTCCTTCTGTGACTCCTTGTACTTCCTGAATGCTTTCTTTTTCTCTTGAACCTTCACTGCCACTTCCTTTGAGAACCATAGTGGTTTCTTACATTGTTTTGTTTTGTTTATTTGCTTTACACAAAGGCTTGTTACCTGTGATGGCAGTTTTTATTATACCCCATTGTTCTTCCACCCCTCCTTCCTGCCCATTTGCTAGTGCATTCCTTAGGCACTCACCCATTTTGGCAAAGTCAGCCCTCCTAAAGTCTAGTACTTTTGCCTTTGTATTTCTTGACTCTATTGCTGTGTTTATTGTGAACCATACTGTTCGATGGTCGCTAGTTCCCAGATGGCTACCCACTTCTACATCTGTGATCCTCTCTTCATCTCCATTTGAGAGAACCAGGTCTAAAATTTCTCCCTCTCGAGTGGGCTCCAGTACTAGTTGTCTAAGGCATGCCCCCTGTAGGGCATCTAGAATAACCCCACTCTTCGAAGTGGCTGCTGCAACTGCACTCCAGTTAACATCTGGCATATTCAGATCACCCATCAGCAATATCTCACCTTTTTCTGCCATTCTAACTATACTTTCTATCATTTCCTTGTCCATTTCCTCCCCCTGTGAAGGGGGTCTGTATACAACCCCTGTGCAGATTGTGGTGCCATTGCCAATCTCCAAATTTACCCACAGTGCTTCTTCTCCTCCCTGTTTTCCCTTTTGTTCTGTTGCTTTGATTCCTTCCCTTATGTAAAGAGCTACTCCTCCTCCTCTTTTACCCTCCCTGTCCCTCCTGTAGATAGTGTATCTTGGTATGCTTACCTCCCAGTCATTGTTTTGTGTTTACCATGTTTCTGTGACTGCCACGATATCCAGATGTTCCTCCTCCATCAAGGCCACTAATTCAGGAAGCTTGTTACTCAGACTACGGACATTGATACTCATTGCTCTCCATTTTTTGATGGCTTTACCTTCTGTTGCAGCATCCCCCACTGACCTTTCTACATCGGTCTTTTTCTCATTTAGTACCCTGTTTTGTAGGGAGAGGCTGGGATTTTTATGCTGCTTATCAGTGCCTCCCCCCTTGACTAGTTTAAAAATTGCCAATGAAGCATTTAAACCGATTGCTCAAAAGACTTGTTCCCTTCCTGGACAGATGCAGACCATCCTGCCAGTATAGGCTGGTGTCCCTCCAGGTGGAACCCCAGTCCCCAATGAAGCCAAACTGCTGTGCTCCACACCATTTTTTCAACCATTCATTAAACTGCATGGTGCAAAGTGCCCTCACCTCACTCATGCCGTTGACAGGCAGCACCTCTGAGAAGGATACTGTGTGTGCTACTTGTCTTAGGCCCCTTCCCAATTCTACAAAGTCCTTCTGCACTGCTCTAATCTCATGTTGAGCCAAGTCATTTGTCTCTAGGTGGACAATGACGTCAGCTCGAACTCCTGTGCAGCTGTTCTCATGATCCTGAGGATGCTTCCTGTCCCTCAAGCCATGGCACCTGGCAGGCACCTCACTTCAGTTTCCCTGCTCCCCCAGTTCTATCCCCCTAATAATTGAGTCCCCCACCAGGAGCTGCTTCCTTTCCTTGTGGTGTCCTCTGCCTCCTTCCTGTGTGCCTCCCTTGTGACAGTTGTCCTCAGCCTCCTTAGTCTCCTCTGCGGGTGCATCCATAGGGGAGCTATGCTCCCCCAGAATGGTGTATGGATTGTGGAGTGGAACAACTGACTGGGTGTGCCTCTGTTCCACCATCCTCACCCTCCCTGAGCCCACTGTGGTCCAACTGCTTTCAATTTTTAAGGCGAAGTACATTGGTGACAGTTCACTTCGCCTCACTTCGCCTTGTTTTTGAGCTCCGAGGGTGGATTTTGCAGTGATTCATAGGAGTTCAGGTCACATGGGCTCTATATTGATCTGCACAGCCTCAGTTCAGGGTAGTATGAGTAAGAAGGAGAAAGAGCCAGAGTGCTCTGATAGTTGTCTGTAGGAATCTTGTAAAAGCTGTTCAAAAAGCATTTTTGCTTTTTGGGGGGGATCCAACTATAGTTCATCGATTTTAGGAAACCCTCATGTGCTCACATCATCAAGCTTTTTTTTTTTGTGTGTGGATTTTGAATGTTAATTTACAATATTGAGTATGTGTGGTGAAAGACAGTGAGGTGTGCTGTGTGGGGGAAGGGTGTATCTGTGTGTAGGTAGATTTTAGTTGGAGAACTAATGATTTCTTTGTGTTTTGGTTATATTTTTGTTATATAACTGACTGTGTTACTGTACACGTAGTAAAACTGTCAGTAATAGTAGAAATTTTCTTGCTGTTTGTTGTGTGAATGTGGTGTATCATTTCATAAGGTCAGGTTGTTTAAATTACAAATTTACATTATGTGGCAGTACACTGAACTTTTGCATTTGCATCTCATTCCGCGTTCAGCATTGTGCACAAACTGTTCTGTGTTGTGTGAGCAGTGTTGCATGCATCAAATATAATACACCTTTTAAAATTTGTGACACAGACTAGTGTAAGTGCAACTAAGTACAGCAGTGTGAACCTGCTATCCACTGCAGCTGCCTGATTTTGTACTGCGATCGTGTTCTCTGTTGTTAGTTTTGCTGTTTGTATTATAGTGCCATAAAAATCAGCACTGCCTGTATTCAGTGCTCCCCCCGGCCACCACCCCCATGTTCAAAAGTTTTTTTTACCAGACTGGATTGTTTTTGTGAGTTTGTGACCCCATCAGCATCACTGGTTACTGAAGTTGTTTTAATTCCATGACAGTGTCACAACACAGTAGTCTCCTATCTGTTGCTGAAGCCACAGTTGTTTATTTTGCTTCACATCCAGCCAGCATCCCTCCAGTCAGAAAGTGAATGTATCAAAATCTGAATTTGGTAATAATATTTGTGGTTGATCCCCCAAAATGCCTGCAAAGAGTCGTGCAAGTAAAGCTGTTTCTGGCCATGGCAATGTTGGCAGTAAGAGGGTCTGTGGGTGTGGTAGTAGTACACAGACAGAGAAGTGAATTGCTGATATGAGAAGGTATTTCTCCTGCAATGTTTTTTACAGCCCAGTCAGTAGCTTCACTCATAGTTGGAGGAGATGATGTTTTCCCAGCCGGTGGTGTTAGTGTTATTGGTGTTAGTGGTGGTGGAGGTAGTATTAGCATTGTTGCATCAAGTTCTAATTCCGACCAGTGTACCGTATCCAAACTTATTGAGTGTGAAGCAGTGCAAGTGAGTGACAGCATAGATGATGTCATACTTCCCAGTAACATCCCATTTACTGAACCTGAGGATTCTGATGATCATGTCAGCGATAGCATATAATGTGATAGTCCATCCACCGTGGCACTTAATGTCACGCATTTTCCATGCAGTGATTCACAGTGTGGTGAAAAAATATCAGGTGATGGTGGTGTAGATGCTGATGATGAATGTGATGATGCTGATGATGATAATGTTGCTGTTGTTGCAACATGCAGTCCATATGTTAGCATCCAAGCAGAAGATGTGGATATGTGTGACAGTGATGTTGATGAATATGATGATAATGTAATTGACCCCAATTGGGAACCGGAGAACAAGAAATTAAAAGTGGCTGTGTCTGAGTCTGTTTGCAGGAATCCTCCCCCTGTAAAAACTTGTGATTTACCAATTTTAGTCGATGATGATGATGATGATGATGACCCAGTAATCAATATGATAGGTAGTCGTGGTAGTAAGTTGCAGTCCAGGTGTGCAGTGCCAGAAACATTACGTGCCCCCGTACACGTCAGTGCTTAAAATAACAGACTTAAATAAGCCACATCATCATGGACATGTTAAAAGCAGAGCATCACACTCCCTTGTTTGGGATTTTTTTGTTCAAGATGCAAATGATGATTCAGTTGCAATCTGCCAGGTTGCCATGATGCAGTGGAATTGAGGTAAAAAGGGAGCCATCTTGGGACAGGAGGACAGCATACGCATCTTAAGAATAGACACTTGGCTCTGTGGACCCAGCACAAGCTGGCAGCTAATACCAGACTGGGGCGTTCACCCGTATCACCGGCAACCATAGCCAGCATGTTATCCCCTTCCATGACTGTTAAGCCCAGTAGGAAATTAAACGTATACAGTAGTGCAGTAATAAGAGCAGAGGATTACTACAGGCATGATGAGGTGGAGGACCATAATGGCTTTGAAATGTTGTCCAATGCTGGTTAGAGTAGCAGTTTTTGTGGTGGTGGTGGTGGTGAATGCAGTATGTCTAGTGCAAGTGGTACATCAACCCCGGTTGGCAAATCTGGAAAAATAACATAATTTCTAGGTTTGTCATCATTACCTGTGCAACCATCTTCACCAAATGTCCATACTTCAACCCTTGCCAATGCCATTCACCACAGAGCACAACCATTTGTGACCAACACACCCCATGTAAAACGTTTAGGTCAGTCCACGTTACAGAGTGTTTTTGCGCATAAGCTGAAGTACCTCCCCAATTATACAGTGTCATGTGAACTTAATGCTGCTGTAGCGGAAATGCTGGCAATTAATCTTTTGCCCTTCTCCTTTGTGGAGAATGCTGGGTACCGGTGGTTTGCTGCCCATGCCTGTCCAAAATGGAAAGTCCCATCATGGACATACTTTTCTACCCCTGCTGTTCCTGAGTTGTTCCGCACTGTCTCCGACTCAGTAAGACATGCCCTTCAACATTCCTCCTCTCCTTTCATCCATTTAAGTATGGATATGTGGACAAGTGGAAAAACAGTGGGGAGTTCATATCTGTGTATAACTGCACACTGGGCACAGGTGCCAGGGGTTGTTTGTGATGTTGGTAGTGTGAATAATCAGTGCAGTGAGGTGGACTGTCATGGTAGCAGTCTTCCTGGAATTTGCCAGCATGCAACAATTGCTATGCACAGTGTGACCTGTTCACACACTGGTGAGAACATGTTGGACATGGTACTGACTGTAATTGACAGATGGCTAAACCCTCTGTCCCTGAGAGCTGGGTTCATAGCAAGTGGCAATGGGTCAAATGGGGTGAAATGCATCACAAATGGTGTTTTTTTCCGTGTTCCATACATGGCCCACTGTTTAAATCTTGTGGTTCAGGAGTTTCTGCAGCACCCTGACATAAAGGAAATGCTGACCATTGCATGATGTATCTGCTCTTACTTTTCAAGATCTGGAAAGGCCCGTGACCAACTGCGGCAGTTGCAGATACAAAACAGCCTGCCTCAGCACAGCTTGAAGCTGCAAGTTGTCACCCGATGGAACTCCATGTTATACATGGCAGAGAGGTTGTATGAACAATACAAAGCCATCTCAGAATATCTTATTATGCACACCAGCCATGACAGTTCTGGGGCCTCCATGTCTATAACGACTGAACAGTGGAGCCTCATGGACTCTGTAATAACAAATTTGTGGCCTTTTGAACATGCCACACAGGCAGTGAGTGGAGAGTCTGCCTCCAATAGCCAATCAATTGCACTGCTGTGGGTGCTGAGGCAGACATTGGTGAATGTACAGCATAGCCTTGATGTTGCTGGAGACGGTGATAGCAGTATGTTGCTGCTACACATGCTGACAGTATTCGACCAGAATCATCACATTGTGAGCATTCAGTGTAGTGACAGCTTTGCCATGGCAACAATGCTGGGCCCACGATACAAACGTGGAATTGCATCAGTACTGGAGGGAGTGCCTGAACAGGTAAAAAATATCAGTGGTCAACTGGTGCGCTTGGTTCATGGGGCACAGAAGTCACGTGCCAAGGTAAGCAAACCTCAGCAACATAATCCAGCTGAAGGTGTAGCTGGAGGACCAACAAGCATATCATGCAAGGGTAAAGGGACGTAATTCAGGTGGTCACAACTCATCCAAAGTGGGTGGCGTCAACCCACTTTGGGAGGCTTTGTCCCAAGTGGGTATTTGTGAAATAAATGATTCTGGAGAACAAGCTGATGCATCAACAACTGGACTTAGTGTGGCACAGAGAATGGTTGAGTCATATTTGTCTGAAAACAGGCATCTGACAATAAGTGAAGATCCTCTTTTGTACTGTAGTTGAAAGGTCAGTGAATGGCCAGAGCTGACTGCAGTGGCAGTGAAGTACCGCACATGCCCACCCTCCAGGGTAGGTGTTGAGAGGGTATTCAGTTCAGCAGGTGCAATAGTCAGGGATTGTCAGACAAACCTGTCTCCTGCAAATGTTAGTTTGCTAACATTCATTAAAATGAATGAGAGGCACATACCAGCACAGACTGCAACCTCGGTATTCATACCCCGGCCTAGTCATGCTGGTCTTGCTGATGTGGAAGTGGAGCATCCTGGTGCCACTGGCAGTGGCTGCCTGAAACAGCCCACCACTGATGTAGATGACGACACAATGGAGAAAGAATTTCCCAGTGGTCAGACTTCAGACATCAAAGACTGTGAGGGCAGTTTTCTTTATGATGATGATGATGTAGTTAATGTTGGCAGGTTTTAACTGCAGTATTTAAAAGGTGGTGTGCTCCCCCCACCCTGGACCACCACCACCACCACCAGGACTGATGCTATGCAAGTCTGCCACCATGAGTCTGTCTGCCCCCCATGGACCACCACCACCGGGACTGATGTTATGCAAGTCTGCCACCATGAGTCTGTCTGCCCCCCACGAACCACCACCACCACCACCGGGACTGATACTATGCAAGTCTGCCACCATGAGTCTGTCTACCCCCCACGGACCACCACCACCACCACCACTGGGACTGATGTTATGCAAGTCTGCCACCATGAGTCTGTCTGCCCCCCATGGACCACCACCACCACCACCACCACCACCACCACCACCGGGACTGACATGATGCAAGTCTGCCACCATGAGTCTGTCTGCCCCCCATGGATCACCACTACCGGGACTGATGCTATGCAAGTCTGCCACCATGAGTCTGTCTGCCCCCCACGGACCACCACCACCACCACCGGGACTGATGTTATGCAAGTCTGCCACCATGAGTCTGTCTGTCCCCCATGGACCACCACTACCGGGATTGATGCTATGCAAGTCTGGCACCATGAGTCTGTCTGCCCCCCCATGGACCACCACCACCTCCGGAACTGATGTTATGCAAGTCTGCCACCATAAGTCTGTCTGCCCCCCACTGACCACCATCACCACCATGGGACTGATGTTATGCAAGTCTGCCACTATAAGTCTGTCTGCCCCCCACAGACCACTACCACCACCACCACCGGGACTGATGTTATGCAAGTTTTCCACCATGAGTCTGTCTGTCCCCCATGGACCACCACTACTGGGATTGATGCTATGCAAGTCTGGCACCATGAGTCTGTCTGCCCCCCCATGGACCATCACCACCACCTGAACTGATGTTATGCAAGTCTTCCACCATAAGTCTGTCTGCCCCCCACTGACCACCATCACCACCATGGGACTGATGTTATGCAAGTCTGCCACTATGAGTCTGTCTGCTCCCCACAGACCACTACCATCACCACCACCACCACCGGGACTGATGTTATGCAAGTTTTCCACCATAAGTCTGTCTGCCCCCCACGGACCACCACCACCACCACCACCACCAAGACTGATGTTATGCAAGTCTGCCACCATGAGTCTGTCTGCCCCCACGGACTACCACCACCACTACCGGGACTGATGCTATGCAAGTCTGCCACCATGAGTCTGTCTGCCCCCCACGGACCACCACCACCACTACCGGGACTAATGCTATGCAAGTCTGCCACCATGAGTCTGTCTGCCCCCCATGGACCACCAGTGCACCACCACCAGCTTCTTAATATTTAAACCATAAAGTGAGTATGTGCACTCATGTTTGTCATGCTGCCTCACTTCCTTAAGTTGTATGTTTTGTTTTCTGTAGCTTTTCAGAGCCGCAGTGGCAAAACACGTACAGTACACTTCTTTTGTTTCTTTTACAGGAGAACAAAAACAGGTCCATCGCTAATACTTGTTGGGAAAGATGCTGTAGCTGTACCGTACAGAGAGGAACCAATGTAATATCCATATGAAATCCATTCTGGTAAGTATGAAGATTTTGTTTCATCTGTTTCATTGCTTTGTAAAGACTGCTGCAAATATTGCACACAGCAGGTTGTGTTAGTTGACAAGATGTGTCTCTGAAATGTAACTTGACAATTGGGATTGAGATTTGAGAACCAGGGAGGGACACATAACAATGAAGCTGTAACTTGTAAGAAGTCATTCATTTCCTTTTTTAGGAAAGTTTGAGATGCTTTGTTGTTCTGTCAAAGTGGCCTTTCCAAAAAAGTTCTTCAACATCAAGCACACCTCTCCCCCGAGCTTTGGCACACATGCAACATGCAGAAGTCATTTCCTTCGATGACCATGACCATCATTAACAACCGCGCTCCAGAAGGATGCTGATGAAATCTGTGAAGAAGTGAAAAAAATAAGAAACCATTACAGACAAAACAGAAAATATGATTCCCCCCCCCCAAAAAAAATACTTACCTTCATGTGCTTGAGAGTTATCCATTTCCAATTTAAGTGCAAAAAATTCTCATTGAGCACTGGAATGTGCACACCAACAGTTTATGAGTCACCTGAGTGATGCAGAACAATGGCATGAGCACATGTCCATGTCAGGTTCAACCCTCCTCCTCATCACCTACACAACCATATATCTACATATATATCTACTCACCAGGGCTACTATTAGTGTACATCCAAAGGGCACCTTTCAATCCAGTTGAGATGATCATATTTCATTTGGTGGAATCGTCTTGCACAACACATTGGACCAGCAACATGAACCTCACAGTCATCATTTTATACTGGGGTATGCGTTGAAACAGTCTCATTTCACTTCTTCACCACTTGTCAATTTTCTGCACGCAAGGAGAATGCATTGTGGGCCTGCAGAAAAAATCTGGGGACTCTGTGCCACCACTGCGCACATGACTGAGTGCGCCATTAATTCTGGGGGACTTTGTATATGCTGAAACAGTCTCATTTCACTTCGTTACCACTTGTCAATTTTCTGCACACAAGGAGGATGCATTGTGGGCCTGCAGAAAAAATCTGGGGACTCTGCCACTTTTGTGTGTTCTGCGATTTTTGCTGTGAGCGCATAGTCATGATGTCATAGTGACATTTTTACAATTAAAGCAGCATTGCAAGAATGTCTTCACAGTTCTGAACCATACTTTTTTATGCTACTTTAAATTGCCACAGCAACCACTACTTATGTCCGAGTCATCAGTGACTTGAATGATACGATTCTTCTCACAATTTATGTCTGCTTCTCTTACTCCTACTTTTTTTTCATGTATGAAAACAAAATGAGCACATCTTCCAGTATTGTTCTGACCAGCTTTGTATTTATTTGCAGCTGCTTTTCAATAACTATTGTTCCATGGTGTCATATATAACACTGACTGATGCATAACTGTTAGTTAACAACAGGAGTGATATATGACAGCTACTTGATGTGATGGAGAAAAGCAGAGGAAAACAATGACAAAGACCTGGTCATACTCACTGTCAGCAGCACCAATTTAAAAGGAATGCTCCTTTTATTATTTAACACATGAAAAAAGGTAGTACAGCACACTCAGCTACTGCAAATGATCGTATCATTCCAGTCAGGATGTAAGTAAAGGAAGTTGTAATATAGCATTAAAAAATATAGATCAGAGTTATCAACAGATTGTTGCGCTGCTGCTTTAGACAGTCACTGCCTTACATAGTTATGGTGATGCACATAAACTAATATGTGGGGGCATTACTACCACTGGAATATTTCTTGCTCCACAGAGTGCAATATATGTCTGTCAAAACCACCCATAATTTCATTACAGTGAGTCACATGATGGAGGAATTAACAATCTGAAAAGCAACCCATTGTGCCACACTTTCTCAGCAACGTTAAGACGTGAGGGCAGGGGCGCGGGTGCATGCTCCACTATACTGAATGTCCAGCAGCTATCCCAAGCAATGTTTCCTAATGTTATAAGGTTCACTTTGTGGTGAAATGTGGGATGTTTCCACTAACAAAGCTCTTCTTACTGGAAACATGGCCACGCATTTCACCACAAACTGACCATTAACATAAAGAAACATTCAGAAACCTGCACAATTGGATATTCACTGTAAGGAGCACGCACACGCGCTCTCCCTGCCATCACGTCATAATGTTGCTGAGAAGGGAGGCAGAATGCATGCAGATTTTCAGAATGGGAATGCCTTCATCACGTAACTCACTGTAATGTATTTATGCCTGGTTTTCAAATAAATGTATTGCACTATGTGGTGCAAGAAAGATTCCCCTGGAAGGGAAAATGTGTATGATTTAATAATAACAAACAAAAAACACACAACAAAAGAACAACAGAGTAGTGGGATGTGGTCAGGGGTGGGGGGCCGAAAACAATACCCGGACTTACTATGGCCGTGGGATGCCGTGGTGGTCCAGCAGCAGGTGCAGCACTGAAAGTATTTGCTGCTGCTGTGCTTCCACTCTGGTAACCTGCTGCTCCAAAGCACTGAAACACTTGTTGTCTTCCTCCAGTGCTGGCCACACCAGGAAGAGGTCAGACTGGCTTACAGGGACTGTGCCGGGGTCCACTGCAGTGGGTAATCCAGGTAGTGGGGCTGGTGGTGGACAGGGAGGTGCTGGTGGCTGTGGTGGCGGTGGTGGTGGTGGTGGAGCACCTGATGTAGCCCTCCTCCTCCTGCTGTGGTGGGGACTGCTGTGAGGCACATCTTCCACCCCAGCAGCACCTCGGCCACTGCCATGGAAGGGCCAGCAGGTGGGCACCTGCCACTCTGCCCTGTGGTGATTCATCATGTGGGTGCACTGGCCACCGGTTCCCAGATGTGTCCCAGGGGGCCCATGGCACACCAGCACACCACACAGACATGGCACTCCACTACTGTACTGTTCCCCCCCACACAATTAAAAAACTCCCACACTGGGGAGCTGCAGGGGGGACCAGACATAGTACGCACTTGTCAGGCACGAGTCCTACCACCACCCACAATTGCCGGGGCCACCTTCTGTGGCTGTGGAGGTGGTAGAGGGGGTGCTGCTGGAGCCCTAACAGCTTCTGCTAGTGGTGGTGGTGGAGAAGGTGGATGAGCAACAGCCACCAGTGGCATTGGTGCTGCTGCTGCTGTTGCTCCTGTTGCTTCTGCAGGGGAAGCAACACTGGCCAGGAGTCTAGAGCAGTCCAACATCACACGACTACCCCATCCTCCACGGGTCCGCACTCCTTCCCTCCTAATGCTCCCACGTGCCAGCGACTCACCTTCTCCGACTCCAACATGACCCTCCATCCTCCTGGGTCCACAGGACGACATGCGCGCGCACACACACACACACACACACACACACACACACACACACAGTCAGTCACACACACAAAACAAAAACAAAACTTATACAAAAAGTTCACTAACCAAAAAAACACTAAGACAATACAAACACTAAATAAAATAGCTTTTAAAAAAGCTGTTTGATTGTTCTGGCAGTAACAAGAAACGAGAGCCAAGCAAACTCCTCTCCTCTCACAATTTTGCTTTCTCCCTGTACAAATGCAAAGGAGAAAGTGAAACTGCTTCTATGACAAACTTCCTTCCTGCCTGGCTAAAGCATGTGACTTACAGTACTGCAGGCCATGTGATATGCCTATTTTCTTCTCACTTTGCCTTACGTCGCATTAAGGCATAATGAGAAATAAGTGGTAATAATAATGCGAAGTGAGCACTTAACAGGGTCCATTTCATGTTGTGCTCCATGGATTGTAGAGTGTCCACTTCGCTTCCACTTGGCGGGCGGATTAATAATTCACTGCATCTCTATAGATGACATTCCCTCTCACTGTCTGGTGGCTTTGGCTAACAGTGGTTTTCTGGTGGTGGTCATGTGGGGCACATGATGACATTCTCTCTCACTATCTTATGGCTTTGGCTAACAGCGGTTTTCTGGTGGTGGTCACGGGGGGCACATGATGACATTCCTTCTCACTATCTGGTGGCTTTGGCTAACAGCAGTTTTCTGGGGGTGGTGGTCATGGGAACAGCTGCAGCCTGCAACACATTCCCTATCACTGTCAGACACAGACGGGTGGGTGGTGGGTGGGATATAGTGCATATTGTGTAACAGTATATCACTCTCAGTCAGGAGGCAGATCTCTTAAATCTACAGGTTTTAAGCAGCTAACACCTAGTGCTACAAATGGACAGTTGTGTCTAACAGACTAACTGTTTGCTAATGACAGCAGGGCATATTCTGTTAAGTCTAGTCAGAAGTAATACAGAGATGGGGAAGGTAAAACAGAAGGATTGTGAATTTGCTTGTGCCAGACTGACAATATGACATATGGCATTTGAGTAATTCTGAGAGGGACACTGATTTAACATTATGAAAAACAAAACATGTACCATAGAAAAAATGTGACAGCCTTTTAACCACTTAACTTAAAATCTGCCAACATCAACCTCATCATCATCATCATACAGGAAGCTACCCTTGCAGTCATCAATGTCTGATACTGTGCCCACTAGGGAATTCTTTCTCCATGATGTCATCATCTACCCAAATGGTAGGCCATTTCATGCTGCCAGTGCCACCAGGATAGTCCATTTCACCCACATTACTGCAACCATGAACACGCTGGGGTACGAATACAGAGGTTGTAGTTCAAGCGGGCATGTGCCCCTCTTTCATTTTTATGAATGTCAGCAAGCTGACATTTGAAGGAGAGAGGTTTGTATGATGATCCCAAACTATTGCACCTGCAGAACTGTATACCATCTCTACACTGGTGGGTGGGCATGTCAGGTACTTCAGTGCCACTGAGGTCAGCTCTGGCCATTCACTGACCTTTCCACTCCAGTATAAAAGAGGATCATCAATTACTAACAGATGCCTGTTTCAGCCAAGTATGAGTCAACCATTCGTTGTCCTGCACGAAGTCCGATGGTTGATTCATAATCCTGTTCTTCGAATTCATTGATGTCACAAATCCCATCTTGGGACAAAGCACCCCATAGTGGATTAATGCCAACTAGTTTTGATGACAGACCACCTGTAACTGCAGCCGCCTTACAGGATGTGCTTGATACTACTCCAAAGTAACCTTAAGCCTGGTTATGCTGCTGAAGTTTGCTGGCCTTAGCACGTGACTTCTGTGCCCCATGAACCAAGCACGCCAGTTGCCCACTGACATTTTTGACCTGTTCAGGCCCTCCCTCCAGTAGTGACACAATTCCATGTTTGTATCATGGATCCAGCATTGTTTCTATTGCAAAGTTGTCACTGTGCTGAATGCTCAAGATGTGCTGATTGTGGTCAAACAGTGTCAGCATGTGCTTCAGCAACACACTGCTAGCACAGTCTCTGGAACCATCAAGACTATGCTGTAGATTCAGCAATGTCTGCCTCATACCCGCAGCAGTGAAACTGATTGGCTGATGAAAGCAGACTCACCACTCACTGCCTGTGTTATGTGTTCAAAAGGCCTCAAAATTGTTATAACAGAGTCCATGAGGCACCACTGTTCAGTTGGGAGAGGCATAAAGGCCCCGGAAGTGTCACAGCTAGTGTGCATGATGTGATATTTAGAGATTGCTTTGTATAGTTCATGCAATCTCTCTGCCATGTATAAAGTGGCGTTCCACCAGGTGACAACTTCCAGATTGAGGCGCTGCTGCGGGAGGCTGTTTTGGATCTGCAGCTGCCGAAGTTGGTCAAGGGCCTTTGCAGAGTGTGAAAAGTGCAAACAGAAACAGCGTGCAACTGTCAACATTTCCTTCATATCAGGGTGCTGCAGAAACTCCTGGACCACAAGATTTAAACAGTGGGCCATGCATGGAACCCAAACAAAGCCACAATTCATGATGTATTTAATCACATTTGACCCATTGTCTCTTCCTATAAATTCAGCTCTCAGGGACAAGGGATTTTAAGCACTCGTCAGTTTCAGTCAGTAGCAAGTCCAGCATGTTTTCATCAGTGTGGGAATGGGCCACACTGCACATTGCAAGCATTACATGCTGTCAAATTCCCAGAAGATTGCTGCCACGACAGTCTGCCTTACTACACTGATTATTCACACTACCACCGGCACAATCAACCACCGGCAGCTGTGCCCAATGTGCAGTTATACATAAATATGAACTCCCCACTGTTTTGCCACTTGTCCACATATCCATACTTAAATGGATGAATGGAGAGGAGGAATGTTGAAGGACATGTCTTACAGAGTTGGCCACAGTATGGTATAACTCAGGGACAGCATGGTTGTAAAAAATATGTCCTGGATGGGACTTTCCATTTTGGACAGGCACGTGCTGCAAACCACCAGATTCCAGAATTCTCTATGAAGGAGAAGAGCAAAAGAACAATTGCCAGCATTTCAGCTACAGCAGCATTAAGTTCACATGACACTGCATGATTGATTGGGTACTTCAGGTTACAGGCAAAAACACTCTCCAGTGTAGGCTGACTTACACGTTTTGCACGGGGTGTGACAAATGGCTCTGCTCTGTGAAAGGCCGGGGGTGGGGTGGTGTGGATATGTGATGAAAAGTGCTGCTGCATAGGCGAAAAATCCACAAATAAAATTATTTTCCCCATTTTACGTACAGGGGTTGATGTACCACTTGCACTAGACATAACTTCATTGACCACCACCACTGCTACTCTGACCACCACTTGACAAGATTTCTAAATCATTATCCTCCCCCTCATCATGCCTGTAGTACTCCTCTGGTGTTATTTCATTGCTACTGCAGACATTCCTACTTGGTCTTACACTCATGGAATGGAATAACATGCTCAGTAAAGTTGATGACGAGGGTGAATGCCCCACTATGGCATTAGCTGCCATCTGGTGCCAGGTCCACAGTGCCATGTGCAGGTTCTTAAGATGTGTATGCTGGCCCCCATGCCCAAATGACTCCCCATTTTTCCTCAACTGACACGCACATGGCAAACCTGGCAGATTACGACTGACTCATCACTTGCATCTTGCACAAAAAAATCCCAAACAAGGGATTGTGATCCCCTACTTTTAATATGTCCCCGATGCTGCTTATTGGACTCCATTTTTTCAAGCCCTGAAATGGGGGGTGTGCTTCATGATTTTTCAGGCTGGACACACTTGGACTCCAACTGACCATCATGACTTCCTATGATTATTACTGGGTCATCATCATCATCATCATCAACAGTAACCGCTAAATCACAACTTTTTTGAGGAGGGGGGATTTAACGTCAACAGACCCGGACACAGCCACCTTGAATTTCTTTTTCTTCAGTTCCCAACAAGCGCCACTGACATCATTATCATATTCATCAACATCCTTCGCATCCACATTTTCAGCTTGGATGCTGCCATGTGGAGAACATGTTCCAACCACAGCAATATTATCATCATTATCACCCAATGGTTTTGCTCCACACTTTGAATCATTGGATGGCAAAGGCATGACCTCAACCGCAGTGGAAGAAATGTGACATTGTGACTCTAAGTTATCGTCACCATGATCTGAATCATGTTCGACTACCATGGGGATCTTAATGGGGAGTATGACATTGTGTATACTGTTAGTCATAGTTTTAGACTCAACTGTATTTTTTGAAATGGTTAACTGGTCAGAAGAAGTGGAACTTGAGACAGCAATACTCATGCCAGCAGAAACTGCACTAACACCACCTGCTGGGACAACATAAACTCCTCCAACTATGAGTGAAGTTACAGATTGTGCTGTAAAAAACATTGATGGAGAAATCCCTTTACTGACATCAGCAGCTATGCACTTCTGCATATTACCACACCCACAGACAACCTGCCACTGGCAGCAGTGTCATGGCCAGAAACAGCATTGCTTGCAAGTCTCTTTGCAGACATTTTGGGGGATCACCAAGAAAATTGTAAACAGATTTAAATTTCGGAAATTTCAGTCTGGGCTGGTGAATTTGAAGACAAAAAAAAAAACTGTGGCTTGCAGATGGAGATTGGGCACTAAACAGATGCAAAAGTCCAGACAGATTAAGATTGCACTGCGTAATCAAGAAGAGATGCAGATGCAAAGTTACAACACTACCTTAACCAATGATCACAAGTCACAATCCAGTCTGGAAAAGAATACCTTTTGCCAGTTGGGGGGGCAGTGCACAGCAGTAACAGTCCAAAACTAAGATAGCACCACAAAGCAGCACAAAATCACAGAGGTGCAGTGGATAGCAGGTTCACACTGCTGAAATTACTCTGTGGCACAATAAAGGTGTCTAGATTTGATGACATGACACATACAGTCACTTGATGCTGGCAAGTACCTCTCACACACACAAGTAATGTGTAGTAGTTGAAAACTTCAGTAATATAATCAAATCTTTTAAACAAACTGAAATTATGCACTGCTGCACCACAACAATCAACCAAAAAATGTTAAGAATTACTGAAAATATTACTGTGTGTATTTTAACAGTTATACAAGAAAAATATAACCAAAACAGAAAAATTGCCTTTTTCTCCCACTTAATCTACTACACCACAGATACGCCCCTCCCTCAAAGCACACTTCACGTGTCTGTAGTACACAGACTGAATGTTCAACATTAACATTCAAATTCCACAAACAAACAATAAACACTCGATGGTATGAGCACAGGAGTGTTTCCTGAAATCGATGTACTACATTTTGAGCAAATAAATGTCTCAAAAAAGGCTTTTTTTAACAGCTTTTAGAGGGTTTGAATTGCAAAGCTCTGACAGCAAACTGTCTCCAGCTACCACTACACACATATTACATGGAACTGAGGCTGTGCAGAACAATCTAGAGCCCATGTGACCTGCAATCCCATGAATCACAAAAATTTGCATTGGAGCTCAATAACAAGACGAAGTGATGAGAAGTGCATTGATTTCTATGTACGTCACATTAAATTTGGCACAGAAGTGGTTGGGGAAAGGCAGAGTAACACAAGGTCCACTGATAACAATGACTTTGCGAGCCTCATTATGACGCTTCTCCACTTCGCATTGCAGAATACTTCGCGGATTCCTCATTACTCTGCAAATTGCTTCGTGGAGCGAATTTTGCCCACTTCGCCCACCACTACTTGTGTCCTCATTTCTCCCTTGTCTGTTCCTTTCCTTGCTGCCACACTCTATTCTGGTTGTCTCCTCCTTCCATCTGGTGCCCCATTTTTCCTATTTCCTGTGTTTCCCTCCTCCCATCTGGTGTCCCGTTTTTCCTATTTCCTGTGTTTCCCTCCTCCTTTCCCCTGTATCTTGTTGCTGCTCCTCTCCCTATTGCCCTGGCTCACTTGGGTAGTTCCTCCATTTGGGATCCTACTCTGCTGTGGACCACTGCATTGTATCTTCCTGCTTCTCTGGATGTGGTGTCATCCCTCCAGTACCCACTTGGCTGCCCTGCTGCCACCATCTTCCTGGCTCCCATTAACCATGTCTTTTGTCCTTCCTCACCCTTCCATTGAACCTTTTTATCTCCCAGGGTGTGTTGTGTGTTGGAAGTTGATCATTTGTGCCTTAGTGCAGTTTAGACCCTTGCCACTCGGACTGCCATTCTGCTGCTTTGTCGGCTGCACCCCAATGGCTGGGAGACTGGGTCTCTCAGTGACATCTTTCCTTTTGGGCTGCATGCCCGACCTACCATTTTTTGCCATAAACTGTTACAGCATTCATAGCCCTTTTCTGTCACCAGTGCCTACAGCTTGTATTCGGGCACATATCTTGGACACGAGTAACCATGTCTGCTTCATTCATGTCTACAACTTGCTAAAAGACTGCTCCCATAGCTAACTGTGTGTGATTTCTAAATTACTGTTGCTTATTTACCTTAATTTTTTCCAGTGCCATTGGCAATGGGAGGCAGACATAATACAAACATTTTTTTTTGATTTATACTCCCAATTCCCTTTTCTAGTTGGCCCCCTCCCCCTCCTTGTCTTCCACCACTCCCCATGCCCCATCCTTGCCCTTGCCCCATGTTGTTCCGTGTTTTCGTTTGGGCTTCCCATGTGGCTTCAGCATTCCCTGCAAGTTTCATTCTGGAAGACAAAGGGCCTTCTTTACACAATGTATTGTTAATCCTTAGAATAGCCTACCAGATAAAATAATCAACAATAATAATAAAAAACATTTAAAAAAATGTTAGATCATTTTATCTTAAATAGTAACTCACTCTCGTATTACAATTAGGTCAAAGAGCATATATGGGCTTCACCTCTTGCTTAACTCCTTAAGACATAGTATGAGATCTCTGCGCTCTTTCTACTGCCCTAGTCCAGCTCCACTTCTAACCCTATCCTGCAGCCTGTAATACTTCAATATTTATCCCACTCTGTCAACTATTGTCTCAACTTTCCCTAACAGTCCATGTCTGTCACCACTGCTTCTCAAACCTTCCCTTTATCAGTCCCAGCATTCATAGATCCTGCCCAGTCTGTCATTCATATATTACCTTCTCGGACCCCTATTGCCTAGCCCATTCCAGTTTACCCCATCACCCAAAATCCCCTTGCACGCCCCTCTTCCAGGTCCCTTGTCGTAGTTCATTCAGTTCCACTTTAATTTGGTACTTCTCCTATGTATTCGTTATTCAGAGTTATCCATTTTATGTCACTGTTGTGTTTTGTCTGCACCTGTTCCCTAATGTATCTATGCATCATCTTTTAACAGGACCGTTGCAGCTCAAAAGACCCTTTTGAGGGTTTCTACCCATTCCAACCTTACAGTTGCTTTTGGTCTTGTGATGCTCTGCTAGTGGCATCCCTGTTAGTCCCACAGTGGGTGACTGTGGCATCACAGTGGGTCATTGTGGCTCCAGTTAGCCAGAGCATGCTTTATGTACTCTTATGACTTTGCCCTGCTTTCTTCCTAGATGGCTTTTAGTCACCCACACATAGATTATTAACCTTGCACCCAACATGGCCACCATATGGCATTGCATTCCATTACCGCATTGCATACTCCTCACTGGACTGACCCATCTCTGCCTTCATGGCATTCAAGGTAGCTGTCCTCCTCCTGTTTTCTAATTTCTTACTACCATCCCCTTCATCCTGCTTCTTTTGTTTTTCCTACCTCTTACTAAGCAGCTATCCACTGCCCTTTCCTTCCTCAGTTCATACCAGCAGTCTGACAGCCTCTTCCCTTACTTTGCCTACTGAGGCATAGCAGTGCAGGTAGGCTTCCCCAGTATACCGGGGATGACAGCCTGTGTCCTCTACCTGCAGTCTTGACCAGTTCTACTCCCAGTCACCTTCCACAGCCTCTGTCTCTAAACTTTGCCTGGTGCAGCACTGAGTGAAGGTTATCTCGCCTCGACTACTGGAGAAGGGAGCCTATGTCTTTGCTCCACTGTTTCAACCAACTGCATTCTATACCTGATACCCAGTTGCTGCATTCACTTCAGGAACAGGACCACCATACCCCTTTGCCTTCAATCCATTGTTTCAACCACCTTCATTCTATGCCCGATAACCAGTTGCCGCATCCCCTTTGGGAACAGGACCACTATACTCCATTTGCCTTCAATATCCTACCTCTCCCAACTACATCTTGTAATTCCATGGACTGGATGTATTTGTTCCCTCCTTGGCCTCCTATAGTTCTGGGTTTTGATCCCACCAGCTTGTTCATTCTTCACCTCCACTCAGTCCACTGGACTTCTGGACTTCCTTATAGCTTATCTTCCACCTCCTCCTCCTCCTATGTTCCTGTGCATCATTAGTGAGGCTTGCCTTCTGGCTCAACCTCCTCCAAACTCCAGATCTTCAGATCCATGCTGCCATCTTCTCCCTTGATGCCACTCCAGATGATTTTGTTTCCTTATTGCCTTCCTCATGGACATGTCTGTCTGCATTCCTGCTGGATATGTACCATTTGCTCACCTTCACCTGTGCCGGTGGCCTCCTACAGTTTTCCCCTTGTGCTGCCCTCATCCCATCCGGAGGTCTTCCATCAGCAATTCCCATGCAATTCCCTTTCAACATCCCCTGTTCACTGTCTCCTTTGGAAATTGGCACCTTCTCCGTATCACTGCTGCCCTTTTACTGTCAGCAATGCATGTTCACCATCTCCTTCAGAGGTGGGAACCCATTCCCATCACCACTGCGCCTTTGCTGTCAGCAATTTATGTTTGTCATTTCCTTTAAATGTGGAAACTTCATAAGCCATCACTGCCATGCCTTTTGCTATCTGCATGTTCCATTTGCTATCTCCTTCCAAGGTGAGAACCCAATGCCCCAACTTCACAGTAACTGGTACCTGGATTCTCTTCTCAGTCATACATTAATCCATCGTCTGAGACCTGATGCAGCTTCCTGCTTTCTATTCCGGTATGCTGTGGCGCTTGCTCCCAGACCTGTACTTCCTTGCTTCTGCCACTGTCAGTACTGCCTGGCCTCTGCTGTCTTCTTATCAAGCTCTTTTCTTCATTCCATGATCTTCTGCTTTGGACTTTCCCTCTATCTTTGGACTGCTACCTTCCTCCTTGCTGCCCTGGCAGCTCGGGGCTCCTGCACATTTGCTGTGTCTTTTTTTGGGCATTCCTACAACTAACGATGTCCAGCATCCCTGCCTGTTCAGCTACTGCAACCCATTCATCCATCTCATACTCCTACATCGGCCATCATAACAGCTTCCTTCCAACACTCTACAGAGTACCTGTTCATCTCACCTGAGGAAGCCTTCTTCTAGCAACATCCCTTGAACAGCATGCCCTATAGACTCTAACGTCACCATAGAATCATCACTACTTCCCAGTCACCTCCCTAGGACCCATTTCTGGAATCCAGTTCCACTGGGCTGTAGAAGATCTCATCCCTCAACCAACTCTGCAGGATGCTTCCTTATGTATTCTGTTAATTCAAGCAGTATGGGCATCCCTACCTCCCATGTCTTCATGGAGAAAAGATTTAGTGGAGCCTCCTTCACTCCTATCATCTTACCTGAATATATGCCCCTAATTCCTTCTGAGATGTACCAACCCCTTAATAACCATCACTGTTAAAGATAACGGGAACCGAAAGACATCTCATAGCAATACTGGCATCATCTGTTTTACCTTCTCCTCATAAGTCTTCTCCTACAAGTACTGACTCAGTTTGATCATGATTACTTGACTTGTACTCCCTTAATAGCTACTGGATGTTCCTAAGGCCTTCTCCAGCTACTATCCCAGAACACGTATCATTGGATTTCTAGTGCCAAGCCACTGTTCCTTGGCCCCTGGCAATCACTATAATTCATACAGTTATCTCCATATCTTCACCATGTTACCCTAATTCATGTCAGGTACACATCCAGCGGTCCTTCTAACTCATACCTAAGGATTTACCTCCCATACTCCCTCCAAAAAATACCATCACTGAGAGCAGACTTCCATTGAGTCCTCAATCTGCACATCCGTAACTGACTTGGCTGTCTCACTAGCCCAGTCATGTCATGAACAGTCCTATATCTGACTAAGCACACTAGGCACCCATGGCATTCTACGCTGCTCTCAACTTACCATTGCCACATCTGTCCATAGACTTATTCAAAGACCCATTTTCTGGCTCCCCTCTGCATTCTGACATTGGAAGCTCCAGCACTGCAAAGCCACCATGGCCACTTAATCTCCTGCCATAGGCAATTAAGCCACAGCAATACCCATGTCTACCATATTCTACTGGCAGTTCTTTCTCAATATGAGCCTATGCAAATCTCATTATAGTAATAATAACTCTAGTCAACCCTCAAATTCATTGTATTGAAGCTTCCAATGATTCTCATCAATATTCAGTTACTACCTCTATAGCATATATCACCTGCATCTGTTTCCAGGATTAGCTCCTACCTGATAGGTCGGTCTCAATCCGTAAAAATCAGCAATCTCCTGTCCTCCCCACTTCCCATACTTACAGGTATCCCCCAGGGCTCAATCCTTGGACTGGTCCTCTTCTCCCTATTCATCAACAACCTCCCTTTTGTCTGCTCCCATGGCAAGATTCGTATGTACGCAGACGATACTTCCCTCTTCCTTTCCAGTCCCTACACCCAAGCCATCCAAAACCCCCTTCAACAGGATTTTACTACAGTTTACAATTAGTTCACAGCCAACTGCCTAACAATGAACACCAAAAAAAATGTAGCCATGACCTTTGGGTCCAAACAAAAGCTTGCCAGGCTCCTTACTCTACCATCCTTCTATACCACTGCAGACTCACCCCACTATAATATACCTGCCTATAAATACCTTGGAGTGTGGCTCAATCCCTTGCTCAACTTTGCTTCCCACTTCAAGGCCCACCATTACAATTTGGTTTACTTTACTGACATAAGGCCATCCTCCCAGTTTTCGACTATGCTGATATGGTCTACAGTGCAGTTCCTGCAACCTCTCTTTCCAAACTAGATGTCCTTTTCAATCATAGAAACATAGAAACATAGAATTGGATGGCAGATAAGGACTGCCTGGCCCATCTAGTCTGCCCATTTTCCTACCTATCAGATAAGCTGCAGATCCTAGTTAACCAACAGCTTACTTCCTCCTACCCCCCACTAGGACTGCCTTATGTCTGTCCCATGCATTCTTGAATTCCCCCAATCTTCCTGACTCCACGGCCTCCTCAGAGAGGCTGTTCCATGCATCCACAACCCTCTCCATGAAAAAATACTTCCTCACATTACCTCTGAGCCATCCCCTCTCTATCTTCAAATTGTGCCCCCTTGTTCTTGCACATCTCTTTTTCTGAAAGATGCTACCCTCTTGGACTTTGTTGATTCCCTTGAGATACTTGAAAGTTTCTATCATGCCTTTTGTTGTTTTGCCTCCAACTCCCCCTGCTTGATGCACCATTGTGACCTGTACTCCTCCTTATCCCTCCAGTCCCTCTCCTAGATGCACCATGCTCACTATTCCACCTTCATCTCTAAATTCTGGTATTGAACTCTTCCTTCCTACCATTTCTCCTTCCCCCTATAAGACATATAAAAAGTCCACCATTCCTTCACCCTCCCAAGAGTTCATACCTTGACAAGGAACTTGCTTTCTCCTACAGACTACCATCCATCTGGAACAATCTCCTCCTGCAAACCTGCCTCACCCCCTCCTTTCCTGCTCTCAAGCACCTCCTCAGGCCCTCTGCTACTATGTTCTGCAACTGCCCTGTACCCTAATTTTCCAACCGCATGTCTGTCCCACCTCCTCCCCCTCACCCCCAACTTTAGGCACCACCATTATGTCTTGCTAGCTGCCTGTAACTTATTATCCCTCCTTTCAACTGCACTTCCTGCTCTTATGTCCTCTCTGTAATCCTGCAATTGCATACTTACCTACTGTAGTACTTTAATGCCTATACACAACTTATCCTTGTTCTGCTGTAAATATATTTGACAGAATTGTTAGCCTGTCTTCTCTTGTATCTTTTTGTTATGTCTTCTCCCTTTGCTGTACTTGTAAATCCTTGTCCCCGGGTCACACCTGGAAACAAATTTTGACTCTGTGTGTCTTTCCCAGTAATCAAAATTTTAAATAAAAAATTAAATAAATAAATAGATCACCCTTCCTTCATTGGTCTAAAACCTTACACGTTAAATGTTAATGTTTGGGAGGCAGTATAGTGCAGTGGTTTAAGGCTCTGAGCTGCAAATCTGGAGACCTGGGTTTGAATCCCACAGCCTCCATGTGCATACTGTGTGACCCTGAGCAAGTCAATTAACTTCCCTGTGCTCCCAGGTCACACTTGTAAACACATTTTCAGCTTAGTCTGCTACTCCTGGTTAAACAATTGAAAAAAAAACTCCTACCAGGTACCTAAAGCTTCTGTCTGAATCCTTCATCATCTCCATAGATGCCTATATAGTGGCATATCACACATTGCTGAACTCCAAACCTTGAGACCCTAATCTGGATGTCAAACCATCTACAAAGTCCGATTGATTACTTAAGAATTTCATAACCCATCATACGTCTCATAATTTAGAGTCTGGCAGCTCATTTAGTCAACTCACTCTCTTCATGTTTGCATTGACTCTTTAACCCCACTGAATATCAGTCAATACCACATTGGAATCCTGAACTATATTCACCTCTTCTCCAGCTGGACTTAATCCGTATTCGGGATCTGGACACTCTTTCAGAATGGACCTGCCTATTCAGCCTCAGAATTGACCTTCCACAATGCATACTTCAAGAGACTCTGAAGATGGATCATCATATTTACAAACAGTCCACCATACTTAGAAATTAGAATATGGTTGTAAGAACCTAGGATTATCTCCTCTTTGTTTGCCCTGAGAACAGGCGGGTCAGTAGTCATGGGGCCCAGAGATTTCCTCCACTTGGGGGGTTTTCCTGTCCTGCGTGCTACTGGTCATACTCTCCATGAGTTGGAAGAGGTAATCTTTTTGGGCTTTCTATTTCCTACTCACTACCTGGCTTACCTACCAAGGGTGGGAGTAGAGAAAAGCCAAAAAGTAAACTACAGTTACATAAGCACTCTATTTACCAGAACATTGCACAATAAGATTTTAAAGAGTGCATGGCACCTAACTGGAAGCCAGTGTTGTTACTGCAACAAAGGGATAATATGCTCTGAGAAGGATGTCACAGTTATCAGCCTGGACACAGCATTTTGCACAAGCTGTAGGCAATGCAACAACCCTCCAGATAGCCCTAGGTAAAGAACATTACAGTAAACAAGTCAAAAAGTCAAAAATTAGGTTAGCCAGGTCCTCTTGTGTCAGATAGGGATTTAATCTGGGACATATTATTGAGATGCAAAAATCTGCAGTGGACCAAGACAAATACACAATGATGAGTGGCAGTCAAAAGTCCACAATGACTCCCAGACTTTTCGCCATATCCACAGCAGACAATGTTACAACATTCAGGGAAGGAAAATGCTACACTTTTCAGGGAAGGAAACAATAAGGCAGAACAATAGTCTGCTGACCCCCCCCCCCAAAAATTATTCTACCAGAAACAACTCCATTTAGGCACATTTCCATCTCAGCCAGCTGGAGGCCATCCAGTCTGTGATTTAATTTAGATATTGCTGCAGTAAAGAAACCACACCTTGCCCACTAGGTGTAGAAGTCAGTTACACCTGAGCATCATCTGCAAAGCAATGAAAACTCATACTGTACCATCTAATGATCTACCCCAAAGACAACATGTGCACTGCAAAAAGAATGGTGGACAGAACTGATACCTGATGAACCCCACAGCCAGTGTCAGCAGATAGCATCAAGAAGGATACCATCACAACATACTGTGTTCTGACAGACAGGAATGACGTAAACCATTTGACAGGGAGGGGGTAAGATATGGAAAATCATAAGTACCAATGAAAGGAGTCTGGGAAGTAAAATTCTGGATCTGGAGGCCATCATGGTGGGGGCTAGCATAACAAAACCATATACTAGCAGCCGTCTCTGGGACATGGCTATATCAGGATTCTCTCAGTACAGGGGAGAAAGGGAAGGGAGGAGGGGAGGAGAGAATGTACTATGTGTAAGGGAGAGAAACAGAACCATGGAAGTGCAGCGGCACCCAGAGGAAAAGGAAGAGCTAAAGGTGTTGTGGGTCATCCTTGAGACAGGTGCTGGGGCACTTGTCCATATAAGGAAGCATACAGACCTCCAACATAGGGAGAGGAGTGGGATAAGACACTCTGGGAAGCTGTCATCTGGATGGCAAGTAAGGAGGAGATGTTGTTATTTGGTGGCTTTCAGTTGGTTCCATGTCATAACAGTGATTGCTGTTACGGCGAGTGTACATCATCAAAAAGCAAATTGGCAATGTACACTAATAGGCGAAAACACATCCAGCAAATTAAAACACTGTTTATGTGGGGAGATGCTGTGACCCCTCACACCCCCGTGATTTAATATAACCAACTCAAGGGGGGTGCATGTTGGGGAAGGGGAGACAGTTTGAAAAATAATAAAAATAATTGTAGCAGCAGTAAAACTTTCCCTGGTCCCTGGCCCTGAACCTGCTACACTGCAGCTAGCCACCCTCACCACTACATCACACAGCTAGCTCAGTAGCAGCAGACACACTACCCCGCACAAACCCTCTTCCCTATCCCTCCCCTTCCCCTTCTCCTCCTTATCCCTCCCTGTCTGGTTGCCCTTCCTACACTTACATTTGCATTCGGTCGCTGCCCTTACAGGGTAGTCCAAAAGGATAGCTCTGTAAATGAGTTACTGTTTTGACAGTCATTATCATCACTGGATACTGCTTCAGTCTGCCAGACGTGGATTGTAGCCTTCCAACTGGAGCTTCAGCAAACAGCAGGGACACCCTTGACTCCCTAACAAGGGGCTTTTCTTAGGCAGCTAGTCAATGAACCCTGATAAGGACAGGGCAGTGCTGGAGATAGTGGTTACAAACAGGGACATCGCTGCAGACATCACAATAGGCAGCCCCTTAGGTACCAGTGATCACCATACAGTGTGCAAAACAAAATGCTATTATTAAATGCACACTGAAAATAGAAAATAGAGTTATAAATCTACGTTTCGACCTATGTTTGGTATTTTTTATTCCTGCAGACCCCCCCCCGACACATGATGAGCAATCTTTCCTTTGCATGGGTCTCTTTTTTGTGCCCACACCCAGATATCTCGATGCATCCCAGGTTCAAGTTGATCTGCTGTGTTTCTGTCACAGAATACGCCTTACGGCTCATTTTTCTAATGAGATTCTTCTTCCTGCAGATGATGACAGTATTATCAGAATAATCAATTACATCAATCCTCAACGTAGTGCATGGACACCCCCTCCAGGACGTTTTGCTGCTGTTGGATATTTTGTTAACCAATACATGGAAAGCACCACTAACTTCAATTTTCATTGCAGGCACAACCACTTAAACCTGACAGCTGGTGAGCTTGCAGCCCTCTGATCTTTGCAAAGCAGGAATGACATTGTCATTAAACCAGCTGATAAGGGAGGTGCTGTTGTGGTCTGGCAAAAGGAGTTATATATCACTAAAGCCACACAGCAACTCTCTAACACTAGGTTTTACTCTTCTGTTCCCCAGGACCCCACTGCTGACTATCAGACTGAGGTTACCACCACCATCACCTCTGCTATTCAAAACAAAGAATGTCCTGCTTTAGCTAAGAGATTCATAGTTCAGCATCCTTGGGCATCCAGGTTTTATCTCCTTCCCAAAATCCACAAAATGGGTAACCCTGGTTGTCCTATTGTTTCTGCTTTATCCTGCCCCACATCCCACATCCCACATCTCTGCATTTTTGGACAGCCTCATGAGACCACTCGTTATGTCCCAGCCCTCCTATGTTAAAGACACTAACCCTGCTCTCCAGTTATTTGGCAGGTTCAGATTCAGTGGCTCCCATCAGCTCATCTTCACCATGGACATCAAATCTCTTTACACAGTGATCCCCAACAGTGATGGACTGATGGCTTTGCAGCATTTTCTGAATATGCAGGAAGTCCAGTAGCCACCCACACATACACTAACCCATCTGGCAGAACTTGTTCTTAAACTCAGTGCATTTTCTTTTAATAACAGTTTTTTTCAGCAGGTCAGTAGAGTTGCCATGGGTACCAAGACGTGTCCCAGTTTACCAATCTGTGGGTTGGGTGGAGGAACAGTTTTTTCTGTCATTCACAGGGACTGTGCCTGAACTCTACAATAGCTACACTGATGACTGTGTGGGGGCTACCTCCTGCTTCAGGGAGACCCTTCAAGTCTTCTTGGACAAATTTACCATGGCCCATCCTTCCCTTTAGAACAGTGTTGAAGTATCCTCCTCTACACTGCCTTTTCTGGATATCAAACTGTCAGTCCAGAACACTGATCTGAAGACATCAGTGTATTACAAACCCTCACACAGTTTCCTCCTCCACAACTCCTTCCATCCTAAACATGTCAGGAATGGCCTGCCATATTCACAGTTTCATAGACTTCGCAGGTTATGCAGTGAAGATAATGATTTTGCCGAGCAGGCCCAAATAGTGCATATTTTTTTTTATTAACTTGGGATACTCTAAAGGCACAGTGGAAACAACACTCTCCTGGGTCAGTAACATGCCCGGTTACCTTGACCCCCCCCCATAGAAAGGATACTGTCACACAAGAACAGCGAAGAATTCCACTAGTGCTTCCCTTCCGTCAGAATACACCTTCACTTCACAGGATCATCACCAGTAACTTTTCTATTTTGCAAACTGATCCCAACATTGGTGCTTCCTTTACAGAACCACCTATTGCCTCCTACTGCCAGCCACCCAATCTGTGGAATCTCCTAGTAAAAGCAACCTATCTATACCTAACAGTTCCTCTCTACTAGGTACCAAACCTTGCAACAGAACTTGCTGCTACACCTGCAAATTTATTTCTTGTGTGACTAAGATTTGGAGTCCCACAGGTATTTTTTACATCACCAAGGAGTTCTCATGCACCTCCTCTAATGTGGTGTAGAAGAAGAAGAAGAAGAATCAGCATTTATATTGTGCTTTTCATATACAGTGTATCCCAAAGCACTTTACAAGTAATGCTAGACTGGTAGTGAAGTGACTGAATGTGTAGTGGCGGCCATATCGCACATCATCTCTCACACACACACACACACACACACACACACATACACACACACACAGCCTGGATAATTGCATGAACCAGTTTATGGGAAGGGGAATGTTGGTCAGGAAACCAGGAATGTCCCCTACTCTTTGCGAAGAGTGCCCTGGGTTCTTTTATTTCCTCCTGGACACCCACCAGGACAACACCAGGATGGGTAGAAGGGACCGTGGTTTAATGTTTCATCCAAAGGACGGCACACTCCAGCAGTACAGCACCCCCCTAATACTGCACTCGGATGCCAGCGATTTTTTAGGTGCAAACCCAGTCCTGGTGTGGGACCTTCTGGTCCAGAGGCGGATGTGCTACAAACTGAGCCACACCGTATTTTTTGCAGGAAATGTGCAGCTGTTTACATTGGAGAGACTGGTAGATGCCTTGCTGATGATTTCAGGGAACATTACAGGGCAGTCAGGAATGGAGACACTGATAAACCCATTGTATCCCACTTTATCTCCAGGAACCAAAGCGTCAATGATCTTTCTGTTTGTGTTCTCTAGCAGGGCTTTTGGGATTCTGTCCATAGAAAAAACATGGAAACCAAGCTGATCATCTGCCATGGCTCCCAGCAGCCCTCTTGTTTAAATAATAAATAAATACAATAATAAATAATAATAAATATAAATAAACTTTATTTTTAAAGCATCTTTCTGAAACCAAGGCACTGCACAGCAATATGACAAGTAAAATCCAATAAAACACAGAGAATCCATACAGCTAAAAACCAAATAAATATAAAATATTCATTCCAGGTAGGTGCAATGCCACAAATAGGTCTTCAAGGTCTTCTTAAAACTCTCCATAGTCATGCACTCATGTGTTTGACGAGGTAGAGAATTCCACAGCGTTGGAGCCACATACATAAATGCACGGGCCCCAGATGTTTTAAGACATACCTTGGGAATCTCCAACAACCCCTCATCAGCTGAGCAGAGTGGTCACCCAGGGCAGTAGGGGGACACAGGAGCTCTTGCAGATAGTCCAGGCCCTGTCCAGGCAGGGCTTTAAAGGTCACAAGCCTGACCTTGAAGGTGATCCACCACTGAATTGGTAGCTAGTACAGTTTGCGCAGCACCGGCATGATGTGACTTGAATGAGAAGTCCCCATCAACAACCACGCATTCTGCACCAGCTGCAAGCAGCAGATATCGACCTCTGGAAGCCCTAGGTACAGGGAATTGCAGTAGTCAAGGCGAGAGGTCACAAAGGCGTGGATCAATGTTGGAAGGTCACCGGATGGAACAAAGTGCTTAATCCTGGTGATGTTTCTCAGATGGCAAAATGGGGACTTGATGACTGCCAACACCTGTGAATGCAGTGTCAGGCTGTTGTCAAAAATAGGGCCTGCCATATTCACAGTTTCATAGACTTCGTAGGTAAATGATAGACTTATTTTCTACTAACATCTTTCAGACACCCCTTGTTTCCCCTAAAGTCTGTTTGTATCTGTACAATCCATTTTCATTTTCACCAGATGCCTCCATCTATGTCTCCTTCCCCTACACATGTCACCTTTCAGCCTTCTAACTAGGCCCTATTAATTAGTCCCCACCTGGGGACTTCTCTAGCTCATTCACTGATATTATGCCTTCTCATTCCCATCATCACCTTTTTGTTTTCCAGATTCTCTCTTTATCTTGCCATTTATCACTTCTTCACCCAAAGTCTCCCTCTTCTTTCTTTCCCCGTATATATAGTCCTTATTTTACCTCCCCTCTACACTAACTTTGTTTTTTTCTCTTTTAAATATTTCCTGAAGAAGACCAAGGTCAAAACGTACATTTTAAGTCTATTATCTATTTTCAGTATGCATTAAATATTACCATTTTGCTTTGTTTTCAGACCACATGCTGACACACCACCTTGTTTTTGTTGTAACCATACAGTGTGGTTTAACCTTAAGATGGGAACAGAGGGAAACAACATGAAGGATAGCTTTCATGGGCAGACTAGATGGATCACAAGATCCCCTTCTGCCAGCGCTTTCATATGTTTTTAAGTTAGGACAAGGGTCCTGGACTTCATGAGGGTGGATTTTAAAGAAATGGGAGAATTCCTCATAGGGGGATTGCCAGAGAGAGGTACAGGTACAGTTGTGAAAAATAAGGGAGGGCATAATTAAGGCAGTCAGCCTCTGCATGAAGGAAGTGAGTAAAAGCAGAAGGAAAAAAACTGTTATGGTTCTCCAGGAAAGTGGCCATGGTGGTGAAGGAAAATAGGGTGGCTTTCAGGAGGTATAAGGAAACACAGAGGGTGGAAGACAGGGAGATGTGCCAAGTAAAAGGAAGGAAATCAGGAAAGGCATTGAGGGGAGCAGAGGGGCAGACAGAGAAATGGATAGTCAAAGCGGTAGCTAAAAGGCATAAGACATTTTTCAGGTACAGTACATAAGTGAGAAGAGGAAAGTAAGGGAACAGTGAGGATAAGAAAGAAGGCAGGGGGATACTGCACAGAAAAGGATCAAGAAAAAGTAGTCATCCTGAGCTTGTAACATGGTATGAAAGATCATGTTGAAATGCAGGAATGGGATTGGTGCAAAGGCATCAGATGACAAAAACCGAGCTGGTATTAATCCAGCAGTAGAGCCCGCTCAGTATCGGGATCGTGCAAAAGAAAGAGTAGATGTAAAACAAGTAGTGTGTGCTGTGATCTCCGTTTGTCTATGTCACTGCGCCTCTAGATGGCGCTCGTTAACACAGACAAGACAGTGGTGCTAGGTATTATGCCAACAGACTCATAGGGTCAGGAAAATATATGTTATAGATGGATTCAGCAAGAGAAGGAGACACTGTGAAACAGTAGAAGTGAACGAAATGATGAGCATATAGAGGCAGAGCAGAAATAGGGAGAGAGAACAAACAGCATTAATCATGGCATGTAGATGTGTCCCTACCCACTGCTTTGTCATACTGCCTTGCCACTTTCAGGTCAGGTCACCAGGACAGACTATGGTTTGACATTAAACTCACTTATTTAGGGCAAAAAGAAAAATGCACCCAAAGCAAGGAGACTGAGCAGAAGTGATGTATATCAAGATCACTAATTTGTTATATAGTGGCAAAAGTGTTACATTTTGGCATCTGCCCCAAGTCTAAAATATATTATCAACCACTAACGTACTTTTTCTAATGCTCTATTACAGCATAACACTATGTACATGTAACATAGTATCACTTTAGTCTTCTTAGCATTGTACATAATTTCCGCTTTCAATAGGCATATTTCAGTAATTCAACATTCTTAGTACCTTAAACAGTATCACATTTTTAATAATATTATATCCACTACATTATTTTAAAATGTTCACTTTATTCTCATCTGGTTACCCCAAACCCTTTGTTGTACTGAGAGGGTACCTTAACTTGGGGATTTGAATACCATTTTGGGCAGGGAATGACATAGACCCCATTGTGCATGACATTCATGGGCAAACTGACAGGCTCTCCTGGGGTGTCATAGGTGAGCTTCAAGACTGGCTTTAGAGCTCATTCAGAGCAACATGGGAAAGGGGGTACTAGTACTTTGTGGTGAAGTTCGTTGTCATTTGTCAGGGTTGTTTCTGTAAGGTCTGGCTCATCCAAAGCATCTCTGTCTGGTTCTTCATTGATACTTTCAGTAGTATGAAACAGTTCATGTAGCCCACTCAGTTCACTCTCACTTGCACTGTCCCTTGTCAGTTCATTACCTGCCTCATGGGAGTCAGATTGAGGTATGTCCATTAGTTCCACCATACACTGAGATCCAACTTCATCAAGGTCCACACTGTGAGCTTCACTTCCTGGAGGTTCAGGCACAAGAGATGAACTAGAATCTAGCACCACAGCTGGGTGTTCAGGTTCGTCCCTGTAGTTAATAGAAAGAATCCTCTGGAACACTCTCTCCAGCTCAGAAGAGGGATAGAAAACAGAACAGAATTAGATTTCATCCTCACTTTCAAGGTTTGCATTATCTGCAATGTCTGCAGAATTTAAGGCATCAGAAACAACAGGCTGGGAAGCAGAAGTTTGCTGATCTGGTTGTTTGGCTTTAGTGGTTGATCTAGTAGCAGGACGCTGAGAAGCATTAGACTCTTGAACATTTTTGATCACTATTTGACTGATAGGTAGCAGGCGGGTCCTGTGGATAGTTTTCACAGCACAAGGGTCCCCCTCCAGACATATTTTATACACTGGTAGATCATGCAACTTGCTGACTACGATGTATGGGACATGACTCCAGCGGTCTGCTATTTTATGTTTTCCTGGTAGTCCAAAATTCCTCATTAGCACCCTGGTTGAAGCTCTTGGGCCTTTACACATTTGTCATGCCGGGTTTTAATAGTCAGGTTTCTTTTTGCAGCCATTGTGTTTGCAAGCTGATAGACATGATCAAGCTAAGCCTTTAGGTTTTTAACATACTGCAGGTAGTTCTCTGATTTAACACCATCCGGAGACACTTTGAAACACACATCAATTGGAAGGCGAGCTTCTCTGCCAAACATGAAGTGGTATGGTGAAAACCCGGTGGCATCAATCTTGGTATAGTTGGAGGCATATACTAGTGCACTTATCTGTTGACTCCACTTTAGCTTATCTTGAGGCTGTAAAGTGCCCATCAAGGTTCTGTTAAACCTTTTGGGTTATGGATTCCCTTGGGTGTGATAGGGGGTTGTTCTGGATTTTTGTAATCCCCACAGGGACAACAGTTCTTTAATAATTCTGCTCTCAAAGTCACACCCTGAATGAATGCGCTGGGGGGCACCATAATGTACAAAGAACTTGTCCATGAGTACTTTGGCAAAAGTTGAGGCCTTTTGGTCTTTGGTTGGGTAGGCCCAACATACCTCGTGAAGTGGTTGGTAACTACCAGGATATTGACAATGCCCTTGGAATGTGGCTCGAGACTGAGAAAATCGATACAGACAAGCTCCATAGGTGCACTCATGACAATGTTTACCATGAGGGCAGCTCTTTGGGGTGGAGCCTTGTGCTGAAGAAACCTACTGCATGTCTTAATGTGATGTTCTATGTCTAGGCTTATTTTGGGCCAACAGAAATGTAACCGGGCCAGATCCAGAGTTCTTTCTCCACTCAAATGTCCCATTTGGTCGTGTAAGGCTTTTAGAACGTTTTTGAATTTAGCTGGTAGTACTAACTGCTTCCTCACAATCTCACCTTGGCTGTTAGTAAGCTCTCAGTACAACAATTGCTCTCAAAGCTTGAGCTTGCCCCCCCTTGCGGAGAAGCAAGGCAGTGTTAGGGTCCCTGGATCACACCTTGGAGATATCATCCCCCTTTCTCAAAACATTGACTCTTGGTCTGGTCATTGGATCATAGTACTGTTCTTTTTGAATGTCAGCTGGAGTTAACTGTGGTAAGAAACTCAAGTCCAAGGCTGCAAAATTATAATAGGCAGCTGGCACGCATGTTTTTGGGAGTCCCAAACCTTCTGCCAAACAATTTACAGGTTCAGAGGACAGGACTTCTTCTTGGTCGAACTTATGGCATAGTGCATTTACAGACTGCTCGGGGATGCCCACCCACTATTGGCCAGGAACAGGTCTTCATGAAAGAGCATCCGCATCTACAGTGCTTGCTACAGATAAGTTGCTCGGTAACGCAGTATTCCTCAGCCGGCGCAGTACACTTAAGCAGTATGCCGACAGGTACCCAGTGGTATGAAGGAATACCTTGTTAAGGCCTCGTTAAGGCTCAGTAGTGCAGTACATTGTTAATTAATGAATCCCTGCATTATCAGCTTAAATGCTCCAGGTGGCGCTGTTTGCAGTTAGATTTATCTCAGCAATTTGTAGTTGTCCAGCAGGTGTCCCGAAAGTCCACCTGCTGCACTTCTACTTTATTGAAAATCCAGCCATACTAATTTAGTGCATTAGCTGCCACAAATATTTGTATCCAATAGGTGCAACTGTAAACGTGCCTGGCATGAGAAGGCATTCTTGCCATTGCAGTCTCTGGTTTTGAATAGGAACCACCATATCATTTTTGAACAGGGTATCACTGTCTAGTGCTGATGCTCCAAAAGCATACAAGTTTTTTTTCAAAATTCTTTTTTTTGCATGCTCTCAGAAGCACAAGCCCAATACCAGTGATTTACTGTACATGCATAATGATATGTACTTGTAGCACTGTTAGTTCATTCTTTGAACATCTACAGTATGAGAAATTACCAATTGTATTTCTGGCTTTGCTGTGTCCTGGTTTCCCTAGAGCTGACATGGTGCTGTATGAGGTAATAATTGGGCTGTTTTTCCCCAACTTGTATTTCCAGTGCTGTGAAGCCTGACTCACAAAGGCGGACTTGCATTGTTATCACTGAAATCTGGCTTCTGGCATCAAGATGATAGTTTCCCCAAAGCCTGTAATTATCTGATATCTTAGTATTTTTGACAAATGGGCACCGTAAGTAGCAGTATTGAAAGTGACCACTTGCTAGTACTGCCCCTGCACCAAGCAAAATGGATGCAATCCTGATGCTGTTGCTTACTCTTACGGCTTGTATTTGTTAGGCTGTGTACTGTAGTCGCTTGCTGTACACATTTTGCAAGTGTAATAAAACAAGTTTCTTTTTCATTTGAAATAGATGTTTTCCAAGCTGTTTTTATGTTATAACCGGTTACTGGAGTGGTATCAGTATTTACTGCCAACATATGCCAAGGATAGCATCTCATGCCAACATTTATTTCAGTGCTATCAGCACCAATTGGCACAATGGCAAGAGTGAGCATCAGCAGTCCCACTCAGAGCTGATGAGCCCTCCACTGCTGTGACTCTTAGAATGTTACATACAGTACAGTTACGCTCAGTTAAACACAAATGGTGCATCTGGTTTCTATATATTGTATGACTCTGTGTATAACTGGCTTCTATGTATTTGTTTAATATGCACTGTGAGACGGGTACAGACAAATAAAAGAATTGCCTCATCTCTTAAAGCAAAAGGCATGCATTTTGGTGGCTTTTTGAATACAGTATATTATTTATATATTACACCTTGAATACTGTGTTATGAATCTGTATGATTAGTGATAGAAATATTTTAATTCCCTGCTACAAGATATGTCTAGTAAATTGCCACGTGTTCTGATTTACAAGAGGTTTTAGGACAAAGTTGCACAGAGTGTGACTGAAGTCAATAACAAAAGGTGCGATTAACTTTGTTTGTGTGGGTGGGATGGCTATATTAATTCCACCTAAACAGTGTCCAAGTGCAAATGTGAAAAACAAAGTAACTAAAAAAGTATTTATTGTCATTCTTAGTGAGTAAGTTGGGTGCTAGTTCAAATAAATATCAAGTCCATATTTTATGTCTTTTGTAATTCATATTCCGGTCATCAGTTGCTTTGCCAGAAATACAAAAAAATAGAGAAACAAATAAATAAAGAAATAATGTATAATCTTGTTTCTTTTTGTGTGTGTGTGTTGTTGGGTGGGTGTGTAGAGTGGTTGTTGTTGCAATTAGCATCACTACATATTGTTTACATCGAGATGCACTCATATAATACACACTCACATACTATACACTAGTAGCACAAAGGATGTAATTACACACAACAAAATTCATGAAGTGCAGTATTTCATCATCTGTTGATGGCATGGCTCTTTCCCTATCACATGTCAAGTGTCACATAAACAGCACCTTATTTATTTAGCTAGCAGGTATGGAATGTAGTTTTACATATGGATGTGCATGAATTTTATGAAAAGAGAAAGGACCTGGTACCCCAGTTCTGTGCCTATGATCATATAACATTGTATTAAATATTGTGGCACAGACTCTCCTTTACCCTCAACAAAATGAATGCACAATTACTGTATGTCGTTATCCCACATGCCAATGCAAGTGACCATCTGCATTACAGGGCCTTTCAATGTTAGCCACAAACAAAGCAGGGTTACTGCACTCATAACTAAATCCCCAATCTCTGCGAGTTATTTTATCACTGCCACTGGATACACTGACCCCTGTAACAACATAAATGGCTTTGTGCCTTCCAAAACACTGGCTCCAACATACAGTAACTGATTATCATTTCAAGTTTTGTGGCATTAAAAGAGGATCACAACAGTCTCTAAATTTAATACTGTTCTCATTTTATCACTGTGTCAGTCACCTCCCTTGAGTAAATTTATACCTGTTACTATGCATCAGATTCATATTTTTGTACGGTAATGATTTGATGATATACTATGCATTTTATTTTCAGTACATTCCTGCTCACACTGTCATATGTTTGATTTGACTGAAGCACTGGATCTTAACATTTATTAAAGCTGACCCCTCTCCTCCTCGTTAACACCTATCTAACCAAGTTATAATTTTTAACATACATTGTTGTCTATCTGATCCCATTCAAATCTACACTCTACAATTATATTTTTATTTGTTAATTTTTCTGGCTGTTTTAGCTCCCCCCCCAACTGACACTGTCCCTTACAAAGTACATCAGATCCCAAAGTGTAAATATTACAGGCTCAAATGGTTGAATTGTGTAGCTACTGTATGAGCAATAGCTCCAGTGCAGGTCGACTCGCTCCACTGGTTAGTTTCGTGGAGGACAAGAGTGTGTAATCTGTGTAAAAAACAGTTGCCAAGAGTCAAAACATAAAAAAGACACACAGACTCTGTTAAAAATGGTAATCTTTATTAAATCCAAGTATTCACAATGAATACTGAAAGTTTTCAAAATCTGTCTAAAACCTACATTTGCAGTCGATCTTTAATAGGACTTGGGGTCACAACAAGTTAGTCGTCAGCTATGGTGGGAATTAAACCCTGAAATCCACTCTATCATGCTTCATGGTTCTGACCTTTACTGTTCTGCCTGTAGCAATGATCTGCTGATAGTGTGTGCCCCACTGTCATATCACATCCATGTGATCACTGTCTATGGGGAAAATTGAATTTCGGAGGCAAATTGCAACATTTCCAGCACTAGCAGTTAATGTGTTTTGTAATGCTACCATACTGATTTTTTTAACTTCTTGCAAGTGTTGTTCATTTGCTTTAAAATAGTTAAATCATTAATTTGAACTTTGCAGCTTGCCGTTTGAGAGTCAGAAAGCTATATCTATGCAAGATGTCAAACATTCTCCCAGAGAATTGCTGCCTGTGTGTTATTGTATCAGACAACAAATGAGTCCTTGTCTCTTTCCTCTCATGTTGAATTGAATTACAGCAAGTTGCAAAATTCATCAACTGCACATCATTATTGTTCACATAGTAGCACTCCATTTAATAAAAAAAGTTATGCCAGCCTGGTGGCACTGAGGGTTGAGGTGCTGGACGCTACGCCTCGCTCCACGCTGGTGACCCAGGTTCAGGAACGAGCCTGGGTTGTCAGGGGTCAGCAGAGGAGGACTAGGATTGAACATCCAATGACAGCTCTCCTAGTTCTGGGGATAAGTGAGGGATGTACACCATGCTCTACTGGTCCCTGGGTGATGCCCAGAGGTACTACAGAGGCATGGGTACCTAGTGGGGGAAGCACAGCAGACGTCTGCACGTTAGTGCACTGACATCATGGCATGCCTGTACTTCCATCGGGGGAGATAAGGGAAAAAGGCAGCACAAGCCCATGGCAGCTTGATGGCCACAGTTTCACTGGCCGATGATGCCTGAATGGCATGTGCCAGTAATGGATCCTCGCCGGGCACGGGGGCTATGGGGGGGGCCCCTTTCACAGGTGTAGATGCGTCTGCCAGCTGGGCGTGCAAGCTTCAGGTTATCCTTCCAAAACTTGCACATCATAGTAAACCAGGGGATCAAAGCCACAGCTGTTTCAAGTTCCTCCCTGTCGCACAACACAAGGTTAAAGATCCTTTGCCTATAGGGCCCCCACCTGGCTCAATGGTCTTGCTAGCGACACTATCTCTACCACCCTGCTCAGTGCTTTCAAATCCAGGCTCCAAAACACCCTCATTGCCTCTAGCACCTGTGACTTCCCTGGCTAGCAAATCAGCACTCCTCCTGATACCTGTTGTGTGGGTTTTTTTGGCCCCTTCTCGCACTTGCCTCCATGGGCCCCCCTCTCATGCTCTTATCCTCCAGACAATGCCACCATGGTCACTCTACCCACCTTTCCCCGCCATCTTCTCACTATCCCTCTCTTTTCTCCCCATCCCCCCATCCCATACCCTGTCTCTTTCTTTTAACTCCTTCCACCCCGACTTCCTTTCCCTCACTTCCTCTCCCTCTACTATTCCCTTGTTTCCCTTCCCCGCACAGTATGTGTTTGTGTCCTGTCTTTAAATCAACCCAAATGTTATTTGTCCTATTGCAATTTATGTAATCTACTGTAACATTGGACGCGGAACCTTTGTAAAAGAGCCATGGCTCAAAGGTATTTGTAATCCTAGACTCAAATAAAAAAATTAAAATAAAAATGTGTCACACTGAATTCAAGAGATCATGGGAGAGCTTCATATCATGTTATGAGAATACTTCACACAGACAGCACTGCTCTAGGAGAACGTTTGACAGCTTGCAGTTATATATTTCTGATTGTAACATGGTAAAGTGAAAAGTTCAAATTTACCTCCATTGATCAGGATGTTAAAGATTACAGTGACATACTGTACTGCTCAGTTCAGTTTAAGTGCATGATCTGATGGACAAGGTGCTACTCTGACAGTGCGTAGGAAACACCTGATGTGTTTCACTCACTATATGGAGCTTTATGGAGTCTGCATAATTTCATTCAGAAAAGTCACTAAAACAGTACAGTAGAAAAGAGGTAAATGTGCAACCAATACTTCTATCAGTAAAGTGCAAATCGATAAATAAGATAAAGCAACCCTTCAAATACTATACAGTATGTCAATAATGCCAGCAATAAAACCAGTGACAACCTACAGTACAAAAACTTGCTGCTTTTACCAGTGCAGCCTAGTAGTACTCCTACCTGTCTGTTTAAGTAATCTGATAGATTACCTTTAGCAGAAACACTTTAGGAGAATTTAGTAGGACTGATATTTTTTTGTTTTATTAAACACTGTGTTTTTTTTTTCATTACTAGTCATTTTGTATATTCTTTTTTTTTCAATATCAGAATGCATATCAGTCTAGCTTAACTCCCTCATCAGTTAAAGTCCAAACCAATTTGCAATACTGATCTGGACAGTCAGTGATTTAAAAAAAAAGTTTAGGGGTCTGCTGTCATTCACTCTGTTACTCAGTTTATCTGCAGTACTGAAGAAAGGCAGTGTTAAATAAAATAAAAGCATTTGTATTTTACTATATTTTCAGAAGCGAGCCTCTGCAATAAAAAAATCTCTGTGTCCACTCTACTTAGACAGACCGAAAGACTTTATATGGTTGGCAGGATGAGTACATAAAGATGAGTTTGAGGGGATGGGTGATTTCTATTTCTTCTAATCTAATCATTTTAACCTGGCTGTCCTAAAGAAAGCATTCATTTGGGGGGTCTGTATCCCTAATCCCTTCAGGCACTCTGCATGCTTCTTTCAGATAACAGACTGAATAATGGCCACAGTAACAACATTTGTCAGATCCACCATGGCTGCATAATGAAGTTAGTGAAGTTGTGTGGAATTGCTAAGGAGTTATGGAGAAACAATACAATGATTTGTAAGTAGTAAGATTTGTTTTAGTTCCTGTTATAAGGAAGGCATACACGTTATTAGGAAAATACATGGAGGTGTACATTTTAATGGAAGAAATAGGAAGCACTGTAGGTTAACAAAAGAACCCCAGAGCAAATGCCACTGATGTATGTGTTATCCCAGATGATATTGGCCGGACAGCCAAATTTTAAAGAATACACAATTGCACATACCCCAATAATGCAAAGCATTATGGGAAACCTATGCAAATCCCCATGATGGTACAGAAGGTGGCAGTACATGAAAGAGTAATGGCTGGCATATGTTCAGCCTTGGGATTATTTACACAGGTTTTTTTTTTTTTTTAGAGAAACAGGGTTTTTGTCCATGAGGTGATGTAAGTTATATTTAAGCAATGTGTTGATGTCAGGAAGTCAGGCGTAATGATGATGGACTATAAGCAGAGAAAATGTGATAGCAACTTTCAGAGGGGGTCACTTTTGATAAGGGCAAGGTAGTTATGCTTGTGATAATGGAATATTAGGAAAGTATGAGGTCTATGCTGAAGTGGAGTACAAATATACACAGTTTCATAAGTATGTGCTCAGAGTGCAGGCAAATGTGATATGCAGGTTTGTTTTAGAAATAGGTGAAAATAGAAATACATGCAATTGATAGAAAGATAGATAATTATGTAGACATGCAGGCCCTGTCCACACTACACTTGAAAAAGCTGTAATGGATTCAAACCATTACAGTCTGTAAATGTTACTGTGTGTCCACACTGCCAGTGAACAATGTGGATAATGGTTTGAAAACATTACAGCCTGTCCACACTGAGTATGATAGTGTGTGTGGTCTCAGCCCTTTAGTAGCAGTGCACATCCCATGGTGCACTCGGTGATGACAGCTGCATTTTGAGATGCCCCCCTACATGTCCTATGGAGTACTGTGTATATGGCACAGTTCTATTACATAAATAACCATATTTCACTGTTATGAGACACACTTATGTTGTGGAGGTGACAGAGAGAGGTTCGAGGGAGTGGGAGATCTGTATGTTGGAATCGGGGGCTATGTCAGTGAGAGTGAGGGAGGGAGGGAGAGAGAGAGGGAGACATGGCATCAGTTCCACCAGTATTAGGGCACCTGGGCACAACAGACGTTCATGTACTGCTGCTGTATGGCTGAAGGCAGACCCTCTACTACTGCCTTCAGTGTTCCCCACTGCTCCACTGTACACAGTGTCACATGTCTATTGTCTACCATAGCAGTGCTCCATGATGCACTCAGGAGCTCCACTAATGTATGTGTTCACTACTGGCACTGCTCTGCAGGTAGTATTGCTGACACATCACACATGGGCAGGCAGGGTACTCACAACACTCAGCACAATGAGAAGAGTAGTCAAGGACAGTACACGGATACCATCAGGAGGTGGCCCTCAGGAAGGCAAGTGCAGACAGAGAGGTAGGTTCAGTAGGGACATGGGGGTATACCTGGGGGGGTGCATACAGCTGTCAGGTTACTGTGGTATGGAGGCACCCCAGTATTGTAGCCTACACCTGTGCTCCTCACTGCTGTCTGCATATGTCCTGGTAGCCTCCGATCTCCCTGCATGCAGTGAAACAGTGCTGCAATGTGTACAGGTATAGTGGGAGACTGGACACTACATGGTGGAGCATTTAGATACAATTGCAAATAAAAACTGATAAAGCTGTAAAGCTGTAAATAATAGTGAAATAACCACACTGGTAGGCACACCATAAAGTGGTTCTTGGAAGGATACAGATTGGAGATGGCTAAATTAAAGGAGTAGTCCACCCAGAATTTACAAAAACATATGTTATGCAGAGTGTTTTGATTTTTATGTAAAGTCCTAGTGTGTGTCCTTCCCTCTGTCTGCTATTAGGAGTTTTTCCTAAATTAGGCTGCTAACTTTAGGATAGTTTTATGACCCCCGGACATCTCCATCACAAATAGGTTTATTGTCTTCTGCCTCCTACAATGCACCCTGTCTCATGTGACAGTGACGTAGCCAGGCCCATAGATTTAGCATATGCAGTGCTTTTTAAAATCAGTTCACAACAGCAGAGCTTTGTAACTATTCTTATCCAGTGAGCATAAATGGCAACAGTTACAATATAGCAGATGCCCAAGAGCTACCTAACTGGGGTTTCTGCAAGAAAACAGCTACTAAATAGCTTTAATTCACTATTTGTGTTTTTTGGGTGTGTCATGTCTAGCTAGCAGTAATATGTATTTTCATTTTAAAATTTAATTTCATCAAACTACGCACAACAATAAAAAGCACAGAAATTGCCCCAGATCATCACTGCTATAATTAGTAAAGACTGTAGCAGTTCTCTTACAGAAAACTCACTCAGTTAGCTCTAAAGTATATGCTAAACTGTAAATGTAGGTACCAGCATTCTTTTTTTTTTTTTTTTGCAGGAGAGACACACTAAAGCTTGTTTACAGGTGTGACCTGGGAGCACAAGAAAGTTAAGTGATTTGTTCATGGACACACAATACGCATGTGGAGGCTGTGGGATTCAATCCCGGGACACCAGGTTTTCAGCTCAGAGGTTTACACCACCGCACTATACTGCCTCCTCTATTCTAATAGGTAGATCTGTCAGTTAGTGCTGATTTTCCTCTGTGACATGATTTTCAATTTTTTTTTGGTTACAAACGTGAAGTATCTTTTTAATGAAGTATACAAAAATGTATGTGCGAGTCATTTAGGTTGGCGAATATTTGTTTTATTATTTGAAAAAGTGTGTAGTGCAATGAACCATTGTAAAATGGGATCAAAGGTGTAGCTGAAATAGTCACCGTCATCCATCCTGTTTTCATGTTATACCACACACAGGAGAAAAAGTATTTTGCAGTTTCTAGGTTGCAGCTTCATACCATACACTTCATTTGTAAAAACAAAAATGAAAATCATGTCACAGACCAAAATCCATACTAAATGTTAGTTCTACCTAATAGAAAGCTGGTACCTAGATTTATAGTTTAGCAAAAACTTGAAATCTAACTGAGCCAGTTTTCTGTAAGAAAACAGCTAGGGCCAGATATTCAAAACTTTTCCCCGGGGCTAAATTAACACTGCTTGGCAGGCAAACTTAGCCCGGAGCACAAAACAAGCCATATTCAAAAGGAATATCCCAGGGCAAACAGCTTCTGAATATAGCATGGGAATGAGGCCAGGCAAACTGGGCTGGGGGTGCAGGGCAAACTTAGCCCTGGAATAAGACAGCTCTGAATATGGCAACCAGTAAGTGCAAACCACAACAGCAACACAGTGCACAGCGATGTGAAGGTAGGTAGAGATGAACTATGTGGCCAATGTGTGTGCCAGCAAATGCGTGGACCCAGTACAACTGTAGGTAGCAGCATATGTGAAAGTACAGTGTGCAAAACTGTAAAATATTCCCCAAACTGTTAGCGCAGAGCTAACACATTTGCACAGGTTTAGCACAGGACTAAACCGTTAGCCCGGTGCAGACACATTTGCCCAGCACTAAACTTTGCCATATTCAAAACTGACATGCAAATGAGCCTACTTAGGTAGTCTATGGGCAAACATCCAGATTAGCATCTCATTATGCCCTGATTTTCATGCAGTTTGCACCGGGCTACCTGTTTAGCCCTGTGCTAAACCCGCGCAAACGTGTTAGCGCTACGCAAACAGCTTGGGGAATATTATACAGTTCTGAACACTAGTTCCACATGCGCTGCTGACTGCAGCTGTACTGGGACAACACAGCATAGGCACAGATGGTGGTGGTGCTGCATGCAACTGTCACATTGTAGGTCATGCTACAGTGCACAGCAGAAACTACAGTAGCAAGGGGGCCAGTAGTGTGTGGGCACAGCAATGCCTATGGTGTGTAGGGCAGTGATGATGATTGCACTATACACAGTGAGAGGCCCAACCTGCAGGTGTTTACTGACAGTGGACATTACTGTTACGCTGTTGTGTGACCCACAGATGCTGCACCTGTGGCATGGGATGCTCACAGTGACATGTACATTTCTGGCTTTGTGTGCTATGGCAGTTGTACAGCTGTGTGGTATGTGGCCAGGGGGGCATATATTATCCCAAAAGGCACACTGGTGTTGGGGTATTCCCAATACTGGCCCATGTGCACTGCATGATGTGTCCCAGCCTTGTGACCACACCTGGTCTGTAGCACAGCCTCGCCACCCATACATGCTCCCCTCAACATCCTCCATTCCCACAGTGCTGCATGTGTGTGCTGACATCTGTTGGTGTCCACAGAAGTGTGGTCTGCAGGTGTGTGCTGTATGGCCACACTGTCATGCTGTCCACTGGTGGCAGGGTCACCACTTACTGCCTGGTATTGCTGGGACTGGTGGCAGATGATGGCATCATTGTGATGCCATCAGTTAGCAGCATGCTTCCTCTATGTTTGGCTTTATCTATGTGTCATATTTATTTGTTAGGGTCTCGAAAAACCCATGCTAAACCCAGGCAAACACTGCACAAAGCCATAGTGTCATGCAAAGCTGATTGCCCAGGATTAAGACAAGCTTTTCCTGGGCGGTAATGTGCACTGCGCTAAGTGTCATGCTAAGTTGCACAAAACCACTTAGCGCAGCGCTAGTCACTGAATATAGCATTGCGCCTGTATTCATGTCAGTTTGCCCCCCCCTTGCATACATTATAATTTTGCCCAGCGCAAATGACGTTTGCCCACATTATTTGGCCTTTTGAATATAGCAGACCCACGCTAATCCCACGCTAAACCTGCACAAACATTTTTTTGCCCAGCACAAAGTTTTGAATATCTGGCCCCTAGAGTCTTAACTAATTATAGCACTAATGATCTGGGCAATTTCTGTGCTTTTATGGCTGTGTATAGTTTGATGAAATTAAAAGTTTTAAAATTAAAACATTCCTGCAAGCTAGACCTGACACACATAGAAAACAACAATAGTGAATTAGAGCTTAATTTAGTAGCAGTTTTCTTATAGAAACCCCAGTTAGCTAGCTGTCAGGTGTCTGCTAATAGACTAATTTAGGAAAAACTCCTAATAGCAGACAGAGGGAAGGACACACTAGGACTTAACATATAAATCAAAACATTCTGCATAACATGTTTTTGCAAATTCTGACTAGACTACTTCTTTAAAACTGCAAGCCCAGTAAAACTATACAATGCAGCCTCTTGTTGTACTGACATGCTTTAGTTGATGCAAAATACAGAGTAAGGCGGTGGGGGCAGGGTTGCAGGACAGGTCTGAATAACACCATATACCCACCAGGAGGGACTTTCCATCTCTTTGAATGTATTTGTGAAAATGTGTGACCAGGAGAGGAACGTAAGCTACTAATTGGGTAGTGTAATGAACCATTGTAAAATGGGATCAAATGTGTAGCTGAAATGGTCACTGTCATCCTGTTGTGTTCATGCTATACCACACACAGGAGAAAAAGTGACCTTAAAGTATTTTGCAGTTTCTAGGCTGCAGCTTCATACTATACACTTCATTTGTAAAACAAAAATGAAAATCATGTCACAGACCAAAATCCATACTAAATGCTAGTTCTACCTAATAGAAAGCTTGTACCTACATTTATAGTTTAGCAAATACTTGAAATCTAACTGAGTGGGTTTTCTGTAAAAAAAAACAGCTGGAGTGTTAACTAATTATAGTGCTAATGATCTGGGCAATTTCTATGCTTTTCTAGTTGTGTATAGTTTGATGAAATTAAGTGTTAAAATTAAAACACTCCAGCAAGCTAGACCTGACACACACAGAAAACAACATTAGTGAATTAGAGCTTAATTTAGTAGGGGTTTTCTTACAGAAACCACAGTTAGCTAGCTCTCAGGTGTCTACTAATAGGCTTGCAGACAGAGGGAGGGACACACTAGGACTTAACATACAAATCAAAACACTCTGCATAACATATGTTTTTGCAAATTCTGAGTGGGCTGTGGACTACTCCTTTAAAACTGCAAGCTCAGTAAAAAATATACACTGGAGCCTCTTGCTATACTGACATGCTTTAGCTAATGCAAAATACAGCGTAAGGTGGTAGGGACAGGATTGGAGGACAGGTCTGAATAACACCATATACCCACCAGGAGGGACTTTCCATCTCTTGGAATGTATTTGTGAAAATGTATTGACCAGGAGAGAAATGTAAGCTGAGCCAATGCTGTTTAAACAAGTGCTGTATAGGGATGCAGTTTCAGGCGTTTCCTTCTGAAGCTTAAGCTCTGATGCCCCAGGCAGCTCTGATAGTCAATTGTTCCAGCATGATAGATCCACCTCATGTCCCTCCCACATGAACCAAAAAAAAGGTGGGTGAATCTTTAAGAACTTCTTGGGTGGAGGTGGGGGTTGATCTTACTCCCCCCCCAAAAAAACTAATGCTGCCTCCCACTACTCAGGTTCCAGTTCTTGTACCTAACACTTAAGAAAGAAAATAATGCACTGCACCCATTGACTAACATGTAAGTGTATTTATTTGAGGGCAGAAAACATTTCTTGGAGGAGGGTAAGGTGGAGGAGACTATTTACACCTTCATTCAGTTCCACAGACAGAAAACATGACATCACTCCTTTTGTACATGCAAAATGACTGCAGGCTCCACCTACTGCAGCCATAAAAACAGGTTGAATTATATTGTTAACCTAATTTATGCTTGAAACAGTCAAAAACGAGTAAAATTACTCAGACCTGCACCTGGGAGCTGTGCTCGGCATAAAACAAGTAATATATAAAACATTAGATTACCAGCACCAGCTTAACACTACCTCTCTCCACACTTTAGAGTCAATCTGGATTAGCCATAAGTGGAAAAAGGAAGCACATACAACTGCATGAAGTGCTAAAAGTGCTTCATTTTATTCCTGCACATAAATGCACCCTGCTTCCATCCACGCTGTCTCCAAATGAAACAATGCAGTCCCTAATGCGTTTCACGCCCCCGGCGCTTAACCATAGGAATAGAAAGTCAACAATATAGTGCCATTTAAATAACAAAAACCTCTTAAAGTGCTAGTACACAAATACACCATATAAAAACATTTCCTAATGTCATCAAAACACTGTCAAAACTTATTAAAAGACATATCCAGGCTTATCAGAACTTTTGAAAAAAACATGCGTTAGTGCAAAGCTTATTTATCCTAAATCCTATAAATTATTTATTATTTAAAAACATTATTCTTTAAAGTTAAACATTACCACTATTATATACCAGTGCCCTCCTACAATTTCTTGGGGATCCACTTTGTATTCAAGTGTTAGCTGTAAAAAAATAAATAAAAGATTTTTAAGTTAGCATATTCTCACATTTTTCATATCAGTAACAAATCTAAACTGACATACAATAATCATCCAACTGAAATATATATAATTAATCTTTACTTCAAGAATGGTTTTAGATCAATTCTATCTTTTAAACCATGTCTCTCTGACCTTCCAGTGGCAAATATCCAATACTGCTCATGCTTTAAAAGGACATTATCATGGTCACCTCTTCTTGGGCTTTTTATGGGTTTCTCAATGCCCATGAATGACCAAATGTGTTCCTCTGGATTTGTCACTTGACCTAAATGTATGGCAAGACCATTCTTTTGATCCTTATTTTTTATTGCTCTCAAATGCTCACCCATTCTTTCTTTTAGTTTCCTTTTTGTTTTTTCCTATATAAAAACACCACAGCTGCAGGAAGCCATATAAATGACTCCCTCTGTGCTACAAGTAATAAACCATCTCACTTTAGTTATTCTTTCTGTTTTAGGATTAGTGAAAATCTTAGTTTGTATAAGGGACTTACAAAACTTACAGTTACCACATTTAAAGCAGCCATCCTGTTGCCTTAGTAACCACATCTTTACTTGTTCTGGTTTTGGTTGAACAGAATGTACTAGTCTATCTTTCAAGCTTTTCCCCTTCCTATGTACCATTCTAGGTTCCATATTTTTAAGATCTTTCAAACCAGGATCTAAACTTACAAGGTGTCAATGCTTACTGACTATTTGTTCCATTTCTTTGGACTGTGTATTATATGTGCTTACAAATTTTAGTCTCTGATCATTTTTCTTTTTTTCATCTGTTTTTTTCACTAAAATATCCTGTCTATTTAACGTATCAACTTCTTCTCTGGCCTCTAGAATGGTATTGATGGGGTATTTTCTCTCATATAATCTGCTTTCTAGCTCATTAGCTCTTTTTTCATAATTTTCTCTAGTACTACAATTCCTTTTCAGTCTCAAAAATTGTCCCTTAGGTATACCAGTTATGGTGTGGTATGGGTGGCTGCTATTGGCTTGCAAAATTGTATTTCTATCTGTATTTTTTCTATACAGATCTGTACTAATCCCTCCTCACCCATCTTTCTTAATTGTTAGATCCAAAAAATGAATCTGTATGGAACTAAATGACAATGCAAATCTCAAGTTTGTGTTACTTTGTTCCAAAAATCTAACAAACTCAAAAAGTTCATTTTCTGTGCCTGTCCAGATGATGAAAATATCATCAATAAAGCTCACATGAATGTCAATTGTGTCCCTATATGGATTTGTGCTCCAGTTTCTGATAACATCTTCCTACCATTTGCCTAAATACAGGTTTGCATAATTGGGAGCAAAAGTAGCCCCCACTGCAGTTCCTTTGACCTGTATATATTGTTTCTCCAAAAAGGAAAAAAGTGTTAGATGTTAAAACATGTCTTGCCATATTTACTAGCATTTATGTAGGTGGATTTTTCTCTTCTCTCATATTCAAATAATATTCAACTGCCTTAAGGCCCCCATCATGAGGAATATTAGAATACAGGGACTCAACATCAAGTGTAACAAGCAAACTATTTTCTTCAATCTCAATTTCTTGCAATACAGAAAGTATATCTCATGTATCTCTTATATAAGATGGTATTTTCTGGGCCAAGGGCTTAATGTAATAATCCACATACTGGGATAATGGTTCTGTTAAGGAGCCATTCCCTGATACAATGGGACAACCTGGGGGGTTAATAAGACATTTGTGTATTTTTGGAAGTATATAAAAGGCAGCTCTCATAGGGCTCTGTACACTCAAGAATGAATAAATGTCTTCTGATATCCACCCTTTTTCTTTAACCTCCTTAAGGTAACTGTCAATTTCCTCTTTATTTATTAAAACTGGATCTGTTGTTACTTTTTTGTAAAATACAATGTTACTTAGTTGTCTATTTACTTCCTTTAGGTATTTGTCTGTATCCATTACAACAATGGAACCTCCCTTGTCTGATTTTTTAATAGTAATGTTTATATCCTTTCCCAATTCAGCAAGTGCATTTTTTTTCAGCTGCATCTAGATTATCCAGATCATTTTTACTTCTTTTTTGCAGACTTTTGTCCAGATCTAATAAATCCCTCTCACAGCTCTTAACAAAAGTCTGCAGAGCAGGAGTTAATGATGGACAAAAAGTTGATGGAGGTTTAAATTTATAAATACCCCTATCATCAGTATTTTCCAAACAACCAGTTACACTTACCCTTGGGTCTGTGGTAATATCTTCTTCTCTTCTTTTAAAAAAAGAATGCAGCCCAAGATTTCTCATTAACTTGTGACAGTCCACTATTGTTTCAAATAGGTCAAATCTTAGCTTAGGAACAAAAGATAAACTTTTATGTAAAAGTTCAATTTCTATAACAGTCAGTTCCTTAGAAGAAATATTAATAACATTATTCATTTCAGTCTCTGTTACAAGTTGACTCTCATATTCCATCCTCTTCCCCCTCTGTTTTGATAATTGTTGCCTCTTCCTCTTCTTAATCCTTCCCCTGATCCATTTTTTGGCACTTGATTATAATTTAGACATTGGCTCCGTCTTGGGCCTTTTGGTGTTCTCACATGGTCCAATTCATCAATACAATCCTCTTCTCCTAGATATGTATCTTCTAGGCTACTCAGCTCTTCCCTTTGCCTTTCATTGGATTTAGAAATGAGAATTGGTCTAGTGGGTGTGGTGTCATGTACTCTAGGACTAGTATTACATTTCACTTTCTTGCCCCATTCAAATATATTGCCAGTCAAATAATCATTTGTATCTCTTTCAAACTTTGATTTTTTTTAATGTCCTGAATTTTCTTATCAGACTTTATTATATTTTGTCTAAAACTCTGACAATATTCATCATAAAGTGGATGATCACTGTATTTGCACAATGCTTCTTCTTTTATTTTAATCTCATCTTCTGTTTCTGCTGTTAACACTGCATTTTCTTTCAAAATCAATTCCATGTACTGTTTACTACCTTCATGGCTTATTTAATGCCAACTCTTTAAAAATCCTTTCCTTTGTGGACCAAATGAGGGTCTCTTCATATTCTTAAACCATGTGGAACTTGGTCCACTTCTAAATAAGCTTTTAATGAAATCTTTTCCCAATATAGTCTTTTTGCCCTGAACGCTGCCCTTTCAAACTGTTGGAAAGCTTGTTTTATATTAGAAGGGCTTACCTCAGGGTTCTGCATTTTTTTCAGCAGCTCTGCAAAGGTATCCGTTTCCATTTCATAATTTCTAAAAATTAAATCTTTAAAAGAGGGATTCACTCCGGAGCTTTGCGTATGTGCACTTTCTGTTCTTTTTGACATGACTCTCTCATTTCCCGAAGCCATTTCACTTAAACTATTAGTTCCCTGACTTTCAGACAATTTTCTTCAGTAGTTCTTCATTTTAGCTGAGCAGTTTTTCTTTCGGTGCAAAAATGGTCTTCATACAGTTCTGCAACTGGTAATACCCAAAAGGATGTATTAAACATGAAGCTATTCAAACAAAGCAGGTAATTTACTTGTCCCTTGTAGTTTTTTCTTTCAGTGCAGAGACACCTTCACATACCAGACTAGTTCATTCAAACCTGCAGTTTGTAACACCTGGTAACCATATTCAACATGAAGTGCTAACACCAGACGAATGACACTCTTGCTCCTTGCGTTTTTCTTTCAATGCAGAGTAATTTCCATGTGGCAAACAAATTAGTTCAGATCTGCAGTTTGTAACACCTGGAAGTCATATTCAACATGAAGCGCTAACACCAGATGAATACCACTCTCGCTGCTTGCGTTTTTCTTTCAATACAGAATAATTTCCATGTGGCAAACAAATTAGTTCAAACCTGCAACTGGTAGCACTTAATAGCTGTATTCAAACGTAAAGCAGCTCAAACCAAATGAGTAGTGCACTTGCTCCTTGATTAATTTAATTCTCAGTCTATGTTTTTAACAAATCACAGTAAAGAATACCATATAACTGTTAATAATGGCACTTTTCAGAGGCTGTATTAGTTTCTTAAAGTTCCCATGCATAAAGGTCTCCAAAATGTGAAACAGTCAAAAATGAGTAAAATTACTCAGACCTGCACCTGGGAACTGTGATCGGTGTAAAACAAGTAATATATAAAACATTAGATTGCCATCACCAGTTTAACACTGCCTCTCTCCACACTGTAGAGTCAATCTGGATTAGCCATAAATGGAAAAAGGAAGCACGTACAACTGCATGAAGTGCTAAAAGTGCTTCATTTAAGTCCTGTACATAAATGTACCCTGCTTCCATCCACACTGTCTCCAAATGAAACAATGCCGTCCCTAATGCATTTCACGTTCCCTAGTGCTTAATCATAGGAATAGAAAGTTAACCATATAGTGCCATTTAAATAACAAAAACCTCTTAAAGTGCTAGTATACAAATACATCATATAATTTATACTTGTCATGTTTAACAGTGAACAACAGTGATATTTGAATAGACTCTTATTTTACAGATACTGATCCATATATTGTGAAGAATTGCACTGCTGCCAGTACACAAACTGAAATTTAATATGTAAAGTTTGCCTGCAGAATTTGTAAGGGCTGGTACCACTTTATGTTTCTAACCTCTCAGTTTACCAAACATCATAAAGGATGTTTCAGTTATGTTTGGATGACTTGTTACAATTTGATACTTGTTGATAAAAGTACATAAACAAGGTATTGATTTGTAGCACATCAAAACTAATCACACAGACATGTTAAAACTAATCACACAGACATGTAATGGATATGTACAAGCTTCACTTGCCTTAAAATGAGCATAGTTTTTTACTCAGTCTTGACAAATAATCTGTTTAGCAGATAAGTACTGTGCAAGGGTATGCTTTTCTTGTTTACTTGTCACTGTCAGTCCTTTTCTGGCCCACTAAGTCATGTTTTTGTAAATAGCAGAGAGTTGAACAAATAATAAGCATAACATTTTCTTTTATTTGTTCTCCATGTAAAGTGTCTGAGGTTTTAAGAAGCTAATCATCCAGGGTTTGGATATACTGTAGCTTGTTCTGAGGTGGTTAGTAAAATTGGGAGCATGAGGCAAGAAGGGCACAAGAGTACGCGGAGAGCATGTATCAGGAGGAGAGATGGTGGGGGTTAATGGAGGGAGCAGAGTAGAGGGGCATGCCAGGGAGAGGGACAGCAAAAGGGAGGGTGGACAGGTGGAGGGAGAGAGGTAGGGGACATAGTGAAGGGAGGATCGTAGGGTATAGCAACTGTGGGGTGGCCATATTCACGAGTACTCTGTGGAGCCTGGGGGAGTCCCATATTTGTCAAAGGCTAAGGAGGATGGAGGCTGAACTATTAACACTGAGGAGGGAAATTTTATGGGCAGAAAGAGAAATGGAAAGGAGAAACACAGAGGATACCTGGGTGGAGGACAGAAGACAGGACATCCATTATTTATTTTGAATATTTTACATTACAATAGTTAAATCCATGTCATTCTTAGTTCAAACAATGTCTAAATTCATGATACCATTGACTTTCAGGAATAATTTATACACATACTGTGGACTCCACACACACCCATAAGAGTTACACCATTCTACAAAATTCTGTTCTTAACAGCAGTTTAGACTTCTGTATGAATTTTAGGATAATTACAAGAGTGACTGAAGGTAATACTGTATATTGTTGCAAAAGTCTCTCTGATTGTTGCAATTATAAACATTTTTAGATACAAACGTGCAAAGCTTAGATACTGTGTTGCATAGTGTTTACTACAATGAACACTATTACCTTTCTGTGCCTAACACTGTCTAAGATGCAGTATCTCCTAAATCTTGGTTTCTAATCCCTCCAGAACCCAAACTGCCAGGACCAAGGGAAAAGACTTGTATCATTTTGTGATATTTTAGTTAAGGTATTATAGCTTTTTGCAGCATTTAGAGGAAAGTCAGAAAATATGTTTTCCTACTATAATGTCAGGACATGTAGTATTTTTCATGTTTTTTCACAGGACACAGCTACCCAAAATCAGGACTGTCCTGCAAAAATCAGGACAGGTGGTAACCCTAAGATACAGTAGATCCTTGCTCTTGCCAGGCCCTAGCTTTACCTGCATGGACAGTGGAACTGTATGTGAATATTTAAAACATGGCTTAGTGATGCTGGTGCAGAGAAGCACCCATCACAGATCAGGTTCCAGAACACCACTAAGCTCAGCCCCTACCCTCCCGGTAGCCAGAATATTTTTCTTCCGCCCGGTATGACCAGGGGACAACACAAGGCAATGATGCGGTACTCACAAACTGAATTGACACTGAAATACAATATAAAGGTAAAAACTGCTTGTTCATATCAGTACAGGAATTCCTATTGAGCGAAGCATCACCATGATAAAGCCCTAGTGAGCAAAGCACCAGGACACCAGCAAAGTGGGTTCTTGACCTGTACCTGCATTGTGCTGTATGCTCAATCAATGTTTGCCTTGAATTTAAGCTTGAGTGTCAATTCCATTTATGTGCACTGCATCCTTGCCTTGTTTTGTAGACAGCAAATGGTGGGCGCCCTTCTGTGGTACCACCATTTCACCTTATACTGTGCATTAGTATCCATAGCATAACATTTTATGACAATACAAAAAAAATAAGATTTAACTAAATGGTAATTTTTTTGATTGTTTTTGTGGACCTTGTTACTGATGATAAGGAAAACCTCCAGTGGCAGTAATCTGTGACCACTGCATGGCACAAGATAGGTTCATAGGTGTGATACAAGTTCATGGGTCTTGCCCAATACAAACTCGTCGCCTAGTGGCGATATTCAAATTTCTTGTCTCCCATATACTTTATTTTATTTATTTTATTTTTTTAAAATTTGATAACAGAAAGGCACACTGAGCTGAGGCTCATTTCCAGGTGCAACCTGGTGCGACAACATACTTATCAAGTTCATGCTTAAACTGGGTCAAACTATTACTTGATACAACATCTAAAGGCAGGGAATTCCACATTGGAGGAAGCCTCTATGTAAAGAATTTATTTATTTTTGTGGCATTGTTTAGATCAGTTTTAAATTTAAGATTATGTGATCTAGTTATGTAACCTGATTCAATTCTTTGGAGACAAAGAGCTTCACATAAAATAGAATCATGTACTGACTTGTATGCTTTGCCAAGATCACCCCTCCATGCTCTATATTCCAGGGAAAAGAGTGCTAAAGTTTTGAGTCTCATACTATAATTTAAGTTGGAGAGGCTCTTTATTTTTTTTGTGAATCGTCTTTGGACCTTTTCAATTGAGGCTATACCGCCACTGGAAGTAGGAGTGCAAAAGGAGGCACAATAATCAATTTGTGATCTGACTAGACTGCAATATAGTGGAAGCAATACTTCTGGTTCTCTTCTGTTTATATGTTTAAAGATACATGAAATAATGCCATGACATTTTTTGATAATATTATTATTGTGTAAGACAAACTTTAAATCGTTTGAAATTGTAATTTCTAAGTCTTTCTCATGTGTCATAGATTGTAATTTATAATTATTTATATAATAAACAGCATTCCTATTACATTTACCTAAGTGCATCACTTCACACTTAGCAGGATTAAATGACATTTTATTTTTTACAGACCATGTAAATAAATTGTCAAGATTAGTTTGTAATGATTTAATTGAGTCAAGATTATTAACAATGCAGCCCAGTTTGCTGTCATCAGCATATTTATGTATCCACACATCATCTGTGGTTTGCATACTAGTGATTAAAAAATTAAATAACAAGGGGCCCAAAACGGAGCCCTATGGGACACCTCTACTCACACTTCCCCAATCAGACAGAAAACCTTTAATACTAACTCATTGTTTTCTATCATTCAGCCATGAGTCGATCCAACTAACAATATTTGGATTGAAGCCATAACTTATCAATTCCTTAATCAATATTCCATGAGGAATGGAATCGAAAGGTTTTTCAAGATCCAGAAAAATAACATCCACAGACAGACCCTGATCTAATGCCATACTTACTGGCTCAAAAATATTTATAAGGTTGAGTTGACAGGATCGACCCTGAACAAAGCCATATTGACTGATATCCTGAAAGTTAATGGTTAGTAAATGATCTAACATCTTCTGCTTTAAGATTCTTTCCATAAGTTTTCCAATGCATGAGGTAAGGTTTACAGGTCTATAGTTGCCCACTGTCTGTTTGTTTCCCCCCTTGTAAAAGGGAACAACAGTGGCTATGGTCCAATCTCTTCTAGCATAAACTTCAAATAGAGATGCATTAAATAGAGAAGTGAGTATATCTACTAACTCATGAGCTAGATCTTTGAAAAATGTTGCTGGTATTTCATCAGGCCCAGCAGAAAAGTTAGCTTTAGTTGCCTGTATAGCTTTTAAAACTTCCTCATGTGTAATGACTGGATAATTTACACTAGGAACAACATTTACCATACTATCAGCATCCTTTATTTTAAAGACACTTAGGAAATAGTTGTTAAATTCTTTAGCCATATCGGATTCATCTATTAATGGAACGTTATCTTTAATCAATGGACCGATAGTTGCTGTTTTTCCTCTTATTGAACCCAGGTAATTGTAAAACTGTTTTCTATTAAACTTAGTCATAGTTGCTAATTTTAATTCCATCTCCTTTTTTGGTGTCTAAATAATTGTTTTACATAGATTGGAAATTTTTGTAAATCTCAGTTTTTTTTCTACAGTACAGTCTGCTTTATATTTATAATATGCTTTCTTTTTTCCCCCTAATTAAGCATTTAGTTTTTCCATTAAACCATGGAGGCACTCTTTTATTCTTATGGTTATATTTTTTATTCTCCGGTACCCATGTCTCTATACAATAATCAATTTTTCCTTTTAGAATTGACAAAATTTGCTCACTATTTTTATCTTTTAACTCTGATTTCCAGCTCCATTTTGTGAGATATTTTTTTATAGCTACAGTGGCGTGAAAAAGTATTTGCCCCCTTCCTGATTTTCTCTGTTATTGCATATTTGTCACACTGGATGTTTTCAGGTCTTTAGACAAAATGTAATATTAGATAAAGGGAACCTGAGTGAACAAATAACACTTGTTTTTTTTTTTTATTTCACTTATTTAATGAAAAAAGTTAACCAACAGCAATTGGCACTGTGTGAAAAAGTAATTGCCCCCTTACACTTAATAACTGGTTACGCCACATTTAGCTGCAATGACTGCAACCAAACACTTCCTATAATTCAATATCAGTCTTTCACATCGCTGTGGAGGAATTTTAACCCACTCTTCCTCGCAGAACTGCTTTAATTCAGTAACATTTGGTAGGTTTTCAAGCATGAACTGCTCATTTCAGGTCCTGCCACAGCATCTCTATTGGGTTTAAGTCTGGACTTTGACTAGGCCACTCTAAAACATTAATTTTACTTCTTTTTAGCCATTCTGATGTGGACTTGCTTTTGTGTTTTGGATCATTGTCTTGCTGCATGACCCAACTACGCTTCAGCTTCAGCTGCGGAAGGATGACTGGACATTCTCCTTAAAATTTTCTGGTACAGAGCAGAATTCATGGTTCCTTTAATTATGGCAGTCATCCAGGTCCTTAGGCAGCAAGCATCCCCACACCATCACACTACCACCACCATGTTTGACTGTTGGTATGGTGTTCTTACTGTGGAATGCTGTGTTTGCTTTACGAGACATTATGGGATCCATGTTGTCCAAAAGTTCCACTTTGGACTCATCTGTCCATAGAATATTTTCCCAAAAGGCTTGTGGATCATCCAGGTGCTTCTTGGCAAATGAGAGACGAGCATTTATGTTCTTCTTGGTTAGCTGAGTGGTTTCCGCTACTCTCACATGAAGCCCATTTTGCCCAGTCTCTTTCTGATTGTGGAGTCATGAACACTGACCTTAGCTGAGGCAAGAGAAGCCTGCAGTTCTTTGGATGTTGTTTTAGGATCCTTTGAGACTTCTTGGATGATTTTACACTGCCCTTGGAGTAATTTGGCAGGCTGCCCACTCCTGGGAAGGGTCACTACTGTTCCAACTGTTCTCCATTTGGAGATTATGGCTCTCACTGTGGTTTGATGGAGTCCCAGAGCCTTAGAAATAGCTTTGTAACCCTTTCCAGACTGATAGAGGGCAACACAATGTTTTCTGATCTTTTCAGGAACTTCCTTTGATCATGGCATAATGTGCTTGTTGAATCTTTGTGCTGGCAATGTGACTCTGATGGTAAGGGCCAAAATAAGTGAGGTTTATATTGAGCAGGGCTGGCTGTAATCAAGCCTGGCTGTGTTCAATCAGCTGACTCTAATTATCCCTTTAATTGGGCTGATTTAACTAGGGGCAATTACTTTTTCACACAGTGCCAATTGGTGTTGGTTAACTTTTTTCATTAAATAAATGAAATAAGTAAAAAAAAAAAGTGTTATTTGTCCACTCAGGTTCCCTTTATCTAATATTATATTTTGTCTAAAGACCTGAAAACATCCAGTGTGACAAATATGCAATAATAGAGAAAATCAGGAAGGGGGCAAATACTTTTTCACGCCACTGTACATAATTGGCTTTCAGGAAATTTCTTGTCTTGGTAATATCTAGATTCATAGTTATACAGTTTTCTAAACTCCATATAACCATATTATGATCACTGTCTCCTAGGGGTTCAATTACTCTTTGTGTTTCTTCCAAATTAGGTATGTTAGTAAGAACAAGATCGAGAATATTTTCATTCCTAGTGGGTTCCATGACAAGTTGTTCTAAGTTATGCTGAAGAGTTAATTCAATAAATCTATGGTCTTGTTTAGATTTTCCAGTTAAAGTCAGCCGATTTATTGTAGGAAGGTTAAAATCTCCCATTAATATTCAATTTTCATAGTTATCTAGATGTTCAAGAGTATGAAAAAAGTGTTGTTTCCACTGAGATCTAGGTTCAGAGAGCAATAACATAGTCCATTTGTATACTTCTGATCATTTTGTACCTGAACAAGTACAATTTTAGAATCATTTGGTGTATTAATGTATATCAGAATTTGTGTACTATTCAAGTTCTTATTTACAAATAGAGCGACTTCACCACCTTTAGCAGTTAAATGATTCTTAACATATGTGGATTATCCTGGGATATCTGTCCCCCAATTAATATTATTGAACCATGTTTCTGTTACTCCACATATATCTATATTATCCCTATATAAAATGCTGTTTAACTAATCTAATTTGTTGTTTAAACTTCTAGCATTGAGACGAAGTATATTCAGATCCTTTTTCTTAGACTATAATGTGTTATTGTTAATCATTCCTTTATTATCATGTGCATTAATCATTAAGTTAAAGGGAATATGTTCTAAAAAAGATGGCTCAGGAGGAGACAAAAATCCACCTTCCCCTTTATTCAGTTTAAATGTGACAAAATAAACTGATTAATTTGTTCACCCAGCATACTGTTTCCAATTTTACTTAAATGTAAACCATCACTACATATATATTGTGGATTATATAGAAATTCTTCCCAGTGTGTAAGACAGGATACATTTTGTTTAAGACACAAGCTGTGGAGCCAATTATTAACAGATTTAATCTTTCTATTAGTATAGCCAGATGCTCTGGGGACAGGGAGAATCTCTAAGAAGTCTATTTGACAATCAAGTTCAATTAAAAGATTATGCAATCCCACAATTTCTTCTTTAATAGTCTGAATATCCTGTTTAAAGACATTATTTACCCCTGCATGAATCATGACCAGGGGTTTTCCCCCCAAGACTTCAAACTATTCTGTGTCATTTTTGCAATATCATGTATTTTAGCTCCTCTGAAGCTAGAGACAGTTCTATTTTTTTTGTCTGGATTGCATATTTTCCTGTCCAGATTTTTAACTATAGAGTCTCTCAAGAGAAATAATTGCCTAGTCCCAGGGTCATTTGATTCATTAGTCTCCACATTATTTATGGTTTCTAGCATATGCCTACTAAATTATCTTGGTTAAGCTGTACACTTGCAGTACCAGAATCTAGCAGTTCTGATATAGGTTGAACACATGCAATGCTAGATGTACTAGATGGAATACTACATGGGATTGGAGGGCAGTCCTGATCATTTAGGTCAATTAGTGGATCAAAGCTATTCTGAAGGGAAATATCAAACACTGTTGCTCTTCTTCCTTTTTTGGGTACTTTGTTGCTCTGTACTTGATACCATATGGCTTCACTTGATAAAGAGTCATCCTCTTCTCTAGCTCTCTTTCTGTGTGTTGTTTTAAGGGGACAGATAGAATGATTAACCTGAGGCAAGGTTCTAGACTCACCTAAATTAACTTCATTTGTTTGGGCCTGACTATTAGTGAATGGAAATGTATCTTTTTGTATTAGTCCTATTAATCCTGGCTACCGTATCTGCATAACTGTTTTCTAACACAGTCAATCTGTCATTAAAGAAAGTAATTTCATGAGTCATAGCTTCGTTCTGTTTGCACTTTGTACATTTAATATTATTGCTTTGACCCACAATAGATTCAGTGCTAAACATTGCACAACTCATACATTTATACAAAACATTGCCTTCACTTGTGGTAATAATATCATTCATTTTAAATAATAATGTAAGACAAATGGATATTTTATGAAAAAAAGAAACTAACTATAAAAACAAAAGGGTATAGTATAGGCCCTGAATTTAATATGAATACCTGAAATGGTGGAAGTATTGTTACAGTATTGTATTATTTCCCTCTGAACCCTCCAAATAGGCAAAACATGCATAGATGCGCGTGTCTTTGCGTGCGTCTTCGCGCGTGCTGACACACGCTCACTCTGCTTACTACAGGGTGTGCATTTAAGCATAGGACCTGACCCGGAAGTTCAGTACTCGGGTCACACACTGCCTGAAATTAAAATGAATTAAATATGTCCAAAATCACTACTTTTGTGCAAATAAAATGTTCTCTAAGGAAGAGAAGTGCCCCAGGGAAAGGAAAACTACACAAAATCCCCTGAAATAAACAAATGTAGTTCAGGAGGACTCTCACTGAACTACAGCTTTTCTTCCTGCTTCCTGTATAAGGGAGCAGGGCTCACATGTCAGTACAAAACAAGGGATTAGTGAAATTACAGATGAAATACAATTAAAATGTTTTACCTTGGTAGAAGCACTATACTGTACTTCTTGGCACAACACAATCTCAATTAAGAGAAACGCTCATTACAAGGTGTGCTTTTAAGCATAGAACCTGACCCAGAAGTTCAGTACTTGGGTCACACACTGCCCAAAATTAAAATGAATTAAAGTATGTCCAAAATCACTACTTTTGTGCAAATAAAATGTTCTCTAACTAAGAGAAGTTCCCCAGGGAAAGAAAACTACACAAAATCCCCTGAAATAAGTAAATGTAGTTTGGGAGGACTCTCACTGAGCTACAGCTTCTCTTACATACAAACATACAAAATTTGCCAGCAGATAGAGGCCTAGAGGTCTATCAAGTCTGCTCGAATGTGCAGCTAGCACCCTTTATTCTGCAGCTGCCTCTCTCTTCCACCCTTTCCCTTCATTAACCATCCCCCTTGTCTGTCCCATCCCCTTTTGAAGCAGTCCACTGTTCTATTGGATACCACTTCTGCAGGTAACGCCTGCCACCCAGCCACCACCCTCTCTGTAAAAAAGTGTCTCCTCATCTCCCTCCTGAACCTTCCTCCCTCCAGTTTCATATGATGGACCCTGGTGTCCCTCCCCTCCCTGACTTTGAATAGCCCCTCTGTACCTGTCTTGTTTATTCCTTTCATGTACTTAAAGGTTTCAATCATGTCCCCCTGTGCCTCCTCTCCTCCAGTGAGTACATGTTCAAGACTCTCAACCTCCTCTCATATGATAAGTCCCCCAGCCCTTTGATCATCTTTGTCGCCTTGCACTGCACTCCCTCCAGTAGCTTAATGTCCCTATTTAGATATGGGTGCCAGTACTGCACACAGTACTCCAGGTGCGGTCTAACTAATGAGCTATACAGTGGCAGAATCACCTCCTCCCTCCTCGAGGATATACCCCTTGCAATACAATCCAGCATTTTGCTGGCCTTTGTAGCTGCCTTCCTACATTGTGCCAAATTGTTCATTGACCCTGTAATGAGCACCCTCAGATCCTTCTCCTCCTCTGTCTGGGGTAGCTGCACTCCCCCCAGCTGGTAACTCCTCCTTGGGTGTCTTCATCCCAAAATGCAGCACCTTGCACTTTTTGGCATTAAACTCCAGTTGCCAGGTGTCTGACCAGTTTTCAAGCTTTGCCAAATCATCCTGCAACCCCTGCCATCCCCCCAGGTCATCCACCACTGCTCCTACCTTGGTATCATCAGCAAACAGACTGATCTTGCTCTTGATGTCCAATGATATGTCTGCAATGAATATCCCAAACAACACTGGTCCCAACACTGAGCCTGTGGAACACCGCTCATCACTACCCTTGGTGTGAGAGCTCCCACCACTACCACCCTCTGTTGCCTTCCTGAAGCCAGTTTCCTACCCATCTCACCAGCTTTGCACCTGCCCCTGTGCCTACTAACTTACTTCCCAGCCTTCCATGCGGCACCAAGTTGAATGCCTTACTGAAGTCCAGATACAGGACATCCACTGCATGGCCCCTGTCCAGTTGCCTAGTTACCCAGTCATAGAACTCCACCAGGTTGGTTTGGCAGGATCTTCCAGGCATGAAGCCATGCTGTCTGCTGTCCTGTAGTCCTTTGGCCTCCAGAAGAGCCACCAGCCTCTCCTTCAGTATAGTCTCCATTAGCTTACCCACGATGGATGTGAGGCTCACTCATCTGTAGTTCCCCAGTTCATCCTTGGGGCCACTCTTGTGGAGGGGCACCACTTGAGCCATCCTCCAGTCCTGAGGTACACACCCCGAATGTAGTGAGGCATTAAATAGGTCTGCCAAAGGTCCTGCAAGGACCTCTGCCAGCTCCTTTAGTACTCTGGGGTGGATGCCATCTGGGCCTTGTGCCTTGTCCACCCTCAGTGCCTTCAAATCCTCCCAAACTCTGCACTCCATGATTTCCCCATCTGTCACCCCTCCCCCCCCATTTCTGCCATTTCTCCCTCCTTGGGTGTCACCCCCTCTTCACTTTGGTAAATACTGAGCAGAAGTACTCATTTAGTGCTTCTGCCTTATCACATCCTGCTTCCACCCAACCCCCCTCCTTCCTAATCCTTACTATGTGGTCCTTACAGCTCCTTTTCTCCCTGATGTACCTAAAGAAGTCCTTCTCCCCCTTCTTAATGCCTTGTGCCAGCCTGAGTTCTGTAGAAGCTTTGGCTCTCCTTACTGCCCTTGTCACCTCCTTCGATTCTGTCAAGTACTCCTCCCTGTTCTCCACCCTCCCTGTTTTCTTGTATTTCCTAAATGCAACTCTTTTCCTCCTTACTTTCCCATGACCTCCTTGCTCAGCCAGCTCAGTTTCTTAGCCCTAGCCTTCTTGCTCTGGGCCTTGCAGCAGGTTTTGGTTGCCTCCACTATCCCCAGCTTTATGAGCTCCCACCTCTGGTTAGTGTCCATACGAGATTGAATTCTGGCCAGGTACCCTTTTACCACTTCCCCCATCCTCCCAAAGTTGGCCCTCCTGAAGTTGAGCACTCTTGTGCCAGATTCCACTCCTTCCTTGCCCATATCCAATGTGAGCCATGCTGAGTGGTGGTCACTCCCTGACAGCAGTTCCTCCACTGTAAGTTCTCTCACAAAGTCCCCATTTCCCAGCACAAGGTCAAGGGTATTCCCTAACCTGGTTGGTTCACTGACCATTTGCAGCAGGAAGCTGTCCTGGAAGGCATCCAGCAGTACCTGCTCCCTTCTGTTCCTGGTTGTTGGGGTACTTCAGTCCACTCCTGGCATGTTGAAGTCCCCCACAATCACCACATTACCCTTCTCACAGGTCCTCCTGATCTGTCCCACTAGTTCCCTGTCTAACTCCTCCATCTGAGATGGTGGCCTGTACACCACTCCCATTCTAAGAATCCTATTCTTGGAATCCTGGATTTGCATCCAAAGTGACTCCATACTACCATCCTCCCCTTCCTCCCATACACACTTCAGTCCTTCCTTCACATATAGTGCCACACCCCCTCCTTTCCCAGTCACCCTGTTCCTAAGAAATAATCTGTACCACGGTACAGACAGGTCCCAGTCATTGTATTGGGTGGCCCATGTTTCTGTGATGGTTGCAACGTCCACCTCTCCCACTGCCATGAGCACCTGTAACTCTGCAGTTTTCCTCCCAAGGCTTCTAGCATTAAGGGTAACCACCTTCCACCCTTCCCCCCGTCCTGCCCTCCTATACTAGCATCACCATTAGTACTTGCCTTTTGTCTTTTGTCACTGTTATGAGGGGTTAGCTCATATGGTTTCCCAACCTGTGGTCTCTGCATATCTCTTGCCCAATTGCCACCCCCCCACTCCTAGTTTAAATTCTCAACTTCCTCTATGTACTCCTCCATGCTCTGTTTCAACACTTTCTTTCCCTCCTCACTCAAGTGTAGTCTGTCCTTGGCATAGAGACTACTGTCCTCCCAGGTCCCTCCCCACCCACCCAACAGCCCATCTTCCTGCATCCTGTATAAGGTAGCAGGGATCACATGTCAGTACAAAATGAGGGATCAGTGAAATTACAGACAAAATACAATTAAAATGTTTTATCTTGGTAGAAGCACTATACTATACTTCTTGGCACAACACAATCTTAATTAAGTGAAATGCTCATTACAGGCATGCTTTTAAGCATAGGACCTGACCTGGAAGTTCAGTACTCGGGTCACACACTGCCCAAAATTAAAATGAATTAAAATATGTCCAAAATCACTACTTTTGTGCAAATAAAATGTTATCTAAGGAAGAATAGTGCCCCAGGGAAGGAAAACTACACAAAACCCCCTGAAATAAGCCAATGTAGTTCGGGAGGACTCTCACTGAACTACAGCTTCTCTTCCTGCTTCCTGTATAAGGGAGCAGGGCTCACATGTCAGTACAAAATGAGGGATCAGTGAAATTGCAGACAAAATACAGTTAAAATGTTTTATCTTGGTAGAAGCACTATACTGTACTTCTTCGCATAACACTATCTCAGATGACTGTCGGATCATCCTAGACGTTCTCATATGTTCTCCTCTCCCCCCATCCTTGGGCACATACACACACACACACACACACACACACACACACACACACACGCACTTCCAATCATGGGGGCAAAAGACAGAAGCAGGGGATAAATAAGCATTTTTGGGGCCATTGACCGGTTCTAGGGTGATGTCAGGAACAAGCGCCAATAACCAGATGGGGTCAATTGACTTGTCTGGGACAAATGACAGGAGCAGAGGCAAACAACCTGCTTCTGGGGCAACTGACCAGATCTGAGGGACAATTGCACAGAACACATTGAAATTTCCAGTGAGGTGGAAATTGTCAGATTTCATGGAGCAAATGACAAGAGATGGGGAAAATAGCCAAATCATGGGCAATTGACCAATCTTGTGAGGGGCAAATGACAGGCACAGGGTAAAATATCCAGTTTCTGAGGTTTCTGATTAATTCTGAGGGGCTAATAATGAAAGTAGTATCAAATAGCCAAACCAGGGACAATTGACCAAATTGAAACAGCTGAGGCAATGTTTAGGCACTGTGTACTGTAGGATTAAGTCCATCAGATGTCGGAATTCTACATAATCATACATTTTAGCAGTAAACATGAGCATGCTTGGTGATATAAAAATGTAGATATTGCCACGAGTCCATAACTAAATAAATGTATGCTCACTATGAAGGTCTGAACCAAATCTGTTGAATGAAATACTGTGATGAGTGAGTGGCCGGTGACTGATTTATATTCACACTACACTGTGTCACAAACTGATGAATGTGTTCAGTTACTTGTTCAAAATATTGAACTGTGCTATTTATTTTCCTTTTTTATTTTATTTAGAAATTGGATATCAGATGGACTGAATCCTACATTACACAGTGCCTAAACATTGCCACAGCTGTTTCAATTTTTTTCTCCAGATGGTTATAGTTTTTTATTTATTTTGTTCTCAGTCAAATCATAATTTGATGCTGTGAAAGACTCACAGTGAATAGAAACAAAAGAAGAAAAAAATTAATAGCACAGCTCAACATGTTTAGAGCAAATAACATATGCATATTTAGCAATGGGCTGGTGGCAATATTTAAATTTTATCACAACACATGCACACAGTTTACTGCTAAAATGCATGATTCTGTCACTCTGAGTCTTTCACAGCATTAAATCATGACTGAACTAAGAAAAAAATAAAAACCATAACCATCTGGGGAAAAAAAGATTGCAGTGCTCATGGTCCGCTACAAAATGTTTTTTTTTTTAATTTTTCCCTCTTTTTGCCCCTACAGCTGGCCACCGTACATCAGCCTTGTCATGGCGCCCCCTTTGCTTCCACCTCCAGGCCACTTGCTCTTCACCCCAGTACCCCTTGCTTACCCCCCAGAGGGTGGGGATGTGGCATCCAAGTGCCGCATGACTAGTAATGGCCTGGGGAGAGTGGGTCCCAGAGGCTAAGTGAAGCCGGGGGCAGGCTTTACAAGTGCGGCCAGCTGCAAGGAGTTTCCTTGCTTTGTCAGGGGAGGGGACATGCAATGATGTCCAGCGTTCACCCCAACCCTCAGATGTTGGCACTGCTAGCTGTGCAAACCCCCCGCTTTTGCCAGGGGTCCATCAAGCACCAAGCATGACCCACACCCTCCTCAGGAGAAGGAGAGCAGTCTGTGGGATGCTCGATCCTACTCCCCCCCTAACCGGTCCTCCAGCGACCTGCGCTATATTTATTAATTGGCAGTTTAATGTTTTTCAGTTATGAAACCTACTACAAAATACATGTGTATGTAGGATTGCTTCCCCCCACCCCATCAGTCTAGATTCAAACTTTGTTTTTCTCCACTAGCACATCTTTTTTTTTTTCTTTTTACACAGTTCCCTGGTCAGTCTGAATTCTGAGTGGTGGCGGTCAGTGCAGGTCAGGTGTTGGTGGTGGTGGTGGTGGTGGGGGTGAGCAGACCCTACTGAATTTTCCTTAACTTTTTCCCCTTTTTCATGAAAACAAAATGTTGATTTTCTAATTAGGAAAATTATGCTTTATTCACAAAAACCTGCTACAGTGTATGGTAGGGTGTGGGAGGGAAGGGAACTATATGTACTGTATGCTAGTGGGTCTCAGTGTATTATATTAATAAAATGGCTCCTTTGGGCTGATAGTGTCCCTTTAATCTGAAAAACAATTCTTTCTCTTGCTTGCTAAAATCATTGGATTGAAACAGGTACTGACTAGAGGCTGCATATGCAAGTTATAAGACCTGAAGGGACAACATCATGTTTCTTGCTATGGCACTGCATCTTCATAGTTGACCAATGGCAGCTGAGTAGATTACACATTCCTAAATAAATCCATTATCACCATATAGGGGACACTATTAATATTATCAGTAATGCATTTAAAAACACAGTGAGGATATATTTGTTCACTTGTGTACGTAATACTGTTATGTACAATAACTAGTACCACCTAAAATGAATTTTGTCACCATTACTTCATGAGTTTGTGCTGCCTGGTGTGATGTGGCTAACATATTTTTATTTCCATTTATTTTTGTATGGGTCACCCTTTATATGTGGCCTTTACTGTACAATAAATAGTTGTGTGCAGAAGCATTGACAACTGCTAATACCACTGGCAGTACCATGTAAATGTATTAATTTGAAGTGTGTTCTCTTACCATGCCCTATATGAATAAATTAAACAGTTTGGTATGGTGGTGTGCCGGTCCTAACATACTGCTGCTTTAAAGTTGTAATCATTTGTGCTTTTCTGTGAATTGGCTAAGGGCAACTTCTCAATACTTAACATCTGGTACCTGGCATTTCCAAATTCAAAACCAGAACCTGCAAACTCACAAACTAAAGAAAAGTTAAATGACTACTGCAGTCAAGTTAGGTGCTGGTTGCCTGGTAGTAATGATTTGTAAGCAGCAGAATATTTTTTTGCACTAAATTCATTTCTACTTTAGTTTTCAGTGTTGTATGTTAAACTGACAATGAGAAAAGCAGCTGACTTATCAGTGTTTACCTCCTACGTGAAATAAAATAGAAACTGCCTGATGATAGATTGTGCTACACAGTGTAGATTAACACAAAATAATAAGCTACTTTTTTTTATACCACAGATAAATGTGCAGTTGATTAGTTATAATGTCCACATTTCTTCAGTAAAATTAAACTGGCTTTTCAGTTCAGCTATTAGTACAGTCACTACCATAGCAGGGATTTGAGAGAATGAGTCTTGAAGAAGCCTCCCTGTTTAACTGTGTTGAAATGTTAATGCCTTCAAGAATAGAACAAAAAAGAACATTTAATTACCAAGATAACTGATTTCACACAGCCATTTAGCCATTGAGTGGGCTGGGGCCAGGGGCTAATTGTTGTGCCATTTTCTTCATTGGGCTGGGTGGAAGGTCTAGTGACTGTTGAATCCTAATAATTTTGATTACATTGTACTAAACAGATTTTACACCTCTGGGGGCTTGGTCAGGTGGGGGAGGGAATGATTGGCAAGGTCACTGGCATACAGTTCAATAAAAGCATTACTAGCAAGGGGGGAGGATGTAATTATAGTCAAAGGACCAATCCAAAAATGCAGTTCCTGCTTTTCGTTTATACATTCCAGTTTCTTGTTAAATATCAATAATTCTATTTTGCAGCAAATGCTAATAAACTAAGGGAATAATTCTAAATAAAAGGGAATCTATTAAAAGCATGCTATAATTACTCTGTAACAATATCTGCTATTTAAGATTTTCTTGCAGTTATTTCTAATAAATAGTTTTCTTTTTATTAAAGTCTTCACCTTTCTATATTGGTGGTACCACTTCTAAGTCTTAGATTTTTTTTTGTTATAATCTGTTGGCTATTGGACCTCGCAACACACCCTACCCTGTCATGTACTGTACATCCCTACCCTATCATATACTAGGACCAGTTGTTGGACGATTGGCTCAGCCCCCTCTTCTTGTGCTCATAATCTGCGGTTTTATTGAATGAATGAACATGTACTTGTGCAAGTGCGTGCTAATTTATTCACAGACATTTCAGACGGATAACAGCCTAAGGCTGCAAGTGTTAAACTGTGCTTGTCACCCTCTCACAGTAGGTGGTTTTAGTTTTGGGTGTTGCTGGTGGGGGGGGGGTACCATGGGAGAACTACCTGACTGTCAGGTGCAGGTTTTGGGGTTGTGAGGGGCATTAGCCAAAAGGTAATAATGTACAATACCTAATAAAATTAGTCATGTTTTGGGGGGGGGCACTCACCTCTAGGGCTTAATTTTTAAAACAGCTGTCATGTGTTTTGGAGGGTAAAGGGTCTGCTATACAACAGGGAATAATTCTCAAATCCACAGGCATGAGCAGAACAAAGGGGATAATTTAGAGAACATACAGTAGCTGCTGCATGTCTGATAAAGCTATAACAGTTATTCTGTATCAGACAGGCACCATCATATGAATACACAGTGTACAGAATACCTGTTACAGTCATTTCAGAAGTTCCAGCCAGTAAAACAGTTTTGTATACTTATTATGGGTTATAACTACTTCAGCTTCTAAGAAAATATGAAACTGTGGACTTCATATCCCACTGAGCCAGACAGTGATATTATATATGAGCCTAGATAGATACCAAAAAAAATACACACAACTCAGACAAGGTTTCCACTCTTTATTAGAAACTAAACTAAATACTGAAAACTGCTTCCCATCACAATAAACTACACCAGTGGTCAAAGATCCTCAGACACAGTATGCATTTAAAGAACAAATGTTTTGGGGGAGTGGGGGTCGCTATGGTTAATCGCAGGGCTCAATTACACATCTGGATAATGACAGGGTGATGGTGTCCATATTTTTACTGAAACAAGAACTTTGTAGGACACAGGCAGTTTGTAATGGTAGGGAACTTTCACAAGAGCTACTGTAGCTGATTAGAGTCTGACTTGGTCTCCAAATGCTGCAATGTTTTTTAATGCATACAATAACATTTGGAGGGATCACCAGCAAATCTGAATTGCAACCTCATGTTGTGCTAAATGAATTTGAGAACCAGCTTTTTTTCTGAAAGTCATGCATAGAATTGAAATAATCCTGTGGGTTTGTTCACCACACAGCACTTCAGAAGGGCTGTATCACACTCCATCTATTCATGTCTTTTAAGTAAAAAAAAAGCTCACAGGGATAAAGCATTTCCTTATTAACTTACTGTACACGTGAGTTAGGTCAGTGATAGCAGTATTGCATGTGGTGGCTGTGTGGTGGCCACTGGCTGCTTTTAAAACACAACAACATCTGCTGGTGATCAAATTAATTCAGTAGCACAAAAACAAAAATCAGACTCCACAAAAGCAATTCAGCTTGGATGCATGCTGGATGCCATCATGTGGAGTGCAGATGAAGGGCATTTAAGCTGTTAATTAAACCTGCTTTCAACACCTCCTTACCACAGAATACCGCATCACTTCATCGGTACTGCTGAGCATAACGAGGCACCTAACGCGTCACTGTGAAAATACCGCCCTGTATTCTGAGGTACCGGGCAACTTTACTGTAACAACCACTGTATGTGGTTTAGACCTGGTCGATACTCTACCGCATAATTATAAGTTGCTAAGGCAGAAAGCCATCTATGTCCAGTAGCATCTAGTTTAGCTATCATTTGAACATAGGTTAATGGATGGTTATCAGTATTGACTAGAATTTTAGCACCATACAGATATTTATGATATTGGTCAACTATGGCCCACTTCAGAGTTAGAAATTCTAATTTGTGTTCTGGATAGTTTTTTTTTTGACATGGTAAAACTTCTGCTTGCAAAGCCAACAGGACACAGGCTATTCTGATGTTCTTGGTAGAGCACTGCTCCAAGACTGCTCAAACTGGCATCTGTGTGCAACACATAAGGCTTGGATGGATCAGCATAAGCAAGTATAAGTGCATGGGCTAGTCAGTATATTATCTCTTCAAATGCAGTGACACATTCGAACCCTCACCTTTTCCCAAACAACTCATTGGGTTTGAAATACGTTTTTTCAGTTTCTTGATCAGAGTCTTTCTTAAACCTTTTTGAGTGGGGGGTACCATTGAGTCAAATTGAGCAGTAGGCGGATCTCTTTAGTATAGTCCTTGACAAATTGGCGATAGTACCAGCAGAACCCAAGAAATCTTTGAAGTTCTTTTAAAGTTTTGGGCTTCAGCCAGCTGGTTAAGGCTTCCACTTTACTGGGGTCAGTTTGAGTACCTTCTGGTGAAACAATTTGGCCTATATTCTTGACTGAGCTCTGGAAAAAATTGGCATTTGTCATTAGATAACTTAAGGCTGAACTCTTCAAGTCTGTCCAACAGTTTGAATAAGCGAGCCTCATGCTACTCAATAGTTTTTTTGAATACTATGACATCATCAAGGTAGACGAGACTCTCTAAGAGATTCACATCTCCCACAACATGTTCCATTAGTCATTAGAAAGTTGCAGGTGCACCTGATATGCCTTGTGGCATTTGAAGGAACTCATAGAAGCCTAAAGGACAAATGGATACAGTTTGTTCCCTGTCCTTATGAGCCATTGGGATCTGATAGTGTCACCTCCTGAGGTTGATGATGGAGAACCATTTGCTCCCATTTAAATAGTCTAGGGCATCCCGTATGTGAGGCATGGTATATTGATCAGGTACAGTTCTTTTGTTGAGGGTCCAATAATCAACACACATACAGACAGAGCCATTCTTTTTCCGCACCATGACAACTGGGGAGGCACATGGACTGTGGGATTCTTGGATGATGCCAGAAGCTAACTTCTCATGTAGATGATGTTGGACATTGTCTATGTTGGCAGGAGCTAGGCATCTAGATTGTTTTCTAAAGGGTCTCTCGTCATGCAGGAAAATGTGGTGTTCAGCACCCATGACACAACCAACATCCCATTCCCTAAGGGAGAATACCTTGTCTCTCTGAGCCATCTCGTCACTGATCCTGGTTCTCCAGCTGTCTGTAAGAGGTGAATCTCCAAAATCAAACATATCAGGTGACACCTCACATCCCCTTTCAACATGGCACTTATATGGGAGCACAGCAGTATCAGCAAAATAAACTTTAGCCAGGGTCCAGCCTCTAGATACTATAATGTCTTGGTCTGTAATGTTTTTCACTCATACTATCACTCATCGGGTGTAAGCATGAGCCCTGCCCAGAAACACACTGGGCTTGATCAGTAGCCCCTTCGGGTAATTTTCCCTCATCTGGAGCGTCTAGCATCAAAATTTTGTTAGTCACATCTCTTCGCAATCACACTTCACTGCTGATACTGCATTCTGCATTGGGAGGTAGTGTGATAGTAGCAGAATCTTTCTTCCAAACCATGCCCACAGGCTCATCTTGTTCAGGGTGCATGCATTTCTCATAGGCCTTTTTGACCAGAGCGTGGACTTGCAGGACTTTTCCTGTTCTTTCCCTTTGTCTCTCTTTGTATAATTCAGCCAGGCACCCAAACAGATGTACATTTGTGCCAATCAGTACAGGGATGCCATCATAAAGCCTGGTAGAAGGACAAACCAGGACTAGACTCTCCACAGCATCCTCCACACTGGCCACAGAAGATGGAAAAGAAAGCCACACCCTCAGATAGCTGAGATAAGGATAAGATGTTTCGCTCAACCTTTACACATGTAGTCCTTCAGGAGGGTGTAATAGATGATCAGATAAATGTTGATTATACCAATCTTGAAAGATTATAGCAACTTGGGACCCACTATCTAACACTGCTGAAGCTGGAATCCCATCTATGCACACTGTAGTATCCTTGGAAGGGACCACCAATTTGGAACAGTCTGAAGGGATAGTAGCAGGGGCTTGGACAGATGATTTGGCCACAAAGTATTTTGAGTTAGGATTTCCTGAACCTTTACTGCAGTCATTCCAGGCACCCCTTGGCTACTGATTTGCTTTCCAGAACTCACCTTGAAGCCTATTTACCACTTTCTCTAAGTCTATCTGGGACCAGCATTCTCTCTTCATATGGCCATCCTTTCCACAGTTGTGACAAATTATACACTCCTGGGTCATCCTTGGTGAAAACATTGCATGAGGAGCGGGAGTATTAATAACAGATTGGGGTCCAATGTCTGCTTGCAGCATTGGAGGTGGTGCAACATGTCTCAACAGTTCCTTTATGGTGGTAGTCAATTCTCTCATTTCAGTCTGGGAGTCACTCCCAGTAGAGGATGCCTGAGGGTGCACCCCCACCCCATGGCAGTCATGTCCTGAGAGGGATCTGGGCCTTTGTTGGTGAGGGAACCTCTGTAAAGACACCCATTTGTACTTTTATGACTTCCTTCAACAGCTCATCTTTTCACCCACTCGGCCAATGGTGGGATATCATTAGTGGTCTCCAACTCAGAAAGGCCTTGTTGTGCTGTGGTCACTAAGGCTGGGCCCACTCCAGAATCACAATCTCCTTCATTGCCTTCAGCCTCTCTGAATTATTTTATCAGGTTGCAGTAGTCAGATGGGTTATCTCTCCTATCCTGGAGCCTTAACTGGATAATCTGCAATTTAGAATGCTTAGCATGTTAGAGTATATAGCCCAATCTTACACGGTTCAAATCGTTGGCTGCTACCCCACCCTTCTGGTAAGCTCTCTGTAGGGCCCTTTCTAGTCCAGTAACATAAGCAGACAAACATTCCCCTTTCCATTGTTTGGTGCCTTTGAACCACCACAGCAGAGTCTCCCCTGACTCAATGCTTCCAAAATTGCCTTCAAGTGCAGACAAGTACTTTTGAGCAGATGCATCAGGATTTGCGGACCTCAGAAATCTAATGGCTTCCAGGGTAGGATCTCTTAAACTTTCCATGATCATTTTTCACTTCTCAGCTTCTGCACACTGCCACTCAGGTACCAAGGAAGCAACGTAGTTTATCCATGTTTCCCAGTCATCCTCCCCCTGTGAGGTGGGAAGGGTACTGGAAAACATCCTCAACTTGTGGTACATGTCATGATTAACTGCAGGCACAGATGTGGATGAGGACACAGGAGCAGGGGCAGGAACAGGTACTGGAGTGGGTGGGGGTGTTGGGTAAGGAACACCCTCAGGTGGCAGGAATAATTTCTTAAAGTCCTCTACGGTCTTTCCCTCCTCCAGTAACAGCTTAACCAACTTCTCCTCAAAAGCCTCAGATAATGGTGGGGGCTCATCATCCCTGAGGACTTTACTGTCTTTAGTTATCACTCTCCAGGCAGCTGGGACCCCTTCTAGGGCAATAGTCTGTGGCAATTTAGTGCTGTCCACAGGGTCACTACACTCCACCATGGCCATGAAAGTTTGGGCGGTCAAATCAGCCTGTTGACCCATCACCACAGTATTTTTCAAACATTCTACTTTGGAAAGTGCCCCTTCTACAGTGTCCTTACTAATGCTCAAGGGAATATCCAGGATAAGCAGGGCATGGGGGGGTCAATCTCCTGCCCCATACATCACCCTGCTAACTGGTGTACAGCCACTTCTACTGGGCTACCATTAGCCTTTAACAATAATTCTTGAATTTGCCCACTGGGGGCGCTAATCCCAGTGGTGCCTCCAAGATGTATCCCCCTAGGTGGTGCTATCCCAAGGTCTACTACCCCTGCCTGCATGACTAACTGCAGGTTGAGGGGCCTGAGCTCATGAAAAGAGTGCCTCCATCCAAAGGGCAAGTTCAAGGGTAACGTATCTGCTCTAGGTACAGACCTCTGGGACACTGATACTCCCCTGTAACTCCTTTAGTCATCTGTACTGGTCAGCAATAAGACAACAGCAGATATCGCAGAAATACAATGTTAACCCCACACTTGCCACACTTACCACCAGGGCTGGTTCAGTTGCAATGGCCCTGGAGACCCCCTGTAAAATAAGGCCTGCAGCAGACAAAGACAATAACACAGTATTCCCCACACAGAGGTACACCACAACCAGATCAGTTGCAAAAAGATTTAGATTGATTTATTAGGGGGATGTGAACAAGGGAGGTGCTGTAATCTAGTGACTGATTTTAAATCTGAGATGGCTCAGTCCAAAATGATTCACAGCCACAATTAAATCAGATGACACAATAATGACATTCTGAACTTTGTTGCAGGGAGCTACCCTGATATTTACTCACTCTACCAACAGACCAGGTGATCCTCTGATGAAATAAGACCTGTAGACACAGTGGGATATGGAAGGAGATGAAGTCCCTCCTCGTCCTCATCAATGATGCTAGTATTCAAGCTGGCAGAACATGTCACTTAGGCTGAGGAAAAGCATGCAACACAAATGTTTTTGAACTACTCAGCCACACAGCACTTTATGAACATACAAAATTTGCCAGCAGATAAAGGCCTAGAGGTCTATCAAGTCTGCTTGAATGTGCAGCTAGCACCCATTTTTCCGCAGCTGCCCCTTCCTTCCACCCTTCCCCTTCATTGACCCTCCCCCTTGTCCTGTCCCAACTCCCTTTTGAAGCAGTCCACTGTTCTACTGGATACCACTTCTGCAGGTAATGCATTCCACCCAGCCACCATCCTCTCTGTAAAAAAGTGTCTCCTCATCTCCTTCCTGAACCTTCCTCCCTCCAGTCCCATATCATGGCCCCTGGTGTCCCTCGACTCCCTTAAATTGAACAGCCCCTCTGCACCTGTCTTGTTTATTCCTTTTATGTACTTAAAGGTTTCAATCATGTTCCCCGTCCCTCCTCTACTCCAGCGAATACATGTTCAACTCCCTCAGCCTCCTCTCGTATGATAAGTCCTCCAGCCCCTTGATCATCTTTGTTGCCCTGTGCTGCATCCCCTCCAGTAACTTAATGTCCTTCTTCAGATATGGGCACCAGTACTGCATGCAGTACTCCAGGTGAGGTCTAACTAATGACCTATACAGTGGCAGAATCACCTCCTCTCTCCTCCAAGATATGCCCCTTGTAATACAACCCAGCATTTTGTTGGCCTTTGCAGCTGCCATCCTACATTGTGCTGAGTTGTTCATTGACCCTGAAATAAGCACCCCTAGATCCTTCTCCTCCTCCTCTGTCTAGGCTAGCTGCATTCCCCCCAACTGGTAACTCCTCCTTGGGTTCTTTATCCCAAAATGCAGCACCTTGCACTTTTTGACATTAAACCCCAGTTGCCAGGTGTCTGACCAGGTTTCAAACTTTGCCAGATCATCCTGCAACCCCTGCCATCCCCCCAGGTCATCCACCACTGCTCCTACCTTGGTATCATCAGCAAACAGACTGATCTTGCTCTTGATGTCCAATGATATGACTGCAATGAATATCCCAAACAACACCGGTCCCAACACTGAGCCCTGTGGAACACCGCTCGTCACTACCCTTGTGTGTGAGAGACCCCCACCCACCACCACCCTCTGTTGCCTTCCCTAAAGCCAGTTCCCTACCCACCTCACCAGCTTTGCACCCACCCCTGTGCCTACTAACTTACTTTACAGCCTTCCATGTGGCATCGAGTTGAATGCCTTACTGAAGTCCAGATACAGGGCATCCACTGCATGGCCCCATCCAGTTGCCAAGTTACCCAGTCATAGAACTCCACCAAGTTGATTTGGCAGGATCTGCCCTGTATGAAGCCATGCTGTCTGCTGTCCTGTTGTCCTTTGGCATCTAGGAGGGCCACCAGCCTCTCCTTCATTATAGTCTCCATTAGCTTACCCATGATGGATGTGAGGCTTTCTGGTCTGTAGTTTCCTGGTTCATCCTTGGGGTCACTCATGTGGAGGTGCACCACGTGAACCACTCTCCAGTCCTGAGGTACACACCCCGAATGTAGTGAGGAATTAAATAGGTCTGCCAAAGGCCCTGCAAGGACCTCTGCCAGGTCTTTCAGTACCCTGGGGGTGGATGCCATCTGGGCCTGGTGCCTTGTCCACCCTCAGTGCCTTCAAACCCTTCTGAACTCTGCCCTCCATGATTTCCCCATCTGTCACCCTTCCCCCCTGTTTCTGCCATTTATCCCCCCTTGAGTGTCACCCTCCTCCTCTCTTTAGTAAATACTGAGCAGAAGTACTCATTTAGTGCTTCTGCCTTATCGCACTCTGCTTCCACCCATCCCACCTCCTTCCTAATCCTTACTATGTGGTACTTACAGCTCCTTTTCCCTCTAATGTACCTAAAAAAGTCCTTCTCCCCCTTCTTAATGCCTTGTGCCAGCCTGAGTTCCATAGATGCCTTTGCTCCCCTTACTGCCTTTGTCACCTCCTTCAATTCCATCAAGTACTCCTCCCTGTCCTCCACCTCCCCTGTTTTCTTGTACCTCCTAAAGGCAGCTCTTTTCCTCCTTACCTTTTCCATGACCTCCTTGCTCATCCAGCTCAGTTTTTTAGCTCTAGCCTTCTTGCTCTGGGCCTTGCAGCAGGTTTTGGTTGCCTCCACTATCCCCAGATTTACTAGCTCCCACCTCTGGTTAGTGTCCATACTAGATTGAATTCTGGCCAGGTACCATTTTACCACTTCTCCCATCCTCCCAAAGTCAGCCCTCCTGAAGTCCAGCACTCTTGTGCCAGATTCCACTCTTCCTTGTCCATATACAATGTGAGCCATACTGAGTGGTGGTCACTCCCTGATAGCGGTTCCTCCACTGTAAGTTCTCTCACAAAGTCCCTATTTGCCAGCACAAGGTCAAGGGTATTCCCTAACCTGGTTGGTTCACTGACCATTTGCAGCAGGAAGCTGTCCTGGAAGGCATCCAGCAGTACCTGCTGCCTTCTGTTCCTGGTTGTTGGGGCACTCCAGTCCACTCCTGGCATGTTGAAGTCCCCCACAATTACCACACTACCCTTCTTGCAGGTCCTCCTGATCTGTCCCACTAGTTCTCTGTCTAACTCCTCTATCTGAGATGGCGGACTGTACACCACTCCCATTCTGAGAATCCTATTCTTGGAATCCTGGATTTGCATCCAAAGTGACTCCGTACTACCCTCCTCTCCTTCCTCCCTTACACACTTCAGTCCTCCCTTCACATATAGTGCCACACCCCCTCCTTTCTCAATCACCCTGTCCCTACAAAATAAACTGTAACCTGGTACAGACGGGTCCCAGTCACTGTATTGGGTGGCCTATGTTTCTGTGATGGCTGCAATGTCCACCTCTCCCTCCGCCATGAGCACCTGTAACTCTGCAGTTTTCCTCCCAAGGCTCCTAACATTAGGAGTAACCATTTTCCATCCTCTCCCCATCCTGCCCTCCTTTACTAGCATTGCCAATAGTACTTACCATTTGTCCAACCTTGAACAACTCAAGCAAATTTATATGTAAAAATACACCTGGCCCTTTCTGGTCCTTCCAGGCAGGATGCAGACTGATCTTCTTTTCACAGGCTTATGGAATCAGATTACCTGCAGATGTAGGCAGCAGCTGCCCAGGCTGGAAACAATTTGGACCCATGGACTGATGGCTGAAGCAATGTATAGGCCAGGCAGGCCTTCCCCCCAGAGAGCTAGCAACCTCCCCAGAGGCACACACACTAGCTCTTGGGATGTCTCTCAAAATCTGTCCTTTTTTTTAGCCAGAGCCCCGTTTTATATGAGGCAGAGTTCTAAAGATCTTATTGGCTGCTAGATCTGTCTTAAATAGTCACCAGTTAGTAACTGGCTTGTGATTTGGGCTCCTAGAATTTGTCCCAGTTAATCCCCCATAAGTCTCTGGCATAGCCCCAGGCACCCCTTGGTTAAAATCCTGGCTTCCAATTGGCCAATGGCTGCTAAAATGGTGGCTGAATACAATTTCCACAACAGTCTAATTCACTGTTGCCACACATTTAAATATGGTGCATCCAGGTTTAACTTTAATTTTATTTACTTTTCTCACTGTTCTGTAGCCCCAACAGTCCTTTCTTGAAAAAGTCTATTTTTAAATAAATCAGATGTTCCCCCAGGGAATCACTGCTCCCATAACACACTGCCCCCAGAAAATACATAGCAGCTTATGAATATTCATGAGGGCACTATGCTGTGACCTCTTGCTCCCTGACCTTTTCATTTCTGGTGCCCTGGAGACAGTGCTTACAGCAGCTGCTGATCTATTTATTTAAAAACATCTCCCCCCCTTGGTTTATGTTCCCGGTGCCTATTTTAAACCTAGCTGGGCACTGGGAACCACAGAAAACATCCTGTTGGCTTTTAGACCACAATGGCGGCCATGATGTGCAGTGCTCCCCCTCGATTGTGCAATCGGTGGCTCCACGACATGCCGCATGCTTGCAAGTTGTTCTGCGAGCCCTGTGAGGCTCATTCAACAGGGAGACATGGGAGGAATGGCAAAATGCCTCAGTGACCGGCAGACACCAGAAGACAGCAGGAGGCACCCAGAAGCACGACAGGTAAACTCCCTAAATGGGGGGGGTGTTACACTAGCATGCTATTTGAGGCAAGATAGAGGCAAAGCTAGACTACAATCAAACTTTGGCTTCATAAATCCTGACTGCTGTGGGGATGGCTCCTTGAATTCAAAACCATTAGCAATGTGCTCCAACTCTTCCAGGAGTGGCAGATCCATTCCATCGGCATCCACTCTAGCCTCACATCATGCTATCAGGCACCTTTCTGCATACTAGTGTTGCTCAGATAGTGCTTTTGTGGATTCTACCACTATCTGTCTGAGAGTGCTGGTTTCCTACCTTGGATCCTACTCGAAATACTACCAAAGATAGATTAGGATCCAGTGTCAGATAGTGATGGATCCTAGTTGGGATCCAGGTATCCTAGTTAGACTCCAGGGATCCTGGATCAATAGTTAGGATCAGTGGTTAGATAGCGAATGATCCTAGTTAGGATCCAGGGATATTTGTTAGGATCCAGGGATCCTAGGGCAATTAGTTAGGATCCGAGGTCAAATAGTGATGGATCCCAGGTCAGATCCAGGGATCCTAGGTCAGATAGTTAGGATACGAGCTGGATCCTAGCTGGTAGGATCCATGGTCAGATAGTACTATTATCTTACCACAGCAACTATCTGGACAAATGAGAGGTATAGAAACATAGAAACATAGAATCTGATGGCAGATAAGGACCACTTGGCCCACCTAGTCTGCCTATTTCCCTACCTGATGGATAAGCTGCAGATTCTAGTTAATCAACAGCTTACTTCCTTCTACCCCCCCACTAGAATTGCCTTATGACTGTCCCATGCATTCTTGAATTCTACCACTGTTCCCAACTCCGCAACCTCCTCAGAATGGCTGTTCCATGCATCCACAACCCTTTCTGTGAAAAAATACTTTCTAACATTACCTCTGAGTCGTCCTCGCTCTATCTTCAAATTGTGCCCCCTTGTTCTTGCACATCTCTTTTTCTGAAAGATGCTACCCTCTTGTACTTCATTAATTCCCTTGAGATACTTGAAAGTTTCTATCATGTCCCCCTCTCCCTCTTTTCCTCAAGGGTATACATATTAAGCTGCTTTAGTCTCTCCTCATATGTCTTCTGGTGCAGACTCTACACCATTTTGGTTGCCCACCTCTGAACAGCCTCCACTCTCTCTATGTCTTTGCGGAGATGGGGTCTCCAGAATTGCACACAGTACTCCAGATGGGGTCTCACCAACTGTCTGTAGAGAGGGATAACAACTTCCTGTTTTCTACTGTTGATACCTCTCCCAATGCATCCCAGTATTCCCCCAGCCCTCCTTACTGCCTTCTCACATTGCTTGCCCACCTTTAGGTCATCTGATACAATTACTCCTAGGTCTCTTACAATTTCTGTTGTTATTATCTCACCCCCCCATTGTGTACTCTTCCCCTGGGTTTTTGTTTCCCGGGTGCATTATCTTGCACTTCTTTGCACTGAATCTGAGCTGCCATATATTTGACCATTCCTCCAACCTTGCCAAGTCCCCTTTCATCCTTTCCACCCCACCTTGTGTATCAACCCTGTTGCAGATCTTTATGTCGTCTGCAAACAGACATACTTTTCCTTCTAGGTGCTCTCCAATATCACTTATAAAGACATTAAAGAGGACCAGTCACAATATCGAACCCTGTGGTACCCTGCTAGTTACCCTCCTTTTTTCACTGTGGACTCCGTCTACTATTACCTTTTGCCTCCTGTTGTCCAGACAGTTTTTTATCCAGCCTACCACCATGGGACCCACTCCAAGGCTGGCTAACTTGTACATTAACCTTTTGTGTGAGACTGTGTCAAATGCCTTGCTAAAATCTAGGTAGGCCATATCCACAGCCCCTCCCTGGTCTACTACTTTGGTCACCCAGTCAAAGAAATCTATTAGGTTCATTTGACATGACCTTCCTGCTGTGAAACCATGCTGCCTTGGGTCCTGTGCCCCACTGGCCCCCTAGGTACTCAACAATTCTTTCCTTCAGAAGTGATTACATGATTTTCCCTATCACTGAGGTTAAACTAACTGGTCTATAGTTTCCTGCCTCTGACCTGCTCCCACTTTTGTGAAGTGGCATCACATCCACCCTCCTCCACTTCTCAGTTACCACCCCATCATCCCATGATTTGTTAAAAAGAGTAGACAGTGGTGATACTAGTTCTACCCTTATTTTGTTTAGACTCCTGGGGTGAATCCCATCAGGCCCCATTGCTTTGTCCACTTTCAGTTTCAAGAGTTCTTTCAAAACTCTTTCTTCTGTGAATGGACTAGTATTGACCCCTCTATCCAGAGCGTTTCTCTTGTTTGGTTTAGGTACCTCCCCCTCCTTTTCCATTGTGAATACTGAGCAGAAATATTCATTCAGTATCCCTGCTTTTTCACTGTCACCCTCTGCCCATATTCCCTCCCCTTTATTTATTCTCTGTATCCCTTCCTTGGTCTTTCTTCAATCACTAATGTACCTATAAAAGGGTTTATCCCTCTTCTAAACAGAGTTGGCTATCTTTTCCTCAGTTTGTGCCTTTGCTATTCTGACTGCCTTCCCTGCCACCTTCTGCTTTAACTGATAATGTTCTCTGTCCTGCTCCTTCTGTGTTTCCTTATATTTCCTGAATGCTATCCTTTTCTCCTTAACCTTCCCTTCCACTTATTTTGAAAACCATAGTGTTTTTTTCCTTCATTTTGTTTTGTTGATTTGCTTCACACAAAGGCTTGTTGCCACTGTGATGGATGATTTGATTATTCCCCATTGTTCCACCACCCCTCCTTCTTGCCCATTTGCTAGTGCTTTTCTGAGGCACTCTCTCATTTTCCCAAAGTCAGCCCTCCTAAAGTCCAATACTCTTGTTTTTGTATGGTTTGACTCTAGGGCTGTGTTTATTGTGAACCACACTGTTTGGTGGTCACTTGTTCCCAGATGGCTACCCACTTCTAAATCTGAGATCCTTTCTCCGTCCCCATTTGAGAGTACCAGGTCTAAGATTGCTCCCTCCCGAGTGGGTTCCAACACTAGCTGTCTGAGGCATGCCCCCTGCAGGGCATCAATAATGACCCTGCTCTTGGATGTGCCTGCAGCAAAGGTGCTCCAGTTAACATCTGACATATTCAGGTCCCCCATCAGCAATATCTCCCCTTTTTCTGCCATTTTAAGGATGACTTCTATCATTTCCTTGTCCATTCCCTCCCCCTGAGATGGGGATCTGTACACAACCCCCATGCAGATTGTGATGCCATTTCCTGTCTTCAGGGTGACCCATAGTGACTCATCAACTTCCTGTTTACTCTTTAGTTCTGTTACTTTAATCCCTTCCCTTATATAGAAAGCTACTCCACCTCCTCCTCCTCTTTTACCCACCCTGTCCCTCCTGTAGATTGTATATTCTGGTATGTTGACATCCCAGTCATGGATCTCTGTGTACCATGTTTCAATGACTGCCACAATATCCAGGCATCCCTGTTCCATCAAGGCCACTAGTTCAGGGAACTTGTTACACAGACTATGGGCATTGGTACTCATCACCTTCCATTTTTTGATGGCCTTACCTCCTTTTAGCCCCATCCCTGTCCTTACTGCCTTTTTCTGCATTTACTCATCCTGCTCCCTACTGACTTCTCTACCTTGGTGTTTACCTCTCTAGCTACTGTGTTTTGTGGGGGAAGGCTGGGATTTACCTGCTCCTTTTCAGTGCATCCCCCTTAGCTAGTTTAAATGCTTGCCAATTAAGCATTTAAACCTATCACTTAGGATCCCGGCTCCCCCCTGGATAGATGCAGACCATCACATCAGTATAGGCCTGCATCCCTCCAGGTGGCTCCCCAGTCCCCAATGAAGCCCAAACCCTGAGCTCCACATCAGTTTTTCTACCATTCATTGAATCCCATGGTGTGGAGTACCCTATCAGCATCCTTGCCATAGACAGGCAGTACCTCCAAGAAGGTTACCGTACATGCTACTTGTCTAAGGCCCCTCCCCAACTCTAAAAACTCCTCTTGCACTGCTCTGATCCCATTCTCAGCCAGGTCATTTGTCCCTATGTGGACAATGACATCCAGCTCCCTCCCTCATGCAGCTGCTCCCATGATCCTGAGGATTCGCTTCCTGTCCCTCTGAGTCAAGACTCCAGGCAGGCACCTTACCTCCCTTTCCCCTTCCTCCCCCACTTCTACCCCCTAATGACTGAGTCCCCCACCAGGAGTTGTTTCCTTCCCCTGTGGGTTCTCATGCCACCCTCCTGTGGGTCTCCTTTGCAGAGGCTCTCAGTATCCTCCTTGGTCTCCACTGCAGGTGCCTCCATAGAGGAACCACTCTTTGCCAGAACAGCATATGAATTGTGGAGAGGTACAACTGGAGGGATGCACCTCTGTTCCACCACCCTCTCCCTCCCTGAGCCCACCTTGGTCCAACCACTCCTCTTTCTTGGCAACCTCTGAAGTAGTGGCAGCAGCCCTGGTGGTCCCTGAGTGGGGAAAGAGGTTTCATGAATCCTAGCTAGGTCAGCCAGGGGCAGGCAACCTCATCCCTCAGACCAGAAAGGTGCCTGCAAATAGGACAGCATCACAGCCTCCAGAATGTCTCCCAGAACACTGCCACCCCACAGCCATTGGTATCTGTTGATATCCTAATTTCTAGGTTATGATCTGTGCAACACTACTGTGTACCCTTGTCAGACTGATAACCCACCCGTGTGGCACTTTCCTCCACCATTAGCCTTTATGAGCATCATCACTAGCCAGCCTCTCTTAAACTTTACTAGCCCTGACTACCAACCCCAGCCTCAAGTAAATTGCAGGCCAGTTTCCCTACTGCAGGTTGAGGAACTGCTTCCTTTCAGTTTAGCTCTTAGTTCTCAACTGTCTGGTTTGGGCTCAGCCAACCTCTTTTGTAGTTAGTTCTGGTCACACAACCCATCAATCACCCATGTGCTTAACTTCTAGATATTAACAGAAACTTTGTTTTCAGGTTTCCAAAACACATACATATTCAAAACAAAAAAGTAATCACACTAATTCATAGCCTTTAAAGAGCAGATCTCTTAACCTGAACCACAACTGTGGCGCTAAACTTAAAGGCCACTGTTAACTTCATTATTTTTCTCCACAGAAAAGACCACAGCCAAACCATTCCCTCTCAGTTCATAGGGTAAGGCTAAGGACACTTTAGGGTCCAATCCCCAGAGGCTTCCTGGCCCATCAGCATGTAGTGATGAACAGTAAAAGTTGCAAAGTGTCCCCTATGCACAAGATACACACCATCAGAACCCTATGCAGCATCCACAGCAAGGGTCAGTGCTCCCTCTGCACCTGATTTCTCACCCTTGCATATGAGTTCATGGCCAGGTGTGTCAGAGGGTGTGTGCAGCATGTACCTGATACTCAAAGTACTTCCACTGTGTGGAGAGCTGGCGGAGGAAGGGCTAGCTACACAGCCCTAGAGGCTGCACAAGTAGTTAAATGCTGCAATCTGCTTGACCACATATGCTTCCTCCTAGCCCAATCAGCCCTTCCTCCTCCAACCCCTAGCCCTACAGTATGGGCATTCACAGTAAACAGGAGGCATCACCAGCATCAGTCAACGTTAGTTCATTAAATGTTATATTTGCCTGTGGAATATGGTATTCCTAGGGGACTCCCACATCCCAATATGCCCTGCTCCCTCAGCAGGCTGGGATCCACTTGAGGTCCGGTATGAACATCTAACTGGATGTTCATGTTGCAGATCTGCTCTGTCTACCCTGACTTCCAGCCCCAATGCACAAATTCACACTGGTGGAGCACTAAGGCTGGGGATAAAGGGTACTGTCCATTGCAGACAGGCACCAAGGAGCACAGGGTTACAGCTTAATATGCTCATTTTGATTGCATTCTGGCCACCTACAGTGGTAGTCATAGAAAGGTTTCACAGTACTGAGGTATACCTAGGTATACTGAGGCAGAATGAGGCAGGATCACATTACAGTCAATGCAAATTACCTCAGTGGTACCTTGAAGTAGGAAACTTTGATATGGATCAGATGCTTAGGGTTTACATTAATTACTTTGCTTCCAACTGCTGTGTTACTGAGTAGAGATGTTACATGCAAAGTTTTCTACATAAAGTGGCATTTGTCCTGCAAAGTCTTTGTGAAATGGAACTCTGCAAGGATATTTAGGTCAACTAGCATAGAAAAATGACCACTTCCAATGGTGAAAACTTTACAAAGTTGACTTTTTGCACTTCACAAATTGTGTCAGTTTCCCAAATTTCAGCCACTTCATCCATCTCTAGTGCTGAGTCTTTTACTCTAGCACTTCAGGGGTGATGGTCTTCAGCTGACAAAAGGAAGAGGCTAGTGCACCAAGGCAGACATGTGACATCTTCATAGAGCAGTTAAAATGACTGTGGGGGAGACTGAGGCTAGAGGAACCATTGTGATAAGAGAGAGGAAGGGGAACTTAGCTAGTATTCACCCTAATCTGGGGGCTTGTAGAAGCACAATGGGCAAAAAATAAGGCTGAGGTTCAAACAGAGCTATGGGAAGGGATGGCTCATAAAACCAGCAATCAATATGAAAAACAAGACATTATGGAAACTAGGGAAGAACAGGGGAGAAACACAAGTAAAAAGCCAAAGGAGATAAGGAGTTAGATTGAAGGTGGAGTGCCGTAATAACAGGGTTCTGGGTAATAAAAGCTGCGAGCTCCAGGTAATAATAGCAGACACTAAGATGGACATCATAGCCATCACAGAAATGCAGGCCTAAGAAAATGATGACTGGGACATTAACAAAATGGAGGCAGGCCAGAGAAGGGCAGCCAAAATGGGGCAGGGAGTGCATCAGAAAACATATGAGGACAGATTAACAAAGCTCAATATGTATACCCTAGAGCAAAGGAGGGAGAGAGGTGATATGATCGAAACATTCAAACATCTTAAGAGCATTAACAAGGTCAAAGAGTCTAATGTGTTTCAATATAAGAAAAATAGCAAGAAAAGAGGACACAGCATGAGATTAGAGGGAGGCCAATTAAGGGGTAATGTGAGGAAGTTATTTTTCACAGAAAAGGTGGTGGATGCATGGAATGGCCTACCTCAGGAAGTGGTGGATATGAATACAGTGCAGGGCTTTCAAATTGGCATGGGATAGGCATAAGGGAGCAAATACAGATGAGTATGAATAGATAAGCCATTGACAGAGTACAGGCCTATGGCACATTCATAAGGTAAAAAAAAATGGGCAGACTGGATGGGCCTTGCAGTCCTTATCTGCCGTCAACTTCTATGTTTCTATGGGATCTGAAAGTCCCTGGTTACAACATTTTTAGGAGGGATAGAGGGAAAAAATAAAGGGAGGCAGTAGCCCTACATAGTTACATAGTTATATAGCAGTTGTTGGCAGAAAACCTCCAGGTCCATCCAGTCTACCCTGGTTTAGCTTTAAGAAATCTCTTGCTTCCTTCCATCAGATGCTGCCGGACCTGTTTCCATTCTTCCTTTCTGTCCTACTCTCACTCGTCCCCTGTGTCTATCCCATGCATGCTTGAATGCCCCCAAGGTTTTTGGCCCCACTACTTCCTCTAGTAGCCTGTTCCAAGATTCAACTGCCCTCTCCATGAAGAAGTACTTCCTCACATCGCCTCTGAGTTCCCCCCCTTCTAACCGCATATTGTGACCCCTAGTCCTAGTGCTCATTTTTTTCTGTAGTTAGTTGGTCTCCTCTACCTTATTTATTCCTCTGACATACTTGAATGTTTCTATTGATGAAAGGAGGGACGGGGGGACATGATAGAAACTTTTAAGTACCTCAAGGGAATCAACAAAGTCCAGGAGGGTAGCATCTTTCAGAAAAAGAGATGTGTAAGATCAAGGGGGCACAATTTAAAGTTGGAGGGGGGACGGCTAAGGGTTAATGTGAGGAAATTCTTTTTCACGGAGAGAGTGGTGGACGCATGGAACTGCCTTCCTGGAGAGGTTGTGGGGTCTAAAACAGTGGGGGAATTCAAACATGCATGGGACAAACTTAAGGCAATTATAGTGGGGGGTTGCAGGATGTAGGCTGTTGGTTAACTAGAATCTGCAGCTTATCCAATAGGTAGGGAAATGGCAGACTGGGTGGGCCAAGTGGTCCTTATCTGGCGTCAAAGTCTATGTTTCTATGTTTCTATGTTATTATATCCCCCCTGTCCCTTCTTACCTCCAGTGAGTACATATTTAATTTCCTGACTCTTTCCTCATAATTTTTTTGATGCATGCCCTGGACCATTGAGGTGTGGCCTCACCAGAAACCTATATGGAGCAAAATGACTTCCCTCTTTCTACTTGTTATTCCTCTACCAATGCATCCCAGGATCCTCCTTGCCTTACCCAATATTTTACCACACTGACTATACACCATGAGGTCCTCTGTTATGTAAGTAAGTAAGTAAAGTAAGTAAAAGTTTATTTTTAAGCGCTTTTCGAAATCAAAGCGCTGTACAATAATTAAATACATATAAAACATACATATAACGTAACAAACAACAATAAAATATAATTCCAATTTCAAATCAGTGCAATAACTACTCCCCATAAGCCTTTTGAAATAAGTATGTTTTGAACTCTGATTTAAAGTTATGATGACTCCTAGGTCCCTTTCCTGGTTAATTGTTGCCATTTCTTCCCTTCCTAGTTGGTAAGTTGCCCCTGGGTTCTTGCGCCACATGTGTATAACCTCACATTTTTTAGCATAAAACCCCAGCTGTCATACTTTTGACCATTCTTTCAATTTGTTTGTCCATTCTTATCCTATCCACTCACTCTTGAGTGCCCACCCTGTTGCAGATCTTTGTGTCATCTACAAACAGACATACTTTCCCTTCCAGTCCATCTGCAATGTCTCCAATGAATATATTGAATAGTAATAGCCCCAGGACTGACCCCTGTGGTACCCCACTTGTCACCTCCCTCTCTTCTGATCTCCCCACATTCACTATTACTCTCTGGCTCCTGTTGCTTAGCCAGTTCTGCACCCACATCACCACCATTGCACCCACCCCTAGACTGTTAAACTTGTTGACTAATCTATCTGGAACCGTATCAAAGGCCTTCCTGAAATCCAAGTAGGCCACATCCACTGCTTCCTCCTGGTCCAAGACTCTCATCATCCAGTCAAAAAACTCAATTAGGTTAATTTGGCATGATCTACCCCTGTGAACCCATGCTGTCTTGGATTCTGCAGTTTGTTACTGGTCAGGTACTCCACCATTCTTTCCTTTATTAATGTCGCCATTACTTTCCCCACCACCAAAGTCAGGCATACTGGCCTATAGTTCCTTGCCTCCTCCCACTCTTGTGAATTGGCACCACATCTGCCCTTCTCCAATCTCTTGGTACTATCCCTGTATCCAAGGATAGAGAGAACAGGGCTGCCGGGGCACAGCCAGTTCTTCACTCAGTTATTTTACTATCCTTGGGTGTACCTCGTCAGGTCTCATAGCCTTGTCCACTCTTAATTTCTTCAGTTCTTTAAGTATCCTGTCCTCTGCAAAGGGGCTTATATCAAAACCTCCACCCACCATTTATTACTTTCTCCTTTATCTGTTGATCATTTCCCTTCCCCTTCCTTCATGAATACTGGGTAGAAATACTTGTTCAGTATGCCTGCCATCTCCTGGTCCTCCTCCACACATTCACCCCCTTCCCCTTGATTTTCACTATTCCTGTCTTATTTTTTTTCTTTCACTGATGAATCTGTAAAATGTTGTCCCCCCACTGACTTTCCTATGTTCTCTTCTGTGAGAGCCTTTGCCTCCCTGATCCCTTTTGCAGCTTTTTTTTGCCTTTGCTCCTATACACCTCCCTGTCCTGTTCCCCCTGCATTGTTTTGTATTGCTTGAATGCTATTCTTTTTGCCGACTGCCTCTGCTATCTTTTGTGAGAACCAAAGTGGTCTCTTTGTTCTCTTATTCTTCAATACCTAATACATAAGCTTGCAGCTTCTTCTAATGCCTCCTTAATTTTCTTGCACATTTTCTCTACTCCCTTCCCATTCTGTATCCTTGCCAGAGAGCTGCCAACTCCCTCCCCCATTTTCCTACAGTTCACCCTCCTGAAAACTAGGACCTTTGTTTGTGTGTGAAATTCTTGTTGCTCAATACATAACTCAAAATACTGTGCATAGCCTGTGTCAGTGGCTCAGCAGGTAGCACACTCACCTCTGAGGCTGGGAGATCAGAAGGCTGTGGGTTCTATCCCCCACATCAGGCACTTGGGTTAATATCCCAATACTGACACTGCAGTGAGCATGAGGGAGATGCTGCACTCCTGAAGGACTCCAAATGAGGCTTTCAGATGAGACGGTAACCTGAGGTCCCATCTTCCTGTTCAGGTGGATGTTAAAGATCCCATGGCACTTCTCGAAAAGAGTTGGAGAATTTTTTATTTAAAAACAAAAGCAAACTTTATACATACATCATCATACAATCTTGGTCAGAAAAAAACAGTACATTTTCCCACAAAAAAGAAATCATCCTAGTCCTTCAATATTTTTCCATAGGGTTCTTGCTTTTTCTTCCCCACATTTTTTTACATTATTGTTTATATGTATTATCTATTTCTGCTTGAACTTTAAACAAACATCCTAAATAGTTAATTCTTTGTTCTGCAATATTCTCAGGCATTTCACCTGCCAAATCACCCATTTTATAGATAGCTGACCATATATTAAGGTATCATAGTTTATATCCTTTAAGATATCTATCCCCAAAAGGTTGCTATGTTTCTCCAAAAGGACTTTGTAAAGGAACATTTAAAATAAAGGTGTTCCATATCTTCTTCTACCAACCCACAGTCCCTCAGAGTGCATATTTTTTCCTCCTTACTCTTATATTTCTGATTCCCTTTCAGGTTAACCTTTCCATGACTGCAAAGCCATACCAGATCTTTCATTTTTCTGGGGATTCTTGTATCTAGAGAGCATTCTAAAATCTATGTAATATCTATATTTTCTTTCACACAGAAAACCGTGTTTTCAAAGAATTTCCTTTCCAAAATGTCCACATAATTTTGTTTCCTATTTTTCACCAATAAATTCTCTTTTTTAATTTCCCACTGTGTCATATATTTCCTCGCAGTTTCCATATAGTCTGGTATTACATTTTTACCTTTAAAATTTCCTTTTTTCCCTATATTGTCTAAAAATATTTTTGCCCATTTTTCTGTCATGCTACTCCAAATCATTTTTAACCCTTGCAATAGCGGAACTATGTTTACATAGAGAAAAGTATTTGTAAAAACCACTACCGGCTGGATCATATTTAAACTTCCCTCTTTAACTGGCCTATACGTATGAGATCTTTTTACTGGGTTTAATCTTGAACACCATAGGAGCTGAAAAAAGATCTCCAATATTTTAGACTGCATAGGAAACAGAATAGGATAGACATAGGATACATAAATAAATATTGGTACTATAAAAGATTTCAAAAGATGAATTCTTTTGTTTTCTGTCATACTCCAATTTTTCAATTGCCTGACTTTCTGTTCCACAATTCTAAATTTCTCTTCCCAATTAATTACAGCTGCATTATTACCCCCAAATTTAATACCCAAAAAGCAAAATTCCTCTTTAAGTATTTCTAAGGATCCTAATTTCCCATTGTTAACCACCCCAGTGAATAGATTTTACTTTTCTCAGTGTTAATTCTTATCCCCGTATAGGGCTGTAATTTAAAAAAAATCTCTAACACTTTTTCTCCTGACTTCTGATCCTTTACCTGTATTGCACTATCATCTGCATAAGCACAAGTTTTATTTATCTTCCTTCCTTGCCATTTAACCCCTTGTATTTATTTTTCTTCTTCTATTCTCCTTAATATTGGGTCCAAACATAAAACATATGAGCGGACTTAGGGGGCAGCCCTGTCTAACTCCCTTAAACATATACAAAGGAATCCCTAGGTGTCCATTCACCAAAGGCTTTATCTGCACTTCTTTATATAAAGCCTTTATCATGTTCCTTAAGTTACATAGAAAATTGTATTTCTCCAGAACATCCCACATGTACTCATGAAATATGGAGTCAAATGCTAATTCCTGATCTATCGAGTAAAGGTATCCTTCTAATTTTTATTCTGGGCTGCATCTACTATTTCTCTGATGTAAAACAAGTTACTTCTTATGTCGATCCCTGGTATAGTCACCAATATATCTCAAACATATATTTTTTATTGACACTAATATATATCCAGATACAGTTCACACAACACAAATGTTTCAGGAAAAAACTTCTTCAGTGTGAAACTGCATCCCTATATAAAAGACCATATATCTACACTCTAATATCCCCATATATTCTTGGATACTGTCTGCCTGTAATTCTGGATTCTATATCTCTTATTTTACTTTGTTCTGATTCTGCATAGGACAGCTCTCTTAACAAACATTTCATTCCACTGATATTCAATGAATAGCTCTTCTTCTGGTAAACACATATATACTTCATAGGGATTTGGCTTTGTTTTAAGTTATACTTGTATTTTGCTGTCCTCATATGCCCCTCCCCCCATTTTTTTTAGAGAGAGAGAGAGAGAGAGAGCAGGATGTCAGGCCACACTCTGCAACAAAAAAGGGCCCATGAGGACAGCAAAATACAAGTATAACTTAAAACGAAGGCAAATCCTTTTAAAGTATATACATGTTTACCAATAAAAGGAAATCTGTGTTACGAGAGCTGCCCTATGCAGAATCAGAACAAACAAAAATAAGAGATATCGAGTCCAGAATTACAGGCAGACAGTATCCAAGAATATATGGGGATATCAGAGTGTGGATATATGGTCTCATAGGTCTCATAGGTATGTATAGAGCTTTAATAGACAAAAGTCCTTTTGCTCGCCATATCAAGAATATCCCACTATTTTATGCTCAATGAGATAGTTGTCCAATCTGCTCTTAAATGTGCTCATGCTATCACTAGCCACTACCTCCAATGGGAGCATGTTCCAAATATTAGTTATTCTCAGAGATAGCCAGGATTTCCTTTTCCTTAATCTTGGACATTCCACTTCTAGTTGGAGGGGCTGAGCCATTGTGCTGTACGTTAATTTCCTAAAGTTTAGCCCCAGTAGTTCCCATAACCTAGGGTCTATAAGGGATTTAAAAATCAAGCACATATCACCCAAAGAATAAAGGCCCAAAATATTTAATCTAGTTTTGTAGTCCTCTCCTTTTGCCTCCACTATATGGTCTTTGATATATTGATGCAGTTTCACACTGAAGGATTTTTCTGAAACGTTTGTGTTATATGAACTGTATCTGGATATACTAGTGTCAATAAATAATATTTGTTTGAGACATATTAGAGAGTGGGCCTTTTGTTGACCAATTTTTGTGATAGGAGTTTGTTAGCATTGAACTGGTCCAGGCTCCTCCCTGAATAAATACTATTATTTTTTCCGAGGTTGGCTGAGCAGGATCAAGGTTCTTTTTGAATTCTCCCTGGTATAGCACATTCTGAGATATTTGCACTAATTTGTCTGAGAAGGATATCATTCTTTTATGTATTATTTTGGCCAATATTTTATAAATCAAAGTGAGCAAACTTATTGGTCTCCAATTTTTTAATAACGTTTTTTCCCCTTGTTTGTGTATAAATATCATTATGCTTGTTTTCATGCTCTCAGTTAGTATACCCTCCTTCATTATTTGATTAAAGGCATGTTAGTATTTTTGTTAGATATTCACTATATTTTTTTATAAAATACATTAGGTATTCCATCAATACCAGCAGTTGTATTGTCTGATAATTGTTTAATTGCTTCTGCCACCTCACATTCTTTTATTTCCCCATTTAGGGATTCAGTTTCCTGTGCACCTAGCTTTGGAATTCCTATGTTATCTAGCCCTGCCTGTTTCCTCCTTTCTACCCCCCCCCAAAAAATTTCTCTTTAAGAAAAAGCTGAACCTGATTCAAAATATTTTCTGTATTATCATGTTTTACCATCCCCATCCTTTAATTCATATATTGTTCTATTTTCCACCCTTTCTTTACTACTTTCAAATGGATTTATCTGCAGTTTCATTCCCTGTGTCCCATACTTTTGCTCCATTATTAGGGATTTAGCCCTGTTATATTGAAAATTCCACATTCATTTTTTAGTTTCTTCAATTTTTTCTGAATTATTTATTTTGTATTTAACTTGATATGTAAGTAGTTTATATAAGTGTGTCATTAACTCTAAGTATTTATTATAATCTGATGATTCTGTTTTTGGGATTCATTTATCATTAGTTGTTTAATATCTTTTTTTGTATCTTCCCACCAGTCCAAATCTGAATCATATATTTCTCTAACTGTTTCCCTTGCTAAGAATAATTCTACTAGTTTATTATGACATTCTTCTTCTTGAAGCTTCATTGTGTTCATACACCAGTAGCCTCTCCCAAAGATTATTTGTTTCCCAAAATCAGTTGTAAGCTTAACACCCATGTGGTCAGAGATTTTTTGGAACCAGACAGAAATCTATCCTTGTGGATAATTTACCCTTAAAACTGGCGTGTTCTACCTTTTTGTTTTTCATTTTGTATACATCTTGTAGTCCCCCTTTTCTTATGATTTCTTTCAATTTGTTTGTATCATAAAATTATTTTTTTCTTTCCTCCCCAGTCTTCTTTACTAATCCCACAATTATCCCCCCATAATACTACCTTTGAAGAATGAATAAAGGGTTCCACTTGTTCCATTATTTTTCTTCTTTCTATTTTCTTTTGAGAATTGCAAATATCAATAATTCTTACTACATTCTCTTTAAAAACACATCCAAGATCATCACTCTGCCTGGAATTAAGTCCACCATTTTCAACATTCTAACCTCATTTGTGGAAAAAAAATCCCAACCCCAGAGCACCTTTCTTCTCCTATCGACCACCAAGATAGCCCCCATCTCCACTCTCTCTCTGTGCTTGTTTTATTTCCTCTATAGTATATAATCTGGTGTCCTGAAAAATAGCTAAATCACAATTCATTTTACTTAAGATTTGAAAAGCCGTCAATCTTTTCTGCTTACTTTTTAGACTATTCACATTTAGAGGTAAACAAGACAGTTTTTGCATTTTATTATTTATAAGTTCCAGTCACTTTCAAAATCAGGTACTTTTCTCTTTCTTTCCTTTTTTTTGACACTTGCATGTCAGTAGTGTCCCCTCCCTCTGATTCTTCTGCATCTGTATGTTCATATCATGAAGAAATTGTTTCCTCTCCATCCATTGTTTCCCATTCTTTATCCTGGAAAACAGTGTATCTATTAGAAATCTCAATTTCTCCCTGATCTCTTTCTGGGGTTTTAATTTTTGAAAATCTTTTTTTGTTTGACCGAGTTACCATGTTAAACCGTTTTTCTTCCATCTTTTTTTTTTTTCCTTTTGGCTTAGGTACATTTTCATTGCTCCTTTTTTCCATTTTCTTCACTGGGTTTTTGGGTCTCTGGGGGGTGGGGCAGCTGCCTCCTCCTCCTCTGTAATAGTTACTTGAAAGTACCGATCATCAGGCTCTTTATTTCTAACATTAAAAAAATGTTGTCCTCTTTATTTTTCTCTTTTTTTGCTACCGCTAGGTAGACATCTTATTCTGCCGACAACCCAGGCTCAGAACCATTATGAGTAGCCCATGGGCACTGCAAGTAAAAATGACCTTCTTCTTCACAAAGGCTACATTTGACCTTATTTTTACATTCTGATCCTTGATGCCCCATAATACCACAAAGTCCACATTTTATTTGTCCACATGCACTACTAATATGACCTTTTTCTCCACACTTATAGTAGGCCCTGGGTTTTCCTGCACTGAATATTACACCACGGTCTCTGCCCACATAAAAACAGTTTGCCAGATGTTTCATTTCACCATCTGTTTGTTTCAATGTAATTTTGTATTTCCAGCCTCCTGTCCACAGGCACGCTTCATCTAGGATGGGTTCAGGAGGTCCATGCCACATACACCTTTGCTTAAGCCAAAACCTGATGTCTGATAATTGACCCCTTCATTTCTAAACAGGATAGTCACAATTCTAAACACAGGTTTTGTTAAAGGGATGGCAGCAAATTGATTCCATAATGGGGTATTTTTGAGCTGATTATAAAGTTTCCAGAAATGATCTAAACCATTTGAATGTTTGAAATGTACATCATATTCTGTGGATCCAGGTACATGTATCAGTGCATAAATCTCTTATGGATAGTATTTCATGCTTTGTTTCAAGAGTTGCTGTCCAATGCAAATTCTATCCAGTGCATCAGCTGCTGGGTCTTTAAATCTGAGCCTAACAACATTTCTTCTTTTTGCCTGCTGTAATGTTTGTTCTGGAAATAAATTTCTTTTTTGTATTTTCTCCCCACTCTTTTTTTTCTCCTTAGTTTCTTCCTTCTCAGACTGAATAGTTGTCTGCTCTGTTTCCATCAAAGATTCATCGATTTCATGCTCAGACAATTCTTTTGTATCATCTGCATTTTTCCAGTTCTATTTGGGTATCTTCTTTCATTTCATTCAAACCTGTTTTGTTAGGAAGACTCATTTCAGAAGTACTAGGTCTATTGGGGTCCCAGCCCCTACCATCTTGTGTTCACTTCCATCCTGCACCTGTAAGGGCCTCCATGACCCAATCAGGAGTATCAACTATCCATGCACCTTGTTTTCCATCCTTGTCATCATTTTTTTAGTATTTTTTTTTTTCCTGTGGGCCCCCTTCATTATTTGTATCATTACTTTGCTCATTTTCTATTACTTCGATGTCAGCTTTTTTACCTTCTTTTTTCTTTTTCAAAGCATAATCCTGTGCTTTCTTTATCAACTCTTCTTAGGCCAAGTCTTTTTCTACCTATTTTTGCCATTCATTTCTGAGTTGTTTGACTTGCTCCTTTTTGCTTTCCAGTTTTGCACGATGCGGCCTGCTTCCCTAGTGCCACATCATCACCTTCCAATTGACTTTGACAGGCCTCCCCCATAACACTGTCAGAATCTTTTTCTAGCTCTATGTCTTTTGAGATTTGCGCATTTCTTAACTTAAGATAATTTTCCTCTTTTTCAGTTTCTGATAATATTTTGGCACTTTTGGAGGACTTACTGCGAGATTTGGATTTCTCAATTGCAGTCTTCATAATCAAGCCTTCTGTTCTTTCCTCCATGATCATATTCTCACTGCTTTTAATCTCCTTTTCTCCAGATCGACTCCCCATATCTTCCGGCATTCTGGTCTCCAATGGTTTACTGACTGGAGCAGAGATCACAGCTCCAGCCACCCGCACATCTGTACTTCTCTCCTCTCAGCAACAGACTGACTGCTAGCAGCAATCTGACATGGGATCCCCTCCAACACAGACACTGCCACATCAGCACTTCTTCCTTTTCTGCTGTCTGGCTCCAAACTGTGCTCCTCCACTCTGCTCCCAGGAAGTCAAGCCTCCTGCTGGAAGAGATGGGGAATTTCCCCAGTGTGCTGGCCAAATTTCCCCCATTCACTAAAAATACCACCAACAGCTTAATCTGGTTCAGTTTTACTTGGTTACCATCCATATTCCCCCTTCCCCAGTTGCCCCTGAAAAAGGAACTTCTAGTCTCAATGGGCCTAATGGTCAACAAAATTCAATAAATAAAATAAATAAATGAATATTGTTTTGTGATCGCTCTCCCCAAGGGGGTCCCCCACTGTGAATCTGGTTACACTTTCTCTGTTTGAAAGTACTAGGTCCAGTATTTCTCCCTCCCATATAGGTTTATCTATGAGCTGTCTCAGCAATACCCCCTGCAGCCCCTTCAGGACCTGTCTATTCCTAGTAGATGAGTATGTTAGGGAAAGGTCTGAGACTATGGAAGATGAATACATCAGTGGAAGAAATAGAGAGATAGAGTCACTGCAGGTGCAGTTTATGGCAACCTCAGGCAAGAATCTATGGCTGGGGTGAGCTATAGATTCAAACAAAAGGAAGCAGCTCCGATACCTGCCATGCAGGGTAAAGTCAACGATGTCCATCCATACAAACCAGTACTGACACCAAATCCACAACAGAATGTGTTTTTATTCTTGTAATTACAAGCACATACAGCCAAGGTGAGAAGTGAAACAAACCAACTGAGTGATCTATAGATGCCAGGACAAGGAGAAGAGATGGATAGGAAGCTTAGGGAAGAACTGGGAATGGGAATGGCAAAGGATGGAGGTAGTGTTGGTGGTGGGTAACCTGAACCTGCTGGATACTGATTGGGACATTCCAGCTGCCAGCAGCACCACATGTCTGGCACTGCTGGATACATTCCAGGACTGTCTGTTGGTGCAGCTGGTTAAGGAATCAATCAGGCAGGCTGCTATTCTTGATATGATGCTCACCAACTCAAAGGTAGTAGGTGGTGTGCAGGTAAAGGAGCCACTAAGGTCCAGAGACCATAACTCTGTTTTGTTAGAGATGATCTTTTGGACTAGAAAGCCCCAACTGATAGATGAGGTGGACTTCAATAGGATGAGGGAGTTGGTCCAGCAAGTTAGTCAGGGCAGGCAGTATCGGAGGTGTGAAGTAGAGATGATAGGCAATTAAGGAGGCCATTTTAAAAGCATCTAGGTTATGTATGAGAATGTTAACCAAAAGAAGCAGGTACAAGAGACAAATATGGTTCAGAGAGTGCCAAACAGAAGCAGGTACAAGGAAGTGCAGGGGGAGGAAGAATGGAAAGAATACCAGTTGAGAAATAAGGAAGCAAAGAGGGCATTTAGGAAGGCAAAAGCAGAGACTGAGCTGCATATTGCAAAGGGGATCTAGGGCAGGGAAAAGCAAATTTTCAGGTATACTAGAGAAAGAAGAAAAAAGGGGACAGAATTGTTGGGCTATCTGAGGGAGGTAGGGTAATGCAGGAGAACATGCAAGCCATCCTTAATGATTACTTTTGCTGTGTCTTCACAAGGGAAGACAGCAGGCCCCTGTTAAAAAGTGACATCAGAATTACCATAAATGTGGTCCTGGAGATGAGGTAGCCAGTATTTGCCAGCAAAATGGTCCAGAAAGGGTTAGCAGCTCTAATGATAGATAAGGCCCTGTGGCCTGATGGGATGCATCTGAGGGTACTCAAGGAACTGGCAGCAGAACTGGATGAAGCCCTGATAGGGGTTTTTAGTAGCTCATTACAGATGGGGTAGTTCTGAAAGACCTGAGGGTAATGGATGTAATTCAGCTCCATAAGGAGGACAAGGAGCAAGTGGGAAACTACAGACCTGCCAGTCTTACCACTGTTGTGGATAAACTGATGGCATCACTAGTCAAAGAGAACCTTATGGACTACCTGGACAGAAATGGACTCCAGGACAGTAAACATCATAGGTTCATGGCAGGGAGGTCTTGTCAGACCAGCCTAATAGTTTTCTCTGCCTGGTTGACAGGGGTATTAGATAGGGGACATGCCATGGATTTACTCAGCTTTAACTTCAGCAAGGCTTTTGACTCACTGCCTCACAGAAGATTGCAGACCTGGCTGCAGCAAGGGACATACAGTAGTAAGATGGGTAGGAAATTGGTTGAAGGAGAGGCAGAAGAGCACTGTGATTAATGGTGTCAAATAGAAGAGAGGGACATCATGAATGAGTTGCCACAGGGATCCATCCAGGGTCCTGTCCTCTTAAATATGTTCATTAGTAACACTGGAGAAGGAATCTGGGACAAGATGTGTCTCTTCATAGAGGATACTAAGCTCTGTGGAAGGGTAGATTGTGATGAGGGAAAGGGAGATGCAGAGTGACCTGCAAAGGAGAGAGGGTGATCTAAGGTCTGGCAGTTAAAAATCAATGCCAAAAAGTGCAAGGTGATGCACCTAAAGAACAAGAACTCCAGGACATAGTACTGAATGAGAGGGGGAAAGCTGAGCACTACGGCAAAGAAAAGGGACCTAGGAGACATCATTAGTGACTCCCTTAAACATTTAAGCCAGTGCAACAATGCCTATAGTAAGGCAAATTGGATACTGGGATGTATAACAAGGGGTACTAGCCCTTACTGTGCAGTTGGCTTGTATACATTTCCTTAAAACCTATACATGCTAAATCTTCTGATAGCCTAAGGGTTAACAGTAGGAGAAAAGAGGTATTTCTGCCTCTTTATGGATAATTGGTGAGGCTGTAACTGGAGACCATGCCTAGTTATTGAGTCCTCACCTCAGAAAAGATAAGGACAGGCCAGAAATGATGCAATGAAGGGTGACCAAGATAATTTCATAGATTCATAGAAGTAACCAGCAGATAAGGACAGTGTATATCCATGTACTTATCCCATGCATGTTTGAACTGTGTGATTGTTGCCAGCCCTACTACCTCCTCCAGCAAATTATTCCAGTCAATCACCACCCTTTCAAAGAAGAGGAACTTCTTCACATTACCATGGTCCCTGCCTCTCAACAACTTCATACTACAGACTTGAAAAACGGAAGTAGTTACCATGGAACTGATTGGAGCACAGAATTAATGTCCAAAATGCAAAAAAGGGTCTGGCTACCAATATACTTACATAAAATGAACTCTGAAGCCAAGCTCTGTTATCAAAACATATTCCTTATGCATACATTTTGTTTATTGTTTTTCTAACATAGACAAACACATTACAGGTAGTATGAACATTAGCTATGTCTTGATCAATACATGTACTCAACCAAAACAAGGGGTAAGGAAAGAGGTGGGGGGGTGGGGAATTGGAAGGGATGTTAGGGGAGGTTCCTGGGAGAAAAACATTCTGTTCAGGGTTACATAATGAACAGCATAGTTCCTGTGTACCTAAGCTCTAGTATTGGTACCCATATACAACCCTATAACTAAGAGTATACAACAATTTATTGTCTAGCTGGTGGGTATTTGTATTTGTCGCATTGAGGCCTAGAAATAGGAGTCATTTGCACCAGGTCAAAGAAAAGGGGGGGTTACTTACCCCCTGGAACTGTGTGGACCATGAGTGTGACTGGGTCGACTCTCACTGCCACCTAGTAGCAGGTCACCTTCTTCATGGCTTCAGGTGTAGCCCGCGTAGGTAAGGAATCACCTCACATGGTCCAGACATGCTCCAAATTCTGAAAAACAGATAAGAAAGACGCAAAGGAACATTGTTCTTGCTACTTATACTTTTCTTATGATACATTGACAGGTAACATTCTGTAGGCACAAAGACTTATTTAGTTACATTGGTATGCTCTGTTAATTATTGATTATACCTACACGTTACAGGGGGAGGGACTCAATTTACCCTCCCACCCTTATTCCTTTCTGCCTCTAGGCCTGTCCATGGCCTCATTGATGATGCTCTGGGAGCACTCTATTTCCTCACCTGAGGGAATTATTCTTCTTTCCCTGTTGTGACTTTGTGCTAAGGCCCTTACTGTGGACCAAATAAGTCCTCTCTTTCAGCCTATACCTGTAGGGGGGTTCATGTATTGTAAGTACGGTACGCAGCATTCTAAGAACTTGGCCATTTTATAGGTCTCTAGGTATGAGATTTTGTCCAGTGCAGCTAGGCCAGAGAGGGAGGCCAGTACCTCCCCCAGTGAGGGAGTGACTGGTGAGTGCCATTTACATACTATAGTCCTTTTGGTCAGAATGTCCAGCAGAGCCAGCTTTCTGCATTCCTGTGGTGAAAGGGGGGGAAGGTCTGTTTTGATATCCAGCAGGAAGAAGGTGGGGGCAGAAGGAATGTCCTTCTGCAGTACTTTGGTTGCAGTGAGCCGAATCTTCCTGTATAGCTCCTGTAGGTTGGGGCAGGACCATAGTAGGGTTCTTTTTGCAGGAGGAAGATTGGTCTAGTAGGGGCTCAAGTGCAGCCCAAAGCTGCATGTACCTCCAGAAGTCCAATTTCAGTAGGTTCCAGGTACTGGCTAAGGACTGATATGTGATCACCCTTAGTGCCGGCAAGTCAGTGATGTACCCTACGTTCAGGATGCCCTTTTTACTCCAGTGTTTCCACCTGACTGTTTTATGTCCAGTGAGAATTCAGGGGTTATGCAACAGGGGAGTATATCAAGTTGGGGTTGGGTCCATGCCCATCTTAGTATGTGCCATGAACCAGATTTTCCTTGATGCAGTTATGGTCAGTGAGGTTGCTAACGGAGCTGGGCAAGAGGTCACAGCTATGTGGGAAAGCAGAAGATAGGCAGGGGAGAGAGCCTCCATCATGTCTTTCTCAATTAGAACCCATTGTGGGATGTCAGGGCCTATCGAGTGGAACCATTTAATGGTCTGGGCAGTTTGGAAGGCCCATTTGTACCCCTCCAACCATGGCTGGCCCCAGCCACCCTGAGACCAATGCTCTCTGAGCTTATTATGGCTAAATCTGGGTCTGGCTCCTTCCCAGAGAAGGTCCCCTATCAGTTTATGTATGGGCTGTGCCCAGTGTTTTGGGGGGATAGGTAGGGATATGGACCAGGAGGTAGAAAAATATGGGGGCCATTACCATCTTGATCGTTGCAATCTTCCCCGCCAGGGTAAGTCTAAGCAGCTTCTACCTTACAAATTCAGTTTTTGTGGAGTATATTAGAGGCTTCTGATTGGTTCCCTATATATTCTCCATCCTTGAGGGGAATTTTATACCCAGGTAGGTGATCTCTTTAAGCACCCAAAGCAATCCCATGGCGACTGCTGCCTGTGGGATGCAGAGGGCATTTAGGTGCAGAATCTCCATTTTGGAGTAGTTCAGCCTAAGTCCTGAAAGTCCTGCAAAAGAGTCCAGCAGGCCTAGGAGGGGGGAAGGGAGATATGCGTTTCAGCCAGTGATAGTAGTAGGTTGTCAGCATACGTAAGGGTGGGGTAGGTTTGTCCTCCAATACCTATCCCTTTGACATGCAGGTGCTGTCTGATTGTTGCAGTGAGGGGCTCCACAGCTAAAACAAATAGAAGCGGATATAGGGGGCAGCCTTGCCTTGCCCCCCTCCCAAGAGGGAACTGTGCTGACATATGACTCATTCACACTGTGCCTTGCCACACTGGCCACTTTCAAATCATTCAAAAAAATGTTAGGAAATCATTAGACAACCACGTTCACATGGCACAGGTGTTTTCAGTGCCCTTTTGCTTTCCGGTGATTTAGGTGTTGTTCCAGTCACTGTTGGATTGGTGGGGACTTGTAGTGATGCAGGTGGTTTGCCTGTTCAGACTGCACTGGAAACCACCTACACTACTCCACAAACCCAAGAAAAGAGGGTTCATGGCAGCAATGCTACACAACGGAAACCTGCAAAAGCAGAAAGGTTCACACGTCAACAGGAGCACCGATCTGGCCACTGACAGCCAGTAACAACGGCTCACAGGCGGTCATGTGAACAAGCCTATAGTGTCATTGGTAGCTACTCTGGCCAGTGAGTTGTTGTATATGGCTTGTACCCTGTCTCTAAATCAATCTACTATCCTGAAGTGGGCAAGAGTGAAGTACAGGTAGTCCCATTAGAGCGAATCAAAGGCCTTTTTGAAGTTGACAGCAATGGCTACAGAGGGGGTGTCTAGACTATAAGCAGTGAGCATGAGGTTTAGGAGGGTTCTCATGTGATTAGCGCTCTTCCGGCCTTGGATGAAGCCTACCTGGGATGGGTGGATTGGGGTGGGCAGTAGAGGACTCAGCCTGGTGGCCAGGATTTTGGCATAGATCTTGCTGTCCACATTTATGAGGGATATTGGTCTGTAGCTACAGTACCTGGGTTGGTGGGGTCTTTCCCTTTCTTTGGTATGACAATTGTATTGGCTTCCCTCAGGGTTAGGGGTAGCACCCCTGTGGTTTTCTGCCTTGCCATAGACCTTCGTGAGGAGTGGGGCAAGTATCAGTTGGAGGGCTTGGTAAAAATCAGCCATATAACCGTCCCCTCCAGGTGATTTAGCCCCTCTCAGGCTACAGATGGCTGTTTCTACCTCCTCCACTGTGATTGGTAGTTCCAAGCTGTGGGCTTGGTCAGGGGTAAGTTTCAGGAGCAATGGCCTCTCTAAGAAAGGTAATGTGCCAGTAGGAGGGATAGGGTGGGTGGACGCATATAGTTTGGTGTAGAAGTCAGCCATGATCTGGTTCAGGGCAGGGGGCAAACATGCCTCCGTACCATGTGTGTCCTTCAGGTCAGGTATGTGCCTGATTGCCTGCTGCTTTCTAAGCTGGTATTCCAGCACTTTGCCCCCTTTATCTCCCCCTTCCCAGAATGTATGGCACAGTCAGAGGATGGCAACTTTGGCTTTCCTACTTATGAGCTAATTTATTTTTAACCCGAGGCTGAGAATTTCTCTGCCGGTGGGTAAACAAGGGGATTGAGAGGGCAGCGCTTTGTAGTTGGTTTCTGCATGTTTTAGCTTTTCCTCCAGAACAAGCAGCTTTTTCTCTCTTTCTTATCTTCTGGCAGCTGCATATCCCATAATCCCTTCCCTCATGGTTACTTTGAATGTCTCCCATGTATTCTCAGGTGAGTTGTCGGCAGTCGGTTTCATTTCAAGGAAAAGGGGAGGCTTTGTACTTTGCCCAGGAGGATAAAGTCTGGATCCCACATTAGCGGCATGTCCAATTTCCATGATTGTGACCAAGGGGGGGGAGAGACCAACCCCCAGGTCACCAGCAGTTGGACAGTGGCATGGTCGGAGATAATTCTCGTGAGGATACTGGCATCCAGGGAGTTTTGGAGCAGGGCTTGGGACACTAACCAAAAGTCAAGCCTGCTATATGAGGTGTTTCGTTCAGAGTGATATGAGTAGTCCCTTGCTCTGGGGTGGAATAGTCTCCACACATCTGTAAGCTGTATGTCGGACATGAGTTGTTGCAGGGCCCTACCACCTCTAATGTGTGACTCAGTGCTCGTGTCATTCCTGTCAAGGTGGGGGACCAATGTTAGGTTGAAGTCTCCCCCACCAGGATCAGGCACCTAGGGGGTATAAAGCTATTGAGAGTGTCAGCCAGTGCCAGTGTGTGAAAGAAATAGGGACCATCTTGATTTGGGGTGCATACATTGCAAAGACTTATGGGACCAGTGGGAGTGTTGTAACTGACCATGACCCATCTACCCTCTGAATCTGTCAAGACAGCCAATTGAGTCCATGCTAGGGATTTGTGAAGCAGCATGGCTACCCCACTCTTACTGGTTGGAGCACTCGAGTGGACTATTTCTCCCACCCAGTCCTTTGTAAGGAGCGAGTGGTCCTCTCTCAGCAGTTTAGTCTCTTGTAGGAATTCCACTTGGGATTTTATATGCTTAAGGTGCATGAGGACCTTTCCCTCTTAATAGGGGAGTTCATGCTCCACACATTCCACGTATGGAGCACTAGATCAGCCATGGTGAGGGGCCCCAGGAAAAGGTCCTTTCTGCACCCAACTGATTCTTCACTGACTTGGCAAGTGGGGGCAGTGGTACCCCAGTTTGGAGTGTCTCAGACTTAGTCCCAGACTTCCCTTGTCCTGCAAGGCAAGGAGAGGGGAGCCTGGGTCTGTAGGGTTTTAGAGTTACAGTCTTTATGTTCATGATGGGAATATTCCTAGGGTGAGCAGTACCTATGAAATTACAACAGTAAAGATTCTTTCTCTTTCACACCCTTCCTCTTCCCCATCCCTAGTCCCCCCCTGGCAATAGCACATTCTTGAAGTCTGACAAAGCCTATGGCTGCTGCTCCTCTCTCCTGTGCCCCTCATTTCCCTCAACTTTTCCCTGTTAACCCTGCCCTGGCCTTGTACCTTCCTTCCCTCAACTGTCTGCATTCAAATGCTTGAGACTGTTTAGAATCCCATGCTTGCATTGTTGATACAACTTTCGGTCCTGGTACCTACCTCCTCCAAATGTATGTATTCAACTGCTTGGTACTGCCAATTGCAATTATTGTCATGTTTGTATTGCTCCCCACTTGACATGGAACCTTTGTAAAAGAGCCTTGGCTCAAAGCTACTTGTAATCCAAGAATAAATAAATAATAAAAAAAGATTATGCCTTTTACTTCTAGGAGCTCGCACGTACATACGTTGTATGATTGATAAATCAACAAAACTTTATCAAGAGGTAGCAGCATGGGATTAGCTGGCTCTGTGTGCAGCCAATGGCTGGCCCAGCCTTCCTTGTGGGTGGCTTACCAATAACTAGTGCACATAACTTATAAACAGAACAGCACTGTACAGAAACCTGTATTGCAGTGTTATATCTGATCCAACACTTGTCACTGCAAGGCAGTATAACAGTAACCAGCTAGTAAAAGAGAACAAAACTAGGAACAGCAGCTGCCTGGAGCTGTAAGGGTATTTACCTACCTGGGGTCATATTAAGGGCACAGAAGGTTCTTTGGGGGGACGTCTCCTGGTCCTTAACAAGCTGCAGTACAGGTTTTTAAGGGTTTCCAGTTTTCTGGGTGGGGGGCCCTTATCCTTGATCCTGTTAGAGGGAAGCCCTCGAGTGACAGCCTCCACCTAGAGGTGCTTCTTAGGGTAATGCTTTTTCCAGGGGGATAGGGGGTAAGGATGGGAAGGATAGTCAGGGTGGTGAAAGGGCATCAAGAATAGGGCCAACCAGCTGGGCGGTACCCGGGGCAATGGAGGCTTATATGCCCCCCAGGGCCTGTCTTTTTCCCCCCATCACCATCCCCTTCCTCTTGTAGTGCCCACCTGGCCAAGCTTGGAGAGAGGACTTCTTGGTCCCATAAATCACAGGACTTGGCCCTGTATGGCCAGGTTTGTCTGATTATCAGCATCATGGGCTTTGCCGATCCTGGCAGGAGAATATAGGTGAGGTTTGCTCCTCCGGGGGGGGGGCTGGAACAAACAGCAGGCATGGTAGATGTTAACTGGCTCTGTGCTGTTGTTGTATTATGGTTGAGGGTCCCACTCACTGTCCATCTCCACTACCCCTGTGCCCATGCTGGTGCTCTACAGATGTTTCGCTACAAAGGAGGTGAGAGGGGTCTCTGGGTTCTATAAATGCTAAGATCAGGTTGGTAATAATTGGGCCCTCACCTGACAGTCCCTGACATCCGCTCTTAGTGGCGTGAGTAGGACCTTAGCCGGAAACCTGGGACCATGTGGCGGTGGCAACAGGCAGGTGGGGAGGGGGGGTCTGGGGGCTCTGAGAGCAGGGGGAACATCCAGATTCCATACTACACTACACCCCCCATAACACAACTGAACTGGGCCAAGCTACTTTCGACCATTCATTTGCGACCCTAGTGGTTGAGCAGCAGCGCCTCCCCCTGCAAGCCCGACATTGTGCATCAAATGATCATAAGTACTAAACCCCAAATTGGAAAGGTGCATGGGGGGAGCAGATACCTGTTATCCAGCCACAGCCAGGGACATAACAACTATGATGCTCTGTCATCAAGGAGGCAAAAAAGGAGGGCTCTGAGGGAGCTGGCAAGGGCTGTCCCCGAGGATGATTATGAACCTGCTCCCCCTTATTATCCCATACTGGGCACACACCCCCACCCCTTCTGCTGCACCTTTCCTTCTTAGGAGTACTTATCTGTAACCCAGTGCAGCATTAGTCGTCTGGCAGCTGTGCGGCAGTCTTCTTCATTTCCGTGTGGTCCAGGGACACCATCTGGATCTGCTTGCCTCTCAGCGAAAGGCCTGGTGCACAAGCAGAGGATTTCAGTTCGGTGTGCAGCAAGGCCAGTTCAGTGGCAGTCACCCAGAAAAGGTGCAGTCTCTCACCTTCATGTGGGAGTACTCGCCGGGCTCCACCTCCGTGGAATTCAAAGAGTCCTCTCCATGGATTGGTGAAGCAGCAGTCAGCGGTGAGAAGGAGTTCTTACAGAAGTATGAGCTAGTGATCTCATAACCCTGTTGCTCCTCGTGATGATATTCCAGGCTGTTTTGGCAGTCCCCTCTGACCCTTTCCAGCGGATGATCTCTTTTGTTATGGACTGCCTGTTGGGGCCATTTGAGCTGGTTGGCATGTCTGAATTCCAGGGGACCCCTTGGACCTTGAGCCAGGGTCCATTCATTGAGGCCTTGGTAATCTCTTTTTAGTGGGGACTGACATTCTTCATAGTCTGTTTTTGGCCCAGGGGCTACACCATGTGGAGGGCTCTCTCTCTGGTTGTTTGAGGGTGACAGGGTGCACTCGATAAAGTCTGTAGCCACCACTGTAGTTTGGAATTGCAGGGCAGAACCATTGTGAGTGATTTAATGGACAACAGGACACCTTAATGTGAAGGGGACTTTGAACATGTGGAGCTTCCTCTGCACCTCAGTGTAAGCCTTGCGTCGGGCAGTGAGCTCGCGGGAGTAGTCTTGAAACATCATGACTGTGTCCCTGCCAGGTCAGAGCTCCCAGCTCCTGTGCCCTTCCTGGATGGTCTCTTTTTCTGCATAATTGGGAAACTGGGCCAGGATCAGCCTTGGTCTCTCGCTGGCTGGTGGTCTCGGTTGGAGGGATAGGTGGGCCCTCTCGATGATGATCCTGGTGGTGAGAGGGAGCCACAAAACCTCTGGGATAGCCTGCTGAAGAAATTGTACCATCCGACCCTCCTCGCAGCCCTTGAAAAAGCCTAGGATCTACAGACTGTTTCTGTAGCTCCTGTTTTTTATCTGGCTGACCTGTTCATTTCAGATGTTACAATGACCCTTGATCATGATATGCTGTGCTGTTGCTTTCTGTTCCACAGCTCCCATTCTGGAGTTGAGTTGTAGGACTGTGGCAGCGTTACTTGTGGAGGCAATAGTTAAGTCCTCAATCTGGCTTAAGACAGAATTAAACATGTCCCTTATGGAGTGTTCTGGGCCCTTCAGAGCACTTTGAGCCATGTGGTTCTCGTGGTCAGAACTACTGCTGTAGCTTGGAGATGACAGCAGATAATGATCTTTCCCTTAGTCGGATATGTGGTAGCAGGGATATTGTGATACCTTCTAATGGCAATTTGCAGTCTCTGGCCCCAGGTAAAACAGAAAAATGCAGGTTCAAAGCTCCATGCAGCTATCTGAGGTCTTTCAAGCAGCCATCTTTGATGCTGGGCAAGCCATGCCCCCTCAAAAAGTATTTCTTAGGCCAGCCCGGTGGCACTGAGGATTGAGGCACTGGACGCCACACCTCGCCCCATGCTGGCGACCTGGGTTCGGGATTGGACTCAGGTGGCTGGTGGGTCAACCGGGGGGAGTTAGGCTTGAGCGTCCCATGACAGCTCGCCTACTCTGGGGAGGGTTGAATCCACAGCCCGAATACTTGCCTGACTCCTAGCGGAGGCTCGGAGTACTGCAAGCCCCTAACATCAGGGGCATGGGCGGCCGCTATACAGCATGACATCGGCACTTGACACCTTGACATCGGAGGTACTACGCTGTAAGGGGGTGGGGAGAAAAACAGATAAAAATGCCTGCCATCACTGGGAAGATGGAGCCCCGGAGATGTGTCCTCGATGTACCTTCACCTGCCCAACGGTCCCCGGACCGACGAAAGTTGACTGATGGGGTAAGGGGGCTCTGCCCCATCCCCGCTTGGGGGGTAAATCGAAGCTCCATGGGATCCAGTGAGGTCGTTCAGGCAGGGTAGAAGGTAGAGGGATGTCTGCCTTGGGGATCCTGAAGGGTCAGGGATGGCAGGCTAGGAAAGGCGGATAAATAGCGATTTCAAAAAAATGACAAAAAGGTATTTCTTAAATAAATACATTTAAAAATTAACAGCAATCTACTTCCCTACCATCAGCCTTTCATATCCTACCCAATGTTTAATCAAGGTGTGGCTTAAATACTGACATCACCCCTTTATATACATGTAAGTAGATCACATGACTGTTTGATTCCACCAATCATTACAATTCCTAACACACAAAGCTATTAAAACTATCACAAGTGAATTCATCAGTGCTCAGCCCCAGTCAGCACACATCACAGCACTAAAAAGACACCATTATATCTTAAAATAAAGTACAATACTAATAACAATATACCAAACACACATATACTACAGTTCAATGTGCCTGTGCAGCTGGTTTCATGCTTATGTAACATACATAAACTTTGGCTGTTCGCCTCTCTATCCATGGGATATACCACCCTGTAGGGATATGAAGGCAAGGAACACTAGGGGATGGTTCCACCCCTTGAGTTGCCATGGGAGTGATTCCCTTGGCTAAAGGTACCTTAGAAAGAAGCCCACAGATGAGAGAGGCATGCCGCTGGAGGAGGGGTGGATGGAGGGGCAAGGAAAAATGCTTGTGTGTGGAGTGAGCAGAACAGCCCTTAAATAGGCAAAAAGGGATGTGTGGCCAGTTGCATAGCCTCCTTGAACTACAGGCTATAACCTTCCAATTCATTGTGCCTGTGCAACTGGTTTTGTGCTTGTGTAATGTAAATAAACTTTGGCTGCTTGCCTCTCTATCCATGTGATATATCATCTTGTAGAGGTATGAAGGCAAGGAACCCTAGGGGAGGGTTCAACCCCTTGAGGTGCCGTGGGATTCCCTTGGCTAAAGGTACCTTAGGAAGAAGCCCAAAAGAGTGTCAAGCAAAGTATAGAAGGTAGTGAACACGTATCAGGGTCAAGGACATGTAAGTAGGTCAGTTGGTAGTATGGGTTCAGTTGGTAGCATGGGTCAATGAAGACCTGTATGTACAGTAGGTCAGGTGGTAGCATAGGTGATCATCAGAAACAAATTGCTAAGGGTTTGGTATGAGTAAGGTTTGGCAAAAGAGGAAGTAGCAACAAATGAGCCTAAATAACACAAACATAGAAGTGAGGAGTAATGCAGTAGGGCTGCAAAAGTAACTGAGCAACATCCAGCAGCAATTAACTATAGCTTGTAGAGGTAGCAATCTGAATGAACATAGAAACTGTAGAGAGAGGCAATGCACTAAAAATGGCAGCAATATTTACTTGGTATAAGTTCAGGAAGAAGGACTGAGTTCCATGGATGAGGCTGCTGAGGTTATAGTGAAGAAGCAAAACAGGGAAAAGTTGTTAGAGAGGCAGCAAAGCCATGAACAGGTATAACCAATTAAGGGGAACAAGGCAGCTGATTGCAGTGTGAGCTGAAACAAAGAATGACAATAGCAGGGATTAAGGCTTGTTACTGTAAGCAGAAAGCAGGGTGAGTGAAAGCATACAGAGAACAAGGCAGTGAACAGAGAGGGTACAGTCACAAGTCCATGAAGCAAGGAAACACAGAGTATAACCTGAAGCACAAGTAGCAATGTATAGCCAGGGCACTAGGAAGCACAAAAGAAACAAACAAGGCAAACACAAGGAAAGGAGCAGGAAGGGAACCAGCACACACAGAAGCATGGAGTAATACAAACCAAAAGCAGAAAAACAGGAGTCCAGCACAAACCAAGCAGAGTCCAAGCATGCATGGGGGCTAAAAGGCCCCAGGAGAGAAAGCAGACCAACAGAGCCTCTGGCTGCAAGGAAAAATGCTTGTGTATGGAGTGAGCAGAGCACCTTTATAGGCAAAAGGGTTGTTGCCAGTTGCATCGCCCCCTTGAACTACAGGCTATAGGCTTCCAATCTGGAGGCAGTATAGTGCAGTGGTTTAAGGCTCTGAGCTGCAAACCTAGAGACATGGGTTTGAATCCCACAGCCCCCACTTGCATACTGTGTGACCCTAAGCAAGTCACTTAACTTCCTTGTACTCCAAGGTCACACCTGTAAACAAACTTCAGCTTAATGTGTCTCTCCTGGTTAAATAAAAAAAAAATATATACATAAGATATAAATGCAGAGCACTAAATGAATCTTATGCAATCTATTAATTATAATCTAAAGCAATATATGGCACTCATCACCACTAAACTAATCATGTAAAAGGCACAGGCATTTTAATACAGGCACCACATTAATCTATCTTCTTTGTTTTAGAAAAGGCACTAAGCTGAAATTTTCCTTCAGCCCCTCACTAGAGTTAGTTCTTAGCATGTACTGCCATTTACTTTCATTCTGCAAAAGCTTATTATCCCATTCACCCACCTCCCCCAGGCCTATAGTAACCCTTTCCAGCCCTTGAAACTCTGTGGGGTAAAATCACCCACAAAATTAAGTGCCTCTGAATTTTATTTTCTAGCTTGTATCAGCAAAGTTTCCCTTGGGATAATATTAACTTATTTTTCTTCCTTTCCCAAACATTTGTTATTGTATTCCCTTGCTTTAAAATGTTCTTTCCACCCCCTCCACATTCTTTCTGTATTCCTTATCTTCACTTGTATTCCACTTTAGGTGCATCAACTGCCCTTTTGGTATACTATTTACAAGTGGTCTAGAGTGGAAGCTATCAAACTTCAATAAAGCATTTCTATCTGTGGTCTTCATAAAGAGATTAGTTTCTACCCTGTCTGTATCACTCTTTTGCAACATCAAATCAAAAAAACTGAATTTAAACTTGTTCTTTGTCATCTTAAATTTCATAGAAATAGACTTTGGTGGCAGATAAGGACCACTTGGCTCACCTAGTCTGCCCATTCCCTATGTATTGGATAAGCTGCAGATCCTAGTTAACCAACAGCCTACTTCCTCCTACCATTCACTATAATTGCCTTATACCTGTCCCATGCATTCTTGAATTCCCCAACTTTTGTTGACCCCATGACCTCCTCAAGAAAGTGATTCCATGTGTCTACCACCCTCTCCATGAAAAAATATTTTCTGACATTACCCCTGAGCCATCCCCCCTGTATCTTCAAACTGTGTCCCCTTGTTCTTGCACATCTCTTTCTCTCAAAGATGCTCCCATCTTGGATTTTGTTGATTCCCTTGAGGTACTTGAATGTTTCTGTCATGTCCCCCCCAACTCCTTTCCTCAAGGGTATACATGTTAAGCTCTTTCAGTCTCTCCTCATATGGCTTCTGTTGCAGACCCTGCACCATTTTAGCTGCCCTCCTCTGGACCGCCTCCATTCTGTCTATGTCTTTACAGAGATGGGGTCTCCAGAACTGCATGCAGCACTCTAAATGGGGTCTCACCAACTGTCTATACAGAGGGTAACAACCTTCTGTTTTCTACTGGTGATGCCTCTCCATATGCATCCCAGTATCTCCCCAGCCCTCCTTACTGCCTTGTCACATTGTTTGCCTACCTTAAGCTCATCCGATATAGCTACCCCAAGGTCTCTTTCCATTTTTGTTGTTGCTAGTGCCTCCCCCCCCACATTGTGTACTCCTCCCCTGGGTTTTTGTTTCCCTAGTGCATTACTTTGCACTTTTTTGCAGTGAATCTAAGCTGCCATATTTTTCACCATTCCTCCAACCTTGCCAAGTCCCTTCTCATCCTTTCCACCTGCCCTTTTGTACCAACCCTGTTGCAGATTTTTGTATCCTCTGCAGAGGCATACTTTTCCTTCCAGCCCCTCTGCAATGTCTCCTATAAAGACATTGAAGAGGACCAGTCCCAGTACTGAACCCTGCAGTACCCCACTAGTAACCACCTTTTCTGCAGAGTGTACTCCATTTACTATTACCCTCTGTGTCCTGTTGGTCAGCCAATATGTTACCCAGGTTATCAACCTGGGACCCACTCACAGGGTGGCTAACTTGTTTATTAATCTTTTGTGTGAGACTGTGTCAAATTCCTTGCTAAAGTCTAGGTAGGCCTCATCTACAGCCCCTCCCTGGTCTACTACTTTGGTCACCCAGTCAAAGAAATCTATTAGATTCGTCTGTGCACACATGCTGCCTCGGGTCCTGTGCCCCGTTGGCCTCTAGGTACTCAACAATTCTCTCTTTCATTGCTTGATTCCAAATAGGCAATCAATTCTAGCAATTCCTCTTCTTCATGCTGTGCCCACAGTGTTAGAAGCTCCATTCCATTGAAACAGACACTTCACCTGTGTCTTGTTAATCCCCTTTAAGTATTTAAATGTCTCAGTTACACTCCCCCTTCTTCTCCTGTTCTTCAGGAAGTACAGGTTGAATTCCTCAAGCCTCTCTTCCTAGGACATCCCCTGCATACCCAGCATCATCCTGTTAACCCTGCTCTGCATAGCCTCCAATCTGTCTTTGTCCCTGCAGAGATAGGGCCTCCAAAACTGCACACCGTACTCGAGGTGCAGTTGTATCAGTAATACAGATGGGGGAGAAGCACTTCTCTCTTCCTGCTGGTGATCCTGCTTCCTATGCATCTGAGCATTTGGCTAGCTTTTCCCACCGCTTTCCCACACTGTTTTGTCACCTTAAGTTTATCTGTTATATTTACTCCCAGGTCTCTCTCTCTCTCTCTCTCTCCTCACTTGTGACCTCCAGCACCTGGCCCCCATATGTGTATTCTGCACCTGGGTTCCTGTGCCCCAAGTGCATGATTCTACATTTTTTAGCATTGAACCTCAGTTGCCACCTCCTGGACTACTCCTCTAACTTCCCCAAGTCTGCTCTCATCTTGTCCATACCCTTCCCTCATATGTCCACCCTATTACAGAGTTTTGCATCATTTTCAAACAGGCATATTCTCCCTCCCACACCTTCTGTTATATCACTGACATAGATGTTAAAAAGCACCAGCCCCCACACAGACCCCTGTGGTGCTCCACTGGTCACCCTCTTCTCCTCCAAGCATACCCCGTTCATCACCACCCTTTGACTCCTATCCCTAAGCCAGTTCTCCACCCATTTTTTTTTTTCAGTTGTTTTACCAGGAGTAACACACTCAGCTGAAAGCTTGTTTACAAGTGTGACCTGGGAACACAGGGAAGTTAAGTGACTTGCTCAAGGTCACACAGTATACAAGTGGGAGCTGTGGGATTCAAGCCCAGGTCTCCAGATTTGCAGCTTAGAGCCTTAAACCACTGCGCTATACTGCCTCCTCATTTCTCTGTCTTTGTCCCCACCTCCAGGCTCCTCAGCTTTATTACCAACCTCATATGTGGGACAGTATGAAAGGCCTTTCTAAAGTCCAGATAGGCCACATCCACAACCACACCCTGGTGTACCACCCTGGTTACCTCATCAAAGAATTGGATCAGGTTGGTCTCTGACATGACCTACATTGGTGAACCCATGTTGTCTCTGGTTCTGCAGCCCTCTTGATTCCAGGTAATCCCCAATCGTTTCTTTGACAAGTGCCTCCATTATATGGCTGGCTGCCGAGGTAAGGCTTACTGGCCTGTAGTTCCCTGGATCCTCCCTGTTTCCCCCTTTGTGGATTGGAATAATGTCTGCTGTATTCGAGTCCCTGAGCACGTCCCTGCATCCAGTGAGCTGTTGTACAGGGCAGCCACAAGCTTGGCCAGAACCTCCTTGAGCTCTGTCAGCAGCTTGACATGCAGTGCATCAGGACCCATGGCCCTGTCCACCCTGAGCCTGGCCAGTTCCCTGTTGACTCTGGTCAGGGTATACACATTTGGTGGTTTCGAGGTATTGAAGTGGTTCGTTTGGGCCCTAGGGTTGGGGACACTGAGGATTTGATGCTTAAAAGGGAGACTTTCTGAACCTTTACACTTGGGGCTCTCTGCCCCTCTGGTCTGAATACCCAGTTGGAATTGACAACCTACCTATAGAAAGGGGTATACAGGAGTTATGATTTGTGGCAATCATATTGTGACTTTTACTCATGCATCTTTTTACTGTTTATTGTTATCCAGGTTTTGAAGTGTATTGGGTGTATTGGTCATCTGACTCTGTGTATGAGGGTTTGACGGCTCAAGTCCCTGACAAGATAACAATATAGACATCTTGTGATACCAGTTGCAAGTGTCAAAAAAGAACGCAATGATTGATGTAAGGAGACTTCATGAAAGAAGTAGAATATTACAAGAGTCACAGAATACAAGAGATAACAAAACGGAAAATAAGAACTCTGTAACAACTGGGGCCAAAATAGGGTTGATCAGTGCTCATTCATTGCAATTGTATACCGGGATCCCCTTGCAAATAAGCACAAGTGTAAAAAAATATCAAGGACTTTTTAATATTGGTCTGTATGTTTATATGTTATTTTAGATGTATTAACATTGCTGTAATCGATTTAGTGGGGGTTATACAGTGCTGTTGTGGGGGAATTTAATATGCGAAGTATAAGTTTTAGTGACTAGCCTATTTCAATGTTTATAATCGTACATTGGATCACTGATATGGGAGAGCTAGAGAGGATTAATTATTATATTAGATAGCATTTATTAAATCTGCATTGAACCAGTATGATGGTAATTATCCATTGTCTGAATTGGTATTGAAGTGATTGTAACAAAGCATGCAGTGGCTCTTGTCAAAGCTCATGGTATGAAGTGAAACACCATTGGGCTTTTTAGTGGGGGTGGCATTTTTGTTATTTATCAAATAAGTGTGCTTTATAACATGGGTACATAATCCTGTATTCTGATTTGTCCAAACAGGTCACCTGACCATTGATTAATCCCCAGTATACCCACAGTTGCCTTGCCAGAACACAAAATCCTGATTGACAGCAATGTAAAGTGATCTTTTTAGATCAGTCCACCAGGGAAACATGTAAAAAGCTACAGCATCCTCATTAGGACAGATCTACCTAGAGGAGAACTACAACTACGGCATCCTTAGAAGGGTTCTGTGTGTTAATATTGCAGGGAAAAAAAATCACAGGACAAAATATTATAGTCAAAACATTGCAGAAAAAAATTAAGTGTGGTAAAAACATTGCAGGAGAGATCAGAGAAGGGAGCAGGCAGTACAAGCTGCAAGGTGACAAAAGAGCACAGGACACTAGAGGGTTCATTGGGAGGGGCCTAACTTTGCACAGCCTCCCCTTGACCACTTTGCAGTGCAGTGCATAACTGTCCTGCAGTGGGGGAAGGGGGCTAACTTCACACAAGCTTTGTGAAGTTAGGCACCCCAATGCAGGACTGTGATGCATAGCACAGTGAAGTGTTTTTTTCTGCAATGTTCTGACCATGATATTTTGTCCCGCGATATTTTGTACCGTGATATTAACAAATGGAACCCTCAGAAGGACAAACTCATTGGGCAGAAGGACTATTTTTATTACAAATGCATGCTCATAGAGATTTATTTTAATATTCCTTTAGATAAACCTCTAACATGACATTGCCCATGTTATAAGAGGATTAACCCACTCCAGGGCATGGGTTTAATGAGCATTAATCCATGCCTGGGTGGTTGAAGTCACTTGGCCTATGGCCTCATGCCTCACAATCCACCCAGGCATGGATTAATGCTCAGTAAATCCATGCCCTGTCATGGGTTAATCCCTTCTTATATAAAAGTGTAATAAAGATATACCTTTTAATGCACCGGATAGTCTGCACTCTGTTTTGTTCCATCAGTTGGGAGAGTTGGGATTTTTTTTTGGTTTTGGCTATTGTTATCTTTAGATTCCAGCAGTAAAACAACAGTCTCACAAAACGGGTTCAAATCTTACTCAGGGAAGTCACTCAATAGCTTATTTTTTTCTTCTCTGCTACCACTTTATTCTATCAGTCGTTTTGCATTTCATTTAGATTCTGGGGCCCAGAAGGCCATGGGGCTCGCAAACAAGTCTTGGGGCTAAGTAGCCCACAACAGTCTCTACTGCCTGGATCTCTTCTTTGGCTGGGTTGCATAAGCATTTATAGCTGTCACCAACTCCCCCTTTGATTGGCTGCTTACTTCCTGGTCTCTCTCTGGTGCTCTCTGACTTTTCTCAGCAGCCCCCTTGCTGCAGAGATCTTATGGAGGTCATCATTATTGTTTACATATATTCCCCAATGGTGCAGCCCTTATTTATAAATACTAGCCCATTCTATGGGAAGAGGACCCTCCATTGTTTGCCCGGAGGTGTTCTCCCTTTGATCCTGGCTCCACTGCCTGCCTGGGAGTTAAGGACATTTTTTACTTGTGGCCACAGCCAAACAACATTATTGGAGTGCTGTTCCTTTAAATTTCTCCAAGCCACCAACCATGAATGCACAGACAGTGCCATGCAGCCATCTTTGTTTAAATTTTTTTGGTCCATTTCTTGCCAGCTCCCCAGACCATTTATAAGGATCCCTCTGTGCCTGGAGATGATAAACACTGAATTGGAGCTTGGCCCCTTTCTCTGGATGGGGCCAAGACACACAGAGTCAGGCAGCAGCCACCGTGGAGATCAGGCATGATACCTGTCCTGAATCCCCCCCAAAGCCACTGCCAGGATGCCATGGGGCCATCTCTCCAATAAAGTAAGCCCAAATTAGGGGGCTTACAAACACAGGGGCACAATTGGAATTTGATGGGAGGGATGTTCTAAAGGGATGTGAGAAAGCTTTATTTTGCATAAAGGGTGGTGGAACCATAGAAGAGTCTTCCAGCTAAAGTGGTGAGCACCAAAACCATAAATGGTATCAAGCATGACAGGGAAAAAGTGAATGATTTAGTCATTACTCAGAGCAGTAGCAGTAAGGAGGGGAATGGGGGGATAGTGAGGGCTAGTACCCTTTATGGACAGTAGATCCTGGGGATTGATAGGGAACTATGGGCAGACTGGATGGACCATTATGTTTTTTTAGGGCTGCAGTGGGTGGAGCCCTGCAGTCCTATTGCTTTCAAAATAAGGGGACTCTGCATTCTTTCCTTCCTAACAACAGCTGCATCATAGTTCTCTATGCAGTCTGTGAAACCCTCCGCTGTATCAATACAGTCTTCTCATAGGTACTATTTTTGCTATGTGGGATGGGGGTGGGGAACAGTGTAGTTTGATTTTACACACTGACTCACATTACTAAGATTCCTGGCTTTCTTTCATGCTTAGATGTCTGCATCAGTGGGGGGTTGGGGCCTGGGCTGCTTTAGTGTGACATTACTCACCTTACAGACATTCCCAGCTTTCTTATATCTTTGATGTCAAGTGTGTGTGTGGGGGTAATAACTATCTAATTTTAATTTGGAAGGGTGGAAAACTTTGGTGCTATTGTCATTTAGAAAATGGGCTTGCAAATATAAGACATTTGATTGGCTGGCAGGGATACATTAACTTACAGTGAAAGCACTGTAAGTTAAAAGTCCCAGCCATGCCAACCCTGCCAGGCTTATCATTGTTATCATTGTGCCCAGTCTGCTTCATAATTGGCTAAAGAACTGGGCACCCAATTTCAAAAAGCTGCCATTTTTTTCCCCTCGCTTAGCAAGAGATGTTACCCCCTCCAACGCCATCCAAATCATGCCTCCCAACTCACTCTCATGCCTGTTTAATAGGTTAGAAAATAACTTCCCAACTTTATCCCCAGTGAACAGTTTTTCCATGTTTTAGTTTTTTACTTGCCTCTCTTCTCTTCTCTTCTCTTCTCTTCTCTTCTCTTCTCTTCTCTTCTCTTCTCTTCTCTTCTCTTCTCTCTCTCTCCCACACACACATTCCATTCTGGTGTTCGGCCATTATCGTCCAAGCATGCCGGAACAGTAACACCTATAACATCTCCGCTGACAAGACTAGTTACTGGCCCAAAGTAAAAAAAAAAGAACAGCACTGTAATACAGCAATCAGTAATTAAAAGTGCAACTTTCTCCGATCTTCACTTCCTGGTTCAAGAAGGTCATACACCAAACTGCTCGAAAAGGCACCAGACCGCTCACAAATCCAGTCTGCCGTCCACAGTACAGCAGCTTGTCTGAGTCCTCCAAATTAGGCAACTCCCAAAAACACAGAAAATGTTTTTTCAATGAATTATGCTGGTCAGAAACAGTACTAGTCTGGACATGGCAAAATTGAAGGGGGGCAGCAGAACAAGAGAATGGCTCTGTGGGGGGGGGGGATCAGCAGGACACTGAACTCCAAAAAAATGGAGGGACTATTTTACAATAAAAATACTGAAACCTCACTTTTACAACATTTTTTTGATTTCTTTTAAATGTTATTAAATGCCATATAAAAATGTCACAGTTAGCATATTTTCTAAGTGCGATAATACCCTCCAGGGTGGGCGGTATGGGCAATACCGGACCTTCCAGGGGTTATAAGACCCTCTGCCTGCAGCATCAGCCTCATTATGCCCCTGGGCGGTCTAGTATTGTCCAATATCGCCCACCCTGTCAGGTATTATTACTTGCTTGTACTTGCAATATGATCCATGGTTGCACTGTCTCAATATTATGCATTTATATATATGTAAAAACTTATACACAAAAGGTTTAAAAAAAAGAGAGCAGTTCCAAACATTGACTTGGTGCTAGATTCAATCACTGTTGAGAAGAAGAAGTATGCATGTTCTGTATTCATTTTATCCTGGAGCATAAAGTGTTTTTAAAATAGTTTCTACATCTGGAAGAATGGAAATGGTCCTGGTTAGCTTGAGCTTACAGACATTCAACACCAGATCCCATGGACCTGAATCATTTTAAAATTCTTGCATCATTTATAAAGACAAAAGTAAAACCTGTTTCACAAAATCAAGTTCTTATTTTTGAAGTTTTATGCCATTGTTGTTAATTTATTTGTGTATATTCAGTAGGAATGAGGCTTATTTTTAATGTCAATTACATTTGGGAGAACTTTAAAGACATTGTAGAACACAGCAGGTGGTATTTTCAAAAGTTAAAAAAAATGATACAGTTGTGTCAAGACACCTAAATTTGCATCATGCAGATGCAGCATATAATTGCGCCATATTTTCATAGCTGCATCAAAACAACACTTATAATTGCATTATAATTGCAGAATATTTGCAATATATTTGTGGGATGCATCACTACTGCATCATGTTTGTGTCACTTTTTGTATTACTAATCTAGATGCAAGTGCAGGGGCAACAGATCGTGGTGCATCCATCTTCTGATGGTAGTGCACTCTTCTGATAGAGACACAGCTGTGATCTGACTGTGATACAAAAGTGATGCAACTTGCTGCTGCATCTGCAACAAATCTTTGAAAATACAGGCCTGTATATTTTAAAAATACAGGCCTGTATATTTTGAAAATACAGGCCTGTATATTTACCTCCCCCCCATCTCTCATAAACTCCAAACCATCAACTACATATAATTGGTCCATAATGAAGCACATACCTTGCAATACAGATTTGCAACAAATAGAGGAAAATAAGATGAGGGCCGATGTCTTGCAGCATCTTCTTTTTCCTCCTCATGTTCAAGATCAGGAGAATTACAACATAGAAGATGCTCCGCTCCTAGCCAGTTCCACCTGTTAACTGAAAATCACTGACTGCTACCCATATATACACGTGTGTGCTATTAACCTCGCCTTTTCTGTAACATTATACTTTTACCAGCAGCCTTACAATGAGAAGGAAAGGAAGGAAGCAAGGAAAGTCATGCTGATGACTCCACCATTTCTGAAACATTATACTTGTATTATCTGCCTTAAGATATTTAAACTAATTTCCTAATAATTTTAAAGATGAAGCACTTTAGTATCTAAACTGAAAAATGAGGTGTTTCTTCACAGATGCCCCTTCTATGAAAAAAAGTTCCCATCATTATGACAAGAATAACAGTTTAAGATTTCCCCTCCTGAAAAAAGATGTATCTAGCCAGGGCTATGAAGATGACTGCAGGGCAGCAGGGTAAATCATACTTGGAGAGGCTGAGGATCCTAAATACCTACTCCCCGGAGGACAGAAGGGAGAGGTGAGACATGATTGAGACCTTCAAGTACTTGAAAGAGATTAATAAGGTGAACATGGAGGGTATCTTCAGGCTAAGCTGCAGCAAAACCCCAAAGGTGCACAGCCTAAAGTTGCCGGGTGGGTGTTTAAGAGGGAGGTTAGACCACACTTCTTCACAGAAAGGGTGGTGAGCAAATGGAATACATTGTCAGAACAGGTGATTGAGGACAGTGAGCGACTTCAAGAGAGGATAGGATAGATATAGGGGTAAGATAAAGGTAATGGAAGGAGGGGAGGAAGGTAGTAGAAAGGTAAGGAGGGGAGTAGGGACACCAGCCTGAGCTAAGAACTCTGGGCAGTGAGCAGACTAGACAGACCAAAAGGCCGAATTCTGTTCACTTCTTCATATGTTCATATGTTCGTATGAGACTGCAACCTTAAGTAGAAATATTAATTATTTCAGAAAACAGCCTACTATTCTGTGTGATAATCTATTCTTTTAACTATATAATATGAATAAATAAGAGGTTATACCTTCTAGCCATGTTTCATATATTTTCTTGGTAGCTAATCAATACAAACCACAATCCTGTATGATCCTAAAAGGGGTACAATAAATGCTTTTGTCTATTGCACTGTCATATTTATTCTGATTCTTTTTGAACTATTTAAATTCTTAGAGTAAAAAATATATGCTATCAGAAATCAATTCCATTTTCATGTCCATATGTTTGCTTAATAGAGATTTTCTTTGCTGGCCCATCCGTCGGCACAGCTGCAAGGTGTCTGCTTGTGCTGCCAACATCCTGAGTTTGATGACAGACTCAGGAGTCATAAGGACAGCTTGGGGGGGTGAAGGATCGAATGCCCCAGAGACTGCTCTCCTTCTCCGGGGAGAGTGGTGGAAGAGTGTCTGATGCTTTACAGACCCCTGGCAGAGGCTGGGCATACCATTGCAATACAGTAATGTTGTGGTATATTATAAAATGCTGCAGTGTGCTGCAAGAAACAATGCAGTCCAATGGCAATTAAAGCCATTTCTACTGCAGTATTTATAAATGTTCTTATAAGCCCATCATGCTGATTACTATGGAAATAAAAAAAAGTAGCAAACTACAGAATTAAACAAGATACTGATAAGCTGAATATTTTAAAAGGTTCAGAAGCAGGGAGGGGGAAATAGGGTGGGGTCCATAATAATATCCAGTCATGGCCTTTACCCAATATATTGAACAGACCATGACTAGCCATGGCTTGCTATAACTCTGAATATCATTATGAATTTTAGTCACAACCACAGCTGCATTGATTTGTGTCATAATTCAAGGCACAAGTATTTCCAAGGCAGCTGCTTGTAATACTCTTATTTTCAGAAGTGATATTTCTACTAATAAACGACATGACAGAAACATGGCAAAGAAGAAATATTTGAAACTCAGTGCTTCAGAAAAACACTGCTACAAATGCAGTCCTGAGAGCAGATAGTACACAATAGATGCCTTTGAAAAATTATATCCCTTATAGTCAATTTTTAAGATTAAAAAGAAAATAGTGTCAGCCCAGTGGCATGGAAGGCTGAGGCATGATGCCTTACCTCCTGCCACACCAGTGACCCATGTTCACAGTGTGAACAGGTTGCCGGGGCTTGGCCGGGGAGGAGGAGGATCAAGTGTCCCAAGGACAGTTCTCCTCTGGGGAGCGGGGGACCAGTGATTGGTCATTGCCTGGCCCCTAGCAATGGCTTGGGGATGGCACATTGATGCTCTACAAGGTGGGTGGAGGTGGGGCAGATGCCTGGCCTTCCACTCACGGGAGCGTGAGTGACACCACAACTGGTGACATTGCATGCCCTTTCCTCCAAGAGAAAAAAAAAGAGGAAACATGTCTCCAGTGGTGGGATAATGGAGGGGCTTGCAGGTCCCACTCCCAAACCATCTGAGCCCTGACCAGAACTGGATCTGATCTTCAGTGGAGGCTTGAGGATCCCTCGCCAACCCCTGCCAGGGGTGCAAGCCTTGGGAGAAGATGGTCAGTGCTCATGGTAGACATCAGGGGATGAGACTGGGGTTCCCTCCTGAACGTGGCTTGCTGGAGACAGGGAGAGAAGAGTAATGAAAGAAAAAAACATTTGAAAGAAAATGTAGTTCATCTGAACCATATGACTGACAGGTTTATGAACTGGAGACAAGATTTCTCAATCGGGATTATAACAAAACATTGCTGAGAAAGGCTAGAGACAAAGCTGATTTACTGAAAAAAAGAACAATGAAAAGCCACTAGAAAAATAAAATTTATGAACATGGTCCTTCTACTTTTGTCAGTAAATTCAATCATTTGGCAGGTAAAGTTGACAATATAATTTATTGTAACTGCCCTATCCTGCTTGGCGACAATGATGTGACTTCAGCAGTGGGTGATACCCCATGCATTAATTTAAGAACAGCAAATGGTCTTGAGAGACAAGGTAGTCCATTGCCGATTTGAGGCAAATCAGTCAGCTGTCATTAGTAACCAATGGTTACCATACAAACCAAAAAGTTTCTTTAAATGCTGCAATTGTAATGTGTGCACATATGCACAGCCTGGTAAATAGTTTGCACACTTCCTTCATGAAGATTTAATGTTGGAGACATGTGAATTTATCAGTTGCAGTGCTGACTTTGTCACAAATGTTCTATGGTGTAACTGGAATAAGATATACATGCAGAGAACAGTGCCCAGCTTGAAAACTAGCACACAAGACCATTGAGCAGTATTATTAATAGGAGACTTGACACCCCACTTGGTAGTCATTTGTTTGTATTGCCATGATTCAAATCCTAGAGAATTAAAGTTCATAGGCATTGAGAGGGAGTGGGTCCTATGAGTGTGTGTGGGGGGGGGACGGGTGAATAAACTACTGTGGGAAAAATCTACCATCGATTTATGAATTACAAAGCGTTACACCTGCTGGTTTATATAAGCAATGGGATTTGAGATATTTTTTTAAAAGATTAACTAGTCACGCCCCTTGAGGAAGACTCATCGAGAGTCGATGTGCTTGGGCTTCCTACAGCCATAAAGACTTTTTTACCTGCAGTAATAGCTTTGCATCTAGCATTTACTGCATTTGCCAGCTTTCTTGCTTGGATTGGATTATATTTGTACTTAACGCGGCTTGTGATAGTACTGCCATTAAAGAATTCTCAGCATTATGTTGTGCCTGGCTACTAGTTTCCTTTGTGAGTGCGCAGGACTTTTAGATTCTTTGCTTCTGCATTTGAGAGTTGGTTGCCCTACCTCCCTGAGCACCAGCCCAGCACTGTGTATCGTGCCCCCCCTTTTGGAACCAGAAACATAGTAACAAAGAGATTGCTTGCAGATAAGGACTGTTTGCCCCCTTCCCCCAGTCTGCCCATTTTCCCCTGCCTACAGTAACACCACAGATCCTACATGAGCTCCAATCAGTTCTCCCTCCCCCTTTTCACTGAGATTCCCCTGTACCTATCCCATGCATTCTGGAACCCCATTACTATTTTTGTTCCTACCGTCTCTAATGAAATGCTGTTCTGGGAATCCACCACTCTCTCTCTGAAGAAGTACTTCCTCACATCTCTCCTGAAATTAACCCCCCCTCCAGCTTCATATCAGGTCCCCTTGTTCCTGAGTGCCTTTTTTTCTGAAAAATACTTCCCTCTTTTACCTTATTTTGTATTTTTTTACAACAAGGCTATGTTGGAAATTTGGTGTAATAATATTACAAAGTAACACATTTATGAGCCTACATTGCATTTTGCAAACACAGGCTTCTAACTTTGATACATTTCACTCCAAATTCTTCACATGCAGCCCTATCAGCTCTGACTAGAGTTTGTTTTTTTTCTGTCATGATTACTTATGTTGATATGTTTTTTTTTTCCTGAGACAATTGGCTCTATCACTTCTAAAGAGTACCCGACACCACTGCAAACTATGTAAGATTTAGACACAATACAATTCACATTTCAGATATTTTCTGTAACATTTCAAATTTGTCTGTATTACTAAGAAGAGTTACCGGAAAACAAGGCATCTGTCCCCTAGTCTTTATCTGCCTTAGCATAGTATCTACACCTGACAGCATAATCCTCTGGTTTTTTTTTCAGCTCTGTTTTAGTCTCTTTCAGGTACTGCAGGGATGACACCAAACCCACTTTTTCAGCCCCTGTTCATGGACCCTCAACACTCCTTTACCGGCCCAGCCTTTGCCACAGCTGCAGGTATGGGGAGGATCATGGCTTACCCCCCTCGAGAGGGGCCTTCCCTGGGGCACAAGGGAGGAGGCTGAGATCATCCTGAGCCCCCGCCCTGCATAGTGGGTGTTGTTCGGGATCTAACAAAGGGAGAGTCCATCAGGGGCATCATAGTGCAGCACTGAAGGGGTTTTCTACTTAAGTACCCCAGAGGCATGGTTGTGCGATGACAACCAGTGCATGACGAGCATGCTCTCAAGCCTGCTCACAGAGCATCCACCACCGCCTCAACCTTTGCTAGAGGATCCTGACTGCAGCTCCCCTGGTCTCCACCAGTAGTCACAGTAAGTCTGGGATCCACAAGCCCCCTCCCAGAAAAGAGAGCAGTCCTCCAGACACTCAATCCTCTCCTCCCCTGCCAACCCCAGATGACCTGAGCTAGCTCCCGAACCCATGTCACTGGCATGGCCCAAGGTAAGGCATCTAGCACCTCAGCCTTCAGCATCACCAGGCCAGATAATACTTTGTTTATGACATCATGATCATTTCCATGGCAACAGATTGTAATACTATTCACAGAATATAGCAGACAGAGCAGAGATCCTGTTTTTATGCAACTGTCCTTAATAGTAAAGAAATTAGCGTGGAACTACGGAAAAAAAATATGAAATATAGCTGAACTGTGTCTATTATATTTTTAAAATTTGTTCCAATGGTATAAGATGCTCTTGAAAAGAAAAATAAAAAATTCAGGCACTTTATGCATCTAAGGCACCAGCAAGGTTTGTGAGTGAAGCACAGAGATTATTATCTACTTAGGACAAATGCAATTAAATAGAACAACTGTCCCCATTCTGACTACCAGATTGTTAAGGTTTTCATACTGGGTCAAAACACAGCCCTTCTGTCATACTGTACATTCAATCACTGGGTGGGGGAGGTGGAATTGCAGGCAGAAAAATACTCATAGAAATCCATGAAGACAGGCAGACAGAGGAAAACATATAGAGCATGCAGCACTTCTGAGCAGCCTTCCCGGAAGTCAAACTCAGAGTTAAAGTGCAGAAAACAAAGCATGAGATGACACTGTCACAGTAGTTACAATCGAAGCACCAGTGGTACTAATGGCCCCAACAAGGTCTGTATGAAATAATTGTGTAGCCGAAAAGAAGGCTAACAGGCTTCCTGTAGCAATACAAAGGGAAATGACTTGAGGATGGGGTGTGAGACACAGGATGTGATTCTAGAAGCACCCCTACTCATGTAAAAATAATAGCTCCCCAATATCCCTGTTAGTCTAGTGGCCCCCACCCTCCACCCAGCAATGCCAGTCCACCCCACACCCCCGACCTATCCACAGCTGGTGACTGATGCAGCCCACCTCTCACCACCATGGCCAGCCACTGACTGAGCTCCATAGAAGTGTGTGCTGTATATATGCACCCAATTAATTAATGTACTATCATTCATTCATAGCGTGTATATACAGTAAATAAAATTGTTTCTCAAAATTGAAATAGTAATAGCTCTGATATAGGCTTTGTCCATTTTCATTGATTACCACATAAGAACTATAGTGGACCAAACCAAATCTTATTAGAGATTCAACAGACATAATTAGGATAATAGAGGAACTAAATGAATTGGGTTTGGAAATAAATGGTTGTATATTGGTTACCTGGGACCTGAAAGGCCTATACACTCTTTTCCACACAGGGAAGGATGTGATGTCCTTAAAAAAACTTTGGACACTTTATGTACAGAAGAAAAATCTACTAATGGGTTAGTAGTAAAAATGATGGAGACAGTATTGACACTGAACTACTTCAAATTTGAGAAACAGTTTTATTTACAGGTGAAAGGCATGGTGATGGGGTCCAGCATGGCCCCCTGTTATGCCAATATATATATACTGTATATATACACATATGAACAAATTTATGACTGAATATATTTTCAACATAAGGAACAGATTCATTAATAGGCTGAGAGTCTGGAGAAGATTTATTGATGACATTATTGTGAAATGGTCAGGTTCTGAAGAAGAACTATTGATTTTTTATAAGTATTTAAATGACTGCATGGACCATCTTGTTTTCATGATGACATACAGGAGAATGGAAATACCATATTTGGACTTAATGATCTACAAAGATGAAAATAATTTAGCAACCTGACTGTTCCAAAAACCCTTGGATAAAAATGCAATTTTACATGCTAGAAGATTTCACCCAAAAAAACTTATTGATTCAGTTCCTTATGGCCCAAATGATCAAGGCCAAGAGGAATTGCATGGATCCTTTAGAGTTCACAAGAGTGCAAACAGACATGGTAAACAGATTTCAACAAAGAGGATATCAAAATACAGCACTGCAGAAGGCAATGGAGAAAACTGGATTAAGAGACAGAAAAAACTATTAGAGACTAATCAGAGGGTACAAGAGCCAACTGGGGGCAGAATAATATTAGCAACAACATATAATGACATATTCTCTTCAGTTAGGAACACTATCAATAAACATTGGGAAGTGTTAAGATCAATCCCTTTGGGGATGAAAGTTTTTCAACAATCACCCCTAGTGGTAGCAAAAAGGAATAAGGCACTGGGTAATAGACTGGTTAAAACAGAACACAAAACACCACAGGCATGACCACAGCATTTCTTAAACATGATAGACCTCAAGGGAAGTTTCCCATGTGGTCATTGCACACATTGCCATAATGTCGATGCTTGACTCCAACCTATCTGCCACTTGCTGGCCTGACAACACAGCCTGGCATGCCTGGTCCAGAACTCAGCACTCCCAGCCATGGTTTCCTCCTCCCACACTCCTGCTCAGACTGCCCCAACTCTCCAACAAGCACACCATCAGAATAAACTCATGAAGGCAGCACAAAGCTAACACCAAATACTTTAAAAGTCAGTTAGTTAGACTAGCCCTCCTGTTGCTACTTCTCTCAGGCAACATCCACCCCAATCCAGGCCCCCCTCAAAATCAGGGTACAATTGCCCAGAAACATGGCATGTTAACCTTTACATCACTTAACATCTGCAGCCTGGCAGCAAAGTTTGACAATCTACAAGCCTGGGTAGCCCTCCATAATCCTGATGTGCTGTCAGTTGTCAAGACATGGCTGTCTCCCAGGATCCCCGATAGTGCCATCAGTCTACTGGGTTACACAATTTTTAGGCAAGATCAAGTATCTAAAAGAGGTGGTGGCTGTACACTCTACCTTAAGGATGGCTTACAGGGCATAGTCCTAAATTTACCCAGCCTAGGGCCATTCTCCCACGCCTTTGGCATTACGCTCCTTCTTGGGGCCCATAACAAAACAATTACACTGTTATCAGTCTACACCCCACCAAAGATCTTGGCCCAAGGTCTCCAAGGCATCATAGACTGCCTTGGAAGCCTGACACTAAACTCCGAGGTTATACTTCCTGGTGATTTCAATATTAATTGGTTTGCCTCTGAAGCTAACCATTTCAAAGATGCAATTCAGGCTGTCCACTTTGTGCAGCTCACTGAAGCTCCCAGTAGAACCAATTACAGACAGACACTAGTACTCTGTTCGGCTGGGTACTCACAAACTGACCTGAGCATATTTCCAATGCCTCTGTCCTCCCAGAAGACATCAGTGATTACTCCCCTGTCATGTTCAGTTGGACTAATAATTTCACCAAACCCCTTCCAAGAACAGTCACCAACAGGGTCCTCAAGCTTGGTCACATGGGTCACTTTAAAGCTGATCTCCTCAATGCTGACTGGTCAGCAGTGTTTGGGGCTTCTGACACTGATAGCGCGCTTCACCATTTCATCTTCCTATTCAATACACTCTGTGACACTCATGCACCCTTCAAAAAGCATAAAATCAAGGGCCATTTCAACCCCTGGATGAGCCCAGACACCCTTGAACTTATGAAAAATAGAGACCATCTCTGGCATGTAGCCAGGGCCACAGGGAAGCAGCCCAACATCCTGAATTACAAACAGACCAAGAATAACTGTACCAGAACCATCCGAATATCCAAAAACTTATACTACAAGGAAGCCCTAGCCAAGAGCTGGAATGATGGTCATAAATTCTGTGCAAACCTAAAAGAGGTCACCAGACGTGAGCCCAAAACAGCCCCCACTATGTTCAGCGTTGATGGATTCCCATCCTTTATCCTAATTCTATAGCCAACACCTTCAACCTTGCTTTCACCGACCTCTTTAATGTCCTCCCTACTGACTTCTTCTCCCTCACCAACCCCGCTGCTCCTTCACAGACCCCAGTGCATCCCCCTTTTCACTTTAAGACTATTACTATTGGAGAAGCCAGGAAATACCTGCATAAAGTGTTTGGTAAGGGGAGATACAGTGGAGATAACCTTGATCTGAAACTAGTCTTGCTCTCTCTGGAAGAAATCCTATCTCCCCTTACTCATATCCTCAACCTATCACTCTGGTTCGCAGTATTCCCTCAAAGACGGAAAGCCACAGCAGTTACCCCTGTGTACAAGAGCAGGGATTGGGCCATGTCTGAGAACTATAGACCCATCTCTATACTTCCACCACTTTCAAAGGCCCTGGAACGAATAGTCATGGACCAACTTGTCAGATACCTGGACAAACATAAGCTCCTATGCCCTAAGCAGCATGGCCTTAGGTCAAGGCACAACACCACTACAGCTCTCCTGGAATTCACGGGCCTCATCCATAAATCTCTCGCTCTTGGACAGCTTCCTGGGGCAATCTATATCAATCTAACAAAGGCCTTATATACGGTCAGTCATGCCCTTCTAGTTGGCTAACTCACTGCTACGCGCCTTGCCCCCAAGAAAAGAAAAGTGAAGTAAAAATCGAAATTCTAAAAGCATTATGTTTTTTTTAACACAACTACACAAATTGACCTTTTGACTTTTTGCCAGAAGCATTAGCAAGGTGTATGATTTTACTTCTCAGGAATAGATGGTATGAAACTAGCACACTTATCCTTTACATTGGAACCAGTAAACTGTACAATAGAAAACTATAGGTTGTAAAGAGAAAAGGAGATTTTTTTCTGTCTATGACCTTATGACCTCCCATAATAGCACATCATCATTTTTGACTTTACACCTACTGAAAATAAGGTCAAACACACACGTGATGGCATGGACCTCCACTGTGGCTATCTGATTCTCTTTTTGGAACTCTCTTTTCAATGAAAAATAAGTAATGAGGTAGAAAAAACTTTACAAAATGAGCTGAGCCTAACATTAAGACCTTCAAAACCTTGTATATACACGCTACAAATAATGTCAGAAAAGCATGACCAAGGGAACCAGAGTATGTGGCTAGGTGGAACTTAATATATTTATGAAGAAACTAAATTATTGAGAAAATAAATGAGAATTCTCTGGCTGGACACCAAATTACATGGTGCTGCAATTCTATGCAGGTCAGGTGCACAGAGCATGCTCGAACATTGTGAGCATCAGAAGGTGTAGGGCGATGATGTGTATTACTCTGCGCCCGATTTCAGCCAGATAGTATAAAAGGACCAGTGGAGGGGGCTGACGTGTTACTTCCATTTAAAGAGAAATCGGGAGGTCAGCCCACACTCTGCCCAACACCAAAGTAAGTAAATACCCTTACAAAAGATTTAAAGAGTATGCGATGCAGAAAAAGTAAGAGAGCACTTAAATATAACAGCACCAAGACCAATGGGTCTAAATGAGTACTTCCACATTATTTCTTTAGATACCCTATAAACAAAGAAATGCCAGGCAGAGGAAACAAGGTAAAAAATGGGAATTGTCCTAACTGGACAACACAGATTGCCATAAAAGTACAACAAAGGAATAAGGGAAGAGCGCATGTTATTTGCTAGATACAAATAAATACATAAATAAACTCCTTCACTTCTGGATACGTAGACAGTGTTTTAATAGATAATGGCCTGAAAATATTTAAAAGGAAATCCTAGAGATAAGTCATAAGAAAAATTAAAGAGAATAAAAGGGGACTATTATTTGAAAGGTTAAGAATGTATTACATGTTTTACAGAAATACAATATGGCTACAATAACAATATAAGAAATGAGACCAGTTTCTAGGAGTTGGAAATTGAAGGCAACTGTTATGAAATAAGAAAAATTGTTTTCTTTTAAGAAACTTGAAGCCCTGGTGCTGGTGTATTTTAACGCTTACTGTTTGAATCGTTAATACAGATAGAATACTTATTAACCAGATACAAAAGGTTAAAGCGATGGTTTAAGCAAAAGATGAATAAGGGGTGAGCATGGGCAGCTTTTGTTTTCCTACATACAGTGATTATAAAATGAAAAATATATGTTCTATAAAAAATTATTTTATATACAAATTGTTTGACTTAAAAAGTAGAAAATTAAGATTTTTTTTAATTATAAGATACAGTAACAGCACAATAACAGCACTGATGAAGGATATGCTCAGAAACATTTGCTTTGTACTATATATACACTGTATCAACTGAACATAAGTAAAGATTTGAATTCTGGTTAACATCATTGGGTGAGTGGGCCTTATTGTAACCTAATATGCAGCATATATACTATGGCCATGCTCAGCACTCTTTGTTTTGAGCAGGATCTGGGAAGCATCAATCAATCAATCAATCAATCAATCAATTCTTTATTTGTAAAAAGGTGCCTTTCTAAAATCAAGGTGCCTGTACAATAACAATTACAACACAGCAATAAATAACAATATAACAATTAAAAATAATAAATACAACAGCAGCATTACAAATCAGAAAATGCTAGGCTAAAAATATACATTTTAAGGGCAGCTTTAAAACTTTGGATGGTCAGACAATCTCACACCCAAAAAGGTATAGAATTCCTCAGGGTTGGGGCCATAAAACTAAATGACCTTCCCCAGATGTTAGTAAACAAACCCTGGGAATCTCTAGCAATCCCTCGTTGGTGGATCAGAGAGGACGAAGGGGACAGTATGGGTGAAGGAGATCATACAGGTAACTAGGTCTCTGGCCATATAGGGCCTTATAGGTCAGCAAACTGACCTTGAAGGTGATCCATCACTGTATTGGCAGCCAGTGCAGTCCGAAGAGCACAGGCATTATCTGACTGGTCCTAGAGGCACCAGTCAAAATCCTGGCTACCACGTTCTGCACTAGCTGCAAGTGACAGATATCAACCCCCGGTAGCCCAAGGTAAAGGGCATTGCAGCAGTCAAGGTGGGAGGTAACAAAGGTGTGGACAAAAGTTGGAAGATTGTCAGGAGGAACCAGGTGTTTTACCAGGGTGATATTCCTCAGATGGCAAAAAGAGGTTTTGACAACCACTGACACCTGCAATTTTAGGGCCAGGTGGTCATCAAACATAACGCCCAGGTTCCGCACCTGGTCTGAGGTTGTTAGCTGGACACCTCCAAGCCATAGACCCAAAGGTGATCCTGCCAACAAACCTGCCTCCCGAAGACCTGAGTCCACGACTAACACCTCAGTTTTTTCTGGGTTTAACCACAGCCAGTTCACATTCATCCAGTCCTGGACTTCGGCTAGACAGCTATTAAAGACTGAGACAGCATCATCCTGGCCAGGCACAAACGACATGTACAGCTGAGTATCATCTGCATTGCAGTGAAAACTCAAGCCATACCACCTAATAATCACTCCTAATGGCAGCATATACACCGAAAACAACATGGGCACCAAGATGGAGCCCTGCGGTACCCCACAGGATAGGGAGAATGGAGCTGAGGGAAAAAAAAACAGACTTCACTCTCTGAGTCCTACCCTCGAGGAACGATCGAAACCTTCTGAGGACTGTCCCTGAATGTCCACAGATGAACTGCAAGTGCTCCAACAGCACACCATGGTCTACGGTGTCAAATGATGCAGAGAGATCTGGAAGGACCAAGATGGAATGGGTCTTTCAATCTCTTGCTATTAGGAGGTCATTTAGCACCCGGACAAGGGCTGTCTTGATACTGTGTCTCTTCCTAAATCCAGACTGGATAGAATCATAAACACTGTGGCTGGTCAAAAGGTCATAGAGCTGTGACACAACCACCTTCTCAATAACCTTACCCACAAAGGGTAGGTTAGAGACAGGCTTGTAGTTGGCCAGACAGTCCGGGTCCAAGAAGGACTTCTAAGAAGGGGCCAAACCATGGCCTCTTTCAGGGAATCTGGAAAGATCCCCTTCTCCAGAGACATCTAGACTATCTCAGTAAGGACTGGGCCATTTTTATCCACACAACCTACTAAGAGGAGCATGGGACCGGGTCCAAACTACAGTTGGTCAGATGCAATGACTGGACAACCATCACAATGTCATTGATTGTGGGCCAGCCAAAGTCACACCACACAAACTGGGTGTCCAACATCTCCTGCCGACCACTGCAACTCCCATGACAGAGGGTCAGGTGGATGCCAGACCTGATTGTGGCAACCTTATCCATGAAAAATCGAGCAATCTCCTCACAACGTTCTTGTGAAAAAGCATTTCCAGGCTGGAGACAGAGTGGATTGCACAATCTGTCCGCAGTCCAGAAAAGCTGGGCTGGTTGATTCTGCACAGCAGCAATTTCCCTTGACAGGAATTCTGCCTTCTTATGGGTAATTGCTGATTGTTAGACCACATAGTGGTCCATCAAACTAAGTCTGTCTCACTCCAGGCCAAACCTCCTTCAGCACCTCTCTAGCCTTCATCCCACTCTCCTCAACTCCCTCAAACCAAGATGATCTGGGGCAAAGAGTGAAGGGATAAACACAAACAGGAGCAATGGAATCCAGGGCCTCTGTCACCACCTTGTTATAGGTGAGTACCAGATCCCCTGGATCCATGCATTCACTCGGTAAACCCGATAGGTCCAGTACCACCATCAGGCCATCAGGGAAACACCCCTCAAAGGGTGGTACCGAACCATCTCCATAAGGGCAGGGGGGCCAAGAAACTGAACCAAATGGTATGATGGTCAGACCACCTGACTGGTTCCACCACCAAGTCAGATATCTCCATCCCCAGGAGAAACACCAAGTACAATGAATGACCACCAGTATGGGTCGAGGAGGAATAACCTTGTGAAGACTAGTGAATTCATTAACTGAAGGAAGTTCTGTCCAAACTGTGAGAGTTCATCATCAACCCAGGCATTGAAATCCATCAGGATCAGCCATCTGGGGGATCCCAATGTCAGGTCGACAATGAAGTCCATGACTTCCCACAGGAAAGCATTCCCGTCTCCTGGTGGATGGTAGACGAGAATAATCCTGCACCCCACACCCTCGCCCAAGATACATTCAAAGGAGTTGGTGGCTCCCACTGGTACCTTCATCAGGTTCAATTCCAATCTAAAACAGATGGCAACACCCCCACTCCTATGATCCATCCTTGGGCAGTGAATCACCAAGTACCCCTTCAGAATTGCTGATGCCAAAATGGGACCAGCATTCTCATCGAGCCAGGTCTGGGTGATGCAAGCCAGGTCAGATGATCCAACAAGATACGCTATTATAGCGGTCTTGTTTTTAATAGACCTGGCATTGCATAACACCGCCCGAGTAGGATGAGTAACCGAGGAAGACCCAGTTACCTGCCTGCTAGAAGCAGAGCCCTTGGGTATGGGAACCAGACAGGAAGGACCACTTTCCTGGACCCATTTCACCCCAGGGCATCTCCTTGTCCCCACTATCCCAATCCACCCACTCCTTTCCATTCCCCCACTAGGCCGAGCCCCATCCTCAGCCTCCTGACAATCCTCAGAGCCTAGCACTGTCCATATACCTCAGGGGACAGCGAGGGACAGAAAAAAGGGTGGAGGTCCCTCAGCCTGGAAGGGGAATAATGCCTGACTGTCATTTTGCCTTCCCAACACATCTTCACCACAATCCACAGATGACCAGTCAAACAACACTCAACTCAAACTGTACCATACCTCACTTTTTGTTAGTGAAATGAGGGACATGGGCACTCCAAATGAGGGACAATGATGGACACTAACCCTCACGATAATCAGGACACATCCTGAAACATGGAGATACAGTACCTCAGAACACAGTGGAAACCATTGTATTTACTTGCACTGATGTTAGCCCCTGGGAATTAATTTCTACCATAAAACAGGGGTGTCATTTAGATAGAGCAGAGAGTGGCAGTTGTCCCCTCCCCCCCATATTTGTGCCTAGGTTGTTCTTATGGTGTGGCAATAATGGCTTTAAATTTGGATTTAATCTTTTGGTTAATAAGTGTCCCCAAGCCTGTTTTGCGCTCATGCTGCAGGTGCCCTCCTGACTCAACTGTGTCTATATTGTGTTGTCCACTCTCTCCACCTATTAGCGGCAGCGCCATCACACGTGACATGAAGGAGCTCCAGCCAAGCAAGAGCACATGAGTCACATGAGTGGGACACTGTCTTTCCCGCCACAGAGTGGACAGCCTATACACTACAGCTTGGAGCTGCATATTTTTGTTGGTCTACTCTTAGTGAGTCTCCATCTCCCTTGGTGGCTGAAGGGGCTGGAGTGAGCTAGAAGTTAACTCGAGACTAGGCTACCTACTTACTCTACTAGGCTCACCTCACACAAAAAAACAGCATGGGCCCCTAGCAGCAGCATGCTAGGCCTTGCAGCAGTGGTGACATCGGTGTGGGCGGCCTTCATAGACCTTGATAAGAGCAGTGTGGCAGCAGCCAAGCAAGAAGCAAGCAACACAGGTTGGATGGGTTCGGTTGGTGAGGTGACTTGGTCACAGACCACGTTGGGGACTTTGGGATGGTCGGTTTTAGCATCTGGCTTCTGGCAGAATGATGGAGGAGGAGTGGACTGAAAACTGGTCTGGTAACACACTGGGAAAGGCTGCAGGTTCTGGCCAGACTGCCAGGTAAGTAAAAGTAAATATTTTTTTACAGGGGGGGATTGGGGAAGGAGGAAGGACTGAAATATTGATCTGATTTTCATGTTTCTGTGCATTTGGGTGGCTTCATGACCCATATGGGCTGGGTATTGAATGGAATGAATTTGTGGAGAGAAAATGGGACTTTTTGGTGGTGGGGGTCAGAACTTCAGCCAGGAAAAAGTTTGTTTGTAACTGGGTGGGTTTAAGCCCAATTCTGATGCACTGCTCCGGGGAATAGATAGATGAATCTCATGCATTCGAATGTTTCCTGATTTGCATATCAGTTCTTACTCACAACAGATACATTTTATCTTTTAGAGACATTCCAGACATTTCAGCACTTGCCACCTAGGGGCTAACTAGCACTGGCCTCCACTGGTTGTTGGCTCCCCCTACTAAAATCTGAAATTGCACCCCTGCCATAAAGTCTAAATTTACAGGACATCCTGCGTGTGAACAGCATGTTTTCTACAAGGGATGGATGAGGGGCAGAGCAGTTTTTGGGATAAAATGAGGGATCTCCCTTGCATTCAGGGACAGTTGAGTGGTATGGTATGCACAGACTATTGAATCCCCACTATAGTCAGGCTTATGCCCCACCCCCAGTGAAGATGATCTCCACATCCTCCTGCTCAGGCACATTTTGACATAGGGCAAGTGAGAGTGCTGGGGCATGCTCCTTTGAAATAAATAAGGATATTTTTTTATTACTATTTTATGTAACCCCTAGGCAGCACTATCTCTAAGGTTACTAGCCTTGTGTTTACTCCCGAACAGGTTGAAGGGCCTGGGTTCAATTTTAATTTGATGCTTCCACACAGAGTAATACATGTGGAGGTATCTACCTACCATGGAATAGCCCTCTGGGAAGCTCTTACCACCCACAAACATCCCAAATGACTAAGTACCTTGCAATGGTAAACAACCCTGTACATCAATTGACACACAGTTGGCAATAACTATTAATAATACGCACACACCCCTTGGACTTACCACCAGGGTCTGGTCTTCAACATATACCCTGGAACCCCCTGTAAAACAATATTCAAAACAAGCATGCACTTTTACATACTTTTCCCCCAGACACATTAATCTTAACCCAGACAATGAGATATTCATGAGGCGATGTAACAGTGAAACAAACCAATCAATTTATTAAGGGGGATTTGAACAAGGGAAGGGTCAGATCTAGATGAATGATTGCTATACTTGATTTAACCCAGATCGCTCGGCATGCGTGCAATCAGTCCCCCTATACAGTCTTGCAACTGCTGAGTACCCAGACTGTTGTTGGCTGGCCTAAACATTGCTCAGGGTTGCAGCTGTTGTCGGGGCCCTTGATGGGAAGAAAGGCAGTTAAACATGCAATAACAAAGACCATGGCTATGTGTATCTCCAGTCGGTTGGCCTAGTCCTTTATAACCCTGTAACACACTGAAGAACTCAGATGGTACCACAAAATGATTAAAAAGAATTGCTGCAGGGAGCTACCCTGAGTTTATCCACAACACCAGTTGGTAGGAATTGGCCTGGCGATATGAAGACCTGTTGCAGGGCACTGATGAGCATGGGAAAGCTAGGCCTGCACAAGTCACCTCTGTTTCACGGCCTTTTCCTCGAGGTGGCTGCAACCTGTGATTCTTTGCTGTGCAGGGGCTGGATCCCCAAGCTAGTCTCTCACTGAGTAAGCAGTCACTGGTGCAAGAATTGACAGCTTGGGTCTTGGCTGGCATAGGCCCAAGGCTGGATAAACACTCTTGGCACAGTTCAGTTTGTTTGCTGCTGAAACCTTTCAACTGACATACAGTTCAGTCACTGGCAAAGGTAAGCCTCGACCAATGATAAAAATTCCGCACACTTAATGGAAACAACATTCACTCCTTTACTTTTCAATTCGGTTTCAAGCCATTTGCTATTACAGCCGATATGCTGTGTGAACCTCTCAATCTGCAAAGGCATTCTCTAGCACAGTTCTGAGGCTGAATGCTTTACAGGAGCTTCTCTCAGTCCAAATGCTCAAGCTGCACCTCTCAGTGTCTCAGGGCTAACTGCCACAGTTTAAAATTAGTTTGAGGATTAGTCTGTTTTCTGCTGTCAGGCAGTCCAGTGCTGGAAAACAGTAGCAGGAAGGCAAGTCAGGTCTTTCCCTGCCAATTTGCCTAAGCTCCTTTCATGGAGCAGCTTCTCGATGGCTCAGACTGCTCACTCTCCAAACTCTAGCAGCAAGTGCCGCAGTGTCTTCTCAAGCCTTGAACTAGTCCAGTTTCTAAGTGTTCCAGTTGGCTAGGGAAGCAGTTAATTACAGTCTTGGTGTTCCCATTGGGCAGTTTAGGTGCCAACCTTTAAAACTACAAAAACTACAGTTTTCCCATGAGGCACTTGAACTAAGGGCCCCTTGAGGTCCTCTGTGTCTCAATTGGTCAAAATTATGGGAAGTCCCAGACTAAACATTGTGGCTGCCATTCAGATTCATAAGCTGCAAGAAGGCAGGTTAGAAATGAGCACTCTAATTTAAATATAACAACTATTTAGAAGTAAATATTTACAGTACTAGTTAGAGGTCCCTCTGCTTTACTATCGACAGCAGAGTGGTGCAAATTAGGATGGTGCTTGGTCAGTCACGAGCTTTGTAGCACTCAGACCCAGCCCAGGCCATTTACTGTATACACACACACACACACACACACACACACACACTGCTATGGCCTTAAAGGGACAGGAGCAGAGACACACCATGGCACTCTCACTCAGATCAACAGGACAACAACAAATAGCCATGGAAGATGTCTGCCTGGCAGTGAACATTACAAGAGCACTGGAAGACACCTAAGGTATGCCCCAAACTGCTGTGGGGGCTACACTTTCCTCTGCCTAGGAAAACTTGGCATCCGCATCAAGTCTATAAACCATCAACATTTTCTTTTACCTAAAGAATTACTAGATTTTACTATATACAGGATGCAACCATGAATTGTGTATACAATAATGTGTAGTTCCATTGTTAACCTTTGTAATAAGCATGCTGTACTTGTAAATCACATTTCTATGAACACTGAGATCACTCAAACAATTACATTTTCATTGCAAACATTTTATCTTCCATTTTCATACTACAGTATATCAGTTAGTTAGTTATATGCTTTATAATTGTCTGTACCACTCTTTGTACACTAACTCACATGGCTGATACTCTGAAATTGTCAGTTAACTTTGGGCTTTTTGAAAAATGACCCTGGGTATACTGGTTAAATGGTTTTATTACTAACATAGAAGCTGCAGTGTAATCTCTCTTAGGTGTGCTGTTTGCACAGTGAATGCACAATGGCAAAATACCTCACAGCGACAATCTCAACAGGTTTTGAGATTGTCATTATGAGGGACCCGAGGGTAAAATTTCATCCTTTTCCACCCCGTTTGAACCAACTCCATCTCAGAGTTAGTTATTTTAAAAGTGGGGTGGGGTGGAAACACTACCCCCAATAGAAAACTTACATTGTCTGACAGGTGAAATAGCACCTGTCAAGACTGGGGATCTTGCCATGCCAAATTTTGATAACACTGTTGTCATTTTGGCTTGGTAGAACCCCTATTTTAGGAAGAGAGTCAGCTGTAATATACACCCCTTTATGGACCACATTCATAGGAAGGTCTACAGGCTTTCCTGGAGAATCATATGTACATTATGGCGTACTACATGCTTCACAATTCTTCCTGATCTTCTGGTTGTAGTGGCCGGTGGCACAGTCCTTTCAGCGTCTGCATTTGGGTTCACTAATCCTGGCTCATTGTCCAGCAACAAGTCAGCTTCTGATGAAAGGGGCATCGCTGCACTCTTGGATTGTTCAGAATTGGAAATAGAACTTGTATCTGTAGTACCTCTTGAACTTGCTTGTCCCATAGACTCTGGTTCATCATTAAATGGTATTTCAACAACATTATATTTATTTAGTACACTGTTAGCACTTTCAGAACTAGCATTACTGCATTATGAGGTCAAGTTCACTATGCCCAGATATATCAACTTCACATTCAGATTCACCTTTGTGTTTCTCACTCTCATGGTCAGAACTAGCCATTTCAATTTCAGGTAATTCCTCAAGAGGTAAAGAATCATCTGCTTCTGAAGTTATACTTTCTACCTCATTTTCAAGTGACACTGGGGTAGTTGAGAGGGCAAGATTATCTGATACCTTGTGATTGTCATCACTGTCTCCCACATTACACAAAGGGTTGCCTTGGAACAGCTGAGCTACTTCAAAAGAAGGATAATACGCAGTTCCATATTCACTGTCATTGGACTCAGAATGATTGTCATCGTTAACCACAGCAGGACACGATGGAGGCTCTGACTGTGGAACAGCAGGAGGCTTATTTGATTGTTTCCTTTGAGCAGCCAACCTGGAAACAGGTCAAGTGGGAACATCAGTTTGAGGTGCAGAGTCTATAATAAGTTGTCCAATGGGTAGAAGGTGATTTTGGTGTATTGTCCTTACGGCTTGGGGGTCATTTTTTGAATGCGCTTTGTAGGCTGGCAGATCATCCAGCTTGCTGATGACAATGTATGGGGTGTGTCTCCACCAATCAGCTATTTTGTGTTTTCCCTGAAAACCCAGATTTCTCATTAACACATGGTCTCTGGACTGCAACTCCTGAGCTTTAACACATTTTTCATGTCATTCTTTATTAGCTAAGTTTTTCTTTGCAACCACTGTATGCACAAGTTGATAGGCATGATTAAGCTGTGCTTTGAGTTTTTGTACATAATGTAAATAATTATCTGCTTGGATTCCATCTGGTAATACTCCAGAACAAATATCTATGGGTAAACGTGCTTCTCAACCAAACATCAGTTTATATGGTGAAAATCTGATGCATCATTATGAGTGCAATTAAAAGTATGCACCAAGGTACATATGTGTTGACTTCATCTTGGCTTGTCTTTTGGGTAAAGCATGCCCAGCATCTCCAACAATGTCCTGTTAAATCTTTTGGGCTGCGGGTCTCTTTGTGGGTGATATGGAGTGGTTCTTGACTTTCTTATACCCCAGAGTGGGAGCATTTATTTGATTAAATGGCTTTCAAAGTCCCTTACTTGATTGGTATGGATCCACTGTGAGGCACCATAATGAGCGAAAAAATTTTCAACACACATTGTGGCTAAGGTGACTGCTTTCTGGTCCTTTGTTGGATAGGCTTGTGCATAGCAAGTGAAGTGGTCTATTATATCAAGTATATTTCCAATGTTTTTGGCATCAAGCTCTAGATTTAAAAAGTCAATACATACAAGCTCCATGGATGCACTAGTGGCGATGTTAACCAAGGGCACTGTTCTCTGTGGTTGGGTCTTTCTTTGCAGGCATCTGCTGCAGGTTTTGATACACTGCTCCACATCTGCATTCCTTCTGGGCCAGTAGAACTGGGATCTAGCTAAGTCAGGCATCCATTCACTTCCCAAATGTACCATCCGGCCATGGAGTGCTCTTAGAACCACATTTAAACCTAGAAGGCAACACCAATAGCTGTCTAATGTCTTTACCTTGTTCATCTGTGATCTTTCTGTAAAGTAGTTTGTTTCACAGTTTAAGATTAGGCCCCTCTCTGAACAGCAAGACAGTTCTCTGATCATTTGACCATAGCTTAGAAACATCTTTTCCTGGGTTTATGACTTTTAGCACAAGTTTGATCATAAGGTCATGATGCTGCTTCCCATGAATGTTGGCCTGAGTGAGTTGGGGTAGAGTGCTCAGATCCAAGGCTGCAGAGTTGCAGTATGCTACAGGAACACAAGTGTCCGGAGGACCCAAACACTTGACCAAGTAATTCATGGGTTCACCTGATGGGTAGTCATCTCGGTCAAACTTTTGGCACAGGGCCTTCATGGACTGTTCTAACATTGTTACCCACACAGAATTGGAAATATGCCTTCTGGACAGGGCATCAGAGTCAGTGTGATTGAGGCCGGGACAATACTCAACTGAGTAATCATACATTGAAAGAGCTGACAACAACCTTTGCCCGGCGGCATCTAACTTGGCTGAGGTCTAAACATACATGAGGAGGTTATTGTCTGCTTTTACCAAGATTTTTGCAACATATAAATATTCATGAATTTGGTCTAGTATTGCCCATTTTAAAGTGAGAAATTCAAGTTTATGCACAGGATAGTTCTTCTCAGATGGAACCAAGCTTCTACTGGCAAACGCCACTGGGAATAATCCTTCCTCATACTCCTGATAAAGCACAGCTCCAAGTCCACTCAGACTGGCATTTGTATGTAGTACGTACAGCTTAGTTGGATCAGCATAGGCGAGTAGGGGAGCATGTGTAAGCTGATGAATGATGTTGTAGAATGCCGTGTCACGCTCAGGGGTCCACTTGGCTCTGAATGTCTCAATAGGCTTAAAGTAAACTTTATCACCTTCCTACAGAACTCCTTCTGTACTTCTGATTGGTAGGAGGATATCCTTGAGTCAGATTTAGCAGAGGGGGAATTACTTTTGTATAATCTTTAACAAAGTGCAGATAATACCCGCAGAATCCTAGAAATCTTCGGAGTTCTTTAAGATTGTTAGGCCTGGACCAGATGGTTAAGGCTTCCACTTTGCTCGGGTCTGTTTGGATACCATCAGAAGATACAATGTGGCCCACATACTTTACAGATTGTTGAAAAAACTTGCAGTCGTCAACGGACAATTTAAATCTAAATTCTTCCAAATAGTCCAGGACTGTGAACAGATGAGCCTCATGCTCTTCAAGCACCTTGTCAAACACGATGACATCATCCAAATAAAATAGGTATTCAAGGAGGTTCATGTCTCCTACAGGTCACTTTATTAATCTCTGGAAGGTGGGTGGCACCCAAGATATGCCCTGGGGTATGAGCAGGAATTCATAATAACCTAAGGGACAAATAAAAGCAGTTTTCTTCTGGTGCCATTAAGATTTGGTAGTACCCATTCCTGAGATCTAGGACAGAAAACCATTGACTTCCATAGAGACAATCAAAGGCATCCTGGATGCAAGGCATCATGTACTGTTCCGGTATGGTCTTTCGGTTGAGTATCCTGTAATTCACGAAATTCTCACCGAGCCATTTTTATTTCGAACCACCACTATGGGGGATGCATAAGAGCTGCAGGATTCCTGGATAATTCCAGTTGCTAACATCTCTTGGAGGTGGCATCGAATATCATCAGTGTCAGCAGGTGCTAAACAGCATGATCTCTCCCGGAATGGTCTCTCATCATGCAGCCTGATATGATGTTAAGCGCCTGTGATGCATCTGACATCCCATTCCTTTAATGAAAACACTTTACTTCACTGTGCTTGCTTATTGCTGACTTTATCCTTCCATTCTTTGGGAATGAGGGACTCTCCAAAATCAAACATGTCAGGAGTTACTTCACCATCTTCCTTGGTACAGCAGTTGCTTGGTAAAACAGCAGTGTCTGCACAACATACCTTAGCCAGGGAACAGCCCCAAGGGACTTTAATGTATCTGTCAGTCATGTTGCAGAGTTGTACTACTACTCTCCTAGCGTAAGCATGGGCTGTGACAGGCAACACACTATGTGTGACTAAAAGCCCATCCGGCAGCTTTCCTTACTTTGGGGCATACAGCATGAGGATCTTGTTTGTTACATCTTTTTTCATCCTCACTTCACTGTTGACACTGCACTGTACATAGGGTGCAAGACAAGAGGTGCTGGATCCTTTTCTGCACAGTTCCCATGGGTTCATCCTTGTCCACCTTTTTAGCCTGCATCTGCATTTCATATGCTCTCTGCACCATGGCATGGATGTGTAAAGCTTGTCCAAACTTTCAGGATTGTCTCTCTTGACACAGCTGAGCTAATTGGCCAAACATATGAGCATTAGTGCAGATCAATAAAGGGATCCCATTGTATAAGCCTGTTGGCAGGCAAACCAAGACCAGAGTCTCCATGGGCTCATCCATGCCAGCCACAGTAGAAGGAAAAGATAGCCATATTCATAAGTAAGCAAGGTAAGGGTAGGATTTATCACTTAAACCCCATACATGCAGTCCTTCTAGGTGTTGTAAAGGACAGTCAGACACGTGTTGATCATATCAATCCTTGAATATTATAGTGACCTGAGATCCACTGTCCAATATGGCTTGGACCAGGATACCTTCAGTGTGCACCTTGGTTTCCATAGAAGGGCCCATCATCTATGACCAGTGTGGAGAAGCAGTCTTAGCAGGTCTTTGTACAGTGGTCTTAGAGGAAAAAGACTTGTGGGATGGTCAATACTGTGGCTTTATCTTACTTTGTTAAACCTAATTAATCAGTTTGGTAGTTACTTTATGCAGATCCTCTGGGGCACAACAAGATCTTTTAGTGTGTCCATCCTCCCCACACCAGTAACTGAATATCTGAGTTCTGAGTTCAGAAGGCCAAGTGGGACCTTCTCTGGATTTGTGGCTATCAGGAGGAGCAGACTGGTACTCATCCTTGGGCCTAGACTCAGGCTCAGCTCCACCATAGTGTTTTTTCCAGGGTACAGACTGTCAGGACAAAAGAATGAGATCTCACACCATAGTTCATAACTCTCTCATTTCTTTAGCTAGGTCACTGGGTTCAGTAACTTGGGCACTGGCCTTCTTCAAAGCTGGTTGAGTCTCACGAGCAGCCTCAGCACTGAAAGGGCATGTGACATGGGTTTTCACTATTTCGGCAGAGTTATTGTTGCTAATTCACAGCTCTTTCAGTTCTCGTAACAGCTTGCTGATTTACTGAGAATTAAGAGTGTTTTCTCTTTCACCAGGTTTCTCTGGGGCAGGGTCAGTTCATGCAATGCTGGCATACGAGTGCCAACAGTCATTTTCGGTCTCAGTTTCCCGAATCTCCTTCATCAACCAATCAAACAACAGCATGTGGGGGGATTGTCCTTGCAATCCTGAAATTTTAACTTTCGCATAAGCACATTGGAGTAGGGAGAAGACTTGAGAATGTGTTCTAACCTCACTCAGTTCAATTTGCTAGCTGGTATACCACCCTTATGATGTGCTCTCTGAAGGGCCCTCTCTATTCGAGTCACATAGGCAGATAAACATTCATTCTTCCATTGCTTGGTGGATTTGAACTTCCACATTAAGTCCTCTCCTGATTCAGTACTACCAAAAACTCCTTCTAAGGCAGACAGGTATTCGCTAGCAGAGGCATCCAGCTTGGTGGACCACAGAATCCTGATAGCTTCAAGTGCAGGACCTCTTAAACTCTCCATAAGTCTCTTATGCTTCTCACTTTCTGAACATTGCCACTCTTGGACCAGAGGGGATGCATAGTCCATTCAAGTCTCTAAGTCATCTTCCCCCACAGGGGTAGGAACAGTGCCCAAAAACAATCTGAGCCTGTGGTAAGAGTCCAAATTCACAGAGGGTACCACTATGGGGGACACTACAAGGGGACATGGCATAGGCAGGGGCGTAGTGGCCGGGGAAGAATTTACTGGAGTAGGCCCCCTGGGACTCTCTATGGCCCTTTTTAAACCCTCAAAGGTCTGTCCCTCAACTGCTAATAGTTTTCCAAACTTCTCTTTTAACCCTTCCACTTTGGGTGACCCTCCCCCATGAAGACACCTCCTCTATGCATAGTGATAACCCTCCACCCCACCTGAGATCCCTCAGGCATAATAACAGGGGGTACAGTCTCTGGGTTTATGAGGGCACTTCATGAAATAAGAATCACTATGGTCTGGGAAAATAGGTCAGCATTTTGCCCCTTTACTGTGATTTTACCCAGTCACTTAACCTAACTTACAGCTTCCTCTATCACCACCTTATTAGTTCCCAATAGTATGTCAAACTGCATTACAGCATGCTGAGGATCAACCTCTTCTGCCTCACTCCACCCCAACAGGTGGTGCACAGCCATTTTGTGAGGGGGAATTTCAAGTTTAACCTTAGCACATTATCCATTTTTTGTTTAGCACTAAATTAACAATTAACTGCAATTTTGTATTTTGGTCACTAGGGGGCGCAAATCCCAGAGGTGTCTCCAAGAAAGTAACCCCTAGGTGGCACTATCTCTATTGTTACTATCCCCACCTGTACTCCTGACCACAGTTTGAAGGGCCTGGGTTCAATTTTAACTTGTTACATCCACCCAGAGTAATACATGTGGGGGTATCTACCTACCCTGATACAGGCCTCTGAGAAGCTATAACCACCCACAAGCCCACCTAGTGACCATGTACCTCACAATGGTAAACAGCCCTGTACAGCAGTTGATATGCAGTTGGCAATAAACATTACTAATATGCACACACCCCTTGCACTTACCACCAGGGTCTGGTCTTCAGCATACACTCTGGGAGACCCTGTAAAGCAATATTCAAAACAAGCATGCACTTTTACATACATGTCCCCCAGACACATTAACCTTAACCCAGACAATGAGATAATCGTGAAACAATATAACAGTGGAACAAGCCAATCAATTTATTAAGGGGGATTTAAACAAGGGAAGGGGCAGATCTTGATGAATAATTGCTATACAGGATTTAACCCAGATCACTTGGCATGCATGCATTCAGCTCCACTATACAGTCTTGCAGCTGCTGAGTACCCAGACTGTTGTTGGCTAGCCTAAACATTGCTCAGGGTTGCAGCTGTTGCCAGGGCCCTTGATGGGAAGAAAGGCAGTTAAACATGCAGTAACAAAGACCATGGCTATTTGTATCCCTGGCGGGTTGGCCTAGTCCTTTATAATCCTGTAACACACTGAAGAACTCAGATGGTAGCACAAAATGATTAAAAAGAATTGCTACAGGGAGCTACCCTGAGTTTACCCACAATACCAGTTGGTAGGAATTGGCTGGCGATATGAAGACCTGTTGCAGAGCACTGTTAAGCATGGGAAAGCTGGGCCTGCACAAGTCACCTCTACTTCATGGCCTTTCCCTCCAGGTGGCCGCAACCTGTGATTCCTTGCTGCACAGAGGCTAGATCCCCAAGATGGTCCCTCACTGAGTAAGCAGTCACGGGTGCAAGAATAGACAGCTTGGGCCAGGGTTGGCATTGGTCCAAGGCTGGATAAACACTTTTGGCACAGTTCAGATAGTCTGCTGGTGAAACCCATCAACTGGCATACAGTTCAGTCACTGGCAAAGGTGGGCCTTGACCCTAAACATTCAGCACACTTAATGAAAACAACATTCACTCCTTTACTTCTCAGTTCGGTTTCAGGCCAGTTGCTATTACAGCTGATATGCTGCATGTACCTTTTAAGTTGCAAAGGCAGTCTCTGGCACAGTGCTTGGGCTGAACACTTCACAGGAGCTCCTCTCATTCTAAACATTTGAGCTGCACCTCTCAAAGTCTCGGGGCTAACTGCCGCAGTTTAAAATTAGTTTACGGATTAGTCCCTTTACTGCTGTCAGGCAGTCCAATGCTGGAAAACAGTAGCAGGAAGACAAGTCAGGCCTTTCCCTGCCAATTCTCCTCAGCTCCTTTCCAGAAGAGGCTTCTTGGTGTCTCGAGCTGCTCACCCCCCAAACTCTAACAGTAACTGCCACACAGTCTCCTCTCAGTCCTTGAACTAGTCCAGTCTCTAAGTGTTCTGGATGGCTAGGGGAACCATCGATCACAGTCCTGGTCCTCCCATTGGTTAGTTTAGGCACCAACCTGTAAAACTACAAAAACTTCAGCTTTCTCACGAGGCATTTACTAGTTAGGACTAGTTAGAGCTCCCTCTGTTTTACAATCAACAGCAGAGTGGAGCACATTAGGACAGTGCCTGGCTGGTTGTGAGCTTTGAAGCACTCGGACCCAGCCCAGGCCATTTGCTGTGCACACACTACTATGGCCTTAAAGGGACAGGCATGGAGGCACACCATGGCACTCTCACCAAAATCAACAGGACAACAACAAATAACCATGGATTTACTATCTATGTATGATGTCTTTCTGGCAGTGGGCATTACTGGATCCATGGGAGACACTTAAGGTAAGCCCCAAATTGGTGGGTGGGCTGCATTTATACATTATTGATGGAGAGTTGGAGATTAATGAAGACCACTGTTCGACTAACAAGGGTCTTGCTTGTTGAACAGTGGCCTTCATTATTTTCCAACTTGCCATCATAATGTATAAAACAGTAATAAAAAATAACTCCATTCATTTCAAGGGGAATGCCCCAGCATTCTGACCCATGGACATCATCTCTTAAAGACTCCTACCTCTGGCTCCCTACTACTCAGGTAGGAGACTCTCAATCTAGATCTATACTTGGTGGGTTGTCTGTAGCAGCGTGGCCACATCCTCTACAGTGTGTTTGCATGGGGGCGGGCTGGCCATGTAGGTGTGGTGTCAAGTTATTGCTAATTTTGTGTTTGCCCCTTAAAGTCTGTTTGCATGGAAGCATTCAAAACTATGGAAAGAAAATAGTAGGAGTACAGGCCAGGCAGAAGTAAATAATTAGTTTTGTGGCTAAGTGTATGTATTGGGAGTGGAAAGAACCACATGTGTTTCCATTGGCATGTGTGCTACAGTTCAGCTGTGCAGCTGAGATTGGGGGGGGACAAGAAAGCTAAAAAGAGTATCTGGCTGTAAGCATGCTGCATGCGTGCAGATGTATGCTGATTTGTATTGAAGTACAAGCAAGCCATACGTATGTAGGCAGTATAGCTTAGTGGTTAAAAGCACAAATCCAGAACAAATGGTTTGATACCTTTTATTGGACCAACAAGGATGTCACAAAAAGAACAAAGAGCTTTAGTTTTCAGACCAACACATCCTTCTTCAGAAGCCTAATGAGAGTTATTTAGAAAATCCCATATTATTAAAGCTTAGAACATGCAGAAAAAAAAAACAGAAATAATTTTCATTGGTTAAAATAAGCCTTCAGAAATAATTAAAGTAACATTGGAGAGCTTGAATATCTAAAGAGTGATTTCAGCTGAACCAAACTTAAAGATCAAAGGTTGTTTAAAGATAACAGCAGGCAGAAAGTTACCATGTGTCAGTTTAATGGATAAAAAAACCTTAAGATTCTCTGCTTACTAAATTACTTGTTAAGCGAAGGAAACCTCCCGAAGATACATATTTCACAAGTGAGGCCACAGTACATCACTCTGCTCAGAATAGAACCTTTGATAATGAGATGATTCTCAAGAAAACAACTGCATGCTAAAGTGTAACATATAACCAAATGAAAAAATAATAAAAAATGAGCCCCAAAATTACAACATCAGAAATTATCTTTACATGGCATATATAATGATGAAAGTGATGTATACCCAAGGTGAGTAAGTGTATCACACTGATGAAAGTACAACTGGCTGGAGCTATAGTCCCAGTGTACTCTCAACAAACTATTATGTTAAGACTTTGCTGTAACAAGATTTTATACATGATAATATCAATTTTCAATGTAAGTAACAAGATTTTATACATGATAATATCAATTGTCAGTGTATGTCCCAGATTAAAATAAAATGCTAGTCAGGGATCCCCAAGAAATTGAGACTATGCAGCCTAACATGTAAGATTTCAAGAAGCTGTCAGTGTAGTGGTTAAAAGCACTGAATTGCAAACCAGGAAACCTGAAGACATGGATTTGAATCTCATCAACTCCCCCCTCACTTGTATACTGTGTGATCCTAAGCAAGTCACTTAACTTTTAAGTGTGCAGTTATCAGTGACTACTTGCTCTTTGCACGCATGCCACATGCATACAGCCTGTTCCAGTTTATCATAAAAAGCATGCTTTCCACACTTGCTTGCTGCACGAATGGCACACGCATGCAATTGGTTCAAATTTAACATTTACTGTAAATCATGCTTGCAGCATGCATATCACATGAGTAGTTTTTTATGTGTGTAGCATGACAACTTTTTATATAATCATTTCTGTAAGGAATATGAAATACTGCCCTTGATCCTGATCTGAATCATTTTGCCTCTGGCTCGTACCGCATTTACTGCTCCACAAGTATTGGCATTTCCCAAGCATGGTGTCTGCTACACAGAAACTGACTGCAGTGGCCATTCCCTGACTGCTAAACTGCTATTAACTCATTGTCTCCTAGCTGACGCCTGTAGTCGTCAGTAAAAAAACACTGGTGTGTCCTGAGTACGTCTGCAGAAGTCGGCTACTGACTCCCAGTGTGCCCAAGCAACGTCTGGAGAAGTCACTTATATATTTTAATATATAGTGTAACAGAATATAAAATATATTTGACTGCATAGCACCATTGGAAAGGTAATGTTATGCTGAACAACTCTGTCACTGATATTTTCTGTACATCATGCATACTTTAGGAGTTATTTGCATTTGTTTATGGTATGGTGTGTATGGCTTATGTTGCTGATTTAGTGAAAAAATATTTTTTAGCTGTTTCAACCAGTTTAAAAATAACAAAACAAAATTACATATTATTATTGCACACCACCATTGGAAAGATAATGTTGTGCTGAACAACTTTGCCACTGATATTTTTGTATATCATGTATACTTTAGGAGTTATTCACATTTGTTTATGGTATGGTGTGTATGGCTGATATGTTTTCCATCAAGATTCACCTAAGCAGCTTGAATAAAATTCACTTTTGGCACTTCAGCAGGTATAAAATAAAAACGTATTGATTACAACTGGTTGCAGAGCACCATTGGAAAGGCATTTTGTGCTAATCAACTTTCATGCTGATACTTTGTGTGTATCATGTATACTTTTGGAGTTATACGCATTTGTTTATGATATGGTGTGTGGTTGAGATTCAGCCCTCAAATCTCTAAAGCACCTTGACTAAAATGGATAAAATTACATTTTATAGTAAAAAGATATCTTTTTTAACTAACATAATATTAAACACCATCTAATGTCTGTATGCTTAATTTGGTGTTTATGTTTTAATATTTCCAACAAAAATGGCTTATGTTGCACTTTTTAGTGAAAAAATATTTAGTTTGCTCTTTCGACCAGCATAGAAAAAAACTAAATTACTTATTATTACGTGCATGCCACCATTGGAAAGGCAATTTTGTGCTGAATAACTCTGCCACTCATACTTTGTGTCTAGCATATACAGTTATTGAGCTATTAGCATTTGTTTGCAACATGCTGACTATGGCTTGATTTTGCTTAGAAAGGCCCAGGATTCACTGTTAAAAGTATACAGGAGATTCAGGAGACAAGTGGTGTAATCTCAGAATGAGCCTGTGGAGGCAATGAGTTAACACCTGTAGATGCAAACCTCCCAAGTCTCCCACTAATATCCAGTGTTGGATCCATACTTGGGGGAAGAGGAAGAAGGGGAACAACTGTGGTATCAGAGTACCACCAGGTCTACTGGGTCATGGGTCCAAGTACCAGCCAAGGTTCGAATCCAACCAACAGCCAAGAGAGCAGACAATCCAGTCTGAGGCATCACGACAGAATTGGAAGGCACAGCAGGAGTCATAGTAGAGACAGACTGCATATATGCAACTGGAGCACTGGATGCTAAGGCACCAGCAGGCCAAAGCTCCAGAGATTTCCTTCATGGTAAGCCAGCTTGTCCAGTGGAGCAGGACCCAGGAGACTGAGTGTTAGTCAAGTCAGCAGGAGGACGGGCATCACAGAAGTATTATGGAGTTGCATTCTAGTTACCTGAAATGGGTGCTCCTCGTCCGCAATCATGTTCAGGATTTTTCATTTCTTTTCATCCAGCACAAGTAGTAAAGCATTCGTTGACACTTGGAAGAGACAAAAGAGACTTAACAGGGTCATGCTGCAAAGCTGCATGCAGTGGAGTCAAATCCACATTTATGGGAGCAGGTGCAGTGTTGGATGCAGAGTTGAGGGAAGTAAGTTGAGGTGCCTCTACCATTTGCTGGCGTTCTCCCTAAGGCTCAGACATTTCCAGAGTGTTGAACTGCTAGCTTCTGATGTTACTGCTCCTGTGACTGAGCACAATCTGGAGATGATTCTTACTGAACGTCGTTTGACTGGTGCAGCCACTGACACCTCTTGGGCGGAGAGAGTAGAAAATGCTGAGGTAGTAACTGTGGCACAGACATCTGCTATGATTAAACATATTCCCTAACAAGATTCAGAACGCAAATGGTGGCATTTCAGGAAAGCAGATGTTTTTTTTTCCAGCTTTTCTGCACCAGCACAAGCGAAAAATGCAGTGCATTAGCTGTACAAGGTAGACTTGAACTGTTCCCTGACAGGTCTTATGTATGGAAAGTACTACATAGGGACTCATTGCATTTTCTTTCACATGAATTTTTTACCTTCATACATACACCAAGAAAAATGTACTTTGATGTCAGTTTTAAGACAGCAGTGAACTTGGATCATTTCTGGTTTCAATATAACACTCTCAATACCACATCATTATGGACTCTGTTTCAGGCCATTCCACTAACCAAACCTACCATACAAGTTGTTATGATTCTTTGAAAAATGAAGGAGTCAATGTGCATGATGTAAAGTACTGGCTGGCACAATGATGTGACATCAAAAGGGACCCTGCCTTGATCATGGGCAAGAGCAGCTCTGGCCCAGGAATTGGAAATTCAGGGTAAAGCTTCAACATGGCCTGGCTGACCTTCAACATGTTCTTAATGCTTTTTATCTGGGTAGGGATAGGAGGCAATGCTTTTATTCAGGACATCCAAAGACTTGTTTTAAATTCGTCTCTGACACTCACCTGAATAATGTTTGTGACAAACTCTGCTGTAACCTCTGTTTGGAAATGCAGGCATGTAGCTTCTCATAGTACTAACATGTCTAAATGTAATCTTTGATAGGAACTTGGACATTCCTATGGCACCTGTCAATGGGTAACACATAACTGGACTGATCGGTTGCCACAAAAGTTTATTCTTAACACTGCTCAGAAGGTTCTTATACAGAAATGAGAGCAGGAAGCAAAACAGCTACTGGCACACACACACCAGTTACTATTGCTGAGGACTCACAGATGGTTCCCTTGGATATTTCTGCACCGGATCCTTCACCCTTCCCTGGGCCATATACTTGGAATATCACACCCAGAACAACCCTCCTCCACTGTGGTGACAGCAGTGATTGCTGAAGCTATTCCAGACAGTCTGCCAAACAATTTTCCTGATCATCATAAGGAAGATAGTATGCCCCCCAATATGACAATAGTGACCAGAAAGAGATCCTTATGGCAAAACCCAAACAGCAGAGACCGGATGGCCAGCAGACATCGCTTCCTTTGGGCAATATATTCAATGTCTCGGATTTGGACAAGGTGGACTCAGATGACAGCATGGAGTCAGAAATGCCGCCCAACTCCCTGTATCTACTGACACTGAAGAGGATACCACCTTCCTCAGAAAACCTTTAAAACAATGAAAAAGGACTAAAATGACTACCCAGAGTGACAATAAACCCGAGAGCAAGACTTGATGCGGGGGTTCTTCACTTGTAACATCTTATGGATACACTTACATAACTTCCCTTGTTCTTTAGAGCATTACTTGCCATCTGTTTTACTGACAGCAAGAAAATATCTATATCTCAACACTGACGGACATGGAGGCACCTCCCAGACGTTTTCATACCATATGAAATATTTGTTATGATTTTGACATAATGCATTATTTTGCTGCTTACATCAGTATATGAACATACATATGAACATATGAATCTGCCATCAGAAAAAATCATGGTCTATCAAGTCTGCTTGAGTGCCAGGTAGCACCCCTAGATTGCAGCTGCCCCACCCAGTCCCCTCACCTCCACAGAGTTCTCAAAACTAGTTACATAGATTGTCCCCTGAGCCCTGTGCCATGCCCTTTTAAAACTATCCGTCTTACATGAAATCATCTCCTCTGGTAGGACATTCCATTTCGACACCACCCTCTCTGTGAAGTAATGTCTCCTCATCTCTCTCCTAAATCTGTCACCTCTAATCATATCCTGTGCCCTCTCATGTTCCTTCCCTTCTTCAGCTTAAATAACACATCAGCACTAGATTTGTTGATCCCTTTCAAGTACTTGAACATTTCAATCATATCCATCAGATCCTCTTGCCTTCCATCCCCCGTATCATATTTGTCGCCCTACACTGCACCCCATCTGGCAGTCTAATATCCTTCTTCAGATACAGGCACCAGTACCGCACTCAGTACTCCAAATGTAGCCTGACTAAGGACCTGTAGAGGGGCTGGATCACTTCTCTATGCCTGGACAAGAATCCCCTTGCAACACACCCCAGCAACCTGTTAGCCTTAGCTACAGCTTTCCTGCATTGAGCAGAGTTGTTCATGCTCTCCATTACTATCACCCCTAAGTCCTTCTCTTCTTCAGTGACCCTCAACTTCACCCCCTCAACCAATATTCCCTTCTCAGGTTCTCGGCTCCGGAGTGCATAACCTTGCACTTCTTCGCATTGAAGCCCAGCTGCCACTTTGCTGACCACTCCTCCAGTTTGGTTAGGTCCCCCTGTAGTTGTTTCCACCCGTCATCTTCATCCACTACTGCCCCCATTTTTGTATCATCTTCAAACAGACTGATCCTGGTCTCATCTCCATGTGAGATATCAGATATGAATAGCTCAAACAACACCGGACTCTGCACAGAGCCTTGGGGCACTCCACTCATCACTGACCTTAGTGCTGAGAGTTCCCCCACCACCCATTGCTGCCTCCCCTTCAGCCAGTTCCTGATACAGTTAACCAGCTTTACCCCCACCCCAACGGATTCCAGTTCCTTCCTAGCCACCCATGAGGCACTGAACCGAAGGCCTTGCTGAAATCCAAATATAGGACATCCACTGCATGGTCTTTATTCAGCTCACTTGTTACCCAGTTATAATACTGTACTAGTCTGGTCCAAAAAAAAATTCCCCTGAGAAGAACCCATGCTGCTGCCCCTTCTGGAGGCCATTTACCTCAAGAAATGACACCAGTCTCTCCTTTAGTATCGCTTGCATGAGTTTATCCACTATGGAAGTGAGACTGACAGGTCTGTAGTTGCCTGGCTCATCCCGAGGGCAACTCTAGTGTATAGGCAACACATGGGCCATCCTCTAGTCCTGTGACATGCATCCCATGTCCAAAGAGGTGCTGACAGGTCCACCAGTGGCCTGGCCAACAGCTCCACCATCTCAGTATGGAGGCCTGTTGTTCTCTTTACTTTCTTTTTCCCATTTTTTCCTTTTCTTTATTATTTTTGTTTAAATTCTATGCCACGTCACTTATCATGACATTAATGATGATGACCTGCTTGTACGTAGTACACTTGATTCCTTTAATTTTCTATATGTTATTTTGTGTAAATAAAAAGTACCCTACTCTTGCAAGAAGTGCCTTGGGTTCTTTTACTTCCATCTGGACAATGACCAGGACAGCACTAGAGATGGGTAGAAGGGGCCTCAGTTTAACATCTCACCTAAAGGATGGCACTTTCCAGGAGTACAGCATACACCAGTACTACAGTCAGGTGCCAGCATTTAAAGCCTTGGCCCAGTTCTTGTGGGGGATTAGAACCCATGACCCTCTGACCCAGAGGCGGATGTGCTACTAACTGAGTCATGCTGACTAGGTGGAAGACTAGGTTTGCTGGCAAAAGCACCTAGCTTCACCTGGGCTCTTTTCTTCTAGGTTGTTTGCAAGGACAGAGCAAGAAACCTTATCCAAGCAAGGAAAAAGATTAAGGCTTCTTTTGGCTAGGCAGATTTACTGTGTGTTATTATTTTCTTTTGTACTCACAGGGATTGTTACTGTTTGTTGCTAACATTTTATTGCTTTATTTTCTCTGATTCAAATTGTTGCTGCAGGGTATACTTTCTGCTGCACTATTTCAGGGTGTACCTACAGGTTTGTGTTACAGATTACTGCTGTAATCTTTTCTGATTCAAATTGCTTTTTGCAAGGTATATATTCCATTACTACTTTATTTTTCTCTGTAGCAAAGTGTTTTTTACAGGGCATATCTTCTGTGAAATTATTACAGGTGGTGCTTTACAGGTTTTACAGTGTTATCTATCATTAGGTTAAGATTTCAGGGCTAATGCATTTGTTGTTAGTTGATTGTTTCTGCTCTTACCTCCTTGTTTCTTTCCTCTGTGGTTCTTCTTTTTCAGCAGGGGGCACTGTACTACATGCTAGACAACTGGAGATCTAAGGGTTCAGCTTCAGGCAGCATGGGCAGAGATTGCTTTCCTAAAATTGCATATTCAGAAGGAAATATATTATAAGAGCCACCCGCCATTTCCACAACATCCAATAGAAGCACCTCAAGTTCAGAGGGTAGCTGGTCAGGGAGACTGGTAGGTGATTAGGAGGGGCACATTGGGTGCCCCACCACTCAGTGTTCTCCAATGTATCACCTCCACAAACCATATAAAAATTACAAACAGGTATCTGCCTCTATCTCTGAAATCAATAAAAGGGGCAGAGGACACTGCCGAGCAGGACACTGCAGCACAGGAGCTAGCACAACAAAACTCACCCAAAACAGGGAATAAAACAAAAAAAGCAAAAAGGAAATCCAAAACACTTCTGATCATAGGAGACATCATGATTTGGGGAGTTAATACCTACCTCCAGCCAGGTGTAATGGTCAGATGTCTCCCTGGTACATTAGCATGGAGAGACACTGACCGCATTGTTAAAATTGTGTAGGAAGCAGGAGAAAACATTGATGTCCTGGAAAATATACTGACTAACAGTCTCACCAGATGGTTAGTTGTGGAGAACAAGGAACACCTTACCAGGCAAACTGCCATCGATTTCATCCAGCATCTCCTTCTCTGAGATCCTGCCAGTCTGGGTGAGTGGGGCAGATGGATGGAAGGTCAGAGAATGGGAGATAGGGGAGCTAAACATGTGGCTCAAGGACTGGTGCCAGAAAAAAGGACACACATTGGTAGGTACCTAACAACAGTTTTGGAAGCGAAAGTTCTTTAAATTGATGGACTGCATCTGACGAAGAAGGGAGTCAGTACATTGGGGCAGAAGTTTGACATCTTTGCAGAATATTTAAATTGGCAAATGGTAGAGGGGTGCAGCACCCGATACATCAAATGGGAAGAACACCCCTCCCCCCTCAGCTAGTGATCAAAAAGGAGTTCAGCATGTTTGTAGTTCATTTGCATCACCAGTTAAGGAAAAAGGTCTGACTCCCCATACGATGCGCAGGGGAAACACCGGACCTTGCCCAGCAACTAACACACTGAAATCTGGCCAATGCGAAATCATGTACACAAATGCTCACAGTCTGGGAAACACAATCCCAGACCTGCAGGCAACAATGACAGAGGCTAAACTGGACATAGTAGCCATTAGTGAGACATAGTTCACCAGTAACCATACTTGGGAAACTTCAGTACCTGACTATGTACTGTCAGAAGAGACCATAGTGCAAAAGGGGGGGGTGGAGTGACCCTTTATGTCAATGAAAATATCAAAGCTACAGAAATTCAGAATACACATAAGGAGCCAGAAAAACTGTGGGTCACCCTGGAAACAGGAAATGGGACAGCCATATGAACTGGGGTTGTCTACTGGCCTCCAGACCAGAGGGAGGACATAGACACATTACGGTTAGAAGATATACAAAACATGACAGCTAAAGGGGAGGTTCTGATAATGGGAGACTTCAACATCCCAGATACAGGTTGGTCAATACCAGCAGGAACATCTGCCAGAACTAGACACATAGTGGATTCCCTGCAAGGGAGGGCCTCAAACAACTGGCAGAACAACCCACAAGAGATAGGGCTATCCTAGATCTAGTACTGACTAACAAGGAAAGGATCACAGATCTCCAGGTATCAGGTCACCTGGGCACCAGTGATCATCACATGGTATGGTTCAATTTGGCCACTAGAACTAACTCATCCCATTGCAAGGTAAAAATATGGGACTTCAGAGGAGCTGACTTTGATAAGATGGCCAACAGAGTTAAGCTAGCCCTGGCAAGAAGAAATACAGGTGAGGGGGTACCGGCAAAGTGGGCAAACATTAAGGATGCAATACTTAAAGCAACATCCTATTGTGTTAGAGAGAAAAACAAGAGCAAAAGAAGAAGGAAAGCACTTTGGTTCTCAAAAACAGTAGCATAAAAGGTCAGAGCCAAAAGGATGTCCTTCAGAAAATATAAGGGAATGCAGTGGGACAAAGACAGGGAGGCATACCAAAATTCCCTAAGGGAAGGAGGGAAAGCAGTAAGGCAGGCAAAGGCCCAAACCGAAGAAACCCTAGCACAAACAGTAAAAAAAGGTGACAACACTTTCTATAGATACATTAGTGAAAGGAGAAAGTCCAGAGGGGGTATTGCTAAGATCAGAGGCGATAAGGGGTGTGTGAGGAGGAGGACCAAGGAAAAGCATCTATCTAAACAGATACTTCTGCTCAGTATTTACTGAGGAGAAAGTAGGGCAGGCTGCAAAAGACTGATTAATAAGCCGAGTAGGCTCAGGGTGGGTCAGAAATTGATCAACTGGGTGGCAAACTGATTGGCAGGCAGAAAACAAAGAGTGATGGTAAACAGTATACAGTCAGAAGAGATGCAAGACACAAGTGGGGTACCTCAGGGATCAGTCCTGGGGCCAGGCCTCTTCAATATCTTCATCAGTGACATTTCAGATGGACTGAAGGGTAAGGTTTGCAGATGACACCAAGATCTGCAACAGAGTAGATGATCCAGATGGGGTGGGCAGAATAGGAAGAGATCTGGATAAACTGGCAAAATGGTCAGAAGAGTGGCAAATAGGATTTAACGAAAAGAAGTGCAAAATCATGCACATAGGGAAGAGAGTTGGGCATCACCATCACAGATGACTGGAAATCATCCAACTAGACCACTACAGCAGTAGGTAAGGCTAGAATTGGGGTGTATTAGTGGGGGTATCACAGGTCATAAGCGGGATGTAATAATCCCTCTTTACAAGACACTGGTTAGGCCCCATCTCAAATACTGCATTCAGTACTGGAGGCCACACCTACACAAGGACATTAACAAAATGGAGGCAGTCCAGAGAAGGGGAACCAAAATGGTGCAGGGGCTGCATCAGAAAACATATGAGGACAGATTAATGGAGCTCAACATGTATACTCTAGAGCAAAGGAAGAAGAGAGGTGATATGATTGAAACATTCAAACATCTTAAGGGTATTAACAAGGTGAAAAAGTCTAACATGTTTCAATATAAGAAAAATAGCAGGACAAAAGGACACAGCATGAGATTAGAGGGAGGCCGATTAAGGGGGAATGTAAGGAAGTTCTTTTTCACAGAAAGGGTGGTGGATGCATGGAATGGCCTACCACAGGAAGTGGCAGATATGAATACAGTGCAGGGCTTCAAATAGGCATGGGATTGGCATAAGCGAGCAATAAAGATGAGTATGAACATATAGGCCATTGGCAGAGTACAGACCTGTGGCACATTCATAAGGTAGAAAAAATGGACAGACTGGATGGGTCTTGTGGTTCTTATCTACCATCTGCTTCTATGTTTCTATGACACCTAGAGGAAAAATGAGAAAGCAGAGAGAGAGAGAAAGGTGGAGAGGGAGTGAGAGAGAGAGAGAGAGAGAGACAGTGTGAGGAAGAGGGAGGAGAGAGAGAGAGAGAGAGAAAGAGAGGGAAATAGAGTGTAACAGAGAGCGGGAGAGAGAGAGGACGAGATAGAGGGAGAGGGAGTGGAGAAGGAGAGATTTTGTTAGAGAAGGGTTCTCAACTCTGCACTTTTGATGTAACAGATTATTAAACATTTGTTTTGCAGCACACATTGTCTGGACCTGGTTTTATTCCTCTGTTGTGCATTGTACCTACGTGCTGCATCTAACAGTCAAAGACCCAAGTCAGAAAGTGCAAGAGACAACCTGCTCACTTGCCAGGTTGACATTCACCTGCTCTTCTCCCAGTGACTGACACTCCCACCACACCAGAACGAGTACTGGGGTCAAAAATTCCCATCACAGCCAGTGAAAGCTGCACTCTCATTAAGCTGTACTGGTGTAGCATGAACACCATTCCCTGCTGTGAGATTCCCTCACAGAATTCAATTCTCCAGCGACAAAACAATTGATCAACCCTCCCCAGTCAACTGGATCTACATGGTAGAACAGGTAACCTTCTTAGTCTGACAGTTGATGCTTGGCACATCACTCATGCATTCAAAAGGTTTCCTTAAACTTGATGGAAACACAGAAAAGAGTGCACATGAACACACTAGACACTTAAAAGCTACATTTGTTGGGACCTATAAACAGTAAAAAGTTCAACAAAGGATCTATTATTTTCTATCTAGGGCATTTATTTTTACAATTATTTATTCGGTGTGTAGGGTAGAGGCATTGGTGTGAAGCTGTCACTCTTCTTAAAAGCCCCCAGGTCCTTCCGTGTCTAACCCTTAACAAAACAAGTGGGAGGGTCTCACCCTACCAGTGCCTCATACAAGTATAGCTCTGTAATGCTTTGGAAACAGTAACTGGAGAAAATGATTCCATGTATTGTACATCTTACAGTAAATAAATGAAAAAAATAAGGAGAGACAGAAACAAAACCTCAAATAACTTCAGCATGGATATAAAGCTAAGTGGTGCCCAAACAGCTAATATGTTTTCAGCCTTTTATGAGATCTGTTTATTTAGATGATGAAAATGAAAGAGCAAATTGGTATTATCTTGGTATCCATTTTCAGCAGGTCAGCAGTTATAAAGACCTTTCATTTTTTTCAGGGTTTAAACCCATGGAGTGAAGTTCATTTGCAATGCAAATCCAGTTCAGGAAGACAGTATAAGTTACACACAAATAATTCACTATACAATATAGTAGCAAATACATATATATCTATGAAATAAAATGTTAACATTTCCGTAATATAAATACAAACATTGGGCAAATTTGTTATATACCATCTTTTTAACACAGAGATTGTTGGTTGATATGATTCTATGATAGTTTAAAACCTCAGGTTGTGGTTGGATCAAAAATCTTTCCTTGTCTACTCATATTGAATCAGTTCCTAAAAAAACACAAGTCTGCAGATGGGCTCCTTACAGAAAAATTCACATAAAATACTTGGCTACTGCAAGCCTGAAAAATAACTCTGTACCATCTGTGCAGCATGTGTGGAGTATGTGCATGTTATATGTTAAACTGTAACCTACTGCATTCTCATGTAATGAGTGCTGCAAACAGGTTGTCATTATTTCGATGCACAGGTCTGGCACACATACCTGTATGCATATAGTTTGCTTATAACTCTATGCAAATCTGTAGCAACAGTTGTTTTGTATTGTTCTTTTTCTGCCACCACGACTGAGCTGCTAGCCAGCATATCACTGATAGAGACAACTGTGACCATCTGATAAGATTACCATTAACCCCCCCAAAAATGGCTAAATTTTGATGCCAAGCATAAGAGGTACACTTGGTATGCTGGCTTCCCAGGTTCACTCCAGTGCACCAGGGGTGGAGCGCAGCACTGAGGATTCAGAACATCCAGCATATCTCTCAGTTACTATGCTTTTTATAGTAAACTCAAATGTATGTTTGTCTACGAAGAGTAACTGATGCTCCTCATACTGTTAGAGCTGTAGTCTTAAATGGAAAATGCCCTCAGCTTATTTTCTGTATAACTGTAGTTTGTAGGCATGAACAATTATTTCTTCTCGTGTATCCCCTAATGCTATCCTAATTTATATATAAATGGGGTTGCCTCACTTTGTTTTGCTCTGGTGTAAAAACCTGCATGTCTCCATTGCAAAGGCCATGACCTCTCTCATACTAGGTATCATGAGAGTTAATGATGCATACCTTCACAAGCCAGCAGAAGTTCTACTCTCATTCAGTTCTGTTACATGTCTTGTGAAGTACCTGTCTTCTCTAAAAGCACATTTTTCTCTCTCAGATACACTTTAAGTTATAGAAAACAACAGGTTACTTGAAAAAGTTTCATGGCTAGCATAAGCTAAGAACATAGGGACTGCAAAAGGACAGCAACAGCACTCACTAATGCAGTATAACTACTGCAGGCTTTAGCAACAAAACATACATTTCCAGAATGCCTTACAGGAGTCGAGTCATGACCTTTGCAATGGAGTCAGGCAGGTTTTCACACCAGGCTTAAGTTCATTCATTTGCATTTAAAGAGCCACTGATGCCAAAAAGTGATACATTGCAGAATCCGAATAAGCATACCCCCAGTAAATCTCATACCAAAAACTAGATTTGTATGTTACTTTGTTTTAAAGTTATTAGCCATTTTGTAACCCTGATTGCACTACCTGTGCAATAAAAGCAGGTGTCAGTGAAGAGCTGCTGCTGATGTCATCTAGGGATTTCACAGTCTAGTATTCCCTGTTAACAAGCATATAGGATCTGTTTCTCCAAAGTTGTAAAGACAATATGCAATGGTTTTCACAAGTAAAACAGGCAGCACCAGTCAGTACACATTGCTATACTAACTATATATGTTTCAGGATTTGTAACAAAATTGACAAAATTGTATTATTTAATGCTCTTTTGGTGTGATCTATTTCTCCAGGGTTGCTGGATGCTGAATCAGCATGCCTACAGACTGCTGAAGCCATTTAGAGTGCTACTCTACTGTGCCTGTTAGGAAATTGTACTGCTGCTAATATTGTAACATTGGCAACTTCACTACTGTTTGTCAGTGACTGTTTTACAATAAGTTTTAATAGGGGCCTTATATGTGTTAATTCCTACTAGGGGTGGAAATGTTAGCTCTGGTAAAATTATCATTGTAATGTAGAGTACAACATAGATAGGTCTGCCCCACCCCCATTGACAAGGAGATGGGATAATTGTTTTAAAGTGCCATTCTTAGAAATCACCTCTTGATAATGACTATCCATCTGATATCATGAGAAAGAGAATGGCTTTCACTCCTATCCTAAAGCTGTTGCCAGAAAAAGCTATAAAATTTCAGACTCCTTACCCAGCTAAGTTACAGGTCTTTTGGGACTCAGGAACACTCACTTACTCTTCTCCAGAAGAAATTTCGTCAGAACTAAAAAAAAGAGGATGGAGTTTCCACATGATTGGTCCAGTGCAACAACAAAAACGTCCCCCCCGATCCCTTTGGCAGGACCACGCTGACACTTGCAGAGATGCAGGCAAGAGGAGAAGATTTCGTTCTCTGCAGGATCTAAAGCAGTATATTTGGCCCAGACCTTCAAGTATAAATGATCAGGAAATCGTCCCTCCCATCTCAGACACTTGAACTGGTTTTACTTTAACAGATATCCCTGGAATTCAAGTAAACTGGTATTTTACTGTGCTGCTTTCTAAAGCATCTTGGGGACAGTCAACTACTAGGCTGCATTACTGTTTTTTCCTTACTTTCCCTGCTATCCTTATAGGCAAAGAGAGCTGTTATCCAATTTCATCTGTGACTGGTTTATTGTTGCCTATTTTCAGATTGGACAGTAGGGGGAATATCTATGTTGCAAATATACTAGCTGAATTTTTTATAGTGTTATGTGAGTGCCTATGCTGAAAATTTAAGCCCTTAAAGGCGCAGGCTGTGGGAGCTGCTGATTACTCAAATACCCTCATGCAGCGATCCCAATCTTGCCCTTTTTGGCTATGCTACAAGGTTACTCATTTGATAGTGTACCTGATAGTTCTTCTCGATGGTTTTTCATCCCTATTTTTCAACCCCATGATTTTTAGGGGTTGGGGAGGCCTGACTTTCCCGAAAGTCACTATTCCTCCCAAAGGGCCCTTGTGGTCCTTTTTTTCCGGAGGGGTAATCCTTTCGCCCTCCGCCTATGAAAGTGCAACTGTGAATAGGTTGACCAAGATTTGGTCTTTTCTGGTTATATTTCATTTACTCTCTTGTTATATGCACATACTACCAGGCTCTTTGAAACTTAATCGAGCCATGAGGTTTTTTTTAGTTTCAATTTTATTTCCTTGGCTGGCACAAAGTCATATGGGGGGCCACTCTAGTGAAGTGTTCCGTACATGGGAAAACAGATTGTTTTACTTTAAGCCTTTATACGGTAGTGGCGGTATATATACAGCACTAGACAACATCCTTGTGGCTCAATGACAAACAAAGCCCCTTTAATTAAGGTTTGCTCTCATAATGTCAATGGTTTGAATAATCCTATCAAGAGATACAGAGTGATATCCTCACTTAGAAAGCTGAAACCTTCCTTCCTTTTATTACAAGAAACTCATTTAAACAAACAGGAACACCAGAAACTTACCAAATTTGGGTTTTCTACAGTTGTAGACTCTGTGTATGGGAAGGGTAAGAGGAGAGGAACTGCCGTACTGGTCTCTAAAGGTGTCCCCTTTCAGTTAACAACTTCATATTCTGACCCTGGAGGTTGTCTTGCCATTGCTGTTGGTAAATTGAATAATCAGGAGCTTACATTAGCCTCTATATATGTCCCTCCAGGTGAAGAACCCGAAGTCAGGAAACAACTTTTTCAGAAAATACTAGACAGGAGCAGGGGGGCTTTGGTAATGGGAGGGGATCACAACCTCTCGCCCTCTTCCCTAGATACCTCTACTAAAAGGCCCTTTAAGAAATCCCCAGCTCACTGGATGGTACAGAGATGTCTTTCGGAGGCACATTGGATTGATATCTGGGGAAACCTCCACCCTAACAAGAGGAAATACATGCATTACTCAGCTCCCCACAAAGTGTATACCCGCATAGATTTTATACATGTCTCTAAAGAGCGCCTATATAAAATGGAGAGCTGCACACACACTTCTACGGTTTTGTCAGACCACTCCATTTTAACATTAAATATGATCTGGAGTAAGGATAGGACTAACACCCTTTGGAAATGTAATAATTTTCTACTTAATAATAAAGATTTTAAAGAGTTTACACAACAGAAAATAAAACAGATCCTGAAAGACAATCAGAGCCAGGACATCAATAAGGGAGTCCTATGGGACACCCTCAAGGTGGTTTTAAGAGGGGAAATAATCAAATATGCTGCCTTCCATAAAAAACAGCAGCAGCTCCATTTAGATAGCCTGCATACCCAGTTGCAAAACCTTCTCGCTTTGCATGCAGCGGGAGACGCAGGGGTCTACCCTTTATTACTAGCCACTAAGCAACAGATTCAAGGGATCCTGGATATACAAACTGAGCAGGCCTTACAGCTACTCAAACAAAAATACTATGAGGGATGCCCCAGAGCTACTCGTTTACTAGCTCATAGACTTAGACAACATAAAGCCAGAGCCAGTGTTTGCCAAGTAAGAGATCCGGTTCTAAAAAAATTAGTTACCTTCCCTCGTGAGATTCAACAGGCCTTCTGTAAATACTATAGTAGCCTTTATGGATCCGAGCAACCAGTAGACCCCCATGCAATTGAAGCTTTCCTGGGGACACTCAATATTCCAAGGATATCCCAAGCCCATCAACAATTCCTGGAAAACCCAATCACTAGAACAGAACTGGAACAAACACTTTCTGCTCTAAAGGCCAATAAGAGTCCTGGACCTGATGGCTACACTGGAGACTTTTATAAAGCTTTTCAGGCAGAATTGCTCCCTACCCTGCTTGACGCCTGTAAGGCCACACAATTGGGGGATCCTACTTCTGACACTTGGAGATATGCATACATATCTAGCATTTTGAAGCCGGGTAAAGATATGACCTCCTGCTACTCCTACAGACCCATTTCAGTTCTCAACCTTGATTATAAGATTTTTGCTTCAATATTAGCCAAAAGATTTCAAACTTTTTTACCTGAAATAATAGACCTGGACCAAACTGGTTTTGTTCCAGGTCACCAGACTCAGGATAATATCAAGAGAACTCTACATCTGCTGCAGAGGGTGACAACCTCTGGAACCAGATTTCTCCTGCTTTCTCTTGACGCCGAGAAGGCGTTCGACCGGGTCGAATGGCCTTATCTATGGGAGGTGCTGAGAAGGGTGGGAATCCCTCAAGCAGTTGTTAACTCACTGAAAGCTATGTACTCTCATCCCAGGGCATACATTCGCATTAATGGTTCCTTTTCCTATCCTATCTTCCTATCACGAGGCACTAGGCAGGGATGTCCCCTCTTCCCCTTGCTATTTGCACTATACCTTGAACCTCTAGCACAGGCCTTGAGACAGAGGGCCAAAATAACGGGAATAAGGGCCCAGCACAGGGAGCATAAATTGGCCCTATATGCAGATGATCTCCTAATATACCTTACAGACCCTGAATTTGCTCTCCCTCATCTCTGGGATATTCTTTTTTTTTTTTTTTTTTTTTTTTTTTTCTTTATCCTCCTCCCTACTTGCAGCCCCTCCTCTTGAGGACACCTATGGGCTTATCAGCCCTTGGCTCACCTACCTGGGCCGGTGCAGTCCATGCCCCATGGAGCCGTGGCTATACCCCCAGGCGGAGTGCAGCGGGACACCCTTCCACCCGACGTTCGCTAATCTTTGTCGGCATGCTGTCTCGGGCAGGTAGGGGCATTGAGTCGGGCCCCTGGTGCTCGTCTACCAGGAGGCTGCAGGTTTTCCTGGTGTTTCGGCGTGCCGGAATCGTGGCGTCAAGGCGCCCGGCGCCCGTCTGGCTGCATCGCTCCCCTCTGTTGGAGCATCGGGCTTGCTGTACCTCAGGTCTCCACCTGGGTCAGACAAGCACCGAGCTCAGGTACCCTCCCCCGGAGAGGGCCAGGCAGTCCTGGGGACGCTCAAGTCCTCCCTCCGCCCGGCCTTCCAGCTCCCGGGCTCGCTCCTCGAACCCGGGTCGCTGGCGTCATAAGCCGGAAATCCAATCGCCGCGCCAAATGCCCTCTGGGATATTCTGAAAGGGTTTGGAGCTGTCTCTGGATACAAAATTAATGAAACTAAGACTGAAGTCTTGACCTGTAACTTTGCCCCCCATGAAGGCTTGAGGCAAACATTTAACTTTAAGTGGCACTTAGACAGCATTGAATATCTTGGGGTTTGCTTGGGCCCCCTTGGCAGTGATTTGTTCATGCTGAACTATTCCCCTTTTCTACTTAAGATGACCGCTGACCTTGAGAGATGGTGGGCCCTTCCTCTGTCACTCAGCCAACGTATAGAATCGATCAGAATGGTAACCCTATCCCGATTTCTATACTTAGCCTAAACCTTACCAGTACCAATCCTGGATACTTTCTTTATGTCTTTGCAAAAAAGAATTTCTGCATTTATTTAGGCTTACCACAAACCTCGTATTAAACTGTCAATTCTACAACTTCCCAGGCAGGCAGGAGGCCTGTCCTTACCAAATTTTAAACTATACTATCAGGCCTGTCAACTTAGAATTCCTTTGTATTGGCTAGACAAATCCTACACATCACGGTGGAAAGAGGTCGAATTACAGAAGATGGAGCTCAATGATATATATGACACCCTACTATCCTTTCCTCCCAAGATCAAGACAGATTCCGTATCCAACCCCTATACCCAGACTACACTTAAATTCTGGCAAAAAACTATGGCAACCAGAGCCTTTAAGCCCTGGAGACCAGCCCTGTTCTCTCTCCCATACCTTGATGCTTTCCTCCCTGGTAAGATGGATAAGGGGTTCTTTAGGTGGCTCAGGAAAGGCTTACACCTGGTGTACCACTTCTCCCCCGGAGGCAAGATCCTGTCTCTCACTGAACTGACCCAAAATTATAACATTGCCTATAATGAAAGATTCAGATATTTTCAGACCAGGAATTATATGAATACATTGGGGAAACTACCCTGGGAAGACACTCTCCCCCCCGACTTACTGCTTCTTCTGATCTCTGCAGTAGATGGGAAACCGGTTCCTTCTCACCTAATATCTACTTTATATAAGGCCCTCGTTAAGATCCAAACACAATCTCTGGAGGGTGTCAGGTTGGCCTGGGAAAAGGACCTGTTAGTGGAATTGTCCCCCCCCCCGGATTGGGACAGCTATTTGAGTAATTTGTATAGGGGGGTCGGCTCAGGGACCTGGAAAGATTTTGCATGGAAACTAGCTGTTAGATTCTTCCTGACTCTGGTAAGGACTCAGAAATATCTAATGCAAGCTAAAGCTGACTGCTGGAGACAATGTGGTTGTCCATCCGCCAACTTGGGGCATATCCTCTGGTCTTGCCCTATCCTCCAGCCTTTCATCCTACAGCTGTCTGGGGCTCTCCATCAGATGATATCTCCAAATTTACATTTAAACTCCCAAATTTTTCTATTTGGCCTCCTCCCCCCAGAAATATCTGATACCTCCACAAAAAAAATTCTAAATCTGACCCTTTTGGCTGCAAAAAAAGCCATTACAAAAAAATGGTATTCCTCTCAACCCCCCACATTGGACCTTTGGCAACATTTAATGATAGACCTATATAAGATGGAGAGACTCACAGCCTTGATTAACAAAACACAACAAGCGTTTGAAGCCCTATGGAGAAAATGGGTTTTGTACATTATGCCTTTAAGATCTGACTTTATACCTTAGCCTATTACTGTATGCTTTACTGGCTTCCCTTTTGCTCATCTTTCCCTGTATTTTTCTAACTAGATTGATGATCTATAAATAACTGATGCTTTTCAGCCCTCATTGTATTTAAGAAAATGTAATATTTTTTATTTAGATGTATGTACACTTTATATTCCCCCCTTTTTTTCTGTAACCCTTCCCTTTTTCTTTCTGTAAATATTCCACCCCCACTTATGTATTTCCTTTTAAAATACAATAAAGATTGAAAGTAAAAAAAAAAAAAAAAAAAGAAATCACCTCAATTGAATGATAGGTGTGAATGATCTCAGCCTTTCACCACACCAGAAACTTATTCAGTCTGCAAATCTCACAACAGTGTGCTATGACACAGCATCCAGAAACACAGGAATAAAGGACCACAGCAAAAAGGCGCCCAGATAAAATATTGTCAGCTTTTTTATGAAACCTGAAACACACATTTTTAAAGCAATGTTTACAGACTTGTGCTGCCTGTTTTACTTGTGAAAACCATTCCACATGATATTTACAACTTTAGAGAAACGGGTCCTATAAGATTGCTGACAGGGAATACTAGACTGTGAGGTCCCTAAATAGCATCAGCAGCAGCTCTTTACTGGAACAGGCTTTTTTTGAACAGTTAGTGAAATCAGGGTTACAAAATGGCTAATAACTTTAAAATGAAGTAACACAGAATTCTACTTTTTGGTATGAGATTTACTGGGGATACACTTATTCTAATTCTGCAATGTAGCACTTTTGGCCAGATAGTGTCAGTTGCTCTTTAAATTCTGATAAAATGGGAGGGAGGGAGGAGGGGATGGCCTGGCTCTGAACAAGGTGGATGCCTGATCCTTTTTCTCCTTGAGATCTATCAGTTATCCACCTTCATCTAATGTCTTCCATGTTGGCATTGTGAATTAACTCAAAGATCCTCCACAATCAAGCACTACTGCAATTTGCCTGTGAGTTATTTCTTGTTTCTAATCAATATAATAGCCTCCTTTTCCTGGCACTGCACAACTTATCTCCCTGGAGGCCTGCAACTATGGGTGATTGTGCATTGCATTGCATTCTTCCTCTCTCTCAAGAGTGGAAGCTATGTTCCAACAACTCGTTTCTGATATGAATGACTTAAAAGTAGTAACAGAGCAAAACACTGTTACTCTGAATATGATTGATTCCCAACTCTCAGCTATTGAATCTAAACTCAAACAGAATGGAAACTCAGTCCACGTATAACAGACCACCCTAAGGGAACAAGACTGTGCTATTAAACAACTGCAGACTAAGTTGGATGATATCGAAAATCACAATCGCAGAAATAATTGACGCTTTTTCAGATTTCCTGAAGGTGCAGAACGCAAAAGCCTAGACCAATCCTTGCAAGATTTTTAAACTTTGCACATACTGAATTAATACAAAAAAAAAAAGCAAGAGAACTTGGTACCCTTATGTGGCAGGATCATCCCATTTACCTCTATAGAGATTTCTCCAAGGATGTCTCTACAAAGAGACAAGTGTTTGCCTCAGTTAAACACCTTCTTCACCAAATGGGTATAAAGTTTGCACTCAGGTACCCCATTGTAATGAGACTGTACATAGGCAATGCAATCAAAGATTTCACCCCCCCAAAGCATTGTCAGCTTATTTAAATAACTTACAGCAGAATCACTACATCTCTTTCAATGGCAGTCTGAATCAGTCTTCCAGTGTGAGTGTCCCTGCTTCAAGTGGAGTCTGTCCTGATTTGCCTAGTCTAGAAAGAGCACTTGATTCATCTGTGCTCACTAATGCTGCTGCTACTACTGAACTACCTCCCCCCAGCAATCAGCTCACATTCAAGAAAAGGCCGCTTTGGGGATACGACCTACTAGAAATACCTGTTGTGCCATGGAGGAGGCTCATGGTCAGCTAACCTCTTTTAACTGCTCATCGCACCTCAGCTCTTATATCCCTCTAAGCAATAAATTTGCTCCACTCCATGACGTCTGCCTTTCATCTCAGGAAGATCTCTTCCAGGAGGAATCAAAACCACAATCCACCAGTGCTGCTAATTAGGAAACTGGAATCACTTCTGCAGACTTCTCCTGGGCTGAAGTTGTTGCCAGATCACCAATGAAATCACTGGAGCCACCGAAAAAGAAACAGAAGAGTAAACTTAAAAACAAAACCCCTGTAACTCCCATTTCATCTCACAGGACCAAGACCACCTGAATGTTCTCTTTGTGTAGTGTAAAAATGCAGTAATGCCAGCTAAATCACTCATTGTCCTCTTAGTTCTAGCTGTGATATGGATACATACTGTAACTCTCCCTTTCTGTATGCAGTTTTTTTATACCTCCCCACTACTATTGTTCCTAGCATGTACTGAACTCTCAAGGCACTACACTGTGAGTGGTACAAACATAGTTGTGGATCATTTCTTTTTGGCTTTTTTCACATCATGTCTTACTCCCACTTATTTCTTTTATACATAATATATATAGGGATCAGAAGTAATATGCTCGGCAATAATATTTCTCTTGTCTTTTTATCCTTTGTCTCCTAATTTTTATTTTCTTAAGACTGTAACCTTTCTGGTGCATTGGATAGTCTCACTTAAAGATTTTGATGCATTGTTCCTTACAGATTAACTACCTGTAATGTATCCCAATGACTTACACATAGTTCTTTTTTCTGTTATATCCTTTAATTGGACAGATATCGCTAATGTTTTATAACTTTTCCCTATATCTCTCTTTTAGATCAACATAGAACATACTCTGTGCTACTTTTATGGTAATTTAAAACAGCTCAAATATGATGCAGGCTATTTTTGAGCTACCTGATGCACATTACCTAAGTAATCTATTCAAAATAAGATTGCAATTATACTGTTGTGATCATTGCTCGAAGCCTATATAACAGAGGGACACTATATAACATGGTGCAATATCCCTCGTTATTGGGGCTTGCAGGGCCTATCTCTATAGACCCAGTTACCCCAAGATTTATCCTTAACTAGGCAATATTCAAACAATGTTGTCTACAACACCTGCTCTATGCTTTTTTTAGGAGGCACCATCTATCTCGAATCCTGACCACTTATTGGCATATATATCCAACCTGAGTTCCTAATACAAATCTTAATAAATTGGCTATGTTGCAATTATATCTAAACCATAATTTGTTTGACCTTGTGGACTAATCTAATGCACCAAATATGTTAGAACTTTTAAATATATCATGGTTGCCGTGGACTTAGTTCTTTTTCCCCCTTTCCTAAATGAAAGATCCAAAGCATCTAAGATTCAAAATTTCCATTGTAGCCTTGGAGTCCCCTTTGTTTATTTGTAACCTTTCCATTTTTGGACATAATTAATATTCCTTCATACTAGATATACATGTAAGTCGCATACGCAGAAAAAACCTGAATTGTGTGTGTCCCACAACCACACTGTAATTTGGGTAACTAAAAGCTGACATACTTATTTCCCTGTGTACCCATAAAGCCTGGAACTAGCATCTTTTCATTTTCTCTTTCCTCTCTTTTTACCCATTATAGGTGAAGCTGTGATACTGGTTCTTCTCTGAAACCTGCATTATTTTCTCCTCTTGCAATTTTAGCAACAATATCTTTATGTTACTCTTGAAATTTAAAGCCATAGACAAATTATAACCTGTTGTTTATACCCTGTAGAGTTAGCTTATGTTCATGCTCACCCTGATGTGATGTGAGTGAGTCTCTGTATTTCATTGTACTGACTCATATCTCCCTATACATCCAAGGTGTTTTCATGATGTTAATAGAATTACTAATAGGACAAAATTGTTAATGTTTTTCATGTTACTTTTTATAGATTATAAGTCAAAGAGACATGATGGCTGGTATTATTTAATGTTCCTTGTCACTACTATGTTTTGGTCCTGCCCACTTTTACCTACTCAGGCTCTTTTTACTTCTAGCCTAAAAATCAATGTTGGGCCTGTGATGCCCTCTACTTCAGCTTATTTATCTACCTCCCTTCTGATTGCTAAGCTGAGTCCTTTCTTCCTGGTTGTCTCTCCTACCTCTGTTGTATTATTGCTATGACCAATTTACTAACATATACTTGGAATGTTAAGGGACTCAATGCACCTTGCAAGTGTAAGCAAGTATTAAATCATCTTAAAAAACATAGAGCAAAGATTGCATTCTTACAAGAAACTAAGCTGTTAGTAGGGGACATTGACAGGCTTAAACGCAGTTAGGTTGGTCACATATATGCCTTGTCATTTTCTTCTAAGAAATAAGGTGTTACAATATTGATCCACAAGAACCTTAAATGCTTTTTATATAAAAGCATTAGTGATACAGAGGGTAGGTGGGTGATAGTTGCATTCAGCACTCCCTCAGGTTCTTTAACTCTTGTTAACATTTATGCACTCAATTCTGATAACCCCAAATTCTTTCATAATCTAGCTCAACAAACTATTTTAAACAATCTTAACAATTCTCCTATACTGATGGATGGCGACTTCAAAATGCATATCTGGACAGAAGTAATACATCTTTGAATGCACACCCCAGAAGCCTTAATGCTCTCTCTTTATTTATGAAGGACTTTGGTTTGTCAGACCTTTTGAGACTTTTTCACCCCAGAGACCGAGAATTTACATTTTATTCCTCGCTACATAAATCTTATAGCAGGATTGATTATTGGTTCTCATCACCCTCCATTACTAAAATAGTAATTGAATCTTCCATTTTACCTGTAATGAAAATAGACCACTCCCCTGTTAAATTGCATCTGGTTTGGGGTCCCCATCTCTCTTAAATCTCCTTCATGGCGATTGGACTGATTATTACATAAAGATCCAGAATTTTTACCATAGATCAGATTACAAACACAAGACTTTCTCTCTTATAATAACCCTTTGGGTACTTCTATGTGCACAACTTGGGAAGCACTGAAAGCTACCATTCATTGGAAAATTATAAGCTATGCAGCTCATCAGAAAAAATTAAGAGAACAACAACTTACTGACTTGGAAAAACAATACAAACATAAAAAAGTCAATATTTCAGCATCCCCAATCCCAACCCTAATTCCTGTCTCCATTTAGAAATATTAAAACTTAGGATAAAAATTAATGAGCTTATCTCCCATAAATCTGAACTAGCACTGTTTAAATGTAAACAATAACTTTTGAGAACAAGGTGACAAATGCAGCAAACTGTCAGCTTATCAGCTTAAGGCTCAACAAATGGAGAGGCATACTGCTGGCCTTAAAGACCACTTTGGCTATACCCATACTGATAGCCCCGCTATCAATCACATTATGATGTCCTTTTAGAAGAAGTTAGAGGCACCCCCCAAGCCAATTCCTAACAATCATATACAGACATTTTTGGATACAATTCAACTCCCTCACATCTCTAATCAAGATATGGAACTCTTGGACAAACCTTTTACCTTAGAAGAAATTCAAGACGCACTATCTTCCTTAAAGACTGGTAAATCACCAGGTGGAGATGGTTTCCCAGTTGATTTCTATAAACCACTTTCGGACATACTTTGCCCTTTGCTGTATAAAGTATTCCAGGAATCTGTTTGGCTTGAGAAACTGTCTCCTACTATTACTGAGGTGGTTATTACTGTACTCCCTAAAAAGGACAAAGATCCCAACCATCCAGCTAGTTATTGACCAATTTCACTGTTAAATACTGTTGGTAAAACTTTGCTAAACTCTTAACTTTATGTCTGGAACCCCTTGTCTCTAAACTAGTCCATCGATCTCAAGCTGGATTTGTTAAAAACAGAACAGGTGTAGACCATCTTACATCTATTCAACCTAATACATAAAGCCAAATCCCTTAATTCTCCAGCAGCAGCAATTGCTATTGACTTTGAAAAGGCTTTTGATTTTCGAAATTGGAAGTACTTATACCAGGTTTTGTTTCATTTTGGTATAACTGATAGTTTCTGCTCCTGGATTAGATTGTTATATACCTTTCCCTCAGCTAGAATTATAACTAACTCCACCCTTTCTCTATCTTTTCATTTAGCAACAGGGACTAGACAAGGTTGCCCTCTATCACCATCACTATTTATCTTAGCTATGTAACCCCTGACTGCCTCTGTCCATCAAGCCAACAATATTAAAGGGATCCTCCTAGGTAACTTCCTTTATACATCATTGTCCTATGCAGATGACCTCCTAATCTTATTAGAGAATCTCAAAGAAACTGGTCAACCTCTGGTCGACTTAATAGGTTTACTGAACTCTCAAGGTTAGCTTTAAATTGTAATAAATCAGAAACACTACCTTTAAATACTTTTTGCAGATCTTTCATGAAAACACCGTTAGGTTTCCATTGAGTTCTACAAGGCCTTACATACCTCAGTATAAAAATTACCCTAAATTTAGGGAAAATATGGAAAGCAAACCTTAACCATTTACTAGCTAACATCAAAACTATCTTAGATAGGTGGAAATTACTTAATCTTTCATTCCCCAGGGACATAGCAGCTATCAAAATATCGATAACATCTAAGATACTTTATTTTTCACTAACATCCCCTTAATCCTTTCCCCCACCATCTTAGTGAAAATGTTATTAACTAATTGTTAATTTTATTTGGGAGGAAAAAGTACCAAGATTCAGCTGTAATAAACTTCACTCACACTGGTCTGGGGGGGGCTCTGGATTTCCTTGGTTCCCAGATTACTTATGGGCCTTCTGCACAGCGCAAACCATTAGATGGTTCTGCAAACCAACATCTACAACTTCATTATGGGTAGAAATGGAAGCTGCACTAATGCCAGGAAACATACCCACTTCCTTCATTTACAATACCTTACCTCCTAAATTAAAAAAAATCCTACTATTGCCCAATCGGTCCATTATTGGTGAAAAAAAAACACAAATGGCTAAAATCCAACACAACCCCCATGTCTATGTCCCTATATGGGGTAACTGTAATCTCTCTCTTGAGAACCATCCAAAATGTTGCAGTGCCTAGAAAAATAAAGATATATTTTTCTTCGGATATTTTAGAAAAAAAATATCCCAAATGTAAGTTCATTCTCCAATCTTCATGTTAAATGGGACATACCTAAACATGATTTTTGGAAATATTTACAATTACACTCGGTATGTGCAACTCTCCTACAACACTTATCCAAACAGTCCCTTCTTGACCATCATATTTCTCTATAGATCAATACACCATCTAATATGACTAGTAGAATATATAAGGATATTAGAGACAGTCTACCTGACCAATCTCTTGCATCAAAAACCAAATAGAGTATGCTTTTTAAATTATAATGTAACTGATTCACAATGGAATAAATGTTAGTTTTCTTGTCATAAAACTTTCAAGGATATATGCAGCTCACTTATTCAAACTAAAATTCTCCATTTATGGTGCAGGACTCCATCTGTATAACATCATATGGGTCTCCTAAAACAATAATCATTGTTGGCGGTGTACAGTAATTCCCCAAATGCAGACCTGCTTCACATCTTATGGAGCTGTGACCCTATATATAAACTCTGGCAAACTGTCTATCTATTTGCATCTAAGGTTGTAGGATATAACTTTGTTTTTGACCCTAAATATTTTCTTTTAGGTATCCTCCTTCCTCCAACCGTATACTAGCTACAGCTCAACACAGATGGTTAAATTTATTATTTCTCCAAGTGAAGCGCCTCCTTCTAATACACTGGAAAACCACTACCATACCTAATCTCTTGGATATCCTTAAAAATCTATCACAATATGCTTCTCTTGAATGGCTTACTTATGCTACCATGGACCGACTATGTGTGTTTGAACTGTGCTAGCAGGAATATCCTTAAAAATCTATCACAATATGCTTCTCTTGAATGACTTGCTTATGCTACCATGAACCGACTATGTGTGTTTGAACTGTGCTAGCAGGACAATTTCAATTACTTAAATTCAACTAGTAGCTAATGACAGTTATTGTACAATTACATATGATGCAGTTCATGTTTCTATCAATACATGATAGTTAAGAATGATGATGTCTCTTGATTTGTGAGTGCTTTTCTTTTGTTAGTATAATTAATGAGTGTGTCAGTACTTTGTTAGCTTAACCTTTTTGTGTTCTTCCTTCCACACTATACAGTAAGAATATGTTCCCTGCTTTATATCAGATTATTAGGCTGTTAAATATGATCTAGGCCTTCTTTTTGCACCCTTTGATTTTAAGTGGAACTTTTTACCTTCATAAGCATAATTATTTTCTGATTTATATTACTTTTCCACTACTACATTATATATGTTACTGTATTGTGCACTTGTAGCTGTTATGCCACTTTCAATTCTATCATGCTGTATCTGCTATGCCTTTAAGCATTGTATGGTTGGAAGTTTTTTCTTTTTTCTGAAAAATTTGACTAAAAAGATTAACTGCAAAAAATAAATTCTGATGAAATGGGAATAGTGCAATAAAGGTAATCATTGTTCATGCCTACAAACTACACAGGTAAACAGAATAAAAGGCTGAGGGGATCTTCCCTTTACTTTTTTGCATGATTAATTTTTATGTCCTTTTGTGCCGCAATGTCCCCCACTCCTTCAGGCCACCAAGGCTCCCAACAGTTATTGGTCATCCTCTCTCGAGCTGTCCCATCCTCACATCACAGCCGAGCCTCGGGGTATCTTGGTGTAACCCTTAACTGGTTGGGTCCCTTTCTTCTGAGGGGCAAGGCACTAGGGAGTGAACCAGTACACTACCTAATAGACCCAGGGGTGCTGCTGAGGTGGAGATGGCTCCCTGGAGGTTTTGGCAACATCAGGGATCAGACACCATCATCCAGCAGACACTGCAGAGGTTTTACAGTTTTCTGGATCCCCTTCATTGCTTTGCTCCTACATTGCCCCCAGTCTCCACCAGAGGCTGCTGCTGAGTGATGCTTCCCACTTACCCACTGCAGGAGAGGAGAGCAGTCCTCCAGATGTTCAATCCTCTCCTCCCCCTGCTGACCCCAGGTGCCTACGTCCATTCCCGAACCCAGGTCACTGGTGTGGGTCAAGGTAAGGCACCAGTGCCTCAACTCTCTATGCCACTGGGCCAGTGTGGACTTTCCCTTTAATGGACACAAAGCTTTAAAAAATTTCAAATAACTTAACTTATTCAGGCCTAGATATGCCTGTAGGTGACATCTGAGAGCATAGCCACTCAGGCCAATAATGACTGTAGACGTACTCAGCTGACTTTCACTCAGTCCTGGAAATGTCTGAGGAAGTCAGCAGTTTTTACTTAAATACTAAACAAACTGAAATGCTTAGAATTGATTACATAGCATTGTTAGTAATGCAATTTTGTGCTGAACAATTTTGCTGAAGATACTTTGTGCCTATCACATATACTTAAGGAGTTATTCGCATTTGTTTAAGGCATGGTGTGCATGGCTGACATTTGTCTTTCAAGCCTCACCTAAGCGCCTTGAATAAATCTGAAAAAAAAATACAGTTGTTTGGTATTTCAGCTAGTATAAAATAAAAACCAAATTGTTTACAATTCATTGCATAGCACCATTGGAAAGGCAATTTTATGTTCAACAACTCTGCCACTCGTGCTTTGTGTTTAGCACTTATGGTTCAAGAGGTATTTGTATTTGTTTGTGGCATGCTGATTATGGCTTGATTTTGTTTAAAAAGGCCCAGGATGCAGTACTAAGAGTATATACAGAGCACAAGTGGTGGAAGTCTCAAAGAGCTCTTGTGGTGTGAATGAGTTAATAGAAATATTCTTTAACAATAAACATATGGAGCCCCTAATCTTTAAATTATATACAGAATAACACATGGGGTAGTGTGTTTAATAAGAATTTTACACACTCACGAGGTGTTGGAAGCTACATAAACCCTAAGAGTGAAGCTCAAGAGGTTTATTCAAGTGTTCAACACTGAGGGTGTATCTAAAATTTGAGTTTTTACACACTGTCTCATGTGTTGTTTTATATAATTGATGTGGAGCATTTTTTCGCCACAGTCCACAGCAATTACAGTGGTGCCCGCAAGATGAAACCCAGTTCTGCAGCATTTTGCTGCACTCTGCAGAATGCTGCAGCAGTCCTACTGAATAAAGCAATGTAATTTCAATGGCAATGAGTCCCCTTTGTCATGCAGGAAAATGTGACACTGCCAGGATGAAGTGAATGCCACAGTTTCCTGCATGACAAAAGGGACTAACTGCCATTGAAATTACATTGCTTTATTTAGTAGGTCTGCTGCAGCATGCTGCAGAGTGCTTTAAAAGTGGGGGTTCATCCTGGGGGACACACTGTACATAAATAGAAATCTATTTCTATGCTGGCAGCTGTGATCAGGTTCAAAGAGTCAATAAGGTGTATGTATGAAGAATGCAACAAGACAACAAGCACATACGTGGAGAAAGGGAAACCCAGCATGTGTTCATTGTCAGAACCAGCTGGTTAAGATGATGAATTATACCTGGGTTTCCTAATGGGAAAAAATGCTCCCCAGCTATTATTATTCTTTAAAATAAGAAAATGCTACATATTTTGGCCATTTGCTGTACATTTTAAAGTCCAGTACTATGCACTTCAATGTTGAAAGGTTATACGATATGATATCCAGTCATATTCACTCCCGGGTTGTAGAAGTGTCCTCCTTAGTGAATTAACTATCCCTGTGGTGTGTAGCTCTAGTATCCTTGACTATTTGAATGGCCAGTACTGAGCCTGATGACCCAGTAGTTACTACCTGATTAAAGGGGAGGTAGGCTCATGAACCAAGTTATGCCTTCAGTGTTCCCAAACTGATACTGGGATCCAATCATTGAGTTTTGACTTTTAGATTCTACATTGTGTGGAGGGGAGGTCACAGTTGTGGTGGTCTGACAGGTGGCATAGGTGTTTAGGACCAGACAAAACTATCAACAGAGCCTAGCAAAGGCCAGTTTAAATACAGCCTCAGAGAACTGCTACAGAACTCTGTTGCACACAACTGAGTGACATGTATACAGTGTCCCTTCTCTGTACTTACTATACTACTTGTGTTATGTTATGTTGTCTCTCAGTGTGGAACCTTTGCAAATGGGCAACATTGCTCAAATGTACTTTCCTAATAAAGTAAATAAATAAATCAGTGCCCCAAAAGAAGATGAAAAGACCACAGAAGACTGAAATTAGGGCTGGAATAGAGGCAACAACATATACAAGCATTTGTCAATGTCAGTTGTTTGCCATGCTGTGTGTGTGTGTGTGTGTGTGTGTGTGTGTGTGTACTGGAAGGGTGGTCCTGGCTGTCCCTTCCTGTAATGTCAACTGTGTGACAACATGTGTTCATGGACAGGGTTGAAACTGGCACCAGTCCCTAGCCAAATGCTGTTAAATTTTCTTTTGGGATAGTCAAAAATATTTTTAAGTAGCCAGGAAGACTTGTACTGGAAAAGATAATATTTCAATAAGTAGCTCAGTTGAACCAGTAGAAATGTATGTGGAGTTAGTGGATTTTGCAAGTCACTATCCTGCTGGCTAGTAGCAACAAAACTTAATCTGATCCTTGCATGGTTCTTTGCACACATAAGGCTGGCTGCTTGAAACTCAAACAATGTTTATACTACAGCAACTACAAAATAAAGGAATACTGCATGCTACTAGCTATAACTTGGAAGTGCATAAATGTTGGTACAAATATAAATATATAGCATGGATATTATTGAGGCATGTAAAAACATAAAGGTTGAAGAGATAATCACCTTTACCAGTGAGTAAATACCATTTGCAAACAGTAAGTGAGAAAAAGAGAGAGAGAGAAAGAAAGAAAGGGAGAAAGGAAGGAAGGAAGGAAGAAAGAAAGAAAGAAAGAAAGAAAGAAAGAAAGAAAGAAAGAAAGAAAGAAAGAAAGAAAGAAAGAAAGAAAGACATTACTTTTAACAGCTGCTGTCTGGAACTGTGCTATTAGATGCTTGGAATACCTTAGCCAGTCTGATAAGGAGAGGTCAGCATGACAGGCAACTACATCAAAGGAAACCTAAACCCACAATTGGGTTAGCTTTTTGTTTTGAAGTCCATGCAATTTCTACCCACCAAGCTAAAACTCTGTCATAACTAGACTGGCTAACAATTGGTCTGCTACAGACTTGCTCATTAAACCATGCTGTCCATTGGAGGGACAGTATCACACCCCTCAAAAGCCACTATCATAGGAAGATGTTTGCTTGCTGTGCACAAGCACGCATGACAAACATAAAAACAGAAAACCTGAAATGTGATAATGGGGAGGGTTTTGGCAGCAGAATGAATAACATTGCAACTCTCCAGTTACGCAGAGAATAACTTATGAGGAGTAGCATGGGGGGTACGAGATAGAATAAACAAAAAAGTGTGTGTGTGGGAGAGAAAGAGCAATACAAGGGTGTGTGCTTGTCAGAGGAGCAGCCAGGCTGTAGCCTGAAGGCCTTGGCCTTCATTTGGGTTACAATATTTTAAGCAACTATGCTTTAACTCAGCTGGCTGAGGATATCAATTTGCCCCAAAGAGCATGTATCTATTCTTGAGCCTTCAATTTTTGAAATCATGGTTACTCCCCTACTGTATGATCAGAGCAAGTTAGGTATGCTTGTATGTAAGACTGCAGCAATTTGAATGCGTGCTTATAAGGCAACAGTGCAATTTGATTGCGCATGTGTGAATAAAAGATAACCAAAAGAAAGTACTGTTAGGCTGAAAATGGAGAACAGTGTGTGGAGGAGGTTTGGGGTAAGTTCATATCATTAGCAAGTTCTTTTGCTCTGTCATCATGGCTGAAACAGCAGGCCACCTTCCATATTGCAAGGTTAAGCATGGAAAGGAACACAGCATAAACTAGAACTGGGACAAACATCACTGCTAAAAGTACTAAAGGGACTCAAGACACACAGAGCGGTAAGTCCCCCAGGTTGGACGCTAGATTGTTGAGTGAACTGAGCACTGAGGTGGCAGAACTGCATTTGATATTGTTTAACTGCTCACTGGAGACTGGAGTACTTGCAAGAGACTAAAGAAGAGCAGATATTGTCTACTTGCAGAAATCAGGGAGCAGCAAGGACTATGGAAATTATAGGATGGTTCGCTTAACCTCAAATGTGGGTAAAATCATGGAGACTATCATCAGGGAGCTCAGGGAGACCCTTGCAGAATACCTAGAAGCAAGTGGACCCAGCACAATCACTAACATGGGTATGGGAGGGGAAGGTATCAGACAAACTACATCAATTTGTTCAATTTTGTAATCCAAGCAGTGGGCAAAGGTCAAGTTGTTGATGTGCTGTCTTGGGATTTCAGCAAAGCTTTCATTTCAGCCTCGCATAGGATAGTAGTAAAAACTAAGGGTCCTAGGGGGTGAGTGAGATGCTCTCCAGATGGGGTGAACAGTTGGTTTAGAGGGAAGGCCAGAGAGTAGTAGTACATGGGAACTACTCTGGTATCAAGGATATAGGTAACTTCACTAACAGGGTGCCACAGGGGTCAGTGCTGGGACTGGTTTTGTTTAATATATTCTATGACTTTGATGTAGAATAAAGTGAAAATGTTCTATCTTTGCAAATGACAGTAAACTCTGTAGCAGGATGGGCTCAGAAGAGGAGATTAAGGGATTTTAAAGAAGCTCTAAAAAGATTTGAAAGATGATTGAAGTTGTGGCAGCTAAAGTTCAAAAAATGCACAGTTATGCATACAGGTCTTTAACATTTTTTTGTACGAAGAACAAACTTGTGATAAACTTAAGGAAAAAAATAGCACTGTTTGGTTGTAAATCACATAATCCTTTTATATGGAAATTTAACAGGAATGTGCCAGAGGTAGTAAATTATGTATACTTAGGATTGATGTTTTCTTAAAATCTGTCTTAGAAAGAGCACTTAAGTGTGCAGTTAAGAATGTTGAACTCTGTCCCAATGGTTCTGGGCCAGTCCAAACGTCGAGGGTATTCTGTTTCATCTGCACTAAAAGCCACAGATTTTAAGTTATTATCAAAAATACTGTATTCGTCTGAAATTTGGGGCTCTGCTGAACCAAAATTGGTTTAATCCAAATGTATCAAATGTGGTGTTAAATTCTCTGTATTCCAAACTTTCTTCCAGCTTGCACTGTCAGATCTGAATTTGGAGAAACTAGTCTGTAACCTGCATGCAGATCAAGGATTTTTGCGTACTGGTTAAAAGATAGCAAAATTACATCTGGGGCCAGATATTCCAAAGTTTGTTTGGGTGCAAATCCTGGGCTGTGCATGCAAACTAGGCTTTGCATGTATTTCCTATATTCAAAAGCCCCTTTTGCACATGCAAACAAGGTTTGCACCTGGACAAACTGTGGAAGGTGGTGCAATGCAAATGGAGGGACAGGGACCTGAATAGTAACACAGTCCAATATTCAGAGTATTTGTGCTGTGCAAGGTCATTTTGTGCAGTCCCCTTGTGTGTTGCAAATACCATTAATGGAGACCATGACTTACTCTTGTGCAGCTCTAGTGGTTCATTTACAAAGTGTAGTGCCCCTCCCTGCAATGGTCCTGAGCCACTAAAACAGTGCCCCTAGTGTCTAGTGGTTCCTTCCCCCACCAACATCTATGCCAGATAGCCACTCACAATGTCCCTGGCATCTAGCAGTCCCTCTCCCCACCCAAACTGATGACTGATGTAGAAGAACATTTACAATGGTGTCAAGAGGTACCCCCCACCTGATGTCTTGCACAATTAATAAAAGAATATTCTCCGTGGTGTCCAGTGGTCCCCCCAATCCCCATCCTCGTAATGTGAAAATCCACCCTGGTGTGACATTCCCTTCCTGACAATCACTGGCCTGCCACTAACATGCAGGATGCTTGTGGGAAGCATTGCCCTCCCCAATAACACAACTCCGGTCCCATTCCAGAACAGTGATATTCTAAGTCCCCCCAACCCAAGTCTGGTTGGTAGGTAGGAATCCCCCCTTCCATGGCACTGAGAACCAACCCCCTCATTCACCCTTACCTGAATTTCAGTGCCACAGTGAAGCATCAGCAAGCAATACAGTCCTCCACACACCACCTTGGCAACCCACCATCTGACACAAGCAGGGAGCACACTAGTTAATAAGCAGTGTGCTATCAGCTTCTTTCAGTGGCAGGCAGCCGAGGTGGTATCTGGAGAGGTGTGTTGCTCACTGTCACTTCACCATGGCACTGAGATTCAGGTAAGGGTGACTGGATGGGTGGGTTCTCAATGCTGCAGGAGGAAAGGGGGCCACTAGACAGGGATTGGATGGGGGGAGGGACAGCTGGACACCATGTAGAATCTTCTTTTATTAACTGGGCATGGCATTGGGTGGGGGGAACAGTAGCTGCCTAGGTAAATGTTCTGTTATATCGGCCATGGGTGCAGGTGGGGAAGGGATCACTAGATGCCAGGGACATTGAGTGTGGACATAGTGCATGGGTGTGATTGGGGGGGAGGTACCACTGGACACCAGGGAATTGTGTGTGGATATAAGACATGAGTGTGGGTGGGGGGAGGGACCACTGGATACCAGAGAAATTATGTGCATGTAGCAGGTGAGGGATAGGGTGGATGGGGAACACTAGCACCAGGGATAGCTCCACGTCTCGGACCAGGCAACTGGGGGAGGTGCTGCACTAAATTGCTCAGCTACCCATGCAAATGAGACCCTAATCAGCATGCAAATGGCCCCTTAGTGCCTTGCATGCCCAATGGGCCCATTTGCAATGTTCCCTTTGAATATTGCGAATTGCACTTTGGTGTAAGCCATTGTGGTGATGTACTTTGGGAGCTATGTTGGGGCAGTGCTAAGTGGCTTAGCATTGGGTTGACCTGGCAATATATTCAGTCAAATAGTGCCAGTGCACTATTCCACTGAATTTAGCATCTTGGGTACCCAGGTTATTATAAAGCAGAGCACAAATTTTTGTGGTCCACTTTGTGTGATTTTAAATATCAGGCCCTAATAGGTTACTGTACTGGCCCATACGTTAAAGGAAATGGAAGGTTTTAGGGAGAGGGTACTTGACCATGGTTGGTCAAGACATGTGGATAAAATTCTCACTGCAACTAATTTATGCTCTGTGCCAATTTGACAACAATTTGGAATTAGCATTATTCCATCCTATAGGAAGTTGTTATAACAAAATTAACAAGCATTTGTCAATGCCAGATGTTTGCCACTGGTATAGAAGCCTTAGGGTACTAGACGCTGTGGTGCACTTTGTGGGTTATGTATTACCAAAGTTAAGAGCCTGCATTTATAAATTTCAAGGCATGCTCATAACTTTGCTATTTTTTAATATGTTTGTCCCAAATTGTCAACATAGCCATGTTATGACCCCACCTCATGAACATGTGCAGAGAAAATGTACAACTCCTGTCTGAATGATGATGCCATGCAGGAACTGCAAAATCACCTTTTGGGATGCAAAAACACAGTCTGGCCAGGAACTGAAAAATGACAGCTGTCACATTTCAGAGGTTCTGTACTGAAATGGTTATGTCAAAAATTTGGAGTAAAATATTGAAAAGTAACAAAGGTATGAGGCTGCATTTGCAAAATTCAACATAGGCTTATAACTTTGTTGTTTTGTAACATTTTTATGCCAGGTTTTCAACATAGCCTTCTTATGACCCTGCCTCATGAACAAGGGTAGAGGAGGTTTTAAACTCTTGCCAAAGGGTGATTTTGTGCAGGGACTGCGATATCAACTTTTGGGATGCAAAAACACATTTTGGCCAGGATTTGAAAAATGACAGCTGTTTCACTCATGAGGTGCTGTAAACATGATTTTTGGAAATATTTACAATTGCACTCGGTATGTGCAACTCTCCGACAACACTTATCCTAACAGTCCCTTCTTGACCATCATATTTCTCGATAGATCAATACACCATCTAATCTGACTAAATCTGAAGAAATTACTATGTTGAAAATCTGAGGTAAAAATATTAAAAATTACCAGTGTTATGAGCCTGAGTTCATAAAATTCAACATAGACTCATAACTTTGTTTTTTAATATTTTTACACCAAATTTTCAACATAGTCTTCTTATGATGCTGCCTCATAAACAAGAGCAGAGAACATTTTCAACTCCTACCCGAAAGGTGATTTTGCTTAGGGACCACAAAATCACCTTTTGGGACAGATTTGACTAATTTCACTGTAATTGTTCATGAAATGGGGTCCCAGAAATGGCACGTTAAAATTGTGGGGCAAAAATATGCAAAAATGGCCAAGTTATGCAACTAAGTTCAAAACCCCACTGAAATACATTGAATGAAAGGGCTTGCCTGAGGTTCAATGTGGGGAATAGCTCCTCCCACAACTTCTTTTTAAGCCATCCTCTGAAGTACCTGCCTTGCTTAGGGAGTGTTTTTGTTGCTCCCCACATCGTTTGTGCAGCTGTGCTTTCTCTGCAGTTCACAAAGCTCCTTCCCGGGTTCTCTTCAGCTATGCAGTCCATCTTCCTCCTGTGGAGGTCTCAGGGTGATTCTGCTGAGCAACTGTCCCATGCCTCTCGCTCCATGTTTTTCTCCTGCTCTGAGGCCTGCTCTGGCTGCCTCTCCACTCCTTTCTCCCCTTCCTTGTTGACTTGGTTCTCTTTCCTGGTTCCCCACCTCATTTATTTTTTTGGGGGGGCCTCTCATACCTCCAGCAGATGCTGTTAGGTATCCCCACACTGTTCTGGCTCCCAACTGCTTCAGTCCCTTGCCTGTTTTCCTTCCTGCTTCTGTTTGCAGCAAAAGGCTGCCATCACCGACATGGACCTTCATCTACCAGATACGACTCTACCCCATGGACTCATATGCACATTCTATTTTAAGCACATTGTAATTGTGTAGTTTTCTATGCCATGCCTTGCTATTGTTTACCAAAAATCAAGCTATTTACAAACAGTGGTCATCATGTCTGCATACACATGTGTAGAAGCTGCAGTACAACCCAACCTCAGTTCTGCACCAGGACTGTGATCCTATTTTTTGCAGAAGGAAATGTTTAAATGGCTGCAAAAGCAATCACGTACACCCTAAAAATCAGTACTGCCACCTTTTTGAAAGAAATAGCACTTTGCTGCACAGGATTTTTCATTGACATGAGGCCTTTCTTTAACACCCAGGAGAAAAGCTGCCCTGCATGCATGTACTAACACATGCATAGTAATATCTGCTGAACCGAGCACTCAATTTTAGGCATTTGAATTAAGAACCAGCTCTGAGGCACTGGGCTCTCTCACCTATACACTTCTGTACTTCTGATATTCTGTTTATTTCACCACTCCCACTCGAGAACTACTTCATTTTTCTATTTGATGCTCAAGCCATGATTATACCATGGCTGTGTTTTTCCGACATGTGGCATCCCAGAAGCTAAGTCTGTATAGTTTCCACATGCTTTGCCATTCCTTTCACAGATTTCGCACTTCACCACAAAGACCACACAATGTGCAGCAGCAATCTTCAGAATGTTACGTTACCTTCTCTGCTTTCTACCTGTTGCCGCTTCCATGCGGAAACGGAACTGCCTCCTGCTTACCACTTGACATCCTCTGTCCCTAACTCTGCTTGGCAGCATCAAGTGCAGGTTAGTTAGCCCAACTACTGGGGATGGAAGCCATGTCTCTGATTTACAGACTATTACCATACCTTCTCTATCTTATACTGGTTGCTGCTTCCCTTCAGGAATGAAACTACCTCCTTCTTACCATTTCGACATCCTCCATCCCTAACTTTGCTTGGCAGCATCGAGTGCAGATTAGCTCAACCTGGCTTCTGGGGATGGGAAATGATTGAAGTAGTGTGGTACTCAACCCCTAAATAAAAGACAGATCCTTCTGGAATAAATTTGTATTCTTTTATTTTCTTTTTGAAAAACTCTTATTTTCTATTTTGTAAGTATCTTTATGATGTTAGGTTACATATGAATATTTCAGTTTCTTTTGAACATTTATCAGCCTTTACTTCATCTGTTAAATCTTCCTTGTAAGAATTCAGCCTTCACTTTGTATTTGTTTTAGCTCTCTTATTATTTTTCCCAGTTCATTATGTTTCAGGACTAATGTCCCTTCATCAGACTAAAGAGTAGCTATAGTGTGGCTGTAAATTTAAAATAAACCCATCAGTAATAATTTCTCTATTTTTTTTTTAATAATATTAATATACTGTATTTTTATTTTACTTAATATTTGTATAGGTAGGGACAAACCTGTAGGCAACATAATTTCACATCATTGTTTTTTTTGTTTTTAGTTTTCAAATTGAAAATCTACCACGCTTCTCTCCTTGATAGTATCATATTTCGGTTCCCTCCACATGCTGGTTCATGAATCTTTTCTGCTCCACAAAAAATGTTCGAGTGGAAACTTGATGTTTTCTTTCTTTAAAGTGTCACACCAAAGCTGATTTTTCATCTTCTCTCCTAATGCAGCTTTTATGTTCTGTAATCCTCTGTTTGAGAGGTCTTGTTGTCTGTCTTATATAGTAGAGGCCACACGGACATACAATGCAGTATACCACATAGTCACTGCTGCATGTGGTGAGAGTTCTAATCTCATATTTTTGATCTGTACATGTACTTTTTATTACTTTTGTTTTCATGCCATTATTACAATGTATACAATTTCCAAAGGGAAAGAAACCTTTAATATCTTTTGGTAACCATGTACTTGGGTGTGGTGAGGGAGTCCAATGCTGAGTTTTCACAAGTTTATTTCTTATTGTTGTTGTTTTTTTAGCTGTAATCCAGGGTTTCTCGAAGAAAGTCATGTTTCCCTGATCTGTTGCTTGTAATATATTCCAATTTTTTTAAAATAGTTTTTTTAATCTTTCCAAAACATGGCGAATATTGCATTGACATTGTAATCTTTTTGTTTATATTTGTTTGTTGTACGTTATCTTGTAAAAGATTTTGTCTTGTCAGTGCATCACATTTATGTTCAGCTTTGTTCAGTACTGCATCTCTGTAACCTCTTTCTTCAAACCATGTTCTCATCTCAAGTATATTGTTTCTGTACTTTAATTACACTTCCATTATTCCTTTTCACACACAGAATCTGGCTATATGAAATACTGTTCTTTAATTGAGGAGGATGAAAACATCCTGCATGGAGAATAGTGTTTCTATCACTTTCCTTTCGATATAAATCTGTAATTGTTTTCTTTCCCTCTTTTATCAGTAGGAGATCTAGATATGGGATTTCCTTGTCTCCAAAATTTATAGTGAACTGAAGATATGGTGTGACTCCATTTAGAGATAGGAAATATTGGTTTAAATCTTCCTCATTTCCATCCCAAATAATCAAAATATCACATATAAAGTGCTTGTAAAGTTTTAAATATGTTTTAAATATGTTTTCATCAGAGTATATATATTTATTTTCAAATTCTGACATAGAGATTAGCATATGTGGGTGCTATTGTAGCTCCCATAGCTGTACCCATTGTTTGTCTATAACAGGCATCTTCAAATTTTAAATAGTTGTTTTTCAAGACAAATTTGGTTAAAGTGATTAGAAATTCCATATTTGGTTTATTATTATCCCTTTTCTCTAGTGCTGTCCTCAGTGATAATAGACCTTCTGTATGTGGTATTGATGTATATAGATTTTTGACATCCAAAGTCACCAAAATACAAGAATCTAGATTTCCACTTTCATTAAGTTCTTCTAAGATTTGTATGCAGTGTTTATTGTCTTTAATGTAGGAGATTGTCTTAGGAACTAATTCTTTGTAATAATGGTCTAAAAGATCGATAAAGGTTCTGTAATTGATTCTATGCCAGAGATTATTGGTCTCCCAGGTGGTTTTATATCGTCTTTATGTATTTTAGGAAAACAATAAAATGATGGTATTTTTGGGCATAGATTCATTAATTCTGGTTTAATCCAGTTTTCTATTAATCCTCTATCTGTAGCTTCTGCGATTATTTTCTTTGTATTTTATTTTAATGTATTAAACAGTATAGTTCTTACTTTCTCATAGGTGTTTTTTTCATTTAGTTGTCTTAGACACTCTGGGCCAGATATTCAAAACTTTGCCCATGGGCTAAATTAGCACTGCATGGTGGGCAAACTTAGCCCGGAGCACAAAACAAGCCATATTCAAAAGGAAAAGTCCAGGGCAAACAGCTTCTGAATATAGCATGGGAATGAGGCCGGGCAAACTGGGCTGGGAGTGCAGGGCAAACTTAGCCCCGTAATAACACAGCTCTGAATATGGCAACCAGGAAGTGCAAACCACAACAGCAACACAGTGTACAGCGATGTGAAAGTGGGTAGAGGTTAACTATGTGGCCAATGTGTGTGCCAGCAAATGCGTGGACCCAGTACAGCTGCAGGCAGCAGCGTATGTGAAAGTACAGTGTGAAAAACTGTAAAATATTCCCCAAACTGTTTTCACAGCACTAACACATTTGCGCGGGTTTAGCGCAGGGCTAAACCGTTAGCCTGGTGCAAACACGTTTGCCCAGCGCTAAACTTTGACATATTCAAAAGTGACATGCAAATAAGCCTACTTAGGTAGTCTCTGGGCAAACATCCAGATTAGCATCTCATTATGCCCTGATTTGCATGCAGTTTGCACTGGGCTAATGGTTTAGACCTGCACTAAACCTGTGCAAACATGTTAGCGTTCCGCAAACAGTTTGAGGAATATTATATAGTTTTGAATACTGTACTTTTACAAGCGCTGCTGCCTGCAGCTGTACTGGGACAACACAGCATAGGCACAGATGGTGGTGGTGCTGCATGCAACTGTCACACTGTAGGTCATGCTACAGAGCACAGTAGCAAGGGGGCCAGAAGTGTGTGGACACAGCAATACCTATGGTGTGTAGGGCAGTGATGATGACTGCACTATACACAGTGAGAGGCCCAACCTGCAGGTGTTTACTGACAGTGGACATTACTGTTACGCTGTTGTGTGACCCACAGATGCTGCACCTCTGGCATGGGATGCTCACAATGACATATACATGTCCGGCTTTGTGTGCTGTGGCAGTTGTACAGCTGTGTGGTATGTGGCCAGGGGGGCATATATTATCAGAAAGGTACACTGGTGTTGGGGTATTCCCAATACTGGCCCATGTGCACTGCATGATGTATTCCAGCCTTGTGGCCACAGCTGGTCTGTGGCACAGCCTGGCCACCCATACACTCTCACCTCAACACCCTCCATGCCCACAGTGCTGCATGTGTGTGCTGGCATGTGTTGGTGTCTACAGAAGAGTGGTCCACGGGTGTGTGCTGTATGGCCACACTGCCATGCTGTCCACTGGCAGCAAGATCACCACTTACTGCCTGGCATGGCTGGGACTGGTGGCAGATGATGGCATCATTGTGATGCCATCAGTTAGCAGCATGCTTCCTCTATGTTGGGCTTTGTCTATGTGTCATATTTATTTGTTAGGGTCACGCAAAGCCAAGCAAAAGCCACGCAAACACCATGCAAAGCCAAAGTGTTGCACAAAACTGATTACCCAGGGTTAAGACAAGCTTTTCCTGGGTGGTAAAGTGCACCACGCTAAGTGTCATGCTAAGTCATGGAAAACCACTTTGCACGGCACTAGTCACTGAATATAGCATTGCTCCTGTGTATATATTAGTTTGCCCCTTGCATACATTATGATTTTGGCCGGCGCTAATGCAGTTTGCCCGTGCTATTTGGCCTTTTGAATATAGCAGACCCACTCTAATCCTGCACTAAACCTACGCAAATGGTTTTTGCCCAGTGCAAAGTTTTGAATGTCTGGCCCTCAGTCTGGTAATCACCATAATTCATTACCACTATTGCACCCCCTTTATCTGCTGGTTTTATTATTATATTTCTATCCTGTGCCAGGGACTCTAAGGCATCCTTTTCCATTTTACTTAAATAATGTGAAAAAGTTGTTCTTGAACTCAAAATAAAATGTAAAACACTGAAGGAAGCACATTCTCTTATAGTCAGTAAAGTTAGACTACTGAGTTGAATGTGGAAAAATAACCGTGTCGTGTACATTACAAATGAAACAGGATACTTTAAACGATTATAAGGAGATGCTCAATGTTAGACATGCTAACAGAAATAATAAGCCCACTTTCAAAAAATAAAAGATTTGAAAGTAATATGAGCTACAGCTTTAGAAGAACACTTTTCTATCAATAGGCCTAAATACGATAACACGAGTCAATTTAAAATTTGCCTGGTACAGAAAAAATAAAGCACACTATAGTGGTACCTTTATAGGTTAAAGATTTAAATATCTTTTGAGAGGCTATGAAGTACTTAAACCCTCGTTTTACATAGATGAGAATTTTGGGAAGAAATACAATGTCTTATAAAGATTCTGTTTGAATTACAGAAAAAAAAAAAGTTTTTGAAAGCCACTTTGTGAAGCGCCACCGAGAAAAATCAATGATGTGAAATTATGTTGCCTACAGGTTTGTCCCTACCTATACAAATATTAAGTAAAATAGAAATATATTAATATTATTCAAAAAAATGGAGACAGTATTACTGATGGGTTTATTTTAAATTTACAGCAACACTATAGCTAAACTTTAGTCTGAAGAAGGGACATTAGTCCTGAAATGTAACAAACTGGGAAAAATAATAAAAGAGCTAAAACAAATATGAAGTGAAGGCTAGATTCTTACAAGGAAGATTTAACAGATGAAGTAAAGGCTGATAAATGTTCAAAAGAAACTGAAATATTCATATGTAACCTAACAACATAAAGATACTTACAAAATAGAAACTAAGAGTTTTTCAAAAGAAAAGAAAATAATACAAATTGATTCCAGAAGAATCCGTCTCTTATTTATCGGTTGAGTACCACACTACTTCAATAATTTGCTTTATAATTCCAAAGTGATATCCCCCCCCTTCTTTTTGAGACAAGGGACTGAGGGAAACCTTAAAAGAAACAGAGATTACTAGGGATGGGAGCCATGTCTACAATCTACAGTCTGTTATTATATCTTCTCTACCTCATACCATTTGCCGCTTCCCTTCAGGTATGGAACTACCTCTTACTTACCACTTAGACATCCTCTATCCCTAGCTCTGCTTGGCAGCATTGAGCACAGAATAGATTGCCCTGACTACCGGGAATGGGAGTCATGTCTCCAATCTTCAGACTGTTAACATACCTTCTCTAACTCATACCAGTTGCTGCTTCCCTTCGGGATCGGAACTTTCTCCTACTTACTACCATTCACCTCTGCTATTCCTGATGATCGCCTGAGTCTACAGTTTCCTGCTCTATCCTATATGTTCTCAGCCTGATACCGGCTGCTGCTCCCTTCAGGAACAGGACTTTGCCCAACTTGTCTCTCCATCTTACCTTATCTGAAGTCTAGCCTCATCGTCCTCTCTGCCAACTTCCATGGCAAGGAGCCAATTCTGAGAAACCAACCAAAAACTGAGGTGCTCACAGTTAACTCTATTAGTTGAGAACAATTTGACCTGGTGCAGTTGTGGAATCAAAGGATTCAATATCAAAGTAACGCGTCAGACACGGACGCCACGCTAAACGCACTGACCGAAATAAGTGTAATTAATTTCAATAAACACAGCTTACCGTGTCTTTTCTGAATCTTTTTATACTTTATTTTCACATTACAGACAAGACGAGGTGCAGCGACTAGTACCGGACAAACAAATTAAAATTACCGCCACATCTAAAGCATGTTAATATCACCGACCGGAGCAGCCAAACAAATCAGCCCACGAGCGTGATAACGCAGGGGAATCAGCTAATTAGTGAAAATAAAGTGTAAAAAGATTCAGAAAAGACACGGTAAGCTGTGTTTATTGAAATTAATTACACTTATTTCGGTCAGTGCGTTTGGCGTGGCGTCCATGGCTGACACGTTACTTTGATAAGGAGCCAATTCTGACATGCACTGTCTCCACTAATTGCATCTACACCAATGTGGATTGCCATTGAATCCAGCCTGGATCATGTTGCCTTGAACATTCCATCTGGACAAATGTCCCTCAATTCGCTGCTTCACCTATGTTTTTCTCCACTTGCTACCCGATGCCATTATCCTTCTGGACTTGGACCTCCTACTTCTGTCTGCCACTTTGACCATGGCACCTGGACCTCTTTGACTCATTTGCCTCCATCCTGCCTGTTTGTCTCTTCCCTTCAATCACAGGACCCTTCTGCTTTGACTGACTCTGCCTCTTTCCCTCCAGTTTGACTGCCTCATGGACTTCTTCACCACAGGTCACTAGTTTGGCTGTTGTACATACTTGTTTTCTTTGCAACTTGGAACCTTGTCATCGCTCTAGCCTCTTCCATCATTTTTCTAGTCGCTGCCTGTCCTTGTCTCATGTGGGACTCAAGTGTCTCACCTCAGTTGCTCATGGTGCTTGGCTTGGCTCCTTGGCCTTCTATGGATCATCATCTGATGCCTTGCTTCAGCTTTCCTGTAGTTCCCTGCTGTTTGCCTTGGCACTGATCAGTCCTATTTCTCACTGCTCTGAATGTCATCTGGCTTCAACTAACCTGCACCATCCCCTACTTATTCTTCAGTTCCTCAGGATCCATTCCGGACTTCCTTCCCATTTTGAATGGCTGCTTCTCATCTTCACCTTGCTGGCTCGGGGCCTCATACTGTTTGTTGTTTGCTTTTGGGCCTTGTATCCTATCTCTGACCAGAACTCCTACCTGGTCATCTGCTCCTCCATATGATCTATCTCTGACTTCTACTCCAGCTCTTATAACAGTACCCTTCCACTACTCAAAGGATCATTAGCGCATTACTCTGGGGTAATACTACTGCCAGCAAACATTCCTCAGCTTTCATGCCTCACAGACTCTTCTTTTATTGTAGAGTTTTATACTGCCCAGTCAGTTCTTTACATCATTCACGGAATCCCATTTGTCTGGACAATAAGAAGATACCCTCTGTCTCTGTTGGACATACCCTCTGATTTCTAGCCATCCAATCACCATGTCTTCCTTGTATGCCTTGTCTTATTGGCTATCCTCATACATGAAAAGGACTTAAATCCTTCTGTTATACTCCAATTTTGTATTCAGCATCGCTTCTACAAGATACCAGGAATCATAAGATAACCCATTCAACTACAGACATCATCCATTTTACCTTCTGCCACCTCTTCTTTCAACAACTGACTCTGATGACCAAGTTACTTGACTTTCTTTCCCAACAGTCATTGCTAATTTTTAGAATTTCACAGATATCTTCCAGAATAGTTGGCGTGGGATCTCCACAGCTTAACTGATTACTAACTCCACACAATCCAAGCATTTGATTCCACTCCTGGACATCACTATTCCTTATCAATCATCTGTACCTTTTCACCTAGTACCTTCAGCTGGGTCACCCACCCTTCCAGCTGACCTTTCAGTCTCTTCTTCTCAGAGTACCTTCATTAATCTCTACAGTAAAGAACATCACTGAGACCTGGCTCTCCCCAGTTCTAACTGGCAATCTGTAACAGCCAAGACAAATTCATCAACTCACCCTTGTCTCCCAATCGGTATTAATCAGCTGTAGCTCTAAAATCCAGTGGTATCCTGCACTAATCGATCTCACTATCAATCCAGCCTACAGAATCTTCTTCACATCCACCTCCAAGCTTTTCTCAAGTACTTCAGAATCGGGATTCCCTGTAAACTTAACCAACTTATGCTACCACAGTGCATCTCTTATATGATCAAAATACCCACACTTACTTCAGGTAGTGTACCAGCAGAGGATCTGAGTATAAAGTCATGAACATCATGACCACAGAAGACATCCATTCCTTATACCAAAGTGCCAATCATTCCCCATATATATTATGTTACTATCTGGACTGCTCCGCAAATCTTCCTCTATTGATTTACTAATCACTTATGTCATCACTCTTATCGGGCACTCAAAATCTCATCTACTAGTTTTACACTGGTATGCTTATCTAGCAACTTATTGCTCATTAATTGATTCTTTACCTCCAGACTATCTCGAATATCAAACCTTACACGAATTGGATCAGTCACCCATAACTTTAAAAATCATCACAGATTTCACAGTGTACTGTCTGGTCTTATATTGATCATACCATGCTCTCCTGACATATTACAGCCCTACAATACCTTTGGACATGCATCCTTCATCATCTAGGAAAAATGGACTACATCTGCATCTTCTTTAACTGGATCTGCTCCATACATAGGATTTTACTATCCCTATGGAAAAAAAAGCACCCTTCATCCTCAGGACCATCATACAGTTGTATCTTCCTTGTATCATGATGAACCATCATCTCCAGGGCATTCAACACTCTTCTACCCTTTTCTACTCTATGGATGCTTCATTTGTGACTCCTTGTTCAAATACAGAGTTCTCTGCCTCCAGACCATACATTTACATTCAAACCTTTCACACGTCAGATTATTTGCCAATGACTCTGTTAGGGTAGCCAAACCCCTTCTCAGGTTCTTAGCCATAATAGAGATGCAAAGAAGGCACAGACATGCTGCTTATCTGTAATAAAGCTTGTTTATTACTACCAAAAAGGCTATTCCAGTTGCCCTAAGCAGTTCTTACCATTAGGAACTCAGAGCCAAAGCTTAGAGTTCCCTATTCTCCTAGGAGTGAAGAAGTCTCTAAGGTCTCCAAGGAAAAGACATAATGACTTACATTATGTACTATGATAATTACCATGACTACCACAATATAGAAACATTTCTAGTTACAAGCGATGAGCCCTGTTGGCTAAAATAGAGGTGGCTACGCAGCTATAGAGAACATTACATAGTTACTCTAAGCTCATCATTTCTGGATACAAAGAAGGTACAGACAAAATGTACCATGTGTAATTATACAAAATACCAAAAGGTGACAGTGCTGACTAAGATATGATAATACAGCAAAGACATAAGAATGTTTTGGCTTACTACATGCAGTTTCCATGTACTAGAGAATGCAAAGTGAATTACAATCATTACTATCCTGACATCTACTCTTATATGGTAGATGTCTGTGCCCTATATGTTAGTACATATTATCCATAATGTCTGTTGTCTAGGGTGTACAGTAGGAATGCCAATGAGGGTGCAGGGACTGCGTGTAGCATTCCCCCCCCCTTGTTGCCTTACCGAAAAGGCAACAACATGATGGGAAAGTGGTGAAAGCAAGTGTTTGTTTACAGACCTGATGCACAAGCCTTGTAAAGGAATTCAAGCTGCTCACAGTGCTGTTTTAGCATATGCCTGAGGCAGCAGAGCATAATAAGTAAGAAGAAAATGAGAAATGCTTGTATAATAACAAACCCTTTAAAGGTAATCTCTATCCAAGTATTAGTAAGTGCACTATTAAAGTCACCATCATTAATTAGAGTATTAATAGCTTCTGAAGCTCCTGTAAAATTGTTGCTAATGTGGATGAGGTGTGTGTCCTTTCTTTCTAACAGGGATTTAATAGTTAATGTAAATGGATCTATGTGAACATTAAATATGGGTAAATATTGAGATAGTGCAAGTAAATATTCTGGGTCACCATCAATAATATCTGGTTCCATGATGGCAACAGGGGTAATAACTGTGTGCCCTATCACGGTTGTTTGATGTGGAATAAAACAAAAGTTTGGTTGTGTGATATTACATATTCTTTGACCACAAAAGAATGATCTATAGTTGGTAACGATACAATACTGCCCATCAGCATTATAAGACATTTTGACATTTGGCACTCTCCATTTTTGTAGTTGGACTGGGCAGGTGTAAGATTGTTTTGATATTTTAGTTGATATCTGGAAAACTTCCATCCTGTACACCTTATAGAGTTGATCATAGTTCATCTGTGGTGGTGCTGATTGTGCTTCTAGGTTGACTGTGTCTTTGGAAATTATGTACTTGTCCAGGGTAAAGGACCAGTCTATGCTGTCTGGGGGAAAAACTGCAAACAGGTTTAATAATGTCAAAAACATCACAACAACACAAATAATGATAACCCTTTTTTTGCACAGCAATCCATATGTGGAGAAACCCATGCTTCCAGAATGGGGTGGTAGACCAGGAGGGATGGCAGGTTGATGTGCTCTCTGTAGATGTCCTCATCAAGATGCCCAATGGAGTTTACTGTTGCCAACTTATCAGACAAATCTGTACTTGGATCAAAGCGTGGTAATGAGACAGTAAAGGACACAAACATTGTATCAAGTATAATACATTTCTTGGAGGTAAAACAGGGTCCTGTATTAGGATGCCTGGTAACAGAACCTAAGTTTCTAGCTGTAGATATAGATATAGCAATAGACTGAGACATACACATAGTAATGCATGTAGGGATTTTGCAGTTACGGCAATACCATTTAGAAATACATCTATCATGCATAATATCAGGAATGCATCCAGCTTCTAGAACATGGAAGAGATGGTGGTTATGACATAAGAGCCATAAGCAGAATAAAGAAGTTCCCTGGCAATATATTGCTTGTCTGCCTCACGATTGTTTTGTGCAATGAGTGCATTGATTTTATCTTTTGAGTCAGTAAAGGACTTGGCAATTTTTTTCATGTTATATACTGTGTTTCTTTCTTCCTAAGACCATCCAAACCATGTAATAATGGGAGCATGATATCATTAATCATACCAACTTGGAATTTTTGTGAGTGTGCTTTGATTGTACAATGTCCGCCTTATTCCAGATAGACATTGTAGAACCGAAGAGACCAGTAAGTGTACCAGTGGTGCCAGTGACATCAGATGTGTCACGTTTTGTTTTGATTGAATTTGTTTTATGTGTGGCAGAGCTTGGTTTGTGTCTAGAATAACCTTTATGTTCTATAGAATTAACACCAGTAATAGAATCCTAAGTATGTGTCTGGTAAGCAGCCAGACTATCTAACAGCATTGAACTGAAAAACTTTGATGTGTTAGTAGTATGACACATGCCAAATGCAGCCATGTTCCAATGAGTTAAATTAAGCAGTACTAGTATGTACATATATTGTAAATTGTTAATTAGGGTACCAGTGAAGAGGTAGCAGTTAAACCACTACGTGGGTCAGGTTCTTGTGGGGGACATTCAAGTAGTTACACTTCAGTAGGAGGAATAACAGCTAACTACATGGCAGCAGAGGCCATGGAATGTAAGGCACAACATTTCTTTGCAGAGTCTTTGTTGAACCTCTTGCAATACTCAGGGTTGATGATAGCTGTTAGGTTGTATAAATCTGAATGTCTCTGGCTGGCATGTTGGAGAGACAAGGTACCATTTGGGGATATTTTGGCATTAGGCCAACCACAGAAAGTTCCTTTGGAAAGTCAGGCCACAGGGAGGACTTGTCCTTGAAAATTTGTTTGCCATACAATTTCTAGTGTAGATTTATCAGGGGATATGACCGAGGCAGTGAGGTAGGCATTTTTACCTTCCTGTACAGTAATCAATTTGTTTGGGATTGTAATGGATACTCCTTCTGGACTGTCAGCTGGAGGGGGTCAAAGTATGGAAGGATGTGCTTTACCATGCCTTGGATGCAAGGGAGGACTCCTAGGATGAAGTGAGTCAAATGCAAGATAACCATCTTGCCAGTGTACCTGTAATGAGAAATAAGAAACCAGTAGTCAGTCAGTACAGTTCTGCCCAATGGGGTTAGGAAATGTAATTATTCTCCTTTACATAGAAACAAAGAATTTGATGGCAGAAAAGGACGCTTGGCCCACCTAGTCTGCCCATTTCCCTACCTAATGGATAAGCTGCAGTTCTTAGTTAACCAACAGCCTATTTCTTCCTACCCCCACTAGAATTGCCTTATGTCTGTCCCATGTATGCTCGAATTCCCGCACTGTTTCTGACTCCACTACCTCTACAGGAAGACTGTTCCATGTATCCACAACTCTCTCCATGAAAAAATAATTCCTCACATTACCTCTGAGCCACCCTCCATCTACAAATTGTGCCCCTTTGTTCTTGCACATCTCTTTTTCTGAAAGATGCTACTCTCTTGGACTTTGTCGATTCCTTTGATTCCTTTGTAAAGCTTTAACTGGTTTGCATGTAACCATTTGTCAGTCGGTTTCTTATTTTGCAAGAGTCTAACTTGATAGACTGCTGAACTGAGTTTGCTGACAATGGGACAGGGTCCTTCCCATTTATTGGAGAAGGCATGTGTTGGGTGTACAAATCTGAATACCATTACCTGGTCTCCAATTTGCCAGTTAACCTCTTGTGTGTGCTTGTCAAATTGTATCTTGGACTGTTGTTGGGCTTGACCCATACAATGTGCTGCATATACAGTAAATGTGTTTTAATCAGATCTTCTTTTAGTTTAGTCACATACTTGTCTACAGATACTCTGTCTGCAGTTGGGATGTTCAGGTCAAACAACAAATATTCAGGTAATCTCATACTTCTGCCAGTCATCAACTCAAAGGGTGTCAGCTGGGTGGTGGATGAGGGTGTATCTCTAATTGTCATAAGGAGTAAAGGCAGTAGGGAATCCCAGTCCTTGGGATTGTCCTCAATTAATTTGGAAAACATGTGCTTAATCTGTCTGTTGGCTCTCTCTACTTGACCTGAGGATTGGGGATGGTAAGGTATGTGAAACTTCTGGTGTACCCCTAGGATTTCAAGAGATTCTTTCTTTAACTCACCTGTAAAACTGGTTCCTTTGTCAGAGTTCACCTTCAGAGGTAGACCCCACCTGGAGAAGATTTGTTCTACCAGGACTTTTGCTGTAGCTTTTGCAGTACAGGTCTTAGTGGGGAAAGCTTCAACCCACTTAGAGAAGAGATCAGTGACCATGAGGGCATATTTGTTGTTTCTGCTGGTATTGATCAAAGGACCAATAAAACCAATCTGTATGGCATGCCAAGGGCTGGAGTGTCTTTGTGGTAACAGTTTGGCATTTCATTTGGTTGGTATTGGGTTATTTTGGGCACATATTAGACAGTTGTCAATGTAATGTCTGATGTCTGTGGTAATGCCGGGCTACCAACCAACAGTTTTAAGTCTTTGGAGTGTGCTTTCCACTCTCTGGTGTCCACCAGTGGTGGTGTCATGTACCTGATGGAGAAACTTGGATCTCAAGTGTTTTGGGACCACCCATTGTTTGCCAGGTGAATCCTTGGGCTGGTACCAGATGAGTTTGTCATCTGGTGACAGATGTAACCTATCCTCATACCTTCTGTAAGGGTTATGAGTGAGCAGGTTCTGTTCAGTTACTTTGTCCAAAAACCTGAACACATCATTGAGTTCAGGATCTGTATGTTGGGCTTCTGACAGATCCAGTGGGGAGAGGGGTTCAGGCTTTTTCTTAATAACGGCCACTTGTATGGCTGTTTGGGCATCTGGATGGTCCATTATCCAGAGATCCCTCCCTCTTGTACATTTCTTTGCCAAAGTGTCAGCCTTATCATTAAAGGCATGGTAGGGATCGAACTTGGAGTGTGCCTTACCTTTGTGAACAAACAGTTTGTGTTTAAACATTTGTGTCAGCTCATGAAATGTATATCACAAGCTCTTTGTATTTCACAGGGGTGACATCAGAAGAGGCAAAGGAGTTCTTCTGCCAAAACAGTAAAAACTCAGTGAGAGAACAGCAGACCCAATTAGAGTCTGTAAAGATGATGGCGTCCTCTGTTCCGTGTTGTATGAACTCAAGGGTGCAGGCCACAGCTGCCTGGTTCTGCATATTGTGATGATGCTACACCACAACATTTAGATATTTTAATGGTATTACCATAGGAGTATACTACCTACCAGCACTCCCAACCCTGCTACTTGTTCATCTTGGTAATAAGAGGCTGAGCCATCTGTGAACACATGACACAGTGACGTGTCCTCAAGTAGTTTAGGGGTAGTTGGAAGGAAAGGATCCAGGTCTGGTAGGTCAGGAGGTTGCAGTGTACAATCATGGGGTTCTCCTTGGTACAGGAGTCCATGGCCCAAGATGGATGGCATTTTGGCAGGGTGAACCTCAATATCACAGTCCTGGAGAAGGAGGGACCAGTGTGTCAATCTGGTGTTGGATACAGATCCATCCTTTATGCTATCTGATCGCAGAAAGTTGGTGGGAGTGTGATTGGTGTTGATAATGATAGGTGAGTACCCGATGATATACAAGAAATGTTTGACAGCGCAGTAGGTGGACAAAAGGTTCTTTTCACAAAGGCTATATTTCTACTCCACTGGTGACAACGTTTGGGATGCATATGCAACAGGTCTCAGAGTACCATTAACTTTCTGTGCAAGCACTGCAGACGTAGCAATGTCTGAGGTAGCAGATTCCAAATAGAAGGGTAGTGCTGGATTAGGATTTATCAGTGCTGGAGTGTAAGCCAAGACCTGTTTCAGCAATGTCACGGCTTATGTATGTAAGGGTCCCCAAGACCAAGGGACATATTTCTTCAGATGTTCATACAGAAGAGAGCCCTTCTGTGCAAAGTCACAAATAAAATCTCTGGAGTAGCTGACCATTCCCAGGAATCACCTGAGTTGCCACACTAGTATGAAATGGCAAGTCTTGTCATCCCTGTATCTTTTTCCAAGCTGGGCTTCTGCCCTTGTCAGTGATCCTGAGGCCAAGAAAGATAATTTCTTTCTGGCAAAGTTGTGCCTTTGTGGGGTTGCATTTGAGGCCTGCCTTCTGTAGGAGGGTTAGTAGTTCATCCAAAAGCTCAAGATGTTGTTTTTGAGTAGCTTTTGCTGACAAAAGGTCATCCACATACTGCAGAATACATTGTGGTGCAGATAAACCTTGCAGGGTGTCCATAATGTGTAGATGAAAGAGGGAGGGGATATTGTGGAACCCCTGGGGCAAACAAGTCCATGTGTACTGCCTACCTTCAAAGGTGAAGGTGAACTTTTATTGGCTCTTCGTGGCCAATGGTAGTGACCAGAAACCACTGGAAATATCCAGGGTGCCGAACCACTAATGGTCTGGGGTTAGCAATTTAAGCACATCAGGTGCAGGGGCTACTGCAGGTGAGCAGCTAGGAGTAACTTGGTTAAGTTTCCTATAATCAATTGTAAGTCTCCAGGTTCCTGTGGGTTTCATCACAGGCCAAATGGGTGAATTAGCAGTAGAGACACAGGCCCTAATCACACCCTGTTTTAAGAGTGACTGTATGGTTTCCCTGAGTGATGGTAAGGCTTCAGCCAGAAAGGGATATTGTTTTTGCCTTTCATGGGCTGGACCTTGAACTTCAATGACAGTATGCATTCTGTCACAGTCATGCTTGTTAATGGCGAATGCCTCCAAATGTTTCTGCAGAATGGGGAGGAGTTTCCTGAAAAACTCATGGTTACAAAACAGCTTGATGATGTCATAGTCTTTATCATTCGTAGTGATAGCTGCCACTACGTGTGAGTCAGAAATCATGACAGTGTGGTACTGTCCTCTAATCTGGATCAATTGTATGTTAGCTAGATTGACCACACAGCCATGTGGTTCTAGGAAGTCAATTCCCATGATGCTTGAATGGTCGTGCAGCACTATGAGCTGAAAGGTATGGTAGGCCTGCAGGTGGCCTATAGTCACCGACAGGACTACAGAGTGGTATGAGAATAGCTATGTTCCATCCATGCCAGATGTATTGGTCTGACATCCAGTAAACCAAGGAGACTGTGATGGATTATCATCATGTAGTAAAGACACAGCCACGCCTGTATCTAGAAGCATTATAATTGGGTGGCGCCCCAACCATGGCCTCGGTGCAAGGCCTTCCATTCATGTCCAATGCCAGCTTATTCACAATACGGACTGGGGCCTGTAATTGTCAATCATCATTACTGGCATGAGGAAGCTCCTGTAAAAGCAAGTGGGCCTGGGCTCTGTGAACCTTGTCCTCATGCTGGATTGCTGCAATAAAAGAAAATGTGTTAGGATTAAGGCCTGGTTCAGTCTGGGGCGTCAGGCTTACAGGACCTCTGTGGCCTGTTGAGGCCTGGCTTCCTGGATGTACAGCTGCTAGAATCCTTGTTGGGACCACATTCACTATGGAATGGACTTGACCAAGTAGATCTCGGAGGTTTCGGTTCTCCTCCATGATTTCTTTATACGAGGAACCTGTTTTATCATTTTTGTTACCCTTGTTGTATTTCTGATAATAATTATGTTTGTTTTTGTGGTAGTTCTGATTCCCACCCCCGGACTGGTGATGCTGCTGGTTCTCTCATGGGGGTTGGTTCTCCTGGGCATGTTCTTCCACTGTATAATGCATGACTGGCTCTTTGTCAGGTTGTACCGTGGCCACTTTCTTGGAACTGGAGTTCGAATCTCAGACATAGAGTTGATAAACTCTTTCAGTTTTCCAAAGAATATCGGCAAAATTGTCCATTGTGGGAAAGATGGTTGGTTCTACCTTCTCTCGGACAGCAGGGATCATGTTCCAAAGGAACACATTTTTGTACTTGATGAGGTCCATGTCTGCGGCCTCACTGGTGAGATTCTTGCCTGCCCGGTAGGCCATCCACGACCTCTGATGGAAAGTTGCAGGGTTTTCTTTGGCATTTTGTTTTATAGGGTAAGCTAACATAACTCCAACCACACCTGGGTTATGTGCAGCTATAAGTTCAGCTGCAATTTGGTTAAAGGTGGCCCAGTTATCCTGGCAGATGCAATCAGGAAGTTTTGCCCATAAACCAGGATCAATAATCTGGCAGAGGATCTGGACTTGGTAGTCAGCTACCAGACTAAGCATTTTGCACTTGGATAGCACCTTTTCCAAATGACAGCTAAGGTTGTCAGAGGGGTTCATCTGACCTATGCTGTCCGCTATCTGCTGGACAGAGTGGGCCATTTGTAGGGGATTAATAGGATGATCGGCTGGAGGAAGAGTGTTCCTGGTGCCTCAGAGGGCAGCCTCAGCTGTGGCGTCAGCCACAGTACAAACCATTGTATCCTGATTAGCAGTCTCTCGCAGCATCCTATTGATCTGTGTATGGAATTTCCTTCTGCTTATGTCAGGTATGTTCACATCACTTAAAGTGGTATCAATCATTTTCTTAATCTCCTCCCTATCATCCGTATTAATAACGCTAATTGGTGGTGCCGATGGGAAGCTACATAAGGGCAATGGTAGGCTCAAGACTTCCCCCCCATCATGGGGGTAGCCATGTTGGCAGCACACATGATACTCATCATCGTGTTGATGACATAAGGATGTGGTGTTGTAGAATGGGACCCCGCCATTTTGTGAGTGGCAGGGTGGGGTTACTGGACTATAGAAGGGGCATGTTTGGGCATTGTACTGGGAGATGTCATCATCCAACGGCTCCTCCTCAGATGACGTAACATTGATGGGGATGAAGCTGCCCATTGCTTTGTTATGACCAGTCAAAACCTCTCGCTGATGGTGCAATTTCGCCATCTTAGCTTCACATTTATCATGGCTAACCTTTGCAACATTCAGTTCTACACCTTTCATAACTTGCTTTTGTATCACTCTATATGCTGCACTCAGTTCACGATTGTCCCTATGTTCCATGTCCAAATCATCACGTACCTGGTTCATCTCATCCTGCAGTTCCCCCAACTCCTCTCATAGTTGGTCGTTTGCCCTGATTAACAAATCATTCATTTGTAAAGCCTGCCTCCTATCCCGTCTCAATGTTTCACATTCATTTCTCAACCTACATATTTCCTGCTGACTTTCTTGAACAGAACAGTGCAAAAGATTATCTTTCTCATTGCGCAGGGACTGGAGTTCTGACTCCAGGTCCTGCTCTTTTCTTATTCTGTCAGTAGCCTGCAGTCCCATTTCTTGCTTAAGATCTGAGACTTGCAGTTCAAGGTAACAAAACCTTGCCTCAGAGGCTTCAAGTGCAGCATAGAGAGCCGTGACCAACCGCCCTTCAGCTTCTCACTTTCTAGCTGTTTGTATTGCCTCTGAGTGGCAGGTGGAAATTGGATTGACCAGCATCCAGCGCGAAGTCAGTCTATCCTCCATGGCAGACAATGAAGTTAGAAATGTCTAGTTTCAAGTCTGCACAGATATTTGACATAGTGTCGATTGTACTGGTTTAAGTAGGAAAGCTCCAAATCGAACCTGAGACAAGTAGCCGTGTCAGGTATTGATCCACAACAGAAAAAACCTTCAAACAAGTAGGGGTACTGTACTCTCATAGGCTGGCAATTCAAAACTGCTGAGGGGCATGGTGCATCGGCATCACCCATGCTCGGAAGGCAATCAGGCTTTGTAGGGTGCTACGGAGGTTAAAATAATGGGAGAGATAATATGTGTGTGCACACCTACTGTTCCCATAGGAAGGGGAAAGTTCTGAAACAACAAGTACAACTTTACAAACTCCAAATCGTCTGCACACGGTCACCAATTGTTAGGATAGCCAAACCCCTTCTCAGGTTCTTGGCGATAATAGAGATGCAAAGAAGTCACAGACACGCTGCTTATCAGTAATAAAGATTGTTTATTACTACCAAAAAGAATATTACAGTTTCCCTAAGCAGTTCTTACCATTAGGAACTGGGAGCCAAAGCTTAGCATTCCCTATTCTCCTAGGAGTGAAAAAGTCTGTAAGGTCTCCAAGGAAAAGACGTAATGTTTTACATTATATACTATGATAATTACCATGACTACCATAATATAGAAGGGTGTGTTCATGAAAACGTAGAACCAATGCCATGGCAATATGCACATTGTAATATAAGTAAAGCAAACTGAAAAAAATAAAAGTCTCACATGCTGTTTTAATCTTTATTGTATGTATATATACATATGATAAAATTGTTGTCCTCAGCTTGCAGGAAGTTTTATTTATTTTTTGTCCAACATCAATTGATAGCCTATTTCTTCTGCCTAAACTGTGACACGAGAAGTCATAGGTTGTTGCTGTGTGTCTATATAAATGCCTAGCATGTATTTTTTACAAATAAAACTTGTTTTCAATTAATTAGATGCTGTCCTGTCATTTTTTTCTACACCTTAGTTACTTTCCACATTTTATCTTACTGTCCTGTGCTCCTAAATAACGTGTTCTGAATGCAGCAGCTGGTGTCTCCTGCTGGTGCATTCAGAACTTACACAGTTGGCATATTTAACTCATGCTGCAGCCTTTTCTTTTTGCTTCGGTTTTGTTGAAACATGTGCCCTTCTTGTAATGCCAGGTACGTTATCTTGCCTGGTATTACCATTTTTGTGTGAGGTCATCAGTTTGTAGTGCTCCACCAATCATGTCCGTGGATTCCTGTAGTGTGTTCAGAACCCTCCCTTCCTCCCATTGGTTGCAGTCACTCCTCGGGATTCTCGTTTGGCCCTTTTAAATAGTGGGCTGTGAAGGGTACAAAATTTGCTTCTTGTAGCTGCCTGGCCCTTTTGATTTAGTTTTTATTTGCCTCCTACGTGATTGTGTCCTGTCTGAGCAGCTACCGTGCGCTCGGAACAACTCATCAGCCTGCATGCCAAAAGTGTGCTCGGAACACCAAAGGTAAGCGTTCTTTCTTGTAAATTGAGCTAGGGACCAATGGATCAATGTGCTGCATATGTCGCAGCACAGCAGCTTAATCTGCACAATTCTGCATGGCCATTGAGTTGTTGCTGCAGTGTGGCGGGCAATTTCTCATGTGCGGACGCCACATGATGCAGTTTCTTGACTACGTTCAAAACGGCACATGTGGCATCCGCGCACATTCGCAACAGTCCCTGCAGTCAAGGTGTGGTGTCCAGAGAATGCTTGGAACGCCTGGAAGAAACCGCTTTTTGTTGCCCCTGAAACCAGACATTCTTGGTGCCTCAAACTGATTTGGGAGGTGTCTAGAAAGGTAAGCCTGCTAGTATTGGGGGGGTAAATGCTGGGTTGCAGGTAAGGTTGCTGGGCTGCTGGTGTGGGGTAGTGTGGGTAGTGGCTGATGCTGTGGGGAGAGTGGGAAGTGTGGGGTACATGCTGGGCTGCTAGTGTGGGGTATGCTGGGCTGCAGGTAACTTGGGCTGCTGGTGTGGGTTAGTGAGTGAGGCTATGGGGTAGTGAGAGAGGCTGTGGGTGGAGATCAAGTGTGGAGTACATGCTGAGCTGCTAATGTGGGGTATATGCTGGGCTGCAGGTAACTTGGGCTGCTGGTGTGGGGTAGTGAGTGAGGCTGTGGGTGGAGATCAAGTGTGGCATACATGCTGGGTTGCTGGTATGGGGTATATGCTGGGCTGCAGGCATGGTGGGTTGCTGGTGTGGGGTAAATGCTGGGGATGCTGTTGGGCAAAAAAATTTATTTTGCAAGCTGCTGAGTGAAATTTTGTTTGTTGTGTGGGTGTTCTCGGAGATTTTAATTGGTATGTATTGGGCTATACTTTGCTAGCTAGCTAGATGGCTTGAATTTTTCTGGTGTGGGGTACGTTCATCTTTACCCCCACCTCATGGTCTTAAAATGGCTGGATGCTAGGCAGGCCTTTCTTCACTGCTTCACCATTCGGCCACATTGAGACCATGCAGTGTGTGGTTGTGGGGAGGGGGACTATTGATCTGCCTGCTTGCTACCGAGATGTTTGTTTAATAAATAATATGTGCTTTTCTTTGTGCATTTCTGGGCTTTTGTAACATTTTTGCAAACCACCCACCTCATGGTCTTAAAATGGCTGGATGCTGGGCAGGCCTTTCTTCACTGCTTCACCATTCAGCCACGTTGAGACCATGCGGTGTGTGGTTGTGGGGGGGAGTGGGGAGTTAAAAGTATTGTTTGGGCATGAATGTTTCTGTAGCACTCCACATTGTCAATGGGCAATCATTACAACTGGGTATAGTGCTCCTTTGCTAGGGGAATGGCCGTAAAAATGCATTTCTTTACATTGGTTTGCTTGCTGTGTCCATTTTTGTGGTGCTAGGATGTGACGTCTGTCTGATATTGTGTCACCTGCCACATGGTTTCCACCTATCTGGATGATTTGTTTTTTTTTTAATTTTATTTTAGTCTTTGGTAACCGGGTAAGGCCCACTAGGTACAATTGCCTGTTTTCAGGGGCGCTGGGCGGTTAAGTGACTTGCTCAGAGTCACACAGTATGCAAGTGGAGGCTGTGAGAATCAAACTCAGGTCTGGTCTGTTGGCTGTATCAAGCTCATTCACACCTCATTCCTCTAACCTCTAGGCTATTCTGCCTGCCTGATGAGCTGGCCTTTCTTTACTGCTTGACCTCCAGCCATGTTGAGACCATATGGGCTGTGGTTATTTGGGGGGGGGGGTGATAAAGTATTGTACTTCCAGAAAAAATGTTGTTCTTTCAAATCTGTTTTGCATGCGACAACTGACGTGCACGCTCCTTCCTTCCATCATTTCTTCAGCGAACTGACGTGCACTGTCCTTCCTTCCATCATTTCTTCTGAGGACACTGACGTGCACTCTTCTTCTTTCCATCATTTCTTTGGAGGACACTGACGTGCACTCTTCTTTCCATCATTTCTTCGGAGGACACTGACGTGCACTCTTCTTTCCATCATTTCTTCGGAGGACACTGATGTGCACTCTTCTTTCCATCATTTCTTCAGAGGACACTAACATGCACTCTTCTTCTTTCCATCATTTCTTCAGAGGACACTGATGTGCACTCTTCCTCCTTCCATCATTTCTTCTGAGGACACTGACATGCCCTCTCCTTTCTTCCATGTTTGTGAGGCTGCTGATATGTTCTCCTTCCTTCATCATTACATCTCCTCAGACCACAATTGATGTGACTAACTCCTTTGTTCCATCATATCATCTGTTCTGAGTCAACCAGTGTGTGTTCGCTCTCCCTCTGTCCTTCTCTGTAGTGAAGAAATGGTGCCCTGTAGCGCAGGCCATATCAGCTGTGAAAGAGGACGTTATTGTCTGTGATTAATTCGGAATGTTTCTGCTCTTTAAGATTCTTCTGAACAATGGAATCTCAATGGTGAAGACCATGTGTTTCTGCAGCATCCTTGATTAACGTTGGACTGAGAATGTTGTCCACTCCACTGACAGGAAAGGAGAGAAGTAAACGCTTCAGAGAGGACATCAAGAATGACCCCGAACGTTATGAAGCATATCTGAATACCTGCAAAGCTCAATCAAAAGCTTACCATAAGAACCTGGATGAGGAGAAGCACCATAAATACAGAGAGAAATCTAGGCTGTGAGCACAGAAGCACAGAGAACATCAAAAGCAAAAGAAACTGGAGCAAACCAATAATGCGGACTGTGCAGTAACTTGCAAACCTACCACAAGAAGAGAGACAAGAGGAGAGGAACAAAGAAAGCAACAAGAAAGAGAGAAATGGAGGTAACAAAAAAAGAAAGCAATGTTCAGCTATGTCAGTGCAGAAGAAGCAGAGAATCAATGAGAAAAGACTACAAACCTACAAAGAAGTACAGATCAGCACCACCGTTTCAGTGCAAACAAGTGTATCTGATGCAGCTGCAGTGGAGGATCCCCAATCTGATAGTACCATCTGGAAGGCACTTCAAAGGGCACAATCAGCACTGCTACGGTCACCCACCCATTTTACATGTACAGTGGATAAGCTGATAACAACATGTTCACCTGAAAAGAAGGCAGCATTGGGAAAAGCAGAAAAAACATGGCCTGTTGTGGAAATTTGGGGAAGAAACTGTTGGAGGCTGCAAAGGAGAAAGTCAGTAGTGGACAAAAACAGAAAGGTGAATGGGTCTGAGCACTTCTGTTTTTGGAAAATATAAGATGCTACATGATGCCAGCAGAACCCTTGGAATCAGCTGGACAACCCTGATGAATGCAATGCGCAAGGAACAGAAGCATGTGAAAAATACACACAAATCGGCATTGCCTTTGGAAACTTCCAATAAAGTTTGAAGTTTTTTAAAGAGTCTGCCACCCCTCTACCTTACAAGAAGGGATTTCTGAAAAGAAGTCAGTGTGTGAAAGCCTTCCTTTCCAAACCGCTCAATACACTGCACCATGAATTTCTAAAGGAAACCCAGAGTGCCATGTTGGTGCAATGAAATTCAACAGTCTGCGACCTACACATATTAAACTTGCCAAAGAACAGAAACTTGACCAGTGCCTGTGTGAGTACTGTGAAAATGTCTCCTTAAAACTACGCACCTTAAACCGCATGGCCGATAATCATAAAATGAATGAGTGCAAAGTCCTGAACATATACAAAGCTGTGGAGCTGACAATGTGTCTAAAGGAAGAAAGTAACAGGTTCTTTAGAAGAGACTGTGTGGATAAGATGTGTGACAGCTATACCATTAATGCAATAGAGAATCACACAGAGGAACTGTTGAGGAAATATGGGTCAGAAATGGTAGGGTGGTATCGGTGGGAAAGCATGACTGTGACCAAAATGATAGATGGACTGGAAACAAAAACATCATGAAAAGTGCTGAAGAGCAAGGTGACAACACTACAACAACTTATCAACATGCTTAAGGAGGATCTTCAGTTTTTGGGGCGCCACCTGCATGTGGCTGCATGGCAACACTGCCAGTTCAAAACACTTAATAAGAAACCACCTCAGGGATGGGTTATCATGGTGCTGGACTTCACTGAAAACTATGCCTGTAAATACCAGGACGAGATCCAATCCTGCCACTGGCATCATGAACAGGCTACAGTGCACCCCATTGTTGCATACTACAGATGTGCTCATTGTGAAGGTACCATCACAGAATCCCTGGTATTCATCTCAGAGGACATCACACATGACCACCATGCAGTTCGGCACTTTGTTAACAAGGCCTACACAAATCTCACAAAGATCCGGCACCTAATTGTAGAAAAGGAGGTACATTTTATAGATGGCTGTGGGAGCCAATATAAATCAAAGTGGGCGTTCAATGCAATTTCAATGGCTACCCAAGAATTTGGATTTTCAATTGAAAGGGCGTACTTTGGATCAAGGCATGGGAAGGGCCCTTCAGATGGACAGAGTACTATTGTCAAATCAATGGCAACGATGGCTGTTGTGTCACATCGTGCAGTCATTTCCACAGCAGAAGACCTGTTTCTGTACTGTCAGGATAATCTAACACTAGCACCTCCAACTGAGGGGTGCAGACACTACCAAAGAACTTTCTTCTGGGTGCCCAAAAACAGCATAAGAAGGCCAAAAGAAAAAGATGTGAAACCTGTCCCTGGAACTCGACAGATTCAAAGTGTGAAGACTGTGGTGCCTGGTGTGGTGGCCAGTAGAAATTTAAGTTGTTTTTGCATCCACTGCCAAATTGATGATGGCCCATGTCTGAACAACGAACATGTACAACCATGGACAGTAAGGAGGCTCACAACTTCACATATGAGAAACATTACTGAAATGCCTGCCCACAGGATGAACTCTGACCCTGGTCCTGGCACATCTATGACTGCGACAGTGATGGACCCCTGCACTGTTTCTGGCACTGCACAGCTAGATCCTTCAACTGCTGCTGCAACTCCAACAATAAACCCCAGTGATGCTTCTGCCTATCCAGTGATGGACTCCTGTGTCTCAACTCCAAGGATGGACCCACATGCGGATTCCGGCACTCCACTGAATGAACCCTCAACTGCTAAATCAACGCCATCAATAGACCCCAGTAATGCTTCCAGCACTCCAGTTATGGATTGCAACATTGCTTCCATGTCTCCACTGACAGAACCTTCTTCTGCTCCTGGTGCATCTGCAATAGACCCCATCACCACTGCTCAGCACACTGTACTTCCACCGATTCAAAAGAAAAAGATGAACCCAGACAAAATAGAAGTTGGGAAATTGTATGCAGTGTAATATTCAAAAACATTTTATATCGGGCAGGTGGTGGAATTCCTTGAAGACAGACGTCTTTTTTCAGTCAGATTTCTGCAGCAACGTGCAAACGGATCATACATGTGGCCACGGAAACAGGACACTGATGTGGTCAGGCAACACAGACTTTTTCATGGGCCATTAACTCTGAATGCAGAAAGCTAAGTTGAACCACAAGTACAGCAAATAATCACAACGAGATATGAAAAGCTAAAGCAACGCTGGAAGTGAAATCTGTTTTAGTTTGGGACATTATCAAATGTTGCTTTAAAAGCCTAGAGGACATATTGCCAACATTTATTTTCTTTATTTGAAGAAATAAACATCCCACGAAAGCAACTGGGTTGCACTTGAATTGTAGTTGTTGTGTCCATCTGTTATCCTGCAGCATAACAAATACGTTTTCATACAGTTAACTCAAATAGATCTCAAATTGTTAACTTTAAAGAACTTGCAGTGAAGCTTGGTGTCCACCATAACATTCAGAACTCATGCTTGGTGTCCACCATAACATTCAGAACTTTAAAGATCATTTTTCTCAGGCATTTCAAAGTGAGTTATCTCACAACACAGTGTACTTTTCTCTGCAGGGTCACAGCATGTTGAAATGCCTAAAAAAATCATATATTCTGTATTTAAAAATTGACCCCTCATGTCACAGTTTGGTACAACATTTTCATGAACAGAGCCAGAAACATTTCTAATTACAAGCGATGAGCCCTATTGACTAAAATAGAGGTGGCCTCCACACTTATAGATAACAATATATACTGTAGTTTTGCTAAGCTCATCATTTCTGGATACAAAGAAGGTACAGACAAAACGTACCATGTGTAATTATACATAATACCAAAAGGTGACAGTGCCGACTAAGATATGATAATACAATAAAGACATAAGAATGTTTTGACTTGCTACATGCAGTTTCCATGTATTAGAGAATGCAAAGTGAATTACAATCATTACATATCCTGACATCTACTCTTATATGGTAGATGTATGTGCCCTATATGTTAATACATATTATCCATGTCTGTTGTCTAGGGTGTACAGTGGGAATGCCAATTAGGGTGCAAGGACCTTGTGTAACAACTCTTTCTACCACTGCATTTCCACCATTCCCAGTTTAATACCTTATCAATTTTATCAATCAAGTCATGGTCCTTCCACTTATTACACCCCTGCAAGTCAGTTGAACAAGCATTATCCATCGTCTTGGAAACTTGGACTTCCTTTGCCCTCCTTCACCCAGATTTAATTCATAAATAGGATTCTATCTCTCATTCAGAACAGACCTACTCTTCAACCTCCGGATCATTGTGCATTTGGCATCATCCATGGATTGAGAATGGATTATCATCTCTTCAAGCAGCTCACCAACCTCAAATTAGCTATGGTTATTAGAACCTAGGTCCTTCTTCATTTAATATGCCCAGAGGATGGGCAGACCTCCGGCCAGGTGGGTCCTCAGAGGCTTCCTCCACCTGGGGGTTTTTCCTCTCCTGAGTGTCAGGAGGTCATACTCTCCATGAGTTGGAAGAGATATCTTTTTGGGCCTTCTGTTCCCTACAAGTTGCTACCTACATACCTACTACTCAAGGGTGGGAATAGATTAAAGCCACAAAAAGTACCACAAGCACTGTAGACCCCATCTCTCCCTATTGCTGTTCCACAAACATTGAATGGGAGGGCTTGCCCGAGGTTCAATGTGGGGAATAGCTCCTCCCACAGCCTCCTTTTAAGCCCTCCTCTGATGCACATCCCTTGTTTATGGAGTGTTTTTGTCCACCACCATCCCTTCCTCCTTCCCAGTGCTCTTCTCACCCTTGTTCCTGGGCCTTCTTGTCCCTACAAATTACTACCTACACACCTACTACTCAAGGGTGGGAATAGAATAAAGCCACAAAAAGTACTTCAAGTTACATAAACACTATATACCCCATCTCTCCATATTGCTATTCCACAAACATTGAACCACATGCCTATTTCCTCAGTTCACAGTATAGCATTGAAGAGTGAAGACATGTCAGCAGTCCACAGAAGATGATGGTATTGGACCCCCGGTGGAAAAGTAAGGGCTTGGGGGTGGTGTGGGGTGGTGAGTGCTGAGTGAGAGGGTCAGGTGGGGGGACAGTAACAGCTGCAACAGACATCAATGAACAGTTTTCTTTTTACAGGGTGTCTAAAAAAAAACTATGAAAGAATGTTTTCTTTATTTTGGCTCATGACACTGGGGGATTGGGCACCTCCAGTATTATGTTTGAGGGCGATGCTGAGAGAGAGGGTTGAGTGGGCAGGCCAGCAAATTTAGGATGACAGATTTAGACAAATTCCAACAGATTTAGACCAGTCAGGAAAAGCCTGTCTGTAGCAGTGCCTGTATTGACTGGCTTTAAAGAAGGTAACTGGGGGGCAGGCCAAACATCCCATGGCAGTGTTTTTCACAGAACAAGGAAAAACTACTGCAACATTGCTATCCCCTGCTGACTTCAGAAATAACATGGAACTCAGGTGTTTTCAAACTTCTTGAGAGACCTCTCTCACAAACAAAGAAACAAACAAACCCTGAACTAAAGGATATTGATGCTGCTGAAGAAATCCATTGTTGCCTGGGTGTGGTTTCCTGCTTTTTAAGATTTTGTGTGCATGTGTTAGTTCCACCAATTCAAAGAAAAAAGAAAGAAAATGATTAGAACTCAGTTTCTAGCAAGGGTCTTTTGAAGTATGAGGCAGAAACAAAACACACCACAGCTGTTCTAATTATATGAGACAAAGCACCCTCCACTTGAGAAGCAGTGACCGTATCAAGCACCAAGGCACTGTATAACTTAATAGCACACAGAATTTGTTAGGCAACCAGAATGGTGATCTGAGATATGGGCAACTCAAACTGAGCAACTCATGTTGAGCACCTGTGTAAATAGCAAGTGGGAGAAAATAACAAGGTGGAAGTATAGCAAGTTGGAAAGATGGCAAAGATATGAATAGCGAAGGACAACCAGGAAGAGAGGAGCAAGAGCAGGTGATGATTATTTGTTTCTGAGGGCTGATCAAGCTGGCCATTTAGCATGGTGGGGGACCGAGGATTGGGACTGGCATAGGGTTCATGTTTCGTTTTTTGTTCCTGTTAATTTGTAAATGTATTTAAGTTTTTAGGTATTTGTTCCTGACAATGTTTCCCTCCGCTGCCCGCAGGTTGCGCCCCCAACATTCTCCCCCTGCACACTACCAGTGCTTGGAATAGCCTCCCTCCCATGTTACCTCTTTCCACCAGTGTCCGCCCCCCCCCCCCCCCCGGAGTTGGTTAATTATAGATACGGGGTGTGGGGGGTGCTTTTCCCCACATAAATAGTGTCATCTGATTGTCCCCATTTGTAAATTTGGTGTTGTGGTGTCACTGTATGTTGTGGCGCTGTAGTGCTGATCACCAATATTGCATTCTGCGATTTGCAGTAGCTCATGTGTAAGTCACAATTAAATCTTCACGTTTATCACATGGTACCATCAGAGGTGAACTGCACCTGCTTTGCCACATGAAAGTTCTGGCCCAGCCCTAACAGTCACCAACATGTTGAAAAGAACTACTCCTACAAATTCTGAATAAACCTATTTATCACCTGGGAATGATTACTCTCCTGAATCATTCTGAAGTCATTCTGACAGAACTGATTTGTTCCTTGTTTGAAGTAAAGGCTTTCCTGAGTTTGGTGTGTGGATGAAGTTCACGAATAATTCATAGGGCTTTCCATTTAAATCCTAAATGATAAAATGTACTTTGTCGAGGCACCCAACCTAGGAAATGGATTGAAGGTCCAGCTTTACAATTCAGACGTCATTTTCATGTTCTTTGCTCTTCCTCTGGCATGTTTCACCCCATCACTAAGCTTTCAGTAATAATCACGTAGCTGGCAAAATGGGAATTTTCATTTACCGCGTACCTGTTTCCTCAGTTCATGGCCCAGTTTTGAACAGTGAAGATGTGCCTGCAGTCCACAGAAAACTACAGTGTTGAACTCCCGGTGAGTAAATAAGGGCTTGGGAGGGTGGCGTGGTGAGTACTGATAAGTTGGAGGGTTGGGTGGGGGGCAGTAACAGCCCCAACAAACATCAGTGGATAAATTTATTTTCCAAGATGGTGGCCACACTGGGCTAGCCATGAGCAGCATTTGTAGCAGTGTTAGTTTAAATGAATTTTAAAGTTGATTCAAAGTTGATTTTGTTTTATTCATTTTTGTCATTTTGTTTTGTTTTATTTTATTTATTTATTATTTATTTGCTCTAACTATAGGTCCATGGTAGTTCAGTAAGGGAACTTAAGTGAGGTAGCTAGTTTAGGCAATGGTTTGGGCAGTTAGTAAAAGTTTTAATTTTGAACCTGTTTTCAAGGCTACAGTATTAGTGATTGCCTAAACTGTGTCAGAGCACTTTTTTTATTCTGGTGCGTTATCTACCCGACTGCGGTGCTCCCTGTCATTGTATTTCTCAATTTCTTATGGCTCTGCTGGCAATTTGAGTGTGGAAGAGGGGAGTGGATATTCAGAGAGTGGAGGAGTACTGGATGAACTTTTGGGATCGGGAGTAGTGACCCGGAACATCGACGAGGAGCTGTGGTGTCTGGACATGACCTGGATTAACATTGCCCAGCCCTTGGATCAGTCAATTTGCTTGTGGCAAGCCTAGAGATAGGGGCCTTTTCTGAACTTGGGCTCAGTGGGTTGGTGCAGGGTGCTCCTTTTATTGCCTGTTGTAGTGCTGTGGTTTACTCTGGGGTGCTGTGGCCATGCAGGAGACTCTGTATTGGGCCTGCCGGAGGGCAGGCAAAACAGCGGTGGTTCTCCTAGACAATCAGGGGGCTGGCTGGAGGGCCGTTCTCAACCCGATTGCATACAGTTGGCTTCGGCGTTCCGGGGGGACTGCCTACTTGGACTGAGTATCGGGAGTCCCCTTTCTAGCACCACTCTCAATTGGTGCCCTTATTTTCTCTGTGCCTGTGGTGAAATTATTCACGACAGAAAATTCCAGGAAAACTCTGGGAACATCTTCTTGAACTGAGAATAGGACTCGCCTATGACCAAGCTACAGTTGATTGAACTCCAGGAAGACTTCTCCTTACCGAGAATATGACTCCCGCTTGTGACATCCTTTCATCGATATACCAGTTAGACTTTCTTTTTTGTCCAAATTCTGTTTTCTGCTAAGCAGTGAGAGTGCTTTATAGAGCTGATGGTGGGACTTAATAAAGCCTTGACTTATTTTTTGAGGAGCTAAGGGATTTATGGACTTACTAATGGACCCAAGAAGTTTTAAGTGACTTTTCCTTTTGTTATTTTTATTTTTATGCTGTTTTAAGTTTTTTATATGTTAAAGTTCTTATTGTTTTTTGGTTTGATTATTTAGTTAGTTTACTTACCTACTCCCACTATGTGAGAGGCAGTGTGTGGGTTTATTGTTTATTTACCTAAGTTTTTACTATTCTACTGGATTTTTTATTACTTGACAGGCAGTGAGAGTGCTTGTATCTCTCATTAGTTCCCCAGGGTGTGAGAGGGCCTGTGGACTGGAAACATTTATATTGCAATATTATTCTTACAGACAGTGAGAGTGTCTGTATGTTGTCCAGCCTCTGAGGCAGTGAGATGGCCCGGGGAGTTGTACATTTTTATCTGAAGACATTTAATATCTGTATTTGGTTTGTTTTTGTATTTGAATTAAATTTTTCATTTTCCTAGTACTTATTCATGACTGTTAATTTATTTCTGCCAAGACACTGAATTATTTATATTTTGAATTTAGTATTAAGAGGGTTAACTGAGGGTTTTATTTAGGTTGATTTTATGTTATTTTGTTTTAGTTGTATTAGTCTGCAGGTTAGCTAAGTGTGTACTGCCAGTGTTAGGATGTGTCGGATGTCTGCCCCCACAGTCGTGCACTATTCACCCTTTGCCCTTCATGCCTTCAGTCCCTTTTTTCCTCCCCCATTGCAGTTTACAACTTACCAGCAGTGTAGGGCGCTGGGTATTGCTCACAAGGGGAGGAAAAGGAGGGAGAGGGGGTGAACAGTGGAGGGTGAATGAATGAATAGAGCCACCACATTGGGGTCATGAGATCCAGAAAACACCCTGGGACAAAATGGAATCCAGAATGTGGTCTCCCATGCCTGGTTTCCATACCTAAGGGCACCACCAGTACTGGTGGGCAGGTGGCCTGAGCAGCCGTGGAGGTTCATCCAACTCGGGCTGTGCTATGCAATGCCAGGTCCATTAAAAACAAGACTGCAATTATTGCAGATCTTGTAGAAACAGTGTTATCTGGCTTGCATCACCGAGACCTGGCTGGATGAGAACTCTTGCCCCATTTTGGAGGCTCTAACTCCAGCCGGGTACTCGGTGATTCACCACCCGAGGTTGGATCATGGGGGGGGGGTTGCAGTCTGTTTCAAGACTGAACTTAACCTCACAAGTGTACCGATTGAGGAAACTGAGTCATTGAAGTGTACCGTGGTAGCAGGTGTAGGCTGAAGGATCGCCCTCTTCTACCGTCCACCTGGAGATGAGAAGCAATTTCTTCAGGAAGTGGTGGAAAACACTTCCTCCAGTTGATGTCATCTCTGGGCCTTACACAGATAGTTACCACTGCTACCCATAAACATGGTTACTCTCTTGACTTAGTCTTTCTCCTGGGGATCGAGGCCTCTGATTTGGGGGTGGAACCAGTTGTTTGGTCCGATCACTACACCATGGCATTTAGTTTTAGTGCCTCCCTTCATAGGCCTACCCCTGTCGATATGGTCAGGTATCACCCTTTACAAGATGTTAGCTCTGAAGGCCTGGCGGTGGTATTTGACCTATTGTCCCTTCCAGTGGCAAACAATGACCCAGATGCCCTCATGGTAGCTTATGATATTGCTATCTCGGTGACTCAGAATGTCATTGATTCTGTCCATGTTCACCCCCTCTCCCTTTGTCCTCGGTCCCATGGTTTGATGGGACCTTGAGGGAGATGCGGCGACTAGGTCGAAGGTTAGGTTAGAACATTGCTGGTGGAGAGCCTCCCTTGATGCCGACCACCTTAGATTGATGGAGCATTACCAAGCCTATCAATCTGCAATCACCTGTAAGAAGGCAGAGTTCCTGTCTGGGGAGATTGTGGCTGCTCAGAATTGACCAGCTCAGCTCTTTCACACTGTGGACAGGCTGTGCAACCTAGCCTGTCTACAAGTCCGAAGGGCCTTTTCGCAAAGAGAATGCAATGAACTTGTTCGATTCTTTGCAACTAAGGTAGCCAACATTAGGGCGGTACTCCAACCAGTACACTCTAATGGTGTTGCTTTGGATAAGCATGAGGCTGCTGCTTCTCAGTATTCCTGGGGTGCCTTCAACTGACCAGAATTCATGGATATCATGTGGGTTGTCTGGGGTGTGCACCCTACATGCAGTAGTTTGGATCCAGGACCAACTTCCCTGATTTTGGGTTGCATTGATTCCATTGGTCCGGTCCTAGCACGGATAGTCTGGTGCTCCTTGGAAACAGGTGAGTTTCTGAGCTCCGTGAAGTAGGCGGTGGTAACACCCCTCTTGAAGAAAGCTTCTTTAGACCCTGAGTGCCATGCAAACTACAGACCAATCTCTAACCTCCCCTTTTTAAGGAAGGTGATTGAGAAGGTAGTGGCCATGCAGCTGGAGAACCATTTGACCATTCATTATATCTATGAACCCCTCCAGTCCAGTTTTTGAAAGAGGCATAGTACTGAGACAGTGCTGGTTTGGGTGCCCAATGATCTCCTGATGGCTAGGGATCAGAAGAACCATTCCACTCTGGTTCTTCTAGATCTCTCATCAGCTTTTGACACTGTGGACCATGGGGTTCTACCTGATTGTCTGAGATCCATCTGTGGATTATCTGATGTAGTCCTCAGGTGGTTTACATCTTACCTCACTGGTAGAATGCAGGCAGTGGTTACCGGGGTTTTTTCCTCGGATCCAGTTTCTCTGTCTTGTGGCCAGGGTTCCTCTGGGCTCTGTGTTGTCTCCCATGTTGTTCGCAGTGTATATGCTGCCCCTCAGAGACATTGTAAGAAGGTATGGGCTGAGGTTTCACTGCTATGCTGATGATACCCATCTCTACCTTTCTTTTGCACCCAGCCAGGATGGAGCTTCCTCAGTCTTTAATAACTGCCTCAAAGAAATCCAGGAGTGGATGGATTCAAGTTGGTTGAAGTTGAACTTTTAAAAGACAGAGGTGTTGGTAGTGGATCCAGCGCGCCGGATGGGGGGGCTGGGGGCTGGTTCACCCTTTGGATTATATCTCAGGGGTATTTCACTCCCGACCTCTGACCAGGTGCGTAACCTGGGGATAAGTTTTGATGAAGGACTGACTCTGTATTCTGTTTCAAGTCCTCATTTTACCATAGGAGGAATATCTCCAGGATTAGGCACCTTGTTCCGTCTGGCAATCTTCCTATGCTGGTCCATGCCTTTGTGTCCTCACATTTGGATTATTGCAATTCCCTTTATCTAGGGCTTCCTGGGGTTGAAATCTGCCACCTGCAGCTGGTGCAGAATGCAGCAGCCTGGCTTCTGACTGGTACCTCCCAGTCCATCCACATTTCACCAGTGCTGGCAGACTGCACTGGCTGCTAGTGCAGTGGCGGATCACCTTTAAAGTCGGTCATCTGACTTTCAAAGCCCGACATAGACTTGGCCTGGACTACCTGAAAGAGCTCCTGGTCCCTCATTGTCCTAGGCAATCTCTCCGCTCAGCTGTTGAGGGGTTGCTAGAGATCCCAAGGGTGTGCTTGAAATCTTCTGAGGCCCGTATATTTATGTATGTGGCCCCTACTTTCTGGAATTCTTTACCCCGTCAGTTATGGGAGTGCGCAACCATGAAGGGATTTAAAAAGGCCCTGAAAACATATTTATGGACCCAAGCATTCAGAGTCTGATTTTATTTGTCTATTTGTGCTAGCTGTTTTTAACTTTAAGATTTGAAATGTTTGGCTTGTTTTTAAATTCTTTATGGCGCCTTGGTTTTTTGAAAGGCGCCATAGAAATAAAGTTTATTATTATTATTATTATTACACGGTTTCTTTAAAAACAGCAACAACAAAAACTATGAGGTAAGGTTTTCTTTATTTCAGCTTGTGACACTGGGGGATTGAGCACCCCTAGTGTCAGTGCTATGTTTGTGGGGGGCTGCTGAGAGGGAGGATCGGATGGGTGGGACAATTATGGGGCGGCAGTAACAGAGAGCGACAGTGACACTGGGGGATTGAGTACCCACAGTATCAGTGTTATGTCTGGGGGCTGGGGCAGTGCTGAGAGGCAGGGTTGGGTGGACAGGACAGTTACAGGGGCAGCAGCAACATAGAGCAACAGAAACATTGGGAGATTGGGAACCCCCAGTGTCAATGTTACATTTGCAGGAGGGATGGGGAGTGGGTGCTGAGAGGGAGGGTCAGGTGGATGGGACAGTTATAGGGGCAGCAGCAACAGATAGAAATAGGGGTATTTTAACTGAAGCCATGATAATGGGCCGGAATATATGCATTTACTCATGCCCTTTATCACGGCTTCAGTTTAATACCCTGATTTCAATAACTTTAAGGCCTCATTTAATGTCAACTTGCACTTTCCCTGAGTCTAACTTTCTTAATACTTTTAAAAATCTGTTTAGCTGAACTCCGGTGTGCTGAGCCATGAATGAGCCTTCTGGCACTTCAGCATGTTGTAAATTAGCAAATTTTGCAAATTAGAGATGTGGCTGTGCATTGGGAGCAGCATGATTGCAGACCTCGGGGGGTTCGTTTAGGAGGTGACATGGTAACACTGGGGGACTGGGCGCCCCCAGTGCCAATGTTATGTTTGTGGGGAGGTGTGGTGGGGAAGGTGCTGAGAGGGAGGGTCGGGTGGGGGTGCAGTTTTAAGGGCACCAACAACAGACATCGATGGATGGTTTCCTTTGTTACAGCTATGTTTGCAACAGTGGGGCTATTCCTGGATGCTTCAAATTCATCAGCAGTCTGTTACAATAGATCAGCTTGCTGGGTGGCGTAGATCAAAGGGAAGACTGGACCCATGATTGGGTCAGCTTTTCCTTTTCAATTACAAGCCATCTCCGCTAAGCAAGCTAAAACTTAGAAACATAGAAACATAGAATTTGATGGCAGATAAGGACCGCTTGGCCCACCCAGTCTGCCCATTTCCCTACCTACTGGATTAGCTGCAGATCCTAGTTAACCAGCAGCCTACTTCTTCCTACCCCCACCCCCTAGAATTGCCTTATGACTGTCCCATGCATGCTTGAATTCCACCACTGATTTTGACTCCACACCCTCCTCCGGAAGGCCATTCCATGCATCCATAACCCTCTCTGTGAAAAAATACTTCCCTAAATTACCTCTGAGCAGCCCCCTCTATCTTCAAATTGTGCCCTCTTGTTCTTGCACACCTCTTTTTTTGAAAGATGCTACCCTCTTGGACTTTGTTGATTCCCTTGAGGTACTTGAACATTTCTATCATGTCCCCCCTCTCCCTCCTTTCCTCGAGGCTATACATATTAAGCTCCTTTCGTCTCTCTTCATATGTCTTCCGGTGCAGACACTGCACCATTTTAGTTGCCCTCCTCTGGACAGCTTCCATCCTGTCTATGTCTTTGCGGAGACTGGGTCTCCAGAACTGCACACAGTACTCCAGATGGGGTCTCACCAGCTGTCTGTACAGAGGGATAATAACTTCCTGTTTTCTACTGGTGGTGCCTCTCCCTATGCATCCCAGTATCACCCCAGCCCTCCTTGCTGCCCTCTCACATTGCTTGCCCACCTTTAGGTCATCTGATATGACTACCCCCAGGTCCCTTTCCATTTTTGTTGTTGTTAGTATCTCACCCCCATTGTGTACTCTTCCCCTGGGTTTTTGTTTCCCAGGTGCATTACCTTGCACTTCTTAGCATTGAATCTAAGCTGCCATACATTTGACCATACCTCTAACCTTGCCAAGTCCCTTCTCATCCTTTCCATCCCACCCTGTGCATCAACTCTGTTGCAGATCTTTGTGTCATCTGCAAAGAGACATACTTTTCCTTCCAGTCCTTCTGCAATGTCGCTTATAAAGACATTGAAGAGGACCGGTTCTAATACTGAACCCTGCGGTACCCCACTAGTAACCCTCCTTTCTTCTGAGTGGACTCCATTTACTATTACTCTCTGTGTCCTATTCTCCAGCCAATTCTTTACCCAGGCTGTCATCTTGGGACCCACTCCCAGGCTGGCTAACTTGTATATTAATCTTTTGTGTGGGACTGTGTCAAATGCCTTGCTAAAGTCTAGGGTGCAGTTAAAAGGGCACTTCATCATGATTAGCCTTCCTGATGATTGGTGTGGCAATGACTCATCCCTTAAATACAGCTCTGCATTGGATGGACAGTGTCACACCTCTCAAAAGGCAGTATCATTGCAAAATGTTTGTTGCGCACCTGCATGCATTGACGAACGTACAAAGGGGACCAACAAAGAGATTTCGAGTCCCTAACAGCATATAAACTTAGTACCAGGTACATTGATAAAAAAATCCATAGATATGAGTCCTATTTAGACCTAATTAAATTGTCCAGTTTGAGAAAAGTTTTCATTTAGTTCAGATTCCAAACTTTTGCTTCTAACATGCTAAAAGTTTGCTTCTAATGTGCTGAAAGTTCAGTTTGAAGGCAAATCAAGTATTTAAGAGGATTCAAAGTCTGGATGAAGGCTTAGCATTATATTTTTTGTTGTTATTTTTTTGTTTATTTAAAGTTTTTCATAGCAGTCAAGGCAGGATTCATACAAAAGAATACCATATTCCATGAAATGCATTGTTTAAATATGATACAGAGTTGAGCATGGAAATATCTAGCAAATCATAGTAGTACAGTGTATGAGTGTAAGAGTAAACTAGTTTAAATTCCTTATAGCCCTGACAATAACGATAATGTAAAGAGAAATTATAAACATACATTAATACAGTAAGTGAACTGATAAAGCAAGGAGATAAGCAAAGGTCAAGATTTATGTATTATATTTAGAGATAGGCGGATAGCATTATTTCCCTGGAGATTGGATATGGATTTATCCATCAATATATCTGACTGGTTCAGGATATTTATCGGGTCAGATATAGTGATGGAGAGAAACAGTGGGCTAATAAAATGTTTGCTTCAAAAAACACACAACATCACACAATGATAGAATATGACAGAATAGTCAATTTAATGAAGCATCGTTAAGAAAATGTAAAAGATACAGGGACACTTAATTTTTATAAAAATTGTCCAAATTCTGTTTTATGAATAGCAACATGTTCGCATTTTTGGGTGTGAGCCGGGAGCGCTTCTCTGTTATAATATCACCAGCAACACAAAAAATTCTCTTGCTAGGCACACTGGTGGGTGGAGTGGATAAGTACCGCATTGTGAGTTTTTTCAGCACTGGAAACCTGTGTCCTTGCGTTTTCTAAAAAGTAAGAGCATCAGGTGTATTTTTTTTAGGCACCAGATTTTTTACAATGTAAATGTCAAGCTCCTGATTGCGACTGGACACACCATCAACAACTAAAGCCGAAAAATAAATAAAAGCCTGTTATTGCTGTGCCCTTTAATGGAATATATTAACACAGAATTTGCTAATGACTGCAATTTGTAAATATTTTTTTCACTTACTGTCTTCTGGTAGCAAGTTGTTCTGTGAGAAGACATTCCATGGGTCATCTGTGTCACAGTCCTGTTCGATGTTTTTTTCATTGAGTTGCTTCTGTACTGTACTATGTTGCTCATCAGGCATCTCACAATGCTCTTCAACAAGTTGTTTAATGACAGCTTTTGCAAATGATTCACCACACTCAGTTCTGAAAAAGTGAAGCTTGTATATTGTATCTATGACTTCAATTGCCTGGGTGTGTTCACAACCAAATGGGGTAGCACGAGCAAAACAGGATTTAATAGTCTGGCACGCCCATTTTATCTTTTTATACTGTGGCTCCTGAAGAGAGTCATCTTGCCTTGCTAATTCATTATGAGCTTTTTCACCTTGCATATCAGCATACTCAGACGTGTGCTTGTTTTGCAAATGATTTAAGAGCCCAGAAGTCCCGGAGCTACAGACTGAAGGCCACTTGCTTATGAACATGGGATTGTGGCACAGAGTACACTTAGCTTTTGAATTAAAGTCACTGTCCAGTGTAAAATATGCCCATACCAAACTTTTGTTTGACATTTAATGATAGCTGGCAATGCATTCGCATTTTGGACACTGGCACACTACAACTAGCACTTCGCATCTGCGTGCACTGTTGGTCTACAACTTAAATGTATGAGATAAAACAAACAGGTACACATGTGCTTAATGAGATAGGGTAATGCCTGGTTAACAGGATAATCACTTTGCACCTAGCAATCATTGCTTGAAACACTTTGCAACTTGCACCTAGCATCTGCTGTTACTTGGCTAAAAACAGAAATTGCATTAAGGGCATTAAATAAGGCATTAAGTATAAAATGTAGAAAGTGTTGTTCCATGCTGACATGTAAAAAAAATCTGATTGGATCGGTTTGCATGAAAAATCCAGCTATCCGGTCGGATTTATTTATCGGAACGATTATCCACCCATCCCTAATTATATAAAGATATAGATATAAAGAGTTATATGTGGCCCAGACAGATCACCATTAATTGGAATTCAAATAATTTAAATAATTCTGACAGCATAGTTTATATGCATTAATCTGTTCCATAGCCAGGTATGAAATTCTTTCAAAAGATGTTATTTGAGTTAGATTGTTAAGTACCTTCCAGTTCATTAAGAGCAGACACTTCACTTGCATAGACAGTATATTCAATCATTTATGCTGATGTTTGGTGAGTTTAATATATTGGTACTTAATTCCTAGAATATAATATTTGGGATCAAAGGCAACATTATAACCAGTTACATTGACAGCCAGGTTATATACCAATTTCCACAACTTTGATATGGCTTTACAGGACCATAAAATATGTGTTAGATTACCTCCTGTAGAGTTACATCTCCAACACCTGTCGTTTGGAGTTAAACTGAGATGGTGTAGAACTAATTGGGTTCTAAACCACAAATGTAATATTTTAAATTGTATCAACATACTAAGTATATCTTTGTATGACTGATGATAGGAAGACCAGCAACTGTTCCATTGAGAATCAGATATGCTGTACTGTAATGCAAGACTCCATTTGGTTCTAGATAAAAGAGACTGGTTTGGCAAGGTATCCCTGATAGTTTTATATATTTTGATAAATACAGCAGAACTGCTGTTTAGCCATTGAGTAAAATGGGTATCCAAAGATGATATTCTAGATAGTTTTGACAGTAGGTCAGATAAAGCATGGCGTAGTTGTAGATACTTACAGAAGTCACTTTTAGGTATACCCCATCTAACTTGAAGATTAGTAAAGGAGTTAATGAAAGGTATTCATTAGATAAGACATCACCCAAAAAATGTATACCTTTGTTTTTCCAAGAGTTGTAGTATATAGGATGGCCTTCCAGGATAAAATCTTGGTTTCCCCAAATAGGAGTATATAAGAGTGGAGTGGGATTGAAGTTCAATTGTCTATGAAGTTTAAACCAATAACTAACTGATGGTGCTATAGTAGGATGATGTTTTAATTTACGTTTGAGATGGTTATAAATAAGGGATACAGGATTAGCCCCTACAAGCAAAGCCATTTCCATCTCTACCCATAAAGGGGTTTTAGAACCAGGCTTCCCAAGCTATTTAATTATTTGAGCTGCCCGAAATGCCCATAAATATGGTAAGAACCAGGGAAGACCTAGTCCTCCCATAGACCAGTGAGCTTTTAACTTAACACTACTAATTCTTGGGATTTTCCCTTCCCAGATAAAGGTGCCTATTAATCTGTCTATTTTTATTAGGGATGAGGGTGGTAGAAATAATGGAATATTTGAGATCAAGTGCAATATTTTAGGAGTTATAGACATTTTAATAGCTGCAATTTTACCCATAAAATGGAGATTAATGGTTTTCCATTTATCTAATATTGTGCTTATTACAGTGAGAAGAGGAGAAGAGTTAGCATGCCAAATTTTGTCAAGGTAAGGTACATTTTTTATCCCCAAGTATGTAATACCTTGGGGTGACTAGTGGAATCCAAGTGGGATATTCATATGTAGTTTGCAGAGGTTATTTAACGGTAGTACCTCAGATTTATTATAGTTCACTGCAAGCCCAGAGAGCTACATAAACATATTAAGTAGCCTAATAAGTGGTTGTGCAGCAGATTCCAGGTTTTCTACTAAGATTAATAGATTGTCTGTATATGCCAGGGAGGTATATTGTGAGTTACCTATCGAGATGCCTTTTATATCACTGGATTGGCAAAGTGCAGTTATCAGTGGCTCTATAGCTAGGCTGAATAAAGATGGAGAAAGTGGGCATCCTTGTCTGGTGCCTTTGGCTAAAGAGAAGGGCTGGGATACAGTGGAGTTTGTAAGTACTTTAGCTGTGGGGGAGTTATAGAGTAATGTAATTCAAGTGCAGAAGTGATCTGTGAACCTGAAATGAGACAATGTGCTATAGAGGACGTTCCAATTTAAGGAATCAAAAGCTTTTTCAAAGTCCACAGCAATAGCTGCAGCAGGAGAATTGAGTGATTTAGCTTTATGCATGAGATTAAATAAAGACCTTAGGTGATCTGAACCAACTCTCCCCTTAATGAACCCCACCTGTGATCTGTGAATTAACTGAGGAATAAGAGGTTCTAGACGCATGGTACTGGCCCATGATATTTGTGTCGCTATAGTTCTCATACATGATCCTGGCACTGTACCACTTGTGTCAGGCATACTGCTGCCAGGCCCTTTGTTAGCCACACCGCTGTTCCCCCTGCCTGCCCATGCCCCTCATGATGGAGTCCATCAGGAATGAGCCACTGTCCATTGTTCAGTCACTGGGTGTCTCTCTGGGTGCCACTCATGCTCTGTCTGTTCATCCATCCATCCATCTGTGTCATGCTCCCTTACACTCTGTCTGTCTCTCTCTCTCTCTCTCTCCCTCTCTCCCTCTCTGGCTCTCTCTTTCTCTCTCTCTGTCACTCCCTCTCACTCTCTCTCTCTCACTCTCACTGTGCTATGTGTTGTACATCTGCTGTCTGCGTGTTTGAGCCTCTATTTATTGGCTCATGTCTGCCTGGCACAACCTGGGGGTTTGCTCCACACTTGCGCCATGCCCTGCGGTTGAATATGCCATTGTGCCACTTATACATTGGTACACCCCCTTGCTCTTGCGCTGCATACATTTTGGTTGCACATTGGTGCAATGGGATTTGCGCTGCACCACAGCTCTCTTTGAATATCGCTCAGTGGTGCATCTTTGAACTTGCGCCAGTGCATCTCGGTTGCGCCATGCGCAAGTGCTCTGAATATCCCAGCCATACTGTACATGCCACAAATAAACCGCTTCCTAGTTTCCTGAACTAGCAGCAGGCCTCATTATGCATACAAGGAGGAAAACTTTCTGCATCCCACTCAAAGCAGCAGGAGAATTAGACTGTGTCACATTTAGGATGCGAAACAAAAGTGGTATAGCTTACAAACAAGATGTTAATCACACAGCTGAAATAGACATTGCAGTGGAATACATTGATTTACATCTAAGAGAACAGAAACATTTTATTGATTTCTTTATTTCATTTATGTGTTAAACCAATAAAAATTCATAAAATCCTAAGTGAGTGAATCACTTCCATCTGTGGGGGGGGGGGGGGGGGGGCTAAGGAAAAACAGTGAACACACAAATACCAAGGTGGTGCATGCTTCATACTATTTGTCTTACACGTCATTAATCACCCCAAACAAGCATGTTGAAATGACTGCTTAAACAGAGCAAGTTTATTTATTGAAGTGTTTCACCAGAACGGCACACTGAACAACAAGTTGCTCGTCTCACTGGGCGACCTGGTGGGAGGGGGTTACATAGGGTTATGAAGGATGATCAGTTACAATAGTATATGGGTAGTACAAACAATACAACATTGTAAGATGCAAGTGTGGTTGAGAACAGACCATTAACTGGAAGATCACCACCACCAAGGTACGGTCACAGTCAAATAATATCAGTCACTAAAAAACACACTTTCTTGCTCTGTTTAAACTATAGTAAGCAGGAACCACCTCATTTTGTGCATGTCCCCTGTTTTTCTATAGCTGTCTTGTCCCTGGCTGTGTTCTCTCTCTATCTCTCTCTTCTCTCTGTCTCTTTCTCTCCTCTCTCTCTCTCTCCCTCCTCCTCCCTCCCTCCTCCCTCTTTCTCTCTCTCTCCCCCCCTTAGGTCTTTATAACAGTAGGCAGCGGCACTGGTTACTAGCATGCCAGTCTTGTCCCTGGCTGTCCCTGCTGTCCCTTTTTTCTCTCTCTATCTCCCTCTCTTTCCTTAGTTCCTAGGCAGTGGCACTTGGGACTAGCAAGCACATTCTAAAACTTAAAGGGTCCATTTCCTCCAGGTTATTTATTCATGGAAAAGTTGCACCATGAAAAAAACATTTCTGCACCCCCTCCTCAACACACACACACACACACACTCTCTCTCATTCCATGGGGACTGTCTTGTCTCCTCCCCAAAGCATAGCCATTGTCTCATTTTCTCACACACAGTTGTGGCTACTCCCCCTCCCCCATAGCCATCATGCAAAAAAGGGGTCAGTTTCCTCTGTTTATTTTCCAGCTAAAACCAGTGACTTCATTACACTACTGTCTGCTGCATCATACCAACTCAACTCAATCTCAGAGGATAGAGAAAAAGGTGGAGAGAATTACTTCAACACACCTCAGGCCACATATAAGGTAAAGTTTTGTTAGCATAGCACCAAGTACACTACCAAGCCAGGGAAGACAGACTGAAACATACAGTTCAGACAGCACAAGAGTCTTAACAAAAATAAACTAAAAACTGCCAATTGTCTTTAACTCGCTTTGAATCCCATCGGTAGCCAGTCATGGACTAACCTTTGCCTCCTGTGCCCCATGAGAAATACAGGGCACCTGGCACTGCTACACTTACTCTAGCAAGCTGGTGTACCAGCTTCACAAGTACTACAATGAGTGATGCCTTGCCAGACAGGAAAGTGGCCATCGTCAAGACCATCCAGGAATCTGGGCAGTGAAGCTCCTCTCCAAATACAAGCTCCTTCTTTGTCTCTCCCCCACCCGGTCCTTTCTCTCCATGTACAATACAAGCTCCTCTCTATTCTCCCCCTTCCTGGTGCCCAGATCCCCGTGCTGTGCTCTGAACAGAGGACAGAGAAGAGTCAGGCTGGGCTTAGTAGCGTACCTTATGCTGCTGATGGTGCCAGTGGTAGTGGTGCAGAATCTGTGCTGCTTCAGTTCAGGACACCTTCACTAACAGACTTTCAGACTCCTCCAGTCTCCGTAGAATTAGTTGTTCTGGCTCTCTCTCCCTCCCATGCCACTGTTCACAAAATCACTGGTGCCCTGCTACACTCTATTGCAAGCTGCTGCACTCCTACAGGTCCAGAATAATGAGCAGGAACTCTGTCTCAAGCCGAAGCTGCCATAGCACACAAACTGCAAATGCTGAGGGTCAGAGTAGACTTGTTAGTCCCTCATGACTGGGCTGTCAATCCTTCAATGCAACCTGCAAAATTCAAGGAGGAAACACATGGAGTGAGTCCTCCACACTGCCTGCTGCAGATCAGATTCAGGGTTGGGTCAAGTGCCATGGATCCTCGATGTACTCTTGGCTGAACTTGAAGCCTTCAAGCTGTTTCCTTGTTGTCACTCACCGCTGCTGCTGCTGCCTGCTAATTGTCTGCTGACTCACACAAAAGGTGTCATCCTTCTCTCAAAAGGAAAAGATCAGGGAAACCACATACAAAAACTGGGGCTTTTATTGCCCTGCTTTGAAAAGCCCACCACTCTGACCCCACTCCTCAGCTAATTGCAATACTGTGGACTTGGGTTACTCTTGTTGCAATGTTGGAATAGCCAGTCAGCTTGTAGCATTGATATGCTACTGCCTTCATGGATCATTTCCTCTGCCTGGCCTGCAAGTACTGCCCCCAACAAAGCAAGTGATGAGTGACACATCACTCGACAATTCCCCACCCCCCACCCCCCTCCTGTTACTGGCCAGAAAACGGTCATTATTGTATGGGATAAAAATGTAGGAGGTGCATGAAAGAAAAGACATGGACTGTGTAGGCAGAATATTTACTGCCACAATACTACACACTCTGGGAAAAGCATATATAGCCGAGTACACTGCATATACCTGCCAATGTCAGTGTAGTGGGTGTTTCCTGGGAAAGGCTGGTTTATGAATGGTTTGTGGGAAAAACTGTTCCCCCAGATTGGACTTCATGTTTAAGTCCTCCCATTTAATGTTTGGTGAATAGATAATGCTTCTGTATACTTATGAACATTTGGCCTTTCTCTATTACCATGCTTTGTAGATTTAAGAGGGTAGCTGTAGGAAATAGAGGGACAAAACAGATTACCTCCCCCAACTCATGGAGAGGAGGACCAGAAACACTCAAGGGAGGAACCCCCCTTTGCTGAGAAACCTCTGAGAACCAATGGCTACTGCTGTGCCCGTCCTCTGGGTGAACTAGGAGAGATGATCCTAAATGCCTCTCTGAATTCTGGGTCTGGGTCAGGGATGTAGGATTTGATGGCTGACAACTACCATCTTCCAAGTCTCTTGATGACATGAGCTGGAATATTATTTCTCAATGTTGAAGTAGATGCTCCAATCCAGGATGAGTTGCCTGAATATGAATATGGATTAAGCCCAAGCCTTTGGAGAAGGGTTCTGATATGATCTACAAACCATTTTGTCATAATTGGAGATTAATTGTCTGAAGTTAACAGAGGAGATGATGGATTTGAGTCTGAGTGGAAGAGCATAACTTTTTCTAACCAAGATACTGGGCACCAAGTGTTTGATGAAGGATAATAGGTTATAAGAATTCCCTTATGTAATCTGTCAGTTTTTTGAGGAAGGTAATGCCAGGATACAATGGTCAGCCTTTTTCTGAAGTTTGTTGGTCTTAAGGAAGTTAGTAGAGCAGGATGATGACACAGTGAATTCTCCAGGACATAGGAATCCATAAAAAGTTAAACAAATAGCAGACAAAACCATGAGGTTGGAAGTAGATTCAAATGGCCCTAAATCCAGTTAATTCAACATGTTTCTCATTGTGGATCTGTCTATAGGAAGACTAAGAGGCATATTTGATATAGACACTCTTCGAAAACCCAGTAGAAGAAGTTTCACTGATGGATTGGAAAATAGTGATGGCAAGGATTGAGCAGATTGTGAGGAAGAGAACTGGATATCAGATTGATATTGCTTAAAAGTTCCATAGGATAAGCGCAAAACTTGATAGCAAAACACTGAAAATGCTAAAACACGGTCCAAAGAAATGGAAGTAGAATGAGAGGATTGCAAAGAACAAAATTTGGAATACTTCTTCCATGCTGTTGTATACATAGCTCTTGTGGACGGCGCTGGAGTAGCCCACATGATGGAGACAGCTTGCTGGCAATAAAACTCTAGATCATTATTAGGTCATTGAAGGAAGGTGGAGGAGTCATTACTGGATTTGCTGAAGGATGGAGATGGTGAAAGGTCTGAAAACCAAATCGAGATAATGCAACAGCTACTTCATTTGCATAGCCCAGTATTTGGAAACATTGAAATGTAAAATTATGAATAAGTGATAGCCAAGTCAGCCTCCACATGAACAGCATGATAGAATGGGATGAGGATTGTCCTTTGTTGATGATAGCCACAGTAGTTTTGATTATCAGAAAATATACTTTTTTGTAGCTACTCTTTTTTATCCACCCTGGCACTGGTGGCTGGTCTCTCATGATCCCCAGCCCTGTCCTCCACTCGCAGCTTAGATCTCGGCATACCCCACGGCTGTACCCACATGGCAGGGAGTCAGGGACCCCCCAACCCGCTGTCACACACGAATCTGGTGCTGAGGGTTACTGCCTGTTGTGGACATGGCACCTGTGGGGGTCTGATCATTCTGCCTACCAATGCCAGCTTTTCTCCTCCAAGTTTACTCCCCTTGAGCTGAGGCATGCAATGATGCCACAAGGAGCGAGCGCGCATGCTCCCGTATGTGCTCCTCCCAGCATCTGTCTCATCTCTCTCCCCTTTTGAAGCCTTGGTGTGCCAGTCCCCAGCTTCCACTAGGGGCCAGTCAAGCACTGACTGAAATGTCCCTCCTCCCCAGAGAAGGAGGGCAGTCCTATGGACGCTGAATCCCTCTCCTCCCCTGCTGACCCCCAGTGATCCATGCTCGTTCCCGAACATGGGTCACCAGCGTGGCACGAGGTAAGGTGTCCAGTGCCTCAGCCCTCAGAGAAAAGATGGATACTGATGGAAGGGCCCAATGCTAACCCCACTGGAAGGCAGCTGCCCCTACTGGGTATATCTTGAAGAAAGGAGATGTAGAGGAAAAGTCATAAAGTGACAAAATATCCAGAGGCCATGGAGCATCAATCCAGGACTGCTCAAATATAGCAGCATAGCCATGAGTTGGAAATGCATCAGTGTATATTCAGGGATGCATGCCAGGAGAAGGGTCCTCATGGAACATCGAATGGCCATTCCACACAGCTAGAAATAGGGACCACGTAGCAAGATCTTATTCTGCTGTGGCTGTGATTTGAACAAAATGCAATTCAGAAACTGATGAAGCCTGGGTCAAGAGTTAAGAATTGAGAGCTTGTGGGTTCATTCTCATAGTGCACTTGAGGTAATCCAGGAGAGAAAGGATTTCATGATTTGTACAGGAGGATTGAGTGGAAAAGGACTTTACTAAGGCTTGGATCCTAGACAGTTTATCAAGAGCTAAATGTGCTTCCATATGGTCAGTGTCCAAAATTATGCCCAGAAATTTGAGGGATGTTGCTGATCCTATGGTTTTCTCTTCAGACAAAGGAACTGATAGTTCATGGAAGAGCTGCCTGGACAAGAGCAGAAATATTGGCTGCTGGGGAAGAACTGGGTGGAATTATCAGGAAAATGTTGTCAAGCAAATGGATAATTGCTAGAAGGTGACAGACGTTAAGTAATGCCAAAAAAGTACATCAGCAAACATGTCAAAAGGTTTAGGTCTGCTGCAGCAGCCAAATGTGAGATGTATGGCAAAGTAATAACAGTCATCCCAAAACATTCCATATAGGTGCCAGAGAGATGGGTGAATGGGTAACAGTTTAAAGGCATACATTATATTGGCTTTTGAGAGCCAGGAGCAAGGACAGAAGCATTTTATGATCATAATAGAATCATCAATATGAGCATATGACAAAAAATACTCGACAGCAGGAATTAATTAATTAAAGCTAGGCATGGAAGAGAACTGAGGAGCTGATAAGTCAACAATGGGATGCTTCTAACCAGAAAATGTTCTAGTTGCAATGCCCATGGGATTGATGCAAGAGATAGGAAATGATAGATATTGAAAGGGATCCAGAAGGAATCCTTTTTGAAGTTCTTTCTGCAGCAGTTGATGAAAAGATATCAGGTTCTTTTATGGCAGACTGAAGATTACCACAATGGAAGGCAGCAGAGGGGAGCACAGAAATACCAGTGTGAAAACCATGGATGAACTCAAAGAGGAGATGCTGCATGACTGGACAAGAAGGATGGGAAGCTAGGAGCTTAGCCAGGGATGATATGACTGGAGTAGAAAGATGAATCATCTGTCATTAAGGAGGTCTAGGAGCATTTGGAGAGATATAGCATGCATGGACTTCACCTCGGAAACTTCAGATGTGAAGAAATACACAGTAGTGAAATGGGGCAGCCCTTTTCATTGAAGTTATTGCAAAATGATTTGCTTCAAACATTTTTAATGGGACTGCCATGAACATCCAGGTGAGCACAAGGGTTGGAGATTGTGTGAGTTAATCCTGAGAAGGAAGCAGAAGGCGAGCGTTTTTTTTTATTTTTTTTTATTTTTATTTTAGTCTTTGGTAACTGGGTAAGGCCCACTAGGCACAAGTGCCTGTTTTCAGGGGTGACCTGGGAGTACTGGGTGGTTAAGTGACTTGCTCAGAGTCACACAATATGCAAGTGAAGGTTGTGAGAATCAAACTCAGGTCTGGTCTGCTAGTTGTACCAAGTTCATTCACACCTCATTCCTCTAACCTCTAGGCTATACTGCCAGCCCTAATGATTGCGTCATTCTGGTTGGATAGGTGAATGAAAAGGAGAGTCAATGCCAGTGGACAAAGGGAAGCAAAATGGCTGAAAGAACTGCAGAGGGAACAGGAGTAGGCATTTTGTTCAGCAAAGTGACAGCAAGACAGTTTGTTATCTAGGACTGCCCAGTTCAGTTGAGTATTATATGGGCCAAGGCTGCCACAGCTTTAGCCAAAAAAGATCTATGATAGGCATAGAAATTAGTTTCACCATAGCACATACTTACATCTACTAAAATATATAAATAAGAGCCCAGTTCTTTGCATCATGCCAGAAATGCTGAACAAATGATTTTGCAGAAGAGGCTAAAAGCCAAGGCAAATTTGGACACTATCATTTTTTAAAGGAGGTGAGGATATTTAGATTTCAGTATTGCTAACACAGCACCACAGGAGACAATTCTTTTGTCCATGATGTCATGAGAAAAGATGGGAAGAGAGAGAGAGAGAGAGAGAGAGAGTAAGCTGATGTCCTTTCCATCAATAATGTTCTTGTGGAGGTGAGCTGGAATAAGGTAAATGAGAGAAATGATTGGAGGAGATAAGGAGGATGATGTATCTGAAGTGAGGAAAGGCAATTGCATCAAAGGAGTTGGTATATTGATGCGAGGAACAGTACCCTGAGGAGGAAGAAGGTCTGGAGCACTACTAGTGGATGGGTTGGCAGCAGTAATCAATGGATTGGAGGGTTAAGAAGGTTGGATTGGAATTCAGATCTCAAGTGACATTGTGCGTGATTACAGATCTGAAACTGATAATGAAATCACAAATTTTGGATATCGGCGAGGATTCAAGTTGAGTAACAGGTTGGCTGGGACCTAGTTTGCCACTGGATGAGGCAGCAAGGCCAGAAATAAGTCATATAGTTCCTGCTTGCAAGCAGAAGCCGAGTAGTGGATTCCTTGTTAAGTAGATTTGGCCACTTGGCAGGGTACAGTCCAGTCTTTGATAGAATGGTTGTTCTTGGAAGTTAACTTACAGGCTGGGGGAGCTTGAAAAGAATTCTGAGATGATTGACAAGGATTAACTTTGATTTGTGGAGTCATGATGTCTGGTGGCATAGGAGTAGCCATGTCAGTCAGCAGGTCCTACGGAATTGAGTTAATAAAATTAGGAGAGGACAGGAACTGGAAGAAACAATATGATGAAAAGACTTCCATCCCAGACTGACATGGGAAGTGTATGGCAATCAATACTTTGAATTTCGATTAGGGACAGAGATCGCCGATTGATAGAAAGGATGAAGTGAATTAAAACAGAACTCCCATTCCCAGTAGCTATGGCAAGTCCACCAACACTCAAATACCGCCTAAGGTGTGAGTTAGTGAAAGAGACTGTCGAACACTAGAATAGGTTGGAGTCAATTGGTAGTAGGGATAGAATGAATGAAACAGAACTCCCATCCCCATAGATGTGGCAAGTCTACCTGCTCTCAAATACCACCAAGGTATGAGTTAGGGACAGAGACTGTCAGAGCAAACAAATAGGATGAATCGAATGACATCCTCAGCAGACAGGGCAAGTCCACCTTCACTCTGTACCTCACTAGGTAGGATTAAGGATGGAGACTGTCAGAATGATGATATAGACTGAAGGCTGATGGAACAGGACTACCATTTCTGCTAGACAGAGCAAGCCTTCCTACACTCGATACCCCACTTGGTAGAGTTAGGGATGGAGCTGTGAGGCTGCAGGTTTGTGCTGAGTGAGACAGAGCAGTAGGAGCTGCAGTACTAAAAAAGAGACAATAAGGATTATGAGTAAATAGAGGGAATAGGGACAATTGAAAGGAAATAATAATGAAGGCAGACAAGATAAGGACAAGGGGAACATAACTGATGAGGCACTGAAAACAAACATGAAGGAGCCAATGAATGAAACAGCTTAACAATGATCATGCTACACAAATAGGGGATATGAGAAGATTAATGAAGGCTCATCACACTGTGTAATTACAAGAAATAGGTTACTGATATAGGAGAAGTAGATTATCTAGAGAACCTGAGGTGCCTATCACTTTAAGAGCTCTGGGAGTACTCACAACCCAGAAGTGCTATTGAGAAATGGAGAGGCACTCTGACAAGGGTATTTCATGGAGTCCCCTGATTTATTTCACTGCGACACCTGATGCCTTCAGAAGAAAAAAACAGGAGTTAGATGGTGAATATACACATAAATGGAGGAGTACTGTGCAAAATGAAATGTGGTGGATATGCCCTGGATAGCAAAGCCACAATGCTAGAATGGAAACAACAACAATGATAGAAGGCAGGCATGGAAACCCCACCCCCAAAACAAAAAAAAACAACAACACAGGACAATGAGAGTGAAAACAAGGTAGGATGGAGGGAAGCACAAAAAAATAAAGCAAAGTGGGGAGAGAATGAGAGGGGGCAGCCACAGAGATGACTGTTGGGGGTTGGGGGACAAACAAACAGAGAACAAAAACAAATGGAGGGAGAAGGGGAAGGCACAGCCAGATATGGAGGAGCAGAGATGAGCAGGAAACAGGGGCAAAAGCAGCAGCAAATGGAAGAAAAAACAGAAGGCACAGACACACAACAACATAGGAACTCAGAGCGAGAGAAACAGCAGTTCCAAACGTGCTAAGCATGGGCTGGTGGGAAAGGCTGGTTTATGAATGATATGTTAGAGGAACTATTCTCTCACATTGAGCTTCAGGCTTAAGACCTCCCAATATTGCTTCTCAGTTGGCCTATCCTGGGTAAATACAATTTAAAACTGTATAAACTCTATGGAGCTTCATCACTTGATCCCCTCCAGCTAATGATGACCGGTCAACCAATGACCGCATACTATGTACTGTATAGGATCATTGATAGTTCTCTCGGTAACTGGCCATGGTGTTGTGAGGAGGGCTGTGCCAGTCACTGGCTCCAGTCAGGTTGAGGGGAGCAGGGCGGTGGGTCACTGCCTAACAGGGTGGGGGGGCCACTGGACTACCAGGGATTGGGGACATTTTATTTCTTATACGGATTGGGGCCGGGGAGGGAAGACCCACTAGACTACCAGGGATACAGGGAAATTTTATTTCTTATACAGATCAGGGCTGGGGATGGGGGACCCATTAGACTACCAGAGATAAGGGGACATTTTATTACTTATACAGATTAGGGATGGGGAGGGGGCACCAACTAGACTACCAGGGATACAGGGATTGGGTGGGTTATTTTATTCTACAGACAGTGATTGTCTCTGGGGGGGGTGACACAAGGATACAGGGATTGGGAAGACTTTTTAATATCATCACAGTGATCAGGGCTGGGGAGGGACCGCTGTACCACCAGGATTCCCTGCCCTTAACTGTGGGCAGCCGGGTCTGTGCACTAGTTAGGGCAGGGCTTCACAAGCGTAATTCAGCACTGCTACTGGGAGCCAATTTGTGCTTCAAAAACATTTTAATATTGTGCTGCACCACATATATATCGGGGACCCCTCATTTGCATAGGCACAGCACAATACTGTGTGTGTTGGCACTGTCAGGGGTGCATCATGCATCTGTGCATCTGTGCCCTTTGAATATGGGCACCCCCCAACAGCTGGCCCATTTCCAGGTATGTGCAATGTATCCTGTGTTGCACCCACACATCCGCCTTGAAAATGGGGCCCTATGAGCTTTGAGAACTTGGGGGGCCCATTAAGGTCATATCTTTAGATTGCACCCCCTTTCCCATTATAAGTCAATGGCATTGATGTGTGAGCTACCATGAATCACTTCAGAGCTAGGCAGGACGAGCCCTGGCAAACCCCCTGTAGTTCCAGCACTGCTTTTACCCCTGACTGTCTTCTTTTCAGTGTGTTACTGTTCAGCATTAGTTAAGGGAATGAAATGGCCAAGAGAATGAGGGATGCAGAACAGCACATCACTTCACAGTACAGCTTTTAATATAAACAAGTATTCGTCAATGGCAAACGTTGGTTGCTTTTTAAACAATTTGATGTTTTTCCCAAAAAGCTCAATGGCGAGTCTAGTCTGCATACCCACAAGACCTCACTCATTGCAGCACCACCCCAGGTGTGGCCTCATCATTGATCTATATAGAAGTAACACTACCTCCCTTTTTCTGCTGGTGATACCCCTCCCTGTGCAACCCAGCATCCTACTAGCCTTTCCTACTGCCTTATCTCACTTCTTTGTGACCTTCTTGGTATGCTGAACAGAGTACATGAATGCTGTAACTAATAAAGTGAAAAAGAATGAGTACCATAGTTGGCTGACATAAATTGATAGGGAAGGTTCTTTCTAATAGTTGTCAGAGAGCAGTAAACAGCATGGAAGGTCAGGCACCAGACGAGGGTCAGCCCTGTTGTAAGAGAAGGGAAGTGGCACTGGAGAGGGCATGCTGATGCATTAACAAAGTTTTTTACAATGAATTTCCTTACTTTTGAGATAGTGTAATTGTATTGGACCCTATACTTGAATTCCTGCGTAGATGTGCATATGTATGTAGGTATGGAAATGCATACAGACATAGAAACATAGAAATTGTCAGCAGATAATGACCACTAGGCCTATCCAGTCTGATCATAAGCCCTGTACTTGATTACGGCTTCCAATCCTTCCTCTACTTTACCTCTATGGTTCCCCTACGCCTGTCCCATGCATGTTTAAATCCACTCACAGTAGTTACTCCCACTACCTCCTGTGGCAGACTATTCCAAGAGTCCACTACCTTCTCCATGAAGAAAAATGTCCTCACATTATTTCTTAACATGCCTCCTTCCAATTTCATGTCATACCCCCTCGTTCTTGTATTCCTCCTGCAGTATCTCCTCTGCACCTTGTTTGTCCCTTGAGGTACCTGAATGTTTCTGTCATGTTCCCTCTCTCCCTCCTCCAGCGAGTACATATGGAGGTCCCTTAATCTTCCCTCACAAGTTTTGGGGTGCAAGCTCTGTACCATGTTAGTGGCCCTTCTCTGGACTGTTTCCAGCCTATTTATGTCCTTTCAGTGGTGCGGCCTTGGAGCTGCACACAGTACTTCACGTGAGACCTGACAAGAGTTTTCTATGACGGCATCACCACCTGCCTCCTGGTGCTAGCAAAAACCTTGCCTATGCACTCCAGCATACCAGTGCCCTCCCCCCCGCACTGCCTTTGCATTCTGCTTTGACATTTTCAGGTGATATGAAATAATAACCTCAGGTCCCTTTGTTCCTTGGTTACTGCCAGCAACTCCCCTCCTATCCTGTAGCTCTTCACAGGGTTTCTATGTCCCAGGTGCATAATTTTACAGTTCTTTGAATTAAACCTCATTTGCCACTCCTCAGACCATTTCTTTTTTCACTTTTTCTTTTTATTGAAATTTGAGTATATAAGAAAGCACACATCTTATACAATAGAAGACTATCCTCCATGTAAGGTATAAAATATCACTTAGCAAAACACAGCATTTAGGGTAAACATATTGCAGAAGCCTTGTATACATGTATTAATAATAAAACATAAACCTAGACAGGATGTAAGTGGAGAGCAGAAGGGTTGCAATCAATAAGGTATTATAGGATCAGAAACAGCAACCATGTACATAATACATGCTAGGGCAGGCTATGGCAAGGCACTCAGTACAATGCAAAAAGTGATAAATGTGGTAATATGAACAATGTTCAGTAATGGAGAGGTGAAGATAAGAGAAAAGTGTGCAAGGAAAGAAAAAAGAGAGAAAAAAGCAAGGAAGAAGGGAAGGAGAGAGGGAGAAAACAGGGAAGAAGGGGAAAAAAGAGGAGAAATCTGTTCACAAAAGTTTTGAGAAAACCTAATCTGAAAGCAAAATAAGAAAGACAGCTAAATATCCCTAAGTATTAGGGTCTAGAAGAACTAGGTTCATGTACTTGAAGTGACCCTGTCAACATCTGTCATATACAGTGAGTCAGTTATGAGTAACATGAGATAATCGGTCAAGAGAGGCATACTGAGAGAGGTTTTGAAGAACATCTGAAAGAGAAGGCACCAGAGTTGATTTCCATTTCATAAGAATCAGACGTTTGACCAGAAGATAAAGTATTGTTTAGCCATCTAAAATGTGCATGTGAGAAGAGAGATCTATTGGGGATAAGGATGCCTAGAAGGAATAGCTTGGGGCCAAAAGGTATTTTTTGTCCTGTTACTCTGAAAGCAAGTAAACAGACTTTATACCAGAGCTTATTAATGGGAGAGCAAGATCACAAGATATGAAGTAGATCCCTGTTGGCCAAATTGCAGTGCCAGCAATTATTACTATTTAATAGGCCCATTCATTGAAGCACAGAGGGGGTTCTATACCAAAGATGTAGGATTTTAGTTTGTATTAAAGAACTATGGGCATCTTTAATGGTATTTTGTGCAATATGCCAACAATTACTCCATTGTGCGTCTGAAATATTGTAGTTAAGAAGAGTACTCCATTTATTTTTGGCCTGCATAGACTGATCAGGTAGATTATCAATAATGTCTTTGTAAATGGAGCTACTTAATTTTACTGATAAATTAGTCCAGTGTGAGATGTATGGGTTTAGAAGAGTATGCCTATACACTAAACTAGAAAGAGAGTTATAAGCTGCCTGAATTTGTAAAAACTTCCAGAAGTCCTGTTTAGTAAGTTTCCATGTGACCTGCAAGTCTGAGAATGATCTAAGAGTGAATGAATTCTGGTCCAAGATATCTCCGAGAAAGAAAATGCCTTTGTTCCTCCATGTACGACAGAAAATTGGGTGATCTTCTAGAGTGAGCAGTGGATTGCCCCATAAGTGGACATAAAACCAGGGTGTTGGATTGGATTTCAGGAATTTGTGGGTTAGTTTCCAATAAAGAACAGAGGGTGATATAGTTGGGTGAGATTTTAGTTTAGAGGAAATGGGATTAAAAATGAAGGAAGTGGGAACTCCTCCCGGGCACAATGTGGATTCCATTGCAACCCATAGTGGTGAGTGAGGGGAGGGTTTCTGAAACCATTTAATGGTTTGGGCCATTCAGAAAGCCCAGAGGTAGCCTTTGAACCAGGGGAGTCTGAATCCCCCTTTTTTCCAATGTGATCGAAATTTGTTGTGGTTAAATCTCAGTGGTTTCCCATCCCAGATAAAGTTACCTATTAATGTATCAATTTTAGCAAAAAAGGAGGATGGTAAGACTAAAGGAATATTGTCAAAGAGGTAAAGAATCTTGGGAGAAATGGACATCTCAATGGTTACAATTTTCCCCATGAAAGAGAGATTAAGAAGCTTCCATCTATCCAGAATTGTTTTGATGTTATCAAATAAGGAGTTAAAGTTAATGTCCCATATCTTCCCTAAGTTACTAGTAATTCTGATTCCTAGATATGTTATACCCTGTGGTGACAAGCAGAATCCAAGAGGTATGTTTATAAAGGCTTTACAGTGGTCGTTAAGGGGCATCGTTTGTGATTTGCCATAATTCAAAGCAAGGCCAGAAATTTTAGTAAAATTATTAAGCAAATCAACCAACAGGGGCCCAGCCTCATTCAGGTTTTAGAGTAAGATTAAGAGGTCATCTGTATAGGAGACAGAAACATATCTTTGAATTGCTCACAGGTATGCCCATAATGCCAGAAGATTGACGTAAACAAGCAGTCAGGGGTTCCATGGCTAAAATAAACAGGGAAGGTGACAGGGGACGGCCTTCTCTAGTTCCCCTTGCTAGATGAAAGTAAGAGGAAAGGGTTGAATTAGTAAGTACTTTAGCAACAGGGAGTTATATATGATCCAGGAGCAAAAGGTATGAGAAAGACCGAAATAAGATAAAACTTGATGAAGGCAGTCCCAGTTTAAGGAATCAAAGGCCTTCTCAAAATCAATAGCTATGGCTGCAGCTGGTGTCTTGAGGGATTTGGCTTTGTGAATGAAATTAAATAAGGAACGTAGGTAATCAGAACCAGATCTATGTTTAATAAAACCAACTTGCGAACAATGAGTTAGCTTGGGAATCAAGGATTCAAGTCAAGAAGTTAGTAGTTTAGCAAATATCTTCCCATCCATGTTAAATAAAGAGATGTGCCTGTAACTTGAGGGGTGAGTAGGGTCTTTTTCTTTCTTAGGGATTAGGGTTAGGATTGCTTCGGTGCAAGATGGGGAAGCTTGCCAGTATTGGAAGCTTCTTGATAAACATTAAGAAGAAGGGAACATAAGGTGTCGGAAAACATTTTATAGAAATCAACAGGGAATCCGTCACCCCCAGGGGATATGCCAGAGTTCAAGGAAGACAAAGCTTTCTGGATTTCCTGAAGCGAGAAGGGTTCATCTAAAGAATTTGTTTCAAGAGTAGAAAGATAAGGAAAATGTAACGATTTAGGAAACAGTTGAATTTGTAAAGCAGATGGAGGATTTGTGTTATAGTTTTTAATAAAAGGTTTTCATGATACGGTTTATAGAGGGGTTGTCAGAGTGAATCGTACCCTGTTCATCTTTTAGGCTTAGGATGTGTCATTCCATTTGTTGTGCTTTGAGCTGGTAAGAGAGGAGTTTCCCATTTTTATTGCCATGTTCCCAAAACTTATATTTAAGTTTAAACAAGGCCAGTTTGGTTTTAGGAGAAATTAACTTGTTAATTTTAACTCTAAGTTGAAGAATTTCAAGATGAAGTTGAGAAACAGGACAGTGCTTATTAGAAGAAATGTATAAATTCTCTTTAGCCTTAAAAGATTTTTCCAAGTCAGCCAGCTGTTGCTACCTTACTCTTTTCCTATGTGCAGCACAACTGATAATTTTCCCTTGAATCGTAGCTTTAAGAGCGTCCCATACAGAGGACATAGAAAATTTGGTTGGGGTATTGTGAAAGAGGAAGTCCTGAATTTGTGCTTTGATCATGGGTAAGAAATTGGGATCCTTGGGAAAGAGAGGGTCCGGCCTCCACTAAGAAGATTTAGGTGCTAATGGGCCCCACAAAAGTTGCAATTTGACAGGGGAATGGTCTGAGATTATGATGGGAGAGATGGATGAATCAATATTTTTTTTCCATTATAACAGGAGAGGCTAACCAGTAATCAATTCTACTGTATGTTTTATGTAGAGAGGAGTAAAAAGTAAATTCTCAATCATGGGGGGTGAAGGAGGCACCATACATCAGCTAATCCAACATCTTGCATTAGTACTGAGAGGGCTTTAATACTTTTAGGGTGGGCCTCTGTAGTGGCACTACTTCTGTCAATGCTGGCTTCTAAAGCTAAGTTAAGATCCCCTCCAAGAATAACTGGTGTATTGTCAGTGTTAAAGGATAGAATCTGTTGAGCTAAATTATGAAAACTCTCCGGGTAATCAGAGTTGGGTGCATAGACATTAACAAGCAGAAAAGGACCAGAATTAGTATTCAGTTTGACCATCACCCATCTGCTGTCAGTATCGTAAACGGAGTTTATAAGGGACCATTTGAGACTCTTATGAATAAGAATAGTAACTCCATTTTTTTTGAGGTATAGGATGATTTGTAGATCTGACCAACCCAATCTTTTTTAAGTCTACGGACATTCTCTGCTAATAATGTTGTTTCTTGAAGATGAGCAATTTGTGTTTTATGTTTTTTGAGATGTGAAAGAATTTGCTTCCACTTACAAGGAGAATTAAGTCCCTTCACATTCCATGTATATAAAAGTATGTCACTCGTATTATTAGTATTAAAGAAAGGGAATAATCACTGTAGTGTGAAGGGACAAATAAATGAGGCAGAGGATGATTAGAATACAGTATAGAGAGCTTACGTATATGCAGAGAGTGGCAGGAACATTCAAGCCAAAAAACGTGAGATGTATGATACATGAGTAACACAGATATCTTATTAAAGTTATAATAGAGATGGGGAAGGAGAAAATTCATTAACAACAACAACAATACTAGTAAGCTAAATAATGAAGAAAACGTTTTATGGGTGTGAGGAGATATGAGTCAGCCAACTGGCTAAGAGACTCACTCTCACAACACTCTGGGGTGTCGATGTAGGGAGGAGACTAGGGAGGATCGGTTATGAATATTTGCCTAAACCTAAGTCTGATCCCAGTAATATTACAAAGTAAGTATTCCTGAGAAGCTAAACTGAAAGGGAATAATACCAAGAAAGGCAGGGGACTGTAATAACCTCAGCTTAATTCTAAGCTAACAGGACAAGGTATAAGGATAAAGCTAAACACCAGAACTTATTTATAAACATTAGTAGTAATAGTACAAGATATACCAAATTGAAATAGCAGTAAATTAAAGAACCATATACAAGATGCCAGTACAGCCTAGACATAGAGCAAGGAATTCAGGGAGCCAGGTGGAATGTAAATGAACAAATATAAAAGGAAAAGTAGATCATTACCACATTAGAGGGACTCTGAGTATGCTTTGCAGTGCAACAGAGTAAGTACACAATAAATACAATATTGAGGGGGAAGGAAGAAAGGGGAGGTCAATTTAAACCCTTACGCTCTGAGCCAAATGCAAATCGGGATTATGTGGAGAGGTATAGGCTTCGATGATAACTGTAGACAGAAGAGATAGTCATAGCAAAGATCAGCTCTGATTACTCAAAAATCACCTAAATAGGTGTTATATGGGGTGACTAGGTCTAGAAAAATTAGGCCCAGTGAGCCCCAAAACAGGAGGGACCACGCAGCAGTGGATTTCTATAATGTCTATGGGCTTCGAGTAAAATAAGGAGCATAAGGAAGATGTAGCTTGACAATCCTTTGCAACAGTGCACCAAACGTAGCCCACCTCTTTGAGTGCTAATGATAGCTCCATATTGTAAACAGGAGGTAGTAAGAATAATGGAGCGTAGGGAAGGAGACAGATTAAATGTGGTTGCCAATAATACTTAAGAGCCTGTCATTAGGAGAGGGAAGGGGTAAGTTGCCTTGTAATATATAATAATTTCCATATGAAAAAAGAAAAGGCAATAATCAGGATGCATACCGATTGAAGATATGCAACTGAACAGCCAAAAGACTATAAACCTGATGCACTGCTAAATTGGAGAGTAAAAGGCTAGATACAGAGAGCCTGTTTAGTGAGGTAATGTATAAGATGTTAACACTAAAATAATGGACTAGAAAAACATTGCTGATATACCAAAGTTTCCTTGAAGAACTTTAAGCTGCTCATTTAAACACTGCAACAAAAAGTAAATTGATCGCGCCGTGATGTACAGCCTTTGCTTTCTGCACCTACTTAGAGCGAAAGCAACCAGGTAGCATAGACTGTAGAGCTGGCGGGTAGGCAGAAAAAGTGTACTGGCACTCAATTTAAGTATTCTGGAAGCAAAATCTACCAAGATATAGCAACTGTGACCATATTACTGATCATATAAGCTCATGACACCTTAGATTTATTAGCAGGATTGTGACTATTGATGTTCTTGCTTTTGGTCTTTGCCCTACGTTTCCTTTTGGGCAGCTCTAAAGATTTGAGGTGGGGGGGGACTTGCAACAACTTCTGCCCATGAAGTATCAGCAGAAATACATCCTTGAGGTACAGGGCCCAAATTAGAGGGATGTTTGTCTGAAATTTGCTGGGAAAGATCCTCCTGTGAGGAGTGCATGTCATCCTCCAAAAGAGCAAACTTATTGCTCAAGGGAATAGAGGGGTTGATTTGAAGGTGAGAGGCTGCAGCTTGGGGTGTTTGAGGTGAAACCTAGCTAGAACAACATGAAAGTCTTGAAGAGTAATGTCCCAACAGAAGCTTCTCTTGCAGCCATGTTGATTGCCTTGGGGTCAAATCAGTTGCGGTGTTGCTGCTTGGGGCTGCGAGTTCTGCAACACTTTCCCCATGTTCCTGTACCTCGTCATCGACCCTCCGTGCAGATAGCAAAGCTGTGCTCAGGTTGCCAATTGCTGCTGAATCTCCCAGGGTAAGATTGCAGAGAGAGACCTCCAGATAGTTGGCTAAGGCGTCAGGGGTTTCAAAATCCTTGAAAGAAGAGCCTGAGAAAAGGCGTAGTGGCCTTCCTTCTGATGGTTAAATCTTTTGAAAAGTCTCTGTAGATGGAAATATTAAACTCTTGCCACTGAAGTTTCCCCATTTCTCTGGCTCGTTTCAGTATTAATTCTGTGTGGGAATAGTTCAAGAAGCGAGCAATGATAGGCCTTGGTAGCTGGTCTGATGTTGGCCTGGGATCCAGAGTGTGGTGAGACCGCTCAATGATTAACGTTAGGTCAGGAGGCAGTTTCAGCATTGCAGGTTGCACATGTAATAAAAGTGCAGTAGTGTCACCTAATTCTACACCTTCAGGAAAGCCAAAAAATCATAAATTGTTGCAGCGATTACGATTTTCAATATCGTCAATTTTGGCTTGTAGGGATTTAATAGTTTGATCTTGATTGTGGGCTGTAGCCTGGAGATCATGAATAGTAGTGGTGTTACAGGCCATTGCTTTCTCATTAAATGCAATTTTCAGGCTAACAGTTTCAAGAGTGGTCACATTCTGTTGGGTGGAGGTTTTTAGATCATTAATCTCAGCCATCAGTTTAGAAAACATTAACTTCCACTCTAGCAAGTGAGCTTTGCTGTACTTGGAGATCTGCCATAATGCTGAAGGATGAGGCCTAGTATGCTGCAGTACAGTGTAGAATAATTGAATATAAGTAGATGATGGATCAAAACTGACTTACAAACTGTGTCAGGCAGTAAGATTACAGCATGGTCACAGGAGTTGGTACCAAAGAAAGGTCTGGTGAAGGCTGGATAAGGTTAGATTGCAGTCATTCCTGCAGAGATTCTGAACTATGCTGCCATCTTCTGCCTGGTCAGGCCATGCCCCCTCAGACCATTTCTGAAGCCTGCCTACTTCCTTTCTCAAGTTCTCTGCCCCTTCTGGAGTACCCACCCTGTTATAGATCTTGGTGTCATCTGCAAACAGGCATTTCTTTTGTTCCAGCCTCTTTGTAATGTCACTAGTGAGTACATTGAACAGGACTGGTCCAAAGACTGATCCCTGTGGTGCCCTGCTGGTCACTCTCCTGTCCCCATATTGTACTCCATTTACCACCACCCACTGTATCCTGTCTGTTAGCCAGTTCCTAACCCTGTTCACCACCCTGTCCTATGCCCAGACTACCCATCTTGTTAATAAGCCTCTTATGTGGGACGGTGTCAAAGGCCTTGCTGAAACTGAGGTAGGCAACATCCACCGCCTCCCCATTTACTTCCTTCATCACCCAATCAAAGAAATCTGTCAGATTCATGTGACACGACCTACCCTCTGTGAATCCATGCTACCTAGGGTCATGGGCACCGATGGCTTGTAAATGTTCCACTATCCTTTCTTTAAGCAGTGTGTGCATGATCTTCACCACTAGTGATGTGAGGATGACTGGCCTATAGTTCCCTGTCTCCTCCCTACTGCTGGATTTGTGTAGAGGGACCATATGTGCCCTCCTCCAATCCTCTGGCACCACTCCTGTGTTGAGTGACTCCATGAAGATGGCTACCAGAGGTTGAAACATAGAAATTGTTGACAGATAAGGACTGCTAGGTCCATCTAGTCTGACCATAAAGCCACGTACTTGACTACAGCTTCTGACCCTTTCTCAGCTGCACCTCTATGGTTCTTCCATGCCTGTCCCATGCATGTTTAACTCCCACCACAGTACTCTGTCTCACCATCTCCTGCAGCAGACCCTTCCATGTGTCCACCAACCTCTCTGTGAAAAAAAAAATCCTCCTATTCCCTCTTAGCCTGCCACCTTCCAATTTCATGTCCTTCCCCCTCATTCTTGTACTCCTCCTGTATTGGAAGATGTCTTCCCTCTGCACCTTGTTTATACCCTTGAGGTATTTGACTGTCTCTATCATGTCTCCTGTCTACCTATTCTCCTCCAGTAAGTACATATTGTGGTCCCTTAATCTCTGCTTGTTTGTTTGTTTTGTGGTGCAAGCCCTGTACCATCTTAGTCACCCTTCTCTGGACCATCTCCAATCTGTTTATACCTTTCGAAAGTGCAGCCTCAAGAACTGCACACAGTACTCCATGTGAGGCCTGACCAGGGTTTTATATAACATCATCACTACCTCCCTCTTTTTGCTGGTAATACCCCTGCTTATGCACCCTAGCATGCCACTGACCCCCCTTGCTGCTTTTGTAGTCTGTTTTGACATTTTCAAGTCATGTGAAATTATAACTCCTAGGTTCCTTTGTTCCTTGGTGACTGACAGCAACTGCCCCACCCCCGTAGTTCTCCCCAAGGTTTCTATGCCCCAGGGGCATAATTTTGCACTTCTATGATTTAAACCTCAGTTGTCGCTCCTCAGACCATTTCTCAAGCCTGCCTAGGTCCTTTCTCATTTTCTCCACCCCTTCCGGAGTATCTGCCCTTTTGCAGATCTTGGTGTCATCTGCAAACAGGCAGACCTTTCCTTCCAGCCCCTCTGCAGTGTCAGTAATGAAGAAATTGAGCAGGACTGTCTCAAGAACGGATTCCTGCGGTACCCCACTGGACACACCCCACCCCAGATTGTACCCTGTTTACCAAAACCCTCTGTCTCCTGTCTGTTAGCCACTTCCTAAGGCAGTTCACCACTTTGTCTACCATGCCCAGACTACCAATCTTGTAGCCAGCCTGGTGGTGGTGAGGGTTGAGACGCTGGATGCCACACCTCATGCCACACTGGTGACCCGGGTTCAGGAACTCACCCCGGGCCATCAGGAGTCAGCAGGAGAAGGAGAGGATTGAGCATCCTGAGGACAGCTCTCCTCTCCCGGGAGGGAGAGGGGTTCGTGCTTGGTGCTTGACTGGCCTCTGATGGAAGTCAGAGGCACAGCAAGCGCAGAGCTCACTAGGGGATGGAGAGTGGTGACATCAGTAGTGATGCCATGATGTCTGGGTACATGCCACTCCTCCAGAACAAGGGAAAAAAATGCCCTCCAGGCCCTGGGAAGATGGAGCACCAGAGCAGACCCCTAATTGCTCACAGCTGCCTGGCCATCCGGTCCCCTACGAAACCAGAACTGTTCAGGGGTGTAGCACCCCACCTTATCCCTGCCCAGGAAAAGAACTGCGGCTCCATGGGGGTGAACCAGAGAACTCAGGTAAGGTGGCTGAAGTGGAGGCAGACTCCACTGGTGCTTCTGATGGTGCAGAGCCTGGAGAGATGGGAGGGTGGATAAAGAGAGATTTAAAAAAAAAGGACTACCAATCCTGTTAATAAGCTTCTTATGTGAGACAGTGTTGAATACCTTCCTGAAATTGATGTAGGCAATGTCCATGCCCCCCCTTGATTAATGTCCTTCATCACCCAGTCAAAGAAATCTATTAGATTCGTCTGACATGACCTGCCCACCGTTAGGCCTGATCAGAGTTTTATATAATGGCATCACTACCTCCCTCCTTCTGCTGGTGACACCCCTGCCTATGCACCCCTTGTCATTTTTTCTCATTTTGACCCCAAATTTTCAACACAGTCTTGCCACCGTACCTCATAAACCCCATAGGCAAAAATTTCTTAATCTGTGGCTAAATGCCATTCCGCACCACGGGTGTGGAAACTCATTTTAGGCAGGATGTGTGAAATGACAACTGTACTGTTCATGAGATTGTGTGAAGAAATGGCTAGGTAGAAAATTTGGAGTCAAAGTACAAAAAATTGGCAAAGTTACGCACGTGTAGGAAAATTTCAATGAATGCACTTAACTCTGTCTTTTGTTGGGATCACGTGATGAGGTCGACTAAGTAGCAGTCTTCTTGTGGAGCTCCTGCCTATCTGGAAATCAACTACCTTCTAGAGTGAATCTAGCTATCATCTTCCACTAACAAAACTTCTCAAGTGTATATCTAGCTACCAGCAGTCAAGTTAAGTGAGTATGCGAAGCAACAATGGACGCGGAGATGCGTCTAGCTCTCCCCAAACACACACCACCCTCCACACCAGAGAAGCAAAGTAAAAAATCTAGGCCGCAAGCTCTGGCCTCTGGAAAAACTACTACTGCCACTCCAGACCCAAATCTCCTGACAGTGGAGCACTTCTTAGCAGAATTCCGCCCTTTTAGAGAAGAGGTAAAATCTCTTACCGGGGAAATGAGAATCATGGCCACTGCTCTGGAGGATATTTCTCGTCATGCTGGAGACAGCGAGGTGCGCATTAAGTCACTGGAGAAGAAGGCAGATCAGGTCGAGCCTGAATTTGCCACCATTGGGCAAAGGGTCACACGGCTAGAAGCCAAGACTGAAGATCTGGATGGATGCAGTCGGCGCGACAATGCCGTACTGATTGGTCTCCCAGAAAAAGAGGAGGACACCAATGCAGTAATGTTCATACAAAAGCTGGTGCAGAAATTGGTTGGCCCGTCTCCATTTGGCCCTGTGTATTCCATAGAAAGGGCCCACAGAGCATTAAGGCCAATGCCCCCACCCGATGCATCGCCTCGCCCTCTAATTTTCTAATTTCTCAGTTTTCAAGAAAGGCAGCATTTCCTAACTAAGATCAAGGAGCTGCAAGAGGTGAAGTGGGAAGAACATAGGATTCGGGTGGCTCAAGATCTGCCTGCAACAATACTCCAAAGGCGAACCGCATTTCACCCAGTAGTATCAAAATTAATCCCAGCAGGACTAAAATTTAGTATGTTGTATCCGGCCAGACTTCAAATCAACTGCAAGGTCAGTGGAAAAGTTTTGAGGACCCGTCTGTCGCAGAGAGCGAGCTTACAGTGGCCCTTCCTGATCTCTTTAAGCTGCGCTAAAAGGTTGGAGTGCAAGTCTGGATTTCACTTGGTATTCTCAAGATGACTTTGGGACTATGGTGTTATTTCATTTAACCACAGAGCAAGAAATGGGTATCATGGACCAGTTGATGGACGAATTTCCCCTTAGTAAAGTACTTGGCCAAACTGTATTAGCTTAGAAGATGGTTTTACTTGGTACAGAGTTGGTGCCCTATCATTTCAGTTTACAGTTTGCCACAGGACATAGTTTTATTTGAGCGACAAATCTGTACGTGTACCAGAGTTAAAACTTCCCATCAGATCGCTCTTGAGTTCCACTGGAAGTCTTTAATTCAAGCACTGGGCATTTTTAGTGCTTCACAATTGCTTAATTAACTGGATAACGGCATTCCTCCCCTTATCTCAGATCTTTTGCCTCAATGTCTTGGGCCACATATTTGTTAATGTACAGGGTTTGTACTGCTTCCACCTTAGTTTATTTACCAAGACATCTTTTAGCTGTTAGATTGCAACAATAGCAAAATGTTGCAGTTCTTTATTTTGGTCACGAGAGGTGAGTATTGTATATCATTTTATTCTATCCACCATGCTTCTATTATCAAGGTTTTTATGGTTCCAGTAGTTAACATATTATGTTTACAGCTATAGGGCTAATACTTGGATACTGTGTTTAGGGCAGCCCACAGAGTTTTGGAAACAAAAGGGTAGGAGCAGGAAGGATAGAGGCTTGGTTTGCCGGTACATCACAGGTAGTGTGTTTATTGTGTGATATCTGGAGGCGGGGGGCAATTACCTCCGGTCTCATTGTTTTCGACTCATATTTTGATGGAATATTACAGGGGATGGGGAGGGAGGGAGGATTAGGGTATTACATTTTAATGTTTTATGTTTGGGTATCTGTACAAGGGAGGGGTTGGGGGTCTGGGAGGGGAAGATGGCAGGGGCTCTTGGAGTTGGACGACGAAATGCATCACCTGGGTTGTGACATGATGGGGGTCATGAAAGTGTATTACTGGCTGTATATGTACAATACAAAATTGGTTTAATTATATGGCTGGACAAATAAAATTTACTTTGTGGAATGTGAGGGGGGTCAGAAATAAAACAAAACGCTATCAAATTTTAAAGTATTTAGGTCATATAAACGCTGATATTGCTTGTCTACAGAAAACACATTTGTTAGTTTCTGAGGCTGGTCTTCTACGGAGGCAAAGTTTCAGTCAAGCATTTACATTAGGTTTCTGCATGCAGAGCAAAGGAATAGCTATTATCATAGCCCGCAGACTGGTGTTCACCAGTTTGCAGATTATTTCTGACCCTAATATTCGTTATCTGATAATCAGGAGTTGCCTCGATCGGGTTGAATTATTAATTGGTAGCATCTATGGCCCTAACACCGATTCACCCTCTTTTTTTAACGAACTCCTCCAAGTCTTATCTCCCTTTTCTCACCTTCCAGTTTCCCTAGGGGGAGATTGGAACCTTCCTTTCTCACCAGATATTGATAAGACCTCTCTGAGGCCGGAAGATCAGAGGGCTGTGGGTTCAGTTCCCACATCTGGCACTTGGGTTAATATCCCAGTACTGACACTGTAGTGCAGCATAAGAGGGGTGCTGCACTTCTGAGGTGCCGTCTTTCGGATGAGACGTTAAATTGAGGTCCCATCTGCCTGGATTGGTGGTAGTTCAAGTGGATGTTAAAGATCCCATGGCACTTATCGAAAAAGAGTAGGGGAATTTCCCCGGTGTCCTGGGCAAATTTCCCTCATTCACTATAAAATTACCACCAACAGCTTAATCTGGTTCAAGGTCAGTTGGCATTCATCTGTATCCCCCTTCCCCGGGTCGTGCCTGAAAATAGGCAGGATTTGTCTAGTGCACTTACCCGGTCAACAAAAGCTAAATAAATAAATAAATAAAAAGACATACCGAAGGACTCAAGAGCTGTCACCAGCCCAAAGGAAAATAAGGGACCTAGTAGATAAACTGGGAATGTGTGATCCCTGGAGGACTCTTAACCCCTCTGCCAGGAAATACACATTCCACTCCCCAGTACAAGGCTCCTTATGCAGAATCGATTACTTTTTCTTAAGGACAAACTCCTTGCCAGGTGTCCATGAGTGTGGGATAGAAGCTAGGGTTATCTCTGATCATTCCCTGTCTGGTGTCTGGTGTCTTTGGCCCCTCACTATCAGAAGGACACTATGTGGAAGCTCAACAATCAGCTTCTGAAGGACACAGACGCTATCAAAAGAATAGCCCAGTCCATTAATCATTACACTACAGACAACATACACATGACTTGCAAACCAGATATTGAATGGGCTGTGATGAAATCTTTTCCTAGAGGAGAATTCATTAGCATAGTCTCCCACAGAAAGAGGAAAAGGGAAGAGCATATGTCTAATTTGTTGACTCAAATTTGACACTTGGAAAGCACGCTTCCCCAACAGATAATGAGAGTGCCAAAACCACCCTTTTAAAACTATGAGAAGAATATAATGAACTACTAAGAGAAAAGGCAGAATATGCCATTCTTAAATCCCGTTCGCTTTACATAGATCAAGGGACGAAGGCATGTCACCTATTGGCTACGAGGATAAAAAAACAAGAGGCAACAAGACTAGTCAAAGTCATTAAATTGCACACTGATGACTCTATTAAAGTCACTCCCAGAGAGATAGTCCCTGAATTTGAACTTTATTATCGGAACCTGTATGGCCCCAGGTCAGCTCCCTCTTCCCCTGGAGATACAGAGGCATACCTCAATTCCCTTCACCTACCATCTCTTAATGAAGTGAGCAGAGTGGTACTATCAGCTCCTATTACTGAAGAGGAAATCAGAGTAACAATCAGGGAACTCCCTCTAGATAAAGCCCCTGGCCCGGACTGGTTCACCCCAAACTTCTATAAAAAATTCCCTGATCAAATAGTTCCCTGGTTGTTAAGATTTTATTCCTCCATATTATCAGAGAACTCCTCTGATCTCTGTCTATTCGAGACTCTTATTATAGTGCTTCACAAAGTAGGCAAACCAAAAGACTGTGTTACGAGTTATAGGCCCATCTCGCTTATCAATAATGACATCAAGTTACTTGTTAAATTGTTAGCAAACAGACTAAGTAGGGTACTTCTTGATTTGATTGGACTGGATCAGGTGGGATTCATGGTTTGCAGAATGTCCCGAGATCATTTACAGAAAATGGCTCACATCTTTCCCGTGTCCAGGGACTCCATACACCCGGCAGTGTTGGTTTCTCTGGACATGGAAAAAGCATTTGACAGGGTGGACTGGGAATTCCTGTTTAAAGTCTTGGCCAAGTTTGGCATCCAAGAACAGTATATCCGATGGGTTAGAACCTCGTATTCTGACCCTAGTGCCAAAGTCTATTGTAATGGGGTGATATCTCCCCCCCCCCTTTCTATTAAAATCGGGCACTCAGCAGGGTTGCCCCTTATCACCCCTCTTATTTAATTTGTACCTATAGCCTCTGCTGTGGAAGCTTATGCACAACCCCGATATTCATGGTATAAAAGTAGGTTCTACTGCTCTAAAGATCTCAGCATATGCAGATGACATATTATTGCACCTGACTCAACCCTGTCCCTCCATTCAAGATGTTATGGATACTATTTCAAGCTACAGTGTCGTTTCTAACCACAAGATCAATCTGGACAAGTCCAAAGTCTTTCCCTTGAACAATAGCACTCATGGCACACTCCTGCATCATTTCGGGTTGCAATGGTCCCAAAATAGCCTCGAGTATCTAGGTATTATTCTGGCGAGAAGTAACACCAAGTTGAAATCACTTAACCTAGACACCTTGATGTCTAAAATACAACAAGATCTATCCCGATGGAAGGATATGCCTTTGTCACTCTGGGGGTGAATAAGCTTGATTAAAATGAATGTTTTGCCTCGGTTGTTCTATACTCTAAGTATGCTAAATTTGTGGTTGCCTCTTACCTGGTTTAAAAAGTTACACGGGGTGATATCAAGCTTCCTCTGGTGCAGTAAACCTCCATGACAAGCACACCACAAATTGGCTGCTTCAAAAGAAAAGGGAGGTCTCTGGGTTCCCAACATTGGTCTGTACTATTGAGCCAACCATCTAAGTAAATACCTTAGATGGCTCTGACCAGTAGAGACCCTATACTCATTCCCATATGTACTATCCTGGCTCTCTATAGAGAAGGAGTTAATTGATTCATCTGGCATCTCAAGAGATGCCATCCTACATACCCAACCTAAAGACCTCCCCAGATCATTGTCCAACTCTCCCATAGCCATCTCAGTGAGAGTACACTTTCAACTATGTACGTTCTTAAAATACAACCCCCTGAAAGACCCGACACAACCACTTCTGCAAAATCCCAATTTTTGAATGGGGGTGCCCTGTTGACAGAGAGTTGGCTTCCCTTGCTTGTGGGACAGAACCCACAAGACTTAGGAAATGGGGATTCCTACCTATTGATTAAAGACATGATGTTGAAACTTCAATCGGACCCAGGAGGCCTTTTCAAACTTTATCACCTCCGACATCTCCTCCTATTGAAACAGGTACTCCCTGGAGTAAATAGGGGGAGGGAGGAACTTCCTTTACCTTTAGTTACCCCTGCCCAGCAACCTCACTCAGTCTCTGTAATATATGCTTCATTGTACAATCTGGCTTTTCCACACATGAATGGGTCTTCCCCTTACTGGACAGATAGATTCCCCCACAGAACCTTTAAACTGGTCAAGTTATGGAAGTTTTGTCATGCATACATCATGCAAGACAGACTGCATATTATGCAGTTCTTGATTCTACATAACATGTATATGACTCCAGCAAGACTACCCAGAATGGGCAAGCTCCCCTTCCCAGTCTGTGGACATTGCAACCAAGTGGATGGTAATTTGTACCACATCTTCTGGGAATGTCCCCCCATTGCTGCACTTTGGGAGGCCATCAGACAGAGGGTAGATCCCCTTCTGGGATTAGATCATTTATTTTCCCCTGAAATATGCCTCCTGGGTGACTTTACCAATGTCAATGTCAAACAACATACATTTTACATGTCAGTGATTGCACTCTCCCTTAAGGCTCTGGTACTCCGCCATTAAAGGACTCCCATGTAATCTCTTATACAGAATGGCATCAAGAACTGTTATCTAACTTGAGAATAGAGAAAATGGTTGTGAGTCTATGCAATTGCATGAACCATTATAAGAATAGGTGGGAGTCCATGTATTCTTTATACTGCCTTTGACATCCCATACTCCATAGAGCATAGATAAGGGTGATGTGTGGGAGGGGATGGAGTGGGGTTGGTCTTATGTTTTGATTTCTGTATGCTATGTCTGATTATTGTAGTGTGGTATATTGTTGTTTTTGAGTATTGTATTTTTTTTTTCTTTTTGTATGTCTTTATTGGAGAAAACTCAATAAAGTTGAATTTCAAAAAGAAAAAACTCTGTCCTTTGTTGGTATTTTTCCTTCAAATTTTCAACCTGGGATTTTTGGGACCCTGCCTCATAAACAGTGGTGCTATCATTTTATTACTTGATCCTGAAAGGTGGTTTCACACAGCGACTGCGCTATTCCATGCCACAGGTGCAGGAACATGTTTTGGGTAGGATGTGAGAAATGACAACTGTACTGTTCATGAGGTAGTGTGGAAAAATTGGAACATTGAAAATTTGGAGTGATAATATTAAAAATTGACCAAGTTATGCTCGTGCTTAGGAAAATTTAAATGAGTGCATGTAACTTGGGCATTTGTTGGTATTTTTCTTCCAAATTTTCAACATGGGCTTTTTCAGATCCCATGAACAGTGGTACTATTATGTCAGTGCTCTATCCCAAAAGGTGATTTTGCATAGCAACTGTGCCATTCCACGCCACAGGTGCAAAAATGTGTTTTTGGCAGGATGTGAAAAATAACAACTTTACTGTTAATGACATGGTATGAAACAATGGCTATGTTGAAAATTTGGAGTCAAAATATTAAACATAACCAAAGTTACATGTGTACATATAAAAATTTCAACAAGTGCACGTAACTTGGCCATTTTTTGGTATTTTTCCAACAAATTTTCAACATGGGCTTTTTGGAACCCCACCTAATGAACAGTGGTACTATCATTTTACTAATCAGTCCCAAAAGGTGATTCTGCATAGCGACTGCAAAATCACCTTTCGGGACTGAGTAACGAAATGACATTGACAGTGTTCATGAGGTGGCGTCCCAAGAACCCCATGTTGAAAATTTGGGATGAGATAGTCAAAGGGGTTGCCCATGGTGCAACAATGTTGCACCACGTGCAACCCACTGATGCGCTCCAGCATGATATTCAAAGGGGTAGGTTCATTCACATTTCTGGACTGTGTAGTACAGTATCGGTCTGTCGCCCATTGACCCATGCAGTGGACAATACATGTACAGCCATACTGTGTATGTCAGTCATGGGCAGCCAGGCGCTTGCAGCGGGAGCTGTTGCTGCGCACCGGGGGTGGTGGAGCTCAGTGGGTGGGTGGGGAGGGGGGGAAACGCTGGACCACCAGGGTTCTTATTTACATTTGCCCTTGATCAGGCAGGAGATCAGGTCCACTGGACCACCTGGGTAATTTATATACAATTCCCATGATTGGGTGATAGGGTAGGGTCCACTGGACCACCAGGGATATTATTCTTCACTTATGCCCACGATCGGGCAGGGGATCAGGTCCACTGGACCACCAGGGATGTAGTAAACATATGCCCGCGATCGGGCAATGGGGCGTGTTGCCCACTGAGGGGCAGGGGGAGTTGGTTCCTGATGGCTGCAACCTGGCAGGACGCCAAGTGCAAGTTGCCGGGGATCAGTGCACCACATGCAAATGGGGCCATAATGACATGCAAATGGCCCCAATTGTGCCTTGCATACATAATGGCCTCATTTGCATGCTCACAGCTTAATATCGCTCTTGCTGCATCTAGTACAACCGCACTTGCGCTGGCACAGCCCCCTGCTCCCCTGCTACCACTTGCACTGGGGCAGTGCCACTGCTCCATGCACAGTGCGTGCACCCTCATTGCCATATTCAATGGTGCTGCACCATGGCACAGCACCATTGAATATCACCCAGACCATGCCCTGGCTCATCCCAGTTGCGCTGTGCCCAGGCTTGTGCCCCTGTCTGATGCAGTCTGAATATCCCACCCTTGGTGTACAAATCTCAAAAAATGGCTAAAATATCAACATAAGTTGAAATAGCCATTGACAAGCATTATGCAGTACTTACTTTGATTCTTCAATTCGCAGTGTGACTTTGAAGAGTGCAGACATGTCCCAGTTCAGAAAAGATGACAGCACTTGACATTCAGTGGTAAGTATTGGGTAAGGTAGGGGGGTATGTGGAGGTGGGTGAGCAGAGGAAGGGTCGGGATGGAGTAGGAGGGATGGGGAGATGATAAGGGACCATTTTCTTTTTTGCAGGGTTAATAAAAATAATAACGACATCAAGGATGGTTTTCTTTTTTTTTGGGGGGAAAGGAATGTTTTGGGACAGTGGGGGTGGACTCCCCAGTCTTCCACAGTGGTGGTGGGGCTATCAATGACTGGGGACACTGAGATTGGGCTCCCCAGTGTCCTGAACTGCTGGGGACAGGGGACCTGATTGGGGACACTGGGAGTGGGTTCCCCAGTGTCCCATATTGCTGGGGTGGGTTCTTATTAATGCAAATTATTTTTAAAGCTTTTGAAGTCTTGTTAGAATATTGTGGCTGCAATAATTATACAACTATAGTGTATGATGGAACTATGTTAGTAATAGAAATCCATCACTTTTGAAATGTTGTTTTGCTGAGGTAGCTATGTCATTGTAGCTGTTATGCTGCACTAGCTACGTAGCTATTACAGCATAACATCGAACGTGCTAGTGCATGTGAATTATATGACCAGGAAGCGGCCATGGCAGTGAAAACAACAGTGAAGTACAGCAGCATAGTGGAGGAAAACATAGAAACATAGACTTTGATGGCAGATAAGGACCACTTGGCCCACCCAGTCGGCCCATTTCCCTACCTACTGGATAAGCTGCAGATTCTAGTTAACCAACAGCCTATTTTCTGCAACCCCCCACTATAATTGCCTTATGTCTGTCCCATGCATGTTTGAATTCCTCCACTGTTTTAGACCCCACAACCTCTCCAGGAAGGCGGTCCCATGCGTCCACCACTCTCTCCGTGAAAAAGAATTTCCTCACATTACCCCTGAGCCGTCCCCTTTAAATTGTGCCCCCTTGTTCTTACACATCTCTTTTTCTGAAAGACGCTACCCTCCTGGACTTTGTTGATTCCCTTGAGGTACTTAAAAGTTTCTATCATGTCCCCCCTGTCCTTCCTTTCATCAAGGGTATACATATTAAGCTCTCTCAGTCTCTCTTCATATGATTTCTGATGTAGACCCTGCACCATTTTAGTTGCCTTCCTCTGGACTGCTTCCATCCTGTCTATGTCCTTGCATAGATGAGGTCTCCAAAACTGCAAGCAGTACTCCAGATGGGGTCTCACCAACTGTCTGTATAGAGGGATAACCACTTCCCTTTTTCTACTTGTGATGCCCCTCCCTATGCATCCCAGTACCGCCTGGCTTTCCCTACTGACTTCTCACATTGCATACCCACCTTTAGGTCATCTGATATGACTACACCCAGATCCCTTTCCATTAATGTTGTTGTTAGTACCTCCCCTGCTATTGTGTACTCTTCTCCTGGATTTTTATTTCCCAGGTGCATTACTTTGCACTTCTTTGCATTGAATCTAAGTTGCCATATGTCTGACCATTCCTCCAACCTTGCCAAGTCCCTTCTCATCCTTTCTACCCCCCCTTGTGTATCAACTCTGTTACAGATCTTTGTGTCATCCGCAAAGAGGCATACCTTTCCTTCCAGACCCTCTGCAATGTCGCCTATAAAGACGCTTAAAGAGGACTGGACCCAGTACTGATCCCTGAGGTACTCACTAGTAACCCCCTTTCTTCAGAATGTGTTCCATTCACTATTACCTTCTGTGTCCTGTTGTGCAGCCAGTTTTCTACCAGGCTACCACCCTGGGACCCACTCCCAGGCTGGCTAACTTGATTATTAATCTTTTGTGCGAGACTGTGTCAAATGCCTTGCTAAAGTCTAGGTAGGCCATATCCACAGCCCCTCCCTGGTCTATTACTTTGGTCACCCAGTCAAAGAAATCGATTAGATTTATCTGACATGACCTTCCTGCTGTGAATCCATGCTGCTTTGGGTCCAGTGCCCCGCTGGCCTCTAGGTACTCAACAATTCTTTCTTTCAGAAGTGATTCCATCATTTTCCCCACCACTGAGGTCAAACTAACAGGTCTGTAGTTTCCTGCTTCTGCCTTGCTCCCACTTTTGTGAAGGGGAATCACATCTGCCCTCCTCCAGTCCTCAGGTACCACCCCATCTTCCCATGATTTGTTAAACAGTGTGGTTAGTGGTGTCACTAGGTCCTCCCTTAGCTCTTTTAGGATTCTAGGGTGAACTCACAGGCCCCATTGCTTTGTCCACCTTGAGTTTTAGAAGTTCTTTCAGTACTCTTTCTTCTTTAAATGGACTGGTATCAACCCCACTATCCAGAGTGCTTCTACTGTTTGGTTTAGGTAACTCCTTCTCTTCTTCTTTTGTGAATACTGAGCAAAAGTATTCATTCATTATCTCTGCCTTTTCACTGTCTCCCTCTGCCCACCTCCCCTCTCCTTTATTAATCTTTCCTATCCCTCCCTTAACCTTTCTATGTTCCCTAATGTACCTATAAAAGGTTTTATCCCCCTTCTTAACTGAGTTGGCTATCCTTTCCTCGGCTTGGGCCTTTGCTTTTCTGACTGCCTTCCCCACTTCTTTCTGCTTTAATTGATACAGTTCCCTGTCGTGTTCCGTCTGTGATTCCTTATACTTTTTGAATGCAACCTTTTTTCTCCTTAACCTTTCCTGACACTTCTTTTGAGAGCCATAGTGTTTTTTTATTCCGCTTTGTTTTCTTTATTTGTTTCACACAAAGGCTTGTTGCCTCCATGATGGCAGTTTTAAAGTAGGTCTCCCAAATAGTCATGTTAAGTTTCCGTTTTAGCAACAGTTGGCATCCTTCACTATAAAAAATAATGGATACCCAACTATCAGTAACTAGCTGGGATAGTTCATCTTGAGGTTGCCGATGGTGACCAAACCTCTTGAGCTATGCTCTTGAGGTTCAAATGGTCACCATGGCAACCTCTTGATGAGCAAACCAGCTTGCTACCGATAGTGGGGTGCCATTATTCTCTATGAGGTTCATTTTTGTGACAAGCAAGCAGCCAATATAACTTCTCCCATCTGCTCCAAAATATTAGTTTATTTCAAACAAGCCATGCTGCCAAGCCATTGAGGTAACCGGAGAATGCAAAGCATGCCAAACCTCATGTCCTTAGTCTACTATTTTGCTCTTTTATCATTTAGCAAAGATCTAAAAACTATTTACAACGTGGCTCTATATATGTTGAGCCTCTAGTGTTCTGTGTGGTCTGTGTACCACGTCCATCCTATGCAATATGGGCAGTGACTAAGTACTGGCTGGATGTGCCTACTCAAGGAAAAGTGTGTTCTTCTGGTGGCAAGTCCACATTTCAATAACTGTCCTGTGATAAATGAGAATTCAAGATGTTATGTACCCTGAATGTCTGCATTTACCCTGTGTATAACTTTTGGTGGTCCATCTTTGCTTTGTGTTGTTCATACCTGTGTTTTGGAATAAAGCCACACTCTGAATCCCAACCCGGTTTGGACATTCTTGTTATTGCTTTCCTTATGGAATTACTTTGGGTACCCCTGTCCAGAACTGCAAACCTAGCATAGCCCTGAGCAGATGTTTTCTCCCAGGGACCAGGGTTGTTGGCCATGCATTAGTCCCACCAGGTATGTGCCAGATTTTCAGTGCCACACCTTGGGGGGGGGGGGTTACACTACTCTTACAAAAATGGAATATATTGCAATATATTGAAAAATATGTGCTAATGTATGCCAATACACTGTGAAATACATTGTCACAATGTAATATATATTATGAAATATATTTTTAAACATACTGACATACTATATTTCTAACTCATAGCATGCAAAAATGTCACTATATCAATGAAATATAATACACAGTATATTTCAACATTTACTGAAACTATATATTTCTAATTTAAGAAATTGTAAAAGATCTAATGTATGTAATATGTATTGAAATACTATATTTTATTTAAAAAATATATATATATATATATATATATATATATATATATTTCAATACACTGGAAATTATGTTAAGAATGTCACTACATTGAATTGAAATACATTAAACAATATATATCAGAAATATATATTCATAATGTATTTCTGCCTCATGCATTGCTTGAGATCATGTCAATCTATTTAGTAATACATTGCCTGAAATGTATTATTAGTATATTTCAAAATATATACTGTATTCCTTGTATATGTTACATACATTTTTATTTATACAATAAGAGTGAGCAAATACCTAACTCATTGAATAAAAACATGTATTCTCACTGGAGTGGATTATTATATGAACTTGCCAGCAGACAAAGGCCTTTCGGTCTACCGAGTCTGCTCAATTGTGCAGCTAGCAGCCCTTATACTGCAGCTGCCCTTCCCCCTTCCAATGACCCTTCCCCTTATCCTATCCCATCCCCTTTTGAAGCAGCCCACTGTATTACAGGCTACCACTTCCTCTGGTAATGTGTTCCACACTAACACCACCCTCTCTGTAAAAAAGTCTCTCCTCATTTCCCTCCTAAGCTTCCCCCCTCCAATCTCAGCTTGTGCCCTCGGGTGTCCCTCCCACCCCTTAACTGGAAAAGCCCTTCTGTGTCCATCTTATTTATTCCCTTCATGTACCTGAAGGTTTCAATCATGTCCCCCTTTTCCCTCCTCTCCTCCAGGGAGTATATGTTCAACTTCCTCAGCCTACTCTCATAGGGCAAGTCCCCTAGCCCCTGGATCATTTTTGCTGCCCTGCACTGCATCGCTTCCAGTAACCTAATGTCCTTCTTCAGATACAGCTGCCAGAACTGCAGGCAGTACCCCAGGTGTGGTCTAACCAGTGACCTATACAGCGGCAGGATCACCTCCCCCTTCCTGGAGGATATGCCTCTGGCAATACAACCCAGCATCCTGTTAGCCTTTGCAGCTGCCTTTTTACACTATGGGGAGTTGTTCATTGCTCCCGTTATGATCACCACCAGATCCCTCTCCTCCTCCGTCTTGGCTAGCTGAACCCCCCCAGCTGGTAGCTCATCCTTGGGTTTTTTGCTCTGAAATGTAACACCTTGCATTTCTTGGCATTGAACTCCAGCTGCCAAGTGTATGACCATGCCTCCAATTTTCCACATCATCCTGTAACCCCTGCCACCCCTCTAAGTCATCCACTACCGCTCCCATGTTGGTGTCATCTGTAAAGTCTGATCTTGCTCTTGATGCCTATTGAGATGTCTGCTATGAAGATCCCAAAAAACACCGGCCTCAGTACAGAGCCCTGTAGCACCCCACTTGTTACTGCCCTGGGCGACGAAAACTCCCCTCCCACCACCACCTTCTGCTGTCTCCCTTGCAGTCAGCTCACTATCCATCCCACCATCTTTGCTCTGGCCCCTGTGCCTTCCAGCTTACTACCTAGCCTCCTATGCAGCACCGAATCAAATGCCTTACTGAAGTCCAGGTACAGGACATCCATTGCATGGCCCCCGTCTATTTCCTGTTTACCCAATCATAGTACTCCACCAGGATGGTCTGACAGTATCTGCCTGAGACAAACCCATGTTGTCTGCTGTCCTGCAGCCCATTAACCTTTAGGAGGGAAACCAGCCTCTCCATCAACTTTCCCACAATGGATGTGAGACTTACTGGTCTGTAGTTCCCCAGCTCATCCTTGGGGTCGCTCTTGTGGAGGGGCACCACATGTGCCATCCTCCAGTCCTGTGGTACACTCCCTGAGTCTAGGAAGGCATTGAACAGGTTTGTCAGGGGTTCTGCCAGGACTTCTGCTATCTCCTTTAGCACCCTGGGGTGTATGCCATCTGGCCTCGGAGCCTTGTCCACCCTCAGTGCCCCCAGTGCCCTTAATCCCTCCAGTATCCTGCCCACTGGGATTTCCCTGTCTGTCACCTCTCCCCTACCCGTGCCCACACCCCATCCCCTGGGTACTGCTCCCTTCTCTTCAGTAAATACTGAGCAGAAGTACACATTTAATGCTTCCACCTGTTCTGCTAGTATCCACCCACCCACCCTCCTTTTAATCTTCACTATTTGGTCTTTGCAGCTCCTTTTCTCTGATGTACCTGAAGAAGTCCATCTTCCCTACTTTAATGCCCTGTGCCAGCCTGAATTATCCGGACATCTTGGCTGCCCTTACTGCCCTTGTCACCTCCCTTGACTCCTTCAGGTATTCCTCTCTGTTCACCCCTCTCCCTGTTCTTTTGTACCTTCTAAAGGTGGCTCTTTTCTTTCTTACTTTCTCCACAACCTCTCTGCCCACACAGCTAGGCTTCTTGGCCTTAGCCCTCTTACTTTGGACCCTTGCACATGTTGCGGTTGCCTCCGCTATATTCTGTTTAATGACCTCCCACCTCTGATTACTGTACATATCTGGATTGATCTTGGCCAGATACCCCTGTACTATTTTTCTCATCCTCTCGAAGCTGGCCCTTCTGAAGTCTATCACCCTTGTGCCCAATCCTACACCCTCTTCCCCATGTCCATCTTGAACCACACCAAGTGGTGGTCACTTCTCACCAGCAGTTCCTCCACACTCAGCTCCCTCACAAACTCACCATTCGCCAGCACAAGATCAAGAGTGTTCCCTAACCTAGTAGGCTCATTGACCATCTGCAATAGGAAGCTGTCCTGGAAGGCACCCAGAAGTACCTGCTCCTTCCTATTTGTGGTGGCTGAGGTACCCCTATCTACTCCTAGCAGGTTGAAGTCCCCCATAATCACTGTACTGCTCTTCCTGCAGACCCTTCTGATCTGTTCCACTAGAACCCTAACTCCTCAGTCTGAGAGGGTTACCTGTACACCACTCCCATTCTGAGGGTCCAATTTTTGGAGTCCTGGAAATGCACCCATAGTGACTCTGTGTTGCCTTCCTCCTCTTCCTCTCTGACACATTTCAGACCTTCCCTTACATACAGTGACACCCCCTTTCCCTTTTACCCTATCCCTCTGAAATATCCTATATCCAGGTACTGCCAGGTCCCAGTCATGGTAATGGGTGGCCCACGTTTCGGATGTGGCCACCACATCCACCTTCCCAACCACCATGAGAGCCTGTAACTCTGCTGTTTTGTTCTCTAGACTCCTAGCATTCAGGGTTACCACCCTCCACCCCACTTCCTTCCTTCTCCCTCTCCCTATCTGCTCTTCCTTTTTAGCACCTTCTCCTGACCTCTCCCTTAGTCTCCTGCTGCCAGCATGGGGGGTAAGCTCATGTGGTTTCTCTGCCTGAGGATCCTGCCGGACTCCTACTCACTTGCCAGCCCCCACTACTAGTTTAAACTCTCATTGTTTGCTAAGTGTTCCTCTAGTTTCTGTTTCAAGACCCTCCTTCCTTCCCCACTTAAGTGAAGCCTGTCCTTGGCATAGTGATCCTTGCCCTCCAAAGTTCTTTCCCAACCCCCACCAGCTCATTCCCTTTGGATGGACACCATTCCCTAAGCCGTGTGTTAAATTCCTCTATCCTCAGCTTCCTTGTGGTGCTTGTCCTGGGTATAGGAAGCACCTGCAAGAAGGTTACTGCCTCCTCACAAATCAGCCCCAGCTCCTCAAACCTCCCTCAGACTACATCTACCATATTACCCACTAGGTCATTAGTTCCCCAACTATGTGGGTAGGTGGGAGTAATGTTTTTTGTCTGTTGTGTCAGGGTCCCCCAGGGCTCCATCCTGGGGCCCTTATTGTTCAATATTTATGTAAATTGTCTGGCTTTTTTGGATCCAAATGTGTTGTTCCATCTTTAGGCAGATGACACTATCATATATACATCTGATGAAACCATAGCGTCAATACAAAAGAGGCTCCAGCAGGCCTTTAATGAATTTCAGGCCTTTCTTGTGGATAGTAAGCTTGTTTTTAATGTAAAAAACACAGGCCATGCTGTTTTATCGAAGGAATGATATGCTGGGCAGTTCAGCCCTGTGGGTGGTTGCCCTTGGGGGGGCCCCGATCGAGCAGGTACAAACATATAAATACTTGGGCCTATGGATGGACAATCTATTAAATTGAGACATCCTTATTAACAACGTCATCAAAAATGTGAATAAGAGAATAGGAGCACTTTATAGGGCTAAATCAGCTATGAGCATAGAAGTAAGAAAAAGAGTGGTAAATGCAATGATTATCCCTATGTTTGACTATAGGGATATATTTTATTCTAGTGGGTGAAATGGGGATCTTAAAAAGTTAGAAGACTGTCATAGTAATCTTGCCAGAATCATATTGGGGGCCCCTCGGTTAACCCACAGATGTCAATTGTATGACCAGCTGGCCTGGCATAGTTTAATTGAGAGTAGTCATGAACATCTGTTGGCCTTTATAAATAAGGGCCTGTTGGGTAGATATCTGAGTTACATCATGGATAAGTTGATTTATAGAAATAAACTGGGTTCACTAAGATATGGTAATGTACCAAACTTAGAGTTGTCTAGATGTCACCTGGAGATTGGACATCAATCCGTTTATTATAGAGGGATACTAGGGTGGAATGTGATCCCTGCACGACTGCACTTGGGGAACATAAAAAACTTTGGCCCTGTATAAAACTTTGGTATAGGAATGAGATGTGCCAAAAAAGGCAATGTTGTGCACCCACATAATTGAAACCTTAGGAAAGGTAATGTTGTATAATTATATAATTTAAATTATATGACTAAACAGAGGAAGGAGAAGAGGGAACGTGAGATGGGAAAGGGGTGGATTATTAATTTATGTGTGTGCCATTTCTCAGCCTTGCAGATTGTAATGTGAAATACTTTGCCTGTATCTTTATTCCCCCCTTTCAGTCATATTCTTATTACCTCGGCTCCTAATGTTATCGAGCTTACTCGCCTTGACAGTCCCTCTTTCCATCTAAGACTAGTGAAGACAAAAGAGGTCCAATCCTTCCTAAGGGCTCTGAAAGACAAAGGCTCAGGAGGACCTGATGGGATAAACCCTCGGCTACTTAAGGTTGGTGCCCCATCCCTCACCAGACCCCTGACCTGGCTCATAAACAGATCCCTACTTGAAGGGACTGTTCCGGACCAGTGGAAACAGGCCAACATGGTCCCTATTCACAAGGGTGGCTCCGGGGAAAACATAAGCTCAGTACACTTGCAAAGCTACAAGAAAGGTTAGTCTATGGCCAACTCTGTGACTACCTGGAGTCCCATCAGCTAATTGCACATTCACAGCATGGTTTTAGAATTAACCATGGGACTGACACAACACTCACCCATCTCTCGAATGACTTGCTCAGAGCAATGGATAATGGGACACCCACTGGCACCGTCTTTATAGACCTGTCCAAGGCTTTCGACCTTGTGGATCACAAACTCCTGCTACTAAAACTGGATAAAATTGGCCTAGACCCCCTTGCCCTCAAATGGTTTGGGAGTTACCTATTGGGCCGATTCCAGAGTGTCATTTGGAAGGGTGCCGACTCGGGTCCTCTACCCCTTACAGAGGGAGTATTGCAGGGCTCGATCCTCGGCCCACTCCATTTCTCCATATTTACTAATGACCTAAGCCTCCTGTAGGGGAAGCTCTGTCATTCAGTATGCAGATGACACCATCATCTACTGATCCCTGGATAACATTGCAGCTCTAGGTCCCCTTCTACAAGCCGACCTAGCATCTCTCGAGGCCTGGCTGAGAGCAAATAGAATGGTCCTAAATGCAGGCAAAACTAAGGCGATGCTATTTGGATGTAACGCCCTTGGACACGACAGGTCTAAATCTCTGCAACTCACTGCTCTCTCAAAGTCTTGCCTTCCTTAAAATACTTAGGTCTAACATTGGACCATTGCCTTACCTTCAAGTACCACGTGGATCAGGTCACCAAGACCATACACTGCAAACTTGGTACTCTGTGCCGGATAAAAGACCAGCTCTTCCCTGAGGCCAGGACCTCAATTGCCACAAGTGTCCTTCCCACCCTGACTTATGCTGCCCCGATCTTACAGAGCATGGCCAAGCAGGAGGTCACCAAGATGCAAATCCTGTATAACAAGGTAGCCCGGTTTGCTACCCAGGACCACTCGCGAAGGCACCATTGTGACACACTTGCCCAGCTACGCTGGCCCTCACTGACCTCTCGTCTCCACTACCCCCTGCTCTGCTTGACCTTCAAGCTACTCAGCCCTTCAGCTCCACCCAGCATCACTGTAACTATCACACTCAAACATAACCCCAGGAGCCTACGGACATCTGGATGTACACTGCTTGAAGTTCCCAGAGTCAGGAGTAATGCTGTCGGTAGGTCATTCTCCTACTCAGCCCCCTACCTGTGGAACAAACTCCCACCCCTAGTGCAGGAAGCTTCCTCACTGATGATCTTCTGCACCAGACTCAAAGCCTATATGTCTGATACTAGCACTTATCATTGCCATGGCTCATGACCCCCCCCCCACCTTCCTTCTATCCTCCTAATATCCAGATCCTCCAAACACCTTATCAGGTTCCACGGTGCTTTCCTATAGGCATAGTACCACAGCTAACTTTCCAACGAACCATGCCGGTAGTAAACAATGAGCTTACCATGTAAAATTACATTTCTTCTGCACCTTTTGTTAATTCTGCTATCAACATATTTGTAAGGACTGATGCATAATGATAACCATGGCTGTAACCTGCTCACACACCTGAAACTACTCTGTAACCCAAGTCTACTGTATCTCTGTAAGAAAATATGTATTGTTATCCCAGGTCACCCCTGAAAAAGGGATCTTCGGGGCCCAGTGGGCCTACCTGGTCACCAAATTTTAAATAAATAAATGAATAATATTTGATTTTATACAGTTGTAAGTTGGTGAATGTTATTTTTAAGCTGATATTTTTGTACATTCTTGGGGACCTCATTGAAATTCGTTTTACACAATTGAGTTAATCCCTTATTCATACAATTTTTGATGAATAAAAATATTTTACTACTACTACTACTACTACCCCTCCTATTATACCTTAGAACAGATTGCCCCACCCTTTCTGCTGTCATGCTTGGCATGGCCTCCACCCATATTCGACTATACCTCTCCTTCTTGCTCCCCATCTGATCCCCTTCAGAACTGAATCCCCCAGCACTAGGATCCCACCATTGTTTTCTTGTTCTGCTCACCTTTTCCATCCATTATCCCCTCCTTCCAGGTCTTCTGTTCCCAAATGCATTGCCGCTGTTCCCCCTTCCACCCCCACCTCTGACTCGGCTGATGAGGAATAGATCACCCACATCCCCCGATTTCATCACCCTCTCCACTGGGCTCCTCCTGCCATTTTCCTGATGCATCCCTCCCCTTATCTGCTCATACCTCCCCTCATTAGTTGCTGTCCCTCTGTCCAGGCACCTCACTCTTGCCTCCTTATCCTTACCCACTGAAGCCCTGCCCCTTTATCCACCCTACCAATGCCTTCTGGGATGTGGGTGATCTATTCCTCATCAGCCTTGTCTAGGAGGTCCTCTCGCTTCACCACTTCCAGTGAAGCCAGTACTGAGAACCTGTTGCGTGACACCTCCCCCCTGCCCTGAGTCCTCCCTGGCATACTATTGAGAGGCCCATATTTGCTGCCTGCTCTGAGGCCTTTCCAGCCTCTGTTCCCTATCATCTTCCACCACCCCGTCTTCTGTACCCAGTGACTCCTGAGGTGGTAATATTGGTCCATTTACCCCTTTCCCCTCACCCCCCTTGGTCTGGGTTGCCTGCAGTCTTCTGGGGCACACCCATGTGCCCTCAGTCCTGGATTGATCCACCAGTCTTTACCTTTCCCTCATCTTATCTTTGCCCTTAACCACCTAATCTCTTCCTCGAGCTGCTTAAGTTGCCTGCATACCAGGCATCCCCCTGCTCTCCATGCAACCCCTAAAAAGATAGCTGCTCCACAGTTGTTGTAGCCTACTACCCTTTCCATGCTTCTTCCTGACCCCTACCACCCTTCCAGCCTTCCCCAGCTTCATACTGCCTGCCCTATCCCCTGGGACATTCCCCCTTACTAGGGCTAACAGTGTTATTTTCTGCCCCTTGTCCTCCCTTTAAACTGGTCTGGAATGTTTAATCAGCCCTGAGGTTGCTCCAGTTGTACCGAATACCAATCCTGATCCAGCACCTCCCGACTACCAATCCTGATCCAGCACCTCTCCTATAAAGGCTGAGAGTTGGCAGGAAGGATGAAAGGGCCTGTTGGGCCTACCAGATAGAGAGAGAGAGTCAGTCCTGTTTTGGTTCCTGCTGTGCTTCCCAGTTTCCTCAACATTTGTATTTTATTTTTCTGCTCCCCACTTCAGCAAGAACAACAGTGTTTTGTTTTTTATTTCACTACTCCCCACTCCAGCAAGAACAACAGTGTTATGTTTATTATTAAGAATAACAGTGTTATGTTTATTATTCTCACTGCAGTGAAATAAACCACTGTGGTGAATGAAATAAATCACTGTGATGTGAAATAAACCACTGTGGTGACATCACCACAGTGGATTATTTGGGGCCCTGTTGTATAAATAGAATACATGATGGGCTAGTGTGTAACAAGGGAAATATTTACACTTGTGCGTAATGACCGCTGGTAATATCACTTGTGGCTCCCACTGCGCTCCACCACTCATGATATTACTGGAGGTAACTATGCACTCATGCAAATATTTCCCATATTCCACACTTGCCCATCATGTATCCCCTATATATAGTATGTTACATACATTTTATACATGTTACATATATTTTTTATATATGTTACATATATTTTTGTAAATGTTTACTCTTGTCCCATGTGTATATTTGCGTATTTCAAAAACCTAGTTTATCAGCCAAAATCATGATAATTTCTAATTTTACAATAATCTTGAATTTACAACATTAGCTTGCAGACTGAGAGGAAAGGCACAAGTCATAAAGCAAGTGTATATAGGCTCTCACGTTGACCTAAAAGTGAAACAAAATAGGGTGGTATAAATACTGATGTGAGCCCTTAATAAGCATGTGTTTGTGAGATAAGTCTAATGTGTAAGTATAAAGGTATAAAATGTCTGTGTGCACTGTAAAACAATAATTTCAATGTAAATATATCCATGGTTACTAACAAGATGAACTCCAGTTGTACAGATAAAGGTACATTAAATCATAAATAATTCCTTTTTTGGGGGTCTAGTTAAGTAGTTATATTAGTATCTATTAAACATGTATATTGCATATGTATTTGTAAATATAGGAAACAACATTTGAAATGTAAAAAAATACAATAGTACGTATATTAGCAATATACCAATAACATATATTTACATAGAAACATAGAATTTGATGGCAGATAAAGACCGCTTGGCCCACCCAGTCTGCTCATTTCCCTACCTGATGGATAAGCTGCAGATTCTAGTTAATCAACAGCTTATTTCCTTCTACCCCCCACTAGAATTGCCTTATGTCTGTCGCATGCATTCTTGAATTCTCCCACTGTTCCTGACTCCACAGCCTCCTCAGGAAGGCTGTTCCATGCATCCACAACTCTCTCTTTGTAAAAATACTTTCTAACATTACCTCTGAGCCGTCCCTCCTCTATCTTCAAATTGTGCCCCCTTGATCTTGCACATCATTTTCTGAAAGATGCTACCCTCTTGTACTTTCTTAATTCCCTTGAGATACTTGAAAGTTTCTATCATGTCTCCCCTCTCCTTCCTTTCTTCAAGGGTATACATATTAATCTGCTTTAGTCTCTCCTTGTATGTCTCATGGTGCAGACCCTGCACCATTTTGGTTGCCCTCCTCTGAACAGCCTCCACTCTATGTCTTTGCGAAGATGGGGTCTCCAGAATTGCACGCAGTACTCCAGATGGGTTCTCACCAACTGCCTGTACAGAGGGATAACAACTTCCTGTTTTCTAATGTTGATGCCTCTCCCTATGCATCCCAGTATCCCTCCTGCCCTCCTTACTGCCTTCTTACATTGCTTGCCGACCTTAAGGCCATCTGATATAATTACTCCTAGGTCTCTTTCGATTTTTGTTGTTATTATCTCATCCCCCACTGTGTACTCTTCCCCTGGATTTTTGTTTCCCAGATGCACTACCTTGCACTTCTTTGCATTGAACTGAGCTGCCATATATTTGACCATTCCTCCAGCCTTGCCAAATCCCTTTTCATCCTTTCCACCCCACCTTGTGTATCAACCTTGTTGCAGATCTCTGTGTCATCTGCAAAGAGACATACTTTTTCTTCCAAGTGCTCTTCAATGTCACTTATAAAGACTTTAAATAGGATCGGTCCCTGTACTGAACTCAGTGGTACCCCGCTAGTTATCCTCCTTTCTTCACTGTGGACTCTGTTTACTATTACCCTTTGCGTCCTGTTGTCCAGCCAGTTTTTTATCCAAGCTACCACCTTGGGACCCACTCCAAGTCTGGCTAACTTGTATATTAATCTTTTGTGTGAGACTGTGTCAAATGCCTTGCTAAAATCTAGGTAGGCCATGTCCACAGCCACTCCCTGGTCTACTACTTTGGTCACCCAGTCAAAAAAATCTATTAGGTTCATCTAACATGACCTTTCTGCTGTGAAACCATGCTGCCTTGGGTCCTGTGCTGCACTGGCCTCTAGGTACTCAACAATTCTTTCCTTCAGAAGTGATTCCATTATTTTCCCTACCACTGAGGTTAAACTAAGTGGTCTGTAGTTTCCTGCCTCTGCCCTGCTCCCACGTTTGTGAAGTGGAATCACATCTGCCCTCCTCCAGTCCTCAGGTACCACCCCATCCTCCCATGCTTTGTTAAAAAGAGTAGTCAGTGGCGTTACTAATGCTACCCTTAGTTCTTTTAGAATTCTGGGGTGAATCCCATCAGGCCCTATTGCTTTGTCCACCCTCAGTTTCAAGAGTTCTTTCAAAACCCCTCCTTGTGTGAATGGACTGGTATTGACCCCCCCTATTCAGAGTGATTCTATTTTTTGATTTAGGTACCTCCCCCTCCTCTTCCTTTGTAAATACTGAGCAGAAATATTAGTTCATTATTACTGCTTTTTCACAGTCACCCTCTGCCCACATTCCCTTCCCTTTATTAAGCCTTTGTATCCCTCACTTGGTCTTTCTTCGCTCCCTAATGTACCTATAAAAGGTTTTATCCCCCTTATTAACAGAGTTGGCTATCTTTTCCTCAGTTTGTTCCTTTGCTATTCTAACTGGTTTTCCTGCCTTACCATCCTTTTTTCAATATATCTTGAATTTAATCAATATATTTTGCAATATGCATAGTATACTAAAGTGGCAATTGCTTGTATATTTACAGTATATTGCAATATATTTGCAAATTTTAAAATATATAGAAATATATTGATTTTCCAATACTTTAAAATATATTATAAAAGACGCAGCTTGGAATGTATTTCACCATTTGTAAATATATTGTTAATAAAATATTTTAAAATATATTTCATTTTCGTAGGGGTGTGTCTGCTCTATCAACTCTTCGGTTCAGCACAAGGCCTTTTCATAGGCCTTCTTACCTTGGAAGTTACATTTTCCCTTTTGTATCAACTTGGCTCCAGCTGAGCCTTTTACATCTGGATTTTTTACTTACAACTAATGATATTTTTTTCAGTGCTGTATTACAAGTTGCTCCTATTGACTGTTAACTTGCCACTCCGTTTCTGGTGGCATTCCATTTATATTTGTTATTCATTGTACCCAGCTGAATTTTGCATGGGCATATAATGCTATCTTTAATTCTTTTCATAGTATGATTGTGGTTGCAATGTCGGGGGGGTCAGATTGAGGGTTGATTAACTGTAATGACACGAGTTCTGAAGGACAATGGGACACCCTGATTTCTCGGTCTCTCTCTCCGCCACGCAGCCCAGAGATGGACATCGGTTGCAGGGGCTGGTGCATACTAGAGGCCACTCTGCGGCAGGTCACACATGAAAGACGAAGTTATGCGCCAGACCACGAAGGTAGTCATAGTGGCTTCTGGTTGCATAGTCGTCCATTATGGCATGGATCCTGGCATCAAGATCCCAATACCATCTCCGGGGTTGTGGTATCTCTGCTGCAGACACCAGCATCTCAGATTGCACAGCAGTCAGATGCTCCTCCTCCCTCAGGCAGTCGAGAAGGTGTCAGATGCTGTGGTGGCAGGCACCGACCCGGATGTTAAAGGCCCTGTGCCACCCTTCCACCACATTTTTTGTTCTCACCAGGCCCTGGAGGGTGGACTCATAGCAGTTGCACTGCTCGATTGGGAATGGGGCATGCCAGTGCCTTGACCGCCCAGTGGGCCGGCCGATCCATGTGTCCTCCACATAATCCAGCAGTGGCTGGAGGACGTCCTCATTAGTGGATATGTATTCCCATTCCCGAAGCTCCTTGAAGACTGCTGGCACATCAGCAGGTGGCAGGAATGCCAATGCCGGCAGCATCCGTACATGCAGTGCAAAGTCAGGGTTGTTGGTGTATCATGCCAGGATGTCTGGCAGCTGCTGCCCCTTGTGCCACAGAGCCTGGGTGAAGTGGAAGAAGCACCCCCTGACCTGTGTCTCAGGGAATATGGTGGTGACCCTGCACCAGCTGGCATGCTTGAAATCCATCAGAACCATGGCAGGAGTTATGGCTAGGTTGCGCAGTTTGAGCTGGCCTAGCAGTTGGATGTACGTCTATGCCCGCCTGGTGCATGTCAGGGCATAGACGACAGGCAGGACTGTGCCAGACTGGATGGCGTGTATCATGTAGAGCTGATCAAACAGGGCTGGGCATGCCTTGAATGTGCCATCCATGAACCAGTCCATACTGTTGGCCAGCTGCTGCAGGCCATGGTCCGTGGAGTATACAATGATGAGGTCTCGCTCCCCCCCCACTGTCTTACAGGAGGAAGCACATGCCATCTGCCACAAGGGTGTACTCATCCAGAATGATAAGGCTGTCCATGGATTGTGGGGTGGTTGGCCAGCTACGGGCCATGTGTCGCACATGCTGTACTCTCCGATGCAGCAGACGCACTCCCTGCAGGAGACCGGTCACGGCCGCAGGGATGCCTGACATGCTTGCCATGACTACTTGCGATGCGGTATCCATGGTATGCCATGCTCTGTCCCGTAGTGTTCCCATGACGTGCCACATGCCCATGTCCGCCACATCGGGGGGGGTGATTATGCTCCCTGACGGTGGTCACCACCATGTCTTCAGCCGTGTACAGGTGGGCCATGCAGTGGTACCTTCTCGCCTCTGCACACCTCCAATAAACCTTGTCAGGACCCTCCTTATCTTTGCGGTATACAAAGCCATTGTGGACAGTCATGAGCTTTCCCTTCTGGCTCTGCACATGATGCACCTCCATGGTGTAGATGCTGACACATCTGACAGGTGTGCTGTGGCTGCCAGTCATATAGGCACTGAGTGCTCCCTCCCAGTCTCCACCGGTCCATGCCCCCTTCCTGCCTGTACTGCATATCAGGTGGTGTTGTGCCACGCCCCCTTCCCCATCATCACCACCATGCCTTTGGGCCATGCTCACCATGGATCACCACCATCATCTGTGTCACCCCCTGTGCATGTGCAGTTCCCTACAGCTCCTTCCTTCCATGTACTGCCCTGTGCAGTAAGTGTCAGTGTGTGCTGTGGGGTACATAGGGTTGGGGGGTGTTGCACTGTGCCCTGTTTGTGTGTTTGGCCCTGTTGCTGATGGGTGGTGTGGGCTCATACTGTTGCCCCTCTGCCCTGTGCACCGCCTGTGTCACCTATCTCTGTGTGCCTCTGCCGCGACCTGCTGAGCGAACTGTCCTGTGCTCACTGTCCAGCTGTGTCTGTCTGTCAATGGTGCCTCATCTGCCTGCCGGCCTGCTGGGGCTCGTGGTTCTGCTGCTTGCTGTGCATGGGGGTGCCCTTATCAGAATGCAGAGCTTTTCGCTCTTGTGATGTGGTTCTCTGTTTCTGTGCTCTCACCTTTCCTGTATTGGTGCTTTCTGCCTCGCCCCCTGATACCATGCTGTTCATTTGGCACTCAACTTGGCTGTTACCACTCCTCCTCCTGTTCCCTTCAAGCCTATTACTAGTACACTACACCACACTCATGCACTGCAGTACTTTATACCAAATCCATATGTTTGGGTTTTTACCTTTCTTTAATCACACTTTTACTTTTTTCCTCCTCTTTGTGTCTTTTACACTGCAAGCAAACATTCAGCATTGCCAAATGCTTGTTTGACTAAAGTGCCCAGCTAGCCTTGTAGGCTTATGGCACAATAACCAAGGGGCTTCTGCTTTGCAAATGGTGAGGTCTGATTGAGAACAAAACTTTTTTTGTTTGTTTGTTTGTTTTTTTCAAGTAGTAGGATACTTTGGAAAACACACAAGAATGTTTTTTTTTTTTCAAATGCAATTTTTTGTCTAAAGTGCCCAGCTAGCACAGTAGGTTTATGGCATGCTAATCAAGGGGCTTCTGCTTTCCTTTTTTATATTCTTTTATGTTTCTGTGGAAAAAAATCAAATTGTATTTTTAAAGTTCTTGTCTTGTAGTAGGGATTTTTTACTTTTCCTCCTTTTGGTTTCAGCACCCCACCACCACAATCATTTGTCACCCTCCCTCCTTTCAGCCCACCTCCCCAACTGCTAATTTCAGTTTCTTTCCCTTTTCTCATTGTTATTTTTTTATTATATTCTTTTCCTTTTCTGTTCTGAAAGGTAACATCCCGTATTTCTTTTTTCATATTCTTAGTTTGTTCTCCTTTACTTTACACCACACCACCTTCTTTAGTCACTTTTCCCTCCTTTCAGCCCACTTCCCTGACCACCAGTTTGTTTCTTTCCCCTTCCTATCTTTTACTTTTATTTTTTAAACATATTCTTTTCTTTTTCTGTTGTAAAATGTAACTTTTATTTATTTTTCTCTTAGTATTTATTTATTTTATTTATTGAAATGTTTCACCAGGAAGGCACACTGAGCAACAGGTTGCTCATCTCCCAATGTGACCTGAGGGTAGGGGAACATAGGGAGTGAGACCAGAGATATGGTATAATAACATAATATAGCATAAATTTATATTCAAAAACATATTATACAAATGAGTAGACTGTACAGAGAGTAATAAACTGGAGGAATGCTAGCAGTTTTGGTCCAAGAAGCTGGATGATGAAGCATCAGAAAATAATTGCAGTAATTTAAACTTTACAAAAGAATGCAAATACTAAGTAACTCCTAGCTGCTTAGGAATAATTGAATGGACTAGTTTGTTATTTAGCTAGGTCAAGTACTGAGGAGAACTCAGACAGTGCAATGATTCTAGGTAAGCCCTAAGTGCAATAGTCTAGGTGCAAGATAGATTTGGGCAACCATAACTAGGGCTGGGTAATGAAAGAAGGGAGAGGAAGGGGGGGGGAGTAACAAGAGGAGGTGGAATGAAGACAAAGCAATGATAACCTATCAGGTTATGAGTATGTAACCAGGGGTTGACAGAGCTAGAAAGAAAAGAGGATGTGAGCATGGAAGGTGAAAGTGGAAGGAGGGAGGCAGTGAGGGGTGAGGAATGAGGGGATGGGGGACTAACCAGTTCAAACCCATTCAGGATGTTGAGAACCCTACCAGAGGATGAAGCAGGCATGAGAAAGGGGATCTTAGTGCCAATAGAGGAGAGACACTGGAGAGAGTTGGAGCAGGAGGAAGGGGGTGCAGACAGGGAATGACAAGTACAGAAAAGTCCCTGGAAACCCTGGTGGGCCGGGAGCATCGTCGGAAGACAGGACAGTCAAGATGGAGGAGAAGGGGAAAGGAGATGGCATTCCTGCAGAAGATGGAAGAGGGGAGAGATCTACCAGGGGTCTGACCCCTCTTAGATGCTGAGTAACCCTGCCTGCACTAGGCAGAGATATACCGCATCAGAAAGGAAGCAGGTAGCAGGTAGCAAGGTGGAGTAAATACAGGAAGGAAGCAAATATTAGATGCTGTGACTGATCCTAGGAGTTGGAACCTAGACAAGCATATGAAGGAATTAGGGAGGATTGCAGCAAGAGCAACTAGAAGAAAGATAGTTGTGGAGGGCAGTACAGAGGGAGTATGTAGAGGAGGAGTGTCATATTTGTGGGGGAAGGGAGTTCCAGACATTAGAAAAGCGATAGGCAAATGCAGACTGTCTGATGAAGGTATTACTGCGGGGGACCACAAGAATGCGAGAGTCAAATGATTGGAGGGAATGAGAGGGGGGATGTAAGGGTAGAGATGGAGGATAGAAGAATGGGAAGGAGTTCACCAAGCCAGTATTTTGAGGTCAGTTTGACACAGTAGGAGAGGCGCCTAATTGCCAGTGGGGGAAAGGCAAGGGCATGATAAAGGTCGCAGTCGTGAGTTTCAGGAGGGGCGTCCAGGGCAAAGTGACAGAAGGAGCTAAAGAGCATGTCCAATTTGGTCAAGGAGGATTTGGGAGTAGCACCGTATCCTCTCCTGCAGCACACACAGCCACCCCATGATTGTTTGAATTGTTAAACGTTACCCTCCAAGTCCCATCACTGTAACCCTCACTTTCACTTTCTCTCCATGAGTCCTATCTGCTTTTTCAATTTTAAATGTTTTTGTTTTTGACATCTGCCCAACTCTGCCATGACCTTCTGCTCTCCCGGGTTCCTCCCAATGCATTCAGAATGAGCAATCCTCCTCCTCTTCTGTCTTCTCCTAGAATAGCACAGTCCCCTTTTACACCCCAGTTTGAGCATGACAAACCAAGGCATGTCTGGGACTCCAGCTGCAGGTGCCCTGTCACCTCTCCTCTTAGCCTCCAGAAGCAAGCCACATGACTGGCATACTGGCTGGCAAGCCAGGCTGGGAGGCTGGGGGGAGCAAGCACTTTAAAAAAAAAGAGAGAAAGCCTAGCCAAACTGCTGAAACTGAGCCACTTGACTTCAGAGGGCACTGGATCAGAACATAGCTGACCTCAATGACATCGGCAAGAACAACATTGCAAAAATGCTGTCCATTTTATTTTTGCTGATCGTGCCCTGGTACAGTATATCTTTTCCATGCAGTGTGATATTTATGTGCCTGTGTTGTCAGTGTTAGGGCAGATCCATAAATTGTGTAATGCTGCCACTCCTTGTGTTCCTCTAAATCATGACAATTATTTTGGGGGATTACGAGTATGCTCTAACCTCTGACCTGGCCACCCACAGAATGTATCCTGCATAAATATGACATGCCACAGCTTTTCATGACCCTCAGTACATGCGAAAGGGCCAGGATTCCTTAGGGTCAGAAGAAAAAATGGAAACTGGATAGAGAACTGGCTGAGGGATAGAGCACAGAGGGTGGTAGTCAATGGGAAGTTTTCAGAGGTGTGGGAGGTGATAAGCAGGTTAGCACAGAGATTGGTACTAGAACTGGTCTCTTCAATATATTCAACAGTGACATATGTGAAGGTATCATGGGTGAGATATGCCACTTTACAGATGTCGCAAAGATCTGTGCAAGGGTAGACATGGAAGAAGGGAGAAGGGAACTAAGGGAGGATTGAGGCAGGTTGGAAAACTGATCAAAGATTTGGAAGCAGAACTTCAACACTACAAAATGTAGTAAAATAATACACATAGGAAAAAGGAACCCAAGGGTTCAATACAAACTGGTGGGGTGGTATTGGATAGCACTATAGAAAAAATGATTTAGAGGTGAAAATATCAGAAACCAGAAACCCAAAAAATGTCCTCATACTGCAACAGGGCAGTGAGCAAAGCAAACAGTACCCTGAGATACTGTACACAGGGAATAGGATAAGCAGCAGAAGTTGGGAGGCGATCCTCCCACTGCACAGGTCACTAGTGGGCAAGGCACTGAAGCCCATACCTGAGGATAGATTGCAACAATGTGGAGGCAATACAATGCAGGGTAACACAGATAGTCCATGGTTTAGGGGAAATGATGTATGAGGAGAGGCTAAAGAATTTAAACATCTATACCCTTGAGAAGAAGAGGGAAAGCTGTAGCGTGATTGGGACACACAAGTACCTGTAAGGGATAAATGGAGTGAACATCAAGGAACTCTTCTTGTTGAGTTCAAATACAGGGATAAGAGAGAATAAACTAAAGCTGGCAGGGGGAGATTAAAACAAAACACCTGTAAGCACTTTTTTACAGAAAGGGCGGTGGACAAGTGGAATAAGCTAGCAGTGGAAGTGAAGTGGTACAAGGCCATTCAATGAGCAGATTCAGGAAGGGATGGGATAGGCATGTGGGTTTAGTTGGAAAAAGTGTGGACAGCCACAAAGGTGAAGACTGCCACTAGGGCAAGACAGACTAGTAATAGAAAGGCAAATAAGTGTTAAAGCAAGCTCTCTAAGAAGAGTATTTCTATGTTTGAAAAAATAAAGCCGAGGTTCTCAGCATGTGCAGTGTGCATGCACAGAACCACAGCTTTATTTTTCAAACTGAAAAAAACACCCTTCTTAAAGAACTCACTTTAGCATTTTACTTACTTTCTAGCTCTCAAGACGCTTGCTGGTTGTTAGGGATTACTTTAGCTGATATCACTTGCAAAAATAAAAGGTTTACAGGCACTTCAGTGTTATGCTGAGGTGTGCACGAGTGGAAACATAGAAACATAGAAACATAGAATTTGACGGCAGATAAGGACCACTTGGCCCACCCAGTCTGCCCATTTCCCTACCTACTGGATAAGCTGCAGATCCTAGTTAACCAGCAGCCTACTTCTTCTTACCCCCAACCCCCAGAATTGTCTTATGACTGTCCCATGCATGCTTGAATTCCACTACTGATTTTGTCTCCACAACCTCCTCCGGAAGGCTGTTCCATGCATCCACAACCCTCTCTGTGAAAAAATACTTCCTTAAATTACCTCTGAGCCGCCCCCATCTTCAAATTGTGCCCTCTTGTTCTTGCACACCTCTTTTTTTGAAAGATGCTACCCTCTTGGACTTTGTTGATTCCCTTGAGGTACTTGAAAGTTTCTATCATGTCCCCCCTCTCCCTCCTATCCTCGAGGCTATACATATTAAGCTCCTTAAGTCTCTCTTCATATGTCTTCTGGTGCAGACCCTGCACCATTTTAGTTGCCCTCCTCTGGACAGCTTCCATCCTGTCTATGTCTTTGCGGAGATTGGGTCTCCAGAACTGCACACAGTACTACAGATGGGATCTCACCAGCTGTCTGTACAGAGGGATAATAACTTCTTGTTTTCTACTGGTGATGCCTCTCCCTATGCATCCCAGTAACCCCCCAGCCCTCCTTGCTGCCCTCTCACATTGCTTGCCCACCTTTAGGTCATCTGATATGACTACCCCAGGTCTCTTTCCATTTTTGTAGTTGTTAGTATCTCACCCCCCATTGTGTACTCTTCCCCTGGGTTTTTGTTTCCCAGGTGCATTACCTTGCACTTCTTAGCATAGAATCTAAGCTGCCATACATTTGACCATTCCTCTAACCTTGCCAATTTCCTTCTCATCCTTTCCACCCCACCCTGTGCATCAACTCTGTTGCAGATCTTAGTGTCATCTGCAAAGAGACATACTTTTCCTTCCAGTCCTTCCGCAATGTCGCTTATAAAGACATTGAAGAGGACCGGTCCTAATACTGAAACCTGTGGTACCCCACTAGTAACCCTCCTTTCTTCTGAGTGGACTCCATTTACTATTACTCTCCGTGTCCTATTCTCCAGCCAATTCTTTACTCAGGCTGTTGTCTTGGGACCCACTCCCAGGCTGGCTAACTTGTATATTAATCTTTTGTGTGGGACTGTGTCAAATGCCTTGTTAAAGTCTAGGTAGGCCATGCCCACAGCCCCTCCCTGATCTACTACTTTGGTCACCCAGTCAAAGAAATCTATCAGATTTGTCTGGCATGACCTTCCCCACAGACCACTCAGAATTGATTCAATGGGATAAACAAAGACACATATAATCAATATCACCCTAAATGCCAGGCTGCAAGTTTTCATAGTAAGGCTGCTATAACACATGGCTGCAGGTATCGTTTTTTCACAGGACATAAAAAAAAATAAGATAGATGCTGACAGTGTCCCTTTAATTATTTATGAACTATATCTCAGAATTGAATTTTTGGTAGTATAACAATAAAATAAATATTCAGTTTATATGGGCCAAGTATAAGGCATGACTCATTGAATTCTGCAAATATCTAAACTATATCTGGAAAAAAAGTACATGTATCTGAAATATGCTTGTGATATATTTAGATATATTCAGATACAGTTTACATAATGTAAAATGTAAAATTTTCACTGTCAAATAATTTGCGCGATTTTCATGAGGCATTAATTAGCAATATTAGAGTGAATGTGGCACTAATGACTTAGCCCTAAATTAAATTTGTGCAGTTATGTTTGCAATTGTGTTTGCTTTAAAATTACGTGAAGTCATGGGTTCTACCAGTGAGCACCCTCCCCCTCCTGGGAGCTCTTTGGTGAACATCAAAGCAAAATATTCATTCAGCATCCTAGCCATCGTGGCTAGCTCACTCATAAGATCCTCACCCCTTCCCCTGTTTTCAGGGGTCCAAGACCCTCTTTTATCTTACTCTTTCCATTTATGTACTGGATGAAGTCTTTAGTGTTGTCTGCTGTTCCTACTGCTATTCTGGCTTCCAGATCCTCTTTGGCTTTCTTCATTTTAATGCTCATAACATGAATGGAGTAGTTCTTTAGCATGATGTCTACAGTGTGTAAAATGACTACAGTATTAAAAAAACACAGTTTTTTTCCATATGAAGGAGAGGTGGTGGACCCCCAAGGAGCCAGGGTGGCCATCAGGCAGATGCAGTGATCATCCTACTGCTCAAGTACCCCAACCCCTGGGCCAGGAGAAATAGGACCAGACCTGGCTGCTGGTTTACACAAGTTACTGCCTTAAGGCAGGTTCTGCCTGTTTTGGTTACAGACAGTAGTTGAAAAGGCTTTTTGTAAGATTACATGGGTAGGGTGAGTTGTGAGGAGATTGGTTGAATTATTGTATGTAGGGTAACTTGAGACCAGCCACAGTAGCTCACATTTAATGGCCATATTAAAGAGCTGTGCTGTGGTCTGTATTTTGTGGTCTGGGTGAAAATTATCTGGCCTACATGGAAACATGTTGAAAGCTGTACCCACAAACTTTTTCTACACAGAGAGGGTGGTGGACGCTTGGAATAGTCTGCCACAAGTGGTGTTGGAGCAAGCACAGTGGAGGGGTTTAAACATGCTTGGGACAGTCACAAGACTTGAATTGTTGTGCTGACTTGAATTGTTGTTTGATGTGTTATGAATTATTGTATGTTGTTGTATTACGTTTGTCCCTGTACACTCTTGACATGGAACCTTCATAAATGAGTCTCTGGCTCAAAGGTACTATAATTCTGAAACTTCAAACTTAAACAAGGGAACCTTGGGTGAGAAGGGAGTGATGAAAAGCCATTGATCACTTAAGATCAGTAGATGCATACATGTGTAGGTCCTACGGGCAGACTGGATGGGTCTAGCAGTCCTTATCTGTTGACAATTTCTATGTTTCTAAGAAACCAATCTTGTTCTGTAAGAAGGTCAGGGAAACAGTGAAGGCTGAAAAAAGGGCCTTCATTAGCAACAAAGAAAAACAGGGGCATGAGCGAATACCAGGTAAGAATAAAGGAGGCAAAGAAGGCAGTCAGGAATGCAAAAACAGACACAGAGCTGTGTACTGTAGAGGGTGTCAAGCTGAGGAAAAACAGTTTTTCAGGTATATCAGTAGAAAAAAGAAGATCAAGGAGGGAATTGTAAGGCTGATGGAGGGGAACAGGGTAATAGAAGAGAATGAGCAGGAGGCAGCCATTCTAAACAGCTACTTCTACTCAGTATTCACAATAGAACATAGCGGTCCTCTGCAAGAAAGCAGCATAATAGATGCTAAAAGGGGATCCCAGCAATGGGGCAGGTGGTAATTACAGGAGAAAGGGCATGCAGCCCTAAAAATGGATAAGACACCAGGGGCTAGTATTGAAAAATGAGCAAAGTGGAGTGCAAAGGTTTGCACTGTGCTTGCCCATTGCCCACAACCCCAAGGATGCTATATTCAGTTGGACAGTGCACCAATGCTATCCGACTGAATAAAGGGGCATGTTACATAGCGCTAAGTCAAGTAATACTGCACCAACATTGGATACAGGCAGTGCACAGAACAATACTCCGGACCCAATAGCACCAGGAGCCCCTGGCACAACATATTCATCTGGCACCATGCAAATGAGTCCACTAGGTCTGTAAGGTGCTAACAGAACATGCACCATGGCTGAAGTTCAGATAATAATTATATTTTATTAAGGCACAATGATAAAGAACACCAGTAAGAAAACCCTCATGTAGTGACCATCCTCATGGGTCTTCCCTGCTACTCCTGATGAAGACCCCATGAGGATGGTCGCTATGTAGGGGTGTTAGCACTGGTGTTTGACATGCTGTGCCTTTAATAAAAATATAATGATTTATTTGAACTTTAGCCTTGGTGTGTTCTCAGTTTCTTTTTTTGATGCTTCTACATTGTTCTGACTGGGACAGCTTTTTGGTAGTTGATGTGCAGCCCCCCATTTTCTTCTTTGCTAAGGGACCATATGCCTGCCCACTGTGATCTCATTTGCATGGGAAGCAGTGGAATGTTTGTGCCTCTCATGTGGACAGCCCCACTCACTCCAATCCCCATTTCAATTAAAATAAAGATGTCCCTGGTGCCTAGTGATCCCCTGCACCCTCCGATCCCCAGCACTGTTAAAATAAAGATATCTCTGGTGCCTAGTGCTCCCTCCCACCCTTCAGTCATCAGCCCCTGTAGAATAAAAGAAGTCTCTGGTGCCTAGTGGTTCCCCTGCTCTCCGATAGCTGGCCCCAGTAGAATAAAAGAAGTCCCTGGTGTTGAGGGTCCCCCCACCCTCTGATCACCAGCCCTGTATCATATCACATATTCCCTGGCATCTAGAGGCACCCCCTGACCCACCGATCCCCATCCTCCTACCAGCATAAGCTTTACTTGGCATCTAGTGCCCCTGCACCCTGGGCACCAATCTACTCATCCTGCCACACTCATCTTTACTAGTTTTACCAGTGCCATGGATCCACTACAATGACCAGCACAGCCCTCTTCTCACCACCTCAGCCGGTTGCCGTATGGACTGACAGGTAACACGCATCCTCTGTACTATAAAGGGAGCATGCATATGCATTCACTTTTCAGTACAGAAGACACGTGTTACCTGTCAGTCCATATGGTGGCTGACTGAGGTGGTGAGAGGAGGGCTTACACTGGTATGGGATGGAGATGAGCCGGTGGGAGGTGCTATGAGATACCAGAGAATATGTGATATGATGAGGGGCCAGCAATCGGAGGGTGTGGGGACCACCGGACACCAGGGACTTTTTTTATTCTACCGTGACTGATGATCAGAGGGCAGGGGGACCATTAGCTGCCAGGGACTTCTTTTATTATACTGGTGCCTGCAATTGGAGGGTGAAGGGACCACTAGGCACAAGGGAATTATTTGCTTCACAAAAGGCTGGTGATTGGAAGATGGGAGGGACCATTCGGCACCAGGGATGCCTTTATTTTAATGGAGCTGGGATCGGGAGGGACCACTAGGCACCAGGGACTTCTGTTCCTCTAGTGGAGCCAGCAATTGGAGGGTGTAAGGGACCACTGGGCACCAGGGATTTCTTTACTTTAACAGGGTTGGGGATCGGAAGGTGGGGGAACCATCAAGTACCAGGAAGGTGGTGGGGAAGGCCACTGGGATGTTGGGGTGCATTGGAAGGGTAATCACATGCCGAAGGAGGGAGGTGATAGTTCCACTGTATAGGACCCTGGTGAGGCCTCAACTTCAGTACTGTGTCCAGTTCTGGAGGCCACACCTTCTTAAGGACATTGACAAAATAGAGATGGTGCAGAGGAGGGCGACCAAAATGGTGAAAGGCCTACATCACAAGCCTTACGAGGAAAGAGTCAGAGACCTGAATTTGTACATGCTGGAGCAATGGAGGGAGGGAGGTGACATGATAGAAACATTCAAATACCTCAGGGGCATAAACAGTGTGGAAGGGGACAACAATTCCAGTTTAAAAGTAGTACCAGAACAAGAGGGCATGATATAAGACTGATGGGTGGCTGCATAAGGGGTAATGTCAAGAAGTTCTTTTTCATAGAAAGGTGGTGGGTGCATAGAATAGCCTGCCCCAAGAAGTGGTGACTGCCTGTATGGTGGCAGGTTTCAAACCTGCATGGGACAGGAATAAAGGACTATTAGAGATGGGACAAAAAAGCTAAAGCCAGTGACCAGATAGTGTCAATGACCACTTCATCAGGTAGCATAAATGGGTAGACTGGATGGGCCTGGCTGCCCTTATCTGCTGACAGTATCTATGCATCTATGTAACTTCTTTTATTCTACAAGGGATGGTGATTTGTGGGTTGGGGGGACCACTAGGCACCAGGGATGTCCTTATTTTAATGGTAACAGGGATCTAAGGGTGGAGGGACCACTAGGCGCCAGTGAGCAGGTGTGCTCCCCAATAGCCAATGTGGTTGTGGGTTGCAGTGGCTCCTCCAGCCACTAGGGTTGCCTGGAGTAGTCAGGCTTCTTGTCGGTAGTAGCTATGCAGTGCAAGGTGTCCTGCGCTATTCCCCTTGCATAGCGCTACCATACTGAATATTGTGCTGCATTGGGATTCATGTCCCTGTCCCTCCCTTTTCACACTGCATGCATTACTATTTGCTCACGCTAACCCTTTTAGTGCATGCCAGAGCCCCATTTGAATATTGCACTAGGGCACAAACATGGAGCAAACAGGGCACAATAACTTTGCCCACTTGGCAAAGTTTTGAATATCTGGCCTCAGGACTGGATGGGATGCACCTGAAGGTGTTCAGGGAATTGGCATTGTAAATGACTTAACCCCTGACAGGGCTATTCAATAGCTCACTAAAAAGTCAGGGAGGGGTTGAGAGACACTGGAGGACAGCTTCCTGGTGCAGCTGGTCAGGGAATTTGAAATCACCTTGCTCTCTCTTAAAGTTGAATTTTCACCACAAATCATGTAAACTGAAAATGCTACACTGACCATCAACCATGCATAGCCTTTTCCTCATGCTTTGAAAAAAACTATGCTCTTAAATGTTAATTTTTTTATTCCAGATGTTATTAAGCGTGTGGTGTTGTCTTCCAAGAAATAAAATTTCTTCAATAGCTCCATCAAAGAAACTGGCAGAAGAAAATGTATTTCTTTCAAATACTCTACAATTCATGAACCTGCCTGAGCTGTAATAGTGGTCTGCAAAGAATGTGCATGGAAACTATGTTTAGTAACTGCTGGGGGACCCTTTGTGTCCTCCTCTCCAGACTCACAATGAGGCCAGCCTGTGTTGCAGGAACTACTAGACTGGTCACTCAGATGTATCAGTGACATGGTGCCGCTACCTAGGTTTGAATTAGGGGTACCTGAATATTGCATGCTGTACTACCACTCCTGAGGAACAATGAAATTACCTTTGCTCACACAGCCCCTCCACAGAACATGTGTGACTGAAACAGTAATTAACATAGAAACATAGACTTTGATGGCAGATAAGGACCGCTTGGCCCACCCAGTCTGCCCATTTCTCTACCTATTGGATAAGCTGCAGATCCTAGTTAACCAATAGACTATGTCTTCCTAACCCTCACCAGAATTGCCTTATGTCTGTCCCAAGCATTCTTGAATTTCCCAACTGTTGTTGACCACACAACCTCCTCAGAAAGGCTGTTCCATGAGTCCACACCCCCTCCATGAAAAAATACTTCCTCACATTGCCCCTGAGCCATCTCCCCTCTATCTTCAAATTGTGCCAGCTTGTTCTTGCACATCTCTTTTTCTGAAAGATGCAACCCTCTTGGACTTTGTTGTTTCCTTTGAGGTACTTGAAAGTTTCTATCATGTCCCCCCCCCCTTTCCTCCAGGGTATACATATTAAGCTCCTTTAGTCTCTCTCTTCGTATTGGTTTCTGGTGCAGAGCCTGCACCATTTTAGTTGCCCTCCTCTGGACTGCCTCCATCCTGTCAATGTCCTTGCGGAGATGGGATCTCCAGAACTCCAAAACTGCACATAGTACTCCAGATGGAGTCTCACCAACTATCTGTAAAGAGGGATAACAACTTCCTGTTTTCTTCTGGTAATGCCTCTCCCTATACATCCCAGTATCCCCCCATCCCTTCTTACTGCCTTCTCACATGTTTTGCTTACCTTTAGGTCATCTGATATGACTACCCCCAGGTCCCTTTCCATATTTGTTCTTGTTAGTACCTACCCCCCCCCCATTGTGTACTCTTCCCCTTGGTTTCTGTTTCTCAGGTGCATTACTTTGCACTGAATTTAAGCTACATACATTTGACCATTCCTCCATCCATACCAAGGCCTTTCTCATCCTTTCCACCCCCCCCTTGTATCAACCCTGTTGCAGAGCTTTGTGTCATCTGCAAAGAGGCATACTTTTCCTTCCAGTCCCTCTGCAATGTCACTTATAAAGACATTAAAAAGGATTGGTCCCAGTACTGTACCCTGCAGTACCTCTCTAGTAACCCCCCTTTCTTTGGAGTGGACTCCATTTACTGTCTTCCTCTGCGTCCTGTTATTTAGCCATTCTTTTACCCAGGCTACCACCCTGGGACCTACTCCCAGGCTGGCTAACTTGTTTATTAATCTTTTGTATGGGACTGTGTCAAATGCAGCTTCTCAGCCATTCCGCTAGGATAGGCTTACTGCTAAGCCTTGGACTGTGTTCAAGCTGGGCGCTGCTCATGCTCTCAGCAGATGAAAATGTTCACCCTCCCCCACACCGGCACTGTTTAAAAACTTCACGCTGCCTTTGGTGCTCCTCACTCTTATTCTTTATCCAATCTCCTCAGTTTCACTTGCATCTGCTGCTGTGGGACCTCCTCCTCAGTGATACTACTCTGATTTTCTCTAACCTACTTCCTCACAGTTTCCTCTTTTGCTGAGGCTCTATATCAACTTTGCTCTACCCCACCCCATCTCACTTGCATTTCCCTGCTTCTTCCCCACATGGCCCCTTTCTCACTTTTCTGGCTCTCCACCTGTACCCCTATATCTTTCCTCTACATTTGCCTCTTCTCATCCTCCTTCTCCTTCCTCCCTCTCTCCCCTCCTATCATTCAGCTAACAACCTTAACTTCATCCTAGTTATCCCCTGCTTAGAATACAACATTACCTCCTCACCAGTTACCTCGTCCCCTCTCCCCCTATCTATTACCCCTCCTTCCCTATCCACCATGGACTACTCTGCTGCTCTAGCCTTTACTTGGCAGCCTTTCAACAGCTTCTCCCTCCCCGACCCACTTCTCGAACACCCTCCCATATCCACAGATACAAACGAAAGTCCCTTGCACCACACCTCCACCTCCTGGTTCTCCTACTCCTTCTAGCAGGGGCATCAAGCCAAATCCTGGTCCCTCTAGCCCAACCATCACTCTTCCTCAAGCTCTCTCCAAAGGCCTGTGGATCTTCCATGTAAATGCATGCAGCCTTCTTCCCAAGCTGGACGACCTAAAAGTATGGGTCACCATTCACTCCCCAGACATTCTTTGTATTTCAGAAACCTGGCTATCCTCCCATGTCCCTGACTTCCATCTGGCCCTCTCCAACTTCACCCTCTTTAGACAGGACCAAGGAAAATGTGGAGGTGAGGTAGCCATCTAGTCCTGCACCTCCCTAAACTGTTCTATTTCCCACAGTGAAGCCGTCCCTACCTCTCACGAGTTTCTCCTCTCCTCTATCACCCTGCCATCTTTCTCCCCCTTTTTTGCTGGGTTTCTATATGCCTCCCCCAAAATTCACTCCACTTCTCTTGTCTCCTGCATCGCTGCCATCTCCACCCTCGCTAACTCTGGTAAGCTCATTCTGCTGGGAGACTTTAACCTCGACTGGCTGTCCCCCACTTCACTTAACTTTTTCAGCAGATAGAGGTGCTAAACCTCTCCCAAATTATCAAAGAGCCCACGCATCCTAATCAGAAGTCTCAGTCTCACTCACTGCTAGGCTGTGTGCTCTCCTCTCACCCCCATCACATTTGCTCTGCTGGCATCCTACCATATGTGCTCAGTGACCACTACCCCACCTACTGCATAAGGAAAACTCATCCTCCACCTTCTCCCCTAAAATACATCCAATTCTGCCCACTGAAATCCCTTAATGTGCAAAACCTTCTCCAGGATCTGTCCCTGGCCAACTGGAGCCCCGTCCTATCCTCCCTCCCGCTCAGTTGACTCTGCCTTCTCCCATTTCCATCTCCATCTTTCTGAACACCTGGGATACCCATACCCCCCTTAAAACAGCTAGAGTAAAGCACACCCACCATCCCTGGATAACCCCTGATATCCTAGCCAAGTGCAGATCTTGTGATCATGCTTGGCACCGTTTCAAAGCTTCAGGCACTCAAACTCACCTACAGGCCTTCTGTACCCTCCACAACAATTGTACTTCTAGTAATTGCACAAAATCAAACTTCTTTAAAATGCAGTTGCACCCCTCTAATAGTACTCCATCCTCCTTCTGGCAAGACATTCACTTACTTCTCCACCCCTCCTCTGACTCTGCCCCTCCCGCTATCCGGGTGGATAGCTCACTCGTATCTGACCCAGATAATACTGCTGAAGCCCTCAATAACTACTTCACCTCCTCTGTGGTTCCTGCAGACCCTCCCCCAATTCCACCTCACTCTCTCCTCCCTTCCTCACAGCATTCTGGCCTACATCTCTCATCTATTCTACCATCTGAAGTTTTGAGAGCGTTCAGCTCTCTCAACCCCAACAAGTCTAGCCCCGATGGACTGCATCCTAGGCTTCTAAAAATATCTGCCTCTTTAATTGTGATCCCATTAACCTACATCCTAAATCTCTCTCTGTCCTCTGCCACTGTCCCAATCGCCTGGAAATCTGCAACTGTTCTCTCCCTTCGCAAAGGTGGTGACTACACTTTCCCTGGAAATTTCAACCCGATCTTACTTCTTCCTGCCCTTGCCAAAGTGCTAGAATCCCTAATTCTAGCCAGGCTTAATGACTTCTTATCTTCATCAAACACCCTCTCACCATTCCAATCAGGCTTCAGGAAGTCCCAGTCGACCACCTCTTCTCTCCTATGCTTCACAGATGCCATTCACTCAGCCATGGACCAGGGTCATATTACCTCAGCCATATTCATTGACCTCTTTAAGGCCTTGGACTCTGTTTCCCATACCCTCCTGCTCCATAAGCTTAGCTCTATTGGTCTTTCCCCCAACTCAGTAGCCTGGTTCAGGTCCTACCTATCCGGCCACTCCCAGTCAGTCTCTATTAACAACACCATCTCTCCTTCCCTCCCTATACTTGCAGGTGTTCCCCAGGAATCAGCCCTTGGCCCTGGCCTCTTTTCCCTTCTTATAAATGATCTTCTCTCAGCCTGTACCCACACCCATACGATACCGTCCTCTTTCTGTCTGGTCCATCTATCCATGAAGTTCAATCTCACCTTCAAAATGATCTCTCATTGGTCACAGTCTGGTTTGATAACAACTGCCTGAAACTTAACACACACAAAAAAAAACATGGCCATGACCTTTGGCTCAAAACAAAAACTTGCCAGGCTTCACTACTTCCCAACTTTCCACTCTGCAGCCAATACCTCCCTTGGCAATGTCCAGACCTACAAGTATCTTTTCATCTGGCTCAATCCCTCTCCCGATTTCTCCTCCCACCTCAATGCACTCCATGCCAAACTGCGCCCTAAGTTAGGATTACTTTATCACCACAAATCCAGTCTCACTTTCCCTATGAGACGTGACCTACTGGTAAAATGGATCCTCCCATCCTTCGACTATGCAGACATTGTTTACAGTGCTGCTCCAACTACCCCCCTCTCCAAACTGGATGTGTCGTTTCATGCCTTCTGCAGGTTCCACCCCCCCCCTTGCTCACCTCTGTGACCTTTATTCCTCCCTTTCCCTCTAGTCCCTCTCACAGAGATGCTCCTCTCAATGCTGTACCTTCATTGCTAAGTTCTGGTTTGGGTCTCTTCCTCTCTATCTAGCCTCTCTCCTTACCCCTGCTACTCCCTTGTCCTATAACTCAAGCTTTAACATTACCTTCACTTTCTCCCTCCCACGAGTCCGCACCACCACAGGCAAACTCTCCTTCTCTTACAGACTTCCTTACCTCTAGAACAGACTTCCCTCTCACTTACACCTCTCTCCTACCTTCCCTACTCTCAGGCACCTTCTCAGGCCATCCGCCAATACCTCCTGCCTTTCTTCTTCCACCTAGGCCTCGCCAGATGCATCTAATTCCTTTCTGCTCTTTCCTTTACTTATTGTTGTATTTAACTTCTCCCCCTAATTATAATTAGTTCTGAATCACCCTATTTGCCATGCAGTTATTACCACTTGCTATGTATATTTCACTGCTGTGAACATCTTATTGTAAATAGCTTCTGAAATTGCTGTTTGCCATGCTGTAATTATCTTTTGTTTTATATATCTCACAATTGTGTACTTTTCAGTGCACTCTGAATACGTGCTGCTACTCTGTACCCCCTTTCCCCAGGCTGGCTTTGGAAACGAGCTTCCGCTCAAGGTGCCTTTCTCGGTTATCAACTTTTAAATAAATAAATAAATAAATAAAGTCTAGGTAGGCCATGTCCACAGCCCCTCCCTGGTCTACTATTTTGGTCACTCAGTCAGAGAAATCTACTAGATTTGTCTGACGTGACTTTCCCGCTCTGAATCCATGCTGTTTTGGGTCCTGCGCCCCGCTGGCCTCTAGGTGCACCACAATTCTTTCTTTCAGAAGTGATTCCATCATTTTCCCTATCACTGAGGTCAAACTAACAGGTCTGTAGCTTCCTGCCTCTGCTTTGCTCCCAATTTTGTGAAGGGGAATCACATCTGCCCTCCTCCAGTCCTCAGGTACCACACCATCCTCCAATTATTTGCTAAAACAGGTAGTCAGTGGTGCCACTAGTTCTCCCCTTAGTTCTTTTAGAATTCTGGCTGACTCCTGTCAGGTCTCATTGCTTTGTCCATCTTCAGTTTCACGAGTTCTTTCAGAACACTTTCTTCTGTGAATGGACTGGTATCAACTCCCTATCCAGAGTGATTCTATTGATTGGATTAGGTACCTCCTCCTCTTCTTTTATGAATACTGAGAAGAAGCATTCATTCAGTATCCCTGTTTTTTCACTGTCACCCTCTGCACACACCCTCCCCTTTATTAAGCCTCACTGTCCTTCCTTTGGTCTTTCTTCACTCCCTAATGTACCTATAAAATATTTTATCCCCCTCTTAACTGAGTTAGCTATCTTTTCCTTGGTTTGGGCCTTTGTTATTCTGACTGCCTTCTGCATTAACTGGTACAGTTCTCTGTCCTGCTCCTTCTGTGATTCCTTATACTTCCTGAATGCTATCTTTTTCTCCCTAACCTTCCCTGCCACCTCTTTTGAGAACCATAGTGTTTTTTTCCTTCATTTTGATTTGTTTATTTGCTTCACACAAAGGCTTGTTGCCTCTGTGATGGCAGTTTTGATATTTCTCCATTGTTCCTCCACCCCTCCTTCTTGCCCGTTTGCTAGTGCTTTTCTTAGGCACTCTCCCATTTGCTAAAACCCCCCATAAAAGGGAATGCAGTTCCAACAAACAATTTATTAAAAGAGAAAGGTAAGGGAAGAACAAGGGAACTGTAGGGAAAAGTGGGAGAAATTGGAAGCAATGCAAGTTAAAGTTAAACTCTAAATAGTAACCATCACCCCACACAATCTGCTCAGCACTGGCCAGTTATACAATTCTCCCAAGCAGATGCACCTGGCTGAGTTTCCTCAACAGACCATGGGCAATAACTCTCTAAGCTGCAATAAGAAGCTCACTGGGGATGTTGTTGCTGCTAGCAGGGCAGGTGAATCTGTGCCATGCTTAACTGTGACAGGAATACAGTTGAAACACACATGAAGTTAAACTAAATAAAATTTAACTTATTGAAAAGGGAATCCTATTTGTAATCCTGGGATAGATGGTGGGTTGGCCCCCTCAGGTATTCTGCCTGGTCCTAGCAATTTTAACACAGTCTACACAGGGCTTTCTCTAACTATGCAAAATGCATTGACAATACTCTCAGCTGCATGGCCCAAACCTCGGTGGCTACTCATGGCTTTGTTGACTTTCAGAATACCTCTGGTATTTGGATAGCTGAGCAGGTGAGATGCTTAACATGCTCATGCCTGGACAGCAGACATTTCTGGGGTTGGTCTTGACTCTCACACTGGTCTCTCAGGGTTGGTCTTTCTGCTGCAGGGGTCCAGCAACCTTGTAGTAGTTGGTGGCATCATTCAGTCAGTAGCTTCTTGGTTGAGGATACCCCCAGAGGTGAAAAGTCATTGATGGGTCAGGACAAACACGAGCTCCACTCCTTGCCCTCACTTTCTCAGTTCTACAGACTTGCTTTCTTCACTTCCTTTCAGGTGTGCACACACTGCAATGGCCTGAAAGGACTGCAGGTCCTGGCAGCCACTGGATCACAGGTTCACAGCTCCTTTCACCTCACGGATACACAGACCAATCTCAATGGCCAGTCTTTTCCCAGGCTAACAAGGTTTCAGAAAGCCAGCTGAGCCAAACAAAACTTGCATGCAGTTTCTGTTATTGCAGGTGGGCGACTGGCCCAAATTCTCAGGCAGAAGTGCTGCTTCACCTCCAACTCCTTCTCAGCAGTTCCTGTAGGGACAGAGGCCTCAGGTGCTGCATGACCATTGTCATGTTTGTTTACCTTTTGTGTAACTAGTCTCTCTTTACATCCAGCTCAAGGCATTTTGTTAAAGAAGCACTTGAAAGGTAATTCCTGACCCAGAGAGATATTCTCTAGTGGGCCCTGGCTTGGAATAAGGGGGCCCGATTCTCATAGCCATAGTGCAAGTCACACCATAGGTGACTTGCATCAAATGTCAGAGTGCAGGAGACCCTGCACCCAATCCTCTATTTGGCAGGGTCCCCACAGCGATGTCCTGCAACTTGCAGCAACCCCAGTGGTGCGCCAAATAGAGCACACACTTGCACAGGTTTGCTGCTAGTCTTCTGATATTCCTACCAACAGGGCACAGGTACTCCCCCCGCCCCGATCCCAGAAATATGACACAGTAGCCCCCCATGCCATGATCCCTGCAAATGACAAGTAGTAGCACCTCACCCAGCCCCAATCCCCGGAATTATTAATAAGTAGCCTCCCACACTGATCCCCAAAATAAAGTATTGTCCAATGTGCATTTCCAATGGCTGTTGTCCCACAGTAACCCTGGTGGTCTAGTAGACTCTTCCCTCCTCCCAGGGTGCCCAACCACCCCACTCCCCCCAACCAGTACACAGCCAGCAACTGGCACAGCCCATGTCTCACCACTAAGTCCAGCGCTGACTGAGCTCTGCATAACACGTACATGGTATGTTTCCCCAACCCATTCAGCGTGCTACAGTCCACTCTCCCACCACACTAGTTGCTGCTGAGCTTTCCTGCATGAGCACATGAATAGTACGTGCTCATGCAGAGCTCAGTCAGTGACTGGCTATAGTGGCAAAAGGTGGGCTGTTCCAGTTGCTGGCTGGGTACAGGTTGTGGGGAGCGGGGAGAAGGGGGTTACTGTGACAGATGTCCTCTGGGGGTTGTTTGTAAATATAATTTTGGGGTTGTGGCAGCCACTGTTTGTGAATAGGTCACTGCTACTGATGTAACCCCCCCCCCACCCCACGTCATTTTATGGTGCACTGATGGCGGAAGTCTACTTTGCCGCAAGCAGTCTGCATGTTGTTGCAGGCTGCTTTTCAGAATCCCAAAGGAGCATCTATTGGCGCAAAGTGCTACTTGCATCATCATGTTGGATGCAAGGCACCTTGCGCCATGCAGATGGCTTTCAGAATCTGGCCCAGGGTGTCTGGAATTTGTGCCTAGAGCTTTCTGACTCAGTCAACAGCAGGAAGCTCTGACTTGAATATTAAATGCCCTGTCCTTCTCCCTTTACACTGCAAGAGGGCAAGGCTAGCTGTAGGTCCATAGGCAGAGAAAGGAGAAGGGGAGAGTGACCAACAAAGCAGTAGAATCTGGCCACTCTAGCTGTGACTAAGCTGAGGGGGCCTGCTGCCTCAGGGATGGCAGCTGGGTCCCTGGGTCCAGGTGGCACTGGGTTCCTTCTGGTGAGGTCTCTAGAGACTCAGAATCCAGTCATGGTCATTAAACAGAAGAACCCAGTTGAGAACACCAGGTGTAGGAAGAGGACCCTAAAAGAAGTCTTGCCTGAGAATAGAAAGATCAGAACTTAGTGTCACAAGGTAGCAGTGAAGGGCCACCCCACAAGGGAGATGGCTGGGCTCCATGAGGATCCATTCCTGTCATCTGTATGCAAGGGAGAGAGCAGATATGTTAGTGCACCTTCATTTAAATTGCTCTGTAGTAGATAAATGCCTTAGCATGTAATTATGTAATCCCCTAGGGAGTGCTCTGAATGAATGGTTGTCAAGTGGGTTCAGCAAGTCCAGGGATGGGACTGGGCATTGAAGCCCTTTTGGGGGGGCTTCCAAGGCTATTAGTGAGGTGTTGGAAGGAGACACACACACACACAGCTGAACAAACTGTATAACATATTTAGGAGTACATCATAATGCTCATGTAGTATATTTGAAATGACATCCCTTGATCACACATTAAGATACACACAGACATATTTCCCCCAAGGAAGTGCTCATTCTGCCTTGCAGGGTGCCATGCACAAATAGTCTTGCGAGTCTCCAGGGACCCAAGAACTGGTTAATAGGTTTATGGAAATCATAATGAATGTGACAATAGCTGCAGTGCCCTTTTAACACAATGGGAAGAAAACCTGGTAGCACCAAGTACGAACAGTGAATTATAGTGGGCATATGATACACTGATGAGTTATTGAACATGGTAATAAATATAACAGCAACAGTACAGCCCCTTTTATTGCAAAGGAGGAAGACCTGAAAATGTAGTAGTGTACACTGTAGTATACTGGACATAGTATAAGTCTGTAATAATGGAATGATTAATGATAACTGAAGAAGAACTAAAGAAGACTAGGATAATGTCCTTCGAAGCTGTGTCACGTCATGGCAGTTTAATAAATATACATCCTGCTAGATCTCAGCTCCCAGTATAGATATTCATTTCATGTGTGATCTTATAGTTTGTGGTACCCCTAAAATATGCTTTGGTTGCCTTGGTATCCATTCACCCTGATCTGTGGTGGCAAAGGTAAAGAAAGAAAGTGTTTCATGGCATAAGGCAAATGCACCTCTGAATAAGAAGTGCCACCATATACCCTATACACAGAAGTACACACATATAAACACAGGGGGTGCCTGTCCCTTACATTTGTTTTTGCTTTTTGCAGCTTGCTGCTTCTTTGCTTTAGCTCCATGCGGTCTGCATTGTTCATGTCCTTACCCCGCTGCTTGCCATGGGGCCATGACTGGGCTGTTGATATGGACACTTAGCCCACTGCAAAGTTGGATGTATTTTTTTTGTCAGGGGTGGCCTATGAGCCATCTCTACAGGGCTGCTGATGCATGTGCACTATGCTCCATTTCCAAGCCCTGCTGCCTACACTGGGACTGGAAAAAATGTATTGGGCACCTGATGATGCACTTCCTATGGTTGGGACCCCTTATCTGTACAGGCATGTAGCCTGATTTTACTGAATGAAGCTTTGGCTCCTTTAAACTTTCCCCTGTGCATATGTACACAAGATGGTATCTCTGATGGAGGGCCACTTCATTCCTTGACTCCACTGCTGGTCCTTAGGTCAGTGACACAGTTACTGTGGTGCCCAGTGGTATCTCCACTTCTGTGTTGGTCTCGACCCCACTGTTCGTCCAGAGGGTGGGATCATGGGGTCAACACATGGCTCCAGCTGCACTGACAGAGTAGCCCATGCTCAGCTCTTGCCCTGAGATCCTGAAGAGGCTGTTGTTGCCCTGATGGTCCCCTCCTTCTTAGTCCATCACATCAGAGGACCAGAAGGTGAAGAAATTGCATGACGGTCTGGCCATAGAAAGAGACAGAACAGGGTCCAAAAGCCCTTAAGATAAGCCTTAATTAGGGGTCAGCTTACATATTTTACCACATTTGAGCTCCTCATGTGGATCTGGTTTACCGTATTTCACCATTCTGAAGCCACACCTATTTAAAAACTGCCCTTGAATAAAAGCCACACAGGGAACAAGGTTTATCAATAGAAGCTGTCCCCAGTTTGAAGCCACGGCTTGTAAAGGGGGCAGCCTGAAAATGGTGAAATAATCAGTACTCACTAAAGTCATCCTGTATCAGTACTCTTCCTCATGATGGCCATATAGCCTTACATTTGGGTACCAGCACTGAGATGCTTTGCACAGTACTTGTTTTTTTAAGAGTTTGGTATTCTAATAAATGAGTTGATCATCGGCATTCACCAATTGGCGTTTCTGGGACCACATGATCAACTCTATTAAGTATACTGCCAATGACATACACCAAGAAGGAAGTACCAGTACCAATAAATACAATTATTTCCTTCACTCCTTTTGTTTCAGACTTCAGCATGTTGAAGTTGCAAGCAGGGGTCAAAGTGAGTGAGTGTTTAAACCAGCGAGTAATGAGGTAAGTGAGCAAGTAAGCAAGTGGGGCAGGGCAGAGACAACTCCCAAGAAGCTAACACTGGTTAAGGAGCAGAAACAGCATTTTTATTAGATAAGCAGGTTAATATCAGATCGTTTTGAGTCAACTTACACTGGAAGGTGCATGATCAAAGATCAAAGCGAATGTCCCAATGACTTCCATCAATGACATCACAGAATTAGCAGCTTGAGAACCAACATTTATTCAGCTCAGTAGGAAAACACCCTAAAACACTGTGTAATCTCCTTCAAAAAGTGCTAAATCGATACCTGAGCATGGGGAGGTTGTGCAGGGTGGTTAATGATGGTCTAACTAAGAAAGCTGAAGGAGGGTGGTGAAGAATCCACTGAGAACAGTAGTGTGTATGCCACACACATAGCAGGAGCTGGAGGGAAGGAGTGCTTACCCACGCTAATAGACCAGGCAACAGTGATCAATATTCAAGCACTCCTCAATGACCTTTGACCATTCTGTGGAGGGAAACCAAATGACCCTCTCTGAAATCAAATCAGAGTTACACAAAACCAATGAGCAGGTTAAGAAGTAAGAGCATCAGACTGCCAGGATTGAAGTAAAGGATCTTCTCACACAGCACCTGGTACTCCACCTCCTGGACACCACTGAAAAACTGCAGGTAGTGTGTTGACTTGCAGGGCCAATCATTAAGAAAACAATTCTGCATGCATCTAGTTGATTAAGGAGTGGAGGGGATAAGGATAGTAGATTTTGTGGAGTGGCCACTGAGAGATCTATTGCACCTGCCCAAGGACTACTTGCTCAGCGAGGAGCAGGACCAGAGTGATAATCTCAAAATCCTCAAGTGAAGATGCCACTACCCACTCCACTGTATTACAATGCCTCAGCTTTAATGTCAAACAGGACTTATTACACAGGACCTGGCAAGCCAAGGAGATGAGCTTTAAGAGCTGCTAGAAGATTCTGGTCCATGACCACCTGGGAGAAATACAGCAAAAGTGACAACAATTTTCAGAACTAAACAGAGCATTAAAGGTGCAGTGTGCAACATTTTTATCCCATTACTCAAAAAAATTGAGAGTTTTGTTGGTAGACGGACCCTAATATATGATGTAGTGGAAGAGGCAGTGCAGGATCAGAAGAAACTCGGGACTGAGGTCTGCAGTGGCAGCAGAATTTGTGGTCCAACAAACCACTAGTGTGAAGATAGAGGCAACTTTGTAAGTGTGCCACATTTGTGAACTCTCTGCCACTGACCCTGTGATGTTCTTTCTTTATTTTTTTAGTAATCTTTTAAAGTGGTTAGCAGATGGGGAGTTAAAGGTCTGTTGGAGTCAAAAATAACTGATCAACACTTATTGTTATGCTGTTACCCAATTTTCTCCCTCTTTTCTGAACTTAGATACCCAAGATAAGTACATTGTATGATGTTTGTAAAATGTGATGCACTTATTTTGTTATAATTAGTTATTTATTAAGCAACTGTATTTGATACGCTTGTCAAGGATATCATTGGAAATGAGTGTAATAGCTCATATGACTTAAAATCCTGTTTATGATATTTTCATCAACAAAATTTAGTATAGTGAGTGAATGAATGAATGAATGAATGAATGAATGGATGAGCTTGCTATTCAGACTGAGCCTATTTGGTAAGGGCACAGCAGGAGATGCAACCAACAGCCAAGAGAACTGTGTGGAAGCAACAGTAGACAAGGAGGGAGGATAGGAAGCACCATGTTGCAGCGGTGAGGGGCAACTTCATTGTCTTGTTGCAGTCCTTAAAATCAGCACCTGAAGGACAGAAAAAGTAAGGAGATCACATGGCAGGAGGAGCAGGTAACCAGAAGTGACTGAGGAGGTGGGTATATAATGAACTTCAACGCTACTCTTATTGGGGCTGACTATGGGGGAGAGGGGCTGGTTACAGGGCTGGGACATAAAAAGGGGCACATGTGCATCTTGCTAACTAATGCCGTTTACTGTCTTCACTGCAACTCACTACATCTGGGTACTGGTTGAATTCAGCATGCCTATGACCTAGGTAGCAGTATCAAATCTAGCTCACCGTAACTACTGGATTCCTGGCCCTGGCCCCCATCCCCCTTATCATTCGCACATCTATAGACACCCAGGTTTAACCCTTGGGAAAGGGTCTATTGAATGACTGCAGCAGCCATACCTTGTTCTCCATACTTGTTGGCAATGGGAGATGGAATGCTTTGAACTGCAGAGGTGATCCATTAGCAGGGTAGTACCAACAAGCTGAGGCCATGGTGAGAACACAGGGTTGTTGCTCGTCCTTCATCACCTCCAGAGAGACAGTGTGATACCCTGGGATCTCTCCTCTTATTTGGAGGGAAGGGTGTGGGGATTTATTCAGTGCCACACTGGACTGAGTTTGACTGAGAGCAAGAATATTATGTTTCCCCACGTCAGAACTGTTTTCAAAGTGTGGAGGAGCTCTTGGGCAGGTTAGCTGGGACTTCTTAGTATGTTTTGTATAGACAATGGACTGTGAAATCATTACATTATCTGAACTTTGGGCCCCTCACTGATACTGCAGCTACCATTCTGTATTGTGAAGTGGGGGGGACTAATCATATTGGATTAGTGTTAAGATTCTATGACACACAGCACTGTGGTTCTGTCCTCAGTAACTTGAATCTAATTTGTTTGAGATCAAGAAGATCACCAACCAGCAGATTGTTAATATAGCTATGTTAATCATATATGGTTCTATGTTCTAATGTTCACATAAGGGACAGTATGATGTTTAGTTGGTGGGATCGTAGCTGGGGACTATCCAGGTGGGCCTGGCTTACTCTAAGGTTCTATAGGGAGTACCTCCAAGACTTGAGGAACTTTGAGTGCTTATAATATAAGATGTACACCTCTTCCTGGATGTTAAAGATTGGGGACATGGAAATGGACCACCTGCATCCAGTAGGGTGTAGAAGTTATATGTGCTTTACACTGGGTCAGGGAAGGGAGAATTCGTGGGAGCCCTGTGAGACTTCCTGGTTAAGTGGTAACTCACCCTCTTCTCCACCATTAGAGGAGAACAGTCTCACATCTTAACTGGTGCTTAAGGGACATCTGCCACTAGAGACTGTTAGTCACTTTCCATTTGGGCTGTGACCTCTTCTGAGGGACTAGATGTTTGACAAGACAGGACCCAAGATTAGAGGGGCCCTTGTTTAGGAGTTAACAAGTTACAGTGTTGTTGGTTTCACAGTTTTCTATATAGGATTTTTGTATGGATGAGATATCTGCTTTGTAAGGGACCAGAGCAGGGATTTAAGGGAATGAAGGGATGCAGATGGTGGGGGATATAGCTCACAGGGCCTCACAGGGCAATATCACATACATTTGGTTTGGTGGAAGAATTTGTTGATGTTATGGACTAAGGTTAAAAGGCTAGTTTTTCCATGGCTAACATATCTAACATTATTATTTTGTATAATGTGAATGGGGTACAAAACTTGATTAAAAAGTACAAAATAATGCCACAGCTGAAAAAGGAGGGAGCAGAGATTATATATCTGCAGGAATCACATTTTGATCTCACATAAGTAAGAAATTGGAACTTTGGTTATGATCAGGAATGTCACTGGAAGGGGGATCACCCCTGTATGAGATTCTATAATTTACAGCTGCCTAAAGGAAACAGGGGCCTGGTCATTGTATCACACACACACCCACCCACCCCTGACCAGCAGCAAAATGTCTTTAAAGTATGCCCCCATCCCCCGTCCATGTTCCCTGGTCCCCAACCACTTTACGTTATAAAGGCACCTGTTGGTGACTAACCCTAGGATCTTCTTTAGGTTGGCCACCACCTCAGGTCATAGGACAACACTAGAGCATCTGGGAGGAATTGAGTTAGCTGGCTACAGTGCATGGGAGAGCTGGACAGGACAGCAAGGCAGTGAGAAGTGAGGGGTTACTGCACTCGAGTCAGGTAGAGAGTTGAGAGTACAATAATTGGTGCTTAAAGTTTTTTACTGGATTGGGGACCGAGGGCCAGGGAAGAGGGCATACCTTATGGAAATGTTGCTGCTGGTCAGGGGTTGAAGTGGGGGTTGATGCTAATATGGACACTGGAGGACAGAGCATACTGAGTTGGATGGAGGCTTGGGTTGGTCAGGTCATTTAACAGGGATTATGGATTTAACAGTGGTGGAACTTACTGAACACTAGACAACACAGTGGACAGTGAAGAAGAAGAGGTTGAGGTTGAGGTGGAGGTGGACTCTTGGACTACTTCTTTTAGTACAACATGGCAGCTGTTGTTGCTGGACTGCCTCAAGGAATCCCAGAGCCCAGCAGCCCTGAAATGCAAGTAAGGGGACAGGGGACAGAGTGAGGGGATGTTTTAATAGGTGGAGGGAGGTCTTAGGATCCTGAATTTTGGATTTGGATTCTGAATTCAATTTCACATTCAGCAAGTTTTTTTTTTGGAGGGGGGATTCAAATTTTTGGCCTGCAATACCGAAATTTCAAATTCTGAAAAACTGCTCAGTATCTGAGGAATCCGATTCCACAGGATGGATTCCAAACAGCCCTAATAGTAACATAAAAGAAGAAAAAGTTTCACCACAATCCATCCCTTTTTTGTTGGGATGGTTTGCATCTTAGCCGACGGGGAAGCACATTACTGGGACGCAAAATTGTTACCTTCATCCATTAACATTTAAACTGATGGTAAAGGGGGAGTTTGGGTTAACTACTAATACTCTTAACACTGGGACTACTCTTCCAACTCATAATCTCCTAAATATCTTATCTCTTAATGCTCGATCTTTAAAAACACTGTAAAAATTGCCGAGCTGGAACTTAGGGCCCAATCTCTGGATCTATCCATACTAGCCATAACAGAAATGTGGGGCAATGCTGATAGAATTTGGACTACAGAAATTCTGGGATATAAACATTATTTCAAAAATAGACCTGATAACAACATATGTGGTGGGATCAGTCTTTATGTCAGAGATAACATAATTTCTTATAAATCCACAGTAAGTGTCCAGTCTGAAAGTGTATTGGTGTACATTCAACCTACAGGTTTTTCCCAAATTCTAGTTGGGACTTGCTATCGTCCTCCTTCGTTAGATCTTAGCCAAAGCTCACAGTTATTTGATGAAATCACCCAGCTAGCTAATAATGGCTCCATTTTAATTTTGGGTGACTTCAACTTACCTACTATAAACTGGGATACTTTAATGGGTCTAAATCAATATGACCATAAATTTCTTACAAATATCATTGACCTGGGGCTCTATCAATTGGTTAAGGAACCCACCTGAAGTAGTAACATCTTGGACCTCATCATAACTAACGTGGATATCCCTGTGAAAAACCTACTAATATCAGAACATGTTGGAAATAGTGATCATATGTCCATAATTCTCACTATTTCATTATATGAACGCCCAGCAATAAATAAACAAAAAATCAAACAGTACAATCGAGCAGACTTTCAAAAAATAAATCATTACCTTGGATCACTTGATTGGGATAACATTTTTTCCTTACTTAACACTGATGAAGCTTGGGACTTCTTAAAAACACAGACTCAAGTACTTGAACATCTGTATGTCCTAGAAATACATAAGTACAATAACAAAGGTAAAATTCCACCATGGTTCAATAAATCTATAAAAAAAACAAATCTCATGTAAACAAAAGCTATTTTCATTACTAAAAAAATGTCCCACTAATCAAAACCAAGAATTACTAAGTAAATATAGGGAATCAGTTAGAATATTAAAAAAACTAATTCTTCAAGCTAAAAGAAATTTAGAATTTCGTATCGCTCATACTAATGATTCTCATAAAGCATTATATGCTTATTTAAATAGTAAAAAGTGTACCAGTAGAACTATTGGCCCACTAAAAATTAATAATACAATAATAACCTCCGATTTAGTAACTGCTTCTGCACTTAATTATTTCTCATCAGTTTTTGTTCAGGACCCATCCCAAATCCTTTTTGATAGATCTTCACTAGGCAACACTGAATATACGATTTCGCAGAATGATATCCACAAATTATTAACTACACTAAAGAAATCAACAAGCCCTGGCCCAGACAATGTTTGTCCCAAATTTCTTTTGGGAGTTAAAGATACCATTGCCCTACCACTTACTATTATTTTTAATAAATCTCTTCAGGAAGCAAGGGTTCTCCCTGTTTGGTTGACTGCAATAGTAACCCCCATATTTAAACAGGGTTCCCATTCTAAAGTTGAAAATTACCATCCTATTAGTCTGACCTCAATTCCATGCAAATTACTGGAAAAAATAATCAAAACTCTCCTCGACAAAGAAATGGAATCCTTAAATATAACTGTCATAACCCAACATGGCTTTAGAACAGGTCTATCTTGTACTACGAACCTGCTATCTTTTTACAATCATATTAGTATGAATCTTGATTTAAATATTCCATCTGATGTTATTTTACTTGACTACAGTAAAGCATTCGATAAAGTGTCACATGCCATTTTGATAAACAAACTTATCCAATTAGGATTTTCACCAACATTAGTCTTATGGATTAAAAATTGGTTAAGAAATCGCACTCAGAGGGTTCGGGTTAATGGCACACTGTCTGAATTGAGTAGGGTGACAAGCGGTATTCCCCAGGACTCTGTCTTGGGACCCACCCTGTTTAATATTTTTATTAGTGACATGAAAATTTGTTCTTCCAACATCCTCATGAAGTTTGCTGATGACACTAAACTTGGGGGCGTAGTGAACAACACAGCCAATAAAAAAACATTATTGGCTGACCTTGCGTCAATCGAATACTGGGCTTCTATAAACAAAATGACTTTCAATGTAACAAAATGTGCAGTTCTACACTTGGGTAAAAATAACCCAAAACAGGTATATACTTTGAATAATATGATTATTAGGGTTTCCTGCTTAGAAAAAAGATTTGGGGATTCTGGTAAACAAACTTTCTTCAACCTCCCACTATAATAAAATTGCCAATCAAACTAATGCCCTCCTGCATAGGATAAATAGTACATTTATCTCTAAATCCAAAGAGTGTATCATGACTCTCTATAGATCCCACTTTAAACCCTATTTAGACTATGGTTCCCCTTTTTGGAGTCCATATTTAGTTTCAGATATAGACAGAATTGAACACATTCAACAGAGAGCTACAAAAATGATCCCATATTTTGCTCACTTAGACTATGATACAAGATTACAGAAGACAGGTTTATATTCACTTAAACTGAGAAGAATAAGAGGTGACCTTTTACAATTATTCAAGATTATTAATTCACCTGCTCTGATGAAGCAATGTGGTATATCATTGTCCACCAGAAAAATTGTGCCCAGGTTGCACAATAAACAACTAGATATTGTTAAATGCAAAACTAACAAGAGACAAACTTTCTTCTCCATAAGAACTCCTAGGTTATGGAATACTTTGCCTCGGGATATTGTCAATTCATCTACTGTTACAACCTTTAAAAATAAACTTGACAAATGGCTAATAAAATAGTATTATGGTAATGATCCACACATGTGGAGGACAATCACGATGGGCCAAGGCCTTCTTTTGTCCTTTTAACCAAGTAACTAACCAAGTAACCAAGTAACCAGATAAAGTACCCCCAAAGAGAGAGATTTAAGAAGACCATTGATATGGAAGTAAATTCTGATTTTGAAAGTCAGTTAATCTCTTAAAAGACTTGTGCTTTATTACCAACACTCTATTAGAATTTATTTATTTAGATTTTGCCCACCAGGTAAGTACACTAGGCATGCACCTGCCTATTTTCAGGTGCGAGCTGGAAGACTACAGTGAAAACATTACACCACATGGGAATTCAAGTCAGCAGCAAAGACGGCAACACTGCAGTACATGCAGTCAAAAATAATTCTCCAGGGTGAATGATTATTAGTGGAAGCAGCTTTATAACCGAACCATTATCTGAACTGCCGTACTCAATGATTTGCAAGGGGGAAGTGGGTTAGCCATCTGTTTTTAGTTTGCCTTGGGACTGACGACAGCATCCCCCATGGGAGTGACCTGGTCATTTGAATGTGTGGCAGTGAAAGGTGGGATAAGTACAGGTTTCAGAATCATTCTCATATCCAAGTTCCAAGGTATGGTAATAAATTCTTGCAGGAATTAGAGGTCATATTGGACAACCTGGTGGTGGGATTGCACAAAGTTCTTGAGTTGGGTTATTTAATGCCTGGGTCAATGAAAAAGGATCTTTTTGGAATGCAATTTCTCCAGATGATGTCTTCACTGGGCCTCATATAGGCAGTTGCCACTGGTACTCACCAGCATGGTCATGCCTAGACCTGATTTTCTCACTTGGTCTTAACATTAGTAATATCATGGTTGATCCAGTCATTTGGTATGATCATCATGCCATGCTGCTCCATTGCAGGGTCCTCCACTTAACCTCCCCAGTGGAGATGATTGGTTACTGTCCAGCTCTGAATTTGAAGCTTCAGAGTCTCCTACTGGTACTGGAAATCTCAGGCATGGAGCAGGCAATTGCTGTGTGTAACAGGGTTGAAAAATACCCTGTCCCATTTATTATGCCCAATTTTGTTTTTTGTTTTACTGTTATTGATATAAAATGCTATGCGTGAATTTTATGACTACTTCTAGTTTTCCTGTGCTTCCTGATCTGCACCTGGATGACACTGTGAGAGCCAAGGGAGCTGTGGAGGGTTACAACATGGCTCCTATGGCTGCCTTCTTCTCCCTGACACCTCTCCGTGTTTGCCCTTGATTTCCTGATGCAGATCACTGAGGTTTTGTGATGACCTGTGGAGTTTGAAGACAAAGGGGGCAGAGACTGGAGCATTATTGTTGGGGGTATAGTTCAGACTGGAGCTGAGGGCTCACTATGATGAATATCAGTGGGCAATCACTCTGAAAAAGTCAGCATTCCTGTCACAAGTAATTGCTTCCAGAAAGAATTAAACAGCTTAACTCTTCAACACTATGGACAGATTATTAAATCTTCTAAATCCTGCAGATCCTTTTCAACAGAAAAGTGTTATGAGTTTGAACAGTTCTTTTTGGACAAAACATCCTCTATCTGGGCCAGGATATTCTCAAGTGGCCTATTATTGTCCATCAGTGTCCATTTGATGGCAGGCAGTGGCACGCCATCTTTGTGGGAAGAATTTGAGCCAATTCAGTTGGATGATGTCTTCCTGCTGCTTTTGAGACTGCACCCAACTTACTGTAAATTAGATTCAGGGCCAACACGTCTTCTTCTTGGATGCTGGGAGGCACTGGGTCCAATTTTTGTGGAGATCACTGTGTGTTCCCTTAAGGAGGGGGATTTCAATTCTGTACTGAAGAGGGCAAAGGTGCAGCCTCTTCTCAAAAAAAAAAAAATCACTGGACCACAATGGTCTCTCAAATTACAGGCCTGTTTCAAATATTACCCTATTGGGAAAGTTGCTTAAGAAGATGGTAGTGGTGCCTCTGGAGCAACACCTGGAGAGACAGAACATCTATGAGTCTTTCCAATCTGTTTTCTAGCCTTGACATAGTACTGAGACTGCTCTGGTCAAGGTGCACCATAATCGCCTCCTGGTAAGAACAGTGGGCATCATTCCATCCTGTCCTGCTTGAACTTTCCTTGGCATTTGAGAGAGTGGATCATGGGTGCTGTTGGCTCAACTGAGGTATAATGTGGGACTCTCAGGAATGGTGTTACAGTGGTTTGTGTCCTACCTGTCCAGAATGGCGCAGAAGGTGACACTGGACTCTTTCATCTTGAGCAATGCTGAGCTCTGCTGTGGCATGCCTCAAGACTCAATCCTGGATCCCATGTTGTTTGTTGTGTACATGCTACCTTTGGGGAAGACAATTATCTGCTATGGCCTGGGTTTTCATTGCTATGCTGATGATACCCAGCTGTATGTGCCCTGTACACCTGACGGGGGTGTTGCAGTCTCAAGGATGAGTGAGTGTTTTAGGGAAATTCAAGACTAGATGGCTGTGAGGTAGCTTAGACTTACCTCACTGAAGATGGAGGTGTTGATGGTGAAATTAGGTCAGTATGGTTAAGCAAGAAAAATGTACTCACTGTAATAATGTTTCTTCTTCATAAGGGATCCATCAGTAGTACTCACAAAGTATAATCAGTCCCCAGAAATGAGCTGCCCCACAGTTGGAACTTATGCTAATTATGGAACTTCGAATTAGAATTCATTTCAAACTCTGCTCTGTGGTCACACCCAACCTGCCTCCTAATGTCAGATGTATTTCTAAAGCTAGAGTGAGCTATAACCATTAAATTAACTAAATGGTTACCTAGAATTTTTTTTTAAATGTCTTTAAAATTTTGAAAAATAGTACTGTAATAAGATAAGGCAAGACAACAAAATATATATGAAAAACTTTTGTAGTCATACCACTTAGCAACAATTTTAAAAGCACTGTAATAAGTAATGCTTAAGCCAATAAAAAAGAACTGATTTTGTGCAAACTTATTTCCAGTTTCTGGAAGGGGAGGAATGGTAAGAGATTGTGAAAACTACTGATGGATCCCTGAGGGAGAAACAACATTGCTACAATGAGTAATTGTTCTTCTAACAACAGGAATCTATCAGTGTGTATACAAAATGCAGACTACACAGCAGTACCTTGGGAGGTTGGATCCAGAACCTATTTAGGGAAAAAGTTCTGTAAGACAGCAGTGCCAAAGCTGGCACCTCTTCTGGACTGTATGCCCAGATAGTAGTAATGTTTTGTGAAGATGTATACTGTTTTCCAGTTAGCTGGTTTGCAAATGTCTTGAAGAGGGCTACCTTTTTATACTGCCACAGAGGCAGAAGTGCCTCTTGTAGAGGGTGCTCTGAGGTCTATGGGGGGAATTTACTAGCTTTCTCATAACAGAATTGTATACAGGAGCCTATCCAAGAAGTATAGATACCCCTGGATGCTAGTTTTCCTTTCTCTACTTCACTGAAAGTGACAAAAATGCTGACTGCTACAGGATCTAGCATCCTTTGTCTGGTCCTGGTAGTCACTTAATGCCCTTTACTCATCCAGGCAGGGGAGCTTTTGTCCCCCTTTGCTAGATGTCTCAGTAAAGAACACAGGAAGGGAAACCATCTGATTCAGGTGGAATTCAGAAGCTACCTTTGAAAGGAATTTCTTGTTTGCCCTCAGGACTACCTTGTCCCTATAAAAATTATGTAGTTTTGGTCTGTGCAGAGGTCTTGGAGCTTGCTTACCCTTTTAGTAGCTGCCATTACCACTAGGAATATTGTTTTCCAAGTCACATACTTCAGTGAAGCAGTGGCCATGGGTTCAAATGGAGCTTCCATCAGTTGAGCAATACACATATTTAGATTTAGGGAAGGACAGGGTCCCTCAGACGTAGGTCCATGTGATTAAAGCCTTTAAAAACCTTTTTGAAAATAGATTGTGAAGCCATGGACCTGTCTGTACCAGTTGATGTGTAAGCTGAAACTGCTGCTAATTGCACCTTCAGGATACTACAGGTGAGCCAGGTAGTCCAGAACTGTAGGCAGGCCTGCCTGTATAGGATTTATCTGTCTGGGAGCACACCAGAAGGAAAACCTCTCCATGTTGAAGCATATGTTTCCTTGTTGCTGGCTTTTTAGAAACCATTAACACTTTCATTAGTTCTTCTGATAAATTTGGATCAGAAAACTCTAGCTCTTCAATACTCATATCTTGTGGTGTAGAGTTCTGTGGTCTGGAAATGTTATCTTGCTCTGTGACAATGTCAACAAGTTGTATCTCAGTGGCCGATTGATAGGAGGTTAGTTTTAGAGGGACAGGAGCATGAATCATAGAAGCTTGATGGCAGAAAAAGACCACGCCAGCCCATCCAGTCTGCCCATTCCCCCTACTCCTCCCCCCTGCTAGCCCCCACCCCTCCCCACTACTCAGTCCCATATGCCTGTCCCATGCCCTCTTCAACTTCTCCACCGATCCAGCCCTCACCACCTCATCTGGCAGTCTGTTCTGAAGTACCAGGTCTACCTGGCCCAGTCTGGTGCTGTAAGGATCATCATTGTTGACTCCCTCCTGAGCTTTATGAGCACTTTAAGAAAGAGTGGGAATAGAGGGAAGGCATATAACGACTTCCCGGTCCAATCTAGGACAAGCGCATCCTCTGAGACTGACTCCATTACTGGGGGTCTGCAACAAAAGAGTGGAAACTGGTTGTTCTCCCAGGAAGCAAACAGGTCTATTTTTGGTATACTCCAATGTCTGAACATTGATACTAACACCTGCTGATTCAGAGTTCACATGTGGTTTTCCTGACTGATTCTGCTTAGAATCTGCCAGGACATTGTCTTTCCCTGGTAGATGTACTGCAGATGGCTTTACAGTCAGGGAATAGACTAGGTTCCAGATCTTCATGACTTCTGTACATAGCTTTGAGGATCTTGTTCCCCCTTGTTTATGTAATACACTGTTCAATATGCTTACATAACTTGGGGTAGTGTGCTTATGCATTTTGTTGAATAAACCTTTGTGGCTGTTCGCCTTTCTGTTCCTCAGGAATACCAACCTGTAGGGATGTTGAAGGCAAGTAACCCTGAGGTGCCTTAGAAAGGATTCCCTTAAGCTAAGGTACCTTAGAAAAAAGACCCAAAAAGTGTGCAGAGCAGAAAGCATTGCAGAAGGTCAATGAGTATGTAATGTGTAATTAGGACCTTTCACATAGGTCAGCAGGAGACAACAGGTAATGTGTAGCAACCTTCACATAGGTCTGAACAACGGACAGTAAGAGGGCTTGACTTCCTAAGGAGAGAGGGAATGGCAATGGAGGGCCACCATCCATCTCCATCCAACAGCGGAAACCTATCTAAGCAATCTAGGGAATATGTTGTTATAACAACTAACTAGATATTATGACCATTGGCACATAGGAGAGAAATAAAATCCCTTTAAGGAGGAAACCTCTGGGGATCCAAGGCCTAGTTTGCCTTACCTCCAGGATTGGGGTATTTTGTTTAGTGACAGCTCTGCTGTTGCAATTTAAAAATCCAGTGCAAGGGAGATTCAATTTGGAGGGAAGGCTCTCACTCTATCCCACTACTGGGAATGCCATGAAGGGCTGCAAGCACGCTCTACAGCAACGGGGTACTACCACATGGGAGTACCATCCTTGAAAGCAGAAGGAGGAGGAGAGCAATGACTGCTGAGGCACTCAGCTGGCCTACACAAGCCTAAGAACAGACCAAGTGAACCAGAGAGGTCATAGGGAGAATAGCTTAGAAGGTGCTGCAAACCTGCTCGGTGAGCTAAAGGAGCACCCTTGGGCTAAAGGGCCTCAACCCTCACAGATGAAGTCTTAAATTCTTAATCAGGAGGTACCGACGATATGTTTGCATGGCTAAAGCTCCACCCAGAGCAAGGACACTCCCACTAATGGTGAGATAGAAAGGACCCTGCCTCGAGTTTGGCATGCTCAAGATGCAGCTTTCATGGGTGCCGAGCAAGGCCATCAGCTGCAGGGCAGACCCTGGGCCATAGTAATTAATGGTCATGGTTGGCTTGCCTCCGATTATGTGAGAGCATAAATTCAATTGTGAAGCATTTGTGGACCCTCACACAGGTCACGCATGCTATTCATCAAGCACAAAAGAAGACTAAACCTCCACATAGGTTAGTTTAAACAATCATCAGACCCCCCACATGAGTCTAAGAAACTGAGCAGAACATCACCTCCCATAACTTCCAGGGAATGTAAGCCAACCAGTTCCACTAGGGAAGCCAAATTATTTGTAAAATTCAGAATTCTCAGTACTGTACATTATTAGATAGCACAGTAAATTAGGTAGTCCATTATTAGACAGCTTAATAAATTAGATAATACAGTGCATATATTCACATTCTTTTATATCTTTTGTGCACACAGTATATTAATATGGGAGGAATACCTTGCTACATGAGGTATAGCATAACTGAAAATATATAGGCAATCCTTGTCATTATTGTTAAATAAATGTCATTACTGTTTAAATTCAGAAGCTTTCACAGAAACGCTTGAATGCCATCCCATAACTAGGGAGGATAGTAGTAGTTATTGACCAGAGATAAGCTGTACACCTGAAACATTTGGAAATGCTGTCCATGAGGAATGCAGAACAAATTATTTAGATTACTAAGGAGCAGAGTTGAAATTCATACAACTATATAAGCTTTACCCTTCAGCTTCCTGAAACAACAATGCCCTGCTGTGACACTGCAGTCCCCCACCTGGGAATTACATCTATGTCACAAGCAGACCACCATGATACCATGCAAATAAAATGTGTCATTACAGTTTGAATTCATAAGCTTCATTGCAATAAAGGTTTCTTTGTACTGTTCAAAGTAATATATTTTACACATAAACTTTGAAATGCCATCACAGCATGGGCTGGCCAGAATTGCTCAGTAAAACTGTAATAATTTAGTGGTATGTACTGAGCCCAAACTATTGTGAGATAACGATTTCTCAGCACTATTCAAATTCATAAGCTTTACACTAAATGCTTGAGATGCCAGCAGAACTGAATAGCACATCTATCCCAAACAGAAAACATGCTTGACCTTCACCACAGTAGAGCAACAATGAAACTGCTAGAAAAGCAAGCACATGAGATTTGAAAAGTAGGGAGTTATAGCTGCAGAGTGGAGCCAGGCACTAAGTGAAACCAGGTCCAGGTGCAAACAATTAAGGGTAGATGTGCACAGGAGACTGCTACAGGCAGGAAAAACAAGTGGAGCTGAAAAACATTTGGATAACAAGTGCAGTTAAACTAAGGGATTGCTAAAAGTATAATGAAGTAAATGGGAGCCTTGATAGCACAATGCAAGCAAAGGGGGCAGCAGGATACTAGGAAAACTAGAACTCCCCCAAAAAGTAAAACTGAAGAAACACATGCACAGAAGAAATGGAGAACAGGCACAGATAACAGAGAGAATCACAAGCAGCAGCTGGAGGCAAAAGCAAAATACTGACACAGAAAGGTAAGAGAAACGTAAACCAGCAGAAACACAGCACAAACCAAGTACAAAACCCAAAACAGTGGATGGAAGAGGGAGACAAATGCTGAAAGACGGGGTCAGATCCCCCAGCTCGGGAAGGCAGAGTCCAGCACAGCCTCCAGCTGCAAAGAAAACATGATTCTGAGTGAAGCAAGAAGGATGGCTTTTAATAGGTCAGGCAGGGGACATGACTGGTTGCTTCAGCCCATTGAACCACAGGCTAAGCCTTTCAGTTGTGGTGTTGTCTGTTTGGACCTGGATAGACTGACCCTGGAACTGAAAGGAAAATGCTTCCATTGCTAGGAACACTGCCCTGAGCTCCAGGACGTTGATATGCTCCTGAGTTTGCTGTGTGCTCCACGTGCCACTCAAAGTGAGATCCACCAGGTGGGAACCCCCACCCCAGGAGGGAGACAGCTGTTGTGGGGATAGTTGTAGAAAATTGCTGGAAGAAGGGAGTTCCATCTCTGAAGTTGTTTTCCTTTTTCCACCACTCCAGTGCCTTTAGCAAGGTTTTGTGACAAGCACCAGCTTGGACAGAGGATCCTGTCTCTGGGACCAATGATCTCTTAGCTGATACTGGATGTCTTTCATCTGGAACCTGGCACCTGGTACCACTGTAGTGGATGAGGCCATGTGTCCCACTAGCTGCAGAAAATCCCCTGTTGGCCTTAACTGGCCTGCTACAAAGGATTTTACAGTTGAAATCACATTTGCTACCCTTGCTTGTAGATGAAATGTTTTCCCATGTGAGATATCTAGCTCTGCACCTGTAAAGTCCAATGCTTGGGCTGGTTCTGTTTGTGACTTCTGTAGGTTTATTAGGACATCTAGGGCCTCTTTACCACCTGCATGGGGAACCTTGCCTCTTGCTCTGTTTTTCCTGAAACAAGCCACTCGTTCAGATAGGGAAAAACCACCACACCTTGCCTTCTCAGATGTGCTGCCACCAGAGCACTAGGCAATGCTGTGGTGCACATTAAAGAGAACTGACACAAGCATGATGTGCAGGCTCAATTTATTGTGTATATAATACAATGGTGGTTCAGACTAAAGAACACACTGTGCAGGTGTCCCTAGTATTGTAATCAAGTGAGGGTGGCTTCTTTCTGCGGTAGTACCTGTACATGTTCCCATTAGCACCAGTCTCCTTTGCAGTGCTGCTGCCACAGCCAGGCACTTTGTGAACACCCTTGGTGCTGAAGTAAGTGTGAAGGGAAGGGATGTGAATTGGTATTGTTAGTTCCCTAGTCTGAACCTGAGGTACTTTTTGTAAGTGAGTCTGACTGGTATGTAGAAGTAGCCATTTTTCGGATCCTATTACCCTAGCCAGTCTCCCACTTGCAAAGGTGGTATCACTGAGCCAAGTGTGATCATCTTGAATCTATTCTTTGTTATGAATTTCTTCAGGTAGTGCATGTCTAAAATGGGTCACCACTCCCCCTTTTCCTTGTAGGTCAGGAAGTATCTGGAGAAAAGACCCTCACCCCATTGTGTGGCAGGTACTTTTTCCACTGCTTGTGATTACAGTATCTTCTTCACTTCCAGCTAGAACAGAATTTTTTCTGTTGGTGTGTGAGGCTGGAAAACTTTTGGATTCTGCAGTTTGGTGAACTTTCTGAACTGCAGGGATAAATCTTGTCCCACTACCTCCAGGACCCACTTGTTTGTGGTGATTTTTAAAGATCAATGGCAAACATATGTTTTTTTTTTCTTTTTCTACAGGCATTTCCTGCAGCAGAGCAATAAAATGATTTTTTTGACTGGAATCATTATGTCTCCTATCTCCTTTTTTCATATTTCCTACAGTTCATCCCCCTGTAACAGGTCCATATGCAGTCCAATAGCGCCGAGATTTTTTGCAGAGTCCGGCCTGCCCATGACAGTTTTTGACATCATTGCTGGAGTGGTGTCCTACTACCAAGCGCGTGGATGTCCACTGAGTGTGTGTCAGTGAATTCACTCCCCCAGTGGTCCAGGACATTATATTTGTTGTCTCTGATATTGTGGCTAAATTTGGGTTGTTGACAGCAAAGTTAAATAGTTATTCAATTTCTGTCCAGAACTACAGTTTCATACAAAAGCCATTATTCTTTAGTCTGTTGCCTATTTAAAACTATTTTTTTTTCTTTGGTTGTTTCAAAAAGATGTGACATTCACAGAAACCATCTACTTTGCACTGTAAGTAGGTGTGCGAAATGACACGAAGCAGAGTTTAATTGTAATGTTGTTAAGTGGGTTGTTGTAAATTCTGACATTGGATGATCCCCCCCCCCCCAAAAAAAAGCTTCCAAGTTTATATCTGTTTTAAACAAAGTATACTGGAGAGATCAGCTATTATGAAGCCTGCACTGCTATTTGCATTATTTTTTTATACTGGCTAGCATCTTAGTTGGATGCTGCAAAAGAGAACACACGCACACACACACACACACAGAACTGCCTCTTAACTTCAAGCACCTTACCAGCAGTTTGCCATTACAAAGGATCACAAGTTAAACTTTATAGAATTTGTCTTATTAGTTGACCATACCACTCATGATCATTCTCTATTTATTTTATTTATTAATTTATTTATTTATTGAAAAGTTTCACCAGGAAAGGCACAATGAACAATATAAAATCGCTTATCTCTAGCCGGTCCAGTGGTGCTGAGGGTTGAGGCACTGGTCGCCACACCTCGCACCATGCTGGTGACCCGGGTTTAGGAATGAGCCTGGGTCATCAGGGGTTGGCAGGGGAGGAGAAGGACTGAGAGTCCGAAGGACTGCTCTCCTTCTCTGGGGAGGGGGTGTGCTGCCATCGGAGTGCTGATGGCCTCTGGCGATGGCTGGAGGCATTACAGTGCACAGGTAGTCTCTGAAGGGGGCATGAGTTGGGGCCGATGCCAGGAAGGAGTGTGTGTGTGTGTGTGGTAGTGCGCGTGCTCCTGTCCCTTGGCGTCATTGCATGCCTCACACGTCAAGTACTGGGAGAACAGGGAAAACAGGGCACCAGTTGCGGTGGTATGATGGCCATCTCTGAGGGGGACTCACTCAGTTCTGAGGACGTGCAGCGTTACTGGATCTGGTCATGGTGGTAAAGAGAGGGGGGGCTCTCCACTGGGGTAGCTACGGGCCTGAATTGGATCAGAGGAGTCCCTGGAATGAAGGCCGGAGACCAAGAGAGGATGCCTGGATGAGAGGTAAGGGTAGTTTGGTGCCAGGGGAAAAAAGTAATAACTAAAAAAATTAAAATAATTAAAATCGCTCATCTTACAGAGCATCCTAGAGGAAAGGGAAAATAGGAGTACAATAGCCTTCAACAAAACATACATCAGTAGAATACATGATACATTTGAGATAAGCACAACTAGCCTTGGTAAATACATCTACAGATTAAAACATACAGGTAAAGATTATTGCAAAATAACGAGTACATGGAGTACAATTTGAGTATATCATTGAGTGAACCAACATGTAGCAAAGACTAGAAGCACCATCAAGAATAAGCACATCCACTGTCAGCGTAACTTTTATACTTATGTATTATGTGCAACATACAACAGAGCCTCTTGGAGCTTACATTCAATAGAGCTAAGAGTTAAAGGGCCCTAGAAGAGGAGAGTATGTGAGGGGCTAGGAACACCTGTAGGCAGGATAGAGGAAGTTTTTGAGGGGAGGTCGAGATGGACCAAGGGGAGGAGGAATGCTTGATTTGGTGGGGCAAAGAGTTCCATAACTTCAGAAATCTATGAGAGAAGGTGGATTGATCTATGGAAGTGGAGCAGCATGGGATAGCTAAAGTACGTGAGTCACTAGATCAGAGGGAGAGGGGTACTTGTAGCCATGAGGCCATAGTAGCAGATAGATGGGGGGGTAGTGAAGCAAGCCAGAATTTCGAGGTGAATTTCATACAGTGTGCTAGTCACCTGTAAGAGAGGGAAAGCCAAGCAATCGATAAAGGGAACAGTGATGCATGAGTGGAGTGGCATCAAAGGGCGCAGCGACAGAAGGCATTAAAGAGGGAGTCCAATCTGGTAAGAGAAGATGGTGGTGGAGCACTATAGACTACGTCACAGTAGTCAAAGATGGGTAGAATCATTTTCTGGACAAGCTTATGCCTAGCTGGTAGGAGTAGGCAGCTTTGGTTTCTGTGCAGGGTGACTAATTTAGTTTTTTTTTTTTTTTTCAGAATAGAGTCTATATGTCCAGAAAAGTTGAGGTGCTGGTCTAGCTAGACCCCAAGAGACCTAAAAGAGATGGTGTCCTCCAGATTAGTACCATCCAGGGTGTGGAAAGAGGGCAAGTCTGGTGACCTAGAGAGTCTCTGCCTAGTGCCAAATGTCTTGGAGGCTACGAACATATGAAATTTGCCAGCAGATAAAGGCCTAAAGGTCTATTAAGCCTGATCAAATGTGCAGCTAGCATCCCTTATTCTGCAGCTGTCCCTCCCTCCCACTCACTCTTCCCCTCAATTGATTCTCCCCCTTGCCTTGTCCCAGCCCCTTTTGAAGCAGTCCATTGTTCTTCTGGATACCACTTCTGCCGGTAACGCATTCCACCCAGCTACCACCCTCTCTGTAAAAAAGTGTCTCCTCATCTCACTCCTGAACCTTCCTCCTTCCAGTCTCATATCATGGCCTCAGTTGTCCCTCCCCTCCCTTACTTTGAACAGTCCCTCCATACCTGTCTTGTTTATTCCTTTCATGTACTTAAAGGTTTCTATCATGTCCCCCAGTCCCTCCTCTCTTCCAGCAGGTTTATGTTCAACTCTTCTCAGCCTCCTCTCATATGGTAACCCCTCCCTGCCCCTTGATCATCTTTGTCACCCTGTGCTGCACACCCTCCAGTAACTTAATGTCCCTCTTCAGATACGAGTGTCAGTACTGCATGCAGTACTCCAGGTGTGGTCTAACTAATGAGCTATGCAGTGGCAGAATCACCTCCCCCCTCCTCAAGGATATACCCCTTGCAATGCAACCCAACATTTTGTTGGCCTTTGCAGCTGCCTTCCTACATTGTGCTGAGTTGTTCATTGACCCTGTGATGAGCAACCCCAGATCCTTCTCCTCCTCTGTCTTGGCTAGCTGCACTCCCCCAGCTGGTAACTCCTCCTTGGGTTCTTCACCCCAAAATGCAGCACCTCGTACTTTTTGGCATTAAACCCCAGTTGCCAGGTGTCTGACCAGGTTTCAAGCTTTGCCAGATCATCCTGCAACCCCTGCCATCCCCCTAGGTCATCCACCACTGCTCCCATCTTGGTGTCATCAGCTAACAGACTGCTCTTGCTCTTGATGCCCACTGATATGGCTGCAATGAATATCCCAAATAACACTGGTCCCAACACCAAGCCCTGCAGAACACTGCTTGTCACTACCCTTGGGGATGAGAGCTCCCCACCCACAATCACCCTCTGTTGCCTTCCCTGAAGCCAGTTCCCTACCCATCTCATCAGCTTTGCACCTGCCCCTGCTCCTTATAACTTACTTCCTAGCCTCCCATGTGGCACTGAGTCAAATGCCTTACTGAAGTCCAGGTACAGGACATCCACTGCATGGCCCCTATCCAATTGCCTGGTTATCCTGTCATAGAACTCCACCAGGTTGGTTTGGCAGGATCTGCCACATACAAAGCCATGCTGTCTGCTGTCCTGTAGTACTTGGGCCTCCAGGAGGGCCACCAGCCTCTCCTTCAGGATAGTCTCCATCAGCTTACCCATGATGGATGTGAGGCTCACTGATCTGTATTTCCCCATTCATCCTTGGGGCCACTCTTGTGGAGGGGTACCACATGAGCCATCCTCCAATCCTGGAGTACACAACCTGAGTGTAGTGAGGCATTAAATAGGTCTGCCAAAGGTCCTGCAAGGACCTCTGCAAGCTCCTTCAGTACCCTGGGGTGGATGCCATCTGGGCCTGGTGCCTTGTCCACCCTCAGTGCCCTCAAACCCTCCAGAACCCTGCCCTCCATGATTTCTCTGTCTGTCTCCCCTCCCTCATTTCTGTCCTTCCTCCCCCCTAGGGTATCACCCCCTCTCGTCTCCTTAGTAAATACAGAGCAGAAGTAATCATTTAGCGCTTCTGCCTTATCAACCCCCGATTCCACCCAAACCCCCTCCTTCCTAATCCTTACTATATGGTTCCTTTTCTCCCTGATGTACCTGAAGAAGTCCTTCTCCCCCTTCTTAATGCTTTGCACCAGCCTGAGCTCCATAGATGCCTTGGTCCCCTTATTGCCCATGTCACCTCCTTCGATTCCTTCAGGTACTCCTCCCTGTCCTCCCCCTCCCTGTTTTCTTGTACCTCCTAAAGGCAGCTCTTTTCCCCCTTACCTTTTCCATGACCTCCTTGCTCACCCAGCTATGTTTCTTTGCCCTAGCCTTCTTGCTTTGAGCCTTGCTGCAAGTTCTGGTTGCCTCCAGTATCCCCAGCTTTATGAACTCCCACCTCTGGTTAGTGCCCATATTAGGTTGAATTCTGATAGTTCCAAAGGATGTCCCTGCACCCAGTTGTTGGCTAGTGGGTGCAATTAGAGGAGGCTAGTCCCGAAATATCAAATACAGAGAGATTAACCGCACTCCAGAGAATGAATGGCAAAACGGAATTGATGTTTCAAAAGTGTTCCATTTTAATTTGAGCCAAATCGCTTGAAAAAATAACACAAATGCTGGTCATTTACACAAGCAGAGTACCGCAGTGCTTCGCCTTCTCATTAAGGCTTCATGAGGGGGCCCTCTTAATCTGTGGTGTCCTGAGCAAAATTGCTAGTAGCTCTTACTAGTGGTTTTAAAATGGATTCAATGAGTCCTGAAATGTTTTCAGTGAGTGTGCCAATGCCAGAGATGATGGGTTGTCCTAGATTCACTGGTTTGTGTATCTTAGGTAACATATGCAATGTCCCTGGAGTAGGTTTATTTGGAATTAATATTTATAACTGTTCTTGGATGCTGTTTGGTAGAGACATGATGATTTGTTTGAGTTCCTCCGTATATTGTATTGTAGGGTCTTCAGTGAGTTCTTTATAATAAGCTGTATCTGACAGCTGTCTGTGTGCCTCTTTAATGTAATCTTCTGCGTTCATCACAACCACAGCTCCATCCTTGTCAGCTTGTTTTATTACAATGTTACAGTTGTTTTTCAGAGTTTGTATTGCCCTCTTTTCCAGTGGTGTGATATTGTGCAGGAGTTTCTGCTGTTTGCTAAGGATTTGGGAGTTTATTCTTTCACAGAAGCAGTCTATGTAGGCCATCCAACTTGGGGTTGCATCCACCCTGAGGGGTCCAGTTAGATGTTTTCTTTGTGCTGTCGTAATGTGGTGTTTGTGTGTTGTTTTTATCAAAGAAAAATTATTTTAGAGAAAGCCATCTAAAAAATTATTCTATCTTACCACAGAATCTAATGTTATCAAATTCCAATGTGGGGCAGAAAGTTAAGCCCCTGGATAATTCAGATGCTTCAGCCTGTGTCAGTTCTTTATTAGACAGGATGATTACTGGTAGTTGTTGCAGTGTATTATCTTGTTTCACAATGTTAGTGCTGTAGCTTACTTCTCCTGGATAAGTAAAGATGTTGTTGTGGCTGCTGTCTTGTAGTTCATTGAGATTCCTCCGCTTCTGTGATAGGGCTGCCTGGAGAGCCTTTTGGTAATATGTTTGGAGATCACAGCTAAATCCTGATACTCCATTGTTGTTTCTGTGAAGGGTTTGTAAAAGTTCGGAAAATGTATTTTTAAGGTGAGATTTTCTAGAATATATCTGAAGAATAAGGTGATTCCTGAGTTTCTCAGATGTCCTACAACATAGTTAGTTGTTCTGCATACCTTGAATTGTATGTAGTTTGCAGTAAGTTGTAGATCTGAAGTCCATTATGTATAATGTTCTGTTTTTTGCATGCAGTTAGGAAGTAGATGTCACTGTCAAGTTTGGCTTCCTTTTTCTTCATGTTGCAGAGTTGCCATTTCAGATGGTGAAATGCGGTATCCTCCATTATTTTGTTAAAAGAAGTTCCAGCGGTGTTGGTCCTTGGAAAACAGGAAGTGATGGAAGGGTTGATACCTTTTATTGGACCAACAAGTGTCTTTACGAAGATGGAAGAATACACAAGCTTTCATAGAAACATAGAAGTTGACGGCAGATAAGGACCGCAAGGCCCATCCAGTCTGTCCATTTCTTTTTCTACATTATAAATGTGCCATCGGCCTTTGCTCTGTAAATGGCCTATCTATTCATACTTATCTGTACTGCTCCCTTATGCCTATCCCATGCCTGTTTGAAGCTCTACACTGTATTCACATCCACTACTTCCTGAGGTAGGCTGTTCCATGCATCCACTACCCTTTCTGTGAAAAAGAACTTCCTCACATTACCCCTTAATTGGCCTCCCTCTAATCTCATGCTATGTCCTCTTGTCCTGCTATTTTTCTTGTATTGAAACATGTTAGACTCTTTCACCTTGTTAATGCCCTTAAGGAGTTTGAATGTTTTGATCATATCACCTTTCTCTCCCTCCTTTGCTTTAGGGTATACATATTGAGCTCTGTTAATCTGCCCTTATATGTTTACTGATGCAATCCCTGCACCATTTTGGTTGCCCTTCTCTGGACTGCCTCAATTTGGTTAATGTCCTTGTGAAGGTGTGGCCCCAGTACTGCACGCAGTACTCCAGATGGGGCCTAACCAGTGTCTTGTAAAGAGGGATTATTCCCTCCCTCTTCTGACTTGTGATACCCCTATTAATACACCCCAGCATCCCCCTAGCCTTACCTACTGCTTTAGTGGTCTGCTTGGATGATTTCAGGTCATCGGTGATGATGATGCCCAAGCGTCTTTCTTCCCTTGTGACTGCCAGCAACTCCCCTTCCAGCCTATAGGTGGCTTCAGGGTTTCTCTGCCCTATGTGCATGATCTTGCACTTCTTTGCATTAAACTCCAGTTGCCACTCTTTCGAACATTTTGCAAGTTTATCCAGAGCTCTTCTCATTCTGCCCACCCAATCTGGATCATGTACTCTGTTGCAGATCTTGTTGTCATCTGCAAACAGACAAACCTTACCCTCCAGTCCATCTGCAATGTCACTGATGTAGATATTGAAGAGGATTGGCCCCAGGACTGATCCCTGAGGTACCCCACTTGTGACTTGCATCTCTTCTCACTGTATACCATTTACCACCACTCTCTGTTTTCTGCCCATCAACCAGTTTCCTACCCAGTTGACCAACTTCTGACCCATCCCAAGCTTAGCCAGCTTATTAATCAATCTTCTATATGGAACAGTATCGAAAACTTCGCTGAGGTCAAGGTAGGCAACATCATCTGCTCCCCCTTGGTCCACCCCTCTGGTTACCCAGTCAAAGAAATCTATGAGATTAGTTTGACAGGAGCTTCCTTTTGTAAACCCATGCTGTCTTAGATCCTGTGCTCCTATGGATTCCTAGTGTTGCACTATCCTTTCCTTAAGGAATGCCTCCATAATCTTGCCGACTACTGAGGTAAGACTGACTGGTCTGTAGTTCCCTGCTTCCTCCCTGCTACCACTCTTCTATAGCAGGATCACATGAGTCCTTCTCCAGTCTTCTGGGACCTCTCCTGTGCTCAGAGACTCATGAAACAGTTCTGCTAATGGCTCTACTAGTTCCACCCTTAGCTCCTTTATTACCCTGGGATGTATGCCATCAGACCCCATTGCCTTGTCCACCCTGAGCTTATCTAGCTCTTGTAGGACCCTTTCTTTTGTGAAGGGACTAGTGCACCCCCCCCCCCGAGTCCATGATTCTGGGCTGTGGGCCCTGCCTTACCTTCTCTTCAGTAAATACTGAGCAGAATTATCTATTTAGGATAGATGCTTTTTCATAGTCCTCTCATACCCCCTTATCCCCTTTGATCTTAGCAATACCCCCTCTGGACTTTCTCCATTCACTAATGTATCTATAGCAAGTCTTGTCACCTTCTTTTACTGTTTGTGCTAGTGCTTCCTCGGTTTCGGCTTTTGCCTGCCTTACTGCCTTGACTGTTTCCCTTAGGGAAGTTTGGTATGCATCTCTATCTTCATCTTACTGTGTTCCCTTATATTTCCTGAAGGCCAGCCTTTTGGCTCTGACCTTTTCTGCTACTGTTTTTGAGAACCAAAGTGGTTTTCTTCTTCTTTTGCACTTCCTTTTCTCTCTAACACAATGGGATGTTGCTTCAAGTATTGCATCCTTAATGCTTGCCCACTTTGCCTGTACCCCCTCACCTGTATTTCTTTTTGCCAGGGCTAGCTTAACTCTCTTGGCCATCTTATCAAAGTCAGCTCCTCTGAAGTCCCATATTTTTGCCTTGAATTGGGATGATTTAGTTCTAGTGGCCAAATTGAACCATACCATGTGATGGTCACTGGCCCCCAGGTGACCTTCTACCTGGAGATCTGTGATCCTTTCCCTGTTAGTCAGTACTAGATCTAGGATAGCCCTGTCTCTTGTGGGTTGTTGTACCAGTTGTTTGAGGCCCTCCCCCTGCAGGGAATCCACCATGTGTCTAATTCTGGAAGATGTTCCTGCTGGTATTGACCAATCTGTATCTAGCATGTTGAAGTCTCCCATTATCAGAACCTCCCCTTTAGCTGTCATGTTTTGTATATCTTCTAACAGTAATTTGTTTATATCCTCACCCTGATCTGGAGGCCTGTAGACAACCCCAGTTCGTATGACTGTCCCATTTCCTGTTTCCAGGGTGACCCACAGTTCTTCTAGCTCCTTGTGTGTATTCTGAATTTCTGCAGCTTTGATATTTTCATTGACATACAGGGCCACTCCACCCCCTTTTGCACTGCGGTCTCTTCTGAACAGTACATAGCCAGGTACTGAAGTCTCCCAAGTGTGGTTACTGGTAAACCACATCTCGTTAATTGCTACTATGTCCAGTTTAGCCTCTGTCATTATTGCCTGCAGGTCTGGGATCTTGTTTCCCAGACTGTGAGCATTTGTGTATATGATTTTCCATTGGCCAGATTTCAGTGTGTTAGTTATTGGGCGAGGTCTGGCGTTTCCCCTTTGCGTCATATGGGGAGCCGGACCTTTTTCCATACCTGGTGATGCAAATGAACTACAAACATTCTGAACTCCTGTTTGACCACTAGCTGAGGGGGGAAGGGTGTTCTTCCCATTCGACGTATGGAGTGCTTAACTCCTCTCCCCATTTGCTAGTTTAAATATTCTGCAAAGACGTCAAACTTCTGCCCCAATGCACTGACTCCCTCCTTAGTCAGATGCAGTCTGTCAAATTTAAAGAACTCCCAAAACTGTTGCCAGTTCCCTACAAATCTGTGTCCTATTTCCTGGCACCAGCCCTTGAGCCACATGTTTAGCTCCCCTATCTCCCCTTCTCTGACCTTCCGTCCATCTGCCCCCCTCTCCCAGACTGGCAGGATCTCAGAGAAGGAGATGCTGGATGAAATGGATGATAGTTTTTCACCCAGACTGGTCAGATGTTCCTTGGTCTCCACAACTGACCGGCTGATGAGATCGTTAGTCCCTATGTGTACTAGGACATCAATGTTTTCTCCTGCTTCCTGAACAATTTTAGTAATGCGGTCAGTGTCTCTCCATGCTGATGTACCTGGGAGACATCTGACCATTACCCCTGGCTGGAGATAGGTATCAACTCCCCGAATCATGGAGTCTCCTATGATCAGTAGTTTTTTGGATTTCCTTTTTGCTTTTTTTGTTTTGGTTCCTGTTTTGGGTGAGTTTTCTTGTGCTAGCTTCTGTGCTGCAGTGTCCTGCTCTGCAGTGTCCTCTACCCCTTTGTTTGATTTCTGAGATAGAGGCAGATACCTGTTTGTAGTTTTTATAAGCTTTGTGGATGTAATATGTTGGAGAGCACCAAGTGATGGGGCACCTGATTTGCCCCTCCTAACCACCTGCCAACCTCCCAGACCAACTACCCTCTGCGGTTGAGGTGCTTCTGTTGGATGTTGGGGAAATGGCGGGTGGTTCTTATAATATATTTCCTCTTGAATATGCAATTTGAGGCATATAATCTCTGCCCATGCTGCCTGGAGCTGAGCCCTTAGATCTCCAATGGCCCAGCATATAGGACAGTGTCCTAAATCCTGTAAAACTGCACTTCTGAAAAGTGTTTCACAGTACCTGCAGTTAATGGTATCCATTCCAGATAAGCTGCTGGGTTTATAACCTGGTCAGAGTAATTAGAAGGAAGAAAATGAAAGCAAACGTTTGATTTTGTGTTGTGTTTGTTTTTGTATAACTTGGTATAACAAGTTAAATTATTAGTGCCCCTGTAAATGAGGTCACTGTATGGATACCTGTCTGATCCACCCCTTCCTGCTTTGCCACAGGAAATGTCATGACTGTGCTACCCTATAAAAGGAGTGTAGTGTGGGGTGGTTGGGGATGGGGGTGGGTGGCTGGGCCCTTCCCCTGCCAAAAAATAACAACCACGGACAAAAGAAACAAGGAGATAAGAGCAGAAATAATCAGCCAGCAACAAATGCAGTAGCCCTGAAAGTTTATCTTAATGATAACTAAAACTGTGAAACCTGTAAAGCACCACCTGTAATAATTTCACAGAAGATATACCCTGTAAGAAACACTTTGCTACAGAGAAAAAAAGCAGTAACAGAAGATATACCTTGCAAAAGACAATTTGAATCAGAAGATTACAGCAGTAATCTGTTAGTACACACCTGTAGGCACACCCTGAAATAATGCAGCAGAAAGTATACCCAGCAATGACAATTTGAATCAGAGAAAAATAAAGCAATAAAATGTTAGCAACAAACAGTAACAATCCCTGTGAGTACAAAATAAAAATAGCAACACACAGTAAATCTGCCTAGCCAAAAGAAGCCTTAATCCTTTCCCTTGCTCTGGTAAGCTTCTTTGCTCTGTCCTTTCAAGCAGCCTAGAAGAAAAGAGCTCAGGTGAAGTTAGGTGCATTGGCCAGCAAGCCTAGTCTTCCACCTCCAAGATATCAAGTAACCTGACCTTTTAACCCTTCCTTTTGTTGGAAGTTACTGACAGTTTGTCAGCTCCACCCCCCAGATACACACCTAATCCCCTGGAAAAGCTGTGGGAGGAAAGCAATTAGCTCCTTCAATGTGAGAAGGAGACTGAAACACCTCTGAGAAAAAAAACCTTTCAGCAAAAAAATAAAATAAAATAGTGGCAAACAGTAATTTTGCTTAGCCTAATGATAGAAAGTCACAAAAATGTAAGCACCACTTGTAATAATTTCACAGAACATATACCCTGTAAGAAACACTTTGCTACAGAGAAAAATAAAGCAGTAACAGAAGATATACCTTGCAAAAGGCAATTTGAATCAGAAGATTACAGCAGTAATCTGTTAGCACACACCTGTAGGCACACCCTGTAATAATGCAGCTGAAGGTATACCCAGCAAAAACAATTTGAATCAGAGAAATATAAAGCAATAAAATGTTAGCAACAAACAGTAACAATCCCTGTGAGTACAAAATAAAAATAACAACACACAGTAAACCTGCCTAACCAAAAGAGGCCTTAATCCTTTCCCCTGGTCTGGTATGGTTGTTTGCTCTGTCCTTTCAAGCAGCCTAGAAGAAAAAAGCTCAGGTGAATCTAGGTGCCTTGGCCAGCAAACCTAGTCTTCCAGGGCCTCGCAGGTCCCTTCTTCAGGTGAATAGCAAAACTGAGCAGCATAAGCAGTATATATATCCACTGTGGATCAATTAAAAAAAAGACAGGAAGTAAAGAAGTAAGGTGATAAAAGGGGACTAGAGATGAAAAGTCTATATAAGATGCAAAGTATAAAAATGATGAATGAGAAGAAAAGGCAAGGGGGAGCTAGTCAGGAGGAGATGAAAGGAAGCTGGAGAGGGAAAAGCAAAGGAACAGATAATAAAGATCTGAGGTCAGAGGTAGGCTGTAAGGGTAGAATAGACAGGAGATGCCAAGAAATGCATGAAAATTAAGACATAAAAGAACAAAGGCCCAGATAGACAGAGTGTGAGGTAGTAAACAGGAGGTGTGAAAACAATCAGGGAGCTGAGCTGAAGAATTTGTAGGAGAGGCAGGGGGTATGTAAAGGCAGAAAAAAAAGGCTAAACAGGAACTCAGAAAAAAAAAAACAAGAGAAATACAGAACCAAAATATGATAAATAATGTAAATTATTAGTAACCACTTGAATGACATCTGTCTGTCTAACAATACCATTTCCAGGCGAGTTGCAAATAAAGTCCATTTCAAGAGAGATCGGGAAAATATGCACATAAAATCCAGAAAGTAATTAATTTCAAACAAGACAAAACACAAAGATGAAGATTATCATAAATAGTTAATGTTTGATTTCATTTAGTTAAAAACTAAGTATTAAGGGTTGCCAAAGAGCATATCTTGGAACAAAGACAATCTGTAAAAGGCTACGATAAATATTCAGTCCATGTCTTTGTTGATGTTGTTGATCCAACAGTAAAAATTAAAAAAATAAAAAAACAGTAAAAACAGGAAGGTCTTGTCTAAGATTAAATAACTCAATATTTAAGTGGAAAAAATATGAAACTATAAAGAGAGGTATAAGAATTCACCCAAGGAGAAATGACATGGCAGTCTTTACCAAGGACTCGGTGATATTTTAGCCATGGAGTGACAGAGACATAGGACAATGCACTTTTAATCTGGACAATAATAATTGTCAGGTGGCATGGATTAACTAATTTTTGTTTTTATTAATGGCATAAAAGATCATTACAAACTGAATTTTCTATAACAGGGTAAAATTAGTTTGGAACAGAATGGTTTCAAGTATGAAGATTACCAAAAGAAAGCATGTCAGTTAAACTAATCAAGCACATTGTCCGATCTAAATTAAAATTACCTAGGTTTTAAGTTGTCAAGACTATGGAGGGTACCAATCATGCAAAACATAATAAATAATGTTATTTAATGTTATTTATTACTTTTACTTATACATTTTTTTCATAATCCTGCATCACAACATTATTTCTCAACTTTCAGTTTTCTCCGATATATCAAATACATTCGGAATGCATAATGAGAACTGTGCTGTTGCTCCTGTGGACTGATTACTAAGCAAACACAGGAGGAAACTAGCAGAAGACAAGAAGGTGGATGGTGCCAAACCAATACTGGTGGTGAAAGGGGACATGATAGGATGGTTACTACATGACTACTAGTTTCAAAGCTGTGTAATAGCTGGGCGTATATCTATGCAGGAGTATCAACACTGACCCAATTAAATTAATGAACTAGTACTGAGTACAGGGAAAGTCTTGAGTAATTAACCTCGACAGGGGCTGGGGGGGAGAAGGGGCAGTAGGACACATGTCGGAAAACCAGGTTCTGAGAACACAAGTCTATTTGAACACTGCATGAAACTCAATTTCAAATAGCAGCAATAAGAACTAGACAGGGCATGGGCAATTTGTAATGGTGAGCACTCAGTGGCATAAGCAGGGTGACTGAGGTGGCAGAATTAGTCTCCAAATGCTGAAATATTTTTAACTTATACAAGACCAGTGGGAGTGGTCACCAGCAAATCTAAAATGCCATCTCCTGATGTGAAAAATGGCACCTGGCATCCAACAACTCTAAGTGTGATTGTGGGCTTAGCTCATAATCCCCCCCCTTTAACCAAAGTACACACCCCGACCCTTCCACTTAACAAGGCCTTGCCAGCTGTCCCCCTTCTCCTCCCCTTCCTCCCCTTCCTCCTCTCTTTCTTTCCCATTCCCCTGGCTCCTTAATTATTGAAATTGCTTGTTATTGTTGATATGCCTAATGACTATGTTACCTTCAGGCATTGCATTTTGCCTAGCCATAATAGTTGTTCAATCTCACTTTGTCTATGTAACTTTGTATATTTTCTTTGTTGCTCTCTGTTATGACACGGAACCTTTGTAAATGAGCTATTAGCTCAAATGTGTTGTCTCCTAGTAATAAATAAATAAAAATGAAGTCTTCAACTGTTGGCCATGTATTGACAGAAGTTGTTTACAAACCAACCCCCCCCCCACATGCATGCACATGCACACACACACACACACACACACACACACACATACACACACACGCATACAAAGTCAAATTGCAATGTTTCCAAGAAGAAGAGAGTAAAGTACCTCTTGCTTCTATTTTTTTAATTTACTGCACTAGGACGGGCAAGCACAAGTAACAATCAAAATGAAGGAGTGTGATTCAGCATCTGTTTCATACGGTGGCACACTGATGAAAGTGTGGGTCGTGCTCTTTACTATGTCCAATGCTCATGTGCTCATCAGGGACAGATGTGCTTCTGTTTCTATCACTGGCATGACCCCCCCCACCACCACCACCACTATCCATACACACACACAAGAAAGTAGACAGAAAAGCATACAAATTAGTTTGGTTACCACTGTTATAACTGAAAAAAATAATATAAAAAAAGTGGGTGATGTTTCTGCCTCTGTGGGTCTCTTTCATACACTTGGCCCTGAGCAGTTGCAGCTAATTCCCAGTAGGCTAGCCATTTCCTGCCACTTCACTATGTATTCAGCCTCATATGCAAATCTCCTCACCATTACGCCCAAATATTACATAATTAAAGACATGATTGCTCTGTAAAATTGTGGATGGAGAGGTAGTAGTGTTGGTGGGGGCGTATGGCGTGCTGAGAAAAATCTGATGACCCATGTCTTATTAATTAGACCCACTGCCTATACATGACAGTGACACATGTCCTATTCATGTAATTTAAACAAAAGCAACACATAGCATCTCATAGAGAAGGAGAAATGTGTGTGTGTGTGTGTGGTTTGGGGGGGGGATTATCCAGCTGCAGCTTCCTACATTCAGGATAAAGACTTTGATTTTCTTTTTTTTTTTTTAAATACTTCACACAGAGGATGATCACCAGTGGTACTGTCTACAAATAAGACAAATCATGTAAAGTCTCACTTGCAATCCTCCATAGCGGCAAACTGATGGCAATATGCTTGAAGTTGATAGGCATTTGTGTGTGTGTGTGTGTGTGTGTTTGTTCTCTTTTGCAACATCCAACCAAGATGTTAGCCAGCATAAAAATAATGCAAATAATAGTAGCAGGCTTCATAACAGCTGACCTGTCCAGTACACTCTGTTTAAAATAGATGTAAACGCAGAAGCTTTTTTTGTGGGTGGTGGGGTCATTCAGCTTAATAGCAGTGCAATAAAACTCTGCTTCATGTCATTTTGAGCTCCTACTTACAATGCAAAGTAGGATGTTTCTGTGAATGCCACATCTTTTTGAAACAACCAAAAAAAAACCCCAAATAATTTTGAATAGGCAATGGACTAAAGAATGACGGCTTTTGTACGTAGCCGCAGTTCCATACAGCAATCAGATAGCTATTTAACTTTGCTGTCAACAACCCAAATTTAGCCACAATATCAGAGACAATGAATACAATGTCCTTGATCACCGAGGGAGTGAATTCGCTGACACACACTCAGTGGACTTCCACACGCTTGGCAGTAAAACACTATTCCAGCAATGACATCAAATACTGTCACTGCCAGGCTGGACTTGATGAAAAATCTCTAAACTGTTTGACTACACACGGACCTGTTACAGGGTCTGAACTATAGGAAATATGAAAAAAGAGGACAGGAGACATAATGATTCCAGTCAAAAACACTCATTTTATTGCTCTGCCTCAGGAAATACCTGTAGAAAAAGAAAAAAACATAGCATGTTTGCCATTGATCTTTAACCATTCTTGGAAGCAGTGAGCAAACCTTCCCCAACTGGCAATGGATGGGTGACCTGGGCAGAGTTGTCAGGGGTTTTGCTTCTGCTGGGGCTTAGGGGCTGATGTTGCAGATGCACACCTAGAGCTCCTCTTGCCCTGCCCCTAGTGTTGCCTCTTTGTGGTGGATACTCATAAGGAGCATATGGCTGTGGATAGTAACCCCTACCCCCTACCTCCCCTTCCATAAGGCCTGTAGAAAATGGAAGCCTTTTCTTTATCAATATTGCTGTTGTAGGTAGTTTTGTACTCATTTACCATTTTCATATAACCTCTGTTTTGTCACCAAATAAGGAATTTCCCTCAAAGGAGAAATCCATAGCTTTTGTTTATGTCCTGGGATAGGGTGGTGATCCTAAACCACGAAAACCTCCTTAAAGATACTGCATGGATCAGAACCCTTGAAACAGTGAAACAGTGAAAGCGGTACTTTGTGGCATCCATTACTGATATAGCTGTGTCAGCCATGTCTTGTGCTAAGTCACCAGTTGCTGTTTCACTTGGTTCCATGATGAAGTTTCAAACTGCCTTCTAGTACTGAGCTGTGTATGTCAAGTATGGTGCTTGTCGGAGGAGCAACAAAACTAATGAATACACTTTTTGGCCATGCTATCCATTGTCCTTGAGTCCTTCTCAGGAGGCTGGGAAAAGAAGAGCATTTTGGCTTTGTTGCATGTGGCAGCCTGAACCACCCCTCATGATCAGGAGGGGAGTACAGGAACTCAACCCCTGGTCTGTCCACCTGATACTGTTTTTTTTTCAGTTTTCTTGTCATTGCCAGCAGCTAAGGTGGGTGCTGACATGACCTTGTCAGTAGCTTTCTTCTGGGATTTGTGGGTGGGACATAGTGGCTGTCACAAGCCTACTCTTGTGGGGCTGGAGTCACTGGTCTCAGCAAACTCCCCTAAGTGCAGCCTTTACCATGTGGTCAGATAAACCCTCCCTTGTCCTTCTAGTGCACTTGCTTGGTTCACAACTGAATGTCTGCCAGAGGATCCCAGGGCCTCCTCTCACTGTGTAAGAGGTGCAAATACAGTCTTGAGTCTGTGTTCCTGGGAGAGAACCCTCTTGCCCACTACACAGCAAACAAGAAAAACCACAGGTGTGTATAGGGATTTGGGGATACACCCTATATGTGTCTTTTACAGAGAAATGCAGAGACTGGTTCAAACCCCACAGACCACTCCGAGAGACCTTGTGTATCTCCCCCTTACACTCAGAGAGTCCCTTTCTTGTGTGCCTTCCTGGTAGCGTGTGTCCTTTTTCCATAGATAAGACATGGTATTGTTTGAACAAAACCCTCCCAAACTCACACACACAGACAATTTCAAGGGTATTTTAAAATTACGCCAAGCAGTTTCAGAGGTATGCCTTGGGATTTCCCCACTATGAGTGGCTGGCCTTTTTTACACGGCTGCATGATCCAACCAGCTCTTTAGGGTATGTTTTAAAAATTTCAACTGCAAATTCTTCCCGGGGTGGGGGGTCTCCTCTCACCCCCATCTGGTTAAGAAAAACAAATTCCCTGTAGCCTGTCCCTGGAGACATCCCCAGCTCCAACCCCCTGCAGAGAGAGCTGAAGCCAGGCCTTTTTGTCTTGCTTTTGTTTCCATTAAATGTATTCAGAACCCAAATTACCGGGCTAGTCACTTAATCACCCTCTCATCATCTGAAATTGCTCTACCTAGGCCAAGTTTCTTGAATGCAAAGAGAATCAGTCCAAACTGATATAGCTTTTGTCCTTGAACTCAGATGCAGAAAAAAAAACAGAACTTATTTCAGGCCAAATGAACTTACAGAAAATAATACAGGTTTGACCAACACAATATAACATGGAATTATTAAATAATAACGCAACAGAAATATATTATGACTATATTCCACCACACATCTCCCTCCTTAAACTGAACCTGAGTAAACATGCCCCTTTTTCTAGCATGGTTTCCCTCAGTTCTATCCCTTATTCTGACTGGTGGGCTAAGCCACCTGTGTTGGCATTTTGAAACCCTGACCTATGGGTGATAGTAGTCATGCAATATGCTTGTAGCTCAATATCGCCATTTTAGGAGTCTCTCATTTATTTTCCCCATTTGGTTCAGCCATTTTAGAGGGTTGTGGTTAGTTTGTACCTCAAAGCTCCTCCCATAAAGGTAAGGCTCTAATTTCTTTAGATATCACACCAAAGTGAGACACTCCTTTTCCACTATGGAGTATGCCTGCTTGAATGGCAGCAACGTTTTGCTGAAGTACACAATGGGGTAATCTTTCTCATGCTAGTATATCTGGTTGAGGACTGCTCCAGTCCCCACATCAGAGGCATCCATCTGTACCACAAATGGATGGGAGTGGTCTGGGCTGGCTGGCACCGGGGTACTGCTCAGCCCAACTTTTAGCTGTGTGAATGCCCTCTCACATGCTGGATCCTATTTCACTCTTTTAGGCTGTCTCTTTTCAATAAGCCAGATAGGGGAGCTGCCAAGGTGCTGTAGCTGGGTACAAATGTTCTGTATTACCCAGTGGTCCCAAGGAAGCTCCTTACCTTCTTCTGGGTCTGAGGCATTGGCCATGCCTTAATCGCATCTATTTTTGCCTGGTTTGGGCAGAGTTGCCCTCGCCCCACTACATGTCCTAAATAGGCCACCTCTGCATAGCCACCTGGCATTTGTCTTCTTTCACAGTCAGTCCTGCTGCCTGTATTCTGCATAACACTTCCCCCCGATGGGTCAGGTGCTCGTCCCAGCTATGGCTGAAAATGGCAATGTCATCTTGAAATGCCACTGCGTAATCCTCTGTACCATGCAGCATCTGATTCACCAATCGTTGGAAGGTGGCAGAGGCCTTCTGCATCCCAAAGGCTATTACCTTAAAATCAAATAGGCCTATTGGGGTGATGAAGGCTGACTGTTCCCTCACCCAGACTGTCATTTCTACCCAGCAGTACCCCTTGCTCAGGTCTACAGTCATCAGGTAATTCACCCCCCCCACAGCAGCTCGTCTGTACAAGGCATTGGGTGGGCATCAGACTTCATGATGGCTTTGAGCCCATGTTAGTCTACACAGAAGGGTGTAGTTCCATTCAGTTTGGGGATGAGGACTACAGGTGAGGCCCAGGGACTGTAGGACTTCTGGATCACCCATAGATCCAGCATCTCTTCCTCCTCCCCTCCTAATATCTTTTATGATGGCCTCAGATACCTGGTAGGCTGCCTGACGTATGGGTTCCTGGGAACCATCCATCCAGGCTTGGAGGTGAACAAAGGGGCAAAGTCCTGTAAAACTTTCCCTAACTCCTGGGCCTGTTCAGGTGTCAACTGTAGGGACAGCTTGATGGCCTTCACAGATGACTCCGATTTGCTCTCAGCTAGCAAGTCAAGATGGGAGCCTGCCTCATCTGTCTCTTCCCCAGGACTGCAAACCACAAATACCATATCAGTCCTATTGAAACAGGGCTTCATCATATTCACATGGTACATCCTGTGGGTGTGTCTCTGGTCAGGTAACTCCACAATGTAATTTACATTGTTTACCTGCCGGGCTACCTTGTGTGGTCCTGCCCACCCACCCTGCCTGCAGCTTGTCTTCCTGGACTGGGATCAGAACCATGACTTCCTGTCCTACTTTGTACGAAAGAGCTTTGGCTCCGTGGTTGTACCATGTCTTTTGTCTCTGCTGCTCAGTTTACACTTTGCTCTGGGCCACTCCCATTAGCTCCTTCAGCTTTTCCCTAAACATTAAAACATACTTCATTATTGGGGTCCCCTAGGTGGCATGCTTGCCTACTCAATCCTCTTGTATTAAAGCTAGGGGCCCCCGCACCCTATTTCCATACAAGAGCTCGAAGGGGGACAATCCTGTTGACTCTCTTGGTACTTTCCAATAGGCAAACCGAAAGTGAGGAAGGTATCTCTTCCAGTTCCACCCATGCTGTTCTGAGAATGCTCTCAGTATGATTTTCAAGGTCCCATTAAACTTTTTTACCAACCCATTCACCTGTGGGTGATGAGGCACCATGCACTTTTGCAGCACCCCACATCTTTTCCACAAATACTTCATCAGGTCCAACATAAAGTTACTCCCTTGATCAGAGGTAACCACCTGTGGAAATCCTACATGGGAGAAAATCCCTAGTAAGGCATCCTCTACTTTTCCTGCCTTAAAGGAGGACAGGGCAACCACTTCTGGATATCGGGTAGCATAATCTACCACCATCAGGATATACTTTTTCATAGAGGAGCTTGGGGTAGTCAAATGACCCACAATATACATTCCCACCTTTTGGAATGGCTCCTCCACAATAGGAAAGGGGAATAAAGCAGATTTTGCTTTCTCTACTGCCTTTTCTATTTGCTGACATGTTGTGATGGAATCTACAGTATTGTTTTACTTGCTTTGTAAATTTGGGAAAATAAAAATTTTGAGCTAATTGCTGCATAGTGTGAGCAATGCCCTGATGTCCGGACATGAGAATATTATGAGCTATCTTGAGCAATAACTCAAAATGGGCCTTATGCATGAAGGTGCAGTGTGGGTACATGCTGCGTAACCCTGGCGCATGGCCCACTCTCCACTTGCCCACGTTCACCTCACCCCCTGTGCAGCATTCCACATTGTACCTATGCCTCCCCATGCACCGGATCCCTGGTGGAGTGCAGACCTATGAGCGGGGGGCAGACTGGGGGAGGTGCAGGGGGCGTGCTGGCACTCTGCAAAATGCATGACTGTGTGGAGTGCCAGGCACAGGTGTCAGCACCTCTGGCACATTGGGGCAGCCGTAAAGGCAAGGGGCCAGTTATGCAGGTCCCCGGGAGTTACAGCCGTAGGCTGAGATGGTGAGGTGGGGTCATATGCACCCCCACCACAGAAGCCCCAGCATGTGGGGCACACTAGTAGGCCAGCGGGTGGTTGACTGGGGACCCAACCCCCACACCACATGTGGCGCTTTACATGCCGTCTTCCTTCCTAGTGCCCACAGTTGCAAGTGATACACTGTGGGATCTAGGTCAGGCAGCTGATTGGCTGCATGCCCAGATCCGCAGCTCCTCACTCAACTGCCTCCACTGGCCTGCATGCCAGGGGAGTGGAGCCACATGTGGGAGTCACATGGTGGCCACTGTTCATGCATGTGGCCACCCACGGATCTCCAGAGGGTGTGTAGCTGCGCTGGTGAGGTACATACCTCAGGCATGTATTACCTGCTCCTTTGTGCATAGGGGCCAATATCCCTGGGGAACAACAAGCTGCCTGCTATCACCCCCTCTGTCCTCACATCCTGCATAGATAACAGTCCACTGCCCCAGAAAACCTCATGTTTTATGTCACCCCCTTGTGTCCCATCAGACTCTGCACAAGCCCTCATCTTCTTTAAGCTAGGGTCAATCCTCTGAGCTGTTGCAAAGCCCTCACACTTTCCCAAAGCATGGGGAGTGTCCCCTTCAGCTCCCAGATGGAGGTCCATAGCTGCAATATTCAGGGATCCAGTGTCACAGCAATCCCCAGCCCTTCTGCTATGTGTTACCCCTCCCTCCTCAGAGTCAACTTCAGTAGCTGTCCGGTGAATGGCTACGCAGGTGAGTTCTGCCTCTCCTTGATCACTCTCTCCTTCAAGAGACCCTGATTGGTGGACCAGCCTCCCACTCTTTTTTACATGAGATTCTGTGGGGCTTGGGGGTATCACAGGAGTTCCTAGCTGTCTGGCTCAAGGTAATGGCATGTACCACCCCCTGCTGAACATCATTCCCTAAAATAACATCCACAGCGAGTGTGTCTGCTACAACCAACTTTTGCAGCCTTTCTCCTGCATTTCCCTAGTCCAGGATAATGCTGGCTAGTGGCAGGGTTTTCTCCTCACTAGTGAATCCCTTTACAGAAACAAACTGATTTGGCAGGAGCTGCTCAGGCCGAACCAAACCCCGGTTTACTAGCATAAGAGACACCCCAGTGTCCCTTAACCCTCGGATCTGTACCCCATTCACAGTAACTGGATGCATGTGCTCCCTCATATTCACAGAAAAAGCCTCAGGGATACAATTAGCAACTATTTAAGCTGGAGGGAACCCTTTCACACCTTGTGACTTTTTAGAACACTGCCTGTTAATATGCCTTGGCTTTTTACAGAATCAACAATCATCACTTTTCTTTTCTCCAAAATCCCATTTTTGGTAAAACTGTGATTCCCCTCTTTCTGCAGAAGCAATGAGGGTTTTAGCTGCCCTGAAGACATGCTTTTTACCTTTGACACTGCTGTCCCTGCTCCCACACTTCCTTTCAGAGTAGGTCTGCTCCTGGCATAGCAGTCAGAAAGCTCAGCAGCTTGTTTTGCTGTCTGAGTGTCCCAGTCCTATAGACAGGTTTTCAGCTCTGCTGGACATGCCCAGGAGAAGTGCTCCAACAATATGGCTTCCTCAATTGATTCAACAGAGTTTAACTCTAGCTTTTATCCCCTCCCACCGACATTTTAAAAAATGGCTTTTTGTGGCAAGTTCCTCAAAGCTCTTTTCGGGGCCCTTCCAGAGCTTCCAAAATTTCACTGTGTCAGCCTCAAGATTTAAGTCATACTTTTTCAATAAAGCACTTTTGAGTTTATCATAGTCCTGGCTGTCATCATTGTCTATTTGTCCCAGTGCCTCTCTTCCCCTCCCAGCAAAAAGTGGAGATAATTGGAAGATCCAGGCCTCCTTGGGTATTTTCGCCTGAAGGCAGATCTTTTCAAATGAATTTTAAAAAAATCCATGTCCTCCCCGCTTTAAATTCCACAATTAATTTAGAATTCAGCTTATACACCAGCCCTGGAGTTTCATTACACCCCCACCAGCTACCTTTTCTGGCGCTTGTGGTTGTATCCTAAGTTTCTCCAGCTCAAAGTCCCTTTGGTGTTGTTTGTCCTGCAGCTCTACTTCCAGATTTCTCTACACAGACTTCAGCTCCCTTTCATGCTACTTTTCTTGCTTGGTAACCTCCAATTTCTTCATCTCCAATTGCAGCTTTAACCTCTCCAGATCAAAATCTGCAGTAGTTCACCCTTGCTGCTGTGGATCCTGGTCCACTTTGGTCCTGCTTGCCTCCATCCTGGATCTGGTCACCATGGTTCCATCTGGCACCTCCACATCCAAGGTATGGTCCCCTATAGTCACTGACTGTGACTCAAAGCCCTGGCCTACCCCTTAGTCATCGGCTGCCATGAGGACTTCTATGAGGGTCTTTTTAGTGCACCCCTCATAAAAGACCCCTCTGCCCTGGCACAGCTGTTTCAGCTGTTCTACAGTGTAGTCATTGTAGCTAGAAGCCATCTTCCCTTCTTACACTATCACTGGTCTAACTTGCACAGCAACAAAAAATAAAACAAGAAAAGGTAGGGAACTATATTCTGTAACCAAATTTTCCCTTAGCTAATTTCAGCCCTCTTTGTGTGTGATTTGTTCAAACAGTTTACAATCCCATATACTGGTACCAATCTGTCACAGACCCACTATTGTGGGGCTGGGTTCACTGGGCTCACAGCAAACTCCCCTAAGTGTAGCCCATGCTGTGTGGTTAGGAAACGTCTCCCCTGTCCTTCTAGGACACTTGCTGGGTTCACAACTGAATGTCCACCAGAAGATCCTGGGGCCTCCTCTGTCTCTCTCTGGGAGGGGTGCAAATACAGTCTTGAGTCATTGTTCCTGGGAGAGAACCCTCTTGGCCACTGCACAGTGAACCAGAAAAGCCACAGGCATATATTGGCCTTCAGGGTTGCCTTATACACTCTATATGTGTCTTTTACAGAGAAATATAGAGACCAGTTCAAACCTCACAGACCAGTCTGAGAGACATCATGTATCTCCCCCTTACATTCACAGAGTCCCTTTCTCATGTCCCTTCTTGGTAGTGTGTCGTCTTTTTGCATAGATCAGGCATGGTATTGTTTGAACAAAAACCTCCCAAACTCACATACACAGACAGTTTTAGAGGTATTGGAAAATTACATCAAAAAAGTTTTACTAATATCTATTAGATAGCATAATTTAATGTAAAAATAGCATTTAAAGATTTGGTTGCAAGATATCAGAAAATAAAAATTGGACAATTACTCAAAATAGTACACTAACTTTCTAAAATTTAACAAATAGTTCTACCTTGTTTTCCAGTGCAGTTGAAATCCAGAAGGATAAAATGTCCTTGTTACCTATTTTGTTATGGAATGCAAAACAGGGGTCCCATTTGATCAGTTGAGCATCACATATAGGATTGAGTTCCCCAAGCCTTGTTATTGGCTTTTCAAAGCAGCTTTAGAGGGCTGCCTTGGGATTTTCCCACTGTGAGTGGTTGGCCTTTGTCACATGACAGCACAAACCAACCAGCTTTCTGGGATTTGTTGTAAAAATGTCAACTGCAGATTCTTCGCTGCTGGGTCTCTTCTTTCCCCCAACCCCATCTGGTTAGGAAAAACAAATTCCCTCTGGCCTGTCCCTGGAGACATCCCTGGCTCGAACCCCTGTGGAAAGAGCTGGGCTCAAACCTTTTTGTATTGCTTTTTTTTCCATTAAATGCATTCACAACCCAAATTGCTGGGCTATTCACTTAATCACTCTCTCATATCTGAAACTGCCCTACCTAGGCCTAATTTCTTGAACACAAAGGGAACCAGCCCAAACTGGTAAAGCTTTTGTCCTTGAACTAGTTTTCTTTTCTGCCCTTTGAATTCTGTGAGACTTCATTTAATAATTTCTTTTTTCTACTGAGGCCTCAATATCGATTGTATAATTTAAGTTTTGTTGGTAAGGTGGGGATGGGAAGGAGGAGGGCTGGGACTGTTGTTGTGTAATTTTATTGTTTTATCATTATTGTATTTCTCCTTTATTTTATGCTCCTATTTAACCCATTGTTAGTTTTGTATTTGAAAACTAATAAAAAGTTAAAAATAAAAAAAAAGGAATTATTTCAGGCCAAATGAACTTGCAGAAAAAACACAGGTTTGACCAACACCATATAACACAGGAAATTATTAAATAATAACACAACAGAACACAACAGAACTATGTTATGGCTCTATTCTGCCACAGTAGCCTCCTTGTGGGAGCTTATGCCACCATATCCAGGAACTCTACCTCCTCTTGGGCCCCTCCAAATTTGTTACCCAGCAGCCCTGCTGCATGACCTATACCCCTTGTGTGCTCTCCCTGTCCTGGCTGCAGCTTTAAGGCACTGAATAGAGGTGGGTATTTGTAGGTGGCAGAGAGGTCTGCGGTGATGTGCCCTGGGCTTAAGGGATACTTAAACAAGATTTTTGAAAAACAAACTATTCAAAAATCTGACTCTGTAGGTGACTAAAGGAAAGGCTGCTGTATTCATTAATGCTAAAATTACATTTACATAATTTACCTAAATGTGGTTCCAGAACATTTGAAAATTGTAAAACCAGCCTTCCAATTTAAAAAAAAACTGTCTTACCTGCTTCCTAAAATGGCAGCCAAATGTGTTATGTGATTACATCATTGGAACCAAAGTGAGCGAGATATATGGCTCTCTATAGTGCTAACTAGTTCTTTTTTCCCTTTGTACAGAATTGTTTCACCCAAATGGTCAAAACCATGTGCAATATTTTGTATAATACACATGTTAGGCTATGGTTCTGTTCATTTTGTTTACTTTAACAGGCTGAAAATGTGTTTTAATCCAACCGACTTTCTCTGTGGCAAACCACAGTGCAGTACAAATCTTGTGTAACCAGGTAATCTAGTGGTTATGGTGGATCCAGGATGCTGGAATGGGGGTGCTGAGGTGGTATGCATGGTTAATATGCACTTTTTAACATTTTTATTAAACCTTTATATTTTCTGCTATTATTCTTTTCTAGTACATTTTTGACAGAACCTACAAATGTAGTCCATAGTTTGAATGTAAACATTTGTGTAATCAATAAATCAGACTTATTCAACAAACTGAAATGCAGCAACAGTAAGCAAGTATGTTACTATGTGTGTGGGGGGGTGCAGCCACACCCTTCACCACCACCTAGAACCACCACTTTTTTTGTAGCAAAGTTCTTGTGCAGTCCAGTGTTAGAGTTCATACTTTCTTGAAACTCAAATATATGCTTGTCTTGCTTTCTTTTTCCATGAGAAATAATAACAATAATAATAATAACAATCTGCATTTATATAGTGGTGTTCATACACATTGTATCCCAGATTGCTTTACAAGCAATACTAGACTGGTAGGGACGTGACTGAACATGTAGTGGCAGCCATTTCATACATTAATATCCACACACAATCTTGGACAATTGCATGAACTGGTTTTATGGGAAGGGGAATGTTGGCCAGGACAATGGGGTCAGGTAGTGATTAATGTGCTGGCAGCCCCACATCTTATTTCTCACAGGAATCTGCTCATATTTCTCTCTTTCTGTCTTCCCCCTTCCCTAAATATAGCAGTACCTTGCAAGAGTGGCCTTCTCAGTCCCCCTCTGGTATTAATTCTTCACTATTCTTCCTCACACCGAAAACTGGTGAGCTCATCACCCTTCTGCGTCATGAATGCAATCAGTACAGTCCCTGTTTTATTTTTGACATATCAAATATAAACATGTATTTCCAGTAAGTCAGGCTCATAGCAGTAGGGAACAAAGGGAATGACAGGCTTTCCTACATTAAAAGATCTAGGCTGCCTTTGATTAGGCATATTAAATGATGGGTGTGCATATCATTATGCACATCACATAATAGTGCCTAATTATAGGTGGCTTAGATTTTATATGGGTAGGAAAGCCTATTTTTCCACTTGTGCCATGCTGCTACCAGTATCAGCCTGGCTTACCAGAAGATCATGTTTATTATTAATATGTAAATATAACACAGGAGACTGTACAAAACACATTCATGATGTGGAAGGGTAGTGAACTCACCAGTTTTTGGTGTGGAAAGCAGGTAAGAAGAATGAATGCCAGAGATGTACTGAAGAGGCCATTCCAGTAGGGTACAGCAATATTCAGGTTAGCTGAAGACATGAAGGAGGATGCTGAGCAGATCACTGTGAGATCTGAAATGTGGGGCTGCCAGCATCGTGATCACTACCTGGCTGTGGATGAGAATAGCCAGCAATGACAAATACTTAGAGTGGCAGGGCTGCACCTAAACTGTTACTTGAATTCATGTAGGGAGATTATCCTCATGTGGGGAGGGGGATGTTGACATTTGTTAGGACAGTATTGAGGGAGTTGTGTATAGCTCATTCAAGATTTGGAAGGGTGGTAGCCAGCCAACTCGCATTGTGGAGTAGAGTACAGAAAAGTTCTGGAGAAGAATTGCTGGGAACTGTCCTGCGGGGTTCTGCAGATCACAGGTAAAGGAGTAGACTGACGCTGGCAATCAGGTGGATTCACTCAAGGTATGAATATGCCTCTCCTGCTAATAATATTGTTATCCATTTTAAGTGCAGCCCTTATGAGGGCATGAACAGCAGTTTTTTTCTGGTGGGTCATAATGCTTATTGCTTGGCCCTCCAAGAAGACCTAGTTGTTGGTTAATGAGGTGGGAAAAAAACACAACAGGGAACTGTGCATACTACATTCACTGTGCAGAAGGGTGGTGATCCACTCAATGTTTACTGTGGGAGCAGAAGTCAAACATTGAGAATGTGGACTGGAGAGTGACTTGGGAGGCATTTTTAACAGTGCCAGCTGATGATGCGTATCAATATAGGTGTGCACAACTCTCTGAGATACAAGATTACAATCTGAGGTTTGATAATTCTCTTCATGAGACCACAAGCTCATATGCGGCCCCAGGCATTACTAAGGACAGGGTGTAGATGGTGGGGTGTTTAACGGAAGGCAGGCTTGGTGCAGGGGGTTCACATGAAAAAGGAAAGCCTTATTTGTGGATTAACAAGAAAGTATGAGCTTTGGAACTGAACAAGACTGGTACTTTGCTGTGTGACCCTGAGCAAGTCACTAAACTTCCTTGTGCTCCCAGGCCACACCTGTAAACAAGCTTTCAGCTTAGTGTCTCTCTCCTGGTTAACAAAAACAAAATTCACTGCATTATATAACTACTAGATCATCAGGTATTTGAAGTGTTGTACTATAACGCAGTTTGCCAAAGAAAAAGTCAGCTGGATTGCAAAATATTTTTTGCAAGTTAAAGTAAACAAAACGTACAAAATCATAGCCTAACATTTGTAATGATCAAAATAATCCACGAGTTAATACATGGTGTTGATCATTCTGGTACAACAATTAAAAATAAAGAGGGAAAGAAGGACTGGTTAGCACTATAGAAATATATGTGGATCTCTGTTTCTGGCTCCTATGATGTCATCAGGACTCATCACTTAACACACTTGGCAGACATCTTAGGGAGAAACCAAGGCTGTTTTTTTAAAGTGAAAGGCTGATGTTTGCATTTTTCAAAAGCTATGAAACGTAAATGCAGTTTTAGCATAAATGTAAACAGCAACCTTTACCTTACCTTGCTATGAAGACAGATTTTGGAGTTTGCAGTTTTAAAAAACTACTGGTTTAGGTACCCTTTAATGGAGATGAGAGGGATTGGTTTGATTAGGAGCAGGAGGCACCCTAGGAGAAAATGGAGCCTTGAGAGAGAGGCCCAATGTGTTTGGTCTCCATTGCTAGGGTTCACACCAGACCACACAGGCAGGGAGCTAGAGGTCCTACAGTCTTCACTGACCCCCTTCGGGCAGTATAACGCAATGCCAGGTCAATAAGAAACAAGACCACAATTGTGTTGGACTTGATTTCTTTGGTTGACCTCACATGCTTCATGGAGACCTGGTTGGGGGATGATACAGGTCCAATTTTTGAGGCATCGGTCCCCACAGGGTACTCTGTGGTACACTGCCCAAGGAAGGATCACAGGGGTGAGGGAGTGGCCATCTGTTTTAGATTCAGCCTGAATTTCTCTGTACACCCAGTGGGTTCCACCTTGTCATTTGAATGTGTAGCAGTGCATGGGGGTCCAGGTGCGTGCTGCAGAATTCTCCTGGTTTTCCACCTTCCAGGATTGGGAGGAGAGTTCTTGCAGGAGGTTGCGGACTTCATCAGCGACTGGATATTGGAGTCACCTAGATGGCTTATTCTGGGAGACTTCAATGCCTGGATTGACAATGAATTCTCACAGTTTGGTTCTGAGCTCCTCAAGCTGATGACATCACTGGGCCTTGCACAGGCAGTTGCCTCTGCAACCCACCATCACGGCCACACCTTGGACTTGATATTCTCACTGGGTCTTGAGGTCACTGACCTCATTATTGACGTGTTATTTAGTCCAATCATTGCAAGGTGAAATTCTCATTTGGGCCCCCCCATTATTCCCTTCCCTCTTGAGATGATCAGCTATCACTCATTGAGGTTATTGTCCAGAAGGACTGCTGCCAGTAGTTGATTTTTCCAGTGTTAGTGCTGTTTGTGTGACTGGCTTGGGTGAAGTAGTGGCAGCCTGCAATAAGGCCATCCCTTGGGCAATCAACACCATTGCACTGGTCCGTATATGACTCAGGTCCTCTTGCCTGACACCCTCATGGCATGATGGGGCTGTCAAGCCAATAAAGACTATGAGTCTGAGGTTGGAGTGTTGCTGGTGTAGGACTCAGTCAGTGGAAGATAGACTGGCTTTCAGGAATCACTACGCTGATTATCAAAGGGCAGTCAACTATAAGAAGGGAGCGTTCCTGTCCAGGGAGATTGCTGCAGGGAAGAACAGACCAGCTCAGCTCTTTCGGATTGTGGACAGGATTCTTTATCCAGTCTGTCTTACAGCTGAAAAGAGCCTTTTCTGTAGCACTTTGTCAAGAGTTTGCTCTGTTCTTCCCTGACAGGGTATCCTCTATTTGGGCTGGGATCTCGCCAGTGGGTCTAGATCAGTCCCACAGGGGCATTCCTATTGTCTGGGTGGAGTTCCAGCCAGTGAAGGTGGCCTAGATCTCCAAAGTGATTTTGAAGCTGTGGCACACTTGTTGTGAACTGGACCCTGGCCCGACACATCTCCTAGTGGGTTGTGTCAAGGCTATTGGTCCAGTGTTTGCCAGGATAGTCAGGTGTTTACTTTCAGAGGGGGTCTTCCCTGGTACCTTGAATGAGGTGTTGGTAAAGCCCCTTCTGAAAAAAACATCTCTCGACCCTGACCTCCAGGCGAATTATAGACCTATCTCCAACCTCCCATTTTTAGGGAAGGTTGTTGAGAAGATAGTGACTCTGCAGCTCGAGGCACACCTGGAAACCTTTGACATCTATGAGCCATTCCAGTCTGTGTTTAAGATGAGGCACAGCACAGAAATGGCACTAGTTCGGGTACATAATGACCTCCTCAGGGCAAGAGATCGAGGAAAGTGGTCAATTGTTGCTTTTCTTGATCTTTCATCAGCATTTGATACCATGGACCACAACATGCTGTTGGATCACCTTAGAGAGTATTGTGGACTCACCAGTACTGCCATCAACTGGTTTGAGTCCTTTCTCTCAGGCAGGAGGCAAAGGGTAGTGATGGGGAATTTCTATTTCTGCTCAATGCACCTGACCTGTGGAGGTCCTCAAGGCTTGATCCTATCACCGATGCTGTTTGTGGCATACATGCTGCCCTTGGGGAGGCTTATCAGACAGTACAGTCTGGGTTTTCATTGTTATGTAGATGATACCCAGCTGTACATGTCTTTTGTACCAGGGACAAATGGTGCCATTGAAGTGTTGAATAAATGCCTTACCAAGATCCAGGACTGAATGAACTCTAACTGGCTGAGACTTAACCCAGACATGACTGAGGTACTGGAGATTGAGCCGGGTTGTGGGCGTGATGAGGGTGCATCCAGGACGACAACAAGCTTGGGTCTGGTGTTGACCCTGTTGATAGCATCTTCTAGGGTGAGAAATCTGGGCATTGTCCTCGCTGACAAGTTGACATTTGAAGCTCAGGTGTTGGCTGTCATCCAAAGTATTTTTTACCATCTGAGGTACATTGCCCGGATTAAACCCCAAATTCCACTCAAAGATCTGCCATCACTGTTGCATGCCTTTGTAACATCCAGGATTGGCTACTTTAATGCTCTTTACCTAGGGATCAGTGAGGGAACCTCCGCCAGCTGCAGCTAGTGCAGAATGCAGAGACCAGGCTGCTGACGGGGCTGTCAAGGTCCTGTCATGTGACCTCGGTCCTGTGGTGGTCTGTGCTGGCTTCCGGTCAGGTGGAGGATTCTGTTCAAGATTAGCTTGCTCACCTATATGGTCCTTCACAGATCGGGCCCTGACTACCTGTCAGACCTCCTTACTCAGGCCATCCCAGCCCACTTCCTCCATTCCTCTACCGAGAGCCTCCTGGCATTCCGAGGACCAGGCTGAAAACCTCAGGTGACTGTTCATTCGAGGTGGCCAGCCCAGTCCTCTGAAACTTGCTGCCAAGATCTTTGAGGGAGGCTCTTCAGTGGAGGCTTTCAGGAAGGGCCTGAAGACTCACCTTTTTAATATAGCCTTTCTGGTGGATGTTTTTTAACTTTTATATAATCTTTATTTATTTTTAATCTGTTTATTGATTTATTGCTTACAATAATTTGAATGTTGATATCACTCTGTCAAATATTTTTACTGTAAGGTGCCCAGAGCCACTGAGATTGGGCCCCAAACAAATACAAATGTACTTATTTATTCTTCCTCCTACTCAGTCTCATGGGAGGGCAATGCTGACAGTGATCACAATCTGCCTTACAAAAGTATAATGAGAGCCAAACTCTCACTCAAGGAAACCATCCAGTTCCAGAGGTTCCCCTTCCTCCTCAAATTATAGTACACTTCTTCCTCCTCCACAGGCATTTGAAATGGAACCAGAACCTGGGGGGAGGCATATTAATAAAATTTTCCATATCCTAAAATACCTGGAAAAAATGTTCTGCCCAGTTCCTGAGCTTGCATCACAATTATGCTGTTCTCAGGGGCAGGGCTGCAGCACCTGGCGATCATCTAGCTCGTACACAGAAATGGTGAGCTGGGTTTTACAAGGGGTGTATTTTTAAAACAACTGGACAGAATATGGTAAAGTACAGCTAAAAAGGCTCCTAGGGCAGGCAACTACATGGTACATGTTGTCTGCCCTGATCATGTCAGTTGCTGTTTTATAAAATAAAATAACCATAGACCACCCAGAGGAGTTGAGCTGTGCTACTGGGTGGCTGCTCTCTTCAGAGGAGAAAAAAGTCTGATGTTAGGAAGCAGTGTGGAACAGCGTTTGAACTTAATTCTAATTTAGAGTTCCACAATTAGCATAAGTTCCAGCTATGGGGCACCACATTCCTAGGGAATGGCTGAACTTTGTAAATACACTGATGTTAGAATGAGGAGCAGTGCAGCTGCTCTTCCATCCTTAGATAGTGTCATGCTTGGAGTTGTGGACAGGGTGAGAAATTTGGGGGTCATTGTGAATTCCAAGCTGACCCTAGAATTAGGTGTTGGCTATTGTTCCCCATGGCTTTTCATCTTTAAAATCTCTAAACGATTGTGCCCTCTCTTAAATCTGCTTACTTGGAGACCCTGCTGCATGCCCTGGTTACATCTAGACTGGATTACTGTAATGCTCTGTACCTAAGGCTATCTCGGAGGTTGGTGTGCCATTTGCAGCCAGTCCATAATGCAGTAGCCCAGCTGGTCATAGGAACCTCCTAGTTTGAGCAAATCATGCTGGTTCCCTGTGCTTTGCACTGGTTGCCTGTGCAGCGGTGCATCAATGTCAAGGTATGCTTGTTAACCTACAAGGCCCTGCATAGTTCAAGACCGGGCTGCATAAAAGACCTCCTGATTCCATACACTCCTAGCCACCCAGTTTGATTAGCAGAAACAAGTCTCCTTATGACACTCAGATCCAGGTTGAAGTCTTCGGGAGATGGGCATTTGATATTGCTGCTCCTCATTTGGGGAACACCCTTCCATCAGATGTAGGAGGAGCCCCTTAACTTGATCTTTTTAAATTTTATCTTAAAACTATTCTGTTTACTTTGAGTTTTGAGTCTAACATTGTCTTGTAATCAGCGTTATAATACTGTATCATTTGCAGTTCTGTTTTCAGACTGTAAGGCACCCTGAGACCCAGGGATTGGTTGCCATATAAATAAAATTGCCTTGCTTTGCCAGTAAACAGTTTTTCCACATTGATTTAGTGTATGTTTATTCACTGACCTATGCAGCCAGTATAGTGTTATGCTTGTGTAACTGTTATAGTTTTGGTTGTGGCCATTCGCACTGTCTATTCCAGAGGAATTTCCACTCTGTGGGGTATGAAGCAAGGAACTTTCATAGAGAGTTCTGCCCCTAGAGGTGCCATGGGACGGTTCCTGTTGCTAAAGGTACCTTAGGAATCCCCCTAAGGAGAGAGCGCTGCCACTGGAGGAGGACGGAAGGATGGTGGGGCAAAGACAAAATGCTTCACAGTGAGGCTGAGAGGAACTGCTTATAAAGCTCAGGAAGTGGGAGTGGCTGGCTGTTTGGCCACTGAATTACAGGCAAGCCTTTCAATTCACTGACCTACGCAGCCAGTATAGTGTTCTGCTTGTGTAAAAGTTATAGTTTTGGTTGAGGCTGTTCGCACTCTCTATTCCAGAGGAATTACCATCCTGTAGGGGTACAAAGCAAGGAACTCTCAGAGAGGGTTCTGCCCCTAGAGGTGCCATTGGATAGTTCCCGTTGCTAAAGGTACCTTAGGAATCCCCAAAAGAAATGTAGTATCATCCCCAAAGGAGGCAACTCGATGCATATGAGCAAGCAGTAACAGTGATGTAGAAGCAGTAACTGAAACACAGTAGTACAGAAGAATAGTGATGGCTTGCACTGAGAGAAGGGGATCCCCTAAGGAGAGAGGGAATGGCAGAACATCCTCCACCTCCATCCAACAACGGAACCTACCTAAGGAAACTAGGGGAAACAACTATGCTAACTAAGTGTTATGACCTGAGGTAATGGAGGAGAGAAAAAAAAAACATGAGGAGGAAATCTCTGGGGATCCAATGCCTAGGTCACCTTCCCTCCAGGCTTGGGAAAATGTATTTAGTGATGACTCTGTAGCTGCAATTTGGAAAACCCAATTAAAAGGAGGTGGAAAATATTCCAGTTTGGAGGAAGGCTCTCACTCAAACCCTCTAGCAGGAACATCGTGGAAGGTTGCGAGAAAACTCAGCAACAATATGAGCATCCAAGGCACAGGAGGAGAGCAACAACTGCTGAGGCACTCACCTGGCCTACCTGCCCTAAATCAAACCAGGTGAACCAGAGGTAGTCGTGGGGAGAATGTGGTGAAGGTGCCTTGCTAGGGAAACCACTAAAGTCAATGGCCAACCGTTATAGTGTTACACTAGAGCCAAATGAGATCATCGTGACCACCATTCACCACTAGTCTTAAATTCTACACCAGGAGCTGCTGTCACATAGCAGGCAGCTAAAGCCAAGCCTGGGCTGAGGACATTCCCAGCTATAGGCCAGGTGAGAAGGATCCCACCCTAAGTTGGACACGCTTGATGATGCAGACTAATTGCAGAGAAAGACCATTGGCTGCAGGAACCTGCGCCAGATTAGAATGGCTGGCATGCCCCAGAATTGATTGAGAGCTGCAAAGCTGGTGTGCTGAATGAGCACAGCATGCTGAGATCATAATGAACACTGAGTGCTGAGACCTTGCAAGGTCAAATGCAGATTGAGAGCAGGAGAATCCAAGGCCGAAGCCAAGGGGATGACATTAGGCATGAAGCAATGGTTTGCTTAAGCAAGGAGCAACGATTGCATAAGCAAGTGTGGACTTGATAGGTCATTAAGTAGAAATAGTAATAGGTGGACCTGCATAACAACTGTATAGCAAGTAAACAGCACTGAGTTAGGGGCAAGCCAGCCAGACATGAATAGCCAAATCAAGGTGACAAACTCTGAGGATTTTCAGCATTGAAGACAGGATTTAGAACAAAATTAATTAACCACATAGGCCCCGAGCCACCAAACACCTCCCAGTCCCCACCGTAGGACAAACAAGGAAGTGATGAAAGGCCAAGAACCACATGCAGATATAAAAGCAAGTTTAATAGCCCCAGCAGGAGCTTCAGCTAACCTCAGAGTAAACAAGGTAGAATAGGAATGGGTGTGAACAATGTAGCAGCAGGAAGCAAGTGGGCCTGTACAGCAGTAGTTAAATAAGTACAGTGTTAAAACACAGGCACTGGGTACAATAGTAATTAAAGTAAACAGTCAGCAGCAGCAGCTGAAGTTGTAGGTAACAAAGCAGTAGCATGAACTCTGAGTAGGTTTGCAGTTGCAGTGCAGTAAATTGAGAGTTGTAACTGAAAGCAAACAGAATGAGCTCTGTAGCAGCAATATGCTGGGAGTTTTAAAAATAAACCCCCCAAAAGAGGAAACCAAAACACAGTAAAACAGAAAACAGGGAAAGGCCCCCAAAAAATAAGAAACAAAACACAGGGAAGCACACGGCCAGAGGAAAGAGACAAACCAGAAGCAAGAAAACAAACAGTGAAGTCCAGCAGAGACACACAGAAACAGCAGGTGGGGGGGGGGTAGGATCCAGCCAGCTCAGAGGACAAACCAACATAGCCTACAGCTGCAAAGACAAAATGCTTCACAGTGAGGCTGAGAGGAACTGCTTATATAGCTCAGGAAGTGGGAGTGGCTGGCTGCTTGGCCACTGAATTACAGGCAAACCTTTCAATTCTTTCAGCTGGATTTAGTGCTTTCTATACGTTTTGGGTGGTGATGTTTTGCTTTGGTTTGCAGAGTGCTAGCCTGGATTAGTACAACTATAATGTATGCCACTGTGTGGATTGCAGTTGTGCCATTCCAAGCTACAACCCCCCCAAAAAAACATGACTTTGCAATTGTGCAGCTATTGTAAGGGAAAGCCTGTGTACTTACCGTACTGTTTGTAAAGAATGAGGATTAGTGCCTGGCAGTAGGTTATTTTCTTCAAATCAAGTTATGGTCTGGATGGGTGGGGTATATGTTTTTTTTTTTTTTATTGTGGTTCTGGCATTATGGCTAGGCTTCTGGTGCTGGCCCTGTGTGTAAAAGTTTGGGTTGCCATATACCAGTACAAGGTATGGGTTGTTACTGCCAGATTTATTACGGGAGTACTTGAAACCAGACTCAAGAATGAGCTCGCAGTGCTGAACTCATTTTGGTAATTTGGCCTTCAGTTGTAACAGCACTAACCTGTGAACCTGGCGACCCGGGTTTGATTCCCACCAGTGCTACTTGCTCTCTCTGTATTTTTTGAATTTCCTTGTAGGTGATTAAACAGCAAGCATCCATAAAATTAAAAGGTTGAAAACGGTTATGTTTGCAGAAATTGCAGTTTGCTTTCATGATTTGTAGGTTCTTTGGCTTTGTCCCATTGTTAGTCTTGTAACTATTTCATCATATTATATCCATTGTCTCATTCAGAAACATCAGGCTTTTCCTGGCTAACCAGAAAATTGTTGCATTCGTGATATCATGTTCTGTTGTCATGTAAAGTACTATGATGTTGTAACAAGTGCACTAATATGGCAGAAAATCCTTGTCATTAAAAAGCAGCTGACACCTTCAGGAAGGAGAACTTGAACAAAACACAATATTTAGATACAGTTTAGCTTGTTTTTCACATAAGGTCTGGATTTCTCCTCCCCGTTGTTTGTCACTGAGGTCACTTACAGGAAAATATGATCTTTGCTCCTGAATAATTTGTCCATTCCTCTTGCTTTCTCCCTACTTGAGATCATAAGGCACTGCTTGTGAAATCACAGTTACTCTCATGAAAATGAACTGTGTTGTCACAACAGAGGATTATGACTTGAAATAGGGGGTCATCTATAGATGCAGATAGACTGTAAATGAATTCTGAAGCATTACGATCACATAGTCATGTAGATTTCTACAGTAATAAATAATGTGGAGGGGAAATCTAAGAAATATAAATGGAGTGAAGTAGAATTGTACCTAATTCAGTGGCCTATACAGCCAGTATGATACTATGCTTGTGCAACTGTGTTACTTGGTTTTGGCCATTCGCACTCTCTAATCCTGAGGAATTACCACCCTGTAGGGGTACCAAAGGCAAGGAACCCTTGAAGAGGGTTCCACCCCTAAAGGTGCCACAGGATGATTCTCTTGGCTAAAGATACCTTAGGAAGGGTCCCAAGGAGAGAGGCTAAGCCGCTGGAGGAGGAGGGGAGGATGGTGGGGCAAAGAAAAAGTGCTTGAGAGAGAGAGGCTCAGAGGAACTGCTTATATAGCACAGGAAAGGAGGAATGACTGGCTGTTTGTCCACTGAACTACAGGCATAGCCTTCCAATTCAGTGGCCTACGCAGCCAGTATTATGTTATGCTTGTGCAACTGTGTTACTTGGTTTTGACCATTCACACTCTATTCCACAGAAATTACCACCCTGTAGGGGTCCCAAAGGCAAGGAACCCTCAAAGAGGGTTCCACCCCTAAAGGAGCCACAGGACAATACCCTTAGCTAAAGGTACCTTAGGAAGGATCCCCAAAAAGAAATGTAGTAGTTTGAAGCATATTAGCAATCAGTAGCTGTGAGGCATAATAGTAGATAAGGCATCAGGCAGCTTGATAATGTAATGAGATGCACAGGTTAGCAATGGCATGAGTACAATGTGTTGCACTGGAGATTGAGGGGGCCTCCTAAGGAGAGAGGGAATGGCAAGTAGGGACACCATCTACCTCCATCCAACAGCGGAGCCTACCTAAAGGAATTAGGAAACACTAACTATGGTTAACTAATGGTTATGACCTGAAGCACAGAGGAGAGAGAAAAAAAAACATGAGGAGGAAATCTCTGGTGATCCAAGGTCTAGGTTGCCTTCCCTACAGGCTTGGGATGTTTATTTTGTGATGGCTCTGCTGCTGCAATTTAGAAACCCAATAAAAAGGGGGTGGAAAATATTCCAATTTAGAGGAAAGCTCTCACTCAATCCCTCTAATGGAAATGCCATGGAAGGTTGTGAAAGTGCTCTGCAACACCGGGGCAACCAAGGTGGGAGGAAGTGAGGAATGACTACTGAGGCACTCACCTGACCTACTCACCCTAAAAACAAACCAGGTGAACCAGAGGCAGTCGTAGGGAGAATGCAGTGAAGGTGCCTTACTAGCAGAATACTAGAGCTAAAGGAGATCACTCTAACCATCCTTCATGACTAGTCTTAAATTCTACATCAGGCGCTGCCATTAAGCCTAAATCAGACCCAGAGCAAGGACGTTCTCAGCTATGGGCCAGGTGAGAAGGGCCCCATCCCAAGTCAGGAACACTCAAGATGTGGACTTAGAAATGCATAGCAAGACTGTCAGCTGCAGGGAGGCCCTGTACCAGAATGGTATGACTGGCTTGCCCCAGAAAACTGAAGAGGAGCTGAATGAGCATTGAGTGTTGGGGAGGTCAGATGCTAGTAGCCGCATTGAGCAATGATTGCATAAGCAGTAAGTGGACCTGCATGTAGGTTAATAAGGCAGAGTAGAAATGGTAGGACCTGCATGTAGGTCTGTAAAGCAGAGCAGCAATTGTTGGACCTGCATGTAGGTCGGAGAAGCAGAAAATATGAATAGCTGGGCAAGCCAGCCAGGCATTCAAGGAAGCCAGTGAAAGGTGACAAATACTGAGGATTTTTGGTGGCTGAGGCATAATTAGAACATAAAGTAGTATGCCACAAGGGGCCATGACTCCCCTAGCACTTCAAAGTCCCCACCATAGGAAAAACAAAAGAGTGATGGAAGGTGCCGAGACCCACATGCAGACATTAAAACTAGTTTACAGCATCAGTGGTAGCTTAGCTGACCTCCGGAGTACAATAGCAATGTACAAACATAAAGATCAGTATCTGTATTGAGTAACTATGAGTTGTAGGATTCGATGAACATAGATTGGAGGGAGGCAATGCTCTGAAGCAGCTATTGCTAGGCAGTGCAGTGAAACAACAGCAATGACGTGTGTGGTGTGAGTTGAGGAAGCAGGATTGAGCTGCATAGGCTAGGGTTCAGAGTGAACCTGAACCAGGTGAAAATAATTAAGGTGCATAGCATGGAGAGCATCTATGTGGTATGAGTTGAAACACACAGATGATGATTGCAGTTGCATTGTGAGTAAATGTGAACAAGTAGCATGAGCTCTGGATTAGCAATATACAAGGAGTTTAGAAACAGAAGCCCCCAAAAGAAGGCAAAATAAAAGACACACAAACACAGAGGAACAGGGAAGAAACAACACAAAGAAGCACACAGCCAAAGGCAAAATATAAACCAAATGCAGGAAAACAGACAACAGAAGTCCAGCAGAAACAAGCAGAAGGCAAAATAGCAAGGTGGGGGGGGAGTGGGGAGCCCCCAGTCAGCAGCAAAGTGTAGACTGACAGAGCCTCCAGATGCAAAGAAAAAGTGCTTGACAGACAGACTCAGAGGTACTGCTTATATAGCACAGGAAGGTGGAGTGGCTAGCTGTTTGTCCACTGAACTACAGGCATAGCCTTCCAATTATAATGTTTTTTAAAGTTTTCATTGTGGTGTCAGTAGCTCTTTACAGCTTTTTTAAAAAGACTTCATGGACAAGTTGTTATAAATATATTGCACAACCTAGAGAAAATAACTACAGTTTTAAAAACTTGCTCTCCGACTTCCGGTGAGGTCACCCTAGGAATGTCCACTTGTTAGAAGAGCTCCAGCAAGGTCCATTTAACAAAGCTTCTAAAACAATCAAGGAAGGTTGAAATTTAACGTGCTACAAATCAGAGAATGCTTGGAGGCAAAGATGTAGTTAAATTGCGCTCGGGGAGACACAAAGGACGATCGGATGCGTTGGGATCACAAAGAAGGCCTAGCCCTAGTCGCAGTGTCTTGCCTGCAAGCAGTATCGCAGGAGATATGGACACAGACAGAGAAGGAGAGAAATTATCCTGATCACGTTTCGAAATGCTCCTGTCAGAAATCAGAGCATTTAGAGCAGAAAATAAAAAAGAATTTAATCTGTTGCAAACCCGACTATCGGAAGTGGAAGAAAGGCTGGACGGCTTCGAAGCTACAACGAGCTAGATGGCAGAGGAGACCCAGAATTTGCATAGGGCTGTGGACTTTTTGATAGATCAACAGGTGATGTTCCACGAGAAATTATTAGATTTGGAAGCCAGATCACGTAGAGATAATATTCGAATATATGGTCTCCCTGAAGACTCAGAAACTGGGAAAATGGAGGACTTCTTAACAAACATGCTCAGGGATGTTTTGGACCTTCCGATTACGTTTCAGTTCTGAATTGAAAGGGCCCACAGAGCTCTCACACAAAAGCCTACAAACAAAGATGCTAGTTCTAGATCTGTAGTTTTGAAATTATTCTAGTTATAGAGACAAAGAAACTGTTTTGAAGGCTGCGTGGACCAAGAAAACTGTTACTTACAACTCGGCCAAACTTCTGTTTGATAATGACTACCCAACTGAAATAATGAAGAGGAGAGCAGCATTTGCACCCATATTAAGAGTCCTTAAAGAACATGGAGTGCGCTTCCAGACCCCTTATCTAGCGACCCTACGGGTGTTTTGGGACTCCGGTAGTAAAAGCTATGCATCTCCAGAAGAAATATACCCGGAACTAAGGAGTAAAGGTTGGAGTTTCCAGACGCCGGGTCCGGTGCAACAGGAAAAACGCCCCCCACGCTCGAATTGGCAGAGGAGCGCGCGAAAGAGGGGAGGTTTCAACAAGCATCGGGATATCCTCAGTTCTATAAAGGACATTAAGGAGAGCCTCCAGAAAGAACAGATTTCTACTGGAAAAATGGCCGCTGACGACCAGAACACTTGATCGGGACGAAGGACTAAGCTAAGTCTCATAAAGATCATGTCTCTTATACTCCATAACCATGGAGATCTTTAGAATGCTCCCTTCTCCTGAGTAATTCTTGAACAGCTCTAGCGGGAAAGACTGCCTTTAGAAACTTACGGATAAATCCATAGAAACCCTCTAACTGGGCAGGACTCATAAGTTGTGTTTGGATAAAGACACTATTTGAACTGAAATGCAAATGGTTTCAGTATTAATATGACCCATACAATCCCTGTTTTAGTCTTGTTTATACCTGGTACCCACCTCTCCTTGTCCATCCCCCTCCTTTCCCCCTTCCCTCCTCTCCTCAGGTAAAAAAGAGGGAAATTGTCCCCTTTTTTTCCAATATCTCTCTCTTAGTTCAAGATTGGAGTTTGAAGAGTTCAGACCTTGCTGCGGGGGCAGGTGGTCTGTTCCTTTTTGGGTGGTGCATCTTACACTCTGCCTCATACACAGGAGAGGTCGGGGAGGCCTGGCTAAGATTTTTGGCCACTATTCCTCCCTGGGGGACTTCCGTTCCCTGATCTGGAGAGTGAAGAGTATCACTCTCCCTTTTGGAAGTACAACTGTAAATAGGTTGCTTAGTTTGTTGATGGTTATAAGTCTGATAGCGTTTCTTTCAGACAAATGTGGTGTATTTACTGTAATGGTTAATTTTTCTTGTAGTAGTATACTAAGGAAATTATGGGTGCCTGGGAAAAGAGGGTCTGAAGAGGGTAAGGGAAGGGGGATGTATCTCACCCCACAGGTAATAGGAAAGGGTACACTTTCATCTGGCAGAGTCCAACCCAGCTCTTTGGAGACAGGTTTAAGTATTATCTCCTATACATATGGGTAAACCTCCCACTATATTAATATGCTCACACAACATTAATGGGCTTAACAATCCCATCAAAAGGTACAGAGTAATCTGCTCCGTTAAAAAACTGAACCCAGCTTTCATACTACTACAGGAAACCCACCTAAGTAAGAAAGAACATCAAAAGCTCTCGAAATTTAGATTTACCACCATTGTGGCCTCGGTGTTTCGGAAGGGTAAGAGAAGGGGGGTAGCAGTTCTGGTTCCCAAAAATATCTCATTCCAACTAACAAACTTGTATGTAGACCCGGAAGGCAGATTAGCAGTTGCCGTAGGACAACTAGAGGGCCAAGATATCACCCTCGCTTCATTGTATGTTCCTCCAGGTTCTGGGAGTGAAATAAGAAAGTCATTGCTCCAAAAGGTCATGGAGGTACATAGGGGAATGCTAGTGTTGGGAGGTGACCATAATCAGACGATGTCCCCTATGGACACTACAAATCCGAGAATATGTAAAAAGAGTCCCGCCCAAAGGGCAACTCAGGTTTTCTTCTCAGAAGCTCAGTGGGTGGTCGTGTGGAGGCATCTACACTCTAATAAATGGGCGTACATGCATTTCTCCTCTCCACACAGGATATACACTTGTATAGATTATATACATATCCCTAAGGAACATTTATATAAGATACAAGAGTGTGCACAATTTCCCTCATTTCTCTCTGATCACTCTTGTGTCACAATGAGGGTGTCTTGGGGAGAAAAGAAAAGAGTTAATACTTTATGGAAATTTAATAACTTTATTTTAAACAGAAAAGACTTCAGGGATATGATTCGGAGGAGAATTAAACAGATTATCTCTCAGAACAATAACCAGGGAGTTACCAATAGTACCTTATGGGATACTCTGAAAGTTGTTTTGAGGGGGCATAATAAAATTTGCATCACATTATGAAAGGCAGCAACAGAAGCATTTAGATAAACTCCAGCATCAGTATGGTATACTTCAAGCCCAACATGCGGCAGGAGATGCAGGGGTTTTTCCTCTCCTCCAGGCTAATAAGGAGCAAATACAGGGGATTCTCGATGATCACCCAAAACAAGCTTTGCAGCTTGTTAGACAAAGATACTATGAAGAGGGCCCTAGAGCTACTCGTTTATTGGCACACAGGCTTAGGCAGCATAGGACACACTCTAATAGAACCCAAATTAGAAACTCGGCAACAAACAACCTGGTCTCTCTTCCCAAACAGATAGAGCAAGTGTTTCAAACCTTTTACAGCTCTCTGTACCACTCTGAGGAAACATTGCAACCCCAGGGGATAGGGACCTTTATGCAGAAGCTTGAGCTCCCAACATTAACAGGGGAACAAAAACAAGCCCTATTAAAACCAGTCTCTGGGGAGGAAGTGAACTGGGTACTCAGGGCCTTAAAATCAGGTAAAAGCCCAGGTCCTGATGGGTATTCGGGTGAATTTTACAAAACTTTTGGGCAAGACATAATTCCGACCCTGATGGAGACATATAGAGAGGTACAGCAAGGCAAAGCAATTCCAGATTCATGGAGATATGCCTACATAGCTAGCATTCTAAAACCAGGCAAAGACACAACATCCTGCTCATCATATAGGCCAATTTCAGTGCTTAATATAGATTATAAAATATTTGCATCTATCCTTGCAGACAGATTCAAAAAATTTCTAGCATATATAGTGCATTTAGATCAGACAGAGTTTATTCCTGACTGGCAAACGCAAGATAACATCAAAAGAACCCTACATCTGATTCATAGGGTGGGGGGAAATCGAACGCCTTTTCTGCTTCTCTCTTTGGATGCCGAGAAGGCGTTCAACAGAGTCGAATGGTCCTTCTTGTGGGCAGTACTGGAGAAGGTAGGAATACCTGAACAGGTCATTGCAATAATAAAATTAATGTACTCTGGCCCTAGGGCTTTCATCAGGGTAAATGGCTCCTTCTCCCCTCCTATTAAGTTGTCTCGTGGTACCCGGCAGGGGTGTCCTCTGTCACCCCTCCTTTTTGCCGTATATCTAGAACCCTTGTCCCAGGCATTGAGGAAAGAACAGGGTTTGGCAGGAGTGGAGGGGGATACAGAAACCCATAAACTATCATTATATGCGGATGATTTATTAATTTATATGACAGACCCTGAGAACTCTCTCCCTTGTCTTTGGGAACTTTTGATCAAATTTGGAAATATAGCCGGGTGTGAAATTAATCCTTCTAAAACAGAGGTATTGGCCTTGAATTATGTCCCCTCCTTGGAGTTGAGGACTAAATTTCCCTTCCGCTGGGACTTAAAATGTATTAAATACTTAGGGGTATTTATAGGGAGATCTCATACAGACCTCTTTTCCTTAAATTATGTACCTTTTCTAGAAATGCTGGCCGCTGATTTAAAGAGGTGGAGAATGCTGCCCTTATCTTTGCATCATAGAGCTGAAATAATTAGAATGATAGTCCTGCCCCGTTTCCTGTACTTAGCTCAAACTATACCGATGGTGTTACCAGAAGCATTTTACAGAACCTTGCAAAGAAAGGTAAACCCATTTATTTGGGCACACAAAAGACCGAGGGTAAGGTTATCCATATTGCAGTTATCCAAAAGGCAAGGGGGGGTTGTCAGCACCAAATTTCAGACAATACTATATAGCTGCTCAGCTTAGAACACCTCTCTACTGGATGGATGGAAACTATGTGGCTAGGTGGAAATCTATAGAGAACCAAGAGGTGGAACTTAAAAAGTTGCACCGGACCCGGTTGTCCTCACCGCCTGCTATAAAACTTAACAGAGTGGGCAATCCATATACCGATTCCTCTTTAAAATACTGGCAGGGAGTATTGACGCAAGATGGGATTGTGAACTGGAGACTAGCATTATGCTCCTTACCATATATGGACTCCTTCATCCCAGCTAAATTAGACTGGGAATTTCGGCAATGGGAGAGGAGGGGCCTTCACCTGGTGTACCACTTTATGCCGCAGGGAGGGTTCTAATCCTTAACAGAATTAAACCTGAGGTATGGGATCCCTTATGCAGACAGGTTTAGATACTTTCAAGCGAGGGATTACCTACAGAAACTAGGACTGGTCAAATGGGGAGACTCTCCAATCCCTGAGCTTTTACAGATCTTTATTAAAGCCATAGACAATCAATCTGTTCCCCTCCACTTAATTTGTACCCTTTATAGAGCCCTTGTCTTGGTAAAAGCTGACTCAACGGAAAAAATCAGAGTATCCTGGCAGAAAGATCCAGGAACTGAAATCACCCCAGTGCAGTGGGATAAATATTTATAGACAATGGGAAAGGGTGTAAATTCAGGGCATTGGAAGGAGTTTACATGGAAACTGGCCATAAGATATTTTTGTGCTCCAGCCATTAGCCAGAAATTCAACCCTGCCATGGGAGCATGTTGGAGGCAGTGCGGACATACCCCAGCTACGCTGGGACATATATTCTGGGCATGCAACATTCTACATGCCTTCTTTGCCAAGCTACAGGAAGCCCTGCAGCAAATAATTTCACCAGACATAGTGGTTGACCCCCTTTTCTTCCTTTTTGGTGTATACCCTCAGTCATGTAAAGATATCCCAATGGGGGACTTTTTGAATCTGGCTACTCTTGCGGTTAAAAGGCCATAACTAAAAATTGGCTCTCCCCACTTTCTCCAACCATGGACCAATGGTCCTCAATAATGATACAGTTGTATAAAATGGAGAAATTAGCAGCCATACTTAATAAATCACTAGTCGGGTTTGAGAATAGATGGAGAAGATGAGTGATGTATATCACACCTTCACGTAAAGACTTTGTTCCCTGACTCTCTAAAGAAATGTACCTGTGATCCTACTTGCAGTGTTTCTATATGAAATCTATGATTATAGACTAATGAAGGCACCTTATTAACCTTATTAATTTTAATATTTTCATTAACTTTGTAGTCATTTATTTTTATGGTTCTATAAGTCATTACAGAACTGTATTTTCTTTTAATTATTCTTTGTAAAATGGAATAATGATAAAGATGGAAAGTTTAAAAAAAAAAAAAACTTGCTCTCCAGTCAAATGTTATACTCTAGCAGAACCAGGAATACTTTGAGATTTTATAATGAAGTAGATGCCTGCTCTTGAAATGACAGCAACATTCTCTCCCCTTCCTCACCTGGATTTAAAGGCTCTTTGGAGCTTGATTCACGTGAAATGTGCTGCCATGCAAAACAAATAATTTTTTCTTCATTCCTTTTCTCATTAGAGAGAAGACTTTTATACTGGCAGTGGGGATGGGCTCCACCTGGTAACAGACAGATCATTTTTTTTGGGGCTTGTATATGCTTCACTGAGGATGGGCTCCCAGTGCCAGAATGAGCTTTGTTTCATTATTTTTTTTTTTTTTGTGGGGAGGGGTGGCGGCTTTGTAATATATCAGAATCAGGTGAGCTTCCTCTTGTGAGCTGTTTTTTTTTGGGGGGGGTCATATTTTTGAGAGGGGTTCTTGTATATTGGTATTGGGAATGGACTTCCTGTGCTAAATGTAATAAAAGCCACTGTGATGAAAGGCACAGAAATACAGGAAGAGCAGGAAGGAGCTAAGGTACTGTGGGTCACCCCAGAAACAAGTAAGGGAACCACTATTTGCATAGGATTGATTTACAGACCTCCAACACAGGGAGTAGGGGTGCATAAGGACATGATGGCAGACATCCAAAGAATGGCATGCAAGGGGGAGGTCTTGCTGGTAGTGGACTTCAATCTACTGTACCAGAAATGGATTAGAGTCCACCAGCAGCAGCAACGGTCAGAATCAGGGACATCCTGGACTCTCTGTAAGGGGCGTTCCTCAGGCAACTAGTTAAGAAGCCAAATCATGGGGTGGGGAGGCGATACTGCACCTGGTACTGACAAACGCGGACAGTGTTGCTGACATCACAGTGGGTGACAACCAAGTGTCCAGCGATCACCGTACAGTGTGGTTCATTATAAGGACTGGGCCAGAACACAGCCACACTAAGACAAGGGTCCTGGACTTCAGGAGGGCCAATTTTGGGAAAATATGAAAATGCTTCAGGGATGCCCGGCAGGGCTAGAGGATCTGGGGGAATTAAGAAACTATGGGCAAAAGTAAAGGAGGGAATTGAAAAAGGAACAAATCTTTGTATCAGTCAGGTTAACTAGGGCAAGAGAAAAAAGATACCACTATGGTTCTCTAAAGATGAAGCAGAACAAGTAAGAGCAAAAAACTAGTATTTAGAAAGTACAAAAAGACACAGAAGGGGAAGGATAAGGAAATCTACCAGGAGGATCAAAGGGAGGCAGGGTAGGCAGTTAGACACACAAAGGCACAAACAGAGGAGAATATTGCCCAATCAGTAAAAGAAGGGCTTAAATTTTCTTTAGATATATAAGCAAGAAGAGGAACATCAAAGGGGAATAGTAAGGATAAAGGGGAAGAAGGAGTTTGCAAGAAGAAGGAAGATAAAAAGAAGGCAGTCATATTGAGCAAATACTTTTGTTCAGTATTTATAGAACAAGGGGTAGGTGGTGGGCCAAACGTAAGGGACAAGGGCATATATTGTAAGGAGGTGGACACCAATCCTTTTACAAAGGAGAAAATCCTTAAGGTACTAGCACAATTAAAAGCAGACATGGCAATGGTACCTGATGGGGTGCACCCCAAGATTCTGAGGAAGCTTAAAGAGGTGCTGGCTGCACCTCTGACAACTCTGTTCAACTTATCATTAGAAACAGGGGTGGTTCTGTGGGACTGGAGGAGGGCAGATGTGGTCCCACTTCACAAACACTCTTCTGCTAGCCCCCTCTTCCAACACCATTGACTCTGCCCTCAATTACTTTAAGGCCAAATTTCTGGATATTTGGGATCTAAATGCCTCTTTCAGAAAAAACAGAGTTTGTGGCTCACTCCACCCCTGCATCTCAACCAAGCTGCCAGCTTGCCTGCGAGCTCGGGATGTTGCCTGGAAAACCCACAAGTCCTCTGGCTCCCCTGTTGATCTACTGTGTTACCATGCCCTGCACAACACCTGTACCATAGCCACTAGGCTAGCCAAGGCAGACTACTTTGCCTCCACCTTTTGGAACAACATTAACCAGCCTTCCAAGTTCTGGAGGGTAATCTATGTCCTTTTCTCCCCAGTCCAGTCCTCTGTTCCGAAACTCAAGGTTCATGATGTCACCGTATTTGACCCCCCCTTTGTTGCCTCTGAATTCAATGCTTTATTCACCTCCTGAGCCCCCTCTCTTCTCTCCTCCATCCCCCTGCCCCCACTCTCCTCTCTCATCCAACTGCCCCACTCATCACCATTGTTCTCCTTCTCTCCTGTTTCTCCTGCTGCCATTCTCACATCCCCCCTAGCTCTAAACCCCCAAAGGTCTCAAGCCCTGATGGGCTCGACCCGAAACTCCTCCATCTATCTTCCTCAGCTATAGCTCTACCAGTCATCACCCTCCTCAACCTTTCCTTCTCCCTGGCCTCTATCTCTGACACTTGGAAACCTGCTACTGTTGTTCCCCTTCCCAAAGGTGGCGACCCCTCCTGCACTAGCAATTACTGCCCTCTCTTCCTACCTCCCACCCACCCTTGCTAAAATGCAAGAGCACATCGTACTCTTTCAACTTTGCCCCTTCCTTGACTCAACCTTCTTTTTCACCCCTTTCCAGTCTGGGTTCCATAAATCCCATTCCACCTCCTCCTCCCTCCTCAGGCTTACTGACTCCATTCTCTCAGACATGGATCAGGGCCTTATCACCTCGGCCATCTTTGCTGTCTTGGCCTTAATCACTTTTGCCATCCCCTACTACTTGACAAATTGAAAGCAGCAGGGCTTACTATCTCTGCTACCAGCTGATTCTGCTCCTACCTTGAGAGTAGGACTCAATTGGTTAGAATTGGTGATTCCATATCCCCTCCTCTCCCCATCAGTACTGGTGTCCCCCAAGGCTCCATCCTGACCCTATATTTTTCTCTCTTTTTTCTGAATAACTTCCATGCTGCCTGTACCTCTGTGTCTATAGATATGTACACAGATGATACTGTTATTTTTACCTCTGGTTCCTCCCCATCTGATCTGATGGCCAAGCTCCAGCCAGACTTTGATAACATCCAGCACTGGTTCAGTTCAAATTAATGGTCCCTCAATGCCCCAAAAATTGTCGCTGCAACCTTTTGCTCAAGGCAGAAGCTCTCCTGGCTTGCTTTCTTCCCATCCTGCCACACCCATGATGGGACACTGCTCGACCATGTACCCTTCATTAAGTGCCTCGGGGTCTGGATTGACTGGCACCTCAACTTTTCTGGGCATATGGATGCTATCCATAAAAACTGCACCCTAAATCAGGAGCCCTGTACAGGAACCATGGTTGCATCCCATTGCAGGCTCATTAAGTCATCATCCAGAAAATTATTCTCATGAAAAGGAAACCATAGGTCTCAGGCACCCTTTTCCCATTCGCCGTAAGTGTGCATCGCTGAAATTCGTTTTCAGTGATGCACATTCACCCTAATGGCCATTATGACATAGAACCATTAACAAGGTACAGGAAGGTTCATTTTCCATAGAAAAAGAAGCTTGAGGACAAGGGGACATGCTATGAAGTTGAGGGTCTCAGAGGAAATGTGAGGAAATACTTCTTCACAGAGAAGGTGGTGAACACCTGGAACATCATTTCAGTGGAGGTGGTGGGTGCCAAAATGGTGACAGAATTCAAGCATGCATTGGATGAATATAAGGGGACCTTGGTAGTAAGGCAAGGGGAGGAGATGACTGGAGACTTGAGTAGGGTCTGTGGTGTCACAGTAGGCAGGGAAAACTGGTCAGACTAGGTGGGCCAAAAGGTCCTTATCTCCCAGTAACTTTTATGTTGCTATACCAGGCTGAATCTTTGGGGGGCCTTTTTCATTAGTTTAACGAATGAGCTGCAGGTGCTAAACTGACTTTAGGAGGTGTTATCTATTGACAATGGGGATGGGTTCCCAGGGGTATACCAGCTCAGGAAATGGGCTTCTGGTGCTGGACCAATAATTTTGAACTGCAGTGTTTTTTTAATTTTTTTTATAAAAATAAAATATGGAAATTAATTCCAAAATACATGTTACAATAACATGCATAAAGAACAAAAAGTAAAGAAATCTAAAGGGTTTTATGTAATAAAGGCAGTCTGTTATCACGCCAAAAAAAAGGTGAACACATATGTGCCCAAATCAAAAAGAGCAACCAACATTCCACTGACCATCGCAAAGGGCAATGGTCACTTACTCCCTGACAGATGGCAAGAATCATAATTCATTTTAAAGTAATAATAATAATAATAAACTTTATTTATCCAATGCAATTCGCAAAATTTACAGAAAAGTAGTACAATTAATATAAAACCATAAATAACTAGAATACAGATATTAACAGCTAAAATCCACCATTTACTCATTACAAAAGGCAAGACTAAATAAGTACACTTTCAGTGTGGCTGTAAAGCTCTCTACCGTCAGGCACTCCAAAACCTGATGAGGTAGAGAATTACACAGGGTAGGGGCTACATAAGCAAATGCTTGAGCACCGGATAACTTCAACCAAACCCTGGGAACCTCTAGCAATCCCTCGCTGGTGGAGTAGTTGGGAGGGGCAATAGGGGTGCAGAAACTATTGCAGGCAGTATGGTCCCTGTCTGTGCCTCTGCACCCCCCTTTCTGCAATTTCATTGTTATTAACTCCAGGGGAAGAGGACTTAGAGGCATTATGGAAAAAAAAAAGGAAAAAAATCTGTCCTATAGGCAGATCCAAACCTGGTTCCACTAGCTCAAGTGGCAGTGGCTCTAGCCACTACACCAAACATCCAGATCAGCAGTGCTTGGCCAAACAAATTCTTATATCCTGTCACAGCAAGTACAGCTCACCACTACACTTGCTGTAACCTACTCGTTGGTGTCTTTTTTCACTCACTCTCAGTACGAGCGGTATTGTTGAGTCGGTCAAATTGAGCCACTCAGTCACACTAGCTCACACCACTGTACACCAATCCAAAGTTAATAAACTTCAGATTTTCAAATCAGTATTCCTAAATGGGCCTTATGCAACATTTTTGGGCACTACAGAGAATCACTTATGTATTGAAAGTGGTGCTTAATTTACTCATGTACACAAGGGGACCTATGCACGAATGGGTGGGAAGTACACCAACGGAGGCGCAAATCCTGTCCATGTAGGTCCACACCTGCAGACAGGTGTGCACCTCAGGGTATGAACAACAGATGTACACCTGTTCTTGGGCCCACCCACCCAGCATGCAGGACTCTGCAGGGCAGGCAAGGGCAGAGCTGCAGTCCCAGGTGGGAATCCAATTGGATGCCTGACCCAGGCTGAAAGTGGCATGGGTCCAGGTGCATGAATGCCTACTGCAGGCACCCAGACCCATGCGCCAATGCTAATGTGCCAGACCTCGGAGGGCCCCCCTCCTGCCACACAGCTGTCCCACACCCCAGACAGGCATGCGAGCCACACCCCCAGATGCCCCTGTATGCTGCTGCACATACCCCATTCTGGTACCCCAGCAATTGGAACTGCCATCTAATCTGTCCTATTTTCTGTGAGAGAGAGAGACAGAGTACAAGGTACAATGATGGGTGCAGAAAGGGTAGCCCAGATCAAACTAAGTGACAAAAAATATGAAACACATGGTCTAGCCTGGTCAGGGTAGATTTAGGTGTCCCACTATAGATCACATCCCTGAAGACAAATGGCAGGGAGGACCACTTTTATGATAATCTCACGCCTGGCAGAGGGAAGGATACAGGCTGTGTTCCTGTACAGTGCACCTAGTCTGCAGAGGAGCTTGGTGTAAATGGCATCCATATGGACTGAGACATCAAGAAGACTATTAAGCCAAATGCCTAGATATTTACATAGAAACATAAAAACATTGAATGTGTCAGCAGAAAAAGACCAACTGGCCCATCTAGTCTGCCCCATTTTCCCTTTCTAACACAACACCCAGGACTCTGGTCACACGTCCCCCTCCTTCCTCCCTTATCTCTATTTATTATACCCATGTGCCTATCCCAACCATGTTTGAAGATTCCCACAGTCTTTGCCCCTACCACCTCATCTGGCAGGTTGTTTCAAGCATCCACCACCCTTTCTGAGAAGAAGAATTTCCTTACATCCCTCTTAAGCTCCCCTCTCAGCTTCTTAGCATGTCGCCTTGTTTTGGTGCTGCTTCTTCTGTGAAGGAGACTCCTATTCTGCACCTTGTTCACCCTAGGTGAGGTACTTATAGGTCTCAGTCATAGAAACATAGAAACATAGAAGTTGATGGCAGATAAGGACCACAAGGCTCATCCAGTCTGCTTATTGCTTTTTCTACCTTATGATTGTGCCATTGGCCTTTCTTTGTCAAAGGCCTATCTATTCATACACATCTGTATTGCTCCCTTATGCCTATCCCATGCCTGTTTGAAGCCCTGCATTGTATTCATATCCACCACTTCCAGAGGAAGGCCGTTCCATGAATCCACCACCCTTTCTGTGCAAAAAGAACTTCCTCACATTACACCTTAATTGGCCTCCCTCTAATCTCATGCTGTGTCCTCTTGTACTGCTATTTTTCTTATATTGAAACATGTTAGACTCTTTCACCTTGTTAATGCCCTTAAGGTGTTTGAATGTTTCAAGCATATCACCTCTCTCTCGTTTGCTCTAGGGTATAAATATTGAGCTCAGTTAATCTGTCCTCATATGTTTTCTGATGCAGTCCCTGCACCATTTTGGTTGCCTTTCTCTGGATTGCCTCAATTTGGTTAATGTACATGTGAAGGTGTGACCTCTAGTACTGCATGCAGTACTCCAGATGGGTCCTAACCAATGTCTTGTAAAGAGGGATTATTACCTCCCTCTTCCGACTTGTGATACCACTACAATACACTAACTTGTCCCTAGCCTTACCTACTGCTTTAGTGGTCTGCTTGGATGATTTCAGGTCATCAGTGATGATGACGCCCAAAGTCTCTTTCTTCCCTTGTGACTGCCAGCAAATCCCTCCCAACCTATGGTGGCTTCAGGGTTTCTCTTTCCTATGTGCATGATCTTGCACTTCTTTGCATTAAACCCCAGTTGTGCCTTCCGACCATTTGCTAGTTTGTCAGATCTCTTTTCATTCTGCCCACCCCATCTGGATCATCTACTCTGTTGCAGATCTTGTCGTTATCTGCAAACAGACAAACCTTACCCTCCAGTCCATTTGCAATGTCACTGATGAAGATATTGAAGAGGATTGGCCCCAGGACTGATCCCTGAGGTACTCCACTTGTGACTTGCATCTCTTCTGACTGTATACCATTTACCACCACTCTCTGTTTTCTGCCCATCAACCATTTTTCTACCCAGTTGACCAACTTCTGACCCACTCCAAGCTTACCCAGCTTATTAATGTGGAACAGTATCAAAAGCTTTGCTGAAGTCAAGGTAGGCAACATCAGCTGCTCCCCCTTGGTCCACCACTCTGGTTACCCAGTCAAAGAAATCTATGAGATTAGTTTGACAGGAGCTTCCTTTTGTAAACCCATGCTGTCTTGGATCCTGTGCTCCTATGGATTCCAGGTGTTGCACTATCCCTTCCTTACGGAATGCCTCCATAATCTTGCCGACTACTGAGGTAAGACTGACTGGTCTATAGTTCCCTGCCTCCTCCCTGCTACCACTCTTGTGGAGCGGGATCACATGAGCCCTTTTCCAGTCTTCTGGGACCTCTCCTGTGCTCAGAGACTCACTAAACAGTTCTAATAATGGGTCTGCTAGTTTCACCCTTAGCTCCTTTAGTACCCTGGGATGTATATCACCAGGTCCCATTGCCTTGTCCACCCTGAGCTTGTCGAGCTCTTGTAGGACCCTTTCTTTTGTGAAGGGATTAGTGCACACTTCCCTCCCCCCTGTGTCCATGGTGCTGAGCTGTGGGCCCTGCCCTACCATCTCTTCAGTAAATACTGAGCAGAAGTATCTATTTAAGATAGATGCTTTTACATGATCCTCCTCCTCACACGCCCCCTCATCCCCACTGACTTTAGCAATACCCCCTCTGGACTTTCTCCTTTCACTAAGGTATCTATAGAAAGTCTTGTCACCTTCTTTTACTGTTCGTGCTAGTGTTTCCTCGGTTTGGGCCGTTGCCTGGCTTACTACCTTCCCTGCTTCCCTTAGGGAAGTTTGGTATGCCTCCCTATCTTCATCCTGCTGCATTCCCTTATATTTCCTGAAGGCCAACCTTTTGGCTCTGACCTTTTCTGCTACTGTGTTTGAGAACCAAAGTGATTTCCTTCTTCTTTTGCACTTCCTTTTCTCACTAACACAATGGGATGTTGCTTCAAGTATTTTATCTTTAATGCTTGCTCACGTTGCCTGTACCCCCTCTCCTGTATTTCTTTTTGTCAGGGCTAGCTTAACTCTCTTGGCCATCTTATCAAAGTCAGCTCATCTGAAGTCCCGTATTTTTGCCTTGGAATGGGATGATTTTGTTCTAGTGGCCAAATTGAACCGTACCATATGATGGTCACTGGTACCCAGGTGACCTTCTACCTGGAGATCTGTGATCCTTTCCCTGTTAGTCAGTACTAGATCTAGGATATCCCTGTCTCTTGTGGGTTGTTGTACCAGTTGTTTGAGGCCCTCCCACTGCAGGGAATCCACCATGTGTTTAGTTCTGGCAGATGTCCCTGCTGGTATTGACTAATTTGTATCTGGCATGTTGAAGTCTCCCATTATCAGAACCACACCTTTAGCTGTCATGTTTTATATATCTTCTAACAGTAATGTGTCTATGTCCTCCCCCTGGTCTGGAGGCCTATATACAACCCCAGTTCGTATGGCTGTCCCATTTCCTGTTTCCAGGGTGACCCACAGTTCTTCTGGCTCCTTATGTGTATTCTAAATTTCTGTAGCTTTGATATTTTCATTGACATAAAGGGCCACTCCACCCCCCTTTTTGCACCTTGGTCTCTTCTGAACAGTACATAGCCAGGTACTGAAGTCTCCCAAGTGTGTTTACTGGTAAACCATGTCTCGCTAATGGCTAATGGTCATATCTCGTCTTGCTCTCCTCTCCTCCAGGGAGTACCTGTTGAGCTCCCACAACCTCTGCTGTTATGGCTCCTCATACAACCCCCATGCCATTTTAGTAACCATCCTTTGGATTGCTTCTACCCAGTTCCATATCAAGATACTGTAGTGAATACAGGAATGGCAAGGTGCAAAATGGCACTACATTACAGCAAGTGCAGTATCGGCAACCTTTCTGTTTGTGGGGCTGGAGGTCTGCCTCTGCACAACCTTTATTTAATATAAACAACCCAAGGGGCAGACCTCGGGGGAGAGGAAATCAACAGTCACCAATATGGCACTCGTTGTAATTTGTGTGCCGCTTTTGACTTGTCTGCCTTTCTGCCATCTTGATGGGCTACCTTCAACCCCTGTCTATGTTCTTGCAAAGGAGTGGCTCCAGCATTGGACAAAGTATTCCAGGTGAGGTCTCAAAATAGATCAATACAGAGGCAACACCCCTTCCTTTTTCTGCTACAGATCCACATCCCTATGTACCCCAGCATCCAGCTCGACTTGCATACTGCCCTACCACCTTGAGATCATCAGATATGATCACACCAGGGCCCATATCCTGCTTGGTAACTGTAACAACCTCCACCTGCACCCTATGCACAACTGCACTTTTTGGCATTGAAACCCAGCTGTCACTCCCTAGACTACCACTCTAGTTTTCCCAGATCCCTTTTCATTCTCTCCACCACCTCCTGAGTGTCCATCTTGTTGCAGATTTTTGTGTCATTTGCAAAGAGACATATCTTCCCCTCAGTTCCTCAGCAATGTCACTTATGAAACATTGAAGAGGACAGGGAACAGTGTTGATCCCTGTGGAGTTCCACTGTTTGGTCTCCCATCCTTTAAGTGCCTGCCATTTACCACCACCCTCTGCCTCTTATCTTTCAATTAGTTAGATACCACCTTCTCCCCCACCTCTAGGCTGCTACATTTCTTTATCAGAAAGCAAAAAAGCTGCAGGTAAAAAATATTTACTGCAAACTGCTAGTGAGGAACAAGCCCCAGCGCTACGACCAACAAACTGACTTTCATCTGGAGTGATGGCATGTTCAAGGCTGCTACAGTTTATAGTCTGGCATCAACATAAATAAGCAATAAGGTACAACCAGGGGGTTATGGTAATGCTCTAGTTAATCGCCCCTTGGGGGTGTAATGTGGCATGAGGTGCAGCCAAGTGCCATATTGCCCCCAGGGGGTGATTAGCTTGAACATTAACATAACTCCTGGGAGTACCTCATTACTATTATTAAAAGAGGGGTTAGTAAACACACATTTTTATTTATGGTTCATTAAACTTTCTAAGCATTTTTACTTACTTTATAGTGAAATAGTCCATCCGCTGCCGTTTGTGAGCGAGAGTGCTGTTACATCCTTGTTGCCATGGATGCAGTCTCAATCATGTCATGGCACTCAGAAATGTAAAGCAAGGGGTTGGTGAAGTGTGCAGTAAACTGTACTCATAAAAAACAGGTGATTTTATAAGTTACAGTTTCCATTAAATTATTTAAAAGTTCTTTGAATGTTTTAATACTGTTTTTCCTACAGCTCACAAGTTGGTCTCCATGACAACATTGAGAGCTAGGCAGCACTGTGGAAAGAGTTGGCAGGTGACCAGGACTTGCAGGTTGAGGCTTAGTCTCAGTGAGAGCCATGGTGCTTGAATTGTTCTTGCAGGATGGGGAGGAAAACCAGCGTAAGAGTCCTCACCTTGGTGTGGACCCAAGAGTTAGTGTCTAGCATTCCGTGTGAGTCCTGCTGTGTACCAGTGGGGAGATGGTCTCTGTGCCACATAGGGGGTCTTTTGTAGTTCATCTGGGCTGAAAGGAAAGGCTGCATGGCAGAGGCCATCCACCTGGCACCAGTCGTGATCCTCTCTCCTGTCTAGGATCTGGCGCCTGGTGGTATCTCATCAGCAGCTAGCAGGACGTTGTCTGACCTAAGTGTGGTGGGATGATCAAGATGCAGAGTATCTCATCCACTGTTTGGAGACCTTTTCCCCACATCACTTGTGGTTTGATTGCCTTTTTCCCTAATGTGCGGCACTCCTTACTTCTCTGAGCACAGTTCAAATATTTGCTTCTTCATTCATCTCAGGTGGTTCTTCAGTAAGTAACACAGAATACTGAAATCACTTCCCTGTTGATGCTGAGACCATCTTGTGCATGGAACTGTTGGATTAATGGTATTCTGAATGTAGAAACAAAAAGTAGAAAAAAATACTTTTAAAGTGATAAGGCCCCACTTCTAAGACTCATAAGCATGGTACGGTATGGTATGTTATGGCACCTATAACACTGCTGTTACAAAGCTCAAAAATACAGCACCTTCTTCATTCAGCTTGTGTCATTCTGTAAGTGACACAGCATTAATTTTTTTGTTGTTTTAGTGGTTCAAGGGAGGTAGACGACTGCTATCAATTTATTTTTATTTTCTACTGTTGTAGGCCCCACAGTAGTTTTAATGGCAGCTCTGAGTTCTATTAATAGAATGTGTAAAAATGTAGGACCAGCTAAATCGTTACTCCCGTAAGCAGGCTCTACAAGTATATTAATTAAAGATTAACATAGGGCTAGTGGAATGACATCAGCCAATCAAAGTTCCCTATTTTGAATACCCTTTTAATAATTGGTTAATAAGTATCAATTTTCCACATAAAATGTGTTCATGTGTTTAGAAACCAATGGCACAAACCAGGGAAATGATAGCAAATGGTGGGGGGGCAAGAAATAAAGGACAATTTCAGTCAATTAAATATCAGAGTTACCAAGAGGCTCTACTAAATTTGTCAGGAGCCTAAGTAATATTGCAAAGACCTATTAGAGCTGAACACAAAGTCCTGATCTCCTGACCCATAATAAAGAATTAAAGATCATATAAGGCAATTTAAATTTTTACATACTGCCTCTATATCAATAATGCAAGATCCAATTATGTGAACCCTAACTGCAATGATATCTTACGTTATTAATACTGTATGTGCTGAGTGCTTTCTAATTGTACCAGGGCCACAGTAGCTGACCTAGCTGTACCACCATTGTTCCTGTGACGTGCTGCTGTTTTGCGTATGTTCCTTTATCAGCCTCTTGTGTGATGCAGTGTCAAAGGTTTTACTAAAGTCCAGATAGGTCACATCCACTGCCCTCCCCTGATCTGCCTCCCTAGTTACCCAGTCAACGAAACCTATGAAATTTGTTTGACATGACCTCCTCCTGTCACAAACGGAGTCAGGCCCTCTGCTCCTACAGTGCCAAACCTCCAAGTGAAATATGTGAACAGGAGATAAACAGGGTAACCCTCCTGTCTGTTTTGGGTCCGAACAACTACCAGTCTCAAGTCCTGGGGTCAAATATGAACCATTTTTCACTAGCACGCCCTGGTAACAGGTTCAGATATCACACCCTCTTCGGGGTAATGTAGTGCAATACTTAACCTGGTTCACAATCCCCTTTTCGACTTAGTTGAGACCTAGGTACTTTTCTTACCTTGGTACATATGGTAACACACTTCAAGCACTTAACAGGTCTGTCAGAATTATCAACACTGTCCCAGCATTCACATTCAAAATGAAGAAAAGGCTCAGGCAGGATTTCAAAGAAAACAAAGTTTACTAAAATTAAAAATAGTAGATGAAATACAAAACACAGAACATATAACATTGAGGGTACAGTCATATAAATTAAATGGACAATTTAAATAAAACTGCCTTATTTTTGAGTATCTAATCCTATCGTAGTCAAATAGTGGATGTTGAATTACCAATTTAGTAGAAGTGCTCTTGAGAGTGTGTCCTTTCAGGAGTCCAGAGATAAAAAGCACTATTTTCTCTTAGCTTTGACCATCTAAAGGGAACAAGGGTCCCACCCAGCTTGTGAGGTCACAGCTCAGTGGTGATGCTGGCTGTGAGGTCACTCACACTTCCTGTATACAACATGGTACTCTCAGGCATCTGCATGTTGCTAAGCATCCCACTATATATATATATATATATATATATATATATATATGTAACCCCTAGATGGCGCTATCCCAGGGGCTACTACCCCTGCCTGATTTGCCACTAACAGGTTGAGGGGCCTGGATCCAATGGCGGGTGCCTCCACCCAGAGGTCAGGGTTTGCAATAGTTAAACTTACTTGGTCACAGCCCTCTGGGACACTGCAACCCCCTTTCTTCCCACTAGTGGCCCACACAATATAGCAGAATTACCTTCACAGTATACACTTACCCCCAAGGCTGGTTCAGGCACCGGGACATCCTGTAAAATAAGATACAGTGCAACAATCACAGTACAGTACTTTAACATAGACAAATACCTCAGGCAGTATAACTTTGTTGAAACAAACAGCTCTGATTTATTTAGGGGGATATAACAAGGACAGGGGAAATCAGGTTAATTAGCTTATCACTTTACTATCTACTTATGGCTCTGTGCAGGCCTATCCCTACCAGTTACTGTCCCTGGGTACCCAGGCCCTAGTGGCTAGTCCAAACTGTGGCAGCTGGTAGGGCCCTTTCACACAGAGAAAAGGAAAATTAAACAGTCAGCAGTACAGTAATTCCATTTGGATTTAATGTGGCAATTCAACAGGGAGCGACCCAATTAGTACTCACGACCTCCAAAGAAGATATGGTCCTTCAATGTCAGCAGGGCTACTTTTGATCTCCAAGAGACTCCTCACACATTTATATGGTAAAAAAGAAAGCACTATACCAGGCAGGCTGCATCTGTATCCCAATCGCAATTACTGCACAATAACCAGGAGAACACACAGCAGATTCAGTTCCTGACAGACCGAGTGTAATTCAACAATTTCTTCAGTCTTCTACAGGGTGAGCCTGGTTTCTACTCTTCAGAGATCCTTTGATTCTTTTCACAGGACGGATTCAGTCCTAACAAGCAGTTACACAAGTTGTAGACCGGAACTCTGGGCCTTGCACACGTTTTTTGACTGAAACTGTGCACTGAAGGAGCACAGGGTTTCTTTCCCCTTCACTTTCAGATCTCAAACTAACTCCCAACAGACAAAAACCGGCACTTCCTTTGAGTTCCTCCCAGTTCTTGACTGGATTGGTTGTCACTCACAATAGACTGCTGCTGTTGGTCCAAAAGGCACCAAGTCTAAACTACATCTCCCAGAGTCACTGCCCATACAATCCTCTTGTGGCTGGCTCAGATTATGAGTCCCAAGTTCTGATTCGTCCAAGGCATCATTTTAGAGCTAGTTTACCCCACTGATTGGTCCAGTTCAGCAGTTCAAAACCAGAATGGGGAACTAGGCAGACAGTTCTGACTGCAAAGAAAGCAGGTTAGACAAACTGTAATTTTATTATTACTGTAAATGATTTCTGGCAATCAGTTACATCTTTCAGACAGGTTCCCTTTGCACTCCTAGTGACTGCAAAAATGGGGTGAATTGGCAGCAGCTTGAGTGGTACTCAATCAAAGAAACACACAGTCCCCCATACAAACTAATTATGTCTGCAAGCAGACAGCTCTTAAAGAGACAGTACCAGAGGTTCTAAAAACACTCACTGATAAATGGCTTAAACGCCAAACACCATTCAGGCTTGGAGCATTCAAGCAAGCTCCTGGAAGTCTTTTGGGAACCCCCATTTGCAGGGGGGTTACACCCTTCCTGGCCTGGGAAAAGCTTGACGTCCGCGTCAAGCAAGTACCCCCATAAGTTTCAACTGCAACCATATACATTTGCATTAGGCTCACACATGTAATCATCAGTCAATACATCATTTTACCAAGAACCATTTCTGAAACATTGCAGTACGTCACTCTTTACACAGTATAACACACACATTGTACCATAACTCAAGTTATTACCTCTTGTACATGAAACCTGAAGAGAGGGACCTTCCTATCAGTTACCTTGGGGCTGGACGGGCAAGGGCACCATACTTAGAGGGCAACACAAGTAACTTGAGTTAGCACTAACGCTCAGTTTGGGCAATGAGCTCGGGGACACATACACTCCTTTATGGACAACATTGAGAGGCAGGTCCACTGGCGGCCCAGGGAATCATAACTGAGGTGCACCACAGGCTTTACAGCTCGACCAGTCTTTCTAGGGGGGCTGTTACAGTCTCTGCACTCTGAGCCTCATTTCTCAGCATTGTTCTCATTGTCAGGGAGTCTCCATGGGGGTAGAGAGGCTAGAACTTGGGGCACTTTCAGCTCCAGGAGTTACAGTTTCTGAGTCCACAACATTTGGCTCGCATGGAGAGCTTTCAGACACTGGCAGTGGACTGTCAGGGCACTCAAAATACTCTTCTTGTTCGGGTGTATCACCAGTCTGCCCCAATCTATCATTTTCCTCCCCTGAAAGCTCAAACAGTTCAACCATGCACAATGATTCCATTTCATCTGATCTGATGCTTTGCACTTCACTTTCTGGGAGCATTGGCTCCAGGGATGAAGCTGGGGGCTTAGACAGTCCAGAAGGCCCAGCTTTGTCTCCAGTATTGACTAGGGGATTGCCTCGAAACAACTGACTCAGTTCGTAAGAAGGATAGTATTCAAAGTCACTCTCACTTTCTTCTGATATGGACTGACAGTCATGCTCAACTGGGACTTGTGCAGGGGAACACTTTAACTCTGCTTCTGTAGGTGCAGACTTCCTTGATCTTTTCTTAGCAGCAGCTCTAGTCACTGGTCCAGAGGGGCATCTTCTGGGGCTCAGACTCAATCAGGATTTGTCCAATGGGTAGTAAATGATTTCTATGCATTGTTTTACATCTTTTGAATTGTTCTCAGGCCTTACTTTGTACACTGGCAGATCATCTAGTTTGCCCACTACAATGTGAGGGAGATGGTGCCATCTGTCAGCAATCTTGTGTTTGCCATGCAGTCCCAGATTTCTTAGCAATACCCGACTCCCTCCTGGAGTTCCTGTGCTTTCACCTTTTATCATACCTTTCTTTGTTGGCCAGATTTCTTTGGCAGCCATGGTTTGAGCCAGTTGGTACGCATGAGTTAGCTGGGCCTTTAACTTTTGCACATACTGTAAATAGTTGTCAGTTGAACCCCATCAGGAGAGACCCAAAACACACATCTACCGGTAGTCGAGCTTCTCTTCCAAACATCAGGCGGTAGGGGAGAACCCAGTGGCATCACTTTGGTGCAGTTATAAGCATGTACCAGGGTGCTAATTTGTTGGCTCCATCTAGGCTTGTCCTTTGGGTGCAGGGTGCCTAGTATATCTAGCAAAGTGCGGTTGAAACGTTCAGGCTGTGGGTCCCCTGGGGTGGTAAGGAGTGGTTCTGGACTTTCTCACTCCCCACAGAGAAAGCATCTTTGATCAGACGACTCAAAGTCTCTCCTTGATCAGAATGGATTCTTTGTGGAGCCCCATAGTGAACAAAAAGTTTTCACGAGTACTTTGGCTACAGTGGATGCTTTCTGGTCTTTGTGGGAAAGCTTGGGCATATCTCGTGAAATGGTCAGTGACCACCAGCACATTACTGATATTTCTTTGATCTGACTCCAAACTCAGAAAATCAATACAGACCAGCTCCATGGGTGCACTGGTGGTTATGTTAACAAGGGGCAGCCCTCTGGGCAAAGCTTTCCTCTGTAAGCAGCGACTACAAGTTCGTATGTGTTGCTCCACATCAGCCCCCATCTTAGGCCAATAGAATCTGGATCTCACCAAGTCAAGTGTTCTGTCTATACCAAGGTGCCCCATGTGGTTGTGCAAGGACCTCAATACTGAGTCTCGAAGGCAGTGGGCAGCACCAGTTGTTGTTTGTCTACTTGTCCCTCTGTCTACTGTTTCTATATAACAGTTTATTGATCAGTTTCAACTTAGGACCTTCTTTGTATAACAGTGCAGTTCTCAAATCAGTGGAGCGTAATTTGGACACATCTTTTCCTGCATAGAGGGCTTCTAAAGCTGATTTGATCATAGGATCGCGGGATTGAGCCCGGCAACACTGTCATTGTCCAGCTGAGGCAGTGCACCAATGTCTATTGCAGAAAAGTGGCAATAAGCAGCAGGTATGCAATTCTCAGAGGGTCCCAAGCAATCCACCATGCAGTCCACTGCGTCCGTGGACATTTGTTCCTCCCTGTCAAACTTCCGGAGAGTGCCCGAATGTCAGGTTCTGCCAATCGGACCCAATCATTCTGGGGAACAGGCCTCCGGAGAGAGCATCAGCATCTATGTGGTTCAGACCTGCTCGGTATTCGAGAGCATAGTCATATGTAGATAATGCAGAAAGCCACCTGTGGCCAGTGGCATCCAACTTAGCTGAGGTCTGCACATAGGTCAAAGGATTATTGTCAGTTTACTAGTATTTTAGCCCCATACAAGTACTCATGGAATTGGTCATCAATAGCCCACTTCAAAGCTAGGAACTCTAACTTATGTACAGGATAGTTCTTTCGGATGGGGTCAGGCTTCTACTGGCAAAGGCCACTGGTCTCAGGCCATTCTCGTGCTCTTGGTACAACACAGCCCCCAACCCTTGCAAGCTAGCATCAGTGTGCAGGACGAAGGTTTTCGGATCGGCATAGGCCAGCACTGGAGCATGGGTAAGTTGATATATGATCTCATGAAAAGCAGTCTCACAATCAGAGTCCAGCGGCCCCAAATACTTCACTCGGATGAAAATACACTTTTCAGTCTTGAGGGACGCTGACTTTTGGTATTTTTTGTGGGTTGGGGATACCTTGAGTAAGGTTAGTAAAGGCGGATCACTCTTGAATAGTCCTTGATGAAACGCCGGATACTAACCACAGAATCCCAGGAATCTTTGCAGTTCTTTAGATTTTGGGCTGTGGCCAGGTGGTCAAGGCCTCAACTTTACTTGGGTCGGTCTCTATTCCTCGGTGGATACTATGTGTCCCACATATTTTACTGATGTTTGAAAGAATTGACACTTATCAATGGACAGTTTAGGCCAAAGTCCTCCAGTCGATCCAATACCTTAAATAATCTGCTCTCATGTTCCTCCAGTGAGCTGCCAAACACAATAACATCATCTAGGTATACCAGGCACTTAGTAAGTTCATGTCCCCACTGCACGCTCCATCAATCGTTGAAAAGTGGCTGGGGCACCTGAAATCCTTGAGGCATCCTCATGAATTCATAGAAGCCAAGCGGACAGATAAAGGCTGTCTTCACGGTCCTCTGGGCCATCGGGATCTGGTAGTACCCACCGCGGAGATCCAGCACAGAGAACCACTTGCTCCGCTTAGGCAGTCCAAAGCATCCTGAATGCGGGCATTGTGTACTGATCAGGATAGTCCGCGGTTAAGGTGCGATAATCCACGCACATCCTTACTGTCCCATTCTTTTCCTCACTACCACAATGGGGAAGCATAAGGGCTTCTGGATTCTTGTATTACACCAGCCGCTAACATCTCTTGCAGATGCCGTCTCACATATCATCTATAATCAGCAGGTGCCAGGCGTCGGACCTCTCACGAAATGGTCTTTCGTCATGCAGCGGATATTGTGCTCAGCTCCTTGCACGCATCCTACGTCCCATTCCTTTAAAGAAAACACCTGGTCTCTCTGGGCAAGCTTCTCACTGATCCTCACTTTCCATTCAGCTGGCAGCGGGAGTTGCCGAATCAAAAGTTGTATGTTACTCTGTCATTCTTCCTGAACTCTTGCTGCTGGGTAGCACTGCAGTGTCTGCACAATGCACATTAGCCAGGATGCAACCTCTATTTACCGAATGTCTCTTTCAGACACATTATGAACTTGGACCATTACCCTTCTGGCATAAGCATGGGCTCTAGCGGGCAAAATACTAGGCTTGACCAGCAGTCCCTCTGGCAATTTTCCATCGCCTGGTGCATCCAACATTAATATTTTATTCTAACATCCTTTCTGATACGGACCTCTCCTCGTAAGGTACACTGGGCATTTGGTGCCAGGATCAGAGACTCAGGATCCTTCTTCCATACAATTCCAACCGGTTCCTCTGGTTCTATATTTTCAGCATCTCTCTGTGCCTCATAGGCCTTCTAATTAAAGCCGGAACTCTTAAAGCTCTACTAGTCTTTGACCCTGTTTTCATAACACAAATGTGCCAGCCTTCTGAACATATGAGCATTTGTTCCAATCAACAAAGGACACCATCATACAGTCCAGTGGGGGACACACTAAGGCTAGGGTCTCTACTTGTTCGCCACCCAGCCACGGAGGTGGGGAAAGACAGCCAAATTCGGATATACCCAGAATAGGGTAGGCCTTCACTCTAACCCCATACATGCAGTCCTTCTAATGGTTGATGGGTACGCCTGACAAATGCTTCTGATACCAATCTTGAAACATAATTGTCACTTGGGAGCCACTGTCTAATACAGCTCTTGTAGACACTCCATTTACCTTTGTGGTCTCCATGGAGGGACCCACTATTCTGGACCAGTCTGGAGGTAGTGGGGGCCTGGGCAACTGACCTGCCACAAAAAGGACGAATTAGCATTTTTGGTGCCCTCACTGGGATCATTTCGGCACCTCTTAACCACTGATTTGTTCTCGCAAGCTCTCCTTGTAGCCTATATGCAACTTTGTCAGTGTCTTTTGGGATTGGCATTCCTTTCATGTGCCCATCCTTCCCACAATTATAGCAAAACATACTTTTGGAGTTTGAGCTGGCCGAGGTGCCACACTGGGAGCCAGGGCGGGGTATTACTAACTGGAAACCTTGGTGCCATCTCTGTCTGCGTGTGATAAGCATTTGGAGACATCTGGCAGTTTCTCCACTTCCATGGTCAAGGAATCGAGTTCGGAGCTGTTATCAGCAGGAGATACATGGTGGGTATCCCCACCCCATAGCAGATGCAGTCGGATATAGGTCGGGGCCGTGCATTTGCAGGCGTGGCCTTCATAAAGGGACTGTTTTTGAATTCCGGATCTCTCAACAGTTCACCCCATTGTGGCATATCTTTTTCCTTATCAGAGCACTCATTGACTGCCAACCTCTGCCCCTGAACTTCACTTGATGGGCCACCCTCAGTCACCTGGTCATAGCCACAGCTATTGGTGCAGGTCCCTCCCGAGGTCGCCTTTTCTCAACTCCTCGAATTTCTCTCATTAACTCATCATAGGAGGGTGGGATTCCAGTCGATTTGCCAGGCGTAACTGGAAGCAACAGCAGTTCTGAGAAGGGGCAGACTTAAGGATTCTGTCCAGTCTGGTTCGTCCAGTTCAATCGCTGGCAAACTACCCTTTCTGAGGCATTCTTGCACAATTTTTCCAGCCGAGACATACACAGACAACAACTCCCCTTGGTACTGTTGTGCATTTCTTACTCTCCACCATAGGTCCTCATCAGAATCTGGGCTCCCATACACATTCTCCAAGGCCTCAAGATAGGCTTGTGCAGTCGCCTCAGGGTTGCCTGGCCCGTTTGGCACGGATGGTAGCCAGGGCAGGACCTGGAGGCTCTCACTAACCTCTTTGGCTTTTGCTTCCCGAGCATTGCTATTCTAGCACTTGGGGCAACATAGTTCATCCAGGTCTCCCAGTCATCCTCCCTTTGGGGGTGGGGAGGGTGCCAGAGAAGATCCTCAACCTTCGTGTAAGAGTGTGACTAATGGCAGGTGCAGAAATAGGGAGTCTGCATTGGTTCAGCCACCATGACGGGTACTGGAGCAGGAGAGGGTGTTGGGGGAGGAACACCCCCAGGTGGCAAGAATAGTTTCTTCAAGTCCTCCACAGTTTTCCCTTCTCCCAGCAACCATTTAGCAAATTCTCCTCAAAAGTTTCAGATAGTGGTGGGGGCTCATTTCCCGGTCTTACTGTCCTTGTTATCACTCTCCAAGCAGTGAGGGCCCTCTGGGGTAATGGTCTGTGGTACTTTGGAGCTATCTATGGGATCCTTAAACTCTACTAGGGCCAGGAAAGTGTGGGTGAGCAGATTAGCGTGCCGACCCACCACCACAGGATTTTGTAAACCTTCCACCTTGGAAAGTACTCCTGCACAGTGTCCGTGATGATACCAGGGGATGTCCAGGATAAGCATAGCATTTTGAGTCGATCTCCTCCCCAGTACACCACTCCACCAGCCGGTGCACAGCCACTCTGTCGGGGTACCCATTTATTTATTTTCCTTAACAGTGGTTTGTAAATATGGCCACTAGAGGACACACAATCCCAGCGGTGAGCCTCCAAAATGTAACCCCTAGATGGCGCTATCCCAGGGGCTACTACCCTGCCTGATTTGCCACTAACAGGTTGAGGGCCTGATCCAATGGCGGGTGCCTCCACCCAGAGGTCAGGGTTTGCAATAGTTAAACTTACTTGGTCACAGCCCTCTGGGACACTGCAACCCCTTTCTTCCTACTAGTGGCCCACACAATATAGCAGAATTACCTTCACAGTATACACTTACCCCCAAGGCTGGTTCAGGCACCGGACATCCTGTAAAATAAGATACAGTGCAACAATCAAGTACAGTACTTTAACATAGACAAATACCTCAGGCAGTATAACTTTGTTGAAACAAACAGCTCTGATTTATTTAGGGGATATAACAAGGACAGGGGAAATCAGGTTAATTAGCTTATCACTTTCTATCTACCTGTGGCTCTGTGCACAGGCTCATCCCTACCAGTTACTGTCCCTGGGTACCCAGGCCCTAGTGGCTAGTCCAAACCGTGGCAGCTGGTAGGGCCCTTTCACACAGAGAAAAGGAAAATTAAACAGTCAGCAGTACAGTAATTCCATTTGGATTTAATGTGGCAATTCAACAGGGAGCGACCCCGAATTAGTACTCACGACCTCCAAAGAAGATATGGTCCTTCAATGTCAGCAGGGCTACTTTTGATCTCCAAGAGACTCCTCACACATTTATATGGTAAAAAAAAAGAAAGCACTATACCAGGCAGGCTTGCATCTGTATCCCAATCGCAATTACTGCACAATAACCAGGAGAACACACAGCAGATTCAGTTCCTGACAGACCGAGTGTAATTCAACAATTTCTTCAGTCTTCACAGGGTGAGCCTGGTTTCTACTCTTCAGAGATCCTTTGATTCTTTTCACAGGACAGATTCAGTCCTAACAAGCAGTTACACAAGTTGTAGACCGAACTCTGGGCCTGCACACGTTTTTTGACTGAAACTGTGCACTGAAGGAGCACAGGGTTTCTTTCCCTTCACTTTCAGATCTCAACTAACTCCCAACAGACAAAAACCGGCACTTCCTTTGAGTTCCTCCCAGTTCTTGACTGGATTGGCTGTCACTCACAATAGACTGCTGCTGTTGGTCCAAAAGGCACTCAAGTCTAAACTACATCTCCCAGAGTCACTGCCCATACAATCCTCTTGTGGCTGGCTCAGATTATGAGTCCCAAGTTCTGATTCGTCCAAGGCATCATTTTAGAGCTAGTTTACCCCACACTGATTGGTCCAGTTCAGCAGTTCAAAACCAGAATGGGAACTAGGCAGACAGTTCTGACTGCAAAGAAAGCAGGTTAGACAAACTGTAATTTTATTATTACTGTAAATGATTTCTGGCAATCAGTTACATCTTTCAGACAGGTTCCTTTGCACTCTAGTGACTGCAAAATGGGGTGAATTGGCAGCAGCTTGAGTGGTACTCAATCAAAGAAACACACAGTCCCCATACAACTAATTATGTCTGCAAGCAGACAGCTCTTAAAGAGACAGTACCAGAGGTTCTAAAACACTCACTGATAAATGGCTTAAACGCCAAACACCATTCAGGCTTGGAGCATTCAAGCAAGCTCCTGAAGTCTTTTGGGAACCCCCATTTGCAGGGGTTACATATATATATATATATATGTATATATATATATATATATATGTGTGTGTGTGTGTGTGTATATATATATATATATATATATATATATATATATATATATATATGTGTGTTTTATTAGTGAGCCTGCTTTATGGCAGGTCAGAATTACCCCTTTGATCTTCAGAGGAAATTCCTGAGCTATTCCTCTTAGTGGTAAAAAATCTAACAGGTATTTGTCAGAAGTTGCTTTCCTCCTAATAGGACATAAAATGCAATACTTTATACAAGTGGTTGGTTTTACATTCTGTTACAATCTGGTGTAAAGGAAGCTCTTAATTAGATTTTCCACTGGATCATCAAGAGTGCAATCTCTTCTTACAACACTTTTAAAATCCCAGGTCCCATAATGCTCTTGTGCTGACTGCCATACTTTTCCAAGCAGAAATTTCAAGAAATATTTTTATCACAAATATAATACCAATAATAACAAACAGATTGGTGAAGCGTCACAGTCCTCCCTCCTAGACTGAATTTGGGAGAATCTATTCCTAGGCATGGGATGAGTTTTCCAAAATTCAGTTCACTGCCCTGATGCAATAGCCCATTTGCATTCGTGTTTGCTGCCCCTGCCCTATGAGTGATAGACATGTCTTAACCCTGCAAGGCAAGGCTCCATCTTAAAAGCCTACAATTTGTTTTAACCCATTTGTGCCAGCCAAACCAGGGGGTTGTGATCTGTTTGTACTTCGAAATGCCACCTGTATAGGTATGGCTCTAACGTCTTTAGTGCCCACACCATTGCAAGGCACTCTTTCTCCACTGTAGAATAAGCCTGCTCCCTGGGAAGTAACTTCTTACTGAAGTACACTATTAGGTGATCTTGCCCTTGGTTAGAAGTCTGGCTAAGTAGTGCCACCATACCCACATCTGATTCATCTGTCTGGACTACAAAGGGTTTACGATAGTCTAGACTGGCTAATACAGGAACACCACACAGTGTCTCCTTTAGCCATGTAAAGGCTTGTTCACAGGTTGGTTCCCAGTTAAACTTTTTAGGCATTCTTTTCTTTAACAGGCTAGATAGGGGAGCTGTCAGGGCACTGTAGTTTGATACAAATTTTCTATAGTACCCTCCAGTCCCTAGAAAACTCTAAACCTGCTTCTGTGTTTTAGGTCTGGGCCATGCCTCGTTTGCCTCAATTCTTTCTTGATTAGGATGGAGCTGTCCCCTAGCCTACTACATCCCCGAGGTATGCCACCTCAGCCATGGCTACCTGGCACTTTTCAGCTTTTACAGTGAACTCGGCCCTCTGTATACTGCCCAACACTTCCCTAATGTAGGACAGGTGTTTCTTCCAGCTGGGACTGAAGATTGCAATATCGTTCAGGTACGCCATGGCATACTCTTCAATACCATTTAACACCTGGTTCATCATCCCTTGGAAGGTGGCAGGGATGTTCTTCATTCCAAAAGGCATTACTTTAAACTCAAATAACACTATCGGAGTGATGAAGGCCAACCTCTTCCTAACTCTGGCAGTTAACTTCACCTTCCAATACCCTTTTGTCAGGTCAATTGTGGTAAGGTATGTCGCCCCTCCCAACTTGTCGAGCAGTTCATCTGTCCATGGCACTGGGTGAGTGTCTGACTTTGTGACTGCATTGAGTCCAAGACAGTCCATGCAAAAATGAGTAGAGCCATCTGCCTTGGGAACAAGGACAACGGGTGAAGCCTGGGGCTGTGAGATTTCTGGATTACTCCTAAATCCAACATTTCTTCCACCTCTCTCCAACTATGCTTTTGGATGGCCTCTGACACCCGATATGCTGTCCGTCATATGGGTGCTTGCATCCCCGTATCTACATCATGCAACGCTAAGGGGGTTAGTCCAGGCTTGGCACTAATCAATGGGGCAAAGTCTGCTAAAACCTCCCTTACTTCCTGGATCTGTTCTGGGGTCAACTGGGGCAACATTTTAATTGCCCCCACAGGGGACTCCTGCTTGCTTTCTTCCAGCAAGTCCAGAAGGGGTCTTCTTCATCCATCCCCTCCTCAAGACTACACACTACAAAGACCATGTTAGCCCTATTTATATATGGCTTCATCATGTTGACATGGTACATCCTTTGGGCATGTCTCCTGTCAGGCAGTTCTATATTGTAATTTATGTCATTCATCTGTCTGACTACTTGGTATGGTCCTGCCCACTCAGCCTGCAGCTTATCTTTCTGGACTGGGATTTGGACCATAACCTCCTGATCCACAGTGTTTGAGCAAGCTCTGGCTCTGCGGTCATACCATACCTTTTGCTTCTGCTGGGCTCCTGCCAGATTGCTCTGTGCTGTTCCCATAAGCTCCTTCAGCTTTTCCCTAAACTTAAGGACATAATCCACTATGGGAGTTCCCTGGGTGGTGTGCTTGCCTTCCCAGTCCTCCCGGATCATGTCTAAGGGCCCACGTACCCTGTGTCCATATAAGAGCTTGAGGGGGGAAAACCCTGTTGACTCTTGGGACACCTCCTTGTATGCAAACAATAGGTGGGGAAGGTATTTCTCCCAGTCCCTCCCATGCTGCTCAGCAAACACTTGGAGCAGCAATTTAAGGGTGCCATTAAATCTTTGCACAAGCCCATTGGCTTGCGGGTGATAAGGTGTCGTGCATCTCTACACCACCCTACATTTCTCCCACAAACATTTCAGCAGATCCGACATGAAGGAACCACCTCAATCAGTGATAACCTCCTGAGGGAACCCAACATGGGAGAAAATCCCTAGCAAGGCATCTGCCACTTTGTCTGTCCTCACTGAGGGTAGGGTGACTGCCTCTGGGTACCGGGTGGCATAATCCACCACTGTTAGGATAAACCTCTTCCCAGAGGAGCTGGGGGTATTCAAAGGCCCCACAATATCCATTCCTACAATCTGGAATGGCTTCTCCACTATGGGTAAGGGAATTAGGGCAGCTTGGGTTTTCCTACTCTCCTTCCCTATTTCTTGGTACCGGTGACAAGACCTGCAATGTTCCTTCACCTGCTGGGTGAAGTTGGGCTAATAGAAATTCTAGACCAGTCGCTACATAGTCTACACAATTCTCAGATGTCCAGACATGGAAATATCATGAGCAATCTTGAGCAACCACTCACGATACCCTTGGGGAACAACAAGCTGCCTGCCCATCACCCCTCCCTCTGTCCTTACATCCTGCATATGCAGCAGTCCATTCTCCCAGTAAACTCTATGTTTCCCGTCACCTCCCAATGCTCCATCAGAGCCTACCCAAGCCCTCAGCCTCTCTAAACTAGGGTAATTTTTCTGAGCAGCTCAAAATCTTTACACTTTCCCAAGGTATGGGACAGGTCCCCTTCAGTTTCTAAACTAGGTTACCTAGCTCTCTGACAATTGGCTACCCCTCCCCCCTCAGTGTAACCTTCTGTAGCTGTTCTGCTAACTGCTACCTGGGGAATTTCTACCCCCCCTTCAGTATTCTTCATATCAGGAGACATAGGCTGGGGAACCAGCCTCCCAGTTTTTTCCACAGGGGCTTCTAAGGAATCCAGGGAACTACAATTTGCCTTTGCCGCTTGACTGCAGGTAACTGCACACACCATCCCCTTTTGGAGATTGTTCCCCATAAACACATCCAGAGCAAAATATTCTGTCTCTGCAACATTTTGCACAGTCTCTCCTATCTCACCCATGTCCAAGAGAACACTAGCAAGTGGCAGCATTTTCTCCTCCCCAGTGAATCCCCATACTGTAACAAACTGACTGGGTATAAGCTGTTCAGGCTCAACCAAATCACCTTTTACCAAAGTAAGGGATGCCCCCATGTCCCTTAAACCATGGGTCTGTACCCCATTCACAATAACTGGGTGTATGTGCTCCCTCATGTTTACTGTCATGCTTTCAGGGATACACAGAAAACCCACTCTTTTCCAGCATCACTTTGCGCACTCTCTGCATTTTTGGGACACTGTCTTGCAAGATGTCCAGGTTGTTTGCAAAACCAGCATTCATTTCTTTTATTAGGCAAGTCCTTTCTTTGTAACCTGGGGCTGCCCACTTTCGGTGGAGGCAGTGAGGGTTTTAGCTGCCCATAATGCGCACTTTTCCCTTTCTGCACTGCTATGCCCATCCCACTCCCTCTTAGAGCAGGTCTGCTGCTGGCATAGTAGTCCGAGAGCTCGGCAGCCTCCTGCACTGTTTTTGGATCTCGGTCCTCCAGCCAGGTTTTCAGCTCTGCTGGGCATGCCCAAAAGAACTGCTCCAAAAGTACTACATTTTCAGTTTCTCTACAGAGTCTGCTTGTATCCCTTCCCACCAACATTTTAAAAACTGACGTTGTTTGGTAGCTAGCTCCTTGTAGCTCATGTCAGGGCTTCTCCTGGGCTTATGGAACTCAAATCTGTATGCTTCAGCTGTCAAGTCATACTTTTTAACAGTGCAGCTTTAAGTTTAGCATAATCATTATTGTCCTGATTGTCCATTTGACCCAGTGCATCACAAGCTTTTCTGGTAAGCAGCAGGGATAGCTGGAAGCTCCAGGACTCTCTAGGAATTTTTGCCTGAATGCATACTTTTTCAAATGAGTTTAAAAATGCATCCACATCTTTCTCCTCTTTAAATTCAGTTATCAGTTTAGAATAACATTTATAACCAAGTCCTGGAGTCCCGGGTTCACCCATGCCACTTTTCTGCTCTCGCATTAGTCTTCAGAGTCGTAGCTTCTCCAGTTTAAATTTTCTCTGGTGCTCTCACTCTTCTCACTCAGCCTCTCACTGTTCTCACATGGCCTCTCTCTGATGCTGTCGCTCTTTTTTCTCTCGCTCAGCCTTTTGCTGCTGTCTCTTCTCCTCTCTCTCTCTCTCTCTCTCTCTCTCTCTCTCTCCATCTTCATCTGGAACTTCTTCTATTTAAGCTCCCTGTGTTGCTGGGCTTTGAATCTTTTTTGCTCGAATTCCAGCTCCATTCTCTGCAACTCTATCTGCAGCCTGATCCCTTCTTGCTCCAGAAAGGTGGTGATCCTCCCCAGCGGCTATCACTCTTGGTTCACATTGGTCCTGCTGTCCTCCTCCCTGAGTCTGAACACTGCGATGGACCCTGGCCCCTCCATGCCCAAGGTCTGGCCCCTTTCAGTCACCAACTTTGACTCAGGTCTTGGGCATTGGCTGTCACAAGAGCCTCCACAAGGTGATGCTTATCTCATCCCTCACAACAGACTCCTCTCTCCTGGCACAACTGCCTTAGGTATTCTGCAGTGTACTCACTGTATCTGGAAGTCATCTTCTTCCCTAATCTATGGCTACACTAGCTTGCACTCGAAACAAATAAATAAAACAGGTAGGGAACGTTTGACTGTAACCACAATGATATATTTATTTTTTAAATCACTGCTTTATTTCATGTGTGAACTGTTACAGTTATCAATCTGACACACTGAACTGTTAATGCTCGTGTCACCAAATAATTTCACAGTATGCAAACAAATCTTTTTGATTGCAGCACTGAAAACCAAATCTTTTAAATCCCACCTCTGCCAACCAGATCTGTCAAAAACGCCCTCCAGGGGTCAGGTCCTCTGCTCCCACAGTGCCAAACCTCCAAGTGCAATATGTGAACAGGAGACAAACAGAGTAACCCTCCTGTCTATTTTGGGTCTGAACAACTAACAGTCTCAAGTCCTAGGGTCAAATATGAACCTTTTTTCGCTAGCACGCCCAGGTAATAGATTCAAATATCATACCCTCTTTGGGGAAATGCAGTGCAGTAGTTAACCCAGCGGGCACACAACCTGGTTCACAATCCCTCTTTTGACTCAGTTGAGACCTAGGTACTTTTCTTACCTTGGTACATATGGTAACACACTGTAAGCACTTAACAGTTCTGTCAGAATTATCAGCACTGTCCCAGCATTCACATTCAAACTGAGGAAAAGGCTCAGGCAGGATTTCAAGGAAAACAAAGTCTACTACAATTAAAAATAGTAGATGAAGGGCAAAACACAGAACATATAACATTGAGGGTACAGTCATACAAATTAAATGGACAATCTAAACAAATCCACCTCATTTTTGAGTATCTAATCCTACCCTAGTTTCAGTTAGCAAATAGTGGAAGTTGAATTACCCAATTCAGTAGAAGTATTCTTGAGAGTGTGTCCTTTCAGGAGTCCAGAAATAAAAAGCACTATGTTCTGTTAGCTTTGACCATCTAAAGGGAACAAGGGTCCCACCCAGCTTGTGAGGTCACAGCTCAGTGGTGATGTTGACTGTGAGGTCATTCACATTTCCTGTATACCAAATGGTAGTCTCAGGCATCTGCATGTTGCTAAGCATCCCACCCACTATATATATATATATATATATATATATATATATATATATATATGTATATATATATTTTTTTTTAATTAGTGAGCCGGCTTTATGGCAGGTCAGAATTGCCCCTTTGATCTTCAGAGGAAATTCCTGAGCTATTCCTCTTAGTGATGAAAAATCTTTGCTTTCCTCCTAATAGGTCATAAAATGCAATACTTTATACAAGTGGCTGGTTCTACACCATTACAACCTGGTGTAAAGGTAGCTCTTAATTAAATTTTCCACTGGGCCATTGAGAGTGCAATCTCTCCTTGCCACATGTTTAAAATCCCAGGTCCCATAATGCTCTTGTAATGACTGCCATACTTTTCCAAGCAGAAATTTCAATAAACATTTTTGTCACAAAATCAATACCAATAATAACAAGCAGATTGGTGAAGCATTACACACCCCCACCCATATAACTGTGCTGCCAGTGGTCCTGCAGCCCATATGTTTCTCGGTATTCCATCAGTCTCTCCTTCAGCAGGGACTCCATTAACTTCCCCAACACTGATGTGAGACTGATTGGACTGTAATTGCTGGGCTGGCCTTCTCTTTGCTGCTGCTCTTGTGCAGAGGGATCACATTGGCCCTTCTCCACTGTTCTGGAACCACACTTATTTCCAATGAGATGCTAAATTGTGCTGCCAGAGGGTCTGCTAGCACTGTGCTCCATTTCTTAAGTACCCTGGGCGAATCCCATCCAGCCCCATTGTTTTGTGTTCTTTAAGGGTTTCTGACTTCCAGTGGACTCTCTCTTCTGTAAATGGACTTGTGTCCTCTACCCCCTACCTCCAGTGCCTGATAATACATGACAGCCCACCCCCCTTCCACTTTGAAGACCAAGCAGAAGTATCTGTTTAAAAGTTTAGCTTTTCCTTGGTCTTCCTCAGAACACTTCTCCCTCCTGATCTCCTTGTCATCATTATACCACCTCTTGCCATCATCTTTTTTGCTCACATACCTGAAGAAAGTCTTATCCCCCTTTTTGACCTTCTGGGCAATCATTTCCTCAGTTAGAGCCATTGCTGTCCTTACCTTTCTTCCTGCCTCCCTCTATTTCTCTAGATATACCTCCCTGTCTGCCTTTATGTACTTTCTAAAAGCTGTTTCTTTCCTCCCTTACCACCTCATCCACCTCCTTTGAGAAACACAGTGACCTGTTTCTCCTCTTACCCTACTAATTACCTTCACACAGCTTGCCATTACTTTAGTAACCACACTGTATGATGTGTGCTTGTACCCTGGGGCTACCCACTGTGGCATCTGAAATTCTATCCCTGCTTGTAAGTACCAGATCCAGCAATGCCCCATCTCTAGTAGGATCTGTAACCAGTTACCTGAGAAATGCCCCTTGCAAGGACTCTTGGATGACCCTTCTCCTAGTTGTAGCTGTGGCATGGATGTTCCAGTCCACATCCTGCAGACATAAGTCACCCTTAATTATTATCTTCCCTTTGCTTGTCATTTTGCCTATGGTCTCACCCAAAATCCCATTCAATTCCTCCCCCTGTGCTGGTGGCCTGTACACCAGCCTCACATATATAAAACAAAAGCGACAAACAACAGCACCACTAGGTGATGTACAATAGACTTTATTGGAGTGGAAAATACAAAACCACCTGCAGCTCAGATGGGATCCTCAACCAGGTTTGCACCATTAGTGCATCATCAGGAGGATACTGCCCCTAGCGTCTACTTCTTTAAAAGGGCACTGTTTAAAGTGACAATGTATTAAAAACAGTTACACAAGATTTGGTATAAAATACATAGTATGTAACTTACAGTACAACCCTTAAGTTACTTATTTAAAAAGCAGTTCATGAGGCATATATAAAATTAATTAAATATTCCAAAATATCTAGTGCAATCTATTATATAAAGGAGAGCTCCTAAAAGTCCAATCCATAGATTTTCTTACAATTTCATTCACTGAAAGTGAATAAGAGGAGAACAAATAATTTGCAAGTTTATCATATATAAAATATCTCAGTATACATTATGTAATTTCATTCCTGCAAGAAGTATCAACAGTATGTCAGTTTCCCATATATTAAATATCTCAATACATAATGCCTTATTACATTCCTGCATGGAGTTTCATTTAAACTTTTTTTTAATGAGAGGCATAATATCTATTTTGCCATTTAGGTCTGGTTGCCTTAGTCCCCCCAGAGTAGAAACCCCATAGGAATCCCTCTACATCCGTTTGTCATTTATATCATCACCCCTCAAACCCAGCCTAACCAGTTCAATACCACAAAATGTTTAAAGCCCCTGGATCCCAACTCCAAGCCAACCCAAAGAACCTCCTCCCCCTCCTTCTGCCTGCTGTATCCTTGTATTTCTGTGGCCTTAATACGTTCCCTTACATATAAAATATCCCCCCTTCCTCCCTGCCCTATCCTTCTAGAATGTAGTGTAACCCAGGAAGGTCTTCCAGCTGTGGTTGTTGATGCACCATGACTCTGTTGTGTCCACCAGATCCAGCTCCACCTCAGCAATGGTAGCCTCATCATCTAGATTTTTGAAAGAGGAGACAGTCTCCATTTGAGTGTCATCCAGGGTTTTGAAGACAGGAGGTGTCAGAATGCCAGGCAGATGATGCCTAGTACCAACAGTCATAGAGACAGTCTTGCTGACATTGAGGGTAAGTTGGTTATTATGGAACCAGTGTTAAACTTTATTGAAGTCATGCTGGAGTAGCACTGCCAACCCAGGGACAGAGGGGACAGATACAAAAAGGACCCTATCTAAGTGAAAGGTAGAGGAGGTAAAGGCCTTGGCTAGGTTACTCGGGATAATCAAAAACAGGATGGACCCATGGACAGAGCCTTGTGGGACTGTGGACTCAATATGGAGGGAGGTAGAGTGGATACCTCCAACTGAGACTAAGTGGGACCTGCCACGCAAGTATGAAATGAACCAGTTAATTGCTGGGGTAGATAGTCCCAATACAACAGGTTTTTCTAGCTGGAAAGGGTAGGAGACAATAGAACACCTTAGCAAGGTTGACAAAGATGTCAGAGGTGACATGGCCCCATTCCATGGCTTTGAGGATGAAATCAGTAAGACGTATGGTGGGGCGGATTCAACATGGCTCCAGGAAGCTTCTGTTAGATCAAAGCTCTATCCAGTGACTTTTGTTCAACCCACTTTTCTCACTCAGACTTACTGAATTTATCATAGTTTTGATGGCCAATAAGAGAAAAGCATTTTCTTCTGCTTCTTCTAATGGTTCACCTTTATCATTGGAAAAATACTTTTGGCTGCAAATCAGTACAGAGGGCATCTACAAAGTGGAATAGAGAAGCCCTAGTTCTGTAGTGAAGATGCCAGCTGCTGAACTGTGGAAGCCTGTAGGAGAACCACAAGAGACAAGTTCTCCAAAAACAGAAAGCTGTTTAGCTGTGAACCTACCTGCCACCTCTCCTAAGTCCCTGACTGTTGCTACAGAAGTGGTGAAACAATATAACGTTAAAACATTAGGAGGTTATGAAACAGAGCTGGTTTAAAAAATACTTGTTTCTCCATTGAATACAAAACCTATTTTAAAACAATCTTCAGTAGTCACAGCTGCAAAAAATATTATTGTAGACTAGTCTGTCAAAAGCTGACACACTGAATTTAGAAATCAAAAGACATCTTTGGAGTTACCGAACATTGAAATTAACATGGCTGCAGCTACCAGGATTTCGGGTTCATGACACACAATAGACTCTCTGGGTGATACACTTGAGAAACTAGTCTTATGGACAGAGAAGTTTGATCATAAATTTCAGGACTTGTCAGAAAAGGTTGAATTTCTGCAACAGGACAGTAAAGAAAATAGGGACATGATAGAGGTGGTTTGCAAAGAAGTGGAAAAAGAAAATAATAAAAATAACAAAGGACATAGCTCAGTGTAATAACAGATCAGTTGGTCTTGAGGCAATAACAGCAAACTTGATCAGAGACAATTTTGCAGTGCCCCACAAAATCAAATTGCAGGAAAACCAACAAAGATACAAAAATCTGACACTGATAGGTTTGTCCATATCTGTAGATTCTGTTACTCCTGCTGGCGTCTTTGTGAGAGGTATGATTCACTGACACTTTATTGAATAATAAAAGCACTTTATTCAGTCTACTTATGATTTCATGGTCTGCTTATTTTGAGAAGTGGCGGATAGTGCAGGGAGTTTCAAGCTTGACTTGTATTAAGGTTTTCTTGGACCCTCTCTTGGGTTTGGAGGATGCCTTCACTCTGGAGATGTACTTAGTGGGGGACTACCCACTTTCACTGTTTGGAGACCACAACGCGCATTTTGCTTTGTTCTCTATTGTGATTCAAGTTATTATCCTTCATCACTGGTGTTCCATTTGTGTCCCACTGTATAGAGAGTGGTATAGTGAGATCATGCAGGTGCTTGCGATGGAGAAACAGACTGCCAGACTCTACCGGTGACCAGACCTTTATCAACACAGATGGGAGCAATTCCATACTATTCTCTCTATTCAGAGGATGCTTGACTACATAGTGTTACCTCTTTTTCTGACCCTTCTTTCTTCCTTCCTTCTATGGACTTCTTTGTTAGGTAGTTATGCTCTGGGGAAAGGGGGGTGGGGTTGGGATGGTAGGTTGCAGGTGGAGGGAGGGGGGCCTAGGGTTGTTCATTTTGGGGGTTTGTTGATTGAGCCTGTCATTTTATACTTATATTTTTTTCTCTTGTGGAAGTTGTTCTTGTGGCAAGTGTAAAATCAATAAACTTGAAAAAATAAAAACTGTTCCTACAAGTTAATGTTTTGGGTTAGACATGCCTTACATTATAAGTAAAAAAACTGATAAAAAAGTTTTGTTTTTATTTCCTATGTTATGTTTGTATGATTCTTTATGTTAAGATGTATGAAACCATAGAAACTCAATAAAATACAAGTATATATATATATATATATATATATATATATCTATGAAAAGAAATCAGTAAGACTTAGTAGGGAGGTAGTGGTGAAGAGTGACTTGAGAAACCCAGACTAGTTAAGAAAATTTGAGGAGTCAAGAAATGTGGTTTGTTGAGAAAGCATAAGGAGTTCTTAGACTTTAGCAAGGGTAGGTAGAAGAGAGATGGGGTGGTAGTTATCTGGGGCACAAGTGTCACTTCCCTTGTGAAGGGGGATGATGATTGCCTTTTTCAAGCCATGAGAACTGAACCTGTGTGCAATGAGAGGTCAAGAAAGTCAGTTGGAGTGCAGGTGATGACAGTAGCTGAGAGATACAGCAGTTTGGGGTCAAGGCCAACAGGGCTCTAACCTGTAGAGGGGTTGGGAGACAGCAAAGCTGAGAGGGTAGCAAACATGGAAGTTGGGAGAAGCTGAAAGACGGTTCAAGAGAGGAGAAAGGGTGGTAGGAGTTGTGGATGGGGAGAAGGGCGGTATCCAGCAATTACAGAAAGAGAAGAAGTAGTTCAAAGAGGTAGTTACCGCAGTTGGGCTGTAGATAGTAGATGCACCTAATGAGCATATGGATGGGAGACTGGGTGAGTATTTAAAGTGGGAATGAGCAACCTTTCAGAGTTTGGAGGGTCAATTAATATAACTCTGAAAGTTCAAGAGAAAAACTTTGTTTTGTCTGTCTTGGTGACCTTGGTGCAGGCTTTCCGGAGAGTTTTGTACCTGAGAAGGTCTGCTGGAAAGACAATAGCATTATGCAATTTCCAGGCAGTCTCTGGCCTGGAGGCATGAGATGAGTTAAGCAGACACCTGAAAAATGTTTACTCATTTAAAGAGCAATCCTGTGGACTTGAAAGTCTACAAACATTAGTTTTTGGTGCTTTTTGTCTGTATTAGCTCAGATTAGAGCATAACCAAAGTAATTTATAATTGTGCTCACATTTACAAGCACTGTCCAGTTTCTGCTGCTGAGCCTCCCTTCTGTTGCTTTAGAGAACCCTAAATTGTTGGGACTTTGAACTTAAGTACTGAACTTGAAAATCAGCTGTTGAGTGATGCAGCGACATGCTCCAATACTAGCAAGCTATGTTTTTTCTTCATTTCTAGTTTGTCATGCACCAAGTGACAGAAAACAAATTAGGGCTTCAGCTGCATGAGACCCCCTGCAAAGCTACACTAAGTGGTGATATTTGTAACTTGGAGCTTCTGATGCCTGGGATCCACCCTGCAGAGGCACACTGAGTGGCAAAGGATGGATCAGTGCTCCTGCTGCTACCTAGTCACCCCAAACTGAACCAGGTGACAACTGACAGATATGGCCTTCTGCTGCTGAGGAACTCCCTGCAGAGCTGCACCAGTCAGCAAAGGATCAACTGGGGCTCTGGCAGGGGCTCTAGCTACTACAGAACAGCTGCAGAACTGCACTACGTAGGAGGAGGAGATGAACTGGGGCTCCCACTATTGTGGAGACCAGAGGCAAATCAGGATTCCCACTGATACAGACCCCTTGAAGAGCCAAATCAAATAGTAATCTGTGCATTCTGGTCCTGTGCTGCTTTGTAAACCCCATCCAGCCACTCCTGGTGGCTTTGCCTTTACTCTGACACTTTTTGGAACTATTTCCAGGTATAGATGAGCCCCCTGGGGTACAGGCAGAAGACCAAAGCATGCTGTGCGTGCAACCTCAGTACTATGAGGCATGGATGCACAGCATGCTTCTTGCTGATTGCATGGTAGAGTTTGATACAGAAATCATTTGGGCTATGACAATAGATAGTAAACCTTTTGATGCCTAAAACTCTAGATACATACAAGCAAAAGCAATTGGAAAGTGAAATGGCAATTGCTCAAGTTTTCTCTCTTGAGCTTTGTGTTTTTGGTTTGTCCTGGCCTTCTCTGATCGGTATTTATATAATGGTAACAGCAAAAGCCATGCAGTTTAATGCTTTGGATGGAGTATCAAAGGGCACTGATGCTGATCTCTGATTTTCAGATCTGTCGGCATCTGCCACATGCGGCAAAGCTTGCATTCCTCCTACACAAGGGTACACAAGTTCTGATGACACACTCCTTGGTTTGTGGCAGCTTGTGTCAAAAAGTTATGCTTGAATCACTCTTTTGATGCAAGCAGTGTCATATCTGTCACAAAGCATGACAACTGACCCCAAAGGTTAGACCACCTTGGAGCTGGTCTAACTTTTAAATGCAGTTTTGGGAAAAGTGGCCTGAATGTGGCACAAATTGCTGGGGATCCTTTGCCAATCCAGCCTCAATGCTTTAGGGACTACGTATCTGATGCCTGTTTTTACTGTTAATTGTAGCCTGTAGTACTGGAATTAGTCCTCTTACCTGTTTAGGTCTCTGGCACCTCTCCGCCATTACAGGTTGAATTCTGGTGCATGCGCACTAGACACCTATGTCCCAACAGTTAGCACATGTGCAGTAAGGCTCTGTCCTGACAAAGAGCTACCTGCTGCATACTAATGTGAATCCTTTGTTACCCCTTCCCTTATAGGGCTCAGAATTCCCACCCCACCCCAATTCTGCCAGACCAAACAGCTCACATCAGGGGACTCCAGGATTCACAGGGGGGCTATAAGAGGTAAAGCCTTTCTCCTTCCAGATTTCTGAAGGGGTGTTAGCCCATCAGCACTGTGCACTGACTGCCCCCCTTTCTCCCACGCTCGACTCTGCCTTTATTGATGCATGCTGGTCACATGACTACACCTTCTACACTCTAAGTATCCACTTTCCCATTAGCAGCTTATATTTTCTGACCACTAGGAGTTGCTGCAGTGCCCTTCCTCACTCCTGTTTTTGCCTTTCTCACAGCACTGTTTACCCTCCTAATCTCCACTCCTCCTCCCTTTCCTACTACTATACCCCTACTTTAGCCCTTTTTTCCCCCTCATTTTGCTGTTGTCTGCTTGTAGGTCTCAAACCCTGGACCCTTGGCACCAGAGTCAGCAGCTCTACCACTAAGCCAATGGGTCAGGCTACTTTCTTTCAGTTTTTTAACACTCTTAAACTTTTCGGCTCCCCCTCCCCCAACTACCTTGTGCTCATTATGACACTGCTTACTACTACCAGCTCTGCCATGTGGCTTGTACTGCTAACACCAGCCCCCCTCATTTTGCTAGGGGATGCTCCACATGTCTCCCAACATGGTGAGCCAGAACTGCCTCTTATTTGGCTTCTCACCTTAGCCCCCCACTCCTCTACCAGTGTACCACCCCAATCACTCTACCGATGAACCATGCTCCCCCCTCACATCTCCCCCATTGGTGCTGCCATGGTACGGTGGTGGATGCTGCTCTGCCTTGCCTCTCTCTCTCTACAGGACCTACCCATCCCCATCTCCATGCTTGCTCTTTCCCCTCCTTACTGGTGCATAAGCTGATGAAGATGTGACTACAACTGGCATCCTTGAGCATCCTCCTGCTCCTTCTCTCAGGAGACGTCCACCCCAACTGGGGACCCACCCACCCCACCCCCAAGGTTACTGCTCCTAAGGAACTAATAGTTGCCTCCTTAATATATGTAGCCTCCTCAACAAATTTGACTCTTTTCAGGGCTGGGTTGCACAGTATCACCCTGATGTCATCTTGATAGTTGAAACTTGGCTCAATGACTGCACCCCAAACTCCGCAGTCTCACTCCCCAGTTTTACTCTATACCATGCTGACAGAATCTCATAAAAGGGGGTGGATGTGCACTGTATGTCTAGGACTCATTACAGTGTCTCGCCCTCCCATCCTCAACCCCCGAATGGGGCCCAGGCTTTCTCTCTGAAGATCACTCTTGTACCTAACAGAGCCCCCTGTTTCTCTCCTCCGTATACATTCCTCCCTGAAATCAGAAGAGTGCTTTCCACTCTGTCCTCGCCCACCTCCAGACACTCTCTGACAGGGCTGAAATCATTGCCCTTGGCAATTTTATTATAAATTGGCTAGCTGATGCATCGGCTCCCATTAGGGATGCTGCAGTCTCTCAATACCTTTCCCAACTAGTGACCACTGCCACTAGAATCAACTAGAAGACTGGTACTGCCACCCTCCTTGATCTTGTGCTCATCAATCGCCCCCACAAAGCAACCCAGGTCAGGGTACTACCCAATGCCCTGAGTGACCACTCCCCACTTTGTCACTGGTCGTATATTGTTAGAAAGCCCCCCAAAACTATCCTCCAATGCTGCCTCAAACCCTGCAAACTTCAGTCCCTTGGACAGTGTCTCTTAGCTAGTGACTGGTCCCCCATCAAAACCGCACTGAACATTGACTCTGCCCTCGACCACTTCATTGACACCTTCAACTCTGCCTGTGACCGGTATGCACCCTTAAGCAAAAAGATAGTTAAAGGGGTTGACACACCTTGGATGTCACAGGTCCTGCTGGATCAGATGCATGAACGTGACAATCTATGGCACATTGCGTTGGATACTGGTAAACCTGCTGATAGGCAGCGCCACCAAGAAGCACTTAATAAATGTACTTGGAGTATTCGTAAGGCAAAAGCTGAGTACTACCAAACCTCGCTCACTGCCACATGGGGCTTGGGGCCCACATCCTGGGACTCCTTCAAAGAGCTCAGTGGCAAAGCCTCCACGCCACCTCCCTCCCAACTCAGGGACAATGGGTCTATCACCACAAACCCTGCCCTGATTGCAAATACATTTAATGCCTCCTTCTACGACCTTAGTAGTGTTCTCCCCCCATATTTCTTCTACCCCACTCCCCAGCACTGCCTTGCTCCCTCGCCACCCCATTTCACTTTAAAGCAATATCTCAGCGTAAAGCTGACCCTCTTCTAATCAAGGCCCTCAGCAAATCACATTTCAGCAGCGACACACTAGATCTTAAACTGCTTAGGCTCACCTTTAAAGAAGTTCTCCCCCCCCCCCAATCATGCTTCTGAACCACTCCCTATCGCTGGGCCAGTTTCCCTCAAAATGGAAATCTTCCCTCATCACAGCCATCCTTAAAAGTGGTGACCGCACTCTGCCTGGGAACTACCGTCCCATCTCAATCCTGCCTCCCCTCTCCAAAACCTTGGAGAAGATTGTGGCCACCCAGCTTATGGACTACCTCTCCAAATATAGCCTCCTGTGTCCTGAGCAGCATGGCTTCCAACATAACCACAGTACCACCACAGTCCTTCTGGAGTTTACAAACACCCTCCACACATCTCTTGACACTGGCCACACTGCTGGTGCTGCTTTTATAGACCTTTCCAAGGCATTTGATACAGTGCAGCACACACTACTCCTGGATTTCTTCACACAAATAGGCCTGTCCCCAGAGACCACTGGCTGGTTTGCCAGCTATCTGTCTGAGAGAACCCACACAGTCAGGATTGTCCATACCCTGTCCTCTCCCCTCCAAATCAGATTGGTGGTCCTGCAGGGCTCTATTCTCAGCCCCCTACTTTTCCCCCTGTTCCTCAACTCCCTGCCCAAGGATTGCTCTGGGAAACTACTCCTGTGTGTGGATGATGCTGTCCTCTACAGCTCCTACACTGATCCCACAGCCCTCCATTCTGCACTCCAAAAATCTTTCACAGAAGCAGAGTCCTGGTTCATTCGACATAGGCTAGTCTTAAATTACAAAAAAACAAAATTCATGGTGTTTGCACACCACCAAAACAAGAACATAGGACAACCACTGCTCATATTGAACTCTCTAAATGACCCCCTTGAGCAGATTACCTTGTTCAAATACCTAGGTATCACCCTAGAATCTGGACTCACCTACCATGACCACATCCGAAAACTGAGCACCACTGTCAATGTGTGTATTGGCCTACTTCACCAGTATAAGCACTGCCTCCTACCAGAAGCTCTCCACCTAGCTGTCTCAGCATCGGTACTATCACTCATAGACTATGGAATTATTATCTATGGGGCAGCCAACAACACGCACCTAAACAAAATTAGGCTGGCCCTTAATAAGACTTGTAGACTAGCTACTGGCTGCACCAGACTCACACATACCTGCACCCTTTACACCTCAACCAATTGGCTAAACTTTGATGGAAAGCTCAAATATCAGAGCTGCCTCTTTGCTAAAAAAATAACAGCAGGGCTACTTCTACCTGCTCCCACCCCCCACTCCAGGCACCATTGTCCACCCACCTACTTGGCTATCGGTGACAACCCACTTCAGGGTACCTCACTGCAAGACCACCTCGGGTCAAAGAATTTTTAGGTACCTGGCCACTAGCTGGCTTAACTCTGTCCCAAATTCCCTCCTCACAGAACCCAAACTTGGTCAGTTCAAGTCCCAACTAAGAGACCTAATCTCTTTCTTGACTCAGTCTGTGACTGTCCTTGATTTCTAACCCTACCCATTCTTCCCACCACGACTATGGACTTAACTCTGGGTCCTGCCACCCCTGGGCATGCCTATATTTGACAATGGACACCTCAGTCCAGCCTAGGCCTGCAAATAACCACCAGAGCATGGCTAGCACCATCGCCTTGCAGTGTATGTTTCTGTTACATGTTACCATCTGTACTATGTACCATGCTTGGCAACACTCTGTATCTCTGTATCACCAAATGCTTTACTGTGTTATCTATAACCATTTTGTAACCATTTCTGTAACTACTGTGTCTAATTGTTGCTGTTGTCCCTGATGCCTCTGTTCTCAATGACGTTGGAGCCTTTGTAAAGGAGTATTTGACTCAAATGTTTGTTTTCCTATATCTTCAATATATAAATAGATAAAATATGCTCTTATTCTACACATGTTGTCAAAACAACTTGCTTCAACTATGAATTAACAAGTTAGTTTTTTTCAAAATACTGAACATCCATGTCAGTATTTAACTGTGATCCCTACCCTGCTATTTCTTGTAGTCAGCAATACACATGTACAGTAGGCATACATGTGAAGGAGTTTTCCTGTCTAGACACATCAGAATAAGTTGCCGTGTCTGTACTGAAGTATTTCTATTGGCACTGAGTCATCATAGTTTTTCTAACTTATGCGCTTTCCCACAGTATCTGGGTGGCTGAAGGCCAGTGATCTCTGTGAAGATATACAGCATTAGCAAAAGAAAATGCTTGCTCTTGCTCTTCCAAACAGATATTTGAACTTAAGACGTTTTTTACTGGCTATAACATACTGCATTTTGAAATAAAGGTTCTCATTCTCACTGCCAAATGGAGTAAACTAATATTTATTTATTCATTTATTGAAAACTTCAGAGATTACCTTTGAGTACAAGTGTTTATTTGCAAGGTTCCACATCAAATACATAGTCACAAAAAGTTACTACAAGTACAATGAGCAATCCAGAGGAAATGCATTCCAGTCAGGCTCAAGGCATGTAAGACAGAACAGTTACATATGGTGCTGGAAAAATCCACACAGATCAGTGTATAAAAAGTCATAAGTTATATACAGAAAAAACAGTTTAATGGTCACAATTTCAGTGAACTTCCAAGGCAGATCACAAAGTTCACTTAAATGGATTACAATTTGGGGAGATTCAGCCCTGTATCAGGCAATTCATTTAACCAGTTAGCAGCCCTGACAGCAAAAGACCACCTGGCCAACTGAGTATGCTGGAAAGGAAGCTCAAGTGCATTTCTGGTCACGTTCCTGGTGTTGGATTTGTTGGAGATGGTGCAGAAGCAGTTTGATAAAGCAAGGGGTGTTAGGCTCAGGAGTGTCTTTTTGGCTAGCAAACATGTCTGGAACTTTATTCTGCTGGGTAAAGGTAGCCAGTTAGTGTGTGTGTGTGTGTGTGTGTGTGTGTGTATGCATGTATTGTTACAATGAATCTTACTGGAAAATGTAGAAAAAACCAAAAGCTAATGTAAACTCTGAAATGGAGTAATTATAGTAATTCTGTTTGCTTGCTTAGCTACCTTTGAAGTTTAGTATATGGTTGCCCCTTGCTATGTATGAGACTCCATGCACAGCATGTTCATGTTGTAAAACAGTTCAGAGGTCAAGAAAATTTGCTGTAGTATTGTTCTGATGTCAAAATGATACTATAAAAATGTTTTACTTTTGAAGTGTGTACCTACTGCATTCTTCTTGTGACCTTCTTTTCAAATGAATTCATACTGGCACCACTCAAACAGTGCTAACATACAGTGAGTTTAAAAAAATGTTTGTTTTACATCTGATATGTTTTCCTACACACTTTCATTTTGCCTGTTGTGAGAGTGAGCAGATGAGCAAGTGAGGGGAGGCAGACTGGTGGCTGGGTGCAAGCAATCACTCACTCAAAAAAACACTAATTTTTAAACCATATACTATATGAAATAGTATATATGGTCAACCATACACTAACAAGGACTGTGTTGCCAGGATTGAAATGACGTTGGGACCTCTTGTGCTTTGCTGTCAAGGTGCCTATGATGTCATCTCAAACTCACAATGGCACCACAGCTTTCTCATATATTGTTGCCCATATACTATTGCACAGGTTCTGCTAGTTAACAGTGCATCCTATAACATGTAACATGCAAAACAGTACTGGATCAACTGAACCAGATGCATCATTAACCCATGGTGTTATACTATGAATGTTGTGCTCTGATTTAAACTTAATGTTAAGCGCATAACACTATGTACTACTGTATGCATTTTCTGCTCTTAATGTGCAATTTCTGAAGTACAATATGGCATATGCAAGGGGCCTGGGAAACAAATATGAGCATGCCTACAATAAGAAAGGGGCACTAAAGGGTTCTGGCTGCAAATGTTATTTTCCTAGCTACACCAATAAACACAACACAGGACTGGATTCAGCAGACAGACATGTCATTAATCAATCAATCAAACTTTATTTAACCAGGCAGTTTACATTGTTGAGCAAACTCATTTTCAAGATGGTCCTGGACACATAGGACGAAAGAGGTTACATTACACAACAGTTCACAATACAGTGTACAGAATTACAGAGTGATACAGGATACACCAACAATAAAAGCTGTAATAAAACATGTATAACAAGTATTTACACATATTTAGAATGCGGCATATACAGGTGGTAGGCTGTAGAATACAAAGGGAGGAGAGGATGGAGGGACACGGTGGAGGGGGAGTATGAAGGGAGGGAGACGGACAAAAATGGGAAGAAGGAGGGGGCAGTCAACTTGGTGAGGTACCCCAGGGGAGTTACCATGGGGAAGGAGGGAGGAAAAAGAGGAAAAATAGGGGGGGATTGCCATAAAATATTCCTGGCTAATCATTGTCCTGTAGCATTGACCTTGTTCCCCTACACACACACACACACACACACACACACACACACACACACACACATTTCAGGTGATTAGGATGTATGATGCAGGAAGTCTGCCTTGTTATAGTTCCCCCAGTGTTACACAATACTGTATTACCCATGCAACAACATCCAGGAAACACAGTGCTTCTGAAATAATACTTTTCCTTTTTATGCCTGTGCCCTTTGTCAGCTGCTACAAACACCCACAATGATTTCCAGGGTTGTTTCTCTGCACTGATGCCATCACGTGTGAAACTGCATTACAGCTGCATGAGCGTAAAGAACATGTAGCACCATTCTCAGTCTCAATTGCTTGCACAAAGTTGGCATTGTGATCGGTTTGTAGTAGCAGCAGAAGCCTCGCGATATACGCAACGTGCATCACAGCAGCACTGCTTTAAACTGTCACTAAACATGTTGGGAGAATTTTCCAACACACATGAGATTTGCTACATGATTTTCCCACATTCCAGATGCTTGTGCTAAAATATCAGACCAAGTGTCACAAGATACAGTATTTCCGGTGCTGCATGTGTCAAAAAAGTGACACACATCACTTTTTTTAATACAACCTGCCACAAAGCAAAGAAACTGTTGCAGATACATCACAATATTTGAGAACTGCATTAAAATGTTTCCCCACATTTTGGATGATGGTGCAGTCCAAAATAGGAAACTGCACCTGGGCCATTACATATTAAAATCCAGGTCATTGTCACTGTGAGGGGAATGGGGTAGGAGCCACCCTGAAAATAGCCAGCAGGACCATGTTCAAACTGTGGTGGCCCTGGTATCCCTGCTGTAGCCTTTTATAAGCCCCACCTGTACATTACAGGCAGGCAGTAAGGGTACCACAGTGCTACAACATGGAACCTACCTGCAACTTGGGTGGTGGTAGTGGTGGGGGGCTGGCCTGCAACATGCAGCCAGTCAAGCTGTTCCTAGTTGTGAGTGAGGCTAGGGACACCAGGGATTTCAGTAATGGTGGGCGAGGGTGGCACTGGACCAACAGGAAAGACCACAAGGAGGCTGAAGGGTGTTCTAAGCCTAAAAGGAAAAAGGAAGCACTAGACCTCAACTCATAATTGGATAGGCTTTTGCCTGGAGTTCAGTGGCCAAGCAGCCAGCCACTCCCACTTCCTGAGCTATATAAGCAGTTCCTGTCAGCCTCATTGTGAAGCATTTTTTCTTTGCAGCTGGAGGCTCTGTTGGTCTGTTCCCTGTGCTGGCTGGGGCCTACACCCCTCCCCACCTGCTGTTTCTGTGTGTCTCTACTGCATTTCGGTGTTTGTTTTCCTGCTTCGGGTTTGTATCTTTCCTCCGGCTGTGTGCTTCCTTGTGTTTTATGTGTCTTGTTTTTGTTTTGGGGCCGTGTTCCCTGTTTTCTGTGTTGTGCTTTGGTTTTTGTCTTTTGGGGCTTTGTTTCTAAGCTCCTAGCATACTGCTACTCAGAGCTCATACTACTGCTTTCAATTACTTACAACTGCAAACACTGCTACTGTTTACACCAATTACTATTGTACACAGTGCTAGTGTTTTTTATACTATTGCTCACCACTCTCAAACTACTGCAATGCAACTGCAATCATTATCTGTGTGTTTCAGCTCAATCATAGCTGCTCCATGTTGCTTACTCAATTGTTTTCACCTGACGCAGGCTTACTCTGACCCTAGCTATGCTGCTCATTCATGCTTTTATTTTACTTGCAGCTTTATTGCACTGCCTGGCTACACCTGCTTTCAGAGCATTGTGTATCCATGTTTTATTGCAGTTTTGCAACTCCATGTACTCCATACAAAGTGTTTCTTCTATGTTTATTCAACCTGTTCTACTCTGAGGTTAGCCAGAAAGCTCCTGCTGAGGCTGTTAAACTAGCTTTCATATCTGCATGTGGTTCTCGGCCTTCCATCACTTTCTTGTTTGTCCTACGGTGGGGACTGGGAAGTGTTTGGGGAGTTGTGGCCACATGTGGCTAATTATTTCTGTTCTAAATCCTGCCTTCATTATTGAAAATCCTCAAAGTATTTGCCACCTTAATTTAGCATTTAAATGCTAGCTGGCTTGCCCCACTATTTAGTGCTGTTTCATTACCTGATATTATGCAGATCTACATGCAGGTCTACTTATTACTACTCTGTTTACTGACCTACGTGCAGGTCCACACTTGCTTATGCAATCATTGCTCCTTGTTTACACAAACCATTGCTTCATGCCTACTGCCATCCCCTTGGCTTCAGCCTCTGGGATTGTGCTGCACTCAATTCTGCCTTCAACTTTGCAAGTTCTCAGCACTCAATGCTCATTACAATCTCAGCATGCCATGCTCATTCAGCTCACCAGCTTTTCAGCTCTCAATCAATTTCTGGGGCATGCTAGCCGTTCTATTCTGGTGCAGGATTCCTGTAGCTGATGGTCTCGCTCTGCATTTAGTCTGCATCTCGAGCATGTCCAACTTGGGATGGGATCCTTCTCACCTGGCCCATAGCCAGGAATGTCCTTGCTCTGGGCTTGGCTTTAGCTGCCTGCTACATGACAGCAGCTCCTGGTATAGAATTTATGACTAGTGGTGAAGGGTGGAAAAAGTTACCTCCTTTGGCTCTAGTGTTCCACTATAACAGTTAGCCATTGACTTTAGTGGTTTCTCTAGCAAGGCACCTTCACCACATTCTCCCTACAACTGCCTCTGGTTCACCTGATTTGATTTTAGGGCAGGTGGGCCAGGTGAGTGCCTCAGCAGTCATTGCTCTCCTCCTGCGCCTTGGTTGCACATATTGTTTGAGAGTTTTCTCACAACCTTCCACGGTGTTCCCACTAGAGGGTTTGAGTGAGAGCCTTCCTCCAAATTGGAATATTTTCCACCTCCCTTTTATTGGGATTTCCAAATTGCAGGTGCAGAGCCATCACTAAATAAACTATTCCAAGTCTGGAGGGAAGGCGACCTAGGCCTTAGATCCCCAGAAATGTCCTCCTCATAGGGTTTTTTTTTCCTTCCGTTTGCCTCGGGTCATAACTCTTGGGTAGCATAGTAGTGTTCCCTAGTTTCTTTAGGCAGGTTGGATGGAGGTGGAGGATGTCCTACCATTCCCTCTCTCCTTAGGGGATCCCCTAATCTCAACGCAAACCATTAGTATCATGCTACGCAAACCTGGACATTTCATTACATTATCAAACTGAGCATCTCATTACATTATCAAACTGTCTATGCTTCTCTACTTCTATGTCACAATTACTGCTACTACATCATAGTTGCTGCTTGCTCATATGCTTCGTGTTGCTTCCTTCTTTGGGATATGATTGTACTACAGTTCTTTTGGGGATTCCTAAGGTACCTTTAGCTACGAGAATCATCACATGGTACCTCTAGGGGTTGAACCCTCTCTGAGGGTTCCTTGCCTTTCATACCCCTACAGGGTGGTAATTCCTCTGGAATAGAGTGCGAACAGCCAAAACCAAACACACACAGTTGCACAAGCATAACACTATACTGGCTGCATAGGAGAGTGAATTGGAAAGGCTTTTACCTGGAGTTCAGTGGCAAAGCAGCCAGCCATTCCCACTTCTTGAGCTATATAAGCAGTTCCTCTCAGCCTCATTGTGAAGCTTTTTTGTTTTGCCCCCCCCATCCTCTCCTTCTCCAGCTGCAGCACTTCTCTCCTTAGGGGGATTTCTAAGGTACCTTTAGCCACAGGAATCATCCCATGGCACCTCTAGGGGTGGATCCCTCTCCAAGGGTTCCTTGCCTTTCGTACCCCTTCAGAGTGGTAATTCCTCTGGAATAGAAATTGTGAATGGCCAACACCAAACTAACACAGTTGCACAAGCATAACATTATACTGGCTGTGTAGGACAGTGAATAACCAGGTAAATAGAAATGAATACGATAGTGTAGGACCTGACCAAACAGGGTCACCATGATGAGATGGTCAGGCTTTTTAAAGAACCAGCCAACCTCTGTTAACTAAGTACCCTTGTTTAAAGTACGATAAGAAGAAGTAATACAGTAGAAACAATATATCCATTTTAAAAACTCATATTCAGGTCAGTTGGGACAGCATTGAGGAGGCACACTGGACTTCATTTACTGATCCCCAACAGAAATGGTGCCCCCAGGGCATGAAACATTTAAAATTGACTGACCCCTGTGTTGTTCAGAGATGAGGTGGGAGTGAGTGAGGGACAACTTCTAGGTGGTGCTACCACTACTCCTAGACTTATAGCATGGAAAACCATTTGAGTGGAATTATGCCATGCTGCAGCATTCAGGTGCAAACTCTGTTAGTGCCAATTAACATCTGGAAAGCCAGTTTACATTCTGACTTATCTGCAGGGAGGACTACTCCTCCTCTCTGTCACTAAGTTGATCATTTGTGGATAGTACAAATGGGTGGTGGCACAATGGTTTGACTGTTTGCACCCTATTTGGCATCTCAAACCTTTGTGACTGAGAACTAGGTCCCATAAGCATTTGAAGTGGACTTTATTTATGAGCATAATTTGAAAATATTTTTTCTTTAATTATTTTCAGTTAAATCACAGCATAAAATGATAAGACATTTCAGTGTACTAAAACACAAAAATAAAAATACTGTGTCAAACAGTAGTTAGCTTAGTTAATTCATAAAGTACTTTATTATAATAAAAACATTCATATACAATTTGTATTTCTTTCAAAATATACACAAGAGCAAACATACAACTGTATAAATACATAAAACCATGAAACCAAATAAATAATATACAGTACCTTAAAAGGAAAAAGAAAATTTGAGAACTAGCAATCAATAAGTCATTTTAGAAGCAGTGCAGTATAATATATGTGCTAACTATCTTTTTATTTGAGTTATGCCAATACATTTTTTATTATAATCTTCTTTTAACTCTTTCTAAATAGAGAAGAAAGGGAAAAAAGAAGAAAAAAGAGAAAAGAATATGAGAAACAAGAGAAGTTGAGAAAGAGTTTGCATTAAAAGTAGTCACTGGATTGTTTGATACCTTTTATTGGGCCGACATATGCCTTGTACAAAAATGATATAGTGCACAGGCTTTCAGGGGACCAACAGGTCTCTTCTTCAGGTTTAAATAGCAAACTAAACAAAATAAGCTGAAGTTATATACACTGTGTTGCATTACTTCAGAATGTTTTATTATTGAAATGTTTCACCAGGAAGGCACACTGAGTAACAGGTTGCTCGTCTCTCGGTATAACTTAGGGGAAGGGGTACAATAGGGATGAGTCATTTTACATTCAAGTTACAAAGATCACCATAGCATATAATTAATTAAGGCAGTTGTTACAAACAGTGTTGCATACATTTGAAATTTGTGAGAACAATTAATAAGTGCAATGGTAATGAGTGAACAAGTGCTATTGTGAAATAAGGGGCAAAGGAGAGATAGAGAGAGAGAGAGAGAGAGAGAGAGAGAGAGAGCGAGGACAAGATGACAGATAGTGCAGAGTCATGTCCATGAAAGACCCCTTCAGGATGTGGGGTACCATGCAAGGAGACAGGGGACTGGAGTAAGGATTAACACCTAGGAGGGAAAATAAGACCTGACCCAAAAAAAGAACCCTTCAGGATGCGATGGACCCTGCAAGGGGGCTGCGAAGTGCAGGTGATTGTAAACCATCCTGCAGTTACTCATTGTAATTACAGAGGGAGAGTGGGGGGGGGAATAAGAAATAACACCTGCAAGGGGATGAGGCCTGATCCTGAGAACCCTCCAGGATGCTTGGGACCTTGCAAGGGGACCTGGAATGCCAAGGATAGGTAGATAGGGGATGAAAAGGTGTAAGCCTAGGCACTATAGGACCCCTTCAGGATGCTGAGAACCCTGCAAGGGGAGTGTGAAGGCTAGGGAAAAAGGGGAAGAGAGTAGGGGAAGGGAGAAAGGTATGAGAACTAGCACCTAGGAGGGGCTAGGGTGAGTAGAGGCAGTAGAATTGATAGCGACATTGGGTAAATTCCAAAGGGGGATGAACTGTAAGGAGCAAGATGAAGGAAATTAAGGCAGGTCATGACAGGAACAGTTAGGTGCAAGATAGTTGGAGAGGGCAGTGTTGATGGAATAGAGGGAGAAGGAGTGTCAGATTTGGGGAGGTAGAGAGTTCCATATTTTAACGAAATGGTGAGAGTACCCAGACTGGCTGGAGAGGGTATAGTGGCGGGGACAGTTAGCGTGCAAGTGTCGGTAGATCTGAGGGAGTGGGAAGGAAGAGGGGGTGTTATAAATGAGGGGGAGAGGTAGGAAGGGATTTCACTGAGCCAGTGTTCAGCGGTGAATTTAGCCCATTGTGAGAGGTGTCTATTTGTAAAGGACGGGAAGGAATGGGCTTGATAGAGGTCACAGTGGTGAGTGTGAGAGGGAGCATCAAGGGCTAAGCAGCAGAAGGAGTTGAAAAGAGTGTCCAATCTGGTCAGGGAGGACTTAGGAGCAGCACCATAGACTACATCGCAGTAGTCAGAAATGGGGAGGATCATCTTCTGGACAAGCTTACACTTAGCTTAGAGAGACACACAAAATAATCACTGTTTAGCAATATTGTCAATATAGTCAATATTTAACAAGATAGTCACAGAATATTAGTACATGAGCAGAAACAGTGCAGTATAAACCCACAGCAATTTAACACAGTAACCAACAGACAGTTTCCCCACAAGCAGAAATAAAATACAGTACCCTGCATAAAACACATTTACCCATAATAGTTTGGAAACGAGCACATTTGCCCATATAGTCTGGAAACATGTGGATCCAGATATAAGGAGGTTAAACAGTACAAGGTGGGCTGGCTAGCCAGCTAAAAGCTGATCAGGGCACAGCCTGAAAATATCAAAAGTCAGTCAGTGAACAGCCAAGGTGCTTGCAAGGGCCAGGGTCCCAGTGTTCTGCTTGAAGAAGGCATGCTAACCAATGGCAGTCCAGTGGTTTCTAGGGGATCTTAGCCAGTGGAAAGCAAAGCTTTGGATCCAAGTAGGCAAGAAGAGCAACAGCGGGTGTACCTGATTTTCTCTGTGGCAGGAGGTGGAGTATGGTCGGTGGCTCCAAGGAGCAAGCCACAGCTGCAGGTCTGGAGGAGGGAGCTCAGTCAAGGGCAAGTTTCTGATTTTCTCTGTGGCAGGAGGCTGAGTATGGCCGGTAACTCCAAGGAGCAAGCCATGGCCGCAAGTCTGGAGGAAGGAGCCCAGTCAAAGGGCAAGTTTCTGATTTTCTCTGTGGCAGGAGGCTAAGTATGGCCGGTGGCTCCAAGGAGAGAGTCATGGCCACAGGTCTGGATGAGGAAGCCTGGTCTATGGCAAGTTTCCATAATAGTTTGGAAACATGCACATTTGCCCACATACTATAGTTTGGAAACTTGTAGATCCAGATATAAGGAGGTTAAGCAGTACAGGGCAGGCTGGCTAGCCAGCTAAAAGCTGGTTAGGACACAGCTTGAAAATAGCAAAAGCTGGTCAGTGAACAGCCAAGGTGCTTGCAAGGACCAGTGTCCAAATGTCCAGCTTGAAGATGGCACACTAACCAATGGCAGTCCAGCAGTTTCCAGGGGAAATTAGCCAGTGGGAAGCTGGGTTTTGGATCTGAGTAGGCAAGAAGAGCAACAGCGGGAGTAACTGATTTTCTCTATGGTGGGAGGCTGAGTACGGCTGGTGTCTCCAAGGAATGTGTCACAGCTGCAGGTCCGGAGGAGAGGGCCCAGTCAAGGGCAAGTTTCTGATTTTTTCTACAGTGCGAGGCTGAGTACGGCTGGTGGCTCCAAGAATAACTTGGGATAATTAGACTTAAAAGGACTGAAAGGAGTATTACAGTCAACATTTGCAAAAAAACATACGTTGTGCAAAGTATTTTGATTTCTGTGTGTAGTGCAGATGAGTCCTTCCCTTTGTTTGCTATTAAGAGTATTTTCTAAATTAGGCAATTAATTATATGATCACTTTATGGCCCCTGTAGATCTACCTCTTAGCAAGGTTTACTGATCCTTTTCCTACAATGCCTCCTGTCCCATGTGAGAGTGATGCGTCCAGCACTACTGATTCAGCAAGTACTTGAGCCTGGTTACCAAATAATAAATACATTTGTTTGGTTTTGCTCTATGAATTGCAAAAATGGTAGTTGTTCAGCTGTCATTTTTACATTTTGCTTCCCTCCTTCCATTTTGTATTGAAATTAAGACAGAAATTCAGTCCAAAAAGAGTGAGGCAGTCACATTTTATTTATGTATTTATTTAAAAGTTTCAGCAGGAAAGGCATACTGATCAAGTTGTTCATTTCCAGATGCATCTGGGTGGAGATGGAGGATAAAGTTTAGTTTAGTTAATTCATTTACTAAAGCACTAGATTTCATTGCCACTCTAGGCACTTTACGGATGGCCAAGTTCCATATAAATATTTAAAAAAAAACCTCAATAAACTACAATATTAAAATGAACATTAAATGGAGGGGAAGGCTTTATTAAAGGCTTTATTAAATAAAAATACCTTTAGATCCCTTTTGAAAGCATTAACCAAGGAGGCCTCTATGAGCAAACGAGGCAGTGAGTTCCACAGGGTCGGTGCTACAAAAGAAAAAGCCCGAGTACCCAATGACTTTAACTAGACCCTGGGAATCTGCAGGAGGCCCTCAGTGGCTGATCGGAGGGGAAGAGATGGGTGGTAGGGCTGTAGGAGGTCTTGCAGGTAACCGGGCCCTAGTCCATGTATGGCTTTATAGGTCAGCAGCCCAACCTTGAAAGTGATCTGTCATCTAACAGGAAGCCAGTGCAGAAAGCGCAGCACAGGCATAATGTGACTTGACCTTGAAAGATCAGTCAACAGCTTGGCCGCCGGATTCTGCATTAGCTGCAGGTGGTGAAGATCAATCCCCGATGAGGGCCTTAAAGGCATGGACCAGTGATAGCAGATCACTCTGAGGAATTGGGCATCTAATCCTGGCAATGTTTCTAATGTGGTAAAATGCACTCTGGACCATGTCCAACACCTGAAATTCAAGTGTTCAGCCACTATCCAGCACAATGCCAAGATCTTTCACCTTAACAGAGGTTAGCAGCTGGGAATTTCTGAGTATAAGCCCTGTGACTCGACCAGCCTGCATCCCAGCCCTCGGGCAACCAGATTCCACTACTAGTACCTCCATCTTGTCCAGATTTAACCTCAACCAGTTGGAACTCATCCAGTCTTGGATTTTGGCAAGGCACTGATTGAAAACTGAGACCACATCCTGTTGTTCAGGCAAAAAAGACAGGTACTGCTGAGTATCATCAGCATAGCAATGAAAACTCAACCCATACCATCTTATAATGTTCCTTAGTGGCAGCATATACACCACAAACAACATGGGGGACAAAATGGAACCCTGCGGGACCTCACATGGCAGGGGCAGTGGTTTAGAGGGAAAAGCCCCCCAAATCACCTTTTGCACTTTGCTAGTGAGAAAAGAATAGAACCAGCTGAGGAGTGTACCAGACAGTCCACAGTGATCCCGTAGGTGATCAAAAAGCACCCTATTGTCTAAGGTATCAAATGCAGCTAAGAGCTCAAGTAGAACAAGAATAGAACACTCTCCTTGATCTCTCACCACCAGGAGATCATTAAATACTTGAACCAGGGCAGTACCATGCCTTTTTCTGAAACCTGACTGGAGAAGGTTATAGATGTCGTAGGCAGATAAATGGGCCTCCAGATGTAGACCCACCACCTTCTCAATAATCTTCCCCAAAAAGGGAAGGTTAGAGACAAGTCTGTAGTTGGCTTGGCAGTCTGGGTCTAAAGATGGTTTCTTCAAGAGGGGTTTCATCATGACCTCCTTCAGAGGCTCGGGAAAGACATCCCTCGCTAAAGAACACTTTACTATCCCAGCCAGGACTGGGCTGATGGATTCAATGCACCCTACAAGAAGGCGTGTCGGGCCTGGATCCAAACCACAGTAGGTAGGCCTCAGCTCCTGAGTGATCCTCACAGTATCCATGACCGCCAACTGGTCAAAGTCAGAATAGACAGAGGGAGTGTCCATGACAGTCCCCGGCTTGTCACCGCATGCCCCCATAGAGGGCGTGAACTGGGTCCCAGATCTGATAGAGAAAACTTTATCAGCAAAAAACAGAGCAAAGTCATAACACTTTAATTGTGAAAAGGCTCTAATGGACTGAAGACAGGCTGGATTACACAGCCTGTCAGAGGTTCGGAAGAGCTGAGCTGTGTCTGTTGACTGCTGCAGCAATCTCCTTGGACAGAAACTCTGCCTTCTTACAGGATACTGCTGATTGATACTCTCTGAAATGAGACATCAAAATAAGCTTATCCCCATCAGACAGGGATCCCCGCCAGTGACACTTCAACCTCCATCCCCTCGCATTCAACTCCCTGAGAGTCCCATCACACCAAGGGGCTCACTGGTGTGAGGCAAGGGGCCGAACACAGACCAATGCAATAGAGTCAAGGGCATCAGTGACGGCCCTATTAGAGGTCAACACAAACTCCCCTGGCTCATTGCAAGCCCTCATTACACCTGACAGATCGAGCACTGCCATAAGACCCTCCGGGGTCAAACCCCTTAAACGGCAGCGCTGGACCATCTCTGTAGGGGAGGGTCTACCGGGGGGGCTTCAAACAAAAACCTCATGGTATAGTGGTCTGACCAGATGACCAGTTCCAGACCTCCCTGATGCATCTGATGTCAATGCGCATAGACCAATGGCTCTACCTAATGAACGCCCTTCACACCCTCCACCCTTCTACCTTAAAGCACTCACCGTCACCAAAGCCAGAAAATGTCTCATACAGGTTCTAGGCAAATCCAGACATAGCAGCGATACACTGGACCTTAAGATAATTGCTGTGACCCTGGATGATGTGCTTCTGCCACTAACATATCTCATGAACCTAACTCTCCAGCTGGGTCAATTCCTCTCAATTTGGAAAGCTGCAGTGGTCACCCCTGTCTTTAAAAGTGGGGACACAGCACTTCACGTAAACTACCACCCAATATCAATATTGCCTCCCCTCTCTAAGGTGTAAGAAAGAATAGTTTCTGACCAACTGGTTGAGTACCTGGAAAAGTATGGAACATAGTGCCCACAGAAGCATGGGTTCTGAAGGGGGGAATAGCACCTCCACTGCCCTTTTGGAGTACTCTGGTTTCCTGCATGGGGCCCTTGTCAGAAGTCAGATAGACAGAGTGATTTATATCAACCTAAGGCCTTTGACACTGTCAGTCACAAGACACTTCTTTCCGAACTCCGCTCCTTTGGACTCTCCACAGTTGTTGGATGGTTTCAGAGATGCAGTACCTTTACAATAGGTCCCAACAAGTACAATAGACGACGCACTCTCCAACAGTCATCTGATTCTCTCAGGTGTCCATCAGGGGTCAATTCTTGGCCCCCTTTTATTTAGCCTTTTTATTAACAAACTACCCTCAGTCTGCAAAGAGCAATTTTTTCTTTATGCTGATGATGCTGTCATCTTCTCCAAAAGCCAGACTCGCTCCAATTTCAGTCAAACTTTCAAACTGACTTTGCTGTGGCAGAAGCGTGGATTTCTAAATATAAGCTTCTAATGAACCACAAAAAACTAAAGTTATGCTGTTTGCAAACCCTCATAATAAACATAAGAGCTTCAAAATGACAATCCTGAATAGCCTATGCACCCCCATTGAGCAAGTACAAACCTTCATATATCTAAGCATCACTCTGGAGAGCACTCTGTCCTTTGCTCAGCACACAGGTCAAACTGTTAAGTTGTCAATCCTAGAATTGGTCTACTGTACAGGCACTGTCATTGCCTGACCCAGGAAGCATTGCCACTTGCCATAAAAAGTTCCATTCTGTCCATCATTGACTATGGGTTAGTAGTCTATGGGGCAGCCCCTGACACCACCCTCAAAAGGATTAGCACTGCCATTAATAAATCCTGTAGGCTTCTTCTCGGTTCCAATAGACTAACCCATACATGTGCCCTTTATGCACAGTCCAACTGGCTTACTCTACAAGGTAGAATACGATGTCTTCTAGGGAAAAAAAACACCTTGTCCTAACTCCACCTGCCATCCAGAAGCTCCTCTACACCACCCCCAACCCCTACTATACAAGAAGCACTGCTAGACAATCTCTCCATGTCCCATTTTTCTACCTCACAAGCACAAAGATCTTTCACTTATTGGGCCCCTCTATGGCTTAATAAACTCCCCCCGAATATAATCAATGAACCCAAGCTTGGCCCACTTAAGAGACAACTCCATTAGCACCTCTTCTGTCTTAGCATTAGCAATTGCTAGCCCCTGATTCCTGTCCTTGACTCTCTCCTCTCCCCTTTATGCCCACTGTACTTATCCCCCCCCCCACCTCTTCCCCCAACCTCTCTCTTATGGAACCTGACAAAGAAGTACTTATCTTGCTAAACTCTTGAGCTCAACAAAGAAACATATATTTCTGCTTAAATACATCATTCATTTTACATTGTAATCTAACTGTATGTTATACTTGTTTTCTCTGTTCGGACACTGGTGCCCTGTAACACTGCACTTTTACTGTTTCCATTTTTCCAATCCTGTAATGTATGTTATGTGTCTTTTGTTCATTTGACGTGGAACCTTTCTAAATGAGCTTCCTGCAGGAATTCCTTCTCGTGTCACAAGAGACAGTAAATGAGAAGGATTCTGCAGTCTACACCTGCGACACCCTGAACAGCCACACTTTCAAAGGCCCTTCCTAGTCCCACTGGGAGAGCCGTGAGGTTCATGTTCAATTTAAAACAAATTTTCACACCCCAACCCCTATGATCCTCTCTTGGGCAGTGGATCACTGAGTACCCAGCAAGAACCGCTGATTCCAGTACTGGGCCAGCACTTTCATCCAGCCAGGTGTCAGTGATGCAAGCCAGATCAACAGCAGACACAAGATCGGCTATAACAGCTGTCTTATTTCTAATAGATCTGGCATTGCATAACACTGCCTAAGAAGGATAGGAGGATGAGGCTGGTCCATTGGATACCTGCCCACCAAAAGCTGAGCCCTTTGTTATTGGAACAGGACAAGGAGGACCGCTATCGTGAACCCATTTCACCCCAGGGCACCTCCTAGAGCTCACCACCCCAATCTGTTTTTCTTCAGTCTTATTCCCCAAATTAGGCCCCACAGACCACCGCTTTCTCCCTCTTTGGACAATACCCAATGCTCTAAAATGTCTGTGGACTTCAGATCGTAATGAGGGATGGTCAAAGGGGTGGAGATCATGGAGCTGAGATGGGAAATAATGCCTTCTCAAGGGGGCCACTGACCAACACATCCCAGGTCTACACTTATTCCTATTATACCCAACTAAGCAGTGTGACCTGTCTCACTAAGGTAATTTCCCTCCTTAAATAATAAGCAATATAACAAAACACAAACTAATAAAATCCACAATTAACAAATTAAAAATCACAATGGACACAATCTTGTGCGTGTGCACACACATACACACACACACACACACACACACACACCTGACATGGCATGGCATATTTACAGAGCTTACACATTACAAATTACATATTACACAACTTATTTACAGAGCATTACACATTACATGAGCAGGTTACAGAAGTGCTAGGTAGGTATACCAGGACTGAGACAGCATAGGAATATAATGAGTGCAGTTGATAATAACCCATGCCAGTTGCTGGAATTATGGAAGTTACAAGTGAATTTATGGGTATAACAAGTTAATACAGCAACAGGGTTGATCAGCCATGAAATATAAAAATGTAGTGTAGGTTAGACACTCGGACATACTTAGGCCTGGAGAATGCAACAGCTCAGCGGTTCTGCCCAGAGACTCACTGAGGGGAAGAAGGGACAAAAAGAGGGAAGATGTGGGGGCAAATCAGACTACTGGTTGGAGATGGGGCAGCTGAGCAGAGGGCAGAGCATCAGTGGAAGGAGAAAAGTGGGAAGGGGTTAAGGAAAGTTAGGAGCATCTGTAGTTAGGGGAGATAAAGTTACGCAGGAGGGTGGAGAGGGCTGGAGGGGAAGAGGCATTGTGAATAGGAGGGGGAAGGGTGTTCCAGAGTTTAGGAAAGCACTGGGAGAAACCTGCCTGACCAGCAGAAGTAGACCTACTGGGGACAGCAAAAGTATGAGATTCAAGGTTCCTGACGGAGGGAGGGACAGGCAGACAGGTGGGGGGGAGGGAACCAAACTAAAATTTAGCTAGGAAGCTGACACAGTGAGCAAGGCACCTGTTCTCAAGGGAGGGGAATGAGAGAGATTGCTATAAGGTGCAGTGGTGGGTACAAAGGGGCAGTCGAGGGTGAAATGGCAGAAAGAATGGAAGAGAGTGTCTAGTTACTAGGGAACTTTTGGAGGTGGCACTGTAGACCACGTCACCATAGTCAAAGGTAGGGAGGATCATTTTCTGAACAAGTGCAGGGCAGGCCAGAAAAAGGGATATAGCCACAATTCCTGTACAAAGCACCAAGTTTGGGATGCATCTTTTTGTGGATGCCATCCACATGTCCAGAAAAGTCAAGGTGTTGGTCAAGCCAAACCCTGAGATACCTAAGGAAATAAAATCCTCCAGCAAAGCTCCATCCAGGTTATGGAAGGTGGGGAGAAAAGGAAGCCTGAAGAGTCTCTGCCTTGTGGCAAAGATCAATGAGACGGTCTTCTTGGCATTCAGGAACAATTGATTTGAGTGTACCCAGTGATTTGAGTGCTAAACCTTATTAAAGTCATGCTGAAGTTTGGACATCACATCAGAAGAGATGGGGCCAGAGGTATACAGGACTGCATCATCCACATACCTGTGTATAGAGGTGAGGAGTAGGCAGGAGGGAGATCGTTAAGGAAGATGGAAAATAGGAGCAGACCAGGAACAGAACCTTGCGGGACTCCTTTGTTAATGGGGCAGGGATAGTGAGTCACCAATCCTGACAGGCTGAGTCCTGCCCTCAAGGCAGGAGCAAAACCAATCTGTGTCAGTGGCAAGAGGCCTGCTACAGAGAGTTTATTTAGAAGGAGGCAGTGTGAGACAGTGTTGATTGCCTTAGCCAGGTCGAATGCCTTAGCCAGGTCAACATAGATGGCACAGGTGATGAGGCCCTGGTCCATGCCTGAGAGGATGGAGTCAGTGAGCCTGAGGAGGGAGGTGGTGGTGGAGTGGTACAAAGTTACTTTAGCACTTTGCACTTAGTGCCATAAATTAGAGATAGAGAAAAACTGCTTAGTGTCCAGACAGAAGAAACAAGTTGGTAACTATGGATCCACACACATTGTGGCATGCACCGAACAATGTGCATATTAGTGCTTTTAAGAAAAGAATGAGGAATAGTGCTGGGAAGAAACTATGAATTCTGAATTAGCAGAAATTTCATAAAAATTCAACAAATGTCCCCAAATTTTCTAAAATTCTGACTTTGGCCAAATCGGAATCCTCTGAAAGTGTTTGGTGAATTTTTACCTTGTTCTGTAAAATTGTTTGGCTGAATTGTGGAAAGATGCAAATGAAATAAGGAACTGTAGTTCTGCAGAATGTTACATATATCTGCAAAGCATGCAGTCATTTCATGTTTCAGTAATAATGTCTGCAGAATTTTTTTCTGCAGTTTAATACATTAATCCATAACTCATACATTCGTTCTACCATTCTAAGTCACAATTTCACAAAAGTTGTCAAAGTGCATTCCGAAATTTCAGGTATGTGAAATTGTGACTCTCACTGAGATTGCCCCAGCGGAGTTTTAGTTTTTGCACAGCACTAGTGAAAAAAAGTGAAAAGCAGAGGTGTAGTAAGGTCCAATCACTTGATAGTGCAGTAAATGAAACTTTACAAGCAAGCTGTATGGTTTTAGATGGTTTGTGGTGCATTGTGGGTGTTTTTAATACAATTTCATGATAAATATAAATCTCTAGTTCTCATAAAACCAAGTATCTATAACATCACTTACTCATGTTCAGGCTTTATTTTAAGGGTGTCCTCCCTGACCCTTTGCTATATTGCGAGGTACAAATTACAGATTTATGGTACACATGGAGAATGACTTGCCACACCACACGGCTAGCTCGGTGGCAGCAGGCACACTATAGACTAATAATCCTCTCCCCTATCTCTCCCCTTCCCCTCGCCATTCCCCCTCTCCAGTCGCCTTCCCCTACGTTTGTGGTAGCAGTAGTTGCTACCCTTGCAGGTCACCTATGATAATATCACTGAATATGAGTCGCCGTTTCAACAGTCACCCATATTCGGTCGCTATTATCACAGGATACCCGAGGAATCTCCACTCTGAGTTGCTAAACTGCTGACACCTCCCAGGATCTCTGATCTGCCCCTTCAAAATGGCCCTTAATGTTGCAACCATGCCATGACTGATAAGGTACTCAAGAGAGTAGTTGTATTTCACTTGCAGGGGGCACAGCATCAAAGAAGGAGATCCTGACCGATTTTGGGTAGCTGTCATGTGACATCAGGTCAACATATTTTATTATTTGTTCCCTCGTACCGTCACACCAAGGCCTATTTCACTGGATGAACCAAGCTACAGCACCCCCCCCCCAACACTTTCATCCTTAAAGCTTGCAATCCTGCCCAGATGTTGGGTGTAGTGAGAGGTAGCAACATAGAACCTGATAGCAGAAGGAGACCAAAGATTCATTGAATCTGCCCTTACTATAGTGCCTCATTCTGTTGACCTACTGTCCTAGTGAGCTGTTTTCATCAACTCATTACCTCACCCCTCAAACTCTTGCTGCCCCCCTGGGGACCATGAGTCCTGTGGCCCTGTCCTAAGTGTGTTGAAACCCATTAATGGCAGCTGCCACCATCACTTCCACTTCCAGTCTGTTCCATGGTTCCATCACCCTCTCCGTGAAGTAGAATTTCCTCGGTTTCCCCTGAATTTTTGCCCTACACCAACCTCCAGTCATGTTCCCTACCTACCCTTTATGAAATCCCCCAAGCTGCAGCTCTGAGGTACCCACAGTTCTGTAGGATTCACATAGATGTTTCTCCCTCTTTACCACTCAGCAGTGCAGAACTGGATCTTAGTGACACCTCAGCTTTACTCAGCAACAGATGAGAGCGGGAACTGCCCTCACAAGGGTCTTCTGCTGGATTTGGCTGCAGTCAGTTTCATCCCTAGGACCTTTTGTTGGCTTCACCCCATTGGGTCTAATGACGCCTTTCCCCCTAGGGCATTTCATCATGTCCCTTGGAGGGGTTCTGCTACTGCATGCAAAAACAGTGCTCCAGACTTCTTATAGTGGGAGGATCAAACACCTTCACCTAGGCAGTGGGTGAGTAATAGCTGCCACTTCTGTGGCTTGTGCCTTTGCAGGATTTCACACTCAGGTAGGAGTTTCTCCTCTGTGTCGTCATCTTCTTTTGGGTTCCTCTGGAGCAGTAACAGGTGTAGGTCTTGTGGAGACCAGTACCTGAATGGTTGGACTTCATCCTGGCTGAGTACTCAGTGGGCAGTTCACCCTCTTCCAACTTCACTAACCTTTCTCTTTATGCTGTTTCTCATAAATACCCTCCTCCTTTGAGCTGAAGTGCACTTCCTTTATACATCACACTCTTTAATGCCTGGCAGAGACAGTCTCTTAGCTGTCAGCTCCACAGCCCACCTCATGAGTCTCTCAGTTGAATCTCACAGACTGACCTCAAGAGCAGGGTTCTCCCACTCTTCAGAGCTAAAACCTGATATCTGATTGGGCTGCTGTAATTTGGCTAGCATCTTATAATTGGCTATACCTTCCTGGTGAATCACAGTGTTCATCTGTCCTTCCCATGGTGTATGGTGGTTTACAGTCCTGGAGGCTGCCATGTTTGTTTACCATGGTAAAATGGCTTTCTATGTGTGTCTTGCAGCATCTTGCTTCTTCTTCTTTTTAGTCCCACTGGACTACTAGGGGCTGGTCCCAACCCCAATGCCAGTTATGGGACTGGGATAGCATTGTGAGGGCTGTCGCACTGCCTAATTGAATATTGGAGTTCTGGCTCTAAATATATGGCCTACCACACCTGTTGGGTACCCAGCCAATATGTCTAACCAATTTGTGTGACCACATAATAGCATGACAATAATAGCACATGTAAATATGGTGCACAGTTATTATTGCTGCTGGGGTGTTTTTGCTGTCTAGCTGTAGTGCAGTATGCTGTTTGTGCAATAGTCAGCTTTAATGTGGTCTGGAATTAGGATATAATAGTACAGCAAAATAGTAAGCATGTGAGGATATTAATTTTTCATGTGAAGTGGGCAGTTTTTCTGCTCAGGAGCTGTGCTGGCATCATGGCATGGTAGGGTAGGGTGTCTTGTAGGGCAGGTTGTATAGGTGATTCATGCTATAGGTTTGTGGTTCGAGTCTCATTTCTCCTGTGTTGCTTCATCTGGTGTTTGATGGGCTGTTCTGGTTTCTGGTGTGGATGTAACATAGAAGATGTCAGCAGATAAGGGCCTCTTGGCCCATCTAGCCTGCCCTATTTTTCCCTACCTACAGCAACACTGCAGACCCTATTCAGTTTTCAGTCTTCACCCCCCCACCTTACTTCCAAGATCCCTTTATATCTGTCCCATGCATTCTTGAATCCTGTAACCATTTTAGCCTCCACCACCTCGACTGAGAGGCTGTTCCAAGCATCCACCACCCTCTCTGTGATGAAGCACTTCCTTATAATACCTCTGAGTCTCCTCCCTTCCACCTTCATAGTGTGACCCCTTGTCCTTGAGCATCATTTTCTTGGGAAAATGCTACCTTCCTGTACCCTGTTTTTACCTGTAAAGTATTTGTATGTTTCTATCATATCCACCTTTTCCCTCCTTTCCTCTAGGGGATACAAATTCAGCTCCTTAAGCCTTTCTTCATGGGACTTTTGATGCAGGCGCTGCACCATTTTGGTTGTCCTCCTTTGTACTGTCTCTACCCTGTCTATGTCCTTTCTGAGATGGGGTCTCCAGAACTGGAAACAGTACTCGAGGTGTGGTCTTACCAGTGACCTACACAAGGGTATTACCACATTCCTCCTTCTAATGGTGATCTCTCTGGCTATGCAGCCCAGCATCCAATTAGCCTTCTCCATTGCCTTTTCACACTGTTTAGCTACCCGCAGGTCATCATAAACGATTATTCCCACGTTCTTTTCCTGCTTTGTGACTGATAATTCCACTCCTCCCCAGTTGGTATGTTGCCCCCGGGTTTCTTGGCACCAAGTGCATGATTTTGCATTTATTTGCATTGAAACCCAGCTGCCATACCTGTAACCATTCTTCTAGCTTTTTTAGGCTGACCCTCATTCTTTCGACCCCTCCTGTGGTGTCCACTCTGTTGTAGAACTTTGTGTCATGTGCAAACAGGCATACTTTCCCATCCTAGTCCCTCTGTGATGTCACTAATAAATATATTAAAGAGGACTGGGCCTAGCACTAGCCCTTGCAACAACCCCATGGCTCTCCAGCTTGTTTACCAGTCTCCTATGCAGAATAGTGTCGAAAGCCTTACTGAAATCCAGGTAGGCCAGATCCTCAGCTCCTTCCTGTTCCACTTCCTTGGTTACCCAGTCAAAGAACTCGATCAGGTTAGTCAACAGCTAGATGTACTTGGTGGGTTTTGGCAGGGGTGTTTTTTTCTGTTATTTTTTATTGTGTACTTGTCTTTTGCAGACTTGTTCATGTTCTAGTATTATTTGGGTGCATTTTGTAATTTGTGCTGTTTGTTCGGAGTGACTTCCTTTCTCTGTTCTTATCTGCTTAGGTGATTAGGCATTCATGAGTTTCTGTTGTATGGCTCTAATTTCTGTTGTTTGGAATGGCATACTTTGAGTTGTACTTCATTTGTGTTGCTCTTATTTTACTTTTGGGCTGGTTTGCACGGTTTTGACTGCACGGTATTTTATCAAGTAGCTTTGTTTCTCTTTGTTGTAATTCCTTAGCGCTTGTTGTTAGAGATATTTTTGTTTTAGGTATTATGACCCGGTGCCCACATGTTGGAAGGCCAGGGTGGTGTTGCCAAGTTTTATTTCAGTTTCCTGGCCCCACTGCCTGGCCTTGAGCAAGGAAGTACTTTTAAATGCATCCATTGGCATGGTTTAGTTGGGTCCCAGCTCTGCTGCCTATCCTGGAGCCTGGGACTGTTGCAGTGGTGTGGGCACACAGCCTGATTTGAAAAAAGAGCTCTGACTCCATTCAGTGCATGTGTGCATTTACATTAATGGTGCCTCATCGCTACTGTTTTGCCTCTTTGTTCTTTGACTAAGTGCTTGTCTGGAAGTTGGTGAGCACTGATCCAGCACCCACTTGTGCCTGTGGGATGACCAGTCCTAGTTCCAACCCTACTGCTAAGCCCTAAGGGCCAGAATCACAAGACAGCCACTAGGATCTGGTCGGGAGTCAGGGCTCCACTCCTGCCAGAACCACTGAAACAGTTGGATGCCCAGCTGGTCCCCAGTCTATAGGAAGCAGAAAGAGAACCAGCTGCAATGAGCACCTGGGGCCCAACATCCCCACATGTAAGCCCCTATAAATGGCGAGATTACACATGCAGGAGCAAGTGTTATATATCAAGATAAAACCAACCATGACTCAGTCCTTCTTCCAATTATTACCTAGTTGAGACCCTTTGGCCAGACAACTCTTACCTAGATCCCTAGACACTGTTCTTTAATATGGTCCTTAAATATGGGTTACTGTGGGGTGTCTTAATATACCTTACACACTTTAATTAAGATAGTAACTCAGCCAGTTTCCTCACAACTCACCCTACCCGCTTTGCCTAAAAAAGAGCCTCCTTACTTGCTGCGCCTAAAATAAGAACACTTTGGGACCAGCGATCACAGTATAATAAAATTTAGCATCGGTAGTGCAGTTAGGCTTAAGAGCAAGAGGTAAGCAATTGTAATTTTAAAAAGTGGAATTGTAGGAAATCATGGGATCAATTCAGAAGTACAAACTAAGAAAATAATTCCAAGGTTAAATATGTGGTAGAGTGTTGGTGACAGTCAATAACAGAATGCTCTGGCTGCCAAAGAAATAGCAGAAACAGGATGTATAGCTACCAAATTTAGAGCAATTCACTATATAAATAGAATTATTTTTATACATGAGAATTGCCAAAAACAACCCTTATGTAAATGAAGAAAGACAGCAAAGGAGACAGGATTAGACTCAATCACTATGATGTCTGGATATATATAGTTCATAGTTTGGAATTCTTTAGGGCCACATGGACCTGACATTTCACATACTCCGTTTAGTTATGGGATGTGGTCCATCTCTAGATTATCCAAAAAGTCTATTATAGACTATAGTAGTATATTACCATATTGTTTTACGGTGCTGTCCTGATAGTGGTTAGGTTTTTTTTTTGTTTGTTTGTTTTGTGTTTTTGAGGGCTTATTAGCCTTTCCTGTAATGGTTTGCTCTCCGGAAAATCTGAGATCACTGCAGCCAGGCTAGCCTCTGTTGCAGTTCTCTTATCTTGGCACAAGAGAACTGCAACAAAGGCCATCCTGGCTGCAGTGCTCTGACATTTCACAGAGAGCAAACAACAATGCGAAAGCCGAATAAGCCCTCAACAAAATGACAACCACTATCATAACAGCACCTTAAAACAGTATGGAAATATACTACTATAGTCACTTTTTCAGAAATCTAGAGAAGGACCACATCCCATGATTAAACTGAGTATGTGAATGTCAAGACCAGGTGACCTTGTAGAACTGCCAAAGCAGGAGAACCAGGTCTCAGACACATAAGACACTACATGAATTTAACACCTTGAATATGTTAAAATGTTTTATTACAGAAAACCAATACAAACCATGAAAGCACTTTTGACACTAACCAGCTGTTTGTGTCAGAAGTCTGACTCTCCTGCTTTGACTACTTGCTTCTCTTTGCCTGAGGCTCAACAAGTAGAGCTCCCTGTGATTAGACTCCACTGTTCTTTACTTGGCCTTGAAGAAATGCCAACTATATCCAGATTTTATGGTACCTGAGTCTCATCCTTTCTCCTGTGCTTACATAACTATCACAGGAAAAAGGCTCTCCTGGAAAGACGATCATTACCTCTATAGGAGACTGGGCAGCCTGAACCTAGATCTGATGGCTGGGGTCTGACCACATGCACTGTGAATTGCTCCCCATGCTGAGGGAAGAAGAGTGGACCGAGCATATCCCAGAGATGTTGGTGGTACATCTTGGAGGGGAAGATCTGGGAAGCCAAAAGATGGTGGACCTGCTGCTGGCTTTGAAGAAGGATTTTGAAACCATTAGGGAGTGGTGACCACATACCATCCTCATCTGGTCCCAGCTGAACTAGAGGTCCAGTTGGCTGAATGGGGAGAGGATGGCCCCTCTCAACAAGGCCTGTATTCGGTTCAACAGGGAGATTAGGGCAGTAGGGGGGACCGTGGTGAAACATAGTCAGATTCAGGCCTCTGGTCAAATCATGGTAGCCGAGATGGGATATTTGACTGAGTGGGGATTACAGCTGTGGCTAGGGGCACTGGAGAGGGTCTTAGAGGAGTTAGTTGAGCAGGTGGCTTTGGGGGGGGTCGGTCATTGTCCATCCTGTGGTATCTTGGGAGGATCACTAGGAGAAAGAGGGATGGTGATGAACTGAGTTCTTCTGAAGGGCTTGTGACCCCTTCTGGTCGGCATGGAGGCAGACCGAGTACCTGGATCTGGGGGAAGGGTCATGGTCTGCCTGCAGCAGGTACATCTATACCGTAAGGCAAATGGTGCCTGACAGGAGCGGCTGTGCAGCCTTGGCCATTATGACCATAGGCAGTTGATCCTCCTGGATGCGCGTGCTGCTGTTAATTTGGAATATTATTTGGTAAACACATGGTTGCGGCCATTTCCTCCAATACATATGTCAGTGTTTTTTTTTCTGGGGAAAGGGGGTATGGAAGGCTACCAGATACTGCAGAGGCTGCAACAGATGGCAGCAGCCACAGTTTACCTGGGGCCATCCTCCCTGGACCTGGGAAGGAGGAGGGAAGTGGGGAAGACAAAGGTGGTCCCAAGGGGAATAAGCAAGGTCCAGAGACTGGACGTGGGACCACCAGGGCCTCCATCTTGGGAGGAGGATCACATCCTGTGGGGAGGAAGATAAATTTCTTGGGACGTTAGTCAGCAGTCCCTCCTCTTTCTCCTCTTGCCCTGCAAGGATCACCCACCCACCTACCTACCCTTATAAAATCAAGGTTGTGAGGGCCAGGAAGTTAGGGCCCCTCTTTAAACCCAGTAATGGTGACCACAATAGGGGTCGGAAATGGCTTTTCCCAGTTTTCCCTGTAACAGGGTTTTCCCCGGGTCTTTCACCTCCTCCAAAAGGGTGTTAAACCAAGGCAGAAGCAGGAGAAACTAAACAGGCAAGAATAAATAGCCAGGGTATTGTGAATGCCAATATGTTGCAGTCATGGCAGTGTCTCGGAAGGATCACTAGAAGATGGAATAATGGTAAGGGAGTGGTGATGAGTTGAGTTCTTTTGAAGGGTTCGTGACCCCCTCTGGTTGACATGGAGGCAGAACCGAGTACCCAGACCCAGGGGAGGGGTCACGGTCTGCCTGCAGCAGGTACATCTATACTGCAAGGCAAACAGCGCCTGACAGGGGGGTTGCCGTGCAGCTTTGGCCATTATGACCATGGGGTAGTTGATCCTCCCAGATGCACGCGCTGCTGTTAATCTGGAATATTGTTCAATAAACACATGGCTGCAGCCATTTCCTCCAATACATGTGCCAGTGTTTTTCTTTCCGGGGAAAAGGGGTATGGAGGGCTAAAAGATAATGGGCAACCTGAACATTTCTATATGAAATCAGTGGCGGCTCTACACCAGGGCTCACCAGGGCACGTGCCCCGGTATAAAAATGCTGTGCCCCAGTTGGTGCCCCATATGGTGCAGAGCTGCCCCTATAATAACAATGTATCAGTGCCCTGGCTACCATCTGTTGTGCCCCAGCTGTACCCTGGTAACCATTTGTGACTAGAGCTTCTACTGTATGAAATTAAGACAGACAGACAATTATTGTACATACAGTACTTTGGACATTTGGAAGACATTCTCAAAAAAATATCTTAGCAACAAATGCATTGCAGGTGGTATATTTTGTTGATCAAACAAAGAAGTTCTTTTAGTCTAGCTTTTGAGCGTTATACTCTATTCATCAGGTCAGTGGAACCAGAGCTGAATTTTTACCAGATATTTTAGTGTGCAGGTTGATTGTTGATTCAAATCACAAAAGGACCAGCCTGTTAGGATGCCAATGTGTTTTACAGTTAGTTTACTACAATAAATGATGGGTGGGTGGGTCACAGAGTATACCAACAGATGAACCACTTTTAGGAAACCTACCCATCTCTTAGTGCAGTCAACTAACTCTAAAGCATTACCAACATGGTGTAGTATTTTGTACACTTAGGCCGGGATATTCAGAAATGCACCAGAAGGAGGCGCAAGAGGGGTGCAGTGCAAATAAAGTGCACCATGGCGCATCTGGCGCTATATTCAAAGGTTACACAATGCAACTGAATATAGCACAGATGTGCCATAGCGCAGCAAGGGATGCACCAGGGAGCAAGACAAGAAGTGCCATAGCACAACCAGGGATACGCAGGGGAGCAAGCCACGTAGCACATGAGCAGCAGCCACCAGTGTGTAAGGTGCACAGGAGCATGCCCCAGGACACACATGGAAAGGCAACAGGCACAGCAGGTGGCATGCTACAGGGGTGAGAGGTCCCGCCACCAGGGTGCAGAGTGCGCCATGTGAGAGGCACAGTGGCTACATGTGGACACACCTCCCAGTGAGCAGGAGGAGGCAGTAGGCCCCTGATCATGCACACCCCAGTGGAGCATGGTGGCAGGGTGGCAACAACAGCCTCTGCCGCACAGCCCCTGGCAACACTAACAGGGAGGCTGGGGACACGCCACCCGGACCACTGCCAGCAACACACAGGCAAACAGCACACAAGGCACACACCAGATGACCTAGAAAGACAGGCCACAGCCACCCCACCCAACCCATGGTGAAACACCACCAGGCACAACCCCTCAACCACCCCAGATGGACAACACAGCAGCCAGGCACACCACTGCAGCATGGCTCCACACGCCAGCCACAAAGCAGACATGGACACAGAAGGGTACCGAAAATAATGTATTGCAACATGATAAACAAAACTATTTACAAATGTACAAGGGAAAGGGAAAGGAGGGACCACCCACAGACAGCGAGGCCAGGGCATGGAGGCAGGGGCAAAGGCAGGGGAAGGAGACAAGGGAAGACAAGGGAGGTTGCACAGGGAAGGGGTGAGGAATTCAGCGGATGGTCACTATGGGTGTCCATGACCCACTGCAGGCTGTCGTGGGTGTTGGTACCGCCATCTTTGCTGGGACAGCACCAGCTGCTGCACCACCTGTAGTGTGGCTGTTGTCACACGTAGGATCTGCCGGAGAAGGCGTGCATGTGGATCATAGGTCCCGACACCTACGACAAAGGAGTGAACACCTCATGAGTGCATGGCTGGAACGCTGCAGCCTGCCCATTGTGCACAGCGGGCATCGCTGTCATGCACCCTTTGGCTGGCATGCCGCCACCCGCAGTGAGTGCGCCCACACAAGCCACCTGCCTGGGTACTCACAGCCATGCACAGCACTGCACACCAAAACCGCCCATGAGCAGTACACCACTGCCAAGGTAGGCAGGCGACATGGCCATGCAGTCGGTTGGCAGTGGCACAGCCAGGACCTGGGTGCACCCACAGCCCACCTGCATCAGCCACCCACATGTGCCATAGCCCAATGCGGTGCATAGGACACCACAGGCAGTGCACAGACCCCCCCCCCGGCACAGTGTGACACCCTGCACATTGTGCATGTGGCACGGTGGAACTGGGTAGCCACAGCGTACCACCACTCCCAACAGGGCACACTGCCCAAGCCCCCCCTCGCAGCATGGTGTGCCAATGGCCCCACCCCACAGACTGCTGGATGGGAATAGGCACAGGCACTGTGCACTTACCTGGCCATGGCACGGCACCCCTCCGGACACACACCTGTAGCATCCGAAGCCGCTCCTGGTCCCTCCACTGCAGGTCCCATAGCGGTGCCTGCACTGCTCTCCAGTGTGGCGCGCGCCTGTGGCCTCCTCAAAACCATCAGCCACCTCCTGCCAAACATCAGTCTGAGGCCTGTTTAGGGGCACCTGACCAAACAGGGAGCCAGCATGTGGCTCCACTAGGGCCACGAGGTTGACCAACTCAACTTGTGTCCAGTAGGGGGCGCTGGGTGCTGTACTACATGGTATGATAGCAGCTAGCTCAGCACCACAAAATGGCACCCAAGCATGCCACGTGCCCATGTACTGCTGTTGCACTTCATGCTCCACGATGTGCTGCCAATGCCAATCGCGCAAGGGCATAGGACACCTGTGGGGTCAAGGGTCGGGCCATGCACCCTGCACCACAGTGCCATTGGGCATAGCAGGCATGATGGGCATTAGGGCCACATGGATGCCATAGTACACGGTTCTATTGCTCATGGGTGCCATGGCACCTATAGCTCAGTGGCACCATCGATGTCATGACATCAGAGCGCCATCGGCTGACTGGCGCCTGGGTGCCATAGGCCATACAACGCATGGGTACCACACATGCAATAGTGGCCAGGTGCTGTACTGCCAATCGCACATGTTGTGTAGGCTGTGCCGCTGTCGTACGTGCTGGCAGTTCGTGCATGCACGCTGCATGGGCTGTTGCACATGGCACAATGTTGCACCTTGACTTGTGCATGCACAACCCCATTATGCAATGCACAACTCCACGATATTCAGCCACTATATACAAATCAGCTGGTTAGCCTATCCACAGTGCATCAGTTGCATTTGCATGTCATTACAGTTGTGCAACCCCTCATTTACATGTGATGCGCTATAAAGGTGCCAGGGGAATGCACATGGTAAGGACCGATATTGCATCCCTTAGAGGTGAGATACACACTGCGGGGCTGGCTGGACAGTGGAATGGGAGGGTGGGGGGATCCTTCCAGGCCATACTAACACATGCCTATCTCCACAGGAGAAGCATGTCTGAGTGAGAGGAGACCGAAGAGTACGGGCCTGCATGAAGCGCAGGCCCAACTTCACCAGGGTGGAGTCTGATGCCCTCTTCCAGGTGAACCTGGACCAGGAGCCACTCCTAAGTGGCTCCACGGGCACCCCACAGGCCCGGGCAACAGTATGGGAGGGCGTGGCCCATGCTGTGAACCAGCAGGCCAGGCACCAATGGTCTGTGCAGGAGTGCAAAAAGAAGGTTGGCACAGACTGGAGGCACATCAAGGAGAAGGTGGCAGCCATCCAGGTGGCGCATGCCACTACAGGCGGGGGTCAGCCTGCTGTGCCCATCTTTATGCCACAGGAGGAGATGGTGGCAGCCACCATGAGGTGCAGCACCATTGAGGGAGTGCCTGGCAGTGGATTCCAGATGGGTGGCAGCCCATCACTGCATGGTAGGCATGGCTGTGATGGGGGCATGGGGGCTAGGAGTAGGGATGGGCATTAGCAACACTAATACGACTGTGTTCTCTTTCAGCTCCTGAGTGCCTGCATGCAGCAGCAGGGGTGGGGGGGGCCACTGTGGGTGTGGTCCTGGACCTGGAGGACTGGCCATCCACCTCTGGCAGACATCATGGGCTGGATCGACTGCAGGTCAGCACCGCTGTCCAACCAGATGCCAGTGACATGGTTGCGGACGAGGCCCTGGATGCATTTTAGCATGACGCCAGGCATGGTTTCCTGTGTGCTGAGACACAGATCAGGACGGGGTCTGCTTCTGATGACGATGACACCTACATCCCAGACAGTGATGTCGTGGCCACAGGGGAGACACCCATACCACACACTCGACATGGCAGCGCAGACGGTGACCCGGTGGTGGTTGCCTGCACACTGACCACTGTGGCCAGCATAGCTGAGGCTGCCACTGGTGCAGCTACAGCTGGGAGTGGTACTGTTGGTGATGCAGCCGAGCTGGTGTTACCCTGCACACAGTGGATGGAGGGGCAGCAGCAGTGGCTGGACGGCGTTGAGGGAGCGCCTGAGGCAGTGCCTGCCATTGGTGCACCGCATGGTATCTAGCCCCAGGATGGGCCTGCTGTGCAGTGCCCACCTTCGCGGGGTGCTGGGCTGCAGGGTCAGGATACACCCATGGGTCAGCAAAGTGCCCCTGCACCCCAGGGCACCGACCCCTTGGACAAGAACACCCATCTGCTCCAGGCCTCTGTTGAGCAGCAGGTGCTGGTCATGGCAGGGGTGTGTGCACTCCGTGCAGATCTGCAGCAGGCAGAAGAGTGGTGGGACAGGGACTTTGCCCTGCATCTGGCTGAGAACGCTCATATGCGGGTGGAAACGGCCTCAGCCATGGATCAGCTGACTGCTGCGGTCACGGCTGGACTGGCATCACTGGCCACCCTGGTACATGGCCATCTGCCGCTCACACCGTAGAGCGTATTCTCAACCCCTTGGGCCCAGCGTCGTGCGAGCCCTATGGTGTCGATGCTAAGGTCAGCTGTGGGCATTCCCAGCATGCCTGGTGTGGGCATGTTCTGGGGCCTGCAGACACCCACGTGGACCAGGTTGCAGTCCTGCAGTGTCACCCCTTGGGGGCCCATCTGTTACACCCACTGTGGCGGATGCTCAGCCTGCAACCACTGTGCATTCATGGCGGGGCCGTCCATGTGTCCGTGGCAGCCGTCTACCATGCGGCGGTCCTGACTCACCCACCTTCGTGTCCGCTGTATGCTGCTGCCCTGTGTGCACATTGGTGCGGCGAGTACGGCCCATGGCGATGGCATCCGTGGTTGACGCCACACACGGCCCATGTGCCCACCTGCACAGCTGCTGGCTGCTGTGGCATGTGCATGATGATGCCAGCACTGCGCTGCTTGCCACTGTGCAGTGCCGCTCAGTGACTGACACATGCTTGGTGCCCGCCTGTGTGGGCAGGGGCATGATGGGTCCTGTGTGCATGTGTACGTGCGCGGGTGTGTATGGGTGTGTGTGTGTGTGTGTGTGTGATGTGCAGGCCTGTGCTGTGTTCTACATCGGTGTCTGTTCCTCATGCCCCCTTCTGCTGACCCTGGCACTGTGCATGCCCATGCCTGCCTATACACTGTGACCCGGGTGCTGGCCCTGCCTGTGGCCATGTACACCTACCTGCGTGCTTCATAATGCTCCTCAGTGATTGTGTCCCTGTGCTGCTGGGCCATCCTTGTCAGCCAGGGATTCCTTCACCCAAGGGGGGCTGCCCACCACCACCAGGCCCGGCAGCCATGTCGTTCCCACTGCTGTCCCCCCTCTTCAATCTTGACAGCTATCCTATGGTCAGTGGCCATGTTGTGTAGTATACAACAGGCCAGGACTAAGCCATAGGCCTTTGAGGGGCTGTACTGTAGGGCACCACCAGACCTGTCCAGGCAATGGAACCAAGCCTTCAGCAGCCCAAACACCCACTCGATGATGTTCCGTATGCTGGCGTGTGCCTCATTGTACTGCTCCTGTGCTGGGGTCGATGGACACCGGTATGGGGTACACAGCCATGGCCGGAGTGGTCAGCCACTGTCACCTGTGTGGAAAGATCTCTGGTTAGCATGGTGGCCTGTGTCAATGCACCCTCCCTGCCATCCTGGCCACACACCCTGGCACCCATGCCCTGCCTCCCACACACCCTGCTCTGCTGTACCCGGCATACCACGTCCACAGCATACTCACCAACTAGGTGGCCAGTGGGGATGTCCCCACTCTCGAACCTGCGGCACAGTGCTGACTCGTGTCAGATGAAGGTATCATGTGCTCCTCCAGGGTGTGTGGCACAGAAATTGATTATGCACCCTCTGGCATCACACACCACCTGGCAGTTGACACTGCAGTAGCCCTTCCTGTTTATGTAGGCTACCCCCTCCGGGCCGGGTGGTGCGAGGATGCCTACATGGGTGCAGTCGATGGCCCCTAGCATGCCAGGCAACTGTGCCACCCTGTGGAATGCCTGCATGTTTGCTGTATGTTCTGTCTGTGTGCTGGGGAAATGGATGTACTCTGCCGCATGAGGCAGCAGTGCACTGAGGAATTGTGTGAGAAGCTGTGACGCGGCTGACTGGGTTACACCTGTGGTGTCCCCTGTTGGTCTCTGGAAGGTGCCCGTGGTGAGCAGGCACATGACGGCCGTGACCTTCGTCTCCACCGACAGGGCGTGGCTCCGTCTTGTGGATGCCTGCATCTCCTCACTGCACAGCTCACAGAGCCACCTTAGAATGGCCCAGTTCGGGTGGTACTGGCCCACGATCTCTGTGTCACTATACTGTTCGAAGTTGATGTGGGCACTGTATCACCTGTTCCGAGCATATCGCCGACGGGCCCTTCCATGGCCATGCTGGTCTGCGAGCTGCCTCCTCACACCCCTCATTACTACCTCCATCTGCAATATGGCACTAGCCATGCCCTGGGTCATACGTCCTCCCCCCGGGCGGCATTCTCCCCTGCCCCTCCCGCTGTGGGCTGCTGTCTGTGCCCCTGCACTGGGCACACCCCTGTTTGTGGCCACCCGGCCTGCAGTCTGTGGCCTCTGCCTTCCACCTCTCTGTGGCCCTGTATAGCCCCTCCTGTGCTGGGTGTCACTGGCACTCACTGCATGAGGTCTTGCTTCCTGTCCCATGACCACACACACACACACATACACACACACACACACACACACTGTCACTCCCCCAGACTGTGGCTCTTTCAGGCTCCCTGGTCCCCACTCTGAGCCTCTACCAGCCTGTCTCTCACTCTGTGGCTCCCCTTTGGCTGTTCTGCCTGCCCCCTCGCTCTCCCACTGTCTGACTCCACTGTTGCACAAGCATCATTCCCTCGCTTGCTCCCTCTTTTTATAGGCTCAAGTCTACTCCTCGCAAGTCCTGTTTGCTCCACGCTTGCACCGTTCACCTGCTGTTGAATATTGCACTGCGCAACATATTCGTGGCTATGCCCCCTGCACTTGCACATGCATTCATTACCACTGCGCATTGGCACATTTGAAATTGTGCGGTGCACCTGCTGCTGCTGGATATCATTTTCCTGTGCATTGGTGCAGTTGTGCCAGTGCATCACTGTTGTACATTGCGCAACTGCTCTGAATAGCTCGACCTTACACGACATGTAAGTGAAAACACAAATAACAGACTGACTCCTATCAAACTGCCAACACCTTCATTGGAAAATACAAAACATTTAAATGCAAATCAATGACAGGGGAAGCAGAAGCAGTGATGATCCAGATTCCCTTTTTGCTTAACAAACCCTACCTGGCAACACAATAACTTAAACAACTTTACTAAGTAAGCATGACAAGGACATCATTTATATACTGTTTCTTAAAAGTCTGATTCCAAATGCCCACAATGTTTCTTATATTGCTTGTGCTACTATGAAGGCTTCTATAGTATTCAAAGATATCCATTTTTCTCATGCAATATCCCCCATCTTGAATATGATTCAGCTGTATGTTGGGGCCTCCACAGTCATCAAGGGGGAGTGGGTGGTAACTATGCCAGGATTCCCTGAATTCTTTCCATGTTGTTTACAGGGTATAGGGGTTCATGTATGCAACACCATCTAGAGATTGCCAAAGTTGCTATCAACCACATAAAGCCCCACAGTGAGTCTTGGTGTGGTCCTCAGAGCAGATGCCTCAGCTTTCTAATGTACTAAGAAGAGTTGGGGTGCACCAGTGGCTCTTCAGCAGACTTTGCAGGCAGTCACCTACAATCCTACAATCACCACTCAAGGGGATATGGCAGACCTTACCACTTCACAGGCAACCCTGCCACACACTGAGCAGGGATCCACTCTAGCCCAGGTCCAGACTTCTGCTTCGATGCCCAATGTCAGGACAAATTCCACCTCCCCCCATGGGACTATGAGGGTGCCCAATGGGATGGCAGTCTCTCTGAATCACACACCTCTGTAGAGATGCCAGGGATGAGGAGCATACCAGGCCATTTCCATGCCATAGGGCTGGGGAGTCGCTCTCTTCCAGGATAAGGCCCAAAGACAGGGAGGGTAGAATGAAACTTGGAGCATGATGTTTGAAATATGGTACTGCAGCCATGGATGTTAGCACTGCTGGTGCACCTCATTCATTTGAAGCACCCACACCTGATTTTTAAACAGTGGCTGATTCTGCATCACATGAACGTGCTTTCCATGAGCTTGCACCTAGGTGTAGACACAAAAAGCACTAAGATATGTGCATGGCTCCAACTTTGATGCACAGTGGACCGTAGAGATGTGATCAGGTGGGTGGCACTTTGATGCACTGAAAGAAAATCTTGGTAAGTTGATGTAATGGGGTGGACCTGTAACAAAATAAAATGTTGTGAAAATCTTTAATGCTGGAGGATTGTTGAATAAGTTATATTTTGATACAGGCATTCTACTTCAGAGTCTGCCTGAGAAGTCATCAAATCAAAACACTCTGATGTTTTCCCTCACTAGTTTCCTGCCCTGTAAACAGATATTTTAATCTAAATATAGCTCATGGCTGAACTTGATTTGGAAAGCTCCTTGGAGAGTAATTTATTCTTTCCAAATAAGCAGTTCTTCCTATTCTGCAATCTCTTTTAAATTTTTCCTGTAATTAACATGTTTGCTTGCCATACAGTGCTCCCTCGCTATAGCGTCCCTTGTAATAGTGAATCTCGGTATAAGGAACAACTTAATCCTTTGTAGGTGTTAATGGATGAAAACAATGGTGCTTTGCAGCTGCTTCCTGGTGCCACTGCCCATCTTTACCTTTCTGCCATTACAAGGACAGTCTTCTATTCCATTTTCCCTATAGTCATGACAGTGTTCCTTATTAAATAAAGGAATAATGCCTGACAGGGTGGGTGCTATGCTGGGATAACATTCACCCTCAGGTTTTTGTTAGTGTGTAAAAATATTTTTGTCTCTTAAGAGAAGATGCTAATAAATGATGAGTATGAGCAGGGATGTTATGCCAGGTTATAAAATGGGCTTAAAAAATCCACAATGCTGATTGGCTGAAACCTAGTTTCAGCCGTGTCCTTATCAGCATGTATTGTGCCAACCAGCACTACCCTTCATTCCCCAGTCCAACAACAGCACAGGATCAGTGAGCTGTGCCGGCTGAAAACAGAAACAAAGCCTGGCACAGATCGCAGCGCGACATCCCATCGCTGTGACCTAGCTCCGGTCTGCCTACCTCTGCCTCTTTCACAGCACACAACAAAACCTGTAATGAAACAACAACAACAGCAAAACGTTTTTTTAAATTGTTTTTCCACATTTCGCATGGAAATTCTAGCCTCGCCTCCACAAAACGGTTGCCGAGCTCATCACCACATCGCTTGCCAGCATAACGTGCTTTCAAACAAATGCCCAATATAAAAACATCCATTGCCCACAAAAACACTCCATTTCATCTACAGGATACCACTATAATATAAAAAAGTAACCTGCAGTTTGGTCCAGAAACAGGAGCGCTACCTCGAAAACCTGACTCTAATTTTACCTTTTACAAACATGAACCACTGGAAACGCTGTTTACGGAGGCTCCTGAGGGTCATGCTCGCTCCCAGTCTCCCTCGATCACTCCGTTTGTGTTTGGCCCTCCCTACAAGTGCTCCATAATCCTGTGTATTACAGGCGATTGCTTTCTTCCCCATGGCACACTCAAAATACCCTCTAATTCCATACGCACAAACAGGTAACCGGCGCTGTCTACGGCACCGGCAGCTAGTAACCGACAGTCTTTTTCAAAATACTGCTGGCTCGTTACGCATCAGTACGTCTTCTACCTCCTTTAAAAAAAAAAAAAACACAGAAAACTAAAGAAAAGAATTACTCCGTATTACTGCCACTGCCACAGTTCTTCTGACCCTCAGTACAGGTGGAGTCCAGAGTAGCAACCAAGATTCAGAAACCTCGCCACACAGGATCGCAGGTCGGGCAGCTATCAGTGAAAGTGCAAGCTGACTGTTAAAAAACAGTACTCTCACAGTGAAAACAGTAAAAAAAAAGTCACAGGGATTTAAAGGGATCCAAACTAGTAAGCACAGTAATAAATAACCTCAGGAACACCTAGAGATACGGTATTGCCAGCTTAACTGTGACTTCATAGGGGGACTATTTTTTTTAATACCTAAGTTATTGAAACCATGTTTTTATATTTTTTAATTCTGTATGATTTTTCTTTTTACCCATTAAAAATTACTTGAGGGCCCATTTTATAAGCGCAATAAGACACTCCGAGGTGTGCGTTATCTCCTGATAAGAGCATGCCCAGGTGCATAAGGCACACGGCACAAGTGTCTGTGGCCTAATAACGCACTCTGGGCATGCTCTTATCAGAGATAACGCACACCTCGTCGTGTCTTATTGCTTGCATAACATCCCTGCTGTGATGGCCAACTGACCAATCAGAAGCCAGGATTCTTTCTTGCCATTGTATAATATAAAAATAAAGTTACCAGACAAAAGCTCTGGTGCACACCTGTTGAATAAAAAGTGCTATCCGTTCTAAATTAAGAAAGCTCACAAACAGAAGAAGTGCTTAAAAATACAGCACTGTAGTTTATTCTGTGGACTACCTGTACAAATGGCATAAAAACACCCTGATGCTGGTGCCTTGAACTACGAAAGAGGAAGAACTTTCATAGTTTAAAGTGCCAGCATCTTGAGCACTTAATTCCTGTTCAGGAGCACTCTTCATTTAGAATAGATAGCGATTTTTCTTTTATGTCCCTGTGTCTGTGGTACTGTGGCACTGGAACTGCTGCTCCATCAAAAAGAATGAAGAAACCTGCTTTCAGGTAGCATTTCAGCAGTGTTAAGGCCACTCTCCATCACAACAGAGGAACTTCTGATAGAAAATATTCAGTCCCTCCTTATAATGAACCCTCACTATAAGGAACAAAATTGATGGACCCAGATGCATTCGTTATAATGAGGGACCACTGTATAATGTAAACTGTCAGTTTATAACCATTCATGTGAAAATGGCAAATAATATTTAGCTACACACTAACAATATAGGAATATATATCTACAGTATCTGCCTATTCAACACAGTTTCACAATTGTATGTCACTCTGAGAATATGAATCTCAACAGGACACTGTGGTTTGACATAAAAGGTTATGTAAACATATATATTTTACAAATGTAAGCTCTTCTCATTTTGAGAGGGGCTTATGCTCCCTTTAGGGACCTCTTCCAACTTCTTGCCCCCAAAGTTAGGAAAATCAGTGGTCTGGGGGTGTAATTGCTGCCAAACACCATGTGGTGGCAGCAGACAGCGGGCTAGAAAAGGGTATAAATAGGGAGAAACATAAAGTACTTCAGAAAAGAGCTGGTTGCTTTATTTCCTGCACTGCCACACATCTAGTGCGCACCTTTTTGTTTGTTTTTGCTAGAAACAGGAAGTAGAAGGGGAGAGACTGGAGAGAGAGAGAGATCAGCAGTACCAGCAGGAGGGCAGTCAGAAGGGGGGGGGATCCCCCCTTCAGGTAGGTCGGCAGTTTGGCGGCGAGGAGCCGGGTCCCTGGGTGGTCATCTGAGGGTGGCTTCAAGTAGGGCAGTTGTGCTCATTTGGGTCATAGATCCCCGGGTTTGGGTGGTGAGATCATCCAGGGAGGTGATGTAGGGCAGGTAGAGCAAGAACCCCCTGGGGTTCAGGCCACATCTGGAACAGGTACTTTGAACTGTTAGGGATTCAGGAATAATGGCAGAGCTCCTAAATTGGGGATCAGGTACCGGTGGCAGCAGTCCCAACCCTTTACCCCGCATGGCAGGGCAGCTCAATTGTTCAGCAGCCAGGGGAGTAGGGCATGGCCTGGATATGCTGTGGGTCTGCCATGTCCGTGTCTGGGGCCAATATTAAATTAGTATGCCTTTAGGCCCATGAAGGCTGTGGCTTTGCTCCAGTGGGATAACTGGCAAGGAAGGTGCTACTGTTGCTGTCTGAGAAGGAGCTGGAGTCTAAGGTGAAAAAAGAGGCCACCTGGGAATGAGTTTGGAGGCTGCAAAAGCATTTGCCCCTTTTCAACTTAAGGAATGGGTTGGGTGGCTGGGAGAAGCACATCACTTCTCCATGGGATTGTGCTCGGGATGAGATAACTGGAGCACTAATAAGAAGTATGGAAGAGAATGGGGTTAGATGTGAAGCTCAAGAGGTCAGGTACTTACCAGTACTGATGTGTTTTGAGGGAGCTTCATGGTCCTGGAAAGATTTAAGCTGTAATGGTTCTCAGGTGATGAGTAGACATCATGCTACAGAGTGATGTCAGATTAGCCACCTTTAAAATTCTAGTTGCACACACCTTCAATGAGTCCTGTAAATGCTTCCCATGACAGCCCATTGCCCTGCTTTCCAGTATCCTTACCTCTACCCTTCCTCCAGCTAAACCATGCCTAATTATCTACCTAGCTTCTAGTCACTCACCTGTTGCACCTTGTGTATATATTGTGAATATTATGTATGTTGAGAGATTCTTGTACTGTTGTTCTACAATTCCCTTATCTGGAACCTTCACTCTTGTCATTTTCTTATGATGTTATGTAAAATAATTGTTGTATCATCTGTTACTTTTCTGTTGACCTACTTGAACTGCCCAGGTCCATCTTGTAAATGAGATTGCCTCTCAATGATGTTTCACCTGGTAAAATAAAGATTGATTGATTGATTGCTGAGAAAAATCTTATTTCTGCCTGTGGTTCTGCCTTTTTAGGAAGATGATGTCTGTCTTTGAAATATTTGTACAAAGTTTAGCCTCATGGAGCTGTAGTTTAAAGCTAAGACACAAGTGAGCCCCTGTGGTCCTCTAAATCATTTGGGCCCAGGAGAAATAAAGTGATTGATTTTGAAGAAAATAAAGGGTCTTAATCTTATTTATAAATAAGGTTGAAATGAAATGGTTAATCCTTAGTTTTAATCCCTCAGTGAGTTTGCTTACAGGGAGGTCTGGAAGATCCTAAGACTTGTGCACCTTCTGGGGTTCGGAGCTGTGGAAACGAATCCTGAAGTCACCTGTGTTCCTGTTTCAAATTTTGAGGGCCTTGAGTGTGTATTCATGTTCCAGAAGTGGCAGTAGCCTGGAGCCAGCCAAAGTAAGAAGACATCTCCAGGTAGGCCCAGAATTTATTCCATTTTAATTTGCTGGAGATGTTTTGGAGCACTGGCGAGGTTCTTTGCTTTGGGGCACCCTCCCCGGATGATCAGGACCCCTAGACATTCGGGGAAGGGTGGCTACACAAAGTTTACATCTACATCATCCAGATGTATTACACTACCATGAGGATGACCCAAGTTTGATTTTCAAAAAGGGGTGTCCTCATTCAGGAGTTGAAATGCTGCATATCGTAATGCTCTCAACCCTGAGTACAGGATGAATGTCCTCCTGTTACACAGCAACACCCACAACTGGGTCTGGAGTTGCTTTGACACATTACCCTGCAATAACTGGGCACACCAAGACCAGAGGAAAGGGATTGGTCTAATGATATGCACCAGTCCCTAGGCACACACAAGTATGACAGCCCTGCTGAGTAGAGGGAAGGGAAAAACAGAACATTATTGTCGTTTATCAAAGTCCCGTTGTCAGTCCTCTACTGAATCTTAGATCTACACAACATGCTAGGGAGCCCCAGTGTGGTGGGGTTGGGGGGACCAAAGGACTGACCACAGCTGGAGCTGTGGTAACCAGATGAGGCATAGTACAATAAGAATGTATTCTGGCAAGGAGGTGGATAAAAGAGCTAATAAAAAAGTTTTGTTTTTTTTATGTCTGAACACTCTTCTATTCTTCATAAATATTGAAGCAGTAGAGCATGATTAGGCGGAAATTTTGTACATATAGTGTGCCTTTTAATTCTATTTAACATTACCCTTCTTCTCCTGTCTTATAAACAAATAATATGAATCCTCATTTTGAACCTGCCTCAGCATTTGTTTTTAGATTTGAAACACAGAAACATAGAATTTGATGGCAGATAAGGAACGCTTGGCCCACCCAGTCTGCCCATTTGTGTTTCTTGCCTACACTGTCCGCAGACCCTACTTGATCTCCAGCTGCCTCCCCCCCACTTACACTAAGATTCACCCTTGCATTCTTAAATCCAAACACTGTTTTTGCTCCCATCACCTCCACTAGAAGACTGTTCCAGGCATCCGCCACCCTTTCAGTGAAAAAGTACTTCCACAAATCTTTCTTCAGTTTACCCCCTTCCAGCTTCATTGCATGTCCCCATGTTCTTGTGCATCTTTTCCTCTGAAAATACTTCCCTCCTATACCTTACTTAACCCCATGAGGAATTTATAGGTCTGTATCATGCCCCCCCTTCTCCATACTCTCCTCTAAGGTGTACATATTGAGGTCCTTCAGCATCTCCTCATATGGCTTTCGGATGTGTCCCCTGCACCATTTTAGTTGCTGTCCTCTGCACAGCCTCCACCCTATGTGCTTCCTGTTATGAGCTCTCCAGAACTGGACACAGTACTCCAGGTAAGGTATTATCAGCGATCTATACAGTGGCAACACCACTTGCCTTCATCTGCTGGCAATACCCCTCCATATGCATCCCAGCATCCCACTGGCCCAGCCAACTGCCTTGTCACACCTTGAGGTCATCAGATATGATTACTTGAAGGCCACATTCCTGTTTGTTGACCATCAATACCTCTTCTCCCATTTTTATGTTGCTTGCACGCATGTGCAAGAAACATAGTGCCATCATCCGAGTTTTCGGAGGTGTGGCACCCCGTCTTCCAATTCAGTCAGTGAGTTTGCAGGTGCAGCCACAGTTCTCCAATGACTGCTGCAGCTGTCTATGACAGCAGTTGAAAATGCAGTGGCATACAGTTGAAAGGGAGAGCACTGCTTGAGTGAGCAGAGCTCTCCACCCCACACACACACGCAAGCATGCATATTGCGTGCTGATGCGCTCCCTCCCCCCCACGCACACACTGTATGGCCGACGAGGGTGCCCAATCCCCCATCGGCTCCACACCTCCCACTGCACAAAAGCTGTCCAGGTGCCACACTGGGAGCCCACCCCAGCATCGCAAAAAATGTTATAGCCAACAGGGGTGCCTGATCCCCCTGTTGGCTGCACGGCTGCATGCCCCCCCCAAAACCTTTTCAGGTGCCACGCTGGGAGCCCACCCCAGCGTGGCAAATCTTGTTATAGCCGATGGGGTGCCCAATTCCCCATCAGCTCCAGCCCCCCAAACAGCATTTCCAGCTGCCACGCTGGGAGCCCACCCCAGCATGCAAACATACTGCATTGTCTGAATTAAAAAAAAAACTTGTAACCAAGAAAATGTTCCCTTGCCGTCTCCCTGCTCCCCCCAAAACCCGCACCTACCCACTGCACACCCTGCCACCCCATACTTACCGCCGGAGCTCAGTGCGACGATTGTCAGTGGACCGGGAACACGTCTGCACTCTTCAAAGCCGACCGCGAACTGAGGAAATGCAGGTAAGCTGTATAATGGAATAAATAGGGTTTTTTCAACTTTGTTGCATACCTCAGGCATTTTGGGATTTTAGCTCAAATTTAACATGGGTTTTTGAGACCCTCCTCATGAATTCTTCACCGTCATGGCTAATCGGGCCTGAAGGGTGATTTCGCAATCACCGCGTGAAGTCACCTTTGGGACTGATTAATGAAACAACAGTGCCAGTGTTCATAAGGTGGGCTCTCAAAAGCTTATGTTAAAATTTGGTGAAAAAATTCCTAAAATGACTTTTTTACTAGCGTCGTTGCGCAGTTCTATGCAGCTCGTAAGTTCATGAATTTTCAATATTTTCACTCCAGATTTTTCAACATTGCCATTTTACCACACCTCCTTATGAACAGTATAGCTGTCATTTTCACATCCTGCCCAAAATGTATTTCACATACGTAGTTTATATAATGGCTTAGTCGTGTGTGAAATCAATATATGGACACATTAAGAAAATTCACAGTGACACTGTTTATGAGCAGAGGTCTTAAAATGGCTATGTTGAAAATTTGGTGAAAAAATTCCTAAAATGACTGTTTACTTAGCTGCATCGCCCAGTTCCTACACACGCCAGTAGTTTGAGAATTTTAATATTTTCACCAGATTTCAACATTGCCATTTTACCACACCTCCTTATGAGCAGTACAGCTTTCATTTTTTATATCTTGCCCAAAATGTGTTTCCGTCCATGTAGCGCACAATGGTGCAGTCGGTGTGCGAAATCAATGTAAGGGACACATTAAGAAAATCACAGTGACACTGTTCATGAGCAGAGGTCTTAAAATGGCTATGTTGAAAATTTGGTGAAAAAATTCCTAAAAATGACTGTTTTACGAGCGTGCATTGCGCAGTTCCTACGCAAGCTCGTAAGTTTGCGAATTTTCAATATTTGCACTCCAATGACTTCCAAATACCTAAACAGCACATACAAGCAAGCAACATTCGGCACTAACAAATGCTTATTTACTCAGCCTCTGGGTTTCTGTGCCCTAGGTGCAAGATTTTGCACTTTTTCCGCATTGAAGCCCAGCTGCCATGCCCTTGACTAATCTTCAGGTTTTCTCAGGTCTCTGCACAGTCTTTCAATTCCCTCTGGAGTGTCCACCCTATTGCAGATTTTGGTATCATCCATAAAGAGGCTTGTATTACCCTCTTGCTCATCTGCAATGTCACTTATAAAGACATGAAAGAGGACTGGTCCCAGTACTGAGCACTGAGGCATCCAACTGCTCACTCTCCCTTCCCTGGAGTGAACTCTCTTTACCACCACCCTCTGTCATCTATCTCTTAACCAATTTCTTACCCAGTTTACCACCCTAAGGCACACCCCTAAGCTGCTCAGTTTCCTTATGAGTCTCCTATGTGGAACAGTTTGAATGCCTTACTAAACTCTTTTTTTTTTTTTTAGTTTTTGTTGACTGGGTAAGTGCACTAGACAAATCCTGCCTATTTTCAGGCACAACCTGGGGGAAGGGGATACAGATGAATGCCAACTGACCCTGAACCATATTAAGCTATTAGTGGTATTTTTAGTGAATGAGGGAAATTTGGCCAGGACACCAGGGAAATTCCCCTAATCTGCTGGCGCTCAGTGGCCAGCAGGGGAGTTCTGGTTGCTGTTGCAAAGATGGCCACTGTGGCTATGTTGCTGCTGGAGGAGGAGGAGATTGTTTTGTCATTGGACACGAAGTCAGGAAAAGAATGGAGCTTGGAGGCGAACAGGAGTCACGGAGAGGAGCTGGAGGAGAAAGAATATTTTCATGATGCACTAAATACAATGGAGGTAAAGGAGAAGGACATACTGGTAGAAGAAGCAGGGAGTTCCTTGAATGTGGTATTTGCGGAGGATCACTGGGCAACTGAACAGTATTCTAAAAGTGAGGCGCCTTTAAAACCGGCTAGCGAGGCTAAGTTGGTTGTCGGGAAGGCGGAAGTACGGCAGAGTTGGAGAGTGGTAGCCCGTTTGTCGGCGATAGCATGGAAGGCTTTGGAGTTATCGGAGGAACAGCGAGCGGGAAAAGCGGCGGAGGATATGAAGGGAAAAGTGAAGGAGGCGGCGGAAAGAGGATGGGAAGTGATCCAAAGGCAATGGAGTCAGAAAAAATCAGAGGGTGCGGGGTGTAAAGAAAAGATTAACAGAAAAGGGGCTGTGAGTACTGTGGTTCTAAAAGAGGGCTTCACCACCTTCCAGATAAACAGAGAGACTGGGTTTGTGTTGAAACCCGTTAATACGGGTGTGATGGGAGTAGAAAAAAATATCCCTGTGACTTACCAAACTAGAGTTGGAGTGCAAGAGGGTGTTACTGAATTTACTTTTAAAAAAACACAATACTGTTGAGCAGCAGAAACAAAGAGAGGTGCATATGTCTGAGGATGTTTATAATGTTTGCACAGTGAATGAAAAACCTGTTGTAGCATTGCAGTCTGTTGAACATGATGAAAATTGATCACCACAAGCAGCTTTGTCAGCAGCAGGTTGGAAGAAATTAGGGCAGGGGATCTGGACTCCAGATTTAGCATGGGACAAATCTTGGGAGTTAGATAAAGCTGGGCCAGTATGGCAACCTGGAGGGGGAATGATTAAAATGAGTTCAGAAGAAAATAGAGTACAAATAGAAAAAATTAAAGATGGAAAGGTGGATAGTAAAGTTAAACAGGGAGAAACTGCTGCATTATCAATCCTAAGTACTGGGAATAGCTATGAAGAGTCAAGGCCTATGTCTGAGAAACCCCTAATGTCTAGTTTATTTTCACAGAGCAAGAGGGAAGCTGCACCTCGGAGGAATGCAGTACGTATCAGATACAGGGGTGGATTAAAAGAAAGACCTAATAGATTCTTTGTAGGCAAAACATTAATAAAGGAGTCTTTGAAGTTCTCTCCTAGGGATGTGTTTGCTTTCATAAACATATCAGGAGAGGATAATTATGATATTAGTTTTCGCTCAATGTTTTATTGAACGCTTTGGGAAAGGTATAATCAGGTAAAGTTTTCCCTTTATGGTCTCCTTTTAGTTATCCCTTTATCAAAGCCTTTAATTAAGTTTATGATGGTAATGTTTAGAAATGAGGGGTTCATGTAGAAGATATCATATTCTGGCTGTCACAGAAGTGTGAGGTTCAGAGTGATCCAGAGCCAATCTTGGATTCAGAGCAGTTTTGGACAGGAGGGTGGAAATTTAAGTAAAACTGAGACAAACAGCCTCGGGTGGAGCATATTCCAAACTCCTTTTTGTTGGGAAGAGACAGGGGGGTCTGTTTTTATAGCGGCAGCCCAGGGCATGTTATAAATGTGGTGCTCGGACACACTTATCTAGTTCTTGTGATCAACCTAAATGTGATAATTGTGGGGAAGTGGGGCATGTCACCATGTTTTGTACAAACGCAATAAAATGTGATCTCTGTGAAGAACAGAACCATGCATTTAGGGATTGCCCATGGGCAGCACAGAATAAGACTAACTGTGGGAATTCGGATATAATTATTCAGAAAGCTCAAGATGCCAGAGAATCCCAGCAGGAGGTAGAAAATATAAAAATCCCTTCAGAACCACAGAGCACTGTAGAACCTCAGGGAAAAGTAGGGGTGAGTGGAATTAAAACTGCTCCGCCTAAAGTGTTGGAAAAGGAAGTGGTAAAGGAGGTATCTAATATTTTGCAGCCTGTGTGTTACACAGCTCCAAATGAGGAGTTAGCAGTAGCTACGATCCCACCTTTGCAACCCCCATTGCCCCCTAGAAGGTTAAGTAGATCTTCTAAGACTCTAGCGCCTTTAGAAACAGAGGTCATGGTAACAAAAAATTCCTATGCAGAGTTATTTTGGGGGGATTCGGAGATGGACATGGGGGATACAGATTCTCAAGTGTCATTATAAGAAGCAGTGGCACCTCAGAGGGAGGAGTATAAGGGAAAGAAAAAAAAAAGAAGAAAAAAATAAAATAGGAATTTTAGGTTTGGCTAAATATTTTGATTACTGACAATGGATTTGTTATGGGCTACTTTGAATACACATAGCCTTTTAAAGGCACAGAAGAGACAGGAGGTGTTTCAGTTAATTCATGATTTATAAATTTCAATTTGCTTTGTACAAGAAACTTGGATGTTTGCCAAAGACCAGATTGCTACTTTTACTAAGGATTGGCCATGGGGACCATCCTTTTGGTCGTTTGGAGAAGATAGGGCGGATGGTATAGGGATTCTTTTTAATTCTTATGATTTTTGTTTACATAAATTAATAGAATTAAGCACAGGTAGAATTCTGATTATAGAGGGGAAGTGGTATAATAATACTTTACGATTGATTAATATTTATAACCCCCAAACTAAGTCAGGGAGGGTAACTTGTTTAAAAGAGATACAACCGTTTCTGGTGACATCTATCCCTATTCTGTGGGGAAGGGATTTCAACTGTAGTATAGTAGGGCCTGGAAGGGGGGGGAAGGGAAAAATATATTGTGATACACATTGCTTAAGGGACATTATTAAAACAGCAGATTTAGTTAACTGTAATGGTAATAGAACAACTGGGCCTAGGGGTACCTTTTTTAAAGGTGGGAAAGTTTTACAATAGATTACCTTTTCATTTAAAAAAAAATTCCAACATATAGCCCTCAGATTATTCCAGTGGAATTTTTGGATCATGCTCTTTTGTTGGTAAAAGTAGGAGAGATAAAGGGATATAGTAGACAGCGGAATAGGTGGAAATTAAACACCTCTATCCTACAGGGAACGCTGTTCTGAACTCTATTAGATTGATCTTAAAAGCTAGATTATCAGTAAGTTTTTTGTATCAGGATTTAGGGGTATGGTGGCAGGAAACAAAGGAGGATTGTATTTTATGGTTTAAAAAGTATGGGAAGAGACGTCAGAAATCGGTGTTTTTTGACTATTTAAAACTTAGAAACCAATTACAACAAGTTCTAACATGGGCAAACTCTCTGGGAGGATTTTTCATTAAAAATTGCAGAAATTAAAGAACGAATGAGGGTATTACAATATGATAGGACAAAACCTTACAAGCATTAATTGCTAATCATTTAACAAAATCTATGTTTGAGACCCTTTGAGTTGTGCAAAACCTTAAAAGAATATGTTTCTTTAGATTTTTAAATCAAGGGAGGGAAAGTGGTTTCAGTTCAGGCTATAGGGATATAATTATAGAACATTTTAGGACATGGAGTCCCACTATACTCCTACATTAAGACAGGTTAAACAGTTTTGGGCCCAGTTATAGAAAAGGAATTGGATCAGGAGACTTTTAAAAGTATTAAACAACCCTTTTCTAACACTGAGATTAAAGAGGTTATAAATTCCCTGAAACTCAATGTTGCCCCAGGTTTAGATGGACTTTCTAACCCATTTTATAAAAGGTTTCAGTCAGAAGTGGTTGATTGTTTGGAGTTGGTCTTTAATTTCTTTTTAAAGGAGGAGGTAAGCCCCAGGTCCTTTTCAGAGGGTTTGCAGACATATATATATAAGTCAGGAGATAAGGGAGAGATTAAGAATTGGAGGCCAATAACCTTGCTGAATTCTGATTATAAAATTCTCACAACTTTGATCAACAATAGATTAAAAGCTTTGTCTGAAGTGATGTTTACTCCGGTTCAGCACTGTGGTATTCCTAATAGGAAAATTCAATCAGCTTTATGTCTAATAAGGGATATAATTGAACAGGTGAATGACATAGGGGGGAAAGGCTATATAGTATCGTTGGATTTAGAAAAAGCATTTGATAGAGTTAACCATTTTTTTTGTTTGCCACTCTAGAATTTTTTGGGGTCCCGGAGGAGATACTGAATTTAATTAAAGGGGGGGTGGGGATGGATGATAGGGGTTTCTGGAGCACAAGGGATGGGAAGGTCTCTGCACCCAACTAAGGATCTAGGTTCAAGCAGACTTGATAGACCATAAGGCCTAATCTGCTGGCAAATAGTATGTTAGTATGTTAGTATGTTATATGATTCTGCTCAGGTGTTCCCATTTATTAAAGGAGAATTGGGGAACAGTTTTAAAATGAAATGTGGGGTATGACAAGGTTGCCCCTTAAGCCCCCTTCTTTATAATTTTTCTTTGGAACCATTGCTTAGAGCAGTGAGCTCCTCTCCGCTGTGGCAGGGGGTAAACATCCCTGGTACAAATTCATTTATTACCATTCAGGCTTATGCTGATGATATATGCCTCTTTTTTACAAAATACTCTCAAATAAAGGTATTTTTTTCAGTTTTTGACACATATGCGGGTTTATCTAATGCGTAGTTAAATTTAAAGAAGACTAAAGGTTTATTATTGGGTAGGTTTCAATAAGATCCGTTTATTTTAAATCAATAGAAATGACTTCAGAGCCTTTAGCAATTTAGGGGTAATCTTTGGGCCCCAGAACTGCCCAGTGGACAATTGGAAATTAGTGTTGATAAAATAGAAACTAAAGTTAGTAGATGGAAAAGGTTTAAGTTTACTAAAATCAAACGGATTCAAGTTTTAAAGTAATTCATATTGCCAAGTTTACAGTATTTAGCGGTGATTTACCCTTGCCGCTCAGTATGAGACGAGGCTTTATAGTATTTGTTTCAGCTGTTATGGGAATAGATTGAACCCTGTTAAAAGAGGGTTTACATATTTGGAAAGGAAACAGGGAGGTTTGGGGATGGTAGATCCGGTTGTTTTTTGTTTTTCATTATTTTTTTCCTTTTCATTAAAATATGGTTTAGGTCCTTCAAGATGTCAGGAGAGTTTTTTCTTTAAAAATTTAATGAAGCGTTATTTAACAACTTGGATGCATTGTGCACCTAAATTGGCCCCACATTTATCTGTGCCGGATTATTTTAAGCCTGCTGCACAGAAATTATATAAATGGAAAGTAACCAAAAATCAAATTATAAGGAGTTCTTCAAGGGCATTGTATAAGGAAATTATGTCTTTATGTTATAGTACTGAGCCAAGCTTCAAAAATGGTCCTATAGAAAGGAAGTGGGACGTATTGGAACAACTGAATAACCCCAGGTTGCCTATATATATGCGGGAGAGTCTATGGCTCATGATGTATGGTAGATTAAATGTAGGGACGCATAAATATAAAAGGAAGAAGAGATCTTGTCCTTATCCAGAATGTATAAATCAGGAGGAAACTATGGAACATTTCTTTCTACAGTGCTCTTTTCCAATTAAATTGTGGGTTAATTTGCAAAAGTATGGGATCTACCATGGTTAGCCATGTTAAATTATGATATTTTGGTCATTGGGAGTTTTCCCATCTTTAAAACAATATGAGAAGGGTACTTTATGCAGTATTTTTGCAAGTCAAGATATTGCCTATGGCAAACAAGATATCAGTGGGTGTTATATCAAAGGAGTCCTCTTAGAAGGATTTAGATGTTATGTAACTAATGTTTTGAGTAAAAAAATTTTATCAGAGGTACAGTTGTACAATGTGGATAAAGTGAGGTTTTGGTGGAAGGGGTTTTCACATATTATTAAATATAAATAGTAGATTAGAGAAATGTTTTCCACCTAAAACTAGGCCATTTATGGTGAAAGTATCATTGTTATGAAATGGTTGGTGAGAATTGGATTGCTAAGTATTTATAAATAGGGGGGAATGTAAAATTGGTGGGAATAAAGGGAAATCATTTTCTTTTCAAAGTTGTAATTTTGATTTGTTAGTTCCCAAGGAGTTCGTAAGATATTATGGTTTTTTTTGGGTCAAGATTTATATTAGGGAACTTATGGTAGACAATGTGTAAAGCCAATTCCAGGGATTGCTTATTGCTGTTGTTTTATTTGCTGTTTTTATGTTCATTATGCAATGTTTTTTTTGTGAATTGTATTTATGTGATTATTACAATAAAAATTACCCCTACTCTGTTGGAGGCAGAGGGCACTGTGCTACTGTGAGACGAACTTGCTCAGTAGTGTGTGAAGAGCTGAGTGTGGAGGTTGTGTGGGATGCTAAGGAGTGAGTCTCCTCCTTGGCTCCCTTTGTGTCGTTTGGAATGGACCCTCAGATGGAAGAGGAGAATCAGATATAGGAAATGTTTTACATACCACAGAAAATGTATTGCAACCTGCGATAAACCAGGAACTGGCTGCGGGTCCACATAATTATGGAAACTGGAAAGATTTGGATTTTACTTTGACAACTTCTTTGCAGGAAGCAGAACAACAACAGCAGGAGAGGAGGAGGAATTTTCAGGACGGACAAGAGAGTAGGACCGTTTCTATGCAGGTACAGGAAGCGGAAGTGATTTTTCATTTTGAGGGGAAAAAAATGAAGACTGAAGATGCGAGAGAAATGAAAGAGAGTATCATGAAATTGTGGAGAGAGCCAATGTTGCTGTGAATGCTGATGAGGTTTTTTTCCAAGGAAAGAAGAGGAGGCTACAGATGTACAGAATGAGGTTACAGGAATTGGTGCTTTGCATCCCCAAGAAAATCAGAGTGACTTAACAAACTCAGGTACTGTTGCACTGCAAACTGTTGTGTTACATACAGACTCCATTTTGTTGCAATCTTCTGTAGAACAACCGTGTAGCCGAACTTTTTCTGAAGAGGTAACAAAGGACTTACAGGATAAGGTTATGGAGGGGCAAAAGCAGCAACAAACGCAGTTGCAAGTAGGAATGTCTGAAGGTGACTGGGTAGCTACGGCACTAACAGCTGCAGGATGGGTTAGAAATCCTAAGGGACATGGCTGGGATGCTAACGTTAGTAAAGATGAGTTTGTTTCATTATCAGGGAGTTCTATTTCGTTTCCAGGGGGACAACGCAATCTCTCCTTACCCCCAGGACAAATTACTCTTGTACTTGACACAGCCATTTTGCAGCATGATGACTCTCATCCCCTATTACAACATATAAGGGAACAGGAAGGTGATGTTTCCATGGATTTGGGAACCGGAGAGAGAAAGAGGGACAATATACAACAGGTAATGTTTCCAACAACTTGCAGGCCAACTCTTCTGAGAAGGGAACTAAAAAAAAACCATGGCATGGGAAAGTAACTGAACATTTATTTCCGTCTGAGGAAAGCCAGCTGTTAGAATCTGCAGAAAGAAGAAATGCAGTTCGTTTAAAATTTAGGGGTGCTATGGAGGACCTTCCAGATAGAAAGTTTGTGGGGCGGGTTCTGTTGAAAGATAGCATGAAATTTTATGCTTATGAAATTTATGCTTTAATACATGTACCGGGGATGTTATTTTGATATTAGTTTTAGCATCCAGCTGGTCTTGAACGATTTTGAAGCAATGTCTTTAATGAAGCTTCACCTTTATGGAAACCTTTTCTGGCCATTCCACTTACTAAACCCCTAATGAAGAAAATTACAGTGCTATTTAGAATGAGGGGTAAACATGGCTGACATTACCTATTGGCTAAGACAGCACTGTACTATCTAAGGTCCTCCTGAACCAATTCTAGATGAGGAACAGTTGTGGACAAGGGGACGGAAATATCAAATAGTTTTGAAATTAGTAAATGGCCAAACAAAGCATCTACCGAATTGTTTTTTTTTAGGAAGGGATAGGGGGGTAGTATTCTATCCTGGCCAGTCTAGGGCATGTTATAAATGTGGAGATGTGGGTCACTTAAGTAATGTATGTGACAAACAAAAATGTGGCTTGTGTGGGGATTTTGGTCACATAGGGGCTCATTGTAGGCAACCTTTAAGATGCAACTTGTGTGAGGAGAAAGGTCACTCTTTCCGCACTTGCTCTTGGGCCTCCCATAATAATGTGGATGTTTCAGTAAGGCATGAACAGGATGTATATGTAGCTTCCACACAAAGGGAGAAAATGAGAATTGTGGAACTACTTTCAAAAGGGCTCTTAACTGCTCCATTACCTCATGGGGACTCGAGGGAGTAGGGGTAACTGTTGCTTTGGAGAATGTTGAAGGACATGAACAGGAGGGTAGTGCAGCATAGACAAAAATGGGAGTGGATGGTATAAGAGAGGGAGTATTGGGAATGGACAACCTCAAGAGCCAGGTCAGGTAGGGACATAAGGGAATGCAGGAGTTTCAATGCCCCCCCATTGGCCAAGGCGAGACAGTTTTCCAAAGGGTTACTAGGTCCAAGGCTGGAAAACTGACTGATTCTACAGCAAAACAAGTAAAACCTGCAGAAGAAGTGGTGGTGCACAATTCTTATGCACTATTATTTGAAGAAGGCCAGGAAGAGGAGGGCGGTGATTCTGATATGTCTTCTGTAACTTCCTCTCAGGCTGATGGTACCTCTGAAACTATTTTCCCAGAGAAACAAAAACTAGGAAAAGGAAAAAAAAAGATGATAGGGTTTTGGTAGTTTTCTTTCTTCATGCTCTTACGATACTCCTTGTGGTAATGGCTATCTCTATTTGCACTATTAATGTAAATAGTAAAGCGATGGAAAAGGCAAAGTACTTTTCTAAGCCTTAGTCTAAGTAGCAAAACAATCTTCTTCTTGCAAGATACTAGGCTTCACTCACTATATGAAATCCAAATAGCACAACAAGATTGGAGGTGGGGGGTCTCTTTTTGGTCAATAGGAGTTGGGATACTTTTTAAAGGCACAGTCCAAGTATTACATGTCTATGATTTGGTGCCAGGACGAGTATTGATTATGGATGTAGTCTTAAAATACGTAGTTTTCCTGCTTATTAGCATTTATGCCCCACAAACTAAGGCAGAATGATCAGAGATGTTTAGATGTATTGACCCTTATCTATACACATCAAAGTTGGTTTTGTGGGGAGGGGATTTTAACTGTGGGCTGTCGCATACAGATTGGGGGAGACATACAAAAAAATTTATAGTGACACTAATGCACTAAAATTAATAATGCAAAGGAATGATATAAAAGACATATATGACATCTTACAAAAAGAGCCTAGTCATACTTTCTTTAAAGGGACTTTATCTACACGGATTGACTCGTGGTTAGTATCTGCCAGACTTACCTGTTGGGCAGTGGGTGTTAGGCCTCTGGAAACTTCTGACCACCTTATGGTGATTTTAACATTAGGTGAAAGGCAAAGACTACTCATAGGGAGAGGATACTGGAAAATGAACATTTCTCTTTTGCAGGATGCTATTATAGAAAAGGAGGTTAAATGAGTTATTCAAGCTAGAAAAGATTTATGTTTTCTGTATCCTAGTCCAATAGAATGGTGGGAAGATCTGAAAAAGATTTGCAGGATTGGTATGGGATGTTTACTAAAACAAAAGCAAGGAATGAATATATTCAATATCTTGGCCTACGGGCACAATATTTACATTCCTTAGCTAAAGGAGGCCTTAAGGAGGATGACAGGAAAAGGATGTTACACTTAAAGAATCAAATGAAACAATACTTAGAAAACTCAGTTAAGAAAATGGGTTTTAATCAGAAATATAACACTAAAGACACTAGAGCAGATGTAAATCCCTATGAGGAGGAATTACAAGGGGTGAGAAGCAGAATTTTTGTTAGTCTTCATGAAAACGGGGATGCATAAAAACCCAGAACCAAGACATTCTGCTTATAGTACAACAACACATGGTAGAGGTTTTTCAGAAAACTAGAGTTGGTGCATTAAACTGGAAAATGGATTTTGAGATACCAGCTTTAAATACACAGGATCAGGAAAGTTTAGTTGCCCCCATTTCAGAGTTAGATATTTTGGAAGCCATTTCACAGTTATCTAAACAAACAACACCAGAACAAGATGGGATACCGAATGATTTTTACAAACAGTATAGTGAAGTTTTGGTTCCTTGCCTAGAGGTTCTTTTTAATGCTATTTGGGAAGAAGAAAGATTGGCCCCCTCTATGCAGAAAGGAATACTGTTTTTTCTCTTCAAAAAGGGAGATCCCCTTGAAATTAAGAATTGGAGACCAATAACACTATTAAACTCTGATTATAAAATATTAGCAAAAATCCTCACAAAATGACTAGCAAAAGTAGCACAAACAGTGATCGTACAGGAACAGACTTGAGCGATACGGGGACGGAATATAATACAGAACTTAGTATTGATCAGAGAGATTGTGAGCAAAGCTTAGGGAAGCAATTGGAGGATACTTAATGACTATGGATCAGGAAACTGCTTTTGACTCAGTATACCAAGAATATCTTTGGAAGTTCTAGGTTACTATGGGGTTCCTTCAAGTTCATAGAAATAGTGAAAGTTCTATATAGGAGGCCCAAGCCATACCTTTGTAAATGTTTTTTAGGAATTCCAATTTTTTAAAGAATGGTGTCAAACAAGGTTGTCCAATGAGCCCTTTATTGTATGTCTTTGGTCTGGATCCTATATTATGGAACATAGATCAATGTTCTGAAATTGAGACAATAAGCAACAAAGATGGGCATGTTTTTCTAAATTCACAGCTTATGCGATTATTGTGTTTTCGTAGTAGCAGATGGAGCTTCAGGTCACAAGGTCTTAAATATAATACAAAATATGTATCAGGCCACAGGCATTAGATTAATATGAACAAAAGTAAAGTCCTAATTTTAGGGATAGTGAGAACATAAAAACTTTCCAACCTAATGACAAAAGATCAAGTTAAAATTTAGGTGTGTATTTTGGTACAAAAGACTCAGAGATTCAAAATTGGGATGAAGTGTATGATAAAGCCCATAGCAAAGTTCAAACTTGGTTGTCTTGGAAAATGTCTAAAAGGAAGAAAGTTTATCTTCTTAGGGCCTATATAGCACCTATCTTTTTGTATATCTCACATATAATTCCTTTGCCATATTGTATGCATACTAAAGTTCTGGGATTATTTTTTTTGGTTCTTATGGGGAAGCAGGCTAAACCCTGTCAAAAGGAATCATACATACAGACCAAGAAAGGAAGGCGGTTTAAATATGGTACAACCCATAGTATACTTGTTCAGTAATTTTTTCTTTAGCTCTGTACTTCCTTTAATCAAGATGACACCAGGGACCTTTATGTAGCTATGGGGCAAGTCTTTTTTTACGGCATGGGGTAAAGGGAAGTGGACTCCAGCGGAGCGTAAATTACCTGGATATGTTCAAAGTACACTTAAATATATTAGGACTTGGAAATTAGACTTAGCATGGTGTGCGGGGAACGGGAGGAAAGTTTTTTATAAAACAATTTTGGATACATGGTATCATGAAAATCCTGTCTTTCAGGTGCCTAATAGCATTAATGTTAGTCTATTATTGGATAACATGTTAGAGGCCAGGATACCTTGGAAAATGCAAGATTTTGCATGGCTTTGTGGTCACCAGAAATTGCAAGTGAAACATAATCAGAAGCATAAGTAATTACAGGATAGGAATGTGGGAAAATCATGTGCTGGGTTAGAGACAATGCAGCACCTTTTTTTTGAATGTGTTCATATGCAGGGATTTTGGAAATTATTATCAGATATGTGGGGTGAAAAACTAATTTTACTAATAAATTACGATGTCTTGGTTTTAGGGCAAATTCTGGCCACCTGGGCAAAATGGGCACACAGTACAATTCATGTTATGCTGGTGTGTATTAAATGGTCCATATGGCAGGCGAGATCCTTTTTCACAGAAAGGGTGGTGGATGCATGGAATGGCTTACCACAAGAAGTGGTGGCTATGAATACATTGCAGGGCTTCAAACAGGCATGGGATAGGCATAAGGGAGCAATACAAATGTCTATGAATAGATAGGCCACTGACAGAGCAAAGGCCGATGGCACATTTATAAGGTAGAAAAAGAAATGGTCAGACTGGATGGGCCTTGCGGTCCTTATCTGCCGTCAACTTCTATGTTTCTATGTCAACTTCTATGATGCCAAAGATCTTTGCAAGGTAAGGTAATTTTGCAACAAGATGTTTTGTTTAATATTCAGAGGGAACTGGATAGCATATATACATATGAAATGCGCACGCTTGAAACAGATGTGGTTGTAAAATTATGGAAACATTTTGATTGGGTGGGATAAACTTTCTAAGCAGGGAATAGGATTCTATTTTCAGTTTTTATGTGATTTCTTTTGTTTATTATTTCTTTTGTTTAGATTTATTTTTTGATCTGTGGATAGGTTTCCTGTGATGAGATTTCATTATATGTAATTTCGTTGGACTGTTTTTGAATATGAATAAAACTTTCCCCTACTCTTTTCGATAAGTGCCATGGGATCTTTAACATCCACCTGAACTACCACCAATCCAGGCAGATGGGACCTCGGTTTAACGTCTCATCCGAAAGACGGCACCTCAGAAGTGCAGCACCCTCTCATGCTGCACTATAGTGTCAGTACTGGGATATTAACCCAAGTGCCAGTTGTGGGAACTGAACTCACAACCCTCTGATCTCCCAGCCTCAGAGGTGAGTGAGCTACCTACTGAGCCACTGACTCTAAGTAGGCCATGTCCACCGCCCCACCCTGATCTATTTCTCTGGTCACCTATTCAAAGAAATCTATCAGATTTGTCAGACATGACCTCCCCCCATGAATCCATGCTGCCTCTGGTCTTGTAACCTGCTGGATTCAAGATACCCAACAGTCTTTTGCTTTGCAGTGGCCATATTAACTTACCCACTACCAACTTCAGACTGACCAGCTTATATTTTCCAGCCTCCTCTTTACTACCACTTTTATGAAGTGGGACTACATCTGCTCTCCTCTAGTTCTCCAGAACCACTCCTCTTTCCAGTGAGTTGTTGAACAGGGCAGTCAAAGGTACAGCCAGTACCTCACTGAACACCCTCAATACCCTTGTGTGTACCCCCTCTGGCTCCATAGCTTTGCCCACATTCAGATTTTCAAGTCCCTTCAGGATTCCCTCCTCTGTAAAAGGACTTGTGTCTATCTCTCTCACCCTTGTGCACCTGCTGCTTTTATGTGGCCCATCTCCTTCCCCTTCCTCTGTGAAGACTCAACAAAAATATTTGTTCAGGTTATCTGCTTTTTCCTGATCCTCCTCTGCACAGTCCCCCTCCACTCTTCTTAACATCACAATCCCTCCCCTAGTCTTCTTTACACTTACAAACAAAAAAATGTTGTGTCCCTTTTCATTACCACTTGGGCTATTCTTTACACAGTTTGAACCTTTGCACTCCTCACCACTTTTCCTGCTTCCCTCTGCTTCTGCTGATACACCTTATTGCCCCTTCCCTCTGCATCTCTTTGTACCCACTGAATGCTACCCTTTTAACTTTTGCCTTTCTAGCCACTTCCTCTAAGAATCATAGTTGTCTCTTTTTTCTCTTGTTTTTGCTTACTTCATTTGCACAGAGGTTTACTGCGTTCATTACACCTTCCCTTAACCTAGCCCACTGTTCCTCCACACCACCCAGGTCATTCCCCCCCCCCACCACCACCACTGGCTAGGTCATCTCTGAGGCATTAACCCATTTTTCTTTAAATCTGCCCTCCTGAACTCCAGGACTCTCATCCTTGAGTGGTATGCCTCCACCACCATCCTTGAACCACACTATACAGTGATCACTGGTTACCAAGTGGTCTTCCACTGTGACTTCTGCAATACAGTCCCTCTTAGTGAGCACAAAGTCCAGTAGTGCCCCATCACCAGTGGGCTCCCTGACTGGCTGCCTAAGAAACACCCCCTGCAGGGAGTCTAGGATGTCCATTCTTCTAGCTGAAGCTGTGACTGGGAGGCTCAGGTCTACATCTGGCAGACTGAAATCCCCCACCAGCAGCACATCCCCTTTTTCTGCCATTGTGCTAATGGCTTACACCAGTGCCTCAACCAGTTTCTCCCTGTGCTGAAGGTCTGTATATCACACCAGTGCAGGGGTGTAGCCAGGGATTTCAGATCTGCACACCAAGTGGACTCACTACTACCCCTTCCCCCCTTGTTAGATGTGCTACCCCCCCCAGGGTGTAGCCAGACAATATATAGATGTTCACCAGGACCGTGTTTGTTTCCTCATTTGGCAGAATAAATATAACTTTGTATCTCATGACAATGGTTGTTGCCATGCATGGGTAGATACAAATGCCATGCACTGTTCCCTAAGACACCCACATACCAGCCCAAAGCCTGTAAAGTTGTATTGTCCTTGGGATGCAAAGAGAGTATTAGTGACCAGTCCTTCTAGTTTCAACTCCTATGAATAAAATTACAGAAAGGTTCAGCATTTTCTTTGTTAGTTTTCATGGAAAAAAGGAAGCAGTTCAGAGCCTATTGGCTACCCCCCTTAAATAAAATTGCACACCATGGAGTACCTGGAGCATGCCTGGCTACACCCATGCACCAGTGTGAATAGTGGCTCTGGTTCCTGTCTCCAGGGTGACCCACAGTACCTCCAACCCCTCCATTGCTTCTAGATTCCCAGTGTCCCCATCACTTTGATACTCTCCTTTACATACAGCACCACACCTCCTTCCTTCCTTCCTCCCCCACCCTATCCTTCCTGAACTGCATATAGCCTGATATGGCCATGTCCCAGTCATGATTTCCTGTGCATCATCACTCAGTAATGGCCATGATGTCCAGGTCTGGCTCTGCCATGATGGCCTCTAAGTTTGGAATATTATTTCCTGAACTTCTCGTGTTTGCACACATGGCCTTGCACACGTTCATACCACTCTGCCTACTACTCCATTCTTTCTTTTTAGCCCTGCCTCCTTTTCCCCTCTCCATTATTTTCCACCATACAACTTTTTTTTCTTTATTTTGCACCCTGGGGGATTTCCACCCTTCAAGTCCTCCCTTCTCTATGCTTCAGTTTGTTGGGAGGGTGCAGTTTATGCCTCCATGATTTCTTCTACCGCCCCCACAGCTAGTATACATATTTATCAAAGTAACATTTAAACCATCCACTGAGGACTGCAGTTCTCCTCCTAGATGGTTGCAGTTCCTCTCCCAGATGGTTGCAGGCCATCACCCCTGTAGAGGCCCTGGTCCCTCTAGTGCACCCTATCCTCCCTCAGTCATAGACAGGCAGCACCTTAGCAAAAGCCACTGACTATGCTATCTGCCTAAGATCCCTCCCCAGATCCCTGAAATCTCCCTGCACAATCCCAGCCCTGTCACTAGTCAGGTCATTAGACCCCATGTGGACAATGACATGCAGCTCCCCCTCCTGCCCGCTGTCCTAGCAATCCTCAGGATCCACTTTTCATCCCTCCGAGCAGAGGTACCAGGTAGGCACCTCACCTCCCTCTTTCCCTCCTTTCCTGTTCTCAGATCTGCCCGCTTACAGTCTAGTCCCCCACCAGAAGTTACTTCCACCTGTGCTGGGGTTCTCTACCTCCCACTTTGGGGCTTCCCTATGGAGAACCCTCACATATTCTCTGGCCACTACTATGAGTGCCTCCTGCAGGCAATCCCATCCTGCTAGAGCAGTGAATGAATTTCATAGTGGCACAGAGTAAAGAATGCAATCCCGACCAAGGGTTGCCAGACATCTGGCTTTACCTGGACATGTCCTCTTTTTAACGTGTGAAATTTCATCCGGGTTGATTTTTCTTTATGTGCTCTCTTGACTGGATTTTTGGGCTTGGCACTCTAAGTCACACTGACTAGTTGTTTGTTGCCAAGTGACCAGAACTGCAATGGTCCCATACCATGCAGTCACGGGTTTAAAGAAAAGAACTCTAAATTCTCATCATGCCATGTGTGCTCTAGCCTTGCTATTTGCGCATGACAGAGAGCATCAGTTTTCACCTGGACACTGTATTTTGTGCAGAGCAGAACTGAGTTGTTGCCAGTTAGTTGCCAGCAGTCAAAACTTGTCTCGATCCTGAGTTGTTGCCAGCAGTCATCCCGTCTCAGTCCCGAGACTCCCAGACCAGAATCCGCAAATCTGATCCTGAGCCTGGTTGTGACTGACAGTCACTGCAGCAGCTGCAGCCTCGTAACCCAGTCCCAACTTCACTGGACTAGTGTGACACTGTGTGGAGTGACAGTCATGTGTGAATTTGAACAGACTGGAGATGAGTGGATTGCAAAACAGAACAGAAAGGACTATATTTGGTAAGACTTTGTTTGCTGAATTAGTTTCTAAGTTTCCTTATTGTTATGATTGATTATTAGTATGGAAAACAGACACAATCGATACATCAGTTTTAATTCCAGTCCATGCAGTTCATAAATCTCTTTGTTGGTTGCTGTGAGTTCTGCTGGTTCATATGCCATTCTAGATTACTGGCAGTTTAAGCCAAGTACGTGAACGGTTAGTTTGTGCTGGCAACTAGTGAGCAGGCAAGGTTATTAATATAGTAGGTTTGTGTAGTCTGCTCTCTCCTAGATTTGCAAACCTGGTGAAACATAAGATAATAAAGGTTTTGGATTTCTAAACAGTTGGCAATACTGGCATACCTCTCAACATCTAGACCATTGGTCTTTATCTGCAAAAATGTCTATGTTTCTATGTAGCCTTCTGTCACTGAAATGTGGGACACTGATCCTTGAAACGCAGAACAGTGGGCCACTGGTCCTCATAATATGGGACTGCTCATCAAACATGGAGGTAAAGCTGCTGTCAGTCTGCTGGCTGTAGTGCCACTGCTCACTTGAGGGGTGCAGCCAGTACTGTGCTTGCAATCCATCCTGGGTACGGCTGGGGGGTGTGGCCAGGACTGGGGGGGGGTTCACCTTCATCTCAGCCCTGAAATTAATGTCCTCTTCTTTGAATCTCAAAATCTGGTAGCCCTATCCCAACCCACCACCCCCACCCTTCCAGAGCCCACCACAGTCCAGTTCCTAGGCATCCTCCGGGGCAATGGTTGTAGACTTAGTGGATGCTGGGTGGGGGAAGCAGCTCCCCAAGTCCTAGCTAGCTTGTTCCAGAGTCCAGTGACCTCCTCCCTCAGCCCAGAGAGGTGCATACAGATGGGGCAGCACCTCAGACTCCAGAAGGTCTCTCTGAAGACTGCCATTCCACAACCACTGCACTGCACCACTCCTAGCATTCCCATTGCTGCACTCACTGTGTTTACTGGAATTTACTTTGTACCCTTATCCTAGATGGAGTGTTTCTAATTTTCCCCTTTTTTGTTTTACTTAACCTCTTTGTATTGTGACACTAGACAGAGTGATTTAGTTTTCCCCTGTTAGTTTTCTTTTCCTCTTTGTACCCTTACTCTAGATAGGGTGTTACCTCTTTCCCACACTATAGGTGACTCTAGTTTTCCCATTTTAATTTTACCTTTACCCCATCGTATCCTTACCCTAGATAGGGTGTTTCCTCCTTTCCCACACAACAGATAGCTACTGTTTGCATGAATTGTTTCCTCCCTGCTATTGCCCCATTTACCTTCTTCTGTACTCTCCTACTCAGGCAATAGCAAGTAAATAGGCACTTTACCTTACATTAGTAAACTGGCAGCGTTTCCTGCAGGCCTACTGTCACCTGCTGATGTCTGTCAATGCCTAAGATGACAGTCTCTAGACTTGTTCCGCTCCTATGCTTTTTCACTCACATACTGGGAACTAGCGTGCTGAAAAATGCTGGAGTGGCTGAATTTATAGAGATGCAGGAGACTTCTTGGAGCCGTGTGATTGGCTGAGCCCAGTCACGTAACTCTGGTTACTCGGCTGCCTCATGGAAAGTCTGGCTTCCTGTTATGGTCCCCTTGGACCCTAAAAAATCCTGCCTGTAAGTGAAAAAGAATAAAAATTGTTATGTGCACCAAAATTTGACTGTACTGTGGTGGTGCTTAGCACATTGTGACCTACATGCCAAGATCGAACTTAATAATCAAAGGAACCCTCCTTTTAACAACCATCCATCCAATCAACTATTGATGATTTGTCATGCTCTTCCTATTCGATGACTTGTGTTTTGAATTAACTCTCATGTCGGTTTACCTGTTCCTTGAGGTATTGTAACCCCACCCTGGGTCACACCTGGAAATGGACCTCAACTCAGTGTGCCTTGCCCAGTTACCAAAATTGTAAATAAAAAATAAAATAAACAATAAACATGGCTGTCCCCAGCTCTCCATCAGTATTCTTACCTGTTTCTGAACTTCCATTGTCCTATAAGGTCAGGGAGCAATTTTCCATGTATGCTACAGGTACCGGGTTAATATAATGCTGCTGAAATAGCACAAGGCTAACTACGCAGTCTAAAGCATGGAATGAATTACAGCAGGGGAGCAGATAGAGGGGACAACTGTCCCAGGCCCAGTGGCTCACAGGGGCCCATAGGGAGACCTGTGACAGGGGATGTGATGCTAATGGAGGCCCAGTCCTAAAGATGTGGGAAACTACCGCTACCCCTGTCACTCACTAGGAACTGGAGGAAGGGCTGAAGAGGCCACATGTGTTGCGCCTGGCTGAGCTGCTTCTGTAGTGGAGTGGCTAAGGCAGAAGCACCTGGCTCAGTGGAGACCCAAAGATTGGGGTTTGAGTCCCCATCTCCCAAAAGACTAAGTTCCCCCACTCCCAAGTTTCCCTTTTTCCCCTCGGTCCACACTCCCCTTGGAGTTTGTTAATTTAGTTGGGGGGGATGGGAGCAAAGCCCTCCACATCGGTGGGGGGTGAGATCCCTCCTTAAAAAACATAGAAATGGGAATATTTCCCATTTCTTCATCTGGTGTGCACTGTTGTTGTTTCTGTCAGTGTTTTTACCAACTCTGTTTTTATGTTTGCTGTTTTGACTGTGGCATTGCTTTGCTGTGTTATTTTTCATGCCACATTATGACCCCGTGCACTTGCTACAGTAGTGCATTTTAGTCACAAGAAATGTGAAATTAAACAGTTGTGTTCAGATACAGCTGAGGATACTGAAAACAGTTTGGGGATGGGAAGTTAAAATGAGAGCCCCTTAAATTATTTTAAATCTAAAAAATGTAAAAGCAAGCTCAGTATGGGGAAACAAGAGAATCTTACAAGACAGGAGAAAAAGGATACACTAAAATGGAAAAAAAATGTATGGATTCAAAGTTTTCACTATAACATGCACTGGTGTTTTAATATAGTAAGTCACATTTGTCCCTTTAATGGTTTTCTTTTGGGCATATTTTAATTAATGATAAAAATGTTTCTCTATCATTAAAAATGTATTTTCCACTGCAAGACATGGCAGGTTTGCAATTAGGTGGAAATTCTTTTCAGGATAAAGAGTGCGTGCAAGGATTTTTATTTCTGATCAGTTTAAATCACATGTGCCCTGAGAGACTCATGACTGCATGCAAGGAATTGTTTTCCTGATTAGTTTAAATCATGTATTTCCTGAGAGACTACAGATGAAACAAAAATACACTGTTATCAGTCTTTGTTGGAATAGAGAAGATGTCATGGAGATGGGCATGTCTTCTTGCTAAAGTGCCCGTCTGGTTTCCTCTGTACGTATTTTGTTCATCAGTCTTCATCATTATTAGCATTCTTCTTTGTTTACTGCATAGCCAGCCTCACCACAATCAAATTAAAGAACATCATAGACTTGGTTTATAGAATCATGGAAACAGAAAACGTAAGCAGATAAAGGCCAAATAGCTCAGCTACTCTGTCCAGACCTGTCTAGTAATGCAGCTGATGATCCTTTGTCAGCCCTCTGCTCTTCCTGTCCCTCCCCAACTGTCCCCATATGCTCTTTTCCATGTGTCTGTCCCACTCCGTTTTGAACCCTCTTACTAGTTCAGTGCAGATTACCTCTTTTGAATGTTTGTTCCACACTGCCACCACCCTTTCCATCAAAAAGCACTTCCTGACATCCTTTATGACCCCCCCACCAATTTCATAGCGTTCCCCCAGTGCCTGTGTTATCAGTCATTGTGAACAACACACTGCTGTTTAACCCATATGGCCTTGGAGGCAGGGTTGTAAGAATTATTTATAGTGTATGGTCGAATGTTATGGATAGAAATCCATAACTAGAATGGAATTATAATAACTGGTCAGCAATTTTTTCCATTGCTTGACCGAGTTATAATTTCCCGTTATAACTTCCGAGTTATAAAGGGGAACACACACTGAGTCAGTCAACAAAAACTGCTCCCTAATTGGCTGTGCGTGTTGTCCTGGGTGGGCTATCAGTTTCTGAAACATGGCGGTTTATTACCAGCTTAGCGAGAGTCAGCAGAGAAGTCATCATTGCTTCTTTTATTTTATTTTTTTTTTAAAAGCAAAATGCAAGTTCTACATTAAAAAAAATCTGCTTCATCCTACCATCCTGATGCTACAGCTGCCACCAAGAATGATTTTGAAGTCACTCAGTAAGGTAAGCGTTTTCGCAAGTGTGTGGCCACGTAACTACACTGCTCTCCAAAAAACAGCCAGCAATAATTAAAAAGAAAAAGCAACTAAAAAAAAAAACTGTCACAGAAAATTAGAGCGACAGAGAGAGTGTGTGTGTGTGTGTGTGTGTGTGTGTGCACGTGTGTCTGTGTCTGCCTGCATGACTGAGAAAGAGCACCAGTAAAGAGTGTGGCAAAAAAATTGTTGACCAGCAATTATAAATAATAAAAGATGGGGAAGTGTGCTTAAATTCGAAGTTAATGGTTGCCCTCGGTGTGGGATGCTCACACCTTGGGCAACCATTAATTTCTCATTAAGCACACTTCCCCATCCATTATTGTATATGTTATGCTGCAGTAGCTATGTCATAACAGCTGTTATGCTGCACTAGCTATGTCACTACTGCAGCATAACAACTTGGAATGCTGCCACATAGTTGCTTTCCTCAATCCAGTTAAGATGGAAGTTGTGTTTTTTTCAAACCTGAACTTGCAGAAACATCTGCAGCACACTGTGTCAGTTAAAAAAAAACAGAAAATATGAACATTTCTATTGTCTGTTGTCTTCTCCAGATGGTTTTGTGTGATTTTCTATGCTGTGACTGCCAGTACACTATAAAAGATTGTGTATGAGCAGTCATACACAAGCAAGGAAATTCATGTATCTTGAGGTTACCTTGGTAACGAGTGCCTCTTGAGCTGCGCTCTCTAGGTCATCTGTTACCAAGGAAACCTCTCGATACAAGAATATCCTTGTTACGTATGACTGCTCATACACAATCCTGTATGTGAAAGATTCTAACTAATTTAGAACTCAAACACTAGGGGGTTCACAAAAGGATTCAAATCACAGAACCTTTGTTCTGTATTCTTCCTTTACTGTCAGCTTTTCCTCCTCCCTCCCAGCTGGCACTGGTGCTACAGTTTTCATGTTGGGGGGGGCGGCACTCCAGAGTTACCATCACCTGACCAGCTGCTATGTGATCAGGTGGTGGAGGGTTAAGCCTTGCAGGAGCCATCATTCTGCAGGAGAAGTGAAGTGCAGCTGCATGTAACTGCAGCTAAGATTGAGGAGGACGTGCTGCATGCTGCCTGCTGAGTCGCATTGACTAGTGCTCTGCTCTGCTGAGAGATTGCTGCCTTCTAATATTCTAAATAAAAAGAGTGTATTTTTTTTCTTTTAATTGTTGCCTTGTTCATTAAATAAAAAAAGGTTGCCTAAGAGGAAAAAAAGAAGGGGAGCCGGGGAAATGGTGGGACATTCAGTAAATGAAAAAAGGTTGCCTAAGGGGAAAAAAAAAGGAAGAGGGAACGGAGGGGAAATAATGGGAAAAACAGCTGGGGCTCAGGAGGGAGATCACCCTGGCTGGGGGCAGAGGGAAGAGAAAAGAGATTAAGGGACTGGGAGAAAGCCAACAAACTGGGAGGGAACAAATTAAAATATATTCCACAAAGTAAAAAATCGTAAGCCAGGACTGTGCTGAGTGGGTCCTTTCACCAAATCTTCAACAACAAGGCAGTTACTTAGTTTTTTTTTTTGACACTGACAGTATTCACTGTGTTGTTATGTGACTCCATGTCCTGTGGCATACTGTGGCCAGCCCATCACCCTGATGTGTGTCCTTGACTGCACTGTGCCCTACCCAGTGTGTATGTGACACTGTGCAGCCCCGTAGTCAGTTGCATTGTGGTATCCTTAAAATATGTCAGAAATATATTTCCCTGTTGGTAGGAGAAACAGAAAAATTCCTTTCACTGTTTTCTGTGACTCCATCTCCTGTGCTGTACTGTGGCCAGCCCATCATCCTGCTGCAGTGTGCCCTTTAACTTCACTTACCCAACCCAGTGTGTGACCGTGTGCAACCCAGCACTCAGTTTTGTGGTATCTTTAAACACATGCCAGAAATACCTCTCTGTTGGGAGGAGAGATATTAAAATTCCTTACTCATTGTGTTGTGTGACTTCATCTCCTATGTGGTATACTGGTGGGCAGCCCATTGTCCTGCTGTGTGCTCCTTGACTGCACTGTACCCTGCTTAGTGTGTGACCATGTGCAGCCCAGCACCCAGTAGTGATGTATCTTTAAACACATGCCAGAAATATTTTCTTGTTGGGAAGAGAGACAGAAAAATCCCTTACTCACAGTACAAAAAAATCTGTGTACACTGTGTTGTGTGACTCTGTCTCCTACGTGGCATACTAGCAGCCCATCTTCCTGCTGTGTGCCCTTTGTCTGCACTGTACCCTACCTAGTGTGTGACGGTGTGCAGCCCAGCACCCATTTCTGTGGCACTGTACCTGTTAATACATGCCAGAAATATTTTCAGGGGAGACTTTGGGAGGAGAGAAAAATACCTTAAATAATTTCATGACATGTAGTTCACTATTATCTTCATTTTGGCAGCACTATTAAAAAAACAGATTTCGAGTTCTAAAAAGTTCTAAAAAAGATTAAAACCCTAAAACATTTTCAAAAGTTCTAGACTAGAACCCAGAACTTTAGAGTGTTCTGACAACCCTACTTGGAGAACTAAGGAGAAGAGAAGGTTTTAGTCAAGTGGGTGGGGAATTGGCTAGGGGAAGGTATCAGAGGGGGGTAGTAAACTGGGCCAAATCTGGGGACAGGGGAATCATGAGTGATCTGCCACAGTGATAAGTGATCTGTGGTAGTGTATCTAGGATAAGATGTGTCTCTTCACTGATGACAAAGCTGTGGGAAGGGATGAGGGGACTTTAGAAGGGCCTAGAGAATCTGGAAAAGTGGTCAAAAATCTGGCAGCTGAGGTTCAACACTAAGAAGTGCAAAGTGATGCACTTAGGAAAAAGGAACCCATGCATGGAGCATTAGATGGGAGATAATTTGGGCTGGTTGACCAATAATATACTGGTTCAGGGCTGTAAATCTTCATTGTATAGCTTAATAAATATAAGGGATGATATTAGGTTATTATGTTCATCAAATATGCAACAGTTATCTATTTCTAGATCTATTACCTGTATGGGTGAGAGAGCTTTTTCCTCACAGTGTCCAATTTTTGGAATACATTGCCTATTGATTGGATATTACTTATGGTCATGAACATGTTAAAAAAGCTTTGTTCCATCACCTGCAACTTTCTGCTGTGCGTAACTGCTTTTATGTACTATATTGTACTATTTTATATATTGTATTATTGTTATTAATGTATTTTGTATAATGTTTGTATTTTTATGACATCTAAGCTTCTTTGTGTATGAAGCTCTGGGTCGATCCTGAAAAAGGTCCTTGGTCTAGTGATCTTACCCGGTAAATAAAGTGAACTGAATTGAAGGTGAGACTGGCTACTACAACAAAGGAGAGAGATCTGGGGGTCATCATCAGTGACTCTTTCAAGCAAACCAGACTGTTAAATAAAGTATACAGTAAGGCATCAAAGATGCTGGGGTGCATCTTGAGTAGTTTTGATATGAGAAGAAGCAAAGTGATACTATCCTTATACAACATCTCTAGTGATACTTCAACTGAGAAAGGACATAGACTGAAGTAGGAATACAGAAGGGACACACAAATGATACAGGGCTAGCAAAATAGATCCTATGAGTAATCACCAGTGGCCCTGAACATATACTTGCTGGAAGACAGATGTGAAAAGTGGGATATGACAAAGACATGTAAGTTTCTGAAGGATATACAGAGGGTGAACAGTGACAACCTATTCATCAGAGATAGAGATGCAATCACAAGAGGGCACAATTGGAGGGTAGTGGGGGTGGGGGGGTAAATTCGAAAGAGACATGAGGAAGTGAGAGCCCTAAACCATTTTACTGATACATTTAACTCTGCAATAGACACGGCCCCTTTAGATGCTCTAGACTTCATTGATCCTATCTTCCCTGGATCACATCTGATCTCATTGACCGCTTCCATTTAAAAGATGCAGCTTGGGCTAGGCACAAAGCTTCTGTGATGCCTTCTGATAGGTAAGATTTCACTAGACTCTGGAAATATTGTACTGAAGCCACCCAGCAGGCTAAGGCTGCCTATTTCCAAAATTAATTCTTATTCCGTGGCTCAGACCCTTCTAAATTTTGGAAGGCAGTTCACTTGTCCCCTTAACACCTCTCCAAATGCTTTGGGCTCACAGAGTGACATATGTCACCCCTTATTTGCTGATGCACTAAACCAACTGCTCATAGATGGCCCAAGGGCCTTCACATACCTCTTTCAGTAGCCACTAGCATTCCAATACCTCCTTTAACTTATGGGTCATTCAGTCTCTCACCCATCCATGAAATGGACATCCTCAGAGAATGCCTCTCCCTTATTATTCTCCCTTCTGGGGGATCTGATGGCCTCTCACACAGACTCCAAGCCACTGGAGCTCCAGCTCTGGTCTCTCATATCACCCACATTTTTAAGTAATCTTTGGCCACTGCCACCTTCCCTTCAAGTTGGAAACATGCTCTTGTTCCACATCATAAAGGAGGCATCACTGATGCCCCAGCAAACTACTGTCCCATATTTCTAACCCCTTCCTTTCTAAAATACTTGAGGGGCTAGTCAGTAAACAACTCTAATTATTTTGACTATTCAAGCTTCTTCACCCATTTCCAATTAAGCTTCTGCCTGGTTTATTCCACTTCTACCTCCCTGCTCAGAATTACTGACAACATCCATTTACACATGGATGCCAGCCAAGGGACCAGTGCAATTTTCTTTTTCTTTTTTTTTTATACAGTTTTGTATTCTTTGAGCTAGCTCTATCAGCTCATGTTGCCACCTCCCCTCAGCTGGCACCCACCTCCCCAAGACCAATCTTGAAGAGTCCCTTCAGATTGTACCCCCATAGTGGGGCCAGAGGGGAATGGGCCGACCTCTCACCAGCACGCATATCCAGATGGTACCAGGTGTTTGGGTGGTGGGGGGGTCCAGGGAGGTGTGCAGGGCTTCATTCTGCCTTTGAATCCCTATTTCTGCTTTTTTCCCCAACCCCTGCCTTGGAGTCACAGCAGGATGTGCACGTGAAGGAGTGTGCATCCTCCAGATCCACAGCCCTACCCATCAAGTCGCTCATTGCCTGCACTACCACTGGGCCTTCACCTGGTGGCAGTCAAAGGCTGATACAACTGGCCACCCCTCCCCAGAAGAGGAGAGCAGTCCCTGGGATGCGCAATACTCTCCCACCACACAGACTTCTAACAACCCCTGCTTGTTCCCAAACATGGGTCACAGGAGTGGCAGAAGGTAGGGCATTCAATGCCTTAACCCTCCATGACACTTATCTGGTGACCAGTGCAATTTTCACAGACTTTGCTAAAACATTTGTTACAGTCATTCATATGCTGCTCTTAGCCAAGCTAGCCCCTTCTAGTGTCTTTGGCTCTGTGTACTAGTTCAACTCTTACTTCTTTGATAGGACCCAATCAGCCAAATTAAGGTCCTCAGTTTTCTTTCAGCTCCCATTCTCTTAGGGGTTCCCCAGGGGTTAGTCCATGGCCCCTTTCTGTTCTCTGCCTGCATTAATGAAGTAACTGCCTAAAAATGTGCAACCCCCTCTTGTATGCAGATGATACAATAATTTTCACCTCTGGTATCTCGCTCTCTCACACACTGAGCTCTCTCGTTAGTCTGACTTCATTAATGTGCAAATAAGGTTCCTCACCAATCTGCTAGCTATGAACCATAAGAAAACATTTACTATGTTCTTTGACACTATCCATTGGTTGTGCTCAACCTCCTCTATTCTGAAGCTGAGCTTCTTATCTGGGGACTCCATTGACTCCATACTTTCCTATAAATATTTTGGGGTCTACAGTAGATCAACAGCCAGACTATTCACTTCACATAAACTACATAGTGCTAAAATGTTTTGCCGAACTAGGGGCTCTCTACAGGATTAAAAGTTGGCTCCCTTTTAAAATCAGAAAAATGGTGGTTGAGCACTCGATGTTCCCATTACTTGACCATAGGGATGTAGTTACCTCTGGAGCCTCCTCTGTACTAGCTAAGCTCACCATCTTCTTCAACTCTCTCTATAGATTTGTGTTGGCCTGCCATCACCGTATCCATCATTGTGTAATGTATAAGGATCTAGACTGGGCCTCCTTCCCTCCCTGTGAGGGAATCCCTCCATATTGCTTTGCTAGGCACCAAATACCTGTCTAGGAAACTATCGGGATATCTCAGTGACTTATTTCTACCCTCTTCCAATCCCCCATATTCCTTAAAATGGGAGACTGGATAAAGACTACAAATTCCTAGGTTCCTAAGTGTAAGATTCCTGCAGGACAAGCCTCTATCAGGTACAGGCTTCCCCATATATGGGGGATTCTCTCCCCACCTCCATTACCCATTTCCAATTTGTAAAGATTGAGCTTAAAGCCCCTTATTCATTATTTGTTTATTTAAAAAGTTTAACCAAGAAGTACATACTGAGCTGATAACAGCTTGTTTCCAGCTAAGTCCTGGGGGAGAGTGGAGTGGAAGATATCTAACAATATAATAAGGTAAATACAAAATAAGAAATACAAGCAGAATCAAGAATGCAAGGCAAAGAGTAAATGAAGGCAAAACTAGAGAATTAAAACACTCTCAATATATACAAAAAAAATGAAAACAAAAATGGAACAGCAAGACAGGGCAAGACTAGAGAACTGAGAAAGGAGGAGGGGTCAAAGGCAGTTGCAAGTAGGATGACAAAAGTCAGAAAGAAGAGACTTTAGAGTGGTGGAAGATGAGGTAGACTGAATAGAAAGGGGAAGGTAGGACCAAAGTTTAGGAAAGTGGTAAGAAAAAGCAGATTGACCAACAATAGGTTTTCTAGGAGGGATATTAAGAGAATATAAAGTATTGTTGCAAAGAGAGTAAGAGGAAGAAGGATGAAGGGGAACAGGGATTTGAAATAAGAGGGAAGGGTGCCAAACCAGAATTTGGACAAAAAAAAGACAAATGGGAAAGGCACCAAGCATCAAGAGATGTGAAAGAAAGAGCTGATTAAAGACTGCAGTGGTGAGTATGATGGGGCAATCTAAAGAAAAATGGCAGAAAGAATGAAAAAGGAGGTCCAGTCTGGCAAGGGAGGTTTAAGGGGCACTACAGAAGACTAAGTCACCGTAGTCAAAAATTGGAAGGATAATTTTTAGAACAATTTCTTGGCAGGCGGGGAGTGTAATACACACTTCGTTCCTATACAAAGCACCAAGCTTAAGATGAAGCTTATGGTGAATTGCATCAATATGCACAGAGAAATCAAGATGCCAGTCAAGGCAGACCCCAAGGTACTTAAAGGAGGAGACATCCTCAAGGATAGAACCATCAAGGGTTTTAAATAGGGGAAGAGAAGTAAGTTTGTCAAGCCTCTGATGGGTACCAAAAGTCACAGATCCTGTATTTTTTGGCATTAAGAGACAGTTGGTTTACCTTGAACCAATGCTGAATGTTGTCAAAATCTGACTGAAGTCTGGTGGTAAGGTCATGGGGAGAGGAGCTACAAGCAAAAAGAACTGTATCATCAGCATATACAGTATATGAATGGATGTGGAGGAACAGACAGAGGGTAGGTCATTTAGGAATATAAAGAAGAGACTGGGACCCAGGACAGACCATTGAGGGACGCCTGAGCTAATGGGAAGAGAAGGATAAACACATTTACCTATCTGGACAGCTTGAGATCTGCCTTTAAAGTATGAACAAAACCAGCTGACTGAAGAGTCAGAAAGGCCAGCAACTTAAAGTTTGTCCAGTAGAAGGGGATGCACCACAGTATTGAAAGCTTTAGCAAGACCAACAAAAATGGCAAGTGATCAGTCCTTTAGCCATGCCTGTAAGTATGGAATCAGTGAGCCGAAGGAGGGAGGTAGAAGTGGAGTGGGATTTCCTAATGCCAGCTTGGAAAGGGTGAAAAAGGAAGAATTGTCAAGAAAAGAAGTAAGTTGAGATAGAACAATAAGGTCCTGTAACATAGCCAAGGTGGAAGGGAGAGCGATAGGATGAAAGTCACCAGGAGAAGTGAGATCACCCCCTTTTTGAATGGGTATGACAGTAGCTTGTTTCTAGACATCAGGAACAGTAGAAGTGGAAAAGGAGAGATTTAGAAGTAAGGTAATGGGAAGACCAATGGCAGATATAGAGTGAAGGACAAGCTTAGGATCAAGCCCACCAGGACCACCTCCCTTTAATGGATTAAGGGAAAGCAGGGCCTTTAGGGAAACAGCAGGAGAGACAGCTGGGAAGAAGGAAAAAAGGAGAAGAAGGCAGGGAGGAATGAATGAGAGAAAGGGCACAGGTAGTAAAGTAGCAATTAAAAGAGTTGGCAACAGTGGAAGAGTCAGAAATAAGGCAGTCTCAAATCATTAGAGCGGGAAAGGGAGACAAGTTCTGAGGGGGTAGAAAAGGAAATGGATAACCTTCCAAAATTGGAGGGATTATTTATGTTGTTTTGGAGCATGGAACCAAAATACACAGACTTTGCAAGTTTGACAGCTTTAGTACAGGTGTTACAGAGACATCTGTAATGGATCAGTGAAGACTGGGAGCCAGTGAGCTTAAAAGTACGCCAGGCAAGGTCTCTGGAGCAGAGACAAGTAAGTATCTCAGACATTATCCAAGGAAGGTGTGAACCCTGCACTCTGGTTCTATGCAGGGGTGAATAACTATCCTATACAGCCAAGAATTTAAACTGAAATTAATGTAGAGAATAATTTATATTATACAATAGCAAGAAAATTTCCTCCTCTCTGATTGGCTGGAATGGCAAAGTACCCGTGATGTTATCCTGGCATATCATCACGGGTATAGTGCCATCCACATCAAAACCTGAACACAACCTTAGTATCCCTACACAACAGCGGACAGACTGACAGCCTTCAGAGACACATCCCACTACTCACATGCTGAAATATCCTGAGGTAAACTTTACTCTCTTCAGAATGGAAGACATCCAGAAGTGGTTTTCCTCTGAAAAAGAAAATACAGCACCACCTGAGCAACTGAAAAAGAAACCAGAAAAATGAAGACACATCCAGCTTCCTGACGACGACCTTGACAAGCTGGAATGTGACAGAAATGAGCTCTCTACAAAGCGCCAAACAACATGGTCTGTCAATGCCATGAAGGACTGGCTGTCAGAAACGGGTACAGAAATAAACTTTACCACAATAAATGCCTCTGAATTAAATACAGTTCTCCGGAAATTCTATGGTTCAGTCCGTAACTCCTCTGGTCAGCCATACGGAATTAGCAGCTTAATCGGTTTACGAGCAGGCATCAACCGCTTCCTAAATGAACCACCTTTAACCCGTAATATTAATATTCTAACAAATCCTGATTTCCAAAGTGCCAACAATGTTTTTTCTGCACAAATCAAAAACCTGAGACGAGAGGGTAAAGATAAAGCCAAACACCACCCACCCCTCAGCAAAACAGACCTCAAACTTCTCCGTGAATCCCCCGCTCTAAGCACACAGACTCCTGAGGGACTGCTGCGCCGTGTCTGGCTCAAACTCCAAATACACTTCACGAGACGCGGTTGTGAAGGCCAACGTAAACTGCAACCAAATTCTTTCGAGTTCCACACATCTGAAGATGGCCTTAACTATGTCTCCCTAAGCTTTAATGAAAAGACCAAAAATCACAGAGACCCTCTTGAAAAAGACCGTGACAGGAACAGAGGAGCAATGTTCGAGCTGCCAGGTCATCCCCAGTGCCCCGTAGTGGCCCTGCAAAAATACATCTCGAAGCTCCCACCAAAAGCTCCTTGCGTCTACATGCATCCCCGTAGACAAACCACAAAACCATGGCAAGATGAACAAATCTGGTACAGCATGGAACCAGTCAGAATAAATTACCTGGCTACAATGCTGCCCAAAATCTGCCGTGCTGCACGTCTTCCTAACAGCTACACAAACCACAGCCTGCGTGCAACTGCCATCCAGATCCTCAGAAACGCCTTGGCAGAGAGTCAACAAATCATTTCAGTCACAGGCCACAAACAAGAGTCTTCCTTGCACAGTTACTGGGGACCGACTTTACAGGAACGCCGACAATAGAGTTCGATCCTATCCGGTGCAATGCCAGACGTCACGGGTCACCACCGAACAGAATCAGTGCCTCCTGATGTGAACATGCTTCAACACCTACCGATGACCTCTGGAAACGCTGCAACACAACCTCAAGCAACAGAACTGCAGAAGACCACAACCTCCTCTCAGCAAGACACCAGTAACACACAATTCTTCATTCAAGGAAACAGTATGTGTGTCATCAATATCTACAAACCATAGACTGTATTTAACTGTTGCATTTAAAATTGAAAAAATAAATGTTCTAATGATTGAACACTTACAAATGTTTCAATACAGTTAGCAATTTATTATCTCAAGTCATTTTAATATTTTAAAATGTTTCAATACAGTTAGCAATTTATTATCTCTTAAGTCATTTTAATATTTTAATATTTCTATAGTTCAGAAATGTGTATTAACTTAAAATATTTAAATATTTCAAAAAAATGTTAAAAAAAGGAACTATTTAACCTTGTGGAAGCACATTACCTCATTTTTACTCATTAAAAACGGTTTTAAACCCAAAACAAAAAGTCTCTTTGTTATTTATACACACAAGTGCCATTGTATAATAAGAATAATGCACTCCAGGGTGTGTGTCGTGCTGGGATAACGTCACTTCTGGGGCGATTAGTCGCACTCAGCCTGCGGCCTCGTGCCTAATCACCCCAGGCGTGACGTTATCCCAGCACGACACACACCCTGTCATGCATTATTCCTTTATTATAGGCTGCAGAGATGGAATACCAATCAAGTGACCAAAGATCAGCAAGGAGAGAGGTCAAGTCAAGTGACTTAAAAGATCTGAGGTAAATGAATTTAGGAGGAGCTTTAGGGTGGTGTAATTTTTGCATGCATTAAACCATATAATGATCACTGAGTGCATGAGGAACAATACCTGCATCAGCCACACAGTGGTGATGAGAAGTAAGGACCCAGTCGATCAGATAGTGGTTTAAGGATCTAAAATTTAAACAAGTGGGTTCAGTAGTTAATTGTATCAGCTGCAATGACTTAACATTTTGAGAGAATTTATTGGCATTAGAAGCAATCCAGTTTAAGTTAAAGTCACCAGGCATAAGTAACTCACCACTTGAAGAGGCTAAACAGATAGAGGAAAGAAGCCCAGTAACAGAAGCAGAGGATACACCAGAACAGCAATAAACACCAGCAATAAAGATGGAAACAGAGAAGGGAAGGGAGAGTTTGAGGAGGACCAGCTCATGGGAAGAAGAGGAGGAAACAGTGAGAACAGTTGTACACTGGATCCTAGTCAATATGCAATCTACAACACCACCACCCCTTTTAGAGTGATCTTGCCTGACTAGGGTGTAGCCAAGTATAGTTACAGCTGAATTTGGGGCCTTAGAAGAGAGACAGGTTTCAGATACAGATAGAACATCCAACTTAAAGTTAAGCAAGATAGGTGATAACTGGTCAATTTTAGGAAGAAGGCTGTGGATGTTTAAATGAGCCACCCTCAACCCTTTGGGGAGTAGCAAAGGTGAAGGTGCACTGAGACCAGGATTAATCTCAATTTCTCCTGCTAACAAAAGTAGTAAGCTAACAATGAGTTTTAACACATGATTATACTGCTTAGAAGAGAGGAGAATGGAGGAAGAGAAAGAGGAAGAAGAGGAAGGGAGATGGGACAGAAGGCACCAAATGGTTTCTAGATGATGCCAGGGGGCAGGAAGAAACTGACACAAGGGATGCCATGGGGAATGGATAAGAGATGGAATTGAGGAGGAGGGGAGGGTGGGTGAAGATGAGAGGGAACCAGAGAGACAGAGAGAGATAGAGTAGAAAGAGGAAGATGAAATTACAGCAGGTTGTGGAGGGGCGAATAAAAGTAGGTAAGGGCTAAGAAAAACCATAGCTATAAACAGCATAGTAAAATGATAAAGGAGGCAGAAGAATTAAAGAACAAATACTGAGAACAGTAAGAGGAAGGGGTAAACAAGGCCCTTTTACCCAAATTGCACTAGATGTATTCCCTAACTTTAATAGGGGTCTGGTTCGATTAGTTTGCTCCTACCATGACCACATCTAAGATGGGCCTTCTTCACGGGTATTCTTACACAGGAGTAAATATCTTTATTTGTACTCTTATGACACTGCACTCTCCCTGTACCAGTGGTATCAGAGTTAAGGTTGGGTGGACCAAAGGGGTCCTGACACTTATTATCAGGATCAGGATCCAGGTCATCAATCAATCAATCAATCAATTAAATCAATCAATTTATTGGAGAGCAAAATTGAGAGAAAATCTCTTATTTACAATTGCATCCATCAGTACAAAACATAAAAGAACACACATACATAAAGACACAAATACAAAGACATATTCAGTTACATAGATTCACAGAATTATGCAGCTATGAGTCACTTAAGTCCTGATAAATTCTGATTAGTTCTGATTCTAATCAGAACCTTTTAGAAAATGTGATGAAAACTGAAAATCTACCATATAATTGCATAAAATGACACTGAGATCTGTGACACACATGCATAGAACTGTAAACAGCATTTCAAGAAATGAAACCTGAGATCATATTGGCACAGATTTTTTGGTTAGGGATGGGCTACCCATTGGGTAGCTGGAGCGGGTAGGTCGGGTATCAGCATTTTTTTGCTTGGTAGGGAAGTTCGGGTTATTTACTACCATACCTGACATGATAGTGTACTTCGTGGGTCAGGTATTGTGGACATGGGTAACGGGTTGGGTAATGGGTAACTGAAATTTTAAATTGGCATTACCGGCAGCCTGTGTAGTCCTAGGACTCTTCCAAACTTCTAATCAAGCATTACAGACAGCCTGTGGGGTCCTCACAGCAGAAAAGAGCACATGACACCAGCCTGACAATCCGATTGGTCAGTGGTGGTATATGAGCTCTCTGTCTGCTGTGTGAGTGTGCAGAGTAGATCGAAGGTTGGTGGGAGCAGGAGCAACCAGTGCTTGCTGCAACCATGGCAAAAGAGAAAAAAATAGAAGCACAAACTTTAGTCCATGAAGGAGGCTAAGGAGCAAGGGTTGGCATCTGAAGGGGGAATAATCGGGGGATTAAGCATGGTGCTCTGGAGAGAAGGAGAGGGGGAGGGGGAGGGAAGGTGCTCATTGCTGGCAGCAGCTGTGAAACCCAATTAGGATGTATTACACACTGTCTGTTGTTTATTGCCCTGAACCCTGTCTGTGACATAGCTGCTCTGTGTGTCTCTGCAGAATAGTGAAAGTCATTTTAAGCTGTATTACACACTGTCTGTTAGGTGCTTTGAGCCCTGTCTGTGACATATAGCTACTCTGCATCTCTCTGCAACATAGTGAAGCCATTTAGGATGTATTACACATGTTTGGTGCTCTAAGCCCTGTCTGTGACATATAGCTTTTCTGTCTGTCTCTGCAATATAGTGAAAGCCATTTAGGTTGTATACACATTGTCTGTTACATGCTTTGAGCCCTGTCTTTAACATATAGCTACTCTGTCTCTCTCTGCCATATAGTGAAGCCATTTAGGCTGTATTACACATGTTTGGTGCCTCAAGCCCTGCCTGTGACATAGCTACTCTGTGTGTCTCTGCAGTATAGTATAAGCCATTTAGGCTGTATTACACACTGTGTGTTAGGTGCTCTGAGTCCTGACTGTGACATAGCTACTCTGTGTGTCTCTGCAGTATAGTGAAAGCCATTTAGGTGGTATACACAGTGTCTGTTAGGTGCCCTGAGCCCTGTCTGTGACATATAGCTACTCTGTATCTCTCTGCAGTATAGTGAAGCCATTTAGGCTGTATTACACATGTTTGGTGCCTCAAGCCCTGTCTGTGATATAGCTACTCTGTGTGTCTCTGCAGTATAGTGAAAGCCATTTAGGCTGTAATACACATGTCTGTTAGGTGCCCTGAGCCCTGTCTGTGACATAGCTACTCTATGTCTCTCTGCAGTATAGTGAAAACCATATAGGCTGTATTACACATTGTCTGTTAGGTGCCCTGAGCCCTGTCTATGACATAGCTACTCTGTCTCTCTGCAGTATATGAAAAACATTTAGGCTGTATTATACATTGTCTGTTAGGTGCATTGAGCCCTGTCTGTGACATAGCTACTCTGTGTGTCTCTGCAGTATAGTGAAAGCCATTTCGGCTGTATTACACACTGTCTGTTAGGTATCCTGAGCCCTGTCTGTGACATAGCTAATCTGCGTGTTTCTGCAGTATTGTGAAATACATTTTGGCTGTTTTACACTGTCTGATCACTTGTTAGGTGCCACTAGACCTGTCATAGTTGGTATCCTGTGATAATTGCGCAACAAAAATATTGTGACTATTTTATGCATGTTCTTAATAGTGCGGCATATATTAGTAGCCACGGCACTACAGCGCATTACATGTTTGTCATGAGCATTCATGATTTTACCTTCTTTGGTTTAGATTGAGTATAATTCACCTTAAAACAATTTTGCCATTCTTACATGACAGGAGCCCCATACATTGTCGCAATTTAGTGGTGTTCAAACTGCGCCCTGTTGTGCTACACAAAAAAGCATCAAGTCCTGTGAATTTTTATAAACGTGAGTTTTTAAAAATGTGCAATGTTGGTTTGTGGCAAGGACCCCTGTCCTGAAGTAAAGCCAGCATGAATAAATGGCTCTCTTCACTGTTTTAACAAATTTTGCTATTTATTTAAAAGTGTTTTGCAAAATTGCTAGCAGTCAGTTTCAGAAGTTTCCAGGAGTATTTGGTGAAAATCCAAGTCAGCGGAAGCCTTAATTTATTAACAAAAAAAATAGATACTGTCCGAAGTTCACTACCACCAGCCCTTTCTGCCTCAGATATAATGTCACTACAGCTATTTATTTAAAGTGTGTTGTAAACCTGCTAGCAGTCAGTTTCAGAAGTCTCCAGGAATATTTGGTGAAAATCCAGGGTCAGTGGAACCCTTAATTTATTAACAAAAAAAGAAATCCTGTCTGAAGTTCATGACCACCAGCCCTTACCGCCTCAGATAAAATTCCACTAGAGCTGCCAGCCACCAGTATGTAAATCAAAAAGGATTGGGAAGGCAAACATAGTAATGAGAACCGAAGATGAAACATCTCTACAAAAAAACAAAAGGGGGTAATTGACACAGTTCTTATAATATGAACATATGAACATACAAATATACAAATTCATCAGCAGATAAAGGCCTTGTGGTCTATCAAATCTGCTAGAGTGTGTAGCTAGCATTGTTGTACTGCATCTTCCCTCCACCCTCCCGACCTTCCCTCTTACTACCCTATGCCACCTCCTTTGAAACAGCCCACTGTTCTACAGCATACCACTTCCGCAGACAACGCATTCCATCCAGACACCACCCTCTTTGTAAAAAGTGTCTTCTCATTTCTCTCCTGAACCTTCCCCCCTCCAATCTCAGATCATGACCTCAAGTGTCTCTATCCCCCTTATCTTAAATATCTCCTCTGTGCTTGTCTTGTTAATTCCTATTAATGGATATCTGATTTGTCAGTTTAAAATACAAGTAGCAGATATTCAGCAGTCTAATGCAGCCACAAATGAATAGATGGGAGAGGCAGAAACTAGAGTAGCTCTGGCTAAAGGAAGTATTGTACAGTTAGATGAGTTATCTGATTTCTACAAACATGAAATGAGACACAACCTCAAAAATCAATGTTGTCAAAATAACATTAGGCTGATTGGGGTGTCAGAGGGAGCACCTGTTCCAACCATAAATAGACAGGCAAACACAAGCGCTGTTTATGCACACAAGCATTTATTACATTTGCTATATTTGACAAGCTCTGAACTATCTGTGCTATAATGATCGGCAGTATTACGGTCATGCAGTATTGACAGTAAACCATCATAGCCACACTGTGTGTGACATCTCTCTGCAACATAGCGAAAGCCATGGCTATGTCTACTATGTCTTGTATTTCCCAGTCTAAGTCTACTAAGTCCCAAGTGGATTACAACACCACTAGTGTTAGAACCCACTCAGGAGGGAGCAATCTTAGACCTGGTACTCTCAAACGGGATTGGAGACAGGATCTTGGACTTAGAAGTGGATAGCAATCTAGGAACAAGTGGCCACCAAATAGCTTGGTTCATGATAAACACAGCCGCCGAATCAAGTCACACAAAGGTTGGGGTATTGGACTTTAGGAGGGCTGATTTTGGAAAAATGGGGGAGTGCCTCAGAAAAGCACTAGCAAATGGGCAAGAAGGTGGGGTGGAGGAACAATGGGGGAAAATCAAAGTTGCCATCACAGAGGCAACAAGTCTTTGTGCGAAGCAAATATACAAAATGAAGGAAAAAACACCATGGTTCTCAAAAGAGGTGGTGGGGAAGGTTAGGGAGAAAGAGATAACATTCAGGAAGTATAAGGAAACACAGAAGAAACAGGACAGAGAACTGTACCAGTTAAAGCAGAAGGAAGTGGTGAAGGCAGTCAGAATAGCAAAGGCCCAAACTGAGGAAAAGATAGCCAACTCAGTTAAGAAGGGGATACAATCTTTTATAGCTACATTAGGAAGTGAAGAAAGACCAGGGGAGGGACCATGAGGCTTAATAAAGTGGAGGTGGTGGACAGAGGGTGACAGTGACAAAGTAAAGATACTGAATGAATACTTCTGTTCAGTATTCACAAAAGAAGAGGAGGGGGATATACTTAAACCAAATAACAGAAGGACACTGGATGGGGGGGGGGTCGATACCAGTCCATTCACAGAAGAAAGGGTCCTGAAAGAACTCCTAAAACTGAAGGAGGACAAAGCAATGGGGCCTGACAGGATTCCTTCACCCCAGAATTCTAAAAGAACTAAAGAACTAAGGGGAGAACTAGTGGCACCACTGACTACCCTTTTTAACAAATCATGGGATGAGGGTGTGGTAAGTGAGGACTGGAGGAGGGCAGATGTGGTTCCCCTTCACAAAAGTGGAGGGAAGGCAGTGGCAGGAAACTACAGACCTGTTAGTTTGGCATCAGTGGTAGGGAAAATGATGGAATCTCTTCTGAAAGAAGGAATTGTTTAGTACCTAGCAGTCAGCAGGGCACAGGACCCAGAGCAGCATGGATTCACAGTGGGAAGGTCATGTCAGATTAATCTAATAGATTTCTTTGATTGGGTGACCAAAGTAGTAGACCAGGGAGGGGCTGTGGACATGGCCTACCTAGACTTTAGTAAGGCATTTAACACAGACCCACACAAAAGACTAATAAACAAGTTAGCCAGCCTGGGAATGGGTCCCAGGGTGGTAACCAGAGTACAAAACTGACTGGACAACAGGGTGCAGAGGGTAATAGTAAACAGAGTTAACTCCAAAGAAAGGGGGTTTATTAGCAAGGTACTGCACGGTTTAGTACTGGGACTGGTCCTTTTTAATGTCTTTATAAGTGACATTGCAGAGGGAATGGCAGGAACAGTATGCCCCTTTGCAGACGACACAAAGATCTGCAACGGGTTTGATACACAAGGGGGTATGGAAAGGATAAGAAGGGACTTGGCTAGGTTGGAGGAATGGTCAAAGGTATGGCAGCTTAGATTCAATACAAAGAAGTGTAAAGTAATATACCTGAGAAACCAAAACCCAAAGGAAGAGTACACAATGGGGGGAGGGGTGGTATTAACAACAGCAAAAATGGAAAAGGACCTGTGGATAGTCATATCAGATGACTTAAAGGTAGACAAGCAATGTGAGAAGACAGTAAGGAGGGCTGGGGAGATACTAGTATGCATACTGAGAAACATCAACAGTAGAAAACAGGAAGCTGTTATCCCTCTGTACAGACAGTTGGTGAGACCCTATCTGGAGTACTGCATGCAGTTATGGATACCCCATCTCTGCAAGGGCATACTGTAGACAGGATGGAGGCAGTCCAGAGGAGGGCAACTAAAATGGTGCAGGGTCTGCACCAGATGCCATACGAAGAGAGAGACTAACAGAGCTTAATATGTATACCTTCAAGGAAAGGAGGGAGAGGGGGACATGATAGAAACTTTCAAGCACCTCAGGGGAATCAACAAAGTTCAAGAGAGTAGCATCTTTCAGAAAAAGAGATGTGCAAGAACAAGGGGGCACAATGTGAAGGTAGAGGGGGATGACGCCGGGGCAATGTGAGGAAATATTTTTCATGGAGAGGGTGGTGGATGCATGGAACAGCCTTTCTGAGGAGGTTGTGGGGTCAAAAACAATGGAGGAATTTAAGAAATGTATGGGACAGACATAAGGCAATTCTAGTGGGAGGTAGGAGAATGTAGGCTGTTGGTAAAACTAGGATCTGCAGCTTATCCAATAGGTAGGGAAATGGACAGACTGGGAGAGCCAAGCAGCCCTTGGCTGCTGTCAAAGTCTATGTTTCTATTTTACTAAAAGGAACCACAGTGCTGCTGCACGTGCAACTGATGCAACATGCAACTGAAAATGATGTGGACAATATGAATCCTAGCACTAATGAAGAAACTTGCAACAATAATGACACAACCAGGATTGGTCTTAAATGTGCTCCTGAACCAAAAAAGCAAGTTAGCATTGAAGTGATAGTAGAGTTTCATAAAGATCTCAAAAACACAAATCCAGGCACTCACCACCACAAAAGAACTTGGCCCAGAAGAGAAACATTTTAAAAGGATTTATTGAATTGCCTGACACGTCCAACATCCAACATGCCAGCTGCTAAATGGAGCCATTGCAGAACTGTTAGCCGATTGTCAACTCTCTTTTGCTTTTGTTGCTCAAAAAGGTTTCCTCAAGTTCATGAGCTGGATTGAACAATGGTACACTGTTCCTTGTAGAGCATATTTCTCAAAAAAAGGCAGTTTCAAAGTTGTATGACTTGATGTGTAGTGTGGTCACTAAACAGTTTAAACTTTCTGTTCATGTAACTACAGATTTATGGACAAGCAACCAAACAGTTGACTACATGACTGTTACAGCTCATTGGGCAGGTTTTCAGTCAGAAAGTAATAATCCCCCATTTACCATAAGTAGTAGGAAGCAGGCTGTATTATGTGTCACCACTTCTGAGGAAAGCCACACTGCTGTGAATATTTTGCGGCAGCTGCAAAATCAATTCCAGAAATGGCTTACTCCATATTCTTTCTCTCCAGGGGTCATAGTATCAGATAATGGAGCCAATATAGTCAAGGCTGTGAGAGATGGCAGCTAACAACACATACATTGATTTGCACATTATTTAAATCTTCTCATACATAGTTTTATAAATAGAAACAGAAATGCTGAAAACCTGCTAGGAATTGCTAGGAAAATTTGTGGGCATTCCAGCCACTCTGTGAAAGCACAAAACATCCTGAAGGGGCTGCAGAGGTCAAAAACTTATCTTTGCATACATTAAAGCAAGAAGTTCCAACCTGCTGGAAATCAACATTTTACATATTAGAAAGGCTTCTTGAACAGAAACAAAAGTTGTACATGACTACACCATGTAGAATCAAATAGATAAAGTAGACATCATGCTCAGTCCCAGTAGTTGGACTCTACTGGAATCTCTGCTGGTCACCTTATTGGAGCCATTTCAGTCTGTCACACATGATGTCAGTGCGGACAGTGCAACTCTGGTCAAATTCTTCCTCAAGTCAGATTTCTTTGCTGATGTAAAGAAAGATTTTCCGTCAAAAGATGACACCACCACTGTTATGCTGGCAGATGACTTGAGTCTCAGACAGTTGACTGATCAGAATCTAAATGCCATGATTAAGAATGACGCCTATGTGTTGGCTACATTGCATCTGTCAGACTGGTAACCGTCTCTCTCAGCAAATGATCCTTGAGTACTTTGCAGATCATGCTGCGATTGGCCTCCAAAAAGACCCACTACTGTATTGAAAACAGAAGAGAACAATATGGCCAAAGCTAGCAAATGTTGCAATAATGTACCTCAGTTGTCCACCTTCAAACATATATTCAGAATGCATATTTAGTGCAGTTGAAGGAATAGTCACTGACCATAAAACACTGCTAAGTCCTGCAAATGTGGAATGGCTTACATTTCTTGAAATGAATGCTGACAATTTCCCAGTTGTCACATACACTGAATTATGCGAGTCTGACCTTGAACATGAACAACAGCCTGCAAACAGTGATACTGAATATGATGACTAGGTTGTGTACAAAACTAATGGAACCATCACCACTACCACTATGCCAGCCACATGTACCACACTAGTACTACTCTTAGTTTTCTTGTGTCAGTCAGTGTGGTGATCTACCCCACTGCTAGTCCTTATTCATAAATATTATTCTGCTGTATGTTTTTCTTGTAATTCTATTGTATATGTACATGCCAAGATATGCCAGTGTCAGCACAAGGCACACAGATGAAAGACTGGATTTTTTTTTAAAAGGGGTTTGACATTCTTCTTACCTAGCAATACATTGCTTCCCTAGGAGCAGGCATGTTTCACAGTTGAAAAGGAATGCCTTGCGCTGGTATGGGCCCTGAAGAAATTAGAGCTGTACCTCTATGGGAGGCAATTTGACTTACAGACTGATCATAACCCCCAGGTGTGACTGACACAGATGGGGAAAACTAATGGTCATCTTTTATGATGGAGCATTGCCTTACCAAGCTATGATATGACCATTACCCACGGGGCCAGATTGGCAAATGCCAAGGCAGACAGGGCTATCTCACCAGTCAGAGCAGTGAACATAATCTGTGAAACTCATACCATGCCTAGGGATGGAGTCCCACAAATTCAGCCTAGGAGGGAGGAGTGTGTGATCTACCCCGCTGCTAGTCCTTATTTATAAATATTGGGCAGGGTTCACAAAGAAGATGCGCTCGGTGCATCTCAGTTGTGCTGGTGCAAATGAGATGCACCATGCCCAAACATTGGTATTTACAGAAGATGTTCTGGAAGATGCTACTGGTGCATCCCCTCTGTGAATACCAAAGTTGCGCCCAACTTGAGATGCAGTGGCGCATCCTCCTGGTCGGGCTGGGAAGGTGATGGACTGGCACATCTCTAGATGCACTGTGCCCAAGTTTGGGATTCACAGTCCAACACATGCAAATGGGGCCATTAGGCATGCAAGGTGCAATGGGGACATTTGCAAGTCATTATGGCCCCATCTGCATGTAACTTGCATGGCTGCGCCTGGCAGAATGCACTGGGTGCCCTGCAAGTGCTGAGACCAGACAACACAGGGAAACAATATCCCCCGGTAGACTTATGGAACCCCCCTTCCTGCCAGTATCCCCGATCCTGTTAAAAAACCCACTGTTAAATCCCTCGTAGCATAGAGGAACCCTCCCTCCATGCCTGTATCCCCAATCTTGTAAAACAACCCATGGTTAAATCCCTGGGAGTCCAGTGGAACTCCTGTCTCTGCCCTGACCCAATCACATTGCCATATGACAGTCCAAAGTATCCTTGGTGGTCCAGTGGGACCTCCACCCATGTAGGGACTCTCCACACACATAGGGACCCTCCACCCCAACCCGCTCCCCCGTCCCAGCAAGGGTTAAACATCGGCTGGCAGCAAAACCCACCCTCACACCACCATGACTGCCTGCTGACTGAGCTGTCTGTGAATGACAGCTTCAGTACTCCTGTAAGCCCACTGGTAGACCCTGTTGACCTGTGGGCTTGCAGTGTGTCCTGTGAGATGTCATTCACAACTTTGTGAATGACACAAAGTCGATAGCAAAGTTGTGAATGACATCTTACAGTACACACAGCAAGCCCAATGGTCAACAACATCTACCAGCGGGCTTACAGGAGTACTGTAGCTGTCATTCATGGACAGCTCAGTCAGTGGGCAGCTGCAGCAGTGTGAGGGTGGGTTGAGCTGCCCGTTGATGTTTAACCCTTGCTGGGATAGGTGAGTGGGGTGGCATGGGGGTCCCTATGTGGGTGGGTGGTGGGAGGTCCACTGGACCACTAGGGATATTTTTGGACTGTCATATGGTAATGCGATCAGGTCAGGGCAGGGAGTGGGGTTCCACTAGACTCCCAGGGATTTAACCATGGGTTGTTTTACAAGATCATGTATACAGGCAGGGAGGGGGAGTTCCACTAGACTACCAAAGATTGTTTTGTATGCTGTTTCTTTTGAACAGGGATATGGGTGGGGGGGACCACTGGACTGCCAGGTTAGGCAGACTGCAGTGCTGCTGTCTGCAGTACTGCAATTTGCCTGTAGGAGGACACCCACTTAGGTCTACTTATTGTAGACCTAACTTTGGGAGGTGCATCTTCGGACTTGCTCCGAAGATGCACCTCCCAGGTAGGTTGTGAATAGGGATGTGACCCATATGCATGGGCATGCCCTCCTGCATGCCCCCTCCAGATGCATCAAATACCATTATGGGTGGTGTTCAGTGCATCAGAGATGGGCCAGGGGGCTGGCCCGGTGGTGCTGAGGGTTGAGGCACTGAATGCCACACCTTGCACCATGCCGGCGACCCGGGTTCGGGAACGAGTCCGGGGCACCGGGGGCTGGCCAGGGAGGAGAAGGATGGAGCACCCAATGGCTGCACTCCTTCTCTGGGGGGGTTCTCTGCAGGCTTCCACCACAATACCGCCATCTGGGGGAGCCCGGTGTTAGGTGCAGTATGTTGAAGCAGCAGTAAGGGCATTGGGTACATGTCGGCAGGGGGTAGAGTAGGAGGTACATCTCAGCATGCCTCCTAGCTCATTGGCCCCATTGCACACTGACATCTAGGGAGAACAGGGAAAACACCCTTGGTCTCTCCTAGGCGACAACACCACCCTGCACATCTCTGGGGCTCTTAACAGCAGACCCCGCCGTACAGAGGATCCACGACTCAGTGTGCTGGTTCTGGGGAGGTAAGCATGGAGAGTCCCTCCTCATCTTTATCTTGGTACCTAGGCTAGTGAATCCACAGGTACTCTGGGGCAGACCATGGTGAGACCACAGGGGAGCACAGCTAGTGGATATCTGAGAGAGTGGAGAAAGGAGGTAGTAGGAGGATAAATCCAAGGTTAAAAAAAAAGAAAAAGAAAGAGATGAGCCAGCACATCTGAGATGCACCAGCCCATCTCTGCCCTTTGTGAATAGTGACTGGGCACATCTTAGAAATGCGCCAGTGCATCTCAGATGTGCTGGGCACGTCTCTTTTGTGAATCCAGCCCATTATTCTGTTGTACATATGTTTCTCTTGTAATTCTATTGTATATGTACATTCCAAGACATGCCAGTGTCAGCACAAGGCACACAGAGGAAAGACTGGATTTTTTTTTAACAGGGTGTTAACCTCCTTCTGACCTGAAGGCACCTGTTTGCCAGGAACTGAGATTGCTTTCCCAGCTATTTTTTAACAGAGAGATGATGAAATCCCTTTGTATATCATGAAACCATGCACCCAGGAGCAGAAAGAATGCTTTGATCCAAGGAAGCCATTTTAATATGCTACATTTTATTGGGTAACAGGAAAGAACCATGCTTCCTAGGGGAGTCTGTATGAATCTTAACACCCTAATGCCAATGGGGTTACTGTGGGATCCTGAGACATTATAGGGCTTAACTCTGAAATGTCATATCCATGCTAATTATAGGTCTCAGAATCTGTTTCTTAATATGCTTGGAAATTTTGAAAACAGCTGAAAAGTGACATCTGACCAAACAGAGTAGTTGCCCTGACTTGCTCTGTAAGTCACTGATAGGGAACTAGACTAGTTTCATTATAACTGGAAAATTGATGACACTTCAGATTTCAGAAGCGTATTTAAGTAACTCAGACACTCAGAGCCATTTTGCCATTTTGTACAATTTGCTTGGGTCCTCTTTCCTGACCATAGAGAACACCCGTCAGCACAAAGACTGCCTAGAGCCAAAGGCTGCTACTGAAATACTGCAATATATTGCAAACCAATAATTCTCTGGACTTTGAAAATCTTTATACTTAAGGTAAAGACTTAGTTAACCAGTTCCAGTGTGTTTTATTCTATATATCCATTTTCATTTATTTTATGCTGTAACCAAAACTTTTCTAACACCCTTTCAGCCGTAACTGTATTTATTTATTTTAGTAAAAACTTTTGCTTTCCTAAAGAAATTCTGCCTGTGTGAGAGTTTTTATATTGTATGTGTGACTGTAGGTTTATTAATAATCTGTGACAACTGTTACTTGCTTAGATGGGCCACCGTAAGCAACCAAACTGAAAAAAAGGTCTGTAGGGACATTTGGAAGGATGGGGAAAACACCAGAGTTTCATATCAGTCTGCAGGGATTGTGAATTATGCTGCTCTATGTCCTGTAGGGAGAAGGCCAAATTAGGTTTTTACGCTGCTACCTCGAATAGAGTGTGATATCTAGGTCTTCCTCCTGTGTGTAATAGCCAAGGAAAGGATCATATTTGGCCACAAGACTCGAGACTGGTATTGTGCCCGTATCCAGAACTAGAAAGATGCCCATATTCAAGAGGAAATATAAGAACTTCCTGCCATTTCCCCAACATCCAACTGAAGCACCTCGACTGCAGTGGGAAGAAGGTCCAGGAGGTTGGCAGGTGGTTAGGAGGGGCAAATCTGGTGCCTCATCACTCAATGCTCTCCAATGTATCACCTCCACAAACCATATAAAAACTACAAACAGGCATCTGCCTCTATCGCTGAAATCAAACAAAGGGGTAGAAGACACTACAGAGCAGGTCATTGCTGCACAGGAGCTAGTGCTACAAAACTCACCCAAAACAGGAACCAAAAAAAAAAAAAGGAAATCCAAAACACTTCTGATCATAGGAGACTCCATGATTCAGAGTTGATACCTACCTCCAGCCGGGGGTAAAGGTCTAATGTCTCCCAGGTACATCAGGATGGAGACACACTAACTGCGTTGCTAAAATCACCAGGAAACAGGAGAAAACATCGACATCCTAGTACACATAGGAACTAATGATCTTGCCAGCCAGTCAGTTGTGGAAACCAAGGAACACCTGACCAGGCTGGGAGACAAACTGTTATCCATTTTGTCCGGCATCTCCTTCTCTGAGATCTTGCCGGTCTGGGAGAGGTGGGCAGATGGAAGGAAGATCAGAGAAGGGGAGACAGGGGAGCTAAACATTTGGCTCAAGGGCTGGTGCCAGGAAAAAAGGACACAAATTTGTAGGTAACTGGCAACAGTTTTTGGGAGCGAAAGTTCTTTAAATTTGATGGACTGCATCTGACTAAGGAGGGAGTCAGTGCGTTGGGGCAGAAGTTTGATGTCTTTGCAGAATATTTAAACTAGAAAATGGGGAGAGGGGTGCAGCACCTGATACATCGAATGGAAAGAACACCTTTCCCCCCTCAGCTAGTGATCAAACAGGAGTTCAGCATGTTTGTAGTTCATTTGCATCACCAGGTAAGGAAAAAGATCTGGCTCTCCATATGAGTCACAGGGGAAATACCAGACCTCGCCCAACAACTAACACACCGAAGTCTGGCCAATGGAAAATCATGTACACAAATGCCTATAGTCTGGAAAACAAGATCCCAGACCTGCAGGCAACAATGACAGAGGCTAAACTGGACATAGTAGCCATTAGTGAGACATGGTTCACCAGTAGCCACACTTGGGAGACTTGAGTACCTGACTATGTACTGTTCAGAAGAGACCAAGGTGCAAAAATGGTGGGGGTGGCCCTTTATGTCAATGAAAATATCAAAGCTACAGAAATTCAGAATACGCATAAGGAGCCAGAAGGACTGTGGGTCACCATGGAACAGGAAATGGGACAGCCATATGAACTGGGGTTGTCTACTGGCCTCCAGACCAGAGGGAGGACATAGACACATTACTGTTAGAAGATATACAAAACATGACAGCTAAAGGGGAAGTTCTGATAATGGGAGACTTCAACATGCCAGATACAGATTGGTCAATACCTGCAGGAACATCCACTAGAACTAGACACATAGTGGATTCCCTGCAGGAGGAGGGCCTCAAATAACTGGTACAACAACCCACAAGAGACATGACTAACCTAGATCTAGTACTGACTAATGGGGAAAGGATCACAGATCTCCAGATAGGTCACCTGGGGGCCAGTGACCATCACATGGTATGGTTCAATTTGGCCACTAAAACTAAACCATCCTATTCCAATGCAAAAATATGGGACTTCAGAGGAGCTGACTTTGATAAGATGGCAACAGAGTTAAGTTAGCCCTGGAAAGAATAAATACAGATGAGGAGGTACAGGCAAAGTGGGCAAGTATTAAGGATGCAATACTTGAAGCAACATCCCATTGTGGTAGGGAGAAAAGCAAGAGGAAAAGAAGGAGGAAACCACTTTGGTTCTCAAAACCAGTAGCAGAAAAGGTCAGAGCCAAAAGATTGACCTTCAGGAAATATAAGGGAATGCAGCGGGATGAAGATAGGGAGGCATACCAAACTTCAATAAGGGAAGCAGGGAAGGCAGTAAGGAAGGCAAAGGCCCAAATCAAGGAAACACTAGCATGAACAGTAAAAGAAGGGGACAAGACTTTCTATAGATACATTAGTGAAAGGAGAAAGTCCAGAGGGGGTATTGCTAGATCAAAGGATAAGGGGGAGTGTGTGGAGGAGGACCAAGGAAAAGCATCTATCTTAAATAGATACTTCTTCTCAGTATTTACTGAGGAGAAGGTAGGGCAGGTCCCACAGCTCAGCACCATGGACACAGGGGGGAGAGAGGTGTGCACAAGTCCCTTCACAAAAGAAAGGGTCCTACAAGAGCTTGCTAAGCTCAGGGTGGACAAGGCAATAGTACCTGATGGCATACATTCCAGGGTACCAAAGGAGCTAATAGTGGAACTAGCAGAGCCATTAACAGCACTGTTTAATGAGTCTCTGAGCACAGGAGAGGTCCCAGATGACTGGAGAAGGGCTTATGTAATCCTGCTCCACAACAGTGGTAGCAGGAAGGGGGCAGGGGACTACAGACCAGTCAGTCCTACATCATTAGTGGACAAGATTATGGAGGCACTCCTTAAGGAAAGGATAGTGCAGCACCTGGAATCCATAGGAACAGAGGATCCAAGACAGCATGGGTTTACATCAGGAAGGTCCTGTCAAACTAATCTCATAGATTTCTTTGACTGGGTAACCAGAGTGGTGGACCAAGGGGGTGCAGTTAATGTTGCCTACCTTGACTTCAGCAAAGCTTTCAATACTGTTCCACACAGAAGATTGACTAATAAGCTGGGTAGGCTTGGGGTGGGTCAGAAGTTGGTCAACTGGGTGGCAAACTGATTGGTGGGCAGAAAACAAAGAGTGGTGGTAAACTATATACAGTCAGAAGAGATGCAAGTCATAAGTGGGGTACCTCAGGGATCAGTCCTGGGGCCAGTCCTCATCACTATCTTCATCAGTGGCATTGCAGATGAACTGGAGAATAAGGTTTTGTCTGTTTGCAGATGACACCAAGATCTGCAACAGAGTAGATGATCCAGATGGTGTGGGTAGAATGAAAAGAGATCTGGATAAACTGGCAAAATGGTTGGAAGAATGGCAACTGGGGTTTAATGCAAAGAAGTGCAAGATCATGCACATAGGGAAGAGAAATCTTGAAGCCACCTATAGGTTGGGAGGGGAGTTGCTGGCAATCGCAAGGGAAGAAAGAGACTTATGCATCATCATCACAGATTACCTGAATCATTCAAGCAGACCACTAAAGTAGTAGGTAAGGCTAGGGGGATGTTGGGGTGTATTAGTAGGGGTGTCACAAGTCATACGAGGGAGGTAATAATCCCTCTTTACAAGACACTGGTTAGGCCCTATATGGAGTACTGCGTGCAGTACTGGAGGCTGCACCTGCATAAGGACATTAATAAAATGTAGGCAGTCCAGAGAAGGGCAACCAAAATGGTACAGGGACTGCATCAGAAAACATATGAGGACAGATTAATGGAGCTCAATATGTATACCCTAGAGCAAAGGAGGGAGAGAGGTGATACAGTATGACCAAAACGTTCAAACATCTTAAAGGCATTAACAAGGAGAAGGAGTCTAACATGTTTCAATATAAGAAATACAGCAGGACAACAAGACACAGCATGAGATTAGAGGGAGGTCAATTAAGGGGTAAAGTGAGGAAGTTCTTTTTTACAGAAAGGGTGTTGGATGCATGGAACAACCTACCTCAGGAGGTGGTGGATATGAATACAGTGCAGGGCTTCAAACAGGCATGGGATAGGCATAAGGGAGCAGTACAGATGAGTATGAATAGATAGGCCATTGACAGAGTAAAGGCCTATGGCACATTAATAAGGTAGAAAAATGGGCAGACTGGATGGGCCTTGTGGTCCTTATCTGTCATCAATGTCTATGTTTCTATTTTTCTATGATCCTCATGGCAGAGGTGCACTCGTGACCTCAGCAAATACTCAAAAAGGATGAGGAGGGTATCCCTGTTCCCCCTTGTCACAGATTGCACTTAAGTATGGGCAATGTGAGCTCAATGGCCGGACCCCAGGGGTGGGTTTATGATAGTCATCAGTTTATATTATGTAAGTTTGATTGATGCCCACCTTGGGTATAATTTCTGGAAGCAGCAGCAGCCTCACTCAGAGCAGCTGTGCCTCTTGTACCTACCTCATCAATGGCCATCATGGGTATACTTTTTAGAGCTGCTGTGGGTGGGGCCCTACAGACCTATTGTTTTCAAAAAAGGACTCTGTAATCCTTGCACTGTTTGTGACCGAACAAAATGTTGGCGTGTCAACACAGTCGTCTCTGCATCTGTGGAGCACTCCAGTCGCATTGCACTATTTTTTATTTGGAAAAAATTGGGCCGTCCTGATCAGGACACTGGAGGATTTTGTATCCCCAGTGTCACTGTTATGTTTCTGGGAGGGTATGGGGTGGTGGATGCTGAGATGGAGGGTCAGGTGGAGGGCATATTCCTGATTTTAAAGAAAAAATAAATGGTGGTCACGGTGGAACATGAAACATTCCACCGAGTCCCACACTCTACTGTGCATGCATTAGCACTAGCGTATGCACATTGTGGTGTGGTGGCCATCCTGGCCACAGCAGAGCATGCTGTGCTCTGCCGTAACCACTGTTTGTTTTTTCTTTAAAATTATGCAAATCCCCCCACACGACCTTCCCTCGCAGCACCCACCACCCCACCCCCTGAAACATAAGAATGACACTAGGGGTGTCCAAACCCAGACAGTCCCGATCAGGACTTCACATTTTCCCCTCATATTCCCCCAACCAACCCTCCCTCTCAGCACCCACGACCCCACACACTCACACCCAGAAACAGAAGAGTGACACTGGGGGTCCCCAGTCCCCCAGTGTCGTGATCCCCAATCCTCGAGTTTCTTTTTTTTAAAATAAAATCCTGTAAAAAAATCCTTTGATGTATTTTGCGACTGTTAGATCCTCCCGCCTGACCCTCCCACTCAGCACCCACCACCCCCTGCCCTCCCCAAGCTCTTACTTACCAATCAGAAGTCCAACGCTGTAATCCTCTCTGGACCGCAGGCATGTTTTCTCTCTTCAAAGTCAGACCACAAACTGAAGAAACAGGTATACGCACTGTATTTCAATGGGGTTTTGAACTTAGTGGCATTACTTGGATATTTTTGCATATTTTTGGCCCAAATTTTCAACATGCCTTCTTTGGGACCCTACCTAGTGAACAATTGAACTGTCATTAGGTAGATCTGTCCTGAAAGGTGATTTCATGATCCCTGAGTGAAATCACCTTTAAGGCAGGAGTTGAAAATGTTCTCTGCCCTTGTTTATGAGGTGGGGATATAAGAAGGCTATGTTGAAAATTTGGTGTGAAAATATTAAAAAACAACAAAGGTATGAGTCTACATTGAATTTTGCAAATACAGGCTCATACTTTTTGTATTTTTCAACGTTCCCCCCCCCCCAAATTCACAACATAGCCATATCTTTACAGCACCTCATTAGTGTGACAGCTGTCATTTTTTAAATCCTGCCCAAAATTTTTTTTACATCCTGAAAGGTGATTTTCATGGTCCCTGCACAAAATCACCTTTCAAGCAGAAGTTGGAAATTTTCTCTGCCCTTGTTCATGAGGTGGGGTAATAAGAAGGCTATGTTCAAAATTTGGTGGAAAAATAATAAAAAAACAATAAAATTATGAGCCTACATTGATTTTTACGAATGCAGGCTTATAATTTTGGTCAGTGTCAGTGGCTCAGTAGGTAGCACACTTGCCTCTGAGGCCAGGAGATATGAGGGCTGTGGGTTCAGTTCCCACATCTGGCACTTGGGTTAATATCCTAGTAACGACACTGTAGTGCAGCATGAGAGGGGTGCTGCACTTCTGAGGTGCTGTCTTTTGGATGAGACATTAAACTGAGGTCCCATCTGCCTGGATTGGTGGTAGTTCAGGTGGATGTTAAAGATCCCATGGCACTTATTGAAAAGAGTAGGGGAGTTTTTATTGTATTATTAAACATAATTAGAACAACTCAGTGTAATCAATTATACAAAGTAAGAGCCAAAAACTTAATCTAACAAATTTATACAATAATCAGAGTAATTATCAGATTATTTTATACATTATTTGAACTTAATAAAATGAAAAACCCTTTCCACATTTTAGTAACTGAGTCTGTACTGTCCTTCGAGCATCCTGAGCGTAAATCTCGAGAGTTCCTGTGAAACCAAAATGCTAAAACAAAAATAAGGCATTTTCTTTGATATATTACCCACTGACACCTTGCCTGCCATAAATAATAACGTAAACATCAAAAAATAATGACAGTGTTTCTTCATGAAAATCAGAAAGAGTCTCTGGATAAACCCTAAAACCAAGATTTGATATGTAAGAAAATTCAGCCACTTAAAACCCCAAAGTGCATCAAATAAACCCACAAACCCTTTGCATAGGAACAGTGTAAAAGAAAATGCTCCATCGATTCCTCAGTATTTATACAATCCAAGTAAGGACACTTCCTTTCTTCAATGGCTTTGTACTTGGCATTACCCCTAACATTTAAGCGGCCATAGAATATTAGCCACTGTGTTTCCCATTGCATTTGAGGCAATCTCGACAGTTAAGTTGGGCCAATACTTTAGGATTCAAAGAAGAAGCAATTCTTAAAACATGGCTCTAAAGGAAGTAAATTTACCATTACCACCTGATAAAATTCTTTCATTCTATTACTCAGAATTGTCTCTTTCTCTATTTTCCATTTATATAATTTTGTGCAGCTGGTCTAAAATACTGTGGAATATAAATGTGAGGATTTATTTTTGGAGCCAAAGAAAGCCAATTTCTAAAGTATTTGTCCAATGATCGGAAATCCATTTATCCCCACTCCTGCTTCTAATCGTAAGCCACTTTTCACTGAACACATAATGAATAAAGAGTGAGCAAAATCACTGGATCCACCATCCCAAGACCTCCTTGTTTTTACTTAAATATGTATAGCTTCTTTTAATGGGGTTTAATCTATTGCCCCAAACCATTTGAAAGAATAAACCATACAGTTTAGTTTCTAGATGCACTGGGAGCGGAAAATCATAGCTACATACTGAACACATGGTAAAAGAAATTGTTTGATAACATGTATGCATTTCAGTTTGGACAATTTCCACTTTTTCCAACTATTGACTTTATTCTCCACTGTTTGTAGGGCTATATCCCAATTTTCAACTGGTATGTTCTGGGGCCAAAATGTATGCCCAAAACTTTAAGGGAGTTCTGGAAAATGGATACCACCCTGCACCTTCCTTATGACCTGTTGCTCCGATAAATAAACCTTTTGTTTGTGCACATTTATTTTGTTAAATGAAACTTTTGAAAAACCTCAATCTGCGGTCAAAAAAATGTGCATATGAATGATCTAGAAATATACAATCAAATCATCTGCATAGGCCTGTGCCAGAAGATGTTTGTCCTAACTGTACCATCAGAAATACCTGGCCACAATGGAACAGTAGTTAATTTTGTAGTAGGGGATCCAAAGAAAGATATAGAGAAGGGGCTAAGAGGGCAACCAGCTGAACTCCAGTATGTAACTGAAAACATTTTGCCGTCTGACCTTGCACGAAGGAACACAATATTATGTTCATATAATTTTTAATTATATTAACAATGTGCAATGGAACTCCATAATGTATTAACGTTAGAAATAAAAAAGGCAAATATACCCTATCAAAAGCCTTTTCCAAATCAGCGACCATCATACAATTAGTGACTCCCACTTCAGAAAGATGTTCAATAACTTCGTATGATCATTAAGGCTGTCTGAATTTGCCTATTAGGTATCCCACTAAACTGGTAAGGAGAAATTACCCATCTGGCGTAATTTTTAACCGATTATTCAAAATACTGGTGAAGATTTTATAATCTGAATTTAAGAGGGTAATTGGTCGCCAATTTTAATATTTTGTCTGTCTCCAGATTTGAATAAGTAAATCAGCAATCCCTCAGAAAAGAGGAAAGAAAACAGCAGTTTCCATAAAATACTGGAATAAAATATACAAGCATTGACTCAATTCCTTTGAAAAAACTTTATACAGATTATTCGAAAGGCCATCCTTACCCGGTGAAATGTTTAATTTCAAATTCCTAATTACTTTTATTATTTCTTCTTGTGTAATTGGATCCAATAATGTTGAGATTTCTACTAACCTGGGGGCTTAGATGTTTTAAGATATGAAAGCATTTCTGCCTCTGTAATAAGAGAGGGGGTCTAGAGTTGAAAATGCCCAATAATTGTTTCTCTGAGCTGAGCAACCGTGGTGGCCAAAGAGCCATCAGGTTTTGCAAAGAATCAATATTAGAAGAAGCCTTCAGATTTTACAGGTTTCAAAAGGGTCCCCAATGAGGGATTTTTTATGCTATTAGAAAAAATAGCCTGTAGGGTTTTGCTCTATCATATTGGAAATTCCTAATTTCCTCCTTTATTTACTAATTTGGTCTGAATAGTCTAAGTGAGAGACATATGCAATTGTCATAAGTTTCTGCAGTTGTTGCCTAAGGGACAAATATCTCAAAAACTTAAAATTTTTGTTTTGCCCTTGCCTTTAAACCAATTACATAATTCGAACTTAGTTGTTAACCACCAATCTCCTAAATCCTCATAAAAAAGCCACTGACAACCTGGCTGCTAGAATATGTTTCACCCCGGACTGTATATATGGTATATCTAACATAGTGTTATTCAGTTTCCACCTGAGCTGCCTACGTTCAGGGAACCTGTAGATAATGAACTACAAGAAAGTAATAAATGATCAGAAAATTCACAGTGGATCATCTTAAAGGAATCCAGTTGTACATTATGAGAGACAAACATGTAGTCTATTAGGGAAAACAATTTCCCTTTTGTAAATGAATACCTTGGCCCTTGAGAGGAAAGGGAGATACAGTTAAATAAACCTGCTATTTTAACTATATTAGCTAGCATGTGAGAATCACAATAAATTTTCTTTTTCTTCTGATTAGGTGAGTCAGAAATTGTGCAATTAAAGTCACCTCCCCAAAGCACCTTAACTGATGTCACCAAGTAGGGTTGAACAGCTTTTAAACAAGAAACTCTACCAGCTTTTGTCTGTGGATTGTAGATGTTAATAAATCGATAGCATATATCATGCCATTTCCATCTAATATCAAGACTCTCCTGGAATAAGATCTACTAAATTATGAAGTTTAAAGGAATAAGTATTGAATAAAATCCCAATACCATCTGCTGTATCAGTTCCAAAGGACCAATAGGAAGGGCCCCACACCAATCCCGTTTGAAAGTAGTGAGTTGTTCTGCTGAGTACATCCAGGTTTCCTGTAAAAACATACTGATAAATTTTGGTTTTATATAGTGAAAAGAGCTTGCCTCTTAACTATATTAAGCAAACTATGAGTGTTCAAAGAGCCCCATGACCACTGCATTAAGCTTTATAAGAAAAGAACTACTTTATCATTTTTTCTTTTTTTTCTTTTCTTTATAGTTATCCACTGGCTGAGATCGAGTGGAAGATTTTTGGGAGTCTGAATCTCCTAATTCCATCTCTGTATCTCCCAAGGAGTAAACAATGCAGCATAAGAGTTGCTAGTCTCTATGGGAGGAGTAACAGGGGTTTGGGATGCAAATGCCTAGATGATCTGCGTTGGGGTAGTGAAGGCCTAATATTTAAAGCCTTAGATGCTTCCTCAAGTCTCCACCGAAACCTCAGAGTAACACACAGGGGGAAATCCAAAAGCTCAGGTGGGCCCATACTTGATTTTTAATGACTTCATAACCAAAACAGTTTGTTCCACCTTGTCTGCTATTCCTAAGGATTTGTCAATGGGGTACTACACCAAGGGTCTGAACTTTGGTTTGAGAAGAAGAAACAGGTAGAGGGGTTGTGAGCTAGGAGGGAAATTGTGCAGCATCCTGAGCTTGCTGAATTAAAAGCTCTGATTATTTATACAGGATGTTTATTTTTGCAGCCCAAGGGCAAACCCGAAAAGAGTGGCCAGATTCTTCACAAAGCTCACATTTGAGCTGATTGTGACAATACATAGTTGTGTGTCCAACCTCCCCACAGTTGTCACAACGTGGTTGGTCACAAACACTTGAGAGGGTGTGTTTAGCCCCACATCTGTAGCAAGCCCGGGTTGTCCACTATAAAACAAACCCTCTGTCTTTTCCTAATAGAAAGGAATTGGGAATATGGACTACCCTGTCTCAGATTGCCTCAGTTTAGTTTTGTATTTCCATCCTCCCGTCCAAAACTGTTCAGAATCTAGGATAGGTTCCGCCCACTTAAAATTTCACACTTAAGGGACAACCAAAATGATATATCTTCCACATGAACCCCCTCGTTTCTAAACATGACCGTAACATGTTTTATCAGGGGTTTAGTTAAAGGAATCACTAAGAAGGGGGTCCATAGAGGAGAGAATTTAACCTGGTTGTACCTATCCCAGAATAAGTCCAATGCATGTGGTGTCCTAAAACTGATGTCAAAATTATCCTCTCCAGAGATATTAATAAATGCATACACATCTTTTGGGGTAAAATGCAAGGACTCTTTTAATAAGGTTTTCCCACGTAGTGTCTATCTGAGTCGATCCTCCAAACCCCTTTATATAATCCGAACTGCATTCCGCGGTGCTGCTTCTTTTTAGTGTTAGAAAATAATTCAGACATAAGTGGTTTCTGAGGCACGGATTCCGTTGGAGAGGGCGTGTGAGAAGAAGCAATAGGCTCCTGCAGAGGTGTTACCAAATCTGTATTCAATGAGGAAGGTAAAGATATCTGTGACTCCAGGGATGTAGCTCTCAGTGGAAGTTTTTCTACCTCTAAACAGTTTTTATTGTCCTGCAAATCTTGCTCCAGCTTTTGCTGTTGTAAGTCCGGTTTCCACTCTGGTGAATGCTGTGAGAGGGTATAATCAGAGTCCCAAGTAGGATCAGGCTTCCATATGCCTGCTGCATTTTGCTTCAACCTGCTCCTTTGAGTGCTTTATCAGGGACCAGAGCTCTGAAACATTATGTGTTTGTAGACCAGATTTTATAAGAGGTATTTCTTTTTTTTTGGAAAGAAGAATTCAGTAACTCCAGTTTGGGAAACAGCTGAGGACTGATAAACTACATTATGCTGAGCCCCATGCTTTATAAAATGAATCCAGCTGATTTGTCTAACCATGCAGACTCAGACTGCTTTAGCTCTGATGCAGACAAAGTCTGTTGTACTTCCTTTGGGACTCTGTTTTCGGCTTTTCAATTGTTAGGGCAGTGGAGCTATATAGGGCTGAATGCACTCACTAACCTCTATAGTACTGTTAGCAGCTTTACTAACAGTCAATTTTACTTCAGGAACTTCCCATGAGCTGCTGGGCTATAAAGAGAGTGGTCTCGCCCGCCAGGACTCCCGACTGAACCGAGTCAGCCATATTATTATTAGGAGCAACGCTGCAGCTGTCAAGTTCGATTCTACCTGCTGCAGAGTTAACAACTCAGGCTGAGCGGCTGAACGCCGAATTGCAAAGTCCATAGAGTGCTCAACTGCTTGCTTCTCCCTTACTCCCGTAACACACTGATTGTGTAGCGAGAGGGAATCACTTTGCTGTACATTTTTTAAAGCGGGTAAAGCAGATTGTAAAAGCCGGTTGTCTGTTTCAGTAGTGGCTTCCGAAATAATAAAAAAATGTTGCAAAGACTCACCATGCTCCACGGAGCTTTCTTTTAAGTGCAGTCCTGTATTTTTCTCAGTTTTAAACACCTCGGTTTCAGGGAGAGCAATATTGCAGGTATTAAGTGCATCCATGTCGTCAGGTTCCAAGCTGGATTTGAACCTTGCATCCAAGATTCCTTTTCAAGCATTTCCTTTCTCCCAGTCCTTTGAGAATTTTTTTCTTAAATCAACTGCTGTATCCTCCCAAAGAACCACTGCATCGTGAAACTCCATATCAGAATCCATATCTTGAGTATTCAAAGGGTCAGCCTCCACTTGCACACTGTGGGAGCAGAGGCCAGCTCTCCCACCAAGCAGACATCCTCCTCCTCCGCCATCTTGGTCCCACCAGAAAATGGGTCCCCTGCTCACAGGAAGCAGGAAGTAGAATTTCCCGGTGTCCTGGCCAAATTTCCCTCATTCACTAAAAAATACCAACAACAATCTGGTTCAAGGTCAGTTGGCATTCATCTGTATCCCCCCCCCCCGGGCAGTGCCTGAAAAAAGGCAGGATTTGTCTAGTGCACTTACCCAGTCAACAAAAGCTAAATAAATAAATAAATACATTTTCAATATTTTTGCCCCAAATTCCTCTCCTGCAGCCCTATCAGCTCTGGCCAGAGATTGTCTAAAACAGCAGCAGGCTCAATCATAGCAGCTGTGCCTCTAGTGCCTACCTCAGCAACGTTCGCCACAAGTATAATTTTTTAAAAGAGCAACAGGCTCAATCACAGCAGCTGAGCCTCTTGTACCTACTTCAACAATGCCCGCCATGGGCATAATTTTTTAAACAGCAGCATTCTCAATCACAGCAGCTGCATCGCTCATATCTACCTCAGCAATGCTGGCCATGGGTATAATTTTTTAAAACAGCAGTAGGCTCAATGACAGCAGCTACACCTCTCGTACCTACCTCAGCAATGGCTGCCATGAGTATAATTTTTTTTTTAAATGCAGCAGGCTCAGTCACAGCAGCTGTGCTTCTTGTACCTACCTGAGCAATCCCCACCATGGGTATACCTTTTTTAAGACAGCAGCAGGCTCAATTACAGTAGCTGCACCTCTCGTACCTATCTCAGTAATGCCCACCATGAGTATAATTCTTGAAAACAGCAGCAAGCTCAATCAGACCAGCTATGCCTCTCGTACATACCTCAGCAATGCCTGTCATGGGTGTCATTTTTGGAAACTGCAGCAGACTCAACAGCAGCCAAGATTTCCACTCACCTCAGAAATACCCAATTATGGTATTATTTCTGGAAACACCAGGCTCAATCAGAGCAGCTGTGCCTCTCATGCCTACCTCAGAAATGCCTGTCATGGGTATAATTTTTTGACACAGCACCAGGCTCGCTAAGAACAGCTGCACCTCTTGTACCTGCCTGAGCAATACCTGCCATAGGTATAATTTTTGTACACAGCAGCAGGCTCACTAAGAGCAGTTGCATCTCTCATACCATCCTCAACAATGCCCCCCATGAGTATAATTTTTGGAAACAGGTGCAGATTCACTATGAGCAGCTCTGCCTCTCGTACCTCCCTCAGTAATCCCCCCTCCATGGGTATAATGGCTTGGAGCAGCTAACAAACAGTCTAATAGTCCAAAGTAAAAGTCTTTCACATGATTTTTGTTATGGTCAGGGTTGGGCAATCTGGTAGTAACTACCTGACCTGACCTCACTACTGTTTTTTCATCCAGGTATTTTTAGGGTGCTTTTGAGGTACCCACGGGTAGTCTTGAGGTCAGGTATTTTAGTACCTGCCCATTCCTAGTGCAGATTAATTCTGAACGCATGGCAGCTTGCTGGTGACCTGGTTTCCTGCATCCTGCCTGACTGTAGCAGTGTAAACTGATTTGTCTGATCTGAGAGGGGGATCCCATTTAGTACACAATGAATGGACACATCAACTCACTGTTACACTAGCTGCTTCTCTAGTCCAGTGAGAGTCATGCAGTTATTTTCTATGACATGGTGTCCACTCCACCCAACCACCCCCCTGAAATGATGACATACTTTTAGGGGACCCTTACCAGAAAATAACTGCATGTTCTTCATTTTCAAGCACATAAATGAACAACAAATTAAGAGAGATGCCACGACTAATAAGTGGAAAATGAGTGAGCAGCACAACCAGGGGGCAACATGAAGATGATCGTTCTTGAATCCAGGATTGGAGAATTTCTAGAATAATGAAAAATCAATCCGCATCATACAGAACTGTATATTGGTTTTGAAAGAGAGTGATGTGTCTGCATCAGGAGGAAGCAGTGGTACCTCTTAGACTGGTGAGAGACTTTGGACTTTCAAGTGGACAGACGAGAGATGACACCAGGCAGGTCAACAGCAGCACTGTGGTCAAGTCTGCAGTCTATAGTCTGTTAACAGCACACCTTTATAAGGAAATACTTGATATGAATTAAGACAATATTTTCTTTAAGGGGAATATACATGGAATGCAAATGTTAAGTGTAACTCAGGACATGCAGTTATTTTATTGAAAGGTGTCATTCAGGCTCTTCAAAAATTAGTTCAGTCAAATAGGACATACTGCAAAAACTGTGCCATCAGGGTCAGGCAATCCAAGCATTAGCTCAGTCCTATAGGACATGCTGCAAAATATGTGCCATCAGGGTCAGGCAATCCAAGCATTTATTTATTTATTTATTTGCTTTTGTTAACCGGGTGAGCACGCTAGACAGCCATGTGCCTATTTTCAGGTGCGACCCGGGAGAGTTACAGGTAAGACTTCATACAGGGATAATTACTTCATACAGGAGTAAATTGAGGCGGCATTAGGAATACATAGGAAGGTAGATACATACAAATACTTTGTACACAAACAAACAGGCAATTCAGTCCAGACAGCTGGGTCCTCGGGCATCCATTGATCAGTTGAGGAACAGCGAAGAGCATGTAAGAAATACACTGGCAGTTACAGGGCTAGCTCTAGGGCAAAGTTGGCACAAAGTTCCTACTCGAGGAGACAAGAAACAAAACTAAAATAACAGGCAGTTCAAGGCTGACTCTAGGACACGGTTGGCATGGTGCATTAGAGTAGGAAGGGACAGAACGGGATAGATCTCGGAGGTGAACAGTGGGAGCGGAGATCAAGTAAGGTGACTGCAGAAGGGGGGGGCCTGAGGCAGGTGGGAAGTCCAGGAGGCATGGCCAGTTCCAGAAGGAGAAGTGCAAGTCACGCTGAGGCCCCCACCATCCAGTCAGGTTGGGGGGTGGGGAGGGGGGGGGAGGAGTGGGTTATATTGAGCAGGAGCAGGGGGAGGAAGGTTTCAGGAAGTTCCAGAGGGAGGCTTTAAAGCTAGGGTGGGAGGAGGAGGCCGAGTGAGCTCAGGTAGTGAGTTCCACAGTTTGGGGGCGTAGTGTGGAAGGCTCGGTCCCCATAAGAATGGTGTTAGGAACCAGACATTCCAGATTTGATGTGGATCGTGGGTGGTAGGAAGTGGCGCCAGGTTTAAGGGGAAGGGCCAGAGACAGGGGGTGCGAGGAGCGGATGTTGTCAATGAAATTACCTATGACGAAGGAGCGATGCTTCTCAGGGGGAGCCACCCAGGCGGCTATATAGATCCAAACGATGGGTGAGGGAGGCTGGAAAGTGAAGCGACACATTGTTGTAGGCGGTGTCCCATTTGAGAGGCTGGATTTGGGAACAGGTGCAATGTTACAAGTCCATAACAAAGTGATGGAGGAGGATCCCTGGCTAGGGCCAAGCGGGTAGGGGTAAGGCAATTATTAGCGCGGTAGGTTAAACCAAGCTTACAATTAGTGGCCTTGCAAACATTGCGAAATGTGAGAGGTGAGGTTCAACTGCGGATCTAAGGTGACGCCCAGGTACTTAGCGGAGGTTACTATCTCAAGGATGAGTCAACCCCATGGATCAGCAGGGGGTCAGTGCAGGATTTTATTTTGTTTAAGGACCCGAACAACATGGATTGGGTTTTGTTGAGATTAAGGGTGAGCCTGTGGTTACCCAACCAGGTTTGAATACGTTCGAAGTCGAAGTTCAGATGTGAGTTTATTGTAGAGATGTCCCGGGAGCTGGCCAGGAGGATGAGATCATCAGCATACAAGGTGGTGTGACCATGGGCAGTGACGGACGGAAGGTCATTGATAAATAGAGAGAATAGGGTTGGACCGAGGACGGACCCTTGAGGGACCCCGCAGTGGACCGGTGAGAGGTTGGAGGATGTCGGATTGAAGTAGGTGAATTGCTGACGGTTGGAGAGGTAGTTTAAGAACCAGGCGTGGGCGGAGGGAGAACCAAGTGATAGGAGTTTGGAACCGAGGAGGGTGTGATCAACCCTGTCAAATGCTTTTGAAAGGTCCACAAAAATGGCTCCAGTGAGGTCGCCTTGGTCAGCACTTGTCCTGATCAGAGAAGTGACTATGGCAAGGGCAGTGGACGTGCTATGCCCTTTCCTGAAGCCGTGCTGGGCAGGTGAGAGGATGTTATGGTCCTGGATGTATTGGGAGAGCTGAGAGGTAATGGCTTTCTCGAGGAGTTTACTTGTGGTGGACAGAATGGAAATGGGACGGTAGTTACCAGGATCTTTGGGATCTCCTAGTTTGAGGACAGGAACAACCTTGGCCACTTTCCATAGGTCGGGGATGATCCCAGTGTTAATGGAGGTGTTGAATAAATGCGAGATGGGCCTGGCAAGGAGGTGGGCCCCCAGTCTGAGCAGTTTCGGTTCGAGGCAGTCGTGCCCAGTGCCAGTGCCAGTGTGAGGGGAGAGGCCTAAGAGAAGCATCTGGGTCTCCTTAGGAGAAACATTCTTCATTTGGAAGAGGGGCCGAGGGTGAAGACCGGGAGAAGGGGCACCAAGGGCGTGGACTGGAGGGGGCTGGGGAGGGAAGGACAGTTCAGAAAACAAGGAGTTGAAGGTGTTTGCAATGGTGAGCGGTTGTTGCAGCTGACTCATCAACCAGCAGGTCAGAGACCTGTGCTTTAGCTGACCCCCAATGGTGTTTTAATGTTTTGCCAGAAACTCCTCGGTTGCTACTGGAGGAGAGTAAGGCAGTTTACAGAACTCGCTTTTGCTGAGCGGATGGCTCTTTTGCAGGAGTTTCTGAGTTGCCTGTATGTCATCAGATCATAGTTATTTAGGGAGGCCTTATAGGACACCCAACACTTGTCCCTGGCCTTCATGAGGGAGAATAGGCCCCCATTTAGCCACTTGGTGACAGTGCCCCGAACCCTTCTCCTCGTGAGGGGGGGCATGCTTGTTCTGAAGGGGGATAAACTTTGCGAGGAATAGATCCAAGGCCCGTGTGGGATCGTTTGCGGTAATGACCCCTATCCAGTCAATAGCGAGGAGGTCGGCCAGGAAGTCATGGGTGTTAAATTTGGAGTAGTCCCTCAGTTCAATTAATTTGCTTGGGACTTTTGGCTGAGAGATGCCCCAGACACAGTAGGTAGGGGAGTGGTCAGAGATGGAATCCGGGAGGGTTCCAGAGGTCAAGATATTGGCAGGCCGGTTGGAAAGAATCCAATCAATAAGGGATCCTGAGTTCCCACGCTTAGCCGAGCCTGGTTGGTTTAGTTATAACTTGGGTAGACGCGAGGCCCGAGAGCAGAGGCTCATACTAATTTGCGTTGGATCCCAACCAGTTCAGATTAAAGTCACCTATTAATAGGGTTTCATTGGGACCCACTGTGGGGCCGATGCAGCCAAGCAGGAGGAGAGACCAGACAGACAGCCCTTGGGGGGATGTGAGTGCGCCTGAGTGGATTTTCTTTGTGTTCAGCAGGAGGAGAGCATGCAAGAACTCACATGTAGGCGGTATGGAAGATGAGTGGTCGATGGGGACAGGTTTAGGTGTTCCTTGTAATACAGAATAACCCCACCGCCTCTTCTTGCCTGGTCTGTCTCGCCTGAAGAAGATGTAGCCGGGAGGGTGCACTGGGTGTCTGGTATGTGGGGCTTGAGCCAGGTTTCTGAGAGTCCCAGGATGTCTGGCTTCAGGTGGGCAACCCATGCAGTGAGCTCGGTTAGGTTCGTGAGGAGGCTACGCACATTCAGGTGTGCAATTTTGAGCCCTTTAGAGGAGAGCCAGGGGAGGGGACAGGGAGGAGAGGCCATGTCCCAGGGTGGGTCCAGCGAGCGCAGAGGAAGAATAAGTAATGGTTGAGGAAGGGAGCGCAGAGGGACAGGACTGAGGAAGAAAATGGTGGAGAGACTGGCAGGAAAATAGGGGGGTTCGTCCAATTAGTTCAGTCCTACAGGGCATGCTGCAAAAAATGTGCCATCAGGATCAGGCAATCCAAGCATTAGCTCAGTCCTATAGAACATGCTGCAAAAAATGTGCCATTGGGTTCAGGCTGCAAAAAATGTGCCACTGGGTTTAGTCAATGGAAACAGGAGCTCAGTCCAATACGACATGCTGCAAAATTGTGTAATCAGGGTCAGGTAATCAAAACATTAGTTCAATCCTATAGGACATGCTGCACAAAACATGCAATCAGGTTCAGGCAATGAAAGCATGAACTTAGTGTAATAAGACATGCTATAAAATCGTGCCATAAGGTTCCAGCAATCCAAACATTAACTTAGTCTGAGACATTACTGCAAAAATTGTGTAGCCCACTAAGGGGTTGCTGAATTAGTTATTTCTTTCTCTGAAAAATCTTTCTCTTGCAACTCTTCCATATAGTCAACTTTGTGATCACTGGGACATGCATTTGCTGGCTGCAGGTCATAACTGTAACTGATCAGTAGAAGATTTATTTTTAAGAAAGTTAATTTTTCCACATTTTCTGGCAGTAGCCTATATCATGTATCTGTTGCTACATTACCCACAGAGCTGAAAAGTCATTCTGAAAATACACTGGTTAGGGGACAAACAATGGATTTCAAAGCTACCTGAATACATACAGGCCATACAGACTCCTTGTTTTGCCAGTATTTTATGGGGTCTTCATGCTACTCAATACATTTTTCTGCCAAATAGCAGTCAACCATAGCCTGGACAGAAGCAATGATATATGGAGAAGGAAGATCTGCTTTTTAGGGCTGCAGTGGACATAGCCCTGCAGACCTTTTACAATGAGTTAAGGGACTGCACATTCCTTCCTAAAATTTTAAGAACCCGGATTGAGTAAACCCTCCCACAACCTCCCATTGTGCAGTATACTGCCCCAGTCCTCTGTTCCCAATTCATTTGTAAACCTTCCCACAACCTCCTACTATGCGATGTACCACCCCCACACCTCAGTTCCAAAAAGCTAGTTTATGTTTTTTTTAGAACTGCTGTGATCATCATAGCGGCTGCCCCCCTTTTGTTAAAGCTGACATTGGGGTGCCCAATCCCCATGTCAGCATGTATCCCCCCATTAATGTGGCACACTGGGAGCCCCACTCCAGTGTGCTGAAATGTGCTATTAAAAAAGGAAAAAGGAAACTGTCCACCGATGTCTTTTCTTCGATGTTGCCTCAACATTAGCTGCGGTGTGACTTTCTGTTAAAGCCGACATCGGGTTGCCCAATCCCCATGTTGGCACATCCCCCCCATTAATACTGCACACTGAGAGCCCATCCCAGTGTGCTAAAATGTGTTATTAAAAAAAAAATAAACCTGTGAAAAAGAAAACTGTCCCCCGACATCTTTTCTTCGGTGTAGAATCCTGCATCAAAATTTTCAGTGCAGGATCCTGCATCGAACTGGTTTGCTCCTCCAAAGTCTTTTTGCTGACATCTGGGTGCCAAATCCCCTTGTTGGCATGTATCCCCCCCCAACACAATGTGGCACACTGGGAGCCCGCCCCAGTGTGCCCAGATAATTGTTTTTTTTAAATGTAATCTTTCCAACACCAGGATGCCCACTGCAGGTGTTGGATGCCCCCCAAGCACACTTTCTTTGCCTATGGAGGTGCCCCATCCTGTAAATAAAGAAAACCATCCTCCGATGTATTTTTTTTTGATCTGCAAAAAAGAATATGGTCCCTCGCCATCTCCCCTGTCTCCACTCCCCCATCTTTACCCACCCACAGAGCACCCACCTCCCCGCACCCCCGTTACCCCATACTTACCTCCGGAGGTCGGTGCTGTCATCTTCTCTGGATGGGGACACATCTGCACTCTTCAATGCTGAACAGCAAACTGAAGAATCAAAGGTAGGTGCAGTATAATAGCAGTCAATGGGGGGTTTCAACTTGTGTTGATATCTCAGCCATTTTTAGGAATTTTGGCTCCACATTTTCAACACAGGGTTCTTGAGACACCACCTCATGAACACAGTCACTGTCATTTCATTACTCAGTCCCGAAAGGTGATTTTGCAGTCACTGCATGGAATCACCATTTGGGACCGATTAATGAAATGACAGTGCTGCTGTTCATAAGGTGGGGTCCCAAAAAGCACATCGCATACCTATGCAAAATTCTATAATATGATTGTGTTAGCAGTTTCACGCATGCTTGTAACTTCACCAGTTTTTAATGTTTTCACTTCAGATTTTCAGCATTGCCATTATGTCACACTGCCTTATGAACAGTACAACTGTCATTTTTCTCATTCTACCCAAAACGTGTTTTCACACCTGTGTCACAGAATGGTGCAGTCGCTGAGCAAAATCAACTTTTGTGGTGGATTAATGAAATCACAGTGCCACTGTTCATGAGGTGGGTCCCAAAATGGCAATGTTGAAAATTTGGTACAAAAATACTCCAAAATGCCCGAGTTACTTGCGGTCATTGAAATTTCGCTATGCATGTACGTAACTTTTTATATTTTCACCCCAAATATTTAACATTGTCAGCTTTTCACACTACCTCATGAACAGTATAGCTGTTATTTTTCACATCCTGCCTGATATGTGTTTTTGCACATGTGGCACTGAATAAAGCAGTTGTTGCATGAAATCACCTTTCGGGATTGAGTAACAAAATTATAGTGCCACTGTTTATGAGGTGGGGTCCCAAAAAGTCCATGTTGAAAATTTGCAGTGAAAATATCAACAAATGCCTAGGGCATTAGGATTTCCAACCATAACGCCCCACCCTGTAGACACTGACAGGTGTCAGGGGTGTGACTTGGGGTCGTTGGCCATAATGCTAACTCCATTCCACCTCCACCCCCACCCTTCAGCCAGTGACAGGTAATTGAGGCATGCCTTGGGGTCTTCAACCCTAACATTCGCCCCATTCTCCTATACTGCACCCATCTCACCATATTTCCTTATGGAATGGGGTGAGCATAAGGGCCGAAGGCCCCAAGGCACACCACGACAACTGTCAGTGTCTACAGGATGTGGTGAAATGGAAGGATCCATGGCCAGTCATCGACAAAATTTTTGTCGAACAACGAAACCGTCATGTTGACCGCATTTGTGGTTAGCATACGGTTCCTCACAGAGAAACTTGTTTTCTTTGGGGGGCTTTGCGCCCCGAACCTCTGACATGGGGGATGTGCCCCTCCCACTAAATATAATCAACTCTGACTTGGAGTTGATTAGGGGAAGGGGTGCAAGACCCCTGAAATACACTGCCAGGATTCACTGCTGACACTACAGCAACCTGGTGCTATAGTCGCTGTAGTGATGGGCACTGTCAAAATGTCAAAATGTCACTGTCGGCAGTGTCTACTAAGGTGGAATCGCATGAGCGTTATGGCTGACGACCCAAAGGCACACCCCAATGCCTGTCAGTCTTTGCAGGGTGGGGGTGGGGGTTGGCGTTAGGGTTGGAAACGCTAATGCCTCAGTATGGAAATAAATCAGGGAAGGACGGTGGACGTCACCTACCTTGATTTCAGGAAAGTCTTCAACACCAGCCAACATAGAAGGCTGATTAACAAGATGGGTAGTCTGGCCACAGGGCACAAGCTGATAAACTGGGTTAGAAACTGGCTGATGGGCAGGAGGCAAAGGATGGTGATAATGGGATCCAATCTGGGGAGAGGGTGGTGACCAGCAGGGTACCTCAGGGATTAGTCCTGGGACCAGTCCTGTTCAATGTCTTCATTATAGACATTGCACAAGGGCTAGAAGTTAAGGTCTGTCTGCCTGTTTGCAGATGACACCAACATCTGTAACAGAGTGAATACTCCAGAAGGCATGGAGAAAATGAACAGGGACATGGAGAGGCTTGAAAATGGTCTGAGGAGCGGCAACTGATGTTCAAGTCAAAGAAGCACAAATAATGCACCTGGGAAGAGGGAAACCTGAGGAGAGTTACAGGGTTGGGGGAAGGTGCGAATGATCACCGAGGAAGAAAGGGACCTAGAAGTTATCAGTTCTGATGACCTAAAGGTGTCAAAACAGAGCACAAATGTTGCAAGGAGGGCCACTGGCATGCTGGGGTGCATAGGCAGAGGTATCACTAGCAGAAGGCATGAGGTGGTGATGCCATTGTATAATGCACTAGTGAGGCCTCATCTACAGTATCATGTGCAATTTTGGAGGCTGTAACTGCGCAAGGACATTGACAGGGTGGAGACTGTCCACAGAAGGGCAACCAAGATGGTACATGACTTGCAACACAGAACATATCAGGAGAGATTAAAGGACCTCAATATGTACTCATTGGAGGAAAGGAGGGGGCAGGGGAACATGATAGACATGTTCAAGTATCTCAAGGGCATAAACAAGGTGCAAGGGCAGACATCTTTCAATGCATCAAACGTTCAGCATTAACAAATGTTTGTTTTTATTTCAAATATAACAAAATTAAAATAAATATATATATGAATGAATGCAAGTAGTCTTGCTTATCTATGATCAGTAAAACTTGCTCCTTCTGTCCAAGACTAGTGTCATCCATTGACACATTTTAAATACCTGCTAAATAATTATCTCTTGGTTCAGGTTGTTAGTGCCTGGTGTCTGGAGTTATGGTCACAAAATTTGTGTTTGGGATCTCAAACCTTGTGGTGCACTTTCTGTACAGGAACACCTAACTTTGTTCCTTTTACCTGCTGGGCCCTGTACACAGCTCTCCATTTTTTTCCCTTTTTTTTTTTACCATATGTGTGTGTGTGTGTGTTTCAAATTAACAAATTTTCATACATAACCTAGCATTGCTTCATGAATGACTGTAGCTCCCAGCATACCCTCGTCCATTTCTGAATAATATTCCTCGGCTGCACTGCTTGTGATTGCAAACCACGGGTCTGGATTTTTAGAAAAATGTACTTCTACAAATCTGTCCTTAATTTGTGTTCTCCTGCCTCTCATTGACATGATCGCTCCTGTGTGGTTGAAGCAATATACTGAGACCTTTGGCAACTGATTTGTTCATTACACACTAGTGTGGTCATTACATACTTGGACTGAAATCTGCATCGGTCTACTCTACCACCTTTATATCTCATCCTTCCTGCCCTTGGGACCAGTGCCCATTTCCCTCCACAGGTTCAATTGCTATGTGACCCCAAGTCTGCAACTTGACCTCCCTGTTTTTTATCATTCCACTAAACAGTACCCCTCCTGAGTTGCATTTGTAACCTGTGGATCGCAGTGTGTAAATAAATAATTGAATATTCCAAACGTGAAAATAATAATAATAATAATAAATTTTGTTTCACATAAGCGCCTTTCAGAATACCAAGACACTTTACCATAGATTAAAACAACAGTGATAAAATCAATAAATACAATATAAAACAATAACAGTAGTCTAACGGGGCTCACTCATTCAGTGTCATTAAAGGCCTGGTACCATAAAAAAGCTTTTAACGCTTATTTAAAACCTCCCACAGTCATGCACTCCCACAGCTGATGGGATAGAGAATTCCAGAGGGTAGGGGCCATGTACATAAATGCACGGGCCCCAGAAGATTTCAAAGACACCCTTGGGATCTCTAGCAACCCCTTATTGGCCGAATGGAGCTGTTGCTCATGGCGATAGGGAACAAGAAGCTCATTCAAGTAGTCAGGGCCAAGTCCATGTAGGGCTTTGTAAGTCAGTAAACCAACTTTAAAGGTGAATCACCACCGAATCAGCAACCAGTGCAGATTGCGCAGCACAGGGGTGATATGAGATGTTCGGGAAGTCCCCATCAGCAATCATCCTGCAACATTCTACACTAGCTGGAGGCAGCGGATATCAACCCCAGGAAGCCCTAAGTACAGGGAGTTGCAGTAATCAAGGTGCGAGGTCACAAAGGCATGGACCAATGGAGATAGATCCCCAGACAGAACAAGGTGCTTGATCCTGGCGATGTTCCTAAGGTGGTAAAAGGAAGACCTGATGACCACTGACACCTGAGATCATAAAGTCAGCCCATCGTCAAGCACCACCCCCAGGTCCCACACCCAATCAGAGGTAAGGATCTGAGAGCCCCCTAGATAAAGTCCAGAGGGCTGACAAGTCCTCAAATCCTCTATCCGGCGACCTGGGTCCACAACCATCACCTCGGTCTTTCCCGCGTTCAGCTTTAACCAGCTCGAATTCATCCAATCCTGAATTTCAGCAAGGTAGTTGTTAAATACCGAGAGAACACTATGCTGGTCGGGTGAAAAAGACAGGTAGAGCTGGGTATCATCAGTATAGCAGTAAAACCTCAGCCCATACCATCTTACAATGTCTTCGAGGGGCAGCATATACACTGCAAACAATATGGGGGACAGCACTGAGCCCTGAGGCACCCCACATGACAGAGATAATGGGACCGAGGAAAAAAATCCCAGACACCATTATCTGAGTTCTGCCAGTGAGGAAAGATGTAAACCACCTGAGGACGGTACATGTCAGGCCACAGATGGACCTCAGGTGCCCAAGCAGTACCCCATGGTCCACAGTTTCAAAGGCTGAAGAAAGATTAAGGAGCACCAAGATGGAATGGCTTCTCTGATCTCTTGCCATCAGGAGATCATTAAGCACCCGAACCAGTGCAGTGTCTGTACTATGCCTCTTTCGAAAACCGAACTGGAGAGGTTCATAGATGTTATGGATGGTCAAGTGGTTCTCCAGTTGTACTGCCACTACACTGTCAATAACCTTCCCTATAAAGGGGAGGTTTGAGATTGGTCTGTAGTTGGCCAGAGAGTCAGGGTCCAAAGAAGCTTTTTTCAGGAGAGGTATTACCACTGCCTCCTTCAGGAAGCTTGGAAACTCACCCGAATCTAGGGAGCGCTGGACTATCTGAACCAGGACTGGGCCAATAATATCACAACATCCCATAATCAGGGAGGTTGGACCCAGATCCAAACTACAGCACATAGGGTGCATACTCTGGACAATCCACATGACATCCATGAACTCCGTCAGGTCAAAGGAACTCTAGGAAGCATGAGGTGAGGTGACCAGGCACTGATCAACAGCATCCCCCACAGAGCGAGTCAAGCAGATCTCCGTCCTGATGTCGGCCACCTTAGTCTCAAAGAATCGAGCAAGCTCATCGCACTCCACTTGCGAAAAAGGTCTTCGGAGCTGCAGACAGGTTGGGTTGCACAACCTGTCAACAGTTCGGAAAAGATGAGCTGGTCGATTCTGAGCAGCAGCAATCCTTTATGTTGTCCCTGACAGTTAGGTCCTGAACCATTTTTTTGTTTGTTTGTTTTTTATAGATAACCCATTGCCACAAGTGCTCCAGTTGGTAATCACACACACTCCATACTACTCGAACAAACAATACAGTTGTTGAGACTACATTCTCAGCAAAAACATGTCTTGTACAAAGAAGTTGATACAGGAGTCTGCTTTCCAGGGTGCCAGGAGTGGAATTTCTTATTTATTTTATTCTGACATTGACGTTCCTAGGATACCATTGCAGACAGGCACATTCTAATTTTTATCCGTGTCCAGCTTCTATCAATTTCCTCAGTCGAGAGGGCTGTAGTATTGGGAGGCTAGATAACACTCCCTGTCTACTCACAAATTGAGTAAATAACGATAGGTGCTTTTTAGGACTGCAGTGGATGTAGCCCTGCAGACCTTTTATGATGAGTTAAGGGACTCCGCATTTCTTCCTGAAATTTTAAGAACCCGGATTGAGTAAACCCTCCCACAACCACCCACTGTGCGCTGTACCGCCTCCACCCCTCCAGTCCCAAAGAGCTAGTTTATGTTTTTTTTAGAACTGCTGTGATCATCATAGTGGCCCCCCCCACCCCATATGGCAATTTGTGGTGCTGCAGTTACCGGTCACCATCCCTGTCTATGTGCATGAACCTCACTGGTGTCTTGGTGTCTGTCGGTGTGTCCCACAAGTGCACATCATGCCCCACCCCAGTAGCTCTGTCATAAAAGTTATTGTATTGTGATAGCATTCATTATGCTGGTCCTTATAACCTCTGCAATGTTCATTCATAATTTATTTTTTATTTATTGAGCATCAGTTTACAACCTTTGAGCCAGAGGCTCATTTCCAAAGCTACCTCATCACATTGAGGACAAATACATTACATTACAGGCTTGTTGTTTATATAATTATAATGTACTTCGTGCCCTTTTACTTTCTCAGTTGCCCCAACAACTTTTTCCTCTGTGTAAAACAGCAGTGCAAAAAGCTACTATATATAGATAGATAGATAGATATATATATATATATATATATATATATATATATATATATATATATATTCACACAGTACCTCTGAATGCCACTTTGGTGATACGATAACCCTTTCCATGTAGATCAGTGACAGTTTTCAGGTGAACTATTAAAGTCATCCCAAGTTAGCCCTGTACTGCAGCAGCAGCAGCGCTAGGAAGAGATGGGAGATGACAATGATGAGGCAGATTATAGTGAGCTACCTTTCCAGTGGTCCCGATGGAGGATGCTTGGTGAATTTGTTGCTGTGGTGGTGCTGCTGCTGCCTGTTTACTGCAAAGACTTTTCATTCTGAGCTGCTGTAGTGAAGTCAGGTGCTGTTGTGTGCTCTCTCATGCCTTTCATTCCTTGGGGCTTCACCACACACAACCCACTACGCCATACTAGGGTACGTGGAAACCACCTGCCTTGGATCTCCCAAGAACTCATAGCTTGTATGAATGCCAGAGATTCAGCGTGGTGAGCTTACAAATCCTCAGCCTTACTTCAGGACCTCTTCTACTACCGGTTTCTGAGGAACATGTGCACCACAGCAACTCGGCTAGCTAAAGCAGAGTGTTTTAGATCCTCCCTCCAATCTAACCTAAATAACCCCTCTAAATTCTGGAAGGTCATACACTCCCTCTTCCCATCCCCTGTGGCTAAACCCTCTCCTCTCCTCTCCTCTCCTCAGTGTAAACAACTCCATTCTCTCAGAATCAAGAGCAGTCGCTGCTGAGTTTAACTTATACTTCTCTACCTGTGCCTCCTCATTCCTTTCCTCGATACAATCCACATCACCTCCCTCATCACTTACAGGGCCAAAGGTACCTCATGATAAAGGTACCTTCACTTTCAAGGAAATCTCTCCAGCTGAAGCTCTAGAAGCCCTGCTAACTTTAAACCCTTCAAAAGGGAATTCCCCTGATGGACTGGACTCCAAACTTCTGTTCCTCTCAGCCTCAGCCATAGGCACCCCAATTACCTACCTCCTAAATTAATCCTTCACCACTGCATCTGTTCCTCTGTCCTGGATGCATGCCATTGTTATCCCCCTTCCCAAAGGAGGCGCCTCCACCTGCAACTCAAACTAACGGTGATCTCCCTCCTCCCTGCTCTAGCGAAACTGCAAGAACACCTTGTGCTTGCCCAGCTAACCTCATATCTTTCTGACTCAAACTTCTTCACACACTACCAGTCTGGCTTCAGGAAGGATTACTGTACTACCTCCTCCCTATTAAGGCTCACTGACACCATCCAGTCTGGAATAAACAGAGGTCTTATCACCTCTGCCATCTTCATCGATCTGGCTAAAGCCTTCAATACGGTCTCCCACCCTCTGTTACTAACAATCCTCTCTGACTCTGGCCTCTTCACATCTGCTACTGACTGGTTCAGCGCCTATCTTACAGGCTGCACTCAGTCTGTAAGGATTGCTGATGCCATATCCCCACTCCTCCCCACATCCATTGGCGTCCCTCAAGGTTCGGTGCTTGGGTCACTCCTATTCCCCATTTTTCTAAACAACCTGCCACAAACTTGTTCCACCTCCTCGATCCACATGCATGCAGATGACACTGTATTATTTTCCTCTGGCTCCTCCCCGGCCTCAGTTGCCTCTACCCTCCAGGCGGATTTCAACAAAGTCCAGCACTGGTTCAACTCTCACCAGCTCTCTCTAAATGCAAAAAAAACAGTAACTATGACTTTCGGCACATCCCAATGACTAGCCAGGCTGCCCTCCCTCCTGCTTTTCCATACCCTTGATGGGACAAAGCTGGAGGATGTCACCTCCTTCTGGTATCTTGGAGTTTGGCTTGATCACCACCTCACCTTCTCTATCCATGTTGATTCCATACTAAAAAAACTCTGCTCCAAGCTCGGGGCCTTATACCGTAACTGTAATAGTCTCCCCTTTCCTGTTCATCGTGATCTCATCCAGAAGATGATACTTCCCTCCTTTGATTATTTTGATATTGTACACAGTGCCACCCACAAGTTGGTCTTATCCAAGCTGGATACCATTTAATGTTTTTTGCCAGTTCGATCTAGATGCTCCCCCTTGCACCCATCACTGCGAGCTCAACCGCTCCCTTACGTTCCCCTCCCTCAGTAACCACTGCCAAATACATTGTGCCAAGTTTATCTCAAAGTACTGGCTTGGTGCTGTCCTGGCTTACCTGGCCTCCACTCTATTGCCCCCCTTGGCTACCACACATGCTCTGAGGTCCCTAGACTCCCGTCTCCTTTTAATCCCCAGACGTAGGACCCAAGTCGGTCAAGCTGCCTGCTCACACCACTTCCCTCAACTCTGGAACTCTCTCCCCACTCAAATTCACCACTCCTTCTCTGTCCGCTCACTGTCCATGGCCCTTGCCAACCACTACTCAGTAAACTGCTTCTCCTGCTAACCCTCCCATTCTTTATTCTTCCTGTACATCCATGGGTGCTACATTAGCTGACCCTTCCCCCAACTACTGCACTTGATCCCAACTTTTGAGCTAGCCAGCTCTGCACTTCAATCTCTATTATTCCCTCAGTAATCACCCTAGCTGGTTCTCCTCTGTAACTGTTACTATGCCTGTTAGGGTATGAATGTTATCTACGCTCAACTATTCTGTCAATTGTATGCAACTGAATTCTGTAAATTGTATGTTTTATATGTATGAAGTTGGACAATCTGATGTCCTCCTCCCCACTGTACCCCTCCCCCAGGTCGCACCAGGAGACGAGCAGTTGTTGCTCAGTGTGCTTTTCCTGGTGAAACAATTTCAATAAAGAAGTAAATGTACACATGACAGGCATTCTAAAACTGAATTCTATTTCATTTGCAGACAAGAGGGCACATGGAAAGCCTAGCTGGTCTGTTGCCTGAGGAAAAGAAAGCATTTGCACTTCACAGACTGGACTTTTCAGGATAATCACTTTAAAGAGCTGAATGATGATGATTATTATTATTATTATTTTGCTTCACAGGATCTAGTGTAAAGGCATGGCACTAAACGTTCCTATATGCAGTGCTAGTATCAGTACAGCTGCATTAGGCAGACATGAGGTTAACTGTGACCTGAGATAACTACTGGCAGTCAGAATTTCAGTGGCTGTTGTTCCTATAGACCTTAGAAGTAACAGCATGAGAGTCCATGTTGTGCAAGCTGCTTCCAAATCCAATACCCCCCAACAAAACTGTATACATTGCCACTGCCATCTGGAAACTGACCAGGGGCTCATTGCATCCAATATTTATGCATTATTCACAGGCAGACAGAGTCCATGTGGTGACGTGTATTATTTTAGGAGGGAAGTACACAGGCATCCAGCATGGAAGGCTGAGGTATGTTTTTAATTTTTTAAATCTCCAGTCTAGGAACACCAACCATATTTCTCACATATACTGTACTTCACACAATTGCTGAATATCATTGGTCAGTTACCCAGAAATGAAGTTGGTTTGACGATGAGCTGCAGATTCTCAGTCAAAAATCAATTAACTAGCCTTTGCAAAAATTCAGTATGATTAATCTGATTGTTCTTTAGTCTGTTATTGTTTCGTTAGTCTGGGCAGAAGGATGAGATATTGAGAGTAGAGTTGAGTGGCAACCATAACACAAGAGGGCGCAGTCTTAAGTTGGAGGGTGGGAGGTTTAGGAAGGAGATCAGGAAGCACTTCTTCACAGAGAGGGTGGTGGACACTTGGAATTCGCTGCTGGAAGAAGTCATCTCATTGAAGACAGTGGGCAGGTTTAAGAGAGGCTGGGATAGGCATGGGGGAAGGTAAGGAACATGGGATGGAAGGAGTGGGGAGGGAAGGAGGGCTGGGACAGTAGCTCAAGCTGTAGACCCTGCAATACATGCAGACTTGATAGACCAAATGTCCTTCTTCTGATGGCTTCTTCCTATATTTTGTATGTATGTATAAAAATTAAAACAACTCAAAAGTAATAATAGGGCTTCTTCTGGTCTTCTGAGCTCTCAGTGAAAATTGTTATTTATATTTCTGCTCCTGGCATCCAGTCAGCTCTTAGCTCACTCTCAAGCTTCACCGTGCTTCAGCCCCAAACACATTTCATTTTTCAAGGCTTACTGTGCTCCTCACAGTTCAGTAATGGCTTGCCATCTGCCAACAGTGGGCCTCTTGTGTTGGATTAGGACTCTATGGGAAATTCTATTTCTGCTGTCTGAATGCTCTTGTGTCTCTGAAACAGCAGCAACATTCTCTATTCTCCATCTTAATGGATTGTAAAACACCCTTGGATACAGTTCTTATAAAACATGCTACATAAAACAAAATTTCTAGTGTCACGATCACAATGGTATTTCACCATTTCGAAATCTGCCCCTGAATAAAAACTGTAGCTAACAAGGGAAAAAAATGCATTCAGATTTTATAGCTGTGGCTTCCAAAGGGTGAAATACTTGCTTGTCACATATTTTAATGGGTATAAATAAATGCCAGTATATATATATAAATATATATATATATATATATATGTATATGGCATATGCAATGGAAGCGAGTGTAATAAATGATTTATCTGCACAAGAGCAGTTTGACCTTGGGTAACCTCACGAGTGGCGTAAGCCACGAATGAGGTGTCTGAGATCAAACTGCTCGAGAGCAGATAAATCATTTATTACATGAATTTTCCATTGCATATTTCATTTATGCAATTTTTTTGCTTTTACTTTTGCAGGGGTCATTTGTTATTCAAAAAAGTGAATAAAAATTTTATTTTCTGCGATTTTTTGCTGATTATAGAAAATCTAAAAGGAATCTAGAACTGAAACACCTCTCATTTTGTAGATACGTTTATGCTGAACAACATTTATGCTCAAAGTACCAAATTATAATTTTTTTTTTTTACTTCCCTCTCCTCACAGCTCTCCCCTCTTTGGGAGACACCTACAGCCTTTTCAGCCCTCGCTCACCTACCTGGTGACCGGTGCAGTCCATCCCCCATGGAGCCATGGTTATACTCCCCAGGCAGGTATGGGGTAGGAGCCCTTACACCCTGATGCATCTACGTTTCATTGGAATGCTGTCTCCAGGCCAGTAGGGGCATTGAAGGTCGGGGCCTGGTGCTCCATCTACTGGGAGGTTGCATGGCTATTTTCCGATGTTCTCTCAGTGTGCCATGTCCCCAGACATCAAGGCACTGAAGCGCCAACATCTGGCACATTGCCCCTCTGTTAAGCACCGGGCTTGCTGTACCTCGGGTCTCCACCCAGGGCCAAACAAGAGCTGAGCTCTGGTTCCCACCTCCCCACCCCAGAGAGGATGAGCAGTCCTTAGCATGCTCAAGTCTTCTCCCCTGGCTGGCCCTCCAGCTCCAGGGCTCGTTCCTGAACCTGGATCACTGGCATCGCAAGCGGAAATCCAACCGCTGCGCCAGTGGGCCGGTAATCACTTTTTGTTTTTAAGTTATTTGCATTTATTTGATGAAAAATTGCACAATTGAAATTTCTGCTGTTTTTCACTAGTTCTGAAAAAACTAAAAAGTATCTATAAATGAAACAACACTCATTTTATAGATATTTCTGTGTTGAATAAACTTTGTGCTCACAGTACCATGCTATCATTTTTCATTTTAAAGTTATTTACATTTGTTTGTGGACAAAATGAAAAAACAAATATGAATTTTATGCTGTGTTTTTGCTAATTATCAAAAATCTAAAAGGTATCAATAAATAAATAAAACACCACTCATGTTGTAGATATTTCCATGCTGAACAACTTTCTTACTCACAGTACCATGTTATCATTTTTTGTTTTAAAGTTATTCACATTTGAATATGGTTAATACTGCTACTGAGGCTTAACATTCCAAATGACGTAAGCACTGTGTAGATAAATGGCTGATGACATAAGCACTGTATACATAAATGAAATTTATGTATACATTTACTCAGATAAATGGATTTATCACACTCTGTGTATCTCCACCCCATTGCATAATATATATATATATATATATATATATATATATGCAATAGGGAATTAAAAAAAAACATAGAACAAATGTGTGTAAACTCACAGGCATTGGATAAATATTAGAACGGTAAAAGTAGTGAACAACCTGATTGTCGGAGGGTTTAAACCGTGATGATATCGGGCTACATCATCACGGCTCGAAAACCCGCCACCAGCCTGCTCACTCCCAGCGCATCTTCTCCACTTCCCACAAGCGAAGCAAGTCAGACCTCCACTACAACTAACAGGCCAAAAGAACACATCCTCACAATTGCCCCCCATACAGGTCGGCGAAACCTGACGTCTACAAACACCAAAAAATCGCTTTTAGTGCGAAGCTGCTTCATTCGTGAGCACCAACTCCGCTCGCCTCGCTGCCACGCTGCTCAAGGCCAAACAGCAAAAGCTACAACCCGCCTCCCTCAGGCTTGACCCACCTTCTCGATTTCCTCAGAAGTAGGGCATGACTCATCTTCACTTCCTCAACAAAAAAAACCCCAATATTAAGGTATGTCAGTAAACTAAACTTCTGGGCGGGGGGGGGGATCAATGCCACAACAATTAAGCCTGTAACAAAATCCTCCTGCAACAGCACCACCTACTGGCCAAAACATGAAATACACAAACTTTTTTTTTTAAATGTCTACCTACACTCATATAAAAACAATATTAAAATATTAAAAAACTTTACTTTTTTGTATTAAAGGCATAAAATATCAATTAATCCAGTTCATAATAACAATAATGCACTCCAGGGTGTGGTATATCGTGGGATATCGTCACTTTTCGGGTCATTGGACGCACTCGGCCTGCGGCCTCGTGCCCAACCACCCGAGGCGTGATGATATCCCATGATATACCACACCCTGTCATGCATTATTGCTTAATTATAAAATGGGCTTAAAAATTCAAAGCCACTGATTGGCTACAACATCACCTCAGCCGTGTCCTTACCAGATGATATTGTAGCCAACCGACACTACCCTCCAGTCCCAAGCCCCACAACACCACAGAATCAGTGAGCTGTGCCAGCTGAAAACAAAAACAAACTGGCACAGCTAACAGCGCAACAGACTGAAACGGCACTTCCTGCCTCGCAGCTGTGAACCTCGCAATCTCGCTTACAGTAAAACTCGGCCAATAAAAAAAAAAAACTCTTTAAACCATGGAAAGGCTACACAGTCAAGTGAAACAAACCTTTTGGCAAACACTTCGATGCCAGTCAAAGCCGAACACACGCCCTAAGTACTGCTGCAGTAGTAGTGCAAGTGGAACTTCCTGATCTATAAAATGCCCACTCCCACAAAACAGTGGAAAAAGTAAACTCACTGTGTCTAACTCCCCTTCCTACAGAAGCCCTAAATAACTTTGTCTCATTGCCCATTTCTTCCTTACAGGCGAGTAACTTTATTCTACCTACTGCCCGACCCGTTTCTTTTTCAGACAAGTGCAGCTCTCACTCCCGCTGCTAAGCCTTTCTGACATCTCCTGAATCCCCTTCACTGTACTGTCCTTCTAATCTGAGCTGCAGCAACTGACAACTTCACACAAAAAATTTGGCCCATTATGAAAAAAACAACAGTTTGAAAAACGCTGCATCGGACCGCGAAGCAGGAAACAACATTGTACAGCGGCACCTGTGGGACATACTTGGTCCCAGTCAGTCACGCCATCCATCCATCTCCTGAAACCACAAGGAAAAAATGATTTAAAAACAGAAATTAAACAATGAAAGGAGGGAAAATAAATGCTATCTGTATGGGGGGGAGGGGTGACAGCAAACATAGCAGTCACTACATAATTTCACAAGAGACACGGGCGCACCCGCTGTCCATTAGCTGCATGTAAGTAATATTTTCTGGTCTAATTTTAAAACAAAAAATATATACTTTGGGGGGTTTCTGTGTGTCTGTGGGCTGGGGTGGATAGGGGGCAGAAGAGACACAGATACCACACTGATATCAGCTAGTAATGTTTAATGAAAAAGCTCCTTTCCAAGAGACTAAGAGGAACTATTTTTTTTCAAACAATATAATCATATCTCTTAATGTTTTTTATTTACACTTATGTTATTTTTTTTTTTAAACTAAACTTCTTTACCGTAGGGTCCATTTTATAAGCACAATAACACACTCCGAGGTGTGGGTTACGTGCTGATAAGAGAACGCGCAGGGGCATAAGGCACTCGGCGCAAGCGCCTTGTGCCTTAGTACACCCCTGGGCGTGCTCTTATCAGCACATAACCCACACCTCGTTGTGTGTTATTGCTTACTTAATCCACACAGTAGATACATCATAAAAAGCTGTTTAAACAGTAAACATGTCACCATAGTCTTAATGACTAGACTACTTTACAAACAAAGAATGTCACAGAATACACGTTCCCACAGACATGTGCCATTAGCCTCAGAGTGTATGGCTTGCATCAGTTTAAGTAGAGTAACTGTCATCAAGTTCATCATACTACACTTCCGTATATTTAAACAAAGGGCAGTATTATCGGGGTCCCATAACAACTATATATAGTGGTACAGGTCTGAAAAAAAAGGCAAGAAAATGACTAGCGCAGACAGCAGTTTCAGCAAAGAGATGGATAACATTCTAACACGGGTCGAGTATGACACTGAACCGCTAGTTGAACCAGAAGAAGCTATTAAAGCTCCACAAGCAGCCACAGATGCCTCCCTGTTGACCATAGACATAACGGCAATAGACGACTACATACTAAAGGCAAGAAGCCACAACACAGCAAAAAAAAAATGAAATGGACGTCCAAATGTTTAGTCATTATCTATGAGAAATTCAACATAACAGTACCTCTCCACCAGCTGCAACCAGAAGAACTAGACCGACTAATTTGTCACTTTTTCGTGAACTGTCAAAAAAAGGATGGAGCACCCTATGAGCCTCTAACCCTTAGATCCATACTACAAAGTTGGAGAGACATCTTAAACTAAAAATGTACCCCGAGTCTTTGTTAACATCCCTAAAGTTTCAAAAGAGCAGGGCTGTATTGCAAAGCAGACAAAAAAATCTTAAAGGGGAAGGCAAAGGCAACAAAGAGGAAGCATCTGACAAGTTAACTGACTCTATGATAGACAAATTGTATGCCAGCAACCAGCTAGGTCCTGAAAGCCCAGAATCTCTATTAAACACCATGTGGCTGATCGTTGCACTCTATTTTGGCATAAGAGGGAGCACCGAAACCAGGAACCTTAAATGGGGAGACAGAGAATTAAAAGAAGATGAAAACAACCAAAAATACATAGAATTTAACAAGGAACAACAGACAAAGACAAGAACTGGTGCCAACCCCAAAAACACTAGGACACTAAAGCCCAGAGCATACCAGACTGAGGACCCACGAAGATGCCCAGTAGCAAGCTACATCTTATACCAAAGTCAGTGACCTGCAAAAGCACTGCATCCAGATGCCCCATTTTTCCTCTCAATAAATACTAATGCCAAGTCTAACTACCCAACTACATGGTATAAGAATCAACCAGTGGGTGTAAGCAAAATAGGCTCCATAGTCAAAACCATGGTGTCAAAAGCAGGAATAAAATCCGACAAGCGACTTACTAATCATTCTGTCAGAAAACACCTCATAGAGAAGCTAACCAACAGTGCACTGGCACTGACTGACATAATCCAGGTATCTGGACACAAGCAACTGCAGTCCTTAAATGACTATGCCAAACTGAGTGAAAAAAAGCAACACCAAATTTCCAGTATATTAAGCTGCCCTCAGATTCTATCAACATCTCAACCAGTGCCAAAACAGCTACTTGCAGCACCCTACCATAAACCAGGAGTGACGTAATGGGAGTCTGTTTCAACAGGCCAACCATGAATGCTTCAAAAATAACATTCAACATTGTACAAGGTAACAAAACAAATCTACACATAAAATAAAGCACTACAGCATCTTTGTTCAGCTGAATGTATTAAAAAAGGCAGTAATAGTTCAGTATAAGTGCAGTAAAAAAACACGAGAAATGGAAATAAATCTAGAATAGCCACACACACACACACACACACACACACACACACAAACTCTTTAAAACTGCAGGATAAAACAGTGTAAGAAATCTAGTTAAAAGCAAAAAAGTACAAAATGAAACTTCCTCTACCGTCAACCCTTTTTGCTTGTAGCAATTAAATTAATAAAGTACATGTAAGCAACAGTAAATGCATATAATAATAAATGTTTTTACACCCAAAACAGGTAACAGGTATGACAATCTTAAACGAAGAAGACCACAAGTCATAACTTCGGACTCGGATTCTGGTTGAGAGGCAAGTAAAAAGTAAACACCTGTAGAAGACAAGGAATATGCCTGAATGTGCATAAAGAAAGTACTCTTCATGCAGTTCCTCAGACTCTATAAACTTTTCCCAAGTTCGATCTTAAGAATAATAGAATGGCTTTGGTTGCTCTAACTAATGAGCACATAGAAAGGCTAGAAAGTAAATATGCTTAACAGTTACTCCCCACCCCAGTATAACTGTGTACCTGAGTGAAATGTGTAACATTGAATAGAAATTTTCAAAACTCACTCTGATTCTGAACATGTTGTCCAGTAAGTCCTTGGAGTCCGAGTAGCAAAATGAAAAAAAAACAACAGATGCATTGTTAAATCCATGAGAAGGAAGTTTAAAAAAAAATTAAAATAATCCAATAGGAGAACACTGACCCAAAACTCCTCTCCAAGCAAGACTAGATGACGCCTTCCAGCTGCCCACGCCAAAGATCACACACCACTCCAGGGTTACTCCATAAGCCAGATCCTTCACAATGTCCCTGAGGTCCTCGAATCCAAGAAAAGGCTGCTTCCGATGTCCTCCAGTGCTAGATGCACGTGCCCGACGTTCACTCCACGGCGACTCCCCATCAACTGCTAAAGAAACTGCCCCATCAGCCTAAGTCATGCCCACAACCAGAAAGCAGCCTATGGATGCTGATGAAGGTAGTAACAGCCGATAGAAGAGCGCACAGGCACAAAGCCAATCACCATGATGCTACCAACCCTAGCAACCAAGCAGACCTTACAACTACCAACCCATTCACAAAATTTAACAAAAAAATTATTAGAAAGTGGAAGAGCAATGGCAATTTACAAAGAGTACCACCTAAATAACCTTTTCTTCCACAAACCCACCGAGGCAATATAACATAAAAAAAGCAGCACGTTGTGCCCCATTGCATAAATCAAATACTTGCTTGTCTCGTTGTTGAATACCCTATTTATCTTGACTCATGCAGATTGACCTCGGGGACCACCGCTCATGGCATCGCTGTGTTCTGCCACTCATGAGGTCACCGAAGGTCAACCGGCACTCGACAAGATAAATAGTGTTTTCAACTACAGACCGTCAAGTATCCTATATATATATGTTTGTGTATACATATATATATGTATATATATATATATATATATATTTATATTTATATATATATATATATATATATATATTGTATATATATATACACATATAAAGACAAAGAACCTCTGTGTGTAAGCACAGAGGCAATGGATACACCAAAGGCATTTGGCCAGGAAGTCAAGTTTCAAAGAAATACAAAATCACGCATGCCCCCACAATGCAAAGCATCATGGGCTGCATATGCAAATCACCATAGAATATTATGCTGTTTCAACTTTAAGCAGAAATGCATGGTGCCAAAAGGTCTCTCACAATGTTTGCAAATGGTGTAAACAGAAGACATAGAGAAATGTTTTATCCTATCAGGACTCATCAGTATGCCTCATCTGTTTGAGACCCCAGTGGAATGAACCAGCTACCCTAAGGTGGTCTATCTCTGTTATGTTGTGGTGAACCCAATTACAATAAAAAACAAGTTTAAAGACAAAGAACCTCTGCCTGCAAGCACTGAGGCAATGGTTACCCCAAAGAGCATTTGGCCAGGAAGTCAAGTTTCAAAGAAATACAAAATCACACATGCCCCCACAATGCAAAACATCATGGGCTGCATATGCAAATCACTGCAGAATATTATGCTGGTTCAACTTTAAGCAGAAATGCATGGTGCCAAATGGCCTCTCACACAGTTTGCAAAGGGTGCCAACAGAAGACAAAGACAAATGTTTCATCCTACCAGGACTCATCAGTATGCCTCATCTATTTGACACCCCAGTGGAATGAACCAGTTACTTTAAGATGGTCTATCTAGTTTATGTTGTGGTGAACCCAATTAAAACAAAAAAACAAGTTTAAAGACAAAGAACCTCTGTGTGCAAGCACTGAGGCAATGATTACCCCAAAGGGCATTTGGCTGGGAAGCCAAGTTTCAAAGAATTACAAAATCACACATGCCCCCACACTGCAAAGCATCATGGGTTGCATATGCAAATCACCACAGAATATTATGCTGGTTCAACTTTAAGCAGAAATGCATGGTGCCAAAAGGCCTTTCACATAGTTTGCAAATGGGTGCCAACAGAAGACATAGACATGTGTTTCATCCTACCAGACTCACAAGTATGCTCATCTGTTTGACACCCCAGTGGAATGAACCAGCAACCCTATATGTACATGTGTATATATATATATATATATATATATATATACACACACACATACTATTTGCCAGCAGATTAGGCTCACGGTCTACTCGAGTCTGCTCGAACCTTAGATCCTTAGTTGGGTGCCGAGGCCCTCCCATCCCTTGTGCTCCAGAAACCACTATCATCCATCCCCACCCTCTGGGACAGGCCATTATCTGATACATCCACTTTCTGTGTCTGTCCCACCTCTCTTGAAGCCTCCACTGTGGATCTCTGAACCAGCCACAGGGCAGTGCATTCCAAGGGTCCACCACCCTCTCAGTGAAAAACCTCCTCCTCTTCCCCTCACCCTTCCACCTTCCAACTTCAAACCATGCCCTCTGGTGATACCTCCCTGCTTTAGTCTAAAGATCCCCTCCATGTTGACCCTATTTATTCCCTTGAGGTACTTGAAGACCTCAATTATGTCCCCCCTGTCTCTCCTCTCCTCCAGTGAAAACAGGCAGAGCTCCTCAAGTCTGTCCTCATACGTCAAATTCCCTAGCCCTCGTATCATCTTAGTTGCCCTCCTCTGTACCCTCTCCAGGTGCTGTATGTCCCTCTTCAAGTGTGGTCTCCAGTACTGTACACAGTACTCAAGGTGTGGTCTAACCAGTCCATGGTACAGCGGCAGAATCACTTTCTTGCTCCTAGAGATGATCCCCCTTACGATGCATCCCAACATCCTGTTTGCCTTGCTAGCCGCTCTCCTGCACTGCTCAGAGTTGTTCATACATGCATCCACCATGACCCCTAGGTCTTTTTCCCCTATTGAGGCCTCCAGCCTCCCTCCCAGGGTGTACCTGTGTTTAGGAGTTCCGACCAAGATGCAACACCTTGCACTTGGTGATATTGAAATTTAATTTCATGTGTGAGCCCAGCTTTCCAGGGTGTCCAGGTCCTTTGCAGGCCAACCTCTCCTGTTCTCCCTCAACTACTGCTCCCATCTTGGAGTCATCCACTAAGAGACTCATTTCACACCCTATACCCTCCCTGATGTCCGATATGTATGCATTATATATATATATATATATATATATATATATATATATATATATATATTATGGTAGCACGGTAGTGCAACCATAGTTAGAGTCGAGGAGCTATTTACATGTTAAGCCCAAAATTTTGCACCTTAATAACTTTGCAACCATTTGATGGATTTGCCTGAAATTTGTGATACATGATCAAGACCCATACGCCTTGGGATCTGCCAAGTTTCGTACTGGTCAGATACACGGCTGCGGAGTTATTAAGCATGATCTGCACATGTGTTTATGCTTTTTCTGGAATTCTATGGTCATGCCTACAGGTCGCACAGTTTGCGTGACCGGCCCAAAATCTTCAGGGAACGTGTGGCCAGGGTCCCCGATGTGACTTTTGAAGATTTCATGAAAAAATATTAAACGGTTCAAAAGTTATTCAAAAATAATTTCCCATTATAAGTCAATGGGAAAAGTTAACAAAAAGTTTGACAGTGTCGAAATGCATTTTACTGTCGCAAATGGCCCTCTTACTTTCACAAATCCACCATCTTGTTTTCAGTTAGTGATCAGAAAAATGCTTGCCATTAAAATTTGGGACCCTCTAGCAACCTAATTCTTTTTGTATTCACCTAGTCAGGCCCTGAGGATGCTAGCCTTGTCTTTATTTTGGGATAAAACACCCCAGAAATATGTTTTTTAGATTTCTGGAAAAAGTACTTTCACAAAGTAGTTTTGAACTCATGAAAGTGTTGCAAATTTTTGGGAAAGCTTTCACAAATTGCGACAGTACTTTTCTAGGCTGTGGGAAAATGACAGCAATTCTTTGGCACCTCGCTGCAAAAGAACAGTTTGGAGTTTTGGGCTGAAATTTGGAGGGAACGCAGCCAACATCTCACAAATGTGCCTTTCAGTGTTTTGTTGAAAAAATATTACATGGCAGCAAAGTTACAGTACTCCAAATTTGACACTTTTTCCCATAGGATAACATTACGGCGTACGATGCATTGTAGCAATCGCTTGGCGCCCTGCTGCAAAATAACGGTTTGGTCTTTTGAGCTGAAATTTGCAGGCAACACAGCCAACATCCCACAGATGTGCCTTTTAGTGGTTTGGTGAAAAAAAATATTACAGGGAGGCAAACTTATGGCAGTCTGAACTTCTGTTTTTTTCCCATAGGATAACATTACGGCTTTCGCAGCGCCTTTCAGGGCCCGTATCTCAAAAACAGTGCGAGATACGGACTTTTTGTTGAAAATTCTCCTATTCCTCAGCTTCTTTCCACATGTGATGGGGTGACAATTACCAACCCCCAGGCTTTTACTTTGCCACGGTGTTCATAAAGGGGAGGTTTATTTTATTCTGAGATAACTTTCTGCAGGGGGCTTGTGACATAACTCCATTTTAACAAACATTCCCATATATTGTCACTTCCATGATCACTGATTGGACAGGGAGAAAGACAGTGAAGAGAGAGAGAGAGAGAGAGAGCGCAACAGTGAGTGTATACAGATAATACTGTGTACTGTCTTTCTGTCGAAACAGTCCAGTGTAGCATTTGGCATCAGTGCAGGACCACTTGAGAGGAGAAATCCCGAAGTCTCCATAGTGCAGTGTAGTGAGGCAGTGAGAGAGAGAGAGCGGCCAGTAATGGATCACTAACCCCTGTTCCCATTCCCTGTAATCTGTTGGGGGAGGTGTGTGCTCACTGCTAGCGATTACAGGCTGCATCCTTCTTGTTCTTGTCCTTTTATATTTTTTGTCCTGAAGACTGTCCCCTCAGTTTTCTGTCACATTTATTCTCCATCTTTTTTGGGGGGGAGTGCAGTGATACCTCACCTCTACCCCATTCCTTAAACATTGTCCCGAAGTGGAGATTAGCCGTGGTAGTAAAGTTTTTTAAGCCTGTAAAAAAGAAAATGGTCTCTCGTTGCCTCCCCCAACCCCTCTGCCATCCTGACCCTCCCTCTGTGCACCCACCTCCCTGCACATCCCCTTCCCCATACTTACCTCTGGAGGTCGGCAGCTGCGATCTTCTCTGGGCCAGGACACGTCTGAACTCTTCAAAGCCGAACTGCAAAGTGAAGAATCAAGGTATGTGCCTTATAATGGCTGTCAATGGGTGTTTCAAATTATATTGCTATCTTAGACATTTTTAGGAATTTTTTTTTTTGCACTTGCCCGGCTCCCAAAGCATTCAGAGGAGACCTTGTGCCCCTTCCTACTCTGTCCACCTGGGCATCCCTCTAGGCAACCCCGCCCTGGTTTCATCTTGTTCAGGGGCTGAGGGTGAATATATTTATTTCCCTTTTTCTCCCATATAAGCGCCTGAGGAAACCAGCATGAAGGACATATGTCTAGGCAGACAATGTGCTGGCACATGCCTTTGTCAAGCGCCCACAGCATCCTCTCCTCCACAACTCCAGAGAGCTGCCGTTGCCCCCGGAAGCCTGTGCTTTCACCAGCCCCAGAAGTGTCAGGTGCTCAAGGCACCCCCAGTAACCCACCCCAGGAGGAAGAGAGTATCCATTGGGATGCTCTATCCTCTGTCTCCCTGCCAAACCCCGGCAACCTGAGTCCGTTCCTGAACCCGGGTCACTGACGTAGTGCGAGGTGTGGTGTCCAGCACCTCGACCCTCAGAGCCACTGGGCCAGCAGACATTTTAAGGAATTTTTATCCCAAATTTTCAACATGGGGTTCTTGGGAACCCATCTCATGAACACTACTACTGTCATTTCGTTACTGTGTCCCAAATGATGATTTTGCAGTCACTGCAAGGAATCACCTTTTGGGACCAAGTAATGAAATGACAGTGCCAATATTTCTGAGGAGAGGCCCCAAAAAGTCCATGATGAAAATTTGGTGCAAAAAAATCTCAAAAATGACTGTGCTACGAGTTCTATGCATGCTCATATCTTCACCAATTTTTAACATTTTCACTCCAGATTTTCAACATTGTAATTTTTTTTGCACCTCCTCATGAAGAGTACAGCTGTCATTTTTCACATCCTGCCCCAAACCTGTTTTGTACCCATGGGCAGAAAGGTATGGTCACTGTGTGAAATCACCTGTTTAGATAAATGAATGAAATGGCTGTAGCACTCTTCATGATGTGGGGTTCCAAAAAGCCCATGTTGAAAATTCGGTGAAAAAAAAATTGCAGTTACACATGGTCGTTCAAACTTTTCTATGCACGCATGTAGCTTTGGTCATTTTCAATATTTTCACTCCAAATTTTCAAAATAGCCATTTTCTCACACCGCCTCTTGAATGGTACAGCTGTCATTATTCACAGCCTGCCCAAAACATATTTATGCACCTGTGGTGAGGAATGCCATTTTCCCACAGATTTGCAACTTGTCACCTATGGGGTTCATGAGGTGGGGTGATAAGATCACTATGTTCAACATTTGGGGTCAATATATGAAAAATATTACAAAGACATGCCAAATCCTTGCAGTTGATGGGGGTTATGCCCTCACTGCCCCCCAAACCCAAGAGATACACACACACACACACACACACACACACACACACACACACATCAAGTTAATTTATTTATTTTGCTTTTGGTGACCGGGTAAGTGCACTAGGCAAACAGTGCCTATTTTCAGGCATGATCCGGGAGAGAACAGTTTACATACAAACAATAAACATGTGACACAGCACATGAGAACAGTACAAATGGGTAAAAGCTGTGTGTAATAAGTACATTGACATTCTGAAAAGTGAAAGATAAGATACTGTGAGTGCAGAGGAAAAAGGGGTGGTATCAGAAGAAAAAACAACATGGAAGGTAGGAGTTACAGTGCAATAAGTGCCGTAAAGGTAGAGAGGGAGAGGGGGAGACGAGGGAATGAAAGAGCGTGGCAGGTATAGATCTTGAGTAGAAGAAGGATAAAGGGGGTGGATAGGATGAGGTTAGGTAAGAGTGCACAATTAGTAAAGGTTCAAGGAGGGTTAAAACAAGTACAGGGATGTAGGGTATGAAGGTATTCATGATGTAGTTTCTTGAAGCTAGCATGGGTGTTTGTTAGACGGATAGAGAGGGGAATAGAGTTCCAGTATTTCGGAGCAGTGTAGGAAAATGCGCGAGTGCCCATATTAGTTCTACATCTTGGTACACGCAGGAGGGCTTTATCATTGGATCGTAATTCATGAGTGAAAGATTGTATTTCTAGTACAGAAAAAAGGGATAGTGGGAGACCTGTTCTGATGACTGAGTCAATTAATGATCCAAAGGACTGGAGACGATAGGCAGATGGGCTAAGCCATTTTAGGTCCCGATAAAGGTGGCAATGGTGTTTGAAACATGGTGAGGCAGCGGCATAGCGACAGATGTTATTATAAGTGATGTCCCATTTATGAAGGGCAGATTTAGATGCAGATAGGAAAATCGGTGAGCCATATACTAGAGACAGAAGAAGGAAACCTTGAGCCACTGCATGTCTGGCTTGAGGGGTAAGTGCATAGCTGGCGCGATAGGCACTTCCTAGTTTAGCATTTACTGACTTACAGATATTAGAGATATGAAGGTCAAGGTCAAGTGATTCATCCAGAGTGACACCAAGATATTTGAAAGAATTGGTAGAGGGTAGAGGAGAGCTGTCCGCACAGGAAATGATAAGGGGAGAAGGAGTTGCTTTGAGTCTGGCTTGGGATCCAAACACCATTGAGTAGGATTTGCTAGTGTTGAGGACAAGTTTATTATAGGTGTAAGCCAGGTTTGGATACCATAGAAATCCGATGCAAAGGGATGGTGTAGGGAGACTGATGTTTTACGCACTATAATAGATGACCAGATCATCAATAGAGCAGCGATGAACATTTTAGTGCGATTGAAGGGATATCATCAATGAAAATTGAGAAGAGTAGAGGACCGAGAATGGAGCCCTGTGGTACTCCAACGTGGATGGGTGCAGGATCCGAATTGTAGAGTTAAAGACCACAGCCTGTTGCCTATTGGTCAGGTAGCTCTCAAACCAGGATATGGTATCTGGGAGAAACCAAAAGACCATAGTTTTGACAGAAGGAGTGAGTGGTTTACCAGATCAAAAGCTTTAGTTAGGTCGATAAAACAGCTCCAGTCAGGAGGCCTTGGTCCATGGATGAATTAATGTCACTAGTCAGCTTTAGCAGGGCAGAGGCGGTACTATGACCTTTGCGAAAACCGTGTTGAGAACTGGAGAGGAGATTATATTGTTGAAGGTATTCAATCGTTTGTGTGGTGACTAGTTTTTCTAAGATTTTGCTTAAGACAGAGAGTATAGCGATGGGACGGTAGTTCTTTATTTCCTTTTGGTCACCTTTCTTTGGGATAGGAGTAATTTTGGCAAATTTCCATATCGTTGGAACTATACCATGACATAAGGACATATTAAAATTTGTAGTTACTGGGAAGCTATAAAGGGCCACTACTTTAGTAGCCTTGGTTCAAGACCATCAGACCCAGGACTATTTTTGTCAGGAATGGTGAGAAGTAGTTTTCAACTTCTTTTTTGAATGATCCGGAACCTAAAAGGGGGGTTTGAGGGTCGTGGTTTGGTGTTACCAGGGGGCGAAGCAGTGCTAGCATTTTGGAAGAGGGACAGATAGCTTGATAAATCTGAGAAATGGCTATTAAAGGTGGTGGCTATGGTTAATGGGTTGTTGCAGTGTGTACCGTTTATTAACATACTATTTGTATGGGACTTTTGATTTAAGCCGAGGATGGTTTTTATGGTAGACCAAAATTTCTTGGAATCACCGGAAGCAGTTATTAGAAGATTTCTACAGAAGGTGCTTTTGGATAAACGAATGTTTCTTTTGCAGGCATTTCTCAGTGAACGGTAGAGACAATAGTCAGATTCCAGCCTTGTGGACTTAAAAAGACGCCAGGCTTTGTCTCTAGCCCTAATCTGGGTTAGTAGATCTTTGGTAAGCCACTTTGTCTGAGTGCCTCGAAAGCGCCTAGTGATCCATGGAGCATGGAGGTCTTGGAGCCGACTGAAAACTGAGAGGAAGCTGTCAAGAGCGGACTGGACATCTGATGCATTGGAAATGGAGGACCAGTCAGTCATGGAGAGGTCGTTAATAAAGTGAAAAGGGTTAAAATTGGCAAGGTTGAGGAAGGTTACAAGTCTTGGGAGCAGAGATGTTTTTTTATTTGGGCTCCACTTACAGTAGATCGGGGAATGATCACTAATTACATCTGGTAAGGTACCTGCACAGCTGATGCTATCAGGACGGTTTGTAAGGATCCAGTCTATAAGCGTGCTAGACTGCAAGGGAGTCCTAATCCTGGTAGAGTCGGAGATCAACTGATGAAAATCATGACTTTGCACTAAGGTATGGAGGGCTTGAGATGCTTTACTAGCCCAGTTTAGGTTTAGATCACCCAATACTAGGACTTCGTTGTGACCAGTGGTACTATCAATTAGTTGGAGAAGTTCTTCTAGGCCTTTTAACCCTCCCGCAGGAGGGTTGTAAGCACAGAATAAATGCAACTTCTTTGAACCTAGTAGGAACGTAGCATGGATTACTTCACAAAGAGATAGTGCAGGAAGAACATTTTGGCCTAGCAACAGGTGCTGTTTGTAGTAGATAGCAACCCCACCTCCACGCTTAGCGGCGGTTCTATCTTGCCTGATAAGATTGTAGTTGGGTAAAGCACATGAGTGATCAGCTGTAGAGGGCTTTAACCAGGTTTCTGATAGGCATAGGATGTCAGGACAGTTCTGTGCAACCCATGCTTCAAGTTCCGGTAGATTATGAAGGGAGGCTCCAATATTCATGTGCACAATCCGTAGCCCCTTTGAGTCTGTCCAGTAGTATTATTTGGTGACTGGTTAGTTGTTATAGGTCTGGGATTTGTTCAATATCCCCAGATAAAAGTATAGCTAGGCGGAGGAAGTGCCATAGCTTATGGTGTAAGTGTAAAGTTAGAGGGAAGATTTACAGACTACAGGTTTATGAAGGGAGTAGGCTAAGTGGTAAATGAGTTTGTGGGGAATAATAAGTGAGAAAGTGTCCAAGGGATGAGGAAAGGATGTTTGAGATGAAAAGTGTCTGTGATCTAAAGCTAGAAAACACCCCAGTAAAGTGTTTTTAGTTTTGGAGGGGACATGGACTAAAAAAGGGTTAAAAAGGAATGGAATAATTAGAAGAGTTACAACATATTTAATGTCCATAATGAGTATAAGTTTAGACAGATATTTTGATTATCTGAGAAAGAGCTAGATCTAAGAGGAAAGAGAGTTAGAGGAGTTTTAAATTTTACTAGTTGCTTTAAAACAGTTAGGAAGCTGGATAGTTCAAAAACGCCCTCTAGTTGTGGACCAGTACAACCTGCTAATGGAAAACTGAGGAGATAGTTAATTTCCACTCTGGGGCGTTTCAGGACTGTTTAGAGGTGTGGCAGGACTATTTAGAGGCGTGACCTGGCCCTATAAAGCTAAAGCCGGCCAAGGGTGGGTGTGGTGGGGGTGGGTGGGGAGCAGTCGGCAGCAGCGTGCGGGAAAAAGCTCTCCGGTCTCTAGTCCAGTGCAGCGCCCGTTACAGACCGAGGCTCTGCAGAGTGCGGAGAGAAAGCAAAACTGCACTACAGTTGGAAGTGCTTTGCCACGCTGCAGCAGCATTCCCCTTGCATCCAGAGCAGGCTTGTTGATCGGAGCTGCCGTGCTGTGCTACCGATTCACTGAGCGGTTAGAAAGGCGCCAAATTTAGGTTGAAACAAAGGAGAGAAGAAAGCTGTACACGTTTTCCTTCCAATGGCAGTTACCTTCAGACGGGGGGGTGGCTCAGGATCATCGCGGGAGCTCCGGGCTAAGTTGCCCTCGACCGGATTCAAACTAAGGAGAGAGAAAAAGGGGTGAGTGTGATCTTATATAGGGAGATTACAGGCATGAACATGTATGGATTGGAGGAGCTTACAGAGGGGAGGAGAAGGGGACAAAAGAAGGATTTCAAGGAGGGAGGGAAACAAAGAAAGAAGGCGGGTAGGAGTTCTTTCAACGGCAGTCTGATCTAACAAGTGAAATTCCAACTTATTCAACAGTACTCTACAGCATGAAGCATGGGCGTAAGAAAGAACTTAATGCACAGGAAGGTGTACTGTTTGGTCACCGTATTTCAGATAAGCAGCATCACTAAACAAGACTACATCTATATAACATCAGACGCTATCAAATCCTCTTTAGCCACAGTAGGGACATTCAACATGTAAAATAATCTATCTAGAAAGAGCTCTCCGGTCCTATAGTCCAGTACCGAGCGCCGTTACAGACTGAGGCTCTGCAGAGTGTGGGAGAGAAAGCAAAACTGCACTACAGTTGGAAGTGCTTTGCCACGCTGCAGCAGCGTTCCCCTTGCATCCAGAGCAGGCTTGTTGATCGGAGCTGCCGTGCTGTGCTACCGATTCACTGAGCGGTTAGAGAGGCGCCAAATTTAGGTTGAAACAAAGGAGAGAAGAAAAGCTGTACGTTTTCCTTCCAATGGCAGTTACCTTCAGGCGGGGGGTGGCTCAGGATGTGTCAGCGAGCTCGGGCTAGTTGCCCTCGACTGGATTCAAACTTCAGGACGGGGTGGCTCAGGATCGTCAGCGGGGAGCTCCGGGCTAAGTTGCCCTCGACCGGATTCAAACTTCAGACGGGGTGGCTTTCAGGATCGTCGCGAGGAGCTCCGAGCTAAGTTGCCCTCGACCAGATTCAAACTTCAGGCGGGGGTGGCTCAGGATGCGTCAGCAGAGCTCCGGGCTAAGTTGCCCTCGACCCAGTTCAAACTTCAGGCGGGGGTGGCTCAGGATCGTGGCAGGGCTCGGGCTAAGTTGCCCTCGACGGTTCAAACTTCAGACCAGGGGTGGCTCAGGATGGTCGCGGGAGCTCGGGCTAAGTTGCCCTCGACGGATTCAAACTATACGTATTTGCAGCCCTAGTGGCTCTGCCGAATTTGTTTTTATGACAACAGTGTCCATGTGACGCCATAGTTGATTAGTGGAAATGGAATGAATGGCAGCTGCTGATGTGTGGGTAGCCTGATGGAGAAGAGAGGGCTGTGAAGGTGCAGGAGGAATGATGGGGGTTGCATCTGTTACCATTTTTATTTCAAAACTGAATCTACTTCTTGAATGAGTTTCTGTTTTTCTGTCTGCTGTTTTGGAGCACATTGGGATCATGATGTGGGAGTTATTTCATCTTGTACCATGAGTCTAGTACTGTTGCTATGATATAATGTTCTGCTGCCTCCAGCATTTCAAAGTTTTTGTTATCTCTGACTTTTTTAATCATTTGATGCCATAAGTCTTTTTTATTGTGGGTGGCAAATCCCTTTTAGTGGCACAAGATTCTCCTACCTGAAACTGGCTTTCTGGGATGTTCAAGTTATGTCTGACTGCATTTATCTGAAATCTAAAGATCTTGCTCAATGGGATGATTTGGCTGCGCCCGGCACTGCTTGAACTCACTTTCCTAGTAATTGCTTCAAAGGGTTGCAGCATCTTGATGAGAAATTCTAAAATAGCCCAGTGTTGAGGATTAATGTACACACCAGTATCCCCTATGCTGTTCTCCAATGTGTACTGTCTTACAGCCTTTTTTTGCTACAGCAGTTGTTATAACATGTAAAAGATAAAGAGTTCCACCTTGTTGCAACATCCTTGATGAGCTTTGTTGGAAGCAGTCTGTGTTGTTCCTATATGGACCTCAATCATTGGTGTGCTTTGCAGGAGTTGCTGAAATGTCTGCATATGCTTTCCGCCACATATGGGAGAGTTTTAATATTTCTATCCTCTTCCAAGATAGCATGCATGATTAAATTTAGACTGTGCAAAACACTGAATGTGCACAAAGCCCCCATCAGATAATGCTTTCTTTATGTTTAAACTATTGACAGCTGCAATAAAACCTACAGAAAGTCTTTGTGATGTAAGCCAGTACTGTATTTCTCTAGTAAGCTCATCCTGGATGTTGGAAGCTGTGTGATCCTGTGGAACATATTGACTATGAAGGGAAGCCAGTTTCTGATGGGATTTGTTTGTGTCACTCCAGGGAGTAAATGACATCCAATGTGCAGTCGGTGACATAAATGGTAGTGGCTGACAGCTTGACCATATGTCAGTAGTCAGATGTACAACACCAGCAACTGCATCTTTTAAAGCATTTTTATGTTTGCTTGCATGCATGTGGAAAAATGACTGTTTTACGAGCGTGCGTTGTACAGTTCCTACGCACGCTCGTAAGTTCGCAACTTTTCAATATTTTCACTCCAGATTTTCAACATTGCCATTTTACCACACCTTCTTATGGGCAGTACAGCTGTCATTTGTCATATCTCACCCAAAATGTGTTTCCGCCCATTTAGCGCACAATGGCGCAGTCGGTGTGCAAAATCAATGTACGGGACAAATTAAGAAAATCACAGTGACACTGTTCATGAGCAACGGTCTTAAAATGGCTATGCTGAAAATTTGGTGAAAAAATTCCAAAACATGACTGTTTTACGAGCGGGCGTTGTACAGTTCCTCCACACGCTCGTAAGTTCGCGAATTTTCAATATTTTCACTCCAGATTTTCAACATTGCCATTTTATTATACTTCCTTATGAACAGTACAGCTGCCATTTTTCATATGTCACCCAAAATGTGTTTTCGGAAATGTAGCGCACAATGGTGCTGTTGGTGTGTGAAAGCAATATTTAGGACAGATTAAGAAAATCACAGTTACACTGTTCATGAGCAGAGGTCTTAAAATAGATATGTTGAAAATTTGGTGACAAAAGTCCACAAAATGACTGTGTTATGAGTGAGCATTGCGCAGTTTTCACGCACCCTCGTAAGTTCATGACTTTGTAATATTTTCAGTCCAGATTTTCACCAGTGGTATTTTTCCATACTTCCTTATGAACAGTACAGCTGTCATTTTTCACAACATGGCTGAAGTGTGTTTTCACACTTTCAGCACAGAGATGCATGGCCGCTGTGGGAAATCATTGTTCGGCACAGATAAAGAAAATCACAGTGACAATGTTCATGATCGGAGGCACCAAAATGCCTGATTTGACAATCTGCTGTAAAAAATCCCCAACCTAATTATATTATGGGTGTGCGTTGCACAGTTTCTATGTACGCTCGTGACTTCACCATTTTATTTTATATTTTTACTGCAGATTTGCAACATTGCCATTTTTTACACCTCCCCATGAACAGTGCAGCTGTCATTTTTTACATCCTGTTCAAAATGTTTTTGCACCTGTGGTGCTAAATGCTGTAGTCGCTGTGTATACGCAGCTTTCGGCTAACAAACTGATATTCCCCCTGTTCATGAGGTGGGGTCACAAAAAAAACATGTTGAAAATTTGGAGTGAAAATACCAACGAATGCCTGAGGTATTAGGGTTTCCGACCATAACGCTAACCCTGTAGAGAATGACAGGCATCAGGAATGTGACTTGGGATTCTTGCCTGTAATGCTCATACCATTCCACACCCTGCAGCCAGTGAGAGGCATCGAGGTATGCCTTGGACTCTTCGGCCCCAAAGTTCACCCCATTCTCCTATATCGCACCCATCTCATTGTATTTCCTAATGAAATGGGGTGCGCATAAGGGCCAAAGACCCCAAGGAACACTGTGACACTTGTCAGTGTCTGCAGGGTGGGGTGTGGTGAAATGGTGTGGCCGTTATGCCTAACGACCTAAACACACACCCCAATGCCTGTCACTCTCTGCAGGGTGGTGGTGGGGTTGGCTTCAGTTCAATACTTCACTGCCATTCCTATTACGCAGCTCTGTAACTTCTACACTACCACTGCCAATGCCAGCAAGCAAACATTCGGCATTGACAAATGCTTGTTTAGTTTTGCACTGATTACCTCATACACCTGAGGCACAACATCAGTTGAAAAATACTTCCTGGATGTAATGTTGTTTCATGGTGACAGGTGATTCAATAGCCGTCTGAAGCAAAGATGCTCTATGACTCTAAAAGGCTATAAGGCCATTACTATCATCTCAGAAATTAGTTTTGTTAAAGCAATTGCTTCAGAATGACTACATTGCTATTTAGTTCACTTATGTCTGAAAAATTGTGAGCTACCTTCTAGCAGAAGAAATCTTCTTCAGACAGGCCACATTCACATTAAAGCTGTATCAGCATGGCTGTTGCTACCACTTGCTACAACAGGAGTTGGTAGAATCTGAACTATCTCTGGCTGCATGGTCTTCTCATCTTTCTTTCCAAATAATCCCACCTCAGTCGTAAAGGGTGACATCTTTGTAAATGTCTTTAATGCCGAAGTACCCAGAGCGCCCTTTTTACTCCCTCTGCTGATTGTCTTTTTGCTTATAGAGCATACTGCTCGAAATGCAGCATCTGCAATATCTGAGAAAAGTAAGATCACGCATAAGAGGTGACTTTTGGTTTGATTACCAGGCATATTATACTGCCATCTGTCACTGGCACCCTGTTGTTCTTTGTCAACAGTAGGCTGATCAAGGTCTGAATCACCCTTATCTTCATCCTACTATTCCAGGCCAATCACAAAACCCCATTCTGAATGTACTGCCCCCACCCATCTTGTTCCTTCTGCATCACACTGTTCACTTTCATCACATTCATCCTGCACATGCTAAACTGCCTACCTTTCCTCCTCATCCAGTCTTTACACCTCCTTTAAGTTCTCTCCCTCCTTGTCTATATCTACATCCTTCATTTCACCACCTTCATCTCTCTCATATTGCCCTCATCAGTTTCATTCTAATTTGTATTTGAATGGTATACACAGGTAGCATATCTTTACTTGCCACTCCTTGTGGCGCTGACCACCCTCTTCGTTTTACTTAACAAAGATTTTAGCTTTCCTGACTGTTTGGTAAGCGATGGGGAACTACCACTACTGCTACTAGGAACTGCTCTTTTACCAGTTTGCAATACAGTATGGGCCACATGTTTCCCCATCCCTTCCCCGTGTATGCTTTCTCCTCTCCCTGTCAGCTTTTTTATGTATCAGAGAGTATACAAAACTGGTATGAGAAATTGGGCAAGATTGAGATTTTATTTAGCAGAGAGCTCGGCATGCAACAATGGCAGGAGAAATAGGACTCAAAATATAGTTCCAAGAGCAAATAATCACACAATCAACTAAGAACTTCCATGTGTGACGGTCATGAAACTGTATGAAAAAGTTGTGGGCTTTTGCATTATTAGTGTCTGCGGTGCACCATGCAAGGCAAGGAAAAAAGCATAGCAGACACAGCAGAGTAGAGTCTTGTAGCAAGTGCAGCCTGTTATGACTGCTTCCCCTGTATACGACAAATGAGATCCCCTTCCTTTCCCAGGATAAGTAGATTTACACTGCTACAATCAGGAAAGGAGGAGGGGGGCCAGGTCAGATAGGATTTTATTTAGCAGGAAGCTCAGCACACAACAATGGTAGGGAAAGTAGTAGGCCACAAAAATATATTCAGAAGCAACAGCAGATAATCATAATGTTTACTCCAAATTTTCAGCATAACCTTCTTACGACTCCACGTCTGTGTTGGAATTACAGGGGGACTTGCCAGGACTCAGCTCTCCTAGCTCTTAAGTCAGCTCCGGTAGCTCACATATTACTGCTGTTGACTTATAATGGGAAGGGAGGCTCAGTTTAAAGATTTGGCCCTTACCCCTCCCTCCCAGCTCCCAATGCTCATAAAGTGTAATTTCAGTACTGTCCCACAAAGCCTTCTTATGACCCCACCTCATAGAAATGGGTGGAGAAAATATTCAGATCATTCCCTAAATGTGATTTCGTGCCACAAGTGTGAAAACACATTTTGGCCAAGATTTGAAAAATGACAGCTGTCACATTTGTAACTCCCCCCCCCCTCCAATTTAGAGCTTACATAATGTCTCCCTGGGTTTGTTAAATCCTATCAGACTGGTGTCCTGTCTTTAAGTAGTTCGTTCATTTCTGTGAGAGTGCCTTATTAAGTCTCCGCACCTGTCCATTTACGAGAATAGTTAACCTGAGTTAAGTAAATGGTCTGTGCTGGGTCCAAGTGTTTTAGGGCTTGCAACCAGCCAGACAGTCCTCTGTTGTGCTGTGTTCTGCACTCACTATTTGCGCAGAAGGAGCCTGTGTAGGAACTGTGCTTATTTACTGTTTGTGCTTTGTTATATTTAAGATAGAGATGTTTGTCTAACCTGCTTTATTCGCAGCTTGCTCATTTGGGTGAGAGCCACCATGTTAGGTCCAGGACTTTCAGTAAACGGACCAATAGAACCATTGGGGACCTAAAATGGACCTGAACCCCAGTGTTCTGTGGGAAGCAAAATTTATAGTTTGGGAGTTTTCGACTTGGTGCCAAATTGATCTGAGGGGGAGCCCTAACTGTGACTGACAGCTCCTTCAGCCAACTGAATCACTGGATTTACATGGGAAATCTCCAGTGCGCCATGAGACAGTGGATCAGTTAGAGTTGGAGGTTGAAGTGTGACCAGCTCAAGCTTTCAAGCAGCTGCTCCCAGAAGGAGTGTAGGGGAATCGGTGGGAAGAGGTCCCACTTGCCTCCTGTCACTTTTCTCCTACATTGAGACTGCCTATAGCAGAAGTTGAACTTGCCTGATTCCAGCCTGGAACTGCAGCAGAAGAAAAGAAGAAGTTTGTCAGTGCTATTTGCGATTTGGACCAAAGTCTTGCTCTTGAAGCGATCGGCACAGTGTGTGTGCGAGAAGTGTTCAGATCAAAAGGTTTGCTTAGTAAAGCTGCTGAATTGCAACCAGACTATATCTGAACTGAACCCTGAGATAGCTGTTTATTTTGAATGTGCTGAATATGTTACATGGGGTAAGACCTGTTTACCCATGGCCAAACCTGTTACGCCAGCTGGAGGTTTCACCAGCAGAAGATTACAAACTTTGCCACACTGTTCATCCTACCCGGGCCTTGCCAATTCAGCCTAGGCTGCTACTTCTACACCAGAGACTGTTTCGGTGAGAGACTGGCTCGGGGATCCAGCCCCTGTGCAGCAACAACACACATGTTGCAGCCACCTGGAGGAAAGGCTGCGAAGAAGAGGTGTATCATGTTGGCCCTGCTTCTCCATGCCCATCGGTCATCACCACGTGGTCTCCATATTGCCTGCCCTGCAGCAGATTCCTGGTAACGTAAGTACAATTAGGGTAGCTCCCTGCAACGAGTGTTTAAATCATCTGTGGTACCATCTAATTGTTTCAATTTCTTGAGTTTACAAAGGACTGAGCCAACTGGCTCAGATTACAAATAATCAGTTTGTCATTGCATGTTTAACTGCCTTTCTTTCCACCAAGGGCCCCAACATCAGCTGCAATGCCAGCCAGCCCCGGGCAATACCTCTGGCTAGTCAGGCTTACCATCCTGGGTACCCAGTGTTGTGCGACTGTTAGTTTGGGACAAAAAGTGCATGTAATCCCTGAACAAAGTCAGATTTCAAATAGTTTGACTAGATTCACACCTCTTCCTTGTTCACTGCCCCGAAATAAACCTGATTGTCTTTCTTCACGTTTAACCTGGCTAGTGTGCATATTATTAGTCGGGTTACAGTGTTAAAGTTATGCTATTGTAGTGCTAACCTTACTTTGCAGGGGGTCTCCATGGACATTGCTGCAAGTCCAACTTTGGTGGTAAGTGTGAAGGATGTGTGCATATCATTACTGTTTCATACGGGCTGTGAATTCACTAATGAGTCAGGTACTAGGCCACTAGGAGGGTTGGTGGGTGGTTATAGCTTCCTAGAGGGTTATAGCAGAATAGACAAACATCCCCAATACCACTACTCTGGGTGGAGGCACCTTGTTAGAAAATCCCGGCCCCTCAACTTGTGGGTAGCCATGCAGGCAGGGGTAGTAGCCCTTGCAATAGTGCCACTTAGGGGTTGCACCTTCATGAGATAGTGTGGAAAAAATGGCTATGTTGCAAAGCTGGGGTCAAAATATAAAAAAATTCCCACACTTATGAGCATGTGTTGAAAAATGCCAACTTAGGCTCATAACTTTGTTGTTTTCTCATATTTTACCCCAAGTTTTCAACATAGCCTTCTTATGACCCCACATAGCTTTCTTATGACCCCACCTCATGCTCATGGCTGGAGAAAACTTTAAAATCCTGCCCAAAAGGTGATTTCATGCCACAAGCATGAAAACATATTTTGCCCAGGATCTGAAAGACAACAGTTGTCACATTCATGATGTGCTATGAAGAAATGGCTATGCTGAAAATTAGGGGTCAAAATATTTAAAATTACCAAAGTTACGAGCATGGATTCATAAATTTCAATGTAGGTTCATAACTTTGCTGTTTTTTAATATTCTTAACCCAGTTTGCAACATAGCCTTCTTATGACCCCACCTCATAAATGTAGGCAGAGAAAATTTTCAAATCCTGCTCGAACAGTGATTTTCTGCAGTGACCACAAAATTACCTTTTAGGACAGATTTGCATATTTCCACTGTCATTGTTCATGAGTTAAGGTTCCAAAAACACCGTGTTGAAACTCTGGGGTACAAATATTAACAAGCATTTGTCAATGCTGAACATTTGTTTGCTGGCATTGGCACTGGTAGTGTAGGAGTTAGAGAGCCTCATAATAGGAATAGCAGTGAAGTATTGAACTGAAGCCAACCCCGCCGCCACCCTGCAGAGACTGACAGGCATTGGGGTGTGCCTTTGGGTCATCAGACATAACGGCCACGTCATTTCGCCACACCCTACCCTGCAGATACCGACAAGTGTCACGGTGTGCCTTAGGGTCTTTGGCCCTTATGTACACCCCATTCCATCAGGAAATACGGTGAGATGGGTGCTGTATGGGAGAATGGGGTGAACTTTGGGGCGGAAGAGTCCAAGACACACTTCGATGCCTCTCACTGGCTGCAGGGTGTGGAATGGTATGAGCATTACAGGCGAGAATCCCAAGTCACACCCCTGATGCCTGTCAATCTCTACAGGGTAGGGTGTTATGATCAGAAACCCTAACGTCTCAGGCGTTCGTTGGCATTTTCACTCCAAATTTTCAACATGGGTTTTTTGTGACCCAAACCTTATGAACAGTGGCAATATCAGTGCGTTAGCTGAAAAGCTGATTTTGCACAGCGATTATGCCATTTGGCACCACAGGTGTGAAAACACATTTTGAACAGGATGTGAAAAATGACAGCTGTACTGTTCATGGGGAGGTGGAAAAAATGGCAATGTTGAAAATCTGCACTGAAAATATTTAAAAAAATGGTGACGTCACGAGCGTGTGTAGAAATTGGGCAATGCACACCCATAATGCAATTAGTCTGGGGATGTTTTACAGCAGGTTGTCAACACAGGCATTTTGGAACCTCCGCTCATGAACAGTGTCACTGTGATTTTCTTAATCTGTCCCGAACAGTGATTTCCCACAGCGACCACGCATTTCTGTGCCGGAAGTGCTAAAACACATTTCAGCCATGGTGTGAAAAATGACAGCTGTACTGTTCATAAGGAAGTGTTGGAAAATGCCAGTGGTGACAATCTGTAGTGAAAATATTACAAATCCATGAACTTACGAGGGTGAGTGGAAACTACACAATGGGCGCTCATAACAGTCATTTTATGGACTTTTTTCACCAAATTTTTAACATAGCCATTGTAACACCTCTGCTCATGAACAGTGTCACTGTGATTTTCTTAATCTGTCCCGAACATTGATTTCGCACATTGACTGCGCCATTGTGCGATACATGCACGGAAACACATTTTGGGCAAGATGTGAAAAATGACAGCTGTACTGCTCATAAGGAGGTGTGGTAAAATGCTGAAAATCTGGAGTGAAAATATTGAAAATTCGTGAACTTACGAGCGTGCATAGGAACAGCACAACACATGCTTGTAACACAGTCATTTTATGGAGTATTGTCACCAAATTTTCAACATAAGCATTTTAGGACCTCTGCTCATGAACAGTGCCACTGTCAGTTTCTTAATCTGTGTGGAACACTGATTTCCCACACCAATATGCTATTCAGTGCCGCAAGTGCGAAAACACATTTCATCCAGGGTGTGAAAAATTACAGCTGTACTGTTCATAAGAAGGTCTGAAAAAATGCCAATGTTGAAAATTTGGGGTGAAAATATTGCAAATTCGCAAAGTTATGAGCGTGCATAGCAACTGTGCAATGCACACTTGTAAAACAGTCACTTTTGGGATTTTTCCCACCAAATTTGTAATATAGGCTTTTTGAGAGCTCACCTAATGAACACTGGCACAGTCATTTCATTACTCGGTCCTGAAAGGTTATTCTGCGCAGTGACCGTAAAATCACCTTTCGGGGGCCTATTAATGCCATGATAGTGATAGAATTCATGAGAAGGGGTCATAAAAACCCCATGTTAAAAATTTGGTGGCAGAATTCCAAAAAATGCCTGAGATATGCAGCAACGTTGAAAAAACCCTGTTTATTCCATTATACAGTTTACTGGCATTTCCTCAGTTCGCGGTCAGCTTTGAAGAGTGCAGACGTGTTCCTGGTCCACCAAAGATCATCGTGCCAGACTCCAGAGGTAAGTATGGGGTGGGGGGGTTGGAAGGCAGGTGCTAGGGTGGGTGTGGGTTATAGGAGAGGGTTCCAGGAGACCTCCGGAGACCGCTTCTTTTCATTACAGGTAAAAAAAAAGACATTGCTTGACTTTTTTCTTTACAGGCAATGTGGCACACTGGGGTGGGCCTCAGTGTACCAAATGAGTCTTTTGGGGGCCACTGTAGTCGATGGGGATTGGACACCCTGTCAGCACATAACAAGGAATGCGTTATGCCGACGGGGATTGGGCACCCTGTCGGCAGACAAGAATAGTGGGAGGGGGGGCTGTTACGTACTGCCAACAGGGAGTGGGCTCCCCCGTCAGCAACATACATCTGGGGCACTACAGCCGATGGGGATTGGGGTGGCTGTTGACAAACAAATGTGTTGGGGGCACATGCTGCCTGGGGGATTGGGCACCCACTCAGCAGGGGAGGGGGTTAATTTTGTTTGTGAACAGGTGGCAAGCCGCTGCTATGTTCACAAACAATATCAGGGCTGCAAGGTCCCGCCCTGCAATGACAAGTCACTCCCTCATTGCAGCGAATGGTTGATGCTGCAATGATGAGGTGGCCCCTGATTGCAGCGGCTATTTTTTCACACGTTGGTGGCAAGGTTCCAAACTAATGTCACCAGCTGTGTCCCCCATTATTGGTGGACATCACACATGCCCCAAAATGCCGTGCTGGTATTGGCCTCAACAGTGCCACAACTCCAGTACCTGCTTCAGCACCAAGCTGCCGCAATATGTTTCTTGCACTGTGCACAAGCAAACATAAAAAATGACCAAGTTATGACAACAAGTTCAAAACCCACTGAAATACATTAAACTGCATAACTGATTTCCTCAGTTTGCTGTCTAGCATTTCAGAGTGAAGACGTGTCTCCAGTCCAGACAGGATCATGACACTGGACCCCTGGTAGGTAAATAAAGGCTTGGGGGGGGTGCTGAGTGTGAGGGTCAGGTGGGAGAACAGTAACAGCAGTGGCAGCAACAGACATTAATGGATGTTTTTCCTTTTTACAGGGTGTATTAAACAAAAAGAAAAAAAACTGCAAAGGATTGTTTTCTTTATTTCAGGTACTGACACTGGGATTGGGCACCACCATGTTTGTGTTATGTTTGGTGTCACCAGGGTTGGGCTCCCCAGTGTCACACAATTAAAACAAGCAGGGTTGGGAGTAGTAGCGTGCAAGGGGATTGTGCACCCTCATGCTGTAAAATTAACATGAAAGCGATGGGAGAGATTGATGTAGGGTTTTCTTTATGTTTGGCAGCAGCGGGGGTAAGCACCCCAGTGTAGCACTATGAAAATGGGTGGGGTGGGTGATTGTAACTAGTGCTAGGGATTACATTGGCGGGGGAGACCACAGCAGGCTGATCATGACAGATCATCTGTGCTTGCTTGGCAGTGTGATGTACATCAAAGGAAACAGCCACCCTATGACTGGGCCAGCTCTCTCCTTTGAACTAGACAAAGTTTCCGCCCAGCAAGCCAGAACAGTGTCATGATCAGCCTGGCTGATGATTGGTGTGGTACTGATGAGCCCCTTGCAGACTGCCCTGCATTGGACCACAGTGACACACCTCTCAAAGCCCAGTATCATAGCAATATGTTTTTTCGCTTCTGCACACTGCGAACATAAAAAAAAGCATATATTGCCTCCCCAGTATATTAAATCAGATCCCCTTGCTTTCCCAGGATAGGTAATGTTACATTGCCACAGTCGGGGGGTGAGGATCAAGTGAGATTTTATTTAGCAGGATGCTCAGTACACAGCAATGGCCAGAGAAGCAGTAGGCCACAAAATGTACAGTATTCACAAGCAACAGCAGATAATCATATAGTCAACAGGGAATGGAACTCATGTGTCTCATAGTGAGTGCAGCCTATAGATTCCTAAATTTCCCAAAAGTTTCCAGAATTAAAAAAAAGTGTTCAGTCAGTGACTGACTTACTTCACATCAGTCAGTAGTATTGAGTAATAAAGGCTAACTGAAATGTAGAAACATCTTTGCCTCCCCTTTAGTTTAATGGTAAAGTCCACAGAAAAATAAATTTAATTACTTTACTGAATTGTTTTAAGAAAACTGGCTAGTACTAATAGATTTGATTACTTTGACTGCTGCAGTCAGATTCAAAGAATCAGATTAAAGTGTAAGTGACAGCCTAGGCCAGCCTGAATCCCAGACTGAGATAATCAGTCACTGACCTTCGCCCCCACCAGGTTCCTCTGTTTCCCCACTTCCATTAGCTTTTTAACTACTTCCATTTTAACTTCCTCATTTGTAGCAGGCCTTTTTTTGTAAGGATCTGCTTTTGGCTTTCCACAACAAAGGCTCTAAGACAAGTAGGAGCAAGTTTATTTTGTGAACCAATTCCAAACAGACGAAGCAAAGAGCTAGCCCTTTGACCTTCCTCACTCAGTGACTCCCACACAGACACTGAATTTGTGTCACCAGACTCACTTTAATACCTCCATACCACCTGACCAAGATAATACAGTCACAGCTGGTCATGCGATGGAGTATTGTGTATATGTAGTGACACTGCGATGCTTCACTGTCTGTGTTCCCTGAGTCCCACATGCCATTAATGCCAACAAATAAGTGAAGAGCGAAGACAAGCACACTCAGGGAGGGACCACAGAGGACACTAAACAGCAATGTGCTGACAATACCACTCACCTCAGAGTGTTTAGGAGCATGGTCCTTCTAGAGCAAAGCAAAATAGCTTGTTTAGGAGGACAGGTGAGGAACTCAGAGATCTGGTGACATTAACTTAATTTTTTTTAATTCCCCATATAAAATGGAGTGGCACAGCAGACCTGGGGCTTGGTACAATTCGACTGTAAGTCCTTATTTATCTGGATCCACCATGCCACATTGGATCTAAGCGGGGGTCTGATTCTTAGCTGGTCAATCCACCCAGGCCTAACCTGACTGTGATTCAGCTGTATGTATACACTGTGTAAAAATGGTGACTTTGTGTATATTTGTTCCTGTATATTGGATGACTTGGTAACTTGACTTTGTACATCTTTACTAATGGATTGGTTTGTATTGTGTAGCCCCCCTTTCCCCCACTGTCTAGAGGCATGAAAAATTCACTGATGATCTGGAGAAATGGGTCCACAACAATGCAAAACATCTCTGAGCATATGCACCACAATATAAAAGTAGGAAGACTTAGCCTACCTCTCGATGGCTTCAGCTTTCAGTGCACCTTTGATCTCTTGCTTTCTGCTATTTGAATTTTCCCCAAACCTCTGCCACCAGATACAGGACCTCTGTTTGATCTTCAGCCTTCAGCTCCCCCCGAGCCCCTCAATCCCAGTGCAAGCTGGTGGACACCTTCTGAAAATAGAACTCAGGGCACAAATAAATACAAGGGGCTATCAATTTCATTTAACCCCCTTCCAACTTAAATAAAGGAAAATCAGTATTCAGTTTATTCTCAAACAGCTCTTCATTTTCACCTGTACCCCAAATGATTCCAGGGGCACAGGGGTACCACCTTACTCCCAGAAATAAAGCAGCTCCATGGGGCTATTGAAACTTTATACAAGTTCACCCAGCTGGAACTCTCGAGCAGACACAAGATGGCATACAGGCAGTACATGCAAGGCTGTTTTCAATTTTAGAAGCTAAGCAGATCCTTCAACTCTGAAGAATTATCAGGCTCCTTTCCCACTGGTGCTGGTAAGCCAAACTTTTACTTGGGTACCTTTTTCCATTGGCCTCTTTTCCCTGGCACTGGTTGGCTTGCCCTGTCTCCATTTGGAGAAGTGAACTGCTTCTCCCATCTGGCCCCTGGACCCTGGTCTGAATCTCAAAGGGGTCCCAAGATTTTTTCCTTCCTGAACTAGGCCATGTCAGCCTTGTTTTCTTTCCTCTACTGAGCCTGACCCCCGGTGTACCAATCAACCCCCACTGGCTCTGCCACTCCTTTTTTCCTTTTCCACTTTCCCCACTGGTGCCGCCATCCTTTGTGGGCCTAAAAGGTCAGCTCATAAATGGTGGCCCCTAGGGGCCAACCCCAACCTTAATACCTGACCATCATGCAGTGTACCCAGGCCGTAGCCCCAGTGCCAAACTGCCACCCTCGAGCTGACCTGCCACGAGATGAACCTGGGCACTGCCACCACCCAGGCCCTCCAAGCAGCTCAAAACCCTTCTGGCATAACCGGAATCCAATTTTCCTCTTTGGTGCTCCAGATGACCATCTAGGGATGGCCAAAGCCTCTTCTCCACATCCCTGCCTTCACATTCTGGGCTTTAACTAAGCTCCCGGCTGGGAGCTGCCCTCCAAGGCCTATCCAAAGACCTGTGACCCGCCCGGCCTAAGATGCCGGCTCTCCAGGATCTGCCCCTCCATGCAGGCCCCTTTTTTGTGGGTGAAAGACACTCCTGGCCCCCCACCATGCCTGAGCTGCCCCTCCCTTGCAGGAACCCTGCCACAGTTCCCACAGCCCTGGCAGCTCAAGCCACACCTGCACAGGATTCTAGTGGCTCCTACCTACCCTGCCGTCTGCCCACTAACCAGGCCTCCCCATCCTGATGATGCAGTACAGGCTAGCTGGCCATCCTCCCTTGGAGCTCCTGTCCCTGCTCCTCGACATCATGCTGCTGTGCAGAAACCATCCCTTCCTACTGACTTGGGGTGGGGGCTCTCACAGGCCCAACCCAGACCATCAAGCTCCCTCCTTGCCTGTCTCTCCTGCTCTTCCAGCCTCAGGCCTACTGCCCTGGCTGGAATAAGCCCAGAATTTCCTGTTCCATCTCTATTTATACCCTTTTCTGCCTGCCCTCTGCTGCCACCTTCAGGCATCCAGCAGGGATTAACCCCCAGAGCACCACTAAATTCCTACACTCTAGGGGTAGGAGGTAGTAGGGGGTTCCTAATGGGAGCATAGGCCTCTCCAAAGAGAGGGGGCTTACAATTGTATTTCCTGATTTTTGTTCCTGCCCCCTCTGATCATAACTGGAAGCAAGCCCATTTTGGATTCTGTTTCTTTATCTGGTAAAATATGAACATATCAAAGAGTCAGCAGAAGCAGACCATCATATCTTTTGAGTCTACTCATACTGCAGGGTCCTCAGCTTATGCCATTGACCCATCACCCTCAACCAGTCACCCCCCCCTTCTGCCCTCCCAAGTCCCATGGTTGTAGTTCCTTTAGCACCACCTTTTCCGTGTGTGAACTCTTTTTGTTTTTTATCCCATGGTTTTCCCTTATGCTTATCCCAGGCCCTCATAAAGCCGCCCACTGTCTTTGCTGAGACCACTTCCTCTGGTAGAGCGTTCCAGTTGGCCATCACCCTCTCCATGAAGAAGTGCTTCCTAACCTCTCTTCTAACCCCCCCCCCAGCCTCAAACTGTGCTCCCTCATGGTTTGGTTGTCCCTTAACTTGAAAAGACTCTCCCTATCCACCCTATTTATTCCCTTCAATTATTTGAATGTTTCTCTCATATCCCCTCTCTCTCTCTCTATCTCTCTCCTCTCCTCTCCTCTCCTCTCCTCTCCTCTCCTCCAGGGAGTACATTTTCAGGGCACCCAGTCTCTCTTCATAAGACACACTGTGTTGACCCATGCTCATCTTGGTAGCCCTCCTCCAGACTTTCCCCCCCAGCAGGGTAATGTCCTTCTTAAGATATGGACACAAGTATCTTACTTCATACTCTAGGTGCTGTCTAAACAGCTACCTGCATAGGGGCATTATAACCTCCTTCTGCCTACTGCTGATCCCCCTGGCTAAAAACCCCAGCATCATGTTGGCATTTGCTGCTGCCTTTTTGCACTGCAAGGGGTGCTTCAAGTTACTAGTTATCATCTCTCCCAGATATTTTTCCACCTCTGTTGCTGTTATCTGGACCCCTCCCCAGGTAGTACTTGGTCTTAGGGTTTCTGGCTTCAACGTGCATCACTTTGCATTTTTTGGTATTGAAGCCAAACTGGTAGATCACAGATCATCTCAAAATTTCTGAGCTCTTCCTGCAGGTCATGTACCCTTTCCACTATGTCCACACTCCCGCAGAGTTTGGTGTCATCCGCAGACAGGCACATTTTGCCCTTATTGCCCTTTCCAGTGTCACTGCTGAAGACATTGAACAACACCAGCCCCAGCACTGAGCCCTGTGGGACCCCACTGGTGACTTCCCTGTTGTTGGATAACTCTCCCTGTACCATCAACTGCTGGTTTCTGCCCCTCTGCCAGCTTGCTACCCACCTGCTTATTTTCTCCTTAACCCTGAGATCAGCCAGTTTCATGATCAGCCTCTTGTGGAGCACTGAGTCGAAGGCCTTGTTGAAGTCTAGGTATAGGACATGGGGTCATACCGCTGGATGACAAAACCACGTGGCTGAAAATGCCGCAGGGAAATAGCGCTGCATGAAAACAGAATCGGCAAAACATTCACCTGTTCAGCGCTCCATGCCCACTGCCAACAATGATTGTTTATGTTTTTGTGAAGGCTTCACCCCACCCCACCCGAGTTAAATAACAAACTCTGGGGAGCGATTTCAGGATGAGAGAGAAACTTGGAAGGGGATGTTTGATTTAAAAAATGCCAGCAAAAGTTTCAGTAGGGTAGAATGGGCGGGGGTCCAAACCACGGTCCCAGGTCTCCCAATCTGCACCATGTACTGGTGCCCTAGCCACCCCACCTTAGAAGCAGCTCTGACCAGGCACCCAGCACATGGCTCTTTCTCCTTTCCTTGCATCACTGTGCAGCAACAGGGGTAGCATTAAATCCCTATAACTATGCTACCCGTCACTGTGATTTCAAGCATTGCATGTACAGCACAGTATCTTACATGCGCAGTATTGACCCGGTACCTAGGTACAGGATGTCTACTGCCTGGTCCGTTGACTGCCCTGGTGACCCAGTCAAAGAAGTCAATCAGGTTCATTTGGCATGATCTACCTCCCACAAATTAATGCTGTATCTCATCCTGGAGACTGTTCTCTTTCATGCACCTAACCACCCTCTCCTTGAGTATGGTCTCCATGAACTTGCACACTATTGAGGTCAGACTAACCAGCCTGTAGTTCCCAGGGTCATCCCTGGGATCACTCTTGTGGGGAGGCACCACATGTGCCATTCTCCAGTCCTGTGGCACCACGCTCAATTCCAGGGAGCTATTGAAGAAGCCCACCAGTGGGCCCGCAAGCGCCTTTGCCAGTTCCCATAGCACCCTTGGATGTATGCCTTCCAGTCCCTGAGACTTGTCTACCTTTAGTGCTAGCAGCGTTTCCTTCACTCTGTCCTCTTCTATCACCACATCTGTGCCTTCTGACCCCTTTTCCCCCTGATGGCACTAGTCCTTTTTCCCTAGTGAAGACCAAGCAGAAGTAATCTTTCAATGCTTGTGCCTTGCACTCATCTTCTTTCACCCAGTCTTCCCCTTTCCTAAGCCTAACTATCCCTTCCTTCCTGTCCCGTTTCTCACTTATGTATCAAAAGAAGACCTTCTCCCTATTTTAATCCCTTAAGCTATTTGGAGTTCTTTTCATGCATTAGCCTGCTGCACAACCTTCCATGCCACTTTGGCCAATTTCAGATAGTTCTCCCTATCCACCTCACTTGTAGTCCTCCTGTATCTTCTGTAGACTGACCTCTTATCCCTTACCACCCAGGCAGCCTCAGAGGCAAACCAGATGGCTGACCTTGCCCCTGGTTTTCTTCCCCATGATCCTAACCCACTCCTCTGTGGCAGCCAGTATTGCTTCTTTGATGATGGTTTATTTTTGGTCCATCCCCTTGTCCACTCTGATGCTCTCCAGGTGCTTCCTTATCACGTCTACCATTTTCCTGAAGTCTGCCCTCCTGAAGTCCAGGGTTTTGGTCTTAGAGGTGGTGTTTTCCTGCCCATTATGCAATCTAAACCACTATGTGTTGTGGTTGCTACCCTTCAGGGGTTCCTTGACCACTATCTCTTGTATGTGCTTCCCATTAGTGAGCACTAGGTAAATGATTGCCACCTTCCTGGTGGGCCTTTCCCCCTGTCACTTCTATACAACTCGCAACCTGGGATAGAGAGGTCCCAGTCATGGTGTGGTGTGGCACAGGACTCAGTTATTGCTGCTATATCTAACTTCCTCTCCACTAAGAGTGTCTGCATGTCTGCCATCATGTTACCAAGACTGCTAGCATTGAGTGACACCACACTCCAACTTGTCAGAGTGTTCCTTTGCTTTCCTTTTGTGCTTTGCCTTTTCTTCCCTCCTCCCATACTTCCCCCCAACCCTCGTACATATTTACTCCTCTTTCCCTCTACACCCACCCTTCCAATTACTACTGCCGGTGTGGGAGAGAAGTCTATTGACTTCCTCATTCTGGAGTCTCTGGACCTGCTGGTCCACCCCCGGCCCACCAGTTTAAACTCAGCTTATTGGCTAGGTAGTCCCCCAGTTTGCCTCTCAGTACTTTAGAGCCCTCTCTACTAAGGTGTAGTCTATCTGCCAAGTACAATGTCTTATCTGACCATGTACCCCCATCCTCCAATATATTTGAACTCTTCCTCCCTGCACCAGCTTCTCAACCATTTGTTACATTTCTCTATCCTCCTGTTCCTGATTGTACTGGCCCTAGGGACTGGTAACACTTCTGAAATGGCCTAAGATCTCACTACCTACCCGCAGGTCCTTGCTAATTCTCTGAACCTACACTGCAACACTCCACCTCTTCCCCTGTCAAGTCACTGGTTCCCAGGTGGATGACTAAGTTATGTTTTCCACCAGTATCCATTACAGCTTCCCTGATTTTGGGTCCCACTTCTCCTGCTGTCATCTCTGGCATACAAACATCATCCCTCTTGCCTTTGGTTTGCTCCTCCTACCCCAGTGGATACCATTAATTATGGAGTCACCAATGATTACCACCCTACTGTCAGCTGTAAGTGTATTTCCTGCCCTTCTATCTTATCTTAGAACACCAGCAACCTCCCCAGTCATATGCAACCTGTCTGTACTGGCTAGTCTCCTGCTGCCTCCACCACTATTTCCCTCATCTGAGTCACCAACTCCTCTTAATCCCCTTCCTCCTTTACTGACCATGCTTGCTGCCGCTTCACTCTCGTCTTTGTCCTGATTTCCCCCTCTCCACCATCTTCTTCTCCACCCTGGCCACCTCCTTCTTCCTGCCTCCCCAGTCTACTCACCTCTCTCTACCCCTTGCCTCCAGCCTTTGACTCTTGTTTGCCTCATCCTTTCACCCCACCACCTGAATATCCCTCCCCTAAACTGGTCACTGATGTATACCTGTTCGATAAGGGCACCCCAATATCAGTTCTCACCCCATACCCCCTCTCCCAGTCTCCCCCTTTCGCACCTCTGCTGTTCCTTATACCCTCCCACAAGTTCCCCTTACCACCTGCCATTTCTCCACACCAGCCTCCCAGGGTCTATGAAGAGGAGATCTCCCAGGACAGTGTGGTATCCTCCCTGCTCCCAACTCATGCCTGCTACATAGAAACATAGAAACACAGAATTTGATGGCAGATAAGGACTGCTTGGCCCACCTAGTCTGCCCATTTCCCTACCTAATGGATAAGCTGCAGATCCTTGTTAATCAACAGCCTACTTCCTCCTACCCCCCCACTAAAATTGCCTTATGTCTGTCCCATGCATTCTTGAATTCCCCCACTGTTTTTGACTCTACGACCTCCTCAGAAAGGCTGTTTTATGCATCTACAACCTTCTCTGTGAAGAAATACTTCCTCATAGTACCTCTGAGCTGTCCCCCCGCCATCTTCAAATTGTGCCTCCTTGTTCTTGCACATCTCTTTTTCTGAAAGATGCTAACCTCTTGGACATTGTTGATTCCCTTGAGGTATTTGAAAGTTTCTATCATGTCCCCCCTCTCCCTCCTTTCCTCGAGGCTATACATCTTAAGCTCCTTTAGTCTTTCTTCATATGTCTGCTGGTTCAGACCCTGCACCATTTTGGTTGCCCTCCTCTGGACAGCCTCCACCCTGTCTATGCCTGTGCGGAGATGGGGTCTCCAGAACTGTACACAGTACTCCAGATGTGGTCTTACCAACTGTCTGTACAGAGGGCCAACAACTTCCTGTTTTCTACTGGTGATGCTTCTCCCTATGCATCCCAGTATCCTCCCAGCCCTCCTTACTACCTTCTGACATTGCTGGCCCACCTTTAGGTCATCTGATATGACTACCCCCGGTCCCTTTCCATTTTTGTTGTTGTCAGTATCTCACCCCCCCCCCCATTGTGTACTCTTCCCCTGGAATTTTGTTTGCCAGGTACATTACTTTGCACTTCTTTGCGTTGAATCTAACCTGCCATACATTTGACCATTCCTCCAACCTTGCCAAATCCCTTTTCATCCTTTCCACCCCACCTTGTATATCAACACTGTTGCAGATCTTTGTGTCATCTGCAAAGAGACATACTTTCCCTTCCAGTCCCTCTGCAATGTCACTTATTAAGACAATAAAAAGGACCGGCCCCAGTACTGAACCCTGTGGTATCCCACTAGTAACCCCCCCTTTCTTCACTGTGGACTCCATTTACTATTACCCGCTGTGTCATGTTGTCCAGCCAGTGTTTTACCTTTGTTACCACCCTGGGACCCACTCCCAGGCTGGCTAATTTGTTTATTAATCTTTTGTGTGGGACTGTGTCAAGTGCCTTGCTAAAGTCTAGGTAGGCCATGTTCACAGCCCCTTCCTGGTCTACTACTTTGGTCACCCAGTCAAAGAAATCAATTAGATTTGTCTGACATGACCTTCCTGTTGTGAATCTATGCTGCCTTGGGTCCTCTGCCCCACTGGCCTCTAGGTATTCAACAATTCTTTCCTTTAGAAGTGATTCCATCATTTTCCCTACCACTGCAATCAAACTGACAGATCTGTAGTTTCCTGCCTCTGCCTTGCTGCCACCTTTGTGAAGGGGAATCACATCCACCCTCCTCCAGTCCTCAGGTACTACACCATCCTCCCATGATTTATTAAAAAGGGTAGTCAGTGGTTACTAGTTCTTCCCTTAGTTCTTTTAGAATTCTGGGGTGAATTCCATCAGGCCCCATTGCTTTATCCACCTTCAGTTTTAAGAGTTCTTTCAGAACCCTTTCTTCTGTGAAAGGACTAATATCAACCCCCCTATCCAGAGTGCTTCTATTGACTGGATTAGGTATTTCCCCCTGCTTTTCCATTGTGAATACTGAGCAGAAGAATTCATTCAGTATCCCTGCCTTTTCACTGTCTGTGTCTGCCCAACCACCTTCCTCTTTATTCAGCCCCAATATCCCTGCCTTAGTCTTTCTTTGCTCCCTAATTTATCTATAAAAGGTTTTATCCCCCTTCTCAACCAAGTTGACTATCTTTTCCTCGGTTTAGGCCTTTGCTATTCTGACTGCCTTCCCCGCTTCCTTCTGTTTTAACTGGTACAGTTCTCTGTCCTGCTTCTTCTGTGTTTCCTTATACTTCCTGAATGCTATATCTTTCTCTCTTACCTTCCCTGCCACTTCCTTTGAGAACCATAGTTTTTTTTTCTTTTGTTTTGATATGTTTATTTGCTTCACACAGAGGTGTGTTGCCTCTGTGATGGCGGTTTTGATGTTTCCCCATTGTTGCTCCACCCCACCTTCTTGCCTGTTTGTTAGTGCTTTTCTGAGGCCCTCTCCCATTTTGACAAAATCAGCCCTCCAAAAGTCCAGTACCTTCACTTTTGTATGGCTTGACTCTACAGCTAAGTTTATCATGAACCACACTGTTTGGTGGTCGCTTGTTTCCAGATGGCTACCCACTTCAAGATCAGAGATCCTCTCTCCATCCCCATTTAAGAGTGCCAGGACTAAGACTGCTCCCTCCTGAGTGGGTTCCAAAACTACCTGTCTGAGTCATGCCCCACCCAATAAGGCATCGAGAATGCCCTCCAGAAACAATCAACTACAACTCTGACCATCCCCCCTTGGGAGTGCCTTCCTTCCTTTCAGACACCTATGACACAGAGGTTAAGTTGCAGGTCTAGTCACAAATTACTGCAAATATCTCCCAGCTACAGTTCCTCCCTGGCAAATTAAAGTTAAACTAAGAAAAGGCAACCCCAAAAACAGAATCAATTCTAGTTACTTACACAAGTACAAAAAGTAATAATTAAATTCAGTGTAGTCTAGAAAATAACCTCCTTGATTTAAGGAAGCTTTGACTGCTTTCTCTCTCTCTCTCTGTCTCACCAGGTTTGCCCCTACCTACTCCTTCCTCTGCTGCTCAGTTTTCCTGTCTTGGCTCTCCACACTGTCCTTCTCCCATCTGAGCATTCTTACCTCTGCCCTGAGCTGTTCCAGGCTGCTGCACACTGGACAGCCCCCTACTCTCTACACAGTTCCTAGGAAGACTGCAGCCCCACATCCATCACAGCTTACCACTCTCCCTTCACAGTCTTGGCTCCTGTACATACTCATTTTTCTCCATCTGCACCCTTCCCAGCTATTCTGCCTCCTGTACCAGCTCCTACTCCCATCCTCTCTCCCCAGCCTCTCCCAGTCCCACTATGCATCGCTGCTGTGGCCCAGTCAGTGCTAAATTAGTTTACATTCCCCCTCCAAGTCCCCCCTCGTCTGCTAAACCTTCCAGCATTGTCTTTAGATTCCAAACTATGCCTGACCTGAGACAGGATCAGCTGTTTTCCCCTTTCCCCTTTCCACACTGCTATGGACACCCAAGTCTCTGTCCTTGTCACCTTGTTCAGTGTAGTTTGACCCTAATTCTGCAGAAGCCCCTCTTCTGCAGTGTACAGATTCTACCACACCTGCCCCTTCACCTCAATTACTGTGCCCAGTGTGGCCACTAGGACAGATGCCACACTCCTGCTTCATGGCACTCATGCTTTGGGGTCACTCGTGCGAGGGGTCTCTTGGACCTGCTGGGCAATATGTCGGAACTACAGCCAACCTATTGGCTGGCTGTAGTCACAAGGTATGTTTGGCCTCCTCAACGGCACTGTGCAACAGCTGCCAATCTCCCACCCTCAGCCCACCCTCTGATGTCCCTCCTCCAACAATCCACATCCCCATTCCCCTGTTACAGCATTCATCACAATGTAAAAAAGCAATTAACAATACAGGACTCAGCCCCTGCTCTGAACATCCCCAATAAATCCCCACAGCACTTAGCTGAGATCTGGGCACCACTTCTCCACTCCCACTGGAGTCATCCATGTGCTGTGTACTCCAAAGGCTTTCTCCTCTTAAAGCCCTTAGAACTACAATCACCCTATTGGCTGGCTGTAGTCACAAGGTCGGTTTGACCTCCCAATGGTGTCATGCAACGGCCACTTATCTCCTGCCTTCAGACCACCCTCTGATGCTTCCCCTTCCTCCCAGCAATCCACAACCCCATTCTCCTGTTACAGCACTCTTCACAATTTAAAAAAGCAATTAACAATACAGGACTCAGTCCCTGCTCTGAACACCCCCAGTAAATCCCCAAGGCACTTAGCTGAGATTGAGGCACTGCTCCTCCACTCCCACTGGTGCCCTCCATGTGCTGTGTACTCCAACAGTCTTCTCCTCTTAAAGCCCATAGAACTACAGCCACCCTATTGGATGGCTGTAGTCACAAGGTCCATTTGGCCCCCCAATGGTGCCTTGCAATGGCCACCAATTCCCTGCCCTCAGCCCACCATCTAATGCTTCCCCCCTCCCAGCAGTTCACAATCCCCATTCCCCTGTTACAGCATTCATCACTAGTTAAAAAAGCAATTAACAATGCAGGACTCAGCCCCTGCTCTGAACGCCACCAGTAAATCCCCACTGTACCTAGTTGAGATCCAGGTGCTGCTTCTCCATTCCTGCTGGCATCCTCCATAATTTTCAAATAAATAAATGTACCCTAAATGGGTTCAGAAATGACCGTAAAAGAGCAAGAGGACTCATAGTCTTTCTGGGAGAAACAGAGGGGGAAAGGTGTTGGTGGGGGACAGAGAGGGATGACCCACAGAACACTAGGCCATTAGGTAAGGTAGTATAATATGAGCAGACATGATGGACCATTGGTTTCTTTCTGCTGATAGACTCGATGTTTTTACATTTAACCTGTGGAGGTACTTGAATTTCTCTATCACATCTCCCCTCTTCAACCTGTCCTCCAGCATGTACATATAGAGATTCCCCCAAGTGTTTATCATAAGACCTTTGTAGCCCTTCTCTGCACCAACTTCATCTTATCCCTGTCCTTCCTCCAGTGTGGGCTCCAAAAACTGTACAAAGTACTCTAGGTCTGGTTGCACCATGGATTTATACAGGGGCAGTATTACCTCCCTCTTTCTGCTAGAAATTCTCCTCCTGAAGCATCCCATTATCTGATTCACCTTTCCCACAGCCCTATTACACTGTGTCAGTGCCTTCAAGGTCTCCATTACTATCATCCTCCCAGGTCCCTTTCCTCAGTTGTGCTTTCCACTACCACCCCATTCATTCTATATTCCATTTCTTGGGATCTTGGCCCCATACACATTACCTTGAACCTCCTAATTGAAAGCCATACAATACACCTTTCTTGACCACAGAATGGTATCTTATGCAAGGTAGATGCAGAATATGATTTACTGGAAACTCAAAACATTCTCCCCATCAAGCTATCTTACATTACTGCAGTTTATTGACATTTTTCACTAACGGCTAGGTTTTATTTTTTTTAACAGTGAATTAGTAGGTCTTCTATTACCTTTAATTCTACATACATTATTTAAAATAAGAATAATTCTACCCCACACATAAATTCACTCATCAAATATATAAATCTTCAATGAGGTACAAAACTGACCTTCAGAAAGGCAGTCATTATGTAGCTACAGTGTGGATTTATAAACAGTAAAAAGTGCACTACAAATAGCATCGGTTCTCAGGATATGACAACACACTCTCTGGAGTCCCATTTTGCAATTGCGATATTTTGGATCTTCCAAATGGGTTAGTTGGCCTACCATTAGGAATGAGTCAAAGCTCCTACATGTTAAATTATCTCTGTCTAGCAGGAAGCAGTCACAGCTTCCCAAATATGGTTCTCTGCAACTGACAAATTTATTTTCTCAAAATTGCCTTAAAAAAAAAACAAAGGTGACAGAATGTGTTGCATAGTGTAAGAATTCCTTAAGCAGTGCATGAACTGGCAAATGAAAAAGGAATAAGTTGCACATGGCACTAGTCATGAAAGAGACTGCTCGTTGTCATGCTCCTATGTCTATGAAGTTGTGCCACCAACATTCTTTGGATATGGCACATGAAGGAGGAAAAATAAGTAGAAAATGAGAAAAAAAAAATAACACAAAAAAACAGGAACTGCAGAGCTGTTGTAAACTTTTGACCAGGGAATAGAAACTACATGTATTTCATTGTTTCCCCGTGTATTTCATTATTCACAGGACATGCTGCCCTTTTCACAATAGCTGGAAATTTCAAGTCTGGCTAAAGAAATTACACTCAAAGATAGAGATGTCAATAGGGAGAAGGGCAGGGGTAAATGGAGAAAATGACAAAGGCAATAAGGACAGGAATGGGGCAAAAAGGGGTAAGGCCATCAGGAAATGGAGGGTAATGAGTACCAATGCCTGTAGTCTGGGTGACAAGCTCCCAGAACTGGTGGCCTTGATGGAAGAGGAAAAGGGATGCCTGAATATCATAGCACTCACAGAAACATGGTACACAGAGAACCATGACTGGGATGTTAACATACCAGGGTACACAACCTACAGGAGAGACAGGGAGGGTGGAAGAGGGGGAGGAGTAGCTCTTTATGTAAGAGAAGGGATAAAAACAATGGAGCAAAAGAGTAAACAGGGAGGAGTGGAGGCACTGAGGGTCACCTTAGAGACTGGAAATGACACCACAATCTGCACAGCGGTTGTATACAGACCCCCATGTCGGGGGGATGGACAAGAATATGATAGAGGGCATCTGTAGGATGGCAGAGAAAGGGGCGATACTGTTGATGGGGGACCTGAATATGCCAGATGTTAACTGGAGCACCTTTGCTGCAGCCACATCCAAGAGCAGGGCCATTCTCGATGCCCTACAGGTGGCATGCCTCAGACAGCTAGTTTTGGAATCTTAGACCTCATACTCTCAAATGGGGACAGTGAGAGGATCTCAGATCTAGAATTAGGTAGCCATCTGGGAACAAGTGACAACCAAACTGTGTGGGTCATGATAAACTCAGCTACAGAGTCAAGAAATACAAAAGTGAGGGTACTGGACTTCAGGAGGGTTGACTTTGGCAAGATGGGAGAGTGCCTTAGAAAAGCACTAGCAAACAGGCTAGAAGGAGGGGTGGAGCAACAATGGGGAAACATCAAAACTGCCATCACAGAGGCAACAAGCCTTTGTGTGAAGAAAATAAACAAATTAAAATGAAAGAAAAAGCCACTATGGTTCTCAAAAGAGGTGGTGAGGAAGGTTAGGGAGAAAAAGATAGCATTTAGGAAGTTTAAGGAAACACAGAAGGAGCAGGACAGAGAACTGTACTAGTTAAGGCAGAAGAAGGCAGGGAGGGAAATCAGAATAGCAAAGGCCCAAATTGAGGAAAAGATAGCCAACTCGGTTAAAAAGGGGGATAAAAACTTTTAAAGGTACATCAGAGAGCATAGAAAGAAAAAGGGAGGGATAGTGGGGCTGAATAGAACGGACGGTGGGTTGGAAGAGCGGGACAGTGAAAAGCAGGGATACTGAATAAATGCTTCTGCTCAATATTCACAAAACAGGAGGGGGGGGAAGGTGCCTAATCTGAGTAGCAGAGCACTCTGGATAGGGGGGGTTGATCCCAGTCCTTTCACAGAAAAAAGGGTTCTGAAAGAACTCCTCAAACTGAAGGTGGACAAAGCAATGGGGCCTGAAGGAATTCATCCCAGAATTCTAAAAGAATTAAAGGGAGAACTAGTGACACCACTTACTACCCTTTTTAACAAATCTTGGGAGGATGGTGTGGTACCTGAGGACTGGAGGAAGGTGGATGTGATTCCCCTTCACAAAAGTGGGAGCAAGACAGAGGCGGGAAACTACAGAACTGTCAGTTTGACCTCTGTAGTAGGAAAAGTGATGGAATCACATCTGAAGAAAAGAATTATTGAGTACCTAGAGGCCAGTAGGGCACAGGACCCAAGCCAGAATGGGTTTACAATGGGAACGTCATGTCAGACAAATCTAATTGATTTCTTTGACTGAGTGACCAACGTAGTAGACCAGAGAGGGGCTGTGGACATGGCCTACCTAGACTTTAGCAAGGCATTTGATACAGAGCCACACAAAAGATTAATAATCAAATTAACCGGCCTGGGAGTGGGTCCTAGGGTGGTAGTCTGGGTAAAACATTGGCTGGACAACAGGACAGAGGAGGTAATTGTAAATGGAGTCCACTCTGAAGAAAGAGTGGTTACTAGTGGGTTACTGCAGGGTTCAGTACTGGGTCCAGTCCTTTTTAATGTCTTTATAAGTGAAATTGTAGAGGGACTAGAAGGAAACATATGCCTCTTTGCAGATGACACAAAGATCTGCAACAGGGTTGATACACAAGGAGTTATGGAAAGGATGAGAAGGGACTTGGCAAGGTTGGAGGAATGGTCAAAAATATGGCAGCTTGGATTCAATGCAACGAAGTGCAAAATAATGCACGAGGGAAACAAAAACCCAGGGGAAGATTACACAATGGAGGGGAGGTGGTAACAACAACAAAAATGGAAAGGGACCTGGAGGTAATCATATAAGATGACCTTAAGGTTAGCAAGCAATGTGAGAAGGCAGTAGGTAGGGTTGGGGGATACTGGGATGTATAGGGAGAGGCATCACCAGCAGAAAACAAAGTTGTTATCCCTCTGTACAGACAGTTGGTGTTACCCCATTTGGAGTACTGCATCCAGTTCTGGAGACCCTATCTCCTCAAGGACATAGGCAGGATGGAGGCAGTCCTGACGAGGGCAACTAAAATGGTGCAGGGTCTGCAAGAGAGGCCATACGAGGACAGACTAAAGGAGCTTAATATGTATACCATTGAGGAAGGGAGGGAGGGGGCGACATGATAGAAACTTTTAAGTACATCAGTGGAGTCAACAAAGTTCAAGACGGTAGCATCATTCAGAAAAAGATATGTGCAAGAACAAGGGGACACAATTTAAAGATAGAGGGGGACGGCTTGGGGCAATGTGAGGAAGTATTTTTTCACAGAGAGGGTGGTGGACGCATAGAACAGCCTTCCTGAGGAGGTTGTGGAGTCTAAAACTGTAGGAGAATTCAAGAATGCATGGGACAGACATAACGCAATTCTTGTGGGGGGTAGGAAGAAATAGGCTGTTGGTTAACTAGGATTTGCAGCTTATCCTGTAGGTAGGGAAATGGGCAGACTAGGTGGGCCAAACAGTTCTTATCTGCTGTCAAAGTCTACGTTTCTATGTTTCCTGCTCAACAGACTGCTGAACATGGAGTGCTATGACTGCTAAAGAAACAACTGAAAATAAACTTATTACAATCCAAGTAGCCCTGGAACCACAGAAATCTGTTTATTGCAATTGTGAAATTCAGAATACCTTAGCAGAATCATGATTACATACATTATGTATCTGGAGCAATGTCATGCAATTGAGACAAAGGATGTCGAATTCCATCAGTTTACACTTTCCTGCAGTCAATACTATATTCAATTTCCAGCACTTCTACACAGTTTTTTTTAAGTTGCACTCAAAAGAAGTGTCTGCATATCATGATAATGGCAAATTGAAAAACTGAAATGTCAAACAAAAATTAGCATTTTACATTTTCAAACTGTTCTACTGAAAAGCTCTCACAAAGCTATGTGCTAGTGTCATAGAAACATGTTTAAGCAGAAGAAGACATGTAGTTTACCCATTTCATCTACCTACTAGCACCATGCTCAGCCAAACACTGGGCTAGAAGTTAAGATTTAATAACCATAGTGTCTAATTTTTCCTCACCCCTTCCTTAGGAATCTTCTCCCCTTTTCTGCCTGTGGGCCCTAGTATTCCCTTAGATCTGTTCCACCCACATTTAAATCCTATCACTGTCTTAGATTGAACCATCACTGTCTTGGATTCAACCATCTCTCTGAAGAGATGTGGGGGAAGCAGACTGGCTTTGTCCCTGCCTGGGACCCCTCGTCCCATGCACCACGATAGCAAGATCATACTCCAGAGAAGGAGCAAAGTGCAGAAGAAGAAAATAAAAGATCAGAACAGAAACAGCTCCCTCACCCCCCGGAAGGATACGGTGGCCAATCCAAGGTCAAGCAGTAGAAGGGTTCAACTTTTGAATTCTGAATAAGCCACCTCATGGCTTGTAAAGCACCTGCTGGAGCTAAACTTTCATTCGCCACTGAAGGGACATGAGGGAAGGAGGCTGGTGTCATCCCTGCCCGGGACCCCCTCTTCCCCTACACCACTACAGTAGGATTGCACTACAGAGAATTAGCAAAGTGCAGAAGAAAAAAATAAAACATCGGCGCAAAATCAAGCTCTGGTGAAGGATCACCGGAGCAGAAACAGACCCCCCCCAAAGGATATGGCAGCCAATACAAGGCAGAGGAGCAGAAGGCACCTACTTTTGAATTTTGAATAAGCCACCTCATGGCTTACAAAGTACCCACTGGAGCAACACTTTCATTCACCACTGAAGGTACACAGGGGAAGGAGGCTGGCATTGTCCTTGCCCAGGACCGCCACTTTCCCTGCATCACCACAGCAGGATCATGCTTCTGAGAAGCAGCAAAGGGCAGAAGAAAATAATAAAACATCAGAGCAGAAACAGCCCCCTGAGGGATACGGCAGCCAATCCAAGGCCGAGGAGCAGAAGGTGCCAACTTTTGAATTTTAAATAAGCCACCTCAGGACTTATAAAGCGTCCACTGGAGTTAAACTTTAATTTTCTACCAAAGGGACATGGGAGAAAGAGATTGGCTTCATCCCTGCCTGAGACCCCCTCTTTCCCCACACCATCATAGCAGGATTGTACTCCAGAAAAGGAACAAAGGGCAGAAGAAAAAAATAAAATAAAACATCAGAGCAAAATTGCACTCTGGTGAAGGATCACTAGATCACAAACAGCTCCCTCTTAAGGATATGGTGGCAAATCCAAGGCTAAGGAGCAGAAGGCACCAACTTTTGAATTTTGAATAAGCCACTTCATGTTTTATAAAGTGCCCGCTATAGCTAAACTTTCATTTGACACTTAAGGGACATGGGCGAAGGAGGCTATCTTCATCCCTGCCTGAGACTCCCTCTTCCCCCACACCACCATAGCAGGATCATGCTTCAGAGAAGGAGCAGAGGGCAGAAGAAAAAGTAAAACATCGGAGCAAAATCACACTCTGGTGAAGGATCACCAGAGCAGAAATAACCCCCCCCCAAGGATATGGTGGCCAATCCAATGCTGAAGAGCAGAAGGTGCCTACATTTGAATTTTGAATAAGCCATCTCATTGCTTTTAAAGTGCATGCTGGAGCTAAACTTTCATTCACCACTGAAGGGACACAGGGAAGAAGTCCAGCTTTGTCCCTAACTGGAACCCCTCTTCCCCTGCCCCACTATAGCAGGATCATGCTCCAGAGAAGGAGCAAAAGGCAGAAGAAAACAATCCCACCCACCCACCCTTTCTGTGTTCCTTATTAAATACTCAAGACACCCAATGCCATTGGGCAGCCACAGGTGGAGCATTGGACAAAACATTGGACATGGGTCAAGAAAGAAATTATACATTCTTAAGCATCTGCTTCATTTTAAAAGTAAACAGGAGCTAGCAGCTGTTGCAGTATAAAAAGCAGAAAGTACGCTATCATAATTGAAATGAATGCTGCTGGCCAGGGATAGAGAATCTCATAGGTTTGATGAGAGAATAGAATACTATGCCAGAACTGAAATTAACACTGCTGCTCATGGTTGGTGAATCTCTTAAGATTACAGTGTGTTTGAATTAGAAGTAACAAGACTGCTCAAGAAGTTAAATAAAAGTTACTGTACGGATAAGGCAAACATGTGGGAGTTCAGAAACAGTAACTGGCAACAGTATAGGGGAGAGGAAGGGAGATGGCACACCAAGCAGGGTAGCAGGGGAAGGATTGTGGGATGTAACAAATGTGGAACTGCAGTGTTCATGGAGACACTATGGAATATAGGGGGATGTCTGGTGTACAAGAGATTTGACAATTAAAAAACATGCAATAAGATGGTCTACTGGGAAACTAGAGGCCTTGATAGGTACAGGTAGACAAGAACATCAGAGGATACCAGGAGAAAGATTTGAGTCAACACTGAACAACATAAGGTACAGGGCAGGACAGAAGAGACCTGTACAGGGACCAATGAGGAACCAGCAAAACACTATTTACCAATCTAGTGAAACCAGAGAGGAGGGGTGGCAGATGGTAGGAAAGAGGGGGCAGAGAAGAGTTAACATAAGTGAAATAAGGGGAATGCAAGATAGCTCCCTTTTTCAGGGACCAACTAATAATATGTATGTGGTGCTGGCAGAAGGAGGACTAGGGGCTGGAAAATCACAGGAAGCTAGAAAGGAGAAAGAGTGGGTGGGGGGGGAGGAGGAGTAGATGGTACCTGGGATCAGTCAAAGAGAAGAAGCCATGGATAAAGGAGATAGTAAAAGAAAGAGCACAGGAAAGATAAAGGGGAAGAAAAAGCAGGAGGAAGACAGGAACATCAACAGTTACTGAAGTAAATGTAAAGAGGCAGTAGGCACTGTAGAAGCAAGGAACAATGGAGGGAAGGATCACATGGGGATATGGAAAGATGAGGGGTACTGATACATGCACAACAACTGAGGTACAGGAGCAAGAAGAAATAAGGGCAAAGGCTAAGAGCTTCAAAAGGGAGGAAAAGGTAGCGGGGGATGGAAACTCTAGGAGCAGAAAAATAATAGTCCTTGGAGACTCCTTTATTAAGGGTATAAAATGAGGAAGATGAGAGGACCCACGCAATAGGACAATAGTTGTTACTATGCCAGGAATGGAGGCAGGGAGAGCATGACTTATAGTCAAGGAGCTGGTGGGTGAGGAAGGGGAAGCCTGACTTGGTGTTGCACATTGGTACTGACGACTTAGCCAAGGAGGAAGTGGAGGTGGTGCAGAGAGATTTAAACATAGCATGGTCATGCGAGGAGTCAGTAAACTCCTTGGCATTTTCAGAAATAATTTCGGTCCCTAGGGCTAGCACAGCAAGAAAAAGGAGGATCATTCAGTGTAATGAATGGCTGGTGGGTTGGTGCAGGGAAGAGGGGAATGGTTTTATAAGGAAGGGGAGGTAATACATGGTCAAACAAAGGGCTATACAGCCGTGACAGACTACATCTAAACTGGGAAGGGAAAAGAACAATAAAAGATAGGTTGGGAGAGTACATGATGTCACAAACCCACTCAGCAGGTCAGCCCTCTACTCTCAAAGTGCCAACCTCCAAGCGCAGTCTTGTGAACTGTTAACAGAAACAGGGTAACCCTCCTGTCTGTTTTGTAGGTTTAAATCAACCTTTGGTTTCAGTTCTGGAGGGATTCAAACTGTGAAACTCCTTCTAGCGTACCCAATGCACAGGCTCAGATAATTCTGTCTTTGGGGGGCCAGATATATTTGCTGATAGGCACCTAACCAGGTGTACAAAATGAACCCTTAAAAACTTTAATAAAGACCTCAGATTACTCTTACCTTTTTCCAGTTTGGTATCACCATTCAAGCTTATGCACAGTGTCTGCTTTAACCACATATACTTCACTTGTTAAAGAAAAGAAATTCAAAGACAGACCAAGTAGGCTCTAAAAATAGAGTTTTAGTAAAATATATAAATGTATGTAAAACATAAAATGCAGAACCATATCACAAGAACCATACAATCTTTTAAAGAACACGGTTTTAACAGTGCAATTCCTACTACAGTACTTAGATTTTGTTTCTCTCTACCAGTATACTTGTTGAAAGTGCTCTAAGATGTTTCTTTGTCAGAGTGTAGATAAAAGTGTCTCTGAAGTAAAACAGAATCTGTTTAAAAAACTGTCTTTTCCAACCCCTTTGTATGAGGTCACCTAGCTCCTCCTCTGTTTATGAAAAATCATACACCCAGGATATTTTATCGTATTAGAAGGTAAGATAATTAAGGTTACATCAGCAGAAACTCCTTTCGCCATGTGACTTCCCCCATGAAGTCTGTAAATTTCCTTTCATCTATAAGCAGTATCCTCTCTCACACAGACATCAAAGCATTTATGATTTCGTACCAGTGTGCCAAACCTGGTTTCCTCCTTGGAACAGCATAAAATGGATGCTGATTTCCCTCTTAGCATCTAAAGCTATATTTAACTTAGAAAACCAGGAGATTCTTGATTAAGGCCTGTTCTAGTCTGTAATTAGCTTCTGGCCTTCCAGGTAACACCTTGTATCTTAAACTTGTGTGTGTGTGTGTGTGTGTGTGTGTGTGTATGTGTCAACTCACATGCTGTCTCAGCATCTCTCATGAGAGACAGTCCATAACACATTTTTATATTACAAAAAAATCATAGTGTACTCAGAACTGGCTGTCCATGTTTCACAGATGACAAGAGAACTGGGTTTAAACTGGTAAAGGGGGAGGTAGAAAAGAGGAGGATAGAACCCCCCCCCACAAAGACAGAAATAGCAATAAAGGTGGGGAGCAAGGAAACATACTAAAAAACAGGGGAAGAGAAGAAGGAGGAGGGGGGACAGACCAGGACAATCTAAGTAAACCCAAAAAAAAGGGTACCCAAGGAACAAGGTGGACGGTGGTATCGCTGACCGCATGCAGTCTTGGGAGCAAGATGGTGGAATTGCACACCCTGTTAGCAGAGGGTAAAGTGGACATAGTGGCCATTACAGAGACCTGGGCCACATCACATCACTACTGGGATCTCTCAATCCCAGGATATAAGCTATACAGAAGGGACAGAGAGTCAGGAAAGGGGGTTGGGGTTGTGGCATATATCAGTGAGGGAATAATGTGCATGAAAGAGGAGGAGATGGAAAGGGGGGACACTGAAACATTGTGGAAGCAGCTCCAGAACAATAAGGCAGGATGATCAGGTTAGGGGTCATATATAGACTGCCAAACCATGGTGAGGAGATGGACCATGAACTGTGTTCGCAGTTGAGTAATGCAGTGGGAAGGGGGGAGGTTAGTGACAGAGGACTTTAACCTGCCCAAAATAGACTGAGACACTCCCGCCACTTCCTGTGCCAGAAGTCAAGAAATCCTTAACATGATCCAGGATGGCTTCATGACATAGTATGTGATGGGTTCCACCAGAGGGGAAGCAATCCTGGCCCTAGTCCTTTCTAATGGGGAGCACTTACAGGAGATTGACATTAGGGAGACCCTGGGTGGATGTGATCACAGCACAGTGTGGTTCAGGCTAGATATTGGTAAGGAAGACATCCCAACAATGACCAGGGTGTTGGATTTCATAAAAGCAAACTTTATAAAAATGAGAGAAATGATTAGGGAAGACCTGGGGAGTATAGTTGAAGGAATGGAAGTGGAAAGGCTACAGGAAACCATTAAAGGAAATTTCCAGTGTACCAGATGGCAGCTATCACTCACGTAGTGTGGTAGCTGCCCTCGGTGACAGTCATTTTAGCCAGGATATAATCCATTTCTTGAAGTCCTGTTTTAATAAAATCACTCGTGATTTAGTTTTTCCAAGGGGCTGGCTGTTCATTCTAACAGCCCTAGTCCCGCTGAAATGCCCCCATACTCAAGGACGCAGAGCGGTGGCCAGGAGAGTGTGGTGTTCTATTGTGGAATGACTGGGCCAGCCTGCTCAGTTCGAAAGCCACTTGACACGAGGACACCGCTCAACCACCAGCCCTTGTTAGTTGAGCAGTGTCCTTCATTAATCCCCAAGTGACCATTTTGTAGCTTAAAAACAGAATCGAAATTGAGCCCCATTCATTTTAATGGGGTGGGCCCCCACGCTTTTCCTGGCCACACGCCATTATGTCCTTGAGCATGGGGGCATGTCAGCAGAACTGGGGCTGTGAGAATGAATGACCAGCCCCTTGGAAAAACTAAATTACAAGCAATTTTATTAAAACAGGGCTTCAAGAAATTTATTAAATCCTGGCTAAAATGACTATCACTGAGAGCAGCTGCCACACTATGGTGAGTAGCTCCTCATATCGGAAAATCACTTTAAGGGGCTTGTGATGTGGACAGCCAGTTCTGAGTGCTGTAGTATAATTTTTTGTAATATCAAAATGGGTTATGGACTGTCTGTCATGAGAGATGCTGAAAATCTGCCGCCCAACCCACCCCTCTCAGGTTTCAGCTGAAAAGATGAGAGCCATGAGAAAATGCTGAAACTGCATGTGAGATCACACGCACACACAGGTTTTAGATACCAGGTGTTACATGGCAGGCCAGAAGCTAATTACAGATGTTTCTAAGTTAATTTTTTTAAGAGGGAAATCATAAAAAAAGTTTATGATGTTAGAAGTGGAAACCAGGTTTAGCAAATGGGTGCAAAGTCGTAAATGTTCCTCTGATGCCTGTGTGAGACAGGATACTGATTAAGATCAAAGAACTGCCATTTGAAGAACATGAGTATGCAGAGGTTGCAGAATTTAATACTTGGAAAAGACATTCTGTTTTTTCTAGATATATGTTTTCTATATATTCTGACAGGGAGGAGCTTGGTGACCTCATGCAAATAGGTGGAGAAAACCAGCTTTTTAATTATTTTGTTTTCCTTCAGAGACACTTTTATCTAGACTCTGACAAAGAAACATCTGTGAACATGTGAACACTTTTAAGGACGTATTTAGTGACTTAGTACTGTAGTAAGAATTGCACTGTTTAAAACCTTGTTCTGTTAAACTGTTCACAAGACTGCGCTCGAAGGTTGGTACTTTGGGAGTAGAGGGCTGACCTGCTGAGTGGGTTTGTGACAGAGGACATTCAAAAAAGCAACATGCAGTTGCATAGAAATGAGGAGCAAGAAAAAGAAGGATTAGACCACCAAGCTGGTTCAATGGGTAGGTCGCTAAAATAGTAAGGGAAAAGAGGGCTGCCTACAGGAAAAGCAAAAGAACAGCTAGGGTGGAAGATGAAGAGGAATTCCAGAGGCTGGCTAAACTAGCAAGAAAGGAAGTACTGCAGGCCTAAGCACAGCAGGAGCTCCAAACAGCTGAAGGGATAAAGAAGGAGGAAAAGGCCTTCTTTAGCTACAGTACATAAAAGAAAAGAGAGACAAGAAGGATGGTATTGTCAGACTTATGAAAGGGGATGAATGGGTCATAGAAGACGGGTCAAAAGCAGAAGTATTAAATGAATACTTCTGCTCCATCTTTATGAAGGAAAAGGAGGGACCAGTGCCACAGGTGGGAGTAAGAAAGGAGGGAGTCGAGGTGGACCCAATAGGGGTCACTGGGATCGAAAGAGTGAGGGCGGGGCTGATGGCACTGAGAGTAGATAAATCCCCAGGGCCAGATGCGGTACACCTCAGGGTACTTGAGGAACTGGCAGGCCCACTAACAATTCTATTCAATAGATCCATAGATTCTGGAGCAGTGTCAGAAGAGTGGAACACAGCACATTTTGTGCCACTCCACAAGAGTGGACCCAAGAAAGACCCAGGTAACTACAGGTCATTCAGCCAGACCTCGATAATATGTAAATTTACAGAGACCATACTGAAGGAGGGGCTGGTGAGGTACATGGAGGAAAATGGTCTGTAGGACAGTAAGCAGCATGGGTCTGTGGTGGGCAGATCATGTCAAATGAACTTGGTTGAGTTCTTTGATTGAGTCACTAAGGCAGTGGACAAGGGCCAGGCAATATGTGTCATTTACCTGGACTTTAGTAAGACCTTCAATTCAGTGCCACACAGGAGGCTGACAGCAAAACTGAAGGAGCTAGGAATAGGGAGAAATTAGTAAGATGGGTTGAAAATTGGCTGAGGGGCAGGACTTGGAGGGTAGTGGTAGGGGGGAATCCTCCAGTACAAAGGAGGTCACCAGCGGGGTTCCACAGGGGTCGATGTTGGGCCCGATATTGTTTAATATCTTTAAAAGTGACATTGGGGATGGCATTCAGGACAAAATGTGTCTATTCACAGATGACACTAAAATCTGTGGGAGAGTGGATACCCAAGATGGGATACAAGAGTTGAGGGAAGAACTAGCCAGACTGGAGAGATGGTCAAGGATAAGGCAGCTTGGGTTCAATTCCAAAAAGGGAAAAGTGATGCACATTGGGGCAAAGAACCCAAGAGCAGACAACTACATAGGAAAACTTCAGGTAGCTGCTTCTGAAGAGGAAAATAACCTAGGGTGGCAATTACTAGTGATCTGAAACAGGCCACTCAGTGCAAAAAAGCAGTTGTGAAAGCAAACAGGATGCTGGGATGTATTGCAAGGGGATTTAGTAGTAGGCACAGCAAGGTTATCTTGCTGTTGTATATGTCACTGGTAAGGCCTCATTTGGAGTATGGAGTGAGGTATTGGCACCCATACCTAAAAAAAGGACTTTAAAATGCTGGAAGGGGTTCAGAGGAGAGCAACAAAAATGGTCAGGGGACAGCAGGATAGGTCATATGAAGAGAGGTTAAGAGCTGTAAGGATATACTCCCTGGAAGACAGGAGGCAAAGGGTAGATATGATAGAAACCTTCAAGTACTTGAAGGGAGTAAACAAAGTACAGTGTGGAGGTCTGTTCAATAAAGGGGACAAAGCCACCACCAGAGAACCCAGAGAACATAGCCTAAAGCTGGTGAGGGGAAGATACAGGAGAGACACAAAAGATTAACAGTCAAATTAACCAGCCTGGGAGTGGAACCCAGGGTGGTAGCCTGGGTAAAACATTGGCTGGACAACAGGACACAGAAGGTAATTGTAAATGGAGTCCACTCTGAAGAAAGAGGGGTTACTAGTGGGGTACTGCAGGGTTCAGTATTGGGTCCAGTCCTTTTAATGTCTTCATCAGTGACATTGCAGAGGGACTGGAAGGAAAGTATGCCTTTTTGCAGATGACACAAAGATCTGCAACAGGATTGATACACAAGGAGGTGTGGAAAGGATGAAAAGGGACTTGGCAAGGTTGGAGGAATGGTTAGAAGTATGGCAGCTAGGATTCAATGCAAAGAAGTGCAAAATATTGCACCTGGGAAACAAGAACCCAGGGGAAGAATACACAATGGGTGGGGAGGTAGTAACAACAACAAAAAAGGAAAAGGACCTGGGGGTAATCATATCAGATGACCTTAAGGTTACCAAGCAATGTGAGAAGGCAGTAGGGAGGCTGGGGGTATACTGGGATGTAGTGAGAGGCATCATCAGCAGAAAACAGGAAGTTGTTATCCTCTGTACAGACAGTTGGTGAGACCCCATCTGAGTTCGTGTCCAGTTCTGGAGACCCCATCTCCGCAAGGACATAGACAGGATGGAGGCAGTCCAGAGGAGGGCAACTAAAATGGTGCAGGGTCTGCAAGAGAAGCCGATGAGGAGAGACTAAAGGAGCTTAATATGTATACCCTTGAGGAAAGAAGGAGACGGAGACATGATAGAAACTTTTAAGTACCTCAGTGGAATCAACAACGTCCAAGAGGGTAGCATCTTTCAGAAAAGAGACTTGCAAGAACAAGGGGACACAATTTAAAGATAGAAGGAGGGCGTTCAGGGGCAATGTGAGGAAGTATTATTTCACAGGAGAGGGTGGTGAATGGAACGGCCTTTCTGAGGAGGTTGTGGGGTCTAAAATCAGGGAGAATTCAAGAATGCATGGGACAGACATAAGGCAGTTCTTGTGGGGGGTAAGAAGAAATAGGCTGTTGGTTAACTAGGATCTGCGACCTATCCTGTAGGTAGGGAAATGGGCAGACTGGATGGGCCTAGTGGTCCTTATCTGCCGTCAAAGTCTATGTTTCTATGTGCTGAATCATTTCTTCACAGAAACGCTGGTGTCAACCTGTAATGAGCTGCAAGTGGAGGTGGTGGTGGCCAATACAGTGGAATTTAAAAAAAATCCTGACATACACACACACACACACACACAGGGAAGTCATGGGACCAAGGAGGTGGCATGGGGAAGGGGGATGTGAGAGGGGGAGGGGGGGCCAGTGACATTGGTGTAAGGGTAAAGCCAGAACCTTGAAACAATTTGAGTGGACAAGATAGACCATGTGAGCTCCTTCTGCTGGCTATTTTCTTATGTTCTTATGCTTTTATCCCATTTGTCCACCACCTGCTATGTGAAAAAGAAGTTTTTTATGTCCCTTCTGAATCTCCCCACCACCACCACTGCCAGCATCCATCTGTGTCCTAGTCACTGTGCCCTCATGCCTCATGAACAAGTCCTTACAGTTTACCATTTGTTTCACATAAAAAAATTGTGCATCTCAGTCATATCCTCTCTTTCCCACCTGGCCTCCAGTGTATGCTTGTAATGGGCTGCTAGTCTTTCCTCATATGACCTCGCAGAAAATGTTCACCTTTTCAAGGATGACACAGTTCATCATCCTCTAACATGACCTGCTGAGCCTGAAGCTTTTGCTTAATGGCAAAAAACCAAAGCCATGATTATCTCCCCTCACTCTACCCACAATATGGGGACACCTGGTAACCCCTAGATTATCACCCTCCTTGGTAAGCCTCTGAAAATAGTGGATAAATTCAAATATCTGGGACTCTGGTTGGATTACAAACTCAGTTTCATTGTACACCTAAGTGAGTTAACAAAAAAGCTAAGACAGCACCTTGGCATATTTTACCACATAAGACATTTACTCACTCTTGAAGCTAGGAAGTGGCTGGTTCAAACAATCTTTCTACCCTTGCTTGACTATGCTGACTTTCTCTATAGTCATCGCCCCAAGTATGCCCTCCAGAAGCTTGGCACACTCTACCATTGCTCTTTGAGATTCATACATGACATGCCCCTGCGGACTCACCACTGCCTGTTGTACCAGGCAATTGATTGGCCTTCCCTCTTCATGAGGAGGCAAATAAACTCCCTCATGTGGCTCTTCAGGGCTACCTCTAAAAAACTCCCACCCTATATCTGCAACCTGTTTGAAAGGTCTAAAAGTGTGTATGGCTTACGGAACTCCTCCTTTGTCCTCCTCATGCTACTATGGACGAGGACACATCATGGCACAACTGCCTTCAGCTCCTTCCTACCATCACTTTGGAACAACACACAAAAAGCACTTAAACTTTCCCTCCTGCCTAGCCCCTACATTTTCAGGCAGCTGCTTTATTGATGCTTTAAGACTGTGTGCAATTGCTTTGGGTAATCACTGGCATGTGGACTGAATAGTCTCCTAGGTCCTGGACCTCCCTGGCATTCTTATTCCCCCTGTCGGCTGGCATTCCTTTTTAGTGTAATTCCCCCCCAGCTCCCTCCCACCTTCCCCGTGCCAACCCCCCCGGTGGCCTCTACCCTAGCAGGGCTTCCCCCCCTGCTCCCCTCCTGTGTCTTTGCCCTCCTCTCCTCTCTCTGTCCTCCACTGTGTCTTTGCCACCCTCTCCTCCCTCTGTCCTCCATTGTCTCCTAACCCATATATGATGAATTGCCTGTATATGTGTATAGCCCTCATTATCTAAGTCTTGCTCCAGTTACCTAATGATCTCGTACTTAAGAATAGCCTGTTTCAGTGTCTGCTGTGTTATGAAATGATGTTGAATACTGTAAATGAATGTGTCCTCTGTGCCCAGGACCATTATGCAAATGAGCTTGCTCAACGATGTAACTGCCTGGTTAAATAAAGTTTGAGTGTTTGATTGATTGATTGATTGATTGATTGACTTTCCCTTCCACCCATGAATCATCATCCTGACCGTCCACTGTATGGTCTCTATGAGGCCCCTGTCCTTCTTGAAGTGTAGACTCAAACTGTGCTCAGTATTTTAAGTATGGCCTTACGAGGGACATGTACAAGAGCCATATCACCTCCTTCCTCTACTGTCAGTTCTCCTTCCTGTACATCCCAGCATACTGTTTACCTTCCTGTATGACTTGCTGCACTGACCTGTTGGTTTGAGGCTGTCACTTAAGCAATAATGTATGACCAGGGATTAGAATAACAGTCTATTAATCACTTCCTAGGGGCATAATTCTGTATGTTAGTACTACTGCTGTGAATACTCTTATGGTTACCACTGCTCAGTAGGTAGCACACTCACCTCTGAGGCCGGGAGATCAGAGGGCTGTGGGTTCAGTTCCCACGTCTGGCATTTGGGTTACTATCCCAGTACTGACACTGTAGTGCAGCATGAGAGGGGTGCTACACTTCTGAGGTGCTGTCTTTTGGATGAGATGTTAAACTGAGGTCCCATCTGCCTGGATTGGTGATAGTTCAGGTGGATGTTAAAGATCCCATGGCACTTATTGAAAAGAGTAGGGGAATTTATTGAAATAATAAGTCATACAAAGAAATATATAATAATAATAATGCAAAACAAACAACTGAAAGGAAAAAAAAATACATTCAAATAACAGGAAAATCTGAAGTGGTCACCCAAGGCATATTACGCCAATAGGCTTCTAAAATTTGTCTTGGAAAAACAATACTTTCATTCCGGAAAATAACAGACAGTTCCCTGGTAACATTCTGAATAATCATTGCAATAGGGGTATCCCTTTGTTGTAGCATAAAACTGCATCTAGCATTCCAAATATACCATTTCAATACTAAACAAACAATATTCAATGTACCTTTATGAAAACACTGGCAACTAGGATGAAAAATACCATGCATCAATTCTTCAGATGTCATCATAGAAAAAATAGGTACAGACCAAGTACTTGCAAGGGTCAACCAAAACGGTTTTATAAATGAGCAAAGAAAAAATAAATGCTTAATAGTTTCTTCTGCTGAAACACAGCGAATCCTAATACAGCCACGATCAGCATACTGTTTATGTTTTTGATTACTTTTCACATTAATCTTACCATGGCAACTGAGCCAATGGAAATCCCATAATTTTCTTTGTTCATTTAACAAAGTCAAATGGGTAATCTGTAAATGCAAAGGTTGATGGGGAAAAGTGATTAGTTCAGTAAAATGTGTAGCAATTATACGCTAATACAACTGTTTTCTTGTATTGCTAATTAATAATTGGCTAGATACCCCCATAATCGCAATTTTATAAAGATTTCTCCATAAAAATCAGGATTTTCAGGGTCATACTTCAAATAAGTGACCCTAGATCCTTCCCAAATTGAAAACCATTGTTTAACTGTATCTTAAAAATATAACGTCCAAAACTGATCCTGATTTATTACTAGGGGTCGAAGATTAGTATAAAAAAAAATACAATAAAAAAACAATACTGGGTTTACCATATTCAAACCCCCAGATGAAACTGGCAAATAAATAATATTCCTTTTGATAGGATTTAGTCGACTTACCCATACCGCATGAAAAAACAAACTTAACAATTTGGTTTCCAATAGTTTAGGGGGAGGAAAAACCTTACTAACATACAAAAATTGTGGTAAGAGTTTCATTTTAATTAAAACCACACTTTTTTTTATTGAGTTTCCACGTATTCCATTTTGACACAATCGCATTTCCCAATTCCATCCTTACTGTCCTAATAAGTAAGGCTAGATCACCTACACCCCATAATAATCCGAGGGTCAGATATTCAAACTGCACCCAAAATGTGCACAATAGCAGGAGCAAGCACAAGTCAATTGCGCACATGCGCAATAGATGCGATATTCAAACATGGAGCAGGTCAAATTGCGCAACCAGCCAACGTCTGAATATCGCACAACCTGCGCCATAGCTCGACCAGGAAGGGGAAGCTGAGCAAATATGATGCACCATAGCGTAACAAGGCCAGCCCAGCTGAGCAGTCCAGAGGCGCCATAGCACAAGCAGAGAGCCCCCCAGCAGCAGAGCAATGGAACTGCACAACCAGGGAGGTAGGCAGGGGCCCATCACCCTTGCCACAGATGGCCACAGGAACACACTGCAGAACAAACAATACACCCCCACACCCTAAGCACAGCATCACTGGGGGAGGGATGAATATCCACCAGCCCATGGGGACAAGCCGACAAAGCACAGCTGGACCATGGTGCCCCAGTACACCCACTGGCAAGCTGAGACTGCCACACAAAGGGGTGTGGACAACCCAAGTGCACAACAGCACCCCCCTGTGCACAGCACACCCTGAACTGGTACCCCAAGACACCACCCATGAGCAGTGACTGTCACCGTCACTGCAGGAATCCCCATGCCCCCCTGTCACACTGCAACCTTGTGTACCATAGAACCATACAAGCCAGACCCACCAGGAGCACACAGCGGTGTGTGGCAGCACACGGCCAGACCGGCTGAAAGCCACTACCACACCAGGGACACCTCCCCATGCACACACACACACATTCCCAGGACAATACCACCGCACATGCCTTACACACCACTGCAACTGAGCACCCATAGCCAGCTGCAAATCAGAGACCACCACAGTATTCATATCAAAATAGATTTATATAAAGAAAATATGAACAGGAACACACAACTATGTACAGCTATTTACAAGAAAGGGGTGGGGTTACGGGTACAAGGTAGGTGTGGGTAAGGGGCAGGGGTGAAGAACTGGGTGAGGGAAGGCAGGATGTGAGGGGTGGATAAAGGAGGTAGGTGTGGGGCAGCTACTGCCCGCCAGGCCGCACATCAGCAGGCTGCCTCTGGTCCCGGGTCCTCCTCCAACACCACACTCCCCTCCGGTGCATCTAGCTCAGTATGTCCAGGGACTCCAAGGACACTTCCAGCAGGTGGTGGACAGCCTGCTCAATCCTCCTCAGGACCTGGACACCTAGGACAAGGGAGCAGAATCAATGGCTGTGACTGTCCACAACCCTGAAGCCCACCCAACATGCATGGCATACAGCCAAGTGCCCCGCCACTGTGATGGACTGCACCCGCCCACAGTGACCGTGCACAAGACAAGCCCAACCAGGCAGCAACAGCCATGTGTGTCACTGCACACATACCCCATCCATGACCAGCACAGCACAACCAAGGCTGTACAGTGACGTGGCTACGCTGTGGGAAGTTAGTGCCACAGCCATGTGCTCAGTGCATGCATGGACCACCAGTGACGCACTTCCAGACATGCAGTGCCACTGGACAGTGCTGACTGTCACACGTCACGTGCATGGCAGTGTTGTCCATGGATGGTGGCCATGCCCTGCCCCCCCCACAGCATGCAATAGCATCCATGATGTAATGACACTCACCCTCATCAAGCCACTGCTGCTGCTGCTGTGGCCCAACACCACCACCACCTTGACCAGCCACCTCTGCCACCCCTCTCCACGCCTCATCCTGGGCCTGCCTCCGCTCCTCCATGCCTGTGGGAAACAAAAGCTGAGAAGCACATCAGTGAAATCGCAAAGCAGACAGCCCCCTGCCACAATGTACCTGCCCACACAGCCAGACCCATACATCACACACCTGTTAACCCCACCACAGCCAACCATAGACCAACCCTCCCCATGTGCTGGTCACAATACACAGTGTTACCCATGCGGACAATACAGGTGCATAGACAGCTCACCCACCTGGCCTAGGCACCATGCCCCTCCTGGCATGTGACCATAGGTGTGCCAGCAGTGCCCGCTCCCTCCTGCGCAGGTCACTGTACTGGTGCCTGCACTGCTGCGCTATGCACTGCTGCCCAGTGGCCTGCTCAAGTTCAGTGGCCACCTGCTGCCACACATGTGTGTGGGCCACGTTCAGGGGTTCATCCCCAAACAGTGGCCCATGGTGAGGCTCCACCACAGCCACCAAGTTGGCCACCTCCAAAGCACTCCACTGTGGAGCTCTCCTGCATGCCATCCCTGCAGGTATACAGTAGGCAATACGGCGCTCCGCAGCGCAGCAACCCCACGTGGAAATGTTGCACAATACAACTCCATCAGTCCCTATCGCGCTGTTCGTATTGCGCGTTGGTCCCCTATCGTGCTGTTACGAACAGCGGCGCTGGAAGCCTCTGAACATGCCATATGTACAGTGCCAAGGGGTAAAGGTCGGGCACAAGGTCATGGGTCTCTGGTGCAAGGCCACGCACAGCGCCATCGGACATCTACACGTCCAGCATGATCAGTCACCTGTGTGCCATTGCCACAGTGGACTATTGCACAGTTGTGCCACAGCGCCATGTGGTGACCAGCACTGTAGCACAATGGTGGTCGTGTCATGAATTGCTGATCGCACACAGCACGCCATCAGCGCGGCAGACACCTGCATAAGCTACCTGGGCATGTGCAGTGCAGTGTACTACGCAGTCACAGAACTGCACCATTGGCTCAGCCGGCTCAACCGTAGTGCGCAAAGCACAACAGTGCGATATTCAGCCGTCGTTTGCAAATCATCCGATCAGCCATTCAATGGCGCAGCAGCATGATTTGCATCTCATTAAAGTTGCTCCACTCCTAATTTGCATGCATTGCGCTACAAATGTGCGACATTGATCTGCAGTGGCCATATTCAGTTACTGCAGCTGATAGGTGAGTTGCATGCATTTTGCTGTTCTGGACCATGGCCCCAGAGAAGCTGTGTACTGCACAGACACAGATGACCACTCTCACCCATACAGGCCGTGACAAGACCGAGCGAGGACTAGGTGAGGAGGATGATGGTGGGCAGAAGAGGAGGCCCAACTTTACCAAGGCAGAGACAGAGGCACTGTTTGAGACATACCTGGCTCAGGAGCCACTCCTTAGTGGAGGGTGGGGCATCCCTCAGGCCCAAACTGATGCATGGGAGGGGGTGGCATGTGCCGTCAACCTGCACGGCAGCCACCAGCGCTACGTGCAGGAGTGTAAAAAGAAGATGGGGACTGACAGGAGGAGGGTGAAGGAGAAGGTTGCAGCCATCAGGGCGGCACGTGCTGCTACAGGCGGCGGACAGCCGGAGGTGGTGCAGCTGACCCCGTCGGAGGACATGCTCACTGCAAGCATGCAGCTCAGCGCCATTGAGGGTGTGCGTGGAGGTGGCTTCCAGACAAGTGGTAGCCCATCACTGCATGGTATGTCATGTTGGGGGGGAAGGTAGTTCACATGCACTAACGTGTCTTTCCTGTCTGTTACAGAGCCTGTGCATCTGCAGGGGTCAGCAGTGGAGGGCCTGTCCACTGCGGACAGCCACCCGGAGTTGGAGGAGGGCCCATCCACCTCCACAAATTGCTGGTGTGCACTGTGGCAGTGTGCACAGCCATCTGCCTTCACAAATGTTGAGACTGGTGTGGGGAGTGCCCTTCCTATATCCCAGTGGTCTGGCATGCAAGCATGCCAGCATGCTGTGGCTGTGGCACAGACCTGCACCATCGATGATGCACTGACCACTATGGGCTTTGACATGTGTGTGTCACAGGATGGACACCCAGCAGGCCAGCACACGCCCATGGATCTAGCTGGTTCCGATGTGTGTTCCAGCATGACAGCACAGTCCCAAGCTGTGCCTGTCAGCACCAGTGGGGCAGCACCAGTGGCTGTGTAGGTCACTGGCACTGTTGCGGCCACAGCAGGGGAACCACTGATCCCGTGGGCACAGCAGACAGAGGGGCAGCAGCAGCAGTCACCCACCAGGACTGGGGATACAGGGCTCAGCGGTGCTGGAGGTGCACCGCCTGTGGACATGCCCATATCTGGTCCTGGTGAGCAGCGCCCACTCTCAAGGGGTGCTGTACATCAGGCCCTTCCAGACCCTGAGGGACAGGTTGCCAATGTGGCAGACGACCTCTTTGATGAGCACACCCACCTGCTGCAGGCATCAGTACAGCAGCAGATGCGGGTTGCATCATCCATGAAGGCACTGTGTGTGGCTCTGGAGCGGCACAGCAGGGACAACGAGAGGATCCTGTCCCAGATTGACCATATGTGGGTGGATGTGAATGCCGCCATCGACAGGCTGGCACAGGCAGTGGTCAGTGCTGTGGCCACATTGGGCACACAGTCAGGTGCCCCGTGCCACTCACACTGCGCAGTACGCTATCCACTCCCCATTCTCACTGTCATGTGACACCCACCCTGTCGATGTCAGGTTCAGCTGTGGGCATCCCGAGCACCCCTGGTGCAGGTATGTTTGGTATGCTGCAGACCCCTGAGTGGACAAGGTCGCGCTCAAGCAGTGGGACTCCTGGTGGTCCATCGGTGCCACTGCAAGTGGCCCATGCTCAGCCTGCCAGTGCTGCTGGGTCTCGGTGGGGCCACCCACACATCCAAGGTGGCCGTGGCACTGTGCCACATGACTGACCTGTCTCCCAGTGTGGGCCCTGTCTGGTGCTCCCCTGTGTGCAATGTGTGTTATGGTGGGCAGTGCACCAGTGGGTGTTCTGCCCTACACGACGACACTTGGACCACCTGCACACCCTCCCGACTGCTGTTCACAGGTGTGTGTGCATGAAGATGCCTGCATAGCACTGTACACCAAGGTGCAAGGGTGCCCAGCATCTGATACATGTACATGGACAGTACAGGTGGTGGAGGTGGCCTGTGGATGTGTGTGTTCCACATCTGTCCCTGCTGTGTTGTGCACCTGCCCCTGTGCACTTTGTGCCTGGTGTGTGTGTGTGTGTGTGTGTGTGTGTGTCTGTCCATGTGGTGTGTGACTGTTTACCCCTCCCTGGTTGTGTGTTTGTGCTCCTGTACCCTTCCACTCCCCTCGCCGTCATGCACCCGTAGTGTGTTACCCTGTGTGTGTGTGTGTTGCGCCCTGGACAGTGTTGGTTGCACATGGCCCCATGACTTACCTGTGTTGTGCAAAGTGCTCCTCTGTGATGGTGTCCTGGTGCAGCTGGGCCAGCCGGATCAGTCGGGGGTCACACCATCCAAGGGGGGGCTGCTCATCCCCATCATCACCGGCGTCACCAGCATCCCCATCGCTTCCCCCCTCCTCGACCTGTACGGCTATCCCATGGTCTTTGGCCATGTTGTGCAGGATACAACAGGCCAGGAACATCCAACAGGCCTTTGAGGGTCTGTACTGTAGGGCACCGCCGGAGGTGTCTAGGCATCGGAAGCATGCCTTCAGTATCCCAAACACCAGCTCGATGATGTTGCATGTGGTGGCATGTGCCTCATTGAAGCGTTGCTGCGATGGGGCCGTGGGGCGCCTCTAGAGTGTGAACAGCCAGGGACAGAGTGGGTATCCACTGTCACCTGTGTGGAGATAGTGGAGGTTAGTGTCATATTCAGGCCCATATTACCCCTAGCCCTGTGTGCCACTTCCATGGCACCTGTGGCTTACCCACCCTTGCCCCCACTTTGCCAATCCTACATGCATACTCACCCACTAGATGTCCTGTGGGGATGTCCCCACTCTCGAATCAATGGCACAGTGCAGACTGGTACCATATATATGAATTGTGTGCTCCGTCAGGGTGCATGGCACAGACATTGATGATGCACCCACTGGCATCACACACCACCTGGCAGTTGACACTGGAGAACCCCTTCTGATTGTGATATGCAGCCCCATCGGGGCCAGGTGGCATGCGAATGGCCACATGGGTACAGTCTATTGCCCCTAGCATGCCAGGCATACGTGCTACCCTGTGGAACTCCTGTATGTTTGCTGTACGCTCTGCCGAGGTGCTGGGGAAATGCATGTACTCCGCAGCATGTGGCAGCAGTGTGCTGAGGAATTGGGTGAGGATGCATGATGTAGCTGACTGTGTTATGCCTGTGGTGTCCCCTGTTGGCCTCTGGAAGGTACCCGTGGTGAGCAAGCACATGCAGGCTGTTACCTTTGTCTCCACTGACAGAGCGTGACTCTGTCGTGAGGGTGCCTGCATCACATCACTGCACAGCTCACAGAGCCACCTCAGTATTGCCCTGTTCAGCTGGTACCAGCCCAAAATCTGTACATCTGAATACAGCTCAAAGCTGATGCGAGCACGGTACTGCCTGTTGGGGGCGTACCGCCGACGGGCCCTTCCACGGCCATGTCCCCCTGCAGCATGCCTTCTCACCCCCCTCATTACAGCTTCCATGTGGAAGCTGGCACTGTCCATCTCCCTGGCTTGTGTCCCCCCCCAGCTGTTGTTGATCTGTTTCCCCCACTGTCCTGACTGCTACCTCCACTGCATCGGGTACACCTACTGGCCTCTGCACTCTGTGATCCCACACACCTTCAGCTGCCCCTATTCTGTCATCACCACTCCCTGGCCTGCACTTGTTACTGCTGTGGCCTGCTCTGTCTGGCTGCCTCATGTGCATTCCCTGTCGCGTTCTTGCTCCTCTTCCTTGAGCCTTTTTATTTTGGCTTATTTCCGCCATGGAGCAACTTCCACCTGATCCACTGTTGTGCATTGCGCAAGCCTTTGAATATCGCATTGCACACTTTATGCATGGTTCCACCCCCTTTCGGTTGCACATACCTTCATTTGCATTGTGCTGTTGCTCAGCATGTTTTCTGTGGTGCAACTGCCTCCTGCTGAATATTGCACTATGGCACAATTTCGGACTTGCGCTGGCACAACCCTATTGCGCATGGCACAACCCTTTTGAATATCTGGCCCCTAAAATCTTAATAGGATGAGAGACAATGGGAATACCCAAAATTTGGGAGTCAACATGAGGTTGTGTTCCCAAATATACACCTTGACTTTTAGATGTATTTAAACTAGCCCCTGATATTAAAGGATAAACATTACAAATCGATATTGCTAAAGTTATAGACTGTATGTCCGGTAACAGAAGACATAAATCGTCCACATATGCAAGACACTTTGCTGGGCCTGGTAAGGACCCTATTTTTAAAGATCGTATTCTAGGGTGGGTACTAATACTTTTTAATAGAGGATCAATACAAAAAACATAGAGAAGTGGACTAAGGGGACAGCCTTGCCAAACTCCTCTATGTACTGGAATTATTGATCCAACATGTCCATTCACCATAGGAGTCACCGTGGCAGATGCATATAACAGCTGTATCCAATGTATAAATGTATCTGGAATATCATAGAATCTTAGAACTTCCCACAAATAACAATGATTTATAGAATCAAAAGCTTTACTTTGGTCTAATGAGCATAAAAACCCTTCCACTTCCTTTGTCGTGCTTCTAGTAGTAATCTCTCGGAGTAAGAGGAGATGTTCCAGAATATTAGTATGATTCACCGAACAAGCTTGTGCTCTACTAATCACAAGATTTGTGACTGGTTGTAGTCGCAGAGTTAAAATTTTTGCCAGTAATTTAAAATCTGTATTTAACAGACAAATTGGTCTCCAGTTAGTTAAAAGATTTCGGTCTCCTGTTTTATATAAATAAACTAGAGAACCTTGTGCCATATTGAAAGGAAGGGTAGTTTGTAACATTAAAGTAAAGACTAGTACCAATTCTTGTGCCAAAATTTCCACAATAAATGTGTAAACCTCAGTGGTTAAACCATCCTTCCCTGGAGATTTATTTTTAGGCATAGTTTTCATAGCCAATTGTATTTCAGAGGAGTGAATATCCTTCTGCATTTCTTGTTTAAAAAAAAATTGGATTTCTGGAACCTCAATACATTTTAAAAAAAGTTGAATACCCTCTAAACCAATGTTAGTACTAGAAAAAAGAGATGTAGACTGTGTATATACAATATTCATAATGTCGTCATGCGTATTAAATAGATGCCCTAATGAATCTTGTAAACTATTTATTCTTTTGGATTTCACATGCTAGTGACAGGTATCATATGGACATATATTGGAAAGGGGCCCTTGTAAACCAAAGGTCTGCTGGAAAGCTAAAACAGCTGCTTTCTTTTTGTGAAGGTGACACATATGTTCTTTCAGGGAAGAAATGTGAGCACCATAATCATGCGTAGAAACATATGATAAAGAAATGAAAGACTGAAATTGTTTTCTATGTCGCAAATACATTGAGTAGTGAATATCTGTCTCTTTTTTACTCATACTTTTTAATAAAACAATTAACTCCCTTTTTAAATCCTCCCACCATTGTATTGGTGAGTCATATAAAAAAAATATCATCTTTTTGGCTGATAGAAAATACAGTAATTGCATCTGACAGTTTTCCTGATTTAATAATGATGAATTACATTTCCATAACCCCCGTCCAATCTGAACCCCATGACCCAGAGCAAGAGGAAGCCTAGAATGGTCAGAATATTCCACTGCTTGCACATCAGCTGTGGAAATAAAAGAGTGTTGAGAAATTAAAAAAAATCAATCCTAGTAGGACCTTTACAAAAAGTTGGTACTACTCTTTTAAGATGGAATAACATAACATCAACCAAATCCGCTTTGAGCACTATGGCAGATAAACAATTAGAATCACAAAAAGATTTTAAAGTTTTAGTCCATAACCCCTTATCCCATATATCTAACCCACAATTGAAATCACCTCCCCAAATTACCAAGTGTGCCATATATAAAAAAGGTTGAATAATCTCAAACAAGGATACCCTCTCGGCCTTAGATTGCATAGCATAGATATTAATAAGACAGAATGATTTACCTTGGACACAAATATCCATTAATAAAGCCCGACCAGGAACCAAATCTAACAACTTTAAACATGTGAAGTCAAGGCCTTGAAACAAAATCCCTACCCCTGAGCATTGGTTCGTACCTATTGACCAATAGGAAGGTCCCACATACCAGGCTTTAGTAGCATTCTGCACATCAAGCAAAGTATGCAGTCTTGTATCTTGTACAAAATAAATGCCTGGATCCTGATGAAGTAAAGCGGAAAAAAACATATTCCTTTTTCTCAGGCTCTTAATACTGTTCACATTTATCAAAGTTAGGAAGATAGCCATAAGAAAAAAAGGAAAGGTGTATCCAAATGGAGAAAAAAACACAGACACAGATCATTTCTTTTTTCCCCCACTTCTAGTACCCAGCCTAGATTTAAGTTTAACATGCGATGGGTAAGTCTTTTTAGAAGGTCCTTGGCATGGAACAATCTTAGGTACTTCAGTATGATCCACCTCCCCATCAGCAACCATGGAAGATGAATCCAAAAGTATTTCAGAGTCACTATCTGCCAGAGGGAGGTCTTGATACCGATTTTGAAGAGAGATAACTTGTGTTTTAGCCATTTTCACAGCCGGAACAGGTTTTTCTGCTCTTTTCCGAGCCAGAATACCTTTTCTGGTATTATAGCCTAAAGGAGGAGGAGGCATCTCTATATCTGGTATTTCAGAAGGCAAAGTCACTATTTCTAACCCCGTAGTATCCTGCTGTGGAGAGGAAGGTATGCGAGTAAGAGGAGAAACTACCAAGGGATCCACCTGTGGTTTGACAACTGCTGTTTGGGAAGTCCTAGAAGGTGGAAAAAACTTTGAGGGGGAAGACATGGGGGGAAAAGAGGTGGAGGATTGTACCAGTTCAGACTGTTGCCGCTGGGCAACTGCTATAAGCAGTTGTTGTTCTTCACAATCTCCCCCGGGGTTTTTATTATGGGCGGCCCAAGCACAACTTTGATAGGAGTGCCCATTTTCATCGCATAAGCTACAGATCATTTTGTTCAGACAATTGCTACTGACGTGACCTAATTCATTACAGAAAGAACATTTAATTATGTCACAAATACCACTTGTATGACCCTCAGAGCAGCATTTGTAGCAGGCCTTAGGTTGGCCCACATAAAACAAGACTCCTCTATCACATCCAAGAAAAAAAGAATTAGGTAAATGTTTAAGACCCTCACTAGTTGAGGACAGTAAAACTTTAAATTTCCAACCCCCAATCCAATAATGTTCACTATCAAAGGTAGCATTAGGTCCATCCAGAACAGTACAGCTTTGCTTTATCCAGTATGCCAAATCCATCACACTAACCCCTTCATTTCAAAACAAAACAGTCACGAATTTTATAGCAGGTTTTGTCAGGGGTATTACTTCAAAGGGAGTCCAGAGAGGAGAGTTACGCAGTTCATTATACCATTTCCAAAAATGTTCTAAGCCAGCAGTAGTCTTGAAACTGACATCAAACATATGTTCGCCTGATACATGAATCAGAGCATGTATTTCGGTTGCAAAAAACTGTAAAGAATCTTTAATCAGAGTTTTACCCACATAAACACGATCAGGCACACAGTCTAGTCCTCCTTTATAAACTGAACAAACAGCATTGTGACGTTTGGCAGAGGCTACAGGTAAATGAAACAAAGAAGCAAATGATTTCTTAGATGCGTCAGGTTTAAAGTTTAAAGGAGCCTCCGGGACAGAAAATTCAGGTTGAGTCGTCAACACTTCTGTGTGTGTAACATCAGAAAAATTATCTAGAGGAGGATCAGTATTAACACTAGATACCACAGGTTTCTCTATATCTTTAAGAATGGCAATGGGAGATGTACCAGAAACCCAGTGATTTCCATGTTCATTTTTCTCCCACCCTGCAGCCCGCAAAGCAGCATCTACAGACCAAGACTCTGCATGAGTCAACTGCAGCAATTCTGGGTCAGAATGTGTGCGAGAGACAAGCAACCCTGGCGTGCATCGTCACAGGCTGACTCACTCGGCAAGACCTTTGATGCTGCCACGTCAACATTCTGGGTCAGCTGCATAGTCGAATCTGACAGCGGTAATTTCAAAGCTTCTGACAGTGTCATGGCACAATGTATAGGGCTGTCCAAAGGAGACTGCTCAGAGAAAAACTGTGATTGTTGCGTCGAAAAGAGTAAGTTATCTTCTAAAACTTTTTCTTCCAACCGAGTACAAACCGCTGGTACAGTGGTCAAATGCTGATTGTGCTGACAGGTAACTTGTTTAGTCAGCAAAACTTCTTGTTGATGTATAACCTCCATAAGCCGACGTTTCTGGCATTCTAAAGTTAGAAATTTGTCGTTGTCCATATCCTGAGCCATCTTCGGTAGTACTTCTGTAACTGGTCACTCTACTAAAGTCAGGTCCGACGCCCGCTCCATTCCAGGTAGTTGAGAAGCAGGAGGTGGAATGAACCCTCCTGCCTCCTCCACGTCCATCTCCTTCTCAGAGTCCACACTGACTGCCGCCATGGCCGATAGCAGCGACGCCCCCTACCGAGTAGGGGAATTTTCCCAGTGTCCTGGCCAAATTTCCCTCATTCACTAAAAAAAAAAAAATACCACCAACAGCTTAATCTGGTTCAAGGTCAGTTGGCATTCATCTGTATCCCTCTCCCCCGGGTCGTGCCTGAACATAGGCAAGATCTGTCTAGTGCACTTACCCGGTCAACAAAAACTAAATAAATAAATAACCCCTCTTACAGTTGTAAGAGTGGTGTCATGCAGCATTTCTGAGACCCTCTTTACATCAGCAGCCATAAACTGGTCCACTTTTCTAAGTGTTCCATGTTCCTTTTTATTTCTCTAACTCTCTCCTGAGTGGACACTCTGCTGCAACATAGAGACACAGAAACATAGACTTTGACAGCAGATAAGGATTGCTTGGCCCACCCAGTCTGCCCATTTCTCTACCTACTGGATAACCTCCAAATCCCAGTTAACCAACAGTCTACTTCCTCCTACCTCCCACTACAATTGCCTTATCTCTGTCTCATGCATTCTTGAATTCCCCCACTGTTTTTGACCCCACGACCTCCACAGGAAGGCCGTTCCATGCGTCCACCACCCTCTCCAGGAAAAAATACTTCCTCGTGTTGCCCCTGAGCTGTCCCCCCTCTATCTTTAAATTATGCCCTCTTGTTTTTGCAGATCTCTTTTTCTGAAAGATGGTACACTCTTGGACTTTGTTGATTCCCTCAATGTACTTGAAAGTTTCTATCATGTCCCCCCTCTCCCTCCTTTCCTCAAGGGTATACATGTTATGCTTCTTTAGTCTCTCTTCGTATGGTTTCTCGTGCAGACCCTGAACAATTTTGGTTGCCCTCCTCTGGACTGCCTCCATCCTGTTTATGTCCTTGAGGAGATGAGTTCTCCAGAACTGCATGCAGTACTCCAGATGGGGTCTCGCCAACTGTCTGTACAGAGGGATGACAACTTCTTGTTTTCTACTGGTGATGCCTCTCCTTATGCATCCCAGTATCCCCCCAGCCCTTCTTACTGCCTTCCCACATTGGCTGCCTACCTTTAGGTTATCTGATATGACTACCCCCAGGTCCCTTTCCTTTTTTGTTGTTAATACCCCCACACTGTATACTCTTCCCCTGGGTTTTTGTTTCCCAGTTGCATTACTTCTTCACATTGAACCTAAGCTGACATACCTTATATGGCCTACCCTTCCACCCCTGGATCATCATCCTGACCATACACTGTATGGTCTCTATGCAAATCTAAGTGTCATAAACAAAATGGTATGCCTTACAGTATTATGGATTCCCTCTCATATCACAAATGATGGTTTTGAAGAGCACCTATTCCACTATTGATCCCCATGGCACCCTGCTCATATTCTCCTGGGCTCTGTGTCTGCCTCATTGATGATCACCCTTTGCATTCTGCCCACCATCCAGCTCTTAGTTTAGTTTATTAAAAACCCAATTGCAGCCATGCCCTGGAAGGAGATGCTGAAGTCTATTACAATAGAAAGAAGACACCATACACAAACAACATTAACTTTGCAACCAGAAATCATAAAACATCTTAAATTTACCAGAATATCTAACAAAATGTAAACTACACTGAGTGCAAAACATAGAGAATAAAGTATGGGGTGGTGTGTGTAACGAGAAGTTTACACACACCCGAGAGGTTAGATGCTCATAAACCCCGAGAGCAAAGCTTGAGGGGTTTATGTCAGCATCTAACCCTGAGGGTGTGTGGAAACTTCGAGTTTATGCACACCATCCCATACTTTATTTTATATAATTGCAGGGTTTCCCTATTTGACCTCAGCAATTATATAAAATAAAGACCTTCCAGGGCGGCCACAGTTCCGCTTAGTTTCAGTTGTTGCTCAGATTTGAATCGTCATGTTTTTAAAATGGTTTCTCTTTTTTTTTCAGGATTCCAAAGTTCTACCCCAGTTTCTACTCTATAGCGGGGAAAAAATAACAAAAGAAAACTTACCATCAAGTTCTTCTGGAGGTGCTGCTTCAGGCTACACTCAAGTGGTGAGCGGTCGCGATGCTGCATGTGCATGTGCACAGCGAGGGAAACTGTGCACGTGTTTGCCATTATAAACACTCTTATAAAAGCAAATTAAGCCATGGTTTCCCTATGGGAAAAAGAGGAAGCGTTATTATAATCTAATAACATACTTCACTGCACAATATTTAAACATTTTAAACCCAAACAGTAGTATTAGTACACTTGACAGAAAATAACTTGGTCGACATCCAGATCCCTATCCACTTGGTGCATTTGTCCCTTATTCCCTGGTTGCCCTGCTTTTTTATGAGCCACCTGAGTGGGACAAAATCAAAGGCCCTGCTAAACCTGAGGTACGACATATCCACTGCTTGACCCTTACCCATTGTAACGCAAACAAAGAAGTTGATCAGTTTTTAATAGTTTTTATATTTGGTATATAATAGTTCTTGCAATAGGGTGGATACTCCAGGTGGGGTGGAAAGGATAAACAGAGACATGAGAAAACTTGAAGAGTCATCAAGAGTATGACAGCTGGGTTTTAATACAAAAAAGTGTAAAATAATGTAAAAAAGTGTAAAAGTAATGTATTTAAGGCACAGAAACCCAAGGCAAAGTATAGAATGGATGGTGTGTATGGATGACTACCAAGCAGGAGAGAGACCTGGGGGTAATAATATCTGAGGACCCAAAGGTGGCCAAGCAATGTGACAAAGCAGTTAAGAAGGCTAGTAGGATGCTGAGAAGCATAGGAAGAGGAATCACCAGCAGAAGGAGAGAGCTAGTGCTGCCTTTGTAAAAATCATTGATAAGACCTAATTTAGAATACTGTGTACAGTTCCGGAGGCCACATCTATGGAAGGATATAGAAAGAGCAGAGGTGGTTCAGAGGAGAGTAATTAAATGGTAAGATGTCTACATCAAAATCCCTATGAGGAGAGAGTGAGAGAATTTAACATGTACACCCTGGAAGAGAGAAGAGAAGGGGGGGGTATGATAGAAACCTTTAAATACCTCACAGATGTGAATAAGGTACAGGAAGGAAGTATTTTTCAGAATAAAAGATGTATGAGAACAAGAGGACATGCTGAGAAATGAGAGGGAGGTAGGTTCAGGAGGAGCATACGAAAGTAGTTTTTAACAGACACGGTAGTGGATTCATGGAATAGCCTACCAACTAAGGTGGTAGGGGCAAAAACAGTGATGGGGTTCAAGAAGGCATGGGATGGGCATAAGGGGATCTTAATAAGAAGAAATGGGAGGAGGAGGAGAGAAAAAGAGCCTGAGATCAAATAGGGTCCATGGTCATATTGGTGGTGGGGAAAAAAGGGCAGACTGGGTGAGCCAAACGGTTCACAAAAGAAAGGGTCCTACAAGAGCTTGCTAAGCTCAGGGTGGATAAGGCAATGGGACCTGATGGCATACATCCCAGGGTACTTAAGGAGCTAAAGGAGGAACTAGCAGAGCCATTAGCAGAATTGTTTAGTGAGTCTCTGAGCACAGGAGAGGTCCCAGAAGACTGGAGAAAGGCTCATGTGATCCCACTCCACAAGAGTGGTAGCAGGGAGGAGGCGGGGAACTACAGACCGGTCAGTCTTACCTCAGTAGTGGCAAGATTATGGAGGCACTCCTTAAGGAAAGGATAGTGCAACACCTGGAATCCATAGGGCACAGGATCCAAGACAGCATGGGTTTACAAAGGAAGGTCCTGTCAAACTAATCTCATAGATTTCTTTGACTGGGTAACAGAGTGGTGGACCAAGGGGCAGTTGATGTCGCCTACCTTGACTTCAGCAAAGCTTTTGACACTGTTCCACATAGAAGATTGATAAATAAGCTAGGTAGGCTCGGGTGGGTCAGAAGTTGGTCAACTGGGTGGCAAACTGGTTGACTGGCAGAAAACAGAGTGGTGGTAAATGGTATACAGTCAGAAGAGATGCAAGTCACAAGGGGTACCTCAGGGATCAGTCCTGGGGCCAGTCCTATTCAACATCTTCATTAGTGACCTCGCAGATGGACTAGAGGGTAAGGCTTGTCTGTTTGCAGATGACACCAAGATCTGCAACAGAGTAGATGATCCAGATGGGGTGGGCAGAATGAGAAGAGATCTGGATAAACTAGCAGAATGGTCAGAAGAGTGGCAACTGGGATTTAATGCAAAGAAGTGCAAAATCATGCACATAGGGAAGAGAAACCTGAAGCCACTTATAGGCTGGGAGGGTTGCTAGCAGTCACAAAGGAAGAAAGAGACTTGGGCATCATCATCACTGATGACCTAAAATCATCCAAGCAGACCTCTAAAGCAGTAAGTAAGGCTAGGGGGTGTTAGGGTGTATTAGTAGGGTATCACAAGTCGTAAGAGGAGGTAATAATCCCTCTGTACAAGACATTGGTTAGGCCCCATCTGAGTACTCGCGCAGTATTGGAGGCCACACCTTCACAAGGACATTAACCAAATTGAGGCAGTCCAGAGAAGGGCAACTAAAATGGTGCAGGGACTGCATCAGAAGACATATAAGGACAGATTAACGGAGCTCAATATGTATACCCTTGAGCAAAGGAGGGAGAGAGGTGATATGATCGAGTCATTTAAACACCTTAAGGGCATAAACAAGGTGAAAGAGTTAACATGTTTAAATATAAGAAAATAGAGGACAAGAGGACACAGCATGAGATTAGAGGAGGCCGATTAAGGGGAATGTGAGGAAATTCTTTTCACAGAAAGGGTGGTAGATGCATGGAATGGCTTACCACAAGAAGTGGTGGCTATGAATACAGTGCAGGGCTTCAAACAGGCATGGGATAGGCATAAGGGAGCAATACAAATGACTATGAATAGATAGGTCACTGACAGAGCAAAGGCCGATGGCACATTTATAAGGTAGAAAAAGAAATGGGCAGACTGGATGGGCCTTGCGGTCCTTATCTGCCGTCAACTTCTATGTTTCTATGTTTCTATGTTTCTTATCTGCCGCCAAATTCTATATTTCTATATTAGACTAATTTGGCAAGACATTCCTACTACAGACCCATACTGCTTCCTGTCCTGCAATAAATTTGCCTCCAAGAATTCCAACGTGGTATGTGTCTGTCAATGATGACTCTCAGTAGCTTGCCCACGAGCAGTCAGACTGACCAGTCTATAGCTTCCTGGATGGCTCTTGCCCTCTTTTGTAAAGCAGCACTGAATGTGTTAGCTTCTACTCCACTAGAACGACCTCCATCTCTACGAAATAATTAAACAAATCTGCCAATGGTACAGCGAGTGTCCATTTTACCTCCTCCCATACTCTAGGGTGCAATCCATTAGGATATATGCTTTGTTCACTTCAGCAATGAGACCCCTGAGCACCCTTTCCTCTAAGATTGATCCTATTTCTAGCCCACTCACACCCTCTTTTTGACCTGCACCCCACACTTTTGTAATGCCCTCCCCTCCTCCATGGTGAATACTGAACAAACATATTCATTCAGTAAGTCAGACCTTTTCTCATCCTCCTCCACAAATGTTCCTCATTTCCCTTCCTTCTTTAATCTGTTAATACCCTTCTTAATGTTCCTTTTTTTCCTCATGTATCTTAAGAAGGGTTTCTCCCTCTCCTTGACCCCCCCCACTACTATTCTCAACTCTGCAGTTGCTTTGCTTTTTCTAACCATGATTCTGGTCTCTTTCAGCTTTTACAGACAATCCTCCAAGCTGGCCTCAATGTGTTCCCCATTTTATTTTCAGAATGTTGCCCTGTTTTGCTCTTACTGTATCTCCCACCCCTATGGGAAGCCAGATCAGTTTCTTGTGCTTTTTATTCTTCCCAACCTGTCTGATGCATAATGCCATCACCTCTTTTGCATTCCTCTTGATGACATCCCTTTTGGCTTCCGCTCCTTCTACTTCCTCTACCCCTGGGTGGGGTTGCCACCTTTGGATGAAATGAAAACCAAATACTAAATCGCACACCCAAACTCCACCCCTAACCCTGCCCCTTTTATGACTAATGAGGGCATTGCTTGGACTCTGATTCACTTGATTTATTCAGAATTGCTGCTGATATAACATTGATACAACTTTTTTAACTTACTTTATGATTATTATTTTTGGTTTGTCTGATTTAGATTTAAATATTTTAAATTTCAGTGTATGTGTTAACATTTGGTGGAGTTAGAGAGGGGGTTCAGGGGACTTTCCATCCTATATACACAGCTTATCAGACAAATCAAGTGACTACAAGGACACCTCTGACAACCAGCTATTTTGGATCAGGTGGCCTTTTCTGGCTTTTGAACATGCGCGGGATTTCTGCTCAGACAACTCTTCTGCATATGCAAGATTTCGGAAGCCATTTTTAAATGAATTTTGTGCAAATACCAGTGCTCAGTTTTGCTAATCTGATACATGGGCTGCTTCCTTTCACGCAAATGTGCTGCGTTAACTCAGCTTTTAGACTAGCATGTAAAAAAAGTTCATTTCAGGACCACGCTCCCAAGCAGATGCGCATTCCTCCAGGGGTTATGCTTCTGGTGATGGCAGACTGTTGTTCGGGACAAATGTACAGAAAAAAAAGCTTTATTCATGGAATCACGTAATAAACCTTTTTGGGGGCTACACAGGGGCATTCTGTGGTAACTGCTGCACACTTATGTGCCTAGAGGCATATTAATTAGACTCACTTGTCAAATGACTTGCAAAGCTGACAGTGTCCCTTTAAGTGCCCTGCACTTGAAGGCACTTCTTGATTAGCATGCACTGCAAGCAAGCAAGCACACTAAAATGTCAGACACTTGCTTACAGTCAAATGAGAAGAAAATGAAACAGTTAGCGGGGAATCTCACAGGTGCTGCTTGACCCACCATAAAAAATGAATTTGCAATGGTGAAAGTAGGAGGACCGAATCTGGACCTAGAAAACTGAATCCATTCGGTCAAAAACTGAGTAGGTGGTAACCTTACCCCTGGGTCCCTAGTTCTGTGCAGCACTTCAGTCCTAATCTCTCCCTTAGGGCTCCTAGGCTTCTGTAGCTGCATTTGTTCATTCCTGCAGCATGAATTATTCATTTCTATGGCAGAATGCAGTCCAGCTATTGGCTGAAATATGTGAGGACACTGATGACATTACATGCAATTAGCTTCACGCTCCCGACTCTTTGGAATAACTTATAAAAGTCTCTTAAATTAGACGCCCTTGCCCTCTGCCCATCTTTAAGGCTTTATACTCGCGTGCAGTAAGCGAAGTCTGCAACTGCTTTGCTCGTCCTCAAACAGCTCTTAAACCACTCATGGCTCGTTGTCAGGTCTGAACCATGATCACAGCTGCCTCTAAACTATGGTGGTTGCTACCGTCCCATCATCAGTATGTTGAGAAAATTTTCTAACTTGAGCTTAAACGCTGTACCCACTTACTCCTCACCCCATATTCTGCCCCATTTAAACCCGCTGCCATACTTCTCTCAGATAGCTACAGCTTCTAGCGCACTTGGAGTCTACAATCCTTACATGCTGTTCTGAAATTATCCTTGCCTCCTAGTGCCAGCTGGCATACGGCCTTAAGTATACATGGACTCTGTAGTTCTCGAATGTTGTTATGCAATTATCTTTTACTGACCAGATCTAACCGGTATCCTAAATCTTATATATTTATGTATATTTGTATATAAACTCAGATTTTGGGGCATTACCCATACTGAATACTGTAACTAATGTATGTAATTTGCATAACCTGTATCTATGTTTCAAACAGGTCCACCTTGAAAAAGAGCTCTGCTCAACGATGACCGCCTGTATAAATAAAGACTTGATTGATTGATTGATTGACTGACTGATTGATGCTGAGCACAGAGGAGGAGCTTCAGAATAAAAAAAGGAGTATGGGGAGCCAGACACTATTGGGAAACTGTGTATCTGAATGAAAAGTCACCAAGAGCACTGAATTCTGTAGCACTAAATATACATTGTGATTGGTTGACATCCATAGCACTCCAGACATTACCTCATGGGTTTTAACCCTGCCTGATGGGCTAGTGATGCACATGACTCAGGATCAGATTTCTCCCATATCCAGGTCCCAGAAGCCCCTGCTCTCCAGTTCAAACTTTGCATCTGATCAGGCTAGCACACCAGGGTCCCTGCTGTCCTAATTATCTAAGGTAATCCTTTTAAATTGCAATTGTTCAAGCAACTAAAATAATTCCAGTAACTAGCATGACCAATAAAGCAGTTCTAGGTATAAATATAAAGGAAATATCGTTTTAAACTCGGGTTTCCAGGAAACCCTGTGAAGAATGCCTTTGTAGGGGTTTACTTAGCATTGGTACTGCCTCTACGACCAGGTAACTAGATTTGCCCTAGTGGGCTTCCTTCTGTTTGAAATAAGCTTCTTCTGAATTTTTATTGCTTTCTGCTGTCGAGTTGTATTGTTTGCATGCTGTCCCAGTCGCCTAGGGTGCTCACAAGTCCTTCCTCGAGTTTTTTTCCTGGAGAGTCAGCAGAACACAACTATCCTGTGGATATTATTTACACAAAATTGGAGAAATGGAGTCCTTATTCAGGGGACCAGCGCCTTCAGGACTCGAAGGAGGCGAGCTCCGGCTCGCTTCCGTGTTGACCCGCTCCCTCTCCTCCCTCAGGCCTCTTGCAAGGCCTAGGCAGGCACTCCTCCCACGCCCCTACTGACGGTAGCTGTCCTGCTGAGGAGGTCCAACCCTGGGACTAATTCCGGCGGGCGGCAGTACTGGCTCTCTCACCACCCGCCCTCGCGATCCGCCTCCTCCGTTGGGCCCTGGATTCATCCCTTGTTGCGGCCTTCAGCGGGAGGACGCCGACTCAGCCCACGCCACCTCGGCCTCCTACCTCCCCCCCCGGAGGCCTGTCTGGCGGCCGTTAGAGGAGCTCTGAGCGCGCGCCTAGTGCCCCCCCGAGGGCAGCCTCAGGTGCAGTTCTGCTCGGCGCTCTCTCGCTTTCCCTGCTGCTCCCGGGTGTAGCGCGGGGTCTCAGCTCCTTTCAGAGCTCCCCCGCCACCACGTGGCTTGGCGCACGTTTAACTGTGCAATTCAATGGCAATATTCTGTAGTGTTCAGTGGAAAATTCTGCTGACATGGAACTGCAGAATTCCAGGGGCCCTGCTCTACTCCTGCTAGCTTCTTCTTCAGCATTTTCTCCATTTTGCTGAAGTCCACCCTTCTGAAGTTCAGGACCTCAGTTTTTTTAACTGAAGTGATGTGCTCCTGTGATTATGATGAACTACACTGCACTGTGGTGACTGGACCCCAATAGTACTCTCACCTCAGTCTCAGTTACCACCTCAGCATTTACCAGAACCAGATCAAGGGTGACCACTCTCTAGTCAGTTACCTGACACACTGCACTAGAGAGGGGCTGGCAGTATAGCCTAGAGGTTAGAGTAACAAGCTGCGAATGGGCTTGGTACATCCAGCAGACCTGGGTTTGATTCTCACAACCTCCACTTGCATACTGTGTGACTCTGAGCAAGTCACTTAACCCCTCCAGTGCTCCCAGGTCACCCTTGAAAACAGGCACTTGTTCCTAGCAGGCCTTACCCGGTTATCAAAGAATAAAACAAAACAAAAAAAGAAAGCAATCCTGCATCACCACCACCAGTGCCTGATATCTTGCACCGCAGGCTGTCAGGATTTCCCAGTTCACATTCAGCATATTTAGGTCTCCCACCAATACCACATCCCCTTTAGTTGATGTATTCTTAATCTATTTCATTAATTCCCTGTCCCCTTCCTTTTTTGTTTAGCAGTCTACACACCACTCTGACCTGGATTTTTCCCCTTCCATTTTTATTAATTGTAATGAAACTCTCTATTCTATACTCCCCTCCCCCCTAGTAGAATCCTTCATGGCCTCTATGCCTTCTCTAACATTCTGTGTTACCCCTTCCTTTGTGTCTGTCCTTCCTGCAGAGGGAGTAGCCTGGTAATGCAGGGTCCCAACCACTGTTTCTTGTTGCACATGGTTTCATTATGGCTAACAGATCCATCTTAGCCTCCGATGCCACTTCTTGGAGCTTACTTATTTTGTTCTGGAGGCTTTGTACATTTATAGTGTCCATCCTCCAGGACCCCTGTCTCCAACCCATGGGATCTAAATAAAATCACCGCTTTATTTTTGGTTCTCGCAACCAACAAGAGACATTTAACTTGTTATGTATGCGCAGTACCTTTACATAGATCAGGGCTGTGCTGCTCAAACACTGCTTTCACAAACACGTGGCGAATACTGAACAAACATGTTCATTCTGTAATGGCTGTACAGTGAATGGAATACCAAGAAAACAATTCAAGGCAAAATAACCTTCTGGTCTTTGGTATCCCTTAAGGAAAAGAGACCAAGAACCTGCTGTGCACATGGGCAAAATGTTATCTGAGCTTTTCATCCCCCATCCAGGCAGATCAGGTTACCAGAATGAAACAGTTCACAACAGCTTAGTGTCGAAACCAGGGCCCATTATAAGAACTCAGGTCCTGATGATGATCTTTATTCATAAAGAATTTGCTTATATCCACAAAAAAGGAAAATTTCTACTCCATGCATAAACTCCTCATTACCACTTATGGTATCCACAAGAAAATAATTTCTCATGAACAGATTAACCTCTAAGATATTGAACATTAACTAAAAATATAAAAGTCAGTAAACACTTTTCTATTAAAATAAGAACTCATTGCACTCCATGTCTATAAAAAAATATAAAGCTGCAATTGATCAGCCACAGAACATACAGTGAGAGTAAAATGGTTGCCACTAAGTAAGAACAACATTATTCTACCTTATTCTGTATATTATGAACCAATGAGAGGGATCTCTGGTGCATGTGGATGCCACCCCCATGATATTAATATTTTGGTACTTTACTACAGGACCTTGTCAAATCTTTCAATCATAATACCTCGACTGATTTGTACCCATAGTGCCAGATGTTCTATATATTCCTATGATGTTAGGCCTCCCAACCCCTGCTGCCCCTCATTCCATTGGAGCCACGGATGCCATCTATCTAAATGCAACTTTTCTCCCAAGCAAAGCCTAGCTGTAAGGGTTTCCATATCATAAATTTGCCTCATCCAGGTAATCCATTCCAAGGCCTGTGGAAGCTCTTTTTGAAGCCAGTAAACTGTAATGCATTTTAGTGCTGCTGCTGGAAATACCAATGCTAACTTATGCTTGGGGGGGGGCAACCGAATCACAGTGGGGCACTCCAATACCCAATCCATAAAAGTGCTGGTAATATCATGCTGGAAAGTCTGTGTGATCTTATCCTGAATTTCCATCCAGAAACCAATCAGCGTGAGGCACCCCCAAAATATGTGCCAATGCGTGCCCATCTCATCACAGGCTCTCCAACAATCAGCTGTGTTGGCAAATCGGAAGTGCCTTGTAATTGTGGGGATTTGAGAGAACCTTACAAGTACTTTCCAAAAGAATTCAGGCCATTTAGGGGAAGATGTAACTTTCCACCCAAGTTTTAGCATTTGGTTCCAATCTTCTTCCATGATGGTGCAATTTGCTTCCCCCTCCCAGGCCAATTTAACTCTATTAAGTGACTGCACTGCTGTCCTTCTCATTCTCCTATATAGCTCTGAAATGCACTTTACTTTCTCCTTCAAGGTCCCCACCAAATAAATAGAGTCCTCCCAGGGGGTTCTAGGTCCTCCCAGCTGGGTTTTATTATTCCCACTGTTAATAGAATGCCTCACCTGAAGACATTGATGAAAATCAGGCAAGTGCCCTCCAGCAGTAGTTGAAAAAAGTGGGTTAGGCTTTTTTGTTCCCAACTAACATATCCTTGATCTTGACGTGGGGCTAGAAAGTCAGGATAACAACCGATAAAAGTTAGCAGGCCCAAAGACACCCTGGGAGCCAACTTATGCAGAACTTTATACAACATTTTCAGGTTGTGTTTAACCCAAGGATTTGTGACATTTTTAAATAGTCCAAAGATAAGTGTGACAAGGCCACTGTGAATAGTGGTTGTCCCCCGCATTCAGCCTCCTCCATGTCATACCACCTGGAGAGATGGTGCTGTTTGGCCCATGTGCACACAGCAGACATTTGCCCTGACAGATAATATAACCTGAAATCTGGCAATGAAAGTTCCCCCTTCCCACGTGGAAGCATCAGAGTCCTGTGGTCCACTCGTGCCCTCTTCCCATCCCAAATGAATTGGAGGATCCCCTTAAACAATGGCGTCCAGTATGAAATAGGATTGGCAATGGAATGGGCACTGAAAAGAAAAAGAAAGCATGGCAACAGGTTCATCTTTACTGTTTCTACATACCCGGCAAGAGTAAGGCCCATCTAGCTGTACCTGTCCCCATAGCTTTTGGTAATTTATATAAAATCTATTAATGTTAACAGAGATATGAATACCTGAATACTGAATCTGATTATGTTTCACCCATGCAAAAGGAAAGGTTTCTTTAAATCCGACTGGACACTGACCACTCAGTCAGAGAGTCTCTGACTTAGTTTGTATCCAGAAATGAGACCGAATTGTTCCAGGAGGGCCACCAGATGAGGAATTGATTGTCCCAGCTGGCAAATAAAAAAGATGGAGTCATCGGCGTATAGTGCCACTTTGTGTTCCATTCCCCCTGCCATTACCCCCACTATCTGTGGGTCACGATAGACCTCTGCTGCCAATGGTTCGAGACTTAGGCCAAATAAAATAGGGGACAAGGGGCATCTCTGACGTGTTCCTCGGGACAGTGGGAAGAATGCTGAATTGATCCCATTTATTCTCACTAATGCTTGAGGAGAGGAATAAAATTGGAAATTACTGCCAATAATTTAGGGCTGAATCTCATTTTCTCCATGGTTCTTTATAGAAAGTGTCAATTAACCCTATCAAATGCTTCTTCAGCATCCATGGAGATTGTCAGCCAGAATTCACTTTGACTCCATTGGGATGACAATGTGCTTAACAATCTTTTGATATTGTTTTGAAGATATCGTATTGCTATAAAGCCTATTTGGTTAGGGTGAACTACCTTTGGACAACCTCCTGAATGCGGTCTGCTAGTACTCCTGTAAAAATTTTTAAATCTACATTTAGCAGGGAGATAGGGTGCTAGAAACTGCAGTGCTCCAGATCCTTTCCTTCCTTAGGCAACACTAATATTTGAGCATAGAGCCAGGAATCAGGGATTTGTCACCCCTCCAGTATGTGCCAGAAACAATCTAGCAGTGGGGGCAACAGAATATCTTGAAACACTTTGTAACATTCAGATGGTAAGCCATCTAACCCGGGTGTCTTCCCTGTTTTCAACTGTTTTATTTTCCCCGAGTACTTCTGAAGCCTCTAAATCCTGCTCCAGACAATCACTCTTCTTCTGAGTCAGAGAATGTAATACTGTCTAGGCCAAAAAGTCTTCCACACCCTGAGTTAAGTTGGGGTGGTCCTCCTGGGAATAAAGTTGAAAATAAAAATCGGCAAAAGAGGATCCCCAACGGGTCTGTAATTGGGTGATTTTCCTGGGTGGGGTCCCTTATCCGTAACGCTGCCCTACTTGGCTGCTGTTTACGCAGAGCCAGGACTAAGAGTTTCCCCACCCAGTTTCCCCCCTCATAATATCTTTGCTGTGTTCATCAGAGTTGCCTCTCCACCTGATCAGCCAAATGTCTCTGAAGGGGCCACCTCTTAGTTTCCCACTCCTGTTTAGCCTGTGGGTGAAGGGTAAGCTTATATCGGAACTCTGCTTCCCTCAGCTCTTCCTGATGATCAGGTTTCTAAACATCCAGGAAAAGCTCCATGTTCAAAAGTGAGCCAGGGCAATAAAAGCCATCATGTATCAGTGCCACAACATTAGACTTTTTAATTACATCGGCCCAGATATGACAGTGTGAAGGGACAAATATATGAGCATAAAAGTGGAGTTTTGTAAAACTGGCACCCACTTCTATCTAATGTAGCCAGCCCATCTTAAAGTCTGTCTAAAATCTGGGCTGTAAACCATCCTAATGGTAGAGTCAGCAGAAAAGGCCTTAACAATGGTGTTTCCCAGTGTCTTTCCTTACCAATGACCAGCCAGATCAGCTAAAGATACGATGGACCTAAATAAAATTATGGCTTTTGTTATCCATTCCACTCAACCAACAAGATACTTTTAACCTGTTACATATGCAACAGTACCTTTACGCAGACCAGAGCTGTGCTTCTTGAACACTGTCTTCACAAACATGTGGTATGGCATTTCCAACTTCAAGCAGCCTGCATGCACTCATAATGGAGTTGACTCATTCAATAAGCACAGGCCACATTCTTGCTGACAACATGTTTGGCCTCATAAACTGAGAATGCACTTGACTGACTTTTTTCCACTGGAGACTGGGCCCCAATTCTTTCTGTAAGTGCTGATGTGGCCTGGGTGGTTACCCGAGCAGCAACAGACTGGGAACTGTCAACATTGAGCTAGGCTGTATTTTCTAATAGGCCTAAACAGAGCTAGTAGGTACATTGAAAACAGTGCTGCATGTACTGTCCAGAACTTAAGGCACTGGCTCTGACACACCTGCTGTACTCATTCCCTGGGATATTCTACCTGTTACCTCTACCACTTATGTGATCCCTAGTTTCTGACATATACCTCTTTCACCATCCTTATTTACATTGCTCCTGTCAACCTGTTTTCTCCCACTAGTCAGTGGAACAATAGCCTCTGTAGGTCTCTTTCACCTGCGTTTTCCTGGCAGAAGTCCTAGCCTCAGCCTCCACTGTGCTGGTTTAAATGCTCTGAAATGTATGTCTCCAGTCTCTGCCCCAGTACCTTTGCCCCCCATTAGGATGATGTCAATCTGCCTTAAATAGGCTTTTGTCCCACCAAAAGTCACCCAGTCTCCCAGGAAGCAAAATGCCTCCTTGGCACACCACTACTTCAACCAACTGTTAAATTGGATGATTTTCACCTTTGTTGCCTTCCCCTACCTGTTCACTACTAAAACCTCTGAGGAAGCCAAAGTGCCAGCCAACCCCTTAGGCCTGGAACCCATCATACTACAGCTACCTATTTACAGCTCCTAATGACCTTCCTGCCAGATTGTTCATCCCTAAAATGGAAAATAACATCTGTTCTCACTCTCACTTCCCTAACCAACCCAGCTATCCTAGGGCACACCCAAACTGCTATTATACAATAGCAAGAAATAATCCTTGCTCTCTGATTGGTCAGTGCCGATCTTCATCAATGATGTTATCTGAGTATAACATCACTGTATGAAGGTCCAGCACGAAGATGACCTCACAGAGATGAAAAAGTTAGTGCGCCACTATATCTCTCAATTTCTGCCTTGTGCAGCATCACATTGAACACACCCCCAACCCTCACACTCATGCCCTCAAATTTTCAAAGTGACTGCCCCACAGAAATACAGTGCGTGCAACATGACAACTGGGAAACTGCCAAAAACCCAAGCAGCAAAAGTTTCTGTTTTTCTTCCATTTCAAACAGCTACTATGAGCAGCTTAAGAAAGTATATGGTACGCACACTGTCCTGCACCGTTCTGCATAAAGTGACTCTCCTTATTCCATGTACTCCCAATCGAACAATAGAAAAGCACGTCTTTTAAAAATGGCCACTGCGGGTAACTTCCTAATGTATTCTGGGGACTTACCTTTTGTAGAACCATCAGAACTCTGCAACCTGCATCAACATCCATAACAGAATCTCTAAGCCTCTCCAAGAAGTCCCCACTGAGCCTAAATATGAATTCCTTACAGGGCACTCCACTTACTATAGAAACAAACTTACATGGAGATGGGGGGGCATGTGCCATTGTACCAGGACACAAAAGGAACCTTGTGGAGATGGGGGTTGCCACTGTATCAGAACATACTAAAAGAGACACCTTGGGTAGGGGAAGCTCAGAGAATCCCAGAGAGAAGGAGACACAGCCATACAGTGCCACCTGCTGTCCAACAGCTGCAACAAACAACTCTTGTATTTCTATCCACATAGAAAAAGGTGAAAATCTACCTCAACACAGTATGTTTTTTAATCTTTTTTTTTAAACAAACAAGCCACTGTATAGTAGCAATAATGAACTCCAAGGTGTGTGTAGTGCTGGGCTAACATCACTTATTGGGTGTTGAATGCACTCAACCTGCAGCCTCGTACTTTAACCACCCAAAGCGTGATGTTATCCCAACACGACACACGCCCTGTCGTGCATTATTGCTTAATTTCCCCTGAGAGGCAGTTCACAACCCTCCACTCCTGGTCTGAGGTACAGATCACAGCCTTAGTATCCCTACCTATAGAGTAACCAACAGTTTAAACCCTCTTCCTAATACTCGCTTCCTGGCTGCTGCACTCCTCAGCAGTCATTGCCATTGATGGGGCCCTGGTTGCAACTCGCTGCTCTCCCTGGGAGATGAAGTGGCATGCATCACTTGGCACAATGTGGTAAAAATGGTGCATGTTGTAATACCAGGACCACTTATATCCCCAGTAGTTGCCACATGCTAGCTTCCCTCCTCATCCACTACCATCCAACTCCCACTGCGAGTCACTGGAAGTCACTGAGAAACAAGCACAGCAATGGGTACCACTGGCCCCTTCTCTAACCTGTTCTGCTGCAAAGAAATTTGGTATGCCCCACTCACTCGCCCCCTACTGCCATACTCACTTGGAATTCACCAGCACTTGTAACCTATCATGTGGGACTAGTGATCCCTCCTCCTCATTCCCCTTCACCTGCACTATTCTACTGATGAAATTTACAATTCCCCAAACCAATCAATGATCCCTATACTCAATTTCCTCTTTACCTAACCTAATGCTGCATCATTACCCTTGCATTATAACGTCAGCATTAGCAATTGAATAATTAAATACTGTGACTGTGTTCTGTGTGAATCTATCAGCCTACTCTTACACCCCTGTAGCTCCTTGATTGGTAGAGCCCTATCTGTCCTAGTATCTGACCTACACTTGGCAGATCCTTCCCACTATGACCACAACCATGTATCTGTGCTTCCTGTGAACCAATCAGCCTAGCTCCACACCCAGTATCTCCTAATTGCTAATGCCACAGCCCCCCCCCCATTTGCTTCTGGCAACACCTTCACTGTCCACTGCAGCCACCTCTATACAGTAACCCCTCACTATAATGATTGTGTTGGGAGCCACGGAACAAATTCATTATAATGACAAATTTGTTATTGTGAGGAGAGCCAGAAAACAGTACAGTTCCATATTAAACAAGCATTTTTCAGTGCCGAATGTTGTCTCGCTGGCATTGGTATTGGTAGTGCCAGAGTTAGAGACGTATAATAGGAGTGGTAGTGAAGTATTGAACTGACATCAACCCCACACCCACCCTGCAGAGACTGACAGGCATTGGGGTGTGCCTTTGGGTCATCAGCTATAATGCTCATGCCATTTTACTTCATCCTACCCTGTAGACACTGACAAGTGTTGTGGTGTGCTTTGGGGTCCTTGGGCATTATTCTTACCCCATTCCATAAGGAAATATGCTGAGGTGGGTGCTGTATAGGAGAATGGGGTGAACTTTGTGGCTGAACACTCCAAGGTACACATTGATGCCTGTCAGTGGCTGCAGGGTGGGGGTTGGGTGGAATGGCGGGAGCATTACAGCTAATGATCCCAAGACACACCCCTGATGTCTGTCAGTCTCTACAGGGTGGGTGTAACAGTTGGAAACCCTAACACCATAGGCATGTGTTGGGATTTTAACTCCAAATTATCAACATGGGCTTTTTGTGACCCCACCTCATGAAGAGTGGCAGTATCAGTTTGTTACCCAAAAGGTGATTTTGCACAGCGACTGTGCCATTTGGTGTCACAGGTATGTAAACACATTTTGAGCAGGATGTGAAAAATGACAACTGCGTTGTTCATGAGGAGGTGTAAAAAAATGGCAACGTTGAAAATCTGTAGCGAAAATATGAAAATTGGTGAAGTCATGAGCATGCATAGAAACTGCACAACACACATCCGTAACCCAATTATTTATTTATTTTTTTAAACCACATTTTCAACATAGACATTTTGGGACCTCCCACTGTGATTTTCTTAATCTGTCCCAAATGTTGATCTCCCACAGCTACCACGCCATTGTACCCCACAGGTGTGAAAACACATTTCGGGCAGGATGTGAAAAATTACAACTGCACTGTTCATAATGAGGTGTGAAAAAATGTCGGTGTTGAAAATCTGGCATGAAAATATTGCAAATTTGCAAAGTTACAAGGGTGCGTGGAAACTGCGCAACACATGCTTATAACACAGTCATTTTATGGACTTTCATCACCAAATTTTCATCATAGGCATTTTAGGACCTATGCTCATGAACAGTGTCACTGCCATTTTGCCAAACTGTCCTGAAAACTGATTTCGCACAGCAACTGGGGTATTCTGCGCCGGACATGTGAAAACACATTTTGGTCAGGATATGTAAAACGACAGCTGTACTGTTCATAAGGAGATGTGGGAAAATGGCAATGTTGGAAATCTGTAGTGAAAATATTACAGATTTATAAAGTTATAAGTGTGCGCAGAAACTGCGCAATGCATGTTTGTAAAACAGCCATTTTTTTTATTTTTGTCACCAAATTTGCAACATAGGCTTTTTGAGAGCCCCTTCATGAACAGTGACACTGTTGTTTCATTAATCAGTCCTGAAATGTGATTCCATGCAGTGACCATGAAATCTCCTTTCCGGACCAAATAATGCCATGACAGTGACTGAATTCATGAGGAGGGTCCCAATAACCCCCTGTTGAAAATTTGGTGCCAAAATTCCCAAAAATGCACCAAAGTTGAAAAAACCCTATTTATGCCATTATGCAGCTTACCGGCATTACTTCAGTTCGCGGTCGGCGTTGAAGAGTGCAGACATGTTCCTGGTCCACTGAAGATTGTCACACCAGGCTCCGGAGGTAAGTATGGGTGAGGGGGGGCTGTGGGGAGGTGGGGTATGCAGATGGTGGGTGGGGGTTGAGGGAAGGAGCAGGACAGACTGCAAGGGACCATCAGGTTTAAAAAAAAAAACATTGCGGGACTTTTTTTCTTTTTTTAGCAGGGGCATTTGGCATGCTAGAGCGGGCTCCCAGCATGCCACCTGAGTGTTTGGGGGGTGCTGTAACCGACGGGGATTGGGTACCCCCATTGGCATATGGGAAGGCGAAGGGAAGGACAAGAGCCGGGGGGAATTGGGCACCCCCCTCGGCACACAACAAATGGGGGAGGGACATTATGCTGATGGGGAGTGGGCTCCCCATCAGCAAATTAAACTGGAAGGGGGCTAAAGCTGATGAGGATTGGGCCCCCCCATCAGCAAAGAAAGACTGTTGGGGGGTGCATGATGCCGAGTGGGATTGGTCACCCCCTGAGCACACACGTGAAATGGGAGGGAGGGAGGGGGCATTATGCCAACGGGGAGTGGGCTCCCCTGTCAGTAAATTAAGTGGGTCGGGGCATGCCAACAGGGGGATTGGGAGCTCTGAAGTTGGTGCTCTGCATGGTGACAGTCAGTGCCACCATCTTTATTAAACTGCTTCACCAGGAAAGGCGAGCCGCTGCATGACGAGCTTGGCTCTCATTGCAGCGGACCTTTTCTTTGACCTAGTGGCCAGTTTACATGTTACTGGTGTCAGAACCTGCAGCTACCTTATTGGAGAATGAGGGATGCACCTACTGATGCATGCCCTGCATTCGCCCACAGTGACCACACCTCCAAACCTGCTACTATTGCAATATTTTGACCGGCACGCACGCGTGAGCCAACATAATAAAGCACAAATGCCTTAATATAAGTAAAGTAGATGAAATATTCTTTATTTATTGTAAATTGTAATCTACTTGTTTTAAATAAAGCAAAAAAAGCAAGTCAACTAGTATTTATTTCTATAAACTTTGTTTTACCAAATTCATTTCAAATACATCTGAAGTGAGAGTGCATCGTTTTCGGCACCACAGCATCACTTAAATCAAGTATATATAAAACAAACCCTTCCATGCTCACCAGTTGGAGTCACTGCATTCAGCATTCAGCATACCTCTATAAGGCATTACTGTCATTAATGTCAGGTGCCAGAAAGAATGCAGTTATTTTGGTCTGAGTGGCATTACATTTTATTGCCAAGTCCCGTGCATACGACGGCGCATTTCTCAGCTGGAATACCTTTAATAGGTCAGCATCTTATGATTGCATCTAGTGCAAGTTGGCTTCTAAGCCTACAATCTCTTGTGGGTAGATTGGCATCGGCACACATGCATCTTCCTCCTCTTCATCCTCCTGGTACTCATCCTCCTCACTTTGGGGCTTCTGGCTGTTCGTAATAGCACCTATTATCTCATTGTCCATTAGCTGGCCATGTGTTGTTGTGGCATCATCTGAACACAGCCAGTTATCAATTGTGTCTGCTGAGTAGTCATCAGAGGTAATCAGCTGCAGTTGCTTTCAGCCAGTCTAGTACAGCGAGGTTCATCTGCACTGAGTAACTGGACTGCTGCATTGTGTCTGTGTTTGAAGTGTTTGAGCTGCTACAGGTAGCTGTGCTTTCTTTTAATCAGTAACCAGTTGCAGTACAGGTATGTAGTTTACAACATTGCTGGGATTACAGTGATTGACACTGAAAATCAGTGTAGTGAAGAGACAGCTGATTGTCAGTGCTAACTCTGGAGCCACAGACTGCATTTGTCATAACCGAGGATTCGCTATAGCAAGGTTCACTACAGCAAGGGGCTACTGTATCTGTCTACATTATTACATTTACATTGACCCCTAATTATTCTGGAGTGCAACAGCCACCATGCACACACCATACTGGAAAGCCTCCCTGCTCGCCAGGGTCCTCCTTATATGACCCTACTTACTCTATTGATACCTCAAGCAACACAGGTTTGGGGACACACTGAACTGACAAATAATAGCAAAATCATCTTCCAATAAAAATCTATTCCCTGGGAGACAGGGAGAGACACCCCCACAACCTAAGCTACAGACAGTCCTTTCTGCCACCCTACTAACTCAAGCCCAAACAGACCCCTGACTGGTAACAGTACTCCCATCATGACCACCCCATGGGTCAAGCCCCCTTGGGCACCAGCCCACAGCTGCATACCAGAAAACAATGAAGACACCAGTGCTGGCAGAGATTTCTTAGAAAAATGCTGCAGATTCTCCTCCAAATATTGAGTGATGTCCTCCCTATCCCTGGTCCTCCTTTGGGCGCGAACTCAAGTCAACCCCCCCCCCCCCGTCACCATAAAAATTGCCTCCCTGAACTTTGGAAGCCTTCTTCCAAAACTAGCACAGTTTGAAGCTTGGGTGAAGCAAGTCCAACCAAACATCATCTCACTTACTTAAACATGACTTTCCACAAAAACTTCAGTCATCTCCATCTCCCTGCATGGGTACAATCATTTCAGGCATAACCAAATAGGAAAACAAGGATGTGGCTGCCTAGCCTACCTGCATAACACATTGCAAGGGCATAAAATCAGACTAGACAACACAAACACTGATTGTGAATACCTGCCAGTGCATGTCTTACTAGGGAATAGGAGGAGAAATCTGATTCTGATGACAGTCTACATTCCCACAGGGAAGCAACATTCTGAGTTAGACACATTCACCTTGCGCCTCAAACAAGCACACCAGAACCGGGAATCTATAGCAGTAAGTAACTTTAATAGTAACCTGGCAGCAAAAACAAGCTCAGGATTAAAGGACCAAATACACAGTCTGTACCTCACTCAAGCTGTTCCAGAATGTACAAGAACTAACTACAAAACAGGCACAAATACCCTCATAGACTGGGTCCTAACCACCCACCCAGAAGGACTAAGGGAGGTTACTATGATGCCAGATGTCCTGATTAACCACTCACCAGTTGTGAGTAACTGGTCCACCAAACTTGCCTGGTCAGCTTCCAAAACTACCTACAGTAGGACACTCTGTAAAGGGGCACTGAATGCATTTAAAGCACACTTGGCCCAATTAAACTGGAGCTGGCTGGATTCCACCACTAACATAGACATAGCCCTAGACTACTTTATCACTGAGTTTAATGCCGATGCAGATAAACATGCCCCATTCAGGAAGCAGGTCATTAGAGGGGACTCTGGCAAATGGGTTACACCATTGCTGTTCAACCAAATGAGGGTCAGGGACAATCTATGGCACAAGACCAATGAATCTGGTGTGTACACACACTGGCAAGAATACAGGGCTGCAAGGGGCAGGTGTACCTAGAATATCAGACAGGCAAAGGCCAACTTCGGTAAGGAATAACAAACTAATTGCTGGAGTAAGGGGATGGCATTTTGGGAATCCCTAAAGGATCTCATGGGAAGGGGTGATAAATCCTCCCCAGCAAAGCTCAACACAAATGTATCTGTCACACTTGACCCCACTGAGAGTGCCAATACATTCAACAAAGCCTTCACTGACCTCAGTGCAGTCCTCCCTCCAAAGGATGAAGCCACAGCCACCTCAGCCTATCACCCTGGCACCCAAAAGGACCAAAGCTGGCCACAATTCTATTTCAAAACTGTTTCTGTAAAGGACACTGTCAGCTATGTTAGTCCCTGGATGAACTCGCCCTCCCCTTTACCAAACTATTTAACTTCTCCCTTAGATACTTGCAGATCCCTAATGTCTGGAAAAGTGCCATAGTCACTCCTATCCATAAAAATGGTGATCACGTCTTAGTTGCAAACTACAGACCAATATCCATCCTCCCTCCTCTGTCCACAACAGGAGAGAATAGTATCAGACCAACCTGTCACATACCTCAGCCAATACAAGATTCAATGTGAACAACAACATGGGTTCCACTGCATAGCACCTCAACTGCCCTGATTGAATATACCAGCTTTTTACATGAATCTCTTGACAAGGGACAGCTGGTGGATTCAGTCTACATAGACCAAATCAAGGCCTTTGATTTAGTTAAACATGCACTACTGCTAACCAAACTCCCACCTTAGGCCTCTCTGCTGTCACTGTACTCTGGTTTAAAGACTATCTGTCAGGCAGATTCTTACAGGTCAAGATCAGTGGAGTGCATTCTGACACCAGACCTGTCACAAATGGAGTGCCACAAGGCTCCATCCTGGGGCCCCTACTGTTCAGCCTTCTCGTAACCAACCTACCCAAAGCCTGCTATAGCTTTATGGTCATAGTATATGCAGATGATGCAGTCATCTGCATAAGTAGTGACCTTCAACACTGCTTTGTATCTCTCAAGAAATTGTTCCAGCAGAATAAGCTTGTGCTCAGCTATAAGAAGACTAAACTAATAGAAACATAGAAACACAGAATTTGATGGCAGATAAGGACTGCTTGGCCCACCTAGTCTGCCCTTTTTCCTACCTAACAGATAAGCTGCAGATCCTAGTTAACCAACAGCTTATTTTCTCCTACCCCCACTAGGACTGCCTTATGCCTGTCCCATGCATTCTTGAAGTCCCCCACTGTTCTTGACTCCACAACCTCCTCAGAGAGGCTGTTCCATGCATCCGCAACCCTCTCAGTGAAAAAACACTTCCTCACATTACCTCTGAGCCGTCCCCCATCTTCAAATTGTGCCCCCTTGTTCTTGCACATCTCTTTTTCTGGAAGATGCTACCCTCTTGGACTTTGTTAATTCCCTTGAGGTACTTGAAAGTTTCTATCATGTCCCCTCTCTCCCTTCTGTCCTCAAGGGTATACATATTAAGCTCCTTTAGTCTTTCTTCATATGTCTTCTGGTGCAGACCCTGCACCATTTTTGTTGCCCTCCTCTGGACAGCCTCCACTCTGTCTATGTCTTTGTGGAGATGGGGTCTCCAGAACTGCACACAGTACTCCAGATGGGGTCTCACCAATTGACTGTACAGAGGGATAACAACTTCCTGTTTTCTACTATTGGTGCCTCTTCCTATGCATCCCAGTATCCCCCCAGCCTTCCTTACTGCCTTCTCACATTGCTTGCCTACCTTTAGGTCATCTGATATAATTACCCCCAGGTCCCTTTCTATTTTTGCTGTTGTCAGTGTCTCACCCCCCATTGTGCATCCTTCCCCTATGATTTGTTTCACATGTGCATTACCTTGCACTTCTTTGCATTGAATCTGAGCTGCCATGCATTTGACCATTCCTCCAACCTTGCCAAATCCCTTCTCATCCTTTCCACTCCATCTTGTGTATCAACCCTGTTGCAGATCTTTGTGTCATCCGCAAAGAGACATACTTTTCCTTCAAGTTCCTCTGCAATGTCACTTATAAAGACATTAAAAAGGACCGGTCCCAGTACTGAACCCTGCGGTACCCCGCTAGTAACCCTCCTTTCTTCACTGTGTACTCCATTTACTACTACCCTTTGCGTCCTGTTGTCTAGCCAATTTTTTATCCAGGCTACGACCTTGGGACCCACTCCAAGGCTGGCTATCTTGTGTATTAATCTTTTCTGTGGGACTGTATCAAATGCCTTGCTAAAATCTAGGTAGGCCATGTCAACAGCCCCTCCCTGGTCTACTACTTTGGTCGCCCAGTCAAAGAAATCTATTAGATTTGTCTGACATGACCTTCCCATCGCGAATCCATGCTGCCTTGGGTCCTGTACCCCACTGGCCTCTAGGTACTCAACAATTCTTTCCTTCAGAAGTGATTCCATCATTTTCCCAACCACTGAGGTCAAACTAACTGGTCTGTAGTTTCCTGCCTCTGTCCTGCTCCCACTTTTGTGAAGAGGAATCACATCTGCCCTCCTCCAGTCCTCGTGTACCACCCCATCCTCCCATGATTTGATAAAGAAAGTAGTCAGCGGTGTCACTAGTTCTACCTTTAGTTCTTTTAGAATTCTAGGGTGAATCCCATCAGGCCCCATTGCTTTGTCCACCTTCAATTTTATTAGTTCTTTCAGAACTCTTTCTTCTGTAAATGGACTGGTATTGACCCCCGTCTTCAGAGTGTTTCTTTTGTTTGGCTTAGGTAACTCCCCATCCTCTTCCTTTGTGAATACTGAGCAGAAATATTCGTTCAGTATCCCTGTTTTTTCACTGTCAACTTCTACCCACATTCCCTTCCCTTTATTAAGATTCAGTATCCCTCCTTTGGTCTTTCCTTGCTCTCTAATGTACCTATAAAAGGTCTTATCCCCCTTCTTAACAGAATTGGCTATCCTTTCCTTGGTTTGGGCCTTTTCTATTCTGACTGCCTTCCCAGCCTCTTTCTGCTTTAACTGATAGAGTTCTCTGTCCTGCTCCTTCTGTGTTTTCTTATATTTCCTGAATGCTGTCCTTTTCTCTTTAACCTTTCCTGCCACCTCTTTTGAGAACCATAGCATTTTTTTCCTTCGTTGTGTTTTATTGATTTGCTTTACACAAAGGCTTGTTGCCTCTGTGATGGCTGTTTTGATCACTCCCCATTGTTCCTCCACCCCTCCTTCTTGCCTGTTTGCTAGTGCATTTCGGATGCATTCTCTCATTTTCCCAAAATCAGCCCTCCTAAAGTCCAGTACTCTTCCTTTTGTATGGCTTGATTGTATGGCTGTGTTTATCGTGAACCACACTGTTTGGTGGTCGCTTATTCGCAGATGGCTACCCACTTCTAAATCTGAGATTCTTTCTCCATCCCCATTTAAGAGTACCAGGTCTAAGATTGCTCCCTCCCGAGTGGGTTCCAATACTAGCTGTCTGAGGCATGCACCCTGTAGGGCATCAAGAATGACCCTGCTATTGGATGTGCCTGCAGCAAAGGTGCTCCAGTTAACATGTGGCATATTCAGGTCACCCATCAACAATATCTCCCCTTTTTCTGCCATTCTAAGAAAGTCTTCTATCATTTCCTTGTCCATTCCCTTCCCCTGAGATGGGGGTCTGTATACAACCCCCATGTGGATTGTGGTGCCATTTCCTGTCTCCAGGGTGACCCAAAGTGCCTCATCTGCTCCCTGTTTACTCTTTAGTTCTGTTGCTTTGATCCCTTCCTTTACATAGAGAGCTACTCCTCCTCCTCTTTTCCCCTCCATATCCCTCCTGTAGACTGTGTATCCTGGTATGTTGACATCCCAGTCATGGTTCTCTGTGTACCATGTTTCTGTGACTGCCACAATATCCAGGCAACCCTCTTCCATCAAGGCCACTAGTTCAGGGAGCTTGTTACACAGATTATGGGCATTGGTACTCATCACCCTCCACTTTTTGATAGCCTTACCCCATTTAGCCCCATTTCTGTCCTTACTGCCTTTGCCTTTTTTTACATTTAAATCTGTTCTGCTCCCTAATAACTTCTGTACCTTGGTGTTTACCTCACTAATCACCATGTTTTGTGGGGGGAGGCTCGGATTTCCCTGCTCCTTTTCAGTGCCTCCCCCCTTGGCTAGTTTAAATGCTTGCCAATGAAGCATTTAAACCTCTCACCTAGGATCCTGGTTCCCCCCCCGGACAGATGCAGACCATCGCACCAGTATAGGTCTGCATCCCTCCAGGTGGCTCCCCAGTCCTCAATGAAGCCAAAACCCTGAGCTCCACACCAGTTTTTCAACCACTCATTGAATTCCCTGGTAAGAAGTGCCCTAGCATCTCCCTTGCCATAGACAGGCAGCACCTCCGAGAAGCATACTGTATGTGCTACTTGTCTAAGGCCCCTTCCCAACTCTACAAACTCCTCTTGCACTGCTCTGATATCATTCCTAGCCAGGTCATTTGTCCCTAGGTGGACAATGACATCCAGCTCCCCTCCGTCCCTCATGCAGCTCCTCCCATGATCCTGAGGATTTGCTTCCTGTCCCTCCAAGCCGTGGTACCAGGAAGGCACCTTACCTCCCTCTCCCCGTTCTCCCCCATTTCTACCCCCCTAATGATTGAGTCCCGCACCAGGAGTTGTTTCCTTCTCCTGTGGGGTCCCATGACATCCTCCTGTGGGTCTCCTTTGTGAAGATTCCCAGCATCCTCCTTGGTCTCCACTGCAGGTGCCTCCATAGAGGAATCACTATCCACCAGAAAAGCAAATGAATGGTGGAGAAGTACAGCTGGAGGGATGAAACTCTGTTCCACCACCCTCTCCCTCCTTCAGCCCACTCTGGTCCAGCCTCTCCTCTTTCTTGGCAACCTCTGAGGTAGTGGCATTGGCCCTGGTGGTCCCAGGGTGGGGGAGGAGGTTTCACGAATCCTAGCCAGGTCAGCCTGGAGATGGGCAACCTCCTCTGTCAGAAATGAGAGGTGCCTGCAAATAGGGCAGCATCGCAGCCTCCAGAATGTCTCCCGGAACACTGCCGCCCCACAGCCATTGCACTGCACCACTTATTTCATCTCTTATTTTGTGTCCTCGCTACTGTTTTTCTGGATGCTTATTCTCTCCTCTCCTTACAACTCTCACCCTTCCTGTTCTGAGACAGCAACTTCCCATCTTCCTCAGTAACCTCCTTCATCCTTGCTCAATATGAGACCACCAGCAGCTGGGGGGATGGGAGAGCGAGCTACTTTTTTCCTTTAGGGTTGACAAAACCAATGTTTCCCTATGATCCTTTCCTTCCTACTGCCAAACAGGAAGTCCCTGTTGACAGTCAAATCCAGTGGCTATAAAAGTAGAACTGGCTTTGGGTGGGTGGGTGGAAGGGTGGCACGTAGGGCAATTAGTAAGAAAAAGGCTAGCAACAGGAAGTTGTAATTTGACTCACTTGCTTTTATAGTGTCTAAACCACACCCCCAGGTAAGCTCTCTTTCCTCCTACTGGTTTAGCAAAGTCAGCTGATACAATACCATTCCCTGCACAGAAAACACACTGACTTTCTTTTCTTTCTTTTTTAACCCTAAATAAGAGCCCTTCTACTTCTAAGAAACTTATCTGTCTACTTAATTTTAACAGACACTGACTCCTGCTGAGATATACATTTTAATAGGCTAGCAACCGGAAGTTGTAATTTGACTAACCTGCTTTTATAGAGTCTAAAACACACCCCCAGGTAAGCTATCTTTCCTCCCACTGGTTTAGCAAAGTCAGCTGATACAGTACCTTTCCCTGCACAGAACACACACTGACTTTCTTTCTTTTCTTTCTTTTTTTAACCCTAAATAAGACCCCTTCTACTTCTAAGAAACTTATCTGTCTACTTAATCTTAACAGACACTGACTCCTGCTGAGATATAAATTTTAAAAGGCTAGCAACAGGAAGTTGTAATTTGACTCACCTGCTTTTATAGTGTCTAAACCACACCCACAGGTAAGCTCTCTTTCCTCCTACTGGATTAGCAAAGTCAGCTGATACAGTACCCTTCCCTGCACAGAACACACTGACTTTCTTTTTTTCCTTTCTTTTCTTTTAACCCTAAATAAGACCGCTTCAACTTCTAATAAAGTTATCTGTCTACTTAATCTTCACAGTCACTGACTCCTGCTGAAATATACGTTTTAAAAGGCTAGCAACAGGAAGTTGTAATTTGACTCACCGGCTTTTATACTGTCTAAACCACACCCCCAGGTAAGCTCTCTTTCCTCCTACTGGTTTAGCAAAGTCAGCTGATACAGTACCCTTCCCTGCACAGAACACACACTGACTTTCCTTCTTTTCTTTCTTTTTTAACCCTAAATAAGACCCCTTCTACTTCTAATAAAGTTATCTGTCTACTTAATCTTAACAGACACTGACTCCTGCTGAGATATACGTTTTAAAAGGCTAGCAACAGGAAGTTGTAATTTGACTCACCTACTTTTATAGTGTCTAAACCGCACCCTCAGGTATGCTCTCTTTCCTCCTACTGGTTTAACAAAGTCAGCTGATACAGTACCCTTCCCTGCACAGAACACACACACTGACTTTCTTTATTTTCTTTCTTTTTTAACCCTAAATAAGACCGCTTCAACTTCTAATAAAGTTATCTGTCTACTTAATCTTAACAGTCACTGACTCCTGCTGAAATATACGTTTTAAAAGGCTAGCAACAGGAAGTTGTAATTTGACTCACCGGCTTTTATAGTGTCTAAACCACCCCCAGGTAAGCTCTCTTTCCTCCTACTGGTTTAGCAAAGTCAGCTGATACAGTACCCTTCCCTGCACAGAACACACTGACTTTCTTTCTTTTCTTTCTTTTTTAACCCTAAATAAGACCCCTTCTACTTCTAATAAAGTCATCTGTCTACTTAATCTTAACAGACACTGACTCCTGCTGAGATATACGTTTTAAAATGCTAGCAACAGGAAGTTGTAATTTGACTCACATACTTTTATAGTGTCTAAACCGCACCCTCAGGTATGCTCTCTTTCCTCCTATTGGTTTAACAAAGTCAGCGGATACAGTACCCTTCCCTGCACAGAACACTCACCGACTTTCTTTATTTTCTTTCTTTTGTTTAACCCTAAATAAGACCGCTTCAACTTCTAATAAAGTTATCTGTCTACTTAATCTTAACAGTCACTGACTCCTGCTGAAATATACGTTTTAAAAGGCTAGCAACAGGAAGTTGTAATTTGACTCACCGGCTTTTATAGTGTCTAAACCACCCCCAGGTAAGCTCTCTTTCCTCCTACTGGTTTAGCAAAGTCAGCTGATACAGTACCCTTCACTGCACAGAACACACACCGACTTTCTTTCTTTTCTTTCTTTTTAACCCTAAATAAGACCCCTTCTACTTCTAATAAAGTCATCTGTCTACTTAATCTTAACAGATACTGACTCCTGCTGAGATATACGTTTTAAAATGCTAGCAACAGGAAGTTGTAATTTGACTCGCCTACTTTTATAGTGTCTAAACCGCACCCTCAGTTATGCTCTCTTTCCTCCTACTGATTTAGCAAAGTCAGCTGATACAGTACCCATCCCTGCACACAACACACACTGACTTTCTTTCTTTTCTTTCTTTTTTAACCCTAAATAAGACCCCTTCTACTTCTAAGAAACTTATCTGTCTACTTAATCTTAACAGACACTGACTCCTGCTGAAATATACGTTTTAAAAGACTAGCAACAAGAAGTTGTAATCTGACTCACCTGCTTTTATAGTGTCTAAACCACCCCCCAGGTAAGCTCTCTTTCCTCCTACTGGTTTAGCAAAGTCAGCTGATACAGTACACTTCCCTGCACAGAACACACACTGACCTTCTTTTTTTCCTTTCTTTTCTTTTAACCCTAAATAAGACCCCTTCACCTTCTAATAAAGTTATCTGTCTACTTAATCTTAACACACACTGACTCCTGCTGAAATATACGTTTTAAAAGACTAGCAACAGGAACTTGTAATTTGACTCACCTGCTTTTATACTGTCTAAACCACACACCCAGGTAAGCTCTCTTTCCTCCTAAAAGTTTAGCAAAGTCAGCTGATACAGTACCATTCCCTGCCAGAACACACACTGACTTTCTTTCTTTTCTTTTGTTTTTTTAACCCTAAATAAGACCCCTTCTACTTCTAATAAAGTAATCTGTCTACTTAATCTTAACAGACACTGACTCCTGCTGAGATATACGTGTTAAACGGCAAGCAACAGGCAGTTGCAATTTGACTCGACTGCATTTATAGTGTCTAAACCACATCCCCAGGTAAGCTCCTCCTACTGGTTTAGCAAAGTCAGCTGATACAGTACCCTTCTCTGAACAGAACACACACTGACTTTCTTTCTTTGCTTTCTTTTTTTAACCCTAAATAATACACCTTCTACTTCTAATCAAGTTATCTACTTAATCTTAAGAGACACTGACTCCTGCTGAGATATACATTTTAAAAGGCTAGCAACAGGAAGTTGTAATTTGACTGACCTACTTTTATAGTGTCTAAACCGCACCCTCAGGTATGCTCTCTTTCTTCCTATTGGTTTAACAAAGTCAGCTGATACAGTACCCTTCCCTGCACAGAACACACACCAACTTTCTTTATTTTCTTTATTTTTTTAACCCTAAATAAGACCCCTTCTACTTCTAATAAAGTTTTCTGTCTACTTAATCTTAACAGACACTGACTCCTGCTGAGATATACGTATTAAAAGGCTAGAAACTTGAAATTGTAATATGACTCACCTGCTTTTCTAGTGTCTAAACCACACCCCCAGATAAGCTTTCTTTCCTCCTACTGGTTTAGCAAAGTCAGCTGATACAGTACCCTTCCCTGCACAGAACACACACTGACCTTCTTTTTTTCCATTCTTCTTTCAACCCTGAATAAGGCCATTTGTACTTCTAATAAAGTTATCTGTCTACTTAATCTTAACAGACACTGACTCCTGCTGAAATATACGTTTAAAAAGGCTAGCAACAGGAAGTTGTAATTTGACTCACCTGCTTTTATACTGTCTAAACCACACCCACAGGTAAGCTCTCTTTCCTCCTACTGGATTAGCAAAGTCAGCTGATACAGTATCCTTCCCTGCACAGAACACACACTGACTTTCTTTTTTTCCTTTCTTTTCTTTTAACCTAAATAAGACCCCTTCAACTTCTAATAAAGTTATCTGTCTACTTAATCTTAGCAGACACTGACTCCTGCTGAAATATACGTTTTTAAAAGGCTAGCAACAGGAAGTTGTAATTTGACTCACCTACTTTTATAGTGTCTAAACCGCACCCTCAGGTATGCTCTCTTTCCTCCTACTGGTTTAGCAAAGTCAGCTGATACAGTACCCTTCCCTGCATAGAACACACACTGACTTTCTTTATTTTCTTTTTTTTTAACCCTAAATAAGACCCCTTCTACTTCTAATAAAGTTATCTACTTAATCTTAACAGACACTGACTCCTGCTGAGATATACGTGTTAAACAGCGAGAAACAGGAAGTTGCAATTTGACTAAACTGCTTTTATAGTGTCTAAACAACACCCCCAGGTAAGCTCTCTTTCCTCCTACTGGTTTAGCAAAGTCAGCTGATACAGTACCCTTCCGTGCACAGAACACACACCGACTTTCTTTATTTTTTTTCTTTTTTAACCCTAAATAAGACCCCTTCTACTTCTAATAAAGTTATCTGTCTACTTAATCTTAACAGACACTGACTCCTGCTGAGATATACGTTTTAAAAGGCTAGCAACCGGAAGTTGTAACTTGACTCACCTACTTTTTTAGTGTCTAAACCGCACCCTCAGGTATGCTTTCTATCCTCCTACAGGTTTACCAACGTCAGCTGATACAGTACCCTTCCCTGCACAGAACACACAGTGACTTTCTTTATTTTCCTTCTTTTTTGACCCTTAATAATACCCCTTCTACTTCTAATGAAGATATCTGTCTACTTAATCTTAACAGACACTGACTCCTGCTGAAATATACGTTTTAAAAGGCTAGCAACAGGAAGTTGTAATTTGACTCACCTACTTTTATAGTGTCTAAACCGCACCCTCAGGTATGCTCTTTTTCCTTCTACTGGTTTAGCAAAGTCAGCTGATACAGTACCCTTCCCTGCACAGAACACACACTGACTTTCTTTATTTTCTTTTTTTTTAACCCTAAATAAGACCCCTTCTACTTCTAATAAAGTTATCTGTCTACTTAATCTTAACAGACACTGACTCCTGCTGAGATATACATTTTAAAATGCTAGCAACAGGAAGTTGTAATTTGACTCACCTACTTTTATAGTGTCTAAACTGCACCCTCAGGTATGCTCTCTTTCCTCCTACTGGTTTAGCAAAGTCAGCTGATACAGTACCCTTCCCTGCACTGAACACACACTGACCTTCTTTTTTTCCTGTTTTTTTATTTTAACCCTAAATAAGACCCCTTCAACTTCTAATAAAGTTATCTGTCTACTTAATCTTAACAGACACTGACTCCTCCTGAAATATACGTTTTAAAAGACTAGCAACAGGAAGTTGTAATTTGAATCACCTGCTTTTATAGTGTCTAAACCACAACCACAGGTAAGCTCTCTTTCCTCCTACTGGATTAGCAAAGTCAGCTGATACAGTACCCTTCCCTGCACAGAACACACACTGACTTTCTTTTTTTCCTTTCTTTTCTTTTAACCCTAAATAAGACCCCTTCAACTTCTAATAAAGTTATCTGTCTACTTAATCTTAATAGACACTGACTCTATGAAATATACGTTTTAAAAAGCTAGCAACAGGAAGTTATAATTTGACTCACCTACTTTTATAGTGTCTAAACCACACCCTCAGGTATGCTCTCTTTACTCCTACTGGTTTAGCAAAGTCAGCTGATACAGAACCCTTCCCTGCATAGAACACACACTGACTTTCTTTATTTTCTTTTGTTTTTTTAACCCAAAATAAGACCCCTTCTACTTCTAATAAAGTTATCTACATAATCTTAACAGACACTGACTCCTGCTGAAATATACTTGTTAAACGGCGAGCAACAGGAAGTTGCAATTTGATTCAATTACTTTTATAGTGTCTAAACCACACCCCAGGTAAGCTCTCTTTCCTCCTACTGGTTTACCAAAGTCAGCTGATACAGTACCCTTCCCTGCACAGAACACACACTGACTTTCTTTATTTTCTTTCTTTTTTAACCCTAAATAACACCCCTTCTACTTCTAATAAAGTTATCTGTCTACTTCATCTTAACAGACATTGACTCCTGCTGAGATATACGTTTTAAAGGGCTAGCAACAGGAAGTTGTAATGTGACTCACCTACTTTTACAGTGTCTAAACCGCACCCTTAAGTATGCTCTCTTTCCTCCTACTGGTTTAGCAAAGTCAGCTGATACAGTACCCTTCCCTGCACAGAACACACACTGACTTTCTTTATTTTCTTTCTTTTTTAACCCTAAATAAGACCCCTTCTACTTTTAAGAAACTTATCTGTCTACTTAATCTTAACAGACACTGACTCCTGCTGAGATATATATTTTAAAAGGCTAGCAACAGGAAGTTGTAACTTGACTCACCTGCTTTTATAGTGTCTAAACCACACACCCAGGTAAGCTCTCTTTCCTCCTACTAGTTTAGCAAAGTCAGCTGATACAGTACCATTCCCTGCCAGAACACACACTGACTTTCTTTCTTTTCTTTTGTTTTTTTAACCCTAAATAAGACCCCTTCTACTTCTAATAAAGTTATCTGTCTACTTAATCTTAACAGACACTGACTCCTGCTGAGATATACGTGTTAAACGGCAAGCAACAGGCAGTTGCAATTTGACTCGACTGCTTTTATAGTGTCTAAACCACACCCCCAGGTAAGCTCCTCCTACTGGTTTAGCAAAGTCAGCTGATACAGTACCCTTCTCTGAACAGAACACACACTGACTTTCTTTCTTTGCTTTCTTTTTTTAACCCTAAATAATACACCTTCTACTTCTAATCAAGTTATCTACTTAATCTTAACAGACACTGACTCCTGCTGAGATATACATTTTAAAAGGCTAGCAACAGGAAGTTGTAATTTGACTGACCTACTTTTATAGTGTCTAAACCGCACCCTCAGGTATGCTCTCTTTCCTCCTATTGGTTTACAAAGTCAGCTGATACAGTACCCTTCCCTGCACAGAACACACACACTGACTTTCTTTATTTTCTTTCTTTTTTAACCCTAAATAAGACCCTTCTACTTCTAATAAAGTTATCTGTCTACTTAATCTTAACAGACACTGACTCCTGCTGAGATATACGTTTTAAAAGGCTAGCAACTTGAAGTTGTAATTTGACTCACCTGCTTTTCTAGTGTCTAAACCACACCCCCAGGTAAGCTCTCTTTCCTCCTTCTGGTTTAGCAAAGTCAGCTGATACAGTACCCTTCCCTGCACAGAACACACACCACACACTGACCTTCTCTTTTTCCTTTCTTCTTTCAACCCTGAATAAGGCCCCTTCTACTTCTAATAAAGTTATTTATCTACTTAATCTTAACATGCACTGACTCCTGCTGAAATATACTTTTTAAAAGGCAAGCAACAGAAAGTTGTAAATTGACTCACCTGCTTTTATAGTGTCTAAACCACACCCACAGGTAAGCTCTCTTTCCTCCTACTGGATTAGCAAAATCAGCTGATACAGTATCCTTCCCTGCACAGAACACACACTGACTTTCTTTTTTTTCCTTTCTTTTCTTTTAACCCTAAATAAGACCCCTTCTACTTCTAATAAAGTTATCTGTCTACTTAATCTTAGCAGACACTGACTCCTGCTGAAATACACGTTTTAAAAGGCTAGCAACCGGAAGTTGTAATTTTACTCACCTACCTTTTTAGTGTCTTAAACTTGTACCTCAGGTATAGTTTCTTTCCTCCCACAGGTTTGGCTCAAAGTCAGCTGATACAGTACCCTTCCCTGCACAGAACACACACTTTCTTTCTATTTTTCTTTTCTTTTAACCAGAAATAATACCCCTTCGACTTCTAATAAAGTTATCTGTCTACTTAATCTTAACAGACACTGACTCCTGCTGAAATATACATTTTAAAAGGCTAGCAACAGGAAGTTGTAATTTGACTCACCTACTTTTATAGTGTCTAAACCGCACCCTCAGGTATGCTCTTTTTCTTCTACTGGTTTAGCAAAGTCAGCTGATACAGAACCCTTCCCTGCACAGAACACACACACTGACTTTCTTTATTTTCTTTCTTTTTTAACCCTAAATAAGACCCCTTCTACTTCTAAGAAACTTATCTGTCTACTTAATGTTAACAGACACTGACTCCTGCTGAGATATACGTTTTAAAAGGCTAGCAACAGGAAGTTCTAATTTGACTCACCTGCTTTGATAGTGTCTAAACCACACCACTGGTAAGCTCTCTTTCCGCCTACTGGATTAGCAAAGTCAGCTGATGCAGTACCCTTCCCTGCACAGAACACACATTGACGTTCTTTTTTCCTTTCTTTTCTTTTAACCCTAAATAAGACCCCTTCAACTTCTAATAAAGTTATCTGTCTACTTAATCTTAACAGACACTGACTCCTCCTGAAATATAAGTTTTAAAAGACTAGCAACAGGAAGTTGTAATTTGACTCACCTGCTTTTATAGTGTTTAAACCACAACCACAGGTAAGCTCTCTTTCCTCCTACTGGATTAGCAAAGTCAGCTGATACTGTACCCTTCCCTGCTCAGAACACACACTGACTTTCTTTTTTTCCTTTCTTTTCTTTTAACCCTAAATAAGACCCCTTCAACTTCTAATAAAGTTATTTGTCTACTTAATCTTAACAGACACTGACTCCTGCTGAAATATACGTTTCAAAAAGCTAGCAACAGGAAGTTGTAATTTGACTCACCTACTTTTATAGTGTCTAAACCACACCCTCAGGTATGCTCTCTTTCCTCCTACTTTTTTAGCAAAGTCAGCTGATACAGTACCCTTCCCTGCACAGAACACACACTGACTTTCTTTATTTTCTTTCTTTTTTAACCCTAAATAACATCCCTTCTACTTCTAATAAAGTTATCTGTCTACTTAATCTTAACAGACACTGACTCCTGCTGAGATATACGTTTTTAAAGGCTAGCAACAGGAAGTTGTAATTTGACTCACCTACTTTTACAGTGTCTAAACCGCACCCTTAGGTATGCTCTCTTTCCTCCTACTGGTTTAGCAAAGTCAGCTGATACAGTATCCTTCCCTGCACAGAACACACACTGACTTTCTTTATTTTCTTTCTTTCTCAAATAAGACCCTTCTATTTTTAAGAACTTGTCTGTCTACTTAATCTTAACAGACACTGACTCTGCTGATATATATATTTTAAAGGCTAAGCTAGCAACAGAGTTGTAACTGACTCACCTGCTTTTATAGTGTCTAAACCACACACCCAGGTAAGCTCTCTTTCCTCCTACTAGTTTAGCAAAGTCAGCTGATACAGTACCATTCCTGCCAGAACACACACTGACTTTCTTTCTTTTCTTTTGGTTTTTTAACCCTAAATAAGACCCCTTCTACTTCTAATAAAGTTATCTGTCTACTTAATCTTAACAGACACTGACTCCTGCTGAGATATACGTGTTAAACGGCAAGCAACAGGCAGTTGCAATTTGACTCGACTGCTTTTATAGTGTCTAAACCACACCCCCAGGTAAGTTCCTCCTGCTTTGAGTTAGCAAAGTCAGCTGATACTGTACCCTTCTCTGAACAGAGCACACACTGACTTTCTTTCTTTTCCTTCTTTTTTTTAACCCTAAATAATACACCTTCTACTTCTAATCAAGTTATCTACTTAATCTTAACAGACACTGACTCCTGCTGACATATACATTTTAAAAGGCTAGCAACAGGAAGTTGCATTTTGACTGACCTACTTTTATAGTGCCTAAACCGCACCCTCAGGTATGCTCTCTTTCTTCCTATTGGTTTAACAAAGTCAGCTGATACAGTACCCTTCCCTGCACAGAACACACACCGACTTTCTTTATTTTCTTTCTTTTTTTAACCCTAAATAAGACCACTTCTACTTCTAATAAAGTTTTCTGTCTACTTAATCTTAACAGACACTGACTCCTGCTGAGATATACTGTTTAAAAGGCTAGCAACTTGAAGTTGTAATTTGACTCACCTGCTTTTCTAGTGTCTAAACCACACCCCCAGGTAAGCTCTCTTTCCTCCTTCTGGTTTAGCAAAGTCAGCTGATACAGTACCCTTCCCTGCACAGAACACACACTGACCTTCTTTTTTTCCTTTCTTCTTTCAACCCTGAATAAGGCCCCTTCTACTTCTAATAAAGTTATCTGTCTACTTAATCTTAACAGACACTGACTCCTGCTGAAATATACGTTTTAAAAGGCTAGCAACAGGAAGTTGTAATTTGACTCACCTGCTTTTATAGTGTCTAAACCACCCCCAGGTAAGCTCTCTTTCCTCCTACTGGTTTAGCAAAGTCAGCTGATACAGTACCCTTCCCTGCACAGAACACACACCGACTTTCTTTCTTTTCTTTCTTTTTTTAACCCTAAATAAGACCCCTTCTAATTCTAATAAAGTCATCTGTCTACTTAATCTTAACAGATACTGACTCCTGCTGAGATATACGTTTTAAAATGCTAGCAACAGGAAGTTGTAATTTGACCTCACTCTACTTTTATAGTGTCTAACCGCACCTTCAGTTATGCTCTCTTTTCCTCCTACTGATTTAGCAAAGTCAGCTGATACAGTACCCATCCCTGCACAGAACATCACGACTTTTTTCTTTTTCTTTCTTTTTTAACCCTAAATAAGACCCCTTCTACTTCTAAGAAACTTATCTGTCTACTTAATCTTAACAGACACTGACTCCTGCTGAAATATACGTTTTAAAAGACTAGCAACAGGAAGTTGTAATCTGACTCACCTGCTTTTATAGTGTCTAAACCACCCCCCAGGTAAGCTCTCTTTCCTCCTACTGGTTTAGCAAAGTCAGCTGATACAGTACCCTTCCCTGCACAGAACACACACTGACCTTCTTTTTTCCTTTCTTTTCTTTTAACCCTAAATAAGACCCCTTCAACTTCTAATAAAGTTATCTGTCTACTTAATCTTAACAGACACTGACTCCTGCTGAAATATACGTTTTAAAAGACTAGCAACAGGAAGTTGTAATTTGACTCACCTGCTTTTATAGTGTCTAAAACCACCCCCCCAGGTAAGCTCTCTTTCCTCCTACAGGTTTAGCAAAGTCAGCTGATACAGTACCATTCCTCGCCAGACACACACTGACTTTCTTTTCTTTTCTTTTTTTAACCTAAATAAGACCCCTTCTACTTCTAATAAAGTTATCTGTCTACTTAATCTTAACAGACACTGACTCCTGCTGAGATATACGTGTTAAACGGCAAGCAACAGGCAGTTGCAATTTGACTCGACTGCTTTTATAGTGTCTAAACCACACTCCCAGGTAAGCTCCTCCATTGGTTTAGCAAAGTCAGCTGATACAGTACCTTCTCTGAACAGAACACACACTGACTTTCTTTCTTTTTCTTTTTTTTAACCCTAAATAATACACCTTCTACTTCTAATCAAGTTATCTACTTAATCTTAACAGACACTGACTCCTGCTGAGATATACATTTTAAAAGGCTAGCAACAGGAAGTTGTAATTTGACTGACCTACTTTTATAGTGTCTAAACCGCACCCTCAGGTATGCTCTCTTTCCTCCTATTGGTTTAACAAAGTCAGCTGATACAGTACCCTTCCCTGCACAGAACACACACCGACTTTCTTTATTTTCTTTCTTTTTTAACCCTAAATAAGACCCCTTCTACTTCTAATAAAGTTTTCTGTCTACTTAATCTTAACAGACACTGACTCCTGCTGAGATATACGTTTTAAAAGGCTAGCAACTTGAAGTTGTAATTTGACTCACCTGCTTTTCTAGTGTCTAAACCACACCCCCAGGTAAGCTATCTTTCCTCCTACTGGTTTAGCAAAGTCAGCTGATACAGTACCCTTCCCTGCACAGAACACACACTGACCTTCTTTTTTTCCATTCTTCTTTCAACCCTGAATAAGGCCATTTGTACTTCTAATAAAGTTATCTGTCTACTTAATCTTAACAGACACTGACTCCTGCTGAAATATACGTTTTAAAAGGCTAGCAACAGGAAGTTGTAATTTGATTTACCTGCTTTTATACTGTCTAAACCACACCCACAGGTAAGCTCTCTTTCCTCCTACTGGATAAGCAAAGTCAGCTGATACAGAATCCTTCCCTGCACAGAACACACACTGACTTTCTTTTTTTCTTTCTTTTCTTTTAACCCTAAATAAGACTCCTTCAACTTCTAATAAAGTTATCTGTCTACTTAATCTTAGCAGACACTGACTCCTGCTGAAATATACGTTTTAAAAGGCTAGCAACAGGAAGTTGTAATTTGACTCACCTACTTTTATAGTGTCTAAACCGCACCCTCAGGTATGCTCTCTTTCCTCCTACTGGTTTAGCAAAGTCAGCTGATACAGTACCCTTCCCTGCATAGAACACACACTGACTTTCTTTATTTTCTTTTGTTTTTTTAACCCTAAATAAGACCCCTTCTACTTCTAATAAAGTTATCTACTTAATCTTAACAGACACTGACTCCTGCTGAGATATACGTGTTAAACAGCGAGCAACAGGAAGTTGCAATTTGACTAAACTGCTTTTATAGTGTCTAAACAACACCCAGGTAAGCTCTCTTTCCTCCTACTGGTTTAGCAAAGTCAGTTGATACAGTACCCTTCCGGCACAGAATACACAATTTCTACTTTTCTTTATTTTCTTTTTTTAACCCTAAATAAGACCCCTTCTACTTCTAATAAAGTTATCTGTCTACTTAATCTTAACAGACACTGACTCCTGCTGAGATATACGTTTTAAAAGGCTAGCAACCGGAAGTTGTAACTTGACTCACCTACCTTTTTAGTGTCTAAACCGCACCCTCAGGTATGCTCTCTATCCTCCTACAGGTTTACCAACGTCAGCTGATACAGTACCCTTCCCTGCACAGAACACACAGTGACTTTCTTTATTTTCCTTCTTTTTTGACCCTAAATAATACCCCTTCTACTTCTAATGAAGATATCTGTCTACTTAATCTAAACAGACACTGACTCCTGCTGAAATATACGTTTTAAAAGGCTAGCAACAGGAAGTTGTAATTTGACTCACCTACTTTTATAGTGTCTAAACCGCACCCTCAGGTATGCTCTTTTTCCTTCTACTGGTTTAGCAAAGTCAGCTGATACAGTACCCTTCCCTGCACAGAACACACACACTGACTTTCTTTATTTTCTTTTTTTTTTAACCCTAAATAAGACCCGTTCTACTTCTAATAAAGTCATCTGTCTTCTTAATCTTAACAGACACTGACTCCTTCTGAGATATACATTTTAAAATGCTAGCAACAGGAAGTTGTAATTTGACTCACCTACTTTTATAGTGTCTAAACCGCACCCTCAGGTATGCTCTCTTTCCTCCTACTTGTTTAGCAAAGTCAGCTGATACAGTACCCTTCCCTGCACTGAACACACACTGACCTTCTTTTTTCCGTTCTTTCTTTTAACCCTAAATAAGACCCCTTCAACTTCTAATAAAGTTATCTGTCTACTTAATCTTAACAGACACTGACTCCTCCTGAAATATACGTTTTAAAAGACTAGCAACAGGAAGTTGTAAATTGAATCACCTGCTTTTTATAGTGTCTAAACCACAACCACAGGTAAGCTCTCTTTCCTCCTACTGGATTAGCAAAGTCAGCTGATACAGTACCCTTCCCTGCACAGAACACACACTGACTTTCTTTTTTCCTTTCTTTTCTTTTAACCCTAAATAAGACCCCTTCAACTTCTAATAAAGTTATCTGTCTACTTAATCTTAACAGACACTGACTCCTGATGAAATATAAGGTTTTAAAAGCCTAGCAACAGGAAGTTGTAATTTGACTCACCTACTTTTATAGTGTCTAAACCACACCCTCAGGTATGCTCTCTTTCCTCCTACTGGTTTAGCAAAGTCAGCTGATACAGTAACCTTCCCTGCATAGAACACACACTGACTTTCTTTAATTTCTTTTGTTTTTTTAACCCTAAATAAGACCCCTTCTACTTCTAATAAAGTTATCTACTTAATCTTAACAGACACTAACTCCTGCTGAGATATACTTGTTAAACTTGCAGCAACAGGAAGTTGCACTTTGATTCAATTATTTTATAGTGTCTAACCACACCCCAGGTAAGCTTCCTTCCTCCCATTGGTTTACCAAAGTCAGCTGATACAGCACTTCTTCCCTCGCACACAGACATACACTGACTTTCTTTTTTTTTCTTCTTTAACCTTTAGTCAACACCCCTTCTACTTCTAATAAAGTTATCTGTCTACTTCATCTTAACAGACATTGACTCCTGCTGAGATATGCGTTTTTAAAGGGCTGTAACAGGAAGTTGTGATGTGACTCCACCTTACTTTGTAGTGTCTGCAAACCGCACTTAAGCATGCCTCTTTCCACTTCTGGTTTAGCAAAGTCAGCTGATACAGTACCCTTCCCTGCACAGAACACACACTGATTCCTTTCTTTTTATTTTTCTTTTCTTTTTAACTTAAATAAGACCCTTCTACTTTGCGCAACTTATCTGTTCACTTAATCTTAGCATGTGACTGACTCCTGCTGAGATATATATTTTAAAAAGGCCAGCAACAGGAAGTAATATGACGTCACCTGCTTTTTATATGTGTAAACCACACACCCAGGTAAGCCTTTCTTCCTCCTACTAGTTTAGCAGCAAAGTCAGCTGATACAGTACCATTCCCTGCCAGAACACACACTGACTTTCTTTCTTTTCTTTTGTTTTTTTAACCCTAAATAAGACCCCTTCTACTTCTAATAAAGTTATCTGTCACTTAATCTTAACAGACACTGACTCCTGCTGAGATATACGTGTTAAACGGCAAGCAACAGGCAGTTGCAGTTGACTCACTGCTTTTATAGTGTTCAAGCCACACCTCCAGGTAAGCTCCTCCCATTGGTTTAAAGGTAAAAGTCAGCTGGATACAGTACCCCTTCTCTGAAATTGAACACATACTGATTTTCTTTCTTTGCTTTTTTAACCCTAAATAATACACCTTCTACTTCTAATCAGTTGGCCCACTTAATCTTAACAGACACTGACTCCCTTGGAGATATACATTTTGAACAATGCTAGCAATATGGTTGTAATTTGACTTACCTATTTCTTTATAGTGTCTAAACTGCCCTCAGGTATGCTCTCTTTCTTTCCTATTGGTTAACAAAGTCAGTTGATACAGTACCCTTCCCTGCACAGACACATACGACTTTCTTTTATTTTCTTTTTTTTTAACCCTAAATAAGACCTCTTCTACTTAATAAAGTTTTCTGTCTACTTAATCTTAATAGACACTGACTCCTGCTAGATATATGTTTTTAGTGTTAGCAACTTGAAGTTGTAATTTGACTCACCTTGTTTTCTAGTGTTGGAACCACACCCCTTGTCTGTTTCTTCCTTCTGGTTTAGCAAAGTCAGCTGATACAGTACCCTTCCCTGCACAGAACACACACCACACACTGACTTCTTCTTTTTCCTTTCTTTCTTTCAACCCTGAATAAGGCCCTTCTCACTTGGTAATAAAGTTATTATCTACTTAATCTTAACATGCACTGACTCCTGCTGAAATATGCGTTTTGAGTTGCAAGCAACAGAAAGTTGTAAATTGACTCACCTGCTTTTATAGTGTTTCAAACCACACCCACAGGTAAGCTCTCTTCCTCCTATTGATTAGCAAATCAGCTGATACAGTATCCTTCCCTGCACAGAACATACACTGATTTTTTTTTTCCTTTCTTTTTTTTTAACTTAAATACACCCCTTCTATTTTTTAAAGTTATCTGTTCATTTAATCTTAGCAGACATTGACCCTCTGCTGAACACACGCTAAGGCTAGCAACGGAAGTTGTAATTTTCCTCACCTACCTTTAGTGTCTAAACCGTACCCTCAGGTGCCTCTTTCCTCCTAAGGTTTACCAAAGTCAGTTTATACAGTACCCTTCCTGCACAGAACACTGACTTTCTTATTTTCTTTCTTTAACCAGAAATATACCCTTTCTACTCTAATGTTATCTGTTCATTTAATCTAACAGACATGACTTCCTGCTGAAATATACATTTTAAAAGTTATTAACAGGAAATTGTAATTTGACTCACCTATTTTTTATAGTGTCTAAACTGCACCCTCAGGTATGTTTTTTTTCATTGGTTTAGTGTGTCATTGATACAGAACCTTCCTGTACAGTTCATACACACTGACTTTCTTTATTTTCTTTTTTTAACCCTAAATAAGACTTCTACTTCTAAGAAACTTATCTACTTAATGTTACCAGACACTGACTCGCTGAGATATACGCTTTTGTGCTGCTAGCAACAGGAAGTTCTACTTGACTCACCTGCTTGATAGTGTCTAACCACACCACTGGTAAGCTCTCTTCCTCCTACTGGATTAGCAGTCAGTTGATGCAGTACTTTTCCTGCACAGAACACACATTGACGTTCTTTTTCTTTCTTTTTTAACCCTAAATAAGACCCTTCAACTTCTAATAAAGTTATCGTCTATTTAATCTAATAGACACTGACCTTCCTGAAATATAGTTTAAAAGACTAGCAACAGAAGTTGTACTTGACCTCCACTTTTATAGTGTTTAAACCACAACCAGGTAAGCTCTTCTCCCATTGATTAGCAAAGTCAGCTGATACTGTACCCTTCCTGCTCAGAACACACACTGACTCTTTTTTCCTTTCTTTTCTTTTAACCCTAACAAGACCCTTCAACTTCTAACACAGTTATTTGTTCACTTAATCTTAACAGACACTGACTCTGCTGAATATACGTTTCTAAAAGCTAGCAATGGTAGTTGCATTTGACTCACTTTACTTTTTATAGTGTTCAAACCATTCCTCAGGTATGCTCTTTCCCTATTTTAGAAAGCCGTTGATACATTCCTTTCCCTGCACAGAACACACACTGACTTTCTTTTTTTTTTCTTTTTAACCCTAAATAATATCCTTCTTCTTATTGAAGTTATCTGTCATTTCATCTAACAGACACTGACTCCCGCTGAGATATACTGCTTTAAAAGGCCAGCAATAGTTGTAATTTGACTCACTGCTTTTACAGTGTCTAAACCGCACCCTTATGCCCTTCCTCCCATTGGTTTAGAAGTCCGCTGACAGTACCTTTCCCTGCACAGAACACACACTGACTTTCTTTATTTCTTTCTTTTTTAACCCTAAATAAGACCCTTCTATTTTTAAGAAATTGTCTGTTACTTAATCTAATAGACACTGACTTCTGTTGAGATATATTTTGGTGTTACAACAGGAAGTTGTAACTTGACTCACCTGCTTTATAGTGTTTAAACACACACCCAGGTAAGCCTCTTCCTCCTTTTATTTAGTAAAGTCATTGATACAGTACCATTCCCTGCCAGAACACACACACTGACTTCTTTCTTTCTTTTTGTTTTTAACCCTAAATAAGACCCTTCTACTCTAATATAGTTATCTGTCTACTTAATCTTAATAGACACTGACTCCTGCTGAGATATACGTAGCAGAAACGGCATAAAAGCAATAGGCAGTTGTACTTGACTCGACTGCTTTTTATATGTCTAACCCACCCTTTAGAAGCCTCCTTTGATGTTAAGCAAAGTCGCTTGATACTGTACTTTTCTGAACAGAGCACACTGACTTTCTTCTTTTTTTCTTTTTAACCCTAAATAATACACCTTCTACTTAACTGGTTTCATTTAATTCACAGACATTGACCTGCTGATATATATTTTTTAGGCTGCAACAGGAAGTTGTATTTGACTGACTCCTTTTTGGTGCCTAAACTGCACCCTCAGGTATGCTCTTTCTTCTTATTGGTTTAACAAGTCAGTTGATACAGTACCTTCCTGCACAGAACACACAATCGACTCTTTTTCTTTTCTTCTTTAACCTCAATAGACCTCTCTACTTAATAAAGTTTTCTGTCTATTTTAATTTTAAGAGACACTGACCTCATGAGATATACGCTTTAAAAAGGCTAGCAACTGAAGTGGTAATTTGACTCACCTGCTTTTCTAGTGTCTAAACCACACCCCCCAGGTGTTCTTTCCTCCTTCTGTTTAGCAGTTAGCTGATACAGTACTCTTCCTGCACAGAACACACACTGACCTTTTTTTCCTTTCTTCTTCAACCCTGAATAAGGCCCTTCTACTTCTAATGTTTTCTACTTAATCTTACAGACACTTACTCCTGCTGATATATTGTGAAAGAACAGTTGCACAGGAAGTTGCAATTTGACTCAACTGTTTTATAGTGTCTAAACCATGCCCCCAGGTAAGCTCCTTTCCTCCTATTGCTTAGCAAGTCAGCTGATACAGTACTTCCTGCACAGAACACACACTGACTTTCTTTTTTCTTTTTTTTTTAACTCTAAATAAACTTCTACTTAACAGTTATCTGTTTACTTAATCTTAATAGACACTGACTCCTGCTGAGATATACTGCTTTTGGTGTTGCTAGTAACCAGAAGTTGTAATTTGACCCACCACCTTTTTAGTGTCTAAACCGCACCCTCAGGTAGCTCTCTTTCCTCCTATTGGTTTACCAAAGTCAGCTGATACAGTACTCTTCCCCGTGTAGAACACACACTGACTTTTATTTTCTTCTTTTTAACCCTACTAATGCCCCTTTTCTTCTAATAAAGTTATCTGTTACTTAATCTAACAGACACTGACCCAGCTGAAATATATCGCTTTTAAAAGGCTAGTAACAGGAAGTTGTATTTGACTTACTCACTTATAGTGTCTAAACCGACCTGGTATGCTCTCTTCTTCCTATTGGTTATACAAAGTCAGTTGATACAGTACCCTTCCCACAGAACACACACCCATTTCTTTTATTTTCTTTTAACCCTAAATAAGACCCTTCACTTCTAATAAAGTTTTCTGTCTACTTAATCTTTGCAGACACTGACTCCTGCTGAGATATACGTTTTGGGTGCTAGCAACTTGAAGTTGCACTTGACCACGTTTTTGTAGTGTCTAAACCACACTCTGGTGCAAGCTCCTCTTTCCTCCTTCATTTAGCAAAGTCAGCTGATACAGGACTCTTCCCTGTACAGAACACATTGACCTTCTTTTTTCCTTCTTCTTTTCAACCCTGAATAAGGCCCCTTCTACTTCTAATGTTATTTATCTACTTAATCTAACATGCACTGACCCGCTGAATATACGTTTTAGTGGTAAGCAATGAAAGTTGTAATTTGATCCATTTGCTTTTGTAGTGTCTAAACCACACCCAGGTAAGTTCTTCCCACTGGATTAGCAAATCAGTTGATACAGTATCCTTCCCTGCATAGAACACATTAATTGACTTTCTTTTTTTCCTTTCTTTTCTTTTTAACCCCATTAGGACTCCCTTCTACTTCTAATAAAGTTATCTGTCTACTTAATCTTTAGCAGACACTGACTCCTGTTGAAATACACGTTTTAGCTGGGCTAGCAACTGGAAGTTGTAATTTGACTCACCTACTTTTATGTGTCTGAACCACACCTTGGGTATGCCTCTTCCTCCCTTTTTTAGCAAAGTCAGCTGATACAGTTCCCTTCCCTGCACAGAACACAATGACTTTTTATTTTCTTTCTTTTAACCCTAAATATCCTTCACTTCTAATAAAGTTATTGGTCTACTCATCTTAACAGACACTGACCTGCTGAGATATACTTTAAAAGGCTACAACAGGAAGTTGTAATTTGATCACCACTTTACAGTGTTAAACCGCACTTTAAGTTTCTTTTCCCATTGTTTAGTAAACAGTTGATACAGTACCCTTCCTGTACAGAATACACACTGACTTTATTTATTTTCTTTCTTTAACCCAAATAGACCCCTTCATTTTTAGAAACTTGTCTGTTCTTTACTCTAACAGACACTGACCTCAAGGAGATATATATATTTGCTAGTAACAGGTTGTAACTACTTCACCCTTTTATAGTGTCTAAACCACACACCCAGTGTTTCTCTTTCTCCTCATTAGTTTAGCAGTCATTGATACAGTACCATTTCCTGCCAGAACACACACTGACTTTTTCTTTTCTTTTGTTTTTTAACCCCAATAAGACCCTTCACTTCTAACAGTTATCTGTCTACTTAATTTAACAGACTCTGACTCCTGCGATATACGTGTTACCGGCAAGCAACAGGCAGTTGCAATTTGACTACTGTTTTTATAGTGTCTAAACCACACCCCAGGTAAGCTCCTCCATTTGTTTAGCAAAGTCAGCTGATACTGTACCCTTCTCTGAATAGAACACACTGACTTTCTTTCTTTTGCTTTTTAACTCCTAAATAATATCTTTCTACTTAATCGTTTATCTACTTAATCTTAACAGAGACTCGACCCCGTTGAGATATACATTTTAAAAGGCTAGTAAACAGGAAGTTGCATTCTGACTGACCTACTTTTGAGTAGTGCCTAAACTCGCACTCTTTGTATGCTCTCTTTCTTCCTATTGGTTTAACAGTCGCTGATACAGTATCTTCCCGCAGAACACACTATCACTTTCTTTATTTCTTTTTTTAACTTTAAATAAGACCACTTCTAATAAAGTTTCTGTTACTTAATCTAACAGACACTGACTCCCGAGATATATTCGTTTTGAAAGGCCAGCAACATGAAGTTGCACTGACCCACCTGTTTTTCTAGTGTCTAAACCACACCCCAGGTAAGCCTTCCTCCTTCTGGTTTAGCAAAGTCAGCATGCTGTACCCTTCCCTGCACAGAACACACACGACCTTTCTTTTTTTCTTCTTTCAACCCTGAATAAGGCCCTCTACTTCTAATAAAGTTATTCGTCTACTTAATCTAACACTGACCCTGCTGGAACAATCAGGCTGGTGGGGAGTACACTATGCCCGCGATCGGGCTGGGGGGCACAGGACTGAGTGAGGCCAGCCACAGGTGGCAGCTGCTGTTGCTGCCGGCAATACAGCAGCTCACCTGTGGGTGGCCCACTTCGCTTTTTTGGCTCAAGGTCCTGCAGGCTCAGGTTGGGGGTTGGCACAGCCAACTCTGCACAGCCCAGCTGAATATCGGGCTGTGCAGTTTATGCATAGTTCCTCCCCCTCCTGTTGAGCATGCATTCATTTGCATTGCGCTGTTGCTCAGCCTGTTTTCAGTGGCGCAACTGCCTTCTGCTGAATATCGTAGAATGGCTCAATGTAGGACTTGAGCATGCGCAACCCTGTTGAGCATGGCGCAACCCTTTTAAATATCTGGCCCCCCATGTAAAATGTAAAAAGCAGTCCACTTGTTTAGCATCAGGAAAGGCAGATTTGAAGGCATTAGTAGTGGCCCATTCAAAATCAGTCATGCCTATATCTGGGCACAGGTTTGGGTTAAGCTGCTTCAGCACATTCAACATTCTATCATAGTACTCCCTTCTCTTACTGAGAAGAAGAACATTAGTTGCTGGCTGGACTTTGCCCAAGTGCTCACCCATGATCACATATAAATGCTGAAAGAGAGGAGGTATAGCAATGAAGGTCCCATCAGCATACCAAACCTTAGCTGTCTCAAGGAACCTGAGATTGTTGTCAGTACCAAAACTTAAAGATCACGTCAGTGCCCAGGCCACCATCATGTAACAAAAAGCTAACAGTTTCAGTGCCAGAGTAGTGCTTGTATGTTTTATAGTTATTTGGTATTACCAATTCCACTAAATCTTTGAGTTTGGTGGTGTTCCGTGAACCCTGACCATCTGCACAGTTCTCTTCAGGTTTTGGTCTATAAGCTTGCCTGTTGTAGCTAGAGACATATGTTGTTTTGCATGCAGCAGAACCTGAGCGGTGGTATCCTGAGTGGAGGCAGCTTTTTCTTTGGCCATGGTAACTGCCTCAGGTTTTTAAACAGCACAGGGGTCTAGGGCATAAGTGTGCATTGAAAAATGGTGTATTATTGTTGGATCATCATATGAGGCAGTGCAAATGCATGCATTGCATATCTTTATCTTCTGTACAGCACACTCACATTCCAAGATACCTTCTCCCTGATGCCCCCGTTTGTGGAACGTGTAGATAAAATTGCTTTTGTTCACTAATTTTCATTTCTGATACTCAGAGATGAGGAAGTGGCCAGTTATTTTCACAGCATGCAGTAGCAACCTGGGTCACAGTGTTGCCAGCTTTATACTGCTTGCTGTGCATTCTGGTTAGATGCTTGCCAGATTGCCAGTCAATATGCATTGTCAATTAGCGTGTGTGCTTTTACAATTACTGTGCTTCCTGTGCTGCTGCAAATGTAGCCTGACATATACTGTAATTACAGTGCTGGCAGTCGGGAGTGTAGCGACAGGAGTGAAATATCCTCAGAGTGAGTTTTCATTAAAGTGAACTGTTGGGTGCGAATAATGCAGGAGCGGATTTTTGGGAGTGTATTGACATGTACCCACATGACACCCCATTTTGAGGCCAGTATTATGCACTTCACCAAAACTCAATGTATGCTCACTGAGTGTCAAGGAATGATGTGCCCCAACCCTTCATCGCTACAGTGTGGTACATCTTCAGGCAGCGAGGAGACCCTGGATTTGCATGTCACTTCATGGGCTCCAGTTTGGTCCTCTATTAGGACCTGTACATTTTTGAATCATTGCTCATTGTGTATTGGGCCTGCTCTTACCTAGCATCACTCAGGTATGACGGGCAGACCCACATTATGCTGAGTAATCTTTCAGCAGACAGGTAGTGTACATGTGTGCACACATGCCCCCTCCTCAGCTTACTTCTGGCCCCCTATCCCCAACTCACTTTTTTCCAGCTGGATTTCTCCACTCCCCAAACCTCATGTACCTGCTCATGTGTTCAGGTTCCTTCCTCAGATGCCTTACAAACAAACATAAATCTGTAGTCATACATCTCCATTTTGTAACAGCTTCTGCAGATCCTCACTTACTTTCCTGGGCTCCTGTAGAAGTACTACAACATGCTACAGCGACCCTTCTACTTAAAATATACCCACAATGCTGGCAAAAAGCAAGAGGCGGGGAGTTGGTGCTCATAGCCACGTTGGAAAATGGTGTGAAACAGTGCTGTATTTGGGAATCAAATCAGACACAGCACCCATGAACCACAAAGTGTACACTACTCTTCAGACACACTAATGCATTTAAACAGAATAGCTCAGTACAAAGGAGCAGAAGCTTACCTCAATACTTTTTCAAATGTGTTTATTTCATTATATATGCCCAAAATGCTAACACGCTGCCTACAAACCACTGATCCTAAAAGATACTCAACCTTCCGTTTCATCCCTAGTGGCTGCACTCAGTTGGCACTGAAAATAACTGACTGATTATTTGAAGGCCTCCATGGATGGTTGCTGGGCATAGGACAAGTCAAAAATAAGAGGCATAGAATGCCGTGAGCAGCTAAATACATTTTTATACTCATGGCTGGGGAATAACTACAGTTTAAAATCTTGGGCAGTCACTATAGTGTGCATGGTAATCGAAAGCAGTGAAATGTACATGAGTAGATATCGGACGAGTGCTGCTAAGATAAAATAAGATCATAAGGGAAAGTCTTTTAGATCAATTGTTACACTTAAATGCCTGTTTAACCTTTTAACTGCTGGTCACTGTTAGTAATTTTGACACCCTGCTGTTAGTGATTTTTCTGGAATTTGGACCCTAAAAGTACAGCTTTATATATTTTTTGTGTTTGAGATATCCTAATTAAATTTTCTGTGTGTAATGTTAGGGTGAATAGCTACACCCAGTACTAATTTTGTTTTTCCATTGTTAAAGGTAAGCAAATAACCTAATCTTGCGTATTTACCTAAAATAAAGTCATTTTCAACAAAAAAAATGTTTGTATCCTATTCATATGTCATGAGCCAAAGGTTGAGAATAAAAGCTGATTGAAGGTCACATGAAGGTTTATTTAACAGTCTGGATGTTATTTAAAGAAATTAGAGAAATAGTTCCCTGTTATTTATTCCTTTTTGCACCTCACTACATTACTGTAGTGTGTGCATTTATGGAAAAAATCTGGCAGATTTTGAAATTTTGCTGTAGACTGAAACTGTACTGGATGTAGCAAGGACAGAGGGAGGCAAAACAATGAAAACTGCAATGCAAATGTGTGTTGTAGGTGTGGACTACTGTAATGGTGGTAAAGGCACTGAATATGATAATAATGTCAGTAAAATAATTTTTTTTAGTGTCCTGAATTGTATTGTTTCGCATTATTCTGAAGTTAAAGACGATTCTTTGTCCAGGATTCCATAGTCCTTTACTGTGTGGAATAATTTGAAACACTTTCCAACACAGAATGGAACATTACAGTCAGGACAGTAGTAGTGACTCTCAGATGCTCCACCACATGATCCTCGCTTATGTTTAGACCTACTGGCTGTCAGTTCTTTTTTGGTGTGGGAGGGATTTTAACAGGAAAGTGTCTGCCAGTATGGTGAACCTCTGTCTCTGCACTTGACACATATCTTACCTTTGCAATAGCATTACACAGTTAAGCTTCTGCAAGCTGTTCTATGAGTTTTGCAACATACAGTACTAATAGTGAATGCCTTTACCATCCTTACGCTTGTAGATCACAAATGAGTTGAAAACTAAGCTGTCCACTAAGTGGAAAATAACTTTTTTTGTACCATTTTCTTGTTTTTCTGACACATGCATAATTTTTGAACATCTAGTCACTAGCATCCACTCCTCCTATCTTAATATTGTACTGCTGTACAGCACTGGTTTGATCTCTGGGGTTCCATCATGCTTGTTGCCACATGACACCATGGCCCCCTTATGCACATTGGTCAACATGTATACAGTCTGAGTTTTCTTGGGCCTTGCATGCCACATGATGGCTCTCATTTTGGGACAGTCCTCCACAACAAGAAAAGTGTTATCTCCAACATCCAGCTGTGCCTCTAAAAAGTGTTGTGGCAGTCCTAATTGGGCTTTCTTGACAGCTCCACAGAACTCACTTTTGAGGTCCTGTAAGTGTTGAACACACTTGGGGCTAGAGTAGAACCTGTCTGTGAACAATATATACCCCTGACCAGCAAGTTCACTCAATAACTTAATTACAATGTCATGTGTTGTTTGCCCTGTCATTGTAGTCAATGCATTATTCCTGATCTCTGCTGTTACTTCAAGATTATTGCAAACAAGTGGTTGAGTATTCTGTTTAAAATTTTCTTCAGCACTGTGTCTGATGGTCCAGTTAACCATAACATTTTGTACATTTTTACTGGCATACACCATGAAATTCCACACATACCCTCTCATCCACACCTTATCTGAATAGCTTTCACACAATTCATATGTTTTTATGCCAAATCTTGACTATTTCAAGGGCATATATTATTTGAATCCTAGTCCGCCTTTGAATAGTAGAAGCAATTCATCAATACCAATGTATTGGTCAGGGGTATATGCTGTCACAAACTTGTTCTGTAAGAAATCTAAATACACTCCATATTTTCCTTAGCTTGTCTGGTGATTCCATGCATATTTCATTATCCACAAAATGTAGTAATTGTAGTATGTTCAAGAACCTGTCTCTACTCATAAGTGAGTGTACAATAGGTGTGGAGAGGAATGGGTTAGTGGACCAGTAATCTGTCAGTGGCATGTTTTTTTTATCAGCCCAGTCAACAAGAAAATACTAAGGAATGCATACATTTCAGAATGACTGACTGTTTTCCAGGAAGAAGAAAGAGAGAATTCAGACTTAGTTTTATTACTCAGAAATTGTTTGGCACTTCTGTTAGTTTCTGTACAGATTACATTTATAATGCTGTCACTACCATCAAGGTCTGACTCTGAGAAGAATGTTTTAAAACACTCAAGTGGTGTTGCATTATCAGGAAAAGGGACATTAATACCCAGAGATCCTGTGAATTCAAAAGGTTCTACTTGCTGTTCACTTTCATGCCACATAATTTCAGCTGCACTTCTCTGATTTGCCCCAAGTAGTATTTGTAGCTAAATTTTGCTGGGCTTGTCCATTGACTCTCCTCTTCCACTGCCTCTTCCTCTTTCTCAGGTATTTATTATACCCCAGTCTTGTTTCCATGACCTCACCCTTCCTCTCTACTGAGACTGACTCTCCTTCACTTGTGGAGTCCCATACCCATTCAATCCCAAGCTTTGTTCTTCTTCACTGTCTGTGCTTTCTTCCATACCAGATTGCCTATCAATATCTGATACTGTTACTTCTACTGTTTCACTTGATGCCATTTCCTGCACTTCAGTAGATGTTGATGGACAACTTTAAACTGTTATTTGTTGATCTACGCCATGTACTGTGCTTCACTCTCTTTCATTGTTTTGCTTGCCTCGTCCCCTGCAATTTTCAGTATTGCTGACATTTTTTGTTAGCCTTTGTTTGTTTATTTACTTAATGGGTAAGCACACTGGAAAACTAGTTCCTTTTACAGGTGAGACCCACATAAAAAACATACATATACAATACAATAAACATACATTTACATTACAAATATAGCAGTCTTTGTTACAAAAAAAAAATTATCATAAAAAACATTTACAATTAAATTGTAATTCAAAAAACATCCTTAATTCATCTGCAAACACATTATCAGAACGCAACTGTTTTATATCACAAGGAATTTAATTCCAGATAGATGGCTCAATATAAGCAAAGGCTCTCTGTCTGCATTTAGTTCTCATAAATGGTATTTTGAGAACCAAACCATCTGTCCTATATCTGGAAAAGTAGCCCTCATTATACGGTCTCAACAGATTGCACAATTTTTGTGGGACTCCTGAATTAATAATTCTATGTGTAAATTTAGCTACATAGTAATGGAAGTTCAATGAAACTGGAAGCCAGCCTATCTCTTTCAAAGTTTCACAATGATGAGACAATTAAGGATAATTTAAAGCAAATTTAGCAATCAATTGAAGTAAAGTAGATTTCCTAGAAATTATTGTCGCAGAAGCAGTATCAGTTACAATGGCAGCATAATTTACAATAGGAGCTAAACAATGATTGGAAATAGCTAACCTAGACTCCATGATAAGGAATGAACGAATTCTGTATAAAGGGGCAATTCTACAGTGAATTCTCAAAGTTACCATCATAAAATGAGGTTCATAACTTAAATTAGAATCTAATAAGACCCCAAGATACTGAAATGTATCCACTTGATCAAACAATGATCCATTAAGAGATTTGACCTTCCTCTACCTCTTACAGTTGTGTTTGTTTTGTCCTCTTTATTTGCCATGCCTTGACATGTTCCACTTTCTGTGACTTTGTCAGGATTTATCCTGCCTCCCCCTCCCACACTTGTGACAACTGTAGTATTTTTGTATGCCCTGCCTCATCCAATTACACTTATTGTACAATCATTTGCCTCCCCTCATCCCCCTAAAGTTGTGGAAACTATACTGTTTTTATTTGGCCTGCCTGGTCCACTTACAGTTTGGCTGAATTTATTTACCCTGCCTCCCCTACACTTCTGGTGCATGCGTTACTGGTATTGGCCCTCCCTTACCCAGTTGTGCTGTTTTCTGGTAACTCAGCTTCTGAGTGTGACTCTGAGTATGAGTCTGAGTCACTATTTGTGTCCCCAGCAGAGTCACTCTCTGCAAATATTTAATCTAGAGCATGACTCACAGTGAACCTTTTTCTTGAAATGGTAGACTTTTCACAGGAGATTTACTAAAACTCAAAAGAAACAATCCTGGTGCTGCTGAACTTGGGTCTAACAGGCAAATGATACAAGCTTTTCATTTATTCTACTGCTACAAGGCCTCACTATTTATTTTGCTATTTTTTGTTGATGGACTTGGATGGAAAGGACAGATTTATGCAGTTAGAGGAAAATGACTGCTTACAACTGAGTACTGACAAGAAAAAAGAGGCTATTCTTTTTTATCACAAGGCTTCAATATTTATTTATTAGCTGTTTGTTAGATGGAGACACCACATCAGGACCACTATCAGTTCAATCAATTGAGGTTTATCACCAGACACATGAGATAGCAGAAGTTTGGGAGGTGTCAATATTTATTTATTAGATGATTCTTTGATAGACTGATAATAAAAATTGCTGACAGGGGATAAAGAGACTGTTCTTAGATGGACTGAGGAAAATGAATGCTGACTCCATTGTCTTTACAAATTGAGCAGACAGAAAAAAATAAACAGTTCTTTGTTTACTATTATTTTTTACTACTACTGTTCAAGCTTGCTGTATTTATTTAGTTGCTTTGCAGATGGAGTGAAAATGAAATTCAATATTAGTTCAGTCAGGTATAAATGAATATGTCATCCTGGTGATCACAAATGAAGCTGTCGGGATACATAAAAACTATGTTGGCCCTTTTTGTTTGCTTGCATGCATGTGAAAGAAACATAGTGCCACCATACAAATTTTCATAGGTGTGCCACCTCGCTTCCAATGCCCTGATCCTTCTTGCAGGCACAGCCTTGCTGCACCAGTAAATGTCCGAGCTGTCTATGACAGCAGTTCAGATGCAGTGGTGTACAGTTGAAAGCTAAAGACCACTATAATCAGCAGTGGTAATGTGTAGGTAATTTACACACTGCTGTCGGCAGTATGCAAAGTGCCTACACTCAGCACTGAATGTGAACAGGTTTCATAGACAGCTCCAATTTTTTCTACTTTCCCCCCAACAAACACGCAAGTAACATGCTGGGAGCCCACCCCAGTGTGCTCATGCACTCCCCCCTGCACACCTTATGGCCGACGGGGGGTGCCCAATCCCCGGTCGGTTCCACTGCCCCCCCAAACAGACTTCCAGGTGCCATACTGGGAGCCCACCCCAGCATAGCAAAAGTCTGTATGGCCGATGGGGGTGCCCAATCCCCCATTAGCTCCACTGTAACCCCCAAAACACTAGACTTCTAGATGCCACGCTGGTAGACCACACCAGTGTGGCAAATGTCTGTATGGCTAACAGGGATGACCAGTCCCCGTCAGTTCCACTGCCCCCCAAAAAACTTCCAGCTACCATGTAGGAGGCCAGCCCCAGCATGGCAAAAGGTCTGACATTGTCTCCTGAAAAGAAAAGAAAACACCTGTAAAAAAAAAAAAAAAGATCCTCATTGACTGTCTTGCCCCTCCCCAAACCACACCCACCCTCTGTACACCCACCTCCCCACATCTCCCTGACCCCATACTTACCTCTGAAGCCCAGCATGATGATCTTCAGTGGACCAGCAACACGTCTGTGCTCTTCAAAGCTGACCGCTAACTGAAGAAATGCAGGTAAGCTGTATAATGGCATAAATTTAGTTTTTTCAACTTTGGTGCATATCTCAGCCATTTTGGGGAATTTTTTCACCACATTTTCAACATGGGGTTCTTGGGGCCCCACCTCTTGAACTCAGACACTGTCCTTTTGTTATTCCATCCTGAAAGGTGATTTTGTGGTCATGGTGTGGAACCACCTTTCGGGACTGTGTAACAAAATGACAGTGTCACTGTTCATGAGGTAGGCCCTCCCCAAAACCCTATGCTGAAAATTTGGTGAAAATATTCCCAAACATGACTGTTTTACAAATGTGTATTGTGCAGTTCCTATGCATGCTCATAACTTTGCAAATGTTTTATATTTTCACTCCAGATTTTCAACATTGCCATTTTACCACACCTCCTTATGAGCAGTACAGCTGTCATTTTTTACATCTTGCCCAAAATGTGTTTTCATGCATGTAGCACACAATAGCGCAGTTGGTATGCGAAATCAATGTTCGGGACAGATTAAGAAAATCACAGTGACACTGTTCATGAGCAGAGGTCTTAAAATGGCTATGTTGAAAATTTGGTGACAAAAGTCCATAAAATCACTGTGTTACGAGCATGCATAGCACAGTTTCCATGTACCCTTCAAAGTTCACGAATTTGTAATATTTTCAGTCCAGATTTTCAACACTGGCATTTTTCCACACCTCCTTATGAGCAGTACAGCTGTAATTTTCACACCTAGGCCAAAATGTGTTTTTGCACTTCCGGCGAAGAATAGTGCGGTCGCTGTGGGAAATTAGTGTTCAGGACAGATTACGAAAATCACAGAGACACTGTTCATGAGCGGAGGTCCCAAAATGCCTGTGTTGAACACCTGCTGTAAAAAATTCCCAAACTAATTACATTATGGGTGTACGTTACGCAGTTTCTACACACGCCCGTGACTTCACCATTTTTTGTATATTTTCACTCCAGATTTTCAACAATGGCATTTTTTACACCTCCTCATGAACAGTATACCTGTCACTTTTCACATCCTGTTCAAAATGTGTTTTTACACCTGTAGTGCCAAATGGCACAATCACTGTGCAAAATTACCTTTCACCTAATGAACTGATAGTGTCACTGTTCATGTGGTGGGGTCACAAAAAGCCCATGTGGAAAACTTAGAGTAAAAATATCAAGAAACGCCCAGGGTATTAGGGTTTTCAACCATAATGCAATACCCTGTAGGGACTGACAGGCGTCAGGGATGTGACTTGGGAATGTCAACAGTAATGCTCATGCCATTCCACCCCCACTCCCACCCTGCAGCCAGTGACAGGCATCGAGGTGCGCCTTGGACTCTTGGCCCCCAGAGTTCACCCCGTTCTCCTACACTGCACCCATTTCAGGGTATTTCCTTATGGAATGAGGTGAATGTAAAGCCCAAACACCCCAAGGCACACCTCGACACTTGTCAGTGTCCGAAGGGTAGGGTGAGGTAATATGTCGTGACCGTCACGGGCACACCCCAATGCCTGTCCATCTCTCCAGAATGAGGGTGGAGTTGGCATCAGTTCAATACTTCAATGCCATTCCTATACTGCATCTGTCTAACTCCTGCACTTCCACTGCTAATGCCAGCAAGCAAACATTTGACATTGACAAATGGTTATTTTATTTTCTTTGTTACCTATTCAGTTTTTTTGGTTTCAGGAATGGGCTATATCAGCTGTCACAAGCTCAAATACTACAGTATTCCTGACTCTGAGAGCAAGCTGAGTGAATCTCACAGAAATGCTTTTCAGAGGGATACTGTATGGTAAACAATGGAAGAAGATGCAGTCAAGTATAAATGACTACTTAGTGCTAGTGATCACCAATAAGGGCTGTCACGATACTCACAACTGTTTTATATGTAGTGCTGTTATTTCAGTCTCCTACATCAAACAAAGTAGACATTTCACACAGAAAACAAAGATTTCTGTCAGACAGCAGATCAGAATGGAGGGCTCCTTGTGATCCTTACAACAGCCTGCTGATGCTGACAGAATCAACAAAAGCCCTTTTTATGTTGCTTGCACGCATGTGCAAGAAACATAGTGCCATCATCGGAGATTTCAGAGGTGTGTCACCTCCTCCTCCAATTCAGGCAGTGTCCTGGCAGGCGCGGCCCCTGTAAGCCAATGCATTTTGGAGCTGTCTATGACATGTTCCAAAATGCAGTGGCATACAGTTGAAAGGGGGAGCTACGCTTCAGTGAGCACCGATAAGCATAGCTCCCCCCACACGCAAGTACGCGCACCCCCTGCACGCTCCCAGCCGGGACCGGGTGCCCAACCGCCGAGCTGCTGTCGTCCCCTCAGATGGCGCCACGCTGGGAGCCCACCCCAGCGTGGGCAATCAGTTCTTCACGACGGGGTGCCCAGTCCCTGCCAGCTGAACGGCCCCCTGTCCTTGTGCCATGCTGCTGGGAGACCCACCCCAGCGTGGCAACGGTCCCATGAAGTCTTCTTTTGTTTTAAACCTGTGAAACAAAAGTAGTCCCACGGGCGGCCTCCCGACACCCCTCCCACAACTCCGCACCCACCCACTGCGCACCTAGCCTCCCCACACCCCCTCAATTTACTTCTACCTCTGGACCGTGGCATGACGATCTTCGTGAACCGGGAACACGTCTGCACTCTTCAAAGCCGACTCGCGAACTGAGGAAATGCCGTAAGCTGTATAGTGGGCTAGATAGGAGGGGTTCAATTTTATTGCATATCTCAGGATTTTTGGTTTTGTACTCACCAATATGTGGACTTCATGACGTATCACTGTCATGGCAAGATTCGGGTCCGAGCGGGTGATTTTGCGCAGTGACTGCGAAATCACCCTTCGGGCCTGAATACCACCATGACAGTGACATCATTCATGAGAAGGGGTCCCAAAAACCCCATGTTGAAAATTTGGTCCATAAATTCCAAAAAATGACTGTTTTATGAGCGTGCATTGCGCAGTTCCTACGCAGGCTCGTAAGTTCGCGAAATTTCAATATTTTCACTCCAGATTTTCAACATTGCCATTTTACCACACCTTCTTATGAGTAGTACAGCTGTCATTTTTCACATCTCACCCAAAATGTGTTTCTGCCCTTGTAGCGCAGAATGGCGCAGTCGGTGTGCGAAATCAATGTACGGGACAAATTAAGAAAATCACAGTGACACTGTTCATGAGCAGAGGTCTTAAAATGGCTATGTTGAAAATTTGGTAAAAAATTCCTAAAAATGACTGTTTTACGAGCGGCAGCTGCAGTTCCTACACAGGCTCGTAAGTTCACAAATTTTAAATATTTTACCTAGATTTTTTCAACATTGCCATTTTACCACACTCCTTATGAGCAGTACAGCTGATATTTTTCACATCATGCCCAAAACGTGTTTCCACCACATGTAGAGAGCAATGGCGCAGTCGGTGTGCAAACTCAATGTATGGGACACATTAACAAAATCACACTGACACTGTTCATGACCAGAGGTCTTAAAATGGCTACGTTGAACATTTCATGAAATATTTCATAACAATGACTGTTTTACGAGCGTAGTGTGCAGTTCCTACGCACGCTTGTAAGTTTGCAAATTTTCAATATTTGCACTCCAATGACTTCCAAATACCTAAACAGCACATAGAAGCAAGCAACATTCGGCATTGACAAATGCTTGTTTGAGATTGTACTGCTTTCACATAAATTTTCAATAAACACAAAGTTCCAAATATGTATTATATGTTCTTTTTTTTGGCAGATAGGATTGAATGGGGCTGAAAATGCAGAAGTTTTTCTGTCAGAATGCAGCCCGAAACTGAGTGCTCCACGTGGTCCCGATTACAGACTGCTGACAGAATGACAACACAGCAGATCACAAATTACAGCAGCTTCTATGTACTATTGTAACCAACCCCCACCAACCCCCTCTTGTCTAACTAGCAGGGCTGCTCTTCTCACCACCTGGCATCAAAGAGAGGGATGGGGGTTGTCATTATAGTTCAGTATACTAGTACTGGGTCCCTGGAGAGATAACGTTTGCTCACAATTATGCTAGGTTTGTACTTCTGGTCAGGGGCACCCAAGTAAATCCAGACACAGTGGAAGCAATAACAGTACTGTCCAAATGAGGCTGGGATTCTAGAGTGTGGCTTTTAATCACATACACAGAGAATAATCACAACGTGATGATGGACCCCCACAGGGCTACTCTTACTGGTAATGCAGATTACTGAGGTACAGAGAATACACACAGCAGCGAACCCTCAGGTTCTGACTTGAACAGCGAACACTCTGGTTTTGAATTACACTTGCTCTTGACTAGGCACACAAGACCAGTACTATGAGACTTTCCCATATTTCATGAGGAATTGAAAGTGACACCTTCGACCACTGAAGAGCACATACAGGCTCACAAGGAATCCAACCCATGTCTGGGTAAACTGTTTTCTTCAGGCAATGGCTAAATGCAACTAGAGAAAACACAGGTGCTCAAACTGAACCAGGAGAGGTAAACATGATTACTCCAGATGGGGAGTCTCCCACCTTTTTGCTTCCAAATTTATACTCGGCCATTCATCTGGTTAATAACACCCTCACAGAAACTTGTAGATGCTATCTTGAAATGTCTTTCACATTTAACACTCTACATTATACACTTCTGAGGTGTCAGAAAGTTAAACGTTCTGTAATTGGCGATGTCTCTTCACTAGACCCCGACTTTAGTGACATTTTTAAACAGAAAACAGTCTAGGTGACAGGATCCCTTTGTCAGAGAAAATTCACCACAAGGAATGCAGGTGCCCCAGGGCTTTTCCAAACAAAAGTCACAGGTACTCACAGAGCAGTTGAATCTCAGGCAGCTTCAACACAGTCCAGACTGGACCAGGGGATTGCCCCTGAATCCTGGAGATTGCGCCCATCCCTCCTGGGATGGGGCATTATGAAAACCACTTGGCTTGGTTTTCATCACTTCACCACTAGGTTGTACTGGCTCACACTAGGGTGAGAGACAAACAAAAACACTACTGGTAGCTCTCTGACAAGCTAAAGAGAGAGGCTGAACTACCTGCAACCACCTCCACTGACTCCAACTGCAGACTGATTCACTCTAACTGGACATTCTCAAACTATCTCCCTGCAGCCAGCTGAGACTGAAACCAGAGAATGACAGTGTGAAATCCATTTAACTGGCATTTCACCAGCTGCCTATCCCTGCCTGCCACTGATTCTAATGGGATTCTAGTAACCCCTGGGGACAAGGGGGTTACACTATGTACTTTTTTCTTTCTAGTTTTTGTGTTACTGCTTTAATATTTTATATGTACTGCTATGCTATTTCGCATAAAAAGTAAAAGTAATAATTGAATGAAAGTTTCTTTTCGGATAACTGATGAGAACCAAATGGCTTCTCCTGGTCCTAACAAACTTCCTGCTGTCTGAATAAACAAAGCCCTTTTCTGAATTATTTACTGCTTTCTCACAAAGTGTAAGTCTGTACAGAGTCTATATCCAGAAGCAGATGATTTGATACCTTTTATTGGACTAACATAGATGTAACAAAAAGAACAAAGCGCTTTAGCTTTCAGACCAAGTCCTTCCAAAGGTATCAAATCATTTGCTTCTGGATCTGTTCTTACAAGGACCAATACAACAAAAACTAAATCTGTATGTTTACATAGTCTAGAAAATGTTGTTGTTTACTTTTTAATCTCAGAAATACCAGGATCACATTCTGTATATACGCTGAGTGCTCTATGTGGTCCCAATTATAGACTGCTTACATAATTTATTTATTTATTTTGCTTTTGGTAACCAGGTAAGTGTGACAACAATGCAGATAAATTATAGCAGTTCATACTTTTTTCTTTCTATTTTTCATGTACCGCTGTAGTATGTTATATGCACTGCTATGCTATTTATCATAAAAAGCAAAAGTAGTAACTGAATGAAAGATTCCTGTCAGAAAGCCAATGTGAATCAGATGGCTCCTCGTGGTCCTGACAAAAGCCTGCTGCCTGAACAAACAAAGCCTTTTTCTGGATTATATACTGCTTTCTCACAAAAGGGTATGTCTTTACAGAGTCTAGTAAGTGTTGTTATTATTTATTTTTTCTCAGAATACAAGGATCATGCTAAAAACCACCTCTGTACTCTGCAGCACGGAGCCCCATAGATAAGCACCTCTCTGGAGCAAAATGCGGCAAATCTAAGATGACAGCCAATGACCTATGCCTATTGCAGACGTCACCACATAGGCTAGGTCTTGTGACACATGGCCACATGTCACGTCTTTGACAGATCACAGGTAGCCATGTGTCACACTAAAGCTGTCATAGGAAAATCTCACCCAGGAAGCCCAGGAAAAGAATGTTCTTACTGAGACTGAGTAAACGCACCACCCGCGGTTGTGCTAAAGCAGGACTGCCATGAGTATACTTGGCACCTGCATATAAAGGGTTAATTGTAATACTCTGATGAAATGAAACCATGGAAAGTGTTTTTTTTTATGTAAATAAATGTAACCTACCTGTGGATTGGGTTACCAGTTTTTCCATCCTCTTCCACTGTGGTGGCATTCAAATTGCTGTTTGTGACTCTGCCTGGGAGTGAAGTTTCTGCAGGTTGGAGATTGTCCTGGGGATGGTGGGCTATAAATGAGGCTACTTGGTGCCTTTTTGTGGAAACTTTCCTGTGCCAAGTATTGAGCAGGTGGCTCCATGGGAGCAGGGCCAATTGCCTGCTCCTGCCCCTGGCCCATAAATTACATCTTGGATTATAGAGGTGGTGGTATAGTGGTAGTGGTCCACATTGGCTCGTGGCATGATTGGGAGGGCAGGATTTGAACCTGAAGAGCAAGCTTTGGATATGAGAAAAGAGGGCCCATTTGGGACCGTGAGTGATGAGAGTGTGTTTTAGAAATGGCCAGAAAGTGGAACTAGTGAGATCAGGGAGTGTGTGCCACTCTGCCCCCTGACCCAGTGCCACTGTGGAATCAGTTCAGAGCCCCATCCATGTAAAGGGAGTCATTATGAGGAGCCAGCTTAAAAGAGGAGCCTAGTTGGTGGGGACGTCTGCCTCGATGGATGTTAGGAGGGAGTCAGGGGTGTGGCCTGATGGAATGATGGCTGCCTAATCTTCTCTGCTCTCCCTAGCCTGGCTGATATCTATGCTCTGGCACCATCATCATTGGACATCGAGACTCCCTAGCCATCTGTTAATGCTCGGGCAACCCCCTCCTACCAACCAGCAACTACATTCTGCGGAGTCTGACGCAATTTGCCAACTCAGCAGCACCGAGTTTCCACGAGTCATTCTGTTGTTCTAGGCCTCAGAGGTCCCCACCTGCTTGTGCCTTCTGTACGTGTCCCATAGCCTTAGCTTCGCCACAACCCATAGCTTTGATACTTGCACCAGCAATTTTTTGCCCAGGCTTTAGTTTAATTTCTCAGACCCTGAGTATGCCTGCCCAAAGCGTGTCTCCCCCACTGGTTCAGGGTGCCCACCCATCACCTCAGCCAGCCTCCGTGGGTGACTAACTTCAGTACATAACGAGGATGCTTGAAGCCATACTGGTATGGGTGGAGTATATCAGTGCATCTCTTACAGGCACTCTGGCAGATGTAAGACAACTCCAGGACAAAATAAATGTTTTGGAACAGTGCCTAGATTCCTGTGAGCAGCAGCAAATGAAAATGATACAGCGCATTCAAATCCAGGAGGAGCGCCTGGCCACGTTATGGGAAAGGGTGGAGGACCAAGAAAACCGGGCCAGGTGCAACAACCTGTGCATCTTTAAAATTCCTGATGGGGCTGAAGGCCAGTCCATGGAGAAATTTCTGAATGAATCCCTCCCTATAATGTTACAGGATAGGTGGAGAGGCCCCATGGATGTCAAAAGGGCCCACTGTATAACGGGGAGACATGATAAGAATTCTCACACTCCCCTGCCCATTGTGGCTTATTTTTTGCATTATACCAGAAAGGAGTGAAACCTGAGGGTGGCTAGGGATTTAAGGGAGGTCTGCTGGCAGGGATCTCCTGTCTCTTTCTTTCATGACTTTGCCCAAGAGACCACAGCCAGGAGAAGAGCATTGGGGCCAGTAAAGAAAATATTATACCAACATGGCTTTCAATACTGATTCTGTGGACTTACCAGCTTATTGGTGTCAAGGGATGGTAGGGAGGTGCAGGCCAATCACCAGGTGATATTGAGTGGTGGCTGAACAAATTCTGGCCTAATCTCCCATTTGCAACTACATCTCCCTGGAGGCTCTGGGACCCTCACAAAGAATCTGCCTCTGGGGGAACTCTTCTGTAGCTAGAAAGCTCTCAGAGAACTCATTAATGGCCGGACATGCAGCACCTCAACCTGGTCCCCCTGTCTCTACCACTCCTCCTGCTCGAACACAATGTTTCCCACCAGTGTTCTCACAGCCCCATCTCTCCAGCACCTCTTCTTTGCCACCCGGTTCCTCGGGGTCTGCTCATTGCCAGAGACAGTGGGCATGCAGCAGAACCCCTATACCTCAGGAGACACTGCTAAATGCCCACCCCGCCAAGATTTCCAGGGAAGACCATGCAAGGGATTCCTTTCCAGTCCAACCTGAATATCAAGATCTGCCTGACATGGAAACTGATGCTATTTTGAACTGGGAGGACTACACTGATGCCTCTTTAGTTGAAGTAGTGGATGCCTCTACCCCTGTGCAGCCTGGCCTCATGTCCTATGCTGCAGCTGTGGCTTTAGGACCGCAGTCTCCTGCTTCTACTCCCCTGGCTCCTACTGGGCAGGCCAAAGGTCCTACTGATTGACCCAGCTCATCTGAGGACTAGAATGCTCACACTGTTATTGTTTTTGATGATTACTAGCTGTTTAGGATGTTGCTGCCTGTTGCTATTTGTTGTACTGGATCTTGCCACATCGTGGGTGTGGCTGTGAGGGGGTTCGGTTCGGGCCATGCCCCCTGAGGAGTCATATCTCCTCCCTGCATGGTAAGCTGCTTCACAATGGGCAGCCTGTTTCATCACATCTGATCTTGGGCGCTTCTCTACTTAAGCCCGTAGGAGGCACCCCTCTCCTGTCTTCCCTGGTCTTCACTTATGCTAATGTTGAGTGACCAGGTGAAATGAGTTGGGCTGGTGACCCCTTTGACTCGGTGGGGTGGTAAGCTCCCCCCCTCTACTTTCCCTCTGGGTACTCCTAAGACTACCTATACTTTACAAGGTAGGAGAGGGACACCCTCCATCCCCCCCATAGTCCCCTCTTCCCATCACCCCCCTCCCTTTCCCTTGCCCCGTCTCCCCCTCAATGTCCCGGTGCCTGACCGTGGACTGCTTACCAGTAGAACAGCAACTAACTGGTTATACTCATCTCCCCCATACTGGGCTCTCAAGGTCTGTGCAGCTGAGAGTACCACTTATTTGGAATTCTCTTTCGCACTCGGCCTTGTGTCCATTAGCGTATACACGCCTGGTTACAGTTCTTCTTCCTCTACTTTGGATAAAGTTATTGTGCTTTAGCTTTTGCTCTTCTTCTAAGGTTGTGGTCAATTGATATTTGTTCTCTTGTTCCTTGTGTCCTAGCTCAACTCTTGTGTCTACAATACAGCAGCTTGACCCCTCTGTTTCTTTCTTGGTGGTAAGGGTTCATCTTGGTGCCAGAGGTGAGTGTGGTGTCCTAACTCTGGTCTTCTACCACTCCCTATGCCTGACCTGGTTGACAGTGTGAGTAAGTCCTACTCTTTTTTTCTAGTCTCTATCAGTTATAGCTACAATGGGAAAAGCACCCCCAGCAGGCACACTCTTAGTCTCCTGCAACATTAAGGGCCTGCATCATCCCATTAAACGTACCAAAGTATTGCAGCACCTCCAATCTCTTCACACTGACATCACCCTTCTCCAGGAAACTCACCTGTTGAGTAGGTCGGTACCTTGACTGAAGAAATCTTGGGTAGGGGCGGTGCATGTCAGCTCTGCTATATCTAAGGTTCGGTGTTTGGCCATTCTGGTGCATCGGTCATCACCCTGGGTGGTCGATAACTCTTGGAAGAACACTCAAGGGAAGTGTGTGGTAGTCAGGTTACCCTCCCCAGTAGGACACCTTACCATTGCCAATATCTACACCCCCCATGAAGACCATGCTGATTTTTTCCCTGCTCTCAATCAGGCGCTATCTTCCCTGGTCCTGGATGGTTCAAAAATCCCCATCCTGGTGGGAGGTGACTTTAACTTAGCATTGGACACCTTCCTAGACATATCTAAGCCCTCCACCAAGCCCACCCTTAAGCTCGGGCAGCCTTGCAGGACCTCCAAGAGGAGTGGAGCCTCACTGATTTGTGGCATAGCGATCACCCCACTGGTCGAAACTACTTTTTACTCCCATGCCCACGCCACTCATAGTTGCATTGATTATTGGCTGGCTAATGTAGAAGTGGCCCAGGGGATCTCTGGGAACAAAATCAGGACTATTCTGATCTTCGATCATGCCCGTCATCACCACTTAAACTCCAGTGGGACAACACCCATCAGGTACTAGGTGGCGCTGTAACCCCCTTCTCCTTAAGGATCCCTCGTTCTGCAGCATGATTTCCCAGACCCCTCAGGACTACTTCTCCAATAAGGCCACTGATGAAGTGCCTCCAGGCACTGAAGTCTTCAAGGCAGTCCTTAGGGGCCACATAATTACGTTTTCAGCTGCACAGAGCAACTGGTCGTGAGGCTAATCTAGCCATGCTGCAGGCTGACCTTGCAGGGCTGGAGGCGAGGTTCCAGTCCTCACACTGCCCAGCCAGAGATGGCTCCTTGTACAGATGGATTGTAGGCCTGAAAGACCAGATCAACACTATGCTTAACCACAAGGCAGAATGGCTCCTACTGCGTGCTAAGCATGCATACTGGGATGGGGGAGAGAAGAGCGACAAGCTCTTGGCCTTCCGGCTGCATAAACAACCAGCCTCTTCCCATATCCATGCTCTTCGGGATAATTCAGGGACAATAGTTTATGAACCCCAAGCACTTAATCAGGTCATGTGGTCTTTCTATGCCTCCCTCCATGAATTGCAATCTTCCCTGTCACCCTCCAGTTACAGCAGGACCTGAGCAGGTTCCGTCAGGGGCTGTCTCCACCGACCCTGAACCCTACCCAAGCTACTCAACTGGACGCCCCTCTCACCAGGCTGGAAATAAGACAGGTCTTGACCCAGATGGCCCCAGGGAAAGCCTCCAGCCCAGATGGCATGTTGGTAGAGCTCTACCGTACCCTGGGATCAAATATTACTCACCCCCTGCTCCTGGCTCTCCAGGAGGCACATGCGGTCACCTCTCTCCCTCCCACCATGAGAGAAGCCCTTATCACCCTCCTTCTGAAGAAATCTAATGATCCACTTAACTGTGCAAATTTTCAACCAATTTCCCAATTGTCAGTTGATACAAAGATCCTAGTCAAGATCTTGGCTACCAGACTCCTGGACGTTCTATCCTCAATTATCCACCCAGTGCAAGCGGGCTTTATGAAAGGTAAGCTGGGTGTTGACAACACCAGGTTGCTGCTCAATCTCAAATGGGTGGCATGCAGGTCACCCATACCTATGGCAGCACTAGCTGTTGACTTCACCAAGACCTTTGACTCACTGGAATGGAATTACCTCCACTCGTTACTCTAGCTATACGGATTTAGTTCATATTTTCATCAGTGGGTCTCAGCACTATATATAGCTCACCAGTTGCCTGGATTCTTACCAACACCACCATCTCCACCCTTTTTCCCTGCAAAGGGGGACATGGCAGGGATGCCCCTTGACCCCTCTCCTTTTTCTAATAGCCCTGGATCCCCTGATATGTGTCCTTATTTCCTCAGACTAGATCTACGGGGTGTCAGTGGGAGGCTCTTCCTATGTGGCGGCAGCATATGCTGACCATCTGCTCACACTCTCTCACCCCCAGCAGTCTCTCTCATCAGTCCTGACTATCCTCCAAGACTTTGCCCTCCTCTAAGGACTGTGAGCCAATCAGAAAAAGACCATTCTAGCCCCACTGAACACTGCTTGTTCCAGAGATTGTCTCATGGGCACTGAACTGGTCTGGGCAGACCAGTGTTTCTCTTATCTAGGGCTCTATACCCCCAACTGGTGGTCTGAATTGGAGTCATCTAATTTTTCTCCTCTTATCACTCAGCTGTTTTCTAGTGTGGAACACTGGAGCAAGTTACACCTGTCCCTACCAGGTAGAGTGGCAGCAATCTGTATGCTGCTCCTGCCACGGGTTATATTTCTCCTCAATAACTTGCCAATTCACTTTCCCCTAAACTGTTTGCCATGCTTGACGTCTCACATCCAGTTGCCTCTGGGATGGTAAGCCACCAAGATGGGGCAAGCTCAAGATGCAGGCACACTGGTCCTGTGGTGGGATGAGGGTCCCCTGGTTTAAGGGTTCCCATTTGGCCTGTATGGCAGCTTTGGTTGTTCGGTGGTTTGCTACAGGAGTGTCCAGTGACTTGTCCTGGGTTCAGCTGGAAGCTAGCCTGTCTGGTGATTGTACTGTGTGGGCGATCTCTTGATCTGGGGGTCAAGGGCATTTGTATCCTTCCTCTGACCATGATAGAGACCCGGGAGGTGTGGCACTTGCTTATGTCTCTCTTGCACACACCCTGTATGGCCTAGGTCTACCCTTTAAGGTACACCCTGCTGTGGCGTAACAAATGCATCATGGTCAGTAGCCGGTCGCTTCATTGACCCTCCTGAGAAGGGCGTGGCATTGCTTGGATGCAAAACATGTGTGTTATGGACTCAAACATCCTGCTCTCATTTGAGCAGTTGCAAGCCAAATTTCAGCTCCCCTCTACTGACTTTTGGAGATTCCTCCAGTTGCGTAGTGCAGTACTGGACCTCTCAGCCCACTATGAGGTGATAGCAAATGGGGGTGGTTAGCCACTGTTCATCAGCATCCAAATTTTCAGGATTTAATTGGCCACTTCTATAGAACTTGGAGAGAGGTGGAGCTGGATCCATCCACTACTAGTAGGTTGAAATGGGGAGCTGTCCTTCAAGGTGACATTTCTGAGTATGCATCGTCCCTCTACTTGCGCAATGCCCATAGATGTTACAGGGACACTGAAAGTCATTTTCTCCAACTTAAGATTCCACTCCATTGGTATCGCACCCCAGTGACCTTATTTTCCCATGGCCTCCTGGGGCACTGTCAATGCTGGCGATGTCGACAGCCTGAAGCCCATCTCTTGCATATCTTGTGGGTTTGTCCCACACTTTAGTCATTCTGGTCCCAAGTAACCTCGGATTGCTAGATGGTGGTAGGCTCGGTGGTGTCTCTTCAGATCTGAAACTCCTGCTGGGTGACACCTCCTCATTAGCTGCTCTTCCTGTTCCCCACCAGGACTGGCTGTTATGGTCCCTCTTAGAGGCCAAGCATCTCTTGCGTATGCATTGGTGCCAAGTGGCCCTGCCCTCTCAGAAAGCATGGCATGCTGCCCTTGCCCGCCTATCCTTGTTTGAATGCCTCTCTTATACTCATCAAGGACAGTTTGATAGATACCTGGCCAAGTGGGATGCCTATCTTCGCTCACCCTTATGCAAGCTTCCCCCCCGCCCCCACTGTAATCCTCCTGTATAAACCTTTAGCACCTCCTTTCTTCTTGGTGTATCGCTTTTTTCCCCTTATCCTCTCTCAGTTTTCCTCTTTTTTTCTCTTTTTTCATCCTCCTTTTTCTGAGTTAGATTCACTACATTGTTAATTGTTAGTGATTTGATTGTTCTGGATATGTGTGACAGGGAGCATATACTGTTTGTATGTTACAGCATTATTCACTTTAAGTCTGTATATGGTGGATGTTTTCATCTGTTGTCACATGTTGCTTCAAACTCAATAAAAAAATGTTCAGTGATAAAGAAAAAAAGGAGGGAGTCACCCATGGAGTCATGATTGTGGAGGAGAGGCTTTGTGGAGCCCCCAGGAGGGAAGGGCCCTACATCCCACCTTTGTAGATGTGTGAAAGGTACAGCCAGAAATGGGAGCTGGTAGAGGAAGCTGCTGCCATATGTCAGAGGTCCCGGCCTCTCATTCAGCTGCTGCCATTGATCCCAGATGTGGCCACCTAACCCAGGGGATCAGCTGAGTATATGTGGGGAACTTCATGACCACATGAACTGTCCAAATGAAATGCCTTACTCCAATTGGGTTCTTGTAGCCTGTAGATCAATTCTGTACATCTGTTTGTGCCTGGCCAGCAAGTTTTATTAAATTGGGATCTTCCTGTTCCTGTTTGTGTGGACATTACATTTTTTGAACTGTTTTTGGAACTGTGATGTAGCTAACCTCATTTTATACCCCACAGCCCAGCACCCCCTGTCCTAGACTGCTGGCAAGAGATACCCAGTTATCAATAAAGCCAGCTGCCGGTAAGGACAGAACTGTTTTTCTATCTTTAGAACTGTGTCTTGTATTCCACTATTATGAACTCCCTCCCATCTCGTAACATCTGGATGTCCCATGACATGGGATGGGGGGTTCAAATGTGGGGGCTCATCCAGGATCCCAACTATTAGACCCCAGGGGTACTGGGCATGAACTTGCAGGGCTGATGGAAATTTGGCCTGATTATGGGACTGTGAAGTGAATAAAATGCTGAGGTGGCTGATTTTGTGCCTCTGTACCCAAGTTAGGTGCCTTTCTGTCTGTGAGGTCAGAGTGCTGCATGTTCCAGGACATATGAGGGTTATGAAAATTACCTTGGAGGTACCACCTACAATAACTGGACTGCAGCAGGTGGCTGTGGAAATGTGGGATGCATACTGGGAGCATGAGGAGGTGTTGTGTAGACTGGCATAGTGACCTAGTGCCATTTGGGGAGTGAACAGCAGCTGAGAGTGAGCAGATGTTGGATCCTTGTCTCTAAAAACAATAACAATGGCAACTGCACCTCACAGCCTTGATGTTTTGGTCCCAGTGGCCATGTTGAGATGGCTTTGGAGTGTAGTCGAGCACTCCACTGGGAAGAAGTGTATTTACTGTGAGTTGGAGGGAGTGAGTGTGACTTTTCAACCTTTGTGTGAATGGCATTGGCAGAATCATCCTGATGTGCACATCCCTAGCTATTTCACTGGGTTGTTTGGGATAGGAGGATCCATTACCGCCATAGATATAGCTCTGTATGAGTGGGGGTGAGTTAATTTCAGCTTCTACAGCAGTTTCTCCCCCCTGAAGCCAATCAGCCATCAGAGGTCAAGCCAGATCTCTGAGTGAGGCTTCATCGGTGGAGGCTTTAAAGAGGGGTCTGAAGGCACACCTTTTCAGAGAAGCCTTTTTAGCTAATTACAGCACTGATGTTATTATTATTTATTTACTGTTGATTTTAATTATTGTATTTATTTTACAGACCCTGTATGTATTTCTTGTATTGTAATTTTGTATGTCTCTTATTCCTCTTTGTAACGCGCCTAGCGCCTCTGGGACTGGGCACTAGAAAAATAAAGATTTAGTTACTTACTAAGGTGAAGCCAGAGGCAAAACAAACTCCAAGTGAGATAGAGGGACCTACCCCATCCCCCTATTTGCCAGTCACTCAGCCTGAAAAAAAGTGATAAGAGGCCAGAAGAGCCAGCAGTACCCGTCATCAAAACTGCACAAGGAGCTGTCATCTCCTGGTTCCGGTTATGGTCACGGTCATGGTGCCAGACCAAAGTTACTGACCCCCCACGGACATTGAAAGGCCTGCCTGGCCTGGACTCTCTGAACCTGTTGCACCAGCATCCTCTCCCTCTGAGGACTGGAAGGAGTCCCAGAACATGCCATCTTCTTCCTTGAGTACTTTGGAGAGGCTTGGTAAGGTGAACACTGGTAAGGTGATGTATAAGCGGTGGAACCATATTAGTAATGAAGACCTGGCACGTGACATTCCCACAGAGCAGGAAACCTAATTTGTGATTCTGAGGAAGGACAAGGCTAGTCTGGCAGCAAAGTGCTGATGCCACATAGAGCAATGTGAGAATGCATCTAATGATGACTGAAATGTCCAGCGGTACTGGGAAGGTGTGTAGCTGCTGGAGGGACAGACCCCTCATCTCACAGTGTGCCAGACAGTACCAGCTATGCCCTTCATATGACAAAATCAATGTGTGCCAACATTGTCTGGGAGGGACCGACCCTGTTTAAAACTTTCACCCTTGTTAAGGATCTGGAGGGATGGTGAATCAAGACCTACCTGGCATGGATTCTTTCTGTCAGGCCACCACCAAGCCTCCACCATCTTATCATTTTGTCTGTCATTGAAGAAACAGTGCCCAAAGTCCATCAAGCAGCCCCCTAGCAGCTGTGACTTGAAAGGACTCTTTGCACTGTGACTGTGTTACTATTGGGTGAGATTAACCCTTTTTGTTATCTATTTTAGCTGCATTGTTAATGTTTTTTGTGGCTCTTTGTTTTATTGAACAGGTGGACTCAGCACTACACTGCTCTTTTTGCTGAGAACTGATTATTTTCCCTGCAGTCTATGATTTTCATACAGACTAAGGACCTTTTATGGACACAGTCCAGGACTTTGCACTCTGGTGCTGGATTTATCAGTAGCCAAAGTTAGAATACGTCCATATGCCGAGTACAAACATATTGTAGCCTTAACATGTTCCAGTTTTGCAGTGCTTGTACCATGCCTTCAGTTAAAATGTTGATTTTTGTGGGAACTGTATTTAAATATGATATGTGAATGTGAATCTGGTTATTGTATCTGGTTGGCAGCATTGGTAGCAGCATTGGCAGCATGGGTTTAATAGTAGTGTTGTAGATATGCTTTTGTCTGGAACACTGACACCTGGGTGCCAGGCAGTTAATTCTCATTCCTTAGTCAGTGAGTCACCAATGTACTGTGATTGGGACTCTTGAATTTTAGGTCCCATAAGTTGGTAAGGGGGATGCCCCTAGTTTTTTGATTTAGTGTATGACCTAGGGTTCTGTGCACCACGATAGAGGTGTCCCAGTGGGCCAGGGACTGGGGCTTTGTAGGGAAGTGCCCATACCCTGCAGGGCTGCTGTGGCCTGGTAGCTGTGGTAGGTGCTCACCAGGATGGAGAGCGTTTATTGGGCCGGGGGGAGTGTAACCCACTAGTGGTTTAGGTTACCAGTTTTCTTCCCTCTTTGGCTTTGGTGGCTTTCATCTTGCTGTTTGCAGCCTCCACCTGCTGGTGCAGTTTCTGCAGACTAGAGATCGTCCTGGGCTATAAATGAGTCTGTTTGGCACCTTTTTGAGGGAGCTTTCCCATGCCAAGTATTCGGCAGATGGTTCTGCAGGAGCAGGGCTGATTGCCCACTCCTGCCTCTGGCCCATAAATTACATCTTGGATTACAGTGGCAGTGGTATAGTGGTGGTGGTCCGCATTGGCTTGTGGCAAGATCAAGAGGGCTGGATTTAAACCTGCAGCTTGAGCATTGGGTATGATGAAAAAGGGCTTGTTTCAGACCATGAATGATGACAATGTTTTTGGGAGTGTCCAGAATGTGGAACTGGTGGGATCGGGGAATGTGTGCCCTCTGCCCCCCCCCGACCTGGTGCAGCTGTGGAGTCAGTTTGGAACCCCTTCCATGTAAAGGGAGCCATTATGAGGAGCAAGCTTAAAAGTGGGGACGTCTGCCTAATGAATGTTTGGGGGTGACCTGTGGAGCCATGGTTGGGAAGGGGAGGTTGTGCGGTGCTCCCGGGAGTGAATGGGTCGCATCCTGCCTTCGCACATGTGCAAGAGATACAGCCAGAAATGGGTGCTGGTAGAGAAAACTGCTACCATATGTCAGAGTTAACAGCCTCTCATAAAGCTTCTGTCATATGTCAGAGGTCCCAGCCTCTGGTTAAGCTGCTGCTGTCGATCCCCAAGTATGGCCAACAGCCCAGGGGATCAGCTGAATATAGGTGGGGGTCTTCATGATCACATGAACTGCCAAAATGAAATAACTTACTCCCATTAGGTACTTGTAGCCCGGAGATCAATTCTGTACACCTGTTTGTGCCTAGCCAGCAAGTTTCATTAAATTGGGAACCCCCTGTTCCTGCAAGTTTGTGTGGACATTCCATTTTTAAGTTCACCATGCATGCACACATAGAAACACAGAAACATAGGCTTGGATGGCAGATAAGGACCTAGTCTGCCCATTTCCCTACCTACTGGATAAGCTGCAGATCCTAGTTAACCAACAACCTATTTCTTCCTACCCCCTACAAGAATTGCCTTATATCTGTCCCATACGTTCTTAAATTCTCCCACAGTTTTAGACCCCACAACCTCCTCAGGAAGGCTGTTCCATGTGTCCACCACCCCCTTTCTTTAAAAAAATACTGAATCACATTGCCCCTGAGCTGCCCCCCCCATCTTCAAATTGTGTCCCGTTGTTCTTGCACATCTCTTTTTCTGAAAGATGCTACCCTCTTGGACTTTGTTGAGTCCACTGAGGTACTTAAAAGTTTCTATCATGCCCCCTTTCCTCAAGGAAATACATATTAAGCTCCTTTAGTCTCTCCTCATATGGCTTCTCATGCAGACCCTGCACCATTTCAGTTGCCCTCCTCTGGATTGCCTCCATCCTGTCTAAATCCTTGCCTAGATGGGGTCTCCAGAACTGGACGCAGTACTGCAGATGGGGTCTCACCAACTGTCTGTACAGAGGGATGCCAGCTTCCTAATTTCTGCTGGTGATGCCTCTCCCACACATCCCAGTGTGCCCCCAGTGCTCCCTGCTGCCTTCTCACATTGCTTGCCAACATTAAGGTCATCTATCTGATATGATTACCCCCAGGTCCCTTTCCATTTTTGTTGTTGTTACTACCTCCCCCCCCACTGTGTACTCTTCCCCTGGGTTTTTGTTTCCCAGGTGCATTATTTTGTACTTCTTTGCATTGAATCCAAGCTGCCATATTTCTGACCATACCTCCAACGTTGCCAAGACCCTTCTCATCCTTTCCATGCCTCCTTGTGTATCAACCCTGTTGCAGAACTTTGTGCCATCTGCAAAAAGGCATACTTTTCCTTCCAGTCCCTCTGCAATGTCACTTATAAAGACATAGAAACATATAGAAACTAGACGTTGACAGCAGGTAAGTACCACAAGGCCCATCCAGTCTGCTCATTTCCTTTTCTACCTTATGAATGTGCCATCGGCCTTTGCTCTGTCAATGACCTATCTATTCATACTCATCTGTATTGCTCCCTTATGCCTATCACATGCCTGTTTGAAGCCCTGCAGTGTATTCATATCCACCACTTCCTGAGGTAGGCCATTCCATGTATCCACCACCCTTTGTGTGAAAAAGACCATCCTCACATTACCCCTTAATCGGCCTCCCTCTAATCTCATGCTGTGTCCACTTGTCCTGCTTTTTTTCTTATATTGAAACATGTTAGACTCTTTCACCTTGTTAATTTCCTTAAGGTGTTTAAATGTTTCGATCATATCACCTCTCTCCCTCCTTTGCTCAAGGGTATATATATTGAGCTCTGTTAATTTGTCCTCAAATGTTTTCTGATGCAGTCCCTGCACCATTTTGGTTGCCCTTCTCTGCACTGCCTCAGTCTGGTTAATGTCCTTGTGAAGGTGTGTCCTCCAGTACTACATGCAGTACTCCAGATGGGGCCTAACCAGTGTCTTGTAAAGTGGGATTATTACCTCCCTCTTGCGACTTGTGATACCCCTACTAATATACCCCAACATCCCCCTAGCCTTACCTACTGCTTTAGTGGTCTGCTTGGATGATTTCAGGTCATCTGTGATGATAATGCCCAAGTCTTTTTCTTCCCTTGTGACTGCCAGCAACTTCCCTCTCAACCTGTAGGTGGCTTCAGGGTTTCTCTTCCCTATGTGCATGATCTAGTACTTCTTTGTGTTAAACCCCAGTTGCCACTCTTGTGACCATTTTGCCAGTTTATCCAGATCTCTTCCCATTCTGCCCACCTCATATAGATTATCTACTCTGTTGCAGATCTTGGTGTAGTCTGCAAACAGACAAACCTTAACCTCCCTTCCATCTGCAATGTCACTGATGAAGATATTGAAGAGGACTGGCCCCAGTACTGATCCCTGAGGTACTCCACTTGTGACTTGCATCTCTTCTGACTGTATAGCATTTACCACCACTCTCTGTTTTCTGCCCACCAACCAGTTTGCCACCCAGTTGACCAACATCTGACCCACCCCGAGTCTACCCAGCTTATTAATCAATCTTCTATGTAGAACAGTATCAAAAGCTTTCCTGAAGTCAAGGTAGGTGAAATCAACTGCTCCTCCTTGGTCCACCACTCTGGATACCCAGTGAAAGAAATCTATGAGATTAGTTTGACAGGAGCTCCTGTTGTAAACCCATGCTGTCTTGGATCCTGTGCTCCTATGGATTCCAGGTGTTGCACTATCCATTCCTTAAGGAGTGCCTCCATAATCTTGCTCACTACTGAGGTAAGACTGACTGGTCTGTTGTTCCCTGCCTCCTCACTGCTACCATTCCTGTGGAGTAGGATCATATGAGCCCTTCTCCAGTCTTCTGGGACCTCTCCTGAGCTCAGAAACTCACTAAACAGTTCTGATAATGGCTCTGCTAGTTCCACCCTTAGCTCCTTTAGTACTCTGGGATGTATGCCATCAGGTCCTGTTGCCTTGTCCACCCTGAGCTTATCGAGCTGTTGTAGGACCTTATCTTTTGTGAAGGGACTAGTGCACCCCCCACCCTGTGTCCATGGTGCTGAGCTGTGGGCCCTGCCCTACCTTCTCTTCAGTAAATGCTGAGCAGAAGTATCTATTAAGGATAGATGCTTTTACATGGTCCTCCTCCTCACATGCCCTTTTATCCCCTTTGATCTTAGCAATACCTCCTCTGGACTTTCTCCTTTCACTAATGTATCTATAGAAAGTCTTGTTTCCTTCTTTTACTGTTTGTGCTGGTGTTTTCTCAGTTTGGGACTTTGTCTGCCTTACTGCCTTCCCTGCTTCCCTTGGGGAAGTTTGGTATACCTCCCTATCTTCATCCCTCTTTGTCCCCATATATTACCTGAAGGCTAGCCTTTTGGCTCTGACCTTTCTGCTACTGTTTTTGAGAACCAAAGCGGTTACCTTCTTTTTTTGTATTTCCTTTTCTCTCTAACACAGTGGGATGTTTCATGAAGTATTGCATCCTTAATGCTTGTCCACATTGCCTGTACCCCCTCACCTGTATTCCTTCCTGCCAGGGCTAGCTTAACTCTGTTGGCTACCTCATCAAAGTCAGCTCCTCAAAAGTCCCATATTTTTACCTTGGAAAAGGACTGAACCCAGTACTGAACCGTGCGGTACCCCACTAGTAACTCCCCTTTCTTCAGAGTGGACTCCGTTTACTATTACCTTCTGTGTCCTGTTGTCCAGTCAATGATTTACCCAGGCTACCACCCTGGGACCCACTCACAGGCTGGCTAATTTGTTTAATAATCTTTTGTGTGGGACTGTGTCAAATGCCTTGCTAAAAGTCTAGGTAGGCCATGTCCACAGCCCCTCCCTGGTCTACTTCTTTGGTCACCCAGTCAAATAAATTGATTAGATTCATCTGACATGACCTTCCCACTGTGAATCCATGCTGCCTTAGTTCCTGAGCCCCACTGGCCTCTAGGTACTGAACAATTCTTTCCTTGGAAGTGATTCCATCACTTTCCTTATCACAGAGGTCAAACTGGCAGGTCTGTAGTTTCCTGCCTCTATCTTGCTCCCACTTTTGTGAAGGGAAATCACATCTACCCTCCTTCAGTGCTCAGGTACCACAACATCCTCCCATGATTTGTTAAAAAGGGTAGCCTGTGGTGTTACTAATTCTCCCCTTAATTCTATTAGAATTCTGCAGTGAATCCCATCAGGCCCCATTGCTTTGTCCACCTTCAGTTTTAGGAGTTCTTTCAGAACCCTTTCTTCTGTGAAAGGACTGGGATCAACCCCCCTATCTATAGTGCTTCTGTTAATTGGATTAGGTACTTCCCTCTCCTCCTCTTTTGTGAATACTGAGCAGAGGTATTCATTCAGTATCTTTGCTTTTTCACTGTTCCCCTCTTCCCACCCACCGTCCATTCTATTCAGCCTCACTGTCCCTCCCTTTGTCTTTCTTCGCTCCCTAATGTACCTATAAAAGGTTTTATCCCCCTTCTTTACCAAGTTGGCTATCTTTTCTCAGTTTGGGCCTTTGCTATTCTGACTGCCTTCTCTGCTTCCTTCTGCCTTAACTGATATAGTTCTCTGTCCTGCTCCTTCTGCATTTCTTTATACTTCCATAATGCTAACTTTTTCTCCCTAACCTTCCCCACCACCTCCTTTGAGAACCATAGTGTCTTTTTTTGTTTTGATTTGTTTATTTGCTTCTGTGATGGCAGTTTTCATGTTTTCCCATTGTTGCTCCACCCCTCCTTCTTTCCTGTTTGCTAGTGCTTTTCTAAGGCACTCTCCCATCTTGCTAAAGTGAGCCCTCCTGAAGTCCAGTACCCTCACTTTTGTATGGCTTGACTCTGCAGCTGAGTTTATAATGACCCACACTGTTGGTTGTCACTTGTTCTCAGATGGCTACCCACATCTAGATCTGAGATCCTCTCACTATCCCCATTTGAGAATACCAGGTCTAAGATTGCTCCCTCACTCCCGAGTGGGTTCCAACACTAGCTGTCTGATGCATGCCACCTGTAGGGCATAGAGAATGGCCCTGCTCTTGGATGTGGCTGCAGCAAAGGTGCTCCAGTTAACATCTGGCATATTCAGCTCCCCCATCAACAGTATCTCCCCTTTCTCTGCCATCCTAAGGATGTCTTCTATCATATCCTTGTCCATTCCCTCCCCCAGAGATGGGGGTCTGTATACAACCCCTGTGTGTACTGTGGTGCCATTTCCAGTCTCTGAGGTGACCCACAGTGCCTCCTCTCCTCCCTGTTTACTCTTTTGTTCCATTGCTTTTATTCATTCCCTTACATAGAGAGCTACTCCTCCCATCTTCTACCCTCCCTGTCTCTCCTCTAGGTTGTGTACCCTGGTATGTCAACATCCCAGTCATGGTTCTCTGTGCACTATGTGTATGTGACTGCCACGATATCCAGGCAACCCTCTTCCATCAAGGCCACCAGTTCAGGGAGCTTGTTGCCCTGACTATGGGCATTGGTACTCATGACCCTCCATTTCTTGATTGCCTTACCCATTTGGCCCCATCCCTGTCCTTATTGCCTTTGTCACTTTCTCCATTTACTTCTGCCCTTCTCCCTATCGAAGTCTCTATCTTGGTGTTTACCTCACTTGCTACCCTGATTTCTTGGGGGGGTAGGATTTCCCTGCTCTTTTCCAGTGCCTCCCCCTGGGTTAGTTTAAATGCTTTCCAGTGAAGCATTTAAACCTATTACCTAGGATCTTGGTTCTCCTCCTGGACAGATGCAGACTATCATGCCAGTATAGGCCTGCATCACTCCAGGTGGACCCCCCAGTCCTCAAAGAATCCAAACCCTTGAACTCTGCACCAGTTTTTCAACCACTGATTGAATTCCAGGGTGTGGAGTATCCTAGCCTCACTCATGCCATAGACAGGCAGCACCTCTCAGAAGGTTACTGTGCGTCCTACTTGTCTAAGGCTCCTCCCCAACTCCACAAACTCTTTCTGAACTGCTCTGATCCCTTTCCCAGCCAGGTCATTTGTCCCTAAGTGGACAATGACATCCAGCTCCCTCCCCCATGCAGCTGCTCCTGCAACTCAGAGGATTCTCTCCCTGTCCTTCCAAGCCATGGCACCAGGCAGGTGCCTTACCTCCCTCTCCCCTTCCTCCCCAGTTCTACCCTCCTAACAATGGAGTCCCACACCAGGAGTTGTTTCCTTCCACTATGGGGTCCCATGCCACCCTCCTGTGGGTCTCCTTTGTGGAGGTTCCCAGCATCCTCCTTGGTCTCCACTGCAGGTGCCTCCATAGAGGAACCACACTTTGCCAGAATGGCATATGAATTGTGGAGAGGTACAACTGGAGTGATGAACCTCTGTTCTACCACCATCCTCCTTCCTGAGCCCACTGTGGTCCAACTATTCCTCTTTCTTGGCAACATCTGAGGCAATGGCAGTGGCCCTGGTGGTCCTTGGGTGGGAGAGAAGGTCCCCCAAATCCTGGCCAACTCAGCCTGGAGATGAGCAACTTCCTCCCTCAGCCCAGAGAGGTGCCTGCAGATGGGACAACATTGTATCTTCCAGAACGTCTCCTGGAAAGCTGCTGCTCCACAGCCACTGCACTCACCACTCCCCTCATATCTTATTTCTGGCACCTTAACTGTTGTTTGGAATGTTTACTCTTTCCTCTGTTTATTTCTTTTTCTCCCTGCTTACTTACAGCCTCTGTGCCCTTTAAGCTCCTGATGTTGCTGTTCTGAGACAAGAAGTTCCTATATTTCTCAGTAGTCTCCTTTCTTGCTCAGAGTCAGACCCCCAGCAGCTGGGGGGACTGAGAGCTACTTTTTTCCTTCTAGGATGGTGAGTCTTTTGTCACTCTGTGATCACTCACTTCCTGCTCCCAAACAGGAAGTTTCTGTTGTTAGTAAAATCCTATGCCTATAATGTAGAACTGGCTGCTAAAGGTGGGGGGGGTGAAGGGGGGGAGGAGGGCAATATAGTCCCAGTAGAGAAGTATACTTATAACAGCAGCTCCTTTCCCTTGCTGTTCTCTGCCGGAGCTATGTAGGGCAGTTTTTAAATCTAAAACACATGGCTTCCTTCTAGCTAAGCCACTTCCCCTAATATACAGCTCTTTCTATACCTAGTTAATTGCACAGATAACAATTCTCTTCAGCCAACTCAGACAAACACCTAGATAACTGTAAAGATAACAATTCACTTCAGCCAACTCAGACAAACACACTAACTCTTTTTTCGTTACCCTAAATAGAAGGTCCCAGTAGTAGAGTTCTAGTTCTTTACTCTCAGTAGAGAAGTATAGTTATAACAGCAGCTCCTTCCTCTTGCTGTTCTCTGCCTGTTCTCAGTGAACCTCTTGCTATAACAGCACCTTCTGAAGGGTGTGACACTATCTATGTAATGCAGAGTGGTCTGCAAGGGGAGAGACAGTGTCACACCAATCATCAGCCAGGCTGACTGTGATGCCATTTTGCCTTGATAGGAGGAAACTTTGTCTAGTTCAAAACCAATCATATGGCAGCTTTTTCCTTTGATCTTTGACAGAGCCCAGCAAACAGCTATTTGGTAGCCTTATCAGCCTGGCTCATGTCACCCACTGTTGGTATGCATGTGCTTCACCCTTGCCACCTCACCAGTTCCTTCCCTTATTGTCTTCACTCCAGAACATGTCCACTCTCCAATTGTGGGGCTTACCTTCTGCACCTGAATGTTCCCACTGCTCACCACCGCTGGCCCAGGTCCTGTGCCACCTTGTAAAACCTTCTGTGAGCCCTGCAGTGTTTTTCTAAAAAGTGGAAAGCCGAGAGATAGATGCACAAATCGCCATGCAGTTGCACTCTAAAGTAAGAGTCCACATGGTGGAAGCAAATGTTTGTTTTAAAGCTGCTCCTGTGGCAAAATGCAGGTTCCCCTGTGCACTCAGATCCCTGAATTGCCTAATCAGGGTGCAGAGACCAGATGAAAAGGCAGCAGAAGTTGTTTTTTAAATGCACTAAAAAGAACATGTAAATAAGAAAGCAGCTGAGGCTGCTGGGAACTGTAGTTCTGCCCACCTGGTACAGTAGCATACCAATGGTGAACATTCAGCATTGACAAATGCTTCTCTTAACTGTTTTTGAAACTATGATATAGCTAACCTCATTTTAAGTCCTGCAGCTGAACACCCCCCGTCCCAGACAGCTTACAAGAGAGACTTGGCCATCAGTGAAGCCATCTGCTGGTAAGGACTGAATTGTTTCTCTACCTAACTCACAGCTGAATTTCAGGATGGTCTGCAGTGCTTGTAACTGATGAAATGGAGTCAGCTTTATGGTGAAAGGAATGTATTTACATACATCACAGTATGGTTTAGTTTTACCAGACTATTATACAAACATGCAGCCATTTATAGCAATTACTGTCAAATGCCTCTATATATTTTATAAGATCATTGTTAATTTAAAGACGTGAAAGTAGAGGAATTTGCTGAATCACAGGAACACCCAGCAGAAAAAAGAGGCTGGGGGACAGTGCTAAATATGCATTATCGATTTGAATATCACTGCCCTTAGCCCATGCCCTGATTGCATCAATGGTGTTAATGGGTTGTGTTATGTTAATATACCTATGCATCTTTAGTAAGCCTCAAGCTCCACTTTTTGTTTTTTGTTTTTGATTCTATGACTTTGCCAGCTCTTTCACGTTTATATTTCCATTTGAAAAGCATGCAGAAATAATCATTTCATCATAGGCATCATCTTGACCTTTGGATTTCACACTGGTATATAATAAAATGTACACATCCATTTTGTTTAATTCCCACTGTGTCTCTTCATCAGTTTTGACAAAAATCAATCAGACTAACATACTAACATACTAACATACTATTTGCCAGCAGATTAGGCCTTATGGTCTATCGAGTCTGCTCGAACCTAGATCCTTTAGTTGCGCCGAGACCTCCCATCCCTTGTGTCCAGAAACCCTATCATCCATCCCACCCCTGGGACAGGCCATCATCTGATACATCCACTTTCTGTGTCTGTCCCACCCTCTCTTGAAGCCCCTCCATTGTGGATCTCTCGAACCAGCTCACCAGGCAGTGCATTCCAAGGGTCCACCACCCTCTCAGTGAAAAACCTCCTCCTCTTTCCCCTCACCCTTCCACCTTCCAACTTCAAACCATGTCCTCTGGTGATACCCCTGCTTTAGTCTAAAGATCCCATCCATGTTACCTCTATTTATTCCTTGAGGTACTTGAAGACCTCAATCATGTCCCCCTGTCTCCTCTCCTCCAATGAAAACAGGCAGAGCTCCTCAAGTCTGTCCTCGTAAGTCAAATCCCCTAGCCCTCATATCATCTTTGTTGCCCTCCTCTGTACCCTCTCCAGGAGCTATATGTCCCTCTTCAAGTGTGGTCTCCAGTACTGTACACAGTACTCAAGGTGTGGTCTAACCAGTCCATTGTACAGTGGCAGAATCACTTCCTTGCTCCTAGAGGTGATCCCCCTTGCGATGCATCCCAACATCCTGTTTGGCTTGCTAGCTGCTCTCCTGCACTGCTCAGAGTTATTCATACATGCATCCACCATGACCCCTAGGTCTTTTTCCCCTGTTGAGGCTTCCAGCACCCTCCCTCCCAGGGTGTACCTGTGTTTAGGTTTCTCCGACCAAGATGCAATACCTTGCACTTGCGATATTGAAATTTAATTTCCATGTGTGAGCCCAGCTTTCCAGGGTGTCCAGGTCCTTGCAGGGCCAACCTCCCTCTTCTCCCTCAACTACTGCTCCCATCTTGGAGTCATCCATGAAGAGACTCATTTCACACCTATACCATCCCTGATGTCCGATATGTATGCATTAAACAGGATTGGACCCAGGACCGAGCCCTGTGGTACCCCACTACCAACCTCTGTAGGGTTCGAGAGCTCCCCACAGACCACTACTCTCTGAGTGCGCCAGCTATCCAGTTTTCAATCCATCTGACCATCAAAGGGCCTACCCTAACCCCATCAGTTTCTCCACCAGACCATTGTGGGGACAGAGTCAAACGTCTGTTGAAGTCCAAGAATAATACATCCACAGGCTTACCCCATCCAGTTCTGATGTTACCCATTCATAGAACTCCACAAGGTTGGTTTGACATGATCTACCTGGCACAAACCCATGCTGCTGACTATCCAGACCTCCCACCTCCTCCAAGTAAACCCCCAATCGTTCCTTTAGTATACTCTCCATTAATTTTCCCACCACTGAGGTTAAACTGATGGGTCTATAGTTTCCTGGTACTTCCTTCGACCCCCCTTTATGGATTGGTACCACATGTGCCTCTCGCCAATCCCTAGGTACCCTCCCTGTCTCAAGTGACCTGCTGAAAAGCTCCGCCAGGTGCAGCCAGTATGTCCGCAATTCCTATAGTACTCTCGGATGAATGCCATCTGGCCCAGGAGATTTGTCTTTCTTTAGGGCCTTGAGGGCAAACCACACTCTTTGAGCGGGATGGCATCATCCATGCCTCTCCACCTACTGGTCTTTTATCCTTATCCAGATGTGACACCCTGGGGTACCTTTCCTCCTTTTGCTCCATTTCTGTTGCTCCCCTGATCCCACTCCCTGCCACTTCCTATCCCTTTGTGCCTTGCTTTGTAGATATCCCATCCCCTCCTAGTGAACACAGAGGCAAAGTACTCGTTAAAATACTTCTGCCTGGTCCTCGCCCTCTTCCACCCACCCTCCTTCTGATCTCAATCTGCTGAGATGGCCTTAGTTTTTCCGCCCCCAATGTACAGGAAGAACCCCTTTCCCTCCATGTATCCCTGTGCCAGCCATTGCTCTTTACTGACTTTGCTCCCTCACCATACGTGACTTTTCTAGATGCAAGCTGGTACATTTCCTTATCCCTATCCCTCTTGTTGTTTTATATTTTTGTAAGCTGCCTTCTTTCTCTGACTGCTACCTGGACCTCACTGGACCACCAGCATGGTTTATGTGACCTTGCTCCTTACGTTTCAACTTAGCGCAGATCCTGACTGCCTCATGAAGTCCCTTTATGACCTCCCTTCTCCTTTCCACACTTGTCGTTGAGGTAATCCCTTCAAGTGATCCTTGAGAATATTTCCCATGCCCATAAAGTCTGCCCCCTGAAGTCCACTGCCAGTGTCTCTAGATCTCACCTCAATCCCCCAATGCTTATTTGAAACCAGACAGTATTGTGGTCACTCCCAGTCAGGGGTCCTGTACAACATGTCCCTTACCAGATCCCCATCTGCAGAATCACATCCAGGACATGCCCCTCCCTTGTGGCTCCATCACATGCTGTGTTAAGAACACATCCTGGAAGCCATCCAGCAGCCTCTGCTCCTTGGCCACCTTAGAGGACATGGTTCCCCAGTTTGTACCTGGCATATTAAGGTCCCCATCAACACCACTCCTTCCCCTTTGGACCACACTGGGCAATGATGTTGTCCAGCAAACCATCCTCTAGAACATCACTCATCCGGGGGCCTATATGCTACTCCCAGCTTGACCTTATCTCCTGCTGGGGATCGTGGAGTGACCCATAAGGCCTCCACGTTTCCCTCTGCCTCTTCTACCATAGCAATTTCTATGTCATCTCTAATGAACATAGCCTCCACCCCCTCTGCCCTCCTTTCTATCCTTCCTAGCATAGTGTACCCCCATACATTTAGGTCCCAGTCATGGTTTTGTTGCTTCACGTTTCTGTGACTGCCACCACATCCACCCCCATCGAACAATGGCCTGGAACTCCTGGCAACTTGTTTCCCAAGCTCCTGCATTAACTAACACTAACCCCACCCTTATCCCTGATCCTCTTTGTCGAACCCCACCCAGATTCCTTATCTTCCATCCTCCCCTGCTCCTCCTGGAAACCTCCACCTCCAGTCTGTTTCCCCTCCCCCCTTGGGCTTGAGGCTACTCCCTCATCTGGAGGGGAGGGCTCGGTCAGCCCTCCTTATCCCTTCCCCTTACAAGTTTAAACTGTCTGACAAGAGACAATGAAGGAGACATGGAGTCAAACTGCTACTGACTGATTATTTTGGTGGACTAAAATTTATTACTGGTGTTTAGGGAAATAACTAGGGACCTAATTATTAGGATATGTGAAAACTTCTGGGGTATGGGGAAAACTCATGGGGTATGGCGGGCTTAGACAATTGATTACTGGGAGCTGGGGAACTCATTAATGAGATTGAGGTCTGATTACTGGGATCTGGGAAACTGATTAACAGGGCTGGAAGGCTGATTACTGTATTCTGGAGAGCTGATTAATGGGACTGGGAGATGCTTACTGGGGCCTGGAACACTGATAGAGTTGGGGGTTGATTATTGGTGTCTGGGGAACTGATTAATAGGGTTGTGGCTGATTACGGGGGTGTGGGGGAACTGATAAATGAGGTTGGGAGCTGATTACTGGGATCTGGAAAAATGTTTACTGATTTAAAAATGAATGAATGAGGTTTGGCTGATTTCTGGGGGTCAGTGAGTCTGATTAATATGAGTCAATGATTGAGTTCCGAGGGCCAGTGTGACTGATTAATGGGGTAGAGGGGATTGATTACTGCAGTCAGGGACTAATTGCTAGAGTCTGAGAGCTAATTGCTGAAATTGGGCTGGTGATTACTGGGGCTTGGGGACTGATTATTGGTTGTGGGAGGAACTATTTACTGAGTAATTACTGGAATAGGGAGTTGATACCTTTGGAAGAGGACTGATACCAAGGGAAGAGGCTTATTTTTTTAGGGTCAGGGGGCTGATTGCTGGAAATATAGAAAGCTGCTGTGAAAAAAAAGACATGCAGTCTCAACTCAACCACACTTGGGGGTAATGGGGCTGGAACCACATATGACAACAACACAAGAGGCAGTAACTGAAGAGTGGTAATCATGATTGCTGACTGGGGTGATGGAGCTGGGTGGCCACCTGAAGCAAATGGAGGACAGGCACAGGGGAAAACATTCCAGACTAATAAGAATAAATGGAAATGGATGAAAGAGAAGCACTGTTTTGATGTAAATGTACTCATTATTAAAGAATACTATATAGAAACATTAATGTTATAGAGAAAAAAAGCCTAATTTCATTCTAATGAAACATTTGATTGGGAATGGAGGATCATAAAGCATATTTAAAAGCCTCAAATGGCAATGTTTTTAGAGTAATTTTAAGGTACATTATAAATATTATTAAGATTTAAGAGTACATTTAAGATACATGAACACAATGATACATTTTAGTGGTAGCACTGAGGTAAAAGATAAACTGAATCACAATTGTTTAAGTTTCTGTAGTACATTAGAGGAACAATACATGATGCAATGTGGCAGTCTTGAGGTAAAATTAAATTTAGCCTTGTGTTTACAGTAATTTTGGAGTCATGCAGTAACTATGGAGCTGGTACTCAAAAAGCACTAAAAAATTACTGAAAATAAGGTAAGGTACTCCGGTTTGGTAAGGGTGGATCATGGTGGGGGCCCTAATGAGCTCATTTGCATATTAGCCTCCTTTTTATTTATTTTTTAAATGAAGCCTCTACCCCATCAATCAAATCACTTCATCAGATTGTGTTTATTTCAATGACAAACTCCTTTCAGATTTTCACATTATATTTATTACAAATAATCATATATATTCATGCTCCCTTTAGATTTTCCCAGTTTTACCATTTCCAAATGATCATGCTTCTTCTTCAAAACAAAGAAGGGCTGGATACATAAACTGTAAAAATATTTATCTAAGTTTAAATAAATAAATGATAAACAGTTGTATAGGAAGAAAAAATGAATAGGCAAGGGGAACAAACCTGCCAAATTGCTGTTAGTCTGACAATTTTATGTTCCTCTACACTTACAAATCATGGCTCTTAGCATTTCTTAATTTATATATATATGCAACAGGTGTGAACAATAAATGCATGCCATAAATAATGAGTATTGTAGCTACTGTGTAAATAAAACCCTCTACGTGCATAGCAGGTATGTCATCACTCATTTACATACATAGTTGCTATATCATCACTCATTTATATACACAGTTGCTATGTCATCAGCCAATTTAGAATGTTCGCTTTAGTAGCAGTACTAATCATATTCAAATGCAAATAACTTTCAAATAAAAAAAATAGAATGGTACTTGACACAAAAGTTGTCCAGCACAAAAATATCTACAAAATGAGTGGTGTTTCATTTATAGATACCTTTTAGCTGTTGTAGAATTAGCAGAAAACAGCAGAAAGTTAAGGGTTTTTTTTGCACTTTTTGACAAATAAATACAAATAACTTTAAAATGAAAATTGATAGCATTGTACATTGAGCACAAAAGTTGTTCAGCAGAAAATTATCTACAAAACTGGGTGTTTCATATACAGATGCCCTTTAGATTTTTTTATAATCAGCAAAAAGTGGCAGACAATTCAGTTTTTATTTACTTTTTCTGAATAACAAATTCCCCCCAAATGTAAAAACAAAATAATTCTGCATCAAACTTGTTCATTATGTACTGTCCAAATGTAAAGTTAGAGCATCCATAGCAACTGCTTAGCAACTACTATGCTAAGCCAAGCTATCATGGGAAAACTACAAAAAGTCCATGTATGTTAACACTGAAAAATTAAACAATTTAAAACAAAACTCCTTACACAATGCTAAATAATCCCTATTGCATAAATGAAATACATAATAGTAACCTTGTGCAATACATGATTTATTTTCACTCAAGCTGTTTGACCTTGGGCACAGCACTCATGGCTTACACCACTTGTGAGATTACCCAAGGTCAAACAGCTCTTGTGAAAATAAATCATGTATTGCACAGGTCCCTGTTACATATCCCATAGATATATATATATATATATATATAGTTACAAGAGGTTACTGTTATAGAACTTAAATTTTCTCGAAGATACCTTATTCAATACTGATTCTGTTTCTATTTTCAATCATAGAATGAGATTTATTTGTAACTCACCAAGATAAAAGTCACTAGGCTTCAGTTCAATGTTTTCACTGTTTAAAGTAATGAACCAAAGGTAAAAAACTTGGTTTTAGTACTTAAAATGCTTCTGCAGTCATTTCTGTTTCAAGCCTTATATTTACTTTAACAATACTTATTCTGTCATCTTCCAAATTTCAAAGGAGTTGCCTGCAGAGCTAGTTACAATTTTTGCATGCCATCTCCACTGCCAGTAAGAGGAATGCCAAAACCGCCAAGGTCTGAACTTCCTTTCTTCTCAGAATTAGAAGGGTCCAGCTGCAGGTTATCAGGCTAATGGATAGAGTGATCGCATCATGAAATGATATAGCCTTGAGGCCCAGTGACTATGGAAACCACATTGTTTCCCCATAGAAAATGTACCTGAATGTGAGCATTTAGTATTTTATCTCAGTAAGTGTTTCAAGTTACAGTTAGCATACACCACAGAAAGCAATCAGGTTTTGGAGATTCCCTGCCTTATGTCAGTCATTTTTATGCATCTATGCACATTTAAACATTTTATTTCAAGAGATCCACTGAACCACTGAGGCACCAAGACAAAAAGCAGTCAGTTGTGACTCACCATAGACAGCATAGGAAGTCCCATACAGTGTACAGTTTAAAAGCCATAGTATGCACTCAGCAGCTTGACTTGCTTTTCAACAAACTCACACCTTCTTTTTTGAGCTTGTGAGTGTGTGACTGTGTGAGAAATGTCTGCCTTGATCAGCATGTCCTGTCTCGGTGCCTTAGCCATGATTGCAGTTTAGTGGAGCTTCTAAATAAATTGTTTTAATGTGCACAAATGCACAACAGTGACAAAAATGAGGCAAGGAATCTCCAAAATTTGTCTGATTGCTATTGTGTATGCAAACTTTACTCAAAACAATTACTGAAATAAAATACCACGCACTCTTGTTTGGGTGAATTTCCTATGAGAAAATGGTGTGGTTTCCATAGTGACCAGGTCGCAGGGCTACATCATTTTATGACATGATCACGCCATCTTTTAGCATGATAACCTGCAGCCTGGCCCCCTCTGCTTCCAAGAAGAAAGGAAGCTCAGACCTAGGCAGTTTCAGCTTTACTCTTATTGGTAGCAAGATGGCATGCAGCAATTGTAAATAGCTCTGCAAAAGCATTAAAAATCAAAACTGTCTGCTCCTTTGAAACATTTGAAAGGGGAGAGGGGAGAAGGTAAGCAGTACTAAAGCAAATAAAAGGCTTGAAACAGAAATGATTGCTGAAGCATTTTTAATTACAAAACTGAGGTTTTCACTTTAGGTTCCTTATTTAAAAAAGTAAAACATAGAAACACAGAAAATGATGGCAGAAGGAGACCAAGGGTCCATCGAGTCAGCCCATGAGTTTCTGAGACCTTCTACTGGTTCCATGACCTGGCCCCCTTTATGGTTTTTGTCCATCCTTATTACACAGATTTTCCGTTGCTCTATCCCACCCAACCTTGAACACTGCTACAGTCTTAATTCCCACCACCTTAGCAGGCAGGTCATTCTAGGCATCCATGACCCTTTCGGTGAAGTAGTTTCCTTAGCTCCCTCCTGAAGTTCCCACCCTGTAGCTTCCATTCATGACCTCTAGTAGTTAAGCTTTCTATCCTGTTGAATAGTTCTTTGCAGGGTACTCTGTTTAAACCTTTAATGAATTTGAACATCTCAATCATATCCCCTCTTTCTTCCTCTTCTCGAGTGAGTACATGGTAATAGACTTTAGACACTCCCTGTAAGAGAGCCTTTGAAGTCCATGAATGATTTTTGTCACCCTTCTCTGCATGGTTTCCAGCCTATCCCTGTCCTTCTGAAGGTGAGTTCTCCAAAACTGGACACAGTACTCCAGGTGAGGTCTCACTAGGGACCTGTATAGGGGGAGAATTACTTCTTTACTTTTACTGTGGAATTCCCCTCCTATGCATCCCAGCACTCTATTTGCCTCACTATATGCCTGGTCACATTGGCTCTATTTCTTGAGAGTGTCACATATGATGACCCCCAGGTACCTTTCTTCTTGTGAGATACAGAACCTGACCCCATTCGTTCAATATTCTGTCCTGGGGTTTCACTTTCCCAGATGCATTACTTTGCACTTTTTTGCATTAAACTTCAACTGCCAGACATTAGACCAACTTTCTAGTCTGTGGAGATCCTTCTGTAGGTCACTAACTGCTTCTGTATTGTCAGCTCTCCCTCCAGTCTTCATGTCATCTGCAAAGAGGACAAGGTTGCCTTATATTCTTCTCTGATGTCACTGATGAACATGTTAAACAGGACCATGCCAAAGACTGATCTCTGTGGCACTCCACTTGTGACCTCACCTTCAGCAGATTAAATCCCATTTACTGCTACTCTCTGTCTCCTATCCTTGAGCCAATTTTCTACCCACTTGACAATGCTGTTTACAGTGTCTAGATCATCCAACTTCTTTAACGGGTGCCGATGTGGCACACAGACAAAGGCCTTGCAAAAATCAAAGTAGAGGTGGCCCACTAGATGGCCCTTATCCAGCTCTTTTGTTGCCCAGTCAAAATATTTTATCTACCTATGACAAAATCATGCTGCCTGCCAACCTGAAGATCATTTCTTTCTAGATAATCCACAAGGTCCTGCTCAATTAAGGTCTCCATTAGCTTCCTTACCTCAGATGTGAGGCCAACTGGTCTGTAATTACCAGCTTCCTCCTGCTCCCTCCATTGTAGAGTGGTATCACATCTGCTCTTCTTCATTTAACATTTAATTGATGCTTAGTGGCCTTAATCTTGGTGAGCTACAAATATAAACTTTGTACTAGGATTAAAAATAAAAACTAAATCAATACTGGATAAGATACCTTCATTCTCAACTCTGTGTCCAGGACCTGGCATGCCCACCAAAGGATGCTCCTGTTCCAGTCACAACTTTCTCATTTAGCCCAGTCTCAGTGAAACAAATAGAAGACCTCCTGTTGGGACTGGACATCAGAAAAAGCACAGGTGTGGATCAGATTGATTCTTAATCCTGATTTCTTAAAATTCAGCTTCTTTGTCTAGTCTGCTCCAGTAACTCAACTTTTCAACTTATCTTTGGCCCAGGGAGTATTCCCTTCAACCTGGAACACTGCTCATGTTATCCTTTATTTAAGTCTGGTGACTCTAGTGACCTAAACAATTATAGGCCGATATTCTTGCTTCCCATCCACACTCCAAGTTACTTGAGAAAGTCATTAATATTCAGCTCAGGGAGTACCTGGAGATGTGCAATCTCTTGAATTCAGTCCAATCAGGTATTAGACTGTGTCATGGCACAATACCTGCCCTTGCAAGGTCACTAATGATTGGCAGCTTGCCTTAGATGCCAAGCATTATGTGTGTGCTCTATTCCTTGCCCTAAGCAAGACATTCAACAAGGTGGACCATGACCTACTATTAGTCAGTCTTAATAACATTGGCTTAGATTCAATAGCAATTAAATGGTTTACTAGCTCTCTTTACCAGACTGTAGCAGCAAGAAAAAGCTGATGGAGATCTTTCTCCTCTGAAAATTCTCCTGAGAGGTGTGCGCAAGGCTCTAATTTAAGGGCCTTTGGTCTTCACACTCTACATAAACAATGTTGACCTAGGCATTAACCCAGCAAGCATTCATCTCTTTGGTGAGGATATGGTCCTCTATGTTGACAGGTGCACTCCAGAATTAGCTACCAAGGACCTCCAAGAGGATTTCAATCATTTATAGCCTAACCTTCTTCATCAAAAACTCTTATTAAATGACAAAAAAAACTAAGGCAATGTTATTTTCTCCAGTTGCTAGTGCACCTAACCCCTGGACAATAGACCTTGTTCCCTGAGTAACTACTCTGTTAGGGGAGTCCATAGACTTTGTGGCTAAATTCAAATACATGGAGTTTTGGATTGACCACAAACTGTCATTCACCAGCCATATCGAAGAACTGACAAAAAAAAACTTAACAGCGACTAGGTCTGTTCTTTCGGATTAGGCATTTATTGACCCAAGACACAAAAACTAGGTTAGTTAAATGCACATTTATCCCACTTATGAATTATGCTGACTTCATTTATGGTCAGGGTACTAGCTTGATGTTATCCTAGCTTAACACCATTTACCATTGAGCAATAAGATTTATGACAGGTGTGCCGTACCATTGTTCCCTGTTCTCCCTGGTAGGCTGGTCATCCCTCAACTTCAGAAGGCAAAAAAAATGCTGCACTTTGGACCTTTAGGGCACTCACTAAGAAACTTCCACAATATATAGCAGAGACTCTGCCTATATGCACTGCAGGTAGACACTCCTTAATAAGCCTGCCATATACCACACTCATTATCCCTAAAGTGAACACATGCTTTGGTCAAGTGTCCATAAGCCATGCTCTTCCTTCTTTATGGAACAAGCTCCAAAAAACGTTGAATATGGTATTACCCACAAAACTGTCCACCTCTAAAATGCTATTTGGCACAGCTATTTGCGCACACCTTCAAAGAATGCTGTAATTTTTTCCCTGAGTTGTGGGCTTCTCTAACTATGGGTCCTTTCATTAACCATGACCACTGACTGTCTCTCTAGCCCCCACTCCCTCTTTCCTCCATTCTTGTTTCCCGTCATTCCCCTCACCTTTTGTTTTTGTACCTATTGAACATTCTCACCATACTTTCCACATGTACATATTATATATATTTTATTTTGCATATATTTGCAATGTGTATCAGTGCTATCTTGTACCAACTGTATTTTTCATGTCATTGTATTTTGCTCAATTACTGTTACCCTATTTTGTATGTAATTTACTTCCATGTTTACTGTTTTCATGATGTATGACCAGATCCACCTTAAAAGAGTTTCCTCAATGGTGTTTCACCTGAATAAATAAAGATTGATTGATTGATTGATTGAGAAAGTTACATTTCTATAACACTAACTCTTGCAACCTCCCCATATAAACACTATGAGCCATGATTTTGAATTAATCAAGTTTGGAGGAACATAAAATTAACAGATGAACAGGAATTTTGCAGGTTTGATCACCCTGCTTATTAATGTTTTCCTTTTTATAAAAATGTTTATCACTTATTTATTAAAACTAATATAAATGTTGTTATAATCTATGTATCCAGCCCTTCTTTGTTCTTAAGAAGAAACACAATATTTTGGAAATGGTAACTGGGAAAATCTAAAGAAAGCCTGCATATATGTGATTATTTGGAATAAACATAATTTGAAGAAAATATTGTGAACATCTGAAATTAGCTTGTAACTGAAATAAACATAATCTGATGAAGTGTTTGACTGACTGGTTTCATTTCAACAATATTCAAAGGAACCCATGCAAAGGACTGTTTGGCATGCAAGGCACTAAAGATCCATTTGTATGCCCATTATGTGCTCATCTGCATAAATAGTGAGACAGGTTAGCGTGGCTCCGCCCCTCTAAGTGCATGGCCCCACCCAAGTAACATATGTAACCCATATGCTATAACCAAAAGTCTGTTATGTGCTTGAAACCTATGTAACCCATATGCTGTAACCAAAAGTCTGTTATGTATTTGTCCCCAATGTGACAAGGTACCTTTGGAAATGAGCCTCTGGTTCAAAGGTTGTAAACCGATGTACAAATAAACAAATAAACAAAAGTATACAGATCCCTGGTGGTAGTAGTCCCCCTCTCCAGCAATTGTTGGCCCATTCTGTCAAAATGAAGGATCCTTGGTGCTAGTGGTACTCCCCTTCCCTCCTATCCCAACCCCAACATACACAGAACCCCCATCTGGTGTCCAGTGTCTCCCCCCCTCACTGCAATTATGCTTGTTTCTAAACTAATCAAACCTGGATCTCTCAAAATCTCTTGATGAGGAGATTCATTAGCAGGAGTAGAGGAAATTATATAAATTACTTCTATGTTCTTTAAATTACAATTAGGGCTATTTTTATCTTTTCTTTTCTTACTCCCTTTACTTTCAGCTGTAGTACCGTCTAATTATGATTCTTCCATGGTCTTGTTTCAAAAATGGCCACTCTATCTATACATTCTGTTCAAATACGCAGTATAACTTTAAAATATATATGGTATTTAATCTAAGAATACAACTAAGAGCAAAAAATAGGAGAGAGCAAGAGCTATATAAGAATTATTATCCTGTATACACAGTAAGGGAATTAATTGCCCTAATTAATTTCTACTTCTACAGAATCTTGATAAAGCATCAAGGGTGACACAAAACGAAGATGTCTGTGTGAGGGGTGCTACTTTTTGTAATAAACCCATTGTTTTTATCTGATTTACAGCATTTTTGTCTGTTTTCTGGATCACGGTGAGCTGAGGGTTTTGTTCATTTTTTTAGAATCTATAGTACCTCTACAAAATATACAAACATGCGAACATATGAACATACGAACGTGCCAGCAGAAACAGACAACCCAGTCTATTTAATTCTGCTCAAGCATGCAACCAACACCCCTAGTTTGCAGCTGCCCAACCCCTCTCCTGTGTCATCCCTGCCATCCCCACCTCCCCACCCCCACCTCACCCTCCCTTGTTCCCTGTCCTTTGCCCTTTTGAAGCTGTTCACAGATTTACATGATACCACCCATTCTGGTAGGGCATTCCATTTTCTACCACCCTTTCTGTGAAATAGTGTCTCCTCATTTCCTTCCTAAATCTTCCCCCTCTATTTTTAGCCCGTGCCCCCGGTGACCCTCCCTCCTAACTTAAAGACCCCATCTGCCCCATCCTTATTGATTCCCCTCAGATACTTGAATGTCTCTATCATGTGCCCCCATCATTTCTATCCTCCAGGGTGTACATATTCAGGTCTTCCAGCCTGCTGTCATAGTCTCTCCCCTCCATTCCACATATCATCTTTGTTGCCCTCCTCTGCACCCCCACCTGTAGCCTGATATCACTGTTTAGGTATGGCCTCCAAAACTTCACACAATACTCTAAGTGCAGCCTTACCAGTGACCTGTAGATGGACAAGATCATCTCTCTTCACCTGGACAAAAAAACCCTCGCTATGCACCCCAGCATTTTGTTCACTTTTGCAGCCACTCTCCTGCACTGAGCAGTGTTGTTCATGGTCCCTGTTATCATTACCCCTAGGTCATTTTTCTCCTCAGTGATCCTCAGCTTAACTACCCCCCCAGCAAGTATTATCTCCTTGGGTTCTTCACCCTAAGGTGCATAACCTTACACTTCTTTGCATTGAACCCCAGCTGCCATCTCTCTGACCACTCCTCTAGCTTGTGTAGGTCTCCTTGCAGCTGCTTCCATCCCTCCTTTCCATCCACCACTGCTCTGATTTTGGTGTCATCAGTGAACAGACTTACCTTGCTCATCACCCCATTTGCAATGTCTGATATGAAGAGTCCAAACAATACTGGCCCCAACACAGAGCCCTGTGGCACCCCACTCATCACCAGCCTTGGAGCTGAGAGCTCCCCACTCACCACCACCCATTCCAGCCTGCCACTCAGCCAGCTTGTAATCCAGTATAAACTACAGTATTATTTATGGCTCTTTTAATAACATACATAAAATAGCTGTAACCCTTCTATTGGGTGTTAATTGTACTATGAGGCTTTTGTAATAGTTGCCATCTTCTTAACCTATTAATAATTAGATAATAATTTACGCAATTTTCCCATGCAGCTATGAAAAAGTAGTCTTAAATGATACTGTCAGTCCTAAATTCCCTTTCCAATCATCAGACTTCAAAAAAATCACCTTCAGAGGTTTCTGCTCATCAAAGTTCCAGATTATAAAGTTCCCTCGGAGAGCAACAGCAGCAGTAGAATCAGTATCTCTTACCCTCTCCATGATGATTCAGCTTTGTTCTATAAAAGTTAACTTGATTAAAATCTCCATATTTTACCACCTATAAATATACATTATCATTCAGCACTGGGTGTTTTATGTGCATGGACACAAACTCCCCTCAAGTTGTTTGTAGAGTGTATTAATGCATATTCAAGATGTTACTTGATCTTTCCACCTTCATTAAAATAATGTCCACCTTCATTAAAATAATGCAGTGGCTTCTTTCCTCCTCACTGTAAAGGGCATATGATGCTGTTAACTTCAGCTTTCTTGTTGATGTCATTACACTTTTTGTGTGTTACTCTTATTCCACACTTAGGTCACATGGAGGATGTACCTGCAAAATTCACATTTCAAAATTGGAAGGCCTTGCACCTAACCAGCCCTGTACTACCACTACACCACAAATAGTGGTGTGCCAGGGGGATTGTGCCACACTGGGGCTGTAGCATCCCCTAAATTGAGATTCTGAAAGCCACACTGTGTCCACAAGTTCTAGCTATGGTTAGACCAGCCATGACAGCCCCTGAGGAAGGCTAACACTGAAATGCTGGGGCTGAGTCACTGTGTGACAGCATTTACCTGTGTGGCAGTAAGTCTGGGTGCTTAAATATCTGATAATGTTCCTTACATAATGCTAAAAATCTTCATGAAGTCTGTGTTATACTGAGGGTTGCCTAGAGACTGGGCGAGGAACTAGGAAGTTGGGTGGCATATTGTAGTCCACTGTAACGCGAGGACTACTACCGCCAAATGAGTATTTTATTTTTCAGTAACAAATAGTCTTGAACCAATACGTTGATAAATTTAAACTGTAGAACAGCAGTAATTGTATTTTGTTCAGGAATTTAAAGTTGGATTTGGTGTGAGCATGGTCTCATGATCCTGGGGTGTACTTCCAGCTCATGGACCATAAAGCAGGGCACTTGAGAGAGAGAAACACCAGTCAATGCTGTGTGACATAATTTGGCTATGTGTCAATAAGTCCGGGCACTTAAATAGCTGATCATTTTCATTACATGCTGCTAAAACTCTTTGGGGAGTCTTTGTCATATTGAGGGTTGCCTAGCAACTGGCATAGAAAATAGGAAGTGGGGCAGGATATTGTAGTCCACTGTAACACCAGGACTACTACCTTCAAACGAGGATTTTATTTTTCAGTAGCAAACAGTCTTGAACCAATACGTTGATAAATTTAAACTGTAGAACAGCAGTAATTGTATTTTGTTCAGGTATTTAAAGTTGGATTTGGTGTGAGCATGGTCACGTGATCCCGGGGCCTACTTCCAGTTCATGGACCATAAAGCAGGGAACTTGAGAGAGCGGAGTGAGTTTGAGTGGATGAGCATGTATTCATTCACACAGAGATGCGTGCAGAGACACGTGCATCTTAGTGCATGTCTTGCATGTCTGGCATGGACCAGGGGACCAGGGCCAAGCACTATATCTGCCATTACATTGAGTAAGTAACCAGAAACTGGTGACTTTAATACACAATAAATTAGCTCATAATTGATTCCAGCCAGGGATAAAACAGATAGTGCCAGGAAGCAATAGGAGTGAATAACCTAAGGCATCACTATAATGAAAATGGAACCATATCCCATCTGAGGACTTCCTAATTATACTGTACAGTGATGGTACAATACAAAAATGCAAATGTCGTCTAATGTATGTGACAAATATAACTGATATACATAGTGAAGATTTCATCTGCCAAAAACTCCTTGACATGGGACAGTTAATTAGGTAAGTGAAAACTCTAAAGGAGCAAGCTAACAGGCACTGCAAAAACAATAAACACAGTTCCCAAAGAAAAACATAAAAGGGATGGCCACACAGAACTGAATGATAATAAGGATTTAGGGGAAGGTACCTCAAACTCTGGTGACCTATTAGATTTGGAGGACCAAGAGTGGACACTAGTCGATAGGATGCCCAGAAAAAGAGGCAGAAGAGCTCTTGGCAACTCAAACTACCTCTATTCAACAGATTTGACCCTCTCACTGAAAAAACTGAAGAACCTAAATGCAAAGTTATTGTAACTGATGACTCCATACTGCACAAAACTGATAGCATAATATGTGATCAGGATAGATCAAATAGACAGATAAACTGTCTTCCAGGGACAAAGTCCAAAACATAATGAACATATTACCAAATGTCATTGAAAAACAACCTAACACTTAAACTGTAATAGTGCGTGTGGGGGTGAATAATATAGGAAAACACCATGAAAAATATATAGTGATGGAAATAATGGGTCTAACCAAAACTGTAAGGAGCTATGGCCAAACTCCAGTAGTATCAGGAATACTGCCTCTGCTGAAATGTCATCAAGAAAAAAAATACACAATACAGTGAATAAATACTGGACTTCTGAACAGATGCATGGAAAAGGAATAACCATTATGGATTCTTGGGAAGCCTTTCTTAGCCGAAAACAATTATATGCAAATGATGGATTGCATGTCAGTGCAAATGGGGTAAAAACACTGGCCACCATAATTAATAAAAACTTGACCAACAGACTTTTAGACTAGTTTTGGGAAGGGGGGAGACTCTAAACAGCCTCAGTCCAAAAAGAAAGTTAGAACATAAAAACAGAAACTAAAATAGACTGAAAAAGGCACCCAAAAATCTAACAAACTTAAAATGTTATCTAGCAAATGCTAGAAGTTTACAACACAAATTAGAGGAACTAGAAGCTTTATTGTGTAAATTACATAATGAAATTGACATGGCCCTCATCATGGAGACATGGTGGGGAGAGAGAACATATGGGGAAAAGAGATAAGAGGATACCAACTATACCATCGCTCTAGGATAGATAAACAAAGGGAGGAGGATTAGATGTAGATATAGATTCCACTCTGCTGACATCAGAGATAAAAATAAAAACAAAAGAAAACAATACTGAAACCTTATGGATTAAGATAGAAACAGAAAACAAAATAAACATTATCAAGCCAGCCCGGTGGCACTGAGAGTTGAGGTGCTTGATGCCACATCTCACACCACACCAGTGACCCATGTTCAAGAATGGGCATGGGCCATCAGGGGTCGGCAGGGAGGAGAAGGATCAAGCATCCGGAGGTCTGCTCTCCTTCTCTGGGGAGGGGGGAATTCCCAGTGTCAGCGCTGACTGCCATCTGGCAGAGACTGGGAGACATGGAGCCTTGCTACTGCTACCAGGGGCGGAGCTGGGGACAGACGCTCACACTCTAGCACCATTGCATGTCTGTAGCTACAGGGGATAAAAACCTCTAGACAAAATGCCAACCTTTGTGTATGAGCTGGCTCCAGTACCAGACCCTCCAGCAATGACAAGTCCACCTTGGCAGCCCCACTCTTGGGGGGGCATCCCTGGGTGAGGATCATTGGAGCCTGGCAAACCCGTTCGCTGGGCTAGGAGTGCTGGCACCATACAGAGAAATGTTAAAAATAAACAAATAAATAAATATTATTATAGCATTGTGTTACAGACCACATAGAACAAATCAGGAAATATCAGAACAGACATATAAAGATCTAGAAACTGCATGTGAAATGGGGCAAGTAATATTTATGGGGGATTTAAATTATGATGACATTTCATGGGAAACATCAGACAGTAGGCTACCAAAGTAAAGTGTTCCTACGATTGACAGCAGACCTTAGCCTAAAACAACACATACAAATGCCCACCAGAGATAAGCATATATTGGACATTGTGCCAACCACAAGTGTTATCAATGTAAACAATTGTGAGATCTGCAAATCATTAGGGAAACAGCAATCATAACAGCGTCCGTTTCAGCTTCCAAAAGTATGCCCCAGTAACAAAAGGAAGAAGAATCATTTATGACTTCAACTCAGCAAATAGTGACCTGATTCACAGGGATCTACTGCAAGCTACCTAAACTGGGTTAACAAGTTTAGTGGCAAATCCAAATCAGAAATGTGGAAAATATTTAAACATGTAATAGTTGAAACTTGTAACAGGCACATAAAAAAGGTAAATAAGTATGATGACAAGCGCATTCAACCAAAATGGTTGACAAAGAGAATAAAAATCCTGCTAAAAAGAAAAGAAAATTATATAATGAATATAAAATGAATTGCTCAGAGGACAAATGGCACCAATATAAAAACATCCAAAAAAGATGCAAACAAATGATCCGCCCAAAACCAAACAGAGAACGAAACATAAAATAGCAAGCACAGCAAGTAAGGATGACCTAAAAAACTCCTACAGCTATGTTAATTCTTTACACAGTAATAACACAGGGTTAAGGTCAATTATAACAAACAACACTCAGACAGGCGCCACAAGAAATAGTGAATATCTTTAACTCTTATTTTGGATCAGTATTCACCACTAAATCAGAATACCAAGCAGACATACCTACTGGTGAAGAAGTAAACATAGATATAACTGATGAGCAAATAATAAATAAAATGAAAACTCTAAGAAATGCACACTCTGCAGGGCCAGATAACATCTCTGCTAAGCTTCTAAAGCTACTATCACCACATATAGCAACTCCCCTTAGACTAATATATATGAAATCTATAACAGAGAGGGCGATAACTTCTGATTGGTTGGCTGCAGTTGTGGTCCCAGTACACAAGAAGGGCAGTAGGGCTGACTTCACTAACTGCAGACCAAGTTGCTTGACCTGAGTGCCGGGTAAGATATTAGAATCCCTTTTAAAGGACAAAATCCAAGAACATATAAAACAAGCATTTGTCAATGCTGAATGTTGATTGCGTTGGTCCATTGAGCTCGCTCACTGCCCCTCTGTCACTTGCTCATTCTGTTTCTCCCAGTGCTGCAGGCTGTTATTTTGTACTGGGCTCCTGCCTGCATTGGCACCTTTTTCTGCCCACAAAGAAATCCGCAGCTGCCCGGACAGAGCTCCGTTGAGGTCGCTCACTCCCCCTCTCTCACTCGCTCATTCTGTTTCTCCTGGTGCTGCAGGCTGACCTTTGTGCTGGGCTCCTGCCTCTGTTGGTGGCTTTTTCTGCCAACAAAGAAATCTGCAGCAATCCCACACAGGTCTCGTTGGGCCTGCTCACTCCCCTCTCTCACTCGCTTGTTCCGTTTCTGCCAGCGCTGCAGGCTGCCATTTATACTGGGCTCCTGCCTGCATTGGCACCTTTTTCTGCCACAAAGAAATCCGCAGCAGTCCTGACAGAGCTCTGTTGAGGTCGCTCACTCCCCCTCTCTTACTCGCTCGTTGCTTTGCTCCTGGTGCTGCAGGCTGCCATTTTATACTGGGCTCCTGCCTGCATTGGCACCTTTTTCTGCCACCAAAGAAATCAGCAGCTGTCCCAACAGAGCTCTCTTGAGGTCACTCACTCCCCCTCTCTCACTCACTCATTGTTTCTCCTGGTGCTGCAGGATGCCATTTTGTACTGGGCTCCAGCCTCTGTTGGCGGCTTTTTCTGCCCACAAAGAAATCTGCAGCAGTCCTTACACAGGTCCGTTGAGCCTGCTCACTCCCCCTCTCTCACTCACTCATTCTGTTTCTCCCACCACTGCACGCTGCCCTTTTGTACTGGGCTCCTGCCTCATTGCCACCTTTTTCTGCCCACAAAGAAATCTGCAGCAGTCCGTGCAGAGCTCCTTTGAGCTCACTCACTCCCCCTCTCTCACTCACTCATTCTGTTTCTCCCACCGCTGCAGGCTGCCCTTTTGAACTGGGCTTCTGCATGCATTGTTGCCTTTTTCTGCCCACAAAGTAATCTGCAGCTGCCCCAACAAAGCTCCTTTGAGCTCACTCACTGACCCTTCCTCACTCACTCATTCTGTGTCTCCTGCCACTGCAGGCTGCCCTTTTGTACTGGGCTTCCTGCCTGTGTTGGTGGCTTTTTCCTGCCCACAAAGAAATCTGCAGCAGCCCGACTCAGCTCTGTTGAGCTCATTCACTCCCCCTCTCTCACTAGCTCATTCTGTTTCTCTAGGAGATGCAGGCTGCACTTTTGTACAGGGCTCCTGGCTGCATTGGCACCTTTGTTTGCCCACAAAGAAATCTGCAGGTGTTCCAACACAGATCTGTTGAGGTCGCTCAGTCTCCCTCTCTCATGTGCTCATTCTGTTTGTCCTGGCACTGCAGGCTGCCCTTTGTACAGGGCTGCTGCTGCTGCTGCTGGTACCTTTTTCTGCCCACAATGAAATATGCAGTAGTCCCAACAGAGCTCCGCTGAGCTCGCTCACTCGCTCATTCCGTTTCTCCCGGTGCTGCAGGCTATCTTTTTGTACTGGGCTCCTGCCTGCATTGGCAACTTTTTCTGCCCACAAAGAAATCTGTAGCAGTCCTGATAGAGCTCTGTTGAGCTCACTCAGTCCCCCAGTCTCACTCGCTTGTACTGTTTCTCCCACTGCTGCAGGCTGCCCTTTTGTACTGGGCCCCTGCCTGCATTGATGCCTTTTTCTGCTCACAAAGAAATCTGCAGCAGTCCCAACAGCACTCCATTGAGTTTGCCCACTCCCCCTCCCTCACTTGCTCTATCATTCTGTTTCTGCCAGTGCTGCAGGCTGCCCTTTTGTACTGGGCTCCCAAGCACTGATTTCCCACTGCGACTGTGCTATTCTGTGGCAGGAGTGCAAAAACATATTTTGGCCAGGATGTGAAAAATGACAGCTGTACTGTTCATAAGGAGGTGTGTGGGTTGTGGGAGGGGGGCAGGGAAACTGAGAGAGATCGTTTCCTTTTTCCACAGGTGAAGAACAAAAAAAAAAACATTGCAAGACTTTTATTTTACAGGGCATGTGCCGCGCTGGGGTGGGCTCCCAGCATGCCAACAGAGTGTTTTTGTTGGGGGGCAGCTGTAGTCGACAGGGATTAGGCACCCCCGTGGGCATAAAAAGGGGGCACAAGAGACAGGAGGGATTGGGCACTCCTCTGCACAAATCTACTGGGTTTTCGGAGGCATTATGCCGATGGGGAGTGGGCTCCCCACTTCCTTTGCTCAGAAAACTGGGGAGGGCAGCAAATAATGCAGATGGGAGTGGGCTCCATTGTCATCAACATGAAAGTACAGGGTTAGGAAACTGAAGTTGATGGGGATTGGGGCCCCAGTAGCAAACAAAAACTGTTCTGGGAGGCATGCTGCCGAGGGGGATTGGGCACCCCCTCGGCACTGGGGTTACTTAATGTTGTTTGTGAACACGGCAGCAAGCCACCGCCATGTTCACAAACAGTATTATACTTGGCAATGTTCCGCCCAGCAATGATGGGTCACTCCTTCACTGCAGCGAATGGCTGACCCTGCAATGACGAGGCGGCCCCTGATTGTAGCAGCTGAAACATTTCAAGGTGGTGGCATGCTGACTGAACTAGTGTCAGCAGCAGCATGCCATGGCACTGGGGAAAGTGGGCCAAGCCTTTAAAGGCTGTGGGGGCACTGGCCACAACAGTGCCGAGCCACCACAATCTGCTTCTGGAAAGTTGCCGCAATATGTTTCTTACGCATGTGTGCAATCAACATAAAAATGGAATATGTCAGATACTACCCAAAATGGATTTTTGTCAGGAAGATCCTGTGTGACAAATCTGCTATATTTTTATGAAAAGATATCTGCAGCCCTGTATGAAGGTAGACCAGTTGTTTGTATATACTTGGATTTTTCAGAGGCCTTTGACATGGTCCCACACAGGAGAATCATACAAACCTTGATTGACTGTAGGATAGATCACAAAACAATGAGTTGGATACAGGGTTGGTTGAGGGGTAGAACTCAGGTAGTGAGTATAAATGGTTACCAGTCCACCCAGGTACCAGTGACTAGTGAAGTGCCCCAGGGCTCTATTTTGGGTCCAGTGCTCTTTCAGTTATTCTAGCAAAACAAGGGTAAAATGCATCAGTGTGGGTAAGCAAATATGCAAATGACACAAAACTAGCATGTATAGTGACAAGTGAGAGGGATCACCTCAGACTACAAATGGAACTAGATAATATGGTACGATGCACAGACTTGGTTGGAAAGAGCTTCAGTATGGATAAGTTCTGTGTAATGTACTTAGGGTGTCATAACAAAGAAGCAAATTACAATATGAAGGGCTCCCTTCTTAGAAAATTGAAGTAGGAAAAAGATTTAGGGATCATAATTACGAATACACTCACTTACGAGTCACACAGTAATGCTCAAGTAGCAAAAGCTAAAAAGGTAATATGGACTATTAAAAGAAACTTCAGGAGTTGTGATGAGGGGGTGAATATGCCATTGTATAGATCATACGTGAGGCTGTTCTTGGATTATGGAAGCCCTCTATGGGGAGCAATCAAAGGGGGGACACTCAGACAGAGTAGAAAAAAACAGAGATAAACAACAAAGATGATCTATAATTGCAAGTGCTTATCATATGAGGATCAGCTGAAAAAGTTAAATCGGATTTCTTTACAAACAAGATGGATCAGGGGGATATGTTATTATGTTATGATTTAGTGCAAGATAACCAACTGCTCCATGAACTTAACTTAACATTCAAAAGTAATAATAAATGCACCAGAGATAACCAGCTACAGCTAAAACCAAACAAGGTCAATATTGAAAAAAGAAGGGCCTTTTTTACACAAAGAGTGGTGAACCCCTGGAAAAGACTCCCCATGGACGTCATATTGAGTAAAGGCAAAAAACAATTTAAAAGGAACCTTGATAAACATATCTTAAACATATCTTAAATGGTAACAACTTATCTTTTATTATAGGTGAGGGTCAAGAGTGCATATGGGCCACCACCTCTTTAACTCCTTACACCTTAGTAAATTAGTTCTAACCAGGATTTATGAATTGTGAACATTTTTCTTTCTGTTACTTTGTCAATTGTCATTTGGCAATAAAATTAATTTGCGTTGGATACTGCCTTGAGGAATCGCTTATTTCAGCACAAGTTACTGGAGTACAACACTGTATTTGAACTTACTGTTTAGAATTATGGGTTAGCCACCTGCTTGGAAATGCACCCCATTTCCTCTATGTGAGCAAAGGTAAAAAACATTTTTGGAGATTTTTTGATAAGCTGGTCTAGCAGCCTTTGCACCACAGGTCAATGCTGTGCCAGGTTGGGAGAGAAAACTCTAAGTGCCTTATCAGGCTGTGTGGGCAAACTTACCTGTCACAGTGTCCTAAGGTGCAATGATTTCATTCACATATCTGGAATGTGTAGTACGGTAGGGGCTGCACACCCATTGGCTCATGCTGTGTACCAGTGGGCGTGACAGCCCTATCGAGGTGTTAGTTGGTGGACGGCAGGGTGGCAGGCAGGTGGGGTGCCGCGCCCACTGGCTGACGCGGGGTGCCCAGTGGGTGGGGGGTACCACTAGACCACCAGGGATATTGAATTGTTTTGTTTACAAATACCCGCAATTGGGCACATAGCAGTCCACTGGACCACCAGGGATATAGGATGAATATTGCTATTTTTAGACAGATGCCCATGATCCAGGCACATAGTGGTCCACTGGACCACCAGGGATATGGACAGATATTGCTATTTTTAGACAGATGTGGCGCGTCGGGCACATAGCAGTCCACTGGACCACCAGGGATATAGGACGAATATTGCTATTTTTAGACAGATGCCCGCAATTGGGCACATAGTGGTCCACTGTACCACCAGGGATATATTTATTTATTTTATTTATTAGCTTTTGGTAACTGGGTAAGTGCACTAGGCAACAAAGCTGCCTATTTTCAGGCACGACTCAGGAGAGTACAGGACAATGTATACATCTTACAGTAGCACGTCATGACAATAAGGTACCAGTGGAGCTGGGTTTGTAACATTTTTGGTGGGGCCCTGGGGTCAGGGGTCAAGTCCAACCCCCTGACCCAGGGGTCAAAACCCCACCCCTGACCCAGGGGTCAGAGGTGAACCACCTGGTTCTAGCAGTCAAAGCCCCGTCCCATAGGCTAGGGTCAGGGGTCAACCTACCACCACCAGGGGTCTACGTTACATGACATACAGCCTTCAGCCTACCAGATGTACTCCTCAGTGGGGCAATCAGGAACCCTGCCAACTGCTCCTTGTGGGAGTAAGCTGTGGAGGAACCTGTCTGGAAGGTGGCAATGTTGGATGCTAGGAGCTGACTGGACTGCACAGTGCCACCACAGGAAGAGAAAAAAACATATATGTGCACACACACACACACACACACACACACACACTCACACACATTATATATAGGATAATGGATGGGCAACTATGTACAACCAGTGTGTTGTGCCACCGAGGGGTGCTGATTCCCTGTGACCTCGAGAGTGAAGCTTGAGAGGTCAGTGGGAATTGGTTCTTCAAGGTGGCACAACACACTGTTTGTGCCATAAAGTTGCCCATCCGCTATTCTATATAGTGTATGGGCATCAATGCCTATTTCGGACACTGCCCTTTGTTTCAGTGAACTGGAGGTTGGGGGGCACTTGAGGGTTGGTGGTAGGCTCAAATTACTGACAGTGTACTGCAGATGTTTCTGCAAGTTCAAGTTTAAAAATCAAAAACTTCCAGCTTAACTTGGCTTGGGGAAATTAAGTTTGTGGCAGCATTCCAAGTTGTTCTGCTGCAGTAGTGACATCAGTACTGCTGCAAAACAGCATAATGATGTCACTTCTGCAGCAGAACAAGCATATTCCAGGCATGGAATTCCACGCATAACAGCATTCCACCACAAACGCTATACATAAATCATATACTGTATATATCTGTATGAAATACACAATGGACTGCAGTGGAATAACACATTTATCTCCACCAGTGAGTGGTAATACTCAAAACTCACGAGTGGCGAAGCCACGAGTTAGTTATAAAAGTCTTACCACTCATATGTGAGATAAATGTGTTGTTCTACTGCAATCCATTATATGTTTGATATATACACCATCTATAGTGTTTTTATTGGTGTTTTACTTTGTTTTAGCTTAAAAGTGCCTTTCTTTCCGTTGAAAGTTCCCTATCTGGCCCGTTGCTCTCTGTGTTCCATTTCAAGATTCTAAGTGGAAATAACATATTCTGAAGTATACAAATGGTATTCTAAGTTATGTTAAGTGAAGATAAATATTTATCTAAAAATAAATCATGTTATTTACCAAATTTATTCACCACTAGTGTTATAGAAATATAAACATTCATACATACACACACACACACACACACACACACACACACACACACACAACGCACAGTCCTTTACAGCAGGATTTAATTAAGGCTGGCAGTGTAGCCTAAAGGTTCCCTTGGTACATCCAGCAGGCCTGGCTTTGCTTCCCAAGGCTCCACTTGCAATCTGTAAAAACTTGAGAAAGCCAATTAACCTTCTTGTGCTCACAGAGTCAATTTTTAATGACAAGACAAAAAAAACCCTATTGCATCACTTCTGCACTGCACTTACATGCCCTACCAGTGGATCCATGTCTCATTATGTAATCTGTGTTCTTGCAATCTGCCCCATAATAAAGTCCCACTGATATTTAGGCAGTGTCAGTGGCTCAGTAGGTAGCACACTGTTCTCTAAGACTGGGAGATCAGAGGGCTGTGGGTTCAGTTCCCACATCTAGCACTTGAATTACATCTGCCATAAACTTCTCTATATTATGAGCATCCAACAGTATGCCATTCCATTCATGTTGGGACTTTATTATCTAGCCAATGACATAATGAAACATTTTAGCAGCAGCTGCAATAAAGTCAATATACCCCTTCCACAGTTGCAAATACTGTCCATTGATACAACCCCCCAGTGAAAAATCTATCGGTCAACCCAATAGGATCTGAATATGATTTAATTCTGGCCCAAAGGGGTACAACTCTTAGTTCACACTCTCTCAAACACTGTAACAAGGATCTTTCCAAATTCCCACATCTTGTGCAGGTAGCAGTGGGAGACCTATTCATCTGAAACCATCTCAGTGAGGTAAAATGCAAATTATGTATAATTTTGAATTACATTTAATGAGATGTGTCCTATTTTATGTACTTAAGACAGATCCAAACATATCCTCTGCCAATTATCTGAAGACCAATTGTTGTGAACCTGGCAATAGAAAGATGCCCAACAAGCAGGCTGGGTCCAATGCCTGTATTGATTTATATAATGCTGTTACAACTGGTGTTGAGACTTGGGCAGCAACAACACTGTGCTCAAGAGCATTCAAAGCTTTGCCCTCTTCATTGGGCCCGGAAGGGGGGGGGAGACATCATGAGATAATTGCAATATGTTTAGATCATCCAGTTAGGTTAGGTACATCAAATAATTGTTGGAATATTCAAAAATGAGATTAGGCATCCCTCAAGTAAGAGTTGGGCCACTGAGGTAAGGGGGAACCATAGCTAGAAATTGATCAGTTATCAGACGATAGATCGTTTTAAAATTTAGACTATCAGTTTAAGATGGGCTGAAACCTCATACAAAATCAGTGGAGTCTGTGGCGATGTTGGCTCACCACATTGGCTGGGACATTATTTAGGTTAGCGGTTCTGCTGCTGCTGACAGCTGCCTACCTTTGCTGGAGATGATGCTGGTTGCTGGCTGCTAATGCTCTCCTCCACTTGATCTGCTGCTGTGTGGTGGTGCCTCCGGCTACCTGGACCAAAATACCCGACCCAGCCACTTCTAAGCCTGCCTGCCTAAACCTCCCTAATCCCACCCGATGCGCTTCAGTTGCCCACTCGCTCGACTCCCCTTCTGCTGCAGCACTAGTCTGCTGCTCAGCCTGGCCCTCCTTCTCTTGAGTGGTTGTTGCTGCTTCCTCAGGTTTGCTTCTCTACCCAGTGCCAGTGGCCATCCATATCCGGATCCCAGCTGTCCTGGTTCCATTCCCCGATCACTAAACCCCAGGACCTCCCTTTCCCTCCACGCTGGACTGACCGATGACTCCTCTGAGCTCTGACTACTATAACTGCTAGGCAGGCCTAGGCTGGCCCTGCCTGCTGCACTGCCTCGCTGCTGGTACTACATGGAGTCCCGGACTCACAGCCGATTGCTGACTCCCGCCACTCTTTGGCCATTCCTCTCTGGCTGGCTCAGCTGTCAGCTCCTCTCTTTTCTGGGCAAGCTGAACACCCAGCCCACCACCTCTTCTTCTAAGCTGCCGTGCACTCCTTCCCACCGCATGAAACGGAAACTATCCTCACTCTCCCGAGTCCTCTCACATACAGCCCTAACGCACGTGTATTGTGCCCAATATAAGCCCTCCTCTCTCCCCCCTCCGGCCAATCACAATGTGACAGTTGAAAACTGCCAACCAACCAGTCGGAGTGACACTGACAGGCACTGATTTTCGGGGGGGGGTGAGACAAACTAAGGTAACAGACAACGGCAAAGAAAGGCGCCTAATTTTAAATAATGACAGCCGCACCTCCAGTCCATTGTTCCGCCAGCACAATTAAACAGTGGGGGCAATGAGCGAGTGGGCAGGGGCACACAGTCTGTCACAGTCCAGCAGAGGGGCATCCATGAGAAATCAACCGGGGAAAAAAATATAAAAAGGCAGTAGATGTGGCAAGATATTGCTGGGGCTCAGCCCAGGTCAAAAAATATTGTTGGGGCCAATCCTCCATGGGCCCATACAATCCGGCACCTATGTAAGGTACACAGGACAGCAGGAGCAGTAACAACAAATGTAGGTTATTAGAGCAGTAAGTAATAATACTCACTCAAATACAAACATAATAGGTTTATGCAGAACAAAACTGGAAAAGCACATTGTCGTGCCACGAATAGCAATAGGGTGAAAATAGGTTACAAGCACTTGCAGTGGCCACCGTCATGCAGGTGAGAGAAAAAGAACTTTTAAATTCCGGTGGGAGGCAGAGTTTTTAATGTGTAGGGAGAGGTTCCAGAACTTAGAGCAAAGTGAGAGAATGCCTGTTCTCCCATTTTTGTAGTGCAAAGTCTGGTTGAGAGCATAGGGACAGTGGAGGATCTGAGGGATCGGGTATGGGAGGCAGGAGTCAGCAGGTTCGCCAGTTTGTCAGGGTGAGGAGGTCTAGTCAACGAGTCAATAAAGCATCCCAGTGAGTAGGCCCTTAGATCCTTGGGTGATAGCCAGTTTAAACCAGAGTAGAGGAGGCAGTGATGAGTGAGGTGAGGGGCAGTTAAGGTGAATCTGCAGATGTTGTTATATACTGTATCCCATTTACTGAGTATAGAAGAGTTGGCAGAATAGATAATGGGAAGGGCATATTGGAGCTGGGGTAAGAGAATTCCCCTAACCACTGCAAGTCTGGCCGAGGGAGTGAGGGAGTGGCGTACATGATAGGCACCACCAATTTTTGCATTGACTGCTCGGCAAACTGTGTTGATGTGTAAAGACAGGTTGAGGGACTGATCAAGTGTGACCCCCAGATATTTGATGGACGACATGGTGGGGATGGGGGAGTCGTCAAGGCAATGAACCAAGAGTCTGGGGGCAGTTGAAGGCAGTTTTTTTGTAGAGCCAAACAGCATAGCACAAGTTTTATCCTGGTTAAGGTTCTGATGGTTGTTTAAGAGTCAGTGTTGAAGGACCTGAAAGTCATTTGAGACAGTGGAGTTGATGACATCTATTGATTTGGATCCGGAGTAGAGTACTAGGTATTCTGCGTACATAAGGGTGCAGCTGTGTTGGGAGAGAGCAGGGATATCATTTAGGAAGAGGAAAAAGAGGAGAGGACCAAGTGTGGACCCCTGTGGGACTCCACATGAGATGTTTATGTGGGAGGAGAGAGTCTTGTGGAAAGCTACCACCTAAGTGCAAGTCCAGGTAGCTGTGGAACCAGGATAGAGTCGGGTCTGATGCACCAATACTTTAGCTTCTTAGGTGAGAGGTGATGAACCATGTCAAAATCTTTGGACAGGTCAATGAAGAGGCTCCAGTGAAAGTCCATGGTCCATATTGCATTTTATGTCACTGGTAAGTTGTATCAGAGCCGTAGTGGTGCTGTGGTCTGGTCTAAACCCGTGTTGGGAGGGGGTTTGGAGATTAAACTTGGCAATGTGTTTAGCAAGTTGGCGATGGACTATTTTCTAGAGGAGCTTACTGAGAGTAGGTAGAAGGGTGATTGGTCGGTAGTTTGTCATGAGTTTGACATCACCCTTTTTGTAAATCGGGATGTTCTGGCCATTTTCCAGATAGATGGAACAGTGGACGATCGGATCAAGAGGTTGAAAACCCGCGTGACAGGCTTGGTCAGCCATGGTGCAGAACTGCTTGAGGATACCAGGAAGGATCATCGGCCTTACCCCCAGTTGCAGGGGTAGGTTAGAGCTTGGCGTGTACTTCTCGGTAAGAGGTTGGAGCCAGCACAAGGGTAGGTGGAGTGTAAGATAAGGAAGGGACATGATGATGGTAATCTTGAGGCAGATTAGTCTGGGATGCACCTGGAAGCATTGAGAAGAGGGAATTGAAGGTGTTGGCAATTGTACTTGGGTTATTGCAGTGAACCCCTTGAATGTTCATGTCAGTTGGGGACTGCTGCTTTTCATTGCCAAGAATTTCCTTTATTTGGGCCCAGTACTTTTGTGGGTGATTGGAAGAGGATTTTAGGAGGTTCTTGTAGTAGGTACTTTTGGCAAGGCGAATTTCCCTTTTGCATTTATTCCACGAGGCTAGCCTTGCTTGTAGAGCAGAAAGCAGCTAACTAAAAGAAGCTACATTTTCTTCTTAATTTAAAACTTATATCTCAGTAGGAGTCAGTGTCAGTTAAGATTAAGTAGACAGATAACTTTATTAGAAGTAGAAGGGTCTTATTTAGGGTTAAAAAAAGAAAAAAAAAAGAAAGGCAGTGTGTGTTCTGAGCAGGGAAAGGTACTGTATCAGGTGACTTTGCTAAACCAGTAGGAGGAAAGTGAGCTTACCTGGGGGTGTGGTTTGACACTAGAAAAGCAGGTAGAGTCAAATTACAACTTCCTGTTGCTAGCCTTTTCTTACCAGTGACCTCCATCCACCTCACCCACCACCCAAAGCCAGTTCTACTTTTATAGCCACTGGATTTAACTGTCAACAGAAACTTCCTGATTGGCAGTAGGAAGGAAAGGATCATGAGAAACATTGGTTTTATCAACCCTGAAGTGAAAAGTAGCTCACTCCCCCAGCTGCTGGTAGTTTGATATTGAGCAAGAAAGAAGGAGACTACTGAAGAAGATAGGAAGTTGCTGTCCCAGAACAGGAAGGGTGAGAGTTGTAAGGAGAGGAGAGTAAGCATCAGAGAAACAGTAAAGGGACACAAAATAAGACATGATAGGAGTGGTGCAGTGCAATGGCTGTGGGGCGGCAGTGTTCCAGGAGACATTCTGGAGGCTGCGATGCTGCCCTATTTGCTTCACCTCTCTGGTCTGAGAGAGGATGCCCGTCTCAGGCTGACCTGGCTAGGATTCATGAAACCTCCTGCCCCACCCAGGACCACCAGGGCCAATGCCACTACCTCAGAGGTTGCCAAGAAAGAGGGTGGCTGGACCAGGTGGGCTCAAGGAGGAGAGGTGGTGGAACAGAGTTGCATCCCTCCAGCTGTACCTCTTCACAATTCATTCACTCTTCTGGTGGATAGTGGTTCCTCTATGGAGGCACCTGCAGTGGAGACCATGGAGGATGCTGGGAACCTTCACAAAGGAGACCCAAAGGAGGGTGACATGGGACCCCAAGGGAAAGGAAAAACTCTGGTGGGGACTCAATCATTAGGGGGTAGAAATGGGGGAGGATGGGGAGAGGGAGGTAGGTGCCTTTCTGGTGCCACAGCTTGCAGGGACAGGAAGCGAATCCTCAGGATCATGGGAGGAGCTGCACAAGGGAGGGAGCTGGATGTCATTGTCCACCTGTGGACAAATGATCTGGCTAGGAATGGGATCAGAGCAGTGCAAGAGGAGTTTGTAGAGTTGGGAAGGGCCTTAGACAAGTAGCAAGACACGGTAACCTTCTCGGAGGTGCTGTCTGTCTATGGCAAGGGAGATGCTAGGCACTTCTCACCAGGAATTCAATGAGTGGTTGAAAAACTGGTGGAGCTCAGGGTTTTGACTTCATTGGGGACTGGGGAGCCACCTGGAGGAATGCAGACCTATACTGGTGCGATGGTCTGCATCTGTCCAGAGGGATCAGAATCTAGGTGAGAAGGTTTGAATGCTTCATTGGCAAGCATTTAAACTAGCCAAGGGGGGAGGCACTGAAAAGGACCTGGGAAATCTGAGCCTCCCCCACAAAACATGGTGATTAGTGAAGTAAACACCAAGGTACAGAAGTTATTAGGGAGCAGAACAGATTTAAATGTAAAAAAAGGCAAAGGCAGTAAGGACAGAAATGGGGCTAAAAGGGTAAGGCTATCAAAAAGTGGAGGGTGATGAGTACCAATGCCCATAGTCTGTGTAACAAGCTCCCTGAACTAGTGGCCTTGATGGAAGAGGGTTGCCTGGATATTGTGGCAGTCACAGAAACATGGTACACAGAGAACCATGACTGGGATGTCAACATACCAGGATACACAATCTATAGGAGGGACAGGGAGGGTAAAAGAAGAGGAGGAGGAGTAACTCTCTATGTAAAGGAAGGAAGGTATCAAAGCAACAGAACTAAAGAGCAAACAGGGAGCAGATGAGGCACTTTGGGTCACCCTGGAGACAGGAAATGGCACCACAATCCGCATGGGGTTGTAACAGACCCCATCTCTGAGGAGGAATGGACAAGGAAAAGATAGAAGGCTTTCTTAGAATGGCAGAAAAAGGGAGATATTGTTGATGGGGACCTGAATATGCCAGATGTTAACTGGAGCACCTTTGCTGCAGGCACATCCAAAACAGGGTCATTCTTGATGCCTACAGGACATGTCTCAGACAGCTAGTATTGGAACCGACTCAGGAGGAGCAATCTTAGACCTGGTACTTTCAAATGGGGATGGAGAAAGAATCTCAGATTTAGAAGTGGGTAGCCATCTGGGAACAAGTGACCACCAAACAGTGTGGTTCATGGATAAACACAGCCATACAATCAAGCCATACAAAAGCAAGAGTACTAGACTTTAGGAGGGCTGACTTTGGGAAAATGAGAGAGTGCCTCAGAAAAACACTAGCAAACAGGCAAGAAGGAGGGGTGGAGGAACAATGGGAGTGATCAAAACAGCCATCACAGAGGCAACAAGCGCCAAGTAAAAAATCAATAAAACACAACGAAGGAAAAACCGCTATGGTTCACAAAAGAGTGGCAGGGAAGGTTAAGGAGAAAGGGCAGCTTTCAGGAAATATAAGGAAACACAGAAGAAGCAGGACAGAGAATTTATCAGTTAAAGCAGAACGAGGCTGGGAAGGTAGTCAGAATAGCAAAGGCCCAAACTGAAGAAAGGATAGCCAATTCTGTTAAGAAGGGGGATAAGACCTTTTATAGGTACATTAGGGAGCAAAGAAAGACCAAAGGAGGGATACTGAAGCTTAATAAAGGGGAGGGAATGTGGGTAGAGGTGACAGTGAAAAAGCAGGGTTACTGAACGAATTTTTCTGCTCAGTATTCACAAAGGAAGAGGAGGGGGAGTTACCTAAACCAAACAAGAGAAACACTCTGAAGATGGAGTCGATACCAGTCCATTTACAGAAGAAAGGGTTCTGAAAAGAACTAATAAAAATTGCAGGTGGACAAAGCAATGGGGCCTGATGGGATTCACCAAGAATTCTAAAAGAACTAAGGGTAGAACTAGTGACATCGCTGACTACTTTCTTTAACAAATCATGGGAGGATGGGTGGTACCCAAGGACTGGAGGAGGGCAGATGTAATTCCTCTTCACAAAAGTGGGAGCAGGACAGAGGCAGAAAACTACAGACCAGTTAGTTTGACTTCAGTGGTAGGAGAAATGATGGAATTACTTCTGAAGGAAAGAATTGTTGAGTACCTAGAGGCCAGTGGGGCTGGGACCCGAGGCAGCATGGATTCTCGATGGGAAGGTCGTGTCAGGCGAATCTAATAGATTTCCTTTGACTGGGTGACCAAAGTAGTAGATCAGGAGGGGCTGTGGACATGGCCTACCTAGATTTTAGAAGGCATTTGATACAGTCCCACAAAAGATTAATACACAAGATAGCCAGCCTTGGAATGGGTCCCAAGGTGGTAGCCTGGATAAAAATTGGCTAGACAACAGGAGCAAAGGGTAGTAGTAAATGGAGTACACAGTGAAGAAAGGAGGGTTACTAGTGGGGTACCGCTGGGTTCAGTACTGGGACTGGTCCTTTTAATGTCTTTATAAGTGACATTGCAGAAGAACTGGAAGGAAAAGTATGTCTCTTTGCAGATGACACAAAGATCTGCAACAGGGTTGATACAGGATGGAGTGGAAAGGATGAGAAGGGACTTGGCAAGGTTGGAGGAATGGTCAAATGTATGGCAGCTCAGATTCAATGCAAAGAAGTGCAAGATAATGCATCTGGGAAACAAAACCCAGGGAAGAATACACAATGGGGGTGAGATACTGACAACAGTAAAATAGAAAGGGACGGGGGTAATTATATCAGATGACCTAAAGGTGGGCAAACAATGTGAGAAGGCAGTAAGGAAGGCTGGAGGGATACTGGGATGCATAGAAGAGGCAACAATAGTAGAAAACAGGAAGTTGTTATCCCTCTGTACAGACAATTGGTGAGACCCCATCTGGAGTACTGTGTGCAGTTCTGGAGACCCCATCTCCATCAAAGACATAGACAGAGTGGAGGCTGTCAGAGGAGGCAACCAAAATGGTGCAGGGTCTGCACCAGAAGACCTCTGAAAAGAAAGACTAAAGGAGCTTAATATGTATACTCTTGAGGAAAGAAGGGAGAGAGGGACATGATAGAAACTTTCAAGTACCTCAAGGGAATTAACAAAGTCCAAGAGGGTAGCATCTTCCAGAAAAGAGATGTGCAAGAACAAGGGGCACAATTTGAAGATAGAGGGGATGGCTCAGGGTAATGTGAGGAAGTAGTTTTCACTGAGAGGATTGTGGATGCATGGAACAGCCTCCCTGAGGAGGTCGTGGAGTCAAGAACAGTGGGAACTTCAAGAATGAATGGGACAGGCATAAGGCAGTCCTAGGGGCGGGTAAGAGGAAGTAAGCTGTTGGTTAACTAGGATCTGCATCTTATCTGTTAGGTAGGAAAATGAGCAGACTAGGTGGGCCAAGCAGTACTTATCTGCCGTCAAATTCTATGTTTCTATGTTTCTAGGCTAGATAGGCTTCATAGTCAGTGTGAAGATGGGATACCTTCCACACTGCCCAGAGTTTGTCCCTGCTTTTGCGAAGTTGAAGCAAGGGGTGCGTTAGCCACTTGGTTACTATCCCTTCCACCCGGCCTGTGATGACTGGGATATGTAAGTTTTGTAATGCTAGGAGGATGGAGTTGAAATAGTCAGTTGCGTAGTTAATGTCCTCAGATTGGTAGAGAGGAGACCAGTCAATCAGACTGAGATCATTTATGAAAGCATCAGCATTCAGGTGGGAGAGGTTAGGAACTGTGACTATTTTAGGCAGGAAGGATGAGGTGACAGTGTTCCAGACACAGTAAACAGGATAGTGATCACTAACGTGTCAGGAAGCACTCCGGCTGAAGTAACATATTCCTTTTTGTTTGTGAATATCCAGTCAAGCAGGGTGGCACAGACACCACCCTGTGAGACTCTGGTGGGTACCTGTATGATCTGGGATAGGTTTGCCTTACTAATCATGGAGGATATGTTGGCTGAGCTGTTCTTGGACCAGTCAAGGTTAAAATCCCCAAGGCAGATAATGTCATTTTTGCCTATTGTTGTAATTAGGTTTTCCAATAGTTCAGACAGACCTTGTCTGGCATTTTTAGGAGGGACATAGATATAAAAAATATGTAGTTCTTTAACTCCCCCCAGAAGAAGGGGGAAATGAAGGATTTCACAATTAGATGGGGTGGGATCCTTCAGGATGGTGATGTTCAGGTGCTTCTTATAGTAGAGAGCAAGGCCACCACCCCTTTTTGCCCCCGGTCGGTCAGTACATAGCATATTGTATCCCAGAAAGGAACACTGAGAGTCAGTGACAGCAGGTTTTAGCCAGGTTTCAGTGCAGGCAAGGATGTCAGGGCAGTTCGTACTCACTCAGACCTGAAGGTCAGAGAGGTTGGCTAGAAGGCTCCTGGTCTTTAATGTGAGCAAAAGTCAGTCCGCTAGATTTAGGAAGAGAGGTACCCAGGGGTGGCAGAGATTGGAAGGGAGCATGAGGCAGACCCGGATTAACCTCTATCTCCCCGGCTAGCATGAGTGACAGGAGAAAGATCCAGATCAAAATGATATAGCAGAACCAGCCTGTAATTCTAATACAGAGCTTCGATTTCCAGTTGAGGTACCTGGCAAGTGGCTACATCCGCTTACTGATGAGAGTAGTTGGGAGAAGAGAAGGTGGAGAGGCTGTAGCTAGAATGTTGGAGAAGTAAAAGGCATTTTGTGAGTGAGCAGTGATAGTTGAGGTAGGAGTGTTAGGACATGTGAGCGCAGAGAGAATCAGCAGACAAAGTGTCCCCATTAGGAGAACCAACAGGGGTGAGAGGGACATTCTGTAGGAGGAATAAATAGTGTAGGGTAGAGATGACAGGGCAGTTGCCAATCTACGATGTGCAGACCAAGTTTTATGTTCCAGCAGTGAATGCTACCTGGCTGGCAGGTCAAAAGACTTCAATCTTTGGGGAGAGAGTAGAAACACTCAGTTTAAAATCAGGGTCCCTCTAGTGCCCGCCGAGTACAAGGAGCTAATGGAGAAGTAGGCTGATAGAAAAAAACGTGATAGCTGCAAGATATCGTAAGGTTTAACACTATAAAAGTAACACCAGCCAAGGGTGGGAGGGTATTGAGGGGCAGGCGGGGAGCAGTCGCACAGCTACTGCAGGGCCGAACACAAATCTGCTCCCTGTGTGCAGAGAGTCAGTTTGTTCAGCTACCTTGATGAGTTGCAGGCAGGGATCCAGCATCGATGGGGTGGGGAGAGCCTCCGAGGAGTTGGAATCAAGCCCTCTCTGCTGGTGGAGCGCAACGCTTCTTGCGGTGTTTTGGGGGAGCGCCCCTAGCTTGGAAAGGCCCTCGCGACCTCCTGGAGCACGGAGCTCCTTGTGGGGGGTTGGGGGAGGGCCCCAGTGCTTTGCTTCTGCTTGCAGGTACAGGACAGATATTGCTATTTTTAGTCAGATGATCGCGATCGGGAACATAGTGGTCAACTGGACTACCAGGGATATAGGATGGATATTGCTGTTTTTAGACAGATGTCTGTGATCGGGCACATAGCAGTCCACTGGACCACCAGGGATATAGGACAGATATTGCTACTTTTAGATAGATGCCTGCGTTCGGGCTGCAGGGGGCATCGGTCCCGGCGCCTGCTGCCTGGCAGGGCGCAAGGCGCAAGTCATCGGGGATCGTGCACCTGCATGCAAATGAGGCCATAATGACATGCAAAGGGCCCCATGTGCGCCTTGCATATATTATGGCCCCATTTGCATGTCAACTTTTGAATATCGTGGGTGCTGCCCATGGCACAATGGAACTTGCTCTAGTGCATCTCCATGCTCCACTCTGGCCACTTGCGCTGGTGCAGTGCCACTGCGCCATGCACGCTGAGGGTGGCCAGGGTGCAATATTCAAAGCTGCTGAGCCATCGTGCAGCTCCTTTGAATATCACTTAGTCCCCACCCCTACACAGCCAAGTTGAGCTGCGCCCAAGCTTGCGCCACATCCTGGTGCAGTTTGAATATCTGGGCCAAAGGGTTTAGTGTAACTTTCATAGAGTATAACATTCTCTGATAGAATATAACATGCACTGACACAGCCAGGCGAATGTTAAAATGTAACAGCAGCCCAAATGGACTTGACTGTGAAAAGCCTACCTTAGAGACACTTGTAAAGCAGCATGTGGAGGGACTTCACGCTTCATTTACAGCTATCTACTGTTAATGAAATGATAGTGCCACTGTTTATGAGGTCCCAAAAAGCCCATGTTGAAAATGTGGAGTAAAAATATCAACAAACACAGGGGGCATAGGGTTTTCAACCATAACACCCCACCATGTACAGACTGACAGGCATCGGGGTTGTGGCTTGGGGTCATCGGCCGAAATGCTCATGTCATTCCACCCCCACCCTGCAGCCATTGACAGCATCAAGGTGTGCCTTGGGGTCCTTGGCCCTAGAGTTCACCACATTTTCCTATACTGCACCCATCTCAGCATATTTCCTTATGGAATGGGGTGAGTGTAAGGGCCAAAGATCCCAAGGCATATCATGAAATCTGTCAGCATCTGCACGGTGGGGTGAGGTGGAATGGCATGAGCATTATGGCCAATGACCCAAAGGCACACCCCATTGCCTGTCAGTCTCTGCAGGGTGGGGGTGGTTGTTGGCGTTAGTTCAATATTTCACTGCCATTCCTATTATGCATCTCTCTAATTTTGCAGTGCCAATGCCAATACCTGCGAGCAAACATTTGGCATTGACAAATGCTTGTTAACAATAGCAGAAGTACTGCACCCAAGACTTGAAATTGCAACCATTTCAAATTTACAACGATGGTAATCAGAAATGTATTTAAATGAGTAATAGCAACATATAACCTTTATATCATCACTTTCCTGTTCAACTTTATATGTTGAGTATTTTCACTTCTAATACACATTTCTGTTTTAGATCTTTATTTGGTAAGCTTTGCTTACTTTACTAACTACAAACAAATGAAACACACATTAGGCAGCATCTGAGGTTTTCTACACCCACACAGCATTCAAATCCTGGGGTGGCTGTACAACTGGTGGAAGGGGATCTCAGCACCTCTGTCAAACCCCTCTGATGGGCCACCTGCTTGGGACACCAGCCAGCCTGCTACAACTCTGGGGACTTTGGCACCAAGATCCCTGGTGTACCAAAATCTAGCACAGGGTCCCTGGCACACATGGAGTTTGCAACAGACAGGGCTGTGGCCCAAATTGTACCAGTCTCAGGACCCTATGAAAATTAGGCCTGTGGAGCTTCAAGTGTCTAGAAAGACTTTACTTGAACACGTGCACACTAAAAGCATTCTTCAGCTGGGGAGGACGTTTGTTCCAGGTGTTTGGTGCTGCAAATTCAAAGGCTTTTCTACAAAATACATGGCACTGCTTGATTGTGTGAGGAGGGCTTGGAATCTAATCAGAGGCTTTTCCTTATGCAAAGTTGCACGATGTTGAAAGCCAGTGATAGCCCTGCCTGCTTGAGGGACATGTTCATTTAAGCTGGTCATCCAGCAGAAATGATAGGTAGACCCTCCACAGGAGATGATGAGCCTGCATAACTTTTAAGACTGATGCAGGGTAACAGAGTGTTTTGTTTGCACAGTGGTATATGATGTCTCCATAGTCAATGGAAGGGGAAATGGCATGGAATTCTACCTGCTTCCTTATGCCAGCAATGAAGTAGCATTTAGACTTGTACAGTAAGTTGCTTTGGGCCCTATGGTTGTTAGGATGTGATCAGTGTGCCTACTGTAAGTGATACACAACAAGCCAAATTTTTAAATATTTGAATATGTTGACTTGCTGAACAGTGTTACAACCTGATGTTGTGACTGCAAGTGGATCAGCTGAATGAGTTAGCAAGTTCTGGGATCCAAACACCATAGACTTTTTGTTTTGGTTGCATTAGGATCAGGTAGTTGTTCACAGACAAGAAGGAGATTGTACTGAAATCAAATTGGAATACTCTCATTTAGCCTTGGACATTGTTGGACTGTAGTAGAATATGGTGTTATCTGTATACATATTTAGATGGCACCAACTGCTGTGCATTGGGAGGTAGTTACAAACATGGAGAACAACAGATGGTTAAGAACTGAGCCTTGAGGAACCCCAAGATTTTAGAAGGAATGTCTAAATTAATTCCTTATATGGATCCAAGATGGATTCAGTTACACAGGCAGTTTTAAATCATTTGATGGCAGGTTGGCTGAGATTTATGGTCTTGAGCATGGGTAGGACTACTGCATGATCCACCAAGTTAAAAGCCTTGGAGAGGTCCATGAAGAGTAAGGATACCATTATACATGGCTATGTGGAGATTATTGGTGACTTTGAGTAATGCAGACACAGTTGCAGCAAAAAACATGGTCAGATAGTTTATGAAGAGTCTGCAGTATTTCTAGAGGAATTCCTTGTCTGCCTGTAATGCCATAGCAGGACCACAAGAGAGATGACCTCAACAGCGCTGGAAGAAATGTCACATTGTGAGTTATTGTCACCAGAATCAGAATCATGTTCAACTACCATGGGGATGTTAATGGGGAATATGACATCATCTACCCTGTCAGTCACAGCTTTAGACTCAACTGTAGTTTTTGAAATGGTTATCTGGTCAGAAGTGGAACTTGAGGCAGCAATACTCATGCCAGCAGAAACTGCACTAACACCACCAGCTGGGACAACATCATCTCCTCCAACTATGAGTGAAAGCTACAGATTGCGCTGTAAAAAACATTGATGGAGAAATCCCTTTATTGACATCAGCTATGCAATTCTGCATACTACCACACTCTCGGACAATCTTGCTACTGGCAGCAGAGCCATGGCCAGAAACAGCTTTGCTTGCATATTTCTTTGCAGGCATTTTAGGGATCACCAAGAAAATTGTAAACAAATTTAGATTTCTGAATTTTCAGTCTGGGCTGGTGGATGTGAAGCCAAAAAAAACAACAGCTGTGGCTTGCAGATGGAGATTGGGCACTAAACAGATGCAAAAGCACAGACAGATTAAGACTGCACTGCGCAGTCAACAAGAAGATAAACCAGTGCTCACAAGTTACAATCCAGTCTGGAAAAGAATACCTTTTGCCAGTTGGGAGTGCAGTGCACTGCAGTAACAGTCCAAAACCAAGATACCACAAAGCATTATGAAATCACGCAGGTGTGGTGGATAGAAGGTTCACACTGCTGCAATTACTCTGTGGCACAATAAAATGTGTCTGATTTGATGACACACTACGCTCACACACTCTCACACACACACTACAAGTAATGCGTAACAAATTGAAAACTTCACTAATATAACCAAATCTTTTAAACAAACTGAAATTATGCACTGCTGCACCACAACAATCAGAAAAAATAGTCAAGAATTACTGAAAATATTACTGTGTGTGCATTAACACAATTATACAAGAAAACTATAACCAAAACAGAAAGACTGCCCTTTTCTCCCAGTTAATCTACCTCCACCACAGATATGCCCCTCCCCCCAAAGCACACTTCAAGTGTCTGTCACTAACATAGAAACATAGACTTTGACGGCAGATAAGGACCACTTGGCCCACTCAGTCTGCCCATTTCCCTAACTATTGGATAAGCTGCAGATTCTAGTTAACCAACAGCCTACTTCCTGAGACCCCCCACTATAATTGCCTTATGTCTGTCCCATGCATGTTTGAATTCCCCCACTGTTTTAGACCCCACAACCTCTCCAGGAAGGCAGTTCCATGCAAAAGAGTTTCCTCACATTACCCCTGAGCCGTCCCCCCTCTAACTTTAAATAGTGCCCCCTTGTTCTTACACATCTCTTTTTCTGAAAGATGCTACCCTCCTGGACTTTGTTGATTCCCTTGAGGTACTTAAAAGTTCTATCATGTCCCCCCTGTCCCTCCTTTCATCAAGGGTATACATACTAAGCTCTCTCAGTCTCTCTTCATATGGTTTCTGATGTAGACCCTGCACCATTTTAGTTGCCCTCCTCTGGACTGCTTCCATCCTGTCTATGTCCTTGCATAAATGAGGTCTCCAAAACTGCACGCAGTACTCCAGATGGGGTATCACCAACTGTCTGTACAGAGGGATAACCACTTCCCTTTTTCTACTTGTGATGCCCCTCCCTATGCATCCCAGTATCCCCCTGGCTCTCCTTACTGACTTCTCAAATTGCTTACCAACCTTTAAGTCATCTGATATGACTACACCCAGATCCCTTTCCATTATTGTTGTCGTTAGTACCTCCCCTGCTACACAGACTGAATGTTCTAAATTAGCATTAAAAATCCACACACAAATAATAAACACTATAGATGAGCACGGGAGGGTTTCCTACAATCGATGTACTAAATTTTGAGAAAAAAATGGCTCAAAAGGCTTTTTTAACAGCTTTTAGAGGGTTTGAATAGCAAAGCTCTGAGAGTAAACTGTCTCCAGCTACAACTACACACACACTACACACAGAATGGAGGCTGTGCAGAACAATCTAGAGCCCATGTGACTTGCAATCCCATGAATCACTGCAAAATTTGCCTTGGAGCTCAATAACAAGGTGAAATGATGCAAAGTACATTGATTTCGATGTACTTCGCATTAAAATTAGTGCATAAGTGGTTGGGGAAGGTGCAATAACGCAAAATCATTGTTATCAATGGACTTTGCATTTCTCATTATGATGTGAAGTACTCCGCTTTGCATTGTGGATTACTTCACGGATTCCACATTGCTCCGTGAATTGCTTCGCAGAGCAAATTTTAGCCACTTTGCCCACCTCTAGATTACATTGATTAGAAAAATGCTCAGATTGTGTATAGAAAAGGTTGTGCAATAGACCACTATCAGATTGATCTTCCCAAGACTTATTTAACTAACTGGTAGATAAGTAATATTGTAATTTCCTGGGTTCAGCTGGCTCCCCCACAACATTTGAAAGAATACATGTTCTATAGAGAATAATGCCAGTGCAGATTTGTGTTATGAGGATTTTGTTTCACACCTGAGGTGTGTGATAATCCATAAACCCGAGGCGAAGCTCGAAGGAATTTACAAGTTGTCACACACAAGGGTGTAAAACCTCATAACACCACCTCTGCACTAGCATTATTTTGATAATTTACTGGTCCAAGGAATTAATGCCAAAGCCACTGAGCGGGTCTACACACAGACAGGCATGCGATACAGGCGGCGCTGACAAGGCGCACACACACATCGTTTCTACCTTGTTTTTACCAGATAAATTTTCAAATTAGGAGAGGCAGGATCAACCAGATAAATACTGACATTGGTACCTGCCAAGGCGCTGAGTGGCAAAGCATCAGTGTGGGTGCTCCGTAACAGAAAAACAGAGCCACATTTTTTCAAGTATTTGACCCACCCACACACAGACTTAAGGCAAATGAGGTGGCGTGTTTAAATGAATGACACCAAATGCCATACTAACCTGTTCTATGGGTTATTACAGTGTTTGAAACATGGCTCATGGTCTGTGTATTAAACAGGGTCACTAGTAGTTATAGTCTTGCTTCTAATGCAGTTGAAGTAGTTTGAACAAAACTAATATACACAAACATTGGTAGCAGAAATGTTTTTATTATTGCTGCTCTTTACTTTTTAGACTGTTGTGAGACTTTCCATTGGTCTACTTCTTTCTCATGTCTCCAGTTTTAATTTCCAGTTTGTCGTTGTCATATGCAAGTCAGTGTCAGTGGCTCAGTAGGTAGCACTGCCTCTGAGGCTGGGAGATCAGAGGGCTATGGGTTCAGTTCCCACATCTGGCACTTGGGTTAATATCCCAGTACTGACACTGTAGTGCAGCATGAAAGGGGTGCTGCACTTCTGAGGTGCCATCTTTCAGATGAGACCTTAAACCGAGGTCCCATCTGCCTGGATTGGTGGTGAGTTCAGGTGGATGTTAAAGATCCCATGGCACTTATTAAAAAGAGTAGGGGAATTTTCCTGTGTCCTGGCCAAATTTCCCTCATTCACTAAAAATACTCCCAACAGCTTAATCTGGTTCAAGGTCAGCTGGAATTCATCTGTATCCCCTTCCCCCGGGTCGTGCCTGAAAACAGGCAGAACTTGTCTAGTGCACTTACCCAGTCAACAATAAATAAATAATTGCCCAGACTCAAATACGATATCTAAAATAGACATGGGTTCTGTTGACCAGAATTTCTGAAATGTCCTGTACATGCCTAGAAGAAACTTCTAGCTATAACTCTTTGCTCCTCACAACCTATTGAAGATCCTGATACCATGGTGAAATATTTTAAAATGTCAATTGCCTGTCCCGTGACTCTCTACCCCACATCAACAGAAATATACTGTCTGTGTAAGTCATTATTTTTAACTCTGGTGAAAATACAGCTGCTAGAACACCATGTATATTCTCCCCTGCTGTCATTTTTCTCAAAACTGAATCCAAGATAAAGACATATGGGGAGTTTAAAGGGCAGCCTTGCCTCACTCCCCCTCCTGATCTTTATAGTGTTCCCCAGCCACTTGCTTTCATCTGGATGAAAGTTATGCTGTAGAATGTAACATTATAATCTATTGTATGAAAGAGTTGTGAATTCCATTCTATTCCAAAACTAACAAGCATTTGTCAATGCCGAACGTTCGCTTGCAGGTATTTGCAGTGGTGTTTGGCATGTACGGAGCTGTACACTAATGCCCAGTGCGATTGCTGGTATTTGCACAATAAATTGTCAGCATGATCATTTTGTTACCCCCATTGTGCGCTACATAGGCGGAAACATGTTTTTTTTATTTATTTTTATTTATTTAAGAATCAGTTTACAACCTTTGAGCCAGAGGCTCGTTTCCAAAGGTACTTCGTCACATAAAGACATACATTGAGTTTCGGTTACATAGCAAAGATTTGCAAAGATTCAATAGGCATTCACCAGAGGTGCCACGTCATATAGTGGTCAGACAAATACAATTGGGTACAGGGTACATGTAATTGATAACAGGTATTACACAAAGTCGGTATCAAGTGAGCATTCTGGTAGATAAACATTGAAACAGCTGGCACTGGCCAGGTTAAACCTAAGGCATGGTGTACAGGAAATGGTGGAGGATGGTAGGGTGGAGAGCTGCCGGGGGCATTGTCAAGAAAGAGGTGGAGGCTATGTTCAGAGACAGGAGCAGTTCGAGTGCTGAGATGTGGTTCAGTGCGGTTTTGAATGTGGAGATGGTGATGGCATTGGTGATGGTGGCGGGAGAGAAAACAAGGTTGGGGCTCTATAGCTGAAGGACCTCTGGCCACGGCTGGTTCTCGTTCTGGGGACCTTTAGAGTGGTCTTGTAGGAAGACCATGTTGCAATGGTGGGAGGGCTCTGGTGGATGGATGCCGTTACCCCAGGGGGGGAGAGCCCGAGTAGGGTTTTTTTGGTGAGGAGACAGGTCTGGTATCAGAGCCATTCATCCAGGGTAAGCAGGTTAGCATCGACATATAGCTGACAGGTGTGTGTGAGCCTGGGGGCACCAGTAATCAATCTGCATGCTTTATTCAGGGTTAGGTGAATTTTGTTGGAGTGCAGTGGTCGGCAACACCGTATACTGGTAGACCATAGTCTACAAGGACAGAACAGACGATGTAACAGCCAGGAGAGCATTTGGTGGAAGGCAGGTTTTATGGTGGAATAGGATGCCAAGCCGTGTGTTGGTGGCGGATGTTAGGGGCTTGATGTGGTTGTGAAATGTGAGGGCTGAATCGAAGGTAACCCCAAGGTATTTGCAGAGACAGACTTGTTCCAGTGGTTGGTTGGTGCTTGGAAGGATATAGAGTGGGTGGTTGCTAGCTTTGTTTTGGGGTGTGAAAAGAGCATAGTTTTGGTTTTCTTAAGATTGATGACGAGTCCGCTCCTTAAACCAAGCCTCGGCACTGTTGAAAGACTGCTGTAAAGAGTCCTGTAGGGAGATGGGATTACTGATTGGGTGGCAAAAGGACAGCGTCGTCTGCATACAGCAGTATTTTGCAGAGCATGCACTGGGCAGGGTGTTCAGATACAGCGAGAAGAAGGGGGCCCAGGATGCAGGCCTTGGGGGACCCCAGAGAGGAATGGGGACCAGGTGTCGGAGAGTGTGCTAGTAATCTTGACACACTGGGATCGAGTGTCAAGATAGCTAGCACACCATGCCAGAGGCCAGCCGAGAGACCAGTGAGGCAGAGTGCATTCAGCAGCAGTGGATGGGAGACAGTGTCGAAAGCCTTTGAGGGTCAATGAACACTGCACAGCTAGGGAGCTGGTATCCAAGGAGGAGTGTAGGAAGTTGGAGAATTCAATAAGGGCAGTGCTGGTACTGTGACCAGACGGAAGCCATGTTGCTCTGGGTATAGGATGTTATGCTAGCCAGTAATCAGTGATTTGAATGGCCACCACTTCTCCAGGGCTTTAGAGGAGGGAGGATGGAGATTGGCCGGTAGTTGTTGGCCGATGACCTGTCGCCTCCTTTATGAATAGGTGTGATAATGGCTGTTTTCCAAGCTGTGGGGAATTGTCCCAGGCAGAGTGACTGGTTAATTAGGCTAGTGAGAGGTGCAAGGGACTTTCTAGCACCAGCCTGAGGATGCTGGGGTCCAGTGAGTCACTGCGGGATTGTTGCCATTGAGAGCTTTGATTAAGATGGGTCTGGCTTCCCGGGTGGAAATCTTTTAGGAGGAAGCTGGGGTGCTGGAGGGACAGGGGAGTTTGGCTGGGGGAGGTCAAAGAAATTACTAGGGAGGACTGAGCTAAGGTCAGTGAAAGTGGTGTTGAACCAGTTAGCTATGGTGGCAGGCTCGGTGGAGGTTGTGCCATTTCTAGTGAGCTGGGATGGGGCAGGGAGCAAGCTTTACCATTGAGTTGCTTAATATTATCCCAGAAGGTCCGGGCTGAGCCCCAGGAGGAGGGTAAAGGAGGCCTGGTAATGGTCTGCCTTGGCTTTCCTGATAGCCCATGAGCATTTATTTCAGGCTGCATTATGCTTGCCTATCAGACAAACGACCTGTTTCAGTGGCAAGGTGCCAGAGGTTATCCCGGTTTCTAAGTAATTGTAGGAGGCGGGCTAACCCGAGGTCAATTCTGTTTTTTGGACGGGTTTTGGTTAAGGGTGCAAAGAGATCACAGGCCATGTTGAAGGTGTGGGTGAAAAAGGTGAGGGCAGTATCAATGTTGGTTGCCTGCTGAATGGGGACCAGTCTATCTGGGTGAGAGTGCCTTAAGTTTCTTCAGCCCACAAGGCGGCGCCTCGCCGAAGGTGGTCTGGGCTTGGGCTTGGGATTGGGGGCTACCCAGTGGAATAGGATAGGGAGTGGTCACTCAGGAGTCAGGAAGACCTGGATGTTTTGGATTTTATGGGATTCGGTTAGTTATAATAACATCCCAGCAGTGCTGGTACCACTCTTAGGGTTAAGTCTCGTGGAGCTGGGTGTGAGTTGTGTTAGATCTTGGGCGGCAAATGAGTCTCTGGTGGTGGATGAGGAGTGCTGAGCCAATTTACATTCGGGTCCCCACTCTAGGACTTGTTCTGCCCTTATGGTGGGAGGTGGCTGGGTGATCCGTTAAAGATATCAGGGCTGGGTGCTGGTTCTTTGGGGGAGCGTGAGGCTGTGGTGAGATAGAGGGGCTCCTAGAGGGGTCTGGAGTGAGTCTGAGGTAGGGCCTGGGCCCCATTTATGAGGTAGGGGTGGAGTGCATGTCCAGGTATTGTGTCCTGGTGTAGATTGCACAGCCTCCCCTCGTTGCCTACTCGGTCCTCCGGTATAAGGTATAGCCTAGGGAGGAGACAAATGAGTCAGGAATTGATTTGGACAGCCAGGTTTCAACAGGGCTATGATGTCTAGTTGGTGAGCCATGGCCCAGCACTGTAGGGCATCAAATTTCTTCAGCAGGCTGCATATGTTCATGGAGGCTACTCGAAGACCAGTGGGCTGAGTGGGTGGATGGGAGGGCAGGGCCTGGGTTGGGGTGTATGTTCCCTATTGGGAGCAGAAGGAGGAGAAGTGCTCTGGTCAGAGGAGGCAGATGGAGAGTTCGCGGAGGCGATAGAATAAGGAATGAGGTTTGGTTGCACAAGGGGTGGGTAGAGTAGCACAGGCAGAGAGGCCTGAGTGATCAGAAGTGCAAGGGGCTGTAGTGGGAGGACAGGTGATGTCTGGAAGGGGTGAGGTGGAGGAGCATATGGGATGTGTGGAGGAGGGAGGGTGGGAGCAGTGGTAAGGAGGGGAGGACAGGAGGGTAGGTAGAAACACTGGAGTAGTGAGAGGCTGAGGTTAATAGGGACACTAGGATATGTGGAAGGCAAAGGGAGGAGGAGGAGGAGAGAGATGAACTGGCGAGCAGGGATGCATGTGCATAGTTGGGAAGGCTGGTGGAGCTGAAGTGAGGGAAAGAGATGGGGACTAGGATGAAAGAGGGAGATAGTAGTGAGAGATCACCTTTGAGTCTAGTTGCTGCTATGGTGTGGTGGTAGGTGTGCCTGAAATACACAGAGCACCAGGTTCAAAGTCCCGATCAGAGGTAATAGGAGAAAGCTAGACTGGTGAAAGGCTGTAGCAGCAGGGGTTAGGTTCAGGTTTGCAGAAACACTTAGATAACACTTTAGTTGTGTCACAGGGTTAGTCACGTTCTTTATGATTATGAAATCCTGCAGTAAAATATGCAGGTGTTCTAGGTGAGTGGTGGAACTGTGGCCCTTGCAGAAACAAGGGTGCAGGGTTCAAAACAGCAGAGACAGGCGGTAAACTTATATTTTGGCAGATTAGGTAGGAAGTGATTAAGAGGCATTGGAAGTAGTAATAAAGTAGGTAGGCACTGTGGCGCAGAGGTGAGAGCAGCTGACTCTGACTACAAAAGTGTACTGAGTTTGGACCTGGCTCAGGGACAGAGTGGTAGACAGGGCCAATATTTTAAATCTGGGCAGGAGGGAGTGAGGTATGGTTCAAAACATAAAAATAGAAGTTGTTGGCCTGGTTCAGTAGCTTGGAGGATAGTCAGTAGAATTTTAGAGAAGGGGTACCAGGTTTGATACTAGCAGTTGTAGAGATAAATTGAGTGCAGAAAGTAGGTAGTAGAAGGAATCAAGGGAACTCAGTGACCTCTGAGTGGGACAACTGTCAGAGGAGTAGCTGGGAGGGGTATAGAGGACAGGAGCTAGAGTGGAAAGTGCAGTGACCCCTAGTGGTTGGTGCCTATAACCTACAAATGGGAAAGTGGGCACTTAGTAAAAAGGAGGGTAGGTCATGTGATGTGACACGTGACCTGCCAGCAGCAATATATGGAGTGCTGACCATGGTTGGGGCAGGTGGAAAGTGCTTCACAACAGTCAGGCTGTAGTGCAGGACACTTTACCTCTTACAGGCCCAGGCAATCCCCGATTTCAGTCTCTGCTGCTGGGCCGAGTTTTGAGGGCCGAGCTGCTGGGGCCTATATAGGGAGGACAAACAAAGAGATCCCATTGGTATGCAGCGAGGCTAGTACAGGACCCTACTGCATCATCGCCTAACTATTGGAACTGTATCCCGATACAGGAGGCTCACTAGCATCGCAAAGATGTTTTAAAACAGGATGTGAAAAATGACCTTAGCTGTACTGCTCATAAGAGTGTGGTAAATGGCAATGTTGAAAATCTGGAGTGGAAATATTGAGATTCGCAAACCTAGGAGGCGTGCGTGGGAACTGTGCAATGCGCTCACAAAACAGTCATTGTTAGAATTTTTCACCAAATTGTCAACATTGGCATTTTAAACTCTCTCTTAATGAACAGTATCACTGGTTGTCTTACTGTGTGCCATACATTGATTGTGCACACTGACTGCGACATAGTGCACTACATGTGGAAACATGTTTTGGGCAGGATGCAAAAATGGCAGCTGTGACTGCTTATAAGGATGTGGTAAAATAGCAATGTTGAAATCTGGAATGAAAATATTGAAAGGTGCCAAACTTGTGAGCGTGCATAGGAACTGCACAAGCATGCAGCTACCGATAAAACAGTTATTTTCAGGAATTTGTTCACCAAATTTCAACACAAGCCATTTTAAGATCTCTGCTCATGAACAGTGACATTGTGATTTCCTTAATGTGTCCCATACACTGAGTTCACACAGTGACTGTGCCATTGTGCGCTACATGGGCAGAAACACGTTTTGGGCAGAATGTGAAAAATGACAGCTGTACTGCTCATGAGGAGGTATGGTAAAATGGCAATGTTGAAAATGTGGAGTGAAAATAATGAAAATTCGTAGACTTACTGGCGTGCACAGGAACTGCACAATGAACACTAAATAAAACAGTCATTTCTAGGAATTTTGTCACAAATTTTCACACACAGCCATTTAAGACCTCTGCTCATGAACAGTGTCACTGTGATTTTCTTAATGTGTCCCATACATTGAGTTCACACACGGACTGTGCCATTGTGCGCTACATGGGCAGAAACACGTTTTGGGCAGAATGTGAAAAATGACAGCTGTACTGCTCATGAGGAGGTATGATAAAATAGCAATGTTGACAATCTGGAGTGAAAATATTGAAAATTCACAAACTTACGAGTGTGCGTAGGAGCTGCGCAACGCACACTTGTAAAAATGTCATTTTTAGGAATTTTTTTCACCAAATGTTCAACACAGTCATTTTAAGACCTCTGCTCATGATCAGTGTCACTGTGATTTTCTTAATGTGTTCAATACATTGATTTCACACACTGACTGCATCATTGTGCGCTACATGGGCGGAAACATGTTTTGGGCAGGAAGTGAGAAATGACAGCTGTACTGCTCATGAGGAGGTGTGGTAAAATGGCAATGTTGAAAATCTGGGTGGAAATATTGAAAATTTGCAAACCTACGAGCGTGCGTGGGAACTGTGCAACGCATGCTCGTAAAACACTCATTTTTAGGAATTTTTTCACCAAATTTTCAACATTGGCATTATAAAACCTCTGCTAATGAGCAGTGTCACTGTAATTTCGTTTCTGTGTCCCATACATTGATTTCGCACACCGACTGTGCCATTGTGCTCTACATGGTGGAAACACATTTAGGCAGGATGTGAAAAATGACAGCTATACTGCTCATGAGGAGGTGTGGTAAAATGGCAATGTTGAAAATCTGGAGTGCAAATATTGAAAATTAGCAAACATACAGTGTCAGTAAAGACTTCATAACACACACTAGTAAAAGTCATTTTTAGGAATTGTTTCACAAATTTTCAACATAGCCATTTTAAGACCTCTGCTCATGAACAGTGTCACTGTGATTTTCTTAATGTGTCCCATACATTGATTTCGCACAACGACTGCGCCATTGTGCGCTACATCGGCGGAAACATGTTTTTGGTGAGATGTGAAAAATGACAGCTGTACTACTCATAAGAAGGTGTGGTAAAATGGCAATGTTGAAAATCTGGAATAGAAATATTGAAAATTTGCAAACCTATGAGCGTGCGTAGGAACTGCACAACACACACTCGTAAAACAGTCATTTTTGGAATTTTTGCACCAAATTTTCAACATGGGGCTTTAAGGACCTTCTCATGAATGATGTCACTGTCATGCGGCGCTATTCAGGCCTGAAGGGTGATTTCATGCAGTGACTGAAATCACCCTTTGGGCCAGAAAAAAACGCCTATCGACAGAAAGGAAATAAATGTAAAAATTGATGCAAAAATGCCTGAGATATGCAATAGTTGAAAACCCCTATCTAGCCCATTATACAGCTTACCAGCATTTCCTCAGTTCGCGGTCGCCTTTGAAGAGTGCAGACGTGTTCCCGATCCACTGAAGATCGTCGCGCCGGAGTCCAGAGGTAAGTATGGGGTGAGGGGGGTGTGGGGAGGCTGGATGCACAGTAGGTGGGTGCAGATTGTGGGAGGGGACTGGGAGGCAGCGCCGTGGGACGTTTTTACAGGTAAACAAAAAAATGATGACGTGGGACATTTGCCACGCTGGGGTGGAGTTTCAGCGTGGCAGAAGATAGCTGGGGGCCAAGGAGCTGACGGGATTTGGCACCCCCATCAGCAAACTATGTGGGGCCGAGGAGATGACTGGGATTGGGCACCCCGCCGCAAAACAAAGTGGACGCTTGCCATGCTGGGGTGGGCCTCAGCATGGCAGCAGGATGGCTTGGGGGCTGTGGAGCTGACGGGGATTGGGCACCCCCATCGGCAACACGTTTGCCACACTGGGGTGGGCTCCCAGTGTGGCACCAAAGCTTTGGGGGGTGGCGCGGACGGGCGCAGGGGGAGGCGACGCCGAGGGGGACGGGATGACGCTGGGTGTTCGGGTATGGCAGTGGTGGTTTTCTCTGAAGCAGAAGACCACCACTGTCATACAGAGCTCCCACACCCATTGGTGCAGGACCGCCACGCCTGCTCAACAGAGCACTGGATTGAAAGGGAGAGGCACGCCTCCAAAGTGTGCTACTCTCCCAAAACGTTCCTTGCGCATGCGTGCAAGCGAACATAAAAACACATACTTAAGAGCAACATGATCAAAACATTCTTCTGCTGAATACCAGTTAGAAAGCCTTCTGTTTTATCATTTTGCAGCTTTCTGTTATTTCTGTTTAAGCAATTAAGTTATGAATAGTTCTTCCAAGAACAGGCAAGTCTGCCTTAAAATTAGGATGTGTGTTGATGTTTGGAAATTCTTGCCACAGAGGCCTGACACAGAGGCAGGAGCTGAGAGGCAGAGCTGCTATCAACTACTGTACTTTAAAGCAAGGAGGTGATTTAATTGAGTACACTGAATTCAATTCATAATTCAGGGGCCTGTGTAAGTAGGTAGAAGTCAGTGTTTTGGTTCTCTGTTTTGGGGTCATTCTTTACTTAGTGAAACTTTAATTTGCCAGGGAGGTAACCTAGCTGGTAGAATATTTGCAGTTATTTTGACTAGAGCTGTTACATTCTGTGGTAGACACTGGGCGGATTGTTTTTTTCCCCCTTTCTGGGCTGATTGTTTGTTTGTTTTTCCATTCTCTAACAAGCAGGAGAAATCAGAGGTGAGCTGATTGTTTTACTCTGAGAGGGCCTATATCCAGATTATCTGGAGAGGTAAGGTGCCTACCCAACACTTCAGCTTGGAAGGATAGAACGCAAATCCTAAGGAATGCAGTTGTAACAGCATGAGAGGGGTAGGCAGACATCATTATCCACCTGGGGAGAAAGGATCTGGCTGACAACGAGGTTGGGGCAGTGCAGAGGGACTTTATGGAGTTGGGGAGGGGTCTTAGGCAGGTGGCATGCACAGTAACCTTCTCAGAAGTGCTACCTGTCTATGGCATGTGAGATGCCAGGATGCTCTGCACCATGGGATTCAACAAATGGCTGAAGAACTAATGCAGAGTAGAGGGTTTGGCATTCATTGGGGGCTGGGGGCCCACCTGAAGAGATACAGGCTTGTACATGAGGAATGGTCTGCATTTGTCCGAGAGGGGACCAGGATCCTGAATGAAAGGTTTGAATGTTTCATTGGCAGACATTTAAACTAACCAAAGGGGAGGTGGAAATATGCAGCTAGAACTCAACTGCCCCCCCCCCACACAGGTCAAGGTTATCAGAGAAGAAGATACTAAGGATGAGGACACACAACAGAATGAAACAGAGGAGAATGTCAGGGGAGGCACTGGGGGAAATAATGGGATGGGAACAAATCAGAGCAAAGCCATCAAAACATGGAGGGCCATGTGTATGAATGCCCAGAGCCTGGGAGACAAGATCCCTGACCTAGAGGCCTTGATGGTGCAGGGAGACCTAGATATTTTGGCAGTCACTGAAACATGGTGTACAGAAAGCCATGATTGGTACATAAATGTACACGATCTACAGGAAAGACAGGGAGGGCAAAAGGGAAGAGGGGTAGCAATCTACATCAAAGAAGAGATCAAGGTGACAGAGATATAGGGAAGACAGGGAGGAGAGGAGGCACTGTGGGTCACCCTGAAGTTGGGAAATGGCACCACTAGCCACACAAGGGTTATCTACAGATTCCCCATGCAAGGGGAGAATACAGATAGGGTCATAGTAGATAACTTCCTTAAAATGGCAGAAAAAGGGGAAGTGTTGGTGACAGGGGACCTAAATATGCCTGTTGTTAACTTGAACATCTATGCTGCAGCCACCTCTAGGAGCAAAGTCATCCTGGATGCCCATCAAGGAGCATGCCTCACACAACTAGTGGAGGACCCCACTCGTGAGGAAGTAATACATAGATACATAGATACATAGATGCATACATAGACAGTGTTGGCAGATAAGGGCCTGTGGCCCACCCAGTCTGCCCATTTGAGCTTGTTAGTTCAGTTTGTTTTCCTAGAAGTCTGTTGCCCATTACCCCTGACCTCCAGAATTCCTTTATGTCTATCCCATGCATTCTTAAATCCCGTGATTGTTTCAGCCCCCACCACTTCCTCTGGCAGGGTGTTCCACTTGTTCACCACCCGTTCTGTGAAGAAATTCTTTCTCATGTTTCCTCTGAATCGTCCTCCCTCCAACTTCATCCCATGCCCTCTAGTCCTGGAACATCTTTTTCGCTTAAAAATAGTGTTTTCCTGCACCCTGTTCCTCCTGTAAGATACTTGTATGTCTCTATCATATCCCTCTCTCCCTCCTCTCCTCCAGGGAGTACATGTTCAGTTCCTTCAACCTGTCTTCATAGGACTTGTGATGCAAACCATGCACCATCTTTGTTGCCCTCCTCTGAACCTTCTCTACCCTGTCTATGTCCTTACGTAGGTATGGTCTCCAGAACTGTGCACTGTACTCCAGGTGGGACCTCACTAGTGTCTTGTATAGCGGAATTATGACCTCCCTTTTCCTGCTGGTGATGCCCCTGCCTATACATCCTAGCATCCTATTTGCTTTACCTGCTGCCTTGTCACACTGTTTCCCTACCTTGAGGTCATCAGAGATGACAACCCCAAGATCCCTTTCCTGCTTGGTGCATGCTATATCCTCACCCCCCAACTGATATATTGTGCCAGGGTTTTTGTGCCCTATATGCATTATCTTGCACTTCTTTGCATTGAATTTCAACTGCCAAACCCCTGACCATTCTTCAAGTTTCTGCAGGTCGCTTCTCATTCTGTCTACACCTCTGGTGTGCCTACTCTGTTACAGAGCTTTGTGTCATCAGCGAACAATGAAATTCTGCCTTCTAGGTCCTGCGAATGTCACTGATGAAGATGTTGAATAGGACCAGTCCCAGCACTGATCCCTGTGGTACCCCACTGGTCACTCTTCCCTCTGTGGGTGACAGCCATTTACCACCACCCTCTGTGTCCTGCCACCCAGCCAGTTACCTACCCACCACACTACTGTCCTGCCCCACCCATATTCCCCAGTTTGTGTAATAGTCTTCTATGTGGCACAGTGTCAAAGGCCTTGCTGAAGTCCAGATAGGCCATGTCCACTGCCCTCCCTGATCCATCTCCCTAGTCACCCAGTCAAAAATTCAACGAGGTTGGTCTGACATGACCTCCCCTGGTGAAACCATGCTGCCTTGGGTCCTGTAGTCCATTGACAGCCAGATGTTCACCAATCGCACCTTCAGTAGTGCTTCCATGATCTTCCAACTACGAGGTGAGGCTGACTGGTCTGTAGTTCCCTGCTTCCTCTTTGTTCCCACTTTGTATAAGGGACTACATCTGCTGTCCTCTAGTCTTTGGGTACCTCCCTGTTTCCAGTGATCGGCTAAACAGGATAGCCAGAGGTTTAGCCACCACCTCTCTTAGTTCTTTAAGGACCTGGGGTGCACCCCATCTGGCCCCATTGCTATCAACTCTTATTGCATCCAGTTCCTTCAGGACCCTTTCTCGTGTAAAGGGACTGTGTCCATTCTGCCATTCTCACCCTTGTACTCCTTTCAGACCCATTACCTCCTCCTCTTCAGTAAAGACTGAGCAGAAATACCTGTTCAATATGTCAGCTTTACTGTTGTCATCCTCCATGCAGCCCCATCCTCTCCTTCAGTCTCACTATCCCTCCCTTTGTCTTTCTTTTTCACTTATGTACCTGTAAAAGGTTTGTCCCTCTACCCACTGATTTTGCAATGTGTTCTGTCTGAGCTTTGGCTTCCCTTACTGACCTCCCTGCCTCCCTTTGCTTCTCCTGGTACTTATCCCTATCCCCTTCTGCCTGCATCATTTTGTATTGCCTGAATGCAATCTTTTGGCTTTCACTTTCTTTGCTACCTCTTTGGAAAACCATAATGGTCTCCTCTTCCTTTTCCTCTTCTAACCTGCTTAATGCATAATTCTGTTGTTCTTGTAATCCCCATTTTAAATACTGCCCACTGTTTCTCAACCCTGATTCCTGTCCCATTCCCTTAATACCTTTCAAGTATCTCCCATTTTCCCAAAGTCTCCCCCTAAAATCCAGGATCGTGTTTTTGTGTGGTCTGGTTCTGCTCTGTCTGTGATTTCAAACCACAATGACTGGTGATCACTGTTTCCCAGGTGCTCCCCACTGTTACCCCATCACACTGTCCCTGTTTGTGAGCACAAGGTCCAGTATTGCCTTCTGCCGAGTTGGTTCCATGACCAGTTGCTTGAGAGGCACCTGAATGGAGTCCAGGATAAATCTGCTCCTAGTTGATCTGCTGCTGGTTGCTCCAGTCCACGCCTGGAATACTGAAGTCTCCAACCAGTACTACTCATCCTTGTCTGCCATCCTTTGGATGGCTAGCATCAACTCCTATCTATTTCTTCCTCCTGGGCTGGTGGTCTATAGACCACACCTGTCTGGATGGCTGTCCCCATCTTCCTTTCCAGCTTAACCCACAGTATCTCTCCTCCATTTTGTTCCTCCTGGATCTCTGTGGCCCTTATGTCATTTTTCACATACAGTGCCCTCCTCCTCCTTCTTGCCTGCTCTGTCTCTTCTGAATATGTTGTAGCCAGGTAGGCCATCTCCCAGTCTGTGGTTATCATTACACCAGGTTTCAGTGATGGCCACAATGTCCAGGTCTGACTGTACCATGACAGCCTCCAGATCTTCCATCTTGTTGCTAAGGCTCCTGGCATTTGCACACGTGGCTTTTCATGATTTGACCTCCCTAGACTGTTTCACTTTTCTACTCCAGCCCCTTCCTTGGTTGTCATTTATCCCTGGTTCTCCTTGTTGTCTGCCCTTCTGCTGAATTTTGCCCCTTTTCTGCTTATCCACCTCTTGTGCACTAATCTCCATCTTCTGCACTGCTTTACAGAGATAGCCACTCATCTGATTCACTGGTTCCACTGCTAGCTGTGGGTGTAAGCAAGCAGGTACCGTCCTTGCTGTCCCAGCACCCCTTTGCTAGTTTAAATGCTTGTCAATGTAGCATTTAAACTTATCATTGAGTGCTTGATCTCTTCCAGGATGGATGCAGGCCATCAGGCTTGAACAAACCGCCATCCCTCCAGGTGGGTCTCCAGTCACCAATGAATCCAAACCTCTTTCCCTCACAGCACCAGTCCTTCAACCATGAGTTAAAGTTCCTGGTGCATGCACTCCTGCTCCCTTGCCTCTCACAGGTAGTACTTCTGAGAAAGTGACAGAAGTAGCTACTTGCTTGAGACCCTCCCCAGTTTCCTAAACTCTTCCTGAACTTCCTTTGGCTCCCATTTGCCAGGTCATTAGTACCTAGGTGGATAATGACATCCAGCTCACCCTCGACTTGCCTTCCCAGTGAGCCCCAGGATCTTCCTTCCATCTCTCCATGCCGTGGCACCTGGTAGGCACCTCACCTCCCTGTCCTCCCCCTCCTGTGTTCCTAGCTGGATCCATCTTATGATGGAGTCCCCCACCAGGATTCGCTTCCTCCTCCTCTGGGGTCCCCTGCTTTCCCTGCTGAGGTCACCTCCTTGGCTAACCTCCACATCCTTTCCTTCCATTTCTTTGGGTACCTCTAATTGGTTGTCCTCATTTGCCAGTGTGGCATATGAGTTCTTGAGTGGAATAGGATCTGGGTTGTGCCTCTGCCTGACTGCTCTAACCCTCCCTGAGCCCACTGACATCCAAGTGCTCCTTGTTCTCGGCATCCTTTGAGGCAGTTGCATTGGACTGGGTGGTCCCTGGATAGGGGTGCTGGTACTTCTGACCCAGTTTACTTCCGCTCTGAGTCTGGCTACCTCATCCCTCAGTCCAGAGAGATGCATGCAGATAGGGCAGCACCTCAGTGTCCAGAAGGTCTGCCTGAATATGGCTGCCCCACAGCCACTGCATTGCACCACTCCCCACATTATACTGCAATTCCACTACTTGTCTGCTACTGAAGCTCTCCTAGTTCCCTTTTTATTAATTTACTGTACTAAAAATCCTGCCACTGATCCTCAGATAATTTTTTTTTTTTAAAGAAAAAGAAACCAGTAAATAAATAAATGAGTCAAAACACTTGTCGTGCTGAGGGTGGGCTTCCTTCCTCTTATGCCCCTCCTACTTCACACCCTTTACTATACCCTGTGTTTAGCTCCTGTCAATCAGATTTAACAGGGCACATAATTAAGAGTTGGGGGAAGGGGAAGGGGGGCGAAAATTTGCAGCAATTAAAGACAGCACAGAATTACACCACCATGTTTTAAATTCTCAACAGCCCAAAAACAATTATAAGTAAAGACAACAAAGAAAGTATAGTGTCACTAAAAGACCACAATCTAAGTTTAAAAGAAAAATAGCAATTACCAGTTACTCTAAAGCACTGAATTGAATATGGGACCTGGTGCTCACAAATGTAGACAAAATAACAGATGTATCAGTGGGCAGCCATCTGGGGTCCAGCAACCACCATACAGGATGGTTCAGGGTAAAAACAGTAGAAGAATCAAGCTACACAAAAGCAAGAGTCCTAGACTTCAAGAGGGCAGACTTTGCTAAAATGGGAGAATGCCTCAAGAAATCACTGGCAAAGAGTCAAAGAGAGGGGGAGTAGAGCTACAGTTGGAGAACTTCAAGAGAGCCATAACAGAGGCAACAAGCCTTTGTGTAAAGCTAGTGGAAAAAAAACACAAAAAAGAAACCATTATTGTTTTCAAAAGAAGTGGCAGTGAAGGTCAGAGAAAAAAAAACTGGCATTCGGAAAGTGCAAGGAGACACAAAGGGAGGAAGACAAGGAAATGTAACAGACAAAGCAGAGGGAGGAGAGTAAAGCAGTCAGAAGTGCAAAGGCACAAACAGAGGAATGGATAGCCCAGACAGTGAAGGAGGGGGACAAAACCTTCAGGTACATAAGGGAAAGAAGAAAGACCAAGGGAAGGATAATGAGGTTAAGTAAAGGAGGGGGCTAGTGGATGGAGAGGGACCTTGAAAAGACTGAGATACTGAACAGATACTTTTGCTCAGTATTCACAAAGGAAGGGAAGGGGAGGGATCAGAATTAGCCAGTAGACACACACAAGGAAAAGGGAGTGGACACTAATCCATTCATAGAAGAGAGGGTACCAAAGGGTCTCTTGAAACTGAAGGTGGACAAGGCGATGGGGCAGACATGATACAGTCCTAGTCAACAAATTGTTGGAGGATGGAGTACTATCAGAGGACTGGAGGAGGGAGAATGTGATATCCTTTCACAAAAGGGGGAGCAAGGTAGAGCTGGAAACTATAGACCAGTCAGTTTGACCTCAGTGGTGGGCATGATAATGGAATCACTGTTAAAGGAAAGGATAGTAGTGCATGCACAAGTAGTGGTGGTATATGGCTGCCTAAGCATCACACTCCTTGCTACCAGACCAAAAATAATTAAACAACTATAAATTCCTGTGGGACCCTGGTGCTCAGCTGTGGTAATTCATTACAACAAACCCTTAGCTAATGAAAAATATCATTTCAGCCAAGCAGCAGGTGGAAAGGAGATTTTTCCACAGCTGAAAGTTTCAGATCTCATGGCAGCCATGCTGCAGCAGGTAAAATTAGCAAGATAGCAGCAACAGCAACATCGGCTACCGACAGTGGGGAAATCAAAGCCCTACTACATCAGATCTTAAAAGAAAAAAACATGTTTAAGTCTTTGGTTGCATCACTGAAAGACAAAGTTAAAACTCTACAGAACAAAGCCAGGGACACCGAGACTTTCTTACAATATACTGATGATGAAAACAGCAGGCATGAAGCCCGTATTCAAGAACTTGAAAAGTTAGTAAAGCAGCTGTGGGACAGCACAAAAGATGCTGAAAACTGCAGCAGGATAAATAATCTAAGGTTATTGTGCTTCCCAGAGTTTGCTGAGGAGTGCAGTACCTTGGAGTTTCTCACTCAAACAATTCTTGAGATTCTACAATACCGCTGGAGGGGTCCGCTTGAAATTGACAGAGCCCATCGCCACTCAGACCAAAGTCCCATCATCGACTGTTTTCTCCATTTCATGGACAAGAAACTGACACTCACCCTGCCCAGAGACAAGGCTTCCCTTAGGTGGAAGGGGCACCGCATATATAAATATATATATATATATATATATATTCCAGGATTACTCTACTGAGCTAGTGCAAAAATGGCAGGAATACAGTCAAGTGAAAAAGATCCTTCATGACCAATTTGTCATCTATAAACTGATGTACCCAGCTCAGCTACAGATCACCTTTAATGGCACTTCCCATACTTTCTGCACCTCTGATGAAGCCTGGGAAAGGTCTGCAGACAGTTACTCCTCTGAGGAACCAGTCCCCAAGAAAATAGATACAACTGATTCACCAAGGAAGCCTGTAGCCAGGACCCAGGGAGCAGGCAGCAAAAATGACACTCGGCCACCTCCAGAAGATGTAGAAAAGGACAGAACCTGGGCACAAGTGACTGATCCAAACATTGATGGACATGCAGCCCAGGCTGGATCAGCCTGATTTACATGGAAGAGTAAGTCCTGACCTACCCACCTGAACTGACCTTCCAGGGCAACATGGGCATTCTTATGAGCGAGCCACACTGATGTTCAGACTGTATTTGTGAAAGTTGCCGAGCTCTGCAATACCCTTTTATATGCATTTATTTCTACCAATCCACTGCATAAGATCCTAAGCAGCTCGCAGCTCCACTTCGAAACTTGGATGTATATTAAGGTGAGCTACTGGATGTTTAGCTTCTCTGGAATTATTAAACTCAGATAGTGGGAGGGAAGGGGATGGGAACTTGAAGCCTTGGTGGTACTGCAAGAGTCTAGACTGCTGCTGGCAGTCCTTCCCTCCCGCCCCTCCACACTGGCTGACCACTGGGGAATGGAAATGGGCTCTGGACTGGATTGACACTGGGAGAGCTGCAACTGTTGCCCGAATCTCTTATATTCCCTTCTTTTTTATGAGTCCTTCTAGCTCTTTAAATATCCCTATTACCTCTCCTCTCTGTTGTGGTCGCTCACTGTAAATGCTTCTGTATAATAGGAAGCATTTCTGGAGACAGAGAATACTGTATGTACTGTAGTGAATAAAAAACAGAATTAAGTAAGGGGTGGTGTGTCTAATGAGAAGTTTACACACACCTGAGAGGTTAGATACTACATAAACCCAGAGTGCGAAGCCTGAAGGGTTGTGCAAAGCATCCAACCCCAGGGTGTATGTAAACTTCGAGTTTACACACACACCACCCTGTATTTTATTTTATATGATTGCTGGGTCCTCCTTTTTAGCCACAGCAATTATATAAAATAAAGAAACAGTGTTCCTGATTCTATTCTGTGCAGCCGTGGTCTGCTTTGGACTGATTGCGCACCATGCACAGTGATTTCTATTTTATTTATTGAAACATTTTTTTTCTGGCAGAAAGCAAAAGTTTTAATGTTTTTTTGTTGTTTCTGGTGCCTAAAAGACTTACCACCAAATCCATTCAAGTGGCGGTTCCATCTTCTGTGCAATGATGAGGTGGTAAGCAGCACACGAGGAAGAGCTGGGGTTGGCACATGAGCACACCGACGTTAAACCATGCATTTGGTTGCCATAATGAACACTCCTTTATTACAGCAAATAATGTCACAGTTTTCCTTAGGTAAAAAGGAAGACCCATTAATTATGTAATTGTAGAGAACTCTGTTTGTTTCTCATCCACACTCCTCTTGATGCCTCGGTGGAGAAGGCTGTAGTGCACATCCCATATAGCAATCACCAATGGCTTTCGAGCACTCAAGCCTAAGCGTTTGGAACAACACATACACTGTAGCTACACCTGCAGAGTGGACATGCATGATGTGCCTACCCAGAGAGACATCTGTGGCTTCAGCCCCCCCCCTTTTAATCTGCTATCACTGAGCCTGAGCAGCGTGACTGACTGAGGGGCTAGAGAAATCCATGAGCGTAAAGTCCAATGGAGAAAACAAGCTTCACTAACCCCCCCCAACCAAATAGCCTTGGTTTTCTTACCTGGAGACAATGGGCTGTCTGTTTAAAAATGTGCCTCTGTCGGGAAAATTAGGGACTGCATCTCTGAGCCGCCTGGTCAGTGATCATGAGACACTTTACGATCAGACTTCCCCATGATGCCAGCAGCCTGCTGCACAGTAAATATAATGTGCTATGAGTTTCTGTCAATAATTGTAAATCTAATGGTCACTGCTGAGTGAGTAACAAAGGCCATCTTGGACCAAAGACCAAAGAGGATCCAGAGGCAGTGTATGGGGGCCATATTTGAATGTCAGGGGAAGGATGGGCAAGCTGCCCTTCCCCTCATACCTTGCTGTCTCATGGTATTGGTCCAAGGAGCCAAGGGCCACTCAAGACAAGCCTTCCACAGGGTGGACTGCTCCATGGAGTTGGGTCTCAAAGACAAGGGCAAAGCATCTCTGCAGGTATTCTAAAGAGGAGGAGGGCTGGCACTCATAACCCTCCCTTCCCCTCCCCAGCTCACTCCTGGATCCCCACTTGGAAAAGACCTTCCAGTGTGCATGGGCACAGTTCGCAAACAGCAAGGCAGATGGTCTAGCTTGATGCTTGTCAGGGTTCTGGGGACTTATGGCTTTGAGTGGACTCTCTCTCAGTGTGTCTTATATCCCCAGACCCAGAAAGAAGTTCAACTGAAATAGAGATTAGTTATGCAATAGTTTTTTCACTGTTACTTTTGTTACTTTTGAAAATATTGTTTAATCTGTTAATGAGTATTAGCTGCACTCCAGAGCTAGTCTGGAAAAAGGTACAGTATTTCTAATTCACTGTTGTATGGATATTATCCTGAACTGGTCCCAATGGATGTACGGGCAAAGCAGCTACCCTATTGGGCCCCTCTCCTTTGGCAACTGAACCAGGTGTGACATCCTAGGATCAAGAACCAGACTGCACAGCCCACAAACAGGGAAAGGTGTCTATAGGTGGTCCCATTTGACTGAGAATAGTGGGCCACCCACACACAGCTACTTGGCCCAGAGATGGAAACTGGGCAGTCCTGTAAATTAGAGGGTATAATAATAAAGGTACGCAAAACAGAGACAGCCAGAGGTCCCTAGCACACCCTCACAGAGTCTGGAGCAAGGATGAGTATAAACCTCCTACATATGACACTAAAGATGTGGGATCAGCCCACCTTCTCAGAATACCCCCTCACCCCTTGGCCCCTTCTGAATAGGACATTACTCAGCAGTCCCCCACATCAGGCACCTTATCTATTTAATAATGGCTAACCATCAGATATAGTGGGTCTTTTGGAATGTAAAGGGGATTCAGACCCTGATAAGAGAAGAAAAATTATTGACAAACTTTGACAAGAGGGTGCAGGGATCACTTTTCTACAATAGACCCACCTTACTAAAGTCAAGGCTGCTAAACTAAAGATGGGCTGGATGGCACTGGTTTTTAGTGTACACTACAACTCCAAGAGCAGGGAGTGGCTGTCATGGTAAGGAAAACAGCTTTCCAACCAAACTCCATAATTTCTGACCCAGAAGGGAGGTTCATCATAGTACAAGGGGACCCAGGAGGCCAAGTGATAACTATATGTAATGTCTATGCTCCAAACTTCTGCGATGCCTCTTTCTTTCAGTGCCCAGCTCAGACTGTCAGAGCACTCCTTGGATTACCTTATCCTGGGGAGGGGGGACATGAATACCGTACTTGATGGTTTCCTGGACAGGAGCAAAGCCCTTGCATGCTGGAGGACTTCAGCTTCCCAAGCCTAGGAGGATCTGACCCAAGAACTTGGACTTACAGACATCTGGAGACTAATGAATCCCACAGGGAGACATTACACTTTCTTCTTCCACCCACATCAATCCTTCTCCTGCATAGACATGTGGCTAATACCATCTGTCTGCACCCCAGATGCACTGAGGCCTCTATTGGAACAGTGATCATATCAGATCATGCCTTGGTGATGTTCACTTGACTTCTGCCTGGGGATGCAAAAGGCCCTAAAGGGGGATGGCACTTCAACACCTCCATGCTCAGAGATACGTGCTTCTGTGACAACCTCAGAGAGCAGATTAATACCTTCCTGGAAATAAATAAACCAGAAGACATCTGCAGCCACCTGATGGGATGCCCTAAATGCGTTCATCAGGGTGAGATGCATAAGCCACGCTTCCCATCAAAAATTAACCTAGACCTGCAAACTAGAGGCACATTTATCATAGCACAAGGAGCTGGAGAAGTGGTTTTGCGAGAACCCGTCTGGGGAAGGGGACATACTTGCAAAAATAATAGGCCTCAGATTTGAAGTTAATAAGCATCTCCATGCCACAGTGGAATATGCCCTATTTTGCCTTCGCCAGACTTTTTTGGAGTCAGGTGAAAAACAGAGTAGGCTCCTGGCATACTGTATATGCTTAAGAAAAGACAGGAACGCTCCAGAATTAAACCCATTAAAAACAACCGAGGGGAAGTAACCTGCAGCAAAACCCATATAAGCGAAGCCTTCCAAAAATTTTACACCTGCCTCTACTCTACTGAGGTGAACCCAAGTACACAGCTGATGGAGAGCTTTCTAAACCTGCTGAGGTTATCCTCTGCAGACCCAGATAACCAGGCTAAGCTGGACTTCCCCATGAGTGGAAAGAAAACAGAGAAGCAATAACAAGCATGCCAGCAGGGAAGGCACCTGGGGCAGATGGGTCTCCCAGTAGAATTTCTAAAAACATTTATGGAGGTGCTGCAGGCCCCACTCCAGGTAGCCTACTTGGAAGCCAGTGAAACTGGAGTCCTACCCCAGTCTATACATACTGCCAGGATATCTCTATTGCCCAAACCAGGTAAGGACTCCTTCCTATGTGGCAGTTATAGGCCCATTTCCTTGATCACGGCTGACTGCAAAGTACATGCAAAAGTGCTAGCAAATAGGCTGAAGGAGGTGATCCCAGACTTGATACACAAAGACCAAGTGGGCTTTGTTCCAGGGCAAAAAGGAACCAACAACACCAAGCATCTGCTGAACTTGTTGAACCACACGAAATACCGCACCCCCACCATACTCCCATCCTTAGATGCTGAGAAGGCATTTGACAGGGTGGAATGGGGCTACTTATTTCAAACCCTGGAAAAGGTCAACATTCGGCCCAACTTCAGAAGGTGGGTGTACATTTTATATAAAGATGCAACAGCACAAGTGATCACTATTGGGACACTGTCCAAGCCTCTTCATCTGGAGAGGGGGACCAGGCAGGGCTGTCCTCTCTCACCCATGCTCTTTATCTTAGCATTAGAGCCACTGCTGCAAGCCATAAGTCAAGCAAAAGGCACCACAGGGGTGAATCTTGGGGAGAGCACAAGCTTTTGGCATACACTGATGACATCCTGCTAGCACTCATAGACCCGCAGCGGTCAGTACCCCAGCTACTGGAATTGATTTCCAGATAAAGTGAACCACCCAGATGCAAACTTGAACCAGGAGAAGTCACAATTTCTAGCCTCCTCTCACTAGCTCTCACAATATCCCTGGGGCCTCAAGCATTCCCCTACATGAGTAGAATACCTGGGAATAAAATTTAACTGGAACCTGGAAAAATTGAACATCTCCCCTCTGATGGCAGAGCTAGAAGCAGACCTTAACAGAGGAGGTAGGCTCCACTTGACACATTGAGGCAGAGCACAGGCATTCAAACGAATGGCTGTTCCCAAGATCCAATACATCTTGGATAACCTCCCCATGAGACTGGACCCCAAGGTCCTGAGAAACCGGTAGAAAAAAATGCTCTTTTTCTTTTGGGGAAGAGACCTGCACCGTCTCAACTGGTCCAAGCTAAGGGTAGGATACGAGCATGGGGGCTTCAAGCTACTGGACTTTCACCTAAGAACCCATGCCCTAGCCCTCTCACAGATAGCCCTGGTGGCTTCCTGGACCCCTGAGAACCTGAGACCCAGGTGGATGGATTGTGAGGCCGCAGCAACCGAAAACCCCCCAGCCCAGGCCTTGATGTTTGGGGACATACCCAAATGCCCCATGTATTCGCCTATCATATCACAGACCAAGCTAGTCTGGGCTAAATACTGCAGATTAATTGGCTGGAAACCAGTATAGGCCAGGCACTTTCCCTTGTGGACCAACCAGCACTTACTCATAGGGGGTAAGTTGGTGATATACAAGGAATGAGAGGAGATATTATGCACCTCACACTAAATACCAATATGACCCTCGCTCAAATTAGGAATCAGTATGGCATCTCACAACATAATCATTGGAGATACCTTCCACTGTGGCATGCCTAGGGAGTGATCCTAGGTCCAGTTCTGACCCCACCTAGGCACAACCAGATAGACAAACTGCTATTGCTTGGACAGGGCAAAACACCTCGAAACAGGGACATCTACCAACACTTAATTGACCTGCAGCCAGATCCATCCATCAGGACCAGATAGCAATGGTCAATGGAGCTGGGATGTGAGATTTGTACAGACACCTGGGAGAAATGCTGGGCTGAAGCCCAGAAAGCCTCAGAGGACATGAAATAAAGGTTCACACAATTAAAGATCCTACAAAGGTGGCACAGAACTCCCAAAAACTACAAGCATGGGGCCTGCTTCCTTCAGGTGACTGTTGGAGGGCAAAAGTTCAGAGATATCCATCATCCACATTATATGGTCTTGTTCTTCTCTGATGAACTATTGGAAAGAGGTACAGCCCTGCTCTACCATACTTTCCCAAGATGTCCAGTTAACAAGTCAGTTTGGTGATGTTAGGCTAGACACTGTCACAAGCACAACCACACCACTAAGCCACACATGATGTTCCTGGTTGCTGGGTGCACTAATAGACATAAAAAGAGTCATTCTAAGATACTGGAAAAAGCCTAACCCCCACCAACACAGGAATGGCTGATGGGGATTGGTAAAGTAGCCAGTTTCGAACAGGTTCTCCACAAATCCCAAGGCAAACTACACTTGTTTGAGGACACTTGGGGCTTCTACCTATGGTCAAAATACTGCAAGATCCCTAATGGGTACTTTATTTTCAATGGGTCCACCCCACAAGGAATAGGATAGCCCCACCACAGTAAGGGGATCATATCCCCACCCTCGGCCCACTAGTCAGGGGGTGCAGACATAAGTAATGACCCTGCAACTAGCAGATCCAGTTTAGGTAGGATTTAGCCCAAGACAGTCACACATGGATACTTACAACCTGTCTCAGACTGGCACTGGTCCTAGAACTGCATTACTCTGGAACAGGCAAACAACTCAGAGTCACATTGACTATAATTTATGGATACAGGCAACAGACTGATGAAAATAAGTGTATGTAGAAAATATATAGTAAACACTGATATATTCCTAGTTTGTAATCCAAGGGCTAATCACCCAGCCAGGATGCATAACATATGATGATCCTTATGTATGAATGTATTACAAAAATGTACTTCCAGTTGGAAGACCTTGTGAAACTTTAAAACACCAATAAACTTTGAATTAAAAAAAGAAAAAGGAAAGGATTGTAGAATATCTAGAAGCCAGCAGGACACAAGACCCACTGCAACATGGATTTACAACAGGAAGGTCTTGTCAAACGAATCTGATAAATTTGTTTGACTGGGTGACCAAGGTACTAGATCAGGGAGGGGTGGTGGACGTGGCTAACCTACTGTAGATTTTAGCAAGTCATTTGACACAGCCCCATACAAGACATTAGTAAACAAGTTGGATAATCTGGGAGTGGGTCCCAAGCTGGTAAACTGGGTTAGTAATTGGCTTAGCAACAGGTCACAGAGGGTAGCGGTAAACTGAGTTCAATCTGAAGAAGGGGGGTAACCAGTGGAGTGCCACAGGGTTCAGTGCTGGGTCGGTCCTCTTTAATATCTTTATAAGCGATGTTGTGGAGGAACTTGAAGGAAAAGTATGCCTCGTTGCAGGTGACACCAAGATCTGCAATAAGGTTGACACTCTGGGAGGGAGCAAATGAGGAGAGACTTAGGCAAGTTGGAGGAGTGGTCAAGAGTGTGGCAGCTCAGATTCAATGCCAAGAAGTGCAAAATCATGCACTTGGGGAGAAAAAACTCTGGAGAGGGATATACAATGGGGGGAGGTACTAACAGCAACTAAGATGGAAAGGGACCAGGGGGTAGTCATAATAGATGTTCTGAAAGTAGCTAAACAATATGAGAAGGCACTGAGGAAAGCCAGTGGGATGCTGGGTGCATAAGGAGAGGTCTCACCAGTAGAAAACAGAAGGTGGTTATGCTACTGTACAGGCAGTTGGTGAGGTCTCATCCAGAGTACTGCATGTAGTTCTGGAGACCTCATCTCCAAAATGACACTGACAGGGTGGAGGCAGTCCAGAGAAGGGCAACAAAAATGGTGCAGGGCTACACCATAAACCATAGGAAGAGAGATTGAGTGAACTCAATATGTATACTCTAGAGCACAGGAGAGAGGGGGGATGTGATAGAGACAGTCAAATACCTCAATGGGATCAACAGAGTTCAAGATGGCAGTATTTTGCAGAAAAGGAGATGGGCAAGAGCAAGGGGTCACAGTATGAGACTGGATGGGGGAAGGCTCATGGGTAATGTGAGGAAACATTTTTTTACAGAAAAGGTGGTGGATGCATGGAACAGCCTCCCAGAGGAGGTTGTGGGGCCAAAAATGGTTGGCGAATTCAAGAATGTATGGGACAGGCAGAAAGCAACACTAAAGGTAGGAAGGAGGAGGTAGGCTGCAGATCAATAGGATCTGGAGTTTATACTGCATGCAGGGAAATAAGCAAGCTAGGTGGACCTGGCATTCCTTATCTGCCAACCAATTCTATGTTTCTATGACCCCTCTCATTAAAGTAGTTTCCAAGACTGACATCTGATCAGACAACCTGACCAATAAAGTAGGACCCTCACCAGGTCCCCGTAGGAATGAAATCTCAAATGCAGGTACAACAAAGACACTTATAACATGGGGATGAGAAATGCAGTCACCCGACTGGCAGGCAGCCATCAGCTGACCATACATTAATCTCTGTTAACCACACAGTTTCTAGTGCTCAGGCACCCTTGCCAGATCAGGGGGCAGAGCTACACTCGTTATTGCTTAGCTAGTGCATTCCTGAATGGCAGCCATTCAAACAGCTCACTAAGCGAGGGACAGTGTTACCCTCACAGAGACAGCTGCAGTTATGTGTCCAATCCATAGTGTTGTCATTCTCTTACCCTGTGTTGGAAAGCAGTACAATAATTTCCCCTTGCTGGTCTGTGCCTTCCCACTCACCCACCCCTTGGAACTCCGTGAGGGGGCGATCAGTGCAGCCCAGTCATATCAAACAACTAAAGAATACTGTGCCCAGTATAGCTAGATAGCTCCAGTGAAGAGTGAGAGAGAGGGTCAGAAGAGAGCAGGTGCCTATCTGACAGGGGGCCCTCCAACCAAAGTATTTGTTTCTGCCATCATGGTGGTAGCACACAGAACCATCTTGACACTGACAGAGAGAGACAGAGAGAGAGACCGACACCAACAAAGTGTATTTGTCAAACTTGCTGCAGTGTTATTTGTCAGTGCATATCTGTCTCTCTCTGTCTCTCTGCCTTTCTTTCCTCTGTTGTGTCTGGATGAAGCTCTGAGAGAGGCTCCCCCACCAACTCCCATGCTCCATTAGAGACAACACTGCACCTTCAGCAACCCCTCGAGTGAGAGACACTGGCGGCCCGCCCACCACCTTACTAATTCAAAGCCAGGGTCCCCTGGGTCAACAAAGAGAGAGAGAGAGGGAGAGGCAACAGGGGTGAGAGATCCAGAGGTACAGCGTGACACATGGGAGCTAGTTACAGGGGGCTGGAGATGTGCAGGCAAATATGTGAAGTGTGATAGAGACCTCTGACCTGCTGTCAGTCCCTGGTAACACGCTGTGCACATGTAGCTGGGATACAAGTTGTCAGGACTTCTAGTTGAGTTTGGTAGGAGAGAGAAACAGAGACAAAGATATTGGCTCCAACAAGAGATCTCTGCTCCCCGTCATCTGGTGACTGAGCTACCGAGTACAGTGCTTCAACCTGCTGTCACTCCCGGGCAGCACATCTGTTCTCCCCGCCCACCCAGTACCCGTCAGGCTGACCAGGCACTCACATCCCCCATACCACCACTGACCTCATGAAGCAACAGGGAGTGGACCTGTCATTTAACGATGATAGGTGGATGCTTAATGGAACATGTAGTCAGTTTCTTCCAGCACCATCCATAAATGTACCTACTTGCCCTTCAATCCCCTTAGTTGCCATGCTCTAATTCGTAACAGTACTAAACATATATACTTGCTCGCCCTTTCAGTTATAATGCACAGCATCTACCGGGACTGTATGCTACTACTACTACACAGTAACTCCTCATCTGTCCTGCAGTGCAGTGGATCTTTGAAGTGTGTGCATGTGTGTGTGTGTGTGTGTGTGTGTGTGTGTGTGTGTGGAGGGTGGGACATATTACGGTATGGGCATGGTAGCAGAGGACATTATGATCAAAAATGTGACAGATCATGTCAATACTGTATCTGTCTCATTTCTGTGTGCATAATTACAAGGATATCTTGTTTTTTTGTTAAGGACTACAGTATTTTCCACAGTGGCAGGTTACAGTACCTTTTTTGCTGTTTAAACAGAAAAAAGACACCTTTTCAGATTTTTTTTTGTTGTTTAAAACATACCTCATGTTATAAGCTCAAAAATCAAAATACAAAAATATATAGTATGTGCATACTTAATAAAGCATAAAAGGCAAAAACTAGAGGAGACAGGGAAAAAGGAAATAAACTAAAAATAATAAAATGTGAACGTAAAAAACATTAGGGAACAAGCTGGCCTATGCTTGTAGTCCTAGACACTCAATAAGCACATATGATGAACAGGAACAAAACATGCTTGAAATGTAAAAAATATGTAAACATGTCAATACTCTCCAATATTCTATAATGTCTTATGAATTAATAGACAAAGCAGTATTATAAACATTTGCTTATATCTATAAGACTGAAAAAATACATGATATGTATAAAATAAATCATGTCAATAAATTTAGGGGTTAAAAAATAGTTGATCCAATATTTCATGGTAATAAGTTTTACCAAAGCTACGGTTTATGTGCCCAATACATTCTGGATAGATAGACAACCAGGCAGACTGCAACAAGAAGGATGCTCCTCCAGTCACCATACAGACTGCAGTCCTGAGGACCAGAGAGAACAACAAGCAGATTGTGCTGCACAGTTTGGGCAGGCAGTTAAAGGTGGTGGAGGGAGTGAAGGTAAGGCCCACCATTTTGTGGGGTTACATTCTCCTCTCCTAAACAACTGACATCTGCATCAAGTCTATCAACAATGTAACAAGAAACAAGTATGCAACACACAACATACAAAGCATGCACAGTCTATCTAGATAATTGTTTCGTGACTGGAGTAGGCATACAATATGTCCTAGTCTAGACAAATACAGCTGGAATAACAAAAGATAATGAAAGGCCATTCACATTTCACAATAACAACTGTCATGACAGCAATAGTTATTAATGCCATAGTAGTATACATTACCATAACAGTATGCAATACCATAACGATGATCAACCTCCTTTTTATGTTGCTTGCATGCATGTGCAAGAAATATAGTGCCATCATCGGAGATTTCAGAGGTGTGTCACCTCCTCCTCCAATTCAGTCAGTGAGCTGGCAGGAGCGGCTCCTGTAAGCCAATGCATTTTGGAGCTGTCTATGACAAGCTCCAAAATGCAGTGGCAAACAGTTGAAAGGGGGAGCTATGCTTCAGTGAGCACCGATAAGAAGCGTAGCTCCCACCCCACATGCAGGTGTGCGCGCCCCCGCACGGATTGTGTAGCCGACGGGGTGTCCAATCCCCATCGGCTGAGCGCACGTCCCTCCCTCAGAGTTGGTACCACGCTGGGAGCCCACCCCAGCATGGCAATCAGTCCTTTGGCCGACGGGTGCCCAATCCCCGTGGGCTGAACAGCCCCAGTCCTTGTGCCACGCTGGGAGCCCACCCAGCGTGTAAGCGTCCCACAACGTCTTTTTTTGAAACCTATACATACAAAAACAGTCTCTGGACGCATCTCCACCCCTCCCACAACCCGCACTCACCCACCGCACACCAGCCTCCCCACCCCCCACCCCATACCTACCTCTGGACTCGGCCACGACGATCTTGGTGGACCGGAACACGTCTGCACTCTTCAAAGCACGACCATGAACTGAGGAAATGCCGGTAAGCTGTGTAATGGGCTAGATGGGGGTTCAACTGTGCATATCTCAGGCATTTTGGGAATTTTGACCAAATTTTCAACATGGGGTTTTGGGACCCCTTCTCATGAATGATGTCACTGTCATGGCATTATTCAGGCCCGAGAAAAGGGTGATTCGCGCAGTGACACAAATCACCCTTCAGGCAACTATCACCATGACATCATCATGAAGAATCGCTCTGTTGGTGATCAAAAATCAAAAAAATGACATTTTAACAATGCACTGCACAGTTCCTACGCAGGCTAATGAAGTTCGCGAAATTTCAATATTGCCTCCAGATTTTCAACATTGCCATTTACACCTTCTTATAAGTAGAACAGCATCATTTTCATCTCACCCAAAATGTTTCCGCCTTGTAGCGTAAGAATGGCACAGTTGGTGTGCGAAATCAATGTACAGGACAAATTAAGAAAATCACAGTGACACTGTTCACGAGCAGAGGTCTTAAAATGGCTATGTTGGAAAATTTGGTGAAAAAATTCCTAAAAATGACTGTTTTACGAAAGGCAGTGCTGTGCAGTTCCTACACGCAGGCCTCGTAAGTTCACAAATTTTCAATATTTCACTCCAGATTTTCAACATTGCCATTTTACCACACCTCCTCATGAGCAGTACAGCTGTCATTTTTCACATCCTGCCCAAAACATGTTTCCGCCCATGTAGCGCACAATGGCATAGTCGGTGTGCGAACTCAGTGTATGGGACACATTAAGAAAATCACAGTGTCACTGTTCATGAGCAGAGATCTTAAAATGGCAATGTTGAAAATTTGGTGAAAGAATTCCTAAAAATGACTGTTTTACGAGTGTCGTTGCACAGTTCATGCTGTACATTCGTGGGTTGCGAATTTTCAATATTTTCACTCCAGATTTTCAACATTGCCATTTTACCACACCTCCTTATGAGCAGTACAGCTGTCATTTTCACATCCTGCCCTAAACGTGTTTCGTATTCATGTAGCGCATAATGGCGCAGTCGGTGTGCAAACTCAATGTATGGAACACATTAACAAAATCACACTGACACTGTTCATGAGCAGAGGTCTTAAATTGGCTATGTTGAACATTTCGTGAAAAATTTCTAACAATGACTGTTTTACGAGCATGCGTTACGCAGTTCCTATGCACTCTCGTAAGTTCGCAAATTTTCAATATTTGCACTCCAGTGACTTCCAAATACCTAAACAGCACATAGAAGCAAGCAACATTCGGCATTGACAAATGCTTGTTTACCCTGTACTGCATCTCCTGCTCTGGGTGATATGATATGGGCTTTGCAAGAGACAATTTGAGGCAGAAATATGGGTGTAACATAGATATCGTTGTGTACTATGTGCATTGGCAAGTTGGTAGGGACATCTGGAGAGTCATTTGTTAACTTGGGCAATGTTTTGATAGTGCTTTCAGAGTAATAGATTGGAGCAATCACTTCTTCCTTGGATTCTGGGGCAGCTACTATCGTTTCATCAACTAGCAATGAAGCATGCTCAGTAACAAATAGTTCCACAACTTCCTGTGATGATTCCATAGATTCTACAGGTTGTCCACCTTCTTCCTCTGGCACTACCTTAGATACAGGCCCTTCATCTAAGGGTACATCTGGTATAGGTCAGAGTCCAAGATTGCTGATGTTGGCTCTGCAAGAGGCACTTTACTTGTTGTTCTATCTGAAACCCTGAAGAGTCTGGCAAGATCTACTGTAGGATAATACAATCCTCCTTCTGATTCAGAAGCCAAGCTGTTCTGATCTACTTGAGCATCAGTCATGGATGGAAAAAATTGAGATTACCTTATCGTTTGCTTTGTCTTTTATCTGCATGTAGCAGATTGATTTGATAGAGGTTTTGGAGGTTCTACAGACTCTAGTGTATCACTGAAGACCAACTGTCTAATAAGCAACAAATGGTTTTGGTGGATGGTATGACACCTACTTGATTCTCCTTGAGTGTGAATTGTGTATACGGTCATATCTCACATCTTTCCCATCATAACATAAGGGCCACTGCCCCCATCAGTCAGCAATTTTGTGCTTCCATGACAGTCCCAAATGTTTTACAGAACACAGTCTGCTGGCAACAGTTCACGTGCCTTCACCTATCTGTCATACCTATCTTTGTTGGTTTTGTTCAGGATGCTGCAACATCAATCAATCAATCAAAGTCTTTATTTAACCAGGTGATCACCATTGAGCAAGCTCATTTTCGAGGTGGACCTGGGTTTGTTAACAAGGAACAAGGGACAATATACATGGGATGCAACACACAAGAAAATAGTAATAATAAAAATAAAGTGAGATACAATCATACAGTATATACAAAATATCAACAGGTAGCACTGTCAGTAGTATATGTTTGGAACAGAAGATACAACTAGTTTTGAGTAGGACACAATTTTTCATAAAACTAAAGAAATATTCATATCAGGTGCACCGAACACAAATAAAACCTAATATAAAAAGATATATGGTGATACGGTATGGAGAATTTAGAGCTGGAACCAGGGTCAAAGGAATATGGAAAGGACAGATATGGGGAAGAAAAAGGGGAGAGGGAAGAGTCGATTATAGATGTGATCAGTCTTTTAACAGTAGTAATTAGAGTGTGCTAGGACTTATAGGAGTCACTATTTAGGGTAGACAGGCACAGGACTCTTAATTATGATGTAGATATAGAGATTTAAAAGCTGCTAGGCTGATGGGGTGAGTTAATTTCAAAGTTTGTTGCAGCTTGTTCCACAGTTGAGGGAGCACAAAGCTGATGGCTGCTCTGCCAATGTGAGATTTTGCTTTGTAAACATAAAGGTAGATATATGAGGTGAGAACATCCCCAGCCAACTTGTGGATGGCATTTAATTGGTCTTTCAGTCTCTGTGCATACTGAAGATAAAGTCTCTTGCCTAACCCTTTTGGCAGAAACACCAAGACACAAAACCACAGGAGTCAGGCTTCCCAGCCAAACATCAGGTAATATGGAAAGAATCTGGTGGGATCACTTTTGGTGCAGTTATATAGATAGACTAGTGCACAGACTTGTTGACTCCACTTGCTCTTTTATTTTGGTTACAACATGTCTAGCACATTCAGAAGAGTTCTGTTGAACCACTTAGGCTGAGGATCACCTTGAGGGTAATACAGAGTAGTTTGAGATTTAGTTATTTCCATAAGGACAGCAGTTCTTTTACTAGGCAACTTTCAAAATCCTGACCATGGTCCAAATGGATCCATTGTGGAGCACCATAGTGCACAAATAATTTTTCTACAAGGACTTTTGTGACAGTTGTTGCCTTTTGATCCTTTTTCAGGAAAGCTTAAGCATATCTTGAGAAGTAGTAAGTCTCAGCCAACATAGTTACAATATTAGAAACATAGAAACAGAGAATTTGTCAGCAGAGAGAGAGAGAGAGAGAGAGAGAGCCTGCTTGGCCCACCTTGTCTGCCCTATTTTCCATATCTCCTGTGGCATCACAGACCCTGATCTCCAGTCTTCCCCCCCTTGCCTTATTTCTAAGGGCCCCTTGTGCTATCCCATGGATGCTTAAATACTGTTACCATTTTAGCACCCACCACCTCCTCTGGAAGGCTGTTCCAGGCATCCACCACTCTTTCCATAAAGAAATATTTCCTCACATCTCCTCTGAGTCTGCCCCTCTCCATCTTCATAGCATGACCCCTTGTCCTTGAGCATATTTTTAGATGTAAAATGCTACCTTTGTGTACCTTATTAATACCTATAAGGTATTTGAACATTTCTGTCATAGCCCTCTTTCTCTTCTTTCCTCTAGAGAGTACATATGTCATTCCTTAAGTATTTCCTCATAAGGCTTTCAATGCAGACCATGGCACATTTTGGTTTCCTGCTTCTGTACTGTCTCCACCCTATCTATGTCCTTCAGGAGATGGGGCCTTAGAACTGGACACAGTACTGGGGGTGGGGCCTTACCATTGATCTATACAAGGGTAACACTACCTACCACTTTCTGCTGGTGATACCCCTCCCTATGCACCAAAGCATCTTGCTAACTTTCCCCACTGCCATATCACACTGCTTTACTACCTTCAGGTCAGCAGAAATGTTTACCCCCAAGTCCTTCTCCTGTTTTGTGGTCACCAATATTTCCCCACCCAATTGGTACATTGTCCCTGGGTTTCTTTGCCTCAAGTGCATGATTCTGCACTTTTTGCATGGAATTCCAGTTGATTCCTGGCTGAGGACATCTATGCATACCAGCTCCATGAGTGCACTTGTCATAATGTTTACATAACATTTACAAAAGCAGCTGCCTCTGTGGCAGTTTTGTGTCTCACACGTCTGTTGCAGATTTTTCAGTATTGTTCAACATCACTCCAGATATGAAGAGAAGTGAGCACAGGCAAAGGTCCAAAGTGATCTCACTTTTCATTCAGGTGTATCCACATCATTCTTTTGAACTTTGAAGGTAGTATGAATTGCATTTGTGGAAACTTTGTATCAGTGGCTCAGTAGGTAGCACACTCACCTCTGAGGCTGGGAGATCAGAGGGCTTTGGTTCAGTTCCCACATCTGGCACTTGGGTTAATGTCCCAATACTGACACTGTAGTGCAGCATGAGAGGGGTGCTGCACTTCTGAGGTGACATCTTTTGGATGAGACGTTAAACCGAGGTCCCATCTGCCTGGATTGGTAGTAGTTCAGGTGGATGTTAAAGATCCCATGGCACTTATCGAAAAGAGTAGGGGAATTTTTTATTGAAATCAGAACAAAATCTTAACAAATGTATACAAATCAATATTACATCATATATAACCAGAAAAAGGAAAGAAAAAAAACCTAAACAGGTATTAAATCATACAAGAATCTTTATAAAGAAAGAAGGAAATACATGTGTTATTCCTAGAAGCAAGGGAAAACAAACAACCAAAGTAATGAGCAAAACCTATGCAATTTCACCCTGAAAATAATTAAATCTTAGTTAATGGCCTACAAAGGCAAGATGTCTCCAAAGATCAGACCATTGATGAAAGGAAAAATTTGATTTTTCCACCAATTTCCATTTACCTAACTCAGTGTTAATAATATAAAAAAATTCCCATGGAGTAATAACCTGTTGTTGCAGAATAAACCTGCAACGACCAATCCATATCCAGTATAAAATATGAGCAAAAAGAATACGGTAAATACCATAATGTACTCCACTCAGTAAAGATGGAGTTATCCCAAAAAATAACAACCCTGATGTCGGTGGGATAGAGCCAATCCCTTTCCATCGATTCTTAACAATGTCCCAAAAGTCTACAATGTATGGACAATGTAAATATAAAAGATCCATAGTTTCAATTTTCATAGAGCAGGAAACACGGGGACAGTACCGTTCCAACGAGGCCTTGTGTTTCTGATTCCCTTTAACATTTATCCTACCATGCAACCCCAACCAAACAGTGTCCCATAATTGAACCAGAATTCTGGGATCTGAAATATAATCAGAAATGTGTTTTTGTTCCAAGGAAGAAAAATTCATAAAAGTAGGTATAGTAAAATAACTCAAAATAATTTGCTCATAAATTGCTTTTTAGACTTACTAACAACTTCATCAGGCTGTACACCCCATTTCTTAATAGCATCAATGACACCATCCCAGCTACAAGGGAGACAAGGAGATCTCTTGTTTTTATGCAAAAAAGCATTATTCAACCATTCCAAGAACACACCAAACAAGGTTTCCATACCCCACTTACACCACAAACAATCAGAACCCGTAACTAAAGGAACAATATTTACATAAAGAAAATTGTAAAGAAAAACACCACTGGATGAATCATATTTAAACCCCCAGACTTAATAGGAGCATATAAAACCTCCCTTTTAATAGGATTTAATCTACTATCACAGAGCACAAGAAAAAAAAAACATCAATGAGGTAAACAGACATGCCAGTAAAAAAATTGAGCTCACAAACAAAAATTCAGGGATTAAAAAGGACTTTAGAAGAAAAATAGTTGTTTCTTAGATAATTTCCACCGGTTCCATATTTTAACCTTGGAATGCCCTACATTCAAGACTCGTGACCAATTAGTATATGCCATATCGTCCCCCCCAAAATAGATACCAAGAATGCGACAGGGCACCCGTGAGATGGGAATATCACCAAGACAATCCTCTTGGTCGATAAATCCTGCAACATTCAAACAGCACGATTTGGTCATATTCAGCCGGGCACCAGAAATTTTACCTAATTCCTGAAGTAAAGCACAAGCCAAACGTACAGAGTGTACGTCATTAACTAATAAACACATGTCATCTGCATATGCAAGTACTTTCATCGGAAAGGAAATACCCATACCCAAAGGATAAATATTTGGGGAATTCTGAAGAATACGTAATAAGGGGTCTAGTGTAAAAACATAAAGAATAGGACTTAAGGGACAACCCTGTCGAACTCCTTTACGTATCAAAATCGTTTTCCCCATCCATCCATTCTCATAAGGTATAACACAAGCTAAAGCATAGCGTAACTTTATCCATTGTATAAACAAATTCGGGAAACTGTAGGATGCCAAACAATTCCACAAAAAAGCATGAGAAACCCCATCAAAAGCCTTAGCTTGATCCAAGCTAACAATGTACCCATTGCCAACCGATGCCGTCAATGAAGTTCTACTGTCCAAGATTTCTCTAAGTAACAGCAAGGCTTCAGTAATACGCCGCCCAGGAACAGAACAAAACTGCATAGAAAAAATTAGTCGATCCATCCTAGACATAATCCTATTACCAAGTAATTTAGCAAAAATTTTAAAATCAACGTTAAGCAGGGTAATAGGACGCCAATTTGTAAGCTCCGCCCGGTCATCTGATTTATACAAAAAATCATTAAGCCCTGATACATAGAAGAAGGTAAATAAAAATCAGACCACATAAAATTAAACACCTCTAAAAAATCAGTCGGGATAAGGTGCCATAGGATCTTGTAAAGTTCGGCAGTCAAACCATCCGATCCAGGAGCTGTATCCCCCTTCAAGGAAAGAATAATTGAATCCATCTCTAAGGAAGTAAATGGTAAGAGTAATTCTTCCTGTGACAAAGAATCTAAGTGTGGTAAAGCAGCCGAATTCAAAATTTGAGTACTAAAACCTACATCAGGAACCGGAGTCCCAAATACAAGGTTAATATACTCTTCGAGGGTAGACATAATACCCTTATTATCCGTAACCAAAATTCCTTGTGCCGAAATTAAATTTTGGAACAACTTCCTTCTCTGTTTGGTTATAGCAATTATGAAAGGGGTTACCTTGGTCCAAATTCCCATGGGTACCAAATGCCTGTTCATGTTGTAAAGACAACATCCTATTGTATTGGAATAACTTCATCTGAACATGAATTTATTGAATATTTAAAGCTACATCCTCCCTTCCCAAATGATATTTTGTAAGTAAAATCCCTAAATGGTGCCTTAATCGGAGATAACTAGAGTACTTAGACAGTTGTTGATCTTTACCTACTGCCAGAAAAAAAATCACGTAAGCAAATCTTCAGATCTTCCCACCATAAACCCAGATTTTCATTAAAAAATTTTGTAGACAATCTGTCATTGAGAATCTCAGTTGAGGAAGACAAAACTAAAGGATTCTGTAAAAGAGTGGAGTTCAATTTCCAGTATCCAGGGCCAGCAATCCTACTCGAGGGAGAATCCATACAGACTCCAAGAAAGACATGGTCAGAGGATTCAATGGGGATGGAAACCAAATTCCCACATGAGAGAGATTTAATAAGAAAAATCATGTCAATGCAGGAAGCTAACCTTCCCCTACAATAAGTAGGTTTCAATGGCTGCGAAGACCTGACAGATACCTGTTTCAACCCAGTATGAGATATTAAGTCCCTCAGTAAAGCCCTATCACAATACACTTTGTGGAGAGGTCCTTCCTTCAGGACATTAGTATTAAAGTCCCCAGCAAAGAAAACAAAGGGTTGAATTTTCTTCAATAAGGAAATCCTCTGGACTTTAACTTGAGGACCATAGATATTAATCAGTCTGCAAGATACTGATTTAATAACCACGTCTAACAAAAAAGCACAGCCAGGGTCGATATCTACTAAACGAAAACATGAGACATGAGTTTTAAAACAAAACCCCACCCCACTACAGGGGTTTAATCCTGCTGACCAAAAGGACAGCCCGCCCTTCTAATCTCTTGTAATCTGGTCAATGTCCAGTGATGAATGAATCCTTGTATCCTGGAGAAAAAAAAACAACAAAAGGCAACTGAGAAAGAATACCAAAGGTAATAAGGTGTTTCTTTCCAGACAGCACACTATTGACATTTAAACTGGCAATACGTAAACCCAACCCATTAGGGAGGAGCTACTACTAGTTTACCACTAGAACGGGTAACTCGTTTCACCTGAGTTTTAGATTGATGTTTCTTAGACGGGGCAGTACCGGGAGCAAGGGGCGGAAATGGGTCAGGATCAATACCTGACATCGGGAGATCCGAATCCACCTGTTCACTCCACAAAAAAGCTGAAAATCTATTTGACAGAGGCAAAAGAGAAAGAGGAGTCATTTCCTCAGTCTGAGACCGATTGTGAGATTGCAGAGGAAATAAGAATTCCTTTTCCGTAGCAGAAATTTGTGGTTCAGGTCCAGGAATCGAGTCAGAGGGAACCACAATATTAAGTGCAGTGTGTTTATAAGGACTCTGGGAAGATAAACCTAGGTGGATTGGATATTGTTGCTCCTGAAAAGTAGCTAAAGACACAGTTTGAACAGGGGAACCTTGTGGGATAACTGGTGGATCGACAAGGTCCACAGTCTTGGAGCATGATGGGCCTGAAGACATATGGGAAAGGGGAAGGGGAATTTCTACATCTCCCAAATCCGAATGGGAAAAGGGGGGAACTGAACCACCGCCCCGTGGAACAGTTCGTGACATATTTCCCCGACCCCTACCTCGACTGGAAATCAATCTTTCATTAGGCTGTAAAGATACAGAAAAACACTGTTTCGCCTTGTCCAGGTAATAATCTTGGTCTGATTCCCCTTCTAAATTGTGTGCAGCCCAAGGGCACTCATGGAAGGAATGTTCTTCTTCCCCACACAAATTACAGAAAGAGCGGGCAGTACACTGAGGGGCAGTATGCCCAAGCATCCCACAGTGAAAACACCGAACCTGATCATAATCTGCATTGAGATGATTGAGGACCCCACATTTATAACAACTCTTGGGCTGACCAGCATAAAACAGGACCCCCGATCTCTACCCAAAAAAAAGGAGCTGGGCAAATGGGAAATCCCAACCTCGGATTGATTCAATTGTACCCGAAATATCCATCCCCATTCCAAAATCCATTTCCATCGATAATAGGTTTAGGTTTCTCCATAATGGTACATTTTTTCTCTAACCAAAATGAAATGTCATTTATACAGACCCCCTCATTTCAAAACAAAATAGTAACTGTTTTAAAGGTCGGTTTTGTTACAGGGATGGCCATAAAATCTTGCCATACCCCGAAGTCCTTAACAGAATAATGCAATTTCCAAAATTTGTCCAATAAGTACATAGAACAAAAACTGAGATCATACATCCGTTCGCCTGGTGCATAAATGAAAGCATACACCTCCGATGGTGCAAAGCACAAAGAGTCCTTAATCAATGTTTTCCCCACCCATATCCTGTCAGGGAAAACAGGAGCAGTCCCAATATATTTTAACCGCACCAAAAAACGCCTCTTTGCCGCTTCAGCAGGTTTGCGAAACAGTCTGGCAAAAGTTTTGGGCTGGTCCTGAGTTGCAGCTTGAAACCCAGCATCCACACCATTACCTTTCAAGGGAGAAATAGGCACCTTACCGTCCACAGCAGGGGGCGACATCAGAAGAAGCAGCAGCCAGTGGAGCACGAAAGGTCTGCTGTCTAACTAAGCAAAGCCTGTCCGTATCACCCACCAAAGCTGGAGACTCCGTAGTAGGCAATTGAGTCTCCTGCAGTTTTGCCATAGATTCCCGAAATTCCCGTCAAAACAGGAGTAGGCAACAGAGGCGGAGAACCTGGCAATGGAACAACCGGGTCAGAAACCCAACGTTCTCCGTCTTGAATCCAACCGGCATTCTGTAGAACCAGCCCTGGGGTCCAGTCTGCATCAGAACCTGGCGTCGAAGTGATGATGTCATCAACCAAAGGGGGTCCACCGAGGAATGCAAAATTGAGTCTAAAGAATCAGCAGCCACTTCCAAAGGAAAGCGTTTGCCACTCCCAGGTAAAGGGCTTTGCCCAGATCGTTTTCTTTTTTGTTCATCCAAAGTTAACTTCCTGGCCAAAAAATCACGTTCGGCAGCTGAAATTAGATCCAATAACTGTTGCTTCCGAATATCCAAATCTTGTTTGAGTGTTTCTTCATCTGGGTCTATCGACTCTGAACAAGAATCCAACACAGTAGAAAGTTCAATAGGTATAACATTCGCTGGTTCTAAATTCAAAGTCTCCACCGAGACAACCCGACAACCTTGCTCCAAACAGGAGCTCTCCTCAAGATGACCTGCATCGTCCAAAGTCTGAGGCACACTGACCTCCATTCGACTCTCCTGCAGCGTGACTGCGCGATGTGCAGCCAGAGTAGGGGAATTTCCCCCGGTGCCCTTGCCAAATTTCCCTTATTCACTGGGGATACCACCAATGGCTTAATCTGGTTCAGTTTCAGTTGTTTACCATCTGTATCCCCCCCGGTCGCCCCTGAAAAAGGGACTTCTAGGCCCAGTGGGCTTACCGGGTCAACAAAATTCAAACAAACAAACAAGTTGTCTTTGAATTTTAACTTGGGCCACTCTTGCAGTAGCAAATTTATGTCAGGACTGGTTGCATGCACTTGCATGGCATCACCCCTTTTTTCAGGCTGAAAACTATGTCTTTCAGGGAAGAATCCGTTCTTTGATGCTTTTGCAAATTTTGGGGAGTTAACTGTGGAAGAGTGGTCAGGTCTAGTACAGGAAGATGGCAGTAGGTGTCTGGTAAGCAGCCGCCAGAGGTGCCAGAACTGTTTATGAGATGATGGGCATATGTGGATGACTGTGGCTCATCCATTTCAAACTTTTCACAGTGCTTTGACAGTTTGCTCTGGGATATGTACCCATGTTTATTGTCTGTGGATGATACATTTGATTATCTTGACAGGGCATCAGTGTCCGCATTATTCTAGCCGGGTCTGTATTCCACACAGTAGTCAATGGCTGACAAGGCAGATAGCCATCTCTGTCTAGCAGTGTCTTATTTTACAGTTGTCTTCACATTTGTCAATGGGCTGTTATCTGCTTTGACATTGATGTGTGCTCCATATAAGTACTCATAAAACTGATCTATGATTGCCCACTTGAGAGCAATGAACTCCAGTTTGTGGACAGGGTAGTTCCTTTTTGCAGTGTTCAAACTTCTACTGGTGAAGGCAACAGGTTTCAGTCCTTCAGGACAACTTTGTAAAGGACAATCCCAAGACCACAGAGACTGGCATCTGTATATAGAATATACATCTTTATTGGATCAGCATATGCTAACACTGGTGCATTTGTCAGACAGTAGATGATTTCCTGGAATGACTTGTCAGACTGGGCATCCCATCTCTGACCAAATGGGTCATTTGGCTTGGAGTATATTTGGTTGGATCTGTAACTGCAAGGCATGTTTTGCCTTTGTTTGTTGGCAGGTAACCGTGAGTTAGATTTAAGGTGTATAGTCTTAGGGACCTGTGCAGTATGTTGTATGTTGTATCTTGAAATTTGTTTTCATTCTGTACTTTTAAATCTGGAATTTGTATTTGTATTATACTTATATGTTAAGTGAGCAATAACCCACTCCAGGGTGTGCAGTTATTGGGGATTAATCAACACCCCAGGTGCATTGTGAGGCACGAGGTTGAAGGTTGAGTGTCCTCACAGCACCTGGGGTGTTGATTAATCCCCAATAACCGCACACCCTAGAGTGGGTTATTGTTCGTATAACATGGGTTCTCTTTAAACAACAAAAAATATGGAGAAAGCTGTTTTTTTGTTGTTTAAATAGCAAAAGTGGTGTATTCTGCCACCTTGCAAAATAGTCCCTAACAATTAATGCATATTGCACACAATTGTCTGAGACAGAGAGAGAGAGAGAGAGAGAGAGAGAGAGTGTAGAACTTCCAATTGTGCTTTCACTTTATCCCTGTGTGTCTCTGTCTCCTTCATGCTGTTGCAGTTTCAGGATTGGCAGGACACTGACTGTATGCCACACAGACAGAGACAGAGAGAGCAGACTGCAGATCTTGCCATTGAAAACTCCGTGGTCATACATGCCCCCAGCTGTCTCTGTCACTTTGTGTGTGCCTCTCTCTTACTGTACAGCTTCCACAGCCTATTCTCTGATTCCATTCCCTCACACAACTGCCGGTCACTATGCTGTGGGAAAAGAGATACAAAGCGGCTGCAACATATACCTTGCTGTCTGTGTGCCTCTTCCTCTCACAGCATCTGTCTCTTGCTTGCCCACAGCAGCACAACTGATTTCAGCCTATCTGGGAAGTACAGCTGCACTTTGAGACCCACTCAATTGCTGCCACTCATTAGAATTCACTGCTTGCCTGAAGCCACAAGGGGTACAGTGGGATGGGGCTACAGGAGTTCACTTCAGCTCACTTGGGGTACAGTGGGATGGGGCTACGGGTCAACTCACTACTGCTCTACTTACAATGTGTGGGGGGCACCAAGCAGCATACTGAAGTTGTGGCCATACAGTGGGACAGGTCTCTCTCTGGTACCACAGGACAAGCAGCTAGGAAATAGGAGATCCGCTGGGTGGGTGGGTGGCTAATGATTTAGTGGTGCCGGGACATTGAGTTCTGCACTGCTGGTGTGTGAGGAACATTTTATGCTGTGGTCATTGGAGCAATGCTCGGTGGGTGGCTGGGGAGAATCTCACTCATGGGTACTGTGGAATGGAGCTATGGGTTAGTGCACTACTGCTCTACTCACACTGTGTGTGGGGGTGATTGCCAGGCAGCATACTGAAGCCATGGCCATATAGTGGGGTAGGGCTACAGGTAGTGGCTCCTGCTCTCCTGGTATATCTTTGGTACCACAGGACAAGCAGTGAGGAAATAGGAGATCCACTGAGTGGGTGGGTGGCTAACAATATAGTAATGCTGGGACACTGACTGCTGCACTGCCACTGTGCAAGGAACACTTCATGCTGCAGTTTTCGGAGGAATGCATGGCGGCTGGCTTGGGAGAATCACAGCAGAGACAGCTTATGAAAGGCAAAAACTTCATGATGTGGTTCTCAGAGGTCTGCAGGGCAGGTGGATGGGTAGAAGAAGACTAGGGATGGGTACTGATTAAGTGTGTTGCTGCAGACACTGCAAGATGGCATGAATGTTCAAGAAAACACAGAACAGCAAGAGCATTTTATGGTGCAGTTCTCCGAGGTCTGCAGGGGTGGGTGGGTGGGGTAAAGCAGAGCAGGAAGATGTAGTACTTCTTTAGGTCCTGGAGATCCCCAGGGTGGGAGGGTGGGAAACAATATACTGAGGTCACAGTATTACTGTTTACATCACTGGCTGAAATACTTTTGAAGCAGCCCCAGTGACAGATCAGTCAGTGGTCCTGATCTGGCTACTGTGACACAAATCCAGTTTGACAGGCACCTGTTACTACCCTTGTTAAGACACGATACATGGCAGGCTTTGCTCCCACTCCCTTAGCGAGGGTATTAATGGCTGCCTCTCACACTGCATTTGCGGCACAATAACGAGACCGGATTGCTCACTGATTTGTCACTGTAGCTGCTTCACTACTTGCTGTGCTTATATTGGGGATTAATCAATGGCCACCTGATGGCTCTGCACCAATCAGGTACCTGTCTTTCACTACCTTAGGTTATAATTTGTTGTGATTTTTGCTTATTATTTGTATTAGTTGATTTGTAACCTTAAAGATTTTATAATGTTTTGGACCCCATTAGAAATGAGCTTCAGCTCAAATGGGTTATCCACATTCATGGAAATTTTATGAATTAAGGAAATAAACTACTACTACTACTAGATTCAGCAGGGGTCTTACTACTTGGGCATAGTCTTTAAAGAAGCATCTGTAGTACCTGCAAAAGCCTAGAAAATGCTGTATTTTCAGGTTGTTGGGCTTAGGCCAGGTAGACAAGGCTTCAGCTTTGTTTTGGTCTCTCTGAATTCCTAGGGCTGACACAAGTTGCCTGCACCAGAAGGATTTGACACAAATGGCACCTTTCACCAAAGTTTGCCGCAATCCTGATTTTTGAACACAGGCTGTGTTGAAATCGGGATGCCTTGTGCCAAAGTTGCCCTTCACCACCACTGTGTCAGAAGTGTCGGTGCACCTGGTTGCAAGGGGGCTTGTGCCACAGTGAGGCTGCATCATCCCCCTGGGATTTTAAAAGCACCACCACGGTCTCAAGAGGGGGCTGAGGTTAAACCAGCCATGAGCTGGTCTAAGGACCCTACTCCACTGCCTTAGAGGGCAATGAGTGGGGGGCAGCCTGCAAGGTCGGGACCGGGGCAGAGGGATCAGCAGAAATGCCTTAGTGGGTGACAGGGGCATAGTGGCAGTGGCAGGGTTCAGAGGTGGCACGAGGCTGAGGCACCATGGCCACAGGGAAAAGAGCCACTACAGCCAGGTACAGTGAGGTAAGCAGGGACAGACCCTGTCCCAGACTCCAGGTGACAACAGCCCTAGCACCTGCTGTTGGGATGTCACGATGCCCAAAACATTTCTAAACACTAACTGCTCCCCTAACCTGCAGCCAATGCCACCCACTGTATGTCAGGGACTGTGTCACCTCTGGGGCAGGTGCCAGTGTTGTTGCCACCTGGGGTCTAGGGCAGGATTCGTCCCTATCTACTTTGCTGTACCCAGGAATAACATCTCTTTCCCTGTGACCATGGCACCTCTGATGGGTGCCAGTTCTGCACCCTGCCATTGATGCCATGTCTCTGTCCCCCACTATGGCACCCCCGCTGGTCTCTCTACCCCCAGTCATGACCTAGCAGGTGGATTCTCGCCCCTCACCTTTGCATCTTTACTGGGGTTGCCCAGGGCTGGGGGACTTGACAAGACCCTCCATCAAACCCCTCAGGTGCTCCAAAGGTTTGACACAATTTGTGGCTCTGGCAAATCTAAAGACTTTGTCACAGGTACCCCTATTTTTTGTTGGCTCACCCTTGTGCAGCCAACATACTGCAGTAGTAGCAGATTTGGAGGTGCGGTCACTGTGAGTGAATACAGGGCATGCATTACTAAGTGGGTCCCTCATTCCCCAATAAGGAAGCTGCAGATGCTGACACCCTCAACATGTAAACTGGCCACCAGATCTAAGGAAAGATCCACTGTAATGAGAGCCAAGCTTCTCTTGCCTTTCCTGGTGACCAGTTTACAAAACATGGTGGCATGCTGTGCCGCAGAGTACCCTGACCAACTTCATTTGCCAACGGGGGAGCCCACTTCCTGTCAGCATAATGCAACCCCCCCTCCCATTTAACATGTGTGCCAAGGGGGTGCCCAGTCCCCCTCGTCATCATGTCCCCCTTCCCAGTTTAATTTGCCAATGGGGAGTCCACTCCCCATCGGCATAATGTCCCTCCCACATTTGTTGTGTGCCGACATGGGTGCCCAATCCCCAGTCAGCCACAGAACCCCCCCAAAAAACAAACACTCAGATGGCATGCTGGAGCCCACCCCAGCATGCCAAATGCCCCTGTAAAAGAAAAACCATCCCACTATGTTTTTTTTTTTTACCTGAAAAGCAGAAAACAATCCCTCGTCGACTCCGGTGGCCCTCCCACAGCCCACACCCACCCACTGTACACTCTGCCTCCCCACATCTCCCTCACCCCATACTTACCTCCGGAGCATGGTGCGATGATCTATGGTGGACCGGGAACATTATTGTACATTTATCTGGTTTGAGTGGTTATTGTTCCAGATTCTAGTCCAATTCAGAGAGTGATTATCCAGTTCTGTATGCCAATATTTTAGTTGAATTGGATTACTGGAAAATTTTTTTTTTTTAGTTGTTTAACCAGGTATAGCACACTAAGCTGAAAGCTTTTTTACAGGAGCGACCTGGGAGCACAAAGAGGTTAAGTGACTTGTTCAGGGTCACACAGTATGCAAGTGGAAGCTGTGGGATTCAAACTCAGGTCTGGTCTGCTGGCTGTCACCAGATTTGCAGCTCAAAGCCTTAGACCACTGTGCTATACTGCCTCCCTGAAAATTTAACTGAAAAAATAATTTTATATATATTGGCTACAGGATGCCTATTAATATTAGCATTCGTAAGCCTAAGAAAAAGTTCTTGGTAATTATATGCCCAGGGAAATGGACCAAAATGTGAGGTCAGTGTTGCTTTCAAAGGAAAAAGATTTATAATGTATATTTTACTGAGTTTATGATTCACCAAAATTTCAGTAAAAGGTAATAAAAGCAATTTTTAATAAAGAAGACACTGTTAAGGACTCAACTTCTGGGAACCAGGATCTTAAAAAGCTTAATTATTAAGTTTAAAAATATAGCTGTTAATAAGAGCTTGATTAACGTCATAATAAAAATAAATATCTAGAAATTTGGTCATTTGATTATGTACTTTGGGAGAAATTACTATCGCTGTGCTTTTAAGAGCTGTGGGTAAATGAGCAACCTTCATATATAATAAAGCCAAAGAGGATAATTTGATTTAAAAAAAAAGGTATAACTCCACGTCCATCCAAATTGGTTTATAACCACAATTGTTAATATCATGGGGTTATATAATATATTTATTGATACAGATTCACATATAATAAAGTATAAAATTTGGTATTTTAATACCACCCAGGGATCTAAGGAGCATTAATTGGTTTAGAGCAATTCTAGGTGTTTATTCCACCATATAAAATCATTAATTATACCCTGTAATGGAACAAACCATTTTAAAAGGACAATTCGATTCATTGGGCTGGATATTCATACTGCGCCCAAAAAGTGCACAACAGCAGGAGCAAGCACAAGTCAATTGCGCATATGTGCAACACACGCGATATTCAAACATGGAGCAAGACAAATTGCGCAAGCAGCCAACATCTGAATATCACACAAACTGCGCCATAGCACAATCAGGAAGGGGAAGCTGAGCAGAAATGATGCGCCACAGCGCAACAAGGCTAGCCCAGCTGAGCAGTCCAGAGGTGCCATAGCGCAAGCAGAGTCCCCCCCAGCAGAGCAATGGAACTGCACAACCAGGGAGGCAGGCTGGGGCCCACCACCATCCATGCCACACATGGGCACAGGAACACACTGCAGAACTAACAATACACCCGCACACCCCAAGCACAGCATCACTGGGGGAGGGATGGATGATCCACCGGCCCATGGGAACAAGCCAACAAAGCACAGCAGGGCCATGTCGCCCCAGCACACCCACTGGCAGGCTGAGACTGCCACACACAGGGGGTCGACAACCACAGTGCACATCAGCCCCCCCTTCTGTACAGCACACCCTGTACTGTGACCCCAAGACACCACCCATGTACAGTGACTGTCACTGCAGTAAACACCATGCAACCCCGGCACACTGCAACCTCGTGTAGCACAGAACCATACAAGCCACACCCACCCTGGGCACCCAGCAGTGGGTGGCAGCAGATGGCAAGACCGACTGAAAGGCACTCCCACACTGGAGACACCTCCCCATGCACACACACACATACCCAGGACCATACCACCCCAGATGCCATGCGCACTGCAACTGAGCAACCATAGCCAGCTGCAAATCAGATCACCACAGAATTATAACAAAATATATATATTCAAAAAGATTTATACAACACCAACAACAGCTATATACATATGTACAAGACAAGGGTGGGGTAAGGGTACAAGGTAGGGTGGGTAGGGGTAGAGGTGAACAACTGGGAGAGGAAGGCAGGGTGGGAGGGCTGGGTGAAGTGGGAAGGGGCGCATTCAGCACCTGGCAGGCTGGTCCCCTGTTGCCTGTTGATCCTCCTGGTTCCTCCAGTGACCGCCTGACCCCATGGTGCTGCATGTCTCTCAGGAGGTCATGTGTAGCAAATGACACCTCGTCAGCCGCTGGAGCGCAGTCCATCCGCCAGTGGGATGCTGAGACCTAGGAAAAGGAACACAGTCAATGGCTGTGACTGTCCACAACCCTGAACACCACCCACCCTGCAAGGCATATAGCCCAGTGCCCCACACACCTGTGATGGTATGCACCCACCCACAGTGACCATGCACATGACACGCCTAACCAGGCAGCACCAGCTACGTGCACCACTGCACACACACACTGCCCATGTCCATCACAGCACAAACAAGGCTGTCAAGTGACGTGGCAATGTGGTGGGATGCCAGTTCCACAGCCATGTGCCCAGTGCATGCATGGACCACCAGTGGCGCACACACAGGCGTGCAGTGACACTGGACAGTGATGACTATCGCCTGTATCGTGCATGGTTGATGTTGTCCATGGCTGGTGTTCATGCCCACCCCCTCCAGCATGCAATAGCATCCATGATGTAATGACACTCACACTCATCAAGCAGCTGTGGCTGCTACTGCTCCTGCTGCTGCCGCTGTGGCCCACCCATCACACCTCCTCCGGCTACCACCTGAGCCACGCCACGGCCCTCCTCAGCCTGGGCCTGCATCCTCTCCGCCAGGCCTGTGGGTGACAATGGTTGAGAAAAACATCAGTGTGACCCCAAAGCAGACTGCCCCCTGCCCCAGTGAGTGTGTCTGCCCACACAGCCAGACCCATGCATCTCACACCTGCACCACTGGCACAGCCAACCATGGCAGAGCCATCCCCATGCACTGCCACCAATACACAGTCACCCTCACGGAGAATACAGGTGCATAGATGGTACCCACCTGGCCTAGGCACCGCGCCCCACCTGGCACGTGACCTGAGGCATTGCAGCATGTCTGGCTCCCTCCTGTGAGAGGTCACTGTACCTGTGCCTGCATTGTTCAGCAGACCGGCACTGCCCTGTGACCCTCTCCAGTTCAGTGGCCACCTGCAGCCACACATGGGTGTGGGCCATGGTGAGGGGCTGATCCCAAAACAGTGCCCCAAAGTGAGGCTCAACCACTGCCACCAGGTTGGCCACCTCCAACTGACTCCACTGGGAGCTCTCTGCGTGCCATTACTGTGGTAGTAGAGCAGGCAATATGGCGCCCGCGGCGCGCAACCCGCATGGAAATGTTGCACAATAGACCACCATAGGTTCCAACTCTCTGTTTGTATAGCACCGCCGGTTCCATAGCGCTGTCACCAAACAGCACAATAGAAGCCGTACACATGGCAGCCGAACAGTGCCAGGGGCAAGGTGGACACCAGGTCAAGGGTCTGGCGTGAGGCCACGCAGTCCTCATCGGACGTCACGATCCCGCGCGATCGACACCTTCGCCAGTGCCACAGTGGTCTACTGCGCAGTAGTGCCACAGCGCCATGTGGTGACCAGTGCTGTAGCGCCACTGGCACAATGGTGGCCATGGCCTGAATTGCCAATCACGCACAGCACATCATCAGTGTGGCAGATGCCTGTGTAAGCTACCTGGGCATGCGCAATGCAGTGTACCACACAGTCACAGAAATGCGCCATTGGCTCAGCCAGCTCAACCGTATTGTTCAAAGCGCAACGGCACGATATTCAGCTGACACATGCAAATCATCTGATCAGCCAGTCAAAGGCGCGGGCGCCGATTTGCATCTCATTACAGTTGCTCCACTCTAATTTGCATGCATTGCGCTATAAATGTGCGACATTGGGCTGCTGGCCAGATTCGGTTACTGCAGGTGAGAGGTGGGTTGCATGCTGTGTGATGTTCTGGACAGTGGTCATGGGATAATGCTGTAGACTGCACAGTGACAGGTGTCAACTTCCACCCATACAGATTGACATAACTGAGCAGAGCCAAGGTGAGGGTGAGGATGGTGGGCGGAGGAGGAGGCCCAACTTCACCACAGCGGAGACAGAGGCCCTCTTCCAGGCCTACCTGGAGGAGGAGCCACTACTGAGTGGACGGCGGGGCACCCCTCAGGCCTGTGTGGCTGCATGGGAGGGGGTAGCTCGGGCAGTGAACCTGCACAGAAGCCACCAGCGCTCCGTGCAGGAATGCAAAAGAAGATGGGGACAGACGCGGGAGGGTGAAGGAGAGGTGGCAGCCCTCAGGGTGGCATGTGCTGGACAGGCGGGGGCCAGCCAGCGGTGGTGGAGCTGACCCGGCTGAGGACTGACTGGCTGCATCAATGCAGCGGAGTGCTATTGAGGCGTACCAGGAGGTGGATTCCAGACAGGTGAAGCCCATCACTGCACAGTATGACATGGTGGTGGTGTTGGGGGGAAAGGTTGTTCACATGCACTCACATGTCCTCACTTTCTGTTACAGATCCTATTCATCTTCAGGGGACAGTGGTGGTGGGTCCAGGCAGTGAGGAAGACCTGCTGGACATGGAGGAGGTCCATCCACCTCTGTCACCAGCCAGCATGCACTGCACCAGCATGCACGCCGGGCTGCCAACTCTGGTGTCGGTGAGTCGGTGTGGGGTGCACAGCCTGTGTCTCAGCAGTCTGGCATGCAAGCATGCCAGCACGCTGTGACTGTGGCTGTATACGTACCTGCACCATTGATGATGCAAGGACTGCAATGGGCAGTGACATGTGTGTGTCCCATGATGGACACACAGCAGGCCAACACATGTCCCTGGGCCTAGCTGGTTCCAACGTGTGTGCCAGCATGTCAGCACAGTCCCACAGCCTGTCAGCATCGGTGGGGCAGCACCAGTGGCTGTGCAGGTGTCTGGCACTGTTGCGGCCACAGCAGTGGAACAAGTGGTCCCTGGGGCACAGTGGTTGGAGGGCAGCAGCAGTAGTCACCCACCAGGTCTGGGGTACAGTGTCCAGCAGTGGCACATGCCCACCAGCCCTTTGATATGCCCATTCCTGGTCCTGGTGAACGCCCACCCTCAAGGGGTGTTGAGCATCAGGACCTTCCATACCCTGGGGACAGGATGCCATTGTGGCAGAGTACCCATTTGAAGAGCACACCCGCCTGCTGCGGGAATCAGTACAGCAGCAAAGGCGGGTTGCAACATCCGTGGAGGCACTGTGCGTGGCTGTGGAGTGGCACAGCAGGGACTGTGCTCTGAACCTTGCAGAGATGGTCCATATGTGGATGGATATGACCGCCGCCATTGACAGGCAGACCCAGGCATTGGTCGCTGTCGTGGCTGCATTGGGCACACAAGCAGGTGCCCCTGTACTACGCACCCCACACAGTATGCTTTCCACTCCCCGTTCCCGGCATCGTGCGACACCAAGCCTGTCAATGCCGGGTTCTGCTGTGTGCATCCTGAGCACCCCTGGTGCAGGTATGTTTGGCATACTACAGACCCCAGTGCGGACAAGGTCACAATTGTGCAGTGGGACCCCTGGTGATCCATCAGTGCCACCCCATGTGGCTCCTGCTCAGCCTGCCAGTGCTGTTGGGTCACGGCGGGCTGCCCACGCATCCGTGGTGGCCGTGGAATGGTGCAACATGACTGACCTGTCTCCCAGTGCAGGCCCTGTTTGGTGCTGCCCTGTGTGCACTGTGCGTCATGGTGGGCAGTGCACTGGTGGGTGCCCTGCACATCAACGTGACATCGGACCACCTGCACACCATCCGACTGCTGTCCACAGGTGCGTGTGCATGATGATGCCTGCATTGTACTGCACACCAAGGTGCAAGGGTGCCCAGCATCTGACACACGTACTTGGACAGTACAGGTGGTGGGTGTGGTCTGTGGATCTGTGTGTTTGCCATGTCTGTTCCTGCTCTGCTGTGCACCTGCCCATGTAAGCTTTGTGCCTGGTGTGTGTGTGTGTGTTTGTCCATATGACTGTTCACCCCTCCCTGATGGTGTGTTTGTGTGCCTGGTCCCTTCCACTCCCCTTGCCGTCATGCACCCATGGTGTGTTACTCTGTGTGCCTGTGGGTTGCGCCAGGACAGTGTTGGTTGCACATGGCCCCTTGACTTACCTGTGTCGTGCGAAATGCTCCTCCGTGATGGTGTCCCAGTGCAGCTGGGCCTGCCGGATCGGTCGGGGGTCCCGCCGTCAAAGGGGGGGCTGCTTATCACCATCATCACCGGCGCCGCTGGCGTCCCCTTCACTGTCCCCCTCCTCGGCCTGAATGGCTATCCCACAGTCTTTGGCCATGTTGTGCAGGATACAGCAGGCCAGGAATATCCCACAGGCCTTTGAGGGGCTGTACTGTAGGGCACCACTGGAGGTGTCTAGGCATCGGAATCGTGCCTTGAGCATCCCGCCCGATGATGTTGCGTGTGATGGCATGGCTCCTCATTATAGTGTTGCTGCGATGGGGTCATGGGGTGCTGGTATGGTGTGAGCAGCCAGGGACAGAGTGGGTATCCGCTGTCACCTGTGGAGATGGTGGAGATGAGTATCATGTTCAGGTCCATATTGCTAATATCCCTGTGTGCCACTACCATAGCACCTGTGGTATCCCACCCTTGCCACATTTGCAATTCCCTACATGCATTCTCACCCACTAGATGGCCTGGGGATGTCCCACTCTAGAATCGATGGCACAGTGCGGACTGATACAATATAAAGGCATCATGTGCTCTGCCAGGTGTGTGGCACAGACATTGATTATGCGCCCAGTGGCATCACACACCACCTGGCAGTTGACACTGAATAGCCCTTCCTGTTCCTATATGCAGCCCTTCAGGGCCAGGTGGTGTGCGTGTGGCAGCACAGGTGCAGTCTATGACCCCTAGCATGCCAGGCATACGTGCTACCCTGTAGAACCCCTGCATGTTTGCTGTACGGCTCTGCCACGGTGCTGGGGAACTGGATGTGCTCCGCGGCATGTGGCAACAGTGCGCTGAGGAATTGGGTGAGGATGCGTGATGTGGCCGACTGTGTGATGCCTGTGGTGTCCCCTGTCAGCCTCTGGAAGGTGCACGTGGCAAGCAGGCACATGCAGGCTGTCACCTTGGTCTCCACTGACAGAGCATGACTCTGTTGTGAGGGTGCCTGCATCATATCACTGCACAGCTCACACAGCCATCTCAGTATTGCCCTGTTCAGGTGGTACTGGCCCATGATCTCTACGTCTGTGTACAGCTCAAAGCTGATGCAGGCATGGTACTACCTGTTGGGGGTGTACCGCCGACGGGCCCTTCCACGGCCACGTCCCCCTGCAGCATGCATTCTCACCCCCCTCATTACAGCTTCCATGTGAAGCTGGCACTGTCCATCTCCTGGCTTGGACCCCCTGGCTGATGTTGCTCTGTTACCCCGCTGTCCTGACTGCTACTCCACTGTACCTGGTACACCTACTGGCCTCTGCACTCTGTGGCCCCTACACCTTCCTTGCCCCTCTTCTGTCCTGTGCACTCCCTGGCCTGCACTGTTTGTTGCTCTGGCCTTCTCTGTCTCTCTGCCTCATGTGTCTTCCCTGCGCGTTTTGTGCCTCTTCCTTGAGCCTTTTTATTTTGGCTCATTTCCGCTGTGGTGCAACTTCCGGCTGATCACTGTTACGCGTGCGCCAAACCTTTGAATATCGATTGCTCTTTGTGCATGGATCCTCCCCCTTCAGTTGCGCATGCCTTCATTTGCATTGCGCTGTTGCTCAGCATGTTTTCAGTGGCGCAACTGCTTCCCACTGAATATCGCAGAATGGCTCATTTTCGGACTTGCGCTGGCGCAACCCTTTTGAATTTCCCACCCATCATATTTAATTATGAAAAAGTCTGGGAAAGATATTCATTTTCACAATGATTACTCTTTTCTAATAGAGACAGAGGGAGTAATTTCCATGTGTTAATATCTTGTTTCAATTTAGCAATTAGATTACTAAGATTTAAGTTCTCCTTTTTGGGCATCTGCTTATGATAAATAGATGCCCAGATATTTGATGTGATTAAGTAACCACAATAAATCCAGCTTAGTAATACCTTCTTTGAATAAGCCATCATTTAGCGGCATGATCATTGTTTTATCTTTATGCAGCTTATAGTTGGATACCTGACTAAATTCTTTAATCTTGTCTAGAGCAGCTATTAAGGAGTTAATCAGATTAGAAATATGTTAAAGCACATCGTCAACATATGCTGAAAGTTTTAAATGAAAAGATCCCACCCTAATTCCCTGAAAACTTGAATTAGTGTTCAAGAAATATGAAGCAATTTCAGATAAAAACTGAATACAATAGGGGATAGTGGGCACCCTTGACGTGTTCTGCAAAATAAGTGGACAGGGGATAAAATATGCCATTATAAAATGTTTGGCTGTAGGGTGTGAATATAGAATTTTTAACCATTCTATCAATGTTGTCAAAAAACAAATTTCTTCAGTGTTGCTATAAAGAACTCCAGATTTACCCTATCAAAAGCTTTGTCTGCATCCGGGGTCACCAGAGCCGCAGGGGATCTGGGGTCCATGGAAGCAGAGAAAACATTTGATAGTTTCTAATATGATCAGAAATTGTCTAGATTACATAACGCCCACTTGTTCTCTACATAGTAATGGATTCCAAATGTTTTTTTTAATTATTTGAGCCAAAATTGATGTTTAAATTTTAATATCACAGTTTATAAGTGAAATAGGATGATAACAGCTGACTTTATTGCTAGGTTTAACCAACTTTGGTAATAAAATTATTAAAGCTTCCAGTAATGTATAATTGTTAAATCCTGATTTTAAAATATATGTGAATAAAGATTGCAGAATCAGTCCCACAGTACCTTTCAAGATTTTATAAAAGTTTGCCATGAACCCATCATGACCTGGTGATTTGTCTAGTTTTAAATTATTGATGACTTCAATAATTTCTAAATTAGTAATGGATTTAATGAAATCCAGTGCCTGCTCAGGTCCAATTTGGGAACATTGAAAATTACTTAACTATCCAGTAATGTTAGCCTGTGAAGGGGAGTTTGGAATTGGTCTATATAAATGTTTATAAAAACCTTCATATTTAGATACAATCTTGTGTGGGTCTGTTTTAACTGAGCTATCCCATTCAGAAATAATAGAAGCAATATTTTTTCACATTTCAAGATTTTTAAGCCTATTGGCAAGAAGTCTGCTGAATTTCTCAGCTAAATCAGTATACTTTGCTTCTGTTTTAAAAATGAACAATTCTGCTTTTTCTTTAGTTAAAGTTTCATACTGATCATTGAGTATTGTCAGCTCTTGAGAAACAGATACCAATGGGGAATTAATATTTTGATTTTCTAAACACTCAGTTCCGTTAATTGAATCTGAAACAGTCTCCTCACAAGTGGGGTTCTTGCTGATTCTGGAGCAGCTGCATTTTCTTGATTCCCACTGCCTGTTGGATTGTTTTTCGGTCATCCTGCCCAACTCCATCCTCGCACGCTATTAAATACACTTGTGTCCCACCCCCTAACTAATCAGGCACCCTGCCCCCATCTCTTTTAAAGGAGTGCTACCCATTAGAACCTTTAATACTGACTCTGTAAGTTCTGACCAGGTTTTGAAATATCCTAAAGGGTGCAAGATAAGGTGAACCTATTTTTAACATTACACGAGGACACTGCGCAGCACTGAAGGCCTCTTAAAGGGGAATACCACCTTTGTTATTTTCACCTAACTACTCCAGGTCTTTCCTGAAGGCTGCTTTAAATCCATTGTCCTCTCACCTACTCTTTGACCAACTTAACCTGTGTTTTAACCTGTAAGCCACCTTTGGCATATCAACCAAACAGCAATTTGTACACCCCTGCCCCTCACTAATCTCCCTCCAGCTGAAACGACCACCCCCCCTCCAACTTCCCCAACTAAAAGCAACCACAGTAATCCTCTATAATGATTCTTCACTACACCAAAGGGTTCCTAATCTGGTGTTCACTCTTCACACATCTCAGACTTGATACTGCTAATCTAATTAAAGTAGCCACGTTCCCCTCTCCCCCCCATTTCTGGTCTTCCACTAGCCAAACCCATCACTTGCTTGCAATACAATCCCAACAAGTCTCTACCCAGCTAGGACTCCTGGCCCTTGCCCAGTGAAATAAAACCCTTCCCACCACACAATGAACCAAAAATATTCACAAGTCCCCTTTCCTTAACCCTCCTTCGATTCAAACCCAAATGTGCCTACTACTTTTATCAGGCGACATTGAGCTAAACCCTGGACCTAACACAAGATCTAGATTTGCAACCTACTACAAGCCCAAGCCCAACCACTTCACCTCCTATCCCTCTTGGGCTGACACCAAATGGCTCAAAATAGCCCACAAGAACATTCAAAGCATTGGGGCAAAATGGCTGAATTAGAACTCTGGGTACTGCACTTTAAACCTGATATCCTCTGTATAACAGAATCCTGGCTGAAACCCTCAATTTTGTCTCATGAGATTGCCCCCCTCCAAGTTTCTTCCCCTACTGATGGGATCGACCTCACAAGAGAGGAGAGGGAGTGTTAATGTACACCAGGAATGGTCTGACTGTCAATGAGTTAACAGGATTTACTACTAACACAACCACGGAGCACCTATTTATCACAGTTGCCTTCAGCCAAGTCAAACCCTTAACCACTGGATGTATATTTTTATGCCCAAAATTTGCCTCCACCTCCTATGCTGAGTTCTTTGCTAATCTAGATGCCCTCCCTCACAGTGACATCGTACTCCATGGAGATTTCAACCTGAACCGGCTTGTACCCAAGAAAAATATGTACCAAGGCACCCTCCTAGATGCTAAATTAGAACAATTTCTTGACCAGCCCTCTAGAATTAACATGAAGTCAGGTAAATATACCCTTTTAGATTGGAAGTTAACCAACAACCCAACATTTATCAAGGCCATCGGTGTCCTTCTGGATGTACTTAGTAACCATTCCCCTATGTTCTGCATCTGGAAAAACAACTCCCCCCACACCCACCCCCAAATTACACAAAACCAGGCACCTAACAAACTTCACTGAGGTTGCTTTCCAGCAGAGTCTTGCTTCCATTAACTGGTCACCCATAACCTCCCTACCAGATATAAACTAGGTGCTAGAATTTCTGATTAACAGTTTTAATGCCATCCTCGACATTCATGCCTTTCTCAAATTATGAAGGGCTAAGGAATCCACTCCTTCTGGCTTACACTAGATTTGAGGCACCTCATTCATTCAAGAGACAAAGCCTGGAAAATCTACAAAAACGGTGGATTATAATCTGATTGGATATCCTATCATCAACTACACAATAAATGTAAAACCCTAATAATCAAGTACAAAAGAAACTATCTTCTGTCTCAACAAGAGTCACAACTTAGTAACCCAAAGCACTTTTGGAAGCACATCACTGCCCTCCTTAAGGGTAATGTAAGGGATGTCCCACAAGACATGATCTCAAATGGCTCCACCCTATCCTCACCTTCTCAAATAGCCAACAGAATAAACCACTTTTTCACCAACCTTAATGCCTACAAGATAGGCCTACCCTCTCCCCAACCTAACCAGCACGTCTCTCACCAGGACATCCCATACCCCTCTTCCATATAAAAATCACCTCACAGAAGGAGATGTAAAAACTACTAAGAGGTCTCAACCCTGACAGCTCCCCAGGATTTGACATGCTACCACCCAAATTCCTAAAGATTGGGGCAACTGCACTTGCCCACCCAATTGCCTTGCTAATTAACAGATCCTTCCTAATGCATACTATTCCAGACAAATGGAAAATGGCGATTGTTGTCCCTGTACATAAAAATGGCCCATCCAACCTGGTTGATAACTACAGACCGATATCCATTCTATGCCCCATAGCCAAAATCCAAGAAAGAATACTATACAATACAGGGGTAGAAGGCTGCACAAAGACGGAAGTAACTGACTTCAGGGGGGTGGATTTTAAGGAAATGGGAAGGATCCTTAAGGAGCATTTGGATGGGATTGGGTCAGACATGGACGCTGATAGTAGGTGGGAAATCATCAGGAGAGGGGGTGCAGGATGCTACCAGCACCTGTGAAGAGTAAGACGTAAATGCGTAGGGGCCTACAAACCCTGTTGGTGGACCAGGGAGGTCCAGGAGGTGGTGCGGGGAAAGAAAGCAGCCTATAAGAAATTCAAGTGCTCAAGGAGTGAAAGGGATCGGGGGAGTATGAGCTGTTGGCTAGAAGGGCACTAGAGTGGTGAGGTGGCTAAGGCAAGGAAGGAGCAGAACCTGGCCAGGGAAATTAGGAGGGGAAAAGGGGTTCTTTAGATTAATTGGGGAAAGACGAAGGGTGAAGGGGCAGATTAGCAGGATTAAATCAGGGGAGAGATGGGCTCAAGACCCAGAGGAGCAGGCTGAGGTACTAAATGAGCTTCACCCCAGTTTTCACTGAGGAAAATGGGATGCTGCATCACATGGGAGGAGACAGAGATAATGAGGGAGGGGGGACCTCACCAATCGGCAGGTCTGGGGAGAGGGGGCATCACTGGCAGGTGGGGAGGGCTAGCAGGGAGAAGAGGTACTGGAAGTGGAAATCACAGCAGAGAGAGTGAGGAAGCCTCAGCCCCTTTAAGATTGGAGAAAGCACCGGGCCGGATAAATTACATCCTAGAGTTGAAGGAACTTGCAGATGTCCGCGAAACCTCTGCAGAGCTTTTCACCATCTCTCTGAGGACAGGGTGGGTGCCCTAAGACTGGAAGGTGGCGCATGTAGTGCCTATCCACAAGGGGAATCAAGGAGGTGGTAGGGAACCACAGGCCTGTCAGCCTGACATCAGTGGTGGGCAAGGTGATGGAGGGCATTGTCAAGGAGTGGCTAGGGGGCCCTGGATAAGTCAGGTGCCTGGACGATAGACAGCATGGATTCATCCCAGGGAAATCGTGTCAGACAAACCTGGTGGAGTTCTATGACTGGGTGACAAGTGCCTTGGACCTGGGTAGACCAGTGGATGTCCTCTTCTGGACTTCAGCAAGGCATTTGACTCTGTTCCTCATGGGGCCTGTTGGATAAACTAGGAGAAATGGGGTGGAAACCAGATGATCCGTGGATAGGCAATTGGCTCAGGACCGGACAGAGGGTCGTGAGTTGGTGGGATAATCTCTTCCCAAGGAGGGTCATTAGTGGGGTCCCACAGGGATCAGTTCCTGGGCCCTTCTGTTCAACACCCATGCATCTGACATAAGGACAGGAATCAGGAGGAGATGAGCTTTGCAGATGACTCGAAACTGGGGGCAGTGGTGGATGGGGAGGAGGAGGGTGGCCCTGCAGGGGACCTGGAGGCTCTGGAAAGATGGTCTAGAAAGTGGAAGCTGAGGTTTAATGCAGGAAATGCAAGGTACTCCATCTGGGGCCAGAAACCCAGGCCAAATGTACACCCTGGGGGGAAATACCACAAGTCTCAATGGCTGAGAGGGACCTGGGGTGGTGGTGGATGTCAAGATGAACAACTCTGAGACTTGTAGGAGGGCAGCCAAGGCCAACAGGATGCTGGGATGCATCGCTAGGGGGATCACTTCCAGAAGGAGGGAAGTGATACTCCCCCTGTATAACTGCTTGGTGAGGCCACACCTGGAGTACTGCGTGCAGTTTTGGAGGCCACACTTAAAGAGGGACATTAACCTCCTGGAGAGGGTCCAGAGGAGGGCAACCAAAATGATTTGGGGCTTGGGGGACAGGACCTATGAGGAGAGGCTCGAAGAGCTAAATATGTACACTTTGGAAGAGAGAAGGGACCGGGGGGACATGATAGAGGTCTTCAGGTACATGAAGAGGGTAAATAGGGTAGGAACAGTGAGGGTGCTTTGAAGGAAGGAGGAAGGGCCACTAGAGGGCATGGGTGGAAGCTGGAGGGGAAGATTCAGGGAGAAAGGAGGAGGTGCTACTAGAGAGGGTGGTAGAGCCATGGAATGCACTCACCTAGGGGCTGGTGGAGGCAGAGACAGTGGAGGGGTTCAGAGGGGGTGGGACAGGTACAGGAAGGGTTCAGGAAGCAAAATCCAATGCAGCAAGAATATCTGGAACTGGGAAGGGAGAAGCCAGAGAAGGCGAGGGGGACAGCAAGGTCAGCACCCAGGGTGGGGTCTGACCAAACGAGCAGACACGAAAGACCATTAGGCCTATTCTGCTGGCATTTTAGTATGTTAGTATGTTAGTATGTTAGTACAATCAATTATACTCATGCCTTGAGTTGAACAATGCCATCACCACTCATCAACACAGTTTTTTGGAAATGGCATAGGACTGACTCTGCTCTGCTGCGGGTCACCTCTGACATCTATCAGGCCATGGATCAGGGCAAAGCCACCTGGGCAATTTTTACCTACCTCACGAAAGCAGTTGACCTTGTCAACCACTCACTTCTTACCACTAAACTATGCTGCCTTGGCCTCGTTGACCTTTCTCTCTCCTGGATATCCAACTACTTATCTAGCAGGCAACAGTGTGTCAAATGGGCAGGAGCCCTATCATTATCTCCTATCACCGATGGCATTCCCCAAGGGTCCATTCTTGGACCACTACTGTTTTCATAAATGAACTTCCACTGAACTATGGAGGAGATTTGGTTCAGTTCTGTGCTGACAATGCCATACTATACAGATCCTCAAGCTATACCTCCTGCATCAACTCTGAACTGGAAGATGACTTCCATCGGTTAGAAACCTGGTTTAAGGAAAGCCTGCTGGTTCTCAACACCAAGAAAACTAAATCAATGTTGTTCCATCATTCCTCATTTGACTTGATCCCAATCACCACTGGTTATCAAAACCTCCTCTGGCATCCAGTTAGAAGGGGAAACTTCTTTCAAATATCTGGGTCTGAAACTAGAACGAATGTCTATCCTGTGAAGAGCACATAACCAATGTTCTTAAAACTACAAATCAAAATGGCCTCCTATACCGTACTGCCCCATACCTCTCACCACAAGTAAGGAGGACTATTACCTCTGCTACTCTTCTCCCTATCCTCTTTTATGGGGCATCAATAATTTACTCAACCAAGACAACAAATCTGGCCAAACTTAAAATGGCTTATCACAGAATTGCTCAGTTTGCTGCTATGGCCCCTGTAGGTATCCACCATAGTGACATTCTAAATGATCTGGGATGGCTGTCCTTCCAGGCCAAGCTGGACTACCCTGTGCTCTGCACTACATTAAATTTTGTTCACCTTCCACCCCCACCAGCCCTATCAAACCTTCTAACACTGAAATCCTTTCCAAGGACCCTCAGGAAGTACCACCTCCCAATTCTAAACCTCCCCAAAACCCACCTAGCCATTGGTAGGAAATCCTTCTCCTTCATGCACCTCAAAAATGGAATAACCTCCCACACTCACTACTCTCTTGTTGTACTCTCCTCCCTTCAAAATATATTTTAAAGAAATCTTCTTCTTCCCTTCTCCTATATGTAATAGTAACTGCAACTAAACTGTATGCCGATGGAAGGGCAAAACCCCATCGGTGAAATTCCCCACAGTGACATTTTCAACAAGATTCAAAAATGTCACTGGGGGGGACCCACCAGCAAAATTTTGCCCTTTTGCCTACTTTCACCCCCCCTTGCATTAACTTTGACAGGAATTAACAATTCTTAAGAAGGGGGGGTTGGGGGCACAGCTCCTGATAGAAACCAGACCGATTTCTGACAGGCAAAATTTCACCTGTCAACATCGGGGATGTCTCTATGCCGCACATCGAGAACAATGCTGTCACACTGGCATAGTTAAAACCAACTAAATCCAACCTGACTCTCCTCTCCCCCTCTTCCTCTTCCTCCTTTAATATTTTACCCTGGGAATGTCTTTCCCCACTCCACCTTTTCACCTCTGTATCCTTCAGTTCCTCTTCCATGATCAGCACTTGGGTACAATCTCTGTTTTGCCATAGAAAACTTTGAAATAATTAAATAGTGGTCCACCTCATTTGTAATTATTAAATTATGCTTATGCTAGAGCTTTACTGTTTATTAGCATCAAACTTTTATGTTCCTCATTTGAATGTTGCATTGTTTACCTAGGCATTGTATTTCTGTAATTCCAAGCTGATTTCCTATGAACAATGTTGTATATCTTCTGTTTGAAATATATTGCTCCCAGGGTCACCCCTGAAAAAGGGACTTGTTTGTCTCAGTAAGTCCACGTGGTCATCAAAATTCAAAATAATAAATAAATAAATAAATATCCTAGCCTTTCATGATTTTGCTTTTTTTACTTTGAAAACATTCTAATACATTCTCCTTGCATATACCATTTGCATGCTGCTCAAATTATGTCTAGTTTTTTCGAAGACTTTATTTTAATTTCCATAAAATTCAAAATAAGCTGCTTGATATGATTCATAATATATTCATCCCTAAGAAGCTGGTTGTTCAGTCTTTTGTAACTAATATCTATTCTGTGCTTGATCCACACCATGGAATGGTCTAAGATGACTCTAGCCATAATGTTAGAGTCTATAATCTCAAGTATAAGCGATTTACCAATAAAGAAATAGTCAATTATTGAGAATAAATTGTGTACAGGTGAAACAAAGAGAACTTTTTTGAACTTGGGTTGTTTATGCTCCATGGATCTGCCAAATCTTACAACTCCAAAAATTGTTTTTAGCACTTACACCAGAGTTCTGGCTTGTCCCAGACCAATGAGATTTATCAAGATGTGGATTAAGTGAAATATTCCAGTCTCCCTCTAACATTATTGTATATGACATAAAAGGAGTTAAGACTTTAACTAGATTCATTAAAAAGACTTCAAAATTTGAGTATGGCCCATGAATAGAGCTCAGTAGTACAGGTATATTATTAATTGTTCCAGCTATTAATATATACCTCCCATCAGGGTCAGCTATAACCTGATGTTGATTAAAATTAAGTTTCTTGTTAATCAACACTGCAATACCCTTTTTAGAAGTACAGTTGCCAGCTCTGTGCTGTATCTTAATCTAATTTTTGTAACAGATTATTTTCTGTTTACAAAAGATTGGTCTCCTGAAGAAAGAGAATGGAACACTCTAAGGACACAGCATGTTTCAAAATTTGCAGCCTTTTTATCTTTGGATGAGACCCTTTAACATTCCATGAAGCATATTTAAAAATAGTATTCATAACACCAAAAAATATTATTCATATTTAGTAAAGTAATCACCCTTAATATAATTTTCCTCACAAGGATGTATTTAGACACAGTAGAAAAGATCTCTGGTTTACATATCACAGGTACACCAACACCACCCAAATAGATTATTTATTTATGTCAAAACATTTAATGCCCATTAAAATGGAGATGAAACACACTCAATTTTCTGATCATAATATTTTAATTAGCACTTTTAGTTTAGTCATGGCTCCACCTCAAAATGTTTCCACTTTCCAAAGGTGGGAATGTAATACTTCAGTGTTGGTACATAACATAAAAAAAAAAAGTTTTACTACATTTGTCAGCTTGACTGTCTACAGTATGCTTGTATGACAATTTATAGGAATGGTGGATAGATACCAAATCTGATCTAAAAATTATATTTATAAATTTGGATGGACTCAGGCAAACATAGATTATCTTAAATATGTAGACTACAGGAACCAGTTATACAAATTAATATATGTTCCCTTGAGAGCAAGTAAAGTATAAGACACAAATCATAGAAGTTAAGAAACAAATGTTTTCCCTTCAGTATAATAGGGCCAAGTCATGAGAAGCTGAAATGAAATTTGGAACAGAAAAGAAACTTGCTTCTGATCCTCAGATCCTTATGCAGCAAGTAAACAATGGTTAAGGGCCATTCTCATGTCAGGTGTATATGATCAACAAGGGACTGTGGTCTCAAATGAAATGAGAATACTTCAAATAGCACAAATATTGCTACAAAACTTTTTAGTAAGGCCCAATCCTTGGAGGAAGATCTCACAGACTTTTTAAATGACCCCTTCTCTCAAGTGGATATTTCTCAAAAGGAACAATTACAGGCACCAATAACTCAGGAAGAAGTGACTCATGATTTATTCCCTAAAATCTGGTTCTCCTCTGAGTTTGGATGGCATCACAAATAAATGTTATAAAACTGTTTACTACAGAGATTAGTAAGATATTAACAATGGTATTTAATTATATTCTGGAACATTTGAAGTCTGCACCAAACGTTGGTGATGTAATCCTGACCTTTCTTTATAACAAGGGGATAAACATGAATTCACAAATTGGAGGGCAATCAGTCTCTCCTCAATAAGGACTACAAAATCCTGTTTAAATTGTTCTGTCAATAATTACAAAAAATTGTTAATAAGGTGCTTGGAACTGCCCAAACATTCTCTATACGTCAGAGAAATTTATAGCATAACCAGTTTCTTCTCAGGCAAATTTTTGAATTGAGCATTACAAATCAAATCTCGGGATTTGTCTTGTCTTTCGACCAAGCCAAGGCATTTGATAAAATAGTGGATGCTTATCTCTACAAAGTCTTGCATGGTTATGGCATTCCAAAAACATTTATTTCATGGATAAATTGCTTTTATGCAGATGCATGTTCGGTACCTTCTATTAATGGATATTTGGGGGAAACCATATTATTAAAGATTGACTTGAGGCAGGTTTGCCCATTAAGCCCCATATTAAATACTTTTGTTGTGGATCCTTTGAGTCACCAAATTAAAAGGGAACAGCAGATAAAAGGATTATCTCCCCACAAGGATTTATACCCAGAAAATGTCTCTGCTTATGCAGATGACATATGCCTGTTTGTTAAAGAGGATGTTTCTGGAGCAGCAGCCATTAAGGTCATGTATAACTCTTCTAGGGTGTTAGGTGCTCATCTCAATCTGGTCAATAGTGTGGGAATTCCATTAGGGAATTTACAAATAACCCCAAGTCACACTGCTGGAATTCAACTTTTCACAGACCCTCAGAGAATTCTGGGAATCTGGTTTAGGGTAGGGGACCTACTAACTTTGAACTGGGAAAAGCAATTAGCTATATGTGAAAGAAAAGTTAGAATTTGGAAGTCATGGAAATTAGCTAACAAGAAAAGGGTTTTAATAATAAAAAATTCTTGTTATCAATCTTCATATATTTAAGCTACTTATATCTCCCCCCCCCCCCCAGCATATGGAAGTCAGACTCCAAAGTGACTTCTTTCAGATGTTGTGGGAGACTCACCTAAATCCTGAAAAAAGAGAAATCACTTATTTACCTATAAAAAAAAGGAGCGTTGAACAAGATAAACCCTATAATTTTTTTCACTCTTTTATGCCACATATTTTGTCACGGGGATGGAGCAAAACAGCATTCTCTTGGCAGCAACATTTCAATATTCTATGAGAATTTACACTGCTATGTGGAACCAGAAAGCTCCAAAATCATGTTGAGTTATAATACACCAACTTATGCTGTGACCTCTGAAAACAAGGCCATGGAAGCTTGATAAACAGATTATTCAGACTTACTCTAGGAAAAAAGTGTACTCACAAATAATGGATACCATATAACCTAGTAACATAATATTTCTGAAAGTACTCCTACTAAAATACCAAATGTGCTGGCTCTTTTAAATGATTTGATAGTACCCAAGCACAATTGTGATGTGCTCTGGATGAGCTGCCAGGGTAAATTAGATGTGAGAGGAACTTGAACCATAAAGCTACTCAGGAAAGACTGGGTCTTAGTTCTGAGTGCCTGGATGTAGAGGAAACCTAGGAGCATTTTTATATCTCTTGCCCTCATAGTATCCAGTTTTGGGACTTCCTAGCAGCAAAGTGGCACTGGCCATTTCTTATGAGATTGACCTACATTATTCTAGTCTTGGGAGATTATTCAGGAATCTGGAAACAGTTTCACCCAAGTACACTTAATATACTGTTAGAGTGGGAAAAGTCTGTCTATGGCAAGCTACTGTAGGTGTCAATTCCTAACTCAGTGGTTACAACTGCCAAATGACACTCTTGGGTTACAGTTAGAAACTGCTTTGCAGAATACAAAAGAAGTGGATCGGGGAATGTATACTGTAGGAAAATATGAAACTTTATGCAGAAATTTGGGAAGGATACTAGGGCATTGACTATTGGTTGCACTTCTATTGCAAACTGTTTAAAGATGTGAGGCACATATAATATAAACCGGCTTGTTAAGATGCATAATTATTGTATATTTTTTGTGGTCTTTATTTTGTGTTGCTCTAGCTACTTTTGAGTTTAAAAAGAGAAATGAAAAAGAAACACACCTTTGTACAAAATGTTGTAATGTTTACTTGCCTCCAATAAAAATTCCCCTACTGATCAAGAAGTGCCATGGGATCTTTAACATCCACCTGAGCAACCACCAGAACAGGCAGATGGGACCTTAGTTTAAAGTCTTATCTGAAAGACTGCACCTCAGGAGTGCAGCACCCCTCTCTTGATGAACTACAGTGTCAGTACTGGGATTTATCCCACGTTCCCATTGTGGGGCTAGAACCCACCACCTTCCAATTTTCTGGCCTCAGAGGAAGTGTGCTACCTGCTGAGCCACTGACACTGCTAAGTAAACAGAATTATGAAATGGGCTGAGCAGTCAGGTGTTTGTCCCCACACTGATGAAAACAATTTTTGGTGCAAAGTAATGGGTAAAGTTAAAAGCTAAATTTTACCCACCTGAAGAGCTGAAGCTGCGTGCTTTATGGCTCTTACTCCACTGACTTACTCAGAAGGGATGGGGACAGGAAGAGGGAGGAGGAAATAGCACAGCTCTCTATAGGTAATAAAAGCAGATCTACCACCTTTTTACAGTCCAGGCCACCTTTTTCAGACCGGCGCCACTACGAACTACTAAAAACAGTTGTTTTTTTTATTTCTAGAGGAGCCCAAGTTGTCAATTCCATGCACTTGGTGAGGAAAAGCCACTTTCCTATTTTCCATTGGAGAATCCACAGTTATGAAAAATCATTGGCCATACATATACAGTAGGTAGGGAAGTAGGGAAAATGGGGAGCAGGGGGGGTGAAGCGGTCCTTATTGGCAGTCAGTTTCTTTGTTTCTGTACCCCTCTTGAACCTCCCTTCTGTCAGTCTCACCACAGAAATATAACATTTGTTGGCAAATAAGTACCACTTGGCCCACCAGTCTGCCCATTTGTTCCTGCCTATAGTTTTACTGCAGACCCTACCTGATCTTCAGATACATCTCCCCCCCTTCCATTTCCCATCTAAGATTCCCTTGTGCCTATCCCATGCATGCTTGAAATCCACCACTGTTTTTAGTTGTGATTTATATGGAACCCTGAGCCGGATGCAACTGAGTGACTGGAGAAACTATCATATTGATATGCTTATGTACAAGTGCTCCAAAGAACTTGTATCTGGTTACTTATTAGAGTATCTCAAACATAGAAATATAAAATCATGCCCGAGAACAGCATCTGGGCTGAAATATTATCCAGTAAAATGTAATTTGGAAATAGGAAAATCCCACTTTTTTGTAATGGGCCCCAATCTATGCAACAACTTACCCCTAATTTAAGACCACAGGTAGGCAAGATTCTGAGAAGTAACATTTGACAATGGATGCTTAGCCAGGCTAATCAGAACTAGGTATGCTGTCCCAATTGGAATACTGGTTGAAACCTTGTGTTCTAAGTGATTTATGCCTTAATTATAGTTACCATTTGTAGTTTGTATTATTTATCATTACATTGAATTATCTGCATTTTATTATTTTATGCTTTGTAAAGTTATTTATTTCAATTTACTGCTTAGCATCTATGTAAAGGACCTCACTGGAAATGAGCTCTACTCAGTTGAGTCTACTGTTTATATGTGATATATGAATAAAATGTTGCCTACCTACTGTTTTTGCCCCCACTGCCTCTGTTGAAAGACAATTCCAGGCATTCACCACTCTATCTGAAGAAGTATTTCTTCACATACCTCCTACATTTTCCAGCTTCATTGCATGTTCCCTTGTTGTTGTGCATCTCCTCCTCTGCAAAAATCACCCCTTCTGTACATTATGTAACCCCGTGAGGTATTTATAGGTCTCTGTCTTATCCCCCCATCTCTCTTTAAGGGTGTACATATTGAGAAATCTTTGTCTCTCCCAATACAGCTTCTGATACAGCCCCTGCATCATTTAAGTTGACCTCATTTGGACAGCCTCACCCTGTCTATGTCCTTCTTGAGCTGTGGTCTCTAGAACTTGCACAGTACTCCAGCTGAGAGCTCATGAATAATCTATACAGTGGCAGCACCACCACCCTCCTTCTGCTGGTGATCCCACTCCCTATGCACTGCAGCATTCCACATGCTCTACTTAGAGTCTTGTCACACTGCTGAACCACCTTGAGGTAATCAGATATGATTACTCCCAGGTCTCTTTACTGTTTGGTGATTCCCAGTACCTCTCTTCCCATATTATACCCTGCCTCTGGGTTTCTGTGCTCAAGATTCATAATGTTGCACTTTTTCACATTTAACCCCAGCTGCCATACTGTTGGCCAGTGCTTGAGTTTTCTCAGGTCTTTGCCCATTCTCTCCACCCCCTCTGGGGTGTCCACCTTATTGCAGATTTTGGTGTCATCTGCAAAGAGGCATACCTTCCCTTCCAACTGTTCTGCAGTGTCACCAATAAAGACATTAAAGAGGACTGGACCCAGTACTAAGGCTTGAGGTACTCCACTGTTTACTCTTCTTTCCCTTGAATGAATTCTGTTTACCACCACCCTCTTTCACCTATCTGCCAACTGATCTTGTACCCCATTTATGACATTGGAACCAACCCCCAAACTGCTCAGTTTCCTAATAAGCCTTCTTTGTGGTACGGTGTCAAAGGCCTTGCTGAAGTCTAGGTAGGCTCCATCCTGCTGCCCTACCCTGATCTATTTCAAATCTGTCAACTTCATCTGACATGACATTCCCCTTGTGAATCCATGCTGCCTTGGGTCCACTTTCCTCTAGTCCTCCAGAACCACTCCTGTTTGCACTGAGTTGTTGAATAGGGCTTTCAGAGGTGCATTCACTACTTCCCTTAGTTCTCTCAGCACCCTTATAGTACCTTGTCTGGCCCCACTGGTTTGTCCACTCTCAGATTTTCAAGCCCTTTCAGTACTCTCTTATTTGTAAATGGAGTCATGTCCACTTTCCTGCCTTTAGTGTTCCAGCTGCTTTTATATGGTCCCTCCCTTTCCCTTCCCATTCGATCATGAAGACTGAAGAGAAATGTTTCCACCCTAGGAATGCACCAGCATTCTGGTGCTGAGTCATTAGGTTGCCAATCGGCAATGTCACGGACAACTGTACCCCCCACACACCCTTTAACTATAGATAACTACGGGGATGCAGACCTCAGGGAGGAGGCAACAAATTCCATAATTGACACCTTAATTACTCAATGCCTAATGTTGGCACCCTGAAGGGGTGCAGTGAAGAGAAACATCTGTTCAGGATATCTACTTTTTTCTGACCCTTCTCTGTACAGCCATCCTCCCATCCTTTATAACATCACAATCCCTCCTCCTGTCTTCCTTCTCTCACTTATGTATCTAAGAAAGATCTTGTTCCCTTTACTTACCTCTTTAGCTATCTTTTTCTCCGTTTGTGCCTTTGCATTCCTCTCCATTTTCCCTGCTTTCTTCTGCTTCACCAGGAACACTTTCCTACTCTCTTCCCTCTGCATCTCTTTGTTCCTTCTGAATGGTACTTTTTTGGACTTAACTTTTGGCCACTTCCCTTGAGAACTAAAGTGGTCTCTTCTCTTCTGTCCTTGCTCACTTCTTTTGCATAGAGGTTTTTTGCTTTCACTGTGCCATCCCTTAATTTGAACCACTGTTCCTCCATCCCACCTCAGCTGCCCCCCTACACTTGGTTGTCTCTGAGGCATTCACCCATTTTGTTTTAAATCTGCCTTCTGAAGTCCAGGGCCCTCATCCTTGTGTTGTTTAATACTGCTGTCATCCTTATGCTGAGCCACACTGTATGGTTGTCACTGGTCCCCAAGTGACCTCCCAAGGGTTCAACAATCTGATACTGGCCCCTCTACTATCCTTGTGGTTTTAAATGGGGTGCACTTAAAGACTTAATTCTTTGAGCAGCAAGATGGAGGGGACCCCAGCTTACCAAGACTAATCAGTGTTCTTTTACCCCAATGTCAGATATTTAGCCTGGCAAAAAAGGAAAGCATTTACAGGGTCTGGAGGACACTGAGGGAACTGAAGGTTTAGCATCAATGGGTCATTCCCTCTTGACTGTGTGTTGTGGCTGGCAGGCATAAGTATATCTTTTCAGACCCTGGGATGTGGGTCAGTTCACAGAGAGCCTGAAAGTGGACTGTCATCATGATTACGAAGAGGCTACATTGAGGGAAGAGATGTGAAAGATTGTGCCTTTTGGACTTAGCATATCTCACTTTGGTGAGGTATTAACAGAGAGAAGGTTGGGATTTGGTAAAATGTCCCTTGTATATCATTTATACCTTGAACCCCTTTATTTCAACACCTGTTGAGAGGTCAAGGGACCATTCTCATGTGGCACCTCTAGGGATGGAACCCTCCTCAAGAAAATTCCATGCCATTGTACCCCAAAGTGTGGCACTTCCTCCAGAATGGAGAGTGTGAAAGGCCACATACTTATCTGGCCATGGCCTCTTCCTGTAGCACGAGCTCTACCATGTTGCACAAGCATCCTATACACTTAGTCATCCACTGGACCTAAGAACATATATAATATTATGCTTAGGGGAGGCAGCAGTAACTTTAATGAGTGTATTAGACTTTTTTTACATGGTGGTAGTACCATGTCTGTGTAAATAAAATGGAGACTGGCTGTGCTTAAGGTTTCCCACCATTAGGACTTGCATCTGCTGCATAGCGACAAAGATGAGCTTTCTGGTGCCTCTGAGTCTCTGTTGCCCTCATCGCTCATTAAGTCTCTCCCCACAAGACTTTTCACAAGGACAGTAATGTTGACTGCCAAGTTTCGATTAGGAACATTTAAAGTTTTTACTGTTCATACTCTATGATATCAAATACATGAGTAAGGATTATTTTATCTGCCCTACTATTAGTCCGAGGTGATTATCTGTTACCTACATTGTTCATTTTTGTAGAAAGATTCTTGAGAGTCTGTCAGACTACAGTGGTTTGTAAGCATAAGTGGAGGAGCACACTAGACTGATAGTCCTTAATAGAATACATGAATGCTGTTTTCTATCTGAGTATTTGTGTCCAGTGACAGTCCATGGTGCATATTCACCATTTGTTGCATCACTGTCTGACAGTAGTTACATACTGTTTGGGCCTTTGTTGATGTAACTATTAAGAGTGTCCTGACGTTTATACTGATTAATTGTATGACAATATCTGACTTATTGCAATCTCTGTCAAGGTTTGTTATTATACAGTATGTTGTGTGATATATCAAACAACATCAATAAATAAAAAGATTTAAAAAGTTAACACTTTTCCTCTACTTCTGTGCAGTGCAATAATAGCAATAATTGTAGCCGTCAGAGGGTCTGCCCTTGGGAATGATTGCAGGACACTGTTCATTGTGACCTCGATGTTTGACCACAGTCTGTGTGTATGGTTCCTAGTGCCATCATTTTCCCATGCACCCTGCAACACCTCCCATTATCACTGTAATCAAAGTTGTTTGTCCAGGTTTAGCTAAATGCTGGCATGTTCACACATTAGGCAGAGCACGTTACAATTGAGCAAACCCAAACCTGAAACTAAAAACTGCTGTTTAGCAGTTGACATGGCCAGTTCACAGAAAGCCTGTTCATACTATACTAAGTTTCATACTAAGCAGCTAGGAGCTTTGGGGGCCCTATGTTAGGCACATAGCCCCTCCTGTCCTCTTTACCCTTAAGAACACAGTCACCATCAGAGGAGCAGTTAGCAGTCATATATATGCAAAATCAGAGAACAATTATTCACATTTTTTGAGATGTAAGCCCTGTTGACCAAGACAAGGTGGCATGGCAAGCCACAAAACTCCATAGTTAAGGACTGACAAGCCACAATAAAGAAAACATTTCTTTAAACTATTGAATGATGTAAGCACTCAGTTTTGTTCCTTACATTTTGAGTTGTATAGCCAGATACCCCATATTAGATCTGGGCACCTCCCAACCCTGAAAAGCTTATGTACCTTCATTCTGGTACCATGGGAGCAAGCAGAGAGTTAGGTCCAAGAGTACTGTCACTCTAGGGTCTGACATTTTCTATCTGTGTTTTCTGTCTGATCCATTCAGCCCTTCCCACTACCCACTGAAGCAGCAGAGAAGCCATGATAACTTGTGTGTATTTAGTGTCCTCACAGCAAAGAAGCAAATCTCTCATTCCACAGGGGCACCTGTGGTGGCTAAACACAAGGCCTTCCTACCTGGACTAAGACACAATGCCATAAATGCCATTTCCTCAGCCCTGGCCACCCAGCTACATTTATTTCTAAACCTGAACCACAATCCATTATCACTAGACCATCTGGTGGTTAATACAAAATCACACATGCCCACACAATGCAAAGCATCATGGGCTGCATATGCAAATCACCACAGAATATTATGCTGGTTCAACTTTAAGCAGAATTGCATGGTGCCAAAAGGCCTCTCACACAGTTTGCAAAGGGTGCTAACAGATGACATAGACACGTGTTTCGTCCTACCAGGACTCATCAGTATGCCTTGTCTGTTTGACACCCCAGTGGAATGGACCAGCTACCTTAAGACAGTGTGTCTTGGATATGTTGTGGTGAACCCATTAAAATAAGAAACTATTTAAAAGACAAAGAACCTCTGTGCGCAAACACTGAGGCAAGGGTTACCCAATGGTTAAGCAATGGTTAATCAAACCATCTGGTGGTTTGATTCTTTATATAGATCTTTATCTCAGCCAGCATCATGCCAAACCACCTTTAGAACAGCCCACCACCCAGCCCAGTTCTCCACTAACTTACATATGCTGCTACTCCCCCCCCCCATACTAGAGATGTTGTGAAATTATATTTAGCTGGTGAAATTCCTGCAAAATCAGCAATTTCACAGCATGAAATGTTTTGCGAAATTCCCCCATTACACGAAATAGTTTGCAGGGTGTGAAATGCAAAATTTTGCTGAAAAAGCAGCAACATTTCACTACAAAAGGCACATTTCACCATTTCGGGGCACAATTTTGTTTCCACTGGCAAAATTTCACATTCTACGGGAAAAATTCCTAATTTCACATCCACGAAAAGTTTTGTGAAACAGGCGAATTTCGTGAAATATTTTATGTAATGAAATTTGAAAATTTCTCACATCTCTGCTCACTACTTATCTTCTCTCCCCCTGAGCTCTGGGAATTGACTGTCCTCCTCCTCCAGTGAGCACTTGATTACCCAAGTAGTGACAGTGGACACCAGATCAGATAAATGTGGGAGGACTTGTATACCCTTGAAAAGTGGTCCAGGATGTGGCAGCTGAGATTTAATGCCAATAATTTTAAGGTAATGCTTATCAGGAACAAGAACTAAAAAAACATAATACCTCATGGGGGAAGTGGTAATAGAGGACACAGTGGAGGAAAATGACTGTGTAACCCCTAGGTGGCGCTATCTCAAGGGCTACTACCCCTACCTGTATGGCTAGTGACAGGTTAAGGGGCCTAGATCTTAGATCCAGTGATGGGTGCCTCCATCCAGAGGTCAGGGTTAGTAGCTTCCCAATGACCCACATATGTACACTTTTTTACACATATAGATACCACTTACCCTCGAGACTGATTCTGCAGCACATCTCTGAGGACCCCCTGTAAAACAAGGTTAAGCACATACACAACACAATGCAAGGCTGGTTCGATATGTACTGACACCACAGACAGCATATAGTTCAATAACAACAAATCTGATTTATTTAGGGGGCATATAACAAGGATAGGGGAAATCAGGGTAATTTGAGTAAAGCCACATAAATAAAAAGGATTATGCATGTAATCAAGGTCCAACAGTACACTCTCTGGGTACCCAGGATGGGGGGAGGGGGGGCTAGCCAGGTCTGTTGCCTGGGGTTGGTTGGCTGGTGCAGCTGGATGGGGATTCTGTAGAAGAAAACAACACACACAGCCCAAATTGTAATCCGGAGCCAGATGGCTCAGTTCAAGTAAAAAGAAAGCAAGGAAAATCAGATGGCACACTTTCGATTCATATGGTGTTGCAGGGGTTTGCCCCAAATGGTACTCACAATACCCAAGACAGTTACAGGACTGAAGGTGTGGTTTCTGGGTTTCCAGCATTCAGCACACACTGCAGAGTGAGGGGACTTAAGATCGCAATTCCCCACAAGCACCAAGCACATTCATATGTAAAGAAAATCATTATACCAGGCAGGCTGCTCTTCTATCCCGATCGCAAAACACTGCAAAAAGCAGGGAGCACTAAGAGCAGGTTCAGTCCCTGACAGACTGATTGCACTGCAGCAAAATATTCGGTCTTCTACAGGTTAAGCCTGGTTCCCACACTTCTGCTTCTTCTTCCTTCAACAACAGCTTGGATTCAGTCTGATTTAGCTGTACTAATGGCCGCAGACCAACTTGGGGGCCTACACAAGCGCTTCCACCGAACTACTTGCAGCACAGTAAAGAGCTCCTTCTCCCTTCTTAGTCACCTCGCATCTGCCTTGCCAGCAACAGTTTAGGGCATTTCCTTTGCCTTCACACAAATTCGGTTGGTGGATTCGGCTGTCAATCACAGTAGGGCTCCCTCTGTTGGTGCAAAAAGGCGCCAAGGTCCAAACTACAATTCCCAGAGGCATCTGCCATACATCTCACTTTGTAGCAGGCTCCAGGTGAGAGTCCAAGTTCTGTTTGGCCCAAGCAGTCTCCGATTTAGGGCTCCTCTAACCCAATTGGCCCAGCTCAGCAGTTCAGGTCCAAAATGGAGGGGCAAAACATACAGAGTCCCAGCTGCAAGAAAGCAGGTTAAACAAACTGCATTTTCACTAACACTCTAAAGGATTTCAAGCAAACAGTTACATCTTTCCTTTAGGCTCCCTCTATGTTCTTAGCAACTGCAGAAACAGAGCATTAGACAGCAGCTCGGGCAGGATTCAAGCATTAAACACACAGTCCCCCCCATTCAAACTAATTAAGCCTGTGAGCAGGCAGCTATTAAAGAGACAGTACCAGAGGCTCTAAAAGCACTCACTGCAGTGCCATTCAAACGGCTTAAACACCAAACACCATCCAGACTTGGAACATTTAGCAAGCTCCTGGAAGACTTTTGGGAACCTCTATTTGCAGGGGGGTTGCACGCTTCCTGGCCTGAAAAAACTTGGAGTCTGTGTCAAGTAGGTACCCATGTAATACTTTAAAGCAGAGTACCACATACATTTATATCACCAACATTTATATCGCCTGCATCCTTTTAAACAACAGTCAACATATTAAACCTTTGTTATATGCACTTATTCTATATTACACAGTTTACTACTGGTTACATAACATTATACATTCACAGCATTTTGCAATGAAGTCATTACTTTCTGCACATGAAACCTGAAAAGAGGGGGCCCTTCCCTATCAGCTACCTTGGGGCTGGATTGGGCAGGGGCACCATACCTAGAGGGCAAAACAAGTAATCTGGTGTTAGCACTTATGCTCAGTTTGGGCAATGAGATCAGGGACACATACACTCCCTTATGGACCACATTAAGAGGCAAATCCACAGGCCTCCCAGGGGAATCACAGCTTAAGCGCACTATAGGCTTCACAGCTCGACCAGTCTTTCTAGGGGGAACTGTTACAGTCTCTGTGTTTTTGTCCTCACTTTCAGCATGATCTTTACTTGCCTGGGGGTTTTCTTTCAGGGTAGCAAGGTTAGAACTTGGGGTACTGTCAGAGCCAGTATTTGCAATTTCAGGGGTCACAACACTTGTTTTACAGGGAGAGCTCTCTGGCACTGCCAGTGAACCATCAGGGCACTCAAAATACTCTTCTTGTACTGGTATATAACCAGTCTGTCCCAGTTCATCATCTTCCTCCTCTGAAAGCTCATACAGTTCCACCATGCACAGTGATTTCATGTCATCCGACTTAACACTTTGCACGTCACTCTCTGGGAGCATTGGCTCCAAGGACAAAGCTGGGGGCTTAGGCAGTCTGGAAGACCCAGTTTCACCTCCATAATTGACTAGGGGATTACCTTGAAACAACTGACTCAGTTCATAAGAAGGGTAGTACTCAAAGTTGCACTCACTTTCCTCTGAAGTAGACTGACAGTCATTTTCGACTGGGATTTGCTGTGGAGACAACTTTAACTCAGCATCTGTAGGTGCAGACTTTTTCTGCCTTTGCTTAGCAGCAGCTCTGGTCACCGGTCCAGGGGGAGCAGTTTCTGGGGGCTCATATGCAATCAATATTTGGCCAATGGGCAGCAAATGATTTTGATGCATTGTCTTAATATCTTTTGAATTATTTTCAGGCCTTACATTGTACACAGGCAGATCATCCAGTTTGTCCACTACCATGTGAGGTAGATGATGCCACCTGTCAGCAATTTTGTGTTTACCATGCAGCCCCAGATTTCTTAGCAATACACGATCTCCCTCCTGGAGTTCCTGTGCTTTCACCTTTTTATCATACCTTTCTTTGTTGGCTAGATTTAGTTTGGCAGCCATGGTTTGAGCCAGTTGGTATGCATGATTCAGCTGGGCCTTTAATTTTTGCACATACTGGAGATAGTTATCAGCCCTGACCCCATCAGGAGAAACTCCGAAACAAACATCTACCGGCAACCGGGCTTCTCTTCCAAACATCAGGAGGTAGGGGGAGAATCCAGTGGTATCACTTTTGGCAGTTGTAGTCATGTACTAATGTGCTAATTTGCTGGCTCCATCTAGGCTTGTCTTTTGGGTGGAGAGTGTCCAGCATGTCCAGCAGAGTGCGGTTAAAACGTTCAGACTGTGGGTCCCCTTGGGGGTGGTAAGGGGTGGTTCTGGACTTTCTCACTCCCCACAGGGAAAGCATCTATTTGATCAAACGAATCTCAAAGTCTCTCCTTTGATCAGAATGAATTCTTTGCGGAGCCCCATAATGTACAAAAAAGTTTTCCACCAGTACTTTTGCCATGGTGGAGGCCTTCTGGTCCTTGGTGGGGAAACCTTGGGCATACCTCGTAAAATGGTCAGTGACCACCAGCACATTATCAATATTTCTTTGATTTGGCTCCAAACTCAGAAAGTCAATACAAACCAGCTCCATGGGGACACTGGTGGTGATGTTAACAAGGGGGTCAGGCCTCTGGGGCAAAGCTTTCTCTGTAAGCAGCGACTACAAGTTCAAATGTGTTGCTCAACGTCAGCCCCCATTGTAGGCCAATAGAATCTAGATCTCACCAAGTCAAGTGTTCTGTCTATACCAAGATGCCCCATGTGGTTGTGCAGGGACCTCAGCACCAAGTCTTTGAAGGCAGTGGGCAAAACTAACTGTTGTTTGTCTACTTGTCCCCCTCTGTCTACTGTTTCTCTGTATAGCAGTATATTAATCAGCTTCAGCTTAGGACCTTCCTTGTATAATAATGCAGTTCTCAAATCAGTGGAGCACAACTTGGACACATCTTTCCCTGTGTAGAGGGCTCCTAGAGCTGATTTGATCATAGGATCTCAGGATTGAGCCCGCTTAATACTGTCATTGTCCAGCTGAGGCAGTGCACCAATGTCTAATGCAGAAAAGTGGCAATAAGCAGCAGGTATGCAGTTCTCAGAGGGCCCCAAACAATCCACCAGACAGTCCACTGCATCCATGGACATTTGTTCCTCTCTGTCAAACTTCTGGCAGAGTGCTCGAATATCAGGTTCTGACAGTCTGACCCAGTCATTCTGGGAAACAGGCATCGGGAGAGGGCATCAGCATCTATGTGGTTCAGGCCTGCTCTGTATTCAACAGCGTAATCATATGAAGATAATGCGGAAAGCCACCTCTGGCCAGTAGCATCCAACTTGGCTGAAGTCTGCACATAGGTCAAAGGATTATTGTCAGTTTTTACAAGTATCTTAGTCCCATACAAGTACTCATGGAATTGGTCAACAATGGCCCACTTCAAAGCTAAGAACTCTAACTTATGCACAGGATAGTTCTTTTCAGATGAGGTCAGACTTCTGCTGGCAAAGCCACTGGTCTCAGGCCATTCTCGTGCTCCTGGTACAAATCAGCCCCCAAACCTTGCAAGCTAGCATCAGTGTGTAGGACATAGGGTTTTGCTGGATCTGCATAGGCAAGAACAGGAGCGTGGGTAAGTTGATATATAATCTCATGAAAAGTTGCTTCAAAATCAGGTGTTCATTGTGCCCCAAAAACTTAATTGGGATGGAAATACACTCTCTCAGCCTCAGGGGAAGTCGACCTCTTATATTTTATGTTGGTAGGTGGGTAACCTTGAGTAAGATTAAGTAGAGGATGCATTACTCTCAAATAGTCCTTGATGAACCGCCGATAGTAGCCACAGAATCCCAGGAATCTTTGCAGTTCTTTTAGATTGTGGGCTGTGGCAAGGTGGTTAAGGCCTCAACTTTACTTGGGTCTGTTTCAATTCCCTCGGTGGACACTATGTGTCCCACATACTTTACAGAGGTTGGGAAGAACTGACACTTGCTGATGGATAGTTTAAGGCCAAAGTCTTCCAATTGGTCCAACACCTTGAACAATCTGCTCTCATGTTCCTCCAGTGAGCAGCCAAACACAATAACATCAGCCAGGTATACCAGGCACTCTAACAAGTCCATGACCCCCACTGCATGCTCCATCAGTCATTGAAAAGTACCCGGGGCACTGTAAATCCCTTGAGGCATCCTCATGAACTCATAGAAACCAAGTGGACAGATAAAGGCTTTCTCCTCACGGTCTTCTGGGGCGATTGGGATCTGGTAGTACCCACTGTGAAGATCCAGCACGGAGAACCACTTGCTACCATTCAGGCAGTCTAAAGCATCCTGAATGTGGGGCATTGTATACTGATCAGGGATAGTCCGCCGGTTCAAGGTGTGATAATCCATGCACATTCTCACTGTCCCATTCTTTTTCCTCACTACCATGATAGGCGAAGCATATGGGCTTCTGGATTCTCGAATTACACCAGCTGCAAGCATCTCCTGTAGGTGGCATCTTACATCATCTATGTCAGCAGGTGCCAGGTGTTGAGACCTCTCATGAAATGGCCTTTCATCATGTAACCGGATATGGTGCTCAGCTCCTTGCACACATCCCACATCCCATTCCTTTAAAGAAAACACCTGGTCCTCTGGGCAAGCTTCTCACTGATTCTTACTTTCCATTCAGCTGGCAATGGAGAGTCACCAAAATTGAACAAGCTGGGCATCCCTCTGTCACTCTTCCCTGAACACTTGTTACTGGGTAACACTGCAGTATTTGCACAATGCACATTAGCCAGGGTGCAACCTCTATTTAATCGAATCTCTCTATCAGACACATTATGAACTTGAACCATTACACTTCTGGCATAAGCATGGGTTCTGGCAGGCAAAATACTAGGCTTGACCAGCAGTCCTTCTGGCAATTTTCCATCGCCTGGTGCATCCAGTATGAGTATTTTCTTCTTGACATCCTTTCTGGTATGGCCCTCCCCCTGTAAGGTACACTGGGCATTTGGTGCCAGGATCAGAGACTCAGGATCCTTCTTCCAGACAATGCCAACCAGTTCATCTGGTTCCACTTTTTCAGCATCTCTCTGTGCCTCATAGGTCCCCTTGATCAAGGCCAGAATTCTTAAGCTCTACCAGTCCTCGACCCCTTGTTTTCATAACACAACTGTGCCAACCATCCAAACATATGTGCATTCATCCCAATTAGTAGAAACCCCATCATACAGTCCAGTAGGGGGACACACTAGGGCCAGGGTCTCCACTTGCTCTGCCACTCCAGTCATGGAGGTGGGAAAGACAACCAAATTCGGACATAGCCGGAGTAGGGATAGGCCTTCTCACTTAAACCCCAGACATGCAGTCCTTCCAATGGTTGCAGGGAACATCAGACAAATGCTTCTGATACCAGTCCTGGAACATAATTGTCACTTGGGAGCCACTGTCCAATAAAGCTCTTGTAGACACTCCGTTCACCATTACAGTGGTCTCCATAGAAGGACCCACCACTTCAGACCATTCTGTCGGTGCTGACCTGGGTGTCGATCGGGCACTGGCTCTGGTGGCATAACTTTTCCGAGCAGCTCCCCCTGGAGGCCGGTTATTGTTCCGCTGATCCCAGGCTATCAACCTAGCAGTAATCCTCCTCAAGTTCTATGGCGAATGACAGGTGGCCTAGATGTGCCCATCCTCCCCACAGAGATAACAAAGCTTAGTTTCTCTAGAGTCTTTGGAGGGTGGGGGGTCCTTTCTCTGTTGAGGCACATCGGGGGCTCGATGAGGCTCTTCTTGGATGAGGGACCTACACCTTTGATCTTTTGAATCTCCATTACGGTTAGGGGTTAGGGCAGTTTTTTGCAGCTCTCCCACCATCGCTTTCAATTCTCGTATCTCTGCTAGCAGGTTACCCTGGATCCGGGTCTCAGGGGGAAACTACATGCACTCCCACTCCTTTTTGGGACTCAGGGGGAGCCTGATATAGATCTGGTTCTCTGGCTATCTCAGTCAGTTCTTTAATTTATTCTCTCAACTGCTGGGCCTCATCTAAATCACTCCTCTTGGGGGTTTGGCAAGTGTTCACTACCCCAGCACAGGGCTCCAGCCTCTTCATCAGTTTCAATCTCAAATTTCTTTCATCAAATGACAGTACTCTGGAGGGCTTGCCCTCCTGTCTTGCAACTTGAGCTTCAGTATCATTATACTTGAAAATCTAGCTGACTTCAGGATGTGGTCTAATCTGACCCAGTTTAGCTCTTTGGCAGGCACTCCCCCTTTTCTGTGGGCCCTCTGCAAAGCCCTCTCTATCCTAGTGACAAAGACAGATAACTTCTCATTTTTCCACTGTTTAGCTGACTTGAATTTCCACAATAAATCATCCCCTGATTCTGTGCTGCCAAACACCTCCTCCAAGGCAGAGAGTATTCTGCTGCAGTAGCCTCTGGACTAGTGGCATGTAGAAAATGGATGGCTTCAGGGCAGGGCCTCTGAACTCTTCATCAAGCGCTTCCTTTTCCCCTCTGAACATTGCCATTCCTGCACTAAAGGGGTAGCATGGTCCATCCAGGTCTCTAAATCATCCTCCTGAAGGCACTGGGACAGTACCGGAGAAAGTCTGAGCCTTCTACAGGAGTCCAGCTGTATCTGGGGAATTATGATGGGGGAGGCAGCTATTGGGATGCTCTTGGGGACACAGGGGAGGTGGTCAGGAAATGCAAGAGTATGTGGTCCCCTGACAGGTCTAACACTTTTATCAACTCTTGGGCAGTTTTCCCTTCTGAGGCTAACAGCTTGAGCAGCTTCTCTTTAAACCCATCAGTACTAGGGGACCCACCTGGGGTGGCCAGACCACTATGTAAGTGAATAACCCTCAATCCTTCTGAGTACCTTGGGCAGAATCATAGGTGATACCTTCTCAGGGTCTATTGGGAACTACACGAGGCAGCACTAGCATAGTTTGTTCAAATAAATCAGCATCTAGCCTCCTTACTTCAACTTTGCCCACGCACTTAACATGTTCTACATTGGACACAATGTCAGCATTGGTAGTCCCTATGGGGACATCCAGCAACAGGATAGACTTTTGGGGGTCTAGCTCCTCAGCTTCATTTCACTCCATCAATTTGTACACCATTAGTTTATGGGGGGCCATTTTTAGCTTGGGCGTAGTAAGCCCTGCCATTTTTACTCCTAAATTGAACATATCAGGGTAATTCTCTCACATGGCCACTAGAGGATGCTAATCCCAGTGGTTCCTCCAAGATGTAACCCCTAGGTGGCGCTATCCCAAAGCTACTACCCCTGCCTGTATGGCTAGTGACAGGTTAAGGGGCCTAGGTCTAGTGACGGGTGCCTCCACTCAGAGGTCAGGGTTGGTAGTGGTTAAAATAGCTCAGGTACAGCCATCTGGACACTGTAACCCCCTTTGTTCCCACTAGTAGCCCCACACAGTACATGAATTGACTTCCCAATACCCCACATATGTAACACTTTTATACATATAGATGCCACTTACCCTCGAGACTGATTCTTCATCACATCTCTGAGGATCCCTTGTAAACAAGGTTAAGCACATACACAACACAATGCAAGGCTGGTTTGATATGTACTGGCACCACAGACAACATATAGTTCAATAACAACAAATCAGATTTATTTAGGGGCATATAACAAGAGATGGGAAATCAAGGTAATTTGAGTAAAAGCCACATAAATAAAAGGATTATGCATGTAATCAAGGTCCAACAGTACACTCTCTGGGTACCTAGGATGGGGGGGGGGGGGCTAGCCAGGTCTGTTGCCCGGGGTTGGCTGGCTGGTGCAGCTGGATGGGGCCCTGTGGAAGAAAACAACACACACGACCCAAATTGTAATCCAGAGCCAGATGGCTCAGTTCAAGTAAAAAGAAAGCAAGGCAAATCAGATGGCACACTTTTGATTCATATGGTGTTGCAGGGGTTTGCCCTGAATGGTACTTACAATACCCAAGACAGTTACAGGATAGAAGGTGTGGTTTCTGGGTTTCCAGCATTCAGTACACACTGTAGAGTGAGAGGTATTAAGATTGCGATTCCCCACAAGCACCAAGCACATTTACATGTAAAGAAAATCACTATACCAGGCAGGCTGCTCTTCGATCACGATCGCAAAACACTGCAAAAACCGGAAACACTCGCAGCAGCTTCATGGCCTGATAGGCCAATCGCACTGCAGCAAAATCTTCGGTCTTCTACAGGTTAAGCCTGGTTCCCACACTTCTGCTTCTTCTTCCTTCTACAACAGCTCAGATTCAGTCTGATTTAGCTGTACTAACGGCCGCAGACTGATTTGGGAGCCTACACACGCGCTTCCCACGTGAACTACTCACCGTACAGTAAAGAGCTCCTTCTCCCTTCTTAGTCACCTCGCAGCTGCCTTGCCAGCAACAGTTCAGGGCATTTCCTTTGGCTTCACACAAGTTCAGTTGGTGGATTCAGCTGTTAATCACAGTATGGCTCCCTCTGTTGGTGCAAAAAGGCACCAAGGTCCAAACTACATTCCCAGAGGCATCTGCCATACATCCCCCTTTGTAGCAGGCTCCAGATGAGAGTCCAAGTTCTGTTTGGCCCAAGCAGTCTCCATTTTAGGGCTCCTACACAGTATTCCAGATGAGGCGTCTTCAGTGTTTTGTATAGTAGTATCACCACCTCCCACCTTCTGCTAGAGATACCTTCCTATGCACCCTAACATGCCACTGGCTATCCCTACAGCCTTGGTACTCTGTTTGTCCAGGTTTAGGTCATCTGATATGATAACCCCCAGATCCCTTTCTTCCTTGATGCTCATCAGCCACTCTCCCCCCATCCTGTAGCACTGTTATTATGGTTTCTGCAACCCGGGTATGTGATTTTGCACTTCTTTGCATTTAACACCAATTGCCACACTTTGGATAATTTTTTCAGCTTTGCTAGGTCCCTCCTCATTTTCTCCACCCCTTCTGGAGTGTCTACCCTGTTGAAGATCTTGGTGTAATCTGCAAACAGGTAAATCTTCCCTTCTAGCCCTTCCACAGTGTCACTAATTAAGACATTAAAAAGGACTGGCCCCAGGACTGATCCTTGAGGTACCCCACTGGTCACCCCCTCTCCTCGGATTGTATCCCATTTACCACCACCCTCTGCTTCCAGTCCACTAACCAGTTTCTAACCCAGTTTTCCACCTTGTAGCCTGTACCTAGGCTACCAAACTTGTTAACCAGCCATATGTGAGGATCCGTGTCAAAGGTCTTGCTGAAATCAAGGTATGAGACATCTACTGCTCCCCCCAATCCATCTCCTTCGTCACCAAGTCAAAAAAATCTATTAGATTTGCTTGACACGGACTTCCTGCTGCGAATCCATGCTATCTCAAATCCTGGGCTCTGTTGGATTCCAAGTGTTCCATAATCTTTTCCTTAAGCAGTGCCTCCATAATCTTCCCTAATATTGAGGCAAGGCTGACTGGCCTGTAGTTTCCTGCCTCCTCCCTGCTACCATTTTTGTGGCTATGGACTACAAGTGCCCTACTTCAGTCCTCTGAAACCACATCTGTGTTGAACGACTCACTGAACATGGTTGCCAGTGGTACTGCTAGCTCCTTCCGTAGTTCCTTTAAAATCCTGTGATGTATGCCATCTGGTCCCATTGCCTTGTCCACCTTCAGTTTAGTGAGCTCCTCTAGGACTCTGTACTGTAAAAATGACTGGTGTTTGCTCCCCCCTCCCCCAAGTATCTGTTGCCCAGCTGTGGTTCTTGTCCCCACCCTTCTTCAGTGAGTACTGAACAGCAGTATTTATTCAGTATTTCTGTCTTTTCTAGGTCTCCCTCCACACACCCCCCTTCCTCCCTCTAAGCTTTACAATCCCATCCCTAGACTTCCTTCTCTCACTGATGTACTTATAGATTGTCTTCTCCCCTTTCCTCACTGTCTGTACTAATCTTTCCTCTGTTTGTGGCCTTGCTCTCCTAACCACTTTCCCTGCTTCCGTCAGACAATTTAGATACATGACCCTATCCTCTTTCTCCTGTGTCTCCTTATATTTTCTGAAACCCAGTCTTTTGTCTCTTACCTTTCCTGCTACCTCATTTGAGAGCCATAGTGGTTTCTTCCTTCTCTTGCCTTTGTTCATCTGCCTAATGCACTGGTTTGTTGCTTCCACTGTGAATCCCTTTATGTGTGCCCACTGCTCCTCAACCCCTCTCCCTGCCTCCCTCCTCACTACTTTGATACATATCCCCATCCTAGCAAAGTTCACCTTCCTGAAATCCAAGACCCTTGCCTTTGTGTGGCTTCAATGTGACTCTGCACCCATGTTAAACTACACTGTGTGGTGGTCGCTAGACCCTAGGTGCCCTTCCACCCATACTTCTGTGATTCTGTCTCCATTGGTCAGTTCTAGGTCCAGAATCACCCTGTCTCTAGTGGGTTCCAGGGTTAGCTGCCTGTGGGATGGTCCAAATCACATCTGGCATATTAAAATCTCCCAGCAGCAGTTCCTCCCTTTTTGTTGCCATCTCATGTATTTCCTCCACTAGTCCCTTATCCACTTCCTCCCCTGAGCTGAAGGACTGTAGATCACCCCTGTGCAAACTGCTGTGCCATTACCTGGCTCAAGGGTGATCCACAGTGCCTCAGTTTCCCTGTCACCCTGTACTGCAGTAGCTTTAATCCCTTCCTGATGTACAGGGTCACCCCACTCCCTTTTGCCCTTCCTGTCCCTCCTGAATAGAGTATAACCTGATACACTTATCTCCCAGTTGTGGTTTTGCAGTGCATCATGTCTCCGTTATTGCCACTATGCCAAGGTCAGCTCCTGTTATCATGGCTACTAGGTCCGGCATTAATAAAAAAAATCATATATCATGACACACACACCAGTTCTTTTTGCACATGCCTGTGAAACTGAATATCATTGTGGTTTACTTCTCCTACCATTGCTGCATACCCTTGCTAATTAAAAAATTCCACTTGACGTGAACCACGCCTCTTCATGACTGTGGCAGTCTAACAACACTACCATCTGTCATTCAGTAACAAGGAGGCAGTATAGGCTACCCTTGCCATGAGACACTTCACTGCTCTATCTGTCTACTGTGCTTTTTCTTGCCTTGCAGACATTAATAATAAAAAAATTTTATTACGTCACATGTGACAGTTTCTTCTTAGTTATCTGTGTGTTTGAGGGTCTCACTACATCTTTGACCAATTGCTCCTACAACTTTTGTGTGCTCTCTACTAAACAAAAATCAATAGTTCATTGAACATTGGACAGGAGAGGGGAAACAAAAATGGGGAAAGGTAATGGGAAACATATGGCACAAACCATATTGCAGAATAGTAAAACAGTAGTAAAACAGTGACTGGTGGTGTAGGTGCATTATATAATAGCAATAGTTCCATACTGTTATCCAGAAAACTATCAGGAGAAGTAAAAACATTTTTAATTAAAACAAAGGGGGTAGTCAGCACCACAAGGAGTGGCAAGACAGGATATATTACCTGTGTGCACTGTGCACTGTACTTCTAATGCATACTTGAATGAAACAAATGAGAAGAAATCTGATTCTGAAGGTGGAGAAATGGAGAATGTAGACAAGGATGGAGAGAACTCATTGCAGAAGAATGTGGAAAGCCTGAACAAGGAAGAGTTGTCAAGTTGCCCATGTGCAGGATGAACGTGATGATTTTGTGGTGATGAATTTGGGTGAGGAGGATGAGAACAGGGTCGTGTAGAAGGAACAAGATGAGGGGGCAGTACATTCCAAATTGGGTTCTGTGATTGGCCCGGAGGATCTGGAGGAAAATACAGGTGAAATAGATCTTGATGAGCTGCCCACTGTTGAGAAAGAATGACATGGTGCCAGTGACAAAAGGCAATATGCTATACATGGCAATAAAAGAAAAAAGGTGACCTCTTATGTGTGGTCTTACTTTTCTCTGGCTGATAATAATAAGTTGCGAGCAACATGCTCTTTATGCAAGAAGACAATCATGGGAGGGAGCAAAAAGGGTGCTCTGGTTATCTCAGCATTAAAAATACATTTAGAAAGATGTCACCCATGATGACTGAGGCATGATTATTTGGAGAGAGAAAGTTGAAAACACCATGCAGCCAGAGATTAGTCAGATGCCATCTCTACCTGTTGTGGCAAGTGGTAATAACAGCAGTCTTGCTAATATCCCCTAGTTCCTAGTCTTCAAGAGAAAGTAATACAGTTCCATTTTGCTCTTATCATCATCCAGCACCCTTAATCTAGCCTGTCTGAGGAAGAATTCTTCTTCTGATGGAATGAAGCTTGCAAATTTTCAAATGCTTGAGCACAAAGCTATATACCACTATACTCATCCTGAAACAGTTGCTGTAACAAAACTAATTTCCAAGGTGATAGCACTGGACTTATAGCCTTTCAGAATTGAGGAGCATGTTGGCTTTAAAAGGCTATTGAATCACCTGTTACCACAATACAACATTCCATGCAGAAGGTATTTTTTGGCCATTGCTGTGCCTCAAATATATATAATAATATATGAGGCAGTTTGCCTGAAACTAAACAAATTCTTTAAAAGATGAAGCTGGTGATGTACATCTCACTAACGAAATATGGACAAGCTATCAGCCAGAACCATTTATGTCGGTGTTGCACTCTGGGTTTTATTTATTCCTTTTAGTGATACAAATTCCATCTGAAACTGGCTTCCCTTCTCACCCAGTATATTCCAATGGATCACACAGCTTCCATCATCCTAGATGAGCTTAATAGAGTGATACAATGGTGGCTTACACCATGTGAAAGGGTGTCAGTGCCCCCCCCCCCAAAATGTGGAAGGTATTTATTTATTTCCTTCTAGGACCTTCTTTTCTCAACTGATTTCATTTGTCTGTCCTGTTGCGTATGTTGTGCTGGCCACCCATTTAGTATTCATATTTTGCATTTTTATGTTTATAATGTGTGTTTCAATGTATTTCTGTACGTGTCTAAATATCAGTCGGATTGGAGATCCTGAGGTAGATAATGCTGTTATGAATCCCTAGGTTAGCTTTTCCCTTAGACGTAAAAGAAAACACTTGTAAAAAAAAAAGGGTAGATTTCACCTATAGGGCAAACGGAGTCGGGTTGTATCCATGGCAAATTATTTATGTAAATAGTCCGCCTCGGGAGTGTGCACTATCGCGCTGTAAGGCAATAGCGAGTAATTTGCCAAAAAGTTCTCAGATTTTATTCTTAGCTTTCTCCTCTCCCTCAATGTTAGTTAGGATGAATAAAATTATGTTAAAGTAGTATGCAGCCATATTAGACTGCAACAGTGAGGAATTGCTGCTGAAAGAAGCAAGTTAGCAGAGTCAGGAAATAAATTTGCCTGGTAAAGCTGCGGCTTTTCGGACTGGGTTACCTGTGTTCTGCTGCGGCAGCGTGTTCTCTTGGTTTTTCAAAACTCGCATTGTAGGAGAACTAAAGGAACCAAATTGTCTGTTTTTTTCACCCTGGGGTAAAAGCAATAAGCTCAAAGTGAATATTGAGTTACTTATCTTCAGTTACCTTAAGAAGGAAAAAAAAGGAGTTTGTTTGGGAACGCTAGTTCTGCCTCTCTCTGTTCCTCCTCAGCAGCAGGTAGCTATAGTGCCAGCTGGCTGCTTTTCTGTCCATTTTATTAGCTACTACTGTTGAAGGCGGAGTCTCAAAGAGAGAGACATAACGTTTGTGATGAAATTAAAGTAAATAAAACCATCATATTATAATTTATGCCATTCTGTGAGGTTCTTATTGTTACTGTTGGGATTTAATATTGTTTTTATATCATTTAAAGAACGTTAAGAGAATTTACCAAAGGAATGGGTAGAGCTAACCCATCATATGGGTGAAAGTCTGTATAAAACTAAGGTGACTGTTCTGTTAGTCAGTCGAGTGGAAGGTGTTGATGGTATAACACCTTTACTAGCTAGCTCCTTCTAGCTAGAAAATTAGTATGGATTTTGCTTCTCTTTGATATCTGTTTCTTGTTTGTTTATTTGCTTGCAAGGTCACTTTAATTTTGTTCTGTTGTAAAAATCTTACATAAATTCTGGACAAGTAATTTTTGCTCAAGCTACAACTGCCTCATAGTCCTTCCTTTCCACCCACAGCCTATCACCATGGTGGCAGAGGTGGGATACCAGTAGGACAGCCTATTGGTGGATCTGATATAAGATTCGAATGGACTAAATGTAACAGGACAAGGTGGAGAATGTTCCTATACACAGACAAGCTACAAGGTTTGTGGTGAGGCAACTACAACTACCCCTGTTACAGGAGGTGGACCCTGCAGTACGGATAAAAGAAAAGAGAAGAGAAGCAGAAGGTGAGAAAATAGCAGATGATAAGCCTCTAGAAAGTAATGTGGGTAAGGTTGAGGAGGAACCTCCCCAGAAGACCTTGGTGACCTTCTTAGGTGGCTGTGTATCTGACAGGTGGAGATGGAGAAACAGAGTGAGATAGATCAAAGGGACAATGAGGCTCAGTGGGCAGATACCTTATGGACCATACAGATGTTGGGTAATCCTAGATCTCCCTTATCTCCAGGTGTGGCACTAAAGGACATAAAACTGGTGAAGCTGGCTGAGACAGATGATATTGAGGCCTATATCATGACGTTTGAGAGGGTTGCCACCGCATGTAATTGGTCTCGTGATCAGTGGGTGATTAGGCTGGCACCCTATCTGACTGGGAAGGCTCAACTAGCCTATAGTCACATAGACATTATGCATGCAAATGACTATGAATGGGTTAAGAAGGCTATGTTGAAGAGGAACAATATCAGCACTGAGACATACAGACAGTGGTTCAGAGCATATAGATTTCAGTCCACTGATAATGCCTAAGATGCCTTTACCCATTTGAAGGACTCATGTATAAAATGGTTACAACCAACAACTAGAACCATTGATTAGATCATGGAGGCTTTTATTTTACAACAGTTTATCTGGATTCTTCCTCAAGATGTACAATTGTGGGTCAAAGAACATTGCCAAGAAACTGCAGGAGTAGCCATCTGTCTTGCTGAGGACTACATAACAGCTAGACCCCATCGAACGAAAGAGGGCATAAAATACCAGACAGCTCCAGCCATGGTAAGACCTACTGTTCCTATTTCAAATACTAACCATACAGGACCCAAAACACTTAATAGAACTGGGAAAGGCCCTAATCCAGAAATTATATGTCATGATTGCAAAGGGAAGGGGCATATTGCAAGGTTTTGCCCAAAAAATTGAAATTCAACATGCACATTTTGCCCTTGCCAGCTGGGGTCAGTACATGGTACTGGTGCAGATTGGGGAACAAGTAGTCTCTGGACTCATAGATTCAGGAAGCAAGCAGACTCTGGTACTTGCTTCTTTGATAGGAACAAAAACCACAGAAAGAAATCCAACAACCAAGGTTGTATGCATACATGGGGACATTCATCAATACCCAATACAGGAGATAGCACTGTAAATAAATGGACAAAACCAAACTATGAATGTGGGGGTGGTATCCCAGCTACCAGTACCAGTAATAATTAGAGAAGACTTTCCTCAATTTGACACTTTGTTTTGTACTGGTGTTAGTACAGTTGTTACAAGGACCCAAGAACAAAAGAACCAGTGCATGGACCAATTGTTTACTTTTGATACTGACATTTATGGAGCCCCTGGAAAAGATAGAAAATCAAAAAGGAATAAGCAAATTGAGAAACACAAGTGGACAATATCTCATAGAAAGGACATGTTAGAAACAGACCCTGGATCTTCTGGGTCTGTTAAGTTTATCAAAGGTGTTAACAGTAATGATTTTATGAGGGCACAAAATGAAGATGAATCTCTAACTTCTTTCTTTTCACAGGTGGGATCAACTCTGGAGGGGACTCAAAAAGAATATAAAATAATAGAGGGGTTATTGTACAGGATCTGTACTTATGCAAAAACTGGAGAAATAGTAGAACAGTTATCGGTGCCCAAACATTATAGAAGGAAATGATTAGAGATTGTCCATAATATCCCTTTAGCTGGTCATTTGGGAAGGGACCATACCCTGAGCCATTTATTACATCGCTTTTATTGGCCAGGCATCCACAAAGAAGTAACTGATTATTGTAGGAGTTGTGAGGCATGTCAGAAAATAGCCAAAATTGGTTGTAAAGATATGATACCTCTACTTCCTATGCCACTCATTAGTGAACCTTTCAAGAAGATTGCTATGGATGTGGTCGGTCCCTTACCCAAAAGTACCAGAGGGAATCACTTTATATTGGTGGTAGTAGATTATGCCAACAAATATCCAGAAGCCATTCCCTATGTACAGTGACTGCATCTAAAATAGCTGATGAATTGGTGAAAATTTTCAGCAGAGTAGGGATACCAAGGGAAATATTAACTGATAGAGGTTCCAACTTTTGTTCAAATTTATTGAAGCACCTGTACCAAACCCTAAAAATCGATGCCCTTTTTATCACTCCATACCATCCACAAATGGATGGTTTAGTGAGCCTTCAACCAGACGTTAAAGGCCATGTTGAAGCAATATGTTCAGGAAGAAGGGAATAAGTGGGATATGTTTTTACCCTATGTGATGTTTGCCTACAGGGAGGTGGCCCAAGCCTCTACTTGGTATTCCCCTTTTCAACTACTATATAGCCATAATCCCAGAGGTCCACTAGATATCATTAAGGAGGAATGGGAAGACAGGGATGAAACAAAAGGAACAATGCCATTGGAATATTGACAACAACTACAAACATGGTTGGGTAAATAGGTTATAAAGGCACACCAGACTAATACAGAACACCAACAGAAACAAAAGATTGTATTATGATAGGGGGACAGGACAAAAATAATTCAGTGAGGGAGATAAAGTATTACTTCTACTACCAACTTCAGTGAATAAGTTACAGATGAAATGGCAAGGTCCCTATAAAGTAGAAGATGTACAGGACCTGTAACTCATGAGATTGAAATGACTGATAGAAAAGAAAGAAAGAGATCTATCATGCATCTACTGAAAATATGGGTAGAAAGGCCTCTTCCTTATAACAGTTATGTTTGTCCTGAAACCTCAGAGAGTGAGCTACATTGGCCATACCAGAGGTTAGAGGGTACAGGAGAATTGAAAGATATCTCAATAAACCCTGATTTGACAGACCAGCAAACTGTAGATGTACAAAACCTGTTACAAAAGTTTAAACATATATTCCCAGGGACTCCTGGGAAAGCAAAGGAAACAGTACATTATATCCATGTAGTTCAGCCAAACCCAGTTAGACAAAAACCATATAGATTACCCGAATGGCTTAGGGAAGAGGTTATACAGGAGATCAAAAAGATGAGCAAAATGGGCATAATTGAACCATCCAACAGAGATTGGAACGTTCCTATGGTCGTTGTTAATAAAAAGAAGAAGGCATTTGGTTATGCCTTGATTTTAGATGCCTAAATACACTGTCTAAATTTGATTGCTACCCTATGCCAAGAATCGATGACATCCTAGATCACATAGGAACTGCTAAATATATCAGCATGTTGGATTTAATGAAATGTTATTGGCAGATACCCCTTGACAATGATGCCAAAGAGAAGATCGCATTCAGCACTCCTATAGGACTGTTCCAGTTTACTGTAATGCCCTTTGGATTGCACAGTGCCCCTGCCATTTCCAAAGGATGATGGATAAAATGTTGACATCATATTCCTCCTACAGTGCATCTTACTTGGATGATGTCATAATTTTTAGTACCACTTGGGAAAAACATGTACATCATCTGTAGCTAGTACTGGTGGCCATAACTAGTGCAGGATTGACCATTAATTCAACAAAATGTAAGCTGACCATGCAGAAGACAACATATCTTGGGTTTCATATAGGGAAGGGGGTTGTCAAGCCGGAATTAACTAAAGTGAGTGCAGTAGCAAATAGCCCTAGTCCCCTTGCAAAAAGAGAAGTCAGATCATTTCTAGGTCTTGCCAGTTATTACCGGAGATTTATACCAATTTTTTCCACAATAGCAAGTCCTCTAACTGATCTTACCAAGAAAAGGAAACTAGAAAAAGTGATTTGGATGCCAGAATGTGACAATGCCTTTCACACCATCAAAGCCCAATTATGTTCCTCACCAGTGTTGGCTAGGCCAGATTTCTCTCAGCCATTTATAGTTCAAACTGATGCATCCAATGATGTCATAGGGACTGTGCTCTCCCAAGTAATAGATGGAGAAGAGCATTCGGTAATCTACATTAGCCAAAAGTTACATGAGAGAGAGAGACACTCATTACTCAACCATTGAAAAAGAATGTTTGGCTGTCCATTGGGCTATTGAAGCTCTTCGATTCTACCTCTGGGGGGTAGAGTTTGAATTATGGATGGACCATAACCCCCTTTGTTGGCTAAATGTTATGAAAGATAAAATTCCCAGCATTATGTGGTGGTATCTTTCTTTACAACCGTATTGTTTTATTATTAAGCACCGAAAAGGAAGTGCCCATAGTAATGCAGACTATATGTCCTGGTATGGGGTGGATGTAACAAAACGTCTATCAGCAGACCTCAGGGAAAGTAATTGATGTTGTTTAGGAATATTTTCCTTGATGACTAGTAGTTATTAAATATGATTGTAATTGGGTCCCCGAGGTGGAGCCCTGGGGAGGGTGGGCTATGGCTCCATCTCTCTTTGAGAGAGATCTGCAAATAGGTGTTAGGTAGGTACAGCACAAAAATGATTGTAAAACCCTTCTGGGGTTTTAACATACATGGGGAGGAAATATGAAAGGGTGTCAGTGTCCCCCCCAAAATGTGAAAGGTATTTATTTCCTTCTTGGACCTTCTTTTCTGGACTGATTTCATTTGTCTGTCCTGTCCTGTTACGTATGTTGTGCTGGCCACCCATTTAGTATTCATGTTTTGTATTTTTATGTTCATAACATGTGTTTCAATGTATTTCTGCACGTTTCTAAATATCAGTCGGATTGGAGATCCTGAGGTAGATAATGCTGTTATGAATCCATAGGTTAGCTTTTCCCCTTAGAAGTAAAAGAAAACACTTGTAAAAGAAGGGTAAAATTCGCCTATAGGAAAAACGGAGTCAGGTTTTTATCCATGGCAAATTATTTATGTAAATAGTCCCCCTCGGGAGTGCGCACTATCGCGCTATAAGGCAATAGTGAATAATTTGCCAAAAAGTTCTCTCAAGTTTTATTCTTAGCTTTCTCCTCTCCCTTGATGTTAGTTAGGATGAATAAAATTATGTTAAAGTATTATGCAGCCATATTAGACTGCAGCAGCAAGGAATTGCTGCCGAAAGAAGCGAGTTAGCAGAGTCAGGAAGTAAATTTGCCTGTAACTGCATGGCTTCTAGGACTGGGTTCCATGTGTTCTGCTGCGCAGCGTTCTTCTTGGTTCTTCAAAACTCGCATTGTAGGAGAAGCAAAGGAACTAAATTGTTTGTTTTTTTCACCCTGGGTAAAAGCAATAAGCTCATAGTGAATATTGAGTTACTTATCTTTGGTTACCTTAAGAAAGAAAAAAAGGATTTTGTTTGGGAAAGCTAGTTCTGTCTCTCTCTGTTCCTCCTCAGCAGCAGGTAGCTATAGCGCCAGCTGGCCACTTTTCTGTCCATTTTATTAGCTACTACTTTTGAGGTCGGAGTCTCAAAGACAGACATAATGTTTGTGATTAAATTAAAGGAAATAAAACCATCATATTATAATTTATGCCATTCTATGAGGTTCTTATTGTTACTGTTGGGATTTAATATTATTTTTATATCATTTAAAGAAAGTTAAGAGAATTTACCAAAGGAATGGGTGGAGCTAACCCATAACATGGGTAAAAGTCTGTATAAAACTAAGGTGAAAGTTCTGTTAGTCAGTCAAGTGGAAGGTGTTGATGGTATAACACCTTGACTAGCTAGTTCCTTCTAGCTAGAAAATGAGTATGGATTATGCTTCTTTGATATCTGTTTCTTGTTTGTTTATTCACTTGCAAGGTCACTTTAATTTTGTTCTGTTGTAAAAATCTTACATAAATTCTGGACAAGTAATTTTTGCTCAAGCTACAACTGCCTCATAGTCCTTCCTTTCCACCCATAGCCTATCACACACCACAAGGCTTTCTGTGAGGATATATTATGAGTATGGAAAGTCTGTATCCTGACTGCTGAGATACTGAGTACACAGTCCAGAAATGTGGCACACACTGTAGGAACCCACAGCCTGACATTACAAAAAAAGGAAACGGACTAAAAATGGCAAAATTCAGTGTAAAATCACTCTCCCACACCACTCATACTAAAGGATACAGCTCCTGAGGATGACGTACCTCAGGGATGTGGGCATCAGCATAGGCAAACAATATGGAATTGCACCAGCTGATGAGTGGCAGCTGCAGCTACAGATGCACTCCATGTAGTGAGATGAAAACATGAGGAGAGCAATCAGGGCCACAGTCTGACACTATGTAAATGGACAGCCCTATAAGAGGAGTGAATCTGCACAATGGCAGACGAGAGGAACAATGAACCCACACCTGAGTGCTCCACCAGTACAATGAGCAAAATTAAAACTCTTCCAGGAACTACATCACTTCACTGACAGCAAAAACAGTACCCTGGAACCCCGAACAATTATCACAGACTTTGAACAGGCTTCAATAAACACCTGCAAACAAGAATTCCCCAACTCACATAATAAAGGTTGCCTCTTCCATTTCAGGCAGATCATTTGGCATAAAGTACAGAGCCTTGGCTTGGCACCCCAGTACAGAAATGACCCCAAATTCAGTCTGAAGATTAGGCAACTAGTGACACTTGCCTATCTTCTCATAAAAGAAATACCTGCTGCATACGAACTGCTGAAGATGACAATGCCACAAAACACTACAGACCTCCTTGAGTGGTTTGATGAGAATTATGTCCTAGGTAAGACAAAGCCATATGCCTGAACAATTAAAATTACCACCAGATATGCACCCTCTTCCTACCACACCTGGGCTCCATTGTTGATCTAACTGAGAGAGGTATCCCTTGCACTCAAAATAATGTGGAGGCATGGCATCAATGTCTCTATGTACTGCTTTGGGAAAGCACATGTGGGGGTACCTACTGTGCTGAGAGAGATCCACAGAGAGCAGTAGAGAATAGACACAGCTAGGAAAGCATCCATCAGGGACTGCCCAGAACACTACCCAAAAGGTGTACATTGCCTGGGAAGAGAGAATCCAGAGATGCTGTCTTGAGGGATGCTACCAGACCACTTGACTTCCTACGGGCAATGGCACACAGTACAGCACTGTGAGAACTTTACAGTAGTTGCACTGTTGCACAAGCACCACACACACACACACAAGAACCCACGCAAACATGCCTGACACTCCTGCCTATCACAGAACCTGGTTCACCCCACACAGCACCAAGGATCCAGCAATCCTGACAGTGGTCCTGTTGGGTCACAAGGTCAACATGCCAGATATCATGATGCTGCCCCATAAGCAGTGTGGTATGTGTTGGGATTTTGTGTAATGACTGTTTGAATCCAACATGTCAAGAAGGCTTCGGCAATCCTGACATACCCAACAGACAGAGATCCGATCGATCAAAAGATGTGACAGACCAACAGAGGTCCAACAGGTTGGGAGGAGGCATGGTCGACATGCTAGACATCAGGATGTTGCCTTTGTCAGACCATCATGTTCAGTGTGGTAGGTGTCGGGATTGTGGGTTTTGACCTTATGAATGGATATATCTGTTGGTTTCATTGTGGCTGACAATGGTTCAAACATAAAGAAAGCATTGTCTGATGGGGGCTTTGTGCACATTCAATGTTTGCACACTGTCTACATTTAATCATGCATATCTTCCTGGAAGAAGGCAGAGACATCAAAGCTCTCACATATTGTATGCGCACATTTCAGCCACTTCTCTAAAGTACGCCAGTGACTGCGGGCTATACAGGAAAAATATGGACTGCTTCTGAATAAGCTCATCCAGGATGTTAAACAAGGTGGAACTCTACATTTTACATGTTCTAATGATTACTGGAGCAAAAACCAAAAGGCTGTAAGACTGTACATGTTGGAGAATAGCATAGGGGATGCTGATGTGTATATTAATAATCAGCAGTGGGCTGTTTTAGAACAGCTCATCAAGATCCTGCAACCCTTTGAAGAAATTACTAGAGAAGTGATTTCGAACAGTGCCACACTCAGCCAGGTCATTCTACTGATCAAGATTTTTAGATTCAGCAAAATACAATCAGGAATAACTTGGAAGTTCCTGAAAGCCAGTTTCAAATGGAAGAATCTCATGCCACTGAAAGGAATGTGACAACCAGAATAAATTAACTATGGTCAGAGCCGATATGGCTGAGGAGAGCTTTTGGGATGTTTTTACACATTATTTCTAATGAATTTGCACAATGCAGATCTGTTGAGAGTCAGTTTCAATGTTGTCTTCCTTTTACACATTTTTACAGTGTGTTTTCCTAGAATATGCCTGCTGATTGCTATATATTTAGCCCAAATAGTTCACAGAAACATGGCATCTTATTTTCATTGGGGCTCTACATCTACACTATATTCGCTGCATTGTGTAAAATCACAACACACTGAAAACAATATTTTACATCTGGACTAGGCTACCCTGAATAAATACATTATAAAATGGTAAAATCACTGACCCCACTGAAAACAAGATATTGCATCTAATCTGGGACATCCTGAGGTAAATACAATGCAAAAATTGTAAAATGAAGATCCCTATGACAATAAGATGTATCATCTCCCTCACGTTATCCAGGATACAAAATATAGAATAAGAAATATTTAAAGAAATCTACTGTAAACTGAACTTCAATGTGTTCACTGACATAAGAAAACAGTTTTTTATTGTTTTATAACATATTAGATTGTAGTATTTATTTTGAATGTTGTGCCATGAGGATGTGTGTGTGTGTGTGTGTGTGTGTGTGTGTGTGTGTGTATTTGCTGTAGCTCAATATATTTTTTTCCCAAAAGCATAGTAAAAATGCCTGCTGATTGCTATACATTTAGCCTGGATAGTTCACTGAAGATCTGGCATATGTCTGAGACAGTGATTATCAGATAGTGTCTTAAGAGGTTAAAAAAACAGTGCAAATCTTTTTAGATTTGTTGCTGGGAAAGAATGACATTTATGAGGTATGAATCTTTCTTGAAAGACAATATCTGCCAATCCAAAGCTAGTAGCAAGAAAATGTTTAATACCAACCTAGCCTTTCTGCCTCACTCGCTCACCCTCTCCCCAGCACTTAGCTCGAATTGATAATTGACACAACTGAAATGCACAGCAAACCTTCTGTATCATGATGTTGATTGATCAAGAAGTATACTCTGTATTACTATATGCACTTTGTATCTAATTTGTCTAGTATTTGTAACTGGCTTGCTCTGTTTCTATTGTATATGGTTTGTATTGTATCTGGCTTATTATTGCACTCTCCCTTTACCCCCTCCCTCAAGGTGCACTGAGAGATGAGCAACTTGTTATTCAGTGTGCCTTCCTGGTGAAACATTTCAATAAATAAATAAATATTTAAATGTGCAAGTTGTTGCATTTCAAAGGGGGGGACAAATATCCAGTTTAATAGGCAACCAATATTCAACTAGCTGTTTCATTTTCCCTAATGTCCATCTGATAAGCAGCTTGAGTTCTGTCTCCATTATTCTAAACAGAAAGAATGGAGTATTTTATTATAAGTGGCATAGTGATTTGTAGGTGTTGAAGGGTACATTGAAAACTCCATAATTGTGTTCCACGGTATTCCATTTTTCCAACTACAGACAGCAAGACGGCCATAGGCTCTGCTCACAGCCATAAAAAAAGGCATAGTCCATCAAATGGTTAAAAAGGTCATAGATGATGAGAAACTCTATGAAATACTGGAGGCAGAACATATTTCGGTAACAGTACTAGGCCCATGTCACAAGATGAAACAGCTCTCACAGCATGACCCCAATGTGTTAGAAAACTGTAGTGAGAAAATCATTCAAGAAGTAGATTCAATTCTGAAACAAAAAGAAAAAAAATAAATTCTGAAAAATAACTATGACAACAGATACAGCCCCCCCCCCATCCATTCCCCTGCACCTTCACAGCCCTTTCTTTTCCATCAGGCCATGAAACCGTCAGCTGCTGTCATTTGTTCCACTTCTACTAGTCAATTTTGGGGTTTCTTGGATGGTGTTGGCACTTAAGAATCAGCCCTTCCATCATCATATATCACTGCCTCTGCCCAGGTTATGGTTGACTGCTATTTGGTAGAAAAAGGTATTGAGTGGAATGAAGATCCCATAAAATATTGGCAAAGCGAGGAGCCTACGTTATCCGCCCTTGTGCTTGTAGCTTTGAAATACATTGTCTGTCCACCAACTAGTGCATTTTCAGAGTGGCTCTTCAGCTCTGTGGTTAACATGGCAATATATACATGGTCTAAGCTACTGCCAGAACATATGGAAAAATTAACTTTCTTAAAAACAAACCTCCTCTGATTGGTTACACTTATGATCTGGAGCCCACAATTACATTTGCCAGTGATCACAAAGTTGACTATATGGAATAGCTGGAAGAGTGCTATTTTTACTGAAGAAGAACTAGTTCACTAAAGGTTACTGAATTACTTCTTTTTCAAACCCTTCAATGTTCTACATAATTTTTGAACCTGACAGCACAGTTTTTTAAGCATGTCCTATTGGACTGAGCCAAAGTTTGGAATGACTGAACCTGACAGCACAGTTTTTGCAGCATGTCCTATTGACCGGAACTAATTTGGGGTTACCTGCACCTGATGGCACAAGTTTTGAAGCATGTCCTCTTGGACAGAACTAATTTTTGGAAAAGCCTGAACATAATGGCACATCTTTTGCAGCATGTCCTATTGGACTTCAGCTATTGTTTGGATTGCATGAACCTGATGGCACAACTTTTGTGGCATGACCTATTGGACTGAGCTAATTTTTGAGTAGCCTGTACCTGATGACACAACCTTTGGAGCACATCCTATTGAATTGAACTAATTTTTGGAAAGCTGAACATGATGGCACAAATTTTGTAGCATGCCCTGTTAGACTGATTTAATTTTTGGATTGCCTGAATCTGATAGCACAACTTTTGCAGCATGTCCTATTGGACTGAGCTAATTTTTGGAAAGCCTGAATGGCATGCTCCTGGTTGTGCTGCTTAGTCATTTCTCCTCTTAGCAGTGGCATCTCTGTTAATGATTTATTGTGATAAGCATGAAAATATATTGTTGACAGTAAAAACCACTACTTCAAAAGGTTGTGTGCATATACAGTGACCATCAATAATTGCTATAACAGTACTACATTTAGTTTTTGTGGGAGCTCTGCCTTCCCCCCCATTGTGGGGGGCTTCACACATCACACCCTTACCATTTATAATCAACTCCAGATCAGACATAATTCCAGGAAGGGCACAACACAACATAACAAACATTTAAAAAAAAAGCAAAAACAGAAACGGCCACAGAAACACCCAGCCTTGAGCCCAGGTCAAGGGCATCTAACAATGACACAGCTGAGGACTCTAGCTGCTACACCAAAGCAGCAGCTCAGCAGCTCACCCCAGAGCATCATATTTCACCACTCCCAAGTCACTTCACCAGTACCTTTCTGCTGTTACCATCTCACTAAAACAATCATTCGATATAAAAAACAGGTCACCTAAATGAATTTGCTCTTCTCCATTCGCTCTTATGTACTTGCCCAAATTACTTTGCTATTTCAACCAGATACCCTCTTAATTTGTTGTTCATTTATGTGCTCAGAAATCAAGGACATGCAGTTATTTTCTGGTAGGGGACCCCTAAGTGTGTCATCATTTTGGGTGGTTAGGTGGAGGGGACACCGTACTATAAAAAATAAATGCATGACTCTCAGTTGAGCAGAGAAGCAGTTAGTATAACAACTAATGGATTTGTTCATTGCAGACTTAATGGGATCCCCCTTTCAGGTCAGACAGCTCCATTTACGCAACTACAGTCAGGCAGGACACAGGAAACCAGATCACCTGCATACTGCCATATATTCAGAATTGATTGACCAGCACATGTGTGCCAATAAGCTCTCAGTTTTCATTTCATGAATTGCTGTTTACAATTGTGTGTGTGTATGTCTGATCTTCATGTCATTGTATGCAATTGTATGTCTGATTTTTAATTTTCTTACATTTTAAAAAAGGTTCTGATTTTAAAATGAGAACTAATCAAAACTGATCATGACTTTGGCCTGGATCCTGATCCTGAGAATAAGAGTCAGGACCTTTTTGGGTTCTCCTAAACCTATGGGTATTGGATGTGCATGTATGTGTGTGAATCCATTGACCTCATTTTGGGGGCACTCAACATATTACAATGCAACAATCAAACAGCATGAATGAGCTGAAGGGTGAACTTCTTTAAGCACATTATGTTGCAGTGGAACTCATGGAGACTTGCTAGAAGGAGAAAATAAGCTGAGATGCAGGCCAGAGTAGTAGTCTCTTTCAGGGGGACATGGATGGTCACAGGGCTTGAGAGATTGCTTTTTATGTCAAGGATGGGATTGAAGTAAAAAGAAAGAGGGGGTGAGGAAGGATAGAGGCCCTAAAGAAAACCACTGCCTGGAATTAGGATCCACACTTGGCAAAAAGACAATTCTAAGAGCAAGTAATAAACCATCAGGTAATATAACGACGAGGATGTGGAGCTGGCAAATAAAATTGAAAAGGGGCAAATATTATGAGCTCCATGTTGAACATGGTAGAATTCATACTGCCTGACATTCATTGGGAGGTGAAAAGTGCATAAGAGAAACAGAAAGAATTTCTGAAGTCATGAAGGACCATTCCCTCATTCAGCATATCACGCATGGGGCAAGAGAGGGTGTGGTTCTTGATCTGCTACTAGTGTAACCAGCATCTCTCTTCTTCCAAGCTCGAGGCAGGTTCCATGTAGTACATACAGAAAAATGGCCCATCACTCTGGAGAAATATTTAGAAGGCACAATTGCCACTTTTATATGCAAGGTGTTTGGCAAAATAAAAACCACTTCTCCAGCACTTCAACCCAAAATCCAAGTCTTCCTCAGGAAGCGTATCTGGATACCCGAACAAACAGAGGTGCAATTTATTCAAAAACATTTACTGTAAAGTGGTATACCCTCCAGGTATAAAAAGTGCAATAATACAAGTACAAACAAGCACAAAATTCACACAGTAAAACTTCTCATAATAATCCACAATGAGAACATCTTAAGATTTAGATGCTAGTATCCAATTCCAGGGTCATTGCTTAAAGTAACATATAAGGCATGTTTTCTAAATTAAAAATGCTTATTGATTGGATATGTCCTAATTTGGAACTTCATAGAGACAAAACGTATTAAACATTCTTATCCATTTTATACCCTACACAGTCACATGGAGGAGAATTCTCGAGCACAAAAAATCACAACCAGGCAATCTAATTAAATTAATAGACCAGAGGTCAACATTAGTCCTTGAAGGTCAAAAAATTAAATAATGCTTTACAATTATGTAGTTCTTGTGCTCACTTTCTTAGTACTATAATTTCTTATTAGAAGTCAATGAAACATCAAATATATCATTTATCACAGAAAAATAAATAAAAATAAAAAGTGGGAACATGGCAAAATTCATGTTTTTTAGAGTTTCAGAGATTTTTAAAACATGTATATACAAAGTAGCATATAATCACAAGGAATGTAAGGGGAAAAACCATTGGTAATTTTACTATAGGTAAGCAGGGGGGGGGGAAATGGCAATGAGGGTACATAACCGGGAAGTTACAAGTATTCAAAATGGGGGGGAATATTAAATGAAAATATAAGCTCTCAATGTGCTACCAACATGAAGTGAAATTGACTTTAAATCAAGGCACAAATGATTGGGGTAAAACTCATCATCAGAAATTTCGTAAGACTGAAGACACATATACGATTCCATAGAATGTGGTCAAATAACATTTTTAGATATAATTTCCAAATTACGGATAAAGTCCTCAGTTTTTAGAAGTAGTAAACTGAACTCAGGTTCAGAAGTGCTGAACATATTCCGTATGCGTAGCGGGCACACAAAAAAAATTGCAGCTCTCACTTCTGCATTTAGGGAAATCTGGGTTGCTGGGTAAATTACCTAGAAAAAATAAGACACAAAACAAAGACAGTTCAGAATAGCATAAGAGAACACATTATAATAATAATCATACTAATAATACATTTATTTATATGGCACCTTATTAATTGCCAAGGTGCCTAACAATATAAAACAATTACATCAGTATAAAACAGTTACATCATTCACAAAGTACTTAAATAAAACATTAAACATAGAAACATAGAAACATAGAATTTGACAGCAGATAAGGACCGTTTGGCCCACCCAGTCTGCCCATTTCCCTACCTGATGGATGAGTTGCAGATCCTAGTTAACCAGCAGCCTACTTCTTCCTACCCCAACCCCCTAGAATTGCCTTATGACTGTCCCATGCATGCTTGAATTCCACCACTGTTTTTGACTCCACAACCTCCTCTGGAAGGCCGTTCCATACATCCACAACCCTCTCTGTGAAAAAATACTTCCTTAAATTACCTCTGAGCCGCCCCCTTCTATCTTCAAATTGTGCCCCCTTGTTCTTGCACACCTCATTTTTGAAAGATGCTACCCTCTTGGACTTTGTTGATTCCCTTGAGGTACTTGAAAGTTTCTATCATGTCCCCCTCTCCCTCCTTTCCTCGAGGCTATACATATTAAGCTCCTTAAGTCTCTCTTCATATGTCTTCTGGTGCAGACCCTGCACCATTTTAGTTGCCCTCCTCTGGACAGTTTCCATCCTGTCTATGTCTTTGCAGAGATTGGGTCTCCAGAACTGCATGCAGTACTCCAGATGTGGTCTCACCAGCTGTCTGTACAGTGGGATAATAACTTCTTGTTTTCTACTGGTGATGCCTCTCCCTATGCATCCCAGTATTCCCCAACCCTCCTTGCTGCCCTCTCACATTGCTTGCCCACCTTTAGGTCATCTGACATGACTACCCCAGGTCCTTTCCATTTTTGTTGTTGTTAGTATCTCACCCCCATTGTGTACTCTTCCCTGGGTTTTGTTTCCCAGGTGCATTACTTGCACTTCTTAGTATTGAATCTAAGCTGCCATACATTTGACCATTCCTCTAACCTTGCCAGTCCCTTCTCATCCTTTCCACCCCACCTTGTGCATCAACTCTGTTGCAGATCTTGTGTCATCTGCAAAGAGACATACTTTCCTTCCAGTCCCTCTGCAATGTAAGCTTATAAAGACACTGAAGAGGACGGTCTAATACTGAACCCTGCAGTACCCCACTACTAACCCCCTTTTTTCAGAGTGGACTCCATTTACTATTACATTAATTAAATTAAAATACATAATCAAAGCAGCAAATCAGATAAAAGCAGAATGTTAAATTGGGTGAGAATGCTTGATGCCACAACAAAGTTTTTAGGCCCAGTTTAAATCCCTCCATAGACATGCACTCATGAAACTGACATGGTAGAGAATTCTAAAGGGTGGGAGCTGCATACACAAAAGCTCGTGCACCAGATGATTTCAGAGTCACCCTTGGAATCTCTAACAACCCTTCATCAGCCGAGTGGAGTCATCTACCAGGGCAGTAGGGAACCAGGAGCTCTTTCAGATAGTCCAGACCCTGTCCGTTAGGGCTTTGAAGGTCAATAAACTGACCTTAAAGGTGATCCGCCACCACAGGCAGCCAGTGCAGATCCGCAGCACCGTGTAATATGACGCGATCGAATAGATCCAGTCAGAAGCTGGGCAGCAGCATTCTTCACCAGCTGTAGGTGACAGATTTCAACCCCAGAAAGCCCCAAGTAAAGGGAGTTGCAGTAATCTAAGTGTGAGGACACAAAGGCATAGACCAGAGTAGGAAGGTTGCCTGACAGAACAAGGTGCTGAATCCTGGTGATATTCCTAAGATGGTAAGGATGTTTTGACTACAGCAGACTCCTGTTCATGCAGGGTCAATCCAGCATCAAAACTACCCCCAGGTTATGTACCCATTTAGAGGCTGGGAGCGCGACACCACCAAGAAAAATTCCAGAAGGCACACAATACCGAGCTCCCTATCTGATGACCCGGGTCCACAACCAATACTTCAGTTTTCTCTGAGTTCAACTTCAGCCAGCTATTATCCATCCACTCCTGGATTTCTTGCAGATAGTTATTAAAAACTGAGAGAGTTTCATCCTGGTCGGGTGCAAAAGAAAGATAGAGCTGCGTATCATCTGCATAACAGTGAAACCTCAGCCCATATCTTCTTACAATGTCTCTGAGGAGTAGCATATACACCGCAATCAACACGGGTGACAGTACAGAGCCCTGAGAAACCCCACATGACAGAGTAATAGGGCCTGAAGAATAAATCCCAGACACAACTCTCTGTGTTCTTCCAGTGAGAAAAGATGTAAACCATCTGAGGACTGTTCCCGACAGTCTACAGATGTGTCTCAGATGCCCCAACAACACCACATGGTCCACAGTGTCAAATGCTGAAGAGAGAACTAGAAGGACCAAGACTGTATGGTTCTCCCGATCTCTTGCCATCAGGAGATCACTGAGCACCCAAACCCGGCACTGTCTCGGTACTGTGTCTTTTATGAAAACCAGACTGGAGGGGTTCATAGATGCCATGGATGGTCAGATGGTTTTCCAATTGAGCTGCCACCACTTTCTCAATCACCTTCCCTATAAAGGGAAGGTTAGAGATAGGTCTGTAGTTTGTGAGACAGTCAGGGCCCAGGGTGGCTTTCTTCAAGAGTGGTGTCACAACCGCTTCTTTCAGGGAGCCAGGGAACTCAGCCAATTCCAAGGAGCACCTGACTATCTGCACTAGGACCGGACCGATAGCATCAGTACAACCCAAAATTAGGGAAGTTGGTCCAGGGTCCAAACTACAGCATTTGGGGTGCATATTTAGGATAATCTGTATGACATTGATGAACTCCAGTCAACTGAAGGTACTCCAGGAGGGTCGAGGTATAGTGACCTCATACTGATCAAAAGCCTCTCCCCTAGAACGTGCTGGCTGAAGTACTCACCTGATGTCGGTCACCTTATTTGCAAAGAATTGAGCAAGTTCATCACACTCCAATTGTGGAAAGGCTTTCCGAACATGTAGACAGGCTGGGTTGCACTGTCTGTCCACAATTCGGAAAAGTTGAGCTGGTTAATTCTGAGCAACCGCAATCTCCCCGACAGGAATTCGCCTTCTTACGGGTGATTGCGGATTGATAGACTTGATAATGGTCCATCAATCTAAGGCGGTCGGTATCAAGGGAAGACTTATGCCAGCAGTGCTCTAACCTTCGTCCAAGTCTCTGCATCTCCCTCAGAGTCCCATCAAACCAAACGGATCTGGGGTGTAGGGAGAGAGGGTGAACACAGACTGGAGCAATGGAATCCAGGAACATCGAGATGGCTGAACTATAGGCCATCACAAGGGTCTCTGTATCACTGCTTTCGAACGAGGGGGACGATAGATCAAGTACCGCCATTAGGCCCTGAGAACTTATATCCCGTAAAGGGCAGTACCTAATCATCTCCACAGGGGTAGGCCTACAAGAGGGGGTGCAAAAATGAAACCCCATGGTGTAATGATCAGACCACCCAACTGGTTCCACCCCCAAGTTGGATGTCTCGATCTCTAGAAGAAAGATTAAGTCTAGGGAGTGTCCATGTTTGTGAGTAGCAGTGGCAACCATCTGTGTAAAGCCCCGAGATGTCATTAACTGGAGGAAGTGTTGACCAAATTGCGAGAGTCTGTTGTTGACCTAGACATTGAAATCACCCAGAACCATCAATCTGGGTGATTCAAACACCATGTCGGCAGCGAAGTCTACCACTTCCTGAAGAAAACGCTTCTCAATGCCGGGTGGACCGTAATTGAGATCAAATACCGGCGATTTCCCAGTCAGATGCAATGGTAATCAGACAGAAGGTGTTTCCCCTCTACCATGTCCTCTGTAAGATCTGAACAGAAAAATTCTACTGCAGAGCTATTTACTTCACTCTGCGCACATACGAAAAACGGAGAAAAACATAAAAAAAAAACATAAAAAGAGCAACTTGTACTTGAGCAACAAATGAACAAACACAGGAGCTAATCTGTAGGCTGGCCATTAGTTACAGATACAGTATAAAGTCTACATCTTCATTCAGACCTGGTGGGATTGCTGTTTCTAGCAGCAAAATCCACTTTGCTTCTTCTTGTGAAGGCACATTCACCATATTGCCCCCCCCCCCCGGGGTGTGTCTCAGCATGTTCAAGAATGGTGAATTTCAGACCATCAGGTTTACCTCCACACAAACATAACAAATGGTCACCAAGGGCATTATAGTTGTTGCCATGTATAATGGCTGTAATGTGCTCCTGGATCCTTTCCTTGGCTGGTCTAGTAGTATGACCCAGATAGTATGATGGGCAGCTACACTAGCATACACAGACTACAAAGGGCACAGTACATGTAACAAATGTCTCTGTTTTGTAAACTATCTCATTTTTAACAAAATTATATCCTGTTTGGAGTTCCTCGCATATACTACACCTGCCACATTTATGTGCTCCCTTTGGTTTAGGAAACCAAGAAGTGCCAGTGTATGCCCCAGTGGTTGCAGTGAAATAGCTCCTTGTAATTATATCCCCCAGGTTCCTTCCCTTAGAAAATGTTACTCTTGGTGTCTGACTGATCTGGTTTTGTAACACTGAATCTGACATTAGCAAAGGCTGAACTTTATGTACTAACCCCTCTCTTTTTTTGTGCAAGGGGGTTGTATTCAGTTATGAATGTAGCTGTTTTAGGATCTGTTAAATCATCCATTTGAAAAGTGTTTTCAATGCTAGCTTCTCTGTTTTGTTTTGGGGACAAAAGGCCATCTCTCCTTAATGATTGTACCTTTATAAAGGCCTCATCTAAGATTTCAGCACTATCCCTCCTAGATAATAATCTGCTTTTGAGGCTGGTAACCTGATTAACAAAATCTTTTTCATTAGAGCAGTTTCTGCGGAGTCTGATCATTTCTCCACATGGTACTGTATGAAGGCTATAAGTTTTCTGGGTGTGAACTGGAGGCATGCAGAACTGTGTTAGCTGCAGTTAACTTTCTAAAACATCTTGTATGGACTGGTTCACCCAGTACTCCAATTAACTCCAAATCCAGGAAGTTAATGTTAATGTTGCTCTTTTAATGGGTAAACATGAGCCCAAAGTCATTACTGTTCATATATTGAACAAAATCAGTGATGTTAGAAACATCTCCTTTCCACATGATTATGTCATTGGTAAAATGGCACCAGCTGTCAACCTGGGGGAATGGATTTTTTTTTGTTCTTAATGACCATGTGCTCAAAGTGGCTCATCACTAAATTTACATAGGAGGAGCGAATGCTGCTCCCATTACCGCATCTCACAGATGTGGAGGAAAATTATTTATTAAACAGGAAATAATTATGGGTTAAGGCAAAATCAATAGCCCATTTGAGAAAGTGAGATGGAATTATTTCATCATTTCTGCAGAAAAAGTCAACAGCATTTAAGCCTATCTTGTGACATATGGATGTGTAGAGGCTACTAACATCCGCAGTGACACAACACAAATCTACATCCCAAATTTTAGCTTCCAGTCTTTTCAACAAACCCTTACTATCTCTCCAGGGTTTACCTATAGCACTTCAACAGTGCTAGCGCCCGACATCCCCTAATGAGACAGCTACAATGCCGACTGTCAGTACTGTAGCCAAGTGATGTCGGCACACACAAAGGGGGATGTGCCCCCAAACCCCTCATTGTGGGGGGGGACTCCACCCCCCCACTCCCCTGGTCTCTAGGATTCTAACACCTAGTCAGAGTTGGACCAGGGAGGGGGATAACACCTAGGAAGGCAGTCCCAATTGTCACATAGACCACCACAGTGATGGGTGGATTTTGCCCAATTTCTGGCGCTGTGGTGGTCTTTGCGGTTAGGGAGTCGTTGTGGTGTCGGTATACGCTCTCAAATTATACTCCACTGTTAATAGTTTGGGTTATAAGAAGCTTCCAATAAAAGTGCACAAAGTATATGTGATGGATCTGACCCCGGAGACAATTGGCCTTCCTGGTGGATTCCTTAGGTCTTTATGCACTTTTGCCGAATATAAAATGTAGGAATAACTAGCATAATTGGTTTGTATATATTCCTCCTCATCTTTAGTAAGCCAGCCACAACTTAACCTGCAATCCAGGAACTCAATAGTTCAGCTTGAAATTTAGTAGTGAGGTACCCCTTCAATTTCTTATAATTGTGTTAATCAGAAAGCAATTTAATGCATTTTTCAATGTAAATATCTTCTTTAATTAGCACGTTTCCCCCCTTTGTCTGACTTTTTGATTACAACACCTTGCATATTTTCTCTGTTAAAGCTGCAGTTTCCTTCTGTTTTAGATTCCTAATAAAATTACAAGACTTAGTGGAAAACAACTCAATGATTTCATTCAAGGCACATTTTTCAAACACAGCAATTGCTGGACAAAACAATGATTTAGCTTTAAAGTAATTTCTGAAGTTTGAAGTTGTCTCATATACAAAGAGGTTTCTGGCCTCATTTAACAAGGCTGAGACATCAATGTTATCTATTAGATTTGGTTCCCATTCAGATGCCTCCCAGGTGTCATGGCTTACTGTGGAAAAATCCAACAAATCCATGGGAAGGATGTCACACATTGTCTCTGTGGTGTTTAAATCCAAGTTCTCTGTTACCCCCATGTTCGAAGTTTCCAATGCCAACTCAGATTTTTTACCAAAGAAGTATTTTATTTTTAGCTTTCTTAAAAGCTTAAAAATGTCAATCGTTGTCTTAATGAGGTCAGGATTAAGGGTGGGCACAAACATCAGTCCCCTCTGAAGGATTGTAAGCTGGTTCTCATTAAGTACTATATCTGTAAGGTTTATGACCTCTGATCCTTCTCCCTGTCCTTGTTCCTTATGGATCTCTGTACTCCTTGATTTCCTCCTGCCTCTCCATCCACTCCTCATTTTTTACTGTGCCTCCCTTCCTGGTGGTTTTGGGGTCTAGTACTTTGTTTGGCAGTTCTGCAACTTATCCTTGTGTTTAAAAAATCCAAGAACAGATCCAGTTGAAGGGCTAGCTTCTATTTTTGTCCTGCTGTGTGTTATCAGTGTCTTTACTGGTATTCTGAAAAGTCACACTTTTTTACTGCTGGTGTCCCTTTTCTGATATCTGTTCCACTGTCTTTTTCTAGTTTGGGAGTGCCCTCTGCTGTCTGATCTATCACTTATCTCCCACACAAAAAACTCTTTTCTCTGATAGTCACCGATGTCCCTGTTTACTTTCATTCTCTTTCTTGCGATTAACTCTTTTTTGTGTTTACTGATTTTTTTAGTATACCCTTTGTTAAAGCTCTCAAAATCTCTTTTGTTCTTTAAATCTGCAAGTTTTGCCCACACCAATTTTATCTCTTTGTTAATTTTGTTCTGTACTCTAATGTCTTTTATTTTTTTATTTATTTAATTTTATTTATTTAATTAGTATTTCAGATAGACCTTTGAGTGTGAGCTCTTTTACAAAGGTTCCTCGTCAGGGTGGACAATAAGACAATACGCATATTCAGTGGTTACAGAGACCTGATCACTAGGCATTAAAGAGCGATTACATGACAATTAGACAAATAGGAGAAAAAACAGAGCAGTTGTAATCAAATACTAAGCCATTTCTAATTGGTTGCCTTATGTAGCACACCCCTGGAAACCTCCAAATCCGTTGATAGACTATGGCAGAGTAACTGCATAGGGTTTAATGCTTTCCCAGATGGCGAGAGGCTGGGTGACAGTGAAACAAGGGGGATTGGGTTTGAACCTACCACTGAGAGCAAGAGGTGGGGAAGGTGAAACGGGGGCTGTAATGAGGGGAAGCAGCTCCAGAGGGCTTTGTTGAGTATGGTGTGTGTGGGGGTTTGGGAGGGCAGTACCAAGTGTGTTTAAAGAAGACTGATAGCTTACTTAAGCCCTTGGCTGAAGCTGGAATGGAGGCAGGAGCTCTCTAGGTAGCCTGCTGGTCTTCTGTAGAGGTGAGCCTGTCTATCAAGTGGGGCCTGAGAAGCAGGTGCATTTTGAGCTAGACATTAGGTGCTGTTTGAGGCCTGCTTTGAACTGAGAGAGACTGTTGTTTGTTTGTAATTTCAACGGGAGTTCATTTATCCAGAGTGGGGCCTGATAGGAGAAAACGCGCTGCCCTAGTGAGGTTCGGTGGAATGGTATGGACAGTGCTCCATTCTTCCTCCATCTGGTGATGTGTGTTGAGAGGGAAGCCTCGAGCAGGTTTCCTATACAGGGTGGGTTTTTTCTGAGGAGTGCCTTCTTTCCCAGGAGGCAAGTTTGGTATTTGATCCTGTCTTTTAGGTTAAGCCAGTTTGTGCGCTCATACAGGGTGCAAGTATGAGTGTAGTGATCTGCATACAGGGTGAGGTGGCATGCTTTATTGAGTGCAATTTGGACCCTTTTGAGCACTGTATAAGTAGCAGCTCCATAGATCACCAGCCTGTAGTCTATCGTGGATAGAATGGAGCTGGAGACTGAAATTCTGAGTGCTACCGAGGTGAGGGATTTCTTATGTCTATAGAGGACCCCAAACTTTGTGTTTGCCACTCTGACATGGGAGTCTATGTGGTGTGCATAAGTGAGAGAGTCATCAATGGTGACTCCAAGGTACTTGAACAAGTGCATCTGCTCAATCTGCTCACCAGCCTTATTGGTGATTACGAGGGGATCATGCTTGTGTTTGTTGTAGGGGCTGGATTGTAGCATGGCCTTGGTTTTCTTGTAATTTAGTAGCAGCATTTGCCTATTGAACCAGTCCTCGAGTTTATTGAAAGAGTTCTGTAGTTCTGTTTGTAGGGCAACCTGAGAGGTGCTACTGCTCAGCAGCACAGCATCGTCTGCATACAGAAAAAGTTTGATGTCACACTTTTAATTAAAGCTTTTAGCCAACTTACTGGGCAGGCATTAGCAGCTTCCTCCCATTCTCTGTTCAGTTCCTTGTCCTCAAAGCTGTTTGATGGCATTTTATCTATTCTCAAACCTCGAGGACTGATGTTAAGTTTGAAGTATTGAGGTTTGAGGAAGTGACTCTGTTATAGTAGCAATTAAGTTATTTAATATGGAGCTTCTCTAATTCAAAAAAATAGCTCCTTGAGGGATGTCTGTCTGTCCTCTGTTTCTGTTACTCCAAAAATACTGTCGTGCAACCTCTCCCAACATCTGTTGATGTCATCTGCATCTATCAGACAGTTAGGGCCTCCCTCGTTGCACAAGCTCAATTTAGTTACATTGTCACCCTGAAATACAAGTACAGGGGTAGCACTCAACTTTGTCATACTTATGAAGCACTAATTGCAGCAACAGATGTTTCCAATGTTGTGCTCAGCATAAACAATAGGGCAGTGAGCTCCTTGGAAATCTGTAAGTTCTCCTTCTTTCTCCAAGCCAAACACAGTGTCTCTCTGGCAGCAGCAACAGGCTAAAGTAGGAAGTTCAAAAGGAAAGTGTACAGTATGCACAGTAGCAATGGTGCACAAGCCAAGAACTCTTCAGCTTTGCAACAAGAACACACAGAAAATAGCTCAGCACTCTGAAGAAATATTTAGAAGGCACAATTGCCATTTTTATTTGCAAGGTGTTTGGCATAATGAAGACCACTTCCCAGTGCTTCGACCCAAATCTTGGTCTTCCTCAGGGGCATATCTGGATTCCCAAAAATCAGAGGTGCAATTTATTAAAAACATTTAAGTGATATACCACCCAAGTGTAAAAGTGCAATAATACAAGTTCAAAAGCACAAAATTCACACAGTAAAACTTCTCGTAATAATCCACAATGAGCAAAATGTCAAGTTTTAGATGCTAGTATCCTATTCTAGGGTCTTAGCTTAAAGTAATACATAAGGTACGTTTGTAAATTAAAGAATGCTCATTGATTGGATATGTCCTAACTTAGAACTGAATGGAGACAAAAAGTATTAAACATTCTTATAACTTCCCTATTGTGTCCCCCCACTGCCATTTTCCCCACCTGCTCACCTATAGTAAAATTACCAATGATTTCTCCCCCTACGTTCCTGGTGATTATATGCTACTTTGTATATACATGTTTTAAAAATCTCTGAAACTCTAAAAACACAAATTTTGCTATGTTCCTTTTTTATTTTATTTCTTTTCTGTGATAAATGATAGATTTGATGTCTAATTGACTTCTAATAAGAAATTATAGTATAAGAAAGTGAAGATAATAACTACCTAATTATAAAGCATTATTTAATTTTTTGACCTCCCAGGACTAATGTTGAGTTTGCTCGCTTCTTTGCAGATAAGGTGGCCGACATCAGTGCTAAAATTTGTTCAGCACCCTCTGTGGGGGTCAGCGATGGTCAGTGCTGGGTCATTGTCCCTCGGTCTTCCTGGATATCTTTTGACTGACCAGAGATGGGGGACATCATGTGGATTGTCCAGAATTTGCAGCCAACTTGCTGTAGTTTGGATCTGAGCCCTGATCACCTATTATTAGGCTTTATGGAGACCATTGGCTCAATCCTTGCAGAGATTGTTTGGTGCTCTTTAGATTCGGGAGAGTTCCCTAGCTCCCTGAAAGAGGCAGTGGTGACACCACTTCTGAAGAAAACTTCTTTAGACCCAGGCATCTGTGCAAACTACAGAACTATCTCTAACCTTCCCTTTGTTGAGAAGGTGATTGGGAAAATAGTTGCGCTGCAACTGGAGAATCATCTTACCATCCATGATGTCTTCGACCCTCTCCAGTCTGGTTTTCGGAAAAGACACAGTACAGAGACCACTCTGGTTTGGGTGCTCAATGATATATTGATGGCAAGAGACCAGAAGCATTGTTCCATCTTGGTACTTCTGGATCTCTCTTCAGCATTCGACACTGTGGACCTTGGGGTTCTGCTCTCGCATCTGAAGGTCATCTGTGGACTGGCTGGTCCAGTTCTTAGATGGTTCCATTCTTTCCTAACTGGGAGGTTTCAGAGGGTGGCATCAGGGATTTTTTTCCTCTGAGCTATGCAGATGATACACAGCTCTATCTGTCATTTGCACCCAACCAGGATAGTGCAATCTCAATGTTTAACAGCTGTCTGGCAGAAATCCATGGCTGGATGAAGGCTAGTTAGTTGAAATTGAATTCTGTGAAGACTGAGGTGTTGATGGTGGATCCAGTGTGCTGGATAGAGAGGTCAGTGGTGGGGTAGCCATCTGGACTTTGGATCGACGGTGTACAGCTGCCTACTTACAAAATGGTACAAAATCTGGGGTTGGTATTTGATGATGGGCCGACACTATGGGCGCAGGTGTTGGCATTTGTCAAATCTTCCTTTTATCATCTTAGTAACATCACCAGAATTAAGCACCTTGTTCCATATGATGATTTGCCCATGCTGATCCACACCTTTGTGACCTCACGCCTTGACTACTGCAACTCCTTATACCTAGGTCTTCCGGGGGTTGATGTCCACTGCTTGCAGCTGGTGCAAAATGCAGTAGCATGATTATTGACTGGGACTTTTCATTTAGGTCATATTATGCCTGTGCTGCATGATCTGCACTGGCTGCCTATACAGTGGCAGACCATCTTTAAGGTCAGTCTTTTGACCTACAAAGCCTTACATGGACTGGGACCAGGTTATCTGCAATAGCTCCTGGTTCCGTACAACCCTGGCCAACCTCTCCACTCTACTGGCGAGGGGTTGTAAGAGGTTCCAAGGGTGCGGTTGAAGACATCTGGTGCAAGGACTTTTATGTTCATGGCACAATCCCTGTGGAACTCTCTACCTCATCAGATTAGACAGTGCGGGACCATGGAGAGTTTCAAGACCGATTTAAAAGATGTAGTTATTCAAACAGGCTTTTAATATTTGAAGTATTCCAAAATTGGAAGTTTTTAATTGAAGTTGCTGTGTATGTTTTCATGTGATTTTATTGAATCATTTTAAAATGTGGTTTGTAAAGCACTTTGATACTTAAATTAAGCTATATAAATAAAATTATTATTATTATTAATGTTGACCTCCCACCAATTAATTTAATTAGAGTGCCTGGTTGTGATTTTTTGTGCTTGAGAATTTTCCTCCATGTGACTTTGTGTAGGGTATAAAATGTATAAGAATGTTTAATACTTTTTGTCTCCATTAACTTCCAAGTTAGGACATAGCCAATCAATGACCATTTTTTAATTTGTTTATTTGTTTTTATTTGTTTATTTAGATCTAGGATTACATACCTTTGAGCCAAGGCTCTTTTACAAAGGTTCCACATCAGGAGAGTACATACATGTTAAACATGTTAAACAAGGGCATACAACATTAAAGAGAGTATACAACAATAATCATCAGTTCAGGTACGGTATCACGGTAAATAGGATACATGAATAACACATACAAGGAATAATTTCAGAAACCTAGAAGAAACCAGGAAGGAATGGTGAGAGGATAGGTGGGTAGCAGCCAAAAAAGAGACTAGAGCAGCTCACGACATTGTCAAAGACCGTCAGAGTGGGGAGGTTGATCTCAATGGGGAAGGGGGAAGTTAGGAGTGGCAGTCACATGAGCTGGAGGCTGTGAGATGATGATGATGGAGGCTTGATTTGAATATGCCCAGTGAGGAGGTGGAGGTGATGTGAGTGCTGATGGCATTCATCCAGCTGAGTGCACGGTGTGCAAAGGATCTTGGGCCCGGAGTGGTGCGGCATCGGGGAACCTGTAGAAGCTGACATTTAGACCCACTGGTGTTACAAGGATTAGTGTTTGGGCACAGGAGGGCTGGGACACTAGGTGGAGTAAGGCCCAAAGTAGTTTTTTTTCACCATCAAGCAGGTAAGGTAGTTTATACAGTTAGCGAGTTGAATCCATCCGTTTGAGCATAAAGCTCACATGTATGTGTGATTCAGTGAGATCCAGTAAGCAGTCGACAGGTCTTGTTTAGGAGGTCATTATGCCCTGAGGGCAGTAGTAGAGGCAGAGCCATAGATTATGAGGCAGTAGTCTATGGCAGAGACCACAGAGCTCTGGATAGCAATCTTCAGTGCAGCCTAGATAAGATGCTGTCTATTTCGATGAGAAATTCCAATGTGAGTTTACCACTCTGGCAACACTATCAATGTGAGTCCCATAAGATAGGCAAGGGTCAAGTGAGATTCCAAGGTATTTAAAAGATGACACTTGTTCGAGGGTATTACCAGTGCTTGTATTGCTATCAAGGGGGTATCGCCTGTGTTTGTTTTGCGAGCTGCAGAAAAGCATAGATTTAGTCTTTTTGTGGTTTAGAACCAGTTTATGTTTTGTGAACCAGTTTTCAACAGTGGAGAAAGCAAGTTGTAGGTTATGAAGTAAGGGTTGTGGGTCCTTATGGGGGGAGAGAAGCACAGCATCATCGACATAGAGGATAATTTGTTCTGGGCAGGATAGTGGAAGGGAGTTCACGAAAAGGCTGAAAAGTAGTGGGCCCAGTATGGATCCCTGAGGGATGCTTGAGCAAACAGGTTTGGAGTCAGAGAGTACTCCTGAGATTTTTACTGTTTGTGAGTGCTGGTCCAGGTAGCTATTAAACCACACCTTGGAGTCCTGGGAGAACCCAGCATTCAGCAGCTGTTTGGTACGCAGGCCATGCTGAACAGTGTCAAATGCCTTAGTCAAGTCGATGAATACAGCTCCAGTTAGATGGCCTTCATCCAACGAGTTGTGAAGGACTCCAGTGAAATCCAGGAGGGTTGTTGATGTGCTGTGCCCTTGCCTGAACCTGTGTTGCTGTGCACATAGGATGTTATATTTGTCCAGGTAGTCAGTAAGCCGGTCAGCAGCAATGCACTCAAGGACCTTGGGGGGTAATATAGAGATCAGCCACTAGCTCCCCTGTATGGACTTGTTGCCACTTTTAAAGACTGGAGTGACAATAGCAGATTTCCATTTGCTTGGGAACTGACTGAGGCCGAGGGAGAGGTTGAAGATTCTGGTAAGCCGGTGCAATACCTCTTCAAGTGTGAGGGATATCAGTTTAAGGTCCAGTGAATCGCCACTAGCTCTGGACTTGGAGATAGCCTTTTTTATGCATTTGCAGTCATCATTCACTTTGACTTTTTGAAGTGGAATGGCAGATGATTTGAGGTGGTAGGTAGGAATTTGGAGCAGGGGTCAATTTTGGAGAAAAAGTCCGGGGAGAACAGAACTATGGTCAGTGAAGGCTGTATTGAAAGTATTGGCAATGCACCTTGGTCAAGGGTGGTGGTGGCTCGTCAACCATCAGTAGGGTTGGGGAAGGATTTGGACCGCTTCCTGTGACTTCCTAATATTTTCCAAAAAGCTATCCAATCTCCCCAGGTGTTGGTGAGGGCTTCCTTGTAGTAGGTACTCTATGTCAATCTTATTTGTTTTGTGCAGTTGTTGTGAGTCTTTGTAGTTTTGAATGTCCAGTTGAGCACCTGTGGCCCTAGCTATTGTGCAGAGGTAGTCCCTTGATTTTAACTGAGCCAGTAGCTCAGCCGTGAGCCAGGGATTGGAGAGTGCCTTGACTGTGCATTTTTTACAGGGGCGTAGGAGTCACAGGCAGCATTGAATGTGGTGATGAAATATTCAAGGGCCAAGTCAACATCCAGTGCATTGTATATGGGAGACCAGTCTTGCAGACTAAGATAGGATTTGAGATAGGTCAGTTGGCCATGGGGTAGGACTGTGCTGGAAATGGTTTTAGGAGGAGGCTTACAAAACTTATTTGACCAGTTGCAAATGACAGGGGAATGGTCACTGAGGGAATCTGGGAGGACAGTGGTGTTGTTGATATGGGTTGGGTGGCTGGCAAGAACCCAGTCCAGGAGAGTGCTGGTACCTGACTTGTCGTTCTTCCTTGTGTGGGAATCAACCATCTGTGTTAGGTTAGCTGAAGAGATAGCATACTGGTGGGTTCCTACATCAGGTGCAAGCCAGTTGATATTAAAATTGCCAAGGAGGAGGATCTCAGATCTGGGAGGTTGGGATCTTACAAAGTCCAGGACCGCACAGAGACCAATCCCTTGGTCTTTTGGTGGGATGTAGACTGAGACTACAGTGAGCACTTTATTTTGGGCCCCAAGGAGTAGTTTGATAATTAGGAATTGCACAGAAGAGTCAGAGGGGGTAGTGGAGATGGGGTGACAGGTGATGCCTTTGAGATAAATTGCACCCCCCCCTTTTTGTCCTCCTATCAAGTCTGAAAACGTTATAGCCTTGTAGCGCAATAGCATGGTCAGGAGTATTGGGTGTCACCTTATATAGTTCAATAATATAAGGTAAGCATACCTTATACGTTTCTTTAAGCTAAGACCCTAGAATAGGATACTAGCATCTAAATCTTAAGATTTTCTCATTGTGGATCATTATGAGAAGTTTTACTGTGTGAATGTTGTGCCTTTTTGTGCTTTATTATTGCACTTTTAATACTTGGGTGGTATACCACTTTAAATGTTTTTGAATAAATTGCACCTCTGTTTGTTGGGTATCCAGATACACCCCCTGAGGAAGACCTGGATTTTAGGTCGAAGTGCTGGGAAAGTGGTCTTTATTTTGCCAAACACCTTGCAAATATTTGGGAGGCAATATAGTGCAGTGGTTTAAGGCTCTGAGCTGGAAATCTTGAGATCTGGGTTTGAATCCCACAGCCCCCACTTGTGTACTGTGTGACCCTGAGCAAGTTGCTTAACTTCCCTGTGCTCCCAGGTTGCACCTGTAAACAAACTTTCATCTTGGTGCGTCTCACTTGGTTAAACAATTGGAAAAAAATAATAAAAGTGGCAATTGTGTCTTCCAAATATTTTTCCAGTGTGCTGAACCATTTTTTTGTTTGTTCTTGTTGAAGAGCTGGCAAGCTCTTGACTTGTGTACCGCTGCCCTGTGCACACACTTTCCTTTTGAACTTCCGTGTAGCACTTGAAGGGTAAAGGCAGGCCTTGAGAGGTGCTCCATCCTGGGCCTCAGCTAGGAAATAGGGTGCCTGGGCAGTTTTGCTTTTGTGACTTCTGACTCAGCGAGGCGTCCATGATGTGAACATTCATTCCTCTCTTCTTTCCCTTTTCCTACAAAGGGGGGAGACAAGCTGAACCTAGTGCACCTCTGAGAGATCCTGGTCCAGGGTGGTAAATCCTAAGTACTTCAGAGACCCAGCTGTACATAGAGTGACAGAAACCTTTGAAGGGACCCTGTCTTTACTCCATCCTCTGGGCATGGGAAGGGCCCTCCTCTGGTCAAATGAAACTTCAGGAGAAGATCAGTGTAACCTTGCCTGGATGGGGAGTAAACCATCAAACCTACCCGACAGGCATCAGTGAGTAGTCATGGACCTCATCTTAAATGAGGTCAATGAAGGGTCTATACATTTCCACTTCCTGTAAAGACACAAGGAACACAGCAACATGAGACTTCCCTCTATAAGCAATTCTAGGAGTCATAAATGGTACCATAGTAAGGAAATCACCTCTGTAAAAATATGTGTGCATGTAATTGTTTCATCTGGGTGAGGTGCCTGGGAAGCGACAGGGTCAGTTTAAATTTTCTCTGAGGGCAGGCCAGGTGATGATGGAGTCTGTTGCAAGAGAAAGGTCACTAAGATCAGTAAACATGATGTAGGAAGGCATATGTGGCTGAACCTACTTGTGCAAAAGTTATGAAAGCCATAAGCTGGTTCCAGGATTATACTGAATGACATAAATGCTATGTGCTGGTATGTGCAGTCCCCAGGGTAGTGTCTTACCCTGTCTGGGAAGAGCGCCACTGCATACCTGTCTTGTTGGAAGTAGCAACCACAGGATCCTATAATGGGAGATAGGTGAATTAATTTGTGACTATCTATACAGCAGTGTTCTTTCAAAGCAAAGGGCTTAGATCTGTTGTACTTTCCCAAATTAATGTAGGGAAGTGAGCCAGTAACACATAACAGCCCTAACAGAATGTTTACTATCTGTAGTTAATAAATACTGACATGCTTGATCCCAGCTCCTGGCATGGACAATCTGTTTCTGAGTGTCCCAAGTCAGTGGTGTCCCTGAGGTTGTCATGACTCTGGTCCCCATTTCCCAAAGTCATGGTTGAGTGGAGAGAGATGCAAGTTTTTGGTGTATGTGCCCTCCTATGGAAAAGGAGTCCCATCATATGCTCTTAGACATGGGGGATGTAGTAGGGATGATGTGGTCAGAACACTAAAGGTTGGAAATCTTGTGGGTAACAATAATCATAACAGGATTGAATCTGAGGTGACGGGGTAAGCTACTTCACAAAAGTAAGGCCAGACAGTAAACTTTAAGAGAGCTGATTTTGATATGCTGGGAAAGCTACTGTAGTTGTAGTTAAGTTACAAATACACTACTGAACAAAGTGCTAGTGCTAAGTGGGAGAATTGAAACAAAATATAAAAGAGTCAGTGACTAGATGTCTCCCCATGTTCAACAAGGGCAAGAGAGCTGGGCACAGTACTCCATGGTTATCAAAGAACTTAATAGGAAGGGTGCATGATACGAGACTGTATAGGGAAGAATACTGATGACAGAGTGACCTGAGTAGAGTATAGGGCACACAGAAGAAATGCATGGGCAAGATTGCCTAGACCAAGGCTGATCTGGAATGCAAATCAAGCAAGGGATCAAGGAGAATAATACATCCTTTTTGAAAGGAGTTAGGGATATGTAAACGGGCTGCTACTTATTGAAAGGGGAGAAAACATTGGCGAGATGGGGGATTAACAGAAGACTAAGCAAGTACTTTGTGTCAAGAATTCATCCAGGAAGTCACGGGGTATGGACAGCTGGGGGTGAAAGTTATAGAAAATGTACAGCTCAAACAAAACATAATGCTAATAACAGTAGCAGCAGTTGATCTGGCATGTTTTTTTTCCAAAATCTCTGGATATCTGTAAGGAGATTGGCACAAGATTGCCCGCAACACAGGCGTTCTCAGAGTCCTTTTCCTCTACAGTAAGTATCTACAGAGAATGTTGGGTGCTAACATGCTGAATCAACTTCTACTACTATACATAGTAATTATTTGATACTGTAAATATCTAAAGGGTGAGAATTTGGAATAATCCCATCCTCCTTATGATATCCAGACAAAGGCAATATGCAAGCAACAATATCCGACAGGGTGGATGGTATTGGACTATACTGGACTGCTCAGGGGTGTAATGAGGCCCAGTGTCTCAGGCAGAAGGCCTTATAGTCCCAAGAAGGTCTTGTATAGCCCATACTACCCACCCAGAGGGTATTACTGCACTTAGAAAATGGGATTTGGGTTGTATTTTATTTTTGAAATTCAAGTTTATTGATTTTAACATAACCAACATAAACAGGTCATTACATAGTTTATGTCAGGTACCTATACATGGTATAAAAAAAAAAAAAAAAAAAAACAACCCCCCAGAGCAACACATTACCCTCCCCAAAAAAACCCTATAAAGTGTGCACCATAACTATATAACTAGTCCTATTAGCGAGTTCATAAGTACATCAAATCTTGATCCTGCCTTCAAAATCCAAGGAAGCAAATGGGAAAGGGAAAAGGGAAAAAGAAACCACAGTGGGCATCAGAGGGACGTCAAGAAATCATTGGTGCAAATATAAGCATACAAGTTGCCCCATTTTTTGTGGAACAGGTCCATGCGATTACGTGAGCTGGCTATCAGCCTCTCCATGTTAAAGTAGGTTGAAGCTCCATAACCATTCAGAATAAGTCAGTATCAGCTGGTCTGTCCAATGTTTAAGAACTAGTCTCTTGACCACTATAGACACAAAAGGGCCATGTGGTATCGGCGTTCTAAGCAATCTATGCCAAGTAGTCCCTAGAATGCAAATTTCCAGGAGTAAAAAGGTTGGTGAGGCCAAGTAGAGGGTCTAGATTGTCTTGGATAGCGGACCTGAGGGGCAACCTTATTACAGTACCAGAAAATATGTAGGAATTTCCTTCGCTATGTGAGCACCTGGAGCAGAGGAGAGAGATAGTTTTAAGCCGAAAAAGTTTCTTGAGGGTATAGTACATATTATTTAATATGTAATATTAGGTAAGTCTAAACCTATCTTGGGTGTGGTATTTGTGCAGAGTCCTTCCAAATATGGGCCCAGTTGAGGGTGGAATCTGGAAGTAAGGAAAGCCAGATGCTAGAACCTTCGATGGTTTTGAATTTGTAGTCCAGTAGGAAGGAGTATATTAGAGAATGGAATGTGGTTTAGAGGCAAGGGTAAAGATATGAGAGAGGAAGGGTTGAACCTTGGGTTCTCTAAACTGTAGTCAAATTTCACAGCTATAAGATGTCTTAATTGGTATACTTTGAAAATCTTATTATTGGGAATATCAAATTTAGCTAATATATCAGAGATGAAAGGAGGGATATTTGGTCATAGTAGTGTTCTAGATTAGTTTCTTTAATTTGTGGAAGCCACTCAGGGGTAATCATCGAGTTGCCCAACTTGATATTGGGGTTGAGGATGGTAGGTTGTGCTAGATCCATTTAGGGAAAATTTTAAGGAAATATAGGCATTAGAAAAGAGATTTAAGGGATGTGAAATTGTTTGGTCAGTTATCCACTGTGAAAGCACAGAGGCAGGAGTATAGAAATTGCATAGGGATCCATTTAAGCTCTGAAAGGATCAGTTTCTCAATTTGGAGCCAAATCGGAAAGGGTTCAGGATGGGTTGAAAACCATCTACCTAGTTTATAGAGGTGGGCAGCCCAATAATAAAATACTATGTTTGGAAGTCTGGACCGCCTTTATCCTTAGGAAGGGATAGTTTGAGAAATGAGCAATGAACTGCTTTCCCTCGCCAGACAAACTTGAAAAATTGTGTGAAATTGTTGTAGATAAGAAGGCTGACAACCAGAGACCTAGTAGGTTGAGAAGGATAAAAGATATGGGGAAGAATATTCATCTTAATAATATTAATCCTGCCCCACAGGGAGATAGGAGATTAGACCACCTTTGTAAATCTAGCTGGATATGAGTCTTAAGGCTATCTAAATTGAGTTTCCTGAGTAGAGAAGGGTCTGAGGTAAAATGAATACCTAGGTATTTAATCGATTTAGGGGACCATCTCATGCCAAATTTAATAAGTTCATGTTTGTATGTATAGGTATTTAAGGGGAATATTTCAGATTTTGATATATTCAATTTATATTGAGAGAGGTTGCTGTATTGAGTGATGAGTTGTAGTGCGTGTCCTAGGAAATGGCAGGGTGAGTAACATGTAAGTATGTCGTCCAGCATAGGCTGAGAGAACTAACTTTTGTTGATGCACCATACAGCCTTGAATAAATGGGAGGATTTAAGCTTAAGAAGAAGGTTGAGATATAAGTTGAACAAAAGGGTGAGAGCAGCAGCCTTGTCTGGTACCAGTGTGAAGTTGGAAGAGTGAGGAGAAAACACCATTACAGTATATCTTGGCGTAGAGGGTTTGTATAAAACCTGGATCCATTTGAAAAGGCTGGGGAATCCCATCTTGGCCCTCGTAGCCCAAAGAAAAGACCAGTCGACTCTGTCAAATGCTTTCTCTGCATCTACGAAATCAGGGCCATTGGGAGATGGGATGATTGGGCAAGATGAGAAATATGAGAGAGGTTCTGAGGTGATCTGATGGGGAGCGAGTGGACAAATCCAGCTTGTTCCGGGCTAAGGAGATGGGTCAGGTTTTCTTAATCCGCTCGGCCAGGACCTTAGAAAGAATTTTCATATCGCAGTTTAGGAGAGATGAGTTCGGTAACTTCGCTGGGTCAGTAGGAGTTTTATCGGGTTTAAGAATTAGGATAATGGTGGCTCGAGAAGTGTAGGGTCAAAGTGGTGGTAGAGAAGAGGTAATAGTATAGTTTGAGGAGTAAAGGCAAGCTCTTTGGAAGAACCTTGTAAAAATTTGAGGGAACCCATCTGGGCCTGGTGCCTTATCTGGAGCTATGGAGGTGATAGCTTTTCTATTTCAGAAAGTGAAATAGGGCGGTCAGGGTTTTCTTATGAGAGGGCAGAGTTGGGGAATGTCAAGATTTGCCAGATAGGCTGATATATCTGAGAGAGAAGCAGAAGAAGAAGGCATACTATAGAGGTTCCTATAGTAATTCTCAAAAATCTGTGCAATTTCCTGAGAGAGGTTTTAATGGAGCCTTCAGGAGATTGTAGGGCGGAATTGGTCTGGAGCTTTCTAGTGTCTGCAGGTCTTAAAGCCAAGAGCCTGCCGGCCTTCTGCCTTACTCAATATACTTGGTTTGGGTCTTAAGTAAGCTATATTCAGCTTTTTCTTTAAGGAGATCTGTATACTCATTTTGACTGCCAGGAGGGCTTCAAGGATGACAGAGGAGAGGAGGGGAGTAAGAACTTTCAAGCTCCTTGATCTTGTTCATTAGTAGGGAGGCCGAGATTGTCTAGCTCTTTTTCTACTTGAGGCCAGTTTGATTAATTCGCCTCAGATAGCATTTTAGGAGCTCCAAATGATGTCAAGTCTTGGGGTAGATCTAAGATTGTTCTCAAGGAAGTGAGAAATGAGGTTTTAATGTAGGTCACTGAGTGGGGATCCATAAGGAGTTGAGTATTAAGCTTCCAGATAGTGTCCTTTGGAGATTCGGTCTGGGAAATTCTTGCCCATACTATTGCATGGTCGGAGAGCACAATTGGCTCGATACCAGACTGAAGGAGACTGGGGAGAAGGGTTTTGCTAATCAAAATGTAGTCTATTCTAGACCAGGATCCATGGGGTTGAGAAAGAAAGGAAAAGGACCGAAGGGAGGGGTTGGAGAGATGCCAGGGGTCACATAGCCCTAATGTATGCAGAAAATCTAGTAGGGACCTTTGAGCCAGAGTGAGTGGATGACTTGATTGAGGGTCTTTGTCTAATAGGTGGGATGGTGGAATGTTCCAGTCACCTCCTAGTATAAGCTGGGAGGAAGTAGGTGCTTATTTTATCTGCTAGGGTCATGAAAAATTTGGAGCTACCCTACTGGACCATAGATTGAGCCTAGAATGACAGCACCACCATTGAGGGAACCCTTGATCAATATAAATCTGCCTTCTGGGTCAGGTAGTATATTGTTACCAGGAACATGACATATTTTTTAATAGTATGGCGACACCTCTACTAGAACTTGACCCATTTGCAACAAACACCTGTGAAAAGCCAGGTCTAGACAACCATTTAGCCTCCGAGTTGGTTAAGTGGGTTTCTTGTAATAATAGGATATCAGTCTGAAATAAGTCGCAGTGGTTAAATACTTGATTCCTCTTGACTTTCTCCCTGAGTCCACGCACATTCCATGATGCAATTTTGACAGTGTTTACAGCCATTTTAAACAGGATAACAGAAAGGCAGTTAATAGAACTACAACTGTAGCCCAATAGAAAAAGCACACTCTAAACCCAATACTCCAACCCACTATGGTCTGCCAAAGGGGTTTATCAAAAGTAGCAGTGTCATAAACAAACAGAGCAGATCTAGTTTAAAATAGTACATGTGAAGAGGCAGACAGGTCAACCTCCCAACTCCCTCCCCTATTGTATCCCTTAATAAGTCAATCCAACTATATACATCCTGGTACCAGGCATGAACCTTCAAAATTGAAACAATTATGACGAAAGCCTGAGAACCAGTCCCTGTTGCAAACCAAGAAAACCCTTTGCTATTAAGATCTTTCAAATTAAAGGGTCTCCAAAAACCAAAAACAAAGACAGAAATGATTTTCATCTGAACCAGATAAAACAAGGATAATCTTATATATGGGACTGGTTTACACCCCTTCTATAAGCTCGTAATGCAACTTACAGCAGTTACAAAGGGCCCAGGAGCCATCCCCCCCATCAACTAATTTCGCGATCTTTATATTAGGGATTGTGATTCCATGGAATAAATCTCATTATTTCCAAAAAGAAAAAGCCCAAGGAAAGGAGTTTCTCACCTTAAACCCGGGCTGTAGGAGGAAGACAGGGAATGGCAGGATGGGCCGAGAACTGGAGGTACTGTCCCACCATAGCCATAGTGTTTCCCGGGGAACTGTATGGGGTGGGACAAAGTGATCCCTCACTGAAAGCAGCAAGGCTAAATCCTGCAACCACCACTGCTTGGTTCGGGTGAATGGCGAACCAGAAACAGCAGTTCACCTCAGCCTCCGTCCGGGCGCGAGGTCTCCTCCACCATGACAGTATGGAGTCAGCTACTCAGGTAAAGCAAACAGAAAAAAAAAAACATCAAAACCTAGAAAAAGACAATTTAGGGCCTGCCTTAAGAGCTGAAACTGGGGACTAAAGTTCAGCTGTTTGTTTTGAAAAAGATTGGGAAGTTTGGCAGAGAGATGTTTGTAGAGCCAAGTCCGGGGAATCATAGCTTTGGGAGTTGTCCCCAACAGTAACTTTGAAGGTGGCAGGATACACCATTCTGAAGGGAATGTCTGCCGCAATTAACTTCTGGACCACGGGATGGAATGCAGTTCTCTTCATTCTGGTTTATTTGGGGAGATCTTGAGCAATACGAAGTTTGGCCGATCCCCGCGTGATGGATTGCAGCTCTCGGGATTTAGTAAGGACATGTTGTCTTCGATGTAGCTGAGGAATTTCATGATCATTGGTCATGGGGGAGCCAGCGGAGGTCTGGGTCTCAAAGATCTGTGCTCTCTCAGATGGTAGTGGGGTTAAGAGGTAAAGGGCCCACTGTTTTGGTTAGGAATTTCTGAAGAAGCGATGGAATCCGATCCTCCTCGAACTCCGGTAGACCCAAAATGAGCAGATTGTTTCTCCGATTGTGACCTTCCAGGTTTTCCGTTTTAGTTGCAGCTTCTTGACCTGTTGATTTAACGTGGTCAGATCAGTTCTGCTTTGGTTTTCCACTGTTCTGGGGTGGATTCTAGCCTCCAGATCAGACACCCTCGTGGTGAGAGAGAGGTCTCCCGAATAGATTTAAGTTCAGTGATGGTTTGCAATCGTCCTTCAGAGGAGCTAGTTCCTGCAGAAATTTCTTCTCAGTGAGAGAGATTAGGCGGCTGAGCTTTATCACCCATTTATCAGAAGTAGAGCTGGGCTGGTTCCTCGCCTTTTTAGGCAGCTTTTCAAGAGTTGCTGGTGGTGTGTGCCTAATTGTGGCCTGTTTTTTCTCCACCTCCATCCCCTTATATATTCGAGGATTATAACAAGAAAACGCCTGAGGTCAATAGGTGGAATATAGTCAATCAGATGAAATGAAATTGTTGAAATTGTTCTTCCACGAATCACAGATTGAAGTAGATAAAGTTGATGGGAGTAGAGAGCTCCAAGCCCCTGCTGCTGCTCAGGAAGTTAGCATCACGTGACCTCTTGGGTTGTATTTTAAGAAAAAAGAAATTTAAGATTCAAAAAATCAGTTTAAATAATTTATATCAATAATACATTTTTGGCAAAGTTGTCCCTCTACTGTTGGTTTTCACTGTACAGGCACTGTAAGTGTGCTATGCTGTTTACCCCCTCCCCAAGGAGTTTGTCCTTGCTGCTTCCTTGTCTCTCTCTTGTTTCCTTGCAGTTGATAGCTACTGTCAGTGAGTGATGGCATAGTGGATATTTGGGATGTATTGCAAGAGTATCACTGAAACATGAGACCAGTGGTACTTTCTTAGATGTGGCTGCTGCAGATGGAGTTGCACTACCAGCTTGCAGCAATAGTGAAAGTGGGCAGCTGGAGGTCAGGAATATGAGTAGCACTGAGAGATATGAATGGGGGGTTGCAATCTGGCAGTAAAATAAATGCTAAACCTGTTAAAGCTGGTAAATATTGCAATCTGTTATACTTTTTGATACCTGGTTGTAAGCAGGAGTACAGAGTCAATCTCACTAAGGAAGAAAAAAACATGTTGGTTCAAAGATTTCCAACTGGACATGTTGATATTTTTGGTCGAAGGGCAGGTTGGCATGGGAGTAGTTATTTTCTGGTCTCTGCTGGCACATAAATGTACCCCTTGCCAGGAGTCTCAGCCAATCAGAGGCCTGGAAATTTCTTGCCCATTTTCTAATGGAGTTTAAAATGACTCTTGCTGGGCTTCCTAATGGCCCAGTAAGTACTACATTGTGCACGGATGCTGGCAACCTGGGTTCAGGAGTGGACTCAGGAGAAAGTCAGACATGTTGGGAAAGCAAGCTGCCACTTAGCAGCTCTCCCAGATGGGCTGGGCTGATGCCAAGTTCTGCTGCTGCAGTACCCCTAGTGGTGAGCCAGTGGGCTTCCATCCTCTGCATTGTGATTCTTGCTGGGCCCCTTGCTTATACCCTTTAGGACTCTTTACAGACAGGAACAGTGCCAGTGGACTGGAAACAGATAATTTCACCTGCTTCTTGGGGTGGGTGAGCTGCGATTTCTCTGCTGACATCTAATTTTGCTAGAAGTAGAGAAAACAACCACTGACTACCGCATTTCATAGAGTTTCTTACACAGCAAAGATGTTTCTAACAAATCTACAAAAACCCTCTGTGAGATGAACCAAAAGGTCCTGCAACAAGGGAAAATAGTAATTTGCAGATTTTTTTTCTATAGTTCATTGGAGAATGGGGGGATGGAAGGGTTAAACATTAACTTATAGTTCTGCCATCATGTGATACAGTATTCTGGGACTTACCTCACAGTTACTCAGTGTCTGTTTAGAAGCAGCTTGCTTTTCAGACAGAGAAGCTGTGTCTTGGACTCTGCAGATATGTCAACATACTGTAAAGCTGTTATAAAAACTCTGAAAACCACATAAAACACCTACAAGTTGAACTTATTTACTGGGGGAACTTATTTTTGAACAAACTTGACATTACTTTTTATTGAGTTTGTGTTTTATTTTGGATCTTCAGTTATTTTACTTGAAAATTTGAAAGAGATGACCTATAGGCCCTATAGCCTGCTGTAGTGTGACTGGGTGGCTTGCCTTTCAGTGCAACAAACTGCTGCTTTGCATAGTGTATTTTTTCTATTATTTTAATCATGATTGCACAAAATGTAAACTTGTTGCTGCATGTATTTTCTATAATGCAGTTGTTTGAGCTGTAGTCATGCTGTGCTTCTAATCCTGCATGTGCCCGTCATTCAGGCACACACATACAGTAGATAAGCGCAGTGTGGCAGTGCACCACAGTGCATGTGTTTCCTATATAGGATTATTGGGGTAGTTACTGCCAGCCAATACTGCAGCCTAGAAAAAATCAATGTTCTTCTTTATTTACCAGATTTAAGTCTCCTATTTTTTTTACTCCACATATAGGCATTTTGCCTGTCCCAGTAGCATACTGTAGAAGGAATCTACATAACTGTTTTAAAACCAGATTTAAGTCTCTTAAAGTTGTCTGATGCCATACAGATGTGTATTGTCCTGCTGGGTATATGCAGTATATGGTACACTAGCTGCTGATCAGTTTTGCAGCCAGCAGCATAGAGGGAATACCTGTACCTGTTTAAATACCAAGTTTAAGTCTCCAAGTTTTCTGACTCCATAGCAGTGGGTTCTCTGTTTCAGCGGCATAGAGGGAATACCTGTACCTGTTTAAATACCAAGTTTAAGTCTCCAATTTTCCAACTCCACATAGCAGTGGGTTCCCTGTTTCAGCAGCATAGAGGGAATTTGCATACCTGTTTAAATACCAGATTTAAATTTCCAAAAGTTTCTTGATTCCATATACTGGTGTTTTGTCCAGTAATAACAGTATAAAGAAAATCTCCTTCCTTCTTTGAATGCCAGATTTAAGCCTTCTCAAATTTTTTGACTTCACATATGGATGTATTGCCCTATGGGACATATATATCTGCTGATCATTGTTGCAACCAGCAGCATAGAGGGAATCCCTGTACCTTTTAAAATACCAGGTTTAAGTCTTGAAAATGTTCTGACTAAAGCTATGTGCATTTTATCTGTCAAAGTAATATAGAGCAAATCTGTGTAACTGTTAAAATATTAGATTTACAGTAAGTCTCCTAAATTTTATGACTCCACATATGGCTCTTTTGTCCCATCCAAGCAGCACAGAGTGAATCTGCATAGCTCTTAAAACACCAGATTAAAGTCTCCTTACATTTTCTAACTCTCATACAGGCATTTTGTCCTGTCCCAGTAGCATAGAGATAATCACCATACCTTAGAAACCATTTTTAAAGCCTTGTCCTCACTCCAAAAATACTGTGGCATGGTTGCTGAAACACATCTGCCTACTGCCTGCAGCTTTTCTCCTATACAAAGTCTCCAGTTCTAGGCTCAGAATTAATCAGTCTGACTTCGGTAGTGGAAAAGTTAATGGTGTCACTGCTGAAGTAAAGGATTATGGAATATCTTGAATACTGTGGGTTACAAGACTTGAGGCAATATGGATTCACAGGGGCAACAGAGGGTGGTGGTGGTAAATGGTGTTCACTCAGAGGGAGGGAGGGTGACTAGTGGGGTGCCTCATGGATCAGTGGAGGGTCCAGTCCTCTTTAATGTCTTTATGAGTGACATGGTGGAGGAGCTGGAAGGTAAGGTCTGCCTCTTTGCGAATCACACTAAAATCTTCAACAGGTCTGACACTCTGGGAGTGGTATAAAACATGGCAGAGACTTGAGAAAACTCAAGGAATGGTCAAGGGGATGGCAGCTGGGTTTCAGCACAAAACATAGCAAGGCAATGCACTTGGGGCACAGAAACCGAGGGGCAGAGCACAAAATGAGATGAGTGGTATGGACAACCACCAAAACAGGAAAGAGACCTGGGGGTGATCATATCAGATAACCTAAAGGTGGTCAGGCAGTGGGACAAGGCAATTGGGAGGGCAAGTGGGATACTGGGGTGCATAAGAAGGCATCACCAGCAGAAGGGGCTGATATTGTCCCTGTATGCTTGCTAGTAAAACCCAACCTAGAGTAAAGTGTCCAGTTCTGGAGACCACATCTCTGGAAGGACAGATAGAGTGGAGGCGGGTCCAGAGGAGAGCAACTAAAATGATGCAGGGTCTGCACCAGAAGCCCATGAGGAGAGATTTAAGGACCTAAATATGCACATCCTAGAAGAGAGGATAGAGATGGTGGGTATGATAGAGACCTTTAAATACTTCACAGGGTTAAATAAGGTACAGGAGGAAGTATTTTTTCAGAAAAAAGGTGCTCAAGGACAAGGGGTAAGATAAGAAGATGAGCGGGGATAGATTCAGAAGAGATGAAGGAATACTTCTTCACAAAAAGTGGTCTTCCAGCAGAGGGGTAGGGGTGAAAACAGTGATGGGGTTCAAGAATGCATGGAACAGGCATAAGGGAATCTTAGGGAAAGGGAAGGGAAGGGGGAGTGGGAGAATGGGATGGCATTCAAGTAGGAACTGCAGTGATACTATAGGCAGGGAAACATTATCATACTAGGTGGGTCAAGCAGTCCTTATCTGCCAGAAATCTCTATATTTCTATGTAATGGCTAGAGCAATGAGGAAGGGTCACTAGTGCTGCAGCATCAGTTGTGATGGCTGACTGCTTTCAAGTGCTGTCACTACACAGATCAGATTGCAGTGGTCACCGGTTTGTGACTATGGGTGCTCTGTGCAGAGGCCTTTGAAGTGCCATAAGTCATTGGTGGCAGAGCAAAGACAGCTGTGGTGGTGACAGCAGAAGCAAGCTTCTGGGTCACTAAGAGGCTGTTCTAGCCTTAGTACAAGTGACTCTGGAGGAGGTAAGAGAGGTGATTGGCACCAGTGGAAGGAAACAGACCCCCACAGGGTAGCTCTGAAGGACTGAGTCCAGGTTAGGGGGAAGACAGATGGAGACTACTAAATGAGTGCCTTCCCAGAAGCAGAGGCGATCTTATACAGTTGCAGATGCCTCAGTGGTCTGGTGGCATGCTGCATCACTCAGATAGGTCTGTGTTGGGGTGTATTCCTCTTCTTCAGGTTTTCTGAGTTCCACATCTCTCCTCCCACACACGTAGACATAGTGACTAGAGAAAGGATGAGCATGTGCATCTCCACTAAATCCCAAAATTAATTAAGGTAGTTAGAGGTCACCTTGGGTAATAGTTAAGACATGTATCATCCATACAAGGGAGCAGAGGAGTTGCAGATCAACCTGATGGAAATGAGCCAGGGAGTGGTGGAACAACCGGGTGGCAGTGCAGTGCATGCAGTATGATGGTGAGGAATGATGCCATGGATACCAGGAACTACCTCTAAATCTAAACACTGGGGCTATCACAATAAGAAAAGAGCATTCTAGATGGCTGCAGCCCTTTTGTTAAAAGTGCTAGATCTGTGTCTTGACAGGACTGTTGGAAGTAAAGGGTCAGTTTGTGGGATTTTGGACACAGTCCGATCCCCTTCTGAAGATTTCTGAAACAGTTCTTGAACTGCTCCATTTATGCATGTTTCTACAACTGGCTTTTGCATTGTATAATGTTGTGCAGTATATAAGTTGCTCTGCCCATGAGGTGTCTACCACCTTGTAAGACCATAAAGTATTGCCTTTCCTTCTCTATTAACAATTCATTAATAAATGCGTATTTTCCTTATTGCAAAACTGTGTTTGTGGTTAAAGTTAGAGGTTCCCCTTTTGCCTGCTTACATTTGTTTGAACAATAACTTAATGTGTTGCAATCTTTGCAGCATGTTCATTTATCACCCTCACATTAGCTGAAACATTTTGTACAACTTTTACTATGACAGCCTCCACTTCAAACCCCTTTTATGTTGCTCTTACAAATTTGTATCCATGTTTTGAGTGGCTCCTAAAAGCTTTAAATTAGTTTCAATTACCTCATATAGTGAGAGGGCTACCTTTGGACCCACAGATCAAGTCTGTTGTTTTTGAATAGTGCCTGCCGTCATTTTAAAGGATAGTGAAGCTTTGTGATTGGTTCGTCAGCTAGTAGCTGCTACCACAGTATCTTCCAGAGTACTGGCAACAACCTGACTTAGGCAACAGCTGGCAAAAAGTAACCTAATGACACAAACTCAGAGAAAGTTCAAGTGAAGTACTTTATCAGAATTAATTGTGTAATTACAGTGCTACATGACTTCACAAGCATGAGTTTTGTTAGAAAGGCATACTCACTGTTATATAGGAACAATCAGCAATAAGAGCTCCACACCCAAGTGTGGTACTGGTTCCAATTTGCACTTTGTGTGCAAACACATTTTTTTGCTTATTGTTTACTGTAGTTTACTAGATTGTATCAGACTAATTTTGCTTGCTTCAATGCTAACATTTTCTGTAACTACAAATTCTAGAATCCTATGCAGCTGACATCAAAACAGGGCTGCATCGCTGGGAGACTAAATAGTTTGCAGCACATGTTAGAGTTTATATAAACTCTGGGACTAGATTCACAAAAAAAATCGCTAAGTGCAGTGCAACATTTTGTGTTGCCCTTTGCAGTTGCTCAGGTGTCCAAAAGTGGTATTCACAGTCGGATAGTGCACCACGCTGTCCTACTGTGAATAGGGCCAGGATGATGCAGCATTAACTCCCTTACCACTACCTTCAATTCCACCAGCACATCCCAGATATGTATCTGGAAGAATGGCCCTGCAACGAATAGAGCAGGTGTGTTTCAGAATTCACAAAAGCAGACATGTAAGTGAGCCCATTGGGCATGCAAGGTGCTATGTGACTATTTGCATGGCCATTATGGGCCCTTTTACATGGGCTGCAATGGACATTGGCATGTCCCCCTGTCAATCGTGGGCACAAGAAAAATAAAAGAATAGTCCCTGGTTCCAGTGCCCCTCCCATGATCTCTGATTGCCTGACCCTTAGACATTATTAGTTCCCTGGCATCTAGTGGTCCCCCTCCCAATCTCCTGATCACTAGCATGTTTTGACAGGAAGAGCATCCCTAGTGGTAGTGGTTCCCCTCCCTTGATTGCTGATGAATATATGAAAAATTACCCCTGGTGTGTAATGTAACCCTCCCCCCACATCCTGATCCCTTATATAATAAAGTGAAACATTTTCATGGTGGTCTAGTGGCACCCTTCCTTATCTCTGATTCCCTGTATAGTGAATGCCAACCTTTCCCTGGTAGTCTAGTGAACCCCCTACCCTGGCAGGTGGTGAACCACCACCTTGTTCCCCCATCCTGACCCCCAGCAGGCAACCAGGACAGCTCTCCTCTCTCTCCCCCACAGCTGGCCACCCACTGAGCTGTCACTGAGCACGTTCTGTATACTATACATGTTTGCTGACAGCTCAGTAGGTGGCCAGCCATGGTGGAGAGAGGAGGGCTGTCCCGGTCAGTGACTGGGAGTCAGGATGGGGAGAGCAGGGTGGTGGGTCACCACCCACCAGGGTGAGGGGTCCACAAGACCACCAGGGAAAGGTTGACATTCACTATACAGGGGATCAGGGATGGGAGGAGTGCTAGACCATCAGGGAAATGTTTCACTTTATTATACAAGGAATCAGGATAAGGGGGTTACAATGGACACCAGGGGCAAATTTTGATATATATTGGGCAGGTGACTGGGTGGGGAAAGGGTCCACTGGACACCACAGAATTTTCTTTTATTTCTTGGGTGGGTAATCGGGTGGAGGGAAGTACCGCTAGCCAAAAGGGAATGGGTTTTTCTATGTCAGGCTAGGTATCAGGTGGGAGGAGGGACCACTAGCCACCAGTGAAACATTTTTCAGTTTACTTGGGCCAATGAACAGAGATCAGCAGGGGAGAGGGACCATTAGATGCTAGAGTAACCATTAATGTCATAATGGGCCAGAGATTGGCTTTCAGGGGAGAGTGTACCACTAAATGCCAGGGAAACTATTACTGTCATAACCGGCCAGTGATGAGGGGAGGTGTGGACCACTACCACCAGGGACACACTTCATATCAAAATGAGCTGGCAGTCACAGACTGGGGGGAATTACTAGACACCAGTGAAACTATTACTGTCATAACAGACCAGTGAGCAACGATCACTTGGGGAGGGGGATGACTAGATACAAGGGAAACTATTGATGTCATAATAGGCTGGCTATTGGCAATCACTTGGGGAGGAGGGATCACTAGGCACCAGGGAGACTATTACTGTCTTAACAGGTCAGTGATTGGGTAGAGGGTACCATTAGACACCAGGAAAACTATTGCTGTTAAAATGGGCCACCAGGCCAGTGATCAGAGGTCAGGGGAGAGAGGACCACTACCACCAGGGAAAATCTTCATGTCATAATGGGCCAGTGATTAGAGATCAATGGAGAAGACTACCACCAAGGATACAGTTAATGTCTGAATGAGTCGGCAATCTAAGATCATGGGGGGGAGGTAGGAATGACTGCCACCAGGAAGAGTGTTTTGTTTGCTTGGGCCAGCAATCTGTGATTAGCAGGGAGGGGACCACTGCAGTATCTCTGCCTTCCACTAGTGTTACATGTGTTTAAGGCAAGGTCTCGGTCAGTGATATTTGCTCCTTGCAAGGGGGCCCTGCAAGAGGTCCTTGCATGGTACAAATGCCTTGTGAATTGGACAGTACTGATATTCACATCCCCTCCCCTTATTTGCATTGTGGCCCCCGTCATGCTTTTCCTGATCCAAACCTGGTTTGAGCATGCAAAACTGAAATTTGTTGCAAAACCTGGTTTGTGCCATGTATAACACTTGGTCCCCACTCTTATTGGCAACACACTGTGCACTGCTGACCATACACATTATGCTACATGCTATGTTATACATAATTATTACTAACATATAGGGCATTGGTACTTACCATACAAGAGTAAGTCACCAAGGACATAATAATGATTATTGCCAATATTATCACTGCTAAATAATGCATAGCAAGTATTGTACTGAGAATACACTTATGTGCGCTCTGTAATTCTTCTGAGAAGTCATTGTATAGCCTACACTGCCATTATCGGATTTATGTAACACCACACTTATTTTCTGTTTTATGTATAAGTCTTTGCTCTCATTTTGCTGATTTTACACATTTTGTGTATCTTCAGATAATGCTGTGGAACCACCTAACTTTTTGCCAATAGGGCTTGTTATATGTAGTCCATTTACGGAAGTAATAGTTACCATAGGTTATTATCAGAATATATAAATAACTGCATTATGTTTTTCCCTGAGATCATCTTCATTCCCAGAGGGTAGTGGAAACTCTGGCTCCCAGTGCCTATAGCGGTAAGACTCTGATTAGGGCAAATATCTGATTTGTGTAATAAACAAGTTTATTACCAAATAGGCCACTTGTCTTTCGTTTCTTTTGCTGGTTTATTACTACCAAGAACCTGAGCAGGGTTTGACACCTGGACATTACTGGCGATCATGGCAAGTGGTCTAAATTAGCAGAGATTCACTGTCTGCTGGCTTTTCCTTAGTGGGTTGTAGGTCGGTGTACACGCCTATACCACCTTGCCAGAATTTTTAACTCCATAGCTTCTCGTAAAGCCTGGCTGCTTACTGGGCAAGGTTGATGCCATCTCACCTTGTTCAATGGCAGTTTTGAGTGGCAGGATTGTGAGACTGCAGACACCCAGCTGTCTGTTTGGTTCAACCACTGTGAATCGATACACAGCAGGGTAACCACCGTTAGGTCCATTTTGGGTTTCCCAAACTTTTCAACTACATTCAATATCTGCACAGATCTGAAACTCGATGTCTCTAACTTTCTTACATCTGATGGAGGCTGCAGCGATTTCGCACTGGATGTGAATCAATCTGATAACCCCGTACTGGAATCTCAACCCAGTACTCAGAGACGAGACAAACAACCAAATTGCATGATGCTAAAGGGCTTTTGGCCATGGCTCTTTATGCTGCTTTGGAAGCCTCTGAATTGAGGTTTCAATCCCTCAAACTGCAAAACTCAGCTCTGAAGAAAGAGATGAACTTGCAAGCATCTGAATGTTTAAGGAAAGAGCAGAGACTGGAAAAAGAACTTCAGTCATTGCGTAGTAAGAACAATACTCTTTTGCACTGTACGGTACAGAATAATGGTCTTGAGTTATGCATGTTGAGAAAGGAATGTGATAGGCTGAAGCAGGATAGACCCCGGAGCCGTCATTGTCAGTCAGAATCATGAGCTGCAATTTACAGCAGTTGCAATCAGTTGCAAATGCCTTGAATAGCAGCCACAATTGAGAGCAGTTGTATTTGCATTAAGTCAACAATTCTGACATGACTAAACTTGCTAGCCTGACACTCAAAACTCATCTGGGATGTCTCCTTTTTTTAAAATGTACATGGGGTGAACATTTCTTTAGCTTCTCTACAAATTTTTAACCCCTGGCTCATTGGTGCCAACCATCCGTCAATGAGATGAGTAATGAGAGAGGGGGAGAAGGATCCAGAAGTTGTGGGCACTGTCTGTGAATGCATGAGGCAGGTGGGAGTCCATTCCGGTAGGAAGCAGGCAGCGTCGAGTGAAGTCTACGAGAAGCGCAGTGTACTGTGTGGAAGTACTAGCGCAGTCGTCTTCTTAAAATTAATTTAAATCTATTAAGTGCCTAAGCAGTTAAGTGTCCATAGTCCAGTCCACAGTGTCAGTGAAGAATCAGATTGACTGTCTTTTCTGGTGTCTGTACACAGAGGGAGGTGAGCGTCTGCTGCAAAGTCAGGGGAGCCAAGTCATTACCATCCCCAAAGAGTCAGTCATCAATGATGTCAGTTGAGGATGGAGAATGAGCCAAGGAGAGAGCTCAGAGGCCCAGAGGGACACTCAGGAGACCAATCTCCATCTGAGAAACCAGAGAAGAGACAGCGGCTGTAGACCCACTGGTCTGGCCAGGAGTAACAAGGGAGAACCATGGAGTAGCGGACCATGGAGCTGTGAGTCTGACAGGTGTGCGGAGAGTGCACCATGGCGAGCAGGTCAGGAAGCGTGCAGGCAGGGATGTGAGGAGGACATGCCGCCAAGCCATTAGGCCAGCTAGACTTCTTGGACAGTGGCACAGTGACTGACTGACTCTGGAGGAGTGAGAAATCAGACACAGAGTCGAGTCTGAGTAAGAAACACCAGTCGGGCACTCTGGGGGGAGCATAATAATTACAGTACTGGTCCCCGGGCTGCCCTAACTAGTGCAGTAGGTGCCTTAATGTGTGGTAGGCTGTGCTGGCCTATTAGACCTAGACCTCTCTGGGGAGGGAAGGAGCATGTTTGATTTGTCAATGACTGAATGAAGTCAGGCAGGTGCAGACCCTACTACCCTATCTAGGCCTACCAGGAGTCTATTGGATCAGCACACACAGCTGTGCAAAAGAAAAACTGCATACAAGCAGCAGCAGCAGAATGAAGAGACCACTCAGCAGTAGCTGCCTTGGCCCCTCTTCAATCCTGTGAGACAATAACTGGCAAGCATCAAAACTAAGTGAAATGTTTTGATAAATTAATGCTGAGATGATGTTTTGGATGGACAGACTGAGTTGGATTTCTGCCTGGGGCTTAGGCAGTGCAGGATTAGCAATGCATATATTTAAAAGAAAGAAGCAGTACTACTGTTTGTCATATAAGGATTTGATTTAAATTTCAGCCATTTAGATGTGTTTTTTTTGGGAGGAGGCAACCGGCTGAGGGTAGGGCAAGTGGTGTAAGTCTGACATGGACTGAAGCATCCTGACATGGGAGCTGTAGTTATATTTCTTGCACACCAATTATTTATATTCTACATGTACAACAATGATCCAGATTGCCATGTTACTTGCCTTTTTAACAGCTCAAGTAAGCATGCCTTGGCTCACTGGGCTGTGCTAGCCTGGTAACCTGGCTGGCCCTGCACTGCTGCTGCTCAGCTGGTGTCATCTGGACAGTGTGTGACTCCTGGACTTGATGGTGTGTATGTGCAAAAGGAAAGTGAGAATATGGGGATTCACTGATTCAGGGCAGGGGTGTAGTAGTCTATTGCAGCATCCCACACGGGGTATAAGGCTGCTGCTTATGTGGCTTCAGGCTGGGGTGTAGCATGATACATTCACCCACCCACAGAAGGGTCTAATGCTCTTTATGTCAATTTGAATTTTGAACTTGAAGGGGGTACTACTCAAACACCAGTGCCTGTTTATGTAGCCTCATGGGTGTACTACTACTGCTGCAGAACTTAGTGGTCTTTATCTGCTGACAATTTCTATGTTTCTATACATAACTGGGACATGCACAACTGGATTCTTAGAGGTGGGAAGAAGGGGGGAAGCTGCTGGCCAGACAGGGCCAGAGGATGCAGTAAAGCTTACGGGCAGACAGGATGTGCCTAGTGGTCCTTATCTGTCAACAATTTCTGTGTTTCAACAAAAACTCAGGGGAAGAGTACACAATGGGGGGAGGTATTAACAACACAAAAATAGAAAGGGACCTAGGGTAGTCATATCAGAAGACCTAAGGTAAGCAAGCAATGTGATAAGGCAGTAAGGATAACTGGGCGATACTAGGATGTATAGGGATAGGCATCACCAGTAGAAAACAGGAAGTTGTTATCCCTTTGTGCAGACAGCTGGTGAGACCCCATCTGGAGTACTGCATGAAGCTCTGGAGACTCCATCTCCACAAGGTCATAGACAGGATGGAGGCAGTCCAGAGGAGGGCAACTAAAATGGTACATGATCTGCACCAGAAACCATATAAAGAGAGACTGAAGGAGCTTAATACGTATACGCTTGAGGAAAGAAGGGAGGGGGGGGACATGATAGAAACTTTCAAGTACCTCAAGGGAATCAATAAAGTCCAAGAGGGTAGCATCATTCAGAAAAAGAGATGTGCAAGAACAAGGGGACATGATTTGAAGATAGAAGGGAATGGTTCAGGGACAATGAGAGGAAGTATTTTTTCACAGCAAGGATGGTGGATCCATGGAACGGCCTTCCTGAGGAGGTTGTGGAGTCAAAAACAGTGGAGGAATCGAGAATGCATGGGACAGACAAAGGCAATTCTGGTGGGGTGTAGGAAGAAGTAGGCTGTTGGTTAACTAGGATCTGCAGCTTATCCAATAGGTAGGGAAATGGTCAGACTAGATGGGCCAAGCAGTCCTTATCTGCAGTCAAAGTCTGTGTTTCTGTTTCTTTGCAGTGTAGCATCATTCCCACACTGGATACAAGGCTGGTTATGAGGCCTTGTACTGCAACATCTTACAGGTCTAAGACTGGTTATGTTCAGTTGCTTTGGAGGTTTACTGGCTTCTGTAGCATCCTGGATAAAAGGCTGCTTATGTGGCTGTGGAGTCATATTGCATTGTGCCACAACTGATACCAGGCTGAAGCAGGCTGCTTATGTGACTTTTGGCCTGAAGGTATACATTAGCATCCCTCAACTGATGCAAGGCTGCTTATGAGGCTTTGGGGGTGTACATCAGTATCCCACTCCCACACCAGGGTCTAAGGCTGTTCATGACATGTGACTTCAGGGGTGTACTGTAGCAAGATTCCATCACCAGGCTTTAAGGCTGTATATGGCCTTGGGGGTGTACAGCAGCATCCTCCCACACCAGGGCCTAAGGCTGTTGATGTGGCTGTGGGTCCAGGGTGTGCAAGGGTACAAGACAAGTATGCTTACAAGGTATATAAGGCAAGCAAGCAAGGCCAAGCCAAAACAACAATGAGAAGAATAGTAAAAAAAAAAAAAAAAAAAATGAAGTTCTGTAGCATCAAACTCAACCAATGTTTCCTGGCTTCCTCATAAAGGGGGCAAAATAATAGTACATGTCTTAAGACATCAGTCACTTTATTATTGCAATTGCAAAATTCTGTCTCAATGCTGGTCGTCTTTGTCGAAAGTGGATGTAGTTATTTCGAAACAGTTCCAACCTGCATCGTGTTATATACTAGTGTATTCACTAAGTAAATGAATGTGCTGTAAAGTTGTTCCACTAATGGTGCTCAAAGAGTACAAAAAACTAGTACATAAATAAAATTCAACAATGGTAAAAGTTAAAAAAAAAATTGGTTGAATTTTCTTTAGTTAGTTGAAGTCACAAAATTCAAACTAGTTTAACAAATCAGTCATAATTTGTAGTAAATCAGTTATAATTGTTTTTTCAACTGACTCCGTGATCTAAAGCAGGATAAGAGACAGGTGTCTCAAATAAAGGATTTGTTGAGTGATACAAATGAGACTTTGCGTGAGGAGATTGAGGAGATAAGAGACAACCTGAAATGTGTAAGTGAAGAGCTAAATAGAGAACTTAGGGATAACTGCGAATTGAGTGTTGCATATAGAGTGTTACAGAAAGGTTGCAAAAGGTGTTGAACAGAACATTGCAAAAGTTAATCACAAACAGTGCAGAGTTAAGATTGCAAAACTGTGCCATCAGTGCGAGGTGTTGGCTGGTCATGTCAAGAAGATGGGCCGGTTTCACTACACACTCATTGACCTTACATCATCCCGAGATGATGATTCTGGTGACATCAGCCAAGATGACTCCCAGCCACTCCCTCAAGCTGTCACAGTACCCAACCATTACCCACAAGAAAGAGGCACCCTACACTGTACCAGCATGACCCTACATCATTAGAGATATGATGTTTAACAAGTGCGATGCCTTGATGGGGACCCTCATGATATTGGAGAGGTCAAGTCCTAGCCCCTCCATTTGCTGTCCTAAAAAAGGAGGAAGGAGTGGAGATTGATCAGATGATTCAGATGATTGAGGCTGCCCACACTAGGATTGAGATGAGTGAGGAGAAGAGACAGATCTTCCAGCAGTACATGGAAAATATGTTGAAGGAAGCCACTGCTCAGCAGTCGCTCATCCACACAATGGCAGACAACACAGCAGAAGCCACCCTCCATGGTGCACAAACCCTGAACCCTTTTCCTGATACATGTCCCATAATTCAGACTTTTCCCCCCTTCAGGCAGCTTACTCTGTACAGCAGATCGTTGACAGTATAAATGACCTCAATGACAATCTCAGCTGTCATTTGGAAAAAGTTCATTCCAAATATGAAATGCTCAGTCTACTAGCAGGCTACTAAGTGCAGGTCCTCTGGCAGACTACAGACCCAAGCCTCTGGGCAAAACTTTCAGAGGCAACTTGCCAAGTCACAGATGCATCTTTTGATGACATCACTGTGGAACTTATTGACACACACTTCCCAGGCATAGCTGGTGGTATGTTGGCCCAGTATGTCAAGGAAAGTCCAGTGTCATACTATCAGAGGTTATGGTCCGCCTATCACACTGGCAAGGTGCTAGCACAAGAGATGGTGGACAGAGACCAAATTGAATACAAGACCTTGTTCATTTGGAACATGATTTCAACTGTGTGTGACAAGAGTGAAACCACAGTTTTCCCCAGAACTGACACATTTTAGATATTCTCACAATAATGGAATGTGTCTACCAGCTCTACCTCCAAGATCTGAATTCTGACTCAAAAGCTATGGTGACATGATACAATTCACCAGTGAGCCCACAATCCACTGTACAGTGGATGGAAAGGCCCAGGTGAAAAAGACTGAACCCTCGGATGATAAACAGAACTACAAGATGGGGGAACCACAACAAAAATAGGAACAGGCAAAGAAATTGGAACAATCCCAGTTTTGATGAGAGTGATAATCAGGGCAATAGAATTTATCAACAAGGCCCTTCTTACCATGATGTACTGGCATTGAATAATAATATCCACACACTCCTTGGGAAGGTCCAATCAATGGCCGAGTCCATCCCAAGACAGGTCGTTGCAGCGTTAGCTCTGGTAACCCAGCCCCTGCAATGCCAAGGAGATACTGGAAACTCCTCAGATGAAGCCACACCATGGCCAAATCCTGAGGTCTTGTCCACTGTGATGACTACACTACCAGACCTCCTTGTATTTTATGCAGGACCTGGAAGAGGCCAGGTGAGATCCTGCCAGCCTATGTTTTCAGGAATCACCTGAAGACAGAAGTACTGGTTTGGATTGACAACTACAGGCCCCAGTCCATACTGTGAACAATATCACTAATGACATAAGGCCATGGTCTGGGAAAGCCAAGTGGTTGTTTTGCTAGATACAGGTGTGGCTGTGTCTGTTCAACATGATGAGGATCCTGCTAATTCTTCATAGTCCACTGGATGGGGAACCAGTGCTCAAGGCATAGATGGCACTAGATTGTCAACCGACCACTCCATTGTATTTTCCGCGTTATTGGGTAGCCTCAGTATGAATCACACCTTTGACCTGATGATATTGTGTCATCAGCCCTACATCCTAGGAATTGATTTCCTAGCACTACATGGCTGTGCAGTTGATTTGGCTAATATGCTCTTGATTCAAATCAATGGACAATACCATATGGTCATGACTCCTGATTCTCACATGGTTGCGATTAATGACAAAGAATAATATGTCATAGCTCTATTCCAGACACATAAGTTCTTTAAAGAACTTTTACCCATTCTGTAGAAGCACCTTGATGCCTTTGCAACACACAAACATGATTGTGGGAGAATGCAAACCATCATCGAAATTCCAGGCCCATCACATGAAGAAGAAGACTAATCAACATTTATATAGTGCTTTCACAGTTGCCTCCCCAACAGTGACATTTCACCAGTGAGGTCCCCCACAGCGAGTACAGCATCATGCCACTGTGGGAGACCCACTGGCACAAGGTGCTGTCTGTTGGGGGTCCTGCACTCCCACCAATCAGCTCTGACTCAGGTTGATAATCCTAAGAGGGGTGTGGGGTACAACCCCGCATTGATGATTCAGGGTGTAGCCCCTAGAAAACACAGTCAGCCTGTGAGACTGGCATCTGACTGCAGAATGCAGTTGACCTGCTGGTGTCGCTGACGGGGCGTTTGACAAAAATTTTGTTGAGCGCACATCATGGATCCTGCTTTTCATACACAGTGTATCTCAAAGAGCTTTACAAGCAATGCTAGACTGGTAGTAAAGTGACTGAATGTGTAGTAGCGGACATATCGCACATCAACACCCACACACAGCCTTTTCCTGCAGAGGCCTTATCATCACTCAAAAAAAATCAGTAACTCCTTAAGCAAAGTGTTATCTGGCCTTGTGTCTCAACTGCCAACATGCCCATCTGTCCAGTGAAAAAGCCCAATGCATCTTGGAGACTCACTATTGATTGCTTGAGACTTAACCAAGTCACTCCTAGCTACTCTCCTACTGTAGCCTCCTCACGAGATGTGCTCAAACTGCTAAAATCAGATCATAGGTGGTTCAGTACTCTTGACACCTCCAATAGGTTTTGGTCACTGCCCCTTGCTGAGGAAAGCCAATACAAATTTGCTTTCACCTTTGAGGGTCATCAGTACACTTGGATCTGCCTATCTCGGGGCTTTCACAACAGCCCCTCCCTTTTCCATCTGCACATGATAGATGCCTTGCAGGGTTTCACTGACCCCACAATGCCTTCTGCAGTATGTGGATGACTTACTATTGGCAACTGTCACCAAGGAGCAACATCTTGACCTCCTTGATGAGTTACTGACTCTCCTACAAAGAGCAGGCCTCAAGTGCAATCCTGCAAAAGTACAACTGTGCCAAAAGCAGGTTATCTTCCTTGGTCTGTGAATCACAGAACAAGGCAGAAGCCCAGCCTGGAAGAAGATCCAAGGCCTACAAGATTTGCTACTTCCTACCTGTGTGGCAACACTCAGACATTTCATAGGAATGGTCAACTATTCCAGGGATTTCATTTGTGAGTTTGCACAAAAGGCCGCCCCCTCTGTATGAGCTCCTGAAAAAGGATGTTCCCTGGACTTAAGGTACCATTCACACATATGCTGTGACCCTTCTGAAACAGGCCTTGGCCTCTGCTCCAACATTAATTAACCCTAATCCAGCTTTTCCATTCAATCTGGAATCTATTACTTTAGACATTGCCACATCATCAGTACTTGCTCAAATGGTTAATGGCACTTTCAGATCTGTTGCCTATGCTTTGCAGATGTTGTCCCCAGTAGAAAAGAAGTACAGTCTATGTGAAAGAAACCTCCTGGCTACCTACTGGGCTGTCAAGCATTTTCTGTACATCACTGGGTATTCACCCATCATTTTGCATACCAACCACACCCCCACAAACGTTCTGCTGTCAGACAGAGTGAAGGATGGTTCAGTGTCTAATACCGACTGACTCACTGGTTTCTTCTTCTCCATGACCATGACATACAGGTCCACACTGCCAAAATGCCCTCAATTTTAACTCATGGTCTTCTGGACCAAGGAGATCCACATGATTGCTCACTCCAGCCTCATGATTTGCCTGACCAGGAACATTTCTTCCCTCTACTCCAAAACTCCTTACTGACATTTCCCTATGTCAAGTCTTTACTGATGGCTCTGCCTTGAACTACCAAAGAGAACAGATAGCTGGATTTGGAGTGCTCATCATGCACCCAAATGGTAATACAGTACACACTTCAAAATGCAGCAGTGTTGTATCTTCTCAGTATGCAGAACTGGCAGCTGTGGTCTATGCTCTTGAACTGATACAACATGGTACCACAGATACCAGCATCTTTACACTCTAACTGTATCTGTTGCTCTCTGACTGAATTTCTACCATTCTGGGAGAAGAACTCCTTTGCATCTTCTGATGGTACACCTGTGAAATACAAAGCACTCTTTGTATATATTTACAAGTTGACTCAACAGTTTAAACACAAACTGTTCATCCACAAGGTGAAGGCCCATTCAAAATCTGACCCATGCCATGTTTTCAGTGTTCAAGCTGACACTCGTGCAAAAGAGGGTACTCGAGGGGGGGACACATGGGCTATGGCTCACCCTGTGACTTGGGCAGCTGTACAAGTAGCAGCCACAAGGAAGAAAACTAAATCTTTTGTGCCACTGGACATGCCCACAGCACAAAATCTGCCCTCAACTTAAAAGAAGTGTTCAGATTTCTAGACAAAGGAACTGAACAAGAACTGCTGACCCACAGCCCTACAAAAGACATGCAGACAAATTACATCTATCGCATGACAACAAGTTGATATGGTGTCAACTTGATGACCTGGATTACAGGTTGTAGATAGTTTCTGAAGCATTGAGATCTGAGATCATTCATCAGGTCCATGTAGATAGTTCCCAAAGCACTGAGATCTGAGTTCATTCTTCAGGTCCATGACACCCTGACTGGTGGACACCAGTGGGTGGAAAATACAGTCCAGAGACTGATATCTGTGGATTGGTGGCCAGGCATCACTAGAGATATCAAACATCACATCCAAAACTATCTAATTTGTGTGCAGAACAATTCTGCCCAACCAAGAGAAATGCTAAATTACTTCCCCAGAGACAATGTGGTCACTGGCATGGAATTCAGATTGATTTTATTGGTCTTTTGACCAATACCAGCTAAACAATATGTATGCACTTGTGATCATTGACCTATACTCCAAATGGGTCGAGGCTTTTCCCATTCGATAATGCACTGCAAAGACAACTGAAAAAATCCTGGTAGAACAATCGTTCTCCAGGTGGGGCCTAATTCTTAAGGTAGACTCTGATCAAGGAACCAGCTTTACAGGTGAAGTGATACAAGAAACACTCAAACTTCTTGGTGTACACAAGAAGTTCCACAACCCTTACCACCCAGAATCTTCAAGTCTGGTAAAGCAAATACTATCCAAATTTATCAAGGACAATCCCAAGGATTGGGATTCCCTTTTGCCTTTACTCCCTATGGCAATTAGGGATACTCCTTCAGCCACCACCCAGTGTACACACTTCGAGGTGATGACTGGTTGAACTATGAGATTACCTGAACACCTGTTGCTTGATCTGAACACACCCACTGGAGACAGAGTGTCTTCAGACACATATGTTGCAAAACTGAGATAACATCATGAAGACCCACTTGTATGCTGCATACCATGTGGGCAAGACCCAACAGCAGCCCAAGATTCATTTTGACAAACACACACAAGGTGGACTGGCAAGTCGGAGATCAGATAATGGTACTCAGATCTGCACATCCCACTTAACCCTTCTCTAATAAGTGGGAAGGACCCTACTCCATCATTAACAAACTCAGTCCTGCAGTCTACCAAGTTAGACTTATCAGTCAAAAGAAACCTACTGATAAGTGGCTGCATGCCAATCAGCTAAAATTGGATAAAGTCGACTAATTACTTTTCCTAACCCCACTGGGTGGAATTGTACCTACTGACATTTTTCTTTCTTCCTTACAGGTATACCAGCAAGACGACTATCTTACTATTGTTCCTCACTGCAGGAATCTTTCCAGTTCATTCACAGGATGCAGCACAAGCCACATACATCAGGCTACTTCGTCAACACCTGAGCCACCTGCACATCCACACCTTGAGCCACCTGCATATGTACACCTTGATCTACCCCACAACCTTTGCCCACATAATGCACCTTGCTCTACCATCACTGAAGGAGTCAGCATTGATTTTCCCAACAAATTGACCACTGTTCAGGAAGGCATGGATGCCTACCTGACTGCCATGGATGTGGCACCTGATAAATCATCCCTCCAAATTGCAAACTGGCAGTAATAGACAGATACTTTCTGTTGCCCATCTTTATAAAGGCACATTCAAGGCTGGTCCAATACTAGAATCACCCAAATGGTACCCTGTCCATTCACCAAGCTAATTACAGACATTCTGGTTTATATAATCTTACTGCTCTGACTGATCCAACTTTTTGTAATAAGTACCCAGAAGACTCTGCAAGAGACTTTTGTATTCACAAGTGTATGGCTATGTTCCTGTCTGTAGTACCCCCTACTGAAGTAAAACTTACTGGTTGCCCTTCCCATGAACCTGGTCCACCTAGTGGCCTTATTGCCACCTCCCTTCCAGGCACACTTGTGAACAATGTGCAATTTATTCACGTTTCAGTTATTTTTAATCTTACCCATTGGAATATAGCTGAATTTGGCATGTGTTCCAAAATTAACACTTCTAGATTTTCAGCACTGTGTTATTAGATAGTTTTGCTGCTTTTCAGACATGCACACTAGACCCTGTGGCTGATCCACATACCATCGTGACATTATTCAGGTCTAGACCTAATTCTCATAATAGAAAGTTTCCACATCACTCAGGAGGTATGTCACTGCTGTTACTGGTTCAACTGGCACCATATCCAGACTCTTCAGATCTAGCATGTCCATCTGAAACAGGGAAGACATTGCCACCATTAAAAGCCAAACTGTTAAATTCCAGACAGGCATGAAGAATGATGTTTTGCCACCCTTATTGCATGGTGTAGATGGGCTTAGTCAGGAAGAGAGGTACACTGTTTACAACATGCACAACATTTACAATAGTTTTAATGAAACTAGGAGTAAGATTAATGCACTTGTTTTCCAGAATAATAAGGAGGCAGACAAGTAATATATTGCCAGGGAACTCTTATGATCTGCTTATGGCTCTTATGTCATAATCACTGTCAATAATCTTTTCCGGGATTTGGAATCTGGATATATTCCAGATATTATTCATGATAGGTGGTTTGCTAAATGGCACTGTTCACATTGTAGGCCTACTGCTAGTATTACAATGTGTATGTCCAGATCTATTACTATACCAATGTCTACTGCTAGAAGTCTAGGTTATGCCACAGGCCATCCCAACAGGGGCCCATGTTACACTGCCAACTGCTGCACCATCCATGATACGATGCTCATTACCATCACTGTATCTTTACCATGCTTTGATCCAGAGACTGCAATTTTTGACAGACTGGCCTCCCTTTATTCCATTGGGCATCTTGACGAGGATATTTACTGACAGAGGATCAACCTTTCACCTCTTCTGGTCTTCCATCATACCCTGGAAGCTTGGGTGGTGCCTCATCCTGACTGTTGTGCCAAAAAGGGATACCACTACTTACAGTATGTTGTTGTGACGTATTCAACATCATCAAGCCAGTTTGTGGATACTTACCAGACAGCATTAATTGGTCTTTTACTTTGGACTCAGACATTAACTTAAATGAAACTGGTACCCCTAGGGCAACAGCATCTTCACCTTCAACTACATCATTACCAGTGAGCAACACTGGACACCTTTACTAGAACTATGCTGATGCGGTTCATTGCTTCACTACAAGACTCACAAATCAGTCTTTCACCTGCTCAATTCAATTGCAAAAATGGAAGGCTCCTGCAATAAAAATGTCATATAATTCTGATGGGCAGCACTGTGTGGTAACTCATCATAAATCTTTTTCCTATGGGTCAAAAACCTGTGATAGCAATGTAACTCCTAGGCGGAGCTATCCCAAGGGATACTACCCCTGCCTGTCTGACTAGGCACAGGATGAGGGGCCTGAGTTCTGTGAATGGGTGCCTTCACCCAAAGGAATGATTTTGGGGTAAGGTAGCTGCTCTGGGTACAGCCCTCCAGGACACTGATATGCCCCTCTGACCCCTCTAGTGGCCTACACTGGTCAGCAAATAACCAATCACAGTTAACATCAGAATACAATATTGAACCCACACTTGACACACTTACCACCAGGGCTGGATCAGCTGCACTGGCCTGGAGACCCACTGTAAAACAAGGCCTGCAATAAAACAGTGCAATGGCAATACAGTATCCCTCCACAAGGTACACAATAGCCAGGTTAAATGCAGAAAGAATAGATTCTGATTTATTCAGGGGACTCAAACAAGGGTGGGGCAGCAATCTGGCAGTTGATTTCAGATCTGATTTAGCAAGGTTAAACACTAAGAGTCCCTCTAGCACAGTCGTACACGCTCTGGGTACCAAGTTGTTATGTAGGCTAGACTAAAGCGTTGTCCGGGGTAGGCCGGCATTGCAGCTGTTGTTGGGGCCCTTAGGAAAGAAAACAACAACATGCACTTTAACCCACAATTTGTATTCCAGAGCCGGATGGCTCAGTTCATAATGATCAACCACAACAATTAAATCAGATGACATACATTGATTTGAGCTTTGTTGCAGGGAGCCACCCTGATGTTTACTCACACTACCCAGAACAGGAGGCAGAATTGACGAGATGAAGACCTCAGGATGGTATGCTAGTTTGCCAGGGGAAGCAGGGCCCACACAATGCACCTTGGTGGTTGATCCTGTTTGATGGTGTTATGCAGGGGCGAATCCCAAGCGGGTCTTGTTGGATGGATCTCTGTCTTGTGAGTGGCAATCTAAGCCTAGGTGGTGAGGCTCAGACCAGGTAAACAGTTCAGATTTCAGTCTGGTTTGATGCTGGATGCAGCTTCAGCTAGCATGACACATTCAAGGGTGTGAGGAACCAAATCACCACTCACACTACACATTCAGCCGATTATTGTAAAACATACCAGATACCACAGTTTGGATGACAGTCTGGTTTCAATTAGGCAGTGTCTGTGTGCAAACTGTATACTCTGCGGTTCTGTCCAATTTTCTGACAGGCCGATTTCTCCAGAAGCAAGTCTTCTGTCCACACCAGGTGAATTTCACTCCTTCACAATTCTGGATTCCAGTCACAGTAACAGCAATTTTGGATAAAGTCCGATATTAGATTGCAGACTTCTTCACACGAGAAGATGGTAGCAGGCAGGCCAGACACAGCCTTCCCGCCGATTCCCCGCTGCTACTATGCAGGAGCAGCTACTCGATTTACTCGAGCTGTTCACTCTGTCAACTCCAACTCCACACTGACTCACTGCTGCAGGCAGCACTGGGATTTCCAGTGATCCAAAAGTTCAGTTGGTTGATCCATCTGTCTGTCACAGAAACAGCTCCCCTCCAGGTCCATTTAGGTGCCAAACAGTAAAACTACAATTCCTACTGAAATTCACCCCCACAAGACCCTGGGGACAGTCTCCATTTAAGGTCCACAAAGGTACTGATTGGTCCAAACTGGCAGTCCAGAACAAAAGGGTGGTGCTTAGCAGAAAGATCATGCTGCAAAAGAAGGCAGGTTAGACAAACTACTATATTATTATTAGTAAAGCAGACAATCAGCAAACAATCACAGATCCTAGTAGGGCTTCCTCTGTGCAATTAGTGATGACAGAATAAACAGCTTTATTGCAGCCAGGAGGACTCAAGCCTGAAACTATTTGCCCCCCAGACTAATTATTACCTACGAGATAGATACCTCTTAAAGAGACAGCACAGAGGCTAACAGGGCACTACAAGCAAGCACTTTTAAACACCTTAAACACAGAATGCAAGCCAGGCAGTGGGTATTAGGCAAGCCCAGGAAGACATTTTAGGAATCTTATTTTGTAGAGGGTTACATCAAGTTTCCTATTTTTGTTTTATTCATCATCAAACTACTGTTATTGGTCACACTGTGATTACTCCTGTTCCCATCCCAAAACCAGAAGTTACTGCCAGTGATCCTGAATATTTGCTTGCTCTCTCAGTATTTACCTACCTTTAATGTCCACATTGACCCTTTGACATTATCTCTAAAAAAACTCTTTTAGATAAAAAGGATAGCCATCTCATCTACTGTACATCAGCAATAATATCTCCACAGCTGGAGACGCCCCTACCATCATTATTCATCATGGTGATTTGAGTACCACACTTTCCAATACCTGGTTAGAGTTAACCTTTAAAGATTTTGCCATTATACAACTAGTTTTGATTATATTTTTGATACTAACTCTTTGCTGTCTACGGCGCATTGAATAGCCAACACTGCCATCATGCAGATTTATTTAACACCGCACTTATTTTCTGTTTTATGTATAAGACTTTGTTCTCATTTTAGCTGATTTTACACATTTTGAATATCTTTAGATATTACTGTGGAGCCACCTAATGTTTAGTCAGTAGGGCTTATTTTATGCATCTAGTCCATTTTGGAAAGTAAAGTTACCAAGGTTATTATCAGCATATATAGGTAACTGCATTACATTTTCCTCCTGAGACCATCTTCATCTCAGGGGTATTGGAAACTCTGGCTCCCAGTGTCTATATCAGTAAGACTCTAATTAGGGCAAATGTCTGATTTTGTGTAATAAAGAAATATAATAACTGGTTTCTAATTTTTAACATAGAAAAAGCAGGTTATAATTCTGTCATTACAACCAGCTGGTTATAACGATATTCTCTTTTCTAAGTAAAACTGTAAGTTGCAAGGCAAAAAAAAATAGGTACCAGAAATTATACAAAATAAAACATGGGTAGCCAGTTAAAACTCAGATTTTACACACACCCTCAGGGTGGGATGTCTTAATAAACCCCTTGAGCTTTTATGTGGCATCCCACCCCTCTGAGGATGTAAAATCTTCATTATAACTGGCTATCCATCCATCATTCTCTGTTTATTATCGCATATGTCACTTGATGGTTGTTTCTTTTGCTGGTTTATTACCACCAAGAACCTTAGCAGGGCTTGGCACCCTGACACCATGCATCTGGGTTTGTGCTGGGGCAATGTTTTGGTCATCTGGCCCCAGATCTTTTGTTTGCTGGTCCATTGTCCTCCTGGGGCTAAGTTAAGTCACAGAGGATTGTATTTACCCTTGGCAGAAAAGCAGGACCGGAAGACTTCTGATCAAAGCTTATAAAATCTTTAACATGTACTGCAGGCTATTGAATTTTCCACTGTTGCAGTCCTGCACCCATGGCAGCCACAGGGATTCTGGGATTTGAAGTTATAGAAGATGTCAGCCTTAAAGTAAACAACATTAGTTTGATACAACCTACTACATTACAGAAAACAGTAAGTTAAAAATGTTTTGCACATAAAGTGCAAATTAGAATAAACCTCACACTTGGATGTGAGGCCTTTATGCCCCAAATTCAATATATTGATGTTTGCTTGTCCCCACAGAATATAATTAGATTCTAATTTAAATGGTTTAGCAATTACATATATTTGATAGGACTTTTAATTTAAGAAAATTATAGTATGTAATGCTCCATTATTTTTGTACTATACAACAGGAAATGTAAAATAAAAGTTTTCAAAAGAATCGCGATCCACTGCACTTTCACTTCCATTCATATACTTGGTCATTGCATGAATGCCACTTTGTAGCACTTTCACCCCCCACACACCACTGTTTGTACATTGCTTGCAGTACCAGTGAACAGAATAGCACTTCCACTGTGCTTTACTCAGATACACTTTATTGGAGCTGCTCCATTGCACTTTACACCCCTCCTCCTGCTACACACGTTGGAATCAATGACCTCTAGCACTCTGCCCTTTCATTTGACCACTTTGACTCCTGCTTCCTACATGAGCTCCTATCGTAGTATCTGCTCATTCTGCACTGCACTTTTTGTGCCACCTATTAGGTGGTAACCTACTTGTTTGCACTTGCTGCTTAATGTATTTTTTTTAACCTGTACTTCACACTTGCCTCCACCAAGGGAAAGCTTTGTATTGTGTTTCGTGGCATTGTCATTACACTGCTTATCTACCTGTACCTTGTTACTCATATCTGCCTAGTACATAGACTTGTCTTGAATCTCATGTATCCTAGTTTTGCATGTCTCATTGTAACTTAATTGTAACTTCTCATTACCTGTATTTCATGTTATTTTACCTCCATCCCCCCTCTCTCCCCTGGGTCACACTTGGAATCAAGCCTCTGCTCAGTGTGCCTCTTCTGGTTACCAGCTTTTGAATAAATAAATAAACATTGCCAACAGCACTTTTAAACAGAAAGGCCATTCTGTGCCTTTCACTCCCCAACCCTACTCCCAACTGTTAGACAATACCAGTAGCGCCCAGTAAACAGAATGTCCATTCTGCTACACTTTCTTTAACCCCCCCCCCATTTGCACATTATTGGCAGTGCCTGTAAACAGGTTGTAAACTGACCAGCTATAAATAAAACAAGTGTGCCAACAAAAAATTTGGGAAGATCCATTATTGGCTTGTTGAAAAGGGCAATTCTGTTGAGACTGGTGTGACTGTATTACATTTATAATTATAGCACCTCTGCCTCCTGTCCCACCCATTCCCTTTCTTGTGTTGATGCTGCAAAGAAGGTCATTTAGTTTGTGTCATTCTGATACCAGTGGTGGAAGTATGGAGGACCAAGGGTAACTCAATTCCAGAAGTAAAATTAAAAAGTCTGACTTAATTTCAAGAGCAAAATGGAGAAGGATTGCTTCTGTGTGTGAAATGTACTCCACAACCAAAGGTATACACTAACTAAACAAAGTGCAACAGTGCAGCATAATGAGGATATTTGTCTTCAGACACTGTCAGGTACTATACTTTTGATTTTAGAGCAAAGGTGGTGGCTTCCCCCCGTGCTCTTTTTCATTTCCAATACTGTCTGAGACTAAGCAGTGCAAGCTAGCAGTGGGTGTTAAATGTTTATTTTCTGCTACTTATGTGAAATCCTACAGGACTGCAAGCTTTGCTCTTTATCACTTGCCTTCTGGTGTCCAGCTTATCCATCAAAATTCTTCTGAACTTTCATATGAGAGAAAGCATTGGAGTCTGTGAATGCAGGCAATTTGAAATAAAAAAAAATGTAAAAAACAGTTTAGGAGATCAAAATGGAGAAGAGATCTCTTTAACTCACTCAAGAGAAAACACCCAGTTTCTGTTAACATAGTCATATTTTTATTTTCACATTTGGGGGAAGAAGCAAACATTTATCTTAGGAGGGAGAGACTTTTTTTTTGTGGGGGGGTCATATCCTTCAGAATGTCCTCCCTTAGACCATTAGACAGGCATGCACCCTAGATGTGTTTAAAAACAGTTCAAAATTCATATGTTCTTACAACCGTTGGACCTTTTTATTCTTCTCATTTTACATGTGCCTTTTTTGATGTAGCTGTTGTTTTTATGAGGAACCAGATGATATGTTTCATGTTTGACTGGTGCTGTGTACTTTTTATATAGTTTTTCCCATTCTTTTTTGCATTTATCATTTGCTTGAAGTGATGCATTTTGTACAGTGTTGTGTAACTTTTCCAAAGGGCATTCTACAAAAAAAGAAACACTATGTCATTGTTCAGTAATTAATCTTTACTGCTCTATTGCTGACCCATCTGTGCTTGTCATTTTGAGAGGATCCTATATAGTAACATAATAACTTAATTATTGAAAGTCAGAAATGACACTAGGTCTATCATGTCCCCCACCCCCGCTCATCAGTAGGAATGAGAAAAGTATTCTGTGCAAACATGTTCTAATTCATAGAGATTCCCTACCCATTCTAATAAGTAGGGTGCCCAGTGATTCCATCAGTAAGCAGAAATGTGTCAGTGCATATCTTCAAGGCTTGGACTGTCTTCTTACCCACTGGTTCCACTGGAAGGTTGTTCCACTAGTTCACTATCTGATGAAAGAAAAGTGCATCCTAATGTAACCCTTTAATTTACCACCTTGGAGCTTAACAGTGTATCCCCGAGTCCTGTTGAAGGACACCATATCAAATGATATACCATTGTAACAGTGATGCTTTCACAGTGACACTGTTACAGCTATAACAACCCTTCGACACCTGCAGTGTTGACTGGGTTGCTGGAGTGATGACCAAGTCATCGACTCTGGAGTTTGACCACTCTTCCCCGACATCCACACCTCCTAAAGTTGGAATCCACAAGTCCAGGGGGTTGTGGGAGGCACAGCACCCCCGCACATACATGAGACCTGCTGAAGGACACCAGATCAAAAAGGTATACCATTGTAACAGCAATGTTTTCACAGTGATGCTGTTACAGTGATACCAACACATCGACACCAGCAGTGTCAACTGGGTTGCCGGAGTGATGACTGAGTCATTGACTCCAGAGTTTGGCCTCTTTCCCAAGACATCCACCCTCCCCCGGAGTTGGAATCCATAAGTCCAGGGGATGCAGAAGGCACAGCCCCTCCCTGTATGTACACTGAATGGGTGTTGATGTACTCTCTGGATTGAGTCCAGATCGGTGGTGTCAGGGATGTTGGTGACCATGTGTTGCTGTAGGGGAGGTTGCCCACATTCCTGTCATCACAGCATAGTGGAACCAATCAAATATCTCCATACATTCAATTTCATTGGTACACTTGAGTATGCATAAGACTGAGTTCATGTCCTCTCAGTCTCCCTTTTCTCAAAGTGAACATGGTAAGACCTTTTAGTCCTTTTCCTGTCCATCATAAACAGTCAATCAAACAACTGTTGATATGCTAAAGTGCTACTTTATGCAGATGATACTGTGCATTTCAGTGCCCGTGATATCCAGCCTATAAACTGCCTTCTACAAAGTGATTTCATGGAAATACAGTGATGGTTCTTGGGTAAATGCCTTGTCTTAAACAACCAAAAATAAAATAAATAAATAAATAAATAAATGGGAACTGCACTGAATTTGCAAGACATTTTTTGCTGTAGAAGCTATTTTTAAATACTGCTTACAATTCTGTTATTGTTCAATCTATACAGTCCTATTAGTAAACTCAGAGGTTGTTTTTGATTTATACTCTAGTGCTACGTGCCATTTTAGAAAATGGGTAGGGAGAATTCTTGTTTTTGATTGGCTAATACCACCACCACCTAGCCAGTCCAGCATCTACTAACAGAGATCAAGAAATAAGGAGTCCCAGTTTCTGATTGCCTGATTACATTTGAATATTACTATGCCAATGGAATCTGCTATTTAAAGTGGCCTCCATTGGTGTGGCTTGGCCAAGCAAGATGGCAGCTGGGTTTTAGCTGAGCTCTCATGGGTACCAAATAAAATCAGTGAAATAATTAAAAATGTGCTTAAGAATGTCCCAGGATATAACACCTATAACCAATTACTTAGTGATATGTAGCGATCAAAAAACCCAAAACGAACAAACAAAAAAACAACTTTGTAATTTCAGCTTGTTACAGATGTTATAAAGTTGACAGTTCTACCAGAGACTTGCATGAAGGCTCAGACTATGACAGTGGCAGGAAGTTGCATCTTGGGCACCTCAGACCAAAGTTATTCTCCAATCGCACTGCCTACCATGATCAAGAATCTCCAGGCAGAAATGGAAGCAGGATTTGCAAATGTTTCTGCCCAAATCATGCATCTACAAAACATCATTTCTTGGCTCACCAAAACAACTGCTGCCCACACCGCCCACTTAGAAGAGGATGAGAAGAGAATCAGGGAACTCAAAGACATGGTAGCCAACCTGGCAAGGGATCACAGAGAGCTTTGGCAACAGGTGGCAGCCCTGTTAGAAAAATCAGATGGTCAGGAAAATTGGCCCAGATGTTTGAACTTAAGGCTAGTGGGGGCTACCAGAGGACATTGAGGAAAATGCCCCAGAGAGCAGCATCCAGAAATGGCTCATAGACCAACTACAGTGAAGGCCATCAAGTCGAAGCCCAACTCTACAGAATTCTGCAGTAGAGTTACTGCAGCAAACAATGTAGTTTCAGTGGGAGTTAATCCTTTTTGTCATGCAGGAAACCTGTGATACTGTGCTTCATCCTGGTGGGCTTCACCGAAGGTATGCCATCAGATGCAGCTAACTTTAAAACAGAGAAGGCTCAGGACTGGCTCATAGCCCAAGCCAAGAGAGAATCAAGACATTTCCTAATCGAGCTTCCATGAGTACCAAGATAAGGAATGGGTGCTAAGAGCTACAAAATCTCATGGCCTCTTCAAGCTAGAGGAAGGCTCCATGATGGTATTCCAGGACTTTAGCAGGGACTTCCAGTTAAAGTGACATCAATTTATCAGAGCAAAGTTCACCCTGCATCTTCAAAGGTAGGAGTTTGCCTACCTTTATCCACTCAAGCTCTGTATCACCAAGCCAGGGAGATCACCGAGAATCTTCTTGGCAACATGCAAAGCAGAGGAGTATGTGAACCATGAAGAGGCAGAAGTGGAGGGGTGATCTGGGGTACGCTGGACAGCACTAGGTACAGTACATAATCAGGTTCTTCAGCTCTGCTCTGATGTTGCTCTACTGTGAAAGCCTATGTCTAGTCCACTCGAGTTTCACTGCAGTGTTCCCCAGGTATCCTGCTCCTGGAGCCTGTTGATACTTGAACTGCTAGACATCTTCCCCCTAGTGCAGTGTAGCCCTTCCATCTATTTCTCACTGATTTGTTCACCCTGGGCCTGTGGCTTGATTCGATAATGGACTGACCTCTGGAGAGAGGTTACTTGTCTGCTGTCCTGGTGTGTTGGATTGACTGTGTTTTGTTCTGAGGGGAGCTGCCATCATGGACTGGTGTTGTCTTTCTCCCCCTGTGTATGGACCGCATGGCTACATGGCAATGAGTGATATTAGAGAACTGGCTTCTGTTAACTGCTGGGGTAGTGGCATGGAGGCAGTGGTCTTTTACCAACTTAACATGGATGCTTTGCTCCGCTGTATCACTTTGAAGGGATTTGCTGTTCCAGTTTATGACCTGTGCTCCCCTCAACCGTATTAGGCTAGCTGAATATAGGATGCGGGTAGCAGCAGAGTGCCAAAAAAAGTTTCCAACACACACAAACCTCTAAAATGGGATAGTAAACTAGAAAAAAAGGAGGAGAGGGAATAAAATAAATTGATAATATAAGATTCAAAAGCAGAAATCAATACATATTCAGCACAATCCAAAAATATGTAGTACAAAAAATTATTATTATACAGTACTTCAGATAACAATGGGAACAAGTGTAGAGGCTGAGAGTAAAATGAATCTCAGTTCTGATAAGAATATTAGCGTCTTTTGAGATAGGGCACAAATCTAACTGTGCATTTAGTCAGGGATATTTATTTGCTCTTAAGGTCAATATCCAAACATTTTCTCTAATAAGAACTAGAATGTGAAGTCACCTCCTCTGGGTGTCTACATACTTTATCTATTCTCATAAATTGAAAGGTATGTGTTTCTTTGACTGGGGCTGTCATAAAATGAGTCACTGTGGCATATGTAATGTCATTTCTTAGAATAGCTCTTATATGTTTGCCATTTCTGACTTTCAGACTCAGTGTTGTTTTACAAATGTAAAATATTCCACAATTAAATAACTCCTTCACTATTACAAGTAATACACTGTCTGATCAAGTATTTTTTCCAATATTGCAATTCTCAAATTTTTCCCCTGTATTATATGTGAACAATAGATGCAATTTTACATCTCATCCATCCTTGTGTTTTTTAACCAGGTGGTAACTTTATTTTCTTTATAATGTCTATGCACCAAAAGATCTTGTAAGGTTGGTGCCTTTTTCTATATACATGACTGCTGTTCTACTACTTTTTTTAAACTAGGCTCTATTCCAAAAATATGTCAATGTCTCTTTAATAGTATTTCAAGTTCTTTTTACTGTTCTGTATAACTTGTTACAAAATTAAACCTCTCTCATGTTTCTCAATTTTTTTGTTTCTCATTTAGCAACAGATCTCTGTCTAAGTGATGAGCTCTATTATATGTTTTTTCAATATTGTTTCTTTTATAGCCCCTGTCTGTCAGTCTTTCTCTTAGGATATCTGCACCTATTTAAAAGCTTGTTTCTGTAGAGCAATTGCATCTAGTTCTCATAAATTGACCTACAGGAATATTCTGTGCTACATGGGGTGGATGGCAGCTACTGGCCAATAAGACTGTGTTTCCATCCATCTCTTTCCTATACATCTCTGTAGCTATCGAGCCATCATCATTTTTATAAGTCTGAGATCTAAAACTCAATATCACTATGACTAACTTTAAAGTAAATTTTAAATTTGGATTTGTTGTGTGTAAGAAATCTAAAATTCTCCTAAGCTTGTAACATCCCTTCCATAATAATAATATGTCATCAATATAGTATTTCCACAGAATAAGTTTTTCAAAGAAAATATTTTTGCCTCTGAAAAACACTTCTTCCCATTTGCAACATATAAATTCACTATGGATGGTGCAGAGTCACTCCATTGCTGTTCCCTTTACCTGTTGGAATAATTCATTGCTAAAAGTGAAGGTATTGAATTTAAGTACATTCTAGTAATTTAATGGTAAAATCTATCGGTAAAAAGTCTCTCTCTTGATTTATTCAAGTAGAATGCTGCAGAATCCAAGGCTCCTTCATGCTGTATTTACTATAGCATGATTCAATGTCCATAGTCACCAAAATAACTCCTTCATCAAGCTTCAAGTTTTTACCACATTTAACACTTCCTTCGTGTCCTGTAAGAAAGATGGCAAAGTTCGGACTAATGGTTTTAGATAAGTCACAATATTGAGATAATGGTTCTGTTAATGAGTGAATCCACTGACGATTGGTCTCCCAGGAGGTTTTTAGTGTTTATGAACCTCAGGAGAATGTAGAAAGTGGCTTTGTGGGTTCGAAACTTTCAGAAATTCCTGTGTTTGTTTGTTGATTATTCCTCAGTCAAAAGCTGTGTCCACGATTTTAACCACACTATATTTAAAATCACTCAGTTTATCTTCTTTCACTTTTTCATAGAACATCATGTTGTTTAACTGTCTATAGACTTCTTTCAAATAGTCCACTTTATTCAAGAGAACAACAGCCCCCTCTTTGTCCACTTGTTTGACAATTAATTCAGTATCTTGTTGGAGTGAATTAACTGCTTCTCATTCATTTTTACTGAGATTGTTGAAATAGAGGGAATGTTTTATCCTAAAAACTTTTTTCTGTCTGTTTCAACCAGTTCTTTAAAGACATTTATGCTGCACTCATGGGAGGACAAAAAGTAGAGGGCTTTTTAAATGTTAAGAGTGGCATCTCATTTTCTTGTCCCGTTTCTTTTGCTAAAGAATACTTTTAAAATCAACTTATGACAACTTAAACTTAAGTCTGTTAAGGTCTGTACTCTATCCAAAGTTTTCGTTGGTGAAAAACTCAATCCTTTCTTAAGTAGATTGCATTCACTTTCTGTGAGTACATGCTTAGACAAGTTTATGACTTGTGTAATGTTACTGTTACAGGGGCTCACCTCCTCTGACGACCTCTCCCACGATAGTTCCTTCTGCGTTGTGTTCCCCCTCTGTTGTATCTCATATGGAAGGCATGATTTTCTTCTCCTTCCTCTCCTTGTTCTCGTTGAAGTCCATTTCCTCGGTCATAAGCTTGGGCTACTGCGTGGTAGTTGTGGGCTGTATTGAGGTGTATTGTAATTGTTGTAGCTCATGGGGGCTGTGGGTCTAAGTGTTGTGTTCCTTTTTGAAAATAATGTTCCTGATTTAATACTTGTCCTGATTCATTGTTATCTGTGCTGTATTCAAACAAAACATTTTTATTAACTTTTAAAATAGTTTTTAATTTCTTCTGTTTCCAATTAAAAATATGTCATCTTTCAAACTCTCCTTTATCTTGTAAAAATGTGGTGTGCTTTATTCTCTGTAAATCTGTATCCAATTTTGAAATAGAATCTTTAAGTCTTTTATTTAATTGATTAAATTCTGAATGTGTTCTGAATTTAACACTTCAATCTCTTGTCTTTTAATTTCTTTTTGGATATCATCTTCTTTCTCTTTGCTGTATCTGATAATCAATGTCAACAACTTAGTACTCACTTCAATAAGATATTTTCCCACTCTTTCATAAAATAACGTTATCTGTACCACATGTGAGATTCTTAATAAGTGTAAGCCCTGGGGATGCTTTGACCTGTAGACAGGCTTCTAAGTTAATGTGGTTCCAACAGAGCCATCTAAGCTGGTGTGTGGATTTTTCCAATTCTCTGAATACTTCCAACAAGGATTGGGCTTCAGGGGCTACATTTTCCATGCTGATGTCTTCATTCAAAAAAGGATTAACTGTAGCTGAAGTTTGCAAAAGCATGTCCATGTATGCCAACGGGTTCTCATGTTACTCAGTAGCATTACTCGTTCACGCAATAGCGGGATTTAAATTTGATGCATTATTCTGTGACATGGTGAAAATAGTAAAGTCTGCCAAATTCAATAGCTTGTAAAATAATTTACAGACACTGCGTATACCCTCAGGTTTTATGAGGGAAAGGTATCAAGCCCAGAATTATTTCTAATCAATTATAGATAAAAAATGCAGGCTTCCTTTCCCAACCCATGCATGTCACTCATAAACTGTAGCTTTTGTCCAAATGAGTGCACATTGGGACGTGGTGCTTAGAAACTACAAGCCTAGAGTGCCAAAAAAAAGTTTCCAGCACACACAAACCTCTTAAATGGGATGCATCCAATAAGATTCAAGTAGTAGATTCAAAATTCATCCATATTATAATAATCCTTAATAATAATAATACAATTTATTTTTATGGTGCCTTATCCAAAACCAAGGCACCTCACATTTTAAAACACTAATCATATTAAAAACTAAAATATACCATAAAATCATAGACATATCATAAAATATACAGGAAACTCAATTATTAAAAGCCTGAAGCCACAGATGGGTCTTTAAAGCCTGCTTGAATGACTCCACAGTTGCACACTCCTGAATCCAATGGGGTAGAGAATTCCAAAGGGTAGGCACAATGAACTCAAAAGCTCTTGTGCCAGAAGATTTTAAACATACCCTTGGAACCTCTAGCAACCCTGCCAGATGAGTGGAGGGATCGACCGGCTGGTAGGGAGTCAAGAGCTCTTCAGGTAGTCCGGCCTAATCCGCAGTAGGCTTTAAAAGTCAGCAAGCTGACTTTATAGGTGATCTGCCACTGAACTGGCAGCCAGTGCAGTTCATGCAGTACTGGTGAAATATGACAGATCATACAAAGACTTCGCTAAAAGCCGGGCTGCAGTGTTCTGCACCAGCTGCAAGTGGCAGATTTCTACCCCAGGGAGCCCTAGGTAAAGGGAATTGCAATACTCTAAGTGAGAGGAAACAAAGGCATGGATCAATGTCAGAAGGTCATCAGACGGAACATGGTGCCTAATCCTGGTGATATTCCTAAAATGATAAAAGGAAGTTTTGATGACTGCCAACACCTGCAAATGCAAGGTCAGCCCTTTGTCAAAAATTACCCCCAGGTTACGCACCTGTTCAGAGGTCAAGATTGAGGCGCCACCCAGAAAAATACCCGAGGGCGCACCCTCCCCAACCCCCCTATCCAACGACCTGGATCCACAACCAACACCTCAGTTTTATCTGGGTTCAGCTTTAGCCAACTGGAATCCATACAGTCTTGGAGTTCTTTCAGACAGTTGTTAAAGACTGATACAGCTCCATTCTGGTCAAGTGCAAAAGATAGGTACACCTGGGTATCATCAGCATAGCAGTGAAACCTCAGCCCATACCTTCTTACAGTGTCTCTGAGGGGCAGTATATACACTGTGAACAACACGGGTGAAAGGTCTGAACCCTGAGGGACTCCACATGACAGAGAAGTGGGGTCAGAGGAATAGACCTCTGACACCACTCTCTGAGTTCTTCCCATGAAGAATGATGAAAACCACCTGAGAACTGTTTCCGACAGTCCACAGATGAACCTCAGATGACCCAACAACACCTCATGGTCCACGGTGTCAAAAGCTGAAAAGCGATCTAGAAGGACCAAGATGGAATGGTTCTTCTGATCTCTAGCCATCAGGAGATCATTGAGCACCTGAACCAGTGCTGTTTGGTACTATGTCTCTACGAAAACCAGACTGGAGTGGTTCATAGATGTCATGCATGGTCAAATGGATCTTCTAGTTGGCAAGCCACAACTTTCTCAATAACCTTCCCTATAAAGGAAGGTTAGAGACAGAATCTGTAATTGGCATGTCAGTCTGGGTCCATGGAAGCTTTCTTCAAGAGAGGTGTCACCACCGTCTCTTTCAGAGAGCTAGGAAACTATCGAGACTCCAAGGAGCACCAGACAATCCATGCCAGGACCCAACTGAAACCTCAATACCTTCCAAAATTAGGGACGTAGGTCCAGAATCCAATCTACAGCACATGGGGCACACACTGTGGATGATCTGCCTGACATCCATGAACCCAGATGGCCAAAGGTACTCCAAGACCACCGAGGTGCAGTAACCTCACACTGATCAGTAGCAGTGCCCATAAGAGTGTGCCAGCTGGGTTCTGCCCTGCTATTTCCAAAGAATCGAGCAATTTCATCGCACTCTAATTGTGAAAAAGCTCTTCACACTTGAAGACAGGCTGGGTTGCACAGTCTGTTCACTGTACGGAAAAGCTGAGTTGGTCGATTCTGAGCAACTGCAATTTCCCTGGACAGGAATTCTGCCTTCTTACTGGAGATTGCAGACTGGTAGACTTGATAATGTTCCAACAATCTAAGTCGGTCAGCATTAAGGGTGGACTTCTGCCAGCAATGCTCCAACCTTCGACCTAGTCATCGCAACTCCCTCAAAGTCCCGTCAAACCAGGGAGATCGAGGGTGAAGGGAAAGAGGCCGAAAACGGACAGCGGCAATAGAATCCAAAGTTGTCGAGATGGCAAAATTATAGGCCATCACGAGAGTCTCGGGATCATTGCTGGCAAACAAGGAGGATGATAGGTCAAGAACGGCCATTAGGCTCTGAGAACTTACACCTCGTAAAGGGTGGTACCTGACCATCTCCATAGGGGTAGGCTTACCGGGGGGGTATAAAAACTAAACCCCACGGTGCAGTGATCAGACCACCTGACTGGATCCACCTCCAAATCAGAAGCTTCAATTCCTAGGAGGAAGACTAAGTCAAGGGAGTGGCCATGTCTATGAGTAGCGGAGGTAACCTCCTGTGTCAGGCCCAGAGAAGACATCAACTGGAGGAAGTGTTGTCCAAATTGTGAGAGTTCATCGTTGACACAGGTATTGAAGTCACCAAGAACCATCAGTCTTGGTGACTCCAATGCCATGTCGATGATGAAGTCTGCCACTTCCTGATGGAAGCATTTCCCATCACCAGGTGGATGATAGAAGAGAATGATCCTACAACCTACACCCGTTACAACATCACACTCAAATGACTCAGTCTCCCCAACCATTACACTAGTGAGGTTGAGTTTGGTCTTAAAACAGACCGCCACCCCCCCCCGTGGTCCAATTTCAGATGGTGCATTACTGAGTACCCGGCCAGAACTAAGCCTCCAAAATGGGGCCAGAATTCTCATCCAACCAGGTCTTAGTAATGCAAGCCAGGTTAACTGTTTCCACAAAATCAACAATAATTGCTGTCTTGTTTTTGACCGACCTGACATTGCATAACAACACCCGAGTCGGACGAATGCCTCGTGCCTCCCGAACCACCTGCCGACTCAATTCGATCGTGCCCTTGGGTATGGGAACCAAACATGGTGGACCACATTCTGATTTCCATTTCACCCTAGGGTGTCTCTTGACTCCCACAACCCCGATTTGATGACCCTACTCACTCATCCTCCACTGCTCACCCCATTCCCCCTTCGTGCTATATCAAGTGCTCTACAGTGCTGGTAAACACCAAATTCCAAAGGGGGAGAGAAAATAAAGGATGGAGGGCATGAAGAGCAGAGGGTGAGTAGTGGACTACCGTGGAGGCAGACAAACAGCACATCCTGCACAGACTTAAACAGGTATTCAATTACTACAGAGCTCAAAAAAATCATAACTCTAATTCAAACAAACTTTTAGAAAAAATTAACAACCAAAACTCTACATAAACCACCCCCCTCCCAAATTAACTTAAATAGCCCAGGAAAGCTCTCACCTCCCCTGAGCAATACCAATGCTATATTAATCCCTAGCTCTACTCTCACTAGAACATATGAATTAAATAGCAAAACAACAAAGGGAACCTAAAACAAAATATCAAATAATAAAAGAAAAAGAACATAATATCAAAACTCCAAATCTGTCCAATGATAGATTGCTTACACCTTGATTCTGTTCTCACCAGAATCAAAGAAGAGTATATAACAAATAAACATAACACAGTCTCTACAGATGTCAAAATTAGATTGCTCAGTCCTTAGTTCCACTCTCACCAGAACTAATTTATCAGTGAGCACAGCAATAGTATCTCAGGAATAGATCTTATCCAGAGCCATAATTGTCTGATAGTCTTGGCAGTTCTGATAGCCTAGGAAAATATAGGCAATCCCCAATAACACAGCACAGCACATAAGAGGTGTGCTAAACAGGGACCTAAGGGGGAGCCCCCTTCCAAGGAGACAATTTTAGGTCATGGAACCCAGCCCCCCCTTGGCCCACAACTACAACCCCTAGAAGGACAAGCCCCATGGCATGACCCACCGGGAGTTTAAGAGCACCCAGAGCACCCCTAGGCTCCCCTCAGCGCTGCTAAGTAACCCCTGTCTGGCCATGGGAGACCAGCTCCCCACCCTGTCCCAAAGATATTAGAGAAGACCCCCCTCCCAACACACCTCATCAGGTACTGTTCTATATTAGGGAACCCACACATCCGTTGGATGCACTCTCACCACACCAGCAACTTTTCCACAGCCAACGTCCCTTATGGCAAGATGCTTCTTACAGCCAGTCTCTTCAAAACAATCCAGCTCTGGAAAGTCCAAATATTCCCATAGATCCCATACATGAATCACCACGCAGTTCCCCTTTAAAGTTCCTCATAAACTCAACATGAAAAGGGGGAATAATCATAATGCTGTAAAAATCACTCTCACTAAGTCAATAATTTGCCCATTCACCAGTTCATCAGTCAGTCCCAATGACAGTACTATCGATTGGAAAACTATCCTTCAAAGGGAGAACAAACCCCCCATAATCCCGGTGTTACCAAAATCTTGTTAAAAGTATAAAATAGAAATTTATTCAGGTACACTTGCATTTTTTTGCCATCCAAAAAAAAGAACACAGAACGTCCAAAGTTCCCACTGTCCAAATCCCATTCAGTCCTTGAATAATTTCACCACGTAAGCAGTGGCTAAGAAAGATTTCAGCGTATTAGCAGTTCTAGCGTGTTAATAGTTCAGTAGTTCGGCGTTTCAGCCTTTCAGTTCGTCGAACCGCAATCCACAATCCAAATCGGCGTTCCATCTGTAACGCCACATCTCAGAGTTTTAATGCTTAGTCTAAAAAACAGTCACAAAACAAAATAAATGCAAAACACAATACATACAAAAAATAAATAAAACTTCAGAGCTCAAATTTAAACACAGTTCGGAACAGCTCAGCCCAGGCAGCTCCTTTATCAGAGAGTAACATATCACCTCTAAAGACTCTTAATTTATATTACATTTCACCATGACTAATAATAGCTTTTTTCTATCACATTAATTAATTAAATTAAAATGTTATCACATGGTGAAATGGAATATAAATTAAGAATCTTAAGTCATCTGATAAAGGATGTGATCATCCGAAACATGTTAGATGTAATGTCATACCTGTTTTGAGCTTGAAAGTTTTTAAACTTATTAAAATATGGATGAATTTTAAATCCATGACTTGAATCTTATTGGATCGTCCCAGAGGTTTGTGTGCTGGAAACTTTTTGGCACTCTAGACTTGTAGTTTCTAAGCACCACGTCCCAGTGCGCACTCATTTGGACAAAAGGGTAGCAGCAGAAGTAGCCAGCATTTGAGATATTATGGGACTTCAACCATCCAGGTGAGAAGTTCAAATGCCACTTGTGAGTGTCTCCTCCCACCGACCATTGCTCTTTGCTTCCGACCCATGTGGTATTTGTTGGAGAAAAAGTCTGTTTCACTTTAATGTGTGTTCTTGATTGTCCTGAAATGAGTGAATCTGTATGTTTTATCTCACTATGGCAGTGCCAGAGGAAGGAAATGTCGAAATTTTAAATATTTGTATGTTTCCTGTCAGAGCAAGGAATGTTGAGGGGCTTGACCTGACTGCAGTACTCCATGTGGCCTTGCTAGATGGAGGCAGTCTATTGCTGTAGCAGTGTCTGATGGGTTGCCATGGGAAGCTACCTGTCATCTGCTTACTGGGCAAGAAATGATAGGCCATTATGCACCCCTCGAGTGTGCTTCTCGTGGTTGATGTGAGGCCGTGTGGGTTAAATGGGGCCAGCAGCAATTCTCCTGAGCCCCTATTGCTCTGCAGTGGGCAGACTAGATGGGCCAAGCAGTCCTTATCTGCCATCAAAGTCTATATTTCTATGTTTCAGTGATCCACATTATATAGAAAATGTCAGTATGGTCATGTATAATATTCCCTGTGATCAGCTGCATGACCTTCAGAGTGTGGCATGAGTTGGGGCAGGGGGTAGTTGAATCTGTCTAGCATGCACCGTCTGTGCATGATAGCACCAGGAAAATTAATGTGTGCTTTTTTTTGTGCCTGCGAATAATTGGGAGCCTAGTTCCTTACTTGTATGATTGTCTCTCATTGTGCTCATAATGGGCGTGATGATTAGTATGCACTGCCTCTTGGAGCCTATTCTTGCTGAGTACATGGCACTTACATGGAAGCTGGGTTAGGCAATGGTTTCTTGTGGGCTACCAGTGTTGCAACTCTCTGAAATTGCACTCTGAGTTACTGGCTGAACTGCAGGGGATCTTGCTGGTGTGGAGGTGGGGACACTGAAGAATGGCCCGGATGCAGATTGGCAGATTACAGGTTGCTTGGACCAGGGGGCAGGAGTCGGGGTGGGGTGTTACACAGGGGGTACTTCTGCTTCATAACATGAAGGTGTCACTTAGCAAACTATTCCTGGATATTAGGTTGTACCTGTTTAAATTTGATGGTTCCTTTAATATATACAATTTTCTAGTGATAATTTTTCCAATTCTTATGTATTATTATTGAACTTGATGAGATATGTTAAATGCATTTTTTAAGATTTTCACCCTGCTCCATAATTCTAGGAGCTGGTGATTCACATACACACTGCAGTTCAAATACCGATTTTTTTATTTTCAGTGTATTTTACACAGGATACCCTTTGCACCATTAAAACCCATTCGAGTTGTGTGAAATGCTGGATCTAGCACAAGGTACTGTAGCTCAATCCTAAAAGTGTGGAGGGGGGGAGGGGAAATAAGGGCTTTGCTGTTATTAGCACTTTTAATATGTTTTTGGTTTTTTTTGCTGTTCCATGTGGGGGGATGGGGAGGAGAGTTTGGAAGGCTTGGGATGGGAGAGAAGAGAAGGAGGGAGGGAGAGGATAACCAGGTCAGTACCCCATTGGAGTGCACCTGGTGATACATTCAGAGAAGAAAAAGCAATTTTAGAATGTTCATATCAAGTCAAGCAACCTATGGGGTGGGTGAGTGGGGGATGTGAAGCTGAAGCTACTATTTGTGTTTTAGTTTATATTGGAACAAGCAAGGCACCTACATAATGTTAAAAATCTGACTTGCACATTACTATGGGTTGGGACCTGGTACCTGCGGGGACCCACACAGTGATTCATTAACTTGTTTCATAACAGTTGATTCCCTGAATGTTGTGACCTGGAATGCCAGTGGGTTAAATCATGTGATAAAGAGGAAGAGGTGGCCAACAGAATCAAAAAACTAAAAAATGACTTACTGTTATTGGAGGAAACCCATATGACTCACAAAGGGGTGGAGTGCACACCCGCCTGTGGGGCACTTGGTTCACTTCTAACTTTATCTGAAGAGTTAGAGGGGTGGCTAACTGGCTCTGCCAGGCTTCCTTGGGGGTAGTTACCCGATCAACCATCAACAAACAGGGAAGGTTTATACTTACTAAAATAACACTTGATGGTAATTTAATTTCTGTTGGAGTGGTATATGGGACCAGTGGGGAAGATGGCAGCTTCTTTCACAAACTGGCAATGGAAATAGCACAATACCCTGGCCCTTCGTTTTTAAGAGGGGATATGAACTGCATGCAGGACACAACACATGATAGAGCCATTCCAGGCCCAGTACAGAAATCAAAGAATACTAAGGGGTTGGAAGAGCTAATTAAAATGTTTGCTTTGGAAGATCTGTGATGCCATAACAATCTGTTGGGCCATGAATGCAGTTTCTATTCACATGCTGACCATGCCTATGCAATCAATGATCTACTGCAGGTCTCTATTTCTATGGTGCCCAAGATGACTACTGTTATCTATCACCCAGCTCTGGAGTCTGATCATTCCCCCTTGCACATCAATATTGGCTTGGGAGGTGAGCCATGCACATCTCAACCATGGGGACTAGACCTGCTCCTCCTGAAAGATCACAGATATTGCAAGTCATTGCAATCAGCAATCCTAGAGTTCCTACAACACAAGAGAGGTGACACCTGTCACATCACCCCTGGGAAGCCCTCACTTATATTAGAAGGAAATCTATGGCCTATGCTAAATGCAAACAGACAGGTGAGGTGAAGGAAATGGAAGGACTGCAGAGGAAGATAATGGAGGTAGAGAAACTCCACATAGCAAATCCCTCTCACGCCTACAGTATATAGCCTACTGCAAAAGCTAAAATGGAAATACAATTCTCTGTAGTGCAGCTATTGAGAGGGCCATCATTTTAGGCAATGTGGGGCAGTACTTTGATGATGATAGAAGGGGTAAGCTATTAGCCTGGCAGCTCAGGTGCAAGGTGATGCAAAACAATGTCTCTCAGATCCAGCATCCTGACAGGTGAATGGTCACTGACCAAAGAGAGACAGGGGATGCCTTCAACTACTTTTATAAAGTGTTGTACTCAGCTAAGATATCCTCAACTGTAGAAAACTACCAGTCCTTCTTCCAAAATTCTCTACTACAGCCCTCACAGATGGAGGAGTTGGAACTCTCCCTCACTAAAAATAAGGCACTGACAGCCATTAAAGCAGTGAGTTGGGAAAGACACCTGGGCCTGATGGCATCCCTATTGATTTCATAAAATACTTCTTGGCTGAACTTATAGATCCATTGTTTGACATGGTGGGTGAAAGTTTCTTCAAGCAGTAGCTCTCTCTTCCAGCCCAGGTAGCCAGTATCACTGTACTTCCTAAGCCAGGCAAATTCCTGCCCTTTGTGCATTATACCACCCTTTCTGTTTGCTAACAGCTGATAAAATCATTGCTAGGATCATAGATGTTCATCTGGAGAGCTTTCTTCTCAACTGTATCTGCTGAGACCAAGAGGGCTTTGTAAAGGGGAAGCAAGAGAAGCACAACACTAGGCTCAACCTTCAACATCCTTTATAAACTCTCCAAAATTCCTGAAAAGCTCAGTGTTGTGATACTAGCACTCGATGTTGAAAAAACATTTGATAGGGTTGAGTGGAGCTAAATGATTAAAACATTGCAAAGATGTGGGATGGGTTGTCAAATGATCCAGTGGATAGCTACCCTATATAAAGAACTCTCAGCTCAAATTCAGATCAACAGTGGATTAACAGACCCTTCAAGCTCTCTGAGGGCACCAGGCAGGTTTCCCACTTTTTCTACGCCTCTGTAAACATTCATTAGAAACCCTGGTGCCACCATCAGACAACATGACACAATAATTGGGGTGAAGATGGGGGTGTGGAGTATCGGGTGCCTTATTTGCTGATGGTCTTTTACTGTACTTAGCTGACCAACTTGAGGCCTGCTCTGCTTCCACATCCTCCTATTGGAGTATGGAATTATTCCAGGACATAAAATTAATTGGTCTAAAATGAGATACTCCAATGGTAGGACATAGTATGGAGCTGATTCATAACACTACGGGATTACATGCTATAATGACCATTAAATATCTATTAGTGAAATTTTCTGCAAAGCTATTCGTGATATATAAACAGAACTTCCCTCCCTTGTTGGCTAACATCAGGGGTGACCGTGACAGATGGCAGCCCCCTGCCCTAATCAATCATTGACTGAGTAAATGTTGTCAAAATGAACATTCTCCCTAGGTGCTTTTATCTGTTTCTGTCCCTCTCTGTTAGGGTACCCAACCAATTTATTAAGAATATAGATGGGGTAATACATAAATGTTCGAGGTGAGATAAATTGGATAGAATAAAAAGAACAATCCTGCAACTCCCCCTCCAAGTGGGAAGATTTTCCCTTCCAAACTTCAAAAACTACTATTCTGCTGTGCAACTGAATTTTCTCCCTATAGGTGAACACCAAGCAAACCATTTATTGGTGGCAATGAATGAGGAAGAAATTGGCTATGATCTCAGAGAGGTCTACTGTCAGTTTCCTTCAGAAACATGGTCCTCCCTCATATTGCAAACCCCTTCACAAAAGTCACTGTGCTGGTCTGGCTAGCCTTGCATTGAGTCTTCATTGGTCTAAGGGCATTTCAGGCCAGATCTCACTGAGAGTTGCCCTGAAAGAACTGCCTCAATATAATGCTGCCTTGTGTTAAACCTTATTACAATGGGAAAAAAGACCTCTGTTATACTAATCAATTATAAGTAAGAGGTACTATGTGGGACTATGTGAGGTTGCAAAGGACTGGGACCTTCACTCCTAATGGCCTTTGCCTACTTTAGTGTGAGACATACGCTCATAGAGAAGCCCTATGGGGTGGAAGGTGACTGGTTAGGCAGTCCGGCACCTAACTCTCCTTTGGAAGAGGAACTCTTCTTACCTCAGCCACTTCAGAAGGCTCTCTCAGTATATTATAATTCATTGCATATTAATGATCCTCCATCAATAAAGTGAATATGCAACAACTGTTGAAGGACCTAGCATCTCCATCTCTGATAGAAAATGGAAATTGGCTGTGTTACATTTTATCAACTGCTACAGGAGCAATACATTGTGCCAGATCCAACTAAACTATATGTACCATGCATACTACTTCCCAGCCAGAGTTCATGCTTGACATTCAAGAAATCTGCATCCTGCCCTAAATGCCTCACAGAAGAAGGCACCTTCATCCATATGTCCCTAACATGTTCAAAAATTGCCCTTCTTTTGGAGCAGCATGCATGGAGTTATGGAATGAGTTATGTTAACTAAACTTCTACAGTCTTCACTTGAATTCCTGCTGGGGGGGTGTGGGCTGGTCAATGGTTTTATGTGATAATGGCAAGTCTGAAAGATGGCCGATCACATAAAGCAACCACAAAAGAGCCCATGATCTAAAGAGTGCCTGATAGTGTAGGAACCATTGCAAATAGCGACGGTTGCTACAATACTTCAAATCCACACACAGAAACATTTGTTTTATGCGGGGAGGCTGTACCCCCATTGTGCCCCCCCCATGAGGGGCAAGCAACCCACCCCCCCCAATTAAAATAATCAGCTCCAAGGGGGGGGCAAGTTACTGATTTTTAAACAAAAAACAAATTTTAGCCTGCAGCCATACCCAAACCCGGATCAACTTGCATCACAAGCGGTGGTGTACACCACTATGCTATGCAAGCAGCTTGGCAGGAATTAGCCGCACAGAATCCTATATCCTGTAGTACTGAGTACAGTTCCTTTTTATACTCACTATACAGGATATAACGACCTTCTGTACCAGTCACTGTGAGTGAGAGCGGTATTATTGGGTCTCTCAAAAGTGTAGCACTCAATAATATACACTCTACATGGGTGCTACCCTGACACAGACCACATTGTTGTGGGGAGGGCCTCAATGTTTTGGTCAATAGCCTTAATTAACATTAGGAAAACTATTGCCCAGCAGTGGGGATCCTCTTTCCCACCTCTCAGGCACAGTGGGCCAATAACATAGGAATGTGCCTAAAGTTAAAAGGATGCAATTTCTACAAATGGCCAGGGTAAACACTTTCAAAACATAGCGAGCCCATGTTGCAGGCAATGGAAATGGGTATTTTGCCATTATAAGTGTGAGATACCATTGCTAATACTTCCTCGGTATTCCAAAGTCTCCTCCACTGTCCTATTGCACTGTTAAATGGCCCTTTGTCTTCCAGGTTAAAGTGTTACCTTCATTGAAATTAGATATACCCTGTAACTGATGACTAGACCTTATTGTCATATATGCACATGTATTTTCACTCTTGAATGATGTCCTTGTAATATATATGTGACTGCTTTGCTTAAAAAAATAAGTCCCCCCCAAAGAAAAATAGGCTCCAAATTGTTTTCACTCGCTCAACGAGAGTTACAGGATCAGCCCTCAACCAACTCGTGAAATGAACGGTATAGAAGTAAATACTAAGAAGCATACAGTATACCCTTTTTCAATATGGAACATGAATAGGCAACACATTTTTTTTAAATTAAGCCTCCGACATAGTTGTGGCCATTCTTGACAGTGTTAGTCTCATGCTATTTTTCCATAAACAGTGCCATCACACTCTCATCTCACTGCTGAGCCCCTTACTGACCATCATTAGAAAACAATACCAGTTGTTTCTGGCTTCCTCCACTGCCCACAAAAAAAACAGAAACTAAATTTTAGTACACTAACTTGTTAAGCACAGAGGATCTTCTTACAGACTCTACTATTACCAGCATCATTGATGGCAACATCGTGTCTGTGCAACACCTCACTATGTCCTGCACTCTTTCACAACTGCAGCACCTGCCACACCTGATCGTGGCTTACATTAACAAAAAAAAAAGTACTCTGGGGTAGGATTGCGGAGTTTGGGAGGAGACAAACCAAAAACTCAGTTTTCATTGGCAGGTGGAGAGGAGGAGAACAACGAAACTGCTGGCACCCAATCTCAACTGCAACAACTACCACCTACCAGCTGTACCCTATATTGCTTAAAAGACAGATTGCTAGTCCAGGGTGGAGTTCGAGAGTTTGGGGACACCAGAGTTCAGTTTTCATTGACAGATGGGAAGGGGAGAGAACAATAGTAAAATAAGAAACAAATAACTACAAAAACAAAATACAAACAAAAGTCACAAAACAGCACCCTTTACTGGCAAATGAACCAGCTGAGGAACTACTTTACAAACAAGTCATTTTTTTTTCATTTGTACTCATTTTAATGGGCTGATTGGGCAGAATGAGTTATACCAAACTTTCCAGGGGTAGCGTGTCCTCTTCCTGTTACATTGAGCCTCATTATGCCCCAGGTTGTTCAGTATTGCCCAATACTGCCCACTATGTTGGGTATTATTGCTTGCTTACAACTGTGCGGTGTAGTTCATGACCCTCTCAAACCCAGTGTTCTATAACAGAACATAGAAGTATTGTACCAACAATGGAAGAACGGAGCAAGAAACATAAATTATACAATACAAGAAAAAATCCTGGACTCTGATTGGTCAGTCTTGGGCTGGACCCGTGATGTTAATCAGTACAACATCACGGGTCTAGTCTCAGCCTCACTGTGAACCCATTTGGATGATGACCATGATGACCAGTCCTTTTTTTTTGCATCTCCTCTTAAGAAACAAAAATATTTTTCCACACTAATACAAACATTCTTTAAAATTATTTTTTGACTTCATATATAACAGTGAGCCATTGTATAATAGCAATAATGCCCTCTAGGGTGTGTGTCATTTGGATAACATCACGCCTCAGTTGTTGGGCCTCTTCGGCCTGCGTCTAAGTGCCCAACCACCTGAGGCGTGAAGTTATCCCAGCACAACACACAACCCTGTCAGGCATTATTGCTTAATTACATCATAATGTTTTAAAATAGTTCTTACAATCTGTTGTAAATCTGACACCCAATATGATAAGAAAACCTCTGTAGAGATGGAACAGTAATAGAACTGGAGCCAGTGTTTAAAAATCTGCTTCTACAGGAAAAAATGGGGTGCAGATTCAATGCAGTTCTCTTAAAGCCATGCTGTTCACATAAAATAGAAATTGCAGTAATGCCATGGGCTTTAGGTCAACACTTGAACAGGCTCCCAGGTGGAACTTTCAGACAGTTTCAAGTATCTTCAGCTCAAACCTGGACTCACTCTATCATACAGATATCAAATTCATACCATCTCCAAAACCTTAAACAAAAAGCTGGGTCTTCTGTGCAGATTAAAACACTAACTAACCAAAGGATCCTGCATGGCCATTGCAAATAGCATACTACTCCCTCTAACCTATGGAGCAACCACACTACTGTCTGCTAAATAAACCAAAATTGCAAGACGCAGAATCGTTTACAACAGAGATGGTCACATTGCCCTTGGCACCTACGGCAGAGATCATCACTGCAGAGTCATCCTCCTAGCAGAAGTAAGTTGCCCCACTCTGCAAGGTCAGATGCAATTTGCTATGCTTAGTCTGGCTTTCAAAATCCTCAACCTGAACTCCCCACCTAGGCTGTTTCCAACCCTAATAAAGCATATTCCCTCAAGAAGCCTCAGATCAATGACCAGCACATCCGTAGAATGAAAACAGAAGCAGGTCACAGATCCTTTGAGTACTTAGCTGTGACACTGTGGAACACATGACTGCCCCTCCCATCAAAGATTGTCAAACTCCTGGCACCTTTAAATTACCCCTAAATGATCATCTTCTGGCCCCATCCCCCTGTTACTGCTAACAACACAGTCATATTCTGTAGATCCTGGACTGGTGTTCCTCTGTACTCCATCTCTATTGACATGCTGTAAGCTTCCAACTACCCAATGCACTTGAGTTCTACTTTTGTATAAAATTGTACTTAATAGTATTTGCCCAAACTGTTCTTGTAATCTTTTAGTGTTATTGCCCAATATGTAGAAATCTGTATAACTGATTCCTCTGTACAATGTATTTGCTTACTTTATCATAGACTTTGGGCAGGATTCACAAAGCAGATGTGCTGGGTGCAGATAAGATGCACAGTCCCCAAACAGTGGGATTCACAGAAGGATGCACAGCAAGATGCACTGTGCGCATCCCCACTGTGAATACCACTGAAGCAAGATGGCACAACATGAGATCCTCAAGCACAACAAGGATGCACAGAAGCACCCTGGACAGCACAACACTGAATAAGGAGCAAGTTAGCAAGGGACCCAGGAGCAACAGGGGAGACTGCAGTGACACAAAGGATGCAGGTGAACAGCCCGGCAGGGAATGGTCAGAGTGCCAAAGAGCCAGAAAGTGCCCAAAGCAGATGAGATGCACAGACAGAGCACACACACAGTGACACCTGGAAGCACCAGACACACACTAGCACAGGGACCCAACAGTCACAGATGCCATGCACAGGGGTGCCTGGTAAGGTGGGCCACAGCAGTAGAGTTGCACTGTGCAGCATGGCAGAGGGTGTCACACACATCCTGGTGCACAGGAACACAGCAGGATGGACAAGGGGACTGCCACACTGGTACACACAGGGAGACAGACACAATAGCACACAGGCTTAAGGCCATGTCTCGCACAGGTGGAACATGTCCATAGGCAATGTGACCTGCAAGAAGAGCAGCACAACAACAGGGGAATAGTACAACAGAAGCAACCAGCACTTACCACTTACAGAATAGGGCATTGTGAAAGCCAGCACAGAGTAACGCCCACCAGCAGGCCAGATGCAACAATGAGGGCGCACACTGAAGTGGGCATGAAAGGTGGACAGGGCACATGGGTGCGTAGTACCACAGGTGCACATGTGTGAATGGGAACAAAGAGACAGTGGAAACTAACATGCACAACAGAGTACATGCACAAAGTACAATGAATGACCACAGACACCGTTAACAATATAAAACTCTTCAGTAAAATATGAAAGGTAACACAAGAAACTATGTACACTGTTAAAACAACAGTAGGGACAGGAATAGTGTGGTGTGGGAATCAGGATAGCAACATATGAAACAGTATACAGGAAGGTGATGATATGGTGGTGGGGGGAACAGGGGACAGCAACAGACAATGGGGATGGGCATGGAGGGTGGGGATAAAACAACAAAGGGGCTAAGTACAGGTGTCCCAGTGGCCTAGCGTGCTGGATGGGCCACAGCCCAGTGGCCACCCCTCAGTCCTCTGGTACTCAGCACCTGGACAAGTAGTGTGATAGCATGCAGGAGCTGCCCCTGCCATTTGTAAAGTCACTACATGGTCCTCCAGAGTGGCCTCCTGAGCTGCAACCCTGCATCTGCCCGATTCCTCTCCTCTGCCACCCTGGTACAGCTGGCTGTACTCTCCATGGATCTACAGTGATGACACAGACAACAGGTACTAAGTGCCATGGTCCATACCTGCCCCCTTCCTCATTATGTGAGTGTGCAGGAGGTAGCTACCATGGCAATGGCCTACAGCCTGCCAGGCACACCACACACCAGCAGCAGGCTGGCACACAGTGCCACATTGTGACCATGCAATGGTACTCAGGCAGCACAAGGCCCACATGTGCATGCAGAGACAGACACAGAGGGGCATGCAGCCATGTCCCACACAGCATGTGCAGATGCCAGCAGGCTGCACAACCATGCAGGCTCTGTCCAAACACCAATGGAACACCACAATGTGCCCATGGTCCACAGCAGATGTGCACAAGGTGTACAGACACACACAAGCCATGTGCACTGTGGCCCTAACACATGCCACCATGGCTACACCCCATGCAAGTGTGCAACATGCAACACATGGACATGCACATGTGGCCGGCAATGACCTGCAGTGGGCACCCCTCTGATGAACACACAGAGGATGCACAAGCAGAACACTCACTAGCACCCACATGACCTGATCCCTGGCCTCCACTACTGGCCCTAGCGAGCCTGGCCTCCACTGCTGCCATGGCCCTACACCAGTCTACTGGCCCTGTGAAGGAAACACAAGCAAAGAGCACCATGAGGTGATGGCAAGTGTGTATCACCCCCCCCATGCCCCACAGCAACACCACAGGTGGCCGCATGCAGTGATGGACCCACTCCCACAGTGCCCCAATGAAGGCAGCCCAGTCAGCGTGCACTAACACACATCACCCTAGCCCATGCCCACCATGGGAGAATGCAGATGGACATGTGCCACGTGCCATCTGAACCAAAATGCAGCCACCACAGTGCCCACACACCACCCAATTGTGCACTATGCCACACACAGCTACACATGACCCCACATGCCACAGGGGCATGGCATGCCGTGTGTGTGTGTGTGTGTGTGTATTTGGGGTAGGGGGCCTTGCACCACTGCACCCCCCTCCCAGAAACAAACCTCTGCCTGCCTGTGTTGCTGTATGGTGTTGTGACTTACAGTACCTGGGTGTGGCACTGCACCCCTGCATTCCCAATTATGGATGCTCTGGAGCCTGCCCAGATCCCAGTGCTGCAGAACCCCACAGTGGTGCCTGCATTGCTCCCTCGTGTGCTCCACCCCAGTCCTGAGTACCAGATGCTCTGCTACCCTCACCCACACTGCTGAGTGTGGCTCAGTGAGGTCCTGGGTCCCAAACAGCTGGCCCTCCAGAGGCATAACCAGTGCCACAAGGTTCACCAGCTCCACCTCTCCACAGTTCATGGCCCTGGTCCCTGCTGCCTGAGCATGTGGCATGGTTTTTAAATGGTTCTCCTGTGCAGGTGTGTATTGATCAGGCTGCTGGTGTGCAATGACCCATTCATACCACATGCATGATAGGCCATCATGCACCAGACTGCACATCATGGTGTTGCAGCATGGCAATGTGCGATTGCCATTCATTGCGCATCATCGCACATGAGCAGTGTGTACTGTACTGGTGAGAGACCAGGGTCAGGGGTCACAACTGGGTCACGCATGTGCGTTCTGTGCATTTCTGTCATATTGTGAATGGCAAACAATGCCACACACAGTGCACTGGGGCTGTGCAAACTGCCAGTGCTGCACCATGCACTGCAGGTGCACATTGATGCTATGTCACACCGATGTGCCATATATGCACTCAATGGGTCATGCAGTACTGCACCAATGGCACATGGGAACCTGGATGCGCTGCTGTCATCGATTATGCTGCCAGAACCATCGAACAGTTTGTGCTATGCCTGACATGTCACTGAGTCTGTATCGAGGATGCACAGGGATGCGCTGTGATACTTGTGCCGGATTCAGGAAATGCCCCCAAGTCGATCATGCATGCGCGGGGAATGTGCCATGGTGGGATACGATCAACACATCAGTTTTTCATTGCTAATTGAGATGAGCTGGGGGCAATTATGCAATTCAGAGACAATGCTCCCAAATCAGCTCATTGTCAAATTCAGGGGCATCTCACCTGTTTAGCAACTCATTACAGTTGTTCCCAATCTCATTTGCATGACCTGAGCTAGAAATGCTCCTGAATGCGCTCCACACTCCTCAGGTGACAGACAAGAATTGTCTTCATGATAGTAGGTCTGTTCACATTCAACCATTTACAGCTTGTCAGCACAATATGACAGAGATGATCTGAGGACATACAGGGTGCTGTGTATGTGCAGCATCCAGCCACTGGGCTTGCACACATCAACAATTGCCTGTACTGTGCTAATGCCAGCATATTGTCACCCACAGGAACCACAATGTCTGGACAGGATGGAGCTGCAGGATCGAGATGTCTGAATTGTACAGTGGATGAGGACAAGGTGCTGCTGGATGCCTAACTTATAAGGCTGGATATCCTGGCTGGCAGGGATGGCAGCCACCAGCAGAGGGATGAGGGCTGGGAGGTAGTGGCCAGGCATGTAAATGCCCATGGAAAGTATAACAAAACATGACAGGAGTGCAGGAAGCACTTCAATGATGAGAAGAGGAGGGCCAAGGAGAAAATGGCCATCATCAAGGCCTCCTTGGGTGGGACAAGGGGTAGGCCACAGACTGGTGTGCACCTCACACCCAATGAGGAGTTGCTTGTGCCAGCATGGGCTGGATGCTTTGCTGAGGAATTCAGGTGGGGCTTCAGACAGGTGGCAGTCCATCACAGCACTGTGAGTATACATGTTCCAGGAACTGTGCCTGTCCATGTGTGTGTGCCATGGGTGCCTGACTTGCCCCACTGAGGGACGTTAAGCGCCCATGTGTTGGTGTGCACCACTCATATCACTGCATGCCCTGTCCATCTACTGTGTGTTACAGATGCATGACATGCCACCCTGTGCAGCACAGGGTGGGGGCCCAACTGTGGTGGGTGGGGTGGTCAGCTGGCATGATATACACTCAGGCAGTGGCTAGAGGGTTAGGCCGTTCACACATATGTCCATGAGCACCTGTACAGGCACTGGTGCATGCCTGCATTTGCCAGTCATGGCTGCAGCAGGGCCCCATAGTCAACAGTCCCCTGTATGGCATGTCAGCTGCATCTATGGCACATGTGCATATCCCCTGTACATGCCTATCTGGACAAACAATTCACACATGTCAGTAACCATGTTTCCTTCCCTTTACAGCTCCATCACACCTCATGGGTGTTGCCATGGCTGGCAGACCCCATGATGACCTGGCAAGGGAGGAAGTGGCCATCACTCTGGCCACAACCAGGGCTGTGGCCAATTCTGTGCCCTTCAAATGCCACTGCAGCCCGGATGCAGCACTGGTTGATGCAGGGTCAGTCGAACCCCTATTCGACCAGTGCCACAGTTTGTGGCCATGATCACTCTTGGCTGGTCAGCATACTGGGTTTGGCTGATGACGACTCAGAGAACAGGGTGGATATTGTGGATGCCCTGCTGGTACTGCATCTGGTATGCAGGGGCATATGAAGATGATGGTGATCCAGACACCACACAGATTTGGGGGACATGGCTAACAGCAACCTGGCTGAGGCACAGGTGCTTGCATGGATGGCACCATGTAGCATCAGTTGTCCTGTGGACCCAGGCACAGCTGTGGCGCCTGCCCATCCACCCATGGTGGTGTTGCTGGGGCCCTGTGTCTGGTGCTGCTTGGGGACAGGGACCACTGACATTGTTCAGCAGGGTGCTGTGATGCAGCAGTGGGTGCAGGGACCATAATGGGAATCCCTGGATTGCAGCAGTTACCATGCCCAGTCCCTGCCCTTACAGTGGCCTGATGTGGTGCATCAGCCTATGGTGGATGCAGCACAGCAGGCGGGACCTCACCTGCCTGTTGGAGCTGTCCCCGTGATGCATTCCCTGCTGACAAGGTTGAGGGCTGCATGCCTCCTGCAGGACACCATGGAGGGGCAGGCATCCCTCAAGGCATAGCTGAGGGTCCTTCAGACACAACTGGCCATGGAACATGAGTCATCAGCTGCGTGGCATGCTCAGATGTTGGCAGAGGCTTGCCTACTGCGGGTGGGCATGACCACTGTTCTGGAGCATATTGAGCTCACTGCCAAGGCAGTGAGTGCATACAGTGCATCACATGGCCACTGGGCTGTCAGCTACACCTCTAAGAGTGCCTCATGCACCCCCAGGTCACGGCATCAGGTGAATCCATTGCTGCTGATGCCATCACCACACATGGCTATCCTCAACACCTCCAGATGCAACCTGGGTCTCAGGGACATCACACCAGTGAGCACCCATTCACGGTCTCACTGCAGTACCCCTCCAGGGGTGGTGGACCCCCCCCCCGTGGCCAGTGGTTCTGACTCAGCGACCAGTAGGCATGGGCATGGCAGCCCATGTGTCTGTTGTGGCTGTGGTGGCTCCTACTGATGCCTGGGTTGACGACGCACAGCCCTGTTACCAGCACCCATAGCAGCCCACACACCAGGCTGACAGTGCCTGGGAAGCGTGGTTGGCATGCACCTGCCCCAGTACAATGCCTGTGTGGGTACCTGTGTGTTGCACTGTGCATGGCAAGGCACTGTTGTTGTGCTGTGTGGAATGGGAATATGAATGTGGCCCTGTGTCTGCCGTGCACATGTACTGGCAGATGGACACTGATCCATGTCATCCCCAGCACAGACACCACGTCCCCCCTCTCCATGTGTGTTCTGCTGTGTGTATATCTGTGAATTGCTGTCACCACGATGGGTGCTCTACATGATGGCTGTGTTGATGTCATCTGACCTGTGGTGTGGGTGTGGGTGTATGGATGCGTGTGGGGGGTGTGTGTGGGGGGGGCTGCTGGGTTTGTCCCACCTGTGCTACTTACCTGCGGTCCCCAAAGTACTCTTCCACAATGGTGTCCCTTTGCTGCTGGGACCTGGTGACCAGTCATGGGTCACTGCAGGCCAGCGGCGGTCCACCACCTCCACCACGGGGCCCCTGCTCCACTGCATCCTCCTCTTCCTGCCCCTCCTCTTCCCTGGAACTGTTGGTCTCCTCAGCCTGGACAGGTATTTCACAGTCAATAGCCATGTAATGCAGCATACAACAGGCCAGGAATATGCCACAGGCCTTCTCTGGGCTATACTGAAGGGCACCACCTGACCTATCCAGGCACCTAAAGATCATCTTCATCATGCCAAAGACACACTTGATGATGGTGCATGTATTGATGTGTGCCTCGTAGCGCTTCTCCACCTCTGTGCCAGGTTGGCAGAATGGTGTGAGGAGCCAGAGTTGGAGGGGATATGCTGCATCACCTGTGGGAGGCAAAAGCAGTCTGTTGCTACTCTGCATACATGTGCATTTTGTACCACAGCCCCCTTCAATCCATGATAGTGCACTGGTATGACTACTGCCTGTCCACCCTTGTCCTGGTGGCCCACCTCTGGGTGTGTCTCCGTCCCCCACAGTGGGTTGGCACATTCATGCACTCACCAGTGACAGCTTGCCCTGGCAGCCCTCAGCTGCCCTTTATCTGCCTGGGCATGCTACCACAGCTGCCCGCAGCTGTCCAGTCTGGCATTGCCTGCCCTCCACTGCCCAGAGGTTGCCTGTGCCTGGGTGCATGCCACATGTACCTGCTGTTCTGCATTACCTCACCTGTCATGCTGCACTGTGCTGCTGCACTATCCCCCATGATGCATGCACCATCCCATTAGCATGCCCACCTCCAATGTCCCACCTGGGCACATCCTCCTGCGCTGTCCCTACTGAGGCCCACGCAGACCTGCACTACCTCCCATCATTTGTTGTGCCATGATGTCCTGTTTGTGGGCATGTAACTATGCCCCACTCACCCACTAGGTGGCTTCCTGTATGTCCATGGTCTCAAACCAGTGACACAGGGTGGAATGGTGCCTAATGAAGGTATCATGTGTACTCCCAGGGTGTGCAGACATGGCTGATGTGCCCTGTGGCAATGCACACACCTGGCAGCGGATGTAGTAGAGCCCCTTGTGGTTCATGTATGGCATGGCCTTATCACTAGGTGGTGCACAAATTGCCACATGGGTGCAGTCAATGGCCCTTATGGCACATGGCATGTATGCCACCCTGTAAAACTGCTGCATAGCTTCTGTCTGCTCTGCCTCTGTGCTTGGGAATCAGATGAATTCCGAAGCATGCGGGAGCAGTGTGGTGAGAAAATGTTTGAGGAGACAGGGCTTCGATGGCTGGAATATGCCAGTTGTGCCTCCATCTGGTCTCTGAAAGGTTTCTGTGGTGATCAGGCACATTGCTGTTGTCACCTTGGTCTCCACTGATATGGCATGAACCCTTCCAATGGGTGCCTGCATTTCACTATGGCACAGCTCACAGAGCTGCCTCAGAATTGCCCTGTTCAGGTGGTATCAGATGACTGTTTCTGTGTCTGTCAGTTGTTCGAACTTTAGTCTGGCATGATACCACTGTGGAGCAGGCCACCTAGAGTGCCTTCTGCCACTATGTTGTTGGTTTGCCCATCTCCTCATCCCCATTATCCTTCCCAGCATCGGGAACAGTGCCCATACATCTCTGTAGGCCATGCTGTGCTGCTGGTGTTCTGTCTGCTTCTGCTGCTATCCTGCAGTCTTCCTGCTGGGGGCTTGCATTTAAGTCTACTTCTTTTATACTTATCTCCTTATTGCGCATTTGGTGGATGGCTGTGACTGCACTGTGTTTGCAGATTCATTTTGCTTAGTGAATCGAGGATGCTTATGTATGCAGCAACATGCCTTCCAGATGCACCGCATATCATTATTTTCCAGTTCACACATCCTGTGTGCACAATGCATCTCTTATCCTATGTGAATAGCACCATTGTGCATTTCCATGTTGTGTTGACACTCACAGATGCGCCTGCACATCTGCATTGTGAATCCTGCCCCTAATGTTAAAACTCTGTGCTATCTGTAGCTAATTCTGGGTCACCCCTAAAAATTGGACTTGTATTCCAGTGGGCCTACCAAGTCACTTAAAATCAATAATTAAATAACCTTTTTATTGCTTCCACCCCATACCCCTTATTTTGGTGGCCTTGTGATGTACAAACAATTTAGTGGCTGGTCTGGTGGCGCAGAGGGCTGAGGTGCTTGTGCTTTACCTCGAACCATGCCAGTGACCTGGGTTCAGGAACGGACTCAGGATGCCTGGGGTCAGCAGGGGGAGGATAGGATTGAGCAACCAAAGGACTGCTCTCCTCTCCTGGGGTGGGGTTGGGGACTGCCTTGCTCAGCAGCGGCCCCCATTGGAGACTGAAGGCACTGCATAAGTGGCACAATGAGGGAACATGGAAAACCAGAAATATCACTCGGTGGTGGCAGCTGGATGATGGCTCTCCATCCCCCTGATTTTTCCAGTGCCTTTAGCAAGCCTCTTTCCCTCAGCAGCATCCCTGGGCCCTATCAAGAGTGCACTGGACTCCTCCCCGGTGCCTTCCCTCTCGGAGGAGGGGGACCTGTCCAGCAAAGGGTTACATCCAGGATATCCCAGGGATGCTGGATTGTGAGGGTTAGAGAGAGAGAGAGAGAGAGAGAGCTTGGGTAAGGCCAGTGGGGATCGGTGAGGACATGGAAGGAGCCTGAAGGAGTGGGGGTCACCAGGAGCACAGAGGGGGATAAACAAATAATGCAAAAAAAAATTTGTGGATCCTTAATCTTTAAAGTATTCTACTAGTCTCTTAGGGCCCCATATTCAAAAGCTTACTGCTGCATAAAGTTCCTATCCTGAGTATAATTTTGCTCAAGGTCCCAAGGCTGCTATATTTGAACAAGTTCTGAGCATACTTGAGTGCCCTAAACATGTCCAAAATGAAGCCCACAGATCAGCCCTAACAAAGGCACAAATTGTGTTCATGGCACAAAGCATAACACCCTGCTGGCCACAGTCAGGTATGTGCATACATAGGTTCATAGGATCACAGATATGTATGAGTTTTGTGAGGTTGTTGACCTTTAGTCAAACTAGTCACCTTTAATGGTGGAACATTTGCTTTACATTACCATGTAATCATCTAATCTATTTTTAAATGTAGCCATTGTTGTATTAGCTATAGTTTTGGGAAGCTTATTCCAAATATAAATTATTCTTTGTGTATGCTAGTTACTCCTTTTGACCATTTGTTTCTTCTTTTAGTTTATATTCTTGTAACCTTGTGGTTTTTATACTGTTTTGCCTGACTAATCCTATTGTTTGCATAGTAGAGTTATTTGGTACTGCATTATATGCTAAGCAAAGATCTCTCATTCTTCTGTACTCTAACAGTATATCCCTAGTTTACTCAATCTTTCTTCATACTTTAGATTTTTACATATTTTAACCCTTTTGGTTGCTCTTCTCTGCACTTTTCTATCATTTTCTTCCCTCCTACTGTTTGTGGTGAACAAAGGGGAGCAGTACTCAGATGGGGCCTTACCAGACTGTAATATAGGGGGTTGATTACCTCAGGTTCCCTACTTTTGATGTTTTTGAATATACACCTAATATCCTTTGACTTTTTTTTGACAGTAGTTTTTGTATGTAAGTAAAAAGATAAGTTATCCAAGATGATTACATCAAGATCTTTCTCATCTGAAGTTACCCCTAGAGCAGTGTTGTTAAGTATATACAGTATGTCCTTCTTGGGTTGTTGTGTACCAGGTGCATAACTTTGCATGTTTTTCTCTTTAAATGCCATTTTGTTCTTTTTTTTGTCCATTTCTCTAGGGTAGTTATACTTTCATGAATTTTTTGTCCTGACTGGTGCTCATTAACTATACTTCCAATCTTGCAGTTGTTATCATATTTATTTAACCATGCATTGCCTTCTGTCTGCATTATGGATACCAGAATACTATACAAAGTGGGCCCCAGGACTGAGCCCTGTGCGATTCCACTTGTGACTAGTCCCCATGGTGACATGTTACCTTTATTCCTTCTCTTTGTTTTCTATCATTCAGCCAAGAGGTAATCCAAGCTACTATATTGTGGTGGAATTGTAACTTGATTAATTGGTCTGTTAATATTTTGTGCAACACTGTGTCAAACGCCTTGAATAATCCAAGAATACAATGCCCACTGGCATTCCCTTATTCAAGGCTGCACTAACAGGCTAAAAATTGTAACAAGTTCGTCAAACATGATCTCCCTGGATAAAAGCCACATTGTGTTATATCAAGTCAAGCTCTTTTGCTGTATATGAGATTCTATATGCTCTTGAAGTAGTCTTTCTAATAATTTACCCTGGACAGATGTCAGACTTATGGGTCTATAGTTCTGAACATCTTTTTTTACTTCTGCTTTTATATATCGGAGTAACTATGGATTATTTCTATTCTGTTAGTGCTTTCCCCTCTGTTAAGGAAGTATTATATAAGAGGGTAATTGGTCCCTTCAGTTCCCCTGATAATTCTTTAAGTAACTTTGGATGGATACCATCAGGTTCTGGTGAACTATTTTGTTTCATGAGTTTAATTATCTGTAATACTTCATCAGTTGTGAACGGTAGGAGGTCAGTTTTGCTTACTTGATTATAAATAGGTTATTTTGGGGTGTATATAATTAGAAAGAAATTATTCAATTTGGTAGCCATCTCAACTTCTTCTTTAACTATTCTTCTGTATGTTTCCAGTGGTCCTACAATCTTGTGACCTCCTTTCATGGAACCTATGTAGTTGTAAATGTTTTTCTTATTATCCTTTATAGATGTTGCTAGATATATTTCCATTTTTTGTTTAGATATTTTAATACTATTCTTTATTTTATTTACTATTTTTTATATTACTGGTAATTCATCTCAGTGGTGTTTTCTATATTTAGTGTATAGTTTGTTCTTTTTTTTAAATTCAAGTTTATTGGTTTTCACAATACAGAGCAAGAGGCAGTACAGGAAATGAATGGATGCAACCCAATGGAAAAAATACCCAACTCTTACACCCCTCTCCCTTCCCTATTCCCTCCTCCGCCCATTTCCCCTCCTTCCTCCCCTCAGCCTTGCCTCACACACTGTGAAGCACTGCTAATCCTGAGCCCTCAATCAAAAACCAGTGGACATCCCAGTTCCCTGAACAATTAAAAATTATACTGTCAAATCAGGGTGGAGTTGCTCCCATTTGAAGCAAATAAAGGGTGTGAATTTTCTCCCAGATTCTATTGTATCCGAAGAGGCAATTTCTCAGGCTTGCCCCTATTTTTTCTGCGTTCAAATTGAATAAGTGTTCCCTTAACCATTCTGAGTAACTAAGAGGGAGATCGTCCAGTCAGTGTCTTAATACTAGTTTTTAAGTGATGAGGAGATAATGGCCATATGTCTCCTGGTTTTTACTTCCACTTTGGCATAGTCTCCAATTAAACAAACTTCTGGTGTAAAACAACTGTCTATCCCCAATAACGGGTCCGCCCTGGCCTTAGTGATATCCCATAAATCCCTAACTGGGGGGCATTCCCAAAATATGTGATAGCGAGTTCCCTCTTCCTGATGACATTTGTTAACATGTGGGATTAGTTGCCTTCCAATTTTGTGTAATCTGGCCAGGTCCAAAACATGTTATTCAGCAGTTGGAACTGCATCACCCTGAGCCTTTCCTGAGTGATATGATGATAGGTGTTCTGCCATAAGACCTCCCAGTCTCTAGTGTGTTCAAGCAACTGGTCCACCCAATATTTGGCATCCCATTGAGAGCTGCATATGCTTGATTAAAAAGAGAGGCGTAATACCTTGATACTACATGCGGATCCCACACGTTCTGAGAGAGTAGTTCAAAGTATTTCTGTGGAAGTCTACCTTCTCTGAGGCCTTCCTGAAGTTGAACTATCATGTGCTTAACACACAGTAGCTATACTTTAAGCATACTAATGGAATAGAATGGAATAGAACACCCTCAGCAGGAAATTCATTTTAACTATCTTTATCTGACCCCACAGACAAAGTGGGAGCTTACTCCAGCTGGTTAAATCTAGTTTCACTGTTTGGAGGATGGAATCTAAGTTGAGCTGAACCATTTTGGATTTGCTCCTAGCCAATAAAATCCCCAAATATTGTAAGGTGTTTGTGCTCCACTGCAGTCCCAAATCAGTAATTACATTTTTCTGTAACTTTTAATTGAGAGAAAATACCATTGCTTTCTCTACATTGATTTTGTAGTTAGACATTTTACTATAGCCTTCTATTATACTCAGTACTGGAGGAAAGTTGTGTTAGGGTGTAGCAGGTGCAGAGGATGTCATCCGCGATAAGCGGAAACTTTGAATTTGTGGAACCCACCACCAACCCCCTTGGACCCTTGAATCCAAATGGAGGTTACAGAGAAGCAGTTCCAGGTAAATGTTAAAGAGGAGGTACAACAAAGGACATCCCTGCCTGGTACCTGAGAACAGAGAGAAAGTGGAAGAAAAGAACCCATTACAATATAACCTTGCACTGGGGTGTTTATATATGGAAGATATCCATTTAATGAAGGTAGGGGGGAAATCCCAATCTACCCATGGCCGAGAACAGAATTTGCCAATCCACTCTGTCAAAGGCCTTCTCTGTGTCCAAAGACATCAGACCACACAGGGTGTCTAAGTCTTGGGACACAGAAAAGGCAGCTTGCGCAAGTGGTCAGAGGATGTCCTGCCTGACTTAAAACCCACCTGATCCTGATAGATTATGAGAGGCATAACCTTTGCCAATCTATTTGCCAGAATTTTAGCAAGGATCTTAACATCAGAGTTAATTAAAGATATGGGACGATAACTGGTGACCTTCTCTGGGTCCTTTCTGAGTTTGGGAATAACTATGATAAGAGCTCCAACAGGTGTTTATCAACAGATTCCGAGTGCAATATACTCATAAACAACCTCTTCAAGCTCGGACTAGTTGTTCTACAAAACATTTATAAAGGTTTGGAGAGAACCGTCTGGGCCCAGGGCCCTTATCTGAAATAGAGACTTGATTGCCAACCATTCCGCTTCCAAATGGAGGAAGTCAACTCATTCATAAAATCTTCTGGGACCTTTGGTAACTACACTGAGGATAATAAATCCTCCACTATTACTTCACTGGGCTGCTGATTCATGGGGCTGTATAATTCTTTATAATAATTTTCAAATTCTAGTACAATATCTTGGGGGAGAAGCTTAATGGAGCCATCTCACTGAGACTTAATATGTTGGATAATTTTAGAAGGCTCCTCCGCCCTTAACCTCATGGCTAACAGGCGGATGGATTTTTCCACTTGATCAAGATAGGTCATTTTAGTTTTGAGAATATTGTATTCTGCTTTCTCCCTCAAGAGATCACTGTACTGAGTTTGAAGGCCTATTAATTTTTCTCTTGATTCCTCTGAGGAGGTTGGGCATAGAGTTCTTTCTAACATAGAAACATAGAAACATAGAATTTGATGGCAGATAAGGACCACATGGCCCACCTAGTCTGCCCATTTCCCTACCTAATGGATAAGCTGCAGATCCTAGTTAACCAACAGTCTACTTACTCCTACCCCCCCACTAGAACTGCCTTATGTCTGTCCCATGCCTTCTTGAATTCCCCCACTGTTTTTGACTCTACGACCTCCTCAGAAAGGCTGTTCCATGCATCAACAAGCTCTCTGTGAAGAAATACTTCCCACATTACCTCTGAGCCGTCCCCTCTATCTTCTAATCTGTTCCAATAGGTGTCATGCGTTGTTTTCTCTGCTCTTTTTCCACTCTGCTGCTATTCTAAATAATTCCCCCCTCAAAACACATTTCAGGGCTCCCCACTCTATGTCACTTTTCGCTGTCGAGTTGAACTTGTCAGCCTGGTACAGTACTATTTTTTTATAATACTGTCCTTAATTAATTTGCAAGGTGTGTGTATCAGTATAGCACTTCAGTTTAGGGCTCTGAGCTACAAACCTGGAGACCTGGGTTTGAATCCCCACCTGCTTATTGTGTGACCATGAGCAAGTCACTTAACTTCCTTGTGCTCCCAGGTTGCACCTAGAAACAAGTTTTGGCTTAGTGTGCCTTTCCTGGTTAAACAATTTCCCCTTTCCCTATAAGCTTAAATAATGACATTTTTTGGACAGGTTGGGGTGTTTATTTCTAAACATTCCAGGTACTTATACATAACATAAAAGGGCCTTCGAGGGGTGTTTGTTATGGTATCAGAGGGCTAAGCATGATGTTTGGGTGAAAGGAGTGTGAAGTAAAGCCGATCACTTCCGGCCACCATACTATGATATATAGAGTTTCTTACATGGGTCATTCCACCACCCTACCATGATACATGGAGCCTCTTAAATGGGTCATTCTATCACCCTATCCTGATACATGGAGCCTCTTACATGGGTCATTCTACTACCCTACCCTGACACATGGAGCCTCTTATAAGAGTCATTCCACCACCCTACCCTGATACATGCAGCCTCTTACATGGGTCATTCCACCACCCTACCCTGATACATGCAGCCTCTTACATGGGTCATTCCACCACCCTACCCTGATACATAGAGCCTCTTACACGGGCTATTCCACCACCCTACCCTGATACATAGAGCCTCTTATATGGGGCATTCCATGAAATGGTTGTGCTAGTGTACTAAGTACTTAGTGCATTGATTTAAAAATAGCCACTTCAGTCATTACAAATGAATTTAAAGGTGGCCACAAGTACATACACTATACATTACATAATTTGAGAAGCCCAGGTACACCTACTTTATGTTTAGTTTAAGTTCAGCTCTGAAATATCTCAGATTTCTATCAACAAATAGTGACAGGCAAGAACACAGTATGTTCTGCTGCTTCTATGCAGTTTTTTTTTCTAGTTGCTCTTCAATAAAGTTGTTTTAAGAGCTACCTCTGGTGTTGTCTTTTGTTGGTAAAAGCATTTTTGACTCTGGTTTTAAATTCACATAAAATGTCTCGCTGGTATTAGCATTGGTAGTGCTGGAGTTAGAGACGCATAATAGGAATGGCAGTGAAGTATTGAAGTGACGCCAGCCCCACCCCGACCCTGTAGAGACCGACAGGCACTGGGGGTGTGCCTTTGGGTCATCAGCTATAACGCTCATGCCATTGTACCGCACCCTACCCTGTAGACACTGACAAGTGTTGTGGTGTGCTTTGGGGTCTTTGGGCATTATACTTGCCCCATTCCATAAGGAAATACGCTGAGGTGGGTGCAGTATAGGAGAATGGGGTGAACTTTGTGGCTCAACAGTGCAAGGCACACCACAATGTCTGTCGCTGGCTGCAGGGTGGGGGTGGGGGTGGAATGGCATGAGCATTACAGCCGATGATCCCAAGTCACACCCCTGACACCTGTCAGTCTCTACAGGATGGGGAGCTACAGTTGGAAACCCTAACATCATAGTCGTGTGTTGGTATTTTCACTCCAAATTTTCAACATGGGCTTTTTGTGAGCCAACCTCATGAAAAGCAGCACAATCAGTTTGTTAGTTGAAAGGTGGTTTGCACAGCGGCTACACCATTTGGCGACACAGGGACAAAAACACATTTTGGGCAGAATGTGGAAAATGGCAACTGTATTATTCATGAGGAGTTGTAAAAAAATGGCAACATTGAAAATCTGGATTGAAAATATGAAATATTGGTGAAGTCATAAGCATGCATAGAAACTGTGCAACACATGTCCATAACCCAATTATTTTTGGGAGTGTATTAGCCAGATTTTTAACATAGGCATTTTGGGACCTCACCTCATGAACAGCGGTGCTGTGATTTTGTTAATCTGTCCCAAAATGACCATGCCATTGTGCGCCACAGGTGCAGAAACACATTTTGGGCAGGATATGAAAAATGACAGCTGAACTGGTCATAAGGAGGTGTGACAAAATGCCAGTGTTGAAAATCTGGCATGGAAATATTGCAAATTTGCGAAGTTACAAGGGTGCGTGGAAACTGCGCAATGCACTTGTAATATAGTCATTTATGGACTTTCAGCACCAAATTTTCCACATAGAAATTTTAGGACTTCTGCTCATGAACAGTGTCACCCCTATTTCCTCAAACTGTCCTGAAAACTGATTTCGCATAGAGACCACGCTATTCTGCACCGGACGCCGAAAACACATTTCGCCAAGATATGAAAATGACAGCTGTACTGTTCATCAGGAGGTGTGGAAAATGCCAATTTTGAAAACCTGGAGTGAAAATATTACAGATTCATGAAGTTATGAGCGTGCATGGAAACAGCACAAAGCACGCTTGTAGAACAGGCATTTTTGGGATTTTTTCACCAAATTTGCAACATAGGCTTTCCGAAAGTTCCCATCATGAACAGTGTCATTGTCATTTCGTTACTCAGTCCCGAAAGGTGATTCTGCGCAGTGACTGCAAAATCACCTTTCGGGATCCAATAACGCCATGACAGTGACTGAATTCATGTGGTGGGGTCCCAATGACCCCATGTTAAAAATGTGGTACAAAAATTCCAAAAAAATGCCTGTGACATGCACCAAAGTTGAAAAAAGCCTATTTATGCCATTATACAGCTTACCGGCATTTCTTCAGTTTGTGGTTGGCTTTGAAGAGTGCAGAAGTGTTCCCGGTCCACCGAAGATCATATTAGCAGACTCTGGAGGTAAGTATGGGGTGAGAGGGTGCGAGAGAGGCAGAGTGTGCAAAGGGTGGGTGTGGGTTGTGGGAGGGGGCAGGGAGATGGCGAGGGACTGTTTTCTTTGTTCACAGGGTTTAAACAAAACAAAAAAATACATTGTGGGATGGTTTTTATTTTTCAGAGGATTTGGCAGGCTGGGGTGGGCTCCCAGCATGCCACCTAAGTGTTTTGGGGTGGAGATGCTGTAGCCGGGGGATTGGGCACCCCCATCAGCACACAACGAAAGTGGGGGGTCAAGAGTCGAAGGGGACTGGGCACCCCCTTCAGCACATAACAAATGGGGGGAGTGCATTATGCCGATGGGGAGTGAGCTCCTCCGTTGGCATGAACATTGGGGCTGGGCATGCTGACAGGGGGCTTGGGCACCCCTGATGTTGGCATTATGGCAGGCAGTGTGCCACCATGTTAACTTTTTTTTTACTACCAGGGAAAGCATGTCGGGAGGTCAGCTGCGTATGATGAGCTTTGCTTGCATTGCAGTGGACCTTTCCTTAGATGTGATCACCACATTATGTATGCATGGTGCGGCACTCGTGTGCAGGTTTATTGGGGAATGAGGGATGCACCTACTGATACATGCCCTGCATTCGCCCAACAGTGACTGTACCTCCAAATCTGCTACTATCACAATATGTTGGCTGTGCATGCACGAGCCAACATAAAAAGGGCACTTCAGACTCCTTCTGAAGCACAGTTTTGGAGTTGACCCACAACCCTTCCACTACCTGAAATCACTATGCTGGATGGGGGAAGGGGGAAGAGAAAGAGTTCCTTTCCTACATGTAGCATTCTCTTGTCAGTGCAAGTTACTTTTTTTTTAACTTTATTTTATTTATAGATCATACATACAGATATGCACATACAATGTTTTGGTCAAGGCCATTTATCTTGTAATACAGACAACCACTATACTTTGCAGACCTTGTGGGTTTAAAATTATTAAATTATTCCACAGGACTCTCTCACTGTGACTAGATTTTTTCAAGACCCAATTCATTTACTGTGAGCTGATTTCTTGATTTTTGCTAGAGAGATCCTAATCCTCTTACCACCTTGGGGGGCATTTTTCTAACCTCTGAGTACAGGAAACTGTTTATCCGAGAGTATCTTCCCCTTTCTCTCTCAACTTACCTTGCATCCTGCCCCAGAGTCCATGCATAAGATGGAAATAGAAAGAAAGAGGTTACCTGCATTGACCAGGTGTTCTGGAAATGAGGGGAATACAATACCCAACTCGGTTCAAGGAAGAGTGAGAGGTGTACGGTCCTTTTCCATATCCTCAGATTTTCATGGCATCTTCTGAGGTGTGGGTCCACTTTCTTCCTTGTTTAATGGGTCTATAAAATAGAAGATTATCAGTGAATCCTTATGGTTTCTGAGTATTTTCTCTCCCAAGGGTCTGTTGTCCTACTAGGGAAGTTCTTTTGGTATACTGGTCTGGTACTACCCTTCCCCCCTTGTGATGTTGCTTCTTTCACCTCTTCACTGTTCCCCCTCCTTACTATTTCAAATTTCTCTTCAGATCTATCATCAACCATACAACATTTCTCACATTTAGTGCGTACATTTTCTTTTACCCAACAATCTTTACATTTCTAGCTCTTAACCTTTAACTACTGCTTTACAATTGGTCTTCCAATTTTTTGTGCTCTGTCCTTTTCAGTATATCCGTTCTGATTTCTCATTACAATCATTTCAGTATATCTCTGTCCTGAAACTGTCAATTTTAATAAACAGAACCAAACTTCACTTTTGGCAGTTCTCTTTTCAATTTCCCTGTTTGTTGAATGCCTGTTCATATATTAATTACTCTAGCACTGGTGTTCCCTCTAATTCCTCCACTAAATGTGCAAATGGTAGCCATCTAGTGTTCAAGCGATCTGTACTCAGGTTGAGCCTGTCTGTTATTTCTTCCATGGATTTAATATTTTTACAATTTTGCAGACATTACACCACATCTGGGGTCTTTGACATCAGCCATCTTTGTGTGACTGCTTTCAGGGCTGCTGCTATCAGTATGTTACATAAGTATCTTCTGGCCCCTCACTTTACTTCCTTGGGATATAAGCCCCCCAAGATGTTAGTTACATTTAGCTCTTGGATCAGTTCTAGACTATCTCTGATTCTGTCACTGATTTACCTCCAAAACCCTTGTAGGCCTTTGCACGACCCGAAGATGTGCATTGGGGTTCCTTTACTATCACACCCTCTCCAACATTTGTCAGTGGGGGCTGTCCCTATGTGTTTAGATTTATCTGATGTAATAAAAAAAAGTGTCTCAGTATCTTCCATCTGAATTATGTCCAGCTTCCAGAGGTTGTTGCTCTGTGTATCCCCAGCCAAATCAGAACCCATTCTTCTTCACTTATGCTAACTTCCATTTCCCTTTCCCATTTTGTTTTTAATGTTTCTACCTCTGTTTTCCCCCTATCTTTATTTATCTCTGCATATGTAATAGATGTTTGGTGGTGTGCTGACTCTGTCAGTGAAAGGCCCCTTACCTTGTGTATCAGTGGATGTTCCTATCCTCCCCCTACATCTCTGCATTAAGGCTTTGGATGTATGACCTAGCTTGGAGGTATCTAAAGTAGTCTACGTTAGGTAGCTTAAATTCAACTTGCAACTGTCTGGATCCTCAGGTCTGACTGAAACTGATGTATATATTGTAACCCTCCTCTAGCCCATTGCCTAAAAATGGGGTCCATTTGTGCCAGAGGGTAATGTTTCTCTTTCCATAGTGGAATCAAATGAGCTTGTGTTTTAAGAATATTTAATTGTTTTGTGTCTTGTCTAGCAATTTGTAAGATTGTTTAAATTTGTTTTATGTCCTGCATTCCAGATTAGTGTTTCTAGGTGCCTTTCTCTATTGGTATTCTGCTCTATTGCTTTCCACACTGGTTCCTGTGTCTGGTTGATAATATTAATCAATGGAGTCAGTTGTGTTGCTTCATAGTATGCCTTCATATTAGGTACTTCATATCCTTCTGCCTGCTTGTGCCTTTGCAGTAATGCCCAAGCCACTCTTGGCCTTTGATTGGCCCAAATTAATTTCTTTAAAACCCCTATACATTCTTTCCATTCTGACCTCCTGACTGGTATGGGGAGACATTGATATAAAAATAGAAACCCTGGCAGGATGTTCATTTTGACTGAGTTAATTCTATCACTGAATAAGAGGGGTAGTGCTCCCCACCTTTTAATGTCAGAGAAAGCCTCTGGTTTTAGTTTACTATAGTTTGCTGTGCACAGTTTACTAAGATGGTGGGGTAGGTGTATCCCCAGGTACCTCACTTGTCCTGAGATCCATTTCCCTGGAATCATTTTTTTTTAGCTCTTCATGTATTTCACTACTAATTTTAATAACTTCCATTTTTATTATATTTATTTTAAAGCATGATATTTCCCCATACTGCTCTGCTAAACCAAGAAAGTTTTTGATGTTTTCATTAGGATGCCTCATGTTTACCACTGTGTCATCTGCATACATGGAAATTCTATTTTCCATCTCTATCCCTATGCCTTGCAGAGATTCCCTCCTCTAACTGCCTCTCTGCAAATGGTTCTGTGCTAATTTCAAACAGCAGGGGGGGCAGCAGGCAATCCTGTCTCATTCCTTTCCTATTTGGAACTGCTCTGAGAGGTTCCATTGGCTTTCACTCTAGCTACAAGGTTGATATTTGTAACCTAATGATTTTTTAAAAACTCCTTCCAAAATCCTAGGTGTTGCAGTGTACCTATTAAGAAGATCCAATTCAGGTCATGTGATGGCAGAGTGAAAGGCAGCAGCAACTCTCCATAGCTCCTCACCTTCGCTTATTAATATAGTGTTATACTTCGAATAATGGCACAAACAGCGTGCCCTATCTGTACTGGTCAACTGCTGGAGACTCCTAGAAAGTGGTGACACTATCTCAGGATGGACTTCTTCATGAAAAACCGCCGCCAAGGCACTCGCCTCCATCAGCTCCTGAAAAAGAGAAGGCCGCAAAGTGGCCCAAACACCAGCCGGTGAGTACGAGTAAACCCTCTTGCCCTGCTGCTGCTCTCTCAGAAGAGAGATTTCTAGAAATAATGCATCCAATGCAGGACAAAATAACGGAGGTTGCAGAGGACATGCAGCAAATTATGTCCTCCATCCAAGCCCTTTCGACAAGAGTGAGATTCGAAGCTAAAATCATATCGCTGGAGGAAAGCAAGATAAAAGTGAACTAATGGCATGCAGTTCGGGAGGAGGCTTAAAAGTTGGAGGATAAGCTGGGAGACCTGAGGGGAGGAGCAGGAGGAATAATCTCCTAATTATTTGGTGTGCTGGAAAAGAGGAAGGCTCGAACCCCATACTCTTCATTCAGAAGTTCTGCGAAAAAATTGCAGGACCTTCCCCAAATGGATCCACCTACATAATTGAACGGGCACACTGGGCTCTCCATCCACCTCCACCTCCTAGCTCTCCACCTCGCCCCCTGATATGTCGCTTACTGAATTTTTTAGATAAGCAATATATTTTGGCCTAAGTCAAGGATCTTGAAATTCTATGGGAAGGGCATCAATTAAGGATATCGCAAGATCTCCCACAATTGGTTAGAGTGAAGTGTCAGGAGTTGCACCCGATTGTATCTAAGTTGATTGCAGGGAAAGCCTTTTAGGATGCATTATCCTGCAGTACTCCATGTCAAATATGAGGATCGCTGGATACCTCTGAAACCAGGGATCAAGCACTGAAGAGCTTAAGGAGCTTTTCCAGACCTGTTTAAGTGAGGTGATTGTTCGGGTATTACAGGGCTGCAGTCTTGTCTGAGTAAGGTAGTTGAGTTGGTTTGTTGCCCTGTGTAGAGAAACCACTTGTTATGTTCTCCGCTGGGTGCCTGTCCTGAAATACATAGCTGGGGTGCCTCTCAGAACTGGCCTGACATGACGAGAGGATCACTTTTTGTGTTTACCCCTGTTCGGAAGATTTTGCTGCAGTCGCTGCCAAAATTTGATGGGTTTGGCAACAAGATCTGCAGTCTGGATAGACTATCAGGGTCCAGATGGTGACTTGATTACTAAATGTTACCTCTTCATTCTACTGCAAGATACATCGGATTACAACAGAGAAGATCGGGAGTGTTTCTTTTTACAGTATTACTTGACTGCTGTTAGCGCTTCTGTTAATTTGGGGGCTGAAATAAAGCTGATTGTATGAGAGCAGGGATCCCTTTTTTTTTTTGCTCTTCCTCTCTTAATTGTTTTTTTTGGTAGCATAAAAGGTCAATAAGTGTTAACTGCGATGAAAGAATCATATCTGAAATACTAAAATGGAACAGCTGTATTCCACTTGCTGTTGCTGTGTTTTCTAGGATGTTTTAAATAGCTCTAAATGTTTGAAGATTTGACTTGCTGTTTGTTCAAGTAGGGGAGGTGCAGGGGATGGGGAGGGGGGTTCTTGGTGCGCATCTCTCTGCAAAGACATCACTCGCCTTAGGTAATTGGCATTACAGTTCGTAGGAACTGGGGGTGAGGGGAAAGGTTTTTTCTCTGTTTTATCTTGGGGACATTGTGGTTGGGACATATATATATATATATATATATATATATATATATATATATATGCATTTTTATTTTATTTGGTTTCTTCTTTTTCTTTACTTTGTTCTTAATTATAGTTGTGCTATGGTGGGGGGAGATATCAAGTGTGTGCCATTCACTCATTGTTACAGAGTTTTCTTTAGGGCACTGTTTGGGACCAGTCAGGGTTTTAATAGACAGTATGGCATACACTCATCCATAGTGTCATGTGTTATTGAGTGTAATGAGTGGCCCATGTAAACTGATTTGTTGGAATATTAAAGGTGCCCAGGATAGGTGCAAACGGCAGATGGTTCTTAAACATCTGCAACATTTGCAAACAGAGATAACATGTCTCCAGGAGACCCATTTGAAATGGAAAGACATCCATCTATTTGCCAAGGCATGGGTGGGACATGTATTTGGTGCAGGGAGATCTAATAACAGTGGGGGGGGGTGGAAATTCTAATAAATAAGAAAGTTTTCTTTAAAATGGGGAAGGAAATATATGACCTCAGTGGGAGATACATCCTCCTACATGGAAGTATTGAAACCCAGCCAATCATACTTGGTGCTATATATGGCCTGAATTGTGAATTCTCTGTGTTTTTCACACAGCTACTGAGTATAGTGGTTACTGACCCACCGGTCTTAACTATATTACAGGGAGACTGGAACATGGTTCCATACACTCACATAGATAGATCTGACTCCTGAGGTGCGGATATTTTGGATGCCTGGGGGGGTGTTGCACCCCATGGAGTGTCAATACATGTTTTTCTCACCTCCACATAAATCTCTTTCCCAAACAGATCTTATTTTGCTAAGTTCCCTGTTGCTCCCAAGTGTCATAAGCTCAGTCATTCATGAGAGGGTTCTCTCAGACCACTCACCTGTCTCACTCTTGTTTTTTGGGAGACTGGGAATTAGAAGAGACTTTGTCTGGAGGTTGAATAATCAACTACTCCAGAAGCCTGATACCTTGCAACAGATTAAAGACTTCCTCTCTAAATTTATATCTGATAACAGGGGTTCTGTTACAAGAATCGATGTGGTGTGGGCTGCCATGAAGTGCGCCTTAAGAGGAGAATGCCTACGGCTGGCTGCTACTAAATCCTGACAATTTAGAGCCCAACAGGAAACTCTGCTTGTGGCTATTTGTAGGCTAGAGACTACCCTTAATAGTAGGTCCCCGGATATTGGTTGGGCTAATCTGCATAAGCTACAAGCCCAATATTCAGCCCTGATATACCAGAGGGTGGAATTATCCCTCAAGTGCTCTAAAATTAAATACTTGGATGTAGGGGAGAAAGCAGGGAAACTATTGGCAGTTAGGTTTTGGCAGGCCGAGGCTTCCCGTTTCATTTCTAGCATCAAATCTGATGGCCAAATTATTACATCACCTAGAGATATTGTAAGGGAACTGCGGACATATTATCAGAAGTCGTACTCAGTAGACCAAGCTGATCACCCTGCAACTCAAGATATTTCTAATTATCTTTCCTCGGTGGTGCTACCCAAAGTATCTCCCCATTGTGCCAGGTCACTTGGTAGTTTGATCACTACACGAGAAGTTAAGCAGGCCATTGAGCAACTAACATCAGATAAATCTCCTGGACCAGATGGTCTTTCTAATAATTTATATAAAGTGTGTATATCAGAAATTGTTCCTCTTTTAACGGAGGTATTTAATTTTTGGTATACAGAGGCTATGTCAGAGGATTGCTTCCTGAAAGCGTTGATTACTCTTGTACCCAAGCAAAGTAAAGATCCCCTTTATCCTGGAAGCTATCGGTCCATTTCATTGATCAATACAGATGTAAAGATTTTAGCCAAAATTCTGGCCAATAGGCTAAACCCTGTGTTAGCTACCCTTGCTGGGTGTGAACAAATTGACTTTATGGCTGGTAGGTCATCCGTGGATCATTTGCGGAAACTTATGTATATTCTCTCGGTATCCAGGGACTCTGACTCACCTTCGGTGTTGGTGTCCTTGGATGCCGAGAAAGCTTTTGATATGTTTTCTTGGGATTTTCTGTTTGTAGTTTTAACACATTATGGCCTTCCTATAGAATTTGTCAAATGGGTTAGATTATCATATGTTTGCCCATCAGCACAGGTCTGGTGTAAAGGAATCTTGTCTGATCCCTTCCAACTTCAGAGACGGACCAGACAAGGCTGCCCTTTATCCCCACTTTTGTTTAACCTTTATTTAGAGCCTCTGATCAGGAAGTTAGTTTCCTCCCCATGAATACAAGGTATTAAAATTGGAGAACGACTCTATATCCTGCCTGTTTATGCAGACAATTTGCTGATGCACCTAGAGAACCCTGTATCAGGAATCCCCACTCTTTTGGAGGAAATTGATGCCTTCTCAGCTGTTTCTAACTATAAACTTAATATAAATATAACCAAGGTCTTTCCATTGAATAACAGGACTTCATGGCTGGTGATAAATAATACCAATCTGGAGTGGGAACCTAATACCCTCACCTATCTTGGAGTACAGGTGGCCAGAGATATTCCCACTATGATTAAACTCAATCTTACAGATCTGATTAAAACCATTAGGACAGACCTGGGTAGGTGGGGTGGACTCCCTCTTACACTATGGAGAAGAATAAATACAGTAAAAATGAATGTTTTACCCAGGGTTTTATACCCTTTAGGGATGCTTGGGTGTTTTCTTCCCCCAAAATGGTTTACCCAGTTGCAAGCCATTTTAAATATCTTTTTGTGGAGAGGTAAATCCATCAGATGATCCTATACTAAGTTGACAGGGCCTAAGTTACAGGGCAGATTAGCACTGCCCTCCTTTTTACCAATTATTGCGCTCACCACCTTAGTAAAATAGTTTACTGGTCAAAGACAGAGTGGGAGACAGAGTATCAGGCTTATGTACCCCAGTGGCTGGAAAGAGAACAAGCTTTAATATCCCAATAGCAAGGTACTCTCACTTCCTTGATCTAGGTCAGTCCTAAGAGGCTCCCCAAAATGTTGAAGAATACTCCCATTGGATGATTGGTTAGAGCACTCCATCAATTACAAGTTCAACTCTCATGTAATTGGCATACATCCCTTGAGCAACCTATAGTGGGTAATCCCCACTTTAAAATTAATCATAACCCTATCTCACCCACATTCTGGCCTCTTCTGACTGGTAAGAAAGTCTCGGACCTGTTTGAGGATGGCAAGCTGATTCCTTTCTCTGTTTTCCATGTACGTTTTGAGGTGCCTATTACAACTTTTTTTAAATATAAACAGGTCAAAGAGGCCATTAAGGCTTATGTGGATGGGAAGGTATAGCAATCGCATACTGAGATATTGAACAAGCTTCTACTCTCAGCTAAAGAGGCTCATGCTCCACAGGTCTACAAGGAGGTGCAATCTTTGGATGCCAATTTACCCTTGGGGACCTGCTATTACTGGGCCCAAGAATTATCCCTTACAACAGATGCAGAGATTTGGAAAAATGCATGGAAAAATATCTATAAGTATGTCAAACAGGACAGACTGCGATTGATACAGTTTAACATCATGTATAACCTTTACTATACGCCAGTGAAGTTATGCAAATTGGGCCCTCTCCCCTCACCTAATTGCACTCGATGTAACCAAACTCCTGGTTCCCTATATCATATGCTATGGGAGTGTTTGGTGGCTCAAGCCCTGTGGCAATCTATTAAGCAAATACTAGATCCACTGCTTGGGCATGACTCCTATTCATTCCAGAAGTCTACTTATTATACCATTTCCCCACTGGTACCCCAGGGTCAGGATGCACACCTAGCTTTGATTTCCGCCATAGTAAAACTTATTATCATGAGGCACTGGAATGACAAGACAAGACTGTCGGTTTGGAATGAGTATAAAAGAAGTGCTTATCACTCTCCAATTAGAGAAGCACATTTTGTACATGAGTAACCACTCTCATGTATACCATTCTAGATGGGGCCCCCTGGATGCCTTACTTGCTGCATGGAAACCATAAGGGTCTGTGATATTTGGCTGCCTTTTTCTATTTATTTTCTTTCAGTACCCATCGGTTTGCTCAATTCATCTGTTATCTCAAAGTTTGTTATACGCACACTTGATATGGAAGATGGGGGGATATGTAGGGGAGGGATGGGGGTAAAGGGGGGTCAGGGTCGGGATTGTCTTACCTGGACATGTACCTCACATCTCCTCATCTCAAGGTTATATTTCTAGTATCTATGTACAGTGTTAAGGGGGAGACCCCATATGTTTTCAATTTTCATGTCTGTACCAACTTATGTCAATGCTAAATAATTAAATAAAGTTTATTGAATTAAAGAAAGAAGGTCCAATTCAGTCTATCAAAGGCTTTATCAGCATCTATCATGATTGCTATTTGTGGAGCTTTACTTTTTCTACCTTCCTTCATGATATTTAGTGTTCTTTGGATATTTGTCTGTTAAGTGTCTTCCTGGAATAAAGCCAGTTTGATCGGGTGAATAATTAACTGTATTACCTTCTCTGGTGTATGTCACTCTAAGTTATTCTGTCTACATATGTGCCTTGTATACCAGGAACATGTCAATCCTAGAATACTCCTGGTGTGGATGTGAATAAAACATACAGTCCTTTTGCCCCTTATGCTGTTCCCTCCATATGTCTAAAAGACCTTTTTCCTCCAACATTTATTTAGTATTTTGCTTGTGGCTCTATTAGTTTGGCTATTTTAGAGGATCTGTCCCAATAGGATCCAACATAATTAAAATCCACCCATTACTACCAACCCCTGTCCCAGTGTTGATATTTTCTGAAAGAGTTCTTTGACGAAGTTTGTTGCCTGCCTGTTCAGAGAGTATACATTTACATTTATACAGTATAGCCTAGAGGTTAGAGGAACGAGGTGTGAATGAGCTTGGTACATCCAGCAGGGCAGACCTGAGTCTGATTCTCACAACCTCCACTTGCATACTGTATGACCCTGAGCAAGTCACTTAACTGCCCAGTGCTCCCAGGTCACCCCTGAAAACAGGCAGTTGTGCCTAGTGGGCCTTACCCAGTTACCAAAGACTAAAATAAAAAAATATGAATTTTTTGTTCCTGTATTTGTCCTGACATTATTGCCCACCTCCCTTCCCCATCTCTTTCAGTGTTAAGTACCTGCCACCCCAAGCCTTTTCTTACCAGAATTGCAACCCCATTTTTCTTAGCAGATGGGTGAGAAGCAGCTATCATATCCCCTACTCACTTTCTTTTCAGCTTATTGTGTTCTACCACCAAGGGTGCATTTCCTGTAGCAGTGCTCTATCTCCTCTGAGGTTTTTAGTTTGCTGATTATTTTAGTGTGCTTCACTACCTAGTTAATACTCTTAACATTTAGGAAATCCTTTTATATTATCCACTGTCATTCCAAGTTCTCTTTTCTCAGTGTTTAATTGCTATGAATAAGGCTTTCTGGTTACCCCTGTGTTTTTTGTCTTTTGGAAGGCTGCCAATGTGTTTAGCTTGAACTCTAACCAAACTTTAACTTATTAAACTCAAACTATGTACACGTCTGCTCCTGCCACTGCTATGGTGGCATAGTCTTACCATCCGCGTGCTTCTGTATATGTGGTCCAGGGTGACTTTGAGGTATGCTGCGAACCTATTCTGTTCAGTTCACTTCCTTCTGGGCTAATCTAGCCAGAGCTGCTCTCACATTTGTTTAGTGAGATTGACCCCTCCCAACAGAGGCTTATCAACTCACCCCTCACAAGATGCAAGAAAAGCCAAGGTATACCAGGCTCCTGGTGCCCCCACCTTCTGTCTATTATTCATTACATCATGCTCCCTCCATCTATATTTACTTGTTGTGCTGCATTCAGGTGTATTTTGCTTGGGATTTTTAACCCTCCCCAATTCTGCCTTTATAATGTGATATCAATTTTATCCTTTATTTCCTCCCCACCCTCTCCTCCAATGCTTGGAGATGTTCTCTCAGTACTGGTTAGAGCAAACACCTCCCACTTACTCTGCACTCCCCCTTGCCCCATGTGTAGAAGGGAGGAAAAGAAGTCTCATTCTGTTCTGTCTGCCATCCCAGTGTATTTTTGACATGGTCGTCTCCCCATCAGGTTCTTCTACAATTCCTTCAAAATCAAGCCCTGCAGGGGGAAGAAAAACCCTTCATGAGTCATGCAAGTCACAAGTATCCTTAGTAGATAAACTTTTAGACATGCACTTCAGGACTATATATTGACTTTTCTCACTAAAACTCATGTTTCTCCCCTCCTCCCACCCTCAGTTCCCTCCCCATTCTTCCATACCTCTCTGTTTTAGTTTCAGTTGGAACATTTTATACATTGTCCTTCCATTGCTGTATGCTGCTCCTTTTTTTGACTTTTTTTTATCAATGCCTCTCTTCATGCCCCTGTATGATGTATCAATGTGAACCCCATTAATTCTTCCCTTGCTTCTTATTCCCACTTTCCCTGTACTCCCTTGTGTCTACCCCTTTCTTTGTTTGATTTCTCCTAACGTTAGTCCCCCCACCCTTAGTTTTATAGAACTTGTGGGCTGTACTGTTCTCTTTCTTTGTTGTGCTTCCTCAATAATCCCCCTTTATCTCCTGGAGAACTATCTCTTCCCTTATTTCCATTCATTATACCTTAGAAGGGTTGCCCTCAGGGTGTGTTTCTGTTTACTATTCATTTTCATTGGGATTTTCTTCTGTCTTTTGTTTACACCTTTAGTAGCTTCCTCCTATGTGAATTCCTGTCTCCTCTAATGCTCTCTTTCATTAGCCATTCTGTCTCAGTTTCCCCTTTCCCCTGTTTGTTGACCTCTTAGCTGCCCCTCTCTGCTTTTCTCTACAGTTATCACTTGCTCCTTCCAAACTCTGCAGGAGCTGTTGGCCACCATCTTAGTAATGCATGCAGGCCCATGCAGATTGCCTTGCTGAAACTTCCCAGTTATTATGCACTACGAGTCCTACGTCTTCTCCCTGTGTGCTCAAATTCTGCCATTTTGTTCCCTGCCCCTCTTCCCCCTTCCTTTTGTCTCAACTAACCCTTGTTTTAGCCTTTCCCCCTCTAGCCTAGATTTCTTCCACTAATTATTCTCTTTTTACCTGTCCCTTAATTGATGTCCCATTTCCCATTGACCATTTCTTCTTTGTTTCCCTTCCCCCATTAAACTTAACTGTAATAATGCTTGTCTGTCAGATACAATGATCACAACCAACATCAGACGTGTTTAATCAATTCATTGCTTCCCTGTTAACGTTGCCTGTTGGTCTTCTGCCTTGCCATTCGTTCTCTCCAACATCAGCTGCCTAATGTCCATTTTTAAGTGCCTTGGGAATTCTTATTCCATTCATTGTCTTCTTCTTGTATATCCTGCCCTCTGCCAGGCCGCCTGCTACAGTTCAGCCTCTAACTGTTCCATCATTGTATCTGGACATTCGATCCCCCAGTTTAATAGCTGTGGCATTGCTGCTGCCACACTCTTGTAGGCTTGTGGTCCTTTGTCCAGGAAAATGATTATCTTGGTAGGGAAAACAACTTGAGCTTTAATATTTCATTTGTCCCTCAGCTGATGCACAATGTTTCTTGCTGCCTGCCTTTTCACCTGTAAATTAGAAGAAAAGTCCTGCTTAAAATAAATTGACTGGTTTCCAAATTATACTTTTCCCTGTTTCCATGCTGTGGCCAAGATAGTCTCTTTTGCCTGGTGGTATAGCATTTTGATAATAATCGACCTTTACCTGGCATTCCGATCTGTGGGTCGTGGATCCAAATAACTATGTGCTCGTTCCATTGTGAGGTTGATGTCATCTGGCAATTTAAGCACTGTTTTCAGTAAGTGGGTGGTGAATGTTATCATTGAGGGGAACTTCTCTTCTGTCCCTTCCTTTGCTAAATGTAGATGAAAGTTGTTTCTGCATGGTCTGTTTTCTAAGTCCTCCATATGTGCTTGGTGCTTCCAGTCTCTCTGCAACAGGTACAGGAGCAATCTTGAGTAATTTCCTTGCTCTTCGACTATGTAGCCTATTTTTCTGGCTCATGGTAATTTTTGTATCCAGTGTTTTCAGGTGCATTTTAGATCTGCCAGGGCAGATTCCAGTGTTGCACTGTATTTATTACTTTTCCTATCATGGCATCCATTTTGAGACTGGAATTTCCCATCATCATCCAAGTCCCCTTCAAGGTCCAGTGAGGCAATCAAGAACTGAGGATTGTGGCCTAGAGTTTTGGGGCCTTGCCAACCTTGAGGTTTTTCAGTCCTCATTAATCAACTGCTTCAATTTAGTGGTCGGAGTCGCCATTCCGGCTTTGTTGTGTTTAGTAGCCATTCTGCCAACAGACCAGTAGTTTTGACTGATGGAAAACTACTCAATGATCATTTTATGAATTGAAATGATTAGCATGGTCCTGGAGCAGATTTTAGACGATCCCCCTCATCTCATGATGTCACCGGAAGTCCCGCCAGCTAAAGTAACAAACAGTGGAGGTAAACAGCACATGCAGCTTGCTTTAGTCTGAAAGAACACCTGAACCCTCTTTTTACACATTTTTATCTAAATGATGCCTTGTTGGTAGGGGTGTGGTGCTCCCATACTTCTTAGTCTTCAATGATGTTTTTTATGTAGTTCTCTGGGCAGCAGTCTTAAACTGCAGCAACTGAACTGCCTTGAAGCACAGCTGTAAGGGAACTTTGTTTCATCCCTCTGCTGAATTCCTTTACAGAGGAGCACAAGGTGATTTGAGATCAGGTTTCAACTTATGGCAGTGGAGCCACTGGGCTGCCACAGGCAGATGGTCATTGTGATAAGCCTCCAATTCAGTAAAACAGGCAGTCCCATTTGTATGTATGTTTGTTTGCATGTATGTGCAAGAAACATAATGCCATCATCCGAGTTTCTAGAATTGTAGCACCCTGTCTTCCAATTCCTTCACTGTGTTTGCAGGCATGGCCACAGTTTGCCAATGAATGCTACAGCTGTCTGTGACAGCAGTTGAAAATGCAGTGTCGTACAGTTGAAAGGGAGAGAGACGCTTCAGTGAGCATGATCAGATAACCGAAGCGCTCTCTCCCCACCCCCCCACACACAATAATCTTCAACTCAGATAGTTACCATATACGTTTTCACACAGAATGCCAACATGTTAAAACTTAAACTGAATTAATTTTACATCCACTGGCATTATGCACTTACAGCAAAAAGTTATGAGCGGACTCTTATACAAATAGCAAAGAAAACAAACCAGGAAAGCAGTCTGTGTCTGAGCCCCTTTGAAAGTTTTACTTTTGAAGAGTTGAGCTAATACCTTGGTGTTACATTATAGCAGGGCAGAGCTACCAGCCAAGCAAGTGAGCCTAGCCCCCTAATGCAATCTGAAGAGATAGCAATGAAAAATGCACCGATGCACAAGGTTATGTTCTAGGGTGCCTCCAAAGGAACACCGATGAGTGAAACCTAACTCCACAAATTTCTTTTAAGCTCACTTTAAAGGGCTGAAATGTTGAAATAAATCGAAGGGCATTTAAGAAGCCTTTATTAAAGGCAACGTATTTCACAACTCAATAATATGAACATTTTTAAAAGACTAGTAGCCCAGAATGGCAAGGGGAAAAAAGTATTTGCTTTTCATTATATCATTATTTTTCTCGACAATTTTACTAGAGTTTCCCCTTAGGCTTTTATATCTTAGCAACAAATGCAGGTTCGTGCCAGACTGTACACTAAAATTACAGATCGGCAACTACTTGATTATTTATGCTGCTGTCTACTATCCTGAGTTCAGAAACTATCGTGTGGCTTTTGTTAGGAATAAAACAGACTTAAGCTGAAGAGGCAGGGGACTGTTCTCTCATGTACTGTAATGCAAATTGCTACAAGAGACCCAGGAGAAAGTCCACAGCAGCAGCAGTGTTTGTTCCCACGTATCACAACAAAAGTGACCCCAGCGTCTACCCTGAAACAACTTGCTATCCTACCACTGTATCTTCTTTCCAAAGCTCATGTTCCCCTTCAATGCCGTGACATGCAGGTTAAGCCAACATTTCCCTGTAACCCTCCACACAGAACTATGGCTCCTGCCTTTGGCTGTCAGTGGTACTAAACCCAACTAACTCACACTAATCAAAGAGCCTTGCCAAGTACACCCCACACCCTGCCAAAGCCAGTTTAAGCTTCTCCTCTCTCCTTGTCAAAAGTGTCCTCTCTCTCTCGTGATTTAATACCACTTCTGGCAGAGTGGTTAAAGCTAGGAGGTGACTGTTACCGAACTTGATGGACTCCATTTGGGATCTGACTCAAACATCAACCAAGTTTCAGGAAAATTGCTATCCAGTATTACTTTTACCAAACACAGTATGCTAATTGATTGATTCTAATTGTTATTACTTGGGAGGCTGTATAGTCTGAGAACAGTGGACTCTGAAGCTGGAGAACCAGCAGACTTGGGTGGGTTTGAATCTTACAGCTGCCACTTGTATTCTGCAGTGTGTTCCTGACTAATTCACTTACTCTCGCTGTGCTCCTGTGCCACTCCTAGAAACGGACTTTAATGTAGTGTAGCTTTCCTGGCCAAAAATGCTAAATAAACTGATGTGAATTGGAGTATCTTTGCAAGCGGTCTCAACTCCTTACTTTTCTCTAAACAATATGCTGTGTGTATGGTGCCAGTAGCTCTAAACTTGTAGTTCATTTGGAATACTCCTTTTGTAATGTTTCTGAATCATGCATTTTTTATAGCTTTGGCTGGCAGCTACAGATATCACTGCAGATCATTACTTGCTGTTTTATTCTGTGTGTTTTTTTTTTTTTTTTTATGACTACCCCTCCATGAATCCATGCTGTCTTGGGTCCTGCAACCTACTGGATTCAAGATATTCCACAGTTCATTCCTTCAGCAGTGATTCCATTAAGTTTTCCACCACCAATGTCAGGCTAACTGGCCAATAACTGTCAGCCTCTTCCTGCTACCACTTCTGTATGTGGGACTACATCCCCCTCCTCCAGTCCTCCAGAACCATGCCTGTTTCAATCAGCTGTTAAAAGACTGTCAGAACTGCAATTAGCACTTCCCTTAGTTGCCTCAATACCCTTGGATGCACCCTGTCTGGCCCCATTGCTTTGCTCACTTTCATATTAGCGAGCCCCTTCAGGACTCTAACTTCTGAGAATGGACAAGTGTCCACCTCCCTCCAATGCTGCTATTATTGTTTTGTGGATCCTCCCCTTCTCCTTCCACTGTGAACATGGAACAAAAATAGCTGTTCAGATGTGTACCTTTTCCTGGTCCTCCTCTGCCCAGCCCCTTTTTAACATTGCAATCCTATCCCTGGTATTTCTCTTTGTGTTTACATGATTAAAAACGTCTTGCCCCCTTTACCTACTGCCTGGGTTATTTTCTCTTCTGTTTGCACCTTTGTACTCCTTACTGCCCTCCCTGCTTTCCCATGTTTCCCCTGGTACACTTCTGTATCCTCTTCCCTCTGCATCCCCTTATGCCTTCTGAATACTACCCTCTTAGTGTTTACCATTGAATCATGCCATTGTAGAGGTTGGCAAGCCAGAACAGGCTTGAGCATGGCTAAAGCCTACTGCCTGGCTCAGCTCAATCTCCATAAGCAACTGAGAGCCAAGGGCAAGCCAAGCAAGTTATTAACAAATCAAGCATTTTTTCATCTGGATTGGTTAGCATAGCTCCCTAGTGTCTTGTTCTCACTGCAGTTTTACCACCACCTGCTCTTTATTGTACATTTTGTTTTGGTGCTATTAGTTTGTACTGTTTTGCATATTGCAACCTGTTTGCTCTAACTTATTGTTGTGCTCTCTGCTCTCTTCTCCCCCCCAAATGCATCTGGAAATGAACTATTTCAGCTTGGTATGTTTTTCCTAGTAAATCATTTGAAATAATCTCCTTTTGTGCTGGTCATTAGGCACACTTTCAGTAATGTAGAAGGCAACCTGCAAAAGGCATGGCTTGGCATGTGCTTTGACTTGTAGAGTCAAAAAATTCCTGGCTTGCACACCTCTATTGCATTGCAGGCTAGTTGGCCTTTATAGTGTCAGAGCTGACCAATTCTGCCGTAATTGATGTTATCATAAAAGGAGAAATAGGGGATAGAACATGGCCTGATTTAAGATATTAATTTTATCTTCATAAGAGGGTATTGGTCTCTTCATGTCTCATGAGTGATGAAGTCATGAATGAGACAATAATAGACCAATATCCTTGAATGAAGATGAAAATTATTTTTTATTGTTTTATTTGTAATTTGTTAACCAGGTCGAACCCAAGATTGTTAAATGCCCATTTTCAAGGGGGTCTGGAGATGTAAACAAGAGCAAAAATACAGAATAACTATGCAGTACATCTGTGTACACAGTAATCCGGTAACATTACATTTGCACATAAACAAGTCAATACAATATTTTTTAGCACTGTTTTAAATGTATACTTCAAATCAGTAGAGTGTAATGCAGCAGATAAAGTATTCCGGAATGTAATAGCCTTATAAATAAAGAAACATTGGCACCGGGAGAACTGAAAGAGTGGGGGTGTTATAAAATGAGTATGTTTAGAGCTAATACTCAGGGAACCCGCGTTGGGGCTAGCATCAGCCATAAACATACGAAAAAAGCCCTGAATCCAGCCTTTTTACCTAATACTGATGAGGCTAAAGTAAACAACGCATGACTCAAAGAAGGCCAGCCAAGGTGTTCGTAAAGAGTGAAAAGATGAGAAAACCCGGGGCTGGACCCTGGAGCAACAAATCTGCATATGTAATTGTATAGAATTTTATCTCTGCAAATCAGTGACAGTAGCAGTGGCACAGACTGGAAGCCCACAGACCACTAACGCCAGGAGTAGGGACTGAGCCAAGACTATCTCAGCGTGAGTGCACAAACAATATTTTACATAAAAGCTGACAGAGGCGAGTCTGTACTGACTTTACCAGTATGGAGAAAAGTTCTTTAATTGAGAGAGTCTATCTGATCTATAGTAAAACCAAGATACTTGAAACCATACACTGTCTCACAAAGGGTGCCACAAAAATCTTGAATGAAGTCAGAGGGAGTAAAGCCTTTAATTTTGTTTTGTTCCAAAGTGCAGCAGTGTGTACTTAGTTTTAATCAAAAACAAAAAAAACACCACTCACTCCAGAGCTAGAAGAACTACTATCCCTCCAGTGAAGGTGGTAATAAATACCAGAGTCCTTACTTACTGCAAAAATAAGGATTTATTCCTGATGTAAGGCACATATATGGCAAGACATTAGATACCATTCTGTACAAAGCAATATCACTCACGTATATGATAATGCAGGATTCAGACCTATGCAAAATATCAGCTAGATCATTCATTGAAAACACTAAACAAACTAGGCCCCAGAGAGCATGGGGGATTGAAACACATTCTTCACCCCACAACTCTTTTTGCTGCACTGGCAGGATGGAATGTCAAGAGAAGATATCCATGGTAGTGGCATGGGAGGTTGTGAGGACCTCCAAAGGGGAGACCCCAAGATGGGAGACAGAGGACCCCAGCAGAAGAGGAAGCAATATCTGGTGGGGGCCTGAGTTGTTAGGTGGTAGCTTTGAGTACAGGATGGGATGGAATGCAGATGGGGAGGTAAGGTGCCTATCTTCTGCCTTGGCACAAAGGGATGGGGAGACAATTCCTAGGAGCAAGAGGAGGACCTGGATGTTATTGTCCATTTAGGATTAATGACCTGACAAGGGGCACAGTAGAAGCAGTGCAGGTTAGGTTTGGGGAGTTGGGGAGGGGCCTGAAGCAGGTAGCTTGCATGATGTCCTTCACTGAGGTGCTACCTGTGTTATGGTTAGGGAGAGGCAGGGGAACATCACACCTGGTTGAAGGCTTGCTGTGAGGAAGAAGAGTTTGGCTACATTGGGGACTGGGGTGCAACCTGAGCAGATAAAGGCATGTACAAAGGAGATGGCTTCTATGCATACTGGGGGAATGACAGTCCTGGGTGGATGGTTTAAATACTACTTCAATGGGCATTTAAATTTGCCAAGGGGTACAGAAATAAAGAGGGAGGCAGGAATGCCTCCAGAAAATGGAACGCCAGAGAGGAGGGAAGTCTAGGAAATACATTTCAGGATATGGGGCCTAGGGCAGGGGGTGTATGGTCTGGAGGTGATTCTGAGGCTGTGAAAAATTTAAGAATGGTGGACATAGAGATTAAAAAGGAGAGGACACCACCAGGACAGCAGAAGAGTGAAGGATGAACTCTGAAGTGGGAGGCAAAGTATAGGCAGGGAGAGCCAAAAGGAGTGGAAAGGCATGTGTACCAATAAAAGGAGCCTAGAAAATAAAATTCCTGACCTTGACCTTGCCAGCCTCCTCCTCACTGCTGCTCTTGTGCAGAAGGACAGTTTTGACTCTTGAGTCATTAGTCAAATAAGGGTCCACTCTATGGAGAGACCCCAATTTTTGGTTAGTTTTTTGTCCAATATTAATATGCTCAACAAAAGACAATTTGCTGTCTGTCAAAGCACCCAAGTATTTATAACTATTCGTGTTTTTCACTTTTTGTTCATTTTCAAACACAAGGTCTAAAACTTGATTCTTAATTTTGTTTCCTCCTTGATTAAAGCTGTGTTTTGGTTTTTGTTGTTGTTGTTCTTGTAGTTTTATTTATTACTTAACAGAAGGCACGAAATAACAAACCACCTTTCTATCATATTAAGGTTCAACTGTAGATTGTGGTTTAGTCTGGTTCGACTGCATGCGGAGGTATGCAGAGGGTACCAATACTGTATCATCCACATACAGTCAGTCCTCACTGTTCTCAAGCAGATCTGGAAGATTATTCATGTAAATATTAAAAAGGAGTGGGCCCAAAATGGAGCCATAGATATAGACACTGTCATAGACAGTTTGTGCTCTCTCACTAACATCAACATAACATGCTGAGAGCCCACCACAGTGTGCTCATGTGCTCCCCCCTGCGCACACTGTATGGCCACGACAGGGGTGCCCAATCCCCATTAGCTCCGCTGCCCCCAAACAGACTTCCATCCAGGTGCCGCTGGGAGCCACCCCAAGCGTGGCAAGTTCATATGGTGATGAGGGTGCCCAATCCCCCTTTGCGACTGTACCCTCCCCAAAAAGCCAACTTCCAGTTGCCACACTGAGACCCACATTACTGTACAAATGTCTGAATGGCCAAGGGGGGTGCCCAATCCCCCATTGGCTCCCCTGCCCTCCAAAAAAATTCCAGCTGCCTCACTGGGAGCCCACCCCAGCATGGCAAAAGCCCTGTGTCATCTACTAAAAAGAAAAAAAAAAACACTCTGTGAAAAAATAAAAGGCCCCTCGTTGACTCTTACCCCCCTCCTCCAACATGCGCCCACCCTCTGCGCACCCACCTCCCACCCCATACTTATCTCAGGAGCCCAGCCAATGATCTTCGGTGGACCAGGAACACATCTGCACTCTTCAAAGCCGACCACGAACTAAAGCAATGCTGGTGATCTGTATAATGGCATAAATGTTTTTTGTTTCAACTTTGGTGCATATCTCAGCCATTTTGGGGAATTTATTCACATTTTTCAATAGGGGGTTCTTGGGGCCCCACATCATGAACTCAGTTACTGTCATTTTGTTATTCGGTCATGAAAGGTGAGTTTGGGACTGAGTAATGAAATGACAGTGTCACAGTTCATAAGGTAAGCCCCACCAGAACCCTATGTTGAAAATTTGGTGAAAAAATTCCCAAAAATGACTGTTTTACAAGTGTGCTTTGCACAGTTCCTATGCACGCTCGTAACTTCATGAATTTGTAATATTTTCACTCCAGATTTTCAACATTACCATTTTACCACACCTCCTTATGAGCAGTACAGCTGCCATTTTTCACATCTTGCCCAAAATGTGTTTTCATGCATGTAGCTCACAATGGTGAGGTTGGTGTGTGAAATCAATGTTTGGGACAGATTAAGAAAATCACTGGGACACAGTTCATGAGCAGAAGTCTTAAAATGGCTATGTTAAAAATTTGGTGACAAAAGTCCATAAAATGACTGTGTTACGAGCGTGCATTGCGCAGTTTCCACACACTCGTAAAGTTCATGAATTTGCAATATTTTCAGTCCAGATTTTCTACACTGGAATTTTCCACACCTCCTTATGAACAGTACAGCTGTCATTTTTCACCCCTGGCCAAAACGTGTTTTTGTATTTCTGGCGCAGAAATGCGTGGTTGCTGTGGGAAATCAGTGTTCGGAACAGATTAAGAAAATCACAGTGATACTGTTCATGAGTGGAGGTCCCAAAATGCATGAGATGACAATCTTCTGTAAATAATCCCCAAAAGAATTAGATTACGGGTATGCGTGCGCAGTTTCTATGCACGTTTGTGACTTCACCAGTTTTTTTATATTTTCACTCCAGATTTTCAACATTGCTATTTTTTCACACCTCCTCATGAACAGTTCAGCTGTCATTTTTCATATCCTATTAGAAATGTCTTTTCACATCTGTGGTACCAAATGGTGTAGTCACTGTGCAAAATCAGCTTTCGGCTAATGAACTGATATTGCCACTGTTCATGAGGTGGGGGTCACAAAAAACCCATGCTGAACATTTGGAGTGAAAATACCAATGAACACCTGGGGTGTTAGGGTTTCCGGCCATAGCACCTCACCCTGTAGAGACTACAGGCATTAGGAGTGTGACTTGGGATTGTCACCTGTAATGCTCATGCCATTCCACTCCCACCCACACCCTGCAACCAGTGCCAGGCATTGAGGTGTGCCTTGGACTCTTCAGCCCCAGAGTTCATCCTGTTCTCCTATACTGCACCCATCTCATCATATTTCCTTATGGAAATGGGTGAGCATAAGGCCCAAAGACCCCAAGGCACACCATGACACTTGTCAGTGTCTGCAGGGTAGGGTGTGGTGAAATGGCATTGCTGTTATGCCTGATGACCCAAAGGCACACCCCAATGCCTGTCAGTCTCTGCATGTGGGGTTGGCTTCAGTTCAATACTTCACTGCCATTCCTATTATGCACCTCTCTAACTCCTACACTACTAATGCCAATGCCAGCAAGCAAACATTCAGCATTGACAAATGCTTGTTTAGTAAATCTGTTTGTCTGCTAACTTAAAATTACTTTCTCTACTAAGGTAAGTAAAGATAATGTAACCCTCTGTCCAGGTTTTGTATTGACAATCCTGTGGAAGAATTTGGGTGGTTACATAGTGTTTGTATTTGTAAGGAGTTTGTTTGGACATACTGCTTGATTGATAATAAAGTGAGAGTTTTCTTGGTGCCTGTGTCTAATGGCTATCTTCCCTCTGAGACTTGCATGGTACTGTAAGCAAGAGTCTCTTCTACTTAGTACTATAATCAAACATGTAAACAGTAAGCTAGAGCAACTATGACATTAAACTGGGATTACACTTAGCTGATACCTGTCCTATGGTGGTACCTAATTATGCACTTTTGATAACATGGACCCTGGAGTTGAATGCACTGCTCGGCTTTGACTTGTCATATTGTCTCCTACATATCTACTTGTGTGATATAATTTTCTGTTTGTACTGAATGAAGCATTTGGCTGATGTAGTAATGCTATGTATGTTTTGCTGTCCAAACAAATAAGAATAAGTCAGTGGCAAACAGGTTTCCTTTCATGCTTTTACAAGTCAGAACAATAATATCATAAATATCTTAAATTATTTATTTATTTAGCTTTTGTTAACCAGGTAAGCAAAGTAGACAAAACAGATTCTTATTTTAAGGTGCAACTCAGAGGTTACAAGGAAATATGGAGACAATTACAAACTGGGTAAGGATATACAGAGTTTCAGGTAAACGATATACAGACATTTCAAGATGTAACAGGAAGACAATCCAAAAATACATAAATACATAATTACTATGTACCTCCTCGTAGTTTCCAGGTATTCGGTGGCAGTGCTAATGTTTCCTTGCCCTCGCTGCCTACTCTGAGGATTGGATCTGACTGTAACCACGATTCATGGTTCTTTTTCTAAAAACAACTTTACTTTGTTCTTCATTGTGGCTTACAGACATTCTGTGGCAGTGCTGGTGTTTCCTTGTCCTCGCTGCCAGCTCTGAGGACTGGCATTGACTGTAGCCACTGGTTGTAGTAAATTTTTTTTTGAAATTCACAAAACTTCATTTCTTTTCTCTTTTTAACTGGCCTGATAAGGCCAAGAAATACACATTACATTACAGTCGACATTTCAAATATGTTGAGAGAAGCAAGCGTAGGTGCTCGGTGATGGCTTCCATAATGTATTCTATTCGAAACAGGATTCACTGGATGGTGTAAAGCGTGAGCAATTTGCCCCAGAATTTTTCAAATCTGGGCATTTTATTGTGAACACTAGCAATCACTTTTTCCACTGAGAGATTAGACAGTAGTTCCTGCAGCCACTCTGAGTAAGATATTGTGGTATCATCCAGCCAAAGTCGAAGTACTAATTTTTTTACGGATTTTGCCACCATAGCTAAATGGTACTCTTTCCGTGTCCCTTATCAAAGAAAAGTCCCCCAAAAGGGAGGTGGCTAGTTTTATGTGTTCTGCTAGACCCAATAAGGGGTCCACACTTTGTTTAATAAGGCTCCAAAGTAGGGGTACCTTGGGACGGTCCAAAAGATGTGATATAAGGAGCCTTCAGCTTGCATGCATCTCCTTCAGGTAGATGAGGGGGCCCTGTTCATTTTGACCAATGTGATCGGTGTATAGTACATATTGTTATTGATCTGATACTGCATCAGCCGTAATCTGTTCTGGGAGATAAATCTGTGTGTAGCTGTCCAAATCTTTTCCCAGTTGAGTATTTTCTCTGGGAATTGAGCATCCCAGTTACTAGAAGCCCGTTTAACTGCAGGAAGGCTCTTTCTAGTAATATGGAATAAATGCCAGAATGGCAAGAGGTTGTATGGCTGCCAAGCTGAATGGGTACAGGAATCTCCCATCCTCTTCTGCAGTCTGACTTAACTGGGAGCTTACTAGCAAATGCCTAAGCTGGTACACCTAAAGAATGACTGAGGGTTTAAGTTGTAGTTGTGGATGATGTCTCCAGACGACAGTACCTGGCCAATGTTCCATAACTCCTCTGTAGAGGATCTTGCTACTGTAGCTGTGGGAGCCAGGAGGTTGACACCATTTCCCCGCCAATCAGGAAGTTTGGATTTCCCATAAGTGGCCGGTTAAGGTCTCGTGTGTGTTGGTAGGACAGGAAGGAGCACATCTAGGTGTGGGTCTTTACTGAAATCCCTGTTGGGGGTTTCTTTAACTGCAAGTGGAAGCAATTTTAGAGATATATGTAGCAGAGAAAGAGGTGATAAACCCTGGGCTAAGATAAGTTCTTTCTCCAGTGTAAGCCTTAGAGGGCAGTACTGTTCTGCAGATGCTGCATTAGAATTGTCTAACCATTTAAAATATTTCACAGAGTGGCTAGCCCAATAATAAAGTTTAAAGTGGGGAAGGCTCAACCCCCCCCCTTTAACCCTGGGAGCAGCCAGTTTCCCATAAGCTCTGTGGGCTTGTTTTCTTTTCCAGAGGAACTGGATTTTCAAGGAGTGTAGTTTGGTAAACCAGGCCTGTGACAGTCATAGATTTAACATGTTGAGGGGATAAAAGATCTTTGGCAATAAGTTCATTTTAACTAAGCTGATTCTACCCCAGAGTGAGAGAGCAGCTTTGACCATCTGTCCAGATCTTGCTGGATTGTGTGTACCAGGGCATCCACGTTACATTCCTTTAGGGATTTGGGTTCCTGAGTCAGAAATATCCCCAGATATTTAAGCTTCTTGGGTTCCCATTGTAGCCCCAAATCTGCAATGTCTCTCCTATGAGCAAGTGAGTTTATGGGAAACACTGTAGATTTCTCCAGGTTCAATTTGTAGTTGGATAATGATCCAAGTCCATAGATCAGGGACAGCGTTCAGCTAATCAAGGCCCTTGGCATGGATAAGTGCAGGAGTATGTCATCGGCATATGCCAAAGTATGAACTCTTGTGAGCCCACTATTATCCCCCTCCCCGGATAGCGGGGTCCTTTTTAATCTGTACAAAAGTGGCTCCAGATAAAAGTTAAATAGTTAAATAAAAGAGGGATAGGGGCAGCCCTACCTAGTACCAGAGTGAAGGGAGAAATAAGATGAGAAGAAGTGGTTACAATAGATATGAGCACTGGGCCTAGTATATAGGGCTCTACCCATTGCACAAGAGGAGGCCAAGTCTGTGTAGAGTCCTGAAAAGAAAAACCCAGTCCACCCTGTCAAAAGCTTTCTCTGCAACCAGAGAAAAAAAAACAGCTGGGGAAAGGTTGTTACAAGATGCAGAGAAGATATGGTCCAGTTTTCTCATGTGGTCCAGGGAGGGCCTCCTGTCCATGAAGCCCACTTGCTCCGCAGATATCACATATGGCATAACCCGCCCCATTCTAGCTGCTAAAAGCTTGGCTAAGATCTTGATATCATAGTTAAGAAGTGATATTGGTCTGTAGTTTGAGATTTGTTCTAGGTCCCTCCCCTCTTTGTGCAATACTACTTTTGTCGCCTCAAAGAGATAGGGATCCTGGCACTCTCCTAAAACTATAGTTCTGAACAGTGTTAGTAGCCATGGGGTCAGTTCCTCCTCCAAAACATTTTAAAAATTTGGGGCGAATCCATCCAGCCCTGGAGCTTTGTTTAACAACAAGTTTTTGATTGATTTCTTAATTTCTGCTTCCATGATGAGGAGGTCAAGGAGTCCTGCTGATCTACAGATAAGACGGGCAAGGGTATGTTCCACAAGTACTTATCAATATGTGTGGCTGCAGGGGGTCAGGCCTAGCATTATAAAGGTCCTTATAAAAGGACTGGAATTCTGTAGCTATTTCTTCAGGTTTGTTTTAAGCAAGCCGTCCTGGTTTGAGTGGATTGCATTTACCAGTCGAGAGGCCCCTTGTTGTCAAACTCATAGAGCCAGTAAGTGTCCAACCTTTTCCCCTTGGTCTATGTAAGCAGATTTGGTTTTAAGAATAGCCTATTCTGCTTTTTCTCCCAACAAATCATTATATTGTGCCCTGAGATGCACCAGTTCCTAACACTGGGTGTCAGTGACTGAAGGGGAGATATGCAGTTCTATATCCCTAATTTTATCTAGTAAGTCTTTGGTTTGGTGTTCTCTTATATGGTGTTGCACAGATGCTATTCTAATAAGTTCACCCTGTATAAAACATTTCAAGCCACCCCATTCCATTTCTGGATGGTTCGTGATGTTAAGATTGGCCTCTGTATATTGTGTGATACAGGACTTTAGTCTGTCTACCACCCATTTATCGTTCAGTAATCTATTATTGACTTTCCAGTTCATTTCTATTCTGTAATTAGGGAATAATGCTAAGGTACAAGATACCAAAGAGTAGTCCAAAATAACCTCTGGTACAATCTGAGATGCCATAAGGCCTGTAAGGAGTTGCTTGCTTAGTAAGAAATAATCTATATGAGAGGATATACCATACACAGGGGATCAGAATGTATAATCCCTTTGGTTTGGGTACAATACCCCTCCAGGGATCACATAAACCTAATTTGTCAGACATATCCCGTATGGCTCATTGTGCTGGTGACAAGCCAGCCCCTGGTTTACCTGTTCTGTCAATATCTGGGGAAAGGGTAGGTTCCAGTCACCTCTCAGGATGAGTGGAACAGACAGGAATGGCATCAGGATGTTAAGAACCTCCATAAAGAAAGATAGGTTGTCTGCATTGGGGCCATATATGAACCCAAGGGTATTTCAGACCTCTCCAGGGTACCAAGTGCAAAAACAAATCTAGCTAGAGGGTCCCAGATACATTGACTGCATTTAAAATTCAGATTTTTGGCCAACAGGATGGCTACTGCCTTACTCTGAGTACTTGTGCCCACCGCATATACAGTGGTAGCTGTTGAAATGTTTTCTACCTCGAGGTACCACTGAGGTATCACTGTGGTAATCTGCATTGACTGTAATATGATCCTGCCTCATTCTGCCTCAGTATACCTAGGTATACTTTAGTACTGCAAAACTTTTCTATGACTACCATTGTACCTGTCCAAATATTTAGCCTCCGTAAGAGATTTGCCTCTGTATCAAGGACGTGGGTCTCTTGTAAGAAAGAAATTTGCCCCTTTTCCACTTGCAAATGTTTCAGTATTTTATATCTTGTGTGGTTGTTGTGCACGCTATTAACATTACGTGTAATAGTCATGTTATATGATTAGCCATTCTATGTATATATAATTCTATCCATCTGGTTCTTATAACCAAAACTCCGGTTTTCCATACTGATACTATAAGTCCTTCCCCCCACCTCCCTGAACATCCCACCACAAGCACATCGCACACATACCAACAAACCCAACCCCCTAAAATAACAATGGGTGCTATTCTGTGCACTTTATATAATTTACTTAGCACTACCCTGCCAGATCATCTGTGTGTCAAACAAACTAGAATCCATATATGGAATTGTTTGATGATAAGGCCCCTCCCTTGATTCAGAACATCATCCTACCAGATTCGACAGATGAAGTCTCCTCTCTCCCAACTCCCTCCATGGAACAAAGATATTTAATTTTCTACGAGGCTAACTAGTATTAAGCCATAACAATTGCAGAACAATAACACATTGGGCTCGATAAGTAAGCTAACCCAGTTAGGATATGTCCAAATTACCACAAACAGTTTAACTAAACAAAACAAAATTGGAGTATCAAGGGATGAGTCGTCAGGTGGCCAAGATAACTGATTGTGTATAGTACCCACAAAATAAAGTCTGTTGCTGCACCCCAGTAATTGCAATGTGCCTCAAATGTCCATTTAAACAAAAACAATGTCAACCCCAATGCTGCTGTGGTTTCCTTATTGCAGATTGTAACTGAGTATTTTAACCCCCAGGTCCCTGTAAAGTTTAACACATATCAGGTCCAACAGCTGAGGTGCGCATCCCAGAAAGGAACAGGGGCAGCCAGGTACCCCTGCCTGACACCAGAAATTGCCGCGATTACAGGTTCCCTCAGACAACAGAAACTAACAAGTCTGCGGTTGTGTGCACGATTGTGAATACAAGGTGTCTGCAAAGCATCTATAAATGCAGCTCTTCAATTGTGCATGCTATCAAGCAGGAAACCACAGTGAAACTGTCTATAATCACATACCGGTGAGGCTCCAAAGAGCAGCGTATCCCAGAAAGTTACAGGACCATAAGCCATAAAGGATATACAGACTGAGACCATGGAAGAGCTTGTAGATTCAGGCCAAAAGCTGCCCCACAGCCATAGAAAGTATGTGGTGATTGTAAACTTGAGCCTTTCACCATCCTACTGGGAGCCACTGCAAATTAGGATGTAGTTGTTGCATAGATCAGTTAGCTACTAGGGCCCAGGCGATAGTGTGTCAAAATCACCCTGGGCAATTAGATCAATATGGTGACTGGCATCAGTCACCCACCAGAAAGTCACAGATGGCTATTCTTACCTCAAGGTGCCATGTTGATGTTACTTTAATCCTGGGAAGTGGAGATCAGTGCTAACATTCACCTGGTGAATAAATCCAACAGCGGACCTTGTAGTTCCTTAGCAGCCTGTTCATGAGACTCAAACGTGCACCATTTCTATTGTATCTTTACTCGCAGCTGGGCTGGGTGTAGCACCTGAAACTGAATGCCCTCAGGGATAAGCTGGGAGATTTTTGGATGGAAAGAGCCCCTCTTTTGTCTCACACGGAAGCTGGCAAGTCTTGTGAGATACGGATCTTGTAGCCCTCCCACATTACTGCTTGTATGTCCCGAAGCTTTGCCAGTGCATGCTGCTTATCCAGGTAATGTAGCTTCTTTAACAGGAATGGTTGTGGGGGTGACCCTGGTGTCGGCTTAGGTCATAGTGTTCAATGGGCCAACTCCACTATGTAAGAGGGCCGTTCGGCTATGGGCCTGCTATTTTTTCAATCAATCAATCAAAATCTTTATTTATCCAGGCTAACATCATTGAGCAAAGCTCATTTACAAGATGGACCTGGTTAGGGCTGGTCAAAATAGAGTTACATATAACAGTGACAATATATCATTAAGGCAACAAATAAATACAGAACTCATTTACAGGATGGGCCTGGTTAATACCAGTACACAATACATTTCTATACAACAGTGACAGTACATTATATGACACAAATAATACACGGCAGGTGCTCAAATAAATACAGAACTCATTTACAGGATGGGCCTGGTTAATACCAGTACACAATACATTTATATACGACAGTGACAGTACATCATATGACACAAATAATACACGGTAGGTGCTCAATGCAGTGGCAGAATAAAACAGAAGGGAATAGTGAGAGTGGGGAGCTGGGAGGCCATGGTGGGTACGGGAGAGCATAAGGGAGGGAAGTAGAGGAACTAAGCCGGAAAAGAAGTAGTTAGCGTGCAGTTGCAACCTAATTGGGCAGAGAGAAATTAAAGGGTTTGCTCACAACATGAGATGGATCCATAGGGCCAGCAGTACTCTAGACTGCACTGAAGGCAGCTGACAGCTGGGTGCCTAGGACTCAGGACAGGTTATGGAGTGAGGGAAACAGTTACAGTGTTCCCTCACAGTTTGGGCAAATAAGGTCTTGAAGGAATCCAAACTGATAGGTATGCTCAATTTCAGAGATTTTTGTAATTTATTCCATGAGGTGGGCAGTACAAAGCTAAATGTTGTTCTACCAAAGCGTGAAGAGACCTTGGGAATACAAAGTGTGAAAAATGAGGCACTTCTTAAGGCATAAGTTCCCAGCGTGCTTAGCGGGAGACAGTCGAATATATATTGGGGAAGCTTTTTGTGACAACTCTAACAGTCCAAAACGCCACATTTCTATTTCTTCTAAACATAAGGGAGGACCACCCTACGGCAGCATACAGCAAGCAATGGTGGGTAGAAAGAGGAAGGCCTGTTATAAATCTTATACAGTCAGTGCCCAAAAGCTTCCCTTGCTAAACTGGAAACTCTTTATCACAGAGCTATCAGATTTATAACAGCGGTACCAGTCCAGTGGGCTCTGATCAGCCTGAGCGACAGAGGAACAGAAGAGATGGCCATTATAAACCTTGATGGAGGTCAGGGGAAGGGGTCAGGGCAAGGAGGGATGAGAGGGAAAAAAATTAACAGTTGAAAGGGCTTGGGATGATGGGGAGGGGGTTCTGTTACTGACTCTGGCTAGGTGCTAGCAACAAATTGCAATACAGAGTTCAAACAAAGGGTGTTAAATGGGGACATGTATCTGACCTGAAATGTTGGGTGCCACATCATTAGGGGCAGGTCTAGTAGCCAGACAGATTAGAAATGCAGAAAAAAAAGACAAACTTTAAAAGAAAGCTCAGAAACTATCATCAGCAATCTAATACATAATGTAACCACTGTACAACTGGAAATTAGTTCTGAAAATTAACTCTGCAGTCCATTTAAGGAAACTCTAGTAGCAGGATTGCCATAGCTATTTTTTCAAGGAGTTTTGTGTGAAGAGAATGAGGGAGGACCCCTCTTCATCCTCCAGGAGCCCCACTACTACCAGGTTGTTTCGGCAACTACGGCCCTCAATTTCTTCCATTTTCAGTTCCATTTTAGCTAGCTGCCATTTAAGGAACACAATCTCAGAGTCCGTAGCCACCTTCCATCTTTCCGGTGAAACTGCCCAGGCCTCTGTATCTTTGGCTTGCTGTGAAATATCTTCCATGTCCTTCTTTACAGTAGCTACATCTGACATTAGCGTTAGTAGTGCATCCAGGAGTGGTTTCATTTCTTGCAAAAACCATTCCTCCTTTAGTGGTGTTGCCGTGGTCTTGCCTGAGGGAGCTGGGGCTAATTTCGTTGTTTGAGGCTTAGCTTTTTTCGCGACTTTCTCGGGAGAAGGAGGTGGAGTGTGCCATGGGATTCCTTACACATATGTACTTCCATGGATAAAGTAGATGTGTTTTCTTGTAGTTGTCAAGCAGGTAGGCTTAGTTATGGGATTTTCTCTTGTGAAATAAAGCTTTCTTTGTTTCATATCTAGTGAAATAAACCCGAACTGGGAGCTGGAGAGTGGGAGAGAATCGAGTGAGCTGCTTACTCTAGCCAGGCATCAAATGATCTCCTAGAACAAAAATATCATGAGGCTATAGGCAAGTCTTTCTTACCCACATGAGCCATTGCTTCATGGACTTTGGGTTTCACTGGGCTAAGGAGTACAGGCCCCCATATTCAGAGCTGACCATGTGCGGTCTGTGGCAGTTCGTGCACAGCCTGCCTGGGGGCCACTGTTCAGACAATTAGCTTACTGCAACTGAAGCATGCAAACTGTAAAATATGGGGACATGTCGGCACAATGCATAGGGACTTTGCGCTATGCTGACACAGGCCAGACTTAATATGGCTGACAGGAGTGCAATTGAGGTAGTGCAGACCAAATGAGATGATAACAAGGTTCCTGTGGTCCATATTGAACCCTAACATGCTAGTGACCTTTGGGCATGAATTTGCATGCCCATTAAGGCCCATTAACATGTGTGCATGGCCCTCCATTCTGTAGCTGTCTTACAAATTCCTTGTGGTGTAGTGGTCCCCTACCCCATCCCCCATTCACCTGTTCTGTAGCTGTCTCAAATATTCCTGGTTGTGTAATGGTTCTTGTCGATTGACTGTCCTGTAGCTGTTTTGAATATTCCTGGTAGTCTAGTGGTCTCCCACCCCGATCACCTATCCTGTAGCTGTCTTGAATATTCCTGGTGTTGTAGTGGTTCCTGTACTCCAATTAACCATCCTATAACTGTCTCGGATCTTCCTGGTAGTCTAGTGATCCACCCCCCTCATAAGGGCATCTGATCCAGTGTTGGAATTATACATCCAGAGCTACTGGAGCTCTAAATACATTGGATCGTGGACCATCTGTGGCTGTTTTAAATTCAGGTGTAATGCATGTCAGTGGATCAGATGGAAGGCACACTACACTTAACAGTACTCACTGGTTTGTATAGCCAATTTTTTGTTAGTAAAAATAAACATACAATGCAAAGTCTAGTGTTACATGGCTTTTAAGGCATTTTCTAAAAACTATATATTTTAGCATGTCATATTATTTATTTGTAAACTAACGTCTGACTAATAATCTTGGAGAGCCAATGCAAACTGGGTACCACTTTCTGAGCTTGATCAATGCAAAAAAAAAGTTAAGCATGAACCTTGTTAAACCCCCAAAATACATAATAAAGCTGGAAGAAATTATATAAGGCCTATAAAATAGGTAGAGAAAATCCAAGCTACAGGTGCCTTAGGCAGGCTGACACCAGTGCATTTATCTCTGCATCTGCATAGCATAGTGCCATCTGAGGAAAATGTAACAGTGCCAGCCTACCCTCAGGCTCATCATCTCAAATATCACACTGCAAGAATAAAATCCTCATTTTCAAAAATATGTTATGTTCTCCCACCCAAACCTGTTAGCAAATCAAGGTGAAGAAAACTTGTCTACCTCTTTTCATTTACCAAAATTTAATAAAATTTGAATCATATTACAACATTTTCTAGGGTGTCTGCTGCGTGTGATGCAGTAGCAGAGAAAACATGATCCAGTGCAACCCTCCATGTAGCTCTGAAGAACCTACCTTTCATCCATTTTATAAATGCAACAGGACACATCAGGGTGTCCCATGTCCTGAAATAACCACCCTTCCAGGGGATGTAAGGCCCTCTGCCTTCAGCACTGGGTCTTACAACTCCCCTAGACAGCTAGTTGGCCAGTTATCTCTGCATAAGGCTGCCCACCATTCTGTCATGAATTATTGCATGTTGAATCATGAAAGATCCATTCCACATCATCTCAACAAAACAAACCTTTTCCTGTTATTTCATAACTTTCAAATTCTCTCCGACCACCCCATGTTTTAGACAGGATAAAAAAAAATCCAGTCAGATGCAGCACTTCCCATTCTTTATTGCATGCTTGAGTGGTTTATAATGAGTTAATAGAGCCCCCCTGGTGTTTCTTATGGTACAAGACAATCAGACTCCTCTCCTGAGGTTTGCGGAGGAGCCAGAACTGCTCTACTAAACTTTGCGCTCCTCTCACTCAAACCTCATGATCAGACCTCTTCTACCATAAAGACACCCCTGAAGAATCAATATTTACAGTATCAAACCATCATGTTTTGCAATTTCAGTTTTGTAACTCATTTTAAACTGATTTTAAGCTACAATGCAATGAAGAGAGGCCAGCCAGTAAGACAGTACAGATATTTTTTATTTGGTAACCAGGTAAGGTCCATTAGACACAAGTACCTATTTTCAGAGGCAACTTTTGAGCACTGGGGAGGTTAAGTGACTTGTTCAGTCACACAGTAGGCAAGTGGAGGTTGTGGGAATCAAACCCAGCTGAGTTGGATTTACCAAGTTCAATCACAGCTCGTTACTCTAACCTCAAGGCTCGGCCACACTGCCACATTGTAAAAATCTAAATATAGTAAGCTGCTGTTTATTTAGTTTTTTAACTGAGTTAGGTGCACTAGCCAAAGTTGACTATTTTCAGGCACAACCAGGGAGAATACATACATAAAATGAGATGAAATTTTACAATACATAGTATATAGTACAGGTACATAGTATATAGTACAGGTAGGTTAGAATACAGATCAAGTCAGACAGTACTTGAGATAATACATATAGCTATGCAGAGATGACAAAAGTGACATTAGTATATGCAAATAACTGAAACTGGGCTAAGTGGCAGCTATAAAGACATTTTATAGCAAAGCTTGTTTAGAAGTGCAGCAGTGTCTTGGGCGAAATAAGACTAAACAGTGAACAAACATTTTTTTAAACATACCACAAGTCTTGCTGAACTCAAGCCTTTATTTTGCTCTCAGAAAAATGCCACCAACAAATAACCTTATTCCTAGGGAATAAAACTGAAAGTAGGCAGAATTGCCTAGCCCTCCTTTCATACTGACACAGAATTTGTTGTCAGATAAGGACTGTTTGGCCCACCTAGTCTGCCCATTTGTGTACCTGCTGATATTGCTATCACACACCCTTCCTGATCTTAGACTACCCCCCACCAACTTCCATCCCCCACAAGGTTGAAGCCACCATTTTCCCAGTTAAGCAAAACTATGTAAAACAAACTAGCTTTAGCTCAGTGAGTGTTACTTAGTTACCAGCAGCTCCAATGAATATAATAAATAAATGGTGATGGAAAGGCTACTGTATCTAGCAACCAATTCATTGCATTGCTGTAATCCAAACCAAACAGGTATCAACCTATAGCTTTTCATCTTTTACTGTATATCCAGGCCTCTCCCTCCCCACACTTGTTAATCAGGATCAATGCATTGTCCTTCAACATGTGCATTTAAACCTAACCCAGACCCTATATATACAGTCCTTACTGAAGCCCTCCACTGACTGGTGCATGGATGGCTTCGAAAGCAATCCGATAACGCACTTTACTTCTGTAACTGGAGTAGCGTGGATGTTGCGGTTACTACCCTGGCCTTGTGTGCTCAAACAAGGTTGGGGTTCTGAGTTTAGATGTTCCTGATTGGGGGTTGAATCCAAGTATTTTAAGTTTAGCACAGTGCCTACACTCAGAGTAAAATTTAAGTGAGCCTGGTGTCAGAGTGGTACAACTTCTGGGATGTAGTACCTCCCAACCTCCCCACAGTGTCCTTCTATACATGGAAAATCACAGTGCAATCGTAAATTCAACAAAACTGCAATTAGTGACTTACCTCTAATAATACGCTCATGAGACAAAATGTAAAATATCAGTAAACTATTATTGGGAAATATTCACAAGTAATGGGGGATGCAACATATAAAAGGAGGAATCAAAAAAATCATATGCAAAATGAACTGGAAAAATGTAAAAACTATAGTATTAGTAAGTGGCTTCAGAAAATAAAAGGCAGTTTGGTTTGGAACCCTATTTGGTGATGGTTAAAGACCCAGTTAAGAGAAGAATACTTAGCAGATTTAGATTTGAGTATAATGATAGTGAAGGACACAAAAACATCTACAACAAAAAAGGCATAATAAATGTAAATGCTAGCTCAGGGAGGATAGTTTGACTCAGTTATTAATTCTGTGCCTGCTTTACAATCGTGAGAGGAAATGGTTGGTACCTAGTGGAAATCTTATCTGGTATGAATATGGAACCTAAATATCTAGTTACACGTCTGTTGAAATCAAGGAACTGACAAATGCTTTAAAAAATAGCATCATTGTGCAGAATAACCAACAGTGAAAAATTGCATATTGATTCCCAAAAAGATAATCAAGATGAATGTGAAATGTTATGAAACTATATGTGTTCATATAATGAACATGGATTGTAATTTGACTTGTAATAATATGCCTGTCAAAATGAGTATGTTGATTTTTATGTATTTAAGCATGTCATTTTAAGGACCCTTTTTTATATTTTGTTACTTTGTAAAGGCAACTTTAATTGTCAATCAATAAAAACTACTTGAATTGAACTAAATAGGACCAATGCATGCTCCTGTAACATGTGCATTTAAATTTAACTCAGACCCTACATACATTATACTTACTGAAGCCCACCACTGACTGGTGTGTGGATGGCTTCAGAATCAGTCCATTATCTTACTTTACTCCTGTAACTGGGTCATGTGGATGTTGCGGTTACTACCCCTGCTTTGTGGGCTCAATCAAGGTTGAGGGGCCTAGGTTCATATTTTCCTTATTGGGGGGCTGAATCCAAGTATTTTAAGTTTAGCACAGTGCCTATATCTAGAGTAAAATTTAAGTGGGCCTGGTGTCAGAGTGGTACACCCCTCTGGGATGTAGTACCTCCCCACTTACCCACAGTGCCCCCTTATACATAGAAAATCACAGTTCAACCTTAAATGCAACAAAATTGCAATTAGTGACTTATCCCTAATAAATATCCTCATGAGACAAAATATAGAATATCAATAAACTATTACTGGGAAAAATTCACAAGGGATAGGGGTTTACAGAGCCAAACTTTTTTTTTTTGCAGAAACCTGCTAATTCTGGTTGCAGGACCAAACTTAAGTGCCTGACTAGGGTTGGCCAGTTAAGCACTTTCAAACAGCAGTAAATGTAGCAGTGACTGCAACAGTGACACTGACCGTAGAAGAAATAGTGATGGTAACAGTGACAATAACAGTGACAGTGCTGTGCCCCCCCCCAACCACCAGGCAGGACCATTCAGTATCAAATAGCACTACAAACCTTTTAGTATTACCAGTCCACCTGTACTGGGAGCACTACCCACTGGTACCAGTTTGATCTTTAAACCTTAAAGGGACCTTTCTGTGCTTCACTGGGTATCCAACTGTAGGAATGTTGCAGGCCTGGTGATGTTGCAGCTGGTTGGCTGGCAGTGGTGCACTTTAAAACAAACAGAACAATCAATCCAAAAAAAAACACAGGCCATGTAATTGCTTAAATGGCTAACCTCTAAATGAGATATTTGTAGCTCCTGACCCACTAGCCAAATCTAAATACTTGGTGGCAACATTTTGTACAAACATTCCCAGTTTCAGGACAAGTTCTGTGAGCATTCTTGTTTCTGATGTACTAGTTCCCTTGTCAACTATGGCTCCTTCATTTCGTTTCTGCAGCTGAAGTTTTCTCAGACTTAGGATTCAGTTGTGCTTTTGGGGGAGTTGTAGCTAGAAGATGTAGGTCTCGGGTACCTATGTGTGGTAGATCAGGTTCTCTGTGTTCACAGTCATCTGGAACTCTGCTTCTTCCCTTTCCTCCTGTTTGCAGGACAGAGCAGTCTAAAGAGCAGGGGTCTCACATCACACAAACATGTCTAGGTTTCTGGATCCTGGTGTGGTATGCAAGTTAATGCCTAGCAGCAGTACTAACCAACCATTCTCCCAGAATGTCTGCAGGACTGATGCAGATATTTCTTTCACCATTGTCTCAATGCAAGCTTTCTCACACTGTCTCTGCTACCAACAGGCTGGTAGCTAGAGCACACTTACTAAATCAGCAACCTTTTGCCTCCTTTAATAGAACAATCCAGCTCAAAGAGCCCCCATTGTCTCTCCCTACTGCCCCTCTTCCTAGGACCAAAAGCAGCACCAAGGAGCATTATGTCATATTCCAGTCAGATAATACTTAAAATATGTCCTCTTAATTAATAGCATGTGTGACCTTCCTCCTTCTAAATAATGAATCTTCTCCTGTGTGTTCTCAGACAGCGGGAGTGCCGGTTTAGCTTTGGTCTTGGTGCCAGTTAGAGAAGAGGAGTTAGAGAGAGGAGCATATTTCATTACAGGACATAAAATGATGTGCTGAGACAAGGTCAACTCTCCCAGCATGAACACCAGCACAGCGACAGATTTCAAGAGTCTGTGGCTAGTCACTGTGCTGGTACAAGGCAGACACCGCAGTGCAGCTCCCAGTGTTGTGCCCCTCCTGGTCCAACTCTGACTCAGAGTTGGATATTTAGAGACCAGGGAATGTGTGGGAGTAGAGCCCCCCACATGGGAGGTTCGGGGGCACAGCCCCTGATACATCACAGATGCATCCCCGACAGTGTGATGCAGACACTCAGCATTGCGGCTGTCACTGTCGGGGATGTTGGCACTGTGGATGTCACAGTGCCATAGCAAAACTCTTATAAAACATCTAGTGTTTCAAATGCTTAATGCTGCATTTAACTGTTTTTGGAATTAACCCATTAATGTCTTGCTTCCCACTGCAGTGATAGCCTTGCATAGATACCTTTCTCAAAAGTGTCTCTTTCTTTGGTGTGAGGGGTTGACATGTGAGTTCTCAGTGAAAGAACAGCTGCTGGGGCTATGACACCAGCCCTACTGAAGAGATTTACTTTTCATAGCTACTGAGGCTCCTTGGAGAACTATTGGGGTTCAGCCTCAGCAGGCCCCAGTGTATTTCCAACAGTGATTTGATCCTCTGTCAACCCACTTGCTCAGGGCCCTCCTCCCCAAGTCCCCACCCATTCAGGTCACCTAAGCAGAAGTATGGCAATAGTGACAGTGACCTACACAGCCCTCTGCTAACCACCTAAGCCAGCCACTGTCTGATTGCCAGTGAGTGATCATGAGTACTATAGATACAGGTGTTTGTACAATACTTGTGATTGCTCAGAGACCATCAGATTGAACCCAATTGAGGTGGTGAGCAGAGGGCTGTGCAGTCATCACTGTTGCTGCAGTTTGCATTATGTGACCAGGGCTGGGGGTGCCTGAAGAGTGGAGTTAGGAGGGTCAGATGCTCTTCAGGAGGGACCACTAGACCACCAAGAATATACCAGACAGCTACAAGATGAGTAATCTGGATGCTTTTACAATGTACTTTCCCAGGACAGATCAGCTTACATGCAGCATCTGCTTTTCAGTAGGGTTCTGCTGTAGGGTCTTGCTTTGACAGTTTTACAATATATTTACTCAGGATAGCCCAGATGAGTTGTGATATCTTGTTTGCAGTGGCATTCTGTTTGACCTAGTTTTTACACTGTATTTACCCAGGGTAGTACAGCGGAGATGCAAGATCTTTTTTTCAGTGGGGTCCTCCTTCTACCCATTTTATAATGCATTTACCAGGGTAGCCCAAGTGAAAGGCAATTTCTCATTTTCAGTGGGTCCAGCATTTACTTTGTATTTTTCAGGATAGAGCAGTATAGTGGACTTATTTATTTAATTAACTTATTTAATGTGGCAAAGCAGTAGTCCATGTTTAAATGTCTTCTCCAAGAAGGATTAGTAACTTAATAATCTGTCAGTGATAACTTTGTTGTCATCTTGAAGTTGGCATTTTTTGTTCATGTGAAAGATAGATCTGCAATGTGGGGAATGTCCTGCAGAAATCCTCCAACCCAGCAAGTGGCTAGCTTTACCTGTGTGACTGAAGATGCGGCTGGTACTATGTGGAGTATGAGCAGAGAGCAGCTGATAAGTTGCACCATATGAGCCTGTGAGGGATTCATTTTCACAAGTTGAAAATTGTGATTTGGCTGGGACTGAGTGAGTTAGACGGTCCATACCAACAAAACAGTATGAGTTACTAACTAGCGAGGCTTTATCATAAAAGCAGCCATGAGGTAAGTGTGCTATTTTGTATTAATAATATAATTTGTATTGAATTACCTTGTCTGATGGTGATGGGAAGGGCTGGGCTACATCCAGCAACTTGAGTGAGCTCTCTTTCCCCCAAACTTGCCCCTTGCCACCAACCTCCCATCCGCAGGCTGTGGCGAGCATGGAACTCATGAGTAAAGTCCACATGCATCTGACGGTGGATGGCAATTCTTCAGCATTAAAGCCTGTGTTGCTTGGATGGCGCATTAGGTCATGTGTGTTTTGGCTTTGGTGTCTGGGATGACTTCTGAGTGGGTGTTGAGTGGGATGAGCCTACCACTGGCATTGGCCCTGCCATTGCCATGTGACTGGGCTATGTACATGCCACGGGACGTGCTTAGCATTAGGTCATCATCTGTTACAATTGGCTGTGCACCCCTGCAGGTTGGCTGTCAAGTGTGGGTTATGCTGGAGTACTTGATGGTGTTGTGGTTAGAGTGTATGACATATGGAGATTTAGAGGATGGCTGCTGTGCACTGGATATGAATGAGAAACATCCTGCTGTAGAGCAGTGATAGTTATGGTCATGCCATTGTCTGAGGTCTCACACAGGTTGCGGAACCCTTGCTGTATGTCAAGTCTGTGGGCTGCGATGTCACTATATATGCTCTGTATTTCATGCAGCTGTCCCTGCTGAGCCTTACCCTCACTGCTCCAACTGTCTTAGTTCAGGGTACATGCAGATAAAGCATTCATGACCTGGTATACATCCTCTGTCAATGCTGGGCCTTGAAGGACCCTCCAGTGGGTCCTGTGTATCAGTTCCATTCGCTAGCATGGATTGTCTGTGCACATGTCTGCAGTGTGACAGACACATGCATCTCAGTCTTGTGTTTTGTGTGCCCTTCTCACTGCTTTGTATGTCTGACTATCTGATGCACTGTTGGGGTGGGGGCAGAGCCTTCTGTTCTGGTTGCAAGGTAACAAGTGCAATGCCTGCTGCAGTGATAGCTGAATGTACTCAAAAGAAGTGGTATATAGTATGATGTTTGAATGGTGGCTAGGGTGGGATTTTTTGCTTTAGGTTTGACGATTTTTTTTTAAACAAAATAAAAAGTAGTTATTTTGATAGTGATATTTGGCTGTTTGTAACAAGTCAAAAATAGCTTTAAATGCAGCCAAAGCATCTCAGAATGACCCTCAAAATTCTCCCAGAATGCATCTAAAACTGGATATCTTATAGGGCCCTTGGTGGCCCCCAGACCCCTGGCCTGTGGGGGGTTGGGGACATCATACTTCATGGACACCCCACATCTCTCTCTCTCTCTCTCTCTTTTTCTCTCTCTCTAGGAAACAGACTTATAAAGGGAAATGCTGAAAGGTGAAGCTGACCAAACGTGATAACTTACTTGACTTTTTTGTCAACTTAAACTTTTACATTATTTCCCAGCCTTTTACAAATAAAGCTTACTATGTGTATTGAAAGGCGGCTGATGGCTTGGATAAAAAAAATTATGTATTACTGAAATCACTGACTGCAACCTACAGAATATGTCTGTAATGTTCATCACTGCTGGGCTTCATGGAGTGCATAATACTATACAATACAGGTGTTTAATTAGTTTTGTTTTTAGTTTTGTTAAATCCTCAAGCCCACATCTCTTTAACCTTTCCAACAACCATTGTGCACATTTATATCTAAATTTGCTCTGCAAACCAACTGTGCAAGTGCAAAACTGTAACAGCTGTGTGCATTATCCATTTAAATCACATAACCTGTCATACATAGAGATGCAGCCCCTTAGGCCGGCCCGGTGACACTAAGGGTTGAGGCACTGGATGCCACACCTCGCTGACCCAGGTTCAGGAACGGACTCGGGTCACCGGGTGTCTGCGGGGGTGGAGAGGGATTGAGCATCCATGGGACTGCTCTCCCTCTCGGGGGAGGGGAGACACTAGTTGTCGGCTCATTTGCGACCTCTGGTGGAGGCTGGGGGGGGCAGTGAACTGGAACTGCACTGCAAGGGGTGATGTTGGGGTGCAACGCTGGAGGGATCATGAGTGGATGCATGCGTGCTTCCCCCTTGGCGTCCTTGCATGACCCTGTCATGTTGGACAAGAAAACAGGGGAAAAACATGGCACTCAGTTGCGGCGGGACACCTGGACTCAGGGGCACCACTGCCGAGTACTGGATCCTGGTTCGGTGGTGAGTGAGGGAGGCTTTCCGTCTCTCCACTGTGGGGGTAATTGGGCAGTGTGGGCTTCATTGGGGGCCAAGGCAGAATTCAATGGTGGCCAGAGAAAGGACGGATGCCAGGATGTGAAATGCAGACCGGAGGTGCCAGACAAAGTAAAAAGGACTAACCAAAAAAAAGAAAAAAAGAAGAAATGTCACCCCTTCTCCCTGTGTCTAGGGTATGAATGGAATATGTCTGTGGGAAAATGTGCCCACAGCAGCATAAATACTTCCAGTGGCCACAATACCCAGGCCCAGATGTCACACACAGGGCCCCTTTTCCTTACTGGTGCTGGATAAAAACAACAGCTTAATTCATATTAAACTGTTCTGTTCAGTAATGGAATGTCCACATAGAACTTGAAGGAGCAACAGGGATCCCAGATTCATTAAGCATATTTATACATAGCTCTGGGTAACATCAGTTAATTCATAGGGAACACATTTAGCTTTCACATGGCTGGTATAGCCATAATAACAGCTTTTACCTGGACCGAGGAGGTTGCACAGTCTTTAGGGCAACATTAGTTTTGGACCGCTATGGTCACAAAAGTTTGAAGGCACCACAAGTCCCAAAACAGTTCACAGTGCCTAACAGCCCCTTATTCTTCACAAGTCCACAACAAAATTGATGTGTGCATGGCTGACTGAAGTTAGGTGCAGTAGAACGGGGTTGCTAGCACCACTACTCACAAAAATGTCCAGGAAGTCACTGTGGTCTTCCTCAGGGGGACCCTCTGAGGATGACCACACCCTGGTCGAAATGCTGGGGATAGTCTGGTAGGAGTAGCATACTCCATGTCTTTGAGGAGAACTGTCTGTATTTGAATTTCTACCAAATAAATTGTTTGGATTCGGAACACAGCTTTGGACTGAGCCTCACCTTTGTGCACTCTTGAATGCAGTGACTTCTTGGACATTATTCTTCACAGGCACCCAAACTCACGACAATACCTATCTCTCTCTTTCTCTCCACGTTGGCTCAGCGGGTTCCCCTTGGAACCTGCAATCCTCATGGCTTGGTGATTTGGGGATTCATCATGACCCTGAATCCTTTCCCAGAACTGGCAGCAACTGTCCCCAGATTGAGAAGGGGACATATCCCATGTAGCTCCAAGGCAACTTGCTCTCTGGATACTACACTCCTGCCATTCTTCCCCACTGGATCCCTACATGAATTGGGGCAGGCTGCCAGGTCACTCGGCAACTTGCAGCTGCTGGCTCCCTCTCAACTTTAGCTGCCCTCCAAGATACTGTGTAGTTTGTGGTTACTGGCTCCCACTTCTTCCTCTGTCTCCCCAAGTGCCACCGGCAGGGGCCAAGCGAGCAATCACCTCCGCCCTGCCTTGACTCATTCTCACTCCCTCAATGCTCATGTCTCTGATCAAAACTCCCTCCTGCCAAAACTGCTGTGGTTTATCCCCCATGCATCCGTGGTGACCTCCTGAGCTGCAGGAGGTTCCACCTGAGTTCTAAGATGAATTAATCCTTTTCCCTACTAGACCAAAATAGGTCACAAAAAACACAAGGGGGTGAATAGACTAGTAATCTCTCAAAAGGGAGGGTTACATAAACATAGAAACTGATGGCAGATAATGCCCATTTTTGGTTAAGATCACTTTTTCTGCAGACCCAACTTGCCCTATAGCACTGTCTTTTCCACCTTCCACCCCTCCTTCCTCCTAGGATTCCTTTGTGCCTGCCCCAGGCATTTTGAGAACTCTACAACTGATTTCACCCCCACTACCTCCCATGGGCTGCTGTTCCAGGAATCCACCACCCTTTCTCTGAAGAACTACTTCCTCACATCTCTCCGGAAACTACCTCCTTCCAGCTATCTCTTGTTCTACAGCACCTTTTTCTCTGAAGCGTATCTCACTCCTGTACCTTATTATCCCCCAAAAGGTATTTAAAGGTCTCCATAACACCCCCACTCTCCCTCCTCTCCTCCAGGGTGTACATGTTAAACTCTTTCAGTCTCTCTTCATAGGGCTTCTGATGCAGACCTTGCACCCTTTTGACAGCTGTCACCTCTCTTCTTGCTGCTTTCTCTTTTTTTCAATTGTTCCCCCTTCCACACCTTTCTCCTTAGACTGCTCATTTTCCCCCTTCTTCCTTTACTAATCTCTTTCTTCCTTGAATAACTTGCATCCTAGTGGGATTCTCTCCCCTTGGGATCTCCATACTCACTATCTTAGCTTGTAGTGGCCCACTTTCTGACTCCCCTATTTCTTCCATCAGCCCCTCCCCTCTGCTTTAAATACCTGTTGAACTAAAATTTGATTAGTTCACTGAGGACCATGGTTGCCTTCTGGATGAAAGCAGGCCATCACTTTAGCATAGGTTCTTATCCTTCTAGCGTGGCCCACAATCCCCAATGTAGACGTACCTCTTCTCCCTGCAGCATTCCTTCTACCATTACTGGTATCCCATTACTTGAAGGCCTTGATGCAGACCTCCCTCTCCTTCTGCATATAGTACAACATGCACTCACCACTCACATTTAAACATATGGGAAACACAGGATCAACCAGATAAATGATCTACCTTTACCAAAAATGAAATTTACACATAAAGCAGACTACAGCAATTCATCTTTACTTTTCAGGCCATAAAACACCTTTATCAAGTTAATGAATTAGCAGCCATAGTGGTTCTAACCAAAGTCTGTTTTTATAGTGGGAACAAGGCACCAGAGCTGTCAGTGTGGAGGTGGGAGAATGTGCAGCTCTATGTGCAGTGTTAAAACTATATTTTCAGTAGCATTAACTACATGGTTTTGCTAGCTAGTTAGTGCTGCCAAAAACAGATGAATATGGCAGTACACCCATATGCAGCACACTGCCATACATTAGCATATATGCTAGCTGTGGTATATACATGGATATGTATGGTAGTATATACATGGATATATATGGTAGGAAGTGGATTAGAGTTGAAGTTTAAGCATATAGGTATTGTAGTCCATTACTCAGTATATGTAAGTTCCTGGCATACCCAGTAGGCTTTTTTTGTGTGTATGTCCAGTGATGCAAGATCACTATCTCTGAGTAAAATAAAGATGGCCACTGAACTGACACATGGTATATAGAGTCTCTTCATGCACTGGCTCAATATATTACATTTGGCAATGAAAACCACAGAAAAACTCCTCTGAGTGCAAAAGAAGGGTCATGTAAATGAATGCATGTTTGTTTTAGACTGCTATATACATTTTCCAGCTACCTTGCATTCAGGATTCTCCTCATCTACCGACCACCCAGTGATGGTGGAGAATTCCTGAAGGAGTTTACAGACTTCATCGTCGGACGTGGCGTTGGAGTCACCCAGGTGGTTAATACTGGGCAACTTCAAAGCTTGGGTCGACGATGAACTCTTGCTTCTGGCAAAAACCTCCTCCAACTTATGTCGATGTTGGACCTTACACAGATGGTTACCTCTGCTACCCATGTAGGGGGTCACTCATTGGATCTAGTGTTCCTACTGGAGTTGGAAGTCACACATTTGGAGGTGGAACCAAATGTGTGAACAGACCTTCATATCATAAGTTTCTGCTTCGGGGCACCCCTAAATAAACCTGCTCCTACGGAGATAGTACAATATCGCCCTTTAAGTGGGATTACCCCAGAAGGCTTTTGGTGGTACTGAACCTATCAAGTATTTCAGTGGTGCATGGATCAGGGATCTTGTACTCTGCCTATAATAAGGCTGTGGGTGATGACCTGGATCAAATTGCACCTGCTCGTGTTTGTCCCTCACTCAGCGCCCAAGATCTCCATGATTTGATGGTTCTTTGAAGGAGCTGAGGAGAGTGGGGTGAAGGCTAGAGTGAGCTTGGCTAAAGTCCGGCCTTGATGCTGACAGACTTAGATTGATGGACCACTACAGAGCCTATCAATCAGCAATCACCCGTAAAAAGGCAGAATTCCTGTCCAGAAAGATTGCTCCTGTGCAGAATCAACCAGCTCATCTCTTTCAGACCATCGACAGATTGAGCAATCCACTTTGTCTGCAGTCTGGAAGAGATTTTTCACAGACGAAGTGTGATGAGCTTGCTCGATTTTTCACAGATAAGATTGCCAGCATCAGATCGGGCATCCATCTAGCTCTCTCTTTAGGGAGCTGTGGTGATCGATGAGAAGAAGCAAGCCCTTGTGTCAACTGATCTGACTTTAGTAGGCCAGCACTCATGGAAGTTGTGATGATTATTCAGACTGTATGACCAACCAGCTGTAGTTTGGATCCGGGCCCTACGCCACTTTTAATAGGTTGCGTAGATGTTATCTGCCCGATTCTTGCTGAAATTGTCTGGAAGTCTCTGGAGCAAGGGTTTTTCCCCTGTCCCCTTAAAGGAGGTGGTTGTTCGACTACTCCTTAAAAAACCTTCATTGAACCCAGACTGTCCAGCTAACTACAGACCTATCTCTAACCTGCCCTTTGTGGGTAAGGTCATTGAAAAGGTGGTTGCGACACAGTTACATGACCACCTTCTAAATCACAACATCTATGAAGTTCTCCAGTCGGGGTTTAGGAAAAGACATAGCACTGAGACTGCACTTGTTTGCGTTTTAAATGATCTCCTAATTGTGAGAGATCAAAAGGCACATACTATTCTAGTCCTTCTTGATCTCTCTGCAGCATTTGATACTGTGGACCATGGTGTGCTGCTGGAGTGCCTGCGCTTTCTTTGTGGACTGACTGGTACAGCTCTACAATGATTTGATCCTTCCTTGTGGGGGGACTCAGAGGATTGTTACAGGGATTTATTCCTCTGATACCATCTTTCTGTCCTGTGGGGTGCTGCAGGGCTCCATTTTGGTGCCCATGATGTTGGAAGTCTATATGCAGCCATTAGGAGATATCATTAGGCATTACAGTCTGGGTTTTCACTGCTATGCAGATGATACCCAACTGTATTTGTCCTTTACTCCCAGTCAGGATGATGCAGTCCCTCTGCTTAACAGCTGTCTTGCTGAAATCAATGACTGGATGAGCACCAGCTGGCTGAGGTTAAACCCGGTTAAGACCAAGGTTCTGGTTGTGGACCCAGGTCACCTTGAGGTGGGCCATAGGGCTGAAGTGCCATCGGCCCTTTGGCTTGGTGGTACCCAGCTCTAGACCTCAGGCCAGGAGCGTAACCTGGGCGTTATTGTTGACAGCGGTCTGACCTTGAAATCTCAGGTATCAGCCATTGTTAAGTCCTCTTTTTACCACCTGAGGAATATCACCCAGGTGATACACCTGGTTCCTCTGGCTGACCTTCCTACTCTGGTCCACGCCTTTGTGACCACTCACCTTGAATACTGCAACTTTCTTTACCTGGGGCTACCAGGGGTTGATATTTGTCACCTGCAGCTAGTGCAGAATGCAGCAGCCAGGCCTCTGACTAAGGACATCTAGACATAGTCATATTCGCCTGTCCTGCGTGGGCTGCACTGGCTGCCATACAATGGCGAATTACCTTCAGGGTTGGGTTACTGACCTATAAAGCCCTGTAAAGCCCTGTATGATCAGGGACCGCAGTACCTGAAAGATCTCCTTACTCCTTACCCTCTCCACTCACTCTGAGGGATTGCTAGATTCCAGGATTTGTCTGAAAATATCTGGAGCTCTTGCATTTTCATATGCTGCTCCTGCCCTGTGGAATTCTCTACCTCATCGGATCGCAGCTGCCTGACCGTTGAGAGTTTTAAAGTGGAGTTAAAAGCTTTTTATTTGCAAAAGCTTATGGTATATGATTTTATATTGTTAATGTTGTATTTGTATATATTTATTGTTATTTGTACAGTGCTTTGATCTTTGGAAAAGCGCTTAAAATGAATTTTTACTTACTTACTATTCTCTGCTCGACAGGTTGCTTATCTGTCCCTCTCTGGCTGCCTACTGGAAACATTATAAACTGCTCAGCTACACACTTTGGCTACACATTTATCTAAACAAAGACAAAACGAAAAAACAAAACAAAGGGCAACTGTGCACTGTTTAGCAAACTTAATGTGTTGAAAAAGAAAGAAACCAGCTTCCAGCCTGCTCCGTGAGGCTCCATAAATTATCTCCAGGAAGTAAAACGTAACATTCCATTTCTCCCTCTAAACTGCTCTGCTCAGTAACACTGACCACAGCACACATAGGCAGCAAAGCAGAAGCGTTTTGTGGCACACCAGAGGAATTACATCACACACTAAGAATAAAAAACACAACCAGAAAACAACACTTTTTTTTCATGGACACTATAACTGCAGCACAATCTACCAGGAAAATGGCTGCAATTGGCAGAGTACCTGAATTTGATGAATCCAAGGAACTACTTGATTTATATTGAGAGCATTTCCAATGCTAGCTTAAGGCAAGCAAAATAGCAGAAGATGAACAAGTAGATGTCTTGTTAGCAGTTTTGCCACACAGATTTATGTCCTTCCATGGAATTTAACAGCCCCAGCCAACATCCTAACCTGACCTATCGCAAGTCACTGAGGCACTTGCACAGCATTTCAAACCCCAACCACATCTCTTTCTGAACAGTACACCTTCTATCATCACACCCAAGAGGAAGGGAACCTATTGCTAACTACATCATCACATTAAAGTATCTAGTATGCACTTGTGAGTTTGGCCAGTCCCTAGATGACACCCTCCAGAATCATTTTGTCTGCGGTCTGAGAGGAAGCTTAACAAAAAGACTTCTGCAAGAAAAAACTAGACCACAACAGCTTGTGAAATTGCAGTCACTATAGAGCTCACTCAAGAAGGCTCCCAAGCACTGGTGGGACATTCCAAACCACAAAGTAGCACAATTCTCAAGGTTACCCATACCATAGAACACAAGGGACATTCCACACAAACAGTGGTCCATCACCCGTTTGTCAACAACCCTAAACATTTAGGAAGCCAGCACCACAGGGCACTTCTGCAAAGTCAAAACCATGTTACTGATGTGGAGGTAACCACCATCAAAGCACATACCAATTTCAACATGAGAAATGCCACAGCTGGGGAAGTGTGGGTCACATACAACGAGTGTGCAAAAGTACATCACGGACTGCTATTGCATGGTATGCCACAGATGGCTCTGCAACCACTGAAACAGAAGATGAGGCATTGTACCTGTTCATGGTTTATGCAACATGGGTACAAGCAGCAGAAATTTACCTCCAGCTTGAACTAGCAGGAAACCCAGTAAGCATACAGCAAGACACCAGAGCATCAGTATCTCTTGTGCCAGAGAACATCTACAAAGAGAAACTTCAGCAGTGCGCATTGCAACCATCATATATTCAGCTTTTGACTTACACAGGAGGGCAAATCCCCGTACTAGGGAAAATCCAAGTGCCAGTCACCTACAAGGGAGGAATGTGGACCTTGACTCTGGTGGTGGAACAATGAGAAAGACCTGCATTAATGGGCAGAGACTGACTCACAAAGATCAAATTAAACTGGAAAAACATCTTCAGCTTAAATATGGTGACCAAAGCACCACAAGATGTGATAAAGAAAGTATTAGACAAACATGGTCCTACTTTCCAGGATGGTTACAGCATGATCCGGGATTTCAAGGCAAAGATCTGAGTGCAACCGTGAGCCATATCAATTTTCTACAAGCCTCAACAAGTACCTTATGCTTTAAGGGAAGCATTAGAGAAGGAACTGGACCATCTCGAAAGCCATGATATCATCTCATGAGTAGAGAGGAGTGACTGGGCTGCCCTTATCATTGTGGTACCAAAAAGAGGCAAAGCAGTGAGACTGTGTGGTGACTAAAAGGTTACAGTGAACTGTTGTATACAGCAAGATATATACCCATTACCCAATGCAGAGGACTTCTTTGCCACACTCTCAGGGGGCAAGTTCTTTATCAAGCAGGACTTATCATTTGCATACCAGCAATTGGAACTGTAACCATAGTTGGAACTGTATCTAACCATCAACACCCACAAGGGACTTTACCAGTATCATCATTTGGCTTATGGAGTTTCCACAGCACCAGCAATTTTCCAGAACACAATGGACCAGATACTGCATGGACTAGACCATGTAGTATGCTTTATGGATAATATCTTGGTAACAGCACCCACAGTGGAAGAGCATCTGACAATCTTGGACCAAGTTCTTACCAGACTGCAATGGTATGGATTGAGAGTAAAGCTAGCAAAATGTCAATTTCTGCAAAGCTCTGTTAAGTTCCTAAATCATTGAATTGAAGCCCAAGGCCTACGCCCAACAGGCAGCAAGGTGGATGCTGTAGTCAAGACACCTGCACCAACAAAAGTGACAGAGTTAAGATGATTCTTAGGCCTTTTGAACTTCTATAAACAGTTCCTAGTTCATCTCTTCACATTGCTACAATCACTCCATGACTTGTTACAGAAAGAGGCTCAATGGAACTGGTCACCACAGAGTGAGGAAGCATTCCAGGATTGCAAGAAACATCTTCTAGGCAGCAAATGGCTAGCTCACTATCACCAAGCCAAACCTCTGAGGCTGGAATGAGATGCATCACCATATGGGTGGGAGCTAACATCTTTATGTGCTACATTCTGGAGAGGTACACCCAATCACTTTTGCTTCTTGGACTTTTTCCCCCAAGCCAAAGAAACTATGCTCAGATTGAGAAAGAAGCCATGAGCATTATTTTCTGTGTCAATAAGTTCCATAAGTATTTGTATGAACAGAAATTCACTCTAACAGATTACAAGCCTCTACAATTCTGGGCCCAATGGCCACAATGCCAACTCTCACAGCGCTCCAGATGCAGTGATTGTCTCTGATTTTGTTGACATATGACTATGACACCAAATACAGATGTTCTCAAGATCATGCAAATGCAGATGCATTATCGAGACTGCCATGGCAGGATGCTATTGCAAAGGAAGATGATACAACAGTATTTCATCTTTCACATCTCGAGGACTTACCCATTGCTTCACAGGATGCCACAGCAGAGACATGGCGATGTCCTGTCCTCTCTTAAGTCCTAGATTTCACCCCAAATGGTTGGTCTAACTTCACGAGAGACCCAACCCTCTGACCTTTCATAGACAAGAAGGACCAGTTGTCCACAAAGCAAGGCTGTGTTCTTTGGGGAGCTCTGAACCAAAGTTCCACAATAGGTTACTTTCTGACTTACATGGCAGTCATCCTGTATTCTCTCGAATGAAGGCATTGGCCAGTGGATACCTCTGGTAGCCAGGACTTGATCAAGATATCCAACATCTTGTCAATCAATGTTTGCCATGAGTGGCTGTCTTCAACCAACCTGCTACACCCCTACATCCTTGTTCCCGGCTACCAACCATGGGACTGTATCCATGTTGACTATGCAGAAGTGAACAAACAACACTTCTTGGCAGTAACTCAATGTCCACCTTAAATGGCTGGAAGTGTTGCCCATACAAATCACAACTACTGAAAAGACTATAGACCTTTTGAGACAACTTTTTGTCTCCTATAGCCTACCATGGGAATTAGAGTCAGACAATGGTCTCCATTTTTCTTTCCATGCCTTCAAACTATTCTTAAGCAGAATGGCATCCAACATATTTTAACTCCACCTTGCCATCCAGTATCAAATGGCGCAACTGAAAGAGCTGTACAGACATTCAAAAAAGCTTGGTATAAACTATATTCACAGTAAGTAATTATCACTCAAAGGTTGGCTAATTTCCTGTTTGCTTACAGAAACACTCCTCACACAGTTACAGAGTGAACACTGCTGAACTGTTCCTAAAACATCAACCTCATACTTGGTTGTCATTTCTCAAGCCAGACTTGGCCGACACTGTCACAAAGTATCAACTACAACAGCAAAAGGGGCATGACAAGTCAGCCAAACCAGTACTGATTTTTCATCCTGGGGAGAAGGTGATGGTTCGAGACTGCAGACATCCCAAGATTTCTTGGATTCCTGGGGTGGTGACTGAAACATGTGGACCTTCGATTTATGCAGTTTGCATGGGACAGCGACTTGTTCACTTACTGTGGATCACCTGCTGCATTCCAAGGTTCCAGCAAATGCAACAGAAGAACATCACTCCAGCTGAGGACAGTGACACAGAGGACTTTGCTCCTGCCTATGAAGTTCCACCAGAGCTGGTGCCAAATAATAATGAAACACCTTTTCCACCAGCAGCCATATTGGTATATAGGGTACAGGTGATAAATTTCAAGTTAGGTTTACTGTTCATGACATTATGCAGGTACAACAGTTGTAGCCCACACCTATTCAACACACCTTTGAGAGTCACAGAGATACAGAGGAGAGAAGTGAGACAGGTACTTAGGACAGCTTGAGTAGATAAGAAATTCACCCCCGTTTCTGGAAACTGAACAGTCTACTTTGGTCCAGAAGTTGAGAAATGTTACTGTTGAAGTATTTTAGACAGGTTTCTGTCTAAGGGGGAGGAGTGTAGTATATACATGGATATGTATTTTTAATTATTTAGCTTTTGTTAACCAGGTAAGTGCACTTGCCATAAAATTACTATTTTCAGGCACGGCCCGGGAGAGTACAGACATGCAGAAACTTAACAGGATAACAAATTATAAGTGCTTTACATACAATGAGTTAAAGAGGATACAATATATCAGAACATACAAAGTAAAGCGCTTTACATGCAGTGAGTTAAAGTGGATAAAATATATCAGAGACATCCAGAGTATACCATTCATAAGTTCATAGGTGCCTAACTATGCAATTAATGGAGAACCTTGGACAATAAATTATCAGGTGACATATCCTATGAACAGAAGAAGGTACACAAAAGCAAAACAGGTAATACAAAGGAAGAAATAACCATTGAGAGCAGGGGTGTAATTAAGGAAAAGGTTGGTAAGTGAAGAAGAGGGGAGCAAGTCATGAAATTAGATTATATGAGTGTATGTAAGGGAGATGCCTGCAGCACAAGATTGTATATGGGCAGGGAAGGGACAGGTTGAGGCAGTAAGAGGGTTATATAGAGGTGAGGAAATACTACTGTATGGCCAGAGACATCAGTCATTAGGTAGGGTGAGAGCAGGAACAGGTATCAGCAATCAGCAGATTCGAGCGCATTTTCTCTTAAAGCATGTGTGGGAGCTAAAAGTGTAATGTCAAGGGAAGGAATTCCACAGCTGTGGAGCCGCATGCTCAAATGCAACAGTTCCTTTCCTAATGTGGCACCTCGGCAGATTCAGAAAGGATCAATAAGGCAGCCAAGGTAATATTTCCTACTAGCTAATGGAGAGAGCCAACCAAGATCATTATAAAGCTGACAGTGGTATTTAAGCTGAGCAGCAGTTTAAGCTGAGGAGTAGAAGAGGCATAGAGACATATGTTGTTATATGTAATATCCCATCTGAGTAGGTCAGTTTTATGAGCAGCCCCAAATAAGGGAGCTCTATAGGTTAGGGTGGAGAGCAGAAGCCTAAGCATATGGCCATTTTAGCCGATGGCATGAGCATATAACTAGTCTTATATACAACACCAGTTTGAGTATGTATGATGGCATATACATTGATATATATAGTAGGCAATGGATTAGAGTTATGGTTATGTATATGTGAATTGTAGTCCATTATATATGTAGGTTCCTAGCATGCCCAGTAGGCTTTTCTTTGTGTATGCTGAGTGATGCAAGGCCACTGTCTCTGAGTAGAATAAAGACAGCCACGGAACTGACACATCATGTATGAGTCTCTTTCTGCACTGGCTCAATATATTACACTTGCAAACAGTTAGTGCATACAGTCAAACTTAATTAACTTGCCTTAGAATATGGCACTCATTTTATGATTTTAACAACTTAGTACCAGAGTCAGTCTTCCTACACAGATAGAACTTTTAACAGTAATATTGCCTGCTATGACCACGAGAATGTGTAACAGAGATTGCTCTTTACTAATGTATTATAGCTGTACATCTGCTTTATTTAAATTGCAAAATTTTAATAAAACTTTTAAACACACATGCGTACGAGTGCGCACCCACTCACACACACACACACACACACACACATATACACACTCACACAAAGAATATGGTCCAATGTGTGCTATCTGGCTTTCTGACACACAAATCACTTTTTTCATGTCACAAACCCTGTCAACACCATACAAAATGTTCAAATATCTAATCTTAGCCTTTTATTGTACTATTCTTTTAGTTGCTGACAATCACCCATTCAGAATGACTGTTTCATTTGAGAACTGTTTAGTGTTCATAGTCTGACATACCTGTACCATTTTGGGAATCCCCCCCCCCACACACACACACACACAGAGTTTAATGCCCCCATTGTAGATATCCCTGTGAATAACTCCTAGTGCAACGCCTTTTGTTAGTTACATCTATTTACCGTTACTGGGTTGACACTTGAACTCAGCCAGGGTCTTACTACATACTTCTTCAGACTAGAAAAGTACTGCTATTCATAAAATATCAAGTCAAATGCTGACCAATTAGATAATGACCTGACAAGAATAAAAAATTGACAATGTCTTTTTCTGGATATTGAGTTTGGCATGTGCCTTTTCTACCTCTAGGCTGATTTCTGACATTTCCCACCAGCTGGTGTCAACATCATTCAAAGGTGCTTCAAAATCACCCTTTTAGCTAGGTTTCCCAAAGTAACTTGAGGTACTGGTACCAGTATCTGCCAAATCTTTATTCAGTTTTTGGTCTTTTTTTATAGCAGAATACTGCTTACCAGCATTGCTATAAAGCTGTCAAGCAGGCTCATGCAGTCAGTCTTGATAGCAAGTTAAATGAGGTGTATTCATTTATCTCTACATGTAGGCATCCAATTCCTGTGTCCTTCCTACTAATGTTCACCAACCTGTACTTCTGAAGTTAGATTCTAAGCTGCCTTATTAAAGCCTAACAGGCAAGCAGTCTGAAGCAAACCTTAGTCCATCATATTGTTCTACAAAAACAATACCCAAGACAATGTAATTTTGCCATTTTGAGCAGAATCCGCCTTGCCCACACTGACAAATTTAACTTTTCTAATTACAGCACACCAATGCTGATTTCATGCCTATTCAATGAAATAATCTGTGAGACACAAAACCTTTGTGTACTGCATTACCTATATACAGTATCTATGATGGTTCAGAAAAAGTATCATACCATCCAACATCTCTTTTATGTTAAATTATTTCTTACCAAGTTGTTAAAGTGGGCTTTAGCATGCCGGTATGACAAAAAGATCACGATCAGCATTACAGCAACGGGATCCATGTTGACCACAAGTTGCAGTCAGCATGGAGCCTCACAGTTTGGACCTATTTTTACATTGGAGGGCTTCGCCCCTGAACCACCCACACAGGGGGCTTCACCCCCCCCGCACCCCCTGAACTAAAGGATTCTAACTCCAGGTCGGAGCTAGTTCAGGGAGGGGGTGCAGGTCGGGGGAAGATGTTGCCCCTTCCAGTGGCACTTTTATGGTGGCATGGTGCTGTTGTTGATATTGATGCATGTAGCCATAGAAATTTCGATGTTAGGGTGGCATACCATTCCCATGTTCATGCAGTCCTCTTCAATGTCTCAATAAGTGACATTGCAGAAGAGCTGGAAGAGAAGGTATGCCACTTAGAAGATGATACTAAAATCTGAAATTAGGTAGATTCTTTGGAGGGGGGTGCAGAGAATGAGATGTGACCTGGGAAAACTCAAGAAGTGACTGAGGGTATGACAGCTGGGCTTCAATGTAAAACAGTATGAAATCATGCACCTAGGTTGCAGAAGCCCAAAAACAGTGTGTAAAATGTGAGAAGACCTATTGACAGTCACTAAACAGAAAAGGGACCTTGGAGTTATCATATCTGATGAATACAAGGTGGAGAAACAGTTTGAAAAGGCAGTAAGTAGGGCCAGCAGGATACTGAGGTGTATAGGGAGGGGAATCAGCAGCAGTAGAAGAGTGGTAATGTAACCATTGTATAGTTAATTTGTGAGACCCCACCTGGAGTACTGTGTCCAGTTCTGGAGACCACATCAAAGGAAGGATACATACAGGGTAGAAGCTGTCAGAGAGGGGGCACTAAATCATATGCCCTATGATAAGAAACTGGGGATCTCAATATGTACACCCTAGAAGAGAGTGAGGCAGGGACAGTAGAGACCTATAGGTACCTCACGGATGAATAAGGTACAAGAGAGGAACATTTTTCAAAGAGAAGGTTCACAAGAACCTTGCCAAGGTGAACAAGAAAAGATCATGCAGTGATGCTGGAAGGGAAAATTTAAGAGGAGAGGGAAGTACTTCTTCACTTAAAGAGCAGTGGATGCCTGGAACAGTCACCCAGTGGAGATGATGGGTAGAAAAACAGTAATAGTCTTCAAGCATACATGGAATAGGCCCATATGAATCTCCATAGCAAATTTATATGTGGGCCAGTGGGAGGAGGGAGTAATTTTGAATCAGGTAACAAATCCTTTTTTTTAACAACATACTAATTTATCTATGTTTTATTGATGATACACAGTACTTTTGCTTTGGAGAGGTGATAACAGTAACACTACAAGAGTTTATGAACTATTTTCACTAATCATAAAGAACATTTTACAGTTTACTTTTGTTGTAGATGCACAGTGTAAATGTTATTTATTTTATTTATTTATTAAATGATATAAAAGCCCACTGGGCCCCAAAGGTCCCTTTTTCAGGGGCGCCGGGGTTTGTTACATAAGATTTGAACATACCGACAGGTATCACAGTGTCAGACATGTTGTACAGGGTTACTAGGACAGTATACAATTTCCAATTTTTGTGTAAGATGGCAGGAGGTACATGATATTAGTTGGTACAGTCGTAGTACAGTGCAGTGTGTCTGATACAGTAGTACATCCAATACAGCAATACAGAACAGTACATGTAAGGTCAGAGGTATATTACACTGATGAGTACAGTATGGCAGAGTAGTACAAATAATACGGGTTATGAGTACATCATACAGTTTCTGTAGAAGCAGGCAGCAAATACAGTATAGTATAGAGTACAGCAGTGATGACAGATGGGAGTGAGGTGATAAGTGCTTTTAGTGTCTACGGAGGTTCCATATAGGGAAGCGTTCCAGCTTGAGCAGTCACTAGTCGTTGCCCTTGTAGGGGAGCAGTGTCTAGTTGGTACAGATTGACACTAGACATGGTTGTCTTAGCTATTGGGGCAGTGGCAGGACTTGGTTTGATAAGGTGAGCACGCAGGCCCCCCGGAAAGAGGGCTAATGTCGGTGCCTCCTGAAGATGGCTGGGGAGATTGTTCCATGACCGGAGCTAGGTGAGTAAAGGATTTACTCCCTGCTACCGTGCAGGTCAGGGGAGTCTCCAGGAGTTTTTGTTCAAGTGGTCATCTGGCGCTTTGGTGCAAGTAGTCTATTCAGACCTGCTGGAGGATGGGCATCCAGGAGCTTATAGGTCCAGCTTAGTAGGGGGTACTGGAGCCTATTGTGCAGGGATGGCCAGTTGAGAAGGCTGTGAAGGCATCACAATGGTGGGTCCAAGGGTAGCATTTAGAAGCAAAGTGAGCTATTTTTTGATATAGGGTCATGAGTCTGCTATGGTCCGTTTTGGCGATGCCAAGTGCGATGGGGTGGCATAGGTTAAGGTTGGGAGAAGGATGCTTTGTGATAGCCAGTCTAGTCTCTGGTATCATGTTGTGGCTTAGACAATAGAGAAGTACCAGTTTTTGGTGGATGTTTTTTGTTACAGCATCTACATGGGGCTTTAGGGTGAACCCCTGATCTAGTGTAAAGCCAAGCTATTTGACTGATTGTACCACCTCTATTTTGGAGCCAGACAAGGTAGTGAGTGGCAGAAGATGGTCCCTGGAGAGGGCCAGGGATTTTGGCACAAACAGCATAGCCTTAGTCTTGGTGGGGTTAAGGACAAGGCGGTTCTCAATTAGCCAAGTCTCAGCCTTGGTGAAGTTGTTTTGGAGCTGAGGTCCAAGAACGGATGGGTGATCCCCCGCTCTGTACAGTACTGCATCATCTGCATACTGTACTATGGAGCTTCTCCCGCAATGCCCATAGAGGTCGTTTGTGAATAGGGAGAACATAAGCGGGCCTAAGATTGAGCCCTGTGGGACCCCCTCAGATAAAGATAGGGGTTGGGGGGTGACCCCTTTCCATTTGACCTGTTGAGTGCGGTCAGTGAGGTAATTGCAAAACCAGTTGAGGAAGTGCTGATCCAGCCCCAGTTGGCTAAGCTTGGATAGCAAGAGTGAGTGATCCACCAGGTTGAAGGCCTTTGAGAGGTCCACATACACAGCCCCAGTGGGGGTACCCTTGTCCCAGGCTGTCAGGACATCAGAGGTGAATTTGATGAGGGCAGTATCGGTCCTGTGCTTTGGTCTAAAGCTGTGTTGTGTGGGTGCCAGCAACCTGTTGGCTTCCAGGTAGTCTCTGAGTTGGCTGTAAACTAGCTGCTCCTGAATCTTAGCCAAGTGGCAGAGGGTGGAGATGGGCCTGTAGTTTCCTATAGGTTCCCTTGCTCCGCCCTGGTATTGGGGACTACATGAGCCCATTTCCATGTTAGGGGACTGCACCTTCCTGTAGGGATCTGTTTATTACTGTGTAACAGGCAGTGCAATGGCTGGGACAGCAGCCCTAAGCAGCCTAGGATCCAGCCCGCCGGGCCCCGTGATCCACAGGGTTTTAAGGATTGTAGGAGGGTCAGCATGTCTTTGGTATGCACTATCTGCAGATGGAAATTGGCAATCATAGAGTCCTAGGATTCCATGACCCTGGGCTCTGTGAGTTGTGAGTGGGTTGGGTCTGAGCGCCCCTAGGTCGGGTGAAGAAGTGATTGAAGGCTGTAGCGACCTCCTCTCCATCCTTGACTGTAGTGCCTTTATAGGTTATGTTACCCTGCTGGGGTGGTTTAGTGCCTTTATCAGGAGTTGATGCTTGTCCAGAAGGACTTTGGGTCAGTTAGTGTTTGCCTCTGTAGGGATTTTAAGTAGTCCTTTTGGCATTCTTGGGGCTTCTTTGGCACTGCTTCCACAGGGATCTATAGGCAGAGTAGTCAGCAGGGGTAGCGGAACTCCTTGCTCTTTTCAGGCTTTGTCTCGGGTTATCATCAGTGCCTTCAGCTCACGTGATATCCACTTGTGCAATGGCCTTTGGCTTGTCTGGTCCTAATTGTGGCATGCAAGTTAGCCACAGCGGAGAACGTGCACTGAAAAAACTGTGCTGCATCATCCATGCTCCCTAGGTGTCTCACTGGAGACCAGTCTATGTTTCTTAGTGACCTCTGGAATGCCTCAGCCATGAATCCAGAGAAGTCTCTGGCCACTATGAGCTTGGGTGGGATCCTAGGAGGCCATTTTTTTCATATGCAGAAGGTGGGTGAGTGATTGCTTAGGGCAGCAAACATCACACCAGCCACTTGTATGTTGGTGGGTTTGGAGGTAAGTATCTAGTCCAGGATAGAGTGATTCCCTGTTTTTTGGTTATGCCTTGTGACCTCAGTGATGACCTGGGCCAGGTTAGTGTCTAGGAGTATGGTCTTATATTTTTGCTCGGTGGTGGGTTCCCACTTTAAGTTGAAGTCCCCCAGGACCAGCAGCTCCGTGAGTCATGTCCCTGCATAGACAAGCAAGTCGCTGGGTTATCTGTGACCTGTAAGTTAAGGGTGCTTTGCAGCAGGCACCAGTAGGTCACTAAGTTCTAACAGGCAGTTAATTTCATATATATCCTTTGGCAGATTTCATTTAAAGGCACTCATCCAAGGTACAGTTACATAGCTATGATTCCTAGGGCAATTAAGGTGTACTACATTTATCCCAATATTCTATGCTTTCGGAGGCAAAATTAACAGTTTAAAAACTATCAGCACCCATGTGGGGACATTAAATCAGTTCCTTAAATCATTTGAATCCTGCTTGTTGGGGCCGCCGGCTATACCAGCTATCAGGACCAGCAGCCTCTGTTTGCACCTCGTGGCTGTGGCGTTTGTTTGTACCTGGCAGTCAATGCAAGGGAGGGCTCCCTGAGTAGGCCCTCATGACCTGACCTTCCTCCCTTCGGGAGGGGGGTGTCAGCGGCGTCCTTGGCTGCGAATCTGGCAGTCAAAGCAAGGGAGGACTCCTGAGTGGGCCCTTGTGACCTGACCTTCCTCTCTTGAGGGGTCTGTGGCGTCCTCGGTTGCGAATCTGGCAGTTGATACAAGGGAGGGCTCCTGAGTAGGCCCTCGTGACCTGACCTTCATCTCTTTGGGAGGGTGTCTCGGCATCCTCGGCTGCAAATTTATTTGATTTGATGTTAATGAAAGAATTTGATGGGTCTATTAGCACTGATTTATACTGCAAGGCCTGTGGATGCAACACTATCCTTATGGCTACAAGCTGCCATCCCATCCACACTAAGACAAATATCCCCAAGGCACAGTTCCTGCGAGCATGCAGAAACTGCAGCACAGACACTTTATTTGAAAGGGAAGCAGACAGACTGAGCTCAAGATTTAAGGAGAGGGGTTATAGCTCCCACACAACAGAAGCAGCAAAATAATTTGCCATTAGCTCAGAACACAGTGACCTGCTGCATACACATAGCCACAACAGTGATATCACTGAAAGATTCAATTTTGAAACAGACTTTTCAGGACATGTGAGTTATGTGCAGGACACTGTGAAAAAGCACTGGCATGTTTTAAACTGTGACAAAGACCTAACTGAGATCATGACACAGCCCCCTCGCATGGCATTTGGAACAGCACCTACCCTCCAAACAAAACTTGTTCCCAGCCATTTTTCTGAACCAAAAAATGAAACTTGGCTAAATCAAGCCAGCAAGGGATGTCACACCTGTAGGAAATGCCTGTACTGTAAAGATATTGTGAACAGCAACCAGTTTACAAGTGTTAATGCCAGTCAGATGTTTGAAATAAGACTGTGCATCACTTGTGATTCCAGTGGTCTGATCTTCCTTGCAGAAGGCAGCTGCAGAGCATTCTATATAGGGAAAACCATCCACTAAAAATCAGAGTTGGTGAACATGTGAGAGCCATTGAATGAAGGGATATAACATATGATACAGCTTCATGTTGGCCAGCAATGGTAATACAGAGGTACAGTACATAAATTAAAATTTCAGACTATTGACAAAGAAAATCCGGCTCATAGAGGTGGTAATTGTAATGATTTAGTCTACAACGTGACACTTTTTTGGATTTTAAAATTGAGAGCACATCACCCTCCAGGCCTTAATGTGGGTTTTGATCTCAAACCATACATTAAAAAGAAAATGCTAAGTAAAACTATTCTATGTACCGTGTTTGAATAAATAATGAACACCTTCCTTTCCTCTCCTGCCTTCTATCTTTTCATGCTTACGTGTTTTTGCTTACATATTGTATTTTGCCTTACCTCATCCACTTTTTCTTTTTCTTTTTTCTTTCACCTTTTCCTGACCTGTCCTGCTCCTCCCCAATTCCTACTCTTTACTGATAGAGTTTTGTAGATGCAAAATATATATATCTATTGAGATACTGTTTAAGTATGTACTTTATTAAGTATTAGCTCGTTGCACTATATCTTTATATGAAATAGTTTGTTAGGTTTTGTATGTTCTACTAATGTGCTAACTCTGTTTTATGTCTTTAAGATGAGGTCACAAAATGTTTTTTTTTATCTGAATGGACCAATCATTTGTGATGCCTGATTGTGATGTTATGCATGTCTAAGTTTAAAAGGTGTGTGTTTTAGAGTGTCCCCAACTTTTGATGAAGGACATAGTCAGAAAAGCATCAAGCGGGCACATTATGTGTATTTAAATAAAGCTGCTTTTTTGGTGATATACCTGTGGTGTCCTACAACATTTTGAGGCAGTGGGTGTTTGGTTTAGCTCGGTATCAATAATGTTTCAGCCTTGAGCACCCAATTCCTGTTGCACTCTTTTTTTGGTCTTTCAACAGTCTTCCAGTGGAGATGGTGGGCAGAAAAACAGTAATGGGCTTCAATCATGCATGGAATATGCACATAGGAATCTTGACAGGAAAGTAGGGGGAATGTAGCCGAAGATCAGGCAGGGCTGCGATGGCAGCATAGGCAGGGATAAAATAGGCAGACCGGGTGAGTCAAGCAATCCTTATCTGCCACAAATTCTGTTTCTATGTGTCACCTAATGGTTTGAGCCTGTGATGCTGTGACACTTTTAGCACTAGTGATGCCACAGGAGCATTGATGTAAGGAAGTATATGTGACAATATTGGCATTTCAACAACTTAGATATGGAAAATAGGATAAAATGTAGCAGTCTCTCAGTACCTTATTTCCAGTGCACCCTCTAGTAGCCCCCATAAACCACCTGCTTGATCACTGAATTTGGATGTTCTGCCATCTGACAGATGGGAGGGGGTTACATGTGGCAGATCTCACTGCATGATGAAAGCCACAGGGAAATACAGGCTAGTAGATAAGCAGTTTGGGGATTGACATTCACAGGAGGAATGTGCCCTGCAGATGTCTGAAGGTGCATACAAAGATTAAAATGGGTCAGTTTTTTATCAGGGAGCACAGTGCACCCCTGTACTACAATAAACAGATTCAAATACATGTGTTAAATAGTGGACAGTTTTTGTAAGTGTTGCCATTTGTAGCACTTTTGCTCATTTATGCAATTAAATGCTAAAATGGGGCAGTTATTAGGTATGTTCCATACTCTTCTACCAATAGATTATATCACTTCTGAAGGAAAGTTTGAAAACACCAGAAGCTAGGGCCTGTTGCACTATGAGGGGCTTTGGTCGTGTATTACCTACACTGTACTATTGCGTTCTAGTATTCCTCTTCTCATTAAGTGTCTAAATATCAACCATGCAGAACCAAATTCAACGCAAGTGTATGCAGTTTAAAAAATGTGCGCCTGAAAATTATAGGGGCATCTGGGTGAGCACTCTGGATTGCTTCATCACTGAAATTTACCAGTAGAGGAAAATGCAAGTAGTGTGCATGTTTATCTAGCCTGGCAGGTCCAGCTTTTGGAACAGCAACTGAATACACCACGAGGATCCTATTTACAGTGTTAATATAGTAACAACATAATCAGGTGACTCTCCTTATGTTACATAGTTTCATTATGAGACAGCATGTACAGTTCAAAACACAGTTCAGGGCAGGTTGATCATATTCAGTAGTGCGGAGGGAGATTCTGCAGCACATGGATGAAGGGAGATCCTATGTCAATATATATATATATATATATATATAAAGATTAGAGGAGAGATCAAGTGGAATACTAGGGGCTTCTGTGCCGCAATATGCAAGTGGTCTACACTATGTCTATGGGGTAATATGCAAATAAGTGGAGGGGTGTTGTGATAACCCCTCTAGTTTTTATTTATACAACCTCTATGGAAGCTACTTTAGCACTGCATGTGTTACATTCAGAACTGGATAAAAAGGCTGCATATCCTTCAATGGAAAAAGAAGTCTGGGCAATCTTCCATTAGTTTCTGGTTTCCAAAATAATATAACCATCTGCCCTCTAGCTTAACTTTCCTTCCCCCACACGCCACGTATCCAAATGGAAAATTGAAACACTTTGTTTTCTCTTGTGTAATGTTTTGATGCTAACTTAGCAAGCAAAAGTTAAAGAACCCTTAGAAAAACTCATGTTTGAATTTGATGTTATACTGTCATTTTATTTAATGCTTGTCTTGTGACACCCTCTCCCTCACCAACCCTTTCCCTTCCCCTGTTATGTTGTGAGACTGTTCTCTGTATTGCTTTCCTGGTAAAACAATTTCAAATACATACTGTAAATACAGTATACTCCCTCATCCACACAAATTTTATTTATTTATTTTGTTTTTGTTAACCGGGTAAGTGCACTAGACAAATCCTGTCTATTTTCAGGCACGACCCGGGGGAGGGGACACAGATGAATGGCAACTGAACTTGAACCAGATTAAGCTGTTGGTGGTATTTTTAGTTAATGAGGGAAATTTGGCCAGGACACCAGGGAAATTCCACTACTCTTTTTGATAAGTGCCATGGGATCTTTTACATCCACCTGAACTACCACCAATCCAGGCAGATGGGACCTCAGTTTTACGTCTCATCTGAAAGACGTCACCTCAGAAGTGCAGCACCCCTCTCATGCTGCACTACAGTGTCAGTACTGGGATATTAGCCCAAGTGCTAGATGTGGGAACTGAACCCACAGCCTTCTGATGTCCTGGACTCAGAGGCAAGTCAGCTACCTACTGAGCCCTGACACTGACTGAAAAACAAACTCTGGTCAGAGCCAATATGGCTGTGGAAAACTTTTAGGATGCTTTTACCCATTATTTCTAATTAATTTGTACAATGCAGATCTGCTAAGAGGCAGTTTCAGTGGGGTCTTCTTGTTACATATTTTTACAATGTGTTTTCCTAGAATATGTCTGCTGATTGCTATATATTTAGCTTGGATAGTTCTCAAAAGACATGGAGCCAGATATTCAAAGCATAGTGCAGCGCGCAAACCAATAGCATGGGAATAGCTTGGGAATAGCGCAGAGTAACCATATTCAAAGGACCAGTTAGCGTGCGCTAACAGCAGTAGCGTGGGGCAAACCGATAATGTATAAAAGGGGCAAAGGCGGGGTGGCCTGCATACACATGCAATGGATATTCAAAGCCATAGCATTGCAAGAGAACACATAGCACGACACATTGAGTGGTGCTACCTACTGCCTATAAAAGGCTGGTCTTAACCCAGAGCAAATCACCTAGGAGGAGAGACCACAACAGGAAGTGGGAATGAGTGCTGCACCATTAGCAGTGATGCTGCCATTGATGGCAGCCATAGTGGAAGAGGAGGAGAAGGAGGAGAGGGAGCAGGCTCAACATGGGCCGAAACGCAGGCCGAGGAGACGGTATGCTGCAAACAGGTGGTACCAGCCCAGGATCTCCTTCGAGACCCTGCCAGATGAGCACATCACTGACTGGTACAGGATGAACAGGGGAATGTTGAGGCAGTTATGTGAACTCCTACATGAGCAGCTGCACTCCAACACCAGATGCAGCCATGCCATGACAGTAGAGGAGAAGATGACAGCAGCGATGTGCTTTCTTGCCACAGGGAAGGTCCAACAACCAACGGAGGACACCATTGGGGTATCGCAGTCTGCCACCTCACGCCTCCTGTCCCAGTTCCTAGAGGCTTTTCTGCCACATGCTAGGGAGTTCATAGTATTCCCCAGCATGGCAGCATAGTGCAGAGAAACAATGCAGCAGTTCCATTGAGTTGCTCACCTACCAGTGGTACTGGGTGCCATTGATTGCACCCATGTCCCCATCTGTGCACCACCTAGTGATGGCAGTGATGTCTACATAAACAGGAAAGGGTATCACTCCATCAATTGCCAGGTGGTGTGCTATGCGAATGCATGCATTAGCAATGCCTATGCACAGTACCCCGGCAGTACCCATGATGCCTTCATCTGGCACCAATCCCAGCTGTGACAGGCATTTGAGAAGGGCAGGATACCCAGTGGGCACCTAGTTGGTGAATAGCAGCTGACAAGGCACACATCACAGCATGGATGGGGACAGGCATGGGAGGCCAGGAAAGGGGTGTGGGAGGGCAACACAGGGTGCATGACAGTTACGGGCAGACAGCCATACAACGCTAACAGGTGCATATCCCTCAACAGGGGACAGCTCCTATTCCCTGTGACCTTGGCTGCAGACACTGGTGCCCTGGCTGACCATAGTGGCCAAAGAGCAGTATAATGAGGCACATGCCAGCACCAAGAACATCATAGAGAGGGTGTTTGGCATACTAAAGATGCACTTCCAATGCCTTGACACATCAGGTGGTGCCCTACAATATAGGTCTCAAAAGGTATGCTGTGTCTTTCTAGTCTGTTGTATGTTACACAACATGGCGATGACCCATGGGATACAGGCACCTGAACCTGAGGAACACGCCGACAGTGACCAGTGCCAGCAGTCTGGGGATAGTGGAGCAACTCGAGAGGAGGATCCTCATGGCCTGCAGAGCCATAGAACACAGGCCTGACATCACCAGGACACTGTCACAGGCCAGAGGGTGAGTACAGACTGCACAGCAACATGAAACAGTACAATTCGCGAATGGTTTAATGTGTACAGACAACCACGACAGTTACAACATCAGTCACGGCAGGAGCACAAAAGAGTGGCACAGAATACATGTGTGTGCGGTGTGATGTGTGGGGTGTGCAGGTCACAGGAGATGGACACACAGCCATGGCACAGTGGCATGGGCAATGCCCGATGTGTGGTGGCAGTGTGAGGAGGGCCACTACGATTGTGCAAGTGAGATGGTGCATGTGATGGAGTGCGAGGGTGTGCGTGTCAGCATGTGGGCATGTGTGCACAGGGGTGTGGGTGTATCAATGTGCACACGGGGGTGACACTGTCACTGTATCATGCTCCCTAGGGGACATGAGCACTGCACACAGGGAGTGGACACGGAGAATGGTGTGCATACAATGGCAGACTACCAGGCACAGGGCACATGGTGCTGTTGACAGCACACTGCTGGGACCCTGTGTCCCCTGGGCTGTAGCTGTGTACCACCACTGAGCATTTGTAACCCTCCACATCCCACATCTAGGCGACAACCGAGGGGTCATGGACCCATGGCAGTGAGCCACTGTTGCGAGGCAAACCCAACCTCCACGTTGGGGCCCCCCTGCCCCTGCCTGGCACCCACAGTGTACAGGCAGTCCCACACAGTGCAGGCTGTCGCAGGAGCATGGGCACGGTGCACAGACCAGTCTGCTGGACTGCCAGCCATATGGCTATGTACACCATTACACAGCACCATGCTTGCCTCTGGTCCTGTGGTTGGCGGACCTGTCCCCAGCCAGTACAGCTATGGACTGCTGGTACACAGTGCGTACACCCTGACCCTGTGTTGCACCAGTGTTATTCCACCAGTTCTCCAGCAGCTATCCAGACCTGCCTCTCACTGCTCTGCCTCCTGTTGCATGGCTCCTTCAGTTGTGTATGTTCATCTGCAGTATCTGCTGTATGCTGCATTCCTACAACACAACTCTGGTGTAGCACTACTTGCCCTTTTATAGCCCAGCCAAGCAATCCAGCCGGTTATGAATGCAAATCATCAGATAATGATATGCTAATCACAGTGTTTGCACCATGCATGCACAAGTACCCTCATTTGCATATGCCGGTTGAATATGGGCCTTATTAGCACCGGGCTAACAGCTTAGCGCCATGCAAACATCAGCACTGGGCTATGGGGAGGACAGCACCTCACTGACCTGGTAGCACAGCCCTATGTGGCATAGCGCAACCACCATGCATGCCCGTGAGGCTCCAGGGCTGTGCTGGCATCCAGGTATAGCACAGCGTAGTGCCATACTAGCCCACACAGTGCGGCACTACATGCATGCATGGTGTTGTGGCCCCAGGGTCATGATGGGGTCATGTATGCACAGAGGGCCCGCTTCTGGGTAGTGTCACACTGCATCATGTAATAGAGCAGCGCTACTGCACTGATTGTTGCAGGGTCCTGAGTGTGGGAAAATCTGCGTAGTGCAACAGGTGGCAGGGTATCTGTGCTGCATAGACAATGCCAGGAAGTGGAAGACAGTGAGCTGTGGTGCACAGGGACAGCCACTGGGGAAGTGGAGACCGCCAACCTTGTGCAGCTTGTACAGCAGCGGCACAGACCACTGTTTGACAGGTCAGAGAGGGTGACCTCCCAAGGCAGCATGTGTGGGCGCCCATCTCCAGGTGGCTCACAGAGAGGATGGGCATCCAGAGGGATGCTGAGAAGTGCTGACACGGGTAGATGGACCTGTGCTGCCACCAGAGGAGCCAACTGGAGGTGTTCAGAAGCATGGTGCATGAGGGCACTGTGCCGGTGCCAGCTGAGTGCCTGTGCAAGTTGCACACATCCATAGCGTGTGTCGTGGTCTGCCTGTGTGTGCCTGCATGTGCCTCTGTGTGTGTGTGTGTGTGTGTGTGTGTGTGTGTGTGTGCGTGCGTGCACAAGTGTGTGCACAGTGGTGCAGGTGTGCAGGGTAGTGGGTCACATGTGGTGCAGGTTATGGGGCACATTGGGGGGCACAGTGGTCTGGGAGGACATGGCTGCCACAAGTGCCAGGTGACCTTCATGGTGGTGGCATTGCATGCATGGGTGTTGTGGGTGGTGGGGCATGCTATAGACCCATCCTGCAGCCTTCACCGGTGTTGTGCAGGGGTGCCTGGGTGCCGACGCATGGACACTGGACCGCCAACACAGGTGTGTGTACCTCCAGTCACTGTGCCCATGTGCCCTGTATGGTTGCAACACTGGGCCCACATGCCTACATGCCCTGTGTGCCTTGCGCATGGTCAATGGGGCATGGCGTCCACTGTGTGGATGTCCCCTGCATGCTATCACTGTTCATCGGCTGCCCTGCATGTACAGTGTCTTAGTGGTGGGTGTGTATCTTGCTGTTCTGATCGCAGTTCTTGCTGTGCATTGTAGGAATGCTGCTTTTTCCCCTGTCCATTTTAGAGCAGGCTATGCAGCCCAGGACAGGAGAGTGGGCCTGGAGCGGTCCCAGGCACCAACAAGAGGCAGCCCAGGGTGCCAGCCATGCAACAGGCCCAGAAGAGTAGCTCCGAGGCCGGGGACCCATTGCATGCGATATCTCAGTCTTCATTTGTGTTGTGCTTCTGTAATGTGTTGTTCCTTCACTGGACTGTCATTGACTCTACTGGGGTTTGGCCACCATGATTATCATGCTATTGCTGCTGCTGCTTTCTGCTGTGTTGTGCAGTGCTGTTTCTTGGTGCTGGCAGTATCTGAATGTCTGGATGCCATGCCCTGTGATGGGGGGGCAGTATGTGTCAGTGTCGGCATGCATAGCTTGCATTACCGTGCTGTCCACATTCAGCACTGGCCATGTTCAGCTGGTCACCTGCTGTGTGGTTGTTCTGGCTGTAGGACACCATGCACATTGCTATACATGGGCCATGTGTGGCCGTGTCTGTTGGTCCTCCCCTGCGAGTGTGTGTGCCCTGCGGGCTTGCAGCTCCTGCAGGTCAGTTCTGCCCTGGTATGGGTTGGCCATTGGACACCCACCATGCCTGCAGTGCACTGCCCCTGGACCCCTATTGTTTGCTGTTGCACTCTGCTGTCTGGTACATTGCTTTCTGACTGTGAGCAGCATGCCCCAACTTTAGGTCACCCACGTGCGTGTTCTTGTGTGGCCCATACCCACCACCATTCGGAGGTCTGCCTGTGTGTCTGCACTCACTCATTGTCTGCAATGCTGGGGTGGGTGGTGCTGTCCTCACCTTGGTGTTGTCAGGGCCTGCATCTCCATGTGTGTAGGATTTCTAGTTGTTACCTGTGTCTTCCAAGCCTTCCCTGTCGGCGATGGTTGGTTGTGCCTACCATTGTGTTCCTCGGCACCACATGGGCATGGCTGTTGGGACATGCTGTCCATCCCTGTCTGGCCACCAGTGGCTGCAGTTTGCCTCCTGTCTGGTTTACCATACTCACATGCTCCCGCTTCCTCTTGTAGGTCCACTCTGATCCTCATTATGGGTTTTGCTGCCAGAGAGGAGTCCGAGGGCAGCAAGTATCCCTGCGGAGAATCATGCACCAGCAACGCACATTTTAAAGGCAGCAGGTAGTGCTCATTGCTGAGGACCAGAGGGTGGCCACTGTTCTTGAGGCACATCTGCTAGAACCTGCTGCTAGCTCACAGCCACAACCTGCGTGCAGCGCACCTTTGTTTACTCCTGCACCTCCCACCTGGACTTTGCTTTCTGTTGCTACCCTTATCCCTCATTGTTTGTCTCCATATCCCCATCCCTGTCTGTGATTTTGCTTGGCTGATTTCCTCCTCCATTGTACATATGTTTATCTTTGTATTTACCTTTGTTGTTGTTGTTCATTTGTTAGTTGTAGTTTAGTCACCATTGTAGTTTAGTGTGTAGCTGTAGTTGTAGTCATAGTTGTAGGTCCTGTGTATATAGTGTTTTGTGTTGATTTCCTTATGCATTTCTAGTCATTTTACGTTACATTGCTGTTTGGTTTGATTGTGTTGTTCCCCTGTTGCATACATGTTTCTGTTCCCTGTATCAAGTGTATTATATATGTCTTTTTCATACTGAATTGATCTGTATTCTTACCTGTATGTACTATATACTATGTAACCATATACTATGTAATTGTATAATCTCATCTCTTTTATGTATGTATTCTCCTCGTCATGCCTGAAAATAGTCAGCTCTTGGCTAGGCCTTACCTTGATTAACAAAAGCAGAAATAAATAAATAAAATACTTGCACTGTGTCCTGTGTCTTTATTGTGTGCCTGCCATTTAATGCAGGGTTGTTCTGTACTTTGGTTCTGCTCATGGATCCTACCACACTCTGGCCTGTTCCCAGGCTGTGTGTGTATCAGTGTATGGGTTCTGCAGTACTTTCTGCTCTTGGGGTCCCTTTCCAGCCTGTGCTCCTTTGCCTGTGGTGCAGGTCCCAGGCTCCATCTGCATTGTGTACCTATTGGTGTTTGCACTGCCTGCCTTAGGTGTTATATTTAGTGCTGTCTTATTTGCCATATTCAGTGCTGTGTTTTTCATGGGCCGTTTTTGCCCTGCACTCCTGGCCCTGTTTGCCTGGCTTCCTTTGCTTGCTATATTCAGTTGGTTTTTGCCCTGGGCTATTTCTTTTGAATATGGCTTGCATTTTGCTCCAGGCTAAGTTTGCATGCTGGGAAGTGCTAATCTTAGCCAGGGGCAAAGTTTTGAATATCTGACCCATGGATCTTATTTTCAGTGGGGCTCTACAGCTACACAATATTATGCTGCATTGCGTAAAATCAGAACACATTGAAAACAATATTTTAAATCTGGACTAGGCTACTCTGAATAAATACATATTAAAAATGGTAAAATCATGACCCAACAGAAAACAAGATATTGCATCTAATCTGGGACATCCTGACTAAATACAGTGCAAGACTATGCAAAATAAAGATCCCTATGACAATGAGATGTATCATCTACCCTGTGCTATCCAGAATATAAAATATAGGATAAGAAATATTTCAAGGAAATCTACTGTAAACTGAACTTCACTGAGTTCACTGACATAATTAGTTTCTTTATTGTTTAATAACATATTAGATTGCAGTATTTATTTCAAATGCTGTGGCCATGAGGATGGTATATGTGTGTGTACATGCATAGTGTAAGCTTGTGGAGTGTGTTTGCTATAGCTCAAATATTTTTTTCCCACAAAAAGCATAGTAAAATGCCTGGTGATTGCTATTTATTTAGCCTGGATTGTTAATAGAGATCTGGTGCTATGTCTGAGAAGGGTATGCATCAGAAGGTGTCTTAAGAGGTTACAAAACAGTGTAAATCTTTAAGATTCATTGCTGGGAAAGGCTGACATTTATGAGGTATGAATCTTACTTGAAAGACAATACCTGCCCAACTGAAGCTAGTAGCAAGAAAATGTTTTTTTTTGTTTTTTCTCAATTCTTTTTGTAGCCCTCCAGCCTGGAACTCTCTCAGGCTACTGCACTCACCGGCTTGCTCTACCACCCACTTTGTTCCCCTGCCATCTTTAAGTTTAGTATGGTTCCCTGGGTCGGAGGAGGACAACCCAGGGAGACCATGGGGGCATTTGCGGGAAACAGCATTGGACATGTGGCAGTGACACTGGCAGGGCCATCACCTATCCAGGGCTGGATGGGTATTTTGTCTGGTTAGCCTGAGATCCCCCTTCCCCCTGCATGGTGCATGTCTGACGCCAAGGTGCACGGCAACCCTGCCTGTGTCAGCCACGCCCTTACGTGCAGCCCAGTGGCTTTATGGTACCTTGGTCTCCACCGGGGTCACTAGAGCAGTGGGCATCCCTAACCCTCCTGCCTGGAGAGGAGGCTGCCCAGGGCATTCAATCCATCTCCCTCCCTGCAAACCCGACTCCCAAGCTTGCTACAAACTTGGGTCATCGTGGGTGTGGTGTCCAGCACCTCAACCCTCGAGCCCGGCCAGCTCAAGAAAATGTTTAAATGCTAAGTATTTAAATGTGCAAGTTGTTGCATTCAAAGTGTGTAAACACATCTCCAATTTAATAGGAAACCAATATTTCACAAGCTGTTTCAGTTTCCTAATGGCCATCTGATAAGCAGCTTGGAGTTCTGTCTCCATTATTCTAAACAGAAAGACGGGAGTATTTTATTTCAAGTGACATAATGATTTGTAGGTGTGGAAGGATACATTGAAAACTCCAAAAATGTGTTCCATGGTACTCCATTTTTCCAGCTACAGACAGCTAGATAGCTGTAGGCTCCACCCACAGCCATAACAATGGGTTTGTTCATGAATGTGTGGAAAGCACACACCATTTGCATGCACAGAGCCCATGCAGCTCAACACCCTGGGACAGGCGTGCTCCAGCCGATATTCACTATTGCTGGCTTCCTATCTGTGCCCCACTGCCCTGGTGTGCAACTGCATGGGCGTGGAACATAGTTGTGTGGGGGTGGTTCTCCTGCTGGGTATGTGCAGGGGATCCTGGGAAGGTGCAGACCCCAGTGAGCTGATACTGGCAGGTGAATGTCTGGCTGGCTACCACCAGCCCTCCTGCCAGCCCCTGTGAGTTGCAGCAGCAAAGTGGAGGATTAGTGTTGCCACCATGACTGGAGGATATTCACTGGGATGTGTGTAAAAGTTATGGCAGCTTCCCCCCCTTCACATAACTTGTACCCCCAGGCATGACATGCCACACCTTTGTGAATGGAACAGAGTGCAGGCATGCTCCCTGGCATACCCCTTGGCCACCTGTGGTGCATAGCTGTGCAGGTGGGCAGGGATCATGTTCACAAGGGGCTTGTACATGTGCTGTAAATGCCGCCAGAGGTCCACTGACCCCCCATTTTGTGGCATTCCAACTTAGGGTTGCCTACATGCCTCAGATATGTGGCATGTAGGCAATCCACACTTTAGCGAATAGACCCCAATGAGAGTGTTGTGTCAGTTTGTGTAACAAATAAAGCAATAAGGTTCATTAAATAGATGATGACAATAGAAAATGGAGTTAACATAGAAACATAAAAACATAGAATCTGACAGCAGATAAGGACCGCTTGGCCCACCCAGTCTGCCCATTTCCCTACCTGATGGATAAGCTGCAGATCCTAGTTAACCAACAGCCTTCTTCTTCCTACCTCACCCCTAGAATTGCCTTTTATGACTGTCCCATGCATTCTTGAATTCCACCACTGTTTTTGGCTCCACAACCTTCTGAGGCAGGTCATTCCATGCATCTACAACCCTCTCTGTGAAAATATACTTCCTTACATTACCTCTGAGCCACCCCCTCTATCTTCAAATTGTGCCCCCTTGTTCTTGCACACCTCTTTTTCTGAAAGATGCTACCCTCTTGGACTTTGTTGATTCCCTTGAGGTACTCAAAAGTTTCCGTTATGTCCCCCCCCTCCTTTCCTCAAGAGCTATACATATTAAGCTCCTTAAGTCTCTCTTCATATATCTTCTGGTGCAGATCCTGCACCATTTTAGTTGCCTCCTCCGGACTGCCTCCATTCTGTTTATGTCTTTATGAATCAATGGGCTTGATTCACAAAGGTTTGCACAAGCTGCTCCAGTGTTAGCTTACATCGAGTGCCAGTACACCATGGACTCTGCACCTGATTCTCTGTTGGGTGCAGTCCTAGCAGCAAAGTCATGCAGCTTGCAGCAGCTGTGGCTGTGTGCCAAACAGATGGCTCATCTGTGAGGTTTGCCACAGGCTGTGGGGCAGTCATGTGGCAGCTGTACCCATGGACCAGTGCACTAAGTATAATATATCCTCACCCTGGTGACTAGCAGTCTCCATTCCCCATCCCATATCTACCCCAATGACATAGCACTGTCCGCAGTGGTCTAGTGGACCCCCTCCCCATCCCTGATCTGCACATATAATAATAACACTTTCCTTGGTGGTCTAGCAGACCCACCCTCCCTATCCCTGATCTGCCCATGTTAAAATAAATATCACTATCCCTGGTCGTCAAGTGGACCCCCAACCCCGATGTGCACTATTTACATAAATATTACTGTCCCTGGGGGTCTGGTGGATCCCCCTTCCTAACCCCAATCTGTCATATTTACGTAAATATTACTTACCTTAGTGCTCTAGCAGACGTCCCTCTCTATCAGCGATCTGCCCATACTTCAATAAATATCACTTTCCCTGGTGGTCTAGTAGACCCCTCCTCGGCAGGCAGTGCCTGCACCACCCTGCTTCCCCATCCCATCCCTGGGTTGGCACGACTGGCATAGACCTCTGCTGTCCACCACAGCTGGCCACCAACTGAGCTGTTAATGAACATGTACTGCATACAGTGTGCGCTCATTAACAACCCAGTGGGCAGCTGGCCATGTTGGAGAGTGGAGGGCAGTGGTGGTTGCTGGCTGAGGATGAGACAGGAGGGTGGGGTGGTGGGCACTGCCTGCTGGGGGTGGTGGTCCACTAGACCACCAGGGAAGTGATATTTATTTAAATACAGGAAGATCGGGTACAGGGAGGGGATCCACTAGACCACCAGGGACAGTGATTTATGTAAATATAGGCAGATCAGGGATATGGAGAGGGTCCGCTATACTAAGAGGGAAGGATGTCTTATTGTGTGAGCAGATCAGGGATAGGAGGGGGGTCCACAACACACATTCTCTCCTGCCTAGGGAGAGATCTGGATTGACTGGTCTCTAACCCTCCCAAGGACACACTCTAAGTACCCTTAGACCAGTCTAATGGTTCTTAGAATGTCACCCTTTGGGAGGGTTTAGTGAATGGCAATTTGGGGTATGGCAGCTTGCATCTGCTGCAAGCCCCCAGTGCCAAGCTGCAGCCCATTTTGTAGTGAAAAGCTGGTGCCAGCAGCTTGCATTTGACATATGCTGCTTTGTGAATCACACCAGCGAGCGATCTTGTGGTGCAAGCCACACCTTGCACCATTCCTTGTGGCATAAGCCCCTTGCACCATTCAGAGAAGCTTTAGAATCGAACCCGCATTTCAAAAATAGGCCTTTTGGAAATTAAAGGAAATCTCCATAGTTTCTCACCCATATTTTCTAATTCCTTATGTATAACTGTTGTGTGCCTTCTCCAGTTGCCAGCAGTCCTACTGCTGTCCAAATCTAGATTATAAAAAAATGTATAGCCCCCAGAAGTTATCAATGTGTTTGTCCTCCATTTTACCATCAATGCTGCTGGAAGATGATGTCATCAGAGCAACAGATAATGGTGCTGCACTGAATGCTGTTCCACCAGTAAACAGAACTCACAATGTTTGGTTCCCACTTGAGTAATGGAGGAACCCTCTAAGTGTTGTGCACATCCTGAAGTGCAGGTCTAATAGGGACTAGGACCATACTGTATGGTGTGATGCAGCACTGATTTGACATGTATATACAGTATGCCTATAGGAAGTGCATGTATGTGTTGTGTTAATGTTTCTGTTAGCAAAAACAGTTTACCAATAAATGACTGGGTACAACAAGATTCTTAAGTGGTATTATATAGCTGTTGTATTATGTTCTATGTGTGTTAACATTCTCTGTTTTGATTGAGACCAGCAGTGAGACACAATCTTGCAAAAATGCCCCCTTTCCTTTGCAACTAGGCAGTCAGTGATTGGCAGGCTGATGTAAGGTAATAAAGAGTTGAGCTATAACAAGGAATAATTTACCAGGACAACATCAGCTGTAGCATATGGAAGAAGGGTAATCTAGTGGTAAAAGCACAGGCACAAGAACTGGGAAACTCTGGTTCAAATCCCACTAAAGTCCCTTACTCTCTAACCCTTAGCAAGTTCCCCTAACCTCCTCGGGAACTGTGATGGCCCCTCAGGTCCATGACTTTAAAAGTGCCCCCATTCCCATTATAAATCATTAGCAGTGATGTGAGAGCTACAGCACTTCACTTTGAAGGTACTGAAAAACAAACTGTGGCTGCCACCCCCTTTGTAATGCCAGCATTTGAAGTAGGATGTCCCTCACAAATCAGATGCTACACTTCAGCTGTTGTAGGTAAAGAAACTGATCTGTCTCCATGTGTGTAGGACTCTGTATTTGCTTAGCTCATTCATGCCATGTCATATGCATTCTGTGTCTTGGTATTTCCAGTCAGAAACCCAGATGTAAGGAGCATTTGAAATATAAAATAATACACCTTATAAAGTAAGTGATCTAGCTCTCCACCTTTAGGTTGCTGAAAGTGGGGTGTACAATTTGTGCAAAGGAGGAATTCAGTCTTGTGTGATCCTTTGGGAAACTGCTCAGGCATACCTTGTAAATGAATCCTCTCAAGGTGTTCACATGGTGCAATACTGATTGACTCATCGACTGCTAGATTGACTGCTTGATTGTTTGATTGACTCATTTTTTTTGCTGCTCTCTACAACATGTTGCAACTGTCTCACAGAGAGAAATGAGCAGTACAAAGAACAGATTCTGTTTCCTGTGAATGAAATACTATTAGATGTATTATTTGCTCTACACATGCAGTATTAAGGCTACAAGTACTACACCCTGTGTGAGCTGCATGACAGAACTATCTTAAGCCGTTGCAAACTTAAAGGGGCACTGTCAGGTTTGCCCCACTGTTTGCTTCAAAATTGCAGGAGTTTGCTTCTTGGCACACACACAATATAGGATTACTGCAGAATGCACCCCCATGTCTCAAAACCCCCAATCTGTACGCTTTATTATTATTTTTTACCTTTTCAGTCGGAGTTCAAGTCATGCGCCTACCGGAAGCTGATACCTGTCGGGAACGCGTGTCTGCTACGAGCACGACCCCAAACTGCATGTTTTCCATGAGCACCATATGAAAATATGCTCCACCGATCCATTGCAGTAATTCTAATGTTTAGTGGGCACTCAAAAATAAACCAAGAACTGTGAGTTGTTAAAATAAAAGTTTTTGACTGAGGGAAATCCCGCGCATGCGCAGAAGTGGGATTTGTAAAGATCCTGCATGTGTGCAGTAGTATGCTGCTCTTGCGCGATGCGCGGATTTCGACCTCAGCCGAAACTTATTTTAACAACTCGAGATCTCGGTTATTTTCGGAGTGCCCACTAAACATTAGAATTACTATAATGGATAGGTGGAGCATATTTCCATCGTGTTCAAGGAAAATGCAGTTTGGGGACGCTACTGTAGGAGACGCGACGTTCCTGAATGGTACCAGCTTCGAGAAGACAGAACTCTAAACCTGACCGCATAAAATCACCGAAAAGGTAAAAAAAAAAAAATGTGTACAGATTGGGCATTTTGAGCTACGGGGGTGCATTCTACAGTAATCTTCTGTTGTGCATGTGCCAAGAGGCACACTTGTGTGATTTTGAAGCACATGGTGGGGCAAAGCTGACAGTGCCCCTTTAAACTAAAATCAGGATTGACAGCTTTGATACCCTTATGTGTTCTTCTGCACTGTTACTGCAGTGACATCAGGGAATGGGAGGGGCTGTATTACAAGTGACCCATTTGCATGTAAATTGAGACTTGCTTGATATTTTGCTACCTTGTGTCAGACCCTCAGACTCTAGATATGTGTTGCAACAGCAGAAATGACTGATTTCTTATTGACATATGTACAGTAACTGATGTAATGTGCAATAAATACATCAGACATATCCAAATCAGAAATATACAGTAGTCTTCTCCTTTAACAAAAAAATATAAACAATAAGCAAAGGTCCTGGTTAGTAGTGAACAGTTTTGCCTGTTGTATTTTTTTAGATACTTCCTGAAGCATACCTTTACTAGAAATGTTGACTTACTCTATTTTGTTAACTGTCACTGGATGGGATGCTAGAATATCTTGTTTCTTGGACTGTTTAAAGGAGAACTGTGGGCACAAGATAATTTCTGTGTGCTTTATTGTTGGGGAATGAAACAATTTGCAAACATGTACTGTAACAAGCAAAGACAACATGTACTGGTTAGAAAGGGGCCCTTGAGATTGTCACATGTTCACATCACCAAGGATGACATTTGGCCTGTAACTGCCATGCAGATTACACTGGATGGGAACAGTTATTGTACGAGACTCTGATGCAGTAGTGCCCCTTGTATTAAAGTTTAGTTACAGTATGTAGAGAAAAGAATCTGATGCGGTAGTGCCTCTTGTATTACAGCTTCATATGTACAGAGAGTTTCAGCTTAATATATAGTGCAGTATGTCTGTTGCCCCATTTGTGAAAATGAATCCTAAATTGCATGTGTATAGTAAGCAAAACATGGAAGTTAGGCTTTGCTTTGGCAAACAAAGCAGCGGACATATTACAGCTTATGTTGAAATTCTCTGTTGAAGTGATCATATGATGCAGCATTGATGTTACCTTAACTTCGGTGCCCTTAATGCAAGACTTACTGTGTCAGTACTTTACTTTGTCTGACATGACAGTGCCAGACTTAGATAACATCAATGCTGCATCATGTAATTATTCAGACTCTGAGGAACACCACACCACAGATTATTTAAGGCCCCTTGGAATTTTTACCCTAACTTTGATTTCCCTACTTTGTGCACTTTAACTCTAATAATGAATTAGCAGGCCAGCCCACTTGTGTAGTGTTTGAGCTAGCACTCACAACACCAATGACCGAAGTTCAGAAATTAGCTTGAGTTATTGGGGGCTGGAGAGGGGGGTGGGGAGGAGGATTGAGCATCCTAGAAGAAGATCTCCTCCTCCAAGGAGGTAGGGGTTCACTCTCCACCACAATACTGCCATCTGGGTGACCACAGGTGGTAGTGCAGCTGGAAGAGCCAAGGGAGGGTGGGGACATTGCTGTCATTGGTGAGTAGATGCATGCATAGCACATGTGGGCCTGCCTAAACATCCATACACATGACATCCACAGGGGGATAGGAGAAACACAGAAAAAGCATGGCCCCAGCAACTCTGTGGTGATGGCAGCAGTACATCTTGGGTCTCCTCAGCACAAGGGCATCACCTGATGAAATGCAGCAGTTTGGGGGGTAAGAACCCTACCTTGGCCCAACATGGGGGGATATACAGAGCTCCATGGAGGTAGGCGACCCTGCCTGGAGGGCCGAGGGAGTGCTAAGTGGCTGGCAGCTCCAGAGAGAGAAGGAGGGGCTGAAGAGGAAGGGGGCGTAAACAGAAATAAAAAAAATAATTAGCATAGTATTTTGTAATAAATATATATATCTCTATGCCTTGTAGGTGCACAGCAGTGACCTATTATCAGAGTTGAGTAGGCACTTAAATGTTAAACATCAGTTTTTGCTCATCGATTGTGCAGCCATCCCTGGATGGAATAGTCAGCAATATAGTATTAACAGAGTCAGTGCCAGGATCTCTGGGTCCTGTTATCATGGAAAGAGTTGGTTCAGCAGTTAAAAGGATCTAGAAGGTTTAATATATATAAACAAATGAGAATTACCGTAAGACTTTTTGTTTGCCCAGGAATAGCACAAAAATGTCTGAGAGTCGAAACCTGAAGCTTTCAGGTTTGTTATAGTTTTTCCCAAGGATGTTTCTTAGATATGTAATTTTACAGAGAAAAATGTAGTTTTTACATTTTTTAGAAAATGGAAACATAAAAATTGATGGCAGATAAGGACCACCAGGCCCATCTAGTCTGTCCATATTTGTACATATAAATAGCTGCTGCTGTACCTATTTGGTCACCAGCTGCTGCCTCTCCTTCCCCCTCAAGGGTTGTCTTATGCCTATCCCATGCATGCTTACATCTCCCTCACTGTGCACACATCTACCACCTCCTGGGGCAGGCAATTCCAAGCATCTACCACCCTTTCTGTGATAAAGTATTTTCTCAAGTTGCCTTTTAGTCTACACCCTTCCAGTCTCATGTCATGCCTTTTGTTGTTTTAGAACAGCTTCTTTTCTGAAAATGCTGCTCTCCTATACCTTATTAATCCCCTTGAGATACCTGATGATCTCCATTATGTCTCACCTCTCCCTCCTCTTCTCCAGGGTATATATATTGACTTCCTCCAATCTCTCCTCATATGACCTATACCATTTTTGTTGCCCCTCTTTGAACTGCCTCCACCCTATCCATGTCCTTCCAGAGATGCGGCCTCCAGAACTGGATGCAGTATTTCAAATGAGGTCTTACCAATAGCTTGTACAATGGCATTATGACCTCTTTTCTTAGGCTGGCAATACCCCTCCCTATATACTCCAGCATCCCACTGGCTGTCCCTACTGCCTTGACGCATTGTTTGGCCACCTGTAGGTCACCAGATATGATGACCCTCAGATCTCTTTCCTGTTTTGTGGCTGCTAATATCTCCCCCCTCATCATATAATCCTTCCCTGGGTTCCTGTACCCCAAGTGCATGATTTTGCACTTCTTCACTTTGAATCCTAGCTGCCACATTCGGGACCATTCTTCCATTTTAGCTAGGTCACGCCTCATTTTCTCCACCCCCTTCCAGACTGTCTACCTTATTGCAGATCTTTGTGTCATTTCCAATAAGGCATACCTTCTCCTTCAGTCCCTCTGTAATGTCGCTGATGCAGATATTAAACAGCACTGGTCCAAGAACTGAACCCTATGGCACCCCGCTGGTCACCCTCCCTTCTTCGCATTTAGCTCAATTACCACCACCCTCTGTGTTCTATTCTTCAACCAGTTACCAACCCAGTTCACCACCTTGCATCCCAATCCCAGGCTGCTCAGCTTGTTAACAAGCCTCCTATGTGGAACGGTGTTGAAAGCCTTTCTGAAGTGAAGATAAGCCACATTAACCACTCCCCCGATTCACCTCCCTAGTAATCCAGTCAAAGAAATCAATCAGATTTGTTTGACATGATTTCACAGCCATGAATCCTTGATGCCTCAGATCTTGTACTCTACTTGATTCAAGGTGCTCTACTAATCTTTCCTTTAACATAGATTCCATAATTTTCCCCACTACCGAGGTTAGGCTAACAGGTCTATAGTTCCCAGCCTCCTCCCTGCTCCCACTTTTGTGGATAGGGACTAAATTAGCCATTCTCCAGTCCTCTGGAACCTCCCCCATTTCCAGAGACTTGCTAAATAGGGCTGCCAGTGGTGCTATCAGTTCCTCCCTCAACTCCTTTAATATTCTAGGGTGTATCCCATCTGGTCCAATTGCCTTAGCCACCTTTAGTTTTGTAAGTTATTCTAGGATTCTCTCCTCTTTGATTGGACTGTTGTCCATCTCCTTTTAAACCCTGATTCTTAGTTTCAGACCCTCCCCTTCCTCTTCCTTCATGAAATATTTGTTCAGGATTGATGCTTTATCCTGGTCCCCTTCCACCACCTCTCCTTCCTCCCCTTTCAGCCTTGCAACCCCCCCATCCTTCTCTTCTCGCTAATGTATCTATGGAAGGCCTTATCCCCTTTTCTGACTTCTTTTACTATATTTTCCTCTGTCCTTGTCTTGGCACCCCTGACTGCCTTCCCTGCCTCCCTCTGCTTTTCTAGATACACTGCCCTGTCCTCCTCCTTTTGAGGGTCCTTGTATTTCCAGGAAGCTAACCTTTTTGCCTTACTTTTCCTGCCACTTCCTGTGAGAACCATAGTGGTTTCCTTTTCCTTTTGCCTTTGTTTATTTACCAAATACAAAAGTTAGTTGCCTCCACTATAGCTCCTTTGAGATGGGCCCATTGTCCCTCGACTCCCCCCTATGTCTCTTCTCCATCTAGTGTGTCCCTGAGACATACCCCCATTCTAATGAAGTCTTCCCTCCTGAAGTCTAGAACCTCCACCTTCATGTGGCATGTCCCTGGTGCAGTTCTCACATTAAGCCACATTGTGCAATAGTCACTGGACCCCAGGTGTTCACCTACCTTGACATCAGTAACTCTGTCACAGTTGGTTAGTACTAGGTCCAAAATCACTTCCTCTAGGGTTGGCTCAAGCACCATCTACTTGAGGCATGCCCCTTGCAGGGAGTCCAGGATGTCTGTGGCCCTGGCTTATGCAGCCACTTGTCGCCCATCAGTAACCCCTCTCCTTTCATCCATTCATCCATCCATCCATCCATCCATCCATCCATCCATCCATCAATCATAATTTATTTAAGTGCAATTACAAAAGATCAAAGTGCTGTACATAGATTGTTGAAATTATTATGCAATTAAAATCTCATATAATAGTCACGTTTTCCAAAAACTCTATAATCTGCTTGTAAATTTCAGCTGGGAATATCTGTTTAAAGAGAAAGGTCTCTTGGTGGTCTGACACTCTCTTATCCAACGAGGTAGAGAGTTCCACAGGGTTGGTGCCGCATAAGCAAAATAACGGGCACAAGATGTCTTCAAATGGACCCTGGGAACCTCTAGCAATCCCTTGTCAGCAGAGCGGAGTTGACAGAGGGTGCGGTAGGGAACAAGGAGATCTGACAAGTAGCTGTGTCCATGTCCATGTAGGGCTTTGTAGGTCAGAAGTCCAACCTTGAAGGTGATCCACCAGTTTAGAGGCAGCCAGTGCAGATAGCAGAGCACAGGTGTGAAATGGCTAGATCTTGGTAAACCAGTCAATAACCTGGCAGCTGCATTCTGCACTAGCTGCAATCAGTGGATATGAACTCCTGATAGCTCTAAATATAGGGCATTGCAGTAATCAAGGTGCGCGGTTACAAAGGCGTGAACCAAGGTTGGCATATCACTAGGCGGGATCAGGTGCTTTATTCTGGGGATGTTCCTCAGATGGTAAAATGAGGCCTTGATAATGGCTGACACCTGATGTTTTAGTGATAGGCCTCTGTCTAGTACCATGCCCAGATTCCACACCCGATCGGAGGTAGACAACAGGACAGATCTGAGCCGAAGTCTGCTGAACTGACCCGCTTGCCCCTTCATGCCACAGTGACCTGGCTCAACCACCTACACCTCAGTCTTATCAGGGTTTAACATTATCTAGTTAGCACTCATCCAGTCCTGGATTTCTGAAAGTCAGTTATTAAAAGCTGAGATTACTCCACTCTGGCTGGGCACAAAGGACATACAGAGCTGAGTATCATCCGCATAGCAGTGAAAACGCAGCCCATACACAATACCACCTAATAATGTCCCCTAATGGCAGTATATATGCTGCAAACTACATGGGGGACAAAATGGAGCCCTGTGGTACCCCACAGAACAGGGAGTGAGATGCCGAGAAATAAATCTCTAACACCACTCACTGAGTCCTACCCATAAAAAAAGATTGAAACCAGAGAAGGAGTATCCCAGACAGTCCACATAACGCCCACAGGTGCCCCAAAAGCACCCCATGGTCCACAGTGTCCAACACCACAGATAGATTGAGAAGCACCAGGATGGAACAGCTCCCGCAATCTCTTGCCATCAGGGGATCATTTAGCTCCTGAACCAGAGTGGTCTCAGTACTATGCCTTTTACAGAAACCAGACTGGAGAGGATCATCGATATCATGAGATGTTAAATGGGTCTCCAGTTGTACGGCCACCACTTTCTCAATAATTTTACTCACAAAGAGCAGGTCAGAGGCTGGTCTGTAGTTAGCCAGGCAGTCTGGGTCAAGAGAGCTCTTCTTCAGAAGCGGGACTACTACCGCTTCCTTCAGGGAATCAGGAAAGATCCCAGTCTCTAAAGAACATCAGACTATCCTGACCATGACCGGGTCGATGACCTCCACACACTTCATAAGGAGGTGTGTAGGGCCTGAGTCCAAACTGCAGTAGGTGGGATGTAGTTCCTGGATGACCTGCACAACATCCATGATTGTCAACTGGCTGAAGTCAGACCAGACAGTCTGGGTGCTTGCAATAGCAGGCCGATAACCACAATGCCCATTTGAGGGTGCTGATAGGATTCCCGATCTGATAGTGGCAATCTTATCAGCAAAAAACTGAGTAAACTCATCACACTTTATTTTGGAAAAGGCTTCCCCAGATTGGAGACGGGCTGGACTGCACAACCTGTCAACAGCCTGGAAGAGCTGAACTGGTCTGTTTCTTACTGCACCAATCTTCCTGGAGCGGTACTCTGCCTTGTTACAGGAGGCTGCCAATTGATAGTCCTTCAAGCAGACTGTCAGTCTAAGTTTGTCATCTAACTGGCCGGATTTCCTCCAGCACTGTTCCAGCCTTCAACCCTTTATTTAGTTTTTGTTTACTGGGTAAGTACCATAGCCAAGACATGGCTATTTTCAGGCATGACCCAGGAGAGTACAATGAGGAGGGGTAGATAGGGAATACATTTTTGCAAACAGGGAATACATTTTTGTACAGGGAAAACTAAACAGAAAAATATAGGCAAAGCAAGATCACACAGTCCATGAGTATATAACAAGATAGGTTAGAGTTCATAAACAGTACCAATACAGTAACAACAAGCACAGGTAACAGACAGCAATTGAGTTAGAAAAATATATGAAGCAATTTCAAAATGAGACATAAGTGCCCAGATCAGTACTTAGATGGCCAATATAAGCAGAGCTCAGTTTGCAGCAGGGTGAAGGAGAGACAGCAGCTGGAAGTAAACATTCATGGAGGTTTGAAGCAGGTACAGGAGACCTGGCTAAATAGGAAGGAGTGACATTTGTATTTAAATTGGGTATGACTAGGGGCTAGAAGAACCTCAAGAGGTAAGGAGTTCCAGAGTTTGTCCACCTGAGTGGGAGAAGGCTAGGGTTCCTTTGTTAGATTTACATCTAGGTATGAGCAGCAGAGATTTTACAGATGATCGGAGACCATCAGAAGAGGGCAGTGGAGTTAGTAGGGAGGCAAGCGAGACAGGGATACCTGCTCTAATAATATTGTCTGTCAGGGAGCCAAAGGCAAGAGTTTGAATAGAAGATGGGGGAAGCCAGTTTAGATCAGCATAAAGCTGGCAGTGGTATTTTGACCAAGGGGAGGCAGAGGCATACCTGCAGATGCTGTTGTAGGTGGTATCCCACTTCCTGAGGAGCATTTTGTATGCACCAAGATAAATGACTACCCCATAGGATAGCAATGGGAGCAAAATTCTACAGGCTATGGCTAATCTAGCTGACTGCATTAGGATATAACTGGTTTTGTAGGCTACTCCAATTTTGGCATTACCAGATTTACAGGTAGATGCTATGCGCTTGTCAAAGTTAAGATTTGCATCAAGGAGGACTCCAAGATACCTAAATGAGCTCACTGATTGAAGGACCAGCCCATCCTGACCAGCTACCTTAAAATGGTCCTAAATGTGTTTTAATTTGGCTGCGGAACCAAACAACATTGTTTGCGTTTTACTAGCATTAAGGATTAACTTATGGTGGAAGAGCCAAGATTGAATAAACATAAATGCTGAGGTATGGGTCTGATTAATGTGGCAAATATTCTTATCACTACAGTACAAGACCAGGTCATCCGCATATAGGATAGCGGAGCAACCAGGTATATCTGACGCAATATCATTAATAAAAATAGAGAAAAGGAGGGGTCCTAATAGTGATCCCTGCAGAACACCTAGGTTTTTGGCCATAGGGCTGGACATGGCAGAGTTGAATCTAAAATGCTGTGTTCTGTTTGATCGATAGCTATTAAACCAGGCCATAGAGTTAAGGGAGAAACCAAGGGCTAAAAGACTGTCTAGGAGAAGTGGATGATTGATAAGGTCAAATACCTTTGTCAGGTCGACAAAGACTGCTCCAGTGAAGTGGCCATTGTCCATAGCATTTAAAGTGTCATTTGCAAAGTGGAGCAAAGCAGCGGAGGTGCTATGGCCTTTACGAAAGCCATATTGAATTGGTGAGATGAGGTTATATTTAGTCATGAATTCAATAACTTGGATTGATACTATCTTTTCCATTATTTTGCACAAGACTGGTAGTATAGCTATCGGATGATAATTTGTCATATCTCTTTTAGAAACATAAAAACATAGAATGTGATGGCAGATAAGGACCACTTGGCCCATCTAGTCTGCCCATTTTCCTACCTAACAGATAAGCTGCAGATCCTAGTTAACCAACAGCTTACTTCCTCCTACCCCCAACTAGGACTGCCTTATGTCTGTCCCATGCATTCTTGAATTCCACCACTGTTCTTGACTCCACGACCTCCTCAGGAGGCTGTTCCATGCATCCACAACCCTCTCTGTGAAAAAGTACTTCCTCACATTATCTCTGAGCCATCCCCTCTATCTTTAAATTGTGCCCCCTTGTTCTTGCACATCTCTTTTTCTGAAAGATGCTACCCTCTTGGACTTTGTTGATTACTTGAGGTACTTGAAAGTTTCTATCATGTCCTCTCTCTCACTTCTTTGCTCAAGGGTATACATATTAAGCTCCTTTCGTCTTTCTTCATATGTCTTCTGGTGAAGACCCTGCACCATTTTGGTTGCCCTCCTCTGGACAGCCACCACTCTGTCTATGTCTTTGCAGACATGAGGTCTCCAGAACTGCACACAGTACTCCAGATAGGGTCTCACCAACTGTCTGTACAGAGGGATAACAACTTCCTGTTTTCTACTATTGATGCTCTCTTTCTATGCATCCCAGTATCCCCCCAGCCTTCCTTACTACCTTCTCGCATTGCTTGCCCACCTTTAGTCTATATCTGATATAATTACCCCCAGGTCCCTTTCAATTTTACTGTTGTCAGTATCTCACCCCCACTGTGTACTCTTCCCTGGTTTTTGTTTCAGGTGCATTACCTTGCACCCTTTGCATTGAATCTGAGCTGCCACATCTGACCATTCCTCCAACCTTGCCAAGTCACTTTCATCCTTTCCACTCCATCTTGTGTATCAACCCTGTTGCAGATCGGGGCAAACATACAGAGTCCCAGCTGCAAGAAAGCAGGTTAAACAAACTGCATTTTCACTAACACTCTAAAGGATTTCAAGCAAACAGTTACATCTTTCCTTTAGGCTCCCTCTATGTTCTAGCAACTGCAGAACAGAGCATTAGACAGCAGCTCGGCAGGATTCAAGCATTAAACACACAGTCCCCCCATTCAACCAATTAAGCCTGTGAGCAGGCAGCTATTAAAGAGACAGTACCAGAGGCTCTAAAAGCACTCGCTGCAGTGCCATTCAAACGGCTTAAACACCAAACACCATCCAGACTTGGAGCATTTAGCAAGCTCCTGGAAGACTTTTGGGAACCTCTATTTGCAGGGGGGTTGCACCTTCCTGGCCTGAAAAAACTTGGAGTCCATGTCAAGTAGGTACCCATGTAATACCTTAAAGCAGAGTACCACATACATTTATATCACCAACATTTATAGCGCCTGCATCCTTTTAAACAACAGTCAACATATTAAACCTTTGTTATATGCACTTATTCTATATTACACAGTTTACTACTGGTTACATAACATTATACATTCACAGCATTTTGCAATGAAGTCATTACTTTCTGCACATGAAACCTGAAAGAGGGGCCTTCCTATCAGCTACCTTGGGGCTGGATTGGGCAGGGCACCATACCTAGAGGGCAAAACAAGTAATCTGGTATTAGCACTTATGCTCAGTTTGGGCAATGAGATCAGGGACACATACACTCCCTTATATGGACCACATTAAGAGGCAACCACAGGCCTCCCAGGGAATCACAGCTAAGGTTACACTCATAGGCTTCTCACAGCTCGACCAGTCTTTCTAGGGGAACTGTTACAGTCTCTGTGTTTTTGTCCTCACTTTCAGCATGATCTTTACTTGCCTGGGGTTTTCTTTCAGGGTAGCAAGGTTAGAACTTGGGGTACTGTCAGAGATGATATTTGCAATTTCAGGGTCACAACACTTGTTTTACAGGGAGAGCTCTCTGGCACTGCCAGTGAACCATCAGGGCACTCAAAATACTCTTCTTCTTCTGGTATATCACCAGTCTGTCCCAGTTCATCATCTTCCTCCTCTGAAAGCTCATACAGTTCCACCATGCACAGTGATTTCATGTCATCCGACTTAACACTTTGCACGTCACTCTCTGGGAGCATTGGCTCCAAGGACAAAGCTGGGGGCTTAGGCAGTCTGGAAGACCCAGTTTCACCTCCGTAATTGACTAGGGGATTACCTTGAAACAACTGACTCAGTTCATAAGAAGGGTAGTACTCAAAGTTGCACTCACTTTCCTCTGAAGTAGACTGACAGTCATTTTCGACTGGGATTTGCTGTGGAGACAACTTTAACTCAGCATCTGTAGGTGCAGACTTTTCTGCCTTTGCTTAGCAGCAGCTCTGGTCACCGTCCAGGGGAGCAGTTTCTGGGGCTCATATGCAATCAATATTTGGCCAATGGGCAGCAAATGATTTTGATGCATTGTCTCAATATCTTTTGAATTATTTTCAGGCCTTACATTGTATACAGGCAGATCATCCAGTTTGTCCACTACCATGTGAGGTAGATGATGCCACCTGTCAGCAATTTTGTGTTTACCATGCAGCCCCAGATTTCTTATTAATACACAATCTCCCTCCTGGAGTTCCTGTGCTTTCACCTTTTATCATATTTTCTTTGTTGGCTAGATTTAGTTTGGCAGCCATGGTTTGAGCCAGTTGGTATGCATGATTCAGCTGGGCCTTTAATTTTTGCACATACTGGAGATAGTTATCAGCCCTGACCCCATCAGGAGAAACTCCGAAACAAACATCTACCGGCAACCGGGCTTCTTTTCCAAACATCAGGAGGTAGGGGGAGAATCCAGTGGTATCACTTTTGGCAGCTGTAGTCATGTACTAATGTGCTAATTTGCTGGCTCCATCTAGGCTTGTCTTTTGGGTGGAGAGTGTCCAGCATGTACAGCAGAGTGCGGTTAAAACGTTCAGACTGTGGGTCCCCCTTGGGGTGGTAAGGGGTGGTTCTGGAATTTATCACTCCCCACAGGGAAAGCATCTATTTGATCAAATGAATCTCAAAGTCTCTCCTTTGATCAGAATGAATTCTTTGTGGAGCCCCATAATGTACAAAAAAGTTTTCCACCAGTACTTTTGCCATGGTGGAGGCCTTCTGGTCCTTGGTGGGGAAACCTTGGGCATACCTCGTAAAATGGTCAGTGACCACCAGCACATTATCAATATTTCTTTGATCTGGCTCCAAACTCAGAAAGTCAATACAAACCAGCTCCATGGGGACACTGGTGGTGATGTTAACAAGGGGATCAGGCCTCTGGGGCAAAGCTTTCCTCTGTAAGCAGCGACTACAAGTTCAAATGTGTTGCTCAACGTCAGCCCCCATTGTAGGCCAATAGAATCTAGATCTCACCAAGTCAAGTGTTCTGTCTATACCAAGATGCCCCATGTGGTTGTGCAGGGACCTCAGCACAAGTCTTTGAAGGCAGTGGGCAAAACTAACTGTTGTTTGTCTACTTGTCCCCCTCTGTCTACTGTTTCTCTGTATAGCAGTATATTAATCAGCTTCAGCTTAGGACCTTCCTTGTATAATAATGCAGTTCTCAAATCAGTGGAGCACAACTTGGACACATCTTTCCCTGTGTAGAGTGCTCCTAGAGCTGATTTGATCATAGGATCTCAGGATTGAGCCCGCTTAATACTGTCATTGTCCAGCTGAGGCAGTGCACCAATGTCTGATGCAGAAAAGTGGCAATAAGCAGCAGGTATGCAGTTCTCAGAGGGCCCCAAACAATCCACCAGACAGTCCACTGCATCCATGGACATTTGTTCATCTCTGTCAAACTTCTGGAAGAGTGCTCGAATATCAGGTTCTGACAGTCTGACCCAGTCATTCTGGGAAACAGGCATCGGGAGAGGGCATCAGCATCTATGTGGTTCAGGCCTGCTCTGTATTCAACAGCGTAATCATATGAAGATAATGCGGAAAGCCACCTCTGGCCAGTAGCATCCAACTGGCTAGAAGTCTGCACATAGGTCAAAGGATTATTGTCAGTTTTTACAAGTATCTTAGTCCCATACAAGTACTCATGGAATTGGTCAACAATGGCCCACTTCAAAGCTAAGAACTCTAACTTATGCACAGGATAGTTCTTTTCAGATGAGGTCAGACTTCTGCTGGCAAATGCCACTGGTCTCAGGCCATTCTCGTGCTCCTGGTACAAATCAGCCCCCAAACCTTGCAAGCTAGCATCAGTGTGTAGGACATAGGGTTTTGCTGGATCTGCATAGGCAAGAACAGGAGCGTGGGTAAGTTGATATATAATCTCATGAAAAGTTGCTCCAAAATCAGGTGTTCATTGTGCCCCAAAAACTTAATTGGGATGGAAATACACTCTCTCAGCCTCAGGGGAAGTCGACCTCTTATATTTTATGTTGGTAGGTGGGTAACCTTGAGTAAGATTAAGTAGAGGATGCATTACTCAAATAGTCCTTGATGAACCGCCGATAGTAGCCACAGAATCCCAGGAATCTTTGCAGTTCTTTTAGATTGTGGGCTGTGGCAAGGTGGTTAAGGCCTCAACTTTACTTGGGTCTGTTTCAGTTCCCTCGGTGGACACTATGTGTCCCACATACTTTACAGAGGTTTGGAAGAACTGACACTTGCTGATGGATAGTTTAAGGCCAAAGTCTTCCAATTGGTCCAACACCTTGAACAATCTGCTCTCATGTTCCTCCAGTGAGCAGCCAAACACAATAACATCAGCCAGGTATACCAGGCACTCTAACAAGTCCATGACCCCCACTGCATGCTCCATCAGTCATTGAAAAGTACCCTGGGCACTGTAAATCCCTTGAGGCATCCTCATGAACTCATAGAAACCAAGTGGACAGATAAAGGCTTTCTCCTCACGGTCTTCTGGGGCTATTGGGATCTGGTAGTACCCACTGTGAAGATCCAGCACGGAGAACCACTTGCTACCATTCAGGCAGTCTAAAGCATCCTGAATGTGGGGCATTGTATACTGATCAGGGATAGTCCACGGTTCAAGGTGTGATAATCCATGCACATTCTCACTGTCCCATTCTTTTTCTCACTACCACGATAGGCGAAGCATATGGGCTTCTGGATTCTCGAATTACACCAGCTGCAAGCATCTCCTGTAGGTGGCATCTTACATCATCTATGTCAGCAGGTGCCAGGTGTTGAGACCTCTCATGAAATGGCCTTTCATCATGTAATCGGATATGGTGCTCAGCTCCTTGCACACATCCCACATCCCATTCCTTTAAAGAAAACACCTGGTCCTCTGGCAAGCTTTCACTGATTCTTACTTTCCATTCAGCTGGCAACGGAGAGTCACCAAAATTGAACAAGCTGGGCGTCCCTCTGTCACTCTTCCCTGAACACTTGTTACTGGGTAACACTGCAGTATTTGCACAATGCACATTAGCCAGGGTGCAACCTCTATTTAATCGAATCTCTCTATCAGACACATTGTGAACGTGAACCATTACCCTTCTGGCATAAGCATGGGTTCTAGCAGGCAAAATACTAGGCTTGACCAGCAGTCCTTCTGGCAATTTTCCATCACCTGGTGCATCCAGTATGAGTATTTTCTTCTTGACATCCTTTCTGGTATGGACCTCCCCCTGTAAGGTACACTGGGCGTTTGGTGCCAGGATCAGAGACTCAGGATCCTTCTTCCAGACAATGCCAACCAGTTCATCTGGTTCCACTTTTTCAACATCTCTCTGTGCCTCATAGGTCCCCTTGATCAAGGCCAGAATTCTTAAAGCTCTACCAGTCCTCGACCCCTGTTTTTCATAACACAACTGTGCCAACCATCCAAACATATGTGCATTCATCCCAATTAGTAGAGAAACCCTATCATACAGTCCAGTAGGGGGACACACTAGGGCCAGGGTCTCCACTTGCTCTGCCACTCCAGTCATGGAGGTGGGGAAAGACAACCAAATTCGGACATAGCCGGAGTAGGGATAGGCCTTCTCACTTAAACCCCAGACATGCAGTCCTTCCAATGGTTGCAGGGGAACATCAGACAAATGCTTCTGATACCAGTCCTGGAACATAATTGTCACTTGGGGCCACTGTCCAATACAAAGCTCTTGTAGACACTCCGTTCACCATTACAGTGGTCTCCGCTAGAAGGACCCACCGCTTCAGACCATTCTGTGAGTGCTGACCTGGGTGTCGATCGGGCACTGGCTCTGGTGGCATAACTTTTCCGAGCAGCTCCCCCTGGAGGCCGGTTAATTTTCCCAATCCCAGGCTATCAACCTAGCAGTAATCCTCCTCAAAAGTTCTATGGCGAATAACAGGTGGCCTGGATGTGCCCATCCTCACCACAGAGGTAACAAAGCTTAGTTTCTCTAGAGTCTTTGGAGGGTGGGAGGGGTCCTTTCTCTGTTGAGGCACATCGGTGGCTCGATGAGGCTCTTCTTGGATGAGGGACCTACACCTTTGATCTTTTGAATCTCCATTACGGTTAGGGGTTAGGGCAGTTTTTTGCAGCTCTCCCACCATTGCTTTCAACTCTAGTATCTCTGCTAGCAGGTTACCCTCGATCCGGGTCTCAGGGGAACTACATGCACTCCACTCCTTTTTGGACTCAGGGGAGCCTAATATAGATCTGGTTCTCTGGCTATCTCAGTCAGTTCTTTAATTTATTCTCTCAACTGCTGGGCCTCATCTAAATCACTCCTCTTGGGGGTTTGGCAAGTGTTCACTGCCCCAGCACAGGGCTCCTGCCTCTTCATCAGTTTCAATCTCAAATTTCTTTCATCAAATGAAGTACTCTGGAGGGCTTGCCTCCTGTCTTGCAACTTGAGCTTCAGTATCATTACACTCGAAAATCTAGCTGACTTCAGGGTGTGGTCTAATCTGACCCGGTTTAGCTCTTTGGCAGGCACTCCCCCTTTTCTGTGGGACCTCTGCAAAGCCCTCTCTATCCTAGTGACAAAGACAGATAACTTCTCATTTTTCCACTGTTTAGCTGACTTGAATTTCCACAATAAATCATCCCCTGATTCTGTGCTGCCAAACACCTCCTCCAAGGCAGAGAGTATTCTGCTGCAGTAGCCTCTGGACTAGTGGCATGTAGAAAATGGATGGCTTCCAGGGCAGGGCCTCTTGAACTCTTCATCAAGCGCTTCCTCTTTTCCCCCTCTGAACATTGCCATTCCTGCACTAAAGGGGTAGCATGGTCCATCCAGGTCTCTAAATCATCCTCCCTGAAGGCACTGGGACAGTACCGGAGAAAAGTCTGAGCCTTCTACAGGAGTCCAGCTGTATCTGGGGAATTATGATGGGAGAGGCAGCTATTGGGATGCTCTTGGGGACACAGGGGAGGTGGTCAGGAAATGCAAGTGTGTGGTCCCCTGACAGGTCTAACACTTTTACCAACTCTTGGGCAGTTTTCCCTTCTGAGGCTAACAGCTTGAGCAGCTTCTCTTTAAACCCATCAGTACTAGGGGACCCACCTGGGGTGGCCAGACCACTATGTAAGTGAATAACCCTCAATCCCTTCTGAGTACCTTCGGGCAGAATCATAGGTGATACCTTCTCAGGGTCTATTGGGGAACTACACGAGAGCAGCACTAGCATAGTTTGTTCAAATAAATCAGCATCTAGTCTCCTTACTTCAACTTTGTCCACACACTTAACATGTTCTACATTGGACACAATGTCAGCATTGGTAGTCCCTATGGGGACATCCAGCAACAGGATAGACTTTTGGGGGTCTAGCTCCTCAGCTTCATTTCATCCCATCAGTTTGTACACCATTAGTTTATGGGGGGCCATTTTTAGCTTGGGCGTAGTAAGCCCCTCCATTTTTACTCCTAAATTGAACATATCAGGGTAATTCTCTCACATGGCCACTAGAGGATGCTAATCCCAGTGGTGCCTCCAAGATGTAACCCCTAGGTGGCACTATCCCAAAGCTACTACCTCTGCCTGTATGGCTAGTGACAGGTTAAGGGGCCTAGGTCTAGTGACGGGTGCCTCCACTCAGAGGTCAGGGTTGGTAGTGGTTAAAATAGCTCGAGTACAGCCATCTGGACACTGTAACCCCCTTTGTTCCCACTAGTAGCCACACAGTACATGGGAATTGACTTCCCAATACCCCACATATGTACACTTTTTATACATATAGATGCCACTTACCCTCGAGACTGATTCTTCATCACATCTCTGAGGATCCCCTGTAAAACAAGGTTAAGCACATACACAACACAATGCAAGGCTGGTTTGATATGTACTGGCACCACAGACAACATATAGTTCAATAACAACAAATCAGATTTATTTAGGGGGCATATAACAAGTACGGGGGAAATCAAGGTAATTTGAGTAAAGCCACATAAATAAAAAAGGATTATGCATGTAATCAAGGTCCAACAGTACACTCTCTGGGTACCCAGGATGGGGGGGGGGCTAGCCAGGTCTGTTGCCCGGGGTTGGCTGGCTGTGCAGCTGGATGGGGCCCTGTAGAAGAAAACAACACACACGACCTAAATTGTAATCCAGAGCCAGATGGCTCAGTTCAAGTAAAAAGAAAGCAAGGCAAATCAGATGGCACACTTTTGATTCATATGGTGTTGCAGGGGTTTGCCCTGAATGGTACTTATGATACCCAAGACAGTTACAGGATAGAAGGTGTGGTTTCTGGGTTTCCAGCATTCAGTACACACTGTAGAGTGAGAGGTATTAAGATCGCAATTCCCCACAAGCACCAAGCACATTCATATGTAAAGGAAATTAGTATACTAGGCAGGCTCCTCTTCGATCACGATCGCAAAACACTGCAAAAACCGGGAACACTCGCAGCAGCTTCATGGCCTGACAGGCCACTCGCACTGCAGCAAAATCTTCGGTCTTCTACAGGTTAAGCCTGGTTCCCACACTTCTGCTTCTTCTTCCTTCTACAACAGCTCAGATTCAGTCTGATTTAGCTGTACTAACTGACCGAACTGATTTGGGAGCCTACACACGCGCTTCCCGTGAGAACTACTCACCGTGACAGTAAGAGCTCCTTCTCCCTTCTTAGTCACCTACCGCAGCTGCCTTGCCAGCAACAGTTCAGGGCATTTCCTTTGGCTTCACACAAGTTCAGTTGGTGGATTCAGCTGTTAATCACAGTACGGCTCCCTCTGTTGGTGCAAAAAGGCACCAAGGTCCAAACTACAATTCCCAGAGGCACCTACCATACATCCCCCTTTGTAGCAGACTCCAGGTGAGAGTCCAGGTTCTGTTTGGCCCAAGCAGTCTCCATTTTAGGGCTCCTACACAGTATTCCAGATGAGGCCTCATCAGTGTTTTGTATAATAGTATCACCACCTCCCACCTTCTGCTAGAGATACCTTCCTACGCACCCTAAGATGCCACTGGCTATCCCTACAGCCTTGGTACTCTGCTTGTCCAGGTTTAGGTCATCTGATATGATAACCCCAGATCCCTTTCTTCCTTGATGCTCATCAGCCACTCCCCATCCTGTAGCATCTGTTATTATGGTTTCTGCAACCCAGGTATGTGATTTTGCACTTCTTTGCATTTAACACCAATTGCCACACTTTGGATAATTTTTTCAGCTTTGCTAGGTCCCTCCTCATTTTCTCCACCCTTCTGGAGTGTCTACCCTGTTGAAGATCTTGGTGTAATCTGCAAACAGGTAAATCTTCCTTCTAGCCCTTCCACAGTGTCACTAATTAAGACATTAAAAGGACTGGCCCCAGGACTGATCCTTGAGGTACCCCACTGGTCCCCCTCTCCTCGGATTGTATCCCATTTACCACCACCTCTGCTTCCAGTCCACTAACCAGTTTCTAACCCAGTTTTCCACCTTGTGGCCTGTACCTAGGCTACCAAACTTGTTAACCAGCCATATGTGAGGATCCGTGTCAAAGGTCTTGCTGAAATCAAGGTATGAGACATCTACTGCTCCCCAATCCATCTCCTTCATCACCAAGTCAAAAAAATCTATTAGATTTGCTTGACATGGACTTCCTGCTGTGAATCCATGCTATCTCAAATCCTGGGCTCTGTTGGATTTCAAGTGTTCCATAATCCTTTCCTTAAGCAGTGCCTCCATAATCTTCCCTAATATTGAGGCAAGGCTGACTGGCCTGTAGTTTCCTGCCTCCTCCCTGCTACCATTTTTGTGGCGATGGACTACAAGTGCCCTACTTCAGTCCTCTGAAACCACATCTGTGTTGAGCGACTCACTGAACATGGCTGCCAGTGGTACTGCTAGCTCCTTCCGTAGTTCCTTTAAAATCCTGTGATGTATGCCATCTGGTCCCATTGCCTTGTCCACCTTCAGTTTAGTGAGCTCTTCTAGGACTCTGTACTGTAAAAATGACTGGTGTTGTCCCCTCCCCAAGTATCTGTTGCCCAGCTGTGGTTCTTGTCCCCCCTTCTTCAGTGAGTACTGAACAGCAGTATTTATTCAGTATTTCTGTCTTTTCTAGGTCTCCCTCCACACACCCCTTCCTCCCTCTAAGCTTTACAATCCCATCCCTAGACTTCCTTCTCTCACTGATGTACTTATAGATTGTCTTCTCCCTTTCCTCACTGTCTGTGCTAATCTTTCCTCTGTTTGTGGCCTTGCTCCCTAACCACTTTCCTGCTTCCGTCAGACAATTTAGATACATGACCCTATCCTCTTTCTCCTGTGTCTCCTTGTATTTTCTGAAACCAGTCTTTGTCTCTTACCTTTCCTGCTACCTCATTTGAGAGCCATAGTGGTTTCTTCCTTCTCTTGCCTTTGTTCATCTGCCTAATGCACTGGTTTGTTGCTTCCACTGTGAATCCTTTATGTGTGCCCACTGCTCCTCAACCCCTCTCCCTGCCTCCCTCCTCACTACTTTGATACATATCCCCATCCTAGCAAAGTTCACCATCCTGAAATCCAAGACCCTTGCCTTTGTGTGGCTTCAATGTGACTCTGCACCCATGTTAAACTACACTGTGTGGTGGTCGCTAGACCCTAGGTGCCCTTCCATCCATACTTCTGTGATTCTATCTCCATTGGTCAGTTCTAGGTCCAGAATCACCCTGTCTCTAGTGGGTTCCAGAGCTAGCTGCCTGTGGGATGGTCCAAATCACATCTGGCATATTAAAATCTCCCAGCAGCAGTTCCTCCCTTTTTGTTGCCATCTCATGTATTTTCTCCACTAGTCCCTTATCCACTTCCTCCCCTGAGGTGAAGGACTGTAGATCACCCCTGTGCAAACTGCTGTGCCATTATCTGGCTCAAGGGTGATCCACAGTGCCTCAGTTTCCCCCTGTCTACCCTGTACTGCAGTAGCTTTAATCCCTTCCCTGATGTACAGGGTCACCCCACTCCCTTTTTTACCCTTCCTGTCCCTCCTGAATAGAGTATAACCTGATACACTTATCTCCCAGTTGTGGTTTTGCAGTGTATCATGTCTCCGTTATTGCCACTATGCCAAGGTCAGCTCCTGTTATCATGGCTACTAGGTCCAGCATTAATAAAATAAAATTCATATATCATGACACACACACCAGTTCTTTTTTGCACATGCCTGTGTGAAACTGAATATCATTGTGGTTTACTTCTCCTACCATTGCTGCATACTTCTTGCTAATTAAAAAAAATTCCACTTGACGTGAACCACGCCTCTTCATGACTGTGGCAGTCTAACAACACTACCTGTCCATCTGTCATTCAGTAACAAGGGAGGCAGTATAGGCTACCCTTGCCATGAGACACTTCACTGCTCTATCTGTCTACTGTGCTTTTTCTTGCCTTGCAGACATTAATAATAAAAAAATTTTATTACGTCACATGTGACAGTTTCTTCTTAGTTATCTGTGTGTTTGAGGGTCTCACTACATCTTTGGCCAATTTCTCCTACAACTTTTGTGTGCTCTCTACTAAACAAAAATCAACAGTTCATTGAACATTGGACAGGGAGAGGTGGAAACAAAAATGGGGAAAGGTAATGGGGAAACATATGGCACAAACCATATTGCAGAATAGTAAAACAGTAGTAAAACAGTGACTGGTGGTGTAGGTGCATTATATAATAGCAATAGTTCCATACTGTTATCCAGAAAACTATCAGGAGAAGTAAAAACATTTTTAATTAAAACAAAGGGGGTAGTCAGCACCACAAGGAGTGGCAAGACAGGATATATTACCTGTGTGCACTGTGCACTGTACTTCTAATGCATACTTGAATGAAACAAATGAGAAGAAATCTGATTCTGAAGGTGGAGAAATGGAGAATGTAGACAAGGATGGAGAGAACTCATTGCAGAAGAATGTGGAAAGCCTGAACAAGGAAGAGTTGTCAAGTTGCCCATGTGCAGGATGAACGTGATGATTTTGTAGTGATGAATTTGGGTGAGGAGGATGAGAACAGTGTGGTGTAGAAGGAACAAGATGAGGGGGCAGTACATTCCAAATTGGGTTCTGTGATTGGCCCGGAGGATCTGGAGGAAAATACAGGTGAAATAGATCTTGATGAGCAACATGCTCTTTATGCAAGAAGACAATCATGGGAGGGAGCAAAAAGGGTGCTTTGGTTATCTCAGCATTAAAAATACATTTAGAAAGATGTCACCCATGATGACTGAGGCATGATTATTTGGAGAGAGAAAGTTGAAAACACCATGCAGCCAGAGATTAGTCAGATGCCATCTCTACCTGTTGTGGAAAGTGGTAATAACAGATCTTGCTAATATCCCTAGTTCCTAGTCTTCAGGAGAAAGTAATACAGTTCCATTTTGCTCTTATCATCATCCAGCACCCTTAATCTAGCCTGTCTGATGGAAGAATTCTTCTTCTGATGGAATGAAGCTTGCAAATTTTCAAATGCTTGAGCACAAAGCTATATACCACTATACTCATCCTGAAACAGTTGCTGTAACAAAACTAATTTCAAGGTGATAGCACTGGACTTATAGCCTTTCAGAATTGAGGAGCATATTGGCTTTAAAGGCTATTGAATCACCTGTTACCTAATACAACATTCCATACAGGAGGTATTTTTCGGCCATTGCTGTGCCTCAAATATATATAATAATATATGAGGCAGTTAGCATGAAACTAAACAAATTCTTTAAAAGATGCAGCTGGTGATGTACATTTCACTAACAAAATATGGACAAGCTGTCAGCCAGAACCATTTATGTCAGTGTTGCACACTGGGTTTTATTTATTCCTTTTAGTGATACAAATTCCATCTGAAACTGGCTTCCCTTCTCACCCATTATATTCCAAAGGATCACACAGCTTCCATCATCCTAGATGAGCTTAACAGAGTGATACAATGGTGGCTTACACCATGTGAAAGGGTGTCAGTGCCCCCCCCCCTCCAAAATGTGAAAGGTATTTATTTCCTTCTAGGACCTTCTTTTCTCAACTGATTTCATTTGTCTGTCCTGTCCTGTTGCGTATGTTGTGCTGGTCACCCATTTAGTATTCATGTTTTGTATTTTTATGTTTATAATGTGTGTTTCAATGTATTTCTGTACGTGTCTAAATATCAGTCGGATTGGAGATCCTGAGGTAGATAATGCTGTTATGAATCCCTAGGTTAGCTTTTCCCTTAGACGTAAAGAAAACACTTGTAAAAAAAAAAAAGGTAGATTTCACCTATAGGGCAAGCGAATTAGGGTTGTATCCATGGCAAATTATTTATGTAAATAGTCCGCCTCGGGGTGTACTATCGGCGCTGTAAAACCAATAGCGAATACATTGCCAAAAGTTCTCAGATTTTATTCTACTTTCTCCTCTCCCTCAATGTTAGTTAGGATGAATAAAATTATGTTAAAGTAGTATGCAGCCATATTAGACTGCAACAGTGAGGAATTGCTGCTGAAAGAAGCAAGTTAGCAGAGTCAGGAAATAAATTTGCCTGGTAAAGCTGCGACTTTAGGACTGGGTTACCTGTGTTCTGCTGGTGACAGCGTGTTCTCTTTGGTTTTTCAAAACTCGCATAGGAGAACTAAAGGAACCAAATTGTCTGTTTTTTTCACCCTGGGGTAAAAGCAATAAGCTCATAGCGAATATTGAGTTACTTATCTTTGGGTACCTTAAGAAGGAAAAAAAGGAGTTTGTTTGGGAACGCTAGTTCTGCCTCTCTCTGTTCCTCCTCAGCAGCAGGTAGCTATAGTGCTGACCGGCCACTTTTCTGTCCATTTTATTAGCTACTACTGTTGAGGGCGGAGTCTCAAAGAGAGAGACATAACGTTTGTGATTAAATTAAAGTAAATAAAACCATCATATTATAATTTATGCCATTCTGTGAGGTTCTTATTGTTACTGTTGGGATTTAATATTGTTTTTACATCATTTAAAGAAAGTTAAGAGAATTTACCAAAGGAATGGGTGGAGCTAACCCATAACATGGGTAAAAGTCTGTATAAAACTAAGGTGACTGTTCTCTTAGTCAGTCGAGTGGAAGGTGTTGATGGTATAACACCTTTACTAGCTAGCTCCTTCCAGCTAGAAAATTAGTATGGATTATGCTTCTCTTTGATATCTGTTTCATGTTTGTTTATTTGCTTGCAAGGTCACTTTAATTTTGTTCTGTTGTAAAAATCTTAAATAAATTCTGGACAAGTAATTTTTGCTCAAGCTACAACTGCCTCATAGTCCTTCCTTTCCACCCACAGCCTATCACCATGGTGGCAGAGGTGGGATACCTAGGACAGCTATTGGTGGATCTGATATAAGATCCGAATGGACTAAATGAAACAGGACAAGGTGGAGAATGTTCCTATACACAGACAAGCCACAAGGTTTGTGGTGAGGCAACTACAACTACCCCTGTTACAGGGGGTGGACCCTGCAGTACGGAGAAAAGAAAAGAGAAGAGAAGCAGAAGGTGAGAAAATAGCAGATGATAAACCTCTAGAAGGTAATGTGGGTAAGGTTGAGGAGGAACCTCCCCCAGAAGACCCTGGTGACCTCCTTAGGTGGCTGTGTATCTGACAGGTGGAGATGGAGAAACAGAGTGAGATAGATCAAAGGAACAATGAGGCTCAGTGGGCAGATACCTTATGGACCATACAGATGTTGGGTAATCCTAGATCTCTCTTATCTCCAGGTGTGGCACTAAAGGACATAAAACTGGTGAAGCTGGCTGAGACAGATGATATTGAGGCCTATATCATGACGTTTGAGAGGGTTGCCACCACATGTAATTGGTCTCGCGATCAGTGGGTGATTAGGCTGGCACCCTATCTGACTGGGAAGGCTCAACTAGCCTATAGTTACATAGACATTATACATGCAAATGACTATGAATGGGTTAAGAAGGCTATATTGAAGAGGTACAATATCAGCACTGAGACGTACAGACAGTGGTTCAGAGCATATAGAGTTCAGTCCACTGATAATGCCTAAGATGCCTTTACCCATTTGAAGGACTCATGTATAAAATGGTTACAACCAACAACTAGAACCATTGATTAGATCATGGAGGCTTTTATTTTACAACAGTTTATCTGGATTCTTCCTCAAGATGTACAATTGTGGGTCAAAGAACATTGCCAAGAAACTGCAGAAGTAGCCATCTGTCTTGCTGAGGACTACATAACAGCTAGACCCCATTGAATGAAAGAGGGCATAAAATACCAGACAGCTCCAGCCACGGTAAGACCTACTGTTCCTATTTCAAATACTAACCATACAGGACCCAAAACACTTAATAGAACTAGGAAAGGCCCTAATCCAGAAATTATATGTCATGATTGCAAAGGGAAGGGGCATATTGCAAGTTTTGCCCAAAAATTGAAATTCAACATACATTTGCCCTTGCCAGCTGGGGTCAGTACATGGTACTGGTGCAGATTGGGGAACAAGTAGTCTCTGGACTCATAGATTCAGGAAGCAAGCAGACTCTGGTACTTGCTTCTTTGATAGGAACAAAAACCACAGAAAGAAATCCAACAACCAAGGTTGTATGCATACATGGGGACATTCATCAATACCCAATACAGGAGATAGCACTGTAAATAAATGGACAAAACCAAACTATGAATGTGGGTGTGGTATCCCAACTACCAGTACCAGTAATAATTAGAGAAGACTTTCCTCAATTTGACACTCTGTTTTGTACTGGTGTTAGTGCAGTTGTTACTACTCCCTATGCCACTCATTAGTGAACTGTTCAAGAAGATTGCTATGGATGTGGTCGGTCCCTTACCCAAAAGTACCAGAGGGAATCACTTTATATTGGTGGTAGTAGATTATGCCAACAAATATCTGGAAGCCATTCCCTACGTACAGTGACTGCATCTAGAATAGCTGATGAAATGGCGAAAATTTTCAGCAGAGTAGGGATACCAAGGGAAATATTAACTGATAGAGGTTCCAACTTTTGTTCAAATTTATTGAAGCACCTGTACCAAACCCTAAAATCGATGCCCTTTTTATCACTCCATACCATCCACAAATGGATGGTTTAGTGGAGCGCTTCAACCAGACGTTAAAGGCCATGTTGAAGCAATATGTTCAGGAAGAAGGGAATAAGTGGGATATGTTTTTACCCTATGTGATGTTTGCCTACAGGGAGGTGGCCCAAGCCTCTACTTGGTATTCCCCATTTCAACTACTATATAGCCATAATCCCAGAGGTCCACTAGATATCATTAAGGAGGAATGGGAAGACAGGGATGAAACAAAAGGAACAATGCCATTGGAATATTGACCACAGCTACAAACATGCTTGGGTAAATAGGTTATAAAGGCACACCAGACTAATACAGAACACCAACAGAAACAAAAGATTGTATTATGATAGGGGGACAGGACAAAAATAATTCAGTGAGGGAGATAAAGTATTACTTCTACTACCAACTTCAGTGAATAAGTTACAGATGAAATGGCAAGGTCCCTATAAAGTAGAAAGATGTACAGGACCTGTAACTCATGAGATTGAAATGACTGATAGAAAAAGAAAGAAAGAGATCTATCATGCGAATCTACTGAAAATATGGGTAGAAAGGCCTCTTCCTTATAACAGTTATGTTTGTCCTGAAACCTCAGAGAGTGAGCTACATTGGCCATACCAGAGGTTAGAGGGTAAGGAGAATTAAGATATCTCAATAAACCCTGATTTGACAGACCAGCAAACTGTAGATGTACAAAACCTGTTACAAAAGTTTAAACATATATTCACAGGGACTCCTGGGAAAACAAAGGAAACAGTACATTATATCCATGTAGCTCAGCCAAACCCAGTTAGACAAAAACTATATAGATTACCCAAACGGCTTAGGGAAGAGGTTATACAGGAGATCAAAAAGATGATCAAAATGGGCATAATTGAACCATCCCACAGTGATTGGAACGTTCCTATGGTCGTTGTTAATAAAAAGGAAGAAGGCATTCAGTTGTGCCTTGATTTTAGACGCCTAAATACACTGTCTAAATTTGATAGCTACCCTATGCCAAGAATTGATGACATCCGAGATCACATAGGAACTGCTAAATATATCAGCATGTTGGATTTAATGAAATGTTATTGGCAGATACCCCTTGACAATAATGCCAAAGAGAAGACCGCATTCAGCACTCCTATAGGACTGTTCCAGTTTATTGTAATGCCCTTTGGATTGCTGAGTGCCCTAGCCACTTTCAAAGGATGATGGATAAAATTTTGACACCACATTCCTCCTACAGTGCATCTTACTTGAATGATGTCATAATTTTTAGTACCACTTGGGAAAAACATGTACATCATCTGTAGCTAGTACTGGTGGCCATAACTAGTGTAGGATTGACCATTAATTCAACAAAATGTAAGCTGGCCATGCAGAAGACAACGTATCTTGGGTTTCACATAGGGAAGGGGGTTGTCAAGCCGGAATTAACTAAAGTGAGTGCAGTAGCAAATAGCCCTAGACCCCTTACAAAAAGAGAAGTTAGATCATTTCTAGGTCTTGCCAGTCATTACCGGAGATTTATACCAATTTTTTCCACAATAGCAAGTCCTCTAACTGATCTTACCAAGAAAAGGAAACCAGAAAAAGTGATTTGGATGCCAGAATGTGACAATGCCTTTCACACCATCAAAGCCCAATTATGTTCCTCACCAGTGTTGGCTAGGCCAGATTTCTCTCAGCCATTTATAGTTCAAACTGATGCATCCAATGATGTCATAGGGACTCTGCTCTCCCAAGTAATAGATGGAGAAGAGCATCCGGTAATCTACATTAGCCAAAAGTTACATGAGAGAGAGAGACACTCATTACTCAACCATTGAAAAAGAATGTTTGGCTGTCCATTGGGCTATTGAAGCTCTTCAATTCTACCTCTGGGGGGTAGAGTTTGAATTATGGATGGACCATAACCCCCCTTTGTTGGCTAAACGTTATGAAAGATAAAAATCCTCGCATTATGCAGTGGTATCTTTCTTTACAACCATATCATTTTATTATTAAGCACCGAAAAGGAAGTGCCCATAGTAATGCAAATTGTATGTCCCGGTATGGGGTGGATATAACAAAACACCTATCAGCAGACCTCTGGGAAAGTAATTGATGTTGTTTAGGAATATTTTCCTTGATGACTAGTAGTTATTAAATATGATTGTAATTGGGTCCCCAGGTGGAGCCCTGGGAAGAGTGGGCTATGGCTCCATCTCTCTTTGAGAGAGATCTGCAAATAGGTGTTAAGTAGGTACAGCACAAAAATGATTGTAAAACCCTTCTGGGGTTTTAACATACATGGGAGGAAATATGAAAGAGGTGTCAGTGTCCCCCAAAAATGTGAAGGATTTATTTCCTTCTTGGACCTTCTTTTCTGGACTGATTTCATTTGTCTGTCCCATTCTGTTACGTATGTTGTGCTGGCCACCCATTTAGTATTCATGTTTTGTATTTTTATGTTCATAACATGTGTTTCAATTATTTCTGCACGTTTCTAAATATCAGTCGGATTAGAATCCTGAGGTAGATAATGCTGTTATGAATCCATAGGTTAGCTTTTCCCCTTAGAAGTAAAAAGAAACACTTGTAAAAAAATAAAATTAGCCTATAGGAAAAGGAGTCAGGTTTTTATCCATGGCAAATTATTTATGTAAATAGTCCCCTCGAGTGCGCTACTGCGCTATAAGCAATAGTGAATAATTTGCCAAAAGTTCTCTCAAGTTTTATTCTTAGCTTTCTCCTCTCCCTTGATGTTAGTTAGGATGAATAAAATTATGTTAAAGTATTATGCAGCCATATTAGACTGCAGCAGCAAGAATTGCTGCCGAAAGAAGCGAGTTAGCAGAGTCAGGAAGTAAATTTGCCTGTAACGCTGCGGCTTCTAGGACTGGGTTCCATGTGTTCTGCTGTGGCAGTGCATTCTCTTGGTTCTTCAAAACTCGCATTGTAGGAGAAGCAAAGGAACCAAATTGTTTGTTTTTTTCACCCTGGGGTAAAAGCAATAAGCTCATAGTGAATATTGAGTTACTTATCTTTGGTTACCTTAAGAAAGAAAAAAAAGAGTTTGTTTGGGAAAGCTAGTTCTGTCTCTCTCTGTTCCTCCTCAGCAGCAGGTAGCTATAGAGCCAGCTGGCCACTTTTCTGTCCATTTTATTAGCTACTACTTTTGAGGGCGGAGTCTCAAAGACAGACATAATGTTTGTGATTAAATTAAAGGAAATAAAACCATCATATTATAATTTATGCCATTCTATGAGGTTCTTATTATTACTGTTGGATTTAATATTATTTTATATCATTTAAAGAAAGTTAAGAGAATTTACCAAAGGAATGGGTGGAGCTAACCCATAACATGGGTAAAAGTCTGTATAAAACTAAGGTGAAAGTTCTGTTAGTCAGTCAAGTGGAAGGTGTTGATGGTATAACACCTTGACTAGCTAGTTCCTTCTAGCTAGAAAATGAGTATGGATTATGCTTCTCTTTGATATCTGTTTCTTGTTTGTTTATTCACTTGCAAGGTCACTTTAATTTTGTTCTGTTGTAAAAATCTTACATAAATTCTGGACAAGTAATTTTTGCTCAAGCTACAACTGCCTCATAGTCCTTCCTTTCCACCCATAGCCTATCACACACCACAAGGGCTTTCTGTGAGGGATATATTATGAGTGACGGAAACTGTATCCTGACTGCTGAGATACTGAGTACACAGTCCAGAAATGTGGCACACTGTAGGAACCCACAGCCTGACATTACAAAAAAAGGAAACGGACTAAAAATGGCAAAATTCAGTGTAAAATCACCTCCCACACCACTCATACTAAAGGATACAGCTCCTGAGGATGACGTACCTCAGGGATGTGGGCAACAGCATAGGCAAACAATATGGAATTGCACCAGCTGATGAGTGGCAGCTGCAGCTACAGATGCACTCCATGTAGTGAGATGAAAACATGAGGAGAGCAATCAGGACCACAATCTGACACTATGTAAATGGACAGCCCTTTAAGAGGAGTGAATCTGCACAATGGCAGACGAGAGGAACAATGAACCCACACCTGAGTGCTCCACCAGTACGATGAGCACACAAACAATATGTGAGGTAGTACCATCACAGAAAGGTAAGGAGAAGCTGAATATTGATGGCTACCTATATGTCCAGGAAAGAGCATGGATAAACACATATTACTGGTGCTGCTGCCAGCACTGAAAGTTGAAATCCTGCTTAACATGAGCCATCACCATTGAAGAGAATGGGAAGCATTACCTTGAAAAAAAACAAAAACAAATGAACATAACCATGCCCCTAAGGCAACAGATGCACGCATAGCCCAAGCAATAGACACATTAAAGAGTAAGGCCCTAAGTTCCATTGCAAGCCCTGCACAGCTGATCCAGGCTGAAATGCCGGCTATTACCCTGGAACTGCAGCAACACTTACCCAGTAAATGGGCTTTGTTCCAGATAATAAATGGAGTAAAGCAAAAGGAGCTACCACCAGACCCTCCAATGCTGGCAGACCTCACCATACCGGAACACCTATGTATAGACAACCGGGAGGAATTGTACCACAAAGTGACTGACACTGGAGACAATCAAATCCTGCTGTTGACCACCCAAAGCAACATTACAGACCTGGCAAAGACACCCTACTGGGTTGATGGATGGCACGTTCAAAACCGTGCTGTGTCTCTTCATGCAGCTCTATAATACAACTGCACCTATTGACAGGGATGCCAACAGTTGCACCCTTCCCTTAGCTTATACACTCATGACCTCCAAAGCCCAACACTGTTTTGTAAAACTCTTCCAGGAACTACATCACTTCACTGACAGCAAAAACAGTACCCTGGAACCCCGAACAATTATCACAGACTTTGAACAGGCTTCAATAAACACCTGCAAACAAGAATTCCCCAACTCACATAATAAAGGTTGCCTCTTCCATTTCAGGCAGATCATTTGGCATAAAGTACAGAGCCTTGGCTTGGCACCCCAGTACAGAAATGACCCCAAATTCAGTCTGAAGATTAGGCAACTAGTGACACTTGCCTATCTTCTCATAAAAGAAATACCTGCATACATGAACTGCTTGAAGATGACAATGCCACAAAACACTACAGACCTCCTTTAAGTGGTTTGATGAGAATTATGTCCCAGGTAAGACAAAGCCATATGCCTGAACAACTAAAATTACCACCAGATATGCACCCCTCTTCCTACCACACCTGGGCTCCATTGTTGATCTAACTGAGAGAGGTATCCCTTGCACTCAAAATAATGTGGAGGCATGGCATCAATGTCTCTATGTACTGCTTTGGGAAAGCACATGTGGGGGTACCTACTGTGCTGAGAGAGATCCACAGAGAGCAGTAGAGAATAGACACAGCTAGGGAAAGCATCCATCAGGGACTGCCCAGAACACTACCCAAAAAGGTGTACATTGCCTGGGAAGAGAGAATCCAGAGAGTGCTGTCTTCGAGGGATGCTACCAGACCACTTGACTTCCTACGGGCAATGGCACACAGTACAGCACTGTGAGAACTTTACAGTAGTTGCACTGTTGCACAAGCACCACACACACACAAGAACCCACACAAACATGCCTGACACTCCTGCCTATCACAGAACCTGGTCCACCCCACACAGCACCAAAGATCCAGCAATCCTGACAGTGGTCCTGTTGGGTCACAAGGTCAACATGCCAGATATCATGATGCTGCCTCATAAGCAGTGTGGTATGTGTTGGGATTTTGTGTAATGACTGTTTGAATCCAACATGTCAAGAAGGCATCGCAATCTGACATACCCAACAGACAGAGATCGATCGATCAAAAGATGTGACAGACCAACAGAGGTCCAACAGGTTGGGAGGAGGCATGGTCGACATGCTAGACATCAGGATGTTGCCCTTGTCAGACCATCATGTTCAGTGTGGTAGGTGTCGGGATTGTGGGTTTTAACCTTATGAATGGATATATCTGTTGGTTTCATTGTGGCTGACAATGGTTCAAACATAAAGAAAGCATTGTCTGATGGGGGCTTTGTGCACATTCAATGTTTGCACACTGTCTACATTTAATCATGCATATCTTCCTGGAAGAAAGGCAGAGACATCAAAGCTCTCACATATTGTGTCGCACATTTCAGCCACTTCTGTAAAGTGCATGATGACTGGAGGCTATACAGGAAAAATATGGACTGCTTCTGAATAAGCTCATCCAGGATGTTAAACAAGGTGGAACTCTACATTTTACATGTTCTAATGATTACTGGAGCAAAAACAAAGGCTGTAAGACTGTACATGTTGGAGAATAGCATAGGGGATGCTGATGTGTATATTAATAATCAGCAGTGGGCTGTTTAGAACGCTCATCAAGATCCTGCAACCCTTTGAAGAAATTACTAGGAAGTGATTTCGAACAGTGCCACACTCAAGGAGTCATTCTACTGATCAAGATTTTTAGATTCAGCAAAATACAATCAGGAATAACTTGGAAGTTCCTGAAAGCCAGTTTCAAATGGAAGAATCTCATGCCACTGAAGGGAATGTGACAACCAGAATAAACAAACTCTGGTCAGAGCCGATATGGCTGAGGAGAGCTTTTGGGATGTTTTTACACATTATTTCTAATGAATTTGAACAATGCAGATCTGTTGAGAGTCAGTTTCAATGTTGTCTTCCTTTTACACATTTTTACGGTGTGTTTTCCTAGAATATGCCTGCTGATTGCTATATATTTAGCTCAAATAGTTCACAGAAAACATGGCATCTTATTTTCATTGGGGCTCTACATCTACACTATATTACGCTGCATTGTGTAAAATCACAACACACTGAAAACAATATTTTACATCTGGACTAGGCTACCCTGAATAAATACATTATAAAAATGGTAAAATCATGACCCCACTGAAAACAAGATATTGCATCTAATCTGGGACATCCTGAGTAAATACAATGCAAAAATGTGTAAAATGAAGATCCCTATGACAATAAGATGTATCATCTCCCCTGCGTTATCCAGGATACAAAATATAGAATAAGAAATATTTAAAGGAAATCTACTGTAAACTGAACTTCAATGTGTTCACTGACATAAGAAAACAGTTTTTTTTATTGTTTTATAACATATTAGATTGTAGTATTTATTTTGAATGTTGTGGCCATGAGGATGGTGTGTGTGTGTGTGTGTGTGTGTGTGTGTGTGTGTGTGTATTTGCTGTAGCTCAATATATTTTTTTCCCAAAAAGCATAGTAAAAATGCCTGCTGATTGCTATACATTTAGCCTGGATAGTTCACTGAAGATCTGGCATATGTCTGAGACAGTGATTATCAGATAGTGTCTTAAGAGGTTAAAAAAGCAGTGCAAATCTTTTTAGATTTGTTGCTGGGAAAGAATGACATTTATGAGGTATGAATCTTTCTTGAAAGACAATATCTGCCAATCCAAAGCTAGTAGCAAGAAAATGTTTAATACCAACCTAGCCTTTCTGCCTCACTCGCTCACCCTCTCCCCAGCACTTAGCTCAATTGATAATTGACACAACTGAAATGCACAGCAAACCTTCTGTATCATGATGTTGATTGATCAAGAAGTATACTCTGTATTACTATATGCACTTTGTATCTAATTTGTCTAGTATTTGTAACTGGCTTGCTCTGTTTCTGACCTGTAATTGTATATAGTTTGTATTGTATCTGGCTTATTATTGCACTCTCCCTTTACCCTCCCCTCAAGGTGCACTGAGAGATGAGCAACTTGTTATTCAGTGTGTCTTCCTGGTGAAACATTTCAATAAATAAATAAATATTTAAATGTGCAAGTTGTTGCATTTCAAGGGGGACAAATATCCAGTTTAATAGGCAACCAATATTCAACTAGCTGTTTCATTTTCCTAATGTCCATCTGATAAGCAGCTTGAGGTTCTGTCTCCATTATTCTAAACAGAAAGAATGGAGTATTTTATTATAAGTGGCATAGTGATTTGTAGGTGTTGAAGGGTACATTGAAAACTCCATAATTGTGTTCCACGGTATTCCATTTTTCCAACTACAGACAGCAAGATGGCCATAGGCTCTGCTCACAGCCATAAAAAAGGCATAGTCCATCAAACGGTTAAAAAGGTCATAGATGATGAGAAACCTGATGAAATACTGGAGGCAGAACATATTACGGTAACAGTACTAGACCCATGTTACAAGATGAAACAGCTCTCACAGCATGACCCCAATGTGTTAGAAAACTGTAGTAGAAAATCATTCAAAAGTAGAATTCAATTCTGAAACAAAAGAAAAAAAATAAATTCTGAAAAATAACTATGACAACAGATACAGCCCCCCATCCATTCCCTGCACCTTCAAGCCTTTCTTTCCATCAGGCCATGAAACCGCCAGCTGCTGGTCATTTGTTCCACTTCTACTAGTCAATTTGGGGTTTCTTGGATGGTGTTGGCACTTAAGAATCAGCCCTTCCATCATCATATATCACTGCCTCTGCCCAGGTTATGGTTGACTGCTATTTGGTAGAAAAAGGTATTGAGGGTAATTAGAGATCCATAAAATATTAGATGAGCGAGGAGCCTCGTTATCCGCCTTGTGCTTGTAGCTTTGAAATACATTGTCTGTCCACCAACTAGTGCATTTTCAGAGTGGCTCTTCAGCTCTGTGGTTAACATGGCAATATATACATGGTCCAAGCTACTGCCAGAACATATGGAAAAATTAACTTTCTTAAAAACAAACCTCCTCCTGATTGGTTACACTTATGATCTGGAGCCCACAATTACATTTGCCAGTGATCACAAAGTTGACTATATGGAATAGCTGGAAGAGTGCTATTTTTACTGAAGAAGAACTAGTTCACTAAAGGTTACTGAATTACTTCTTTTCAAACCCTTCAATGTTCTACATAATTTTGAACCTGACAGCACAGTTTTTAAGCATGTCCCTATTGGACTGAGCCAAAGTTTGGAATGACTGAACCTGACAGCACAGTTTTTGCAGCATGTCCTATTGAACGGAACTAATTTGGGGTTACCTGCACCTGATGGCACAAGTTTTGAAGCATGTCCTCTTGGACAGAACTAATTTTTGGAAAAGCCTGAACATAATGGCACATCTTTTGCAGCATGTCCTATTGGACTTCAGCTATTGTTTGGATTGCATGAACCTGATGGCACAACTTTTGAGGCATGACCTATTGGACTGAGCTAATTTTTGAGTAGCCTGTACCTGATGACACAACCTTTGGAGCACATCCTATTGAATTGAACTAATTTTTGGAAGCTGAACATGATGGCACAAATTTTGTAGCATGCCCTGTTAGACTGGATTAATTTTTGGATTGCCTGAATCTGATACACAACTTTTGCAGCATGTCTATTGGACTGAGCTAATTTTTGAAAGCCTGAATGGCATGCTCCTGGTTGTGCTGCTTAGTCATTTCTCCTCTTAGCAGTGGCATCTCTGTTAATGATTTATTGTGATAAGCATGAAAATATATTGTTGACAGTAAAAACCACTACTTCAAAAGGTTGTGTGCATATACAGTGACCATCAATAATTGCTATAACAGTACTACATTTAGTTTTTGTGGGAGCTCTGCCTTCCCCCCCATTGTGGGGGGCTTCACACATCACACCCCTTACCATTTATAATCAACTCCAGATCAGACATAATTCCAGGAAGGGCACAACACAACATAACAAACATTTAAAAAAAAAGCAAAAACAGAAACGGCCACAGAAACACCCAGCCTTGAGCCCAGGTCAAGGGCATCTAACAATGACACAGCTGAGGACTCTAGCTGCTACACCAAAGCAGCAGCTCAGCAGCTCACCCCAGAGCATCATATTTCACCACTCCCAAGTCACTTCACCAGTACCTTTCTGCTGTTACCATCTCCAAAACAATCATTCGATATAAAAACAGGTCACCTAAATGAATTTGCTCTTCTCCATTCGGCTCTCTTATGCCTTGCCCAAATTACTGCTATTTCACAGATACCCTCTTAATTTGTTCATTTTATATGCTCAGAAATCAAGGACATGCAGTTATTTTCCAGTAGGGGACCCCTAAGTGTGTCATCATTTTGGGTGGTTAGGTAGAGGGGACACCGTACTATAAAACATAACTGCATGACTCTCAGTTGAGCAGAGATGCAGTTAGTATAACAACTAATGGATTTGTTCATTGCAGACTTATGGGATCCCCCTTTCAGGTCAGACAGCTCCATTTATGCAGCTACAGTCAGGCAGGACACAGGAAACCAGATCACCTGCATACTGCCATATATTCAGAATTGATTGACCAGCACATGTGTGCCAATAAGCTCTCAGTTTTCATTTCAAGAATTGCTGTTTACAGTTGTGTGTGTGTATGTCTGATCTTCATGTCATTGTATGCAATTGTATGTCTGATTTTTAATTTTCTTACATTTTACAAAAGGTTCTGATTCTAAAATCAGAACTAATCAAAACTGATCAGGACTTTGGCCTGGATCCTGATCCTGAGAATAAGGGTCAGGACCTTTTTGGGTTCTCCTAAACCTATGGGTATTGGATGTGCATGTATGTGTGTGAATCCATTGACCTCATTTTGAGGGCACTCAACATATTACAATGCAACAATCAAACAGCATGGATGAGCTGAAGGGTGAACTTCTTTTAAGCACATTATGTTGCAGTGGGACTCATGGAGACTTGCTGGAAGGAGAAAATAAGCTGAGATGCAGGCCAGAGTAGAAGTCTCTTTCAGGGGATATGGAGGTCACAGGGCTTGAGAGATTGCTTTTATGTCAAGGATGGGATTGAAGTAAAGAAAGAGGGGTGAGGAAGGATAGAGGCCTAAAGAAAACCACTGCCTGGAATTAGGATCCACACTTGGCAAAAAAGACAATTCTAAGAGCAAGTAATAAACCATCAGGTAATATAACGACGAGGATGTGGAGCTGGCAAATAAAATTGAAAAGGGGCAAATATTATGAGCTCCATGTTGAACATGGTAGAATTCATACTGCCTGACATTCATTGGGAGGTGAAAAGTGCATAAGAGAAACAGAAAGAATTTCTGAAGTCATGAAGGACCATTCCCTCATTCAGCATATCAGGCATGGGGCAAGAGAGGGTGTGGTTCTTGATCTGCTACTAGTGTAACCAGCAGCTCTCTTCTTCCAAGCTCAAGGCAGGTTCCATGCAGTACATACAGAAAAATGGCCCATCACTCTGGAGAAATATTTAGAAGGCACAACTGCCACTTTCATTTGCAAGGTGTTTGGCAAAATAAAAACCACTTCTCCAGCACTTCAACCCAAAATCCAAGTCTTCCTCAGGGAGCATATCTGGATACCCGAACAAACAGAGGTGCAATTTATTCAAAAACATTTACTGTAAAGTGGTATACCCTCCAGGTATAAAAAGTGCAATAATACAAGTACAAACAAACACAAAATTCACACAGTAAAACTTCTCATAATAATCCACAATGAGAACATCTTAAGATTTAGATGCTAGTATCCAATTCCAGGGTCATTGCTTAAAGTAACATATAAGGCATGTTTTTCTAAATTAAAAAATGCTTATTGATTGGATATGTCCTAATTTGGAACTTCATAGAGACAAAACGTATTAAACATTCTTATACATTTTATACCCTACACAAAGTCACATGGAGGAGAATTCTCGAGCACAAAAAATCACAACCAGGCAATCTAATTAAATTAATAGACCAGAGGCCAACATTAGTCCTGAAGGTCAAAAAATTAAATAATGCTTTACAATTATGTAGTTCTTGTGCTCACTTTCTTAGTACTATAATTTCTTATTAGAAGTCAATGAAACATCAAATATATCATTTATCACAGAAAAATAAATAAAAATAAAAAGTGGGAACATGGCAAAATTCATGTTTTTAGAGTTTCAGAGATTTTTAAAACATGTATATACAAAGTAGCATATAATCACAAGGAATGTGGGGAAAAACCATTGGTAATTTTACTATAGGTAGCGAAATGGCAATGAGGGTACATAACCGGAAGTTACAAGTATTCAAAATGGGGAATATTAAATGAAAATATAAGCTCTCAATGTGCTACCAACATGAAGTGAAATTGACTTTAAATCAAGGCACAAATGATTGGGGTAAAACTCATCATCAGAAATTTAGTAAGACTGAAGACACATATAAGATTCCATAGAATGTGGTCAAATAACATTTTAGATATAATTTCCAAATTACGGATAAAGTCCTCAGTTTTAGAAGTAGTAAACTGAACTCAGGTTCAGAAGTGCTGAACATATTCGCTATGCATAGGGCACACAAAAAATTGCAGCTCTCACTTCTGCATTTAGGGAAATCTGGGTTGCTCGGTAAATTACCTAGAAAAAATAAGACACAAAACAAAGACAGTTCAGAATAGCATAAGAGAACACATTATAATGATAATCATACTAATAATACATTTATTTATATGGCACCTTATTAATTGCCAAGGTGACTAACAATATAAAACAATTACATCAGTATAAAACAGTTACATCATTCACAAAGTACTTAAATAAAACATTAATTAAATTAAAATACATAATCAAAGCAGCAAATCAGATAAAAGCAGAATATTCAATTGGGTGAGAATGCTTGATGCCACAACAAAGTTTTTAGGCCCAGTTTAAATCCCTCCATAGACATGCACTCATGAAACTGACATGGTAGAGAATTCTAAAGGGTGGGAGCTGCATACACAAAAGCTCATGTACCAGATGATTTCAGAGTCACCCTTGGAATCTCTAACAACCCTCATCAGCCGAGTGGAGTCATCTACCAGGGCAGTAGGGAACCAGGAGCTCTTTCAGATAGTCCAGACCCTGTCCGTGTAGGGCTTTGAAGGTCAATAAACTGACCTTAAAGGTGATCCGCCACCATACAGGCAGCCAGTGCAGATCGCGCAGCACCGGTGTAATATGACGCGATCGAATAGATCCAGTCAGAAGCTGGGCAGCAGCATTCTGCACCAGCTGTAGGTGACAGATTTCAACCCCAGAAAGCCCCAAGTAAAGGGAGTTGCAGTAATCTAAGTGTGAGGACACAAAGGCATAGACCAGAGTAGGAAGGTTGCCTGACAGAACAAGGTGCTGAATCCTGGTGATATTCCTAAGATGGTAAAGGATGTTTTGACTACAGCAGACTCCTGTTCATGCAGGGTCAATCCAGCATTAAAAACTACCCCCAGGTTACGTACCCATTTAGAGGCTGGGAGCGCGACACCACCAAGAAAAATTCCAGAAGGCACACCAATACCGAGCCCCTATCTGATGACCTGGGTCCACAACCAATACTTCAATTTTCTCTGAGTTCAACTTCAGCCAGCTGTTATCCATCCACTCCTGGATTTCTTGCAGATAGTTATTAAAAACCAAGAGAGTTTCATCCTGGTCGGGTGCAAAAGAAAGATAGAGCTGCGTATCATCTGCATAACAGTGAAACCTCAGCCCATATCTTCTTACAATGTCTCTGAGGAGTAGCATATACACCGCAATCAACACGGGTGACAGTACAGAGCCCTGAGAAACCCCACATGACAGAGTAATAGGGCCTGAAGAATAAATCCCAGACACAACTCTCTGTGTTCTTCCAGTGAGAAAAGATGTAAACCATCTGAGGACTGTCCCCAAGATGTCTCAGATGCCCCAACAACACCACATGGTCCACAGTGTCAAATGCTGAAGAGAGATCTAGAAGGACCAAGACTGTATGGTTCTCCCGATCTCTTGCCATCAGGAGATCATTGAGCACCCAAACCAGCACTGTCTCAGTACTGTGTCTTTTATGAAAACCAGACTGGAGGGGTTCATAGATGCCATGGATGGTCAGATGGTTTTCCAATTGAGCTGCCACCACTTTCTCAATCACCTTCCCTATAAAGGGAAGGTTAGAGACATCAAGTCTGTAGTTTGTGAGACAGTCAGGGCCCAGGGTGGCTTTCTTCAAGAGTGGTGTCACGAACCGCTTCTTTCAGGGAGCCAGGGAACTCAGCCAATTCCAAGGAGCACCTGACTATCTGCACTAGGACGGACCGATAGCATCAGTACAACCCAAAATTAGGAAGTTGGTCCAGGGTCCAAACTACAGCATTTTTGGTGCATATTTAGGATAATCTGTATGACATTGATGAACTCCAGTCAACTGAAGGTACTCAGGAGGGTCGAGGTATAGTGACCTCATACTGATCAAAAGCCTCTCCCTAGAATGTGCTGGCTGAAGTACTACCTGATGTCGGTCACCTTATTTGCAAAGAATTGAGCAAGTTCATCACACTCCAATTGTGAAAAGGCTTTCCGAACATGTAGACAGGCTGGGTTGCACTGTCTGTCCACAATTCGGAAAAGTTGAGCTGGTTAATTCTGAGCAACCGCAATCTCCCCAGACAGGAATTCTGCCTTCTTACGGGTGATTGCGGATTGATAGACTTGGTAATGGTCCATCAATCTAAGGCGGTCGGTATCAAGGGAAGATTTATGCCAGCAGTGCTCTAACCTTCGTCCAAGTCTCTGCATCTCCCTCAGAGTCCCATCAAACCAAATGGATCTGGGGTGTAAGGAGAGAGGGTGAACACAGACTGGAGCAATGGAATCCAGGGACATCAAGATGACTGAACTATAGGCCATCATGAGGGTCTCTGGATCACTGCTTGCGAACGAGGGGGACGATAGATCAAGTACTGCCATTAGGCCCTGAGAACTTATATCCCGTAAAGGGCAGTACCTAATCATCTCCACAGGGGTAGGCCTACAAGAGGGGGTGCAAAAATGAAACCCCATGGTGTAATGATCAGACCACCCAACTGGTTCCACCCCCAAATTGGATGTCTTGATCCCTAGAAGAAAGATTAAGTCTAGGGAGTGTCCATGTTTGTGAGTAGCAGTGGCAACCAGCTGTGTAAAGCCCCGAGATGTCATTAACTGGAGGAAGTGTTGACCAAATTGTGAGAGTTTGTTGTTGACCTAGACATTGAAATCACCCAGAACCATCAATCTGGGTGATTCAAACACCATGTCGGTGGCGAAGTCTACCACTTCCTGAAGAAAACGCTTCTCAATGCCGGGTGGACCGTAATTGAGATCAAATACCGGCGATTTCCCAGTCAGATGCAATGGTAATCAGACAGAAGGTGTTTCCCCTCTACCATGTCTCTGTAAGATCTGAACAGAAAATTCTGCAGAGCTATTTTCTTCAACTCTATATATGAAAAATGGAGAAAACATAAAAAAAACATAAAAAGAGCAACTTGTACTTGAGCAACAAATGAACAAACACAGGAGCTAATATGTAGGCTGGCCATTAGTTACAGATACAGTATAAAGTCTACATCTTCATTCAGACCTGGTGGGATTGCTGTTTCTAGCAGCAAAAACTTTGCTTCTTCTTGTGAAGGCACATTCACCATTTTACCCCCCACCCCCACCCCCGGGGTGTGTCTCAGCATGTTCAAGAATGGTGAATTTCAGACCATCAGGTTTACCTCCACACAAACATAACAAATGGTCACCAAGGGCATTATAGTTGTTGCCATGTATAATGGCTGTAATGTGCTCCTGGATCCTTTCCTTGGCTGGTCTAGTAGTATGACCCAAATAGTATGATGGGCAGCTACACTAGCATACACAGACTACAAAGGGCACAGTACATGTAACAAATGTCTCTGTTTTGTAAACTATGTAATTTTTAACAAAATTATATCCTGTTTGGAGTTCCTCGCATATACTACGCCTGCCACATTTATGTGCTCCCTTTGGTTTAGGAAACCAAGAAGTGCCAGTGTATGCCCCAGTGGTTGCAGTGAAATAGCTCCTTGTAATTATATCCCCCAGGTTCCTTCCCTTAGAAAATGTTACTCTTGGTGTCTGACTGATCTGGTTTTGTAACACTGAATCTGACATTAGCAAAGGCCAAACTTTATGTACTAACCCCTCTCTTTTTTTGTTCAAGGGGGTTGTATTCAGTTATGAATGTAGCTGTTTTAGGATCTGTTAAATCATCCATTTGAAAACTGTTTTCAATGCTAGCTTCTCTGTTTTGTTTTGGGGACAAAAGGCCATCTCTCCTTAATGATTGTACCTTTATAAAGGCCTCATCTAAGATTTCAGCACTATCCCTCCTAGATAATAATCTGCTTTTGAGGCTGGTAACCTGATTAACAAAATCTTTTTCATTAGAGCAGTTTCTGCGAGTCTGATCATTTCTCCACATGGTACTGTATGGAAGGCTATAAGTTTTCTGGGTGTGAACTGGAGGCATGCAGAACTGTGTTAGCTGCAGTTAACTTTCTAAAACATCTTGTATGGACTGGTTCACCCAGTACTCCAATTAACTCCAAATCCAGGAAGTTAATGTTAATGTTGCTCTTTTAATGGGTAAACATGAGCCCAAAGTCATTACTGTTCATATATTGAACAAAATCAGTGATGTTAGAAACATCTCCTTTCCACATGATTATGTCATTGGTAAAATGGCACCAGCTGTCAACCTGGGGGGGAATGGATTTTTTGTTTTGTTCTTAATGACCATGTGCTCAAAGTGGCTCATCACTAAATTTACATAGGAGGGAGCGAATGCTGCTCCCATTACCGTACCACAGATGTGGAGGAAAAATTATTTATTAAACAGGAAATAATTATGGGTTAAGGAAAATTCAATAGCCCATTTGAGAAAGTGAGATGGAATTATTTCACCATTTCTGCAGAAAAAGTCAACAGCATTTAAGCCTGTCTTGTGACATATGGATGTGTAGAGGCTACTAACATCTGCAGTGACACAACACAAATCTACATCCCAAATTTTAGCTTCCAGTCTTTTCAACAAACCCTTACTATCTCTCCAGGGTTTACCTATAGCACTTCAACAGTGCTAGCGCCGACATCCCCTAATGAGACAGCTACAATGCCGACTGTCAGTACTGTAGCCAAGTGATGTCAGCACACACAATAGGGGGATGTGCCCCCAAACCCCTCATTGTGGGGGGGGACTCCACCCCCCCACTCCCCTGGTCTCTAGGATTCTAACACCTAGTCAGAGTTGGACCAGGGAGGGGGATAACACCTAGGAAGGCAGTCCCAATTGTCACATAGACCACCACAGTGATGGGTGGATTTTGCCCAATTTCTGGCGCTGTGGTGGTCTTTCTCGGTTAGGGAGTCGTTGTGGTGTCGGTATACGCTCTCAAATTATACTCCACTGTTAATAGTTTGGGTTATAAGAAGCTTCCAATAAAAGTGCACAAAGTATATGTGATGGATCTGACCCCGGAGACAATTGGCCTTCCTGGTGGATTCCTTAGGTCTTTATGCACTTTTGCCAGAATATAAAATGTAGGAATAATAGCATAATTGGTTTGTATATATTCCTCCTCATCTTTAGTAAGCCAGCCACAACTTAACCTGCAATCCAGGAACTCACATAGTTCAGCTTGAAATTTAGTAGTGAGGTACCCCTTCAATTTCTTATAATTGTGTTAATCAGAAAGCAATTTAATGCATTTTTCAATGTAAATATCTTCTTTAATTAGCACGTTTCCCCTTTGTCTGACTTTTGATTACAACACCTTGCATATTTTCTCTGTTAAAGCTGCAGTTTCCTTCTGTTTTAGATTCCTAATAAAATTACAAGACTTAGTGGAAAACAACTCAATGATTTCATTCAGGCACATTTTCAAACACAGCAATTGCAGGACAAAACAATGATTTAGCTTTAAAGTAATTTCTGAAGTTTGAAGTTGTCTCATATACAAAGAGGTTTCTGGCCTCATTTAACAAGGCTGAGACATCAATGTTATCTATTAGATTTGGTTCCCATTCAGATGCCTCCCAGGTGTCATGGCTTACTGTGGAAAAATCCAACAAATCCATGGGAAGGATGTCACACATTGTCCCTGTGGTGTTTAAATCCAAGTTCTCTGTTACCCCCATGTTCGAAGTTTCCAATGCCAACTCAGATTTTTTACCAAAGAAGTATTTTATTTTTAGCTTTCTTAAAGCTTAAAAATGTCAATCGTTATCTTAATGAGGTCAGGATTAAGGGTGGGCACAAACAACAGTCCCTCTGAAGGATTGTAGCTGGTTCTCATTAAGTACTATATCTGTAAGGTTTATGACCTCTGATCCTTCTCCCTGTCCTTGTTCCTTATGGATCTCTGTACTCCTTGATTTCCTCCTGCCTCTCCATCCACTCCTCATTTTTTACTGTGCCTCCCTTCCTGGTGGTTTTGGGGTCTAGTACTTTGTTTGGCAGTTCTGCAACTTATCCTTGTGTTTAAAAATCCAGAACAGATCCAGTTGAAGGGCTAGCTTCTATTTTGTCCTCCTGTGTGTTATCAGTGTCTTTACTGGTATTCTGAAAAGTCACACTTTTTACTGCTGGTGTCCCTTTTCTGATATCTGTTCCACTGTCTTTTTCTAGTTTGGGAGTGCCCTCTGCTGTCTGATCTATCACTTATCTCCCACAAAAACTATTTCTCTGATAGTCACCAATGTCCCTGTTTACTTTCATTCTCTTTCTTGCATTAACTCTTTTCATGTTTACTGATTTTTTTAAGTATACCCTTTGTTAAAGCTCTCAAAATCTCTTTTGTTCTTTAAATCTGCAAGTTTGCCCACACCAATTTTATCTCATTGTTAATTTTGTTCTGTACTCTAATGTCTCTTTTATTTTTTTATTTAATTTTATTTATTTAATTAGTATTTCAGATAGACCTTTGAGCGTGAGCTCTTTTACAAAGGTTCCTCATCAGGGTGGACAATAAGACAAAACACATATTCAGAGAAGAAGCCAGAAGGGGAAGGAAGGAAGGAAACATATTCAATTCAGTGCTTTAGAGTAACTGGTAATTGCTATTTTTCTTTTAAACTTAGATTGAGGGCATTTAGTGACACTATACTTTCTTTGTTGTCTTTACTTATAATTGTTTTTGGGCTGTTGAAAATTTAAAACATAGTGGTGGTGTAATTCTGTGCTGTCTTTAATTGCTGCAAATTTTATCTTGGCTTGTCTGACTGCCCTGTAGTTGGGTGAAGGGTGTTAATTGTCAAGCCTCTGACCTCAACTACGTGATAACTGGAGGTGGGGCTCAGTCAGAGTTAAAGTAGCAAGCAGAGATTTATTTTCTCAGAAGAAGCCAGAAGGGGAAGGAAGGAAACATATTCAATTCAGTGCTTTAGAGTAACTGGTAATTGCTATTTTTCCTTTAAACTTAGACTGAGGGCGTTTAGTGACACTATACTTTCTTTGTTGTCTTTACTTATAATTGTTTTTGGGCTGTTGAAAATTTAAAACATAGTGGTGGTGTAATTCTGTGCTGTCTTTAATTGCTGCAAATTTTCACTCCCTCCCCTTCCCCCAACTCTTAATTATATGCCCTGATAAATCTGATTGACAGGAGCTAAACACAGGGAATAGTAAGGGTGTGAAGTAGGAGGGCATAAGGGGAAGAAGCCCACCCTCAGCACAACAAGTGTTTTGACTCATTTATTTATTTATTGGTTTCTTTTCCTTTAAAAAAATATCTGAGGATTAGTGACAGGATTTTTAGTACAGTAAATTAATAAAAAGAGAACTAGGAGGCTTCAGGAGCAGACAAGTAGTGGAATTGCAGTATAATGAGGGGAGTGGTGCAATGCAGTGGCTGTGGGGCAATCATATTCAGGCAGACCTTCTGGACACTGAGGGTGCACCCCTATCTGCATGCATGCATCTCTCTGGATTGCGGGATGAGGTAGCCAGACTCAGAGCTGAAGTAAACTGGGTCAGGAGTACCATCACCCTATCCAGGGACCACCCAGTCCAATGCAGCTGCCTCAAAGGATGCCGAGAATGAGGAGCACTTGGATGACAGTGGGCCTAGGGAGGGTTAGAGGAAGTCACGCAGAGGCACATCCCCAGATCCTATTCCACTCAAGAACTCATATGCCACACTGACAAATGAGGACAACCAAATAGAGGTACCAGACAAGTGGAAGGAAAGGATATGGAGGTTAGCCAAGGAGGTGACCTCAGTGGGGAAAGCAGTGGACCCCAGAGGAGGAGGAAGCGAATCCTGGTGGGGGACTCCATCGTAAGAGGGATCCAGCTAGGAACACAGGAGGGGGAGGACAGGGAGGTGAGGTGCCTACCAGGTGCTACGGCATGGAGGAATGGAAGGAAGATCCTGGGGATCACTGGGAAGGCAAGACAGAAGGGTGAGCTGGATGTCATTATCCACCTAGGTACTAATGACCTGGAAAATGGGGAGCCAAAGGAAGTTCAGGAAGAGTTTAGGAAACTGGGGAGGGGTCTCAAGCAAGTAGCTACTTCTGTCACTTTCTCAGAAGTACTACCTGTGAGAGGCAAGGGAAAGCATAGGAGTGCATGCACCAGGAACTTTAACTCATGGTTCAAGAACTGGTGCTGTGAGGAAGGGTTTGGATTCATTGGTGACTGGGGACCCACCTGGAGGGATGGAGGTTTGTTCAAGCCTGATGGCCTGCATCCATCCTGGAGGGAATCCAAGCACTCAATGATAAGTTAAATGCTACACTGACAAGCATTTAAACTAGCAAGGGGGTAGCAGGCCAGCAAGAGAGGTGCCTACTTGCTCACCCCACAGCTACCAGTGGAACCAGTGAACCAGAGGGTGGCTATCTCAGCAAAGCAGTGCAAAAGATGGAGTTTAGTGCCCCAAGAGGTGGATAAGCAGAAAGGGCAAAATTCAGCAGAAGGGCAGACAGCAAGGAGAACCAGGGATAAATGACAACCAAGGAAGGGGCTGGAGTAGAACAGTGAAGCAGTCTAGGGAGGTCAAATCATGGAAAGCTATGTGTGCAAATGCCAGGAGCCTTAGCAACAAGATGGAAGATCTGGAGGCTGTCATGGTACAGTCAGACCTGGACATGTGGCCATCCTGAAACCTGGTATGATAACCATGACTGGGGAGATCGCCATACCTTGCCCATAACATATTCAGGAAAGAGACAGAGCAGGCAGGAAGGGAGGGAGGGGGGAGAGGTAGAGTGGCACTGTATGTGAAAAATGACATAAGGCCACAGAGATCAGGAGGAGAACAAAATGGGGAGAATACTGTGGGTTAAGCTGGAAAGGAAAATGGGACAGCCATCCGCACAGGTGTGTCTATAGACCACCAGCCCAGGAGGAAGAAACAGATAGGAGCTGATGCCTAGCCATCCAAAGGATGGCAGACAAGGTAGTGGGTACTGGTTGGAGACTTCAATATTCCAGACGTGGACTGGAGCATCCCAGCAAAGCATCAACTAGGGAGCAGATTTATCCTGGACTCCTTCAGGGTGTCTTCCTCAAGCAATTGATCATGGAACCAACTCAGCAGAAGGCAATACTGGACCTTGTACTCACAAACAGGGACAGTGTGATAGGAGATAACAGTGGGGAGCACCTGGGTAACAGTGACCACCAGTCATTGTGGTTTGAAATTACAGAAAGAGCAGAACCAAACCACACAAAACATGTATCCTGGATTTTAGGGGCAGACTTTGGGAAAATGGAGATACTTAAAAAGAGCATTAAGAGATGGGACAGGAATCAGGGGTTGAGGAACAGTGGGTATTTAAAATGGGGATTACAAGAACAACAGAATTATGCATTCTAGAAGTAGCAAGAGGAAAAGGAAGAGAATACCATTATGGTTTTCCAAAGAGGTAGCAAGAAAGTGAAAGCCAAAAGATTGCATTCAGGCAATACAAAAAGACACAGGCAGAAGGGATAGGGAGAAGTACCAGGAGAAGCAAGGGAGGCAGGAGGTCAGAAGAAGCCAAACCAGACAGAAGAACACATTGCAAAATCAGTGGTAGAGGGGACAAAACCTTTTACAGGGTTATAAGTGAAAAAGAAAGACAAAGGAAGGGATAGTGAGAACTGAAGGGGAGGATGGGGCCATGTGGAGGATGACAACAGTAAACTGACATATTGAACAGGTATTTCTGCTCAGTCTTTAATGAGGAAGAGGGGGTAATGGGTCTGAAAGTACAAGGGATGAGAATGGTGCAGAAATGGACACAAGTCCATTTACACGAGAAAGGGTCCTGAAGGAACTGGAAGTAATAAGAGTTGATAAAGCAATGGGGCCAGATGGGGTGCACCCAGGGTCCTTAAAGAACTAAGAGAGGTGGCTGAACCTCTGGCTATCCTGTTTAGCCAATCACTGGAAACAGGGAGGTACCCAAAGACTGGAGGACAGCAGATGTAGTCCCTATACAAAAGTGGAACAAAGAGGAAGCAGGGAACCACAGACCAGTCAGCCTTACCCCTCGGTAGTGGGGAAGATCATGGAAGCACCACTGAAGGAGAGATTGGTGGAACATCTGGCTGTCAAATGGACCACAGGACCCAAGGCAGCATGGTTTCACCAGGGGCAGGTCATGTCAGACCAACCTCATTGAATTTTTGACTGGGTGACTAGGGAGGTGGATCAGGGGAGGCAGTGGACATGACCTATCTGGACTTCAGCAAGGCCTTTGACACTGTGCCACATAGAAGACTATTACACAAACTGGGGAATATGGGTGTGGGCAGGACAGTAGTGTGGTGGGTAGGTAACTGGCTGGGTGGCAGGACACAGAGGGTGGTGGTAAATGGCTGTCACTGCACAGAGGAAGAATGACCAGTGGGTACCACAGGGATCAGTGCTAGGACCAGTCCTATTCAACATTTCATCAGTGACATTACCGGGATCTAGAAGGCAGAATTTCACTGTTCGCTGATGACACAAAGCTCTGTAACAGAGTAGACACACCAGAGGGTGTAGACAGAATGAGAAGCGACCTGCAGAAACTTGAAGAATGGTCAGGGGTTTGGCAGTTGAAATTCAATGCAAAGAAGTGCAAGATAATGCATATGGGGCACAAAAACCCTAGCACAACATATCAGTTGGTGGGTGAGGATATAGCATGCACCAAGCAGGAAAGGGATCTTGGGGTTGTCATCTCTGATGACCTCAGAGTGTAGGGAAACAGTGTGACAAGGCAGCAGGTAAAGCACATAGGATGCTGGGATGTATAGACAGGGGCATCACCAGCAGGAAAAGGAGGTCATAATTCTTATACAAGACACTAGTGAGGCCCCACCTGGAGTACAGTGTACAGTTCTGGAGACCATACCTACGTAAGGACATAGACAGGGTAGAGAAGGTTCAGAGGAGGGCAACAAAGATGGTGCATGGATTGCATCACAAGTCCTATGAAGACAGGTTGAAGGAACTGAACATGTACTCCCTGGAGGAGAGGAGGGATAGAGGGGATATGATAGAGACATACAAGTATCTTACAGGGAGGAACAGGGTGCAGGAAAACACTATTTTTAAGTGAAAAAAGATGTTCCAGGACTAGAGGGCATGGGATGAAGTTGGAGGGAGGACGATTCAGAGGAAACATGAGAAAGAATTTCTTCACAGAACGTGTGGTGGACAAGTGGAACACCCTGCCAGAGGAAGTGGTGGGGGCTGAAACAATCATGGGATTTAAGAATGCATGGGATAGACATAAAGGAATTCTAGAGGTCAGGGGTAAGGGGCAACAGACTTCTAGGAAAACAAACTGAACTTACAAGCTCAAAAGGGCAGACTGGGTGGGCCATAGGCTCTTATCTGCCGACACTGTCTATGTATCAATGTATCTAGTGGTTACAGAGACCTGATCACTAGGCATTAAAGAGCGATTACATGACAATTAGACAAATTGGAGAAAAAACAGAGCAGTTGTAATCAAATACTAAGCCATTTCTAATTGGTTGCCTTAGGTAGCACACCCCTGGAAATCTCCAAATCCGTTGATAGACTATGGCAGAGTAACTGCATAGGGTTTAATGCTATCCCAGATGGTGAGAGGCTGGGTGACAGTGAAACGAGGGGGATTGGGTTTGAACCTACCACTGAGAGCAAGAGGTGGGGATGGTGAAATGGGGGGCTGTAATGAGGGGAAGCAGCTCCAGAGGGCTTTGTTGAGTATGGTGTGTGTGGGGGTTTGGGAGGGGCAGTACCAAGTGTGTTTAAAGAAGACTGATAGCTTACTTAAGCCCTTGGCTAAGCTGGAATGGAGGCAGGGCTCTCTAGGTAGCCCTGCTGGTGCTTCTTAGAGGTGAGCCTGTCTATCAAGTGGGGCCTGAAGCAGGTGCATTTTGAGCTGAGACATTAGGTGCTGTTTGAGGTCTGCTTTGAACTGAGAGAGACTGTTGTTTGTTTGTAATTTCAAGGGGTTCATTTATCCAGAGTGGGGCCTGATAGGAGAAAATGCGCTGCCCTAGTGAGGTTCGTGGAATGGTATGGACAGTGCTCCATTCTTCCTCCATCTGGTGATGTGTGTTGAGAGGGAAGCCTTGAGCAGGTTTCCTATACAGGTGAGTTTTTTCTGAGGTGCCTTCTTTCCCAGGAGACAAGTTTGGTATTTGATCCTGTCTTTTAGGTTAAGCCAGTTTGTGCGCTCATACAGGGTGCAAGTATGAGTGTAGTGATCTGCATACAGGGTGAGATGGCATGCTTTATTGAGTGCAATTTGGACCCTTTTGAGCACTGTATAAGTAGCAGCTCCATAGATCACCAGCCTGTAGTCTATCATGGATAGAATGGAGCTGGAGACTGAAATTCTGAGTGCTCCAGGTGAGGGATTTCTTATGTCTATAGAGGACCCCAAACTTTGTGTTTACCACTCTGACATGGGAGTCTATGTGGTGTGCATAAGAGAGAGTCATCAATGGTGACTCAAGGTACTTGAACAAGTGCATCTGCTCAATCTGCTCACCAGCCTTATTGAGTTATGAGGGATCATGCTTGTGTTTGTTGTAGGGACTGGATTGTAGCATGGCCTTGGTTTTCTTGTAATTTAGTAGCAGCATTTGCCTATTGAACCAGTTCTCGAGTTTATTGAAAGAGTTCTGTATTCTGTTTGTAGGGCAACCTGAGAGGTGCTACTGCTTAGCAGCACAGCATCATCTGCATACAGAAAAAGTTTGATGTCACACTTTTAATTAAAGCTTTTCGCCAACTTACTGAGCAGGCATTAGCAGCTTCCTCCCATTCTCTGTTCAGTTCCTTGTCCTCAAAGCTGTTTGATGGCATTTTATCTATTCTCAAACCTCGAGGACTGATGTTAAGTTTGTAGTATTGAGGTTTGAGGAAGTGATTCTGTTACAGTAGCAATTAAGTTTATGACTTCTCTAATTCAAAAAAATAGCTCCTTGAGGATGTCTGTCTGTCCTCTGTTTCTGTTACTCCAAAAATACTGTCGTGCAACCTCTCCCAACATCTGTTGATGTCATCTGCATCTACCAGACAGTCAGGGCCTCCCTCGTTGCACAAGCTCAATTTAGTTTCATTGTCACCCTGAAATACAAGTACAGGGGTAGCACTCAACTTTGTCATACTTATGAAGCACTAATTGCAGCAATAGATGTTTCCAATGTTGTGCTCAGCATAAACAATAGGGCAGTGAGCTCCTTGGAAATCTGGTAAGTTCTCCTTCTTTCTCCAAGCCAAACACAGTGTCTCTCTGGCAGCAAGCAACAGGCAAAAGTAGGAAGTTCAAAAGGAAAGTGTACAGTATGCACAGTAGCAATGGTGCACAAGCCAAGAACTTTTCAGCTTTGCAACAAGAACACACAGAAAATAGCTCAGCACTCTGAAGAAATATTTAGAAGACACAATTGCCATTTTTATTTGCAAGGTGTTTGGCATAATGAAGACCACTTCCCCAGTGCTTCGACCCAAAATCTTGGTCTTCCTCAGGGGGCATATCTGGATTCCCAAAAATCAGAGGTGCAATTTATTAAAAAACATTTAAAGTGATATACCACCCAAGTGTAAAAAGTGCAATAATACAAGTTCAAAAAAGCACAAAATTCACACAGTAAAACTTCTCGTAATAATCCACAATGAGCAAAATGTCAAGTTTTAGATGCTAGTAACCTATTCTAGGGTCTTAGCTTAAAGTAATACATAAGGTACGTTTGTAAATTAAAGAATGCTCATTGATTGGATATGTCCTAACTTAGAACTGAATGGAGACAAAAAGTATTAAACATTCTTATAACTTCCCTATTGTGTCCCCCCACTGCCATTTTCCCCACCTGCTCACCTATAGTAAAATTACCAATGATTTCTCCCCCTACGTTCCTGGTGATTATATGCTACTTTGTATATACATGTTTTAAAAATCTCTGAAACTCTAAAAAACACAAATTTTGCTATGTTCCCTTTTTTATTTTTATTTCTTTTTCTGTGATAAATGATAGATTTGATGTCTAATTGACTTCTAATAAGAAATTATAGTATTAAGAAAGTGAAGATAATAACTACCTAATTGTAAAGCATTATTTAATTTTTTGACCTCCCAGGACTAATGTTGAGTTTGCTCGCTTCTTTGCAGATAAGGTGGCCGACATCAGTGCTAAAATTTGTTCAGCACCCTCTGTGGGGGTCAGCGATGGTCAGTGCTGGGTCATTGTCCCTCGGTCTTCCTGGATATCTTTCGACCAACCAGAGATGGGGGACATCATGTGGATTGTCCAGAATTTGCAGCCAACTAGCTGTAGTTTGGATCTGAGCCCTGATCACCTATTATTAGGCTGTATGGAGACCATTGGCTCAATCCTTGCAGAGATTGTTTGGTGCTCTTTAGATTCGGGAGAGTTGCCTAGCTCCCTGAAAGAGGCAGTGGTGACATCACTTCTGAAGAAAACTTCTTTAGACCCAGGCATCTGTGCAAACTACAGAACTATCTCTAACCTTCACTTTGTTGAGAAGGTGATTGGGAAAATAGTTGGCGCTGCAACTGGAGAATCATCTTACCATCCATGATGTCTTGACCCTCTCAGTCTGGTTTTGGAAAAGACACAGTACAGAGACCACTCTGGTTTGGGTGCTCAATGATATATTGATGGCAAGAGACCAGAAGCATTGTTCCATCTTGGTACTTCTGGATCTCCCTTCAGCATTCGACACTGTGGACCTTGGGGTTCTGCTCTCGCATCTGAAGGTCATCTGTGGACTGGCTGGTCCAGTTCTTAGATGGTTCCATTCTTTCCTAACTGGGAGGTTTCAGAGGGTGGCATCAGGGATTTTTTTCCTCTGAGCTATGCAGATGATACACAGCTCTATCTGTCATTTGCACCTAACCAGGATAGTGCAATCTCGATGTTTAACAGCTGTCTGGCAGAAATCCATGGCTGGATGAAGGCTAGTTAGTTGAAATTGAATTCTGTGAAGACTGAGGTGTTGATGGTGGATCCAGTGTGCTGGATAGAGAGGTCAGTGGTGGGGTTACCATCTGGACTTTGGATCGACGGTGTACAGCTGCCTACTTCCAAAATGGTGCAAAATCTGGGGGTGGTATTTGATGATGGGCTGACACTATGGGTGCAGGTGTTGGCATTTGTCAAATCTTCCTTTTATCATCTTAGTAACATCACCAGAATTAAGTACCTTGTTCCATATGATGATTTGCCCATGCTGATCCACACCTTTGTGACCTCACGCCTTGACTACTGCAACTTCTTATACCTAGGTCTTCCGGGGTTGATATCCACTGCTTGCAGCTGGTGCAAAATGCAGTAGCATGATTATTGACTGGGACTTTTCATTTAGGTCATATTATACCTGTGCTGCATGATCTGCACTGGCTGCCTATACAGTGGCAGACCATCTTTAAGGTCAGTCTTTTGACCTACAAAGCCTTACATGGACTGGGACCAGGTTATCTGCAAGAGCTCCTGGTTCCGTACAACCCTGGCCAACCTCTCCACTCTACTGGCGAGGGGTTGTAAGAGGTTCCCAGGGTGCGGTTGAAGACATCTGGTGCAAGGACTTTTATGTTCATGGCACAATCCCTGTGGAACTCTCTACCTCATCAGATTAGACAGTGCGGGACCATGGAGAGTTTCAAGACCGATTTAAAAGATGTAGTTATTCAAACAGGCTTTTAATATTTGAAGTATTCCAAAATTGGAAGTTTTTAATTGAAGTTGCTGTGTATGTTTTCATGTGATTTTATTGAATCATTTTAAAATGTGGTTTGTAAAGCACTTTGATACTTAAATTAAGCTATATAAATAAAATTATTATTATTATTAATGTTGACCTCCACCAATTAATTTAATTAGAGTGCCTGGTTGTGATTTTTGTGCTTGAGAATTTTCCTCCATGTGACTTTGTGTAGGGTATAAAATGTATAAGAATGTTTAATACTTTTGTCTCCATTAACTTCAAGATTAGGACATAGCCAATCAATGACCATTTTTAATTTGTTTATTTGTTTTATTTGTTTATTTAGATCTAGGATTACATACCTTTGAGCCAAGGCTCTTTTACAAAGGTTCCACATCAGGAGAGTACATACATTTAAACATGTTAAACAGGGCATACACATTAAGAGAACATACAACAATAATCATCAGTTCAGGTACGATATCATGGTAAATAGGATACATGAATAACACATACATGGAATAATTTCAGAAACCTAGAAGAAATCAGGAAGGAATGGTGAGTGGATAGGTGGGTGGCAGCCAGAAAAGAGACTAGAGCAGCTCACGACATTGTCAAAGACCGTCAGAGTGGGGTGGTTGATCTCAATGGGGAAGGGGGAAGTTAGGGGTGGCAGTCACATGAGCTGGAGGCCGTGAGATGATGATGGAGGTTTGATTTGAATATGCCCAGTGAGGAGGTGGAGGTGATGTGAGTGCTGATGGCATTCATCCAGCTGAGTGCACGGTGTGCAAAGGATCTTTGGCCCAGAGTGGTGCGGCATCGGGGGACCTGTAGAAGCTGACATTTAGACCCTCTGGTGTTACAAGGATTAGTGTTTGGGCACAGGAGGGCTTGGACACTAGGTGGAGTAAGGCCCAAAGTAGTTTTTTTCACCATCAAGCAGGTAAGGTAGTTTATACAGTTAGCGAGTTGAATCCATCCCGTTTGAGCATAAAGCTCACATGTATGTGTGATTCAGTGAGATCCAGTAAGCAGTCGACAGGTCTTGTTTAGGGAGGTCATTATGCACCTGAGGGCAGTAGTAGAGGCAGAGCCATAGATTATGAGGCAGTAGTCTATGGCAGAGACCACAGAGCTCTGGATAGCAATCTTCAGTGCAGCCTAGATAAGATGCTGTCTATTTCGGTAGAGAATTCCAATGTGTGAGTTTACCACTCTGGCAACACTATCAATGTGAGTCCCATAAGATAGGCAAGGGTCAAGTGAGATTCCAAGGTATTTAAAAGATGACACTTGTTCGAGGGTATTACCAGTGCTTGTATTGATATCAAGGGGGTATCGCCTGTGTTTGTTTTGTGAGCTGCAGAAAAGCATAGATTTAGTCTTTTTGTGGTTTAGAACCAGTTTATGTTTTGTGAACCAGTTTTCAACAGTGGAGAAAGCAAGTTGTAGGTTATGAAGTAAGGGTTGTGGGTCCTTATGGGGGAGAGAAGCACAGCATCATCGACATAGAGGATAATTTGTTCTGGGCAGGATAGTGGAAGGAGTTCAAAAGGCTGAAAAGTAGTGGGCCCAGTATGGATCCCTGAGGATGCTTGAGCAAACAGGTTTGGAGTCAGAGAGTACTCCTGAGATTTTTACTCTTTGCGAGTGCTGGTCGAGGTAGCTATTAAACCACACCTTGGAGTCCTGGGAGAACCCAGCATTTAGCAGCTGTTTGGTATGCAGTCCATGCTGAACAGTGTCAAATGCCTTAGTCAAGTCGATGAATACAGCTCCAGTTAGATGGCCTTCATCCAATGAGTTGTGAAGGACTCCAGTGAAATCCAGGAGGGTTGTTGATGTGCTGTGCCTTGCCTGAACCTGTGTTGCTGTGCACATAGGATGTTATATTTGTCCAGGTAGTCAGTAAGCCGGTCAGCAGCAATGCACTCAAGGACCTTGGGGGGTAATATAGAGATCAGCCACTAGTTCCCCGTATGGACTTGTTGCCACTTTTAAAGACTGGAGTGACAATAGCAGAATTACATTTGCTTGGGAACTGACTGAGGCCGAGGGAGAGGTTGAAGATTCTGGTAAGCCGGTGCAATACCTCTGCAAGTGTGAGGGATAGCAGTTTAAGATCCAGTGAATCGCCACTAGCTCTGGACTTGGAGATAGCCTTTTTTATGCATTTGCAGTCATCATTCACTTTGACTTTTTTGAAGTGGAATGGCAGATGATTTGAGGTGGTAGGTAGGGAATTTGGAGCAGGGGAGTCAATTTTGGAGAAAAAGTCCAGGGGGAGAACAGAACTATGGTCAGTGAAGGCTGTATTGAAAGTATTGGCAATGACCTTCGAGTCAAGGGTGGTGGTGGCTCTGTCAACCATCAGTAGGGTGGGGAAGGATTTGGACCGCTTCCCTGTGACTTCCCTAATAGTTTCCTAAAAAGCTATCCCATCTCCCCAGGTGTTGGTGAGGGCTTCCTTGTAGTAGATACTTTTTGTCAATCTTATTTGTTTTGTGCAGTTGTTGTGAGCCTTTGTAGTTTTGAATGTCCAGTTGAGCACCTGTGGCCCTAGCTATTGCACAGAGGTAGTCCCTTGATTTTAACTGAGCCAGTAGCTCAGCCGTGAGCCAGGGATTGGAGAGTGCCTTGACTGTGCATTTTTTACAGGGGCGTAGGAATCGCAGGCAGCGTTGAATGTGGTGATGAAATATTCAAGGGCCAAGTCAACATCCAGTGCATTGTATATGGGAAACCAGTCTTGCCGACTAAGATAGGATTTGAGATAGGTCAGTTGGCCATGGGGTAGGACTGTGCTGGAAATGGTTTTAGGAGGAGGCTTACAAAACTTATTTAACCAGTTGCAAATGACAGGGGAATGGACACTGAGGGAATCTGGGAGGACAGTGGTGTTGTTGATATGGGTTGGGTGGCTGGCAAGAACCCATGCCAGGAGAGTGCTGGTACCTGACTTGTCGTTCTTCCTTGTGGGGGAATCAACCATCTGTGTTAGGTTAGCTGAAGAGATAGCATACTGGTGGGTTCCTACATCAGGTGCAAGCCAGTTGATATTAAAATTGCCAAGGAGGAGGATCTCAGATCTGGGAGGTTGGGATCTTACAAAGTCCAGGACCGCTAGAGACCAATCCCTTGGTCTTTTGGTGGGATGTAGACTGAGACTACAGTGAGCACTTTATTTTGGGCCCCAAGGAGTAGTTTGATAATTAGGAATTGCACAGAAGAGTCAGAGGGGGTAGTGGAGATGGGGTGACAGGTGATGCCTTTGAGATAAATTGCACCCCTTCCTTTTTGTCCTCCTATCAAGTCTGAAAACGTTATAGCCTTGTAGCGCAATAGCATGGTCAGGAGTATTGGGTGTCACCTTATATAGTTCAATAATATAAGGTAAGCATACCTTATATATTTCTTTAAGCTAAGACCCTAGAATAGGATACTAGCATCTAAATCTTAAGATTTTCTCATTGTGGATCATTATGAGAAGTTTTACTGTGTGAATGTTGTGCCTTTTGTGCTTTATTGTTACTTTTAACACTTGGGTGGTATACCACTTTAAATGTTTTGAATAAATTGCACCTCTGTTTGTTGGGTATCCAGATACACCCCTGAGGAAGACCTGGATTTTAGGTCGAAGTGCTGGAAAGTGGTCTTTATTTTGCCAAACACCTTGCAAATATTTGGGAGGCAATATAGTGCAGTGGTTTTAAGCTCTGAGCCAGAATCTGGAGATCTGGGTTTAAATCCCACAGCCCCCAATTGTGTACTGTGTGACCCTGAGCAAGTTGCTTAACTTCCTGTGCTCCCAGGTTGCACCTGTAAACAAGCTTTCATCTTAGTGCATCTCACCTGGTTAAACAATTGGAAAAAAATAATAAAAGTGGCAATTGTGTCTTCTAAATGTAACCCCCCTGCAAATGGGGGTTCCCAAAAGACTTCCAGGAGCTTGCTTGAATGCTCCAAGCCTGAATGGTGTTTGGCATTTAAGCCATTTATCAGCAGTGTTTTAGAACCTCTGGTACTGTCTCTTTAAGAGCTGTCTGCTTGCAGACATAATTAGTTGTATGGGGGACTGTGTGTTTCTTTTGATTGAGTACCACTCAATGCTGCCAATTCACTTCATTTTGCAGTCACTAGGAGTGCAAAGGGAACCTATCTGAAAGATGTAACTGTTTGCCAGAAATTATTTAGAGTAATAATGAAATTACAGTTTGTCTAACCTGCTTTCTTTGCAGTCAGAACTGTGTCTGCTAGTTCCCCATTCTAGTTTTGAACTGCTGAACTGGACCAATCAGTGTGGGGTAAGCTAGCTCTAAAATGGTGCATTGGACGAATCAGAACTTGGACTCATAATCTGAGCAAGCCACAAGAGGATTGTATGGGCAGTGACTCTGGGAGATGTAGTTTAGACTTCAGTGCCTTTTGGACCAACAGCAGCAGTCTATTGTGAGTGACAGCCAATCCAGTCAAGAACTGGGAGGAACTCAAAGAAGTGCCAGGTTTTGTCGGTTGGAGTTTCAGTTGAGCTTTGGCAGTGAAGAAGGAAGGAGCCCTGTGCTTTTTCAGTGTGCAGTTTTAGTCAAAAAGCTGTGTAAGGCCCAGAGTTCAGTCTGCAGCTTGTGTAACAGCTTGTTAGGACTGAATCCGTCCTGTGAAAAGAATCAAAGGATCTCTGAAGAGTAGAAACCAGGCTCACCCTGTAGAAGACTGGAGGAATTGCTGAAAATTGCACTCGGTCTGTCAGGAACTGAATCTGCTGTGTGTTCTCCTGGGTATTGTGCAGTAATTGCGATCGGGATACAGATGCAGCCTGCCTGGTATAGTGCTTTCTTTTATATGGATGTGTGAAGAGGTTTGTGTACCTCAAGTGAGCCCTGCTGACATTGAAGGACCCTATCTTATTTGGAGGTCGTGAGTACTAATTCAGGGTGCTCCCTGTTGAATTGCCACATTAAATCCAAATGGAATTACTGTACTGCTGACTGTTTAATTCTCCTTTTCTCTGTGTGAAAAGGCCCCTACCAGCTGGTTTGGACTAGCCACTAGGGGCTTGGGTGCCCAGGGACAGTAACTGATAGGGATAGGCCTGTGCACAGAGCCATAGGTGAATTATTAGAGTGATAAGCTAATTAACCTGTTTCCCCTGTCCTTGTTATATCCCCCTAAATAAATCAGAGCTGCTTGTTTCAGCAAAGTTATACTGCCTGAGGTATTTGTCTATGTTAAAGTACTGTACTGTGATTGTTGCACTGTATCTCATTTCCAGGAGGTCCCAGTGCTGGAACCAGACCTGGGGGTAAGTGTATATACTGTGAAGGTAATTCTGATATATTTGTGGGCCACTGAGTGGGAAGAAAGAGTTGCAGTGTCCCAGAGGCTGTGACCAGTTAGTTTAACTATTGCAACCCGCCTCTGGGTGGAAGCACCCGCCATTGGATCCAGGCCCCTCAACCTGTTAGTGGCAAATCAGGCAGGGGTAGTAGCCCTGGGATAGCGCCATCTAGGGGTTACATCTTGGAGGCTCACCGCTGGGATTGTGTGTCCTCTAGTGGCCATATTCACGAACCACTGTTAAGAAAAAATGGGTACCCGACAGAGTGGCTGTGCACCGGCTGGTGGAGTGGTGTATTGGGAGGAGATCGACCCCCAAAATGCTATGCTTATCCTGGACATCCCCTGGGTATCAATACAGGACACTGTGCAGGGAGTACTGAAGGTGGAAGGTTTACAAAACCCTGTGGTGGTGGGTCGGCATGCTAATCTGCTCACCCACACTTTCCTGGCCTCCTAGTAGAGTTTAAGGATCCCATAGATAGCTCCAAAGTGCCACAGACCATTACTCCCAGAGGAGCCCTCACTGCTTGAAGTGATAACTAAGGACAGTAAAGACCGGGGAATGAGCCCACCACTATCTGAAACTTTTGAGGAGAAATTTGCTAAATGGTTGCTGGGGAAGGAAAACTGTGAGGACTTGAAGAAACTATTCTTGCCACCTGGGGGTGTTCCTCCCCAACACCCTCTCCCGGCCCAGTACCCGTAATGGTGGCTGAACCAATGCAGACTCCTATTTCTGCACCTGCCATTAGTCACGACTCTTACCGAAGGTTTAGGATCTCTCTCTGGCACCTCCCCCACCCCCAAGGGAGGATGACTGGGAGACCTGGATAGACTATGTTGCCCCCAAGTGCTAGAATGGCAATGCTCGAAGGCGAAAAGCCAAGAGGGTTAGTGAGAGCCTCTGAGGTCCTGCCTGGCTACCATCCGTGCTAAATGGGCCAGTAACCCTGAAGCGACTGCACAGGCCTATCTTGAGGCCTTGGAGAATGTGTATGGGAGCCCAGATTCTGATGAGGACCTATGGTGGAAGTAAATGCACAACAGTACCAAGGGAGTTGTTGTCTGTGTATGTCTCTCGGCTGGAAAAATTGTTGCAAGAATGCCTTAGAAAGGGTAGTTTGCCAGCGATTGAACTGGACCGAACCAGACTGGACAGAATCCTTAAGTCTGCCCCCTTCTCAGAACTGCTGTTGCTTCAGTTACGCCTGGCAAATCGACTGGAATCCCCACCCTCCTATAATGAGTTAATGAGAGAAATTCGAGGAGTTGAGAAAAGGCGACTCGGAGGGACCTGCACCAACAGCTGTGGCTACGACCAGTGACTGAGGGTGACCCATCAAGTGAAGTTCAGGGGCAGAGGTTGACAGTCAATGAGTGCTCTGACAAGGAAAAAGATATGCCACAATGGGCGAACTGTTGAGAGAGATCAGGAATTCAAAACAGTCCCTTTGATAAGCCCGCCTGCAAGTATGGGCCCTGACCTATATCCGACTGCATCTGCTATGGGGTGGGGTACTCACCCATGTATCTCCTGCTGATAACAGCTCCAAACTCAATTCCTTGACCATGGAAGTGGAGAAACTGACGATGTCTCAAATGCTTATCACCACATGACAGAGATGGCACCCAGGTTTCCAGTTAGTAATACCCCGCCTCTGGCTCCCAGTGGTGGCACCTCGCCAGCTCAAACTCCAGAAAGTATGTTTTGCTATAATTGTGGGAAGGATGGGCACATGAAAGGGAATGCCAGTCCCCAAAGACACTGACAAAGTTGCATATAGGCTACAAGGAGAGCCTTCAGAGAACAAATCAGTGGTTAAGAGGTGCACGACATGATCCCAGTGAGGGCACCAAAATGCTAATTCACGTCCTTTGTGGCGAGGTCAGTTGCCCAGGCCCCCACTACCGCCTCTCCAGACTGGTCCAGAATAGTGGGTCCCTCCATGGAGACCACTGTAAAGGTGAATGGAGTGTCTACAAGAGCTGTATTAGACAGTGGCTCCCAAGTGACAATTATGTTCCAGGATTGGTATCAGAAGCATTTGTCAGACGTACCCTTACAACCATTAGAAGGACTGCATGTATGGGGGTTAAGTGAGAAGGCCTACCCCTATTCCGGTATATCCAATTCGATTGTCTTCCCACCTGCGGCTGGAGTGGCCGAACAAGTGAGAGACCCCTAGCCTTAGTGTGTCCCCCACTGGACTGTATGATGGTGTCCCTTTGTTGATTGGAACAAATGCTCATATGTTCGGAAGGCTGGCACAGTTGTGTTATGAAAAACAGGGGTCAAAGACTAGTAGAGCTTTAAGAGTTCCGGCTTTAATTAAGAAGGCCTAGAGGCAAGAGAGATGCTGAAAAAACAGAACCAGAGGAACCGGTCGGAATTGTATGGAAGAAGGATCCTGAGTCTCTGATCCTGGCGCCAAATGCCCATTGTACTACAGGGAGAGTCCGTATCAGAAAGGATGTTAAGAATAAAATATTAATGTTGGATGCAGAGGATGGAAAGTTGCCAGATGGACTGCTGGTCAAGCCTAGTATTTTGCCACTAGAGCCCATGCTTATGCCAGAAGGGTAATGGTCCAAGTTCATAATGTGTCTGAAAGAGACATTCGGTAAACAGAGGTTGCATCCTGGCTAATGTGCATTGTGCAGACACTGCAGTGCTTCCCAGCAGCAAGAGTTCAAGGAAGAATGATAGAGTAACAGCCTGACTTGTTTGATTTGGCGACTCCCGCTGCCAGCTGAATGGAAAGTGAGGATCAGTAGAAGCTTGCCCAGAGAGACCAGGTGTTTTCTTTAAAGGAATGGGATGTAGGATGCGTGCAAGGAGCTGAGCACAATATCCGGCTGCATGAGAAAGACCATTTCGGTGAGAGGTCTCACGCCTGGCACCTGCTGACATAGATGATGTGAGCGGCATCTGCAAGAGATGTTAGCTGCTGGTGTAATACAAGAATCCAGAAGCCCTTATGCTTCCCCATTGTGGTAGTAAGGAAAAGAATGGAACAGTAAGGATTGTGTGGATTATCTACATCTTAAACGGCGGACTATCCTGATCAGTACACAATGCCCGCATTCAGGATGCTTTGGACTGCCTAAGCGGGAGCAAGTGGTTCTCTGTGCTGGATCTCGCAGTGGGTACTACCAGATCCTGATGGCCCCAGAGGACCGTGAGAAGACGGCCTTTATCTGTCCGCTTGGCTTCTGAATTCATGAGAGGATGCCTCAAGGGATTTCAGGTGCCCAGCCACTTTTCAACGATTGATGGGCGTGCAGTGGGGGACATGAACTTACTAGAGTGCCTGGTATACCTAGATGATGTTATTGTGTTTGGCAGCTCACTGGAGGAACATGAGAGCAGATTATTTTAAGGTATTGGACCGACTGGAGGACTTTGGCCTTAAACTGTCCATTGATAAGTGTCAATTTTTTCAAACATCAGTAAAGTATGGGGACACATAGTATCCACCGAGGAATAGAGACTCACCAAGCAAAGTTGAGGCCTTGACCACCTGGCCAGCCCAAAAATCTAAAAGAACTGCAAAGATTCCTGGGATTCTGTGGTTATTATCGGCGCTCATCAAGGACTATTCAAGAGTGATCCGCCTTTACTTAACCTTACTCAAGGGTATCCCCAACCCACAAAAATACCAAAAGTCAGCGTCCTCAAGACTGAAAGAGTGTATTTTCATCCGAGTGAAGTATTTGGGGCCAGCTGGACTCCTGATTGTGAGACTGCTTTTCATGAGATCATATATCAACTTACCCATGCTCCAGTGCTGGCCTATGCCGATCCAAGAAAACCTTACATCCTGCACACTGAAGCTAGCTTGCAGGGTTGGGGGCTGTGTTGTACCAAGAGCACGAGAATGGCCTGAGACCAGTGGCCTTTGCCAGTAGAAGCCTGACCCCATCCGAAAAGAACTATCCTGTACATAAGTTAGAGTTCCTAGCTTTGAAGTGGTATTGTTGACCAATTCCATGAGTACTTGTATGGGGCTAAAATACTAGTAAAAACTGACAATAATCCTTTGACCTATGTGCAGACCTCAAGCTAAGTTGGATGCCACTGGCCATAGGTGGCTTTCTGCATTATCTACATATGACTATGCTCGATACCGAGCAGGTCTGAAACCACATAGATGCTGTGCTCTCTCTCCCGAGGCCTGTTCCCCAGAATGATTGGGTCCGATTGCAGAACCTGACATTCGGCACTCTGCCGGAAGTTTGACAGGGAGGAACAAATGTCCACGGGCCAGTGGACTGCATGGTGGATTGCTTGGGCCTCTGAGAATTGCATACCTGCTGCTTATTGCCACTTTTCTGCAATAGACATTGGTGCACTGCCTCAGCTGGACAATGACAGTATTCAGTGAGGCTTAATCCGATCCCATGATCAAAGCAGCTTTAGAAGCCCTCTATGCAGGAAAAGATGTGTCCAAATTATGCTCCACTGATTTGAGAACTGCACTGTTATACAAAGAAGGTCCTAAGTTGAAACTGATCAATAAACTGTTATACAGAGAAACAGTAGACAGAGGGGACAAGTAGACAAACAACAACTAGCTGCCCACTGCCTTCGAGACTCAGTACTGAGGTCCTTGCACAACCACATGGGGCACCTTGGTATAGACAGAACACTTGACTTGGTGAGATCCAGATTCTATTGGCCTAAGATGGGGCTGATGTGGAGCAACACATTCGAACTTGTAGTCGCTGCTTACAGAGGAAAGCTTTGCCCCAGAGGGCTGCCCCCCTTGTTAACATCACCACCAGTGCACCCATGGAGCTGGTCTGTATTGATTTTCTGAGTTTGGAGTCAGATCAAAGAAATATCAGTAATGTGCTGGTGGTCACTGACCATTTCACGAAATATGCCCAAGCTTTCCCCACCAAAGACCAGAAAGCATCCACTGTGGCCAAAGTACTTGTAGAAAACTTTTTTGTTCACTATGGGGCTCCACAAAGAATCCATTCTGATCAAGGGAGAGACTTTGAGAGTCGTCTGATCAAAGAGATGCTTTCTCTGTGGGGAGTGCGAAAGTCCAGAACCACTCCTTACCACCCCAGGGGGACCCCACAGCCTGAACGCTTCAACCGCACTTTGCTAGATATGCTAGGCACCCTGCACCCAAAGGACAAGCCTAGATGGAGCCAACAAATTAGCACCTGGTACATGCTTATAACTGCACCAAAGTGATGCCACTGGATTCTCCCCTACCGCCTGATGTTTGGAAAAGAAGCTCGACTACCAGTAGATGTGTGTTTTGGGGTCTCTCCTGATGGGGTTCAAGCTGACAACTATTTACAGTATGTGAAAAGTTAAAGGCCCAGCTAACTCATGCGTACTAACTGGCTCAAACCATGGCTGCCAAAAGAAATTCACCAACAAAGAAAGGTATGATAAAAAGGTGAAAGCACAGGAACTCCAGGAGGGAGATCGGGTATTAAGAAATCTGGGACTGCATGGCAAGCACAAGATTGCTGACAGATGGCACCATCTCCCTCACATTGTAGTGGGCAAACTAGATGATCTGCCAGTGTACAAAGTAAGGCCTGAGAATAATTCAAAAGATGTAAAACAATGCATAGAAATCATTTACTGCCCATTGGACAAATCTTGATTGAGTCTGAGCCCCTAGAAGATGCCCCCTCTGGACCAGTGACTAGAGCTGCTGCTAAGAAAGATCAAGAAAGTCTGCACCTACAGAAGCAAAGTTAAAGTGTTCCCTCCACAAGTCCCAGTTGAGCATGACTGTCAGTCCATATTGGAAGAAAGTGAGAGTGACTTTGAATACTATCCTTCTTACGAACTGAGTCAATTGTTTCGGGCAACCCCTAGTCAATACTGGAGATGAAGCTGGGCCTTCTGGACTGTCTAAGCCCCCAGCTTCATCCCTGGAGCCAATGCTCCCAGAAAGTGAAGTGCAAAGCATCAGATCAGATGAAATGGAATCATTGTGCATGGTTGAACTGTTTGAGCTTTCAGGGAGGAAAATGATAGATTGGGGCAGACTGGTGATACACGAACAAGAAGAGTATTTTGAGTGCCCTGACAGTCCACTGCCAGTGTCCAAAAGCTCTCATGTGAGCCAAATGTTGTGGACTCAGAAACTGTAACTCCTGGAGCTGAAAGTGCCCCAAGTTCTAGCCTCTCTACCCCCAGGAGACTCCCTGACAAGTGAGGACAATGCTGAAAATGAGGCTCAGAGTGCAGAGACTGTAACAGTTCCCCCTAGAAAGACTGGTCGAGCTGTAAAGCCTGTGGTGCCCCTCAGTTATGATTCACTTGGGAGGCCTGTGGACTTGCCTCTCAATGTTGTCCATAAAGGAGTGTATGTGTCCCCGAGCTCATTGCCCAAACTGAGCATCAGTGCTAACTCCAAGTTACTTGTGTTGCCCTCTAAGTATTGTACCTTTCCCCGTCCAGCCCCAAGGTAACTGATAGGGAAGGGCCCCCTCTCTTCAGGTTTCATGTACAAGAGGTAATAACTTGAGTTATGGTACAATGTGTATGTAATACTGTGTAAAGAGTGACGACTGCAATATTTCAGAAATGTGTTCTTGGTAAAATGATATATTGACTGATGATTACACGCACGAGCCTAGTGCAAATGTATATAGGTTGCAGTTGAAACTTATGGTACTTGCTTGACGCTGACGCCAAGCTTTCCCAGGCCAGGAAGGGTGTAACCCCTGCAAATGGGGGTTCCCAAAAGACTTCCAGGAGCTTGCTTGAATGTTCCAAGCCTGAATGGTGTTTGGCATTTAAGCCATTTATCAGTGAGTGTTTTAGAACCCCTGGTACTGTCTCTCTTTAAGAGCTGTCTGCTTGCAGACATAATTAGTTTGTATGGGGACTGTGTGTTTCTTTGATTGAGTACCACTCAAGCTGCTGCCAATTCACTTCATTTTTGCAGTCACTAGGAGTGCAAAAGGAACCTATCTGAAAGATGTAACTGTTTGCCAGAAATTATTTAGAGTAATAATGAAATTACAGTTTGTCTAACCTGCTTTCTTTGCAGTCAGAACTGTGTCTGCTAGTTCCCATTCTAGTTTTGAACTGCTGAACTGGACCAATCAGTGTGGGTAAGCTAGCTCTAAAATGGTGCATTGGACGAATCAGAACTTGGACTCATAATCTGAGCCAGCCACAAGAGGATTGTATGGGCAGTGACTCTGGGAGATGTAGTTTAGACTTCAGTGCCTTTTTGGACCAACAGCAGCAGCCTATTGTGAGTGACAGCCAATCCAGTCAAGAACTGGGAGGAACTCAAAGGAAGTGCCCGTTTTTCGGTTGGAGTTTCAGTTGAGCTTTGGCAGTGAAGAAGGAAGGAGCCCTGTGCTTTTTCAGCGTGCAGTTTTAGTCAAAAACGTGTGTAAGGCCCAGAGTTCCGGTCTGCAGCTTGTGTAACAGCTTGTTAGGACTGAACTGGCCCTGTGAAAAGAATCAAAGGATCTCTGAAGAGTAGAAACCAGGCTCACCCTGTAGAAGACTGGAGGAATTGCTGAAAATTGCACTCGGTCTGTCAGGAACTGAATCTGCTGTGTGTTCTCCCGGTATTGTGCAGTAATTGCGATCGGGATACAGATGCAGCCTGCCTGGTATAGTGCTTTCTTTTATATGGATGTGTGAAGAGGTTTGTGTACCTCAAGTGAGCCCTGCTGACATTGAAGGACCCTATCTTATTTGGAGGTTGTGAGTACTAATTCAGGGTCACTCCTGTTGAATTGCCACATTAAATCCAAATGGAATTACTGTACTGCTGACTGTTTAATTCTCCTTCTCTCTGTGTGAAAAGGCCCCTACCAGCTGCCACGGTTTGACTAGCCACTAGGGCTTGGGCACCCAGGGACAGTAACTGATAGGGATAGGCCTGTGCACAGAGCCATAGGTAGATTATTAGAGTGATAAGCTAATTAACCTGATTTCCCTGTCCTTGTTATATCCCCTAAATAAATCAGAGCTGCTTGTTTCAGCAAAGTTATACTGCCTGAGGTATTTGTTCATGTTAAAGTACTGTACTGTGATTGTTGCACTGTATCTCATTTCACAAGAGGTCCCAGTGCTGGAACCAGACCTGGGGTAAGTGTATACTGTGAAGGTAATCTGATATATTGTGTGGGCCACTAGTGGGAAGAAAGGGGGGTTGCAGTGTCCCAGAGGGCTGTGACCAAGTTAGTTTAACTATTGCAAACCCTGACCTCTGGGTGGAGGCACCCGCCATTTGATCCAGGCCCCTCAACCTGTTAGTGGCAAATCAGGCAGGAGTAGTAGCCCCTGGGATAGCGCCATCTAGGGGTTACATAAATATTTTTCCAGTGTGCTGAACCATTTTTTTGTTTGTTCTTGTTGAAGAGCTGGCAAGCTCTTGGCTTGTGTACCGCTGCCCTATGCACACACTTTCCTTTTGAACTTCCGTGTAGCACTTGAAGGGTAAAGGCAGGCCTTGAGAGGTGCTCCATCCTGGTCCTCAGCTAGGAAATAGGGTGCCTGGGCATTTTTGCTTTTGTGACTTCTGACTCAGCGAGGGGTCCATGATGTGAACATTCATTCCTCTCTTCTTTCCCTTTCCCTTTTCCTACAAAGGGGTGAGACAAGCTGAACCTAGTGCACCTCAGAGAGATCCTGGTCCAGGGTGGTAAATCCTAAGTGCTTCAGAGACACAGCAGTACCATAGAGTGACAGAAACCTTTGAAGGGACCCTGTCTTTACTCCATCCTCTGGGCATGGGAAGGGCCCTCCTCTGGTCAAATGAAACTTCAGGAGAAGATCAGTGTAACCTTGCCTGGATGGGGAGTAAACCATCAAACCTACCCGACAGGCATCAGTGAGTAGTCGTGGACCTCATCTTAAATGAGGTCAATGAAGGGTCTATACATTTCCACTTCCCGTAAGGACACAAGGAACACAGCAACATGAGACTTCCCCTCTATAAGCAATTCTAGGAGTCATAAATGGTACCATAGTAAGGAAATCATCTCTGTAAAAATATGTGTGCATGTAATTGTTTCATCTGGGTGAGGTGCCTGGCAAGCGACAGGGTCAGTTTAAATTTTCTCTGATGGCAGGCCAGGTGATGATGGAGTCTGTTGCAAGAGAAAGGTCACTAAGATCAGTAAACATGATGTAGGAAGGCATATGTGGCTGAACCTACTTGTGCAAAAGTTATGAAAGCCATAAGCTGGTTCCAGGATTATACTGAATGACATAAATGCTATGTGCTGGCATATGCAGTCCCCAGGGTAGTGTCTTACCCTGTCTGGGAAGAGCGCCACTGCATACCTGTCTTGTTGGAAGTAGCAACCACAGGATCCCATAATGGGAGATAGGTGAATTAATTTGTGACTATCTATGCAGCAGTGTTCTTCCGAAGCAAAGGGCTTAGATCTGTTGTACTTTCCCAAATTAATGTAGGAAAGTGAGCCAGTAACACAGAACAGCCCTAACAGAATGTTTACTATCTGTGGTTAATAAATATTGACCTGCTTGATCCCAGCTCCTGGCATGGACAATCTGTTTCTGAGTGTCCCAAGTCAGTGGTGTCCCTGAGGTTGTCATGACTCTGGTCCCCATTTCCCAAAGTCATGGTTGAGTGGAGAGGGATGCAAGTTTTTGGTGTATGTGCCCTCCTATGGAAAAGAGTCCCATCATATGCTCTTAGACATGGGGAATGTAGTAGGGATGATGTGGTCAGAACACTAAAGGTTGGAAATCTTGTGGGTAACAATAATCATAACAGGATTGAATCTGAGGTGACGGGGTAAGCTACTTCACAAATGTAAGGCCAGACAGTAAACTTTAAGAGAGCTGATTTTGATATGCTGGGAAAGCTACTGTAGTTGTAGTTAAGTTACAAATACACTACTGAACAAGAGTGCTAGTGCTAAGTGGGAGAGATTGAAACAAAATATAAAAGAGTCAGTGACTAGATGTCTCCCCATGTTCAACAAGGGCAAGAGGGCTGGGCACAGTACTCCATGGTTATCGAAGAACTTAATAGGAAGGGTGCATGATACGAGACTGTATAGGGAAGAATACTGATGACAGAGTGACCTGAGTAGAGTATAGGGCACACAGAAGAAATGCATGGGCAAGATTGCCTAGACCAAGGCTGATCTGGAATGCAAATCAAGCAAGGGATCAAGGAGAATAATACATCCTTTTTTGAAAGGAGTTAGGGATATGTAAAGCGGGGCTGCTACTTATTGGAAGGGGAGAAAACATTGAGCGAGATGGGGGATTAACAGAGGCACTAAGCAAGTACTTTGTGTCAGAATCCATCCAGAAAGTCACAGGGTATGGACAGCTGGGGTGAAAGTTATAGAAAATGTACTGCTCAAACAAAACATAATGCTAATAACAGTAGCAGCAGTTGATCTGGCATGTTTTTTTTCCAAAATCTCTGGATATCTGTAAGGAGATTGGCACAAGATTGCCCATAGCACAGGCGTTCTCAGAGTCCTTTTCCTCTACATGAAGTATCTACAGAGAATGTTGGGTGCTAACATGCTGAATCAACTTCTACTACTATACATAGTAATTATTTGATACATGTAAATATCTAAAGGGTGAGAATTTGGAATAATCCCATCCTCCTTATGATATCCAGACAAAGGCAATATGCAAGCAATAATATCCGACAGGGTGGATGGTATTGGACTATACTGGACTGCTCAGGGGTGTAATGAGGCCCAGTGTCTCAGGCAGAAGGCCTTATAGTCCCAAGAAGGTCTTGTATAGCCCATACTACCCACCCAGAGGGTATTACTGCACTTAGAAAATGGGATTTGGGTTGTATTTTAAGAAAAAAGAAATTTAAGATTCAAAAAATCAGTTTAAATAATTTATATCAATAATACATTTTTGGCAAAGTTGCCCCTCTACTGTTGGTTTTCACTGTAACGGGCACTGTAAGTGTGCTATGCTGTTTACCCCCCTTCCCCAAGGAGTTTGTCCCCTTGCTGCTTCCTTGTCTCTCTCTTGTTTCCTTGCAGTTGATAGCTACTGTCAGTGAGAGTGATGGCATAGTGGATATTTGGGATGTATTGCAAGAGTATCACTGAAACATGAGACCAGTGGTACTTTCTTAGATGTGGCTGCTGCAGATGGAGTTGCACTACCAGCTTGCAGCAATAGTGAAAGTGGGCAGCTGGAGGTCAGGAATATGAGTAGCACTGAGAGATATGAATGGGGGGTTGCAATCTGGCAGTAAAATAAATGCTAAACCTGTTAAAGCTGGTAAATATTGCAATCTGTTATACTTTTGATACCTGGTTGTAAGCAGGTACAGAGTCAATCTCACTAAGGAAGAAAAAAACATGTTGGTTCAAAGATTTCCAAACTGGACATGTTGATATTTTTGGTCGAAGGGCAGGTTGGCATGGGAGTAGTTATTTTCTGGTCTCTGCTGGCACATAAATGTACCCCTTGCCAGGAGTCTCAGCTAATCAGAGGCTAGGAAATTGCTTGCCCATTTTCTAATGGAGTTTAAAGTGACTCCTGCTGGGCTTCCTAATGGCCCAGTAAGTACTACATTGTGCACGGATGCTGGCAACCTGGGTTCAGGAGTGGACTCAGGAGAAAGTCAGACATGTTGGGAAAGCAAGCTGCCACTTAGCAGCTCTCCCAGATGGGCTGGGCTGATGCCAAGTTCTGCTGCTGCAGTGACCCTAGTGGTGAGCCAGTGGGCTTCCGTCCTCTGAATTGTGATTCTTGCTGGGCCCCTTGCTTATACCCTTTAGGACTCTTTACAGACATGGACAGTGCCAGTGGACTGGAAACAGATAATTTCACCTGCTTCTTAGGGGTGGGTGAAACTGCGATTTCTCTGCTGACATCTAATTTTGCTAGAAGTAGAGAAAACAACCACTGACTACCGCATTTCATAGAGTTTCTTACACAGCAAAGATGTTTCTAACAAATCTACAAAAACCCTCTGTGAGATGAACCAAAAGGTCCTGCAACAAGGGAAAATAGTAATTTGCAGATTTTTTTTCTATAGTTCATTGGAGAATGGGGGGATGGAAGGGTTAAACATTAACTTATAGTTCCGCCATCATGTGATACAGTATTCTGGGACTTACCTCACAGTTACTCAGTGTCTGTTTAGAAGCAGCTTGCTTTTCAGACAGAGAAGCTGTGTCTTGGACTCTGCAGATATGTCAACATACTGTAAAGCTGTTATAAAACTCTGAAAACCATAAAACACCTACAAGTTGAACTTATTTACTGGGGAACTTATTTTTGAACAAACTTGACATTACTTTTATTGAGTTTGTGTTTTTTTTGGATCTTCAGTTATTTTACTTGAAAATTTGAAAGAGATGACTTATAGGCCCTATAGCCTGCTGTGTAGTGTGACTGGGTGGCTTGCCTTTCAGTGCAACAAACTGCTGCTTTGCATAGTGTATTTTTTCTATTATTTTAATCATGATTGCACAAAATGTAAACTTGTTGCTGCATGTATTTTCTATAATGCAGTTGTTTGAGCTGTAGTCATGCTGTGCTTCTAATCCTGCATGTGCCCGTCATTCAGGCACACACATACAGTAGATAAGCGCAGTGTGGCAGTGCACCACGGTGCATGTGTTTCCTATATAGGATTATTGGGGTAGTTACTGCCAGCCAATACTGCAGCCTAGAAAAAGTCCATGTTCTTTATTTACCAGATTTAAGTCTCCTATTTTTTTTTACTCCACATATAGGCATTTTGCCTGTCCCAGTAGCATACTGTAGAAGGAATCTACATAACTGTTTTAAAACCAGATTTAAGTCTCTTAAAGTTGTCTGATGCCATACAGATGTGTATTGTCCTGCTGGGTATATGCAGTATATGGTACACTAGCTGCTGATCAGTTTTGCAGCCAGCAGCATAGAGGGAATACCTGTACCTGTTTAAATACCAAGTTTAAGTCTCCAATTTTTCTGACTCCGCATAGCAGTGGGTTCTCTGTTTCAGCGGCATAGAGAATACCTGTACCTGTTTAAATACCAAGTTTAAGTCTCCAATTTTTCCAACTCCACATAGCAGTGGGTTCCCTGTTTCAGCAGCATAGAGGGAATTTGCATACCTGTTTAAATACCAGATTTAAATTTCCAAAAGTTTCTTGATTCCACATACTGGTGTTTTGTCCAGTAATAACAGTATAAAGAAAATCTCCTTCCTTCTTTGAATGCCAGATTTAAGCCTTCTCAATTTTTTGACTTCACATATGGATGTGCCTATGGGACATATATATCTGCTGATCATTGTTGCAACCAGCAGCATAGAGGGAATCCCTGTACCTTTTAAAATACCAGGTTTAAGTCTTGAAAATGTTCTGACTAAAGCTATGTGCATTTTATCTGTCAAAGTAATATAGAGCAAATCTGTGTAACTGTTAAAATATTAGATTTACAGTAAGTCTCCTAAATTTTTATGACTCCACATATGGCTCTTTTGTCCCATCCAAGCAGCACAGAGTGAATCTGCATAGCTCTTAAAACACCAGATTAAAGTCTCCTTACATTTTCTAACTCTCATACAGGCATTTTGTCCTGTCCCAGTAGCATAGAGATAATCACCATACCTTAGGAAACCATTTTTAAAGCCTTGTCCTCACTCCAAAAATACTGTGGCATGGTTGCTGAAACACATCTGCCTACTGCCTGCAGCTTTTCTCCTATACAAAGTCTCCAGTTCTAGGCTCAGAATTGATCAGTCTGACTTCGGTAGTGGAAAAGTTAATGGAGTCACTGCTGAAGTAAAGGATTATGGAATATCTTGAATACAGTGGGTTACGAGATTTGAGGCAGTATGGATCCACAGGGGCAACAGAGGGTGGTGGTGGTAAATGGTGTTCACTCAGAGGGAGGGAGGGTGACTAGTGGGGTGCCTCATGGATCAGTGGAGGGTCCAGTCCTCTTTAATGTCTTTATGAGTGACATGGTGGAGGAGCTGGAAGGTAAGGTCTGCCTCTTTGCGAATCACACTAAAATCTTCAACAGGTCTGACACTCTGGGAGTGGTATAAAACATGGCAGAGACTTGAGAAACTCAAGGAATGGTCAAGGGATGGCAGCTGGTTTCAGCACAAAACATAGCAAGGCAATGCACTTGGGGCACAGAAACCGAGGGCAGAGCACAAAATGAGATGAGTGGTATGGACAACCACCAAAACAGGAAAGAGACCTGGGGGTGATCATATCAGATAACCTAAAGGTGGTCAGGCAGTGGGACAAGGCAATTGGGAGGGCAAGTGGGATACTGGGGTGCATAAGAAAGGGCATCACCAGCAGAAGGGGGGCTGATATTGTCCCTGTATACTTTGCTAGTAAAACCCAACCTAGAGTAAAGTGTCCAGTTCTGGAGACCACATCTCTGGAAGGACAGATAGAGTGGAGGCGGTCCAGAGGAGAGCAACTAAAATGATGCAGGGTCTGCACCAGAAGCCCTATGAGGAGAGATTTAAGGACCTAAATATGCACATCCTAGAAGATAGGATAGAGATGGTGGGTATGATAGAGACCTTTAAATACTTCACAGGGTTAAATAAGGTACAGGAGGAAGTATTTTTTTCAGAAAAAGGTGCTCAAGGACAAGGGGGTAAGATAAGAAGGTGGACGGGGATAGATTCAGAAGAGATGAAGGGAAGTACTTCTTCACAAAAAGAGTGGTCTTCCAGCAGAGGTGGTAGGGGTGAAAACAGTGATAGGGTTCAAGAATGCATGGAACAGGCATAAGGAATCTTAGGAAAGGGAAGGGAAGGGAGGGAGAATGGGATGGATGTCAAGTAGGAACTGCAGTGATACTATAGGCAGGGAAACATTATCATACTAGGTGGGTCAAGCAGTCCTTATCTGCCAGAAATCTCTATATTTCTATGTAATGGCTAGAGCAATGAGGAAGGTTCACTAGTGCTGCAGCATCAGTTGTGATGGCTGACTGCTTTCAAGTGCTGTCACTACACAGATCAGATTGCAGTGGTCACCGGTTTGTGACTATGGGTGCTCTGTGCAGAGGAGCCTTTGAAGTGCCATAAGTCATTGAGTGGCAGAGCAAAGACAGCTGTGGTGGTGACAGCAGAAGCAAGCTTCTGGGTCACTAAGAGGCTGTTCTAGCCTTAGTACAAGTGACTCTGGAGGAGGTAAGAGAGGTGATTGGCACCAGTGGAAGGAAACAGACCCCCACAGGGTAGCTCTGAAGGACTGAGTCCAGGTTAGGGGAAGACAGATGGAGACTACTAAATGAGTGCCTTCCAAAGAAGCAGAGCGATCTTATACAGTTGCAGATGCCTCAGTGGTCTGGTGGCATGCTGCATCACTCAGATAGGTCTGTGTTGGGTGTATTCCTCTTCTTCAGGTTTTCTGAGTTCCACATCTCTCCTCCCACACACGTAGACATAGTGACTAGAGAAAGGATGAGCATGTGCATCTCCACTAAATCCCAAAATTAATTAAGGTAGTTAGAGGTCACCTTGGGTAATAGTTAAGACATGTGTCATCCATACAAGGGAGCAGGGGATTTGCAGATCAACCTGATGGAAATGAGCCAGGGAGTGGTGGAGCAACCAGGTGGCAGTGCAGTGCATGCAGTATGATGGTGAGGAATGATGCCATGGATACCAGGAACTACCTCTAAATCTAAACACATGGGGCTATCACAATAAGAAAAGAGCATTCTAGATGGCTGCAGCCCTTTTGTTAAAAGTGCTAGATCTGTGTCTTGACAGGACTGTTGGAAGTAAAGGGTCAGTTTGTGGGATTTTGGACACAGTCCGATCCCTTCTGAAGATTTCTGAAACAGTTCTTGAACTGCTCCATTTATGCATGTTTCTACAACTGGCTTTTGCATTGTATAATGTTGTGCAGTATATAAGTTGCTCTGCCCATGAGGTGTCTACCACCTTGTAAGACCATAAAGTATTGCCTTTCCTTCTCTATTAACAATTCATTAATAAATGCGTATTTTCCTTATTGCAAAATGTGTTTGTGGTTAAAGTTAGAGGTTCCCCTTTGCCTGCTTACATTTGTTTGAACAATAACCTAATGTGTCGCAATCTTTGCAGCATGTTCATTTATCACCCTCACATTGGCTGAAACATTTTGTACAACTCTTACTATGACAGCCTCCACTTCAAACCCCTTTTATGTTGCTCTTACAAATTTGTATCCATGTTTTGAGTGGCTCCTAAAAGCTTTAAATTAGTTTCAATTACCTCATATAGTGAGAGGGCTACCTTTGGACCCACAGATCAAGTCTGTTGTTTTTGAATAGTGCCTGCCGTCATTTTAAAGGATAGTGAAGCTTTGTGATTGGTTCGTCAGCTAGTAGCTGCCACCACAGTATCTTCCAGAGTACTGGCAACAACCTGACTTAGGCAACAGCTGGCAAAAAAGTAACCTAATGACACAAACTCAGAGAAAGTTCAAGTGAAGTACTTTATCAGAATTAATTGTGTAATTACAGTGCTACATGACTTCACAAGCATGAGTTTTGTTAGAAAGGCATACTCACTGTTATATAGGAACAATCAGCAATAAGAGCTCCACACCCAAGTGTGGGACTGGTTCCAATTTGCACTTTGTGTGCAAACACATTTTTTTGCTTATTGTTTACTGTAGTTTACTAGATTGTATCAGACTAATTTTGCTTGCTTCAATGCTAACATTTTCTGTAACTACAAATTCTAGAATCCTATGCAGCTGACATCAAAACAGGGCTGCATCGCTGGGAGACTAAATAGTTTGCAGCACATGTTAGAGTTTATATAAACTCTGGGACTAGATTCACAAAAAAAATCGCTAAGTGCAGTGCAACATTTTGTGTTGCCTTGCAGTTAGCTCAGGTGTCCAAAAGTGGTATTCACAGTCGGATGAGTCACCACGCTGTCCTACTGTGAATGAGAGCCAGGATGATGCAGCATTAACTCCCTTACCACTACCTCCAATTCCACCAGCACATCCCAGATATGTATCTGGAAGAATGGCCCTGCAACGAATAGAGCAGGTGTGTTTCAGAATTCACAAAAGCAGACATGTAAGTGAGCCCATTGGGCATGCAAGGTGCTATGTGACTATTTGCATGGCCATTATGGGCCCTTTTACATGGGCTGCAATGGACATTAGCATGTCCCCCTGTCAATCGTGGGCACAAGAAAAATAAAAGAATAGTCCCTGGTTCCAGTGCCCCCCCATGATCTCTGATTGCCTGACCCTTATGACATTATTAGTTTCCCTGGCATCTAGTGGTCCCCCCTCCCCAATCTCTGATCACTGGCATGTTTTGACAGGAAGAGCATCCCCAGTGGTAGTGGTTCCCTCTCCCCTGATTGCTGATGAATATATGAAAAATTACCCCTGGTGTGTAATGTAACCCTCCCCCCACATCCTGATCCCTTATATAATAAAGTGAAACATTTTCATGGTGGTCTAGTGGCACCCTTCCTTATCTCTGATTCCCTGTATAGTGAATGCCAACCTTTCCCTGGTAGTCTAGTGAACCCCCTACCCTGGCAGGTGGTGAACCACCACCTATTCCCCCATCCTGACCCCAGCAGGCAACCAGGACAGCTCTCTCTCTCTCCCCACAGCTGGCCACCCACTGAGCTGTCACTGAGCACGTTCTGTATACTATACATGTTTGCTGACAGCTCAGTAGGTGGCCAGCCATGGTGGAGAGGAGGAGCTGTCGGTCAGTGACTGGGAGTCAGGATGGGGAGGCAGGGTGGTGGGTCAACACCACCAGGGTGAGGGGTCCACAAGACCACTCAGGGAAAGGCTGACATTCACTATACAGGGGATCAGGGATGGGAGGAGGCTAGACCATCGGGAAATGTTTCACTGTACTCTAAAGAGAATCAGGATAAAGAAACACAATGGACACCATGGGGCAAATTTTGATATATATTGGGCAGGTAACTGGGTGCGGAAAGGGTCCACTGGACACCACAGAATTTTCTTTTATTTCTTGGGTGGGTAATCGGGTGGAGGGAAGTACCGCTAGCCAAAAGGGAATGGGTTTTTCTATGTCAGGCTAGGTATCAGGTGGGAGGAGGGACCACTAGCCACCAGTGAAACATTTTTCAGTTTACTTGGGCCAATGAACAGAGATCAGCAGGGAGAGGGACCATTAGATGCTAGAGTAACCATTAATGTCATAATGGGCCAGAGATTGGCTTTCAGGGAGGGTACCACTAAATGCCAGGGAAACTATTACTGTCATAACCGCCAGTGATGAGGGAGATGGGGACCACTACCACCAGGGACACACTTCATATCAAAATGAGCTGGCAGTCACAGACTGGGGGGAATTACTAGACACCAGTGAAACTATTACTGTCATAACAGACCAGTGAGCAACGATCACTTGGGGAGGGGGATGACTAGATACAAGGGAAACTATTGATGTCATAATAGGCTGGCTATTGGCAATCACTTGGGGAGGAGGGATCACTAGGCACCAGGGAGACTATTACTGTCTTAACAGGTCAGTGATTGGGTAGAGGGTACCATTAGACACCAGGAAAACTATTGCTGTTAAAATGGGCCACCAGGCCAGTGATCAGAGGTCAGGGGAGAGAGGACCACTACCACCAGGGAAAATCTTCATGTCATAATGGGCCAGTGATTAGAGATCAATGGAGAAGACTACCACCAAGGATACAGTTAATGTCTGAATGAGTCGGCAATCTAAGATCATGGGGAGGTAGGAATGACTGCCACCAGGAAGAGTGTTTTGTTTGCTTGGGCCAGCAATCTGTGATTAGCAGGGAGGGACCACTGCAGTATCTCTGCCTTCCACTAGTGTTACATGTGTTTAAGGCAAGGTCTCGGTCAGTGATATTTGCTCCTTGCAAGGGGGCCCTGCAAGAGGTCCTTGCATGGTACAAATGCCTTGTGAATTGGACAGTACTGATATTCACATCCCCTCCCCTTATTTGCATTGTGGCCCCCGTCATGCTTTTCCCTGATCCAAACCTGGTTTGAGCATGCAAAACTGAAATTTGTTGCAAAACCTGGTTTGTGCCATGTGTAACACTTGGTCCCCACACTCTTATTGGCAACACACTGTGCACTGCTGACCATACACATTATGCTACATGCTATGTTATACATAATTATTACTAACATATAGGGCATTGGTACTTACCATACAAGAGTAAGTCACCAGGGACATAATAATGATTATTGCCAATATTATCACTGCTAAATAATGCATAGCAAGTATTGTACTGAGAATACACTTATGTGCGCTCTGTAATTCTTCTGAGAAGTCATTGTATAGCCTACACTGCCATTATGCGGATTTATGTAACACCACACTTATTTTCTGTTTTATGTATAAGTCTTTGCTCTCATTTTTGCTGATTTTACACATTTTGTGTATCTTCAGATAATGCTGTGGAACCACCTAACTTTTTACCAATAGGGCTTGTTTCATGTATGTAGTCCATTTACGGAAGTAATAGTTACCATGGTTATTATCAGAATATATAAATAACTGCATTATGTTTTTCCCCTGAGATCATCTTCATTCCCAGAGGGTAGTGGGAAACTCTGTCTCCCAGTGCCTATAGCGGTAAGACTCTGATTAGGGCAAATATCTGATTTGTGTAATAAACAAGTTTATTACCAAATAGGCCACTTGTCTTTCGTTTCTTTTGCTGGTTTATTACTACCAAGAACCTGAGCAGGGTTTGACACCTGGACATTACTGGCGATCATGGCAAGTGGTCTAAATTACAGAGATTCACTGTCTGCTGGCTTTTCCTTAGTGGGTTGTAGGTCGGTTGTACACGCCTATACCGCCTTGCCAGAATTTTTTAACTCCATAGTCTTCGTAAAGCCTGGCTGCTTACTGGGCAGGTTGATGCCATCTCACCTTGTTCAATGGCAGTTTTGAGTGGCAGGATTGTGAGACTGCAGACACCAGCTGTCTGTTTGGTTCAACCACTGTGAATCGATACACAGCAGGGTAACCACCTGTTAGGTCCATTTTGGGTTTCCCAAACTTTTCAACTACATTCAATATCTGCACAGATCTGAAACTCGATGTCTCTAACTTTCTTACATCTGATGGAGGCTGCAGCGATTTCGCGCTGGATGTGAATCAATCTGATAACCCCGTACTGGAATCTCAACCCAGTACTCAGAGAAGAGACAAACAACCAAATTGCATGATGCTAAAGGGCTTTTGGCCATGGCTCTTTATGCTGCTTTGGAAGCCTCTGAATTGAGGTTTCAATCCCTCAAACTGCAAAACTCAGCTCTGAAGAAAGAGATGAACTTGCAAGCATCTGAATGTTTAAGGAAAGAGCAGAGACTGGAAAAGAACTTCAGTCATTGCGTAGTAAGAACAATACTCTTTTGCACTGTGCGGTACAGAATAATGGTCTTAAGTTATGCATGTTGAGAAAAGAATGTGATAGGCTGAAGCAGGATAGACCCGGAGCCATCATTGTCAGTCAGAATCATGAGCTGCAATTTACAGCAGTTGCAATCAGTTGCAAATGCCTTGAATAGCAGCCACAATTGAGAAACAGTTGTATTTGCATTAAGTCAACAATTCTGACATGACTAAACTTGCTAGCCTGACACTCAAAACTCATCTGGGATGTCTCCTTTTAAAATGTACATGGGGTGAACATTTCTTTAGCTTCTCTACAAATTTTTACCCTGGCTCATTGGTGCCAACCATCCGACAATGAGATGAGTAATGAGAGGGGGAGAAGGATCCAAGTTGTGGGCACTGTCTGTGAATGCATGAGGCAGGTGGGAGTCCATTCCGGTAGGAAGCAGGCAGCGTCGAGTGAAGTCTACGAGAAGCGCAGTGTACTGTGTGGAAGTACTAGCGCAGTCGTCTTCTTAAAATTAATTTAAATCTATTAAGTGCCTAAGCAGTTAAGTGTCCATAGTCCAGTCCACAGTGTCAGTGAAGAATCAGATTGACTGTCTTTTCTGGTGTCTGTACACAGAGGGAGGTGAGCGTCTGCTGCAAAGTCAGGGGAGCCAAGTCATTACCATCCCCAAAGAGTCAGTCATCAATGATGTCAGTTGAGGATGGAGAGAATGAGCCAAGGAGAGAGCTCAGAGGCCCAGAGGGACACTCAGGAGACCAATCTCCATCTGAGAAACCAGAGAAGAGACAGCGGCTGTAGACCCACTGGTCTGGCCAGGAGTAACAAGGGAGAACCATGGAGTAGCGGACCATGGAGCTGTGAGTCTGACAGGTGTGCGGAGAGTGCACCATGGCGAGCAGGTCAGGAAGCGTGCAGGCAGGGATGAGGAGGACATGCCCAAGCCATTAGGCCAGCTAGACTTCTTGGACAGTGGCACAGTGACTGACTGACTCTGGAGGAGTGAGAAATCAGACACAGAGTCGAGTCTGAGTAAGAAACACCAGTCGGGCACTCTGGGGGGAGCATAATAATTACAGTACTGGTCCCCGGGCTGCCCTAACTAGTGCAGTAGGTGCCTTAATGTGTGGTAGGCTGTGCTGGCCTATTAGACCTAGACCTCTCTGGGGAGGGAAGGAGCATGTTTGATTTGTCAATGACTTGAATGAAGTCAGGCAGCAGGTGCAGACCCTACTACCCTATCTAGGCCTACCAGGAGTCTATTGGATCAGCACACACAGCTGTGCAAAAGAAAAACTGCATACAAGCAGCAGCAGCAGAATGAAGAGACCACTCAGCAGTAGCTGCCTTGGCCCCTCTTCAATCCTGTGAGACAATAACTGGCAAGCATCAAAACTAAGTGAAATGTTTTGATAAATTAATGCTGAGATGATGTTTTGGATGGACAGACTGAGTTGGATTTCTGCCTGGGGCTTAGGCAGTGCAGGATTAGCAATGCATATATTTAAAAGAAAAGAAGCAGTACTACTGTTTGTCATATAAGGGATTTGATTTAAATTTCAGCCATTTAGATGTGTTTTTTTTTGGGAGGGGAGGCAACCGGCTGAGGGTAGGGCAAGTGGTGTAAGTCTGACATGGACTGAAGCATCCTGACATGGGAGCTGTAGTTATATTTCTTGCACACCAATTATTTATATTCTACATGTACAACAATGATCCAGATTGCCATGTTACTTGCCTTTTTAACAGCTCAAGTAAGCATGCCTTGGCTCACTGAGCTGTGCTAGCCTGGTAACCTGGCTGGCCTGCACTGCTGCTGCTCAGCTGGTGTCATCTGGACAGTGTGTGACTCCTGGACTTGATGGTGTGTATGTGCAAAGGAAAGTGAGAATATGGGGATTCACTGATTCAGGGCAGGGGTGTAGTAGTCTATTGCAGCATCCCACACGGGGTATAAGGCTGCTGCTTATGTGGCTTCAGGCTGGGGTGTAGCATGATACATTCACCCACCCACAGAAGGGTCTAATGCTCTTTATGTCAATTTGAATTTTGAACTTGAAGGGGGTACTACTCAAACACCAGTGCCTGTTTATGTAGCCTCATGGGTGTACTACTACTGCTGCAGAACTTAGTGGTCTTTATCTGCTGACAATTTCTATGTTTCTATACATAACTGGGACATGCACAACTGGATTCTTAGAGGTGGGAAGAAGGGAGGAAGCTGCTGGCCAGACAGGGCCAGAGGATGCAGTAAAGCTACGGGCAGACAGGATGTGCCTAGTGGTCCTTATCTGTCAACAATTTCTGTGTTTCAACAAAAACTCAGGGGAAGAGTACACAATGGGGGGAGGTATTAACAACACAAAAATAGAAAGGGACCTAGGGTAGTCATATCAGAAGACCTAAAGGTAAGCAAGCAATGTGATAAGGCAGTAAGGATAACTGGAGCGATACTGGGATGTATAGGGATAGGCATCACCAGTAGAAAACAGGAAGTTGTTATCCCTTTGTGCAGACAGCTGGTGAGACCCCATCTGGAGTACTGCATGAAGCTCTGGAGACTCCATCTCCACAAGGTCATAGACAGGATGGAGGCAGTCCAGAGGAGGGCAACTAAAATGGTACATGATCTGCACCAGAAACCATATAAAGAGAGACTGAAGGAGCTTAATCATGTACACGCTTGAGGAAAGAAGGAGGGGGGACATGATAGAAACTTTCAAGTACCTCAAGGGAATCAATAAAGTCCAAGAGGGTAGCATCATTCAGAAAAAGAGATGTGCAAGAACAAGGGGACATGATTTGAAGATAGAAGGGAATGGTTCAGGGACAATGAGAGGAAGTATTTTTTCACAGCAAGGATGGTGGATCCATGGAACGGCCTTCCTGAGGAGGTTGTGGAGTCAAAAACAGTGGAGGAATTCGAGAATGCATGGGACAGACATAAGGCAATTCTGGTGGGGTGTAGGAAGAAGTAGGCTGTTGGTTAACTAGGATCTGCAGCTTATCCAATAGGTAGGAAAATGGTCAGACTAGATGGGCCAAGCAGTCCTTATCTGCAGTCAAAGTCTGTGTTTCTGTTTCTTTGCAGTGTAGCATCATTCCCACACTGGATACAAGGCTTGTTATGAGGCCTTGTACTGCGACATCTTACAGGTCTAAGACTGGTTATGTTCAGTTGCTTTGGAGGTTTACTGGCTTCTGTAGCATCCTGGATAAAAGGCTGCTTATGTGGCTGTGGAGTCATTTGCATTGTGCCACAACTGATACCAGGCTGAAGCAGGCTGCTTATGTGACTTTGGCCTGAAGGTATACATTAGCATCCCTCAACTGATGCAAGGCTGCTTATGAGGCTTGGGGTGTACATCAGTATCCACTCCACACCAGGGTCTAAGGCTGTTCATGACATGTGACTTCAGGGTGTACTGTAGCAAGATTCCATCACCAGGCTTTAAGGCTGTATATGGCCTTGGGGGTGTACAGCAGCATCCTCCCACACCAGGGCCTAAGGCTGTTGATGTGGCTGTGGGTCCAGGGTGTGCAAGGGTACAAGACAAGTATGTTACAAGGTATATAAGGCAAGCAAGCAAGGCCAAGCCAAAACAACAATGAGAAGAATAGTAAAAAAAAAAAAAAAATGAAGTTCTGTAGCATCAAACTCAACCAATGTTTCCTGGCTTCCTCATAAAGGGGGCAAAATAATAGTACATGTCTTAAGACATCAGTCACTTTATTATTGCATTGCAAAATTCTGTCTCAATGCTGGTGCGTCTTTGTCGAAAGTGGATGTAGTTTTTGAAACAGTTCCAACCTGCATCGTGTTATATACTAGTGTATTCACTATAAATGAATATGCTGTAAAGTTGTTCCACTAATGGTGCTCAAAGAGTACAAAAACTAGTACATAAATAAAATTCAACAATGGTAAAAGTTAAAAAAAATTGGTTGAATTTTCTTTAGTTAGTTGAAGTCACAAAATTCAAACTAGTTTAACAAATCAGTCATAATTTGTAGTAAATCAGTTATAATTGTTTTTTCAACTGACTCCGTGATCTAAAGCAGGATAAGAGACAGGTGTCTCAAATAAAGGATTTGTTGAGTGATACAAATGAGACTTTCGTGAGGAGATTGAGAGATAAGAGACAACCTGAAATGTGTAGTGAAGAGCTAAATAGAGGAACTTAGGGATAACTGCGAATTGAGTGTTGCATATAGAGTGTTACAGAAAGGTTGCAAAGGTGTTGAACAGACATTGCAAAGTTAATCACAAACAGTGCAGAGTTAAGATTGCAAAACTGTGCCATCAGTGCGAGGTGTTGGCTGGTCATGTCAAGAAGATGGGCGGTTTCACTACACACTCATTGACCTTACATCATCCGAGATGATGATTCTGGTGACATCAGCAAGATGACTCCCAGCCACTCCCTCAAGCTGTCACAGTACCCAACCATTACCCACAGAAAGAGGCACCTACACTGTACCAGCATGACCCTACATCATTAGAGATATGATGTTTAACAAGTGCGATGCCTTGATGGGGACCCTCATGATATTGGAGAGGTCAAGTCCTAGCCCTCCATTTGCTGTCCTAAAAAGGAGGAAGGAGTGGAGATTGATCAGATGATTCAGATGATTGAGGCTGCCCACACTAGGATTGAGATGAGTGAGGAGAGAGACAGATCTTCCAGCAGTACATGGAAAATATGTTGAAGGAAGCCACTGCTCAGCAGTCGCTCATCCACACAATGGCAGACAACACAGCAGAAGCCACCCTCCATGGTGCACAAACCCTGAACCCTTTTCCTGATACATGTCCCATAATTCAGACTTTTCCCCCCTTCAGGCAGCTTACTCTGTACAGCAGATCGTTGACAGTATAAATGACCCCAATGACAATCTCAGCTGTCATTTGGAAAAAGTTCATTCCAAATATGAAATGCTCAGTCTACTAGCAGGCTACTAAGTGCAGGTCCTCTGGCAGACTACAGACCCAAGCCTCTGGGCAAAACTTTCAGAGGCAACTTGCCAAGTCACAGATGCATCTTTTGATGACATCACTGTGGAACTATTGACACACACTTCCAGGCATAGCTGGTGGTATGTTGGCCCAGTATGTCAAGGAAAGTCCAGTGTCATACTATCAGAGGTTATGGTCCGCCTATCACACTGGCAAGGTGCTAGCACAAGAGATGGTGGACAGAGACCAAATTGAATACAAGACCTTGTTCATTTGGAACATGATTTCAACTGTGTGTGACAAGGTCGAACCCACAGTTTTCCCCAGAACTGACACATTTTTAGATATTCTCACAATAATGGAATGTGTCTACCAGCTCTACCTCCAAGATCTGAATTCTGACTCAAAAGCTATGGTGACCGCGATACAATTCACCAGTGAGCCCACAATCCACTGTACAGTGGATGGAAAGGCCCAGGTGAAAAAGACTGAACCCTCGGATGATAAACAGAACTACAAAATGGGGGAACCACAACAAAAATAGGAACAGGCAAGAAATGGAACAATCCCAGTTTTGATGAGAGTGATAATCAGGGCAATAGAATTTATCAACAAGGCCCTTCTTACCATGATGTACTGGCATTGAATAATAATATCCACACACTCCTTGGGAAGGTCCAATCAATGGCCGAGTCCATCCCAAGACAGGTCGTTGCAGCGTTAGCTCTGGTAACCCAGCCCCTGCAATGCCAAGGAGATACTGGAAACTCCTCAGATGAAGCCACACCATGGCCAAATCCTGAGGTCTTGTCCACTGTGATGACTACAACTACCCAGACCTCCTTGTATTTTATGCAGGACCTGGAAGAGGCCAGGTGAGATCCTGCCAGCCTATGTTTTCAGGAATCACCTGAAGACAGAAGTACTGGTTTGGATTGACAACTACAGGCCCCAGTCCATACTGTGAACAATATCACTAATGACATAAGGCCATGGTCTGGGAAAGCCAAGTGGTTGTTTTGCTAGATACAGGTGTGGCTGTGTCTGTTCAACATGATGAGGATCCTGCTAATTCTTCATAGTCCACTGGATGGGAACCAGTGCTCAAGGCATAGATGGCACTAGATTGTCAACCACCACTCCATTGTATTTTCCGGCGTTATTGGGTAGCCTCAGTACGAATCACACCTTTGACCTGATGATATTGTGTCATCAGCCCTCCATCAGGAATTGATTTCCTAGCACTACATGGCTGTGCAGTTGATTTGGCTAATATGCTCTTGATTCAAATCAATGGACAATACCATATGGTCATGACTCCTGATTCTCACATGGTTCGATTAATGACAAAGAATAATATGTCATAGCTCTATTCCAGACACATAAGTTCTTTAAAGAACTTTTACCCATTCTGTAGAAGCACCTTGATGCCTTTGCAACACACAAACATGATTGTGGGAGAATGCAAACCATCATCGAAATTCAGGCCCATCACATGAAGAAGAAGACTAATCAACATTTATATAGTGCTTTCACAGTTGCCTCCCCACAGTGACATTTCACCAGTGAGGTCCCCACAGCGAGTACAGCATCATGCCACTGTGGAGACCCACTGGCACAAGTGCTGTCTGTTGGGGTCCTGCACTCCACCAATCAGCTCTGACTCAGGTTGATAATCCTAAAGAGGGGTGTGGGGTACAACCCCGCATTGATGAGTTCAGGGTGTAGCCCCCTAGAAAACACAGTCAGCCTGTGAGACTGGCATCTGACTGCAGAATGCAGTTGACCTGCTGGGTGTCGCTGACGGGCGTTTGACAAAAATTTTGTTGAGCGCACATCATGGATCCTGCTTTTCATACACAGTGTATCTCAAAGAGCTTTACAAGCAATGCTAGACTGGTAGTAAAGTGACTGAATGTGTAGTAGCGGACATATCGCACATCAACACCCACACACAGCCTTTTCCTGCAGAGGCCTTATCATCACTCAAAAAAAAATCAGTAACTCCTTAAGCAAGGTGTTATCTGGCCTTGTGTCTCAACTGCCAACACGCCCATCTGTCCAGTGAAAAAGCCCAATGCATCTTGGAGACTCACTATTGATTGCTTGAGACTTAACCAAGTCACTCCTAGCTACTCTCCTACTGTAGCCTCCTCACGAGATGTGCTCAAACTGCTAAAATCAGATCATAGGTGGTTCAGTACTCTTGACACCTCCAATAGGTTTTGGTCACTGCCCTTGCTGAGAAAGCCAATACAAATTTGCTTTCACCTTTGAGGTCATCAGTACACTTGGATCTGCCTATCTCGGGCTTTCACAACAGCCCTCCCTCTTCCATCTGCACATGATAGATGCCTTGCAGGGGTTTCACTGACCCCACAATGCCTTCTGCAGTATGTGGATGACTTACTATTGGCAACTGTCACCAGGAGCAACATCTTGACCTCCTTGATGAGTTACTGACTCTCCTACAAAGAGCAGGCCTCAAGTGCAATCCTGCAAAGTACAACTGTGCCAAAAGCAGGTTATCTTCCTTGGTCTGTGAATCACAGAAAAGGCAGAAGCCAACCTGGAAGAAGATCCAAGGCCTACAAGATTTGCTACTTCCTACCTGTGTGGCAACTCAGACATTTCATAGGAATGGTCAACTATTCCAGGATTTCATTTGTGAGTTTGCACAAGGCCGCCCCCTCTGTATGAGCTCCTGAAAAGGATGTTCCCTGGACTGAGTACCATTCACACATATGCTGTGACCCTTCTGAAACAGGCCTTGGCCTCTGCTCCAACATTAATTAACCCTAATCCAGCTTTTCCATTCAATCTGGAATCTATTACTTTAGACATTGCCACATCATCAGTACTTGCTCAAATGGTTAATGGCACTTTCAGATCTGTTGCCTATGCTTTGCAGATGTTGTCCCCAAGAAAAAAAGTACAGTCTATGTGAAAGAAACCTCCTGGCTACCTACTGGGCTGTCAAGCATTTTCTGTACATCACTGGGTATTCACCCATCATTTTGCATACCAACCACACCCCCACAAACGTTCTGCTGTCAGACAGAGTGAAGGATGGTTCAGTGTCTAATACCGACTGACTCACTGGTTTCTTCTTCTCCATGACCATGACATACAGGTCCACACTGCCAAAATGCCCTCAATTTTAACTCATGGTCTTCTGGACCAAGGAGATCCACATGATTGCTCACTCCAGCCTCATGATTTGCCTGACCAGGAACATTTCTTCCCTCTACTCCAAAACTCCTTACTGACATTTCCCTATGTCAAGTCTTTACTGATGACTCTGCCTTGAACTACCAAAGAGAACAGATAGCTGGATTTGGAGTGCTCATCATGCACCCAAATGGTAATACAGTACACACTTCAAAATGCAGCAGTGTTGTATCTTCTCAGTATGCAGAACTGGCAGCTGTGGTCTATGCTCTTGAACTGATACAACATGGTACCACAGATACCAGCATCTTTACAGACTCTAACTGTATCTGTTGCTCTCTGACTGAATTTCTACCATTCTGGGAGAAGAACTCCTTTGCATCTTCTGATGGTACACCTGTGAAATACAAAGCACTCTTTGTATATATTTACAAGTTGACTCAACAGTTTAAACACAAACTGTTCATCCACAAGGTGAAGGCCCATTCAAAATCTGACCCATGCCATGTTTTCAGTGTTCAAGCTGACACTCGTGCAAAAGGGGGTACTCGAGGGGGGGACACATGGGCTATGGCTCACCCTGTGACTTGGGCAGCTGTACAAGTAGCAGCCACAAGGAAGAAAACTAAATCTTTTGTGCCACTGGACATGCCCACAGCACAAAAATCTGCCCTCAGCTTAAAGAAGTGTTCAGATTTCTAGACAAAGGAACTGAACAAGAACTGCTGACCCACAGCCCCTACAAAAGACATGCAGACAAATTACATCTATCGCATGACAACAAGTTGATATGGTGTCAACTTGATGACCTGGATTACAGGTTGTAGATAGTTTCTGAAGCATTGAGATCTGAGATCATTCATCAGGTCCATGTAGATAGTTCCCAAAGCACTGAGATCTGAGTTCATTCTTCAGGTCCATGACACCCTGACTGGTGGACACCAGTGGGTGGAAAATACAGTCCAGAGACTGATATCTGTGGATTGGTGGCCAGGCATCACTAGAGATATCAAACATCACATCCAAAACTATCTAATTTGTGTGCAGAACAATTCTGCCCCAACCAAGAGAAATGCTAAATTACTTCCCCAGAGACAATGTGGTCACTGGCATGGAATTCAGATTGATTTTATTGGTCTTTTGACCAATACCAGCTAAACAATATGCATGCACTTGTGATCATTGACCTATACTCCAAATGGGTCGAGACTTTTCCCATTCGATAATGCACTGCAAAGACAACTGAAAAATCCTGGTAGAACAATCGTTCTCCAGGTGAGACCTAATCTTAAGGTAGACTCTGATCAAGGAACCAGCTTTACAGGTGAAGTGATACAAGAAACACTCAAACTTCTTGGTGTACACAAGAAGTTCCACAACCCTTACCACCCAGAATCTTCAAGTCTGGTAAAGCAAATACTATCCAAATTTATCAAGGACAATCCCAAGGATTGGGATTCCCTTTTGCCTTTACTCCCTATGGCAATTAGGGATACTCCTTCAGCCACCACCCAGTGTACACACTTCGAGGTGATGACTGGTTGAACTATGAGATTACCTGAACACCTGTTGCTTGATCTGAACACACCCACTGGAGACAGAGTGTCTGCAGACACATATGTTGCAAAACTGAGATAACATCATGAAGACCCACTTGTATGCTGCATACCATGTGGGCAAGACCCAACAGCAGCCCAAGATTCATTTTGACAAACACACACAAAGGTGGACTGGCAAGTCGGAGATCAGATAATGGTACTCAGATCTGCACATCCCACTTAACCCTTCTCTAATAAGTGGGAAGGACCCTACTCCATCATTAACAAACTCAGTCCTGCAGTCTACCAAGTTAGACTTATCAGTCAAAAGAAACCTACTGATAAGTGGCTGCATGCCAATCAGCTAAAATTGGATAAAGTCGACTAATTACTTTTCCTAACCCACTGGGTGGAATTGTACCTACTGACATTTTTCTTTCTTCCTTACAGGTACAGCAAGACGACTATCTTACTATTGTTCCTCACTGCAGGAATCTTTCCAGTTCATTCACAGGATGCAGCACAAGCCACATACATCAGGCTACTTCGTCAACACCTGAGCCACCTGCATCCACACCTTGAGCCACCTGCATATGTACACCTTGATCTACCCACAACCTTTGCCCACATAATGCACCTTGCTCTACCATCACTGAAGGAGTCAGCATTGATTTTCCCAACAAATTGACCACTGTTCAGGAAGGCATGGATGCCTACCTGACTGCCATGGATGTGGCACCTGATAAATCATCCCTCCAAATTGCAAACTGGCAGTAATAGACAGATACTTTCTGTTGCCCATCTTTATAAAGGCACATTCCAAGGCTGGTCCAATACTAGAATCACCCCAAATGGTACCCTGTCCATTCACCAAGCTAATTACAGACATTCTGGTTTATATAATCTTACTGCTCTGACTGATCCAACTTTTTGTAATAAGTACCCAGAAGACTCTGCAAGAGACTTTTGTATTCACAAGTGTATGGCTATGTTCCTGTCTGTAGTACCCCCTACTGAAGTAAAACTTACTGGTTGCCCTTCCCATGAACCTGGTCCACCTAGTGGCCTTATTGCCACCTCCCTTCCAGGCACACTTGTGAACAATGTGCAATTTATTCACGTTTCAGTTATTTTTAATCTTACCCATTGGAATATAGCTGAATTTGGCATGTGTTCCAAAATTAACACTTCTAGATTTTTCAGCACTGTGTTATTAGATAGTTTTGCTGCTTTTCAGACATGCACACTAGACCCTGTGGCTGATCCACATACCATCGAACATTATTCAGGTCTAGACCTAATTCTCATAATAAGAAAGTTTCCACATCACTCAGGAGGTATGTCACTGCTGTTACTGGTGCAACTGGCACCATATCCAGACTCTTCAGATCTAGCATGTCCATCTGAAACAGGGAAGACATTGCCACCATTAAAAGCCAAACTGTTAAATTCCAGACAGGCATGAAGAATGATGTTTGCCACCCTTATGCATGGTGTAGATGGGCTTAGTCAGGAAGAGAGTACACTGTTTCAACATGCACAACATTTACAATAGTTTTAATGAAACTAGGAGTAAGATTAATGCACTTGTTTTCCAGAATAATAAGGAGGCAGACAAGTAATATATTGCCAGGGAACTCTTATGATCTGCTTATGGCTCTTATGTCATAATCACTGTCAATAATCTTTTCCGGGATTTGGAATCTGGATATATTCCAGATATTATTCATGATAGGTGGTTTGCTAAATGGCATTGTTCACATTGTAGGCCTACTGCTAGTATTACAATGTGTATGTCCAAATCTATTACTATACCAATGTCTACTGCTAGAAGTCTAGGTTATGCCACAGGCCATCCCAACAGGGGCCCATGTTACACTGCCAACTGCTGCACCATCCATGATACGATGCTCATTACCATCACTGTATCTTTACCATGCTTTGATCCAGAGACTGCAATTTTTGACAGACTGGCCTCCCTTTATTCCATTGGGCATCTTGACGAGGATATTTACTGACAGAGGATCAACCTTTCACCTCTTCTGGTCTTCCATCATACCCTGGAAGCTTGGGTGGTGCCTCATCCTGACTGTTGTGCCAAAAAGGGATACCACTACTTACAGTATGTTGTTGTGGACGTATTCAACATCATCAAGCCAGTTTGTGGATACTTACCAGACAGCATTAATTGGTCTTTACTTTGGACTCAGACATTAACTTAAATGAAACTGGTACCCTAAAGGCAACAGCATCTTCACCTTCAACTACATCATTACCAGTGAGCAACACTGGACACCTTTACTAGAACTATGCTGATGCGGTTCATTGCTTCACTACAAGACTCACAAATCAGTCTTTCACCTGCTCAATTCAATTGCAAAAATGGAAGGCTCCTGCAATAAAAATGTCATATAATTCTGATGGGCAGCACTGTGTGGTAAGTCATCATAAATCTTTTTCCTATGGGTCAAAAACCTGTGATAGCAATGTAACTCCTAGGCGGAGCTATCCCAAGGACTACCCTGCCTGTCTGACTAGGCACAGGATGAGGGGCCTGAGTTCTGTGAATGGGTGCCTTCACCCAAAGGAATGATTTTGGGGTAAGGTAGCTGCTCTGGGTACAGCCCTCCAGGACACTGATATGCCCCTCTGACCCCTCTAGTGGCCTACACTGGTCAGAAAATAACCAATCATAGTTAACATCAGAATACAATATTGAACCCACACTTGACACACTTACCACCAGGGCTGGATCAGCTGCACTGGCCCTGGAGACCCACTGTAAAACAAGGCCTGCAATAAAACAGTGCAATGGCAATACAGTATCCCCTCCACAAAGGTACACAATAGCCAGGTTAAATGCAGAAAGAATAGATTCTGATTTATTCAGGGGACTCAAACAAGGGTGGGGCAGCAATCTGGCAGTTGATTTCAGATCTGATTTAGCAAGGTTAAACACTAAGAGTCCCTCTAGCACAGTCGTACACGCTCTGGGTACCAAGTTGTTATGTAGGCTAGACTAAAGCGTTGTCCGGGGTAGGCCGGCATTGCAGCTGTTGTTGGGGCCCTTAGGAAAGAAAACAACAACATGCACTTTAACCCCACAATTTGTATTCCAGAGCCGGATGGCTCAGTTCATAATGATCAACCACAACAATTAAATCAGATGACATACATTGATTTGAGCTTTGTTGCAGGGAGCCACCCTGATGTTTACTCACACTACCCAGAACAGGAGGCAGAATTGACGAGATGAAGACCTCAGGATGGTATGCTAGTTTGCCAGGGGAAGCAGGGCCCACACAATGCACCTTGGTGGTTGATCCTGTTTGATGGTGTTATGCAGGGAGCCGAATCCCCAAGCGGGTCTTTCGTTGGATGGATCTCTGTCTTGTGAGTGGCAATCTAAGCCTAGGTGGTGAGGCTCAGACCAGGTAAACAGTTCAGATTTCAGTCTGGTTTGATGCTGGATGCAGCTTCCGGCTAGCATGACACATTCAAGGGTGTGAGGAACCAAATCACCACTCACACTACACATTCAGCACGATTATTGTAAAACATACCAGATACCACAGTTTGGATGACAGTCTGGTTTCAATTAGGCAGTGTCTGTGCGCAAACTGTATACTCTGCGGTTCTGTCCAATTTTCTGACAGGCCGATTTCTCCAGAAGCAAGTCTTCTGTCCACACCAGGTGAATTTCACTCCTTCACAATTCTGGATTCCAGTCACAGTAACAGCAATTTTGGATAAAGTCCGATATTAGATTGCAGACTTCTTCACACGAGAAGATGGTAGCAGGCAGGCCAGACACAGCCTTCCCGGCGATTCCCCGCTGCTACTATGCAGGAGCAGCTACTCGATTTACTCGAGCTGTTCACTCTGTCAACTCCAACTCCACACTGACTCACTGCTGCAGGCAGCACTGGGATTTCCCAGTGATCCAAAAGGTTCAGTTGGTTGATCCATCTGTCTGTCACAGAAACAGCCCCCCCTCCAGGTCCATTTAGGTGCCAAACAGTAAAAACTACAATTCCTACTGAAATTCACTCCCACAAGACCCCTGGGGACAGTCTCCATTTTAAGGTCCACAAAGGTACTGATTGGTCCAAACTGGCAGTCCAGAACCAAAAGGGTGGTGCTTAGCAGAAAGATCATGCTGCAAAAGAAGGCAGGTTAGACAAACTACTATATTATTATTAGTAAAGCAGACAATCAGCAAACAATCACAGATCCTAGTAGGGCTTCCTCTGTGCAATTAGTGATGACAGAATGAAGCAGCTTTATTGCAGCCCGGGAGGGACTCGAGCCTGAAACTATTTGCCCCCCCAGACTAATTATTACCTACGAGATAGATACCTCTTAAAGAGACAGGCACAGAGGCTAACAGGGCACTCACAAGCAAGCACTTTTAAACACCTTAAACACAGAATGCAAGCCAGGCAGTGGGTATTAGGCAAGCCCAGGAAGACATTTTAGGAATCTTATTTTGTAGAGGGGTTACATCAAGTTTCCTATTTTTTATTTTATTCATCATCAAACTACTGTTATTGGTCACACTGTGATTACTCCTGTTCCCATCCCAAAACCAGAAGTTACTGCCAGTGATCCTGAATATTTGCTTGCTCTCTCTCAGTATTTACCTACCTTTAATGTCCACATTGACCCTTTGACATTATCTCTAAAAAAACACTTTTAGATAAAAAGGATAGCCATCTCATCTACTGTACATCAACAATAATATCTCCACAGCTGGAGATGCCCCTACCATCATTATTCATCATGGTGATTTGAGTACCACACTTTCCAATACCTGGTTAGAGTTAACCTTTAAAGATTTTGCCATTATACAACTATTTTTGATTATATTTTTGATACTAACTCTTTGCTGTCTACGGCGCATTGAATAGCCAACACTGCCATCATGCAGATTTATTTAACACCGCACTTATTTTCTGTTTTATGTATAAGACTTTGTTCTCATTTTAGCTGATTTTACACATTTTGAATATCTTTAGATATTACTGTGGAGCCACCTAACGTTTAGTCAGTAGGGCTTATTTTATGCATCTAGTCCATTTTGGAAAGTAATAGTTACCAAGGTTATTATCAGCATATATAGGTAACTGCATTACATTTTCCTCCTGAGACCATCTTCATCTCCAGGGGGTATTGGAAACTCTGGCTCCCAGTGTCTATATCAGTAAGACTCTAATTAGGGCAAATGTCTGATTTTGTGTAATAAAGAAATATAATAACTGGTTTCTAATTTTTAACATAGAAAAAGCAGGTTATAATTCTGTCATTACAACCAGCTGGTTATAACGATATTCTCTTTTCTAAGTAAACTGTAAGTTGCAAGGCAAAAAAAAATAGGTACCAGAAATTATACAAAATAAAACATGGGTAGCCAGTTAAAACTCAGATTTTACACACACCTCAGGGTGGGATGTCTTAATAAACCCCTTGAGCTTTTGTGGCATCCCACCCCTCTGAGGATGTAAAATCTTCATTATAACTGGCTATCCATCCATCATTCTTTGTTTATTATCGCATATGTCACTTGATGGTTGTTTCTTTTGCTGGTTTATTACCACCAAGAACCTTAGCAGGGCTTGGCACCCTGACACCATGCATCTGGGTTTGTGCTGGGGCAATGTTTTGGTCATCTGGCCCCAGATCTTTTGTTTGCTGGTCCCATTGTCCTCCTGGGGCTAAGTTAAGTCACAGAGGATTGTATTTACCCTTGGCAGAAAAGCAGGACCGGAAGACTTCTGATCAAAGCTTATAAAATCTTTAACATGTACTGCAGGCTATTGAATTTTCCACTGTTGCAGTCCTGCACCCATGGCAGCCACAGGGGATTCTGGGATTTGAAGTTATAGAAGATGTCAGCCTTAAAGTAAACAACATTAGTTTGATACAACCTACTACATTACAGAAAAACAGTAAGTTAAAAAATGTTTTTGCACATAAAGTGCAAATTAGAATAAGCCTCACACTTGGATGTGAGGCCTTTGGCCCCCTTTAAATTCAATATATTGATGTTTGCTTGTCCCCACCGAATATAATTAGATTCTAATTTAAATGGTTTAGCAATTACATATATTTGATAGGACTTTTAATTTAAGAAAATTATAGTATGTAATGCTCCATTATTTTTTGTACTATACAACAGGAAATGTAAGAAATAAAAAGTTTTCAAAAGAATCGCGATCCACTGCACTTTCACTTCCATTCATATACTTGGTCATTGCATGAATGGCCACTTTGTGGCACTTTCACCCCCCCCACACACCACTGTTTGTACATTGCCTGCAGTACCAGTGAACAGAATAGCACTTCCACTGTGCTTTACTCAGATACACTTTATTGGAGCTGCTCCATTGCACTTTCACACCCTCCTCCTGCTGCTTACACCATTGGAATCCAATGACCTCTAGCACTCTGCCCTTTCATTTGACCACTTTGACTCCTGCTTCCTACATGAGCTCCTATCGTAGTATCTGCTCATTCTGCACTGCACTTTTTGTGCCACCTATTAGGTGGTAACCTACTTGTTTGCACTTGCTGCTTAATGTATTTTTTTTAACCTGTACTTCACACTTGCCTCCACCAAGGGAAAGCTTTGTATTGTGTTTGTGGCATTGTCATTACACTGCTTATCTACCTGTACCTTGTTACTCATATCTGCCTAGTACATAGACTTGTCTTGAATCTCATGTATCCTAGTTTTGCATGTCTCATTGTAACTTAATTGTAACTTCTCATTACCTGTATTTCATGTTATTTTACCTCCATCCCCCCTCTCTCCCCTGGGTCACACTTGGAATCAAGCCTCTGCTCAGTGTGCCTCTTCTGGTTACCAGCTTTTGAATAAATAAATAAACATTGCCAACAGCACTTTTAAACAGAAAGGCCATTCTGTGGCCTTTCACTCCCCAACCCTACTCCCAACTGTTAGACAATACCAGTAGCGCCAGTAAACAGAATGTCCATTCTGCTACACTTTCACTTTAACCCCCCCCATTTGCACATTATTGGCAGTGCCTGTAAACAGGTTGTAAACTGACCAGCTATAAATAAAACAAGTGTGCCAACAAAAAATTTGGGAAGATCCATTATTGGCTTGTTGAAAAGGGCAATTCTGTTGAGACTGGTGTGACTGTATTACATTTATAATTATAGCACCTCTGCCTCCTGTCCCACCCATTCCCTTTCTTGTGTTGATGCTGCAAAGAAGGTCATTTAGTTTGTGTCATTCTGATACCAGTGGTGGAAGTATGGAGGACCAAGGTAACTCAATTCAGAAGTAAAATTAAAAGTCTGACTTAATTTCAAGAGCAAAATGGAGAAGGATTGCTTCTGTGTGTGAAATGTACTCCACAACCAAAGGTATACACTAACTAAACAAAGTGCAACAGTGCAGCATAATGAGGATATTTGTCTTCAGACACTGTCAGGTACTATACTTTGATTTTAGAGCAAAGGTGGTGGCTTCCCCGTGCTCTTTTTCATTTCAATACTGTCTGAGACTAAGCAGTGCAAGCTAGCAGTGGGTGTTAAATGTTTATTTTCTGCTACTTATGTGAAATCCTACAGGACTGCAAGCTTTGCTCTTTATCACTTGCCTTCTGGTGTCCAGCTTATCCATCAAAATTCTTCTGAACTTTCATATGAGAGAAAGCATTGGAGTCTGTGAATGCAGGCAATTTGAAATAAAAAAATGTAAAAACAGTTTAGGAGATCAAAATGGAGAAGAGATCTCTTTAACTCACTCAGAGAAAACACCCAGTTTCTGTTAACATAGTCATATTTTTATTTTCACATTTGGGAAGAAGCAAACATTTATCTTAGGAGGAGAGACTTTTTTTTTTTGGGGGGTCATATCCTTTCAGAATGTCCTCCTTAGACCATGAACAGGCATGCACCCTAGATGTGTTTAAAACAGTTCAAAATTCATATGTTCTTACAACCGTTGGACCTTTTTATTCTTCTCATTTTACATGTGCCTTTTTTGATGTAGCTGTTGTTTTTATGAGGAACCAGATGATATGTTTCATGTTTGACTGGTGCTGTGTACTTTTTATATAGTTTTTCCCATTCTTTTTTGCATTTATCATTTGCTTGAAGTGATGCATTTTGTACAGTGTTGTGTAACTTTTCCAAAAGGCATTCTACAAAAAAAGAAACACTATGTCATTGTTCAGTAATTAATCTTTACTGCTCTATTGCTGACCCATCTGTGCTTGTCATTTTGAGAGGATCCTATATAGTAACATAATAACTTAATTATTGAAAGTCAGAAATGACACTAGGTCTATCATGTCCCCCACCCCCGCTCATCAGTAGGAATGAGAAAAGTATTCTGTGCAAACATGTTCTAATTCATAGAGATTCCCTACCCATTCTAATAAGTAGGGTGCCCAGTGATTCCATCAGTAAGCAAGAAATGTGTCAGTGCATATCTTCAAGGCTTGGACTGTCTTCTTACCCACTGGTTCCACTGGAAGGTTGTTCCACTAGTTCACTATCTGATGAAAGAAAAGTGCATCCTAATGTAACCCTTTAATTTACCACCTTGGAGCTTAACAGTGTATCCCGAGTCCTGTTGAAGGACACCATATCAAATGATATACCATTGTAACGATGCTTTCACAGTGACACTGTTACAGCTTCTATCAACAACCGACACCTGCAGTGTTGACTGGGTTGCTGGAGTGATGACCAAGTCATCGACTCGGGATTTGACCACTCTTCCCGACATCCACACCTCCTAAAGTTGGAATCCACAAGTCCAGGGGTTGTGGGGCACAGCACCACGCCCATACATGAGACCTGCTGAAGGACACCAGATCAAGGTATACCATTGTAACAGCAATGTTTTCACAGTGATGCTGTTACAGTGATACCAACACATTGACACCAGCAGTGTCAACTGGGTTGCCGGAGTGATGACTGAGTCATTGACTCCAGAGTTTGGCCTCTTTCCCAAGACATCCACCCTCCCCCGGAGTTGGAATCCATAAGTCCAGGGGATGCAGAAGGCACAGCCCCTCCCTGTATGTACACTGAATGGGTGTTGATGTACTCTCTGGATTGAGTCCAGATCGGTGGTGTCAGGGATGTTGGTGACCATGTGTTGCTGTAGGGGAGGTTGCCCACATTCCTGTCATCACAGCATAGTGGAACCAATCAAATATCTCCATACATTCAATTTCATTGGTACACTTGAGTATGCATAAGACTGAGTTCATGTCCCCTCTCAGTCTCCTTTTTCTCAAGGTGAACATGGTAAGACCTTTTAGTCCCTTTTTCCTGTCCATCATAAACAGTCAATCAAACAACTGTTGATATGCTAAAGTGCTACTTTATGCAGATGATACTGTGCATTTCAGTGCCCGTGATATCCAGCCTATAAACTGCCTTCTACAAAGTGATTTCATGGAAATACAGTGATGGTTCTTGGGTAAATGCCTTGTCTTAAACAACCAAAAATAAAATAAATAAATTAATAAATAAATGGGAACTGCACTGAATTTGCAAGACATTTTTTGCTGTAGAAGCTATTTTTAAATACTGCTTACAATTCTGTTATTGTTCAATCTATACAGTCCTATTAGTAAACTCAGAGGTTGTTTTTGATTTATACTCTAGTGCTACGTGCCATTTTAGAAAATGGGTAGGAGAATTCTTGTTTTTGATTGGCTAATACCACCACCACCTAGCCAGTCCAGCATCTACTAACAGAGATCAAGAAATAAGAGTCCCAGTTTCTGATTGCCTGATTACATTTGAATATTACTATGCCAATGGAATCTGCTATTTAAAGTGGCCTCCATTGGTGTGGCTTGGCCAAGCAAGATGGCAGCTGGGTTTTAGCTGAGCTCCTCATGGGTACCAAATAAAATCAGTGAAATAATTAAAAAATGTGCTTAAGAATGTCCCAGGATATAACACCTATAACCAATTACTTAGTGATATGTAGCGATCAAAAAAAACAAAACGAACAAACAAAAAAATCAACTTTGTAATTTCAGCTTGTTACAGATGTTATAAAGTTGACAGTTCTACCAGAGACTTGCATGAAGGCTCAGACTATGACAGTGGCAGGAAGTTGCATCTTGGGCACCTCAGACCAAAGTTATTCTCCAATCGCACTGCCTACCATGATCAAGAATCTCCAGGCAGAAATGGAAGCAGGATTTGCAAATGTTTCTGCCCAAATCATCATCTACAAAACATCATTTCTTGGCTCACCAAAACAACTGCTGCCCACACCGCCCACTTAGAAGAGGATGAGAAGAGAATCAGGGAACTCAAAGACATGGTAGCCAATCTGGCAAGGGATCACAGAGAGCTTTGGCAACAGGTGGCAGCCCTGTTAGAAAAATCAGATGGTCAGAAAATTGGCCCAGATGTTTGAACTTAAGGCTAGTGGGGGCTACCAGAGGACATTGAGGAAAATGCCCCAGAGAGCAGCATCCAGAAATGGCTCATAGACCAACTACAGTGAAGGCCATCAAGTCGAAGCCCAACTCTACAGAATTCTGCAGTAGAGTTACTGCAGCAAACAATGTAGTTTCAGTGGGAGTTAATCCTTTTTGTCATGCAGGAAACCTGTGATACTGTGCTTCATCCTGGTGGGCTTCACCGAAGGTATGCCATCAGATGCAGCTAACTTTAAAACAGAGAAGGCTCAGGACTGGCTCATAGCCCAAGCCAAGAGAGAAATCAAGACATTTCCTAATCGAGCTTCCGCAGTACCAAGATAAGGAATGGGTGCTAAGAGCTACAAAATCTCATGGCCTCTTCAAGCTAGAGGAAGGCTCCATGATGGTATTCCAGGACTTTAGCAGGGACTTCCAGTTAAAGTGACATCAATTTATCAGAGCAAAGTTCACCCTGCATCTTCAAAGGTAGGAGTTTGCCTACCTTTATCCACTCAAGCTCTGTATCACCAAGCCAGGGAGATCACCGAGAATCTTCTTGGCAACATGCAAAGCAGAGGAGTATGTGAACCATGAAGAGGCAGAAGTGGAGGGGTGATCTGGGGTACGCTGGACAGCACTAGGTACAGTACATAATCAGGTTCTTCAGCTCTGCTCTGATGTTGCTCTACTGTGAAAGCCTATGTCTAGTCCCACTCGAGTTTTCACTACCCAGTGTTCCCCCAGGTATCCTGCTCCTGGAGCCTGTTGATACTTGAACTGCTAGACATCTTCCCCCTAGTGCAGTGTAGCCCTTCCATCTATTCCTCACTGATTTGTTCACCCTGGGCCTGTGGCTTGATTCGATAATGGACTGACCTCTGGAGAGAGGTTACTTGTCTGCTGTCCTGGTGTGTTGGATTGACTGTGTTTTGTTCTGAGGGAGCTGCCATCATGGACTGGTGTTGTCTTTCTCCCCTGTATGGACGCATGGCTACATGGCAATGAGGTGATATTAGAGAACTGGCTGTTAACTGCTGGGGTAGTGGCATGAGGCAGTGGTCTTTTACCAACTTAACATGGATGCTTTGCTCCGCTGTATCACTTTGAAGGGATTTGCTGTTCCAGTTTATGACCTGTGCTCCCCTCAACCGTATTAGGCTAGCTGAATATAGGATGCGGGTAGCAGCAGAGTGCCAATAAAAGTTTCCAACACACACAAACCTCTAAAATGGGATACATCCAATAAGTTTCAAGTCATGGATTCAAAATACGTCCATATTTTAATAAGTTTAACAACTTCCAAGCTCAAAACAGGCATGATATTATGTCTAACATGTTTTGGATGATCACATCCTTCATTAGAGACTAACATATCACCTGTAAAGACTCTTAATTTATATTCCATTTCACCATGTGATAACAGTTTAATTTAATTAATTAATGTGATAGAAAAAAGCTATACTTAGTCACTCAGCAATTAAATAAATTTCAGACCTTCATTCAAAATGAGCTGAGGTCCTAAGAGGGCCATTGCATTAAAAAAAACATACATCAATACATGAAGGCAAAATTCAGCATGGGGGTGAAGCAATTTCTAAACAAAAAAATGGGACTTAAGTAAACTAGAAAAAAAGGAGGAGAGGGAATAAAATAAATTGATAATATAAGATTCAAAAGCAGAAATCAATACATATTCAGCACAATCCAAAAATATGTAGTACAAAAAATTATTATTATACAGTACTTCAGATAACAATGGGAACAAGTGTAGAGGCTGAGAGTAAAATGAATCTCAGTTCTGATAAGAATATTAGCATCTTTTGAGATAGGGGCACAAATCTAACTGTGCATTTAGTCAGGGATATTTATTTGCTCTTAAGGTCAATATCCAAACATTTTCTCTAATAAGAACTAGAATGTCGAAGTCACCTCCTCTTGGGTGTCTACATACTTTATCTATTCTCATAAATTGAAAGGTATGTGTTTCTTTGACTGGGGCTGTCATAAAATGAGTCACTGTGGCATATGTAATGTCATTTCTTAGAATAGCTCTTATATGTTTGCCATTTCTGACTTTCAGACTCTGTGTTGTTTTACAAATGTAAAATATTCCACAATTAAATAACTCCTTCACTATTACAAGTAATACACTGTCTGATCAAGTATTTTTTCCAATATTGCAATTCTCAAATTTTTTCCCCTGTATTATATGTGAACAATAGATGCAATTTTTACATCTCATCCATCCTTGTGTTTTTTTTAACCAGGTGGTAACTTTATTTTCTTTATAATGTCTATGCACCAAAAGATCTTGTAAGGTTGGTGCCTTTTTGTACCACATACGTGACTGCTGTTCTACTACTTTTTTTAAACTAGGCTCTATTCCAAAAATATGTCAATGTCTCTTTAATAGTATTTCAAGTTCTTTTTACTGTGCCGTATAACTTGTTACAAAATTAAACCTCTCACATGTTTCTCAATTTTTTTGTTTCTCATTTAGCAACAGATCTCTGTCTAAGTGATGAGCTCTATTATATGTTTTTTCAATATTGTTTCTTTTATAGCCCCTGTCTGTCAGTCTTTCTCTTAGGATATCTGCACCTATTTAAAAGCTTGTTTCTGTAGAGCAATTGCATCTAGTTCTCATAAATTGACCTACAGGAATATTCTGTGCTACATGGGGTGGATGGCAGCTACTGGCCAATAAGACTGTGTTTCCATCCATCTCTTTCCTATACATCTCTGTAGCTATCGAGCCATCATCATTTTTTATAAGTCTGAGATCTAAAAACTCAATATCACTATGACTAACTTTAAAAGTAAATTTTAAATTTGGATTTGTTGTGTGTAAGAAATCTACAAATTCTCCTAAGCTTGTAACATCCCCCTTCCATAATAATAATATGTCATCAATATAGTATTTCCACAGAATAAGTTTTTTCAAAGAAAATATTTTTTGCCTCTGAAAAAAACACTTCTTCCCATTTGCCGACATATAAATTCACTATGGATGGTGCACAAGTCACTCCCATTGCTGTTCCCTTTACCTGTTGGAATAATTCATTGCTAAAAGTAAAGGTATTGAATTTAAGTACACATTCTAGTAATTTAATGGTAAAATCTATCGGTAAAAAAGTGTCTCTCTCTTGATTTATTCAAGTAGAATGCTGCAGAATCCAAGGCTCCTTCATGCTGTATTTTACTATAGCATGATTCAATGTCCATAGTCACCAAAATAACTCCTTCATCAAGCTTCAAGTTTTTTACCACATTTAACACTTCCTTCGTGTCCTGTAAGAAAGATGGCAAAGTTCGGACTAATGGTTTTAGATAAGTCACAATATTGAGATAATGGTTCTGTTAATGAGTGAATGCCACTGACGATTGGTCTCCCAGGAGGTTTTTTTAGTGTCTTATGAACCTCAGGGAGAATGTAGAAAGTGGTTTTGGTGGGGTTCGAAACTTTCAGAAATTCCTGTGTTTGTTTGTTGATTATTCCTCAGTCAAAAGCTGTGTCCACGATTTTAACCACACTATATTTAAAATCACTCAGTTTATCTTCTTTCACTTTTTCATAGAACATCATGTTGTTTAACTGTCTATAGACTTCTTTCAAATAGTCCACTTTATTCAAGAGAACAACAGCCCCCTCTTTGTCCACTTGTTTGACAATTAATTCAGTATCTTGTTGGAGTGAATTAACTGCTTCTCATTCATTTTACTGAGATTGTTGAAATAGAGGGAATGTTTTATCCTAAAAACCTTTTTCTGTCTGTTTCAACCAGTTCTTTAAAGACATTTATGCTGCACTCATGGGAGGACAAAAAGTAGAGGGCTTTTTAAATGTTAAGAGTGGCATCTCATTTTCTTGTCCCGTTTCTTTTGCTAAAGAATACTTTTAAAATCAACTTATGACAACTTAAACTTAACTCCGTTAAGGTCTGTACTCTATCCAAAGTTTTCGTTGGTGAAAAACTCAATCCTTTCTTAAGTAGATTGCATTCACTTTCTGTATGTACATGCTTAGGTAAGTTTATGACTTGTGTAATGTTACTGTTACAGGGGCTCACCTCCTCTGACGACCTCTCCCACGATAGTTCCTTCTGCGTTGTGTTCCCCCTTTGTTGTATCTCATATGGAAGGCATGATTTTCTTCTCCTTCCTCTCCTTGTTCTACGTTGAAGTCCATTTCCCTCGGTCATAAGCTTGGGCTACTGCGTGGTAGTTGTGGGCTGTATTGAGGTGTATTGTAATTGTTGTAGCTCATGGGGGGCTGTGGGTCTAAGTGTTGTGTTCCTTTTTGAAAATAATGTTCCTGATTTAATACTTGTCCTGATTCATTGTTATCTGTGCTGTATTCAAACAAAATATTTTTATTAACTTTTAAAATACTTTTTAATTTCTTCTGTTTCCAATTAAAAATATGTCATCTTTCAAACTCTCCTTTATCTTGCAAAAATGTGGTGTGCTTTATTCTCTGTAAATCTGTATCCAATTTTGAAATAGAATCTTTAAGTCTTTTATTTAATTGATTAAATTCTGAATGTGTTCTGAATTTTAACACTTCAATCTCTTGTCTTTTAATTTCTTTTCGGATATCATCTTCTTTCTCTTTGCTGTATCTGATAATCAATGTCAACAACTTAGTACTCACTTCCAATAAGATATTTTCCCACTCTTTCATAAAAGTAACGTTATCTGTACCACATGTGAGATTCTTAATAAGTTGTAAGCCCCTGGGGATGCTTTTGACCTGTAGACAGGCTTTTAAGTTAAGGTGGTTCCAACAGAGCCGTCTAAGCTGGTGTGTGGATTTTTCCAGTTCTCTGAATACTTCCAACAAGGATTGGGCTTCAGGGGCTACATTTTCCATGCTGATGTCTTCATTCAAAAAAGGATTAACTGTAGCTGAAGTTTGCAAAAGCATGTCCATGTATGCCAACGGGTTCTCATGTTACTCAGTAGCATTACTCGTGCACGCAATAGCGGGATTTAAATTTGATGCATTATTCTGTGACATGGTGAAAATAGTAAAGTCTGCCAAATTCAATAGCTTGTAAAATAATTTACAGACACTGCGTATACCCTCAGGGTTTATGAGGGAAAGGTATCAAGCCCAGAATTATTTCTAATCAATTATAGATAAAAAATGCAGGCTTCCCTTTCCCCAACCCATGCATGTCACTCATAAACTGTAGCTTTTGTCCAAATGAGTGCACATTGGGACGTGGTGCTTAGAAACTACAAGCCTAGAGTGCCAAAAAAAAGTTTCCAGCACACACAAACCTCTTAAATGGGATGCATCCAATAAGATTCAAGTAGTAGATTCAAAATTCATCCATATTATAATAATCCTAATAATAATAATACAATTTATTTTATGGTGCCTTATCCAAAACCAAGGCATCCTCACATTTAAAACATTAATCATATTAAAACTAACATATACCATAAAATCAGAGACATATCATAAAATATACAGGAAACTCAATTATTAAAAGCCTGAAGCCACAGATGGGTCTTTAAAGCCTGCTTGAATGACTCCACAGTTGCACACTCCTGAATCCAATGGGGTAGAGAATTCCAAAGGGTAGGCACAATGAACTCAAAAGCTCTTGTGCCAGAAGATTTTAAACATACCCTTGGAACCTCTAGCAACCCCTTGCCTGATGAGTGGAGGGATCGACCGGGCTGGTAGGGAGTCAAGAGCTCTTTCAGGTAGTCCAGGCCTAATCCGCGTAGGGCTTTAAAAGTCAGCAAGCTGACTTTATAGGTGATCCGCCACTGAACTGGCAGCCAGTGCAGTTCGTGCAGTACTGACGAAATATGACAAGATCACAAAGACCCCGTCAAAAGCCGGGCTGCAGTGTTCTGCACCAGCTGCAAGTGGCAGATTTCTACCCCAGGAAGCCCTAGGTAAAGGGAATTGCAATACTCTAAGTGAGAGGAAACAAAGGCATAGATCAATGTCAGAAGGTCATCAGATGGAACATGGTGCCTAATCCTGGTGATATTCCTAAGATGATAAAAGGAAGTTTTGATGACTGCCGACACCTGCAAATGCAAGGTCAGCCCTTTGTCAAAAATTACCCCCAGGTTACGCACCTGTTCAGAGGTCGGGATTGAGGCGCCACCCAGAAAAATACCCGAGGGCGCACCCTCCCCAACCCCCCATCCAAAGACCTGGATCCACAACCAACACCTCAGTTTTATCTGGGTTCAACTTTAGCCAACTGGAATCCATACAGTCTTGGAGTTCTTTCAGACAGTTGTTAAAGACCGATACAGCTCCATTCTGGTCAAGTGCAAAAGATAGGTACAGCTGGGTATTATCAGCATAGCAGTGAAACCTCAGCCCATACCTTCTTACAGTGTCTCTGAGGGGCAGTATATACACTGTGAACAACACGGGTGAAAGGTCCGAACCCTGAGGGACTCCACATGACAGAGAAGTGGGGTCAGAGGAATAGACCTCTGACACCACTCTCTGAGTTCTTCCCATGAAGAATGATGAAAACCACCTGAGGACTGTTCCCAACAGTCCACAGATGAACCTCAGATGACCCAACAACACCTCATGGTCCATGGTGTCAAAAGCTGAAGAGCAATCTAGAAGGACCAAGATGGAATGGTTCTTCTGATCTCTAGCCATCAGGAGATCATTGAGCACCCGAACCAGTGCTGTTTGGTACTATGTCTCTTACGAAAACCAGACTGGAGTGGTTCATAGATGTCATGCATGGTCAAATGATCTTCTAGTTGCGCAGCCACAACTTTCTCAATAACCTTCCCTATAAAAGGAAGGTTAGAGACAGGTCTGTAATTGGCATGTCAGTCTGGGTCCATGGAAGCTTTCTTCAAGAGAGGTGTCACCACTGTCTCTTTCAGAGAGCTAGGAAACTATCCAGACTCCAAGGAGCACCAGACAATCCATGCCAGGACCCGACTGATAACCTCAATACCTCCTAAAATTAGGGAAGTAGGTCCAGAATCCAATCTACAGCACATGGGGCACACACTCTGGATGATCTGCCTGACATCCATGAACTCCAGATGGCCAAAGGTACTCCAAGACCACCGAGGTGCAGTAACCTCACACTGATCAGTAGCAGTGCCCATAGAGTGTGCCAGCTGGAGTTCTGCCCTGATGTCGGCCACCCTATTTGCAAAGAATCGAGCAATTTCATCGCACTCTAATTGTGAAAAAGCTCTTCACACTTGAAGACAGGCTGGGTTGCACAGTCTGTTCACTGTACGGAAAAGCTGAGTTGGTCGATTCTGAGCAACTGCAATTTCCCTGGACAGGAATTCTGCCTTCTTACTGGAGATTGCAGACTGGTAGACTTGATAATGTTCCAACAATCTAAGTCGGTCAGCATTAGGGTGGACTTCTGCCAGCAATGCTCCAACCTTCGACCTAGTCATCCAACTCCTCAAAGTCCCGTCAAACCAGGGAGATCGAGGGTGAAGGAGAAAACGGACAGCGGCAATAGAATCCAAAGTTGTTGAGATGGCAAAATTATAGGCCATCATGATAGTCTCAGGATCATTGCTGGCAAACAAGGAGGATGATAGGTCAAGAACCGCCATTAGGCTCTGAGAACTTACATCTCGTAAAGGGCAGTACCTGACCATCTCCATAGGGGTAGGCTTACCGGGGGGTATAAAAACTAAACCCCACAGTGCAGTGATCAGACCACTTGACTGGATCCACCTCCAAATCAGAAGCTTCAATTCCTAAGAGGAAGACTAAGTCAAGGGAGTGGCCATGTCTATGAGTAGCGGAGGTAACCACCTGTGTCAGGCCCAGAGAAGACATCAACTGGAGGAAGTGTTGTCCAAATTGTGAGAGTTCATCATTGACACAGGTATTGAAGTCACCAAGAACCATCAGTCTTGGTGACTCCAATGCCATGTCGATGATGAAGTCTGCCACTTCCTGATGGAAGCATTTCCCATCACCAGGTGGATGATAGAAGAGAAAGATCCTACAACCTACACCCGTTACAACATCACACTCAAATGACTCAGTCTCCCCAACCATTACACTAGTGAGGTTGAGTTTGGTCTTAAAAGAGACCGCCACCCCCCCCCGTGGTCCAATTTCAGATGGTGCATTACTGAGTACCCGGCCAGAACTAAAGCCTCCAAAATGGGGCCAGAATTCTCATCCAACCAGGTCTCAGTAATGCAAGCCAGGGCAACTGTTTCCACAAAATCAACAATAATTGCTGTCTTGTTTTTGACCGACCTGGCATTGCATAACACCACCCGAGTTGGATGAATGCCTCGTGCCTCCCGAACCACCTGCCAACTCAATTCGATCATGCCCTTGGGTATGGGAACCAAACATGGTGGACCACGTTCTGATTTCCATTTCACCCTAGGGTGTCTCTTGTCTCCCACGACCCTGATTTGATGACCCTACTCACTCATCCTCCACTGTTCACCCCCCATTCCCCCCCCTTCGTGCTATATCAAGTGCTCTACAGTGCTGGTAAACACCAAATTCCAAAGGGGGAGAGAAAATAAAGGATGGAGGGAATGAAGAGCAGAGGGCGAGTAGTGGACTACCATGGAGGCAGACAAACAGCACATCCTACACAGACTTAAACAGGTACTCAATTACTACAGAGCTCAAAAAATCATAAATCTAATTCAAACAAACTTTTAGAAAAAATTAACAACCAAAACTCTACATAAACCACCACCCCCAAATTAACTTAAATAGCCCAGGAAAGCTCTCACCTCCCCTGAGCAATACCAATGCTATATTAATCCCTAGCTCTACTCTCACTAGAACATATGAATTAAATAGCAAAACAACAAAGGGAACCTAAAACAAAATATCAAATAATAAAAGAAAAAGAACATAATATCAAAACTCTAAATCTCTCCAATGATAGATTGCTAACACCTTGATTCTGTTCTCACCAGAATCAAAGAAGAGTATATAACAAATAAACATAACACAGTCTCTATAGATGTCCAAATTAGATTGCTCAGTCCTTAGTTCCACTCTCACCAGAACTAATTTATCAGTGAGCCCAACAATAGTATCTCAGGAATAGATCTTATCCAGAGCCATAATTGTCTGATAGTCTTGGCAGTTCTGATAGCCTAGGAAAATATAGGCAATCCCCAATAACACAGCACAGCACATAAGAGGTGTGCTAAACAGGGACCTAAGGGGGAGCCCTTCCAAGGAGACAATTTTAGGTCATGGAACCCAGACCCCCTTGGCCCACAACTACAACCCTAGAAGGACAAGCCCCATGGCATGACCCACCGGGAGTTTAAGAGCACCCAGAGCACCCCTAGGCTCCCCTCAGCGCTGCTAAGTAACCCCTGTCTGGCCATGGGAGACCAGCTCCCCACCCTGTCCCAAAGATATTAGAGGAGACCCCCCTCCTGACACACCTCATCAGGTACTGTTCTATATTAGGGAACCCACACATCCGTTGGATGCACTCTCACCACACCAGCAACTTTTCCACAGCCAACATCCCTTATGGCAAGATGCTTCTTACAGCCAGTCTCTTCAAAACAATCCAGCTCTGGAAAGTCCAAATATTCCCATAGATCCCCTACATGAATCACCACACAGTTCCCCTTTAAAGTTCCTCATGAAAAGGAGGAATAATCATAATGCTGTAAAAATCACTCTCGCTAAGTCAATAATTTGCCCATTCACCAGTTCATCAGTCAGTCCCAATGACAGTACTATTGATTGGAAAACTGTCCTTCAAAGGGAGAACAAACCCCCCATAATCCCGGTGTTACCAAAATCTTGCGAAAAGTATAAAATAGAAATTTATTCAGGTACACTTGCATTTTTTTGCCATCCAAAAAAAAGAACACAGAACGTCCAAAGTTCCCACTGTCCAAATCCCATTCAGTCCTTGAATAATTTCACCACGTAAGCAGTGGCTAAGAAAGATTTCAGCGTATTAGCAGTTCTAGCGTGTTAATAGTTCAGTAGTTCGGCGTTTCAGCCTTTCAGTTCGTCGAACCGCAATCCACAATCCAAATCGGCGTTCCATCTGTAACGCCACATCTCAGAGTTTTAATGCTTAGTCTAAAAAACAGTCACAAAACAAAATAAATGCAAAACACAATACATACAAAAAATAAATAAAACTTCAGAGCTCAAATTTAAACACAGTTCGGAACAGCTCACGGAAGCAGCTCCTTTATCAGAGAGTAACATATCACCTCTAAAGACTCTTAATTTATATTACATTTCACCATGACTAATTATAGCTTTTTTCTATCACATTAATTAATTAAATTAAAATGTTATCACATGGTGAAATGGAATATAAATTAAGAATCTTTAGAAGTGATATGTTAGTCTCTGATGAAGGATGTGATCATCCGAAACATGTTAGATGTAATGTCATACCTGTTTTGAGCTTGAAAGTTTTTAAACTTATTAAAATATGGACGAATTTTAAATCCATGACTTGAATCTTATTGGATGCGTCCCAGAGGTTTGTGTGTGCTGGAAACTTTTTTTTGGCACTCTAGACTTGTAGTTTCTAAGCACCACGTCCCAGTGCGCACTCATTTGGACAAAAGGGTAGCAGCAGAAGTAGCCAGCATTTGAGATATTATGGGACTTCAACCATCCAGGTGAGAAGTTCAAATGCCACTTGTGAGTGTCTCCTCCCACCGACCATTGCTCTTTGCTTCCCGACCCATGTGGTATTTGTTGGAGAAAAAGTCTGTTTCACTTTAATGTGTGTTCTTGATTGTCCTGAAATGAGTGAATCTGTATGTTTTTATCTCACTATGCGGCAGTGTGCACAGAGGAGGAAATGTCCAAATTTTAAATATTTGTATGTTTCCCTGTCACAGCAAGGAATGTTGGAGGGCTTGACCTGACTGCAGTACTCCATGTGGCCTTGCTAGATGGAGGCAGTCTATTGCTGTAGCAGTGTCTGATGGGTTGCCATGGGAAGCTACCTGTCATCTGCTTACTGGGCAAGAAATGATAGGCCATTATGCACCCCTCGAGTGTGCTTCTTGTGGTTGATGTGGGGCAGTGTGGGTTAAATGGGGCCAGCAGCAATTCTCCTGAGCCCCTATTGCTCTGCAGTGGGCAGACTAGATGGGCCAAGCAGTCCTTATCTGCCATCAAAGTCTATGTTTCTATGTTTCAGTGATCCACATTATATAGAAAATGTCAGTATGGTCGTGTATAATATTCCTGTGATCAGCTGCATGACCTTCAGAGTGTGGCATGAGTTGGGGCAGGGGTAGTTGAATCTGTCTAGCATGCACAGTCTGTGCATGATGCACCAGGAAAATTAATGTGTGCTTTTTTTGTGCTCTGCGAATAATTGGGAGCCTAGTTCCTTACTTGTATGATTGTCTCTCATTGTGCTCATAATGGGCATGATGATTAGTATGCACTGCCTCTTGGAGCCTATTCTTGCTGAGTACATGGCACTTACATGGAAGCTGGGTTAGGCAATGGTTTCTTGTGGGCTACCAGTGTTGCAACTCTCTGAAATTGCACTCTGAGTTACTGGCTGACTGCAGGGGATCTTGCTGGTGTGGAGGTGGGGACACTGAAGAATGGCCCGGATGCAGATTGGCAGATTACAGGTTGCTTGGACCAGGGGCAGGAGTCGGGTGGGGTGTTACACGGAGGTACTTCTGCTTCATAACATGAAGGTGTCACTTAGCAAACTATTCCTGGATATTAGGTTGTACCTGTTTAAATTTGATGGTTCCTTTTATATATACAATTTTCTAGTGATAATTTTTCCAATTCTTATGTATTATTATTGAACTTGATGAGATATGTTAAATGCATTTTTTAAGATTTTCACCCTGCTCCATAATTCTAGGAGCTGGTGATTCACATACACACTGCAGTTCAAATACCGATTTTTTTATTTTCAGTGTATTTTACACAGGATACCCTTTGCACCATTAAAACCCATTCGAGTTGTATGAAATGCTGGATCTAGCACAAGGTACTGTAGCTCAATCCTAAAAGTGTGGAGGGAGGAGGAAATAAGGGCTCTGCTGTTATTAGCACTTTTAATATGTTTTTTTGCTGTTCCATGAGGGGGATGGGAGAAGAGTTTGGAAGGCTTGGGATGGGAGAGAAGAGAGGGAGGGAGGGAGAGGATAACCAGGTCAGTACCCCATTGGAGTGCACCTGGTGATACATTCAGAGAGGAAAAAGCAATTTTAGAATGTTCATATCAAGTCAAGCAACCTATGGGGTGGGTGAGTGGGGGGTGTGAAGCTGAAGCTACTATTTGTGTTTTAGTTTATATTGGAACAAGCAAGGCACCTACATAATGTTAAAAATCTGACTTGCACATTACTATGGGTTGGGACCTCGCACCTGCGGGGACCCACACAGTGATTCATTAACTTGTTTCATAACAGTTGATTCCCTGAATGTTGTGACCTGGAATGCCAGTGATTTAAATCATGTGATAAAGAGGAAGAGGTGGCCAACAGAATCAAAAAACTAAAAAATGACTTACTGTTATTGAAGGAAACCCATATGACTCACAAAGAGGTGGAGTGCACACCCACCTGTGGGACACTTGGTTCAATACTAACTTTATCTGAAGAGTTAGAGGGGTGGCTAACTGGCTCTGCCAGGCTTCCCTTGGGGTAGTTACCCGATCAACCATCAACAGACAGGGCAGGTTTATACTTGCTAAAATAACACTTGATGGTAATTTAATTTCTGTTGGAGTGGTATATGGGACCAGTGGGGGAGACGGCAGCTTCTTTCACAAACTGGCAATGGAAATAGCACAATACCCTGGCCCTTCATTTTTAAGAGGGGATATGAACTGCATGCAGGACACAACGCATGATAGAGCCATTCCAGTCCCTGTCCAGAAATCAAAGAATATTAAGGGGTTGGAAGAGCTAATTAAAATGTTTGCTTTGGAAGATCTGTGATGCCATAACAATCTGTTGGGCCATGAATACAGTTTCTATTCACATGCTAACCATGCCTTTGCAATCAATGATCTACTGCAGGTCTCTATTTCTATGGTGCCCAAGATGACTACTGTTATCTATCACCCAGCTCTGGAGTCTGATCATTCCCCATTGCAGATCAATATTGGCTTGGGAGGTGAGCCATGCCCATCTCAACCATGGGGACTAGACCTGCTCCTCCTGAAAGATCACAGATATTGCAAGTCATTGCAATCAGCAATCCTAGAGTTCCTACAACACAAGAGAGGTGACACCTGTCACATCACCCCCTGGGAAGCCCTCACTTATATTAGAAGGAAATCTATGGCCTATGCTAAATGCAAACAGACAGGTGAGGTGAAGGAAATGGAAGGACTGCAGAGGAAGATAATGGAGGTAGAGAAACTCCACATAGCAAATCCCTCTCCACGCCTACAGTACATAACCTACTGCAAAAGCTAAAATGGAAATACAATGCTCTGGGTAGTGCAGCTATTGAGAGGGCCATCATTTTAGGCAATGTGGGGCAGTACTTTGATGATGATAGAAGTGGTAAGCTATTAGCCTGGCAGCTCAGGTGCAAGGTGATGCAAAACAATGTCTCTCAGATCCAGCATCCTGACAGGTGAATGGTCACTGACCAAAGAGAGACAGCGGATGCCTTTAACTACTTTTATAAAGTGTTGTACTCAGCTAAGATATCCTCAACTGTAGAAAACTACCAGTCCTTCTTCCAAAATTCTCTACTACAGCCCTCACAGATGGAGGAGCTGGAACTCTCCCTCACTAAAAATAAGGTGCTGACAGCCATTAAAGCAGTGAGTTGGGAAAGACACCTGGGCCTGATGGCATCCCTATTGATTTCATAAAATGCTTCTTAGCTGAACTTATAGATCCATTGTTTGACATGGTGAGTGAAAGTTTCTTCAACCGGTAGCTCACTCTTTCAGCCCAGGTAGCCAGTATCACTGTCCTTCCTAAGCCAGGCAAATTCCTGCCCTTTGTGCATTATTCCACCCTTTCTGTTTGCTAACAGCTGATAACAAAATCATTGCTAGGATCATAGATGCTCATCTGGAGAGCTTTCTTCCCAACTGTATCCGCTGAGACCAGGAGGGCTTTGTAAAGGGGAAGCAAGAGAAGCACAACACTAGGCTCAACCTTCAACATCCTTTATAAACTCTCCAAAATTCCTGAAAAGCTCAGTGTTGTGATACTAGCACTCGATGTTAGAAAAACATTTGATAGGGTTGAGTGGAGCTAAATGATTAAAACATTGCAAAGATGTGGGATGGGTTGTCAAATGATCCAGTGGATAGCTACCCTATATAAAGAACTCTCAGCTCAAATTCAGATCAACAGTGGATTAACAGACCCTTCAAGCTCTCTGAGGGCACCAGGCAGGTTTCCCACTTTTTCTACGCCTCTGTAAACATTCATTAGAAACCCTGGTGGCCACCATCAGACAACATGACACAATAATTGGGGTGAAGATGGGGGTTGTGGAGTATCGGGCTGCCTTATTTGCTGATGGTCTTTTACTGTACTTAGCTGACCAACTTGAGGGCCTGCCTGCTCTCCACATCCTCCTATTGGAGTATGGAATTATTCCAGGACATAAAATTAATTGGTCTAAAAATGAGATACTCCAATGGTAGGCATCATAGTATGGAGCTGATTCATAACACTACCGGATTACATGCTATAATGACCATTAAATATCTATTAGTGAAATTTTCTGCAAAGCTATTCGTGATATATAAACAGAACTTCCCTCCCTTGTTGGCTAACATCAGGGGTGACCGTGACAGATGGCAGCCCCCTGCCCTAATCAATCATTGACTGAGTAAATGTTGTCAAAATGAACATTCTCCCTAGGTGCTTTTATCTGTTTCTGTCCTCTCTGTTAGGGTACCCAACCAATTTATTAAGAATATAGATGGGGTAATACATAAATGTTCGAGGTGAGATAAATTAGAGAGAATAAAAAGAACAATTCTGCAACTCCCCCTCCAAGTGGGAAGATTTTCCCTCCCAAACTTCAAAAACTACTATTCTGCTGTGCAACTGAATTTTCTCCCTATAGGTGAACACCAAGCAAACCATTTATTGGTGGCAATGAATGAGGAAGAAATTGGCTATGATCTCAGGAGAGGTCTACTGTCAGTTTCCTTCAGAAACATGGTCCTCCCTCATTTTGCAAACCCCTTCACAAAAGTCACTGTGCTGGTCTGGCTAGCCTTGCATTGGAGTCTTCATTGGTCTAAGGGCATTTCAGGCCAGATCTCACTGAGAGTTGCCCTGAAAGAACTGCCTCAATATAATGCTGCCTTGTGTTAAACCTTATTACAATGGGAAAAAAAGACCTCTGTTATACTAATCAATTATAAGTAAGAGGTACTATGTGGGACTATGTGAGGTTGCAGAAGGACTGGGACCTTCACCCTGATGGCCTCTTTGCCTACTTTAGTGTGAGACATACGTTCATAGAGAAGCCCTATGGGGTGGAAGGTGACTGGTTAGGCAGTCCGGCACCTAACTCTCCTTTGGAAGAGGAACTCTTCTCACCTCAGCCACTTCAGAAGGCTCTCTCAGTATATTATAATTCAATGCATATTAATGATCCTCCATCAATAGAGTGAATATGCAATAACTGTTGAAGGACCTAGCATCTCTATCTCTGATAGACAATGGAAATTGGCCCTGTTACATTTTATCAACTGCTACAGGAGCAATACATTATGCCAGATCCAACTAAACTATATGTACCATGCATATTACTTCCCAGCCAGAGTTCATGCTTGACATTCAAGAAATCTGCATCCTGCCCTAAATGTCTCACAGAAGAAGGCACCTTTACCCATATGTCCCTAACATGCTCAAAAATTGCCCCCTTTTGGAGCAGCATGCATGGAGTTATGGAATGAGTTATGTTAACTAAACTTCCACAGTCTTCACTTGAATTCCTGCTGGGGGGTGGGCTGGTCCATGGTTTATGTGATAATGGCAAGTCTGAAAGACAGCAATCACATAAAGCAACCACAAAAGAGCCCATGATCTAAAGAGTGCCTGATAGTGTAGGAACCATTGCAAGTAAGCGGCTGTTGATACAATAATTCAAATACACACACAAAACATTTGTTTTATGCAGGAGGCTGTGCCCCCATTGTGCCCCGTGAAATTAAGCAACCCACACCCCCCAATTAAAATAATCAGCTCCAAAGGGGGCAAGTTATTGATTTTTAAACAAAAACAAATTTTAGTCTGCAGCCATACCCAAACCCTGGTCAACTTGCATCACAAGTGGTGGTGTACACCACTATGCTATGCAAGCAAGCAGCAGGAATTAGCTGCACAGGATCCTATATCCTGTAGTACTGAGTACAGTTCCTTTTTATACTCACTATACAGGATATAACGACCTTCTGTACCAGTCACTGTGAGTGAGAGCGGTATTATTGGGTCTCTCAAAAGTGTAGCACTCAATAATATACACTCTACATGGGTGCTACCCTGACACAGACCACATCGTTTTGGGGAAGGCCTCAATGTTTTGGTCAATAGCCTTAATTAACATTAGGAAAACTATTGCCCAGCAGTGGGGATCCTCTTCCCCACCCTCCAAGGCACAGTGGGCCAATAACATAGGAATGTGCCTAAAGTTAAAAAGGATGCAATTCTCTACAAATGGCCAAGGTAAACACTTTCAAAACATAAGCGAGCCCATGTTGCAGGCAATGGAAATGGGTATTTTGCCATTATAAGTGTGAGATACCATTGCTAATACTTCCTCGGTACTCCGAAGTCTCCTCCACTCTCCTATTGCACTGTTAAATGGCCCTTTGTCTTCCAGGTTAAAGTGTAACCTTCGTTGAAATTAGATATACCCTGTAACTGATGACTAGACCTTATTGTCATATATGCACATGTATTTTCACTCTTGAATGATGTCCTTGTAATATATATGTGACTGCTTTGCTTAAAAAAATAAGTCCCCCCCCAAAGAAAAATAGGCTCCAAATTGTTTTCACTCGCTCAACGAGAGTTACAGGATCAGCCCCTACCCAACTCGTGAAATGATCGGTATAGAAGTAAATACGTAAGAAGCATACAGTATACCCCTTTTCAATATGGAACATGAATAGGCAACACATTTTTTTTAAATTAAGCCTCCGACATAGTTGTGGCCATTCTTGACAGTGTTAGTCTCATGCTATTTTTCCATAAACAGTGCCATCACACTCTCATCTCACTGCTGAGCCCCTTACTGACCATCATTAGAAAACAATACCAGTTGTTTCTGGCTTCCTCCACTGCCCACAAAAAAACAGAAACTAAATTTTAGTACACTAACTTGTTAAGCACAGAGGATCTTCTTACAGACTCTACTATTACCAGCATCATTGATGGCAACATCGTGTCAATACCAGCACCTCACTACGTCCTGCACTCTTTCACAACTGCAGCACCTGCCACACCTGATCGTGGCTTACATTAACAAAAAAAAAAGTACTCTGGGGTAGGATTGCGGAGTTTGGGAGGAGACAAAACAAAAACTCAGTTTTCATTGGCAGGTGGAGAGGAGGAGAACAACGAAACTGCTGGCACCCAATCTCAACTGCAATAACTACCACTCCCAGCTGTACCCTATATTGCTTAAAAAGACAGATTGCTAGTCCAGGGTGGAGTTCGAGAGTTTGGGGACACCAGAGTTCAGTTTTCATTGACAGATGGGAAGGGGGAGAGAACAATAGTAAAAATAAGAAACAAATAACTACAAAAAACAAAAATACAAACAAAAAGTCACAAAACAGCACCCTTTACTGGCAAATGAACCAGCTGAGGAACTACTTTACAAACAAGTCATTTTTTTTTCATTTTTACTCATTTTAATGGGCTGAGTGGGCAGTATGAGTTATACCAAACTTACCAGGGGTAGCATGTCCTCTTCCTGTGACATTGAGCCTCATTATGCCCCAGGTTGTTCAGTATTGCCCAATACTGCCCACTATGTTGGGTATTATTGCTTGCTTACAACTGTGCAGTGTAGTTCATGACCCTCTCAAACCCAGTGTTCTATAACAGAACATAGAAGTATTGTACCATCAATGGAAGAACGGAGCAAGAAACATAAATGATACAAGGGCAAGAAAAATCCTGGACTCTGATTGGTCAGTCTTGGCTGGACCAGTGATGTTAATCAGTACAACATCACGGGTCTAGTCTCAGCCTCACTGTGAACCCATTTGGATGATGACCATGATGACCACTCCTTTTTTTTTGCATCTCCTCTTAAGAAACAAAAATATTTTTCCACACTAATACAAACATTCTTTAAAATTATTTTTTGACTCCATATATAACAATGAGCCATTGTATAATAGTAATAATGCCCTCTAGGGTGTGTGTCATTTGGGATAACATCACGCCTCAGTTGTTGGACGCACTCGGCCTGCGGCCTCGTGCCCAACCACCTGAGGCGTGAAGTTATCCCAGCACAACACACACCCTGTCAGGCATTATTGCTTAATTACATCATAATGTTTTAAAATAGTTCTTACAATCTGTGTGTAAATCTGACACCCAATATGATAAGAAAACCTCTGTAGAGATGGAACAGTAATAGAACTGGAGCCAGTGTTTAAAAATCTGCTTCTACAGGAAAAAATGGGGTGCAGATTCAATGCAGTTCTCCTTAAAGCCATGCTGTTCACATAAAAACAGAAATTGCAGTAATGCCATGGGCTTTCAGGGTCAACACTTGAACAGGCTCCCAGGTGGAACTTTCAGACAGTTTCAAGTATCTTCGCTCAAACCTGGACTCACTCTATCATACAGATATCAAATTCATACCATCTCCAAAACCTTAAACAAAAAGCTGGGTCTTCTGTGCAGATTAAAACACTAACTAACCAAAGGATCCTGCATGGCCATTGCAAATAGCATACTACTCCCCACTCTAACCTATGGAGCAACCACACTACTGTCTGCTAAATAAACCAAAATTGCAAGACGCTGAATCGTTTACAACAGAGATGGTCACATTGCCCTTGGCACCTACGGCAGAGATCATCACTGCAGAGTCGTCCTCCTAGCAGAAGTAAGCTGCCCCACTCTGCAAGGTCAGATGCAATTTGCTGTGCTTAGTCTGGCTTTCAAAATCCTCAACCTGAACTCCCACCCAGGCTGTTTCCAACCCTAATAAAGCATATTCCTCAAGAAGCCTCAGATCAATGACCAGCACATCCGAGAATGAAAACAGAAGCAGGTCACAGATCCTTTGAGTACTTAGCTGTGACACTGTGGAACACATGACTGCCCCTCCCATCAAAGATTGTCAAACTCCTGGCACCTTTAAATTACCCTCTAAATGATCATCTTCTGCCCCAGCCCCTGTTACTGCTAACAACACAGTCATATTCTGTAGATCCTGGACTGGTGTTCCTCTGACTCCATCTCTATTGACATGCTGTAAGCTTCCAACTACCCAATGCACTTGAGTTCTACTTTTGTATAAAATTGTACTTAGTAGTATTTGCCCAAACTGTTCTTGTAATCTTTTAGTGTTATTGCCCAATATGTAGAAATCTGTATAACTGATTCCTCTGTACAGTGTATTTGCTTACTTTATCATAGACCTTGGGCAGGATTCACAAAGCAGATGTGCTGGGTGCAGATAAGATGCACAGTCCCCAAACAGTGGGATTCACAGAAGGATGCACAGCAAGATGCACTGTGCTGCATCCCCACTGTGAATACCACTGAAGCAAGATGGCACAACATGAGATCCTCAAGCACAACAAGGATGCACAGAAGCACCCTGGACAGCACAACACTGAATAAGGAGCAAGTTAGCAAGGGACCCAGGAGCAACGGGGAGACTGCAGTGACACAAAGGATGCAGGTGAACAGCCCGGCAGGGAATGGTCAGAGTGCCAAAGAGCCAGAAAGTGCCCAAAGCAGATGAGATGCACAGACAGAGCACACACACAGTGACACCTGGAAGCACCAGACACACACCTAGCACAGGGACCCAACAGTCACAGATGCCATGCACAGGGGTGCCTGGTAAGGTGGGCCACAGCAGCAGAGCTGCACTGTGCAGCATGGCAGAGGGTGTCACACACATCCTGGTGCACAGGAACACAGCAGTAGGACAAGGGGACTGCCACACTGGTACACACAGGGAGACAGGCACAATGGCACACAGGCTTAAAGCCATGTCTGCACAGGTGGAACATGTCCATAGGCAATGTGACCTGCAAGAAGAGCAGCACAACAACAGGGGAATAGTACAACAGAAGCAACCAGCACTTACCACTTACAGAATAGGGGCATTGTGAAAGCCAGCACAGAGTAACGCCCACCAGCAGGCCAGATGCAACAATGAGGGCGCACACTGAAGTGGGCATGAAAGGTGGACAGGGCACATGGGTGCGTAGTACCACAGGTGCACATGTGTGAATGGGAACAAAGAGACAGTGGAAACTAACAAGCACAACAGAGTACATGCACAAAGTACAATGAATGACCACAGACACCGTTAACAATATAAAACTCTTCAGTAAAATATGAAAGGTAACACAAGAAACTATGTACACTGTTAAAAACAACAGTAGGGACAGGAATAGTGTGGTGTGGAATCAGGATAGCAACATATGAAACAGTATACAGGAAGGTGATGATATGGTGGTGGGGAACAGGGACAGCAACAGACAATGGGGATGGGCATGGAGGTGGGGATAAAACAACAAAGGGGCTAAGTACAGGTGTCCCAGTGGCCTAAGCGTGCTGGATGGGCCACAGCCCAGTGGCCACCCCTCAGTCCTCTGGTACTCAGCACCTGGACAAGTAGTGTGATAGCATGCAGGAGCTGCCCCTGCCATTTGTAAAGTCACTACATGGTCCTCCAGAGTGGCCTCCTGAGCTGCAACCCTGCATCTGCCCGATTCCTCTCCTCTGCCACCCTGGTACAGCTGGCTGTACTCTCCATGGATCTACAGTGATGACACAGACAACAGGTACTAAGTGCCATGGTCCATACCTGCCCCCCTTCCTCATTATGTGAGTGTGCAGGAGGTAGCTACCATGGCAATGGCCTACAGCCTGCCAGGCACACCACACACCAGCAGCAGGCTGGCACACAGTGCCACATTGTGACCATGCAATGGTACTCAGGCAGCACAAGGCCCACATGTGCATGCAGAGACAGACACAGAGGGGCATGCAGCCATGTCCCACACAGCATGTGCAGATGCCAGCAGGCTGCACAACCATGCAGGCTCTGTCCAAACACCAATGGAACACCACAATGTGCCCATGGTCCACAGCAGATGTGCACAAGGTGTACAGACACACACAAGCCATGTGCACTGTGGCCCTAACACATGCCACCATGGCTACACCCCATGCAAGTGTGCAACATGCAACACATGGACATGCACATGTGGCGGCAATGACCTGCAGTGGCACCCTCTACGAACACACAGAGGATGCACAGCAGAACACTCACTAGCACCCACATGACCTGATCCCTGGCCTCCACTACTGGCCCTAGCGAGCCTGGCCTCCACTGCTGCCATGGCCCTACACCAGTCTACTGGCCCTGTGAAGGAAACACAAGCAAAGAGCACCATGAGGTGATGGCAAGTGTGTATCACCCCCCCCATGCCCCACAGCAACACCACAGGTGGCCGCTTGCAGTGATGGACCCACTCCCACAGTGCCCCAATGAAGGCAGCCCAGTCAGCGTGCACTAACACACATCACCCCAGCCCATGCCCACCATGGGAGAATGCAGATGGACATGTGCCACGTGCCATCTGAACCAAAATGCAGCCACCACAGTGCCCACACACCACCCAATTGTGCACTATGCCACACACAGCTACACATGACCCCACATGCCACAGGGGCATGGCATGCCGTGTGTGTGTGTGTGTGTGTGTGTATTTGGGGTAGGGGGCCTTGCACCACTGCACCCCTCCCAGAAACAAACCTCTGCCTGCCTGTGTTACTGTATGATGTTGTGAGTTACAGTACCTGGGTGTGGCACTGCACCCCTGCATTCCCAATTATGGATGCTCTGGAGCCTGCCCAGATCCCAGTGCTGCAGAACCCCATAGTGGTGCCTGCATTGCTCCCTCGTGTGCTCCACCCCAGTCCTGAGTACCAGATGCTTTGCTACCCTCACCCACACTGCTGAGTGTGGCTCAGTGAGGTCCTGGGTCCCAAACAGCTGGCCCTCCAGAGGCATAACCAGTGCCACAAGGTTAACCAGCTCCACCTCTCCACAGTTCATGGCCCTGGTCCCTGCTGCCTGAGCATGTGGCATGGTTTTTAAATGGTTCTCCTGTGCAGGTGTGTATTGATCAGGCTGCTGGTGTGCAATGACCCATTCATACCACATGCGTGATAGGCCATCATGCACCAGACTGCACATCATGGTGTTGCAGCATGGCAATGTGCGATTGCCATCCATTGCGCATCATCGCACATGAGCAGTGTGTACTGTACTGGTGGGAGACCAGGGCCAGGGGTCACAAGTGGGTCATGCATGTGCGTTCTGTGCATTTCCATCATATTATGAATGGCAAACAATGCCACACACAGTGCACTGGGGCTGCGCAAACTGCCAGTGCTGCACCATGCACTGCAGGTGCACATTGATGCTATGTCACACCGATGTGCCATACATGCACTCAATGGGTCATGCAGTACTGCACCAATGGCACATGGGAACCTGGATGTGCTGCTGTCATCGATTATGCTGTCAGAACCATCGAACAGTTTGCGCTATGCCTGACATGTCACTGAGTCTGCATCGAGGATGCACAGGGATGCGCTGTGATACTTGTGCCGGATTCAGGAAATGCCCCCAAGTCGATCACGCATGCGTGGGGAATGTGCCCTGGTGGGATACGCTCAACACATCAGTTTTTCATTGCTAATTGAGATGAGCTGGGGGCAATTATGCAATTCGGAGACAATGCTCCCAAATTAGCTCATTGTCAAATTCAGGGGCATCTCACCTGTTTAGCAACTCATTACAGTTGTTCCCAATCTCATTTGCATGACCTGAGCTAGAAATGCTCCTGAATGCGCCTCCACACTCCTCAGGTGACAGACAAGAATTGTCTTCATGATAGTAGGTCTGTTCACATTCAACCATTTACAGCTTGTCAGCACAATATGACAGAGAGGATCTGAGGACATACAGGGTGCTGTGTATGTGCAGCATCCAGCCACTGGGCTTGCACACATCAACAATTGCCTGTACTGTGCTAATGCCAGCATATTGTCACCCACAGGAACCACAATGTCTGGACAGGATGGAGCTGCAGGATCGAGATGTCTGAATTGTACAGTGGATGAGGACAGGGTGCTGCTGGATGCCTAACTTATAAGGCTGGATATCCTGGCTGGCAGGGATGGCAGCCACCAGCAGAGGGATGAGGGCTGGGAGGTAGTGGCCAGGCATGTAAATGCCCATGGAAAGTATAACAAAACATGACAGGAGTGCAGGAAGCACTTCAATGATGAGAAGAGGAGGGCCAAGGAGAAAATGGCCATCATCAAGGCCTCCCTTGGTGGGACAAGGGGTGGGCCACAGACTGGTGTGCACCTCACACCCAATGAGGAGTTGCTTGTGGCCAGCATGGGCTGGATGACTTTGCTGGAATTCCAGGTGGGGGCTTCCAGACAGGTGGCAGTCCATCACAGCACTGTGAGTATACATGTTCCAGGAACTGTGCCTGTCCATGTGTGTGTGCCATGGGTGCCCTGACTTGCCCCACTGAGGGACGTTAAGCGCCCATGTGTTGGTGTGCACCACTCATATCACTGCATGCCCTGTCCATCTACTGTGTGTTACAGATGCATGACATGCCACCCCTGTGCAGCACAGGGTGGGGGCCCAACTGTGGTGGGTGGGGGTGGTCAGCTGGCATGATACACACTCAGGCGGTGGCTAGAGGGTTAGGCCGGTCACACATATGTCCATGAGCACCTGTACAGGCACTGGTGCATGCCTGCATTTGCCAGTGCATGGCTGCAGCAGTGGCCCCATAGTCAACAGTCCCCTGTATGGCATGTCAGCTGCATCTATGGCACATGTGCATATCCCCTTGTACATGCCTATCTGGACAAACAATTCACACATGTCAGTAACCATGTTTCCCTTCTCCTTTACAGCTCCATCACACCTCATGGGTGTTGCCATGGCTGGCAGACCCCATGATGACCTGGCAAGGGAGGAAGTTGGGCCATCACTCTGGCCACAACCAGGGCTGTGGCCAATTCTGTGCCCTTCAAATGCCACTGCAGCCCCGGATGCAGCACTGGTTGATGCAGGGTCGTCGAACCCCTATTCGACCGGTGCCACAGTTTGTGGCCATGATCACTCTTGGCTGGTCAGCATACTGGGTTTGGCTGATGACGACTCAGAGAACAGGGTGGATATTGTGGATGCCCTGCTGGTACTGCATCTGGTATGCAGGGGGCATATGAAGATGATGGTGATCCAGACACCACACAGATTTGGGGGGACATGGCTAACAGCAACCTGGCTGAGGCACAGGTGCTTGCATGGATGGCACCATGTAGCATCAGTTGTCCTGTGGACCCAGGCACAGCTGTGACGCCTGCCCATCCACCCATGGTGGTGTTGCTGGGGGCTCTGTGTCTGGTGCTGCTTTGGGGACAGGGACCACTGACATTGTTCAGCAGGGTGCTGTGATGCAGCAGTGGGTGGCAGGGGACCATAATGTGGGAATCCCTGGATTCGCAGCAGTTACCCATGCCCAGTCCCTGCCCTTACAGTGGCCTGATGTGGTGCATCAGCCTATGGTGGATGCAGCACAGCAGGCTGGGACCTCACCTGCCTGTTGGAGCTGTCCCCGTGATGCATTCCCTGCTGACAAGGTTGAGGGCTATGCATGCCTCCTGCAGGACACCATGGAGGGGCAGGCATCCCTCAAGGCATAGCTGAGGGTCCTTCAGACACAACTGGCCATGGAACATGAGTCATCAGCTGCGTGGCATGCTCAGATGTTGGCAGAGGCTTGCCTACTGCGGGTGGGCATGACCACTGTTCTGGAGCATATTGAGCTCACTGCCAAGGCAGTGAGTGCATACAGTGCATCACATGGCCACTGGGCTGTCAGCTACACCTCTAAGAGTGCCTCATGCACCCCCAGGTCACGGCATCAGGTGAATCCATTGCTGCTGATGCCATCACCACACATGGCTATCCTCAACACCTCCAGATGCAACCTGGGTCTCAGGGACATCACACCAGTGAGCACCCATTCACGGTCTCACTGCAGTACCCCTCCAGGGGTGGTGGACACCCCCCCGTGGCCAGTGGCTCTGACTCAGTGACCAGTAGGCATGGGCGTGTAAGCCCATGTGTCTGTTGTGGCTGTGGTGGCTCCTACTGATGCCTGGGCTGACAGCCACATAGCCCCTGTTACCAGCACCCATAGCAGCCCACACACCAGGCTGACAGTGCCTGGGGAAGCGTGGTTGGCATGCACCTGCCCCAGTACAATGCCTATGTGGGTCACCTGTGTGTTGCACTGTGCATGGCAAGGGGCACTGTTGTTGTGCTGTGTGGAATGGGAATGATGAATGTGGCCCTGTGTCTGCTGTGTACATGTACTGGCAGATGGACACTGATCCATGTCATCCCCAGCACAGACACCGCGTCCCCACTCTCCATGTGTGTTCTGCTGTCGTGTGTATTGTGAATTGCTGTCACCCCGATGGGTGCTCTCCACATGATGGCTGTGTTGATGTCATCTGACCTGTGGTGTGGGTGTGGTGTATGGATGCGTGTGGGGGTGTGTGTGGTGGGGGGGCTGCTGGGTTTGTCCCACCTGTGCTACTTACCTCACGGTCCCTAAAGTACTCTTCCACAATGGTGTCCCTCTTGCTGGGACCTGGTGACCAGTCATGGGTCACTGCAGGCCAGCGCGTCCACCACCTCCACCACAGGGCCCCTGCTCCACTGCATCCTCCTCTTCCTGCCCCTCCTCTTCCCTGGAACTGTTGGTCTCCTCAGCCTGGACAGGTATTTCACAGTCAATAGCCATGTAATGCAGCATACAACAGGCCAGGAATATGCCACAGGCCTTCTCTGGGCTATACGGAAGGGCACCACCTGACCTATCCAGGCACCTAAAGATCATCTTCATCATGCCAAAGACACACTCGATGATGGTGCATGTATTGATGTGTGCCTCATAGCGCTCCTCCAGCTCTGTGCCAGGTTGGCGGAATGGTGTGAGGAGCCAGAATTGGAGGGGATATGCTGCATCACCTGTGGGAGGCAAAAGCAGTCTGTTGCTACTCCGCATACATGTGCATTTTGTACCACAGCTCCCTTCAATCCATGATAGTGCACTGGTATGACTACTGCCTGTCCACCCTTGTCCCGTGTGGCCACCTCCGGTGTGTCTCCGCCCCCACAGTGGGTTGGCACATTCATGCACTCACCAGTGACAAGTTGCCCTGGCAGCCCTCAGCTGCCCTTTATCTGCCTGGCATGCTACCACAGCTGCCCGCAGCTGTCCAGTCTGGCATTGCCTGCCCTCCACTGCCCAGAGGTTGCCTGTGCCTGGGTGCATGCCACATGTGTACTTGCTGTCTGCATTACCTCACCTGTCATGCTGCACTGTGCTGCTACACTATCCCCATGATGCATGCACCATCCCATTAGCATGCCCACCTCCAATGTCCCACCTGGGCACATCCCCTGCGCTGTCCCTACTGAGGCCCACGAGACCTGCACTACCTCCCATCATTTGTTGTGCCATGATGTCCTGTTTGTGGGCATGTAACTATGCCCCACTCACCCACTAGGTGGCTCCTGGGTATGTCCCATGGTCTCAAACCAGTGACACAGGGTGGAATGGTGCCTAATGAAGGTATCATGTGTACTCCCAGGGTGTGTGGCACAGACATGGCTGATGTGCCCTGTGGCAATGCACACCACCTGGCAGCGGATGTAGTAGAGCCCCTTGTGGTTCATGTATGGCATGGCCTTATCACTAGGTGGTGCACAAATTGCCACATGGGTGCAGTCAATGGCCCTTATGGCACATGGCATGTCTGCCACCCTGTAAAACTGCTGCATAGCTTCTGTCTGCTCTGCCTCTGTGCTTGGGAATCAGATGAATTCAAGCATGCGGAGCAGTGTGGTGAGAAAATGTTTGAGGAGACAGGGCTTTGATGGCTGGAATATGCCAGTTGTGCCTCCATCTGGTCTCTGAAAGGTTTCTGTGGTGATCAGGCACATTGCTGTTGTCACCTTGGTCTCCACTGATATGGCATGAACCCTTCCAATGGGTGCCTGCATTTCACTATGCACAGCAGAGCTGCCTCAGAATTGCCCTGTTCAGGTGGTATCAGATGACTGTTTCTGTGTCTGTCAGTTGTTCGAACTTTAGTCTGGCATGATACCACTGTGGAGCAAGGCCACCTAGAGTGCCTTCTGCCACTATGTTGTTGGTTTGCCCATCTCCTCATCCCATTATCCTTCCCAGCATCGGGAACAGTGCCCATACATCTCTAGGCCATGCTGTGCTGCTGGTGTTCTGTCTGCTTCTGCTGCTATCCTGCAGTCTTCCTGCTGGGGGCTTGCATTTAAGTCTACTTCTTTTATACTTATCTCCTTATTGCGCATTTGGTGGATGGCTGTGACTGCACTGTGTTTGCAGATTCATTTTGCTTAGTGAACGAGGATGCGCTATGTATGCAGCAACATGCCCCTTCCAGATGCACCGCATATCATTATTTTCCAGTTCCGTCACATCCTGTGTGGCACAATGCATCTCTATCCTATGTGAATAGCACCATTGTGCATTTCCATGTTGTGCCGGCACATCACAGATGCGCCCTGCACATCTGCATTGTGAATCCTGCCCCTAATGTTAAAACTCTGTGCTATCTGTAGCTAATTCTGGGTCACCCCTAAAAATTGGACTTGTATTCCAGTGGGCCTACCAAGTCACTTAAAATCAATAATTAAATAACCTTTTTATTGCTTCCACCCCATACCCTTATTTTGGTGGCCTGTGATGTACAAACAATTTAGTGGCTGGTCTGGTGGCGCAGAGGGCTGAGGTGCTTGTGCTTTACCTCGAACCATGCCAGTGACCTGGGTTCAGGAACGGACTCAGGATGCCTGGGGTCGGCAGGGGGAGGATAGGATTGAGCAACCAAAAGGACTGCTCTCCTCTCCTGGGGTGGGGTTGGGGACTGCCTTGATCAGTAGTGGCTCCCAGTGGAGACTGGAGGCACTGCATAAGCGGCACAATGAGGGAACCTGGAAAACCAGAAATATCACTCGGTGGTGGCAGCTGGATGATGGCTCTCCATCCCCCCGATTTTTCCAGTGCCTTTAGCAAGCCTCTTTCCCTCAGCAGCATCCCTGGGCCCTATCAAGAGTGCACTGGACTCCTCCCCGGTGCCTTCCCTCTCGGAGGAGGGGGACCTGTCCAGCGAAGGGTTACATCCAGGATATCCCAGGGATGCTGGATTGTGAGGGTTAGAGAGAGAGAGAGGGAAAGAGGCTCGGGTAAGGCCAGTGGGGATCGGTGAGGACTTGGAAGGAGCCTGAAGGAGTGGGAGTCACCAGGAGCACAGAGGGGGAATAAATAATGCAAAAAAAAATTGTGGATCCTTAATCTTTAAAGTATTCTACTAGTCTCTTAGGGCCCCATATTCAAAAGCTTACTGTGCTGCATAAAGTTCCTATCCTGAGTATAATTTTGCTCAAGGTCCCAAGGCTGCTATATTTGAACAAGTTCTGAGCATACTGTGAGTGCCCTAAACATGTCCAAATGAAGCCCCACAGATCAGCCCTAACAAAGGCACAAATTGTGTTCATGGCACAAAGCATAACACCCTGCTGGCCACAGTCAGGTATGTGCATACATAGGTTCATAGGATCACAGATATGTATGAGTTTTGTGAGGTTGTTGACCTTTAGTCAAACTAGTCACCTTTAATGGTGGAACATTTGCTTTACATTACCCATGTAATCATCTAATCTATTTTTAAATGTAGCCATTGTTGTATTAGCTATAGTTTTGGGAAGCGTATTCCAAATATAAATTATTCTTTGTGTATGCTAGTTACTCCTTTTGACCATTTTGTTTCTTCTTTTAGTTTATATTCTTGTAACCTTGTGGTTTTTATACTGTTTTGCCTGACTAATCCTATTGTTTGCATAATAGAGTTATTTGGTACTGCATTATATGCTAAGCAAAGATCTCTCCTCATTCTTCTGTACTCTAACGAGTATATCCCTAGTTTACTCAATCTTTCTTCATACTTTAGATTTTTACATATTTTTAACCCTTTTGGTTGCTCTTCTCTGCACTTTTTCTATCATTTTCTTCCCTCCTACTGTTTGTGGTGAACAAAAGGGGGAGCAGTACTCCAGATGGGACCTTACCAGACTGTAATATAGGGGGTTGATTACCTCAGGTTCCCTACTTTTGATGTTTTTGAATATATACCCTAATATCCTTTGACTTTTTTTTGACTGTAGTTTTTGTATGTAAGTAAAAAGATAAGTTATTCAAGATGATTACATCAAGATCTTTCTCATCTGAAGTTACCTGTAGAGCAGTGTTGTTAAGTATATACAGTATGTCCTTCTTGGGTTGTTGTGTACCAGGTGCATAACTTTGCATGTTTTTCTCTTTAAATGACATTTTGTTCTTTTTTTGTCCATTTCTCTAGGGTAGTTATACTTTCATGTAATTTTTGTCCTGACTGGTGCTCATTAACTATACTTCCAATCTTGCAGTTGTTATCATATTTATTTAACCATGCATTGCCTTCTGTCTGCATTATGGATGCCAGAATACTATACAAAGCGGGCCCCAGGACTGAGCCCTGTACAATTCCACTTGTGACTAGTCCCCATGGTGACATGTTACCCCTTATTCCTTCTCTTTGTTTTCTATCATTCAGCCAAGAGGTAATCCAAGCTACTATATTGTGGTGGAATTGTAACTTGATTAATTGGTCTGTTAATATTTTGTGCAACACTGTGTCAAACGCCTTGGAATAATCCAAGAATACAATGCCCACTGGCATTCCCTTATTCAAGGCTGCACTAACAGGCTAGAAAAATTGTAACAAGTTCGTCAGACATGATCTCCCTGGATAAAAGCCACATTGTGTTATATCAAGTCAAGCTCTTTTGCTGTATATGAGATTCTATATGCTCTTGAAGTAGTCTTTCTAATAATTTACCCTGGACAGATGTCAGACTTATGGGTCTATAGTTCTGAACATCTTTTTTCACTTCTGCTTTTATATATCGGAGTAACTATGGATTATTTCTATTCTGTTAGTGCTTTCCCCTCTGTTAAGGAAGTATTATATAAGAGGGTAATTGGTCCCTTCAGTTCCCCTGATAATTCTTTAAGTAACTTTGGATGGATACCATCAGGTTCTGGTGAACTATTTTGTTTCATGAGTTTAATTATCTGTAATACTTCATCAGTTGTAAACGGTAGGAGGTCAGTTTTGCTTACTTGATTATTAATAGGTTATTTTGGGGTGTATATAATTAGAAAGAAATTATTCAATTTGGTAGCCATCTCAACTTCTTCTTTAACTATTCTTCTGTATGTTTCCAGTGGTCCTACAATCTTGTGACCTCCTTTCATGGAACCTAGTAGTTGTAAATTTTTTTCTTATTATCCTTTATAGATGTTGCTAGATATATTTCCATTTTTTGTTTAGATATTTTAATACTATTCTTTATTTTATTTACTATTTTTTATATTACTGGTAATTCATCTCAGTGGGTGTTTTCTATATTTAGTGTATAGTTTGTTCTTTTTTTAAATTCAAGTTCATTGGTTTCACAATACAGAGCAAGAGGCAGTACAGAAATGAATGGATGCAACCCAATGGAAAAAATACCACAACTCTTACACCCCTCTCCCTTCCCTATTCCCTCCCCCGCCCATTTCCCTCCTTCCTCCCCTCAGCCTTGCCTCGACACTGTGAAGCACTGCTAATCCTGAGCCCTCAATCAAAAACCAGTGGACATCCCAGTTCCCTGAACAATCAAAAATGATACTGTCAAATTAGGGTGGAGTTGCTCCCATTTGAAGCAAATAAAGGGTATGAATTTTCTCCCAGATTCTATTGTATCCGAAGGCAAAATTCTCCAGGCTTGCCCTATTTTTCTGCGTTCAAATTGAATAAGTGTTCCTTAACCATTCTGAGTAACTAAGAGAGATCGTCCAGTCAGTGTCTTAATACTAGTTTTAAGTGATGAGGAGATAATGGCCATATGTCTCCTGGTTTTACTTCCACTTTGGCATAGTCTCCAATTAAACAAACTTCTGGTGTAAAACAACTGTCTATCCCCAATAACCGGGTCATCCTAGCCTTAGTGATATCCATAAATCCCTAACTGGGGGGCATTCCCAAAATATGTGATAGCGAGTTCCCTCTTCCTGATGACATTTGTTAACATGTGGGATTAGTTGCTCTTCCAATTTTGTGTAATCTGGCCACGGTCCAAAACATGTTATTCAGCAGTTGGAACTGCATCACCCTGAGCCTTTCCTGAGTGATATGATGATAGGTGTTCTGCCATAAGACCTCCCAGTCTCTAGTGTGTTCAAGCAACTGGTCCACCCAATATTTAGGCATCCCATTGAGAGCTGCATATGCTTGATTGAAAAGAGGTGTAATACCTTGATACTACATGCGGATCCCACACGTTCTGAGAGAGTAGTTCAAAGTATTTCTGTGGAAGTCTACCTTCTCTGAGGCCTTCCTGAAGTTGAACTATCATGTGCTTAACACATAGTAGCTATACCTTAAGCATACTAATGGAATAGAATGGAATAGAACATCCTCAGCAGGAAATTCATTTTAACTATCTTTATCTGACCCCACAGACAAAGTGGGAGCTTACTCCAGCTGGTTAAATCTAGTTTCACTGTTTGGAGGATGGAATCTAAGTTGAGCTGAACCATTTTGGATTTGCTCCTAGCCAATAAAATCCCCAAATATCGTAAGGTGTTTGTGCTCCACTGCAGTCCCAAATCAGTAATTACATTTTTCTGTAACTTTTAATCGAGAGAAAATACCATTGCTTTCTCTACATTGATTTTGTAGTTAGACATTTCACTATAGCCTTCTATTATACTCAGTACTGGAGGGAAAGTTGTGTTAGGGTGTAGCAGGTGCAGAAGGATGTCATCCGCATAAGCGGAAACTTTGAATTTGTGGGAACCCACCACCAACCCCCTTGGACCCTTGAATCCAAATGGAGGTTACAGAGAAGCAGTTCCAGGTAAATGTTAAAGAGGAGGTACAACAAAGGACATCCCTGCCTGGTACCTGAGAACAGAGAGAAAGTGGAGGAAAAGAACCCATTACAATATAACCTTGCACTGGGGTGTTTATATATGGAAGATATCCATTTAATGAAGGTAGGGAAATCCCAATCTACCCATGGCGAGAACAGAATTTGCCAATCCACTCTGTCAAAGGCCTTCTCTGTGTCCAAAGACATCAGACCACACAGGGTGTCTAAGTCTTGGGACACAGAGAAGGCAGCTTGCGCAAGTGGTCAGAGGATGTCCTGCCTGACTTAAAACCCACCTGATCCTGATAGATTATGAGAGGCATAACCTTTGCCAATCTATTTGCCAGAATTTTAGCAAGGATCTTAACATCAGAGTTAATTAAAGATATGGGACGATAACTGGTGACCTTCTCTGGGTCCTTTCTGAGTTTGGGAATAACTATGATAAGAGCTCCAAACAGGTGTTTATCAACAGATTCCGAGTGCAATATACTCATAAACAACCTCTTCAAGCTCGGGACTAGTTGTTCTACAAAACATTTATAAAGGTTTGGAGAGAACCCGTCTGGGCCCAGGGCCCTTATCTGGAAATAGAGACTTGATTGCCAACCATTCCGCTTCCGAAATGGAGGAAGTCAACTCATTCATAAAATCTTCTGGGACCTTTGGTAACTACACTGAGGATAATAAATCCTCCACTATTACTTCACTGGGCTGCTGATTCATGGGGCTGTATAATTCTTTATAATAATTTTCAAATTCTAGTACAATATCTTGGGGGAGAAGCTTAATGGAGCCATCTCACTGAGACTTAATATGTTGGATAATTTTAGAAGGCTCCTCCGCCCTTAACCTCATGGCTAACAGGCGGATGGATTTTTCCACTTGATCAAGATAGGTCATTTTAGTTTTGAGAATATTGTATTCTGCTTTCTCCCTCAAGAGATCACTGTACTGAGTTTGAAGGCCTATTAATTTTTCTCTTGATTCCTCTGAGGAGGTTGGGCATAGAGTTCTTTCTAACATAGAAACATAGAATTTGATGGCAGATAAGGACCACATGGCCCACCTAGTCTGCCCATTTCCCTACCTAATGAATAAGCTGCAGATCCTAGTTAACCAACAGTCTACTTACTCCTACCCCCCACCAGAACTGCCTTATGTCTGTCCCATGCCTTCTTGAATTCTCCCACTGTTTTTGACTCTACAACCTCCTCAGGAAGGCTGTTCCATGCATCAACAGCACTCTCTGTGAAGAAATACTTCCTCACATTACCTCTGAGCCGTCCCCCCTCTATCTTCTAATCTGTTCCAATAGGTGTCATGCGTTGTTTTCTCTGCTCTTTTTCCACTCTGCTGCTATTCTAAATAATTCCCCCCTCAAAATACATTTCAGGGCTCCCCACTCTTTGTCACTTTTCCCTGTCGAGTTGAACTTGTCAGCCTGGTACTGTACTATTTTTTTATAATACTGTCCTTAATTAATTTGCAAGGTGTGTGTATCAGTATAGCACTTCAGTTTAGGGCTCTGAGCTACAAACCTGGAGACCTGGGTTTGAATCCCATCAGCTCCCACCTGCTTATTGTGTGACCATGAGCAAGTCACTTAACTTCCTTGTGCTCCCAGGTTGCACCTAGAAACAAGTTTTGGCTTAGTGTGCCTTTCCTGGTTAAACAATTTCCCTTTCCTATAAGCTTCAATAATGACATTTTTGGGCGGGTTGGGGTGTTTATTTCTAAACATTCCAGGTACTTATACATAACATAAAAGGGCCTTCGAGGGGTGTTTGTTATGGTATCAGAGAGGCTAAGCATGATGTTTGGGTGAAAGGAGTGTGAAGTAAAGCTGATCACTTCCGGCCACCCTACTATGATATATAGAGTTTCTTACATGGGCCATTCCACCACCCTACCCTGATAAATGGAGCCTCTTACATGGGTCATTCCACCACCCTACCCTGACACATGGAGCCTCTTATAAGAGTCATTCCACCACCCTACCCTGATACATGCAGCCTCTTACATGGGTCATTCCACCACCCTACCCTGATACAGAGAGCCTCTTACACGGGCTATTCCACCACCCTACCCTGATACATACAGCCTCTTATATGGGGCATTCCATGAAATGGTTGTGCTAGTGTACTAAGTACTTAGTGCATTAATTTAAAAATAGCCACTTCAGTCATTATAAATGAATTTAAAAGGTGGCCACAAGTACATGCACTATACATTACATAATTTGAGAAGCCCAGGTACACCTACTTTATGTTTTTTTTAAGTTCAGCTCTGAAATATCTCAGATTTCTATCAACAAATAGTGACAGGCAAGACCACAGTATGTTCCGCTGCTTCTATGCAGTTTTTTTTCTAGTTGCTCTTCAATAAAGTTGTTTTAAGAGATACCTCTGGTGTTGTCTTTTTGTTGGTAAAGGCATTTTGACCCTGGTTTTAAATTCACATAAAATGTCTGCTGGTATTAGCATTGGTAGTGCTGGAGTTAGAGACGCATAATAGGAATGGCAGTGAAGTATTGAAGTGATGCCAGCCCCAACCCGACCCTGTAGAGACCGGCAGGCATTGGGGTGTGCCTTTGGGTCATCAGCTATAATGCTCATGCCATTGTACCGCATCCTACCCTGTAGACACTGACAAGTGCTGTGGTGTGCTTTGGGGTCTTTGGGCATTATACTTTGCCCTTCCATAAGAAATACGCTGAGGTGGGTGCAGTATGGGAGAATGGGGTGAACTTTGTGGCTCAACAGTGCAAGGCACACCACAATGTCTGTCGCTGGCTGCAGGGTGGGGTGGGGTGGAATGGCATGAGCATTACAGCCGATGATCCCAAATCACACTCCTGACACTGTCAGTCTACAGAGTGGGGGCTACAGTTGAAACCCTAACACCATAGTCGTGTGTTGGTATTTTCACTCCAAATTTTCAACATGGGCTTTTTGTGAGCCCACCTCATGAAAAGCGGCACAATCAGTTTGTTAGCTGAAAGGTGGTTTTGCACAGTGGCTACGCCATTTGGCGACACAGGGACAAAAACACATTTTGGGCAGAATGTGGAAAATGACAACTGTATTATTCATGAGGAGTTGTAAAAAAATGGCAACGTTGAAAATCTGGATTGAAAATATGAAAAATTGGTGAAGTCATGAGCATGCATAGAAACTGTGCAACACATGTCCATAACCCAATTATTTTTGGGAGTTTATTAGCCAGATTTTTAACATAGGCATTTTGGGACCTCACCTCATGAATAGAGGTGCTGTGATTTTGTTAATCTGTCCCAAAAGTTGATTTCCCAAAGCGACCATGCCATTGTGCGCCACAGGTGCAGAAACACATTTTGGGCAGGATATGAAAAATGACAGCTGAACTGTTCATAAGGAGGTGTGAAAAAATGCCAGTGTTGAAAATCTGCCATGGAAATATTGCAAATTTGCGAAGTTACAAGGGTGCGTGGAAACTGCGCAATGCACACTTGTAATATAGTCATTTCATGGACTTTCAGCACCAAATTTTCCACATAGACATTTTAGGACCTCTGCTCATGAACAGTGTCACCCTCATTTCCTCAAACTGTCCTGAAAACTGATTTCGCACAGAGACCACGCTATTCTGCACCGGACGTGCGAAAACACATTTCGGCCAAGATATGAAAAATGACAGCTGTACTGTTCATCAGGAGGTGTGGAAAATGCCAATTTTGAAAATCTGGAGTGAAAATATTACAAATTCATATGAGCGTGCATGGAAACAGCACAAAGCATGCTTGTAGAACAGGCATTTTTGGGATTTTTTTTCACCAAATTTGCAACATAGGCTTTCCGAAAGCTCCCATCATGAACAGTGGCACTGTCATTTCGTTACTCAGTCCCAAAAGGTGATTCCACGCAGTGACTGCAAAATCACCTTTCGGGATCCAATAACACCACGACAGTGACTGAATTCCTGTGGAGGGGTCCAAATGACCCCATGTTAAAAATGTGGTACAAAAATTCCAAAAAAATGCCTGTGACATGCACCAAAGTTGAAAAAAGCCTATTTATGCCATTATACAGCTTACCGGCATTTCTTCAGTTTGTGGTTGGCTTTGAAGAGTGCAGAAATGTTCCTGGTCCACCGAAGATCGAATCGGCAGACTCTGGAGGTAAGTATGGGGTGAGAGACCCGAAGATGTGCATTGGGGTTCCTTTACTACCACACCCTCTCCAACATTTGTCAGTGGGGGCTGTCCCCTTGTGTTTAGATTTATCTGATGTAATAAAAAAGTGTCTCAGTATCTTCCATCTGAATTATGTCCAGCTTCCAGAGGTTGTTGCTCTGTGTATCCCCAGCCAAATCAGAACCCATTCTTCTTCACTTATGCTAACTTCCATTTCCCTTTCCCATTTTGTTTTTAATGTTTCTACCTCTGTTTTCCCCTATCTTTATTTATCTCTGCATATGTAATAGATGTTTGGTGGTGTGCTGACTCTGTCAGTGAAAGGCCCCTTACCTTGTGTATCAGTGGATGTTCCTCTCCTCCCCCTACATCTCTGCATTCAGGCTTTGGATGTATGACCTAGCTTGGAGGTATCTAAAGTAGTCTATGTTAGGTAGCTTAAATTCAACTTGCAACTGTCTGGATCCTCAGGTCTGACTGAAACTGATGTATATATTGTAACCCTCCTCTAGCCCATTGCCTAAAAATGGGGTCCATTTGTGCCAGAGGGTAATGTTTCTCTTTCCATAGTGGAATCAAATGAGCTTGTGTTTTAAGAATATTTAATTGTTTTGTGTCTTGTCTAGCAATTTGTAAGATTGTTTAAATTTGTTTTATGTCCTGCATTCCAGATTAGTGTTTCTAGGTGCCTTTCTCTATTGGTATTCTGCTCTATTGCTTTCCACACTGGTTCCTGTGTCTGGTTGATAATATTAATCAATGAGTCAGTTGTGTTGCTTCATAATGCGCCTTCATATTAGGTACTTCATATCCTTCTGCCTGCTTGTGCCTTTGCAGTAATGCCCAAGCCACTCTTGGCCTTTGATTGGCCCAAATTAATTTCTTTAAAACCCCTATACATTCTTTCCATTCTGACCTCCTGACTGGTATGGGGAGACATTGATATAAAAATAGAAACCCTGGCAGGATGTTCATTTTGACTGAGTTAATTCTATCACTGAATAAGAGGGGTAGTGCTCCCCACCTTTTAATGTCGGAGAAAGCCTCTGGTTTTAGTTTACCATAGTTTGCTGTGCACAGTTTACTAAGATGGTGGGGTAGGTGTATCCCCAGGTATCTCACTTGTCCTGAGATCCATTTCCCTGGAATCATTTTTTTAGCTCTTCATGTATTTCACTACTAATTTTAATAACTTCCATTTTTGCTATATTTATTTTAAAGCATGGTATTTCCCCATACTGCTCTGCTAAACCAAGAAAGTTTTTGATGTTTTCATTAGGGTGCCTCATGTTTACCACCGTGTCATCTGCATACATGGAAATTCTATTTTCCATTCCCCCATCCCTATGCCTTGCAGATTCCCTCCTCTAACTGCCTCTGCAATGGTTCTGTGCACATTTCGAACAGCGGGGACAGCAGGCAATCCTGTCTCATTCCTCTCCCTATTTGGAACTGCTCTGAGAGGGTTCCATTGGCTTTCACTCTAGCTACAAGGTTGATATCGTGTAACCTTATGATTTTTTTTAAAAACTCCCTTCCAAAATCCTAGGTGTTGCAGTGTACCTATTAAGAAGATCCAATTCAGGTCATGTGATGGCAGAGTGAAAGGCAGCAGCAACTCTCCATAGCTCCTCACCTTCGCTTATTAATATAGTGTTATACTTCGAATAATGGCACAAACAGCGTGCCCTATCTGTACTGGTCAACTGCTGGAGACTCCTAGAAAGTGGTGACACTATCTCAGGATGGACTTCTTCATGAAAAAACCGCCGACAAGGCACTCGCCTCCATCAGCTCCTGAAAAAGAGAAGGCCGCAAAGTGGCCCAAACACCAGCCGGTGAGTACGAGTAAACCCTCTTGCCCTGCTGCTGCTCTCTCAGAAGAGGGATTTCTAGAAATAATGCATCCAATGCAGGACAAAATAACGGAGGTTGCAGAGGACATGCAGCAAATTATGTCCTCCATCCAAGCCCTTTCGACAAGAGTGGGAGATTCGGAAGCTAAAATCACATCGCTGGAGTGAAAGCAAGATAAAAGTGAACTAATGGCCATGCAGTTCGGGAGGAGGCTTAAAAAGTTGGAGGATAAGCTGGGAGACCTGGAGGGGAGGAGCAGGAGGAATAATCTCCTAATTATTTGGTGTGCTGGAAAAAGAGGAAGGCTCGAACCCCATACTCTTCATTCAGAAGTTCTGCGAAAAAATTGCAGGACCTTCCCCAAATGGATCCACCTACATAATTGAACGGGCACACTGGGCTCTCCATCCACCTCCACCTCCTAGCTCTCCACCTCGCCCCCTGATATGTCGCTTACTGAATTTTTTAGATAAGCAATATATTTTGGCCTAAGTCAAGGATCTTGTGAAATTCTATGGGAAGGGCATCAATTAAGGATATCGCAAGATCTCCCACAATTGGTTAGAGTGAAGTGTCAGGAGTTGCACCCGATTGTATCTAAGTTGATTGCAGTGGGAAAGCCTTTTAGGATGCATTATCCTGCAGTACTCCATGTCAAATATGAGGATCGCTGGATACCTCTGGAAACCAGGGAGCAAGCACTGAAGCAGCTTAAGGAGCTTTTTCCAGACCTGTTTAAGTGAGGTGATTGTTCGGGTATTACAGGGCTGCAGTCTTTGTCTGAGTAAGGTAGTTGAGTTGGTTTGTTGCCCTGTGTAGAGAAACCACTTGTTATGTTCTCCGCTGGGTGCCTGTCCTGAAATACATAGCTGGGGTGCCTCTCAGAACTGGCCTGACATGACGAGAGGATCACTTTTTGTGTTTACCCCTGTTCGGAAGATTTTGCTGCAGTCCCTGCCAAAATTTGATGGGTTTGGCGACAAGATCTGCAGCCTGGATAGACTATCAGGGTCCAGATGGTGACTCGATTACTAGATGTTACCTCTTCATTCTACTGCAAGATACATCGGATTACAACAGAGAAGATTGGGAGTGTTTCCTTTTACAGTATTACTTGACTGCTGTTAGCGCTTCTGTTAATTTGGGGGCTGAAATAAAGCTGATTGTATGAGAGCAGGGATCCCTTTTTTTTGCTCTTCCCTTCTTAATTGGGTTTTTTTTTTGGTGGTAGCATAAAAGGTCAGTAAGTGTTAACTACGATGAAAGAATCATATCTGAAATACTAAAATGGAACAGCCGTATTCCACTTGCTGTTGCTGTGTTTTCTAGGATGTTTTAAATAGCTCTAAATGTTTGAAGATTTGACTTGCTGTTTGTTCAAGTAGGGGAGGTGCAGGGGATGGGGAGGGGGGTTCTTGGTGCGCATCTCTCTGCAAAGACATCACTGTGTAGGTAATTGGCATTACAGTTAAGTAGGAACTGGGGTGAGGGAAAGGTTTTTTTCTCTGTTTTATCTTGGGACATTGTGGTTGGGATACAAGGGACATATATATATATATATATATATATATATATATATATATATATATGCATTTTTTATTTTATTTGGTTTCTTCTTTTTTCTTTACTTTGTTCTTAATTATAGTTGTGCTATTGGTGGGGGGGGAGATATCAAGTGTGTGCCATTCACTCATTGTTACAGAGTTTTCTTTAGGGCACTGCTTGGGGACCAGTCAGGGTTTTAATAGACAGTATGGCGTAGACTCATCCATAGTGTCATGTGTTATTGAGTGCAATGAGTGGCCCATGTAAACTGATTTATTGGAATATTAAAGGTGCCCAGGATAGGTGCAAACGGCAGATGGTTCTTAGACATCTGCAACATTTGCAAACAGGGATAACATGTCTCCTGGAGACCCATTTGAAATGGAAAGACATCCATCTATTTGCCAAGGCATGGGTGGGACATGTATTTGGTGCAGGGAGATCTAATAACAGTGGGGGGTGGAAATTCTAATAAATAAGAAAGTTTTCTTTAAAATGGGGAAGGAAATATATGACCTCAGTGGGAGATACATCCTCCTACATGGAAGTACTGAAACCCAGCCAATCATACTTGGTGCTATATGGCCTGAATTGTGAATTCTCTGTTTTTCACACAGCTACTGAGTATAGTGGCTACTGACCCACCAGTCTTAACTATATTACAGGGAGACTGGAACATGGTTCCATACACTCACATAGATAGATCTGACTCCTGAGGTGCGGATATTTTGATGCCTGGGGGTTTGCACCCCATGGAGTGTCAATACATGTTTTTCTCACCTCCACATAAATCTCTTTCCCAAACAGATCTTATTTTGCTAAGTTCCCTTTGCTCCCAAGTGTCATAGCTCAGTCATTCATGAGAGGGTTCTCTCAGACCACTCACCTGTCTCACTCTTGTTTTTTGGGAGAGTGGGAATTAGAAGAGACTTTGTCTGGAGGTTGAATAATCAACTACTCCAGAAGCCTGATACCTTGCAGCAGATTGAAGACTTCCTCTCTACATTTATATCTGATAACAGGGGTTCTGTTACAAGAATCGATGTGGTGTGGGCGGCCATGAAGTGCGCCTTAAGAGGAGAATGCCTACGGCTGGCTGCTACTAAATCCTGACAATTTAGAGCCCAACAGGAAACTTTGCTTGTGGCTATTTGTAGGCTAGAGACTACCCTTAATAGTAGGTCCTCGGATATTGGTCGGGCTAATCTGCATAAGCTACAAGCCCAATATTCAACCCTGATATACCAGAGGGTGGAATTATCCCTGAAGCGCTCTAAAATTAAATACTTGGATGTAGGGGAGAAAGCAGGGAAACTATTGGCAGTTAGGCTTAGGCAGGCCCAGGCTTCCCGTTTCATTTCTAGCTTCAAATCTGATGGCCAAATTATTACATCACCTAGAGATATTGTAAGGGAACTGCAGACATATTATCAGAAGTCGTACTCAGTAGACCAAGCTGATCGCCCTGCAACTCAACATATTTCTAATTATCTTTCCTCGGTGGTGCTACCCAAAGTATCTCCCCATTGTGCCAGATCACTTGGTAGTTTGATCACTACACAAGAAGTTAAGCAGGTCATTGAGCAACTAACGTTAGATAAATCTCCTGGACCAGATGGTCTTTCTAATAATTTATATAAAGTGTATATATCAGAAATTGTTCCTCTTTTAACGGGGTATTTAATTTTTGGTATACAGAGGGTATGTCAGAAGATAGCTTCCTGAAAGCGTCGATTACTCTTGTACCCAAGCAAAGTAAAGATCCCCTTTATCCTGGAAGCTATCAGTCCATTTCATTGATCAATACAGATGTAAAGATTTTAGCCAAAATTCTGGCCAATAGGCTAAACACTGTGTTAGCTACCCTTATTGGGTGTGAACAAATTGACTTTATGGCTGGTAGGTCATCCGTGGATCATTTGCGGAAACTTATATATTCTCTCGGTATCCAGGGACTCTGACTCACCTGCGGTGTTGGTGTCCTTGGATGCCGAGAAAGCTTTTGATATGGTTTCTTGGGATTTTCTGTTTGTAGTTTTAACACATTATGGCCTTCCTATAGAATTTGTCAAATGGGTTAGATTATTATATGTTTGCCCGTCAGCACAGGTCTGGTGTATAGGAATCTTGTCTGATCTCTTCCAACTTCAGAGACGGACTGGACAAGGCTGCCCTTTATCCCCACTTTTGTTTAACCTTTATTTAGAGCCTCTGATCCAGAAGTTAGTTTCCTCCCCATGAATACAAGGTATTAAAATTGGAGAACGACTCTATATCCTGTCTGCTTATGCAGACAATTTGCTGATGCACCTAGAGAACTCTGTATCAGGAATCCCCACTCTTTTGGAGGAAATTGATGCCTTCTCAGCTGTTTCGAACTATAAACTTAATATAAATATAACCAAGGTCTTTCCATTGAATAACAGGACTTCACGGCTGGTGATAAATAATACCAATCTGGAGTGGGAACCTCATACCCTCACCTATCTTGGAGTACAGGTGGCCAGAGATATTCCCACCATTATTAAACTCAATCTTACAGATCTGATTAAAACCATTAGGACAGACCTGGATAGGTGGGGTGGACTCCCTCTTACACTATGGGGAAGAATAAATACGGTAAAAATGAATGTTTTACCCAGGATTTTATACCCTTTAGGGATGCTTGGGTGTTTTCTTCCCCAAAAATGGTTTACCCAGTTGCAAGCCATTTTAAATACCTTTTTGTGGAGAGGTAAATCCGTCAGATGATCCTATACTAAGTTGACAGGGCCTAAGTTACAGGGCAGATTAGCACTGCCCTCCTTTTTTACCAATTATTGCGCTCACCACCTTAGTAAAATAGTTTACTGGTCAAAGACAGAGTGGGAGACAGAGTATCAGGCTTATGTACCCAGTGGCTGGAAGAGAACAAGCTTTAATATCCCAATAGCAAGGTACTCTCACTTCCTTGATCTAGGTCAGTCCTAAGAGGCTCCCCAAAATGTTGAAGAATACTCCCATTGGATGATTGGTTAGAGCACTCCATCAATTACAAGTTCACCTCTCATGTAATTGGCATACATCCCTTGAGCAACCTATAGTGGGTAATCCCCACTTTAAAATTAATCATAACCCTATCTCACCCACATTCTGGCCTCTTCTGACTGGTAAGAAAGTCTCGGACCTGTTTGAGGATGGCAAGCTGATTCCTTTTTCTGTTTTCCATGTACGTTTTGAGGTGCCTATTACAACTTTTTTTAAATATAAACAGGTCAAAGAGGCCATTAAGGCTTATGTGGGATGGGAAGGTATAAGCCAGTCGCATACTGAGATATTGAACAAGCTTCTACTCTCAGCTAAAGAGGCTCATGCAGTATCCACGGTCTACAAGGAGGTGCAATCTTTGGATGCCAATTTACCCTTGGGGGCCTGCTATTACTGGGCCCAAGAATTATCCCTTACAACAGATGGAGAGATTTGGAAAAATGCATGGAAAAATATCTATAAGTATGTCAAACAGGACAGACTGCGATTGATACAGTTTAACATCATGTATAACCTTTACTATATGCCAGTGAAGTTATGCAAACTGGGCCATCTCCCCTCACCCAATTGCACTCAATGCAACCAAACTCCTGGTTCCCTATATCATATGCTATGGGAGTGTTTGGTGGCTCAAGCCCTGTGGCAATCTATTAAGCAAATACTAGATCCACTGCTTGGGCATGACTCCCTGTTCATTCCAGAAGTCTACTTATTATACCATTTCCCCACTGGTACCCCAGGGGTCAGGATGGCACACCTAGCTTTGATTTCCGCCATAGTAAAACTTATTATCATGAGGCACTGGAATGACAAGACAAGACTGTCGGTTTGGAATGGTATAAAGAAGTGCTTATCACTCTCCAATTAGAGAAGCACATTTTGTACATGAGTAACTATCTCATGTATACCATTCTAGATGGGGCCCCCTGGATGCCTTACTTGCTGCATGGAAACCATAAGGGTCTGTGATATTTGGCTGCCTTTTTCTATTTATTTTCCTTCAGTACCCATCGGTTTGTTCAATTCATCTGTTATCTCAAAGTTTGTTATATGCACACTTGATATGGAAGATGGGGGATATGGTGGGGAGGGATGGGGTAAAGGGGTCAGGGTCGGATTGTCTTACCTGGACATGTACCTCACATCTCCTCATCTCAAGGTTATATTTCTAGTATCTATGTACAATGTTAAGGGGGAGACCCCATATGTTTTCAATTTTCATGTCTGTACCAACTTGTGTCAATGCTAAATAATTAAATAAAGTTTATTGAATTAAAGAAAGAAGGTCCAATTCAGTCTATCAAAGGCTTTATCAGCATCTATCATGATTGCTATTTGTGGAGCTTTACTTTTTCTACCTTCCTTCATGATATTTAGTGTTCTTTGGATATTGTCTGTTAAGTGTCTTCCTGGAATAAAGCCAGTTTGATCGGGGTGAATAATTAACTGTATTACCTTCTCTGGTGTATGTCACTCTAAGTTATTCTGTCTACATATGCCTTGTATACCAGGAACATGTCAATCCTAGAATACTCCTGGTGTGGATGTGAATAAAACATACAGTCCTTTTGCCCCTTATGCTGTTCCCTCCATATGTCTAAAATACCTTTTTCCTCCAACATTTTTTTAGTATTTTGTTTGTGGCTCTATTAGTTTGGCTGTTTTAGAGGATATGACCTAATAGGATCCAACACATAATTAAAATCCCCACCCATTACTACCAACCCCTGTCCCAGTGTTGATATTTTCTGAAAGAGTTCTTTGACAAAGTTTGTTGCCTGCCTGTACAGAGAGTATACATTTACATTTATACAGTATAGCCTAGAGGTTAGAGGAACGAGGTGTGAATGAGCTTGGTACATCCAGCAGGGCAGACCTGAGTTTGATTCTCACAACCTCCACTTGCATACTGTATGACCCTGAGCAAGTCACTTAACTGCCCAGTGCTCCCAGGTCACCCCTGAAAACAGGCAGTTGTGCCTAGTGGGCCTTACCCAGTTACCAAAGACTAAAATAAAAAATATGAATTTTTTCCTGTATTTGTCCTGACATTATTGCCCACCTCCCTTCCCCATCTCTTTCAGTGTTAAGTACCTGCCACCCCAAGCCTTTTCTTACCAGAATTGCAACCCCATTTTTCTTAGCAGATGGGTGAGATGCAGCTATCACATCCCCTACTCACTTTCTTTTCAGCTTATTGTGTTCTACCACCAAGAGGTGCATTTCCTGTAGCAGTGCTCTATCTCCTCTGAGGTTTTTTAGTTTGCTGATTATTTTAGTGTGCTTCACTACCTAGTTAATACTCTTAACATTTAGGGAAATCACTTTTATATTATCCACTGTCATTCCAAGTTCTCTTTTCTCAGTGTTTAATTGCTATGAATAAGGCTTTCTGGTTACCCCTGTGTTTATGTGTCTTTTGGAAGGCTGCCAATGTGTTTAGCTTGAACTCTAACCAAACTTTAACTTGTTAAACTCAAACAACTATGTACACATCTGCTCCTGCCACTGCTATGGTGGCATAGTCTTACCATCCGCGTGCTTCTGTATATGTGGTCCAGGGTGACTTTGAGGTATGCTGCAAACCTATTCTGTTCAGTTCGCTTCCATTCTGGGCTAATCTTGCCAGAGCTGCTCTCACATTTGTTTAGTGAGATTGACCCCTCCCAACAGAGGCTTATCAACTCACCCCTCACAAGATGCAAGAAAAGCCAAGGTATACCAGGCTCCTGGTGCCCCCCCCCCACCTTCTGTCTATTATTCATTACATCACACTCCCTCCATCTATATTTACTTGTTGTGCTCCATTCAGGTGTATTTTGCTTGGATGTTTTTAAACCCCCTTCCCCAATTCTGTCTTTATAATGTGATATCAATTTTATCCTTTTATTTCCCTCCCCACCCTCTCGCCTCCAATGCTTGGAGATGTTCTCTCAGTACTGGTTAGAGCAAACACCTCCCACTTACTCTGCACTCCCCCCTTGCCCCATGTGTAGAAGGGGAGGGAAAAGAAGTCTCATTCTGTTCTGTCTGCCATCCCAGTGTATTTTTGACATGGTCGTCTCCCCATCAGGTTCTTCTACAATTCCTTCAAAATCAAGCCCTGCAGGGGGAAGAAAAACCCTTCATGAGTCATGCAAGTCACAGGTATCCTTAGTAGATAAACTTTTAGACATGCACTTCAGGACTATATATTGACTTTTCTCACTAAACTCATGTTTCTCCCCATCTCCCATCCTCAGTTCCTCCCCATTCTTCCATACCTCTCTGTTTTAGTTTCAGTTGGAACATTTCATACATTGTCCTTCCATTGCTGTATGCTGCTCCTTTTTTGACTTTTATCAATGCCTCTCTTCATGCCCTGTATGATGTATCAATGTGAACCCCATTAATTCTTCCCTTGCTTTATTCCCACTTTCCTGTACTCCTTGTGTCTACCTTTCTTTGTTTGATTTCTCCTAACGTTAGTCCCCCACCCTTAGTTTTATAGAACTTGTGGGCTGTACTGTTCTCTTTCTTTGTTGTGCTTCCTCAATAATCCCCCTTTATCTCCTGGAGAACTATCTCTTCCTTATTTCTGTTCATTATACCTTAGAAGGGTTGCCCTCAGGGTGTGTTTTTGTTTACTATTCATTTTCATTTGGATTTTCTTCTGTCTTTTGTTTACACCTTTAGTAGCTTCCTCCTATATGAATTCCTGTCTCCTCTAATGCTCCCTTTCATTAGCCATTCTGTCTCAGTTTCCCCTTTCCCCTGTTTGTTGACCTCTTAGCTGCCCCTCTCTGCTTTTCTCTACAGTTATCACTTGCTCCTTCCAACCTCTGCAGGAGCTGTTGGCCCTCATCTTAATAATGCATGCAGGCCCATGCAGATTGCCCTGCACTTTAAGAACTTCCCAGTTATTATGCACTACGAGTCCTACGTCTTCTCCCTGTGTGCTCAAATTCTGCCATTTTGTTCCCTGCCCCTCTTCCCCCTTCCTTTTGTCTCAACTAACCCTTGTTTTAGCCTTTCCCCCTCTAGCCTAGATTTCTTCCACTAATTATTCTCTTTTTACCTGTCCCTTAATTGATGTCCCATTTCCCATTGACCATTTCTTCTTTGTTTCCCTTCCCCCATTAAACTTAACTGTAATAATGCTTGTCTGTCAGATACAATGATCACAACCAACATCAGACGTGTTTAATCAATTCATTGCTTCCTTGTTAACGTTGCCTGTTGGTCTTCTGCTTTGCCATTCGTTCTCTCCAACATCAGCTGCCTAATGTCCATTTTTAAGTGCCTTGGGAATTCTTACTCCATTCACTGTCATTTTCTTGTATATCCTGCCCTCTGCCAGGCTGCCTGCTACAGTTCAGCCTCTAACTGTTCCATCATTGTATCTGGACATCCGATCCCCCATTTTAATAGCTGTGGCATTGCTGCTGCCACACTCTTGTAGGCATGTGGTCCTTTGTCCAGGAAAATGTTTATCTTGGTGGGGAAAACAACTTGAGTTTTAATATTTCATTTGTCCCTCAGCTGATGCACAATGTTTCTTGCTGCCTGCCTTTTCACCTGTAAATTAGAAGAAAAGTCCTGCTTAAAATAAATTGACTGGTTTTCAAATTATACTATTCCCTGTTTCCATGCTGTGGCCAAGATAGTCTCTTTTGCCTGGTGGTATAGCATTTTGATAATAATCAACCTTTACCTGGCATTCCCATCTGTGGGTTGTGGATCCAAATAACTATGTGCTCGTTCCATTGTGAGGTTGATGTCATCCGGCAATTTAAGCACTGTTTTCAGTAAGTGGGTGGTGAACGTTATCATTGAGGGGAACTTCTCTTCTGCCCCTTCCTTTGCTAAATGTAGATGAAAGTTGTTTCTGCATGGTCTGTTTTCTAAGTCCTCCATATGTGCTTGGTGCTTCCAGTCTCTCTGCAACAGGTACAGGAGCAATCTTGAGTAATTTCCTTGCTCTTCGACTATGTCGCCTATTTTTTTCTGGCTCATGGTGATTTTTGTATCCAGTGTTTTCAGGTGCATTTTTAGATCTGCCAGGGCAGATTCCAGTGTTTGCACTGTATTTATTACTTTTCCTATCATGGCATCCATTTTGAGACTGGAATTTCCCATCATCATCCAAGTCCCCTTCAAGGTCCAGTGAGGCAATCAAGAACTGAGGATTGTGGCCTAGAGTTTTGGGGCCTTGCCAACCTTGAGGTTTTTCAGTCCTCATTAATCAACTGCTTCAATTTAGTGGTCGGAGTCGCCGTTCCGGCTTTGTTGTGTTTAGTAGCCATTCTGCCAACAGACCAGTAGTTTTGACTGATGGAAAACTACTCAATGATCATTTTATGAATTGAAATGCTTAGCATGGTCCTGGAGCAGATTTTAGACAATCCCCCTCATCTCATGATGTCACCGGAAGTCCCGCCAGCTAAAGTAACAAACAGTGGAGGTAAACAGCACATGCAGCTTGCTTTAGTCTGAAAGAACACCTGAACCCTCTTTTTACACATTTTATCTAAATGATGCCTTGTTGGTAGGGTGTGGTGCTCCCATACTTTTAGTCTTCAATGATGTTTTTATGTAGTTCTCTGGGCAGCAGTCTTAAACTGCAGCAACTGAACTGCCTTGAAGCACAAGCTGTAAGGGAACTTTGTTTCATCCTCTGCTGAATTCCTTTACAGAGGAGCACAAGGTGATTTGAGATCAGGTTTCAACTTATGGCAGTGGAGCCACTGGGCTGCCACAGGCAGATGGTCATTGTGATAAGCCTCCAATTCAGTAAAACAGGCAGTCCCATTTGTATGTATGTTTGTTTGCATGTATGTGCAAGAAACATAATGCCATCATCCGAGTTTCTAGAGGTGTAGCACCCTGTCTTCCAATTCCTTCACTGTGTTTGCAGGCATGGCCACAGTTTGCCAATGAATGCTACAGCTGTCTGTGACAGCAGTTGAAAATGCAGTGTCGTACAGTTGAAAGGGAGAGAGACGCTTCAGTGAGCATGATCAGATAACCGAAGCGCTCCTCTCCCCACCCACACACAATCTTCAACTCAGATAGTTACCTATACGTTGCACACAGAATGCCAACAGTTAAAACTTAAACTGAATTAATTTTACATCCACTGGCATTATGCACTTACAGCAAAAAGTTATGGAGCGGACTCTTATACAAATAGCAAAGAAAACAAACCAGGAAAGCAGTCTGTGTCTGAGCCCCTTTGAAAGTTTTACTTTTGAAGAGTTGAGCTAATACCTTGGTGTTACATTATAGCATGGCAGAGCTACCAGCCAAGCAAGTGAGCCTAGCCCCCTAATGCAATCTGAAGAGATAGCAATGAAAATGCACCGATGCACAAGGTTATGTTCTAGGGTGCCTCAAAGGAACACCGATGAGTGAAACCTAACTCCACAAATTTCTTTTAAGCTCACTTTAAAGGGCTGAAATGTTGAAATAAATCGAAGGGCATTTAAGAAGCCTTTATTAAAGGCAACGTATTTCACAACTCAATAATATGAACATTTTTAAAAGACTAGTAGCCCAGAATGGCAAGGGGGAAAAAAGAGTATTTGCTTTTCATTATATCATTATTTTTTTCTCGACAATTTTACTGGGTTTCCCCTTGGGCTTTTATATCTTAGCAACAACGTGCAGGTTCGTGCCAGACTGTACACTAAAATTACAGATCGGCAACTACTTGATTATTTATGCTGCGTGTCTACTATCCTGAGTTCAGAAACTATCGTGTGGCTTTTGTTAGGAATAAAACAGACTTCGCTGAAGAGGCAGGGGACTGTTCTCTCATGTACTGTAATGCAAATTGCTACAAGAGACCCAGGAGAAAGTCCACAGCAGCAGCAGCAGTGTTTGTTCCCACGTATCACAACAAAGTGACCCCAGCGTCTACCCTGAAACAACTTGCTATCCTACCACTGTATCTTCTTTCCAAAGCTCATGTTCCCCTTCAATGCCGTGACATGCAGGTTAAGCCAACATTTCCCTGTAACCCTCCACACAGAACTATGGCTCCTGCCTTTGGCTGTCAGTGGTACTAAACCCAACTAACTCACACTAATCAAAGAGCCTTGCCAAGTACACCCCACACCCTGCCAAAGCCAGTTTAAGCTTCTCCTCTCTCCTTGTCAAAAGTGTCCTCTCTCTCTCGTGATTTAATACCACTTCTGGCAGAGTGGTTAAAGCTAGGAGGTGACTGTTACCGAACTTGATGGACTCCATTTGGGATCTGACTCAAACATCAACCAAGTTTCAGGAAAATTGCTATCCAGTATTACTTTTTACCAAACACAGTATGCTAATTGATTGATTCTAATTGTTATTACTTGGGAGGCTGTATAGTCTGAGAACAGTGGACTCTGAAGCTGGAGAACCAGCAGACTTGGGTGGGTTTGAATCTTACAGCTGCCACTTGTATTCTGCAGTGTGTTCCTGACTAATTCACTTACTCTCGCTGTGCTCCTGTGCCACTCCTAGAAACGGACTTTAATGTAGTGTAGCTTTCCTGGCCAAAAATGCTAAATAAACTGATGTGAATTGGAGTATCTTTGCAAGCGGTCTCAACTCCTTACTTTTCTCTAAACAATATGCTGTGTGTATGGTGCCAGTAGCTCTAAACTTGTAGTTCATTTGGAATACTCCTTTTGTAATGTTTCTGAATCATGCATTTTTTTATAGCTTTGGCTGGCAGCTACAGATATCACTGCAGATCATTACTTGCTGTTTTATTCTGTGTGTTTTTTTTTTTGTTTTTTTTTTACATGACCTACCCCCTCCATGAATCCATGCTGTCTTGGGTCCTGCAACCTACTGGATTCAAGATATTCCACAGTTCATTCCTTCAGCAGTGATTCCATTAAGTTTTCCACCACCAATGTCAGGCTAACTGGCCAATAACTGTCAGCCTCTTCCCTGCTACCACTTCTGTATTGTGGGACTACATCCCCCCTCCTCCAGTCCTCCAGAACCATGCCTGTTTCCAATCAGCTGTTAAAAAAGACTGTCAGAACTGCAATTAGCACTTCCCTTAGTTGCCTCAATACCCTTGGATGCACCCTGTCTGGCCCCATTGCTTTGCTCACTTTCATATTAGCGAGCCCCTTCAGGACTCTAACTTCTGAGAATGGACAAGTGTCCACCTCCCTCCAATGCTGCTATTATTGTTTTGTGGATCCTCCCCTTCTCCTTCCACTGTGAACATGGAACAAAAATAGCTGTTCAGATGTGTACCTTTTCCTGGTCCTCCTCTGCCCAGCCCCTTTTTAACATTGCAATCCTATCCCTGGTATTTCTCTTTGTGTTTACATGATTAAAAACGTCTTGCCCCCTTTACCTACTGCCTGGGTTATTTTCTCTTCTGTTTGCACCTTTGTACTCCTTACTGCCCTCCCTGCTTTCCCATGTTTCCCCTGGTACACTTCTGTATCCTCTTCCCTCTGCATCCCCTTATGCCTTCTGAATACTACCCTCTTAGTGTTTACCATTGAATCATGCCATTGTAGAGGTTGGCAAGCCAGAACAGGCTTGAGCATGGCTAAAGCCTGCCTGGCTCAGCTCAATCTCCATAAGCAACTGAGAGCCAAGGGCAAGCCAAGCAAGTTATTAACAAATCAAGCATTTTTCATCTGGATTGGTTAGCATAGCTCCCTAGTGTCTTGTTCTCACTGCAGTTTTACCACCACCTGCTCTTTATTGTACATTTTGTTTTGGTGCTATTAGTTTGTACTGTTTTGCATATGCAACCTGTTTGCTCTAACTTATTGTTGTGCTCTCTGCTCTCTTCTCCCCCCCAAATGCATCTGGAAATGAACTATTTCAGCTTGGTATGTTTTTCCTAGTAAATCATTTGAAATAATCTCCTTTTGTGCTGGTCATTAGGCACACTTTCAGTAATGTAGAAGGCAACCTGCAAAAGGCATGGCTTGGCATGTGCTTTGACTTGTAGAGTCAAAAAATTCCTGGCTTGCACACCTCTATTGCATTGCAGGCTAGTTGGCCTTTATAGTGTCAGAGCTGACCAATTCTGCCGTAATTGATGTTATCATAAAAGGAGAAATAGGGGATAGAACATGGCCTGATTTAAGATATTAATTTTATCTTCATAAGAGGGTATTGGTCTCTTCATGTCTCATGAGTGATGAAGTCATGAATGAGACAATAATAGACCAATAAGCCTTCAGCTTGCATGCATCTCCTTCAGGTAGATGAGGGGGCCCTGTTCATTTTGACCAATGTGATCGGTGTATAGTACATATTGTTATTGATCTGATACTGCATCAGCCGTAATCTGTTCTGGGAGATAAATCTGTGTGTAGCTGTCCAAATCTTTTCCCAGTTGAGTATTTTCTCTGGGAATTGAGCATCCCAGTTACTAGAAGCCCCGTTTAACTGCAGGAAGGCTCTTTCTAGTAATATGGAATAAATGCCAGATATGGCAAGAGGTTGTGTGGCTGCCAAGCTGAATGGGTACAGGAATCTCCCATCCTCTTCTGCAGTCTGACTTAACTGGGAGCTTACTAGCAAATGCCTAAGCTGGTACACCTTAAAGAATGACTGAGGGTTTAAGTTGTAGTTGTGGATGATGTCTCCAGACGACAGTACCTGGCCAATGTTCCATAACTCCTCTGTAGAGGATCTTGCTACTGTAGCTGTGGGAGCCAGGAGGTTGACACCATTTCCCCGCCAATCAGGAAGTTTGGATTTCCCATAAGTGGCCGGTTAAGGTCTCGTGTGTGTTGGTAGGACAGGAAGGAGCACATCTAGGTGTGGGTCTTTACTGAAATCCCTGTTGGGGTTTCTTTAACTGCAAGTGGAAGCAATTAGAGATATATGTAGCAGAAAGAGGTGATAAACCCTGGGCTAAGATAAGTTCTTTCTCCAGTGTAAGCCTTAGAGGGCAGTACTGTTCTGCAGATGCTGCATTAGAATTGTCTAACCATTTAAAATATTTCACAGAGTGGCTAGCCCAATAATAAAGTTTAAAGTGGGAAGGCTCAACCCCTTTAACCCTGGGAGCAGCCAGTTTCCCATAAGCTCTGTGGGCTTGTTTTCTTTTCCAGAGGAACTGGATTTTCAAGGAGTGTAGTTTGGTAAACCAGGCCTGTGACAGTCATAGATTTAACATGTTGAGGGGATAAAAGATCTTTGGCAATAAGTTCATTTTAACTAAGCTGATTCTACCCCAGAGTGAGAGAGGCAGCTTTGACCATCTGTCCAGATCTTGCTGGATTGTGTGTACCAGGGCATCCACGTTACATTCCTTTAGGGATTTGGGTTCCTGAGTCAGAAATATCCCCAGATATTTAAGCTTCTTGGGTTCCCATTGTAGCCCCAAATCTGCAATGTCTCTCCTATGAGCAAGTGAGTTTATGGGAAACACTGTAGATTTCTCCAGGTTCAATTTGTAGTTGGATAATGATCCAAGTCCATAGATCAGGGACAGCGTTCAGCTAATCAAGGCCCTTGGCATGGATAAGTGCAGGAGTATGTCATCGGCATATGCCAAAAGTATGAACTCTTGTGAGCCCACTATTATCCCCCCCCCCGGATAGCGGGGTCCTTTTTAATCTGTACCAAAAGTGGCTCCAGATAAAAGTTAAATAGTTAAATAAAAGAGGGGATAGGGGCAGCCCTACCTAGTACCAGAGTGAAGGGAGAAATAAGATGAGAAGGAGTGGTTACAATAGATATGAGCACTGGGCCTAGTATATAGGGCTCTACCCATTGCACAAAGAGGAGGGAGCCAAGTCTGTGTAGAGTCCTGAAAAGAAAAGCCCAGTCCACCCTGTCAAAAGCTTTCTCTGCAACCAGAGAAAAAAAAACAGCTGGGGAAAGGTTGTTACAAGATGCAGAGAAGATATGGTCCAGTTTTCTCATGTGGTCCAGGGAGGGCCTCCTGTCCATGAAGCCCACTTCTTCACAGAGATATCACATATGGCATAACCCGCCCATTCTAGCTGCTAAAAGCTTCATAAGATCTTGATATCATAGTTAAGAAGTGATATTGGTCTGTAGTTTGAGATTTGTTCTAGGTCCTCCCTCTTTGTGCAATACTACTTTTGTCGCCTCAAAGAGATAGGGATCCTGGCACTCTCCTAAAACTATAGTTCTGAACAGTGTTAGTAGCCATGGGTCAGTTCCTCCAAAACATTTTAAAAATTTGGGGCGAATCCATCCAGCCCTGGAGCTTTGTTTAACAACAAGTTTTTGATTGATTTCTTAATTTCTGCTTCCATGATGAGGAGGGTCAAGGAGTCCTGCTGATCTACAGATAAGACGGGCAAGGGTATGTTCCACAAGTACTTATCAATATGTGTGGCTGCAGGGGGTCAGGCCTAGCATTATAAAGGTCCTTATAAAAGGACTGGAATTCTGTAGCTATTTCTTCCAGGTTTGTTTTAAGCAAGCCGTCCTGGTTTGAGTGGATTGCATTTACCAGTCGAGAGGCCCCTTGTTGTCAAACTCATAGAGCCAGTAAGTGTCCAACCTTTTCCCCTTGGTCTATGTAAGCAGATTTGGTTTAAGAATAGCCTATTCTGCTTTTTCTCCCAACAAATCATTATATTGTGCCCTGAGATGCACCAGTTCCTAACACTGGGTGTCAGTGACTGAAGGGGAGATATGCAGTTCTATATCCCTAATTTTATCTAGTAAGTCTTTGGTTTGGTGTTCTCTTATATGGTGTTGCACAGATGCTATTCTATTAAGTTCACCCTGTATAAAACATTTCAAGCCACCCCATTCCATTTCTGGATGGTTCGTGATGTTAAGATTGGCTCTGTATATTGTGTGATACAGGACTTTAGTCTGTCTACCACCCATTTATCGTTCAGTAATCTATTATTGACTTTCCAGTTCATTTCTATTCTGTAATTAGGGAATAATGCTAAGGTACAAGATACCAAAGAGTAGTCCAAAATAACCTCTGGTACAATCTGAGATGCCATAAGGCCTGTAAGGAGTTGCTTGCTTAGTAAGAAATAATCTATATGAGAGGATATACCATACACAGGGATCAGAATGTATAATCCCTTTGGTTTGGGTACAATACCTCCAGGGATCATATAAACTAATTTGTCAGACATATCCCGTATGGCTCATTGTGCTGGTGACAAGCCAGCCCCTGGTTTACCTGTTCTGTCAATATCTGGGAAGGGTAGGTTCCAGTCACCTCTCAGGATGAGTGGAACAGACAGGAATGGCATCAGGATGTTAAGAACCTCCATAAAGAAAGATAGGTTGTCTGCATTGGGGATATATGAACCCAAGGGTATTTCAGACCTCCAGGGTACCAAGTGCAAAAACAAATCTAGCTAGAGGTCCCAGATACATTGACTGCATTTAAAATTCAGATTTTGGCCAACAGGATGGCTACTGCCTTACTCTGAGTACTTGTGCCCACCGCATATACAGTGGTAGCTGTTGAAATGTTTTCTACCTCGAGGTACCACTGAGGTATCACTGTGGTAATCTGCATTGACTGTATATGATCCTGCCTCATTCTGCCTCAGTATACCTAGGTATACTTTAGTACTGCAAAACTTTTCTATGACTACCATTGTACCTGTCCAAATATTTAGCCTCCGTAAGAGATTTGCTTCTGTATCAAGGACGTGGGTCTCTTGTAAGAAAGAAATTTGCCCCTTTTCCACTTGCAAATGTTTCAGTATTTTATATCTTGTGGTTGTTGTGCACGCTATTAACATTACGTGTAATAGTCATGTTATATGATTAGCCATTCTATGTATATATAATTCTATCCATCTGGTTCTTATAACCAAAACTCCGGTTTTCCATACTGATACTATAAGTCCTTCCCCCCACCTCCCTGAACATCCCACCACAAGCACATCGCACACATACCAACAAACCCAACCCCCCAAAAATAACAATGGGTGCTATTCTGTGCACTTTATATAATTTACTTAGCACTACCCCTGCCAGATCATCTATGTGTGTCAAACAAACTAGAATCCATATATGGAATTGTTTGATGATAAGGCCCCCTTCCCTTGATTCAGAACATCATCCTACCAGATTCGGCAGATGAAGTCTCCCTCCTCTCCCCAACTCCCCTCCATGGAACAAAGATATTTAATTTTCTACGAGGCTAACTAGTATTAAGCCATAACAATTGCAGAACAATAACACATTGGGCTACGATAAGTAAGCTAACCCAGTTAGGATATGTCCAAATTACCACAAACAGTTTAACTAAACAAAACAAAATTGGAGTATCAAGGGATGAGTCGTCAGGTGGCCAAGATAACTGATTGTGTATAGTATAGTACCCACAAAATAAAGTCTGTTGCTGCACCCCAGTAATTGCAATGTGCCTCAAATGTCCATTTAAACAAAAACAATGTCAACCCCAATGCTGCTGTGGTTTCCTTATTGCAGATTGTATCTGAGTATTTTAACCCCCCAGGTCCCCTGTAAAGTTTAACACATATCAGGTCCAACAGCTGAGGTGCGCATCCCAGAAAAGGAACAGGGGCAGCCCAGGGTACCCCTGCCTGACACCAGAAATTGCCGCGATTACAGGTTCCCTCAGACAACAGAAACTAACAAGTCTGCGGTTGTGTGCACGATTGTGAATACAAGGTGTCTGCAAAGCATCTATAAATGCAGCTCTTCAATTGTGCATGCTATCAAGCAGGAAACCACAGTGAAACTGTCTATAATCACATACCGGTGAGGCTCCAAAGAGCAGCGTATCCCAGAAAGTTACAGGACCATAAGCCATAAAGGATATACAGACTGAGACCATGGAAGAGCTTGTAGATTCAGGCCAAAAGCTGCCCCACAGCCATAGAAAGTATGTGGTGATTGTAAACTTGAGCCTTTCACCATCCTACTGGGAGCCACTGCAAATTGGGATGTGTTGTTGCATAGATCAGTTAGCTACTAGGGCCCAGGCGATAGTGTGTCAAAATCACCCTGGGCAATTAGATCAATATGGTGACTGGCATCAGTCACCCACCAGAAAGTCACAGATGGCTATTCTTACCTCAAGGTGCCATGTTGATGTTACTTTAATCCTGGGAAGTGGAGATCAGTGCTAGCATTCACCTGGTGAATAAATCCAACAGCGGACCTTGTAGTTCCTTAGCAGCCTGTTCATGAGACTCAAACGTGCACCATTTCTATTGTATCTTTACTCGCAGCTGGGCTGGGTGTAGCACCTGAAACTGAATGCCCTCAGGGATAAGCTGGGAGATTTTTGGATGGAAAGAGACCCTCTTTTGTCTCACACGAAGCTGGCAAGTCTTGCAAGATATGGATCTTGTGGCACTCCACATTACTGCTTGTATGCCCCAGAGCTTGGCCAGTACATGCTGCTTATCCAGGTAATTTAGCGTCTTTAACAGGAATGGTTGTGGGGGTGACCCTGGTGTCGGCTTAGGTCATAGTGTTCAATGGGCCACTCCACTATGTAAGAGGGCCGTTCGGCTATGGGCCTGCTATTTTTTCAATCAATCAATCAAAATCTTTATTTATCCAGGCTAACATCATTGAGCAAAGCTCATTTACAAGATGGACCTGGTTAGGGCTGGTCAAAATAGAGTTACATATAACAGTGACAATATATCATTAAGGCAACAAATAAATACAGAACTCATTTACAGGATGGGCCTGGTTAATACCAGTACACAATACATTTCTATACAACAGTGACAGTACATTATATGACACAAATAATACACGGCAGGTGCTCAAATAAATACAGAACTCATTTACAGGATGGGCCTGGTTAATACCAGTACACAATACATTTATATACGACAGTGACAGTACATCATATGACACAAATAATACGGTAGGTGCTCAATGCAGTGGCAGAATAAAACAGAAGGAATAGTGAGAGTGGGGGCTGGGAGGCCATGGTGGAGTGAGAGAGAGCATAAGGGAGGAAGTAGAGGAACTAAGCCGGAAAAGAAGTAGTTAGCGTGCAGTTGCAACCTAATTGGGCAGAGAGAAATTAAAGGGTTTGCTCACAACATGAGATGGATCCATAGGGCCAGCAGTACTCTAGACTGCACTGAAGGCAGCTGACAGCTGGGTGCCTAGGACTCAGGACAGGTTATGGAGTGAGGGAAACAGTTACAGTGTTCCCTCACAGTTTGGGCAAATAAGGTCTTGAAGGAATCCAAACTGATAGGTATGCTCAATTTCAGAGATTTTTGTAATTTATTCCATGAGGTGGGCAGTACAAAGCTAAATGCTGTTCTACCAAAGCGTGAAGAGACCTTGGGAATACAAAGTGTGAAAAATGAGGCATTTCTTAAGGCATAAGTTCCCAGCGTGCTTAGCGGGAGACAGTCGAATATATATTGGGGAAGCTTTTTGTGACAACTCTAACAGTCCAAAACGCCACATTTCTATTTCTTCTAAACATAAGGGAGGACCACCTTCTGCAGCATACAGCAAGCAATGGTGGGTAGAAAGAGGAAGGCCTGTTATAAATCTTATACAGTCAGTGCCCAAAAGCTTCTCCTTGCTAAACTGGAAACTTTATCACAGAGCTATCAGATTTATAACAGCGGTACCAGTCCAGTGGGCTCTGATCAGCCTGAGCGACAGAGGAACAGAAGAGATGGCCATTATAAACCTTGATGGAGGTCAGGGGAGGGTCAGGGCAAGGAGGGATGAGAGGGAAAAATTAACAGTTGAAAGGGCTTGGGATGGGGAGGGGTTCTGTTACTGACTCTGGCTAGGTGCTAGCAACAAATTGCAATACAGAGTTCAAAACAAAGGGTGTTAAATGGGGACATGTATCTGACCTGAAATGTTGGGTGCCACATCATTAGGGGCAGGTCTAGTAGCCAGACAGATTAGAAATGCAGAAAAAAAAGACAAACTTTAAAAGAAAGCTCAGAAACTATCATCAGCAATCTAATACATAATGTAACCACTGTACAACTGGAAATTAGTTCTGAAAATTAACTCTGCAGTCCATTTAAGGAAACTCTAGTAGCAGGATTGCCATTGCTATTTTTTCAAGGAGTTTTGTGTGAAGAGAATGAGGGAGGACCCCTCTTCATCCTCCAGGAGCCCCACTACTACCAGGTTGTTTCGGCAACTACGGCCCTCAATTTCTTCCATTTTCAGTTCCATTTTAGCTAGCTGCCATTTAAGGAACACAATCTCAGAGTCCGTAGCCACCTTCCATCTTTCCGTGAAACTGCCCAGGCCTCTGTATCTTTGGCTTGCTGTGAATATCTTCCATGTCCTTCTTTACATAGCTACATCTGACATTAGCGTTAGTAGTGCATCCAGGAGTGGTTTCATTTCTTGCAAAACCATTCCTCCTTTAGTGGTGTTGCCGTGGTCTTGCCTGAGGGCTGGGGCTAATTCGTTGTTTGAGAGCTAGCTTTTTCGCGACTTTCTAGGGAGAAGGAGGTGGAGTGTGCCATGGGATTCCTTACACATATGTACTTCCATGGATAAAGTAGATGTGTTTTCTTGTAGTTGTCAAGCAGGTAGGCTTAGTTATGGATTTCTCTTGTGAAATAAAGCTTTTTTGTTTCATATCTAGTGAAATAAACCTGAACTGGGAGCTGGAGAGTGGGAGAGAATCGAGTGAGCTGCTTACTCTAGCCAGGCATCAAATGATCTCCTAGAACAAAAATATCATGAGGCTATAGGCAAGTCTTTCTTACCCACATGAGCCATTGTTTCATGGACTTTGGGTTTCACTGGGCTAAGGAGTACAGGCCCCCATATTCAGAGCTGACCATGTGCGGTCTGTGGCAGTTCGTGCACAGCCTGCCTGGGGGCCACTGTTCAGACAATTAGCTTACTGCAACTGAAGCATGCAAACTGTAAAATATGGGGACATGTCGGCACAATGCATAGGGACTTTGCGCTATGCTGACACAGGCCCAGACTTAATATGGCTGACAGGAGTGCAATTGAGGTAGTGCAGACCAAATGAGATGATAACAAGGTTCCTGTGGTCCATATTGAGCCCTAACATGCTAGTGACCCCTTTGGGCATGAATTTGCATGCCCATTAAGGGCCCATTAACATGTGTGCATGGCCCTCCATTCTGTAGCTGTCTTACAAATTCCTTGTGGTGTAGTGGTCCCCCTACCCCATCCCCCATTCACCTGTTCTGTAGCTGTCTCAAATATTCCTGGTTGTGTAATGGTTCTTGTACCCCGATTGACTGTCCTGTAGCTGTTTTGAATATTCCTGGTAGTCTAGTGGTCTCCCACCCCCGATCACCTATCCTGTAGCTGTCTTGAATATTCCTGGTGTTGTAGTGGTTCCTGTACTCCAATTAACCATCCTATAACTGTCTCGGATCTTCCTGGTAGTCTAGTGATCCACCCCCCTCATAAGGGCATCTGATCCAGTGTTGGAATTATACATCCAGAGCTACTGGAGCTCTAAATACATTGGATCGTGGACCATCTGTGGCTGTTTTAAATTCAGGTGTAATGCATGTCAGTGGATCAGATGGAAGGCACACTACACTTAACAGTACTCACTGGTTTGTATAGCCAATTTTTTGTTAGTAAAAATAAACATACAATGCAAAGTCTAGTGTTACATGGCTTTTAAGGCATTTTCTAAAACTATATATTTTAGCATGTCATATTATTTATTTGTAAACTAACGTCTGACTAATAATCTTGGAGAGCCAATGCAACTGGGTACCACTTTCTGAGCTTGATCAATGCAAAAAAAAAGTTAAGCATGAACCTTGTTAAACCCCCAAAATACATAATAAAGCTGGAAGAAATTATATAAGGCCTATAAAATAGGTAGAGAAAATCCAAGCTACAGGTGCCTTAGGCAGGCTGACACCAGTGCATTTATCTCTGCATCTGCATAGCATAGTGCCATCTGAGGAAAATGTAACAGTGCCAGCCTACCCCTGGCTCATCATCTCAAATATCACACTGCAAGAATAAAATCCTCATTTTCAAAAATATGTTATGTTCTCCCACCCAAACCTGTTAGCAAATCAAGGTGAAGAAAACTTGTCTACCTCTTTTCATTTACCAAAATTTAATAAAATTTCGAATCATATTACAACATTTTCTAGGGGTGTCTGCTGCGTGTGATGCAGTAGCAGAGAAAACATGATCCAGTGCAACCCCTCCATGTAGCTCTGAAGAACCTACCTTTCATCCATTTTATAAATGCAACAGGACACATCAGGGTGTCCCATGTCCTGAAATAACCACCTTCCAGGGGATGAAGGCCTCTGCCTTCAGCACTGGGTCTTACAACTCCCTAGACAGCTAGTTGGCCAGTTATCTCTGCATAAGGCTGCCCACCATTCTGTCATGAATTATTGCATGTTGAATCATGAAAGATCCATTCCACATCATCTCAACAAAACAAACCTTTCCTGTTATTTCATAACTTTCAAATTCTCTCCGACCACCTCATGTTTTAGACAGGATAAAAAAAAATCCAGTCAGATGCAGCACTTCCCATTCTTTATTGCATGCTTGAGTGGTTTATAATGAGTTAATAGAGCCCCCCTGGTGTTTCTTATGGTACAAGACAATCAGACTCCTCTCCTGAGGTTTGCGGAGGAGCCAGAACTGCTCTACTACGCTTTGCGCTCCTCTCACTCAAACCTCATGATCGGAGCCTCTTCTACCATAAGAGACACCCCACGGAGGAATCAATATTTACAGTATCCAAACCATCATGTTTTGCAATTTCAGTTTTGTAACTCATTTTAAACTGATTTTTAAGCTACAATGCAATGAAGAGAGGGGCCAGCCAGTAAGACAGTACAGATATTTTTTTTATTGGTAACCAGGTAAGGTCCATTAGACACAAGTACCTATTTTCAGAGGCAACTTTTGAGCACTGGGGAGGTTAAGTGACTTGTTCAGTCACACAGTAGGCAAGTGGAGGTTGTGGGAATCAAACCCAGCTGAGTTGGATTTACCAAGTTCAATCACAGCTCGTTACTCTAACCTCAAGGCTCGGCCACACTGCCACATTGTAAAAATCTAAATATAGTAAGCTGCTGTTTATTTAGTTTTTGTTAACTGAGTTAGGTGCACTAGCCAAAGTTGACTATTTTCAGGCACAACCCAGGAGAATACATACATAAAATGAGATGAAATTTTACAATACATAGTATATAGTACAGGTACATAGTATATAGTACAGGTAGGTTAGAATACAGATCAAGTCAGACAGTACTTGAGATAATACATATAGCTATGCAGAGATGACAAAAGTGACATTAGTATATGCAAATAACTGAAACTGGGCTAAGTGGCAGCTATAAAGACATTTTATAGCAAAGCTTGTTTAGAAGTGCAGCAGTGTCTTGGGCGAAATAAGACTAAACAGTGAACAAACATTTTTTTAAACATACCACAAGTCTTGCTGAACTCAAGCCTTTATTTTGCTCTCAGAAAAATGCCACCAACAAATAACCTTATTCCTAGGGAATAAAACTGAAAGTAGGCAGAATTGCCTTGCCTTCATACTGACACAGAATTTGTTGTCAGATAAGGACTGTTTGGCCCACCTAGTCTGCCCATTTGTGTACCTGCTGATATTGCTATCACACACCCTTCCTGATCTTAGACTACCCCCCACCAACTTCCATCCCCCACAAGGTTGAAGCCACCATTTTCCCAGTTAAGCAAAACTATGTAAAACAAACTAGCTTTAGCTCAGTGAGTGTTACTTAGTTACCAGCAGCTCCAATGAATATAATAAATAAATGGTGATGGGAAAGGCTACTGTATCTAGCAACCAATTCATTGCATTGCTGCTTAATCCAAACCAAACAGGTATCAACCTATAGCTTTTTCATCTTTTTACTGTATATCCAGGCCCTCTCCCTTCCCCCACACTTGTTAATCAGGATCAATGCATTGTCCTTCAACATGTGCATTTAAACCTAACCCAGACCCTATATATACAGTCCTTACTGAAGCCCTCCACTGACTGGTGCATGGATGGCTTCATAAAGCAGTCCATTAACGCACTTTACTTCTGTAACTGGGTAACGTGGATGTTGCGGTTACTACCCTGGCCTTGTGTGCTCAAACAAGGTTGGGGGTTCTGGGTTTAGATGTTCCTGATTGGGGGGGTTGAATCCAAGTATTTTAAGTTTAGCACAGTGCCTACACTCAGAGTAAAATTTAAGTGAGCCTGGTGTCAGAGTGGTACAACTTCTGGGATGTAGTACCTCCCCACCTCCCCACAGTGTCCTTCTATACATGGAAAATCACAGTGCAATCGAAAATTCAACAAAACTGCAATTAGTGACTTACCTCTAATAATACGCTCATGAGACAAAATGTAAAATATCAGTAAACTATTATTGGGAAATATTCACAAGTAATGGGGATGCAACATATATAAAAGGAGGAATCAAAAAATCATATGCAAAATGAACTGGAAAATGTAAAAACTATAGTATTAGTAAGTGGCTTCAGAAAATAAAAAGGCAGTTTGGTTTGGAACCCTATTTGGTGATGGTTAAAGACCCAGTTAAGAGAAGAATACTTAGCAGATTTAGATTTGAGTATAATGATAGTGAAGGACACAAAACATCTACAACAAAAAGGCATAATAAATGTAAATGCTAGCTCAGGGAGGATAGTTTGACTCAGTTATTAATTCTGTGCCTGCTTTACAATCGTGAGAGGAAATGGTTGGTACCTAGTGGAAATCTTATCTGGTATGAATATGGAACCTAAATATCTAGTTACACGTCTGTTGAAATCAAGGAACTGACAAATGCTTTAAAAAATAGCATCATTGTGCAGAATAACCAACAGTGAAAAATTGCATATTGATTCCCAAAAAGATAATCAAGATGAATGTGAAATGTTATGAAACTATATGTGTTCATATAATGAACATGGATTGTAATTTGACTTGTAATAATATGCCTGTCAAAATGAGTATGTTGATTTTTATGTATTTAAGCATGTCATTTTAAGGACCCTTTTTATATTTTGTTACTTTGTAAAGGCAACTTTAATTGTCAATCAATAAAACTACTTGAATTGAACTAAATAGGACCAATGCATGCTCCTGTAACATGTGCATTTAAATTTAACTCAGACCCTACATACATTATACTTACTGAAGCCCACCACTGACTGGTGTGTGGATGGCTTCAGAATCAGTCCATTATCTTACTTTACTCCTGTAACTGGGTCATGTGGATGTTGCGGTTACTACCCCTGCTTTGTGGGCTCAATCAAGGTTGAGGGCCTAGGTTCATATTTTTCCTTATTGGGGGCTGAATCCAAGTATTTTAAGTTTAGCACAGTGCCTATATCTAGAGTAAAATTTAAGTGGGCCTGGTGTCAGAGTGGTACACCCCTCTGGGATGTAGTACCTCCCACTTACCCACAGTGCCCCTTATACATAGAAAATCACAGTTCAACCTTAAATGCAACAAAAATTGCAATTAGTGACTTATCCTAATAAATATCCTCATGAGACAAAATATAGAATATCAATAAACTATTACTGGGAAAATTCACAAGGGATAGGGGTTTACAGAGCCAAACTTTTTTTTTGCAGAAACCTGCTAATTCTGGTTGCAGGACCAAACTTAAGTGCCTGACTAGGGTTGGCCAGTTAAGCACTTTCAAACAGCAGTAAATGTAGCAGTGACTGCAACAGTGACACTGACCGTAGAAGAAATAGTGATGGTAACAGTGACAATAACAGTGACAGTGCTGTAGCCCCCAACCACCAGGCAGGACCATTCAGTATCAAATAGCACTACAAACCTTTTAGTATTACCAGTCCACCTGTACTGGGAGCACTACCCACTGGTACCAGTTTGATCTTTAAACCTTAAAGGGACCTTTCTGTGCTTCACTGGGTATCCAACTGTAGGAATGTTGCAGGCCTGGTGATGTTGCAGCTGGTTGGCTGGCAGTGGTGCACTTTAAAACAAACAGAACAATCAATCCAAAAAAAAACACAGGCCATGTAATTGCTTAAATGGCTAACCTCTAAATGAGATATTTGTAGCTCCTGACCCACTAGCCAAATCTAAATACTTGGTGGCAACATTTTGTACAAACATTCCCAGTTTCAGGACAAGTTCTGTGAGCATTCTTGTTTCTGATGTACTAGTTCCCTTGTCAACTATGGCTCCTTCATTTCGTTTCTGCAGCTGAAGGTTTTCTCAGACTTAGGATTCAGTTGTGCTTTTGGGGGGAGTTGTAGCTAGAAGATGTAGGTCTCGGGTACACCTATGTGTGGTAGATCAGGTTCTCTGTGTTCACAGTCATCTGGAACTCTGCTTCTTCCCTTTCCTCCTGTTTGCAGGACAGAGCAGTCTAAAGAGCAGGGGTCTCACATCACACAAACATGTCTAGGTTTCTGGATCCTGGTGTGGTATGCAAGTTAATGCCTAGCAGCAGTACTAACCAACCATTCTCCCAGAATGTCTGCAGGACTGATGCAGATATTTCTTTCACCATTGTCTCAATGCAAGCTTTCTCACACTGTCTCTGCTACCAACAGGCTGGTAGCTAGAGCACACTTACTAAATCAGCAACCTTTTGCCTCCTTTAATAGAACAATCCAGCTCAAAGAGCCCCCATTGTCTCTCCCTACTGCCCCTCTTCCTAGGACCAAAAGCAGCACCAAGGAGCATTATGTCATATTCCAGTCAGATAATACTTAAAATATGTCCTCTTAATTAATAGCATGTGTGACCTTCCTCCTTCTAAATAATGAATCTTCTCCTGTGTGTTCTCAGAAAGCGGGAGTGCCCGGTTTAGCTTTGGTCTTGGTGCCAGTTAGAGAAGAGGAGTTAGAGAAGAGGAGCATATTTCATTACAGGACATAAAAATGATGTGCTGAGACAAGGTCAACTCTCCCAGCATGAACACCAGCACAGCGACAGATTTCAAGAGTCTGTGGCTAGTCACTGTGCTGGTACAAGGCAGACACCGGCAGTGCAGCTCCCAGTGTTGTGCCCCTCCTGGTCCAACTCTGACTCAGAGTTGGATATTTAGAGACCAGGGAATGTGTGGGAGTAGAGCCCCCCACATGGGAGGTTCGGGGGCACAGCCCCTGATACATCACAGATGCATCCCCGACAGTGTGATGCAGACACTCAGCATTGCGGCTGTCACTGTCGGGGATGTTGGCACTGTGGATGTCACAGTGCCATAGCAAAACTCTTATAAAACATCTAGTGTTTCAAATGCTTAATGCTGCATTTAACTGTTTTTGGAATTAACCCATTAATGTCTTGCTTCCCTGCAGTGATAGCCTTGCATAGATACCTTTCTCAAAAGTGTCTCTTTCTTTGGTGTGAGGGGTTGACATGTGAGTTCTCAGTGAAAGAACAGCTGCTGGCTATGACACCAGCCCTACTGAAGAGATTTACTTTTCATAGCTACTGAGGCTCCTTGGAGAACTATTGGGGTTCAGCCTCAGCAGGCCCCAGTGTATTTCCAACAGTGATTTGATCCTCTGTCAACCCACTTGCTCAGGGCCCTCCTCCCCAAGTCCCCACCCATTCAGGTCACCTAAGCAGAAGTATGGCAATAGTGACAGTGACCTACAGCCCTCTGCTAACCACTAAGCCAGCCACTGTCTGATTGCCAGTGAGTGATCATGAGTACTATAGATACAGGTGTTTGTACAATACTTGTGATTGCTCAGAGACCATCAGATTGAACCCAATTGAGGTGGTGAGCAGAGGGCTGTGCCAGTCATCACTGTTGCTGCAGTTTGCATTATGTGACCAGGGCTGGGGGGGTGCCTGAGAGAGTGAGTTAGGAGGGGGTCAGATGCTCTTCAGGAGGGGACCACTAGACCACCAAGAATATACCAGACAGCTACAAGATGAGTAATCTGGATGCTTTTACAATGTACTTTCCCAGGACAGATCAGCTTACATGCAGCATCTGCTTTTCAGTAGGGTTCTGCTGTAGGGTCTTGCTTTGACAGTTTTACAATATATTTACTCAGGATAGCCCAGATGAGTTGTGATATCTTGTTTGCAGTGGCATTCTGTTTGACCTAGTTTTTACACTGTATTTACCCAGGGTAGTACAGCGGAGATGCAAGATCTTTTTTTCAGTGGGGTCCTCCTTCTACCCATTTTTATAATGCATTTACCCAGGGTAGCCCAAGTGAAAGGCAATTTCTCATTTTCAGTGGGTCCAGCATTTACTTTGTATTTTTTCAGGATAGAGCAGTATAGTGGACTTATTTATTTAATTAACTTATTTAATGTGGCAAAGCAGTAGTCCATGTTTAAATGTCTTCTCCAAGAAGGATTAGTAACTTAATAATCTGTCAGTGATAACTTTGTTGTCATCTTGAAGTTGGCATTTTTTGTTCATGTGAAAGATAGATCTGCAATGTGGGGAATGTCCTGCAGAAATCCTCCAACCCAGCAAGTGGCTAGCTTTACCTGTGTGACTGAAGATGCGGCTGGTACTATGTGGAGTATGAGCAGAGAGCAGCTGATAAGTTGCACCATATGAGCCTGTGAGGGATTAATTTTCACAAGTTGAAAATTGTGATTTGGCTGGGACTGAGTGAGTTAGACGGTCCATACCAACAAAACAGTATGAGTTACTAACTAGCGAGGCTTTATCATAAAAGCAGCCATGAGGTAAGTGTGCTGTTTTGTATTAATAATATAATTTGTATTGAATTACCTTGTCTGATGGTGATGGGAAGGGCTGGGCTACATCCAGCAACTTGAGTGAGCTCTCTTTCCCCCAAACTTGCCCCTTGCCACCAACCTCCCATCCGCAGGCTGTGAGCGAGCATGGAACTCATGAAGTAAAGTCCACATGCATCTGACGGTGGATGGCAATTCTTCAGCATTAAAGCCTGTGTTGCTTTCGGATGGCGCATTAGGTCATGTGTGTTTTTTTGGCTTTGGTGTCTGGGATGACTTCTGAGTGGGTGTTGAGTGGGATGAGCCTACCACTGGCATTGGCCCTGCCATTGCCATGTGACTGGGCTATGTACATGCCACGGGACGTGCTTGGCATTAGGTCATCATCTGTTACAATTGGCTGTGCACCCCTGCAGGTTGGCTGTCAAGTGTGGGTTATGCTGGAGTACTTGATGGTGTTGTGGTTAGAGTGTATGACATATGGAGATTTAGAGGATGGCTGCTGTGCACTGGATATGAATGAGAAACATCCTGCTGTAGAGCAGTGATAGTTATGGTCATGCCATTGTCTGAGGTCTCACACAGGTTGCGGAACCCTTGCTGTATGTCAAGTCTGTGGGCTGCGATGTCACTATATATGCTCTGTATTTCATGCAGCTGTCCCTGCTGAGCCTTACCCTCACTGCTCCAACTGTCTTAGTTCAGGGTACATGCAGATAAAGCATTCATGACCTGGTATACATCCTGTGTCAATGCTGGGCCTTGAAGGACCCTCCAGTGGGTCCTGTGTATCAGTTCCATTCGCTAGCATGGATTGTCTGTGCACATGTCTGCAGTGTGACAGACACATGCATCTCCAGTCTTGTGTTTTGTGTGCCCTTCTCACTGCTTTGTATGTCTGACTATCTGATGCACTGTTGGGGTGGGGGGGGCAGAGCCTTCTGTTCTGGTTGCAAGGTAACAAGTGCAATGCCTGCTGCAGTGATAGCTGAATGTACTCAAAAGAAGTGGTATATAGTATGATGTTTGAATGGTGGCTAGGGTGGGAATTTTTGCTTTAGGTTTGACGATTTTTTTTTAAACAAAATAAAAAGTAGTTATTTTGATAGTGATATTTGGCTGTTTGTAACAAGTCAAAAATAGCTTTAAATGCAGCCAAAGCATCTCAGAATGACCCTCAAAATTCTCAGAATGCATCTAAAACTGGATAGCTTATAGGGCTTTGGTGGCCCCAGACCCCTGGCCTGTGGGGGTTGGGGACATCATACTTCATGGACACCCACATCTCTCTCTCTCTCTTTTTTTCTCTCTCTAGGAAACAGACTTATAAAGGGAAATGCTGAAAGGTGAAGCTGACCAAACGTGATAACTTACTTGACTTTTTGTCAACTTAAACTTTTACATTATTTCCCAGCCTTTTACAAATAAAGCTTACTATGTGTATTGAAAGGCGGCTGATGGCTTGGATAAAAAATTATGTTTACTGAAATCACTGACTGCAACCTACAGAATATGTCTGTAATGTTCATCACTGCTGGGCTTCATGGAGTGCATAATACTATACAATACAGGTGTTTAATTAGTTTTGTTTTAGTTTTGTTAAATCCTCAAGCCCACATCTCTTTAACCTTCCAACAACCATTGTGCACATTTATATCTAAATTTGCTCTGCAAACCAACTGTGCAAGTGCAAAACTGTAACAGCTGTGTGCATTATCCATTTAAATCACATAACCTGTCATACATAGAGATGCAGCCCTTAGGCGGCCCGGTGACACTAAGGGTTGAGGCACTGGATGCCACACTCGCTGACCCAGGTTCAGGAACGGACTCAGGTCACCGGTGTTCATGGGGGTGAGAGGGATTGAGCATCCATGGGACTGCTCTCCCTCTCGGGGGAGGGGAGACACTAGTTGTCGGCTCATTTGCGACCTCTGGTGGAGGCTGGGGGGGGCAGTGAACTGGAACTGCACTGCAAGGGGTGATGTTGGGGTGCAACGCTGGAGGGATCATGAGTGGATGCATGCGTGCTTCCCCCTTGGCGTCCTTGCATGACCCTGTCATGCTGGACAAGAAAACAGGGGAAAAACATGGCACTCAGTTGCGGCGGGACACCTGGACTCGGGGGCACCACTGCCGAGTACTGGATCCTGGTTCGGTGGTGAGTGAGGGAGGCTTTCCCTCTCTCCACTGTGGGGGTAATTGGGCAGTGTGGGCTTCATTGGGGCCAAGGCAGAATTCAATGGTGGCAGGAGAAAGGACGGATGCCAGGATGTGAAATGCAGACCGGAGGTGCCAGACAAAGTAAAAGGACTAACCAAAAAGAAAAAAGAAGAAATGTCACCCTTCTCCCTGTGTCTAGGGTATGAATGGAATATGTTCAGGGAAAATGTGCCAGCAGCATAAATACTTCCAGTGGCATAATACCCAGGCCCAGATGTCACACACAGGGCCCCTTTTCTTACTGGTGCTGGATAAAAACAACAGCTTAATTCATATTAAACTGTTCTGTTCAGTAATGGAATGTCCACATAGAACTTGAAGGAGCAACAGGGATCCCAGATTCATTAAGCATATTTATACATAGCTCTGGGTAAACATCAGTTAATTCATAGGGAACACATTTAGCTTTCACATGGCTGGTATAGCCATAATAACAGCTTTACCTGGACCGAGGAGGTTGCACAGTCTTTAGGGCAACATTAGTTTTGGACCGCTATGGTCACAAAAGTTTGAAGGCACCACAAGTCCCAAAACAGTTCACAGTGCCTAACAGCCCTTATTCTTCACAAGTCCACAACAAAATTGATGTGTGCATGGCTGACTGAAGTTAGGTGCAGTAGAACGGGGTTGCTAGCACCACTACTCACAAAAATGTCCAGGAAGTCACTGTGGTCTTCCTCAGGGGGACCCTCTGAGGATGACCACACCCTGGTCGAAATGCTGGGGATAGTCTGGTAGGAGTAGCATACTCCATGTCTTTGAGGAGAACTGTCTGTATTTGAATTTCTACCAAATAAATTGTTTGGATTCGGAACACAGCTTTGGACTGAGCCTCACCTTTGTGCACTCTTGAGTGCAGTGACTTCTTGGACATTATTCTTCACAGGCACCCAAACTCACAACTATACCTATCTCTCTCTTTCTCTCCACGTTGGCTCAGCGGGTTCCCCTTGGAACCTGCAATCCTCATGGCTTGGTGATTTGGGGATTCATCATGACCCCTGAATCCTTTCCCAGAACTGGCAGCAACTGTCCCCAGATTGAGAAGGGGGACATATCCCATGTAGCTCCAAGGCAACTTGCTCTCTGGATACTACACTCCCTGCTGCATTCTTCCCCACTGGATCCCTACATGAATTGGGGCAGGCTGCCAGGTCACTCGGCAACTTGCAGCTGCTGGCTCCCCTCTCAACTTTAGCTGCCCTCCAAGATACTGTGTAGTTTGTGGTTACTGGCTCCCACTTCTTCCTCTGTCTCCCCCCCCCAAGTGCCACCGGCAGGGGGCCAGAGCGAGCAATCACCTCCGCCCTGCCTTGACTCATTCTCACTCCCTCAATGCTCATGTCTCTGATCAAAACTCCCCTCCTGCCAAAACTGCTGTGGTTTATCCCCCCATGCATCCGTGGTGACCTCCTGAGCTGCAGGAGGTTCCACCTGAGTTCTAAGATGAATTAATCCTTTTCCCTACTAGACCAAAATTGGTCACAAAAAACACAAGGGGGTGAATAGACTAGTAATCTCTCAAAAGGGAGGGTTACATAAACATAGAAACTGATGGCAGATAATGCCCATTTTTGGTTAAGATCACTTTTTCTGCAGACCCAACTTGCCCTATAGCACTGTCTTTTCCACCTTCCACCCCCCTCCTTCCTCCTAGGATTCCTTTGTGCCTGCCCCAGGCATTTTGAAACCTACAACTGATTTCACCCCCACTACCTCCCATGGGCTGCTGTTCCAGGAATCCACCACCCTTTCTCTGAAGAACTACTTCCTCACATCTCTCCGGAAACTACCTCCTTCCAGCTATCTCTTGTTCTACAGCACCTTTTTCTCTGAAGTGTATCTCACTCCTGTACCTTATTATCCCCCAAAAGGTATTTAAAGGTCTCCATAACACCCCCACTCTCCTCCTCTCCTCCAGGGTGTACATGTTAAACTCTTTCAGTCTCTCTTCATAGGGCTTCTGATGCAGACCTTGCACCCTTTTGACAGCTGTCACCTCTCTTCTTGCTGCTTTCTCTTTTTTCAATTGTTCCCCTTCCACACCTTTCTCCTTAGACTGCTCATTTTCCCCTTCTTCCTTTACTAATCTCTTTCTTCCTTGAATAACTTGCATCCTAGTGGGATTCTCTCCCTTGGGATCTCCATACTCACTATCTTAGCTTGTAGTGGCCCACTTTCTGACTCCCTATTTCTTCCATCAGCCCCTCCCTCTGCTTTAAATACCTGTTGAACTAAAATTTGATTAGTTCACTGAGGACCATGGTTGCCTTCTGGATGAAAGCAGGCCATCACTTTAGCATAGGTTCTTATCCTTCTAGCGTGGCCCACAATCCCCAATGTAGACGTACCTCTTCTCCCTGCAGCATTCCTTCTACCATTACTGGTATCCCATTACTTGAAGGCCTTGATGCAGACCTCCCTCTCCTGCTGCATATAGTACAACATGCACTCACCACTCACATTTAAACATATGGGAAACACAGGATCAACCAGATAAATGATCTACCTTTACCAAAAATGAAATTTACACATAAAGCAGACTACAGCAATTCATCTTTTTTCAGGCCATAAAACACCTTTATCAAGTTAATGAATTAGCAGCCATAGTGGTTCTAACCAAAGTCTGTTTTTATAGTGGGAACAAGGCACCAGAGCTGTCAGTGTGGAGGTGGGAGAATGTGCAGCTCTATGTGCAGTGTTAAAACTATATTTTCAGTAGCATTAACTACATGGTTTTGCTAGCTAGTTAGTGCTGCCAAAAACAGATGAATATGGCAGTACACCCATATGCAGCACACTGCCATACATTAGCATATATGCTAGCTGTGGTATATACATGGATATGTATGGTAGTATATACATGGATATATATGGTAGGAAGTGGATTAGAGTTGAAGTTTAAGCATATAGGTATTGTAGTCCATTACTCAGTATATGTAAGTTCCTGGCATACCCAGTAGGCTTTTTTTGTGTGTATGTCCAGTGATGCAAGATCACTATCTCTGAGTAAAATAAAGATGGCCACTGAACTGACACATGGTATATGAGTCTCTTCATGCACTGGCTCAATATATTACATTTGGCAATGAGAAGCCACAGAAAAACTCCTACGAGTGCAAAAGAAGGGTCATGTAAATGAATGCATGTTTGTTTTAGACTGCTATATACATTTTTCCAGCTACCTTGCATTCAGGATTCTCCTCATCTACCGACCACCCAGTGATGGTGGAGAATTCCTGAAGGAGTTTGCAGACTTCATCGTCGACGTAGCGTTGGAGTCACCCAGGTGGTTAATACTGGGCAACTTCAAAGCTTGGGTCGACGATGAACTCTTGCCTTATGGCAAAAACCTCCTCCAACTTATGTCGATGTTGGACCTTACACAGATGGTTACCTCTGCTACCCATGTAGGGGGTCACTCATTGGATCTAGTGTTCCTACTGGAGTTGGAAGTCACACATTTGGAGGTGGAACCAAATGTGTGAACAGACCTTCATATCATAAGTTTCTGCTTCGGGGCACCCCTAAATAAACCTGCTCCTACGGAGATAGTACAATATCGCCCTTTAAGTGGGATTACCCCAGAAGGCTTTTTGGTGGTACTGAACCTATCAAGTATTTCGAGTGAGTGCATGGATCCAGGGGATCTTGTACTTGCCTATAATAAGGCTGTGGGTGATGACCTGGATCAAATTGCACCTGCTCGTGTTTGTCCCCTCACTCAGCGCCCAAGATCTCCATGATTTGATGGTTCTTTGAAGGAGCTGAGGAGAGTGGGGTGAAGGCTAGAGTGAGCTTGGCTAAAGTCCGGCCTTGATGCTGACAGACTTAGATTGATGGACCACTACAGAGCCTATCAATCAGCAATCACCCGTAAAAAGGCAGAATTCCTGTCCAGAAAGATTGCTTCTGTGCAGAATCAACCAGCTCATCTCTTTCAGACCATCGACAGATTGAGCAATCCACTTTGTCTGCAGTCTGGAAGAGATTTTTCACAGACGAAGTGTGATGAGCTTGCTCGATTTTTCACAGATAAGATTGCCAGCATCAGATCGGGCATCCATCTAGCTCTCTCTTTAGGGAGCTGTGGTGATCGATGAGAAGAAGCAAGCCCTTGTGTCAACTGATCTGACTTTAGTAGGCCAGCACTCATGGAAGTTGTGATGATTATTCAGACTGTATGACCAACCAGCTGTAGTTTGGATCCGGGCCCTACGCCACTTTTAATAGGTTGCGTAGATGTTATCTGCCCGATTCTTGCTGAAATTGTCTGGAAGTCTCTGGAGCAAGGGTTTTTCCCCTGTCCCTTAAAGGAGGTGGTTGTTCGACTACTCCTTAAAAAACCTTCATTGAACCCAGACTGTCCAGCTAACTACGAACCTATCTCTAACCTGCCCTTTGTGGGTAAGGTCATTGAAAAGGTGGTTGCGACACAGTTACATGACCACCTTCTAAATCACAACATCTATGAAGTTCTCCAGTCGGGGTTTAGGAAAAGACATAGCACTGAGACTGCACTTGTTTGCGTTTTAAATGATCTCCTAATTGTGAGAGATCAAAAGGCACATACTATTCTAGTCCTTCTTGATCTCTCTGCAGCATTTGATACTGTGGACCATGGTGTGCTGCTGGAGTGCCTGCGCTTTCTTTGTGGACTGACTGGTACAGCTCTACAATGATTTCGATCCTTCCTTGTGGGGCGGACTCAGAGGATTGTTACAGGGATTTATTCCTCTGATACCATCTTTCTGTCCTGTGGGGTGCTGCAGGGCTCCATTTTGGTGCCCATGATGTTGGAAGTCTATATGCAGCCATTAGGAGATATCATTAGGCATTACAGTCTGGGTTTTCACTGCTATGCAGATGATACCCAACTGTATTTGTCCTTTACTCCCAGTCAGGATGATGCAGTCCCTCTGCTTAACAGCTGTCTTGCTGAAATCAATGACTGGATGAGCACCAGCTGGCTGAGGTTAAACCCGGTTAAGACCAAGGTTCTGGTTGTGGACCCAGGTCACCTTGAGGTGGGCCATAGGGCTGAAGTGCCATCGGCCCTTTGGCTTGGTGGTACCCAGCTCTAGACCTCAGGCCAGGAGCGTAACCTGGGCGTTATTGTTGACAGCGGTCTGACCTTGAAATCTCAGGTATCAGCCATTGTTAAGTCCTCTTTTTACCACCTGAGGAATATCACCCAGGTGATACACCTGGTTCCTCTGGCTGACCTTCCTACTCTGGTCCACGCCTTTGTGACCACTCACCTTGAATACTGCAACTTTCTTTACCTGGGGCTACCAGGGGTTGATATTTGTCACCTGCAGCTAGTGCAGAATGCAGCAGCCAGGCCTCTGACTGGGACATCTAGACATAGTCATATTACGCCTGTCCTGCGTGGGCTGCACTGGCTGCCAGTACAATGGCGAATTACCTTCAGGGTTGGGTTACTGACCTATAAAGCCCTGTAAAGCCCTGTATGATCAGGGACCGCAGTACCTGAAAGATCTCCTTACTCCTTACTGCCCCTCTCACTCACTCTGAGGGATTGCTAGATTCCCAGGATTTGTCTGAAAATATCTGGAGCTCTTGCATTTTCATATGCTGCTCCTGCCCTGTGGAATTCTCTACCTCATCGGATACGCAGCTGCCTGACCGTTGAGAGTTTTAAAGTGGAGTTAAAAGCTTTTTTATTTGCAAAAGCTTATGGTATATGATTTTATATTGTTAATGTTGTATTTGTATATATTTATTGTTATTTGTACAGTGCTTTGATCTTTGGAAAAGCGCTTAAAATGAATTTTTACTTACTTACTATTCTCTGCTCGACAGGTTGCTTATCTGTCCCTCTCTGGCTGCCTACTGGAAACATTATAAACTGCTCAGCTACACACTTTGGCTACACATTTATCTAAACAAAGACAAAACGAAAAACAAAACAAAGGGCAACTGTGCACTGTTTAGCAAACTTAATGTGTTGAAAAAGAAAGAAACCAGCTTCCAGCCTGCTCCGTGAGGCTCCATAAATTATCTCCAGGAAGTAAAACGTAACATTCCATTTCTCCCTCTAAACTGCTCTGCTCAGTAACACTGACCACAGCACACATAGGCAGCAAAGCAGAAGCGTTTTGTGGCACACCAGAGGAATTACATCACACACTAAGAATAAAAAACACAACCAGAAAACAACACTTTTTTTTCATGGACACTATAACTGCAGCACAATCTACCAGGAAAACGGCTGCAATTGGCAGAAGTACCTGAATTTGATGAATCCAAGGAACTACTTGATTTATATTGAGAGCATTTCCAATGCTAGCTTAAGGCAAGCAAAATAGCAGAAGATGAACAAGTAGATGTCTTGTTAGCAGTTTTGCCACACAGATTTATGTCCTTCCATGGAATTTAACAGCCCCAGCCAACATCCTAACCCTGACCTATGCGCAAGTCACTGAGGCACTTGCACAGCATTTCAAACCCCAACCACATCTCTTTTCTGAACAGTACACCTTCTATCATCACACCCAAGAGGAAGGGGAACCTATTGCTAACTACATCATCACATTAAAGTATCTAGTATGCACTTGTGAGTTTGGCCAGTCCCTAGATGACACCCTCCAGAATCATTTTGTCTGCGGTCTGAGAGGGGAAGCTTAACAAAAAAGACTTCTGCAAGAAAAAAACTAGACCACAACAGCTTGTGAAATTGCAGTCACTATAGAGCTCACTCAGAAAGGCTCCCAAGCACTGGTGGGACATTCCAAACCACAAAGTAGCACAATTCTCAAGGTTACCCATACCATAGAACACAAGGGACATTCCACACCAAACAGTGGTCCATCACCCGTTTGTCAGCAACCCTAAACATTTAGGAAGCCAGCACCACAGGGCACTTCTGCAAAGTCAAAACCATGTTACTGATGTGGAGGTAACCACCATCAAAGCACATACCAATTTCAACATGAGAAATGCCACAGCTGGGGAAGTGTGGGTCACATACAACGAGTGTGCAAAAGTACATCACGGACTGCTATTGCATGGTATGCCACAGATGGCTCTGCAACCACTGAAACAGAAGATGAGGCATTGTACCTGTTCATGGTTTATGCAACATGGGTACAAGCAGCAGAAATTTACCTCCAGCTTGAACTAGCAGGAAACCCAGTAAGCATACAGCAAGACACCAGAGCATCAGTATCTCTTGTGCCAGAGAACATCTACAAAGAGAAACTTCAGCAGTGCGCATTGCAACCATCATATATTCAGCTTTGACTTACACAGGAGGGCAAATCCCGTACTAGGGAAAATCCAAGTGCCAGTCACCTACAAGGGAGGAATGTGGACCTTGACTCTGGTGGTGGAACAATGAGAAAGACCTGCATTAATGGGCAGAGACTGACTCACAAAGATCAAATTAAACTGGAAAACATCTTCAGCTTAAATATGGTGACCAAAGCACCACAAGATGTGATAAAGAAAGTATTAGACAAACATGGTCCTACTTTCCAGGATGGTTACAGCATGATCCGGGATTTCAAGGCAAAGATCTGAGTGCAACCGTGAGCCATATCAATTTTCTACAAGCCTCAACAAGTACCTTATGCTTTAAGGGAAGCATTAGAGAAGGAACTGGACCATCTCGAAAGCCATGATATCATCTCATGAGTAGAGAGGAGTGACTGGGCTGCCCTTATCATTGTGGTACCAAAAAGAGGCAAAGCAGTGAGACTGTGTGGTGACTAAAAGGTTACAGTGAACTGTTGTATACAGCAAGATATATACCCATTACCCAATGCAGAGGACTTCTTTGCCACACTCTCAGGGGGCAAGTTCTTTATCAAGCAGGACTTATCATTTGCATACCAGCAATTGGAACTGTAACCATAGTTGGAACTGTATCTAACCATCAACACCCACAAGGGACTTTACCAGTATCATCATTTGGCTTATGGAGTTTCCACAGCACCAGCAATTTTCCAGAACACAATGGACCAGATACTGCATGGACTAGACCATGTAGTATGCTTTATGGATAATATCTTGGTAACAGCACCCACAGTGGAAGAGCATCTGACAATCTTGGACCAAGTTCTTACCAGACTGCAATGGTATGGATTGAGAGTAAAGCTAGCAAAATGTCAATTTCTGCAAAGCTCTGTTAAGTTCCTAAATCATTGAATTGAAGCCCAAGGCCTACGCCCAACAGGCAGCAAGGTGGATGCTGTAGTCAAGACACCTGCACCAACAAAAGTGACAGAGTTAAGATGATTCTTAGGCCTTTTGAACTTCTATAAACAGTTCCTAGTTCATCTCTTCACATTGCTACAATCACTCCATGACTTGTTACAGAAAGAGGCTCAATGGAACTGGTCACCACAGAGTGAGGAAGCATTCCAGGATTGCAAGAAACATCTTCTAGGCAGCAAATGGCTAGCTCACTATCACCAAGCCAAACCTCTGAGGCTGGAATGAGATGCATCACCATATGGAGTGGGAGCTAACATCTTTTATGTGCTACATTCTGGAGAGGTACACCCAATCACTTTTGCTTCTTGGACTTTTTCCCCCAAGCCAAAGAAACTATGCTCAGATTGAGAAAGAAGCCATGAGCATTATTTTCTGTGTCAATAAGTTCCATAAGTATTTGTATGAACAGAAATTCACTCTAACAGATTACAAGCCTCTACAATTCTGGGCCCCAATGGCCACAATGCCAACTCTCACAGCGCTCCAGATGCAGTGATTGTCTCTGATTTTGTTGACATATGACTATGACACAAATACAGATGTTCTCAAGATCATGCAAATGCAGATGCATTATCGAGACTGCCATGGCAGGATGTTATTGCAAAGGAAGATGATACAACAGTATTTCATCTTTCACATCTCGAGAACTTACCCATTGCTTCACAGGATGCCACAGCAGAGACATGGCGATGTCCTGTCCTCTTAAGTCCTAGATTTCACCCCAAATGGTTGGTCTAACTTCACGAGAGACCCAACCCTCTGACCTTTCATAGACAAGAAGGACCAGTTGTCCACAAAGCAAGGCTGTGTTCTTTGGGGAGCTCGAACCAAAGTTCCACAATAGGTTACTTTCTGACTTACATGGCAGTCATCCTGTATTCTCTCGAATGAAGGCATTGGCCAGTGGATACCTCTGGTAGCCAGGACTTGATCAAGATATCCAACATCTTGTCAATCAATGTTTGCCATGAGTGGCTGTCTTCAACCAACCTGCTACCGCACCCCTACATCCTTGTTCCCGGGCTACCAACCATGGGACTGTATCCATGTTGACTATGCAGAAGTGAACAAACAACACTTCTTGGCAGTAACTCAATGTCCACCTTAAATGGCTGGAAGTGTTGCCCATACAAATCACAACTACTGAAAAGACTATAGACCTTTTGAGACAACTTTTTGTCTCCTATAGCCTACCATGGGAATTAGAGTCAGACAATGGTCTCCATTTTCTTTCCATGCCTTCAAACTATTCTTAAGCAGAATGGCATCCAACATATTTTAACTCCACCTTGCCATCCAGTATCAAAATGGCGAACTGAAAGAGCTGTACAGACATTCAAAAAGCTTGGTATAAACTATATTCACAGTAAGTAATTATCACTCAAAGGTTGGCTAATTTCCTGTTTGCTTACAGAAACACTCCTCACACAGTTACAGAGTGAACACTGCTGAACTGTTCCTAAAACATCAACCTCATACTTGGTTGTCATTTCTCAAGCCAGACTTGGCCGACACTGTCACAAAGTATCAACTACAACAGCAAAAGGGGCATGACAAGTCAGCCAAACCAGTACGGATTTTTCATCCTGGGGAGAAGGTGATGGTTCGAGACTGCAGACATCCCAAGATTTCTTGGATTCCTGGGGTGGTGACTGAAACATGTGGACCTTCGATTTATGCAGTTTGCATGGGACAGCGACTTGTTCACTTACGTGTGGATCACCTGCTGCATTCCAAGGTTCCAGCAAATGCAACAGAAGACATCACTCCAGCTGAGGACAGTGACACAGAGGACTTTGCTCCTGCCTATGAAGTTCCACCAGAGCTGGTGCCAAATAATAATGAAACACCTTTTCCACCAGCAGCCATATTGGTATATAGGGTACAGGTGATAAATTTCAAGTTAGGTTTACTGTTCATGACATTAGCAGGTACAACAGTTGTACCCCACCCCCCTATTCAACACACCTTTGAGAGTCACAGAGATACAGAGGAGAGAAGTGAGAGACAGGTACTTAGGACAGCTTGAGTAGATAAGAAATTCACCCCCGTTTCTGGAAACTGAACAGTCTACTTTGGTCCAGAAGTTGAGAAATGTTACTGTTGAAGTATTTTAGACAGGTTTCTGTCTAAGGGAGGAGGAGTATATATATACGGATATGTATTTTAATTATTTAGCTTTTGTTAACCAGGTAAGTGCACTTGCCATAAAATTACTATTTTCAGGCACGGCCGGGAGAGTACAGACATGCAGAAACTTAACAGGATAACAAATTATAAGTGCTTTACATACAATGAGTTAAGAGGATACAATATATCAGAACATACAAAGTAAAGCGCTTTACATGCAGTGAGTTAAAGTGGATAAAATATATCAGAGACATCCAGAGTATACCATTCATAAGTTCATAGGTGCCTACCTATGCAATTAATGGAGAACCTTGGACAATAAATTATCAGGTGACATATCCTATGAACAGAAGAAGGTACACAAAAGCAAAAACAGGTAATACAAAAGGAAGAAATAACCATTGAGAGCAGGGGGTGTAATTAAGGAAAAGGTTGGTAAGTGAAGAAGAGGGGAGCAAGTCATGAAATTAGATTATATGAGTGTATGTAAGGGAGATGCCTGCAGCACAAGATTGTATATGGGCAGGGAAGGGACAGGTTGAGGCAGTAAGAGGGTTATATAGAGGTGAGGAAATACTACTGTATGGCCAGAGACATCAGTCATTAGGTAGGGTGAGAGCAGGAACAGGTATCAGCAATCAGCAGATTCGAGCGCAGTTTTCTCTTAAAGCATGTGTGGGAGCTAAAAAGTGTAATGTCAAGGGGAAGGGAATTCCACAGCTGTGGAGCCGCATCTCAAATGCAACAGTTCCTTTCCTAATGTGGCACCTCGGCAGATTCAGAAAGGATTTATCAGATGATCATAGACATGGAGTGTGTCCTGAGGAACAAGCATTGCTTCAAGACACCTAGGGGTTTGATTTCAAATTATCGAATCAATAAGGCAGCCAAGGTAATATTTCCTACTAGCTAATGGAGAGAGCCAACCAAGATCATTATAAAGCTGCAGTGGTATTTAAGCTGAGCAGCAGTTTAAGCTGAGGAGTAGAAGAGGCATAGAGACATATGTTGTTATATGTAATATCCCATCTGAGTAGGTCAGTTTTATGAGCAGCCCCAAATAAGGGAGCTCTATAGGTTAGGGTGGAGAGCAGAAGCCCCCTCGCAATGGCCATTTTAGCCGATGGCATGAGCATATAACTAGTCTTATATGCAACACCCAGTTTGGTATGTATGATGGCATATACATTGATATATATGGTAGGCAATGGATTAGAGTTGTAGTTTATGTATATGTGAATTGTAGTCCATTATATATGTAGGTTCCTAGCATGCCCAGTAGGCTTTTCTTTGTGTATGCTGAGTGATGCAAGGCCACTGTCTCTGAGTAGAATAAAGACAGCCACGGAACTGACACATCATGTATGAGTCTCTTTCTGCACTGGCTCAATATATTACACTTGCAAACAGTTAGTGCATACAGTCAAACTTAATTAACTTGCCTTAGAATATGGCACTCATTTTATGATTTTTAACAACTTAGTACCAGAGTCAGTCTTCCTACACAGATAGAACTTTTAACAGTAATATTGCCTGCTATGACCACGAGAATGTGTAACAGAGATTGCTCTTTACTAATGTATTATAGCTGTACATCTGCTTTATTTAAATTGCAAAATTTTAATAAAACTTTAAACACACATGCATGCTAGTGCGCACTCTGACTCACACACACACACACACACACACATATACACACTCACACAAGAATATGGTCCAATGTGCTATCTGGCTTTCTGACACACAAATCACTTTTTCATGTCACAAACCCTGTCAACACCATACAAAATGTTCAAATATCTAATCTTAGCCTTTTATTGTACTATTCTTTTAGTTGCTGACAATCACCCATTCAGAATGACTGTTTCATTTGAGAACTGTTTAGTGTTCATAGTCTGACATACCTGTACCATTTTGGGAATCCCCCCCCCCCACACACACACACACAGAGTTTAATGCCCCCATTGTAGATATCCCTGTGAATAACTCCTTGTGCAACGCCTTTTGTTAGTTACATCTATTTACCGTTACTGGGTTGACACTTGAACTCAGCCAGGGTCTTACTACATACTTCTTCAGACTAGAAAAGTACTGCTATTCATAAAATATCAAGTCAAATGCTGACCAATTAGATAATGACCTGACAAGAATAAAAATTGACAATGTCTTTTTCTGGATATTGAGTTTGGCATGTGCCTTTTCTACCTCTAGGCTGATTTCGACATTTCCCACCAGCTGGTGTCAACATCATTCAAAGGTGCTTCAAAATCACCCTTTTAGCTAGGTTTCCCAAAGTAACTTGAGGTACTGGTACCAGTATCTGCCAAATCTTTATTCAGTTTTTGGTCTTTTTTTATAGCAGAATACTGCTTACCAGCATTGCTATAAAGCTGTCAAGCAGGCTCATGCAGTCAGTCTTGATAGCAAGTTAAATGAGGTGTATTCATTTATCTCTACATGTAGGCATCCAATTCCTGTGTCCTTCCTACTAATGTTCACCAACCTGTACTTCTGAAGTTAGATTCTAAGCTGCCTTATTAAAGCCTAACAGGCAAGCAGTCTGAAGCAAACCTTAGTCCATCATATTGTTCTACAAAAACAATACCCAAGACAATGTAATTTTGCCATTTTTGAGCAGAATCCGCCTTGCCCACACTGACAAATTTAACTTTTTCTAATTACAGCACACCAATGCTGATTTCATGCCTATTCAATGAAATAATCTGTGAGACACAAAACCTTTGTGTACTGCATTACCTATATACAGTATCTATGATGGTTCAGAAAAAGTATCATACCATCCAACATCTCTTTTATGTTAAATTATTTCTTACCAAGTTGTTAAAGTGGGCTTTAGCATGCCGGTATGACAAAAAGATCACGATCAGCATTACAGCAACGGGATCCATGTTGACCACAAGTTGCAGTCAGCATGGAGCCTCACAGTTTGGACCTATTTTTACATTGGAGGCTTGCCCTGAACCACCACACAGGGGCTTCACCCCCCGCACCCCTGAACTAAAGGATTCTAACTCAGGTCGGAGCTAGTTCAGGAGGGGTGCAGGTCGGGAAGATGTTGCCCTTCCAGTGGCACTTTTATGGTGGCATGGTGCTGTTGTTGATATTGATGCATGTAGCAAGAAATTTGATGTTAGGGTGGCATACCATCCCATGTTCATGCAGTCCTCTTCAATGTCTCAATAAGTGACATTGCAGAAGAGCTGGAAGAGAAGGTATGCCACTTAGAAGATGATACTAAAATCTGAAATTAGGTAGATTCTTTGGAGGGGGGTGCAGAGAATGAGATGTGACCTGGGAAAACTCAAGAAGTGACTGAGGGTATGACAGCTGGGCTTCAATGTAAAACAGTATGAAATCATGCACCTAGGTTGCAGAAGCCCAAAAACAGTGTGTAAAATGTGAGAAGACCTATTGACAGTCACTAAACAGAAAAGGGACCTTGGAGTTATCATATCTGATGAATACAAGGTGGAGAAACAGTTTGAAAAGGCAAGGTAGGGCCAGCAGGATACTGAGGTGTATAGGGAGGGAATCAGCAGCAGTAGAAGAGTGGTAATGTAACCATTGTATAGTTAATTTGTGAGACCCCACCTGGAGTACTGTGTCCAGTTCTGGAGACCACATCAAAGGAAGGATACATACAGGGTAGAAGCTGTCCAGAGGGGGGCACTAAATCATATGCCCTATGATAAGAAACTGAGGGATCTCAATATGTACACCCTAGAAGAGAGTGAGGCAGGGACACGGTAGAGACCTATAGGTACCTCACGGATGAATAAGGTACAAGAGGGGAACATTTTTCAAAAGAGAAGGTCACAAGAACCTTGCCAAGGTGAACAAGAAAAGATCATGCAGTGATGCTGGAAGGGGAAAATTTAAGAGGGAAGTGAGGAAGTACTTCTTCACTTAAAGAGCAGTGGATGCCTGGAACAGTCACCCAGTGGAGATGATGGGTAGAAAAACAGTAATAGTCTTCAAGCATACATGGAATAGGCCCATATGAATCTCCATAGCAAATTTATATGTGGGCCAGTGGGAGGAGGGAGTAATTTTGAATCAGGTAACAAATCCTTTTTTTTAACAACATACTAATTTATCTATGTTTTATTGATGATGCACAGTACTTTTGCTTTGGAGAGGTGATAACAGTAACACTACAAGAGTTTATGAACTATTTTCACCAATCATAAAGAACATTTTACAGTTTACTTTTGTTGTAGATGCACAGTGTAAATGTTATTTATTTTATTTATTTATTAAATGATATAAAAAGCCCACTGGGCCCCAAAGGTCCCTTTTTCAGGGGCGGCCCGGGGTTTGTTACTTAAGGTTTGAACATACAGAGAGGTATCACAGTGTCAGACATGTTGTACAGGGTTACTAGGACAGTATACAATTTCCAATTTTTGTGTAAGATGGCAGGAGGTACATGATATTAGTTGGTACAGTCGTAGTACAGTGCAGTGTGTCTGATACAGTAGTACATCCAATACAGCAATACAGAACAGTACATGTAAGGTCAGAGGTATATTACACTGATGAGTACAGTATGGCAGAGTAGTACAAATAATACGGGTTATGAGTACATCATACAGTTTCTGTAGAAGCAGGCAGCAAATACAGTATAGTATAGAGTACAGCAGTGATGACAGATGGGAGTGAGGTGATAAGTGCTTTTAGTGTCTACGGGAGGTTCCATATGGGGAAGCGTTCCAGCTTGAGCAGTCACTAGTCGTTGCCCTTGTAGGGGAGCAGTGTCTAGTTGGTACAGATTGACACTAGACATGGTTGTCTTAGCTATTGGGGCAGTGGCAGGGACTTGGTTTGATAAGGTGAGCACGCAGCCCCCTGTGAAAGAGGGCTAATGTCGGTGCCTCCTGAAGATGGCTGGGGAGATTGTTCCATGACTCCGGAGCTAGGTGAGTAAAGGATTTACTCCCTGCTACCGTGCAGGTCAGGGGAGTCTCCAGGAGTTTTTTGTTCAAGTGGTCATCTGAGCGGCTTTGGTGCAAGTAGTCTATTCAGACCTGCTGGAGGATGGGCATCCAGGAGCTTATAGGTCCAGCTTAGTAGGGGGTACTGGAGCCTATTGTGCAGGGATGGCCAGTTGAGGGCTGTGAAGGCATCACAATGGTGGGTCCAAGGGTAGCATTTAGAAGCAAAGTGAGCTATTTTTTGATATAGGGTCATGAGTCTGCTATGGTCCGTTTTGGCGATGCCAAGTGCGATGGGGGTGGCATAGGTTAAGGTTGGGAGAAGGATGCTTTGTGATAGCCAGTCTAGTCTCTGTATCATGTTGTGGCTTAGACAATAGAGAAGTACCAGTTTTTGGTGGATGTTTTTGTTACAGCATCTACATGGGGCTTTAGGGTGAACCCCTGATCTAGTGTAAAGCCAAGCTATTTGACTGATTGTACCACCTCTATTTTGGAGCCAGACAAGGTAGTGAGTGGCAGAAGATGGTCCCTGGAGAGGGCCAGGGATTTTGGCACAAACAGCATAGCCTTAGTCTTGGTGGGGTTAAGGACAAGGCGGTTCTCAATTAGCCAAGTCTCAGCCTTGGTGAAGTTGTTTTGGAGCTGAGGTCCAAGAACGGATGGGTGATCCCCCGCTCTGTACAGTACTGCATCATCTGCATACTGTACTATGGAGCTTCTCCCGCAATGCCCATAGAGGTCGTTTGTGAATAGGGAGAACATAAGCGGGCCTAAGATTGATCCTGTGGGACCCCTCAGATAAAGATAGGGGTTGGGGGGTGACCCCTTTCCATTTGACCTGTTGAGTGCGGTCAGTGAGGTAATTGCAAAACCAGTTGAGGAAGTGCTGATCCAGCCCCAGTTGGCTAAGCTTGGATAGCAAGAGTGAGTGATCCACCAGGTTGAAGGCCTTTGAGAGGTCCACATACACAGCCCCAGTGGGGGTACCCTTGTCCCAGGCTGTCAGGACATCAGAGGTGAATTTGATGAGGGCAGTATCGGTCCTGTGCTTTGGTCTAAAGCTGTGTTGTGTGGGTGCCAGCAACCTGTTGGCTTCCAGGTAGTCTCTGAGTTGGCTGTAAACTAGCTGCTCCTGAATCTTAGCCAAGTGGCAGAGGGTGGAGATGGGCCTGTAGTTTCCTATAGGTTCCCTTGCTCCGCCCTTGTGTATTGGGACTACATGAGCCCATTTCCATGTTAGGGGGACTGCACCTTCCTGTAGGGATCTGTTTATTACTGTGTAACAGGCAGTGCAATGGCTGGGACAGCAGCCCTAAGCAGCCTAGGATCCAGCCCGTCGGGCCCCGGTGATCCACAGGGTTTTAAGGATTGTAGGAGGGTCAGCATGTCTTTGGTATGCACTATCTGCAGATGGAAATTGGCAATCATAGAGTCCTAGGATTCCATGACCGCTGGGCTCTGTGAGTTGTGAGTGGGGTTGGGTCTGAGCGCCCCTAGGTCGGTGAAGAAGTGATTGAAGGCTGTAGCGACCTCCTCTCCATCCTTGACTGTAGTGCCTTTATAGGTTATGTTACCCTGCTGGGGTGGTTTAGTGCCTTTTATCAGGGAGTTGATGCTTGTCCAGAAGGACTTTGGGTCAGTTAGTGTTTGCCTCTGTAGGGATTTTAAGTAGTCCCTTTTGGCATTCTTGGGGCTTCTTTGGCACTGCTTCCACAGGGATCTATAGGCAGAGTAGTCAGCAGGGGTAGCGGAACTCCTTGCTCTTTTCCAGGCTTTGTCTCGGGTTATCATCAGTGCCTTCAGCTCACGCGATATCCACTTGTGGCAATGGCCTTTGGCTTGTCTGGTCCTAATTGTGGCATGCAAGTTAGCCACAGCGGAGAACGTGCACTGAAAAAACTGTGCTGCATCATCCATGCTCCCTAGGTGTCTCACTGGAGACCAGTCTATGTTTCTTAGTGACCTCTGGAATGCCTCAGCCATGAATCCAGAGAAGTCTCTGGCCACTATGAGCTTGGGTGGGATCCTAGGAGGCCATTTTTTCATATGCAGAAGGTGGGTGAGTGATTGCTTAGGGCAGCAAACATCACACCAGCCACTTGTATGTTGGTGGGTTTGGAGGTAAGTATCTAGTCCAGGATAGAGTGATTCCCTGTTTTTTGGTTATGCCTTGTGACCTCAGTGATGACCTGGGCCAGGTTAGTGTCTAGGAGTATGGTCTTATATTTTTGCTCGGTGGTGGGTTCCCACTTTAAGTTGAAGTCCCCCAGGACCAGCAGCTCCGTGAGTCATGTCCCTGCATAGACAAGCAAGTCGCTGGGTTATCTGTGACCTGTAAGTTAAGGGTGCTTTGCAGCAGGCACCAGTAGGTCACTAAGTTCTAACAGGCAGTTCATTTCATATATATCCTTTGGCAGATTTCATTTAAAGGCACTCATCCAAGGTACAGTTACATAGCTATGATTCCTAGGGCAATTAAGGTGTACTACATTTATCCCAATATTCTATGCTTTCGAGGCAAAATTAACGTTTAAAAACTATCAGCACCCATGTAGGGACATTAAATCAGTTCCTTAAATCATTTGAATCCTGCTTGTTGGGGCACTGGCTATACCAGCTATCAGGACCAGCAGCCTCTGTTTGCACCTCGTGGCTGTGGCGTTTGTTTGTACCTGGCAGTCAATGCAAGGGGGCTCCCTGGTAGGCCCTCATGACCTGACCTTCCTCCCTTCGGGAGGGTGTCAGCGGCGTCCTTGGCTGCGAATCTGGCAGTCAAAGCAAGGGAGGACTCCCTGAGTAGGCCCTTGTGACCTGACCTTCCTCTCTTCGGGGGGGGGGGGTCTGTGGCGTCCTCGGTTGCGAATCTGGCAGTTGATACAAGGGAGGGCTCCCTGAGTAGGCCCTCGTGACCTGACCTTCATCTCTTTGGGGAGGGTGTCTGCGGCATCCTCGGCTGCAAATTTATTTGATTTGATGTTAATGAAAGAATTTGATGGGTCTGTTAGCACTGATTTATACTGCAGGCCTGTGGATGCAACACTATCCTTATGGCTACAAGCTGCCATCCCATCCACACTAAGACAAATATCCCCAAGGCACAGTTCCTGCGAGCATGCAGAAACTGCAGCACAGACACTTTATTTGAAAGGGAAGCAGACAGACTGAGCTCAAGATTTAAGGAGAGGGGTTATAGCTCCCACACAACAGAAGCAGCAAAATAATTTGCCATTAGCTCAGAACACAGTGACCTGCTGCATACACATAGCCACAACAGTGATATCACTGAAAGATTCAATTTTGAAACAGACTTTTCAGGACATGTGAGTTATGTGCAGGACACTGTGAAAAAGCACTGGCATGTTTTAAACTGTGACAAAGACCTAACTGAGATCATGACACAGCCCCTCGCATGGCATTTGGAACAGCACCTACCCTCCAAACAAAACTTGTTCCCAGCCATTTTTCTGAACCAAAAATGAAACTTACTAAATCAAGCCAGCAAGGGATGTCACACCTGTAGGAAATGCCTGTACTGTAAAGATATTGTGAACAGCAACCAGTTTACAAGTGTTAATGCCAGTCAGATGTTTGAAATAAGACTGTGCATCACTTGTGATTCCAGTGGTCTGATCTTCCTTGCAGAAGGCAGCTGCAGAGCATTCTATATAGGGAAAACCATCCACACTAAAAATCAGAGTTGGTGAACATGTGAGAGCCATTGAATGAAGGGATATAACATATGATACAGCTTCATGTTGGCCAGCAATGGTAATACAGAGGTACAGTACATAAATTAAAATTTCAGACTATTGACAAAGAAAATCCGGCTCATAGAGGTGGTAATTGTAATGATTTAGTCTACAACGTGAGACTTTTTTGGATTTTAAAATTGAGAGCACATCACCCTCCAGGCCTTAATGTGGGTTTTGATCTCAAACCATACATTAAAAAGAGAAAATGCTAAGTAAAACTATTCTATGTACCGTGTTTGAATAAATACGTGAACACCTTCCTTTTCCTCTCCCTGCCTTCTATCTTTTCATGCTTACGTGTTTTTTTGCTTACATATTGTATTTTTGCCCTTACCTCATCCACTTTTTTCTTTTTTTCTTTTCTTTCACCTTTTTCCTGACCTGTCCTGCTCCTCCCCAATTCCTACTCTTTACTGATAGAGTTTTGTAGATGCAAAATATATATATCTATTGAGATACTGTTTAAGTATGTACTTTATTAAGTATTCGATCGTTGCACTATATCTTTATATGAAATAGTTTGTTAGGTTTTTGTATGTTCTACTAATGTGCTAACTCTGTTTTATGTCTTTAAGATGAGGTCACAAAAATGTTTTTTTTTTTTTATCTGAATGGACCAATCATTTGTGATGCCTGATTGTGATGTTATGCATGTCTAAGTTTAAAAGGTGTGTGTTTTAGAGTGTCCCCAACTTTTGATGAAGGACATAGTCAGAAAAGCATCAAGCGGGCACATTATGTGTATTTAAATAAAGCTGCTTTTTTGGTGATATACCTGTGGTGTCCTACAACATTTTGAGGCAGTGGGTGTTTGGTTTAGCTCGGTATCAATAATGTTTCAGCCTTGAGCACCCAATTCTGTTGCACTTTTTTGGTCTTTCAACAGTCTTCCAGTGGAGATGGTGGGCAGAAAACAGTAATGGGCTTCAATCATGCATGGAATATGCACATAGGAATCTTGACAGGAAAGTAGGGGGAATGTAGCCGAAGATCAGGCAGGGCTGCGATGGCAGCATAGGCAGGGATAAAATAGGCAGACCGGGTGAGTCAAGCAATCCTTATCTGCCACAAATTCTGTTTCTATGTGTCACCTAATGGTTTGAGCCTGTGATGCTGTGACACTTTTAGCACTAGTGATGCCACAGGAGCATTGATGTAAGGAAGTATATGTGACAATATTGGCATTTCAACAACTTAGATATGGAAAATAGGATAAAATGTAGCAGTTCTCAGTACCTTATTTCCAGTGCACCCTCTAGTAGCCCCCATAAACCACCTGCTTGATCACTGAATTTGGATGTTCTGCCATCTGACAGATGGAGGGGGGTTACATGTGGCAGATCTCACTGCATGATGAAAGCCACAGGAAATACAGGCTAGTAGATAAGCAGTTTGGGGATTGACATTCACAGGAGGAATGTGCCCTGCAGATGTCTGAAGGTGCATACAAAGATTAAAATGGGTCAGTTTTTTATCAGGGAGCACAGTGCACCTGTTACTACAATAAACAGATTCAAATATGTGTTAAATAGTGGACAGTTTTTGTAAGTGTTGCCATTTGCAGCACTTTTGCTCATTTATGCAATTAAATGCTAAAATGGGGCAGTTATTATTAGGTATGTTCCATACTCTTCTACCAATAGATTATATCACTTCTGAAGGAAAGTTTGAAAACACCAGAAGCTAGGGCCTGTTGCACTATGAGGGGTTTGGTCGGTATTACCTACACTGTACTATTGCGTTCTAGTATTCCTCTTCTCATTAAGTGTCTAAATATCAACCATGCAGAACCAAATTCAACGCAAGTGTATGCAGTTTAAAAAATGTGCGCCTGAAAATTATAGGGGCATCTGGGTGAGCACTCTGGATTGCTTCATCACTGAAATTTACCAGTAGAGGAAAATGCAAGTAGTGTGCATGTTTATCTAGCCTGGCAGGTCCAGCTTTTGGAACAGCAACTGAATACACCACGAGGATCCTATTTACAGTGTTAATATAGTAACAACATAATCAGGTGACTCTCCTTATGTTACATAGTTTCATTATGAGACAGCATGTACAGTTCAAAACACAGTTCAGGGCAGGTTGATCATATTCAGTAGTGCGGAGAGGGGGATTCTGCAGCACATGGATGAAGGGGAGATCCTATGTCAATATATATATATATATATAAAAATTAGAGGAGAGATCAAGTGGAATACTAGGGGCTTCTGTGCCGCAATATGCAAGTGGTCTACACTATGTCTATGGGGTAATATGCAAATAAGTGGAGGGGTGTTGTGATAACCCCTCTAGTTTTTATTTATACAACCTCTATGGAAGCTACTTTAGCACTGCATGTGTTACATTCAGAACTGGATAAAAAGGCTGCATATCCTTCAATGGAAAAAGAAGTCTGGGCAATCTTCCATTAGTTTCTGGTTTCCAAAATAATATAACCATCTGCCCTCTAGCTTAACTTTCCCTCCCCCACACGCCACGTATCCAAATGGAAAATTGAAACACTTTGTTTTCTCTTGTGTAATGTTTTGATGCTAACTTAGCAAGCAAAGTTAAAACCCTTAGAAAACTCATGTTTGAATTTGATGTTATACTGTCATTTTATTTAATGCTTGTCTTGTGACACCCTCTCCCTCACCAACCCTTTCCTTCCCTGTTATGTTGTGAGACTGTTCTCTGTATTGCTTTCCTGGTAAAACAATTTCAAATACATACTGTAAATACAGTATACTCCCTCATCCACACAAATTTTATTTATTTATTTTGTTTTTATTAACCAGGTAAGTGCACTAGACAAATCCTGTCTATTTTCAGGCACGACCAGAGGAGGACACAGATGAATGGCAACTGAACTTGAACCAGATTAAGCTGTTGGTGGTATTTTTAGTTAATGAGGGAAATTTGGCCAGGACACCAGGGAAATTCCACTACTCTTTTTGATAAGTGCCATGGGATCTTTTACATCCACCTGAACTACCACCAATCCAGGCAGATGGGACCTCAGTTTTACGTCTCATCTGAAAGACGTCACCTCAGAAGTGCAGCACCCCTCTCATGCTGCACTACAGTGTCAGTACTGGGATATTAGCCCAAGTGCTAGATGTGGGAACTGAACCCACAGCCTTCTGATGTCCTGGACTCAGAGGCAAGTCAGCTACCTACTGAGCCCCTGACACTGACTGAAAACAAACTCTGGTCAGAGCCAATATGGCTGTGGAAAACTTTTGGGATGCTTTTACCCATTATTTCTAATTAATTTGTACAATGCAGATCTGCTAAGAGGCAATTTCAGTGTGGTCTTCTTGTTACATATTTTTACAATGTGTTTTCCTAGAATATGTCTGCTGATTGCTATATATTTAGCTTGGATAGTTCATAAAAGACATGGAGCCAGATATTCAAAGCATAGTGCAGCTCGCAAACCAATAGCATGGGAATAGCTTGGGAATAGCGCAGAGTAACCATATTCAAAGGACCAGTTAGCGTGCGCTAACAGCAGTAGCGTGGGGCAAACCGATAATGTATAAAAGGGGCAAAGGCGGGGTGGCCTGCATACACATGCAATGGGATATTCAAAGCCATAGCATTGCAAGAGAACACATAGCACGACACATTGAGTGGTGCTACCTACTGCCTATAAAAGGCTGGTCTTAACCCAGAGCAAATCACCTAGGAGGAGAGACCACAACAGGAAGTGGGAATGAGTGCTGCACCATTAGCAGTGATGCTGCCATTGATGGCAGCCATAGTGGAAGAGGAGGAGAAGGAGGAGAGGGAGCAGGCTCAGCATGGGCATAGCATGACCGAGGCGGTATGCTGCAAACAGGTGGTACCAGCCCAGGATCTCCTCCGAGACCCTGCCAGATGAGCACATCACTGACTGGTACAGGATGAACAGGGAATGTTGAGGCAGTTATGTGAACTCCTACATGAGCAGCTGCACTCCAACACCAGATGCAGCCATGCCGACAGTAGAGGAGAAGATGACAGCAGCGATGTGCTTTCTTGCCACAGGGAAGGTCCAACAACCAACGGAGGACACCATTGGGGTATCGCAGTCTGCCACCTCACGCCTCCTGTCCCAGTTCCTAGAGGCTTTCTGCCACATGCTAGGGAGTTCATAGTATTCCCCAGCATGGCAGCATAGGCAGAGAAACAATGCAGCAGTTCCATTGAGTTGCTCACCTACCAGTGGTACTGGGTGCCATTGATTGCACCCATGTCCCCATCTGTGCACCACCTAGTGATGGCAGTGATGTCTACATAAACAGGAAGGGTATCACTCCATCAATTGCCAGGTGGTGTGCTATGCGAATGCATGCATTAGCAATGCCTATGCACAGTACCCCGGCAGTACCCATGATGCCTTCATCTGGCACCAATCCCAGCTGTGACAGGCATTTGAGAAGGGCAGGATACCCAGTGGGCACCTAGTTGGTGAATAGCAGCTGACAAGGCACACATCACAGCATGGATGGGGACAGGCATGGGAGGCCAGGAAAGGGGTGTGGGAGGGCAACACAGGGGTGCATGACAGTTACGGGCAGACAGCCATACAACGCTAACAGGTGCATATCCCTCAACAGGGGACAGCTCCTATTCCCTGTGACCTTGGCTGCAGACACTGGTGCCCTGGCTGACCATAGTGGCCAAAGAGCAGTATAATGAGGCACATGCCAGCACCAAGAACATCATAGAGAGGGTGTTTGGCATACTAAAGATGCACTTCCAATGCCTTGACACATCAGGTGGTGCCCTACAATATAGGTCTCAAAAGGTATGCTGTGTCTTTCTAGTCTGTTGTATGTTACACAACATGGCGATGACCCATGGGATACAGGCACCTGAACCTGAGGAACACGCCGACAGTGACCCAGTGCCAGCAGTCTGGGGGATAGTGGAGCAACTCGAGAGGAGGGATCCTCACATGGCCTGCAGAGCCATAGAACACAGGCCTGACATCACCAGGACACTGTCACAGGCCAGAGGGTGAGTACAGACTGCACAGCAACATGAAACAGTACAATTGCGAATGGTTTAATGTGTACAGACAACCACGACAGTTACAACATCAGTCACGGCAGGAGCACAAGAAAGTGGCACAGAATACATGTGTGTGTGCGGTGTGATGTGTGGGGTGTGCAGGTCACAGGGGAGATGGACACACAGCCATGGCACAGTGGCATGGGCAATGCCCGATGTGTGGTGGCAGTGTGAGGAGGGCCACTACGATTGTGCAAGTGAGATGGTGCATGTGAAGGAGTGCGAGGGTGTGCGTGTCAGCATGTGGGCATGTGTGCACAGGGGTGTGGGTGTATCAATGTGCACACGGGGGTGACACTGTCACTGTATCATGCTCCCTAGGGGACATGAGCACTGCACACAGGGAGTGGACACGGAGAATGGTGTGCATACAATGGCAGACTACCAGGCACAGGGCACATGGTGCTGTTGACAGCACACTGCTGGGACCCTGTGTCCCCTGGGCTGTAGCTGTGTACCACCACTGGAGCATTTGTAACCCTCCACATCCCACATCTAGGGCGACAACCGAGGGGTCATGGACCCCATGGCAGTGAGCCACTGTTGCGAGGCAAACCCAACCTCCACGTTGGAGCCCCCCTGCCCCTGCCTGGCACCCACAGTGTACAGGCAGTCCCACACAGTGCAGGCTGTCGCAGGAGCATGGGCACGGTGCACAGACCAGTCTGCTGGACTGCCAGCCATATGGCTATGTACACCATTACACAGCACCATGCTTGCCTCTGGTCCTGTGGTTGGCGGACCTGTCCCCAGCCAGTACAGCTATGGACTGCTGGTACACAGTGCGTACACCTGACCCTGTGTTGCACCAGTGTTATTCCACCAGTTCTCCAGCAGCTATCCAGACCTGCCTCTCACTGCTCTGCCTCCTGTTGCATGGCTCCTTCAGTTGTGTATGTTCATCTGCAGTATCTGCTGTATGCTGCATTCCTACAACACAACTCTGGTGTAGCACTGCTTGCCCTTTTATAGCCCAGCCAAGCAATCCAGCCGGTTATGAATGCAAATCATCAGATAATGATATGCTAATCACAGTGTTTGCACCATGCATGCACAAGTACCCTCATTTGCATATGCCGGTTGAATATGGGCCTTATTAGCACCGGGCTAACAGCTTAGCGCCATGCAAACATCAGCACTGGGCTATGGGAGGACAGCACCTCACTGACCTGGTAGCACAGCCCTATGTGGCATAGCGCAACCACCATGTATGCCCGTGAGGTTCCAGGGCTGTGCTGGCATCCAGGTATAGCACAGCGTAGTGCCACACTAGCCCACTCAGTGTGGCACTACATGCATGCATGGTGTTGTGGCCCCAGGGTCATGATGGGGTCATGCATGCACAGAGGGCCCGCTCTGTAGTGTCACACTGCATCATGTAATAGAGCAGCGCTACTGCACTGATTGTTGCAGGGTCCTGAGTGTGGGAAAATCTGCGTAGTGCAACAGGTGGCAGGGTATCTGTGCTGCATAGACAATGCCAGGAAGTGGAAGACAGTGAGCTGTGGTGCACAGGGACAGCCACTGGGGGGAAGTGGAGACCGCCAACCTTGTGCAGCTTGTACAGCAGCGGCACAGACCACTGTTTGGACAGGTCAGAGAGGGTGACCTCCCAAGGCAGCATGTGTGGGCGCCCATCTCCAGGTGGCTCACAGAGAGGATGGGCATCCAGAGGGATGCTGAGAAGTGCTGACACGGGTAGATGGACCTGTGCTGCCACCAGAGGGGCCAACTGGAGGTGTTCAGAAGCATGGTGCATGAGGGCACTGTGCCGGTGCCAGCTGAGTGCCTCAGTGCTGACACATCCATAGCGCGGTCGTGGGTCTGCCTGTGTGTGCCTGCATGTGCCTCTGTGTGTGTGTGTGTGTGTGTGTGTGTGTGTGTGTGTGCGTAGGTGAACAAGTGTGTGCACAGTGGTGCAGGTGCAGGGTAGTGGGTCACATGTGGTGCAGGTTATAGGGCACATTGGGGGGCACAGTGGTCTGGGAGGACATGGCTGCCACAAGTGCCAGGTGACCTTCATGGTGGTGGCATTGCATGCATGGGTGTTGTGGGTGGTGGGGCATGCTATAGACCCATCCTGCAGCCTTCACCGGTGTTGTGCAGGGGTGCCTGGGGTGCCGACGCATGGACACTGGACCGCCAACACAGGTGTGTGTACCTCCAGTCACTGTGCCCATGTGCCCTGTATGGTTGCAACACTGGGCCCACATGCCTACATGCCCTGTGTGCCTTGCGCATGGTCAATGGGGCATGGCGTCCACTGTGTGGATGTCCCCTGCATGCTATCACTGTTCATCGGCTGCCCTGCATGTACAGTGTCTTAGTGGTGGGTGTGTATCTTGCTGTTCTGATCGCAGTTCTTGCTGTGCATTGTAGGAATGCTGCTTTTTCCCCTGTCCATTTTAGAGCAGGCTATGCAGCCCAGGACAGGGAGAGTGGGCCTGGAGCGGTCCCAGGCACCAACAAGAGGCAGCCCCAGGGTGCCAGCCATGCAACAGCGGGCCCAGAAGAGTAGCTCCGAGGCCGGGGACCTATTGCATGCGTACATCTCAGTCTTCATTTGTGTTGTGCTTCTGTAATGTGTTGTTCCTTCACTGGACTGTCATTGACTCTACTGGGGGTTTGGCCACCATGATTATCATGCTATTGCTGCTGCTGCTTTCTGCTGTGTTGTGCAGTGCTGTTTCTTGGTGCTGGCAGTATCTGAATGTCTGGATGCCATGCCCTGTGATGGGGGGGCAGTATGTGTCAGTGTCGGCATGCATAGCTTGCATTACCGTGCTGTCCACATTCAGCACTGGCCATGTTCAGCTGGTCACCTGCTGTGTGGTTGTTCTGGCTGTAGGACACCATGCACATTGCTATACATGGGCCATGTGTGGCCGGTGTCTATTGGTCCTCCCCTGCAGTGTGTGTGCCCTGCGGGCTTGCAGCTCCTGCAGGTCGTCCTGCCCTGGTATGGGCTGGGCTGGACACCCACCATGCCTGCAGTGCACTGCCCTGGACCCTATTGTTTGCTGTTGCACTCTGCTGTCTGGTACATTGCTTTCTGACTGTGAGCAGCATGCCCCAACTTTAGGTCACCCACGTGCGTGTTCTTGTGTGGCCCATACCACCACCATTCGGAGGTCTGCCTGTGTGTCTGCACTCCTCATTGTCTGCAATGCTGGGTGGGTGGTGCTGTCCTCCCTTGGTGTTGTCAGGGCCTGCATCTCCATGTGTGTAGGATTTCTAGTTGTTACCTGTGTCTTCCAAGCCTTCCCTGTCGGCGATGGTTGGTTGTGCCTACCATTGTGTTCCTCGGCACCACATGGGCATGGCTGTTGGGACATGCTGTCCATCCCTGTCTGGCCACCAGTGGCTGCAGTTTGCCTCCTGTCTGGTTTACCATACTCACATGCTCCCGCTTCCTCTTGTAGGTCCACTCTGATCCTCATTATGGGTTTTGCTGCCAGAGGAGTCCGAGGGCAGCAAGTACCTCCTGCGGAGAATCATGCACCAGCAACGCACATTTATAAAGCAGCAGGTAGTGCTCATTGCTGAGACCCAGAGGGTGGCCACTGTTCTTGAGGCACATCTGCCAGAACCTGCTAGCTCACAGCCATAACCTGCGGCAGCGCACCTTTGTTTACCCTGCACCTCCCACCTGGACTTTGCTTTCTGTTGCTACCCTTATCCCTCATTGTTTGTCTCCATATCCCCATCCCTGTCTGTGATTTTGCTTGGCTGATTTCCTCCTCCATTGTACATATGTTTATCTTTGTATTTACCTTTGTTGTTGTTGTTCATTTGTTAGTTGTAGTTTAGTCACCATTGTAGTTTAGTGTGTAGCTGTAGTTGTAGTCATAGTTGTAGGTCCTGTGTATATAGTGTTTTGTGTTGATTTCATGTCATTTCTAGTCATTTTACGTTACATTGCTGTTTGGTTTGATTGTGTTGTTCTCCGTTGCATACATGTTTCTGTTCCCTGTATCAAGTGTATTATATATGTCTTTTCATACTGAATTGATCTGTATTCTTACCTGTATGTACTATATACTATGTAACCATATACTATGTAATTGTATAATCTCATCTCTTTTATGTATGTATTCTCCTCGTCATGCCTGAAAATAGTCAGCTCTTGGCTAACGCACCTAACCCGGTTAACAAAAACGAAATAAATAAATAAAATACTTGCACTGTGTCCTGTGTCTTTATTGTGTGCCTGCCATTTAATGCAGGGTTGTTCTGTACTTTGGTTCTGCTCATGGATCCTACCACACTCTGGCCTGTTCCCAGGCTGTGTGTGTGTATCAGTGTATGGGTTCTGCAGTACTTTCTGCTCTTGGGGTCCCTTTCCAGCCTGTGCTCCTTTGCCTGTGGTGCAGGTCCTGGCGGCTCCATCTGCATTGTGTACCTATTGGTGTTTGCACTGCCTGCCTTAGGTGTTATATTTAGTGCTGTCTTATTTGCCATATTCAGTGCTGTGTTTTTCATGGGCCGCTTTTGCCCTGCACTCCTGGCCCTGTTTGCCTGGCTTCCTTTGCTTGCTATATTCAGTTGGTTTTTGCCCTGGGCTATTTCTTTTGAATATGGCTTGTATTTTGCTCCAGGCTAAGTTTGCATGCTGGAAGTGCTAATCTTAGCTAGGGGCAAAGTTTTGAATATCTGACCCATGGATCTTATTTTCAGTGGGGCTCTACAGCTACACAATATTATGCTGCATTGCTAGTAAAATCAGAACACATTGAAAAACAATATTTTAAATCTGGACTAGGCTACTTGAATAAATACATATTAAAATGGTAAAATCATGACCCAACAGAAAACAAGATATTGCATCTAATCTGGGACATCCTGACTAAATACAGTGCAAGACTATGCAAAATAAAGATCCCTATGACAATGAGATGTATCATCTACCTTGTGCTATCCAGAATATAAAATATAGGATAAGAAATATTTCAAGGAAATCTACTAAACTGAACTTCACTGAGTTCACTGACATAATTGTTTCTTTGTTGTTTAATAACATATTAGATTGCAGTATTTATTTCAAATGCTGTGGCCATGAGGATGGTATATGTGTGTATACATGCATAAGTGTAAGCTTGTGGAGTGTGTTTGCTATAGCTCAAATATTTTTTTCCCACAAAAAGCATAGTAAAAAATGCCTGGTGATTGCTATTTATTTAGCCTGGATTGTTAACAGAAGATCTGGCATATGTCTGAGACAGTATGCATCAGAAGGTGTCTTAAGAGGTTACAAAAACAGTGTAAATCTTTTAAGATTCATTGCTGGGAAAGGCTGACATTTATGAGGTATGAATCTTACTTGAAAGACAATACCTGCCCAACTGAAGCTAGTAGCAAGAAAATGGTTTTTTTTTTGTTTTTTTTTTCTCAATTCTTTTTGTAGCCCTCCAGCCTGGAACTCTCTCAGGCTACTGCACTCACCGGCTTGCTCTACCACCCACTTTGTTCCCCTGCCATCTTTAAGTTCAGTATGGTTCCCTGGGTCGGAGGAGGACAACCCAGGGAGACCATGGGGGCATTTGAGGGGAAACAGCATTGGACATGTGGCAGTGACACTGGCAGGGCCATCACCTATCCAGGGCTGGATGGGTATTTTGTCTGGTTAGCCTGAGATCCCCCTTCCCCCTGCATGGTGCATGTCTGACGCCAAGGTGCACGGCAACCCTGCCTGTGTCAGCCACGCTCTTACGTGCAGCCCAGTGGCTTTATGGTACCTTTGGTCTCCACCGGGGGTCACCAGAGCAGTGGGCATCCCTAACCCTCCTGCCTGGAGAGGAGAGCTGCCCAGAGGCATTCAATCCATCTCCCTTCCCTGCCAAACCCCGACTCCCAAGCTTGCTACCAAACTTGGGTCATCGGCGTGGCACGAGGTGTGGTGTCCAGCACCTCAACCCTCAGAGCCCCGGGCCAGCTCAAGAAAATGTTTAAATGCCAAGTATTTAAATGTGCAAGTTGTTGCATTCAAAGTGTGTAAACACATCTCCAATTTAATAGGAAACCAATATTTCACAAGCTGTTTCAGTTTCCTAATGGTCATCTGATAAGCAGCTTGGAGTTCTGTCTCCATTATTCTAAACAGAAAGACGGGAGTATTTTATTTCAAGTGACATAATGATTTGTAGGTGTGGAAGGATACATTGAAAACTCCAAAATGTGTTCCATGGTACTCCATTTTTCCAGCTACAGACAGCTAGATAGCTGTAGGCTCCACCCACAGCCATAACAATGGGTTTGTTCATGAATGTGTGGAAAGCACACACCATTTGCATGCACAGAGCCCATGCAGCTCAACACCCTGGGACAGGCGTGCTCCAGCCGATATTCACTATTGCTGGCTTCCTATCTGTGCCCCACTGCCCTGGTGTGCAACTGCATGGGCGTGGAACATAGTTGTGTGGGGGTGGTTCTCCTGCTGGGTATGTGCAGGGGATCCTGGGAAGGTGCAGACCCCAGTGAGCTGATACTGGCAGGTGAATGTCTGGCTGGCTACCACCAGCCCTCCCTGCCAGCCCTGTGAGTTGCAGCAGCAAAGTGGAGGGGATTAGTGTTGCCACCATGACTGGAGGATATCACTGGGATGTGTGTAAAAGTTATGGCAGCTTCCCCCCCTTCACATAACTTGTACCCCCAGGCATGACATGCCACACCTTTGTGAATGGAACAGAGTGCAGGCATGCTCCCTGGCATACCCCTTGGCCACCTGTGGTGCATAGCTGTGCAGGTGGGCAGGGATCATGTTCTAAAGGGGCTTGTACATGTGCTGTAAATGCCGCCAGAGGTCACTGACCCCCATTTGTGTAGCATTCCATCTTAGGGTTGCCTACATGCCTCAGATATGTGGCATGTAGGCAATCCACACTTTAGCGAATAGACCCCAATGAGAGTGTTGTGTCAGTTTGTGTAACAAATAAAGCAATAAAGTTCATTAAATAGATGATGACAATAGAAAATGGAGTTAACACAGAAACCTAAAAACATAGAATCTGACAGCAGATAAGGACCGCTTGGCCCACCCAGTCTGCCCATTTCCCTACCTGATGGATAAGCTGCAGATCCTAGTTAACCAACAGCCTTCTTCTTCCTACCCCCACCCCCTAGAATTGCCTTATGACTGTCCCATGCATTCTTGAATTCCACCACTGTTTTTGGCTCCACAACCTTCTGAGGCAGGTCATTCCATGCATCTACAACCCTCTCTGTGAAAATATACTTCCTTACATTACCTCTGAGCCACCCCCTCTATCTTCAAATTGTGCCCCCTTGTTCTTGCACACCTCTTTTTCTGAAAGATGCTACCCTCTTGGACTTTGTTGATTCCCTTGAGGTACTTAAAAGTTTCCGTTATGTCCCCCCCTCCCTCCTTTCCTCAAGGCTATACATATTAAGCTCCTTAAGTCTCTCTTCATATATCTTCTGGTGCAGATCCTGCACCATTTTAGTTGCCCTCCTCCGGACTGCCTCCATTCTGTTTATGTCTTTATGAATCAATGGGCTTGATTCACAAAGGTTGGCACAAGCTGCTCCAGTGTTAGCTTACATCGAGTGCCAGTACACCATGGACTCTGCACCTGATTCTCTGTTGGGTGCAGTCCTAGCAGCAAAGTCATGCAGCTTCCAGCAGCTGTGGCTGTGTGCCAAACAGATGGCTCATCTGTGAGGTTTGCCACAGGCTGTGGGGCAGTCATGTGGCAGCTGTACCCATGGACCAGTGCACTAAGTATAATATATCCTCACCCTGGTGACTAGCAGTCTCCATTCCATCCCATATCTACCCCAATGACATAGCACTGTCCGCAGTGGTCTAGTGGACCCCTCCCCATCCCTGATCTGCACATATAATAATAACACTTTCCTTGGTGGTCTAGCAGACCCACCCTCCTATCCTGATCTGCCCATGTTAAAATAAATATCACTATCCCTGGTCCAAGTGGGCCCCCAACCCCGATGTGCACTATTTACATAATATTACTGTCCCTGGGGGTCTGGTGGATCCCCCTTCCTAACCCCAATCTGTCATATTTACGTAAATATTACTTACCTTAGTGCTCTAGCAGACGTCCCTCTCTATCTACGATCTGCCCATACTTCAATAAATATCACTTTCCCTGGTGGTCTAGTAGACCCCTCCCTGGCAGGCAGTGCCTGCACCACCCTGCTTCCCCATCCCATCCCTGAGTTGGCGACTGGCATAGACCTCTGCTGTCCACCACAGCTGGCCACCAACTGAGCTGTTAATGAACATGTACTGTATACAGTGTGCGCTCATTAACAACCCAGTGGGCAGCTGGCCATGTTGGAGAGTGGAGGGCAGTGGTGGTTGCTGGCTGAGGGATGAGACAGGGAGGGTGGGGTGGTGGGCACTGCCTGCTGGGGTGGGTGGTCCACTAGACCACCAGGGGAAGTGATATTTATTTAAATACAGGAAGATCGGGTACAGGGAGGGGATCCACTAGACCACCAGGGACAGTGATTTATGTAAATATAGGCAGATCAGGGATATGGAGAGGGTCCGCTATACTAAGAGGGAAGGATGTCTTATTGTGTGAGCAGATCAGGGATAGGAGGGGGGTCCACAACACACATTCTCTCCTGCCTAGGGAGAGATCTGGATTGGCACAGGTCTCTAACCCTCCCAGAGGACACACTTCTAAGTACCCTTAGACCAGTCTAATGGTTCTTAGAATGTCACCCTTTGGGAGGGTTTAGTGAATGGCAATTTAGGGGGTATGGCAGCTTGCATCTGCTGCAAGCCCCCTAGTGCCAAGCTGCAGCCCATTTTGTAGTGAAAAGCTGGTGCCAGCAGCTTGCATTTGACACATGCTGCTTTTGTGAATCACACCCAGCGCATCTTGTGGTGCAAGCCACACCTTGCACCATTCCTTGTGGCACAAGCCCCTTGCACCATTCAGAGAAGCTTTGTGAATCGAACCCCGGATTTCAAAAATAGGCCTTTTTTGGAAATTAAAGGGGAAATCTCCCATAGTTTCTCACCCATATTTTTCTAATTCCTTATGTATAACTGTTGTGTGCCTTCTCCAGTTGCCAGCAGTCCTACTGCTGTCCAAATCTAGATTATAAAAAAATGTATAGCCCCCAGAAGTTATCAATGTGTTTGTCCTCCATTTTACCATCAATGCTGCTGAAGGATGATGTCATCAGAGCAACAGATAATGGTGCTGCACTGAATGCTGTTCCACCAGTAAACAGAACTCACAATGTTTGGTTCCCACTTGAGTAATGGAGGAACCCTCTAAGTGTTGTGCACATCCTGAAGTGCAGGTCTAATAGGGACTAGGACCATACTGTATGAGTGTGATGCAGCACTGATTTGACATGTATATACAGTATGCCTATAAGGAAGTGCATGTATGTGTTGTGTTAATGTTTCTGTTAGCAAAACAGTTTACCCAATAAATGACTGGGTACAACAAGATTCTTAAGTGGTATTATATAGCTGTTGTATTATGTTCTATGTGTGTTAACATTCTCTGTTTTGATTGAGTCCAGCAGTGAGACACAATCTTGCAAAAATGCCCCCTTTCCTTTGCAACTAGGCAGTCAGTGATTGGCAGGCTGATGTAAGGTAATAAAGAGTTGAGCTATAACAAGGAATAATTTACCAGGACAACATCAGCTGTAGCATATGGAAGAAGGGTAATCTAGTGGTAAAAGCACAGGCACAAGAACTGGGAAACTCTGGTTCAAATCCCACTAAAGTCCCTTACTCTCTAACCCTTAGCAAGTTCCCCTAACCTCCTTGGGAACTGTGATGGCCCCTCAGGTCCATGACTTTAAAAAGTGCCCCATTCCCATTATAAATCATTAGCAGTGATGTGGAGAGCTACAGCACTTCACTTTGAAGGTACTGAAAAAAAACTGTGGCTGCCACCCCCTTTGTAATGCCAGCATTTGAAGTAGGATGTCCCTCACAAATCAGATGCTACACTTCAGCTGTTGTAGGTAAAGAAACTGATCTGTCTCCATGTGTGTAGGACTCTGTATTTGCTTAGCTCATTCATGCCATGTTATATGCATTCTGTGTCTTGGTATTTCCAGTCAGAAACCCAGATGTAAGGAGCATTTGAAATATAAAATAATACACCTTATAAAGTAAGTGATCTAGCTCTCCACCTTTAGGTTGCTGAAAGTGGGGTGTACAATTTGTGCAAAGGAGGAATTCAGTCTTGTGTGATCCTTTGGGAAACTGCTCAGGCATACCTTGTAAATGAATCCTCTCAAGGGTGTTCACATGGTGCAATACTGATTGACTCATCGACTGCTAGATTGACTGCTTGATTGTTTGATTGACTCATTTTTTCTGCTGCTCTCTACAACATGTTGCAACTGTCTCACAGAGAGAAATGAGCAGTACAAAGAACAGATTCTGTTTCCTGCGAATGAAATACTATTAGATGTATTATTTGCTCTACACATGCAGTATTAAGGCTACAAGTACTACACCCTGTGTGAGCTGCATGACAGAACTATCTTAAGCCGTTGCAAACTTAAAGGGGCACTGTCAGGTTTGCCCCACTGTTTGCTTCAAAATTGCAGGAGTTTGCCTCTTGGCACACACACAATATATGATTACTGCAGAATGCACCCCCATGTCTCAAAACCCCCAATCTGTACGCTTTATTATTATTTTTTACCTTTTCAGTCGGAGTTCAAGTCACTCGCCTACCGGAAGCTGATACCTGTCGGGAACGCGTGTCTGCTACGAGCACGACCCCAAACTGCATGTTTTCCATGAGCACCATATGAAAATATGCTCCACTGATCCATTGCAGTAATTCTAATGTTTAGTGGGCACTCCAAAAATAAACCAAGAACTGTGAGTTGTTAAAATAAAAGTTTTTGACTGAGGTCGAAATCCCGCGCATGCGCAGAAGTGGAATGTGTAAGATCCCGCATGTGTGCAGTAGTATGCTGCTCTTGCGATGCGCGGGATTTCATTCTCAGCGAAACTTTATTTTAATAACTCGAGATCTCGGTTTATTTTCGGAGTGCCCACTAAACATTAGAATTACTAAATGGATAGGTGGAGCATATTTCCATACGTGTTCAAGGAAAATGCAGTTTGGGGACGCTCTGTAGGAGACGACGTTCCTGAATGGTACCAGCTTCGTGAAGACAGAACTCTAAACCTTGACCGCATAAAATCACCTAAAAGGTAAAAAAAAAATGTGTACAGATTGGGCATTTTGAGCTACGGGGTGCATTCTACAGTAATCTTCTGTTGTGCATGTGCCAAGAGGCACACTTTGTGGATTTTGAAGCACATGGTGGGGCAAAGCTGACAGTGCCCCTTTAAACTAAAATCAGGATTGACAGCTTTGATACCCTTATGTGTTCTTCTGCACTGTTACTGCAGTGACATCAGGGAATGGGAGGGGTTGTATTACAAGTGACCCATTTGCATGTAAATTGAGACTTGCTTGATATTTTGCTACCTTGTGTCAGACCCTCAGACTCTAGATATGTGTTGCAACAGCAGAAATGACTGATTTCTTATTGACATATGTACAGTAACTGATGTAATGTGCAATAAATACATCAGACATATCCAAATCAGAAATATACAGTAGTCTTCTCCTTTAACAAAAAAATATAAACAATAAGCAAAGGTCCTGGTTAGTAGTGAACAGTTTTGCCTGTTGTATTTTTTTAGATACTTCCTGAAGCATACCTTTACTAGAAATGTTGATTCTTACTCTATTTTGTTAACTGTCACTGGATGGGATGCTAGAATATCTTGTTTCTTGGACTGTTTAAAGGAGAACTGTGGGCACAAGATAATTTCTGTGTGCTTTATTGTTGGGGAATGAAACAATTTGCAAACATGTACTGTAACAAGCAAAGACAACATGTACTGGTTAGAAAAGGGAGCCCTTGAGATTGTCACATGTTCACATCACCAAGGATGACATTTGGCCTGTAACTGCCATGCAGATTACACTGGATGGGAACAGTTATTGTACGAGACTCTGATGCAGTAGTGCCCCTTGTATTAAAGTTTCGTACAGTATGTAGAGAAAAGAATCTGATGCGGTAGTGCCTCTTGTATTACAGCTTCATATGTACAGAGAGTTTCAGCTTAATATATAGTGCAGTATGTCTGTTGCCCCATTTGTGAAAATGAATCCTAAATTGCATGTGTATAGTAAGCAAAACATGGAAGTTAGGCTTTGCTTTGGCAAACAAAGCAGCGGACATATTACAGCTTATGTTGAAATTCTCTGTTGAAGTGATCATATGATGCAGCATTGATGTTACCTTAACTTCGGTGCCCTTAATGCAAGACTTACTGTGTCAGTACTTTACTTTGTCTGACATGACAGTGCCAGACTTAGATAACATCAATGCTGCATCATGTAATTATTCAGACTCTGAGGAACACCACACCACAGATTATTTAAGGCCCCTTGGAATTTTTACCCTAACTTTGATTTCCCTACTTTGTGCACTTTAACTCTAATAATGAATTAGCAGGCCAGCCCACTTGTGTAGTGTTTGAGCTAGCACTCACAACACCAATGACCGAAGTTCAGAAATTAGCTTGAGTTATTGGGGGCTGGAGAGGGGGGTTGGGAGGAGGATTGAGCATCCTAGAAGAAGATCTCCTCCTCCAAGGAGGTAGGGGTTCACTCTCCACCACAATACTGCCATCTGGGTGACCACAGGTGGTAGTGCAGCTGGAAGAGCCAAGGGAGGGTGGGGACATTGCTGTCATTGGTGAGTAGATGCATGCATAGCACATGTGGGCCTGCCTAAACATCCATACACATGACATCCACAGGGGGATAGGAGAAACACAGAAAAAGCATGGCCCCAGCAACTCTGTGGTGATGGCAGCAGTACATCTTGGGTCTCCTCAGCACAAGGGCATCACCTGATGAAATGCAGCAGTTTGGGGGGTAAGAACCCTACCTTGGCCCAACATGGGGGGATATACAGAGCTCCATGGAGGTAGGCGACCCTGCCTGGAGGGCCGAGGGAGTGCTAAGTGGCTGGCAGCTCCAGAGAGAGAAGGAGGGGCTGAAGAGGAAGGGGGCGTAAACAGAAATAAAAAAAATAATTAGCATAGTATTTTGTAATAAATATATATATCTGCATGCCTTGTAGGTGCACAGCAGTGACCTATTATCAGAGTTGAGTAGGCACTTAAATGTTAAACATCAGTTTTTGCTCATCGATTGTGCAGCCATCCCTGGATGGAATAGTCAGCAATATAGTATTAACAGAGTCAGTGCCAGGATCTCTGGGTCCTGTTATCATGGAAAGAGTTGGTTCAGCAGTTAAAAGGATCTAGAAGGTTTAATATATATAAACAAATGAGAATTACCGTAAGACTTTTTGTTTGCCCAGGAATAGCACAAAAATGTCTGAGAGTCGAAACCTGAAGCTTTCAGGTTTGTTATAGTTTTTCCCAAGGATGTTTCTTAGATATGTAATTTTACAGAGAAAAATGTAGTTTTTACATTTTTTAGAAAATGGAAACATAAAAATTGATGGCAGATAAGGACCACCAGGCCCATCTAGTCTGTCCATATTTGTACATATAAATAGCTGCTGCTGTACCTATTTGGTCACCAGCTGCTGCCTCTCCTTCCCCCTCAAGGGTTGTCTTATGCCTATCCCATGCATGCTTACATCTCCCTCACTGTGCACACATCTACCACCTCCTGGGGCAGGCAATTCCAAGCATCTACCACCCTTTCTGTGATAAAGTATTTTCTCAAGTTGCCTTTTAGTCTACACCCTTCCAGTCTCATGTCATGCCTTTTGTTGTTTTAGAACAGCTTCTTTTCTGAAAATGCTGCTCTCCTATACCTTATTAATCCCCTTGAGATACCTGATGATCTCCATTATGTCTCACCTCTCCCTCCTCTTCTCCAGGGTATATATATTGACTTCCTCCAATCTCTCCTCATATGACCTATACCATTTTTGGTGCCCCTCTTTGAACTGCCTCCACCCTATCCATGTCCTTCCAGAGATGCGGCCTCCAGAACTGGATGCAGTATTTCAAATGAGGTCTTACCAATAGCTTGTACAATGGCATTATGACCTCTTTTCTTAGGCTGGCAATACCCCTCCCTATATACTCCAGCATCCCACTGGCTGTCCCTACTGCCTTGACGCATTGTTTGGCCACCTGTAGGTCACCAGATATGATGACCCTCAGATCTCTTTCCTGTTTTGTGGCTGCTAATATCTCCCCCCTCATCATATAATCCTTCCCTGGGTTCCTGTACCCCAAGTGCATGATTTTGCACTTCTTCACTTTGAATCCTAGCTGCCACATTCGGGACCATTCTTCCATTTTAGCTAGGTCACGCCTCATTTTCTCCACCCCCTTCCAGACTGTCTACCTTTTGCAGATCTTTGTGTCATTTCCAATAAGGCATACCTTCTCCTTCAGTCCCTCTGTAATGTCGCTGATGCAGATATTAAACAGCACTGGTCCAAGAACTGAACCCTATGGCACCCCGCTGGTCACCCTCCCTTCTTCGCATTTAGCTCAATTACCACCACCCTCTGTGTTCTATTCTTCAACCAGTTACCAACCCAGTTCACCACCTTGCATCCCAATCCCAGGCTGCTCAGCTTGTTAACAAGCCTCCTATGTGGAACGGTGTTGAAAGCCTTTCTGAAGTGAAGATAAGCCACATTAACCACTCCCCCGATTCACCTCCCTAGTAATCCAGTCAAAGAAATCAATCAGATTTGTTTGACATGATTTCCCAGCCATGAATCCTTGATGCCTCAGATCTTGTACTCTACTTGATTCAAGGTGCTCTACTAATCTTTCCTTTAACATAGATTCCATAATTTTCCCCACTACCGAGGTTAGGCTAACAGGTCTATAGTTCCCAGCCTCCTCCCTGCTCCCACTTTTGTGGATAGGGACTAAATTAGCCATTCTCCAGTCCTCTGGAACCTCCCCCATTTCCAGAGACTTGCTAAATAGGGCTGCCAGTGGTGCTATCAGTTCCTCCCTCAACTCCTTTAATATTCTAGGGTGTATCCCATCTGGTCCAATTGCCTTAGCCACCTTTAGTTTTGTAAGTTATTCTAGGATTCTCTCCTCTTTGATTGGACTGTTGTCCATCTCCTTTTAAACCCTGATTCTTAGTTTCAGACCCTCCCCTTCCTCTTCCTTCATGAAATATTTGTTCAGGATTGATGCTTTATCCTGGTCCCCTTCCACCACCTCTCCTTCCTCCCCTTTCAGCCTTGCAACCCCCCCATCCTTCTCTTCTCGCTAATGTATCTATGGAAGGCCTTATCCCCTTTTCTGACTTCTTTTACTATATTTTCCTCTGTCCTTGTCTTGGCACCCCTGACTGCCTTCCCTGCCTCCCTCTGCTTTTCTAGATACACTGCCCTGTCCTCCTCCTTTTGAGGGTCCTTGTATTTCCAGGAAGCTAACCTTTTTGCCTTACTTTTCCTGCCACTTCCTGTGAGAACCATAGTGGTTTTCTTTTCCTTTTGCCTTTGTTTATTTACCAAATACAAAAGTTAGTTGCCTCCACTATAGCTCCTTTGAGATGGGCCCATTGTCCCTCGACTCTCCCCTATGTCTCTTCTCCATCTAGTGTGTCCCTGAGACATACCCCCATTCTAATGAAGTCTTCCCTCCTGAAGTCTAGAACCTCCACCTTCATGTGGCATGTCCCTGGTGCAGTTCTCACATTAAGCCACATTGTGCAATAGTCACTGGACCCCAGGTGTTCACCTACCTTGACATCAGTAACTCTGTCACAGTTGGTTAGTACTAGGTCCAAAATCACTTCCTCTAGGGTTGGCTCAAGCACCATCTACTTGAGGCATGCCCCTTGCAGGGAGTCCAGGATGTCTGTGGCCCTGGCTTATGCAGCCACTTGTCGCCCATCAGTAACCCCTCTCCTTTCATCCATTCATCCATCCATCCATCCATCCATCCATCCATCCATCCATCAATCATAATTTATTTAAGTGCAATTACAAAAGATCAAAGTGCTGTACATAGATTGTTGAAATTATTATGCAATTAAAATCTCATATAATAGTCACGTTTTCCAAAAACTCTATAATCTGCTTGTAAATTTCAGCTGGGAATATCTGTTTAAAGAGAAAGGTCTCTTGGTGGTCTGACACTCTCTTATCCAACGAGGTAGAGAGTTCCACAGGGTTGGTGCCGCATAAGCAAAATAACGGGCACAAGATGTCTTCAAATGGACCCTGGGAACCTCTAGCAATCCCTTGTCAGCAGAGCGGAGTTGACAGAGGGTGCGGTAGGGAACAAGGAGATCTGACAAGTAGCTGTGTCCATGTCCATGTAGGGCTTTGTAGGTCAGAAGTCCAACCTTGAAGGTGATCCACCAGTTTAGAGGCAGCCAGTGCAGATAGCAGAGCACAGGTGTGAAATGGCTAGATCTTGGTAAACCAGTCAATAACCTGGCAGCTGCATTCTGCACTAGCTGCAATCAGTGGATATGAACTCCTGATAGCTCTAAATATAGGGCATTGCAGTAATCAAGGTGCGCGGTTACAAAGGCGTGAACCAAGGTTGGCATATCACTAGGCGGGATCAGGTGCTTTATTCTGGGGATGTTCCTCAGATGGTAAAATGAGGCCTTGATAATGGCTGACACCTGATGTTTTAGTGATAGGCCTCTGTCTAGTACCATGCCCAGATTCCACACCCGATCGGAGGTAGACAACAGGACAGATCTGAGCCGAAGTCTGCTGAACTGACCCGCTTGCCCCTTCATGCCACAGTGACCTGGCTCAACCACCTACACCTCAGTCTTATCAGGGTTTAACATTATCTAGTTAGCACTCATCCAGTCCTGGATTTCTGAAAGTCAGTTATTAAAAGCTGAGATTACTCCACTCTGGCTGGGCACAAAGGACATACAGAGCTGAGTATCATCCGCATAGCAGTGAAAACGCAGCCCATACACAATACCACCTAATAATGTCCCCTAATGGCAGTATATATGCTGCAAACTACATGGGGGACAAAATGGAGCCCTGTGGTACCCCACAGAACAGGGAGTGAGATGCCGAGAAATAAATCTCTAACACCACTCACTGAGTCCTACCCATAAAAAAAGATTGAAACCAGAGAAGGAGTATCCCAGACAGTCCACATAACGCCCACAGGTGCCCCAAAAGCACCCCATGGTCCACAGTGTCCAACACCACAGATAGATTGAGAAGCACCAGGATGGAACAGCTCCCGCAATCTCTTGCCATCAGGGGATCATTTAGCTCCTGAACCAGAGTGGTCTCAGTACTATGCCTTTTACAGAAACCAGACTGGAGAGGATCATCGATATCATGAGATGTTAAATGGGTCTCCAGTTGTACGGCCACCACTTTCTCAATAATTTTACTCACAAAGAGCAGGTCAGAGGCTGGTCTGTAGTTAGCCAGGCAGTCTGGGTCAAGAGAGCTCTTCTTCAGAAGCGGGACTACTACCGCTTCCTTCAGGGAATCAGGAAAGATCCCAGTCTCTAAAGAACATCAGACTATCCTGACCATGACCGGGTCGATGACCTCCACACACTTCATAAGGAGGTGTGTAGGGCCTGAGTCCAAACTGCAGTAGGTGGGATGTAGTTCCTGGATGACCTGCACAACATCCATGATTGTCAACTGGCTGAAGTCAGACCAGACAGTCTGGGTGCTTGCAATAGCAGGCCGATAACCACAATGCCCATTTGAGGGTGCTGATAGGATTCCCGATCTGATAGTGGCAATCTTATCAGCAAAAAACTGAGTAAACTCATCACACTTTATTTTGGAAAAGGCTTCCCCAGATTGGAGACGGGCTGGACTGCACAACCTGTCAACAGCCTGGAAGAGCTGAACTGGTCTGTTTCTTACTGCACCAATCTTCCTGGAGCGGTACTCTGCCTTGTTACAGGAGGCTGCCAATTGATAGTCCTTCAAGCAGACTGTCAGTCTAAGTTTGTCATCTAACTGGCCGGATTTCCTCCAGCACTGTTCCAGCCTTCAACCCTTTATTTAGTTTTTGTTTACTGGGTAAGTACCATAGCCAAGACATGGCTATTTTCAGGCATGACCCAGGAGAGTACAATGAGGAGGGGTAGATAGGGAATACATTTTTGCAAACAGGGAATACATTTTTGTACAGGGAAAACTAAACAGAAAAATATAGGCAAAGCAAGATCACACAGTCCATGAGTATATAACAAGATAGGTTAGAGTTCATAAACAGTACCAATACAGTAACAACAAGCACAGGTAACAGACAGCAATTGAGTTAGAAAAATATATGAAGCAATTTCAAAATGAGACATAAGTGCCCAGATCAGTACTTAGATGGCCAATATAAGCAGAGCTCAGTTTGCAGCAGGGTGAAGGAGAGACAGCAGCTGGAAGTAAACATTCATGGAGGTTTGAAGCAGGTACAGGAGACCTGGCTAAATAGGAAGGAGTGACATTTGTATTTAAATTGGGTATGACTAGGGGCTAGAAGAACCTCAAGAGGTAAGGAGTTCCAGAGTTTGTCCACCTGAGTGGGAGAAGGCTAGGGTTCCTTTGTTAGATTTACATCTAGGTATGAGCAGCAGAGATTTTACAGATGATCGGAGACCATCAGAAGAGGGCAGTGGAGTTAGTAGGGAGGCAAGCGAGACAGGGATACCTGCTCTAATAATATTGTCTGTCAGGGAGCCAAAGGCAAGAGTTTGAATAGAAGATGGGGGAAGCCAGTTTAGATCAGCATAAAGCTGGCAGTGGTATTTTGACCAAGGGGAGGCAGAGGCATACCTGCAGATGCTGTTGTAGGTGGTATCCCACTTCCTGAGGAGCATTTTGTATGCACCAAGATAAATGACTACCCCATAGGATAGCAATGGGAGCAAAATTCTACAGGCTATGGCTAATCTAGCTGACTGCATTAGGATATAACTGGTTTTGTAGGCTACTCCAATTTTGGCATTACCAGATTTACAGGTAGATGCTATGTGCCTGTCAAAGTTAAGATTTGCATCAAGGAGGACTCCAAGATACCTAAATGAGCTCACTGATTGAAGGACCAGCCCATCCTGACCAGCTACCTTAAAATGGTCCTAAATGTGTTTTAATTTGGCTGCGGAACCAAACAACATTGTTTGCGTTTTACTAGCATTAAGGATTAACTTATGGTGGAAGAGCCAAGATTGAATAAACATAAATGCTGAGGTATGGGTCTGATTAATGTGGCAAATATTCTTATCACTACAGTACAAGACCAGGTCATCCGCATATAGGATAGCGGAGCAACCAGGGATATCTGACGCAATATCATTAATAAAAATAGAGAAAAGGAGGGGTCCTAATAGTGATCCCTGCAGAACACCTAGGTTTTTGGCCATAGGGCTGGACATGGCAGAGTTGAATCTAAAATGCTGTGTTCTGTTTGATCGATAGCTATTAAACCAGGCCATAGAGTTAAGGGAGAAACCAAGGGCTAAAAGACTGTCTAGGAGAAGTGGATGATTGATAAGGTCAAATACCTTTGTCAGGTCGACAAAGACTGCTCCAGTGAAGTGGCCATTGTCCATAGCATTTAAAGTGTCATTTGCAAAGTGGAGCAAAGCAGCGGAGGTGCTATGGCCTTTACGAAAGCCATATTGAATTGGTGAGATGAGGTTATATTTAGTCATGAATTCAATAACTTGGATTGATACTATCTTTTCCATTATTTTGCACAAGACTGGTAGTATAGCTATCGGATGATAATTTGTCATATCTCTTTTAGAAACATAAAAACATAGAATGTGATGGCAGATAAGGACCACTTGGCCCATCTAGTCTGCCCATTTTCCTACCTAACAGATAAGCTGCAGATCCTAGTTAACCAACAGCTTACTTCCTCCCACCCCCAACTAGGACTGCCTTATGTCTGTCCCATGCATTCTTGAATTCCACCACTGTTCTTGACTCCACGACCTCCTCAGGGAGGCTGTTCCATGCATCCACAACCCTCTCTGTGAAAAAGTACTTCCTCACATTATCTCTGAGCCATCCCCTCTATCTTCAAATTGTGCCCCCTTGTTCTTGCACATCTCTTTTTCTGAAAGATGCTACCCTCTTGGACTTTGTTGATTACTTGAGGTACTTGAAAGTTTCTATCATGTCCTCTCTCTCACTTCTTTGCTCAAGGGTATACATATTAAGCTCCTTTCGTCTTTCTTCATATGTCTTCTGGTGAAGACCCTGCACCATTTTGGTTGCCCTCCTCTGGACAGCCACCACTCTGTCTATGTCTTTGCAGACATGAGGTCTCCAGAACTGCACACAGTACTCCAGATAGGGTCTCACCAACTGTCTGTACAGAGGGATAACAACTTCCTGTTTTCTACTATTGATGCTCTCTTTCTATGCATCCCAGTATCCCCCAGCCTTCCTTACTACCTTCTCGCATTGCTTGCCCACCTTTAGTCTATATCTGATATAATTACCCCCAGGTCCCTTTCAATTTTACTGTTGTCAGTATCTCACCCCCACTGTGTACTCTTCCCTGGTTTTTGTTTCAGGTGCATTACCTTGCACCCTTTGCATTGAATCTGAGCTGCCACATCTGACCATTCCTCCAACCTTGCCAAGTCACTTTCATCCTTTCCACTCCATCTTGTGTATCAACCCTGTTGCAGATCTTTTGTCGCTTACAAAGAGGCATACTTTTCCTTCCAGTTCCTCTGCAATGTCACTTATAAAGACATTAAAAGGACCGGTCCTAGTACTGAACTCTGAGGTACTCCACTAGTAACCCTCCTTTCTTCACCTTTGTTAAGGACCCGTGTGACCTTGACCATTTTCTAGATGTCAGGGACAGTTCCATTACACAGAGAGAGAGAGAGAGAGAGAGAAGAGAGAAAGTAAAAATCCTAGACAAAGGCTGGACAATAAATGGTGCAGCCAGTTTTAGAAGTCTGGGCTCAATGCCATCAGATCCTACACTGGTTTTATCAGAGATGGTGTTTAGTAAGCCAGGGACTTCAGACTTAGATACTGCCATGAAGTAAAAAGGAGGGGGAAGTACAGTGGGGATGGGTGGAGCAGATGGAGGTAAGGACTGAACAGAGAGGAACCCCAATGTGAAGTTGGACAGGTCCGAGAATTGTTAAAAGCTTCAGCGATGGTCCTGGGGTCATTACAGTGGACTCCACCAATGATCATATCATCATCTAAGTGTGTTTTGTTTGCCTCCAGGAAAGTTTTCACATGTGCCCAGAATTTCCTGGGGTCACCAGATGCATCCAGCAGAAGCCCCTTGCAGTAAGAGCATTTAGGTAGTCTGATCTGCTTTTTACAATAACTTCTCTGTGCCCTATAGGTCTGGTAGTCAGTTAAGAGGCCAGATGTTCTGAAGTACCTCCAGCTCTTGTCCCTCTCATGTAATGCAGCTAGGAGGGTTTTATGTAACCACTTTGTGGGTTTCACTCAGACATGCTGGGTTACTAGGGGTGTATGTTTGTTCTGAACTGCATGAAATTGTTCTAAGAAGTAGTCAAGTGCTGTTTGGGCATCTAGGAACTGAGAGAGATGAGACCAGTCAATAGATGAGACTTCATGCAGGAATTTCACCTGATCCAAATTTGCACAGTTCCTGAAGGTGATATAACGTGGTGGCAGAGACTGGGAGCTAGAGTGTTTCCACACACAGTAAATGGGAGAGTGGTCTGATATTGTATCCAGTAGGATGCCTGTATCCACAATTCTGTCAACCCTGTTTGTGAACACTCAATCCAGTAACGTGCTTGACGTTGCCTTAGGGGAGATCCTTGTGAGTTCAGTTATAACTTGATGCAGGTAATAGCTTTGGACTACAGATAGGAGAGAGCCATGGGTTTGGCCAAGCCAGTTTAGATTCACATCCCCAAGAATGAGTAACTCATTATGGCCTGCTGTTTTCACTGAATCCTCCAATAAATTTGTGAAGGCAGACAGTCCTCCATGGGGCGGATTATATGCAGCAACTATATGTAGATTCTTAGTACCCAAGTGTAGACGTGCATGAAGGGATTCACATGTGGAAGACTGCGGGATATAATTCATCGAGATACTGAGATGTGCTTTGTAAAACAGCACAACACCCCCACCATGCTTGAGAGATATCCTGTCCTTCCTGATAAGACTATAGTTTCTTAATGAGCAAACTGAATCCGAGATAGAAGGATTGAGCCATGTCTCAGATAGGCACAAAATATCAGGATTATAGGTGGAGACCCAAGCTTCCAAATCTATGAGATTACACATTAGGCTCCTGATGTTTAGATTGTCTATGTGGAGCCCTGAAGTAGTAGCCCAGGAGACATCATTGCAATGCTGATGATGTGAAACCAGGGTTCAATTCCACATCACCCGCCAACAGGATAGTGAGTGACATACAGTACCAAAGTTTGCGATGAATAAAAGGAGTAATAAGTGTGATTTTGGATCATAATTTATACTCTAAGTAGGTGGTCAAAAGGTATTTAAGGAACCGTGGATTAGTAGTGGAGTGAGATCCAAGCAGTCAATAGGTCTGACCAGGATAATGGAGAAGTAGAAATTCCCATTAGGGTTATGCTGCCAGGAACCACTATTGGAGCATGGAACCAAGGAAAACCTTGCAAGTAACAACAGCAACATGCTGGTCACAAGAGAGAGCAGCAATTTCATGATATAGCCAACTCAACAGGATAGTTAATGTGAGAGGGAGTCAAGTGGCTCAAGCTGATACAAACATTAAACTATGAATATCTAGTGAGCACCAGTGATGACCAGATGCCCCTAGTGGTAGGATTTTATAAGAAGCAAATGGAAAAATGACCTGTTAGTTATCAGACGAAAATGACAAACTCAACCTTTATAAGTAAATGCCCAGATAGGGCAGGGAGGAGGGTGGGCAGGCTTTAACGCTATGTGCACCAACAGCGAGCATCTGATAAGATAAATGCTGCCTTTTGCTCCAACTCTGGGAAGGTTCAAATGACCTTGAATTTAGCTTTGGGAGGGCAGGTGGTCTCGTGCAATACAGGACCACTGCACTGCAAGATTTAGGGCTGTCCAAGGGGCTGTGGAGATCTGAGTCATGCACAAGCAGGCAGGGAAGTCCTGGGAGAGAGAGAGGAAAAGGGCAAATGTAAACAGCGTGAGCTTAGTAGGCAGTGCTAAAAATACAAAGAAATGAGGTGGGAAGGATCAGGAGGGTAGAGTTAGAGTAGCAGGACAGAGGCAGGAGCCGAAATTGATTAGATTAGAAAAAAAGCAGAGATGTCAGGGGAGTGGCTGCATACACAAGTTAAACTTTACCATAAACAATTAAACTTAACCTCTAAACTTTACTGTAACATTTAACAGCCCTAGGATATGCCACTAACTTAGGTAGGGTTGCTACAGACTGTATAACTAGGTAGAAAAAACTTCAGATAAAGAATACCCTTTTCAATAAGCTGCAGCTACTTAAGCTTTTTCTAGAAATTAATTTAAGGTTCAAGCTACAGTGTCCGCAGTGGCATCTGAGAGGGGCTGCCAGCAGCAAGTACAATTTTACAAACAGCTTGGTTGAAAAAGGTGCCAAAATCAAATTTGAAAGTCCACGGCTTGCTATGACCGAGGGGCCTTGAAGGTCCGAGTCAGGCCCGAGTGGGTGGGGAAGTCCTTGAATTTAGCTTTCGGTGGGCAGGCGGTCTCCTGCAACACAGATCCACTGTACTGCAAGATTTAGAGCTGTCTGAGGGGCCGTGAAGGTCCGAGTCGTGCCTGAGTGGGTGGGGAAGTCCTTTCTTCTCATCTCATTCAGAGTCTCATCATACCATGGAGACTTTGGGCAAGGGAGAGGGGATGAACATGGACAGGATCTACCAAGTTGAGGGCACTTGTCACTGCCCTATTATAGGCCAGTACAAGCTCCCCCAGCTCTTCGTATACACTTGTCACACTTGAGAGGTCCAGTATCTCCATTAGACTGTCTGGGGTCAAACCCCTCAAAGGGAAATACCAGACCAACTCCATAGGGGAAGGTCTATTAGGGGGTTCCTCAAAGCTGAGTCTTATGGTATGATTGTCCAACCAGCTAACTGATTCCACAATGAGGTCAGAGACCTCCATACCGAGTAGGAAGACCAGGTCCAATGAATGTCCCAGAATATGTGTTGCAGTGGTAATCGCCTGTGTGAGGCCCAATGAATTCATCAAGTGGAGGAAGTCTTGACCAAACTGTGAGAATTCATCATTGACCCAGGAATTGTAATCACCCTGAATTATCCATCTGGGTAACTCCAGCAGCTGTTCAACAATGATGTCCATGACTTCCCATAGGAATTCCTTCCCATTGCCCAGAGTACAGTAGATAAGAAGCATCCTGCATCCTGCATCCTACACCTGCAGTCACCAGGCATTCAAAGGATCTGGTCTCATCCATCGGTACGTTCACAAGACCCAGCTCCCAATTTAAAACTACTGGCAACACCCCTGTCCTTATGATCCTTTCTTGTGTGGAGTATCACCAAGTACCTAGTCGGAATGGCTGCATCCAATATGGGAAAATCATTATCATCTAGCCAGGTCTCGGTGATGAAAGCAAGTCAAGTTGTTCTCACAAGACTGGCCATAATCGCCGTCTTGTTTTTGAAGGACCTAGCATTGCACACCACCACATGAGAAGGATAGGTAGGCGAGGCAGATCCAGCTGCTTGCCCACCATTTGTGGAACACTTGGGTATGGGAACCAGGCAAGGGAAACCACTTTCCTGGGCCCATTTTGCCCCAGGGTTTCTTCTTGACCTCACCACTCCAATCCCACGGTTCCTATCCACAACCCAGCCAGACCCAGCAGACCAGCGCCTTCTCCCCCCTCTGGCTATCCCCAGTGCCCTACAGCACGACTATACCTCAGGTGCCAAGGGGGGGCATCAAGTGGTCGAAGGTCCCTGAGTCTGGTGGAAGAGTAGTGCTTGACCACTGAGGAGCAAGACCAACACATTTTCACTACTCCCCACACTGCTACCTGTCAACCCCCCCACACTCACTACACTCACTACCACTAATACACACTCAGCACTTCCTCTCTTATATCTACAAAACTACTATGCTTGAAACAGAACTTCCTAATTCTTACATTCAACAGCCACGCAAACCCATACACACATACCTTACACTAAACACCCTGCAGACAATAAGCACCCAGTTCTAATAAACAAAACAGTTATAAAACAACTAAAGCAGATTAAATTCACAGTCCCACAAAAGAATATAACAATTCATGTAACGAGTCTGACCAGTGAGTCTGTTAAGGAAAGATAATCTCTCCACAGTTCCAGGAGAAAGGACTTGCACCAAATCCTACTTATGAAATTCTCTAAGACTATGGAGGTTCTCACTCCTCAGAGTCAATGACCAAATGGACCCTCTCACTGTCCACAATCAGGGTTCCTCAGTTACTAAATTGATAAATCAAAGCTGTGCTGCACAGTTGTATTTTGAATAAAAATAACACTTCGACATGCATAGCCTGAGCAGTTCCCAACAATGGCTCCTCCAATCGATCTCCAGAATTATGGTATTTCTCCACTCTCTTCTTTCTCTCGGTGACATACTCCAATTATTGGCTTGGCTGTAGTTAGACTCCCCTCCCGGTCCCACCACCTCCATGGTGGAAAACTGGGGTTTAGTCTCCCCACTCAACTGACAAGGGATATCCACGTCACGAGGTGACTGCAACTAGTGCTTTCAAGGAGCAATTCAATCACGGCACCTGTTCTGAGATACCTGGCAGGAAGTAGCAATCGGATATAGGTGGTAGGCAAATATAGTAATGGGATGTCACTATATTGTCTGTAGCGCTAGGTTTCTGGGACCACACTGTGCAATGGGTGGAAGGGGAGGGAGGGTTTGTGGGGCATAGTGTGGTGGTAGGCTGCCAAACTGGCTGTGTGGCATGGTGGGTTGTGGCAGGCTGGGGTTGGGAGGGTGCAGGGTTCGGTTCCAGGTGTGATCATGTTTTTGTGCCTTTTTTTTTTATCAAGTTTTGAGCACACACACACCCCGACATGCATCCCCCTGGAGTTGAGAATCCTTAAGTGGGGGGGAGGGGTGCACATAAAAAATAAAACCATAGATCTCGGTCACCCTTTTGCACTTTGCCGTGAGGGTACATTGCCGAAATTCATTTCTGGTGATGCACACTTGCCCAAACCGCAATCGCTATTCCGCAATTGCTGATATCACATGGAACCACTGACAGGCCAAATCTCGCTCCTTTCAGATGTTCTTTGACTGCCATCACATGGATGGCTTCCAGTAGATCCCTGTCCATTTACTCCCTTTGTGCTGGGGGTCTGTATATTACTCCTATGTGAATGGCTATGCCATTGTCTGCCTCCAGGGTGACCCACAGTGCCTCTGCCTCCCCCTGCAGTCCTTACACCACTGTCGCCTTTATACCCTTCCTGATGTATAGAGCCACCCCTCCCTTTCAACCCTGCCTGTCCCTTCCAAATAAAGTATACTTTGGTATAGCTATGTCTCAGCTATGGTTCTCATTGTACCATGTCTCTGTAACAGCTATAATATCCAGGTCAGTGATGCTACCATGGCTGTCAGATCAAGGATTTTGTGACATAGGCTGCTGGCATTTGCACACATGGCTCTCCATATACTGCAAACATTCCTCCTGACCTTCCCCCTATTTCCTTTACTCCTTCTGCCCCTCCCCCATTTCTGCTGATTCCAGTTTATTGGCAATTTTGTGTCCTTATTGTCCTCAGCTTTAGCTACATTATCCCGTGGGAGTGGGTATTTAGCTAGCCCCTGCTTCCTTAATCCACTCCCCCCCCTTGACTAGTTTAAATGTTTGCCAATAAAGCATTTAAACCACTCACTAAGGACACTGATCCCCCTTCTGGAAGGATGCAGGCCATCACCACTGTACAGTCTTGCATTCCCCCAGGTGGGCCCCCAGTTCCCAATGAAGCCAAATCCTTGCTCTCCACACCAGCTCTCCAAACAAGTGTTGAAGCCCTTGGTGTAGAGATCTCTAGCCTCCTCCCTTCCCTGGACAGGGATCTTGCCAACTGCCTCAGGCTGCTCCCCAGTTCTCTGAACTCTTCATGCACTCTGACTATCTCTGCCTTGTCAGCTTGTTCATTGGCCTCCATATGGATAATGACATCCAGCTCCCCCCTCTTCACTATTGCCCAGCGATTCTCTGGATTCACTTTCCATCCCTCCAAGCTATACCTCCTGGTAGGCACTTACCTCCCTCTCCTCCTCTATGCCAGTTCACAGCTCCACTCCCTGGATGATGGAGTCTCCCACCAGGAATAGCTTCCTCTTCCCTTGGGGTCATCTTTCACCCATCTTTGGAGCTCTACTGTGGAGATCCCACTCATCTTCCCTGGGTACAGCTTTGAGTGACTCTGAGGGGCCTTCCCATTCCTCCAATACAGTGTAGGAGTTACTCAGTTGTACTGGCTGGGGGATATGCCTCTCACCCACCTCCCTTGCCCTGCCTGCACCCACCGTAGTCCAACCACTCCTGCTACTGGGCATACTTTGAGGTAGTGGGTGCGCATATGGTGTCCTCTGGATGGGGGAGGAGGCCTCCTGAACCCTGGCCAACTTGCCTCAGAGACTGGCAACCTCCACTGTCTGTCCAGAGAGGTGTCTGCAGATGGGGCAGCACCACAGCGACCAGAAGGTTCTCCTGAACACTGCTGTCCTACAGCCACTGTACTGCACCATTCCCAGCATCATTTCCTTTCTTGTCTGCCTGTTGCTTCCCTATCTGCTCTTGTGTAACTACTGTGCCCAATATCTGTAGTGTCACCTGATGTACTTATCTCTTAGCCCCTGCTCCTAAGCTAAGTCTGTACACCAACCTTTAAACTCACAACATAAAGGTTGTTTTTTTTGAGATTCAATCTATCAAAATACACAAAAGTATCCCCCTCAGATATTTTAACTCTGCAACATAACTAGACCTGTCTCCTCAATAGGAGCTCGCTGCTACTCCCCACATTGTACAGGTGATAACCTTGTGCTCATGCCCTTCTTGCTCTAACAGGAAGTGGCTGCTGCTAATTAAGCCCTGTGCCTATAAAAATAGAGCAGGCCTAGGGTGGCTAGGTGGAGCGGTGGGTTGGAGGGCAAAGTTCTGTAGTACCACTCCCTCACTGCTCATCTTTCTCCACTCTGCTCCCAGTGGGCTGCCTGTAGCTGTTTGCTCCTGAAATATAAGCAAATTAGCAGTGCAGCACCATTTCCCCTTCCACTCTTCCCTCCACTCCTGTGATCAAGAAAGAAACAAAGAAAAAACACAATCAGCTGCGCTCCTGCAACTGAGCCATTTGTGCACATGTGCAGACTGATTTTCAGTGTAGCATTTATAAATGGATTTTCACCAGATGAATAGGTAGGCTATAGCCTGAAGGACTAGGTCTTCATTTGAATTCAACCATTTTGACCAAATATGCATTAACTCAGTTGGCCATCAATAGCAATATGCCCTAACATGTATGTACCTACAGTATGCTTAGGGTTTCAGCTTTCAAAATCCTGGCTACTCCCCATTCACTGAACTGACATACACCAGTTTTGTGAAGGGGACTCCATTTTCTTAACTCAAAACTGCCATTTTGTTGCATTTTCAAGTCACTAGAACAGCCCACTGCTTTCACTGAGGATTGCCAGTGGTCGAGAGCCCCTCCCTGCCATCAGTGCTGAACCTACAAGATTGTTCAATGGTTGGAAGCCAAACCTCTTTGCTAGTACCCCTTTCTGCCCACCCACTCCAAATGTATAGCAGCCAGTAGTTTGTACCTAACCCTATTCCAGTACCCCCCCCCCGCCCAGACAGTTGAACAACTGTTGGCAGGTGGACAACCTTGCTGCCAGTACCCTCACTGGCCTCAACAACTAGAAACACTTCCATCCACCCACTGGCCAATTTCCTGTCTTCACCCTCTTCTCTCCATCCAATATAAGAAAGAAACTGCACTCTCTCACCCTCTACCACCCAAGCAACTCTCCTCCTCAACCCACAGTAGATATAATCCCACGTCAGGATTCCTCAATATCCCACAATGCAATTCCTCAATGTTCCAACATCAAAATCTTCATTATCCCACACTGTAATCCTCAGCTGTCCCTCAACATGCATCTCATCCTGCAGCAAAAAACAAATAGAAGAAAAAAAGCTTACGTCCCAACATCAGGACTTAGTTTTTTTTTAAAGGGGAAAACGGGTTGTCCAAAAACAGATTCATGAACTCAGAAACAGTTTGGAAAACTGGCAGTTATGTGTTCATGAGTGGATGGGAATAAGAATCTAAACCCTCAAGTTTGCTTTAAATTATCATAAAAAATAGAACTTAGATAATTTTGTCCATGTTTTGTCCATTTCTTAATTACATTAACTATCCCTTATATTTAACTTATTACATCCAGATATCCAAGACTTTTTTAAGGTATACAAAGTGCTGCTGCTTACCAGTTCTGTTTGTAAATTATTCCATAATTGCACCACCCTCTGTGTTCAAAAACTGTTCCTTGTATTTGTTCTAAAGTGTTCGGCCCTTAATTGTTTATTATGCCTTCTTAGTGTATATATTTGTTGGTCACATGCAGGATTTAATTCTTTCAGTAGGTCTGGATTCTTATGCATAGTATGTAACATTAATAAATTACTCCTAGTGCATTTGCATTCTAAGCTGTGCAGTTCCAATCTTTTCAATCTTTCCTTATATGTTATGTTTTCTAGATCTCTCATCAATTAGAAGCATAGAAAACAAAGAAAGTGATGGCAGAAGGGGACCACATGGTCCATCTAGTCTGCCCATAAGCCTTTGTTGCTTTATGTTGCACCCTTTCTAGTTTTATGTTTTCTCCTATTTTTAATCAACCCCAAACCTGTGACTCATAATCAATTAATGGTCTTATGTAAGACCTACTGGGCCGGATATTCAAACTGCGCCCAAAATGTGCGCAATAGCAGGAGCATGCACAAGTCCATTGCGCGCATGCGCAATAGATGTGATATTCAAACATGGAGCAAGTCAAATTGCGCAACCAGCCAACGTCTGAATATCACACAACCTGCACCATAACGCAACCAGGAAGGGGAAGCTGAGCAGATATGATGCACTATAGCGCAACAAGGCCAGCCCAGCTGAGCAGTCCAGAGGCGCCATAGCGCAAGCAGAGAGCCCCCTCAGCAGCAGAGCAATAGAACTGCACAACCAGGGAGGTAGGCAGGGGCCCACCACCCATGCCACAGATGTGCACAGGTACACACTGCAGAACTAACAATGCACTCCCACATCCCAAGCACAGCATAAGTGGGGGATGGACAGAATATCCACTGGCCCATGGGGACAAGCCAACAAAGCATAGCCGGGCCATGGTGCCCCAGCACACCCACAGGCAAGCTGAGACTGCCACACAAAGGGGGCGGACAACCCCAGTGCACATCAGCCCCTCCCTTGTGCACAACACACCCTGCACTGTGACCCCAAGACACCACCCATGAGCAGTGACTGTCACTGCAGGAATCCCCATGTATCCCCCCCATCACACTGCAACCTCGTGTACCACAGAACCATACAAGCCAGACCCACCATGAGCACCCAGCAGTGGGTGGCAGCACATGGCAAGACCGACTGAAAGCCACAATACAAGGGTGGGGGTACGGGTACAAGGTAGGGGTGGGTAAGGGGCAGAGGTGAACAACTGGGAGAGGGAAGGCAGGGTGTGAGGGATGGGTAAAGGGGGGAGGTGATGGGCAGCTACTGTCTGCCAGCCTGCTCATCATCCGGCTGCTGCTGGTCCCGGGGCCTCCTCCTGTGCCTGATGCCACGGCGCTGCAGGTCCCTCAGGATGTCAAGGGACTCCATGGATACTTGAAGGAGCTGGTGGACTGACCGCTCAAGTCTCTGCAGGATCCGGACACCTAGAACAGGGGATCAGAATCAATGGCTGTGACTGTCCATATCCCTGAAGCCCACCCAACATGCATGGCATACAGCCAAGTGCCCCGCTCCTGTGATGGAGTGCACCCACCCACAGTGACCGTGCACAAGACATGCCCAACCAGGCAGCAACAGCCATGTGTGTCACTGCACACACACACCACCCATGTCCAGCACAGCACAACCAAGGCTGTATAGTGACGTGGCTATGCAGTGGGAAGGCAGTGCCACAGCCATGTGCCCAGTGCATGCATGGACCACCATTGACGCACTCCCAGACATGCAGTGCCACTGGACAGTGCTGACTGTCACATGTCGCGTGCATGGCAGTGTTGTCCATGGATGGTGGCCATGCCCTGCCCCCCCATAGCATGCAATAGCATTCATGATGTCATGACACTCACCCTCATCGTACTGCTGCTGCTGTGGCTGCTGCCATGGTTCATCACCACCACCACCATCAACACCACGTACAGCCACCGCTGCCACCCCTCGCTGAGCCTCAGCCTGGGCCCTCCTCCGCTCCGCCACGCCTGTGGGAAACAAAAGGTGAGAAACACATCAGTGAAATCCCAAAGCAGACATCCCCCTGCCCCAATGAATGTGCCCACCCACCCAGCCAGACCCACATCACATATCCTGTAAACACCGCCACAGCCAACCATAGACCAACCCTCCCCCATGTGCTGGTCACAATACACAGTGTTACCCATTTGGACAATACAGGTGCATAGACAGCTCACCCACCTGGCCGAGGCACCACACCCCTCCTGGCACGTGAATGAAGTCATACCAGTAGTGCCTGCTCCCTCTTCCGCAGGTCACCATACCAGTGTCTGCACTGCTCTGCCGAGCGCCGCCAGCCAGTGGCCTCCTCCAGGGCAGTGGTCACCTGCTGCCACACATGTGTCCTCGCCATGTTCAGGGGGTTCATCCCCAAACAGTGGGCCATGATGAGACTCCACTATGGCCACTAGGTTGACAAGTTCCACCGCAATCCATTGTGGGGCTCTCCTGCGTGCCATCCCTGCATGTATATAGTAGGCAATATGGTGCTCCACAGCACGGCAACCCCACGTGGAATTGTTGTGCAATACAACTCCGTTAGTCCCTATCACACTGTTCGTATAGCGCCGCCAGTCCCTATCACGCTGTTACCGAACAGCGCGATAGAGCTGCAGACATGCCATACATACAGCGCGAAGGGGGCAAAGGTCAAGCACAGGGTCATGGGTCTCTGGCGCAAGGCCACACACAGCGCCATCTGACATCTACACTTCCAGCATGATTGGTCGCCTGTGTGCCATTGCCACAGTGGACTATTGCACAGTTGTGCCACAGCGCCATGTGGTGACCTCGCTGTAGTGCCACTGGCACAATAGTGGCCTTGTCCTGAATTGTCTATCACGCACAGCACATCATCAGCGCGTCAGACGCCTGCGTAAGCTACCTGGGCATGCGCAGTGCGGTGTACTATGCAGTCACAGAACTGCACCATTGACTCAGCTGGTTCAACCGTATTACGCAAAGCGCAACAGCGTGATATTCAGCTGTCATATGCAAATCATCCGATCAGCCATTCAATGGCGCAGCGGCACGATTTGCATCTCATTAAAGTTGCTCCAGTCCTAATTTGCATGCATTGCGCTATAAATCTGTGACACTGTTCTGCAGTGGCCATATTCAGTTACTGCACCTTGATAGGTGAGTTGCATGAATTGTGCTGTTCTGGACCATGGCCCCAGAGAATTGCTGTGTGCTGCACAGTCACAGGTGACCACTCTCACCCATACAGGCTGTGAAATGACTGAGTGAGGACTGGGTGAGGAGGATGATGGTGGGTGGAAGAGGAGGCCCAACTTTACGAAGGTGGAGACAGAGGCACTGTTTGAGGCCAACCTGGCTGAGGAGCCACTTCTCAGTGGACGGCGGGCACCCCTCAGGCCCATGCTGCTGCATGGGAGGGGGTGGCACGTGCCGTCAAACTGCATGGCAGCCACCAGCGCTTTGTGCAGGAGTGTAAAAAGAAGATGGGGACCGACAGGAGGAGGGTGAAGGAGAAGGTTGCAGCCATCAGGGCGGCACGTGCTGCAACAGGTGGTGGACAGCCGGAGGTGGTGCAGCTGACCCCGGCCGGAGGACATCCTCTCTGCAAGCATGCAGTGCAGTGCCATTGAGGGTGTTCCTGGAGGTGGCTTCCAGACAGGTGGTAGCCCATCACTGCATGGTATGTCATGGTTGGGGGGGAAGGTAGTTCACATGCACTAACGTTTCCTTCCTTTCTGTTTCAGATCCTGTGCATCTGCAGGAGTCAGCAGTGGAGGGCCTGTCCACTGCGGACAGCCACCCGGAGTTGGAGGAGGGACCATCCACCTCCGCAGATTGCCGGCGTGCACTGCGGCAGTGTGCACACCCGGCTACCTTCACTGATGTTGAGACAGGTGTGGGGAGTGCCCTTCCTGTGTCCCAGCGGTCTGGCATGCAAGCATGCCAGCACGCTGCGGCTGTGGCTGTGGCACAGACCTGCACCATCAATGATGCACCTACCACTATGGGCATTGACATGTGTGTGTGTCACAGAATGGACACACAGCAGGACAGCTCATGCTCATGGATCTAGCTGGTTCCGGCGTGTGTGCCAGCATGTCAGCACAGTCCCAGGCTGTGCCTGTCAGCATCGGCGGGGCAGCACCGGTGGCTGTGCAGGTCACTGGCACTGTTTCAGCCACAGCATTGGAACCACTGATGCCGTGGGCACAGCAGGCAGAGGGGCAGCAGCAGCAGTCACCCACCGGGACTGGGGGTACAGGGCTCAGTGGTGATGTAGGTGCACCACCTGTGGACATGCCCATATCTGGTCCTGGTGAGCAGCGCCCACCCTCAAGGGGTGCTGTACATCAGGCCCTTCCAGACCCTGAGGGACAGGTTGCCAATGTGGCAGATGACCTCTTTGATGAGCACACCCACCTGCTGCAGGCATCAGTACAGCAGCAGAAGCAGGTTGCAACATCTGTGGAGGCACTGTGTGTGGCTATGGAGTGGCACAGCAGGGACACCGAGAGGATCCTGTCCCAGATTGACCATTTGTGGGTGGATGTGACTGCCACCATCGACAGGCTGACACAGGCAGTGGTCGGTGTTGTGGCCACATTGGGCACACAGTCAGGTGCTCCTGTGCCGCTCACACCGTTCAGTATGCTATTCACTCCCCATTCCCAGCATTGTGCAACACCCACCCTGTCGACACCAGGTTCAGCTGTGGGCATCCCGAGCACCCCTGGTGCAGGTATGTTTGGTATGCTGCAGACACCTGTGTGGACAAGGTCGCGTTCATGTAGTGGGACTCCTGGTAGTCCATCAGTGCCACTCCATGTGGCCCATGCTCAGTGAGCCAGTGCTGCTGGGTCTCAGCAGGGCCGCCCATGAATCCGAGGTGGCCGTGGCACTGTGCCGCATGACTGAGCTGTCTCCCAGTGCAGGCCCTGTCTGGTGCTGCCCTGTGTGCAGTGTGTGTTTTGGTGTGCAGTGCACCAGTGGGTGCCCTGCCTTACACGCCGACACATGGACCACCTGCACACCCTCCCGACTGCTGTCCACAGGTGCATGTGCATGATGATGCCTGTATTGTGCTGTACACCAAAGTGCAAGGGTGCCCAGCATCTGACACATGTACATGGACAGTACAGGTGGTGGTGGTGGCCTGTGGATATGTGTGTATTTAATGTCTGTTCCTGCTCTGTTGTGCACCTGACCCCTGTGCACTTTGTGCCTGGTGTGTGTGTGTGTGTGTGTGTGTGTCTGTCCATGTGGCATGTTACTGTTCACCCCTCCCTGGTTGTGTGTGTGTGCTTCTGTGCTCTACCACTTCCCTCACCGTCATGCACCCCTGGTGTGTTTCCCTGTGTGTATGTGGGTTGTGCCCTAGCTACTGTTGGTTGCAAATGGCCCCATGACCTACCTGTGTTGGGTGAAGTGCTCCTCTGTGATGGTGTCCCGGTGCAGCTGGGCCAGCCGGATCAGTCAGGGGTCATGCCGTCCAAGGGGGGGCTGCTCATCCCCATCATCACTGGTGTCACCAGCGTCCCCATCGCTGTCCCACTCCTCAACCTGTATGGCTATCCCACAGTCTTTGGCCATGTTGTGCAGGATACAACAGGCCAGGAATATCCCACAGGCCTTTGAGGGCTGTACTGTAGGGCACTGCCGGAGGTGTGCCTTCAGCATCCCAAACACCAGCTCGATGATGCTGCGTCTGCCTCATTGAAGCATTGCTGCGATGGGGTCATGTGCCGCCAGTAGGGTGTGAGCAGCCAGGGATGGAGTGGGTATCCACTGTCACCTGTGTGGAGATAGTGGAGGTTAGTGTCATGTTCAGGCTCATATTGCCCCTAACCCTGTGTGCCACTCCCATGGTACCTGTGGCTTACCCACCCTTGCCCCTGATTTGCCAATCCTACATGCATACTCACCCACTAGATGTCCTGTGGGGATGTCCCCACTCTCGAATCGATGGCACAGTGCTGATTGGTACCATATGAATGAATCGTGTGCTCTGCCAGGGTGCGTGGCACAGACATTGATGATGCACCCACTGGCATCACACACCACCTGGCAGTTGACACTGGAAAACCCCTTCCAATTATGATAGACAGCCCCATTGGGAACAGGTGGCATGCAAATGGCCACATGGGTGCAGTCTATTGCCCCTAGCATGCCAGGCATATGTGCTACCCTGTGGAACTCTTATATGTTTGCTTTACGCTCTGCCGCGGTGCTGGGGAAATAGATGTACTCCGCAGCATGTGGCAGCAGTGCACTGAGGAATTGGGTGAGGATTCATGACATGGCTGACTGTGTTATGCCTGTGGTGTCCCCTGTTGGTCTCTGGAAGGTACCCGTGGCAAGCAAGCACATGCAGGCTGTTACCTTCGTCTCCACTGACAGAGTGTGACTCCGTTGTGAGGGTGCCTGCATCACATCACTGCACAGCTCACAGAGCCGCCTCAGTATTGCCCTGTTCAGGTGGTACCGACCCACAATCTCTACATCTGAATACAGCTCAAAGCTGATGTGGGCACGGTACTGCTTGTTGGGGGTGTACCGCCGATGGGCCCTTCCACGGCCATGTCCCCCTGCAGCATGTCTTCTCACCCCCCTCATTACAGTTTCCATGTGGAAGCTGGCACTGTCCATCTCCCTGGCTTGTGTTCCCCTGGCTGTTGTTGATCTGTTACCCCGCTGTCCTGACTGCCACTCACTGCCCGGCAGCCCATTGGCCTCTGCACTCTGTGGCCCCACACCTCTCCTTGCCCTCTTCGTCCTGTGCACCCTGGCCTGCACTGTTTACTACTCTGGCCTGCTCTGTCTCCCTGCCTCATGGCTTCCCTGTCGTGTTCTTGCGCCTCTTCCTTGAGCCTTTTTATTTTGGCTCATTTTCGCCAGGCACAATCCTCCGCCTGATCCACTCAAGCTGCGCATTGTGCAAGTTTTGAATATCGTGATTACAAGACTTTATGCATGGTTCCACCCCTTCGTTGGGCGCATACCTTCATTAGCATTGCACTGTTGCTCAGCATGTTTTCTGTGGCACAACTGCCTCCTCAAGCTGAATATTCCAGAATGGCTTAATTTCGGACTTGCGCTCGCGCACCCCTATTGCGCATGGTGCAACCCTTTTGAATATCCCACCCACTGTATATAATGGTAAAAGAACATTTTCTGACTTGTGACCAAAGTGTTTCCTTACTGTAGTCATTAAATTATTTGCATTTTCAAATAATATAGTTATTTGTTTCTTACTTTGGAGATCTTCAATTACTGCATATATATTTCAAGATCTTTTTTACACTATGTTGTTTTTAATTTAACTCCATTTAAGTAATACTCACTATTTGTATTGTTCCTTTCCATATTACTAACTTTGCATCTATCACTGTTAAATGGCATAGTCTACTTATTTATCCATTCCACCATCTTATCTACATCATGCTGTAATGATGTTGACACTACTGCTGTGTTCACTGTACCTCTGAGTTTTGTGTCATCTGCAAATGCATTACAGATGTTACTGAAATTGTTCCCGGGATCACTGATAAAATTTCAAATAGTACTGATCGCAGGACAGAGCCCTGAGGCACCCCACAAAATACTCTCCCCTCCTCCAATATATTTTTTGTAACCCTCATCTTCTCCCTGTGATCTTCCAATCATTTGGAAATCTGTTTTAGAAGTGTTTTATTTATTCCCAGTTCCACCATTTTTTAACATTAAACTTTTTATTAAGTCTTGCACAACATACAAGATAATACAGTCAAACAGACATAAAAGAACAGATAAAAATCTTTTGAGTGCATCAATGAGGAGAAACAAGTTATCATTTACAATGGTTTTACATAATACATTAATACTTACTAGAAGGTCATAGAGGCACCTAAAGGTGTCTACCCATGTGACATAGCCTTGCCAGCAACTATGGTGGGGGTCAGGACCAGCCTTTGGCATATATTCATGAACCATCCTTCTAGATTTACCAAGTGTTATCCCTATGTCACAGGAAGTGGACCCAGATCTCATGATACTGCTGAACCTTGCCCATGGCTAAGTAGAAAGGTGTTCTAAGGTAGCTAGTTGTCTCATACTCTGAAACCATTCACTCTAGGAGGGAACATCCAGGGTTCTCCACCTTCTCAGAAGGAGCTGTTTTGTCATGATGGTCACCAGTATTCCCCGGTGTAGCTTGCACCTTGGCCCTGTGCCATGGTTATTGGGCATCCCTATCCAGGAAAAGGGTTTATTAATTGGAACGTCTCAAGGCATAAGGGGTTGGCAGAATTGTATCATGCTATCCCAAAATGGCTCGATCTTTGGACATGATCAGAGGATATGGGAGAGGGAACCAGTGCCTTGGTTACATCTCCAACATTTTTCAGTGGTAAGTACCTTACATTGGAATAAGTATAAAGAGGTCCTCCTGCACTGTTAATGGAATATCTTGAGCTGGATGAGTTGGGCTTTGATATCCCTGCAGGCCACATGTACTCTGGCCCAATAATCCTTCCATTCTTGGATAGGTATGCTGCTGCCCAGCTCTTTTTCCCATGCAGACTTTCAGTGGTCCAATGGCCCGCTATCCCTCGCATTTATTAATGCTCCCTGCCCTACCTTTTTTAATTTGGTCCATTGGATGACTAAGGGGTTCGGTGATCCTATGCTAGATAGTGAAGCATGACGAATATAAGGGGCAACTGCAGCTCTAATCTAAAGCTACCTCCAGAAGTCCTCTTGCGATATCTGGAAGATGCGTGCAACATCATGGAATACTTGTATAATCATCTGGCCAGGTATACACAGATCCTGCACCATTCTTATGCCAGTCTTTATTGACAGGGACCATCTTGAGGTTTTGCGATCCATCTTGAAAAGTGGGTCATCCCACAAGGGTGCAAGTTTGAGTGGCAAGTTCTTAATATGAGAGGCCTTGCACACCTTTCACCAATAGCAGAGACAGACCGATAAAATGGAAGATTGGGAGACCTTGGGGTGGGCTTTGGTATATAATGCAAACCATGGGGAATAGGCACCAGCTAGATGGCCTTCTATATCTGACCACTGTGATGGTATCATCTCATGATCCAGGCACCATTGCAGTGTTTGACTGGAAATAAATGCATGTGGTAGGCTGCGAAGTTGAGCAGCACTCACCCTCCTTCCTTCCAGTGCTGCCTTAGCTTATGCCTACCAAAGCACAGGGGGTTCCCCTCCCACAGAAATTGCCCTATAATTTTTCTGAGAAGCGAGAACCATTTCTCAGGTATGGACATGGCTAAGGGTGAGAGTAAGTACAGCACTTTTGGTGCCATCATCATCTTATTAGTCGCTATCTTTCTCGTCAGGGAAAATGTAGGGTTCACCACCTGCTGACATCATTAGTGAGGCTTTCCAGCATCTGGGAGAAATTCACTTTGCACATTTCCGCCATCAAGGGTGTGATACAAATCCCCAGGCACATAATCTCTGTACTAGACCATTTCCAGCTGGTTTGTTGGAACATGCTTGCAGCACACTGCTTGTTAAGGGGAAGTATCTCTGACTTACAGTGGTTAACTTTAAGCCCAGAAATGCTGGTAAAGTAATCTAGTGTTTGACATAGGGGAGTGATGGCCTTGGGTGCATCACTGAGTAGGATCAGGAGATCATCAGCATATGACAGGGATTTGTACTCTGAGGGTCCTACCTGGATACCTTTTATATTGGGGTGCTCTTTTAAGGCTGCTGTGAGGGGCTCAATTGCCAATAGGAAGAGAAGTGGGGATAATGGGTAACCAGGTACCTTGTGCCAATTGGAAGGGTTGGGATAGTTCACTGTTGGCTAACACCCTTGCAGTAGGCACGTTAAACAAGGTCTGAATCTTTTTTCAGAAAGAATGACCTGATCTTCATGTGAAGTAAGACTTCAAAGAGATACTCCCATTCTACGGAGTTCAAGACTTTTTCAAAATCTACTGTAAGGGCCACCACAGGTAATGGGAGGGAGTTCACTGTATGGCTAAGATTAAGAAATGTTCACAGATGGTCAGAACTCTATCACCAACTCATGAAGTCCACCTGAGAAGGGTGTACAAGGGTAGGGAGTACCATCCTTGTTGCAAGCATCTCACCTAAGACCTTGGTGTCCACATTCATCAATGAAATGGGGTGATAATTGACTGGGTGGAGAGGGTCTTTGTCCTTCTTGGGTAGCACCATGATTATTGCCTCTCTCATCATGGGAGGCAGACTTTTAGCTTCCAGGGAGGTGGAGTATAGGTGAAACCTCTGATAGGAGCACCTGACAAAAGGGCACAGAGTCATAATGTCACAAGACATTATGCCGCATGCAAAAATCGCGATGCCAATACAGCATCATTTCTTGCATGCAGCATAATTCTTTTTTTTACTAGACTTTCCCCTCTTACTAGTATGTATGTTTGAGGTGTAACAGTGCCAACTCAGCCTTTCTAGAGTAATGGGTGTTTGGTTTAGCCCTGATAGAGAGCAGTTCTTATGAATCCTCCAGTGGGTTAGCTTTCAGCATGGTTTCTAGTACCTACAACTGGGATTCAAGATTAAATACCTCTAGAACCCTGGCTTTACACCTATAAGCAGCATAACATATAGTTTTGCCTCTAAGGAGTGCCTTAAGTGATTCCAACAGTGTACTATACCATCAGAGACCTCACGATTGTCATTATGCCCCAGAAACTCCATGATCTTCTGTTTAACCCATGGAACAAAGTCCTGGTCCTTCAACAGAAGGGGGGGTCCAGGGTTGGCCTATCTAGGCCAACCCTAATTAAATCCAGACAAGACCAAGGTGGTGGTGGTGGACCCAGGTCAGCGGGTAGAAAAGTTGACTCCTGGGCAGCCTTCTGGCCTTGTGCTTGAGGGTAACCAGATGAGACCTTCTGAATGGGTGCAGAACCTGGGCGTTGTGCTTGATAATGAACAGAAGCTAAAAGCACAGGTGTCACCAGTTGTCAAGTCCTCATTCTACCATCTGAGGAACATCACCCAGATAAAGTACCTTGTTCCACCCGAGGACCTTCCTACCTTGGTTCGTGCCTTTGTGTCCTCCCGTCTTGATTACTGCAATGCTCTATACCTAGGGTTACTGGAGGGGGATATCCGTCACCTGCAGCTGGTGCAGAATGCTGCTGCCAGGTTGTTGACTGGGCTGTCAAGAACAAACCATTTGCACTGGTTGCTGGTGCAATGGAGGATCACCTTCAAAGTCACATTGCTGACCTATAAGACCCTAAATGGACGGGGATCGGGTTACTTGCAAGACCTCTTTTGGCCCTACTGCCCCCTCCACCCTCTCTACTCTGCTGATGAGGGATTGCTAGAGGTTCCCAGGATCTGTCTTTGAACATCAGGTATTAGGGCTTTTTCTTTTGTAGCCCCAACCCTGTGGAACTCTACCTCGTCGGATTAGAGAGTGCTTGTCCACCGAGACTTTCAAGTCCTCATTAAAAACATATCTCTTTGGCCTGGCATTTGGGGACAATATTTAATTTATTATTGCTGCCTGATATTTAAAAGTTTTGATAGTATATTTGTTTTTATTCTGTATTTGCACTTTTTCGGAAAAGTGCATTATAAATAAATTTGATTTGATTTGATTTAGGCTGGGGTGGGCCCGGCATAACCTGGATGGAGAAGGGTGCATGGTCAGAGATGAGTATAGGATGTATCTGGGCCTCCAGTACATCTGGGGCTATATGTTGGTTGGTAAGCCAGTAATCAAGCTGGCTGAATGACTTATAAACACTGGCGTAGAGGGTGAAATTCCTTTCTTTGGATGAAGGAGAAATCACACATCTGTGAGGCCATGCTTCTTGCTCATTTGCGCCACATGCTTTAACATGGGATTTGAACAGGTTTGAAGACCTGTCCAGTCCTGGATTTTTGGTGAGATTAAAGTCTCCAGCCACCAAAACAGGTGGGGTTTCAGCCGCCAGCATCTCCGCCACCCAAACAAAGAACAGAGTGTCATCTGTATTAGGCACATATATGTTCATTAAAACCAGTGGCCCCTCAGTGGGTAGTAACCTTGACCGAAGCCCACCTCCGTTCTGTATCTCCCACTATCAAACTAGGTTTCAACTTTAGTGCTTTGTGCAATAACTAGACACCCTTCTTTTTGCTGAAGAGTGGGTGATGTGCCACTCTACCCTTACCCATTCTCTTCATAATTTGTTAGCCTCACAGTTGGAGAGCTTTGTCTCTTGCCACCTTGGTGTGTAATTTCTTCAAGTGAGTCAGAACCTGTTTCCACTTGATCGGTGAGTTGAGTTCCCTAACATTCCATGATGTAAAGTTTAGATCAGCCATGTAACCCCAATAAAAGTAGTTTGCCTTCACATATATATGACCTGGATACCATGGTTGACCCCCGAGAGACATAGCACTGCAGCTGTAAACCTGTATGATATGCAGTTCCATGCTTGATTCCCCCCAACTTAGATACACTCTAATAATAAATCCAAAAAGGCCCAATGGGGCCAAATATATACAGTTGTTCATTCCAGATTGGTTGAAGCAATGTATTTTGTACCCCTTGCCATCTTCCCCATTAGAGTCACACACTCTAACCAGCAGTAGCCTCACCTGTCACCAAGCGGAAATGGCTGCTCTGAACGTGGGAGTACCCCCCTGCATGAAATGCAGCTTTCCCACAAGTATACAGCATCATTCCTTACTTTAGAACATCAGGCCATACAAGTAAAGCAACACATCTTTAGATTATCCCCCCCTGAGAGCTACAAATTGGGCTCTGGGACTCTGTAGAGATCGACTGTTTCAACTGCCCAGCCTTGCCCCCTCTATTCGGGGATGGGCTGGGGCAATGCACTCAGTTATCAACCACAGAGCGTGACTGTCCATCCTGGCATCCAAGGAGCCTTAATCAGAGTCTGGAGTTTAGCATCCCATCTCCCACCCTCCATCTGCATGACACTTGCAGTCATATTATATTCATCTCGGGCAGGGGCGCCCTTAATGAATGGGTTGACAAGATGCCCTATACTGATGTGTGGTCTATAGGGCCCTATCATTTGAATACACTCCAGCCTGGACCATGATGATTTGCTGCTTCCCAGATTCCTTATGCAATCTGGGTTCTGGTCCAAGGTATGGTTAAGCAGTAGGACAGAATGTTCCCCATGAGCTATTAGACAGAACACCTGTGGTGTAGTCCCCATGGGGTTTGTTATATCCAAGATGGTCTTTGTCTACTAGCTTGTATGCATAGGAAATATGGAAGTAGCCAGACTTTAATTCAGAGCCCTCGTTTGCCTGAATTTCTTCTGGTTGGGCTGCTACCTGAGCCTCACCTCAGTTTGGCTAGCAGTCGTGCCCAATAATAGTTCTAATGTTGTGCATCTTGGGGCCCTCATGGGCAGGATCAAGCAAAAGCCATCCTGACTTGTACATATCCCCTGCCCCAACTGTACCAGGACATCCTCTGTTAGTTGCTCATGGGGGCACATAGTCCATTTCACATATACTTCATCAGTAATGGAACGGACTGTCAGCAGTCTTTCCTTTGAACTAAAACCAAAACTGCCTCCTACACATAGAATGGGCTTTTACCCATTTTAAAGATTGCAGGGTGTAAAAACTGACTTTGTAGCTGTGCCCATTGGAGCCATAACATCAGCATTAAACCTTTTATACTTATGTGCGCTCAATAAGCGCCTCTAAAAATGTGCATGCTAGTATCTCGCTTTAACTCCAGGGGATACTAGTTTAAGAAAAGCAGGTGTGGGCATGCCTATGCCGAACAAAAGATGACAGCCTAGCCCATTAACAATGCTGACTGAAACCACATCTCAGTGTACCAACAGTGGAAATCGAAGAATGAAGATGTTTGCCTCGGTTTTTACCAGAGCCCAGGGAGACAACAGGGCCTGCGGATAGCTTTGTGGAGATTGCTGTATCAGAATTCCGCTGATTTTTCTCCAGAAATGCAGGAGATCTTGGACCCCGAGGTGCAAGTGCCATAGTTTTGGCCTTTTCTAAACTTTGAACAGAGAATGCTTCAAGCAAGTTGGCTGTGCAGTACTTCTGGGGTTTGGGCTCGAGTGGGTCGGGTGGTTAAAGCCTGCGGTGCATGGCATATCTGGATCTAGAAATCTCTTGATTGAATCTGCTGCCCAAGGCCTCCCTTTGCTCTATCCTAGCTGCAGCTATTGCACTGAGGGGAGGAGGGCTCTGTTCTACTGTCTGCCTTCCCTTTGCTTTTGCCCCCCTTTTCTCTTCTTTCCAGTAGGGGACCAGGCCCCTTCCATGTCCGTGTGATGTGATACTGCTACAGTACTCTTTGAGTATTTTTTCTGGCCCTGGATGTTGCTGGCTGGGGTTGTATCCATGCTGACCCACTGTCGGTAAGAGGCCATGCCAGGGAAGTGAGCTGTAGGCCAGGATCTGCCACTGTAGTCCTCTGCTTTCCTTGGATCTTTAAATGAGTGATATACTCAGTTACAGGTGATACGGATAGTCGCTGGATATCAGAGGCTATATGGCACTTGTAGCTCCATCAGTGTGTGTGTAGCCTCCATGAACTCCCTGCGGCACTCAAACAGGGCTGCAGAGAAGTTGGAGAAAGTCTGACTTCTGTGTCCCTTCCATTGCAGGGACACCATTCTCAAGCAAGCTGGACTATCCTCTCCTTCATTTAGAATCATAGAAATTTTACAATGAAGGGCTGAGACCACTGCCCCGGCTGGGGAGGGGAGCAAGACAGTGGTGAGTACTCTCAGTTTTCAATATGCTGGGCCACTGATTTGTGAGCACAATTGGGATCACTTGTTGGAGGAATGTTATTGTGTCCCATCCCTCTGCCCCCTCTGGAAACCCTACTAGGCGCAGGTTGTTGTGGTGCCCACAGTTCTCAAAGTCATCAAGTTTCTCTATTAATTGTTTAATCACTCGATTTTGTCCCCTTATGTAATCTGCAGTGAGGTCCATTGTGTCTCTCTGTATTGATAGCTGCTGTTCATTATCTGTTACCCTTTGTGATACTGACACCACATCATGCTTGGTTAAGGCGTTCTGTTGTTTTAAGTCCCCTATTTCAGTTAATGGCTGAGCAAACATCTCTCTTTTTTCTTTTAGACCATCAGGTGTCCTGACACGATGATCATCAATTAATTCAGCCATGATGCACCATGGGGCCTTCAGGATGTGCAGCTGCAGACTGGGCCACTGTCACAACTAAATCAGGTAGGTGGTGATGCCGCTATATGGTCAAGAACCTTACAGTTCCATCCACCAATGTCCAAGTGTCCTGAAACCTTGTAATTCAATTTAAATCAGGCTGTAGTTAGAGGAGGAGGCTGTAGGATATCAGGAGGCAGGTAGGAGCTAAGATTTCAGACTGCTGCCATCTTGGATGCCAGGCCACACCCTAAGTAGCACCATTTTTTAAATCAATTTTGTGTGTGACAACACATCGAAGGCCTTGCTAAAATAGAGAAATATCACATTCATAGTACTTTCTTCATCCAGTTATTTGCTAATCTTTTCATAAAACATGAGAAGGTCTGCCACCCATGATCTTCCAGGTCTAAAGCCATGCTGTATATTATCTTTAATTAAATTTTCCTCAGAATCCCTTTCTAGTATAGCTTTTATGCATTTTTCCAAACTTTTTCGAGCAACAGATGTTAGACTGTTTTTTTCCGAAGTTTTTTGTAAACTGTTTGTTGCCTTTTTAGGGCTGTAGTAGGTGGAGCTCTGCAGACCTCTTGCTTTCAAAAAGGGGCTCAGCTTTCTTTGCACTCTTTGTGACCGAACAACATGTTGAAATTATACCACAGTTGCCTCCTCGTCTGTAGAGCACATTGCTCGTACTTCACTATTTTTTGCATCCTGATTGGGACACCTGGGGATTGGGCATCCCCAATGTCACTCTTATGCTTCTGAGGAGTGTGCGGTGGTGGCTCCTGAGATGGAGGGTCGGGTGGTGTGAATATCTCTATTTAAGAAAAAACAATAAACAAGCAGTGGTCATGGCACAAAATGGTGCACTCCACCATGTCCAAGATGGCCACCGCACTCTACAGCACATGCACGACCACTTGTGCATGCGTAGTGTACTTTGCAGCCATCTGGGTCATGGCAGAGTGCACTGTATTCTGCTGTGACAGCTGATTTCTTTTTTTTCCAAAATTTATGCATATCCCCTCACTCGACCCTCCCTTTCAGTACCAATCCCCTTCCCCAGAAACATAACAATGACACTAGGGCTGCCCAATCCCCCAGTGTCACGATAGTGTTCTGGGCCCCCCATTTTTGTAATATATGTATATATTTTTATCCCCCCACCTGACCCTCCCTCCCTCTCAGCACCCACTACCCCACCTCTCCAAAACATAACAGTTACACTGGGGGTGCCAAATCCCCCAAGGTCCCGATGGTGATTCCTCAGTCCTTTTTTTTGTTTTGTTTTTTTTCACCTGTAAAAAGGAAAAAATGTCCATTGATGTCTTTTTTTACCCTGTTAAAAAAGTCCATTCATTTCTTTCACCATTAATGTCCCCCCACCCGGCCCTCCCACTCAGCACTCATTACCTTGACACCCCCAAGCCCTTACTTACCAGTTGGTGGTCCAATGCCATAATCCACTCTGGACAGCAGACATGTATTCACTCTTCAAAGCCAGTCTGTGAACTGAAGAAACAGGTATGCCAGTCAATGTATTTCAATGGTGTTTTGAACTTAGTGGCATAACTTGGGCATTTTTGCATATTTTTAGCCCACATTTTCAACATGCTTTCTTTGGGACACTACCTCATGAACAATAGCACTATCATTAGGTAGATCTGTCCCAAAAGATGATTTAGTGGTCCCTACACAAAATCACCTTTTGGGCAGTAGTTGAAAATGTTCATAGCCCTTGTTCATGAGGTGGGCTCAAAAGAAGGCTATGTTGAAAATATGGTGTAAAAATATTAAACAACAACTTTTGAGCCTACTATGAATTTTACGAATGCAGGCTCATAACTTGGTAATTTTCAATATTTTTACTCCAAATTTACAACATCTTCATATCTTTACAGTACCTCAACTTCCATTTTTCAAATCCTAGCCCAATAGTTGTTTTGTTTTTTTTTGCATCCCTAAAGCTGATTTTGTGGTCCCTGCGTGAAATCACCTTTTGGGCAGGAGCCGAAAATTTTCTCTGACATTATTCATGAGGTGGGGTCATAAAAAGGCTATGTTCAAAATTTGGTGTAAAAATATAAACAAAAAATGTTATGAGGCTATGATGAATTTTGCAAACGTAGGCTCGAAAATTTAGTAATATTCAACATTTTTACCCCAAATTTTCAACATAGCCATTTCTTTACAGTACCTCATGAATGTGACAACTGTCATTTTTTAATTCCTGCCCAAAATGTGTTTTTGCATCCTGAAACTTGATTTTGCAGTCCCTGTGCTAAATCACCTTTAGGCCAGGAGATGAACATTTCCTCTGCCCTTCTTCTTGAGGCAGGGTCATAACAAAGTTATGTTGAAAATTTGGTGTATAAATATTACAAAAACACCAATTTCATGTTTCCCCCTATTATTCATGAAGAAGTTCTCCCAGCTGTAACCTCACTTAATCTTGATAAACTCAGCCCTGATGGTCTTCACCCCCATCTGCTCCATTTTGCAGCTCGTGCCATAGTCCCCTCCTTACTCACCTTCTAAATCTATCCTTCCAGACTGACACTGTCTCCCAAGCTTGGGAAACCACCCATGTTATGCCTCTTGACAAGGGTGACAACTCTCTCAAACCAGGCAACTACAGCCCGATCTCCCTTTTACCCTGGCTTGCTAAGTTACAGGAATCTCTCGCTCACAAAAGTCTCCAGCATCTCCTCGACTCCTTAACAGCATGGTAAGCTCCATATCAATCCGGTCCTCATAAACATCAGTCGACAGTCTCCTCATTGCTTAGAGTAACCAACTCAATTCATGTATCTATGGATCATAGTCACATCACAGGTGCAATTTTTATAGACTTAGCCAAGGCTTTTGACCCTGTATCCCAGCACCTACTAATTCAGAAGCTTGGTGCCCTGGGTCTTGCTAATTTTAAACTAGCATGGTTTCAGTCATATCTTCTAAATCAAACTCAATGCATTTGCATTGGTAACTCCTCCTCATCACTCCTTTCCATCTTGTCTGGAGTACCTCAGGGTTCTATTTTGGGCCCCCTATTATTCTCCATCTTTATAATTGAACTCCGATCAGTCTGCATCTCTTTGGATATTCATCTCTATGCTGATGACACTATTCTGTTTGTGTCTGGCCCCTCTCCTTCTGCTGTGCAAGCCTCTCTACAGTCCAATTTAAATGCTGTGCTCTGATTGTTTCACAAAAATCTACTAAGGGTAAATTTCAAAAAGACGTTCTCTATGGCTTTTGGGACCCCCTAAAAATTAGCCTCCATCCATACTCTTCTTGTCTTTCATACTCTTGATGGCACCCCCCTGAAGTCAGTCAACACCTTCAAATACCTAGGGGTTTGGCTAGACCAACATCTATCCTTATTCTATCACATCAATTCCCTCTGTGCAAAACTACATCCCAAATTAGGGTTCCTGTACAGGTTTAAGGACTCCCTCTCCTTCCCTGTGCACAAGCAATTACTTGTCAAACTCATCATGCCCCTCTTTGATTATGCTGACATTGTCTTTAGTGCTGCCCTAGCAACTACCTTATAAAGGCTGGACATTGTCTACAACTCTATCTGCCATTTTGTCTCAAACTCTCCACCTCGCACCCACCACTGTTCTCTCTCTACTGTTCTCTAGCTCTCTCTTCCCTTTCCTACAGGCGCAACCTACACTATCTCACTTTTCTAGCCAAATATTGGTTAGGAACCCTCCCATCATTCATCTCTGACCTCATCTCCCTGGTTTCCCCTTTCTCATACAGCTTAAGGTCCAGAGACCAGTGTACCTTCACACTACCTCATTCCTGATCGGCCATGGGCTCCCTATCTTTTATCTACCACCTCCCCAACCTATGGAACCAGCAATCGGCCTCCCTACAAAGCTCCTCATCCCTAAAAGTTTTCAAGCAACAGCTCCAAAGGTTAGACCCTAGACCATGATCTTTCACAATCTCTGTAAACACACAGGCAATCAAGCCTGACCACTCCTTGCCTACATTCTGTTGCACCACACTACAGGTCTCTAGATCATTTATATGAGCCTCTCCAACTTTTAGATCTGGTTGGCGGCCTCTTGGTCACACCATCCATGTTATTATCATTGTGAAGTCAACCTATGTATACACTGTTACTGCCTCCACTGCACTGCATCTTGCAGAGTTGTCTGTACCGTCCATAGCTCATGATGTTGCAACTGCTTGTACCTTTGCTGTAATTTGTTGTACTTATGTTGCTATTTATTGCACTTTTTGTATGATCTGTACCCAGTGTTGTCACTTGTGTACCCTTTTCCCCAGGTTGCACCTTGAAACAAGTCTCAGATCAGTGTGCTTTTCCTGGTTAACACATTTTAAATAAATTAAAAAATAAATACATTCCTTGGCTACAGCCCTATCAGCTCTTGACAGATTTTGTTTAAATAGCAGCACTACCTTTACTACTCTCCAATCCTTAGGTACATCAAAATGATTTGGGGACATATTAAATATATATGTTACAATATCAGTTACTTCATCTGCTAATTCCTTTAGCATCCTAGTTGCAAACCCATTTGTCCCTGCTGCCTTATCTACCTGTAGAGCTTTTAGGTGCTGAAAACCTCCTTGGTCGAAATTTCTTTTACTGTATCAGTACTCTTTGGTATTTGCACTATATTCATAACTTTCTGAAATACTAAACAACAGTATCTGTTTAATTTGATCACTGTGTCTGTATCATTCAAGATTAGCTTATTGTCCACTAGTAATTAGAAATACAGCAAATTTTAAATCCACTGGCGAAGTGAACATGAAGTGGGTACTTCACGATGGTGGAGCACAACACGAAGTGGGCACTGCAAAGTGCTCACTTCAGGTTATCATTATTACTTCACATTGCCATTATGCCTCAACACAAAGTAAGGAGAAGTGAGAAGTAAATAGGCAGACCCCACACATCGCATGACTTACAGTACTGTAAGTCATATGCTTTAGCCAGGCAGGAAGGAAGTGAGTCAGAGAAGCAGTTTCACTTTCTCCTTTGCATTCGGAGAGGAAGAAGGCTTTGTTTAGAGGAGAGTAGTAGAGCGTGAAAGTGCTTGATTGCCACTCGCCTTTGAGTAGTGAAGAAAACCAACAGCTTTTTTAAAAGCTATCTCTTTATTTAGTTTTTGAATTGCATTTGTGACTGTTTTTTTGTTAGTGAATTTTTTTTATAAGTTTTATTTTGTTTTGTGTGTGTGTGACTGTGTGTGTCAGTGAGTGTCAGTGTGTGTCTGTGTGTGTGTTGGTCTGTGGACTTGTGTTGTGTCAGTAAGGTAGGATGGACCCTGGAAAAGGTGAGTCGTTGGCCCGTGGGTGCGGTCAGAGGGGAGAGCGGACACATGTGGATGGTTGTGTCATGCTGCACTGTTCCAAACTCCTGAGTGTTGCTTCTCCCATGTTGAAGCAGCAGCAGCAGCAGCACCAGTGCCACCAGTGACTGCTGTGTGTCCACCTTCTCTGCCACTACCACCACCACCGGTAACAGCTGTAGGGGCTCCAGCAGCACCCCCTCCACCACCTCCACAGCCACAGGAGGTGCCCCTAGAAAATCTAGGTGGTGCAACTCATGTGAGGACTGTGTTTGGTCCCCCCTGACAGCTCCTCAGTGTGGGAGTTTTTTAACTCTGTGGGGGGAGTCAGTACAGTCATGGTGTGCCATCTGTGTGGTGCGCTGGTGTGCCATGGCCCCCATGGGACACATTTGGGGACCAGTGACCAACGCATCCACACGCTCAAACACCACAAGGCAGAGTGGCAGGCTGCCACAGAAGGAGGCAGGTGTCCACTTGCTGGCCCTTCTGTGGCAGTGGCCAAGGGTGCTGCTGGGGTCAGAGTTGTGCCTTGCAGTCACCGCCACAGCAGGAGGAGGGCCAGTACAGCAGCTGCTCACCACCACCACCGCCACCACAGCCACCAGCACCATCCTCTTCACCACCACCCCTGCTACCTGGATTACCAGCTGTAGTGGACCCCACCACAGTCCCTGCAACACAGGATGACATCTCCCTGGTGTGGGCGGCTCTAGAAGAGAACAATCAGAGGGTTGGTGCTTTGCAGCAGCAGGTCCACAGAATAGAAGAACAGCAGCAGCAAATAGTTAGAATGCTGCTCTGCTGCTGGACCACCATGGCATCCCACGGCTACAGTAACTTAGGGGATTGTTTTCTGGCCCTCCCACCTCACAACTGTGTTGTACTGTTTTTGTGTGTTTTTTCTTTATTGTTGTTTAATAATACACATTTGCCCTTCCAAGGGAATCTTTCTTGTGCCACATAGTGCAATACATTTCTGTGAAAAAATGCCCGTAATTTCATTACAGTGTGTCATGTGGTGGAGGAACTCCCATTCTGAAAAGCCGCCCACATTCTGCCTCCCTTCTCAGCAACGTTAGGACGTGATGCCAGGGAGAGCATATGTGAGTGCTCCATTACAGTGAATATCCAATTGTCCGGCAGCTTTCTGAATGTTTCTTTGTCTTATAATGGTCAGTGTGTGGTGAAACATGTGGGCACATTTCCAGTAAGAAGAGCCTTGTTAGTGGAAATGTTCCCACATTTCACCACGAAGTGAACCTTATAACATAAGGAAACATTGAGATAGCTGCCAGACATTCACTATAGTGGAGCAATCACCTGCGCGCCCCCTGGCATCACATCCTAACATTGCTGAGAAAGGGGGCAGAATGTGGTTGGCTTTTCTGAATGGTAATTCCTCCATCACATAACACACTGTAATGAAATTATGAGCAGTTTTCACAGAAATATATTGCACTCTGTGGAGCAAGGAATATTCCAGTGGGAGTAAGGCCCCCACATATTAAGTTATGTGCACCACCATGACTATGTAATGTGGTGAATCTCTGTAAAGCAGCAGCACAACAATTTGCTGAGAACTCTGACCTATATTTTTTAATGCTATGTTTCAACTTCCTTTACTTACATCCTGACTGACTGGAATGATACAAGAATTTGCAGTAGTTGAGTCTGCTTTACTACCGTTTTTCATGTGTGAAATAATGAAAGGAGTATTCTTTTTAATTGGTGAAGACCAGGTCTTTGTCACTGTTTTCCTCTGCTTTTCTTCATCACATCAGTTAGTTGTTATATATCACTTCTGTTGTTAATTAACAGTTTTACAGCAGGCAGTGTTTTATGACACCATGGAACAATAGTTATTTAAAAGCAGCTGGAAATAAATACAAACCTGGTCAGAACAATATTGGAAGGCGTGGTCATTTTTTTTCATACCTGAAAAAAGTAGCCAACTAAGTAAAGCAGACATACATTGTGAAAAGATGCATATCATTCAAGTCATGACTTGGAGGTAACTAGTGGCTGTGGCAATGTAAAGTAGCATAAAAAAGTACAGTTCAAAATTGTCATGAAATTCTTGCAATGCTGCTTTAATTGTAATGTCAGTATGACATCATGAGCTCACAACAATCACGCAACACAGAAAAGTGGCACAGAGTCCCCAGATTTTTTCTGCAGGTCCAAAATGCATCCTTCTTGTGTGCAGAAAATTAACAAGTGGTAACACAGTGAAATGGGAGTGTTTCAGCACATACAAATTCCCCATAATTAATGGCGCACTCAGTCATGCGCGCAGTTGTGGCACAGAGTCCGAGATTTTTTCTGCAGGCCCAAAATGCATCCTCCTTGTGTGCAGAAAATTGACAAGTGGTAACACAGTGAAATGAGAGTGTTTCAGCACATACAAAGTCCCCCAGAATAAAATGATGACCGTGAGCATTCTGTTGCTGGTCCAGTGTGTTCTGTGAGGCAATTTGAGCAAATGCAATGTGATCATCTCAACTGGATTGAAGGGTGCCCTTTGGCTGTAGACTAATAGTAGCCTTGGTGAGTATATGTGTATATATATATATATATATATATATATAGTTGTGTATTTTGTAGGTGAGGAGGGGGGGCTGCCATGTACATGTACGCATGGTATTGTTCTGTATCACAAGCTGCAGAAACTGTTGGTGTGCACATTCCAGTGCTCAATGAGAATTTTTTGCACTGAAATTGGAAACGGATAACTCTCAAGCACATGAAGATAAGTATTTTTTTTGTGGTGTGGGGGGATCATATTTACTGTTTTTTCTGTAATGGTTTCTTATTTTGTTACTTCTCCACAGATTTCATCTGCATCCTTCTGGAGTCTGGTTGTTGTTATTGATGGTCATGGTCATCTAATGAAATGACTTCTGCATGTTGCATGTGTGCCCAAGCTCGGGGAAGGGGTGTGCCTGATGTTGAAGAACTTTTTTGGATAAGGCCAGTTTGACAGAACAACAATGCATCTGGAAGTTTCGTAAAAAAATCAATGAATGACTTCTTACAACTTACTTGTTATTTTCCTCCCTGGTTCTGAATCTCAAGTCAAGTTACTTGCTGCAGTCTTTCCAAAACAATGAAATGGATGAAATAAAGTCTTCATACTTACCAGAATGGATTTCACATGGATATTCCATCGGTTCCTCTCTGTACGGCACAGCTGCAGTACCATTCCCACTGAGTTTTAACGATGGAGCCTTTTTTTGTTAACCTGTAAAAAGAAACAAAGTAACTGTACTGTATGTGTTTTACCATTGCGGCTCTGAAAGCATACAGCTAAAGGAAGTGAAGCAGCATAACAAACATGAGTACACATACTCACTTTATGGTTTAAATATTAAGAAGCTGTGTCCCTGGCTGATAAATGTGGTGGTCCGGACAGACTCAGGCTCAGTGGTGGCAGTGACTAACAGCAATCCCGGTGGTGGTGGTGGTCTGGGGGGGAAGGCAGACTCAGGCTCAGTGATGGCAGTGGCTAACAGCAGTCCTGGTGGAGGTGGTGGTGGTCTGGGGGGGCGGACAGACTCAGGCACAGTGGTGGCAGTGGCTAACAGCAGTCCCAGTGGTGGTGGTGGTCATCTGGGGGGCAGACAGACTCAGGCTCACTGGTGGCAGTGGCTAACAGCAGTCCCAGTGGTGGTGGTGGTCCAGGGGGTGGACAGACTCAGGCTCAGTGGTGGCAGTGGCTAACAGCAGTCCCATTGGTGGTGATTTGGGGGGTGGACAAACTCAGGCTCAGTGGTGGTAGTAGCTACCAGCAGTCCCGGTAGTGGTGGTGGCCTGGGGGGTGGACAGACTCAGGCTCAGTGGTGGCAGTGGCTAACAGCAGTCCCAGTGGTGGTGGTGGTGCTGGTCCAGGGGGTGGACAGACTCAGGCTCAGTGGTGGCAGTGGCTAACAGCAGTCCCAGTGGTGGTGGTGGTGGTCCAGGGGACACACCGCCATTTAAAAACTTCAGTTAAAACCTAACAACATTAACCATATCATCATCCTCATAAAGAAAGCTGCCCTCACAGTCATCGATGTCTGAAGTCTGACCACTGGGAAATTCTTTCTCCATTGTGTCATTCTCTATGTCAGTGGTGTGCCATTTCAGGCAGCCACTGCCAGTGCCACCAGGATGCTCCATTTCCACATCACCAAAACCACCATGACTAGGCCAGGGTACAAATACCGAGGTTACAGTCTGTGTTGGCATGTGCCTCACATTCATTTTAATGAATGTTAGCAAACTAACATTTGCGGGAGACAGGTTTGTCCAACAATCCCTGACTATTGCACCTGCTGAGCTGAATATCCTCTCAACACTTACACTGGAGGGTGGGCATGTGAGGTACTTCAGTGCCACTGCAGTCAGCTCTGGCCATTTACTGACCTTTCAACTCCAGTACAAAAGAGGATCTTCAGTTATCATCAGATGCCTGTTTTCAGACAAATATTACTCAACAATTCTCTGTGCCACACTAAGTCCAGTTGTTGATGCATCGTCCTGTTCTCCCGAGTCATTTATTTCACAAATACCCACTTGGGACAAAGCCTCCCAAAGTGGGAGGACCCCAGCCAGTTGGGATGACAGACCACATGGAATTGCAGTCCCCTTCCCATTGCAAGATATGCTTGATCATCCTCCAGGTACACCTTCAGCCGGATTATACTGCTGAGGTTTGCCGACCTTGGCATGTGGCTTCTGTGCCCCATGAACCAAGTGCACCAGTTGACCACTGATATTTTTTACCTGTTCAGACCCTCCCTTCAGTACTGATGTATTTCCACATTTGTATTGTGGGTCCAGCATTGTTGCTATGGCAAAGGTGTCACTACGCTGAATGCTCACAACGTGATGATTCTGGTTGAATACTGTCAGCATGTGTTGCAGCAACATATTGCTACCACCGTCTCCAGCAACATCAAGGCTATGCTGTACATTCACCAGTGTCTGCCTCAGCACCTGCAGCAGTGGAATTTATTGGGTAATGGAGGCAGACTCACCACTCACTGCCTGTGTGGCATGTTCAAATGGCCACAAAATTGTTATTACAGAGTCCATGGGGCACCACTGTTTAGTCGTCATAGACATGGAGGCTCCTGAACTGTCACTGCTAGTGTGCATCACAAGATATTCTGAGATGGTTTTGTATTGTTCATACAACCTCTCTGCCATGTATAAAGTGGAGTTCCATTGGGTGACAACTTCCAGCTTCAAGTGGTGCCGAGGCAGGTTGTTTTGTATCTGCAACTGCCGCAGTTGGTCACAAGCCTTTCCAGATCTTGAAAAGTGAGAGCAGGTACGTCGTGCAATGATCAGCATTTCCTTTACATCAGGGTGCTGCATAAACTCCTGATCCACAAGATTTAAACAGTGGGCCATGCATGGAACATGAAAAAAAACACCATTCGTGATGCATTTCACCACATTTGACCCATTGTCACTTGCTATGAACCCAGCTCTCAGGGACAGAGGGTTTAGCCATTTGTCAATTTTAGTCAGTATCACATCCAACACATTCTCACCAGTGTGTGAACAGGTCACATTGTGCATAGCAATCGTTGCATGCTGTCAAATTCCTGGAAGATTGCTACCACGACAATCCACCTTACTGCACTGATTATTCACACTTCCAACATCACAAACAATCCACAGCACCTGCTCCCAGTGTGCAGTTATACACAAATATGAACTCCCCACTGTTTTGCCACTTGTCCACATATGCATACTTAAATGGATGAATGGAGAGGATGAATGTTGAAGGGCATGTTTTACTAAGTCAGACACAGTGCGGAACAACTCGGGGACAGCACGGGTAGAAAAGTATGTCCTGGATGGGACTTTCCATTTTGGAAAGGCATGTGCAGCAAACCACTGGAACCCAGAATTCTCCACAAAGGAGAAGGGCAGAAGATCAATTGCCAGCATTTCTGCTACAGCAGCATTAAGTTCACGTGACACTGTATGATTCTGGGGTACGTCAGCTTATGTGCTAAAATACTCTGTAATGTGGGCTGACTTAAACGTTTTACATGAGGTGTGATCATAAATGGTTGTGCTGTATAATGAATGGCATTGGCATGGGGTGGAGTGTGGACATTTGATGAAGACGGTTGCACAGGTGATGATGACAACCACAGAAATGCTGTTATTTTGCCAGATTTGCCAACCGGGGTTGATGTACCGCTTGCACTAGACATACTGCATTCACCACCACCACAACCACCACAAAAACTGCTACTCTTACCAGCACTGGACAACATTTCAAAGTCATTATGGTCCTCCAACTCATCATACCTGTAGTAATCCTCTGCTCTTATTGCCTCACTACTGAACATGTTTAATTTACTACTGGACTTAACAGTCATGGAAGGGGATAACATGCTCGCTATGGTTGCCAGTGATGAGGGTAAATGCTCCACTGTGGAATTAGCTGCCAGCTTGTGCTGGGTCCACAGTGCCAAGTGCCTATTCTTAAGATGTGTATGCTGTTCTCCTGTGCCCAGATGGCTCCCCTTTTTACCTCGACTCACACGCACATGGAAAACCTGGCAGATTGCAACTTACTCATCATTTCCATCTTGAACAAAAAAATCCCAAACAAGGGATTGTGATGCTCTGCTTTTAACATGTCCATGATGTGACTTTTTTAAGTCTGTTATTTTAAGCACTGAAGTGGGAGGGGCACATGATGTTTCGGGCACTGCACACCTGGACTGCAACTGACCACCACAACTACCTATCATATTTATTACTGGGTCATCATTATCAACTAAAACCGTTAGATCACAAGATTTTATTGGGGGGGATTCCTGCAAACAGGCTTAGACACAGCCACTTTGAATTGCTTTTATTCCAGTTCCCAACTGGGGTCAATTACATCATCATCATATTCAACAACATTACACACATCCACATTTTCTGCTTGGATGCTAGCATATGGACTACATGTTGCAACACAGCAACATCATCATCATCTTCATCATCACATTCATCATCAGCATCTACACCACCATCACTTGATAAATTTTCACCACACTGTGAATCACTGCATGGAAAATGCATGAAATTAACTGCCATGGTGGACGGAATATCGCATTGTATGCTATCTTTGACATGATTATCAGAATCCTTAGGTTCAGTTACTGGGATGTTACTGGGAAGTATGACGTCACCTACACTGCCACTCACTTGCACCGCTTCACACTTAATATTTTTGGATGTGGTACACTGGTCGGAATTCGAACTTGACACAACAATACTAATACTACCACCACCACTAACACCAGTAACACTAACACCACCTGCTGGGAAAACATCATCTCCTCCAACTATGAGTGAAGCTACTGACTGGGCTGTAAAAAACATTGCAGGAGAAATACCTTTCCTCACATCAGCAATGCACTTCTGTATCTGCGTACTACTACCACACCCACAGACTATCTTAATGCCAACATTGCCATGGCGAGAAACAGCTTGGCTTGTATGTCTCTTTGCAGGCATTTTGTGGGATCAACCACAATATTATAACCAAATTCAGATTTTGATACGTTTACTCTCTGATTGGGGGACGTTGGATGTGAAGCCAAAAAACAACTGTAGCTTCAGCAACAGATAAGAGACTAGTCTGTCATGCAATGAAAATAACTTCAGTAACCAGTGGTGCTGATGAGGTCACAAAAACAATCCAATCTGGTCAAAAATTCCTTTTGCATGTGGGGGTGGGGGGGAGCACTGACTGCAGTGCAGATTTTTATGGCAGCACAAGCAGCAAAACAAAGAACAGATACTACAATTGCAGTACAAAATCAGGCAGTTGCAGTGTTAGCAGGTTCACAATGCTGCACATGCAATTACACTAGTGTGTGGCATTATAAAAAGTGTATTATTTGATGTCACGCAACACCGCACACACACACTCACACACACACACACACAGAATAGTTTGTCTACAATGCTGAACGAGTAATGCATAGCAAATGCAAAAGTTCAGTACTATGCCACATTATGTATTGTAATGTAAACAACCTGAAATTATGAACTGCTGCACCAGATCCACACAACAAATGGCAAGAAAATTTCAACTATTACTGAAAATATTACTGTATGTACATTAAAAGAGTCAGTTATACAACAAAAATATAACCAAAAAACAAATAAATCACTATTTATCTAACTTAAATCTACCTACACCACAGATACACCCCTCCCCCAAAGCACACTTTCATTGTCTTTCACTACACATGCTCAGTGTTGTAAATTAACATTCAAAATCCACACACAAAAAAAAACGCCCAATGATATGAGCACAGGAGGGTTTAAAACTTCAATAATTGGCATGAGCTACACCAGTATTTTGAAGGATGCCAGCATTGAGAGTACAGTACCATTCAGTGCTAAACAAGCGTTTGTGCAATTTGAACAAACAGCACAAAAGTTGAAATGACTGCAATGGGAGGAAATTAGCTTGAAGGCATATCTAGAAGTGGAAAGGGCGCAGAGAGGCTTGAGGGTGACAAATAAACCTAACTGTGGTAACAATCAAGTGGGTTTTTGGATAAATGGCAGACCATTAGCCAAAGAGCTTGTAAAGAGTACATTGAGCTCATACTTCAAGAAAATTTAATTATTCAAAAAGAAGTTGAAGCTGATATTAATAAAAAAGAAAAAATATTAAGAACCTTTGCTCATACCCCACATTATGATCAGCTTTTGGAAAGTTTTGCTGAGAATATAAAAAAATATCAAGAAAAAATTAAACTAAGCAAGAGACAAAAGTTTGAAAGGGATGAGAGAGATTATAAAGAAGGGAAGATTTTTGAGTGGACAAATTCCAAATTACACAGTGAGAAATCTATCACGGAACAAACAACTTTCATAAATAATTCAACTGCTATAATCTCAGAAGATTTAGAGGAAGAGGATGCTTTTAAGGGAAGAAACAGCAGAAAAATGTGTTACCCCCACCCTCCTACAGACACCATCAGGCCCATGGCAAAGCCAGAGATCCACACAGTGGAATACAGGTGCAAAGAACACACCAGAAGAGGGGGTATCAAACATAAGAGGTGGTCAGAATGAAAGCTAGAGAAGACAGTGGAGAATGAGACGAGGCAGGGGCAGACCTTACCAATGAACATTATTAATATTTCAGGATATGATGTTAATGATGTTGAAATAAGCACTTTAAATAGGGGCTCTCTTTTACACCTACCAGGAGATTTGATACATTTGGGACCATAATAGAGCTATATAAATTAGGATGTAATTTAAGTCTCAAGTCCTTTTTTTCAAGAAAAGCACAGAACTGTGAGGATGCTATCCAAAATTCAGGTGAGACAATGAATGAAAAAACATTAGTTGTTTCAAACCAAAGTCTGATTTTTGCCCCCGCCCCCGTGTCAGCAGCATTACAAGTCTTTCTAAAAAGTTGTGAAAAAGATATTGAATATTTCTCAAATAATTTGGAGAAAAAATATTTTCATAACATCAGTGTAAGTGAAAGCAAAGCACTGGAAGGACTGGGCACACATCTGAACATTACTATCAAAGAGGCTGACAAGGGAGGGGCAAAAGTAATTATGGATACAACCAAATATGAAGCTGAGGTTTTGAAACAACTTGAAGATGTTGATTTTTAAACTAAATTGAGATATGATCCGACTTTAGAATATAAAAAGATCATAGATGGTTATCTTGATGTTATTAGAGAAAACCAATGGTTACCAGAGTCTGTGATTGATTTTTTTAAGGGAAGAGTTTTCAGTACGCCCAACCTTTTACTGTCTTCCCGAGATCCATAAAAGTTTGTTAAATCCCCCGGGAAGGCGTATTGTTTCAAGGAACAACTCATTGATAGAACCACTGGCAAAATATGTGGATTTTTTGATTGCGGACTTGGTTAAAGAGGTACCATCTTATATTAAAGATACAAGTACTATTTTGGAAATACTAGACAAAATAGCCATTCAAGATGAATGGTATCTGGTGACCTTAGATGTGACAGCACTGTATACTAACATACTTCATAGAGAAGGATTGGAAGCCATGGAATTCTATTTGAATCCCAGAAGTGATCTCGAGCCTCCAACTGAAATTGTCATCCAGCTAGCAGAGTTTGTTTTAACCTGTAATACTTTCTTTTTTAGAAATGATTTCTACCTACAAAAAAAGGGAACAGCAATGGGGCAAGTTTAGCACCAAACTATGCTAACCTATATATGGCAAAATGGGAGCATGACACAATATGGGACACCAATAATCCATTTCTTCACAAAACAGATTTGTGGAAATGCTTTATTGATGACATATTGGTCATATGGAAGGGTACACAGGCTGAACTCTTATTGTTTGTTAAATATATGGAAAACAGCAATAGGAATTTAAAATTCAGTGTAAATGTTGATTTACATGAGATCCCATTTTTGGACTTGATAATAAAAAAGGTTGGAGAGGGGGGACTTACTACTGATATATATTGTAAACCAACAGATAGGAATACTATCCTGTTAGCCAGTAGTAATCACCCACAACATGTCATGAAGGCTAATCCTAAGGGCCAATTCATTAGGACAAAAATAAATTGTGATTCAGATACTACATTTCAGTTGAGAGCAGATGAATTGACCACAAGATTGACCGAGAGAGGTTACTCACAGACTTTATTAAGTAGTACTAAGGAAGTTGTGGACCATATTCCAAGAAAAAATCTGTTTCAGGCTAATAAAAACAAGCAAAATGATAAAAAAAGAGATCCACAACTTAACTTTGTGATTACCCTTAATCCCCAGTCAAAATCTATAGCCAACATCATTAACAAACATTGGCATATAGTCAAACAGGACCCAGGTCTGACCAGTTTAAAAGAAGAAGGGCCAAAATTTGTATATCTCAGGGGTAATACCATTAAATACAAGATAGTCCATTCTTTAGGCCGGTACAAAATAATCCAAGAATGTGGATTCCAAAAAGGGAAAATAGCTGTAACAAATTAAATTTTGTCAAAAGGTAGTTACTACGGAATTTGTAAAAAAAAAAAAAAAACATTACTGGAACAGAGATTCCAATTATGGGTTTTATTACATGTAGCACTATGGGTATAGTAGATCTTTCCCTATGTAAATGTGGCTGCTTCTATATTGGAAAGACTATAAGGGCATTCAAGACCAGAATAGAGGAACATGAAAGAGCAATTATAAATGAAGATTTTACAAATGCATTATCTATGCATGTGTTTAAAACTAGAAATAGAAATGAACATGCATTCACCTATATAGGTGTGAAAAAAACAGTTATGTCTAGAAGAGGGAGTGACTTTAACAACTTATTGTTGAAGAGAGAATAGTATGGGATCTTTACTTTTAAAGCAATGGATGGTAAAGGACTGAACGGTAGATTTGAAGTTAAGCCATTTCTAAAAATGTAATTTGCACAATATGTTATAGTTACATGTATTTGTTTTTAATTCTTTCTTTTTTCTCTCTCTCTCTTTCTACACAGATTTGCACCAGCATTTCGTGCTGATTGAGTTTACATAAACTGGGTGCAATCTTTTCTTACTTTGACAGGTTTGATTTTAATAATGCATATTGATGTTGAATGGCAAATAATTCATGATAATGTACATTTTTTTACATATGTCTGTTATGATATTTAATCAATAACTGGAGATTATAAAAACCAGTAAGTTATCAATAATAATAACTAAAAAACAGATAACAGTGATTTAAATATGCACATATTATTTGATCTTGATACTAGCTATTTAACTATTGGATATGGTTTTTAGTAGTTATTGGTGGTAGTATGTCTTTAAATTCTCTTAGATTTAGGGTCCTGGTATGGTATTGTCTCTAAGCCTTTGAGAAAGCTCTGATTGGGCGAAACACATCAGGTGATGAGACGCTTAACCAGGACGTGTTGTGGTGTGCTGCTTCATTTGTACACTGACTCTGTTTGGATTTTATCTGCTGAGAATAAAAAGATATTGCAAGTTCTGCAACTACAGCATCATCACGAGTTGATGAGTTTTTACAATGAACCTTTTAAAAAACTAAAAGTATGTCAAGAGACATTCTTTGTGAAGCCTTGGTTATGGTGCTGGTTTCTCTCTAATTACAAGTTGTCATTATTTAAACTGGGAGCATGACCTGCCTAGGTGCATCACGACTACTGTGCATATTTTGTGGGATCAACCACACTAATATAACCAAATTCAGATTTTGATATGTTCACTATCTGATTGAGGGATACTGGATGTGAAGCTAAAAAAACAACTGTAGCTTCAGCAACAGATAAGAGACTAGTCTGTCACACAATGAAAACAACTTCAGTAACCAGTGGTGCTGATGAGGTCACAAAAACAATCTAATCTGGTAAAAAATTCCTTTTGCACGTGAGGGTGGAGGGGGAGCATTGATTGCAGTGCAGATTTTTATGGCAGTACAAGCAGCAAAACAAAGAACAGATACTACAATCGCAGTACAAAATCAGGCAGCTGCAGTGGATAGCAGGTTCACACTGCTGCGCCTGCAATTACACTAGTCTGTGGCAGAATAAAAGGTGTATTATTTGATGTCACGCAACACCGCACACACATACTCACACACACACACACACACACACACAACAGTTTGTCTACAATGCTGAACGAGTAATGCATAGCAAATGCAAAAGTTCAGTACTATGCCACATTACGTATTGTAATGTAAACAACCTGAAATTATGAACTGTTGCACCAGATCCACACAACAAACTGCAAGAAAATGTCAGCTATTACTGACAATATTACTGTGTGTACATTAATACAGTCAGTTATATAACAAAAAATGTAACCAAAAAACAAAGAAATCACTATTTATCCAACTTAAATCTACCTACACCACAAACACGCCCTCCCCCAAAGCACACTTTCACTGTCTTTCACTATGCACACCCAGTATTGTAAATTAACATTCAAAATCCACATGAAAACAAAAACTCTCGATGATATGAGCACAGGAGGGTTTCCTACAATCAGTGAACTAAAGTTGAAGCCCCAAAAAAATGCAAAAATGCTTTTTAACAGCTTTTAGAAGATTTCAATCACAGACAGCTATCAGAGCACATTGTCTCCTACTCCTTCCTACAAATACTACCCTGAACTGAGGCTGTGCAGATCAATATAGCACCCATGTGATCTGAAATCCCATGAATCACTACAAAATTCACCTTTGGAGCTCAGAAACAAGGCAAAGTGAGGCAAAGTGCATTGTCCTCAATGCACTTCACCTTAAATTTGGTGAAGTAGTGGTCCAAGGGGAGGCGGAGTAACGTAAAGTCATTGTTTCCAATGGACTTTGCGTTCCTCTCATAATCTGATACTCCGCTTCGCGTTGTGGAGCACTAAGCGAATCTGCCTTTGCTCCGTGAATCACTTCGCAGAGCAAATTGAGCCCACTTTGCTTACCACTACTAGTAATGACCCTACTTTAGACTTACCCTTGTTTTTTCAATTTATTTAACCATAGAACGCTTTTATGTTCTGTTTGTTACTTGCTGGTTTGATTTCATAATTTCTTTTGGACTTCCCCAATCTCCTTTTCTAAAACTCTTGTGTGATACCTTAGTTTTAAGCTATTCCCTTCACATGGATACAGTTTTTATACTTTATAAGTCCTTTTTTCCTTTTCAACATGTTTGCAAATTGTTTGTTAAACCATGGTGGTATTTTTCCTGTTTTGCTGTATGTCTAACTGGAAAATTTGGCACAAAATACTAAAAAGTAAAAAAAAAGTGATGAATCTAAGTCCTATCAAAAGCACACTGCACACACACAAAGACTTTTTTGAAACTTAGTTTTTATCAGTTTTTTTTTCTAACACCTATCAATTTTTATTTTTAATATTTTGTTCATCCAATCTGAGGGAATTTTGAACACTCAACTGGAAAAATTCACACATGCTTGATGAGTTTGCTTCTTTCAATAGGGTCCAGAATGCTGTGGTGAAAGCAAGTTACAGGTCTGGTGCCATGAAAGATGGGTGGGTTGCTTCGTATAGGGCTTGCTGGACCCTGCATGATGCCAGCTATAAGTCTGGCCCCCTGCCAGATGGGATTGCTACTTTGCTTATGGCCTTCAGGGCCCTGCACAAAGCAAGGTACAGGTTTGGTGCAGTGAGCATCAGTGTCATGATGCTGCTACTTCATGAATGACCACTTGCAAAATAAGTAGATGGTCACTATGCAGTTGCTTTGTGAGTGGCCCACAGAGATACTTGTGAAGCAAGCTACAAGTCTAGCACCATGCACAACATAATTAGTTGCTTCATGAGTGGCCTGCAAGGTCACTCCTGAAGCAAGCTCTGGGTTTGGTGTCTTGTGCATCACAATTCAGCTGTTTTGTGAAGCACCCACAGTGCCATTCATAAGGCGAGCTTCAGGTTTTGTGCACTGTGCTGCCCTAAGAAACTGCTCTTAGATATATTTTTCAAAAAGTAAAGAAATTAATTGCAAAACAACTGCATTAATTCATCTATTAAGTTTAACATGCAGAGCACTAAAAGTAAGAAATGGTAAATTAGGGATCAAAGTCTCTGCAGCCTTGGCCAATTGGTGGTATGTTTTTCCTGGTATGTATATGATCATGTGACTCAGGGATGGTATTGCCCTATTACTGACATGGTCCTGTCTCACAAAGTACAGTAAATTAAACAGCACTGCTTGCTTAAGAGTGCCAGTATCAAGATAACTCCACCCATGTGTTGCATGATCATTCAGATCCCAAGGACCACCACATCACCAAGGTTCCAGAGAACTTGAACCCTAATTTATCATTTCCATGCTGTGTGCAAATTTTGTTTTAACTCTAATTAATGCATTATTGTACTTTTCTGCAGTATACATACAATATATACAGAGAATAAATGATGGGTAAGTATATATACTGTATAAGGAATTATACCCATCAAGGGGGCTAATCAAATAGTAAGGACATGAGCCAGAAGAGTGAATGGGTGGCTTTTCTTCTCTAATTAACCCCTGAGATGGGTATATTTCCAAGTGTGCCAGACTTACTCATCATATGTTTTATATTATACATTAGGATGAATGTGATTTACCTTAACATTGTGGGTGGATTTGTTTCCAAGTTTGCCTGTGGTGGGGATAATTTTCAGGTTTGCCTTCTGATGTGTTTTGTCCTTATGTATTTTCATAGTGCAGTGGTATTTTTGGGTGTGATTCTAATGTTTTTCTGTAGCATAGCACTCTACTATAAAAGGTGGTGTCTCTGCAGTGTTTGGTCCTCAAACTTATTGGTGGCACTGCAGTGTGTGTCTGTGGTTTGTGGCCTGGAGCAGCATTTTCAGATGAGGGCTGCTTATGTTTTTGGAGTTCCTAGATTCTGAGATCAGGAGCAGCATGCCTTGTCAGAAGTGGCAGACTGCTGCAGTCAGGAGTAGCTGTGAGCAAAGTGAAGTGACTGGCATTGCTGGACATCATGCCAGCATTGTGCAGGGCATTGCATCTGAGGAGACAAGTAGATCATTAACAGACATGTTGTCAGCAAAATGTAGAGCCTAGTGCCTGTGGAAAGAGAGCTACAGCATTGGGTCTTGGTTGTTTGGTGACAGAAATGGGGGTGAGGGGTGATTTGAGTGGTTCCAGTAACTGTTTTTATCTTTTTTTGATATGAATGTTTGTTACAGGTGGGGTGTTTTTGTGAAACTGCAGAAAATGTTTTTGGCTACTGATGGACCGTGCTGTTCTTCAGTGGAATTATGACATTGATTGGTACTGTAGTATGTTATTGATGTCTTTTTTGGTTATTACTGTAGCTTTATCAATTAGGTCTTAACTGCTTGGCAATTGTTTAATTGGGAATTCATTTAAGTATTTTTCTATGTTTACTGTTTTTGTATATTTATTTTTTCCCCACAATACACAGCTTTAAAATTGTAGGTACAAAGATTTATTGGGAGGTAAACAGCTTTAATTTACTGCCAAAAGGAAACCGAATTCTGAATTCATAAACATTTGGGGAAATTTCAGAAAGTTTGTAAAAGTTTTCAAAATTTTGACTGGCAACAAAATCAAAATCCTCCAGATGTGTTTTTCAAATGTTTGTCCTATTCCATGAAATTTTCTGGTTGAATTGTAAGATGACACACATGAATTGTAGAGTGATAGTTTTGCAGAATTCCATTCTGCAGTTTCATACATCAGTCTGCAGGACATGCAGTCATTCTGCAGTTCAGAGACTAATTCTGTGGAATTCCTTTCCACTGTTTAATACATTAATTCATAGTTTCTATGTCCTACATCAGAATTTCACAATAGTTTGGAAAGTGCATTCTGAAATTTCATATAGTTAAGCAAAATTTGAATTTCACTGTAATTGCATTTTTGCCCAGCAGTACCTTAATTGGAAAGTATGCAATATTAATTGAATAGTATGCAGCTTTAATTGGTAGATATGCTGCTTTAATCTGTGTAGTAAAAAATTAAATACTCAGTTATGGTTCCTATGGTGAGTTATCCCCATCCATGCATCTATTTAATATACAGTAGACAGCATATAAAAAATGTGCCATGGCCCTAATGCAAATGGGAAATTGTTTAACCAGGAAAGGCACATTAAGCCGAAGCTTGTTTCCAGGTGTGAATTGGGAGCACAAGGAAGTTAAGTGACTTACTCAGGATCACACAGTAGGCATGCAGGTGCTGTGGGATTCAAACTCAGGTCTCCAGGTTTGCAGCTCAGAGTCCTAAACCACAGTGCTATACTGCTTTCAAGTGGCAAAGCCATGAGTGATGTCAAAAGGTCAAACTGCACAAGGGAAAATATATGTGATAGTCTCATTAGGGACATGACATATCTCATTTATGCTTTGTCTTTCATTACACAGTGGCAAGAAAAAATTCTTTATTCTGATTATTCGGTGTCCACCTTCACCAGTGATGTTATCTCAGCATAACATCAATGTATGAAGGTCATTAATACTATGATCAGGTGAGGATACACCTATCACAGGTTATGAATTGGGAATAGTTGGTGATAAATGGGATTGCCATGAAAAAAGACCCCCTCCTGTGATGCCAATTAAAAAGTTACAAATATTCTGTTCTGTCCTGTATATGTCCTCCCTGTATGTACTTATGTTCCATTTCACTTTCCTGTCCTCTCCTGTTGTCTTTGTCTTCTTTCCTTCTCTGAGCACCCCCCCAAAAAAGGAACAGACAAGAGGTCTGTGCAGCCCCTGCCTTGGTGGCCACTGAAATGGTCTGGTAGAAGTGATTGGATTATTTAAATATGGTCTCCCTACTGGGAGAATGAAACACAGTATGGTATACTGTGCTCTCTCCTACTCCTCACCTGCATTGTTAGTGTGCAGGAGTCGGTCAACAGAGAGATAAAGACAGCAGGTGACACATACAGTATGCCTCAGAGACTTAGTTTTAAATTTTAAGACAAAGGTCTACCAGCTTGGTGCACGCCCAAGTCCAAGTAACCAGTAGGGCATGAGAATGGGAATAGACCTTAACCTTGGGTCCCTAAGCTGTCTATGCTGCCTGACGTAAATCAGCAGTGAGAAGGTACAATTCTTCAGGGATTGTCTTCCACTTACTGGGGCCATTATATTAGCCAAAATGGGATAGATGTGTACAATTAAATGTATATAAAAAGGAATGTTTTGGTCTCAAACTGTCTATGCCAGAGCAGGGTGTAAGGCAGCAGGAAAAGAAATTAAAAGGGAGCTATGTGCTTCTGGTTGGCATCCTGCCCTTTCCCCAAGCTTCATAAGGGAGTGATTGTAAATGCCCTTCACTTAGCAGGCCAGCCAAATGCTGAGCCTCACAAATGGAAAAGGGAGGGGTAGTCACATGATGCAGAACACTAGGTAGTAATCTCCTCCGAGAGCTCCAGCCACCCATCCTCCTAAATACCTTTAAAACTCATTTTCCAGCCGAAAAACTACTGGACAAGCACTAGATATACTACCTGGAAGCCAGTGCTCACTTAGTGAAAGTCTCAATGGAAGTTGAGATGTGAAAAGTAATGCCCAAGCACACTCTGCCTGCAACTCCCGAGAAGGCCCTGAAAAAATCTAAGGCCTCTTCTCTGCAACCGATGCAGATCTCAAGTGCTGGGAGTACAGATTCAGAGCCTCTCACACTTATCATATTCCTGGAGGAGTTACAGCCTTTTAAGGCTGAGATGCTGGTTATAGCTGGAGAAATTAAAAGTATTTCGAATGCTTTAGAAGATCTTTCCCAGAGAACGTTGGACAGTGAGGCCCGTATGCAGTTTCTGGAATGCAGACAGGACAAATCAGCCCTCGAGTTGGTGGCAGTAAGACAACGCCTGGCCAAGATGGAAGATAAAGTGGTGGATCTCAAGGGTCACGGCCGCTGCAATAATGCAGTAATAATTGGTCTGCGTGAGAAGGACAAGGGCACAGACCCAATCAAGTGTGCTCAAAAATCCGTAGAAAAGGTGGCAGGCAGATCTCCTTTTGGCTCCTGTTATACAATCGAAAGAGCCCACCGCACATTGCACCCACTGCCATCCCAAGGTGCACCCCCTTGTACCTTCATATTCCATTTTCTGTATTTTCAAGAATGGCAGCACTTTCTATCCAAAGTGCGAGACACATGATATCTGAAGTGGGAAAGTGCCAAGCTGAGGGTTGTGCAGGATCTACCACTATCGGTATGTCAAAAATGGGCCACCTTTCACCGCTGGTCTCAAAACTAATTGCAGCGGGGATTAAGTTCAGAATGGACTACCCAGCCAGATTCCAGGTATCCCTCACTGGATCCTTGGTCACTTATGATGACACAGAGACTGCAGCATCTGCCCTCAATACAGCACTCCCAGAGCTTTTTAGAGTCCCCTGAGGTATGTGCCTGAACACTTTGGTGTGGTGGTCCCAGCTTAAGAGAGAACTGTGTGTTTTAAGCCATTTGACATCCCTCTATGTTGGTGTGGGTTTTGGCTGTTGACCCTAGAGGTTTACTTCAGTCCCCTTATACAATGGACAGTCCTGAAAGGAACAGAGAGGCTGTGAGACCTCCTTACTGGGGCATGTATTGCACCTGCTATGGAAATGGGAAACTCGCTGCTCCAGGACACCCGTGATTTGGATTAATTGTATCATCCCCTGAACATAGATATGGGTCAGGGACGGGAGAACCCAATGCTGCATAAAAGAAGAGATAATCTGTGTTCAAGCAATAGAATTTTCAGGTTTAGGTTCTGCTGTTTCGCTGCTAGATGGCGCTAGAGACCGAATTCATAATGCAGCTTCATCAGTAGATCCCGGTTTGGTTTAAAAAGGGAAAATTAACAGCAGTGAGTGTTGAGTTTTTTGGGGGTTTCCAGGTTTTATACTTATGTTTCTTTTCTTGTGTAATTACCTATGTAAGGGCTATAGTATAAAGTCTTCATTTTCTCGAAAACAAACTGGCAAAATGCATGTGGTTTTAGTTATACTAGTTGCAGAAAACTATACTATGCCTTAAGATGGGGTTGCTTTTTCTTTTCTTTTCCTTTTCTTTCAATATTAATATTGCAAGTGTCATTTCACTACTGATTGTTAATATTCCCATAGGGTTAAGTAAGTTACATTTAATATGTTATGATTAAAGTATTGGAAGGAGAGACAAATAACTGATAATGCCCAATTGGGTATCTTTGTTTATTTTACTGTGGTTGTTCTGTATTTTAGGGCACCTGTACATTCAGGATGTTGGTTACTTAAATGTTGCCTCGTATTAGTTTGCCCAGAGGCTATGCGTGTAATGTTACAATTAATAATCTAGTTGTCGGGGGTGGGGGTTGGGTGGAGGAGGGTTAGCTGGGTGAGCTGTTCATCATGGACCAGGAAATAATAGGGTGGGATGGGGAGGAGGGGGGATTAGGTGTTTTGGTGGAGTTTGTTTTGTTCGATATTAGAGGGGTTACTTTAAAGGGCCGTCAGGTTGTGCAAAGGGGAAGGTGGGGGGTAGGGAAGCACAGCAATTATAGAGGGAAGAACTGCATAAATATACTTGCACCCATAAATATCCTCTTGCTGACAGAGAGATTAATGGCTAAGGATATTAGATTTATTAGTTGGAATGTGAAAGGAGCCCAGCATAAGACCAAACAATATAAAATTCTGAAACATTTAAACCATTTAAAAGCAGAGATTATGTTTATTCAGGAAACACACCTGCTTAATTCTGAAGCCAACAAAATGAGGCGACAGCAAGTGGGACAGGTTCTCGCTGCTGAAGGAAATACCCAGAGTAGAGGTGTAATGATTTTAATACATAGATCTGTTCCCTTTAAACCGCTCCAATCTGCCCATGATCCCTTAGGTGGATTTCTTTTAGTTAGAGGCAGAATACACACCCTGGACATCGTGCTGGGTAGTATTTATGGCCCAAATATAGACACCCCAGGCTTTTTTGTGCAGACAATGGAAGCCCTAACACTGTTCTTAAATATCCCAATAATCACTGGAGGTGATTTAAATCTTGCCTTCAACCTGACCCTAGATAGATCAGGCCTATCCCATAAGGGTCTTTCCCCTGCCCAAAGCTTTCAGAGATCTTTTAGACCACACTGGTCTCTGTGATATACAGTATGGAGAATTCTCCATCTGAACATTTTGGAATACACTTTTACCTCGCAGTTACATGGGACATCTTCCCAAATTGACTACATTCTTATCTCCCAAGCCCTGATACCTAGAGCATTGGACTCCAGCATTGTTGCAGGACTACCGTCTGATCACTCAGCGGTTACCTACCTACTATCCTTTTCATCTCTCCCCAAAAAAGGTAGTAGATGGAAATTTAATAACCAACTTCTAAAAGACCCCGAAATGGTTAAATACATTTCAACCCAAATAGCACAGTTTATTTCTGTTAATCATAATTCTACTAAGCAGCCCGACATTGAGTGGGGTGCACTTAAAGCATATCTGAGAGGGATTGTGATTGGTTTAACTTCCCGGAGAAATAAAGAAAGAAAAAGAAAAGCACATCTCATTACTTCTTTCTCAGATTTGGGATAAGGAATCCAATCTCACTCCACTCTCAGCTGATTTATACAGGCAAGAACTAGCTAAACTAAAAGACTCCTACCTTTGTACTTAATTTGTATTGTCTTGTCTTTTTTGTAAATTTCACAGGTATTTGTTGTAAATGGGGAATTTTTCCCCAATCAGATTAACCTGTATAAAAATAAATTTTAAACAAACAAACAAACAAACAAACCTAAGCTTGTTAGGAGAACAGGCCGAGTATGCAATCCTTAAAATGAAAGCAGCCTACACTGACCAAGGAGAAAAGGCAGGTCGGATGCTCGCAATGCGAATTAAACTACAGGAATCTGCTAGACTAACTGCTGCTGTCCACTCCATTGAAAATAACTCCCTCAGAACCTCCCCGTCAGAAATAGCGGATGAATTTAGTAGCTATTTTAGGCAACTCTACGGCCCCATGACAGACCCTCCATCTGACAAGACTTTACAGCAGTACTTAGATGAGTCTCAGCTACCCTCCCTTTCAGATTCTAATCACGCCTATCTAACATCTGGCATCTCTGAAAGTGAGTTAGAAAGAATTATCAAGTCCCTTCCATCAGATAAAACTCCCAGCCTGGATGGATTCTCCTCTAATTTTTATGAATCCTTTTCCAAACAGTTAATCCCTATTCACTTGCCATTTTTTCAGTATATTCTCTCTGGCCAGGTGTTTGACACATCCTTGTTTGAGGCATTAATTGTCCTATTGCCCAAGCCAGATAAGCCTCCTGACCTCATATCAAATTATAGACCAATATCACTGCTTAATCACGATATCAAAATCCTTGCTAAACTTCTGGGAGATCATGTGAATTAAGTTCTTCTCACGCTAATAGTTGTGGAACAGGTGGGTTTTATGAGGGGAAGATCCTCTGTGGATCATCTGCGGACTCTTGCCCATGTTTTCTCAGTCTCCAGGGATGCTGAATCCCCCATGGCTTTGGTCTCCCTGGATGCCAAGAAGGCCTTCGATAGGGTTCACTGGAATTATCTATTTGCTACAATGAAGGCATTTGGCTTCCCCATGGAATTCCGGAAAAGGATCAGCTCTCTTTATGAATCCCCTTCCACAAGGATTTCTTGCAATGAGGTAATATCAGATTCCTTTAAGTTACACGTGGGGATTAGACAAGGCTGTCCTTTGTCTCCACTTCTTTTTAATATATATCTAGAACCCCTCATACGGAGGTTAACAGAAGCCCAAGATATTCAAGGTACCCTCTGCATGGGCTGGTAGCTAAAGTCTCAGCATATGCAGATGATCTTCTGCTTCAAATAACACTCCCTGTCACATCTATTCCACCATTGTTAAAAATCATAGATGGGTTCAGTAAAGTTTCCAATTACAAATTAAACATTGAAAAAACTTCAGTTTTTCCTCTTAACTATAGAACTCATAAGCATGGAGTCACTGCTTTTAGGCTTTCCTGGAAATCAGATTCAATCAAATACCTAGGGCTTACCCTCGCGAGGAGCTCAGCGCGTATTCAACAGTTCAACCTAGACTTCCTTATTCACATGATAAGCCAGGACTTAAATAGATGGACTTTGCTCCCCCTTTCCCTTTGGGGAAGGATTAATCTAATTAAAATGAATATCTTCCCCCTGTCTTTTCTACCCTCTTAATCTACTGAATATCTGGCTTCCATTATCTTGGTTTAAAAAAATTCATAGCATGATCACCAATTTTATCTTGGTACACAAAAGGTCCAGAATGGCATTTCATAAACTGGTGGCTGCCAAGGTAAAAGGAGGGTTAAGACTTCCTCATATTGGATTGTACTACTGGGCCAGTCAGGCAAACAAATATCTCAGATGGTTGGATATGGAGAATCCCTTAGATCATTCTCCATATACTCCTACATGGTTAAACATGGAGTTAGTTAGTGTAAAAGAGCACGGCCTCTCTCTTAAGGCGATTATATATGCAAACTCAGGATCCCTTCCATCATCTTTACGTGGTTCCTCTATAGAAACCTCAGTCAGGGTCCACTCCCAGCTGTGTGCGTTTTTGAAATATGGTAACACTAAAGAATTATCTCAACCATTAAGAGGTAATCCCAAGTTTCAATTAGATGGTAGGCCCCTTCTAGTCAGTTTGCTTCCCCAGATAGGAGACTGTCAGCTTAATGACCTTATCACAGTAGAAGGGCAATGGTGTTCTTCATTAGAGTTCATGAACAAATTTCAAATTCCCTGTATAAATATTTTTAAGGTTTTCCAGATCCGCCATCTTTTGATAAAGGTAATAGGGGTATCTCCCCCCTCAGTTACAAATGTCTGTTTCCAAACAGATTTACATTTGTTGGCAGGTTCTCCACATGCTGTTTCTAAAACATACAGTATTCTTTACAGCTGGGCCTACCCTAACAGTCTTGGTCCCATTGCCTTCTGGTCCTCTCTCTTCTGGGGCAAGGAGTTTAATTGGCCTCTTCTCTGACAAAATTGCCACAAATTCTTGCTTCAAGATAGGCTTAGACTATTGCAATTTAAAATATTGCATAACATATACTATTCTCCTCATAAATTGGCCAGGATGGGTATTGTCCCTCCCAAATTTATACATGACCAATGTGGGTTCTTTCTATCTCACAGGTTATCGTGGTTTCAGGGTATAATGCTGTGCAGAGAATATAGGGGATACATGGGGGAGGAGATGGGTGGGGGGTAGGTAGGGAGAGAATGAATCATCACAACAGTTGTACTCTTGTTCGTTGTACTATGTATATCACATTGTGGATTTATTCTCTGTATTGGAAAACTTTAATAAAATTTGAATGGAAAAAAACAACAAAAAAATGGAAAAGGGAGTGCAGTTACCCAAAACATGACAGACACCCTCTACCCAGAACAGAGGAGCACTGATGTCCTGAGGTCTGAGTGGTGGTTTGTCTACCCTGAGTGTTCAGATAAAATGCAAAGACAGCAGGAAAGCTGACTTAAATTGGTTGCTTAGATTTCTTGTATAGCTCACTTTGTATATATGTATAGCACTGCTTAAATATAAGTAAAGACACAGATTGTTTTACACAAAGGATTTATTGAGTACAAAACCTGAAGAAATGAAAAAAAAGAGATAGTTAAAACGTGGTGAGCAGGATTTTCAAAGCATGGCACAAGGCTTGTGACAAGCCCTGCGCCACAGCACTTAGGATCTGGTGGTGTACCAAACCCCCTTTGTTGCAACTGTGCTTGATTTTACATTCTCAGGCTCAGTTGCGACAGTTCTCAGGGTTTATGGCAGCTTGTGCCACATAACTGGTTCAATCTCCATAAAAATGGTCCTCAGGATTGCCGCAAGCTAGACCACAAAAAGTTAGTCTAACTTGTGACAATTGCTGTATGGGACAGAAAATCCTGATTGCCGGTGGGTGAATGCCACATGCTCTGTTTGCCATATATATGGTGCACCCCGGGGTTTGTAACATTCACAAGCATTGGAAAATCCTGCCTTGTGTCTCTCAGACTTACCTGCACCAAGCAAATCCTGTTTGCATAAAGGCTAAATGGAGCTTTACTCACCTGTTTTATATTATGCAATCCAGAAAAATATGCACATAGGTGGAGTTATAATACAGTTAGATGCTCTAACTGGGGTACTTGAGATCTTGCTTGATTTCAGAATAACTTCACTAAAATGTCAGTCATATGATAATAAAGTATATACATACCTTAATGTATAGCTGTTGACACTGAAAGGAAAAAAATCATGCTTGAAATAATAAATGCCTAATTATTTTAAAGTGATGTAGTATTCATGTGATAAGTCCATCTTGTGACCCTTGGGAGGGATATAAAAGGGGAGTGTTTTTTAGTTGGCGAAATCAGTTGGAGGTGAAGAGTTAAGCAGAGAAGTGCTGAGAGTTATGCCTTGACCACAGAGTAGGACCAAAGCTTCTTGAAATTACAGATGAAGAGGCCTTGAAACCCTGAAAAGGCCTTATGCTTTCAAGAGGTAATGCTATTTGTTAGAAGCAGTCCTAATGTTCGAAAAGTGTGCCTACCATTTAAAGGAAGTTGCTTGATGAAAGACTATCACATGGTTGAAGCAGCCTTGATCATCCTGAAATAAATTGAACTGTGGCCAGGACTGTTTATATTTTTAAAAGATGCAATAAACATACTCTGTGCCAATGGCATTTAACCTGACTTTTTTGGCTGTCTGACTCTCTGTGACCCATGCCTTCATGACAAATGCATACAGTTTACAGTATATATAATCAGGTCAATGACATTCTATTGCCATTACAGACCTTGAGAGAGAATGTTAGACCTAGAGTGAGAATATCACCATATTCACAATATTCATACTTTTGGTCCACAGTGGCAAAATATATTGCTGTTGTAAGCCATATTTTATTTCACAGGTACTGTATGATATAGATATAGATATGAATATAGATATAGATTATAAACTATAGTTAAGGTTGAGCATGCTCTTTAATGATAACCCCCAGTTATTGCACTTTAATAACTTTGCAACCGTTCAACAAATTTGCATGAAAGTTTGCTTGCATGGTTTTGTGTGATAGATTTCTGGATGTGCCAAGTTTTGTTCTGGTCAGATGTGTGGATTCTGAGTTCCGGATAGCGCTAAAAGTGAATTTTCATAACTTTCCCCCCATTGATTTTGCTAGGATTTTATCTGACACCTATAGCACCCAGAAAGTTTGTAATTTTAGCTTGCAATTTTCAGTGTAGAATGGGTCTGTCTCACAGATGTGTCTTTTGCTGGTTTGGTGAAAAAATATCAATCTGTTCCAAAGTAATTTAATTTAAAAATGTTCAAACATTGGTTCTGAGCATGCTCAGTAAGAATTTCAGAATAGCTGTGAAATAAAAAATAAAAAAGAATATTTTTTCATGATGACATCATCTTTTTTCGTGGGGGATCCTTTTTCATTTGCTGCCATCTTGCTTTCTGTTTTTCCCTAAAAATTACAATTTCAAATGCCACAAAAATGACATTTTGCAGAGCGACCAACACATGTATCTTGCTTGTATGTGCCTCGTTAACTGGATTCTGCACTTAAATGTTTAAGAAATGCTGTTAAACTTTTTCTTTTTTAGGATTAAAAATATATTTCATGACTCATGATACAAAAAAAAAAATCTTTTTTCATATGATGTCATCCTTTTTTGTGAGGGTGAAAATCTTATTTTTTTGTATGTCACGGTCTTGTTTTCCTTTTTCCTTACAACTTTACAATTTCAAAAGCCACAAAAATGACATTCTGCAGAGCAACCAACACATGTATTTTGCTTATCTGAACACCGTTAGATGGACTCTGCACTTAAATGTTGACGAAGTGCCATTGAAATGTTCTTTTTATAAGATTAAAATTCCTTTTTTGTGGCTCATGATACAAAAAAGAATATTTGTTTTATATGATGTCATCCTTTTTTGTGAGATGAAAACCTTTTTTCATGTAACTACTTGGTGCTGCTTTCTTCTGACACCTGTAGGGCCAAGGTGCCTTGGAATTTCAGTCTGAAAATTTTCAGGGTACAATGGTGGTGTCCGACAGATGTGGCTTTTGCTGATTTGGTGCAACAATAGTCATCCATTCAACATTTATGAATGAAAATGTCAGATGAAAATACTTGTTGTTGCTTTCTTCTTCTGACAACATCTGTAGCACCCAGGTGCTTTGAAATTTTGGTCTGAAATTTTTCGAATAGAAAGGTGGTGTCCCACAGACATGTGTTTTGATGACTTGGTGCAAAAATATTCAGCCCTTCAAAATCTATGAACCCCAATATCAAACAAAAATTTTTGTTCATACAAAAATGTTAGTTTGTTTGCTGCTGTTTTCTTCTGTAACCTGTAGAAACCAGGTACATTGGAATGCTGCTCTGAAATGTTCAGGGTAGAAAGGGGAAGGCCCACAGATGTGACTTTAGCTGGACTGGTGAAAAACTATTCAGCCATTCAAAAGTTATGAACCCTAATGTCAAACCAAAATTTTCATTCATACCAACATTTTCCTTTGATATTTGCTGCTGTTGTCTTCTTCTGACACCTGCAGCACCCAGGTGCTTTGGAAGTTTACTCTGAAAATGTCAGGGTAGAATGGGGCAGGCCCATAGATATGCCTTTTGCTGCGTTGATGCAAAAATAGTCAGCCATTCAAAAGTTATGAATCACAATATAGATGGATTGGTGTACTGGGTCTGGAGGGCCCATTTGCTCCCACATCCTAATAAAGGATAGAATTATAGATGGAAAATAAGGATATGATTACAGTATCTCAAAAAATATTGTGTCATCTGCAAAGAGACATACTTTTCCTTCCAGTTCCTCTGCAATGTCACTTATAAAGACATTGAAAAGGACCAGTCCCAGTACTGAACCCTGCGGTACCCCACTAGTAACCCTCCTTTCTTCACTGTGGACTCTGTTTACTACTACCTTTTGTGTCATGTTGTCTAGCCAATTTTTTATCCAGGCTACCACCTTGGGACCCACTCCAAGGCTGGCTAACTTGTGTATTAATCTTTTGTGTGGGACTGTATCAAATGCCTTGCTAAAATCTAGGAATGTCATGTCCATAGCCCCTCCCTGGTCTACTACTTTGGTCACCCAGTCAAAGAAATATATTAGATTCATCTGACATGACCTTCCCATCATGAATCCATGCTGCCATGGGTTCTGTGTCCACTGGTCTCTAGGTACTCAACAATTCTTTCCTTCAGAAGTGATTCCATCATTTTCCCTACCACTGAGGTCAAACTAACTGGTCTGTAGTTTCTGACCTCTGTCCTGCTCCCACTTTTGTGAAGAGGAATCACATCTGCCCCTCCAGTCCATAGGTACCACCCCATCCTCCCATGATTTGTTAAAGAGAGTAGTCAGTGGTGCCACTAGTTCCACCCTTAGTTCTTTTAGAATTCTGGGGTGAATCACATCAGGTTCATTGCTTTGTCTGCCTTCAATTTTATTAGTTCTTTCAGAAATTTTTTATCCAGGCTACCACCTTGGGACCCACTCCAAGGCTGGCTAACTTGTGTATTAATCTTTTGTGTGGGACTGTATCAAATGCCTTGCTAAAATCTAGGAATGTCATGTCCATAGCCCCTCCCCGGTCTACTACTTTGGTCACTCAGTCAAAGAAATATATTAGATTCATCTGACATGACCTTCCCATCATGAATCCATGCTGCCATGGGTTCTGTGCCCCACTGGTCTCTAGGTACTCAACAATTCTTTCCTTCAGAAGTGATTCCATCATTTTCCCTACCACTGAGGTCAAACTAACTGGTCTGTAGTTTCTGGCCTCTGTCCTGCTCCCACTTTTGTGAAGAGGAATCACATCTGCCCTCCTCCAGTCCTTAGGTACCACCCCATCCTCCCATGATTTGTTAAAGAGAGTAGTCAGTGGTGCCACTAGTTCCACCCTTAGTTCTTTTAGAATTCTGGGGTGAATCACATCAGGTTCATTGCTTTGTCTGCCTTCAATTTTATTAGTTCTTTCAGAAACCTTTCTTCTGTAAATGGACTGGTATCGACCCCCATCTTCAGAGTGTTTCTCTTGTTTGGTTTAGGTACCTCCCCCTCCTCTTCCTTTGTGAATACTGAGCAGAGATATTCATTCAGCATCCCTGGTTTTTCACTCTCACCTTCTGCCCACATTCCCTCCCCTTTATTAAGCCTTAGTATCCCTCCTTTGGTCTTTCTTCATTTCTTAATATATCTATAAATGGTCTTATCCTCCTTCATAACAGAGTTGGCTATCCTTTCCTCGGTTTGGGCCTTTGCTATTCTGACTGCCTTCCCTGCCTCTTTCTGCTTTAACTGATAAAGTTCTCTGTCCTGCTCCTTCTGTGTTTCCTTATATTTCATGAATGCTATCCTTTTCTCCTTAACCTTCCCTGTCACCTCTTTTGAGAACCATAGTGTTTTTTTCCTTCATTGTGTTCTGTTGATTTGCTTCACACAAAGGCTTGTTGCCTCTGTGATGGCTGTTTTGACTTCTCCCCATTGTTCCTCCACCCCTCCTTCTTGCCTGTTTGCTAGTGCTTTTCTGAGGCACTCTCTCATTATCCCAAAGTCAGCCCTCCTAAAGTCCAATGCTCTTGCTTTTGTATGGCTTGATTATATGGCTGTGTTTATCATGAACCACACTGTTTGGTGGTCTCTTGTTCCCAGATGGCTACCCACTTCTAAATCTGAGATCCTTTCTCCATCCCCATTTGATAGTACCAGGTCTAAGACTGCTCCCTACCAAGTGGGTTTCAATTCTAGCTGTCTGAGGCATGCTCCTTGTAGGGCACCAGGAATGACTCTGCTCTTGGATGTGCCTACAGCAAAGGTGCTCCAGTTAACATCTGGTATATTCAGGTCCCCCATCAACAATATCTCCCCTTTGTCTGCCATTCCAAGGATGCCTTCTATCATTTCCTTGTCTATTCCCTCCCCTTGAGATGAGGGTCTGTATACAACCCCCATGCGGATTGTGGTGCCACTTCCTGTCTCCAGGGTGACCCAGAGTGCCTCATCTGCTTTCTGTTTACTCTTCAGTTCTGTTGCTTTGATCCCTTCCTTTACATAGAGGGCTACTCCTCCTCCTTTTTTACCCTCCCTGTCCCTCCTGTAGATTGTGTGTCCTGGTATGTTGGCATCCCAGTCATGGTTCTCTCTGCACCATGTTTCTGTGACTGCCACAATATCCAGGCAACCCTTTTCCATCAATGCCACTAGTTCAGGGAGCTTGTTATACAGACTATGGGCACTGGTACTCATCACCCTCCACTTTTTGATGATCTTACCCCTTTTAGCCCCATGATCAATCTAGCCGGGTCAGTCATATTTAATAGGGTTTCATCTGTGTATAGTGAGATACACAGCTCCTCTCCTCTCACCCTTGCCCCTTTGAAGTCTGGAGATTGCCTAGCATAAGCAGCCAGGGGCTCAATGCTCAGTGCAAAAAACAATGGGGAAAGGGGGAAATCCTACAGTATGCCCTGTTGAATGTTAAAAGAGGTGAAAGTCACCCCCATTGACCCTGACTTGGGCTGTGGGGTATCTGTATAGGTTAGAGATCCATGATCTGAAATGGGAACCCAAACTAAAATGCCCCAAGGTTTCATCCAGGTAGTACCAATCTAGACCATCAAAAGCCTTTTCAGCATTGATCAACATTACTGCATGCAGGGTATTTTTGAGGAATGACTTTGCAGCTGACATGCCATTCAAATGGCAGCAGATGTTATCTTGTATATGATGGCCTGGTATAAAACCCATTTGGTCAAGATGATCTAAATCTTTGATAAAGGTCTGTAATCTCACACTAATAGTTTTGGCAGAAATCTTTACATCCTGATTGAGCAGGGATATGGGCGATAGCTGGAGCAGGATTTATAACTTGTCATCGGCAAAATTTATGCCGAATGACCAGACAGCAAAACCATCAAGCTGACTGCTTTTTTGTGGTCAGCAGACAGTTTTGTACACAGCAACATGGTTTCTTCAGCAGGCTTTGCCCCCAAACCCCCCCACTGTAGATAATCAAGTCTGAATCAGAGCTTACTGGGGGGTGCAAGACCCCCAAAAGATAGTGCCAGGGTCCAGTGCCTACACTACAGTAACCTGGTGCTCTAGTCGCTGTAGTGGAGGTTGACATCAAAGTTTCACTGTTGGGTGGATATACCGCTGGAGCATAATGAGGGATCTTTCCCTGGTTTGGGTAAGACAGATATCATGGCACCATTCCAAGAGTCAGGGGTGAGTCCCTCCTCATGTGCTATGTTACATACCTAAGTAAGTAAAGAGACCAACTCCTTAGAAAATGCATGGTAATATTCTACTGGAAGGCCATCCAGTCCACTCATGGGACAACTCTGAAAACATGTTTTGGAGAGGATTTGAAAAATGAAGTCTACCATGTTCATGAGGTAGGGCAACAAGGGGGCTATGTTAAAAATATGGGTCCAGAACCTGCAAAAATCATACAGTTATAAATAAATGTTGACAAAATTCAAAATTTTTTCATAACTGCCATTTTTAACCCAATTTTATAAAATAATCTTTTTAGCACAGCACCTTATAAAAAGAAAGCTAGAATCTTTTAAATCCTAGCTGAATGGTGATTTCATGGAGCAAATTGAAAAACACTTTTCAGGGGATTTTAGCATTTTTATCTACCTTGTTCATGAGGTGGGGGTCCAAAAAAGGCAATGTTGAACATTTTGTATAAGAATGTTAAAGAATGGCAATGTTATGAGAAAAAGCTCAAAATGCATTAAAAAGCCACTAACCGAACTTAGCTTGTTTCAGTTACAGTGCATTGCAGTCAGCGTTGGAAGCAGCAAGATGTGCCAGCCATCATTTGACTTACTAGTTTACTAGGTTTACTAAGTTTTAAGGAAAAAAGAAGTCTGAGGCCCGTCTAGATTTTCCCCCCACACAATGTGGGCAAATTAGAACATATGCTTCTGGGTTAACCAATTGTCAAGACCCTTTTTGAAAACATCTACACTAGTAGACTTGACTAGTTCCTGTGGTAATTTATTCCATAGTCTCAGTGCCCTAACTGAAAAGAAATGTAGTCTCTGATTGGTTCTTACTTTAGGAACAATGGGTTGTTTGTTATGGCATCTCGGTACAGTTCACCTCACAGTTGAGCTGAGTCCACACTTATTGATGAGATCTGGATTTTTCATCAATTTATAGACAAAGAGTAGGTCCCCTCTAATTCTTCTATTTTGTAATGAATTTAAACATGTGACCTAAAGTCTGGCATGATAAGGGCTATTTTGTAGTCTCTGGACCATCCTGGTTGCCTGTCTTTGAATCCTCTCAAGCCGGCCAATATCTGCCTTTAGATAAGGGCTCCAAAATGGAGACCCATAATCTATGAGTGGTCTGATACATGCCCTATAGAGAGGTATTAGACATTGTTTGATACTTGTAACAAAGGAGTGCTGTATTTGCCTATGTAACCCAGTTGTCATATTAGCTATTTTTAGACAATGATCTGCAGGTGACAGTCTGAAATTTACCAATATGCCCAAGTCCCTTTCCTTATTAGTAGCTTTAATTAGATTATTATTTATATAGTAATTGTTTTGTGGGTTATGTGTCCTGAAATGTAAGACCACACATTTATCAGTGTTAAATGCCATTTTATTATCTAGTGCCCATTTTTCAATAATTTGAAGATCTAATTTAAGTGAATCAGAATCTTGAGTATTATCCACCGAACCCCCAAGATTAGAGTCATCAGCAAATTTGGATAACCAATTTTTGGTGCTTATTTTCATATCACTTATATAAATACTGAACAAAATGGGGCCAAGCACCGAGCCCTGTGGAACCCTACTAGTGACTGCATCAAGATTTGAAGCAGTTATTTATGATGACTCTCTGGGTTCTGTTTGTCAACCATGCATTTACCTAATTAATTAAACAATAGGAAAACCCTAAAGTTTCCATTTTTTTGAACAGATTACCATGGGGGACCTTGTCAAAGGCTTTGCTGTAATCGAGCAGAATGACATCCATCTGCTGTTTGTTATCTAGACCCAGACTAATATTGTTATAGAATAATAACAAGTTAGTAGTACAGGAGTGACCGTCTCTAAACCCATGCTGTGTACTGTCATTTATATTTCATTCCCTCATTTCTTTCATTAGAAATGATTTTTTCGTCTTTTCCATAGTTTTGCAGGCGATTGATGTAAGGCTGATGGGGAGGTAATTCTGAACATGACTGACTACCTTTCTTATGTATTGGGGTTGCAGATGCTGTTAACCAGTCTGCAGGAATTTTTGCTGACTGTAAGGATCTATTAAATATTATTTTTAAAGGAATTGATATTGCTTCAGCAGTTTCAATAAGAAATCTAGCACTAATTTGGTCAGGCCCAGGACTAGTGTTTTTTTTAAGGATTTTAAAAGTGGATTAATGTCAGAAGCAATAATGTTATGACTATGACTAGAATCTGGACATGCCCTGGAATCCACCTTCGATATATAAGATTCTTTATTTGAGAAGACTGAGCAAAAATAAGTATTAAAAAGAATATAATTCAGAAGCCACTCACTGTATCAGCAGCATTAAGTGTAAGGCTCAACTGGAGAGCTAATCTGAGTGAAAACTTTTTTTAAATGAAATTTTATATAAAATGTTGCTGTATTGTTTTCCTGTGAGCCCTGGTTGCTATCCTGGTAACCAGGAAGAGAGACTGCCCACAGTCTAAGAGCTGTAGTGCTCGTTCTTTTATTTTTATTAGCTGCATCAATAGAACCAGCCAGCAGACACTTAGTGAATCCTATATTTAGGTATTCATGGTACGAGTGAATTCGGTGGCATTTTCTTGAAAATATCCTTACATTGTCACTCGCACTGCTAGTGGCCCTTGCGGTTCGCTTCTGGGACAGCTTATGCTATATCAGTGAGCTCTGCTGTGAGTGGGGTGAGCTGAGCAGGTTGCATGTCGCAGCGCACATTGATGCGTGTAAAACCACGTTCATTGGCATGTGTCTGCTGTGTCCACTGGGGACACTGGGGAACTGAGCATGGAATCATTGCTGCAGTAGTAAGTAAGACCATACTTTGGCTATTAATTAACCCAGTAAAATGGATGGTCCTATGAAACAGTGTAGCCTTTGCTTAATGTTTTGCCAGGGGGATCCAAACTATGACAAGTGCTTATTAATAAACATCTTAAAGGAACAGATAGCTAGTCTCCTTGATAGGGAAACAATCAGTACCGACATCAAAAATCTAGAAAACTTTGTTGATGATGCTTTAGAACACTATATTTCTTCTAGTCCCCCCCACCACCAATCATGAAACTTATAAAGCTAACTATCCCCTTTTGGAAACAGCAGCAGATCACTCTCATTCTCCCATAGAAGACTGGGCCTTGGTTACAGAAACCAAAACCAAATGAAGAGGGGGTCAAACCCATCTCCCATTCCAGATTCCCCTACAAAACAGATTTGTGTCGCTAGTTGACCAAGAGCCTCATGTTATGGCTAGTAACTCGGACTATTCTACCCCATGTGTCACCCAAATCTATATCTGCAGAAGATATTATGATGAGTACTAAACATTTGCTAGGGACCCTTATGTCACCAGACACTAGGCCATTTGAGAAGCCTAGTCATTCAAACCCCTTCACTTCAAGTAAAAAACAGAATCCCACTCCCTTAATATCCATTGAGAGACCAAAATGGAAACAGATATTTGTTTTGGGGGACTCTATAATTCAACATATGGACAGGGCAATTTGTAATCCGGACAAGGTTAATTGTACCTTCTCTGGTTTCAAGGGGGCAAGAGTATCAGATATTACTGCTATGATTCCCAATATTTTACAAAATCTAAGTTCAAATCCCTTAGTCATTATCCATGTTGGCACAAACGATATACAAAGCACAAGTTTAAATTAACTGAAACAGGATTATATTGCATTTAACAACTTGCTCACAGAAAAAGGGTACAGTTGGGATGGACTGCATCTTAATAGAAGAGGCAGTGCCATGTTGGGGAAATCCTTATTAAACATTATTAAGAACCATTTAAACTAAAGACAAAGGGGAGAATGGAGAAACACCCACATCTCTTAAACACCACAGTAATCCATTACAAAGAACATGCAAAATTCTGTCACTGATACACGATCATTATATCTCACCAAACTGATGGAGTTAGAAGCAAAAAGCAAACTGCTGAATCTAGGTATCATAGGAATAACAGAAACCTGGTTGGATTCAAACTCTCTATGGAATCAACAATTATTGGGCTATAAACTCTATCACAAAAATAGAGTAGACAAAAAAGCCAGGGGGTCTGTTTTTATATAAGAGAAGATATACCTCTTATGAATTACAGTCCCAAAATAACACTGAAAGTATTTGGGTGGCAGTACAACTAAAAGGACTCTCACAAATTATAATAGGACATTGCTATAACCCCCCCATCATCTGATTCTACTTACAGAAACACTTTGCTAAGGGATATTGTACATTTTTCTGATCACACAGATGTAATAATCATGGGAGATTTCAACATGCCCACATAGATTGGCCTACAAACACAGGTGGTAGTATATTTGATTCTAATTTTCTGGCTATGTTAACAGAACATGGCTTGTCACAACTAATTTCCTCCCCTTCTAGAGGCAGTAACATTCTTGACCTTCTTATCTCAGACTTGAGTCAGAAACTGTCTAATATTCAGATATTGGATCCACTGGGAAATAGTGACCATTATTCAGTTTTGTTTCTATTAATAGGGGAACATCATAGTTTAAAAAAGAAATCAACATATAGGAACTACGCTGGAGCCAATTTTAAGAGTATTAACAGTAAAATAAACAACATTCAGTGGAATAAATCTCTTTAATGAGGCATGGATTAAACTAAAAAATATAATCGATAGCTTAGAGGATAACCATGTACCCATAAAAAATAAATATCACTAAAATGGTTGAATACCAATATGGTTAAACAGAACAATGAAACCACAAATTTAAAAAAAAGAAAAAAGATTTCTGAAAAACTTAAAAACAGTCAACCTATAGAGAATAGCACATTCTATACTAAATACAAGAACACCTTACAGAATCTAAAACACCTGATCAAGAAAGCCAAAATGAAAACAGAATTCAAGTTGGCACATACCAAGATGGTTACAAATCACTGTTTTCCTATTTATACAATAAAAAGGGAAATTCCAGAAAGATGGGTCCACTTACAAATAATGGCAGTATTGTGCAGTCTGTTACCAACATAGCCAATCTTTTTAATACTTACTTCAGCTGCTAAGTAAGTAATGGGTGTCGGGGTGTGGGGTGGGGTGGTGGGTATTGAGAAAGGTGTTGGGTGGGGTTTTGAGGCCAAATGATAGGGAGGCAGACAATGTAGTGGGACCATTTTCTTTGTTAAGGATATACTGTATATTGCAAGACTATGAAGGGCTGATTTTTCTCTTGCAGGGGTAGGAGGGACTTCTTCATAGGAAGGGGGGATTGGGGCGATGATCAGGAGGAGGGTGGGGTGCAGTACAGTGTAGAAGTGGGTTGGACTTTCTGTTGAGATGGGGGAAGTGGGAAATGAACAGGAGGAGGGTGGGATGATCAGCAGCAGTGGGTTGTACGTTTGTTCAATGGTAGCACCGAGACACATTTGGGAGGAGAGTAGGATGATCTGTAGCACTGGGTGAGACATCTATTCAGCAGGAGGCACTGGAACATGATCAGAAGAAGGGCAGAAAGGTCATAAGCAGAGGGTGGGACATTTGTTCAATGGGGGCACCAGGATATGATTTGGAGGAGTGCAGGATGCTTGGCAGCAGTGGGTGGAACATTTGGGGGGCACCTGAGGATGGGTTAGGTACTAAATCTCATCTTAAAAAATACAGCTGTGTAAATTACTGCATAAAGCATCCCGAATGCCTAATTTCACGATACATTTGAAATCCAGACCTACAAAATACTGTGATTTTGAAGAAATGTTGATTTCAAGGTAGTTTCAAAGTATGGAAATATAAAAGGTCATCAGGTGTGATGGTTACCTGGTGCACTGATGAGATGTTGAAACAGCGCAGGTGCAAGGCTGTAATCTGGGCTACACAGGTCTCCTGGCTTAGATTTAGCAGACGAGGCAGACTTAATACTAGCCCCTAAGTACATCATAACTGACTTTGAGCATGCTGTCATTAATGCTTGCAAAATAGAGTTTCCTTCCACTATTAATAAAGGATGTCTTTTCCACCTGGGACAGGTTATGTGGTGGAGGATACAGGCATGCGGGTTAGCACAACAGTATGGTAATGGCATGGAATTTAGCCTTCCATTGCGACACCTTGTTGCTCTTGCTTTTCTTCCATCAGGAGAAATTATAAATGTTTTCAAGAAGGGAAAACTATAATGCCTCAAAATGCTGTTCCTCTTATATCATGGTTTGAGGAACATTATGTTCTGGGTAGAGTAAGAAGAGAAATGAGAAACCGAGCACCAATCAGAAACCCTCCAATGTTCCCACCAGAATTTTGGTCAGTCCAAGATCAGGTTGAAATGGGATTTTCAAGGACACAAAAAAAGCTGAGGCTTGGCATCAATGATTCGGGGCTTTGATAGGGTCTGCTCGTGTTGGGACATACCAGTTTGTAGAACAGCTACAGAAAGAGGCAATGGTCACAGAAACAACTTGTGAGAAAATACTTTGAGGTCTTCCTAGGTCTCCAGCAAAAAAAGGTACTGCAAAAGGGAGGAAAAAATACAGAATGTGGCGACAGTGAAAGACCAAAGAACCACATTAGATTTCCTTCGAGGTATAGCTCACAACCTCAGCATTTAAGTGTTCCTTGTAATCTTTGATTATGCTGCCACTGAAATATCGGTATTTTTTTTAAAGATTACAATAAAATATGAACTTTTAATGGAATACAGTTACTGAACTACAAATTTTCGATGCTGCTGCTGCACAGAGATGCAAGAGTAAAGAGTTAAGTGGACCGTGGACCGTGTAACTTTCTCTCATGCTGGTGTTGAAGTATGCGGTCTTTTTTTTAAAAGCTTGCAATAAAATATGAACTTTTAATGGAATAAAGCAACTCAACTGAACAACGAATTCAACAGGGAATAAATTAAATGAACACATTTTCGATGCTGCTGCTGCCCAGAGATTCAAAGCTGCAATGAGAGTCTACTACTACTGCTGCTGCAGTCTTTAGTGAGTCATTATTATAATTTTTTCAATGTAATGATGCAGGATTTCAATTTTCAGCCTTTCGATTTTCGGTCTTACTTTTTTTCTGTATTTAGATTTTTCTATATATTTTCTCTGGATTTCATCATACGGGATTATTTCAGGTGGGAATTAGGACGGATCTCCCTGAGGACAACATTGGGAGAAATTCAGACAGTCAGCAGGAGCTCCCACCAGGGAATGTAGGGTAGGGTACAGCTCTGCAGCAGAGGAAGGCAGGTTTGATGTGACCTGGTAACAGCAGTGCAGGAGATGGATCTGCAACAGCGGGAGGTGGGTTTGGTGCTTATCATGCCCTGTTGGTATGTGAATAGATGAAAACTTCATATGATGGGAGCAGCTTGCTCCTTTCATAGGTAAGAAGTTTCCACCCATCAGCAAGCATAACACTGTCATCAGCAGCCTGCTTTCAGTATGCTACTCACAGTCAAGCCTCCCCAATGCACAACTTACCTGACCACAATCACACCTTCTAAAGTCTTATAGTGCTGGTAAATTGCCAAGATGTTTTCTTTGCGCATGCACAACAAACAAAAAAAGTGTAATCTCAGCTCATGAAGCTGTTACATTAAGTGGTAATAGTTTCAATTTCAGTTCATTTTTTATACTGGAAAGCATGTGAGCAAGTCTGCCCATATTCACATGCATCCAGTCAATTGACAAACAGGCAAGAAATTGTATATACAATGTGGTAGATAACAGCAGAGGACATAAGATCAAAAATAAAAAGAGGAGGGACAATGTGTCCAATAAATATACTTGGTTGTGACAACAACTGTAAAACACTTGTTTATATGAGTAAAGTGGACAGAGATGCATTAGAGAGGTTGATGTTGTAGAGGGCAAGAATAGACAGATTTAACCAAGAGGAGATGTTTCAGGCTACTTCTGAATATTCCAAGGGAAGAACACTGTATGACAGAGGAAGGGAGGCTATTAAAGAGCCTAGTGACCCTAGCAGCTAGGGAGTGGAGTCCTTGGGTTGTGTGTGGCAGAAAGGAACTGAGAAGGAGTGGAGGGGGTGGACCTTGTAGTACATACTTTAGTGGGCCTCATGAAGCATGAGATGATGGAATTAGGAAGCAGTTCCTTGTGGATTTTAAGGAAAAAGGGCAGGATATTGTAGTTAAATCTATCTTCAAGAGATAGCCAATTGGCAGCCTTGTAGAAGTTGCAGTGATGCATCAATCTGAGGAGGCCAGTGACAAATCTAATGATGCTACAGTAGGTGGCTCTTAACTTAATGAGGGTCTTTTGGGATGGGGATGAGGAGTAAACAATGCAGCCTTAATTGAGTAGCAGACGCAGGAAACTATTTGTGACCATTGCCCTAGTACTGGGGATGAGGAGTTGTTTAACTCGATATAACATCCCAAGCCTTTGGTGAATTTTTTTGATTAGTTAGGTTTTGTGGTATTCGTAGGTAAGGTGGCAGTCTAGGTGGATACCAAGGTATCTAAATTCAGTGACTGTTTTGATGATGTTCCTGTTGTTATCAATGAGAGAGAAATTGAAATTGTTGCTTTTTCTAGCATCAGAGAAGACCATCGATTTAGATTTTTGGGCATTGAGGGCAAGTCCTGTAGAGGAAACTAGAAGTGGAGCTTACTGAAATCATGCTGGAGTTTTTCAAGAAGAGTTTTGTGACACCTATCTATGCAGAAAAGGGCTGCAAAGAGAATTAATTATGTGTGCTTGCAGATATCTGGGAGGGAATTTATGGCAAGGGAAAAAGGCAGGGGCCCAAAATGGAGCCTTGAGGGACTCCATATTTAATGGGACAGGTATCACAGTACTGTCCTTTGATCACGGCAGTGTGTGATCTATTGCATAGGTAGTGTTGGAACCAATTCAGAACTTCATCTGAGAAGTGAAGTGGGATAGTCTTGATGAGTATGTGTTGCTCAACAAGATCAAAGGCCTTGGTGAGGTCCACAAATACTGAGCCAGTGTACAGACCTTCATCATTGGCCTTTTCAATAAAGTTGGTGATCTTTGCCAGAGCAGCCTCTGTACTGTGACCAGACCCGAAGCCCTGCTGTGATTCCATGAGTAGGTTATAGCTTTCCAGGAATTCCCTGGTTTGATCAAGGACAATCTTTTCTAAGATTTTGGAGATGGGAGCCAGCAGGGAAACTGGCCTGAAGTTACTCAGATATTTTTTTGAACTTGATTTGTGAGTGGGTTTAATAGTGACACTTTTCCATTTGTTGGGAATGATACCGGTGTGGAGTGAGTGATTGAAGATGTTGTTGTGAGAGAGAGAGTGATGTGTTCATAATGTTTACCAGTCTGAGAATGCGGTAATCAATGGCATCTGCACCAAGGCTGGGCCTAGGGTCATTCCTTTTAAGGTAATCAATGACCTGAGAGGGAGAGAGGTACCAACAGTGGAAACTAGGGCAGGTGTGTATTATTGAGGGATCAGGGGTCTCAACTGGGCTTGGCTCATTTATGTGATTAATTTTGGGTTTGTATTTGTCAGAGTCCTAAGAGTAGGAGTTGAACAGGTTTTTAACTTCCTTTGGCTACTAGATGAGTTGTCCCTCCTTGGTAAGGGTGAATTGCTCATCCATAAATCCCTTGCCAAGACGCTCATTTATAGTTTTCCAGGTGAGCTTAGTGCTACCAGAGCAAATCAATTGTTTGTCCTTGAGAAACTTTACCTTGTCTGAATGTACAGCCAATCTGCATCGGTTATGGAGAGTTTTATAGTGCTATAGGAGGTTGGAGAGTTAAAATTTCCTATAGGCTATCCATGAATTGCCCCTCTTAGGCTTGAGGTTTAGCACATCTGGAGTGACCCATTCAGATGTTTTGCTCTTGACTCTGAGTTTTTATAAGGGTATATTGGAGTCACGGATGGGAACACTGTATAGGTTGAACTAAAGGTGTCTAGGGCATCGTCAATATTTACAATGTTATCGATACAGAACCAGTCAGTGGTGGAGATGGCATTGACAAATTCCCCCTGGTTTCATTTTTTTAGGTGTCTGGAGAAAATGTACTTAGGTTCTGTTTTGAAAGCTTTAGCAGATCAATTGTAGAAAACTGTGTTGTGGTCACTAATAGAATAAGGAAGCATACTAGATTCCACAACCCACCTGGGGTTGGGGACAATGACCCAGTCAAGTTCATGAAGTTCTTAGCAATATGTGGTAATACTAGTTCATGGAGCCATTATAACAAATGGATTAGGAAAACAAGACTATATTGTCTGGTGTGATTTTCTGATTCAAATATCTACTTTTCAGTGGTAAAAATGCCGAATTTAGGAGAGACAGAAGAAATTTGTAATGAAACATCAAGAAAATCCCTGAAAATCAGGGACAGTTGAGAGGTGCAGTAGGCATGGGACAAAGGTCTTTTGAGAGGTAAAATGAGGGACATTCATCCTAATGTGGGACAGGGTCCCTGCAGTTCAGCTTTTATTCTTCAAGGCCCTGACAAAAGATTTAGTGTCAGATGGGGTGGGAGGGGTTGAGGGTTAATAAACAAAAGTTATCTACTTCTTCCAACAGAAATTCCATTATTTTACCATAAAGAAACAGTGCAGCAAAAAATGTTTTCCCAAAAAGCTAGTTTCAGCTACAGTTAATTAAAATATTAGCATATATGTCAAATCTGTTATTCTAGTGCCCTCCAATGCTGCACACTATGAGTTTTTTTTATTTTCCTCAGTCCTAACCGTTGCTAGAGCTACAATGCTATTTCTAAGCCAAATGTGGTGACCATCTTTTTTCTTTGAGAAAAAATAAATTCAAATATTTATAAAATACATTTTGGTAGACCTAGAAACATTTTAACACCAAATAAAACTGTTATACAACTATTTTGGCTGTAGTTTCTTTACTTTTAATGATTTCTCCAGGTTATGTTTATAATATTACCTTTTTATGTCTTATTTTGAGCACTATGTACCACATGTATCATATATTTTATGTACCAAGATTTTATGTGTGCAATTTCCTTTGTCTGTATATGTTCCTCAGGATCTCCTTGAGAATGAGCTTGCTCAATGGAGTTTTCCTGCAATAAACTTGAACTTTAGGGATAATGACCAGTCTAGATTATTTCATTTACAAGTATGCACCTAGTGGTTTTTATGTTTGCTTGCCTGCATACAAAAAAAACATACTGCAACCGTATGACTTTTTGAAGGTGTGTGACCCTCCTATCCAATGCAGTGCTCCGTTTACCAGGCACGACCATACCGCACCAATGGATGTGCAAGCTGTCTATGACAGCAGTTAGACTGCAGTAGTCTTCAGTTCAAAGAAAACTACCGCTGCAGTCAGCGGTGGTAATGTGTGTGTATTTAGCATATTGACATCACGCAATTTCTCCGGCCCTCCTGCATGTCGCTGCCAATCAAATCCCTTCCACTTTCTTCCTCTGCTGCTGTCCTCCCTGTGCCCTCATTCCTTGGCTCACCCTCTGGTTGGTCAAGTTTTCTTTTTTGCTGACAGGGTGCCCAATCCCCATTGGATCCATCCCCCCCCAAAAAAAACACAGGTGGCACACTGGGAGCCCACTCCAGCAAGCCAAATGTCCCTGTAATTAAGAAAACCTTCCCATAATGTGTTTTTTTTATTTTATTTTACCTGTAAAAGGAAAAAAATGGTCCCTCATTGTCTGCGATGGCCCACTCCCCCAACCTGCACCCATCCTATGTACACCCCACCTTCCCACACCCCCCTTACCCCATATTTACCTCTGGAGCCCGACAGGACGATCTTCGGTTGAGTGGGAACATGTCTGCACTCTTCAAAGCTGACCGCCAACTGAAGAAATGCCAATAAGCTGTATGGAGAACCATCTGTTAATGGGATAAGGCATCTTCATTGGAGTGCTGTATCCCTTGACTCCTCGCAGGTGCACAGCAGTGTAGTTATGCTGTGGTCAGAGGTGAACTGTGATTGGAAGCTGTTTCCCCCTCGGAGGAGCTCTGCTGGGTCCTGAGGTGGTGTTGGCTTCAGGCCGTACATGCTGACCTTGCACTTAGTGCACTATACAGCATGTCTGAGTAGTGGTGCATGCCGTAGACAAAGCACATATGCTGGAAAGCATCTTTTCCATGTACCATATAATATTTTTGAAGCATTCACCTGTGCAGTTGACTCCAGCATTTGGATCTGGGGCTACTTGACGCTCAGAGGTGCTGGGTTTCTAGGAAATTTACAACCAACTGTGCCTACCCCCTTTCTGTGACTAGCAACTATTTGGGCACAACACAGAGCTGACAGTAGTGGATGCTCAGTCTTCAGACATCACTCAACATTCCATTGTCGCCCTCAGTCCTCCACCATGTTGACACGGTCCATTTTGTTTGTTTGTCCCAACCCACAGTGCCCTTGGCTATCCCACTACCATGGTAGGTGTCAGAACAAGTCATGTTGGAAGAAGACCATACTGTAGATGTGGCAATGTGTTGGGCTGGCTTCCCAGCCTGCTCCATTCACCCATACCACACATCATTTGGGATGGGGCTCTGCTAAGGATGCTGCCTTGCCGTTCAACCCTCCTAACACTCCCCTCCCACACATACACACACACACTATTTTAAGTCATGAGGCAGAAGGGACAGCTAAATAGGAAGGAACATCCCTCCTTCCTGCATGAAGACAGACTCCATCCCTGGGACAACACTGCTGTTTTACGGATATTTGTTTTACTACAAAAATAAAAAGATACAGTATTTGTGGTGCATTAATTTTCTCCATTATCTTTATCTCGTTCATTGATAGGCTGCTGTGCTTACTGTATATACATTAGGTAAAATAAGAAAAATAGCAAATGAATAAGAACCAGGAAAAGCAGTTGTGGTGCTTGAGGTGCAAGCAATGATCAATAAAGGCTAAACAGTACGCTGAGCACCCACAAACTAAGACCACACAAGATGGTTAATAAAAAATATATTACCATTTATTATGTAAAAAAGTGCAGCAATTTTCCATCACTTGCATTGCAGACAGAAAAAACGTTGGAAACCACGAACTCCAGAAGGACTAAACGTTTTCACCCAGGAACTCCAGGCTTCTTCAGAGTAATGAAATTTAATCGACAATGACATTAAATAGTTAAAGTGCACGTGCCATATTTAAGCTAACCTATCATAACATAGCACCTAGTGATGTCACACAGGAAGTCATCTTGAAGGATGAAAATAAGGGAAGCCAAGCCATCTCAGCACATCTGAAAGGTATATACAATCAATTTAACTTGATAAGCTCCTTTTACGAGTACATATCATATTCCTAAATATCTTTATGATATATGAAAAAACATATAGGATCATATACCTATACTTTTTGTATTTCAAAAATAGAGAATTTCCCAAAGATTGGTCATACAATCCATCAAATCCATACTTAAATTCATTATGTAACAGCGCATGAGGGAGGCCCAAAATGAAATGGATCTTATGTATAAATAATCTCATTTAATGATTAAAACACTCTTAGAAAATGGGCTTAGAAAATCCAACTATCTGTTTGGCTACTACATCATCTGAGCCATGTCCTTATCAGACGATATAGTAACCAACTGGGACTACTGCCCTCCAATGTGCCCCATCACAGAAACAAATCTGTGACCTCTACCAAGCGTAAAAAGAAATGCTGGCTGCCAGAGTTCACTGACGCAGCACTGGGAACCTCTCTCAATCCTCCATGGCTCTCCCTCTACTTTCTCTCAACCTCCAGCAGCTTCTCATAAATCCCACCAGAAATGTTTTTCTTTAATTTCACATATAAAGTCTAACCTGTCTTCTCTTCTTGTCTCCTCCTTAACGTAACCAACCATGTTCTCTTTGTGTGTCTTTGTACCCAATGTAGCCGACCACAGTCAAACAACCAGAAACATTCCTGCATCATTCAAATCCCACTACATACCCACTCACGAACAGCGAGCGTCGCAGCAACATAAAATGAAAAAAAAACACACACATGCTGCCCTACGCTTGCACTTCTACCAAACTTTCAAGAAACCTCTATCAGTTTTCAAATAATTTCTTCATATGCAGAAAGCAAGCAGCATTTGTCTACGGCAGCCTCTGAGGGACACGCTCGCTCCCACTACAGCCAACCGTTCACTAAAAACTGTTTTGGAGTTCTTGCAAGTTTGATAGAAGTGTGACAGTACAGCAGCAGATCCTGCTTTTTTTATTATTATTTTATGTTGCTGCAATGCTCACTGTTCCCGAGAGCGTATATACAGAGATTTGAATTCCGAGAATCTCTTAACTCACTTCATTGTGGTCAGCTATGGAAACAAACATACAACTTGTGTGTGTCTGTCTCTGTTTGTTTTTTTTAAATGGGGGGGTTAAGTGAGATAGGAACCTAACCCTGACCAAGATCTCAACTGGAGGAGGACAAACACCTATACTACTGAACAAGCTAGCACTACAAAAAGGGACTACTTCATCTTTGTAACCAAAAAAACTCTCTTTCCCTCATCTTTTCACTTTCACAGCTTTTTCTTTTTAATATTTTAAATTTCTACTTCAGGGGCCCATTTATAAGTGCAATAACACACTCCGAAGTGTGGTTTATCACCTGATAAGAGCACGTCCAGTGCATAAGGCACTCGGCACAAGCACCTTGTGCCTTAGTACACTCCTGGGCGTGTTCTTATCAGGTGATAAACCACACCTCATTGTGTGTTATTGCTTGCATAATTTAGTCAGGAAAGCAGAGACATCTATACTCTCATTCATTCCCCTATCACCTCTGGCTCCCAGAATATAAATCCACCAACTTTCTCTTCTGCTAATCATTTTCTGCAGATCTCCATCTCTTGAACTTAAGGCTACCTTTTTGATACCCATAAAATCGATACTGTGAATTAAATTCGGTTTGCTTTTAATATGCTTAACTATAGCACAGGTCATGTCAGAGTGCTGTTTTGGCACAAAACCACATTCGAGGCGTACTTGGAGGTGAAGTGTATTTGAAGGGGATTAAGAATTTTGAATAAACCCTCATATGGCACAGATGACTTGGATTTCATGAAAAAATGGAGACTGAATATGGATGCAACTTTATTTAACAGCATTCAGCTGATACTTGTTAAAGCAAAGCCAGTAAGGGAAGCTCTTTCACTTCAATTAGCAAAGACAGAAGATGCTCTTAAAAATCATGTAACATCTGATGAATTTACTAAATTAAGCAAACAGTTACTTGATAAAATAACCAGATATGATACACAATTGAAGAAACAAAAACAAAAAAAGTTTATCAGGGATGAGAATGACTACAAAGCTGATGAAGTATATGATTGTCAAGAAAAAGATAAGCAACAACAAACAGAACTGAAATCCATCTTAAAGAAAAAAAGTAGGGGAGTCTTTACAAGTCCAAGATGGTGCTGTTCTGGATTATACCACCAGTCCGTCAGATACTGAGGGATCTAGTTCAGAGTTTTTTTCTGAGGAGATGGGGGGATTTGGTGGATTTATACACTGGGAGCCAAAGGCAATATGGGAATGAATGAGAGTGTAGATCTCTCTGCCTTCCTGATTAAATTATAAGTGTTTTAATCATTAAATGAGATTGTTTATGCATAAGATCTGTCTCATTTTGGGCCTCCTTCATGCGCTGCTACATATTGAATTTAAGTATGGATTTGATGGGTCCTATGACCAATCTTTGGAAAATTCTCTATTTTTAACACACAAAAAGTATAGGTATATGATCCTATATGTTTTTTTATATATCATAAAGATATTTAGGAATATATATACTTGTAAAAGGAGCTTATCAAGTTAAATTGAAGGTATATACCTTTAACACGTGCTGACATGGCTTGGCTTTTATTATTTACATCCTTCAAGATGACTTCCTGTGTGACATCACTAGGTGATATGTTATGATAGGTTAGTTTAAATATGACACATGCATTTTAACTATTTAATGTCAATGTTGATTAAATTACATTACTCTGAAGAAGCCTGGAGTTTCTGAGTGACAACGTTTAGTCCTTCTGACATTTATGGTTTCTGATGGTTTTTCCATCTACAATACAAGTGACGGAAAATTGCTGCACTTTTTTACATAATAAATGGCAATATATTTTGTATTAACCATCTTGTGTGGTGTTAGTTTGTGGGTACTCAGAGTACTGTTTGGCCTTTATATATCCATTAGGTCAAGAAATTCACAGCAGGCTAAGATAGGGTTATATGGACTACAATTAAATGTTTATTTCTGAAGCACAAAGTAAATCAAAAGGTAGTACAAATCATTATACTTGGGGTGCATCTGCAATCAAATTAATTTATTTGTACATTTAGACCAGTAAAGGAAAGGGAAGGTATAAAATTGTTGGACCAGCAAAGGCACAGTAACCCAAAGCTTGTTTCCAGTTGTGACCTGGCAACACAAGGAACTTCATGGACTTGCTCTGGGTCACACAGTATGCAAGAGGGGGCTCATGGGATTCAAATCCAGGTGTACAGGATTGTAGCTCAGTGCCCTATATTGCAGTCTGTAATGGCACACTAAGCTGCAATAGATTGTTTCCACACGTATCCAGGGGGAAGGGGTGTTGGGGAAATGAACGTGCATAGTCCTATTTTATTTACAAAGGGAGTGTTGATCATGACACTGGGGAAAGTGTCCTTCCCTACTTCCATAACTGCCATGGGGTTTTTATTTCCCACCTGGACTGGGACCAGAATATAGGGCAGAAGCTAACTCAATTTACTGTCTCATCTGTAGGATGACAGTTCAAAAGTGCAGCACCCACTTGTACTGCACTACAGTGTTAAGTGAGAGGCATTGCCCCAAATACATGTTGTGGGTTAGAACCCACAAACGTCTTCTCTTTTGGCCCCAGAGTTGAGCATGCAATCAATAAGCCACTGACACTGACTAATGCAGTAAATCAAAATGTAACGTGTTTATGATAGATAGATAAAAACTTTTATTTTTTGGCAGGATAATAACTTTAGGACCAAAGGCCCTGTTTGTCAAAGTTGTCCTGTTTTAAGAATATGGTTTCAAAGGACAGAAACATCATGTAATACTATATTACAGGAACAAATCTTACATGTTTAACAAACAGTTCCACTACATATATTACAAAAACATGCATAAATACTCAAATATCAGAGAAATTCAACAATTTCATCATACTTTAAGTATGCACTATCCAGACAAATCAAAAAATTAAATGTCTACTAACATACAGAGGAAATTTTTCATTTTCAATGTTATCGTTTAGGAACAAAAACATCAAGGAAAAAGAGAAGAGGGAAGGAAATAAAAAAATAAATAAAAATAATAGTTTCCCCATCATGTATGTAGCCTCCTGTTCCTCATAGAACCACAGAATTTGTCAGCTGAAACTAACCACTTGGACCACCCAGTCTGCCCAGATGTTCCCTGTCTACTCTGTCTTCATTGACTCTAACTGGTCTACATGGACCCTTCCTTCTCCTCCCCTATCTTCTAATACACGCCTATATCAAACCAACACATGCTTGGAGCTGGCCACTGTTTTTTTCTCCACAATTTCCATGGCAGTCTGTTCCAGACTTCTAACACCCTTTCAATGAATATATATTTTGTCACATTTGATGTCCCCCCCCACCCCCACCTCCAGTTTCATTGCAAGCCCCCGGGTCCTGCTGCTGTTACTCAATTGAAAGAGACTCCACTACTGCACACTGTTCACCTGTGTGTTACATGTATGTCTCTATTATGCCACCTCTGGCTCTCTTCTTTTCCAAGGTGTACATACAGTATTTAGATCCATCACTTTACCCTCATAAGGCTTTTTGTTCAACAACTTTACCATTGTAGTTGCCTCCTGTAAATTGCCACCACCCTGTACCCTTTTTGAGGCATGGTCTCTGAAAATGTACACTGTACTTCAGGAGGAGTCTCACCCATTGCTGATACAGTGGCACCATAACCTCGCTACTACTGCTGGAGATACCCCTCCCTATGCACCCCAGCATCCCAGTAACCATACCCAGTGCCTTATCACACTAGCCTTCTAATCTGAGGTTGTCAGACATGTTATCCTCAGGGTCCCTTTCCTGTTTAGTGGCTGTCAATACCCCCCCCACACCCCTCCATCTTATACTGGCCTGCTGTGTTCCTATGTACTAGATGCATGATTGTGCACTTTTTGACATTGGAACCCAGCTGCCATGCTCTTGACCAGTCCTCACATTTCCTAGGCTCCCTGCACATTCTTTACACTCCCTCCAAAGTGTCTGCCCTATTGCAGATTGTGGTAATAGTTGCAGAAGGTATACCTTCACTTCCAGTTCTTCTGCAGTGTCACTTACTGAGGCATTGAAAAGGACTGGTCCAAGAACTGAGCCCTGTGGTACCCTGCAGGTCAATGTTGCATCATTAGAGTGAGTGTAATTAACCACCACGTTCTGTCTTCTATCCATTAACCAGCCTCTAACCCAATTAATCACTTGGAATATCATGCTTAGACTATTCAGTTTCCTTTGCTACTTCCTGTGCAGTAAAGTAAGATTTGCCTATTTGTAGATGATACCAAGATGAGTAAGAGGGTGGGTGGATACTCCAGAAGGGGTGGACAAAAAGATGAAGGGCCTGGGGAAGCTTGAGAAATTGTCTGTGGAGTGGCACCTGAGGATTAATTCAAAGAAGTGCAAAATCAAGCACTTGGGGCATAGAAACCCTGGGAAGAGCTACAGGATGGGTGGAGGGGAGTTGCAGACAGTCACCAAGGAAGCAAGGGACCTGTGAGTTATTATTTCCGATGACCTGAAAATGTCAACGCAGTGTACAAAGGCAGCAGGTAGTGGCAGTGGCATACTGGGGTGCATAGCAAGGGGGATTAGTAGGCAGGAGGTAGTGATGACATTATATAAAACCCTGGTCAGGCCTCACATAGAGTACTGTGTGCAGTTCAGGAGGCCGCACCTTTGAAAGGACAGAAACAGACTGGAGACAGTCCAGAGAAGAGTGACAAAGATGGTACAAAGATAGCAGCACAAAACTTACTAGGATAGATTAAGGGGGTCTTCTGGTTTTGCAACGGATCGAATAAGCAGCTAAGGGAGGAATTCTGACCCTGCCCTGTAGAAAAAACCCTGATTTTCCTAAAAATAGTGTACCAAAAAGCTTACCATGTCTGGATGGGGTTCACAAAAGGAACAAGGTTCCAGAAGTCAGTCCCACCAAACCAGAAGTGAGAAAGAAGACAGTGAATCCAAACATAATTCACCGTTTCACGTGGCCGGGCATCTCTGTGCCACAGACAACACCGCTACATTTGATATGGATGAAGAAACAGAATATTATCAAGGCAGAGATTCAATCTCCTCTTAAAAGAACTCTGGGAGATGCGGGCTGAAAATAAGCAGGAATTCAAGCAATTAAACCAGAAACTGACACAGGTGGAGTGGCGTGTGCAAAAGGCGGAGGACAGGATCTCAACAATGGAAGATGGAGTGCTACATCTAGGCCACACTGTGCAGGTGCTTTGTCAGCATGCGATAGATCTCAAACATAAATGCCTGGACCTAGAGAGCTGCTCGAGAAGAGACAATATACGCATTTATGGATTGAAAGAGAGGGCTAAGACAGGTCAAATGGTGGAATTTATTTCAGATCTCCTTCAAGACGTGCTTGAGTTTCCACCAGGATATGAGCTGCACATAGTATGCATGACCCCTGCCCTGCCTAACTCCCTCAAGACTTGCACTATCACTATGCCAGCCATGGCACCAATTGTCATCCTGCCTTTTATCTCCTCATTTTTACACCTCACACTCTCAGTCAGTACCTCACCTCTGCCAACATACGGTGCCTCCCTCTCTCTTTCTCCACTATTGCTTTACATAAATAAATAACAATCTCTGAATGAGTTCTGTGGGGGGCAGATGTCCTCAATACTATACATACAAACAGGGAACTACTTTTTGAGTTGTAAGAATATAGTTAATTAAAGCAACATAAAATGACAAAACAACTGTGATTTTCTTTATTCTTTTTGTAGGAAAAACTAACAGAGGACATTGTGTAATTGCAATAAACCATTTCAGGGTCTGGGATATACTGGGATTTACCCATGGCTGACCTGGTTTGACTTCCTGAAGCCTCGTCGCCAAACCACGCTAGCCATGGGTAAATCCCAGCATAACCCACATCCTGTTGTGGTTTATTGCTTAAACAATATGTGTGTGTGTGTGTGTGTGTGTGTGTGTGTGTGTGTGTGTGTGTATGTATATATATATATATATACAGTATATACTGTGTGTGTGTTGTATATATATATATATATATATATATATATAAAATATTTATCCGTACATTATTATGAATGGGTCACAGGTGAGCTGGATAAGGGTCAAGCGGTGGATGTTCTTTACTTGGACTTCAGGAAGGCCTTCAATTTGGTGCTCATGGGCGGCTTAGGGGGAAGCTAACTGGTGTAGGGGTAGGGGCAAAAATGATAAACTGAATTACAAGCTGGCTGAGTGGCAGGTTGCAACCGGTGGTGGTGAGAGGGGAGCTCTCAACTCCAAGGCTGGTGATGAGTGGGGTGCCACAGGGCTCTGTGTTGGGTCCAGTATTGTTTGGGCTTTTCATATCAGACATTGCACATGGGACAGTGAGCAAGGTAAGTCTGTTCACTGATGACACCAAAATTGGAGCAGTGGTGGATGGAGAGGAAGGATGGAAGCAGCTGCAGGGGGACCTATGCAAGCTAGAGGAGCGGTCAGAGAGGTGGCAGCTGGGCTTCAATGTAAAGAAGTGCAAGGGTATGCACTTTGGAGTGAAGAACCCAAGGAGAGAATACTGGCTGGGGGGGGTTAAGCTGGGGATCACTGAGGAGAAGGACCTAGGGGTAACGATAATAGAGACCATGAACAACACTGCTCAGTACAGGAGAGTGGCTGCAAAAGCAAACAAAATGCTGGGGTGCATAGCGAGGGGTTTTTCATCCAGGTGAAGAGAGGTGATCTTGCCCCTCTACAGGTCACTAGTAAGGCTGCACTTAGAGCATCGTGTGCAATTTTGGAGGCCATACCTAAAGCGTGATATCAGGCTACTGGAGGGGGTGCACAGGAGGGCAACAAAGATGGTATATGGAATGGAGGGTAGAGACTATGGCAGCAGACTGGGAGACCTGAATATGTATATCCTGGAGGATAGAAGGGACAGGTGGACATGATAGAGACATTCAAGTATTTGAGGGGAACCAATAAGGAAGGGGCAGATGGAGTCTTTAAGTTAAGGAGGGGGAGGATCACCAGGGGGCACTGGCTAAGAATAGAGGGGGGAAGATTTAAGAAGGAAATGAGGAGACACTATTTCACAGAAAGGGTGGTAGCAAAATGGAACATCCTACCAGAATGAGTGGTATCATGTAAATCTGTGAACAGCTTCAAAAGGGCATGGGACAGGGAACAGGGGAGAGTGAGGGTGGAGAAGGTGGGGGGTGGCAGTGGGATGACAAAGGGGAAGGGGGTGGGGCAGTTGCAAACTAGTGGTGTTGGCTGCACACTCGAGCAGACTTAGATAGACCGGGTGGTCTTTTTCTGCTGGCACATTCGTATGTTCATACGTATGTTCGTATGTGACTGGACACGCTTCCGTGTGTTGTGATAGCTGCACTGAGTGTGGCAGCTTCAATTCGATGCAAACAGTACAAAAGCATGCATTTGTAGTGCTAGGACTATGTGATGATGGTGGAAGAATTAACAGTCACCGAGCATTAAAGAGTATGGGAGTAACCATATCTCAAGGCCAAAAGGAGGCCAAACATTGTGCCAAAGCTGTGGGGAGCACCAATACGATGCTGGGGTGCATAGGGAGTGTTATCACCAACAGAAGAATAGAGGTGTTGATCACACTGTGCTGATCATCGGTGAGGTATTACTTGGAGTACTGTGTCCAACTCTGGAGGACACATATCCATAAGAACCTAGACAGGGTGGAGATAGTTCGAAGAAAGGAAAAACAAATGGTGGTGTGTGAACCAAAGGAATTAGAGGAGAGACTGGGAGATCACACTATGTATAAGCAGGATGAAAGAAGAGAAAGGAGAGATATGATAGAAACATACAAATATCTAAAGGGCCTACATAGGGCAATGGATGGCAGCATCTTTCAGAAAAGGAGATGTTCCTTGATGAGGGGGCATGACATGATTTTGATAGGTTGTATATTAAGGGGTAATGTAAGGAAGTATTTATTCAAGTCAAGGGTGGTGGTGGCAAACACTAAGTGGGAATTAAAAAAATGCAAAGGACAGGCACAGGGTAACACAAATGATAGGAATGAGAAAGGAAGGTCGGAGGCTAAGTATCACTGAAATTTCTAGCAAGACCTTTCCTCCAAATCCCTGTATTCCTGATGCCTATTCAGTGCTGCCACTATTATGGCCACATTCTGCTTCTGATCACTTTAACCACACAGGTCCACTTCTGCCAGTAAGCCTCAGCCGCACAGTTTGCCTTCTCCTTTAACTTCCATAAACTGTGGTACACCCTCCCATCCCACATTCCATCTGTAACTCAGCCTTCAATGTATTCTTTTTCCCCACTACTTCTTGAGTAAACCTTCTCAAACTTGTACATGCCACAGTACACACTGTCCACAATGGCATAGGCCCACTTCTCTTCATAATAGCACTTCCTTCTAATCTCCATGCTGTCTTCATCCTTGTCCCACCTCTAATGCCACCCATGTGGAAATTCACTGCAAATTCTTATGATCCACTTTGCTTATTCCCCCCCCCGACCATGCCAGAACCTTATGCCTACAGGGCCACCCCATTTTACACCTTGTCATTGGGGTAATCAAGTACTTCTCCTCAGTCTATGTACTCCACTTGGACCTCACACCTTCCCAGTCATGGAATATCCCTCATTCCCCTGCCCTGCTCTCATCTCCTTTCCTCCCCAAAGTTCCCCCCATGGTTTCACCACCCACACACAATATGATGGTTTGCACAACTCAGGTGCAAATATGTGGTATTGGGCGACTACATTAAAATGGTCACCTCCATAAAAGAGGAGTAGAACAGCAACTGGTATGTGGCACATATGGGTTAAAATGGACTATTATGGCAACCTTGCTATGTGCCAAACTTTAGCCACAATTACAAGAGTCCCATGGGTCCATACTGTTAGTGTCACTAGTGGCCGGCATCTGGGAAATGGTAGAGTGTGGGACCATAGTACATGGTAGCATACCCTAACATCCTCACTCTATTGATTACAGCAAGTGTTGGTGGTGTGTGTGTGTGGGGGGGTTGACATTTGCAAGCAGTGGAAAAAGTGAAAGCACTTCTCAAGTGGCATTGCTACAGGTAGAGAAGCATGCAGTGACAAGAATGTTTGAAGGCTGACCACTGATTAGTACTAGGGTGTGGGCTGGTCAGTCTCGACCATGGGAGAAATTTTGGGGAAAGTAGAATACACATTGGTTGCATGGAGACACACAGAGTAGTGTGCTACTGCTTGGCCAGTCTCGCTGAAGCCTGCAGGTGGGTGCGATAGGTTATCAGATAGCACCGGTGGGAAATCTGTACTCAAGCTGGTTGTGTCCTAACTCTGCTAGGCGCTGTGGTGGGTAGGGCTCAACCATAGAAGAGCAGGAGTATAGTACTGTGATCAGAGACTGAAGATGCCAAACAAATAACCCACCACCCCTACAAAAAATGCAGCTAAAAGTCACAAAGAAAATGGGGTACCCCAACTGTTCTGGTAATGGATTGGGACACTTACTGTTCCTGTCCTGAGCAGTCTCACATAGCAGTAGGAGAGCTGGCACACACGTCTCACAGATGCAATCAGGCTTTGTATTTCCTTGCTATAGAAAGTGAATTATAGCTCCTCTACAAATTTGCTTTTCTGTTACCCTGTCTGTTACGCCTGATGGTAAGTGGACACTGGCAGCACAGGTTGGGTCAGGTCTGTGCATCGATAGGACAGGCTTGCTTGCTGGCGGTGACAGTGGCTTCTTCCTCAACTGTCTCTCCTGCACTGCGCAACTCGTCTCAGTATAACAAAGAAGAGACTTTCAGAAATTCTGTTTATGCTCCAAACATGGACCTGAGGGGGGACAGAACAGATCAGGTCTGAGGGGCGGAGATGATAATACGCAGCAGACCAAGCCTCCAAAAGAGCACACTGGTTTCTCAGGTCAACAGGTACAACATGTAAGCTCGGTCTCTGCACAACAGCAAAGGAAACGTGAACAAAAATATAAAACGCTTGGAACACTAAATTTGAGACAGGGAAGGAATGGGAAATGGGGATGACAGGATGGAGTAGGCATGATATACCAGGTCACTGACTATTTTCATTCTTTATTAGTGACCTAGATAGAGGAACAAATCATTGGTTAATACAGTTTGTGGGTGTCACAAAACCAGGGGGCACAGCAGTCACTAATAACTAACTGCCATAGTTACCTGGGTCAAAACAGTCCTATAGTGACTGGCAGCCACCAGTAGGTGTCTTTACTGGTCATCAGCAATCATCAATCAGAGACTGTAAGGGTTTGACTTGCTTAGAAAAATACGGGGTTCATGTCATTTGCTGTCATAAGCAACTTGATTTATCAGGCAACAGTGTGCATAGTGCATATAAACAAAAGTTGCTCAGCGATACATTGTCGAAGAAATGAAAATAACCAACTGTTAACACAGCATATGTTACATGCTCAATGTATTGCACATTATAGTGTTCAGTATCTTTAGGGACACTGGCCAGATAGAAGTGCTGTCAAAGCATGCAGTCATGGAAACACTAGTGCACACAAAGCAAAAGAGTGTGGTGACAGAGACTTGCAGTGTTCTGCACCTGCACAATCATTCTTTGTTGTACAGCATGGCTGAACTTCACCAGGCATGCTCTTACTATTTAACATACAGGTGTTCAAACATTTGGTTTGAATGGAAAATGATGTGGAGAAAGGTTTGTACAGACCAAAGGCTCTGTGAATGTTGAATGAGGTGACAGTGGATGTGGTATACGTTACAAACAGTTGACAGCTTTCTAGGGTGATCCTGTTTGAGTGATGAAAACATTTGCCAGTAGATGGGGGGCAAGGGTGAGAGGGGGTGCAAGAAGGGGTATTGTATGAATCATATGCTCCTTTCCTGTATAACACGACCATTTTCCTCTGCTCTCACCAGTATAACATAGAAGTGGCATATAAGTGTCAGAGTGGTTTGGAGGCTGGGCAATGTCATAGCAACATGGAAACACAGAAGCATAGAATGCTTAAAGGAAAGGAGGAAAAGGAGGGCATGATAGAAACATTCAAATACTGTACCTCAAAGATATTAAAAAGGTACATGATGGTAGCATTTTACATAGAAAGAGATGTTTGGGGACAAAGGGTCAAAATATGATGCTGGAGTTCTGGGATGCAGAGGAGATGTGAGGAAATACTTTTTAATGGAAAGGGTCTTGGATACCAGGAATAGCCTCCCAGCATAGGTGGTGGGTGCTAAAATGGTAAAAGGATTCAACTATGCATGGGATAGACACAAAGGAGCCTTAGAAATCAGGCAAGGAGGGGCCGGAAGAGCAAAGATCAAGTAGGGCCTGTGGTGGCACAGTGGGTAGGGAACACAGGGAGTATTAGGTAGGCCAAGAAGCCCTTCTCTGCTGACAACTTCTATGTTTCTATGTTTAGAATAGCATTTTGTTTTTACCATCATGCTGGATATACATGAAACGTGATATGCAATGCTATATCTCCCCCCCAACTTGTCACTATGAAACCACTGTGCCTGTCACTGATGCTTTTTAAACTCTAGTTCTGATTGTTCACCCACTAACTCTGCGACAGGCATGCAAACCACAAACAAGAGGAAAAAGAGACTATTATGGTTCTCAGCAGTGGTAGAAACATAGAAACATAGAAACATAGACTTTGACGGCAGATAAGGACCGCTAGGCCCATCTAGTCTGCCCATTTCCCTACCTACAGGATAGGCCGCAGATCCTAGTTAACCAACAGCCTATATCTTCCTGCCGCCCACAAGAATTGCCTTATGTCTGTCCCATGCATTCTTGAATTCTCACACAGTTTAGACCCCAACTTCTCAGGAAGTGTTCCATGCATCCACTACCCTCTCTGTGAAATAATACTTCCTCACATTGCCCTGAACCGCCCTCCTTCTATCTTTAAATTGTGTCCCTTGTTCTTGCAAGTCTCTTTTCTGAAAGATGCTACCCTCTTGGACTTTGTTGATTCCTTGAGGTACTTGAAAGTTTCTATCATGTCCCCTCTCCCTTCTTTTCCTCAAGGGTATACATATTAAGCTCCTTTAGTCTCTCCTCATACGGCTTCTCTTGCAGACCCTGCACCATTTTAGTTGCCCTCCTTGGACTGCCTCTATCCTGTCTATGTCCTTGGAGATGGGGTCTCCAGAACTGGACACAGTATTCAGATGGGGTCTCACCAACTGTCTGTACAGAGGGATAACAACTTCCTGTTTTCTGCTGCTGATGCCTCCCTATACATCCCAGTATACTCCCGGCCCTCCCTACTGCCTTCTCACATTGCTTGCTAACCTTAAGTTCATCTGATATGATTACCCCCAGGTCCCTTTCCTGTTTTGTTGTTGTTACTACCTCCCCACCCCATTGGTAGCCAATAAGGTAAAATCAAATAAGTTAGTTTTCTAGACATTTAAGGAGACACAGAAGGAAGAGAATTGTATGGTGTGTCTGGAAAAACAGAAAGGAACTGAAAAGCAATTTGGAGTGCAAAGGCATGAATGCAAGAACAACTAGCCCAGTCAGTAATAAGAGAGAACAAGGCATTCTTCAGATATGTAAGTGAAAAGAGCAGGGATAGTACAGCTTAGCAGGGAAGGCTTGGAGTATGAAGAAGGGGACCAGGAAAAAGGATACATCCTGAACAAATGCTTTTGTTCAGGGTTCACAGAGAAAGGGTAAGGTGAGGATACAAAGGTTAGTATCCAGAGCATCGAAGAAAGAGAAGTAGACACTAATCCATTTACCAAGGAGAGATTCTGGAAACATCTTGCAAATCTTACTGCTGTCATGGCAATGGGGCCAGATGGGGTACATCCAAGGATATTGACGGAGCTCAGACTGGTACTGGCTGAACTTCTGACAGTGCTGTTCAACCATTCAGTGGAGACAGAACTGGTGCAGGAGGATGGGAGGAGGGCAGATATAGTCCCACTTCACAAACAAATTCTGGCAGAGCCACTATGGCTGCAAATGCATTAACTAGATAAGGGTGTTTCATGGTCTTAAACATAAACATGAATTGCATTTAGTAAGGCATATGATACCATTCCACATATGACTTGTGAACAAGTTGGGCAGCCTGAGAGTTTGGTCACAAAGTGGTAAACTGAGTTAGGAACTGGTTGAATAATAGAAGCTAGAGAGTCATGATAAATGGCGCTCAACGTAAGAAAAGGAGTGTAGCTAGCAGGGTGACACAGGGATCAGTCCTGGTCCCAGTCCAGTTTAATGCCTTCATAAGTGAAACTGCAAAGGGGCTGGAGGGTAAAGTCAGCCTCTTTGCGAATGACACTAAGATCTGCAACAGGGTGGACACTCCAGGAAGGGTGGAAAACATGAGGAGGGATCTAGGTAAACTGGAGGAATGGTCTGAAGTGTGACAGTGAGTAAGATTTTATGCAAAAAAGTGCAAAATCATGCATTTGGGTTGCAGGAACCCTGGGGATGATTATGGGGGGGTGGCGCTGATGGTCACCAAGCAGGAAAGGGACTTTGCGGTAATCATACTGGATGACCTAAACGTGGCTAAACAATGTACAAAGGCTATGGGGATAGCCAGTGGGATGCTGGGGTGCCTAGGGAGAGGTATCACCAGCAGAAGAAAAGAGGTGGTGATGCCAGAGGCAGTAAAGAAGGGCAACAAAGATGGTGCAGGACCTGCACTAAAAGTCATATGAGGAGAGACTGAGAGGCCTCAATATATATTCCATGGAGAAGAGAAGAGACAGGGGTGATATGACAGAAACCTTCAAATATCTAAAAGGCATAAATAGGGTGCTGAAGGGTAGCATCTTTCAGAAACAGAGATGTTCTTGAATGAGGGGGCATGACAGGAGGTTGGAAGGGGGTAGACTAAGTGGTACTGCAAGGAAGTATTTCTTCACAGAAAGGGTGGTGGAACCTCTAGAGACTTCACAAGTTAGTTTCATTATGAAAGTGAGAAAAAAACACACTTGACACATTTCACATAACACTACTATACACTATAAAAAATATTGGATGAGGAACTCTACGCATAACCAATGTGTTCTGTCACCTCAGGGTTCTGACTCCCATGGACCGCTTGAGCTTTGCTCTTGTGGTCAGAGGGAATCAAAACCCCGCTGTGGCAGAAGACACTGGTTATGCATAGTTGCTCATCCAATATTCTCTATATTTAGTGCGGCATTGAGGATTTCTAAATAATAAACCTGTGTCACACAGTTGCTTTAAATTAGACTAAGGTTCTGGTCTACTCAATTCAAATTTGTTAAAATGAGGAGCATCATTTTTTGGGAAGAAACCAAAGACATAACAACTCTATAAGTCAGGAGTTAATGTCTTATAAATTATTTCTATGTAGGTGTGAAGGGCTATCCAGCTGTCCACTGTCTGGCAATATCAATTTTGACATGTCTGCAACAAAGCAATAAAGAAAGGCAGAAGACATTTCACAAAACCTCTCAACAGAAATTGATGCCAGAGTTTAGCTAGCAATATGCTGCCCAGCACAGCTTTATCAATTGTAGAATCAGTACGAGACTCATGGTTCTATGAAAAGACTACTGCCTTGATTTAAGATAAGACTGATTTAGACAGGGATATGCCTGGAAAGTTGACATCTGAAGGTAAACCCAACACCTCATCATCTTTGCACCTATGCTCCACTGTAGAAATTGAGTATTTTAGTACCTTTTTTTAAATCTGTACTTCCTACCAATTATGTAATCACAGCAATCCATTGCACAGTGTGGAGTGCACTGGGACTTATGCACACCTGGCGTTGTTGGTCACTTGTCAGGTGTGGGTAAATCCCAGCCCAACCCACACCTTGTTGTGGATTATTAAAAGAAAACTGCATGTTAAAACTGGGAAATATATGTATTATTACTTTTTGTGTTCGTACTTCATCCCTGTGTTTTTTTTTCTGCTCAGACTGTGAGAGTAGTTTTTTTCTAATTTTCCCTGGCTGTTTTATGGCCCCTGGGGCTGCTATTCAGGTTTGTTTTATTGCATCTTGTCCCAGAGAGTCTTCCCAGAGTACCATTTGCTCTGATGTCTAATAGCCCCTGCAGGAGACCAGTGTCTTGTTACAGAGTCTTTATTACAGCTCAGCCACAGCAGAGAGAAGCAGCCATGAGTCACACTGCTAGTCTATGGATAAGTGTAATAAGTTTACTAAATATTGGTAACTTATCCAGCTGTGTTCTGCCTAGGATAGTGTGTGAGTGTGTGTGTGTGTGTGTGTGTGTGTGTGTGTGTGTGTGTATGCACATTAACACTTGTGTCTTGCATAGAAGACAGTACTTGTAGACAAATGTAATAATTTTGCAGCTTTGGTCATCCAATGGCTAAGCAGGCTTCAGGATAGTTTGTGTTTATGTGATCTACTCTAGGAGCCCTCTACATGATTTCTTCAGGTTTTATTGTTAAAACCAGCTAGTACCATATTAACTGGAACTTTAAAATATTGAAAGAGCTGCTTGCTAATGACATATTCTTCCTATTTGTATGAGTGCTGCCAGTTGCTATATGATTTGGAAGCACCAAGGGAGGTCGATAGTGAAAATGCCGACCTCCTTCACAGTGACGGCACAGTACCGATGTTGGTATTGTGCCGCCCATGCAGCGAGTGTTTTCTGTGTGGGGCTGCACTCCCACATCCCCCATGTGGGGGGCTCTGCCCCCACACCTCCAGGACTTTAGGATTATCAACTCCAGGTTGGAGTTGGTCCGGGGGGGGATGGCAGAACACTGGCAGAAAGTGAAACACAAAAAATGGACCATTACAGGAATGTCACCATAATGGTCTTTTTTTGTATTTCACCATCGGTGTGTCGATGTGCAGGGGTACACCGTATGGTTTCTACTTGTGTTGGGGGAAGGGAGAACTGAGGTGGTTGGATCATCTATTCAAAATATGAGGCTTTCATATTGTGGGAGAACCAAGCAAGTAAAATCAACCAGCATGGTTTTTAAACAAAATAATTCACACCTCTGGATGAGTGGGGGAAGGGATACCAGCAAAGCAGGAGTTTCTCAGTTTGCAAAAGGTAGTAAATTATGCACCGAAACTTAACAAAGAAAAGATCCATAAAAAACCTTGGAGGAGGTTTCAACTTGCAAAAAAAAGGCAGTACAGAGGAGGGCTCAATTGTTGGAGGAGGGTGTGTATGTATGTGTGCATATGTGTGTGTGTGTGTGTGTGTGTGTGTGTGTGTGTGTGTGTGTGTGTAAGCATGTCACTGTTTAAAGAAGTTTTCTTTCATTTTACTATATCTCTTAGTCCCTTTCAGTTTTTGCACCAGTACTAAGTAGCAGAAATTTAACAACACCTTATAGCTTGTTAGAGTAGCCCCAAAATGAAATAATATATGCAGCATTAGAATGGATTATATAAACTAGTTTGTAAACATCATGGAGCAGAGGCAGCTATTTATAAAACAAGTCTGTGATTGCTCCAACAATGCTTCTTCCCCTTCCCCATTGCATAGCAGAAGGCACATCAGTTTCTCAGCAGCAGTTACTGCTGCATGCAGTCTGTATATAAACGGTGTCACTTTGCTGAGAATCCTGCCCCCCCCATTTTGATCAAAATATTATTTACTTTTGATTCAGTTGCTTGTGTTTTGCACAGAAGACAGTGCCTGTAGACAAATGTAACCATTTTGCAGCTGTGGTCATCTAATGGCTAAGCAGGCTTCAGGACTGTTTGTGTTTATGCGATCCACCCCAGGAGCCTTCTGCGTGATTTCTTCAGATTTTATTGTTAAAACCAGCTAGTACCATGTTCACTGGAATTTAAATATTTAAAGAGCTGCTTGCTAATTAATGGCATATTCTTTCTATTTGTGTAAGTGTTGCCAGATGCTATATGGTTTCTACTTGTGTTGGTGTGTGGTGGGGGAGAAGGCAAACTGAGGTGATTCAATCATCTCCTCAAAACATGAGTCTTTCATATTGTGGGAAACCAAGCAAGTAAAATCAACCAGCTTGGTTAGGAGGAGGCCCATAAAACACTTTGGAGGAGGTTTCAACTTGTAAAAAAAGAAAGTACTTGGAAGGGCTCAATAGTTGGAGGAGGTTTCACCTGAAAAAAGGGCAGTACTGGGGAGGGCTCAATTGTTGGGAGAGGGTGTGTGTGTGTGTGTGTAAGCATGTCATTGTTTAAAGCAGCAGTACTATGAAATCAGGAACTGACCTATCAGAATTCTGTTTTTTTGGCTGTAAGCATGCAGCCAAAGTTCCAGTTTGCTTATCTGTAAATGTTTTTTTCCAGTCGTCTTTAGTTTTTTAGATATTTGCAATTTATTTGAAGTGTTGTAGCGCTACAACAAATATGGTGGTTGACTAATTTCAGCTGCACGTTTTCTTCAGGTTGCGTCACATCTTTTGAAAACAGAAGAGGGACCCTCTGCTGACCATTCCCGATGTCCCTGCAAGTCATAAACATGTGCAGTTGGCAGCAGAGAGGGGTCCAGTGCAACATGCTTAGTGGCAGAAATGTAAACAAAAGCAGAGAATAACTGAGCAAATTACTCAGCGATAGCACAGTGCTGGCAAGAAAGAGCACCAGGTATATGATTAGCAGGGCACAGGGAATAAACTCTCAAAAAAGTGCCATTTTTTTCTGTAGTACTGCTGCTTTAAAGTAGTTTTGTCTCCACTCATTTCATTGTACCTTTTAGTCCCTTTCAGTTTTTGCACCAGTACTAAGTAGCATAAATGGAATAGTACCTTATAGTTTGTTTGAGTAGCCTCTAAGTCAAATAATATATGCAGCATTGGAACTGTTTATATAAACTAGTTTGGAAACATCATGGAACACAGACAGCTAGTCATAAAACAAGTCCATGATTGTTCCAACAATGATCCTTCCCCCCCCTCCCCATTGCATAGTAGAAGGCACATCAGTTTCTGAGCAGCAGTTACTGCTGCATGCAATCTGTATATAAACTGTGTCACTTTGCCCAGAGTCCTGCCCCCCCATTTTGATCAACATATTATGTACTTGTTGCTTGCATAGAAGACAGTGCTTGACAGGGCATATTCTTCCTATTTGTGTAAGTGCTGCCAGATGTTATATGGTTTCTACTTGTGTTGGTGTGTGGTGGGGGAGAGGGAAGACTAAGGTGGTTGGATCATCTACTCAAAATATGAGGATTCATACTGTGGGAAACCAAGCAAGTAAAATCAACCAGCATGGTTAGGAAACAAAATAATTCACCTCTCTGGATGAGTGGGGGAAGGGATACCAGCAAAGCAGGAGTGTCCCAGTTTGAAAAATGTAGTAACTTAAGCACTGAAACTTGACAAACAAAGAAAAGACCCATAAAACATTTTTGGAGAGGTTTCAACTTGCAAAAAAGTCAGTACTAGGAAGGGTTCAATTGTTGGAGGAGGTTTCAACCTGCAAAAAAAGCAGCACTGGGGAGGGCTCAATAAACTTCTTAAGCCAGTGGAAAAATAGTGCTCTCAAGCTTCCATACACACATAGGCAGCGTAGTAATTAGGCTTCAGTGGAGGACACTATAACACTCTATCATGTTGTTTGGAAGTTAATTTATGCAGGGAGTCCTTTTCTCAAAGCAAAACATCTGCAGGGCTATGCCCACTGTGGCTGTAAAAAGGGAGCAGAGAGGAGGCTGGCAATTACACTCCAGTCAGCCTGATTTAGGTAGTGTAGAAATTAATGAATGAAAGAATTGTTGAATATCTTGACTCCAGTGGCTTACAAGATTTGAGGCAGCATGAATTCACCTGGGGGATGTTATGTCAAACAAATCTGAAAGATTTATCTGACTGGTTGCCCAGGCAATTTGATCAGGGTGTAGCGGTGGATGTGGCATAATGAGATTTTAGTAAGACCTTCGACACCATTCCACATAGGAGACTCATAAACAAGCTTGGCAGCCAAGCAGTAGGACCTCATGTGGTGAACTGAATAGTAACTGGTTATGGCACAGGAGGCAGAGGGTGGTGGGAAATGGTGTTTACTCCAAGGCAGTGAGGCTTACCAGCATGATGCCACAGGGATCAGTACTGGACCTTGTACTGTATAATGACTTTATTAGCAACCATATGGGCCAAGCAGTCCTTATCTGCCATCAACGTCTGTTTCTATGTTTCTATTAACTGACATAGCATGCTTTTGTGGGAATCAAGCACATTTCTTTAGAAAATGAACTTCCTCACATACCTCCTAAATTTCAACCCATCCATCTTCATAGCATGTCACCTTGTTCTATAGCATATTTTTTGCCAGAAATGTGCCAGCATCTATAGTCCACATCCACCCTTTGAGCTACCTAAAACAGTCTACCACACCCCCATGTTCTCCTCCACAGTGTGCATACTGAGTTCCCTTACACTTGTCTCATAAGGTTCTTGATGCAGATATTGCACCATCTTGATTGCCCTCCTCTGGGCAGCCTCTACTCTGTAAATGTTTTTGCAGCGATGTGGTCTCCCGAACTGGACACAGTCCTCAAAGTTCGATCTTCTTGTCAATCAGTACGGGAGCATCCTTTCACTGAACGCAGTCTGTTTGAGTGCTCAATTGAGTGCTAGTATTCAGTCCATGTACTGCACCACACACCTATCACTGTCAGGACACAGACATAACTGTCTTGTAGCCCATATCAGTGTGCTGCATAATATGATGTCCACATATGTGTCACCAATGCTCAGCAGCCACTAGAAGACTGTTATGCACACCACTATCCACAACAGGCCCTCAGCAGCACAGCTCAGAGATGAACAGTATGTTTTTCATCATGGTTCAACAGGTCACTGCGTGCTGCAAGCATGGACTGAGTACGCTGCCTACATGCATTGAAATGTACTGCTATAGTATTCTGAAACTTATAAACATGCACTCTGAGGGCATATAAGAGCTGTCTTGGCAACTGGGGATGCCCATATTTTCTACATTTCATTCCTGCAGCATAACCAACTTGATCTACAGATATTTGGCCCACCCCCCTGAACAGGTCACAGAGTGAAGAATCAGTCTCTGATTGAAGACACGTCTTGCTGCTGGAACCGATGACTGCAATATGAGAAACTATGGTAAGTGAGGTCCAGTGTATTTCAGCAGGGTTTGCATGCAAGTGTGATGCATAACGTTGTGATTTTTGCATACTGTGACTCCAGATTTTCAACATGGCCTTTTTACGACCCCACCTCATGAACAATGGTACGGAAAGTTCAGAAATCTGGCACGAAAGGCAATTACTCAGTGGATTGCTGAAAGCACTTTTTGGGTGGGATGTAAAAATGCACTACCCCAGTTCTTGCGCTGGGGTCATAAGAATGCCGTATTGAATATTTGTAGAAAAAAATTAAAAAATGACAAAGTGATGTGCATACATCTACAATTTTGCTTCGCTGACTCATAACTTCAGCAATTTTAAATATTTTTGTCCCAGATTTTAAACCGATCCATCTTTGTAAATACCACCACATCGACTTGACAGCTTTCATTTTGCTTATACTTGAAAAACTGTGTTTTCGCACCTGTGGCATGGAATGGCATTGTAATGGGGCAGAATAATGGTTTGGCATGGAATGCAAACTTTTTTGTATGAGGTTCATGAGGCTTAGGTACTAAGAAGGCTATGCTGACAATTTTGTTCCTGTTTCAATACAAATGCATGCACAGGGCATGAAGGGCCATGCTCGTCCACAGCAACATACGCAGTATGCATGCTTCTAGGTATAGATGGGAGCGTAGGGAACACTGGGCAATGTGCAGGCACAGACAAATGAGGAAGAAATTCTATGCAAAACACTGTGTGAATGCATCATTTAGGGTTCCAGCAAAAGTGGCAAAAGTAGGGAAATCTGGCTTTAGGGTTTCTTATCTGAAAACCTCACCCCGACCCCCGAAGCAAATTATGGGGGCAGTCTTCCTTGGGGATTGTTAACCTCAATGATTTTGGTGGGTATATGTATTGAAGGGTGTGAGCTTTAGGTTTCACATTCCCAGGCAAGAGTTCCCCCCTGATTTGCTTCTAGGGTGGTTGTGTGGTTTGAGGATTGTAAACCTTAAAGCCACATTTCTCAACTTTGATCACTGTTGCATGAACCCTAAAAGCTGGATTAACGCATGTGGTTTGAAATGAAGATTGATCTATCTATCTATCTATCTATCTATCTATCTATCTATCTATTTATTTATCCATCTCTAGCTAGCTAGTTATGATATGCCATGTCAGACATGACAATATCTTATGTTGTCTTGTTATGGCAGTCCAGCTAATCAAAACATGCAGAGCCAAAATAGGGTAATGAAAGTTCTGCACATGCATAAATGATGGTAGCTTACATCTTAGGAGTCACGGACTTTCATATGTAAAAGATTCCACCATACTGTGCAAAATGTAACATATCAAATCTTTATCTTATGTTATTTTAAATGTTTTCATTTTATGTTGAAAAATGGCACCAGTAAAATGTCTTTGTGCAACCTGTGATTGACAGGCTGCAGGTGAGGACCTTCACATGTATCCCATTGCTCTGCTTTAGCACTGAATTAGTACCCAGTTATGGACATTTATTAGAAACATAGAAACATAAAAACATAGATGGCTGCTGGCAGATAAGTACCGCTAGGCCCATCCAGTCTGCCCATTTTCCCTACTTGCATCAGCTGATGTCGACCCTGGGTGGTCATCAGTCTAGCTCCCCTTCCCATATCTATTGTTCATTTATGCCTATCCCTTGCATGTTTGAATTCACCCACTGTGCTTGCCTCTACCACCCCCTATGGCAGGCTATTCCAGGCATTCACCACCCTTTCAGTGAAGAAAACCTTCCTCATATTTCCCCTCAATCTTCCCCATTCTCATATTGTGTCCTCTTGTTCTTGCCCCTCTCCTATACTGAACCATGTCCCCCACCTGCACCTTATTTATGCCTGTAAAATATTACCTAATTGTGTATGTCTGGGACATCTGTGAGGCCAAAACCCAAAACCTACAGATTTTACAAACAATGAGGTGATAAGAGGCCTGAGACAAGTCTGATTGCCAATATGAACATGAATAAAGAAGGTTGTCAAACAGTCTTCAACACCACCCTTTCTCTCTCTGTGAGAAAATTGAAAAGTAACAGTATGCCACCACTGCTGACAAAGATCCATAGCATAGGAGATATGTGATAAAGAAACAGAGAATATGGAAAAAAAGGAATGCTTTGACCAATATGTTTGCACAGCAATTAACTATGTCATCTGTCTTTGCAGCCCATACCAGATTCCTGCCAGTGCCAACCCTCCATGCCTCGTCCAACCTAGTCAGGCAACAAGTGCTACATAGCAGACCTACAATAAGCATATCTAGAATAAATTCTTTATCAAAAATGTGGGGTCTTTGGTACGTCATTTTAAAGAGCTCTTGTAATTCTGCTTTCACTATCTTTCCAGATAATCCACTTTCAGTGCAGAGCCACTGGTGAAGTCATAACCTGAACTCACATGCTAGTCCTCCCTGTAAGCAACCAACCTTTTTCTCCACAGTTCTGCTGGTGTGATTATCAAAGAAAAAGAAAAAAACCAATGTAGGTTTGGTGGCAGTACTTGTGTTTACAGAATGTTCGGGGGCATTGTACTATACAGTGTGATGTCGCCATATGCGATGGTTTTAGAAGGCAGCACTGAAACACCAAATCATTTATGCTTTTATTGTATGTTTGTTCTGCAACATGTAATTACTAAGAAGTTTTATCAAGTATGTCTGATGCTCTCACTCCCCTTTCCCCCAGAACGCACCTGGAAACAAGCAATTGCTGCTCAGTGTACCTTTCCTGGTGAAACTGTTTAATAAATAAATAAATAAATAAATGGAAAATAATGTCCAAGTGGCACACAATTTTAAAATTTTTGGGTGGGGGCATTTCATCTCAGAATGTGGCAGGTATATGCCATCTCTACATGTGGTGGTACACTCAAACTCAGACTGCGATATGAACAGAGGTTGAGAAATTTGGAAAAGACAGGCAATTTCAGAATGTAGTGCAGATGCACAATGTGGGACTGTGACAGGATGCAACATTTATTATGATATTGCTGGTCCATGCCACATTCTAGACCTGTAGTCACCGACCACAGTTCAACATTGTGCATCCCTTCTCTGCTGCATTCTATGCTTGAGTGGCACAGCCACACTTTACAACTATGTATGCCTGCCCATTTCAAAATCCAGACCCATGACATAGTATAAGATTGCACAGCATTATCACATTCCAGAGTTGCACACCACTTCCACCTTCCAAATTTGTATTTCAATGTCACATTCCATAACTGTCACTGCCTCCTTCCCAAATTTGTTCATCACTGCCACATCACGAAACTATGCATCACTGCCACACTTAGAAACTACATTAGCGCCACAGTCCAAAACTCTGCTTCTCCCCTACCATCCAGAATTATGCATCACCGCCACACTGTGACATTGAGCATCAACACCACATTCCAAAATGGAGCGTCAGCTCCACATTTGGGAACTATGTCAACACCACTTTCCAACACTGCATCAGTACAACATTCCAAAACTGGACAACACTAACACAATGCAACTGTGCAATACCACCACATTTAGAAACAGCGCATTACCACTGCTTTACAAAATTGTGCATGACTACCTCATTTAGGGCTAGATATTCAAAACTTTGCCCCAGGGTTAAATTAACACTGCCCAGCATGCCAAATTAGCCTGGAACCAATAGCCCACTATATTCAAAAGGGATAGTCCCAGTGCTAAACCTGCTGAATATAGCATGCTAAGAAAGCCGAACAAACTAGGCTGGGAGTGCAGTGTAAAAATAGCCAGGGAATAAGACAGCTCTGAATATAGCAACCAGGAGGTGCAAACCACAACAGCATCTCAGTTCACAGTGACATGAAAGAAGGTAGAGGTGAACTATGTGGCTAATGTGTGTGCTAGCAATGGAATGGAGTCAGTAAAGCTGCAAGTAGCAGCACATGTGGAATTATATTGTGCACAAATGTACAATGTTTCTGAAATGTTTGTGCAACACAAACACATTTGCACAGGTTTAGCACAGAGCTAAGATATTTGCCTGACGCAATCACTTTTGCCCATGGCAAAACTTTGCTGTATTCAAAAGTGACATGCAAATGAGTCTACATAGGTAGTCTGTGGGGAAACATCCAGAATGGCATCTCATTATGACCTGATTTGCATGCAGTTTGCCCAGTGCTATTGCAGGGTCCCACAGCTCTACTTGTAGGTCAGTCTGGAAGTACAGGTGCTAGCTGGGCCTGCCCACAGCTCCACCTGTAGGTCAGTCTGGCAGTGCATGGTGGTAACTGCAGGCTACATTTGTTTAGTACAGCATAGAATATTGTGCCCCAGGAGACTACACAGCACAGGTACAGGTAGTGGTGCTGCATGCAATTGTCAAACTGTAGTTCATGCTACAGTGCACAGCAGATACTACAGTAGCAAGGGGTCCAGTAGTGTAAGGGACACAGCAATGCCTATGGTGTGTAGGGCAGTGATGACCACTGCATTGTACACAGTGACAGGCCCAACTTGCAGGTGTTTACTGACAGTGAACATTACTGTTATGCTGTTGTTTGACCCCACAGATGCTGCACCACTGGCATGGGATTCTGACAGTGACATATACATGGCTGACTGTGTGTGCTGTGGTATCTGTACAGATGTGTGGTATGTGGCTGGGGGGGGCTCATACCATCACACAGGCACACTGGTGTTGGGGTATTCCCAACACTGGTCCACGTGTACTGCATGGCTTGTCCCAGCCTTGTGGCCTCACCCAGTCTGTGGTGCAGCCTGGCCACCTGTACATCCTACCCCTTAAGACCCTCCATGCCCATAGTACTGCATGTGTGTGCTAGCATCTGTTGGTGTCCACTGAAGGGTAGTCTGCAGGTGTGTGTTGTATGGCCACACTACCATGGTGTCCTGTGGGAGCTGGGTCACCACTTACTGCCTGGCATGGCTGGGACTGGTGGCAGATGATGGCATCATAGGGATGCTGTCAGTGAGCAGCATGTTTCCTCTATGTCTGGCTTATTTCTATGTGTCATACATACCAGTTAAGTTAAGACTTCCTTTTCCTGGGCAGTAATTTGCACTGCACAAAGTGTTGCACTAAGTCGCTCAAAAGCACTTTGCGAGGCGCCATTCACTGAACATAGCATTGCGCTTCAATTCATCTACACACACCCTCAGTTTGCCCCTTGGATATATTATAATTTTGCCTGGCACTAATGCAGTTTGCATGCGCAGTTTGACCTTCTGAATATAGCGGACCCATGCTAACCCTGCTCAAATGGTTTCTGCCTAGTGCAAAGTTTCAGTTGCCCTTTATCATTCCAAAGATCTGTTTCAAAAATGCTGGGGTCATCCCAAAAAAGTATCAGTAAAGTATCATAAATGATAAGCTGAACTCCATTGTGATTCAGTTTCAGTACTTTTATTATTTAATAGACAACCAATGGGGCCACAGTTCTGTGACCACACCACTTCATTAGGCCCATCCATGTTGTTCTATTAACTATATACATAAGGTATTTAGTGTAACAGATTACTGTCCTTTTACATCACTACCGCGAAAGTGTTACCCAAACCAGATGCCGATGTTTTATACTACAGCAATATATATATATATATATATATATATATATATTTATAAAATGGGTAGGGAAATTGCAGCAATATCATTAGCTGAGCAGCATCACATGACCGTGCGGTATATCAGGCGCGACCGCACACCTGCATTTTACTCCCCCTCAAAACAATTTTGACATTTTATAAGATAGATAAACCACTCTGAGGTGTGCGTCGTGCCTGATATATGCGCCTTGGGCGGTTGGACTTTACTTGGCCTTGCGGCCTGCACGTTAACGATACCAAGGTGTGTGCGATATCAGAGCTACCGCACACCTCAGAGTGGATATCTATTACATATATATATATGTATATATACAGTATATATATCACACACCATGGCTTTCCAACACCATTTACAAAATCCTCAATGCTGTATTACCATATGTAGTCAGTGATTCATAGATTCATAGATCCATAGAAGTAGCTAGCAAATAGGGACCACTTGGCCCACCTGGTCTGCCCATCCTTATTCAGTCTTCAGACTTCTCCCTCCTTACTTCCAAGATCCCCTTGTATCTATCCCAAGCATTCCTAATTCCTGTAACCATTTTAGCCTCCACCTCCTCCGCTGGGAGGCTGCTCCATGCATCAACCACCCTCTCTGTGAAGTACTTTCTTGCATTTCCTCAGAGCTTCCCCCTACCACCTTCATAGTGTGACCCCTTGCCTGTGAGCATCTTTTTCTTTGAAAAAGGCCGCCTTCCTGTACCCTGTTTTTACCTGTAACATATTTGTATGTTTCTATCATATCCCCCTTTCCTTCCTTTCCTCTAGGGACTACTAATTCTGCTCCTTCAACCTTACTTTATAGGACTTTTAATATGGGCCCTGCACCATATTGGTTGCTCTTCTTTGTACTGACTCCACCATATCTATGTCCTTTCTGAGACGGGGCCTCCAGAACTGGACACAGTACTCAAGGTGTAATCTCACCAGTGACCTATATAGAGGTATCACTGCATCCCTCCTTGTGCTGGTGATTCCCCTGCCTATGCCACCCAGCATCATATTAGCCTTATCCACTGCCTTGTCACACTGTTTAGCTACCTTCATGTCATCCAAAATGATTACCTCATGTCACTTTCCTGCTTTGTGATGATTAATTCCACTCATCCCAGTTGATATGTTTCCCCCAGGTTTCTGTGCTACAAGTGCATGATTTTGCACTTTTTTGCATTGAAACCCAGCTGCCACACCTATGGCTTAGGCTTGAAGGTTTTGGAGTGTGATGTGGAGAAACATGTTTATAGACCAAAGGCTCTGTGAAAGTAGAATGAGGTGGCAGAGTACATGGAATACTTTACAAAGAGTTGACAGCTTTCTAAGGAAGGTGCTGAAAAGGTGAGAGGAACAGCTGCTGGTAGATGGAGGGAAGAGCCAAAGGGCTGTTGGGAGATGTTGCATGGCATGAATCATTGACCTCTCAAAGGCTTTCGACACTGTCTCCCATCCACTTCTGCTGAATGCACTCTGCCACACTGGTCTCTCGGCTGGCCCCCTGGCATGGTGTGCTAGCTATCTTGACACCCGATCTCAGTGTGTCAAAATTAATAGCACACTCTCCGATACCCGTCCCATTCTCTCTGGGGTCCCCCAAGGCTCCATCCTGGGCCCCCTTCTCTTCTCGCTGTATCTGAACACCCTGCCCAGTGCATGCCCTGGCAAAATTCTGCTGTATGCAGACGACGCTGTCCTTTTTGCCACCCACCGCAATCCCATCTCCCTACAGGACTCCCTACAGCAGTCTTTCAACAGTGCCGAGGCTTGGTTTAAGGAGCGCAGACTCATCATCAATCTTAAGAAAACCAAAACTATGCTCTTTTCCCACCCCCAAAACAAAGCTAGCAACCACCCACTCTATATCCTTCCGAGTACCAACCAGCCACTGGAACAAGTCTGCTCCTACAAATACCTTGGGGTTACCTTCGATTCAGCCCTCACATTTCACAACCACATCGACGCCCTAACATCCACCACCAACACACGGCTTGGCATCCTATTCCGCCATAAAACCTGCCTTCCCCCAAATGCTCTCCGGCTAGCTGTTACATCATCCGTGCTGTCCCTTGTAGACTATGGTCTACCAGTATATGGTGCTGCCGACACCACTGCACTCAACAAAATTCACCTAACCCTGAATAAAGCATGCAGATTGATTACTGGTGCCCCCAGGCTCACACACACCTGTCAGCTGTATGTCGATGCTAACCTGCTTACCCTGGATGAACGGCTCCAATACCAAACCTGTCTCCTCACCAAAAAAACCCTACTCGGGCTCTCCCCCCCTGGGGTAACAGCATCCATCCACCAGAGCCCTCCCACTGTTGCAACACGGTCTTCCCACAAGACCACTCTAAAGGTCCCCAGATCTAGAACCAGCCATGGCCAGAGGTCCTTCTGCTATAGAGCCCCAACCTGGTTTAACTCTCTCCCTGCCACCATCATCAATGCCATCACCATCTCCAAGTTCAAAACCACACTTTGGAACCCCATCTTCAGCACTCGTAACTGCTCCTGTCTCTGAACATAGCCTCCACCTCTGCTTCTCTTGACAATGCCCCCCGGGCAGCTCTGCACCTAACCATCCCCTCCACCACTTCCCTGTACACCATGCCTATGTTTAACCTGGCCAGTGCCAGCTGTTTCAGTGTTTACCTACCTGAATGCTCACTTGATACCAACTTGTGGAACACCTGTTATCAATTACATGTACCCTGTACCCAATTTGTATTTGTCTGTCCACAATGTGACGTGGCACCTCTGTTGAACGCCTATTGTTTTGCAAATCTTTGCTATGTAACCAAAACACAATGTATGTCTTTATGTGACGAAGTACCTTTGGAAACGAGCCTCTGGCTCAAAGGTTGTAAACTGATTCTTAAATAAATAAAATAAATAAAATAAAAAATCATATGCTCCATTCAAGTGTAACATCACTAATTTTACTCTGCTGTCACCTGTATACCATAGAGGTGGCACAGAGGTCACAGTGTGGTTTGGAGACTGGGTGATGTCATCAAAACATGGACACACTGAAGCATAGAAAGCTGCAGCAGATAACTGCTGCTGTGCACCCCGTATTACTTCACCCATTGTTATAACAATGGTGAAAAATCATGAGCTTGTGTCATGTGCGATACCAGGTGGATGTAAAATTTTTTTTATATGTATGTATTAATTTCTCATGGAAAACACACCATTGAGCAGGATCAGTCACAAGGAGGGCCTGAGCAGGACAGCAAACAGAGGTAAAAACAATGAATATTTAGCACAGAGGTGGAAAGACCTGTTTAATTAATCAAAAGGCAACAGTCAGTAAATGTACATCGTGTCCATATTGTGCAACTGAACATAGCAGATTATATACTAGATTGTATAGCCCTTGCTTGTGCAAACTCTAATCATGAGCAAGTGTAAATACTTGGACTTTGAGTACCACATCAGAGGATATTTGAGAAAGCACGGTGTGAGATCTACACCACCACAGTGACACAAGTACAGTGCCATCTGGAATCCCGACTGCAACAACAGTGCACCACCACAGCAGTCGACACGCACCCACAGCATCACGTAATATAGCACCTATAGCCACAGAGACTACCTGATGGGGCTGGCATTGAACAGCAGCCTTCAGGTGTGAGTCCCAGGTTGTGTGTGGGGGGGGACTGTATGTGGCACCTTTCCAGTGCCACCCCCTGTGGCCACTGTCCTCTGTGCACTGCTGTCTTGCCCAGCAGCAATGTCTCATGGGGGCTGAGTGTGCTAGGTGGTCCGAGTAATCCTGCATTGGTCATGCAGCCACTGTTGCCATGCTTGGTGCCATACTGGCATCCAGCTGCATTGGGGGCATCCCTTGTTTGTGTGTCTGTGTCCTCATCGCTGACCCTAGCACAGCTCAGTTGTGCTTATGGGTGACCCCCACCCACCTCCTGGCATGTCGAGCTGCTGGCTGTGTGGATGTCCATGGCGGGGTAGGCTCATCATTGTGTCCATCTCCACAGTGTCTGACAGTAGTGGTGCTGCTGCTGCAGCATTCAGTGTCTGTTCATGACCCTGTCCGTCAGGGTGTCTGTTGTGGCAGCTGTGGTGGTGGTGTGCTGGCCATCAGTATCCTGTACATCGGGGTTGTTTGCGATGGTTCCTAGGTGACACTGTGGGGGATGTCGGGCAGTTCAATGCTGATCTCCTGTGGTGCTTCCGATGATGGATAACCTCACTAAGGACTAGTCACTCAAGCAGGGTTTTATATATTGTTTTGTAATGTGACTCCAGAAGGTGTTACTACCTAACAATGTTGACATTTTGCGATTTTTGAAAAATGTATGGTAACATTGTGTCATAGTGTTGTTGTAATCATTTGTAGTGTCATCGCAGTAAGATAAAAATGAGATGGCACCTTAATTATATATATATATATATATATATATATATATATATATATATATATATATATATATATATATATATGCATATATATGCAAAAAACTTTCTTAATGCATCAGTTAGGGTTGAAGTGATAAAGATATGGAAATGAGGTGTTAGGGTTGATACCCTAACCCCACCATACCACTGCAACCCCATTCTCTACAGACCAACAAGTGACAGGGTGTGCCTTGGGGTGATCGTCTCTTACTCTCACTCCACTTCATGTATAAGAAAGCTGACATGGTACAGTATAGGAGAATGGTGTAACAGTTAGGCCTGATGACCCCAAGGCACACCCAGTCACTTGTTGGTCTTTGGAGGATGGGGGTGGGTTGGTATAGGAGGTTAGGGTGTCAACTCTAACATCTCATTTCCATACTTTTTTCACTTCAACCCTAATTGATGCATTAATGAAGTTTTTGCAATGAGTTTCCTTTCTTTTTGATAAAATGTAATCCTACCTTTATATGGTTTGGGGAGCAATGGCCTACCAGCCCCATTACTGCATAATCATATCCAGATGTGGGAGCACTGTGCCGTCTGGACCCTGCACTCCCACCTACTTATATTTGCAGAGATGCAGCACAGACATAGACACATTCCAAGTAAGCCTTGTGCTACAAATAGTGCAATAGCGAGAAGAAGCCAGAAGGGGAAGGAAGGAAACATATTCAATTCAATGCTTTAGAGTAACTGGTAATTGCTATTTTTCCTTTAAACTTAGATTGTGGGCTTTTAGTGACACTATACTTTCTTTGTTGTCTTTACTTATAATTGTTTTTGGGCTGTTGAAAATTTAAAACATAGTGATGGTGTAATTCTGTGCTGTCTTTAATTGCTGCAAATTTTATCATGGCTTGTCTGACTGCCCTGTAGTTGGGTGAAGGGTGTTAATTGTCTGGCCTCTGACCTCAGCTACGTGATAACTGGAGGTGGGGCTTAGTCAGAGTTAAAGTAGCAAGCAGAGTTTTATTTTCTCAGAAGAAGCCAGAAGGAAGGAAGGAAACATATTCAATTCAGTGCTTTAGAGTAACTGTAATTGCTATTTTCTTTTAAACTTAGATTGTGGGCTTTTAGTGACACTATACTTTCTTTGTTGTCTTTACTTATAATTGTTTTGGGCTGTTGAAAATTTAAAACATAGTGGTGGTGTAATTCTGTGCTGTCTTTAATTGCTGCAATGTTCACCCTCTCCCTTCCCCAACTCTTAATTATATGCCCTGTTAAATCTGATTGACAGGAGCTAAACACAGGGTATAGTAAGGGGTGTAGTAGGAGGGGCATAAGGGAAGAAGCCCACCCTCAGCACGACAAGTGTTTTGACTCATTTATTTATTTATTGGTTTCTTTTTCTTTAAAAAAAATTATCTGAGGATCAGTGGCAGGATTTTAGTACAGTAAATTAATAAAAGGAACTAGGAGAGCTTCAGTAGCAGACAAGTAGTGGAATTGCAGTATAATGTGGGAGTGGTGCAATGCAGTGGCTGTGGCAGCATTCAGGCAGACCTTCTGACACTGAGGTGCTGCCCCATCTGCATGCATCTCTGGACTATGGGATGAGGTAGCCAGACTCAGAGCGGACGTAAACTGGGTCAGGAGTACCATCACCCTATCCAGGGACCACCCAGTCCAATGCAACTGCCTCAAAGGATGCCGAGAACGAGGAGCACTTGGATGACAGTGGGCTCAGGGAGGGTTAGAGCAGTCAGGCAGAGGAACATCCCAGATCCTATTCCACTAAGAACTCATATGCCACACTGGCAAATGAGGACAACCAAATAGAGGTACCCAGAGAAGTGGAAGGAAAGGATGTGGAGGTTAACCAAGGAGGTGACCCTCAGGGGAAAGCAGTGGACCCCAGAGGAGGAGGAGGAAGAGTGAATCCTGGTGGGGACTCCATCATAAGAGGGATCCAGCTAGGAACACAGGAGGGGAGGACAGGGAGGTGAGGTGCCTACCAGGTGCCACAGCATGGAGGGATGGAAGGAAGATCCTGGGATCACTGGGAAGGCAAGATGGAGGGTGAGCTGGATGTCATTATCCACCTCAGGTACTAATGACCTGGAAAATGGGGAGCCAAAGGAAGTTCAGGAAGAGTTTAGGAAACTGGGAGGGTCTCAAGTAGCATTACTTCTGTCACTTTCTCAGAAGTACTACCTGTGAGAGGCAAGGAAAGCAGAGTGCATGCACCAGGAACTTTAACTCATGGTTGAAGAACTGGTGCTGTGAGGAAGGGTTTGGATTCATTGGTGACTGGGGACCCACCTGGAGGGATGGAGGTTTGTTCAAGCCTGACGGCCTGCATCCATCCTGGAGGGGAATCCAAGCACTCAATGATAAGTTTAAATGCTACATTGACAAGCATTTAAACTAGCAAAGGGGGTGGCAGGCCAGCAAGGAGGGTACCTACTTGCTCACCCCCCACAGCTAGCAGTGGAACCAGTGAACCAGAGGAGTGGCTATCTCTGCAAAGCAGTGTGCAAAAGATGGAGATTAGTGCCCAAGAGGTGGATAAGCAGAAAAGGGGCAAAATTCAGCAGAAGGGCAGAGAGCAAGGAGAACCAGGGATAAATGACAACCAAGGAAGGGGCTGGAGTAGAACAGTGAAACAGTCTAGGGAGGTCAAATCATGGAAGGCCATGTGTGCAAATGCCAGGAGCCTTAGCAACAAGATGGAAGATCTGGAGGCTGTCATGGTACAGTCAGACCTGGACATTGTGGTCATCACTGAAACCTGGTGTAATGATAACCACGACTGGGAGATGGCCATACCTGGCTACAACATATTCAGAAGAGACAGAGCAGGCAGGAAGGGAGGAGGAGTGGCACTGTATGTGAAAAATGACATAAGGGCCACAGAGATCCAGGAGGAACAAAATGGGGGAGAGATACTGTGGGTTAAACTGAAAGGAAAATGGGGACAGCCATCCGCACAGGTGTGGTCTATAGACCACCAGCCCAGGAGGAAGAAACAGATAGGGAGCTGATGCTAGCCATCCAAAGGATGGCAGACAAGGGTGAGGTAGTACTGGTTGGAGACTTCAATATTCCAGACGTGGACTGGAGCATCCCAGCAGCAGCATCAACTAGGAGCAGATTTATCCTGAACTCCCTTCAGGGTGCCTTCCTCAAGCAACTGGTCATGGAACCAACTCGGCAGAAGGCAATACTGGACCTTGTGCTCACAAACAGGGACAGTGTGATGGGGTAACAGTGGGGGAGCACCTGGGAAACACTGACCACCAGTCACTGTGGTTTGAAATCACAGAAAGAGCAGAACCAGACCACACAAAAACACGTACCCTGGATTTTAGGGGGGCAGACTTTGGGAAAATGGGGAGATACTTGAAAGAGGCATTAAGGGGAATGGGACAGGAATCAGGGGTTGAGAAACAGTGGGCAGTATTTAAAATGGGGATTACAAGAACAACAGAATTATGCATTAAGCAGGTTAGCAAGAGGAAAAGGAAGAGGAAACCATTATGGTTTTCCAAAGAGGTAGCAAAGAAAGTGAAAGCCAAAAAGATTGCATTCAGGCAATACAAAAAGACACAGGCAGAAGGGGATAGGGAGAAGTACCAGGAGAAGCAAACTGAGGCAGGGAGGTCATTAAGGGAAGTCAAAGCTCAGACAGAAGAACACATTGCAAAATCAGTGGGTAGAGGGGACAAAACCTTTTACAGGTACATAAGTGAAAAAAGAAAGACAAAGGGAGGGATAGTGAGACTGAAGGGGGAGGATGGGGGCAGCGTGGAGGATGACAACAGTAAAGCTGACATATTGAACAGGTATTTCTGCTCAGTCTTTACTGAGGAAGAGGAGAGTAATGGGTCTGAAGGAGTACAAGGGGTGAGAATGGTGCAGAAATGGACACAAGTCCCTTTACATGAGAAAGGGTCCTGAAGGAACTGGAAGTAATAAGAGTTGATAAAGCAATGGGTGCACCCTAGGTCCTTAAAGAACTAAGAGAGGTGGTGGCTGAACCTCTGGCTATCCTGTTTAGCCGATCACTGGAAACAGGGAGGTACCCAAAGACTGGAGGACAGCAGATGTAGTCCCTTATACAAAAGTGGGAACAAAGAGGAAGCAGGGAACTACAGACCAGTCAGCCTCACTCGGTAGTGGGGAAGATCATGGAAGCACTACTGAAGGAGAGATTGGTGGAACATCTAGCTGTCAATGGACTACAGGACCCAAGGCAGCATGGTTTCACCAGGGGGAGGTCATGTCAGACCAACCTCATTGAATTTTTTGACTGGGTGACTAGGGAGGTGGATCGGGGAGGGCATTGGACATGGCTTATCTGGACTTCAGCAAGGCCTTTGACACTGTGCCACATAGAAGACTATTACACAAACTGGGGAATATGGGTGTGGGCAGGACAGTAGTGTGGTGGGTAGGTAACTGGCTGGGTGGCAGGACACAGAGGGTGGTGGTAAATGGCTGTCACTCCACAGAGGGAAGAGTGACCAGTGGGGTACCACAGGGATCAGTGCTGGGACCGGTCCTATTCAACATCTTCATCAGTGACATTGCACAGGACCTAGAAGGCAGAATTTCACTGTTCACTGATGACACAAAGCTCTGTAATAGTGTAGACACACCAGAGGGTGTAGACAGAATGAGAAGCGACCTGCAGAAACTTGAAGAATGGTCAGGGGTTGGCAGTTGAAATTCAATGCAAAGAAGTGCAAGATAATGCATATGGGGTACAAAACCCTGACACAATATATCAGTTGGGGGTGAGGATATAGCATGCACCAAGCAGGAAAGGGATCTTGGGGTTGTCATCTTTGATGACCTCAAGGTAGGGAAACAGTGGACAAGGCAGCAGGTAAAGCAAATAGGATGCTGGGATGTAAGGCAGGGGCATCACCAGCAGGAAAAGGGAGGTCATAATTCCGCTATACAAGACACTAGTGAGGCCCCACCTGGAGTACAGTCTACAGTTCTGGAGACCATACCTCATGAAGGACATAGACAGGGTAGAGAAGGTTCAGAGGAGGGCAACAAAGATGGTGCATGGATTGCATCACAAGTCCTATGAAGACAGGTTGAAGGAACTGAACATGTACTCCCTGGAGGAGAGGAGGGAGAGAAGGGATATGACAGAGACATACAAGTATCTTACAGGGAGGAACAGGGTGCAGGAAAACACTATTTTTAAGCGAAAAAGGTGTTCCAGGACTAGATGGCATGGGATGAAGTTGGAGGGAGGACGATTCAGAGGAAACATGAGAAAGAATTTCTTCACAGAATGGGTGGTGGACAAGTGGAACACCCTGCCAGAGGAAGTGGTGGGGGCTGAAACAATCACGGGATTTAAGAATGCATGGGATAGACAAAAAGGAATTCTGGAGGTCAGGGGTAAGGGGCAACAGACTTCTAGGAAAACAAACTGAACTTACAAGCTCAAATGGGCAGACTGGGTGGGCCACAGGCCCTTATCTGCCGACACTGTCTATGTATCTATGTATCTATATCTCAGTAACCATACCAACTGTGGAAAAGATCCCACTGCAGTTGTAATGGAGTCATAACCTGCATGCGTATGCATATGCATATGCATACTTAGTTCATTTAAAGGTGTATTAAGATGAGTTTAGCAAAAAATCTGTATCTTGAACCATTTTTGAGACTTAAGCAATGAAAGGTGCTGCATTCACCACTATGCTATTCTATGGGAAATTTCTCAACTTTGGAATGCCATAACTATGGAATCAGCGCACATTTTAATACCAAACCAGCAAAAGTCACATCTGTGGAATGCCTCTTTTGCACCCTGTAAATTTCAAGGCAAAAGTCCTAACCGTTCCTTTGCAGTAAACTGACAAAGAAACAGCAACCTTTAAAAATCTCTGTTCATGAGCTGTCAAAATTCCCGTTCGCGAGCTGAATCCTTGTTCATGAGGTGTCAAAATCCTTGTACACGAGACACTCCTTGTTCGCGAGATATGGCCATCTGGTCATCATCTCATGAACAAGGATTTTGACAGCTCATGAACAAGATCAGCTCATGAACGGGGGATTTGAGCAACTCATGAACAAAGATTTTGACAGCTCATGAACAAGAATTTATTGACCAGCTGGTCATCCCCTCACAAACAAGTATTTTGACAGCTCATAAACAAGGATTTCTCATAAATGGGGATTTTGACACCTCACAGACAGGGTTTCTGACAGCTCACAAACAAGGAACAAGGAACGTACCTGCTGCCCGCTCTCCTACTTGGCTCACAAGGCTGAACAAACCCTCCTGGGCTGGTACCATGGATTTGGTCCCCTCCACAAGCAACCTGCCCACCCTGGGCAGGGCAAGAAGGCATCTGCTGCCTGCTGTCCTCCTTGGCTCACAAGGTAATGGCTGGTCACTAACCCAGGACAAGGGAAAGGGGATTTTTGAGCTGTCTTCCCTTTTCTAATTGAATACCTGGCACCCATCACTGTGGGACCTGAATGGTTCCAGATGGCGCCAGAGCACTGACATTGGTTTCCTGCCCAGTATTGTAGCCAGTGCTGATATCATTGGACTAGGGTATAAGACTACAGAGAAACAATGACCTTACATTTCTTCTTTTAGCAGCTGTGTAGTGAAGTCCTGATCTTTTTGCTTCACAGTTCATTCAGTTGCACAGTTCTGTGAGCTGGACAGTGCAGATCTGCAACTTACTTGTTCTTTTTTTGTCAGCTGCTCAGTCCTCAGGGCTGCACAGCCTGACTTGAATCTCAACCTGACTTGTATCTTTTGCTGAACTGATCAATCCTTCACTGCACTGTTTTCAGCATTTGCCTAACCTGAACTGGTTTCATAGTGATTTTGTGGCCCACCCACCGCCACCACCTTCCTTTATTAAGTACACTACAGAACTAAGAGACTCGACCACCTCCTACTTGGTTAGACTTCACTTTCCCTCTTAAAGGGAAGGCACCTAAGAACTACATCAAAACACTTAAAGAGGTAGTACCTAGATCCACAATACCAGGATTTCTTTACCTCTTCATTAGAAAAAATTCCACTATTAGCTCCTCCCTTCGGATACAGTGACTGCAGTTATTGTTACAGCACTGCTTATGTAGTATTAAATTCTTGAATTAATCCCTGTGAATTGTTGAAACTGAATTGTAGTGCTGCAAAAACTGCACTCTGCCCACAGCTCCCTCATTAGCTTGTTTTGGCCACTTCCCTGTCTGTCTCTATCCAGTTCCCCTTACTTTCTCCAAACTAACTGCATACTTACTTGGTACTTGGTATGAAAGAACAAAAGAAAGCCAAAGCCCATCGAGACTGTTCCCCACACTATGTGGGCAATTATTTATTTATTTATCCCCTAAACCAGACATCTAATTTGTTTTTAAAGATGGTGACACTCGGTGCCTCTACTAATTCCTGTGGCAAAGTGTTCCATACAATAGAAGCTTTTATTGGAAAAAAGTTTCCCCTTTTGCTGGTTTTATAATTTTTTACCTCAAGCTGTTTATTGTGCAGTTTCAGAACATGTCTCCTTTTGGAGAATATTAGACCACATTTTTCCATTAAATCTGGTGAATTTATTAAATTATAAACCATAAGCATATCACCTCTTAGTCTTCTAGTTTGAAGAGACAAGAGACCAGTATCTTTTAATCTGTTCTGATAATCCAAATTTGTTAATCTTGGAATTATTCTGGTCACTCTCCTTTGAACCTCTTCAAGAATTGCTTTATCTTTTTTTTGATTTGAATTCCAAAAAGGGGAGCTATAGTCTAGATACGGTCTAATGTATGCCCTATACAATGGAATAAGGCATTGTTCAGTGTGGTTAATAAAAGTATGTTTTATTTGCCTCAAAAGTCTATTGGTCATGCAAGCAGTTCTAACACAGTGATCATTTGAAGTAAGTTTATTATTAACATATATACCGAAGTCTTTTTCACAATTTGATGAGTGAAGTGGCAGTTCATTTATATAATATATCATTTTGGGATTGTTTGCACTGAAATGCACTACTAAACATTTGCCTTGATTAAACTGCATATGATTGTCATTTGCCCAGAGTGTTAATTTTTCCAAATCCTCCTTTAATGCAGAAATGTTTTCTTGATTATTAACCCCCACATTTAGTGTCGTCTGCAAATTTAACCATGACATTTTTTTGACCCTGTTTGTAAATCACTAATAAAGATATTAAACAGTGTTGGTCCCAAGACCGACCCCTGTGGCACACCACTTGTCACACTACCCAGATCAGACAAGGTGTCATTGATTCTGACTCTCTGAGGATGATTTGTCAACCAGTTTAAAGTCCAGTTGACAATATCAGGTGACAAACCTAAGTTGTCCATTTTAGTAATGAGTTTTTTCGCGTGAGAGTTTATAGAAAGCTCTACTAAAGTCCAAAAGAATTACAACAGAAGGGATACCCACATCTAGTAGAGTACTTATATTATTGTAAAATGATATCAGGTTAGTGGTACAGGAATACTTGGTAGTAAACCCATGCTGATTTGAATCGTAAATTTCTATTTTTTTACAATCTTACTCTATCAAAGACTTCATTACCCGTTCCATTAGTTTATCAGCCACTGAGGTCAGGCTAACTGGATGATAATTTTGCACAGAACCTCTATTGCCTTTTTTAAATATAGGGGTAACTATTGCTGAACGCCAATCATTTGGTACATTGCTTTCTTGTAAGGATTTATTAAAGATAATTGACAGCGGTATAGAGATATTTATAGAAGTTTCGATCAGAAACCAGGGATGAATACCATCTGGGCCTGGACTAGTATTTTTTTTTTTTTTAATAGCCTGTAAAATGTCAGTTGGATAAAACCTATGATAATCTGCATGGTGAACCTTAGGTGTATTAATAGATGATTTTTGGGAGAAGTATTTATTAAAGAGATTCGAGGTTTCTATACCAGATAAAGGAGAACCATTGGTTATAATGGGACCAATGCTCCTTGATACAGCTTTTTTGCTATTTATATAAGAAAAAAGAGATTTATGACAGTCTTTTGTGTGAGCTAGTTCAAATTCCAGCTTATTTTTTGCCATTTTAATAGAATTTTTTAAAATTTTTAACAGATATTCTATATTTATGCAATAGAGTAGTTTTATATGGAACATAACTATTCTTGAGTTTCCTAAAAAGTTTCATTTTTGCTTTAATCTGATTTTTAATTGTCTTGATAAACCAAGGGGGAACTTTTCCTTTGTTATTAAATTTCCTTTTAGATGGAATAAAAATATTTTCCAAATAATGTACTATGTTTTTAAAAAAGTCCCAAGCTTTTGTTGTGTTGTACAATTAAGATTACATTCCCAGTTTATGCCTTGTAAGTATTTATTGATTTTGGAAAAATTTGCTTTATTATAATTTTTTAATAATTTTATAATACAACGTTTCTAATGACGATGCACCCCCTGTGCTCATTAACTCACCAACTTCTTCTTCTATCAGTACTTGGGAACTGCTGTTGGACCTGCTGCTTACTAACACATGGTACACAGGGTGAAACTTAGTATCTGCTTCCCCATTAGCAGGTTTATTTATTTATTTAGTTTTTGTTGACCGGGTACATGCACTAGAAAAATCCTGCCTATTTTCAGGCACGACCCGGGAGGGGATACAGATGAATGCCAACTGACCTTGAACCAGATTAAGCTGTTGGTGGTATTTTTAGTGAATGAGGGAAATTTGGCCAGGACACCGGGGAAATTCCCCTACTCTTTTCGATAAGTGTCATGGGATCTTTAACATCCACCTGAACTACCACCAATCCAGGCAGATGGGACCTCGGTTTTTAACGTCTCATCTGAAAGACGGCACCTCAGAAGTGCAGCACCCCTCTCATGCTGCACTACAGTGTCAGTACTGGGATATTAACCCAAGTGCCAGATATGGGAAATGAACCCACAGCCCTCTGATCTTCCAGCCTCAGAGGTGAGTGCGCTACCTACTGAGCCACTGATACTGTAAATTATTGACACTGACACTGTAGGTTATACAGCTCCTCCACTAGAGGGTGTATACTTAAGCAAGCATCCTTCACATTCTACTTCCCTACTACAGGCTATTCAGCTGGATACCTGAGGGAGCTTTATTTTAAACATTGCACCTCTTCCCCTTGGTAGCAAAGCAACTCTGTTAAGCTACACTCCCTTGTTGTACTGTACTACCTACCAAAGTCTGCCACCCCACTGCTTCCTTGACTCTAAGGATGTTTCCTCTCCACTCAAATCCTTTTCCCTTCTGTCTTCTCCCCTAACCTTATTTCTTACTCTCTCCCTACCCGCCCCTCCTGCTTTTGCCAGCCCAGGGCCCTATAACTCCAAATCTATCCAAACCCCCTGTATCCAGGCCCCAACTTATATTTATGCTATTACTCCTGCCCCCCCAACTTATTCTGGTCTCATTCTTTCATCATTCCATATGCATCCTTACTAACTTTACCAAATTTCTTTGCTGTTCTCCACCTCCTGCTTCTTCACTATACCACTCCCTTCTACCTCATTCACTGAGCCTCCAAGCCCCATCACTCCAAATCCACGAAGCTTCACTTCCACATCCTAGCTCTACTATTACTCAACTCAGAGACATCCACCCCAACCATGGTCCTGCAACTTTCTTCACCCCTGCCATCTCCCCCACTGCAGCTGCCCATATCCCTACCCCAACAGCCTTCATAAAGGGTTTCCAGATATTACACTTGAACATTCATACCTTCTTCAAAAAAAGACCTCCTGCAAGCCATTGTTGTTGCCCTGAAACCAAACAGTCTAATTATAACAGAGACATAGCTAAAAAGCATGATTCCTGACCACTCAGTCTCCATCCCCAGTACTCCATCCTAAGGCAAGACTGAACAGACGGGGTGGTGGAGTGGGCATGTATAGCCACGTCTTCCCCCAATACTTCCCAGTCTTCTCCTCCTCCAACCCAGCCACCCATGATGCCTTAGCCATCAATGTATCCCTCCTTTTCACACTCCCTATCTTTGTACCCGGTATCTATTGCCATCCAAATGTCCAGACCACTGTCTCCTTTGACCTCCTAACTTTCAATACTTTCCTCTCTCAGTCTGGCAAGCTTTACATCCTTGGCAATCTCAATTTAAATTGGTTGTCCCCAACAACATCTACCAACAGAAATGCTATCAGTGCCATCAACTTCACACAACTAATTACAGAACCCATCCACCCTAATCACAAGACCCCAAACCACTCCCTACTTGATTGGACCCAAACTTCCCACCCCCATAGAATCATCACCTCCGACATCCTTCCAGATGCTCTCAGTGACCACAACCTTGTTTTCCTGGTCAGATAAGTTCACAGCCCTAAAGCCCAACATAAAACCCTAAAAATACAGACTTTTAATACCTACAATTGGAACCTTTCCTGAATAGCCTTGTCCTCTCAGACTCATCCCTCTAGAAAGCACCTCCTCTGCTGATAAAGCCTTAATCTATTTTAAAGATATCTTCCTAGCAAATTGGAATGCCTTCGTACCCCTAAAACAAACAGGGGTTAGATGTCTTCGTCTCCTCTGGATTACCTCTGAATTACTAGCCTGCCACAGAGCCAGAGATCAGGCCTGGAAATGGCACAAAGTCTCTCAGCTTCCAAATGACCATCTTATTTACTGAAAACTCCATAATGCCTGCACCCGGTCTACCATGCTATCCAAAACAGAGTACAGTACTTCAAATCTACCTTTGCAACTAACATCAACTCCCCCTTCAAGTTCTGGAGAGTGGTCCAGGCCCTCTTTGCCCCATCCTGTCCACCCACCCCTATACTTAAGATAAACATCACCCTTATTGCCAATCCAGTTGCAGTAGCTACTGAATTCAACTCCTATTACACCACTTGTGCTGATGAGCTACTACAGTCCCTCCCAAAGTATGCCACTCCCTCTCCCCTTCCTATTGCCTATGAAGACCCCTCTCAGATTCCCCCTTCTACTTTATTTCTGTCTCCCCAAATCACACCCTAAATGTCCTGCTAACAATCAACCCTTCAAAAGGCTTCTCCCCTGATGGCTTGATCCTAAACTACTATCCCAATCTGTCAAGATCTCTGATGCAATTTTCCCATCCCTCATGATAAGAACTGGTGTTCCCATGATCAGTATTAGGCCCTATACTATTCTCTATTTTTCTAAATGATCTCCCATCCACTTGCTCTCTCTTCTCCTCCATTCACATGTACACTGATGATACAGTTTTGTATGCATCTGGCTCCTGCACCACCGAGGTTTCATCCAACTTGCAGCAAGACTTCAACAAAGTTCAGCACTGGTTTGCAAACCACCAACTATCTCTCAACACCAAAAAGCAGTCTCCATGACCTTTGGCACCAGGCAGAGACTTACCAAGTTTGCTCTCTACCCTCCTTCCTCACCCTTGATGGGAATTTACTTGAGGACACATCCTTCTTCATGTATTTAGGTGTCTGGCTGGACTAACACCTGAACTTCTCTGATCATATTGATACCTTTCACAAAAAATTGCATTCCAAGCTTGATGCCTAATTTAGGAACTGTGCTTGCATCCCACCCATGGCTACATAGAAACATAGAATTTGACAGCAGATAAGGACCGTTTGGCCCACCCGATTCTGACCATTTCCCTACCTAATGGATAAGCTGCAGATCCTAGTTAACTAGCAGCCTACTTCTTCCTACCCCACCCCATAGAATTGACTTATGACTGTCCCATGCATGCTTGAATTCCACCACTGATTTTGACTCCACAGCCTCCTCCGGAAGGCCGTTCCATGCATCCAAACCTCTCTGCAAAAATACTTCCTTAAATTACCTCTGAGCTGTCCCCTCTATCTTCAAATTGTGCCTCCTTGTTCTTGCACACCTCTTTTTTCAAAGATGCTACCCTCTTGGACTTTGTTGATTCCCTTGAGGTACTTGAAAGTTTCTATCATGTCCCCCCTCTCCCTCCTTTCCTTGAGGCTATACATATTAAGCTCCTTAAGCCTCTCCTCATATGTCTTCCGGTGCAGACCCTGCACCATTTTAGTTGCCCTCCTCTGGACAGCTTCCATCCTGTCTATGTCATTGCAGAGATTGGGTCTCCAGAACTGCATGCAGTACTCCAGATGGGGTCTCACCAGCTGTCTGTACAGAGGAATAATAACTTCCTGTTTTCTACTGGTGATGCCTCTCCCTATGCATCCCAGTATCCCCCCAGCCCTCCTTGCTGCCCTCTCACATTGCTTGCCCACCTTTAGGTCATCTGATATGACTACCCCCAGGTCCCTTTCCATTTTTGTTGTTGTTAGTATCTCACCCCCCATTGTGTACTCTTCCCCTGGGTTTTTGTTTCCCAGGCACATTACCTTGCACTTCTTAGCATTGAATCTAAGCTGCCATCATTTGACCATTCCTCTAACCTTGCCAAGTCCCTCTCATCCTTTCTACTCCACCTGTGCATCAACTCTGTTGCAGATCTTTGTGTCATCTGCAAAGAGACATACTTTTCTTCCAGTCCTCTGCAATGTCGCTTATAAAGACATTGAAGAGGATTGGTCCTAATACTGAACCCTGCGGTACCCCACTAGTAACCCCCCTTTCTTCAGCATGGACTCCATTTACTCTTACTCTCTGGGTCCTGTTCTCCAGCCAATTCTTTACCCAGGCTGTCATCTTGGGACCCACTCCCAGGCTGGCTAACTTGTATATTAATCTTTTGTGTGGGACTGTGTCAAATGCCTTGCTAAAGTCTAGGTAGGCCATGTCCACAGCCCCTCCCTGATCTACTACGTTGGTCACCCAGTCAAAGAAATCTATCAGATTCATCTGGCATGACCTTCCCACTGTGAATCCATGCTGCCTTGGGTCCTGTGCCCCTCTGGCCTCTAGATACTTGACAATTCTTACCTTCAGAAGTGATTCCATCATTTTCCCTATCACTGAGGTTAAACTAACAGGTCTGTAGTTTCCTGCTTCTGCCTTGCTCCCACTTTTGTGAAGGGGAATCACATCTGCCCTCCTCCAGTCCTCAGGTACCACCCTATCCTCCCATAATTTGTTAAAGAGGGTAGTCAGTGGTGTCACTAGTTCTACCCTTAGTTCTTTTAGAATTCTGGGATGAATCCCATCAGGCCCCATTGCTTTGTCCACCTTCAGTTTTAAGAGTTCTTTCAGAACCCTTTCTTCTGTAAATGGGCTGGTATCAACTTCTGTATCCAGAGTGTTTCTACTGTTTCTTTTAGGTACCTCTCCTCTTCATTTGTAAATACTGAGCAAAATATTTATTTAGTATCTCTGCCTTTTACAGTCACCCTCTGCCCACCCTCCTCCCTTTTATTAAGCCTCACTATCCCTCCCTTGGTCTTCCTTCACTCCCTGATGTACCTATAAAAGGTTTTATCCCCCTTCTTAACTGAGTTGGATATCTTTTCCTTGGTTTGGGCCTTTGCTGTTTTGACTGCCTTCTCAGCTTCCTTTTGCTTTAACTGATACAATTCTCTGTTCTGCTTCTTCTATGATTCCTTGTACTTCCTGAGTGCTTTCTTTTTCTCTTGAACCTTCACTGCCATTTCCTTTGAGAACCATAGTGGCTTCTTACATAATTTTGTTTTGTTTATTTGCTTCACACAAAGGCTTGTTACCTCTGTGATGGCAGTTGTTATTATTCCCCATTGTTCTTCCACCCCTCCTTCCTGCCCATTTGCTAGTGCATTCCTTAGGCACTCACCCATTCTGGCAAAGTCAGTCCTCCTAAAGTTCAGTACTTTTGCCTTTGTATGGCTTGACTCTATTGCTGTGTTTATTGTGGACCATACTGTTCGATGGTCACTAGTTCCCAGACGGCTACCCACTTCTACATCTGTGATCCTCTCTTCATCTCCATTTGAGAGAACCAGGTCTAAGATTGCTCCCTTTCGAGTGGGCTCCAATGCTAGTTGTCTAAAGCATGCCCCCTGTAGGGCAACTAGAATAACTCCACTCTTCAAAGTGGCTGCTGCAACTGCACTCCAGTTAACATCTGGCATATTCAGATCACCCATCAGCAATATCTCCCCTTTTTCTGCCATTCTAAGTATACTTTCTATCATTTCCTTGTCCATTTCCTCCCCCTGAGAAGGGGGTTTGTATACAACCCCTGTGAGGATTGTGGTGCCATTGCCTGTCTCCAAATTTACCCACAGTGCTTCTTCTCCTCCTTGTTTACCCTTTTGTTCTGTTGCTTTGATTCCTTCCCTTATGTAAAGAGCTACTCCTCCTCCTCCTCTTTTACCCTCCCTGTCCCTCCTGTAGATAGTGTATCCTGGTATGTTTACTTCCCAGTCATGGTTTTGTGTGTACCATGTTTCTGTGACTGCCATGATATCCAGATGTTCCTCCTCCATCAAGGCCACTAATTCAGGCATGAGATTGTCTAGAAGATGAGCCTACCTATCTTCAACTACTGTGATGTAGTCTATGACACTGCTCCTTAGTCCTCCCTGGCCAGACTAGATACCATCTTCAAGTCCTTTTGCTGTTTTGCCCTTGATGCCCCCCTCTGAACTCATCATTGTGAACTCTACCATGCCCTATCCTTCCCTTCCCTGACAAACCGATGTCTCTCTCACTGCACAAAATTCACCTCCAAGCACTGGCTGGGTGAACTGCCCTACTATCTCTTCCCTGCCTTTACAACCACTCCCTTCCTTTCCACTCCCAAAGATCTACCCACTCATGAACCCTGGTGGTCCCATGCCACTTCATCCTTATTGGCCAATCGGATTATTCTTATCACCTCCCAAAAATCTGGAATTCACTTTCCTCTCAAATTGACCACTCATCCTCTTGCTACTCCATTAACTCTGCCCTCAAGAACTTCCTTGCCCCTTCCTGTGCCTGCCATGACCCTCCCTAATCCCACCTGCCATTTCCCCAAAGCCCATATTGCCATATGCCTACTCAGCACCACTACTATTTCACTCAGATCATGCTCCTTCTAGTCCCTTACTCTCCCCCCTCCTAAAGTGTTCCTCCCCTTCTTTCTCTACCCTTAATCTATCTCCCTCCTGTGAGCTCAATCACTGCCTTGTGCAGACAGAATCCATAGTGCACAGTGGGCAAAAACACTACCCCCTTTCCCCTATTTCTCCTTTTACTGCACCCCTCAGTCACTGCTAGATCACTGACTTGGGCAGGCAGGTCACCCAGCACACTGGTGGGGTACTACTCCCCCACTATAGTTGACTTCTGCTACACCCTTTTACAACATCCCTCCCCAACACCCCCTCTCTCACATCACTACATATAAATAACTCTCATTGCTTATAACCTGTGTCCTGCCAGTATGGCTGTCCACTGCCCTGCCCAGATAGGGATAACAGGACATTGCTGAATTTCAATTTCCACTCCTCCCCACCTTGGATAACCCCCCACCTAAACTACCTCTCTCGCTCATCACCCTGCCACACTCTACCTCTCCTCTCCTCCTACCCCCTTCCAGTTAACATAGCCTAACATTGGCCTACCCCTACACTCAATTAAGCACTTATAACTTACCTCTATACCCCTCTTATATGCACTTTAGCCCACCCCGTCATCTCTATTTGCCTTGAAAATCATGTTCTGCCCACATCTCTCCTTAAATTTCCTTTCCCCTCTTCTATTCTGCCCTCTTGTAATTTTTCATTCCCTCCTTCCATTCTTCCTGTCTTTACTCCAGTCACTGTAAATCTTGATTATCTATGTTACACTAATGGCTAGCAATTACTATTGTGTCACCTTATCATCTAGTGCTACATACTGTTGCCAAGTTATTATATGTGTTCCAGTGTTACCAATTATTACCAACTGTTGGCAAATTGCTATATGTGTCTTCATATCTACTATAGTTAACTGTTGCATTGTTAGCCAACATGATCCACCTGTAATCCCTCCTGCTCTCATTGTATGCAAGTAAGCAAATTGTATTCCAACATTGTAATATTTCTCTGTATTCTAACCCTTCATTCCCTACTCCCAGGTCACACTGGGAGATAAGCATGCCTTCTGGTAAAACATTTTCAATAAATAAAAAAATAAAAATGATTTTTTTATAATCCTTGTTCATGACATGTCAAACCCCCTGTCATGAGGTGTGTATGTGTGTGTGTATATATATATATATATATATATATATATATATATATATATATAAACTCTATGTCTAGATATCTATATATACATATACATTATGGTAGCAAGGTAGTGCTACCATAGTTAGGGTTGAGTACCCCTTTTAAGGTTAAATGGTGAAATTTTGCACCTTAATAACTTTGCCACTGTTGAATGGATTTGTCTGAAATTTGGCAGGCATGGAGCATAACCATAGATCTTGGACTCTGGCAACTTTTGTACTTGTTGGATATATGGCTGCAGAGTTATTAAGCAACATGTGTGTGTGCAGTTTTTTTTTTTGCACATTCTTTGCTCATGTCTACAGGTCGCACAGTTTACATGACTGGTCTGAAAACTTCTTTGAAAGTGTCATAAATGCACTTTTTAGTGTCGCAAATGGTCCTAGTAGTGTTGCAAATCTGCCATTTTGTTTTCAGTTACTGATCACAGGAATGCTTTGCATTTAAAATTGGGACCATCTAGGGACATAATTCTTTTTGTGTTCACCTATTCGAGCCCTGAGTAAGCTAGCCATGTCTTTATTTTGGGGTTAAACACCCCAGAAATATGTTTTTAAAATTTCTGGAAAAAGTATCGCAAATCATGACACTACTTTTCTAGACAATGGCCAAAATGACAGGAATTCTTTGCCACCCAGCTGCAAAAAAACGGTTTGGTCTTTTGAGCTGACATTTGGAGGGAAGGCAGACAAAATCTCACATATGTGACTTTTGGTAGTTTGGTGACAAAATATTGCATGGATGAAAAGTTAAGGTACTCTGAAGTTGACTTTTTTCCTCTTTACACTTGTGTTTCCATGCTTGTCTGTGTTACCGTTCCCGTGTATGCCACCGTGTGTGTTACCCTTTTCATTTCCATTTGCATTTGCATTACTGTTACCATTTGTGTCTCCGCTACTGTTTGTGTTTGTCTTTCACTTAGCACCACCATGTGCATTACCATTTCTGTTGGCCACCGTCCTTCCATTTTCATTTGCATTTGTCTTTTGTTTTGTGTCATCTTTGTTCTTACTGTTACCATTTGCATTTCCAGTTGTGTTCCCATGTCCATTTGCATTACGGTTTGTGTTTCCATATGTGCTTACATTTGCATTTCTGTTTTCTTTGGCATTATTGTTGCTGTTACCATTACCATTTGTGTTTACAATCGTGGTACCATCACCATGCGCATTACAGTTTGTGTTTCCATACACGCTTGTGATTGTGTTTCTGTTTCTGTTTCCTTTCATGTTATTGTTGCTGTTACAGTTATCATTTGCATTTACAATAGCGATACCATGACCGTATGCATTACCAGTTGCATTTCTATATGTGCTTGCATCTCCATTTGCGTCACTGTTTGCTTTAGCGTCACTTTGCGCCTGTGTTTCTATTAACTCTTGCTTTACAATTTATGTTTGTGTCACCATGTGTGTAACCATTACCGCTTGCATTTGTGTTGCTGTTACCATTACTATTTCACAAAAAAATAACGTGGTGGGAGCATTCCATTCACTATTAATAGTCATTATTCTCAAAAAGAAGAGAAATTAGAAGCAAAAAAAACTCCATTTAATGAATCAGTTAGGGTTGTTCCACAGTGACAAAAGTGAGGAAATTCAGTGTTAGGGTTGAAAACCTCCCTTGCACCCCCTCAATCTGCCCCCCCAACCAGCATTGGGTTGTGCATTGGGGTCATTGGTCCTAACTCTCACCCCATTCTCCTATGCCTTAGCTTGCTCATGCATGTGACGGTGAGGAGTTAGGTTGATGACCAATGCACACCCCAATGTCACTTGGGGGTGGGCTGAGGCCAAGGGGTTTTCAACCCTAACACCAAATGTCCTCATTTTTGTCATTGTGGAACAACCCTAACTGATGCATTAAATGGAGATTTTTTTGCCTCTAATATATATATATTCTTTGCAAAAACTTCATTAATGCATCAGTTAGGGTTGTTTCCACACTGATAAAAGTGTGGAAATTCCACATTAGGGTTACCACCCCTACCACCCCACCACCAATCTCCCACACTCCACACACCAACAGGCATCGGGCATGCATTGGAGTCTTTGGCCTAACTATCACTCCATTCCATGTGTGAAGAAGCTTTGGTGGTGCAGTATAGGAGAATGGGGTGTGAGTTAGGCATGACCACCCCAGTGCACACCCCAGTGCCTGTTGGTGTGTGGAGGGTGGAGGGTGGAGGGTTGGTGGTGGTGTGGTGGGGTGGTAACCCTAACATGGAATTTCCACAATTTTGTCACTGTGTAAACAACTCTAACTTATGCATTAATAAAGTTTTTGTGGAGAATTTCCTTTCTTTTTTGAAAACTGTAATGTAAGTAGTAAATGGATTGTGTTGGTGGGAGTGCAGGACCCTCCGGGCCCCGTGCTCCCACCAAGCTGAGCAGTTATGCATAATGATATGTGTTTGTGGGAGCATGGGCCTTCTGGGCTCTGCACTCCTCTCACAGATAAGTATGAAGCCATACAGCAGCCTTATAAGACAAGGAGGCCTTGTAACACTAATTTGCCCATATCTCGAGAACTGTAGCAGCTAGGAAAGAAATTCAAATGTTGGTGAAATCATGACAATGAACACTGCTCGAGACCTAATTAAACACATCCCAATCTCACATAATTTCTGAGATACAGGCACCAAAATGCAATGTGAGTGCTAAGTCTGAGGGCATAATAGTGGGCCACAACCATGAAAATGAGCAATTGGAACACTAATTCACAAATATCTCAAGAACTGTACAAGCTGGAAAAATTACAATTTTATGGGTTTCATGGCTTTCCAACCTTCTTCTGACCTTAGTCCCCTTTCAGGAGGGACTAATAAATGTTTGCAATGAAAAGTCTGTATCTCTAACCATTTTCAAGATACGAGCCCCAAAAGGCGTCACGGGTGCCACAGTGTTATCCTATGGGGAAATTTCTGAACTTCAGAATGCTGTAACTGTGGCTGTGTTCAATGTTTTCATACCAAACCACAAAAAGGCACATCTGTAACAGTAGGGCTTGCCACATCGAAAATTTCAGGCCAAAGTACTGCAGTTATTTTTTTTTTATGATCGCAATTATTTGCGCAGCAACATAAAATGTTTCTGTGAACAAAAAATGGCAAAATGGTGAAGAAAATTTGAAAAACACATTTCCAGACCAGCTGGTGAAAAACTAATGCCAGATTCCTGTTCCTCAGGGCCTGATTAGGTAAATACAAGTGTTGGTGTTTCACTAACTGAACTATTTTTTGAATTATGATTTTTTTCTTTTTTGCTAACTGAAAACAAGGTGTCAGCAGCATGAAAACAATTTCAGACAGCTCAACATAAAAAAATATGATCCCAAAATTTTTTTGCAGTGCACATATAAATTTTCCCATAGGTTATAATGGGACAGAAAATAACACAATAGCTTTTGAATGGAGCAATATTGTTTTACCAAATCTTCAAAAGGCACCAGTGCTAGCCAGGACAAATGTAAACAACCCACTCTGAACCCGCTCAAATGCATTCTTCAGTGGATTATGGATGGACAAAGAAATCACAGTTTTGGGGATTTTTCACTTTTTGTGCATGCTATGATTCTGCAATTGTACATCTGACTGACACAAAAATGTCCAGATCTGGAGATATATGGCAGATCTTTCTACATTCCACATTTCTGGCAAATCGGACAAATGGTTCAAAAGTTATTAAAGTGCAAACTTTGAGGTTTAACGTAGAATTGGCTAATCAACCCTAACTATAGTGGCACTATGGAGCTTTTTGTCATGAATTTCCCTTCTTTTTCCCACACTCCCTCCATGCTTCCTATTTGTGTGTAATGGTAATTCTAATAGTAATGGTAATGGCAAAGGTAATCCTAATGGAACATTAATGCAAACAGTAATGCCAACGCTAACGGTAATGGTAACAGTAACAAGAACAGTAAGGGTAATGAAAATGCACATGAAAATAGTAACACAAATGTCTACAAAAATGAAATGGTAACTCAAATGCAAGCAGAAATGGTAATGCCAATGATGACGTGAAAGGAAACAGTAACGCAAATGGTAATGCAAGTGCAAGCATAAAAGTCAATGAAAACGGTAACATAAATGGTAATGGAAAACGCAAGAGCAAACCTGAGAACAAACACAGATGGTAATGCAAATGACAATGAAACTAAAATGGTAATGCAAACGGAAACACGAAAGCAAGCGCAAATAGAAATGCAAATGGTAAATGCACGCGGTGGCGTAAACAAAAACGCCCATGAAAACGGTACCCGAAATGCAAACAGTATTGGTAAAGCAAGCACAAACAGTAACGCCAATGGTGACTCAAAAAGGAAACAGCAATGTTAAAGGTAACGCAAACTTAAGCGCAAATGGTAATGCACATGATGCAAACAGAAATGATTATGCAAACGATAATGGAAATGCAAGTGCAATTGTAAATGCAAACAGTAATGGAAATGCAAACAGTAACGTTAATACAAATGGAAATGCAAACACAAATGTAAACAGTAGTGGCAACGCAAGGCAGAAGGAAACAGAAACGCAAGTGACAACATAAATGCAAGCCAAATACAAATGTTAACGGTAATGAAATTGCAATGGTAACAAAAACACTAACGGTAATGGTAATGCAAATGGAAACGCAAATGCGAATGCTAATAGTAATGGCAATGGTGATGCCAAAGGAAACAGTAACGCAAATGCAAATGCAAATGAAAATGCAGTCACAAATGGTAACGCACATGGTGATGCAAAAGGAAACACTAATGCAAACTATAACGGGAACACAAGCGGAAATGAGAACTCAGATGCTAACGGTAAAAGTAACACAAACACACATGTGAACAGAAATGATTACGCAAATGGTAGCAGAAAAACAAGTGCAAACATAAATGCAAACAGTAATAGTAATGCAAACAGTAATGGAAATGCAAACGATATCGGTAATACAAACGAAATGCAAATGCAATCAGTAACGGCAACGGCAAGGCCCAAGGAATCAGTAACACAGGCGACAATGTAAATGGAAGCACAAATGCAAATGCTAATGGTAACAAATATGCAAATGCAAATGGTAACGTAAATGGTAATGAAAACACCAATGGTAACAGTAACGCAAATGGAAACACGAATGAAAATGCAACCGCAAATGGTAATGTACACAGTGATGCAAAAGGAAATGCTAATGCAAACTGTAACAGGAACACAAGCGGACAGATGAACGCAAATGCTAATGGTAAAAGTAATGCAAACGCACATGCTTTGTATCCCAAAAAGATGCATTGAGAAGCACAGTGAATACAAAGAATGTGGGTACAATAATGGCCTTCGGACAAGAAAATTAATACTTGGAATACTAAATTGCTTATATCTCAGGAACCTTATGATGTAAAAAAAAGTAAACTCTCATATTATTTAGGACTTTCCAGGCTAGTTTTTCTCTTAGCCCCCCAGTGGGGGCTTAAGAATTTTTGTGACAAAAAGTTCATAGCTCTAACCGTTTTCGAGATACGATGGATGCCATACTGTTCTCCTATGGGAAAAATCATCAACTTCAGAGTGCTGTAACTTTGTAGTCCTATTATATATTGCCACCAAACCACCAAAAGGCACATATGTGTGATGTTGGCCTTCTTCCCTGCAAAATTCAACCCATAAGATGAAACTGTTGTTTTGCAGCAGGGTGGCAAAGATTTCCTATTGTTTTGGGCATAGTGTTACAGAGTACTTTCACAAATCACGACACTTTTGCAAAAAAAAAAAATCACGAAAGGGTAGCATATGTGAAAGAACTTGATGACACTACTTTTTACAAAAATTTTAAAAACGTATGTCTGGGGTGTTTTACCCCCCCCCCAAAAGAAAAAGACATGGGGAGCATCCTCAGGGCTCGACTTGGTGAACACAACCTGAATTGTGTCCCTAGAGGGTCCCAAATTTAAATGCCAAGCATTTCTCTAACCACCAACTGGAAAAAAAATGGCTGAATCACAAAAGTAAAAGGGTAATTTGTGACACCAAAAACTGTATTTGCGACACTTTCGCATATTTTGTCAACTTTTCCCTTAGAATATAATGCATACCTCTCAACCTCCAAGGCTGCAAATCAGGGACAAATGCTCAAAATTAGGGACACCATTTTTTGTGCCACGTAAAGCGCTGAGTCACAGTGTTCACATCTTTCAAATGCGTGAAATTAAAAGTTATTGAATACTACATTAAGAATACAACATAGAGCATGACAGTTTTACTTTTAAAACTTTATTTTGGGCTGTTTATAGGGCAGTATTAAATACATTTAATTATGTATTACAACAAATAGATTAAATGAAAACCTGCATACCTATATACAGTATTGTACATGCTATCTAATCTATGCACGTAACTAAAATTGAAAACCTTCACACATTTTACTTATCATTTGTACCCTAAACTAAAAATGAAAACCATGCTACCATAGTTTATACCAAAAACAAACATGCAATATTTTATCTCATCTATATTAAAAAAGAAACATCCACACTCACAATATTTTACATATCTACTCTATATCATATACATGCTGTTGTATATTAAAAATGAAAATCATGCTATCCACTACAAATTTAAACATATGTACCTATACACAAAAAGTTGGTTTGGAAAAGAGTCTCATTTGTCTTTTGCTGCAAGGTGCTCTCAGTTGTAAAGCATAGTTGCTTTCCCTGCAGCCTCTAAGACTCCCTTCATATGAGTTACCTCATAGCAGTGTCGTTCTTTGTTCATTTTTATAGCGATAATAGAGTTCAAAGTCTTTACATTCAATGATTGTCTTAACTCAGTCTTCACTTTTTGCACCATACTGAAGGCCCACTCTGGCTCCGCATTGGAGTGAGGGAGGCATAAGATTATCTCCATCAGACGCCTGAATGGGGGCAGATCATCACCGCTGGTGCATAGCTGAGAGAGCATCATGCCCCGATACTTTAGAGCAGAACTGTTCATTTCAAAGGCCTGGGCAGATCCAGTTTCTGCAAAGTGGCATGTCCCAAACTCATCCCAAAGCTGGTCACACTCAAAGTGTGTACTGCATACACCAAGTTCCTAGGCAAGGTTCACCACAGCGCTTCCACCTACGTGTAGTTTTAGTGATGGGTTCCACAACGTGGAAACCTGCTTCAGGACATTGCATTTCAGTGGGAGCTTTGTTAACATTTTTTGCAGCACAGCACAGTAAAATGATTTGGCCTTTTTACAAATACTTAGTTCCACTGATGTCCCTACCATATCATCATTGCTTGCAATGAATTCTTGCACTTCAGGGCCAACATGTACATCTTTTAGTGGAAGAAAGTTTACCTCGCTCTTTAGGTCCAAAACACCTTCTTTGTACAAGGCGACTGCAGCCTGAGGTTGCAAAACCCTGCTGGCATACAACTGTATGACTTTGCTGATGTCACCCTGCAGAGTCATCAGCTGGCTCTCCCTGCTCTGCAGTTTCTTATTAAAATTGCACAGTGGCTCAAGGGCAAATTTTAGAAAAAGGAAGGTCATTAGAACTTCTTGGTTGCCCAGGCGGTCACATATTAGTTTGACTTTGGCACCTCTGGGTTCAACAGACCTAAAATAAGACAGCAGAGTGGGCCACATATCAGTTATTCGTTTAACAACTTTATTCAAACTGTGCCATCTTTTGGGTGCATGTTTAATGATTTTTAATAGGTCAATATCAACAAAGAGAGCAAACTCTTTCAGCTGCCTTTGCTGTAATGAGCTGGAAGAGAAATGGCAATAAAAGTCAGAAATTAGTTCCTCAACAGGCGAGGACAAGGCCTTGACCCCTGGTTTGGAGCAAAGGTCCAACAGATGGAACAAGCATCCCATATTTATGAGGTTTGGGTACACCTGCTTTAACCTTGAAAACACAGAGTTGTTTTTTTCCAATCATTGCTGCAGCATTGTCAGATGAAAATGCCACCAGGTTTGTTACAGAGATGTCCAGCTGCTCCAGAGTTTTCATCATGCAGTCAAATACTGCTTGTCCAGTCCCTGAAGTGCATGCTGGCATGTCAAGAAACTGTATGACATTTTCTCCCTGTCGAATGTCATAGCAACCTGCAAGGATGACCAGAAGTTTCTCATCCTCTATGTCCGTGCTTTGGTCAACATACAGGCAAAATGGCACTTGACGGCAATGGGAAGCTGCAGTCTCCTGGTAGCTGGGACCAAGCACATCACTGGCAATACAGGTGGAGTTGGTTGCTCCACAGCTCATCTTCTTGACTACCTCTGGATCTGTGCAGTACTTCTTCATAAATTTCAGGAGGTTGTCTGCACAAGGAAATGACAAGTTGTGCTCCGCCAGCATGTTCACAAATGCCATCTCTGCCTCCAAAACTTTTGAGGTAGTCTGTGCTTGGAAGAATTGGGTCAGCTTCTTCCCTTCCGCATGCTTCCTACTCTGGAGATCTTTCTGCGAAGATCTGTGTCTCTGTATATCTTTTCGTCCTCCATGGCTGATGCTGATATCACATCCACAGGACTTGCAGTACACATACAGTGGCCCTTTCTTGCTCTGTGCGATCCACTCAAAGGAAGTCTTCCAGGAACTTTGGAACACTGAATTCCTCTTCTTCTTGGTTGGTGTGGAGTTACCACTGGCACTGCAGTCTTCTCGCATTTGAAGCATCTGTTCACAGTCCATCTCCTATTGAGGATGGCAATCAAGAAAAAAATGTAACACTGACTTCAGGCTAGATGGACGGGTGGTCCATGACATTTCTTTGGCAGAGGCAGAGAGGTAGAGCAGCATCAGTTCTAGATCGCTGGATAACACCTTCAGTGTCCACCTCTGAGATGCAATACCAAGTATACCTAAGCAGTAGTTAATGAGTCCAAATCAAGCCTAAGCTGTCCCCATTATTTATATATTTTTTTTACATATGTCCTACAAATTCTACTAGGTGCACATAATGAGCTGCTAATGTATCCTCATCTGTATGCGTGTTTAGTTAGCTGAATCACACTTCTGTAAAAATCTTCCTGCCAGAGCTAGCTTAATGGTTAGGGTCATGAACCACACTTTTGTAAAAGTTCTCCTGCCAAGTCTGAAACCAGTTTAAGCATGCTATTTTAAAAGTCCTCCCACCAGGTCTGAAACCTCTAGACTTTGTCAACCACAGCATAAGGCAGACAAAACAAACAATATACACAGGGCCCCTGATGTTCTGCGGCAGAATTTTCTGATTTCTGTGTCAGGGCTCCTTTACTTCTGCGGCAGCATTTTCTGATTTCTACGGCATGATTTATTAATTTCTCTGGCAGAATGCAGTCCTGTCATTGGCTAAATATGATGTGATGTCATCGATGACATCATATGCTGAGCATAGAGGAGGGACTTCAGGATAAACGAGATGAAAAAGAAAGCCTGACACTATGGAAAAACAGTTTATTTATATGAACATTCACCAAAAACAATTAATTCTGCGGCACTATATATATTCTGCAGCATGATGCAAATTCTGCTGCAAATTCCACAACCGCAGAACCGCAGAATTCCAGGGGCCTTGAATATACATTTGTATTTTAACCAGTGCCCACAGAGGAGGGCTTTGTCTTAGCGGCACTGCTTTTAACCAATGCTCCCCTACCCAGTTCACAATCACAGGGCCTGAGTGAGAGTTCCCTCCTCTACTCTTGGCCTGGCCAATATATTACATTTGAAAAGATATGCTGTACTGTGGAGTCAACAGGCTTAATATACATATAGGTGTGTGTGTGTGTGTACACACACACACACACACACACACACACTCTCTCTCTCCTTTCAGCCTGATGATATCTGTTTTCAGATGTAGTATGTGGAAATAGTTAAACATAAGAAAATCAAACAGTCTGTATTTTTGTCTATTGCTACTAAGTAGCTGGATGGTGTTGTGACAACTCCATTCAGACAGTAGCAATAGGCAGAAATACAGACATTTTCCCTTCTGATTGTTTTTTGTCCAGTAGGAATTTTAGGATTTGTATTTTTTATACAGTAAATAGGGTCAATTTTACATTAAATAAACAAACATGCCCAGTTTGATAGTGACAGTGCAAAAATAAAAAATAAAAGGAAAGTTACTAGTTTAGAGGATGGATACAAATTTAAGTTATAGTATCCCCAAGCTGATCCCCAGCCAGTCCAGCCACTTTTGCTGTCAATGTGAAAAGTTCTCCTTGGAATGTCAACAATTTTCTATGGTTGTGCTTCATGCCAGTAGATGCACATACTGGCCCAGATATTCAAAAGGGTTGCACATGGCACAACAGTGTTGAGCCATGTGCAACCCACTGATGCGCCCCGGTGTGATATTCAAAAGGGAAAAATGTGCGGCATAAATCCCGATGCACCGGAGTGCATCAGTAATGTATGCAGGCACACGTAGGGGGGCATGCCCATGCATATCCTGCACAGCCCGATATTCAGCCCAGGATGTGCAGAGCCATGCATGCACAACCCCTACCTGTGCCAGCACAAAGTTGATCCAAAAAAAAGGAACAACTAATGGCCACCCACAGGTGAGCTGCCGCATTGCAGGCGCAACATGGCAGCTGCCACCTGTGGGTGGCCACCCAAGCTCCCACTGCTCCTGGCAGCCCCCCCATGCCTGATCGCAGGCATCTGTATAAAAAGTAGAATTCTGTCCAATATCCCTGGTGGTCCAGTGGACCGCTGTCTGCCTGATTGTGGGCATATGTATAAATAAATTAAAAATTCCAATATCCCTGGTGGTCCAGTGGACCACTGTCTGCCCGATCGCAGGCATATGTATAAAGAAATAAATAATTCCAATATCCCTGGTGGTCTAGCGGTACCCCCCTCCCCATCCGCCCACTGAGCCCCACCGCCCCACTCCCCTCAGTCAGCCGGCGGGCAGCAGCACCCCACATCACACATTGAGATGGGTTCCGGTGAGAGTGGGTGATGCCCTTTCTTGATTAGTGTACTGTTGCTGGCAACAGTTCTAGGTGGGAAACGTTGAGGTTGGAGGATTTTCTTCTGCAGGATGTGGCGGGGAACATTGAGGTCAGATGAACTTGGCTGCAAGTGAGGAGGCTGGTGGCTGGAGGTTTTCTGAAGCCATGATGATGTAGCCTGATATCATCACGGCTTCAAAAACCTCTCGGCAAATCAGCTTCCTCCATTTACCATCTCCAATTCATAAATATATATATATATATATATATTCTGTGCAAAAAACTGCGTTAATGCATCATTTAAGGTTAAACACAAAGTCAGAAAATGAAAATCTTTAGGCTGTCCTCCTTCAAAACTGTCCCACCTTATCCTCAAGATTGACAGCTGACGGGAATTCATTGGGTTAGTGCCTAAATGTCACCCCATTCCATCTGAAATTACATCTCACAAGTGACAGTAAATAAGAATGATGTGACATTTAGACCTCACAACCCCAATGACACACCCTATCAGCTGCCAATCTTGGGATGATGGGCGGGTCTGGGGAGAGGAGCAACCCTAAAGATTTTTCATTTCCTGACTTTTGTGTTTTAACCCTAAATGATGCACTAACACAGTTTTTTGCATAGAATTTCCTTACTTTTCAGAAAGAATAAAAAACTAAGAACTTGTGGAAGTTGGTGGGACTGTGGGCTCTTCGGGCCCTGTGCTCCCCCCAACATGTGGAAGGTGGTGGGTATGCAGGTCCTTTGGGTTCTGCACTCTCACCAACTTGTAAATGTAACACCGTAATTCACATCTATGGGACATACCGAGAGCCCCCTCAGAATTTCAGTGCAAAAGACCAAACCATCTCTGAGATATAACAAGCTAAAGTTTTACATTTTCATTCATCAGAGTTACAGAATTCCACACCTGTTAACATTTTACAGGCACAACGACTGACTACTACATCCATGACACTATGGCTGGGTACTCTATCAATTTCAAGCCACCAGCATAATGCAAAACACTGTCCGCCACACGTAAATTGCGTCATGCAATATCTCTGCAAAACAAAATCTTCTTTGACATGTAAACACTGTAGTTCACATCTACAGGACATGCTGAGAACACCCTCCAAGTTTCAAGTAAAAAGACCAAACCATTTCCGAGATATTTAAACTTAAAGATTGGTGAAATTGCTCTATCTAATGCATTATAAAATCTGGCCATCTTGTTCCTATCTTGTGATCAAAGATGGCGATTAAACCATCTCATGATCAAAGAATTTGCAGGCTCACGATCAAAGAATAAAAAATGCTGGAAATAAAAAATTTGAAGGAATTCCAGGAAACCACCACCAGGGTTCAACAGAACGAAACCCCCTGAGCAAAACCCACCCTTATTTGTCTTCCTAGGGCAGCTCTGAGCTGAGAAATTTGATTTTTTTTAATTTGGCCATCTCATCCCTTGCTCATGATGCAGGATCACAATCAAAGGATCTCACAATCAAAGAATTTGCAGGCTCATGATCAAAGAATAAAAAATGCTGTAATTTAAAAATTAGAAGGAATTGTGGCAAACCACCACTATGGTTCAACAGAACAAAGGCCCCTGAGCAAAAACCACCCTCATTTGACTTCCTAGAGCACACCTGGGCTGAGAAAATAGATTTTTCATTTGGTCATCTCATCCTTCCTCACGAAGCATGATCACGATCAAAGAATCTCATGATCAAAGGATAAAAATGGTGAAACACAAGTTTTTGACTGATTTGTATGAAACCAGCACCATGCATCGATAGAACGAAGCCCCCTGAGCAAAACCCACCTTCATTTGTGTTCCTAGCCCACCCCTAAGCTGAGATAATTGTGTTTTTAGGTCACAATGCAATAATTTTAAGGACATTGTAGGGAATGACTTTTAAGATACTGTTCCATGCCCCTTCTTCGTGATATTTAAAAACATGAAACTTGTTTTGCTCATATTATTCAAATGCTTATTAAGATCAAAGAATAAATTCTACTTGAATTCATATATTAAGAAGAAAATACATGAATGAAAAGTTTTCATGGCCAGTGCAGGAATGTATCACCCACCACTGGCACCTCTTGAAGAACACCAGTGGCCTAATTGAGTCTTCAAACACTGGTGTGCCATTCTGTAACATCATTGGTTAGCATGTATTTTCCCTAATTGCTGTGTAATGTAGTTTGGGAAGATGGACATGGCATTTCAGAAGTAAAACTGCATCATGATAAAATGGAGTAAAGTGATACATCAGAGATGCAGACAGCACTGGCACTCACCAAACTGGCATCTGCATCAGCAATCCTCATAAACCAGCTGTGGCACAGACAGGTATATGTACACTGCCCACATGTCAAATGAGCATTTGAAGCTCCACTCCTGATTCTGTTAGTGCAGGTTATCTGCTAGGTTAGGTGTATGCCTGAAGAGGCCATTAGTCTTTGTCTACACTCCTGACACTGTCTATTACTTTTCATTTCTTTATTAAACAAAACAGTAGGATGGCTGTTAGCTGTTGTCTCACACATTTGTCAGGTCCTGCTGCTTGCACCCAGGAGGATCAAAGCAGTAGACAATAAACAGCAGCTTCAGATAGTAGTACAGAGATTAATGGAATTGTGGTTTTCAAAGAATTTCTGTTTGATCAATGTTTCCACAGGCTGCAAGGCATTTCAAATGTGTTTCACTCTGTCTAAGGAGGTTATTACCTTGCCCAATATGTACTATCATTAAAAAACAGAGGCATTGCTAATGCATTTATAAATTATCACCCTATATGACCACGGTACTTTGATTTACAGGTCAGGCTTCAGGAGAAAGCCCCCCCCCAGAGTGCAATACAATACCATATGCAAACCAAAAAACAAACAATAAAATTATAGCAATATTACACCCACTCCACAATATTTGGTCTGCGGCACCATCTTGGACATGTCTCTGCTGGTGTGACTGACCTCATGGTCCCCTCAAGTGTTGTCAGGCAGGGTTGATAGATTTTAAGTTGTATGGAATCTGTTTTACAGTATAATGTTTTATGCTGCCTTTACCAGTTGCTTTAAGACTGTATATATGTTCAACAGAACGAAGCCCCTTGAGCAAAACCCACCCTCATTTGTCTTCCTAGGGCACCCCTGGGCTGAGAAATTAGATTTTTTAATACAGCCATCTCGCCTATCACTCACGATGCATGATCACGATCAAAGAATCTCACAATCAAAGAATTTGCAGGCTCGCAATCAAAGAAATTGCATGATCATGACCAAAGAATAAAAAATGGTGAAACGTGAGTTTTTGACCAATTTAAATGAAACCAGCACCATGCCTCTATAGAATGAATTCCCCTAAGCAAAGCCCACCCTCACTTGTGTCCCTAGCCCACCCCTGAGCTGAGATAATTGTGTTTTTAGGTCACAATGCAAGATCGCGATCATAGAATTTGCAGGCTCGTGATCAAAGATCGCTAGTGAGCTGCGATCAAAGGTTTTAAAAACTTCTAACTCTATTTTTTGACCATTTTGGATTAAACCAAAGGCATGGCTCGATAGATCAGAGCCCCCTGAGTAAAACCCATCCAACATTTACTTCAGGAGAGACCCCTGAGCTGAGATATTTGTGTTTTTATGATCGGAAATCTAAAAACAAGATTGCTTACCTCACGGTCAAAGAATTCTCAGTGACAAAGATTCTTGAACCGCAAGGCTGCAAATTATTTGACTGCTAGGTGGGATGAAATGGCCAGAACCCCATTCTTTGTTCGCAAAACATACATATAAATGTTCCCATTGACTTATAATGGGAACTTGAAAGTGACATAACCTTTGAATGCCTTAATATTTTTTCACCAATCAAAAAGCGGCATGTGTGGCCACCAAAGCTCTTTCAAATGAGCCATCTTGTAGAGTGGCATGCCACATGACGGCTGCACAGGATCATGTATAGAATCCCAAAAGCTGCCACCCAAAATGGATAATTTTGCATTTTTCAGCGTTTTCATGCACAAAGACCATAAGTCTGACCGAAACAAAATTTGGCAGATCAAGAGATATACCATGCCTCACTGTGCATACCAAATTTCAGTCAAATCCATTGAACGGGTCTAAAGTTATCAATGCACAAAATGTTGACTTTAACATAGAAGTGACATCTCAACCCTAAATATAGTGGCGTGACCGCGCCACTATAATATATAGTTATGGTTGAGTAGGCAGTTTAATGTTAAATTCCAAATTTTGCACTTTAATAACTTTGTAACCTTTCAACAGAATTGCACAACATTTGGTATGTGCAGTCCTCTGGGGAGGCCTCTTAACTTGGCAAGTTTCATTTTGATTGGATGTGTGCATTGTGCACAGCGTATAGTGAACTAGTGTGTTTTTCCTTTTTTTTCACCCATTTTTGCTGATTTTTCCTCATTGCACTGCAGCCACATCATTTGGAATTTTGGCCTGAAATTATCACAGTAGAAAGAGCCAGCATTGGTTTGGTGAAAAAAATATTAATCCATTCCAAGGTTATTCAATTATGGAATTTTGGGTTCTGAGCATGTTCAGTTCAGTCTTTTGGATAGCTGCACAGCCTCAAACAAGGATTTGATCTTATGAATGGGGATTTTGACAGCTGAAGAACAGGGATTCATTAAGTCCCTGTTCATATGAAAAAAATCCCTGTTCGTAAGCCACCATCTTGTTTTCATTTTTTACAAAACACAAAATGTGTAACTTGCCCAATGGATGTCTTCTGTGGAGATTGAAGTATGGGTTTTGTTCAGGGTGACGCCCTCTACAAACCCATGGCTTTGGTTCTGTTTACATTTCTCAAAAAAATGGCCATTTTTTTATTTTGAAAATCTTTGTTTGTGACTCGCTTCCAATCCTTGCTCATGAGGTGTCAAAATCCCTGTTCATGAATTGATTCTTGCTTGTGAGCTGACAATATCATTGTTCGTGAGATGATGACTAGATTGCCCTATCTCATGAGCAGGGATTTCTCACAAACAAGGATTCTGACACCTCACGAACAGGGATTTGACTCACAAACAGGGATTTTGACACCTCACAAACATGGATTATAAAACAAATCCTTGTTCGTGAGCTGACAAAATCCCTGTTTGTGAGATGGTGACCAGATGGCCATAAAATTCTTGTTCATGAGCAGTCAAAATCCATCTTTGTGAGGTGTCAAAATCCTTGTTCATGAGCCAATCTCTGTTCATGAACTGTCAAAATCCTTGTTCATGAGACGATGACCAGATGGTCTTACCTCATGAGCAGGGATTTCTCACAAACAGGGATTTTGACACCTAATGAACAAGGATTCGGCTCGAGGCCAGGGATTTTGACAGCTCATGAACAGGATTTTTTTTAATGTTGCTGTTTCTTTGCCAGTTCAGTGCAAGGAAATGGTTAGGACTTTTGGCTTGAAAATTTGCAGTGTACAAAGGGGGCATCCCACAGATGTGATATATGCTGGTTTGGTATAAACATATGCATCGGTTCAATAGTTATGGCATTCTGAAGTTGGGGAAATTTCCCATAGCATAACACTGTGGTGAACACGGTGCCTTTCGGTGCCTATATCTCGAAAACTGTTTGAAATACAGTTGTTATGCTAAAGACAGCTTAAAAGGTGTACTAAGCAGCCATGCAGGTTGGGAAGGAGGGGAAATTGTTTAACCAGGAAAGGCACACTAAGCTGGAGCTTGTTTCCAGGTGTGACCTGGGAGCACAACAAAGTTAAGTGACTTGCTCAGGGTCACACAGTATGGAAGTGAAAGCTGTGGGATTCACACCCAGGTCTGGTCTGCTGGATGTCACCAGATTGCAGCTCAGAGCCTTAGACCACTGTGCTATACTGCCTCCTTAGCAGTCCATGATTACAACTGCAGTGGAATTTTTTCCAAGGTTGCTATAGTTACTGAGATATTGTGCCATTTGCAGCATAAGAGTTACTTGGAATGTGTCTATGCCTGTGCTGCATCTCTACAACTACAGGTAGGTGGGAGTGCAGGGCCCTGTCATATGGATGCCATTATGCAGTAATGGTACTCCAGGGCCATCCATTATGCAATACTGGGAGCACAGGGCCTTGCGCTCCCACAGGGAAATTACAGTTCATTATGAAATAACTTATACCAAGTGCCAGCCCTTGCATTCCCAAAATCATATGGGATAACATTGCACCCCCACCTCATCCCCAGCCTCCACAGACCAACTGGTGGTGGGGTGTGAGTCGGGGTAATTGGGCCTAAATCTCACCCCATTCCCTATACTGTACAGTGTCAGCTTTCTTACACAAGGAATGGGGTGAGGGTTAGGGTTGATGACCTTAAGGCACACCCTGTCACCTATTGGTCTGTGGGGGGTGGGGGTGGGGTGGTAAGGTGGGGGGTGTTAAGATTTCAACCCCAATGCCTCATTTCCCCTTATTTTGTCACTTTAACCCTAACCGATGCATTAATAAATGTTTTTGAAATGAATATATACACACACATATATATATATATATATATCCACTGCAAAAAAAAGTTGTTAGTGTATCAGTTAGTAAAGCGACAAAAGCAGGGAAATGCAGTGTTAGGGTTTCCAACCCTAACACCGCACTCCTACCATGCACACACTGATAGATGTCAGGGGTGTGCCTTGGGGTTGTTGGCCCTAACACTCACCCCATTCCATAAGTAAATAAGCTGAGATGGGTACAGTATAGGAGAATGGGTTGAGAATTAGGGTCTATGACTCCAAGGCACCCCCCGACACCTGTCAGTGTCTGCAGAGTTGGCATGCAATGTTAATGTTGGAAACCCTAACACTACATTTCTCTGCTTTTGTCACTTTACTAACAACCCTAACTGATGCATTAACAATGTTTTTGCAATGAATTTCCTTACTTTTTCAGTTAGATACTTGTATCCTTATTTGCCAGTGGGAGTGCAGGGCACCCTCCATAGCTGTCCTTATGTCACAGTGGGACACAGGGCCCTTATTTTACTGTGTGAGCTCAGGGTCCTTGGGACTCCATGCACCCATCCCTCCATAGATGCATGGCCAAATTATCAGCATAGCCATCTTATTACCCCAGCACATTTACCCATTAGAGAAAATTTTCAAATCCCCACCAAAACATAATTCTATGCAATTGCAACACCATTCCACCTCACAGGTGTGAAAACACATTTTGGGCAGGACTTGAAAAATGACAGCTGTGACATGCATGAGATCAGGTAATAAGAAGACTATGCTGAAAATCTGAGTTCAAAACATTTAAAACTTCCAAAGTTATGAGTGAGCACACCAAAATTGCAATAAATGATTATAACTTAGGCATTTTTTCATATTTTGACCCCAAATTTTGAACATAGTCTTTTCATGACCTCATCTCATAAACTCCTTAGGTGAGAACTTCCAAATCTGTGCCAAAATGCCATTCTGTGCCACAGGTGTAAAAACATCAGGTGGTGTGGAAAAATGTCTATGTTGAAAATTTGGAGTTAAAATATTAAAAATTACCAAAGTTAAGCTGGCCCAGTGGTGTGGAGGGCTGAGGCATCATGCATTACCTCCTGCCATGCCAGTAACCCATGTTTGTGGTGTGAGTGGGCACCGTGAGAGTCAGCTTGGGAGGGAGAGAGAGGATCCAGCATCCAAAAGACAGCTCTCCTATCCCAGGGAGGGGTTGGGATGGAGTCCGCTGCCACCTGACTCCTAGTGGAGGCTGGGAGCTGGCACAGTGGGTCCACACATAGGGGGTGGATGCGGGGCAGATGTCTGGTGTGCTGCATATAGAAGTATGCACAGTTTGGCTATTAGTGTCATTGCACACTGCTGCACCATGCTTGGGGAATGAGGAAAACCAAAATGGAGGAGAAAACGTCAGCCGGTAGGATGAAGCCGGCCCCTCGCAGGCTCCACACCCAGCTAGCTGGCATCCTGCTAGTGCAAGAGAGGTAAGTCCAGTGGATGCAGGGGTGATGAGGCAGGAGGGGCCAGATGGATGGGGGCTGGGCACTGGAGCATAAAGAAAAAAATTACCAAAGTTACTCGTGTGCATAGAAAAATTTAAACAAAAGTGCATAACTCAACCATTTTTAGGAATTTTGTCACCAAATTTTCAACATGGGCTTTTTGGGATCCCATCTCATAAACACTGATGCTGTCATTTTTTTAATCTGTCCAGAAAGGGGATTTTGCACAGTGACCGTGAAATCACCTTCTGGGCTGGATTAACGAAATGCCAGTGTTCATGAGGTGGGGTTCCAAAAAGCCCATGTTGACAATTTGGTGAACAAAATACCTAAAATGGCAAAAATATCAAAATAAGTTAAAAACACCATTGAAATACATTATACTATTATATTATACTATAAACACATTAAGCTATGCCTATTTTTGCACATACTGTACCACATTTTCAAGAATAAAGAATGCACTTGTGGTCAAGCATGAAGATAAGTGACACAGTTCGTAAGTAAAGGGAAAAACTGTGTTTAATGCTTGTCCTGCGGTGTGGAGGACAGAGCACACAGCTGTGGGCATTGGGGTCCTGAGTTTAAGGCTACCCTTCCCTTATCCTTTTCACCTTCATGGTAGATGAAAAAAAAATATGGGAGACCGGATCTGAACCAAGGACCCTTGGGTGTCTCATCCTTGTGCCTTGTCCTCTGTACCACAGATGGATTATAGCTAACACAGTGTTTTTTTTTTTTTAGTACTCATTGCAATTGGATATTTCATTTTTGAAAATGCTGTATGTGCGAACATAAGCTATACCTATTTTTGCACATACCACATTTCCAAACATGAAATATTCACTTCATAGAAGAGAGTGATCCTGTCCCGCTCCAGAGAAGATGCCAGAACACAACCTCAGGAGGTAAGTATAGGCTAAGGGGGGATGTGTAGGGTGGTGGATGCTCAGTGAGAGGATCGGGATGTGGAGGGAGACAGTGGGGACAAGGGACCGTTAACTTTTTTTGAGAAACAAAACATTGGCGGACAGTTTTCTTTTCACAAGTACATCTAAATTACTATTTGGGGATACTGCTGGGGATGCTTGTAATGCCAACACAGGAATTGGGACCCCTGATGTCAGCAAAAAAACAGAATGGGCTGTGGGAGGTCATCTGACACCACAGATGAGCATCCTGGTGTCAGATTATGTAAAAAACTGAAAATTAATAAACTATGGGAATCAGAATGTGGGGTGCCACTAGACACCAGAGAAAGATATGGAAGTTTGTGCCAATAGGGACAGTAATTGGTGGGTGGGAGTGCCACTAGATACCAGGGAAACAGTGGGTCACACATACTGTAAGAGTGCAGCTGGCAACATGAGTTCTAGCTGTGGCTGCACAAGTCAAGGAAATCCCACTGTTCTCATACAGAATCCTTCATTGAAATGTGCAATCAATGCAGTAACCTGCACCACTGTCTGCCCTTCACTGACATCGGGGTGCCCAATCCCCATGTCAATGTGTATCCTTCCCTACATTGTGGCACACTGGAAGCACACCTCAGTGTGCCAATATACGTTTAATTAAAAAAAATTTATATACTTTCCAACACTGGGATGCCCACTCCCGGTGTCAGATGACCGCTCCCCCAGCTCACTCTTATTTCCAATGGGGGTGCCCAATCCCCCTGTCAGTATCATGACCCCCCAAAACTTATGCTGGGCACTGGGAGTACACCCCAATGTGACTAGTGTCCAAAAGAAAACCTGTAAAAAAAAGAAACCTCCCTATGATTTTTTTAATACCTGTAATAAAGAAAACCATCCCTCGTAGTCTCCCCAGTCCCCTCCACCATCCTCACCCTTCCTCTGTGCACCCACCTCCCTGCACCCCTCTCACTCATACTTACCATCTGGAGGCCAGGATCAGCAATTTTCCATGGACCTGGAACATGTCTGCACTCTTCAATGTCCATCCGCAAACTGAAGAAATTGAGGTAAGCCATATAATGGGAGTCAATGGGGGGTTTCAGTTTAGGTTGATATCTCATCCAATTTTAGGAATATTGGCCCCAACTTTTAAACATGGGGTTCTTGAGACCCCTCCTCATGAACATGTGATTGTCATTTTGTTTCTCAGTCCTGAAAGGGGATTTTGTGGTAGCTGCACAGAATCACCTTTTGGGACAGATTCACGAAATAACAGTGCCACTGTTCATGAGGTGGGGTCCCAAAAAGCTGATGTTGCAATTTTGGTGAAAAAATTCCCCAAAATGACTGCGTTATGAGTGTGTGTTGTGCACTTTCTATGCATGCTAGTAACTTTGTCAGCTTTTAATATTTTCATTCCGGATTTTCAACATTTTGCCATTTTTTAACACCTCCTTATGAACAGTACAGCTGTCATTTTTCACATTCTGCTCAAAATGTGTTTTCACACCTGTTGTCACAGAATGGTGCAGTTGCTGCACAAAATTTTGAAATGGACTAACAAAATAACAGTGTCACTATTTATGAGGGGAGTACCCATAAAGCCCATGTTGAAAATTTGGTGAAAAAATTCCCAAAATGACTCCATTATGGGCGTGCATTGTGCACTTTCTATGCATGCTTGTAACTTTGTCAATTTTTCATGTTTTTGCTTCAGATTTTCAACATTGCCATTTTTCACATCGCTTTATGAACAGAACAGCTGTCATTTTGCACATCCTTTCCAGAATGTGATTTCACACCTGTCACACAGAATGGCACTGTCGCTGCAAAAATCAACTTTTGGGATGAATTAACAAATTTACAGTTGCACTGTTCTTGAGGGGAGATCCCATAATGCCAATGTTGAAAATTTGGGGAAAAATTCCAAAATGTGAGCATGTTACAAGTATGCATTGTGCAGTTTGTATGCACACTCATAACTTTGACAGTGTTTCCCATTTTTCTACACTGTTGTACTATCTGGAATGTGGGATGGGAGTGCTGGGTCTGAAGGAACCTGCACTTCCACAGTAAAATGAGGATACAATTATACTAGCTGAAAAAGGGGGAAATTCTTTGCAAGAAACTTCAGTAGTGCATCAGTTAGGGTTGATAGTACTGTGACAAAAGAAGGGAAATGAGGTGTTAGGGTTTCCAACCCTAATGCCCCACCCCCAGGGTTCCCACCCCTACCACCCCACCCCATCCCCCCACCCTCCACATACCAACAGGTGTTGGGGTGTACCATAGGGTCATAGGGCCTATTTCTCACCCCATTCCACATGTACACATGCTTACATGCTACAGTACAGGACAATGGGGCAAGAGTTATGCCTTATAACCCCATGGCACACTCCCACAAATGGATACCATTATGGATGATGGGAGTGTTATGGGAGCACAGGGCCCACCCACAGTGAGATGAGGGTTAATTACAATGTCTATACACTTATGCTATCATAGCAGTGCAGGGCCCATGGGGCCCTGTGCAACCACCTACACACTATAGACTTGTAGGGGTGCTGTGCCCCTGTTGTGTCCTAGACCAAGTGGCAAATACACAAACCAGAGACAGGAGACTTGGGAATCATGTAATAAATCTTTTATTACACCAACCCCAAATACATTGTGATACAGTTTACCAGGCTGGGAGCTCAGAGACTCCTGTTCATTCCAGATGAAGATGAACTCAGAGAAATGCATCATAGATATTACATTATATAATGCTGAAAATTACTATGGTAACTCTTACTTCTTACACATTTTGTTATTACAGACAATCGCTTACTGCCTAGCTATAGGGGTGCTCCAGCCTGAATATACTATAATCTTAAATGACACATTTCTTGTCTGCCTCTGTAGTTTTCCAAACAATAAATCCTTACACTTCTTATAGAAAAATGGGTTACATTTACATGAATCTTTATGGTCACAAGAGGTCCCCAGAGACAATGAAGCTCACTAAGGCCTTTGATGCCTTTTGGAAAGAAGTCACAGAATATTAGAAATCTATCCCTGCAGTCCATGATTATTACTATGAGCTGTGGTACCCTTTCACTACACACACTAATCATATTACAGTATCGGTATCATTATCAGTAACAGTTTGTTAGACATCACATTATCATTATACCTTATTAGTCCTCATGTGCAAAACATATATATGTGGGAAACAGTAGGTGCCTATGGTGGCAGGCCTACATAATCACACTCCCCCCTTGTTACTTGAATGCAGGGGCAACAAAAACATAGATAGGAAGGTTGGTAAAAAATACATGCTATTCCCTCACAGACAAGCTGCATGAGAGGCAGGCAGATATTTCAGTTGAGCACAGTGTTATGCTAAAGTGTGTCTAAGGCAACACAAGGTTAAGATCAGAAACACAATTAGGAAAGCTTGAAGAATAACAAAACCTTTAAGAGGAAATTCTAGCCATGTGTTAGATAAGGCTATTGCTAAATCGCAATCATTGAACATATTATTAAATGACCCTCCTGCTTTAGTAACATTATTGCTGATATGTATGAGGCATGAATCCTTACATTCTAGTACGGAGCATACATTTACAGTTAATGGGTCAATGTGGACTTTGAAGATTGGTAAATACTGGGACACAGCATTCAGATAGTCAGAGTCACTGGCTATGTAATCTGATTCTGGGATGGGAACAGGTGTGATCACAGTCTGGCCAATAACTGTACTTTCATCAGCAATAAAACAGAAGTTAGGCTGTGAAACATTGCACATTGTCACCATATGCAAAAGATTTATGATTAATAATAGCACAATACTGTCTATCAGAATTGTATGACACACACACCTGTGGTATCCTCAATTTGGTAAGCTGGATTTGGCAGGTAAACGATGAGCTGGTAAGGTGGCTTATAAAGTATTGAACAGCTTCCTTGTATTCCTTGTAGAGAAAGTCTGGAATAGGTTTGGGTGCAGAGGCAGAAGCGTTGGCTGTGCCAAAGTTCATAGTATCATTAGAGAACAAGTCAGAGTCCATAGAGAATGACCAATCAAAACATTCAGGTATATAACCACAAACAGGTCTGACTAAATCAATGACATCACATCTACATAGATAATGATAACCTTTCTTGGCATAGCAGTCAGTGTGTGGTGCAACCCAAGCCTCAAGTTCATGGTGAAAGACCAGTAGAGGTAGCAAGTCAATGCACTCCCTGTAGATGCTTCCTTCCAAATGTCCCACAGAATGGATAATGGCCAGTTTATTGCAAATTGCAGTCTTCAGATCAAAGTGTGGTAAAGACATGTAAAAGTCACATACATAGTGTCCTTGACAGTGCATTGGTTTGTGTCATAGCAATAACCTTGATTAGAGTGTCTGGTAACACACCTAAGTTGTGTGCTGTTGCTAAAGGGAAAGAAACTGCTCTCTGCATGCATTTCATAGTACATGACATAGACCGACAGTGTGGACAATACCAATTGGCCATACGTTTGTCATGGATGAGGTCAGGGATCTTATCTGATTCCAAATCCCTGAAGAAATGTGCCATAGTGGTCATTACAAAAGAGTCATAGGCCAAGCATGAAAGTTCCCTGGCTCTGGAATGCTCTGAAGCCTCCTTAGTGTGTTGAAAAACAAGTTCATGAATTGTATTCTTTGACTTATTAATCCTATGGCCAATATCCCACATGTTGTAGATGGTGAACCTCTCTTCTTGGGAGAGACCCTCAACTCAATGTAGTATAGGGATTAGGACATCTTGTCCTACTCAAATCTGGAACTTCATGGTTTGGCTTTTAATGGCTGCCAGGTCTGCTCAATTCCAGATGGACATACCTATACCACAAATACCTGATACTGCTCCTTTGGTGCCTGCTAGAGTTGCTAAATCCATTTTCTTCTTCCTTTGGTGTGTTTGTTTTTGTGGTGGTGGGTGAAATACCCCTAAGTACTCAGTAGTGTGTGGCCCTACTACTGGATCCTGCGTACATGTCTGATATGCTGCAAGGAGGTCCAGTAATAGAACACTATGGAACCTGTAGGCATTAGTGTTGGTGCAGTACCCAAATTCTCTCACATCCCAATTGGTTAAGTTTAAGACTACGGGGACTTGCATGAATTACACATTGTTTTCAAGGGTCCACAGAAGTGATGAGGCTGCTAGATCGCTGGGTGGCCCTGGTTCTTGTACTGGGCATTGCATGAGTTCCTTCTTAGTAGGAGGGACTACAAAAAAAAAAACATTGCAGTGCTAGTTCTGGAGTGTTCTGCACAATTTTGTCTGGTAGTGAGGTTTGCAAACTTGGCACAAAAGTTGGGGTTCGTGAATGCAGTGAGGTTACATAAATGAGTGTGTTATGGTGCTGTTTGTGGTATGGATAAGGTACTATTAGAAGAAATTCTGCTGTTGGGCCAGCTTTGGAAGGTGCCTTTGGAAAGGCGGGCCACTGGATTTTGTTTACCATGGTTATCAGTCTGCCATTCAATTTGGACAGAAGCTTGGACAGGTGCCACCACCATTGCATTTAAATATGCATTTTTGCCTTCCTCCACTGTTATGTCTGGATGGGACAGAAATACAGACCACTTTGTCTGGATTTGCTGGTGGCACATAAACTGGGGGAAAGTAGCAATCATCTCCAGGGTGCAGGGCATGGAGAAGTCTTTTTAAATTTGGATTGGTGTTTGGATTCAGTTCCTTTTGGGAGGTTGAAAATACATCCTTTGAAAACACACCTGCCAGTGTGTCTGGAGTCAGAACGGTCAGAAGCAAAATCGGCAAAATGATGTGTGACATTATGGGTACCTGTGAATAAAACAATATGGTTTAGTAATAAGAGCCTTTTTTATGTCATCAAATGTACGTATGGATAGGAGAAAAGGTATTAATAATGGGGAAGCCCTCACCTTTGTCAGATGAGAGGGCAATGATATGGAATGAAGTTCCCTAATCACCCTTATACAGCTTGAGCTGGTTGACATGTAGCCATTTGTCAAAGGACTTCTGTCTGTCAGTAACTCTCACCTGATATACAGTGAGGCTCATTTTATTGATGATGTCATATGGGTCTTTCCATTTGTTTGCAAATGGGTGGCTGGGTATGGCAAATTTTAGAACCATGACTTGGTCTTTTACTTGCCAATCCACTTCTTTAACATTTCTGTCAAAGTACTTCTTGGATTGCTGTTGGGCATGTGCTATGTTCTGAGTTGCAAAAGGGTGTGTTTGTCTTATGTTGTCCCTCAGTTGTGCAACATAATTGTCAGTGGAAATCCTCTCTGGAGTAGGAGAGTGTAGATCAATCAATAGATTGTATTTAGCTTTTTGTTGACGGGTAAGTGCACTAGACAAATCCGCCTATTTTCAGGCACGACCCGGGGAGGGGATACAGATGAATGGCAACTGACCTTGAACCAGATTAAGCTGTTGGTGTATTTTTAGTGAATGAGGGAAATTTGGCCAGGACACCGGGAAATTCCCTACTCTTTTCAATAAGTGCCATGGGATCTTTAACATCCACCTGAACTACCACCAATCCAGGCAGATGGGACCTCGGTTTAACGTCTCATCTGAAAGATGGCACCTCAGAAATGCAGCACCCCTCTCATGCTGCATTACAGTGTCAGTACTGGGATATTAAGCCAAGTGCCAGATGTGGGAACTGAACCCAGAGCCCTCTAATTTCCCAGCCTCAGAGGCAAGTGTGCTACCTACTGAGCCACTGACACTGCACTGAATGCTCAGGTTGACTCATTTGTCTTCCAGTCATTACCTCAAATGGAGTACACTGTGTGGAAGAAGCAGGGGTAGCTCTGATTGCCATTAGGAGTAAGGAAATAAAGTATGCCAGTTCTTGTGGTTTCCGTCTAAACATTTTCACAACATGAGCTGGAGTCTGTGGTTAGCTTGTTCTACTTGGCCTGAAGATTGGGGGTAATAAGCAATGTGATTTTTGGCATATACCAAGCAGTTTCATGCACTCCTGCATTGTCTCACTTGTAAAACTGGTTCCTTGGTTAGAGTCCACCTTGAGAGGTAGCCCCACCTGGTGAATACTTGTTTCACTAGGATTTTTGCAGCTGGTTTGGCTTTTGGAGCCTTTGTTGAAACTGCTTCTATCCATTTGGGGAATAGGTCAGTGATTTCAAGTGCAAACTTGTTGTTTCTGGGTATGTTGGGTAAAGGCCCAATTAAATCAATCTGGATGGCATGCCAATGTCCAGATTGCCTTTGGGGTAACAGCTTTGAATTTTTCTTCCTTGGGATGGGATTGTTCTATGCAAAAACTAGACAGTTGTCAATGTAATCTTGTATATCAGTGGTCATACCAGGCCACCATCCCACAGCCTTGAGTCTCTGCAGGGTGTTATCCATCCCTAGATGTTCACCTGTAGGGGTGTCATGGACCTGATAAATGAATTCTGTTAATAGTGACTTGGGAATCACATTGAACTTTTAGTTCTTGTCAGTAGGCTGGTACCATACTAGTTTCTGGTCCTCTGACAAGTGGAGATCATTTGCATATCTCCTTAAAGGATTACCTTGTGACATCTCTTTCTCCATGTCTTTTGCGAGGAGGTTGAAGACTTCCTCAATCTGTCGATCTGTCCTCTGTTCTGCACCAAGGTCCAACGGAGCCATTTGAGGAGATTTCTTGTTGGCAGCAGCTACCACAGCTGTTGATATGGGTTGAGACATCATCTGCATGTCCCACCCTTGAGCACCATCCTTCACGAGGGTGTCTGCTTGGTCACTGAATTCATGATAGGGTTCGACCTTGGAGTGGCCTTTACCTTGTGCATGTACAGTTTGTACCTGAAGTGATTAACAAGGGCAGTAATGTAGACAAAAAGGTCCTTGTACTTGATAGGGGTGCCATCAGAAGAGGCAAAGGAATGCTTTTGCCAGAAAGATCAGAACTCTGTTAAGGAGTTTCATACCCAAGAGGAGTCAATGAAAATGATGTAATCAGTTTTTCCCTCTCTTACGATTTCTGAGGCACAGGCCACTGCTGCATACTGTGATGATTTAAACAGGCACTTTTTGGATGCCTGACTGAGTCCCCAGCAGGGTAGACCATAAGCACACCTAATCCTGCTATTTGTGCCCCCTCATTGTAGGAGGATGAGCCATCTGTGAAGATATGGCACATGGGATCTTTCAGATTCTCGTCTGTTGCAGGTGTAAATGGACCTGGTTCAGGAAGGACAGGTGGCTGTAGGCTGCACTCATGTGGAGGTCCTGAAAACAAGAGGCCATGGGTCAAAATGGAAGGTAGTTTAGCTGGGAGTACCTTTATGCCTCGATCCTGTAAAAGGAGAGACCAATGAGTAAGTCTGGTGTCAGATCCATTACCATCTTTGACTCTATCTGTGAGCAGAAAGTTGGTTGGGGTGTGGTTGGGTGTGTAACACGATGGGTGAGAATCCGATGATATACAGAAAATGCTTAACTGCCCAGTAGGTAGCCAAAAAGTTACTCTCACAAGCAGTATTTTAGTTCTACTGGTGTCAGCAGCTGTGATGCATAGGCAATAGGTCTGAGTTTGCCATTAGCCTTTTGAGCTAAAACTGCAGACATACCCACCTCTGAAGTGGCTGTCTCCAGATGAAAGGCATGGGTTGGGTCAGGATTGACCAATGCTGTGGCTGAGGCCAGTGATTTCTTGAGGATGGTCACAGCATTTGTGTTTTCTGATCCCCATTTCCATGGGTCATCCTTCTTTAACAGCTCATACAGAGGGTCTGCCTTTTATGAAAAAGTTGGGAAATGAAGTCCCTGAAGTAGTTGACTATCTCCAGGAAATGTCTCAGTGTTGCCACACTGGTGGGTAGATGCAGGTCTTTTAGACCCTGGACCTTGTTTAGGGAAGGGTTCCTTGATTCTGCAGTAATGTGCAGGCCCAGGAAAGTGACCTCTCTGTGACACAGTTACGAACATATGAACATACAAAATTTGCCAGCAGATAAAGGCCTAGAGGTCTATCAAGTCTGCTTGAATGTGCAGCTAGCACCCCTTATTCTGCAGTTGCCCCTCCCTTCCACCCTTCCCCTTCATTAACCCTCCCCCTTGTACTGTCCCATCCTCATTTGAAGCAGTCCACTGTTCTACTGCATACCACTTCAGCAGGTAACGCATTCCACCCAGCCACCACTCTCTCTGTAAAAAAGTGCCTCCTCATCTCCCTCCTGAACCTTCCTCACTCCAGTCTCATATCATGGCCCCTGGTGGCCCTCCCCTCCCTTACTTTGAACAGCCCCTCTGTACCTGTCTTGTTTATTCCTTTCATGTATTTAAAGGTTTCAATCATGTCACCCGTCTCTTCTCTCTTCCAGTGAGTACATGTTCAACTCCTTCAACCTCCTCTCTTATGATAAGTCCCCCAGCCCCTTGATCATCTTTGTTGCTCTGTGCTGCACCCCCTCCAGTAACTTAATGTCCCTCTTCAGATACGGATGCCAGTACTGCACGCAGTACTCCAGGTGTGGTCTAACTAATGACCTATACAGTGGCAGAATCACCTCCTCCCTCCTCGAGGATATACCCCTTGCAATACAACCCAGCATTTTGTTGGCCTTTGCAGCTGCCTTCCTACATTGTGCAGAGTTGTTCATTTACCCTGTAATGAGCACACCCAGATCCTTCTCCTCCTCTGTCTGGGCTAGCTGCACTCCCTTAGCTGGTAGCTCCTCCTTGGGTGCTTCATCCCAAATGCAGCACCTTGCACTTTTGGCATTAAAGCCCAGTTGCCTGGTGTCTGACCAGGTTTCAAGCTTTGCCAGATCATCCTGCAACCCCTGCCATCCCCATAGGTCATCCACCACCGCGCTTACCTTGGTATCATCAGCAAACAGACTGATCTTTGCTCTTGATGTTCCATGATATGTCTGCAATGAATATCCCAAACAACACTGGTCCCAACACTGAGCCCTGTGGAACACCGCTCATCACTGCCCTTGGGTGTGAGAGCTGCCCACCCACCACCACCCTCTGTTGCCTTCCCTGCAGCCAGTTTCCTACCCATCTCACCAGCTTTGCACCCACCTCTGTGCCTACTAACTTTCTTCCCAGCCTTCCATGTGGCACTGAGTCGAATGCCTTACTGAAGTCCAGATACAGGAGATCCACTGCATGACCCCTGTCCAGTTGCCTAATTACCCAGTCATAGAACTTGACCAGGTTGGTTTGGCAGGATCTACCATGTATGAAGCCATGCTGTCTGCTGTCCTGTAGTCCTTTGGCCTCTAGGAGGGCCACCAGCCTCTCCTTCAGGATAGTCTCCATTAGCTTACCCATGATGGATGTGAGGCTCGCTGGTCTGTAGTTTCCCGGTTCATCCTTGTGGAGGTGCACCACATGAGCCATCCTCCAGTCCTGAGGTACACACCCCGAATGTAGTGAGGTATTAAATAGGTCTGCCAAAGGTCCTGCAAGGACCTCTGCCAGCTCCTTCAGTACCCTGAGGTGGATGCCATCTGGGCCTGGTGCCTTGTCCACCCTCAGTGCCTTCAAACCCTCTCAAACTCTGCTCTCCATGATTTCCCCATCTGTCACCACTTCCTCCCTGCTTCTGCCATTTCTCCCACCTTGGGTGTCACCCTCTCTTCTCTTTAGTAAATACTGAGCAGAAGTACTCATTTAGTGCTTCCGCCTTATCGCATCCTGCTTCCACCCAACCCCCCTCCTTCCTAATCCTTACTATGTGGTCCTTACAGCTCCTTTACTCCCTGATGTACTTAAAGAAGTCCTTCTCCCCCTTCTTAATGCCTTGTGCCAGCCCGAGTTCCATAGATGCTTTGGCTCCCCTTACTGACCTTGTCACCTCCTTTGATTCTGTCAAGTACTCCTCCCTGTCCTCCCCTCTCCCTGTTTTCTTGTACTTCCTAAAGGCAGCTCTTTTCCTCCTTACCTTTTCCATGACCTCCTTGCTCAACCAGATTGGTTTCTTAGCCCTAGCCTTCTTGCTCTGGCTTTGCAGCAGGTTTTGGTTGCCTCCACTATCCCCAGCTTTATGAGCTCCTACCTCTGGTTAGTGTCCATACTAGATTGAATTCTGGCCAGGTACCCTTTTACCACTTCCCCCATTCTCCCAAAGTTGGCCCTCCTGAAGTCCTCACTATTGTGCCAGATTCCACTCATTGTACATTTGCAGGGTTGCACTTGAGTCCTGCTCTCTGTAAGAGTGTCAAAAGTTTGTCTCTGAGCTCAGGGTGCTCCGCAGTAGTGGTGGTTGCTAAAAGCAAGTCATCTGCATACGCAAGAGACATTGAAGTGTTGAAAAATCATGGACTGTATCCCTCATGTGGATGTGGAACAAAGATGGACTGTTATGGAAGCCTTGGGGCAGACAGTTACATGTGTACTCCGTCCATCAAAAATGAAGGCAAATATGTATTGGTTCTCATGGGCCACTGGGAGTGACCAGAAGCCATTGGAGATACTCAAGGTGCTGAACTACCTGTGGTCCGGCTTTAGTAATTTGAGCACATCTGAGGCTGATGCCACAGTCTGTACACAATTAGGGGTGACTTGAATAAGTCTTCTGTAATCAATGACAAGCCTACAAGTATTGTAAGTCTCCAAGTATTGTTTGGCTTCTTGACTAGCCAGATGAGTGAGCTGGCAGTTGATACACATGGCCTGATCACCCCCTTGTGCTAGGATTGATTCACTGGTGGCCTTTATAGAGGGCAATGCCTCTGCAGGAAATGGATATTATCTCTATTGAGCTGCCCCCCCAAATACATGAATGAGTGCTTTCATTCTCCCACAGTCATGTTTGTTTTTGGAAAAGGCCTCTGAGTGCCTTTGTAGAATTGACTCAAAGTGGGAGTAGAACTGCTGTCCATTCTGCATAGTGATTACATCATACTCTTTGTTGTTCTCAGATACAGTAGAAACCACATGTGAACCAGAAATCAGAAGCACATGGTATCGGCCCTGTAGCTACAGTGGCGTGAAAAAGTATTTGCCCCCTTCCTGATTTTCTCTATTATTGCATATTTGTCACACTGGATGTTTTCAGGTCTTTAGACAAAATGTAATATTAGATAAAGGGAACCTGAGTGAACAAATAACACTTGTTTTTTTTTTTTATTTCACTTATTTAACGAAAAAAAGTTAACCAACACCAATTGGCACTGTGTGAAAAAGTAATTGCCCCCTTACACTTAATAACTGGTTACGCCACATTTAGCTGCAATGACTGCAACCAAACACTTCCTATAATTCAATATCAGTCTTTCACATCGCTGTGGAGTAATTTTAACCCACTCTTCCTTGCAGAACTGCTTTAATTCAGTAACATTTGGTAGGTTTTCGAGCATGAACTGCTCGTTTCAGGTCCTGCCACAGCATCTCTATTGGGTTTAAGTCTGGACTTTGACTAGGCCACTCCAAAACTTTAATTTTACTTCTTTTTAGCCATTCTGATGTGGATTTGCTTTTGTGTTTTGGATCATTGTCTTGCTGCATGACCCAACTACGCTTCAGCTTCAGCTGACGAAAGGATGACTGGACATTCTCCTTAAGAATTTTCTGGTACAGAGCAGAATTCATGGTTCCTTTAATTATGGCAAGTCATCCAAGTCCTTAGGCAGCAAAGCATCCCCACACCATCACACTACCACCACCATGTTTGACTGTTGGTATGGTGTTCTTACTGTGGAATGCTGTGTTTGCTTTTGCGCGAGACATTATGGGATCCATGTTGTCCAAAAGTTCCACTTTGGACTCATATGTCCATAGAACATTTTCCCAAAAGGCTTGTGGATCATCCAGGTGCTTCTTGGCAAATGAGAGATGAGCATTTATGTTCTTCTTGGTTAGCAGTAGGTTTCACTTTTCTACCTCACATGAAGCCCATTTTTGCCCAGTCTCTTTCTGATTGTGGAGTCATGAACACTGACCTTAGCTGAGGCAAGAGAAGCCTGCAGTTCTTTGGATGTTGTTTTAGGATCCTTTGAGACTTCTTGGATGATTTTACACTGCGCCCTTGGAGTGATTTTGGCAGGCCGCCCACTCCTGGGAAGGTTCACTACTGTTCCAAGTGTTCTCCATTTGGAGATTATGGCTCTCACTGTGGTTCAATGGAGTTCCAGAGCCTTAGAAATAGCTTTGTAACCCTTTCCAGACTGATAGAGGGCAACAAAATGTTTTTCTGATCTTTTCAGGAACTTCCTTTGATCATGGCATAATGTGCTTGTTGAATCTTTGTGCTGGCAATGTGACTCTGATGGTAAGGCAAAAATAAGTGAGGTTTATATTGAGCAGGGCTGGCTGTAATCAAGCCTGGCTGTGTTCAATCAATGACTCTAATTATCCCTTTAATTGGGTTGATTTAACTAGGGGGCAATTACTTTTTCACACAGTGCCAGTTGGTGTTGGTTAACTTTTTTCATTAAATAAATGAAATAAGTAAAAAAAAAAAGTGTTATTTGTCCACTCAGGTTCCCTTTATCTAATATTATATTTTGTCTAAAGACCTGAAAACATCCAGTGTGACAAATATGCAATAATAGAGAAAATCAGGAAGGGGGCAAATACTTTTTCACGCCACTGTATATCATCAAGTGATTTTCTAGATCTACAACACAGTTGTGTTGTCCCAGGAAGATAATCCCTGAGATGCTGGGGTGATGATATAATACCATCAAGTCAAATTGGTGGTTTGCTTTTAGGGATCCAATTGTGACTGGTATTGGATGGGATTGATAGGTTAGCAGTACATTCCCATTGAACATTTGTGCAAAGGTTGCTTGGCCAGATGACCACAGAGAAGTCTCCAGATATTCTTGGTGTAAAACGGACACTGCTACACCTGTGTCCAGTAACACAGTCATGTGGCGGCCCTCGATTGTGGTCTTTGCAAAAGGCCATCTGGTATCATCAGTAAAGATGGTGCTAGTGAACTGGACTGGGGCCTGGAAATGTCAGCCCAATCCATCATCCATCCGATCATCTGGATCGTACCGGTACATTTTTCCTACCGAGACAGCCTCTGCCACTCGAAGCATCTGTGTTGCTTCAGCATAATGGAAAGGTGGAGGCTGGGTGGTGGCTACTGTGGTTGGTGTTGGAAGGGGGTCTTCGGTCGGGGCTGAGACAACCTCCAGGGCAAACATTGGTGAGGTTGCAGCTGCTACTGAAGCAATGGCCTTTTTGGGGATCGAGTCTACTACTGATTGTACTTGGCCTAAGAGTTCCTTCAGTTGGTTGTTTTCTGTGGTGAAAGCCTTGTACATGGGGCTGGGATGCTGGCCCCTTGGTTTGGGATTTGCCTTTGCTGCTGGTTGCTGTTCGGATATTTGGTATTCTGGTAATACTGTTTTTTATTGGGATTGTATTTCTGCTTCTGGGTTTGGGCCTGGGAATCCTTGGCCCTGCCTTCCAACACATACTTCATGGATGGCTTGCTGGGGCCTTACACTGCAGTGACTTTAGCCTTACTCCTTGCAAGATCCCGCATACAGAGCAGAAAACTTGGTTTGCTCATTTAGGATTACCTGGAAGCTGTCACTTTCAGGAAAAAACTGAAGGCTCTACTTTTTCTCAGAGGGCTGGCTGCATGTTTTACAGGAAAAGGGCTTTGTACTCAATTGTTTTCATGAGGGCGTCCTCCTTGCACCTATGCTTGCCAGTTTCATATGCAAGCCGCAAGCATTGTGATATTGGCCAGGGATCTCCTTGGTGTATTGCTTGACCAGATGGGCCATCATGATGCCGGTGAGGCTGGGGTTGTGGGCAGCTAGTAGGTCAGAGGTTACATCACTGAATGGCAAGCCCATGTCTGCACTGATATTTTCAGCCAATTTTCCCCATAGGGCAGGCTCAATGGCTTGCTGTAGAACCTGTACTTGGTTCGCCTCTGGGAGACTGAGCATTTCAGATTGGCTTCTGACTTTTTCCAAGTGACAGCTGAAATTATCACTTAGATCCATGCGGCCTACTTTTTCTGCAGTATCTTGGATGGCCTGGACTGCCTGAAGGGGACTGGTGGTGATGATTTCTCAGTCCACCCTAATACCTTTTATGACTGCTTCCGCTGTAGTGGCTACCACACCTTTGAGGGTGAACTGTCTTTCTGCTTCCTCATTGAACATTTCTTTCATGGGTAGCTCCAAAACATTGGCTTGATCGACCAAAGTTGCTGGGAAATCCCAGCCTTTTTGATTGCTACATTGATCATGCTATCAGTCTCTTGCCTGTCCTCCTACTTGAGGACTGTGATCAGTGATGGGTGTTGCCACCCTCCTTTATCGTTACGGTGGTCGCCATCTTGGATGACCATGTCATCCTCTTTGTAATCCTCTGACGATGACTCAAGGTTTATGAGTGGAGCGTAAACTCCTCCCATCACTCTGATGTGACCAGCTAGCACTGCTCGTTGATGACGCAGTTTCGCCATCTTGGCTCTGCATGATATAAGATTTTCCCTGTGCTGGTGCTGTCCCTTTCTAACATGTTCCTGTAACACTTTATACACAGTGCTGAGATCATGATTGTCCCTCCTCTCTTTGTCTAACTGCTCATGCACATTCTTTATCTCGTCATACTACTCAGCATTCTCCTCTTTCAATGTGTCATTCACTCCACTCAACAAGTCATTCATCTGCAATATCTGCTTCTTATCCTACTGCAACTTATCACATTTTTCCTGAAACTTACCCAGTTCCCTGTCAGTATCCTGAACAGCACAAAGCACATCATTTTCAGTCTGAGTATGGAGCATCTGGATTTCTGATTTCAGCCACTGCCGTTGCTCATATAGCTCAGTGGACCAAAGTCCCGCCTCCTTTTTCAAAGCTGAGACCTCCAATTTCACTGTCTGTATTTGACTTTCCACTGCCTGTAAGGCAGCGAAAAGCGTAGCTACCAACAATCACTTCTGATCATGCTTCTAAGCAGAAGTTTTGGAATCCACATACAGGGTTTATGCATGCTGTATGGGATCCTCCTTTGATTTCTTGTCCAGCATGAAGTAATTCCAGCCTCCATGAGAGACTAGGAAGTTTGAGACATCTTGTCTCAGCTCAGAGCAAATGGCCATATTTTAAGGGTTCTCCTTAAAATGGGAATCTCCAATCACCTGCACTAAATGCAGGCACAAAGTGTATCAATACGCTTTCATTTCAACAGTTTAGGCAGAATGTATTGGGGACTCCAAAGCCCCACAAGTCAATCTCACTTTGAGATGGGGGAGCCGGTATCCTTATCCCACCTGTATACATGGAAGACCTGTGAGATTGTCTGGAGTAGGTAGCATAGGTGGGTCTGGGTTTGAACTCTTATGTTCTTCCAATCCCATTCCCTTAGTGGCCTCTGGTTCAGTTCTATCCAACTTGGTCCTGCTGCAGTCACCAAAATGTTGGGGTGTTGAAACCCTGCAGTACCCTAGACAAAGTGGCATATACACAAACTAGAGACAGACTTACAGTAGGAACCATGTAATAAGTATTTTATTACTTCAACATCAAATATGTCGTGATGCAGCTTATTCAGGCTGGGAGCTCAGAGACCCCTGTTTATTTCAGATAAAGACAAACTCAGAGAAATACATCATAGATATTACATTATATAGTGCTGATAATTACTATGATAACTCTTACTTCTTATGCATTTTAGTGTTACAGACAGTCACTTATTAGCTAGCTACAGGGCTGCTCCAGCCTGGATAGATTATAATCTTTTATGAAACATTTCTTGTCTCTGTTTGCAGTTTTCCAAACAATAGATCTTTACACTTCTTATAGAAAAACTGGTTACACTTACACTAATCATTATAGTCACAAGAGGTCTCCACAGACCATGACTCTCACTATAGACTTTGGTGCCTTTTGGAAAGTAATTACAGTATATTAGAAATCTATCCCTGCAGTCCATCATTATTGCAATGAGCTGTGGTACCATTTCCCTACACACAGTAATCATATTATCTGTATCATTATCAGTAACAGTCTGTTAGAAATCACATTATCATTGAACCTTATTAATTCTTATGTGCAAAATATATATATATATATATATATATATATATATATATATATATATATATATATATATATATATATATATATATATATCTGAATCAGAAGTTGCCTATGGTGGCAGGCCTAAAGACTGATGGAAGTGCAGGGCCTGGCACCCCCTAACCACCAATCACTGTCATCTATCATGTAGTGGCACCTTCCCTCCTTATCTTTCCCTGGTGTCTGGTGGCACCCCACCCTCCCATTATCATTTATTTATTTTATTACTATTTTCTGACACTGGACTGCCCACCCCCAGTGTTAGATGTCCTCCCAGTTCCTTATTTTATTCTGGCAACAGGGGTCCCAATCCCAATGTCAGTAGTTGTAGTCAGTGTGGGACACTGGAGAGCCCGCTCCCAGTGTCCCAAAATCCTTAGTTATTGTTTTGCTGAAAAGAAGGTTCCCAAGTCTAAGACCTCACCTCCATTGTGCATGCAGGAACAGGATACGAGAGGTGTGTTTTGGGGTTGTGAACCCTAATGCTAACCCCATTCTCCTATGCTGTACCCATATTACCTTACTTACTCATGGAATGGGGTGAGCATTAGTGTTCACAACCACAAAACACACACCTCATAGCTGATCCTACATGCACAGTGGGGGTGGGTGTCTTAGGCTTGGGAACCCTAAGGTCATATTTCCCTACTTTTGATGCTTCATCCCTAATGGTGCATTAACAATGTTTTTTTTGCAATATATATATATATATGTGTGTGTGTGTGGTGTGTGTGTGTGTGTGTGTGTGTGTGTGCAGTTGCGCCTGTATATTATGGTTCAACGGTCACTTCTATGTTATACCCCAAATTTTGAACTTTAATAACTTCACAATCCTTTGACAAATTTGCATGAAACTGCATGTGCTTTTGGGGACCAATGAACTCTTGATGTGGCAAGTTTCATTCCAGTTGGATGGGATGGTGTGGAGATATGCAGTTTCAAAAAATGTGTAAATTATCACTTTTTGTTGAATTCTTTGTCACACTGCTGTGCAAAAATGGCTTGGATTTTGGTCTGAAATGTTTAGGGTATGTAGGTCTTGAGTCACAGATGTGTCTTTTGAAGGTTTGATGAAAAACATATTAATCCATTCAAAAGTTATTAAATTTTAAAGTTTCCCATTCCTATGGGAAAAGTTATGTGTGCTGTGCAAAATAGGATTTCTTGATCACGAAACAGAATTCTTTGATCGCGAAACAGGATTTGATCACGCTTTGCACTTTAATAACTTTGCAGCCATTCTTGCAATTTGCATGAAATTTGGCATATTCCATTATACCTTTTGATGTGGCATGTTCTGTTCCAGTTGGACATGCGAGCATGGAGATACAGAGTCCCAAAATGTGTAAATCACCATTTTTTTTGACACATTCTTTCTTCACTTATATGTTAAACTGAATAATTTGTGATTTAATAACTTTGCAGCTATTCTCAGGGTTTGTATGCAATTTGGCATGCCCTATCAGAGACTAAGGATCTTTTGATGGAGCAAGTTTTGCTTTAGTTACTTGTGCAGATGTGAAGACATGGAGTCTCAAAATGTGTCAGTCACCATCTTTTTTTTGTAAAAATCTTTCTTCACTTCTATATTAAACTGAATATTTTGTGCTTTAATAATTTTACAACCCTTATGGCAATTTGTATGAACTTTGTTATGCTCCATTGTAGACCAATGGTCTCTTGATGTGATAAGTTTTGTTCAAGATGGATTTGCAGGTGTGGCGATATGGAATCCCTCAGTGTGTAAATCATATTTTTTTGTCAAATTCTTTCTTCACTTCTATGTTAAGCTGAAAAGTTTGTGCTTTAATAACTTTGCAACTGTTCATGCAATTCACATGAAATTTGTCATGCCCCATTAAGGACTAAGGATCCCTTGATGTGGCAAGTTTCATTCTCATTGAATGTGCAGGTGTGAAGTCATTGAGTCCCAAAATGTGTAAATCACCATTTTTTGTCAGATTCTTTCTTCACTTCTATATTAAACGGAAACATTTGTGCTTTAGTAACTTTGCAATTATTCAAGCAATTTGCATGAAATCTGGCATGTGCCATCAGAGACCTTAGATCCATTGATATGGCAAGTTTCATTTAAGTTGGTTGTGCAGGTGTGGAGCTATGGAGTCTCAAACAATGTGCAAGTTATCATTTTTGTCAAATTCTTTGTCACCGTGTTGTGCGAAAAGTGTGTGGAATTTTGGTCTGAAATGTTTATGGTGTATAGCAGAGCATTGTTCTACAGTATATATAAAGTCATCCTTTTCAAAATGCTGCTATGCCACAGTTCAAAGGTCATGAAATGTGATTGTACCCTTCTGTGGTAGAACATCATTCTAGAATCTCTAGAGACTTCAGAAGCCAGTTTCATTGTAAAAGAGAAAAAAAATGCACACATTTCACATAACACTATACACTATAAAAAATACAGGATGGGCAACTTTGTGCATAATCAGTGTGTTCTGCCACCTCAGGGTCCTGACACTATGGAAAATACTTTTTTACATTTATAGGTCAATGATCAGGTGATTGGGGACCATGATGGGACCACTACACTGTGGAAATATGTTTTTCCTATGGGATCAGTGACTGGGGAAACCACTATACTATGGAAATATATCCTTTTTCATATCAGGTGGGTGATCGGGCTACAGGGTGGGACCCTACACTATGGAAAATACTTTTTGTAATTTATGGGTGGGTGTTCAAGTGATCAGGGACCAGGGTGGGACCACTACACTATGGAACTATATTTTTATAATGGGATTGGTGCCAGAGAGGGGGAAGGGACCACTACACTACACAATTGAAATATATCATTTTTCATATTGGGTGGGTGATCGGGCAACGTGGTGGGACCCTACACTATGGAAAATACTTTTTGTAATTTTTGGCTGGATGCTTGGGTGATCGGGGACCAGGGTGGGACCACTACACTATGGAAATATATTTTTATTATGGGATTGGTGCCCGAGAGGTGGGAGGGACCGCTACACTATGGACAGAAGTCATCTTTCATATCAGGTGGGTGATCAGGCAATGAAGCAGGGCCCTACACTATGGAACAACCTTTATTTTTTTTATCATCCATCCATGATCAGAGTTGGGGAAGGCACCACTAATCTATGGGAGAATGTGGCTGTGTGGGACTTAGGCTGGTGGAGGGGCTGGGAACTGCCACACTAATGGCATGCATATGAACCAATAATAGACATGGTAATGGCCACTAGTGCCTTGCATGCCCAATGGGCTCTTATGCATGCCTCTTTTCATGAATAGCACTTTAGCACCTGAGCACTATTGGCTGTGGGGCCATTTTTCTGGCTGACTGTGGGGGCAAGGCTAATGGGTATTCCACTGCTCATCCTGGGTTAGCACTGCCACCGCCAGCCCCTATTCACAATTGGATAGTGCTCTATGTTATCCAACTGTAAATAGCTCCATTGTCCACCAGTGCAGCCTGGAAGTGCACTGCAAACTTTTGCATTCACTTTCCATTATCTTTGTGAATTCTGGCCATGGAATTTTAAAAATGTGTAAATTACATTTTTTTGTCAAATTCTTTGTCACAGAGTTGTGCAAAAATGGTGTGGAATTTTGGTTTGAAATATTTAAGGTATATAGGTTTGGGGCCCCAGTGGTGCCTTTCGAATGTTTGCTGAAAAAATATTAATTTGGTCCAAAGTTATTACATTTCAAAATTTCCCATTATTTCCAATGGGAAAATTTAGATGCATGTCTTAAAACAGGATTCTTTGATTACGAAACAGGATTCTTGCTCTTGAAACAGAATTATTAAAGGCAATTTAGGAAAAATGAAATTGTATATAGCTGTTTCTTTGTCACCTCATAACAAAGAAATGGTTGGGAAATTTGGACTGAAATTTTTAGGGTAGAAATAGCTTTCTCCACAGATGTGCCTTTTGCTGGTTTTGTGAAAATATTTTATTTTGGTTTGCAGTTCTGTGGATTTGAATTGTGATTAATTTCCCATAGGATAACATTGTACTGAGAGGTTTACATAGCCATTTCTTTGTCACTATGGTGTTAAGAAATGGTTTGCAATCTTGCACTGAAATTTTCAAGGTACTGCGTGCTTGCCTCGCAGTTGGTGAAAATATATTACTTTGCTCTGGAGTTCTGTAGCTTTACATTTTGCTTAACTTCTGATAGGATAATATTGTAATATGCAATGTACATAAGCATTTCTTTGTCACTTCATGCATGGGAGTGTAGGGCCTGGGACCCTGTGCTCTCACACAGAAATATGGATGCTATTAAGAACTGATAAATGGATGGCCACTTCCATATACAAATATACTGATGAGTATGGAGTCATGGGAGTGCAGGACCCTGCACTCCCCTTGGGAAATAAGGATGCAATTACAATCTCTTAAAAAAAATTATGGAGGGGCCTGCTGTGCTGAAGATGGCTGCTTGATTCTTCATCTCCCTGGATTCACCAAATATCATTATCCATCCTACAGATTCCAGACTTCCTACCTTCACCAACATCTGAGATCTTATACTGTATATGTACATCGCAGAACAGCTCTGGTGCAGTATTTTTATTGCCTCATAATTACTGAACGAGTTATCTACAGCTTTTCAATTTCTCTATTAAGGCCTACAATAATGGCAGACCAATCTCCACGTAACAGTTCTCTTAATAGAGTGGAGGCAATGTTCTAACAACTAATAAGTGAAATCAATGTATTAAAAATTGCATCTCAACAAAATATCAATAATATGCAGGCACTTGATAAAAAAATCAGCGCTACTGATGTTAAAGCATCTCAAAATGAAGATTCCATTAACACATTACAGGCTACCATCGGGGAGCAGGACAGAGTTATTAGGAACCTTCAGGACAAAATAGATGATATTGAAAATAGAAACAGACGTAACAACCTTAGATTTCTTGGATTTCCTGAAGGTGTTGAACTAGAAGATACCAGTGCTCTTCTAACTCATGTACTTCCTTCTTTGCTTAAATTACCAGCAGGCCAAGACCTAACCATCGAGAGATCTCACCGCACCTTAAATCCGAGGTCTGGACCTGACCAGAAACCCAGGCCCATCATTGCCAGATTTCTAAACCATGCTCATACTGAACTGACTCTTCAAAAAGCAAGGCAATTGGGTGCACTCACTTGGCAAGAAAACAGAATCCTAATTTTCAGAGACTATTCTAAAGAATTATCTAACAAACGAAAAGCTTACAACCCCATTAAAACAATCCTTCATCAGTGTGGAATTAAGTTTGCACTGCATTATCCTGCAACAATGCGTCTTTTTTTGAATGATTCTACCAGAGATTTCAGTACCCCAGAATCTCTCTCTGAATTTCTGAATTGGACACAGCCTGCACTTACATTGCCTTGCAATGCTAATGCAGATCATTCCTGCTCCAGAACAAGCACTTCGCAATTACAATGTCTTGCCCTTCCTGCTGAAACTGTCCTTCAGGTCCCTGAGAAATCTGCAGCCATCATATCTGCCACTGTAGCTCCTGCCAGAAGCTCTGCACACATACAAGAAAAAAAAGCATCTGGTTCTTCTCTAAATAATAATACCGGCTGTCTAAATAATATTTCCACCTCTCCAGCTTCCCATGTGGAACGTCACATCAGTTTTTCTGCTCCTCGTACCTTATCTAACAAATTCTCCCCATTCCAAGAAGATCTGCTCCAAGAAGATATGCACTCATCTACGGAGGATCTGAGAAAGACTGTATCTGACACATTTACTCAAGACCCGAAGAAGCTTTCAATGGGTAATGAATCTCCCAACTCTTCCTGGGCTGATCTTGTGTCCAGCTCTCCCTTTAAATCATCTGAACAACCCAAAAAGGAAAGGAGAAGAAAATCGAAGAGCAAGGCTACCTGAGACTTTTCCCACTAAAAAAAAAAAAAAAAAATTGTAATAAATACTATGGCCCATAATTAGATGTGGTATAGTAGTTTCTCACCAGAAACCCTCCTCTTCACACCACCTCATTCAATTCCCTCAGTACATTTACAGCAAAGCGCAGTCTCTATCATACCCAACAGGTCTGGAGCACTTAAATGCAGTAAATCGCTATCGCTGTTGAGAAGCCAGTATCTGTATGTGGGAGGTGAGCTAATTGACACTGGTGGTATTTAATCTATGCAGGAGTTACTCTCAATGTATTCAATAGAAAAAAAATAAGAGAAAGAATAAATATTACAATGTTTGTAAGATCTCTTATGATTAATCCTTGTGTGGTGCCAGACATTAGTATATATAATTGCTATTTACATTTTAAGTTTTCATAAGCTTCAGCACCACTGTGTGGTCAGTCGCATACATACATATATAGAGTTCTGTATTTTGTATCAGTGTGCCCTTAACCCCTACTATTATAGCATTTTTCCACATAAATCCTATCATTTGTAATGTGGAGGATGATTAGACAAATACTCTAAAATCATTTACTTATTTAATATTTATTTTGCATCACTTCTGGTATGTAGTGCATCAGGTGCATTCCCATTATATCTCACAGATTTTGCACCAAAGTATGCTTCCAATTGTATTTCTATACATTGAGTTTTTCTGCCTTTTCACATTATTCTTCATCCCATTTTTCTTCCAAATCATTGGAACTTATAAAAATGATTCCACAATACACTGATGCACTATGAACCTATATTATATACTGCATTCTGTAACCTAGCTTATGTGGATTAATACACATCGGGCATTGTTTTATCTGGCTCACACTGTTCCAGCTTTATCTGTCATCATGTTGGTATACTTTATTTAATATTGGACTTATTGCTAGGTCCAAGCTAATTCATTATGTTTGGAATTTAACATTACTACATAATTATCCTTGTTTATTTGGTAGAATGATGTGTTGGTCTTTCCCAGGGTAATGCTTTATTTACTTCAGCACAAATCTCAAATACACTTCTTTAATATACTGTTATATAAAGTCTAGTATCTTAAGATTATAGGGTAAACTGTATCTTGAGATTCACTAATTACTCTACACACCTAGTAGTGTAGAGTGAGAGTCCTGGTATATTTACCAACTCTTATTGCTCTGCATTTCATAAAAGTTTCAAATTAATATTCTTGTTACTGAGTTTATACCAACGTTTGTTGGTTCTAATGTTTAATTACTTGGTATTCCTATTGCTATACTCTCCCTCTGTGAGACTAAATGAATACAAATAATCAATCATCTCGAACCTATACAAGTTAAGGGCCCTGCATACGTTTGTTTATTATATATATTTACCTTTTGAATCTGTGACATCCTCCAAATTAACGGCCTTGAGTCCCCTCATTCCTATTTGTAACTAATTACCTTATATCCTAGTACCACGAGTGATCTAATCTTACATTCATGGAGTGTCAAGAGACTCAACTCACCTTGTAAACATAAACAAGAACTTACCTATCTTAAAAAACATTAAACACATGTTGCTTTCTTACAAGAAACTAAACTTTTATCAGATGAAGTTGACAGACTTACAAGGGACTGGGTCGGTCAAGTATATGAGTCATCTTCTCTATCCAAAAAACAGGGGGTTGCTATCTTAATACATAAATCTCTTAATTGGCCCCCCATAAAAATCATTAGAGACCCAGATGGTAGGTGGATTATAACCCTATTAAACACTACAGCAGGTCTGCTTATGTTTGTGAATGTATACCAACTTTGATTCACCCATTTTCTTCCATAATCTATCCCAACAAATTATGATTAATAATAAAAATATTTCACCTATTCTTATTGGTTGTGACTTTAACTTAGCACTACAAGCATATTTAGACAGAAGTAACTCATGACATGATGCCCACCCCTGTAGTATTAGTGCTCTATCAATGCTTATGAAGGATTTAGGTCTCTCTGACATTTGGAGATTACATCATCCTAGACAATGAGATTACACCTTTTATTCCTTTTTACATAAATCATATAGTAGGATTGATTATTGGTTCTCTTCTCCCCTCATTACTGGAAAAATTATTGATACATCGATTCTCCTATTGTTATATGATCATTTCCCTATCAGTTTGCATTTACTCTGGGGTCCACCTTCTTCTAAATCCCATCTTGGCATTTAGACCCACTTTTACTCAAAGACCCTGAATTCACTCCTTGGATCAAAACCAGATTCAAGATTTTCTTTCTATTAATGATACTCCAGATATGTCTCAAGGTACTCTCTGGGAAGCATTAAAAGCCACTATTAGAGGTAAAATTATGTGTTATGCAGTGCATAGAAAGAAATTAAGAGAACAACAATTAGCTAATTTAGAAAAATCCCTTAAAGAAAAAGAAACCCAATACTATAAGTTAAATAAACCCAATCATAATAAACAGCTTCATCTGGAAATTCTACAATTAAGAATTAAAATTAACGAGTTGATATCCAGGAAGGCTGAACTTGCCCTTTTTAGGATTAAACACGGTTATTGGGAACAAGGGGATAAATGCGGAAAGTTGCTCTTTCACCAGCTAAAAACTCAACAGATACAGAGACACATAGCAGGTCTAAAAGATTCATCAGGTCAGACACACACAGACAACCTTTCAATCAGTCATATTATGCAATCCTTTTACCATCAACTATACTCGCAACCTAGTACTACAAATCCCAACCTAATACAACATTTTCTGGAAAAAATGGAATCTGCCCCACCTATCCCCTCAGGACAAAGCTATGCTTGATAAACCAATCACTTTACAGGAAATCCAGAGTGCTTCATTATCATTAAAAAATGGTAAAGCACCTGGCAGTGATGGGTTCCCTATTGATTTTTATAAAACCCTATCTGACACTCTTTGTCCTGTATTAGTCAATGTATTCCAAGAAGCAACCTTAATAAAGAAACTCCCATGCACAATGACTGAAGCCATTATAACAGTCTTACCAGAAAAGACAAAGACCCTTTTCTTCCTTCAAACTATAGACCGATCTCACTTCTTAATACTGACAGAAAAATCTTTGCCAAATTATTAACTCTCCACTTAGAATCTTTAATGACTAAACTCATCCATACTTCTCAATCAGGATTTATCAAAATAGAAACAGTTCGATCATCTTAGCTCATTACTCAATTTAATTCACAAAGCAAAAACTCTTAAAACTGCGAGCTGCAGTAGCCATTGCCTTTGAAAAAGCATTTGACTCTCTCAATTGGGAATATCTATATCAGGTGCTATCTCATTTTGGCTTTACAAATAATATTTGTGCTTGGATTCAATTATTGTATACCTCACCTTCAGCTCGAGTTCTCACAAACTCTATTTTGTCCCCCTCCTTTTACTTTGCAAGAGGCACCAGACAAGGATGCCCCTTATCTCCTTCATTGTTTATACTTGCCATGGAACCTCTTTCTGCATCCATACGTCAATCTGGTACAATTAAAGGCATTACTATTGGTAACTCTGACTATACTTCACTCTCATATGCAGATGATCTCCTTATTTTACTTGAAAACCTCGAAAGTTCCGGGCAACCTTTAGTTAAACTACTGAATTACTTCACCTCTCACTCTGGACTAGTTCTAAACCTTAACAAATCTGAAACACTACCATTGAATACCCTTTGTAGTCCCCTCATGAACAACTCATTAGGCTTTCGTTGGGCCCCCCAATGTATATCTTATCTTGACATTCGGATCACCCCGATATTGAATAAATTATGGGATGCTAATCTTTCCCCTCTGTTAACCAGTATCCAAACAGCACTTGATAGATGGAAGCTACTTAAACTTTCTTTTAATGCTAAAATTTCTGCCATTAAAATATCTATAATTCCTAAAATATTATATCTATTTTCCAATATCCCTTTGATACTTCCCTCTAGTTTCCTTACCAAAATAGACAAAATTATTGGCAGCTTCATTTGGGAAGGCAACATACCTAGATTTAGTCGTAAAACTTAGATCCCATTGGTCAAAAGGTGGCTTTGGCCTTCCTTGGTTCCAAACCTACTTATGGGCTTTCCGTACATCTCAAACAATTAAATGGTTTAGCAAACTCAACATCCTGTCTCCTTTATGGGTCAATATGGAAACATCCTTATGTCCTGGTAATGTGGTGACCTCTTTCCTTTATAACACCCTTACCTCTTCTTTAAAGTCTCACCCTACCATAGCTGTTTCTATATTCTATTGGGAAATCGTTCACAAGCATATTAAATCTAACCCCAAACCCTTAGCTTACATCCCCATCTGGGGTAACCACCATATATCTCTTGATAATCACCCCATTTTTTGTCATACCTGGAAAATAAGAGTATTCTCTTTTGCAGGATATAATTGAACCAAGTCATTAAGTTAAAATCTACACCGACCTCGTAGGCATATGGAATCTTCCCCACCAGGATTTTTGAAATATCTACAGACTCGTATCGCATGCAACTCTCACCTCACACCCTTCTCTATCAATTCTCTGTATGATAAGCACATCTCTAAATGGATAAAAACAACATCCAATTTAAATAGCACTGTTTACAAAGATATTTGTGATATCCTTCCTGACTACTCTGTCAATGCTAAAAACAGATGAAGTACTTTGCTACAATATAACATCACCAATGCACAATGGTCCAGATGTTGGCTCTCCTGTCACAAATCTTTTAATGATAAACGCAGTTCCCTAATTCAAACCAAGATCCTTCATTTGTGGTACAGAACTCCTGTTGTATTACAAAAAATGGGTTTATTGAACAATAACAATTGCTGGTGCTGCAATTCCCCCAGTGGGGATTTATTGCATGTCTTATGGCACTGTCCCCTCACAAAAAAATTTGCACTGTACTCACAGATTTGCAATGAGAGTGGTAGGTCAACCTTTTACACTGGTCCCTAAACATTGCATTCTTGGTATTTTTAATCACTGTTCTTATAAAATTTCATATTCGCAGAGCAGATGGTTAAATATACTCTTCCTTCAAGTCAAACACACAATCCTCATGCATTGGAGATCCAACATAATCCCTACCCTTCCCGGTATCATTAACCAACTATTGCAATATGCCTCTCTGGACCGTATGACATATATCTTGTCTCACCAACTCATGTTGTATAACAATTGTTGGCAGGGCTTTTTTAATTTTTTGGAATCAACTAAATCTTCCAGCAGCAATGTATGGACTTAATATATATGGATTTTCCCCTTTTACTGATACATCATTGTAGTCTCGCCTTTTTCCCCTTTTTTTAAAGTTTCCCTCTCTCTCTTCTTAACTTCTTATATATCTTGTCTTTCCTATACTCTGTTCTCAATTGTTCTTTATTACTCCACAATCTTTTTTATGTATGTACTTTTTTCCCTTTTGCAGCATCATATATAATTATGTAACATTTTAATATAAACCGTATCTAATCATACTATTCGCTTTAAGTTCACTACAAATGTCAAGTATATGCTAATTACATGATCTGTATTGTTTACTATATGTTAAACCAAAAGATCCTTGTATTGTTGTAGCAATGTTCTTATTATATGCTGCCTCAATTTCTTTAAAAAAAAATCCTCACATTGTACTGCACTGTAAGAGGTTTGTCTGTATATCTCATGAAAAATTAATAAAGTTTAACTGTAAAAAAAAATTATGGAGGGCTAAAGGAAATGTATACATTCAGGAAAGCTTTGGAAGGGGACTTGTCCCAACCCACAGATTGTGTGGCTTAATGTACAGATTGACATATATGTTGACTGACACTTAACTCCTGGTAGATAAGGAATAAGGGTTAGCGTTAGGGTTACTATTATGGTTGAGGGAAATGTGTACATTTAGGAAGGGGTAGGAGGGGGGCTTTGATCCCTCCAGTCTATGGGGCTTGCCCGAAGAGTAACATAAATTTAGGTTTACACTTAACTCCCAGTGGTTTAGGAATTATGGTTAAAATCTGGTTTGGGGGTTTTAGGGCATAACTCTATCAATTTACAAGAGAGTTCTCTGAACCTTAGTGAGCTTGCAGTCCAAGATGAGATTCATATATGTGTGAAGTGTGGTGAAGATTGGCCTTACATTCTTTATTTGATGCAATGTTTAATTGTGGTGTAAATATTGGGGTGCTGCGGATACCCTGTAATGACTACCCCTGGTATGATGCATTTATGTTGTAGTACTCAGTGAGATCTTTCCTTTCATATGTGATGTTACAGTTAACTCCAAATATTTATTTATTTTATTTAGTTTTTATTGACCAGGTTAGTGCACTAGGCAGATTCTGCCTATTTTCAGGCATGACCCGGGGGAAGAGGACACAGATGAATGCCAACTGACCTTGAACCTGATTAAGCTGTTGGTGGTATTTTTAGTTAATGGGGGAAATTTGGACAGGGCACCATGGAAATTTCCTTACTCTTTTCGAGAACTGCCATGGTATCTTTAACATCCACCTGAACTACCACCAGAACAGGCAGATGGGACCTCGGTTTAACGTCTCATCTGAAAGACGGCACCTCAGGAGTGCAGCACCCCCTCATGCTGCACTACAGTGTCAGTATTGGGATATTAACCCAAGTGCCTGGTGTGGGGATAAACCCACAGCCTTCTGATCTCCTGGCCTCAGAGGCAAGTGTGCTACCTGCTGAGCCACTGACACTGTATTGAGTGAGCTATGGCCTGTGAAAATTCTAATATAATTCTACAGGAATTGTCGCATTTGCACAGGTTCAGGTTAGGATTAGGTTATATATCTGCTGGATTTAATTGGGGTTGCATATCTGATATTGTTCAGGGTGTCTAGGTACACCTTCTGTTGTGTGTGCCCCCATTAAATATCACTTTTGTTCTAGAGTTAAGTTAGGGTTAGGTTATGTATCTGTTGGAGTTTATTGTGGGCACATATGTGATCTTGTTTGGGGTGCTGAGGTACACTTTCTGTCATGTGTTGCCCCCATTAAACATTACTTGATCTGGAGGTAATGTTAGGGTATGGGTTTGGGTGTGGGTTAGGTTATATGTCTGTTGGAGTTAAGGGTGCACATATCTGACATTGTTCAGGGTGCTGAGGTGTGCCTTCTTTTGTGTGTGCCCCCTATTAAATATTACTTGTTCCGGAGTTAGGTTAGGGTTAAGTTATGTGTCTGTTGTATTTAATGGGGGGGGGGCATATATCTAATATTGTTCACGGTGCTGAGGTATACTTTCTGTGGTGTTTGCCCTCCATTAAATATTATTTGTTCTGGAGCTAGGGTTAGAGATATCTGTTCTGTTTAGTTCTACAAAGACATTTGTGGCTTAAGGTTTGAATACTACTAAGGGCCCTGTGCTCCCACACACACAAACATGGATACTATTAAGGAGTAATACATGGATGGCAGCACAGGGCACAAAGGGTCCTACTCTCCCAAAGGGAAATACTGAACTACTAGAGACTGATGCATAGATAGCAGAGCAGGGCCCTCCTGGCCCTGTGCTCCCACACACAAATATGCAGAGGAGTATGGCGTGATGGAAGTGCAGGGCCAGAGAAATAAAAATACAGTTACAATCTCTTAAAACAATTATGCAGGTTTTGGAGCCAAGGCACAGAGGGTCCTGCCTCCCATAAGCAAATAAGTCTTTGATTATATTTTCTCATAAAGTAAGGAAATTCTCTGCAAAAAAACTTTGTTAATGCACCACTAAGGTTCTGTATTATTATACTTTCTCAAAAAGTAGGGAAAAATTCCAATTGGTTTAAAATACTCATGGAAACATAGAAACATAGAATTTGACGGCAGATAAGGACCGCTTGGCCCACCCAGTCTGCCCATTTCCCTACCTACTGGATAAGCTGCAGATCCTAGTTAACCAGCAGCCTACTTCTTCTTACCTAGAATTGCCTTATGACTGTCCCATGCGTGCTTGAATTCCACCACTGATTTTGACTCCACAACCTCCTCTGGAAGGCCATTCAATGCATCCACAACCCTCTCTCTGAAAAAATACTTCCTTAAATTACCTCTGAGCCGCCCCCCTCGATCTTCAAATTGTGCCCTCTTGTTCTTGCACACCTCTTTTTTTGAAAGATGCTACCCTCTTGGACTTTGTTGATTCCCTTGAGGTACTTGAAAGTTTCTATCATGTCCCCCCTCTCCCTCCTTTCCTCAAGGCTATACATATTAAGCTCCTTAAGTCTCTCTTCATATGTCTTCCGGTGCAGACCCTGCAATATTTTAGTTGCCCTCCTCTGGACAGCTTCCATCCTGTCTATGTCTTTGCGGAGATTGGGTCTCCAGAACTGCACACAGTACTCTAGATGGGGTCTCACCTGCTGTCTGTACAGAGGGATAATAACTTCCTGTTTTCTACTGGTGATGCCTCTCCATATGCATCCCAGTAACCCCCCAGCCCTCCTTGCTGCCCTCTCACATTGCTTGCCCACCTTTAGGTCATCTGATATGACTACCTCCAGGTCCCTTTCCATTTTTGTTGTTGTTAGTATCTCACCCCCCATTGTGTACTCTTCCCGGGTTTTTGTTTCCCAGGTGCATTACCTTGCACTTCTTAGCATTGAATCTAAGCTGCCATACATTTGACCATTCCTCTAACCTTGCAAGTCCCTTCTCATCCTTTCCACCCCACCCTGTGCATCAACTCTGTTGCAGATCTTAGTGTCATCTGCAAAGAGACATACTTTTCCTTCCAGTCCTACAGTAATGTCGCTATAAAGACATTGAAGAGGACCGGTCCTAATACTGAACCCTGTGGTACCCCACTAGTAACCCTCCTTTCTTCTGAGTTGACTCCATTTACTATTACTCTCTGTGTCCTATTCTCCAGCCAATTCTTTACCCAGGCTGTCATCTTGGGACCCACTCCCAGGCTGGCTAACTTGTATATTAATCTTTTGTGTGGGACTGTGTCAAATGCCTTGCTAAAGTCTAGGTAGGCCATGTCCACAGCCCCTCCTTGATCTACTAATTTGGTCACCCAGTCAAAGAAATCTATCAGATTTGTCTGGCATGACCTTCCCGCTGTAAATCCATGCTGCCTAGGGTCCTGTGCCCCTCTGGCCTCTAGATACTCAACAATTCTTTCCTTCAGAAGTGATTCCATCATTTTCCCTATTACTGAGGTTAAACTAACAGGTCTGTAGTTTCCTGCTTCTGCCTTACTCCCACTTTTGTGAAGGGGAATCACTTCTGCCCTCCTCCCGTCCTTGGGTACCACCCCATCCTCTCATGATTTGTTAAAAAGGGTAGTCAGTGGTGTCACTAGTTCTACCCTTAGCTCTTTTAGAATTCTGGGATGAATCCCATCAGGCCCCATTGCTTTGTCCACCTTCAGTTTTAAGAGTTCTTTCAGAACCCTTTCTTCTGTAAATGGGCTGGTATCAACTTCTGTATCCTGAGTGTTACTACTGTTTGTTTTATGTACCTCCCCCTCTTCATTTGTAAATACTGAGCAAAAATATTTGTTTAGTATCTCTGCCTTTTCACAGTCTCCCTCTGCCCACCCTCCTTCCCCTTTATTAAGCCTCACTATCCCTCCCTTGGTCTTCCTTTGCTCCCTGATGTACCTATAAAAGGTTTTATCCCCCTTCTTAACTGAGTTGGCTATCTTTTCCTCGGTTTGGGCCTTCGCTGTTCTGACTGCCTTCCCAGCCTCCTTTTGCTTTATCTGATACAGTTCTCTGTCCTGCTCCTTCTGCGATTCCTTGTACTTCCTGAATACTCATTTTGAAAAAAACAGAAGATGATATCAGAGAAACTTAACAGTACCAAGTCACCTTAAAATGGAAGAGTCTCAGGGTCAAAGGTGCTTAGTGCAAAACACATACAAAGAACTCTACTGCATATAAATTAAATTGACATGAGATAACAACTACTTGAACAGATGGCTCTTAAATCAAACTATGAGTGTCACAATGTGTATAAGAATGTAATTACTGAAAAACATCCCCTACTCAGATTAATGACATACTAAGATTGTTTTAGGACTACAGGAAACATCAATGTATGTATTAGAGACAAAGAATTACCAGTAAAAATGTCTTAAAAAGATCAGTACACACTGTATGATATGTAAAACTTGGCTGGACCTATTACCCAGCTACACTCTCCAGCTGAATATTAAATGTTAATTTAGTACATTCAGTCTCTGTACTGACAGACACTGTAGAGGTGTGCATTGGGGAGGGGCAGATCTGTGGAGTAGAACGTCTACAAGGGAGATTAGTGAGAAAGGCAGTTTTTCCAACTGTTGTTGGCTTTTTTTTTTATTATTTGTATATTCTGGTATACAGAGTACAACCTCACTTAATTTTTTATCATTTTGTTTTGTTCTGGGCTGGGGGGATGCCTGTGTTGGGCTGTCACCCATGCATTGTGGACTTTGCTCTATCCATGCCTGAGGGGGTGTATGCTCCTGGGGGGAAATGTGTGTCCCTGAGTTTGAAAACAGGTGGGGGGGCTCTGCATGGGTACTGCAGCTGGGGTGGTGCCATAGCTGTGCCTGTGTGTGTGGCTGTGCACCATCGCTGGGGTGGTGGTTGCACACCACATGTGTGTGTGCATGCCCTGTTGTGTTTGAGGGTGTCACCAGCCATGTACCCATGGTTGGTCTGGGGTGGGCAACATTGGTGGTGGGGTGCACATAGTGGTGATACTGCTGTCATGCCACTGGTGTTGGAGGGGCTGGTTGTGGTTGGCACTGTGTGCCATACTGCTGTATGGATGTTGCAATAAACTTTGTTGCATATACTTTTACCTGGCCTGCTATCTCATTCCATTATGTGTATGCTTGCAGCCTTGGCACCTGCCTGTTGGCCCAGTCCCCCCCCCATGTCATCTCCTGCTGTGTCCCTCTGGTTCTGCACTGCACATCCCCATGCCTGCCTTTTCCCCTGTCCTGTGTGTTGTGTGTGTTGCTGGGGACATGTCAGCTTGTGCTCCTGTCTCCTTGCATTATGCACAGCCATCCACATGGTGCTGTCCTCCAGCAGTTGCCCTGGTGCACTGTCTCTATCACTCAACATTTTGGGTGGGGATACCCCCCAGTGTGGGTGCCTGTGCCATTGGACTACCATGGTAGATGTCCAGTAGCTTACTTCCCCTAGTGGTGGTTGCACCCTGCCTTGTTCCATCTCCCTGCACCCCTGTTCTGGTCATGTGCACTGGTGCTTGCTTCTTTTGTTTTCCAGTGCAGTGTCTCCATGCAGTGGTTTTTGTTTGCTACCTGCATTTCATGTGGCCTACATTGTTCTGGCATGCTACATTTTGTGCTGCTGATATCGTGGGTGCTACTGTTTTTGCTGCTTTATTTTAGCCCACTTTATTTTGTTCCGCAGTGTTACTGATCAGATCCCCCCCAGTTAGCTGCATATAAAAAAGTTCACAGTTTTCTAAATCACTCTGTAAATGATCTTACTATCACCTTCTTTTTCTGCCCTAGCACCAGTGAAAATCACTATTTGAATGCAAGAAAAATAAATAAATTAGGTGAGAGTTTAAAATGACATACTGTGAACACACTCATTGCAAAATAACTGTTTCATGGTTCCATTTTTTCACAGCCCACATGTGGATACTGTCTAGAAAACCAATAAAATATTTTGATTGCTCTGCAAAGTTTCTCTAAGTAAGTGGATTCCGGGATCTGATGGTGGATACTATACAGTCAGTGTTTGGAATTTACAGACGTGGTCCTAAATAAAAAAAATTAAAAATCTGACACCATACCAGTAATGCCATAGTGATGAAAACAGATTTTTGTTACCTCAAAATTGCAGAAGCACTTTAGTACAGATAGGGAAGCAAATGTACATATATGACTGCAAAGCACCACAGTGTCAACTGGGCTTTATTTCATGTGGCTCCTCAGTAATGCTACTATATGCACTGTCATCTCTGGTATGTGCATTTTACCTGGAAACAGAACTCAGATAAACAGATGGAAAATTCCACAGCCTTACTACGTTCAATCACACTTAATTTGCTCCAACAGGAGTCACTTACAGTACATACAGCACTTATAAAAATACACTGAGTGGGGAACTGAAAATGTGTATTTACAATATAAATATATATGGTGAAAGTATAAGGTGGTAAAAACTTCTCACTATTATAAATACCAATAAATAAATGAATGTATTGTTTAAATGTACCTTAGCCTCTTAATATAGTAAATTTAAGCTGATACACTTGATTTGGTCTCAAAAGGTAATCTATTTCTGTCTGTTTGTTAGTTTGCAATAGTAGCAAGAAAATAAAGTTTTTAGCTGTAATAAAGAAAATTACAGCTACTTTTATCAGCTGCCTTGCCATTCTTAAAATGTAGACTAGGACCTCAAGGATATACTGTAGATGCGGTCTGAAACTATTGGCCATGCAGGGGTCAACCTTAACCTTTTTTTGCACTAGCCAGCAGGGCAAATTGATTCAAAATTGCACTAGCCCACAGATGGTTGCACTAGCCCTTAATTACAATGGTACATTTTGACCACTTATACAGGAAACAATGCAAGCAAAGCCAAAAAATACTCTGATTATTGCACATGTATCCTGCTCCCACATTACTTCCAGCTCCACAGCAGAAAAAAAGACTACAATGCCATCACAGACAGTGAGCCCCTCCCATTGTTTTGTACCATGGCCTCCACTCTTCCTCTTTCTGCCCCCCCCACATCAAACAGAGAGAGGACATCACAATAGCAAATGTTCAATCAAGCAGTCCTAGCTCTGTGTACACAATAACTGACATCAGCATGCACCTCACCACACTGTCACCACCACCCACAGGGTAAGAACAGAGTCAGGCAGATAAAGACACTCTCATCCCCCATCCTATAGTCAACTGGAGACCTGCACTTCTGAAAGTTTTGTACAGTCTTAAGTGAGCCAGAAGCACATCTAAAGTTTCTTTGAGGTGGGGGCTAGACAACCCTAAGGGGCTTGGGAAATAGAAAACTATGACATTTTTATTTGTAAAAGCATTTATTTTAATATGCGCTGCCCTAACAATAACATATTTTTCTTTAACACTGTCCTTTCATCAGCCCAAGGGAAACAGTACTCATGCATAATGCTATACTATCTCTGTTTCTGTATAGGATGATCTATGCACCCCGGGAATGCCTATTTCAAGGTTTCAAATTATGTATTTTATCAAGGTTTATTTTTGCACCATACATGATCCAAAGCTTTGTTTTTAGGCTAAAAGGACATGCTGAGTGGGATATGGGTGTAACTGTATGGATGGTGATGGCTGGCATGGTCCATTTAGAAGAGCTAGGGACCCCTACACTTGCCAGTAATGGCATCTATGGATGGTCACTTCAGAGTCTGGTCTGCAGTGGTGTCCAGGGAAAGAACAGAGTTAAGAGATCTGGAGGGAAGATGGAAGTTATGGTGAAGCTGGAATAAAACCCACTACCTGCAGGGCTGATCCTGTATGCCTTTTTGCATTTTGTCACTGAAATGTTGGATCAATCAATTAATCAATCAATCAATCAATGTCTTCATTTAACCAGGCCATCACCGTTGAGCAAGCTGATTTTTGAGGTATACCTGGGTTTGCCAACAAGGAACAAGTGACAATATACATGAAATGCAACAAACAAGACAATAATAAAAATAAAGTGAGATACAATAATACAGTATATACAAAGTATCAGCAGGTAGCATTAATAGTAGTATATGTTTGGAACAGAATATACAGCTAGTTTTGGGTAGGACACAATTTTTCAAATAAGTAAAGAAATATACATATCAGGTGCACCAAACACAAATAAAACCTAATATAAAAAGATATATAGTGATATGGTATGGAGACTTTAGAGCTGGAACCAGGGCCAAAGGAATGTAGAAGGAACAGATATGGGTTGCAGAAAAAGGGGAGAGGGAAGAGTCAATTATAGATGTGATCAGTCTTTTTACAGTAGGAATTAGAATGTACTTGGACTTATAGGAGTCACTATTTAGGGTAGACAGGCACATGACTCCTTATTATGATATAGATATAGGGATTTAAAACCTACTAGGCTGATAGGGTGAGTTAATTTCAAAGTTTTATGCAACTTGTTCCACAGTTGAGGGAGCACAACGCTGATGGCTGCTCTGCCAATGTGAGATTTTGTTTTGTAAACATAAAGGTAGACATATGAGGTGCTTCTCAGGGCATACTTCCCCATAGTGCAAAAAAGAAGACAAACAGAGATATACTGGGGCAGTTTATTTAGGATAGCTTTGTATGCCCAAACCGCAGCATTTTTTTGCCGTCTGTAAGCAAGGGCTGACCATCCAACTGCCTTGTACAATGCTCAGTGGTGGGTGGAGTAAGGAAGTCCCTTGATAAATCTTTTGGCTCTGTGATAAAGCACATCGAGTTTAGCTAGGGTACTTGCAGGTCCCTGACTATATAGAAAATCTGCATAATCCAATAGGGAAAGAAAGGTAGTTTGAACCAGTTACAGTTTAGCATCTCTTGTGAGGAGATTATTAATCCTAAAAAACAGACCAAGTCTTTGTCTAAGTTTCTTTGCTAGTTCTCCTAAGTGATCTGAGAAAGTAAGTCTATGGTCTAACCAGACCCCCAAGTATTTGAACTTTGGTACATAGTCCAACCGCTCACCTAGAATGGTAGTGATCTGTGGAAGTGTCCCAGCAATTGCAGAATTTATTGCATTATGAAGGGTTGAGAGGAACATTATGTTGTTTTTTTTTTTCATTTAAAAACAGTTTCTGGTTTATAAACTGATGATGCAGCAGATTAAATTCATTTTGAAGGGCTTTACAGGCAGCATCAAGGGTGGGGCTATTAGTATTGAGAACCGTATCATCCATGAATAGGTGTATTTGTGCTTCTTTGATGGGGGCATCTACATTGTTAATATAAATGGTGAGGAGCAAGGGGCCAAGAATGGAGCCTTGCAGTACACCCCTCAATAGGGGTTTTGGTGGAGAAACTTCCCCTTCTGCCTTTACTTGTTGAAGTCATCCCGAGAGGTAGTTGGAGAACCATTTAAGGGACAGGGAGTCCAAACCAATGTTCTGGAGGGATGACAGAAGCAGTCTGTGATCAACGGTATTGAACGCCTTGCTTAGGTCCAAGAAAACTGCGCAAGTTTTTTTCTAATTCAAGCTGCCAGTCATTTGTCACCTCGGCTAGAGCAGAGATTGTACTGTGCCGTGCTCTAAAACCAGATTGTAATGGACTGAGCAATTTTTCTGATTCCAGGTACTTCCAAAGCCAGGAGTTCACTATTTTCTCCAGCACCTTTGACAGGATTGGAAGTAGGGGATGGGCATGTAGTTATTGAGGTCACTAGGATCTCCTGACTTAAACAAAGGGACTACAAGTGCATTTTTCCAAATGGGTGATAGGTCACCCTGGGACAAGGATAAGTTGAAGATATGAGTAATTGGGACTGCGAGGACATGGTAGCAAACCTTTAAGAAGTATGGGTCAATTAGGTCAGTCCCAGCACTTTTCCTAGTGTCCAACTGAAGGAGAAGATCTTTGACTTCTTTAAGGGAGGTAGGCTGCAGAGAGAAGGATGGACTGGGGATGGGTTTTTCTTGTGTATCCAATCCAAGTTGTTGGTGGAGGATATTTGCGGGAGAGGAGTCAAAGGCTAGCCCTGCAGTGGCAAAATGATTATTGAGAGCGTCAAGGATAGATGGTCTGTCGGAAATGACAGTATTGTTGATCAGTAATTTAGTAGGTAGGGAATTAACAGTGGTGTGACCTTCAATGTCTTTGATCGTCCTCCAAAATTTGGAGGCATTTCTTGAGGCGTCGTCCAGCTGAGAGCAGTAGAAATTAGCTTTGGCTTCTCTGACCATTTTGGTGCAGAGGTTCCTCACCTTCCAGAAAGAATTTCAGTCATTTATTATATTCATTTTCCTCGCAGTTTTCCAGAGTACATCCCTACTCTGCAAAGCATCTTTCAGGTCTTCTGTAAACCACTGACAGGGTTTGTTTCTGGCATGAACTTTTACTATGGGAGCATACTTGTTGAGAGCCCTTAGCACAATTTCTGTGAACATATCATAAGCTGTAGTCAGGGACTTGGCTAGATAGAAGTTCTGCCATTGCATGGAATCTCTCTTAGCTCTGATATATACCCATGGAGATCAAAGTTGCATATACACATTTTGAAGGAGAATTTTGGTGCAATTGTGGATTTAAGAGTGGATCTTACATACACGATGAAGCAATGGTCACTAATATCAGAGAAAAAGATGCCAGCATGGGAGAATAAATGGGGTTTGTTAACTAAAATGATATCCAAGACAGTACTGTTATTAGGGTTGAGCTTGTTAGGATGAGTAGATTTGTTTATTAGCTGTGAGAACCCAAGGTAATCACAGAACATTTTAAGTGGGGTGGATGCACTGAAGAGCCAGTCTCTAAGTTGAAGTCTTCTAGTATGATATACTCCGAAGGTGCCAAACCCAGGATGTTTCCAAGATGTTTTAACAACTGTAATCCAGCTGAACGGGGTCTGTAGCATCCTATCATACATAATGAGACACCAGTTGCAATTTAAATCTTTAATAACAAGCTTTCAAATTATTTTGGACAGAGGTTGAGTCAGTTATGGAGGCAGAGAATTTATCCTTGATGTAAATAGCTACCCCACCACCTCTGGTTTGCCTGTCGGCTCTGAACAAAGAGTAGATGGGGATGTTTACTTCATTGTTACTGGTCACCGGTCAGATCCAAGACTCCATAATCATCAGAACATCTGGAGCAGTATGACATACCCAGGCCTGAATTTAAGTGATTTTTTTAATAGGCTACATACATTAACATGCAAGAATCTAAGGATACAAACACTCAAAATGTAGAGAAATGAGAGGCACTGGTCTTAATAATATTGGACAAATTGTTAGACATAGACACAATCAGAAAACTGGAACCTAGTGACTTAACAGCACTCTACACTTGATCACACCCTGGACACTAACTGAAAGTCTTAGCAGTGGAGTGATAATGACTCATATTGAGTCTTTTGTGGGATCCTTCTCCTGAACTTACAGATGATTACAGATCTTAATGAGCTGTTAATCACACCTGGCCATCTGGAACATTGAGAAAGATTAGCATGAAGATTAGAGAATGCTAAAATAGAGATTTTTTTTAAATTTCATTAACAGCCATGAAATTCTGCACTAGTCAAGATGGACAAGTAGAGAGTTAACTGCATTAGCCCTGGTCAATTTGCTCTACTGTTTGGGCTAGTAAAACAATGTTAAGATTGACCCCTGCCAAGTAAGTTAAAACAGAGTGACTGGCAGCAGAACATAAGGGCACAGGGGGAAGGAAATAATTTCAAAGGCTGGTAAGTGAATGTGCACATCCCCACCCCCACATTCCAACATGTGCATGAATGTGCATGCTGGCTGGATCTTGCCTTACCCGTGAACAAAGAGGGCAGCGCAGGGAGCACAGAAAATATATATTTATGATTTATTTTAATCAAAATCACAATAAGTAACTGCCTGGAAGTCTACGGATAACATTGTGAGAGGACAGGCATGTGAAGTAAGCAGGGTAAATGAGTATCAAAAAATACAGCAAACATCTGACAGTGCAGTTTTAAGAAACCTGCCATTTTCTTTCTGAAGAAGGACTTTGCAGAGTAGAAAGCTTAAAGTTTCTCTGTAAATTTCTGTTAGTCCAATAAAATGTATTTAAATCACCTGTTTTGTATATCTTGTTAGAAAAGGACCAATACAACAACAAACATTTTTTATCTCATTTGCTAAGTGACAGAAAAAAATGGTGGATGTTAGATTAAAAAAAACATGAGTGCACATTTTTTTTTTGCAACAGAGCCAGTGGGCACTGGATTGTTCTACTTGGGCTCTGTTGTCTGATAGATGCCCACCTTGCCAAGGGCCTCAGCCAATCTGAGCCAATCTAAGCCTGGAAAAATGGAAGCCCATTTTCTAAATGAACTTACTTTATTTTAGCATTTGCAAGCTATTACACTAATATGGGATGCAAAAAGAACAAAACTCATCCACCAGTATTACAAAATCCATCAGTGGCTCATTGGGCTTAGATTCACCCTCAACCACTCTGACCTTGAGGTCGGCCACTTCCCTAGTGTTGGATGCCTGCTGAGACAAACAGGTCTCCTCTGTACTCTGCCTGAACACTGTTACCACCTTTCTGCCTGGTGGACATCTCCTGGCACCTACTAAATGATTAACCTGGAAGTAGTCTAGCACTGGATGACTCTTTAAATGCTTGTGTCTGCCTTGACTCTTGGGCATCTCCTCCTTTCATCATCAAAGGGGTACTAGCAAGGTGAGTGGGTTGGAGGCTTCCCAGGTGGAGGCCTGAGATTGGGTCAGGTAATGGGGATGCATGGGCTGAAACAGTAGAGACACAATGCAAGCATTTGGATCAACCCCATATGTGGATATTTTACTTATGACTGGATGATACAGACAATTTTCCTACAGGGCATACAGCTGGAGTCCTGGAGGCCATTGGAGGGGCCAGCATGGGCACTATGCACCTCACAAAATGATCAAGCTTTGATGCTCAGGGTTGATGTGCAAGGGCATTGGGAGGAGCCTCCCCCCACACTTCATAATCTACTTTAATTTCTTGCTATTTTCCATGAGTGTTGATCATGGGTGGGCACTTTCCCTGACTAAGGATATAGCTCTTAGAATTTCTGCCCTGCCCAAGGTGTTGTGGCCCTGGGGTGGGAGGAGGTATATGCCAAGCAACATGATATTGTTTACACCTCAGACTCTCTTACTGTATGTTACAATACTGGACTGTATCTGAAATGGCTTGATCTTTGTTAAAATAGTTCTAAGGAAGAAGTACAATGTCTTACTTTCCAAACCTCCTGATTTTCAATTTGAGAAGATGGTCTGGGCTTCCCGGCTTGGCTATATTGCTTTGTTACTGTTTCAGATTTTCCCATTGGTGACATACTTTTGTCTTACAAGTATTCTGTAAGGGGAGTATGAGTCCTGACTCAGTTTACTCTCTAGCAGCACCCCTACATCTTGGACTTGAATGGGGACCATCTTAACAAGCCCCCTGCCTTGAAAGATTCTAGTGTCATAGACTGTACAAGCCTCAATTAAACATTTCCCCACTGTTTTCTGTACTTTTAAGGGTGTGTGATTGACTCCTTTCCAATAACGATGGTTGCTTTTGTTAGGGTACCTCTTTTAGGCAGCTGTCTACTGCAGAGGTGCAGCAACATTTAATTTTACCAGTGAAATTCTAGCAAAATCAGGAATTGCACACTGTGAAATATTTCACAGAATTTGCACATTTTGCTGGAATTTTACTGGTGCAAAATGCAGAATGTCATGCAAAATACTGAAAAAATAGTGTTTCCCCCTCCCACAGACCCACATCACTGGTGTCTAGTGGTCCCATCCCCTAGCCCAGAATAAGAAGAATCCCCCTTGCCGAGATTAAGCCCCATCCCCAATCCACATAATTTGACATACAAATACAGTAATTTCCCTGGTGTCTAGTGGTCCCATCCCCCTGGCCAATCACAGGCCAAATGAAGAATGACCCACCCCCCTGAGATTCATGCCCACCCCCCCCATTGTTCATAAGTGTCAAGACATTTTCAATTTTTTTTATAATAACAAAACTTTCCCTGGTGTCTAGTGGACTAACCCCCCCCACACCCTATCTGGTGGCCTTACCTCCCCACACCCATCTGGTCCCCCATGGGCCACTGGCATGGCCCTCTACTCACCACTATGGCAGGCAACCTGACTGAGCTTTTTTTGGAAATAAGCCTGTGTGAGCCCTTTTCATTGAGCCCATGCATGCTCATTCATTGAAAAGGGCTCACTCAGGCTCATTTAAAAAATAACTCAGTCAGGCTACCAGCCATGGAGGTGAGTGGAGGGCTGAGTTGGTGGCCCATGGGGGAGACTAGATGGGTGTGTTTGGGGGGTGGAGTAGGGTTACTACATCAGGACAGGGTGTGGGTTGGCAGCTGTCATCAAATATCTTTTTCATTCCAAAGGCTACAAGAGTCTATGGTATTCCATGTATTAAGGTAGCTGTAAGATTTGGAAAGACTAAATTGTAGATGATGACATCAGTAGGCATTAGTTTCTTCTTCATTTAAGCAATATAGGTAAAACTCATAAAAACAATTGTGTTGGCAGTACATCCAGTAACTGTGAGAAGAAACAATGCTGCTGCTTTCATGATATCCTGGGTATTTATGTCTTAAAAGAAATAGAAAAGAGTACATATTTAATAACTGGACAGTGCATTGATTCTGTTGCTCAGTAGAGCTCTGCAGAATGGGAAAATTAGAATCCATGGAATTTCAGCAACATTTCACAACATTCCATGATATTCCATGGAATTACACTGAAATGTCTCAGAATTTTAAAAATGTAATGATTTAATTATAAATTAATAACTGTTCAAGTTAGAGATCTAACATTTGGAAAATTTACTGTTTGGGAAAATAGTCACAAACATGTTAAATGTCATGTAATTTGGTGGAATAGTTTCCAAATTATTGGGGCTCAGATATTGCTATTTTATTGTTCGTGTAAAATTTCATGAACATTTTTTATCTGCAAATACCTTAACGTCTATTGGGTCATGGATTTTAAATTTGACATCGTTCTTGATGATAGGTGTTCTAACAATGTGCCAGATTTCATGACAATATGATGCATCATCTCAAATTTATATGTGCTCAAAATCTATTTATTTCAGGAAGTTTCATGAACAAATTTCATCTGCATATAACTTAGGCACCTTTGGAGCTAGACATGTGTAAATCAGTACGAGTAACCATTTTGTAATGCGTATAGAACTATCTAAGTATGGAGTAAATTAGATAAGAGATTTTTAAGTCACTGGGGTTCAAAACTTTACTATGTAAATATTTGCAAAACTTTCTGAAAACTATCAAAATGTAAATGTTTGTAACCTCTCTGCTCTTGCATGCATATAGTTAATACTTATTTATTTATTTGCTTTTGGTTACCAGGTAAGTGCACTAGGCAAACAAACCTGCCTATTTTCAGGCACAACCCGGGAGAGTACAACAGGACATACAGTTGTGACAACAATAAAGTATAAAAAGATAAACAGCAAATGCAAACAATTACTTCAGCTAAGTAAGTTACAGCAATTAGAACAGCAACAAGCTAACAACAAGAATAGAGAAGATGAGGTAGAACTACAAGTACATAGCATCATAGCACATCAGTATCATAATAGTGAAAAATAGACTAGTAGTGCCTTGCTAGGGGAGACAAAGGCAAACAGGCACACATTCACAATAAAGGCATACATAAGGATGAGCATCATAGCCTGTAATTAAGAGACAAGCAAAAGTTAAGTGCAATTGCAGGTATCTAGAGCATTAAGGTGAGAGAACAGAGCTTGCTTAAATGCAAGGTGAGACGAAGAGTTCTTAACATGGGGGGGTGAGTTCCAGAATATGGGAGCAAAATAGGAAAAAACTTGCTCCCCCATTTTAGTGGAGCAGTGCTGAACAGTGAGCAAGGGTGAGGTAGAGGACCTAAGAGAATGGGAGTGAGAGGCCAGGGTGAGCATATCACTTAGTGAGGAGGTGCGTGGGGTTCTGGTTAGGGAGTCAACAAAACAACCAAGTGTGTAAGATTGGAGGGCAGTGGGAGACAGCCAGTTAAAGGCAGAATAGAGTTGGCAGTGATGTGTAAGGCAAGGAGCTGATAAGGCAAATCTACAGATGTTGTTATAAGATATGTCCCATTGTCAAAGAACCCCTGCATGAGCAAGAGAGAGTATTAAGAGGGCATATAACAGTTGCTGGAGTAAAACTCCTCTCACTACAGAGATCCAAGCAGCCGGAGTGAGTGAGTGACGTAAGCAGTAGGCCACACCAATCTTGGCATTGACCAAGCGGCAGACCTCCTTGATGTATGCAATAAAATCAAGTACTGGATCAAGGGTAACCACAAGATATTTGAAGGATAATGTGTTAGAGACAGTAGATCCATCACAGCAGTGGATCAAGAGCTTAGGAGGCTCAGAATGCACCTTTTTAGAGGACCCAAAGAGCATGGCCTGGGTCTTGGATATATTCAGGATTTGATAGTTGGAGGAAAACCAAGATTGGAGAGTCTGAAAGGCTGATGAGAGATGTAGATCGATGTCATCAACTGACTTGGAGGCTGAGTAAAGAACCAAGTCATCAGCATACATGATAAGACTGCATTGAGTAGATAGAGATTTAACATGCATATCCATAGTCCATGTATCCTGGTGTCTAACACAACTGGATAAATTGGTTAAGAAATTTAATTTTGCAGAAGAAAAAACATGATTAGTAACATATTTATGATAGCACATTCTGTAGATGAAGCATCCAGAATTTTGTTTTGTGGAATTTAAAATTAACAATGTACATATCACTACTTCATTTGAAAACACCGGGCTGCACTTTTTGCAGTCCTGCTGTTCCACACTGAGTGACTCTCCCCTTCTTCTCCTTTGGAATAGCCAGACTGACTCAGTAAAATTACTGACATCACTGATAGCCACTTTGTTCTTTACAGTAACAAACTTCTTAAAAATGTATCACCTACTCTTTTTTCTATCAACCTACCTTGTTGGAATAGCCATAATTCTTTCTTCCTGCTGCACAAGACATTGTCTTCCCCTACTAAATATTTTTCAGTACCTCTAAGTCCCAGACTTGCATGTACACCAGGCTCCCTCAATCATACATTTACGGGATGTGATCCTTAAATATCTTGCATTCAGGTTGGAATTATTGCCACTCTGGGCTTTCTTGCTCCAACCTGAGGGTCTACTACTGTTGTGCAGCCCAGCTCAGCTGTTAATTTCTTGGTGAAACTGTGCATCTAGCTCCTGAATCTGGTGAGCCTCTGCACTACCTGCCTCTTATACTAACATACTAACATACTAGTATGTTAGTATAAGAGGCAGGTAGTGCAGAGGCTCCCCAGATTCAGGAGCTAGATGCACAGTTTCACCAAGAAATTAACAGCCCTAACAGAAATTATACCCTATCTTTTAATTAGAACTCCCTAGATAAGGCTGAGTGAAATGAAAAAATTCCACTTTCATGAAATTTTTCATGAAATGCTGCAATTTTCACAAAGACTCATGGGATTTAACTTTAAGTAGAGATGGTATTTTGCAGTTAATACAATTAGCACATACAGCCCCCTTGTAAGGTCTACACTTCTGCCAAATTTAACAGTATTGCATTCTCTAGTTTTAAAGTTTATGGGGTTTATACATTTGTAGTTTACATTCTTGCAAAATTAAATTTTTAAATGTTGTGAAAGTTTGACTGCTTTTCATTTAATCTCATTTAAAGCTGAAAATATGAACTTTTTCAGAAATGACCATGTGGTATAGTAGTTTAAATGTTTCAACTCTGATTAAATTAGGATATGTAGTTTTAAAATGAGAGGGAACTAACCGAATTTTTAATTTTGGCAACATGTTTGGCAGGCTCTAACACAGTCCCATTGAAAGCTAGAAATCTGAAACTATGTGCATGTACAAATGTTATGCTAACCTGTATACCTGGCAATTTTCATAATATTTCAATGAATACTGTCAACGTTATACTAAAATTACAGAAATACAAATGTTGGCAAAATATTTAACTACCAATAGCTCTGCTCCCATTAATGCTTGTGACTTACAATATGGTGCACATATGCATTCTATGTGCTTCTCTAAATCCTGATATTGTGAAAATATTAGGAGAATAAATTTTAAAATGTTCTCAAAATAACTGAAAATAAAATTTTGATTAAATGTTGGGCAACCCATAACTCCACCCCCTTTTGATATCCAACTCGAAATGTGGTACAAGTTTATAAGCCATGGAGTACTGCTTACATTCCAAATTTGGTGAGCCAATGGGACAGGATGGGTGACCCCGTCCTGCCCAATGGGTCCCAGAACTAGAGCTCTGGAGCTTAAAGCTATCCTTCTCCCCACCCCCTTAATTGATCTCCCTCTTTCTATCTCTTAAAGCTTCCTCATTGGTCTGCTGTTCTCCCCCAGCACTGCTCACACAAAAGTGTCCTAGACCTGTGTTTTGGATTCCAAATTTTTCACCTCCTTTCTACCAACATACACCGTCACCATGAACCTTCCCCAGCTCACACTGTTGCAATCTCCCTGGTATCTGCCCTGCTGATGATGGATATATGTGCCTCAGCACTGGCCCAGGACCAAATGTACTTTGCCTCCATCTCAGAATCCTGCTCCCCCCTGGTACACCCTACATTCCTTCCCTCATGGGAACTCTCCTACCCAGGTCACATCACCCTCTTCTTCCTCTTAAACACAGAATGTTGCTTACTTGGTCACTACCCGGCCTCCATATCCTGCAGTATTGCCATCCCCTCCTGCACCTACATCCCATTTCTATCCCTCCTACTCCATGCAGGAGACATTGAGAGCAATCCCGACCCTGTAATTCCCACATAGCCCCCTCCAACAGCACCTGGACAAATGCCCCAGGGCAAAAACATGACCATATAAATGTATGCAGTCTCCCCTCCAAATGCCAGGACCTGGAAGCACAGATTAAGCTATACAAATCTCATGTCCTGGGACTCTCTGAGACATGGCTAAAACTTCATATTATTGATGCCACCTACCAACTACCTTGGTACTCCTCCCACTGCCTGGAAAGACCTGGCAAAAAATGTGGGGTGGAGTAGCTCTGTTTGTCAAGGAATCCCTATCAACCAACATAGTTCTCTGCTGTGACCCAACCTCTCCCAGTGAATGGATCCTCACTGAACTCACCCTGGGAACTAGCAAAAAACTCTACATTGGGTGCTGCTACAATCCCCCTACAGCCAGAACAGAGGTACTAAACAGCTTCATCTCTGGCCTGGGCTCCATATCCCCACACAGAGACTCAGTTCTCTTGGGTGATCTCAATCTAAACTGGCTCAGTTCCCACCAGTCTGACTGTGCCTCCCTCCTAAAACAATACAACCTGGCCCAAACTATTAACTTTCCCACAAGGCAGAACCCTTGCAAGCACACAAAATGCTCCTGGATTGGAGTGTAACTAACTGGATGGACTGTGTCTTGCATGCTGATATCATGGCTGACTCCATTAGCGATCACTCCCCTATGTACCTTCTATGGTCATCCAAACTTAAATGGCCCCACCCAAATACAGTGCCTTCAGAAAGTATTCACCCCCCTTGGACTCACAAAGCAGCTGAGACACTCAGTCATACTATACTGTATACAGTATACTGTAAATATTAGCTTAACTTTCCTATAACCCATTTTATCATGTGAATTTTACTGTACATCACTGTGTTTATAAATGTTTTTTTCCCCTGTATGTATAACTGTTTATATAAGTGTATTGATGTATCTGTTGTGTATCAACTGTTGAACCTTGACCTTATCAGGTCCATCTTGTAAATGAGCCTTGCTCAATGATGCTCGCCTAAATAAATAAAGATTTGATTGATTGATTGATTGATTGATTGATACTAAATCCAGTCCAGGTGGCCTATACTCAAAGATTCTCTGAATAGCTGCACCTGCAATAGCTTACCTCCCACCCATATCCTTAACCTCTCCACCTCCACCAGCTCAGTTCCCCAAGCCTGGAAACTGGCTACAGTACAGTACTCCCCCCCCCACAAAGGTGGTGATGATCTCACTTCCCCTGGAAACTACTGACCCATTTCTCTCTTACCTCCTCTTGACAAACTCCAGGAGTCACTCATCTACTCCAGACCCCTGGAGCATGTCTCTGAAAGTAGCTGTCTCTCACCTTTTCAATTAGACTTTAGGAAGAAACACTTCACAGTCTTCTTCTTGATTCATGCCACCCACCCTCCCTATCCAAGCCGGCATACCCCAAGTTTCCATACTTGGCCCTGTTCTTTTCTCCTTATTCATAAATGAGCTACCCTCCATTTGCTCCCCCTTTAGTATCCATATATGTGCGGATGGCACTGTGCTTACTTTTCTGGTCCCACTGCTTCCGATGTAACCTCCTTTCTACATCATGACTTTGTTGAAGTGCAAACATGGGTCCGGCAAAACCAGTTAAAACTTAACTCCAAAAAGACTGTATCTATGTTTTTCAGAACAAGGCAAAGACTATCTCAAATCCCATAACCCCTCTTCTTTTGCTACCCTGGATGGTACATCCCTAGACACAATCAATGCTTTTAAATATCTCAAAGTCTTATTAGATAGTAACCTTGACTTCTCAGCCCACATTGACTCCATCTGCGCCAAACTCCACCCAAAATTAGGAGCCCTCTACCGACACAAGGATTGCCTCTCCATGTCTACCCACCAAGATTTAGTCACCAAAACCATTCTTTCTGTATTCAATTATGCAGACATAGTCTATTGCTCTGCACATGCTGGCTCCCTCGCCAAACTCGATACACTGCTAAACACATTTTACTGCTTTGTCACCTCATCTTCCCCTTACTTGCTATTGTATTCTCTATTCATCCCTCTCCCTTATGCTTCTTCCTGCAAGGGGTTCATCTCCATAGTCTTACCTTCATTGCCAAATTCTGGCTTGGTATTCTCCCCTCCTACCAAAACTCCTGCCTATCTCCTGCCAGTCTCACCACATATTCCCTTCACTTCAGGGACATTCAAACTTCCTCCCTTCCCCTTCCTCATACTGGCATATGACAGAAAGCTTTATCCTACCACCTTCCTTACCTCTGGAATCAGCTGCCCAAGGACACTTGCCATTCCCCCCCCGTCTATCTCAGCCCTAAAATCTTTGCTCCAAGCTGTTTCTGCTACTATTTGCTCCTGCTTTTTAACATTCCTCTCCCCCCCCCTTTGACCAGTCCACACTCTGTCCCTCAGGATACCCCTTTATCACCCCAAATGTTAGACATTAAACTCAAGATAATGTTATAGTTCCCGACCCAAATGTTTATTCTAACTGGTGCCCTTCTGAACAAAAATATCATGTTTTGTATGTTGTTACTACCTTCTTGCACAGTGATACACATATTTAACCTAAATTTGATATTACTGTATACACAAATGTGTAATTTCATTCATTTTCTTTGTATTTGGATGTAGTTTGCTCCTTGTTTTGTATTTGTACCCATTTGCATTTTACCTTGTATTTGTATTCTCTGTATACTCCTGCTTTAATTTGTAAGGACCTCTTGTTGCACCTGGAAATAAGCTTCAGTTCAGTGTGCCTTTCCCAGTTACCAACTTTTAAATAAATAAAAATAGATTTATTTTACCAGAAAGAGGTCATTGCTGGCAAAAGTTTGATGAAAAACTAAGGTAGCAGACCAGACCAATGTGTTCTGGGGCAGCTTAACTCTGAACATCTACTGGCAAGTTATATAACAAGATCTAGAGGAAATATTTTGGTGTGCCAGTCTTGTTGATACCCTTTTTGATCCGTATGTCAGTACCTCCTCAGGAGCATAAAGTGAAGGGGACTATGCTGAAACTTTTATTGATTTTAATTGCAGCAACAAAGAAAGCAATCACATATTTATGGCCAACGTAGACACTCCTTCCCCCACGCTGAGGCTCTAGAGACAGCTGACAATAGATACTTATACTATAGAAAAATTCAGATGTAGATTAAATGATGAACTGTTATCATTTGATGAAATGTGACGATGATGGACTCTTCATCATTTGGAAATGGCTTCTCTTTTGTGCCTTGAGCAGTCTTCCTCTTCTGCCTTCTCAGCACATCTACGGCTGCATCATATCTAATAAGACTGGCAGTGATATCAGCTGGACTCTTTAATGTCACTATAAGATCTTCCTGTGTGTAATACCTGTTGAACTCTGGCTTTCTATCTTGCTCTGGTATGCCTGTATTTTTATCTGTTTAAAATATAAAACCTCAATAAAGTTCATTTAAAAAAAGGTTTGATGATAAATATCGCATCAAGTCAAACTGTGGAGATCAAATATAAACCATTTAACACCTGTTTTTTGAATGCTCTTTTACTGTATCAAGGAGTTTTGGGATTTATTTGCCACCAGCTGGAGAGAACTACTGTTTAACATTATTAGTCATGAGGTTTTAATTTATGTTCAATATACGGGGTGGGGAGATGGAGAAATTGTGTACAAGTATTTTGATTGTCCCTTTTGCATGTTTTCAGTGTCACAGATGGTTAAACATATCTCAGTTTTCCGAACAACAGAAAGTCTGTAGTTTATGAACATACAAATATACAAAGAAGCCAGCAGCAGAAGGCCATAGGGTATGTCTAGTCTGTTCATATTGCAGGGTCTACAGCTTGAGTTACTGAACCTCCCCCCTCCCCACTCCTCCCATCCTTTCCATTCTCCTCACTCTTGCCTATCCCCTATGTCTATCCCAGCCTGTCTTGAAGCTGCTCACTGTCTTCAATGAGACCACCTCCTCAGGCAGTGCATTTCACCTGGCCACCACCCTCAAAATGTCTGCAATGCTTGTGAATGCAGCACCGCATGTCTGTTTCCATGGAGTAGACTTCAATCACATCTCTCCAAGTCTTCTCCATTCAGTTGAATGTAGTTGGCTCCTCCCTCCCATCCCCTTCCACACTCCCAGCAATAAGGGGAACCATAGAGGTGCAGCAGCAGGTGGGTCAAAATTAGTAATCCAATACAAGGGCTTACCGGCAGATTAGATGGGCCAGGTCATCCTTATCTGCTGACACTTCCTATGTTTCTGTGTTTCTTTTCTTGCTCTGTCCCTGCTGGCCATGAATGGTGCATGCCAAGACCTTCGGCAGACATAATGCTCAGTATGTTTGAGCATACTGTGCAAAAGGAGAAGCTGAATAAAGACTGTGGAATGTATGTGCCTCCTTAATTTGTTTGTGTTTTGTGACTGTGGAGCTAACAAACACTGCATGTACACATGAGTGGGAAGAATACGTACTCTGAGTAGTAATGTGAGAGGCAGTCTAAGTAGCATGCCAAGAAGCATATAGTGGAGATCTTTTACTGTTACAAATTTTTTTGTCAGACAGCTGAAGGGAGGTGCGGAAGTGTACCAACAGTATGGAGCACCGTAGAACCTCACTGTCCAATAGACTGCTGCCACTTCTGTGATTAGTCATCTCTAGGAGCCCTGTGTGGGACAAATGGCTTCCAGGGGTAGGTTACAGGCTCTGTAATAATTGACTTCTTTTGACTTTCGAGTCAGACAGCTTTAGTGCCAGCCATGCCCACTAGCACCACTGCCTGCTGGTGAGAGCAAATGGACAGCGATGTAGTTCCCCAAATCCTGGTGACAACCCTTAATTCCAGCACATTCTTTCAATTGGCATGGTATACTACAGTAGCAGATGGTTGGCACCTAGGCTTGAGCAGTGAGTGAACAAGGGAGTGCACACACATGCAGAATAATTCTGAAGAAAAATCAGATAAGGCAGAGGACCAAGACATCAGTTTCAACCACCTTCCTGTCAGACTTGTGAAAACTCACAAGTAGCATAAAAACAGACCAGTGCTGCAATGAGAATTAGAGTCTTGGTCCTTGGAAAGTTCAGGGGTGAGCACTAGGGTCAGAGAACTACTCAGAGTCAATCAGTGATGCAGGTCGATAGTACTTTACAGCACTGGCTATTGTGATAGGCAGCACTAAGAAAAGTTCCTGAACTTCCTTCAGGTAAGAACTGTTGAACACTTGCTGTCAGAAACACTGGGCAAAATGAAATTATTACATGGTACTATACTGTAGAAAATAAATTAAAGAGCAACTGACACACAGTTTAGGTCTAGGCAGGCAACCCATTGAATGGAGCTGCCTGCCATATGAGCTATTCTAGCCATATTTCACCTTTTTTTTATTAGTTAGAGAAAAAGTTATAGCCTCGGTAAAGCCTGGCTTGTAACTTCCTTATAGGAGCTGAGCAGCCACTGAGTGCTGCAACCCTGGCCGTAAAACCTTCATAATTATGCCATGAAGTAGTGAACATGACTACATGCACTCTATTGAGAATGTAATAGGATCGGTGAGAGGGGCCACCTAAATGTACTTAGATTATCTTTTCTGGCAGGTATACATGTATGGGACTATAATAAAATGCTACAGTATATATATTAGCTGCATACATGTATACCTGACAGAAAAGATAGTCTAAGTACATTTAGGTGGCCCCCGTCCCATCTTATAACATTCTCCATAGAGCACCTGAAACCCCGTTCCCTACTTCATGTCGTAATTATGCTGTTTCTTGGGGCAGGGCTGCAGTGCTCAGCAGTCACTCGACTCATACACAGACGTTATGATCCAGGCTTTATAAAGGCTATCACTTTTCTCTAAGTGATTTAAAGGAGTTGAACTATGGCTAGAATAGCTCTTATGGCAGGCAACTCCACGGTATGGGTTGCCTGCCAAGATTATGTCTCTTGCTCTTTAAAGCTGCCTGTGCAGTGTGCCAGGACCCAATTGAGAGTCACTATAACTGTGCCTGAATGGTAGAAAGGGAGGAGGAAAAACAAAAGTTTTGTTCCTGATTTGGTTGCTGTTGAAAAGTTTATTACTTGCAGCAAATGTGACCAAAACAAAACAAAATGCAAGCTCTTGCAGGCAAGTTGCAGTTATATTTCAATAAACATAAATGAGTGATAACTAGGTTGCTGAAACATGTTGGATTAAAGAAAGTAATGTTTTTTAATGGAATTATTTTGTTGAAGAAAAATAATGTGTTGCCATGGTACAGGTTTTCCAGTGTTTGGGATTGTAACATTTATTCATAATCAAATATTTTTGTCGTGAGGGAATCCCCCCACACACACACACACATTTTAGTGTACAAGATGTCCTTGAAAGATGACAGACTGGATGTTCATCTTCTAGTTCTAGCTCCATTCTACCATGTAACTGTCCCAGGGAATGAGATACTGAGTCCTGGGTCTCAGCTGACTGCAGATTGGTACTACTGCACATGATGCTACATGCATGTGGTGCAATATTTAGGGGCATGTGATTTGGATAACCATGACCACGACCTCATTACCAGTTCTAACATAGGATTCTAGTAGTGTTCCTTGAGCTGCCCAGCACCCATACGAAGAGTGTTTGTGTGTATTAGTGACAGGCACTGGGAACTTGGAGCCTGGTAATCAGGCAAGCGTAGCTGAACCGGAGGGGTGGGCAACCAGTGTAGGGTAATTATGTTTAAACATTTATTTAGGACAAACCAAAACAAGCACCAGACCAAAAATGTAATTGTTAAAATACAACAGTTGTGCAGTATAAAAAAACACAGTAGGGCCTATGTGTCCAGGCAGTATGGAATTGCAGATAAAAATGGATGCCACTGATTTATCACCACCAAGAGAATAAGTACGGTCTGAATGTTTGCCTGCCAGTTTCTGAAGGCACAGCCCAGCATTATCAGTACATTAGGTGTTTTCATGTAAAAGTTTTCCTGAGATCTGTTCAGACTGAACTCAAGGAAAGGATACAATAACTCAGGGTGTTGTTTCTTTTGCTCACTTGCAATCTCTATCATCTGACACATCATTATCATTTCCATTATTTAGAGTTGCGCACTTTCTGCTGCACAAAGGCTTTGAGAGAAACTGGCTTCCTGACCCCATGCCACTTTTATTGAAAATGATTTTGGATTCTGTAAAAGGAATTCACTGATAACACTTGATAGGACAGGAATATAAAGGCCTAAGTGATTACATAAGTGACTCAACACATTTGAAATTGAAGGCATGGAATAAGGAATTATCTTTGAACATTTCCTTACAAAACTTGGTTTAAATATATCCCTCCTTCTATGAAGGTATCCTTTGCCCTATACTGACAGGAGTTCACTTGGAAGATTCGTTCTAGCTTTTTTTAACACACCGTCCCAACTTGCCAAATATCTTCCAGCTCAATTTGGACATTGCTGGAGTGGCTGGGGGGAGACCATGGCCACTCAAACTCACATTTTTCTGACTTGTCCAATACTCTCTCTTTTCTGGGCACAGGTTGAAATAAGCCTTGGTGGTAGGGGATGCTGTAATAACCCCTGAAATGATTCTTCTGTCAATCCCCCCCAAGATCTCCAAATAAACCCAAATGCTATGATATAAACATACTGTACTTGCTAGCAGCCAACAAAGCAATTATTCATCTATGGTGCCAGCACACTTTCCTGATGCTTGCTCTTTGGTATAAGAATATTAATGACATGTACTATCTGGAATAGCTCATAGCTCACTGTAAAGGTCTAGAATCACAATTTGAATTAAGGTGGAGACCGTGTTTATTTTATATTTCAGTGGAAGGGGATTCTTTCATCCCATGAGAGGAGGAGGTGCCAGGACATAAAGTCATTGTGTAGCATCTGATTGGATGGTGGTACATTGAAGCAGCTGGAACCTTATCTGTGTCTACTATATAAAGGTGCATAGCTATTAGTTTGGTGCTACTATTTGCTAATACCCACAGTTATGATTAAATTGTTGCCTAATAGTCTGTTTATATCAGAATAGTATGAGCTTTCTACTACTGAAGAAATATTAGTGCACACAGAATAACTTATTTATATTTTCATTTTACCTGAAATGGTATGATGATGACTATAATGTTTGCAATGCTCTCTGAGATATTGAATAAAGAGTTTAAAAAAGAGGAAAGGATGCAGTTAGTTCAGGAAGAGACAGCAGTTACACCCATTATAACAACAGCAAGAAAAAAAAAACTCAGTCACAGACTTCCCTAAAGTGCAGGAAAAAGCATGCAGCGTGGCAGAAGTTCCTCTGACACAGCACCTGGTGTGGAAATTTATAGGTTAGTTGTGAGTGCATTTTGTTAAACTGGAATAAGTGTTGTCTATTCCTGAACAAGCTATTGGTACATTTGAGTAAGGCACAACATTCCCAGGAGTGAACATACTAAGAAGTGATAGTTAACTGATGTCTTAATTTAGTTGTAAACTCTGGAAATAATGTGTAAGGTGTACTGTTTTTTTAAATCACCTTGTGTTTTTAGCAGTTTAATACAATGTGTTATTTTTCTTCCATCTATTCCATCTTTTGCCTCTTCTGTCTGCCAATCAGCCAGCCCCACCCCCCCATCCCTGGGCCTCCCATCCTTATCATCTGTGTTCTCTAGAACATACCTAACTCTGGGTGAGTCATCCATGGATTGACCCCGTGGAGGGGCAGGAGGGTGGAGATCCATCCCCCCAACTATCCAGTTTGTTGGAGATTTGCTTGTCAGTAGCATATGGCCCATGGAAGGTAATTGAGTCCTGTAGCTGATCAGGGTTTTTCAGGAATTTTATCCCTAGGGCAGTCAATCCTGCAGTGATGCACCATGAAAGTGTATGCCTCTGCATGTAGCACTTATCGGCATCCAAGGGCAGGTTCCCCTCCTTACAGAGGCTATCCCTGCTGTGCTATCATCTGGTTTCTGCCTAATGACAGGCTGATGGCAGAACATTGGCCTGAACTGCAACCCCTTTCCCCTTGAAAGAGGAGCTATCCATAATGAACTTGTTCTTTAAATGGAAATGATACACATTTAAGTAAGGGACCTGAGGGTAGTCATATCAGATGACCTAAAGGTAAGCAAGCAATGTGAGAAGACAGTAAAGAGTGCTGGGCATATACTGGGATGTATAGGGAGAGGCATCACCAGTAGAAAACAGAAAGTTGTTATCCCTCTGTACAGACAGTTAGTGAGACCCCATCTGGAGTACAGTGTGCAGTTCTGGAAACACCATCTCTGCAAAGACATAGGATGGAAACAGTCCAGAGTAGGGCAACTAAAATAGTGCAGAGTCTGCTACAGAAGTCATACAAAGAGAGACTAAAGGAGCTTAATATGTATACCCTTGAGGAAAGGAGAGAGAGGGGGGACATGATAGAAAATTTCAAGTACCTCAAGGTAATCAACAAAGTCCAAGAGGGTAGCATCTTTCAGAAAAAGAGACGTGCAAGAACAAGGGGGATCAATTAGAAGCATAGCTGGTTTTAGGCACCAGCGAACCCTGTGGTTGCTGGGGGCCTCCAACCACAGTTTTCCTTTTTCCCTTTTAAATGTTTTTTATCTTAATGTATTTTTAAAACATCAGTAAAGGGCTGTGCAGATCCTTCTGATTATGTCATGAAATACCACAACAAGCTATGATCCAGTCAATATGAGGTGGATAGGGAGCAGTGGATGTGATGGGAAGAACAGCCCCAAGAACCAACACTGCTGTGTCCTCCTAAACATTTTTTTAAATACTACTGGTAATACTAAAGCTATTCATAGAACCATAGAAATATAAAATTTGCAGGCAGATAATGACTGCTTAACCCACCTAGTCAGCCCATTTCTGCCTGCCTATAGTATGACAGCAAATAAAATGCTGCACTTATGGGGTGTAGCAAAACACATGGGCTAAAGGTGGGTCAAGTAGAGGGGCCCCATGACCTCAGTAATTCTGCTGGCGGCCCCAAAAACCCTAAAGCCAGTCCTGATTAGAAGACAGAGGGCTCAGGGGCAATGTGAGGAAGTATTTGTTCACACAGAGTGTGGTGGATGCATGGAATGGCCTTCCTGTGGAGGTTGTGGGGTCAAAACATTGGGGAATTTAAGAATGCATGGAATAGGCATAAGGCATTTCTGGTGGGAATTATGAAGAAGTAGCCTGTTGGTTAACTAGGATCTGCAGCTTATGCAATAGGTAGGGAAATGGGCAGACTGGGTGAGCCAAGCATTCCTTATCTGCCGTCAGAGTCTATATTTCTATGTTTCTCCTCTGAAATAACAATATGAGTTGTAGTGGTCCCAATTAAACAAATTGCATTATAATAAAAAATTGTTCTACCCACTTCATTTAATTATAATCCTTGTTTATCTGGTTGATCCATGTCTCCCTGCCTGCCATGTCAGTCCCCACTGTCTCCTGTGTCCAGCCCTCTGATGCAAACAAGCTAAGCTGTGGGGAATGCCAACATGCCTTGTAGCATATTTTAACATGAACAGTAAATTATAGCACATTGTCATACTTATTGGGCAGTGTCAGTCACACTTTCCTCAGCGGATTGGTACAGGCCAAGTGTTCACCCTTTCTCCCTCCACTCTCAGGCCCCGTGGTTTGATGGGACCCTGAGGGAGTTGAGGAGACTAAGTCGAAGGTTAGAGCGGCACTGAAAGAAAAGTTGGTGGAACATTATCGAGTCTTCCAATCAAAGATCTCCCATCAGAAAGCAGGATTCCTGCCCGGGGAGATTGCTGCTACTTATAACCGATTGGCTCAGCTCTTTTGAACTGTCAACATGCTGTGCAACTCAGCCTGTGTGCACCTTCAGAGAGCCTTTTCACAATTGGAGTGCGATGAGCTCACTCGGTTATTTGCAAATAAGGTGACTGACATCATGACAGAGATTCTCTTAACCTGCCCTATGGGAGACACTATTGATCAGTGCCTAGCCACTGTCCCTTGTGCTTCCTGTAGTACCTTAGACTGGCTGGAGTTAGTGGCTGTCATGCAGATTGTCCAACGTATGCACCCTATGCGCTTTAATTTGGATCCGGGCCCAACATCCCTGATTATGGGTTATTGTGATATTATCGGCCTGGTCCTGGCAGAGATTGTCTGGTGCTCCCTGGATTCGGGTGAGTTCCCTAGCTTCCTGAAGGAGGTGGTGGTGATACCCCTACTGAAGAAGGTTTATTTGGACCCAGATTCTGTGGCCAACTACAGACCTATCTCAAACCTTCCCTTTATAGGGAAGGTTATTGAGAAAGTAGTGGCAGCACAATTGGAGAACCACTTGATCATCCATAACATCTATGAACCTCTCTAATCCATTTTTTTGATTGAGGCATAGTGTCATGACTGTGCTGGTTCGGGGGCTCAATGATCTCCTGATGGCAAGAAATCAGAGAAACTGCTCCATCTTGGTGCTCCTTGATTTCTCATTAGCTTTTGACATGGTGGACCACAGAGTGCTGCTTAAGCAGCTGAGGTACATCTGTGGCCTGACTAGTTTAGTCCTCAGTTGGTTTAAATCTTTCCTCTTTGGCAGAACTCAGAGAGTGGTATCTGGGATTTATTCCTCTGACCCTCTCTCTCTGTCATGTGGGGTTCCTCAGGGCTTAGTGCTGTCCCCATGTTGTTCACGGTGTATATGCTGCCCCTCAGAGACATTGTAAGATGGTACAGGCTGAGGTTTCACTGCTACGCTGATGATACCCAGCTCTACCTGTCTTTTGCACCTGACCAGGTTAGTGCCCTCTCAATATTTAACAATTGCCTCACTGAAATCCAGGATTGTATGATTTCAAGCTGGTTGAGGTTGAATGTTGGATAGACTGAGGTGATTGTCATGGATCTGGGTCACCAGATAGAGGGGTTGAGGGCTGGTCAGCTATCTGAACTTTTTCTGGGGGGGGGCTCCCCAATCCTTACCTCTGAATGGGTGTGGGACCTGGGGGGGTGCTTGATGATGGGCTGATACTGCAATGTCAGGTGTCAGCAGTCATCAAGTCATCCTTTTATCATCACAGGAACATTGCCAGGATCAAGCACCTTGTTCCATCTGGTGACCTTCCTACATTGATCCACACCCTTGTGACCTTGTGCCTTGATTACAGCAACTTCCTTTACTTAGAGCTCTCTGGGGTTGATATCTGCTGGCTGCAGCTAGTGCAGAATGCTGTGGCCTGGTTGTTGACAGGGGTGTCTCATTTCTCCCGTATTACACTGGTGCTGTGTGATCTGCACTTGCTGCCAATTTGGTGGTGGATCACCTTTAAAGTCAGACTACTGACATATAAAGCCATACACTGACATGGCCCTGACTACTTGAAAGAGCGCCTGGTCCCTTACTGCCCCTAGCAACAGCTCCATTCAGCTGATGAGGGATTGCTAGAGATTCTGAGGATATCATTGAAATCTTCAGGGGCCCATGCATTCATGTACTCTGCCCCAGCCCTCTGGAATTCTCTACTCCATCAGCTCAAGGAGTGCGTGACCATGGGGGGATTCAAACAGGCATTTAAAACTTATTTGTGGCACCAGGTCTACCCTATTTTAATTTGAAGCAGTTCAAAATGAAGATTACCTGCACCTGAGTAAAGCAGGTTGCTTAGTCACCAGGTGCCAACCATAGATTTAGAACAGTTCAAAGTAGGACCAGCGCTCCAAAAGACCAGATACTGTAAACCAAATAAACATGAACTTCATAATCAGATTAAAGAATGGATTTTCCAAGTGCAGACAAACAGCATATGCCACACTGCCCCAGCACTTCAGCAACTTGCCTTCCTCGGGGTGGCCAAGGAATACATACTGTTCCCTTATATAGGTCTCTAGTACCCTGATGTCACTAATACATCTTTATTATTACAACAATTTATCTGAAACATTTTCATTATCACTATTATATGTGCATTTATAAATTAAATAATTCCACATCTAAAATAAATACAAAAAGGTGTCCTTTTAACACAATGAATCAAAAAAATAATTAACTAATATAATATAAGAACAAAAGTGTTTAGGTATCAATTTAGAAAAAAATACATGTCATGTTATTAAAAGATCCTTGTTCACTGAGGACTTCCGGTGACCTCAAAGAGTCACCAGCAGGGACCTGAGAGAGCAGCTCCCCTCCAGCACTACAAAAACCCACTTTCTAAAGTTGAAAACCCACTAAAAGTCTTGCAAATGGCAAATTCAGGACATTTTAAAGACAGGAACTGGAATTCTCATGCTCAAAACAGCCCTAAGATCAATGATGGTGTGAGATTGCCTCAACTAGCTGCAGCCTCGAGTAGAAGTCCATCTCCAGCAAGTATGGCCGATGCAGAGGAGGAGGAGCACAATCAGTTGTCTTGATCAGGCTTTGAACAACTATTTCAGGAATTAAAAGAAATGAGGGCAGAGAACAAGCAGGAATTTCACTCTTTGTAAAATTAACTGGTCTGGAGAGCCGACTGGGGTCGCTGAAAACCAAATTGGAGCTGTGGAGGAGGGCACAACACAGATGGCCCTTGTACTTCAGGCATTGTCTGAGCACTCTGAACACTTGCATGATAAATGCTTGGACTTAGAAAGGAGATCATGTAGGGACAACTTATGAATATATGGATTGCCTGAGGGCACAGAAACTGGACTGATAACTGAGTTCTTAACAGATCTCCTAATGGATGTGCTGCAGTTACCAATCGGGTTTGCGCTTGGTATTGAAAGAGCCCATCAAGCATTGCAGCCCAAACCTGTAGATGCCAATATGCGACCAAGATCCATAATTTTAAAATTTAAGAGTTATAAAACTAAAGAAGAAATTTTGACTCGGGCATAGAAAATAAAGGAAGTCAAGTATCTTACCTCTAGACTGTTTTTTGATCATGATTTCCCACCCGAAACACAGTGCCAAAGATCTCAATACTTGAACATTATTAAAAGGCTGGAAATGAAGGGACTGCATTTCCATATGCCCTATCCTGCATGGATGAGGATTTTTTGGCTGGAGGGACAGAGAACATATGGCACCCCCAAGGAGACACACCAAGACATGCTGGATAAAGGCCTAATAGAGCTAGGGGATTTCTAGAAGAAAAACTACAGCTTCCAGCAGCCTCACACAGGGTGATCAGATTTGGTGGTGGCAACCAATAGCAGAAAAAGGAGTTGCAATGAGTCCATGTCATCAGTGGCCTCCCTTCAAGCTATACGACACCTGATGATCAAACTACAAGGCATCAAGAAAGATAAAAATAAGGACACACAGGACTGAGAGGGTAAGAGAGCACTTCCTGATATACAGTACCACAAAAGTATCTGTCTGCTTTCCAGGAATACTTTACCTATCACTGAAGACTTTAGTTTTTCATCTAAGTGACAGTTTGGGTATGTGAAATGCTGCTACTCATCGAAGATTCCAAAAGGCCTGAAATGCTCTCCTCTCCTCTCTCTACACATTCAGCGATGTAGCAAAGTGCTAACTGAACTGCTTTTATTTATAGGAAAAACGGATGTTAGCAATGTGATTTTAGTTGCATCTTTTTAGACTGGTGCCCTTTTATGATGCCTTAACGAACAAGTTTTCTTCATGTCTGATTGCCCTTTAGAGTAGTGCAACCTAAGCTTGGAGTTATGCTCTGGACAGTAGTTTTGGCTCAGAATATTTGATTTTAAGAGGGGCTAAACACAGTTATGACTATCAACGTTGTTAAAGGAACTTTTTGAGCCTGAGACTGAAGGAGTTACACAGAGTTGAATCTATGGAATTTAGAAAATCGTGACCCCCTTAAAGCATGTTAATTAATTACCTATCTTTATTTTCCCATTTTTTTTTGTTTACATTGTGCCTGTTAGACAATTCTGATCCTGCTGATTTTGAAGTGTGAATAAGTAGTCTGTCTCATTTATTTATAGCAGGCTGAAAACAATAATGTATATGGTGGGAAAAACTGTAAAAGTCTTATTTTGAGAGGTGGGTTGGTGGGGCTGGGGGGGATGAAACTTGATCTCCCTTTTTGCCATTTTGATGGCTTTCCCTGCTGTCAGCAAGGAGGTAGCATTGTACTGCTGCCTAACATAGATGACACATGCAGTAGCATTTTTGAAGCCCCAGTGTTAGATCAATTGGGCTTTTGAGGGGGACTGCCTTAAAAGGTGGTGGACCATTCCCCCCCTTGTTCTAGCTCTTTGACTGTCTTAGTAGGCAGGGAGAGCTGGAGTTAAAACTCTCCAAGAGGAGAAGTTCCACCTTGTGGAAATACACAAAATACAAAATCTGTTTTGTTAGTAGTGTTGTTGTATAGTTATAAAATGTGGTTTGACATTGTCACGACGGTTGAAGTTGAAGTTGAAGTTGAAGACAAGCTAGATGATTCAAGGAGGAGCAAAATGTGGAGAGGAGTTTGGTGGGAAATGAATAAGGAAGAAAGTATAATACTTTTAGGGGAAATACAGAAAGGTTATAGGAGGATAATAAAACATGGATAAATCAGATATCCAGGTCATGTCCTGTAATGTGGACGGGCTTATCCATCCAATAAAGTGGAGCAGAATGCTGGTCTATGTCCATAAATTGGATGCCTCCTTTATTTTGCTTCAGGAGACACATTTGAACAAGGAGGAACACGCCAAATTGAAAAAATGTGGTTACCAATCAGTTTTTGATTCCTCCTATTAGAAGGGCCAGAGAAGAGGAGCTGCAATACTAATACCTAGTGAGACCATTTTTGAACATAAGGATACAGTAGTAAATAGAGAGGGTAGAAATGTGGGAATTAAAGGTATTTATAATGGAGCCATGATCACATTAGTATCCATATATGCTCCTCCTGGGTCCGACTTTCAGTTTTACAAGGAGTTTTTGTTGAGGGTAACAGAATGGGTGGAGGGACCTCTGATTATAGGGGGTACCTCAACTTGAGACTGAAAGCTACTATGGACTCCTCAGCACAGATCTTACAGAAGGCAAATAAGACAGCCAAGGAAGTAACAAGTTTATTAAAGGGACTATGGTTAGCAGCTGTACAGAGGACAATGCACATGGATAGTAGACAATACATTTACTTTTCACAAGCCCATCAGTCCTATTCTAGGCTGGACTACTTTTTATTTCCAAGATACTCTCTGGGTATCGGTAGGGATTCATAGATAGGAGATATACATTTATCTGACCATGCCCCTATTTTCATAAACGTTGCCCTGGGACCAAGGAAATGTTCTACCTTTTGGAGATTGAATGTCTCCTTATTGCAGGATAGGGATATTCAGACTACAATCAGAACAACAATAGAACAGGTCATAAAGGATAATGATACACCAGACATAGCACCAGGCATATTGTGGGATATGATAAAGGCCATAATTAGGGGGAATTTATAGCCATCTCAGCCCATTTTAAGAGGAGAAAAGAGGAAAGAACATCTTTTTTAAAAGAACAGATAGCACTCCTGGAAAAGGAGCAACAACAGAAAACAGACAGGGAAAGGAACAAGAAACTGGCACAATATAAAAAAAGAGTTCCTTGGGTTACTGGACTAACAAATAGAACAGAAATTCCTTTATTTAAGGCAATGTTTCTATGAGGGGGGACCAAGATCTCTGAGGCTCTTAACTCAGTAGACTGTGCCAAAATAGGGGAAGAGTGAGCATACTCCAAATTTTGGACCCAGAGAAGAATAAAACATGCAGATATTAGGTAGAAGAAATATTGGCAGCCTTTAAAATTTTTTGTCAGAAGCTCTATGCTCAGTGTGTTCCCCCTCAGAGCAAGAAACACAGACCTTCCTAGGGCTTCTCCACCTCCCTCAGGTCCCAAAAGAAACTTAGGCCATGTTATCTGCCCCAGCACTTTAGGAGAATTACAGTCAGCTATAACACGACTAAAAGCAGGTAAATGTCCAGGGACCAACAGTCTCCCCAATCAATTTTATAAACAATTCAGGAAAGATATACCTACGATTTTATTGGCAGCCTATAACTGGGTCTGGACAAAGGAGGGGAGGGCAGCTCCTTCATGGGCACAGGCTATTATTTCTGTGGTTCCCAAGCCAGCCAGGGACCCCACATTATGCACTTCCTATAGGCCAATATCTATATTAAATATGGACTATAAGCTTCTGACCAGTATACTGGCAAAAAGACTTGAACTAATCCTCCCATTCTTGATTCACTTAGACCAGACTGGTTTTGTACCAGGTAGGCAAATGATGGATAATATTAGGAGGTCAGTCAACATCATAGAGCAGGGGTCTGCAACCTTTTCAGGTCTTGGAGCCACATGCCCCATAACCACAAAATGTCCAACTGCAGAAGAGCCACACAAAATGTTTTTACTTGTGTTTGTGACTATGATGCACATGAATGTGACAGACATTCTCCACACATAACATTCTATTAAGAAACATATGTTACTTTGTTGAAACAGCAACACAGACCACTATATTAAGATGAATTCACTGTTTTTGTTGAATAAATGTTCTGTGCAAATGAATTCACTGTTTTTCTTGAATAAATAATCTTTGTGCAAATTAATTCACTGTTTTATTCAATAAACGTTGTGCAATTGTATCAACTGCTTTTATTGAAAGACAAATATTTTCTGTGCGAATGTTATCAACTGCTTAAATAAACTTTCTAGGCAAATGAATTCACTGTTTTATTGAACAACACATTTTGTGCAATTGTATCAACTGCTTTTATTGAACACTAAATATTTTCTGTGCAAATGTTATCAACTGCTTGTTATTAAAATTCACAATTACCAAAATACAGCCAAAAAAGTTCTGTCACCACTATCTGTGCAAATGCATAAACTGCTGGTTAACAATCTCTCTTCCTAAAATACAACCAGTACTGCTCAGTCACCACTTTCTGTGCAGATGCATACCCACTGCAGGCTATGAAACATCCCTCTTCCCAAAATTCAGGCAGTACTGTTCAACACTTTATGCATTATCACAGAAAAGTGGTACATGTACCTGAACAGTACTGGTTGTATCAGGGGAAGAGGGATTTGAAATAGTCAGCAGTTTGTGCACTGGCAAAGAAAAGTGGTACCTGGGTATTCAACATCTCTCTTCCCAAAATACAGCCAATACTGCTCAGTCATAATTTTTCTGTGCCAAAGCATGAACTGCTGGTTATTCAAAATCCCTCTTCCCAGGGTACAACTAGCACTGTCCAGGTATCAGCACTGTTTAGGTACTACTTTTCTGTGCCAATGCATGAACTGCTGAACAGTTCTGGCTGCATTTTGGAAAGAGGGATTTTCAATAACCAGGTACCACTTTTCTGTGCCAAAGCATAAACTGCTGGTTATTCAAAATCCCCCTTCCCAAGGTACAACTATTACTGTTCAGGTACCAGCACTGTTCAGGTACCGCTTTTCTGTGCCAGTGCATGAACTGCTGAACAGTACTGGCCATATTTTGGGAAGAGGGATTTTGGATAACCAGGTATCACTTTTCTGTACCAATGCATACACTGCTGGCTACAAAAAAATTCCCTCTTCCAAGAAAAAAAGAAAGACAGAACTGTACTGTTCAGTCACCACTTTTCTGTGCCAACTCCTATAATGCAGGCTGTAAAAAAAAAGCTAACAAAACTCCCCAAAATACAGACAGTGCTGTTCAATTAATTAATTTAACTGCCCTGATAAAATACACACAGCAAAATAACCAAGCAGGCATCCAAAGACATGAGACGCAGTGACCCTGACCCCCAGATAAAATACACACAGCAAAATAACCAAGCGGGCATCTGAACACAGATGCAATAACCTTGACCCCCCCTTCCACCCCTGATAAAATACACACTGCAAAATAATTAAGCTGGCACCTGAACACATCAGATGCAGCAACCCCTTCCCCAACAGGCACCCCCAAATAAAAAGCACACACAGAAATAACAAAGTGAGAATCTGAAGACAGATGTTGTGACACAGGAACAAGTAAAATGTATTCCAGGCACCTACCTGTGGTAATGTTCCACTGTTACTCCTTCTCCAGGTTCTTGGGGTTGCTGGTCAGACTCCCTCTTGCAACAGCAAGTCACTCGCTCCTCGATGCTGGATGAGCTTCAAAACTGCAGGTCACACTTGGATTTCCCCTCAGGGTAGGCAGACAGTAAATGTTCTGGCTGTTGGCAAACTGCAAAATAACTCTGATGTCTCTAGAAGTGTAAGGCAAGCAGGCTAAGGTAGCACACAGCTACAGTACCAGCCAGGGGCCAGGTATGGTACTGAAGCAGGCAACAGTGAGGTGCCGAGGTGCCCCTTTTGTAGTGGTGCCTTGCTCTCCTGTAAATCTCAGAGTTAAGCTGAGACTGCTGCTGTGGCTCTGTTTGCTTGCAGTCTTGACAGTTTCAGAGTTAGGCTTAGACTGCTGCTACGGTTCTGTTTGCTTGCAAGCACCTGGAGCCACAGCTTTTTTTCCTGGAAGTTCACTTGGTGGACAGTGGACCCATGTAACACAATATCACACAGCCACAATAAATTACAGCATCAGCTAATATAGCTGGTCTGACTGCATGCTGAGCACTGCTAGTTTGTTTTGCTGCTGGCATTCCTCCTCACTAGTGTTGTGCCCCCCAACTGTGCTAACTCTCAGATTGCACACACACCCCAGAACAGGCAGAGGTGGCATTCACAGGCAGTCCTCTGGTGTGGTTAGCCACAATCCTCCTCTCAAAGTGCAACAGCACACAGTACAAACAAATCACAGTACTGCTGCTTGCTAATCGCTGTTCCTGTCGAATAGTGTGGATTTTCTCTCCCTGCTCTCACCAACCGAAAGCCCCAAAATACAGACCTGAATGAGCGATGGTGGCATGGTGTTCAGAAGCACTCCTCCATTGGCCACAAAGTCCTCTTCAAAAATGCTACCTCCCGGATGTCCATCCCCTTTTGCGGATAGGCTTGAAAAAGCAGACCAACACTATGGTGCCCCCTCCACTTCTCCAGCCTACTTTATAGAGCTGGTGCAGACCTGAGGGGGAGTGAAGATTACCAATCATGCTGTTTGGGGTTTGGCAAGCTGGAGGCAGGATGGAGTGAATGACCTGTCCACGTCAGGGGGGTGAGGATACAGAACACAATCTCAGGTGCTAAACTAGTGCAAGGAAGAAAGCTGCTGCCCATGGAGTTCCTTTGGTGTTCTTTGTTGGCAACATGAAGCAGGTATGTTTTTCACTATGTAATGGTGGGTGGATGGATGGAATTGGAGCAATGTGAGTCACAGGTTAGGGCATGGAGAGCCACAGGTTGCCGACCATTGTCATAGAGCATTTGAGAAATAAGGCCACTGAAGCATACATGATGTGTTTGGATGCCAAGAAAGTCTTTGATCAAGTAACCTGGAGTTTCTTGCAAGGTACCCTGGCCAATTTCGGATTTCCTTCTCCTTTTATTGATTTTGTTTTTAAATTATATGCCAAACCAAGGGCATACATCAGAGATCATAGACACCTTGCTAGTGCTTTTGAACTAGCCAAGAGCATTAGGCAGGGGGGCCCACTGCCCCCTTCTCTTTGCACTATATATAGAGCCCTTAGCTCAGAGTATACATTTAAATCTAAAGGTGAGAGGGGTAGAGATGGGGGGGGTACAGAGGATAAAATTGCTCTGTATGCAGATGAAGTCCTGCTCTACCTTACAGATCCTCAAGGGTCTTTACCAGAATTTTTTTCACAGATAGATATTTTTTTCCAAACTTATCAGGATATACTTTAAATTGGGCAAAGACTGAAGTACTGACACTTAATTCACAGGTTTCCCTGCTATTTAGGCAGAAGCACCCTATGAAATGGGATTGCAGGGTAGTCAAATACTTAGGTATATACAGTGGCGTGAAAAAGTATTTGCCCCCTTCCTGATTTTCTCTATTATTGCATATTTGTCACACTGGATGTTTTCAGGTCTTTAGACAAAATATAATATTAGATAAAGGGAACCTGAGTGAACAAATAACACTTTTTTTTTTACTTATTTCATTTATTTAATGAAAAAAGTTAACCAACACCAACTGGCACTGTGTGAAAAGTAATTGCCCCCTAGTTAAATCAACCCAATTAAAGGGATAATTAGAGTCAGCTGATTGAACACAGCCAGGCTTGATTACAGCCAGCCCTGCTCAATATAAACCTCACTTATTTTGGCCCTTACCATCAGAGTCACTTGCCAGCACAAAGATTCAACAAGCGATTATGCCATGATCAAAGGAAGTTCCTGAAAAGATCAGAAAAAAATTTGTTGCCCTCTATCAGTCTGGAAAGGGTTACAAAGCTATTTCTAAGGCTCTGGGACTCCATCGAACCACAGTGAGAGCCATAATCTCCAAATGGAGAACACTTGGAACAGTAGTGAACCTTCCCAGGAGTGGGCGGCCTGCCAAAATTACTCCAAGGGCACAGTGTAAAATCATCCAAGAAGTCTCAAAGGATCCTAAAACAACATCCAAAGAACTGCAGGCTTCTCTTGCCTCAGCTAAGGTCAGTGTTCATGACTCCACAATCAGAAAGAGACTGGGCAAAAATGGGCTTCATGTGAGAGCAGCAAGGCGGAAACCACTGCAAACCAAGAAGAACATAAATGCTCATCTCTCATTTGCCAAGAAGCACCTGGATGATCCACAAGCCTTTTGGGAAAATGTTCTATGGACAGATGAGTCCAAAGTGGAACTTTTGGACAACATGGATCCCATAATGTCTCACAGTAAGCAAACACAGCATTCCACAGTAAGAACACCATACCAACAGTCAAACATGGTGGTGGTAGTGTGATGGTGTGGATGCTTTGTTGTCTAAGGATCTGGATGACTCTGCCATAATTAAAGGAACCATGAATTCTGCTCTGTACCAGAAAATTCTTAAGGAGAATGTCCAGTCATCCTTCCATCAGCTGAAGCTGAAGCGTAGTTGGTCATGCAGAAAGACAATGATCCAAAACACAAAAGCAAGTCCACATCAGAATGACTAAAAGAAGTAAAATTAAAGTTTTGAGAGGCCTAGTCAAAGTCCAGACTTAAACCCAATAGAGATGCTGTGGCAGGACCTGAAACGAGCAGTTCATGCTCGAAACCTACCAAATGTTACTGAATTAAAGCAGATCTCATGAGAAGAGTGGGTTAAAATTCCTCCACAGCGATGTGAAAGACTGATATTGAATTATAGGAAGTGTTTGGTTGCAGTCATTGCAGCTAAATGGCATAACCAGTTATTAAGTGTAAGGGGGCAATTACTTTTTCACACAGTGCCAGTTGGTGTTGGTTAACTTTTTTACATTAAATAAGTGAAATTAAAAAAAAAAAACAAGTGTTATTTGTTCACTCAGGTTCCCTTTATCTAATATTACATTTTCTCTAAAGACCTGAAAACATCCAGTGTGACAAATATGCAATAATAGAGAAAATCAGGAAGGGGGCAAATACTTTTTCACGCCACTGTACCTTAGTGGATATCCGACTTCCCTTTATATGAACAATTATCCAGCATTGACTAAAACTATAAAAGCAAATTTACAGAGATGGAATGCTTTGTCATTCCCATTCTATTCCAGACTGCAAATCATTAAAACTAACATAGTCTCGAGGCTTATGTACCTTTTCCAGGGTGTGCCATGTGTTATCCCAACCACAGACAAGGCGGATTGGCAGAGGCTCCTGATGACTTTCCTCTGAGTGGGGCGTACACCTAGACTCTCTTGCAAAACACTGTACCTGGCTAAGAGGGAAGGTGGCAGGGCTTGCCCCAATTTACAAGATTATTGGAAAGCTGCACACATGAAGAGTTCACTTCCGTGGGCCCATAAGCAGTACAAGGCCCACTGGCAACAGATAGAACTACAGCACAATCTAAATAATACACCCACGCAGCTCATGTTCTCACAAACAGATAGAAGATACCCATACAGTGAGCTTCTGACCACGTACAAACTACTTTACAGGCCTGGCAGGTAGGAAACAGAAGGGGCTATACAGCTATACATAGGTGGAAATATATTTGGTGGACAAAGGATAAAAACTTCCATCCTGCTACCGTACATGCTTGGTTCCAGAGACAAGCATACAGGGGGATACGGGCACCATGGCAGTTGATGCAAGCAAATCCCTGTTATCCTTTGAGAACTTGGCCAGAAAATATGGGTGGAAACCAGAAGACATAATCTACTATTATCAGATAAGGGACAGGATTAATATTCTAATCAAAAATACAAAACTGTTAGAAGATCCTAGTCCCTACCCGGAGGTATATGAAACAGTATGGAGTTCAGTTAGTGGTAAAAGAGCTATCATACAACTGTATGGATTCACAGCAGGAAGGTCATGCCAGACAAATCTGATAGATTTCTTTGACTGGGTGACCAAAGTAGTAGATCAGGGAGGGGCTGTGGACATGGTCGACCTAGACTTTAGCAAGGCATTTGACACAGTCCCACACAAAAGATTAATATACAAGTTAGCTAGCCTGGGAGTGGGTCCCAGGATGACAGCCTGGATAAAAAATTGGCTAGAGAATAGGACACAGAGAGTAATAGTAAATGGAGTCCACTCTGAAGAAAGGAGGGTTACTAGTGGGGTACCGCAGGGTTCAGTATTAGGATCGGTCCTATTCAATGTCTTTATAAGCGACATTGCAGAGGGACTGGAAGGAAAAGTATGTCTCTTTGCAGATGATACAAAGATCTGCAACAGAGTTGATGCACAAGGTGGGGTGGAAAGGATGAGAAGGGACTTGGCAAAGTTAGAGGAATGGTCAAATGTATGGCAGCTTAGATTCAATGCTAAGAAGTGCAAGGTAATGCACCTGGGAAACAAAAACCCAGGGGAAGAGTACATAATGGGGGGGGGTGAGATACTAACAACAACAAAAATGGAAAGGGACATGAGGTAGTCATATCAGATGACCTAAAGGTGTGCAAGCAATGTGAGAGGGCAGCAAGGAGGGCTGGGGGGATACTGGGATGCATAGGGAGAGGCATCACCAGTAGAAAACAAGAAGTTATTATCCCTCTGTACAGAGAGCTGGTGAGACCCCATCTGGAGTACTGCATGCAGTTCTGGAGACCCAATCTCTGCAAAGACATAGACAGGATGGAAGCTGTCCAGAGGAGGGCACTAAAATGTGCAGGGTCTGCACCGAAGACATATAAAGAGAGACTTAAGGAGCTTAATATGTATAGCCCTGAGGAAAGGGAGGGAGAAGGGTACATGATAGAAACTTTCAAGTACCTCAAGGGAATCAACAAAGTCCAAGAGGGTAGGATCTTTCAAAAAAAGAGGTGTGCAAGAACAAGGGGGCACAATTTGAAGATAGAGGGGTGTGGCTCAGAAGTAATTTAAGGAAGTATTTTTTCACAGAGAGGGTTGTGGATGCATGGAACGGCCTTCCGGAGGAGGTCGTGGAGTCAAAAACAGTGGTGGAATTCAAGCATGCATGGAACAGTCATAAGGCAATTCTAGGGGGTGGGGGTAGGAAGAAGTAGGCTGCTGGTTAACTAGGATCTGCAGCTTATCCAGTAGGCAGGGAAATGGGCAGACTGGGTGGGCCAAGCGATCCTTATCTGCTGTCAAATTCTATGTTTCTATGTAATAACAGATCGGGCACATACATTGCAGGTTTGTCAAGAAAGATGGAGTCAGGTAATAGGAATCAAATACCATGATGCCTTATTGCAAAAGATTTATCTAAGTAGTTGGAAGGTAATATCCTAGCCGATGTAGCAGGAATTTGGCTGGAAAACTAAACTGAGATTTTTTTTACGCCTTTTAGACAGGCCAAAAACCGGGATATTGACACAGGGAAGATGCTGGAAGGGATATGGGGATCTTCAAGCTGAACAATTACATATACTAAGGTCATGCCCCTTGTTCCAAGACTATTGTACAAAATAGAACAGCATTTAAAAAACATATTCGAGGTGGAAAGGCAAATAGGTCTTGAACATACTATGCTGGGCATTATGCCACAGGGGGTTCAGGGGAAGGAGAGGCAGTATTTGTAAGCTATTATGATAATTGTTGCTCTCAAGGTGATTACAAAGCATTGGCTGCAAACGGCTTTGCCAACTCTTTCAGAATGTGTTGATCTTAAATGAAAAATGCAAACTATGGAGAGAATCACACATAGGATAAACCACAGAATGTAACAATTTATGATTCTTTTTTATTTATATATTTAGAGTCCAGGATTACAATATGAATAAATGGACTAGGTGGGAATTGTATAAAGAAAATGTAAGATGATTTGCTCTCCTTAGTATGATAATACTTCCCTCCCCTCTCCCACCTCCTCCTCCTTCCTCCCCCTTTTATAGTATGTTTACCGCAATATAGGTATTTATTTTTATGAATGTACTTGATGTCTCCTCCTCCTTCGTTAAGCATTTTTATTGATCCCTGTATAAATACTTCCTGTATCATAATAATGCAATATATATGTATGTAGCAGATGTTATGTTTCCCATAAGAGAAAGACAATAGTAATCAATTGAATATGATTAGGAGATCTGGCTTGTCTTTTAAGTTGTTAGTTTTAGTTTTTAGGTTATTTTTGCTCAGGATTTATTTACCTGACAGACTTGATAAAATGCTAAGGGTTGTATGAACAGCTTATTAACAGTGATGGAGGATGGAGGAGGGTTTTATGTTGTCCTCTTCCTCTTCCCCTTCCCCCTTAAGATTTGCTGATATGAATATGGAATATCTACCACCCTGGTTGATTATTCTGAAATGTGATGTAATTGTCTGGTTTATGATTGACCTGTTTTTACTTGGATGTAATGTAATTATTTCATCAATTCAATAAACAAGTATATAAAAAAAATAACATGCTTGTTCACTGCAGGAAATTACTGGATACAATTATGTTCACTTCAAGCACACTGTAATTAATCTTCAACTGCATTTATAGTATATACTCCTATAAATCATTTGTCCATTAATATTTAAATGCATACATAAATAAACATTGGTGCTACACATTCTACATACAAGGGAGAGACTGAGGGGGAGAAGAAGGTTAAGGGGGGCAGGGAGGGGAATAAAATAATCCTTACTTTTTCTTACTAGAATTCTAATACTTTATATCATTAAACCTAATGCATTAACACCACACTATATCAAATAAGGAAGAATCTATAACATCTGTAATTAACACTCCAGGTAATAACTGTTCAGAATTTTAAGAAATGTTTTAGGCCCCAAAAATTCATTACTTTTTCAGTCTGGGGAGACAAGACAGGGTTGGGTGGGGGGGCAGGGGAAGGGGAGGGCATTCAAATTTACTTCACTTTAGAATAATGTGTTATGACATTAGTACATCACATAAGAATACTTACAGATATCTATCAATATTTCTCTAGATCTTACATAAATGTTCAATATTTTCTGGATTTTAAAAAGGGTTTCTGGTCCCAGAAGTGCTTTAACCCCTTAGGTTTAATTGTATCCAACTCATAGATCCAAAATCCTTCTCGTTCCAACAACAAATTTTTCCTGTCCCCACCTCTTAGTGGAAGTGTCACACATTCCAGACCCATAAACTTCAAGCATTTCAGGTCAGAGTTATGGGTTTGGGCATAATGTCTACCTACAGGGGTATCCATTCGTTGATTTATTATTGAGCGTATGTGCTCTTGGATTCTTTCTTCCAGCATTCTTATTATTTTACCAACATAGTGCAGGCTGCAACTACACCACAAAATGTATACCACAAATGCAGTGATGCATGTAATAAACTCATTAATGATAACTCTCTTTCCTGTTCTCATGTTCAAAAATTAATTCCTCACATTCACATGGTTACACACATTGCAGCTGCAACATTTATAAACCCCTTTGGGGTGTGTGGGTGGTAAGTGGATGCCTTTTCTTGTGGATTATAGAACTGGCCATGTACCAGTTGATTTCTTAAAGTAGATGCCTTTTTGAAAGTAATCCCTGGTTTTGTACCAATTGCTTTCTTAAATACTGTATAATTTCTTAAAATATCCCAATTTCTCCATATGATACTCCCTATCTGTCCAGCAACTGATTAAACTGTGTAGAGAAAGTAACTAATGAATTCATTTTTCCATCCTTGATCTTTTTCTCTTTTAATACTTCATTGTGTGATAACGCTTAACTCTTTCAAAGGCCTGCTTGCTTCAGGATATTTCCTTATACCATCTAGCTTTAAATCTTTCCATTAATTCTTTAGCTTGATTTTCAAAATTCCTGTCATCTGTGCAATTTCTCCTTATTCTAAGTATCTGACCATAAGGGATGGACTCCTTCAATGTACGTGAATGGAAAGTATTATTGTGAAGTAGCGCATTTGTTGCTGTGGATTTCCTGGAACCCTTTGCTGTTACATTCCTTGTATTTACATTACCAACAAGTGTTATGTCTAAGAAATCAATCTTATTTTTTAATCTATTTCATGAGTAAACCTCAAGTTCCAATTGTTTCTACCCAGCCACTTTATAAATTCATTAGCCCCCTTCAGGGTGCCTGCCATACACATAAGCAATCATCAATATACCTACCCCATTAAATAATGTCTACACTTGGAAAATAAATCCATTCTTCAATCTGATTATGAAGCTCATGTTTATTTGGTTTATCTGGTATTTTGGAGCACTGGTCTTACTTTGACCTATTTTAATTTAATTGGATGGACCTCTACTGACCTTTTATTGTTTGTATTTCTGATTTTATTGTTGTTTTATTATTTACATTGCACAGCACCTTAATATCTCAAAAGGCACTTAAAAATAAAGATTAATATCATTAAGTGAGCATGATACTGCAATATCTTTCACTGTTGATTAAAATGGCAGAGGGCCTATGCTTCTGTGGTGGGGCAGCACATCTTGTGTTTTTGTTGAGAGGGCAACATGGGGGGGGGGGCAACAGTGCCATCAACTCCTGAGTACAAGTTTAAAGTTCCTAGCTAAACCCATGGCTCACACAGACACATACTCATTCATATTTGAATGCCTATGAAGCTGCCAATGCTGTAACTAAGTGGAGCTGTCAGTGTGGGCAGCTTCAAAGGCACTGAATTAACAGCCCAGTCCCAGGCCAAGTTAAAGAGCAGGTGTTCATTTTGTTTGGATTTTTTTCTCACAGGGATTTTACATGCCTGTGGAATAAGGTTGTTCTGACAACTTTTTTCTAGTGTCTGTTTGTACTAGCTGGCAGTGTTAATTTGGATCTTACAGTACAGGATAATGGAGTTTGCCCTTTTAGCCCATTTTTGCACTGAAGAGTGAGTGCTGTGCTATGGCAGTGGGAGGAGAGGACCCACAGGTGCATGAAGTGAGGAGGAGAAGCAGGCCGGAGGACTGGGAAGAGGGGCCTGGCCATGTGGCGTAACGTCACACATCAGGAATTTTCAGGCAATGAAAAAGGGGCCACAGGGAAGGGATGGGCAGCTAGTGGGGGCAGACTTATGTGAGAGGGAAAAAGGAAGCAAAAGGTCCCAGAGTGAGGGGTCAGCTGCAGAAAGGGATCATGCAAGGGGACAAATAAGCCCAGAAAAGCTGCAAGAGAACACCAGAGTCCCCAAAGGTTGAACAGGAGGACTAGGTGATGGGGGGGTTGTATATATATAAAAAAAATTCCAAAGCATCTGGGGTACAAGGGGGACTGGTTCAGATACACAAGAGCAAGAGCAAGCAAGGAAAAGTGGGCCTGGCCATGCGAAGGACTACTTACAGCAGAGGTTAATAATAAAAATGTTGTCAGTTGTTTTCACAGTTTTTCAAGGAGCAACAAATATGGCACCAAAGAAGAACAGAGGATGCTTACAGGGCTATTATGGAGTTGGCAGATAAAGACAATAAAATGTGGCAGATGGTGGAGGCTGAAGAACCAGGGAGATCCAGGGAGAAAAGGAAAGCAGGAAAGGGAAAAGGGAGCAGAGTGAAATGGCCAGCTGGGAGGCCACACAGCCCAACCAGGGTACAGCCACCCATAGTGGTATCTCCCAGGGTGGCTAGTCCAGTACCTCTGCAGCCTGTTTACCTGGTACCATCAGTACCTCCCCAGGTCCAGGTTGTGGTTCCCCCAGTGGAGCACAGACTGGATCCCCTGAGCACAGTGGTTCCTCCGCAGCCACTGTTATTACAACCAGCCTTGCAACCACAGGGGAACATTCCAGGGCATCAGGAGGACAACAGTCAACAAGGAATGGACAAGGCTGCAGGTAATGCACCCAGTTCTGTGGGTGAAAGCATCAAAGAATATATAACCCAAATTATTTCGGCACTCGGGACAGGGAGTTTGGAGCAGATGGAGTTAGAACTGGCAGAGATTAGGTCAGAAAAAGAGGTGACAAAGGAAGGGGAAAGAGGAATGGAGAATGAAGGAAAAGGAACAAGGGAGATAGAAACTCCAGGAATGAGAATAGGGAACATGTCCCACTGGCCACAAAAGAGAAGATATGGAGGGGAGAGTATGTGGATATTTTCGTGTTAGTAAGCCGGGAAGTGGCAGCAAAATATGAAGAAATGAAGAATATAGGAAAGAGTGAAATGGCAACAGTGGTAGTTTTGTTAGGTAAGAAAGAGGAGTACAAATTTACAAAAGGGAAGACTTGGGATGGATGGTTTGTAGGTTTTGTCACATTCTCAGCTATAGAATTGGAGAAGAAGCCACAGCTGGGCATCCCACTCATCATGTACTCCCGGATAATAAGGTGGGTGAAGGCAAAGGGAGGGGTGGGGTGGATATACTATGATGAATTATTTTAGCAAAGAATGGCAACATATGGGAATGTAAGATGGGACATGAAACACTTAGATTTGTGGATAGATTATGTAACTGATCAGTCCATGCCAGAAGGGGAATCCGGGACAACTTCCTGTTGTTTGTACAGATGAAGCTGTCAGTGTGAGAAAAAGAAAACAAAACAAACAAACAAAAAAAACCTAAGTGTAGAACAGAGAACCCCAAATCTGTATGATGTCAATTAAAGAAAACATACTTGAGCTGCTCATGCAGGGTGCTGTGCAGCTGTGCTAATATTACATGTGCATTCATGTAGAAATGGGAAAATCAGCTGTTCTACCTTTTACTGTGCTTGCTGTTATAGCTGGTGTGATTGCTAATGGCAGAACAACTAATCTCTGAGGTGAGCGCGAACAATTGCCAAAAACCTTGTGAATTGTCCTATACGATCTCTAATATATCTTTGGCACCGTTCTCAGTAAACAGAATGCTTTCTTAATAAAACACTAAGAGATTAGCTTGTAACAGAAAATTGATTGTCCAGTTTGCAATGCTTACATTTTGTATACATGCGGTGTTTCTTCCACACAGTTGTATGGCTCCTATAATGGATGTGCAGTGACAGGAAAAAATACAGCACAGTCATAGCTGTCTTGCATTACCCTTGTCAGTCTCTGGATTTTTATGTTTTGAGAACCATTTATTGCAGTACTCTGTCAGTATTACAGCAAAACTATCACACATCCTCATAAACAAAGTTGATGCTCATATTTAAATGGTACATGTACTTTACAGTAGTCACTATAGTCTACCACCCTCCAGATCATAGTATTGAATCCAGCCACCAGTGAGGCTCCATCTTTGGTTACAGCGGTGAGGAAAATATCACTGGTCACTTGTAGAGATCGCAGTTTCCTCAATGCTGTTTGGTGACAACTGTCCTCATTTCTTCAATAACATAAATATATTATGACACTTGAAGCTAAAATAAAGCAATCAATAAATCAGTTCAAAATAGGATTGAGAATGTGCAAATGTTTGATCATTTTCTTCAGTGCCTTTATGAATCTACTGTGAAATTTACTATATGAATTCTAGAAACTGTAAAATGGTGATAGAAAAAGGTCTGGTTTAAGTGTCCTATTAAACAGTGTAGAAATACAAAGTGTGATTTTTTTTTTATAATTTCTATGGAACAGAAGATTACTTATTCAGCAAACTAACATTTGACACATGGATTAATGTTATTGAAGAAATCAGGACAGCTGTCATCAGACAGCTGTAAGGAAACAACAATCTTTACAAAAGCCCAGTGGTATTTTCCTCACTGCTATCATGGAGGATTGAGCCTCACAGAAGCAGCAGCAGCTATTGGAGGGCAGCAGACTATAGCTACTACTGTAACATGCACCATATAAATATGAGCATCAACTTTATTTGTGAGGATGTGTCATATTTGTTATAATATTGACAAAATATGTAAATCATCATTGTCAAACAAGGAAAATCCAGAGACTAACATGAATAGTGCAAACATATTATAATAGAAATTTCCAATCATTCACCACAAATCTGGCAAAGCACTTCATGTGCAAGGAACTGACAGAACTCTACACATTGAACATAAACTAACCTGATAAAATTCTAGTTAAAAGGAAACCTTAATTAAGCAATATATTTTCTGCCACCTTGCACGTTTCTAATATACTAAACTATTGTCAGTTTCACTTCCACAACCATTTCAAATTTAATTTGCTTGGGTGTGTTTTTTTCAGTCAGACATCAGCTGTTTGTACAAATTCCCAATAGATGGCTCCTAATCTCTGTAAAATATAATTTGCAGCTGTACTGACCAGACCAGAGTTTGTACTTCCTGAAGGCACGCTTGCCTCTAGCAGGTTGCTTAATTTATGGTGGAAGAACATGACTTGGATTACTTAAATAGAGCAAGACAAAGGCAGATGCTAAAGTTTGTGTGGCAGTCTTTTTATTTTAATCACAAGAGTGCAGTCTGCATATTTATGGAGTTCATGCAAACAGAGGATAGAAAGACATAAATGCCCTATCTGGGATTTGAAACCATGCCACCTGGAATGCCATTCCAGTTGTACTACCAGCTACACCACCAAGGCAACTGGAACTTGGCATGTCCTGAGGTTCTGTACTCTTTCTCTAATGCACATCCTGGTACTGCACGTATACTTGCTGTAAGAATTGTATTATGATCTTTTGTTTTTGCTCTTCTTTTTTTCAGAAAGTTTCTACCCTTCTTATTTTATTTCAAGCTATTTATTTATTTTGTGTGTGTTTCCTTTGTTGGAACCCCTGGTTTTTCATTTTTAGTTTTATTTGCAGTTTATTCATATATTCTGTAACTACTGATATGCTTGTATAATACCTTGGTTTCAATAAAAATCCCCCATCTCTTCTTTTGGATATCCAGAAAGGGTGAGAATTATAAGGCCTTTTTACACAAGCAGCTTTGCATGATTGTAAGTGGTGCAGAGAAGTTAGAATGTTGCCTTTTAACATAAATGTGGCCCGGACCACTGTGGCCCTCGTTCTGTCACAAACAGTTCCTAGCATGCCTGGGTACATAGCGTCTTAGGGTCATTGTGTGCCATTCTGAGCTGCTGTCTAAACAAATGGCAATGCTCACATGGATGCAGACAACCTTCTCCCGAGACATGAGACAGTGCTATAGGCAGTTCATTATATATTGGATCTGACCTCACAAACTATAAAAAGTAATTAATTTGAAAGCACTTAAGCCAGAAGACCGATGCACGTCTGCTAGGAATTCTGCAGCCTTGCATTGCTCTGAGGGTCTCTCAAAACAGTTGCCAAATTAAACTGTTCTGCAGTCCTGCATTACTCCAACAGCCTTCTAAATCAGTCACCAAATTGTATTTATTTATTGCAATCTTGGAAGTACCTTGAGACAGAGACTCATTTACAGAGGTTCCACATCACAATACAAAGTGGGTAGTACAACTGAACAGTAGAATACGTGATATACAAGGAGTACAAAAAAGAATAGAATTAACAAAGCATGGTACAGTATAGAGGTGCATTATTCACTTCATGGCATATATAACTGGGGATCAAACATTAACAGCCAACAGGATTCCGGTTTAAACAAATAGTCAGAGCATGTGACAAAGAACAACTCCTATTTCATTAAGCAAGCAGGAGGGACTGTAGGGGGTAGTCAAGGGCTGACGAAAGTGCTAGGCAGCTTATAACCTTGAAGGTAGCGTGAAGATAGTATGGGGCTAGGTGCCATAGTCACAAGCACTAGCAAGTGAAAGATAGACTCTGAGTTGGGTTTTAAAGGGTCCAGTTTGGGTGCATTTAGCAGCTCTGTGTTGAGGGAGTTTAACCATAGAGGAGCACGATAATTAAAAAAAATATTTTCATTTGGTGACTGATCTGTGAGGCTGTTGCTATATTTTTAAAAACTGTATAAGGGGGCTTTGAAAAGTCATCTGTCAGCCAGCCAGAAACATTGCCAAAAGGCAAGAACAGCTGCAATATCAAAACAAGGAACAGCTGCAAAATGTAAACATGCAGGTCAGCAGTGCACATAGACTGGAGCAAGTCAATTCTAATGGCAACACTATGGGTAGGCTACATGTAAAAGGGCCTTAATTAATCGATTAATCAATTTCAACATCCTAGAAAGAAAAGCAGGGAAAATAGATTGTTTTCAAATTCTTTTACTCTGTTCTCTTTACATCTAAAGGTATCCTGCTCAGTGAAGATTTTAATTGTGGGCTGGCTCACTCAGATGGGGGGGCTAAGTCATAGAAGCTCCTCTGTAACATGCCCATCCTTTCATCATTTGGTATCCTCTTCTAGCCTTATATATGCAACCTGTGTCAGTATCCCACAGAGACAAAATACTTTCTATGAAGGATTTGTGTCCTTACATATAGATTTTTGTCTTTTATGTGCATGGCTATCCATCCAAACCATTGCTACGGTGTTGGTTGAGTCCTCTTACCAGAAAGCCCTAAATGCTTCACTTGTTTCAGAGACCCTTACTCCCATGGGTCCTACAGTATGGAGACCCAGTACCTTACATTTACAGAATTAGTCCATCAGAAATGCTCTCAGAGGATTTCTCATAACACAACAATCTCTATTAATTGCATACAATGACCCAATAGAGTGTTGGGAGCTGTGTAAAATTGATTTAAAAATACTATATATTTTTGAAAACAGTCATAAGACCCAGTGGCTTCCAGAACCTACAGTATTTACATTTACAGCATCAGTTTCAGAAATTACTTTATCTTGCAGAGCAAAGTAAGAGAGACTTTTCACCCAGATTAAAAAAGAAAACCTGAAATCAAAAATGTGTTTATCAATATGACAAGATGTATTTCAGTATGCTGGAGCAAAGATTTGAAACATGGGGTAGAAAACAGCAATCCAATGCTTTTTCAGATTACAGAGAAAGATTGGGTAAATGGGTTATGATGGAACTTGTGGATAGACAGTGAATGACCTATAGAACTCAGAATGAATTGTCTCAGTATATTAATGCCAATGTAAATAATACTTTTGACTACCTGAGTCTAAGTTTGAGGGTTGGAATATTTTGCTGCAGACTTACAGATACCCTCTTTGTCAATGTCTTATACTCAGAAGTTACAGGAATAAATCCATAAAAATGAGGTTTTAGCCTTGATTTAATCACTCAGCAAAGGTACAGCCCCTGGTATGAATGGTTTACCAGAGGAGTATATGCAATATTGCCTGCAGAAATTTTAAATGGCTTGACTGCAGGGGAAGGATTATTGGAACTCCTGATCACTCAGGGTCAAGGATGCGGCAGGAATTAAAATATTTTTTTAAGGCAGAGGAGGAGGTACAATTGACCAGAAACTACTATAAGGAGCAAATTGCCATACATAAAGCATTAACAGTAAATGAAAAGAAAGCAGTACAATCTCATTAAAACTAAAATATTTTGCACAACTGTCACTAGTACAGTACAACATATCAACTTAGATTGCAGTTGGGTGATGGTGCAGTAACTTAGACAAGTTTCCAATCAATTTGGGTGTCAAGCAGGGCTGCTTGTTTACTCCCAACTTCACATAAATTCTCTTTAAGTAAATATGAATAACCCCAAATTTTGTAATCCTAACCTTATGGCTGTTTGGATTATGCTTATGACGTTATTCTTTTTCCAGCTACCAAATTGGTTTTATTGAGAAAATTGCAGATTTTTGCTTACCCATGTGAAACACTTGAACATTAACATTAAAAAATCACCAGAGCTGGTTGCTACAAAAATTCAAAACAGAAATTATTGTTCCTGGTTCATTAACAAAGGAAATTGAAAGTCATTTCCACATACAGGCATGATAATGTAGGTAAACATTTTTCTCGTGGAACCCTCAGATTGGGTGGTTGAAAAAATGACATGAGGTGGTTGGTTCTTTAAACAGATTAAACCATGTACAGTATATGGTGGTGAGACAGTAAAGTCTCCTACTGTATTCACATAGGGGCTTATTCTCGATGCTTGCACACCACATATGTCAGGCTTGTAGGCATGCCTAAGTCAGAAAGTCATGCAGAGGTGGTCCTGCAGACCTCTAGTAGCAGTCATGAATGGTGCGCCAACCAGTTGCACACTGGATCCCCAGGCTGCCAATGCAGCTACATGTTATGAGTGATCCAGTGGTGTGCTGGAGGCAAACCCACACTCTGTATGACTCACCAAAGTCTGGAGTGCCGATCTGGTGTGGAAAATGTTATGCCTCAGTGACTCTGCTATAAGCGCCTACCCACCCCCCAGTGGTTACCGGTGGGGTGTGGCAGAGAGTCCCCCTGCATGCTGCTGCCCCAGCCCTCCAGGTTGCCAGAGTAGGCTGGAGAGATCCATTCAGGTGACTGCCCATAGATGTAAAACTCCCAGACCTATGCCTTCCTGCACTACCCAGCATCCACAGTGTAAGGGATCCACTCTGGGGCCCAGGATGGGCATCTGATTGGATGCCAACCTGCCTCGCACACTCCAACCCTATGCAGCCATGATCCATAGGTGTGGAGATGATTTACGTGCAAATTGCATGTAATTTGCACCTTTTCAAGCATAGCTCCCATTATGAATACCAAACTGAAGGCTAAAATACTGTATGGCTCAAACATTTGGAGTTTAGGTAAAATTCTCTTGCTTGACAGAATTACAAATGGTATGTACAGAAATTTACTTTCGTTTCCAAAATCTACACCTGCTGTTTTGGAGTCGGCAGGATCAGGCCAGTTGACTGTAAGGATAACTTCTGAAATCTGAACTCTTACGCTCTGGCTTAAACAACATGTATTTTTCAATAGCATATTTGTTCAGCTATTTATAGGGAAGAGATTTTACTATGTTACTGGTTTTCACCTAACTTTGATGACTTACTAAGTCTAGATGTTTAATAGATCTTCTTGAATACATGTTTAACTTTCCTTTATTGGAACCTTATAAACAAACATCTGCTAAAACATGTTATAGGATTATTGCCATCGCCAAACAGTAGGACTCAGAGGAAGTTAGGATCCAGAGAGCTACATGGTTAGCAGTCAATAAGAAAGCAAATTCTTTTCAGAAATGTTTTGCTTTTCATTTTACTTTTACATGTGAGTTTCTTAACCTTATGTACTGTAAGTCTAAGCCTTCAAATAAAAAACTTCCTGCTTGCTAGTTTTATGACTTCCTTAGGTGTTCCCCTCTATTATGCATAACCCTGTGGAATTCTCTACCTCATCGGTTGAGAGAATGCCTGACCATCAGTAGTTTTAAATCTATGCTTAAAACTTATTTATTTTCACTGGCCTTGCCAGACTACTTGATTTTTAAATAATTATGTTGCTCTCCATTTTTATTTCTGTTTTTATATTGGTGTAACAATGTGTGCAGTGTCTTGATATTGAAAGGCACTATACAAATTAAGGTGATTGATTGATTGATTATGGTGCCATGGTACAGTTATTTATGTGGCTTGGTCAGCATTATGTTAGCAGTCTTGAAAATGTTTTGCAATGACCATAAACTGTTGATTTTCATTATAGAAAATGAGAAACTGGTAATAGGGACACTATGATGGTAAAATGGGAAACAAAAGATTGTTCTGTGCAGTCTGTTAAATTCTGAGTCATAATCGATTATAAATATTTCATTATATACTATGTAGGTCATATAGATAGTCATATTAGTGATAACCGTTCAAAACTGTATGACAGCTGTATCTCCGTTTCAAGGAGGTCCCTATGCTGTGGCAATATACAATATAAAGAAGATGTACTTTGAATATTTTCAGTTACATTGTCCCTTACTAGTAATCTTACTACACTAAAAAGTATTTAAAGCAGCAGTGCAATGAAAAAGCTATTCCAAAAAGCTAACTTTCTGTTACAGTTATGAAAAATATTAGCAGAACTGTTGATTTGGGTTTTCTGGATGCTTCCTATGCTGTGTACTGTACATCTACATTTTTTATCTGGTTTCTTACCCTCCCCAGGTCCTCAATATTATTTCTATGCAAAAATGAGGTGGACATCCTTTTTTTCTTGAGAAATAATTACTTTATAACTTTCATAAAATTCTTAAATGATAATGAAAACTGAAAATTTTACCACCACAATAAAATGGAAGCCATCTGGCATCAATTAGGAATAAAAAAGGGTGACGTCAAATTTTAGCCCATTTTCGTTGCACTGCTGCTTTAACATAGAAAGTGTTGTTACTGTCATCCTTCACAAATTTATTGATGTATTGGGGCATTTACAATGTTCCATGTACAGCTAGGATGAATTTCACAGGCATGCCTGTCTATCGGAGAAAATAAAATAGTAACATAATTTAACTACATTTTAATTTATACAGATAAAAATCAAATCAAACTGATGATCCAATAGGAAAACATCTCAAAACAAAAGAATGAAAAAAGTTAATATAGGAGAACAGCCTGTGTTCCAGGGGATATAGTATAGTAACAATTTTTGAAGCAGGGTGTTTATGGTATGTGGATAATCCAAGTTAATTTGTAGTATCCTACAGGTTTTAAAATGTTTGATGTGTTATGAGTCAATGAATTACAGGCTGCACCTACTCAATGTTTGCATGCACAGTTTAGCAATAAAGAAGATAAGCACGAGCTGCATAGGCATATGAAAACAACTGCAAATTTGCCAGAGAACAGTCACAAGTTAGCAGTAAAGGAGAAAATGAATTTTGCATTTTACAGAGCAAAAAGGAATTTTGTATTTATTTAATGTTATATACATGTGTAATGTCATAGAATGCATGGAGACAGAAACCAATAGGCAATAGGTGTGGGCTATTGCTTCTATATGATGCTATGTAATAGGAACATCACAGATCAAATATTAAAAAGGTGAGGATGTAGGCTTCCTAGGCCTGTGTTCTGTGTCATGGGATCTGAAAGGCAACAGTAATGGTATGCACAACCTTTGTTACCTACCATTCCATGTCAGTAGTGAGAAGGCATAGTTACAAAGGCAGAATTAAAAGTTGTATGGTACAAGCAGATATATTATCACTATACGAAGTAATAATAGGTAATGCACATGTTGTACAAAAATCAGTTTATTGTGACATAGTAGTATCATTGATCTTATACAAGAAATATCAAGTAAAAGTGGAATCAGACTTCAGACAGTAACATTTCATATGGAAATGTAGTGCCATTTAATCTGCATTGTTACTGTGTTCTGCATGTCCCTGGTGTTGGGCAGGACTTCAAAGAAATTGAAATTGCTTGCCTAGACCAGGTACAGTAGCTGTGAAGGCTACAGAGATGCAATCAGTACCTTATTTTCAGGTTGTTTTATATTGCAAGGAGACAGTGCTGCTAAGGTTACAGACTGAATGTCTGAAAAGACTGAAAGTAAAGCAATGACATAGTATCATACATAACAGATGCTGTAGGATTGGCTGAAGTATATCTTTTGTTCACCATGTTTGTAAGGAGAAAAAAAAAACATACATATTTTTTTTTAACCAGGAGAGACACATTAAACTGAAGCTTGTTTACAGGTGTGACCTGGGAGCACAGGAAAGTGAAGTGACTTACTTAGAGGCAATATAGCGCAGTGGTCTAAGGCTCTGAGCTGCAAATCTGGTGACATCTAGCAGACCAGACCTGGGTTTGAATCCCACAGCATCCACTTGCATACTGTGTGACCCTGAGCAAGTCACTTGTGCTCCCAGGTCGCTCCTGTAAAAAAAGCTTTCAGCTTAGTGTGCTATACCTGGCTAAACAACTAAATAAAAAAAAGTTGGGGCTATGAGATCCAGATCTCCAGGTTTGCAGCTCAGAGCTTTAAACCACTGTACTATACTGCCTCCCTTACACATAAAAAGAACATGGAGAAGAGAGACAGCATCAGATTGTTCTTTGAATTAATCTTCCAGCCATGCTGTTCAGTTGTGCCTGAAACATTAGACTCTGAACACAACATAATTCAGAATTTTGTTTGAAAGTATGCAAACTGTTTTATAAAATGTCAAATTATGTTACGATTGGGACAATGCAAAGTAGAATAAAATGGCATAGGTATGGTAAAGTAAAACTTGTCTGGAATGTTTACTTTGGTATTGCATCTGATGGCATTTTTCAGATGGTATGTTACATGTAAGGGAAAGGGAAAATGGTTTAATCAGGAAAGGCACTGCTGAAATCCATTTGAGACTTTGAAGCATAATGGAGTTTAATAAGTTGCTCAGGGCAATGCATTATGAATGTGGGGACTGTGATATTCAAAAGTAGGTCTCCTGGTTTGCAGCACAAAGTTTTACCACTACACTACGGTTGCTCCAAATATGTAAGTATGATTTTGGAACTATCTAGCTAATTTGTGAGACAGTCTTTATCATAGGTGAAAAGGTTAATTTGCAGGGCATTGTTAAAAATGTGCAATAATGCATTGAATATTTCTGTGACAGTTCGTTTGACTTTGCAAGAAACACTTGTTCTGCTCGTAGGTGTAGTATCTGTAATCTAGATTGTAGGTGAGGTGTAGATGATGGTTTCCATTGTAATCATTGTGAGAACCATGATACAAGTCTTAAAAGACATACAGATGCCTCTTTGTTAAAAATTGCTAATATTATGCAGAGATCTGATGAACGTTAACATGTACATGCCCTGTGTTTCCTGTCTGTGTAGTGGACAAAATGGTGTTATCTCAAGGTCTCCAACAGTTATTGTAGAAATAACAAATGTATTGCAAATGTATATATTTATGATGGAATATAAGTTTTAAGAATTACATTGCATACAATGCTGGCAGTTAAAAGCATGCAGTGTAATACTGTTTAGCTGAAAGCTAGAATGTTAAGTGAACTGGTAAAGGACTGTAAATAGTAAATGTCATAGTCAGAATTTTTTTCTTTCTATGAGTGAGTGGGGAGCGGGGTTGCAAAAGTTTCTTATGTAAAGCCTTGCGCCCTTTCAATTTATCTTAGTTATGTACATATGTTTTAACAACTGTACCTGAGCAAGTTTTATTCAGTATAGATTTGTGATGAAACATGCAACTGTTACAAAACTAAACTGAAGGAATCGTGCAGAAATGTGGTGCTGTAATTGTTAGGTCAACGATCACTCATGATAGTATAATAGTAAAGTGGATTTAAATAATTGGTTAGTTATTATACATAGTACAAGAAGTATTCAGTGTCAGGGTGACATCCCTGTTTCTCTGCAGTTAGCTGCATAGAATCGATTTACCCTTTTAAGGTTAACTGAGTATCATGAATCTTGTGTAAAATAATCATGCTGGAGCAATTTGGTTTTAATAATGTCTGTTTATCATTCCTTTTTTGTTGATTTCTATATCTTTATGGTGCAGCAGTGATGCAATGTGTGACAGTTTATAGGTTTTATGGGAAAAGGGTAATCATTACAGTGATTTATGCAAAAAATAGTGTTACAAAATGTTTAATAATATGTCAAAGCTAGATGTATAATTGGTAATAGGGAATCCCAGTGCTGTACCATGTTGTATTACACTGTGGGGGTTTGAAGTAAGAGTTCTACATTGAAGAATATTGTATATGTATCAAATATTGGAGAGTACACCATGATGAAAAGCAGTGCACAGGATTTTCAGGTACAGGGAATGTAGAAGAGTGATTTTTGGTTGAACTTTCTATTTATTCTCCCCCCACCCTTCGGGAGTCACATGCAGGCTTCTAGAGGAGCAGGTAAATCCTCCTTGGGTTCTTCACCCCAACATGTAGCACCTTGCACTTTTTGGCATTAAACCCCAGTTGCCAGGTGTCTGACCAGGTTTCAAGCTTTGCCAGATCATACTGCACCCCCTGCCATCATCCTAGGTTGTCCACCACTGCTCCTATCTTAGTATCATCAGCAAACAGACTGATCTTGCTCTTGATGTCCAATAATATTTTTGCAATGAATATCCCAAACAACACTGGTCCCAACACCGAGCCCTGTGGGACACTGCTTGTCACTACCCTTGGGTGTGAGAGCTCCCCACCCATGACCACCATCTATTGCCTTCCCTGAAGCCAGTTTCCTACCCATCTCACCAGTGTTGTACCTGCCCCTGTGCCTTCTAGCTTACTTCCCAGCCTCCCATGAGGCACTGAGTTGAATGCCTTACTGAAGTCCAGATACAGGACATCTACTGCATGGCCCCTCTCCAGTTGCATAGTTAGCCAGTCATAGAACTCCACCAGGTTGGTTTGGCAGGATCTGCCACGTATGAAGCCGTGCTGTCTGCTGTCCTGTAGTCCTTTGGCTTCTAGGAGGGCCACCAGCCTCTCTTTCAGGATAGTCTCCATCAGCTTACCCACGATGGACATGAGGATCACTGGTCTGTAGTTCCCTGGTTCATCCTTGGGGCCACTCTTGTGGAAGGGCACCATGTGAGCCATCTTCCAGTCCTGAGGTACACACCCTGAGTGTAGTGAGGCATTAAATAGGTCTGCCAAAGGTCCTGCAAGGACCTCTGCCAGCTCCTTCAGTACCCTGGGGTGGATGCCATCTGGGCCTGGAGCCTTGTCCACCCTCAGTGCCTTCAAATCCTCCTGAACTCTGCCCTCCATGATTTCCCCATCTGTCACCCTGTCCCCCCCTTTTCTGCCATTCCTCCCCCTTGGGTATCACCCCACTCTTCTCCTTAGTAAATACCGAGCAGAAGTAATCATTTAGCACTTCTGCCTTTTCATACCCTGCTTCCACCCAACCCCCCCCTTCCTAATCCTTACTATGTGGTCCTTACAGCTCCTTTTCTCCCTGATGTACCTAAAGAAGTCCTTCTCCCCCTTCATAATGCCTTGTGCCAGCCAGAGTTCCATAGATGCCTTGGCTTCCCTTACTGCCCATGTCACCTTCTTTGATTCTGTCAGGTACTCCTCCCTGTCCTCTCCCCTCCCTGTTTTCTTGTACCTCCTAAAGGCTGCTCTTTTCCTTCTTACCTTTTCCATGACCTCCTTGCTCAACCAGCTCGGTTTCTTAGCCCTAGCCTTCTTGCTCTGGGCCTTGCAGCAGGTTTTGATTGCCTCCTCTATCCCAAGCTTTATGAGCTCTCACCTCTGGTTAGTGCCCATACTCAGTTGAATTCTAGCTAGGTACCCTTTAACCACTTCCCCCATCTTCCCAAAATCAGCCCTCCTGAAGTCCAGCACTCTTGTGCAAGATTCCACTCCTTCTTTGCCCATATCCAATGTGAGCCATACTGAGTGGTGGTCACTCCCAGACAGCAGTTCTTCCACCGTAAGTTCTCTCACAAACTCCCCATTTGCCAGCACAAAGTCAAGGATATTCCCTAACCTGGTTAGTTCACTGACCATTTGCTGCAGGAAGCTGTCCTGGAAAGCATCCAGCAGTACCTGCTCCCTTCTATTCCTGGTTGTTGGGGTACTCCAGTCCATTCCTGACATGTTGAAGTCTCCCACAATCACCACACTACCCTTCTCGCAGGTCCTCCTGATTTGTCCTGCTAGTTCCCTGTCTAACTCCTCTGTCTGAGAGGGCAGACTATACACACTCCCATTCTGAGAATCCTATTCTTGGAATCCTGGATTTGCATCCAAAGTGGCTCTGTATTACCCTCCTACCTTCATCCCTTACACACTTCAGTCCTTCCTTCACATATAGTGCCACCACCCCTCCTTTCTCTATCACCCTGGCCCTACAAAATAACCTGTACCCTGGTACAGACAGGTCCCAGTCATTGTATTGGGTGGCCCATGTTTCTGCAATGACTGCAATGTCCACCTCTCCCTCTGCCATGAGCACCTGTAACTCTGCAGTTTTCCTCCCAAGGCTCCTAGCATTAAGGGTAACTACCTTCCACCATTTTCTCCACTTGCGTCCTGCCCTCCTTTACTAGCATCACCGATATTACTTGCCATTTGTCCTTTGTCACTGTTCTGGGGGGTAAACTCATTTGATTTCCCAACCTGTGGTCTCTTCAAGTCTCTTGCCCACTTGCCACCCCCTGCTCTAGTTTAAATTCCCAATTTCCTCTAGATTCTGCCTCTGTATAGGTCATTAGTTAGACCGCATCTGGAGTACTGCATGCAGTACTGGTGCCTGTATCTGAGGTGGGACATTATGTTACTGGAGGGTGCAGCACAGGGCAACAAAGATGATCAAGGGGCTGGGGGACTTATCATACGAGAGGAGGCTGAAGGAGTTTAACATGACTTGCTAGAGGAGGGACGGGGGTACATGATTGAAACCTTTAAGTACATGAAAGGAATAAATAAGACAGGTACAGAGGGGCTTTTCAAAGTACGGTAGGGATTGGACACCAGGGGACATGATATGAGATTGGAGGGAGGAAGGTTCAGGAGGCAGATAAGGAGACACATTTTTATAGAGAGGATTGTAGCTGGGTAGAATGCATTACCTGCAGAAGTAGTATCCAGTAGAACAGTGGACTGCTTCAAAAGGGGATGAGACAGGACAAGAAGGAGGGTCAAAGAAGGGGAAGGGTGGAAGGGAGGGGCAGCTGCAGAATAAGGGCTGCTAGCTGCACATTCGAGCAGACTTCATAGACCTCTAGGCCTTTATCTGCTGGCAAATTTTGTATGCTCATATGTTTGTAGTCCCTGCCCTCTACCTGGAGTGGTCCATCCCCCATGTAGCCATGGTCTGCCTCCCAGGCAAGGATGAGGCTTGGCCCTTACACCTCAAATTCCTGAGTTTCATCAGATCTGGGACAGGTAGGGGCACTGCGGCCTGGCCCTCTGTCTGCCAGGAGTGCCACAAGCCATCTTCCCATGTTCTGTACATGACATGCACCCTGATGTTTTTTATTTATTGAAAAAATTGGATAACATACCTTTGAGTCAAAGACTCCTTTACAAAGGTTTCATGTCATTTTTATACAGAGTCATCAAGTACAATAACATTACACAAAGGTACACTAAGGAGAATGTACAGTATCAGAAAAAAATGGTTACAAGTAACAGTATAGCAGCTGGTTGTACAAGGTACAGAAAATTGCAAGAATAGGTACAAAGTACAGATGGTAACAGTTAACGGAATACATACACTGCAGGTCTGTGGCAACAGCCATGTCCTGGAAGTTGTATGCTAGCTTAGGCTGGACTGGGGGTGTCCATTGTCAAAATAAGCATGCCCTGGGGCTGCAGGACCAGAGTTAAGTCCATAGTCATGAGGGGGAGAAGGGTAGAGCTTGAAATCAAGGAGAGTCACAGGCTGAGCCTTGAGAGATTAGGTTTTGTAGGTGGGACTTGAACCAGCTAAGTTTGGGTTCTGTGAGGAGGGAATCTGGGTGTGAGTTCAGCCAGCCAGGGCTGGTACCTAAAATTTCTTTGGCCTGAGGAGGTCTTACAGAGGAGTACCTGGAAGCGGGTTGTCACAGATTGCTGGGTGTGGTAGGTGGACAAGGGTGCTTGGAGTAGAGAAGTGACAGCAGGTGGAAGTAGCCCAGCTGTTATTTATTTATTTATTTTTTTAGCAAAGAGGCAGGTCTGATATTTGAGCCTCCCATCAAAGTTTAGCCAGTTGGTGGAGGAGTAGAGGGTGCAGGTGTGTGTGAATTTGTTGCAGCCAGTGGCAAGTCTACAGGCCTTGTTAAGGGCCATCCTAATTTTGTTAAGGTGTGTGTTGTTGGCTGCCCCATAGATTATGATACCATAATCTATGAGTGATAGTATTGAAGCTGAGACAGCTAGGTGGAGGGCTTCAGGAGGAAGGCAGTGCTTGTACTGGTGAAGTAAACCAATATGCACATTGACAGCGGTGCTTAGTTTTCGGATCTGGTCATGGTAGGTGAGCCCAGAGTCTAGGGTGATGCCCAGGTATTTGAATGAAGTAACCTGCTCAAGGGGGTCATTTAGTGAATTCAGTATGAGCAGGGGTAGCCTATTGTTCTTGTTTTGGGAATGGGCGAACACCATAGATTTTGTTTTTTTGTAGTTTAGGACTAGCCTAAACTGAATGAACCAGGATTCAGCTTCCGTGACTGATTTTTGGAGTGCATTTCAGAGAGCGGTGGGATCAGTGTGGGAGCTGTAGAGGATGGCATCATCTGCATACAGGAGTAGTTTCCCAGAGCAATCCTTAGGCAGGGAGTTGATGAACAGAGAGAATAGTAGAGTGCCAAGAATAGATCCTTGGGGGACCCACCCCCGAACTGACTTGGAGGAGGAGAACTGTGTTTGGGCAAGCCTGACTGTCTGAGTTCTCTTGGACAAGTCAACCAGTGGTCTCAGGGGACAAGCTTATTTGTGTGAGGGAATCCAAGGGTAATGTGTGATGCACTGTGTCAAACACCTTGGAGAGGTCTATAAAAATGGCACCAGCAATGTGGCCATTAGAGATGTGTGGAGGGCATTAGTAAACTCCTGGAGGGCTGTGGTGGTACTGTGGTTGTGGTGGAAGCCATGCTGCTTGGGGCACAGGAGGTTATATTTGGACAGGTAGTCCGTAAGCTGGGTGCCATAATTTTCTCTAAGGCTTTGGAGAGGGGAGGTAGGATTGAGATGGGGTGGTAATTCCCAGGCTCGGTGTGGTCTCTGCTCTTATGGATGGGAGTAATGAGAGCTGATTTCCATTTAGAGGGAAACTGGCTCAACAATAGGGAGCAGTTCAGAAGCATGGTGAGTGGGATGAGAACTTCATTAAAGGTGGGCCTAAGCAGCCTAAGATCTAGTGTGTCACTGGTGAATCATGATTTGCTGAGGGCCTTGAGGAGAAGAGGGGCAACTTCATGCTGTAAGACTGTTTTAAAGTGGAACAGGAGGGTGGAGGGGGAGACAGGAGGTGCTGGAGGGGTTGGGGAGAAATAATTGTGGGGAAGAACACTATTAAGGTTGGTGAAGGAGGCATTAAACATATTTGCAATCAGGGCAGGGTCAGTGGTGATAGCTCCATTGGCCCAGAGTTGGGAGGGAGGTGCAGTGGAAGCTTTGCCACTGAGCTCTTTGAGATAGTCCCAGAACTTGTGCCCTGAGCCCCATGTGGCAGTGATCGAAGCTTGGTAATACTCAGCTTTGGTCTTGCGAATAGTCTAAGTACATTTATTATGTGCCTCTTGGTAGCGCTGCCTATCAGAGGATTTACCAGTTTCCAGAGCAATATGCCATAGGTTGTCACATTCTAGCATTTGATCTAATAGGGCCTGTGACATCCAAGGTGTATCAACCCCTTTGATGACTTATTAGCTTAGGGGTGCATAACGGTCACAGGCAGAACTGAAGGTGTCGATGAAGTGGTCTAGTGCGGAGTCAATGTCCAAAGCAGTTGTGATGGGGGACCAGTCACTAGCTGCGAGACATTGTTTAAGGGATCAAAGCTTGCCAGGTTTGATATGGTGTTGGAGGATAGTTTTGGGAGGTGGGATTTCTTGCAATATATGAACAGTGACAAAGCACCGGGGAGTGGTCACTCAGGGCATTAGGTACTACCCTGACCTGGGTTGCTTTGTGTGGTGCATTTGTAAGTAGAAGATCAAGGAGGGTGGCAGTGCCAGTCTTCTAGTTGAGTCTAGTGGCAGTGGTCAGAATGTGGGACAAGTTTTGAGAGGAGGTCGCATCCCTAATGGGTGCATATGTGTCATATAGCCAATCAATTTATATTAAAATCTCCTAGGGCAATGATTTCTGCCTTGTCAGGGAGTGTCTTGAGGTGGGTGAGGACAAAGTGGAAGGCACTCTTCTGATTCTGGGGAGGAATGTATACTGAAGTGAGGAACAAGGGGGCTCTGTTAGGTGAAAGAATGATTTTCAGAGCGAGGACTTGGGCCTCGTGTTCGAGGATTGGGGGAGCGAGACATTGCAGTGAGTCCTGGATGTGTAGTGTACATCCACCATCATTTTTAGAGGTTCTGTTGGCACAGTATAGAGTAAACCCGGGAAGTGATACCACAGAGTCTGGGGTACAGTTGTTGAGTCAAGTTTCTACTACCGAGATGACATCAAGGCGATTCTGGGCAACCCAGCCCAGAAATGAGTCAAATTTGTTGAGAAGGCTACTTATATTAAGGGAGGCTACTATAATATCTTTAGGTGCAGTAACCTTGGGGGGTTGGGCAGGTCCTGGATTGGGGTGGATGTCTCCTGAGAGGAGGAGAAGGAGCAGGAGGATGCTCATGGATACCAATTTTAGTCACTTCTGCACCAGTTTCGGTGAAAGCAGGGAAGGAGAAGAGCAGTGCATGGTGGTGTGGATGGGTAGCTGCCGAAGGGAGGGAGAGGCAAGGCAGAGTAGTGCCCATTGCTGTACCATGGCAACACTAATAGGGGGAGATGTGGGTGGAGGGAGCATGGTCCGTTGGTAGGGTGAGTGAGGTGTCAACATGGTAGCGGTGGGGGGGGGCAAGGTGAGATGCCTGATGAGAGGCAAATCAGACTCACCATTTTGGTGAACGTGTGGATCATGACCTAACAGAATGAGGGAGGCTAGGATTAGCAGTGCAAGCCAAGAGGTAAGAGGTGGCACCAGCAAGAGGGGTCATAATGAGTACAAGGTAGGTGGGGGGGGCCAAAGAGGTTAAGTGTTAACAAGTTGAAAAAAATTAGCCAGACCCATTGGCTTAGTGGTAGGTCTGTGGACTTTGGTGCCAAGGGTCTGGGGTTCGAGGCCTATAGTGGGACAGTAGCAAAACTGGGGAAAATAAAGACAAATGTAGGGGTATAGTTGTAGGAAGGCAAGGAGGAGTGGAGTTTAGGAAGGTAAACAGAGTAGTTTGAGGAAGGAAAAACAGGAGCTAGAAAGGGCACTGCAGTAACTCCTAGTGGCCAGAAAATATAAGCTGCAAATAGGAATGTGGACACTTAGAAATCAGAGGGTGTGGTCATGTGTTTAGGTGCTAAGTGCCAATGTCCATCACACAGCTCCCCTTCTTGTGACTGGCCTTGCTGTGCCACAGGGGTCAGCAAGAGGCAAGGCCTGTTATCCCCTCCTCCCCAACCCACCATGAGCAGCCCCCTTGGGATGCTCAAACCTCCTCGCTCCCCAGGCTTGTTCCTGAACTCAGGTCAGCATCCCAGGTGCTAGCACTGTGGCTGCACCAATGGTCTGGCCAGCAGTAGAGTGATTTATGTCAATCTCATATGATGGAGCAGTAGATTTGTAATTGCTTATAAAAAGCACTGCTGCATTAACTTGTTGATGTACACTGAAGGGGGTTAAAATAGTGAAACATTGTATGTAGTGCAGTGGGTTACAGGGTTGAGCTGCAAATTTGAAGATTTTTTTTTTTTTCTTTTTGCAATTGTTTAACCAGGACTGGCACACTAAGCTGAAAGCTTTTTAACAGATGCAACCTGGAAGCACAAGGAAGTTAAGAAACTTGCTCAGTGTCACACAGTATGCAATTTAGGGCTGTGAGATTCAAACCAAGAGCTCCAGATTTGCAGCTCAGAGCCTTAAACCACTGCGCCATATTGCCTCCTAAATGTAGCATGCAACAATAAAGGAATGATAAAGTAACAGACATTATTAAAAAAAATTCTTCCTGCTTACATAATTAATGCAATATTCATGGTAATTAGTGGTGGGCTAAGTGGGCTAAATTTGCTCTGCGAAGTGATGCGCAGAGTAACGCGGAATCCTCAAAGTGCTCCACAATGCAAAGCGGAGTGCATCGTGTTATAATGGGAAATGTGAAGTCCATTTAAAACAATGACCTTGCGTTACTCCACCTTCCACAAACCACTTCTCCACCAATTTTAAGGCGAAGTAACACTGAAATCAATGTACGTCACATCACTTTGCCTTTTTATTGAGTTCCAAAGTGAACTTGCAGTGCTTCATGGGATTGCAGGTCACATGGGCTCTAGATTGTTCTGCACAGCCTCAGTTCTGTGTAATGGAAGATGGAGACAGTTTCCTCTCAGAGCTCTGCCATTCAAATCCTCTAAAAGCTGTTAAAAAAGCCTTTTTGAGCCATTGTTTTTGCTCAAAAGTTAGTACATCGATTGTAGGAAACCCTCCTGTGCTCATGTCATTGAGTGTTTATTGTTTGAGTGTGGATTTTTAATGTTAAATTACAACAGTCAGTCTGTGTTCTGTGAAGTGTGCTTTGGGGGAGGAGTGTGTCTGTGGAATAAGTAGATCAACTTGGAGAAATAGGCAGTCTTTCTGTTTTGGTTATATTTTTCTTGTATAATTGTGTTAATGTACACACAGTAATATTTTCAGTAATTCTTAACACTATTTTGCTGATTGTTGTGGTGCAGCAGTGTATAATTTCAGTTTGTTTAAAACATTTGGTTATATTACTAAAGGTTTTCAATTCGCTACGCATTACTTGTAGTGTGTGTGTGTGTGTGTGTGTGTGTATGTGTGTGTGTGTGTGTGTGTGTGTGTGTGATGTATGCATTTCATTAAATCAGACACCATTTATTGTGCCACAGAGTAATTGCAGCAGTGTGAACCTTCTATTCACTGCACCTGCATGAATTTTTTGTACTGCTTGTGGTATCTTTACTGGTAGTAGTGGACTGTTACTGCCGTGCACAGCGCCCCCCCCCCAAATGTCAAAAGGTATTCTTTTCCAAATTTGTATTTCTGATGGTGAGCACTGGTTAGGTGTTGTTATTGTGCCTTTGTGTCTGCATCTCTTTAGTGTGCAGTGCAATCTTAATCTGTTTGTGCATTTCCATCTCTTTAGGGCCCAATCTCCATCTGTTACTTAAGTCACAGTTGTTTCTTTGACTTCCCTTCAGAATACTGGTGTGGTGCACACAATTCACGATCACGTCACGAATCACAAATTTAATGTTTTGTAGTATCTCTCCAGGCTTCACCACTGTAACCACTGATATGAGTTTTCAAGCTGGTGAGTTTTGTGAACAGCCAGGTTATCAGGGAAGTACAGCCGTAGGCATTCGCATTCCCAATGTGCTCGTCAGCTTCAACTCAGAGAAAAATTCAAATTTCACAGTCACAAATGCATTCACAATTCCCAATCACATAATGAATCACAAAATTAACTTTTTTACTAGTTACATGCATCATGTAAGCCTGTTTTGTAGTATCTGTCCAGACTTCACCACTGTACTGATTGATATGAGTTTTCAGATTGGGGAGTTTTGTGATAGAGGTCATCTTCAACAGGGAACTACAGCTGTAGGCATTCGCGTTCCTGTACAGCATTTGAGTTACAGTACCGTAAGCCATGTGATGTGTGCGGGCCCGAGGACTGCCAATATTGTTGTCACTCCTCCTTACTTCAGGTTAAGATGGAATGACAACGAGAAGTCATAATCATAATAACAAGGTGAACTGGGCATTTCATGCTGGCCACTCCGGATAGCGGAGTGACAACACAAAGTGCGCACTTCGCGGGCACTTCACCAGTGGAATTTTAATTCTCTGCATCTCTAAAATGGGAGACTTTGCATGTCTTGTTACACTCTCATTTCACTTTGTCAGCAGTGAGGAATTTTCTGGACACAAGACAGTAGCATTATGGGGATAAATATTAATTTTGGTGACTTTGTCTGACAACTGCCCTGATGACTGAGTGTGCCATTAATTCTGGGAGACTTTGCATTTCTTGTTACTCTCTCATTTCACTTTGTCAGCACTGGGGAATTTTTTGGAGACAAGACTACAGTAACATTTTGGGGATGCACATTAATTCTGGTGACTGTGTTTGTGGGGGGCTGCCAATATTGTTGTCACCCCACCTTACTTTGCCTTAAGGCAGAATGACAACGAAAAGTACTAAATAACAAGGCGAAGTGGGCATTTCATGCTGGCCACTCCGCGAAGCGGAGTGACAACGTGAAGTGCCCTCTTTGCTTTCACTTTACAAAAAGCTATTCTACACAGCTGACTGATGAGAAAGAGTGACATCACATATTCATTATGTATTGTATAGTTTCATTCCACTGTCACACACAGCTGCACTGCCTAACGCTTGGCCTGTTGAGTACTATAACAAATCCTTATAATGTATGAAACACTTATGTAATGTAACTTATTCTATCTGTCTGTCTGTCTGTCTGTCTATCTATCCATGTATCTATCTGTCAGTCTGTCTATCTATCTATCTATCTATCTATCTATCTATCTATCTATCTATCTATCTATCTCTGTCTATGTGTCTGTCTGTCTATCTATCTATCTATCTATCTATCTATCTATCTATCTATCTATCTATCTGTCTATCTCTGTCTATGTGTCTATTTGTCTATCTATCTATCTATCTATCTATCTATCTATCTATCTATCTATCTATCTATCTGTGTCTATATATGTGCCTGTCTATCTGTCTGTCTGTCTATCTATCTATCTATCTATCTATCTATCTATCTATCTATCTCTATCTAAGTTTAGAAAATGGGCAAGAGAATCCTAGCATGCTGATTGGCTAGGCCACTTAACTAAGCGGACAGGTATTTTTCAATAGATCCTGCATGAAAACAAGTGCTTATGCAGTGTACCGCATTATACAGAGTATCCATGGATACTTTTAATTTTCAATGTTAGAATCCACTATTTTTTTTCTGTTCGCTTAGCGACTGACACCCCCCCATACACAAATGCCATGCTGATGATACTGCTGTCGGGTGGTCTCTTTGTCCTCACCACAGAACAAAACAAACTTTTTTAGCCTTAATTTATTTTTTTCTGCTGGCTCATACCTTCCTCCCTTCAGACCTTCCATTTCGACTCCCGCTCATGGTACACCTGACAACAACTTCTGCACCATCACACTAAACAGCCATTTAACCTATGTGAAGAGCACAACAAAAAAATATATATTTGTTTTTTTAGAAAGTAAGTCCCTATCATACTTGCAGCTGATCCCTGAGAGAGGGAGAAAGTGGTAGCTCTGAAACTGCCAGTGTACTTGACAAGAGCAGTACTTTCTTCAATTTCCATACCGTCCATCTGCGCTACAAAAACGAAAGAAACGTTCATGCCTGTCATGCCCTCTTGTGGTACCAGACCTACTGCTCCCTTACTCTCTAAATGGCAAGGATAGCACTAAAATATGTATAAAAACCAACATACAAGTCTCCATAGTGATGTCGTATGGCCACCCATCCTTTAAGCCTTGTTCCACAAGTTCTTTGAATTGTACTGAAGTGCTTCCTATGCAGACATCGACTCGCTTCTGCAACACTGCTTGGAGAGAGGTTGAAAAAAATTTTACTCATCCACAACACTCCCTCTTTACTCCATGACCACGGCAACTCTTTTTCACACCCTCTTCTTCAGACATTGGTTATATGGGGGAAAAAACAGCAGTTTTCTACAGCGCTAGCCTCAGGATTCTACTTGTTACTCCAGAGTTTTCTTTTTCTGCAGCTGACTGCACCTCCCTCGCTGTTCAAGTTGTCAGACTCTCCCATTCTACCTAATCAGCTCTGTAGAGCACTGTACTACAAAAATCAGTATATTAAAAGTCAGAGGGGATTGGGATGAGTCACTTAACTGGGACAATCTTTTTTTTTAATTAGAGAGTCTACAGTATGATAAAAGTCCCTAGCTCAAAGTAAAAAAATTCTAAAGCAGGCAGAGAGACTATTTTATTACAAAAGTTATTTTTAACAATTGTTTTATTAACTTCTTTTTTTAATAAACTATTTTTTTACCATGCCCATTTTCTAAGCGAACCCTTCCAGGGCCTGTGGCATCGGGTCTCATTATGCCCCTGGGCAGTCTGGTATTTCCCAATACTACCCACCCTGTTGGGTATTATTGCTTATATATATATATATAAATATATATATATAATATATATATATATATGTGCATTTTTGTCTCTTTCTCTCTGTATCTATTTATGTTTCTCTGTCTCTCTCTATCTAGACATACAGTATTTGTAATGTACCATTTATCTATCTACAGCATTTGTCTCTTGTATGTTCCTTTTTCTATGTATTTCAATATCTATAGTATATATATATTATGTCATCTGTTAGCAGCCTTTGCAAACTGTGTGAGAGGCCTTTCAGCACCATGCAATTCTGCTTAAAGTTGAACCAGCATAACATTCTGTGGTGATTTGCATATGCAGCCCATGATGCTTTGCATTGTGTGGGCATGTGTGATTTTCTATTTTCTTGAAACTTGGCTTCCCAGCCAAATGCCCTTTGGGGTAACCCTTGCCTCAGTGTTTGAGCACAGAGGTTCTTTGTCATATATATATATATATATATATCCATGTATCAGTTTATCCCAGTCACTAATAAGACTGAGGCAAGTAACATATGTTTTGTGCCTTGCATATTTCTTTTCCACTTATGAATAACTCAGCTGATGTCACATACTGTCTCTTCAGTATGCAAGCAGAAATACATAAAGTTTACCACCAGCACAACCTTCTCATCTTAACAAACACATTTCTTTTCAACACACAGCCATCACAGCAAAATTACTGACAAAAATTACTCAGCATCCTTAAAAAGTGCCTTTATATCTTTATTACAAACCTTTCCAACATCATGTTTCATTCACCATGCACCTACCTATGTACGTAACAGAACTGTCAAAATATACAGTGTTTTGTTGTGTTCCACAACACAGGTGTAATAGTGATTGCTGTTTTGAAATTACATGTCCCAATAAGTTACGGAACGCTGTGTGATGATATATTTTATGCCTTTTCTGGGTTACACAACAGACCAAGGGTTTACCAGCTGGAGCTGTATGCAGGACATGAGAGGAAATATACCATATAGAAGGACTATGTGATGGTCACATTTGTGTCACTAAATACTGTAAGCTTTACATATAAATACATGCATATGTACTTACATACACTTATGTGTGTATGTGTGTCTGTATGCATTGACATACCAGTATATTGTTGCAGTCATCTCTATGTCTTCTATGGTTCCATGTGATGATAGCGACTGCAATACAACGTCACTATCATAGTGAATGTAACTATACAAAGCTCAGTGACCCATCTTCTGGCATACTAAAGTGTTTTTTGAGGCTGTGCCATCCCACACCCTTGATTAAGATTTTTAACTCCAGGGGTGTGCATGTCGAGGCAGGGACAAAACACAGCCATGAAAAAACAGGCAGCCGCAAGCAGCAGCAAAACAATGGCTCCCTGGCATGTCCTGAACCCAGTGCCTACTGTACTGTAGCTAGCCACCCTCAGCACTACACCACAGGGCTGGATAGACTGCAACAGGGTCCCCTACCTATCCATACCTCCTCCCTCCTATCCCTCCTATCCCTCCCATCCCTCCCTTACACCTCCCCATCCCTCCGTTTCCAGTCGCATTCCTCGCTGTACCATCACTACCCTTGCAGGGTAGCCAATGATGATAGCTCTATAAATGAGTCACTGTTTTTACAGTTGCTCACTTATAATCACTGTCATCACTGGATACCACTTCTACAGTATCTGTATTTATCACACACACACACACACACACACACACACACACACACACACACACACACACACGTATGTAAATATAATGCTACCAGAAACTAATAAGACACATTTCACCATCAGATATTATTTATATATTGTATATTTCCACTCCATTCTTGCAGAGTTGTAAGTCCACAGAAAACATGCATTTCTTTTAACACTTGGTGAATTATAACTTATTTTGACATCATCCCTGAAAGCACCACTCACCATTACACCTGTGTACTAAATCGCAACACGGTGTCACTATTCTCTCAAATCACTTCATTGTATGTTTACTGTACTCTATGATATGCAATTCTGTGACCCTGTCTGTCTGTCTATCTGTCTGTCTGTCTGTCTATCTATCTATCTGTCTTTCTATCTCTTTATATCTCTTTCAGTCTCTATCTATATTTGTGTATGTTGTACTGTAGTTGCATCCATCCTATGGCTAGGCGTGAACTTGTTCAGAAGATGATGCTGCCCACATTTGACTACTGTGACATGGTCTGTGGTGCTGCCAATGAGTCCTCACTAGCCAGACTGAACTGCCTCTTCAGTTCCTTCTGCCACTTTGCCCTGAATGCCCCCCTCACACCCATCATTACAATCTTTATCGTGCCCTATCCTTCCTCTCTCTTACAAACTGGTGACTCTCCCACTGTGCTAAATTCACCTCCATGCACTGGTTGGGTAAACTCCCTTGCTAACTCACCTCTTCCTTAACAATACCACCCCGCCCTCCCATTCCCTTAGATCAACCAACTCCTATACCCTGGTTGTCCCCCACAGATCCACCCAAATCAACCAGTCCAGTTGCTCTACTCCATCAGCTCTGCCCTTAATAATTTCCTTGCACCTAACTGCTCCTTCTATGTCCCTCTCTAATTTCTTTCTCTAAGCCCTGGATAAACTCTACCCCCCCACCCTCATCTTAATTTTACCCTGTGAACATCCACCCCTCAAATCTCTAGCCCTTCCCCCTTCACCCTAATTGCTCCACCTTATTGTCCTCCCTTGATCTCTCACAGAATGTAAAGGACCCCAAATGTTCTCCATGGGTCCTTCTTCTACCCCCAAGGGGGCTTGTATCTCTCATCTACTCTTTTCCCCTACCATTTAAAGGGGTCACTCTAGAACACTGCCATATCCCCTTCTCTCTGGTCCCCCATGTCCCCTTTCAAGTTTCCTTGCATCCTGATGGGGTCTTCAGGGGTACAACTCTTTCCTCTCCTCCATGTCACCCTCCCTCCCCTTTCCCACTTTTCTTTCATGTAAGCACTTGTTTACTTATTAACCCGACACTTATTATTGTCCACTCTTTCTATATGTTATGTGCAACTCTGTTGTAACATTGTTTGTTCCCCCTGAGGAAAACTCATTATTAGAGTCAAAGCACTGGGGCTATACCATCCATATTATTTGCCGTGTTGGAGCTATTTGCTGTAATTGGCTATTGTGCCTTAAATAAATTTGCTATTTTGCTTGCATCAAGCTCCTGTGTGCAGCATCTCCTTTGGTTGTATTCTGCTTCTTGGGTCTAGCTGTCCCTTACTATGAGCACCAGCCTGCAATCTCCTACTCACACACTACTCTCTGGAACTGTAATGTATACGTTGGGCTTCATACAGGTTGTTTCTTCTGCGACTCATATTTCGGGTCACTCTCTGGAACTGGCCTTCCTACTGGGTATTGAAAGTGCTGACTGGGTAGTGGAACCAATTGGATGGTCTTATTTTTTTTATTTATTTATTTCAAATCTTGGATAACACCTGTGGACAGATGCTCATTAATAGGTTCCATGTCAGTTACATAGTGGAGCAAGGCACAAAGACTGGGGACAATAGACATATTAGATACAAGTTTCCAGACATGAGGGAAGGGGAAATGTATACCGAGGCATTGTACAATGTATGCCCACATCAGAATAAAGAACAGACAGAGTAGGGACATAGAAGAGGGAGGGATGCAGGGGCAATGCAGATAGGACAGACTGAGACTTAGGAGAGGAATAGGGTCTGACCATCGTGCTATCAGATTCAGCTTCTGTGCACACCATATAGGTCTGCCACTTCAGAGAAGGTCTGGTACTGCTCATTGAGGGATGTGGTCCCAGATTACCTAATGGTGGCAATAGCCCTATCAGGATGTACGAGTGCAAGCATGGGTCCAGAGCTTCTACTACAGACCTATAATAGGGCCATGGTGGTGGCTCTGGACTCCACAGCTCCTGTCTATGTTCACCGCTACAATCTTGATACCCATGGCTTGATGGGATCTTGAGGAAGATGAGGACAGTGGGGCGAAGGCTAGAGCAACGCTAACAGAAATCAGGACAAGATACCAACAAGCTTATATTGATCGCACATTATGTGGACAATCAATCAGAGATTTCCCATAAGAATGCAGAATCCCTGCCCTGCATGGAACTAGCTGGCTCAGCTTTTTCACACTGTGGACAGACTGTGAAATCCAGCCTGTTTGCAGTTGTGAAAAGTGTTGTCACAGGATAAATGAGATGAATTTGCTCAATTCTTTGCACATAAGGTTGCTGACATCAGGTCTGAGATCTGTTCAGCACTCTCTAAAGAGGGTTGTAGAGACTGGTGGGAGGTCACAGAACCTTGAACTGGTTGGTCAGCGTTTGGCCAGTTGGTGATGTTGGATGTCTTGCTGATCATCAAGAGTATGTGTCTGACTTTCTGTAGTTTGGATCCAGGCTGGACTTGTCTCCTTCTGGTGTGTGTGAATGTCATTAGCCTGATCCTTGCACAGATAGTCTAGTGCTCATTAAAGACTGGGGTACTCCCTGATTCTTTGAAAGAGTCGGTGATGATTCCCCATCTTATGAAATCTTCTCTCGGCCCAGACTGTCTTGTCAACTATAGTCCCATCTTTAAAGAGGACAGGAAATCATTTCTAACTGGCAGCTGTTTATAAAGTTCTTATTCTTGGAAATTATATGCATTCACCTAAATTTTCAATATGTAACTGTACTTGTATAAAAAGTGATATAAAAAGCTTTATTTTGTATCATCTTATTTTTATGGGCAGCATTCTGTTACAATTCCCTTCACGGAACTAATAATTTGGAGTTTTAACTATGTCATGGTTTTTGCACAGAACTCTAAACAGGGTTCTGATGGGTTAGCAGCTCATAATTAGCATTCTGTACACAAATCGTGACATAGTATAAACTCCACATAAGTGACTCAATGAAGTGAACTGTAACAGAATGCTGCCCATAAAAAATACAACAATGCAAACTACAGTTTTACCAATCCCATTTTATTCAGGTACAGTTAAATATGGATACTTTAGGAGAATGCATATCGTTTCTGAGAATAAAAGCTTTATAAACAGCTGCCAATTAGTACAAATTTCCTGACCACTTCAACCTTCCCTTTGTGGGTAAGGTTATTGAGAAGGTGGTTGCGCTACAGCTGGAGGATCATCTTGCCATCCTTGATACCTATGATGCCTTTCAGTCGGGTTTCAGGAAAACGCATGGTACTGAGATTGCCTTTGTTCGGGTGCTCAGTGATCTCCTTGTTGTGAGAGATCAGAGAAGCCATACTATCTTGGTTGTTCTTAATCTCTGGGTACCATTTGACTCTGTGAACCAAGGAATATTGCTGCAGCACCTATGGCTGTTCTGTGGACTGTCTGGTACAGTCCTCATATGGTTTCATTCTTTCCTGACTGGCAGGTATCAGAGAGTTGTGTCAGGGAATTTTTCCTTTGGCTCTTTCTTCCTGCACTGTGACGTTCAGTGGGGCTTGGTGCCTTCCCCCATGTTGTTTGTGGTGTACATGTTGCTGTTAGGGGACATTGTAAGGTGGTACAGGTTGAGTTTTCACTGCTATGCAGATAATATTGAGCTATACATGTCTTTTGTACTTGGCCAGGATATTGCACTCTCAGTATTTTACTCCTGCCTATCCATGATTGAAGAATGGATGTGTTCCAACTGTGCCATTTGGCTGAATCTGAATTCCAGCAAGATTGAGGATTTGGTGGTGGACCCAGGTCACTGGGTAGGGGGGTCTTCGGCAGGGTGAGCATCTAGCCTGCTACTGGGTGGCTGCCAGCTGAGGACCTATGGACAGGAGGTAGTTTGGAATTTATCCTTGATGATGTATTGCCCTTGAAGATTCAGGTGTCATCTGTGGTTAAGATCACGGTTTACCACCTGAGGAATATTGCTTGGATTAGTCACCTTGTTCTGCCTGGTGATCTTCTAACTTTGGTCCACACCTTTGTGACCTTTCACCTGGATTACTGCAATACCCTCTACATAAGGCTACCAGGAGTTGATATCCATTTCCAGCTAGTGCAGAATGTGGCAGCCAGGTTACTGACTGGGCTTCTTCGGTCTAACCATATTACTCCTGTCCTGTCTGCACTACACTGGCTGCCATTGCAATGGCAGATCGCCTTTAATTTCAACTTGCTGATCTACAAAGCCCTCCTCCCCTTCATTCCACTGACAAGGAACTGATTGAGGTTCCCAAGGAGCAGCTGAAAACATCTGGTTCTCATTCATTTGCTTTCGTAGCAGCTACCCTGTGGAATTCTCTATCTCATCCGGTTCGAGAGTGCCATACTGTGGCGAGTTTCAAGGAGGCACTAAAATCCCATTTATTTAATCTTACTTTAGTGAATAACTGTTAATAATTACTGGTGATGTACATTGGATTTTTTCTTTTGTTTTAAAGTTTATCATTAATAACTGTGCATCACTTTGTTATTTGAATTGTGCTTGATAAATAAAAATGATAATATATATACAGTATATACACACACATCAGATAAATAAATAGCTATATATAGATAGATAGATAAATAGATAGATAGATACTGTAGACAGACAGAGAGATAGAAATAGAGAGATAGCTACTCTTTGCAAAAAACTTTATTAATGCATCAGTTAAGGCTGTTTCCACATTGACAAAACTGTGGAAATTCAATGTTAAGGCTACTACCACACCACCCCCACCCCCCATCCTCCACACACCAACAGACATCAGAGGTGCCATGGGGTTGTCAGTACCAACTCTCACCCTATTCCATGTGTCAACAAGTGGACATGCTACAGTATAGGAGAATGGAGTGAGAGTTAGGACTGACAACCCCATGGCACACCCCAATGTCTTTTGGTGTTCAGTGGATGGGGTGTGGAGGGGGGTGGTAACCTTAACACTGAATTTCCACACTATTGTCACTGTGGAAACATCTCTAACTGATGCATTAACAAAGATTTTTGGAAAGAATTTACTCACTTTTTGAAAAAGTGTAACATAAATAGTAAATGGTATATGTTGGTTGGACCGTGGGACCCAAAGCTGCCCATTTGTGCATAATGATATGTGCCTGTAGGAGCACAAGGCCCCCCACTTACACATAACTATGGAGCCACATAGCATCTCAATAGTGCATTGAAGCCTTGTAACACAAATTTGCGAGTATCTATGAAACTGAAGCAGCTAGTAAAAAAAATTAATGTGTCGTTGTAATCGTGACAGCTAGATGGCCATGCAAGATAAGTTGACCAAATCCATATCTCACACTGTATCCAATATAAAGGCACCAAAAGTGCTATGAGTGCTAACTTTGAGAGCATAATAGTGGCCTGTGGACACGAACATGAGCAACTGGATTATTAATTTCCAAATATCTCAGTAACCATACAAGGCAGAAAAAAATTCAAAATTCATGGTATTAATGGTTTTCCAACCTAATTCTGTACTTAGTCTCCCTATAGAGGGACTAAGTATTTTTGCAATGAAAAATCTGTATCTTGAACCATTTTTGAGATATGGGCACTGAAAGGCATCACGGGCACCACAATGTTATCCAATGGGAAAATTTCTGAACTTTGGAATGCTGTAACTATGGGCCTGTTCAATGTTTTCATACCAAACCACCAAGGGCACATGTGTGGAACCAGGGCTTGCCACCCAGAAAATGTCATGTCAAAAGCGCAATCCTTCTTGGCACAATGAAGTGAAAAAGAAAACAACACATAGCAAAATGTGTTTCTGCAGAGTTACCGTGATTACCTGATTTATACACTTGTACACAGAACTTGAAAAGACTCTTGGATAAAAGAAAAACTTTACATAATGACAACCTCTGCATACTCTTAACTGTGCAGTATTCCAGTATTACCATGTAAATAAACAACAACATCTCCACATTGTCTAAATGACTTTTAGAAAGCAAAGCTTTCAAACTCTCTCTGCCTCCCTTACATTTTATAATAAAATATCAGCACTTCTGACAATTTATTGTGTTGGTTCTCCAGCCTTCTTTATGAACATACACAGCTTCACAAGCTACATTATGCAGCCAGGGTGGTTCTGACCAGAACTTCTTTTTAAAGACAACGATAATGGACATTGGGGAGGGAGAAGGGACCACTAGACTACCAGGTATTTTCTTTTTATACTGGGATGGTGATCGGACATCAGGGGAAGGGGAAGGACTACTACACTGCAAGGATCTGTTTTTTTTTTAAGGAGAATGAGAATGGACATCAGGGAGTGGGGAGGGACAAGCAGACTACCAGATAAATTTCTTATACCAAGATGGGTATTGGGCATCAGGAAGGGACCACTAGACTACCATGTACTTTTATTTCATTACTGATCTGGAGTCATAGGAGTCATCTGAATATTTCAAAGCCAGAAGACACGTGTCCATTGTGCTTGCTAAGTAGAACATTTTAGCCCCTATAAAATTGATTGAGTTTATTTTTGAACATCTGTGGTATGTGGATTGGAGGGTGATGGGGGGCACTGGACACCAGGGAAAGATGCAGGAGGCTGGGAGATACCAGTAACACCAATGGAGAAAAAAATAAAAATTAAGCATGGGATCGGAGTTTTGGAAATGCAATTAGACACCAGGAAAAATAAATGGCTGACAGCTGAAACTGTAGCCAACAGCATGAGTCCCAGCTGTGGCTGCAGAAGTCAAGTAAATCCTGCTCTTCTCATACAGAGAACACACAAAAAGTATCCTCTCAATAAGCTGGGCACTGGGGATTTCAGGTTCCCAGAAAAAGTGTTTTGTGGCATAATTTAACTAAACAAACACATTTCAGAATGTAGCTAAACAGGTCCTGTCTAGCTAGGTTCTGAAGTTTATTTTGAAGAATCCATTCATTTTAATGTGTTTTGTTAATTTTCTTTGCTTGGTAACTGAAAAAAGGAAATGGCCGAAAGACAAAAAAGAATTTTCCTCTTCTGACACAGGATGACTCTTTCTGCAAAAAGTGTTCCGTACTGTGACATAGAATCCAAATTCATGTGGGAAATCTATGTTTTTCAATAGGAAATAATGAGAAATTTAATATTTATTACCTGTATCTTTGGAACAGATAAATAGTTCTCCTTCAAACCTTCAAAAGGCACATTTGTGAGACCAAGTTTTTTCAGCCCAGAGCTTAAAGCTGTTTCTGAGATACAGGTGGGCAAAAAAACACAAAATCTTCTTTATTTTCAACACTCTGTATCTCAAAAACGTGTGGATAGACAGTGAATGACCAATAGAACTCAGAATGAATTGTCTCAGTATATTAATGCCTATGTAAATAATACTTGTGGCTACTTTAGTCTGACTTTGAGGGTTGGACTATTTTGAGGCAGACTTGCTGATGCCCTCTTTATCAATGTCTTATACTCAGATGTTACAGGAATAAATCTATAAAAATGATGTTTTAGCCTTGATCTAGTCACTCAGTAAAGGTACAACCCCTGGTATAAATGTATTACCAGGGGAGCATATGCAATATATTGGAGTGCAAATTTTAGATGGATTGACTGCAGGGAAATGATTATTGGAACTCCTGACCCCTCTGGATCAAGGATGTGGCTGGAATAAAAATAATTTCTAAGGCAGAGGAGGGCGTACAATTGACCAGAAACTACTATAAAGAGCAAAGTGTTATACATAAATCAAAGCAGCAAATGAAAAGAAAGAAGTACAATCTCGTCAAGACATAAATATTTCACCCAGTTATCACCAGTACAGTACAACATATCAGCTAAGGTTGAAGTCGGATGGGGGAGCAATAACTTAAAGAAGTTTTCAACCAATTAGGACAAAAAGCAGGGCTGCTTGTTTACTCCTAACATATTTAACATTCACATAAATTCTCTTTAAGTAAATATGAATAACCCCGAATTCTGTAATCCTCACCTTATGGCTGTTTGGATTATGCTTATGATGTGATTCTTTTTCCCACCACCATGTTGGGTTTACTGAGAAAATTAAATATTTTTGCTTATCTGTGTAAAAAACTTGAGTATTAACATTAACAAATTACAAGAGATGGTTGCTTAAAAAATTCAAAACAGAAATTATTGTTTCTGGTTCTTTAACAAAAGGAAATTGGAACCCATTTCCACATACATGTATGATAATATAGGTAAACATTTTTATTTTCTCTTGGAACCCTCAGATTGGGGGGTTAAAAAAATTACATGAGGTGGTAGGTTCTTTAAATGGATTAAACCATGTACAGTATATGGTGGTGAGACAGCAAAGTCTCCTTCTGTATTCACATTGGGGCCTATTCTCAATGATTACACACCATATATGTCAGGCTCCTAGGCATCCCTAAGACAGAATGCCATGCAGTGGGTGTCCTGCAGACCTCTGGTGGCAGTCACGAATGATGCACCAGCCAGTTGTGCACTGGTTCCCCGGGCCACCCATGCAGCTACATGCCACAAGTGATCTGGGGGTGTGCCAGGGGCATACGTACACTCTGCATGATTCAACAAAGTCTAGAGTGCTTGGCAGGTGCAGAACATGTCATGCCTTGGGGACCCTGCTGTAAGTGGCTACCCTCCACCCCAGTGGTTACCGGTGGGGTGTGGCAGAGAGTCCCCCTATGCACTGCTGCCTCAGCTCTCCAGGTTATCAGGGTGGGCTGGAGAGAGCCATTCAGGTGTCTGCCCATAGATGTAAAACTCCTAGACCTATGCCTTCCTGCACCACCCAGCACCCGTGGTGTAAGGAATCCACTCTGGGACCCAGGATGGGCATCTGACTGTCTGCAGCTGCATAGGTATGCAGACAATTTACATGCAAATTGCACGTAATTTGCACCCTTTTGAGCATAGCCCCCATTATGAATACCAAATTGAAGGCTAAATTACTGTATGGCTCAGAAATTTGGAGTTAGGATAAAATACTCTTGATTGAAAAAAATACAAATGGTATGTGCAGAAATTTCTTTTGTTTTCAAAATATGCATCTGCTGTTTTGGTGTTTGCAGACTCAGGCCAGTTGTCCATCAGGATAACTTCTGAAATCTGAACTCTTACACTCTACCTTAAACAACATGCATTTGCTATAGTACTGTATATTTCTTCAGTTATCTATAGGGATGAGATTTTACTATGATACTGGTTTTCACTTAATTTTGATAACTTATTACATCTAGAAGTTTAATGGATCTGCTTGACTATATGTTTAACTTTCCTTTATTGGAACCTTATGAATAAAAATCTGCTAGAACTTGTTATAAGAATAAAAATAATTTTTAAAGGCAGAGGAGGGTGTAAAATTGATCAGAAACTACTATAAGGAGCAAATTGCTATACATAAAGCATAGCATCAAATGAAAAAAAAGCAGTACAATCTCATCATGACAAAAATATTACACACGATTATCATAGAAACATAGAAATATAGAAGTTGACGGCAGATAAGGACCGCAAGGCCCATCCAGTCTGCCCATTTCTTTTTCTACCTTATAAATGAGCCATCGGCCTTTGCTCTGTCAGTGGTCTATCTATTCATAGTCATTTGTATTGCTCCCTTATGCCTATCCCATGCCTGTTTGAAGCCCTGCACTGTATTCATAGCCACCACTTCTTGTGGTAAGCCATTCCATGCATCCACCACCCTTTCTGTGAAAAATAATTTCCTCACATTCCCCCCTTAATTGGCCCCCCTCTAATCTCATGCTGTGTCCTCTTGTCCTGCTATTTTTCTTACATTTAAATATGTTAGACTCTTTCACCTTGTTAATGCCCTTAAGGTGTTTGAATGCCTCGATCATATCACCTCTCTCCCTCCTTTGCTCAAGGGTATACATACTGAGCTCTGTTAATCTGTCCTCATATGTCTTCTGATGCAGTCCCTGCACAATTTTGGTTGCCCTTCTCTGGACTGCCTCAATTTGGTTAATGTCCTTGTGAAGGTGTGGCCTCCAATACTGCTGCGCAGTACCCCAGATGGGGCCTAACCAGTGTCTAGTAAGAGGGTTTATTACCTCCTCTTACGACTTGTGATACCCCTACTAATACACCCTAACACCTCCCTAGCCTTACCTACTGCTTTAGAGGTCTGCTTGATGATTTCAGGTCATCAGTGATGATGATGCCCAAGTCTCTTTCTTCCTTTGTGACTGCTAGCAACTCCTCCCAGCCTATAGGTGGCTTCAGGTTTCTCTTCCCTATGTGCATGATTTTGCACTTCTTTGCATTAAATCCCAGTTGCCACTCTTCTGACCATTTTGCTAGTTTATCCAGATCTCTTCTCATTCTGCCCACCCCATCTGGATCATCTACTCTGTTACAGATCTTGGTGTCATCTGCAAACAGACAAGCCTTACCCTCTAGTCCATCTGCAGGGTCACTAATGAAGATGTTGAAGAGGACTAGCCCCAGAACTGATCCCTGAGATACCCCACTTGTGACTTGTATCTCTTCTGACTGTATACCATTTACCACCACTCTCTGTTTTCTACCCATCAACCAGTTTACCACCCAGTTGACCAACTTCTGACCCACCCTGAGTCTACCCAGCTTCTTTATCAATCTTCTATGTGGAACAGTGTCAAAAGCTTTGCTGAAGTCAAGGTAGGCGACATCAACTGCTCCCCCTTGGTCCACCACTCTGGTTACCCAGTCAAAGAAATCTATGAGATTAGTTTGACAGGACCTTCTTTTTGTAAACCCATGCTGTCTTGGATCCTGTGCTCCTATGGATTCCAGGTGTTGCACTATCCTTTCCTTAAGGAGTGCCTCCATAATCTTGCCCACTACTGAGGTAAGACTGACTGGTCTGTAGTTCCCTGCCTCCTCCCTGCTACCACTCTTGTGGAGCGGGATCACATGAGCCCTTCTCCAATCTTCTGGGACCTCTCCTGTGCTCAGAGACTCACTAAACAGTTCTGCTAATGGCTCTGCTAGTTCCACCTATAGTTCCTTAAGTACCCTGGGATGTATGCCATCAGGTCCCATTGCCTTATCCACCCTGAGCTTAGCAAGCTCTTGTAGGACCATTTCTTTTGTGAAGGGAGTGGTGCTCACCTCCCTCCCCCCTGTGTCCATGATCGCCAGTACAGTACAACATATCAGCTATGGTTGCAGTCGGATGGGGGAGCAATAACTTAGAGAAGTTGTCAACCAATTAGGGCATCAAGCAGTGCTGCTTGTTTACTCCTAACATATTTAACATTCACATAAATTCTCTTTAAGTAACTATGAATAACCCCGAATTCTGTAATCCTCACCTTATGGCTGTTTGGATTATGCTTATGTTGTGATTCTTTTTCCCACCACCATGTTGGGTTTACTGAGAAAATTAAATGTTTTGCTTATCTGTGTGAAAAACTTGAATATTAACATTAATCAATTACAGGGGATGGTTGCTGAAAAAATTCAAAACAGAAATTATTGTTCCTGGTTCATTAACAAAAGGAAATTGGAAGCCATTTCCATATACATGTATGGTAATATAGGTAAACATTTTTCACTTGGAACCCTCAGATTGGGGGGGTTTAAAAAATTACATGAGGTGGTAGGTTCATTAAACAGATTAAACCATGTACAGTACATGGTGGTGAGACAGTAAAGTCTCCTTCTGCTTTCACATTGGGGCCTATTCTCAATGATTACACACCACATGCATCATTCTCGTGGGCATCCCTAAGTCAGAAAGCCATGGAATGGGTGTCCTGCAGACCTCTGGTGGCAATCACGAATGATGCACCAGCCAATTGTGCACTGGTTCCCCGGGCCACCCATGCAGCTACATGCCACAAGTGATCTGGGGGTGTGCCAGGGACATACGCACACTCTGCATGATTCACCAAAGTCTGGAGTGCTTGGCAGGTGCAGAACATGTCATGCCTCGGGGACCCTGCTGTAAGTGGCTACCCTCCACCCCAGTGGTTACCAGTGGGGTGTGGCAGAGAATCCCCCTGTGCACTGCTGCCTCAGCTCTCCAGGTTGTCAGGGTGGACTGAAGAGAGCCATTCAGGTGACTGCCCAAAGATGAAAAACTCCCAGACCTATGCCTTCCTGCACTACCCAGCACCTGCGGTGTAAGGGATCCACTCTGGGGCCCAGGATGGGTATCTGACTGGATGACAACCTGCATCCCACACTCCAACCCTGTGCAGCCATGATTCAGCTGTGTGCCAGGGAGCATGACTGTGAATGGGTGCCTGTGGCTGCTTGTGGGCATCAATCCACACACCCAGCGCCTGTCTGCAGCTGCATAGATATCCAGACAAATTAAATGCAAATTGCATGTAATTTGTACCCTTTTGAGCATAGCCCCCATTATGAATACCAAATTGAAGCCTACATTTCTGTATGGCTCAGAAATTTAGAGTTAAGGTAAAATTCTCTTGATTGAAAAAATTACAAATGGTATTTACAGAAATTTCTTTAGTTTTAAAAATATGCATCTGCTGTTTTAGTGTCTGCAGACTCAGGCCAGTTGTCTATTAGGATAACTTCTGAAATCTGAACTCTTACACTCTGGCTTAAACAACATGCATTTACAATAGTACTGCATATTTGTTCAGTTATCTATAGGGAAGAGATTTTACTATGATAATGGCTTTCACTTAACTTTGATAACTTACTAAGTCTAGAGGTTTAGTGGATCTGCTTGACTATATGTTTAACTTTCCTTTATTAGAACCTTATAAACAAAAATATACTTAAACTTGTTATAGGATTGTTGACATTGCCAAACAGTAGGACTTAATGGAAGTTAGGATCCAGTGAGCTACAGTAAATGGTTAGCAGTCAACAAGGAAGCAAATTCTTTTCAGAAATGTTTTGATTTTCATTTTACTTTCATATAGGAGTTTGTTAACCTTATGTACTGTAACTCTGAGCTTTCCAATAAAAACTTCCTGCATGCTAGGTTTATGTCTTCCTCAGGTGTTTCCTTCTATTATTCCTGTTCCACAGTTAATAATAATCTATGTTATGTGTTACTAAGAATTCTATGCAATACTCTGTAAACTCTTTACTTAGCCCAGTTTCTAAGTAATTCATTTCATCCCCATAATAAACTTGCTATTAGACTTATGAACCTACAGTCTTTTGAGTCTTTAACTAAGGTGGTAGAATTCCTAAGGTTAATTAGAAAAAATAGTCCTAAACTTAGGTGTCAATGTGGCTCAGTTGGTAGCACATCTGCTTCTGGACCAGAAGGTCGTGGGTTCTTGTACCACACCAGGATTGGACTGTCACCTAAAAATCACTAGCATCCGAGTGCAGTATTGGGGGGTGCTGTTGTGGGGGTGCTGCACTGCTGGGGTGTGCCATCCTTTGGATGAGACATTAAACCGAGGTCCCTTCTGCCCATCCTGGTGTTGTCCTGGTGGGTGTCCAGGTAGAAATAAAAGAACCCAGGGCACTCTTCGCAAAGAGCAGGGAACATTCCCGATGTCCTGGCCAACATTCCCCTTCCCATAATCCAGTTCATGCAACTATCCAGGCTGTGTGTGATATGGCTGCCATCACACATTCAGTCACTTCACTGCCAGTCTAGCATTGCTTGTAAAGTGCTTTGGGATATTGTGTGTGAAAAGCTATATAAATGCTGATTCGTCTTCTAAATAAGGTGGGTCATTATTATTTGCCCTACCCATTTGACTTAAAGTTGGTAACCTTGGAGGTAATATGGTTACCATCAGAGTAGTTCATATGTTCTATTTAAAGGGCTACAGTGAATGGAACTCTGATAAGTAATGGAAGCAGTATAGAGTTTTGGTTAAGACACAGAGCTGCAAACTTGGAGAAGTAGGTCTGAATCTCACAGCCACAACTTGTGTACTGTGTGATCATGAGCAAGTCACTTTACTTCCCTGTGTCCCCAGGATGCACCTGCTAACTAGCCACAGCTTAATGTGTCTTTTCCAGACAAAAATTGTAACATAAAAATAAATAAAATAAAATGTTTCCATACATTGTTTACTCAGTATTGAACTTTGCCTATTTCTTGCTAGACTTTATAACAATTAGTTGAATAATTCTGAATTTTTGTTTTTATTCTATGTGTTCACTGACTCTGTCTGAAATAGCATTTTTGTATTTGTACACCTTTCACTCGTCGATTATAGAATACTGCAGAGACTCAGTTGGGAGAAATGTAGGTAATCAGATCTGAACGTCCAAATTGATCATTTATCATTTACATACTGGCCTTCAGACATTACTATCTATTGCTATTCTATCCAGCTTCATCTTATTTTTTATTATAGACCCAGCTTAAACGTTATGGTTTGTATATGTGTTATATTTTGTATTTTTTATTAAATGTTTAGGTAGATAGAGGGACAGATATATATATATATATATATATATATATATATATATATATATACACATAAAGATTTAGCTATAGATATGGAGAGATTAACCCACAACAGGGTGTATGGGCTTACTGAGCATTTGTCCACACCTGGGGGGTTTGGAGTTAAGAGGCAAAGCCAAGTGACTTCAATCACCCAGGCATGGATTAATGCTCAGTAAACCCATACCCTGGAGTGGGATAATACTCTTATAACATGGGCAATGTTATGTTAGAGTTTTACCTAAAGAAAAAGTAAAATAAAGCCCTGTGAACGTGCAACTGTGGTTATATCAGGGATTAATCAATGGTCAGGTGACCTGTCTGGATGAATTGAAAGACAGTATTTTCAAAACTCATGTTATAATTCTCGCTCTCTCTCTCTATATGTAGTACAAAATCACACATGCCCCCACAATGCAAAGCATCATGGGCTACATATGCAAATCACCACAGAATGTTATGCTGGTCCAACTTTAAGCAGAATTGCATGGTGCCGAAAGGCCTCTCACACAGTTTGCAAAGGGTGCTAACAGAAGACATAGAAACTCTAACATAACATTGCCCATGTTATAAGAGTATTATCCCACTCCAGTGTATGGGTTTACTGAGCATTAATCCATGCCTGGGTGACATGTGTGATTTTGTATTTTCTTGAAACTTGGCTTCCCAGCCAAATGCCCTTTGGGGTAACCCTTGCCTCAGTGTTTGCGCACAGAGGTTCTTTGTCTTTTAAATCATTTTTATTTTAATGGGTTCACCACAATATATCCGAGGCACACTGCCTTAAGGGTAGCTGGTCCATTCCACTGGGGTGTCAAACAGACGAGGCATACTGATGAGTCCTGGTAGGACGAAACACGTGTCTATGTCTTCTGTTAGCACCCTTTGCAACTGTGTGAGAGGGCTTCGCAACATGCAATTCTGCTTAAAGTTGGACCAGCATAACATTATGTGGTGATTTTCATATGTAGCCCATGATGCTTTGCATTGTGGGGGCATGTGTGATTTTGTATTTTCTTGAAACTTGGTTTCCCAGCCAAATGCCCTTTGGGGTACCCCTTGCCTCAGTGTTTGCGCACAGAGGTTCTTTGTCTTTTAAATCATTTTTTAATTTAATGGGTTCACCACAATATATCCGAGGCACACTGCCTTAAGGGTAGCTGGTCCATTCCACTGGGGTGTCAAACAGATGAGGCATACTAATGAGTCCTGGTAGGCATAGAACACGTGTCTATGTCTTCTGTTAGCACCTTTGCAAACTGTGTGGGAGGCCTTTCGGCCTCATGCATTTCTGCTTAAAGTTGGACCAGCATAACATTCTATGGTGATTGGCATATTTAGCCCATGATGCTTTGCATTGTGGGGCATGTGTGATTTTGTATTTTCTTGAAACTTGGCTTCCCAGCCAAATGCCCTTTGGGTAACCCTTGCCTCAGTGTTGCGCAGAGGTTCTTTGTCTTCTATATGTAGTGTGTATATATATATATATATATATATATATATATATATATACATATGTATATATATATATATATATATGTATATATACATATATATATATATATATATATATATATATACACACACACATATATATTATAGTGGCACAGTCGTGACACTATAGTTAGGGTTGAGCTGCCAGTTACATACTAAAGTCAAAAGTTTGGACGTTAATAACTTTGGACCCATGCACTGGATTTGTCTGAAATTTGGTACACACATTGTGGTGCACTACATCTCTTGACTTGCTGAATTGCATTTGTGTTGGAATGCTGGTCTTTTTGTACAAAAGCGCTGAAAAATGCAAAATTATCCATTTTTGGAGGCACCTTTTGGCATTCTTAATGTGGTCCTGCACGACCAGTGTGTGGTGTGTCACTCTGCAAGATAGCTTGTTTGAAAGAGCTTTGGTGGCTGAACATGCCACTTTTTGTTTGGTGAAAAAATATTAAGGCATTCAAAAGTTATGGCACTTTTAAGTTCCCATTATAAGTCAATGGGAACATTTATATGTATATCTTGCGATCAAAGAATGGGGGTTCTGGCCATCTGGTCTCACCTGGCGATCAGAGAATTTTCAGCCTCACAGTTCAAGAATCTTTGTTCCTGAGGAATTTTCAAAATTCTTTGACTGCGGGGTCCGTCATCTTGTTTTCAGTTTTCCAATCACACAAAGGCAAATATCTCGGCTCAGGGGTCACTTCTGAAGTACAATTTAGATTGGTTTTACTCAGGAGACCCTGATCTATCGAGGCATGGCTTTGGTTCCATCCAAACTGGTCAAAAAATAGAGTTATAAGCTTTCAAAATATTAATTTACGGCTTGCTAATGATCTTTGATCGCGAGCCTGCAAATTCTTTGATTGTGAGATTCTTTGATTGCAATCTTGCATCGTGACCTAAAACACTAATATCTTGGCTCAGGGGTGGGCTTGGGACACAAATGAGGGCTTGTTTTGCTCAGGAGGGTGCATTCTGTCGAACCACGTCATTGGTTTGGTTCTACTAGGTGAATAAGTCATGTTTCACCATTTTGTATTCTTTGATTGTGAGCCTGCAAATTCTTTGATTGTGAGGCTGCAAATTCTTTGGTCGTGAGATTCTTTGATCATGATCTTGCATCATGAGCGAGGGACAAGATGGCCAAATTTAAAAATAATTTTTCTCAGCCTATGGATGCCTTAGGAAGTCAAATGATGGTGGGTTTTACTCAGGGGGCTTCGTTCTGTTGAACCATGCACCCAGGGGTGTCCTAGAAAGTCAAATGAGGGTGGATTTTACTCAGAGGGCTTAGTTCTGTTGAACCATGGTGGTGGTTTACTGGATTTGCTTCTATGTTTTGATTTATTAAATTTTTTATTCTTTGTTCGTGAGCCTGCAAATTCTTTGATCGTGAGGCTGCAAATTCTTTGATCATGAGATTCTTTGATCATGATCTTTGATCACAAAATAGGGACAATATGGCCAGATTTTTTTATAATGGAATAGATAGGGAAATTTTGCCAATCTTTGACATTGAATATCTCGGAAATGGTTGGGTCTTTGTACTTGAAATTTGGAGGGATGAAAGATAACATCCCACATATGTGACTTTTAGTGGATTGGTCAAAAAATATTACAGGGCAGCAAAGTTACAGCACTGCAAATTTGGCACTTTTTCCCATGGGATAACATTATGGCGTCTGCCATATTACAGGAATTCTTTGCCGCTCTGCTGGAAAATAATGATTTGGTCTTTTGGGCTGAAATTTGGAGGGAAGAAAGCCAGCATCCTACAAATGTGCCATTACATGGTTTAGAGAAAAAATATTACAGGGTAGCAAAGTGACAGCACTCCGAAGTTGACATTTTTTCACATAGGATAACATTATGGTGTCCGTCGCGTCTTTCAGGGCCCGTATCTCAGAAACTGTGCGAGATACAGACTTTTTGTCAAAAAAATGCTTAGCCACCCAAATGGGGCCTAAGCATAAAACTAGCCAGGAAAGGAATAATTCATACAAAATTTTAATTTTTTTCCTACATCGTACGGTTTCTGAGATATAAGCAATTTAGCATTCCAAGTCATACTTTTCTGCTCCGAAGTCAATTATAATGCATACATTATTTTTTTCAACTTGTTTTTTCAATGCAGTTTTTGGGAAAAACAAGGGTGTATTCTTTTGTTACTGTGACAGTTAGCATTTCCAGTTGCGCTTCTGTTACCATTTGAATTGCCATTCCCGTTTACGCCACTGTGTGCATAACAGTTTGTGTTTTTCTATGCACTTGCATCTCTCTTTCTATTGTCTTTACTGTTGCTGTTACTGTTACCATTTACGTTTACTATTGCAGTACCATGACCTTACGTGTAACAGTTTGCATTTTCTTATGCACTTACATTTCTGTTTTTATTGGCTTTATTGTTGCTGTTACCATAACATTTGCATTTACAATTGTGGTTCTGTGAGTGTGTGTGTTACGGTTTGTGTTTTTGCACGTGCTTGCATTTCTGTTTACTTTGGTGTTATTGTTGGTGTTACTGTTACCATTTGCATTTACAATTGTGGTACTGTGAATGTATGTGTTACCAGTTACATTCCGTATGAACTTCTGTATTTGCTTCTGTGTCACTTTATGCTTGTGTTTCTATTAATGTTTGCATTGCCATTTACATTTGCTTTGCCATGTGCATTATGGTTGCCACTTGTGTTTGCTTTGCAGTTCCTGTTACTGTGTAACAAGACACCAAAAGGCCCCACACTGCCACCACTGCATTCCTTTCATTATTTAGCATCCTCATTCTCAAAAAGAAGGGAAATTAGAGGCAAAAAACTCTGTTTAATGCATCAGATAGGGTTGTTCCACAGCAAAAAAAGCTAGGAAATTCAGGGTTAGGGTTGAAATCCCCCCCTTGGACCCCCCAGCCCTTCCCCCCAACTGACATCAGGGTGCGCGTTGGGGCTATCAGTCTCAACTCTCGCCCATTCTCCCATACTTAAGCATCTTTACACATGTGATAGGTGAGAGTTAGGGCTGATGACCCCAACGCGCACCCCAATGCTGGTTGGGGAAGGGCTGGGGATCCAAGAGGGACTTTCAACCCTAACCCTGAGTTTCCTAGCTTTTTGCTGTGAACAACCCTAAATGATGCAGTAAATGAAGGGTTTTTGCCTCTAATATATATATATATATATATTTATATATTCTATGAAAAACTTTGTTAACGCATCATTTAGGGTTAAAACACAAAGTCAGGAAGCAGGACCTTTAAAGTTGCCTCCTCCCCCCTCGTGAGTTTATGCCATCATCCTGAGATTGACACTGACGAGTGTGTCATTGTAGGGGTAAATGTCACCCCATTCCATGTGTAATCATGTTCATGAGCCACAGTAAAGAACAATGGGGTGACATTTAGGCATCACACCCCCAATGACACACCCCATCAGCTGTCAATCTCAGGATGATGGGTGGTTCCATGGGGGGGAGGTGGCAACCCTAAAGGTCTCATTTCCTGTCTTTTTGTGTTTTAACCTTAAATGCTGCATTAATTAAGTTTTTTGAATAGAATTTCCTTACTGTTTGAGAAAGAATAGAAAAGTAGAAAGTCACACTAGTTGGTGGGAGAGCGGGCCCTTTGGGCCCTGCCCTCCAACCAACTTGCAAATTTTTCCCTAAGATAAGAGTACAAATACTGAATCTCATATGTATTGCTCCCACTACCTTGAACCAAAGCAAACTGTCAGTCATCAGGCTAGCATAATTCAACACCTGCTTACGTGTCAGACACCTAACCACTGAAAATTACCTCCATGGTAGTAATGCAAGGCACCCTATAAATGTGAAGCCAGTAGCACAATGCAAAATGCCATATGGAAAACATAAAGTGTGTCATGCAATATGTGTGCAGTAAATTCATTTTCTAACACATAAACACCAGAATTCACATATTCAGCACATCCCCTCCACATCCTCCAAATTTCAATTGAAAAGACCAAACTGTTTCCAAGATATAAGATGTGAAAGTTTCAGATGTTCATTCATTGTAGTGTCAACATTTTACACACCTAATGACTGAAAAGTACATCCATGGCAGTAAGGATAGCTACCATATAAATTTGAAGCCAGTACCACAATGGAAAACGCTGTCCACAAAATGTAAACTGTGCCATGCAATATCTCTAGATAAAATTTACTGTCCAACATGTAAACACCATAATTGACAACTACAGGACATCCTGTCAACACCCTCCAAATTTCAAGTGAAAAGACCAAACTGTTTCCGAGATATTTAATTTTAAAATTGTTAACATTGGGCTATCTGGTCCCTCCAGATCTGGCCATCTAGTCCCTCCCTCATGATCAAAGATCACGATTAAAAAAATCTCATGATCAAAGAATTTGCAGGCTCATGACCAAAGAATAAAAAATGGTGAAAGTCAATTTTTGCACTAAAGTAAATGAAATAACAGACATGCCTCAATAGAACAAAGCCCCCTGAGCAAAACCCACCCTCATTTGGCTTAATAACCCACCCCTGAACTGAGAAAATTGATTTTTTCAACTGCCCATCTAGTCACTCTCTCACGATCAAAGATCATGGTCAAAGAATCTTACGATCAAAGAATTTGCAGGCTCACAATAAAAAATAAAAAATGTGAAAAGTCCATTTTTAGGCAAAAATACATTAAACCACAGCCACGCCTCGATAGAATGAAGCTCCGTGAGCAAATCTCATCCTCATTTGTCTTAATAACCCATCCCTGAGCTGAGAAAATATATTTTTTCAACTGGCCATCTAGTCGCACCCTTGAGATCAAAGACTGCGGTAAAAGAATCTCGCGATCAAAGAATTTGCAGGCTCACGATCAAAGATTGTTAGCGAGTCACGATCAAAGAATACAAAAGTTCAAAACTCCTTTTTTCACAAGTTTAAAAGAAACCATAGCCATGGCTTGATAGAGTGAAGCCCCCTGAGTAAAACTCATCTAAGTTTTACTTTAGGAGTGACCCCTGAGCCGAGATATTTGATTTTTTCTGACCGCAAAATGAAAACAAGATGGTGGCCATCGCAATCAAATAATTTCTCACAATCAAAGATTCTTTGATCACTAGCCTGCAAATTCTTTGATTATGAGGAGGGATTAGTTGGCCAAAACCCCATTCTTCTTTCACAAAATAACCATATCAATTTTCCCATTGACTTATAGTGGGAAATTAAAAGTTTAATAACTTTTGAATGGATTAATATTTTTTCACCAAACAAAAAGTGGCATGTTCCTTGACTTAAGCTCTTTCAGACAAGCCAAGTTGCATATTGGCATGCCACACAACAGCCACACAGTGTCTTGGACAAAATCCCCAAAACTGCCCACATAACTGGCAAAAAGTGCATTTTGTAGTGTTTTGGTGCGCAAAAATCGTAAGTCTGACCAAAAGAAAATTTGGCAAATCAAGATATCTACCATGCCCCACTGAGCATGCCAAATTTTATGCAACACTGTTGAACAGGTCCAAAGTATTATCGCAAAATTTTGAGTTTAATAGTAGTTTATTTCAACCTAAATATAGGAGCATGAGAGCTTCATATAATATATATATATATATATATATATATATATATATATATAATATAATATAATATAATATATAGATATATATTATAGGGCGCATTCACACCCCAATATTTAGGGTTGAGTAGGCACTTCTATGTTAGCCTCAAAATTTTGCATGTTTATAACATTGGACCCGTTCAACAGATTGCAGAACATGTATTAACGCATCTCTGTATTATGTAACCTGAATCAACTGTATCCTACTTTGCATACTGTATGATTTTATGATGTTTAGTTTTCTCCTTTTTGTTGTTTAAATTCATGCTGATGTGTAACATTTATTAAATAACCTGTGGTTCAAAGGTATTTGTAATCCCAGTATTCAATACATTTCAATAAAACAATTATATGTATATATATATATATTTCTTAAATGCAAAAAAAAAAAAACTTCATTAATGCATCTGTTAGGGTTGTTACTAAAGCAAGAAAAGCAGGAAAATGGGGTGTTATGGTTTCCAACCCCAACACCCCACCCCCACCCCTGCAGAGACTGACAGGTGTCGTGGGTGTCTTGGAGTCACCAGCCCTAATGCCCCCCACCCTGCAGAGACTGACAGACATTGGATGGGAGTGCCTTGGAGTCATCAATCCTAATGCTCATCCCATTCTCCTATGCTGTACCCATCTTAGCTTATTTAGTTACGAAATGGGGTGAGCAGCAGGGCTGACAACTTCAACAAAGCACCCTTCCAGTGCCTTCCAGTGCCTCTCAGTCTCTGCTCAGTGGGGGTGGGAGTGTTTAGGCTGACAGCTCCAAGGCACCTCATGACAACTGTCAGTTTCTGCGGGTGGGAGTGGGGTGTTAGGTTTCAAAACCCTAACACCTCATTTCCCTGCTTTTCTTGCTTCAGTAACAATACTAACTGATATATCAACAACATTTTTTGCTTATAATTTCCTTACATTTCCAGATAGTATAATCATAACTTTATTAGAGATTTGCTGAAGTTTAATTCTGTGGGCAAAGTTCAGTGTCAGAATGGCAGTTTTGCCCTGCAAAATCTTTCACGACTTTCAAGCATTCGGTAATGCGAAATTGCAAAATTATGTCTGCAAAATGTGGAATTTGCCCACTGCATTTAGAGACAAATATATGCATTAGACACTGTAGGGAACACTTGTATCATCTTTGTAGAATAATCCAGCAGTATAAATGTGTTGCATCATTAAGTTTATTTTTATTGGGAGCCATACGAAATCCCAATATTTGAAATCCCTACATTTGGAATCCTGACACTGGATTCCCATCAAGCTTGCAATCCTGTCAATCAATTGCCAGGCCTATGAAATCCTGACACACGCCAAAAACAACTTTCCCTTCACTGTACTGAAATAAATAAATAAAATGACTTTGAGGTATTTTGATATGCTGAGCAAAGCTGTGTAGGGTTCGGGGCTGCAAGCAGATGCAGAACAAACTCTGAAAACACCTTGCCTATCTATCTCCACTGTACCAGAACAGAATAGTATTGGGGTATCAGAAATAGATATGTCAAAGAAGTTCATTTAGCAATAGTTGATTTTTTTTTTCAGCTGGAGCCAACTAATAGACTAGTACTAAACAACGAGTCAAGATTGCAATGACTGACATGCTGTCCTCCATTATCGTGTGAACATGTGAGTGAGGCTCAGCACTGGTTAATAACAAGAAGGAAAGTCAGTGCCACAATCCTCAGTAAGTCTTTATCAGCATTCACATACAGAGAAGCTGTGTTCTACCCATGAATTGGGCACCGTTTATACAAAGAATAAAGAAAAAAAAAAACAACAACCAAAGACAGTGAATATGTTCAGTGATTACTGGCTTTGTACCTTTTGCAGTGGTATGCAGTCCCAGTCCTTGTGGCAAAAATGGAAATAGCTGCAGGACATCTACCTTTCCCAGCATGGTGGATTCTAAATGGATGGCACACTTAAGCTTTACAGTCAAAGTCAAGAAGATAGTCTAATACACACTGAGATGAGTGAGCCAATATTTTGTGGGCAGACAGGCAGGCAGGCAGGCAAGAGAGTGATAACTGAAACTTCAGGCTAGTTAGTGAGTGGTTGTATGTTGGAAGCATCATGTTGTTGGCAGCCTAATGATCAGTGAAAACCTGAACTTCTAGATAGTTAGCTAGTACTTTTAATACTGTACTTTACTGTTCTGTGTATAAACAGTTAAAAGTCTAAATACTGTGAATGTGGTGGTATTTGTGGTATGTTGTATAAAGCAATTAACATTGCTGCATTTTCAGAGAGTGTCTGTAGCATCTGTCAGGATTTTGTCACATAACGGCCAGTCGGGATTCAAAACATGTCAGTAATTAAACAGTTGGGATTTGAGTGTCGGGCTGCTGCGTGACATAATCAAATTAATTTATTGGGCTCAATCAACAGCAAACTTTGAGAACATTAAGTTCAATGCTTGAATGTTTTTGTCAGTTTTGACAACATTTTGAAAGGCAATTTGTGTTGTATGCAATGCAGAATTCTGCCTGTGGAATCAGTGCAGAATGACCATTCTGTGGGTGGAATTTCTGCCAGAATTTTGCTTGATCAGCTGCAGAATTCCACCTACCACGATCTGCGGAATAATATTCTGCGGAACAGGGGTTTTTTTTTATGTTAAATTATTCTGCAATATTTTCCGTGGGATATATTGAGATACACAGAATAATATTCCACGGAACAGTAATTTTTCTTTGGAAAATCATTCTGCAACTGTTTTGTGCGGTGGAATTCCAGCATTCAATTTCCAGTGTAATTCGGTCAAATTTCTGCACAATTTTGAATATTACACAGAATTTTGTTCTGCCAGAAATTGAAAATTCCTCACAGCACTAGAGACAATGAGTTCCACATTTCTCATGTGACATGAGGTTAGATAGTTAGTTATCTGGCTAGTTAGTTAAAACTTTATTTTTTAACATGACATAACTTTACATCCAAAGACCTAGCCTCAAAGTTGTCCTGTGCACATTAATATAACATTCACTAAAAATACCACCAACAGCTTAATCTAGTTCAAGGTCAGTTGGCATTCATCTGTATCCCCCTCCCCCGGGTCGTGCCTGAAAATAGGCAGGATTTGTTTAGTGCACTTACCCGGTCAACAAAAATGAAATAAATAAATACTACTGCCTCCTTTAAGGGATCTGGAAAGATCCCTTTCTCCAGTGAAACTCCCACTATTCCAGCAAGGACCGGGCCAATAACTTCTACACACCCCACTAGCAGGTGTGTAGGGTCTGGGTCTAAACTATAGTAAGTTGGCCACAGAGTCTGGATGATCCTCATTATATCCATGACTACTGGTTGGCTAAAGGTGGACCAGATATGCCGGGCATTAGTACCACCCAGTTGATTAATGCAAGGTCCGATGGGAAGGCACTGGCTGATCTCATCCCTGATGGAGGACATCTTATCAGAGAAGAACTGCACACACTCCTCACACTGTTTTTGCAACAATGCTCAACCAGAGTGAAGACAACTGGATTGCACAGTCTGTCCACAGTCCAGAAGAGCTGGGCTGGTCTGTTCTTTGTTGTAGCAATTTTCCTGGACAGGAACTATGCCTTCTTATGGGAAATGGCTGATTGATAGATATTTTAATGATCCATCAATCTAAGTCTATCGACCTCCAGGCGAGTTTTCCACCAGTGTCTTTCCAACCTTCTCTCCCACCTCTTCAATTCACAGATTTCCTCATTAAACCAAGGGGCACCTGGGTGAGAGGTAAGAGTGTGAACATGACAAGGGGCAATGATATACAATGCCTCAGTAACAGCCCTATTATTGGCTAACACAAGATGCTCTGGATCAGTGCTATCCCCGGGAAATCCCAAGAGGTCCAGCACTGCCATTAGACCTTTTGAGGTAACTCCTTTTGAAGGGCAGAGCTATACCAACTCCCTTAGGGCAGGCCTATTTCAGGGGGCTTCAAAACTGAGTCTCAGGACGTAATGGTCAGACCAATCAATGGGCTCCACCTCCACATTGGAGATCTCCATCCCGAGGTTTAATACCAAGTCCAATGAGTGTCCTTTCTTGTGGGTTGTAGTGGTAATAACCCATTTTAGGTGCAATGAATCCATTAATTGGAGGAGGTTTTGTTCAAACTGCAAGAGTTCATCATCGACCCAGGCATTGAAATTCCCCAAAATCAGCCATCTGGGGGACTCCAACACCATGTCAGTGATAAAGTCCACAGCCTCCTTCAGGAATTCCCTCCCATTACCTGGTGGATGGTAAATGAGAATCCTGTAGTCTACATCTGTATCCACTATACACTCAAAGGAGTTGGCAGCTTCAACTGGCACCTCCCTGAGACCCAGTTCCTGTCTAAAACAGACAGCAACTCCTCAGCACCGATGATCCAATCTTGGGTGGTGAATCACCAAAAACCCAGTAGGAACCACGGACTCCAAAATGGGGCTACATTTCCATCTAGCCAGGTCTCAGTGATACAAGTCAGGTCTGCAGATGCCACAAGATCAGCAACAACTGCAGTCTTATTTTTAATTGACCTGGCATTGCTTAACACTGTCCAAAAGGGACTGGAGCCCAGGGGTGGCCCCACTTCCGCCTGATCAAATCAGAACCCTTGGGTATGGACACAAGACAAGGAAAACCTCATTCCTGCATCCATTTCACCCCAGGGCGCCTCCTAGTCCTCACTGTCTCAATCCATCTGCTCCTTTCCCATCCCCTTCAAGAGTACCAGGATCCCCTGTTCCTTCTGCTCCCTCATCCCCTTAAAATACCTAGAGCACGACATCTGGAATAAACATCAAATGGGAGCAATGAATAATCAAATGGGCGAAGATCCCTTAATCTTGAGGGGGGAGTACTGCCTGACCATACTCCTACTTCCCCAATACATAACTCAGATATTTCAAACTTCACAATATTAATACAAACACCTCCCACTTACTCCTCCCACCCTCCTAAGTTTCTTTAAACTTGTATAATAAACAATAAATTAACCCCTTATATCAATAATTTCTTAATCCCCCCTTAAAGGAAAGCTTCCACAATTAATTGCTGCCCTGTCAATGGTTGACTGGACACCCCTTGACTCCTTGAGCAGTGTTGACCAAGCACTTGACTTCTTCATTGCCCAGTTTAACAATGTTTGTAACAGTTTTGCCCCCCCTACATAAATGCAAAACTCAATCTACCACTAGTCACTGGATTAACTCCAAACTCATCTCCATGATGCAAAACTGAGATAACCTATGGCACTGAGCCATGGACTCAGGGAAACCACATGATATGCAGCTCTACAAGGCAGTTAGGAGCCAGTGCACAATAGCTATATGCAGAGCCAAGCAAGTCTTCTACAACCAGGAACTTACTAACTCCTGGAGAAATAGCAAACCCTTCTGGGAGAACATCAAGAGCCTCACGGGTAAACCAAGCAAATCCTCCCCCACTATGATTGAGGTTAACGACTCCACTTTACAGGACCCCAAAGAAATAGTGGACACCTTTAATTTTGCTTTTACTGATCTTAGCAGTGTCCTTCCCCCAAGTTCTTTGACAACTCTACCCAGCCCTGCTTCAATAATAAAATCAATCTCCACAGTAATACCCCCCTGTTTTACTTTATAAGGGTATCCATGTCTGAAGCTAAAAGATATCTTAACAAAGTGCTAAGCAAAGCCAGTTTCAGTAGCAATACCCTTGACCTCAAACTTCTCTCTCTCTCCCTTGATGTTGTCCTACAACCTCTCACTAAACTTCTGAATCTCTCACTCTCTCATAAACAATTCCCCCAGCTCTGGAAATCTGCAGTGGTCATACCCATTAATAAAAGCAGTGATAGGTCTCTTCTCTCTAACTACTGCCCTATCTCTATCCTCCCACCACTCTCCAATGCATTGGAATGAATTGTAGCTGACCAGTTGTCTGAACGACGCAACAAACATAACTTACTCTACCCACAGTTAAAAAAGACCATAGTATTACCACTGCCCTGCTTGACTTCACAGCCATATTCATAAGATGATTGACACTGGCCACCAATTGGGTGTGGCGTTCATTGATTTGACACTGTGAACCACCAGCTCCTGCTTCACTGACTCTCCTCCCTTGGACTATCTAATGATGTCACCAAATGGTTTGAAAGCTACCTCTCGTCAAGGAGCCAAAAAGTCAAAATTGTAGACTCTCTCTCAAGTGCCCTCCCTGTCCAATCTGGTGTACCCCAGGGTTCCATCCTTGGCCCTCTACTTTTCAGTCTTTTCATCAATACTCTTCCTGCAGCTTGCAATAATAACTCAATACTCTATGCCAATGATGCAGTCCTCAGTTCATTCCATACTGACCCTGTCTCGCATTCCAAGGTGCTACAGATGAACTTCAGCCTAGTTGAAACCTGGCTTCTCCAACATAAGTTGTTGATGAATTACAAAAAAACAAAGTCCATGCTGTTCCATAGCTCTCACAGCAAATACAGATCCATAAACTTCACTATACATAATGAACTTGAACAGCCACTTGAGCAAGTGCAGGAGTTCAAATACTTTGGTATTACCCTTGATTGAGCAATGTCTTTCAGCTCATATGTTTAACACATCTCAAAATCAGTCAACTCAAGAACTAGGGTCCTCTTCCACCACTATCGCTGTCTCATCAAAGAAGCTATGGGTGCAGCCATGACTGCCTCAGTCCTCCCGTCATTGATTATGGGGCTGTCTTCTATGGGGCTGCCATTGATACCACCCTAAAATGGGTCAAGACAGCCCTTAACAAATGCTGAAGACTTCTCACTGGTGGGGAAGCATATTCATACCTATGATCTCTACAAGCACTCCAACTGGCTCAATCTAAATAGTAGACTTGTCTACCAGACCTACCTACTGGCTAAGAAAATTTGTCTTAACCTCACACCCCCTGCAACTCATGCCTTAATGTTGCCCACAGTCACTGCACATTTTAAGATCAGTTCCCTCAAACCAACATTTATCATTCCATTCTGCCGTACCAAGCAGGCTCAATGTGCTTTCCACACCAGCCCCCCGCTGCTAAACAACCTTCCCTCTGAAACTGAAGCTGAAAACAAGTTTGGCCCATTCAAATGTAAAATCCACCAGCACCTCACTAACCTCAGCAGTTGTGACTGCTCTGCCTAGGCTTGTGGCTTTGTTTCACCTCTCCCTCCTCTTCTCTCCTCCCTTGCTACCCTCCCCACTTAGATACATAGATACATAGACAGTGTCGGCAGATAAGGGCCTATGGCCCACCTAGTCTGCCCATTTGAACTTGTAAGTTCAGTTTGTTTTCCTAGAAGTCTATTTCCCCTTACCCTGACCTCTAGAATTCCTTTATGTCTATCCCATGCATTCTTAAATCCCGTGATTGTTTCAGCCCCCACCACTTCCTCTGGCATGGTGTTCCACTTGTCCACCACCCGTTCTGTGAAGAAATTCTTTCTCATGTTTCCACTTCTCTGCACCTCTCCATCCTCTGCTACTCCTCGTCTCTCTCTCCCACCCCACCTACCATTCTACCCATCTCACCTCCCACCTACCATTCCATCCCTCTCCCACTCCTCTCCTCCTGTCTCCCCCTCCCTATCACCCTATCTCTTGCTGCTCCATCCCAGACTACCTATCACTTATCTTTCTGTTCTTGCACTTACACCAATGTCAAATCCTTGACTGCCCATCCCCTTTTCCCCACCCCTTCCCCTCTTATCCCCCACCCTGTGCTCCACTTATGTCATCCCTAGGATGTTTTTTATTTGTATTTGTGTCCTGCTATATATACACACTCGTATTGTAAATTGTGCATTGATATTTGCCACTGACTGTTTGCTACTGTGCTAGTCTATATGCATGTACTGTATTTTGCTACTAAGTTAACCTCCTGACCCTGTATTGTATCTTACCACTGTTTTGCTTGCACCCATTGCTGACACGGAACCTTTGTAAAAGAACCCTTGGTTCAAAAGTATTTGTAATTCTAGTAATAAATAAATACAAAAAAAAAATAATACTCTCACTACTACAAAATGAACTTAAACCTCCTGATCTTCTCCCACAGAATTATATTTTACAGTCAGAGAGTCCTTAAAACATATATATATCAGCTCCATATTCCAACAAACAGTCAAGGTCCAAGATCTGATTTCTTAACCAGAGATTTCAGATAGCTGCAGATAAACAGTTGAATGAAATTCAAACCCCACCAGGTACTCTCACTATCTGGGGGGACCCAAAATTTATAGCAGGCACTCTCACTGCCCAAATCAGTAACTGTCTAAATGTTTAAATGGGAAAGTTTACACCTGAAATTTATTTTTCCTCCTTGCTGAGTAGATCCTTCAGAGAATAGTCAAATTTCCAGGAAATGAAAACAGCCTGGGCCCTCTCTGTGCAAGACACCACCCAGAAAATTTGCCCCAACAAACACAACTCTTACCAGCATCAGCCCTCCAGTTTATACCCACACAGGGCCTAGGATATTAGGGGCCCACAAACTGGCTCCCCAGTCAGAGTACACTCTGTTCTCTCTAGTGGGAACAGAACCAGGTGGCCTATTCTTAACACAGGGACCTCCCACTGTCCTGGCAGAGGATCAACCAAAATCCAACACACAAGGTACTTCCAGCCACAAAATAATCATCTAGGTTGCCTCTGTAGTACTCCACAGCAACACAGCCACAGAATCACACAGAAAGGTTAGACAGTCCCACAAAGTAATCCTCTCCACATAATTCTCATGCTGCTTTAAATAGATCTCAAATATCCAAACCCGTTAAACTTGGACACAATCACAGTCTCTTCAACTCAACGAGAGGACAGCAGTAATTCCAAAATTAAGCCACAAAATCTTCCTTCCTTCTACAGTTGAGACAATAGTAAATTGATAACAAAGCAGTAGCAGTAGCAGTAGCAGGTAAAGATAACTGGAACAAAATGATCAGACAACCTTAGTCTACCTTGAAAAACAAGTAAAATCCCCCGATAACGCAAACTGACTTACGGTTTGTTTAGTTCACAAAAAAACACTAAAATAAACTTAAACAAAACCACAAGAGGGACTGTACTATAAAACTGATCAAATTATACTATAAAATGATCAGAGCTTATCTTGCAGCATGCCCAACACGGTAGCCATCTTCCAGGGTAGGTGTTTTTTCCTTAGTTTACAAGTTTTCTGAGGTGCATGTTTATTACTAATTTGTAAAAAGGTATTAGTAAATCCTCAACCCGCATGTTTATGTCAGAGACTAAGTCCCTAATAAAATGTTCTGGGTAGTAGTTAGTATAGTTCTTTCTAATAATGAGTTTCCCTTTAGCCCTACAGTTATACTTGTCTGTGATGGTACATGGTACAGGGCTGTGGTCCCCTAAATTTGGAGATAAAGCCTCACAACATTCAATCTCAAATCCTTTGGTAAAGAACATCAGATCTAATATACTACCATGACTTCTTATACTGCCTTTTCTTATGACTTAATAATAATAATAATAAACTTTATTTATATTGCGCCTTTCCAAAATCAAGGCACATTCCAGAAAGATTAAATACAAACAGAACAAACAGACAATAATATAAAAACTGATAAAAACAAGTACGAAACATTAATCAAGGCCATATGCCTTATTCCATAAAAAGGATTTAAGAGCTTGTTTAAAGCTCCCCATGGTTGAACAATCCCTTATCCAACACGATAGAGAATTCCAAAGGGTTGGTGCCACAAACATAAAAGCCCGGGCACCAGCTGATTTAAGTGTAACCCTAGGAATCTCTAGCAACCCCTTGTCAGCTTAGCGGAGTGACCTCATTGGGAGGTAAGGAATCAGGAGATCTGTCAAGTAGTCAGAGCCCAGATCATGTAGGTCTTTAAAAGTCAGTAATCCAACTTTGAAGGTGATCCACCACTGGACTGGTAGCCAGTGCAGATCCCGCAACACCGGAGTAATATGTGATGTTCTAGGAGTACCTGTAAGTACTTGAGCTGTGGAATTCTGCACTAGCTGAAGGTGGTGGATATCAACCCCTGGAAGCCCAAGGTAAAGTGAGTTGCAATAGTCCAGGCGTGAGGTCAAGAAGGCATGGATCAAAGTTGGCAGATCGCTGGACAGAACAAGGTGCTTGATTCTGGTGATGTGTCTTAGATGATAAAATGAGGATTTTACCACTGCTGACACTTGACATCTTAAAGTCAGCCCATCTTAGATCACCCCCAGATCTCACACCCATTCAGAGACCAGTAACTCGATATCCCCACAAAACACCCCAGAGGGTGAGCCAGCCACAGGTCCCCCTATCCAGCAATCCAGATCCAAAACCAACACCTCTGTCTTCCCAGAATTCAACTTCAACCAACTGGACCTCATTCAATCCTGGATTTCCTCCAGACAGCTATTAAATACTGAGATGGCTCCTTCCTGGTTGGGTGCAAAGGACATGTACAGTTGGGTATCATCTGCATAACAGTGAAAACCCAACCCGTACCATCTCACAATGTCTCCGAGGGGAAGCATGTACACTGCAAACAACATGGGGGACAATATAGAGCCCTGAGGGACCCCACAAAAAAGAAAGAAGGGATCAGAGGAAAAAAACCCTGACACCACCCTCTGAGATCTTCCGGTGAGGTATGATGTGAACCATCTGAGCACAACCCCAGAGAGTCCACAAATACATCTCAGGTGCTTCAAAAGAACCCCATGGTCGACCATGTCTAATGCTGAAGATAGATCCAGTAACACCAGAATAGACCATTTTCTGTGGTCTCTCACCATCAGGAGATCGTTGAGCACCCAAACCAGCACAGTCTCAGTACTATGCCTCTTATGGAAACCTGATTGGAGAGGTTCATAGATGGTATGGATGGTCAAGTGGTTCTCCAATTGGGCTGCTACCACCTTCTCGATCACCTTCCCTGGAAAGGGGAGGTTCGAGATAGGTCTGTAGTTAGCCAGGCATTCTGGGTCCAAAGACGGTTTCTTCAACAAGGATGTCACCACTGCCTCTTTCAAGGACAGGGGATATTCACCTGAGTCAAGAGAGGACCAGACTATCTGTGCTAGATCCAGTAGAATAGAATCTCCACACCCTAAGATTAAGGGTGTGGGACCTGGATCTAAACTACAGGAGGTAGGACGCAGCCCCTGGACAATCCACATAACATCCATGATTTCCAGGCAGTTGAAGGTACTCCAGGAAATCAAAGGGGTAGTGACCTGGTCCTGGGCACCCGTAACTAGCATAGAACATGACAAACTGATGTCTGCCCTAATGTTGGCTACCTTATCAGCGAAGAACCAAGCAATCTCATCACACTGTGATTGTGACAATGCTCTACGGAGCTGTAGACAGGTTGGGATGCACAATCTGTCCACAGTTCTGAAAAGCTGAGCAGGTCGGTTCTGCATGGCAGAAATTTCCCCAGACAGGAACTCTGCCTTCTTATGGGAGATTTCTGACTGATAGAATTGATAATGTTCGAGCAGTCTAAGGCGGTCGGCATCCAGGCCAGACCTCCACCAGCAATGCTCTAACCTGCGTCCAATTTGCCGCAGCTCCCTCAGAACCCCATCAAACCATGGGGTTTAAGGTCAGAGGGAGAGAGGACGCACATGAACTGGAGCAATATAATCCAGGGCAGAGGTAATGGCAGTATTATAAACCACAACCAATGCTTCTGGATCATTGCTATGCACAGGAAGCTCTGATAGGTCAAGAACCGCCGCAAGGCCATTAGAGGAAACATTCCGCAAGGGGTGGAACTTGACCATCTCCACAGGGGTCGGCCTACAAGGGGGGGCACCAAAATTGAATCTCACAGTGTAGTGATCTGACCAACTGACTAGTTCTACCCCACATCAGAAGCCTCGATCCCCAGGAGGAAGACCAAGTCAAGAGAATGGCCAGCTTTATGAGTAGCAGTGGTAACCACCTGTGTTAGGCCCAGTGAATCCATTAACTGGAGGAAGTGTTGTCCAAATTGTGAGAGTTCATCAATCCATGCATTAAAGTCACCCGGGACCATCAGCCTGGTGACTCAAATGCCAGGTCAACAATGAAGTCTGCTACTTCCTTAAGGAATTGCTTCTCATCTCCTGGTGGACTGTAGATGAGAGCAATTTGTTAGCCCACACCTGCTACATTGGGACATTCAAAAGACGAGGTCTCCTGAACTGGTACACTGATGAGATCCAATTCGGTCTTAAAACAGACCATACTCCCCCTCGGGGTGCAACCTTGGGCAATGTATCACCGTATACCTGGCTGGAATTGTGGCCTCCAATATCAGTCCCACATTATTATCCAGCCAGGTCTCAGTGATGCAAGCCAGGTCCATCAAGGCAACAAGATCTGAAACTTGGTCCACAATCTTCTAAACATTTAAATCTCAAAACATTTTTTCCAGATTCCTGCCTCTAGGTTTACCCTAGGTGGCGTTGAAGTCACCAATCAGAGTTAAGGAAAATACAATTGTTAGTCACTTCTGACAATGACTTATTTCAGTTCTCATCATATCAGGACCCATTTTCCTGTGTCTCTGCATGCACACCATTAAAAATATAAAAAAATACAACTTTTTGAAATTAAATGTGGCTTCATGTCATCTTAAATGGCAATTCAATTAAGGGAGTTGTTAAGTATATTCCTTTTAATTTATACATGTGTTAAACATAAAGGACCCTATGTGCAGTGGGCTGCAAAATGTGGAATATCACCCAGAATGGTGCAATTTCACCTGTAAATGGTGGAATTTTGTGGCTGGAATTTCGCACTTTGACTCTGCAGAATATTTTGCAAAGTGCACAAAATATTTCATTGGACAGGGTTTGCCAACTTTGCACATCTCTAATCTTTATTTGTCTCCTGGCCCTGCACGCCCATCCCCCCATAGATGCATATATGTATGTAGTCATGGAAGCACAAGGCCCTCCGAGAGCTGTGCTTCCATGTATAGGACAAGAGTGCTGAAATTGTTAGAATAGCCATGGTATTAACCCACTTCATGTACCCAGTACAGAAAATGTTAAAATCCTTGCTGAAACATAATTCCCTACAACTATTTTATTTATTTTTTATTTTAGTCTTTGGTAACCAGATAAGACCCACTAGGCACAAGTGCCTATTTTCAGGGTTGACCTGGGAGCACTGGGCAGTTAAGTGACTTGCTCAGAGTCACACAGTATACAAGTGGAGGTTGTGAGAATCAAACTCAGGTCTTGTCTGCTGGATGTATCAAGCTTGTTTACACCTCATTCCTCTAACCTCTAGGCTATACTGCCAGTCACTACAACACTATTCCATACTGCAGGTGTGAAAAAACATTTTGGCCAGGATTTGAAAAATGACAGAGCTATCATACATGAGGTGGAGTAATAAGAATGCTCTGTTGAAATTTTGGAGTGAAAATATTTACAAATTCCACAGTTATGAGTCTGCATAATGAAATTACAGTGAAGAGTCATATGTTTGCCATGTTTACATGTTTTGACACCAAATTTTTAAAATGTCCTTCTCACGTAAGTAAGTAAATCTTTATTTGTATAGTGCCATTCCAAAACCAAGGCACTTTACAGTTAAAATACAGTATACACAATTTACATTATGCTACAACAAAACAATTACAGCAATTTAACTTATGATTAATCTGGAATTGCTAGATTAAAGAGATGCGTTTTTAACTCAAAATCTTTTGATGGTCAGGCAATTTCTTAACTGATGAGGTAGAGAATTCCACAGGGTAGAGGCCGCAAATAAAAAGGCACAGGCATCTGAGGTTTTTAAATGAACCCTGGGAATCTCTAGCAATCCGTCATCGGCAGACTGGAAAGGGCAGAGGGGGCAGAAGGGAGTCAGGATATCTTGCAGGTAGCTGGGTTCCTGTTCCTGTCCCTGGATGACCCAGGTCCACACTAGGCAATTGGATTAATATCCCGATACTGACACTGTAGTGCAGCATGAGAGGGGTGCTGCACTCCTGAGGTGCCATCTTTCAGATGAGATGTTAAAATCAAGGTCCCATCTGCATGTTCTGGTGGCAGTTCAGGTGGATGTTAAAGATCCCATGGCATTTCTCAAAAAGAGTAGGGGAGTTTTTATTGAAATAATAAACATATAATACAACACAATAAAGAAGGAATTAGCATCTCATAACAAAAAAGGAAAAAACAATTATCATTTGAAAAATCTTAATACTCCAATGAAAATCAATAAAAAGGAAGAAAGGAAAGTTAAAAAATGAACACAAATCATATCCTAGGATGATCAATACATAATCATGATAAATCATTTATATTTTATAAAGTGAATAAAACCCTTCCACCATTTCTTAATTTTATTTGAATTGAATAACTGTGTTTCTTGTAGATACATTTTTGACAATTCACTTGACACTAATACACAATAACACTCATAAGTCATTTTCCTTTGATAAAGCACCCATTGGCATCTCGCCTGCCATGGGTAATACCCCACACAACAAAAAAAATGGATAATGTACTTTTATGAAAATGTGCGAAGCTAGGGGGATAAATACCTAAAACTAAAAATATCATATGTAATAGTAGTAAACCATTTAAATTTCCAATTTTTTGCTAACTTTACCTATAACTCTTTGGTATAAGAGCAATGCAGGAAAAAATGCTCCATTGTTTCTTCTGTATTTATACAGTCTAAATATGACAATTTCTCTCTTCTTTTGCTTTGTACTTCGCATTGCCCCATACATTTAGATGTCCATACATTATGAGCCATTGCATTTCCCACTTGTAAGGAGGTAGTCTGGTGTTATTGAGTTGTGCAATTACCATGGGATTATGAGCTGATGGGCAGTTTTTGAAACAAGGTTCCTGTAGATGGATGTGACCCATTATTAATCCATACATAGCCTGTGTATTATTATTTTGTATCATGTATTTAGTAATCTTCCATCTATATAACTTTTGCACAGTTGGTTTAAAATAAGTAGGGATATGTATGTGAGGATTCAGTTTTGGGGATGTTATGCCAGACTTTAAAATATCTACCTAGAGCCTTGTCAACCCATACCTTTTCGATGCTTGCTAGTTGAGTCACTCCCCATTTAATGGTGTTCATAAAAAATAGAGTATTAAGAAATACTATTGGGTCTATCATCCCGAGGCCCCCAGATTTTTTATCTAAATAAGTGTAACATCTCTTGACTGGATTTAATCGGTTTCCCCATAACATTTGAAAAAAATTGCTATTCATTCTCATCTCCAATTGAGGCAGTAGAGGAAAAATCATTACAATATACTGTAAGGAAGGTATAATGTATTGTTTTATAATATGTATACATTTAAGCTTAGAAAGTTTCCATTGTTTCCATCTATTAACTTTTTTCTCTACTGTCTCTATTGCTATTTCCTAATTTTCCACTGGAAGATTTTGAGGACCAAATAGGAGTCCCAAAAATTTCAGTGGGTCCCATGAAATAAATATATTATCCTGCAAAACTTCCAGAGGTCCAATAGCCCTTTAAAATAAACCTCTAGTTTTCTGAAGGTTTAATTTGACATTTGAGACTGCTGAAAAATTTTCAAATTCAACTAAAACATCACTTATTTGTATATGATCTGAAAAATATAAGTTTAAATCATCAACATAAGCTTGTAAGTGCAGCTGATGCTGCGATACTTCCCCAATGATACCAGTCCACCATGGTGACTTAATCAAGGAATGTAATAGGGGATCTAATGAAAGAATGTATAAGAGGGAACTCAGGGGGCAACCTTGTCAGACTCCTGTATGTAATTGCAAGCTCTTAGCTGCTGTACCTTTCAAGAAGGGATAGACTATATTGGTCTGATAATGTAATTTAATGAGCGTAGGTAATTGTGTAGGAATACCATAGTTTTCTAAAGCTAAAAAAAGGTAAGTAAGATGAACTCTATCAAAGGCTTTTTCAAAGTCCATGGCAATATTGCATCCAGTTTTACCTGTTAGAGATAAATGTTCTATAACATCTGTTATAACCATCAGTGCTGATTGAATTCTTCTGTCTGGTATACCACACAGCTGGTATGGTGATATAACCTTCTTGGCATACTGTATTAGTCTATTATTTAATAGTTTGGCAAACATTTTATAATCAGAGTTCAAGAGGGTAATAGACCTCCAGTTCTTTATATTAAGTATATCTCCAGATTTGAACAAATGTGTCAGTAGTCCATCTGTAAAGGAAGGAAACATTGAATTTTTATCCATAAATGATTGAAATAGCAATTGTAAACATTCTGTTAACTTTTTCTGAAAACATTTATAAAACTGATTAGAAAGACCATCTAGCCCATGTGCAATGTTAGACTTCAGTCTTTGAATAACCTCATTAATTTCTGTACTTGAAAAGGGCCCTGGTAGTTTTGAAGCCTCATATGATAAAGAGGGTAAATTAACAGAATTTGGGCAGTTAATTATTTTTGACTGTAAAATAGGACAATGTGGCTCTAATGTCTGATAATGTTCTCTAATCAGTTCCCTCAGTTGTTCTACTGTTTTGGTTCTGAAGCCATCTAGGTTCATCAAAGAGTCCAATGCTGTGGGTGCTTTTATGTCTTTAAATGCCTCAAAAGGATCTCCTATAGTTTTTTTTATGCTGTTAGAGAGTACAACTTGTATAGTCCTTGCTCTTTCATACTGATACTGTTTCATTTTTGATTTAATGCAGTTTATTTGTTATGTATAATCTTGCCTAGAAGTAAATGAAAGTGTTATGAGTCTTTGTAATTGCTGCCTCAAGGATAAATAACTTAAAAAAATATTGTTTGTCAAAGTCATCCCATATTTTTTAAACCATTTACTAAGATCTGATTTTGTATCCATCCACCATTCCCCTAAGTCCAAGTATAAAAAGGCTACTGATAACTGAGCCTGCAATAAAATTTTGATACTATTTTTTACTTGGAGAGTGTTTAAGACTGAGGTGTTTAATTTCCATCTTGTCTGCCTAATGCAAGTAGGAACTGAAGATTGAAAGGAACAGAGCAACAGTAAGTGGTCTGAAAATTCAATAGGCCTATTTTTGAAAGGAACTGATCTGTACTGATGGATAGACCAACATATAATCTATCATAGTTTTGTGATGTGCCTTTCAAATAAGTAAAACTGGGACCATGAGCAAGGTGCCTATTACAATTAATTAGGCCAGCAGTTTTAATTATTGATTCTAATGCATGAGAATTGCAGTAGATATTTTTATTAAGTAGAGGCAATTTAATCAAGCTACATTTAAAATCCCCTTCCCAAAGGACCCAGGCAGATGAAATCAAGTATGGTTGTACTGCTTTCATATAAATGACTCTATCTGCTTTGGATTGAGGGTTATAAATGTTAATAAATCTGTAACATATATTATTCCATTTCCCATCTAAAATTAGAATTCTGCCTGGTATGAGGTCAATTAATTTTTAAAGAAAAAAATCAAATGAGTTAAATAGAATACCAATCCTATCTGCACTATCTGTGCCAAATGACCAATAGGAAGGACCCCAAGGCCAATCCCTCTTAAAGGTAGACAACTGTTCTACAGAATACATCCATGTCTCCTGTAAGAAACTGACTGAAATTCTTTCATTGTGAATATATTGAAATAGAGCCTGTCTTTTAACAGCATTTAATAAACTGTGAGTGTTAAGTGATCCCCATGTTATTTGCATTATTTGATTTTGGTGTTATTCTTTTATTTTTTCCGTTTTTTCCTTTTTCCTCTTTATAGCTGTCTACTGACCATGAGATGGTGGACAAATTAGATGTCTGGGAGTCAGAATCACCAGGCTCCATTTCTGTATCACCCCATGGGGTGAATAAATCTGCATAGGAGTTGCTAGATTCAAAAGAAATAGGAGGGGGAGGAGATTTGGGTTGTAGATTCCTAGAGGATCTCCTGCAAGGCAATAGTGAGGTGGGAGCAATAACCACCAAGTCCTTATCAGGAGAAACTGGGTCCTCATAGCAAACTGGAGCTAAATCAAGGGGTTCAGAAGACTGGGTCTTGACTTCCTCTTGAGGTTTGGTTTCAGAGGCCTGAGCCTCAGTTCCCAAAAGGGCAGAAGGAGGAGACCTAGAAGGGGAAGTAGTCTGAAAGGACTCCATTCCCATCTCTGGTTGGAGGTACTGCATCCTGTGCTTTCTGAATCAAAAGATCAGGGCTGATTCAGGTTGCTTTATTTTTTGTGGCCCAAGGACATTCACTAAAAATGTGGCCATATTCCTCACATAAATCATATTTAGTGTGATTGGCACATTGCATTGTGACATGTCCAATTTCACCACAATTGTCACATCGAAGCTGGTCACATACACTTGAAAGGTGAGTCCTAGATCTGCACTTGTAACAAGCCCTGAGCTGGCCGCCATAAAACCACACCCCTCTATCCCTACCCAGCAAAAAGGAATTAAGTACATGTTCAATGCCTGATTCTGATTGTCATAGTTTAACTTTGTATTTCCATCCACCTGTCCAAAATTGTTTGGAATTTAAAATAGGCTCAGGGGCACTCAAAACTTCATATTTCTGTGATAACCAGAATGTGATGTCTTCCACATGGACCCCTTTGTTTCTAAACATTATGGTCACAAATGTTACGAGAGGTTTTGCTAGGGGAATGACTAAAAATGGTGTCCATATTGCAGAAAACTTTACTTGCTCATATCTTTCCCAAAAAAGGTCTAGTGCATAAGGCATTCTAAAACTAACATCAAAATTGTCCTCTCTAGATATATTTATAAATGCAAAAACCACAAAGGAGCTTGCACTAGGACAGGATGCCATGGAAAACTAAAAGTCAAAAACACAAATCCAGGCACTCACCACCACGAAAGAACTTGGCCCAGAAAGGAAACATTTTAAAAGGATTTATTGAATTGCCTGACACGTTTCTGGTCCCACTGGACCCTTTATCAAAGGCTTAATGAGGCAGAAAAAACACACACACATATATAACCCTAGAATAGATCACATGACAAATTACATCAATTAACAAAACACAAATAAAATGTGTCTAACAATGAAGCAGTACTACATTCCTCCATGAAATTATATATATCTAACAGGCAGAACACTAATTACTTAAAACATTCAACGAATAAAAACAGCAGTACTAGTTTAACAATTATACAGCATTAGAAAACTACATTCCTCCATGGAATTCAATATATCTAACAGGCAGAACACTAATTACTTCAAACATTCAATGAATGAAAACAGCATTAGAAAACTACATTCTCCATGGAATTCAATATATCTAACAGGTAGAATACTAATTACTTCAAACATTCAATGAATGAAAACAGCATTAGAAAACTACATTCCTCCATGGAATTCAATATATCTAATAGGCAGAATACTAATTACTTCAAACATTCAATGAATGAAAACAGCAGTACTAATTTAACAATTATACATCATTAGAAAACTACATTCCTCCATGGAATTCAATATATCTAACAGGCAGAACACTAATTACTTCAAACATTCAATGAATAAAGATAAACAGCAGTACTAGTTTGACAATTATACATCATTAGAAAACACACCAAATCAAACATGTCTAATAATGATATCATTAGTACCTAAAGTCCACATGCAAGGGAAAAGAACATAGAAGTTGAAGGGGGTTGGAATTTACAAAAAAGGGAAGAAAAACCAGCTTCACTTTTTCAATAGACTAACGTCTTTCTTCTAAAAAAGGCTTTAGATCAAAATTACCATTTAAACCTGGACTAATAGTTGCTTTTAATTGCAAAATCCAAAAAGCTTCTCTTTTAAGAATCAAATTTCTATAATTACCCCCCCCAAAGTTTCCGAGATACTTTGTCAATAGCCATATACTTAAAAAAATGTTTACTCTTATTGTTTTTACATGCTAAAATATGTGCTGCCGTGGCATAAAGTAAATCTTCTCTTAATATAGCCCGTTGGTGCTCACCAACTCTAATCTTGAAACTCCTTTCAGTTTTCCCCACATAAAAGGCATTACACGTCCAGGTTTAAATGGTAATTTTGATCTAAAGCCTTTTTTAGAAGAAAGACATTAGTCTATTGAGAAAGTGAAGCTGGTTTTTCTTCCCTTTTTTGTAAATTCCCACCCCCTTCAACTTCTATGTTCGTTTCCCTTGCATGTGGACTTTAGGTACTAATGATATCATTATTAGACATGTTTGATTTGATGTGTTTTCTAATTATGTATAATTGTCAAACTAGTACTGCTGTTTATCTTTATTCATTGAATGTTTGAAGTAATTAGTGTTCTGCCTGTTAGATATATTGAATTCCATGGAGGAATGTAGTTTTCAAATGATGTATAATTGTTAAATTAGTACTGCTGTTTTCATTCATTGAATGTTTGAAGTAATTAGTATTCTGCCTATTAGATATATTGAATTCCATGGAGGAATGTAGTTTTCTAATGCTGTTTTCATTCATTAAATGTTTGAAGTAATTAGTATTCTGCCTGTTAGATATAGTGAATTCCATGGAGGAATGTAGTTTTCTAATGCTGTATAATTGTTAAACTAGTACTGCTGTTTTTATTCATTGAATGTTTTACGTAATTAGTGTTCTGCCTGTTAGATATATAGAATTTCATGGAGGAATGTAGTACTGCTTCATTGTTAGACACATTTCATTTGTGTTTTTTAATTGATGTAATTTGTCATGTGATCTATTCTAGGGTTACGTATGTGTGTGTTTTTTCTGCCTCATTTAGCCTTTGATAAAGGGTCCAGTGGGACCAGAAACGCATCAGGCAATTCAATAAATCCTTTTAAAATGTTTCCCTTCTGGGCCAAGTTCTTTCGTGGTGGTGAGTGCCTAGATTTGTGTTTTGAGATTTATAAATGCAAATACATCTTTAGGTGAAAAACATAGAGAGTCTTTAAGCAATGTCTTTCCTATGTAATATCTTTCCAGCCTTTGCTCTATGCCTCCTTTGTAGCTGATACTCATTGCATTCCTCCTGGAAGTTGCATCCCACTTTACTTTGGAAAATAGTTTGGACATTAAGGGCTTCTGAATTGCTGGGCCAATATTATCAGCATCTGATGGATTATCTTGTGGTTTTAAACCAGTTCCAACCTTAGGGGCAGTATTCAGTGTTCTGAAGGCAGTGCAGATGACTGAGGCCTAGATTTCTCTATTTTATCTCCCATTGACAAGTCCCCTTTGTTAATACTGGAATCAGAACCCGGTTTCCATACAGGAGGATTTTGTGATAACTTGAAATCTGCATCCCACTCAGGGACAGGAGTCCAAATGCCTGAAGGTAATTGCTTCCATCCTGCACCTACTAGGGCCTTTTCTGGTGACCACAGCCCACAAGACAGATTAGGTGCATTAACCTGTAATACTGAATCTTTTACAGGAAGTGTAACTTTTGTAAAATCCTCTATGATCGTGTCATATTGATTGGACTTAACATTTGAAAAGAAAAATTCAGTGACCCCAACTTGGGATGTAGCTTTTGTCTGGTATGCAGTTGCAGGAGACAAGCCAATATCATTGACAGCTGGTTGTTTGAATACAAAACCAGTTGTCTTACTCAGGGGAACACTTAGTTTTGCAGTAAAATCAGCTGACCATGAAGCCGCCTTCTTCTCATGCTGAACAATATCACATGCAGAGTCTGTAGAGACACTACCCTTACCCAGTGAAATGTCAGGCTTTAGGCAATTGTTAGCTACAATGAATCTACTGCCAGCCTGTAAGATAACGCTCCCTGGTTTGACAGGGGATACAATGTTAATGAATGCTTGAGATGACTCACCGAGCCCCATCGGGGCCTTTGAAGAAGTTGCATCAGCTGCTGCGCTGACAGGCTTGTTTGCGCTGATGACAGAAGAGACCTCCATGCTCTGCATTGCTTGCATAGGTTCAGCTTTACTTTGCTGTTTTAAATGTAGATGCACAACATCCTTTTCTCTAGGTCCCGTAGTAGTATTATTCCTTTGCAGGTCGATGCTCATCTCAGCAGTATCGTGCATATTTTTGAAATCCTCTGTAGAGATAGGCGCTTCATGAAATTCATCTTCCGATTCAATTTCAGTGCTGTTTACTAGATTAGCCTCCGATTTTGATGCAGTGAGATAACGCCAGCACTCTCACTTTGCTGATGTCTTCAGCCTCCAGCATCTTGCTCCGAGTGGCCATCATGCCGACAGCCTGTCCCCCTACTGTCAGAGTAGGGGAATTTCCCTGGTGCCCTGGCCAAATTTCCCTCCATTCACAAAAATGCCAACAACAGCTTAATCTGGTTCAAGGCCAGTTGGCATTCATCTGTATCCCCTCCGCCGAGTCTTGCCTGAAAATAGGCAGAATTTGTCTAGTGCACTTACTCGGTCAACAAAAACTAAATAAAAAAAAGGTCAGCAAGCCAACCTTAAAGGTGATCCACCACTGAACAGGCAGCCAGTGCAGCCCTCACAGCACAGGTGTAGTATGAATGGCCCTAGATGTACCAGTAAAAAGCCTGGCTGCCACATTCTACACTAGCTGCAAGTGGCAATTATCAACCCCAGGATGCCCTAGGTAGAGGCCATTGCAGTAGTCAAGACAGGTGGTGATGAAGGCATGGAACAATGTTGGCACGTCATGAGGACAAACCAGGAATTTCACCCCAGTGATATTCCTCAGATGGTAAAAGGAGGATGTGACAACGGCCGACACCTGAGATTTCAGGGTCAGGTTGTCATCAAAACTAATGCCCAGGATATGCACCCAATCTGAGATAGTGAGCTGGAAACTATCCAGCCATAAGCCTGATGCCTTCCCAGCCCCAAACTTGTCCCTGGAAGACCCAGGTCTACCACCAGCACTTCACTGTTATCTGGATACAGTCTCAGCCAGCTGGTGCTCATCCAGTCCTTGATCTCAGTGAGACATTTATTAAACACGAGGACTATGTCATCCAGCTCAGATAGAAAGGACATATACAGTTGAGTAGCATCTGCATAGCAGTGAACACTCAATTCATATCACCTGATGATATCTCCTAACAGCAGCATATACACTGTGAACAACATGGATGACAATATGGAGCCCTGTGGCACCTCGCAGGGCAGGGGAAGGGTGTCAGAAGAATAAATTCTACGCCTGCCTGCCTGTGCAGCAGTTGGATTTCCACTTGTGATGCCAGTGACCCGGGTTCAGGAATGGACCCAGGGGAGCTGGAGGGCCAGCTGGGGGAGAAAGATAGAGCACCCTTAGGCTGCTCTCCTTCTTCGGGTGGAGGGTAAGGAGAATGCCCAGCATATGTAGGACTCCTGGAGGAGAATGAGAGGAATCACTAGCACTGGCATCAGAAAGATGTAGAGCGGCGGGGTGGACACAGTCATTATTGCACATCCCCGCTCCTGGGGAACCTCAGTAGAAAAATTGCTCATGGCCACCTCAGTGAAGCCCTCCACTAGCCTTAATTAGCTTCCAGATCCAGCTCCACAATTCTGATCCCATGTTCGTGGCACTATGCCCCTGAGGTGTCGTAACCCCACCCCAAGGGGGAAAGCCAGGAGTGTCAGGAGTTATGGCCTAATGAAAGTGGAGGCATCAGGGGTCTGTGACTGAGCAGATGCCTTGGCGGTCATTGGGCAGCAAAAAGAAAAAAAGAATAAATTCCAATGACAACTCTCAGAGACCTGTCCGCAAGGAAAGATTGAAACCATTCGAGGACTGTCCCCAACAGTCCACAAAGAAGCCGCAGGTAATTCAAAATCACACCATGGTCCACAGTGTTGAACAAAATGGAGAGCATCGTGGGTCACAAGGTGATCATCCAGTTGTAGTGCAGCCACCTTCTCAATAACCTTACGCACAAAAAGCAGGGTAGAGACAGGCCTATAGTTAGCTGGACTGTCTGTATCCAATGAACTTTTTTTATTAGTGGTTGTATGACCACCTCCTTAAGAGGATTAGTGATGACCCCTCCTCTCCAGGTAACTCCAGATAATTTTAGCTAGGATCGGGGAGATAACAGCTACACAACCTACTAATAGGGGTTTAGGGCCTGGATCTAAACTACAGATGGTTGGGTCAAAGTCTGGATGATCCTTACAACATCTATTAATTCCAGCTGGATAAAGTTTGTACAGAGTCTCTGGGTGCACACCACCTTCTGCCTTCCTCCACAATCCCTCATAGGGAGAGCCAGGCCGATACCAGACCTGATGCTGGCAAACTAATCTGCGAAGTATTGAGCAAACTGTCATTACACAAATCCCACTTGAAAGGTGATTTTTGTAATGGATCATGAAAACATCTTTAGGGCAGGAGTTGCATGATGAGAGTGATATAGTTCAGAAGGTGGGATCCCCAAAAGCCCCTGTTAAACTTTTTTTGTGAAAATATAAAACATTTGTAGAGTTATATATAAAAGCAGAAACCCATTTAAATACATGGAAGCAAAGCACAAAATAGGATTCTGGTTTACACAAGGATCCTTTATCATGCTTTGCCAATGACTACAATGGGATTAACATGATGTACAATACTGTTTCGCAAAAGGATCCTTTATGTTACTTTCAGATTGTAGCCAATGGGAAAGCATGATAAAGGATCCTTTTTTGAAACAGAATCATAAATCAAGCTAATCCCATTCTAGTGAATTGGAAAGCACAGTAAAGTATTCTGCTTTTGCAAAATAGGATCTTATTGCATGGCAATCCATTAAAAGTAACCTTAAAAATGCCCCATGTAATCTAGTGGTCCGCCCCTTCCCCAATGTCTGATGGCCATCCTTAGTAGTATAGTGGTCCCTCCCCCCACCACCAGTTCTCCAATCACTGTCCTTCTGCTCCAATTTCTCCCTAGTAGTGTAGTGGTCCCTTCCCGCACCCCCAGTTCTCTGATTACCATCCTGTTAGTGCTGTGCACCCTGGTAGTTGAGTGGTCCCTTCCCACTCCCTGATGCCTGATCCCCATCCCAGTAAAAAAAATGATTACCAGTTAGTCAAGTGGTCCCTCCCCCTCCCCAATGTCTGTTCTCATTGTTCTGAAAGAAAAAAAAACAGATCCTTGTAGTTTAGTAGTTCCACCTCCCCAATGCTCAATCCCCATCTGAGTCTAAAAAAGAACATATTGCTTTGTAGTATAATGATCCTTCTCCAACCCCCCTCCTCAGAAAATGTATATTCTTGGTGGTCTTGTTGCCCACCAACTCCCCATGCTCTTAGGTAATGACTGCCCACCCTGCTCCCCCATTCCTATTGTCAGTCTGTAACCAGCACAGCACTCCTCTCACCTCCATGACTAACCACAGACTGCACTTTGACTGAGTGCTACTGAAGACTCCATCAATGAATTAGCAGTTGCTGTAGGTGCTCATTTATAGCCACAGTGCATGGAGGTAGTCATTCAGAGCACAGTTTGCAGCCAGTCATGGAAGTGAGAGGAGGGCTGTGCTGGTCATGGACTGGGAATAGGAATGGAGGGAGCAGAGCAGTTAGTCACTACCTAATAAAATAGGGGTGGACAAGACACTTGGCCATCAGGGAGCCACTAGACCCCTAGGAATATAAGTTTTCAGGACATGGGGTTCGGAAACGAGGGAGGGACCAGTACACTACAAAGTAATACATATTTTTTTATACTGGGATGGGGATCAGGCATTGGGTGGGGGGACTACTATACTACAGGGATCTTTTTTAAAGACAATGACAATAGACATTGGGGGGGAGGGACCACTAGACTATCAGGTATTTTTTTTTTATACTGGGACAGGGATCGGACATTGGGGGAAGGGGAGGGACTACTACACTGCAAGGATATGTTTTTTTTAAAATAGAATGAGAATGGGTATCAGGGAGTGGGGAGGGACCTGTAGACTACCAGGTAATTTATTTTATATTGAGACGTGGATCGGGCATCAGGGAGAAACCACCAGACTACCATGTACTTCTGTTTCATTTCCAGTCTAGAGTATGGGGATTGGAGGGGTGAGGGGGTAACTGGACACCAGCAAAAGATATGGGAGGCTAGTGAATAACATCAATGGAGAAAAGATATAAAAATGAAGTATGGGGATCAGAGCTTGGGGAATGCCACTAGACACGAGGAAAAATTACGGTCAACAGCTGAAACTGCAGCCAGTAGCATAAGCCCCAGCTGTGGCTGCAGAAGTCAATTAAATCCTATTGTTCTCATACAGAGAACATGGAAGAAGGGGTCCTCTTACCAAGCCGGGCACTGGGGATTTCAGGTGCCCTGAAAAGGTGTTTCTTGGCATAATTTAAACAAACATCAGAATGTAGTGAAGCAGGTTCTGTTTAGCTCAGTTCTGATGTTTATTTTGTAAAATTTACTTATTTTAATGTGTTTTGTTACTTTTCTTTGTCTTGGTAACTGAAAAAATAAAACAGCAGAAACACAAAAAATAATTTCCAACCTCTGACACAGGATAACCCTCTCTGCAAAAAGGAATTCTGTACTGTGACAAAGAATCCATTTTCATGTGGGACATCTATTTTTTTCCCTTGGGAAATAATGGGAAAGTCAACATTTATCACCTGTAACTTTGGAACAGATTAATAGCTTTCTACCAAACTTTCAAAAGGCACATTTGTGAGATGAAGGCTTTTTCAATCCAGAGCTTAAAGTCATTTCTGAGATACAGGTGGGCAAAAAAACTACAAAAAACACAGAACCTTCTTTATTTTCAACACTCTGCATCTCAAAAACAATAAAAGCATTCAAACAAAATATAACATATTAACAGACCAGCCTCAAGCCCTTCTACATCCCAAATGTAATGCAAATCCATTAAACCATTACAAAGTTATTAATCCCCCAAAATTGGCCTTTAACATTAAGCACCTTCATCAACCCTAATTTTACTGGCACTACTGTGCCAGTATAATATATTCATTGCAAAACAACTTCATTAATGCATCGATTAGGGTGAGAACTATAGCAACAAAATGAGGAAAGTGAGGCGTTAGGGTTTCCTACCCTAATGTCCCACCCACACCCCCAACCTGCAGAGAGTGACAGGAGTGAGGGGTGTGCCTTGGGGTCATCTGCCATAACACTTACACCATTTCACCCCACCCTGTAAGCACTGACATGTGTTGGGGTATGACATGGGGTCTTTGGCCCTAGCACCTCATTTCCCTCCTTTTGTGGCTATAGTTCTCACCCTAACTGGTGCATTAACAAAGTTTTTTACTTACTTTTCAGATAGCATACTCATATTCCATTCCCACCTCCATAACTGTCCTTAAGTCACAGGGGGAGCACATAGCCCTTCGGACCCTGTGCTCTCATGTTTCATGATTTTCCTTTTTATGTTTGCTTGCATGCATGTGTAAGAAACATAGTGCAACCATACAAGTTTTCATAGGTGTGGCACCCTTGCTTCCAATGCCCTGATCCTATTTGCAGGCATGGCCGCATCACACCAATGAATATCCGAGCAGTCTATGACAGCAGGTAAGATGCAGTGCTGAACAGTTGAAAAAGAACAACCGCTACAGTCAGTGGTGGTAACATGTAGGCAGTTTGCATACTGTCATGCCATCAGCAGTATGCAAATTGCCTACATGTCACCACCACTGATTGTAGGTAATTTTCTTTCAATTGTATACCACTGCATCTCCCGTTGGCATGATGCACCCCCCCAATTTGTTGTGTGCTGAGGGGGTGCCAAATCCCCCTTGGCTCAAGCACACTTCCCCTCCAGTTACACTGTATGTCCAATGGGGGTGCCCAATCCCCGTCGGCTCCAGTGCCCCCCAAAAAAACAAACTTCCAGGTGTCATGCTGGGAGTCCACCCCAGCATGGCAAATGTCCCGCATTGTCATGTGCTCCCCCTGCACACTGTATGGCTAACAGGGGTGCTTAGTCCCCCATTGGCTCCACTGCCCCCCTCAAACAAATATCCTGGTGCCATGCTGGGAGTCCACTCCAGCGTGGAAAAAGTCCTGTGTCGTCTTTGTAAAAAAAAAAAAACCTTTAACAAAAGAAAACAATCCCTCATTGACTCTCTTGAGCCCTCCTCAACCCCCCACAGATGCGTGCCCACCTTCCCACCCTTTACCCCATAGTTACCTCTGGAGGCCGGCGCGATGATCTTTGGTAGACCGGGAACTCGTCTGCACTCTTCAAAGCAGACCAAGAACTGAAGAAATGCTTGTAAGCTGTAAAATGGCATAAATTTTTTTTTCAGCTTTGGTGCATATCTCAGTCATTTTTTTGAATTTTAGAACCACATTTTCAATATGGGGTTCTTGAGACCGCATCTCATGAACTCAGTAACTGTCATCTGGTTATTCAATCCTGAAAGGTGATTTCATGGTCACTGCATGCAATCACCTTTCAGAACCGATAAACGAAACAACAGTGTTACTGTTCATGAGGTGGGCTCTCAAAAGCCTATGTTTCAAATTTGGTAAAAAAAAATTCCAAAAATTACAGTATTATGAGTGTGCATTGCTCAGTTTCCACACAAGTTCACGAATTTGTATTTTTACTTCAGATTTTCAACATTGGTATTTTTTCGGTCCTCTCTATGAACAGTATAGCTGTCATTTTTTACATTGTGGCCGAAATATGTTTTCACACTTCTGGCATAGAATAGCGCAGTCGCTTTGGGAAATCAGTGGTAACACTGTTCATGAACAGAGGTCCTAAAATGCCTATGTTGAAAATTTGGTGACAAAAATCCATAAAATGCAATGTCAATGGCTAAGTAGGTAGCACACTTGCCTCTGAGTCTGGGAGATCAGAGGGCTGTGGGTTCAGTTCCCACAACTGGCACTTGCATTAATATCCCAATACTGACACTGTAGTGCAGCATGGGTGGGGTGCTGCACTTCTGAGGTGCTGTCTTTCAGATGAGACGTTAAACCAAGGTCCCATCTGCCTGGATTGGTGGTAGTTCAGGTAGATGCTAAAGATCCCATGGCACTTATTGAAAAAGAGTAGGGGAATTTTTTTATTGGACAAAACTACAGTACAACACACAAAAGTACACTAGTCATTGAATACATACATTTCAGAAAATCACGCTGAACTGCATTGTAGAACAGTCTTTACACCACAATATACTCCATTCCCCAAGTGAAGCAACCCCCCCCAGATTCCATCTAATGCCCACTGCACCATCATGTGCTTTTAGATACACAGTATTTATCAAACAGTTTTACATCGTAACCCTAGACCAAACTAATAAAACTCTCTTACTTCCCTATACAGTGGCTCCCTGAAAATTCCAACTCATTCAAAGTCCATTCTCCTCTACTTAACATTCAATCACCCTATGTTCTCCAATTTACCCAACCTCCTATTAACCTCCTGCCCCAAACACCTTTCCTCAAGCAATACCCCCTAACATCAAAACTTTATCCTGTGACCTGGAAAAAAGGATCTTCATACCAACCCCTCCACCACATTTGAATCATAGGTTTTGGTAAATTAACACAGTCTTTGTTGTAAATCATGCAAATTTCTTGCTCAATTTTATTCTTCATGCCTAATAAAGTTAACTTTTCTGTTGCAACACGTATTGACACCTTGTTTGCCATATCATCCATTTTATTATGGCCATCACAACTCTGGAAGTCCCTTTATGATATCCCTTCCATTCCTCCCTCCCATACTGTCCATAAATCAGTGTATCATATGTCATAGCCTGTAAATGTGGGATACCCCAAGTATTTGCCAATAAAGCAGACAGGCCTGCTATATACTTACAGTTAAAAAAAAGATGCTCCATCGTTTCTATTTCTGCCCACAACCCTCCCTTAAGCAGGATCTCTCTGGGATACTTTTATGAAAATGATTGCCCCTAACATCCATTCTAGAATGGCAACACAGCCAGAGAGAATCTCACACCTTAGGTGGGACCCTTGGCTCTGTTAGTTGTGCAATAACTTCAGGTAGAACAACCATATCTGGTGTGACAATACAAGGAGCTGTAAAACACACAGAATGAAGGATCCTTTGATATACTATTTTCCTAGTATTATGCAAAAGCTCTGTAGTGGTTATGTGCCAATCTTTTAATTTCCTGCATGTGTCCATTAAATAATTGGGCATACCCTTTGGAAGCACACAAAACTTCCATCATTGTTGAGTTTCCCATCTCTGCCAAAATTAAGTACATCTATTTTGCAACAAAGGTACCCATTCCAGTTGCTTCTTCATCAATACCGGTACCAAATTGGCATATATAAACATTGAGAAAAAGAATAACACTGGATTCAACATATTGAGCCCACCCTTATTAATTGGCCAGTATGTACTATTCCACTTCATGGGATTCAGTCGATTTCTCCAAATTAGCTGAAAAGCAACACTATACATTCTAACCTCCAATTTAACCGGTAAAGGATAAATTTGGCTAACATTTAAAAAGAGGGGTATGATAAAGGTCTTATACATGTAAAGCTGCTTCCTTTTGGTCACAGGGTAACCTTTCCATCTTCCCACCTTCTATTCTGCTTGAATTAGGGCTATCTCCCAGTTTACACATGTCGCATCCCCAGACCCAAACCAAATCCCTAATATCTTTATTGGTGGCTCTACTACAGGTATACCCCCGAGTTCCTGCTGATCACCCCCTTTATTATGAATTCCTAAAACCTTTGTCTATTTATAATAGATCCTGAAATTTCAGAAAAAGTATCTACAACTGCCACAGCCCTCCCCCCAGATGCCAAATCTGCCATCAAAATATTAGTATCATCAGCGTAGGCCAAAGCCACTAGAAAGGTCACATCCCATGGTCCTTGAATAGGCAAAATCCCAGGCTCTCCATTCAACTTCCTTAATAGAGGATCCAGAGAAAAGATATACAGAAGGGGGCTCAATGGGCACCCTTGTCACATGTCCTGCTGAGTCCTCACATGCTTTCCAATTCTACCATTAACCAGGGGGCTCGAGGAAGCTTCTTTATAAAGAACCCTAATCTATGTGATAAATGTAGCCTGGATTCCATACTGAGCTAATACATGAAACGAATATTCATGGGGCACCCCATCGAAAGCCCTGGCCTGGTCCAATGTGTTCAGGCATCCTGAAGTTCTGGGCCATCAAAAGCCTCTCTTATGGTCCTCACCAATTCCCCCCCCTATTGCGTTGGGGGATACCACATGCCTGCCCAGGGAAATCACCTCCTGAGCTACATTGGCAAATCTTTTACATAAAATTTTGCACAATATCTTCCAGTCTACATTAATTTGGCTTATAGGCCTCCAGTTCTGAAGACTCGCTCTATCACCTTTTTTGTGCAAAAAAATCAGAAGGCTATCCACCAATGCTACCAGAAAGGGGACTGTACCTACTAGTACATCATTAAAAATGACCACCATAAAATCATGTAATATATCCAAGGTCTATTTATAAAATTCCCCCGGTAATCCATCTGAACCAGAGGAGAACCCGTTCTGTAATTTAACCACCACCTCTTCCACCTCTCTCTTAGTTATAGGGGATATCAACTGTATTTTATCCACCTCTGATAGTCCTAGTATCTCTAACTGGGTGGAGAAATTCAGCAATTCTGGCAGGGTTTGTCTGCTGACCACTAAATGAAGCTTCCACAAAGTCCTGGACTGCGTTACTTATTTCTTCTCCTGTATGCACAACCAAACCAGAATTTGTTCTAAGATCAGTCATAAATTTGGCTTCTATCCTTTGTGCACAACTATCATATGGGCTGACATTCTGCGCCCTACCCTGCGTTCCACATTTTTGCTCGATTAAAAGCAATTGAGCTCTGTCGTACTGGTATGTACACATCTCTACCTTGATTGCTTGAATATCCTCAGTGAGATCTTGCCCTGTTTTTCCCTTGATTGTGATAACAACAGCTGGTCTAGCTCTTAATTTCAGATAAGTTAATAACTTCTTGTTTGCTTCTTTTTTAGCCAGAGAAATACCTATTGCTTTTATGTCGCTTTTGATGTCTTGCCACCAAGAAAGTGAATTCTCATATAAATCAAATACCAAAACCCTGGCCTCCAACTTACATTGGATTGCTGGCCATATCACGGCATCTTCCAAGGCAGCTACATTCAGCTTTCAAACCAGGCTGGAGTCAGGTTTATTCGATGGCTTCCCCACCATAGTTTTAATCAATCTGCGGTCTGAGTTATCAACGGGATAGACTAAAAGGCTAACACTGGGACCCAAGGAGATGCAAACAAGAAGTCAATCTGGGTTGACAAAAGTCCCTTAAAAAATTTATGATCTGGTACCTGGCCTATTGTAGCTGCACAGTCTTTAAGATTTGCTTGTTTGTACATCCTATTCAAAAAAATTGAATCAGTATACAGTTTTTGTGTTATATCAGTTTTGTCTGATAAAAATAAAATATAATTCAAATCACCCCAAAAAAATACTGACCTGGACGTATACAGATATGGTTGAACTTTCTTCATCAAATCTACCCTTTGATATTTTGTTTGGTGGTAATAGACATTAAGTAACCACAGATCCTGGGCTCCTATTCTCGCATCCAAAATACACACCATACCAGGTATTACTTGGTATGAAAGAACAGAAGAAGGCCTGAGCCCATCGAGACTATTCCCCACACTATGTGGGACATCATTTATCTATTATCCCTCAACCAAACTTCTAATTTGTTTTTAAAGACAGTGACACTAGTTGCCTCTACCAATTCTTGTGGCAAGGTGTTCCATACAGTGGATGCTCTTATTGGAAAAAAGTTTCCCCTTTTGCTGGTTTTATAAGTTTTTACTTCAAGCTGTTTATTATGCAGTCTGGAACATGTCTCCTTTTGGAGAGTGTTAGACCACATGTTTCCATTAGATCTGGTGAATTTATTAAATTAAAAACCATAAGCATATCACCTCTTAATCTTCTAGTTTGAAGAGAGAAGAGACCAGTAGCTTTTAATCTGTTCTGATAATCCAAGTTTGTTAATCTTGGAATCATTCTAGTTACTCTCCTTTGAACCTGTTCAAGAATTGCTATGTCTTTTTTTGGTTTGGATTTCAGAAAGGGGAGCCATAGTCTAGATACAGTCTAATGTATGCCCTATACAATGGAATAAGGCATTGTTCAGTGCGATTAACAAAAGTGCATTTTATTTGCCTCAAAAGTCTGTTGGTCATGCAAGCAGTTCTAACACAGTGATCATTTTATATAAATTTATTATTAACATATATCCCTAAATCTTTTTCACAATTTGATGAGCGAAGTGGTAGTCCATTTATATAATATATCGTTTTTGGATTATTTATGCTGAAATGCACTACTAAACATTTGTCTTGATTAAATTGCATATGATTTTCATTTGCCCAAAGTGTTAATTTTTCCAAATCTTTCTTTAATGCAGAAATATTTTCTTGATTATTAACCTTGCCCCCCAATTTAGTATCATCTGCAAATTTAACCATGAAGTTATTTGGCTCTATTTGTAAATCACTGATAAAGAGATTAAACAATGTTGGTCCCAAGACTGACCCCTGTGGTACACTACTTGTCACACTACCTGAATCAGACAAGATATCATTAATTCTGACTCTCTGAGAACAATTTGTCAACCAGTTTAAAGTCCAGTTGACAATATCAGGTGACAAACTTAAATTGTGCATTTTAGTAATGAGTTTTTCATGTGAGACTTTATCGAAAGCTCTACTAAAGTCCAAAAGAATTACATCAGTAGGGATACCCACATCTAGTAGAGTACTTATATTATTGTAAAAAGATATCAGATTGGTGGTGCAGGAATACTTGGGAGTAAATCCATGCTGATTTGAATCATAAATTCCAAATTTTTCACAATCTTGATCTATTAGAGACTTCATTACTCGTTCCATTACTTTACCAGCCACTGAGGTCAGGCTAATTGGATGATAATTTTGCACAGAACCTCTATTGCCTTTTTTAAATATGGGAGTAATTATTGCTGAATGCCAATCATTTGGTACAATGCTTTCTTGTAAGGATTTGTTGAAGATAATTGACAAAGGTATAGAAATATTTATAGAGGTTTCGATCAGAAACCATGGATGAATACCGTCTGGGCCCGGACTAGTATTTTTTTTCAGTTTTTTGATAGCCTGTATAATGTCAGTTGGATAGAACCTATGATAATCTATGTGGTGAACTTTAAATGTACTAATAGGTGATTTTTGAGAGAAGACAGAATAAAAGTATTTATTAGAGATTTGTGGTTTCTATATCAGATAGAGAAGAGCCATTGGTTATAATGGGATCAATGGTCCTTGATACACATTTTTTACTATTTATATAGGAGGAAAGAGATTTGTGACAGTCTTTTGTGTGAACTAGTTTAAATTCTAGCTTATTTTTTGCCAATTTAATAGAATTTTTTAAGTTTTTCACAGATAGTCTATATTTATGTAATAGAGTAGTTTTAAATGGAACAGAACTATTCTTAAATTTCCTAAAAAGTTTAATTTTTATTTTAATCTGATTTTTAATTGTCTTGTTGAACCAAGGGGGAATTTTTCCTTTATTATTAAATTTCCTCTTAGATGGAGTAAAGGCATTTCCAAATAATGTACAGTGTTTTTAAAAAAGTCCCAAGCTTGTTGCGTTGTACAATTAAGATGATTAGATTCCCAGTTTATGTTTTGTAAGTATTCATTGATTTTAGAAAAAATTGCTGTATTATCATTTTTTGTACAGTATAACTTCCTTTGTGTAGTTTTAAACTGTTGAATTTACCAAATCAGTAAGACGGGACACTCTAAGGTCAGGATTCAAGATAAGAAACCCCACCCCAGAGCACACCTCCTTCCCTAAGGACCAAAATGAAGAACCTCTAAACCACTCTTTGGATGCATGTTGGGCTTCTTGAATCATGTGCAAACAAGTGTCCTGCATGAAGCAAATGTCCATCTGGTGATCTGCAATAATAGAAAAAGTGGTTTGCCTCTTCCTTTGGTTTTTGATACTGTTCACATTAATGGAACCCAGGGTAAGATGAAACTACATGATCATGTGATTGAGCTGACACCATCCTCGAGTACCTTTGACCTTGGAGCGTTTGTGACATATTTTTTAGGTTTCCTTTTTTTCTTTACCCCTCCTCATGTTTCCTGAGCTGAAACATCTGAATCTGTCACATTCTCAGTCTGAGAGGAAATTATGGAAGATGTATCTGAGTCCTCCCCATCTTTCTCCCATTGTTTCCTCTTTGCCAGTGAAGATAATCTGTTCTTTGTACAGAGTCCTTGATTGTTCTGTGCCATAGACTGTCTACCCAATTTTTGTGAGGCACTATGTATCAATCTCCTGGTTTTCTGTTGCTCCCACTCCTCCATTTGTGGTGGTGGTGGTATAGTGGGAACCTGTGCTTTAGATGTTCCCAGTTGGGCTGCTTGACCTCCTTCTACAATTCCATCTGCAGAGTCTTGTGCCAGCTGTATTCCTTCCATTTTGACCAAAGTATCTCCTTCCGAGGATGTCACACCTGCTGAATGGTGCCTCTCTGTGGTGAAAGGTTGGGATACCTCTTGACCCCTGGGAGAACTGACTGGTGGTGCAGGATGGAATGACTGTGGAGGGTGTTGGGTGGAGAACTGCTGTTGCAACTCAGGATGCACAGTTGCATCATTCTGTCTCATAGTATTAACCTCTTCTTCATCAGATCCCTCCTCTCCGGCATTGTGTGATGCCCATGGGCAGTCCTTAAAAGTATGGCTTGTATCATCACATAGATTGCATACCACTGGGGTCTGACATGTAAATGCTACATGTCCAATCCCTCTGCACAGTGAACACTTAATTGTATCACAAGCACTGCTCAGATGCATGTGAGCACCAAAATGAAAGCATGACCTCAGTTGACCTGAGTAGAAAATAAAGCCCCTGTCCCTCCCTGAGTAAAAGCAGTTTGCTAAATGCTGAATTAGGCCTTTTTCTTGAGGCAGACACACACAAATCCACCTCCCCCAGTCCAAACATCCTTAGAATCAATAATAGGGTCTGGCAACCCAGGTACAGTACACTTTTCACGCAGCCAAAAAGAGAATGTCTGATATTGCCACCCCTTCATTTTTAAACAACACCGTGATCATCCAGTAAGCAAGTTTTGTGAGTGGGATGCCTTCCACTCAGGAGTTTGTCATGCAGCCTTATACCTTTCCCGGAAAAGTTAAAGACTGGCTGCTGTCTTGAAACTGGTATCAAAATTAGGATCTCCAGATGTATGAATCAGAGCATATATGTCTTGTGCTGATAAATCTAAGCTTTCTTTCAGGAGTGTACAACCAACATATATTCGGTCAGGATAAGTCTCTAGGCCACCTTTATATTTAATGCAAACTGCATTTCTTCTCCTAGTTGGTTCCGGAGGAACATGAAAAAGACCTGCATATGTTCTGCTCAAAGAAACTCTCCCCCTGGTGTCAGATGCCCCTGTGTTATTGCAATTTAAATTCAGTGCCCCTGGGGTAGGATCAGACTGCACATTTCCAGCTTTGGGAGCTACAGTTTTAGGTACCTCCATTTGCTCAGCATGAGAGGTTCCTTGCTCAACATTACTTGTACCTGTGGGGGGATCCAACAGATTCTTGATTGCTGTGGGGAACAAGACTGGGGAATTCACCAGCTCTATGGAAGGGGGAAGTTCTAATGGATCCATCTGATCCACATCTGATCATGCAGGAGACACCCATGGCTGGTCATGAGCCTGCTTTACCCATCCTGCAAATTTAAATGCCTCAGCCACTGTTCTCTCAGTGATCAATATATTTTCATCGTAATTTGGGAGCTCTGACACTACATCAGGGTTAATACACCCGTCTCCCACACCCAACTTACATGATGCTGCATTAGGCATGTCCTGAGCACTCGATCCACCATAACCCATGTCTTCTATAATTCCTCCTCCATTCCCTTCAGATCCCATCACTCTTTGTAACACAGTCTCATGAGGAACAGCAAAAAATATATTTTTACTTCCCTGTCCCTGCAGTGAAGTCTCCTCTTGCGCTTTGCCTTCAGTCAGAGATGTTATTGCTTGTAATCTCTCGCCTTCAGGTACACTCGCACATACCACTCCATCCTTCATTCTCTGCATGACAGAGGAATTGTCCCCACATAGCTTGGGCTCCATTTTGGACATTTCACTCAGTAAGCCTCCCATTCTCTCTCTGTTCTTCCGGCACTCTTCTTCTGCCAACAGCACTTGCAAATATTCTCTCCTGGACTAAAACTGACATCTGCTTTGCCAATCCTCACTCAGCACATCATGTGCTGACATCACTGGTAAAATGCAAGGACCATCCATAGCTCCATGCTCAACAGAGGATCCTTGTTCCTTTCTTTTATAATCCAGTGGCTTTTGTTGTACAGACAGAGATACCTGATCATCAACTTCCAAAGCCAAATGTCCATCATCCAAAAACACCTAGTTGTAGTGGTACAGAGGGGGAGGCCATCTCCTCCATTCCTGTGGCCACAGCTGTCCACCTCCTCCTGGATCCAAGAGCTCCACCATCTTGGCCAAGGACCAGTATGTCAGAAGTTCCCCTACCTGTGAGTTGGGGAGTTTTTATTGTAATGACATCAAAAGCATAAATACAAAAACATAAGTAAAGTCACATTAGTTATAAAAATCTATAAAGTAAAGAGGGAAAAAGGGGAAAGAAAAAAATAGTGTTAAATCACACAAACAATAAAGTTGAATAAGGAAAAAAACACATAACAAGCTAATGCAAACTGCTGATCCTAACTCGGATATATTCCTTCATATATTTGAATAACAAAACCAGAAAAACAGCAATTCCTATCTGTATTTTCTGGGCAGTATTTCAAATTCAACCATTTATAAGACAAAGAACCTCTGTGCGTAAACACTGAGGCAAGGGTTACCCCAAAGGGCATTTGGCTGGGAAGCCAAGTTTCAAGAAAATACAAAGTCACACATGCCCACACAATGCAAAGCATCATGGACTGCATATGCAAATCACCACAGAATGTTAAGCTGGTTCAACTTTAAGCAGAATGTCATCGTGCCAAAAGGCCTCTCACACAGTTTGCAAAGGGTGCTAACAGATGACATAGACACATGTTTCATCCTACCAGGACTCATCAGTATGCCTCATCTGTTTGACACCCCAGTGGAATCGACCAGCTACCCTAAGACAGTGTGTCTTAGGAGTGTTGTGGTGAACCCATTAAAATAAAAAACTATTTAAAAGACAAAGAACCTCTGGGCATAAACACTGAGGCAAGGGTTACCCCAAAGGGCATTTGGCTCGGAAGCCAAGTTTCAAGAAAATACAAAGTCACACATGCCCACACAATGCACAGCATCATGGACTGCATATGCAAATCACCACAGAATGTTAAGCAGGTTCAACTTTAAGCAGAATTGCATGGTGCCAAAAGGCCTCTCACACAGTTTGCAAAGGGTGCTAATAGATGACATATACATGTGTTTCATCCTACCAGGACTCATCAGTATGCCTCGTCTGTTTGACACCCCATTTATACTTAATAAATATTGAAAATCCCTTCCACCAAGTGGAAACCTTTTTGGACATATGAACCGCTAAATCTGAAATATACACTTTCTTCATAGCTGACTGTAGAGAGACCCACCATCTCATAAGGCATTAGTCTTTAGTACAAAACCCACTGACATCTGGCCTGCCATAAATAAAATTTCAGACAGCAACAAAAAATGACCAGTGTCTCCTTATAATAATAATTCCCTAAATTATAAAATTGTCCCAAAACAAAATTATCATAGTGCACGATTCTTAACCACCCTATATTCCATTTAGTGGCAAGGTAATCCCAAATAGATTTTGCATAAGAACAATGAAATAAAAAATATTCCATGGTCTCTTCTTAAGCAATACAAGCCTCATAGGGACTGTTCCTTTCATTCTTAGCTTTATATTTTGCATTCCCTCTTACATTGATCCTCCCATAGACCACCAGCCAAAGGAATTCCCATATCTGAATAGGGATTCTTGTACTGGTCAACTGGGACAAAACTCCTGGAATTTGGGAGGATGGACAATTTTTGAAACATGGTTCAGTTGGATAAATTGACGACATAACTGCTTTATACAACTGCGGCCCTGAATTTCCAATAATTTGTTGTGTTGATAAACCCCATTTATACAGTTTTTGAACAGCAGGTGCAAACCATGGTGGAATATAATGGTGACCAGACAGTTTAGGAGGAGATGCTTGCCAGTTAGCAAAGTATTGGCAAAGGTTCAATTTAATCCAATAAGAATGTATTGTATCTCCGGGTGTCAGGCCACATTTGATAGATTGAGAAAAAAACAAAGTATGAAAAAAGACCACTGGGTCTACCATGCCCAGACCCCCTTTATCTTTTTGTAAGTATGTGTACTGTTGTTTAATGGGGTTGAGTCTATTTCCCCACAGCTTTTGAAAAAAGAGACTATACAATTTGGTTTCAAACTGAATAGGGAGTGGAAAAATCATAGCAGTATAAAGAATCATAGGGATAATAAACTGCTTGATAATTCACATGCACTTAAATTTAATCATCATCACCCAGTGTCTCCACCTCTGAATTTTAAGTTCCACTAGAGCTAATGTGGAATCCCAGTTAAAGGAGGGAATATTCTGTACTCCAAAATAAATGCCCCAAATTTTTAAAGGTTCGAGGAGATCAATATCCCATCTATAGTGACTGAAGCAGGGTAGCCAGAACCAATAAACAGGCCTCTGCTTTTTGTTTTATTTAATTGAGAGTTAGAAAGAAGAGAATAGACATTCATAAATTCCAAAAAGGAGGGCACTTGGGTATAATCAGATAGGAATAAACAAATGTTGTCCGCATAAGCCTGTATATAGAAAACCCTTTTTTCATCTGGCCCTGGCACTCCCAACCATCTGGGAGTTTCAATTAAAAGACAGATAAGAGGATTGAGTATAAAAATATAAAGAAGAGGACTTAGGGGGCAACCCTGCTGCACTCCTGTTGTTATTGAAAACCTTTCTGTGACCTGATGTCTAATTACTGGGTGCACTACTGCTCTATGATATAAAGGTTTAATCCACTGTACTATTTGCATTAGAATACCATATGTTTCTAAGGTTAAAAAAAGAAAAGAGTGGTATACCCTATCAAAAGTTTTATACTGATCCACAGAAATAATACACCCAGTCTCCCCTTTTAAAGCAACTTAATTAATAGGGTCTCTAATAATCATCAGGGCCTGTTGAATCTTCCAATTCGGTAGACCAAAAAACTGCAAAGGGAAAAGCACCAAATTTGCATAGTGTTTAAGCCAAGTGTTAGTAACAGTAGTCAATATTTTGTAGTCCGAATTTAAGAGTGTAATTGATCTCCAATTATCAATAGAGGATGTATCCCCAGATTTAAACAAAATAATCAACAAGCCTTCAGTAAACCAAAGAGGAATACAGCAAGTAGACATAAAAAAAAACTTTTTCCAAACAAAATGACAATGGGTCCAAAAAGGTTTTATAAAATTCTTTCGCAAAACCGTCTGAACCAGGGGATGTGCCATTCTTTAGAGTTTTAATGACCTGCTCAATTTCAAGAGGCAGTAATGGGTCTTGCCATACCATAAGCTTTATCTGAGACAGCCAGAATGCGTATTGTAGTTAAGAATTGCTTTATCACCTCTTCTGTAAGGGGATCTGAAAAATTATGGGAAGAGAGAAATTCTTTTATAATGCCATGTAATGCCTCAACAGAAGTCACAGTGACCCCTTCTTTATTTGTCAAGGATTCCAAAAAGGTGGAATCCTTGAATTTCCAAAAAGCTTCAAAGGGATCCCCATGGGGGGATTTCTTAGTCCTGTTTTGAAGCAGTGCATTCATAGTCTGTGCTCTATCATATTGGTACTCTACCATTTCTCTTTTAAGCATAATTATTTGGGCTGTGTAGTCCTATCTAGAGGTAATAGCAAAGGAGTATAAATTCTGTAGCTGTTGTCTAATTTTTAAATATTTAAGAAATGTTTTGTTTTCAATGAATTTCCCATGTTTCAAAAAACAAGATTAAAAATCTGCTTTGGAATCAGCCCACCAATCCCCTAAATCCTCATACATAAAGCTAACAGACAGATGAGCCTTCAGTATGTCTGTTATTTGACCAATAATCCATTGATCAGACAAGATGGAAGAATTTATCTTCCATCTCGGCTTGACACGTGACTGCTCTGTAAAACTGAGAAAGGAACAAAGCAACAATAAAAGATCTGAAAAATCAGTGAATATAGTCTGAAATTGAAATTTTGGTAGAGAATTGGAAATGAACATATGGTCAATAGTAGAAGTATATTTATTTATTCAAAAAGTAAACTTTGGTCCAACACTCTGGTATGCACTATAATTTAAGAGGTCTGCCATATCCACGAGTTTCCTCAGGGCATTTGAATAACAATATACCTTCTTCCCCTGGTTCATTGGTCCACCAGAAGAAGACTTTATACTGCAATTAAAATCTTCACATAAGAAACCTTATAAGAAGTAATTAAAAATGGCTGTAAAATATCCAGAAGAGCCACACATTCAGATTTGACCTGTGAACCATAAACATTAATTAATCTGCAATGTATCTGTTTCCATAAGCCATCTAATATCAGAACTCTTCCTGGAATTAAATCTATTATTTTAATAAGGGTAAAATCATATGAATTAAATAGGAAACCTATACCATCTGCAGTTGCTGCACCAAATGACGAATAAGAAGGTCCCCAAACCCACTGCCTTTGGAAATACCTTGTCTGGTCACTACTAAACATCCAGGTTTCCTGCAAAAAACAAATATCAATAGCACTGCTATGAATATAGTTATACACCACATGTCTCCTTCTGGAATTTGAAAGGCTGTGAGCATTTAATGATCCTATGCTGGAAGGAGCCACTTATTAAGCAGTATCATGCTCAAGACTCCTTTTTCCTTCTTTTTTCCCTCCTTTTGTACCCTGGTTGGTGCTGGAGCTGAATACTATGTTTTGTTTTGCTAGATTGAGAGTCAGAATCCCCAATGTCCATCTCAGAGTCCCCCCATTGGGTGGCTAAAGCAAAAAAAAGGGGTTTTAGATTTCACTTCCATAGGGGGTTGGACAGGGCCTACCTTAAGGCTCCTATCTGATCTTCTTACCAGTAAGGTGGTAGAAGATGGTTGACTGGCAGGGGCAGTAACATCTTCTATAGGGGCAGTATAACATACAGGCAATGAGGAGGCAATAGGCAAAGTTAAAGAGGAAAAAGTGGGGGTTGACAGGTTACAACTCTGCTCCTGAGGGAAGAATAAGAGAGGGAAGAAGGAAGGAGGAGGAGGGGGGTCTTCTTGAGGAACTATAGTCAGGAGATCAGGAACTAGGGAATTAGTGGTCTGGGTAGAAATAGAATACTGTGCTTGCTGTATGAGAAGTTCAAGATTCAAGTAGTGGTGGGCAAAGTGGGCTCAATCTGCTCCACGAAGTGTTTCGCGGAGCACAGGTGGATTCACCAGTGCTCTGCAATGCAAAGTGGAATACTTCGCGTTATAATGAGGAATGCAAAGTGCATTACAAACAGCTACTTCGCGTTAATCCTCCTCCACTGGTCACTTCTCTTTCAATGTTTAAGGCAAAGTACATTGGTGGCAGTACACTTCACCTTGTTTTTGAGCTCCGAAGGCAGATTTTGCAGTGATTCATTGGAGTTCAGGTCACATGGACCCTATATTGATCTGCACAGCCTCAGTTCGATGTAGTATGAGTAGGAAGGAGTAGAAGACAGTGTGCTCTGATAGCTGTCTGTAGGAATCTTTTAAAAGCTGTTCAAAAAGCATTTTTGCTTTATTTGGGTGATCCAACTGTAGTTCATCGATTGTAGGAAACCCTCCTGTGCTCACAGCATCGAGCATTTTTGTTTGTGTGAGGATTTTGAATGTTAATTTACAACATTGAGTGTGTGTGGTGAAAGACAGTGAAGTGTGCTGTGTGGGGGAGGGGCGTATCTGTGTGTAGGTAGATTTAAGCTGGAGAAATAGTGATTTCTTTGTGTTTTGGTTATATTTTTGTTAAATAACTGACTGAGTTACTGTACACATAGTAAAATTGTCAGTAATAGTATACATGTTCTTGCTGTTTGTTGTTTGAATGTTGTGCAACATTTCATAAGGTCAGGTTGTTTAAATTACAAATTTACATTACATGACAGTACACTGAACTTTTGCATTTGCATCGCATTTCGCGTTCAGCATTGTACACAAACTGTTCTGTGTTGTGTGTGCAGTGCTGCATGCATCAAATATATTACACCTTTTAAAATTTGTGACACAGACTAGTGTAAGTGCAGCAGTGTGAACCTGCTATCCACTGCAGCTGCTGGATTTTGTACTGCCATTGTGTTCTCTATTCTCAGTTTTGCTGCTTGTAGTGCCGTAAAAATCAGCACTGTCTGTATTCAGTGCTCCCCCCCAACCCCATGTTGAAAAGGTATTTTTTACCAGACTGGATTGTTTTTGTGACTCCATCAGCACCACTGGTTACTGAAGTTGTTTTATAATTCCGTGACAGTGTCACAACACAGTAGTTTCTTATCTGTTGCTTAAGCCACAGTTGTTTATTTTGCTTCACATCCAGTCAGCGTCACTCCTGTCAGAAAGTGAACATATCAAAATCTGAATTTGGTTATAATATTGTGGCTGATCCCCCAAAATGCCTGCAAAGAGATGTGCAAGTAAAGCTGTTTCTGGCCATGGCAATGTTGACAGTAAGAGGGTCTGTGGGTGTGGTAGTAGTACGTGGATGGAGAAGTGCACTGCTGATGTAAGGAAAGGTATTTCTCCTGCAATGTTTTTTATAGCCCAATCAGTAGCTTCACTCATAGTTGGAGGAGATGATGTTTTCCCAGTCGGTGGTGTTAGTGTTATTGGTGTTATTGGTGGTGAAGGTAGTATTAGCATTGTTGCATCAAGTTCTAATTCTGACCAGTGTACTGTATCCAAACATATTGAGTGTGAAGCAGTGCAAGTGAGTAACAGTCTAGATGATGTCATACTTCCCAGTAACATCCCATTAACTGAACCTGATTCTGATGATGATTTCAACGATAGCATACAATGTGATATTCCATCCACCATGGCACTTAACATCACGCATTTTCATGCAGTGATTCACAGTGTGGTGAAAAAATATCAGGTGATGGTGGTGTAGATGCTGATGATGAATGAGATGATGCTGATGATGATGATGGTGCTGTTGTTGCAACATGCAGTCCACATGTTAGCATCCAAGCAGAAGATGTGGATGTGTGTGACAGTGACGTTAATGAAAATGACAATGATGTAATTGACCCCAGTTGGGAACCGGAGAAAAAGAAATTGAAAGTGCCTGTGTCTGACTCTGTTTGCAGGAATCTCCACCCTGTAAAAACTTGTGATTTACTGGTTTTAGTTGATGATGATGATGATGATGATGACCCAGTAATCAATATGGCAGGTAGTCATGGTGGTCAGTTGCAGTCCAGGCATGCAGTGCCAGAAACATCACGAGCCCCCGCCACCACTTCAGTGCTTAAAATAACAGACTTAAATAAGCCACATCATCATGGACATGTAAAAAGCAGAGCATCACACTCCCTTGTTTGGGATTTTTTTTGTTCAATATGCAAATGATGATTCAGTTGCAATCTGCCAGGTTTGCCATGTGCATGTGAGTTGAGGTAAAAAGGGGAGCCATCTTGAGACAGGAGGACAACATATGCATCTTAAGAATAGGCACTTGGCTCTGTGGACCCAGCACAAGCTGGCAGTTAATACTAGACTAGGGCATTCACCCGAATCACTTCTGGCAACCATAGCCAGCATGTTATCCCTTTACATGACTGTTAAGCCCAGTAGGAAATTAAACATGTGCAGTAGTGCAGTAATAAGAGCAGAGGATTACTATAGGCATGATGAGGTGAAGGACCATAATGACTTTGAAATGTTGTCCAGTGCTGGTGAGAGTAGCATTTTTTGTGGTGGTGGTGGTCAAAGTAGTATGTCTAGTGCAAGTGGTTCATCAACCCTGGTTGGCAAATCTGGAAAAATAACATCATTTCTGGGTTTATCATCATCACCTGTGCAACCGTCTTCATCAAATGTCCACACTCCACCCCCTGCCAATGCCAGTCATCACAGAGCACAACCATTTGTGATCAACAACACACCCCGTGTAAAAATGTTTAAGTCAGCCCATGTTACAGAGTGTTTTTGGAGTAAGCTGAAGTACCCACCCAATCATACAGTGTCACACAAACTTAATGCTGCTGTAGTGGAAATGCTGGCAATTGATCTTTTGCCCTTCTCCTTTGTGGAGAATTCTGGGTTCCGGTGGTTTGCTGCCTGTGCCTGTCCAAAATGGAAAGTCCCATCCAGGACATACTTTTCTACCCGTGCTGTTCCCAAGTTGTTTTGCACTGTCTCAGACTCAGTAAGACATGTCCTTCAACATTCCTCCTCTCCATTCATCCATTTAAGTATGGATATGTGGACAAGTGGCAAAACAGAGGGGAGTTCATATCTGTGTATAACTGCACACTAGGCGCAGGTGCCGGGGGTTGTTTGTGATGTCGGTAGTGTGAATAATCAGTGCAGTTAGGTGGATTGTCGCGGTAGCAATCTTCCTGGAATTCGCCAGCATGCAACAATTGCTATGCACAGTGTGACCTGTTCACACACTGGTGAGAACATGTTGGACATGGTACTGACTGAAACTGATAGATAGCTAAACCCTCTGTCCCTGAGAGTTGGGTTCATAGCAAGTGACAATGTGTCAAATGTGGTGAAATGCATCACGAATGGTGTTTTTTTTTATGTTCCATGCATGGCCCACTATTTAAATCTTGTGGTTCAGGAGTTTCTGCAGCACCCTGACATAAAGCAAATGCTGACCATTGCACGACATATCTGCTCTCACTTTTCAAGATCTGGAAAGGCCCGTGACCAACTGCAGCAGTTGCAGATACAAAACAGCCTGCCTCAGCACCGCTTGAAGCTGGAAGTTGTTATCCGATGGAACTCCATGTTATACATGGCAGAGAGGGTGTATGAACAATACAAAGCCATCTCAGAATGTCTTGTTATGCACACTAGTTGTGACAGTTCTGGGGCCTCCATGTCTATGACAACTGAACAGTGGCACCTCATGGACTCTGTAATAACAATTTTGCTGCCTTTTGAACATGCCACACAGGCAGTGAGTGGTGAGTCTGCCTCTATTAGCCAATCAATTCCACTACTGCGTGTGCTGAGGCAGACATTGGTGAATGTACAGCATAGCCTTGATGTTGCCGGAGACTGTGGTAGCAGTATGTTGCTGCAACACATGCTGTCAGTATTTGACCAGAATTGTCACATTGTGAGCATTCAGCATAGTGACAACTTTGCCATGGCAACAATGCTGGACCCATGATACAAACGTGGAATTTTATCAGTACTGGAGGGAGGGCCTGAACAGGTAAAAATATCACTGGTCAACTGGTTCGCTTGGTTCATGGGGCACAGAAGTCACATGCCAAGGCTTGCAAACCTCAGCAGCATAATTCAGATGAAGGTGTAGCTGGAGGACCAGCAAGCATATCCTACAAGGGTAAGGGGACTGTAGTTCCAGGTGGTTTGTCATCCAAAGTGGGTGGCATCAACCCACTTTGGGAGGCTTTGTCCCAAGTGGGTACTTGTGAAATAAATGATTCCAGAGAACAGGTTAATGCATCAACAATTGGTCTTAGTGCGGCACAGAGAATGGTTGAGTCATATTTGTCTGAAAACAGGCATCTGACAATAAGTGAAGATCTCTTTTGTACTGCAGTGGAAAGGTCAGTGAATGGCCAGAGCTGACTGCAGTGGCACTGAAGTACCTCACATGCCCACCCTCCGGTGTAAGTGTTGAGAGGGTATTCAGTTCAGCAGGTGCAATAGTCTGGGATCGTTGGACAAACCTGTCTCCTACAAATGTTAGTTTGCTAACATTCATTAAAATGAATGAGAGGCACATACCAGCACAGACTGCAAAATCGATATTCTTACCCTGGCCTAGTCATGGTGGTCTTGCTGATGTGGAAATGAAGCATCCTGATGGTACTGGCAGTGGCTTCCTGAAACGGACCACCACTGACATAGATGATGACACAATGGAGAAAGAATTTCCGAGTGATCAGACTTCAAACATCAATGACTGTGAGGGCAGTTTTCTTTATGAGGATGATGATGTGGTTAATGGTGGCAGGTTTTAACTGCAGTATTTAAAAGGTGGTGTGCCCCCCCCCCCGGACACCACCACCGGGACAGATGTTATGCAAGTTTGCCACCATGAGTCTGTCTACCCCCCATGGACCACCAGTCCACCAGTGCACCACCACCACCCCAGTTTCTTAAAATTTAAACCATAAAGTGAGTATGTGCACTCATGTTTGTTATGCTGCCTTACTTCTTTAAGTTGTATGTTTTGTTTTCTGTAGCTTTTCAGAGCCGCAGTGGCAAAACACATACAGTACACTTCTTTTGTTTCTTTTACAGTAGAACAAAAACAGGCTCCATCGCTAATACTCATTGGGAAATATGCTGTAGCTATAGAGAGGAAATGATGTAATGTCCATGTGAAATCCTTTCTGGTAAGTATGAAGATTTTATTTCATCCGTTTCATTGCTGTGTAAAGACTGCTGCAAATATTGTGCACAACAGGTTGTCTTAGCAGTTGACAACATGTTAGGTTTTCCACCTTTTAAGAAGCCCAAAGTGGGACGTTTCTTACTGAAACATGATTTTTTGCAGGACAATAAGTAACCTCAACCGACACAACAGATTTTTTTCTCTAAATAATCAGAATTAAGACTAAGTGTTGCAATTTTTTAGGTGTTCCCTAGTGTTTCTTATCATTTTAAGGTATTTTAGTTAAGGTACTAGTGTTTTTGCAACATTTATAGGAAAGTCTGAAAATATTTTTTTCTACTATAATGTCAGGACATTTAGTATTCTTCATGTTTTTTCGCAGGACACAGCTGCCCAAATCAGGACTGTCCTGTTAAAATAGGGACAGGTGGTAACCCTACAACATGTGTCTCTGAAATGTAACTTGACAATAGGGATTGAGATTTGAGAACCAGGGAGGGACACATAATAATGAAGTTGTAACTTGTAAGAAGTCATTCATTCATTTCTTTTTTTAGGAAACTTCGAGTTGCTTTGTTGTTCTGTCAAAGTGACCTTATCCAAAAAAGTTCTTCAACATCAGGCATACCCCTCCCCTGAGCTTGGGCACACATGCAACATGCAGAAGTCATTTCATTAGATGACCATGACCATCATTAACACCCGGACTCCAGAAGGGTGCTGATGAAATCTGTGAAGAAGTAAAAAAATAAAAAAAAGTTACAGACAAAACTGAAAATATGATTGCCCCACCGGAAAAAAAAAAATACTTATCTTCATGTGCTTGAGAGTTATCCATTTCCATTTAAGTGCAAAAAATTCTCATTGAGCACTGGAATGTGCACACCAACAGTTTATGAGTCATCTGCGTGATGCAGAACAATAGCTTGAGTACATGTCCAGTTCAAGTTCAACCCCCCTCATCATCACCACCTACAAAATACACAACCATATATCTATCTATCTATAAATATATATATATATATATATATATATATATATATATATATATATATATCTACTCACCAAGGTTACTATTAGTGTACATCCAAAGGCACCTTTCAATCCAGTTGAGATGATCACATTTCATTTGGTGGAATCATCTACGCTGTAACATTGGACCAGCAACACAAACCTCACAGTCATCATTTTATACTGGGGTATGTGCTGAAACAGTGACTAGTGTGCCATTAATTCTGGGACTTTGTATGTGCTGAAACTGACTCTTTTCCACTTCGTTATTACTTGTCAATTTTCTGCACACAAGGAGGACGCGTTGTGGGCCTGTAGATAAAATCTGGTGACTCTGTGCCACCACTGCATGTATGACTGAGTGCACCATTAATTCCTTGGGACTTTGTATGTGCTGAAACAGTCTGTTTTCACTTTGTTACCACTTGTCAATTTTCTGCACAGAAGGAGGACACATTGTGGGCCTGCAGAAAAAATCTGGGGACTCTGGCACTCTGGACTCTGTGCCACCACTGCATGCATGACTGACTGTGCCATTAATTCTGGGGGACTTTGTATGTGCTGAAACCGTCTCTATTCACTTCATTACCACTTATCAATTTTCTCCACACAAGGAGGATGCATTGTGGGCCTGCAGAAAAAATCTGGGGAATCTATGCCACTTTTGTGTGTTCTGTGATTGTTGCTGTGAGCTCATATTCTTGATGTCATAGTGACATTTTTACAATTAAAGCAACATTGCAAGAATGTCCTCACAGTTCTGAACTGTACTTTTTTATGCTACTTTAAATTGCCACAGCAACCACTACTTACACGCAAGTTGTCAGTGACTTGAATGATATGATTCTTCTCACAATTTATGTCTGCTTCTCTTACTCCTACTTTTTTTGTGTATGAAAACAAAATGAGCATGTCTTCCAATATTGTTCTGACCAGCTTTGTATTTATTTGCAGCTGCTTTTCAATAACTATTGTTCAGGGGTGTCATATAAAACACTAATTGATGCATAACTGTTAGTTAACAACAGAAGTGATATATGACAACTACTTGAAGTGATGGGAGAAAAGCAGAGGAAAACAATGGCAAAGACCTGGTCACACTCACTGTCAGCAGCACCAATTTAAAAGGAATGCTCCTTTCATTATTTCACACACGAAAAAAGGTAGTACAGCACACTCAACTACTGCAAATTATCATATCATTCCAGTCAGTCAGGATGTAAGTAAAGGAAGTTGTAATATAGCATTACAAAATATAGGTCAGAGTTATCAACAGATTGTTTCGCTGCTGCTTTATAGATACGGTTACCACCTGTCCCTATTTTCACAGGACAGTCCTGATTTGGACAGCTGTGTCCTGCAAAATAACATGAAAAATACTACATGTCCTGACATTATAGCAGGAAAAAATATTTTCTGACTTTCCTCTAAATGCTGCAAAACAACATAATACCTTAACTAAAATACCTTAAAATGGCATGGAACACTAAAAACAGCTGAAAAATGACAACACTTGGTCTTAATTCTGATTATTTAGACAATACAAGTCTGTTACATTGGTTGAGATTACATTTTGTCCTGCAAAAGATCATGTTTCAGTAAGAAATGTCCCACTTTGGGCTTTCTAAAAGGTGGTAACCCTATTTATAGATAGTCACCACATTACATAGTTATGGTGATGCACATAAACTAATATGTGGGGACATTACTACCACTGGAATATTTCTTGCTCCACAGAGTGCAATATATGTCTGTGAAAACCACCAATAATTTCATTACAGTGAGTTACATGATGGAGGAATTAACAATCTGAAATGCAACCCACATTGTGCCACACTTTCTCAGCAACGTTAAGATGTGATGACAGGGGGAGCACAGGTACATGCTCCACTATACTGAATGTCCAGCAGCTATCCCAAGCAATGTTTTCTAATGTTATAAGGTTCACTTTGTGGTGAAATGTGGAATGTTTCCACTAACAAAGCTCTTCTTACTGGAAACGTGGCCATGCATTTCACCACAAACTGACCATTAACATAGAGAAACATTCACAAACCTGTACAATCGGATAGTCACTGTAAGGAGTATGCACACGTGATCTCCCTGCCATCATGTCCTAATGTTGCTGAGAAGGGAGGCAGAATGTGGGCAGATATTTAGAATGGGAATGCCTCTGTCACATGACTCACTCTAATGCATTTACGTTTGGTTTTCAAAAAAATGTATTGCACTATGTGGTGCAAGAAAGATTCCCCTGGAAGGGGAAAATGTGCATGACTTAATAATAACAAACAAAAAACACACAACAAAAGTACAACACAGTAGTGGGGTGGAGTCAGGGGTGAGGGTGGGATGGGGGCAGAAAACAATACCCGGACCTACTATGGCCGTGGGATGCTGTGGTGGTCCAGCAGCAGGTGCAGTACTGAAAGTATTTGCTGCTGATGTGCTTCTACTCTGGTAACCTGCTGCTCCAAAGCACTGAAATACTTGTTGTTCTCATCCAGTGCTGCCCACACCAGGAAGTGGTCAGACTGGCTTACAGGACTATGCTGGGGTCCACTGCAATGGGTAATCCAGGTAGTGGAGCAAGTGGTGGACAGGGTGGTGCTGGTGGCTGTGGTGGTGGTGGTGGTGGTGATGAAGCAGCTGATGTAGCCCTCCTCCTTCTACTGTGGTGATGACTGCTGCAAGGCACATCTCCCACCCCAGCAGCACCCTCGTTGGCCACTGCCATGGAAGGGCCAGCAGGTGGACACCTGGCCCCTTCCATGGCAGCCTGCCACTCTGCCCTGTGGTGATTCATCATGTGGGTGCACTGGCCACTGTTCCCCAAATGTGTCCCGGGGGCCCATGGCGCACCAGCACACCACACACATGGCACTCCACCACTGTGCTGTCTCCCCCCACACAATTAAAAAACTCCCACACTGGGGAGCTGTGGAGGGGACCAGACACAGTACGCACTTGTCAGGCACGAGTCCCACCACCACCCACAATTGCTGGGGCCACCTTCTGTGGCTTTGGAGGTGGTGGAGGGGATGCTGCTGGAGCACCAACAGCTTCTGCTGGTGGTGGTGGTGGAGAAGGTGGACAAGCAACAGCCACTGGTGGCATTGGTGCTGCTGCTCCTGTTGCTTCCACAGGGGAAGCAACACTGGGCAGGAGTCTGGAGCGGTCCATCATAACACGACCACCCCGCCTCCCACGGGTCTGCACTCCTCCCCTCCTAATGCTCCCACATGCCAGCTACTCACCTTCTCTGACTCGATTGTGACCCTCCAGCCTCCTGGGTCCATGGGATGACACATACCACACACACACACACACACACACACACGCACACACGTACACACACACACACACACACACACACACACACAGTCAGTCACACACACAAAACAAAAACAAAACTTAGACATAAAAAATCGCTAACCAAAAAAACACTAAGACAATACAAACACTAAATAAAATAGCTTTTCAAAAAGCTGTTTGATTCTTATGGCAATAAGAAATGACTCTGAGAGCCAAGCAAACTCCTCTTCTCTCACAGTTTTGCTTTCTCCCTGTACAAATGCAAAGGAGAAAGTGAAACTGCTTCTCTGACTCACTTCCTACCTGCCTGGCTAAAGCATGTGACTTAAAGTACTGCAGGCCATGTGATGTGCCTATTTTCTTCTCACTTCGCCTTACTTCGCATTAAGGCATAATGAGAATGTGAAGTGGTAATGATAAACAAAACTTATACATAAAAAATCGCTAACCAAAAAAACACTAAGACAATACAAACACTAAATAAAATAGCTTTTAAAAAAGCTGTTTGATTGTTATGGCAATAAGAAATGACTCTGAGAGCCAAGCAAACTCCTCTTCTCTCACAGTTTTGCTTTCTCCCTGTACAAATGCAAAGGAGAAAGTGAAACTGCTTCTCTGACTCACTTCCTACCTGCCTGGCTAAAGCATGTGACTTAAAGTACTGCAGGCCATGTGATGTGCCTATTTTCTTCTCACTTCACCTTACTTCGCATTAAGGCATAATGAGAATGTGAAGTGGTAATGATAAAGCGAAGTGAGCACTTTACAGGGTTCACTTCATGTTGCGCTCCCCGTGGATGTGAAGTGCCCACTTCGCATCTACTTCACTGGCAGAATTATAATTAGCTGCATCTGTAGACTCAAGCAAATAGCCTTATTCTTAGCTGCACAAGAACATTCAGAAAAAACATGACCAGTACCTTCACAAAGATCACACCTCATGTGAATTGCGCACTGGAAAGCAATGTGCCCAATCTCCCCATAGTTGTCACACCTAGGCCTGTCACATGAGCTGGAAAGGTGGGTTCTAGACCCACATTTATAACAGGCCCATGGCTGACTGGCTTAAAAACAAACACCCCTTTCACATCCCAACAGAAAAGAATTACTGATGTGATCGATGCCAGACTCAGTTTGCTTAAGTTTAACTTTATAACACCATACTCCAGTCCAAAACATCTTTGAATCTAATATAGCCTCAGGTGGACTCATTACATCACATTTCTGGTTCAGCCAGTAAGTTATATCCTCTACATGGACCCCCTCATTCCGAAACATTATGGTGACATATTTAATCAGTGGTTTGGTTAAAAGGATAACCAAAAAGGGGGTCCATGTAGGGGAAAACTTAACTTGGCTGTACCTCTCTCAGAATAAATCAAGAGCATATGCAGAGCGAAAACTAATATCAAAATTGTCCTCACCTGAAATGTTTATAAATTCAAAACCTTGTCTCAGAAAGAAGTGCAGAGAGTGTCCTTCTGTAATAATTTGCCCACGTGGTGCCTGTTTGGTCAAACTTCCAGGCCTCCTTTGTGTCGGATGCGTATGGCATTCTGGCGTGGAGCTGCTTCCTTTCTAATTTTAGAAAATAAATCTGAGAGGAGGGGCTTCGGTGTTTCCCCCACAGTAATAGGTATCTCTGAGACCAAACAAGTGGCAGAAGGATGTACAACTGGGATCTCTGGCTCTAGGCTTGGATACAGTCTCAGTATGTGATGTCCTATTTCCAATGGGTTGTGGAGGTCCATTAGTTACAATTTGGGTCAATAAACCTGAATTTAAAATAGAATGTGGGACATTTGGATGCCATTCAGGTGAATTCTGAGTAAAGTTAAGCATAGGATCCCAATCAGGGGTGGGCAGCCAGGTGCCTTGAGTGTTCTGCGTCCATCCAGCCTCACTCAATTTTTTCTGAGGGGACCAAGGATCACATGGGGTCACTGTAGGTAATGAAGCAGTTAAATTTTTCCCCTTGGTAGTGAGCGGGGACTCTAGTTTTTGATGTTCTGTACTGGGCCCTAGTACTGCAACAGGTGCTGGAACAGGAGAGATATTTGCTGTCATTAATGCTGTACATTTTTGTTTATATTCTTCCCTCATCCCAGATCAAGATACAGAATCCTGAGTAGAGAAAGTAAACACAGTCATACCATCCTGAATGTGAGGAAAAGTCTGATAAATCACATCATTCTTGTCTCCAACAAGGTTTGTAGCCATCAGAGTGCTACAAAAACAAACTCAGTAGATTTAGAGAGGTTTGTGACATGAGACTCTTTAGTACCATCTACGATCCCGTTAGCCTGTAAAAGTACATCAGTCTCCATGAGTTCCTGCTTTTTCTCCAAGTTCTGATTCAATATCTGGGGCTGCAAGAGGTATTTCTGAGTGATGAACATCTTGTAAAGTCTGTTCTACCAACTTTTGGCACAGGTGAACTTGCACTCCTATACTGCCAGCCTCAAATGTATGCTTCTCAATAACTGCATGCAATACTTTAGGAAAAATAATATTGACAGACTCACTTGGCCCCATTGCTTTCTTAGAGACTGCCACATCATCCTGTAATGCAGGCACGATGACAAGTGGGCCGGGAGTTTTGACAATCGGTATGTCAGTCTGCAGTTGGGTGAGCTGCTATACCAGACACCCCTTTCAGATAAATGTCTGCCATTTTCTTTAGTCAACATTGTTTGGAAGGATTCCTTCAGCAGAAGTTCAGTTTGCTGCTCGGGAGCTGAGTCAGCCTCATAATTTTATACTCTTAGCTCCTCAGTCAAAATAAATATCTCCTTGTCATTAATATCCTGAAAATCTGAAACAACATCCATAAAAACCTCAAGTTCACCAAGTAAATCACCAGAAAGAAGGGTCCTATCCCCTTCATTTGGGATGCCCTGTTCCACTGGACCTCCACTCGAAGTGGCCATGGTTCACAGTCAGCTGGTCCCCTACAGCAGAATAGGGGAATTTTTTATTGACAAAATACAAAAGCATGATACAACCAAATAGTAATATGACACATGAAAGCATAAAAAAACAGGAAAGAAATGAAAATATGTATTACATCATACATGTAAACAAAAAGTAAACATTACAGAGTATTTCTACCTGGAATCAAAGAAAAGAACAACATAAATTAAAATGAACATCGTACACCCAATAAGATAGTTGGGAAAGAGCTGCAACCCCCCCAAAAAAAGAAACAAACACCCCCCCCTTCTCCACATATGGAAATTTTAGGAGAAATGTTTGGCAAAATCATATCAAAACAAACAGAAAGTAGCATTACGTCATGCAAATCCAGAAAAAAAGAAAAGAAAAATCAAGAACATAAAAAGTATTAAGTCACACAGTAGCCACAACCTGAAAGAAAACAACAGAACCCAACCCTCTTCTCCTTCCTACTGACCGAGTGAGGGGAATCATAACAGAATAACAGCAAAAACAAAAGAATACAAACAGAGTGGTCACACAACCCAATATACAAAACAGAGAACAAGAGAAATAAAAAAAATAGAAAATGGTGTTAAGTCACAAAAAAATTACACAAATCAAAAGGAAAGCAAAAAAGTAGGACATGAATACAGGTGCTAACAACCTAAAAAAGAAATCAAGAACAAAGTTGTACAGAATACAAAAAGGAAACCCCTTACCCCTCCTCCCCTAAAAGAGCAGGTGAGATAATAAGGGAAACCATAAAAAGCAAATAAATGAAAAGCAAAGTGCAAAACCAAACAGAGAAAAAAAATCAGAAAAGAGTAGATAAGGTCAAACTCTCAGGAAAAACAGCAAAAAAAAAAAAAAAAAACAAAAGGAAGAACAAAATGTCCTCTCCATCCCCTAAACTGAAAAGTCAGGGAGACAATGCAACAAATGAACAACTGAACAAAGAATAACAAACAGCGGTAAGACACAAAAAAAGAACAGATTAAGCAGAGGGCAAAAAGAAATCAGAAAGGAAAATAAAGCAGGAAAAAAAGAGACATGAATAGTAGATATAGTAACAGAAAGGAGAACAAAGGCAACAAAGCAACCACTTCAAAGGAGGCTTCAAGTCTAAACAAAGTACAATAAAGGACACAAGAACAGAAAAACTGCAACATAGACTAAAAAGTATGGGCACAAAATTAACTACCACACCCAAACCAAAACAAAACACAGATAAGATCAAGCAGCAGAAAGCCACTCACATGAAGCCCAGTAGAGCTGGTATGTATCACAGGGCAGAGAAACACACTTCCTATCTTGAACAGAGCATCACTGTGCAAAAATCTGATCCATAATATGAGTGCTCGTGTAAGATTTCTGTTGCAACAACTGAGCACAATGGGCCTGCCATAGAAAAAAACACAGAGGGCAAAGGCAAGGCGGTGAGTACTAGGATAACAAGCATTTGTCAATGCCAAATGTTGGCTTGATGGCATTGGCATTGGTAGTGCTGGAGTTAGAGAGATGCATAACAGGAATGGCAGTGAAGTATTGAACTGATTCCAACCCACCCCAATGCTGCAGAGACTGACAGGCATTGGGGTGTCCCTTTGGGTGTTGGCCATAGTGCTCATGCCATTTCACCTCTCCTTATCCTGCAGACACTGACAAGTGTTGTGGTGTGTATTGGGGTCTTCAGGCTTTACGCTCACCCCATTCCATAAGGAAATACACTGAGATGGGTGCAGTATAGGACAGTGGGGTGAACTTTGGAGCCAAAGCATCCAAGGCACATCCTGATGATTGTCATTGGCTGCAGGATGAGGGTAGGGGTGGAATGGTGGGAGCATTATATCGACAATCCCAAGTCACACCCCTGACACCTGTCAGTCTCTACAGGGTAGGGCGTTATGGTTGGATATCCTAACGCCCGAGGCATTTTCACTCCAATATTTCAACATGGACTTTTTGTGACCCTATCTCATGAACAGTGGCACTATCAGTTCGTTAGCTGAAAGGTGATTTTGAACAGTGACTGTGCCATTTGGTGCCACAGGTCGAAACACATTTTGCACAGCATGAAAATGACAGTCTGTACTTTTCATGAGGAGGTACAAAAATGGCAATGTTGAAAATCTGGAGTGAAAATATGAAAAATTGGTGAAGTCATGAGCGTGCATAGAAACTGGGCAATGCACGCCTGTAATGCAATTAGTTTTGGGATATTTTAACCAAATTTTCAGCATAGACATTTTGGGACCTTTGCTCATAAACAGTGGCACTGCAATTTTGTTAATCTGTCCCAAAAGTTGATTTCCCATAGTGACTGAGCCATTGTGTGCCTGATGTGTGAAAACACAGTTTGTGCAGGATGTGAAAAATGATAGCTGTACTGTTTATAAGGAGGTGTGAAAAAATGGCAATGTTGAAAATCTGGAGTGAAAATATTAAAAACTGCCAAGCTACAAACATATGTGAGACTTTGCAAATGCACACTGTTAACAGTCATCTTTTGAATTTTTTACCAAATTTGCAACATGTGAGCTTTGGGACCCCACCTCATAAACAATGGCACTGTCATTTTGTTAATTGGTCCTAAAGGTGATGTCGTGCAGTGACCACAAATTCACCTTTTGAGACTGAGTAATGAAATGACAGTGCATGTGTTCAAGAGATGGGGTCCCAAGAACCCAATGTTGAAAATCTGGAGCCAAAATTCAAACAAGCATTTGTCAATGCCGAATGTTGTCGCACTGGCATTAGCTTTGGTAGTGCAGTGTGGGAAAACATTTTGGGCAGGGTGTGAAAAATGACAGCTGTACAGTTCATAAGGAGGTGTAAAAAAATGCCAGTGTTGAAAATGTGGCATGTAAATATAGCAAATTTGTGAAGTTACAAGGGTGTGTGGGAAATATGCAATGCACGCTTGGAACACTGCCATTTTATGGGCGTTTGGCACTAAATTTTCAACTTAGACATTTTAGCACCTCTACTCATGTACAGTGTCACTGTTATTTCCTCAAAGTGTCCCAAGAAGTGATTTCGCACAGCAACCACGCTATTCTGCACTAGAAGTGCGAAAACACATTTTGGGCAGGATATGTGAAATGACAGCTGTGCTGTTCATCAAGAGGTGTGGAAAAATGGCAATGGTGAAAATCCAGAGTGAAAATATCACAAATGCATGACGATGCAATTAGTGCTTGCAATCTGCCAACGCGCTTGCAACACAGTCATTTTATGGATTATCATCACCAAATTTTCAACATAGGCATTTTGGGACCTCTGCTCATGAACTGTGTCACTGTCATTTTCCTAATCCAGCCCAAACACTGATTTCCCACAGCGACTGCGCTATTGTGCGCTGGAAGTGCGGAAACACATTTTGGGCAGGATGTGGAAAATGATAGCTGTACTGTTCACAAGAAGGTGTACAAAAATGACAATGCTGAAAATCTGGCATTAAAATATTGTGAATGTGTGAAGTTATGAGTCTGCATAGCAGCTGCGCAATGCACGCTCGTAAAACAGGCATTTGTTGGATTTTTTTCCACCAAATTTGGAACATAGACTTTTTGAGAGGCCACCTCATAAACACTGGCAGTCATTTCATTAATAGGTCCCAAAAGGTGATTTCACACAGTGACTGCGAAATCACCTTTCAAGGCCGATTAATGCCATGACAGTGATAGAATTCATGAGGAGGGGCCCCAAAAACCCCATGTTGAAAATGTGGTGCCAAAATTCCAACAAATGCCTGAAATATGCAGCAAAGTTGTAAAACCCTCTTCATATCATTATACAGCTTACCGGCATTTCCTCAGTTCACGGTCGGCTTTGAAGAGTGCAGACCTGTTCCCGGTCCACCGAAGACCATCGCGCCAGACTCCGGAGGTGATTATGGGGTGAGGGGGTGAGGAGGCAGGGTGCGCAGTGGGTGGGTGCGGGTGGGGCAGGAGACTACAAGAGACCTTTTTGTTACAGGAAGGAAAAAACTAACATCAAGGGACAGTTTTTTTTCTTTTCAGGAACTGGCATGCTGGGGTGGCCTCCCAGCATGCCACCTAACTGTTTTGGGGGTTGCTGCTGCCGATGGAGGATTGGGCACCCTTGTCAGCAGACAATGGGGGTGAATTTATGCTGATGGGGATTGGGCACCCCGACAGCACACAATGACAGCCGGGGATTGGGCACCCTTGGCATATAAGAAATGTGGGGGCTGACTTATGCCAATGGGGAGTGAGGTCCCTGTCAGCACACAATGAAATCAGGGGAAGCAGAACTGAGGTGGACTGGACACCCCCCGCGCATATAGGAAATGGGGGCTGCTGTATGCCAGGGAGTGGGCTCCCCATCGACAAGTTAGTGTGGCCATGAGAGATGGCTGGGAGTTGGGCACTCCGAAGTCGGCTTGGGCAGACGTCACATACCGCCATCGTGGCATGCAGTGAAGGGTCCTGGCTATACCTGACTGCGCTTTGCTCAGATTGTAGCAGACCTTTCCTTAGATGTGCTCACCACATTAGACATGCATGGTGTGGTGCCGGCATGCAGGCTGATTGGGGAATGAAGGATGACCTACTGATGTGTGCCCTGCATTCACCCAACAGCGGCCACACCTTCAAATCTGCACTCTCCCAAGATGTTGACTTGCTTGCAAGCGTAGCAAGCCAACATAATAATGAGAAAGGGAGGCAGAAACAGCCCATTCACACGAATGTCATATGAAATCGATGTAAGACACTTTTCCTTCCATTTATGGAGCCAAAGAGTCCAAAAATCCTTACTAAAAAGACAATCCAAAAAAAATGACTCATGGTTTCCAGTATGCCTGGACAAGTATCCCGAAAACACATACGCTCCTCCAAAGACTTGTGCAGGTGATTACCACACCCCTCAATCTCCCATGACATGACAACCAAGTAACATCCCATAACTTTGCAGGAAGTCTAGGGGTCAGTAAACTGGTGAAAAATCATAGCATTATCCAATTCAGTACCAAGAGCATTCAACAGCCTAAGGGCATCTGAAAAAGAGGAAAGCAAAACAGTATGATACAATTGCTTCCTAGACTGAGATTACAGAACCTGAGGGGTCAAATGCCATTGCTGGATTTTAAGAAAAGTGGGAAACAAGAAGGAGGGAATACCAAAAGTCCTAAAGTTCCGAGGGACTTCCAAAGGAGGACCAAGCCATTTTGCACACAAAGGAGTCACCCAGGCACCCAAAATAGAAACCCAAGGGGAAGGGGAGGTTGCAACAGAAAAGGAAACAAAAACTTAAGAAACAAGCAATGAAAAAAACCCACAGGATTCAACATCCGAAAACCTCCCTGACAATAATCATGATATAAAAAAAAATGCCCGACAGGATTTAAATGAGAACCCCAAATACACTGAAAAAAAAAAAACACTATTGACTTTGGCTTCCAAAACAAAAGGAAGAGGGAAAACAGTAGCCACATGTAAAATTAAATGAAGAACTAAAGTCTTCAAAAGCAAAACATGTTTCTTTTTGGAAATAGACTGAAGGGAAGTGGTTATCCATCTGTACAGACAGTTGGTGAGACCTCATCTGGAGTACTGTGTGCAGTTTTGAAGACCTCATCTACGCAAGGACATAGACAGGATGGAAGCAGTCCAGAGGAGGGCAACTAAAATGGTGCAGGGTCTGCAGTAGAAGCCATATGAAGAGAGACTGAGATAGCTTAATATGTATACTCTTGATGAAAGGAGGGATGGGAGGGGACATGATAGAAATGTTCAAGTACCTCAAGAGAATCAACAAAGTCCAGTAGGATAGCATCTTTCAGAAAAAGAGATGTGTAAGAACAAGGGGGAACAATTTAAAGATAGAAAGGGGGACGGCTCTGGGGTAATGTGAGGACATTTTTTTTTCCCAGAGAGAGAGAATGGTGGATACATGGAACAGCCTTCCTGAGGAGGTCGTTGGGTCTAAAACAGTGGGGGAATTCAAACATGCATGGGGCAGACACAAGGCAATTATAGTGGGGGGTTGCAGGAAGTAAGCTGTTGGTTAACTAGAATCTGCAGCTTATCCAGTAGGTAGGGAAATGGGCAGACTGGGTGGGCCAAGTGGTCCTTATCTGCCATCAAAGTCTATGTTTCTATGTTTCTTCCTAGAGGTAACAAGCTGGAGACCTTTATCAACAGCCAAATTCCAATTCTACAGAGAATCATCAGGACTGCCAAAATACAGACCCAAAATTTTAAGAGGATCAGAAACAACAGGAATCCCAGCCACAGAAGTAGTAGTACAGGAGGGCACAGAGCAGGGAAAGATCTTAGCCATACTTTTATGAAAATTCAATTGAGAACCGGAACGAGAACTAAAGTCAGAAAATAGACATGTGAAACCCAAAGCAGAAAGAGAGGACATGGTACAAACACATAAATCATCAGCATATACAAAAACAGTAGGTACAGAGTGACCACCTGGAAGGAACAAGGGAGGGACAGTAGGACAGGAGCTCAGCTTATGTAACAAAGGGTCAATCTGGAACAAATACAAAAGGGGACTTAAAGGACAACTTTACCTCACTCCCCGTTTACACAAAAATGCAGCACCAGGAGAACAGTTGACATGAGGGGTGATCGAGGCAGTGTTATATAAAAGCTTAAGCCAAGAGATAAAACCAGAAGGAATATGGTAGTGTGCCAAAACAGAAAACAAAAAGGAATGCTCCACCCGATCAAAGGCCTTTTCTTGGTCCAAAGAAAACACTACAGCCCTACTTATATCAGTGCAAGAATACACCACATCCCTAAGATGAGACAAAGCATGTAGCATGGAATGACCCAGGATAGCACAAGTCTGAGCTGTGGAAATAACAACGTCCACTATAGGTAGGAGCCACACCAAAAGAGTGACAGCCAGAATCTTATAATCCACATTAAGGAGGCTCAAAGGTCTCCAGTTCTGTAAATCAGAATGGTCGACTTTTTTATAAATCAAAAGCAAAATAGTGTTAGAAAAATGTTGAGGGACTGAAAATGAAGCCAAGACATCATTAAAAACAATAGTCAGAGCTGGGGCAAAAAAAAATCAGAGAAACAGTGGTAAAGCTCAGCCATCAAACCATCCAACCCTGGAGAAGTATGCCGTTTCTGTTTCTTAATAGCAGTCATCATTTCCAAAACAGAAATGGGACACACAAGAGCAAGAAGCAGGTCCTCAGAAACCTCAGGAATGACCAAATCAGAAAGATGCTCAGCCGGATCCAAAACAGATGAGACAGTATCAAACATCCCTTCCACATGGATTGTTCAGTGTGCTTCAAAAATGGAAGAGAAGTATGGTGCACTGCTGTAAGGGGATCAACCAGACCATCAATAATCATTGAAGAGATCCTATTGAAACAACTCCTATAAGAATCAAATGCAGCCTTAGAAGCCTGCATGCCACACTGAGCTTCAACCTTCAAAGAGAGGGCACAATCATACTGATATCGTTCCATAACAGAATTCAAAGCCTGAATTTGGCTGGAGAGATCAAGATGGAATTCAGAAGCCCTAGAATTAGTATCCAAAAGCTGCTGACAGAGTTGAGAAAACCGAAAATAAGTAGAGTAGGACCATACCTCTCAAGTGTATCTGATTTTCAGGGATGTCCCTGATTTTGCCTCAAAATTTTACTCTGTCCCTCCTAAAATTTGTGTTTTTGTGGCTAAACAGTGGGAACTGTAAGCACAAAACAATGTCAAGCATTAAAGTTACAGACTTGATCTTTTTTAGAAAATGCATTTTGCACTAAGCCCCATATTCTACCAGCTTTCTGGGTAGATATCTCAAATTTTGAAGATGTGTCCCTGATTTTGGTCCTTTGTCCCTGATTTTTTTAAGCTTTGTCCCTAATTTATGAGACAGGAGGTTGAGAGGTATGAGTGGGACTGAGAGCAGGCAGATTTCATAAAAAAAATGATGAAGGTCAGTTTTAGTATCCTCCCACCACAGGATAGAAGAAGAATAAGCATCCAGTACAGAAATTCTAGCTCACAAGAAATCCAGACAACCCTGTGAGATAAGAGAATCAGTCAACAAAGAACTATTCAACTTCCAACATATACAAGAAGCAAACAGAAAAGGTCCAGCACTAGAAGAGTACAGCAAAGCAACTGCCAAATGATCTGATGTCTCACAGGGAATTACAAAAGTCTGGGAGACTGAAACATTCCTGGAAATGAAGAAAAAATCAATCCTTGTTGCAAGAGCTCCCTTGTAAAAAGGTTTTGCACCCTGCTGGTGAACAGAGGTATAAGCATCCACCAAATGGGCCGAAAGAAGTATTTTAGACAAGGTAACAGCATCACTAACAAGCTTGTAGGCATTACTAGGTCTATCAGAAACAGTAAGACCACAATTGAAATCACCCCCAAAGTAAACTTGTCAAGTGGTAAATAAATAAGGTTGGATAGCAAGAAACAAAGCAGACCACACTGCAATACTCTGCGGTGCATAAGTATTAATCAAATAAAAAGGAACAAAATCAAAAGAACCATCAATAAGGATAAAATTCCCTGGAAACACTTCAAGAACTCTGGAAATCTTAAACTGATGGCCAAAAAACAAAATGCCCAACCCATCACAGAGATCCTCCCCATGCAACCAAATGGAGGGCCCCACAGTCCATCAATGTCTCACCTGTGCAACCTCAGACCTAGATTTAAGCCTGGTATCCTGAACAAAATAAACATCATGTTTTAAGGAAAGCAAGAAACCAACAGTAGAAAGCTGTTTATGGAAAGATTTCATACTGCACACATTCAAAGTACAGCACCGCAGAACAGGCCACTGAGGCATGGGCAATAAAGGTCAAAAGAAATGCAGAGAACTGCAATGGGCATCAGGGGCAGGAAAAAAGAAACAATCTGACCAAAAACAGAAAGTCCAGAAAAAAGGAACCCTCAAAATGATCTATGAGGGAACTGCGTTCTCTGCATCTTTTCCAACTGAGGAATTTCTGTACCAGATTCAGAAGAAAGGTCCATATGAGAGGAAGAGGCACAAGAAGAATCAGAGTCCTCTTCCTCACCTTCAGTATCCCCCCATTGTCTTCTTGTAGCTAGCAACTGGAACTTATTTTGAGTAATAACAGTAGTAGCAGGGGCATGAGACTCAGACTTGTGCTTTACCTTCCCACATTTAGTAGAAGGGACAGTAACAAAAGGCAGATGAGTTTGGGGGGGAGGCATAATATCCATCAAAATCGGGACTAGAGAATGGTTAGCAGCAACCACAGGAGAAGCCAGGGTAGACTCCAGAATCGGATTAACAGTCTGAGAAAGAGGGGGCCCCTGGGGGGGAGAAACCAAGGGACACACAAGGTCCGGACCAGTAGTAGGCACTTGGTTGGTAGCCACCAGAGAGAGCTTCTGCTGCTGCTTCTGGGCCTGTAATTGGGAATCAGAGATAATGGTAGAATGGTCCTGGGGGACCCTATCAACCCTATTATGTTCAGCCCAAGGACATTGGGGGTAGTTATGACTGTGATCCTCACACAGGTTACAAAACTGAGCATTAGGACAACCCAAGCTAACATGGCCATAAGCAAGACACAAGGTGCATCTAGGCTGATCACAAGTGTAATTCAGGTGAGTCCAAGAGCCACACTTATGACAGGTGTGAGGCTGGCCAGGGTAGAAACAGATATCCCTATCCTGACCAATGTAAAAGCTACCAGGAATATGCAGAATCCTCTGCTCAGTTTGCTTAAGCTGAACTTTAATCTTCCAGCCACCCGTCCACACTAAATCTTCATCAAAAATAGGGTGGGGGGAATCTAACAGATCACATCTCTGACGAAGCCAAAACTGTACACCATGGATATTTACTTCTTCACTATGAAATAATAAAGTAAGTACTTTCACCAAAGGTTTAGTAAGGGGCATGATTCAGAAAGAGACCCAAATCTGAGTGTTCTTAACCAGTTCATTCTGAGTCCAAAATTTTTCCGGAGTCTGAACAGTCTTGAAACTAGCGTCATGCACAGTTTCCCCTTTAATATGAATGAAGGCAAACAACGCTGAAGGGCTAATTCCCAGTGAGTCTCTAAGCATACTTTGGAGAACAGTACGGCATGTGGGGGCCGCAGAAGAATCACCCAGGAACTTCAGTTGAACTACATTTTTTCACTGAGTGAGTTCCCCAACAGATTTAAACAAATCAGACATTTTGAAAGAAGGAGTCAAGTCCTCAGGGACAGGAGCAGAAGGAGAAGATTGGTGAGCAGGAGAAGCACAATGTTCTGTCAGTACCTGTGATTGGACCACAACATCCAATGTGTCAGCAGTGTTCTCAGTAGCAAGCAGTGGGACAGAAAGATCTTTCTCAGATTCCACAGGAGGAGAAGATCAAGTAGAAACTAAAGCTGGAGCAGTAGGAAAAACATACATAGGCATTCCAATAATAGCAGCAGCAGAAACAGGACCAGGCGAAGTCCATAGCTTCCCATCCGAAAATCTGTTCCAGCCAGCAGCACGCACATAGCGAACACACCATTTTGCGCCACAGGTGTGAAAACATATTTTGGGCAGGATGTGAAAAATGACAGCTGTACTGTTCATGAGGTGGTGTGAAAAATGTCTATGTTGAAAATTTGGCAGTAAAATACCAAAGTTATGCTCATGCATAGGAAAAATTCAACAGATGCAGGTAATTCGGCCATGTTTTGGTATTTTTGTACCAAATTTTCGACATGGCCATTTTGGGACCACACCTCATGAACACTGGCACTATTGTTTCATTTATTAGTCCCAAAAGGTGATTTCACACAGTGATTGCAAAATCATGTTCCGGGCCTGAGTGATGAAACAACAGTGACAGTGTTCATGATGTGGAGACCCAAAAAGCCCATATTGAAAATGTGGTGCAAAAATTCCAAACAATGGCAATGATATTAACGTAAGCTCAAAACAGCATTGAAATACATTATATGGCATTACCTTGATTTTCAGTTTGAGGTTGAGCTTTGAAGAGTGCAGACATGTCCCAGTCAAGAGAAGATGCCAGCAGATGACCTCCAGAGGTAAGTGTGGGGTAAGGAGGGGAGCGGAGAGGTGGGTGCACAGAAGAAAGGTCAGGATTGAGGAGGGAGGATGGGGAAATGATGAGAGACAATTTTCTTTTTTTCAAGCAAAAAAAATACATTGGGTGATGGTTTTCTTCTTTGCAGGGAAGTATTAAGACATAAGGGACACAGAGAGAGGGCTCCCCAGTGTTCCACACTGTTGGGGTGGGGGTCTTCTACTGCTGACATGGGGATTGGGTTCTCCCAATGACAGCAAAGATAATAAGTGAAGGGACTGTGACAGCAATGGCATCTGACACCACGCATGGGCATCCAAGTGTCAGATTATCCTAATAAATAAATATTATTTGGGTAAACTAGGAGTGGGCTCCCCAGTGTCCCACACTGATGGGGAAGGGTCTTGCAGTGTTGACATGGAGATTGGGCTCCCTGATGTTGGTAATGAAATAATAAACAGGGGGACTTCAAGGGGTATCTGACACCAGGGGTGGGCATCTCAGTGTCAGATTAAATAAACAAATAAATAAGGCAACGAGGGTGCTACTACAGACCATGGAGAGGGGAACAGTGAAGCATGATGGGTGGGTGGGGGGTCCACAAGACACCAGGGAAACAGTGGGAGACAGAGCAGAGTGCAGCTGGCAGCATAAGTTGAAGCTTCAGCTGCACAATCCAAGAAAATACCACTGTTCTCATATAGAGAACAGGGCAGATGCAGTCCTCTCGCTAACCTCAGCATCCAAGATTCCATGTGCCCACAAAAGGAGTTCCTGGGCAGTATTTAAAAAAAAAACAGAATGTAGTTAAATGGGTCCTGTTCAGCTAAGTTCTGATGTTTATTTTCTTATATAGTATTTATTTCTACACATATTTTCTAATATTTCTGTCTGTCGCTAAACCTAAAAGAAGTTGATGGACACAGCAGAACTCTACATTTACAGCAGGCTCTGTGTGTGTTCATCAATATGCAAATTCTTCATCCTGAAATCACAGAAATACTTTCGTGTGGCACATCCATCTTTTTTCCTTAGGAAATATGGGAAAAGCCAGCCTGCCAGTGCAGTAGGAAAGCATCCATCTCTGGTGCCAACATCCAGGGTTTAGGGATGGACTCAGATGTCAGAGAGCTTGCTGGGGGGGGGATGCTGAGTATTCCAGGGAATACTGTCTTTCTCCTGGGGAGGGGGGAAGAGTGTCCAGCACAATGCAGACCTCTGGCAGAGGCAGCTGGTCCTGCAGTGGCTGGCAGCACATGACAGGGGTAGGGTGGAAGCTGATGTCATTGCACATCCCCACCCCCGGGGAAAAATAGCTGCAAAAAATACTGGCCACTAATGATGCCCCCCCTCCATTTCTGCTGCTGTTCCCACTCAAACTATGGTCTACAGGGGGATCTCGCTCCTATGACTCCACTCTGGGAGGAAGCCAGGACTAGAGACCAGTGTTTCCTGGAAGGAACATCCACCCAGCTCCTCCACACAAGAAAGTTAGCCTGGGGATGGTGGGGGTGGCAAGCAGAATGGGAGACTGGAACTCCTGCAGGAGGGGGAAGATGCTAGCACAAACAGAAAAATAAGGAAATAAAGGGAAAATTAAAAATGTAATAACTTTTGAACAGATTAATATTTCTTCACCAAACCTGTAAAAGACACATCTGTGGGGCAAAGGTTTTCTACCCTGAAAAGTTCAGACCAAGTGTTACAGTAGGTAGGAAATGGCACAGTAGGTGGGCAAAGTGGTCCTTAGCTGCTGTCAAATTCTATGTTTCTGTGTTTCTGTACTGAAATCACCACTCTGGTTCCAGAAGAGCAGACCCTTTGCATTTAGAAAACCTTTGAAGAGACACAGGCTCCTCAGGGGACTTTGGTTCTGCAGAAAGAAGTACTGCTGCACTTTCCATATCATGGATTTTATGGTATATGTGCTTCTGCACCCAGTAGTCAGCGTGCATGTTTTACACCTGTAGCTGCAGAAGTACAGGCCTATCAGTTATGTATTTGTTTTATGGTGCCCATGGCTATGAGAGACTACAGAAAGGTTGAAAGTACCACTTTGCCCACCTTGTCTGCCATTTTCCTACCTACTGTAACATCACAGACCCAACATGATCTCTTGGTCCCCCACCTTTCCTTACCACTAAGGTTCCCGCATGCCTACTCCATGCATTCTTGATTCCTGTAACCATTTTTGACCCAACCACCTATGCTGGGAGGATATTCCAGGCATCAACCAGTATTGTGGATTTCTATCTGCAGCGACAACCATTGTATGTTTTTTGTCTTACTTGATGGTTGTCTGTGGTTGCTTGTGTGGTGTTCTCCTTTTGCTGCTTGGAGGTGGGAGTCAGGAGTTATGGTTGGAAACCCTCACATCAAATTTACCAGAATTTGATGCTCTAACACCAACTCTAACTGATGAATTAGCATAGTTTTTTGCAATGACTTTCCTTACTTTTTGAGGTAGTGAAATCGTAGCCTTATTTGCTTATGGAAGTGCATTTGAGATAGAGTAATCGTATCCTTAGTTGCCTGAGGGAGCACACGGCCCAAAGGGCCCTGTGCTCATATCCCTCCATAGGTGCATATTAGTATGTAGCTGTAGAAGTTCCCTGCACTTCCATGTATAGGGCTACAGGGACCAGATTGTCAGCATAAACATCTTGTTACCCCACTTAAAGTACCAGGTACTGAAAATGTTCAAATCCCCTGAAAAACATAATCCATGTAACTGCAACACCCCAGTGTTAGTAAACTGAGTCCTGTCAGTCCACCAGATCTCTCTCTTGAAATCCTGCATAATTTGTTCCACTGTCAAACTGCTCTTAGGCCCTTGGTAGGTGTCCACTGTCTCACAATATAAGTAACTTTTATGTGAGATGTAACAATTCCACTGCTGTTCATTTTGTCTACACTGCATTGAAAACTAGGTGATTCATCAAAATGGGACTATCCTGGCATGCAAAAAAAAGAAAATCTAACTAAAATGTCAGTGTACTGTATTGGCATCAGTGATTCCATCAAAGTTGTACATACAGGGGAAAATAAATGATTTCTTTCCTCATTCTGCCTCCCCATTTATACAGCCTATGCAATTACCCTCCTTGTCCACCTGATTTATTTTTTTTAAATACTTGAAGGTCTCAGTCATGTTACCTCTCTCATCTCTCCTTCAGTGAGTAAATGTTCAGGGCCTTCAGCCTCTTCTCATGTGTTCTACACTGATGACCCATGATCATCTTGGTTGCCCTCCTTTTGACTGCCTCTAGCAAGTTAATATAATTTTTAAGTTATAGGCCCCCGTACTGTACACTTTAACTCAGTCCACCTCCTGGTTAAACAAATGAAATAAATGAAAAAAAAAACATAAGATTATCCATATTCAATCTGTTGAGGTACTTTTGGTTACTTGGAAATCTAGGACAAAAGAAGGGCAAGGCCCATTATGATTGTCCCTCACTATGAAGTGGGACATTATTCCCAGATGAGATTAACTGCAAACCAATTATCCAAGCCCGTTTTAAATGAACAGAACATGTTGAGGTTCATCAGTTCTTGTGGGAGTTGGTTCCAGTATCTAGGTGACCTTATAATTTAATATTTTATTAGTCTTAGCCTTGCATACTTCCAGTTGTTTATTATGTAGTCTAGGCACCTTTGTATGCATAGCATGAAATATTCCACCCTGCTGTACTAGGTTTGGGGGATTTAAATATTTTAAAAAGGAACAGGTTTTCTCCTCTACAATAGCTTTGCTGTAAAGTATGGAGGACTGTGGCTTGGAGTCTCTCCATGTACGTTTTTACAGATAGATACAGGACCATCCCTGTTGCAAGTCTCTGAATGCACTCCAGCCTCACTATGTCCTTATTAAGATAGGGGCTCCAGGGAACCATAGTCAAAGTATGGTCTGACGTGAGATCTGTATACGAGTATTATGCATTCTTCTGTTTTGAGATAAAAGTGTGGTTAATGCATTTTAATAATCCGTTTGACCATATAGCTATTTTGGTACAATGTTTGGAAGATGAGAGTTTGTTATTGATGATAATGCCCAGGTCTCTTTCACATTCTGAGGACTTCAGAGGGATATTTTAAAGTGTATGTTGATTTAGGAGTGTGTTTTCCAAAATGTAGGACAGTGCATTTATCAATGTTGTATAACATGCCATTGGCAACAGCCCACTGTTCAACAACTAGAAGGTCCACTGTAAGGGTGTTCAAGTTTTTAATATTGTCTACTCTCCCCCCTAAATTAGTGTCATCAGCAAACTTTGATAAAAAAAGTGGTGTGACCAATCTGCATGTCATTGACAAATAGGTTAAACAGTGTAGAGCCGAGGACCAATCCCTGAGAGACATTACTACTCACAACTCCAATATCTGACTGAGTTCCATGGATTTTAACCAGCTGGGATCCATTGTATTTGTTAGCCAACTGTTTATCCAAGGCACTAAGTGAGTTGAAAAGCCTTGCAAATTAAGTTTATTGATAAGCTTGCCAATTGGAACTTCATCAAACACTCTACTGTAATACAACAAGATAACATCCATAGGAATCTGGAAATTAAGACCTTCACTTATATGATTATAAAATTTGATTAGATTAGAGATACATGAGTAACCTTGTTTTAAACCATGCTGGGACAAATCTATAATGCCAAGTAGTTCCATTTCTTTTTCTAATAAAAGTTTTATTATTTTTTCCATGAACTTACAAATGTCTAATGTCAAACTGATAGGATGATAATTTTCAGCATTAGATCGGGAACCCTTTCTAAAAATGGGAATGACTGTGGCTTTTAGCTAATCATGTGGAACCACTCCTTGTGATAAGGATTTATTAAAGATGATTGTCAATGGGGTTGCTATAGCTTCAGAAGTTTTATTAAGGAATCTAGGGCTAATATCATCAGGGCCTGGACTTGATTTCATTTTAAGAGTTTTAAGGCTTGGATGGTATTTTTAAAGAAATTATATATGGTGTAAAATGTGCAAGAGAACTAGTGAGTTGATGGGATTCTTTAGTGGAATACACTGAGCAAAAATAGTCATGCCAGGTGTGACAATATCTATCTCTGATGTAATAGTACAGTTACTCACAATAGGGGGACCAATATGTTTATCATTACCTATTTTGCTGCTGAGATATGAAAATAAAGATTTATGGCAGTCCTTATTGTGGGCTATTTTAACTCCATGCTATGTTAAGAGTGTTTAATTTTACTGTCTGAGTTTTTTAACCACTAGTTTATATTTATGAAAAGTATTTTCTTTGTTACTATTATCCTCTGTTTTCAGACATGAAAAAAGTTTCTCCTTTTTGTTTATTTGGGTTTTAATAGATTTGGTTAACCAAATAGGGATTTTCCCTTTTTTACTGTACTTCGTTTTGACAAGGACATATAAGTTGTATTGATGTAAAATATTAGATTTGAGATAATTGAATGCATCTTCAAGTGATAAGGGAGTAAGAATTGTATTCCAGTCCTGTTGGTTAGACTATCATAGATTCACTTACAGTTTGTTTTGTAATAATTCTTAAATATAACTTGATTTTTAGGAGGATGATGTTTGTGAGTTATTTCAGACAAACTGGAGTAATAGTCATTATTACCAGGTGGATCATATATATTGACTTTGGTTATTTTATTTGAGATGTTAGTAATCAGAATGTCTAGAATATTGCCACCCCTAGTAGGTTTTGTTATTATTTGTTCACGTCCAGTGTCAATTAGTGACAATATTAAATATTTCTCATGGTTGGTAGTGCCAGAAATTGTATCCCAATTGATTTTGGGCATATTGAAGTCCCACAAGATTATACCATCACGTGAGTTGGCTAGATGAGAAATATCATTGGATAGTGTGGTAGTGTACTCTACGTCAGCAGATGGGGGCCTGTAGCATGTAGCAATGGTTAATAATGGCTGGCCTTCAAACTGAATATCAATCCATATACTTTTGGTGCTTGTTGTATAGTTACATAAATGAGATGATATGTCATCCTTAACATAGAGGGCCACCCCCCATCCTAAGTGGTTGACTCTGTCCTTGTGGTACAGTTTAAAACCAGAGATCTCTTTGGACAATATGGATGAAGGATCCCACCAGGTTTCCATAACAGCTAAAATGATGATGTTATGTAGAGTGCATTTAGTCTCACATTTGGAGATTTTTAATAAGTTTAATGATCTTGCATTAAGTGATAATATATTGCATGTGCTCAAGTTATTATACACAGTGGTTCCCATTTCCAGAGAAGTGGGGGTAGCCCCGAGAGTTAGTTTAAATGATGATTTATGGCTAATGCAATACTTTTTCCCAACATAATGCTACATCTTCTGATAAGGTGAAGACTATTCTGGCAGAAGAGAGCAGGTTTATCATTAAAATCTTCCCAGTATGTTAAACAAGAGATGTTTTGTCTGATGCACCACTTACATAGCCATTCATTCAAAGCCTTGATTTTCACTGAAATAGAGTGGGAAGCCCAGGGTACTGGAAGGATTTCTAAGAAGCACACAGAGCATCCTCTGTCTACTAGGACATTGTTAAGTGCAACAGAGTCTTGTTTTAATTGACTAAGATGTGTACAGTTGATGTCATTGGTACCAGCATGAATAATAACTAATGGGTTATCCCCTGCATTGAAAAGTATGCCTTTGGCTATTGTAGTTAACTGTGTTATTTTAACTCCCCTAAAACTAGAGCAAGTGAGAGATTCTTTGTCTGGGTTACATACTGCCCTATCAATATGTTTGATAATATAATCACCTATAACAAAAACCTCTTTTATTTGATAAAAGTGGAGACCTGGGCTGAGTTTTCTCAGTGGTTGAATTATATATCTCTGTTGATACACAGTTTTTAATTTTACTACTAAATGTCCTACTAAGAGTAGCTTTATTTGGTCTGTTAGTAATCACGTGTGCTTCATTATTATTGGGCAATGTGCATGAGTTGTCTAACAGTGGGGGGCACATGATCATCAAGGTCTAATACTTCATACTTATTTTGTAATGGTACTGGGGAGCTGCTATATATCTGGCCCCCTCTTTGTTTTATTTTTATTTTTAGTGACCAAGGCCCAGTCATCCACAATTATTTGGGGAGAGGTATTAGCTTCCCCAGGAGCAGTAGTTTAATCATTAGTTTGTTAGATATTAATGGAAACTGTTGGTGTCTCCATTTGATCAACCATAAGATCAATGTAGTTATCAAGGGTTTCTATGTCCTGACCCACTGCCCCTCTATCTAAAAGCCTTAATACTACTATTTGAAGTGTGTGGACTAAAATACATGTGCCACATATAAAATCAATTAGTTGGCAACCCTGTCTATACATGTGGCTGGAGCTGCAGTAATTTTGGAACATGTTATCAATGTCTAAATGTATTACATGTTTGTAGTAAACGAAGTCCTTACTGCACAATTTTTCGGGATAATGGTAAGAATGCTGCCTTCGGTTCTTATAATTTCACATTTTTATTTAGTAACTAATGTGTGCTTGGTCATAGTACACTATTTTGTTTTCTGTGTCTGACCTTTTTCTGTATTAAAATGGAATTTCAAAATCGGATGATCTGATTGGCTGTGACATAACAGTTGTTAAATTTTAGAATGTTTTCATCTTATAATGTTATGAAGATGTTCCTTTAAATATTACTTGGTGTAGTTTTCTGATTTTGCCCCTCTTTTCTTTGGAAACAGAGATTATTGAATCAGTGGATCTGATTGGCTGTTACAAAAAAGTTTTGAAAATCATAAAAATTTTCAGCTGATGTTGTTGTTGATATATTATGGGTCATAAGAATATGTTTAGTTTTTCTAAATGCTATTAACTAATGTATTAAATGTCACTTTTTTGATTAATGTAAAATGATTGGATCATGATATAATCAATAATGATTATCTCTCTGATGAAGCTTTAATTGGTGAAGTGCCGGGGAGTCTGTTGATGTGACTACATGTGCATACTGAAGGTTTTCCTGTAGTATTTGGCAAAATAAACCTGATTTTTTGCACTTTAGCAACACGGGAGCCTGGTATAATTTACAGTTTCTTCAGTATCTTCACTGGAGGTCTAAATAACCTCCTGGCTCTGGAGTGTAGGTGCCTTTTGTTGTTTATGCTGGCTTCTGTTCCCCTGCTTCCACAGTGGACATAGCTGATGCACAAGATGTGTGTGTCTCTGTATGCATCTCCATGCACAGCCCCATGCACGCTCACCCCACTCACTAGTGTGAGCCTTATGAGCCACTAAACTGGAAGTCAGGCAGACTTTCACTTCTGGTTTTGGTGCTAATGTCTAGAATTCAATTTAGCAGTATAAACATGCTAAAAACCTACTATATCAGCAGGACAGGGCAGCAAGAAATGCTGTAGAGCTTGTAAAGTGGAGATTCTGCAGTCACTATAAAGCTGGTAGACTCCCAGACATTTCAGGAAGTGCTGGGGTCTGGGACACACCACCGCAGTCCCAGAATGCCCAGCAAAGCCAGTGACTGCTAACATCTCCCAGATAGTACCCACAAGGTCTCCCACAAACAGTACAGTTTTGTATGGGTTTAAAATACACAAGTAACAAAACAAGCATTTGTCAATGCCGGATGTTCGCTTGCAGCTATTTGCAGTGGTGTTTGGCATGTATGGTGCTTTACCCTAATGCCCTGTGCGATTTCTGGTATTTGCACAATAAATTGTCAGCATGATCTTTTTGTTACCCCCATTGTGCGCTACATAGGCAGAAACACATTTGGGGCAGGATGTCAAAAATGACAGCTGTACTGCTCATAAGGAAGTGTGGTCACGGGATTTAAGAATGCATGGGATAGACATAAAGGAATTCTAGAGGTCAGGGGTAAGGGGAAATAGACTTCTAGGAAAACAAACTGAACTTACAAGCTCAAATGGGCAGACTAGGTGGGCCATAGGCCCTTATCTGCCGACACTGTCTATGTATCATGTATCTATGTATCTATGGTAAAATGCCAATGTTGAAAATCTGGAGTGGAAATACTGAAAATTCGCAAACCTGCGAGTGTGCAGTGGAACTGTGCAATGCACGCTCGTAAAACAGTCATTTTTAGGAATTTTTTCACCAAATTTTCAACATTGCCATTTTAAAACCTCTGCTAATGAACAGTGTCACTGTGATTTTCTTAATGTGTCCCGTACACTGAGTTCGCACACCGACTGTGCCATTGTGCGCTACATGGGCGGAAACACGTTTTGGGCAAGATGTGAAAAATGACAGCTGCAGTGCTCATAAGGAGGTGTGGTAAAATGGCAATGTTGAAAATCTGGAGTGAAAATATTGAAAATTCGCAAACTTACGAGCATGCGTAGGAACTGCGCAATGCAGACTCATAAGACAGTCATTTTTAGGAATTTTTTCACCAAATGTTCAGCTCAGCCATTTTAAGACCTCTGCTCATGATCAGTGTCACTGTGATTTTCTTAATGTGTCCCATACATTGAGTTCGCACACCGACTGTGCCATTGTGCACTACATGGGCAGAAACACATTTTGGGCAGGATGTGAAAAATGACAGCTGTACTGCTCATGAGGAGGTGTGGTAAAATGGCAATGTTGAAAATCTGGAGTGCAAATATTGAAAATTCATAGCGTATGGCGTGTGTAAGAACTGCATACGCATCAATAAAACAGTCATTTTTAGGAATTTTTCACCAAATTTTCAACATAGCCATTTTAAGACCTCTGCTCATGAATAGTGTCACTGTGATTTTCTTAAAGTGTTCCATACATTGATTTCACACACCGACTGCGTCATTGTGCGCTACATGGGTGGAAACACATTTTAGGTGAGATGTGAAAAATGACAGCTGTACAACTCATAAGAAGGTGTGATAAAATGGCAATGTTGAAAATCTGGAGTGAAAATATTGAAAATTCGTGAACTTACGAACCTGCGTAGGTACTGCGCAACGCACGCTCGTAAAACAGTCATTTTTTGGAATTTTTGCACCAAATTTTCAACATGGGGTTTTTGGGACCCCTTCTCATGAATGATGTCACTTTCATGGTGTTATTCAATGCCAAAGGGTGATTTCACACAGTGACTGTGCAGTGCCTGCGAAATCACCCTTCAGGCCTGAATAATGCCATGACAGTGACATCATTCATAAGAAAGGGTCCCAAAAACCCTATGTTGAAAATTTGGTGCAAAAATTCCAAAAAATGACTGAGATATCCAATAAAGTTGAAACCCACCTATGTAGCCCATTATACAGCTTACTGGCATTTCCTCAGTTCGCGGTCGGCTTTGAAGAGTGCAGACGTGTTCCCGGTGAGATGGGACACAAAACAATTAGATCGCTGGACAATCCTCTCCACATTGGGATGGAGGAAGAAAACCTACCCTGACACAAAAATGCTGCTGGGCCTACAACAGGGCATTTTGCACATAGGTGCAATGTAGATTTTGGCACACATGCTCTAAATGTGGGGGTTCTCACCCAGCTGTGAAGTGTTGGACCAATTGGTCCAATGGGGGGGTAGTTGGGAGGGAGCCAGGGGTCTGTAGTGAAGAATATTTGAGGGGGCTAAACAATTCCCTGGGGATGGGCATGGAATAGAGGATTTGGGGGGGGGATTTAATGGGGGGGCAGACTTTCTGAGGGAGAAGAATGGGAGAGCTCTGAAGGATATGCCAATGGGGGACTGGCTTGGACCACTATAAGAATGGAAAATTTTGAGCACATGTTACAGTCATACCCCAATAAAAGAGCAAGGGATAGTTTAATAGTGGATTTTTGACAGGGTTTCAGTTTACAATATCAGGTCCCTCGAGTAGCCAGAGAAGTAATTAATTTTGGGTCTATGAAAGGGAAGGAGGACATCCTCTGGTCCTTTCAGGGTTCTGCCATTATACAATTTAAGGATTTCCCCCTTGGGACTGGTCCCAAAAAAGTAACCAGGGAGTACAGGATCATTCACCACCTGTCCTATCCAGTGGGTGAAAATGTGAATAATTATATCATATATATTCAGAAGGGGACAGCTAGGTACATTGTGTGACCCTTGAAGAGGCAGTACAGATCATCAGAGCAATCCCTGAGGCTTGGATGACAAAAACAGACATTGAATCATCATTTTGGTTATAACTGGTCAGCCTGGCAGATTGGGACCTGCTGAGATTAATGATGGATGTACAATATTATTTTGATAAAGCCATGCCAATGGGGTGCTCAATGGCCTGTGCCACCTTTGAGCTGTTCAGTACCTGCCACCAATGGATTTTCCAACAGAAAACAGGCCACAAGTCAATCTTATACTACCTGGACAATTTCTTACTGATAGGCAATGGACAAAACAAGACAGGAAAGGTGTTAGCAGAGTTTCAGCTGCTATGCCAGGAACTAGGAGTATCTCTGGCACCAGACAAAACTGAGGGGCCTAGCAGAGTTATTGAATTTGTAGGCATTGAGATAGACACACAGCAAAAAGGTTTCCACTTACCAGATAAAAGAAGTAAAAAAAACTGAGAGAGCAGACTTCCAGTGATGTCACCTGGGTAATGGCAGCTTGAAACTTTGACTCCTTCCACCTTCCCGAATCAAACTCCATCCAGCATTTGAAAACCAAGCCCAAAGCAACTAAGGGTGATCGTTGAATTGCCGACATGTCGACGAGGCACAAAAATAAAGAATCGCCGGCGAGTTCGGCTCAGAAAGGAAGAAAGCAAATGATATTGAACTAGCAACACTCCCTCCACCTTGAGCATAACGTCAGTGGGGTTGAGTACTGGAGTAGAACAAAATAAGCTAGATAATAATCAGGAACCTGAGTTTACAATAACATCTCGATAGCTACTGCGTCAGTTATAAAAATTAGGAGACACCTTAACGAAAATGGAGCCTCTACTTGCTAATAATTCCTTAGACATCAGGGCATTGGAAACATGAACCGTACTGTAAGTCTAGAAGAGGTGGCAATGGAACACTCGCATGCCCTGAACCAACATTACTCAGCTCTCCTCAACCTACACCAATGGGAGCAGGAACTCTACAACCGGATTGAGGATTTAGAAAACCGCAGCCAAAAATGTAGCATCAGGCTACATGGGTTGTCTGAAAAGACAGGATGAGGTATAATGACAGTGTTAATAGAGGGACTATTAAAGGAAATCTTGCCCCTACCTTCCAACATCCAGTTTAACCTGATTAGGCTCATAGATCACTGGTGTCACCTCTGAAAGATCCCCTGGACAGGCCACGCTCCTGGTTATGGCCTTTATGGATTTTAGAGTCAAGGAGCAAGTGTTACCTGCAGCGTGGAATAAAAAGGTTTTCTTTGGAGACCATCACCTGTTCTTTGAACACGTCTACACCCCGGCTACATTACAAAGCAGAAGAAAAGTGTTAACAGTTCAAATAAAACTTGGAGAAAAAGGCCTAAAAGCATTCTTGGAATATCCAGCGTGGCTTCAGGTGATAACTTCTGAAGGTTCAAAGAGATTCGAGGAGCTTAGAGATGCAACAGAATTTTTGTCCAAACTGGGTATTGGCACTGAAGACCTTACCCCAGGCTTCACTGAAAAATATTTGCAATCTATGGAATGGAGCCAACCAGCAAACTCCAGGAAGAGTCAGAGGAACAAGGCCAGAGCACTGTGGAGAGGAGTAAAGGAGACAGGAGCTTGGGCCAAGAAGATATGCACAAGCCAGCCTGAAGATACAGGGAGCAACACTGGAAAGATCGACCAGAACTCTAACCATTGAGAGTGTATTTTTGCAGCTATATTTTCCTTTACTAGACAGACTCAGTAAATATGGGACTTGGGTCATTTACACTATATCAAGAATTAAGAGTTTGGGTGGAGTAAATGAGCTTGTTGGCCACTCGGTAAATCTTGGTCCCCAAAAACATCTGTGGGGACATAAGGGTGATTCTGAGGGCTAATCTAGCTCACAGAAATAATTTTATTTCATAAAGGGAAGGGAGGGGGCCCCTGGATGGATAACAGCAAACCCTGAGAACCATTAGGTAATGCCCACATGACCACCCTTTCCCTCTACGGAGCGTTTTTTTCTCTTTTTGGCCAGAGAGGGGTTCAATATACTTGCGATCCACCTTGTCCCTCCTCACTGCTGATCTCCTTATTAATTGGTGGGGTGAAGGAGTGGATTAAAGGGCTTTTCACCTTGAGGTCACACAACAGGGGAATTACTCTTGTTCTCCCTGCAGTTTTAAAAGTTAAAATCATGTAGTCCTCATTGTAAGGTTTGCTTAACTGATTTAAAGTGAGATGTTATATTTAACAGTTAATTGGATAAGGTGTGGTTTTAACCTTGTTGTAACATTTCTGTTCATTTTTTGCACAGTACATAATTGGAGTTTCAGGGGAGCTCCACAAAGGGGGGATTTTGGGAATGGGGGACTTAAAATAATTACATACAATGTCAAGGAGATACATAGCCCAATAAAAAGGGCCAGGCTGCTACAAGAACTTAACATATTAACAGCAGATGTGGTGCTTTTGCAAGAAACACATTGGGGAGGGAGAGCACCAAAAACTGAAGAGATCCTGGGTGGGGGAAGTCTTTGCCTCATACCATACGGGTTACACCAGGAAGAGAGGGGTGGTCATCCTGATGCACAAGAATAGCCCAGTCCAAGTACAAGATGTTCAAACTGACACAGAGGGTAGATTTATAAAGGTGATGGGGGTTATGGGTGATAAACAGCTAAACTTGATTAATCTATATGCTCCAAATGAGGAGGTGGAGAGACACAATTTTTTTATGTGGATCCTGGCCCAGGAAGATTTGAACCGACAGGTGTCAACATTGTAGTGGGAGATTTTAACACTGTGCTAGATCTGGGTTTGGACAGATCAGGTGGAGCGCAACAGGGGAAGAAACCCAGATCAACTGTTACTCTCTCAAAAATTAGGAGAGAATTTGGGTTACTAGACATCTGGCATCATCAAAACATTGGGGTTCGGGACTATAGTTTTTTCTCACCGAGACATCAGCAGTACTCAAGACTGGATTTCTACCTGCTGTCTACTGAGTGGGCCCACTCAGTAGAAAGCACTAAAACTGAGATCACTACGATCTCAAATCATGCACCAGTGAGCATGGTTTTACATTTTGACCCCCCCATACAGGGAACATCTTGAAGACTAAATGTCAGCCTTTTAAACAGGGAAGATTTTAAAGAAATGATATGTAAAGAGAAAACATCTTTTCTTAGTTTAAATGAACAAGAATCCCCTTCCACCCCAGTGTTATGGGATACGCTGAAAGCGTATCTAAGGGTAAAAATTATCTCCTATGCCTCATACCAAAAAAGAAATCAATACAGTGTCAAGTACAACTGGAACAAGAGATAGAGGCCTTAGAAGCCCAACATAAACAGAGTCAGGCCAAGGACACAGAAACCAAACTGAAAGAGGCAAGGAAGGAATTAAGTAGATTATTAGAAGTAAAATTGGAGGGGAGACTAAGGTATGCTAAACAAACATATTATGAGTGGGGAATATGATGGGTACTGTATTGGCAGCACAGCTTAGAAAGGAGGTAGTAAATAGGACAGTCCTCAAATTGAGAGGCTATCCTAATACTCCACCAGTACACAAACCAAAAACGATAGCCCAAACCTTTGCAGTTTATTATGAAACCCTATATAAATTAGAGAGAGGACCCAAACATATGCAGGAGGTGGATACATAGCTAAGGAAGGTGGTGTTGCCATCTGTCAGTACACTTGAAGAGGAAGCTCTAGAGGTCCCAATCTCCTCTGAGGAGTTGAAACAACAGGTTAAAAACCTAACAAACCAAAAGGCACCAGGTTTAGATGGATTTTCATCCAAATTCTACAAGACCTTTCTCCCTGACCTTATGACACCCTTGTTAAAAACTTTTAACTCAATATGGAGGGTGGGAGATACAGCCCCTCCTTCCTGGAACTACGCACAGATAACAGTGTTGCCCAGGCTGGCAAAGACCCGGTAGACTGTAGTTCATACAGACCAATATCACTGTTGAACGCAGATCTCAAATTGTTTACTGGAATCTTAGCAAACAGATTACAACTAATAATCGATTCTATAATACACCATAATCAAACAGGCTTTATTAAAGATAGATTTATTCAAGACAATGTTAGGAGGTTCCTTATTATCATTTCCTCCCAAAAATACAAGAAACACTTTCAAATTGCAATAGGAGCAGATGCGTAGAAAGCATTTGACCTTGTTGATTGGTACTTCCTACAACAAACACTATCCAAATTTGGAATGGGAGATACATTTATTGGAGTGATTAAAGCACTTTACACCAGACCAGAAGCAATGGTCAGGGTAAGTGGTTGCTTATCTAGCAGATTTGGCTTGGGCAGAGGTACCAGGAAGGGATGCCCACTTCCCCCCTTCTTTTTGCTTTATCATTAGAACCCTTAGCAGCCACAATCAGGGAACATCAGTCTATTGGGGGGACTGAACATAAAATTGCTCTATATGCAGATGACACACTGTTTTTTTTGTCGGATCCTTCCAGATCTCTCCCCCCATTATTAGAGGTGTTGGAAGAGTATCAAACACTGGCAGGTTACAGGATAAATCATAGTAAATCTGAAGCTCTCCTTCTTAATGGTACCCCCTCCCACAGGACTTTAAAGATGGCTTACCTTTCACATAGGTGATGGGAAATACAATTAGATATCTGGGAGTTCATATTTCAGTGGATACCTCACTGTTACATGCAAATAACTATAAAAAGCTGTTGCACATAGTGAAGCAAGATCTTGCGAGCTGGAAAATTCTTTCCCTATCTACCTATGGTAAAACCCAAGAGATTAAAATTAATGTACTACCCAGATTCCTTTTCTAATTTCAGACCCTCCAGATTTCAATCCCTGAAGACTACTGGAAAAAATTAAATGTTTCCATTAGAAGATTTGTTTTGGGGGGGACCAGACTGAGACTCTCCCACAAGATCTTGGTGGCATACAGAGAAAAAGGTGGTATAAGCCATCCAGATTTTAAAAGCTATTATCTGGTGGCACAGGGGCCATGGCTTTAGTCCTGGCTAAAACAAAGGGAAGAATCTGGGTGGTACAGTGTAGAAAAAGAGTTTATGGAGGGATTACCTATCTGGGCTTTGCCCATGGTGAAGATCACGAGGTCACTTTAGTCCAAAATATGTAACCCGTGGACTAAGCACACTATGGAAACACTAGCAGTGATAAGGCGTAGGCTTGGCTCACCTAATGAGTTAGGTCCAATGTCCTTGATTAGGCACCGTGTTGATTTCATACCTCCTAGGATTGATAAAGGCTATGTTTATTGGGGAAAAAAAGGGTCTGGTGTGTTTTTCGCATTTCTTCACTCGGGGTATATGTTTGAGCTGCCAACAGCTTAGACAAAGATTTAGTTTAAGAAAGGAAGATCAATTTCGATACCTCCAAGTCAGGAATTTTCTTCTGCAAAGTAATCATCAGGAGCTGATCCTGAAAACTCACTCAGACTTAGAAGACCTTTTCTTTTGGTGAGTTTGGTTGGCAGTCAAGTTAAAACCTATCTCCCAACTATTTGAGCTACTAATGGAACATACCCCTTCCCAGTAGATACGATCAGGCTTCAGTGGGAAAGAGAAGCACAGATTACAATATCCCCTTCCATGTGGGCCTTGAGGTTGGGAAAGGGATGGGCAGTTACTTCATCCTTATGTTGGAGTGAGTTTAATTGGAAAATAATCACAAGATATTTATTTACTCCCACCTGAATTAAACACTTTGACCCACAGAACACTGACAGATGTTGGAGAGAATGTGGAGGTAAAGGCTCCCACTGGCATGTTTTCTGGGAATGTCAGAAGTTAAAACCTTTTTGGCAGCAGGTACATGCCAAGATTCAAAGCATTTTGGGGTTCCCATAACCATGCTCCTTTCAAATATTAGTGCTAGGAGAAGAGAAGCTGCTTGTGAATGCTAGAGGGAGACACAGATTATTTCATATTTTATGTACTGTGGCCCTGAAATGTATCACTCTACAGTGGCTTTCTCCTGCCCCCCACGTTCTTTACATGGTTAAAGAAAGTAGAAGAGATAGAAAGTATGGAGATGCTAACAGCCTCATTCCATCTAGGCTTAGATAAGTTCATGTCTATATGATCCCCTTGACTCACCAGAACCCTCAATATTGCCAGAACCCTAGAAAGTTAGAAGAGCTGATTCAGAGCTCCACTCTACACATTAGAAATAAAAATGTCGTATGATTCAGATAAAAAAAAGACACATAAAGTTGGGAAAAGTGTTGTCTATTCACTTATTGGTTTGTTTATTGTTAATTGAATGATGTTGGTTAGGAATCAAAAAGGAAAAATGTGACAAAAATGGAAGAACTGGACCCCTCTGGTGGGGGAGGTCTTTTCTAGATGGGGTAAAGTTGTACTGCTGCATGGTCCTCTGCTCCATAGGGGGAAGGGAGTCTAAACAAAAGTAAAAAAGAAACAACAAAGAAATATGGATCTTAACTTATGTCAACTAGCCACTTATAGTTACTACATAACAAGTTATCTTTATGCTTATGCTCGCTTATAGGATGTCTTTGTATCTGTATTATCTTCCCCTTCTATTGACGAGGTACCTTTGAAAATGAGTCTCTGGCTCAAAGGTTGTAAACTGATTGCAATATAAATAAAAAAAAAATAAAAAAATGAGTTGTAATGTATGAACTTACTTGCATTATACATGGGGCTCCGTGGAGCCATGAAATGTTTGTATCATGAGAATGTAAAAGTAAAGTTTAAAAAATAAACCTGAGAGAGCTACTATCAGAGAAGAGGGGAAAGAGACGTGTGCAATTGAGACACATACAACAGCTAATAGGCCACCTCAACTTTGCTTGCCAGGCAATTGGACCAGGCAGAGCTTTCACAAGACAGTTAGCTTTGACCAGACGGGGGATCACCCGACAACATCATTGGATGGCTGTAGACAAGGAGACACAAGCAGACTTAGAAATTTGGGATGAGTTCATTAGGTGCTTTTATGGAGTATTCCTATGGCAAGAGGAATGACTTTACAACACAGACCTCGAGTTGTACATGGATGCATCAAGGGAATTAGGCATGGGAGGCTATTTTAGAAGGCAGTGGTTCTCAGAAACATGGTCAGCAGAGTGAGGAGATAAAGGGCTCACAAAGAATATTACCTTGCTGGAGATACTATCGATATGACTGAGCACAGTGGTTTGGGGGGAGGATCTAAGAAACCAGAAGGTGACATTCTGGTGTGATAACACGGCAGTCCTAGATGCACTGAACATCAGAAGGGCATTATCTGAAACAGTCTTGTGAGTGTTGAGGCAGTTAGTCCTGCAAGACTTGAAGCTAAACATGTCCTTTAGGGCAAAACACATAGAAGGGTTACAGAGCACAGTGGCTGACAGCCTCTCCCATCTGCAGCTGGACAGGTTCTGAGCCATGGCACCAAGGGCAGAAGAGCACAAAACACCTAGATTGAAGCACGTATAGGAGATTGGCTGGAAGGAGCCGAGTTGCTGATTCAGAAATCCTAGGCATCTCAGACCCTGAGGCATATGAGGGGGCATGGTAAGCCTTTCAGGTTTTTTAGAAAAGCACACCACATGCAGGTAAGTGGGTCAGTCATGGATGACCAACTGGGAAAATACATAGTCCAGCAATGGAGAAAGGGACACCACAATCCACTATGGGTGATTAAAAGATGGACTGGATATTAAGAAAGTAATAAAATATAATGGTTGTATGGAACTAATGCAACAATTAAATTAATTGCCGATCTGAATACTCATAATAACAGTTGTTTGAGTCTTCCTTGGAATGGGGGAAATCTGGGACAATGAGGTTTGCCTTGTTAAAAGGGCAGACACAATTGTCCTAGTGCCTTCCCTTTTTTCCCTAGTCCCTTCACTTCTCACCACAGGAGAGAGAGAAAGGGAGGATGAAGAAAGAGGAGGGAGGGTCTGGGATGATAGGCAGGTGGGCAGGGAAGGGCTCAGACAGACAAGGGGAGAATGACATCACAAAAGGGGTCCAGCTACAAAGGAGGGAGGGAAAGGAGGATTGGCTGAGAGGAAAAGGGGAAGACCTGAAATTAAGAATATTTAAAGGGCTGCACAGAGGGTTCTCATCCTCTTTTTCTGCTGCTTACAGTCTCTAAAATCTTCCATCCCACCCACCCTTAAGTTATAAGATATATAAAGAAAATGATGCTGCCCAAGGAGGACAACAGGATGTGCAGGATTTCAAAAAAAAATATACAAATATTTTGTTGAGGATCTCATGATAAGAAGAGAACATGCAAGGTGGATGGCTGAAGTTATGAAGGGAAAAGAAATAAAGTAGGAGGGGCACAAGGGGGAGGGGGGATGTAGGGGGGAGAATTAAGAATAACAGCTGCAATAAGAAGAGAACAGCGGTCTCAGTTTATACTGTTACCTCCAGAGAGAAGAGATGAAGCAGACTCCTAGGTGTACTCCTGGGTAGAAGAAGAAGGAATGCAAGAAAGGGAAATGAAATTAATTTGGACTCACAGATGTATATTATGTAAATATGATTAATAAAGAGGGTGATTATGAAATGGAATGGATATTAAGAAAGTAAGAAATATGATGGTTGTATGGAACTAATGCAACAATTACATTAATTGTCGATCTGAGCACCCACAATACCAGCTGTTTGTGTCTTCCCTGGAATGGGGGAAATCTGGGACGATAAGATTTACTATATACTTATGTATTGAGTTCTTCTGTTATTCCCTACTGTATTTTCTCACAGGACACATCAGAAAAGAAGCTGTTACCTGCTCAGTATGTCCTTCCTTTTGAAACTTTTGAAATGGTATTTATAGTTTGTACTTGTTGGTTCATTGTACCCTTTACTCTGTAAATTTACTGTATTTAATGTTTTTTGTCTGTTTTAAGTATTCAAATTGTATCTGTAACTGTTTTTTTTTTTTTTAAACAGAGGTCAATCTTAACATTGTTTTACTAACCAAAACCCTAGTGCAAACTGACCAGGGCTAGTGCAGTTAACCGTCTACTTCTTCATCTTAACTAGTGCAGGTTTTCATGGCTGTTAATGAAGTTAAAAAAAGTCTTTACTTTAGCTGGCTCTAGTCCTCATGCTAATGTCTCTCAGTGTTCCAGATGGTCTGGTGTGATTAGCAGCTCATTAGCAGCTGCATTTATCTGGTAGTTCAAGAGGGGGATCCCACAAAAGACAATGTGAGTCATTATCACTCCACTGATAGGACTTTCAGCTAGTGTCCAGGGTGTTAGCATGGGTAGAGTGTTGTTAAGTCACTAGCTTCCAGTTTTCTGAATGTGTGTCTAACAATTTGTCCCATGTTCTTAAGACCAGTGCCCCTCGTTTCCCTACATTTTGAGTGTCTGTATCCAACATTGCAGTGACAAATTGCAAGGAAGTATGCAGGGTCGGCCCTACAGGTGGTGGGTTTTATCCCAGCCTCACCATAACTTCCCTCTCCCCTCCAAATGTCTTAACTCAGTTCTTTCCCCGGACACCACTGTGGACCAGACTTTGAAATGACCATCTACAGATCAATAGCTGCCATTAGTGCCAAGTGTAGGGTTCCCCAGCTCTTCTAAATGGACCATGCCAGCCATCAGCATCCATACAGTCCCACTCACCCATCATGTCCCTTCATCCTAAACACAAAACTTTGGATCATGTATGGTACAAAAATAAACCTTAATAAAATACATAATTTGAAAGCTTAAAATAGGCATTCCTGGGGCACATAGACCACCCTATAGAGAAATAAAGATAGTATAGCAGTATGCTGCCTGTATACTGTTTCCCTTGGGCTGATGAAAGGACAATGGTAAAGAAAAATTGGTTATTGCTGAGATAGATCATATTAAAATCAATGCTTTTAAAAATAAAAATGTCATCCTTTTCTATTTCCCAAGCTCCTTAGCTTTGTGTTGCCCCCCCCCAAAAAAAAAAATTCTTAAATGTGCTTCTGGCTCACTTGAGACTATGCAAAAACTTCCAGAAGTGCAGGTCTCTAGTTGAATATAGGGTGGGGTCTGAGAGTGTCTTTCTCTGCCTGACTCTGTTCATTACCCTGAGGGTGCTGGTGACAGTGTGGTGAGGTGCATGATGATGTCAGCTATTGTGTGTGCAAAGCTAGGACTGCTTGATTGAACATTTGCTGTTATGATATCCTCTGGTTTGGTGGTGGTGGTGGGGCAGAAATAGAGAAGGCCATGGTACAAAATAATGGGAGGGGGGCTCACTGTGTGTGATGGCATTACAGTCTTTTTTTCTTCTGGGGAGCTGGAAGCAGTGTGGGAGCAGGATAAATGTGTAATAATCAGAGAATTTCTTAGCTTGCATTATTTCCTCTAGAAGTGATCAAAATGTACCATTATAATGGAGGGCTAGTGCAAGAATCTGCAGGCTAGTGCAATTTTAAATCAACTTGCCCTGCTGGCTAGTGCAAAAAATGGTTAAGGTTGACCCCTGTTTTGAAACACTGGATGTCTGTGAAAACGAGCAGTTTTACTCGTATACTTTCCAGTATACAAATAAATGTATTGAAATCTACTTCAATAAATGCTGATATCAAGAATTATGTTTTGAATTATTTTCTTTTGATGAACAACCTATGTAACTTAATCCTTAACAATTTTCAGTATATACATTATATATGGAATAATGTATGGAAAGTTATTAGCCAATTTTTTAAACACCTGAAGTATGTGATGACTGATTACCTCATAAGCCATGAGAACAAAGCATGAGTGGTTTATAATGATATCACACTGTGGCAATGCAGAAATAAAAACTGACAGGTCACTTTTTTATAACTTTTTTTTCCTTTTTGTAACAAAGGCAGTGTATTCTTCTCTTGGCATCACATATGTCTATTACAGTTTAAAAACAAAAACCACCTCAGCCAGCTTGGACCCCCCCATCCCTTCCTTTGAGACACATCTCACAGATTCTTTCAGTTGAAAAAGTAACTGGTTGATCCCAATATTTTTCGGTATGTTATAATGGAGCCCATAACTCCCTGTTGTACTACACTTCCATTTGCTGAGTGAGACAGCTGATCACTCAACCAGCAAGTAGAAGCAAGCATGACATGCTCCATTGTAAAGACAAACAAAAATAGCAGGATCAACCAGAAATATTTTCAGATTAGGAAATCTATGAGTTGCAGTGTTGGTCCAAGCTGGTATGGATGTTTTCCATTATGCCCGAACAGACATACAGCATGTTTCAATATTCGGGGGGAGGAGACTCCATGAGAGGTGTTGCTAAGTTAAGCTTCACTTGTGAAGTTCATGCAAAGCTTTGAAAATTCACGCTTTGTGGAATTCATAGAGTTTGTGAAATTCATTTTTTTTAACATGAAGTATGAATTTCATGGACAAACCACAGAATTCTCAGGTGAAATTTCAGGCCCCATAGCGAAATCTGTGACCATGAATGTTTGCAAAATTGCTCTGCAAATTCCGTGAAATCTGTGAATTAACTCACAAAGTGAATTTTGTAGACTTCACACAACTCTAGACTTCATATTACAAATGTCAGCACCGTGAAGTTTTTAATTTAACATTCTGCAATCCCCATTATGCACTGGTATAATGTATGTCATGCCTCTATATAACAGGGTTTGCAGGGTGCTGTTTGTAGGATAACACGGGGACAGCATATAATTAACTGCCCAATTGTGCTATCTCAGCAGGTCCCTCTTGGACAGTAGGTGTAGGAACTGAATGGGGCTATCCTAGCATCTGTAAATTCTAAATATACATGCAAATGAATACATTTTTTTCCCCAGGCTAGCTTTGTTGAGATGCAACATCTAGTTTACTGATGGATCTTGCTTCTTCTACTCATTTATACAGATTGGTGGACTAGATCACTGGGAGGTAAAGGGAATTGTCCAAGGTCACACAGTGAGTATTTGGCTCTAGCAAAGCACGAAACAGAAAATTTCCTGATCATTAGTTGTTGGTCTAACCACTAAACCCACATTGCACCCTAAATAAATGATTTATTTGTACTTGTCATCCATTTTCCTCCCACCCCAATTCTTCCCCCAGATTTGTTCTGTAAACTCCAGTCCCAATAATTGTGTCTATATATGAGATGTCTGATTATTTTTGTAATACTTATTTGGTTAAATTACTTCAATCAATCAATCAATCAGTCAGTCAATTAATCAATCAATCAACAGTTTGTCCCTTCATGGAACCAACATGTTTTTCTTTTGTTTGTTTTTAACTATGTCACTGCAGTGCTTATATGCAAACCTGTGTGCATGTTGTTGCCCTATCAGAGCAGTGGCCCGCATTTGTTACACTCACAAGTAATGAGGGATGTCACCAATACTCCAATGTACTGATTTCTTGATAAAACTGCACAGGAACTTGTCCATGAAGACAAGACAAAGTATTATCTTTTCATATAACATTTTATTGAGATACAGTTAAATATGAATCAGTGGGAGTACAAATACTTTGTGAGAACAGAAACATTACAGACAGCTGCAAATTAGCACACCATTCCTATCCTTTTGCAGAGAATTTTCCAGTTTCCTGCAAAACAAAGACAATCGGCATCAGCAGTGTTCAATTTCATAACATTCCCCATCCAAAATTAATTATAGGACATTTCATTTGTTACTACTTATGCCATTTGTATGAAAACATGTTTTTTTTCCCTAGGCTTCAGATTTCATTGGAGCTTATAGCCGCTCTGAAGTCATAGCACCCTGCCTATGAAGTTTAAATAGTTTCATCAGCAACTAATGGAGTGTATAGGTAAAATCTGTAATTCGTGTGGAGTCAGAATGGTTTCAGAGGAAGAATGTGTGCTGCTTTAGAATGAGCTAAAGTAGAACAGTCATTCCACAATTTCCCCTGTAATCAGTATGAGTGCTGGAATGCTCCTGATGCCATTGCTAGTGTAAGCAAGGTCCCCAAAGTTACTGCTAGTGCTAGAATACCCCCCCCCAGTGTTACTGCCCAAGACAACCTACCATCCCCCCAGTTACTGGTCATGCCAAAATGGCCCTCAAAGTACTCCACCATGGGTAGTGTCATTGGGGAAGGTTTGGACACATGTAGCATCTTTGGGAGGGTATTCTTGCAATGTCAGGGACATTGGGAGGGCATTGTAGAATGGCAAATCCAGCTTTTACTGTTCAAACACCATGAAGTCTTGCTATATTAGGACTTATTGCAGTTAGCCACTGCACTTGAACTGCCCCGGAGAGGAAAGAGTTAACTCCAGAGAATCTGGAGTTCTAAAGCGCGAGGGTGCTATACCAAAGCTCTATCTGGGCAGTTTCAAATGAAACTGTCAGATTCTTTACTCCGCTTCACTGAACAGTCGCTCCGGAGATCAGCTCCTTCAGCTCGGTTCATTTCTCAGTTCAAGCGAGTATTTTCGGTTCATTTGAACCGCAAAAGTAATTATTTTACCGCATTTCGGTTAAAGCTCTATCTGGTAAACCGTAAGTACAAAATGTAAAGTCTGTGTGGAAATTTAGTTATCGGTTCAGTTTTGAACCGATCGGTTTGCTTATTTTAACGTTTTAAAGTTTTGGGCTTTTAGAGTGTGGTACCCAGTTCTTATTGGTTCTAAAAACCTTGATTTTAAATAGGTTTTTCAAATACCCGTGAAACGGTTAGGAACCGATAAGGGTGTCTTGCCTGCACGCCATAAAAGGGCAAGTTTTGGTTAGGCTGGCATTATGTCTGAGAAACCCAAAGAAAAACCGGGCCCACTGGGTTTCAACACTGTGATGCTGTGGGAAGCCTTTGCCAAGGCTGACCCACACACCACTGTGTTTATTGTCTGGGGCTGACCACCTCCTGTCAGACTGCCAGGTGTTTAAAATTTCTCTGCAGCCACCCTGAAAGAGATAGGGCTGGCTCAGGAACTATTGGCCAAAAGTCCACTGACCTGGATGGCCAGCCGGTCCAGTACCCACTGGACCAGAGGAGTGCCCTCTGACCAGGGCTAGACTTCCTCGGCAAAGGATGGTTCAGAGGAACCAGTTTAAAAAAAAAAAAATGAATATGACAGAGAAATCAGTAGGTTTGGAGTCCAAGATTGTCTCTCCAACTGCTGCAGAAGTAGTTAAGCCATACAGATTGTCCAGTCGCTGTTTCTAGGTCCTGTCAGACCATCTACAGTTGGTAAAGGTGGCTCATTCAGTTCTAGTGGTTCAGGTTTATGATGTTGAGGAATTGTTATGAACCAGGGAGTGGGAGGAGGAAATTTGATCAATACATGTGTGGCTGGTAGGGTCTGGACGTGCCCACTTAAGCGGACATTTTCTCCAGACAGACTTTTAGAATCTCCTCCTTTTCTGTCTGAGTCCTTTTCTCAGTTTATGTTTTACAAAAGCTTGCAGAATCCCCAGCTTCCTTTAGAGAGGTTATGGATGAGTAAAGGGAGCCTGATTATGTAGGAATGATGGGCTAGGAGGTTGTCTTTCCTTTGCATAAGTCATTAGGAGGTAAACAACAAAGATTTTATAAGATTCCTCTTTCTGTCCCTCCCTGAAGATAAAAAATGGACAGAAGGTGTATTTCGTCAGGCTCTGTTACAGACTTCCTCACTGAGCAGTGTAGTCATGTAGGTGTGGTACAAGCTGCAGCCTGTGTCAAGGCTAGTTCCCTGGCCTCCATCCTCCTGAATAGGATTGCAGGAGGATTGATGCCATGACAAGAAAACAGTATATGGCAGCTTCTGTGGGACTCAGACAGGCAAGTTGTATGGCTTATGTGGCTAGATTTCGAAATCTAGGTGGGACGTTAGTATTGCAGTTAGCCAAGCAGGCCCATGGCCAGCTGGCTAGCGGTTGAACAGGTGGCTGCTAATGGCACTGAAGCCTCTAAGTTCAAGTTCATACTGCTGTTGGTGTTAATCTTGTTTTCTAGGGTCATGACCACTTCTGTAGCTTTCCGTGAGGTTGGCATGGCTCAGATGCACTAATCTGTCCCAAGATACTCTGTCCAAGTCTATGGATTTGTTTCTTGTTGTGGGTAATTCTCTGTTTGAGGAACAAACGAAAGCTATATAAAACAGGGATGATTACCTACAAAAGTGCCCAGGTAGAGCTCAGGCCTCCTCTGCTTTCGCCAGAGGATCTCTTCAGAGGCAGAGATAGGCGGGCACAAGTAAACCGTCCCTCCCTTAGCCTAAGACTATTGCCAAGCAGGCACCCTGATGGGGTGCCCAGGGCGATTCTCCCATACCAGTGGGCAGGTTGGTTTTTATTTCAGCCAGAATTGGGTGTCCCTAACTCGGACAAGTGGGTTCTGGAAGTAATAGGTCTGGTTCTCAGCTTCAAACAGTTTCCAAAGATGAGAGCCAGACAGGTCCACCTGAAAATCCTTTGGAATCCCTTGCTTTGGGAGCAGAGGTTTCTTCTCCTCTGAACTGCAAAGCAGTAGAAGGGTCCCTCCTTGCCACCGGGGCAAGGGGCTGTACTCATGATACTTTCTTACCCTATAGAAGGCAGGAGATTGGTGGCCCATCTCAGATTTAAGGTACCTGAACAAGCATCTTTTGAAAACAAAGTTAAAATGTTAACTCTGGCTGAGGCCAGGGGACTGGCTAGCTTTCCTGGACCTCAAGGATGCCTATTTTTTCATGTTTTGATCAGGCCTTCTCACTGAAAGTACCTCGGGTTACCCTCAGGCCACTACCAGTTCAGGGCAATGCCCTTCGGCCTTACCTCTGAGTCAAGGGTATTGAAATTCTAGCTGTGGTAGTGGCTCTTTTAAGAAGGCAAGGGATTGCTTTGTTTCCTTTCCTGGATGACTGGCTCTTAGTGGGTCAGTCTCCAGATCAAGTAAAATCCCACTTGCAAGTCACCCAGCAGCTTCTCACCTTTCTGGGATTCCTGCTGAATTTACCAAAGTCAGTTCTCGAACCAGTTCAGGTACTAACTTTCATAGGGGCAGAGTTGAACACAAAGTTAGCCAGGGCATTTCTCCCCTCTGAAAGGGTAGGCAGTCTCTTTGCCCTGGCATCTTCCATTACTCTGCGAGTCTCTTGACCAGCATAGCATTTGCTACAACTACTAGGGCACATGGCTGCTTCCACAGCTGTAGTGCAGGGAGCAAGATTCAGATGAGGGACATTTAGTTCCATCTGAGGGCCTATTGGTCCCAAAGGAGGATTCCCTTTCCAAATTGGTTCTAGTGACCCAATCCCTGATCCTGGCCTTACACTGGTGGCAGGATCAAAGCAATCTAAAACTAGGGGTCCTCCTCATTCCCTCACCACGGATGCTCCTGTGTTAGGGTGAGGAGCTCGCTTAGGCGACCTGTCCAACAGAGGAGGTGGTCTCCCTAGGAATCTCTGCTCCACATCAATTTTGGAACTCAGAGCTGTTTTCTAGCTCTTAGGAGTTTTCAGCGCTGTCCAGAACAAGGTAGTTCAAGTCAGGACAGACAACACCACAATAATGTGGTACATCAACAGGCAGGGGGCACTCGGTCATCAGCCTTGTGCACCGAAGCAATGAAGTGGTGGTCTCTGGCTTACTCCCTGAACACCTCCCTGATAGCAGTTCACCTCCCAGGAAGGAAAGGCCCTCAGATGCCCTCAGCAGGATTCTCAGGGCCATCACGATTAGGCTCTGAATCCTCAGGTGCTGGGTTCAGTCCTTGCCAGATGGGGCTCATTTTCAGATAGATCTTTCGCAGCCCCAGATAACCACTAACTTTCTCTGTTTTGTTGAGGCCTCCAGTGCTGGGATCAGCCCCTGGACGCTTTTCACTTGGATTGGAAAGGGAAGTTTCTGTACACCTTTCCTCCTTTTCCCTTTCTTTCAGGGTACTAGTAAAATCAGATCTCAGCCTGCAAAGCGATTCTGATTGTTCCAAACTGGGCCAGACAGCCCTGGTACCATTGTCTCTGTCCTTGACAGTCCACCCTACCCTGAGCTTGCCCAGAGTCCACGACTTACTGGCCTTTGCACAAGGAGAGTGTGGTATCCGAACCTCAAATTCCTCCTTCTGAAGGCAGCTCTTGAGGAGTTAGAATTTGCTGATTTACACCTTTTTCAAGGCGTCGCGGATATTTTAAAGGCTTCAAGGAAGCTTTTTCACTGGGCCACTTACAATTCTAAGTGGAACAGGTTTTCAGTCTGAGTGCGCTGAGAAGCAGATTATACCACAGTCTGCTTGTCTGCCCATTTTCTGGACTTTTGGTCCATTTAAATTCTTAGGTCTTGGGCCAGCTACCTTAAGGGTTCCTCTGGCAGCTGTCTCTGTTTTTCTGCAAGCAGGAAGCCTGCTTCCTTTCTTCTCAACCTGTGTTTTCCAAGTTTTTAAGGGGTTGCTTCACCAACCCTCCTTTTGGGAACCAGCTCCTGCATGGAGCCTGAATGTTTGCATTGCTCAGTTAATGCAAACCCTTTGGACCTCTGTCCCCAGCAGAGCTCAAGCTTCTCATTTGGAAATGTTTTTCTGGTGGTTTCACTTCTGCCAGACGTAAAAGTGAACTACAGGCCCTGGCAGTGGAAGAAGATTTTCTCTCCCACAGGGATAAGACAGTCCCTAGGACTAACACAGGGTTTGTCCCTAAGTGGTTTCAGGTTTCCACCTGAACCAACCCATCTCTCTCCCAGGATTTTTCACTGAGCATTCTTCCTCAGGTGAGAGGAGACTGCACAGCTTGGACGTCAAAAGAGCCTTATGCTACTATTTGTAATGCACCAAGGGTCACAGGTTCGAATCCCTCCAACTCTTCCTTACCTAGGGCGAGGTTGGCAAAGGGAACCTGCCACTAAGAGGACAATTGCAAGGTGGATTGTCTCTTGTATCCATTTTTGTTATCAAAGACTAGGTAGGAGAGCCCCCCTCAGGACTGAGGGCTCACTCCACCAGGTGTACAGCTGCATATCTAGCGGTTGCTAGAGAAATTCCATTCTGGAAATCTGTCGAGCTGTTACTTGGAAGACAGTTCACACTTTTACCAAGTATTATTCCTGGACTTCTGTCCAGGAGAGATGCTCGTTTTTGGCACAGCTGTGCTTCAACACCTATTTCCTAAGTAGGTTCTGACCTCCTCCATGGAGGTACTGCTTGTAATCTGCAACAAGTCCCAATATAGCAAGACTTCATGGTGTTTGAAGAAAAAATTACTCACCTTAGTAATTGCTTTTCTTCTCATGGAGTCTTGCTATATAAGGACCACCCCCCCAACCTGCCCCTCTCAGAACTTCTACTGGGGTGGGTATGGCAAATTAATGCAAGCACTGTGTCATGCCATTGTAGTTCTTCCCTTCACCCTCTTTTATTTAGGGTTAGGGAACTAGGGTTTTCTGTGTTGAGTGATTTGTTGGCCCCCTTCCTGGACTTGAGTCTTTGGGGGAAGGGAGGTCCTAATAGTGCTTGTCAGGGGGGAAAACTAATAATACCATTATTCATTCTTATTATTGTTATTGTTGTTCCTATTGTTGTTTATATTGTTGTTATTACTACTAGTAGGTAGCCATTTGGCTAGTGTAGAGCTTTCCACACAGACTTGTTGCTTAGTGTTAGCTTCAGAAGATCTGACAGTTTCATTTGAAACTGCCCAGATAGAGCTTTTGTATAGCGCGCTTTAGAACCCAGATACCTGGAGTTAACTCTTTCCTCTCCGGGGCAGTTCAAGTGCAGTGGCTAACTGCAATAAGTCCTAATATAGCAAGACTCCATGAGAAGAAAAGCAATTACTAAGGTGAGTAATTTTTTCTTCTGGAGCTGCATACATTCCAGTTCTGGGATCATTCCAGCAATCGACAAATTACTGTTTTTACCAAAGTACTGTCACAAACAGAGGATTATATCTTCAGATCCTGTATAAGCAGTAGGAACAGATGAAGCCTAAAGGAAATCTATTCTGTTTTCATGAAACTGTCTTCAGTTACAAGGAATGGAAGATTCTGGAATTCAAATTTTAGGGGAGCTGTTATGACTCTGGGTTCTGCTGATGCCAAATACAAGTTTTTTAAAAGGATTCTGGAAAACCACTTTACAGCTGTTTGATCTATTGGGTATAACACTGAGCTGCACATCTGGAGACCCAGGTTTGAAATCTGCAACCATTTACTCACTGTCCGACTCTGAGCAAGCTGAGCACCCTTCCTAATTTCTGTCTCCCTGCATATGGGGGTGTGGGGTGTGGGACATGATGAAAAACTCTGAAAACCCATCGTTGTTCATTGTTGCAGCAGATTTGTGGTGCCACGTTAATAGCAAGGCAAATCTAGTACATTTTGGGGGTAATACACTCAACTGACTACATTAGTAATTACACAAGCTTTTGAGACATCTGGGGTCTCTTTATCAGGTGTTCATTTTTTTGTTAATTGGAAACTGAAACTGACTTGGTTCTTGCAGTTTGTTTTAATACAGTACAAGGAGAGTGATGCGACTGTCTCTTTCATTCCTTTCATCAGAGCTGTTCACTAGCTGGGAGCAGTAAGAGTTGATCTTTTTACAGCCCAGCTGTGAATTATATCAACATCCTGAGGAAATGCAGGTGTTTTAAATAAACACTTAAAACTGCCTGTAAGTTGCATACATGTGATACTGCAAATCTGGGTGGGAGGAAGGTTTGGCCAAGTTAGGAGGGAGATTTGACTTTTAGGAGGGAGATAACATAGCACACCTGTTTTTCAGTGAAATAAATTCAAAAACAAGAACATTTTCAATTTTTATGCATTTAATACTTAATATATTCCAGAATAATTCATACAGAATTCAGATGTAGAAAATTCAAAGTTGAAAAAATCAATTAGTAAATATTGTTTACTTTCTTGGGGTGGTACTGTCACTATGCACATAAGTGCTGAATGCTGATTTAGCTGCCTTAAGTATCTTGTTATCTGGTGTGTAGTTGTAACAGTCAGTGGCAATGTTAATTTTTGCACACATTATTGATGAGATGGTGTTGTTTGATAATCTCCCCCTGTTGTCATCTTGGATTTTTCTGAGCATACTGAAAGATCTCTCAGCTGCACCATTACTGTGTGGAAGACTCAGCACTGTCAAAGCCAGTGAAGAAAGATTTTTAAATCTTCTGGTGTTTGTTCCTGGTGCTGTTAACTGTTCCATGGAAAGCCAGTAGGCATCAAGAGGCATATTAGAAGTATAGGGAGGTAGCTCTTCCTGAGGTGTTAGGGTAAAGTCCAAGATTTCTTCATGTAATGCAGGTTCATGTTTGCAGATGTTGAATTTCTTGGCCAGCTGCAGAAGAGATTGTGGCTCAATGTTTTCTTTGAGCTGTGGATTTACAAATCCCAGAGTTTGCAGTGTTTTGTCATGAAATGGAAAACTTCTTTAGGAGGCTTGTAGTCACTTCACTGTAAAAGAGGTGTATATGGTTGTAAAATGACCTGCGTTGCTGTGGTGTGACCTCGTTTTCTGCTAGATACTCTCTAGTTTGTATCCCCCCGATAGCATGTCATCAGGTAGTTGGTTTGCTGCAGTGGTGAATGAAACTCGAGTGATGTCAGAAGCTGATGTAATCACTTTTGCCTATACATATTTTCCCATGAACTTTCGGAGCAGCTGAGACATCTCAATATGAAGATATCCAATCATGGATTCATCCCTTTGGAACAGGGTGTTGAATTAATTTAGTGGTGTCAGAATAAATCAAAGGAACAGGTAGTAAAGCTACATCTCTTGATTGTCTAGCAATTTTGCACATCTTTGTACATGACCTGGCTTTTCAACCTCCTCATGGCTTGCAAGGTAGCTTTTTAATGCCTGCCAGTGATGAAGGAATCTGTTCACACAATTTTGAAGAGACAACCATCTGGTACTGCAGCGCTTAAGGATTTTTAGTGGCTCAGTGTCTGTGAACTCAAGGTACTCACTGTACTGTTCTTTTCTCTTGGCACTGTTGTGGAAATGGTAATACACATCTATCAGGAGTTCCTCTACTTGCAGTCCAAGTACTTTTACTCCTTTCTGGCAACATAGGTTTGCTAGATGGCAGATGCAGCCTAAATTATACACATCAGGTTGTTGCTGTCTGATTCTGGATAGCACAGAGTTGTTTCTTCCTATCATCACACTGGCATTATCACTGCCATAACCAACCAGGTTGGACCATGGGATATTCCGATTAACAAAAACTTCTGTTACTGTGTTAAAGATATATTCTCCTGTCCCAATGTTACATTCAGGCATAGCCAGAAATTTTGTGTTGATATGCTTTACATTTCTGTCTAACACACACACTAAAATGGTCAGGAGCTTGTCACCACCAAGGTCATTGCTCTCATCAATTAAAATGGAGAATTTTTAATTCCTGCACAGTTCACTGACATAATCATCAAGTTTTGGTGAAATTGCATAATTTAATGTATGTGTTGCCTTTGATCTCTTGCAATAGAACTTCTTTGCTATGTCACAATCAAGGAACATAGCCTTGCAAAGTTTGGAAAAATGGTCTGCAACTAGAAACGGCAGGTTATGCTCAGCAATAAAGTTTGTGAACAACACTTCAGCTTTAATCACTGGGTCTGCTGTACTACTCTGAAACATAGCTGTCAGCCTGGGAGTCTTGCTGTTAGCAGAGCACAGTAATTTATGAGTATTTGTGCTTATGTGATGAGCAACATCATTCTTACCCCCAGTTAAAATGCTGAAATGTAAATTGCAAAGACTACAGAAGGCAAACGTGTCTCCTCTCTCACTTTTCAAACGCCAGTAGAATTCCCCGGACCAGCTCCTGTTGAACTTGAAGCTGTATTTCTTTTTCTTTGGAGTAGCTGCTTTCGGGAGTGCAGACACTTTGACATGTTGCAGGAGAGAAAGAAATAAACATGGAAACACAAACCAGAGCAAGAAATGAAATCCTACTTCAGAAGCTGTCTCCTTTCTACTTGCAGCCAGAGCCATGTAATTAAAAACTAATGAGGTGATAACTACATTCAGGATATACTGCCAGCACTAGTAATTAAGTAAAAATCTGCTTAACAATACACGCTTACATGCTGGCACTTGACTGATTATCTTTTAATAAAACAATTGAGTGATTAGCTCGCTGATAGAAGCTAAGAGAGAAGCGGTCAAGGAAGATTGATTTTATGACTCTTAGCAAATTGGGAGAATGTGATTCCTGTGCAGGGGTGGGCAGGAGAACAGCAAAAAAAACAGGACTCTCCTGGCCAAAACAGGAGATATCACATGTATGAAGTTGCCATGCAGATCTGCATAGGGGATGGACAGATAGATGCATTCATACATTTGCACCCGACTGTCAAAACCTTGTGAAAAGCGAAAATGCATGGATCCATGATCCTCTCCTTTTTTGGCAGCAAGATGACTAGCTGAACATAGCTGATAATGGCCAGTCCAGAACTCCTGCAGTATAAGACAGAAATCCAAAAAAACAAGCATTTGCCAGTGCAAAATGTTGCCTGGCTTGCATTGGCATTGGTAGTGCAGGAGTTAGAGAGATGCATAATAGGAATGGCAGTGAAGTAGTGAACTGATGCCAACCCCACCCCCATCCTACAGAGACTGACAGACATTGGGGTATGCCTCTGGGATGCTGGCCCAAAGGCTCAAACATTTCATCTCACCCTACCCTGCAGACACTGACAAGTGTCATGGTGTGCCTTGGGGGTTTTGGGCCTTATGCTCACCCCATTCATAAGGAAATACACTGAGATGTATGCAGTATTGGAGAATGGGAAGAACTTTGGGGCCAAAGACTCCAAGACACACCTTGATGCTTATCACTGGCTGCAGGATGGGGGTGGGGGTGGAATGGCATGAGCATTACAGCTAACGCTAGCAAGTCACACTCCTTGATGCCTGTCAGTCTCTGCAAGGTTGAGTGTTATGGTTGGAAACCCTACACCCCAAGTGTTTGTTGGTATTTTCACTCCAAATTTTCAACATAGGCTTTTTGTCACCCCACCTCATGAAAAGTGGCACCATCAGTTCATTAGCCGAAAGGTGATTTTGCACAGCGATTATGCCATTTGGCACCACAGGTGTGAAAACACATTTCAGGCAGGATGTGAAAAATGACAGCTGTACTGTTCATGAGGAGGTGTAAAAAAATGGCAATGCTGAAAATTTGGAGTGAAAATATGCAACAATTGGTGAAGTGATGAGCGTGTGTAGAAACTGCACAATGCACACCCATAACGCAATTATTCTGGGGATTTTTTTAAACACATTTTCATCATAGGCATTTTCAAATCTCACCTCATGAGCAGTGGCACTGTGATTTTGTTAATGTGTCCCGAAAATTGATTTCCCACAGCAACCGCACCCTTGTGCTCCACAGGTGTGAAAACACATTTCCGGCAGGATGTGAAAAATGACAGCTATACTGTTCATAAGGAGGTGTGAAAATGGCAATGTTGAAAATCTGGAGTAAAAATATGACAATTTCTTGAGTTACAAGCGTGCATGGAATCTGCGTTACACACGCTCATAACAGGACACTTTGCAGAATTTTTTCACCAAATTTTCAACATAGGCATGTTGGGACCTCCACTCATGAACAGTGTCATTGTGATTTTTGTAATGTGCCACAAACAATGATTTCCCACAGTGATCACACCATTGTGTGCCAGATGTGTGAAAGCACTTTTTGGGCAACATGTGAAAAATGACAGCTGTACCATTCATAAGGAGGTATGAAAAAAATGGCAATGTTGAAAACCTTGAGTGAAAATATAAAAAATTCTTGAAGATGTGAGCGTGCATGGAAACTGCACATTGCACGCTCATAGCAGTTACTTTTTAGAATTTTTTATCAAATTTGAAACATAGGCTTTTTGGGAGCCAGTCTCATTAACAGTGACACTATCATTCGGTCCCAAAATGTGATTCTGTGCAGTGACCACAAAATCACCTTTCGGGACCAAATAATGACATGACAGTGACTGAGTTCCAAGAACCCCATGTTAATAATTTGGAGTCAAAAGCCATAAAAATGTCTGAGATTGCCGCCTTAGTTGAAACCTCCCCATTGATGCCATTATAAAGCTTACTGGCATTTCTTCAGTTCGCAGTCAGCTTTGAAGAGCGCAGACCTGTTTGCGCTCCACTGAAGATCACCGCACTGGACTCCAGAGGCAAGTATGGCTTGGGGGGGTGTGGGGAGGTGGGGTGCACAGAAGAGTGGGTGCGGGTTTGGGGAAGGGACCCAACAGCTAGGGACCATTTTGTTTGTTTCAGATTATAATAATATAAAAAAAGAACACCGCTGACCATTTTCTTTATTTACGGGTTTAAGGAAAATGTTGGGCACACTGGGGTGGGCATCCAGTGTATCCCATGAGTTTAGGAGGCTGATGTTAGCAACACTGGGGTGGGCTCCCACTGTAGCACACAATGGGGCAGGAAAATGCCAATGTGATCGACTTTTGAACATGGAGGCACACTATGATGGGCTCCCAGTGTGCCACACAATCTTGGGTGTTGTTAAACATGCCAACAGGGGGATTGGGCATCCCCAAAGTCAGCTTGCTGGGGACTGTGAGAGGTGGACAGTGGCAGCCATTGCCATGTTTACTGAAATTTTCAGCAGGCAAGACACTCCCCCATTGCAGTGGTGAAATTGTTTCAAGTTGGTGGCATGCTTCTGACCAGATGTCATAGACAGCATGCTATTTCATTGGTCCACAGAGCCCAGTCCAAAAAATCAGTGCTGCCATTAGCCACAGCACCACTGTACCTTCACAACCTACTACTCCACCAAGCTGTCACAAAATGTTCCTTGTGCTGCACACGCAAGACAACATAACAGACATGTAATACATGTTTGAGTGGTTATGGTTGCATTCTGAGTAGTTATAAATATGAAATGTCATTCCATGTATATATTATACATACTCACACTAGAGTTAAACATTCAACCCTTTAGTACAGCAGCATCTCAGTTGCAATGAGGTAAATCATATGTGGCAATGCGTGATAAAAAAGATAGCACTATATTTGTGGTTGTTACACTTTTCCTCACAGGAAATAGTGGTGCATTGAACTGTAATGTTTGTAATAAATAATGTGATGTTGAACCTTCTCATAATTACATTAGTAGTGAGTCATGTGAAATGTTACATCCAGAATGACTTATAAAGTCATGCCTGAGTACTGTTGAGACAGAAATAGTAATCTAAGTAAACTGATGACTAGTGGCCCAATCTAGTATTTCAGTTTTTTAGTGTTTCAATTTTAGCAGGTCCCAAAGAGGTGGCAATATGTTATATACAGAAGGTATAAGTTGACATTTCTGAATTAACATTGTTCTGCAACATTCATACTTGGACATTACATGTTACTGTACATGAAAATGAAAGTCATTCATCGAGATGTAAAATTGTACAAATCTATAGGTTTGTCAACACAGTATTACAGGTGTATTTAGTTGCAAGAACATGCAATATGTCTGATAAAGCAATGTAAACACACCGTAATGATCTTGTGGGCTGATATGTCAGTATACTAGTAATGTCTAAGTAGTCAGAAATGGTAGATGTTTGGGGTGGTAGGGATCAGGTGATGTCCTTTGGTGAAATGGTGCCAGGACATGGGTAATCCCTGCCTTGTCTCCATACCCAAGTGTCCAGTAATTAATACTGGTCAGGAGTTGAGGTCTTCCCCAGCATCTCATCCAACCCGTGCGGTGTTATGCAATGCCATGTCCATCAAAAACAAGATGGCTATTATAGCTGATCTTGTTGATACAGTGGATCTGGCTCGTATCACTGAGACCTGGTTGAACAAAAATGCAGGCTCAATATTGGCCTCTGCAGTGCCAGCTGGGTTCTCGATGATTCACCGCCTGAGGTTGGATCGAAGGGGTCAGGGTGTAGCCATCTTTTTCTAAGATCAAGCTGGGCCTTGTGGATGTTCCAGTGGGGACCACCAGATCCTTTGAGTGTATTATGGGAAAGGGTTTAGATTGCAGGATGCTCCTTGTTTAATGTCCACCAGGTGATGGGGCTTTATTCCTGCAGGAGATTGCAGACTTCATCATCGATACGGTATTGGAAACTCCCAGATGGATAATTCTGGGGGACTTCAATGCCTGGGTCGATGATGAACTCTTGCAATTTGGTCAAAATCTGCTCCAGCTTATGACAATGCTGGGCCTCACACAGGTGGTTATCTCCTCTACCCATATAGGTGGTCACTCATTGGACCTGCTGTTCCTCCTGGAGATGGAGATCTTTGATTTGGGGATGGAACCAGTCAGTTGGTCTGACCATCACACTATAGGGTTCAGCTTCAGGACCCCCCCGATTGGACCTACCCTTTTGAAGATGGTGCAGTATTGCCCTTAAAGGGGAGTTACCCCAGAGAGTCTATCGATGGTTCTGGACCTATTGGGATTGCTGGGTGAAAGCACAAGTCCAGGGGATCTTCTACTAGCCTATAATAAGGCAGTTGGAGATGCCCTGGACTTGATTGTTCCTGTTCGTGTTCGACCACTCACTCTTCACCCATACGATGGGTCCTTGAAGGAGTTGAGGCGAGTTGGTCGAAGGCTGGAGAGAGACTGGCAGAAGTCCAGCCTGGATACTGACAGGCTTAGATTGGGAGAACATTACAACGGCTATCAATCAGAAATCACCCATAAGAAGGCAGAGTTCCTGTCCAGGGAGATTTCTGTTGCACAGAATTGATCGGCTCAACTCTTCTGAACTGTTGACAGATTGTGCAATCCAATCTGTCTCCAGTCCAGAAGAGCTTTTTCACAGAATAAGAGTGATGAACTAGCTCTGTTCTTCGCAGATAAGGTTGCTGGCATCAGGTACGGAATCGGTCCAGCTCTCTCTAGAGGGGGCTGTGGAGGTCGATGGGAGGTGGCAAACACCTGGTCTGTGGGGACAGATTTCAGCTGACCTGAATTCATGGACATTGTGAAGATTGTCCAGACTTTGTGCCCAACCTGTTGCAGTTTGGATCCGGACCCTACCCCCCTTTTTAGTGGGGAGGGAGGTGTAGATGTTATCTGCCCAATCCTAGCTGAAATTGTATTGAATCCTTGGAAGAGGGGTATCTTTTCAGATCCCTTAAAGAAGGCGGTCATTCGACCACTCCTTAAAAAGTCTTCCTTGGATCCCGAAGATCCAGCTAAATACCGACCTGTCTCTGACCTTCCCTTTGTGGGGAAGGTTATTGAGAAGATGGTTGCGCTGCAGCTGGATGATCACCTTGTAACTCACAATATCTATGAAGCCCTTCAGGCAGGTTTTAGGAAACAACATAGCATGAAGACTGCCCTTGTCCAGGTACTAAATGACCTCCTAATGGTGAGGGATCAAAAGGCTTATACCATCATGGTCCTTCTCCATCTCTCAGCAGCTTTTGATACTGTGGACCATGGAGTGCTTTTGGAGACCCTGCAGTTCCTTTGTGGATTGTCGGTACAGTCCTCAATTGGTTTTGATCTTTCCTAGCAGGCAGATCTCAGAGGGTGGTCACTGGAATTTATTCCTCTGACACCCTCCTTCTGTCCTGTGTGGTGCCGCAGGGCTCCATATTGGCACCCATTTTGTTCATAGTGTACATGCTACCATTGGGAGATATCATCAGGTGATACAGCTTGAGCTTTCACTGCTATGCAGATGATACTCAACTGTATATGTCCTTTGTGCCTGGACAGGTTGATGCTATCTCAGTGCTAAATAATTGCCTTTCCAAGAACAATGACTGGATGGGCTCTAGTTGGCTGAGATTAAGTCTGGATAAGACTGAGGTATTGGTTGTGGACCCAGATCACCCCGGGGTGGGTCTGGGGGTTGGGCAAGTGTCTGGCCTATGGCTTGACAGTGTCCAGCTCAAGACCTCAGATCAGGTATGGAACCTGGGCATTATTTTTTGATGATGCTTTGACCCTAAAATCTCAGGTGTCAGCTGTAGTCAAATCCTCATTTTTCCATCTGAGGAATATCGCCCAGGTGAAACACCTGATTCCACTGTATGACCTTCCAACATTGGTTCACGCCTTCATCACTACCCATCTTGCCTACTGTAATGCCCTCTACAGAGGGCTGTCTGGGGTTGATATCCACCGTCTGCAGCTGGTGCAGAATGCTGCAGCCAGGCTGTTATCAGGTACCTCTAGGTCCAGTCACATTATACCTGAGCTGCGCAGACTGCACTGGCTTCCGGTTCAGTGGTGGATCACCTATAAGGTAGGCTTGCTTATCTTTAAAGCCCTACATGAACAGGGACCTGACTACCTGAAAAATCTCCTGACTCCCTATACCCTCTAATTGTCCACTCCGATCCACTGATGAAGGATTGCTAGAGATTCCCAGGCTTCATCTTAAAACATCTGGAGCCCGTGCATTTTCATTTGCAGCACCAACGCTGTGGAATTCTCTGCTTCATCAGTTGAGAGAATGCCTGACCATCAGTAGTTTTAAATCTATGCTTAAAACTTATTTATTTTCACTGGCCTTGCCAGACTTCATGATTTTTAAATAATTGCTCTTTGTTTTTATTTCTGTTTTTATATTTGTGTAACAATTTGTGCAGTGTCTTGATGTTGAAAGCTGCTATACAAATAAAGAGTGATTGATTGATTGATTATGGCGCCATGTTACAGTTATTTATGTAGCTCAGTCAACATTATGATAGCAGTCTTGACAATGTTTTGCAATGACCATAAACTGTTGACTTTCATTATAGAAAATGAGAAACTGGTAATAGAGTCACTATAATGGTAAAATGGGAAACAACAAAAATTGTTCTGTACAGTCTGTTAAATTCTGAGAATGATGGTATTGTGTCATGATCAATTATAAATATTTCATTATATACTATGTAGATGTTATAGATAGTCATATTAGTGCTAACCATTCAAAACTGTATGACAGCTGTATCTCAGTTTCAAGGAGGTCCCTATGCTGTAGCAGTATACAATATAAAGAAGATGTACTTTGAACATTTTCAGTTATATTGTCTCTTACTAGTAATCTTACTACATTAAAACATATTTAACATAGAAAGTGTTGTTACTGTCATCCTTCACAAATGTATTGAACTATTGGGGCATTTAAAATGTTCCATATATACCTAGGATGAATTACATAGGCATACCTGTCTAATGGAGAAAATATAAATAGCAACATAATTTATCTACATTTTAATTTATACAAATAAAAATCAAATCAAATTAAACTGATGAGCCAGTAGGACAACATCTCAAAACAAAAGAATGAAAAAAATTCATATAGGAGAATAACCTATGTTAAAGGGGATATAGTACAATAACAATTATTTCTGAAGTAGATGTTTTGTAGTCTCTGTCTGCTGAGACAGAGAGAGAGAGAGATAGAAAGCAGCCAAAGCTTCCTTAAATCAAGGAGGTTATTTTCTAGACTACACTGAACTGAATTATTATTTTTTTGGACCTGTGTAAGTAATTAGTATTGATTCTGTTTTGGGGGTTAACCTTTCTAAGTTTAACTTTAATTTGCCAGAGAGGAACTGTAGCTGGGAGATATTTGCAGTCATTTGTGACTAGACCTTTTACTTAATCTCTGTGAAATAGGTGTCTGAAAGGAAGGAAGGCACCCCCCAGGGTGGAGGGTCAGAGTTGAAGTGGATTGCTTCTGGACAGCATAGGTTTACTCCCACTCACCCCAAGTGCATAACTTCCTTTATAGCAGGGCCTCTGACATCACTTCCCCAAAACTGCTAACAACATACACCTCTTCATATCCTTAAAGGTACAGCACACTGAATAGGGGGTAGAGACACTCACAAGCCTGCACACACTAAAACAAGAACAAATAAAAAATGCATCTGTAACAGAAAGGGACACAGACATGTGGGGAGTGGTGCAATGCACTGGCTGTGGAGCAGCAGTCTTCTGGGAGACATTCTGGAGACTGCATTGCTGCCCTATTTGCAGGCACCTCTCTGGTCTGAGGGAGGAGGTTGTTCATCTCCATACTGACCTGGCAAGGATTTGGGAAACCTTCTCCCCCAACCAGGGACCACCCATGCCACTGCCACTACCTCACAGATTGCCAAGAAAGAGGAGTGCTTGGACAATAGTGGGCTCAGGGAGGGTGAAGGTGGCAGAACAGAGAATCATCCCTCCAGTTGTGCCTCTCCACAGTTTATTTGCCACTCTGGCAGAGCATGGTTCCTCTATGGAGGCACCCACAGTGGAGACCAAGAAGGATGCTTGGAACCTCCACAATGGAGACCCCACAGGAGGGTAGCACAGAACCAGACAGGGGAAGGAAACAACTCATGGTGGGGGACTCAATTGTTAGGGGGTAGAACTGGGGGAGGGAGGGAGGAGGGGAAAGGGAGGTAAGGTGCCTGCCCAGTGCCATGGCTTGTAGGGACAGGAAACTAATCCCCAGGATCATGAGAGCAGTTGCATGGGGAATGAGATGGGTGTCATTATCCACCTAGGGACAAATGACCCGGCTGAGAATGGGATCAGAGCAGTGCAACAGGAGTTTGTGGAGTTGGGGAGGGGCCTCAGACAAGTAGCACACACAGTAATTTTCTCAGAAGTTCTACCTGTCTATTGCATGGATGAGGCTAGGGTACTCTGCACCATGGGATTCAATGACTGGTTGAAAAACTGATGCAGAGCTCAAGGATTTGGCTTCATTGGGGACTGGGGCTCCACCTGGAGGGACGCAGGCCTATACAGTTGTGATGGTCTGCATCAATCCAGGAAGGGAACCAGGATCCTAGGTGATAGGTTTAAATGCTTCATTGGCAATCATTTAAACTAGCCATTGGGGAGGCACTGAAAAGGAGAAGGGAAATCCCAGCCCCCCCCAAAAAAAATCAGGGTAGTTAGTGAGGTAAACACCAAGATAGAGCAGTCAATAGGGAGAGGGGCTGGGGTAAATGGAGAAAAAGACAAAGGCAGTAAGGACAAGGATGTGGCAAAAAGAAACAAAGCCATACAAAAATGGAGGGTAATGAGTACCAGTGCCCATAGTCTAGGTAAAAATCTCCCAAAAATGGTGGCCTTGATGGAAGAGGGATGCCTGGATATTGTGGCAGTCACAGAAACATGGCACACAGAGAACCATGACTGTGATGTCAAAATACCAAGGCACACAATCTTCAAGGGGTACAGGGAGGGAAGAAGAGGAGGAGGAGGAGGAGGAGTAGCTCTCTATGTAAGAGACAGGACTAAAGGGTAAACAGTGAGGAGAGGAGGTACTCTGGGTCACCCTGGAGACTGGAAATGGCACCACAATCTGCACAGGGTCTGTATACAGACCCCCATCTCAGGGGCAGGAAATGGACAAGGAAATGATAGAAGGCATCCTTGGGATGGCAGAGAAAGGGGAGATATTGCTGATGGGGACCGAATATGCCAGATGTTAACTGGAGCACCTTTGCTGAAGCCACATCTAACAGCAGGACCATTCTCGATGCCCTACAGGGGGCATGCCTCAGACAGCTAGTTTTGGAACCCACTCCAGAGGGAGCAATCTTAGACCTGGTACTCTCAAATGGGGACAGAGAGAGGATGTCTGATCTTAAAGTGAGTAGCGATCTGGGAACAAGAGACCACCAAACAGTGTGGTTCACGATAAACTTAGCTGTACTTTCAAGCCATACAAAAGTGAAGGTACTGGACTTCAGGAGGGCTGATTTTGTCAAAATTGGAGAGTGCCTCAGAAAAGCAACAGCAAACAGGCAAGAAGGTGGGGTGCAGCAACAATGGGGAAACATCAAAACCGCCATCACAGAGGCAAAAAGCCTTTGTGTGGAGCAAATAAAAAAAAAAGAAAAAAACCCTATGGTTCTCAAAATAAGTGGTGGGGAAGGTGACGGAGAAAAATATAGCATTCAGGAAGTATAAGGAAACACAGAAGGAGCTGGACAGAGAACTGTACCAGTTAAAGCAGAAGGGAGCAGGGAAGGCAGTCAGAATAGCAAAGGCCCAAACTGAGGAAAAGATAGCCAACTCAGTTAAGACAGGGGATAAAACCTTTTATTGGTACATTAAGGAGCAAAGAAAGACTAAGGCAGGGATACTGAGGCAGAATAAAAGGAAGGTGGTTGGGCAGAGAGCAACAGTGAAAAAGCAGGGATACTGAACAAATACTTCTGCTCAGTATTCACAATGGAAAAGCAAGGGGGATACCTAATCTAGTCAATAGAAGCACTCTAGATAGGGGGTTGATATTAGTCCTTTCACAAAAGGACTCTTAAAACTGAAGGTGGATAAAGCAATGGGGCCTGATGGGATTCACCCCAGAATTCTAAAAGAACTAAGGGAAGATGTAGTAACACCACTGACTACCCTTTTTAATAAATCATGGGAGGATGGTGTGGTACCTACGGACTGGAGAAGGGTGAATGTGATTCCTCTTCACAAAAGTGGGAGCAAGACAGAGGCAGAAAACTACAGACCTGTCAGTTTGACCTTAGTGGTAGGGAAAATGATGGAATCACTTCTGAAGGAAAGACCTGTTGAGTACCTAGAGGCCAGTGGGGCACATGACCCAAGGCAGCATGGATTCACAGCAGGAAGGTCATGTCAGACAAATCTAATTGATTTTTTTGACTGCGTGACCAAAGTAGTAGACCAGGGAGGTGCCGTGGACATGGCCTACCTAGACTTTAGCAAAGCATTTGACACAGTACCACACAAAAGATTATTAAACAAATTAGCCAGCCTGGGAGTGGGTCCCAGGGTGGCAGCCTGGTTAAAACACTGGCTGGACAACAGGACACAGTGGGTAATAGTAAATGGAGTCCACAGTGAAGAAAGGGGGTTTACTAGTGGGGTACTGCAGGGTTCAGTACTGGGGCCGGTCCTTTTTAATGTCTTTATAAGTGACATTGCAGAGGGACTGGAAGGGAAAGTATGTCTCTTTGCAGATGACACAAATATCTGCAATAGAGTTAATATACAAGTTGGGGTGGAAAGGATGCAAAGGGACTTGGCAAGGTTGGAGGAATGGTCAAATGTATGGCAGCTTAGATTCAATGCAAAGAAGTGCCAAGTAATGTACCTGGGAGATAAAATCCCAGGGGAAGAGTACACAATGGGGGGTGCGATATTAACAACAACAAAAATGGAAAGGGACCTGGGGGTAGTCATATCAGATGACCTAAAGGTTGTCCAGCAATGTGAGAAGGAAGTAAGGAGGGCTGGGGGGATACTGGGATGCATAGGGAGAGGCATCACCAGTAGAAAACAGGAAGTTGTTGGCCCTCTGTACAGACAGTTGGTAAGACCACATCTGGAGTACTGTGTACAGTTCTGGAGAACCCATTTCTGCCAAGACATAGACAGGGTGGGGGATGTCCAGAGGAGGGCAGCCAAAATGATGCAGGGTCTGCACCAGAAGACATATGAAGAAAGACTAAAGGAGCTTAAGATGTATAGCCTCAAGGAAAGGAGGGGGGGTGCATGATAGAAACTTTCAAATACCTCAAGGGAATCAACAAAGTCCAAGAGGGTTGCATCTTTCAGAAAAAGAGATGTGCAAGAACAAGGGGGCACAATCTGAAGATAGAGGGGGGTTGGCTCAGAAGTAATGTGAGGAAGTATTTCTTCACAGAGAGGGTTGTACTGTAGATGCATGGAACAGCCTTCCTGAGGAGGTCATAGAGTCAAAGGCGGTGGAGGAATTCAAGAATGCATGGGACAGACATAAGGCAATTCTAGTCGGGGGTAGGAGGAAGTAGGCTGTTGGTTAACTAGGATCTGAAGCTTATCCTTTAGGTAGGGATAAGGGAAATGAATGACTAGGTGGACCAAGTGGTCCTTATCTGTCATTAAATTCTATGTTTCTGTGTTTCTATAGAAAGCTGTCTTTGGAAGCTATTTTGCTAATTTGTGAGACAGTCTTAATCATAGGTGTAAAGGTTAATTTGCAGGACATTGTTAAAAAATGTGCAATAATGCATTGAATGTTACTGTGACAGTTAGTTTGACTTCGCAAGAAACATCTGTTCTGCTCATAGGTGTAGTATCTGTAATCTAGATTGTGGGTGAGGTGCAGATGATGGTTTCCATTGTAATCATGAGAACCATGACACAAGTCTTAAAAGACATACTGATGCCACTTTGTTAAAAATTGCTGATATTATGCAGAGACCTGATGAACTTTAACATGTACATGCCCTGTGTTTCATGTCTGTGTAGTGGACAAAATGGTGTCATCTCAAGGTCTCCCACAGTTATTGTAAAAATAACAAATGTATTGCAAATGTATATATTTATGACAGAATATATGTTTTAAGTATTACATTACATACAATGCTGGCAGTTAAAAGCATGCAGTGTAATACTGTTTAGCTGTAATTGAGTGAACTGGTACAGGACTATAAATAGTAAATGTAATAGGGTTTTTTTCTTTCTATGTGTAGGTAGAGAGTGTGGTTGCAAAAGTTTCTTATGTAAGGCATTGCACCCTTTCAATTTATCTTAGCTATGTTTTTAATAACTGTACCTGAGCAAGTTTTATTCAGTATAGATTTGTGGTAAACAAATAATTGTTACAAGACTAAGCTGAAGGAACAGCGCAGAAATGTGATGCTGTCATTGTTAGGTCAATGATCACTGATGATAGTATAATGGTAAACTGTTAATAAATAAAGTTTGTATGAAATCACATATACCCCCATAATGCAAAGCATCATGGGCTGTATGATGCTTTGCATTATGGGGGTATATGTGATTTTGTATTTCTTTGAAATTTGGCTTCACGGCCAATGCCCTTTGAGGTAACCATCGCCCCAGTGCTTGTGCACTGACGTTCTTTGCCTTAAAGCTTGTATGTATGCATTTCATGGATTTATATCATTGGTTACTTATTATACACAGTATAAGAGGTAGTCAGTGTCAGAGTGGCATCTTTGTTTCTCTGCAGTTAGCTGTATAGAATAGAGTTTCCCTTTTAAGGTTAACTGAGTATCATGAATCTTGTGTACAATAATCACTCTGGAGCAATTTGTTTTTTATAATGTCTGTTTATTATTCCTTTTTTATTAATTTCTATATCTATATGGTGCAGCAGTGATGAAATGTGTGATAATTTACAGGTTTTCCAGGAAAAGGGTAATCATTACAGTGATTTATGCAAAAAATAGTGTTACAAAATGGGTACTAATATCTAAAAGCTGGATGTATATTTTGTAATAGGGAATCCCAGTGCTGTACCATGTTGCAGTACACTGAGGGGGTTTGAAGTGAGAGTTCTATATTGAAGAATATAGTGTATGTATCAAATACTGGAGAGAATACCATGATGAATGGCTGAGTACAGCATTTTCAGGTAAAGGGAAAGTAGTAGAGTGATTTTTGTTTGGACTTTCTATTTATGCTCCCCCCAGCCATGGCACTCCCACCCTTCGGGAGTCACCTACGGCCTTCTAGTCCCCGCCCTCTACCTGGAGTCTGGAGGGGTCCATTTCCCATGTAGCCATGGTCTGCCCCCTAGGCAGGGGTGAGGCTTGACCCTGACACCCCAAATTCCTCAGTTTCATCAGATCTGGGACAAGTAGGGGTATTGGGGTCTGGACCTCTGTCTACCAGGAGTGCCATAAGGCATTTTGCCATGTTCTGTGCATGACATTCACACTGATGTCTAGGTGCTAAATGCCAACATCCATCATACAGCTCCCCTTCTTGTGACTGGGCTGCTTTACCACAGACCTCTGCCTGGGGTCAGCCAAGCATCGAGCCCTGTCCCCGAGAAGGCAAGCAGCCCTTGATGCTCAAACCTCCTCCCCATCTCACCCCTCTAGCTCCTTGGGCTCATTCCCAAAATTAGGTCACCAGCATCACAAGTGGTAGCACTACCACTGCACCAATGGTCTGGCCTGTAGTAGAGTGATTTATGTGGCAATCAGTGTTATATGATGGAAAAACAATTGTGAGCTGTAGATTTGTAAATGGTTGTAAAGATCGCTGCTGCATTAACTTGTTGATGTACATGGAAGGGGGTTAAAATAGTGAGGCATAGTATGTAGTGCAGTCAGTTACAGGTCTGAGCTGAAAATCTGAAGATTCTTTTTTTTTGCAATTGTTTAATCAGAAGTGGCACACTAAGCTGAAAGCTTGTTTACAGTTGTGTCCTGGAAGCACAAAGAAGTTAAGTGACTTGCTCAGAGTGACACAGTATGCATATCCTTCTGCCCTCCAGGGTCCTGAGTGTGTGGGTCTCCCACTGCTGCTATTCTACCAGAACTGGTGGGGAAGACTAACGGAGGCACCCAGGAAGCTGCCCTGGTGTCACTCGCCCTGCTCAACATCAAGCCAGTGTCCTGACCGTGCGGGTCTCCCGCTGCTGCTATTCCACCAGAAGTAGTGGGGAAGACCAATGGAGGTGCCTGGGAAGCTTCCCTGGTGTCACTCACCCTGCTCAACATCAAGCCAGGGTCCTGACTATGGGTCTCCCACTGCTTCTATTCCGCCAGAAGTAGTAGGGAAGACCAATGGAGGTGCCTGGGAAGCTGCCCTGGTGTCACTCACCCTGCTCAACATCAAGCCAGGGTCCTGACCATGTGGGTCTCCCACTGCTGCTATTCCACCAGAACTGGTGAGGAAGACCAACGGAGGTGCTCAGGAAGCTGCCCTGGTGTCACTCACCCTGCTCAACATCAAGCCAGATATGCTGAAGATGTAATCTGACCCACCCACAGCACTGTAATTGGACAAGTCTCCATGCGATGCCGTGCAGATTGGTTGGCTTCTTAAGCCATGTCCTTGGCGCTGTTTATGGAATTGGAAAATATAGTACAAAATATTTAATTTGCTGAACCTCATTAAGATCTGCACAGCAGGTGTCTGGTACTCCCTTGGGGGGTAATTTTTTTATTTATTTAAATTCATGTGCTGTGCTGTATCTGTATGCTCAATATCTAACTGAAATCTGACTCTCATTTATTGCCAGTGGCTGTAACCCTCACTGCGCTGGAGTAAATTGTTTGCTGAATCACACTATACTGTTTATGGGTACTGTAACTAGTGGTGGGCGAAGTGGCCCCAATTCATTCTGCGAAGTGATCCACGGAGTGAAGGTGGATTCGCGCAGTGCTCCGCAACGCGAAGCGGAGTACTTTGCATTATAATGGGTAACGTGAAGTCCATTGAAAACAATGACTTTGCATTACTCCGCCTTCCCAAACCACTACTCCACCAATTCTTAAGGTGAAGTACATTGAAAATAATGTACTCCACCTCACTTCGCCTTGTTTTTAATCTCCAAAGGCAAATTTTGCAGTGATTCATGGGATTTCAGGACATGGGCTCTAGATTGTTCTGCACAGCCTCAGTTTGGGGTAGTGTGTATATGAAGCTGTAGGAGAGAATCTGCTCTGAGAGCTCTGTGATTCAAACCTTCAATAAGCTGTTAAAAAAGCCTTTTGGGGTCATTTGTTTTGCTGAAACTTTAGTTCATCAATTATAGGAAACCCTCCTGTGCTTATATCATTGAGTGTTTATTGTTTGTGTGTGGATTTTGAATGTTAATGTACAATATTCAGTCTGTTTACTGAGAGACAGTGGAAGTGTGCTTTGGGGAGAGGCGTATCTGTGGAGTAGGTAGATTAACTCGGAGAAAAAGACAGAGCATTCTGTTTTGGTGATATTTTTCTAGTATAACTGTGTTAATGTACACAGTAATATTTTGAATAATTCTTGCCATGTTTTTGCTGGTTGTTGTGGTGCACCAGTACATAATTTTAGTTTGTTTAAAATATTGCTAAAGTTTTCAATTTGCTACGCATTACTTAGTGTGTGTGAGTATGCGTGTGACGCGTGTCATCAAAATCAGACACCTTTTATTTTGCCACATAGTTTCAGCAATGTGAACCTGCTATGCTATCCACTACAGTTGTGTAATTTTTGTACTTGTGGTATCTTTACTAGTACTAGTGACTGTTACTGCAGCAGTGCAGTACATTGCCCCACGGCCTGCCCAACCGGAAAAGGAATTATTTTCCAGATTTTTGAATTTCTGATGGTGAGCACTGGTTAGGTGTTGTGTCTTTGCATCTGCATCTCTTCAGTGTGTAGCACAATCTTAATCTGTCTGTGCATTTGCATCTCTTTAGGGCCCAATCTTCATCTCTAACTTAAGTCATAGTTGTTTTTTTGGCTTCCCTTCAGAGTACTGGACAGGTGTGGTGCATAATTCTGCATGAACATTGTACTCATTAATATGCGTGTTAAGTCGGAACTATTATCACGGGTCATTCATGATACAAACCACATTCTTCATCATCGTGAACATCACAAATGCAGTCACAAATCATGATTTACGATCACGTCATGAATCACAACATTAATCTTTTTTAATAGTTACTTGTATGTATTGTAAGCTTGTTTTGTAGTATCTCTCCATGCTTCACCACTCCACCATTGTACTCGTTAATGACTGTTTTTAATTCGGGGAGTTTTGTGTCATACTTCATTGGGGTCCGGGGAAGTACAGCCGTAGGCATTTGTGTTTCATCATCATCCCGGTCACAAATGCAGTCACAAATCACGATTTACGATCACATCATGAATCACAACATTAATTTTTTTTAATAGCTATTTGGATGTATTTTAAGTCTGTTTTGTAGTATCTTTCTATGCTTCATCACCACCCCACCATTGCACTCATTAATGAGTGTTTTTAAGTCAGGAGTTTTGTGCCACACCTCATCGGGGCCCGGGGAAGTACAGCTGTAGGCATTTGTGTTTCTTCATCATCACAGTCACAAATGTAGTCACAAATCATGATTTACGATCACGTCACGAATCACAGCATTAATTTTTTTAATAGTTGCTTGGATGTATTTTAAGCCTGTTTTGTAGTATCTCTCCATGCTTCACCACCCGACCATTGTACTCATTAATGAGTGTTTTTAATTCAGGGAGTTTTGTGTCATACCTCATCCGGGGGCCAGGGAAGTACAGCTGTAGGCATTTGCATTTTGTCATCATCACGGTCACAAATGCACTCACAAATCACGATTTATGATCACGTCATGAATCACAACATTAATTTTTTTTAATAGTTTCTTGGATGTATTTTAAGCATGTAAGAAAAATAAAATTTACAGAAACAGCAAATTAAGTAAAAAAGAGTACAGAAAAGACAGAAGAATTTAGTTTTTAAAAAAGCTGTTGGGTCTAAATCAAAGTTTAAATCTCCTCCTCTCTGATCTCAAAGTATCAGCAGTCACAAAACACACTACTCTCTTTCCGTCTACACAGGAGAAGGTAAAAGTGTCTGCTTGTATGACTCGCTTTCTTCCTGCCTAGCTAAAGAGCATGTGACTTACAGTACTGTAAGCCATGTGATGTGTTGGGGGGGGCTGTCAAATCTGAAACATCAAGTGGGTCACTTAGAATCATAATGAGGAACGCGAAGTCCATTAAAAACAATGACTTCACCTTACTTCGCGTTGCCATTCCTCCTTAATGTGAAGTGGTAATGACAAGGCAGAGTGAGCACTTTGCATTGCCCACTCCACGTAGTGGAATGGCAACGTGAAGTGCCCACTTCGTGTTCACTTCGCCAGCGGAATTTATATTCGCTGCATCTCTAACTGTAACCCCCGACTGAATTACTTCTCAAACTGCTGTTAATTTAGTCATACTATGGGTAGTAAGTGTTTAACCCTAGGTTGTTAACTATAGCGATGGGCTAGAAAGGTGATTGCAAGGTGACTGTTTAATTTCACTGGGCTGGCATTATATGATGAAGTTGTAATTGCCGCCTGACTGCTAAAGCACGAAAATCAACCTGTTCCTTAACTTCAGTTCCTAGCTTAGCTCCTTACCCTTATTTCTACTTCTCTGTAAGCTGGAAGTGTTAAAGAACCCCTTGTATTGCACGAACATTTCTGTGGTTCACTCTGTCTCCTAACTTGCTATCTTCCCCTCCTCAACCCACTCCTGCTTGACTTTTTTTCTGTTCTTTTATTTTTTCCTTCCATTGGTCTCCCTCCTCCGATCTTGCTACCTTTAAGTGCTTGTCCTCAACCTCCAGACATAGCTGTCCCCTACCCGCTCGAGCTTAACTATCACCTAAATTGTCTGTTAGGAATTAGTCCTGGCACCGGAACCCAGCCCCCTGCTGACTTCACACTATTTTTCAGCTCCCTCTCCCATTTCTTTTGCTCATGCCCTGGGCTTTGTTCAGTGATGACAGCTCATTGCTGACGCTCATTGGAGGACCCTAGTAAATACATTATTTCCTTCTGCCCTCCAGAGTCCTGACCGTGTGGGTCTCCCACTGCTGCTATTCCACCAGAACCAGCGGGGAAGACCAATGGAGGTGCTCGGGAAGCTGCCCTGGTGTCACTCACCCTGCTCAACATCAAGCCAGGTATGCTGAAGGCATAATCTGACCCACCCACAGCACTGTAATTGGACAAGTCTCCATGCTGTGCTGTGCGGATTGGTTGGCTTCTTAAGCCATGCTCTTGGCACTGTTTTTGGAATTGGAAAATACGGTCCAAAATATTTAATTTGCTGAACCATGTTAAAACCTGCACTGCAAGTGTCTGGTACCTCCTTAGAGGGTAATTCTTTTTTCCCAACCAGCTGCCCCAACCCTGATCGCTATTAAATAGTGCTCCTCCCCCACAATAAGGCTACATTTCCTAAGCCACTCCCTTGCACACTCCACCCCTGACTGCCCCTTAAAGACAGTATTTACCTTTAAGTCTTTATTCTCAGTTCTTCCCTTTCGAGTCTATGCTGCTCCTTTTATTACTGCTCTCCTCATTCTCTATGTTTATTATTCCACGCAGGTCTTCTGCTACTGCTTCACCTACCTAATTTTTCCTCATCCTAGTGACTAGTTCTGACACAGCAATCAAAACCTTGGGAAATATACCCTGGGTGGCACGTTTTTACAGCCAATTACACAAGAAGCTGCCCTTCCCTTGGACTCTTAATACCCTAGTGATGGTGGCCTATGCCTCCCTCCTTCTTGGCTGCATCCTCCTATTTACTTTAGAGACCATTATGGACTTAAAAAAAGGCATGACCAGGTCAAAAAGTCCCACATGTCAGGAGCCAAGCCTAATGGTGTCAGCTATTCAATTAACTCCCCCTAAGGGCAGTAATCCTCACATATCCACATCGGCTCACATCCCTTACTACCCCACTCCCCCAAAGTTGACCCCTCTTACCCTTTCTGTCAGGATATTATTACTTGCTCTACCCAATCACTGCAACCCCACTAACTCCCGTCCTGCTCCAATAGCGTTGTGACCAGAAAAAGCATCCTAATAAAGGCTGTCTGAGGTTCTTGGTTAGATGCCTTAGGAAATTACTAGTGCTACTGCTACTCTGTGCAGGTAGCATGGAATTAAGTTCAGGGCCCCCCCTTCTGTTATCTGCTCCCAGGGAGCTCGGCTAGTTAAAGGGCCTGAGCGTTCTACACATGAGCATATGTAGCTTTGCTAGCAAATTTGATCAGGTCCAAGTCTGGGTTTTAAATGCCTTCCCTGATGTGACAATGTTCTCTGAAACCTGGCTAAATGGCAACGTACCTGATAAATTGCTCTGCATCCCTGGCTATAATCTATACAGGTGTGACAGACTGATCAAAGGTAGTGGTGTCACCATTTATATCAAAGATAAATTACAAATTGCTGACCTTGGCTGCACACCAATGGCCAAAGAATTTGAATGCCTCTCCCTTAAAATTACTCTACCACCTGGAGTTGCCTTACTGGTAACTGCATGCTATAGGCTGCCTGCCGCCAGTCTGTGCATATTGACCCACCTGCATTCCCTCCTGGAAAAAGCAAATTCAGAATGCATCTTAATGGGGAACTTTAACCTAAACTGGACTGATGCCTGCTCCAACAGGTTCAAGGACTTTTGTGATGATCATGGGCTAGCTCAGATGACCCCTGAGGTTACTCAGCTAAATACAAAAAACCCTGAACGAAGCTCCTTATTGGAACTTATTCTGGTCAGTAAAGCACATAATATCTCCCATACCGGTATCTTTCATAATGACCTGAGTGACCACTGCACAGTCACCTGTGTAAGGTACTACCCTCACCTTCCTTCCACTTCCATCTTCAAGATTAAATGCAGCATGAAAAATGTTGTGCTCCCTGCCTTTCTGGCTGGCCTTGGGAACATTCACTGGCAGGATTTCTACCTCACACCCACTGCTTCCGAAGCCTTCTGCATCTTCCAGGAGTTATTACTTATGGTCATCAACAAGCATGCATCTCTGAGGAAAATGAAGTTAAGGAAACATGCTCCTGACTGGTTCAGCCCAGCACTGAAGAGGGCCCTGTGGCATAGAGATATTCTATGGAAAAAGGCAAGGAAGCAGCAGTCTGACACAGACTGGCTTTCCTTCCGAGTAGCCAGGAATACCTGTACCAAAATGGTCAGGTTGGAAAAAGCATGCTTTTTCCAGTCCGCCCTTGAGGAAAACAAAAAACTGTTCAGCCAAATTCTGGTAGGTTTTAAGAGAGGCTGAAGGTCACTCTCCTGCCACTTCCCTTCGGGCCAAAATTGTGGCTAATAACATCACATACACTGCCAGGGCTGAGATCCTTGAACAGCTCAATAACCGCTGCGCAACTGCAGACCTCTCCATTGATGTGTTGCCTGCTAGTAAAATGAGCACCACTTGCTACACCAGCTTAATACCTAGCCCAACCTCTGCCCTTGGGTTTGACAGCCCCCTGTTCAAGTTCCCACCGGTATCCTATAAAAAGGTGGAAGACCTCCTTCTCTCTCTGTATATTAAAAAGAGTGCGGGTCCTGATTTATTAGAACCATTTTTCCTAAAAGCAGGCTATTTCTATCTGACAGCACCAATTGCCCACCTCTTTAAATGCTCACTAGTCCAAGGGGGACTGCCATATAGTTGGAAAATTGCACACATTATTCTCTTGTTTAAATCAGGAGACCCTACAGACTTGAGCAACTACAGGCCCATTTCAATGTTTCCTGTATTATCCAAGCTACTTGAAAAATCGTCAATGCTCAATTAAGGGAGTACTTGGATAGTGAAAACATCCTCAACCCTGCACAATCAGGGTTCAGACTTAAACATAGCACCTTGTCAGCTCTAGCCAAAATTTCTAATGACTGGTTACATGACCTGGAAAATAAACAGCACATCTATGCCCTCTTCCTTGACCTTAGTAAAGTATTCAACATGGTTGATCATTTCATACTGCTTGACATTTTGGGATGCATTGGTGTAGCTCCCACTGCAGTACAGTGGTTCTTCTGTTACCTTACAAATAGGAGTCAGCTAATCAAAAAACCAAGATGAGCTCTATCCACTAAAAACTCTGCCACGTTGCGTCCCACAAGGTTTAATCCTAGGCCCGATCCTCTTTGTGCTTTATATCAACCGTGTCAACTCTGGCCTTTAAGCAGGGAATGTTCACCTCCTCGCAGATTACACTGTCATCTATTCAACCAACCCCTCACTTGATCTTGCCTACAAAGAGCTACAACAGGACTTTATCACACTTCCAATGCAATCTGCTAAATCTGAAGCTTTTACTAAATGCCAAGAAAACAAAAGCCATGGTTATCTCCCCATCCTCCACCCTCAATATGAAGGCCCCCAATATCACCCAGATTACCACCCTCCTTGGTGAACCTCTAGAACTAGTGGACAAATTCAAATATCTGGGAGCCTGGCTGGACAACAAACTGAACTTCAGTGTACACCAAACGAGTTATCTAAAAAACTAAGGTAGTGTCTTGGCATCTTCTACCACATAAGACACTTACTCACCCTGGAAGTTAGAAAGAGGTTGGTTTAAACAACCTTCCTTCCCCTGCTTGACTATGGCGACTTTCTTTATAGTCACTGCTCCCAAGTTCCAACATGAGCTTCAAAAACTGGATACTCTTTATCATAGTGCACTGAGATTTGTTCTTGGCCTGTCCCTAAAGACTCATCATTGCATGCTGTACCAAGCACTAGATTGACCTTCCCTCTCCCTGAGACGACAAAAAATGCCCTCATGTGGTTTTTCTGGGCCCTGCCTAACAATCTGCCTTCCTATATTGGCAAACTTTTCGAGTGCTCAAAGTCTACCTATAGTATAAGGAAATCCCTTCTCATCAACTTTAAAATACCTCGGACCAGGACACACCCTGGCTCTGCTGCCATTAGCTCCCGCCTACCAACGGCTTTGGAACAACATACAAACAGCACTTAAACTCTCCATCCTGCCTAGCCCTTACATGTTCAGACAGCTGCTCAACCGTTGCTTGAATATGGTGTGTGACTGTTTCAGGTAAACAGTTTCCCACCCAGACAACCAACTCTGTAGTCCTAATGGACTAGGTCCTTCTATTCCCCTGTCGGCCAGCATCCTTTCAGGGTCAGTATACCTCCCCCTTGGCCTCTACCCTCCTGCACTTAGCTAGCTCCCTTGTGGGCCACCTCCTTATCAGGTTGCCCCTCCTTCTCTCTCATTGTTTGTTACCCCCTTCAACCTTCTCTGTGTCTCCTCTCCCCTCCCCCCTGCACATGGGTAAGTTTTAGATTATGCGGATTGCCTATGTCTGTATTTGCCTTCAAAGCTAAGTTATGTTGTTTTTTGACTTTTTTTATTACAGTTTTACTATCTGTCATGCACAAACTGTTATGTTCTTGTTATTGAATATGTCCTATGTGTCCAGGACCATCTTGAAAATGAGCCTGCTCAATGATGTAACTGCCTGGTTAAAAATGTTTGATTAATTGATTGATTAATTGCAAGTGGGGCTGTGGGATTCAAACCCAGGTCTCCAGATTTGCAGCTCAGAGCCTCAAACCACTGCACTATACTGCCTCCTAAATGTAGTATTCAACAATAAAGGAATGATAAAGTAACATACATTATTTAAAAAAAATTCCTACATAATGACTAAAATGATTTAAAAAATTGGCTACATATTTAATGCAACATTCATGGTAATCAGTTAACCTTTATAGAGAAAATCTATTCTGCATAGCTGACTGATGAGAAACAGTGACATCAAATATTCATTATATATTGTATAGTTTCATTCCACTGTCACACACGGCTGCATTGCCTAACACTTGGCCTGTTGAGTACTATCAAAAATCCATACAATTTATGAAACACTTAGTGTACCGTAACTTATTCTATATGTCTGTCTGTCTGTCTATTTATCTGTCTATCTGTGTCTATTTCTCTATCTATCTGCCTGTCTATCTATATGTCTATCTGTGTCTTTCTATCTATCTGTGTCTATCTAAGTTTAGAAAATGGGCAAGAGAATCCTAGCATGCTGATTGGCTAGGACACCTAACTAAGCAGTCAGGTATTTTTCAATAGAGCCCGCTTGAAAACAAGTGCCAATTTAAGGTACCCCATTACTCTTAGTATCCACAGACATCCTGAATTTTCAGCCTTAGTAGCCACCATTTTTATTTCTGTTTGCTTAGCAACTGACCCGCCTCCCGCCCGTACACAAATGCCATGCTGATGATACTGCCTGTCGGGCTTTCTCTTTGTCCTCACCACAGAACAAAACAAACATTTTTAGACTTATTTTCTTTTTTTCTGCTGGCTCATACCTCCCTCCCTTCAGACCTTCAATTCTGACTCCCACTCATGGTATACCTGATGACAGCATCTGCACCATCGAGCTAAACAGCCATTTAACCTATATGAGGAGCACAACAAAAAAAAGTATGTATTTTTTTTTAGAAAGTAAGTCCCCATCACACTTGCGGCCGATCCCAGAGGGAGAAAGAGAGAGAGAAAGTGGTAGCTCTGAAACTGCTAGTGTGCTTGAGAAGAGAAGTTCTTTCTTTCTGTTCCATATCGTCCACCTGCTGTATGGAAACCAAAAAAACTTCTGCTCCTGTCATGCCATCTAGTTGTACCAGACCTACTGCTCTCTCACTCTCTAAACTGTGATGATAGCACTAAAAAATGTATAAAAAGCAATATTCAAGTCTCCATAGTGATGTCATATGGCCACCCGCCCATAAAACCTTGTTCCACAAGTTCTTCAGACCATTCTGCAGTGCTTCCTATGCAGACATCGACTCACTTATGCAGCTCCGCTCGGAGATAGTCTGAAAAAAACATTACCTATCCACAATGCTCCATCTTTACTCCATTATCACGGCAACCCTCTTCCCTGCCAACTTCTCCAGATGTTGGGCCCAAGGGGGAAAAAAACTGATTTTCTTCAGCGCTAGCCTTGGGATTCTACTTGTTGCTCCAGAGTTTTCTTTTTCTGCAGCCTACTGCACCTCCCTCGCTGTTCAGGTTGTCGACCTCTCCCATTCTTCCTAGACAGCTCTGCAGAACACTGTACTGCAAAAATCAGTACATTAAAAGCCAGAGGGGATGGGGATGGGTCACTTAACTGGGGCAATCTTTTTTTATAGTCTACAGTATCATAAAAGTCCTTAGCTCAAAGTAACAAAAAAATTCTAAAGCAGGCAGAGGGACTATTTTATTACAAAAGTTATTTTTAGCTAATTCTTTATTAACTTCTTTTTTAATAAACTATTTTTTTCCCATGCCCATTTTTTTACCATGCCCATTTTCTAACCGCAACCTTCCAGGGCCTGTGGCATCAGGTCTCATTACGTCACTGGGTGGTCCGGTATTTCCTAGTAACACACACCCTGTTGGGCATTATTGCTTATTTATCTGTGTATTTTTGTCTCTTTCTCTCTGTATCCATTTATGTTTCTCTGTCTCTTTCTGTCTCTCTCTGTCTCTATCTAGACATATTAGCAATGTACCAGTTATCGATCTACAGCATTTGTCTCTGTCTGTTTCTTTCTCTATGTCTTTCAAGATATACAGTGTATATATATATATATATATATATATATATATATATATATATATACACATATATGTATACATATATATATATATATATATATATATATATATATCCATATGTCAATTTATCCCCATTGCTGATAACACTGCTGCAAATAACATATGTTTTGTGCCTTGCGCATTTCTGTTCCACTCATAAATAACTCAGTTCATGTCAAGCCCTGTCTCTTCGATACACAAACAGAAATACATAAAGTTTACCACCAGCGTAACCTTCTCATCCTAATAAACACATTTCTTTTCAACACACAGCCTTCACAGTAAAATTACTGACAGAAATTACTCAGCATCCTCAAAAAGTGTTTTTATATCTTTCTTACAAACCTTTCCAACATCCTGTGACATCCATCATGCATCTACCTATGTAGGTAACAGAACTGTCAAATTATACAGCGTTTTGTTGTGTTCCACAACACAGGTGTAATAGTGATTGCTGTTTTGAAATTACATGTCCCAATAAGTTATGAAACGCTGCATGGTGAATACATGTTATGCCATTTCTGGGTTACACAACAGGAACAGGGTTTACCAGCTGGAGATGTATGCAGGATGTGAGAGGAAATATACAATATAGAAGGACTATATGATGGCCACATTTGTGTCACTAAGTACTGTACAGTAAGCTTCATATATAAATATATACTCACATACATGTATGTGTGCTTACAGTATGTGTGTATGTGTGTCTGTATGCATTGATATACCAGTATATTGTTGCAGTCATCTCTATGTCTTTTTATGGTACCATGTGATAGAAACATGAAACATAGAAACATAGAAACATAGAATTTGATGGCAGATAAGGACTGCTTGGCCCACCTAGTCTGCCCATTTTCCTACCTAACAGATAAACTGCAGATCCTAATTAACCAACAGCTTACTTCCTCATACCCACCACTAGGACTGCCTTATGTCTGTCCCATGCATTCTTGAATTCCCCCACTGTTCTTGACTCCACGACCTCCTCAAGGAGGCTGTTCCATGCATCCACAATCCTCTCTGTGAAAAAATACTTCCTCACATTACCTCTAAGCCGTCTCCCCTCTATCTTCAAATTGTGCCCCCTTGTACTTGCACATCTCTTTTTCTGAAAGATGCCACCCTCTTGGACTTTGTTGATTCCCTTGAGGTACTTGAAAGTTTTCATCATGTCTCCTCTCTCCCTCCTTTCCTCAAGGGTATACATATTAAGCTCCTTTAGTCTTTCTTTGTATGTCTTCTGGTGCAGACCCTGCACCATTTTGGTTGCCCTCCTCTGGACAGCCTCCACTCTGTCTATGTCTTTAAGGAGATGGGGTCTCCAGAACTGCGCACAATACTCCAGATGGGGTCTCACCAACTGTCTGTACAGAGGGATAACAACTTCCTGTTTTCTACTATTGATGCCTCTCCCTATGCATCCCAATATCCCCCCAGCCTTCCTTACTGCCTTCTCACATTGCTTGCCCACTTTTAGGTCATCTGATATAATTACCCCCAGGTCCTTTTCCATTGTTACTGTTGTCAGTATCTCACCCCCCATTGTGTATTCTTGCCCTGGGTTTTTGTTTCCCAGGTGCATTACCTTGCACTTCTTTGCATTGAATCTGAGCTGCCATACATTTGACCGTTCCTCCAACCTTGCCAAGTCCCTTCTCATCCTTTCCACTCCATCTGGTGTATCAACCCTGTTGCAGATCTTTGTGTCATCTGCAAAGAGACATACTTTTCCTTCCAGTTCCTCTGCAGTGTCACTTATAAAGACATTAAAAAGGACCGGTCCCAGTACTGAACCCTGTGGTACCCTGCTAGTAACCCTCCTTTCTTCACAGTGGACTCCATTTACTACTACCCTTTGCGTCCTGTTGTCTAGCCAATTTTTTTTCCAGGCTTCCACCTTGGGACCCACTCCAAGGCTGGCTAACTTGTGTATTAATCTTTTGTGTGGGACTGTATCAAATGTCTTGCTAAAATCTAGGTAAGCCATGTCCACAGCCCCTCCCTGATCTACTACTTTGGTCACCCAGTCAAAGAAATCTATGAGATTCGTCTGACACGACCTTCCCATCGTGAATCCATGCTGCCTTGGGTCCTGTGCCCCACTGGCCTCTAGGTACTCAACAATTCTTTCCTTCAGAAGTGATTCCATCATTTTACCTACCACTGAGGTCAAACTAACTGGTCTGTAGTTTCCTGCCTCTGTCCTGCTCCCACTTTTGTGAAGAGGAATCACATCCGCCCTCCTCCAGTCCTCGGGTACTACCCCATCCTCCCATGATTTATTAAAGAGAGTAGTCAGTGGTGTCATTAGTTCTACCCTTAGTTCTTTTAGAATTCTTGGGTGAATCCCATCAGGCGCCATTGCTTTGTCCACCTTCAATTTTATTAGTTCTTTCAGAACCCTTTCTTCTGTAAATGAACTGGTATCGACCCTCGTCTTCAGAGTCTTTCTCTTGTTTGGTTTAGGTACCTCCCCCTCCTCTTCCTTTGTGATTACTGAGCACAAATATTCGTTCAGTATCTCTGCTTTTTCATTGTCACCCTCTACCCACATTACCTCCCCTTTATTAAGCCTCAGTATCCCTCCTTTGGTCTTTCTTCGCTCCCTAATGTATCTATAAAAGGTCTTATCCCCACTTCTTAACAGAGTTGGCTATCCTTTCCCCGGTTTGGGCCTTTGCTATTCTGACTGCCTTCCCAGCCTCTTTCTGCTTTAACTGATAAAGTTCTCTGTCCTTCTCCTTCTGTGTTTCCTTATATTTCCTGAATGCTATCCTTTTCTCCTTAACCTTCCCTGCCACCTCTTTTGAGAACCATAGCGATTTTGTCCTTCATTGTGTTTTGTTGATTTGCTTTACACAAAGGCTTGTTGCCTCTGTGATGGCTGTTTTGATTACTCTCCATTGTTCCTCCACCCCTCCTTCTTGTCTGTTTGCTAGTGCTTTTCTGAGGCACTCTCTCATTTTTCCAAAGTCAGCCCTCCTAAAGTCCAATACTCTTGCTTTTGTATGGCTTGATTGTATGGCCGTGTTTATCATGAACCACACCGTTTGGTAGTCGCTTGTTTCCAGATGGTTACCCACTTCTAAATCTGAGATTCTTTCTCTGTCCCCATTTGAGAGTAGCAGGTCTAAGATTGCTCCCTCCCTCCCTCCCGAGTGGGTTCCAGTACTAGCTGTCTGAGGGATGCCCCCTGTAGGGCATCAAGAATAACCCTGCTCTTGGATGTGCCTGCAGCAAAGGTACTCCAGTTAACATCTGGCATATTCAGGTCCCCCATCAACAATATCTCCCCTTTCTCTGCCATTCTAAGGAAGCCTTCTATCATTTCCTTGTCCATTTCCTCCCCCCAGGATGGGGGTCTGTATACAACCCCCATGCAGATTGTGATGATAGCGATCCCAATACAGTGATCACTATCATAGCGAATGTAGATATACAAAGCTTGGTGACCCATCTTCTGGTATAACTAAGGTCTTTTGGGGGATTGTTAACTCCAGGGGGGTGCATGTTGAGGTGGGAACAAAATACAGTGGTGAAAAAAGCAAAACAAAACAGGCAGCTGTAAGCAGTGGCAAAACAATGGCCCCCTGGGAAGTCCCGAGCCCAGTGCCTACTGCACTGCAGCTAGCCACCCTCAACACTACACCACAGGGCTTACTTGGCTGCAACAGGATCCCCTACCTATTAATACCCTCCCTCCTATCCCTCCCCTACACCTCTCTATCCCTCCTCTTCCAGTCGCTTTCCTCGCTGTACCGTCACTACCCTAGCAGGGTAGTCTATGATGATAGCATTATAAATGAGTCACTGTTTTTACAGTCACTCACTTATAATCACTATCATCACTGAATAACCCTTCTACAGTATCTGTATTTATCTTGACACACACACACACACACACACACACACACACACACACGCGTGTATATATAATGCTACCTGAAACTAATAAGACACATTTGACCATCAAATATTACTTATATTTTGTATAGTTCCACTCCATTCTTGCATACAGTTGTGGTTCCACAAAAAGCATACATTTCATTTAACACTTGGTGAACTGTAACTTATTTTGACATCCTCTCTTATAGTACTACTCACCATTACACCGGTGTACGAAATCGCAACACCTGTCACTATTCTCTCAAACTACTTCATTGCATGCTTACTGTACTCTATGTTATGCAATTCTGTGACCCTTGTCATGCATTCAACTAGTACACTTCAGAGAATCAATCTTCCTTAATATTTCCTAACCACACAGTACTGCTTACTATCAGTCTATTTGTTTGCCTGTGTAACTATCTATGCTAATCTCTCTATCTATCTACAGCATCTATCTATCTATCTGTCTATCTATCTATCTATGTCTTTATATCACTCTCAGTCTCTACCTATATCTGCGTATCTTGTACTGTAATTGCATCCCTCCTAAGGCTAGGCGTGAATTTGTTCAGAAGATGATACTGCCTATTTTTAACTACTGTGACATGGTCTGGACACTAAAGCTGTGTAGGGGATGAATATTAATTTCTGAATACCACGAATATCAGGGCTTCCAAATATTCAGAAGCCCTTCCCGAATAGAGGATTATTCGGGAGGTATTCGTAATTGGCATTCACCCAGCAGCACAGCCCTTAAAAAAACTCAAATCTCCTCCCCAGACCCTAAAAAACAGTACTGTCTCCTCCACCCTCCAGCAGCCAGCATATCCCAACCTCCTATCCACCCAGCTCCTGCAATTTATTTATTTTTCTCCAGAAAAAAAAGTTTAAAGGAGACCAGCACAACCCCTCTGCTTCCACAGCTGACTCCTATCTTATGTTCTAAAGTAAAAGTGAAATCCCACTCTCCTACTCCACCAGCAGAGCCAAGACCTGCAATTTATTTTTGTTCTGCAGAAAAAATGTAAAGAGGACCATCACAAGTGGCCCATCTCCACAGCTTGCCCCAATCTTATGGAGAAAATACAGCAGAGAAATCCCCCCCCATCAGGAACAAGTCATGCAACCAGACTGTCACTGTGCCCATACTAGTACTATGTTCTCCCACCCAGCAAAAAAGTTCTCTTTATTAGGAGAAGATAGCAATTGCCACTGGTCCAGTACAACCCTCCATCTTCCACTGCCGATTCTGAGCACCTGGCTTCTATGAATGAAACTGCGCGCTTGTTGCTATAGTAAAGCCTAGCTAGCAGATCACGTGTTCTGCTGGCTTGGCTTTACTATTACAACAAGCAGCATGATTTCATTCATAGAAAGCTCTCGAAGTTGGCAGTGGAGGAGGAAGGGTCGTGCTGGACCAACGGCAGGCATTTGCTATCTTCCAATAAGGAGAATTGGGTGCTGAGGGGGGGACAGGTACTAGTATGGGCACTGTCTGTGGGCATGACTTGTTTTTCCTAATGGAGAGGAATTTCTCTTGTTTTTTGTTTCACGATGCTGTCATTTCTCACTTTACTTTAGCCCATATGATGGGGACCTGCCGAGGAGGCAGGTGGGTTGGGCTGGTCCTCTTTAAAACATTTTTGCCGAAGAAAAAAAAAATGCAGGTCCTGGCACTGCTAATGGGGTAGGAGGGCAGAATTTCACTTGACTGTAGAACATAAGATAGGGGCCTGCCATGGAGGCGAGGGGGGGAGGTGTTTTGCCGGTACTCTTAAAAACTCTTTTGGGAGAAAAATAAATAACTTGCGAGTGCTGGGTGGGGAGGAGAGTGGGATATGCTGGCTGCTAGAGGGTGGGTGGAGAGACTGTAATGTTTTTAAGGATGCTGGGGTTGGCATTCATATTTTTTATTCAGAGATGTGCCAAATACGAATATTCAGCCAAATAACGAACATTTGGCAACCGAATACCTAATATTCAGCCGAATATTCGAAAAAAGGCATTCGCACAGCCCTACTGGACACCTTCTTCCATTCCTTCTGCCACTTTACCCTGTATGCTCCTCCCCCACACCCAGCATTACAATCTTTATTGTGCCCTATCCTTCCCCTCTCTTACAAACAGGTGACTCTGTCCATGCACTGATTGGGTGAGCTCCCTTGCTAACTCATCTCCTCCTTTATAACACCACCCCACCCTCTCATTCCATTAGATCAACTGACTCCTGTACTCTGGTTGTCCCCCACAGATCCACCGAAATAGGCCAGTGCAGTTACTCTACTCCATCAGCTCTGCCCTCAGTAATTACCTTGCACATAACTGCTCCTGCCATGTCCCTCCCTAATTCCTTCCTCTAAGCCCTGGATAAACTCTTTCCCCTACCCTCACCTTCATTTTACTCTGTGCACACCCACACCCCAAATCTCTAGCCCTTCCCCCTTTCCCCTAATTGCTCCATCTTACTGGCCTTCCTTGATCTCTCACAGAATGTAAAGGACCCCAAATGCTCTCCATGTGTCCCTTTCCTATCCCCAAGGGGCTTGTATCTCTCAGCCACTCTCTTCCTCCACCATCTTAAAGGGGTCCCTCTGGGACACTGCCTTATCCCCTTCTCTCCGGTCCCACCAGTCCCCTTGCAAGGTTTCTCACATCCTGACGTGATCTCCAGGGGCACAACTCTTTCCCCTTCCCCATCTCACCCCTCCCTCCCCTTTTCCTCTTTTCTTTCATGTAAGCACTTGTTTACTTAGTAACCCAGCAGTTATTATTGTCCACTCTTTCTGCATGTTATGTGCAACACTGTTGTAGCATTATTTGTTCCCCCTGAGGAAGACTCATTTTTAGAGTCGAAGCACTGAGGCTATACCATCCATATTATTTGCTGTGTTTGAGCTATTTGCTGTAATTAGCTATTGTGCCTTAAATAAATTTGTTTTCTGCTTGCATCAAGCTCCTGTGTGCCGCATCTCCTTTGGTTGGATTCTACTTTTTGGGTCTGACTGTCCCATACTACAAGCACCAGCCCGCAATCTCCTGTTCACCTACTACTCTGTGGAACTATAATGTATCAGTTGGGCTTCATACAGGTTGTTTCCTCTGTGATTCATATTTTGGGTCACTCTGGATCTGGTCTTCCTACTGGGTATGGAAAGCATCAACTTGGTAGTGGAACAAGTCAGATGTTCTTATTTTTTTTATTTATTTCAAATCTTGGATAACACCTTTGAGCAGATAATTGTTAATAGGTTCCACATCAGTTACATAGGGGAACAAGATACAAAGGCTGGGGATAATGGACATAGTAGGTACAAGTTTCCAGACATGAGGCAATGTTAAAGGTATACTGAAGCACTGTACAGTGTATGCCTGCATCAGAATGAAGAACAGACAGAGAAGGGACATAGGTATGGTAGGAATGCAGGGGGAGTGGAGATAGGACAGATTGAGAATCAGGATAGGAATTGGGCCTGACCATCACACTATCAGATTCAGCTACCATGCACCCCTTAAAGGTTTGCCCCTTCAGAGATGGTCTGGTACTGCCCATTGAGGGATGTAGTCCCAGATTACCTAATGGCAGTGATGGACCTATTGGAATGTACAAGTGCAAGCATGGGTCTAGAGGTTCTACTACAGACCTATAATAGGGCCATGGTGGTGGCTCTGGACTCCATAGCTCCTGTCTATGTTTGCCTCTTCAACCTCAATATCCAAGGTTTGATAGGATCTTGAAGAAGATGAGGAGAGTGGGGTGAACGCTAAAGCAACACTGGCAGAAATCAGGCCTAGATTCCAACAAGCATAGATTGATGGCACATTATCTGGACTATCAATCAGAGATTTCCCATAAGAAGGCAGAATTCCTGTCCTACACGGAACTGGCCAGCTAAGCTTTTTTCACACTGTGGACAGACTGTGAAATCCAATCTGTTTGCAGTTGTGAAGAGCATTATCGCAGGATAATGAGAAGAGTTTGCATTTGCTCAATTCTTTGCACATAAGATTGCTGGCATCAGGTCTGAAATCTGTTCAGCACTCTCTAAGGGGGGGTTGCAGTGACTGGTGGGAGGTCACAGAACCTTTGACTGGGTACTCAGCGTTTGGCCAAGTGGTTCTCTTGGATGTCTTGCTGATCATCAGTAGTATGCATCCGACTTTCTGTAGTTTGGATCCAGGCCTGATCTGCCTCCTTGTAGGGTGTGTGGATGTCATTGGCCTGATCCTGGCAGAGATAGTCCGAAGCTCATTAAAGACTGGGGCATGCCCTGATTCTTTGAAAGAAGCAGTGGTGATTCCCTGTCTTAAGAAATCTTCTCTTGACCTGGACTGTCTTGTCAACTACAGGCCCATCTTTAAAGAGGACAAGAAATCATTTCTAACTGGCACTGTTTATAAAGTTCTTATTCTCGGAAATGATATGCATTCACCTAAAGTTTCAATATGTAACTGTACTTGGACAAAAAGTGACATAAAAAGCTTTATTTTGCATTATCTTATTTTTATGGGCAGCATTCTGTTATAGTTCTCTTCACGGAACCAATATTTGGAGTTTTGACTATGTCATGGTTTGTGCACAGATCTCTAAAGAGGGTTCTGATTGGTCAGCAGCTCATAATAAACATTCTGCATACAAATTGTGACATGGTAAAAACTCCACATAAGTGATCCCTTGAAGTGAACTGTAACAGAATGCTGCCCATAAAAACACAACAATGCAAACTAGTTTTACCAATCCTTTTTATTCAGGTACAGTTAAATATAGATACTTTAGGAGAATGCATATTGTTTCTGACAGTAAGAACTTTATAAACAGCTGCCAATTTGTACAAATTTCCTGTCCCCTTTATCCTTCCCTTTGTGGGTAAGGTTATTGAAAAGGTGGTTGCACTTCCACTGAAGGATCATCCTGCCATCCATGATGTCTATGATCCCATTCAGTTGGGTTTCAGGAAAAAGCATAGTACTGAGATTGCCCTTGTTTGGGTGCTCAATGAATTCTTTGTTGTGAAAGATCAGAGGAGCCATACTATCTTGGTCGTCCTTAATTTCTGGGTGGCATTTGACACTGTGAATCATGGAATATCGCTGGAGCACCTGCGGCTGAACTGTGGACTGTCTTGTACAGTTCTCAAATGGTTTCATTTTTCCCTGATAGGTCTCGGAGAGCTGTGTTAGGGATTTTTTCTTTTGACTCTTTCTCCCTGCCATGTGAGGTTCTGTAAGGCTCGGTGCTTCCCCCATGCTGTTCGTGGTGCACATGTTGCCATTGGGGGACATTGTAAGGTGGTGCAGCTTGAGTTTTCACTGCTATGCAGATGATACTCAGCTGCACACGTCCTTTGTGACCAGCCAGGATGTTGCACTCTCGGTATTTAAATCCTGCCTATATGAGATCAAAGAATGGATATGTGCCAACTGGCTGAAGCTGAATTCCAACAAGACTGAGGTTTTGGTGGTGGACCCCGGTCACCGGGTAGAGGTGTCTTCAGCAGGGTGAGCATCTGGCCTGCTACTGGGTGGCTGCCAGCTGAGGATCTCTGAAGGGGTATGTAGTTTGGACTTTATCATCAATGAGGTATTGACCTTGAAGATTCAGGTGTCATCTGTGGTTAAAATCTTGTTTTACTACCTGAAGAATATTGCTTGGATCAGTCACCTGTTTCTGCCTGGTGATCTTTTAACTTTGGACCATGTCTTTGTGACCTCTCACCTGGAGTACTACAGTGCTCTCTACCTAGAGCTACCAGGGGTTGATATCCATTTTCAGCTAGTGTGGAATGCAGCAGCCAGGTTACTGACTGAACTTCCTCAGTCTAACCATATTACTCCTGTGCTGCATGCACTACACTGGCTGCCAATGCAATGACAGATCACCTTTAAGTTTGACTTGCTGACCTACAAAGCCCTACATGGAACTGGTCCAAGTTGCCTGTGAGAGCTTCTTTGCCCTTACTGCACCCTCAGCCCCCTTCATTCTACTGACAAGGGATCATTAGAGGTTCCCAGGGTGCAGCTGAAAACATCTGGTGCTCATTCATTTGCTTTTGCAACACCTACCCTGTGGAATTCTCTACCTCATCAGGTTCAAGAGTGCCATAGCACTGAGAGTTTCAAAAAGGCACTAAAACCCATTTACTTAATCTTGCTTTTGTGAATTACTGTTAATAATTACTGGTGGTGTACATTGAATTTTACCTTTTGTTTTAAAGTTTATCATTTATATATGTGCAGCGCTTTGACATCTGAATTGCGCTTGATAAATAAAAATTATTATATATATATATATATATATATATACACACACACACACACATCAGATAGATAAATAGATACAGATAGCTAGATCGATATATAGACAGATAGATAGCTAGATACATAGATAGATAGATAGATAGATAGATAGATAGATAGATAGATAGATAGATAGAGACAGATAGCTAAACTTTGCAAACAAACTTCATTAATGCATCAGTTATGGTTGTTTCCACAGGGATAAAACTGTGGAAATTCAACATTACGGCTACCATCACACCACCCCTCCCCCATGCCCCCATCCTCCACACACCAACAGATGTCAAGGGGTGGCATGTGGTTGCCAGTCCCAACTCTCACCCCATTCCATGTGTAAGCAAGCAGACATGCTACAGTAGTGGAGAATGAGGTGAGAGTTAGGACTGACTACCCCATTGCACACCTCAATGTCTTTTGGTGTTCGGTGGATGGGGTCATGGGGTGGGGTGGTAACCCTAATGTTGACTTTCCACACTTTAGTCACTGTGGAAACAACACTAACTGATGCATTAACAAGATTTTTGCAAAGAATTTACTTACTTTTTGAAAAAGTGTAATATAAATAGTAAATGGTATATGTTGGTTGGAGCGCGGGGCCCAAAGCTGCCCATTTATGCATAATGATATGTGCCTGTGGCAGCACAGGGCCCCCACTTACACATAACTACAGAGCCATACATCATCCCTATAGTGCAAGGAAGCCTTGTAACACAAATTTGCCAGTATCTAGGGAACTGAAGCAGCTAGGAAAAAAAATTCAAGTGTTGTAATCCAGGCAGCTGGATGGCCATGCAAGATAAGTCGACCAAATTCATATCTCACATTGTTTCTGATATACAGGCACCAAAAAGTGCTGTGATTGTTAACTTTAAGGGCATAATATGGCTGGAGAAGTCAGTCGGCCATGCTCTCATCAACTGCCCGCTGAAGAGCCTCTGTATTGGGCTCAAGAGCCCCTGACCGAGCTACCGCCTTCCCTTCGCCCGGCGGCCGCAGCTGGAGAAGTCAGCCAGCTGCGCTCTCACCAACTGCCCACTGAAGAGCCTCCATATTGGGGTAAGCCTACTCACTTCACTTGGGGAACATTCTGGAGCTCTGATTGGCCAGTGAACCTCTGAGATCTCCTGGAATTGGCCTGCTGCCCTTACGGCTCTGCCTGCTATTGGCTGCTCAGTCTCACTGCTTTTAGTCACTTTTCTGATACCCGCTCCCTGCCCTGGGCACCTTATGCTTGTGTTTTAAATTTCTTCCCACTCCACCCGCCCGACTCTGGCCTCTATTGCATAAATGCTCATTCTCCAAGAGCTTGGCTAGCCCCCTATCTGCTAATTGGTTGTTTTAAGATCAGCCACTCCTGCCTCCCTGCCTACATTCCTTGAGGGCTCTGCCTTCTTAAAGAAGCTCCAAATTGGTCTGCCAAGCCCACTCATAATTACCAGCATCAAATGGCAAAACACTATTGAAAATGAAATTTACTAATACCCTTTTGTGTAGTTGCCTGTTACTTCTAATTTTTGCACTTGTCAGAAAGTAGGCTCCTAAGCTCTGCCCTAGTCAAAAATTCACCTTTGACATTAACCATGATCTGCCCTTTCCCAATAATCAGTGGCATACCAGATCGGGGACATCTTCTTCACTGTTATGCCCCTACTCATGCCAAGCAACATCTAGAGACCTTGTATGTATGCCTCTAATGTCATCGGCCATAGCAATTACCTATGCATTATCTTCCTTAAACCTCAACAACTCCCAAATAACAACCATCAGTAAACCAATCTCCACAAGACGAGGCAACGAAAGACTACTTAGCAGACTAAGCCAGCACCTTAAAAAATTACTGCTACTCCTTCTATTCTGTTCTGGAAATGTGGAACTAAACCCAGGTCCACCTGTTCTCCTAGAAACTCCAGTGGTCCTCCCTCAATATAAAGGTCTTAGCTTTCTCCGTATTAATGCATGTAGTTTGTTAAAGAAACTGGACTGCCTACAGGCCTGGGCTCTTCATGCAAGTCCCAATTTCCTCATGCTAACTGAATCCTGGCTTAAGTCATCCACCTCAGACAAAGATATCAATATCCCAGGATACAATACCTTCCACTGTGATAGGCCAACTAGGGGAGGAGGGGTAGTAATATATGTCAAGAACAAATTTGTAACCAAGGTCATTGACAGTACGTCAAAGCCCAAAGAATTTGAATGCCTGACTCTAAAACTATCACTCTCCAATGAGAAATCACTCCTCACTGCAGCCTGCTACAGACCCCCATCTGGGGGCTTGGCCCTATTACCTCATCTCCAAAATCTAATTGAGTTATCTAACTCAGAGTGTATCCTACTGGGAGATTTTAACCTGAACTGGAACGACGACAACTCCAAGAAATTGAAGGATCTTACTGATGCAGTTTGTTTGGTACAAATAACTTCTGAATTCACCAGACTGAACAGAAAATACCCGGAACCTAGCTCTCTCCTGGACCTTATGCTCATAAATAAGCCTCACAACTTTACTCATGTCGGAGTATTCTGCAATGATGTAAGCAACCATTGTGCTATTGCCTGCGTCAGACACCCCCTACAAACAAAATCGGCCTCCAAATTTCATTTTGTAAGAAACATGAAAAAGTTCTCCCAAAACGAATTTCCAAAAGATCTAAATAATATCAGATAGCAGAATTTCTATCAAGCTCCCTCCCTTAGCGTGGCATTTAATATCTTTCACAACCTCCTGTTGGGCCTACTAGACAATCATGCCCCATTAAGGTTGATCAGGTCTAAAAAAAAGACCACCTGGTTGGTTCTCTGCCATATTGAAGAAAGCGATCAGGGACAGGGACCATTGGTAGAAAAGAGCAAGGAAATCTCATGTGGAGGCAGACTGGGTAGCATTCCACACCTTTAGAAATGCCTGTACTAAGCTAATTAGATAGGAAAAAGCTAGATATTTTCAAGCAGAACTAGAAGCCAACAAAAATAACTCCACCAAATTTTGGAACATCCTTAGAGAGGTTGAAGGTTGTACTACCGGCACATCATTCCCAGCCAAAATTTTGGCCACTGGATCTACCTACACAGACGGAGCTGATATATTGGAGCTGCTAAATAAACACTTTGCTACCACTGGACTAGCATTCGACATGTCTTCTATCAACAAAATCCTTCCACCAGATCATCCTGCCTGCTGATCCTAACGCTAAACTGCCCCCTACCCCATCTTTTCCTGCTAGATTCAGCTTCCACACAGTTACTTTTAAACAAGTAGAGGACCTACTACTATCACTGGATACTAAAAAGAGTGCAGGTGCAGACAATATCGAGCCATACTTCCTAAGACTCTGCCATCATTATTTGACTTCCCCCATCACCCATTTATTCAACATTTCGTTGAAACAAGGAGATCTTCCTCTACTATAGAAAACTGCATATATTCTACCATTATTCAAATCCAGGGATCCATGCAACCTGAACAACTATCGGCCCATATCTATACTATCTGTCCTGTCAAAACTCCTTGAAAAAATCGTCAATGTCCAAATCAGAGAACACTTGGATTCACTTGATCTATTAGACCCAGCACAATCTGGATTCAGAGTCAAACACAGCACTGTAACTGCACTTGTGAAGGTAACTTCAGACTGGCAAATCGCACTGGATTCCAAGAAATATGTATTTGCCCTTTTTCTTGATCGTAGTAAGGCCTTCGACACTGTGGATCACAACATTTTGCTCGTAGCCTTGAGCAATATTGGACTCGATAGTTCAGCAATCAAATGGTTCTCCAACTACCTTACCAATAGATTACTACAGATCAAAGCTGCAGGTGATCTGTCTCCTCAAAAAATGCTTCTAAGAGGTGTTCCCCCAGGCTCTATACTAGGCCCAATCCTCTTTGCTATCTACATCAATAACCTGGATTCACATCTCCGCTCAGCTAATGTCCATCTATTTGCAGATGACACCGTACTATATACCATAAATTCCTCCTTGGATATGGCCCATGAGAGTTTACAGCAAGATTTTATCACCCTGCAACATAATCTCATCAGACACAAACTCCTCCTCAAGGCCAAAAAGACTAAAGCTATGATCCTCTCCCCAAAGCTAGCCCCTGGACCATCACACACACACCCCAGATCCTAACACTACTAGATGAATCCCTTGAAATAGTTGAAACCTTTAAATATCTTGGGTTCTGGCTGGATAATAAGCTTAACTTTCTACACCATCTGAATGAAGTCTCGAAGAAATTAAGACAGCGGCTAGGCTTATTTTACCGTTTTAAACATCTGCTCACCCCAGAAGTCAGGAAGAGGCTAGTACAAACTACATTCTTACCCCTATTGGACTACGCCGGCTTTCTCTATATGCATTGCCCTGTAGCAGTGCTCAACAAACTTGACACGCTCTACCACAGGGCCCTAAGATTCATCTTCAGTCTACCTCTTCACACTCACCACTGCCTACTGTACCAGGAATCAGGGTGGCCTTCACTCTCAGTTAGGAGAAAAAGAAATGCCCTACTTTGGCTTCATAGAGCACTATGCAATAATCTGCCTACTTACATCTCAAGTCTCTTCACACAGGCCAAGGGATCGTATGGCTTGAGACGCTTCTCCTTACTCTGCTTCCAGATTCCTAAAGTGAACACTACATATGGGGCGGCTGCCATCAACTTCTCACTCCCATCATTATGGAATACCATGAAAAACTCCCTAAAACTCATCTCACTCCCATGCACATTCTCATTTAAAGCTTCATTAACCATATTGTTGTTGGAAGCCTGCAACTGTTTTCGTAGACACTGATCAATCTACATCATGCTCCTCCTAGAAATTTTGCAGCTAGTTGTCGAGTAAGATTCCTCCCTATTAAGGTTGCCTAGCTCTCTTAATTCATTCTGGCCTTCTTATTCCACTCAGCTACCTCTATCATACCTAGTTTCTCTTAGCTGCCCTCCCTCCCCCATTCTTACCATCTCTACCTTACTATTGTCCTTAGAGTGACTAGGATTCTTGCTCCCCTACTTCCTACATATCTTTTGCTCTGAATTATATGTGTTCACCATATTTGACAGGCACTTGATATTGGTTCGTGGTTCACCTGTATATGGATTACATTTTTGTACTACCCTATTGGAGTTATGTTTGCTCTTATTTGCAACTTACTATTGTACAATGGTTTCTACATTTTTTTTCTTTTGTTACTACCTTAACTCATCTGTATTTTTCCTTGGGCTAAACTGCAATGTATTATTGCCCAGGACCATCCTGAAAAGAGCTTGCTCAATGGTGCATATGCCTAGTTAAATAAAGTGATTGATTGATTGATTGATTGATAATAGTAGCCCATGGACACGAAAATGAGCAATTGGATTATTAATTTCCAAATATCTCAGTAAATGTACAAGGCAGAAAAAGATTCAAAATTCATGGTATTAATGGTTTTCCAGCCTACTTCTGTACTTAATCCCCCTATAGAGGGACTAAGAATTTTTTTCAACGAAAAATCCGTATCTTGAACTGCCTTTGAGATATGGGCACCAAAAGGTGCTACTTTTCAATGTTTCCCTATCAAACCACCAAAAGGCGCATCTATGGAACCAGGGCTTGCCACCTTGAACATTTCATGCCAAAAGCACAATCTACCTTGGCACAATGAAGTGACAAAGAAAACGCATAGCAAAATGTGTTTGTGCAGTGTTATTGTGATTACCTGATTTATATACTTTTACACTGAACTTGAAAAGACTCTTGGACAAAAAAAAAACAACCTTTATACAGTATAATGACAACCTCTGCATACTCTTAACTGTACAGTATGTCTGTATTACCATGTAAATAAACAATAACATCTCCACATTGTCTAAACTATTTTTTCAATACAAAGCTTTCAAACTGTCTCTGCCTCCCTTACCTTTTACAATAAAAATATTATCACTAATGACAACTCATTGTGTTGGTTCTAAAGCCTCTTTTACAAACATAAACAACTTCACAAACTATATTACACAGTCATGGTGGCTCTGACCAGAATTTGTTTTTAAAGACAATGACAATCGACATTGGGGAGGGGGGAGGTACCACTAGATTCCCAGGTATTTTTTTTTTATACTGGGATGGGGATCAGACATCGGGGAGGGGGTGGGAGTACTACACTGCAAGGATCTGTTTTTTTTTTTTTTAAGGAGAATGAGAACAGACATCAGGAAGTGGGGAGGGACCAGTAGACTATCAGGTAAATTATTTATACTGATACAGGGATCGGGCATCAGGGAGGGAGCACTAGACTACCATGTACAGTACTTTTGTTTCATTACCGATCTGGAGTCACAAGAGTCATAGGACCCACAGGAATATTTCAGAGCCAGAAGACTTGTGTCCATTGTGCTCACTAAGTAGAACAATTTAGCCTCTATAAAATTTATTGAGTTTATTTTTAATGTCTGGAGTATGGGGATTGGAGGGTGAGAGGGACAACTGGACACCAGGGAAATATATGGGAGGCTAGGGGGTACAGGTAACACCAACTGAGAAAGTAAATAAAATGAACTATGGGGATCGGAGCTTGGGGAATGCCATTAGACACCGGGAAAAATAAATGGCTAACAGCTGAAACTGCAGCCAGCTGCATGAGTCCCAGCTGTGGCTGCAGAAGTCAAGTAAATCCCGCTGTTCTTTTACAGAGAAAATGAAAGAAGGGGTCCTCTCACTAAGCCGGGCACCGGGGATGTCAGGTGCCCAGAAAAGGTGTTTCTTTGCATAATTTGAACAAGCAAACATCAAAATGTAGCTAAACAGGTCCCGTTTAGCTATGTTCTGATGTTTATTTTGTGAAATCCATTCATTTTAATGTGTTTTATTACTTTTCTTTGTCTTGGTAACTGAAAAAAGAAAATGGCTGAAACATGAAAAACAATTTTTCCCTTCTGACACAGGATGACCCTCTCTGCAAAAAGGGATTCTGTACTGCTACATAGAATCCATTTTCATGTGGGACTTCTATTTTGTTCAAAATGTATTACCTTTTACTTCGGAACAGATAAAGAGTTTTCCTCCAAACCTTCAAAAGGCACATTTGTGAGACCAAGGTTTTTTTCATTCCAGAGCTTAAAGCTGTTTCTGAGATACAGGTGGGCAAAAATACTAAAAAAAACTGAAAACCTTCTTTATTTTCAACACTCTGTATCGCAAAAACTTGTGGATAGACAGTGAATGACCTATAGAACTCAGAATGAATTGTCTCAGTATATTAATGCCTATGTAAATAATACTTTTGGCTACTTTAGTCTGAGTTTGAGGGTTGGACTCTTTTGTTGCAGACTTGCAGATGCCCTCTTTATCAATGTCATATACTCAGATGTTACAGGAATAAATCCATAAAAATGAGGCTTTAGCCTTGATTTAGTCACTCAGTAAAGGTACATCCTCTAGTATGAATGGTTTACCAGGGGAGTATATGCAATTTTGCCTGTGGAAATGTTAAATGGGTTGACCGCAGGGAAAGATTATTGGAACTTCTGACCACTCAGGGTAAATGATGTGGCAGAAATAAAAATAATTTTAAAGGCAGAGGAGGGGTACAATTGACCAGAAACTACTATAAGGAGCAAATTGCTATACATAAAGCATAAAAGTAAATGTAAAGAAAGTAGTAAAATCTCATCAAGACAAGAATATTTCACACAGATATCACTAGTACAGTATAACATATCAGCTAAGATTGCAGTCGAATGTGGGGGCAATAACTTGAAGTTTCCAACCAATTAGGGTGTCAAGCAGGGCTGCTTGTTTACTCCCAACATGTTTAACGGTCACATAAATTCTCTTCAAGTAAATATAAATAACCCCAAATTTTGTAACCCTAAGCTGTTTGAATTATGCTTATGATGTGATTCTTTTTCCCACCACCAACTTGAGTTTACTGAGAAAATTAAATATTTTTGCTTATCTGTGTGAAACACTTGAATATTAGCATTAAAAAATTACAAGAGATGGTTGCTACAAAAATTCAAAACAGAAATTATTGTTCATGGTTCATTAACAAAAGGAAATTGGAAATCATTTCCACATACATGTATGATAATATAGGTAAACATTTTTCTCTTGGAACCCTTAGATTGGGGAGGGTTAAAAAATTACATGATGTGGTAGGTTCTTTAAACAGATTAAACAATGTACAGTATATGGTGGTGAGACAGTAAAGTCTCCTTCTGTATTCACATTGGGGCCTATTCTCAATGATTACACACCACATGTGTCATGCTTGTAGGCATCCCTAAGTCAGAAAGCCATGCAGCGGGGGTCCTGCAGACCTCTGGTGGTAGTCACGAATGGTGCACCAGCCAGTTGCGCACTGGATCCCCAGGCTGCCCATGCAGCTACATGTCACTAGTGATCCAAGGGTGTGCCAGGGGGCATACCCACACTCTGCATGATTCACCAAAGTGTGGAGTGCTTGGCAGGTATGGAGAATGTTATGCCTCAGGGACCCTGCCGTAAGTTCCTACGCACCCCCCAGTGATTACTGGTGGGGCTTGGAAGAGAGTCCCCCTGCACACTGTTGCTTCAGCTCTCCAGGTTGCCAGGGTGGGCTGGAGAGGGTCATTCAGGTGACTGCCCATAGATGTAAAACTACCAGACCTATGTCCTCCTGCACTACCCTGCACCCGTGGTGTAAGGGATCCACTGTGGGATGAAGGGTGGCATCTGACTGGATGACAACCTGCCTTCCACACTTCAACCCTGTGCAGCCATGATCCAGCTGTTTGCCAGGGGGGGCATGACTGTGAATGGGTGCCTGTGGCTGCCTGTGGTCATGAATCCACACACCCAGCACCTGTCTGCAGTTGCAAAGGTGTGCAGACAATTTACGTGAAAATTGCATGCAATTTGCAACCTTTCGAGCATTGCCCCCATTATGAATACCAGACTGAAGGCTAAATTATTGTATGGCTCAGAAATTCAGAGTTTAGGTGAAATTTTTTTTGACTGAAAGAAATACAAAGGGTATGTACAGAAATTTATCTAGTTTTCAAAATATGCATCTGCTGTTTTGGTGTCTGCAAAATCAGGTCAGATGTCTATCAGGATAACTTCTGAAATCTGAACTCTTACACACTGTCTTAAACAACATGCATTTTCAATAGTATATTTGTTTAGTTATCTATAGGGAAGAGACTTTAATATGATACTGGTTTTCACCTAGCTCTGATAACTTATTGTCCCAGATATTCAACAGCCTGTCCCTGAGCAAACTTAGAACTGCCCAGTGGGCAAACTTAGCCAGGAGCAGAAAGCAAACTATATTCAGAAGGTTTAGCCACAAGCAAATGAATCTGGGCAAACAGGGCCAGGAGTGCAGGGCAAACATTGCCCGGGAAAAAGACAGCACTGAATATAGCATATAAGACAGCACTGAATACAGCACCCAGGCAGGCAGTGCAAACACCAAGTGGGACACAGTGCAGAGGTGAGACGTCTGGAACCTGGGACAAAGCAAGGAACCACAGCCTGGAACAAGGTCCCAGGTGCAGATCACAGTGCAGAACCCAGTAAATGACACACTTGAATGTGAATGGCAAGCAACAACCAGGACCCAGGTGAGGGAACCAAGGAACAGTGCATACAAGGTGAAAACCCCAGCACCCAAGAATGACACAGGACACAGTTAAATGTAGAACTGGAATGCAATAAGAAACAAAGATATGGCAAATCAACAAAAATGGTAAAGTGGAGCAAACAGTACACACAAAATTGTAAAAGGTAAATGAAGGATATTAACAACAAGCGAAACCAAAATGTGAACTGAATACTACCGAACAACAACTGGGTGAACCACCATGAATATATCAAAACCAAAGCAACAAACTGAAATGCAACCCCCCAGCACAAAACACTATCACAATGAAGACCCATATGCAATTGTGTAACAACCGTGGAATAAAAATAACAGAAACTGTGGCATGAGAAACCTCTAAACATATTTACAATATATACAGGATGGCAAGGGGATTGGGGGGAACAGAGGCATGGACACAAACAGGGGGAGCATAACAGAGGACGAGGATGAACAGCAGTCCAGATGGGGGGATAGCCAACAGAAAAGGGAAGGTGATAATGACTGATTGCTGGACAGATCCGGCAGACGTGCCTCCAGGACAGCAGACACCCTCCTGGTCTCTGAAATTAGGATGGCCTGCTGCTCAATCAACGTTCTCTACTGACAGACAAGGCATCGCAGCAGGTCCTCCATTCCCTCTGATTCCTCTGGTCTGATCACCTACAATGATGAATGCAGTGGACCTACAAGAGGAAGGTGGAGATCGTGAGGTTGGGAAACTGGCCAGGGGGCATACTGCAGCAACAGGTGGCCATACAGGGATGGACAGCATGTCCTGACAGCCATATCTGAGTGGTGCTGAGGAATGCAATGGCAGACCCACCTGGAAGGTGCTCACATGGCAGGCCTGGTTGACACAGGCACCATCCCAATACCCAGTGGACATGGTGACAACATGCCCAACAGCACCATGGCACAGGTGACACCACCCAACCCAGCACTGCACACAGCAAGACAGTGCAGACACACAGGCAGTCCCCAGGATGGCTGTGTGCATGGGCCACACCGCAACATGCACAAGGGTACCCACACATTGGAACATGCTGCCCAGAGACAGATGGCAATGTACCAGAATGCAGAGCACAACAACATCAGCCCAAAGGTGCACCAGAGCAGAGTAATGTAGTCACAGTGGCCGGCTAATGACCAACCCACGCCAGGGCCAAACAGAACCACAGCATATGCAGGCACACAGCGTGCAGATGGTGGCAATGGTGGGCTGACACGTGCCACAAAACATGGCCCCCACAAGGCACAGTGCATGGTGCCCTACAGCCACAACATGCATGTGGGCAGTGAACATCCGACCCTGGCCAGCAAAGCCCATGGACAGCAAGGCAATGCCAGCCATGCACAGGCATAGGAACTGTGGTGGGCGGGAGGGATGGAGCACACCCCACTGCAGATGTGGGCATGGCAACTGACAGTGTGTGTGCCCCACCGATCCTCCACCACCACAGCCCCTACCACCATCCGGCACCCTCACAGCCATGCATATTGACACTGGCCCACAGCACACATGCCCCTGTTGCAGGGCACAGTGGCCTGATAGCTAGAATCCGGCAGCAGTGTGCAACACTGGTGTGCAACCCAGCACAGTGCCGCAACACCACTGGCTCAAAGCCCATGGCAGCCAAGTCACCAGCACAGTCAATTGCAGACCACAGAAGGAACCACACATCACAGAGAGACACTCCACAAAGTAACAAGACATGTACTCACGCAACAGGCCCCTGTCCTCGGGGCTGCTCTCCTGCCACCACTGCGGCATGGCTGGCACCCTCAGGCTGCTTCTCCACCTGTTCTGGGACACCGTTTGGCCCTCTTCTGCAGTCCTGGGATGCTTGATCCACTCTACATTGGACAGGGGAAACAGCAGCGTTAGCATAACACACAGCATGCACCATGAGCAGCACAGCAAGATGCACATGCAACCCCCACAACACTGCACACACAAGGATGCCTAGGAACAGTGGCTGAATGAAGGATACACCCACACAGAGGGTGGCAAGGCCCACGGAGCATGCACCAGGCACACAGTACATGTAGGCATGGCAGCACAGTGGTGCGACAGTGCCAGATACAGGTGCACTGTGACTGGCTGCACACCTGGGTGTTTAGGCTGTCAGTGGCCCAGGGACGACACCCCTGCACCACAGTGGTGTAAGCTGCAGGCCGGTACTGTATCAGGATCTGCCACCATCAATGTCCCGATCCCCCACCCACACCTGTGTCAACCCCATGGATACAGCATGCACCATGCTACCAACATCTATGCTGCCCCACAACCTGTACCGTAATGCCCCCCTATGTGGCCAACATGTGTGGCCCTGCCTGTGCCACATGCACCCTAATGCCATGCACAGTAGCACATCTGTGCACACACACACACACACACACACAGGCACATAAAGTGTCTGAGAGGCACATGATAGTGGTGAACAACGTGCAATGATACCTACCTGGCACAGGCACAGTGCCCTCAAGCACCATGCTCTTGAAGCACTCCAACTGCTACCACTGCCGACAGTACATGGCTGTGTAGTGATGCTGACACTTCTTGGCATCATGGTCAATGCCCATGCTGTCACTGAGCTTCCGGGCAATGGAGGCCCACACCTGCTGGCATGGGAGGTCACCCTTCCTGACCTCCTCAAAGAGCCATCTGTGCCTCTGCTGCACTAGCTGCACCAGGTTGGCAGTCTCCACCTCCCCCCCAGCGCCTGTCTCTGTGCACCACAGCATGTTGCCTCCTTCCCCCTAGCATTGCCCAAGCACCACTGGTACCCTGCCACCTGTTGCATTGCACTGCCTGTTCCACACCCTGGTCCCACCAGCAATCAGTGCAGTAGTGCAGAGCTATCACATGATGTAGCACGGTGCTACCCGGAAGAGGGTCCACTGTCCTTGCATGGCCCCATCACGACCCTAGAGCCACAACACCATGCTTGCATAGAGTGCCACACTGTGTGGGCTAGCATGGCACTATGCCGTGCTAAACTTGGGTGCTAGTGCAGCACAGGGGGGACACACATGTGTGGTTGTCAAGCTATACCACATAGCACTGTGCTACTGGGACAACACAGCACTGGACACCACATAGCCTGGCGCTAATGTTTGCATGGCACTAAGTGGTTTGTCTGGCACTATTCAGGCCCATATTCAACCGGCACATGCAAATGAGGGCACTTGTACATGCACGGTGCAAACACTGTGATTAGCATATCATTATCCGATCATTTGCATGCATAACAGGCTGGAGTGCCAGGCTGGACTATAAAAGGGCAAGCAGTGCTCCATTGGTGTTGTGTTGTGGGATTGCAGCACACAGCTGAAGCTGCAGATGTACAGACACAACAGAAGGAGCCATGTCACAGGAGGCAGAGCAGTGAGAGGCAGGTCTGTATAGCTGCTGGAGGCCTGGTGGAAGGGCACTGGTGCATCACAGGGCCAGGGCATACACATTACACACCAGTAGTCTGCAACTGCACAGGCCAGGGACAGGGCTGCTGATTGCAGGCCCAAAGGCCATCACGGTGCTGTGTAATGGTGCACAATGCCATTGGGCCGGCTGTCCAGCTAACTGGTCCGTGAGCTGGGCCCATGCACCTGCATCTGCCAGTGCCATGCAGGCACCCCCTGCACACTGTGGGTGCCAGTCACGGGGAAGAGGGGTTCCCCACCATGGCCTGTAGGTATGCCTCACAACAGTGGCTGACCGACATGTGGTCCATGAACCCTCTGTTGTCTCCCTGGATGTAGGACGGGGAAGGTCACAGACACTCTGATGGTTGTACACAGTTACAGCTCAGGGGTCACAGGGTCAGAACTGTGTAGATCCCATTGTGACATTGACAGCACCATGTGGTCTGTGCCTGGTAGCCTGCTATTGTATGTGTACCATCAGCAGTGTCCACGCCCTGTGTGCAGTGCACATGTCCCCTAGGGGACCGATGGGGGCACGGTACAATGCCAGGTGGTGAGCGATGGGTCGTCCATCATCCTAGGGAACACATGACTGGTATGGGTGCTGGCAGTGCCCATGTGGGACCAGTGTGTGCAGTCTGTATGCGGTGTACGCTGACAGCTGCGCAGTGTTATGGTGTATGCAGGGGTGGCCTCAGTATACTGTGGCTGTGTGCACTGTACATGCATATGCTGGCCAGTTTCATCACCATGCCACTATCGGGTGGGCAGTGCTGCCATTGGGGGTGGCATGCACATACTGTTCCGCATGTTCCACGCACCAAAAGCCTGCCACAGCTGGTGACACATATCCCTCTACATCTCTCCCATAGGTAGTGCAGCATGACCTGAATGCATATGGGCACATCACTTTTCAGAGGATGAGCTGAAGAGAATGGTGCATGGTGTGAAGGAGAGGGAGCAGGTGCTGCAGCAGCACAAGGCAATAGACGTGGTGGTGAGTCAGGTATGGGATGAGGTGACAGCAGGTGTGCACGCCGTCAGTGGCCGTGGCAGGATGACAGATGCAATGCACAAGTGCTGGAATGACCTGCTGCACAGGGCAAAGGAAGAGGAGGCACAGCAGCTCTGTGATAGACTGCGGACCGGAGGTGGCCTGCAATCCACACAACAGTGGCAGGAGGACCCACTCATGGCCGTGGTGGTATCCACAGTTCTCCCGGTGGCTGTTGCCAGTGTACCAGGTGGAGGGTGTGAGATGCCTCTCACACCACCTAGAACAGGTCTGTATCCTTGTGTATGCACTCTGCATGGTGTCACTGCACAGATGCTGGGTGTTGGTGTTAGCGGCATGCCTGGGGTACACTGTGGGGGTGCTGTGCTGCACACACTGTACACATGGGGTGGGTATGCATGTGAACAGTGCCCAGCTAGGCTGCTACCACAGCTGACAGGCTGGGGAAGGGCACTGCGGCGTGGGTGTGTGCATGTGGCCATGGTCTATGGCTGTCGGGCTGCTGTGTGAGGTGTGCATGTCTGTGGCGGGTAGCACATTTCCTAGGGTGTGCATGTACTGATGGTGGTGAGGCACACTGTGCACACACCGGTCAGTGACCCTGTCCCATTTTCTTCCACAGTGGTGTGTGCAGGGCCTGCAGCATGCCAGGACCAGGGTGGGATGGCTGCCATGTGACTGGAGGCAGAGGAGGAGAACCTGCAGTCGACCTCTGGACTCAGTGCCAGTAGTGGACCTTTGGCCACGCACCATGTAGGGCACTCACTTGGACATGAGGTACACCTGCCGGGTGGGCTCCAATGTTGGCGGGGACCTGGACCTCAGTGTAGCCCTGGAGGATGCCCAGGTGGAGGATCTCAGTGGTGGGCAAGTGATCCTGCTGATAGTAACCAGCGACATGGAGTCGGATGTGTTGGAGGGGGGTTACATCCTGCCCTTGGAGTGGCCTGTGGAGGGGGGCACAGAGGTGGATCAGGGTGCAGTCCACAACACGAGTGCCAGAGGGGTGGATTTCCATGCCAGCATGGGTGTACCCATGCAGCCAGTGGTTGGCCTTGTGTGGGCCATGGGTGCCCCAGTGGACATGCGGTGCCCTTCACGGGTAAGGGTGCAGGTCTTGCAGTGAGCTGCAGGCACCAGAGCCTGCTGCCATTGAGGGTGCCACGGCCATGGTGCCAGATGCTCCAGGGGCCTGCCCTCTGCTCCAGGCCACACTCATATCCCAGTTGGAGGCCCAGGTGGACCTGCATGGCCTGTAGCGGGAGCTCAGGCATGAGCTCTCAAAGATGCAGGAGTCATTGTCCCTGGACTTCACACAGGTAAAACAGCAGGCTGAGGACAGGTTGGGCCGCATGGTTGCCACGCTGGACAGCAACTTTGCTGGGCTCATGGCCATGGTGGTCGACCTCACCATGGTGCTGCACGTGGTGCATGGCGGGCAACAGGCTGTGCAAGGGTGTCTGTATGCCTGTAGCACAGGGTTCCACAGGTGGTCCACTTACAGACACTGGACTGACACTGGCATGAGCATGACTGCATCATGTGCACTGGCGGGCACCCAGCACCACCATGGGCATCTGACCACCCTATCCAGCTCCGCTGGTCGGCGGGGGCACAGGCGGTCTGCCCACCCAGCCTCACCGTGATCCTCCCTTACTGTGTCCTCAGCTCAGAGCACCACTGGTTCTGTGTCCTACACATGTGGTGTGCACCGTGTGTGTGGTGGTAGTCACCAGAGATAGGCAAGGCCACCATGCACATGTGCACGGTTGACACTGACATATGCACATTTGCACTCCTACACACCTGCCACACACACACACACACACACACACACACACCCCTTAACATGCACAGTCACACATGCATGGCCATGGTGTTCCTTAACACACTGCTGCCACACATCAGGCATCGCCCACAGCACTGTACCATAGCTGTGTGTCCTCACCACATGTGTGTCCTGCACAACCCACCCATCACACTGCTCTCATGTGTGCATTCAGTGCCACTGTGTTGTGCACATGCTTTGTTTGTTGCTAGCACTGTTGTGGTTGTCTATACACGTTAAACTGTTTATGATTGTACTGTGTGATGTTGCTGCGCTGTCTGTACTTACCCTCTGACCTGTGACAATGTCCTGATGATGGTGGCCCTGTGATCCAGGGCCCTGTGGGCCATGTGAGGATCCTCCTCTCAAGTTGCTCCATTATCCCCCTGACCGCTGGCTCTGGGTCACTGTTGGCCTGCCCCTCAGGTTTAGATGCCTGTATTCCATGGTTCATTGCCATGTTGTGCAGCATACAACAGGCTAGGAAGATACAGCATATCTTCTGAGGCCTATACTGTAGGGCATCACCTGTCGTGTCTAGGCATCGGAAACACATCTTCAGTATGCCAAACACCCACTCTATGATGTTTCTGGTGGTGGCATGTGCCTCACTGCACATCTCTTCGGCCAGTGTGGCCAGCTGAGGTACCAGTGCCAGCAGCCAGGATCGCAGGGGATAGGCACTGTCCTCCTGCTGAGAGATGTGCACCTGTTAGTGATGTTCTGCTCTCTGTCCATTGTTGTCTTGCATTACCTGTGTTGCTCTCCCAAGCCCCTTCCTTAATGTCTCCTGCCTATCCCCACCCTTGCTGTGGTGTGTGTGTACCTTGTTTGCTGCTACTCACTGACTAGGTGCCCACTGGGTATCCTGCTCTCCTCGAATGCCTGGCATAGCTGGGACTGGTGCCAGATGAAGGCATCATGGGCACTGCCAGAGCATTGTGCATAGACATTGCTGATGCACCCAGTCGCATTGCACACCACCTGGCAATTGATGGAGTGGTATCCGTTCCTGTTGACGTACACCTCACTGCCATCACCAGGTGGTGCATGGATGGAGACATGGGTGCAGTCAATGGCACCAAGTATCACTGGTAGGTGCGCAACTCAATGGAATTGCTGCATGGTTTCTCTGTGCTCTGCTGCCATGCTGGGGAATACTATGAACTCTGCAGTATATTGTAGGAAAGCTTCAATGAACTGGGCCAGGAGGCGTGAGGTGGCAGACTGTGATATCCTGATGGTGTCCCCCGTTGATCGTTGGAATGTCCCTATGGCTAGGAAGCACATCGCTGCTGTCACCTTCTCCTCTACTGTTATGGCATGGCTGCATCTGGTGTTGGCATGCAGATGCTAATATAGGAGTTCACATAGCTGCCTCAACATACCCCTGTTCATCCTGTACTGGCCAGTGATGTGCTCATCTGGCATGGTCTCAAAGGAGACCCTGGGCCAGTACCACCTGTTTGCAGCATGCCGTCTCCTTGGCCTTCATTGCGGCCCATGTTGGGCCTGCTCCCTCCTCCTCCTCCACTACTGCTGCCATCAGTGGCAACATCACTGCTATTGGCACAGCAGCCATTTCCACTTCCTGGTGTGGTCATTCCTCCACAGTGGTTTGTCCTGGGTTAAGACCAGCCTTTTATAGGCAGTAGCTAGTGTCACGCTACATGTCACGCTATGTGTCCTAGTGCAGTGCTATGGCTTTGAATATCCTGTAGCATGTGCATGCAGGCCACCCCACTCACTTTGCCCCTTGCATACATTATTGTTTTGCCCCGCACTGTTGCGGTTAGCACGCGCTAACCAGTCCTTTGAATATCGCAGCTCTGTGCTAGTCCTGCACTATTGCCATGATATTGGTTTGCGTGCTGTCCTGCATTTTGAATATATGGCCGATTAAGTCTAGATGTTTAATGGATCTGCTCGAGTATGTGCTTAGCTTTTCTTTATTAGAACCGTAACAACAAAATTCTGCTAAAACTTGTTATAGGATTATTGACATTATCAAACAGTAGGACTTAGAGGAAGTTAGGATCCAGAGAGCTAAATGGTTAGCAGTCAACAAGAAAGCAAATTCTTTTCAGAAATGTTTTGCTTTTCATTTTACTTTCACATAGGAGTTTGTTAACATTATGTACTCTGTGTCTGAATTTTCCAATAAAAACTTCCTGCATGCTAGATTTATGACTTCCTCAAGTAATTCCCTCTATTGTTCCTATCCCAGAAACAATAATAATCTTTGGTATGTGTTACAAAGACCACTATGCAATACTCAGAAGAATATTTATTTAGCCCAGTTTCTAAGTAATTACTTTCATCTCCATAATAAACTTCCTATTAGACTCATGAACTTACTGTCTTTTGAGTCTTTATCTAAGGTGGTAAAATTCCTAAGGGTAATCTGGAGAAAATTGTTCAAAACCTAGTAAATTAGGTGGGTCATTATTATTTTCTGTACCCATTTGACTTAAAGATGGTAACCTTTTAGGTACTGCAATATAGTTACCATTGGAGTACTTCATATGTCCTATTTAAAGGGCTACAGTGAATGGAAATCTGATAAGTAATGGAAGCAGTTTTGATTGACACTGAGCTGCAAACATGGAGAACTAGGTCTGAATCCCACAGCCATCACTTGCATACTGTGTGACCATGAGAAAGTCACTTTACTTCCCTGTGTTCCCTGGATGCACCTGGAAACAAGCATCAGCTTAGTGTGCGTTTTCTGGCCAAAAATTGTAAAATAAAAATAAATAAAATAAAATGTTTCCATACATTGTTTACTCAGTATTGGACTTTGACTATTTCTTGCTAGACTTTATAACAATTAGTTAAATAATTCAGATTTTTTTTATTCTATGTGCTCTCTGACTAGGTCTGAAATAGCGTTTTTGCATTTGTGCACCTTTCCCTTGTCAATTATTGAATACTGGAGAGACCCAGTTAGGAGAAATGTAGGTAACCATATCTGAATGTCCAAATTGGTAATTTCTCATTTACATACTGGCTTTCAGCCATCATTATCTAATGCTGTTCTATCCAGCTTCATCTTATTTTTTGTTATAGACCGAGCTTTAACTTTATGGTTTGTATATGTGTTATATTTTGTATTTATTATAAAATAGATAGATAGATAGATAGATAGATAGAGAGATAGATAGATATAGCTATGGAGGATTAACCACAACAGGGTATGGGTTTACTGAGCATTAATCCACACCTGGGGGGGTTGGAGTCATGAGGCAAAGTCGAGAGACTTCAACCACCCAGGTATGGATTAATGCTCAATAAACCCATACCCTGGAGTGGGATAATCCTCGTATGACATGGGCAATGTTATGTTAGAGTTTTACCTAAAGAAATAGTAAAATAAACCCTGTGAACAGGCAACTGTGAGTATGTCAGGGATTAATCAATGGTCGGATGACCTGTCTGGTTGAATCTGAAGACAGAATTTTCAGAACCCACGTTATATATACATATATATATATATATATATATATATATATATTTATAAAATGGGTAGGTAAAATCATAGAAATTCCAATAACATGATTGGACAGAATGCATCACGTGAACATGCATTATTTCCCAATGACCGCACACCTCCCAGCACGACCACACGCCTGAACTACTTTTTATCCTTCAAAACCTTCTCACCAGTAGTGAGATCATTCCACATCTACCACAGATAGGTACCCACATGCATAAAAGTGGTACATTAAGACTGCTACCAACATAAATGACAACTGCCCCTGGTAAATAAATTGCTGCCAAAGTTCAAACTAAGACTGACTAAAAAAAAAAAAAGAGGTTTATATTCCTATTTATTTTCCTTTACTATTCTTAGAATAAAGTCGTCCTCTTTACAGGGAGGAAAACGATTGGTGACCACTTTCACTTTTATCAGTGACATGTACCGTAAATGAGCTTGGTCAATAATCGTACCTAATATGTAGGCAGACACTGAAAGCAAGTCCCTCGCTGTCAAAAAATCACAGTAACTGCATTTACATTGCTTTTATTGAGAATTTCCTTTCTAAAGAGCATTAGCTGAAGCGGTAGATGTACCTCACTTTTATTGCTGAGCGGGGTTAAATCGATAGAGTCAGTTAAATAAGGAACTGAAACACATCTTCAGAAAGAATTGTGCACTTCAAAGTCTTATTTTACTTGTACCCTGTGTGGACAAGTTGCAGGTGGAGAGTTAGCACAGAGCGAGAGTGTTGGAAGTGATTTGAGTGGTAACGAAAGGGCAGAGTTAATGTTGCTTGACCAACAGTTGCCAGGAGCAACATCTGCTCTACCTGCATTACCTCTCTGACGCTGCCAACACTCTCGCTCTGCACTAGCTCTCCACCTGCTTCACACAGCAGCTTTTTTACAGGATTTTAAATTAAATAAGCTGAAGTGCACAGTTTGTTTGCTTTTCTGGTACAGAATGTGACTTAGTTTCACTGTTTGGCTGCACATTATTTATTAGTTTTGGCCACGCTCCGTCACACTACACGTCAGTGATAAAAGTGAAAGTGCTGTCTACCACTCGCTTCAGCTGGCTTCTTCTTTTAGACAATTCTCAATAAAAATAAGATAAAATGCGGTTACTTTGCTTTTTCACACCGAGGGACTTGCTTTCAGTGTCTGCCTGCATATTAGGTACCATTATTGACCACGCTCAGTCACGCTACATCTCACTGATAAAAGTGAAAGTGTTCCCCACTCTTTCTTCTCCCTCTAATGACAACAACTTTATTCTAGGAATAGTAAATGAAAATAAAAAAAATATAAACCTCTTTTTTTTTTTTTTTTTTTAATTCTTATGCCAGACAGGGACTACTTTTTTGCTCTCTCACAAAAATATTTATTTCCATTTTATAAGATAGATAATCCACTCTGGGGTGTGCAGTCATGCTCTGATATACTCATGCCTTGGGTGGTTGAAGGCACTTGGCCTGTGGCCTCATGCGTCACAACGCACACCAAGGCATGCGTATAACAGAGTGTGACCGCACACCCTAGGGTGGATTATCTATTACATATATATATATGTGTGTGTGTGTGTGTGTGTTATATATATATTGTCAGCCCTAGTGCTCACCCCATTCCATAAATATTCCTCTTATTCCCATCCCACTCCCCTGCCCACCTCTCTCTCCACCTCCTCCCTCAACATTGTTCCTAATACCCTTTACCTCCATCTCCCCTCCTTTTCCCCTGTCACCCTCCTTCTTTGCTGCCCTCGCCATTCCTCCTCTCCCTCCCCCCCTCTCTCTCCCTTCTTCCTTTCTCATGCCACATATCACCTGCTCCCCTTCACTTCCTTTGCCCCTTGTCCTCCCCCTCTCCCACTCTCACTCCTCACCTCCTGCCCTAGGCTACAATCACCTGACTCCCCTCCAAGTCTCATGACCTTTCCCTTACTCCTCCCTTCCCTCTCCCTTCTCCTCATCCCCCATTGTGCCCCACTGCACTTCTTTTGAATGCACTTTACAACAATGTAATTGTTCTGACAGCTTTTCTCCATCTTGTCTCTTTCCACACAGAACACCGCCCATGATGCACCTTGCATTCACCTAAAACCCCATACGATTTTGATCCTCAAACTCCCTCCTTGATGTGCATCTTTTAGGTTATGATTAAAGGTAATCTGGTATTATTGCCTCCTAAACCAAGGGAATCTGCTGATGTTGCCTCATGAAGTCAACTTTTGTCTATGTATTAACACATCTCTGTATTTTGTAACCTGAATCAACTGTTTCCTAGATAGATAGATAGATAGATAGATAGATAGATAGATAGATAGATAGATAGATAGATGAATGTAAGTAGTAAATATTTTTATTGGTCGGTCATTAGACCATTATAATTTAACATACAAAATACAATAATGACATAAATAAGGTGCAAAACCATTAAAGGTACAAAAGACATTGGAAGCATTTTCATGGATCAGTCAAGCAGCATATAAAAGACATGCGGCAGCATCATCTAACATAGATCATAAGCTTAGTATAAATTAAGAACACATCAGTAAATGCTTCATTCAGATTTCAATATTGAGAACCCACACTACTATATTACAGACACTTTTGTTATTATCAAAACAAATGTAAGAGAAAGACAAGCAGAAACAAGGCAAAAATGCCTCAATAACCCCCAACAACCCTAAATTACCATATCCATAACCAATGTATTGCATTAATGTATTTTGATACTGCCAATACGATCATTTCATCATATGTAGTAAAAAGAATTCTCAATGAGACAAATTGGTCCTAGGTCAGTATTGAATCAAAAATTGGTTTAAACCACTTGTTGCTGTACACAAAATACCAGATACAGTCAAAAATAATACAAGACAGATTCTCTGTACGTTGAAAAGTGCAAGGACAAAGTTTATCTTGCAAATTAGAGCTCTTCTGAAATCTAGCTAAAAGTACAGAACCTGGAAGAACTTCTAATCTGTATTTAGTATACAGTGTCCTAATATTAATATCTGAAATTATATCAAGATAAGGTTGCAAATAATTGGCTCTGTCATTATGTCTTAACCAAGGGGAGACGTGAAGTGATGGAATGGTCTTCAGATCTCGATTATCGTAATTGGCAGCAATTTTATTTGACATATATTTTTGGCACTTTAAGCTAATTTTTATACCCCTCTCTTGATAGAATTTTAAATTTATCTATCTATCTATCTATCTATCTATCTATCTATCTATCTATCTATCTCTCTCTCTCTATAGATATATATATATATATATATCTATATATATATATATTCAGTGAAAAAATACTTCATTAATGCATCAGTTAGGGTTTTTACTAAAGGGAAAAAAACAGGGAAATGAGGTGTTATGAATTCCAACAATAACACCCCACCCCCACCCTACAGAGACTGACAGGTGTCAGGGGTGTCTTGCAGTCACAAGCCAAAATGACATCACCCTGCAGAAGCTGACAGACATTGGAGTGGAGTGCCTTAGAGTTATCACTCCTAATGCTCACCCCATTCTCCTATACCATACCCATCTCAGCTTATTTATTTATGGAGTGGGGTGATCACTAGAGTTGACAACTTCAACAAAGCACCCTCCCGATGCCTGTCAGGCTCTGCAGCATGGGGGTGGGGGCATTAGGGCTGAGAACTACCAGGCATCCCATGACAACTCTCAGTTTCTGCATGTTGGGGTGGGGTGTGTGACCCTAACATCCCATTTCCCTACTTTACTCACTTTAGTAACAACCCGAACTGGTGCATTAACAAAGTTTTTGCATCAAATTTCCTTATTTTTTCAGATAGTATAATCATCACTTTATTAGAGATTTGCTGAAGTTTAATTTTGCAGGCAAAGTTCCAGGTGAAATTGGTAGTTTTGCCCTGCAAAATCTTTTGCAAATCTCAAGCATTCATTGAAATATTTCACAAATGCAAAATTGCAAAATTCTTTCTGCAAAATATGGAATTTCGCCCACTGCATTTACAGACAAATACATGAATTAAACACTGTAGGGAACACATACATCATCTTTGTAGAACATTCCAGAAGGATAAATGTATTGCTTAGTTAAGTCAATTTATTTTTATTGGGAGCCATTCAAAATTCCAACAACTGAAATCCTGACATTTGGACTCCTGACACCGGATTCCCATCAAGCTTGCAATCCTGCCAATCAATTGTCTGACCTATGAAATCCTGACACATGCCAAAAACAACTTTCCCTTCACTGTACTGAAATAAATAAATAAAATGACATTTAGGTATTTTAATATGCTGAGCAATGGTGTGTAGGTTTCAGGGTTGCAAGCAGATGCAGAACAAATACCGAAAACAACCTTACCTAACAATCTCCACTATACCAGAACAGAATAGTATTGGGGTATCAGAAATAGATATGTCAAAGAAGTTCATTTAGCAAAAGCTGATTTTTTTCAGAAGGAGCTAACTACTAGAAGAATACTAAACAACTAGGCAAAAGTGCTGTGACTGACTTGCTATCCTTCCTTATCATGTGAACATGTGAGTGAGGCTCAGCACTGGGTAATAACAAGAAGGAAAGCCGGTGCCACAATCCTCAGTAAGTCCTTAATAGCATTCACATACAGATAAGCTGTGTTCTACCTGTGAATTGAGCCCGGTTTATATAAACAAGAAAAAAAAATCAACAACCAAAGACAGTGACTATGTTCAGTGCTTACTGGCTTTGTACTTTTTGCAGTGGTGTGCGATCCCAGTCCTTGTGGCAAAAATGGCGAATGCAACAGGACAGCCATCTTCACCAGCACAGTGGATTCTAAATGGATGGCACACTTGAGCTTTACAGTCAACGTCAAGATGCAAGTCTGATACACACTGAGACAAGTGAGCCAACATGTTGCGGGCAGGCAGGTGGGTGATCACTGAAACTTTAAGCTAGTTAGGTCATAGTGGTATGTTGGAAGCAGCATGTTGTGGGCAGCCAATTATCAGTGAAATCCTGAACTTCTAGATAGTTAGGTAGTAATTTTAATACTGTACTGTACTGTGTATAAACAGTTAAAAGTCTAAATACTGTGGGATATTTAAAGGGGTTGAGCATGAAGCAACAGTGTTGCACCATGTGCAACCCACTGATTTGCCCTGGTGCAATATTCAAGGGGGTAGGTTGCTCTGCTCAACCCCCAATGCACCAGGGTGCACCAGAAATGTATGCAGTGCAAGTGTGCATGGCATGCCCATGCATATGCAGCACATCCCGATATTCAGCCCAGGATGTGTGGTGCATATGCAGGCACAAACCTGCCTTGTGCCGCACAGGGGGGCACAAAGATGTGCCCATCAAAAACAGGAACATGTCAGGGGATACCCACAGGTGGGCTGCCATATTGCTGGGTGCAACACAGCAGCCGCCTGCTGTGGGTGGCCACACATCCTCCCGGGACACAGTCCGAGCATCGTGCCCCCCCGATCGTGGACATAGTAAATAAATATCCCTGGTGGTCCAGTGGACACGATCCCCTGCCCAATCATGGGCATAGTAAATAAATATCCCTGGTGGTCCAGTGGACCTGATCCCCTGCCCTATCACTGGAATAGTAAATATATATCCCTGGTGGTCCAGGGTAGCCCCACCCACCCACCCACCCACCGAGCCCGCCACCCTGCAACCCCCAGTCAGTGGTGGGTGGGCGGCAGCTCCCTGGAGGCAAGTCGCCCGGCCGCTCACTGACTGACAGCGTATAGTACAGCTGTATGCCTATTGGTCCACTGTGTGGGCCCATGGGCATGCAGACTGTACTGTACTACACAGTCCTGAAATGTGAATAGTTCACTGTGTGTTGCTGTGTGACAGAATCAAATTCATCTATTGGGCTCAATCAACAGAAAACATTAAGAACATTAAGTTCAGTGCTTGAAAGTTTTTGTCTGTTTTCACCAACGTTTTGAGAGGCAACTAGTGCTGTGCCCAATGCTGAATCCCGCCAGCTGAATTAGTGTGGAATGATCATTCTGTGGGCAGAATTTCCACCGGAATTTCTCTTGTTCATCTGCAAAATTCTACCTACTGTGATTGGCAGACAACAGTATTTTTTTCTGCAGAAAATTATTCTGTAACATTTTCCTCAGAATATATTGAGATACACAAAATAATATTCCATGGTACAGTGATTTTTCTGTGGAAAATCATTCTGCACCTATTTTATGCTGTGGAATTCCACCATTCCATTTCCAGTGGAATTTGATGTAATTTTGGTGTAATTTTGAATATTCCTCGGAATTTCGTTCCACCAGAATTTGAAAATTCTGCACAGCATTAGAAGCAATGCATTTCAAATTTCTTGGGTGATGTGAGGTTAGTTAATTAGTTATTTAGTTAATTAATTAATTAGTTAAAACTTTATTTTTTAACAGCACAGAACTTTACGTCCAAAGACCTAGCTTCAAAGTTGTCCTGTGTACATAAATACATTCATTCAAACAGCACTCATATATTATATGTGCTTCAATGCATTATACAACTAACAGTAGTTCCAAGACTAACGTATATACATTAAGCACTCATTAATCATATACAGTATACTACAATACATTATAAACAGACAATCGTTCCAACAATAACAACATAATAAAAATAAATAGATTGGTACAGTCAGCAGCAGATACATTCTTCATGAAAGCACCTACTCTATTTTAATTTAAAAGTAAATAACTTGTGCAATTTCTTATTGAAGGAGGCGTTTCATTTCACGTTACTGTAGCAGAGTACCGAAAGGTCTTTTGACCATATCTAATTCAAATTTGGGGTATATTTAAGCCCGTGTGGACCACTTCCCTCAACTGATATAATTGTCCATCACATTCATATTGTATGTTTAGATTACCTTTGATCAGTCCCTTCCAAACTTAGACAGCTAGTTTTGGAACCCAGTCAGGAGGCAGCAATCTTAGATCTGGTACTCTCAAATGGGGAAGGAGAGAGGATCTCTGATCTTGAAGTGGGTAGCCATCTGGGACAAGCAACCACCAAATAGTGTGGTTCATGATAAACTTAGCTGTAGAGTCAAGCCACACAAAAGTGAAGGTACTGGACTTCAGGAGGGCAGATTTTGTCAAGATGGGAGAGTGCCTCAGAAAAGCACTAGCAAACAGGCAAGAAGGTGGGGTGGAGCAACAATGGGGAAACATCAAAACTGCCATCACAGAGGCAACAAACCTTTGTGTGGAGCAAATAAACAAATCAAAACAAAAGACAAAAACTCTATGGTTCTCAAAAGAAGTGACAGGGAAGGTAAGGCAGAAAAAGATATAATTCAGGAAGTGTAAGGAAACACAGAAGGAGCAGAACAGAGAAGGCCCAAACTGAGGAAAGATAGACAACTTGATTAAGAAAGGGAATACAACCTTTTATAGGTACATTAGGGAGCAAAGAAAGATGAGGGCAGTGATACTGAGGCTGAATAAAGAGGAAGGTGGTTGGGCAGAGAACGACAGTGAAAAAGCAGGGATGCGGAATGAATATTTCTGCTCAGTATTCACAATGGAAAAGCATGGGGAGAGATCTAATCCAGGCAATAGAAGCACTCAGAGTAAGGGGGTTGACAGTCCTTTCACAGAAGAAAGGGTTCTAAAAGAACCCTTAAAACTGAAGGTGAATAAAGCAATGGGGCCTGATGGGATTCACCCCAGAATTCTAAAAGAACTAAGGGAAGAACTAGTAACACCACTGACTACCCTTTTTAATAAATCATTGGAGGATGGTGACGTACCTGAGGACTGAAGAAAGGCAAACGTGATTCCTCTTCACAAAAGTGGGAGCAAGACAGAGGCAGGAAACTACAGACTTGTCAGTTTGACCTCAGTGGTAGGGGAAATGATAAAATCACTTCTGAAGGAAAGAATTGTTGAGTACCTAGAGGTCAGTGGGGCACAGGACCCAAGGCAGCATGGATTCACATCTGGAAGGTCATGTCAAACAAATCTAATTGATTTCTAAGACTAGGTGACCAAAGTAGTAGACCAGGGAGGGGCTGTGGACATGGCCTACCTAGACTTTAGCAAGGCATTTGACACAGTCCTGCACAAAAGATTAATAAACAAATTAGCCAGACTGGGGGTGGGTCCCATGGTGGTAGCCCTGGTAAAACACTGGCAGGACAACAGGAAACAGTGGGTAATAGTAAATGGAGTCTACAGTGAAGAAAGGAGGGTTACTAGTGGGGTAATGCGGGGTTCAGTACTGGGGCTGGTCTTTTTTAATGTCTTTATAAGTGACATTGCAGAGGGACTGGAAGGGAAGGTAGGTTTCTTTGCAGATGACACAAAGATCTGCAACAGGGTTGATATGCAAGCTGGGGTGGAAAGGATGCAAAGGGACTTGGCATGGTTGGAGGAATGGTCAAATGTATGGCAGTTTAGATTCAGTGCAAAGAAGTGCAAAGTAATGCACCTGGGAAACAAAAACCCAGGGCAAGAGTATACAATGGGGGGTGAGATACTGACAACAACAAAAATGGAAAGGGACCTGGGGGTAGTCATGTCAGATGACCTAAAGGTGGTGCAGCAATGTGAGAAGGCAATAAGGAGGGCTGTGGGGATACTAGGATGCACAGAGAGAGGCATCACCAGTAGAAAACAGAAAATTGTTGGCCCTCTGTACAGACAGTTGGTAAGACCACATCTGGGGTACTGTGTACAGTTCTGGAGACCCCATCTCTACAAAGACATAGACAGGGTGGAGGCTGTCCAGAGGAGGTCAATCAAAATGGTGCAGGGTCTGCACCAGAAGACATATGAAGAAAGACTAAAGGAGCTTAAGATGTATAGCCTTGAGGAAAGGAGGGAGAGGGGGACATGATAGAAACTTTCAAATACCTCAAGGGAATCAACAAAGTCCAAGAGGGTAGCATCTTTCAAAAAAAAGAGATGTGCAAGAACAAGGAGGCACAATTTGAAGATAGATAGGGGATGGTTCAGAGGTAACATGAGGAAGTATTTCTTCACATAGAGGGTTGTAGATGCATGGAACAGCCTTCCTGAGGAGGTCATAGAGTCAAAAAAGTGGAGGAATTCAAGAATGCATGGGACAGACATAAGGCAATTCTAGTTGGGGGTAGGAGGAAGTAGGCTGTTGGTTAGCTAGGATCTGCAGCTTATCTGTTAGGTAGGGAAATGGGCAGACTAGGTGGGCCAAGCGGTCCTTATCTGCTATCAAATTCTATGTTTCTATGTTTCTAAATATTAATGCAGCATATTGTTTTCATGTCCGAATATCCAGACTATCTCATTTTCAATTTTTGTACATCACACAGTGATGAGTCTCGAAGGGACATATCAAGACAAATCTAGCCAACCAATTATCTGATTTATTGACCCTATCCAGGAGTTTATGTTCAGCAAAGCCGTAAACTAAGTTGCCATACTCCAGGACTGGCAAGATTGGTTGTGTTCCTTTGGTTGTACGCATTTGGTATGTGACGATTGATGGTGATCTTCATAGTGCGTCTATCCTTATGTTTACTTTTTCCATTTTAAGAGCTATGTGATTTTCAAAAGTAGGAGAGCTATCTAAAATAACTGCAAGGTATGTGTACTGATTTGCAATAGTTAGTATTTGCTTCTGATTTTGATATCCAAATTTTGTATTGGTTGACTTTTACTTTTCTTATCTTGAAATTACATTACCTGTGTATTTTTTTCACTCATTACTAGTTTTGATTTATGGAGCCAGTCCTGGAGTATGTCAAAATCAGTTTGAAGCTTGCTTATCATTAGATCTTGCATTTTTGCTGAGGTGAGCAACACAGTGTCACGCATAAAGTGTTATGTACCTGTTTTAAATATTCTTAGGCAGCCCATTTACATAAACTAAAAACAGCAGTGGCACCATGATTGATCCCTGGGGCACACCTCTGGTCAAATAGCTTATGTCTGATAGCTGGTTATCTATTTCTACCCACTGACTTATTTACCCCAAGTATGACTTAAACCAATTTAATGGACTATAGGTCATTCTGATCTTTTCCAGTCTCTCAAAGAAGATACAATGGCCCACTTAGTCAGAGGCTTTGGACAAATCGACAAACACCATCCCCGTAGACTTCCCTGCATCCAAAGCACTTGCTACCTTGTCCACATAGTTCATGAGTGTGGTGCCCATTGAATGCCCAGCCCTGAAACCATGTTGAAAACTACTTAATTTTGAATATTTTTCTAAATAATCATAGAGTTGCTTGTAAACCATTCAATCCATCAACTTTGAGAGAATGGAGAGGAGTGCAATCAGTCTATAGTTTGAGGTGGCATCAGAATCCCCCCCTTGAAAATGGGGACAATTTTCATTATTTTCCACATATATAGGAATTTGCTTTTAATTAAACTTTGATTAAACAGTCCTGTTAGCACTGGCAACAGTATGTGCTTTGCATCTTTCAAAAAATGTATTTCAATTTTATCTAGACCACATGAGTTTTTAGTTTGTTTTTTATATTCATTTACCACCTCCTTCACCCTGATTTTTTAAGAATAGAACCTTGAGAAATTTGGTTACACAATTCCATTCTGATTTTCCACAGAATATTTTTGTGCCTTTTAGGATAACAATGTCAGGTAGTAGTATAAGAATATCCACTGTCTTTTAAAATCTGAATCCTGTGGCCAGTTCTAAGAGGATTTGCCAGTTATTTTATTATTTCCCAGTACTGTTTTGAAAGTGTAACATTATCAGTTTTGCTATTAGTTTTTTTCTAGCTTGTTTGATAAGCATTTTACACTTGTTACACTGCTTTTTTATTGTTCCCAGTTGACCCAACTTTTTGTCTTATTTGCTTTTTTCCATTATCTGTCTTTGATATGAATAATCTTCCTTAGAAATTCATTAATCCAGGTTAGGTGTTTGTTCCTTAGTTTATAGGTTTTCTGAGGTGCATACTTATTACTAATTTGTAAAAAGGTATTGGTAAAATCCTCAACCCCCATGTTTATGTCATGGACTAAGTTCCTAATAAAATGTTTTGGGTACTAGTAAGCATAGTCCCTTCTAGTAATGAGTTTCCCTTCAGCTCTACTTGTCTGTGATGGTACATGATACAGGACTTTGGCCCCTAAATTTTGGGGAATGCCTCACAACATTCTTTCCCAAATCCTCTGGAAAAGAACATCAGATACAATACACTACCTTGACTTTGTATACAGCCTTTTCTTATGATTTGGTCCACAATCTGCCGAACATTTAAAATCTCGAGTTATTTTTCCAGTTTCCTGCCACTAGGTTTACCCCAGGTGGCGTTGAAGTCACCAACCAGAGTTAAGGACAATACTAGTGTTAGTCACTTCATAAAGTGACGTATTTCAGTTTTTGTCATATCAGGGCCCATTTTTCTATGTCTCTGAATGCACGCCATTAAAAATACAAAAAAATTACAACTTTTTGAAATTAAATTTGGCTTCATGCCATCTTAAATGGCAATTCAATTAAGCAAGCTGTTAAGCATACCCCATTTCATTTATACATGTGTTAAACATAAAGGACCCTATGCACAGTGGGCTGCAAAATGTGGAATATCACACAGAATGGTGGAATTTCACCCATAAATGGTAGAATTTTGTGGCCAGAATTCTGCACTTTGACTCTGCAAAATATTTTACAAAATGCAGAAAATATTTCATGGTGCAGAGTTTGCCAACTTTGACCATATCTCATCTTTATTTGTCTGCTAGCCCTGCACTCCCACCCCCCATAAATGCATATTTATATGTAGTGAGTCATGGAAGCACATTGCCCTCCAGGAGCTGCGCTTCCATGTATAGGACAAGAGTGGTGAACTTATTAGCATAGCCATGCTAATAACACACCTCATGTGCCCAGTACAGAAAATGTTGAAATCCTGTCTGAAACATAATTCTCCACAACTACAACATCATTCCATACTGTAGGTGTGAAAAAAAATATATTTTGGCCAGGAAAAAAATGACAGTGCTATCATACTTGAGGTTTAGTAATAAGAACAGCCTGCTGAAATTTTGGAGTGAAGACATTTACAAATTCCACAGTTATTACTTTGCATAATGAAATTGCAGTAAATAGTCATATGCTTGCTATGTTTCCATATTTTGACACCAAGACCTGGATATTTAAAGGGTTTGCACATGGCACAACAGAGCTGTGCCAGAGCAACCCCGTACTGCATCCCAGTAGGATATTAAAAAGGCAGCCAGGTGCAGCACAAATCCTGATGCACTGGGGTGCAATGGTAATGTATGTGGAGCAAATGCAGGGGGCGTGCCCATGCATATGCAGCACATCCCAATATTCAGCCTGGGATGTGCGGCGCATATGCTGACACATCCCTGCATTGTGCCACATAGGGGGGTTCAAAGTTGAGCCTGTGAAAAGGAGGAACAAATCCTGGGCACCCACAGGTGGGCAGCTGTATTGCAGGGTGCAACGCAGCAGCCGCCAACTGTGGGTGACCACCCACCCACCCAGAACACCGTACATAAGCACCCTTATCGTCAAGTGGTGTTCCCCTTCCTCCTGTTGCCGTGATCACCGTTAACTCATAATCACTACATTCCCTGCTGGTCTAGTGGTAGCCCCCTCCCACCCATTGCTGCAATTGCCGTGAAATTGTAATTACCACCAGGGAATGTATTTACTGCATTTTACTGGCAATCGGGACTGGGGCGGGGGGTAACATTAGACTACCAGGGAATGTAGTAATAACAATTTCACAGTTATAGCAGTGATGGGAGGGAGGGGGTGCCACTAGACCACCAGGACATGTAGTGATTATGATTTAACGGCGATCGTGGCAACGGGAAGGAGGGGTGTACCACTAGACTACCAGGGATTGTGTTTTAAATAAAGAATACCCACAATCATGGCATCGGGGTTGGGAATGCCCCAGAGCCCCCTCAGTCCACACATCATGCTGTGCAGGGTGCCAGGACAGGTGCAATTCACCGGGCTGCCATACACAAAGCATGCAAATGGGGCCATAATGACATGCTAATGACCTCAGCTTCACCATGCATATCTTATGGCCTCATTTGCATGTCTTCTTCTGAATATCATGGGTACTGTGCCCAGTGCAACTGCATTTACACTGGCACTTTCCTGTGCTCCTGATCTGTGACTTGTGCCTGCACAGTACCACTGCGCCATACGCAGTCTGTGCCATATTCAATGGTGCTGCACCATGGTGCTTCACCATTGAATATCACCTGGTCCTGGCTCCCGGAGCATCCCAGATGCACTGCACCCACGCTTGCGCCATTGCCAGGTGCAGTCTGAATATCCAGGCCCCAATGTTTAAAATTTCCTTTTTATGTAAGTAAGTGAATCTTTATTTATATAGCACCTTTCCAAAACCAAGGTGCTTTACAGTTAAAATACAGTACACACAATTTAATTTATGCTAAAACACAACAATTACAGAAATTTTACTTATGGTAAATCTGGGAATGCTAGATTAAAGAGATATGTTTTAAACTCAGATTTAAATCTTTCGACAGTCAGGAATTTTTTTAACCAGTGATTTAAAGAATTCCACAGGGTAGGGGACAGAAAAAAAAGGTAAGGGCACCCAAGGTTTTTAAATGAACTCTGAGAATCTCTAGCAATACCTCTTTAGTGAGACTGGAGAAGGCAGAAGGGGCAGGAGGGAGTCAGTAGATCTTGCAGGTAGCTATGTTCCTGTTTGTGTAGGGCTTTGAAGGTCAGCAAGCCAACCTTAAAGGTAATCCACCACTGAACAGGCAGCCAGTGCTGTCTGCAGACCACAAGTGTAGTATGACTGGCCTAGATGTACCAGTAAAAAGCCTGGCTGCCACATTCTGCACCAGCTGGAAGTGGCAGATAACAACCCCAGGATGACCTAGGTACAGGCCATTGCAGTAGTCAAGGCGGGTGGTGATGAAGGCATGGACCAATGCTGGCAGGTCATCTGGATGAACCAGGTATTTCACCCCAGTGATATTTGTCAGATGGTGAAATGAGGATTTGACAATGGCCGACACCTGAGATTTCAGGGTCAGGTCATCGCCAAAAATAACATCCAGGATATGCACCTGGTCTGAGGTAATGGGCTGGACACCATTCAGCCATAAACCTGATGCCTGCCCAGACCCAAACTTGTCCCTGGATGACCCAGGTCCATCATCAACACTTCAGTGTTATCTGGATTTAGTCACAGCCAGCTGGTGCTCATCCAGTCCATGATCTCAGTGAGACAGTTATTAAACACAAATACTACATCATCCTGCCCAGGTAAAAAGTACATATACAGTTGAGTATCATCTGCATAGCAGTGAAACTCAATCTGTATCATCTGATGATATCTCCTAACAGCAGCATATACACTGCAAACAACATGCATGACAATATGGAGCCCTGTGGCACCCCACAGGGCAGGGGAAGTATGTCAGAAGAATAAATTCCAGTGACAACCTTCAGAGACCTGTCCACAAGGAAAGATTAAAACCATTCGAGGACTGTCCCCAACAATCCACAAAGAAGCCACAGGCACTTTAAAATCACACCATGGTCCACAGTGTTGAACACTGCTGAGAGATCAAGAAGGACCAAGATGGAATGAACTTTTTGATCTTTTGTTACTAGGAGGTCATTCAATACTCAGACAAGCGCAGTCTTGATGCTGTGTCACTTTCTAAATCCAGAAAGGAGAGCATCATTGAAATTGTGGGTCACAAGTTGATCATCCAGTTGCAATGCAACCACCTTCTCCATAACCTTACCCACAAAGACAGGTTAGAGACAAGCCTGTAGTTAGCTGGACAGTCTGGAACCAAGGACTTTTTTTTATTAGTGGTCATATGACTACCTCCTTAAAGGGATCAGGAAAGACCCCCCTCTCCAAGGAACTCCAGACAATTTTAGCTAGGATCGGGCAGATAACATCTACACAACCTACTAATAGGGGTGTAGGGCCCAGATCTAAACTGCAGCTGGTTGGACGCAAAGTCTGGACGATCCTCACAATGTTTATGAATTCCATCTGGATAAAGTCTGTCCAGAGATACTGGGTGCTCACCATCTCCCGACGATCTCCACAATCCTTCATAGGCAGAGCCAGGTTGATGCCAGACCCGATGCTTAGAAACTTATCTGCAAAGTATTGAGCAAACTGACTATCATTACACAAATCCCCTCCTGAATGGTGATTTTTGTAATGGACCATGAAAATACCTCTAGGGCAGGAGTTGCATGATGACAGTGATATCGTTCATGAGGTGGAGTCCACAAAAGTCTATGTTAATTTTTTTTTGTGAAAATATAAAAAAATATTCAGGGTTATATATAAAAGTAGAAACCCCATTTAAATAGATGGAAGCAAAGTGCAAAATAGGATTCTGGTTCACACAAAAATCCTTTATCGTGCTTCGCCAATGACCACAATAGTATAATCCTGTTTCACAAAAGGATCCTTTATGATACTTTCCCATTGTAGCCAATGGGAAAGCATGATAAAGGATCATTTTTTGAAACAGAATCATAAATCAAGCTAATCACATTCTAGCAAATTGGAAAGCACAGTAAAGCATCCTGCTTTTGCAATATAGGATCTTGTTGCATGGCAATCCATTAAAAGTAACCTTAAAAATGTCCCTGGTAGTCTAGTGGTCCCCTCCTCCCCAATGTCTGATGTCCATCCCTGGTAGTGTAGTGGTCCCTCCCACACCACCAGTTCTCCGATCACTGTAATGCTGCTACCATTTCTCCCTAGTAGTGTAGTGGTCTCTCCCCAAACTCACAGTTCTCCGATCGCCATCGTGGTAGTGTTGTGTGTCCCTGGTAGTCAAATGGTCCCTCCCCCCTTCTCCGATGCCAGATCCCCATCCCAGTATAAAAAAAAATAATTACCTGAAACTCTAGTGGTCCCTCCCCCTCCCTCATTTGCTCTCATTGTCCTGAAAGAAAAAAAAGATCCTTGTAGTTCAGTACTTCACCATCCCCCAATGCCTGATCCCCATCTGAGTATAAAAAAGGACATATTACTTTGTAGTGTAGTGGTCCCTCTCCAATCTTCCTTACTTGAAAACTTATATTCCTGGTGGTCTTGTGGTCCACCCACTCCCCATGCTCTTAGATAATGACTGTCTACCCTGCTCCCCATTCCTATTGTCAGTCTGAGACCAGCACAGCCCTTCTCTCACCTCCATGACTGGCCACTGACTGCACTTTGACTGAGTGCCACTGAAGACTCCGACAATGAATGAACAGTTACTGTATGCACTCATTTATAGCCACAGTGCATGGCGGCCGTCATTCAGAGTGCAGTCTGCAGCTAGTCATAGACATGGGAGGAGGGCTGTGCTGGTTGCAGACTGGGGATAGGGATGGAAGGAGCAGGGTGGTAAGTCACTACCTAAGAGGAAGGGGATGGACAGGCCACTAGACCACCAGGGGGCCACTTAAACCCTGGGAATATAAGTTTTCAGGACATGGGGATCATGGATGAGGGAGAGACCTGTACACTACAAAGTAATATATTTTTTTATATTGGGACGGGATCAGGCATTCGGAAGGGGGAGGGACTACTACACTACAAGGATATTTTTTTAAAGACAATGACAGTGGACATTGGGGGGGGGAACCACTAGACTACCAGGTATTTTTTTTAATACTGGGACAGAGATTGGACATTGGGGGAGGGGGACTACTACACCACAAGAATTTGTTATTTTAAGGAAAATGAGAATGGACATCAAAGAGTGGGGAGGGACCAGTAGACTACCAGGTTGTTGTTTTTTTTATACTGAGATGGGGATCAGGCATCGGGGAGAAACCACTAGACTACCAAGTACTTTTGTTTCACTACTGGTCTGGAGTATGGGGATTGGAGGGTGAGGGAGTCACTGGACACCAGTGAAAGATATGGGAGGCTAGGGGGTACCAGTAAAACCAACAGAGAAAAATTATAAAAATGAAGCATGGGGATCAGAGCTTGGGGAATGCCACTAGACACCAGGAAAAATGATGGCTAACAGCTGAAACTGCAGCGACAGCTGGACTCCCAGCTGTGGCTGCAGAAGTCAGGTAAATACTGCTGTTTTCATACAGAAAACACACAAAAAAAGGTCTGCTCACAAAGCTGGGCTCTGGGGATTTCAGGTGCTCAGAAAATATGTTTCTTGGCATAATTTAAACAAACATCAGAATGTAGTTAAGCAGGTCCTGTTTAGCTAGGTTCTGATATTTATTTTGTGTTATCTATTCATTTTAATGTGTTTTGTTACTTTTCTTTGTCTCTGTAACTGAAAAAATAAAATGTCCGAAACACAAAAAAGAATTTCCCACCTCTGACACAAGATAACCCTCTCTGCAAATAGGGATTCTGTACTGTGACAAGGAACCCATTTTCATGTGAGACATCTATTTTTTCCATAGTAAACAATGGGAAATTCAACATTTATTACCTGTAACTTCAGAACAGATTGATAGTTTTCCATCAAATCTTCAAAAGGCATATTTGTGAGACCAAGGCTTTCAGCCCAGAGTTTAAAGCAATTTGTGTGATACAGGTGGGCAAAAAACTGAAAAAAACACAAAATCTTCTTTATTTTCAACACTATATCTCAAAAACAACAAAAGCAATTCAAACAAAATTTACTACATTAACATACCTACCTCCAGCACTTCTACATCCCAAATGTCATGCAAATCCATTAAACCATTACAAAGTTACTAAGCTGCAAAAATTGGCCTTTGACATTAAGCACCCTCATCAACCCTAAATTAACTAGTACTACTGCACCAGTATAATGTATTCATTGCAAAACATTTTGTTAATGCATCAATTAGGGTGTGAACCATAGCCACAAAACGAGGGAAATGAGGCATTAGGGTTTCCAACCTTAACTTCCCACCCCCACCCCCAACCTGCAGAGACTGACAGGAGTGAGGGGTGTGCCTTGGGGTCACTGGCCATAAAGCTCACGCCATTCCACCTCCACCCTGTGAACACTGGCAGGTGTTGGGGTGTGACACAGGGTCTTCAGCCCTAACAACTCATTTCCCTCCTTTTGTGGCTATAGTTCTCACCTGAACTGATGCATTAACAAAGTTTTTTGCAATGAATTTCCTTTTTTTTCTGATAGCATACTTGTATTCTGTTCCCACCCTCCATAAGTGTCCTTAAGTCACAGTGGGAGCTCCCATGCTTCATGATTTTCCTTTTTTTTTTTATGTCCTGGCTCCCTTCCCCCACAGGAGGATCAGCCCCTGTCCTGCATGCAAACCTCCCCCCCATGGCCAGGCTTACACCCCTGGATGGGGCCACAGGGCATGGGCCTCCACCCACATTGTAGAATGATCTCAAACTCAGGCTAATCTCCTAGGATGGGACCATGAGAGAAGGATCCCCCCAGTGTACACTGATTGCAGTGGGAGAGGCGGCAGGCAGAATGGGAAACATATTTTTGTGGCTGCTGTGGAGATCCCTGCAGGGTGGGGATGTTTGTTTGTTTATTCAGGTAAAGCCATTGAGTATAAAACTCATTCACAATGGTGACCTTACAAAAAAGAAGGAAATAGATATACAACACACGTTAGTACAAATAAACACAGACATCATAAATAACAGTAATAACATTTACAGGGTTCCTGTGAAGAATATAAATATTTTCTTAATTGAGAAATAGGCAGAGACCTACCATGCCTTTGTTTATACTCAGGGGGAAGACCATTTCAATGTAATGGAATATATTTCTAAATAGATATTGGGAATGATTTATTTTAACTAAAGGTCCAACCATTTCTACTTCAGCTGATTTCCTCTGGAATGGTTCAACATTTCTGAAAGATATTCTGTCCCTTAAATGTTAAGGGACCATACCCAACCCGCATTTGTTAGCAAATAGCTGTTTATGTATTTTTCTTCTCCTACTTAAAGATGTCCATCCTAATCTCTCATATAATTCACAATGGTGAGTAAGTTTAAGGCATTTAAGTACTAATCTTGCTAAATGATTTACAAGAACATCTAATTTAGATAATCGATCATTAGTAGCTCCAGCACAGAGAACATCCCCATAATCTATCAATGGCAAAATTTTCATCTTAATAACAGAGTTTAAAGTTTCTGGTTCAAAGCAGTTCTTATTGCTATAAAAAACACACACACACATATATTAACCTGGGAAATTAAATTATCAACATGTATATTACCTGACTCAGATTTATCCAACCAAAATCCCATATATTTGTACTGATTAACTATTTCCAAACCCATCCCCTTACTATCAACAATTTCAGGTCCAAATCTTCTTTTAATTTGATGGAAGATCCTAACAACATACATTTAGTTTTGGATGAGTTGAGTTTTAACTTGGAATTAACAAAATACATTTCTATACTATCAAAACTTTCCTGGAGCACATGTTGGATTTCTGGGACTGTTGCACACAAGTGGTACAAAACGGTGTTGTCGGCATACTGGTGGTAGCGAGATGCCCCCACATGAGAACCAAGATCTTTTAAGTAAACTAAAAATAAAAGGGGACCTAAAATGGATCCCTGGGGTACCCCTCTCCTTACCACCTGTGATGCTGACACAAGGCCATTAACAGCTGTGACGTGATATCTCTCTGTAAGGTAGGAATTGAACCAATCCAAAGTTAGATGGCTCATCCCCACCTCAGATAGTCTCAAAAGTAGCTGTTGATGGTCCACTGTGTCGAAGGCCTTGGAGAGATCCACTAAAATAGTACCAGTGTAACATTGGGCTTCAATTGAAGTGCCAGTCTCATCCAAGACCTCCAACACAGCCATATCAGTCCCATGATATTTCCAAAAACCGGACTAGTACTGATCCAGTAAGTTTTTACCTTCCAAGTACTCCATTATCTGTTTAGCCAACAACTTTTCCATCAGTTTACTGAACAATGGCAATAAAGAAATAGGCCTGTTGTTGGATAGGTGGCCAGGGTTGCCACCCCTTAAAAATAGGGACAACCTTCGCAGATTTCCAACCACCTGGTACACAGCCATCCCTGAAAGAGCGATTAAACAAAAGTTAAAGGGTCCGAAATAGGAGTAGCTGCGTACTTCAGCATCCTTGGTGATAGACCATCTGGACCACAACCCCCATTTACCCTTGACTGCAGTAATATTTCCTGCACTTCACCACAGGTAATGACATCAAAAGCAAATTTGGGTGCCCCAGAGGAATAAGAATCCAAAGGATTATATAAGGGTTCATTTGGGCTGTCAAACAATTTACCAGAATCAACAAAATAATCATTGAAACTGTCAGCTAAAGACAACTCTTTCTCAAAGTTTCTTCCCCAGACAGATGAATAGAAGTTTTTAAATTAGACTGCTCCTTTAGGTCCTTAATTAAGCTCCAAAATTTTCCGGGTTTGCCCACTGATTCCAAAGTCCTGGCTTTAAAGTATTTATTTTTTGTCTTCCGTAAATGAGACACATATACATTTCTTAGCTTCCTATAATTTTGCTAATCATTTGCCTTCCCAGAAGCTCTTGCATTTTTCCATGCTTTATTTTTATCATGCTTCAGTTTAAAAAGTTTGGTTGTATACCACAGAGCAGAATTTGCTTTTATTTTCCTAGTTATCTCAGGCATGTGTTTATTACACACCTGAAGAAACTTTGAGACAAAGTAGTCCCAAACCATATTTAAATCAGGAATTAAATCTAAACAATCCCAATTAACACTGTCAAGATCTTCTAGAAAGGCAAAACAATCACACTTTTTATAGAACCTATTCCTCAATAGCCAAAGTGGACCTTTCACCTTAACATTTCCTTTAATACAGTAAATAATATTGTGATCACTTAACATATCCACATCAATCCCAAAAGAAATAGAGTTAAAAGGGCAATTAGTAAATATTACACCAATCAGGGAAGATTCACTAGGCTTATGAATGTTAATTTGTGTGGGATCAGTTATTAATTGAGACAACCCAAGCCTAATGTCATATTCCTATTTTTTTGAGATTTAGCTGAGTGCAACCAGTCTGCATTTAAGTCCCCAAGTATTAACATCTCATGCGACAAAGTGAATGGAGCCAAAGCATCATACAAAGAATCAAAAACCTGTACAGGTTTACTGGGAGGGGGGGTCGATACCCCCCCCCCAAGCACCATAAATGGCTTCCCTTTTCCAATTTTTAAATTCCAAGGCCAGATATTCACAGTTTGCAGTATCCTAATTGAAATATAACAGGGTAAGGAACATTTTCCAAATAGTAAACCATAATCCCAACCCCCTTATTCCTATCAGCTTTTTAAAGTTATAGCCCTGGATTTCCAAATCTATATCTTCATGAGGCTTTCCTAACAAGTTTCTGTGAAGACCATTATCATGGGCAAGTAGTCTAATGTAAAATCCCTTATTAAGTCCAAATTAGAAATAATGCTCCTTACATTACAGTGTAGAATTAACTGACCTTTATAAATTCTAAGACCTTCTGATAAAGGACCAGGATTCAGAGCAACATTGCCACATTGAAATAATATTAAGAAAATGCAAATCTTAGTCAGTATAGACTTCTTCAGAGCTTTAGGTATTAATGGAGTCCATACCTCCTTAGTTTCTCTGCCTAACCATATTCCCAAACCAACCCCTTTACAACAATTTCTCATCAGTAACAAAATTTGAATTAAACACAATTTGTTAGAACATTCCAACCCATGTTGAAAGTATCACAGTTTAGGCAAATCCGTACACACCTGAGTACCAGCTCAGAATGTGCAGTGATGGCCAGCATCTGCCTAACCCCGTTATGTGAAGCACTGGTAGTGGTGGTATCCCCAGCCTCTGCCAGAGGTCCGCAGAGCACTGGACACTCTCCCCCCTTCCCTGGAGAAGGAGAGCAGAGCTTTGCATGCTTAGTCCTTCTCCCCCCCAGCTGACTCCTGAGTCTGTCTCTGCACCTGGGATGATGGTGCCTCAAGAGGACACCTTACCACTGCACTGGTGGGCCAGTTACAATTTTCCTTATTTTTCTGTAGGAGTGAAGGGGCTTTTGGACCCTGCACATTCACCCCTCCATGGACACATGACAAAATTATCAGCATAGCCATCTTATTACCCTCACACATGTACCTGGTAGAAATCCGTGCTAAAAGACAGTTCTGCTCAAGCACAAAGCCATTCTGAGGCAGAGCTGCAAAAACACATTTTGACCAGGATTTGAAAAATGACACCTATGACATAAATGAGGTCGGGTAATGATATGTTGAAAATCATAAGGTGGGGTCCCAAAAAGCCCATGTTGAAAATTTGGTGCAAAAATTCCAAACAATGGCAATGATATCAGCATAAGTTCAAAACGCCTTTGAAATATATTATACAGCACTTACCTTGATTCTTCAGTTTGAAGTTGAGCTTTGAAGAGTGCAGATGTGCCCCAGTCAACAACGGATGCCAGCAGATGACCTCCAGAGGTAAGTATGGGGTAAGGAGTGGAGAGGGGAGGTGGGTGCACAGAAGGAGGGTCAGGATCAGGGAGGTGGATGTTTGAGATGATGAGGGACCATTTTATTTTTTCAGGGGAAAAAAAGACATCAGGTGATGGTTTTCTTCTTTACAGGGAAGTATTAAGACTTAGGGGACACAGCAAGTGGGCTCTCCAGTGTTCTCTGTTAGGGTGGTGTCTTCTACTGCCAATATGGGGATTCTTTTCCCCCAACATCAGCAAAGATAATGAGTGAAGGGACTGTGGCAACGATGGCATCTGACACCAGGAGTGGGCATCCAGGTGTCAGATTATCTTAATAAACAAATATTATTTGGGTGCACTGGGAGTGGGCTCCCCAGTGTCACACACTGATGGGAGAGGGTCTTGCAGTGCTGACATGGGGATTGGGCTGCCTGATGTTGCCTATGAAATAATAAACAGAGGGACTTCAGGGAGCGGATATCTGACACCAGGGGTGGGCATCTTGGTGTCAGATTAAATAAACAAGGCAAAGTGGGGTACCACTACAGACCAGGGAGAGGGGAACAGTGAACCATGATGGGTGGGTGGGAGAGTCCACTAGACACCAGAGAAACAGCGGGAGACACGACAAAGTGAAGCTGGCAGCACAAGCTGAAGCTTCGGCTGCACAAGTCAAGAAAATAGCACTCTTCTCATATAGAGAGCAGGGCAGATGTGGTCCTCTCGTTAACCTCTGCATGCAAGATTCCATGTGCACACAAAAGGAGTTCCTGGGCAGTATTTTAAAAAAGCATTAGACTGTAGCTAAACAAGCCCTGCTCAGCTAAGTTCTGATGTTTATTTTTTTTATAAAATATTTATTTCTATGCATATTTTTTAATATTTCTATCTGTCCCTAAGTCTAAAAGAAGATGGTGGACACAGCAGAACTCTACGATTAGAGCAGGCTCTATGTGTTTGTCAATATGAAAATTCTTTGTCCTGCAATCACATAAATATTTTCATGTGGCACATTCAAGCTTTTCCCATAAGAAATATGGGAAAAGACAGCCTGCCAGTGCAGTGACAAGGCATCCATCTGTGGTGCTGACATCAAGGGTTTGAGGATGGACTCAGGTATCGGAGAGCCTGCAAGGGGAGAAAGGCTGAGCATCCCAGGGAATGCTCTCCTTTTCCTGGGGGAAGGGGTATGAATGTCCAGTGCAATGCAGACCTCTGGTGGAGGCTGACGGTCCTGTAGTGGATGACATCACATAGCAGGGAGTGGAAGCTGGCGTCATTGCAGTCCTCACCCCCAGGGAAAAATAGCTGCAAAAAATGCTGCCCACTAATGATGCCCCCCCACTTCTGCCACTGCTTCCACTCAAACCATGGTCTGCGAGGGGGTGGTCTCACTCCTGTGACCCCACCATGGGAGGAAGCCTGGGCTAGAGACCTGTGTTTCCTGGAGTGGCACCCACCCAGCGACTCCACCCAGGAAGGTAAGTCTGGGGATGGGGGGGTAGCAAGCAGAATGGGTAACAGAACCACTGTAGGAGGGGGAAGATGCTTGCACAATCAGAAAAAAAAGAAAATAATGGGGAAATTAAAAATGCAATAACTTTGGAATGGATTAATATTTTTTCACCCAACCTGCAAAATACACATCTATGTGGCAAAGGCTTTCTACCCTGAAAAGTTCAGACCCAATTTTACAGTAGGTAGAAAATGATATACTAGGTGGGCAAAGTGGTCCTTATCTACTGTCAAATTTTATGTTTCTGTGCTTCTATATTGAAATCACCGCACTGGTTCCAGAAGAGCAGGCCCCTTGCATATAGAAAACCTGTTAAGAGACAGAGGATCCTCAGGGCACTTTTATTCTGCAGAAAGAAGTACTGCTGCACTTTTCATATCATAGATTTTGTGGTATCTGTGCTTCTGCACCCAGAAGTCAGTGTGTATGTTTTACACCTGTAGCTGCAGAAACACAGGCCTATCAAATATGTATATATTATATGGTGCCGGTGGCTACATCAACTACATAAAGGTTGATAGTACCACTTTGCCCACCTAGTCTGCCATTTTCCTACCTACTGTAACACCACAGACCCTACGTGATCTCTGGGTCCCCCCATTCCCCCCATTCCTTACCACTGAAGCTCCCTTATGCCTACTCCATGCATTTTTGAATCCTGTTACCATTTTTGACCCCACCACCTATGCTGGGAGGATGTTACAGGCATCAACCAGTATTGTGGATTTCTATCTGCAGTGACAACCATTGTATGTTTTTTGTCTTACTTGATGATGGCTGTTTGTGGTTGCTTGCGTGATCTTGTTATTTTGTTGCTTGGGGGATGGAAATCAGGAGTTAGAGTTTATTTGCCTGAGAGAGAACAGGACCCAAAGAGCCATGTAGTCGCATCCCTCCATAGATGCATATATATATATATATATATATATATATATATATATATATATATATGTAGCTGTGGAAGGTCCCTGCACTTTCATGTATTGGGCAACAGTGACCAGATTGTCAGCATAGACATCTTATTACCACACTTCATGTACCTGGTACTGAAAATGCAAGCTGCGAAACTGTAGTGTTAGTAAACTGAGAGCTGGCAGTCCACCAAATCTCTCTTTTGAAATCCTGCATAATTTGTTCCCCTGGCAAACTGCTCTTTGGCCCTTGGTAGGTATCCACAGTCTCACAATGTAAGTAACTTCTATTTAAGATGTAACAATTCCACTGCTGTTCATTTGTCTAGACTGCCTTGAAAACTAGGTGACTCATCAAAATGAGGCTATCCTGGCATGCAAAAAAAGAAAATCTAACTAAAATGCCAGTGTACTGTATTGGCATCAGTGGATCCAGCAAGGTTGCACATACAGGGGAAAAATTAACTATTTCTTCCCTCAGTCTGCCTCCCTATTTGTACAGCCAATGCAATTGCCCTCCTTGTCCACCTGATTTACTCTTTTCAAATACTTGAAGGTCTCAGTCATGTTACCTCTCTCATCTCTCCTTCAGGGAGTAAATGTTCAGGACCTTCAACCTCTCATCATGTGTTCTACACTGCTGACCCATGATCATCTTGGTTGCCCTCCTTTTGACTGCCTCTAGCGAGTTAATATAATTTTTAAGTTATAGGCCCCTGTACTGCACACTTCAACTCAGTCCACCTCTTGGTTAAACAAATGAAATAAATAAAAAAAAAAGATTATCCATATTCAGTCTGTTGAGGTACCCTTGGTTACTTGGTAATCTAGGACGAAAGAAGGGCAAGGCCCATTGTGTTTAGAGATGCAACAAATTTAAAATCTGCCGGCGCAGTGGCCACTTCACCTTGACACTTCGCTACGCGGAGTGCCCCATAGGAAAGGCTCACTTCGCCATGTTATTATTACTTTGCATTGTTATTCCACCTTAAATGCGAAGTAAGGTGGAGTGACAACAAAACTGGCAGGATCCCACCCACACAGTCACCAGAATGAATGTGCATCCCCAAAGTGCTACTGTCTTGTGTCCAGAAAACTCCTCAGTGCTGACAATAAAAGGTGTCTGATTTAATGGCACACATCGCACACACACAAAACTTTTAGTAATATAACCAAATGTTTTAAACAGATAAATTGTACATTGCTGCTCCACAACAATCAGCAAAAGTATGTCAAGAATTACTGAAAATATTACTGTGTGTACATAACACAGTTATACAAGAAAAATATAACCAAAACAGAAAGACTGCATTTTTCTCCCAGTTAATCTGCCTTCACCACAAATACGCCTCTCCCCAAAGCACACTTCACAGTACACAGACTGACTGTTCTAAATTAACATTCAAAATCCACACACAACAATAAACACTCGATGATATGTGCACAGAAGGGTTTCCTACAATCGATGTACTAAATTTTTAGCAAAAAATATTACTCAAAAAGGTATTTTAAACAGCTTTTAGAGGTTTTGGATTGCAGGGCTCTGAAAGCAAACTGTCTCCAGCTACCACTGCACACACACTACCCAAGCTAGAACTGAGGCTGTGCCAAACAATCTAGAGCCCATGTGACCTGCAATCCCATGAATAACTGCATAATTTAATTTGGAGCTCAATTACAGGGTGAAGTGAGGTGAATTACATTGATTTCAATGTACTTTGCCTTAAAATTGGTGGAGAAGTAGTTTGGGGAAGGTGGAATAATGCAAAGTCATTGGTTTCAATGGATTTCGCATTCCTCATTATGAAGCGAAGTACTCCGTTTCACATTGTGGAGTTCTCTGCAGATTCCATGTTACTCAGTGAATCACTTCATGGAGCAAATTGGGGCCACTTTGCCCACCACTACTTACAGTACTGTAACTCACATGCTGTACGGGAAGGAACACTAATGCCTATGGCTGTACTTCCCCAATGGACTGTAGCACAAAACTCCAAGACTTAAAAATGCTTATTAATGAGAACAATGGTGGAGTGGTGAAGCCTGGAGAGATACTACAAAACATGCTTACAATACATCCAAGAAACTAGTAAAAAAATGAATGTTGTGATTCGTGACATGATCATGAATCTTGATTTGTGACTGCATTTGTAACTGTGATGATGAAGAACGTGATTCGGTGTTGATGGCGTGAGATAACCAATATGAAAACTGCATTTGGAATGCAAATGCCTATGGCTGTACTTCCCCGATGAGCTGTAGCACAAACTCCCCAACTTAAAAATGCTTATTAATGAGAACAATGGTGGAGTAGTAAAGCCTGGAGACATACTACAAAACATGCTTACAATACATCCAAGTAACTAGTAAAAAAATGAATGTGATTCATGACGTGATCGTGAATTGTGATTTGTGACTGCATTTGTAACCATAGCGATGAAGAATGTGATTCGATGTCAACAGTGCGCGCTAAACAATATGGAACTGTACTGGGAATGCGAATGCCTACAGCTGTACTTCCCTGATGAGCTGTAGTACAAACTCCCTGACTTAAAAATGTTCATTAATGAGTACAATGGCGGGGCAGTGATGAAGCCTGGAGAGATACTACAAAACATGCTTACAATACATCCAAGTAACTAGTCAAAAAACTAGTGTTGTGATTCGTGACGTGATCGTGAATCGTGATTTGTGACGGCATTTGTGACCATAATGATGAAGAATGTGATTTGTATCACGAGTGACTCATGATGCTGGTCCTGACTTAAAAACGCGTATTAATGAGTACAATGTTCATGCAGAATTATGCACCATACTGGTCCAGTACTCTGGAGGGAAGCCAAAGAAACAACTGTGACTTAAGTTATAGATGGAGATTGTGCCCTAAAGAGATGCAAATGCACAGAAAGATTAAGATTGCTCTGCACACTGAAGAGATGCAGATGCAAAGGCACAGCATCTAACCAGTGCTCACCATCAGAAATTCAAATCTGGAAAAGAATACCTTTGCTGGTTGGGGTGGGCTGCGGGGGCAGTGTACTGCACTGCTGCAGTAATAGTCACTAGTACTAGTACCAATAAAGATTCCACAAAGAAGTACAAAAATCATACAGCTGCAGTGAATAGCAGGTTCACATTGCTGAAATTATTATGTGGCACAATAAAAAGTGTCTGATTTGATGACACGTGTCACACACATACTCTCACACACACTAAGTAATGCATAGCAAATAGAAAACTTCAGTAATATAACTACATATTTTAAACAAACTAAAATTAAGAACTGCTGCACCACAACAATCAGCAAAAAAATGGCAAGAATTATTGAAAATATTACTGTGTGTACATTAACACAGTTATACAAGAAAAATATCATCAAAACAGGAAGCGCTGTCTTTTTCTCCAAGTTAATCTACATACACCACAGATACATCCCTCCCCCAAAGTACACTTCCACTGTCTCTCAGTACACAGACTGAATGTTGTACATTAACATTCAAAATACACACACAAACAATAAATGCTTGATGATAAGAGCACAGGAGGGTTTTCTATAATCGATGAACTAAAGTTTCTGCGAAACAAATGACCCAAAAAGGCTTTTTTAACATCTTTTAGAAGGTTTGAATTGCAGAGAGCTCCCAGAGCAGATTGTCTCCTACAGCTTCCTACACACACTACCCCAAACTAAGGCTGTGCAGAACAATCTAGCACCCATGCGACCTGAAATCCTATGAATCACTGCAAAATTCACCTTTGGAGCTTAAAAACAAGGTGATGTGAGGCAAAGTAGATTGTTTTCAATGTACTTCACCTTAAGAATTGGTGGAGTAGTGGTTTGGGAAGGCGGAGCAATGCAAAGTCATTGTTTTCAATGGACTTCGCGTTATAAAGGGGTCCACATCTCGTTGCAGAGCACTCCACGAATTCGCCTTCACTACATAAATCACTTCGCAGAGCGAATTGGAGCCACTTTGCCCACCACTAATCATGACTGTCCCTCACTATGAATTAAGACATTATTCCAAGATGAGATTAACTGCAAACCAGTTATCAAAGTCCTTTTTAAATTAACTGAACATTTTGAGGTTCATCAGTTCTTGTGGGAGCTGGTTCCAGTATCTAGGTGGCCTTATTATGAAATTGTTTATTCTTTTATTACTCTTAGCCGTGCATACTTCCAGTTGTTTATGCACTATTTTATGTGTAGCATAAGATATTCCACACTGTTGTACTAGGTTAGGGGGATTTAAATATTTTAAAAAGGAACAGGATTTCTCCTCTACAATGTCTTTGCTGTAAAGAATGGAGGTCTGTGGCTTGGAGTATCTCCGTGTATGTTTTTGCAGATAAATACAGTACGATCCTTGCTGCATGTCTCTGAATGTGCCCCAACCTCACTATGTCCATATTAAGATAGGGGCTACAAAAGGAGGAACCATAGTCGGAGTATGGTCTGACGTGAGAGCTGTATAAGGGTATTATGCCTTCTTCTCTTTTTGAATGAATGAATAGTTTATTTGTTCGACCATAAGAGGTCATTACAAACATGATACATTAAAAATGCAATATTAAATACAAATTTGTTACTAAATAAAAAAATAATAACAAACCAAACAATAATAATATAAATCCACTAATTTACCTGCAGAAATTACTGCAACTGTATAGAATACCTGTTCATAATTATATTACCAAAAATAGCAATTCATTGTTCTTTTTTGACATCATAAGTTTAAATATAAAAACCCTGGTAATAAATCCTAATGAAGGGTATGCACCCATCCAGATTTTTTTCTTATAAATGCTCGGTACAATTAGTAAGCCTATATTCACACGTCTGCTTCAGTTTAACCCACAGAGAGAGTTGTTCTAAGCTTAGGGATTATACCAACCCTTACTCAGTGCATACAGTAAAAGAAATTCCTCTGCACGTACATATAATACTATTCTACAATCAGCTTTTATTTACTTTTTCAAAGTATACCATGTCCAAGAATACTTAGCACAATACCTAACTCCCTTTGTGGGGGAGTTTAGGATATGCCATAAAAGGTTACCTCCCTGGTCCATTTATTCCTCTAACAGTGTAGACCAATTAGACCAACCTATTAGACTCTCCTGAGCAGTCTTCCCAGGGAGGCTTCCTATTAGGTCATTAAAGGTCCTAACACCCCACCTTTGGAGATTAGGACACTGAGTAACCCAAGGCTACCTAGACATAAGACTACTGAGGTCCTGCCCTGGTATGCACAATTCAGCTCAAGTATAAGGTTCTCCCTCAAAATTTCTATATTGACAGATCACAAACAGCAGTCTACAGTGTCCAGCAAAGTATTCCCATCTCTGCCCTAAGCAAAGCCTAATTATGCAATGGCAAGAAAGAATCATGGACTCTGATTGGTCAGTGTAAAAATTAAAAAAACATAGAGAGGGACAGATATATAACAGTGACCCAGTACCATTACAAAATAAGTATGAAGTATTAGACCGTGATGATCATGAGCCCCCCACTGCTAGACAAGTCATGCACATTGCTCAATAATAATCAAACACAAGTGATTACTAATAGACCAAATGAAGCTACTCTTAGTAGGCCATTCAGTAGTAAAATTAAAAAACGGTGTCAACAGAGGTACAGAATTCAAGTACTGGGAAAACTCAGCCCAGGTCTCCACTTTTATCAACTAAAAGAGGTTTTTGTTATAGGTGATTCCATTATCTACCATATTGATAGGGTAGTGTGTAACACAGACAAAGAATCTCTCACTTGCTCAAGTTTTAGGGACATTGAAATATCACAGTAAACTACAACGGCCAAATACATACTTTTCAATGCAGGGGATAACCCATAGTTATTATTCATGCTGGTACCAGTGACATAAACTGCACACATTTTGATCAATTAAAACAAGACTTTGTGGCACTTAACAATGTGCTAGTAGACAGAGGATGATCTGTTTTCTTCTCAGAAATCCTTCCAGTACCCTGAGCTTCCCACTCTATTTGAGTCAAAATCAAGGAGGGGTGGGGGTGGCCCTTTATGTTAGGATGACATACCATCCCATTTATGTAACTATACAACAAGCACCAAAAGTATATTGGCCAATATTCAGTTTGAAGGCTAGCCATTATTAACTAATAATGTATGGTAAGTGCCTATTAACCACCATAATCAGCAGTCACACAGCTTTGTTATGCACTGTTTAGAATTTTAAAAGTTGTTAACCACACTTCAGAACTTCCAAACAGTGGCATAGCAAAAAAGAATGTACCAGAGTTCTATAATTCTCACACATAGAATGCAAATAGTGTTTATTTGACCATACACTATAAGAGATGATGGCTGGGGATCAGGTGACAACCACGCTGTAATCACCTCTCGTGGTTGCTAGGGCTAAAGTAAACCTCTCGAGCTGCAATCTTGAGGTTTACCATGTTGCCCTAACAAACACTCGAGATAATTACAGCATGGTTATCACCCAATCCCCAGCCATTATCCTCTATTCAGTACATGCTGCAGGCCCCCATCTGTTGACCTACAGTACACTACCACACTATCCAATGATATGTCTCATTTAGCCAACTCATGTGACATTATAATCTTTGAGGACTTTAATATGCCCTAAATCAATTGGGATACAATTTCTGGCACTATCAACCATGAGAAATATATTGTTTTCTCACTAATTGACATGGGACTTGAACAAATAATAACAAAACCTACTAGAGGTAGCAATATTCTAGACATTCTTATTACTAACATCTCAAATAAATAACCAAAGTCAGTGTACTGTATATGATCCACTTGGTAATAGTGACCATTTCTCCATTCTGTTTGAAATAACTCACAAACATCATCCTCCTAAAAATCAAGCTATATTTAAGAATTATTACAAAGCAAACTATAAGCAAATCACTGATAGTCTAAACAACATTGACTGGAATACAACTCTTATTCCCTTATCGCTTGAAGATGCACCGAATTATCTCAAATCTAATATTTGACATCTTGAAAAGTTATTTGTCCCTGTCAAAACAAGATACAATAAAAAAGGTAAAATCTATATTTGGTTTAATAAATCTATTAAAACCCAAATTAAAAAAAAGGAGAAATGTTTTTCTTGTTTGAAAACAAGGGATAATAGTAATAAAGGGAATACTTTGCATAAATATAAACTAGCAGTTCAAAAACTCAGACAGGTAATTAAACACTCTAAACATAACCTGGAGTTTAAAATTGCCCACAATAAGGACTGCCATAAATCTTTATTTTCATATTTCAACAGCAAAAAAGGTAATGATAAACATATTGGCCCCTTTATTGTGAATAACTGTACTATTACATCAGAGATAGATACGGTGAGCACCTTTAATGACTACAGTATTTTTGCTCAGTGTATTCCACTAAAGAATCCCATTAACTCACTAATTCTGTTGCACATTTTACACTATATATAAGTTCTTTAACAGATACCATCCAAGACTTAAAAACTCTTAAAATTCAATCAAATCCAGGCCCTGATGATATCAGCCCTAGTTTGGTTAAAGAAACTTCTGAAGCTATAGCAACCCCACTGACAATCATCTTTAATAAATCCTTATCACAAGGAGTGGTTCCACATGACTGGTTAAAAGCCACAGTCATTTCAATTTTTAAATGGGGCTCCCAATCTAATACTGCAAATTATCATCCTATCAGTTTGACTTCGGTCATTTGTAAGCTCATGGAAAAAATAATAAAACTTTTATTAGAAAAGGAAATGGAACTACTTGGCATTACAGATTTGTCCCAGCATGGTTTTAAACACTGTTACTCATGTACCTCTATTCTAATCTAATCACTTTTTATACAGTAATCATATAAGCAAAGGTCTTAATTCACAAATTCCTATGGATGTTATCTTGTTGGATTACAGTAGAGTGTTTGATAAAGTTTCAATTGGCAAACTATCAATAGACTTAATTTGCAAGGCTTTTCACCTCACTTAGTGCATTGGATAAACAGTTGGCTAACAAATACATCACAGCAGGTTAAAATCCATGGAACACAGTCAGATATTGGACTTGTGAGTAGTGGTGCCCCTCAGAGATTGGTCCTCAGCCTTACACTGTTTAATCTATTTATCAATGACATGTAGCTTGGTCACATCAATTTTTGTATCAAAGTTTGCTGATGACACTAAGTTGGGGGGGCAGTGGACAATATTAAAAACTTGAGCACCCTGGCAATGGACCTTCTAGTTATTGAACAGTAGGCTGTTGCTAATGGCATGTTATTTAACATTAATAAATGCAATGCCCCACATTTTGGAAAACACAATCCTAAATCAACATACACTTTAAACAATATCCATCTGAAGTCCTCAGAATATGAAAGAGACCTGGGCATTATCATCAACAACAAACTCTCCTTTTCTGAACATTGTACCAAAATAGCCATATGGTCAAATGGGTTATTAAAATGCATTAACTGCACTTTTACCTCAAAAAACAGAAGCCATTGGCACACAGGAGTGGGGGCAGGGCAGCAAGATGGCCGTAATGCTGCTTCACTCCTTGCCAACATCTGACATCATTGAGAATTTCTGTGATCCATTGTTGAAATAGCTGATGTTTTATATATGGTGAAATAACCTTTATTTAAATTGCTTTTTTATACTAAAGCTGCTATTTGCTTGGATATTCTGTTTAAGATTATTTTAAGAGTGTTGCAGCGTGGTGTTGGCCAGGTATACCACTGGCTTTGTTGTGCCGTTTGTAAGCTGAAGGTGTGGGGATCCGCTGCTTGTGGGGTATTGTTACTGATGCCAGCCTACAACCAGAGATATAGCTGGAATTAGGTGCCAGATAAGAAATGAAAATTATGGAGGCTGGAAAAAGCCTTGATAAGGTTGACAGAGACCAGGCACTACAAGTGTCGAAATGCTTTAAACAAGTTCAGAAAAGGTATGCCAGCAGCACCTAAGGGCAAGGGACTTAATACTAAATGAAAGAAAAAGTTATTACACTCAGGAGAGTGATGTTTTTCTGTTTTCTCTGCACATGCCTGAATGTTTGAAGTTTGCAATGTAGTGGGAGCAGTGTTTGTACTTGTTGGGATCTTTCAATGAGATCTTCTACAAGAGAGTAATTGACCACCGGATTTCATGCCGAGACAGTAGGAGCATAATTCTGCTTGCTCTGTTTGCTTCATTAACCTTGAGTGAGGCGGTATGTTCAGTAGGCCACCTGGACATTAGTCACAATGGTGATTTGATAAAGGCTATTAGCTGTATGACATACAGATTTTACAGTTTTATTCTTCTATGACTTTTACGTTTTTATTTTTCTGTGATTTTTCTGTGATTAAACTGTGCCCCTCCAAAAAGGAGAACTTGTGGTTAGAGGCTGCAATACTGGATTCGAACTCGAACTTCTTAGTTGCCTTGGGATTAGGTATTGAATTTGGCAACAAGCATGAGTCGAAAACAAATAGGGACACAATAGTTGTGAAATCTGATTTTTTTTTTGATACAGTATAAGGACATTTTTTTTAAATTTTGAACTTTATATGGAATCATTTTTCTGATTGATACGATGACCAGCATCGTATCAATTAACTCCTACAAAACACTAGCTATCACTAAATTAAAAGACATATGTAGGTGCTACTAGGCCCCTAACACCAAGTCAACTTCCTAGGTACCAACTGGCCCTCTACTTATTAAGCTGAAACTTGTTGCAAAATTTAGGGCAAGGTTAAAGCTGGAATGTACTGCTTATGTAGCATGAAGACTTCTACTGTGTATACCTCTTGTATTATATATTTTTTTCTTCTTCTACATTTTATATCTCCTGCCTATGTAATTGCGAACTGTATGTATATGTGCCTCAGGACCTCCTTGTGAATGAGCTTGCTCAACGGAGTCTGTCCTGCAATAAACTTGAACTTGAACTTGATTAAAGATAGCAAGGATATTAGTGAATAATGGTAAATCACTGTATTAGCAGCCTATAATTACAGGATTAAGCCTATTAAAATATATTAGACTATATTAAGCTTAAATCTTTTAGCAATTAACTGGGCTATCTGGATAATAATTGTGGATGCAGGGTAGTTGGTGGATCTGAATACCAATATGCTGTAAGGTTGTTTCCTTAGGGATGATTTGAACGAACCAGGGATATATTTAAGCAAATGCAGGCCGCACCTGAAAATAGGCACTTGGCTGTCTAGTGTGCTTACCCCGTTAACAAAAGCAAATAAATAGAATAAGGCAAGACAAGATGTGTGTTATCGTGTATTAACATCACTCTTGGGATGGATTGCAGCACTAGGCGAGTGATGTTATTACACAATAACACACACCATGGAGTGCCTTATTGCAATTGTACAATGGCTCGATGTTATACAAAATAAAAATAAGTTTTAAATGTTTTTAGTAGATTTTTAGTGAGGCAGTATATCTTTGTTTCTTAAGATAAAAGCAGTGGCTAAATATCATCCATGACAATGATATTATTGTGTAATAACATCACTATCTCAGACCGTCTCAGGCATCCTGCACATGTGCATGAGATGCATGAACAAAGATCTCGCGCATGTGCAACAGCGTGATGTTTGTACGCATGCGTGGGATTCCAGCTGTAATATTAAAATCAAAATTAAACACCTCTCAGTGCTCGTTTTTTAGGCGGTCATACCAGCAGCACTTTATTAAAACACAAGGGACTGGCTCAGTGTACAGTTAGAGTATGTATCTGGAAAAAACACATTTCGGGACAGCGCAGGTGCAGACGCCTGTTCCAGACCTCCTTGTACTTTCGGGATGCGGGTGAGTGGCTGTCGGACCAAGCGTCCAAATATTTAAGCAAAATTTCAGAAAAATACTAAAAAGGCTGCAATTCTGTATACATAGAGGAGTTCTAGAGCACATGTGTGGCAGATATGTGCCAAGAGGCACACTGCTTGCATTTTTTAAAACATGAAGGGTAAAGCTGACAGTGCCCCTTTAAGGAGCTGCACAAAGGGTCTCAACCTCTTTTTCTGCTGCTTAAAGTTCCTAAAAACTTCACATCTGTAAGCAGCACATCAGATCGTCAGTTGTTATTTAGTAGTAAATTCTAAAGACATTGAGACCAGTGCTACATCGGAAAATAAAAATAATAATTGTTTGGATCAGCTTGGGGGCCTTGATTTATCGTAAGAATGGGATCAGAAGGCTAGGTGAGTAAAAGGGCCAGAGGGTCTATGGTGTTTCTTTTATGCATTCTCCAGTTGTTTCACTAGCTACTGTTTTTCTTCGTTACTCCCGTTTTATAGAGTTGTGATTGGTAGAGCAGACCCATGAACGCTTTGGTTGCTTTAGAGCAGTCGCCTTGCATGTATGGTCACCTATTAGAGAGAGCAGTCCATTTGAGCAGTGGTTGCTCTGAGAAGGGAAAGAAATAGAAACTTTACAATGCGAGTTGTAGGCAGGGTTAGAGGGAGAGGTGCACGGCGAATTTCGGCAAGCAAGTTGGCATTGTGCAGGGGGAGCATATGAAAGTCCGGAAGGGCCTTGCAGTCATGTGGCAGTAAGGGAAAGAGTGATGTGTAACTCCTGTGTATGGGGAGGCAAGGGAACAAGGCATAGGAGAGGTAGGAGGGTGGCAAGCCCACAGATCATAACTCTCATCGGTTTTAACTTTCACCATGTGTCCAGGCAACCAGAAGCAGTGCACCAGAGTCCCAGGGTGTCGACTTAAGATAAGCAAACAGTTTTTTTGTCTAGATGGTTTGGGGTTACACATGCAATTAGAGGTACAGAGGGGCATGATGGGAGCCTGAGGGTGATCCATTCAGTTAAAAGGGTTTAAAAAAAAAAGGTGCCATTCAGGCACACTAGCAGAGATAAGATGGAAATGGCCAAAGAGGGCCAATACTTGACAAATGAAACGAGGCATTGGGGGAAAGGGCATGAGCAGAAAAGCAGTGACCACGTGGCGTTTAGAGGAGAGCATCTGTGAGGCCTACATTTCCAGTAGGCAGTGGACCAGTAGTATTGTTTGGGCCCAGTGGGTTATCAAGGGCAGCAGATGAAAGTGAAGCAAAATAAAAAAAGTTTTATTGTTATTTGTTGCTGAACACATTCTTACTGAATTATGTGGAAGGGAAGGAGCAGGGGTTTAGTTGGCTAGAAGCTAGAGGCTCAAGTGCTAGAAAGTGAGCAATCGATCACGCTGCTGAGAGCAGTGGATTTACTGCAGGTGAGACTCATCCACACGGTTTACTTCCTTGCAGCTAGTGTGGGGAGAAAACACGGCAGTGAGTCTATGAACCGTGGCCACAAGATGGATACAGGGAATGGCTGACTTAGGGGACAGTCCAGTTAGATGAAGGGGGGGTTACAAAAGGCCGATGGAGTGATAGTGGGATGGAATAGGGAAAATAGGACAACAACGAGGAGGCCTACAGTGGGGGGTATTGGGAGGCGTGCAGCTGGGACTGGGGCAAAGAACAGCAGGGTAATAGGAATTAAAGGAGCACAAAAGACAGCTGGGGCTACAAGACAGTGGTGAAGAAAAGAAACCCCACTGGGCAAAGGCAAGGCGTAAAGAGTGGAGGCTGGTGGGGGCAGTCTACATAAAGAAAAAAAGAATAGAAAGGAGAGGGGAAGGGAAGCAAGACGGCCCACTAATTGCAGCCTGTGGTGCATAGCTGTGGGAAGAAGAGGGCCATCCAGCAAGGGCTCATGTACCAGATAGGCCCAGCCCTGTGGGATGGGAGTGGAAGCAGCGTATCAAAAGGCACTCCCGAAGTAGGAGATTTGGACATAAGGTTAGGTGCATGGTCCAACATTGACATGAGAAGGTGAGCCGGGTGGGGTGGACAGGGCCTGACCAGTGACGAGAGTGGTGAAGAAGCAGGAAAGAGTGGAAAGGAGAAAAACATGAGCAGTGGTGAATGCTGACTTTGTTGTCTGTGTTTCTCACAGTAAGAATTGTTTCAGGCAGATAACGGAATGGCACCCAAGAAAAACAGACAGTCCAAGGAGGATGCCTATCATGCCACTTTGAACTTGACAGCTGAAGCCAACAGGGTATGGGAGCTGATGGGGGGGGCAACCGGACAGACAAGGGGAAAAATGGGAGGTGGATGGGCAGGAGAAAGGAAAGGCAGGGAAACGGTAGTAAGCTCAGCCCAAGAGTCCCAGGTGGCCTGTCAGGCCAGCCACCCTGAACAGGGTGGGTCTTGCAACATCACCCCAAGTGCCCAGTCCATGGCCAGAATCCCTCCTGGTTCCAGCTCCAACTCCAGAAGTGCCTCTAGCTGCACTACCTCCACCAAGTCCAGCATTGCCCAATCACCCAAGGCCCAGCATGCCGGAGGTGCATATCCCAGAACCAGCTCCACACCCAGATCTTGACCCCCAAACAGGTAAAAATGGGGTGAATGGAGGGGGCAGCATTAAGGAATACATAGAACAAATGATTGCAGCTATAGATGCAGAAGGCTTAGGCCAATTTGAGAAGGCTTTAAGCAACATAAAAAACAGAAAAGGTTCCCAAGGGGGAGAGGGATAAAAAGATGCCATCATAGTGGGTGGAACAGGGACAAGATAGATGGGGCCCCAGGGATGAGGATAGGAGAACATGCGCCACTGAGTACAAAATAAAACAATTGAAAGGTGAATATGTAGACATATTTGCCTTAGTGAGCAGAGAAGCAGTCATGAAATACGATGAGGAAGAGAGTATAAGAAAGAGTGAGATGGCAGTGGCAGTGGTGCTACTGGGGAAAAAGGAAGAGGACAAATTCACAAAAGGTAAGACATGGGATAGTTGGTTCACTGGTGTCACCACACATTAGGGTAATAGCAATGGAGAGGAAACCAGAGTTGGGGATACCTTTAATCACTTATTCTCTAATCATCCACAGGGCAAAAACCAAAGGTGGGTTTGGGTGGTTATATTATGATGAGTTTTTTAGACAATGAATGGCTTCATACGGTGATGTGAGGTGGGACACAAAACAATTAGCTCTCTGGACAGATTATGTTACTGACCAATCCACTATGGATTGGGATGGAGAAAGGAAACCTACCCTGACACAAAAGTGCTGCTGGGCCTACAATAGGGCATTTTGCACATGGCGACAATGTAGATTTTGGCAAGCATGCTCTAAATGTGGGGGTTATCACTCGGCAGCGAAGTGTCAGACCAATTGGTCTAATGGGAAGCAGTCTGGAAGGAGTCAGGGGTTTGCAGAGCAGAATTTTTGATGGGGCCAAACGATTCTGTATCCCCCTCCCCCGGGTCGTACCTGAAAATAGGCAGGATTTGTCTAGTGCACTTACCCGGTCAACAAAAGCTAAATAAATAAATTCCCAGGGCACAGGCATGAAATAGGGGATTTAGGGGGAAGGGATTTAAAGGGAGGGGTTTCAGACTTTCTGTGGGAGGAGAATGGGAGAGCATTGTGGGATATGCCAATGGGGGACTGACTATAAGAATGGAAAATTTTTCGCACATGTTACAGTCATACCCCGATAAAAGAGCAAGGGATAGTTTAATAGTGGGCTTTTGACAGAGTTTCAGTTTACAATATCAAGGCCAGAGAAGTGAAGGATTTAGGGTCTGTAAAAGGGAAGGAGGACATCTTCCAGAAGAAAATCCTGAAGGAAAGGGATGCAGGGAAGGTGACTGGTCCTTTCAGGTTTCCACCATTATACAATTTAGGGATTTCCCCCTTGGGACTGGTCCCAAAAAAGCCACCAGGGAGTACAGGGTCATTCACCACCTGTCCTATCCAGAGCATGAATCTGTGAATGATTATATGCCAGAAGGGAACAGCAAGGCACATTACAAGACCCTTGAAGTGGTGGTACAGATCATCACAGCAATCCCCGAGGTTCTGATGTCAAAAATGGACATTGAATCTGCATTCCAGTTATTAGTGGTCAGCCTGGCAGATTGGGACCTGCTGGGATTTAAGATGGATGAATAATACTATTTTGATAAAGACATGCCAAAGGGGTGCTCGATGGCCTGTGCCACCTTTGAGCTGTTCAGTACCTACTTCCAAAGGATTTTCCAACACGAAACAGACCAGAAGTCTATCATATAATACCTGGATGACTTCTTACTGATAGGCAATGGACAAGAAGAGACAAGAAAAATGTTAGCAGAGTTTCAGCTGTTATGCCAGGACCTAGGAGTACCACTGGACTGGACAAACCTGAGGAGCCTAGTAGAGTTATTGAATTTGTAGGCATTGGGATAGACATACGGCAAGATGTTTTACAGACTTGGGGCTTGATATTCAAAAGTTTGTCCCGGTGCTAAATTAACACCGCCCTGCATACTAAATTATCCCAGAACAAATAGCCTGCTATATTCAGAAGGATAACCCCAGTGCAAAACCAGCTGAATATAGTGTGCTAATGAAGCCGGGCAAACTGTTCTGCAGGTGTGATGCTAAAAGAGCCCCGTAAGTAAGACAGCATTTAATATAGCAAATAGGACAGCTTTGAAAAATAGCAAGCAGTCAGGCAGTACAAACACCCACAGAAGCAGAGTGCAGAGGGGAGCCTGCTGTGGCCTGTAGCATATACAAAGACTTACAGATCAGAATGTGACCCCAAGAGTAGACAGCAAGAAAAACGTAGATCATGGCATGCACACCAAGCCACGGCAATGACCTGTAACATCGCAGGACCCAAGAATGGAATCAAAATGCAAAACCCTGGAAAAACCCCATGCACTCAAGAATGACACTGGACACAGAGATGCCAAGAATGTTGAGTGTAATATTGGAAAAACAGGCAATAACAATAAGAACAACATGAAAAAACAAAACTCAGAACTAGAAATACAAACATAACACATACAAAGACTACAGCTAACACTATTCAACAGTACAACTACTACAGACAACAATAATTACTACCACTACTACTGCTACTAGAACTACAAACAAAAACCAAAAGAATTGCCCTATGGCAGGTGTAAAATGTCCCAGTCCATGAAGGGGGGGGCAAGAAAAGGAACAGGGGAATAGAATTTAGGGCTGCCCATGCTGCTGCTGCTCCTGCTGCTGCATGAAGTCTGGCAGACTGGCCTCCAGGATGGCAGCCACCCTCATGAGCTCGGCAATCATTACCACCTGCTGCTCAATCAGGGTGTGTTGCTGACAGACCACCCAGTGCAGAATATTGTCCCTCCCCTCAGACTGTTTAGGCTGAGTGCCCCAAAGCAAGCTCTGACGTTGACCTAGGGAAGCGAGAAGAACCATGTCAGCACAGCATGCCAACAAGGAAGTACAATGCACACCCCAGGCAGATGGCCCAGGGGTGGACAGCATGTCCCAACAACCATGACCATGTGGCAATACAATGGAGAACTGCACTTACAATTCAACACGTGCCTGTATGCTGTAGCATGACAACACACGCCCCACCGACCCAACCAAAGTACACAGAAAGGCATGGAAGGCCAATGGCAACACCATGAGCCAGAGCACTCTGCACAGCCCAGTGGAGCACACAGTGACACATTTCAACCACACAGGCAACCCCCAAGGTGACCAGGACTGTGGCCTAGGGCCCAAAATAAGCCATGGATCAACACACTGGTTGGGACATGCTGCCCAAAGGAATAGTGCAATGAATCTTACAGCACAGCACAACCACCACAGGAATGGCCATAGCCACACCACTGTACAATGGAATCCAGCTTGTACTGGAGAGCTGCAGGCCATGTAGTGGGCCTCCCACCCACAACAACAGCATAACAATGGCAACAGTACACAATGTGGGTGTGCAATGCACAGACTACCTCATGTAATGAAGGGACACAGTCCAGAGCTCCCCCTGACAGGACAGCAGTAATCCAACCACCCATGCCAGGCACAGTGCAACACAGGCTGGCACAGTACCACAGCCCCATACATTGCCCCCCAGCAGGAGAGCAGTACACCATCTGCCCATCCAGAGCCATAGTACCCCATGCCAGTACAGTAGCCCAGCCCCATCCAAGTGGCACAACACAGTGTACCATGTACACAGCTGTGTGCACTCCAAGGCCACAGCTGCAAAACATGGATAAACTACCCACTGCACATACAGGAAAGTTGTGTGACTAACCATGATACTTATGCAACATGCCCTGTTGCCTATCACTGCTCTCCACAGCTCATTGGGGCATGGCTGGCATCCTCCACCTGTCTTCTCAGCTCCTGGCCCCAGCCACTGTCCCAGATCCTGCTGCTGCGTTCTGCAGGGTGAAGAAGGCACATCACTGTAACTTCCGGTGGTAGTGTCACAGGAAGCCCCACCAATGCCCATGGTATGTAGTGGTGTCCAAAACTATGGCCCCCCCACCACATGTCACATGGCACAGACCGTGCCAGTGTGTTCCCCCCACAGAGCAACATGCAGACACACTGTGGTACGCGAGACATGCACAACCATGGACATAAGGATGGTCAAAGCAACCATACTTTGCTGTGTAAACACCATGCATGCCAACCATGGCTGCATGGAAATGGGGATGCACAGTGTGGGCAATTGCAGAAAACCAAGGGCAGAACACAGAGCAGTGACATGCAGATGGAATGGGACACATACACATGCACAGACACAGACGTAAATACCCACACAGACACATGGACAGACAGACAGACAGACACAAACATGCACACCCACAGGTGACATGCATAACTGTGGCACTGCAATAAACTTACCTGACACAGGCACAGTCCCATCCCTGACCATGCGCTTAAAGTACTTCAGCTGGTAGGGCTGCCTCTGCTTAAGGTCGATGAACCAATGGTGGCACTGTTTCCCATCCCTGTCTATCCCAGTCTGTCTGGTCAGGTGATGGCCATTGGATGTCCAGAGCTGTCTACGGGGCCTGTCTCCCTCCATGACCTCCCCAAACAGTTGCCTGTCATGCTGCAGGACCAACCCAACCAGGTTGGCAGTTTCCACATCCCCCATCTCTGGTCCCTCTGGAAAACTGCCCTCACCCTACTGCTTGATGCCATGATCACCATGGAAAAAGACAATAACAGAAATGCTGCAATTAGGAGAAAAGGGTAGCTCCCCATCACACCTGCCACACCCTGCTCTACTTTCCTACCAAGTGCTGTGTGTTTACTCTTGCACAGCACTGACCACATTCAAGGCTGCGCAATCATATTAGCACCATGCTACCCAGAAGCACATGTACTGTGGATGTGCGCCCCCCACTGTGACCCCAGTGAAAGGATGCATTTGTGTGCATGTGCAAATACACCACTCAATGACCCTGTAGTGCAATGCTACTGCAGTAGCGTTGCACAAATGACAGTCATGTTTGTCTGGTGCTAGCCATTTGCCCGTCACTAACTGTTTTGCCCGGTGCTAAAGTTTGCTATATTCAGAAGCTGTATGTAAATGCATGCTAATGAGGATACTTGGGTAGTCACTGGGTTGGGCAATATAACAAATTACCATATTATTACAGCCTCATTTGCATGGATGACTAGGTGGATTCCCAGCTGGACTACTTAAGGGTAAATAGTGCTCCAACTCTGTAGCTGACAACTACTGTACTGCTGTGGAGGAAGTTGTGTGACATAAATTGCAGGATGTCCCAGGAGCTACAACATGCTGAAGCAGGTCAGTAACAGTAACAGAGCATGATTCAGCCTGGAGTATCCACACAATGGACAGATGGGTAGTTGGATACATGCATGGGAATGTTGTGACATGTTGTGATGTCAGAGGGACATCGTATACACTGCATTGTAGGCCGACATGTTGCAGGCCTGCAGAAAGGCCCACACTGACACAGTGTTTAGTGTACACATGGGGCAGATATGCAGTCATTGTGTGTGTCCCTATTACACCACACAGTGGGACATGGATGCCTGCATGTTGCCAATATCTCTGCCACAACAGGGTGTGGGGTGGCAGAGGAGGGCCATCAGTCATGCTGCATCACATGCATTCCCACTGCAGTGCACGGGATGTCACCTTGGTGGTCAGGCAGAGCATGGTGAGAACGGTGCAGCTGATCACAGTGTGCAAGCAGTGTCCCTACTGGTTTTGGGGAGGGCAGTGCTGGCTCAAAGTCCCTTTCTGATAACAAAATCTGCTCATAATGTCTCATGCTATTGCTAACGCCCTTAATAATGGTGAGAAACTGCTACCACCTAAAGAAAATACTGGACCACCCACGTACACTTACTTTTGGTGTTCTTGCCACTGTCTATACTATTCTGTTTCTGTATATCTGTGAGGTTCATAAACTTCATCCGTGCCCTTTTAATGTTTCCAATCATATGTACCCCGGCCTCAAATGACAACATTCTAGTTCTTCTAATATGCCGCCCCCCACCCCATCCCATCCCTTCACAGCTCGCAGATCTCATGCTTCACATCACATTTGCATCTTCAAAATTACAGTGAGGATTACGTCTCTTGTGAATCTGCTAATAGAGAGAAAAGAAGAAAATGTAGAGGACCACAATTGGTGTCTTGGTCACCCATCATACGTCACCAGCACCTTTTGGGTTATGTAGCTGCCTCACTTCTTTGACTCGCTCAGAGCTGTCATTCATTGAGAATGTATCACTGCTCATCTGTAGTGTTTACTCTTTCCTTGTTCTGTGAGTAACTTTACAGAATATTATTGTTATGATTTTTATTATTTTAATTTGGCAAGGTTTCTTCTCTAACGCACCTGTTCCAATGCTGAACCATTGATCCAAAGGAGACAACTATTAGTGTTTCTGACTGGTTTCATCTATTAAACATTAGTCAGTGGCAATCATTTTATTTATTTTAATTGATAGTTTATTGACAGTTTACTAAGGGAACAAAGTTGTCGAAGTAGGGAGTACGTCTGTATCAAGAGTACCCAGACTGCAACGGCAGTATAGTGCCAAATCAGATAATTAACACCCCCCCCCAGTGGAGCTGTAATGTTTCCTTTTGCATATTGCGCACATTTATAGCCCTGAAATTTACGGCTGTCCCATGCCTCTGCTGTATGGAAGAGAGTACAAGGATTAACCAAAAAAAAATGAGTCAAGTTTACAAGTGATGGTTTTTAGTCCCTAATTTTATGGAGAAATATAGGCGCGAATAACTAATTGTTTTTTTCTCCCTTATTCTCTTTCAGATAAAGCGTCCTGGAGTCAGAAGGACTGTGTGTCACAGTCCCAGACCTCAGTGGTGACAGTGTCCCAAGGAGATCCGGTGATCCTAACAGCCACCTAAGAGACAACTAGCTCAAATCCGTATCTCTTCTGGTACCCGGCAGTATCCCGGATGGGCACCAGAATATCTGCTCCATCCAAAACTGCTATTTTAGCCCACCCTAGTCATTGGTGCCTCTTTCATCATGTAAGCTATTTAACTTAACAGTATGTGCCACGATACCATTCTTATTCAGCCTTTAGGTCAATACTGTTTCCCACTTATTAATTTGTATTCGTCTGCACGTCCCTAGTTTTTGCCTGTGTTCTCCCGTGTACCCTTTCCCGGTCACAAAAGAAAATGAGCCTTATGGTTCGGAGTGCCTTTCAAGGTCACCAATTTCTAAATACTGAAAATAAAATACATCTAGTTATGCATTTGTTCATTTAAATGCTTCATCGGGACACGGAAATCTAATATCTCATTTACCACAGTGTCTTGGGGAGGGACAATGAAGGACAACAAATATATGTATCATATAAGCAGCTGGTAAGTGCATCAGTTGGTATTTAAAATGGCTGACAATTTGTCTTAGAAAATGTCTACAGTCTGATTCACAGTATCTAGAGTATAGCATGCTTTTCTTTCCAAGATGATCTTTCTCAATGTAGGCAAATTATTATTTTTTTTTCTGTTTTATCATGTTTGCTATTTAGAGAACCACGGTCACCTGTTCAGCATATTTGACCACAGAATATTTAGCATTGAGATTCAAAGCGTTAAAGCCAGAAGAATGATTAGCAGCCCGCCCCTTGACCGAGAGAATGACAAAACATTCATAGTGTGGGACTGTTGTAATTTACATTCAGACACAACAAATCCAAAGCTCCCCTGTGGAATGGGACTAGGATGCACCAAGCACACGGCTTTTGGGTGTTAATGACAGAAATGCAAGGATTTTAGTTTTTATAGCAACTTTCATATGAATCTATCCCAAAGTGCTTTATAATTCAGGAGATTGGAGATAACGCTGCCATTTTCAGCCCACCTGGACACTGAAGGAGTACAGAGATATAGCTATGATAGTTTATAGCAAGAATAATTGAATTGTTCAGAGTCAGACAATGACTGATGGTAGTGGGACTCAAACTTTTAACGTCTGTTCATAACTCAATGCTCTATTTACCAGGATAAACTGACCAGAAGTGCTATCAGAATCCTAATGTCTATGTAATGTTGAGAACAGCTTAAATATTAATATTCAATAAAAAGAAACTTGTTTCTTGGGCTGGGGGGAGATATTCTCATAGCCCTAGTAGTTTAAATCATTAGTCCATTTTTATGGCAAAATCTGTGACAATATGACAGTGCCCCTACTGGTTTTGGGGAGGGCAGTGCTGGCTCAAAGTCCCTTTCTGATAACAAAATCTGCTCATAATGACTCATGCTATTGCTAACGCCCTTAATGATGGGGAGAAACCGCTACCACCTAAAGAAAATACTGGACCACCCACGTACACTTACTTTTGGTGTTCTTGCCACTGTCTATAGTATTCTGTTTCTGTACATCTGTGAGGTTCATGGGGGCCAGATATTCAAAAGGGTTGAGCCATGCGCAATAGGGTTGCCCCCTGCACAAGTCTGAAATTGCTCCATTCTGCGATATTCAGCAGGAGGCAGTTGTGCCACTGAAAACATGCTGAGCAACAGCGCAATGCAAATGAATGCATGCTGAACTGGAGGGGGAGGAACCATGCATAAACTGCACAGCCCGATATTCAGCCAGGCTGTGCAGAGTTGTGCAGGCGCAACCCCCAACCTGTGCCTGCACAACTTTGAGCCAAAAAAGGATCAAGTTGAGGGCCACCCACAGGTGAGCTGCTGCAATGCAGGGCGCAACACAGCAGCTGCCACCTGTGGCTGGCCCTCAACCCACTCCCTGTGCCCCCCCTGCAGCCCGATCATGGGCAAAAGTGTATAAATCCCCACCACCACCCCCCACTGGCCCGATCGTGGGCATAGCTAAATCCCTCCCTCACCAGCCTGATCGCAGGCAGCAATGTCTCTCCCGAACACATCCCTGGTGGTCCAGTGGACCAATAATCCCGATCAGCGGGATGGGTTGTAAACCCCCACCTCCCAAATATATCCCTGGTGGTCCAGTGGACTGATAATCCCGATCGTGGGATGGGTTGTAAACACCCCCAACACATCCTTGGTGACCTAGTGTCCCCACCCCACCCACCCACGAAGCCCACCACCCGCTCCCCGCGGCCGGTGGCGGCAGCATCCCACCGCCTGCTGCCCTGCCGCCCACCGACGACTGTCGGTGGGGCTGCACACCATTGGTGCAGAGCAAGAGCCAATGGGCGTGCAGCCCATACCGACACTGAACAGTCAGATTTGTGAATGAATGTATTCATTCACAAAACTGAACTGTCTTGTACAGATATGGGCTGCATGCCTGTGGCTCTTGCTCACCAACGGCGATGCAGCCGGGGCACTCAATCGGCGGCGGCGTGCGGCAGGTGGGATGCTGCGCCCACCCGGCTGCGGGCTGGTGGTGAAAGGTGGGGGGAGAGAACTGCGATGTGTTGGTGGTACAGCTCAGCCCGCGGTGCATACCACCAGCCGAGGTGGAGGTTAACTCCATCCAGATAAAGTGCTCACTGGACCCTCAGAGACTCTCTTGGAGGTAGAGGTTTAACTCATCCATGATCGGGATTGTGGTCCACTGGACCACCAGGGATATATTCGGGAGGTGGGGGGGACACTTTGCTGCCTGCGATCAGGCTGGTGGGCGTGGTGGTGGGGATTTTACACTCTTTTGCCCATGATCGGGCTGCAGGGGGCATCGGTCCCCGATGGCTGCTGCCTAGCAGGGTGCCAGGCGGAAGTCCTCGGGGATCGGCGCACCTGCATGCTAATGGCATGCAAATGGGGCCATAATCAGATGCAAATGGCCCCCCCCGCGCCCTGCATGCATTATGGCCTCATTTGCATGTCACCTTTTGAATATTGGGATTTTGTGCATGGCGCAATGGTACTTGTGCCACCGCAAGTTGAATGCTCCACTCTGACCATTTGTGGCGGTGCAAGTTCCACTGCACCATGCAAAGTGGCTGTGGCTGGGGGGTGATATTCAAAGGAGTTGCTCAAGGGCGCAACTCCTGTGAATATCGCTCTGGACACACCCCTGCACATCTATTTTGTGCTGCGCAAGGGCTTGCTCCACAAAATAGTGCAGTTTGAATATCTGGCCCCTACACTTCGTCCGTGCCCTTTTAATGTTTCCAATCACATGTACCCCGGCCCCAAACGGCAACAGTCTAGTTCTTCTAATATGCCGCCCACCCCACCCCATCCCATCCCTTCACAGCTCGCAGATCTCATGCTTCACATCACATTTGCATCTTCAAAATTACAGTGAGAATTATGTCTCTTGTGAATCTGCTAATAGAGAGAAAAGAAGAAAATGTAGAGGACCACAATTGGTGTCTTGGTCACCCATCATACGTCACCAGCACCTTTTGGGTTATGTAGCTGCCTCACTTCTTTGACTCGCTCAGAGCTGTCATTCATCGAGAATGTATCGCTGCTCATCTGTAGTGTTTACTCTTTCCTTGTTCTGTGAGTAGCTTTACAGAATATTATTGTTATGATTTTTATTATTTTAATTTGGCAAGGTTTCTTCTCTAATGCACCTATTCCAATACTGAACCATTGATCCAAAGGAGACAACTATTAGTATTTCTGACTGGTTTCATCTATTAAACATCAGTCAGTGGCAATCATTTTATTTATTTTAATTGATATTTTATTGACAGTTTACTAAGGGAACAAAGTTGTTGAAGTAGGAGTACGTCTGTATCAAGAGTACCCAGACTGCAACGGCAGTATAGTGCCAAACCAGATAATTAACACCCCCCCAGTGGAGCTGTAACATTTCCTTTTGCATATTGCGCACGTTTATAGCCCTGAAATTTACGACTGTCCCATGCCTCTGCTGTATGGAAGAGAGTACAAGGATTAACCCAAAAACAAATTAGTCAAGTTTACAAGCGATATTTTTTAGTCCCTAATTTTATGGAGAAATACAGGTGCGAATAACTAATTGTTTTTTTCTCCCTTATTCTCTTTCAGATAATGCGTCCTGGAGTCAGAAGGACTGTGAGTCACAGTCCCGGACCTCAGTGGTGACAGTGTCCCAAGGAGATCCGGTGATCCTAACAGCCACCTAAGAGACAACTAGCTCGAATCCGTATCTCTTTTGGTACCAGCAGTATCCCGGACGGGCACCGGAATATCTGCTCCATGCAGATACTTTAGGCAATATATCTGGGAAGGAAGGTGAACAAAAGTCCCGATTCAATATGACTCTGAATAAAGAGCAGAAATCCACCCAGTTCATCATCTTGAAAGCTGAAGTGTCGGACTCGGCCGTATATTTTTGTACTTTGAGTGACACAGTGGCGATCAGCTGCCATGAAGACGCACAAAAACCCAAGCTCCTCCTCAGTGTGTGGAACCCACCATCCAACTCCCTACTCCACCATATAGAATCCTTATCTAAATAAACAGTTTGTGAGCTTACTGGCCAGTATTAGAATAACTTGCATCTGCAATTGCGTTTCCTTTTCCTCTCTTTAAGAATTACTGTTATTTTGGGCATAGTGTCACAAAGTAGTGTCGCAATTTTCGAAAGCTTTCGCAAAAATTTGTGACACTTTCATGAGTGCGACATTACTTTGCAAAAGTACTTTTTCCAGAAATCTGAAAAACATATTTCTGGGGTGTTTTACTCCAAAATAAAGACATGGCTAGCATCCTCAGGGCCCAACTAGGTGAATACAAAAATAATTAGGTTGCTAGAGGATCTCAATTTTAAATGCCAAGCATTTTTCTGATCACTAACTGAAAACAAGATGGCAGATTTGTGACAGTAACAGGGCCATTTACGACAGTAAAAAGTGCATTTGTGACACTGTCGAACTTTTTGTTAACTTTTCCCATTGACTTATAATGGGAAATTGTTTTTTGAATAACTTTTGAACCGTTTAATATTTTTTCACCAAATCTTCGAAAGGCACATTGGGAACCCTGGCCACATGTTCTGTGAAGATTTTGGGCAGGTCGTACAAACTGTGCGACCTGTAGGCGTGACAGCAGAATTCCTGAAAAAGCGTAAATGCACGCGCAGATCACGCTTAATAACTCCGCAGCCGTATATCTGACCGGTACAAAACTTGGTAGATCCTAGGGCCTATGGTTCTTGATCATGTATTCCAAATTTCAGGTAAATACATCAAACGGTTGCAAAGTTATTAAGGTGCAAAGTTTGGGGTTTAGCATGTAAATGGCTCCTCAACCCTAGCTATGGTAGCACTACCGTGCTACCATAATATATATTCAATGTTAGGTTTGAAACCCCCTTTGCACCCCTCCAACCCACCCCCAACTGGAATCGGGGTGTGCATTGGGGTCATCGGCCCTAAGTGTCACCCCATCACATGTGGAAAGAAGCTGAGGAATAGGAGAATGGGGGGGTGGGCTGGAGGGGTGCAAAAGGGGTTTCAACCCTAACATCGAATTTCCTCGCTTTTGTCGCTGGGGAACAACCCTAACTGATGCATTAAACAGAGTTTTTTGCCTCTAATTTGTCTTCTTTTTGAGAATGATAATGAGAAATAGTGAATGTAATGCAGCGGCGGGAGCACGGGGGTGACGTCTTGTCGCATTATAACATTGTGCCCACAAATGCAAATCGTAATGCACATGATGATGCAAAGTGAAACAGAAAGAGGAACAGTACTGTAGACAGAAATGTTAAAAACAACAGAAACGCAACCGCAAATGAAAACGCAAAGGGTAACGCACATGGTGGCGTAAACGTGAACGGTAAGTGAAACGTGTATGGAACCACAAGCAGAAATGGTAATAGTAAGAGTAATGTAAGCGCACAGGCTGATTTTCCCCAAAAGCTGTATAGAGAAAGACAGTGAGTAGAAAGAATGTATGCAAAATAATGACTCTCGGAACACAAAAATCAGTAGTTGTAATAGTAAATTGCTTATATCTCAGTAACCGTATGACATAGAAAAAAAATTTAAAAGTCATATGTATTATCACTTTCCTGGCTAGTTATATGGGGCTAAAATGTTTTGACAAAAACTCCGTATCTCACACCATTTTCAAGATACAGGCCCTCAAAGGCGTGGCGAACACTGTAATGTTATCCTCTGGGAAAAAAACAGAAGTTTGGACTGCCATAACTTTTGAACAGTTTAATATTTTTTTGTGAAATCTTTGAAAGGCACATTGGGGGCCACAGCTGCACATTCCCTGAAGATTTCGGGCTGGTCGCACAAACCGTGCACCTGTAGGGGCGACCGTAGAATTCCAGAAAAAGCGTAAACGTGCACGCAGATCACGCTTAATAACTCTGTAGCTGTGTATACAACCAGTACAAAACTTGGCAAATCCCAAGGCCTATGGTTCTTGATCGTGTATTCCAAATTTCAGCCAAATCTATCAAACGGTTGCAAAGTTATTAAGGCACAAAATTTTGGGTTTAACATGTAAATGGCTTCTCAACCCTAACTATGGTAGCACTACCGTGCTACATAATATATATATATATATATATATACATATATATATATATATATATACACATATATATATATATACATACATATATATATATATATGGCAATAACTCCATTTAATGTATCAGTTAGGGTTGTTCCACAGCAACAAAAGTGAGAAAATTCAGTGTTAGGGTTGAAAGCCCCCCTTGGACCCCCCCAGCCCAGCCTCCAAATGGCATTTGGGTGCGCATTGGGGTCATTGGTCCTAACTCTTACCCCATTCTACAATGCCTCTGCTTTTTTACACATGTGATGGGGTGAGAGTTAGGGCTGACAAACCCAATGTGCACCTCAGTGCCAGTTGGGGGGTGGGCTGAGGGGATCCAAGGGGGGCTTTCAACCCTAACACTGAATTTCCATGCTGTTGTTGCTGTGGAACAACCCTAACTGATGCATGAAACAGATTTTTTTGCCTCTATTATACATATATATGTATATTCATGTCAAAAAAACTTTGTTTAATGCATCAATTAGGGTTGTTCCACAGTGACAAAGTGAGGAAATTCGATGTTAGGGTTGAAAGCCTCCCCTTGCACCCCCCACCCCCCAACTGGCATGGGGGTGCGCATTGGGGTGGTCAGCCCTAACTCTCACCTCATTCCATGTGTAAACAAGCTGAGGTGGTGAAGTATAGGAGAATGGGGTGAGAGTTAGGACCGATGACCTCAACGCACATCCCAATGCCGGTTGGGTGCGCGGGGTGTAGGGGTGCAACGGGAGCTTTCAACCCTAACATCGAAGTTCCTTGCTTTTGTCGCTGTGAAACAACCCTAACTGATGCATTAAACTGAGTTTTTTGCCATGAATTTCCCTTCTTTTTGAGAATGAGGACTATAAATAGTGAATAGAATGCCATGGTGGGAGTGCCACATGATTTTTTATGCCATAGTAACAGTAAGCGCAACTCAAACGCAAGCACAAATATTTACACACATGGTGATGCAAACGTAAATGGTAATGCAGACAGTAATAGAAATGCAAGTGCAAAGTGATGCCAAAGCGAACAGTGACAGAAATGGAGACGCAAATGGAAATACGTACGGAATGCAACTGGTAATGCGCATGTTCATGGTACCGCAATTGGAAATGCAACTGCTAACCGTAACAGCAACAATAACACCAAAGGAGACAGAAATACAATTGCAAACGCAAGCATGTACAGAAACGTAAACCGCAGTGCACACGGTCAGGGTACCGCAATTGGAAACACAAATGGTAACAACAACAATAATGCCAAAGGAAACAGAAACGCAGATGCAAGCATGTACGAAAATGCAAACCGTAATGCGCACGATCAAGGAACTGCAATTGTAAATGCAAATGGTAATGGTAACAGCAACAATAAAGGCAAAGGAAAGAGAAATGCAAACGCAAATGCAAGTGCGTACAGAAACGCAAACTGTTACGTGCATGGTCATGGTACCGCAATTATAAATGCAAGTGGTAATGGTAACAGCAACAATAACGCCAAAGGAAACAGAAACGCAAACACAATAGCAAGCGTGCATGGAAATGCAAACCGTAATGCGCACGGGCACAGTACTGCAATTGCAAATGCAAATGGTAATGGTAACAGCAACAATAACACCAAACAAAACAGAAACAGAAATGCAAATGCAAGAGCAAACGAAAATACAAACCGTAATGCACATGGTTGCGTAGATGGGAATGGAGCCGTGAACAGAAATGCAACTGGAAATGCTAACTGGCACAGTAAGGAAAGGGCACACCCTTCTTTTCCACAAAGCGTGCATTGAAAAACACAGTGAAAACAAAGAATGTATGCATAACAATGGGCCTCGGAACAGAAAATGAGGACTTGGAATACTAAATTGCTTATATCTCAGGAACTGTACAGCGTAGGAAAAAATGTAAATTTCATATGAATCATGACTTTCCTGGCTAGTTTTGTACTTAGCCTGCGTTTGGGAGGCTAAGCATTTTTGTGACCAAAAGTCTGTATCTCGAACTGTTTCCGAGATACGGGCCCGACAGGTGCGATGGACGCTGTAATGTTATCCTATGGGGAAAAAGTGTCAAATTCAGAGTGCTATCACTGTGCCGCCCTGTAATATTTTTTTACCAAACCACCAAAAGGCACATCTGTAGGATGTTGACATTCTTCCCTCCAAATTCCAGCCCAAAAGACCAAAGCATTATTTTGCAGCAGGGTGGCAAAGAATTCCTGTAATGTGGCAGACGCCGTATTGTTATCCTATGGGAAAAAGCATCAACTTCGGAGTGCCGTAACTTTGCAGCCCTCCAATATTTTTTCACCAAATCACTAAAAGGCACATATGTGGCATGTTGACTGTTTTCCCTCAATATTTCAGCCCAATAGACCATACCATTCTTTTGCAGCAGGGTGGCAAAGAATTCCTGTTATTTTGGGCATAGTGTTGCAAAATAGTGTCGCAAATCACGACACTTTCGCAAATGAAATCACGAAAGTGTTGTGAGTGCGACACTACTTTGCAACACTACTTTTTCCAGAACTTTGAAAAACATATTTCTGGGGTGTTTAACCCCAAAATAAAGACATGGCTAGCATCCTCAGGGTCCGACTAGGTGAACACAAAAAGCATTGTGTTCCTAGAGGGACCCAGTTTTAAATGTCAAGCATTTTTCTGATCACCAACTGAAAACAAAATGGTGGATTTGCGACACTATTAAGGCCATTTGCGACACTAAAAAGTGCATTTGCAACACTGTCAAACTTTTTGTTAACTTTTCCTATTGACTTATAATGGAAACTTGTTTTTGAGTAACTTTTGAACCGTTCAGTATTTTTTCCCAGAATCTTCAAAAGGCACATCAGTGACCCTCGCTGCATGTCCCATGAAGTTTTAAGACCGGTCACGCAAACCGTGCGACCTGTAGACGCGAGCAAAAAATTTGCAAAAAACATAAATGCACATAGAAACACAGAAACATAGAAACATAGACTTTGACAGCAGAAAAGGACCGCTTGGCCCATCTAGTCTGCCCATTTCCCTACCTACAGGATAGGCCACAGATCCTAGGTAACCAACAGCCTATTTCTTCCTACCCCACAAGAATTGCCTTATGTCTGTCCCATGCATTCTTGAATTCTCTCACAGTTTTAGACCCCACAACCTCCTCAGGAAGGCTGTTCCATGCATCCACTACCCTCTCTGTGAAAAAATACTTCCTCACATTGCCCCTGAGCCACCCCATCCATCTTCAAATTGTGTCCCCTTGAACTTGAACATCTCTTTTTCTGAAAGATGCTACCCTCTTGGACTTTGTTGATTCCACTGAGGTACTTAAAAGTTTCTATCATGTCCCCCATCTCCCTTCTTTTCTCAAGGGTATACATATTAAGCTCCTTTAGTCTCTCCTCATATGGCTTCTCTTGCAGACCCTGCACCATTTTAGTTGCCCTCCTCTGGACTACCTCTATCCTGTCTATGTCCTTGCAGAGATGGGGTCTCAGAACTGGACACAGTACTCCAGATGGGGTCTCCCAACTGTCTGTACAGAGGGATAACAACTTCCTGTTTTCTGCTGCTGATGCCTCTCCCTATACATCCCAGTATACCCCCAGCCCTCCCCACTGCCTTCTCACATTGCTTGCTAACCTTAAGGTCATCTGATATGATTACTCCCAGGTGCATTCCTTTTTTGTTGTTGTTACTACCTCCCCACCCATTGTGTATTCTTCCCCTCGGTTCTTGTTTCCCAGGTGCATTATTTTGCACTTCTTTGCATTGAATCCTAGCTGCCGTACTTCTGACCATCCCTCCAACCTTGCCAAGTCCCTTTTCATCCTTTCCACGCCTCCTTGTGTATCAACCCTGTTGCAGATCTTTGTGTCATCTGCAAAAAGGCATACTTTTCCTTCCAGTCCCTCTGCAATGTCACTGATGAAGACATAAAAGGACTGGACCCAATACTGAACCCTGCAGTACCCACTAGTAACCCTCTTTCTTCAAGTGGACTCCATTTACAATTACCTTCTGTGTCCTGTTGTGTAGCCAATGTTTACCAGGCTACCACCCTGGGACCCACTCCCAGGCTGGTTAATTTGACTATTAATCTTTTGTGTGGGACTGTGTCAAATGCCTTGCTAAAGTCTAGGTAGGCCATGTCCACAGCCCCTCCCTGGTCTACTACTTTGGTCACCCAGTCAAATCAATTAGATTCATCTGACATGACCTTCCCACTGTGAACCCATGCTGCCTTGGGTCCTGTGCTCCACTGGCTTCTAGGTACTCAACTATTCTTTCCTTCAGAAGTGCCTCCATCACTTTCCCTACCACAGAGGTCAGACTGACAGGTCTGTAGTTTCCTGCCTCTGTCTTGGTCCCACTTTTGTGAAGGGGAATCACATCCACCTTGCTCCAGTCCTTGGGTACCACACCATCCTCCCATGATTTATTAAAAAGAGTAGCCAGTGGTTTCACTAGTTCCTCCCTTAATTCTTTTAGAATTCTGGGGTGAATTCCATCAGGACCCATTGCTTTGTCCACCTTCAGTTTTAGGAGTTCTTGCAGAACCCTTTCTTCTGTGAAAGGACTAGGATCGACCTCCCCTATCAAGAGTGCTTCTGTTAATTGGATTAGGCACTTCCCCCTCATCTTTTGTGAATACTGAGTAGAAATATTCATTCAGTATCCCTGCTTTTCACTGTCCCCCTCTGCCCACCCACCGTTCATTCTATTCAGCCTCACTACCCCTTCCTTTGTCTGTCTACGCTCGCTGATGTACCTATAGAATGTTTTATCCCCCTTCTTAATTGAGTTGGCTATCTTTTACTCAGTTTGGGCCTTTGCTATTCTGACTTCCCTTCCTGCTTCCTTCTGCCTTAACTGGTACAGCTCTCTGTCCTGCTCCTTCTGTGTTTCCTTATACTTCCGAATGCCATCTTTTCTTCCTGACTTTCACAGCCTCTTTTGAGAACCATAGTGACTTTTCTTTCATTTTGATTTGTTTATTTGCTTCACACAAAGGCTTGTTGCCTCTGTGATGGCAGTTTTGATGATTCCCCATTGTTGCTCCACACCTCCTTCTAGCCTGTTTGCTAGTGCTTTTCTGAGGCACTCTCCCATCTTGCCAAAGTCAGCCCTCCTAAAGTCCAGTACCCTCACTTTTGTATGGCTTGACTCTGTAGCTGAGATTAACGTGAACCACACTGTTTGATGGTCACTTGTCCCCAGATGGCAACCCACTTCTAGATCTGAGATCCTCTCACTGCTCCCATTTGAGAGTACGAGGTCTAAGATTGCTCCCTCACGAGTGGGTTCTGAAACTAGCTGTCTGAGGCCTGCCACCTGTAGGACATCAAGAATGGCCCTGCTCTTGGATGTGGCTGCAGCAAATGTGCTCCAGTTAACATCTGGCATATTCAGGTCTCCCATCAACAGTATCTCCCTTTCTCTGCCATTCTAAATGCCTTCTATCATATCCTTGTCCATTCCCTCCCCTGACATTGGGGTCTGTACACAACCCTGTGCAGATTGTGGCACCCTTTCCAGTCTCCAAGGTGACCCACAGTACCTCCTCTCCTCCCTGTTTACTCTTTTGTTCAGTTGCTTTTATCCCTTCCTTTACATAGGGAGCTACTCCTCCCCCTCTTCTCCCCTGCCTGTCTCTCCTGTAGGTTATGCACACTGGTATGTTAACTTCCCAGTCAGGTTCTCTGTGTACCATGTTTCTGTGACTGCTATGATATCCAGGCATCCCTCTTCCATCAAGGCCACCAGCTCAGGGAGCTTGTTGCCCAGACTACGGGCATTGGTACTCATTACCCTCCATTTCCTGATGGCCTTACTCCCTTTTGCCCCATCCCTGTCCTTCCTGCCTTTGTCACTTTCTCCATTTACCCCAGCCTTTCTCCCTATCGACACCTCTATGTTGGAGTTTGCTGCACTTACTACCGTGAATACCGTGCACACAGATCTCACTTAATAACTCTGCAGCCGTATATCCGATCACTACAAAAGTTGGAGATCCCAAGATGTATGATTCTTGATTACGTATTCCAAATTTCAAGCAAATCCATTGAACAGTGGCAAAGTTATTAAGCTGCAAAATTTGACCCTTTAACCTTAAAAGGCCTACTCAACCCTAACTATGGTAGCACTGTAAATAGATAGATAGATAGATAGATAGATAGATAGATAGATAGATATTATAGGGGCACAATAACGCCCCTATAGTTAGGGTTGGTACAACTCTTCAATGTTAAATCTCAATTTTGCACTTTAATAACTTTGGGATTTTTCAAACAAATAGTCAAAATTTGAAATGCGCTGTTATTTTGTCAGTGTCTCAAGATCTGAAAAGTTTAATGGCAGCAGCGTTTATGGTAATTTAGATATAAACTGCTCAAAAATGAAAAATTGAATTTTTTCCCCATAGGATAACATGGGATTTTTTGCCAACACGTACAGACCACAGGAAATGAGATTTGTCTCTGACAAGTTTAAGGATGAATGTATGTGTGCCAAGCGTGTGCCTTTGGATGGTTTGGTGAAAAAATATATTACTATTTTTGAATTATAAAAATGTTTGTGATAGCTATAGGATAGGCAGGTTGAAGAAAAACCGTGTGAATGTTAAATGACTGTTTGAAGGATTCTGATTTCTCAGACAAATACTGTTTGAGATGTAAGCCATCTTGTTTTTTGAACAATTTTCAAAATACTGCGGTACGTAAACAAAGCATGATAAGCTTAGCATAAGACCTGTACCTAGGTCCCAGTGATATGCTTAGTTTCATGTGTGTCTTAAAATCAGTATATCTCCATGCCAAATATGCATTTTTAACTAAAACTCATGGCCACCATCCCTCTCTAACTAATTACATTTTGTTGGTTATTTGCTGTTTGAACTTTAGTGTGCAAATGGTAAATAACCCTTTGCACTTATTAATTGTCCGAACATGTAATATTCCAGTCCGATTTCCAGTCGTTCTGTATTTCTCATTGGCAGTACAGTGGTCCCTCCCCCTACCCTATTCTCCAATTGCCATCCTCAGTAATAAAAAATAAGTCCTGGTAGTCTTGTGGTCCCTCTCCCCCATTCTCTGATTGCCATCTCCCGGGAGTCACGAGAGACAGAGGAGGTGTCAGAGAGAGAGAGCTGTGACTATCCAGTGGATGGGAGCCTGTAGCCTGGTCTATGCTGCCAAGTGTTAAGGTGAATGTATCAACTGGCTGCAAGAAACAAGCCACAGACAGCCAGACTTTTCTGGGGAAGATTCATAGCAGTTGAAGGGTATGTTGGCACCATATATTTGCTGGAGTTTCTTAGCCTTTACCTGTGGTGGTAGCCTGTACTGCAACTTCTGGGGTAAGGGTGGCTCAAATCCCACCAACGCTATGTCCTAGCCAAGCTGACAGTGACACTGCTGATCTGAATGAATTGAGAGAGGGTGACCTGTCCCTCAGACCAATATCCTAAGGCATGTACAGTATCTATCCTATTTTTTATTACTGCAGGCAGCCACAGAAGCTACCCCTTTTGCACCACCTAAGTTGATCGCAACAAAGAACTAGCCAGTGACAGCTAGGAGCGGTGAGCTGAGAATATCAGAACCACACCAACAGTAGGTGGAGAGGATAGAGAAACAGTTTGGCCCAAGCATTGTGAATGTTCCTTTTTTTAACAATGAAAGCGCAAGCTGATGCACTGAAGGGAAATAGAAAAAAAAACATTTCCCTTCAGGCTAACTTATGAATGAAAGAGGGTGTTTTTCATTACCCTCGGTAGATAAAGTATTTAGCTTATTTTACTTTCAATTATTTAGTCCTGCTGTCCTGCCTGAAATGAGTTTTCGGCTCTATAGACTGGAATGAGTTCCCAAGACCGGACCGCTTTGAAAAAAAAAACTAAACTAACAAGGAGTTTTCAGGGTAGGCAGCTGCTCCCTTTTGGAGCTCACAAATCTAAGTTTTATGCTGGCTGGTGGACACCCCTATGGGCTTGAATGGCTTTAAACCAAGCAGCCTGCTCAACCAAAGGTTTGGGACTCCACACCTCTCTCTCTCTGTAGGGGTGTGCTGGAATCAGGGGAATCGGCTCCACTCTGATATATCACTAAGCTTTTTTGTGACAGTTTTATTATATTTATCATCAGTGGCCAAAGAGGACAGTGTAAGCATGAAAAAGCCTGAATCACAAGGGAGTCTCTGTCATGTTGTTTGTCAGACTGTGAGCCACATTCTTAGTGACTGTCACTCTACTACTATAGTGATTTGTGAAAATGTGTTGGACTTTTGCAGCCCACATGTACCTGGTTGCTTTAAACTGCTCACCATTATATAGTGCCTCTTATTGTAGCATATCAACTATCACTCAATTGGAAACTAACTGCTGGAAGTTCTTTACAGTTCGAACTTTATTGTTTGAACTGTAAAGATTTCTAACAGTAGTCTATAACAGTTCAAACTGTTATATCTCCCTGCTAGTCTAGGGATCCCTCCTCCTCCCCTATATTTTCAATCACTCTACTGCAACCACCCAGTCCCCTGGTGTTACTAGAATCCCATCAGTGTTAGACTAAGAAGGTAATGGGCAGCTGGTAGAGTTTCTACACACAGCTTATTGTTCACTTAGCTAGGCTAGGTAGAAAATGAGTAATGTAATTTAGAACTCTCACAGCAGCATGAGCCACTTTTGACTCCACTGCAGGGAAACAGTTTTAAAATATGGGGTTCAGTTCAGTGTGGAGTGGAGAGAGTGGAGCTCTGAGTGTAGATGTGCCTGCCAGCCTACCCTGGTCTGGGTGAAGAAATGCTGGTAATTCTCACCCTAGGCAGTGCTACAACAGCTGATCTACAGGAAGTGGTGGAGATCTGTGTCAAAAGAGCCCCAGTGGGTTCATGTCTGTGAATGTGAAATGGGACTTAGAAATCTGTGGGTTCAAGGGGCAGTCCCCCGAGGGCTTAGAAGATTGTCCAGCTGCCCAAAGCAGAAACTGAGAGTTTTTGTGACAAAAAGCTATGGATTCAAGGGCAGAAATGATTTTTCTTCATTCAAGCCTGATGTCTTTAACAGAAGGACAAACAAACTGTGAGAACAGTTACATGGGCATGTTTTAAGGGAATTATCTGGTGGTGTATGTGTCCTAGACAAGGCTAGATTGCACCACTCAGGACCCAAGTGTCACCACAATGATGTGCTGAAATAAAAGTTTAATTGTGTGTAGGCCTTTAGCAATCCATGTGGGATAGAAGGATCCAATTTGTGTCCTGGAAGGAATGGCAGAGGCTGGTTAGGGCCAGGTGGGCTGACCCTCACCTGGCATCATAGCTAGGGCTAACTGATTACTTGAAAGGCACAGTTTGCCCCGCAGGAGTTAACTTAGCCCATCTCATCAGGAGGATTGATGTTTGAAAATTAAAGTGTGTAGCAATTCCTACATAATAGACACTAATAAGTAAGTCCAGAGATTCCTAGGAAAGAGGGATGGACTGTTCGTTATTGTGAAAAAGTAGATGTGAAATGCCACTACTGCCTGTTTTGGAGAAAGCAAAGTGTGCTTGATGCAAAGTTCTGTGTCCACCCATTTTCTGCCTCCATCTGTTAGAAAATAAAGCCGTACAATACAATTCCAATTTCATGGTGTGGACAGTCCATCTTTTAGTCCAAGTGTAAAATGTTTATGGGCGCCCTCATGCAGGAGACATAGTACAGCCCTAGCGCCTCTATCCCAGAACTCAGTGTAAATATAAATGTTATTTTGCACTCTAACCCTCCGACCTCTTAGATGCAAGCCAGGTATTTACCCTAATGCCAGGGGTGGTATCTTTGTTATGCTAACTTTTGGTTTGTTGCCTTGTCTGTGTACAAGTTAAGGGCATCCTGATTGAAAGATGCCACTCATAACCGGGGTAAGGGTTGCAAAATTGGGGGTCTTGTCCAAAGATCTTGCGGGAGATGAAAAAAGTTGCCATGCCAGTGCAAATGCTGAGGGTATTTCTGTTGTCTTTTCTGTTTGGTGGCAGTGCACCATAACAGGAATCGTTGTGAGGAAAGTTAAAATTGTGCCAAGGAAAATGCCATCCAAAGATCTGCTGCCTAGTGTTTTTAGGTGGATAAAATATGTTGTTTGAGTGCTTGGGGAAAAACTTGATGCCACAGACTACTGTGCTGAGTAATTTGTACACTGTCAAACAAAATGCTTAAAACTGTTAAAAATAAATATGTTCAAGTTCTAATGTAATTGTGGACAACAGAACATTTGTGCATAAAATTACAGAAAGTTTCAAATGGTTGTGGATTAAACTGGTGAAGTCGCTGTGGAATTGTACAAAAAAACTGTGCCAAAATTGCCTAAAAGCACTTCAGCTAGTGTAATTCCAAGCCATGGAAAAAAGTTTGTGTTTGTAATTTAAATGTGTATGCTCAATAATAGTCATGAAGGAGAGCAAGCAGGAGAGATAGAGAGAGAGAGCACAAGCATCTATTTTGCATGGGGTTGTGTGATTGGTCTTCACAGCCAAGTCCCACCCCTTGCCTGGAGTTCAAGCCTGAGAGAGTGTTTGAGCAGGAGGAGAGAGAGAAGAGCATGCAAGGAGTATAGATTGCAGCTGTAGTAGTGAGCTGTCACATTGGTTGAATTTAGGAATTTGATTGAAAAAGAAAAAAACTTTAAATTAGGGCTTCTCACAGTTAGCGACCACTTCAGTGGGACTTCAGTGGGTGATCACGAGTGAGCATGGTTTCAATCATAGGGCTGGATGCCCAACCAATCCCAAGTGTCATCAAATCAGCAGGAAAGCTACAACATCCATTGGAGGAAACCAGCTACTTCTGTAAGTACGACATGTATGGCAGCCAAGATAAAGACTCTGAGCAGCTAGTGTGAGCATGTAAAATAGATGAGTGCAAAAACTCAGCAAATGTTGAGCAAAGCAAGTAAACTGAGGGCAAAGGATTGTGCAAGTAGCTGTAGCTGGTACAAGCAAACAAGCTGTGTTAACTGGTCATTACTGAGCAAAGTCACTGACAGTGAGTGCAAAGATTTGGTAGACTGTGCTGAATTAAATAAGATTTCTTGAGCAAAGTTACAAGTGTTGTGCAAAAAGAGCAAACACTATGGCAGAGAACCAAATGCAGCAGGAGTGCAACGAACACTGTGGTTATGATACAGAAAGGTTTCAGTGTCCAGGGCTGTGGTGACTACTATAATGGCCCCCCTGCAAAATATTTTGTGGGCCCTGCCTCCTCACTAGTAAGTAAAAATACCCATTAGCACGTAAGAAATATCTGTAATATAGGTTCTGCTGTAGTAGTCTTGCTGAGCGTCGGCAGTTTGTCCATGATGCCCCCCACTGGCAGCATGATCAAGGAACTGAACAATGTAATTTGTACCTACTAATCCTGTTGACACTGGCACCAAGATCAGAAGTTTTAAGTAATGGGCCCCATTGCTTCTTTATTCTGTGCCCCCATCCCATGAAACTGGAGCTGGAATCTGCAGCGGAGGACCCACTGCTCCACCGCAGACAGATCCAATTTCAAATGGATAAGCAATGTATAAAAAGAAAGTTTCAAGTTTGTAACATTAACTGTTTTTCTAATGCTGATTTCTGAAGCTGTGGCCCCTCTGACACTGTGGGCCCTACTGCATCTGTATATCTTGCACCCCCTGGTATTGGCCCTGCCAGTGGCTATGTTGGGGCATAGTTTAAAAGCAATGTAAACAAACACCAAGCACCATGTTGGGGCAGGGTCCTAATGGTAAAAACAATTAGTGTGTGCAAAAGTTTTGAAAACCAAAACCAGAGCAGCAGATATTAGCACGAGAGAGGAGAGAGAGAATTAATTTTGTTTTAAAGATCAGACCAAGTAGGTCAGTGTGCAGTGAGCAGATCAGTAACCTTGGAATTGTGTATTGTTTTTGCAGAGCAAACTGGCCAGCAAATAGACAGTGTATCCGCTTCACACTAGGATCTGGATAGCCCAGCAAGAGAGAGATTTGGAACAATTTGAAAATTTGTATGGATGTGAAGGAGCACCATCAAACGTTGCATTGCCAAACTGTCCAGTAAATGGGTGTGTAATCTGCATGAAGACTGTGAGAGATGTTTTAATTATTCCACACAGCAAGGACTGTAGAAAACAGTATGGCATGTGTGTGACTAGTGTTACTGTGCAAGCCAATATTAAAACATTATGTCTGCCTCAGACATGGACCCTCGGTGAAGGCCCAAGTTGTGCATTACAGAAGGCAGCTGCATACAGGCAGGAAGAACCAGAGGAGACTGTGAGAGAATTTTTTGAGGGTGTGACCAAAGGTGACTCGCAGTGGCAGGCAGAGATAGACTTTTTAGCCCAGGCAAAGGTTGAAAGGGACAAGCCAGAGACTGAGCCCATGGATCTGTGTGCAGCAGACCCAAGTCTGATTTGATTGGTAAGGATGAAATGGAAGAAGCCTTACAGTGAGACACAACTGCCTTGGAACATAGTGAGGACTGAACTGTATCAGGGGCTGAAACAGCCATCAGCTCCTGGTCTGAGCAAGCAGAAGAAGAAACCAAACAAGTTAGTAAGGCTACTGGTAGTGAGAATGGGCTACCAGTGGCCCTAACTGCATGTGAGCCATCAGAGACTGAGCAGGGCTCAAGAGACATGGTAGTGAGTAGTGGTGGGTGAAGTGGCCCCAATTCGCTCTGCGAAGTGATCTGTGGAATCAAGGCGAGTTCGCTGAGTGCTCCGCAATGTGAAGCGGAGTATTTTGCCTTGCAAATGGGTAACACGAAGTCCATTGAAAACAATGACTTCACATTACTTCACCTTCCCAAACCACTACTACACCAATTCTTAAGGCGAAGTACATTGAAAACAATGTACTTCGCATTACTTCACCTTGTTTGTAAGATCCAAAGGTGAATTTTGCAGTGTTTCATGGGATTTCAGGTCACATGGGCTCTAGATTGTTCTGCACAGCCTCAGTTTGGGGTAGTGTGTGTAAGAAGCTGTAGGAGACAATCTGCTCTGAGAGCTCTCTGCAATTCAAACCCTCAAAAAGCTGTTAAAAAAGCCTTTTTGAGTAATTTTTTTTCTGAAACTTTAGTTCAGCGATTATAGGAAACCCTCCTGTGCTCATATCATCGAGCGTTTATTGTTTGTGTATGGATTTTGAATGTTAATGTACAACATTCAGTCTGTGTACTGAGAGACAGTGGAAGTGTGCTTTGGGGGAAGGGTGTATCTGTGGTATAGGTAGATTAACTTGGAGAAAAAGACAGTGCTTTCTGTTTTGGCAATATTTTTCTTGTTTAACTGTGTTAATGTGCACACAGTAATATTTTCAATATTTCTTGCCATTTTTTTGCTGATTGTTGTGGTGCAGCAGTGCATAATTTTAGTTTGTTTAAAATATGTGGTTATATTAATGAAGTTTTCAATTTGCTATGCATTACTTAGTGTGTGTGTGTGAGTATGTGTGTGATGCGTGTCATCAAATCAGACACCTTTTATTGTGCCACATAATAATTTCAGCAATGTGAAGCTGCTATCCACTGCAGCTGTATGATTTTTGTACTTCTTTGTGGTATCTTTACTGGTACTGGTACTAGTACTAGTGACTGTTACTGCAGCAGTACTGTACACTGCCCCCCCCATGTGGCCCGCCCCAACTGGTAAAGGTATTCTTTCCCAGATTTGAATTTCTGATGGTGAACACTGGTTAGGTGTTGTGCCTTTGTGTCTGCATCTCTTCAGTGCACAGCACAATCTTAATCTGTCTGTGCATTTGTATCTCTTTAGGGCCCAATCTCCACCTGTAACTTAAGTCACAGTTGTTTCTTTGGCTTCCTTTCAGAGTACTGGACAGGTGTGGTGCTTAATTCTGCATGAACATTGTACTCATTAATATGCGTTTCTAAGTCAGGACCATCATCACGAGTCACTCATAATATAAATCACGTTCTTCATCATCACAGTCACAAATGCAGTCACAAATCACGATTCACGATCATTCATGTTACGAATCACATACATTTTTTTTCTAGCTACTTGGATGTATTGTAAGCCTGTTTTGTAGTATATCTCCAGGCTTCACCACCCCACCATTGTATTCTTTGATACTTGTTTTTAAGTCTGGGAGTTTTAAGCTACAGCTCATCAGGGAAGTACAGCCATAGGTGGTAAGCGTTCACGTTTCTTCATCATCACGGTCACAAATGCAGTCACAAATCACAATTCATGATCATTCACGTTATGAATCACAACATTAATTTTTTTTCTAGCTACTTGGAGGATGTGTTTTAAGCCTGTTTTGTAGTATCCCTCCAGGCTTCACCACCCCACCATTGTACTCATTGATATGTGTTTTTAAGTCTTGGAGTTTTAAGCTATAGCTCATCGGGGCCCGGGGAAGTACAGCCATAGGCATTCACATTTCTTCATCATCATGGTCACAAATGCAGTCACAAATCACTATTTATGATCACGTCATGAATCACAACATACATTTTTTTTAATAGTTACTTGGATGTATTGTACATCTGCTGGTCACGGTGCTGAACAGGGTTGGGATCCACACCTGGGCCCTGGGGAACAGGCACATCCTGCTCCAGAGAACCTGGTGCTGGACTTCTTGGTAGTGGTGGTGGTTCAACTGCCTCAGAGTCATGACAGGAGGTGGTGCTGGTCCTGCTTCAGTGGGCACTCACAAGTTTTGAGCATTCCAAAAGGAATGGTCGCCCATGCCCTCCACACATGCACATGGTACGATGCTTACCACTACCACATTCCCCCAAACGTGCCCCATCCCAGACATTCCCTCACCCTGGTCCATCACTCCTACTGAGCTCCCTCAGTCCGAGCAATCACTACTGACACTGTCACACAACACACACACACACACACAGCCACACAGACACAGACAAATAACTAACTACTCATAAAGGTAAGAAAAATAACATTTTCAGAAAGAACAAATTAAGTAAAAAAGAGTACAGAAAAGATAAAAAAATGTAGCTTTTAAAAAAGCTGTTGGGTCTAAATCAAAGTTTAAATCTCCTCTTCACTCTTATCTCAAAGTATCAGCAGTCACAAAACACACTACTGTCTCTCTGTCTGCACAGGAGAAAGTAAAAGTGCCTGCTTGTATGACTCACTTTCTTCCTGCCTAGCTAAAGAGCATGTGACTTACAGTACTGTAAGCCATGTGATGTGGGGGGGCTGACAAATCTGAAACACTAAGTGGATCACTTAGAATCCTAATGAGGAATCGAAGTCCATTAAAAACAATGACTTTGCCTTACTTTGGGTTGCCATTCTGCCTTAACGCGAAGTGGTAATGACAAGGCGAAGTGAGCACTTTGCTTTGCCCACTCCGCGTAGCGGAGTAGCAAGGTGAAGTGCCCACTCTGCATTCACTTCGCCGGTGAATTTTAAATTTGCTGCATCTCTAGTAGTGAGTACAGGGATGGACTGCAGTTTCACTGTTTAGAACATCCAAGACTAGCTTGACCTGGTCTAGCCTTCTCCAAGCCAGGCTGTTGGTTTAAGTCTACCCAAAAGCAACAAAGAGAAACACCTGATCAGATGCAGGGCTGAGGCAGAATATGGACAAAAGTACCCATTTTTCAAAAGATAGATGTGGGAAGCAACTGAGGACCATAGAGAGAAATGGTTGCTGCAAGAAGCCAGAGCTGCCATTAAACCTGACAAGTGTATGTTCAAAGGTATCAAAATATACCACGACAAGTTAAAAATGTGGAAACTGGGTTGTACCCTTCATCTTGATTTTGTGTGACTTACTGACAGAACTGGTCATGAGACAATCCACAATAAAAGAATTTTGTTCATCCTGATAAGACAGTAATTTATGGTCCTCATCTTAAGTGGTACTACCCTTGAGTGCCACTACCATTATGCGCCAGCTTGAAAGAAAGCAATCCCGGAAGATGTCCAACATGGTGGCCCACCACTCAACTCTGCAAGCAATAAATATAAGAAAGGGATTTGAAGACCAGTGTCAGCATGCCCCCCCGGGAGCAACACATCAGCGCCCACCCTGGAAGGAACATGGGAGCAACTAGAGATATTGTGCCTGCAGTTTTCTTCTTGATCTGAAGCAACCAGGTCCAGAGGTGGCATGGAAGAGCTTGATCTGAATATGTGTCTTCAGCTGAAGGTGAAAAGATCCAGCCCCGATCCAGAGAGGTAATGTAGATGGTCAGTCTCCATTTCAGGAAGTAGTAGGTTAGATTTTCCTCTTATTTTTTATGTTATGACTTTGCTCATTTAAGAGAAAGTGTCCTTTAAACTGTTTGGTCCAAAAGACACCTGGATGTGGACTAAAATTTCCAGCAGGTCTCGAGCCTATAGCAAGAGCAGTTGTTAGAAGGCTTCGGCCTGCCAAGACTTTTCTTGAATGTGAGTGGCTTGTGCACTCAGGACACTTACTCTTAGTTTGGATGTTTTCTTTTGCAGGTGTGCCTAAGAGAAGAAAAGAGTACAAGAAGATAATGTTTATGGCTCAACAGACTCCACCTTTTTGGATTTTAAAGTATGTTAACTAGGAAATGTTAAACATTTTTGCTTTTCAGGTTTAGAGTGTGTAGTACTGGGGTTGGGGAAATGCGTAGTAATGACTTATGTACGTTTCTAAAGCAGTACACAGTGTAATTGTGAAATGTATGTGGGTAGTGTAGGTTAGATAGCTTTTTCTCAGTGTGCTAGGGGGATAGGCAGGCTGATAGTCCTGATTCAGATAGGAGTCTCCAGTACTGTTACATCAGGGCATGCTTCAGGCAGTTCCTTTGAGCCACTGAAAGAGTCCTGAGATAGTTTGTTAGGTAGAACTGAAGTTTCTTCAGTGGGCCTCTGTTCTCTGAAGCAACCTGCCTATGTCTCGGCATAGGTAGGGGTGATCTTGGTCACCACTCCCCATAGGGCTCCTAGAGGTTGGACAGCCTGTGTTTCAGTCCAGAGCCCTTGCTGAGGACAGCAAGATTCATCTGTTGGCAGTGAGTGTACCACCCAGTCCCCTGGTGTTACTAGAATCCCATCAGTGTTAGACTAGGAAGGTAGTGGACAGCGGATAGGGAGTTTATTAGAAGCTCTCTAAAGGCAAATCATTGTTTACTTAGCTAGGCTAAGTAGAAAATGAGTAATGCCATTTAGGACTCTTGCGGCAGCATGAGCCACTTTTGACTCAGTTGCAAGGAAACAGTTTTGAATCTTGGGTTCAGTTCAGTTCAGTGAGGAGTGGAGAGTGGAGCTTTGAGTGTAGAGGTGCCTGCCAGCTTAATCTGGGCTGGGTGAAAAATCTCTGGTCATTTTTCTCACCCAAAAGGGTGAGACAACAGCATTTCAACAGGAATTGGTGGATTCATTTCTGTGAATGTGAAATGGGACTGAGAAATCTGTGGGTCCAAGAAGCAATCCCCTGAGGGACTAGGAGATTATCCAGCTGCCCATAGCAGAAACTGAGGGAGTTTTTGTGACAAAAAGCTGTGGATTCAAGGAAAGAAAAGGTTTTTCTTAATTCAAGCCTGATATCTGTAACAGAGGGACAAACTGTGAGTACAGTTACATGGGCATGTTCTAAGTGAGTCGTCTGGTGGTGTATATGCCCAAGATAAGGCTAGATTACACCACTCAGGACCCCAGTATCACCACAACGATGTGCTGAAGTAAAAGTTTAATTGTGTGGAGGCCTTTAGCAATCCATGTGGAACTGAAGGATTCAGTTTGTGTCCTGGAAGGAATGGTAGAGGCTGGCTGGGGCCAGGGTAGGCAGACCCCCACCTGGAGTCGTAGCCAGGGCTAACTGGTTACCTGAAAGGCACAGTTTGCTCTTCAGGTGTTAACACAGCCCATCTCACCAGGAGGATTGATGTTTGAATATTAAAGTCTGTGGCATCCCCCATGTAATAGACACTAATAAGTAAATCCAGAGATTCCTGGTAAAAACGGAAGGACTGTTCGTTGTTGGGAAAAAGTAGATGTGAAATGCCAGTACTGCCTGTTTTAGAGAAAGCAAAGTGTTCTTGGTGCAAAGTTCTGTGTTGTTTAATGACAGTATCCAGACTTGGGGGGGGGGACCATCTGTTTTCTCCCTTCATCTGTTAGAAAATTAAGCCATACAATCCCAATTGTCTGGTGTACACAGTCCATCTGTGAATCCAAGTGTAAAATGTTTATGGGCTTCCTCATGCAGGAGACAAAGCACAGCCCTAGTACCTATCTCCTAGAACTTGGTGTAAATATAAATTATTTTGCACTCTAACTCCCCTACCTCTTAGATGCCAAGACAGTTACTTACTCTAATGTCAGGGATGGTACCTTTGTTATGCCAGTTTGTGGTTTGTTGCCTTGTCAGTGTACAAGTTACGGGGGTCCTAGTTGAAAGATGCCGCTGTTGATCAGGGTAAGGGTTGCAGTCCCATACATATGCATATACATACACACACACACATATATATATATATATATATATATATATATATATATATATATATATATATATATATATACATATTTATAAAATGGGTAGGAAAAGTTTTCCCTGCTGGTTGGTTGAAACGCATCACATGACCATATGTATATCAGAGCGCGACCACACACCTGCACTTTTACACCCTCCAAAACTATTTTGACATTTATAAGATAGACAAACCAACCTGAGATGTGCAGTCGAGACTCTGATATCATGCGCCTTGGGTGGTTGACACACACCAAGGCATGCATATATCAAAGCGCGACCGCATACCTCAGAGTGATTTATCTATTACATATATATATATATATATATATATACTGTATATATATATATATATATATATATATATATATATAAAATCTTTTGTCTATTGCTGGACGCTGCCACAACCATCATCAGCATTGGGGATCTAAGGGAAGCTGTGCTGTTTAATTAATACAGTCTTCCTCAACAACAGGACAATCTTAAAAAGAAAAGAAACAAAACAACAACAACAACAACAAAAATCTCTTCATTTGTGGGACATTTTTTTCTTTTGGAGACACAACCATAATTCCATGTTCAGACAATCAGCTCCTCGTTGGCATCAGGGGCCTGGGGGTATCTGGTTCTGTGTAATTACTTCTGATGCTGTAATGATTTAAATAGCCCACTGGGCCACTGTGAGTGGACCAAGTGGGCTATTTGAAACATTACAGCAAGACATGGTGGTGTATTTGAAGAAGCAGTAGCTGAGTAATCTGGCTGATTGCAACAGCAAAGTATGCTAGGTGAATGGCAGTCCCCTTTTGCATTCCAGCTAGTCATACCTTTTATCCATCTAATTGTCTGACTGGCTGCACTTCAGCTTGCCCTCTCCCACTCTTTCTGCACCTACCGAGAAATTGTACTGCTTCTAAAACTGCTAGCCAGAAAACATTTACTCACTAAACTTTCAGTGACCAGAGATGTCTGACAATGGGAAGACTAATGTATAATATTTTGCTTGATTTTTTCCAGGGTCCTCGAATCCAAATAACTACTACCCTACCTGGAGATTCAGGTTATCCGGTACCTCGGGTGAAAATTACTACAAAATTTATAAATGACAGCTCCCATATATAATTGAGGCTAGTTACACATTTATTGGTACTTGTAATCCTAGATTCAAATAAATAAAATAAAACATAAAAATGTGTGCTGTCCAGACAAAAAGAAAATTAGGTGTGACGATATTGTAAGTGCCAAGAAACTAATTGATGGTGCAATATACAGCTGAAAAATAAAACCTGGCCAATTGTGTTGAATTCCATGATGAACAAAGTACATACATCCCAGACTCCAGACTCCCTATCCACACTGCACAAGTATATCTTCACGTGGAAGCTATATTTTCTTTTCACTCCTACCATTTGAGGTTTCATACTTTTTTATGTTTGCAGTTTGAGATCATTTGCAGAGCCTAGAACCTCATTACAAGTGTAACAGGTTGCTACCATATGGATTTTCTATTGCTTCACTACATTTATGAAAACAAGTTAAGACAACTTTGCTGTATATTGGGCAGTGTACATCCTTGTTGTTCCTATTCAGAAATAAATTATTTCCCTTGTGCTAGCACTTCCTACATCAGCTATTCACAATGTGTCACCCACCCCTCACAAAGTGGCAGCAGCCCAGTCACTTCTCTTGTTAGCTGAGTTAGGTGCCTGGCTTTCGCACTAAATTGATTGGGTCCATGACTACTAGACTCAAATCACTTGTATTTGTGTTTCTTTTTAGTTTTGGCATAGACTGTGGTTGGAAGGTGTTTGTGGCATCATGTCCCCCCCACTCACACTTTCTTTGCAGACGGGATGCCCAATTCCCTTTGACATCATGACCCCCCCAAACTCATGGCACACTGGGAGCCCACCCCAGTGTGCCCCCATTTTCTTTTTACCTGTAAAAAAAGAAAACTGTCCCCTGCAGTTTGGTTTCTTTTTTTTTACCTGTAAGAAGAAAGGGTCCCTCATCATCCCACCGCACCACCTCCACCAACCCTCACCCACCCTCTGTGCACCCCACCTCCCTGCACCCCCCTCACACTATGTTTACCTCCAGTGGGCCAGTGCTGCTATGTTCTGTGGAGCGGAAACATGTCTGAACACTTCAAAAGCTGACCAAGAACTGAACAAAAATGTGTAAGCTTTATAATGGCAGGCAATGGGGGGGTTTCAACTTGAGTGGATATCACAGCCATTTTTGGGAATTTTGGCACCAGATTTTCAACATGGGGTTCTTGTGACACTGCCTCATGAACACATGCACTGTTATTTCATTACTCTGTTCCAAAAAGGTGATTTTGTGGTCACTGTGCAGAATCACCTTTCAGGACTGATTAACTAAATAACAGTGCCACCGTTCATGAGGTAGGGTCCCAAAAAGTCGATGTTGCAAATTTGGTGAATCACAGTGCCACTGCTCAGGAGGGGAGGTTCCAATACATTCTTCTGGATATTCCCTGTAAAGGTCCAGAGTCACAAGTTTTTCAAAAAAGGGAAGTGGGTCTCTTTGGCCTTTCACCCCCCTCAAGAACTCCTAACAGTTTAACGTTTGCGCGTCTAGACAGGTCCTCCAAATCTGCTATCTTAGCCTTAAATTCATTCAATTCTTTCTCTTAAATTTGCTTATTTTTCCAATGCAGGGGACATTTTATCTTCTAGTGTACTTCTTCTGGTTTCTGCTTCTGTTGTCCTAAGCGTTAAAGCCCCCATTTGATTTTGCATGGAGGTCAAGACAGATGATAGGTCTGTTAAAGCAGCTGTTATTACAGCAAACCCTGATTTACTCTTCTTTTGGATTTCAGATTGAAAATGCACCAAATCTTTTTTGGTCACAAAATAATTTTCCTCAGCACCCCCTTCCATACATATCTCCTCTGCCCCACTACTGGTCCCAGAATCAGAGACATGACTGCTGGTAATGATAGTTATTGTTAAAGTATTACAATCTTTTTTGTTAAAAGCAGGCTGATGTGATGAAATTATGGCTTGGACTGACATGGCCAGATAAGCATCCTCATTTAAAGTGTCACTAGCCATTAAATCATATGAAGGCAAAAAAGTTACCTCCTGGTAGCAGTTTGGTCTCGGTCAGATATTTGAACATCAAGCTTCACTGTTCTCTTCATCTGCTGTCATGTATCCAATCTCATCCATTTCAGGAGCTGAAATTACTGCCACTTGATTCAGACCTGGGGGTAATGGTAGCAAAGGTAATGCAGAAGCAGATTTATCTTGTGCAGATGTTTTAGCTTCATTTCTCCTTTGGTCATCAGTTTCTGGAGTGGGAGTGATAAGGGCTGACTCCACCAAGCTGTGAGGAAGCATTGGTGATAGTGGAAGGGGAGAAAGGGGTTTGCCAGAAAAGATCATGTCCAGTCTGAGAACGGCATTGAGTTTTTGTTTTTGCAACCGGGTTATTGCTGCGGTGTTACTTAAAGTTGAAGTGCTCCTGTCTAATATTTGCCTTTGCTGTTGATCCCTTTGGCCAATGCACTTAGGCTATCCCCCAACATACAAGGCCCAATAATTAAAGGCCAGGAGCAATGTCTGAGTCTATATGAGGAAGATATGTTGATTTTTGTAAAAAGACCTTAATAAACCACATGCTTATTCAGTATCCTAGGCTAGATGAATGATTCATTCACATATTTAGTACTGTCTAGTACAGTATGCCCTGCAAGCCCATTGGTCGACACAGGAGACAGCCCATACTATATCTGTCATTCGGTTGGTGGCCAGTCGGTATGCGGTCGAGATGCAGTGCCCCCCAATGATGGGGGGGAGCAGGCTGAGCAAGGGGTCCTGTGTGGGTGGAAGGGGTAGGGGTGCCACTGGATCACCAGGGATGTTCATGTGGGTGTTGAACCACAATCAGGGACTTGGGAGGGAGGGGGGTCCACTAGACTACCAGGAATTGATGTAATTTACATTTACAGTGATCGCGGCAATGGGCATGGTGGTTCCACTAGACCACCAGGGATGGTCATGTATATTATTTATCGGGGTATCGGGGACTTGGGAGGACCACTAGACTACCAGGGATTTCTGTGTATAAAGTTACCGTGTGATCATGGCTATGGGGTGGAGGATGCCTCGGGATCCCCACAGCTCACGTCATGCTGTGCATGGTGCCAGGTGCAAGTTGCCGGGCTGCCCTGTGCAAGGCATGCAAATGGAGCCATAATGACATGCAAAGGGCCTCATTTGCACCTTGCATATATTATGCCCCCGGCTGACTATCGCGAGTGAGGTGCCTAGCACAACTACACTTGCGCTGGCACATCCCCAAGCTCCCTATCCGAGATTTGCGCTGGTGCAGTGCCACTGCACCATGCGCATAATGTGAGCTGCCCCTGCCATATTCAATGGTGCTGTGCCATGGCGCATCCCCATTGAATATCACCTGGATCTGGCCCTAGTGCATCACAGTTGCGCTGCGCCTAGGCTTGCACCACTGCCTGGCACAGTCTAAATATCCAGACCATTGTACGCAGAACAAAAACAATGCAGGCAGGCCATACCTTAGGAAGGATGTTCAGTGCAGGGGACCAGGTGAGATTATGGATGTTTGGGACAACCACATAATGAGGAGAGCTTCAAATGATTCCACAGGGAGGTTGGGAGGCATGCATGGGAGGGGGAGGAGTGGACTTGGGCAGGAAGGGAGTTCCATAGTCTGGGGGCACATTAGGCAACATCTCTGTCCCAAATTTGAGTGCAAGTAGCAGGAATTCTAAGAACAGCAGGGCCCAGGGATCTGAGGGAGTAGGAGGAGGAGGCAGCCAGTACGAGGAGCTTCACCAATCCAGGAGGGGTGCCAGTACCAAGGACCTTGCCCATGAAACAGCCCAGGACAAATTTTAAGTAATTGAATGGGGAGAGCCAATTAAGCTTACTATACAGGTCACAGTGGTGGGTGACACGAGGGGCAGCAATGGGAAAAAAGACAAATGTTGTTGTAGGCGAAGGTCCACATAGAGAGGTGGGCTTTGGAGGTATGAGCAAACAGGAAGAGCCCATAGCAGAGGAAGGGGAGAAGTACACCTCTAGCCAGTGCAAGGTGAATAGCAGAAGTGAGATTTCCAGCATCAAGGTAGGTATGCCTTGGAATCTTTGGCCCCAAAGTTCACCCCATTCTCCTATACTGCATCCATCTCAGCATATTTCCATATGGAATGGGGTGAGCATAAAGCCCAAAAACCCCAAGGCACACCACACTTGTCAGTGTTTGCAAGGTAGGGTGAGATGAAATGGTATAAGCATTCTGGCCAATGCACCAAAGGCATACCCCAATTCCTGTCAGTCTCTGCAGGATGGGGGTTGGGTTGGCGTCAGTTCACTACTTCACTGACATTCCTATTATGCATCTCTCAACTCCTGAACTACTAATGCCAATGCAAGCAAGACAACATTTGGCACTGGCAAATGCTTGCTTTTGAATTTCAGTCTTATACTGCAGCAGTTCTGGGCTGGCCATTATCAACTATGTTCAGTTGATCGTCTTGCTGCCAAAAAGGGAGAGGATCATGGATTCATGCACTTTCACTTTCGACAGGGTTTTGCAGTCAGGTGCTAATGTGTGAATGCATCTGTCTCTCCACCCCTATGCAGATCAGCATGGCAACTTACAGTTAATTGTAAATGTTGATTTCAAACATCTGCAGTTCCTCAGAAAGTTGATATAATTCACAGCTGGGCTGTAAAAAAATTAACTCTTACTGCTCCCAGCTAGTGGACAGCACTGATGAAAGGAACTAAATAAATGTTTCCATCACTCTCCTTATACTATATAAAAACTAACCGCAAAAACCAAGTCAGTTTCAGATTCTAATGAACAAAAAAAATGAACACCTGATGAAGAGATCCCAGATGTCTCAAAAGCTTGTGTAATAATTATTTGGGTGTCAATCAGAGGTATTACCCCAAAAATGTTCTAGATTTGCCCTGATAGTAACATGGCACCACAGATCTGCTGGAACAATGAACAAAGATGGGTTTTCAGAGTTTTTCGTCTTGTCCCGCTCACTCCACCCCCACCCCCCAACCCTGCATATGCAGGGAGACAGAAATTAGGAAAGGTGCCCAACTTGCTCAGAGTTACACAGTGAGTAAATGGTTACAGGTTTCAAACTTGGGTCTTGAGATATGCAGTTCTGTGCTATACCCAACAGGTCAAACAGCTGTAAAGTGGTTTTCTAGAGTCCTTTTAAAAAAACTTATATTTGGCATCAGCAGAACCCAAAGTCATAACAGTTCCCCCAAAATCTGAATTCCAGGATCTTCCATTCCTTGTAACTGAAGACAGTTTCATGAAGACAGAATCATTTTCTCTTAGACTTCATCTGTTCCTACTGCTTATACAGGATCTGAAGTCACAATCCTCTGTTTGTGACAGTACTTTGGTAAAAACAGTAATTTGTGGATTGCTGGAATGATCACAGAACTGGAATGTATGCAGCACCAGAACAGTAAAAGCTGGAATTGCCATTCTACAATGCCCTCCCAAAGTCCCTGACATTGCAAGACGGCCCTTCCAAAGATGCTACATGTGTCCAAACACTCCCCAATGACACTACCCATGGCAGAGTACCTTGAGCGCCATTTTGGCATGATCAGTAATGGGAGGGGGAAGGTAGTTTGTCTTGGGCAGTGACTTTAGGGGGTATTCTGGCACTGGCAGTGATTTTGTGGAATGTTTCTTAAACTAGCAATGGCATCAGGGGCATTCCAGCACTGGTATTGATTTCAGGGGGGAACTGTGGAATGGCCATTCCAGTTTAGCTCATTCTAAAGCAGTGCACATTCTTGCTCTGAAAACATGAATTCCAGATTTTACCTATACACACCGTTAGTTGCCGATGAAATAATTCAAACTTCGTAGGCAGGGAGTTATGACTTCTTAGCAACTATAAGCTCCAGTAACATCTGAAGCCTAGGGAAAAAAGTAACATTTTCATACAAATGTCATCAACAGTAACAAATGGAATGTTCTAAAATTAATTTTTGGTGGGGGAATGTTATGAAATTGAGTGCTGCTGATGCTGATTGTCTTTGTTTTGCAGAAAACAGAACAATTCTCTGTAAAAGGATAGGAACTGTGTGCTAATTTGCAGCCGTCTGTAACGTTTTCTTTTTATCAAAGTTATTTTTACTCCCCACTGACTCATATTTAACTGTATCTCAAAAAAATGTTATGTGAAAAGACAATACTTTGTTTTGTCCTTCTGGACAAGTTCCTGTGTAGTTTTTATATGAAAAAAACAGTACATTGGAGTATTAAGTGACATCCCTTACTACTTTTGAGTGTAAAGAATATGGGCCACTGCTCCGACAGGGCAACAACATGTGCACAGAATTTTGCATATCAGCACTGCAGTGACATGGTGAAAAACAAACAAGAGAAAAACACAGTTCCATAATGGGACAAACTGTTTGATGGATTAATTGACTGACTGACTGATTGATTGATTGATTGATTGATTGAAGTCATTTAACCAAATATGCATTACAAACATAATCAGTCATCTCATTTATAAACACAATTATTGGGACTGGAGTTTACAGAAGAAATCTGGGGGATAGGATTGGGGTGGGAGGCAAATGGAAGATAAGTACAAATAATTTATTTATTTAGGATGTAATGTGGGTCTCGTGGTTAGACCAACAAGTAAGGATCAGGGAATTTTCTGTTTCAAACCTTGCTAGAGCCAAATACTCACTGTGTGACCTTGGGAAATTCCCTTTACCTCCCAGTGATCTAGTCCTCCCAGCTGTGTAAATGGGTAGAAGAAGCATGATCTACCCGTAAACTAGATGTTGCCTCTCAAGAAGGCTAGCTTGAGAAAATAAAATGTATTTATTTGTTCGTATATTTAGGATTTGCAGACACTAGGATAGTCCCATTCAGTTCCTACACCTACTGTCCAAGAGGGACCTGCTGAGATAGCACAACTGAGCAGTTACTTAGTTATATGCTGTCCCCTATTTTAGCCTACAAACAGCACCCTGCAATCCCTGTTATACTGTATAGATGTGTAACATACTGTGCATTACACCAATGCATAACGGGGATTGCAGAATGTTAAATTAAAAACTTCATGGTTCTGACATTTGTAATATGGAGTCTAGAGGTGTGTGAAGTCTGCAAAATTCACTAAGTGAGGTAATTCACAGATTTCACATCATTTGTGGAGCGATTTCATGAAAATTCATGGCCGCAGATCTTGCTGTGTGGCTTGAAATTTCACCTGCGTATTTCATATTTCATGTTAAAAAGACAAATTTCACTGAAAGTGTTGCGCAGTTCGAAGTTTCAGAGTGTTCCAATAACTCTACAAATTCCGCAAAGTGTGCATTTTCAGTGCTTCACATGAACTTCGCAGGTGAAGTTTAACTTTGCAACACCTGTTATGGAGCCTGCTCCCCCTAAATATTGAAACATTCAGTATGTCTGTTCAAACATAATGGAAAAAAAAACTACCAGCTAGGACCCCCACTGCAACTCATAGATTTCTTAATCTGCAAATGTTTCAGGTTGATCCTGCCATTTTTCTTTGTCATTACATTGGAGTGTGTAATGCTTGCTTCTACTTGCTGGCTGGGTGATCAGCTGTCTCACTCAACAAATGGAAGTGGAGCACAGCAGGGAGTTATGGGCTCCATTGTAACAGGCCAAGAAATATTGGGATCAACCAGTTGCTTTTTAAATTGAAAAAAATCTGTGAGCTGTGGCTCAAAGGAAGGGGTGGGGTGGGGGTGAGGGTCCAAGCTGACTGAGGCTGTTTCTTTTTAAACTGTAACAGACACATGTGATGACAAGGGAAGAAACATAGCTATATAAAAGTGACCTGTCAGTTTTTATTTCTACACAGCCACAGTGTGATATCATTATAAACCACTCAAGCTTTGTTCTCATAGCTTGTGAGGTCAACAGTCACCACATACTTCAGGTGTTTGAAAAATTGGTTGATAACTTTCCATACATTATTCCATATGTAATTACTGGTGACCATATATAACAACCGGAATACTGTTTTGTTAAAAATGCATATCAACCAGATTTTGGATTAATATACCCCAAAGGCAATAATAACCAAGAATCCAGTTGATATAACACTTTATAATAACCTGAAATCTGGTTGATATGACAGTCCCAAAGAAACAGTTCATCTGAAGCTCACCATGCGGCAGTGTCAGCGCAAGACATTGAAAGTGGGTACTCCCAGTGGTTGTCTTCTGTGACAACATGAAGAGTCTCGAAACAATCTTAGCACTCTAGCTAAAAAAACTTCTTTTTCTTGCAAGTTGCTAGAAATACAGTCTAAACCTCCACAATGGCAATTCTGAAGAGTAAAGGCTAGGTAAGATTAATGTTATCGATTTTGTTTCCCACACCCTTTGTGTGTGATTCACAAATAAGTCTCTTGAGCTTCACTCTCAAGGTTTATGGATCATCACACACCTCAGGAGTGTGACAAATCCATAACATATGCTTATCTATCCATTATTCTCTATATAATGTACATATAGAAAGTTGTTAAGGATTAAGTTACATAGGTGGGCCATAAAATAATTGAAAACATAGTTCTTGATATCAGCATATATACCATGGGGGTGAAAGCTTTCTCAGTGGGATATTCTGTGTTATTTCCACTGCAGTAAGAATAAATCTTGAAGACGGCATTTATCCATACTTGCTGATGTCACCAGAGTGAGGATAACTTCACTGCAGCTTGCACTCTAAAGGAGACTGCTTCAGAAGACAGTTTATATTTTACCTTTGTTTTTACTAGAAGAGAAACACACTAAGGTCCAAGCTGGGAACACAAGAAACTGAAGTGACTTGCTCAGAATCACACACTATACAAGTGAGAGCTATGGATTCAAATGCAGATCTCCAGGTTTGCAGCTCAGAACCGTAACAGCTCAGAGCCTTAAACCACTGTGCTATTCTGCCCCCTCAAGTTTTCTCTCATCTCTTTCCCACTGAAGATGCAACTTACTCAATTAGCTTTGTAAATGACTCTCACCTGTATCCCATTTTGTTTCTAACTTTCCTAGTCCATTCCTGTCCTGATGTCAGCTTCAGAATAACCTGAATTCTAAATGAAACTGTTTTACAGAGCAGTTTCTGTTTCTCAGTGCTACCTGCAGCAATTTGTCTTTCTCAGTGAGCCTCTGACTCACTCAGCTTTGCAAAACACTGTCAGTTGTGTTTCTCACTTCAAGTCCATTCAGAACACACACACACACACACACACACACACACATTGACAGCACACACAGAATGAGCAGGAAACACACAGAATCAGAAAAAATGTTCCTACTACTCTCACCCCTGTGGTATATATAGCACACATGATGGACAGATCATGGGATATGGCAAATATTCTCACTTCTGCCTCATGAGCTGTGTATATTCACTCGTGCCTTCAGCACTCGTGAGGCTACACAGCTCACTCTGCAGGAGTGAGAATATTTTCCATATCCCACTCCTGCCCATCATGTATCCCCTATTTATTGAAGTACATGTCAATTCAATTACATTTTTATTTGTATACTGGAAAGAATGTGAGCAACAGTGCTCATTTTCACAGCCATCCAGTGTTTCACAACAACAAAAAGACAGTTACAATTTGAATACTTAAAACAGACAAAAACATTAAATACATAAATTTACTGAGTAAAGGGTAGAATGAACCAACAAGTACAAACTATAAATACTATTTCTAAAGTCTCAACAGGAAGGACATACTGAGCTGGTAACAGCTTCTTTTTTGATGTGTCCTGTGAACAGATAAAGTAGGAAATCAATCAATCAAGTCTTTATTTATCCAGACAAACACCACTGAGTCTCATTTACAAGGTGGACCTGTGTTACACAAGGTCAAGAATAACACTTTTATGTACAGATAATAAATAGACATAATTATACAGAAAGAGAAAAAAAATACACAGAGCAATAACAAGTATTTCAGGAATATGGTTAACAAGGTTAGGGATAATGGAATGAGAAGGGGAATTAAAATGTTCTGAAACAGTCAGCATATTAAAACATTTTCAAACAGCATGGCATATCATTGGTCAGGACATATACAGACTTAAGGGGCAGATAGGAAGGGGAAGGGTACAGGACTGCAGCTGTTCTAGGAGTGGGAATATGGTAGATGGACTGGGGACATATATGTTAGGAGTCTGAGGGTAAGAGACGTAGTGGATTAGCAGAAAAACAGGGGGGTATAGGTGGAGGCAATCAAGGGGCCGGGTTAGATGGAGATGTAGTGGGCAGGTAAGCAGTAGGCACCCTAGCACGCTAAGTGTGCTGGAAACAGCTGCATAGCTCCTTAACAGTCTTGGCATACAAGGTCTTGAAGGTGGTAAGACTAACAGGGAGACTCAGTTTCATAGATTTCTGTAGTTTGTTCCAGAGTGAGGGCAACACAAAGCCTATGGCCACTCTCCCAAAGTGTGTATTGGCTCTAGGTACCTTCAGTAGAAGCAAAGAATAGCTTCTCAGTGCGTAGTTGCCTACCATGTATAACGGCAAACAGTTGGAAATGTATTGGGGTAATTTGTTGGTAATAGCTCTGTAAGTGAAGAAAGCAGCATTTCTATTTCTTCTGTTCTGAAGGGGGATCCACCCCACAGCTGCATATAAGGAGCAGTGGTGGGTGGTGAGGGATAGGCCAGTTATGAATCTCAAGGCTCTGTGGCATGAGGTGTCCAGTTTAGTAAGACAAGAGGCATTACACTGACTATGAATGAAATTGGCATAATCAATTAGGGATAGAAATGTGGATTGAACTAACTGCATCTTGACATCTTTGGTCAGGAGGCGGTTTATTCTAAAGAAGACACCAAGCCTCTGCCTCAGCTCTTTCAGCAGATCCTCGACATGCTTCATGAAGGAGAGTGCGTGGTCTAGCCAGACCCCTAGGTACTTGAATTTTGTAACAAATTCCAACCTACCTAACAGAAGAACTCAATACATAGGTGCATAGTAAATCTCATTATCCCAGATTCCCCCATTCCATGGAAGACACAAACAACTGGTATTGTGGGTGTTCAGATAGGCAATTAATTTAATTGTTGCATTAGTTCCATACAACCATCATATTTCTTACTTTCTTAATATTCATTCCATCTCTTAATCACCCTCTTTATTAATCCTATTAACATAATATACATCTGTGAGTCCAAATTAATTTCATTTCCCTTTCTTACATTCCTTCTTCTTCCTCCCAGGAGCAGACCTGTGAGCCTGCTTCATCTTTTCTCTCTGGAGGTAACAGTGTAAACTGAGACCACTATTCTCTTCTTATTGCAATTGTTATTTTTAATCCCCCCACCCACACCACTCCTACCCCCTTGTGCCCCATCAACTTTTTTTCTTTTCCCTTCATAATCTCAGCCATCCACATTGGCTGTCCTCCCCTTATCAGGAGCTCCTTATCAATTTTTTTTTTTTTTTAAATCCTGCATATCCTGCTGTCCACCTTCAGTAGCACCGTTTTGTTCCTATATCTTATATGACTTAACGGTGGGTGGGAGGGATGATTTTAGAAACTGTAAGCAGCAGAAAAAGAGGTCTAGACCATCTATGTAGCTCCTTAAATATTCTTAAATTTGGGTCTTCCCCTTTTCCCCTCAGCCAATCCTCCTTTCACTGGCTCATTTGTACAGTAGCTGGCCCCCTTTTGTGATGTCATTCTTCCCTTGTCTCTCTGAGCCCCTCCCTGACCACCTGCCCATCATCCCAGACCCTCCCTCTTCTTCCTTCATTCTTCCTTGCTCTCTCCCCTGTGGTGAGGTGTGGAGAGACTAGGGAAAAGGAGGGGACACTAGGACAATTGTGTCTGCCTTTTTAACAAGGCAAACCTCATTGCCCCAGATTTCCCCCATTCACTGGAGGACATGAACAACTGGTATTGTGGGTGCTCAGATTGGCAATTAATTTAATTGTTGCATTAGTTCCATGCAATCATCATATTTCTTACTTTCTTAATATCCATTCCATCTCTAAATCGCCCTCTTTATTAATCCTATTTACATCATATATATCTGTGAGTCCACATTAATTTCATTTCCTTTTGTTGTGTTCTGTCTTATTCCTCCCTGGTGTAGACCAGGAAGTCTGCTTCATCTCGTATCTCTGGAAGTGACAGTGTAAACTGATACTGCTTTTCTCTTCTTATTGCAACTGTTATTCTTAATTCTTCCCCCCTCACATTCCCCCCAACCCTTGTGCCCCATCTATTTTATTTTCCATAGCCCAACTACAGCTTGCATTGGAAGTCAGGCTTCCCCCTCCCTACAGGTTCCCTAATTGTCTATGCAATTCTTCTATAGCCCCTATCATTTCTGTGATAAACATGGTAATGCTTAACTCAGACAGATGTGTCCACCCAATCCATAGAAGGCATTGATAGCCTCCTCTGTGCCCCTTCTAATCACTCTCTCTCTCCCATAGATATAAACAGTGACCCTACTCTCCTGTCCATCTTATGTCTTGCTCTCTCTATGACAGTATGCTTCATCTCCCCCCGCCATACTCTCCAGTGTACCATACCAGACCATACTATTGTCACCTGCGGCCACCATTGTTTTATCACCTCCATGTCCTGCTTAATCTGTAAAAATATATCTAACGAAGGCCAGGCCCTACATCATTACCTTCAGGTGTATGATTAATAAATACAGAGCCTATCTCCTTTGCCATGTTTCTCTCAGGGTCGGTAATAATTGGGCCCACTTCATGCCCCTGATCCCTGTCCAGGAGACCCTACAGTGCCTGGAGTCCTGGTAAAGTTGCTTTCCTCTGCCTTCTGTGCCACACTCTTTTCTGCCCAATAAATGAATGAGTGCCTGCAGATCCAAACTTCTACTCAGTGGTGCCCGGGCCCTGGATAAATGAGAGCAAAAAATCCTAATAATGCCTGCTGCAGACCGTTGTTCTCCTGTTGTCACTGCCCTTTCCCTTTCTGCCACTCCCCCATACTTGCAAAACAAATAGAGAATGGTTGGTATGAGTTGGCTGTCAGTGGCCTTATGTATCTCTTGTAACATTCTGATTTCCATCTACCTTTTTCCTTGTTTCTGTCCCCTTGTGCCCCCTGATGCTACCAGTTGTGATGCAGCTCCAATCCTAAAGGAATGTGAAGAGAAACCTGACAGGTCCTCTCCCAGAAATCTCATGCACGCTGTTAGTGCTGCTATGATCTGGTAGCAGGTGACTGGTTTCCCGTGACCATGGGTGAGTAGTCTCTGCCCAATTCCATTGTTTTGTACCACAGCTTAGGCCCACAGTGCCTATATTGAACATTTCATTTGTTTCTCGTTTTACTAGCTTGATGCTAGATCCTTTCCACACTTGGTCTATTTTGGATGATTGTAATTGTACCATCACCCCTTCAGCTGTCCAAGACAAATCATTCCAACCTATTCATTTCTGGGTCCCGGATCCTCCTTGTTCCATGGCCTCAATTACCTGTTATGCACCATGGTACATGACCATGAATATAGCCCAAAATAACGTTGCCTCCTCTCTTGATTTGAAGATCTGTAGGAGGGCTTCCTCTAGCCTTAATAGCAACTGTTCTGCACTGGTTTTCTATCATCTGCCTCTTTCGGCCTTAATCACCCCCACCCCTGCATCTTTCTCCTAACTAACATGGTCTTTATGGGATCCCTCCACCCTTTCAGTTTGCACACAATGCTGATAGCTGCTAATTGTGTTCCCATAGTGGGGTGCGCTGTCCTTTTTTTCCATTGCTGGACTATGCATTTTCCCAGTTGGTCATTCATAACTGACCCACTTACCTGCAGGCTCACTATGCCCCCTTGTATGCCTGCAGGGTCCGAGGTGTCCAGGAGTTCTGAAACAGCAAATCAGCTCCTTCCAGCCAATCTCCCATGCATACTTTGGCATAGGTGTGTTGTGCTCTTCCGCCCTCAGTTCCATGGCTCGGAACCTGTCCAGCTGCAGATGGAAGAGGCTGTCAGCCACCACAGTTCTGTAGCCCTTCTATGTGTTTTGACCTAAAGAACATGTTTAGCTTCAAGCCTTGCAGGACTAACTGCCTCAACACTCTTAAGACTGTGTCTGATGATGCCCTCCTGTTGAACAGTGCATCTACCACTGCCCTGTTATCACACCAGAATGTCACCTTCTGGTTTCTCAGATCCTTCCCCCAAATCACTGTGCTCACCCATATCGGTAGTATCTCCAGGAAGATAATATTCTTGTCCACTCTGCCGGACATGATTACGAGAACCACCACCCCTAAAATAGCATCCCATGCCTAATCCCCTCGCTGCATCCTTATACAGCTTGAGGTCTGTGTTGTAAAGCCATTCCTCTTGCCATAGGGATATTCTGCTAAAGCACCTATTGAACTTGTCCGAAATTTCTAATTCTGTCTGTGGCTCCTTGTCTAGAGCCACCCAATGATGCAGTCAGGTGATCCCCTGTGTGGCCAAAGCTAACCATCTTATGAAAGCTCTGCCTGGCTCAATTGCCTGGCAAGTGAAGTTGAGGTGGCCTATTAGTTGTTGTATGTGTCTCAATTGCACACGCCTCTCCCCCTCCTCTCTGATAGTAGCTCTCTCAGTTTTTCAACTTTTTTATCTTGTAAGTGGAAAACAAGTCTGTAAAAATACGTGCTGCATTACAAATGTCTGTCATAAGGAGTCAAGTTCCAATCCTTTTAGTTAAAAGATTTTTCACCTAAATGGGATTTCCTTAGCTTATATGCTGTTTTTGGTTTTATCGTGCAGCGACAGCTTTCGCACCGACATCCCCTACAGTGACAGGCACAATGCCGAGTGTCATCACTGTACTGTCGGAGATGCTGGTGTGTTTTCTTTGGAGGGCCCCCCCCCCCCGTCTCTAGATATACAACTCTGAATTGGAGTTTTCTCGGGAAGGGGGCAAAACACCAGAAGGTGCAGTGCCAGTGCCAGCAGGGAACATCATAGCGAATCAATACTTTCAGTTCAGTTCTGTCACTCTGATGGTCTCTGCTGTGGCGGTGTCAACATGCAGTCGGTACTCTGCTGTTTTCTAAGTAGTTCCTGAGGATGCCAGAATGCAACTCCACATGTTTAAAATGCTACCACGTATAAAGTGCTAGCTGGCCCTTGGTTAGTGCTTCATGCGCTACACCAGTTAGGTATATGGTTAAGTTTCTATGGTGACCTTAAGGGTTTTTTTGTATCATAAAGTATTGCTTGCTCAGCTTCTGGGGCATGAAATGCTTCTGTCCATGAATGTTTCTATGAAACAAATGTGTAATTGAAGTCTGAAGACACTTAAATGTTCAAAACATAGTGAGGCGTATTCACAACAGCTAAGCAGCGCTACACACATTGCGTAAGCCCCGTGTGGAGGCAGATACATGCGAAATGCATGGAAGCCACCTCCATATGGTATTCATAAACCAAGCATACAGTACAAGTTGCATTAAACTGTCCCACCATTGAGTTGATTTAGCACTTTTTTTGCAGTTGACAATGCACTGGCAACTCATACTGCATTGTTATTTTAACACTTAACCAGTTCAAGGGCAATGTTTATAAAATGCATTTGTTACTCAGTTGGAATGCAGCTTAAGCCCAATCAAAATGTAATGCAAAACTGAGATGCAACTGTTAAGATACAGTTTGTGCAAGACTTTGTTCTGAATCCAGCACCACTTATGCAACTCAGTCAGAAATGCTAAAGCAACTCATTGGTGGAACAGTTTAATGTGACTTTTACTGCAGTTCCATGCTCAGAACCACTAGGTGAACATGCACGCCATAGTGGATACATGGCCGCACAGGGGTGTTCCTGCATAAGTGGCATGCGCGGGACAACGTACATGCATGCATGACACAAGATACATTGGAAAGGCACGTCGCGTCCCCACGTTCATAATACACATTCTTAAAGCAGCCATAAGCAGACAATGCAGTGCACACACAGTTTTGCGAGGCCAGCAAAGTGGCCCACAGGGTGCAAGGCACTGCCCACTGCAGCTGCACATGCCAGCCATACATGCCAGCCATGCATGCACTGACAAAATGTACATCGACTGTGCCAGCACACGTATCAGCCAACTGCCAAGTGCCACTGTCACACATGCGAAAACACAGCCCATACGGCCAGCCCCAACACGATGCACATGCCAACCAGCAGATGCCATGCACAGGGACACACAGCATGGCATACTGTGGTGCACATGCAGGCACACACACCGAGCATGCCATAAGGCCCTGTCATGGATACATGGTGAACACAGAGCCGCCCCACACACACACACACATGGCAGACGGTGCACACCATGACAGGGCGAGGAAGCAGACACTGAGACATAGCTGGAGTAAAATGCATTTACTGCCTGACACAGCACAATACATACAGGTGCAAGTAAAGCAACAGGGCAACAGTCCCGGGGCAGGGGGTAGGATCACAGATGGTGCTGCTCCTCCTCCTCAATTGGAGTCCTCCTCTGAGGGCAGGTCCGTGCTTGTGGAAGGTGTCAGCTCCAAGAAGGAGTGTCCGTAAACTCCCTTTCCTTAAGTACCAGCCTCCTGATTGGGCAACGGTATCACTGAAACAAGAACAGCAGGCAGAGGGGACTAACATCAGTGCAATGGCAACATGCAGCAATGCCGCCATGGCAATGCCAGTCTCACACACACACAGGCACACACATGGCCACAGGCCACCTACGTTAGAGGGGGCACAGATGGCCCATAGGTCCCCCTCGTCATTCCTGTAGGCATATTCCTCCGTGCTGCACCACTGATCCAGTCATCATGGCAGATCTTTTGCCAGACGCCACCTCTGGGTGACCACATGGGACGAGATGGGCCTGCCCTCCACCCAGTTCTCCAGGACCAGCACTACCTTCCAATGCCAGGTCCCATGCAAAACACAATTGGGACATTGAAAACCAGACATGCACATGGCACAGAGCCCAACTCGCCTGTCAAACACACAGGCCACATGGCCACCAGTGGAAGCACCTACCTGTCACTTCTTGGTGACATCCCAGATTTCACCAGCTGGTATGCCATCCTGATAGATGTCATCCATCACCAGGTACAGCTGTCATGGCAGGGCTAGCCAGCCACAGACATCACCTTTCACCATGGGTGGTGCTGCTGCTGTCATCTTTTCCACATCAATTATGGCCTTCCAATGTAGGCACGCCCACACTACATGTGCATCCAATACTCATAAGGGCACATGCAACATGCAACATGCCATGCACGGCACACACGTGTGGACATGTAATGCCACTGAGTGAAGGCTACTAGCAGATCACACAGGTACATTGCAATGTGCCCAGGGGCACTACTAGATATGGTCCTCCTCAAGGAGGCAGAAGCAGAGCATTATGCCAGACCACAGCATCATCCTCAGTCATTCAGACCATGCCTCATTGCCCAAACACAGCACCCCACCAACATCCTACAGTGTTTCCAGCTTGACCACAGCATGCTACAGTATATCTGTGGCCTTCTGGAGGATGTGACCAGACCAGCCACCGAGTGCTCCATGGCCATGTCGGTGGAGACCAAGGTGTACACCCTGCAGTGTTACACACGGGCACATTATAGTGGTTGCTGGGTGACGAGACATGGATGAGTCAGGATTCCATGTCTCGGGCACTGCTTCAGGTCAACAATGCCCTGGTGAGGCACCAGGAGAGGCACATCATGTTCCCCATGGATGCTGCAGGCTTCAAGGCTGTCAAGGGATCACTCCTGGACATATATGGCATGCCAAACACAGTGGGTGCGATTGACTGCATGCATGTGCCCATCCTCACCCCACCCATCAATAAGGATGCCTACAGAAACTGTAAGGGATTTCACAGCATCAACTGTCAGGTCATCTGTGATGCAATGAGTGTCTAGACCAATGTTCTGGCATGGTACCTGGGTTTGTGCCATGATTTCTACATATTTGACAACGGTGCCCTGAGGCGCCATATGGAACATCACCCAGAGGGCTATGACTGGCTTTAGGGTGAGGTCCCATAACCTTGTGTGGATACGTTTGCTGCACATGAGCCCCAGCATTACTAACCAGTCCTTTCTGTTCTACTCCCACAGGTGGCAGCGGGAACCCTCTGAGAACTATGCTACTGACACCATACCTGGCTCCATGGCACCCAGCAGAGACTGCATTCAATGCAGTGCACATGCTGGCATCATGGAATACACACTAGGGTTACAGAAGATGCGTTTCCAATGTCTGGCCCATACAGGTGGCACAATGATGCTTGCGCTGGTTAGGGCACATGGAGTGTTCATCGACTGTGCTATGCTGCACAAAATCTGCATGTGCCACATGGTGCTGAAGCCACAGGACATAAACTCAGAGGAGAGTGGCGAGGAACTACCGTGGCATACCCATGCACTAGCACCACCTGAGGAGGATGCCAGGGTTCTGCCTATGGGAAACTATGCAGCGGGATGCATGGCAGCGAGGGCTATATGTGATCGCGTGGCCCGTGGCACATTTGACAGATAAGTTGGTGCATATGCTAATGATGATGAGCATGCCAGACTGAGCCAGCATGTGCATGACATGCACGACATGGTGTTGCTGCAGCCACAGCATGCCTCAGGAGTACACACCGCACCTGCAGTCCACCATGTGTGATGCATGCCATTACTGTGCCTTGGGCAATGCTGGGCCCATGTTGCCATGGGCATCGCACACCACCATGTGTGTGCTGCATGGTGGGGTGTGGGGGTGTGTGCCAGCATGGTATATGGCATGGACCTGTGGCGTGCACACCCAGCACCCTCCCCAGGTGGTGCAGGTCCATGGGGTGTCAATACGGACAGTGGTGTGTGCGGTGGTGTGTGCGTGTGTGCGTGGTGGTATTGATGGAGTGTGGGGGGTGTACTGTCTGTGGCTGCCATGTGCGTGTCAGCTGCACCATTGTATCACTGGGTCACAGGCCAATGATGATGTGCACCTCATCTGTGCACCCATCCGCCCTGTGCCATGTGGCTTACTGTGTCTGTTGTGTGTGCTCCACCATGTGCCACCTGTACATAGCACAATCGCCGGGTTGCAATGATCTGTCCTGCCTCATGGTCAGCATCAGCTGCTGTGGGTTGGGGCGCTGTGTGACACTTTGCGCCACTCTTGTGGTTTCACGGGCATGGGGTCGGGCTCACTGGCTGGTGCCATGCGTACAGCCCTGACAGCCACAGAGGGCTGTCCCTGTTGGGTGGTAGGGTGGGCAGCAATGGCCAGGAGGGTGTTGGCCATCTGCTCCTGTGCTCTTGCACCTGCAGCTGCCTTGACAGCCAGGCATTCCTGGACACATGCACCTGTGGCCACCACCTCTGCTATCCACTCTTGCACCCTCAGGCCTATGGCAACACTTTCTGCCAGCCTCTCCTGTGCCTGCATGAACCCTGTCATGACCACCATGAGGCAGTGCACAGCCTCTGTACATGCCTTTGTCACCTGCAGATGGTCCTGTTCCAGCCTGTTGAGGTCAGGGTACTAGCTGGCTTGGAGTGAGCCATTGGCACCCTGTCTGTGGTGCCTTTGGGGGTGAGCCTCAGAGGCTCCAGTGTCTGGGTCCTGTGTGTTGGGCAGTGTGGCTGGTGAAGAGGTTCCCACAGTCACAGCACAACTGTCCTCTGGAGGGGAATGGTGTTGTCTTCACTGCTGCACTCCGGTCCTGGTAATGGCTGTTCTGCACAATGCTGCACTCAAGCCTCTCCATGTCGGCTGTTGCCTCTGTGTCTCGTCTCATGCTGGAGTTGCTCTCTTTCCTCTACTGCCACTCCAGGGTCTGTTCCCTGTCTCTGCCATAGTCCATATGTGTGGTGGATTGCTGGGTGTCCTTCTCCTGCGTGGATGTTGTTCCATGCTGCTGTGACCCTGTGTGTTGGAAGGAGGTGACATTGATTAGTGCACCTGTGTGTCCAGCATGTGCCACTGTATGCCTGCGTTAATGGCTGTACCCATCTTCACCACCTTCACTCGGCTGTACTCCACTGCCCCTTCCTCCTGCCATGATGGATGGTCCCTCTCTGGCACTACTGTTGTTGGGCACTGTGGAGGTGGTTATTGACTGCTGATGTTCATCAATTATGTGGTTGTGCCCTGTGCACCCACACATCGCGCTTGCCTTGCACGCAGTCCAGCCAATCTGGCTTACCATTCTAGAGGATGCTGCAAATTGTGTCTGCCACCTGCTGCTCTATAGAGGTCAGGGATGGGTCAGGGGGTAGCGGTCCACCACTTGTGGTGCACTGTGAATGACGTGCCCTACTCAGCTAACTCTTTACCTGGTTCCAGAGGTCATGCCACTTGTGCTTGATGGCTGCCAGTGTGTGTGCCTCCAGTCCTGAAGCATTGATTGCCACCTGCAGGTTCAGCCATATCCGGGCCTTGGTCTTGGCTGGGGTGCACAATGGCCACTACCCTAACAGCACATCGTAGTGCTGCCTGATCTCTGTGATGAGAATGGCCACCTGTGCCCCCATAAAGTTCAGGGAATTCTGCCTCCTTTTGCTGCCACCCTTGGCCATGCTGTGTCCACCGCCATTGCCGGTTGGGTGTGTTGTGGCTGTCCCCGCACACTCCTCTCACTCGCAGTTGCTGTTGCCATCTTCCATGGACATCCCTCTTCCACACTGTGGGTATTGCTGGTGCATAGCTGTTTCACATCTCCTTATACTTTAGGGTCAATGGGTGTTCACATCATCATGCACTGGCTCCATCATGCCCCTGCGTATAGCTGCATGCCTCCTCTGTCTCCGCCCTAGCCTCCTTGGAGGGGTGTCGACCTGTATTGTGCATGCCATATATTTGGATTTCGCTGCACAACTCACAGCTGTGAGCTCACATTTATGCCCATTCTGTGCATAGTGCTAGGCCTTCATGAATAGGCCTCATTATGTTTTATGAACAAAGGTCTGTGTTCCAGCACCTGCCCCACACAGTAGATCAGAGAAGCATGACATGTAAATAAACATTTTTTTTCAGTTATTTAAGGGGAGCAGATTAGGTGGAAAACTCGTCCCTCTTGACATTTCATTATTTTCATAAAGTTACAAGAAATTGTAGACATTTATAGAGCCGGTGGTCTTTCACAATTTTCAAGTGAAATTTTTCCCTAAGAAAATAATTACATTTCATACAGTGTTACGCATCTCAATTTTTGGTAATTACTTTTCAGATTTGAATGCCAATAATGTTCTACAGAACCAATATGCTTAATCAAGAAATGTATATAATAAAAATAGATGCGGGAAGGGAAAGGGGAGGGGGGAAGGAGGAAGGAAGGAAAAAGGGGGAAAGAGGAAAAGGTGGAGGGGAAGAGAAGGGAAAAAAGGTGGAGGGTGGAGAAGGTAAAGGAGAAGGGAGAGGGAGAAGGGAAAGGGAAAGGGGGAGGTTGTGGAAAGGGAAAGGAAATAGTGAGGAGTTAAATATGGCATTTGAAAATGTAATAATAATGAAAATGAAATTTCAAATACAGAGAGAGACGTATTATCTAAAAATAGTACAGCAATGTATTAACTCTCAGACTTAAGCATGTAGTCTTAAATAAAGATTAGAGTTGGTGTTACGCTGCATTTGATATTGGGATTCATTTTTGAAATTAAGTGTACAGTTTGGTTCTATGTCATAATAGCGAACGTAAAATGGAGATCGCTATTGTAGCGAGTGTGTATCACTGAAAAGCAAATTGGTGATATACACTTCAAGGTGACCCAACATCCTGATTTTAAAAAAAGTGTTTATGCAGGGAGTTTTGCCCCTACACCCCCTTTAATTAGGGTTCTCACTCCACGGGGGTGCATATCGAGGGGGGAGCAAAAATCCAAATTTCGTCAAAATTTACAGTAAGTTCCATAGCTTGCAGCTGCGGCCAAATGTACACACTCCCGATCTCGAACCCAGTACCTGCTGTTCCAGAGTTAGCCACCCACACCACCAAGCCACACTGCCAGCTCAGCAGCAGCAGGTACACCAGTGCCTGAAAACCCCTTCCCTGTCCCTCCCCTTCCCCTCACTATTCCCCCTTCTGTTCACCCTTCCCCCTGGTCGCTATCCCATACCCTTGCTGTTCTGCAGGGTAGTCCACAATAATAGCGCCAAACATTAGTCACTAATTTTCTAGTAGCTCATTTTGGGTCACTATTATGATGCGATACCGTACAGTTTTACATAGAGATAAGAGCTGGTGTTCCACTGCACTTGACCTTGGGATTGGTGGCCCTTAGGAAAGTGGCATTGTGATACAGTGGTATTTTATAAAACCACAAACACACTGGAAGCATTTTGATTTAATTTATTATCGAGCAATTGATTAATAATATAAAACATGTATGAGATGTGATAATGACAGTGGATTTGTTTGAACTATGTATGTAATCAACAAAAAAAATATAAATTTTTTCTTGTATCTATGATCATTTTGATTTCACTTTTTCAGATTAATTAATAGAAATATGCAGAGGACTCAGAAATTTAAAGTGATAACAGGCACTCCATAATGTGAGTTATAAATGACAGAAAGATTGAGATTTATTTGATGACTAAATTGTTTGAGTGAACAGCTCATGCCCCGCTCCTCTGATCCACTATGTAGGGCAGGCAGTGGAACACAGACCTTCTGGCATCCTTTTGAACTTCTTAGAAAACAGCATACAAGGTAAGGAAATTGCATTTAGCTGAAAAATCATTTAACTAAAAGGACTGGAACTTGGCTCCTTACAACAGACATTTGTAACGCAACACTTGTTTTTAACAAAATGTTTGCTTGCCTTTATGCACTTTTAAGGGAATTTGAGCTCAAGTTATTCAGAAACTTCCTGTGAACATACTCTGATCTTTAATGAAGTTCACAGTTTAAAGTTTTTGTCTTTTATTTTATGTTTTATTCAGATTATAGCTCATAACATTTGGTGTTTATTCATAAAAAACTAAAAGAAACATTCAAAAATTGATTAAGCAGTATTTTAGTTTGAAGTTTACTGTTAGGATTAAAATTTGTTTGATTCAGTATACCTATCTCAGAGTTCTTCTACAGTAGCAGTGAGTTAAAGCACACGACCTACCATTACTTACATTTGTATTGCGCATAAAAATTGACTGATATGTTAGTTGGGAGTTACACCTTTTTAGGCAGTTCAAACTACTGATATACTGTAGCTATTTACATTTAAAAAAATATTTTTTCCTTTTCAGCATTTGCAACTGTTTAAGGGGCCAATAATATATAAAAAATGTTCCCTAACATGAAAGAAACTTGAGCTAATGAGGTATTCATCTTCAGATACTTTCACATCTATGAAATCTTTATTTTATTTTCACATACAAAGTTAATAAAGGTTTGGGGCGAGATATTCAAAACTTAGTGCAGCGAGCAAACTGTGCAGGATTAGCACCGGGTTAGTGCGGGTCAGCCATATTCAAAGGAGGAAGTAGCATACGCAAAATGCACTAGAGCCAGGCAAACCCATAATGTATGCAGTGGGCAAAGTGAGGGGGTCGGTACCTGCATAAGTGCCCAATGGGATATTTAGAGAGATAGCACTGCACTTGGCACCACTGCACAGAACATAGGGTGGCGCTAGTTACCACCTATAAAAGGCAGGTCTTATCCCAGGGCAATCCACAGAGGAGGGAGTGGCCAAACCAAGAAGCTAGCTATCATGGAGTGTTTTACCAATGCTGTAGTGCTGCACCTCATGGAGGAGGTTGTGGAGGAGGAGGAGGAGGAGGAAAGGGAGCAGGCACAACAAGGCCCACACCACATACCAAGGAGGAGATATGCTGTACACAGGTTGTACCAGCCCAGAGTATCCTTTGATACCCTGCCTGATGAGTAAATCATTGGCTGGTACAGGATGGATAGAGGAAAGTTGAGGCAGTTATGCAATCTTCTGCATGACCAGCTGCAGCCAAACACCAGACGCAGCCATGTCATGTCAGTTGAGGAAAAGGTGACGGCAGCGATGTGCTTCCTAGCCATCAGGACATTCCAGCACCCAACGGGGGACACCATTGGGGTATCACAGTCCACCACCTTGCACCTCCTGACCCAGTTTCTTGATGCTTTCATGCCACATACTGGTGAGATCATCATATTCCCCAGCATGGCAGCAGAGCGCAGAGTGACCATGCAGCAACTCCATCGAGTTGCGCACCTACCTGCCGTACTTGTTGCCATTGACTGCACCCATGTCCCCATCCATCCACCACCTGGCAATGGCACTGATCTATACGTTAACAGGAAGGGCTACCACTCCATCAATTGCCAGGTGGTGTGCGATGCAACTGGGCACATCAGCAGTTTCTTTGCACTGTACCCCAGCAGTGCCCATGATGCCTTCATCTTGTACTAGTCCTTTTGCACTGCTGGACATTTGAGGAGGGCAGGATACCCAGCTGGTACCTAGCCAGTGAGTATGGGAAGCCACAATGGGGTAAGAGCACAGAGGAGGAGGGGACAGGCAAGGGTAACCAGGGAAGGGGCAGGGCAATGATACACAGCAGCACTGGGCACATTGCAGGACAGCAACACTAACAGCTGGCATCTCTCCACAGGGGACAGTGCCTATCTCCTGTGACCCTGGCTGCTGCCACTGGTACCTCGGCCTGCCACATTGGCCAAGGAACACTACAACGAGGTAGACACTGCTACCAGGAATATCATAGAGAGGATCTTTGGGATGTTAAAGATGCAGGTCTTAGTGCACCCTGTACTGCCACCGTTATTGCCTCCCACATCACCTCTGTATGGGTCTACACAGCGGAGATGAGTCCCCCAAAGCCACGTTCAATGGTGACAAGGACATGGGTCAACCACTCCTCTGCCCACTGCTCCACATGGGCAAGGCCAGTGCCCACTGTCAGGAGGTCTAAACCTCACTCTCAGGTTCTTGGCAATAATGGGTATGCAAGGAATCACAGACACATTGCATAAGAGTAATAAAACTTGTTTATTACTGCCAAAAGGAAAATCACAGTTGCCCTAAGCAGTTCTTACCATTAGGAACTGGGAGCCAGTGCTAAGCATTCCCTATACCTCAATGAATCTTCGTGTCTCCTGGGGTCTCCGAGGTAGAAGCCTTACATTATAAACCTAAGATAATTACCATAGTTATTGTAAGATAGAAACATTTCTAGTTACAGAGAAGAGCCCTATTGACTAAATTAGAGGTGGCTCCTCAGTCCAAGATAACATTATACAATTTTGTTATAGTCATCACTTTGTGGAAACAAAGAGGTACAGTTTGTACATAGCCGTGTAGTAATACAAATCATCAGAAGATGGCAATGCCGACTTACATATCATAATCATTACAAGGACACAGGTGTCCTAACATCTTATAAGCAAAAAATGCATGTATGTATTGGAAAGTAAAGTGTATAGCAATAATGTGCATACATATCCTGACATCTACTCTTATACGGTAGATGCCCTTAGCCTTATATGCTAGTAAAGCATATACCTAAATGCTAGCTGTCTGTGGTGTACCTCTGGGGGTACCAATCAGGGTGCAGGGACCTCATGTAATATCCTCCCCTTGTTGCCTCTCAAGGGCAACACAAGCAAGAGTAAGGAAGCGGAGAGAGAGCAGGGGTCATTTACAGACCTGACGCGCGAGCCTTGTAAAGGAACTCCAGCTGCTCATGGTGTTGGCGTAATGTGCGCCGTAGGCATCAAAGCATAATAATGAGAAAAAATATAAAAAAATGCTTGTATAATAACAAAACCTTTAAAGGTAATCTCTAACCATGTGTTAGTAAGCACACTATTCAAATCACCATCATTAATGAGGGCATAGACTGCTTTGTCAGCTTTGGAGATATTGCTGATGTGGATGAGGTGGGTGTCCTTCTTGTCTAAAAGTGATTTTAATGTCAAAGTTAAAGGATCAATGTGAACATTAAAATAGGGTAAATACTCTGAAAGAGTGAGCAGATAATCAGGATTACCATCAATGATATCAGGATCCACGATGGGGACGGGGTAATAACTGTGTGCCCAATAATAGTAGCTTGGTGGGGTTTAAAGCAAAAGTTTGAATCATTAATAAAACATGTCTTTTCACCGTAAGTGAATTGTTGAAAGTTTGTTACCACACAGAATTCACCATCTGAATTATATTGCATTTTCCCAGTAGGCAACCTCCATTTTTGTAACTGTACTGGGCAAGTATAAGTCTGTTAGGAAATCTGTGTTGACAGGCGGTGAACCTCCTTCCGATAAGACTGGTACAACCTGGAATCGTCTGGAGCAGATGTTGAGTCCAGATATTTTGTGCCATTGGTGATTATGTCATCATCCATGGAAAAGGACCAATTGATACTGTCTGGGGAATATCCACATACAGGTTTAATAACATCAAATACGTGACATCGACACAAATAATGATACCCTTTCTTCACACAGCAATCCATGTGCGGAGTGACCCACTCGTCCAGAAGAGGATGGAAAACCAGTAGAGGAGGCAAGTCAAGGCGTTTTCTGTAGATGTCATCATCAAGCTGCCCAATGGAGTGTATGGATGCTAGTTTATCAAATATAGCTGTAGTAGGATCAAAACATGGTAAAGAAACAGTAAAAGACACAAACATAGTATAATTAATAGAACATTTCTTAGAAGTAAAACAAGGACCAGTATTAGAGTGCCTGGTCACAAAACCTACATTTCTAGCAGTAGAACTAGGAATAGTCAGAGACTATAACATACACATGGCAACACAGTTAGGGGATTTGCAGTGAGGGCAATACCATTTAGAGATACGGCTATCATGTATGATATCAGGGATTCTTCCGGATTCCAGATCACGGAAGAGACCGTTGATGGTAATGATAATATATGAGCCATAGGCAGAGAATAATATTTCATGGGTAATGTATTGCTTATCTGTATCCTTATTGTTCTGTGCAATAAGGGCATTAATCTTATCTTTAGAATCTGTTAATGCCTTAGCAATGTTGTGCATATTGTATAGAGTGTATCTTTCTTCCTGACTAAGTCTATCCACACCATGCAATAATGGGGGTATGATGTCATTGATCATACCAGTTTGAAACTTCTGTGAATGTGCTTTGATAGTGGCAATGTCTGCTTTATTCCAGATATACATTGCTGTACCAAAAACACCAGTAACAGTGCCTGTGGCACCAGTGACATCAGATGTGTCACGTGTATTTCTTTTATGACTTTGATCGTCTGGTTTAGGTTTTCTCCTAAAATTGCATCTATGCTCAGTGGCGTGCACCCTGGCAATAGGATCTTAGTTACAGATCTGAAAAGCTGCTAAGCTATCAAGTAACAAGGTGCTATAAAACAATGATGTGTTAGTAGTATGACACATACCAAATTCTTTCATATGCCAGTAAGTCAAGTTAAACAAAACAGGTATATGGATATATTGTAAGTTGTTAATCAGTGAGTCAGGTAAAGCAGTGGCTGTGAGACCACTATGAGGACCAGGGGTTTGTTTTGGACACTCCAAAAGCTGTTTCTCAGTAGGGGATAATACAGATAAATACATGGCAGCTGAGGCCATGTTGTGTACAGCACAAAATTTCCTGGTGGAATCTTTAGACAATGAATCACAATATGAGGGGTCAATTAAGGCAGTGATATTGTATAAACCAGAATGTCTAAGAGAGGTCTGGTGCAAGGACAAAGTACCATTTGGGGATAATTTTGCATTGGGCCATCCATGGAAAGTTCCCTTGGAGAGTTTGTCCACGGGGAGTATTTGTCCTTGAGACTTGGTTTGCCACTCAATTTGTAGGGTAGATTTATCAGGAGCAACAACCGAAGCAGTGAGGTAGGCATCTGAAGCTTCCTGGACAGTAATCAAATGGTCAGGAATATAGATGGAGACTCCCTCTGGGGTAGTTGCAGGTGGATCAAGGTGAGGAAGGAGGTGCTTTACCATGCCTTGGATGCAGGGGATAACTCCTGAGATGAGGAGAAAATGGAACAAGATAGCTATCTTGTCAGTGTATCTGAAAAGGAAAATCAAACATTAGCAAATTAGTACTATTCTGCCCAATGTGGTGAGGAACAGTAATTATACTCCTTTATACAGTTTCAACTGGTTTGCGTGTAACCATTTGTCAGTCAGTTTGTTGTTTTGCATGAGTCTAACCTGATAAACTGCTGGACTGATCTTGTTGACAATGGGATAGGGTCTTTTCCACTTATTGGTGAAGGAATGTGTGGGATGCACAAATCTGAGAACCATTACCTGATCCCCAATTTACCAGTCTTCTTCTTGTGCATGTTTGTCAAACTGAATCTTGGACTGTTGCTGAGCCTTGCCCAAGCAGTTAGCAGCATACAAATGAGTGTGTTTGAGGTCTTGTCTGAGTTTTTCCACATATTGGTCCACTGAGACACTGTCTGCAGTGGGGGTATGCAGGTCCAACAACAGGTGTTCAGGTAATTTCATGTTTCTACCAGTCATCACCTCAAAGGGTGTCAGCTAGGTGGTGGCTGAGGGTGTACCCCTAAATGCCATAAGAAGTAATGGCAGTAGGGAATCCTAGTCCTTGGGATTGTCCTCAGTAAATTTGGAAAGCATTTGTTTAATCAGTCTGTTGGCCCTCTCTACTTAACATGATGATTGTGGGTGGTAGGGTATGTGGAATTTCTGATGAACTCCTAGGAGTTCAAGGACTTCTTTCATCAACTCACCTGTAAAACTGGTTCCTTTGTCACAGTTTACCTTGAGAGGTAGGGTCCACTTGGAGAAAATCTGTTCCACCAGGATTTTGGCAGTGGTTTTAGCAGTGCATGTCTTAGTGGGGAAAACTTTAACCCACTTAGAGAAAAGATCAGTTACCACAAGGGCGTATTTGTTGTTTCTGTTAGTATTGGTCAGGGGACCAATAAAATCAATCTGTATGGCATGCCAGGGGCCAGAATGTCATTGTGGTAGTAGTTTAGCATTTCGTTTGGTAGGGATGGGGTTGTTTTGTGCACAAACAAGGCAGTTGTCTATGTACTGTTTAACATCCTTGGTGACACTAGGCCACCATGCGGTGGTCTTGAGCCTTTGGAGTGTGTTTTCCACTCCCTGGTTTTCATCAGTGGGTGTATCCTGCACTTGGTGCAGAAATTCAGACCTAGGATGATGAGGAAGCACCCACAGTTTGGTGGGGTCTCATCTTGCTGGTACCACATGAGCTTGTCATCTGGGGACAGGTGTAACTTAACTTCATGCCTTCAGTAGGGGTTATGGGTAGGTAAGTTCTTCTCAGTACCTTTGTCCAGGAATCTAAACATATCTTTGAGTTCAGTGTCAGCATGCTGGACTTCTGACAAGTCCAAAGGGGAGAAGGGTTCAGGTTTCTTCCTGACTTCTGCAATGTGTACATCCGCTCTGGCCTCTGGATGGTCCATCATCCAGGTGTGTCCCCCTTGGGCCCCTTCCTTGGCAAGGGTGTCAACAGTGTCATTGAAGGCATGGTAGAGGTCATGAATGGAGTGGGCCTTAAGTTTATCGGCATAGAGTTTGTGTGCAAATTTCTGTGCCAGTGAATGAATGTATATTACCAGTTCCTTGTGTTTCACTGGGGTGCCATCAGAAGAGGTAAAGGAGTTCTTCTGCCAGAAAGGAAGAAATTCTGTAAGGGGACAACAAACCCAGTTAGAGTCTGTGAAAATGATAGCATCCTCAGTTCCATGTTGGATGAACTCGAGGGCACAGGCCACCGCTGCCATTTCCGTGAACTGTGATGATGCCACACTGCAATGTTTAGAAATCTTAACAGTATTACCAAAAGGGTAAATTACTAATATGCTCATTCCTGCTATCTGTTCTCCCTGATAATAGGAAGCTGATCCATTGGTGAAGACATAACAGAATGAGGTGTTCTCAAGTAGTTGTGGTGTAGCAGGAAGGAAAGGAGCTGGATCTGGTAGGTCAGATGGCTGCAGTGTACAGTCATGGGGTTGTCCTTGAAAGAGGAGACCATGCACCAGCATGGATGGCATTTTGGTGGGGTGGACCTTGATGTTTCTGTCCTGGAGAAGGAGGGACCAGTGCACCAGTCTGGTATTAGAGACTGACCCATCCTTTACTCTATCTGATAGCAAAAAAGTTTTTGGAGTGTGGTTGGTATTAATGATCAGAGGGGAGTACCCAATGATGTACAGAAAGTGCTTGACAGCCCAGTAGGTGGCCAGAAGGTTCCTCTCACAAAGGCTGTATTTCTGTTCCACTGGGATCAAGAGCTGTGATGCATATGCATATGCAGTGGGTCTCAGGGTGCCATGAACCTTCTGGTCCAGCACTGCAGACATATCAATGATAGAGGCAGCAGATTCCAAATGGAATGGCAAGGCTGGATTGGGGTTAACCAAAGCTGGAGCTGAGGCCAGGGCCTGTGTCAGTGACATCACAGATTGGGTGTGAATGGGGCCCCAAGTCCAGGGGACATCCTTTTTCAGTAGTTCATACAGAGCGGCGGCCTTCTGAGCAAAATCACAAATAAATCTCTAGAATAATTCACCATACCTAGAAACCTTCTAAGGTTGTCCACACTGGTGGGTAGCGGAAGATCTTGCAGTCCTTGTATCTTCTTCCGGGTAGGGCTTAGACCTTGATCTGTTATCCTCAGACCCAGAAAAAGTACCTCTTTCTGACATAGTTGTGATTTTACTGGGTTACATTTGAGGCCTACCCTCTGGATTAGGGTCAGTAGTTCATCTAAGAGAGCCAGATGTTGTTCCTGTGTGGCTGCGGCCAACAACAGATCATCCACATACTGCAAGAAACACCGGGGTGTAGAGAAACCCTAAAGGGCATCCATCATGTGCAACTGGAACAGGGAGGGGCAGTTATGGAACCCCTGTGGTAAGCAGGTCCACATGTACTGCCTGCCCTCAAATGTGAAGGCAAACTTATATTGACTTTTGGGGGCCAATTGCAATGACCAAAAACCATTGGAGATATCCAGGGCACTTAGCCATTGTTGGTGAGGGGTCAGTAGTCCTGTCACGTCTGGTGTTGATGCCACAGTTGGAGCACAACTGGGGGTGACCTGGTTTAGTCTCCTGTAGTCAATAGTAAGTCTCCAGGCACCTGTGGGTTTTTTCACAGGCCACACTGAGGAATTTGCAGTGGAAACACATGTGATGATTATACCTTGTTTTTGAGGAGTGATTTAAATGTTTCCCTGAGAGAAGGCAAGGCCTCAGGTGGAAAGGAGAATTGCCATTGCCTCTCATGTGCTGGGCCTGTCACTTCAATGACGGTGTGCATCCTGCCACAATCATGCTTATTGGTGGAAAATGCCTCCAGATGCCTTTGCAGGATGGGGAGGGGCTTTGGGAAAAGCTCATGGTTCTTAAACAAATCTATGACGTCATACTCTTTGTTGTTTGCAGATATTGTTGCAACCACATGTGAGTAAGGGATGATGATGGTATGACATTGTCCCTGAATTTGTATCAGTAACATGTTGGCTAGGTCCACCACACAGCCGTGTGGTGCCAAAAAGTCATTTCCGATTATACTAGAGTGATCATGCAATATCATCAGCTAGAAGGTGTGATATGCCTTCAGGTGTCCCAGTGTCACAGGTAGTGGCAGGGAACGATATGCAGGTAATCTAGTTCTGTCTACCCCAGATATATTGGTCCTCCATCTGGTAGACCAAGGTGATGTGTCTGGGCTGTCATCCTGCAATACAGACACAGCCATGCCTGTATCCATTAATACTGTCAAAAGGTGGCCCCCAACCTTGGCCTCAGTGCAGGGCCTTCCATTTCTATCCAAGACCAGCTTATTTACAATACAGATTGGGGCCTGTAATTGTCAATCTGTTCCAGTGGAAGCATGGTGGAGCCCTTGAAAGAGAGTTTGGACCTGGTTCCTGTGAACCATCTCACCATGCTGTACTGATGCTATATAGGGAGCCACTTCTGGGTTCAGGTCCTGTAGGGGCCTGAGAGCCTGAACTTCCCATATCTCCATGGCCTGTGGAGGCCTGCTCTCCTGGTTGTATTGCAGCAAGGGCCCATACTGGAACAGCGTCCGCTACGGAGCGCACTTTCCCAAGGAGGTCTCGGAGACTCTGGTTCTCATTGGCTATTTCCCTATATGAGGGGCTTGGTTTTTGTTGTTTACCCATATTGTTCTTATGGTGTTTCTTATTTTTGTGGTAGCTCCAGTTCCCACCTCAGGATTGTTGTTGTTGTTGGGCCTGCTGGGGGTGTTGGTTATCTGTGGGGAGGGGCTGTTTCTTTTGGGCCTGCCCCTCCACCGTGTAGTGTGTCGTGGTCTTCGGAATGGCTTCCATGGTGGCTACCTTCTTGGAACCGGAGCCTGAATCACAGATGTGGAGTTGATAAACTCTCTCTGTTTTCTGAAGAATATCAGCAAATCTCTCCATGTTGGGATAGGTGGTTGGTCTACCTTCTCTCTTACTGCAAGGATCATGTTCCTAAGGAACAAGGTCTTGTATTCAATGAGATCCACATCTGCGGCTTCTCCTGCAAGGTGCTTCCCTGCTCGATAGGCCATCCAGAGCCTCTGGTGGAAGGCTGTGGACTTTCCTTCAGATTCTGCTTCACAGGGTATGTGAGCATCACTCCTACCACACCTGGGTTGTGTGCAGTGATGAGTTCAAATGTTACTTCATCAAAGGTGGCATGGCCGTCCTAGTGGACAACATCGGGGAGTTTCGCCCACAGGCCAGGATCGATGGTCTGGTGTAGGATCTGGACCTGGTAGTCTGAAGCGAGACTAAGCATTTCACATTTAGCACGCACCTTCTCCAAGTGGCAATTGAGGTTGGACGGGCTCATCTGACCAATATTGTCAGCTATTTGCCGAACAGAGTTGGCCATTTGTAGGGGATTATTGGGACGATCAGGCAGAAGTAGATTACACAAGGTGCCCTGCAGGGTTGCCTAAGCTGCGGCTTCAGCCACAGTACAGACCATTCCCTCCTTTGTACCAGCCTCTTGCAGAAGCTGCTTAATCTGGGTCTTGAGGACCCATTTGATTTTCTTGGGGATGGACATGTTGCCTAAGGCATTCTCAATCATTTTCTCTATCTCCTGCCTGTCTTCCACATTAATAAAGGCTGTTGGTGGTGCTGTTGTGACTATGCCTGGGCCTGCTCCCCCCTATCATGGTGGTCACCATGTTGGCATTACCCATGATGAGTGTCATGCCATCGATGACGTAGGGACGTGGTGTCATGTGACAGGTCTGCCATGTTGTGGATGGCGTCGAGGGGTGTCTGGGCCATAGTACAGGTGTGACTGGGCGTTGTACTGGGAGATGTCATCATCTGACTCTTCCTCCTCAGATGACATTGACAAGGCAAGAACTACGCCTCCCATTGCCTTGACGTGACCAGCCAGTACCTCTCGCTGATGGCGCAGTTTTGCTATTTTATATTCACAATCCTCATGACTCACTTTTGCAACATTCTGATCCACATCATCCTGCATTTGCTTCTATAACACTCTATATGCGGTGCTCAATTCACGATTGTCCATAGTAGTAACTCCTAGATCATTATGTACCTGATTTATCTCATCCTGTAACTCTCCCAACTCCTCATGCAGCTGATCATTCATTCTACTTAACAAGTCATTCATTTGTAAAGCCTGCCCCTTATCCTGTCTCAAACTTTCACACTCCTGCTTCAGCATACCGAGTTCCTGCTCACTTGCCTGAGCAGAATGATGCAAAAGGGAATCCTTTTCATTCCGAAGAGTTTGGAGCTTAGACTCCAAATCCTGCTCATACCTTACACATTCAGTTTCCTGCAATCCCATCTCCTGCTTAAGAGATGAGATTTGTAGTTCAAGGGTTCGAAACCTCAATTCAGAGGCTTCCAAAGCAGCGTAGAGAGTCGTGACCAACAGCTCTTTAGCTTCTCGCTTTCTGGCTGTTTGTCTCATCTCTGTGTACTGGGTTAAAATCCCCAGCACGGGGTTTTCGGATTGACTCACGTCCAGCATGAAGTCAGCCCATCCTCCATGGGAGGCATGGAAGTTTGAGACATCGAGTCTCAGTTCTGCGCAGATATTTGATACAGTGGCCATTGTGTGGGAGGCAATGAAAAATCAAACTGGGAAAAGGCACCGTGCTGTGTATCGATCTGCAACAGGTGCACTAGTTCACAGACAGGCTATTGTGCACTTGTAAGCATGCAGTTTAAAACTGCTGTGGGGTGGGTCTAGTCGGCATTGACCACACCCAGTAAGCAGCCAGACTTTGCAAGTGATTACAAAGTGGGTGAAAAATGGGAGAGGTGGTGCAGGAATGCACACTTGCTGTCCCTGTTGGAATGGGAAAGGTGTAGCAACAAGGGAAACTTTGCAAACTCTAAATATTGCCTGAACGCAGTCACCAATTGTCAGGAGGTCTAAACCTCACTCTCAGGTTCTTAGCAATAATGGGTATGCAAGGAATCACAGACACATTGCATAAGAGTAATAAAACTTGTTTATTACTACCAAAAGGAAAATCACAGTTGCCCTAAACAGTTCTTACCATTAGGAATTGGGAAACAGTGCTAAGCGTTCCCTATACCTCAAAGAATCTCTGTGTCTCCTGGGGTCTCCGAGGTAGAAGACGTAATGTCTTACATAATATGCCTAAGATAATTACCATAGTTACTGTAAGATAGAAACATTTCTAGTTACAGAGATGAGCACTATTGGCTAAATTAGAGGTGGCTCCTCAGTCCAAGATAACATTATGCAATTTTGTTATAGTCAGCACTTTGCGGAAACAAAGAGGTACAGTTTGTACATAGCCGTGTAGTAATACAAATCATCAGAAGATGGCAATGCCGACTTATATATCATAATCATTACAAGGACACAGGTGTCCTAACATGTTGTAAGCAAGAAATGCATGTGTATATTGGAAAGTAAAGTGTATAGCAATAATGTGCATACATATCCTGACATCTGCTTTTATACAGGAGATGCCCTTAGCCCTATATGTTAGTATAACATATACCTAAATGCAAGCTGTCTGTGGTGTACCTCTGGGGGTACCAATCAGGGTGCAGGGACCTCATGTAACACCACCATCTCCCGCAGCTGAGGAATCTCATGGTGCAGCTCCCTGCAGAGGTCATGCAGGTTCTGCTGGGCCACATGCTGTGAAGCCAGGGCCTCCTGGAGCATGGGCCATGCACCCTGGCCATTCTGTGCAGGTGAAGTGTCAGTGACCTGCACATTGGCTGAGGTTGCTGCTGACATTGGGCAGGGGGTGGCAGACATGTCTGTACCCATGGTGGCATCTGCCGGTGGTAAGGCTGCTGCATCTGTGGGCTGACAGGTGGCAGAGCATGCTACAGGACTGGCACTGTGACCATCATCCTGTTGGACATGTCCAGTGGGCCACACTGTGCAGACACAGGGACACCATCCATGAGCACCACATTGGCATGTGGCTGTGAACCCCACACCCTCAATGCAGTCATGTGATCATCCCCCACTGTTCCCAACACAATGTTGCCAATGTCCGCATTGTCCGGCCCCCCTCACTGGGAGGGTGGTGTCATCCTCTGCATTCCCTGAGCCATGGTCGCTCGTAACAGTCACTATCACCACAGGCTTACCACTCAGGTCCTGCACCTGGGCATCCTCATAGATGTTCAAAGACTCAAGGAATGCTGTATCCTCCTCCTCCGATGTTCCAGCATACTCCACAGCCACCTGTTGTCTGTGGCCACACATAGTCCCAACATCCAATGCCACTGCAGGTCCACATGTGGCAGCCATGCCTAAGGTTGTAGGGCACACCTCCACTGCATTGTCATCCTCTCCCTTCTGCACCACTATGCCTGGCACCACCTGGGACATGGGCTGCTGGGCACCCAGTGCTGTAACGGAACAGACATATGTCAGTGAACACTACAGTGAACAGACAACCCACATACCACCACCATTACCACATGCACCCCCATCAGTGTATTCCCCACAGCACTCCTGTGTAAACTCCACCGTGCAGCCCATGCAAAAGCAACCACTGCCATATGGTCACACCCCACACCACAGCACACATACACTTACAACATGTTTACCACCAGCAGATGCACACCACTGTGCAGCCCCAACACCACTCACACATTATGACATATCCATGGGTGCCCCATGCATGCCACATGACAGTGGACAGGTGTTCCTCACCCCCATTGGTTTTGGCCAGGGAGTGGCGGCCACATGCCACAGTCATACCTGCCCTGGGTGGTGTGAGCGGTGTCTCATACCCACCACTGTCTACCACATTGACTGCCACCAGCCTCAGGGTAGAGGCTACTAATGCTATCAGTGGGTCCCAGTCCCACTGATCCATGGTCTGTGGCTCCCCCCACCAGTCTGCAGCCAGTCCCTGATATGTTGTGGGTCCTCCTCCTTGGCCCTGCGTAACAGATCATTCCACCACTTGCAAACAGCATCAGTGCTATGGCCATATCCACTCACAGCATTCACTGCTGTGGCAATCTCCTCCCACATCTTTCTGACAGTGGCATCAGTGGACTTATTTCACCACAGGACCCTCTCCCACTCCTTAACGACATGTACCAAGGCATGCAGCTCATCCCCCGAAAACTTGTGGGCCCTGATCTGCTCCTGATCTGCAACATCACCTGTGTAGGATAGAAGGCATGGCATGGGTTACACACAGTGGCAGATGACCATCGCACAGCTGTAAGAGTATCAAAAGGGCATGGCACTACATGCAGCCACCATGCACAGTCCTACCCTGTGTGCATTGCCAACAGTGCATGCACACTGCAACCCACAGTGCTGTGGAGGCCTGCACTCCATCACATGTTGAGGCCATTGGTGCCTGTGCAGCATATGCTGGCACTGCCTATGCCGGTGACCTCTTTCATGTGTCTGTGCCATTCTGGCTGCACATGGCAGCATGGACAGTGGTGCACTGCCAGGCCTACACCAGGCCTGCAGCCACATGCACTGTCCTGCGAGCACATGTGTGTGAACAAGCATACATGGGTGTACATGCCTGTCCCTGAAGCCCCTCCCCAGGACACATCCACTGGCATGGTGGACCTGTGCACACCCAGCAGAGTGGCACATATGCTGTGGAAGCACACACCATGATGTGCATACCCATGACAGGACTAGATGGCTGAGCGAACAACATGTACAGCTAGCAGCACTGGACAAACACTGTGGCATGTGCCAGTGTATGTATCGGTGCAGGCACATTGCATGCACACACACACACACACGTGGGTACATCTGTACCCCAGGACTGTGTGTGTTTCCCTGTGTGCAGCTGTATGTAGGTCTGTAGAACTGCATGACACAGGGGTATGGCAACCCCATCATGTGTGTACGTGCATGGCATGCCCCAAATGTCCACCCTGTCTGTGTACAGTTCTGTTACAGTGGTAGAGACCTTGGACTGCAATACCAGTGGCAGTGACGTGGTACGCATAGGTGCATACTCAGACACTAGTAGTTCACTGGTCTTGTTCTGCTGCTATGGTGTATTGCTGCAGCCCAGGGTATATGTGCAGCCATCCCTGCAGGACTTACTGATATAATGGTGTATAGAGATATGTCCTGGCCACAGCCAGGCCCATGTGTGTCAGTAAACTGCAAGTCATGAATGTGAGACAAGGAGGCTGGAGGGTGGTCCTTGCAAACAGAGAGAATCAGGTCTTCAACTCAGATCAGCAAGGTACATTTAAATGTCTGTACAGTGCAGGACCAAACCGATTGGGGCCACTTTGATGGAGTGGTGCAGCTTGTTCACATCCTGGCCAAACTGTGATAAATAAGTGCCCCTATATAAAGTGTGAGGAGCAGTTTATTCCTCCATTACAGGCCTGTTCTGGCAGTTTTGGGGGACTTGGACCATTTCATTCATTGCCATGTGTGTCTCCCACTCCACACAGCTGAGGATGAATGCGGCCTGGCAATGGCAACCATCCGCACGCGACAGGCATGTGCCAGTGCATGTATCGGTGCAGGCACATTGTACACACACACACACACACACACACACACACACACAGAGGTGGGTACATCTGTACCCCAGGACTCTGTGTGTTTCCCTGTGTGCAGCTGTATGTAAGCCTGTAGAACTGCATGACACAGGGGTATGGCACCTCCATCATGTGTGTACGTGCATGTCATGCCCGGCTAAAGCTACCAATAGTCCCTATTATCCCAGGACAGTCCCTATTTTAGGTAGCATGTCCCAGTGTCCCCACAAGTTTTGCAAAATATCACTTTTGTCCTAGTTTTTGATTACTTGTCCCAGTTTTGTCCCTTTTTTTTTTTTGCTGACTGCTAATCCGTGAGTGACAGTTATTTCAGCACCACTGTGGCGCTACTCGGGCTGGACAGCAGTTTGCAACTTTAACCTCTGCACCTGTGTTGCACAGCAAGCATGTCAGTGGGAGCACAGTAAAGCATGTTCCTTCCTGTTAAATTAGACTGGGTAGTAGTGCAAACAAGTGCATGTGGATGTCTGCCTGCCAGCAGCTTAGAGGGACTCCAGACAGATAAGAGACCGGCAGCAGTGAACTGAGCTACCCAAACCTGATCAGCTATAGGGAGGTGTGTGAAAAACAATCTGGTGTGGTTGTGCGAGTCACTGAAGTGAAGTTTACTCAGCAAATGAGGTGAGTGTAAGCAGGTTGGATGGGACCGTCATGAGGGGCAGTACATGTAGCTCAAATGTCTGATCACAATTTAATGCAGGTTTGCTTTTAATGAACTTTCTATACATCATGATTTGGAACTTGCTGCAGCAGAATGATGTATTGTTTTAATCTGGATGTTTGCTACAGGTGTTACTGTGGGGCGGCATGGCCAGGGCAAGTAGCAACATTTAAATGATTGTGTGCAGCATTGTCTGAGATGGTGCCTGTGGGAGTGACAGAGTGGGGGGGGGGTCACTGTCAGGATGGACTGTCCCAGTTTTAGGCCTCAGAAAGTTGGTAGCTTTACATGCCCCGAATATCTACACTGTATGTGTGCAGTCCCATTACAGCGGTAGAGACCTTGGACTGCAGTACCAGTGGCAGTGACCCCGTCCCTGCTGTACACATATGTGCATACACAGACACTAGTAGTTCACTGGTCTTGTTCTGCTGCCATGGTGTATTGCTGCAGCCCAGGGCATATGTGCAGCCATCCCTGCAGGACTAACTAATATAATGGTGTATAGAGATATGTCCTGGTCACAGCCAGGCCCATGTGTGTCAGTAAACTGCATGTCAGGAATGTGAGACAAGGAGGCTGGAGGGTAGTCCTTGCAAACAGAGAGAATGACGCAGCAGGTCTTCAACCCTGATCAGAAAGGTCAATTTAAATGTCTGTAAAGTGCTGGACCAAACCTATTAGGGTTACTTTGATGGAGTGGTGCAGCTTGTTCACATCCTGGCCAAACTGTGATAACTAAGTGCCCCTATATAAAGTGTGAGAAGCAGTTTATTCCTCCATTACAGGCCTGTTCTGGCAGTTTGGGGGGGGGGACTTGGACTGTTTCATTCATTGCCATGTGCATCTCCCACTCCACACAGCTGAGGATGAATGCGGCCTGGCAACGGAACCCATCCGCATGGCGACAGACATTGTGGACAAGGCCTATATACTGTAGAACTAGAAATATTTGTGCAAAGTTTATATCGTGCTCATGAGACCAATCAGCTGATCGTGCCAATATAACATCGCGTGGCAAGGTCTTTGATACCATTGATTGTCAACGTTGAAGGATGTCTCTAGTGAAGTGGTTAAACTCACCTTGGGGACCTACTAGTAAGCGCGGTTTCTCAGCCCTACAGACCGACAATTTGGATTCCGATGTTCTATCTGTCACTGCTGGCATCTCAAATCTATTGGCAGAGGCTGTTACCAAAGAGCTAGCTGCTGTGTCTCCACCTGCCAAGAAACATAGATCACATTATGTTGTGTATCCTTCAGAAGTCCGATTTGAAATTGGGAAATATTCCACAGAACAAGGTGTCATGAATGCAGTCAGGTACTATGAAGGCAAGTACCATCAGAAAATCAATGAAAGCACAGTGCATACATTTAAGCGTGATTACAAACTAAAGTTGACAGATACACCAGACCCTGACAAACTGTGCAAGGAGCTCCCAATAAAACCCAGAGGGTGGCCCCGTCTACTCAAGGTAGACACTGAAGGTGAATTAAAAAGTCTTGTAAAGACTTTGCGAGCCGAAGGTGCTGTGATTAATGGCATGCTCTTGATTGCCATTGCTACTGGCATTGTAAAGGCCAAAAGCCCTGAATTACTGGTAGAGAATGCTGGTACTTTGACATTTTCAAGACAGTGGTCATGGCTGTTTCTGAGCAGAATGGGCTTCAGTAAGAGGAAGGGCACCAAGGCTGCCCGGAAAACACGAACTGATTTTGATGCCCTGAAAAAGGCTTTCTTAGGCAGAATTGCCACTGCAGCTCAGCAAGAGCTAATTCCACCAGAGCTAGTTTTAAATCTTGATGAAACTGCTGTTAACTTGGTGCCATGCTCAGAGTCGACTACGGAGAATGTGGGGAAAAAGCAAATCGAAGTGGCAGGATTGGGTGATAAATGCCAGATTACTGTAGTCCTGTGCTGTACTTTGTCTGGCCACTACCTGCCCCCTCAGATCATCTACCCTGGCAAAACTGACCAGTGCCAACCTTCATACAAATCAAATTCCCCTCTGATTGGCAGGTTACTCATACTGAAAACCACTGGGCCAGCTCACAAACTACAGTGCAATACATCAAAGGTGTCATTGTTCCTTATGTGCAAACGATAAAAACAAAACTTCAGCTACTGACTGTGCAGAGGACACTGCTAATACTGGATTTATTCCGTGGTCACACTAGACCTGATGTCATTGAGGCTTTTGACAAACACAACACTGTGTCAGTTTTTTGTACCTGCATCCTGCACCGACCTTCTTCAACCACTAGACATTTCAGTAAACAAGATTCTGAAAGACGAGTTAAAACAAAGTTTTACAGACTGGTACGCGGGTGATGTGGTGGCCAATATGACACAATGTGAGCCAGAAACAAAATTTATCATTGACCTCTGTACAACAAGTATAAAAAATAGGCATACACAATGGTTGGTGGCAAGCATTATGAAACTCGCAGCTCAGTCTGAGGACTGCAAGAGGGGGTTCGAGCAAGCCGGAATCCTACATGCACACTCTGAATGTCTAAATGGTCAGCCTTTTATACCGAAAGCAAAACTTAGTCATGAATCACACTGAATTTTACCTAAAATGTACTTTCTTTTTTTTTCAGATCCTGCCACATATGATGAATAACTGAGAGAGACAAGGCGTGAGAGAAGCAGCTAGAGCTTCATATGTGAGACTGTGTCTGACTGATCGAGAATCACATTTCGGAAATTTTACTTTCTGCACACAATAGTTTCCAATAAAGAGTTTGCTTCACCTTACCATCTGCTTTCTTTCTTGTATTTCCAACCAAACATGACAGACACGCCAAACGTTTTTGCCGGTAACGCGGAAGTAAAACTGACCGAACACGTGGTTCTCGGTAACGAATCCAGTAAACGGGCATCCCTCCCTCTGTCCCTCCATTGGCAACTACTGTGCATTCAAAGTAGAATACAGAAAATGGTGGCGACATCCTTCCTAGTTACATACTTGCAGGACAGGTAGGCGTGTTGTTGATAAGCTGGTGGCTCGTGATGTTATATGCCATTACAATGCAATTAAATTTTGCTGTAAAAATTATTTCTTTGAAAAAGAGTCTCCAGCGAATATGGTGATCATTTTTTTGCAGTGAAGATTTTTAGTTCTACAGTATATCATGGTCAAAGTATAACACACAGGGACACAGCAGCATACGTGGGGATATCCAACCAAATAGCTGGTAGGGTATGTAGCCTAGTGCACAACACGTTATTGTGTATAGTGGAGTGTAGTTCAGAGTGGTGCGCATTCCTTCCAGAATGCTGGTTTACCACAGTACAAAGGTCATGGACTGTGATTGTACTGTACTGTGTTAGAACAGCATCCTAGAAACTCTAGTGATTGCATGAGTCATTTCCATTTCGACAGCATGACAACTCACTTACACATATCACACACAGTACTATACATTAGAACTAATACAGGCAATGCAACTCTATGCACAAGCAGTGTGTTTCGCCACCTTGGGGTTCCAATTCCCATGCACCTCTCAAGCTTTGCCCTTGGGGTCAGAGGGGATCAGAACCCCTCTGTGGCAGAACACACTGGTTGTACCTAGTGTCCCATACAGTATTCTCTTGAGATACATTATAGGCCTGTAACTTGGATGTCTGACATTATCCTGGGCTTACCATCCACACACGATTGACCTACGGATACACAGATTTCAGTACTGAGGATATTACATAGTACTTGTGTGTCGTCCCTGGAAATAAGATACATTCAAGATTATCTGAGCCTGACCCTCATGCAATACATACCTGCCTGCCACTGTTGTGTCTCCTGAAACATCCTGTGCTGTGTGTTGCTGCAGTAATTCCTGGCTAACATGTATTACCTATCAGCAAAACAGGTGGAGCACTATTTGCCCTTAAATAACACTGCCGGGCAATCATGCCTGTTTGGTATGCAAATGACCAGTAATGATATGCTAATCACCAGGTAAGCACTATGCATACACAATTAACTTAATTTACATAGGCCATTTGAATATTACCTGTGTTAGCGCCAGGTAAAGCATATAGTGCCTGGCAAAGCGTTAGCACCGGGCTATCTCGCCTGTTCATTGCGCAGCAGTGTTGCGATAGTGCAGTGCTAGGATACATTGCGCAGTCCCTACACTAGTGCGGTTGGTCCCATGTCTGCGCAATCATACCTCCACTGCATGGTGTAGCACTATGCTATGGATGTTAGCGCAATGTCACTGTGCATGCGTGCAACATCAGCACAGGGGTCGTGGCAGGGTCACACATGAGCATTGCACTAACTTCCGGGTAGCACGTCTCTGGTTCACATGGCTGTGTACGGTGCTATAGACACTTGTTGAGGAGGTGCAGGGTGTGGCCCAGTATTTGCCATTTGTGACCTGAACACCTGTACTGTGTGTGTAGTCATGTCTGAGAGATGTAGGCAGAGGGCAGTGGCAGTGGCGCACCGTGACTGGTGCTGGGATCTAGTTGAGACTGCCAACCTTGTGCAACTGGTCCAACAGCATCACAGGTGCCTGAGAGGGGGACTGGCCCCATCACTACATGTAGGAATCAATTGCCCATCACCTGACAACACTGACTAGCATGCCACGCGATAGTGAGAAGTGCCACCACCGTTATGTGGACCTCAGGCGCAGGCAGCGCCAGCTTCTATAGAGATGCAGGATGATGGTTTGGGAGGAAACTGTGCCCGTGCCAGGTAGGTGATGGCTAACACCAAGGAGTCGTATCCTGTGTGGGGGGGGGTCATTCTGGTGTGTCTCTGTGTTGTGAGGTGTGCCTGTGCGTGTGCAACATGCCTTGTTCACATGCCTTCCTAGGGGACTTTTGTGCTCTGAAGGTGTCATTGGGTACATCTGTTGGACATGTACCATTTAGGCATGTGTCCAGAGGTGTGTGGATGGGGGGTGGTGAATACTGGACAACAAGGGCTTGGGGAGTGTTGGATGCTAGGTTTTGCACTGTGGTGCGTATGTGCACCATACCACCAACAGTGGCTGCGTAAACCCACAACATCTGCCCCCTGCCTTGTCCACTGTGCTCTGCCATGCCAGCAGGGGGCTGCATGCAGCTGTTCCTGCTGTACACAGCAGCAGCATGTGGTAGGGTTGTTGTCTTGGAGTGGGGCACACCTCCACCACTGTGTGTGTGCCATGTCACTGTCCGCCTTCATGTGCCCATGGTCCATGGCATCGTTCACATGCTGAGCTACACACTGTGGTCATGCAATGGGCCATTGTGCCATCGCCTGTGTGTGGTGCTGGGCATGGCTTGGGTGCTGCAGTGTGCCTCGGGCCACATATGCATGTGCTGTGCCATGCCACTGGGGGCGGGGGTGTGTGGTGGGATAACTTGTGTACCATAGACACTGCTTTGGCATACTGTGGGGGCTAACATTGTAGTAATGGTGCTGTACCCTCTTCACACTGCAGAGCACAACAACCAGACTGGCACAGGGGAGGTCAGATCAGCAGGCCGACCAGGGACACATCAGGGACAGGCGGAGGGTGCCATCAATGCCTCAGCAGGCAGAGGAGATCAGTGTCAGTGAGAGGAACATATTGCATGAGTACTATTTGACAATGCTCCTTATATACAGGTATATGTGTAGCCACTGCAGGCATTGCAGAGCTGAGAAGCTGGTGTAGTGATAAAGTTGAATGGTTACTGCAGTGGTGTGATGGTTTGGCTTGGTCACATTGGGATTCCAATATAAATAGTAAGAGAGACCTCTTTGTCATGGTGACTACAGTAAGAACAGCACACAGGCAGTTATATTGTTTATTTCTGACTACATGCCATGTTTTGGGGGGGTTGTGCACTGGATGATACACACCAGCGGCACCATTCAATGGACATGTGAATTACATTTTGTGAGCAATGCAAAGGTGAAAGCGTGCTTTTTGGTTCTCTTGCATGAGTACACTGTTTTGCCTTACGCTGCCCAGCTTGTGACATGGGAGGGTCTATCCATCGGCTGACAGTGCTGTTCCTGCCATGTGCACTGCTGTCTGCCAGGTACCATGGCATGTGCAACATGGTCCTGTGTTTTGCACCATTGTGGCAGGGTGCAGCATGTATGTGCGTGGGCAGCGGCCATACACTGTGCCTGCTGAGGGAGCATGTCTGGGGTCAGCATGCTGTCCTGGCAGTTGCTGCTGTCACCATGTATGCCATGACTTGACTGTTCTGCTGTTCATATGGCATGTGTCATTCACATTACCTTGTCTAGTGTGTCGGCATTACTGCATGGCATATTGTAGGTGCATGCCGATGACGTTCAAACTGTGATGTACAGGGGCCGCAGGGTGGCTTGTGGACTGTATCACCCTGCCGGTGTATTGCTGTTGCATTATGGACACTGGTGTGACATGATGTGCCCTGGCATGGGATGGGCAGCTGCCATACACTGTGCCTGCTGGGTGGGCATATCTGGGGCCATAGTGCCATACAAGCCTGTGTGTCTCTACACATCATGTATGCCTGTTGCAGTCAGCTGTGTTGGGAGAGCCATGTGCCTCTACTGGGTGGTGCTCCCCTGTCCCTGAAGTGCCTGGTGTTTGTACACAGGGCATGCATGGGGGCACAGGGGATGGTCGACTGTGGTGGCATGTTGTGCTGTGTTTCATACCCTGTAGCAGGTGATGTTCCTACTGGTGGGGGTGGGGGACCAGCCCTACCATGGCCACCAGGGAGGCACTGTCCTGTGTATGTCTTTGGCCTACCACTGTCCTTCCACTTTTGCCCCATGGCCTGTGTTCCTGTGTCATATGGGCATGGCCTTGCATAACTGTCTTGTGTGTGCTGTTGCTGTGGGTGGTGGCACCACTACATGCCATGCTCTGCTATAGTACAGGCTGCATACCATCGTACTGTGTTGTGGCTGTGGCCCTTTCTCCAGTGGGTGTCATCTGTGTTGTGTATCATCGCTCTGTTCCTCTGGGCAGCATATCCCAACATGTGTCATCAAATGCATGTGTTGTGCATTGGCCTATTGTCATTCGCATCTCAGGGGCTGGCTGTCTGTTTGCACTGTTACAACGTGCATGCCACTGTGCTGTGTGGGTTCCACTGTTGTTGTGTTTTTGGCATACATCCATGCATGTCCGTGTACATTGTAGGTGGTGCATGCTGCCTGTATCATTCTGCCTTGTCCTGCATGTGCATGTCAGGTGTGCGTTGTGTTTTGTTCTGTACTGACACATGGGCATGGTTGTTGGCAGCATATGGCTGCATGATGCCTGTTTGTCATTTTCCCATCCTGACATGGTCCATCTTTCTCCTGTAGGTCCACACCAGTCTTCACTGTGGGCCACCCATCCAGAGGAATCTAAGGGGAGGGATGCACTCCTGCTCTGAGTGGTGTGGCTACAGCAGACACTAATTGAACAGCAGGCTGTCCTCATCTTCGAGACCAGGAGGGTAGTGTCCATCCTAGAAGAACAACTGCCAGCACCCTCCAGCACCCAGTCTTAACTGTTTCCCTTTGTCTTGTTTTGCTTCCCAACCCCTGACCCCCTTTGCCTGCCCTCTGTTTGTCCCATTCTGTGATCCTCCTTTGCTCCCTTTGTCCACTTCCCTATCCCCTTCCCCTTCATTTCCATTGCCACTGTATATATGTAAATATTGTATATAGTTTCCCATTTTCCTTGCACCTCCTGTGTTTGCCATTATTTTCCGGCCCTTTCAGTTTCCTGCCAGTTATACTGTTTCTTTGCTTACTCTGTTGTCCTCCTTTCCTTATTTCTCTATTGTTTGTTGCTGCTTTTGACCAGCTTTTCCTTTGTATCACTGTTCCTGTTGTTATCCTGCCATTGTTGTTGACATTTTGAAATATACATACTTTTTGTTGCCATACCTGTGTTCTGTGTCTTTTTGGGGGGCTTGGGTGTATTGTGCATTTTATACTGTTCCGTGGTTGTCAATTGTGGGTCCTGGTTGTTCCTTGCCATTCACTGGTACTGCTGTGCTGTCTGCTTTTGTGATCACATTCAGGGCTGCTTTACTTTACATGTGTTCCTGGGCGGCTACTTTCACCTCTGTACTGTGTTTCTGTGGGTGTTTGCACTGCCTGTCTGAGAGCTATATTCAGTGCTGTCATATTTGCTATATTCAGTGTTGTCATTCCTGGGCTATTTTCACACTGCACTCCTGGCCCTGTTTTCCCAGCTTCCTTTGCATGCCGTATTTAGTTGGTTTTGCACCGGGCCATTCCTTTTGTATTTATCTTGCTTTTTGCTCCAGGCAGTGCTAATTTAGCCCTGGGGCAAAGTTTTGAATATCTGGCACTTGATGTCTGGTACTAATAGTTTGTGCATGTTTTGTTATAGCATTTCTAAGGTGCTTGTAAACATTTTCAAATACAGAGAGAGACAATTTTTCTAAAAATAATACAGCAAGGCATTAACATTCAGACTTAAATATATAGTCTTGAATAAATATTAGAGTTAGTGTCACACTTCACTTGATATTGCCGGGTTTTAAATAATTGATTAGCAGTTTTTTTCCTGGGACAATACTAACTGTGTTATGTTTATGTTATGTTATGTTATGTTATGTTATGTTATGTTATGTTATGTTATGTTATGTTATGTTATGTTATGTTATGTTATGTTAAGTGTTATGTTTGCTAAACACAATGAGGCAAGTGCTATGCATTTTTATAATGTTTTAGCACTTTTATGAGCAAAACGCTAATAAATTTTTAGAGTTAAATAAAACCCTGTATTAGGATTCATTTGTGGATTTAAGTGTGAGGTTTTACATAGAGATAAGAGCTGGTGTTCTACTTCACTTGACCTTGGGATTGGTGGCCCTTAGGAAAGTGGCATTTTGATACAGTGGTATTTTATAAAACCACAAACACACTGGAAGCATTTTGATTTAGTTTATTATAAAGCAATTGATTAATAATATAAAACATTTATAAAGTGATGATGTTGGTGGCTTTGTTTGAACTATGTATGTAAGCAGCAAAGAAAAATATTAATATTATTTTCATATCTATAATAATTCGTTTTACTTTTTAAGATTAATTCTAAAAGCCTGGTGCCATAGGAAAGATTTCAAAGCCTGTTTGAACCCACCCCCCAACAGTCATGCGCTCCCAAAGCTGACGGGGTAGAGAATTCTGGAGGGGTTGGGCCACATACAGAAATGCATGGGCCCTCGAAGATTTTAAAGACATCCTTGGGATCTCTAGCAAACCCTCGTCAGCCGAATGGAGCTGTCACTCAGGGCAGTAGGGTACCAGAAGCTCTTTCAAGTAGTCAGGGCCAAGTCTGTGTAGGGCCTTGTAAGTCAGTAATTCAACTTTAAAGGTGATCCACCACCGAATCAGCAGCCAGTGCAGATCACTCAGCACAGGTGTGATATGAGAGGACCGAGAAGTTCCTGTCAGCAGCCATGCCGAAGCGTTCTGCACTAGCTGCAGGCAGCAGATATCAATCCCAGGTTGCCCTAAGTACAGGGAGTTGCAATAATCTAGGTGCAAGGTCACAAAGGCATTAATCAGTGTAGGAAGGTCACCAGACAGAATAAGGTGCTTGATCTTGGCGATGTTCCTAAGATGGTAAAAGCAAGACTTGACGACTGACAACACTGGAGATTGAAGTGTTAGCCCATCATCAAGTACCACCCCCAGCTCTCGCACCAGTTCAGAGGTAAGGATCTGTGAATCTCCCAAAAAGAGTCCCGAGGGCTGTCTAGCCCTCAACCCCTCTATCCGGCATCCTGGATCCAGAACAATCACCTCAGTCTTACTTGCGTTCAACTTTAACCAACTAGAATTCATCTAATCCTGGATTTCTGTGAGGAAATTGTTAAATATCGAGATAGCACTATCCTGGTCAGGTGCAAAAGACAGGTAGAGCTGGGTATCATCAGCATAACAGTGAAACCTCAGCCAATACCATCTTACAATGTCTCCGAGGGGCAGCATACACACTGCAAACAACATGGGGGACAGCACTGAGCCCTGAGGAACACTATATGACAGACAGAATGGGTCAGAGGAATAAATCCCAGACATGACTCAATGAGTTCTGCCAGCGAGAAAAGATGTAAACCACCTGAGGATTGGACTGGTCAGGCCACAGAGGAACCTCAGGCACTCAAGCAGCACTCCGTGGTCAAAAGCTGAAGAGAGATTGAGGAGCAGCAAGATGAAGCTGCTTCTCCAATCTCTGGCAATCAGGAGATCATTGAGCACCCAAACCAGAGCAGTCTCGGTACTGTGCCTCTTTCAAAAACCAGATTGGAGAGGTTCGTAGAGGTTATGGATGGTCAAGTGGTTCTCCAATTGTACCATCACTACTTTCACAATAACCTTCACTATAAAGGGAAGGTTTGAAATTGGTCTGTAGTTGGTCAGGCAGTCTGGGTCCAATAAAGCCTTCTTCAGGAGGGATGTCACCACCACCTTCTTCAGGGAGCTAGGAAACTCACCCGAGTCAAGGGAGCACCAGACTATCTGAACCAAGACTGGGCCGATAATATCACAACAACACATAATCAGGGAAGTTGGGCCCGGGTCCAAACTACAGCACATAGGGTGCATACTCTGGACAGTCTGCATGACATCTATGAACTCTGGCCGGTCAAAGGTACTCCAGGAAATATGAGGGACAGTGACCAGGCACCGATCACTAGCATCTCCCATAGAGCGAGTTAGGAGGATCTCTGCCCTGATGTCAGCCACCTTATTCACAAAGAACTGAACAAGCTCATTGCACTCAACTTGTGAAAAGGCTCTTCGGAGCTGCAGACAGGCTGGACTGCACAGCCTGTCCACTGTTCAAAAGAACTGAGCTGGTCGGCTCTGAGTGGCAGCGGTCTCCCCCGGACAGGAATTCTGCATTCTGAGGGGAGATTGTTGATGGGAAGACTTGATAATGCTCCACCAATCTAAGGTGGTTGACCTCCAAGGCGGATTTCCACCAATGCGCTCTAACCTTCATCCCAGTCACTGCAACTCCCTTAGGGTCCCATCAAACCTGGGGCCCGAGGGCGAAGAGAGAGAGGGTGAACATGGACTGGAGCAATAGAGTCCAGTGCTGAGGAGATGGTCTTATTATAGGTCAGCACCAAAGCCTCTTGATTCCTGCTTGCCACAGGGAACTCCAAGAGGTCAATTACTGCCACTAGACCTTCAGGGTTCACATCCCGTAAAGGGCAGTAACTGACCATCTCCATAGGGGTAGGCTTACGAAGGGGGGCACAAAAGTTGTACCTCATAGTGTAGTGATCAGACCAACCGACAGGTTCCACCCCCCAGGTCAGAGACATCGATCCCCAGGAGGAAGACCAAGTCAAAAGAGTGAGCATGTTAATGGGTAACAGAAGTAACAATCTGCATAAGGCCCAGAAATGTCACCAACTGGAGGAAGTGCTGTCCAAATTGCGAGACTTTGTCATCGACCCAGGCATTGAAGTCACCCAGAACCATCAGTATGGACGACTCAGACGCCATGTTGATCACGAAATCCACAACTTCTTGTAGGAGTTGCTTCTCATCCCCTGGTGGACAGTAGATAAGAGCTATCCTACAATAATAGAAATATGCAAACAGGACTCAGAAATTGAAAGTGATAATAGGCACTCCATAATGTGAGTTGAAAATGACACAGAAAGATTGAGATTCATTTGATGACTAAATTGTCTGAGTGGACAGCTCTTTGGTATTTATATTGTTTATTAATAGGTATAAAGGCATTTCCTGATGAAGCCTACACAATAGGTGAAACATTGAGGTTTAAGCCGGTTTGAAACAATAAAAGTGCAACTTTGGTTTTCCTTGAGGCTTGCTGTATACATTTATTCAATTGTGCCCCCCAACCCCTTTTCTTCTGACAAGAGACTTGACTACTACTTTGGTCACCCATTCAATTAAATCTATTAGATGCATCTGACGTAACCTTCCCGCTGTGAATCCATGCTTCCTTGGGTCCTGTGCCCCGCTGGCCTCTAGGTACTTAACAATTCTTTCTTTAAGAAGTGATTCCATCATTTTCCCTACCACTAAGTTTAAACTAACAGGTCTGTAGTTTCCTACATCTGCCTTGCTCCGACTTTTGTGCAGGGGAAGCACATCCACTCTTCTCCAGTTGTCAGGTGCTACACCATCCTCCTATGATTTGTTAAAAAGGGTAGTCAGTGGTGTCACTAGTTATCCCCTTGTTCCTTCAGAATTCTGGGGTGAATCATGTTAAGCCCCATTGCTTTGTCCACCTTCAGTTTTAAGACTTCTTTCAGGACCCTTTCTTCTGTAAATGGACTGGAATTGACCCTCTTATCTAGAGTGCTTATATTGTTTGGTTTTGGTACCTCCCCTCCTTCTCTTTTGTGAATACTGAGTATAAGTATTCATTCAGTATCCCTGCTTTATCACTATCACTCTCTGTCCACTCCCTCCCTATTAATAAGCCTCACTATCACTCCCTTGGTCTTTCTTCTCTCACTAATATACTTATAGAAGGTTTTTATCCCTCTTTTTTTTTCAATTCAAACTTTATTAACACATTTTTCCACAGTATTGGAGGCAGCAATTATGACGTGTACAACTAGTTCACAGTACAATACTCAAACTACTTCCCCTCCTCCACCCCATACAGCAGTATTATGCCACATTATAACATGAGCTCCTATGACAGTAATCGTATGTGTACAGGGATAATTAAGACGTAACAAAACTTAAATCCGAATAATCATAATTAAGGTGTGAAGGGGATCCCAGATACATTTACAAGCTGGTAGTCTATTGTGGAGACTAGCTATAGCTTTCTCTGTGTGAAGATTAGCGAGGATTTTCTTCACCCATTCCTGAAATGTCAGACTAACCTTGTCTTTCCAATGCCGTAATATAAGTTTTTTGACAGATAATGCAATCATGGAAATGTGAAATCTCCTAACCTTAACCTTGATGGAGGACAGGTCCCCCAGAAGGCAAATATCAGGTGTGAAACAATCCCGCAAACCCAGTAAGGGATCCAGATTAGTTTTGATTGAATGCCACAGGGGGATTATTTTGGGACACAACCAGAATATGTGAAAGAGCGTTCCTTCTCCCTGGGAACATCTGGTGCATACATCTGACTCAAGGAGACCCCATTTCACTACCTTGACTGGGGTATAATACATATTGTGTAAAATGTGGTATTGCATAAGGCATAGTCTGTCTTGGGACACCTATTTATGACAAGACTTCTATAAGACCTGTCAGTTGAGAGTATGTTGGGGAAAAAGATATCCCCAGAACCTAGTCGGTCCAAAAGATCCCCCATACCATCAATGAAACAAGTCATGATATAATTTAGATACAACACCAGAAGACCCTAATAAGGAAGAAATCTCTAGAATCAGTGCATTAACCGACTGGCAAGGGGGGGGTACTGCCCAGCACTGTTGTAAGCTGTTGCCCCGGTGTCCTGGCCAAATTTCCCTCATTCACTAAAAATACCACCAACAGCTTAATCTGGTTCAAGGTCAGTTGGCATTCATCTGTATCCCCCTCCCCTGGGTCATGCCTGAAAATAGGCAGGACTTGTCTAGTGCACTTACCCGGTCAACAAAAACTAAAATAAAAAAAAATAAAAAAAGCGAGTGCTTAAATTGGAACACTTTAAAGTGTAAAGATGCTGGGATACTAAATTTCCGGGTAAATTTAGCTACTGGAAGCCACATTCCCTCATCGCCCAAAAACGTAGATACTATCCTGTCGCCCAGCTGAGGCAACCATGTATGAGGAATCAACTGTTTATTATAGTGAAGGCCAGAGAGTTCCAAATAGACTGGGACAGGTCCAAATATGGAGTACAGCGCAGGAAAGAACAGAGCTGCGTGTACACTTTTAGAGAAGTCATAAGGGTGGGACATTTCCCAGCACCTTGTAAAAGAGACGCTTTGACATAAAACAAAGTTAGGGGATCCATGTTCATAGACTAGATTAAGCCTAGTTCTATTTTGAGCCAAGTCAGTGTCAGACTCTTGGGACTCGGACACACCCAATTCTGTGCATTTTTTGAAACCAGGATAAAGGGATTAATGAATTAAGGAGAGAAAGGGGGCAAAAAATATGTGGGAAGACATTCATCTTGATTATGTTGATTCAGCCCCATAGTGAAACCGGGAGTTTGGACCATCTATCCAGATCCTAAACAATTAACTGGGAAAGAGGTTCCAAGTTTTCTTTAACCATGTGGAGGGATTACGTATTAGTTTAATACCCAAGTATTTTAGCATCTGGGGAGCCCAACACAAGCCGAAGGAGGTAATATCGGTCTTAAAGACCTTGTGGTTCAAGGGAAAAAAGGAGGATTTATTAGCATTTAATTTATAATTTGAAAGGGAACTAAATTTAGCAATTCCAACAACAAAGCCGGAATAGATGTCACCGGGTGGGATAGATAAAGGAGAAGATCATCCACATATGCTGTGATCTTCATCTTGTTGCACCCCACCTAAATGCCCTGTATCCCTGCGTTGTTGAGGATATTTTGAATAAAAGGTTCCAAATAAAGGTTGAATAAGAGGGGGGAGAGGGGGCATCCCTGTCTGGTGCCTGAATATAGAAAAAATGGTTTAGAAAATGCACCGTTTCCTGAAATCTTAGCTGATGGAGCTCTATACAGTGCACAAATCCAGTCTATGAACATGGTAGGAAAATGGAAGGCCTTGAGAACCTGGAATAGGAAATTCCAATTCACATGATCAAATGCCTTCTCGGCATCCAGGGAGACCAGCCCAGCAGTAAAGGTGGCATCCCTGGACTCCAAGAAGACATGTGAAAGGGTGCGCAGATGGTCTGAAGATGAACGTCCCTTTATGAACCCGACCTGGGACTTGCATATCAGGTCTGGGAGAACCAATGTTAATCTATTGGCCAATATCTTTGAGAGTATTTTGATATCTTGATTTAAAAGGGATATAGGCCTATAACTTTGTACTAACTCTGGATTCTTATCCAGTCTGGGGAGAAGAACAATTAGGGCTTTGAACAAATAGGTATCTACCACAACCCTGGAAAGAATGTATTGGAATAGCTGGTGAAGCACCGGCAATAATAGTTCTTGGAAAGCTTTATAAAATAGTGATGAAAAACTGTCCGGCCCCGGGACCTTGTCCAAAGGCAAGGCCCCGATAACCTCCGAGATCTCCTTCAGGGATACTGGTGAGGCTAAGAAGCTCCTGTGCTATTCTGATAGGGTAGGCAGATGGGAGTCCCTTAAGTACACCTCCAGAGTCTCCGAAGGAGGAGGAGGACAATCCATGTCCTTGTATAATTGCTCATAGTACAGTGCAATCTCTTGTACTATCTCGGAAGGGGATACACTCAGAGACCCATTCACCTGAGCCTGGATTTGGGTAATGAATCTTGCAGATTCCTGTTGTTTTAACCGTAATGTGAGTAACCGCCCCGCCTTCTGTCCCTGATCTGTGTAACTAACTCTGGTTCGGGTAATAGCTAACTCTGCCTTTTCCCTCAGCAAGACTAAATATCTATCTCTGGCTACCAGAAGCTTCTTTCTGTCCTCACTCAGAGTGCTGATGGAAAAGTTAGCTTCTAGGGACCGTGTTTGGGACAATAAGGATAATAATTCTTCCTCTTGTGCCCTTTTCCTTTTCGTTGCTAAACTGAGAAGAATTCCCCGCATGTAGGCCTTAAAGTCGCCCCATAAAATATCCAGCTTTGCACTATCAATAGGGTTAGTTGAGAAGAAAAACTCAATCTGTTCTTTTATAAGCTTGCAATACCTGGCGTCCTTTAATATTTGTTCATTAAGTTTCCAACGGGTCTCCCTTCTAAGCATATTAAGAAAATTTAAATTGCATACCACAAGGGAGTGGTCGGAAATAGGGTCAGGCTGAATTGAGGTGGACATGACCCCAGCAAGAGCCCCTGGGAAATTAGTAAGTAGTCTATGCAGGACTGTGATCCATGCACCGGCGAGCTGAAAGTATACTCCTTGGAGTTAGGATGCAGAACACGCCAAACATCACATAACCCGGACTGATCCACCAAGTCCCTGAACACCCTTTGCCCAGGGGACAGTCCCCTCAATCCACTACCTGACCTATCCATGTTGGAGTCCAAGGCCAAGTTAAAGTCACTACCCATGATGATCATAGTGGGAAGCATTGGGAGGATAATGGTAATCAGCCTCATAAAAAAGCCAGGATCATCTGTATTAGGCCCGTAGACACTGCAACGTAAAAGTAGTACCGACCCGAGAGAACACTGAACCAAGGCAAACCTGCCCCCGAGATCCTTGATAACATGTGAGAAGGTGAAGGGAATGCCTCTATTAATAATTAGCATAGCCCCACAACTGTTAGTGAATCCCGAGGCATTAAAAACCTGACCCACCTGTTGCCTCATTAGTTGTAAAGCTTCTGACTCTAATAAATGGGATCCCTGTAGGAACGTTATCTGGGAACGCAATAGGCTTAAGTGCTTAAGCACCTGGTATTGTTTGGATTTTTTCCTAATCCCCTTCACATTCCAAGTTGCAAAAACCACATTGTTAGCCATCTAGGTCGGTATAATGACCTCAGGATGACAATCACTGTACAATAACAGCGAGAACTCACTATCCAGATTCCCTAACTACTGCTGCACCCCCACCCACCCCCCACCCCAACACAAACCATTTCTTCCCTGTCACCCCCCATAAAACTCTCCTCTTCATTTAACATAAGTTTAACCAGTTCTTTAGGCCTGACCTTAGATCCCCCACCCAACCACCCCAACTGTAGCAAACAATGCTCAACAAGTACGCATCCCTTCCTCACCCCGCAGCCTCCGAGAATGCCCTTCAGCCCCAGACAAATACAGCAAATCCCTAATAAGAACAAGTAAACATTAAGTCAAGAACAAGAGAATTCTGCTACCTAACCAGCTCCTAGTAGCTTAAGAGAGGTGCTCGGCTTATGACATGAGGGCACAGCGAGTGTGCTATTGTAATTAGCAGGATTCATGTAGCCTGCTAGAAAAACATTGACGCCCAGGAACCCCAGGTAAATGATATAAAAGATAAGGCTTGCTTACCTCAGAATCTTGCCAGCACGAGGGCCAAGTAACCCAGTAAAGGGTATATTAAATAACCCAGGCTTCAAGCAGAGAGCCGTACAGGAGGAAACAAGCCCCGAGTTGTCAGCTAACGCTGATCTGTAATGCGTAAGCACTGAGCTCCCTCTTGTGGCTTCAGAGTGAAAGTGCATAACTACAAGGATACAGAGAAAAGCCTAGCACATCCCTTAAATTAAACTACCCCCAAATTTGAGTAGTGAGCCAAGGTGGTATAAAACAAACAGCCCCTTATTGCTAAACGATTGTGCTCCCAACTATACTAAAACAAAAAAACCTTCCCCCAAATAAGCAAACCATTCATTCAGAATGAATCCTTAGTGTGAACGTCAGTCCCATGCTTAAATTCAGTGCGAAAGTGTCCCAAATCGAATTAGTACTGCGAGATGGTGACTTTGCCTCTTCCAATATCGGGTTCTCCAGAACTCATCCAGTGATTGCAGTCCTTCCCATCATTCTATATAAAAATCAAACTCAGCCTGATAATTCAGGGCTCAACCTCATCCTTAGTGCAAAACTCCTCATGGGTCCCGAAACAAGTCAGGCAGGGCAAGTTTGAGGCCAGAGAGGGCAGTATCTGGGTCTTCATAGGCTGACCAGGATCTGTTCACTAAAACTTGCAGCCTGGCTGGGTGCCCCAGCCTGAACTTGAGCCCAGCAGCGATGATCCTGGACTCAATGGGGTGAAATGCTGTGCACTTCTGCCAGACAGATCCAGGTAGGTCTTGTGCTATTCTTAGCTTGGAATTCTCCAAGCGGACTTCTTGTAGGTCTCTCGCTTTGGACAGGAAATGTTGCCTCTCTAAATAATTTAAAAAGCAGCATATGATAGGGTGGGGAGCAGCCCCTAATGGAGGTTTTGGCCATAAGGACCTATGCACCCTCTCTATGGTATACGTAGAGCCGAAGGGAGAGGGGTCGGCAATCTGTTCCACCAACTTCTGTATAAATACAATGGTGTTCTGGCCCTCTTCACCTTCTGGTAGCCCCAATATAACAATATTGTTCCTCTGGCTACGGCTCTCAAGATCCTCTAATTTTGCTTCAGTGCGGGAAAGCTTCTGCTGCATAGCCACTAGCCCAGGATCTACCTTTTCCAGGCATTTCTCCAGACACACAATGCGAGGGGTATTATCCAAGGTTGTGATAGAGACCTCACCCAGCTTTTTAGAAAGGGCTTTAAGCTCCCTTGCCATCTCTTTTACTTCCTCGCAGAAGGGTTTGTACTCTTCTAAGAACCTGTTCAAGGTTAAAGGCTCCTGCTCCAAGACCTGGCTGGGATGATCGGGTCTGTCTGGCCCACTCAAGGCCCAAGATTTCTTCGGGGCCTTCTCGGGCGTGACTGGTGGAGTGTGTTTCTGCTGCACTTTTTTCATGTAAGCCTCCATCAGTATTCAAACTTACTAATCCGAAGCCCGGGATGGTCAGAAAACAGAATTAGGTGAGAGCGAAGGGTTTTAGGTAGTTTTGCAGTCCGAAATAAATGATTATAAAATCAGGAGGCTGGAGCTATGCAGAGGAGCTTCTACTCAGCACCCTGCATCACGTGGTTCCCCCCGAGGATCTTCTTCATGTCCTCTTTATCCCCCTTCTTAACAGAGTTGGCTATCCTTTCCTTAGTTTGGGCCTTTGCTATTCTGACTGTCTTCCCCGCTTCCTTCTGCTTTAACTGGTACAGTTCACTATCCTTCTCCTTCTGTGTTTCCTTATACTTCCTGAATGCTATCTTTTTCTTCCTAACCTTCCCCACCACCTCTTTTGAGGACCATTATTTAGCATTATTATTATAATTATTATTAATATGCTTTCTACCCTATACTCACAATTTCACGCCAACCACCTCATCTGCAAGGCTATTCCAGGTATCCACCATCCTTTCTGTGAAAAAATACTTCCTCACATCCCTCCTAAATTTACCACCCTTCAGCTTCATATTATGCCACCTTGTTTTAGAGCACCTTTTCCTCTGAAAGATATTCTCCTCCTGTACCTGATTAACCTCGGTAAGGTATTTAAAGGTTTCTATCATATCCCACTAACCTTCGTTTTCTCCAGAGTGTACATATTTAGCTTCTTAGATCTTTTCTTGCATGACTTTTGATACAGATGATGCACCATTTTGGCCGCACTCCTCTCGATCAGCTCCTATCTATGTCATTGCTGAGATCTAGTCTCCAGAACTGAACACAATACTCAAGGTGGGGTCTTACAAGTGATTTATATAGGGGCAGTATCACATCTCTCTTCCTGGTGGAGATATCCCTACCTATGTACCCTAGTATCTCACTAGCCCTCCTGATGCTTTGTCACACTGTCTTGCAACCTTCAGGTCATTCAATATGATTACCTCTTGGTCTCTTTCCTGCTTGGTCTTTGTCTGTATCACTCCACCCATCTTGTACTCTGCTCTTGGGTTCCTATGACCTAGCTGTATTATTTTGTGCTTTTTTGCATGAAGCCCAGCTGCCATATCCTAGACCACTCTTACAGTCTATTCAGATCCTTGCAGATTCTATCGACCCCCTCAGGTGTGTCCACTCTGTTACAGATCTTGCTGCCATCTGCAAAGACACAGATATTCCCTTCCAGTTCATCCACTATGTCGCTTATAAATATATTGAATAGGACTGTTCCCAACATTAATCCCTCCCTTCCTTGGAGCACACTCCATTTACAACTACTATCTGTGTCCTATCCATCAACCAGTTTCTTATCCAGGTTAACACCTTATTATCTAATCCCAAGTTACCCAACTTGCCCACCAGCCTCACATGTGGAATGGTGTGGAAAGCCTTTGCTGAAATCCAGGTAGGCCACTTCCACTGTGACTCTCCCTGGTCTAGTTCCTTAGTCACCCACTCAAAGTAGTCTATAAAATCTGTTTTGCATGCCCTTCCCTCTGTGATACCATGCTGTCTTGGGTCCTGTAATCTGTTGGAAACAAAATATTTCACAGACCTTTCCTTCATTATGGTAGTGTTTCCATCAAATTGCTGTACAGACCTATAATTGCACACCTTTTCCTTTCTACCACTTTTGTGAAGGGTGCTACATTTATTTTTATTTAAACTTTTGGTAACTGGGAAAGGCACACTGAGCTGGAGCTCACTTCCAGGTGTGACCCGTGGAGAGGGGGAAGTGGAGAATATGCAACAAGAGTACAGAGGTGATTGTATTACAATAAGTGCAATAAGATACAGTATGTTTTACAAGTATATACAGTAAGGTATAAGAATATAGCAATATAAACCACATATGCAATAAATACAATTGAGAATGTTCAATTTTTTTTAACTATCAGGCATAACAAAAATCTTTGAAGTGCAAGGAGCTGCCATGAATGGCTGGAGCATTAAGGGGAGATCCAGAGGGGAAGAGGGAGAGGTGCTGAGGTCATCATGGCAGGTGAGGAAGGAAGCAGGAGCAGGGGGCGGTTAAGTGTTTTAGGTGCTTTTTGTGGGATGCAGCAGTAGACTAGAGGTGGATCAAGGGTGGGAGGAATGGTTCCAGAGGGCAGGAAGCCTGACGGTGAAGGACAGTTTGCATGACTGCAAATGTGGAGTTGAGAGGCAAATGAGCGAAGGTCTCTAGAATGAAGTGAATATTCTGAGTTGGAGGAGGGGGACAGGAAACTAGTGAGGTAGGAGAGGAGAGTTCTGTACCAAAAATTTGCAATGAAGGTGGTACAGTGGGCAAGGTGATGACAAGTGAGTGAAGGGAGGGAGAGAGAGCTGAGTACAGAGAGCAGTGATGTGTTTGATAGGGAAGGTTTGCAACAAAGCACAAGTAGGAATTATACAATGAGTCTAGTTTAGAGAGAGATGACTGGGGTGCAGAGCTGTACACTATATCAGCGTAATCTATGGAGAGCAGAATTAGTTTTGTGACAAACTCGTTCCAGGTAGGGAGCGAGAGACAGTCCTTGTGTCTGTACAAGGCACTGAGTTTGGTCCCGAGCTTAGCATGGATTACAACAATATGGAAAGTAAAGTCCACTTCTGGATCGAGCCAGATTCCCAGGTATTCGATGGATTCCAGTTTCCAGTTTTGAGCCTTCTAAGGAATGAAAAGGGGGTCAGGTAGATTTGCCAGTATTTGTGCAGTGCAAAAAGCCATTGCAACAGTTTTTTTGTGTGTTGCATCTGAGTGAGTTGTTTTTTCACACCAGTTTAGCAGATTCTCAAAGTTGGCCTGAAGAGAGGCCTGTACACTTGAGAGGGAGGGGCTGGAAGCATAACTGACCATGTACATGTGTACGTGTGAGGTGGAGCAGGAGGAGGGGAACCCGTTTACAAAAACTGATAATAATATTGGCCCAAGGATTATTCCCTGGGGAATGCCAGCATTAAAGCAGGGGGTGGGATATTGTGTCGCCCAGCTGCATGTATTAAAATCTGTCATATAGGTATGCTCTGAACCATTCAGTGGATGAGGAAGAGAGACTGATGGAAGCAATATTGTCTAGGAGATGATTGGAAACTGAATCAAAGGCCTTGGCTAGATCTATGAAGATGGCCAGTGTCAGCTGGCCATTGTCTATAGCAGAGTGGATACGATTTGTGAGGTGAAGTAGGGAGGATGAAGTGGAGTGATGATGCCAAAAGCCAGATTGATAAGGGATAAGGACGGTGTTGTTATCCAAGAAGGAGTTTAGCCTGTAGGAAATGAATATCTCCTGTATTTTAACAAGAGATGGGAGTAGAGGAATAGGTCTGTAGTTGCTCAGTAGGGAGGGGTCACTGCCTTTATGAAGGGGGATGACTTTTGCTAACTTCCAAGCCATAGGGATTGTGACTGGAAAGAGAGATAGGTTGAAGATGTGTATAAGCGGTGGTGCTATTGCTGGGGCAGAAATCTTTAGTAGGGCCCTACATGAGCCCTTCTCCAGTCCTCTGGTACCACACCAGTCTCCACTGATCTGTTAAAAAGGTCTGTCAGAAGAGCAGCGAGTAGCTCCCTAAGTTCCTTCAGTATCCTTGGATGTATCCTGTCCAGCCTCATAGCTTTGTCCACTTTCAGGTTGTCTAGTGCCTTCCCGATTCTCCCACTGAAAACAGACTACTATCTGTTTCTCTCACTTTTATGTTTCTGGTGTCTCTTTGTTGTCCCTCCCATTTCCCTTCTACTGTGAAAACTGAGCAGATGTATTTGTTCAATATGTTTGCCTTTTCTTGATCTTCCTCCTCGCAGTCCCCCCTTCTATCTTTAAATGTACAATCCCTCCCTTTGTCTTCCTTTTTTTTTACTAATATACCTAAAAAAGTCTTTATCTCCTTTTGATACTCTTCGAGCTATTCTTTCTTCAGTTTGTGCTTTTGCTCTTCTATCTGTTTTGCTTATCCCTCTCTGTTTTTCCTGATATACTTCCCTATCCTCATTTCTCCGGGTCTCTTTGTATCTTCTGAATGTTGTTTTTTTAGCTTTTATCTGTTCTGCTACCTCTTTTGAGAACCAAAACAGTTTCCTCTTTCTTTTGCTTATTTGCTTAACACAGAGTTTTGTTGCCTTCACTATGCTGTCATTTAGTCTGGCCCACATTTCTTCCACCACCACCCCAGTCCTCATCCTTTGTCAGTTCATTCATGAGGCATTCACGCATCTTAGTAAAATCAGCCCTTTTGAAATCCAGTTCCCTCACTCTGAATGGCTGAATTCTGCAGCTGTTCAGTTGAACCATGCTGTACGATGATCACTTGTCCCCAGATGCTTTCCAATCCTGTTGTCTGCAACATTGTCACTTTTAGTGAGCACCAGATTAGCATTGCCCGATTATGAATAGGTTTCCTAATTAGTTGCCTAAAGAAGGCATCCTTTAAGGAGGCCAGTATGTCCCTGCTTCTAGCTAATATTGCAGCAGGGAGGCTCCAAACTACATCTGGCAGATTGAAGTTCCCGAGAAGTAACACCTCCCCCTTTTCTGTAATTTTTCCAGTTTCTTCTTACATTACCCAGTCCAAGCCCTCCCCTTGTGCCAAAGGCCTGTCAATCACATGTGTCCAAATACTGCCTCTTTTTTTCCAACTCCAGAGTAACCCACAGCATCTCAGTCCCTTCCTATGTTCTCGGTATTTCCATTGCTTTTATGCTGTCCTTCACATAAAGCAAAACTCCCCTCCTTTCCTTTCCTTTCTTTTCTGTCTCTTCTGAATAACTTGTACCCTAGTATGACCTTGTCCCAGTCATGGTTTTCATGCACCATGACTCAGAAATGGCCTTGATATCCAGGTCAGCCTCTGCCGTTATGGCCTCTAGGTCTGGGATCTTATTTCCCAGACTCCTAGCATTGGCACACATGACCCTCCATATTTTGTTTGCTCCTAGTTTCTCCTTTTTCCTTGTGTCCCCCTTTAGTACCATTCTTCATCTGTCTGCTTAGTTTCCCTTCTTCCTTCATTTCTAACCCCAAATAATTTGATTTACTTTATCCAATGTGGGACTATCTTTTCTCAGAACCTCTATACACTCCATCTCTGCCTTTGGGAGTGGAAGTTTCTGCTTCCACTTTTTTGTTCACCTGCCCCTGGCTAGTTTAAACATTCATTGAAAAAATGTTTAAGCCTTCCAATAAGAACAGCAGTTCTCTTTGCAGATGGATATGGGCCATCACCTCTGTATAGACTCTTATTCTTGCCTGTGACCCCACCCAGTCTTCAATGTAACCATACTTCTCCTCTCTGCACCAGGCTGTCAACCATGATTTAAAAGTCTTTCTACAGAGTGTCCTCTCCTTCCCCCTATATACAAGCAAGGCAACACCTCTGCAAAAGTATATATATATATATATATATGTAATAGATAACCCACTCTAGGGTGTGTGGTTGTGCTCTGATATACACACGCCTTGGTGTGCGATGTTACAAATGAGGCTGCAGGCCAAGTGCATCAACCACCCAAGGCATGCATATGTCAGAGCATGACCGCATACCCTAGAGTGGGTTATCTGTCTTATAAAATGGCAAAATTGTTCTGGAGGGGGGTAAAAGTGCACACGTGCAGTCGCACTCTGATATAAGTACAGTCACTTCATGGTGTTTGGCCCACTAGGGCCAGTACAGTTTGGGTTGGAGGTAGGGTTGTCAGAACCCTCCGAAGTTCTGGGTTCTAGTTCTAGTCTAGAACTTTTGAAAACATTCTAGGGTTCTAATTTCTTTTAGAACTTTTTAGAACTCGAACCCTATTTTTTAATTGTGCTGCCAGTAATGAAGTAATAAAATACATGTGAAGGAAAAACTGTTCAATATAAGGGGAGGAGAGAGAAATTATCATATGTGACATTGATAGGAATACAGCTAGGTTTATCTATGGTTTCTTCTGTTTGCTAAAGCCAGCAGCTTAGATAACAGACCCACCCATCCATATGTTAAAAGGTTTACTGCTGCAGCTGCATAATAGTTCCTTAGTGAAAAAAAGTGGCACATTAGACATTTATGTACTCAGTTACTGTATATACACTCATCATCATGAATTATGAGAAAAAATAACTGATATTACCTAATCTCAGTTGCTTGCTGCTTTCTGTTTTAAATCAGTAAATCAAAAGTTGCTATGTTTAAAAGAAAGGTTTTATAACAAAGTCAAGTCAAGGTACTGCAGCTGCAGCACGTGGAACTGTTGCAAAACTTATTATGTCATTATGTAGTCAGTCAAGACATTTGAATAGAAAAAAATATGCCAGTCATTGTTGTTGGCAAGTAATGCCTGCGATTTTCTAAGATAATGCGTACATATACCAACATTCTTGTTGGCAAATTGAAGTAATACATACAACTTTCTAAGTTAATGCATCTTTCCAGCTGATACGTCAATAAAATCTATATTTCAGTCACATAAATAAAAAAGTGGTTTCCTCGCCACATACTAACTTAAGGAACATTTAATTTAGCTGCAGCAGTTGGCTTGTGATATTTAAGGGACAGTGTCTGTCAATCCCATTATGCATCAAATTATCACTACTTGTAATGCATAAACACTCTATGATTGGTCACATTCTGTAAAAACTGCTGATGCAGATTTTCTTTTATTTCTGATTCCTTTCTTTTTTTTTAAAAAGGGGACAGGACACTTGAGCTAGGTGGCAGCAGTTCTTAGTTTCCTTATTAAGAAAAAAAAAGGAATGTGTTATATATATATATATATATATATATATATATATATATATATAGTAGGTTCCACAATGGCAATCAGTACAGCCCTCCCATATACCATCAGTCTGTCATCCTCTTTTTCCTCACCATCCCTGCTGATCATGAATCTGTAAATGAAAGGATTAAAACAACACCCCCATTCACCCCCAGCACCCATTCCAGTTTTCTTCCACTACCCTCATCCATGCAGTAGCACCCATGCCACCCTCTTACACCCATGATAAAACCAACCTTCTACCCTCACCCACCCTCAAACACATATTCCACCCTCCTCTCTCACCCAAATGTTTAAACTACCCCCATGCTTACTCATGAACTAGCATTCATGCCACCCTTCTCTCTCCCACACGCATGTTAAAACCCATTCCCTCAACACTCACCCATGCACTAACAACTATGCCATGTTTCTCCCTCCTGCATCCATGTTAAAACCAACTCCAAACCCTCACCCATGCACTAGCATCCATGCCATCTTTCTCCCTCTTGCATCCATGTTAAAATCAACCTCCAACCCTTACCACCCTCCAGCACCCATTCTACCCTCCTTCCCCCCTCAAATGCTTAAACTACCCCATGCTTACTCAAGAAAAATGAAAGTCTTGCCTCCAAATGAGCCATAGTTAACTGTTCCTTAATAAACAACACTTACGTGAAAAACTGTCTTTTCAATTGCTTTCTTCCTATGGACAACATTCTGTACAATTCTCTTCATGGAACCAGTAATTTGAGAGTTGTTGCTATTATGCCATGGTTTGTGTACAACAGAATGTTAAACATGAGCTATTGTGCTATGAGACCTATGCTTGCAGAATGATATGTGCTCAACCATGACATAGGTAAAACTTCAGATGAATGTTTCCTGGAAGAGACTTGTAACAGAATGCTACCTACAGAAACATAACAATACAAAATATAGATTTTCCCATCACTTTTTATTCTGTAAAGTTACATATGGATCATTTTGGTTTATGGCTAACATTTCTGCAATTGAAAAAGTAATAAACAGCTACCAATTAGAACTCATTTTTTTTGTCCTATTTAAAACTGAAAAATAGACTGCCCCCGGTCCCAGTCCATACTGATGCACCACAAAGTTACAGAAGGTAAATCTAAAAATACATGTTTGCATTTTTACTCTAAATAATATGATAGAGAAATGACTGACATGACAGTGTCTCTTTTATGCCAAATTTGGGCCTGTTCCCACTGATGTTAAAATTGCCCTGTATAAAAAACTTGTTGACTTTAGATCCTAGCTACAAAGCAGTTTGCCATGAAATGATGAAAGTTTTAGGGGGTATACAGTTCAAGGTGGTAGATCGAGAAAGGAGAGAGACAACCCAATTCATCACAGTCTGTAAAAGTTTCCTTTTTTGTCCAGAGAGACTCTTTCCCACACAATATTTACCAGCCATCACCATCTGAGTTGTCATCACCATCACCATCCACAACATCAATCACTTCAGGATCAGTTTGTGTCCTCTTGTAGGGATACAAAAATCTTGACTTATTAACTTTAATAAAAGTTAACGTGTGTACATTTTGTGGCAGCAGCCTGTTTCTGGAGTCTGTCACAATACTGCCAGCTGTACTAAACATGTATTCTGAAGAGACACTTGTTGCAGGACAACCAAAATATTTACAGGCTTTATCATACAGCTCTGTCCAAATCGACTTTTTTGATCTCCAGTATTCAAAAGGGCATGCATCAATAGGAATAGGCAGTTCTTGCAGGTAACTGTCTAACATGATGGACAGAGAACGCTCAGAAGAGGAATCAGTGTAAGCTGGTATGGCAGCAATTTGGGAAAGGTTTTGCCACAGATTTAGCTTGCTACTAAGTGTTGAAGAAGTGGCAGTTGTGGAACAACTACTGTTAATGTTTGGTGACTTTTCCAGTTCTGTATCCCTTTGTGAAGATGAACCTGCATGTTGTGGCAATGACAACCTGAGGGTACTGTGCGTGTCTGTGTTTGACTCCTGTGAGTGCTGCAGCTCATCTAGCAACAGATATTTGTGCTGCTCTCTATCATCTGTTTTTGGAAGATGTATAGCCTTGAACCTGGTATCTAAGAGAGTTGCAAGGATGTAGTGTTTTGATTTCGTCATTGCAACTATTCTGCCATTGGTTTTGAAGCGCTCGCTTATTCTCTTTACGAGATCCCCATGATACAGCTGATATGTCGTCTGAGCTTCAGATCTGTCTTTTTCTATCTGTAGAGTTAGCACACTAAGATGATGTGAAATTAGCATTATGAGTGGGATAACCTGACTCACAGATGCGCCTTCAGAAGACATGTCCCTTGTAGCTGTCTCAAAAGGAGCTAGGATGCAGCACACTGTCTCCATTAATTTCCACTGCAGCACAGACAGCATAATGCCATCTCCAATAATGTAACTGGAGCAATATTCATGTACAGCTAGCTTTTGTTCCAAGAGGCACTGCAGCATATAAAGCGTTGAGTTCCAACGAGTGGAAACATTTTGAATCAGCTTTTGTTGGGGCAGATTGTGTTTTTTTTGCAGTTCGGACAATGTCTGTATAACCTTGGTTGAATGTGAAAAGCGAGTCACAATTTTTTTGCAATCAGCAATCATACCATCCACTTGTGTTTCACTGCTGAGAAGCCCTGTGATAATTACATGTAAGCAATACATAAAGCAAGAAGCATGCATAAATCTTCCATCCTGTACTGCTTTCAAGATGTTGGCTCCATTGTCACTTACTATGAAGACACATTTTAGACCGTGAGAATAAACCCATTCATAAAGGAGGTCATTTAGTTCCTGCAAGATGTTTGCAGCTGTATGACTTTGCCCAAACTTCTTTATATGTAACAGCGCCATCTTTTGGGGTGTCTTTGTTTTTGAAGAAGCACAAGAAAACATGACCCAATGAGTGGTAAGAGACAAGTAATCTATGCTTTGAGTGCTGGTCCACATATCTGTTGTGACATGAATAACCCCACTCTCTGCAGTTTTACTGTTGCTTTTAATGCCTGATAAATGTTTGGTATTTCAACATAGGAAAAATACCTTCAATGAGGAACATTGTAACGAGGTGCTGCAAGTTTCATGAGATCCCTAAAATCCTCATGATCTACCAAAGAGTATGGGAGAAGGGCTCCAGCTAACAGTTCACCAATTCTGTGATTAAGATGAGGGGTCTTTGGATGACTTTTGGTAAACATATTCTTCCTTTCAAATGCCTGAGACAGTGTTAGGTGTTTACAACATGTCCCTGCTGGTTTATTATACATTGTGCTTCTGGCCAGATGGACACTGGGATGGGGGACTTGGACTTACACATTCAGTGCCATCATTGGATGTGCAATTGGTAATAATGGTGCTAGCATTGGTGGTAATGGTGATCCTAAGGCTGGCAGTGGTTCTGTCTGCATCAAGTTCAGACAATTCAGTATTCATTTCAGATTCCTGACCCTTCTCACATGTGGTCTGGAAGATGGAGGACATGGGTTTTGGACGATCAAGCAAAATTGAATGTTTTTTTCAGATGGTGTTTATGAGCTGTAGTGCCAAGGCATGACACAACTTTACCATGGCTTACACTCTGTTTACACAGGGTACAAATTGTCTGCATGGACCACTTTTACTGACAGAGAAATAATTCCACACCTCAGATGTGACAGATTTTGTTTGAATGCTAGGAAAATAGCTAAAGACTGTTTGTGTCTTTTCACCTGTCGTAACAGAACCTGGGACATACTCCTTGGTGCTAGAAGAGTGGGCAGAGGACTTTGATGGGTTTTCATTGTGGCCGACTTAGAAGTGGTGGATTCAATGGATATGTTCTTTTCACTGCCAAAAGTGCTGAACGTATTTGCAAGTACACTACCTGATTCATTGTCAGCAGACTTGCTTATTTCACTTCGTTGAGGAACTAATGATACTTCACCAGTCACAACTGTGTCAGACTGAAACAAAGAGCTACTGCCTGAGTCAGAGAGAGACTCATTGTCACTTGCATTATTACTGCTATTCACTGGGATTTTAACAGCTTGAATGGCATACCTTATGGTGCCTCTCCATGTGACCACAGCAGCAGCACAAGTTTTCTTAATAGGTCCCCCTTTATGACCTTTCGTTGTTGCTCTTTTGGTGTTTGTTGAATTTTTATCACAGGAAATATTTTGGTTATTTTTGTTAGCACCAGGATTACTACTATCACCAACACCTGCTCCACCACCAGCAGATGCTTCATCTTTGTTGGTGTCAGCCATAATAGTACCAGTACACTGCGCACTGTCACACACACACAATTCCTGTGTAAGAAAGCAATGTGATCTGCGATCGTTGTCTACAACTCCAGAATGTTGTTTGGCTGTATTACACTGTGATGCAGTGGACTGAAGGTAATTGAAGAACATGATGGTTTGCAACTAAAGGATCCCAGGTTCAAGGCTTACAGAATGATTGGGCTGATAGGCATAGACATACGCAAAGCAGGAGAGGCAAGGTGAAAGGTCAATAATTGTAATTCAGAATCCAACTGAACCACCACACAACTGGCCACCGGATCTCTCTCGGTAACACACACTGGGTGCACAACACAGGGAAAAAGATTTTTCTGTCTGTCCTCCCAACAGGGAAATATATTTCTAGGCTTCTGTCATGTATTTAAGGATAATGCCACCACACAACTGGCCACCGGGTCTCTCTCGGTAACACACACTGGGTACACAATACAGGGAAAGAGATTTTTCTGTCTCTCCTCCCAACAGGGAAATATATTTCTGGCTTCTGTCATGCATATAAGAATAATGCCACCACAAAACTGGCCACTGGGCCTCTCTCGGTAACACACACTGGGTAGTGTACAGTGCAGTCAAAGGGCACACAGCAGCAAGGTGATGGGCTGATCACAGGAGACAGAGTCACACACACACACACACATCCCACAAGGAAAGAGAATTTTCTGTCTCTCCTCCCAACAGGGAAATATATTTCTAGGCTTCTGTCATGTATTTAAGGATAATGTCACCACAGAACTGGCTAGGGTGATTGACTGACCACAGGAGATGGAGTCTCACACACACACACACACAAAACCCAAGGAAAGAGATTTTTCTGCCTCTCCTCCCAACACTAAAATTTATTTATAGGCATCTGTTAGGTATTTAAATATAATGCCACCACACAACTGCCCAATAATGGGCTTCTCACAGTAACCCACAATGGGTAGGGTACACAGCAGCCACAGCTGGTTGATGGGCTAACACCACAGGAGATACAGTAGAGTGGAGTCACACGCACAACACACAAGTAGGGAATACTGTGAGAAAAAAAAAACAAAAACAGCCTGATGTTGTTCTATCATTAATTTTTTAGGGTGGAAGAGAAGAACCCTCAGCACAGTACAGTCCTTAGACAGAATCTTGTCTTCCTGACAATTTTTTTACTTTGTTTGTGGAGTAGGGTAAGGGTTTAATTATTTTTCCCCTGTTTATTGGCTCTAAAGTAGTAAGTAAACACCATCAAATTCAAATGTTTCAGTTCAACTTCACACATTAATTTAAAGTTAAACATAATTTTCCTCACAAGTAAATCTGAATGTTTTATTTTCTTCACCCCTCCCCCAGCCTCGGTGGTCGCTCCCTCCCAAGTGTGCCACGAGTCACTCCAGACAGAGAGATGAACTGTTGAATGAATTTGAGTTGAGAATGAGATCAGAAATAAGAATACTCAGTTTCTTACAAATATTCAGCAACTAGCTCCTTAATTTCCCTCTGTCCCGTCCTGAGGCCGTCACCAACTCTTTCTTTCTTTCTTTCTTTCTTTCTTTCTTTCTTTCTTTCTTTCTTTCTTTCTTTCTTTCTTTCTTTCTTTCTTTCTTCCTTGGTCCCACTTCCCCCTACCTTTTCACTCCACCCACTCTTTAGCTTGTTTATTTATTTTTTTTAATTTTCTTTGTAACAAATCAACTCTTGTGAAAAATCTGACATGACGATTTCACTCATCGCGAATTTCAAATAGCAGAGACTAGAGATCAGAGCCAGCCCAGAGCATAGTAGCCCAAGCTGCAACTCCTTTATGGGACTAAATGAACATAGCTGCAGCTGCGCAGTTCGCCAATGTATTCCACCACCACCTGACTGCAGAGCAGATGGTCAGGTGGTAACATGGACTGGGATCAACAAATATGCAGCTGCGACCTCACTGAATGGCAGTCCACACTATCCATCTGCCACCCCCAACAACAATAATAATGGGATGACATGACATGAATCATACTGGAGCTGAAGCAGGACTTGGAGCAGACAGTTTGCAGCATGCCTACAGGAAAGTGAGATTTTTTTCACTCGGGGGTTGCTAGTTTCAAATCAGGCAGGGTGCTTGTTGCTTGTGGCTTAATGCATTAAAAACAACGATTTGTTTCATATTGATTCAAACCCTTTTGCGAACCCTCTAGTGTTTGAGTTCTGAATTAGAACTCGAACACCAGGATTCAAGAGGGGTTCTAATCTTTCCCGAACTAGTTCTGACAACCCTAGTTGGAGGGCTACTTTAATGCTAAATCCCAAAGTTTGCACTAAAAGAACTTTGCAACCATTTGTCCAATTCATCAGAAATTGTACATATGCAGTGTCCAACCAAAGATCTGTGGATCTGGAAAGTTTAGTTCTGGTTGGATGTACAGTATGGTTGTGGAACCATAGCGCATCCAAAACATGAAAATTAGTCATCTTTGTGCATTTTTCAGTTGGGTATAATGGACTGAAGAATGTATCTGAGTGGATTCAAATTTACATATCTATATGTGGCCTGGGTTGAACTGGTGCCTTTTGAAGATCTGGCAAAAAATATTAATCCATTCAAAAGTTATGCAAGTTTTTCATGTCCCATTGGTGCTTATGGGAAAATTTATATGTGCATTGCAAAAACCTTCGTGAAAATGTTGTGAAAATTTTTTTTTATGCACAACAACATTTTTTGTGTGTGAAAATATTTCATTATAAAGCATAGGGAATCATGAAAGCATTTTTATTGTCACAAAAACAATACTCCACAACATTGTCCCATGTGTTGCAGGGTGGCAAGTCCTAGTCCCACAGATGTGCCTTTTGGTGGTTTGGTTCCAAACCATTCAACGGACCCACATTTTCAGCTTTCTGAAGTTGAGAAATTTCCCATAGGATAACATTGTGGTGCCGCAGAGCTTTGGGCGCCCGTATCTCAAAAACGATTCGAGATATAGAATTTAGGTGGACTAAGTATGTGAGGAAGTGTTGAAGTCATAGATTACACCTGCAGTGGAATTTTTTTCATAGCTCCTATGGTTACTTAGATATTGCCAAGTGAGTGTTACAAGGATTACTTTACAGTACTATGGGGCTTCTGTATGGCTCCATATTTAAGTGTAAGTGGGAATGCAAGGCCCAGAGGGCCCACACTCCCACATACACAAACCATTATGCAAAAAATGATCAATGTGAAAGAAGCACAGGGCCCAAAGGGTCCACCCTCCCACAAACACGTACCACTAACCACTTGCATTACACTTTCTCAAAAAAAGGTCACTTCATTACAAAAAAAAAACTCTTTTAATGCATCAGTTAGGGTTTATGTTACAGTGACAAAAGTTTGGAACTTCGATGTTAGGGTTATCACCCCTACCACCCCATCCTACAGGCACCAACAGGCTTTGGGGTGTGCCATGGGGTCATCAGACCTAAGTATCACCCCATTCTCCTATACTGTAGAGTGTCAGCTTGTTTACACAAAGTTGGACCTGATGACCCCATGGCATGTCTCAATGCCTGTTGCTGTCTCTGGGGTTGGTGTGGTGGGATATTAGCAAATTAGTATTACAATGGTTCCTTTTGAGATCTATAGGGCTACTATATGACTCTGTTGTTATGTGCAAGTGGGAGTACAGGTGCTCCCACAGATGCATATCATCATGCACAAATAGGCAGTTTGGTGGGAGCATGGGGCCCTCCACCAACACATACCATTTACTAGTGACATTACACTTTTTCAAAAAGTAAGGAAATTCATTGCAAAAAAAGTTTGGAAATTCAGTGTTACAGTCACCCCTCATCCCCAACCCATCCACCATCCTCCACACACCAACAGCTGTTGGGGTGTGCCATTGGGTCATCAGTCCTAACTCTCACCCCATTCTCCTGTACTGTAGCATGTCAGCTTGCTTACACATGGAATGGGGTGAGAGCTGAGCCTGATGACCACATGGCCCACATCAATGTCTGTTGGTGTGTGGAAAGGATGGAGATGATGAGGTGACCTTATCATCGAATTTCCAAACTTTGGTTTCTGTGACATTAACTGATGCATTACCAAACTTTTTCCATGAATATATATATATATATATATATATATATATAAATATATATGTATTTTTTTTAATGGTAAAAATCCATTTAATGCATCAGTTAAGGTTGTTCCACAGGGACAAAAGTGAGGAAATTTGATGTTGGGTTCCCACCCCTTGCACCTTGCACCCCACCCTTCCTGCCCTCACCAAGAGGCCCTCGAGTGCGTTGGGGTTGTCAGTCCTAACTCACCCCATCCCATGTGTAAACAAGCTGAGGTGGGTGCAGTATAAGAGAATGGGGTGAGGAGGACCTACCGACAAATAGCAGCACACCCTGATGCCTGTTGGTAGGGTTGGGATGCAAGGGGTGGGAACCCTAACATCTCTTGATTTACTAAATTGCATTTCAGTTGGATATACTGTTTTTGCACAGCGAAGTGCCAAAAAGTCACTTTTCGCCACTTTTGTGCATTTTTTTGTCACCGTGTGGGCTATTGGTCCGAAACTTGGGACACAGAAAGTGTTTGGGCCAAGGAACATGCTGCTTTTTGTTTGGTGAAAAAAGTATTAATCTGTTCAAAAGTTATTACATTTTAAAATTCCCATTATATCCTATGGGAAAATGTATATGTATTTTTGGAATGTTAATGAGATAGACCAGATGGCCCAAATTGGGATGACCATATCTCAATAACAGTTTGATCTTTTTACTTGAAATTTGCAGGGTGTTGAGGGGATGTCATAGAGATGTGAACTATGCTGTTTAGGTCTTGGAGGAATAATTTGTTGCAGAGATATTCAATGATGTAATTGACATTTTTCCCATAGAATTACATTTCAGTCTGCGTCATGACCTTCGGGGCCGTTACCTCGGAAATGAAGTGAGACACAGACTTTTCACTAAAGGTGGCTTAGATCACCCACCATTACATGTTTTTTACTACTTATATAACATTTTTCCAAAATGTAAGGAAATTCTATGCAAAAAACTGTGTTAATGCTTCATTTAGGGTTAAAGCAAAAAAAGTCAGGAAATGAGACATTAGGGTTGAACCCCTAACCCCCCTCTCACACACCACCCCAATACTCCACAGTCTGACAGATGCCTTGGTGTGTCATTGGGGATCAAGCTGGCTAAGGGATTTTGACAGATCACGTTAAGGGAATTTTAAAGTTTACTGTTTCTTTGCCACTTCACTGCAAAGAAATGATTTGGAATTAATGGCTGAAATTTTCAGGGTACAAAGGGCTTGCCCTACAGATGTGACTTTGGATGATTTGGTGGTAAAATTTGCATTGCTTCCATAGGTATAACATTTCAAAGTTTAGAAATAACCCATAAGATAACACTGTGGCAGACGCAGTACCTTTTGGTGCCTATATCTTGAAAATGGTTAGAAACACCGATTTGTTTGCTAAACACAGTTTAGTACACCCTAAGAACTGCAGTGGCATTTTTTCCAATGTTTCTATGGTTACTGAGATATTGAGATATCACTAGGTCTGCACTGTGTCTCTAAACGTATGGGTAGGTGGGAGTGCAGGGCCATCCATTATGCAGCACAGGGTGAAAACAGTTTATTACAATGTCTCTACACTTATGGAGTGATGGGAACATGATGAGAATACATTGGGCCCTGCCCTCGCATAGGGAGATGTAACCACAACACATCCAGGTTCTACATTCCTACAAACATAGAAGGGTAAGATTACAACTTCTCAAAAAAGTAAGGAAATTCATGCAAAAAAACTTCATTATTGCATCAGTTGGGGTAGAAACAAGAAAAGCAAGGAAATTAAGCATTTAGTGTTTTGAACATTAACACCCTCCACCCCTAACACCACAACCTGCCCACACTCTCCACACACCATGGTGTCGGGCGTGCCTTGGGATCATCATGCCTAACTCTCACACCATTCTCCTATACTGTGCCATCTCATCTTCTGTACACATGCAATGGGGTGACAGTTAGGGCTGATGACCCCAAGGCACACCCCAATGCCTGTTGGTGTGTGGAGAGTGGGGGTGAGTGTGGTGGTAGGGGTTGGGAGGTGTTAGGGTTTGAAACCCTAACACCTCATTGCCCTACTTTTGTTTCTTCAATCCTAGCTGGTGCATAAACAAAGTTTTTTTTGCAATATATATACATATATATATATATATATAGATCACAGCAAGATGGCGGCCACGCTGGGCCAGCTATCATTAGCAGCAGCATTAGCAGCAACATTGTAGGAATTTTTCTTTAGATTTATTTTGATTCATTTAATTTTTTTTTTGTTTGTTCAGTCAATTTTATTTTGTTTAGTTTTTAGTCTTTAGTTTGTTAGTGGCAGTCATTCAGGGCTGATTAAGTGAGCCAGTGAGTGTGTACATAGTGTTTTCGGCATTAGGATAGGGCACTGTTTTGCTATCTGTTCTGAATAGAGTTACAAGTGTTGTATTTCAAAGTAACTGATTATCTGGTGTTGTATGTTAAGCTACACTAGAGCCAATAGTTTCAGTTTTAATTAGCTTTACCTGCCAGTTTATGATCTAGGATTTAGTGCTTTGGAGCCTGGAGCCTGCCGTAAGAGCCATCTTGAAGTGAGAAGAAGTTTCCGAAGATGCCGCAAGCAGGAACTTGTGAAGTGGATTTTTCAAATAGGAACATCTACTGTGGATGTTTAACTGTCAGACCCTTGGCTGGAACATTGTCACCCCTTTCCTACTGGTGGACTGTTTTCTCTGTATAGTCTCAGAGGCTGAGAGTATATTGGTGAGGTCTGCCTTGAATTGCCATGGGGGATGGCTGCTATTGTTGGGTCCATGGCAGGTGGTACTGGTGTCTGGTCTGCTGTAGGGCAGACAAATTTTCACTGGTAGTTCCAAGGTTTCTCAGGGGGGTCTCCTAGTGAATTGACTCTGAGCCAGAAGCCATAGCTGAGGGTTCAGTTGGGGAGGTTATCTCCTGGGCGAGTGTTGGGGGGATCCCTCTTTGCTCTTAATAAATCTTTCCTGCTTGCTACTTGGTTCTGCCCTTGATGGTCATGGATGTCATAGTTATAGGGTAGAACCATATATGCTACTGAGTTACCATTACAAGAACTTGGAGAGAGGAGAAACTGAGAAGAGCATAGACACCAAAGAAGAACAACAAAGTTTTCTGTGGCCTAAAGCAGGATCCATAGGAAGGATTTTCATCAGACTCACTGTGGTTAGATTTTTCCAACTTGGGATTTTTATGTTGCATAAAGTATTGTGCATGCAGATTCTGAGGATTGTTCAGTGGATGGCACTGAAGGGGGAAATTCTGCTCGTGAGTGACCTTAACCTCCCAGTTATAGACAGGAATATCCCAGCAGCTAGGTCATCCAGAAGCAGGGAGATCCTCGAGTCCCTCCTAGGAGCCTTCCTACAGCATCTGGTCAAGGAGCCCAATGGAGGGGTAATACACTTCATGTGGTCCTCACAAATGGGGATAGTGTGGAGGGAGTGGGGGTTGGACCAGCCTGGGAGCAAGTGACCATAGCATGTTGGCCTTTAGGGTTAGAACAGGATATGAAGAGAGTCAGACCATCACAAAGGTCCTAGACTTCATGCAGGCAGATTTTCCCAAGATGAGGGAGATATTCCAAAATGAAATAGAAGAGAAGGAGGGGATGAGGGGTGAGGAACTATGGAATGAGATCAAGGGGAACTACTAAAAGCCATAGAGGACTGTATATGGAAGGAGAGGCAGAGCAAAAGGAGGATGCTATTTTGGTTCAACAGGGAACTAAGGGAGACAATAAGGGACAGAATAAGGGTGTGCAAAGAATATAAGAGGAAGCAGGGCAAGGAGGCATGGGAAACTTACAAGGAGAAGCTGAAGGTGGCGAGGCGGAAGATTAGGAAGGCAAAAGCAGAAATGGAGGAGGAAATTGCTCGGAAGACCAAAAATTTTTATATGGTACATAGAAGAAAAGATGAAGGCAAAACAGAGGATAGTAAGGGTAAAGGGGGAGGGGGAAGTACAGGTGAAAGGGGACATTGAGAAGGCAGAGGTGCTGAATAGATTCTTCTGCTCATTCTTCACGATAGAGGGAGAAGGAAGGGGACCAATCTTAGGTGGAAAGGGAAGGGTGAATGGAGGAGTGCATCCTAGTCCAGTCAATGAGGACAGGGTCAGGGAGGAGTTGGGTAAACTGATGGCAGACAAGGCTATGGGGACAGATGCCCTGAATCCTAGGGTGCTCAAGAAGCTAAGGAAGGAGCTGGTGGCCAAACTAGCTAGGTTATTTAACTTGCCCTTAGATACAGGGTGGGTGCCAGAGGAATGGAAGAGGGTAGACATGATGGCACTTCACAAAGGTGGCAGCAGGGAGGAGGAAGGCAATTCTCACTGGTCAGCTTTATGTAACCCCTCACCCAGCCTTTCTGCAAAATGACAGATGGCATGCTGTTGAAGCTGACAGCAATACCTTGTGGGAACCTGGGTTTGGGGAGGATGAGGGTACTTGCACAGGGGAGCCTAGGTTTGGCTACTCTGAACAGGGGAACCCAAGTAAATCCAAGCACAGGAAGCAATAACTGTAATGTCCAGAACCAGGAACGGGATTCTTCAGTGTGGCTTTTATTCACATCCAAGCTGAACAAACAAAGCATAGATGGACCTCCATGGGGCTACATTTCCTGGTAAAGCAGATTAGAGACAACAGAACACTTTATCACTATGTCCATCCCTCAGGCTCTAAACCCAGCAGGCACACAGCCTAGACTTGCACGCAGCTTTGGGTACACAGCCCGACTTGTACACACTTGGGTTTTCCCCATTAGCCCTGCTCCACCACCGGCCACTTGATCTGCGGTCCATTGGACGAATGAACCAATTATCCTGTTCACGGTCCATTTGAGGAATGAACCAATTATCCCATTCACAGTCCATTGGAAGAATGAACCAATTATCCTGTTGTGGCTCCCCACACTACACTAAAGTCTGCGACTCTTAGAGAGAATTTTCCTTACAACCCCACATCTGGGTACTTCCCCCATCCCTGGCCAAGTGCCTGAGGCAAAGTAGAAAACCACAGAAGAAATCCATAGAGGTGGACCGGGTCACTAAAGATGGAGGGCCACCCACCTCCAGCTCCCACAACCCATACCCGGCCATTTCTCTGGATACTGAACAATTCCTGTATTGAACTTTTAAATGTAAGGGTAGACGTCTGTCACATCACCTCTACATATTATTTGCATCCCAACAAACTCTGGAACTTGGAACTACTTTTACTTTGTTTAGCCCATTACTCTAGGCTTTCCAATATTTAGTAGTTCAATCCCACATTGTCACACAAGTCCCAGGGTGAAAAACATAGGCCCTTTTAGCCAGAGCAGACACTCACTCTTACGTTGCAGGTGCCCCACAGGCGACTCACAAATCTTCTTTTCTCCCAAATAAATACTGGAAACAAACAGGCAGCTTTTCCTCCACAAGCAGAACTAGTGGATTGCCCCAGGAATCTGCAGGGAATATTTTCATCCCCCCCCAGAGGGAGGGGGCACTGAGACCCGAAAACAGCTGTCTCCACCACTTCAGTAATCTTCGTGTGCCTCTCTTTAAGGTGGAGGCACACACCCTATTACTGAAAAGTAGCCCTCTGTCAGGGTTGAGGCTCCTAGAGCCTTCACTGAGCTGCTTTAACAGCAAGCTCCCTACTTCACACACTCACTGAAGACCAACCGAAAACTCTCACTTTAAAACTCCCAACGTTCTATCTAACACCCTTTGCTGCAGATTCCAATGTGGCTTATGCAGCTGCAAAAGTTCTATTGGTGATGTCATCCCTCAGTCTCAGCTGAGACTGAGAAGAGAGTGAGATAGTGTGAAACCCATTTAACTGGAGTTTCACAAGCTGCCTTCCCTGCCTACCACTAGGTCTTACTGGGATTCTAGTAACCCCAGGTAACAAGGGGGTTACACTCACCCTTAACCAGGAAAATGACTGTCCGCAGTCATTATTTACCTAGCCTTAGGCCATCCCACCCTATGTGCTACCAGCGGAGAGGGGTGATCAGGCCCCCTCCTACCATGTGCAAGCACAGGCAGGCAACACTAAGGTCCTAGAGGCCTTTAGCTGACATATCAGCCTCTACACTATCCACTTACTATGGACACCCAGTGGGTCTGGTAGAACTATCTAGAGCATAGCCCTGATAAATCAGCACTGCGGTCCCAATGGCCACTCAGGATCACAGCCTGTCTATCCCCCCTAACCCTCTAGGGAAAACCTATCTGCTTCTAACCTAATATTCCCAAAACAAAAACAACCTGGGGACCTCCCTGACCTTGGGCAACCTGCAACCACACACCATTAAAATACCACATTACTGCCTCATCCCTACCCCCACAACCACACCTGTGGAAGGAAAGGGTTAATACAGCAATAACAACCATAACACCACAGTACTTTAAATTTTGACACACTAAAGCACTGATGAGGAATTCCGATGAGCCCCTCCTCCTCTTCTTGCCTTCCCTTCTGTCTTCCCAGGAACACCTGTAAGAAAAAGAAAGACAACACACACTCCTAATCTGCATACACAGTCTACCTAAACACCTACCATCAAAACACTGAAAAATCCCAAAAAGATTTTTTAGAAAAAAGGTAGAAAACAGTATTTACATTAGATAACAATGACATTATTTACAATACACATTTTGGGGGGATGGAATGCCCTAAAAGTCCTAACTAGTGAGCACAATGCCCGAAGGCCAGTCCAAAAAAGAGTCTCTCCTGGGCCGGAGCCCGGTGAAGCACAGTTCTAACAGGCCGAAGTCCCAAAGGGGAGAGTCTTTGCAGACAGTTCACACATTTTGAAGTCTGTTAGTGTAGGGTGTACTGCAATGTCATAAAGATAGAAAAGTCGACTTACCAGCCACTTGTAGTATGAAATTCGGCACCGACCTGCACCTCTGACGAAGACTTTCCCTGGCAGCATTTCTTCCAATACAGCTGGGTGGACATATTCCAGGAACCACAGGAGGGAACATCTGGGAACTGCTGGGTGATGTCATCTCTGGAGATGGAACCTTAGAACAGGAACAAAAAGAAAACAGCTGGTCCGACATCATCCGATTACCAGATGATGAACAGGATACAGCTGGGCTGGTGTCCTCTCTGGATCTGAAGTCATCTGGTGGGCCAGTCGATGGTTTCTGGAAAGGCCAGTACACTGTAGACTGATGAATGTTGGGCACCTGAGTCCTGGATGTTCATATTGGCAAATCAATAAGGCACTTCACAGTCTGGTGCGGCAGTATTGACTACCATGGCTCAGGTCTCCATTTTGTAGGCACAGGCACATTTGCTGAGAGGTCCTTGCACTGAGGCCAATAGTACCGGGGGTCAGGATCTTGAATTATTACCCCATCTGGGCACACATAATTCACACAGTGGGAGATTTCACGTCCCTCTCCGTCCACTATTCTCACTCTGTCTATAAACAGTGTCCTGCCTCTCTTCCACTGGGTATACTTTTTGTGGAACAGTCTGTTCTTTACATGCTTGTTGGCTGCAGGATGCACACTTTTCATGGCTTCGTCCCAGATCCAGGATTTCCTGCAGTCCTCAATCTCCTCCCAGACTTTTTGAGGAAAGGTAGGAAAGGTCATACCATAGATCTCATTTGCCTTCCTACGAACCAGTCTCTCATCTTCACTTGCTTTGGTCAATCTGAGACTGCTGGCCTGGCTTGGGGATGGCCAGTCATGGTTCTGACAGCTTCACATCCTTTAAGAAATTAGAAATGGATCCCTGACTTCCTCCTGCAAAGCCAGGGCAGTGGCATCACCACCTTCTTCCATATATTCCTCCGAGGCAAGATCTTGAGGCTGTGTACCCATTCCTTTTTCACAAAGCCACATAGGTTCCCCCTCATCTTCCTCTTCACTGAGGATCTGAGCCCAGGAGTGAGCAGTCGTTCTCACTCCTGAGACTATCCACTCATCACTGGGTGTGGAGTTTGACACCTCCCGCTCAAAGGCCTCCCGCATCTCATCTTCATCTAAGAGACTTGGGCTGGGCCCCCCCCTCCAGGGGTCTATTGATGCTTTATCCGAACTTTCCTTCTGGGATCCAGCATCCAAAACTTCAACTTCGGGTTCTGTCTCTAACTCTGCACCCTCTAGCTTTGTGCCACACTCCCCCAAGGGACCTTCATCTACAGGCTCCGCCTGGTGCTGTTTGCTGCCAACTGCAGATTCCTGAACCTTTGTCCATATGGGAGCCAACCAAATTGGAGGTGCTTTATACAAGCCATATTTTTCTAGGCATCCAGCACAGTGAGGAATCATGAAGATGTCCCTTCCAGCTCTCAAACATATTTGGCATACATGCACTGGATATCCAGGAATTGCCACATGAGGAGGTAGTTGCCCTCCATAGCATCACTTTTCAATATTCCTCAGTCTAATTACGGCTGCTGTTACTGCAACCCGGGCATGATCCGGGTAACGAGCTGGTCCTGAGGCCGTAACTGCAGAAAAATAAACAAAAGTTCACTGTAACTGAAAGTCCCACTTTATTGAACACACTCTGTAGTTTTAAAATGGCTCCTCTGCTGCTGTGTTTACTTTACTACCCCACCCTGTAATGGTGGCGGCAGCACTCCTGTGCATCAACATTCAGAATCTGGGTCAAGCCACTGCACACCTGATTTACACAAACTACTGATAACTTTTGCTCAAACTGCACAACTTGCTCTGTTCTTGCTTTAAACACATTTACAGGATTTTCCATGGACTTTTTACATGCTGGAACCATTTCTTTTATTCACAGTCCCGTAAAGCTTCAGGTTTTTAGCACAGGATTGCCTGCATAACTAGTGCTGCACATTGGCTACAACCCACAGTCTCTCTCTGGCGGCAAACTTTAAACTGAGGCTAAATTCATTATTATGCACACAGTCAATGGCTTAACAGACATGCACTTGCTGGCAGGACTACACAGTCGTTACTTGCAAAGTGACTACACTGCTGCACAAACATTTATATGGCATAGGACTGAAAATCACTGTTTGAGCAGTTTCTTGGTTGTTACTTACTGTTATCAGTAGCAGTTTGCTGCGATGGGAAAACGGCCTGCAGCCAGTTCTTGGAGGCCTCAGAACAGAAACGGGCGGGCAGTCCTACCGATCGTCTTCTCAACCACCACTCTTGCATTTCAACGATTGATTAGCGGGTTGAGCCTGATTTTAAACAAGAAAGTCTAATTTTTGACAAGTTTACAGTGATTTTAACACTCCGCGATGCTCCTCCACTGCCAGTACACGCACTCCACTCACACTCCCTCTCAAATGCTGGGGCAGTCTCTGTGGAGCTGGCTGAGGGGCGGGACTGATTGCAGCCTGACCAACCACACGACGCCATGCAGATGAGCCTCTTCTTCCTCACAAGGGCTCTTCTCCTCACGGTGATCGTCAAGCAGGCAAATTTAAACTGCAGAATGCAACTTTTTTTTTTTCAACTGACTCCACGGCAGGAGCCCATTTCAGCCATTTAACATAGCCATTTACACTGCAGTCTCTCAGTCAATTCAAAAAGCATTTCCAACGTCCAGGGCACAATTTTCCTGTTGCTACCCCTAGTCTTCCACACTTTTCTTTACAACAGTTCATTTTAAAAGCATTTCAAACACTGTAAACTATTTTTATGCAGGACAAGGGCACACTCTTTGGCTTTACTGCTCCTTGGTAAACAGCAATTTTAAACAGCAGCACAAGACCCACAGCACACAGCAACACACTAGGGAAATTGCTTCAGCTTTTGGGCTACCCACTGCCAGATAGCCAAAACGCTAGCCCCCTTGCCCTATCACCTTCCTCTCAGAACAAAATCCAAAGCAGTGCCTCCATTTTTGTAACCCCTCACCCCTGCCTTTTTGCAAAATGACAGATGGCATGCTGTTGAAGCTGACAGCAGTACCTGGTGGGGACCTGGGTTTGGGGAGGATGAGGGTACTCGGCACAGGGGAGCCTAGGTTTGGCTACTCTGAACAGGGGCACCCATAAATCCAAACACAGGAAGCAATAACTGTAATGTCCAGAACCAGGAATGGGATTCTTCAGTGTGGCTTTTATTCACATCCAAGCTGAACAAACAAAGCATAGACGGACTCCCCATGGGGCTACATTTCCTGGTAAAGCAGATTAGAGACAACAGAACACTTTATCACTATGTCCAGCTCTCAGGCTCTAAACCCAGCAGGCACACAGCCCAGACTTGCACGCAGCTTTGGGTACACAGCTCGACTTGTACACACTTGGGTTTTCCCCATTGGCCCTGCTCCACCACCGGCCACTTGATCTGCGGTCCATTGGACAAATGAACCAATTATCCTGTTCACGGTCCATTTGAGGAATGAACCAATTATCCCATTCGGGGTCCACTGGAAGAATGAACCAATTATCCTGTTGTGGCTCCCCATACCACACTAGAGTCTGCGACTCTTAGAGAGAATTTTCCTTACAACCCCACATCTGGGTACTTCCCCCATCACTGGCCAAGTGCCTGAGGCAAAGTAGAAAACCACAGAAGAAATCTGTAGAGGTGGACCGGGTCACTAAAGATGGAGGACCCCCCACCTCCAGCTCCCACAGCCCATACCCGGCCATTTCTCTGGAAACTGAACAATTCCTGTACTGAACTTTTAAATGTAGATTAAGGGTAGACGTCTGTCACATCACCTCTACATATTATTTGCATCCCAACAAACTCTAGAACTTGAAACTACTTTTACTTTGCTTAGCCCATTACTCTAGGCTTCCCAATATTTAGTAGTTCAATCCCACATTGTCACACAAGTCCCAGGGTGAAAAACATAGGCCCTTTTAGCCAGAGCAGACACTCACCTTTATGTTGCAGGTGCCCCACAGGCGACTCACAAATCTTCTTTTCTCCCAAATAAATACTGGAAACAAACAGGCAGCTTTTCCTCCACAAGCAGAACTAGGGAATTTCCCCAGGAATCTGCAGGGAATCCTTTTCATCCCCCCCCTGGAGGGAGGGGAACTGAGACCCAAAAACAGCGGTCTCCACCACTTCAGTAATCTTTGTGTGTCTCTTTTTAAGGTGGAGGCACACACCCTATTACTGAAAAGTAGCCCTCTGTCAGGGCTGAGGCTCCTAGAGCCTTCACTGAGCTGCTTTAACAACAAGCTCCCTACTTCACACACTCACTGAAGACCAGCTGACAACTCTCACTTTAAAACTCCCAACGTTCTATCTAACTCCCTTTGCTGCAGATTCCAATGTGGCTTATGCAGCTGCAAAAGTTCTATTGGTGATGTCATCCCTCAGTCTCAGCTGAGACTGAGAACAGAGTGAGACAGTGTGAAACCCATTTAACTGGAGTTTCACAAGCTGCCTTCCCTGCCTACCACTAGGTCTTACTGGGATTCTAGTAACCCCGGGTGAGGTGAGGCCCCACCTGGAGTACAGGGTTCTGTTCTGGAGACCACATCTATGCAAGTATATAGATACCATGGAAAGAGTACAGAGAAGGGCCACCAAGATGGTGCATAGGCTAAGTGAGAAGCCATAGGAAGAGAGGTTGAGTGTGCTGAATTTATACCTGTTGGAGACCACGAGGGAGAGGATGGAGATGATAGAGACATTCAATCAAGTATGTGAAGGAGATTAATAAAGTGGGGATAGCTTATTCATAGGGAAGGTAGGTGCTAGAACTAGAGGGCATGGACTAAGGGTGGAGGGAGGTCAGTTTAAGGGTAACGTGAGGGGGGCATTACTACACTGAGAGGGTTGTGGTGACCTAGAGCAGTCTGCCAGAGGAAATGGTGGAGGCCAGAACTGTGGAGGGATTCAAGAAGGCATGGGACAAACACAAGGGATTGATTAGGGAGCAGTGGGTGGAATGTATGGAATCTATGGGCATGGAGGGCAAGTAAGGACAAGGGATTGGGCAAACTTGATGGTCCAAGAGGCTCCTTTTCTGCCATCACACATCTATGAATCTATGAGTTACCATGTTAGGTAAACAAAGGAGTACTAAGACCTACGGCTACCAGGTCCATGCAGATTACAGGTCTATGCAGATAACAGCAGTCATATACATCATGGCTACAACTCCCTTGAAAGACATGTTTAATTAAGAAAAAAAAATGTACCACCCAGAAGATGGTGATGGAGACACACTGCTACATGATAAGCAAATGGGATTACACCAACCAGTTAGGGAGTGCCTCGGAACTCAGGTGAGAGCAAATAACTAGGTCACAGATGCAGCATGCAGTAAGTCACTTAGAGGACATTCTCAGTTAAAAATACACTCTACCTAGAAACTGTAGTTGTAGCTAGGATTCAGTGGGACCAAACAATAGAAATATATATTGATCCCACCCAGATAGCGTGTAGAAAGGAATCCCTGAAAATCAGAAAACTATGAACACGTAACCTCAACAGCCAGATAGGAAGGAACTAAGAACACAAGTAAGCAGTACTGTGGTCAGTGTAATTGCATTACCCCAATTGCAACAATTAAAGAATACAGTGAGCACAACAGAGTGTCAAGCTAACAGCAGTGCACCCACTTAGAAACTGCTATAAACATAGACCACTTCTTGCCAAAGCATTGTACATATTATTAAACACTGGAGACACCTGAGGTCTTAAATCGTTTAGACATAGCAAAGGTCCATCACAAAACATTAGATTAGCATGCCCAGCTACTGGCTACTTCCATGGCTGATGCCCCCAGAAGACCCCAACATAAGAGACCCTTTGTGCTGCAGCCCTTTACTCTGTGGACCACAGTGCAGAGCAGTGCTAGACTGGAGCAGCCTTTGAAGGGAGGCTAGGTTCACCCACTGTTCCGAGGCTGTCCACTGATTGGTTGCTTGTTCGGAGATGCACCCACCAGAGGATCAAAGCTTGACAGCATTGCCGGTAAGGAAGGAGGTGATCAGAAAGGGGGGGAAGCAGAAGCAAGTCAGGGGAAGCTGCTTTCGTGACACCTTATTTGTCCAGTGCTGCTGATGGGAAGCTGCCAAGTATGAGGGCAGCAGCAACTTTTGTTCCAAGCTTGCAGGCTTTGTTTGGTCCACTGATTGGCTGCTTGTTCTTCAGAAGATGTAGCCACCAGGAGGCACGAGCTTGAGAACATTGCCGGTGAGGAAGGAGCATTCTGTAGTTCATGGCTCATTTTCCTGATAGCTTTCAAAATAGAATTTACTGTGTATTGCTTTTATTTTTGTGTTTGCTTGCTTGCATGTGCAAGAAACACATTGTGTCAGCTTGCTTCACAACTGGGTTGTGGAGGCATAGCAGTGTTGTTGTGAATGGCAGCAGTCTGTTTTGGGTCTGGTCTCTGCTGCGGTGAATAGAGGAGCATGCTGTCAATGACGGAAGTTAATGAGCATGCCACTAGGCTCAAAGAAATTGACCATTGCAATCAGAGGGTGCCCCATCACTACACAATCAGCTGTATTTGCAGGGCAGTCCCTGACTTTAGCAGCCAATTACAGCTGCATTGTCTGATGTCCTGTTCCATTGTTTCACTGTTTAGCATGTTTGCATGCTTGCATTCTTTAGTATCGGATGTCATATTTTCCCATAATGAAGAAGTTCTATACTGCATACTTGACACTATGTAAACATTTGCTGTTAACGGTTTGTAACATTAATTTCAAAAATCCACAACTCCTGAATAACATTGTTCAGTGCAAAATGTTTACTGTACTTTAGTTCAGCAGGGCCCATGATACACCTGACTTAACAGAACAAAAACACAGGTGTGCAATAAGTTTTAAGGACGAAACAAGTATCAAACTTCACTGTGAGGTTGCTCTGGGGAGTCAGTCAGGCACCATATATTAACAAAGATGATGTCCCTGACCAGTTAACCGTAACCTTATGATGACATGCTGTGCAGAGATAATGCAGTGCAGTGTCCGGCTCTACTGAGCAGTGAAAGTGCTGTACAATAAGGGCACATGTTGTGCATTTTGTTAATAAACTGAAGTACGCATTTCCATTCTACCAGGCAGCTGATGCATGCTTCCTGTTGCTTATCCCAGGCAAATTCACTCTGCCCCCTCACAGTGCTGCTGCAGTGGTGTTCTGCATCTCTAAGAAACTACTGTATTTCCACCATAATGCAGTTGGTCACATTATCTGCTTGGTGTTTCGCTGCTGCTGCTGCTACTGCTGACTGTGTGGCTAATAATAAGAGCACTGGCGGCAGCGGAGCAGCAACCCCGTGAATAACTGTGCCTGCAGCAGCATATGTAGTAGATAGGAGGAGGAACTGCCAGTCAGAGCACCGCTAGCTAGAAGAACAAGTTCTGGCAGATCCACTACGACTGTGAATGCATTAACTAGATAAGGGTGTTTCATAGGCTTAAACATAAACATTTATTTATTTATTAAAAAATATCAGATTTACAAATCTTTGAGCCACAGACTTATTTACAAAGGCACCTCGTCAAAACTAATACAAAGCACAGTTAACAAGTCAAAAAACAATGGTTCAGAGAGCAAACAGTTAGAACAGTCATTCACTGGAGATTCATGAGTAGCAGTAGATGAACAGATTACATAGTTTAGGCACACAGGCACCACATCAAGAAGACCAAAGCAGTTCAAACAATACACAACAGCTAAAGCAAATAGACATCAGGAGTCAAAGAGAAGCCCAGAGTGTTCACACGAAGGCTGTTGCATACACTAACTGAATCAAAGTATAGTACATTGAGAAAAGCAAATTGCCTCGTGCTTCAACCCACCCCAGGAGTGACATTATTTAAGCAATAAGGCATGACAGGGTGTGTGTTATCGTGTAATAACATCACTCCTGGGGTGGGTTGAAACCTGACAACTGAGTCTTTCCACCACCCCCAGGAGTGACGTTATTACACGATAACACACATCCCTGGAGTGCCTTATTGCTATTATACAATGGCTCGTTGTTATACAAAATAAAAAAAAAAAAATTATTTTAAGGAATCCAAATGGTCATGATCCATAGCAAGATGGTCAGGATCAATAGGTTCCAAAAGCAATACAGTGATGATATTGTGTAATAACATCACTGTCTCAGGCATACATTGACCAATCAGAGTCAAGGACATTTTCTTGCCATTGTATAATACACAATAACACACACCCTGGAGTGCCTTATTGCAATTATACAATGGCATGTTAAATACAGAATAAAAAAAATAATTTTAAAGGATGTTTTTGTTAGTGTAGAAAACATTTCTTAAGAGAAAATGCAAGGAACGATCCAAATCCAAAGCTACGGTGATGTTATTGTGTAATTACATCACTGTTTCAACAGGTCAGCAGCCAATCAGCTTCTTACATTTTTCCTTGCCATTGTATAATTAAAAATAATGCCACCATCTGTATTACAGTTACCTATATGTTTTGCATTTTATTCCATGCACTGTTATAGCAATCAACTCAACAGAAACAGGCCATCATATACTTGAAGGTACTGTATCCTAACTGAAAACACTGCTGAGACAACTGTATGTTGTGACAAGGTGGAAGATAAACACAATGTTGAGACAAGTTTTTGAAGACATTTGATGTGTTTAATTGTTTTTTTTAGAGACTGATATACAGTTCACACACAAAATTCATATAATATAAACGTGTATATGCCCAAATGCCAATGTAAATTTGATACATTTCATTACAAGCTGTTCTCTTGAAGGAAGATATTACTATATAAGGCCTAAAAATGGGCATCAGGTAAATGTAAACTGGGGTAGGTGTATTATTGAGGGTATTGCATTGTTTATCTTTTATTGCTGCTCCACTGGATCAGCAGTATTTGCACAAGCTGTGCCCAGTCCAGATTTTACAGCTCTGGCCAGGGTCTGGTGATGTGGGTTTTACCCGTACCCCACTGCATGTGGCTTAGTGATATACTGTACAGATGGCTGCAAAGTCTAACCCATTGAAGGCTGAAGTTTTAGAAAATCATTATGTTTAAAATACCAAGACTCACTCTCCCCCCCAACACAATTAATCCTCTACCAAAGTCATGCTTAAATACTCATGCTTCTACATCCATACCACTAAGCTTTTGATGCCAAAATGACACTTCTGCTGTTATGAGCTCTTGCATCCACGAAGTCTCATTCTACTTGTGGCAACCCCCCACCCCCAAACCATGTAATTTTCCAGGGAGCAGATCTTTACGCCATATCAACTACATTACTGCTAAACTCCTAATTTGTAACAAGCATTTGTCAATGCCGAATGTTTGCTTGCTGGTATTAGCACTGGAAATGAAGGAGTTAGATGCAGAATAGAAATGGCAGTGAAGTATTGAACTTCACATGAACCCCACCTCCATCCTGTAGAGACATACAGGATTTGGGTTAAGTGTTTGGGTTGTCACCCACAACGGTCAAGCCATGTTACCTCACCCTATTCTGCAGACATCGACACATGTTATGTGTGCCTTAGGGTGTTTGGCTTTACATTCACCCCATTCCATAAGGACATATGGTGAAATGGGTGCAGCATAGCAGAGTGGGGTGACGTCTTGGGCTGAAGAGTCCAAGGTACACCTCGTGCCTGTCAGTGGCTGGGGGGTGGGGTTGGGATTGCATGAGCAGTACAGTCGGCAATCCAAAGGCACACCCCAATGCCTATCTGTACAGGGTAGGATGATATGGTTAGAAACCCTAATGCCTCTGGCGTTTGTTGGTATTTACAGTACAAATTTTCAAGATGGCCTTTTTGTGACCCCACCTCAGGAAAGCATTTGGGACCTCTTCTCATGAAGAGTGGCAGTGTGATTTTTGTTAATGTGTCCCAAAAACTGACTTCCAACAGTGACAATGCCATTCTGCACCACATGTACGAAAACACAGATCGGGCAGGATGTAAAGAATGACAGCTGTACCATCCATGGGGAGGTATGAAGAGATGGCAATGTTGAAAATCTGAAGTGGGAATATTAAAAATGCTCACACTTCTGAGCATAGTGGAAACTGTGCAATGCATGCGCGTAACACAGTCACTTTATGGAGTTTTGTCATCAGATTTTCAACATAGGCATTTTACGACCTGTTCTCATGAACAGCATCAGTGTGATTTTCGTAATGTGTCCCAAACACGGATTTCCCACAGCGAGCACACTGTTCTGTGCCAGAAGTGCAAAAACACATTTTGGCCGGGATGTGAAAAATGACAGCTGTACTGTTCATAAGGAGGTGCGGACAAATGGCAGTGTTCACAATCTGGAGTGAAAATATTGCAAATGTGTGAAGTTGCAAGCATGCGTGAAAACTGTGCAATGCACGCTCATAACACAGTCATTTTATGGTCTTTTCTCACCAGATTTTCAACAGAGCTCCTCTGGCTGGGAGCAAACCAAGAGCAATAACCTTACAGATCTTCTGAAGGAAGCTTCAGCTCACTGTACTGCTTCTCTTGATCCATTTGATGGTGCAATCCCATGTCTCTTGATTAGTTTCACTGCACTCTGAGTCCTTGGTCAGTTTCACAGCTCAGCTTGATGTGTGTCGATCAGTTTCATAGCATCTTGGTCAGTTTCAGAGCTTCTCTGCCAGTTTCACTTTACTTGTTTGTTACTTTAAGGGAAGGGGCTCTTCTGGCTCCCTCCAGCTGGCTGCTCAGGGGCTGATGCTGCTGCTGCTGTTGTTGTATCCTTTGTGTCTACTGACATGATGACTGAGGCAGTGGCAGATGCTGGACAGTGTTTGAGTGATGAAGCTGGACCCAGACCCCGGGGTCACCAACAGCACCAGGCCACCAGGGGATTAATCAGTGGGGGAGAAGAACTGCTCAAGAATAGTTGATGCCTCGAGGAAAGTTCCTGCAGGTTGGGAAGCAGCAGCTGGGAGAACTTGGCAGAGAAGAACCTGGGCACAAACATTTACAGCAGCATCATGAAGGTAAGAGGTGCTCATATTAGGCACCAGAGGGCAGAGAGGGTTTCACCCAAAATATTTATGCTGTCAAAGGGTAGACAACAAACTGAATCATGTCTTGTGTGTCCATTGCCTGTCCAAAACATTTTGCAAGTTTGCGGATATTGATCTGATGTTTCCTACCTACAAACGGGAGTCGGCAAGATTTTGGGAAAGGACAAGTGTAGCAAATAGATTGGGTCTGGGATTGCAATGTAGTGACCAGAGATAGGGACCCATTACAGATTTGGTATTAAATGTACACTAGGTATACTGCACTGTATTACATGCCTAAAACAGTATCATCACCATGCTTTTAGCTGGGAAATGAATCAGGTATGGCCAATGTTAGGGATGTGAAATCGCTGAGCAGATTTCATGTGAAACTCACTTTGCAAAACACTGCTGAGAATTATTATCTGCAGGTAGTACCCACCGCCCCTGCAATGCGAACTGTTGGTTCAATTCCCTCAACTGTGTAGCCATGGGCACACACATAGGGGGAGGGGGACTCCTCAGATTTCAGAAAATTTTAAAAAATGTATTGGGGGGATGTGTTCTGAGGTGGGGAGGCAGTGATAAAATCTACTGAATGTCACCCAGTCAATAGATTTCTTTGATTCAATGACAAAGGCAAGGTGGTAAACTGGATTGGAAACTGGTTAAGGGACAGAAAACAGGGTTGTGTTAAATGGAACCCAATCAGAGGAAAGGGTGGTGACCAGTGGGGTACTTCAAGGGTCAGTTCTGGGGCCGGTTCTTTTCAATGTCTTCATCAGTGACATTGCAGATGGGCTAGAGGGAAAGGTTTGCCTGTTTGCTGATGCCACAAAGATTTGCATCAGGGTGGATACCCCGAAGGGGGTGGAAAGTATGAGAAAGGACCTGGAATAGTTGGAGAGATGGTCAGAGGCGTGGCAATTAAAGTTTAATGCAAAGAAGTACAAAATCATGCACGTGGGGAGCAGGAACCTTGGAGCAAGCTACAGGCTGGGGAGAGAGTTGTTGGCAGTTATGAAGGAGGAGAGGGACTTGGGGGTCATAATCACAAATGACCTGAAGGCCACAAAGCAGGTGGCCCAGGCAGTGGGGAAGGTCATTGGGATATTGGGGTGTATTGGAAGGGGAATCAAAAACTGAAGGAGGGAGGCAATAGTTCCACTGTACAAGACTCTCTCATCTTGAGTATTGTGTCTAGTTCTGGAGGCCACACCTTCATAAGGACATTGACAAAATAGAGACAGTACAGAGGAGGGCGACCAAAATGGTGAAGGATCTACATCACAGGCCTTAAGAGGAAAGAGTTACAGACCTCAATTTCTACACATTGGAGCAAAGAATAGAGGGAGGGAGGGAGGGAGGTGATGTGATATAAATGTTCAAATACCTCAAGGACATGAACAAAGTGAAAGGGGACAACATATTCCAGTTTAAAAGTGGTGCCAGAACAAGAGGACATGACATGAGACTGATGGGTGGTCACATAAGGGGAAATGTCAGGAAGCTCTTATTTTTTACAGAGACAGTGGTGGATGCATGGAATAGCCTGCCCCAGGAAGTGGTGGCCTCCCATACAGTGACAGACGTCAAACATGCATGGGATAGGAATAAAGGAATATTAGAGATAAGAAGAAAAAGCTAAAGCCAATGGCCAGATAGGGTCACTGGCCGCTCCGTCAGGTTGCATAAATGGGTAGACCGGATGGGCCTGGTGGCCTAACTCTAACCATATCTATGTATAAAGGGGTTGTTTCTTTACCACCCCACCATGTTATCCTGTGTGTGCCACACAACCATGGAAGGGTGTAGCAACTGTCTTGAAAGAGGGGCTGGGTATATTTTGCCTCTAGTAAAACGGCTGCATTAGGCATGTCCAGGATAAATCTTTATTTTCACACCTGACTGGCTCTGGCCACAATATCCTGAAATCTGGCATTCTGGGTGTCAGGTTCTCTGGATCTTGTAAAGCGGGTAAGGATCAAGCTAACTGCTTAAAATTCTAGAATATTAAAAATGTGAAACATATCTTTTGGAACACCTTTTGCTCACCAATAGTGAAAAAACAGCTGTGAGTTCAAATCTTTTTTTTATTAGAATTTCCCCAGAGTTGATTCTTTGATAGGTGGCTTTACTGATAATTTTGTAATTTGTAAATTATTAAGAAAAAAAAAATGCCGTCATCCCAGAGGTGCAATTATTTCAAAACACATTTCATAACAGTGTTTCTCATAAGGGTAGTATTTCCTATTTTCATCCCCTGTAATCAGTTTTCATGACCATTTTCATCACTCTAGCAGTCGCTAAAGTGGGCTAAAGAAGGAAACACTTTGCCATCAGAAACATAAACAATTCATGGAGCTTCAGTTTTAAACCTGTGTGATCAACAGAATGGGATGCATGGTTGATTCAAGTGTTGCTTTAAAAAATCACAGTAACTATCAATGAAGTTTAGTTGTTCAGTGTTACTAAAACAGGGCCAGCTTTCATGACTCAAAAACCTGTTTTCATGACATTCGAACACATTTTTGTGTTAATGGTAACCAAAGCAGTTTAAAAGAGCAAACGTTTCTGCATTAAAACAAAAAGTTTAGTGCCATAGTCTGAAATTTGTGTGGTCAACAGGGGAATGTAGGTTGATTCTTCAAGAGCTGTTTCAAAAAACAACTCAGTAATTTTTTTTTCCTTCAATTTATTTTCTCCCTTTCAGCCACTGACCTGCCATTTAATCCAGCCGCCACTCCACTCCCTTCGATGACCAGGGAGACACATCTTTAAGGTCAGCTGGCATATGCAGCTGTACCCATGAGAGGGGCCCCTCTCTGTCCCCGCACCAGGCCAGGATCCAATACCGGCCACGGAATCTGCACCCACAAACCTCACCAGGCTCAGGGAGTGTGGCCATCAAGATGCCGTGGACAGTGCAGCATTTTCTCTTTTCTTGTCCCAGGAGTGCAGAAATGCAATGATGCCTAGCACTAACGTGCTGATGTCCGCTGCATTCCTCCCTTCTTTACACCATCTCTGGCAGTGCCTCCAGATGCCCCCAAGGGCTGCTGCAGAGCAGTGAAGACCCACAACCCACCCCAGAATAGGAGAGCAGTCCTCCAGATGCTCAATCCTATCCTTCCCCTGCCAACAAAGGCACACGTCCCAACTCGGGTCGCGAATGTGACGCAAGGTGTGACAACCAGCACCTCAGCCCTCAGTGCCACTGGGCTGGCTTAACAACTCAGTAATTATTAATGAAATTTGGTAGTTCATTGTCATGAAAACAGGGCCTGTTTGCATGACCTGAAAGCTGTTTTTCATGACTCACAAATCAGTTTTTGTGAAAGACAACTTCTGCTTTCGGGACATGTAGTCTTAAAATTAGAAAATGTATAGATGGCTTTGCAAGACAAGCGACAGGTGTGGAACAAAGCTGCATGCATGATGATGTAGCTGCTTTGTGAGTAGCCTTCAGGCCCACTTGCTTAGTCCACTATGGATCTGGCATTGTGGATGATATGGTGCAGCTTTGTTGTGAATTGCCAGCAGGGCCACTCAGGGAGTAAGCTCCAGGTCTGGCACAGTGTTCATCATGGGACATAAGAAATGTGAACGCCTAAGTTGTCAAATGTTATATATTTCATTTTAATTTTTATTTTATTTTATACTGAAAGGTCTGTGGGCTAAAAACCCATTTTCACAGACGTCCAGTTTAAACACTTACAAACATAAAACATTGTAACAAAATCTTAAAATGCATTTTAAAAATTACGAAGTTGCTGATATATATCTTTTTCAAGAAAGTAAGGGAATAAAGTGAAACTGCAGTTAAAAGAAGGGAAAACAAATCCCAACCTCTATGTTAGTGGATCAGTTGCAGCGTACTTTACCAGCACTCACCACGTTCACTGAGACCGGTAAAGAAGATACTCAGCCCATTGTAATTTGTAGGTCACTTTTTTTTTTGTAGTTTTTGCTGACTTTTATTCTCAGGTCCTGCAGTGTACACACACTCTCAGTTCATTTTGCAGACCATCTGGTTCAAGAAAATACAAACTTTATAATCCAAACAAGCAGCATTTCCACCTTGTTGCAGAGGATAGAGCTAAGCGTGTGCTTGCTACACATGGCCAAGTGTAGCAATGCATTTTCTTTACTGGTCTCAGTGCACATGGTGAACAGTGGTAGAGTGCACTGCAATTGACCTGCCACTGTGCGGAGGTTGGGATTTGTGAATTGAATTGATAGCAAACCTCACTGTATCTGAATTTGCCTCAGTGAGAGGCTGAGCGCTGGACAGTTTGGTGGGTTCTGTGGAAAGAAAGGGCAACTTTGTGCATCGGAAACCAACAAAAATAATTCTTGGAGTTGTAGTCTGAAACTTGCATGATCAACAGTATGCCATTGCCATTTCTATACTGCATCTGTCTAACTCCTGCACTTCCACTGCTAATGCCAGCAAGCAAACATTCGGCATTGACAAATGCTTGTTTTTTTTTTAGTTTATTTACCCAGGACAAGCCTGCTGAGTTGCACAGAAAACAGTAGAAGTGACACAACCATTGATTCATGAATAAAGTAAATGTGGCAGGAAGAAGGAGGGGCACAGACAGACCCAAGGAAAAGCAGGTATCTCTTGCATACCAATAAGGGATGGGATTCCACTGTGACAGAAGGTAACGTGTCAGTTCCTGTTGTGTACTTCCTCTGCCTGTTCCTCTCCTCTTGCTAGCAATTCATTATACAATTCACTATGCAAATGCCTCAAGATTGCTGAGGTGGTTGGTCAATTATTAGAAACTCAAAAATCAAAAATTCTTTTGGACATCATTTCGATTATGTCCATGACAGCAATCCTACATTTTGAGGTTCTCCTCCATTGAACATGCTGGAAAAAAAATAAAGGTGGGAACAGATCTGTCAAGCTACTACAGAGAATCCAGATTGATTTATTGTATAATTGGAAAGGCTATGCCTGGAGTTCAGTGGCCAAGCAGCCAGCCACACCCACTTCCTGAGCTACTTAAGCAGTTAGCAGTTCCTCTCAGCCTCATTGTGAAGCATTTTTCTTTGCAGCCTAAGGCTCTGTCTGTCTGTCCTCTGAACAGGTTGGGGCCTGCAGGACCAACTAGCACCCCTTCTGTTCCTGCTTGTCTTTGCTGGATTTCTGTTTTATTTTTCCTGCTTCTGGTTTGTATTTTGCCTTGACTGCATGTAGTGCTTCTTTTTTCTTTGTTTGCTGTTTTCTGTGTTTGGGTGTCTTTGTTCTTTTTTGGGGGGGGGCTTTGTTTCCAAACTCCTAGCATATTGTTCTAGAGCTCCTACTGCTTGCTTTCAGTTACTCACAACTCTCAAACTACTGCAATGCAACTGCAATCATTATTTGTGTGTTTCAGCTCAACCATAGCTGCTCCATGTTAAATACTCAATTGATTTCACCTGACTCAGGCTTACACTGAACCTAGCAATGCAGCTCAATCATGCTTCCTCATTCTACTTGCCTCATTATAACAGCTTCATTCCACTGCTTGGCTATACCTACTTTTAGAGCATTGTGTCTCCTTATTTATGTTTATTGCAGTTACAAGTCTTTGTACTCCATAAAGATGTTGCTTTTATGTTTATTCACCCGGTTCTACTCTGAGATAAACCAAAAAGCTCCTGCTGAGGCGGTTAATCTAGTTTTAATATCTGCATGTGGTTCTCGGCCTTCCATCACTTTCTTGTTCATCCTATGGTGGGACTGGGAGGTGTTTGGGGAGTCGTGGCCCAATGTGGTTAATTATTTTCTCTTATAAATCCAGCCTTCACCACTGAAAATTCTCAGAGTATTTGTCACCTTGATTTGACTTTAAAAAGTCTGGCTGTCTCCCCACTATTCAGTGCTGTTCATTGCTACTATGTTATGCAGAACTACATGCAGGTCCACTTATTACTACTCTATTTACTGACCTACATACAGGTCCACGCTTGCTTACTCAATCAATTGCTCATGCCTACTGCATCCTCTTGACTTCAGCCTCTGGGATGTCAGCTGCACTAAATCTGCTTTCGACCTTGCAAGGTCTCAGCACTCACTGCTCATTACAATCAGCACACCAGGGCTCAATCAGCTTATCTGTGTCTCAGCTCAGTCTAATTCTGAGGCATGCCAGCCATTCTATTCTATTGGCTACAGGGTTGCAGCAGCGGTCTCACTCTGCATTTAGTCTGCATCTTGAGCCTGCCCAACTTGGGCTGGATCCATCTCACCTGACCCATAGCTGGGAATGTCCTCACCCCAGGCTTGGCTTTAACTGCCTGCTACATGACAGCAGCTTCTAGTGTAGAATTTAAGACTAGTGGTGAAGGGTGGTTATGTAGATCTCCTTTGGCTCTTGTGTTCCACTATAAGGGTTATCCATTGGCTTTAGTGGTTCTCCTAGCAAGGCACCTTTACCGCATTCTCCCTATGACTGCCTCTGGTTTACCTGGTTTGAGTTTAGGATGGGTAGGTCAGGTGAGTACCTCAGCAGTCGTTGCTGTCCTCTTCTGCCTGGGTTGCTCATATTGTTGCAGAGTTTTCTCACAGCCTTCCATGGCATTCCTGCTAGAGGGTTTGAGTGAAAGTCTTCCTCTAAATTGGAATGTTTTCCACCTCTCTTTAATTGGGTTTTCCAAATTGCAGTTGCAGAGCTGTCACTAAATAAACTATCCCAAGCCTGGAGGGTAGGCGACCTAGGCCTTGGATCCCCAGAGATTGCCTCCTCATAGGGTTTTGTTTCTCTCTTCTGTTGGCTCAGATCATAACTCTTAGCATAGTAGTGTCCCTAGTTTCTTTAGGTAGGTTCTGCTGTTGAATGGAGGTGGAGGATGTCCTGCTGTTCCCTCTCTCCTTGGAGGATCCTTTCATTCGACACAAACAATCAGTATAATGCTAAGCAAGCCTTGGCATTTCATTACATTTTCAAACTGAGCATCTTATTACATTATCAAACTGCCTATGCTTCTCTACTACTATGTTACAGTTACTGCTCTACATCACAGTTACTGCTTGCTCATAAGCTTTTTCACCTCATTCTTTGGGATATGATTGTACTACATTTCTTTTGGAGATTCCTAAGGTATCTTTAGCTACGGGAATCATCCTGTGGCACCTGTAGGGGTGGAACCCTCTCTGAGGGTTCCTTGCCTTTTGTAACCATAGAGGGTGGTAATTCCTCTGGAACAGAGAGTGCAATCAGCCAAAACCAAACTAACACAGTTGCACAAGCATAACACTATACTAGCTGCGCAGGCCATTGAATTGGAAAGGCTATGCCTGGAGTTCAGTGGCCAAGTAGCCAGCTACTTCCACTTCCTGAGCTATATAAGCAGTTCCTCTCAGCCTCATTGTGAAGCACTTTTTCTTTGCCCCCACCATCTTCTCTCCTCCTCCAGCAGCAGCACTTCTGTCCTTAAGGGGATTCCTAAGGTACCTTTAGCCATGGGAATCATCCCATGGCACCTGTAGGGGTGGAACCTTCTCTGAGAGTTCCTTGCCTTATGTACCCATACAGGGTGGTAATTCCTCTGGAACAGAGTGCAAACAGCCAAAACAAAACTAACACAATTGCACAAGCATAACACTATACTGGCTGCGTAGGACATTGAAGTGGAATACACTGTGCTCCACTGGGCTTAATGAACTGATTATACCACTTTTTGTAGTAGTACACTTAAGTAAAGATGTCCTTAGATTATGAATCTTGGAAAATAATATGATCCATTGCACTCAAATTTAGTTTTTGTTTATTTTCATTGGAGCTGTCTTCAGGAACATTTCCTCTCTATCTTACTTTCAGAACTTGTATGATGGACCAGAATTAATTAAAGAAAAGAATGGAAAACAGTTACATAACTGCATTAATAATACATGATAGCTGGGCAGGTGGCGTAGAGGGTTGAGGTGCTGAGGCCCTACCTCGACCCACACTGGTAACCTGGGTTCGGGAATGGACTCGGACACTGGTGGTTTGGCAGGGGGGGAGGAGGAGAGGAGAGGAGAGGAGAGGATTGAGCATCTATAAGACTGCTTTCCTCACATGGGGGGGAAGTATGCAGCATCTCTCAGCAGCAGTCCCCAGTAGAGACTGGAGGGACTACTGCAGTGACACACTGAAGGGGAACCAAGGAAGCCAGGAAAACAGCTTTGGCATCTGCTGGATGATGGCCTCTGGACCCCTGCACAATTGGAACCTCTGGGAGCCACCTCCTACACAGCAGCACCCCTGCATACTAACAGTTACAGTAGTGTGCTGGGATCCCCTACCCCTGGTGCCTTCCCCTTCGGAGGAGGGGGACATGCTTGGCAATGGAATATGCTGGGATAACCTGGGGGGTTGGCTGCAAAGAGTGGCAGAGAAGAGAGCTTGGGAAGAGGATTGCCAAGTTAAGTAGGGTCCTAGCAGGCCTGAAGGACAGGGGGACGCTGGAATGTAAGAGGGGGGAAAAAGATCATGCAAAAAGAAAAAATACATGATAGATCATAAATTAATTATAGATTGATTACAAAGTTCAAGTATAGACTAGCTGTAATAGATGTATTATAGATGGCCTGCTGCTGCTACAGTACTTTTTAATCTAAATTTCATGTGGAGACCCTTGTCGAAGTATCATTAGAATTAGCTTGGTGCCAGCATAGATTTTTTCCTTTTTTCCATGGTTATGTTTTTTCTTTATCATTTTGCTGTTCCATAATATTTGGAATTGTAGTACAGTGTTTTTCTCTTTCACTAGTGAACTATAAATACTGTAGTGTAAGATGAAGCATGGACTCCACTACTGAGGATGAACTAGCATGGTTCAATTTCTAAGGGAGTCAGTGCTTCTTATATCCAACGGAGACAGACAATGTGGGATTTTACTCAATATACTGGAGTAAATATCATTATCCTTGTATAGTATGTGCCATTCTTTTCTGTATTTTTTGTCACTGTCACATCTTGGGTTGTTGACACTACTGATCTGGCAGAGTGCGGTCTTTCTGCTGTTTAAGTCAATTAAACTTTATTCATGATAAAAGCCTGTGAGCAGTGCTCATTTACAATGGTGTACTGTTAAGGCTCAACATATTTGGGGACGGGAATAGGATTCCTGGCTGCCTTGGCTTGACATACCCAACATACTTCTCCTAAAACTTTGCAGTCATGCTTGTTGCAAAGTGTTGCATTCTGGAATGAGGCTAGTGACTCCAAGGTCTGTCACCATTCCATGTACGTAAAAATAGTACCAGTGCACCAATTCCTCAACAGCAGCATCTTGACTTCTATAGACGTTTGGAGTAGCCATCTCATTTGGTGTGGGGGCAGACGGAAGTTATCTTGCCTGAGGCCCAACAGACACAGCACTGTAGAGCAAGGCACATTGGTTTGAAGGATTTGTGAGCAGCTCTTTATCACCTTAACCCGGAAGGGTATCACTGGGGGCAACCACAGAGGACGTGCATTATGTCTGCTTCTAGGGATCCAAATAGCTATACATGCCAGGCACACCAGGAGCTCGACTACACAAGTATTCCATGTGCCCAGGTGCCACATAACCAAGGCCCTGCAATCCTTTGCTCACCGGTCCCCTTTGTGGACAAATGGTCTACCACCTGACATCGCTGGAGCCACAACCCTTGGTTCCTTTAAATGCAAACTCTGTCAGTACCTCACCAACAGTAGTATCTGTAGGTGCTCCCACTAATCTGTGCTCACAGCTTTAGTCTGCCTCAGCACTTCCAACTCCTGGTCTGCCATGTTAAGTCTTTGCCTAAGCACTCGCCTCCTACTGCCTTTCCCTAGCCCTTGCCTCTCACCCCTACCCTTGACTTTCTTCTTTCCTCTGCTCTCCTTATTCCAGCTCCATGCCTCTCCTGCCCCTTCCTACCTACCTCACCCTAACAGTCTGCCTCTGCCTCTGTCTCTTCCACAGGATGCTGGCATACAATGTACAATGCCTTAGCACAATTTGTGAACTGCTTATTATTGTAACTTATGTACTGTTGAATTTGTTGTAGTCTGTATGAATAATTTACTGTAACTATGTTGTGTCTTGTTGTGCTAATGTATCTGACATGGAACTTCTCAATGAGCATCCGTTCACAGGTGTCATCCAAGACTTCAATATATAAATACAAACATGAGTATCCATGTTACTAACCTAAATCTTTGTTAAGGAGAGTACCTAGAGTGCAGAGAACCTCTCCACAGGGTGAGCGCAAACTCTCAGGAATCCTCAAGTAATGTAGCTGTTTGAGAGCTCAATGTAGCTTTCCCATATCAGCATCCCCTTGGGAAGTGGGGTATATGCATTTTACCATATCAGGCATAAGGACAGATTCAGTGACTCATGGAGATAAACCGTAGCTCCTTCAGAGACCTATAAGATCTTCCTCTCCATTTTGAGCTGCTGTCACATGTTTGTGGATTAGAAAAAGAGTAGTGGATAGGGGGTGGTGGAGTTTAATCTCCCTCCTGAGTTGTTGCCACTGAACATTGCTGGATCTAACATAGCCAGCAGGTAGCCTGCATTCCCCATATTCTTGTTCGTCAAACCAGGATAGTGATAGTGCTATAAATTATCATTAGAGGGCATATAGTCTGCAGCAACCTAATGTTGCTGACTGAAGTGGCAGTCCCTTGTATGGTGCCCCCATCTTTCAGCATCTAAACATCAACAGTGATGAACATAAACGTTTTTTGAACATTTTAAAACCCACGGCAGAGATTTACCATTTAGTGGAAGGTGCCATGCACTGTCAATTGGCGCTTTGCACCATATCGATACTAGGCAGCATCCTCCTTGCCGACACTGTGCACCCCATCACCGACATCTGTCCTGATCAGAGCCCAAGTGGCTGATCTTTGCTTAACAAGGTGTCCTTCCATTGTCATATTGTGGGGAGAAATTCCCTGTTGATCATGCAGTAGTTCGGGGAGAGTGTCTCGCTGCATGTTGGGGTCTGGTAATGCTGCCGAACTTTAGTTTGCAAACTGGCACTGAGAACAGAGTTACATGGCTTCAGATGGGTAGGCAAAAGAGCCTACTAAGAATAATTCTGGAGATGCCTTCTTCAGGTCTGGGCTGGTTCCATGTCAGATTTCCATGGTGATACCTGGCGTTGTTGCAGTGGAGCTGCTGCAGCCTCTGCTTGATCTTCCAGGCAGACCGCCCAGTCTTGGCACAGAGTTGTCCAGTTGTCTGTTCCCACTTCTCTCATATTGGTCTGGTCCCTCGTCACATCTTCACCTTGTGATAAGTTGAGTTGGGCAGGGTTTAGCTTCCTCAGTGGGTCATATCTGTTCTGAAGATTCACCATTGTGTCTGAGGGGAGTTGCTGCTGGTTCCGCATCGCCTGCTTGCTCTCTGAAAGCTTCTTGACTGGTTTCTTTGGGAAGCAGCTTTTCCAGGGTAGGAGTTTTATTTTTCTTCTTTTGTCTGCTCCTTCCTCTCATTTGCCATGGCTTCTCATTTCAGGGCTCAGTATCTGCTGGAGAGCTCCATATGTCCACCTTGTAGTGAGCAGTCTCCATCGGAATGGCTTCCCCACCATGTGGTTTGGATGGGTGCTGGGAGTTTGTGTTTTGGTTTGAGTGGATATCCCATAGGAAATGCTCAGCTTCAGGGGTTGCTGAAAGTTAGGAATTCACCATGGTACTGAATCTGGAGCAGTGCTTGGAATCTTACAGAGGTTGGAATGCCCATATTGTATCTGTTTTATAACTTGGTTGTATGCCTTCTGTTCTTTCGACAAGTTAGGAGAATAGTTCTAGAAAATCATTACTGGTGCACCCTCCATTGCAGCTTCCCTCTCCATAGCAGTTCTTAATATGGTTTCTTTGACTGGGAATTTTAACAGTCTGTATAAGATTGGTCTTGCTCTCTCTCCTATATGGGTTTGGGAGTGAGAGACAGTGCATTCTTTCAATTTCTATGAGAGATTTGCTTGGGAGTACCCGCATATGAGGCAGTGAATTTTGGAAAAAGTCAGCTATGTCTCATCCCTCTACCCCTTCAGGGATACCTACTATATGGATGTTTTAATGTTGTGATTTGTTCTCCATATTGTCCACTTTGGAGAGAAGGTAATCGATTTGCTGCTGCTGGAACCGTAATTTGCTCTTGTCATCTAATAGAATATTATCAAGAGTCTTTGCTATCTGCTAGGTACCTATCACTCTAGCTGACAGCATTCTCAGGTCCACGTTTGTCTGGGCGGTAGTGGAATTCAACTCAGCCATGTCTGTATGTACTTTATTTAGCATTTCTGCAATTTTTGATAATTCATTGGTCATGCTTACAGTGTCCAAAGGAGGTGCAGAGTGGCATGCCATCTTAGGGCCACACACAGGTACCTTGGCAATTAGTGCCAGCTGCTCGAGCTCCTTGCTGCTCCTCCACTGCGTTTCTTTTTGTTAACTTTGCCTGATGGTCTGACAAGCTATCAATCAGCCCAGAGCATGGTGAGTTTTGCCGAGCTATCACTCAATGCAGTTTCAGAAGTCCTTGGAGAATTTTTTTCAAAGTAGTTTCAGTTAGTAGGTTTCCTTTATAGCTTTCTCTGGTTCTGTCCTGATTGTCTATAATACAGCGTTGTTTTTGGATGGACAAAAAGATTGTTCCCCAGAGGTGCTTTGGGCTTAGTTTATGCTACCACCATCTTAACTGGCAGGATCCACTCCCTGTTTACATGCATTTGTAATAAAATAGTTCTTCCGCCTAATAGGTTTGTCCTTCTGAGGATGCAGTAGTTTTAGTTTACTACTAAGTGGATTTGTCCTAATTAGGGTGCCATAATTGTAGTTATTTACATGGGTCTCTGGTGGTGTGATCTGGAAAGGTTCCTTTACATTGCTGTCACTCAGGATTTTGTAGTGTGGCAAGGCAACTGTGGGTTTACAGGGGAGTAATCCATGGGTCAGGTGACCTGTTTTGACAAATCAGAATACAGGATGTTCAGCACCCATTTAATAAGCAGTAATAGCACTGTCCATCAGAGTGTGTCTATTTTCAAAGGCCACCTATACACACCTCATCCCTGACAATGCCATAGATGCAATATCGGGCTGTGAATATGCAAATGAGGGAGGTGCCATGCAAGCATAGCGCAGCATGATACTGGAAAGATTTCAGATGCCTAAATAGCCACAAGTGTAGAATAGTTTAATGCTTCTGAATCCAGCCCTTAACAGTGTGCAGAATGGGTGGGTGCCCACATGCCCTTCACACACTGTAATGGGCTGAGTACCTGTGATCTAGTGGTCCCCATGTCCCAATCCCGTCCCAATATTTTGAATAAAATCTCTGGTGGTCTAGTGGAACCCACCCCCATACCAACTGGTATGTTCTGTAGCCAGTTCCACCATCTCAACCCGAGGCCGGTGACCAGCTCAGCCTTCTGAACACCACCATGGCCAACTGCAGACAGAGCTCTCATGGTGTGCTTACTGTGTTTATTGTACAGAAGTGCATCATAAAGATCAGTCTGTGGTCAGCTTGTTGATGTGTGAAATGCTGTGCCGGTCGCTGGCTCTCGGGGTTAAGATTGGGGGGCAGGGTGGTGGGACATACCTGCCAGTGTGGGGGGGGGTCCACTTGACCACCAGAGATTTTATTCAAAATACCAGGACAGATATTGGAACATGGGAGGGACTGCTAGACCACCAGAATTTAATATAAAACATAGTAGGAAGGGAACTGTGGCTAGGGTGGGACCGCTAGACCACCAGGATTTACATAAAGATTAACAGGATGGGGCTACAGATATGGAAGCAACTGCTAGACCACCAGGAATCAATATAAAACATACCAGGAAGGAGACTGGGACACGGAGGGCACTAGACCACCAGGGTTTAATATAAAACATACGGAAGGGATCGGAACATGGGAGGGACTGCTATACCACCAGGATTTAATATAAAACATACCAGGAAAGGGATTGGGACATGGGTAGGACAGCTAGACCACCAAGGTTTAATATACTGTAAAACATAACAGGAACAGGGATTGGGACATGGGAGGACAGCTAAACCACCAGGATTTAACATAAAACATGCTGGAAGAGGATGAGAAGGGTTTAATATAAAACATATAGGAAGAGGATTAGGACTAGGGTGGGACCGCTAGACCACCAGGGTTTACAAAACAGAAAACTGGAAGGGTATTGGGGCTCGAGGGAGGGCATACAGATGAGCCTATAATGGGCATGCAAATGTCCAGCTAGTGCCATGCATGCCCAGTGGGCTTATCTGCATGTCTGTGCTGAATATCGCTCATAGGGGCCACGGTGCTAACCAGTGTGTGCCATGCTGTACCCCATGGGCAATCTTTGACACAGCCATATGGTAGCAAAGTACAAAGCATAGTGACTGCCTGCTGTGCACCATGCTACCATAGCTTGATATTCAGACAGGTAGCATGGTCAGTTTGGATCATGCAATCTGTCTGAATATGGCACCAGAGTTGTCCAGCCCTATTTTTTTGCACGGTGCCCCCATGTGTGCATGCAGCTAGCTGGCTCTGAATATAGGGCCCAGTATACAATTTACATTACAATGACATTTACTACTATGAGATTGACAATGTATCATAACATAGACCTTAGCAATGTTATTATGCATTAGTTCTGTCTTGTTGCTGTTATATTTTGCCTATATGTTGAAAATCTATCATTTTTCATCCAATATTTTATACTCATTCAGTGGAATATGTCCTTAAGGGTACTGTAGTGTCTGCTGTATTGTTCTCATAACACACTGGGGGCCCAATTTTCAAAATGCTTTGGAACACCACAAAAGACTTGCGGCCGAGAGTTTGATGAAAGTGGTGACTTGCATTAAATACTGGGGATTTTTGCGATTTTAGAACAGCGGCAGCCGGGAATCCTAGACACAAGCCCCTTGCATCAGCTCCTCCACCATAACTTTGCATTTGTGGGTGACCCCTCCTGCGGGGCTTGTGGCACAGGTTGGGCACAATCCATTCTTAAATGGTCCACCTGTCACAAACTGCGTCAAACATTGAAATATTTGACTGTCCTGCATCCAAGATGTTTGGCACAGTTGTGGCTGAGATCAGGAAGGACTCAGGGCTAAATGCAAGCCCTGCATCCGCCTTCGAAAATCAGGCCATGGATCTTGTTTAGTGACTGGCTGTTAACTTAGTTAGCTTTCCATTCCAGCTTGAGTACATTCTGGAGCCCTACATATTCATGAAGCAAGAAGGACAATTTCTGGCACCAGCATGTCCTGTTTTCTTTATAGAGGTTATACTTGTATTTTGTACTGTCACAACAGACAAAGGACTGGGGGGCAAGCCAGCAGCTGTGATATTGAATGAGGGGTTGGGCTAGTCAACTTCAAAAGCCTGCACCACCCTCTAGCACTAGCTCTCCATTCTAGACTGTTGCACTTTCCAGATCCCTACACAGCCGTGTAGCAGGAGGGACACTTTCTGACAACAGCATGTCCCATTTTCATACCAGAGGTTTTACTTGAATTTTGGAATGTCACAGGAGGCAGGGGGTTCAGGGGGGAGCCAACAGCTGTGATACTGATCAGTTGAGGAGGGGCTCATCGACTTCAAAAGCCCACCCAGCCCTCCAGCATAAGCACTGAGCATAGCGCGTGTGGTGTGAGTACCACTTGGGAAAAACATTTTTTGTCCTTTTTTTTTTGCAGCTGTTGTAACTTCAGCCTGGTTTATCTTTTTACTTGGAATCTGGGGCAAAGTCATCTCTGGATTCATTGAGTCGGCATGGCTGGTGAGAGAGGCACACAGGGTTCTCTGTTGCTGCAGCAGGACTCTATTGTATTGCTTCAGAGAGAGGCTTGGAAATTGTATTAACCTGCTGGAGGAAGGTCTTGCTTACTGTTGAGCTAGTAATTTCCTACTTTTCCATGACTGTTCATGTAACTTTGCATTTTGTGACTGTGCCAGTGCCACACTGAACATTAGACAGGGCTCCAACTTATTGGCAGTAAGTAAGATTCCCGGAAAGACTTTTAAATATGTTTTCTGAGTCAGAGCCAGAGGACCACCATTAAGCATCTACTGTGTTTGTTATTCATCTGGATTGCTTCTCTGCATCATTGTGAGCCTGGTTTCTGTAGCCTTTCTGATTTCCCACAACGCCTACTCTTAACTAATCTGTTCTATATGTTTTGCCTTGCCTTTCTGTTGGTCTAGGCAGTAATGCATAATTTGAAGATTACTTTTAAAGGCATATTTTAAACTGGATCTCTAATAGTCTCATTCAAACTCTAAAGCCATTTTCTTTTTTTATTTCTTGAAGCTTCTTCTTGAAGAACCCAGTCCTAGTCTAAACTTCCTTACTGACTCTATTTAAACTTGTTTCTATATTCATTATATATTTGCTTGTTATTTTAGATTTAGTTGTACTTTTTCATTTACTTAATTGTCTTGCCTGAATGTTTATTACATTTTCTGTTTATTCTTAAATGAAGGTTTATGACATTTGCTCCAGTTTGAAGCTCTTTAATCATGAGGTTTCTTGTTTACTGTATACTATTATCACATTTGGTTTCATCTCCTTATCCCATATCACTTCTGCCAGTTCTCAACAGAGTGGGGGCAATACTGTTTTTTTTTTCATTTCCACCACCGTTGTCTGATCCCTCCTCTGTGGGCCACATAAGTCATTCTATGGGGGGGGGGATTAAATATTGCTCTCCCAGTACTTAAAAAGCCCAAGGTATTTAAACTGGGCAAAAAAAAGATATTAAGCACCCTGTTTTCTCAACATGCCACCATTTTTTTTTTTATTCCTGATGGCAGCATGTGACATTGAAACTATTCCTGGCCCTTTATTCTAGAATTTTTTTTTTCATTCTAATCTTCAAAGCCTTCTCCCTAAAAGAGACCTTCTGCTGAGAAGCTCCCTTGTTTCTCATCCTTCTATTCTCACTTTATCTGAAATCTGTTCCTGACTCAGACATTAATCTTCCAGATTCTGAAGTTTTAGATCTAACAGGAACAGCCATGGAGGTGATACAGCATTGTATGTTCCTACTCCCATACCCTGCTCACTTATCAAATCAAATAGTATGGGTGGTCTGATCAATTCTGTTTTAGGGTCTGTAAAGTTATCCTGTAATCAGATTTTAGTTGGCTGCTTATACTGCCCTCTAAATTAAAAGCAGCAAAGTCTTCTCTGTTGTATTCACTGCCTGACTCCTTGGGTGATTTTCCTCACTCAGTTTTATTACAAGCATAAGAAACTGCCAGCAGATAAAGGCCATATGGTCTATCAAGTCTGCTGAGTGTGCAGCTAGCAATCTATTACACTGCAGCAGCCCTCCTCCCTCCCTTTCCCCTAACTGTGACCCTCCCCTTTGCCCCATTCCTTTTAAAACTATCCACTAACTACAGGATACAACGTCCTCGGGCAGCTCATTCCACATAGACACCACCCTTTCAGTGAAAAGTGCCTCCTCATTTTTATTCTGAATCTTCCACCCTCAGTCTCAAACCATGCCACCTCATGTCCCCCCTCACCTTAAAAATACCCTCTATACCAGTCTTGTTTATGCTGTTCATATATTTAAAGGTCTCAATCATATCGCCACTATCCCTCCTGTCCTCCAGGGAATACATGTTAAGTTCTCTCAGTCTCTCCTCATAGGGTTTATCTTCTATTATACCATGGACATAAAAATTAATACAAATTCCTGTTCTGCGATTGGCTGGCTGACACCTTTGTGCTGTGGTAAACCCTACGATATACCCACAGCAAAGGTGCCAGTCAGCCGCATTTCAAATAAATGAATCCGACCCTGAAAATCAACACCGCCAAGCCACCATCTTGTTTCCCTTCCTTAAGCGAGAACCATTAGCACACCATTAATAATAATAAAAAAAATACACGCAAATCCCACATCGAACCCAAAATGTTTGCAAAGTGATTCTTCGGTAATCGCTTCTTCCCCGCTCACTAATTGCCACTGTGAACTGACTCCTCTACTCCTCTGTACTATCACTCCACAATGCAGGCCGCACTGAGACCACGGCTCTTCCCCTCCATACGCGATCCAATCAAACCCCCTGCCAGCGATCTCAACCCCAACAAAACCACAGCACCAGACGAAATGCCACAATGTGCTCCTCACCTGAGTCTGCTATTATAACTCCTTCACAATGGAACCATTTAAATGTAAAAGTGGCACAGGCGCCACACAGACCCTGAAATAACACCCTGAACTTCCGCACTCCGTATGTCCACGAGACGAGACTGCCGTTACCTCCATAAGCTCTGTATCTGAGCTTAACAAAAGTTAGTTTTAAACAAAAAATCTAAGCTCCGGATCGATCTGCGCAAACATCATAGCTGATTCACTTTCTATCACGATGCAGTGTGTCTTCCTGAAACATCGTGGCTTCCTGCAACACTTTAAACATTAAATAAAAAAATACAGCTTCTCATTAACCTGCAGCAATACTGTAGCTCGTTCACTTAATGTCTGTCCTGTCAGTTTCTCACTCCTCTCACAGCCATTTATCTTGCCTGCAACTCTGTTCAAGCTTTTATTTTTTTACATGATTTTTTAAATGAATTACAATAGCAGTATACTAAGTAAACAGAGCTACCATCTCCTACAACATTCTACTTAGAAACCGGGAACTATTTAACACACAGAGGATGGACATTACAGGAAAAAAAAATTAAAAAACAAGTTCTTCTCAAATAAAACCTTGTAGGTAATTATTTAAAAATTTCTACCCATTGTATAATCGCAATAAGCCACTCGGGGGTGTGGGTTATTGGGGATTCACGGCTGGCAGGATTTACCCACTCGGCTACGCCTCGTGGGCAAACCATGCCAGATGTGGTAAATCCCCCAATAACCCACACCCCCTCGTGGCTTATTGCTTAAATCCCAGGATCATCCTTGTTGCTCTGTGCTGGACCCCCTCCTGTAATTTAACATCTTTCTTTAAGTATGAGCACCAGTACTGCATGCAGTACTCCAGGTGTGTCCTCACCAATAACCTGTTCAGAGGCAGAATCACCTCCCCGCTCCTGGAGTGCTTCCTCTTACAATACATCCCACAATCTTATTGGCTTTAGCTGCTGCCTTCCAGCACTGTGCCGAGTGCGTCATTTGCCCTGTTTTTACCACTCAAGATCTTTTTCCTCCTCTGTAGTGGCTCTCTGTACCCCTCCCAATTGATAGCACCTCCTTGGGTTCCTTGTTCCCAAAGGATTTACCATGGAATTCTGACCGTCAGTCTCCCGAACTCCATAAGCCCGAGTTTGGGAGACTGACTAACTGTTGGAAGACCAAGAGGGTCTTAATGCTATGCAAGGGGCAAGCCCCCCGTACCCACAATGCAGGGTGCTCTGCCCCCTGCATCTCCTATAACTAAAATAACCAACTCCGAGGGGAGCAGACCTCAGAGTAGGTTAAAAAAGTTATAGAGGCAACAACAACGCAAACAAAACCTTTTCCTCCCGGGAACAAATCCTGGGTCGAGAGCACCATGCTAGTGAATCTGCTAGTGGCCTAGTCCACCACGCCATTTGAGCACCTTGGCCAGCTTCTACATTCTCTCCTTCATTGTGGTGCTCGACTTGGGGTAGGTTACTGTTTCATCACTTCTGCTACCCTACCCCTGTCAGCACTGGCTTCCTTCTATTGGAGGGGTGTGTGTGTGTCGGACTGCTGAACTTGGGATCCTCAATATCGGGATTCCGAATGTTGGTATTTTGTAGTGATACCTTCCCGGTGCATGACTTTGCGCTTCATAGCATTGAACCCCACTGCCATTTGTCAGACTAGTACTCAAGTTTAGCCAGATCATTCTGCAGCCCTGCCACCCTACTGTGTCATCCACCACTACTCCAATCTTAAGTATCATATGCAAAAGTCTAATCTCATTCTTAATGCCATGCGAGATGTCGGTGATAAAATGCCAAATAACACCAGGCCCAGTACCAAGCCCAGCAGTACCATGCTCATTACAAGCCCTGGAGATGAGAATTCCCCTTCCACCACTACCCTCTGTTGTCTTCCTTGCAGCTAGTTCTTGATCTAATTCACCAACTTTGTCCTTGCTCCCTGGTATCCCAACTTGCTAATCAGCCTCCCATGTGGCACCAAATCAAGTGCCTTGCTGAAATCCAGATACAGGACATCCACCGCATGGCCATTGTAAAGTGCTGTAGTCACCCAGACATATTAATCAACCAGGTTGATCTGGCAGGATCTGCTAGAGACAAAACCATGCTGCGTTCCAGTCTGGGGACCATTATCTTCTTAAAAGGTACCAACCTCTCCTTAAAGATTGTCTCCATTAACTTCCCCACAATGGATGTTAGGCTTACTGTTCTATAGTTGCCCTGTTCATCCTTGGGTCCGCTGTTATGGAGGGGCACTACATGAGCCATCTTCCAATCTTGGGGTATGCACCCTGTTTCCAGAGAGGTATTGAACAAGTGTGCCAATGACTCTGCCAGGACCATCACCAATTCCTTCAGTATCCGGGAGTGCATGCCATCTGAGCCTGGCACTTTATCCACCTGCAGTACCCTTCAACCTTCTAGTACCTTGTCCGCTGAGATTTCCCCATCTATCACCCCTCCCCCCCATGCCTACCCTCCCTAACCTTGAGGCAGTGACCCATCATTTTCTTTATTAAATAAGAAATATTCATTCAGCGCTTCTGCCTGCTCTGCCCCTTTCTCTCCCCACCCCCTACCCTTCCTGATCCTTGCTATTTGATCATTGCAGATCCTTCTCTCCCTTACGTACCTGAAGTAGTCATTTTTCCCATCCTTGATGCCCTGTGCTAGCCTAAGCTGTCTGGAAGCCTTGGCTATCCTGACTGCTCTAGTCAATTCTCTTGATTTCTTCAGTGACTTCTCTCTATCCCCCCTCGACTGGATTGATTGAATCTGGTGCAGGCTGCCCATTTTGCCTTCACTTTTCCAACACCTGTCCACTTAACCAACTTGGTTTTTTGGATCTAGTCTTTTTGCTTTGTGTGTTGGTACAGGAGTTAGTGGCCTCCATGAGCCCTACGTTGTTAACTTCCCATTTCTGGTTGGCATCCATGTGTGGCTTGATCCTGGCTAAGTGCCCAGCTACAGTTTCCCCCCATCCTACCAAAGTCAGTTCACCTGACATCCAGCATCCTGGTCTCTCTTTCTAAAGCCTCCTTGCCCATGTTGAGTGAGAACCACACTGTATGGTGGTCACTCCCTGCCGGCAGATCCTCCACCTCAGCTCACTGACAAACTTCCCATTAGACAGGATTTAATCCAGAGTGTTGCCTGTTCCAGTTGGCTCATTTACCATCTGTACCAATAAGCTGTCCTGGAAAGCCTCAAGGAGGACCTGCTTCCCTGTGCTTGAGGTGGCTGTCGTGCTCCAGTCTACCCCTGGTAGATTGAAGTCCTCCATGATCATGGTGTCACCCTTCCTGCTGACCTTTCTTATCTGCTCTGCTAGACCTCTGTCAAAGTCCTCAGCCTGAGATAGTGTCCTATACACCACCACCATCCTAAGTATCCTGTTTCTTGAATCCTAGAATTGTATCTATAATGCCTCTGTTCTACCCTCCACCCCTCCTCCCTGATACTCCTTATCCCCTCCCTCACATAAATCACCACCTCACCTCCTTTCCACTATCCCTGTGGTATAGCCTGCACCCTGGGATCACCAGGTCTCAGTCCTGGTATTGGGTGGCCCATGTTTCAGTGATGGCAGTTATGTCCACCTCCCTCTCTGCCATGAGAACCTGCAACTAGGCCATTTTGTTCCCTCCTTCCATTCAGGGGGACTACCCTCCAATATGTACTGTTCTCATCCTTCTCTTTCTGAACACTATTTTTAACAACACTGTATGAACACTTCCCTATTCTATTTCTGTTGGTATGGGGTAAGATATCATGTTTGAACAGCGATGGGAATACTGTGAAGACCATTACAGCAACAAAACTGGCAGTTTGCTGTAATGGTCCCCAATATTCAACACTCCTCTCCAGGGATATCACCCCTCCCAAATCAACTCCAACTTGGAATTAGTTATCTGTAGTATAGAGTGCAGGGCAAAGCCCCACTGAAAAAAACACTTGCTTTCCCGGACGACACAATGCCAACTGTCAGCATTGTGCCATCGCTGTAATGCTATATGACACAATTCATATTGCTGCAGCATAGTGTAACCGGGGGTAAGCCTTGGCTCCCAATCTGGAAATCTTGTTTCATTTCTGCCCATTTCCTTCCCCCCACACCAAGTCTGAATCCGCTCTGGTTGCTATGTATTCCTCCAGTCTCTGTTTTAGTACCCCAGAGCCCTCACTGCTAAAATGTTACCTATTCTGGGCATATAGGGTGCTGCTATACCAGGTTCTACCCCAACCCTTCACCAGCCTGTACCCTTTAGTATGACACCAGGGCCCCAGCCAAGTATTAAACTCCTCTATTCTCAGTTTCCTTGCAGCAGCATTTGCTCTGAGTACTGGGAATACTTTTAAGAAAGCCACTGAGTTCTCTGTTTCCTCACACAACTTTCCCAGCTCCACGAACCTGTCCTGTACCTCCATGACCACGCTTCCCTCAAGGTCATTCCTGCCCAAGTGCACCACAATATGAGGTTTCTCCTTTCCCCTTGCTATATACTTAAGAATAAACTGCCCCACCCTACCTGCTGTTATTCTTGGCATGGATTCCACCCACGTTTGACTATGTTGTTCTCCCTTACTTTTCCATCTTACCCCTTTTAATATTGAGGCTCACAGAACTAAGAACCCACTCCCTTTCTCACATTTTAGCCCCAGCCTCTTCCCATTTTCCTGGCCCAGTTCTGAACCATTACTCCATCTTGCAAATGTTACAAGTAAAATCCACACTCATACCAGAAATAAGCACCCAAAAAAGGTTAGAGCTTCAAAGTTGTAGTCTTATTGCAGTAAAGGTGCTAGGACAATACCCTATATCCTAGTGCTTCAGCCAACACAAGGCCTTCCTATGAGGCGGATCTACCAGATAGAAGACAACACTTCTCATGAGGTGCAAATTTAAGTGACATACACCATATGTGTTAGCTTATTGTAAATATACAAAAAGTGCAAAGAATATATACAAGTGCAAATCATACAACAACACATATGAGTATAAATCACCATTGGTATGTCAAAGAAAACTTTTGCATGACTGTGCTGAATCAGGTAATCTCTTCTTTTTATATTTAGTTTTATACTAGCTTTTCAGGCATTTGTATACAGTATTAGAGAGTTATGTATATTCTCCTAGAGACTGATTGACACTCACAGGTGCTTCTCTTAAATCCATTTTAACTGGTGGGAGGAATGTTATTAATTGATGGTCTCCAAAAGAAGTTTATTATATTAGAGAAGATGGGGAGGGCACAGATATACACAGTATACAGAATAAGTGGGCAGGAGAATAGGATATAATTCACTATTAGATGACCTTCTATATGTATGAAAAGGCTCACAAATAAGAAATTTATAAATAAGAAAAATTACTTGTAATTGGTGATCGGGGGTCCTTCTACCTCTTAAGTACTCCTAGGTATGTAAGGTCTGCTAGATATCACAAAGAAAAAAACTTAAAAATGCAATCACCCTGTTCAGAGGAAAGCAGATTACAAGTTTGTAAGAACAGCTATATTTATCAATATCTGACTCAATGCCTTTTTGAGTAGTAACCATATCTCCTGATGAAGACAGCAATCTCCTAATTTCTTTCTTATGTCTCTGTTTGGTGCAGCTTTTAAAGGGGTTTATAGTGACTTGTTTCCCTTGCATACCAGATTTCTGCTTAGTTTCCAGAGATTTTCGTCTATCATATTGTACATGAACCAATTTTTGTTTAATAACAGTTATTTTGTGTATGTCTACTATTTCCCCCTTATTTAATCTAGAATATGCTGACAACAGCTTATTCCTATGAGTTTCATAAGAATCCTTTTTGTATTTCTCCAGTAATCTGCCAATAAGCTGAAAATAATCTCTAAAGTCTGATTTACAATCTTCCCACCAATCCTGTATGGAATCATATAAAAAATAGACAGATTTTCTGACTTCCAACAAAGATTGAAAACTGTCCACTACTTCAGGATAATTTAGTGAGGAGAAATTCAATTTCCAATACCCAGGACCTTTAGAGGTAATGGATAATTTGATACAGTAACCTCTAAAAGGGCATGGTCCAAAGTGGCCACAGGGGTAACAATAGGATGTCTATAATGTAGAGTAGGGGAAATAAACCAGTAATCTATATGTGATCATCTGTTCCCTGAAAATAGGCATAAGATGTCTTCTGATTTATAACTCAAAATACATTATGCAGTCCCATGAGGTGAACCAGATTATTTAAAAAAACTGAGTCATAATATAATTTTGCAGTTCTCGCACCTCTATCTGAAACTGCCTATTAATATTAACCACCCCCAAAATAATATTTTCATGGTGAAAAGATAGGGCTGAATTAGTTGTAACAGAGAGATTCTTTCCATTTTGCTCTGGGATGCATAAATGTTAATAAAACAAAATCTGAGTTTTGTATGGTGATATCAAGTAAAGAGATCAATAGACATAACCATATTGGTCCTAAAATGGAGAGTCAAAAACAGATACCTACACCAGAAAATAATGCCCCCACCCGACCAATAACATTTTCACATAACCAAGCATTAGAAGCATAGTCAGATTCCTCAGTAGTGTACAATCTGGTGCCCTGGAAGAAAACCAAGTTCGAAATTTGTACCTGTAAAAGATCACACGTAGCTATTTTTTTCTTTTCTGACCTTATGTTGTTAACATTTAAACTAGCTATTTTATGGTCATACAATGAGGCAGTTGGTCATGTGAAAAAATCAAGTAGGAGTTGTTTTCCTAGAACATTTTCTGAGTACAATTCTAGGGCCCATCTGTTTTTTGGTTTCTAGGACAGTCTGGAATGTTTTGCAACTCGGTGTTAGAAATGGGATATTTTAGGGAAGATGTCCTGGAAGCTGTGTCAGAATCCCTTTCCTCGACATCTAAATCCAAATGTAAAACATCATATTTATTTGAAAGTACCAAACTGTCTGCTGCAGAAGGAGGGCCTCCCATAGGAGGTGGAAGTCCTGAACCTTTACCACCTGAAAATCCATGTCAGTCACTACAGATTGGGGGGGGGGGGGAGGTATCACCACCGAATCCGTTCTGCTGCTAAGCTACACTGGAGCTGAAACACTGGGGGCATCTCTCACAGTAGATGAGGAAGATGTAAAAGTAGATTGAGGTAGGCTTGGAGGACAAAGTGGGTCTCCTGCAGTACTGGACTGAGAGGGTACTGTAGCTGGCTTTGCAGTAGAACATGGGCCTCGAGGAGGCCTCAGATCAGTAGACTCTCAGTGATCTGGGTGCTGTGGAAATGTCAAAGTCCTTTTATTTGAAATGAAAGATTTTTATTGTTTTCTCTTAATACAGTAATACAATAAACCATTGTGCAATATATAAATAACACAATCTGGATAAACCATAATACCCCTAAATACTCTTCCTTCCCCTCCACCACCCCCATATTCAGCCCCCGAGAAGTGTGGCACTTATAATTATAAGTGCTATAGAAAGGAGTTAAATAAGAAAAGTCAGCAAGGGAATCAGTATTAGCACATAGTTCTAATGCAAGTACAAAGCATAAAGCCTGCCCCATCTTTTATCAAAAAGATGAAGCTTGTTACCTGAAACTGCAGTTATATGATCAGTCGTAAAATAAGCTGTGATCTCATTTAACCATTCAGTGTATGATATGAGCATGTGATCTTGCCAATGTTTAAGAACTAGTTTTTGACAGCCATGGAGACTAAAGCCATATGGAACCTATGCTCTTTGACACCTATATCCTGATAGATACCCAGAATACAAATTTCCACTGTAAACAGTTCTGCAAGACCTAGCAGAGGATCTAAATTACTTTGGAGCATATGCCATAATGGTGCCACCTTTTCACATTGCCAGAATATGTGTAACAGATTCCCCTCCATTTTGTCACATCTAGAACAATTAGGACTAGTGAGATGCCTGATCTGGTATAATTTAGCTGGAGTGTAGTACATGTTATTAAGTAAATGGTATTGGGTAAGTCGAAGTTTATCCTGGGTAATGTAAAGATAATGATCTTTCCAGATTTGTGGCTAATTGATACGTGTTTCTGGTAATAGAGAGGTCCATACTTTGGAGCCTGGGAGAGAATCGGGATGCTTAACAGCTAGGAGACTCACATACAACTGGGATATACAATAGGGTTTAGTGGACAGGTTCCACATCTGTGCTAATATAGTGTCTAGCCTAGGTGTTTGAAGTGTAGTACCAAAGTGGTTTCCTATTAGGTGTCTCAACTGGAAGACTTTGAAGATGTAGGAGACAGGTATTTTATACTTCTTGAGAATATCCATGGAAGAAAGAAGGAGTCCTGCAAATAAAAATCAGCTACCTTGGCTTCTTGAGTCTGAGGTTGCCAGCTCTGTGTAAAGGCTCGCCTCTTATTTTAATGTTAGGGTTGAGAATAAGTGTTTGGGCCGCATCCTGTGAAGGAGATATTTTTAGGGAAGGACAACACTGAATAAAGGCCTTTAGTGAAATTCCGATCACTGAGTGATATAACTCTGGTGGAAGGGCTTTCCATGCAGTGAAGAAAATTGATGAGGCTTCCAAATTATAGGAGCATACTATTTGATTTTATATCTGAAGCCAGATGGGTGTATAATTGTCCTCTATTAGAGCTAACCACTTGCCTGACCTCGATATGTGAATGGCCCAGTAGTACAAGAGAAAGTTGGGTAACCTCAATCCACCACCCTCCTTAGGAAGACTTAATTTTTGGAAAGAGCATCTAGGATGTTTATTCAGCCAGATAAAGCCTGAAATAATGGAGTGTATGTGATGAAAGAAGGACATGGGAAGCCAAATGTTTAACATATTCAAGGGGTAAAAAATTCTGGGGATGAAATTAATTTTAATAATATTTATTCACCCCATAGGGATAATGGGAGTGATTCCCATCTACAGAGATCTTGTTGAATGGTGCTCACCAAGTCCTACAGATTTAGTTTCTGGACCCTCGAATGATCTGATGCTAGAAAAATACCTAGATATTTAATAGAATGGGAAGACCATTTCATACCAAACTGTCCAAAGTGAAAGCTGTGAGTTACGTGGTTTAAGGGAAATATTTCAGTTTTAGACTGATTAAGTTTGTAATTGGAAAACTTACTAAATTGTTTGATTACTTGTAGAGTGCCCTCTAAGGAGGCTATTGGAGAATCTAGATGCAGGAGAATATCATCCGTGTAAACCGATAATGTTAGAATACGATTAAGAATGGGAATGCCCTTGATCTGGGATGTTGATTTGATACTGCAAAGAAGAGGTTCCAGGTAAAGGTTAAAAGGGAAAGGAGAAAGTGGGCAACCTTGCCTAGTACCTTGAAAGAGAGGAAAACGAGAGGAGAAAACCCCATTACAGTAAATCTTAGCTGAAAGTGATAAGTATATGGATTGGAGCTAATGGACAAATTGGGGGGAAACCCTTTTCATCAGACTCTTCCAGAAAGGCTAAATCCACTCTGTCAAATGCTTTTCAGCATCTAATGAAATTAGAGCCATGGGGATTGGGATGTCTGACGGCCTGAAAGATGTGACTCAGTTTCCTGAGGTGGTCCATGAAGAGTGTCCGGTACAAACCCAACCTGCTCGGGACTCAGTAAACTGGTCCAGACTGACCTGATATGCCAGGAGAGTAATTTTGTTAATATTTTGATGTCATAGTTCATAAGAGATATAGGGCGGTAGCTGGAAGGTTGTGAATGTGGTTTATCAGGTTTAGAAGTAATTTGTGCTTCTAGAAATGATTGGTCTAGGAGTCTGCTGACAGCATGTATTTATATAGTCTGAGTAATAGTGATGCAAGGTCCTTAGAGAATATTTTATAAAAGTTGGAGGAACTATCTGGTCCAGGGCCTTATCTAAAACTAAATCTTTAATTAAGGCCTCTACTTCTGAGAGAGTTAAAGGGAGACACTAAGGAGATCTCTGTTGTTCTGACAGGAAGGGTTCAGAGAGTCCAAATAGGCTTTGGTATCCTGGGAAGAGGGAATATTGGGGCATTTACCATATAGTGAGTGGTAAAAATGCTCAAAAACTTCAGATATTTCCTGAGGAGCAGTTTTAATGGTGCCATCATGAGCTAAGACTGAAGGGATCAGCCTAGAGCCCCCCAGCTTGCGCAGTCTTAAAGCCAAGAGTTTACCTGCCTTCTCTCCTTGGCCCACATATGGGGACTTAGTCTTTAAAATTGTGTTTCAGCCTTTTCCCAGAGCAAGTCAGCATATTTGTTTCTGAGGGACACTAAAGCAGCAAGTGAGTTAGAGTTTGTAGACGTGGAAAGGGAGAGTTCTGCCATCCTAATTTGGCTAAGAAGAGAGACAGTCTCTGCTCCTCTGCATTTTTTTCTATATGAGGCAATCTTAATATGCTCCCCTCTAAGATAACATTTGAGAGCCCCCCAAAACATATCTTTTTTTGAGCCAAGTCTCTATTATCTTCTAGAAATGATTGGATAAGGGTGTATCTTGGAGACTATGGTTTTGTCTTTTAGAAGCTGGGTATGTAATTTCCAAATTGTATCTCTCTGACTAAGGGGTCTAAAGTTATTAGTGCTTACATATGGAGTGATCTGACAAAACCATAGGTTCCAAGCTAGCTTGACATAGACCTTGCTGGAGGGGAGGCTAAATAAGATATAATCTAGTTTAGACCATGTTTGATGAACCATCAAGTTGAAGAAAAAGTTTCTAATTAGGATTGAGAGTATGCCACGGATCACAAAGTCCAAGTAAATCTATAAAATTATTCAAAGCCCATTGGGATGGTGAGGGGTTTTAAAGAAGGATATGTCCTGTCCAAATCTTGAGTAGGGAATATTCCAATCCCTCCCAGAATAAGGGAAATAGGTAGAAATGAAATGAGCTTATTTACCAGATTCATTGAAAATGCAGGATCACCTCCTACTGGATCATATGCTGAACCCAAGATGACTCCTTTCCCATCAGTGTACTTTTGACCAGAATAAATCTGCCACTCGGGTCCACAATTGCTGATTCTGGCTGAAATGGTATATTATGTTTAATTAGCATGGCTACTCCCCTGCTTGCAGGTGAATCCCCTGCTGAGAAGACTTGTGCTATCCCTTGTCGTCATAGCCACATGGCTTCAGTCACCAACAAGTGTGTTTCTTGTAAAAGAATAATAACAGCATTTAACAAGTTGCAGTGTTTCAGTACCTGGACTCTTTTCACAGGATCTCTGATTCTCCTAATGTTCCACATTATAACTTTAATAGTTACATTCACCATTTATAACACATATAACATTTAACCTATCTATTATAACCTTCAGGCTTATGAAAACTTTATGGCACACTCCATCCCACCCCACCCTTCAAGACGACATCCCTCCCAGGAAATACTGTATATTCCTTCCGCTTATCTAACATTGGTCCTCTCCCTTTATTCACATTACCTTCTCCAGTCTCATGAATTGTATGTTGGGCATAACAGTCCGGTTAATACAAGAGCCCAGATTTCCTTCCCTCCCTCCTCCCAGCAACTATATACAAGGACCATATTACCAGTCTAGATACCAAAAGATACATGTGGGTCCCTCCCCTTCAGCTCCTGACTGCTCCTCTAGTAAAACAGAATCCAAAACTGAGAAACAGTAATTAATGTTTAACTAAAGCCTACTTCTGAGGCAAACCCATTGGAATAAAAACCAGAAAAGAGGATTCTTATGGAGCATTATGGAGCTGTTCCACTCCTTACTTAGAATGTTATGCAGCTACCTCAAGCTTGTCTGGATTCGAGCCCCCCTCCTTCCCCTGTCCTGCCTGAGTAATCAGCCTTATTCTGTTAGGGGGATGACTGGAATAGTAATGTAATTTAACGTCAGCGTGGCCCTACTGGGCAAGGTATTCAGGATCCGGTCAGTTGGCCCCCAAGCCTATGAGCCAATCTTGGGTCTTCTTAAAGTTGATAGTTAAAGAACACTCTAACCCTTCACTCTACAGAGTTGCATAAACATGAGAGTTTCTCAATCGGATCAGTTTTAAATATAAGATAGTCCCTCCCTTCCTCTCTCCTGAAAGGTCAAAAGCCATATACAGTGAGAAATGTCAACCTCTCTTTAACAAAGCAGCACCAATAATCCACATAACAAACAATTAAACAGCAACAAAGGAGAACAAAAGTTAGGATTATTTACTGTGTATTTGAATCCTAAGTCCATAAAAGTCCATAGCTGTATGTTAGGCCCCGGATTTATTCGGGAAGAGATAGTGTGCTGAACAGGTGCATGGTCCATTTCAAAATCAGTCCCACGGAACCCTCTCTAACGAATAAGTTCCTCCTTCCTTTGTGAGGCCTGGATATGCACAGTAGTCCCCAGTGGTCATACCGGCTGCAAGCCTGGAAGAAAATAAAAATAAAGGAAAACCTCGACCTACTCATACCGTGCCAAAGGAGCCCCAAACAGGTACCATCTATAACAGCTTCTAAACTATAAAACTAACATGCTAACTTTGCATAATGGGCTGGAAAACCTCAGTAATTTAGACATTGTGATCAAACAGGAAAGTTCAACCGTTTTTAAACAGGTCCAGGTAGCCTTGCCAGGTAACTTGCTGCTTGTGAAAGAGTCGAAGAAACCCAGTTGCCTGATATAGAAACTTGCAACTTAGCTGGATAATTCATCTTGAAGGGTATGCCAGCTGCTATTCATTTACTGACTGTGGGGTGAAAAGCCATACGTTTTTGCCTTACTTCATAAGGCAGATCTTGTGTTATTCTTAGCTTGGTTTCTTCCCATGTAATGGATTGAGTCTCTCAAACATTTGCCAACACGTGTTATTTCTCAGTGTAGCTCAGGAACTTTAGAATTATTGGACGAGGTGGAGCACCATGCTGTGGTCTATGTCTGAGTGACCTGTGGGCTCTTTCGATATGATAATTGGCATTAAGAGGGAGGGACGTACAATCTTCAGGAGAAGCTTTTGAATAAATGCCACTGTGTTAGGGCCTTCCTCCGATTCCAGTAGCCCCAGAATTAAGATATTGTTGCGATGGCTTCTCCACTCTAAATCTTCAGTTTTTAGTTGAAGCTTTTGCACTTGCTGTCTGAGGTGAATTAGCTCTGGGTCAATCTTATCCCTCCGTTTTTCTAAGGAGGTTGATCAGGCTCCTTCATACGCCCATCCGCTTATTGAGGTCCACCATGTCTCCCTTGATAGATTTAATTTCAGTAGAGATTTCCAGGAGGGTTTTCTAAATGTGAGTAATTCCTGTAAAACGATTTTCTGTTAGAGGAATCGGTTGAATTATTGCTGTGCCATTCTTGCCCGTTGGGCGGCTTTGGGCCTTTGGCTTCTTGGGCATTTTCTCCGGTGAGGGAGAAGGCATGTGTTTCAGCTGGGCCTGCCTCATATCCGAGTCCATCATGGAGGAAAGGACTCCAATAGCGATGCAATCTTCTTTAATATCTATTGCTGTAGGCAGGTTCTTCTGGAGTAGTTATTTAAGGTAAAGTAGCTAATTTCATGTTTAAAAGGCAGTATTGACAGGAATAGGGTGGAAGCTCTGAGTCTCAGCTGCTCTCAGGTTGCCTGCATCATGTGACTCCCCGGGAATGTCAAAGTCCTGCACAGCATAATCAGAATCTCCTGTGTTTTGTGATGCCTATGGGCAATTAGTGAACATGTGGCCAGCTTCATCACAAAATGACAAGTAAGAGTGTTGTCACATTCCAGTCCCAAGTGCTCCAATTCTCACAATGGAGCATACTATTTTGTCACAGCTAGAGTTAATATGACAGGAGACCCACACTTATGGTATTTTCTAGTTTGACCAGGGTGAAAATAAAGTCCTTGTGTCTCCTGATGAAAAAGCAATTAAGCAAATGCTGAAAATCGTTGTGTTGAAATAAGCTTAACTTTGATATACCAGCCCCGTTCCAAAATCCTTGCTGTCTAGAATAGCCTCAAGAGAACCCTGCACATCACAACATTTGTCAAGCTAGTACAAAATATCTGTAATGTTTACACCTTCATTACGGAATAGAACAGTCACTATATGGATGGACTGTTTGGTGAGGAATAACCTGAAATTGGACCATAGGGATTGGTTTTCAAAATAGAATATTTCATCCAAAATCTCTTCAAAATGCTAGGCATTCTAAAGCTAATATCGAAAATATGCTCACCCTGGAGTGTGAATCAAGGCATAAACTTCATTGGGAGAAAAACCTAAAGACTGTTTCAGTAGTATACATTCCACATAGAAATGATCTGGAAGTTCACTCATACCCCTTAGATATCTAAAGCGAATAGCGTTACACCTTTTTGCTTGTTCCACAGGTTTTTGGAAAAGTCCCACTTATGAACTCTTCTGTTGGAGCTGGTCCTGAGATGGAACCAAAGCCCCTTCCTCTTCAAGCTCAAATCCCCTCCCCCCTTCTCTCTGTATTACTGGCAGAGTTCAAATCGGCAACTCCTTGGTGTGCATCAAGATAGATATCCTGAGATCCCAAAGGTGAAAAAGAAATCGTATGTGAATTCAGAGCAGAGTCCTCCCAAGAATCACAAGTGAGTTGGTCTGCCTCTCCCAGTTGCAACTTGGGCTGTGCATCCATAGAATCGGAACTAGCTGAAGTAGAGGGTGTATTTTGTAGCTCAAAGGCAGGACCTACCACCCACATCCCATCAACTGTCTGTTTCCATCCTGCTTGTCTGAGTGCATCATCTGCTGACCAGGAGCCCTCTCCCGGCATCTGATTCTGCTGTACTGATGGTTGGTTCACTTTCTGTTCCCTCGGAGGTATGTTTGTGTTCTCTGCCTGTACCCCAACACAAAAACTTTTGGATAAGATTTCTCCAGTGTAGAAGACATACGATATGGAATAGTTGGAGAGATGGTCAGAGGCGTGGCAATTAAGGTTTAATGCAAAGAAGTACAAAATCATGCACGTGGGGAGCAGGAACCTTGGAGCAAGCTACAGACTGGGGAGAGAGTTGTTGGCAGTTATGAAGGAGGAGAGGGACTTGGGGGTCATAATCACAAATGACCTGAAGGCCACAAAGCAGATGGCCCAGGCAGTGGGGAAGGCCATTGGGATATTGGGGTGTATTGGAAGGGGAATCACAAACTGAAGGAGGGAGGCAATAGTTCCACTGTACAAGACCCTCTCATCTTGAGTATTGTGTCTAGTTCTGGAGGCCACACCTTCATAAGGACATTGACAAAATAGAGACAGTACAGAGGAGGGCGACCAAAATGGTGAAGGATCTACATCACAGGCCTTAAGAGGAAAGAGTTACAGACCTCAATTTCTACATTGGAGCAAAGAATAGAGGAGGGAGGGAGGGAGGGAGGTGATGTGATATAAATGTTCAAATACCTCAAGGACATGAACAAAGTGAAAGGGGACAACATATTCCAGTTTAAAAGTGGTGCCAGAACAAGAGGACATGACATGAGACTGATGGGTGGTCACATAAGGGGAAATGTCAGGAAGCTCTTATTTTTTAAAGAGACGGTGGTGGATGCATGGAATAGCCTGCCCCAGGAAGTGGTGGCCTCCCATACAGTGACAGACGTCAAACATGCATGGGATAGGAATAAAGGAATATTAGAGATAAGAAGAAAAAGCTAAAGCCAATGGCCAGATAGGGTCACTGGCCGCTTCGTCAGGTTGCATAAATGGGTAGACTGGATGGGCCTGGTGGCCCTTAACTGCCAACCATATCTATGTATAAAAGGGGATTGTTTCATTCCCCCCACCATGTTATCCTGTGTGTGCTACACAACCGTGGAAGGGTGTAGCAACTGTCTTGAAAGAGGGGCTGGGTATATTTTGCCTCTAGTAAAACGGCTGCATTAGGCATGTCCAGGATAAATCTTTATTTTCACACCTGACTGGCTCTGGCCACAATATCCTGAAATCTGGCATTCTGGGTGTCAGGTTCTCTGGATCTTGTAAAGCTAGTAAGGATCAAGCTAACTGCTTAAAATTCTAGAATATTAAAATGTGAAACATATCTTTTGGAACACTTTTGCTCACCAATAGTGAAAAAACAGCTGTGAGTTCAAATCTTTTTTTATTAGAATTTCCCCAGAGTTGATTCTTTGATAGGTGGCTTTACTGATAATTTTGTAATTTGTAAATTATTAAAAAAAAATGCCATCATCCAGAGGTGCAATTATTTTCAAAACACATTTCATAACAGTGTTTCTCATAAGGTAGTATTTCCTATTTTCATCCCCGTAATCAGTTTTCATGACCATTTTCATCACTCTAGCAGTCGCAAAAGTGGGCCAAAGAAGGAAACACTTTGCCATCAGAAACATAAACAATTCATGGAGCTTCAGTTTTAAACCTGTGTGATCAACAGAATGGGATGCATGGTTGATTCAAGTGTTGCTTTAAAAAATCACAGTAACTATCAATGAAGTTTAGTTGTTCAGTGTTACTAAAACAGGGCCAGTTTCATGACTCAAAACCTGTTTTCATGACATTCAAACACATTTTGTGTTAATGGTAACAAAGCAGTTTAAAAAAGAGCAAACGTTTCTGCATTAAAAACAAAAAAGTTTAGTGCCATAGTCTGAAATTTGTGTGGTCAACAGAGGGGAATGTAGGTTGATTCTTCAAGAGCTGTTTCAAAAAACAACTCAGTAATTTTTTTTTCCTTCAATTTATTTTCTCCCCTTCAGCCACTGACCTGCCATTTAATCCAGCCGCCACTCCACTCCCCTCGATGACCAGGGAGACACATCTTTAAGGCCAGCTGGCATATGCAGCTGTACCCATGAGAGGGCCCCCTCAGTCCCCGCACCAGGCCAGGATCCAATACCGGCCACGGAATCTGCACCCACAAACCTCACCAGGCTCAGGGAGTGTGGCCATCAAGATGCCATGGACAGTGCAGCATTTTCCTCCTCTTTTCTTGTCCCAGGAGTGCGGACATGCAATGATGCCTAGCACTAACGTGCTGATGTCCGCTGCATTCCTCCCTTCTTTACACCATCTCTGGCAGTGCCTCCAGATGCCCCCAAGGGCTGCTGCAGAGCAGTGAAGACCCACAACCCACCCCAGAATAGGAGAGCAGTCCTCCAGATACTCAATCCTATCCTTCCCCTGCCAACCCAGGCACACGTCCCAACTCGGGTCGCGAATGTGACGCAAGGTGTGACGACCAGCACCTCAGCCCTCAGTGCCACTGGGCTGGCTTAACAACTCAGTAATTATTAATGAAATTTGGTTGTTCATTGTCATGAAAACAGGGCTTGTTTTCATGACCTGAAAGCTGTTTTTCGTGACTCACACATCAGTTTTTGTGAAAGACAACTTCTGCTTTCGGGACATGTAGTCTTAAAATTAGAAAATGTATAGATGGCTTTGCAAGACAAGCGACAGGTGTGGAACAAAGCTGCATGCATGATGATGTAGCTGCTTTGCGAGTAGCCTTCAGGCCCACTTGCTTAGTCCACTATGGATCTGGCATTGTGGATGATATGGTGCAGCTTTGTTGTGAATTGCCAGCAGGGCCACTCAGGAGTAAGCTCCAGGTCCGGCACAGGGTTCATCATGGGACATAAGAAATGTGAGCATGAAGTTGTCAAATGTTATATATTTCATTTTATTTTTATTTTATTTTATACTGAAAGGTCTGTGGGCTAAAACCCATTTTCACAGACGTCCAGTTTAAACACTTACAAACATAAAACATTGTAACAAAATCTTAAAATGCATTTAAAAATTACAAAGTTGCTTATATATATCTTTTCAAGAAAGTAAAGGGAATAAAGTGAAACTGCAGTTAAAGAAGGAAAACAAATCCCAACCTCTATGTTAGTGGATCAGTTGCAGCGTTCTTTACCAGCACTCACGTTCACTGAGACGGTAAGAAGATACTCAGCCCATTGTAATTTGTAGGTCACTTTTTTTTTTGTAGTTTTTGCTGACTTTTATTCTCAGGTCCTGCAGTGTACACACACTCTCAGTTCATTTTGCAGACCATCTGGTTCAAGAAAATACAAACTTTATAATCCAAACAAGTAGCATTTCCACCTTGTTGCAGAGGATAGAGCTAAGCGTGTGCTTGCTACACATGGCCAAGTGTTGCAATGCATTTTCTTTACTGGTCTCAGTGCACATGGTGAACAGTGGTAGAGTGCACTGCAATTGACCTGCCACTGTGCAGAGGTTGGGATTTGTGAATTGAATTGATAGCAAACCTCACTGTATCTGATTGCCTCAGTGAGAGGCTGAGCGCTGGACAGTTTGGTGGGTTCTGTGGAAAGAAAGGGCAACTTTGTGCATCGGAAACCAACAAAAATAATTCTTGGAGTTGTAGTCTGAAACTTGCATGATCAACAGTATGCCATTGCCATTTCTATACTGCATCTGTCTAACTCCTGCACTTCCACTGCTAATGCCAGCAAGCAAACATTCGGCATTGACAAATGCTTGTTTTTAATTTTAGTTTATTTACCCAGGACAAGCCTGCTGAGTTGCACAGAAAACAGTAGAAGTGACACAACCATTGATTCATGAATAAAGTAAATGTGGCAGGAAGAAGGGGAAGGGGCACAGACAGACCCAAGGGAAGAGCAGGATCTCTTGCATACCAATAAGGGGATGGGATTCCACTGTGACAGAAGGTAACGTGTCAGTTCCTGTTGTGTACTTCCTCTGCCCTGTTCCCTCTCCTCTTGCTAGCAATTCATTACACAATTCACTATGCAAATGCCTCAAGATTGCTGAGGTGGTTGGTCAATTATTTAGAAACTCAAAAATCAAAAATTCTTTTGGACATCATTTCGATTATGTCCATGACAGCAATCCTACATTTTTGAGGTTCTCCTCCATTGAACATGCTGGAAAAAAATAAAGGTGGGAACAGATCTGTCAAGCTACTACAGAGAATCCAGATTGATTTATTGTATAATTGGAAAGGCTATGCCTGGAGTTCAGTGGCCAAGCAGCCAGCCACCACTTCCTGAGCTACTTAAGCAGTTAGCAGTTCCTCTCAGCCTCATTGTGAAGCATTTCTCTTTGCAGCCTAAGGCTCTGTCTGTCTGTCCTCTGAACAGGTTGGGGCCTGCAGGGCCAACTGACCCCCCTTCTGTTCCTGCTTGTCTTTGCTGGATTTCTGTGTTTATTTTCCTGCTTCTGGTTTGTATTTTGCCTTCGGCTGCATGTGTGCTTCTTTTTTCTTTGTTTACAGTTTTCTGTGTTTGGGTGTCTTTGTTTTTTTTTTGGGGGGGGGCTTTGTTTCTAAACTCCTAGCACATTGTTCTAGAGCTCCTACTGCTTACTTTCAGTTACTCACAACTCTCAAACTACTGCAATGCAACTGCAATCATTATTTGTGTGTTTCAGCTCAACCATAGCTGCTCCATGTTAAATACTCAATTGATTTCACCTGACTCAGGCTTACACTGAACCTAGCTATGCAGCTCAATCATGCTTCCTCATTCTACTTGCCTCATTATAACAGCTTCATTCCACTGCTTGGCTATACCTACTTTTAGAGCATTGTGTCTCCTTATTTATGTTTATTGCAGTTACAAGTCTTTGTACTCCATAAAGATGTTGCTTTTATGTTTATTCACCCTGTTCTACTCTGAGATCAACCAAAAAGCTCCTGCTGAGGCGGTTAATCTAGTTTTAATATCTGCATGTGGTTCTCGGCCTTCCATCACTTTCTTGTTCGTCCTATGGTGGGGACTGGGAGGTGTTTGGGGAGTCTTGTCCCCATGTGGTTAATTATTTTCTCTTATAAATCCAGCCTTCACCACTGAAAATTCTCAGAGTATTTGTCACCTTGATTTGACTTTAAAAAGTCTGTCTGTCTCCCCACTATTCAGTGCTGTTCATTGCTACTATGTTATGCAGACCTACATGCAGGTCCACTTATTACTACTCTATTTACTGACCTACATACAGGACCACGCTTGCTTACTCAATCAATTGCTCATGCCTACTGCATCCTCTTGACTTCAGCCTCTGGGATGTCAGCTGCACTAAATCTGCTTTCGACCTTGCAAGGTCTCAGCACTCACTGCTCATTACAATCAGCACACCAGGGCTCAATCAGCTTACCTGCGTCTCAGCTCAGTCTAATTCTGAGGCATGCCAGCCATTCTATTCTATTGGCACAAGGTTCCTGCAAGTAGGTCTCACTCTGCATTTAGTCTGCATCTTGAGCCTGCCCAACTTGGGGCTGGATCCATCTCCACCTGACCCATAGCTGGGAATGTCCTCACCCAGGCTGGCTCTAACTGCCTGCTACATGACAGCAGCTCCTAGTGTAGAATTTAAGACTAGTGGTGAAGGGTGGTTATGTAGATCTCCTTTGGCTCTTGTGTTCCACTATAAGGGTTATCCATTGGCTTTAGTGGTTTTCCTAGCAAGGCACCTTTACCGCATTCTCCCTATGACTGCCTCTGGTTTACCTGGTTTGAGTTTAGGATGGGTAGGTCAGGTGAGTACCTCAGCAGTCGTTGCTCTCCTCTTCTGCCTTGGTTGCTCGTATTGTTGCAGAGTTTTCTCAGAACCTTCCATGGCATTCCTGCTAGAGGGTTTGAGTGAAAGTCTTCCTCTAAATTGGAATGTTTTCCACCTCTCTTTAATTGGGTTTTCCAAATTGCAGTTGCAGAGCTGTCACTAAATAAACTATCCCAAGCCTGGAGGGAAGGCGACCTAGGCCTTGGATCCCCAGAGATTGCCTCCTCATAGGGTTATGTTTCTCTCTTCTGTTGGCTCAGATCATAACTCTTAGCATAGTAGTGTCCCCTAGTTTCTTTAGGTAGGTTCCACTGTTGAATGGAGGTGGAGGATGTCCTGCTGTTCCCTCTCTCCTTGGAGGATCCTTTCATTCGACACAAACAATCAGTATAATGCTAAGCAAGCCTTGGCATTTCATTACATTTTCAAACTGAGCATCTCATTACATTATCAAACTGCCTATGCTTCTCTACTACTATGTTACAGTTACTGCTCCTACATCACAGTTACTGCTTGCTCATAAGCTTTTTCACCTCATTCTTTGGGATATGATTGTACTACATTTCTTTTGGAGATTCCTAAGGTATCTTTAGCCACGGGAATCATCCTGTGGCACCTGTAGGGGTGGAACCCTCTCTGAGGGATCCTTGCCTTTTGTAACCATAGAGGGTGGTAATTCCTCTGGAACAGAGAGTGCAATCAGCCAAAACCAAACTAACACAGTTACACAAGCATAACACTATACTAGCTGCGCAGGCCATTGAATTGGAAAGGCTATGCCTGGAGTTCAGTGGCCAAGTAGCCAGCTACTTCCACTTCCTGAGCTATATAAGCAGTTCCTCTCAGCCTCATTGTGAAGCACTTTTTCTTTGCCCCCACCATCTTCTCTCCTCCTCCAGCAGCAGCACTTCTGTCCTTAAGGGGATTCCTAAGGTACCTTTAGCCATGGGAATCATCCCATGGCACCTGTAGGGGTGGAACCTTCTCTGAGAGTTCCTTGCCTTATGTACCCATACAGGGTGGTAATTCCTCTGGAACAGAGTGCAAACAGCCAAAACAAAACTAACACAGTTGCCAAGCATAACACTATACTGGCTGCGGGACATTGAAGTGGAATACACTGTGCTCCACTGGGCTTAATGAACTGATTATACCACTTTTGTAGTAGTACACTTAAGTAAGATGTCCTTAGATTATGAATCTTGGAAAATAATATGATCCATTGCACTCAAATTTAGTTTTTTGTTTATTTTCATTGGAGCTGTCTTCAGGAACATTTCCTCTCTATCTTACTTTCAGAACTTGTATGATGGACCAGAATTAATTAAAGAAAAGAATGGAAAACAGTTACGTAACTGCATTAATAATACATGATAGCTGGCCAGGTGGCCTAGAGGGTTGAGGTGCTGAGGCCCTACCTCGACCCACACTGGTGACCTGGGTTCAGGAATGGACTCGGACACTGGTGGTTTGGCAGGGGGGGGAGAGGAGAGGATTGAGCATCCATAAGACTGCTCTCCTCTTCTGGGGAAAGTATGCAGCATCTCTAGCAGCCCCCAGTAGAGACTGGAGGACTACCACAGTGACACACTGAAGGGAACCAGGAAGCCAGGAAAACAGCTTTGGCATCTGCTGGATGATGGCCTCTGGACCCTGCACATCTGGAACCTCTGGGAGCCACCTCCTACACAGCAGCACCCCTGCATACTAACAGTTACAGTAGTGTGCTGGGATCCCCTACCCCTGGTGCCTTCCCCTTCGGAGGAGGGGGACATGCTTGGCAATGGAATATGCTGGGATATCCTGGGGAGTTGGCTGCAAAGAGTGGCAGAGAAGAGAGCTTGGGAAGAGGATTGCCAAGTTAAGTAGGGTCCTAGCAGGCCTGAAGGACAGGGGGACGCTGGAATGTAAGAGGGGGGAAAAAGATCATGCAAAAAGGAAAAATACATGATAGATCATAAATTAATTATAGATTGATTACAAAGTTCAAGTATAGACTAGCTGTAATAGATGTATTATAGATGGCCTGCTGCTGCTGCTACAGTACTTTTTAATCTAAATTTCATGTGGAGACCCTTGTCGAAGTATCATTAGAATTAGCTTTGGTGCCAGCATAGATTTTTTCCTTTTTTCCATTGTTATGTTTTTTCTTTATCATTTTGCTGTTCCATAATATTTGGAATTGTAGTACAGTGTTTTTCTCTTTCACTAGTGAACTATAAATACTGTAGTGTAAGATGAAGCATGGACTCCACTACTGAGGATGAACTAGCATGGTTCAATTTCTAAGGGAGTCAGTGCCTCTTATATCCAATGGAAACAGACAATGCGGGATTTTACTCAATATACTGGAGTAAATATCATTATCCTTGTATAGTATGTGCCATTCTTTTCTGTGTTTTTTGTCATTGTCACATCTTGGGTTGTTGACACTACTGATCTGGCAGAGTGCGGTCTTTCTGCTGTTTAAGTCAATTAAACTTTATTCATGATAAAAGCCTGTGAGCAGTGCTCATTTACAATGGTGTACTGCTAAGGCTCAACATATTTGGGGACGAGAATAGGATTCCTGGCTGCCTTGGCTTGGACATACCCAACATACTTATCCTAAAACTTTGCAGTCATGCTTGTTGCAAAGTGTTGCATTCTGGAATGAGGCTAGTGACTTCAAGGCCTGTCACCATTCCATGTACGTAAAAATAGTACCAGTGCACCAATTCCTCAACAGCAGCATCTTGACTTCTATAGACGTCTGGATTAGCCATCTCATTTGGTATGGGGGCAGACGGAAGTTATCTTGCCTGAGGCCCAACAGACACAGCACTGTAGAGCAAGGCACATTGGTTTGGAGGATTTGTGAGCAGCTCTTTATCACCTTAACCGGAGGGTATCACTGGGGGCAACCACAGAGGACATGCATTATGTCTGCTTCTAGGGATCCAAATAGCTATACATGCCAGGCACACCAGGGCTCGACTACACAAGTATTCCATGTGCCCAGGTGCCACACAACCATGGCCCTGCAATCCTTTGCTCACGGTCCCCTTTGTGGACAAATGGTCACCACCTGACTTCGCTGGAGCCACAACCCTTGGTTCCTTTAAGTGCAAGCTCTGTCAGTACCTCACCAACAGTAGTATCTGTAGGTGCTCCCACTAATCTGTGCTCACAGCTTTAGTCTGCCTCAGCACTTCCAACTCCTGGTCTGCCATGTTAAGTCTTTGCCTAAGCACTCGCCTCCTACTGCCTTTACCCTAGCCCTTGCCTCTCACCCCCTACCCCTTGACTTTCTTCTTTCCCTCTGCTCTCCTTATTCCAGCTCCCACTGCCCCTCCCTGCCCCTTCCTACCTACCTCACCCTAACAGTCTGCCTCTGCCTCTGTCTCTTCCACAGGATGCTGGCATACAATGTACAATGCCTTAGCACAATTTGTGAACTGCTTATTATTGTAACTTATGTACTGTTGAATTTGTTGTAGTCTGTATGAATAATTTACTGTAACTATGTTGTGTCTTGTTGTGCTAATGTATCTGACATGGAACTTCTCAATGAGCATCCGTTCACAGGTGTCATCCAAGACTTCAATATATAAATACAAACATGAGTATCCATGTTACTAACCTAAATCTTTGTTAAGGAGAGTACCTAGAGTCGCAGAGAACCTCTCCACAGGGTGAAGCGCAAACTCTCCAGGAATCCTCAAGTAATATAGCTGTTTGAGAGCTCAATGTAGCTTTCCCCTATCAGCATCCCCTGGGGAAATGGGGTATATGCATTTTACCATATCAGGCATAAGGACAGATTCAGTGACTCATGGAGATAAACCATAGCTCCTTCAGAGACCTATAGGATCTTCCTCTCCATTTTGAGCTGCTGTCACATGTTTGTGGATTAGAAAAAGAGTAGTGGATAGGGGGTGGTGGAGTTTAATCTCCCTCCTGAGTTGTTGCCGCTGAACATTGCTGGATCTAACATAGCCAGCAGGTAGCCTGCATTCCCCATATTCTTGTTCGTCAAACCAGGATAGTGATAGTGCTATAAATTATCATTAGAGGGCATATAGTCTGCAGCAACCTAATGTTGCTGACTGAAGTGAACCCCTTGTTGGTGCCCCATCTTTCAGCATCTAAACATCAACAGTGATGAACATAAACGTTTTTGAACATTTTAAAACCCACGGCAGAGATTTACCATTTAGTGGAAGGTGCCATGCACTGTCAATTGGCGCTTTGCACCATATCAATACTAGGCAGCATCCTCCTTGCCGACACTGTGCTCCCCATCACCGACATCTGTCCTGATCAGAGCCCAAGTGGCTAATCTTTGCTTAACAAGGTGTCCTTCCATTGTCATATTGTGGGGAGAAATTCCCTGTTGATCATGCAGTAGTTCGGGGAGAGTGTCTCGCTGCATGTTGGGGTCTGGTAATGCTGCAAAACTTTGGTTTGCAAACTGGCACTGAGAACAGAGTTACATGGCTTCAGATGGGTAGGCAAAAGAGCCTACTAAGAATAATTCTGGAGATGCCTTCTTCAGGTCTGGGCTGGTTCCATGTCAGATTTCCATGGTGATACCTGGCGTTGTTGCAGTGGAGCTGCTGCAGCCTCTGCTTGATCTTCCAGGCAGACCGCCCAGTCTTGGCACAGATTTGTCCAGTTGTCTGTTCTAACTTCTCCCATATTGGTCTGGTCCCTCGCCACATCTTCACCTTGTGATAAGTTGAGTTGGGCAGGGTTTAGCTTCCTCAGTGGGTCATATCTGTTCTGAAGCTTCACCATTGTGTCTGAGGGGAGTTGCTGCTGGTTCCGCATCGCCTGCTCACTCTCTGAAAGCTTCTTAACTGGTTTCTTTGGGAAGCAGCTTTTCCAGGGTAGGAGTTTTATTTTTCTTCTTTTGTCTGCTCCTTCCTCTCATTTGCCATGGCTTCTCATTTCAGGGCTCAGTATCTGCTGGAGAGCTCCATATGTCCACCTTGTAGTGAGAGTCTCCATCGGAATGGCATCCCCACAATGTGGTTTGGATGGGTGCTGGGAGTTCGTGTTTTGGTTTGAGTGGATATCCCCATAGGAAATGCTCAGCTTCAGAGGGGTTGCTGAAAGTTAGGAATTCACCATGGTACTGAATCTGGAGCAGTGCTTGGAATCTTACAGAGGTTGGAATGCCAATATTGTATATCTGTTTTATAACTTGGTTGTATGCCTTCTGTTCTTTCGACAAGTTAGGAGAATAGTTCTAGAAAATCATTACTGGTGCACCCTCCCATTGCAGCTTCCCTCTCTCAATAGCAGTTCTTAATATGGTTTCTTTGACTGGGAATTTTAACAGTCTGTATAAGATTGGTCTTGCTCTCTCTCCCTGTATGGGTTTGGGAGTGAGAGACCAGTGCATTCTTTCAATTTCTATGAGAGATTTGCTTGGGAGTACCCGCATATGAGGCAGTGAATTTTGGAAAAAGTCAGCTATGTCTCATCCCTCTACCCCCTTCAGGGATACCTACTATATGGATGTTTTAATGTTGTGATTTGTTCTCCATATTGTCCACTTTGGAGAGAAGGTAATCGATTTGCTGCTGCTGGAACCGTAATTTGCCCTTGTCATCTAATAGAATATTATCATGAGTCTTTGCTATCTGCTAGGTTCCTATCACTCTAGCCGACAGCATTCTCAGGTCCATGTTTGTCTGGGCAGTAGTGGAATTCAACTCAGCCATGTCTGTATGTACTTTATTTAGCATTTCTGCAATTTTTGATAATTCATTGGTCATGCTTACAGTGTCCAAAGGAGGTGCAGAGTGGCATGCCATCTTAGGGCCACACACAGGTACCTTGGCAATTAGTGCCGCAGCTGCTCCGAGCTCCTTCCGCTGCTCCTCCACTGCGTTTCTTTTTGTTAACTTTGCCTGATGGTCTGACAAGCTATCAATCAGCCCAGAGCATGGTGAGTTTTGCCGAGCTATCACTCAATGCAGTTTCAGAAGTCCTTGGAGAATTTTTTTCAAAGTAGTTTCAGTTAGTAGGTTTCCTTTATAGCTTTCTCTGGTTCTGTCCTGATTGTCTATAATACAGCGTTGTTTTTGGATGGACAAAAGATTGTTCCCCAGAGGTGCTTTGGGCTTAGTTTATGCTACCACCATCTTAACTGGCAGGATCCACTCCCTGTTTACATGCATTTGTAATAAAATAGTTCTTCCGCCTAATAGGTTTGTCCTTCTGAGGATGCAGTAGTTTTAGTTTACTACTAAGTGGATTTGTCCTAATTAGGGTGCCATAATTGTAGTTATTTACATGGGTCTCTGGTGGTGAGATCTGGAAAGGTTCCTTTACATTGCTGTCACTCAGGATTTTGTAGTGTGGCAAGGCAACTGTGGGTTTACAGGGGAGTAATCCATGGGTCAGGTGACCTGTTTTGACAAATCAGAATACAGGATGTTCAGCACCCATTTTATAAGCAGTAATAGCACTGTCCATCAGAATGTGTCTATATTCAAAGGCCACCTATACACAACTCATCCCTGACAATGCCATAGATGCAATATCGGGCTGTGAATATGCAAATGAGGGAGGTGCCATGCAAACGCAGCGCAGCATGATACTGGAAAGATTTCAGATGCCCTAAATAGCCACAAGTGTAGAATAGTTTAATGCTTCTGAAATCCAGCCCTTAACAGTGTGCAGAATGGGTGGGTGCCCCACATGCCCTTCACACACTGTAACGGGCTGGGTACCCTGGTGATCTAGTGGTCCCCCCATGTCCCAATCCCCGTCCCAATATTTTGAATAAAATCTCTGGTGGTCTAGTGGAACCCCACCCCCCCATACCAACTGGTATGTTCTGCCAGCCAGTTCCCACGATCTCAACCCCGAGAGCCGGTGACCAGCTCAGCCTTCTGAACACCACCATGGCCAACTGCAGACAGAGCTCTCATGGTGTGCTTACTGTGTTTAGTGTACAGAAAGTGCATCATCAAAGATCAGTCTGTGGTCAGCTGTGGTGATGTGTAGAATGCTGTGCCGGTCGCTGGCTCTCGGGGTAAATGGGGGGCAGGGTGGTGGGACATACCTGCCAGTGTGGGGGGGGGTCCACTTGACCACCAGAGATTTTATTCAAAATACCAGGACAGATATTGGAACATGGGAGGGACTTCTAGACCACCAGAATTTAATATAAAACATAGTAGGAAGGGAACTGTGGCTAGGGTGGGACCGCTAGACCACCAGGATTTACATAAAGATTAACAGGATGGGGCTACAGATATGGAAGCAACTGCTAGACCACCAGGAATCAATATAAAACATACCAGGAAGGAGACTGGGACACGGGAAGGGCACTAGACCACCAGGGTTTAATATAAAACATACCGGGAAGGGGATCGGAACATGGGAGGGACTGCTATACCACCAGGATTTAATATAAAACATACCAGGAAAGGGATTGGGACATGGGTAGGACAGCTAGACCACCAAGGTTTAATATACTGTAAAACATAACAGGAACAGGGATTGGGACATGGGAGGGACAGCTAAACCACCAGGATTTAACATAAAACATGCCGGGAAGAGGATGAGAAGGGTTTAATATAAAACATATAGGAAGAGGATTAGGACTAGGGTGGGACCGCTAGACCACCAGGGTTTACAAAACAGAAAACTGGAAGGGTATTGGAGCTCGAGGGAGGGCATACAGATGAGCCTATAATGGGCATGCAAATGTCCAGCTAGTGCCATGCATGCCCAGTGGGCTTATCTGCATGTCTGTGCTGAATATCGCTCATAGGGGCCACGGTGCTAACCAGTGTGTGCCATGCTGTACCCCATGGGCAATCTTTGACACAGCCATATGGTAGCAAAGTACAAAGCATAGTGACTGCCTGCTGTGCACCATGCTACCATAGCTTGATATTCAGACAGGTAGCATGGTCAGTTTGGATCATGCAATCTGTCTGAATATGGCACCAGAGTTGTCCAGCCCTATTTTTTGCAGCGCCCCCATGTGTGCATGCAGCTAGCTGGCTCTGAATATAGGGCCCAGTATACAATTTACATTACAATGACATTCACTACTATGAGATTGACAATGTATCATAACATAGACCTTAGCAATGTTATTATGCATTAGTTCTGTCTTGTTGCTGTTATATTTTGCCTATATGTTGAAAATCTATCATTTTTCATCCAATATTTTATACTCATTCAGTGGAATATGTCCTTAAAGGTACTGTAGTGTCTGCTGTATTGTTCTCTATAACACACTGGGGCCCAATTTTCAAAATGCTGGAACACCACAAAAGACTTGCGGCTGAGAGTTTGATGAAAGTGGTGACTTGCATTAAATACTGGGATTTTGCGATTTTAGAACAGCGGCGGCAGGAATCCTAGACACAAGCCCTTGCATCAGCTCCCCCACCATAACTTTGCATTTGTGGGTGACCCCTCCTGCGGGCTTGTGGCACAGGTTGGGCACAATCCATTCTTAAATGGTCCACCTGTCACAAACTCGTCAAACATTGAAATATTTGACTGTCCTGCATCCAAGATGTTTGCACAGTTGTGGCTGAGATCAGGAAGGACTCAGGGCTAAATGCAAGCCCTGCATCCGCCTTCGAAAATCAGGCCATGGATCTTGTTTAGTGACTGGCTGTTAACTTAGTTAGCTTTCCAATCCAGCTTGAGTACATTCTGGAGCCCTACATATTCATGAAGCAAGAAGGACAATTTCTGGCACCAGCATGTCCTGTTTTCTTTATAGAGGTTATACTTGTATTTTGTACTGTCACAACAGACAAAGGACTGGGGGGCAAGCCAGCAGCTGTGATATTGAATGAGGGGTTGGGCTAGTCAACTTCAAAAGCCTGCACCACCCTCTAGCACTAGCTCTCCATTCTAGACTGTTGCACTTTCCAGATCCCTACACAGCCGTGTAGCAGGAGGGACACTTTCTGACAACAGCATGTCCCATTTTCATACCAGAGGTTTTACTTGAATTTTGGAATGTCACAGGAGGCAGGGGTTCAGGGGAGCCAACAGCTGTGATACTGATCAGTTGAGGAGGGCTCATCGACTTCAAAGCCCACCCAGCCCTCAGCATAAGCACTGAGCATAGCGCGGTGGTGTGAGTACCACTTAGGAAAAACATTTTTTGTCCTTTTTTTTTTGCAGCTGTTGTAACTTCAGCCTGGTTTATCTTATTACTTGGAATCTGGGGCAAAGTCATCTCTGGATTCATTGAGTCGGCATGGCTGGTGAGAGAGGCACACAGGGTTCTCTGTTGCTGCAGCAGGACTCTATTGTATTGCTTCAGTGAGAGGCTTGGAAATTGTATTAACCTGCTGGAGGAAGGTCTTGCTTACTGTTGAGCTAGTAATTTCCTACTTTTCCATGACTGTTCATGTAACTTTGCATTTTGTGACTGTGCCAGTGCCACACTGAACATTAGACAGGGCTCCAACTTATTGGCAGTAAGTAAGATTCCCGGAAAGACTTTTAAATATGTTTTCTGAGTCAGTGCCACAGGACCACCATTAAGCATCTACTGTGTTTGTTATTCATCAGGATTGCTTCTCAGCATCATTGTGAGCCTGGTTTCTGTAGCCTTTCTGATTTCCCACAACGCCTACTCTTAACTAATCTGTTCTATATGTTTTGCCTTGCCTTTCTGTTGGTCTAGGCAGTAATGCATAATTTGAAGATTACTTTTAAAGGCATATTTTAAACTGGATCTCTAATAGTCTCATTCAAACTCTAAAGCCATTTTTTTTTTATTTCTTGAAGCTTCTTCTTGCAAGAAGGAACCCAGTCCTAGTCTAAACTTCCTTACTGACTGTATTTAAACTTGTTTCTATATTCATTATATATTTGCTTGTTATTTTAGATTTAGTTGTACTTTTCATTTACTTAATTGTCTTGCCTGAATGTTTATTACATTTCTGTTTATTCTTAAATGAAGGTTTATGACATTTGCTCCAGTTTGAAGCTCTTTAATCATGAGGTTTCTTGTTTACTGTATACTATTATCACATTTGGTTTCATCTCCTTATCCCATATCACTTCTGCCAGTTCTCAACAGAGTGGGGGCAATACTGTTTTTTTTTTCATTTCCACCACCGTTGTCTGATCCCTCCTCTGTGGGCCACATAAGTCATTCTATGGGGGGGGGATTAAATATTGCTCTCCCAGTACTTAAAAAGCCCAAGGTATTTAAACTGGGCAAAAAAAAGATATTAAGCACCCTGTTTTCTCAACATGCCACCATTTTTTTTTTTATTCCTGATGGCAGCATGTGACATTGAAACTATTCCTGGCCCTTTATTCTAGAATTTTTTTTTTCATTCTAATCTTCAAACCTTCTCCTAAAAGAGACCTTCTGCTGAGAAGCTCCCTTGTTTCTCATCCTTCTATTCTCACTTTATCTGAAATCTGGTTGGCTCCCACTGTTCCTGACTCAGACATTAATCTTCCAGGTTACGAAGTTTTTAGATCTAACAAGAACAGCCATGGGATACAGCATTGTATGTTCCTACTCCCATACCCTGCTCACTTATCAAATCAAATAGTATGGGTGGTCTGATCAATTCTGTTTTAGTGTCTGTAAAGTTATCCTGTAATCAGATTTTAGTTGGCTGCTTATACTGCCCTCCTAAATTAAAAGCAGCAAAGTCTTCTCTGTTGTATTCACTGCCTGACTCCTTGGGTGATTTTCCTCACTCAGTTTTATTACAAGCATAAGAAACTGCCAGCAGATAAAGGCCATATGGTCTATCAAGTCTGCTTGAGTGTGCAGCTAGCAATCTATTACACTGCAGCAGCCCCTCCCTTCCTCCCTTTCCCCTAACTGTGACCCTCCCCCTTTGCCCCATTCCCTTTTAAAACTATCCACTAACTTACAGGATACAACGTCCTCGGGCAGCTCATTCCACATAGACACCACCCTTTCCGTGAAAAAGTGCCTCCTCATTTTTATTCTGAATCTTCCACCCTCCAGTCTCAAACCATGCCACCTCATGTCCCTCCCCTCACCTTAAAAATACCCTCTATACCAGTCTTGTTTATGCTGTTCATATATTTAAAGGTCTCAATCATATCGCCACTATCCCTCCTGTCCTCCAGGGAATACATGTTAAGTTCTCTCAGTCTCTCCTCATAGGGTTTATCTTCTATTATACCATGGACATAAAAATTAATACAAATTCCTGTTCTGCGATTGGCTGGCTGACACCTTTGTGCTGTGGTAAATCCTACGATATACCCACAGCAAAGGTGCCAGTCAGCCGCATTTCAAATAAATGAATCCGACCCTGAAAATCAACTCCGCCATGCCACCATCTTGTTTCCCTTCCTTAAGCGAGAACCATTAGCACACCATTAATAATAATAAAAAAAATACACGCAAATCCCACATCGAACCCAAAATGTTTGCAAAGTGTTTCTTCGGTAATCGCTTCTTCCCCGCTCACTAATTGCCACTGTGAACTGACTCCTCTACTTCTCTGTACTATCACTCCACAATGCAGGCCGCACTGAGACCATGGCTCTCTCCCCACTCCATACGTGATCCAAGCAAACCCCCTGCCAGCAATCTCAACCCCAACAAAACCACAGCACCAGACGAAATGCCACAATGTGCTCCTCACCTGAGTCTGCTATTACAACTCCTTCACAATGGAACCATTTAAATGTAAAAGTGGCACAGGCGCCACACAGACCCTGAAATAACACCCTGAACTTCCGCACTCCGTATGTCCACGAGACGAGACTGCCGTTACCTCCATAAGCTCTGTATCTGAGCTTAACAAAAGTTAGTTTTAAACAAAAAATCTGAGCTCCTGATCGATCTGCGCAAACATCATAGCCGATTCACTTTCTATCACGATGCAGTGTGTCTTCCTGAAACATTGTGGCTTCCTGCAACACTTTAAACATTAAATAAAAAACTACAGCTTCTCATTAACCTGCAGCAATACTGCAGCTCGTTCATAATGTCTGTCCTGTCAGTTTCTCACTCCTCTCACAGCCATTTATCTTGCCTGCAACTCTGTTCAAGCTTTTATTTTTTTACATGATTTTTTAAATGAATTACAATAGCAGTATACTAAGTAAACAGAGCTACCATCTCCTACAACATTCTACTTAGAAACCGGGAACTATTTAACACACAGAGGATGGACATTACAGGAAAAAAAAATTAAAAAACAAGTTCTTCTCAAATAAAACCTTGTAAGTAATTATTTAAAAATTTCTACCCATTGTATAATCGCAATAAGCCACTCGGGGGTGTGGGTTATTGGGGATTCCTGGCTGGCAGGTTACCCACTCGGCTCGCCTGGTGGGCAAACCATGCCAGCTGTGGTAAATCCCCAATAACCACACCCTCGTGGGCTTATTGCTTAAATCCCAGGATCATCCTTGTTGCTCTGTGCTGGACCCCTCCTGTAATTTAACATCTTTCTTTAAGTATGAGCACCAGTACTGCATGCAGTACTCCAGGTGTGTCCTCACCAATAACCTGTTCAGAGGCAGAATCACCTCCCGCTCTGGAGTGCTTCCTCTTACAATACCCCCACAATCTTATTGGCTTAGCTGCTGCCTTCCAGCACTGTGCCAGAGTGTGTCATTGCCCTGTTTTACCACTCAAGATCTTTTCCTCCTCTGTAGTGGCTCTCTGTCCCTCCCAATTGTAGCTCCTTGGGTTCCTTGTTCCCAAAAGTTTACCATGGAATTCTGACCGTCAGTCTCCCGAACTCCATAAGCCCGAGTTTGGGAGACTGACTGACTTATGGAAGACCAAGAGGTCTTAATGCTATGCAGGGCAAGCCCCTGCACCCACAATGCAGGGTGCTCTGCCCCTGCATCTCCTATAACTAAAATAACCAACTCCGAGGGAGCAGACCTCAGAGTAGGTTAAAAAGTTATAGAGCAACAACAACATAAACAAAACCTTTTCCTCCGGGAACAAATCCTGGGTCGAGAGCACCATGCTAGTGAATCTGCTAGTGGCCTAGTCCACCACGCCATTTGAGCACCGGCCCAGCTTCTACATTCTCTCCTTCATTGTGGTGCTCGACTTGGGGTAGGTTACTGGTTCATCACTTCTGCTACCCTACCCCTGTCAGCACCGGCTTCCTTCTATTGGAGGGTGTGTGTGTGCGGACTGCTGAACTTGGGATCCTCAATATCGGGATTCGAATGTTGGTATTTGTAGTGATACCTTCCGGTGCATGACTTTGCGCTTCATAGCATTGAACCCCACTGCCATTTGTCAGACTAGTACTCAAGTTTAGCCAGATCATTCTGCAGCCCCTGCCACCCTACTGTGTCATCACCACTACTCCAATCTTAGTATCATATGCAAAAGTCTAATCTCATTCTTAATGCCATGCGAGATGTCGGTGATAAAAATGCCAAATAACACCAGGCCCAGTACCAAGCCCAGCAGTACCATGCTCATTACAACCCCTGGAGATGAGAATTCCCCTCCCACCACTACCCTCTGTTGTCTTCCTTGCAGCTAGTTCTTGATCTAATTCACCAACTTTGTCCTTGCTCCCTGGTATCCCAACTTGCTAATCAGCCTCCCATGTGGCACCAAATCAAGTGCCTTGCCGAAATCCAGATACAGGACATCCACCGCATGGCCATTGTAAAGTGCTGTAGTCACCCAGACATATTAATCAACCAGGTTGATCTGGCAGGATCTGCAGAGACAAAACCATGCTGCGTTCCAGTCTGGGGCCATTATCTTCTTAAAAGTACCAACCTCTCCTTAAAGATTGTCTCCATTAACTTCCCCACAATGGATGTTAGGCTTACTGTTCTATAGTTGCCCTGTTCATCCTTGGGTCCTCTGTTATGGAGGGGCACTACATGAGCCATCTTCCAATCTTGGGGTATGCACCCTGTTTCCAGAGAGGTATTGAACAAGTGTGCCAATGACTCTGCCAGGACCATCACCAATTCCTTCAGTATCCGGGAGTGCATGCCATCTGAGCCTGGCACTTTATCCACCTGCAGTACCCTTCAACCTTCTAGTACCTTGTCCGCTGAGATTTCCCCATCTATCACCCCTCCCCCCCATGCCTACCCTCCCTAACCTTGAGGCAGTGACCCATCATTTTCTTTATTAAATGAAGTATTCATTCAAGCGCTTCTGCCTGCTCTGCCCCTTTCTCTCCCCACCCCCTACCCTTCCTGATCCTTGCTATTTGATCATTGCAGATCCTTCTCTCCCTTACGTACCTGAAGTAGTCATTTTCCCATCCTTGATGCCCTGTGCTAGCCTAAGCTGTCTGGAAGCCTTGGCTATCCTGACTGCTCTAGTCAGTTCTCTTGATTTCTTCAGTGACTTCTCTCTATTGTCCCCCTCGACTGGATTGATTGAATCTGGTGCAGGCTGCCCATTTTGCCTTCACTTTTCCAACACCTGTCCACTTAACCAACTTGGTTTTTTGGATCTAGTCTTTTTGCTTTGTGTGTTGGTACAGGAGTTAGTGGCCTCCATGAGCCCTACGTTGTTAACTTCCCATTTCTGGTTGGCATCCATGTGTGGCTTGATCCTGGCTAAGTGCCCAGCTACAGTTTCCCCCCATCCTACCAAAGTCAGTTCACCTGACATCCAGCATCCTGGTCTCTCTTTCTAAAGCCTCCTTGCCCATGTTGAGTGAGAACCACACTGTATGGTGGTCACTCCCTGCCGGCAGATCCTCCACCTCAGCTCACTGACAAACTTCCCATTAGACAGGATTTAATCCAGAGTGTTGCCTGTTCCAGTTGGCTCATTTACCATCTGTACCAATAAGCTGTCCTGGAAAGCCTCAAGGAGGACCTGCTTCCCTGTGCTTGAGGTGGCTGTCGTGCTCCAGTCTACCCCTGGTAGATTGAAGTCCTCCATGATCATGGTGTCACCCTTCCTGCTGACCTTTCTTATCTGCTCTGCTAGACCTCTGTCAAAGTCCTCAGCCTGAGATAGTGTCCTATACACCACCACCATCCTAAGTATCCTGTTTCTTGAATCCTAGAATTGTATCTATAATGCCTCTGTTCTACCTCCACCCCTCCTCCCTGATACTCCTTATCCCTCCTCACATAAATCACCACCTCACCTCCTTTCCACTATCCCTGTGGTATAGCCTGCACCCTGGGATCACCAGGTCTCAGTCCTGGTATTGGGTGGCCCATGTTTCAGTGATGGCAGTTATGTCCACCTCCCTCTCTGCCATGAGAACCTGCAACTAGGCCATTTTGTTCCCTCCTTCCATTCAGGGGGACTACCCTCCAATATGTACTGTTCTCATCCTTCTCTTTCTGAACACTATTTTTAACAACACTGTATGAACACTTCCCTATTCTATTTCTGTTGGTATGGGGGTAAGATATCATGTTTGAACAGCGATGGGAATACTGTGAAGACCATTACAGCAACAAAACTGGCAGTTTGCTGTAATGGTCCCCAGTATTCCAACACTGCTCTCTCCAGGGATATCACCCCCTCCCCAAATCAACTCCTACTTGGAATTAGTTATCTGTAGTATAGAATGCAGGGCCAAGCCCCACTGAAAAAACACTTGCTTTCCCGGACGACACAATGCCAACTGTCAGCATTGTGCCATCGCTGTAATGCTATATGACACAATTCATATTGCTGCAGCATAGTGTAACCGGGGGGTAAGCCCCTTTGGCTCCCCGATCTGGAAATCTTGTTTGATTTCTGCCCATTTCCTTCCCCCCACACCAAGTCTGAATCCGCTCTGGTTGCTATGTATTCCTCCAGTCTCTGTTTTAGTACCCCAGAGCCCTCCCTGCTAAAATGTTACCTATTCTGGGCATATAGGGTGCTGCTATACCAGGTTCTACCCCAACCCTTCACCAGCCTGTACCCTTTAGTATGACACCAGGGCCCCAGCCAAGTATTAAACTAATCTATTCTCAGTTTCCTTGCAGCAGCATTTGCTCTGAGTACTGGGAATACTTCAAGAAAGCCACTGAGTTCTCTGTTTCCTCACACAACTTTCCCAGCTCCACGAACCTGTCCTGTACCTCCATGACCACGCTTCCTCAAGGTCATTCCTGCCAAGTGCACCACAATATGAGGTTTCTCCTTTCCTCTTGCTATATACTTAGAATAAACTGCCCCACCCTACCTGCTGTTATTCTTGGCATGGATTCCACACGTTTGACTATGTTGTTCTCCCTTACTTTCCCATCTTACCCTTTTTAATATTGAGGCTCACAGAACTAAGAACCCACCCCTTTCTCACATTTAGCCCCAGCCTCTTCCCATTTCCTGGCCCAGTTCTGAACCATTACTCCATCTTGCAAATGTTACAAGTAAAATCCACACTCATTCAAAATAAGCACCCAAAAAGGTTAGAGCTTCAAAGTTGTAGTCTTATTGCAGTAAAGGTGCTGAGGACAATACCCTATATCCTAGTGCTTCAGCCAACACAAGGCCTTCCTATGAGGCGGATCTACCAGATAGAAGACAACACTTCTCATGAGGTGCAAATTTAAAGTGACATACACCATATGTGTTAGCTTATTGTAAATATACAAAAAAGTGCAAAGAATATATACAAGTGCAAATCATACAACAACACATATGAGTATAAATCACCATTGGTATGTCAAAGAAAACTTTTGCATGACTGTGCTGAATCAGGTAATCTCTTCTTTTTATATTTAGTTTTATACTAGCTTTTCAGGCATTCGTATACAGTATTAGAGAGGTTATGTATAGTCTCCTAGAGACTGACAGATTGACACTCATAGGTAATTAAGACTCCAGTACCCCTCCCTCCTTGTGGTAACAGCAAGGTCTGAGAGACAGTCTACAAGAAGACCATGGTCAGAAGTAGCCACTGATGTCACAATTTTCTGTCTAATAGTTAAATTAGGAGATAAAAAACAAAAATCAATCCATGTAGATAGGAGTCCTTTAAAAAAGGTATGGGGGATTGGAAATATCAGGAAAAGCAAATGCATCAACAAGACCAGTCAATTGTAAAACATGATTAAGGTACTGTGAGTCACAATTAAACTTGGAGATCCGCGGGCCCCTATCTGCAAACAACCTACTCATGTTAAAGTCTCCACCAAAAAGTACATATTTATACATATAAAGATATGGCAAAATAAGTTTAAACAAGTCTATCCTAGCTGATTTAGTCTGAGGGGCATATACATTAATTAGATGAAAATCCATCTCCTGAAGTTGAACATCCAATAAAAGGGCCCTACCTGGCAAAATGTCCACAAGATGAAGAATTTTAACATTATGAGTAGAAAAACAAATCCCTACCCCACTACAAAGATCAGTCCCTCCTGACCAAAACTAGCTCCCCAAACCCAAGCATCCCTCCCAACCTTAATTTAATTTTGGGTCTGCAACCTGGTGTCCTGAAAAAAAACAATATCAAAACATAAATCAGAAAACAAAAAGAAAGTCGCTAGTCTCTTCTGCTCTGACAACACACAATTCATGTTGAGAGAGGCTATAGTTAAATCATAGTGGCTCAGTCTCAGAACGTATACCAAAAGGAGCTTCAAGGTACTTTTCTAGAGGAGGCCCTAACACCCATTCGCCACCTCCTTGTTCGGCTGGCAACAGTACCTTCCGGATCTTCAGTATCTGAGGGGGGCTTCAGCCTGTGGAGAGGCCTAAGATGCTGTATCTGAGTCCAAATCTTCCTCAGACATGCCCTCCCAAAGTGGATAAAAAGGATTATCATGAACAACCGCCTCCACAGAAATTCCAGGGTTGACCTTACTCTTTCTTCCCTTTGCACCCTTCTTTTTCTTAACTTCCTGAAAACCATCTCCCACAGGAGGAGGGGGCATGGGGGGCCATAGAATCAGAGGACTGAAGGGTTTCTTCAGGGATCAGGGTAACATCCCTACACCCAACCGAAGAGTCCATCACAACATCAGTAACCTAACTAACTACAGTTGGAACCACCAAATCTGAAGTGGTTTGAGGGAATGGAGAAAACCCCAGAAGCTAGAGGCTGATTTATATTTCTGAATATAAAAATCCTGAATAGTATAATCCACATCAGCAGTATTATGAGATGCCATGGGGAAAGTCAGAAAGAATGCCCTCTTCTTTACACAAGGTATACTTCAAAGGATTTGTACAATGAAAATTTGGTGGCCTAATTCTCCACATAGAATGCACTTAAGCATCTCACAGTTGGGGCTAATGCCTAGCAGACCCACATTTAAAACACCCACGGACTGTCCTGGATATAAGATGAAACCCTTATCCCACCCTATATATAGGCAATTTGGTAAGTGATGTAAATCAGCTCTTATACTGTAATTTGATTTTTATCTTCCAACCCCATTCCAAAACCCCTTCCCATCCAGGATAGGTTCAGGAGTACCTTGCACTTCACATTTTTATCCAGCCAATAGAGTATATCCTGAATATTGCACCTTAATTCCAAAAGAGAACAGTAATCACCCAAAAGGATTGTTTTGTTAAGGGAATGATTTGGAAAGGGTCCAAAGGGATTGGTCTTGAGATTCATATACCTGGCCCAAAACTTTTCTAACAAGTCCGGGTTTGAAAACTGTTGTCAAAAGTGGATTACCCTACTGCATGGATAAGAGCATAGACATCAGCTGGGGTAAAATGCAAGGACTGCTTTAATAAAACTTTCCCACAAAAAACGATCAGGAGGGTGCCTCCATACCCCCAAAATACCGAAACCACATGGCATTCTGTTATTTTGCAAGTTCCACAGGCTTTCTGAAAAGACTGGCAAAGGTCGGGAGGAATCATTCTTCTCACCCAGGGGAGGATCTGGCACAGAGTCCAAAGTAGGAACCTGCACAACAGGTGGCTGGGCCTCATCCACAGAGGAGCTTGGGGCCATGAGGAGATACAGTCAAAGGGAGAAAAAGCACAGTACCTGAGAGCCCCATCATCTCCGGTGCTTTAAATCAGTCACAACCATAGGTGAACCTCAACCTGGATCCACAGTGGCTTCTTGAGCAGCACCCTCCAGTATCGGAGCAACTGCAGCTGTCCACACACCGTCAGCGTCCTGCGACCAACCTGCCCCCTCTAGGGCTTGTTCCGGGGACCAAGCTTCTCCCACATCACCACAATATGACGTAGCCACCTGGGGAGGACCTGAATTACCATCCAATGAAGCCTTCTGTACAGAGGAAGAAATAAAAACTTTAGAAGCACCACCATTTACTTTACCAGGGGAATCTTCAACCAACCACTTGCATTTTTTTCATCCTCACAAAGCAATTTCTCTGCATTCAGCTGGGCCTCAACAGAAGACAATCAGCCTGCAAAATTTGCTGTTTTTCTTCAAGAGAAAGATTAAATACTTCCTTCTGGTCTGAAGACTGGGGACAGACAAAATCCTCAGGCTACATACCGGGTTCCAAAGTCACCGGCTGAGGTAAGACTTCAGAAGCAATTTTGGTGTCTACAGCACCAGACAAAGCATCCAAAACAGGTCCTATCCCCTGCTCCTCCTTACCTGAAATGAAGGACTCCATGCTAGCAAACAGTGGTTCCCCTACCGACAGAGTAGGGGAATTTCCCCGGTGTCCTGGCCAAATTTTCCTCATTCACTAAAAATGCCACCAACAGCTTAATCTGGTTCAAGGTCAGTTGGCATTCATCTGTATTCCCCTCCCCCGGGTCCTGCCTGAAAATAGGCAGGATTTGTCTAGTGCACTTACCCGTTCAACAAAAAAAAAAGTGTTCTCTATCATTCATTCCTGTGGTGGTCAGACAGAGACAAGCAGCAATGATAACAAGGAGGATAACTTTCATGTCTCTAGATCGAGGTTTCTGCAGCTGTTCAACATTTTCCCAGTGTGTTGCAGTCCATCACAAGTCAAGTTGTCAACAGATGATGTAAAAGCATGGCAGGGCATGCTTCTGGTTGTAGATGCCAAATGCAGTAACTGTGGGCACTGCCATGCATGGTGGAATCAAGACAATTTTCAATGCATGCTGAAGTTCTTGAAGATACCCTGCATTTCTAGGACCACATTTGATAACCATCAATGTGACATCCGGCTTCCAACAATACAATAGTTCTGGATGGAACATCCATGAGGTTTGATTGATCACTTTTCATTCATGGAAGGAGGACTAATGTTGGCCAGTGACGAGCACTGTGATAGTCCAGGTCACTGTGCAAAGGTTGGACCATATACCATGATGGAACAGCAGCTCGGAAGTTATATCGATTGAGTTAGTGCAGGTTAGTCATCTTCAGAAGTATCATCTTGATTGTTTAAATGGCTCATGTTACTGGTGCCTTTCCACCTAATTGTTTTACATATCATTCACTAGAGCAACCAAGTTAAAAACTCCACTTGGATGGAGCTGGAGGGCCTAAACGTGTGCTCCAGTTTTTAGTGACAGAATGCAAATTAAGGGTGGAGTGTCTAGTGATTGACAGGTACAAGCAAATTAACTCCTGACTGAGAGACAACCCTTTAATGTGTGGAGGAACTCATTACTATGACTTTTGGCACATTGCCAAAGGTACTGTATGATTTCTATTCACTTTTACTATGTCTTGATGAGATTGTGGTGATGGGATGTATTCTGTGAGACTCCTCAGTTTTGTCACCATGGTTTCAATTCTCATTTCTGTAGGACTGGTGAAAAAAGTGAATGCCCTGGGTAAACTGAAGAGCTGTGAATGAATCAATGCCTGGAAGCACACAATCAATAACAATGTGTACTGGGTGGCAACATCAACCCCAAATTGCAATCCTGACATGAGGGAGGCTAAATGGATGGCCATGCACAACCATATTCAAAACATCCATGAAGGCCATAGTAACCTTTTCTCAAGGTGCCAGCATAGACCCTTGACAGAACGAGAAAGAAAAAGAAATGGCTTATGCCCAGTGAGTACAATGTGTGTGTGGATGTTGCCATCATTTCCCAATGCACTTCACAGGCCCATGAGCATGTATGCGATCCGCATTGTTCTTCACATATCATCTGTCTTTACAATTCTACAATACATTACTGACGCAACACCCGGACACGCAGTCATTCACCAACAACCATCATGACATCATATGACTGATGTTCTTTAATGCAACAATATAATTTTGTAAGCTGCACTCATTTTCCTTTTCAGTTTATGGCCCTCGCCTTAATGGCCTGCTGGATCAGCACCATTACTCAAAAGTACTGTGTCTCAGTCCCTTTCTGGGCCACAATCTACACTAACACTTATTGGTACCATGATCCACCACTTACCTTGCCCAAGGTAAAGGGCACCTAGCTACCCCCACCTTGAAAACTAAGAAACTGACTCATGGGTGCATGCAACTGCACCACATTGTCATCATGGTTCATAACAGTTTTTAGTTACAGTTGTGTGACCACATCCTTGCCATGGTTCCTCAAGTGCACGTGGAGGAATGCACACACAGCAATCCTTGGCACCTTCCCTTTGAGCGTTTCCACCAGCTGCAATATCCTAGGGCATACACCCATAATCAGAGTTGCATCAATTGTGATTGGAACAGTACCCGGGTGAGGAGAGCAGATCATGGTCTCTCAATGCATCTCGAATGCCTTTACCACCAAAGCCCACTTCCAAGACCTGTTCATGAACATGGTATGACAGACCTTGTTTGACATCATCACGCTGTACATGGAGTCCACTTCAACAAAAATCACTGGCAATGGACGGGGCCATGATCTTGTGATGTTGTACGCATTTAACAAACCTAGTCAGTGCACTAGTGAAGTTAATGAATTGCACAACTGCATTACAGCTGTAAGTACTGTGTGCCTAGTTGCTAAATTATTGAAGCCACCTGTGTAATTATCTTTTTCCCTTTGTCCAATAAGGTGAGCTGGCCACTGAGAGACTGATGCCAATCCTTGTGAACCGTTGCCTACTTTCTGACCTGTGTAGGCTATCACAGACTTCTTCGGTGGAGGCTTACCATTCCACCATCCCGTGCTTTGCCCCAAAACATATGGCTTACTTCTTCCAAGGGATGAAGTGCCAGTGAGTACAACAACTTTATAATGAAAGTCACATGGTTTTATTGTTTGCAGTAGCCTCTTGCTGCAATACACAGTAAAGTGCTTTCAACTTCCATGGTCCTTGCCCTAGAGCATAGTCTAACTCACGGTTGGGTTGCTGTTTCTGGGAGTACAGAGTGGTAATGGTTTTCCTGGCATTGTTGATTTCAACCACAGGGCAAAGATGTGACAACATGGGAAAACACTGTAGGAGAATGTGTGCCTCCATTGTGAGTACTCACACTTTGTTCTGCAGTGTTCCCATGTGTGACTGTCACCACTGGTCATGTAATATGCTGTACAGTGTCTTTTCATGGGTACACTGTAATACTTCAGTCATGAGGAGGGATAACACAGAAGTCACAATCAGTGACATGGTGATCACTGGTCACATCACACTAAGATAATCAATATTGTCATGCATCACCACCATTCCCCACTGAATCATGGTACACCCAGTGAAAAGAAGCACCATGAAGTTCTGTGGTGGCACAAGTTGTGATGTTGATGCTGTCCATGGTGAATTTTTTCCAGTGGTCATACGGATATGGTAACCTTTCAACTGTCTGTACACTGTGGCATGGAGTGCAGGAAAGTGTAGTAATGGAAAACAATGGGCTCCAAGATGGCCATCAGCATGGTTTTGTATCAGGCAGATCCTGCCAGACAAACATAATCTAGTACTATGACTGTATTACCAGGGAACTGGACAGGGCCAATGCAGTGGACATCTTATATTTGGACTTCAACAAGGCCTTTGAATCGGTGCCACATGGGAAACTGGTGGGTTAACTGGAATACATTGGGGTGGGAACAAAATGCTAAACTGGATCACCAACTGGCTAAGGGGTATGCAGCAAAGGGTGGTGGTGTGTGGAGAACTATCATCAACAAGGGATGTCACGAGTGGAATGACCCAGCGTTCAGTACTGGGAACGGTGCTGTTTGGGATATTCATAGCCCATATATGAAACTGGATCCAGAGTAAGAACAGTCTGTTTGCAGACAATACTAAAATTGGTGCAGTGGTACATGACATAGAGGGGTGGAGGGAGCTGCAGGAAGACCTGACCAAAAGACAGGAATGGTCGGAGACATGGCAGTTGGGGTTCAATGGCAAAGAAGTGCAAGATACTACACTTTGGAGCAAGGAACCAGGGGAGTAAATATCAAGTTGGGAGGGGTACAGTTGGAAAGCTCAGTGGAGGAAAAGGATCTAAGGGTACTAATAACAGGGAGTATGACCCACTCAGCTCAGTGCAGGAAGGCGGCTGCTAAGTCACACAAGATACTGTGGTGCATAGCAAGGGGAATCTCCTCCAGCCACAGAGAAGTGATCCTACCTCTGTACAGGTCACTGGTCAGGCCACACCAGGAATACTGCTTGCATTATTCCAGGCCATTTCAGAAGAGGAACATCAGATTGCTAGAGGGAGTGCAGTGTAAGGCAACAAAAATGATACAAGAACTCGAGGGAAAATCATATGAGGAGAGGCTGGGATAGATGCAAGTGTATTCCCTGAAAGAGATGAGGGATGGGGGATATGATTGAAACCTTTAAGTACCTAAAGGAATTAACAGGATTAATACAGAAGGATTCTTCAAATTAGAAGGGTGAGGGACACGAGAGGGCATTGGACATTGAGGGGGGAGATTCAGGAGGGAAATCAGGAGACACTTTTTCATGGAAAGGGTGGTAGATAAGTGGACTCCTATACCCGGGAGGTGGTATCATGTATAAAGGTGATAGGATTTAAGAGGGTGGGACAGAGTGAGGGGGATGGTTATGAGGAGGGAAGGTGGGGTGGTTGCAAGTTGAGGGGCTAGCTGTCCAATCAAGGAGACTTGTCAGACTGTGAGGCCTGTTTCTGCTGGCATTTCATATGTTTCTGTACCATAACAATGCATGTGATACATGTAGCATCAGGTAAAGTATTATCTGAGACAGAGGCACAGCATGTCATTCATGGTACTCTAACTGTGGTACAGTGACAGACACTTATCAGTCGCACCTGAAAATAGGCACTTGGCTGTCTAGTGTGCTTATCTGGTTAACAAAAGCAAATAAATGCCAATGTCACAGTGTAGTCAGTTTGTACCTTCTCTGTAAATGTATCTGTAAAACACAGAACTTCTCTTGTCAACAAAAGAGGCACCACAGTACCATCACAGGTAGTCATGAGTAAGTGTCCCACCCCCGTGGCAAGGATCGCAGCACCCCCTCCGCACCTGCATAGTCTGTATCGTGTCACAGACGTACTTCCTAAAGAAAAAAAAAAGGAAATTGAATATGCAGAACTCTCACTATCTTAGTTAAATGCTATTTAGGGGATGAATGGCGGTGAACAAAAGTTCTGCAACCAGAAACAGAACCATGCTCCACGTGGTTATGCTGCCCAATCTGCCACTAACACAACCCTCCATGCCACAGGAGCAGCTTAGCCTGCTTCTTTATTTTACTCTGTTGTTCCTCAATTCCTGCAAAGGGTACAGTAGCAGTCTGTTATATCAGCTACCTTACCCCTGTTCTCCTGGTCTGGCTCACATGTTGGGACAGCAAAGCTGTCGTGCCCACGTATGTCGGTATACTCAACTCTGTCTCATGAGTGGTGGGATTCTGAGTTCCATTTTCACATAGGGATAGCAAACTAACTACACTTTCACAAACCTTCATTTTGGCAATCCAAGGCGCAATGCTCATTGACTTGAGCAAATATGCATAAGGTAAACCAAAGTGGCAATGGTTCATCACAGATTTGTAAGGGGCTTTGAACACTGTTCACAACAGACATAAGAGTTACTATACAGTGTCATCATAGTGAGATAGGAATCAGCCTGCAGACATAGGCAACAGGGTCCATCAAGTCTGCTTCAATGTGCACCTGGCCTGCGTTACAGTGCACTTAAACCTCTGTATCCTCCCACTTTGTCTGTATCAATATAAATCCTAGCTTTAAAATGTGGTTTTTGATGTAGATGTGCAACAGACAGGCTGTTAGTATTACCAGTAGGAGTATATTGTTGGTATTGTCACTCAGCCAACAATAGTTAAAGAGATCCACCAAGTTAAATTTATTTTGATTTGCACCTGCTAGCTCGGTGCCTTAATCCTCTCTGATGTTACTGCTGAGGATACTTTGTCCAATAATCCAAACATGAAGAAATGGCTTCACTCATAAATTTAGCCCCACGGGGTCTCAAGGATATCCCAATTTCTGGGGCCGCTCATGCTCTATCCCCACACTCAGTAAAGTTGTGACATGATGTTGGGATGTATCATAAGGGGGATCACCTCTAGGAGCAAGGAAGTGATTTTGCCATTGTACAATGGACTGGTTAGACCACACCTTGAGTACTGTGTGCAGTACTGGAGACCACACTTGAAGAGGGACATACAGCTCCTGGAGAGGGTACAGAGGAGGGCAACTAAGATGATACGAGGGCTAGGGGATTTGACGTATGAGGACAGACTTGAGGAGCTCTGCCTGTTTTCATTGGAGGAGAGAAGAGACAGGGGGGACATGATTGAGGTCTTCAAGTACCTCAAGGGAATAAATAGGGTAAACATGGAGGGGATCTTTAGACCTAAAGCAGGAAGTATTACTAGAGGCATTGTTTGAAGTTGAAGGAGGAAGGTGAGGGGGAAAGAGGAGGAGGTTTTTCACTGAGAGGGTGGTGGACCCTTGGAATGCACTGCCTGCGAGCTGGTTCAGAGATCCACAGTGGAGGGCTTCAAGAGAGGGTGGGACAGACACAGAAAGTGGATATATCAGATGATGGCCTGTCCCAGGGGGGTGGGGATGGATGATAGGGGTTTCTGGAATACAAGGGAGGGGAGGGCCTCGGCACCCAACTAGGGATCTGAGGTTCTAGCAGACTCGATAGACCGTAAGGCCTAATCTGCTGGCAAATAGTATGTTAGTACGAGAGCACTGGGATGAGCACCATTATATTCTATGTAGAGTACCTTTCAGAGAGTTTATTTATACTGTAATGGGCAGTTGGTGAAGAAGCATGGGCACCAGTCAACTAACAAGGCTCTTGTTAGTCGACCGCTGCTCACATTTCTTTACCAACTTCACATTACAATATAACAAAAAACTATCTGAAAGGTACTTCCCATACAATATAATGACACTCATCCCCATGCTCTTCCTAGCATCATGTCACAACTTTAGTGAGCATGGGAACATAGTGTGGGTGGCCCCAGAAACCAGGAAGTCCTTGGGACCTGATGTGGCTAAATGTATTAGTGATGCAATTTCTTCATTTTTGGATTATTGGACAAAATATTCTCAGCAGTAATGTCAGAGGGGTAAAGCACTGAGCTAGCAGGTGCTGATGCTGAGACTGGTAAATCTCTTTAAACAGCAATACTGGTCATTGTCCAGATAGTGACTGTGAGGACACATTGAAATGTTCCCGATCCTTGAAAGGATCCTCTGAAAGATATGACCAAAGAAGTACTTGCAGTTGACAGAATTCAAGGTTTGATAGTGCAACATTGTGCAACGTCAAGAAATGTGTACTTACTCAAAGATGCTGTGCAGAGCATTACCCCATTATACTGCTGGTGGTAGCAGTAATAGGCAGTCTGCAGCACATCAGGATCCAAAATGACATTTTGGAAGCCATGATTCACAATGATACAGAGAAGATCTCCATCTTCCCGCCTCCATGTCATTTGGTCAATTTCCTGGCAACAGATGCACTCTAATTTGTCTTCCATGATGGTACACTGTCTGCATGTGCACCTGCCATAGGAATGAAGAGAGTGTGAAGGAAAAATTACAACAGAAGATGACAGTAACTGCAACTTGTTTATACCTGTGATGCACTTGACTGTCTCTATCATAGCCCCTTGGTCTCATCTGTCCTCCAACAATTACATATTAAGCCCTTTTGGTCTGCCTCATACATTTTCTGTTGAAAACTGAAACATTTTTTCAGACTGCTGTGAAATGCAACCACACAGGTGATGTCATTGCTAAGGTGTGTACACTGGAACTAGATGTATTAGTCAAGGTGAGGCCTTAACATTGTTTACAACATAGTCATCACCACACCACACCTTATGGTTGTGATGACTCAAGCTATGTACCCCTGCATGCGAATGTCATCCCCTGCCACCTTTGTACTGTCTACAGATCCGTCTGCCATCAAAACTGATGATCCTCAGGTCACTTTCCTCTTTGGTGATAGTAAACAACCCCTCAATCCTGTAGCTAGCCAAAGTCTTCCCTGTACCCACTTCTTTGAATTGAACCACAGTTTACAGGCATCAGACTGACAGACAGCTACTTTGTAGCTTCCACAGGTCAGTGCTCATTCTCTGCACCCCTTCAGGTCTATCCACCCTGCTAAAGAGCAGGGTGACATCTAAAAACAGGCTGACCTTTCCCTCCATCCCTTCCTCTATGTCAGTAATGAAGACATTGCATGAGGCTAACACCAGGACTGATCTCTGAAGAAGAGCACCATTCAGTCACCTCTCCACAGATTGTAGCACTGCTATTAGCAGCCTCTGCATTTTATGTGTTACATAATTTCTGTCCCAGTTCACTACTTGGTATCCCATGCACAGACTTGCCATTTTGTGAAGCAGTCTATGATGTGGTACGATAACAAAAGCCTAAATGTAGGCAACGCATCACACACCCACCCACCCCCATGAATCCTACATAATTTCTCACACATAGAAACAAATCTTAAAGATCTGTGTGACACAGTCTTCCAGCTGTGAATGCATGCAGCCTTGTATCTTGCCCATCAATGGATCGTGAGTATAAAAATATTGTTTAATTGAGTAATGCCTCCATCTTCTTACCTACCAGGAATGTCTTGCTAAACAGGTTATCATTCAGTGACTAATCCCTGGTCCCACTACTGCGAATAAGTCATATATGTACCCAGTTCAAGTCTTCAGGAACCAACCCTGTGTTGAAAGAGTCAGTGAACATGGCTGACGGAGGCAGGTCAGGCAGTCAATATTCTGAGGACCTGCTGGGGCACCATATCAAAACTCCAAAACCCACCAAGGAACATCCTCAGCCATATCATGGCCTCCATGTTTGTTAGCTGCTTTTAGGACATTGTTGTACTTTACTGAAAGTTATAAATACAGAACATGGGAGAAGGATGAGAAATGGACAGCTGATTTTGTTTTTGTGGTGGATCCTCTGCTGTTGGACCACCATGTAGATGCACACTTTGACCCCCCCAAAACAGGTTCTGCTACAGTGGATGCTAAGTCCGGTGACATCAATGTCCTCTGGTTTATGCCATCTGTCCCAATAGCCTTGTTCACCTTCAGTACTGTGACCTCCTCAAGGTGGTTGCACCATGCTGAAACAACAACAGTGTCGTAGAAGTTTAGCATTGTGAGATTGCCAATGTTGACAGGTGAAATTTCAACCTTCAGACATGATGTGTTTTCTATCTGTGTTTGCACCATATGAAACACAACATGTGGCGGGCTGAACCACCAGCACCACTCCTTATTTAGATTGGTTCCTCACAGCATCAATCTGTAAACCTTTCAAGACTGTCACTGTGAGGGATTCCACAGTTGCACGGTCATTATGCAAATGGCGTACGCATCAAAGAATGTCACCTCTGTGACTGGGAATATGTGTACCACTCCCACTTTTCCTTAGTATCACTTTCCCAGCTTTGATACCTCACCCTCACCATCATCACTGAAGACTGAACACATGTATTGCTCAGTATTTATGCCATACTCAGGTCTCCCTCATAACACTCCACTGTATCCCCTGTGAGGCTTCTCCCCCACCCCCACACTCCCTTTGGCATCTTTTCATGATGCAGTGGTACTGTAAGTGTGAAGGCAGTTAGTGTGAACATTCTAGAGCTGGCTGACAACAGAAACATCTACAACCATTGACATGGTGAACAGATGATAAAATGAAGTGATGACAGCTAACAGCAGGAATGTGAAGTGAAGAGCAGTAAACTGCATTAGAAAAGGTCCCAGATGCAGCAGCAGCAGCTGCCAGTGATGCGATGTAGAGAAAGAAATGGTATAAACACACCAGACCAATATAAAGTAAATCATGTCTGTGGTGCCTCGCTGAAACCCATAAAAATCTGTGGCTGACCACCATCACAGGACCACCATAAAGTCATCAGTGTATCACTGCGCAAAAACCCTACACAAGTGATAGAAACCTGTAGAGATGTCATTGCTGTGGTTTTGAACAGCAACAAGACGTAGCCATGGACACCATTGCAAATAATGATACTCAAACAGACATAGGGTGATGTGGTTCTTTACTGCAGTGTAGCTCAAAGTTTCTACTGTATGTAATCAACATCAGATGGTGCTGAAGTGGTGATATTACATTCATGAAGGAGGGAATTGGAGAACCCCCCCCCAATACTTTGTTGGGTCAACAGAAAGAAAATTAACAAAATGATGTTAAGACATACAGCATGCTTTATAGATCAGAGAAGTAAATGGGTGGTGGGGGGAGACACAGCAGAAAGTATAATTATGGAAATATATACCTTGTGGTGGTGGTGGTGGTATGAGTGACAGAGATGCAACCACCACTAGAAAACAGTACTAATGAAAAGACATTGATGCATGGCCATAGGGCTGATGGTAATGTTATTCAACCACTGGAAGGCAGTAATAGAGTGAATCCTGGCTGTAGTTATCCATTTGGTTGAACATTACAGTTAGTCAAATGGCAGCTGCAACACCCATCACTGACAGTACCATTCTCAGGCTATGCATCACTGTCATGGTTACTGAACCAGCCATTGATCAATGCAGGCGCTGAAAGGACAGTCAGCAGGAACACATGATGGGGCTGATGCCAATGGCACTTTCAAAAGTAAGGACTGACCACAGAAACGAAAAAAAAAAACTTATATAAAGCATCGCTGGGTCACACTACATAGCAGTGTGTATACATACAGTAAGGTGACACAGGAGCATCAAACTGCATGAATGCAGCTTGGCAATGTGAATTGTGAATACAAGAGCAGCAAACAAATTAAAGAGAAGGGCATAGCAGTCACAGAAAACATGATTAAAACAGTATCTTGCCAATCATTATTTCCTATACGATGCTCACTGCCATGCCTTTCTCCAATGTCTTCACTGTTGCTGCTGTCACTATCGACAGCAGAGTCTGAGTTGACATCAGAGAGATATGGGGCATCCCGATATGGATCTAAAATGGTTGACTCTGTTGCAAAACATTAATCAGGTATCACTGCCAACATCGCCGGCCCCAATAGATACATCATCAGCCTCAAAAGACCGAGGTCTGATACACCGATTTCAGTTCCAGTGCTGGAACCTGATGCTCTAGCCATTGTACTCACTAGGGAAAATTATATTCTTTGCAAATGACTGGTCCCTGTGATGATGCTGAAGAGTGAGGGTCACAGGTCGCACTGTGCATGCAGATTACTGCATGGTTCAGCTCTTCCGTGATCGCAGGATTAAAAAGTTACATTTTAAACTTTTCGAGGATGTTTACTAACAAACGTAGGTTGCGACCTTGCACTGAGGACCAACTACAACACAAACATGAAACTAAGGTCTGTATCTTGGTGAATCTCTATAATAGAAGTGCTTCATCAATTTCATCTAATGGCATGAAGTTCTTAAGCCAGAAATCAGTCAGTGAAGGTGCAGCTACCTCAATGGAGGTGGCACACTCAAGTTCAAATAAACAAAACACTAGAAGGGGGGACGAGGAAGAAGTGCATGCACCAACAATGAGCTAAATAGAACTGACGGTTTGTCTGCAGGTGAAGATTCTAATTTGACAGTTTTGAATTTATCTAAAAGGACTTTAAATGAAACACAGATAAAAGTTTTAACTCATTTGCTTCTTGTGGATATTTTGGGTTGAACCTAGCAATGGATGGTTCCAATGCCATATGGCATCTATGGGAACAGATGTGTTACGCTATGGACTTTCCTTTGTACCTGTGCATAAGGTTGATGAGTCTGATATTTATAAAGATCTTTACAAACTGTTTAGAAAGATTAACTTTAAAAAGTATTTTACACATTATGTTTTTTTTTTCTGTACAAGAAGTAAATGATTTGGTTAATGAGTTAGTAGAGCACAGTTATGACAATGTTTTAGATGCCAGTTTATCTCCTCAGACAGAACAGATAGGCATTGAAAATAATCACATGGAGCTCAGGAACAAACTGATAGAAAATCAAATTTACCTCTTTTAGATCGGCTTGGGGAGGGGGAATTAAAGAATCTACTACAACAGTTAGATACCTCAGGTAATGTTTCCTCAAATGGGGGGCAGCCAGTTCAGTTCAATAAAATAAGAGTAGCCATACCTGAAATATCTTCAAATTCAGGAGTTTGGCACCTTTGGGGTTAAATGAAGAAATGGACTGAAAGCCCTTTCTACATGAATAAAGTCCTAGTGTGGCTACATGGGATCCCAGATCTGGAATCGACATTTTCAATATTCATGAATAGTTGTATTTAAAAAAAAAAAAAGAAATCTTAAAATATATGAATAGCTGATGATTTCTGCATTATGTAATTTGTGGAGGTACCTTGCTGTGCGGTGCTGTGCTCTCAGTTAGCATCATGCTGCTCACTTAAATATAACAATTAGGGGTACCCGAAATGCAATAAAATGTGAGTGGCACAAGAAGTAGAGCTGGCTGAGAATGTGACTCTGCATAAGCAAGTTCTCCCTTTATTAAGCACAAGCACTTTATTGGATGTAGTAATCACACTGGAATAAATTAATTAATGTACTACGCCTGGATGATGTATTATTTGAACATGTTACATGGGAATAGTCAGATCCCTGATGAAAAGTAGCTAGTCCTCGAACCACTGGGCTGGTACTATGGAGTTGTAAGGGTCAGCTTATTTGCTTGTTGCTATGGAAACATTTTTCAGTGTTTAGATGGTCACTCACTGTTGGAGGCTGGATAATTATCTACACTGTGATACACTGTGATATGTGACTTTTGCACTATGACTCTGTAAGTGATTTGTATCTTTTCCACTAGTAAAACTTTTTTTATCTTCCACATTGCTTGGAGTGCTGGATGGTATTTACCTTTTAGATACCATAAATGGTAGTCTATTGTAGTAAAAAAAGGTTACCCTTTTCTCTCCCAAAGCAGGAATTAAGTAACATGGGGGAAAAGGGAACAAGTGACCTACTTTAAATAAAACAACAGACAACACCTTCCCCAACATGAATCGGCAGTGTCTGTGAAAAAATAGTGAAGTAGTACTTAATGCTATACCCCCCCCCCACTACTTTACTCAGACAGCTACCCCTGGCACCCATACTGGGCACAGACTTTAATTAGAAATGATACCATTCCTAGTTTTGGGATTGTATACTAGGCTCATTCTTCTAGAGATAAAGGGGTGGGGGTGTACAAAAGCAATATTATCTATTTGGTATTTACAAAAACCAGGTCCTGGGGAGAGAACTTTTTGCTGGGGCTATGCTAGACCTATCTTCTGGAGGGGTACCCACTAACTCCACATAGGAAGCAATAACATAACTGTCCAGACCATAGTTGGGGTTCTAGAGTGTGACTTTATTCTAAAAGGTGTTCTTCAAAGCAAGGGTAGACCCCCAAGGTTTACACATCGTGGCAATAGGAACTTGCAGAACAACAAAATCAACTGTATCTGACAGAAAACTCTGTATTCCCACCACAGTAGGACAAAGGACTCTTGGACTTGTATCCCCTCATAATGGTGGACATAGGGCACTTTCACTTTGTAATCACACATGTCGTAGGACACAGAACATTGCTTCCAGTGGCACTGGCCACAACTGGACACACATTTTAACTAAGACTAACAACATTCTTCATAATCAGAGAAGAAACTGTAACGCACTTCAGGGGGTTAAATTCTCTTCAGACATTGGCCCCTTGTCTAAAGTAACCAGGACCCCTTACTGAATCTGTTAGTCCTGAACTGGTTATTCCAGATGGGGGTCTGCCCACCCTTTGCTCCCAAATCCATACTCAGCCATTCTTTCAGAATTACACCTTAAACATTTGGAAGCACACTTCAGAAATGCTTATGGAATGAAACTTGGCATCCAGCATTAGAATCACTACGGTGGTAGTGGAAAACTAAAGTCCTGAACAATGTGATATAATCATACCTCTGGATATCACACACTTCAGCCAACTTTAAATTAGAACAGTCTCACACTTCTAAATTCAAAGACAAATTGTGCCTTCCCTTTTGGCCAGAAAACACAACAGCACAGGTGCTTGCTTTTTTCAGGAAAAGTCAGATCCTACTCACTGTTAGACATTTCAAGCTGCTTCAAACACCCTGGCTCAAAAAGGGGATTGCCCCTTGAATCCATCCACTAGCAGTCTTTTTCACCCATCCAGGGATGAAAATCAGGAGAGCCTGCTGTAGACAATGGTTTCCACCACTTCTATTGGCAAACTGGAGAATTACCAGGACTAGGGTGAGAATGCAGGGCCCTCAACTCAGAGCCCTCAGCAGAGCAGTTCTGACTCCTCCAGCTTCAAACTGTTACTTCCAATTACTGACTCTCGTCTCAACATTCAAAACTCCCTTCTCACAGCTGACCAAGCCTTCTGCTGCTGTGAGAGTTCAAAATGAGCTCATCACTTCCATCTCAGCTGAAGCCAAGTAAACGGAAGAGTGAGCAGGTGAAAATCCCATTTAACTAGTTAATCACCAGCTGCCTCTCCCTACCTAGCACTGTCACTGAGGGGATTCTAGTAACCCCAGAGGACTGAGTGGTTACAATACAATTACAGTTTCTTGGGTGGGGGATGGGATGGGTATTAAACAACTGTATAATAACTGGGTAGGTAGGGGTAAGGTTAAGCTAAACTGAACTGAAAAACAACAGCACAGAACACCTCACAAAAAGGGCTACAGACCAGCTGTGTCTAGACAACTGAAGAATTGTGATGTGCTAGTACGTACTACTATAATTTTTTGTTATATAAGAGGGCAGAGGCAACAATATCAAATTAACAAACAAAAGCGCCAACGGCAATCTGGATGAGCCCAGCAATCGCTTGACAACTACTTTATTAATATGTAGTTTTTCATATTGCACAAATCAGGTAGTAAACAATGCTGTAACAGGGAAAGGGTAAGCAAATTAAACTGAAACAGAAACACCACAATGCAGAGGCAAACTCCAACAATAAAATACAGAGGAGCAATTCAACAAAGCAGTGCAACTCTATATGGACAAGTGGTCAACTGAAAGTACTTTCAATAGAAAAATATATAACTGTTGCTTTTCACAGTTTAAGTGACACAAGTTAATAGCAAACAGAACTGACCACAAACCAAAAAAAAAAATAAGGGATCAACACTGTGTGTTCAAAACTTTAGAATTCACAACTAAAAGCAAAAGATTGGCATAACACAGGGTAACGGGGCAAGAACTCTTGGAAGGCATAAGTAATAACTTTTCAGAGAAAGCGAAAAAAAATATTTGTCAAGATGTAAGAAAAATAATACAAATAAATAGAACATCAAAAAAATATAAAGACTTAAAAGAAATAACAGTAAATCACTCACAATTTGTGAGAAATCTCTATGTAACAGGTGAGAGAAACCAGCCTGCACTGCTTTTACTCATCTTCCCTCCCCCACTCAACTCCTTCACAGACACAGATAAAACTCAAAACTAATTAAACTACATATTAAGCAAAAATCCACAAAACTTGAAAATGTCCCCTAGCAACATTAGGAACAAACTGAATATTTTGGAGCAATTAGCTCTCAAAAAGAAGCCTGAAAGAGGTTTTAAAAGGGTTTATTAGCTGTGATGCACCACCATAGACTGTTCTCCAACTCAACAGGCAATAGACTGCTAGAAACAGCCTGCATGTGATACCTGACCTGTATACAGTACCCACAATGCACTGCTAATTTCACCTTTGGAGCATAATTTCACTGGTGAAATCAAAAGCTATACCGGCAACATTTTTGCCACAAGGTGAAATTTAAACGTGGATGGGTGAAATTGCTCTGTCAAACGATATTATGTGAAATTTTGCAATTACATGAAATCAAAATCCCAGGCAAAACCAAATTTAGCCAGGTCGAAAAATTTCGCAAGATTGAAAATGATATGTAATTTTCGCATTTCGCACAACACTACTCCAGATATTTCCCATGATGCTTTGTATTGTTAGGGTATATGTGATTATACATTTCTTTATAGAAGCAAGCCTAACAGAACTGATTTCAAGACATTTTATGAGAACTGGTTTTCAACATGTCTGTATGCCAATGGCTTGGTTGGTAGCACTGTCACCTTCGGGATAAAATGATCAGGTTGTTGTTAGTTCATGTGCTGCACAAAACACTTGAGATAGGATCCAGCACTGACAATACAATCCTGCAAAATGTTTGAGGTGCCCTCCTTTGGATGAGATGTTGAACTAACATCACTTCAGCCTGTTACTGGTATCTGTACTGGTGGAAGTTAAAGATCTCATGGAACTTTTTAAAACAATAAGGAATGATTCCCAGTGTCCTGATCACAGTTCCGTCTCTCAATAACATGGGTTCTAATTCAGTACTCATGTATGTGTGGTACAATATTAATGCACTTTATGGCTGCTGCATGTTTAAAGCAAACAGTGTCTCCATACATTGGCAGTAATCTCACTCATTAATTTGTAAAGTGCTTTGAGATAATGTTTATGGAAGGCGCCACATACAATCAATTCAATGTACTCTCTTTGAAAGCTAATGTACTTATAAACAAAGATAACAGAAAATATACAATAATGTTCTGAATGGTCTTAATGTAAGGGCCAGGAATTAATTTCCCCAGTTATCTTTACTGCCTAAGTAAATATAGATAAGAAGCTCATCCCATTCCATTCATCAGCTGTTAGAAAAATGAAATATTCTAACAATTCTACTGCAGGATTATCCTTGCACACTTATTGTGGAGTCAGGTTTCAAATTATCAAAAAGGGGAAGAGATGCTTAGAGAATACAGTAAAAATACTATAAACTTTTGTTTGCTTTGCATTTAACTTTTGAGATTCAAAGTCGTCTTTGATCATTATTGTTTATATTAGTGATAGTATAACTACACAATCCACTGGAAATGTAACAGGTATTGTGTATAGTGTCTGAATACAGTACATATCATTTTTTCTACACTATCTGTATTCTTAAATACTGTCTCAGAAATGTGTTTGCTCTTGACTTTTTAAGAATCAGCTTTGCATTACAAAGACAGTATGTGATGGCCAGCCTGGTGGCACTGAGGTTTGAGGTGCTGGACGTCACACTACACTGATGAACCGGGGTTGGTAGTGACCTCAGGTGTCAGAAGGTTGGCTGGGGGGTGAGGAGGATTTAGCATTCCAGGGACTGCTCTCCTCATCTGGGGAGGGTGGGTTGGTGGAACCACAGCTGTGCTGGCCCATGGTGGTGGCTGTGGGTCGGTGCATGTGGCTGTCCACAATGGGGAATGGCATGGACCATGTCGGGCATGCACTGTGCAGAAGCACACATGGCAGATTCATTGATGCCACTGCATACCAGTGCCAAGGAGCAGGGAAACAACAGAATCCTCTGGCATGCTTGAAAGTCAGCCCTGACAGCACTACCATGGATGCACCCAAGTTTGCTTCACCCAAGTCAAGTCACCAAGGTCTCCAAAGTGGTGCAGTAAGCACCCACTGTGATGTGACCTGTGAGGTCTAGGGAGTAAAGGGGGGTTGAGCTATGGCTGTGACTAGGGTGGTGGACCATATGGGCTGGCTGGAAGGGGGAACCATAAGTTAAAAAAAAAACAGCCTATGAGGTAGTAAAAAAAAAATACCAGAAAGAAATCAAGGGATAAAAAAAGACAATATATGAGCTGTCTTGTGAGTATAGCAGCAGCAGTATTGCACATGATGCAGTTGACCTGGGTTTGGTAATAAGCTCTTGTCATAAGAGGTCAGCCAGAGGTGGGGTGGGTGATTGGGTGAAGGAGTCTTGAGCATCGCAAGAAGATGCATTTCTCCTTTGGAAAGAGGAAGAGAGATGTACTCTGAATTACAACACTGCCACCTTTGTGACTATAGGTAGCATTGCAGTAGTGGACAGAGTGGGGCAAGGGCATCGGCCAGGCTCCCTGTGCATGCTAACATGCTCACACTTGGATTTCCTAGTCAGCCAATGTTCTAATAGAATAGGACTGAACATGAAAATAGACTTGGTGTGAGCAGGAGGATTTCAGTTGCCTTTGGGCTCTACATCCTATTAGAGGCAACCCTCTGTACACAGGGCTTTTCTGCCTCCATCCCCATACAGAGATAAGAGGTTTGAGTCTTACAAGGCCTTGCCTTGCCATAGGAGGTGAGTTTGTGGAGTTGAAAAGAGAGTGGTATGTGTTAAAGATGCATGGGATGGGGCTGAACTTGACACAGGAAAAGGGTCCACAGCAGCATGGGCACAAAACAGTAAATTGAAAAAGGCAATCTGTGCACACTAACCAGCACACATATATTTTAGAACAATGGCAATGATTTTGATTAGCATAATTTAAAGCAGCAGTGCAACAAAAATTTAGTTACAGTTAATAAAAATATTAACATATCTGTCAAATCACATTTGCTAGGCACCTCCAATGCTGTACACAATTATTTTTTTTTTCCAGTCCTAACCCATACCTGGTGTATAATGATATTTCTATGGCAGATGTGGTGGCCATCTTTTTTCCTTGAGTAAAAAATTCAATTGAAACATTTATAAAATACTCACATTTTGGTGGAAGTTGAAAATGTCACCACCAAATAAAACTGGAAAATGCCAGGAATATTTTAGACAGACTGTAAAAAAGGTAGGGGGCAACATTTTTGCCTAATTTCATTGCATTGCTACTTTAAAATAGCAAAAATTAAATACATTTCAGGAAAAAAATCTTCTTCAGCTTTTGACTAAATGTCCATCTCTTATACTGCTGTTTTGTTATAAATTGATCAAAAGTTGGTATGTGCTGGTTTATTGTTCTTCTCAAGCCCAAGCAAAACTGTTAAAGCAGTATCATGGATTTTGCAGGAATTTAAACTAATCAGTCACATCACCAGACATCAAAAGCAAAACTGAAACATGTTCCATTAATAGGGATTATAGCACACATGTTTGGGCTCTTATACATTCAGATTTTTACATAAAACAATAAAACATTCAAAATGATTTTCTGCAGTTTAGAGGAAATCTATTCAGGAACAATTCTGCAAATAGATCAGCAATTTTCTCTACCAGTCTCCCACATTCATCATTACAGAAGACATCTGAATTAAAACTGAATCTTAATGTCTCAAACTTCATCTCATCCTGCTTTTTCCTCCCTTGAATTCATAATCCCCTATTTATGAGATGGCACTTTCTTAGTGGAAATGACTATTGTCTCAAAAGCAGAGAACTATTACGTCAGTAGATAAGTACCTGTAGATAAGGTCTGAGACACAAAAGCATAGTTTTCATGCAAAAGAAAGTAAGCAATATGACATGGCTGGGTGTGCATTATGGTGCTATAATTACCGGGTAGCGCGTTTTCCCATAGGGAAACCCGGTTATAATTTGCCTTTATAACCAGCTCGGCTGGTTATAATGGCAAACACGCACCAGGTTTCCCTTGAACAGCCATCCCTCAGTTGCTGTTCTCCGACGTTCACGTTCCATGACGGAATCCCATGGCGCAGCACACTTCCTGGTCCCTCGTATTTGGGAAAGGAACTTTTTATTAAAAAAAAATAAAAAACTATTTTCCTCCAGTAAACCACTTAAAAATGGAAACAAATAAGTATTTTCCTGTCAGCCTGACACCACAGCTGAGTCCATGTCACAGACTGCCCCTGCCTCTCAAAGCCTGGAAGGACGCTGCAACCGCCGCTCGGCAGTAAGTTTATATTAAAACTAAAATCTAAGTGTCTACACATTTTTCAAATAAAATATCCTCTTCATTTTTTCTCCAATAAGTGCAGCCGTATAATTAGGAAGACTGTGGACCGCGCAAAATCAAGACTGGTTCACAGCTTCCTGAACACTAATGTTAGCTTATTTAATTTTTTATAATTGCTGAGGTGAAAAAGTGCACTCCTGCAATTATAAAAAATAAAATATGGGGTGGTGTGTGTAAAACTTGATTTTACGACGCTACTCGTCAGGATGCTTTTATAAACCCCTTGGCGCCTCGGGTTTATGTAGCATCCCACAACTCGGGTGTGTGTAAAATCTCATTAAACACACCACCCCATATATTATTCTCTATATAATCACACACCTCAGGTGTGTTGTTAGGCCTGACATGCAACTGTGTGCTGATGAATGCACCTGAGAAGTGCAATTATATCACCATAATGGCCACCAGATATTGACGAGGCTCACGAGACTGCCTGTTTTTCACACACTAGATGGTAACCCTCTTGAAGTGGTGTAATCCTTTAGATACCTTGGTGTTTGTCCCAGTAGCAAGCATGACTTCTCTGCCCACATCAGCGCCATCCATGCAAAACTATACCCAAAGTTGGGTGCACTGTACCATAACAAGGTCTACCTTCCCCTGCAAGTCCAGCATAAACTGATCACAAAAATAGTGCTCCTGATTTTACACTATGCCAGTGTGGTTTATGGTGCTGCCTCTACCACTTATCTAGCCACACTGTACACCCTCTGCAATGCCATTTGCCATTTTGCTACAAACTCACCTCCTTGTACTCACTATTGTTCCCTCTACTTCTCCCTTTCCATTATACCCTTACCATTAAGTTGCCAGCACCAGTACTTCTCTTTCATCTCAAAATATTCATTGGGTTCCTTTACCTCCTATCTCTCATCACTTCTCTTCCAGTTTCCTAGACTCCATGCTCTCTCTGCTCCAGGAACCAGAGAACCTTCTCCTCTCCTCATCCTTATTCCTGTGCTAGGCATTTTGCTTCCTTCTCTCTTCTCCCATTTTTCTGGAACCAGCTACACAGACACCAGAAGGTGTACACAGTGTTCACTACTGCATACAAAACTTTCTAGCATGGGGCATCATTTCTGTAAGCAGCCGTCATTTTATTTTGATTTCCCCATGGCTTTTCCTTACTGCACTGCTCTCCCTGGTCACTGATCTGTTGTTTACCTGTGGAGGTGAGGTCCACAGCTGGTGAGAAGCTCCACATTGCCAGCAGCTGATTGGCAGCTGTGATGGCTAAGAGACATGCCCAGGAGATGGACATATTGCCATTGATCCATGTGGATGGTTGCAAGGGGCAGAGGAACCAGGCATACAGCAGGCTTTCTAAATGAATATCCTCCTTTGAGGATTTTCCCTTGGCTTTCCTGGTCACAACAGTTTGGCAACCTGTTGCTTACAGTGATTCTTCTAGAGCAGGACAGCAGAGTAGCAGACTTTTGCAGTCAGAGGCATCAATATAGTACTGGGGGAAAAAACAAATGCATAGTCATGAAGCAAGTAGTCAGGCAGTTTAAGTAAAGCATCAGAACCATGACATCGGAACTGATTTGCTGAATACTGCACCAAATCCCGAATTTCCATAACAGCAGCTGGGGTTTGTGTTGTGGGTTCATGCAGTCACTTTTCTCTTACTGCTAGCACTGCATGGTTGGGCTTTTTGCATTTTGCTGGTTAGTTGTTTGGTGCCTTAAAAAAAAAGATGACTGCTGATTGCTGAGGAGAAGAAAAATGAGGGCCAGGAGACAGTCATCATAAAAGGAGAGGACATCACCTCGAAGAAAGATGGGGGAGTGCTGAAGGTAATTGAACTGGGCTGTAAATTAAAGGATTGAGAATCCATACATTTAAGCAGGCAGCCTTGTCATTTGTTTTTTTCTGATCCGTGATTTTCAGCTTGTGAGCAAACTCTTGCAAAACTGGGTTTAACAAATATAAGTCCTAGTATTGGAAGCATGCATCTTTGTTAATCTGAGAACTTTGTATGCTGTTATGTAAAGCAGTTGCATTTCCTGGGGGAAAGGAATAAGTTGGCACTTCATGACAGCAGAGTGAGAATGTGGCACATGCTTGGGGGCAAGGAGAAGGAGCCTTTTGGGATGAGGCAGCGAGGCAGCCCTTTTGGGGAACGGGAAATAAGGTGGCATCCTCAGGGGTGGCAATAAGATGAATGTAGTTGGGGAGGTAAATAAGATTACCTGTGGGTGGTGGTCATTGGAGATGTGTGCACGTCAGTGTGGTATAGACTCAATCTGTAATCTCAACAGAGCCACTTATACTCCATGTGAGCAAGTGACTCACTTAACCTAGCACTAGTGGGGTGCTGGGGTGCAAAGGGATTGGTATCTCCAACAGGAGGAGGGATGTCGTGTTGCCACCATATCATTTGCTGGTGAGACCCCACCTAGAGTAATGTATCCAGTTCTGGAGGCTGCACCTCAGAAAGGACATAAACAGGGTGGTGGCAGCTCAGAGGTCAACTAAATGGTGCAGGGGTTTCACCAAAATCCCTAAGAGGAGAAGCTGAGGGATCTATACATGTACAGCCTGGAAGACAGAAGAGTGCGAGGTGACACAGAGACTTGCAAATAGCTCATGGGGTGAACAGTGTGCAGGAGGGGAGTCTTAAATGAGAAAGAGTGCCAAGACTAGGAGCATGCAATGAAATGGGGGGTGGTAAGAGTGGTGTGAGGAAGCACTACCTCTCTTAAAAGGGTGGTATATGCCTGGAGCAGAGTGCCAACTGAGGTGGAGGAGTTGAAAATGGGGGTCTTCAAGCATGAGTGCAATAGCCATAGGGGAATATTAGTAAACAGGCAGGGAAAACTCAGGAGGGAGTGTCTGTGGAGGTGGACTAGACAGGGAACATATGGACAGACTGGGTGGGCCAAATACCTTGCCTTGTGTCTAAGCTAGATGGTTTACAGCAGCGCTCCAGTTCCTGCAGTGTGTTTCCTAATTCTATTATGCTGGGTGAACCAAGTGGTCCTTGGCTGCTGACAAATTCTGTTTCAATGTTTTTAACATGTTGGTGCTCTGATCCACCCAGTTGTAATACAGGTAAAAGCAAGACCCTACTGGAATAAGATGCTGCAGCTCACCTGGGCCAGCTACCGCTTATGACATCAATGAACTGAGTTGAAGAACAAACTCGGTGTGTCAGAGGCTTGACTGGGTGGGGGGGAAGAGAAAGGGAGAAGGATTGAGAATCCAAGGGACTGCTTTCCTCTAGGGGTGAGGGCACACAGAGCCCCTGACACCTGCTGGAGGAATAATGCAGCCAGGACTATCAAGGTGTATCTATTGGAATTATTGGCTTAATGCATAGTTGACTAAAATGGGGGTGGACCTGCTGTTTGTGTGGCATGGCACTGCATGTTTTAGTTTATGTTTACTTAAAGGGGGGGCACCGTGCCGTCAGTTCTGAGTACAAGTTTAAGATTCCTAGCTACACCCTGATCAGCTGACATCTTCCTTCCATTGCTCCACCTCCTCAGGCTCCAGCATAAAGTATCAGCTGAAACTCCTCTCACACACTGCTTGCACCTGTTTTCCATAGGAGGCTTTTCCTGTTTTTATGTAGTTGTACAGAGTTTAGGCTCCTCGCTTTTTGACTCTTTTATGTGCCTGGTGCACCATACTGTATCTTAATGGTACTGCATTAAATGTCTTATCTGGCACTAGTATTTTGGGAGACATTTGTCCAGAAGCTGCAATTTAATTTTGCTCCTAGTATGTACCTGTGACGTTTTTACTCCAGTGTAATTTATGAGTACACTTTCTGATGTATGATCACATGTTTTGTATTACACGTTTTCTGTTTTTCCTTCCCAAAGGTTACACCTGCAAATGAGCCTCCATAAATAAGTAAATAATAAATAAATACATACATGCATACATAAATAAATAAATAGTGCTCTACCCTGGAGTGCATTATTGTCCTTATAAAGTGGCATTTAAATATTTGACTTAAAATGAATAAACATAAGAAGAAATTATTTTAAAAATAAATATAGAAAAGGAGCTTTAATTGAAATGTGCTTCCATTTTAGCTCAGAAGACAGAAAATAGTCCATATGAACATATAAAAATGCCAGCAGATACAGGCCATATGGACTATCGAGTCTGCTCGAGTGCGCAGCTCCCAGTTGAATCTACCACAGATGCCCCTCCAACCTTTTGCCCATCGATCTGATTTATCGACCCCTTCTGCTGACTCCCCCCTCCCTAGTTTCCCCCAGTTTTGACCTTACCATTGATCCTGTTTCACCTCCTCTTAAAACTGCCCATAGATGTCAATGATATCACATCCGTTGGCTGTGTGTTCCACCTCGCTACCACCCTTTCCATGAAGCTGTGCCTCCTCAATTCCCTCCTGAACCTTTTACCCTCCAGTTTCAGACTGTGCCCCTCCCCTTTTAATCTAAACATGCCATTAGTACTGACATTATTCATGCCGTTTAAGTATTTAAAGGTCTCGGTCATATCCCCTCTCTCCCTTCTACCTTCCAAGGACTATATGTTAAGCACCCCAGTCTTTCTTCATATAGTTTGTCCTCCAGCCAAAGGATCATCTTTGTCACCCTGTGCTGAAACCCATCCAGTAGTTTGATGTCCTTCTTTAAATAAGGCCACCAGAACTGCACACAGTACTACAAGTAAGATCTCACCAGTGACCTGTACAGTGGCAAAATTACTTCCGGTCTCCTAGAGGTGATTCCCCTGGCAATGCACCCCAGCATCTTATTAGCCTTGGCTGTTGCCTTCCTACACTGTGCTGAGTGATTCATATCCCCTGTAACTAATAACCCCCAGATTATTTTACTCCAGTTAAGTGGATAACTGCACTCCCCCCCAGCTAGTAGTAATTACCAGGTCACTTCTTATGGTTGAACCCCAGCTGCCATGTGTGAGCAGCACTCAAGTCCTGTCAAATCCTCTTGGTGTACCTTCCCTTCTTCCACACTATCCACCTCTGCCCTGATCTTTGTGTTGTCTTCAAAAAGGCTGATCTTACTCCTAATCCTATCAAATATGTCAACAATGAAGATGTTAAATAGCACCAGTCCTAGTACTGAGCCTTGTGGGACCCCACTGGATACAGCTCTGGAAGTCAAGAGTTCTCCCCCTAAAACTACCCTCTGTTGTCTGTCCTGCAGTCAGCTCCTAACCCATCCAATCAGTTTCTCCCCTGGTCCCAGATTTCTCTGCTTACTAGTAAACCTTCTATATGACACCACATCAAAGGCATTGCTGAAGTCCAGATAAAGGACAGCCACCACATGGCCCCTATTGAGTGCCCTTGTCACCCAGTCAAAAATGTCAACCAGGTTTGTCTGGCAGGATCTGCTCGAGACAAACCCATGTTGCCTATCATCCTGCAGACCATTCTCCTGCAGAAAGATCGCCAACCTCTCTTTAAGAATAGTCTCATTAGCTTCCCCACAATGGAGTTAAGGTGACTGGTCTGTAGTTACCTGGTTCATCCTTGGGCCGAGTCTTATGAAGGGGCACTACATATGCCATCCTCTAGTCCTAAGGCATGCACCCAGTCCCAAGGAGGTGTTGAACAAGTTTGCAAGAGGTCCTGCCAGGATCTCAGCAAACTCTTTGAGGACCCTTAGATGCACACAATCTGTCCCTGGTGCCTTATCCACCTGCAGGGACTTGAGGGTCTCCAACACTCTGCTCACTGGGATCTCTCCATCCATTGCTCCTGCTCCTCCTGTGCCCGCCACACCTTTACCCTGGGGCATAGGCTAATCCTTCTCCCTGGTAAAGTACTCATTACTAACAGCTATAGTCCCATACATGTAGAACTGCCAACAAAGAAAATGTTGGTTCAGTTAGAGAGCCAAGAGTCTTTTTGTAGTCCTCCAGGTCCAGTGAGGTCTTTGTTAACTTATTCATATTTGTTCAATAAACAAAGCCCTACATCTAGCCATCTCCTCCTCTGTCTTGTCACTCATAGATTATGGGACTATTATCTATGGTGCTGCCGACAACACCCCTCTCAACAACATTAGGTTTCCCTGAATACAGCCTGCAGGCTGGCCACAGGATCTAACTGGCTCAGGCACATCTGTGTGCTCTATGCCAGTACAAACTGGCTAAACTCTGATGACTGCCTGAAGTACCAGGCCTGTCTTCTTGCCAAGAGAATCACAGTCGTCCTCACGATCACTGCCCTTGTGGATCTGCTCCCCCCACCTAACAGCACCAGACGCACATGTCACACTGAGAAAATGCCCTACTAGGTTCCCCTCTGTGAAACCTCCATGGGTCAAAGAACTTTCGGGTATCATGCTCCCTGGTGGCTGAATTCACTTCTCAAGTCAATCCTCTCAGCCCCTACCCTGGGACTATTCAAATCCCTTCTCCATAGCCACATCTCGCAGGACTCAACCTGTGACTGTACCTGACCTATCCAAGACCAAAACTGTGCCATGACAATGGACCCTCTTGGTCCTGCCTCCAGAGTGCTTGTCCCTGGCCTCTGTCTGACCCAGGCATCAGACTAGCTGTCACTCACTGATCTGCGCTGCTTGCACATTCCAGTCGTAAATACCTATCTACAACTGCTGTATTGTATGTTCACCTCTATAGATAGTGTACAATGTATTTTGCCTCTGTACTGCATTGTCTCTGACTGTTGTAAATATCCTGTACCACATCCGCCTGTACAATACTCTGTATCAATTGTAAGGTGAGATATTACCCACACCGCTGTTTGCACTGTGATATCTGACATGGTACACTTTTGTATTGTCTTCTCTGATGTGGAGCCCTTGTAAAGGAGTCTCTGACTCAAAGGTATTAATTCCGATATTTTTCAATAAATAAATAAAATTGAATCAATTGTCCTTTTGGAAAGTATTTCTGGATGTCTTCATTTTCTTCATTCATTGCCTGTGCTGATGAGTGCCATGACTGGTTTCTCTTGTTGGTACAGTTAGACAGTCCCCCTCCCCAATCCTATTCCCATCCTATTACTCCCTATATAGAGCACCTGCAGCCCAGTTCCATATCTCAGGACATCAAAGAGCTATTTTTCAAGGTGGGCCTGCAGCACTGGGATGGCCACTCAGCTCATACATGGAAGGTAAAATTCAAGTACTGTATTTAACTTTGGGAAAAAATGTCTCAAAACCAGTTTTGCTTAGTTAATCCAGAAGGCAATTCCCAGAATGAGTTGCCTAATCAACATGTAAAATGGTGTTAGCAGCTCTTTAATGTTTTGTTAGCTGTGTGTGAGGTGAGGCCAGAGCTGTTACTGCAGACATATTCCCTTAGAAATTTAAACAATAGCAGTAGTTATCTCTTTTTCTGAGGAAAAGAAAAGTGTGTGGGGTTGTGGCAAGAATCAAGTTTTAAAGACGCAGACCTGTAACGCTGAATCAAGCCGAAGCTTTGAGATCTGAATGCTGAACATGAGAGAAGGAGAGTGGAATGGGGATAGAGTGCTGCTGAACAACTCTGTTACTGAAGCAGGCGAAGAGAGCAGAGTGCCATGGAAAGAAAACCATCTTTCCACTGTTTATGGAAGTCAGTTGTTCAGTGCGTTACTTAGCAACACAGTGCTAAGCAAACTTGTAACATCGTGAGTTTTAACTGCCAGCTTTCTACTGTTTCAGGAATCCTTGGTTCTGGAAGTGAGCACAGAGCAAGAAAATAGTTCCACAGCAGAAGGGAGGGGGAGAGAAAAAGAAGCAGCACTGTGGAATTAAAGGACCACATGTGCTTCAGCTCTATTGTGCAAGGACACACTCAAGGTACTCTGTCATGTGCTTCCACAGTCCCTTCTTCTATTATGTAATAGCAATACGTCTCCATGGCTCTGGCCATGCAGCCTTAAAAATAATATAATTTCATACGTATAGCTGAAACTTAAATAAATACAATTGAAAACTTAGATACTGCTGCAGAGCAGAAAAGAATATTAAGCTTTAGAGAACTTTTTTCTAACTGCACAGTAAAAAGAGATTCCAGCCGTATTGGTCCTTGCAAAACAAGAGAAGATGGAAGGTTTGATACATTTTATTGGACCAACAAGTGTCTTGTACAAAGATGGAATTATACGGAAGCTTTTGGGGCCACACAGGTCCCTTCTAAAGGTGAATAGCAAAACTGAGCAACATAAGCAGTATTTACATCCACTGTGGAGCAATTAAAAATCAAGAAGTGAAGTAGGAAGGTGATAAAGTGGACTAGAGATGAAAATCTAAGATGCAAAGTAAAAACATGAGAAGAAATGGGAAGGGGGGCTAAGTAGGAACAGGTCAGTAAGAGATGACAGGAAGCTCAAGAGAAGACAAAAGCACGCAGATAGGATCTGCGATCAGAGGCTGGCTATAAGGGTACAATAGACAGGAAACAGAGAAACATAAAAACATAGACTTTGATGGCAGATAAGGACCGCTTGGCCCACCTAGTCTGCCCATTTCCCTACCTACAGGATAAGCTGCAAATCCTAGTTAACCAACAGCTTATTTCTTCCTTCCCCCCACAAAAATTGCCTTATGTCTGTCCCATGCATTCTTGAATTCTCCCACAGTTTTAGACCCCACAACCTCTTCAGGAAGGCTGTTCCATGCATTCACCACCCTCTTTGTGAAAAAATACTTCCTCATGTTGCCCCTGAACTGCCTCCCTCTATCTTCAAATTGTGTCCCCTTGTTCTTGCACACTTCTTTTTCTGAAAGATGCTACCCTCTTGAACTTTGTTGATTCCACTGAGGTACTTAAATGTTTCTATCATGTCCCCTCTCTCCCTCCTTTCCTCAAGGGTATACATATTAAGCTCATTTAGTCTCTCCTGGTATGGCTTCTCTTGCAGACCCTGCATCATTTTAGTTGCCCTCCTCTGGACTGCCTCTATCCTGTCTATGTCCTTGCGGAGATGAGGTCTCCAGAACTGAATGCAGTACTACAGATGGTGTCTCACCAACTGTCTGTACAGAGGGATAACAACTTCCTGTTTTCTAGGGTGATGCATCCTAGTATCCCCCAGCCCTCCCTACTGCCTTCTCACATTGATTGCTAACCTTAAGGTCATCTGATATGATTACCTCCAGGTCCCTTCCATTTTGTTATTGTTACTACTCTCCCCACTGTGTAATCTTCCCTGGGTTTTCGTTTCCCAGGTGCATTATTTTGCACTTCTTTGCATTGAATCCAAGCTGCCATACTTTTGACCATTCCTCCAACCTTGCCAAGTCCCTTCTCATCTTTTCCATGCCTCCTTGTGTATCAACCCTGTTGCAGATCTTTGTGTCATCTGCAAAGAGGCATACTTTTCCTTCCAGTCCCTCTGCAATGTCACTTATAAAGACATTAAAAAGGACTGGACCCAGTACTCTTTCTTCAGACTGGACTCCATTTATAAATTACCTTCTGTGTCTTGTTGTCCAGCCAATGTTTTACCCAGGGTACCACCCTGAGACCCACTCCCAGGCTGGTTAATTTGACTATTAACTCATTGCCTCCACCAGAGCTCTCTGAAGTTGCACCAGTTGTCTCCTGTATACTTTTAATAGTAAATCCTAGGCCTTTCTAAGCAAAATCAAGCTAAATTCAGCATGCCACAAACAAATCCTAATAGCTCAAGAATCATAAGTGCTAGACACAAAGTATGAGTGGCAAAGTTATTCAGCACAAAATTACCTTTCCAGTGGTGGTATGCAAAGAATAATATGTAATTTTGTTTTTTTCCTATGCTGGTTGAAACAGCAAAAACATTTTTTTTACTAAAACAGGCAACATAACCCATACACACCATACCATAAACAAATACAAATAACTCCTAAAGTATACATGATATACACAGAATATCAGTGGCAAAGTTGTTCAGCACAAACTTACCTTTCCAATGGTGCTATGCAGTTAAATATATATAGTATTCTGTTACATTATATATTAAAATATATAACTTCCAGACATTGCAAGGGCACACAGGAAGTCAATAGCTGACTTCTGTAGGTGGCCTCAGGACACACCAGTTGGCTAGGAGACAATGAGTTAATCGTTTGTGTGGGACTGTGTCAAATGCCTTGCCAAAGTCTAGTTAGGCCATGTCCACAGTCCCTCCCTGGTCTACTACTTTGGTCACCCAGTCAAATAAATCAATTAGATTCGTCTGACATGACCTTCCCACTGTGAACCCATGCTGCCTTGGGTCCTGTGCCCCACTGGTCTCTAGATACTCAACAATTCTTTCCTTCAGAAGTGATTCCATCATTTTCCCTACCACAGAGGTCAAATTATCAGGTCTGTAGTTTCCTGCCTCTGTCTTGGTCCCACTTTTGTGAAGGGGAATCACATCCACCTTCCACCATTCCTCAGGTACCACACCATCATCCCATGATTTGTTAAAAATGGTAGTCAGTGGCTTGACTATTTCTACCCTTAATTCTTTTAGAATTCTTGGGTGAATTCCATCAAGTCCCATTGCTTTGTCCATCTTCAGTTATAAGAGTTCTTTCAGAACCCTTTCTTCTGTGAAAGGACTGGGATTAACCTACCTATCCAGAGTGCTTCTGTTAATTGGATTAGGTACTTCCCCCTCCCCTCTTTTGTGAATACCAAGAAGAAATATTTGTTCAGTATCCCTGCTGTTTCACTGTCCCTCTCTGCCCACCCACCGTCCATTCTATTCAGCCTCCCTATCCCTCCCTTTGTCTTTCTATACTCCCTGATATACCTATAAAAGGTTTTATCCCCCTTCTTAACTGAGTTGGGTATCTTTTCCTCAGTTTGGGCCTTTGCTATTCTGACTTCCCTCCCTGCTTCCTTCTGCCTTAACTGGTACAGCCTCTGTCCTGCTCCTTCTGTGTTTCCTTATACTTCCTGAATGCTATCTTTTTCTCATTGACCTTCCCCGCCACCTCTTTTGAGAACCATAGTGGCTTTTTCTTTCATTTTAATTTATTTGCTTCACACAAAGGCTTGTTGCCTCTGTGATGACAGTTTTGATGTTTCCCCATTGTTGCTCTACCCCTCCTTCTAGTCTGTTTGCTAGTGCTTTTTTAAGACACTCTCCCATCTTGCCAAAGTCAGCCCTCCTGAAGTCCAGTACCATCACTTTTGTATGGCTTGACTCTGTAGCTGAGTTTATCATGAACCACACTGTTTGGTGGTCACTTGCTCCCAGATGGCAACTCACTTCTAGATCTGAGATCCTCTAACTGTCCCCATTTGAGAGTGTGAGGTCTAAGATTGCTCCCTCATGAGTGGGTTCCAAAACTAGCTGTCTGAGGCATGCCACCTGTAGGGCATCAAGAATGGCCCTGCTCTTGGATGTGCTCCAGTTAACATCTGGCATATTCAGGTCTCCCATCAACAGTATCTCCCCTTTCTCTGCCATCCTAAGAATGCCTTTTATCATATCCTTGTCCATTCCCTCCCCCTGATACGGGGGTCTGTATACAACCCCTGTACAGATTGTGGTGCCATTTCTAGTCTCTAAGGTGACCCACAGTGCCTCCTCTCCTCCCTGTTTACTCCTTTCTTCAGTTGCTTTTATCCCTTCCCTTACATAGAGAGCTACTCCTCCCCATCTTCTCCCCTCCCTGTCTCCCCTGTAGGTTGTGTACCCTGGTATGTTAACATCCCAGTCATGGTTCTCTGTGTACCACGTTTTTATGACTGTTCGATATCCAGGCATCCCTCTTCCATTAAGGCCACCAGTTCGGGGAGCTTGTTGCCCAGACTATGGGCATTGGTACTCATTACCCTCCATTTCTTGATGGCCTTACCCCTTTTTGCCCCATCCCTGCCCTTATTGCCTTTGTCACTTTCTCCATTTACCCCACCCTTCTCCCTATTGACATCTCTATCTTGGTGTTTACCTCACTTACTTCCCTGATGTTTTTGGGGGCTAGGATTTCCCTGCTCCTTTCCAGTGCCTCCCCCCTTGACTAGTTTAAATGCTTTCCAATGAAGCATTAACACTTATCATCTAGGATCCTGGTTCCCTTCCTGGACAGATGCAGACCATCACACCAGTATAGGCCTGCATCACTCCAGGTGGACCCCCAGTCCCCAGTGAAGCCAAATCACTGAGCTCTGCACCAGTTTTTCAACCACTGATTGAATCCCATGGTATGGAGCACCCTAGCCTCACCTACGCCTATGAGATGCCTAAGAGATGCAAGGAAATCAAGAGATTAGAAGAACCAAAAGAACAAGGCCATCTGTTTATCTAGGCCTTTGTTCTTTTGTTTCTCTTAATTTCTTGATTTCCTTGCATCTCTTAGGCATCTCCTGTCTATTCTACCCTTACAGCCAACCTCTGATCTCAGGTCCTATCTGCATGCTTTTGTCTTCCCTTTAGCTTCCTTTCATCTCTTACTGACCTGTTCCTACTTAGCCCCTTCCCCATTTCTTCTCATGTATTCACCTTAAGAAGGGACCTGTCACCCCGAAAGCTTGTATATAATTCCATCTTTGTCCAAGACACTTGTTGGTCCAATAAAAGGTATCAAACCTTCCATTTTCTTCTAACTGCACTGTAATTGGTCCTTGACATTGTGTACTTCTCAGTATGTGTTGTACTAATTTCAGTGTGTCCTACACACATTTCATTATGTGACATCCTTATTTCAGAATGCACCTTATCTTTTTTTTTATGCTATAATGGGCAGACTAGGTGGGCGAAGCGGTCCTTATCTGCCATCAAAGTCTATGTTTCTATACTCATTTTATTATATGTTATACTCCTTTTGTTATGTGTTACACTAAGTTTAATGTGTGTTATACAAATGTTAGTTAGTGCTGTGCAGAATGCAGAACTCCGCTGGCTAAATTAGCATAGACTGGCCATTCTGCTGGTGGAATTTCAGCCAGAATTTCTTTGTTTCTTCTGCAGAATTCCACCAGCTGTGATCCATGGAATAATATTCAGTGGAACAGCATTTTCCACAGAAAATCATTCTGCAAACATTTTCTCAGAAAATATTGAGATCTGCAGAATATTATTCCATGGGACATTATTTTTTTCCACAGAAAATCATTCTGCAACCATTTTCTCCTGTTTCCACCATTCCATTTCTGGTGAAATTTGGAGGAATTTCAAAAATTCTTCAAAATTTAATTCCATCAGAATCTGAAAATTCCACACAGCACTAATGTTAGTGCATGTTGAATCAATTTTGGTATATGTTCTCATTTCAGTATGTGTATCACTCATTTCAGTATATCTTACACATCGTGTATTATACCAGTTTTGACATGTGTTATACTTATTTTGTTGGTGTCATACTTATATCATAATGTGTATTCATTGCGACATGTATCATACTCCTATCTAGTGATAGGTGAAGTCAGCAAAATTCACTACGTAGAGAATTTCACAAATTGTACTCAGTTTGCAGAGTACAATTCACAAAATTCACCATTTCGTGTAGCGTGAATCAAAGGTGAAAGTGTGGAATTTCGCATGTGAAATTCCACACTTTTGCCCCCACCCCAATAACCCCATAAAAATCCCTGGCATCTAGTGGAACCCCTCCACCGATCACATGGCCAAAATCGCTGATGTGTAGTGGACCCCCACCCCACCGATCCCATGCCCAATAATAAAAAACAATCTTGGTATCTAGTGAAACCCCCCACTCTGACAATTACTGACCCTAATAATCACCCCAAATACCTGCTGTTAAGTGAACCTCCCACCCTGCTCATCATCACTTTAAATTTTTTTAAATGCTAATTAATCCCTGGTATCTAGTGGAATACCCTGCCCCTCCCATCCCATCAGGTAGTGCCCCCAACCCCAAGTCACCACTGCCCCGCTCTCTACCCTGTCTCCTAATTTCCACTACCCATCACTTCCTGACACTGGCACAGTCCACTACTCACTTGGACAGACAGCCCAACTGACATGAGGTCTCATTCTGAATGATTGAGCACATGCTTCTACAAGCATGGGCTTATTCAGTCAGAATGACAGCGCATGTCAGTGTGGCTGTTGGCTGTGGAGTTGAGTGGAGGGCTGTGCCGGTGGCCCCTTGGGGTTGGGGACAGCCTCCCATATTTATCTATCAACATACAATATGAAATGGCAGTAGTTATTTTAAAGAATAAAACAAAGTATATACTGTATGTGCTCAGCCATTACTGTGTCTGGTGCAGGCCATGGGGCTGCTAAACCCTTATGCCTACAAAGGCACTATAGCTTGATGGCTAAGAACACTGAGCTGCAACCCTGGAGACCTGGGTTTGAATCTCATAAGCCCCCACTTGCATACTGCATGACCCTGATCAACTCACTTAACTTCCTTGTGCTCCCAAGTCACACCTGGAAACAAGCTTGGGCTTTGTATGCCTTACCTGTTTAAACAATCCCCCTCTTCCCTTAGAAGAACTATCTGAATGGTGTGCCCTTGCATACTGTCCAGTATTGTAGTTATTGAAACAAAAGCAAGGAGGCTGTAAGATGACTGCTCAGAAAAGTATTACTAAACATAGTAAACATTACAATTGCAGGTGTAAGAGACCTGGATTGACTCTACAACTGGTGCCCTGGCGCTTCATCAAGTAATGCTTGGTCAGGGGGCAAGTACCTGTGCAAAACTACACTCCTTTTATAGTAAGATAAACAATCACATGTTACAATGTCACATGATACATGTCCAACATGAAAAACAAAAACAAATTTCATTTAACATATAGGTACATTACAAGTTAAAAAAGAGACCTGGATTGTCTCTACATCAGGTGCCCTGGCGCTTCACCAAGTAATGCTTGGTCAGGGGGCAAGTACAGGCATTGATACTCATTGTCCTCCAGTTTTATATGACCTTACCCCTTTTAGCCCCATCCCTGTCCTTACTGCCTTTTTCGCCATTTACCCTGTCCTTCTCATTACGGACTTCTCTACCTTGGTGTTTGCCTCACTTACTACCCAGTTTTGTTGGGGAGGGCGTTAGGATTTCCCTGCTCCTTTTCAGTGCCTCCTCCCTTGGCTTGTATAAATGCTTGTCAATGAAGCATTTAAACCTATTACCTTGGGATCCTGGGTCCCCTCCCAGATAGATGCAGCCCACCACACCAGTATAGACCTGTATCACTCCAGGCTGACCCCCAGTCCCCAAAGAAGTCAAAACCCTGAGCTCTGCACCAGTTTTTCAACCATTCATTGTGTCCCATGGTGTGGAGCACCTCAGCCTCACCCATGCTATAGACAGGCTGCACCTCTGAGCATGTACAAGAACAAGGGGGCATGATATGAAATTGGAAGGTGGCAGGCTAAAGGAAAAGGTAAGGATGTTTTTCTTCACAAAGAGGGTGGAGGAAACATGGAATTAACTGTCACAGGTGGTGGTGGTGTGAACGCAGTGGAGGGGTTTAAATATGCATGGGACAGGTGTAAGGGAACCTTAGCGGTGGGAAGGAAGGAGTGAAAATTCATTGACCAGGCTGGGTTAGAGGCCATAACTAAGTGTAGGGCTTTTGAGCAGACTGGATGGGCCTGGTGGTCCTTATCTGTCAACAATTTCTATGTGTCTATGTTTCTATATTGATATGGTTGACCAGATATACATAAAGTGCTAAGTCTATACCGTACATTATTCATTAGGCTTCATAGGATTTCATTACAGTGCACTACATGACTCACTGAAATTACATCATCACATTGCAGTATAGTACAGTCATGGGGTCTGATCGGTGCAGACAGGATAAAACATTTTCTGATTGCTGATAGAAATACAGTTGCAGAAAACATATGTAATCATACCTGCAGGTACCTGCCTATTTTATTTAAAAGTACTCTCTGTGGGCTTCACTTCCACAGGAGGGTTTGGGGAATGGGGCACACCAGAAAAAGGCTGTTTAGGTAACCTTTAAGAAGAATCAAAGATAAGGATCCTGAAGTGAAAGCAAACTGAATTTGCTACTGGCCACCTTTGCTCATGCTTCCTTAGGGCTACAGCATTTTCAGCATGAAATGTAGAAGAATTAATGGGATTGGACTGTGTATGGCACTTTATTGAACTTACTGGCCACTTTTCATTATTGCAAACATACTCAGAGTTTCAGAACATGGGCAGCTAAACTGTTAAACTAGGACATGCATAAATACTTGGGTAACTAGCCCCAAATAATTAATCAAACTAAAGAAACATTGCTTTGTATAGTGCACTGGTATATGCTTAAAAAAAGAGGCTAAAATGCTTAAATTTGTGTCTGAAAAGGCATACAAAATCTCTGAAGTATATTAAATAAATTTGTTGTACTGTACTTGAGAGCTTTTGTATACCTTTTCAGTCATTACACAAAGCTATTTTCACCGTTCATTACTGAGGGTAGTAGTATGTATAATATATTATTCATAGAAATGCAAGTGGCCTGCTCAGTTATATAAAGTGACATAAACAGTCCATCCCACTAAAACACAAGAAAGCCCTGAAAAGGCTTTTCATTAATGACTCTATTAAATAAAGCTTTCCTTTTTTTTTATTTACTTTGCTTTTTGCTGCCTACTGCATGCCATCAGCTATTACCCCTGCCTTGCTTCCCCAGTAGCCATACCCCCTGACTTACCCCTCAGGGTGGGCCAACCACTTCAATCCAGCCCCTCTACATTTGAGGAAGGTGTCGGTGTTAACAGACATTGCCTCCCTGAATTTTCCCCCAGGGCAGGGTTCAGGTCTTGTCGTCAAGGTGGAACTGAGATAGGTCAGTGGGGGAGGCAAGGAGCAATGAAGGCCAGGATGGTGAGCTTCATGATGACAGTTGGTGAGATTTTATAACCCTGGTTAGCAGGGGTGGGAGATTTTATAACCCTGGTTAGCAGGGGTGGGGTTATGCAATGAGGCCCAGCGTCCACCCCATCCCTCAAGCTACACAGCACTGGTCGCATGTAGATTTCCCAGCCTCCATCAAGAGTCTTTAGAGTGCCAGCGCACAACCTCTCCCTCCCCTCAGAGAAGGAGAGCAGTCCATAGAATGCTTGATCCTTCTTCCCCCGGCTGGCCCTCTGGTTCCCCGGATCCATTTCTGAACCCCGGGTTGCTGATGTAGCAAGTGGAAAAACAACCGCTGCACCAGTGGGCTGGCTCTATTAAAGGTTTTATAATTGTTAAGGGTCTGATACACTAAGACCAAGGAGGCCTTGTGCACTTAGATAGACAGACAGATAAACAGGCAGACATACATACATACAGATTGATTGATTGATTGATAGAAAGGAGCTTTATCTGTATAGTACCCCTTCTTGGAGACTCAGAGCGCTTAACATATTTTTGAAAACAATCCATATATAGAACGTAACATACTTCAGAAACAATGCAGAGATCAACATAAAATTCCATCATGTATTAAAACAACTTAATAATAAAACAGCAGTCATTGCATTTTAATCTTAACTTAAATCAAATGCCTGATTATAAAGATGCATTTTTAATCCTTTTTTAAAGGTTTCTATTGAGGGTGTATCCCTTAGAGGTCTCAGTAAATGAGTTCCACAGGATCAGTGCAGCAACTGAGAATGCACGGTCACCGAAATGCTGCAACCTGGCCCTGGGAACTACAAGGAGGCAACCGTCAGCAGAACGGAGAGCTCGAGATGGGTAATGAGAAACCAGAAGTTCTTTCAGGTAGGCTGGTCCCCTCCCATGCAGGGCTTTATAGTTCAGTAATCTGATCTTGAAGGCAATCCTCCACCACATTGGCAGACAGTGCAGCTCATGGAGGACAGGTGTGACATGGTCAGACCTCGAAATTTCTATCAACAGCCTAACTGCTGCATTCTGCACCAGCTGCAGTTGGTGGAGATTGACTCCAGATAGTCCCAGATAGAGGTCATTGCAATAATCCAGCCTGGACATGACAAAGACATGCACCAGGGTGGTCAGGTCATCAGCTGGTAGCAAGGCTTGATCCGGGAAGTGTTCCTCAAGTGATAAAAGCCACTTTTGACAATGGACACCATTTGTGCATCAAGCATCAAGTCGACATCAAGGACCATGCCCAGATCTTTAACCCAAATGGAGGGGACATGGGGCACACACCCCAGAACTAGCCAAGGGGGATCCCCAGGTCCCTCTCTGTTTCACTGATGGCCTGGATCCACCACTAGTACTTCAATCTTGTCTGGGCTGAGTCATTGCCAGTTGTGAGTCATCCTTCTCTGTACCTCCTCCAGGCAAGTGTTAAACGCCAAGGCTGTCACCTGGTTACTAGGTGCATAGGACAGACATATCTGGCTATCATAGGCATAACAATGAAAACCCAGCCCACACCACCTGATAATGTCTCCCAATGGCAGCATGTACACCATGAACAACAAGGGTGACAGGACCAAACCCTGTGGAACTACACATGACAGAGGCATCAGGCTAGATGAGGCTAACCCTATCATCACCCTTTGTACTCTATCCATGAGAAAAGACCTAAACCAGTTGAAGACATTTTTGGTTAGTCCACACCAGTTCTGCAGTCAGTCCAGCAGCACCTCGTGGTCCACAGTGTCAAATGCCACTGAGATATCGAGAAGGACTAAGTTGGTACACTCACCCCAATCTCTTGCCATTAGGAGATCATTTAGCACCTTCACCAGGGCAGTCTTCATGCTGTGCCTCGATCTAAACCAGACTGAAAGCATTCATAAGCAGCAGAGGAGGCAAGACGCATCTCAAGATGGATGGCCACCACCTTCTCTAGATCCTTCCCTAAAAATGGGAGGTTCAAGATCAGTCTGTAATTGCTAAGACATGCTGGGTCAATCAAGGTTTTTTTCTATAGGGGTCTAGCCAAGGTCTCTTTCAGTGCCCTAGGAAAGGCCCCACTCTCAAGTGAGCTTTGTAAAATCCCAGCAACAACAGATTCTATCAGGTTCACGCATCCAAATAAGAGTCACACCAACCTCCAACCCGTTATATTTAACTCTCTAAGCTCCTCATCAAACCAGGGGCTCTTTTGGTGAGTACATAAAGGTCAGACATGGACGGGTGTGATTGAGTTGAAGGCTGCACTGATGGCCCTATTATAGGTTGCCACAGCCTCCTCCTGCCCAGTTGCACATGCAGCCTCCACACTTGATAAGTCCAGCACTTCCTGTAGTCTTCTTGGGGACAGTCCCCATAACGTGCAGTACTGGAACAGCTCCTCATAGGATGGACCCTTGAGGGGGCCCCAAACATGAACCCCGCAGTGCTATGATCCAACCACATGATCGGATACATTTTGAGGTCCTCAAACCAAAGACTCAGAGTGCACAGCAGGTCCACTGTGTGATTGCATGAGTTGGTCACTGAGGCGACACCTTGTTACAGTCCCAGAGCTTCCATACTCTGCAGGAGGTCACACACAAAAGACAAGTCCATTGTCTACCCCAGGAGTGGAAATCCCCCAGAATTAACCAACTGGGGGATTCCAACACCAGGCCGGCAACAAAGTCTGTGACCTCCTGCAGGAATTCCTTCTCCTCATCCAGTGGGCAGTAGATCAGAAGGATCCTGTAACCTGCACCTGGACCCCCCCTCTCGTATGACGACACTCTAGAATGACCTGGTAGAACCCACTGGTAGCACTATGAGGCACAGACTGGTTTTATGATAAATTGCCACACCCACGCCTCTGCAATCCTTCTTCGGGGTGTATATCACAGACTACCAGGATGGCATTGCTGCCTCCAGAATGGTAGCAGAATTTTCATCCATTCTGGTCTCTGTGATGCAAGCCAGTTCTCCTAAGGAAACCAGGTCCACTATTATTACTGATTTGTTCCTTATTGATCTGGCATTGCAAAGCACAGCTCGAGCAGGATGAGGGGAGGCTGCTTGATCAGCCCACTATCAAAGTTGGAGCCCTTGGGTATGGGAAAAAGACAAGGAGGACCTCTCTACAACTCCCATTTCACCCCAGGGTGCCTTCTGGGCCTCACCATCCAAATTAAAGATTCTCTGATAGCCATTCACATTTCCCTTCCCCCGTTCCCCCAGTGAATAATCCCCAAAACTCTGCATCTCCTATAAGTTTCTGCAGGTGTTGGGAGAAGCTTGAAGGGATGAAGGTCATGCAGGAGGGCTGTCGAGTAGCTGCACCTTATGAACTTATGTCTCCAACACATCCTGACTACTAATTACAGCAGTCCAACTGGAGCCAAAAAACCCTATTTAAAATTCTCAAACCAAATAATCTAATAATCTTTATCACCCCAAAAGATTATCACAGTCACTCATATACCAACTCATATGTTCTTTACTTCAGTATTTCTCTAGTCATTCTGCATGTTCATGTATCAGTTTAGTCATGTCTCAGCAACTATTAACTGTCCCTACCTCACTATCCAAATATTTATACCAGTTGGTCCATAGCAGACAAGCTTTACCTGTAATTCAGACTTGGATGAATCAGAGTGTAGGATGCTACAGATGCCATAGATGAACTTACTGAAAACATGTCTCTACAGCAAAAGTATTCACAAGCCCATATGTAGAGAAAGTATTCCAAATAAGACAATTGATTACATGTGATACATGTGGAGTGATATATATGGCAGACTGCAGAGGTGGCGCCTTTTATATTGGAAAAACTAAAAGGAACTTCAAGGCCAGAGCAGGGGGACATTGTAGGGTCATTAGGAATAGGGACTCCACCTATATCACTGCCATTCATGTTATCCAGGCTGCAGATAGAGAGAATCATACCTTCTCCGTCAAAGGTAAAGAGAAAGTATATAAAAACCCCAGAGAGGGTGATTTTAATATTTACATCATATAGAGAGAGAGAGAGGGAGGTTTTTAGATTTACACTTCGGGTACTTTTAAGAGTCCAGGTCTGAACAAAAGGTTTGACATTACACCTTCCTTAAAAAAGAGAAAATAATTCAAAAAGATAAAATAATGAAATTAATATATTCAGACTACGACTCAGTGGACTGTAATTCTATATCTATGCATATTAATATTTGGATTGTGATATAAGAACAGTTAGTAGTTGTTGAGATCTGACTAAATTGATACAGAACATGCAGAATGACTACAGAAATACTGAAGTAAAGAAAATATGGTAGAAACTATACACCCTTTATATTTCAACATTACTAACATGTTTCTTATCTGTGTTTTCTGGATACCACTATATAGAATGGGCCTAACAATCGAAGGAAGCCACATGGACTTTGTCTCTTCACTTACATTTGATTTTTAGTTACTCTTTATATATACTTATATAGTATACAGTATATATATTTTTTAGAACTTGTTGTATTAATATTTATTTTTATGTATATAGTTTGAGATACTATTTATCATTGTTATTTTTAACCTCACTTTGTACTTAGCACTTTCTTTGATGTATAAATAGAGGGCACGTTTTGTGCATGTTAGATCTTTTGAAGAAGGCACGTAAATTCCAAAACGTGTCAGGACATTTTTTGTGCACTGGCACTTTTGAATAAAATGAAGTACTTTTAATACTACTGAATCAGTCTGTGATTTCAGGTGGTGAGTGCAGGATCTTTGTATTTTATCCACACCAAACCTCCCCAGCCCACCCAAACCCAACAGAATTATAAGCAGTCCTATATAATTAATGCAACTCTTAAAAAGTCTGCAGTGCATTTTCAGTCCATATAATGATTAAGTTCACACTATAATGTAATTAGGGCTCTCACTGCCCAAAATAAAGTTAGTCTACAGCTGCATGGGGGTTGGGTGTGTGGTGATTGGGGTGTGCAGAAGTTCTGTTTCACTTACAGGTGTCAACATGGTTCAGTTGGTAGCACATCCACCTCTGGACCAAACATTCATGGGTTCTAGTCCATCAACAGGATTGGGCCAATACTTAAAATGCTGGCACCTGACTGTAGTACTAAGGGGTGCTGTACTTTCAGAGTGTACCATCCTTTGGATGAGATTTTATTTATTTATTTTTATTTTAGTTTTTGTTAACTGGGAAGGAGAACTAGACAATTTTTTGCCTATTTTCAGCTTTGTCCCAAGGGCGTAGGGGGATACAGATGGATGTCAACTGATATTGAACCAGATTTTAAGCTGTTGGTGGTATTTTGAGTGAATGGGGGAAATTTTGCCATGACACCAGGGAAAGTCACCTACTCGCTGCTAGGGGGCACTGTGGCTGGTGCTGCAATGGCCAGTAAACCAGAGCTTGGTAAGGAGGAAGATGTCCAGGTGGTTGAGGAGCAGGCCTCCTCCTTGACCCCCTGTATTGCAAGGGGCCAAGACAGAAATGGAGCACGGAAAGGAGGAAAATTTTGTATTGGCAACAGAAGTCATCGAGCAGCCAAATGCTGCACTATTACTAGAAGATATGGAAGTGGGACCTCTGGAAGAGACTGAAGAATGCAAGCAATTGATTCGGGACGAGGAGTGCTGGCTTAGAGAGAGAAAGAGCAGTTTAGAGATGGCTTTGAAGTTGCAAGAAGAAGGTATGGAGATACAAGGCATGACTGAAGGCCAGGAAAAAGAGAACATGCTGCCACAAATGGAACAGAGGAAGCAGCAGGCTGCAGATCAGGAGTCCATCAGAGCACTGCCTTATGCTCAGGAAAGTTCTTTGAGCCTGCAGGTAATTAGGGTTACAGTGGCAGCTAACTCGGATGTGAGCCACGATATTCTTAACTTTGATAGTGCAAAAATAAATGTGGGGGGAGTAGATACCCCTGTTATTTCAACACCACTAGTGGCAACTGATACACAGGACTCAGGCCAAGTTACTGCTCATAACTTGTTGCAGGAGAAATGTATTACATATAAGAATGGGGCATCACAAAGAGGATCAGGGGAAAAAAAGGTCAGTGAAAGAGGTGGCTGGGAGGAAGCTGAAAGGGCAGATAAACCACTCAGATAGCTCGCAGCTTCCCCTTAAAGAAGAAATGCAGGAACAAATTGCAGGTCCTTTGCCAGTTCAGGAGGAGTGGGTTGCTTATGCATTAAAAGGAGCAGGTTGGGTAAAAAAGTTATATGATTTGGGGTGGGATGCTAATCTTCTAATCTCTCTTGGGAGTTAATCTGTTGCCACTAATGCAGAGTCTATTGTTAGAGGACCAGTGAAAAAATTGCAGGCCTCCACTCCCGGGCCACAGATTACTCCTGGGCAGAAACAGGTGGTTACAGAGGAATCTAACCAAGTTATGACTACCACCCAGTCTTGGATGAGATCATTGTACTTGAAGGGGACTTGCCAAAAAACATTAGCAGTAGAAAATGTACCCCCCCCCAAGGTGCTGTGAGAAATGAAATCCCTCCTGAACAGAGTGATACTTTTGCCTTAATAAATGAGCCTGCTAAACCTGTCCCCACGGTATGTATTTCTAATGTTAGGGAATGGTTGTTCCCAGATAATGTGAGGAATACGTCAGAGCCAGCAGTAAGACATAATGCAGTACACCTCAAATAAAGGGGTGACATGCCAGATTCACCTGATAGACTCTTTGTGGGTCATGCATTGCTCAAAAATAGCATGAGGTATTATGTGTATGAAATTTATGTGTTACTATGCATGCCTGGAGATTCTATATTTGACATACGTTTCAAACACCCCAATGGCCTGGACAGATTTTGAAAGTTGTATCAAGAGCTTAAACATATGACATTATGAAAATCATTTTTGGCTATATCTTTGACTAAACCCATTTTTGAAAAAATAACTGTTCTTTTTTGAAATGAAGGAGTTAATGCATTGGACATCACATATTGGTTGAAACAATATTGTTCAGTTACTGGTTATCCTGAACCCATATTGGATGAGGAACATTTATGGACTGGGGGTTGGAGATATAAAATCACCCTACGACAAGAATCTGGCATAATTAAACAGTTGCCAAATTATTTCTTCTTAGGAAGAGACAGGGCTGTAATTTTTTATCCAAGTCAACCTTGAGCCTTTTATAAGTGTGGGGAAGTGGGACATCTGAGCAATGTGTGTGAAAAGCAGAAATGTGGGATTCGTAGTACAACAGGTCATATAGCTTCACAATGTCAGCAACCGCTTAGATGCAATCTATGTAAAGAACAAGGGCACACATATAGGAATTGTTCCTGGGTGGCTAGCAATAGCTTGGATAGTATTCTACAAGCAGAACATGATGAATATGTGGCTGATGCACGAAAAGAAAGATTAAGAATGCAAGAATTATTGTTACAGAGCAAGGCAGGGTATCCTAAACCCCAAAGAATGACATGCTCTAGGCAGGCAGGCCCTGAGGTAGAGGGCATAGGGGAACAAGTATCTGTTGGCCCTTCATCCTCCCATCCTACAGGAACACAATGCTGGTGAATGGGTCACTGCATTGGTTATTTCAGTGCCAGACAATATTACATTACAGGGAATCCAGGAAAATGGCAGAACCCCTTCCCCTCCCGTAGTTCAGGCCTTGGTGCCATCTTTGGAGACAAATCCTCACTGCAAAAGGCCAGTCATGGAAACAATGTTACTTCCAAGGCTGGTGTGTCATCCAGCCCTTCAGAGAGTTAAAAGATCTAAAGCAGCAAAAAAACTTATGGAACCTCCATCTGGGAACATAGAATCAGGATGTATAATGGTTGCCAGTTCATATGATGTCTTAATGGATTTGGAGGATGATGATGTGGGGGGGGACTGTGATGTGTCTTCAGTCACTTTGGTACAAATGGACATCAGTGACCCTCTGTAAGGAGAGAATCCGAAGCCTAGAAAATAGAAGAAACAAAAGTGACATGTTTTTGGAATTTAATTACTGTGTGTGTATAATTTGTTTTCTTCTTTCTCTCATGGATGGGGGTCTTACTATTGTGACAGCAAATGCTAATAGTATCAAGACTCAGAGGAGAAGAACTATTACTTTTGCCAGTTTAAAGGTAGGGCAGGGGCAGTTTTTATTATTCAGGATATCAAGCTCCATCCTATACCAGAGTTGACTGCTGCACAAAAGATAGGAGGTGGGGCCTCTATAGGAGAAGATCAATGTACTGGTATAGGGATTATGTTTAGAGGAATTGATGTAAAAATACTGAACGTTCTAGACATACAACCGGGAAGAGCTCTATTAATTGATGTTCTTATACAAAAAATCTCTTATAGGCTTATAAACATTTATGTCCCACGGTCCAAGGCTGATAGGTTTACCACATTTAATAAAATTCCCCCCCTATTTATGTACTTCTAAATTAATTTTATGGAATTTTAATTGTGGGTTGACATATAGGGACTGGGGGAGGATAACTATGAAAATATATAGTGACACTAATACTTTATGTAAAATGTTTGAATGCAGTAATTTAAGGGATATGTATGATTTTATAAGGGGTAATATGTTCGTTTTATAAGGCTATGTAAAAAATGATGCAAAAATAATGTAATTAAGAAATATCTATGATTTATTTAGATTTGATGGGCCCCGTGAACAAGCTGAAAGTAGCGAAACGTAGGGGCGGAATTTGAAGTAATAAAAAGAAGATAATTGAATTTATACAGACTCGGACAAGTATTTTTTCATTGGAATTGGTTTCGTCACCCTGGTGAGTCTGTAATACAACCAAAGACTTTGAATATAAGCTCATTTCCCAGATCTTCTGATTGTTATTGTATATGTATGATTCTCTACAGATAAAATCAGATCATACATTCCATAAAGGGACATTATGCATGAGGATAGATATTTTATTCACCTTGGATAGAGCAGAACGGCTAAAGGTTGCAGTACAGCCACTAGAATGCTTAGACCATTTGACAGTACAAGCAACAATTAGACAGCAGCCTTAGATCTCCATAGACAGGAGCTATTGGAAACTGAACACTGAACTTTTACAAGAGGAAGAATATAGATGAAAAATCTAGGATTTTTTAGAGCTTAGTGAGGATATTAGTTTATGTATGATAGCCTCATTGACTGGTGGGAAGACATTACCGAGACTCAAAAGACATTAATTTCACTCTCATGTAATAGGGCTAAAACCAAATATATACAATATTTAGGTTTTAGGGTGCAATATTTGAAACTTTTGACACTAATGAGATTGACAGGACAAGATTTGATGACACAGCTATGAGATATTAAAGAAAAGATGGGTAGGTACTTTCAGGAGAAACAAAATAGAACAGCAAAACAGCATACATTTTTAACAATAGGAAAAAAAGAGCAGGTTATTCCATACCATTTAGATTCACAGAAACTACTTAAGGTGACTATGTCAGCATTAAAACATGGCTCTGAGCAACTAGTTTGTGATAAATTAGGGATACAACGTAAGGTTCAAGAGCACATTAAGACGACTTTTCAGAAGGAAGGACAGTCAGTACAGGATTCTTTTTTCAACATTTGGAGACCCCAAAACTGACGAAACAAGAGGAAAGTGACTTAACAGCACCAATCACATTAGAAGAAATAAGGCAGTGGTTTCTAGATTATCAGCACATACCATGCCTGGGAAGGATTTTATTCCAAATCATTTCTATAAAACATTTGTAGACATTCTAGCTCTCAGCTTACAGTTACTTTATTTAGCTATATAGCAGGAAGAGTGGCTGATTTCTAGTATGAATGATGGGGTAATGACCTTCCTTTATAAGAAACAGGACCAGCAGGATATTAAGAATTGAGGCCTTTGAGTTTACTGTCTACTGATTGTAAGATTTTAACTAACATTCTGACAGTAAGACTAACAAGGTTGCAAAAATGTATAATTATTGCACAAACTTGTGCAATTTCAAGCAGGAATATTACACAAAAGTTACTTTGTCTTAGAGAGATTATTGAGCAAGGTTTAGAAATGCATTATATGGTTACATTATGACATTAGATCAAGAGACAGTGTTTGACGCTATAAAACAGGATCATATATGGGATACTCTTAAACATTTTGGCATCCCATTACAGATGATTACTTTATTACAGACTGTATATAGAGAGGCACAGGTTACACCACTTATTAACAGTCACTTTGGAATCCCTCTTTATTTAAAGAATGGCATCCAACAGGGTGCCCTGAGAGTCCTCTATTGTATGTTTTTGGATTAGATACTATATTGCAATTAATTGAAGAAGCAGCAGATATTACACCTATCAGAAACAATACAGGGACCTGTTTTGGTAAGATTACGCATATGCAGATGACTGTACTATAGCACTAGCAGATTTGTATTCAGGATGGAGAGGGATATCTTTATTAGATGGTTTAATAGATTACACTGGAATTAAACTTAATAGAGGTAAAAATCAGACAATAGGGTTAGGTGCTGCCCCATGCAGGATGATTTTCCCAACACAAAGTTAAAAGGGCATATTAAGATACTGGGGTTATTTTTGTGGTACAATGGAAGCAGAGAGTCTAAACTGGAATTTGGCATATGAGGCAGCATATGAAAAGTACAGGTTTGAAAGTCATAGAAATGACAAGAAAAAAGAGGTCTTTTGATCAGAGCATATATTTCCCCATATTTTATATGTATCTCATGTGTATCCGTTACTGTATTATATGCACATGAAAATAATGAGTCTATATTTCTTCTTGCTATGGGAAAGTAGGCTAAACCCAGTTAAAAGAGCTCACACCTATAGAGCCTGGAAAGCAGGTGGTCTAAATATGTTGTAACCTTTGGTGTTCTTGTTCAGTAATTTGTTTTTATTCCAACATAAAACCATTAGTATTGGAAACAGAGGGAACTTGACAGCAGTCTATGGAGCTCTGGAGTAGAAATTTCCTGACAGCATGAGGTAGAGGTAAGTGGCATGCCTCAGACAAACTGCCTCCAATTTATAGAAGAACTACTTTGAAATGCATTAGACAATGGAGTTTTATGTTGAACTGGTTTATTTCTAATAATAAGAGAAATTTATATGCATTGATAGTAGAAAAATGTTATTGGGAACAGCCCATGTTCAAAGTATACAAACATATACAAACTGTAACCTGTAGCTTAACTATTGGTAAGATTGACAAAGTCTATAATGCCTTGACTGTTCTTTTGTTACCTCCAACAATAACTGGTCCCTATGTTTCAGGAAATGGCTTAGCTAGCAACATGTGTAGGCCGCATCTATGTACCACTGTCTTCTAATGATTATAATCTGTTTCTGTTGCTATCAATTATTTTCTGTGGACATGGAGCCTTTGGAAATGAGTCTTTGACTCAAAGGGTTGTAATTCCGAATTTACTAATAAATAAAATAAATAAATAAAATAAAGTTCAGCCTGACACAAACTGTGATGATATACTAAGTCGCATGGCTGAATCCAGAATCCCACTAAAAATGCAGGATGTGATATGGCTATGTGGTCATCAAAATCTCAATGTGAAAGGAAACCAGAAGCATAAGCAGCAACGGGAAAGGCTATGTGGAGTATTACAGTGTGTAGGCCAGACAGAAACCATATCACACTTGTTTTTTGATTGTGTATTTGTCAAAGATGTATGGGGGGACTTAGCAGTTCTTTGGTATGAGGATGTCTTTCAAGATATGACATATGATACACTTGTGTTAGGACAGCTACCGCCAGAGTGGGGAAAATGGAAGAAGAGTATGATCTATGTCATCCTGGCCTGCATTCAGTGGTCTTTGTGGCAGGTTCAATGTCAGAGATTCCTTCAAAATAAAGAAATTTTAATACAAGATGTGTTTTTTAAAATTCAGGTTGAATTTGGTAAGATTTTTCAATATGAAAGGAATACAATTGGGCAAGTTGCCTGTGAGTATTTGTGGAAGGATGTAAATTGGGTGGACTGATCTACAACAGAGGCCAGGATCAGGGGTTTACAGAAGATTTGGGCATGAAGTACAGAACACAGATTAAAATAACGGGATCTATCTCTTATGGGAGATGTTTTTAAAGCTGGAAATGTGTGTGGGATTGGTATAATCAGTGAGGAAAGAACAATAAGTATAGGGAACAGATTGTGATTTGATTGCATACAGGAATTTTTTTACCTTTTTTGAATCCTTATTTTTTTTAGTCTTCTTATGTGGCACATGCATGATGTAATATCTGATTTTTTCTGATGATCTTATGTTTTTGAATATCAATAAAAATGTCCCCTACTCTTCCTGTAGGGGAATTCTGCTGTCTTGGCTAGCCAAGATGACAGCTGTTAGTGCAGAGGAATGGTCTGAGGACATGGAGGTGGGAGACCTGGTCTCCTCTCCCATCTCACACCAGCTAGAGATCGATGATTGCAGACAAAGGAACAGCATACACAGATATTGTTAATTCTGTGGAAGATGGTGACATTCAGCCTGATTTGACACAACACAGTGGACTTGCCTTACCTTCAGAAATGAATGACGGGACTCACACTCACCTAATAATACAACTGCTACTATGCCTGAAGGCTGTAGAAACCCATAAGTTATAGCAACTCTTGGACTCTGAGGAACATTGATTCTTATTCTGGAAAATGTTACTTCAGAAACAGATTTGGCAGCTCTGTGCTGACAGTGTGGCTGGAACTGTCAAACCTGCCCAGCTGAGCACCAACATCAGCTCATCAAAGGATCAGCCGACTGACATGCCTGCGAACACTATGGATGTTCAAGCCTCAGAGACTCAGACCCAGGCTTCACACTCTGGCTCAAAGGTTTCTGTGAGTAAACCTTTTTCTAAACTTCTTGTTTCACCCACTACTAATATCTCCTCTGAAAAACCCCTGTGGTCTGTTGAGACTGTCCTACAAGGCACAGGGTGGGAACTAGAACCCATGACTGGGCAATGGCAGGCCGGCTCATCCCCAATTAGAATGCCTACTATTACAGACTTCCCACAGACTCCTGCAGAGCAATATATGCTGCAACAGGCTGAACCACAGAACATAAGCCTTTTGCCAAAGGATGCCTTAGTTCTTCCCGAAGGGATTGAACTGACACAAAACCCTATTCTCAATTTGCCAGATATTTCACATCAGGAAAGTCCCCCGCCAAAGCAGTATTACAACCAACTGCTCCTTGAATATTAGGAGAGGCATCTTGAAAGCCTTTTGCATCTTTATTTAAAATACCCATATTACTTGCTAAATGGCATAATGCCATCAGTTCATCTTATATTGGGAGTCTACCTGAACCACCAGACTGTGTTTATGTGGCACACACCTTGCTGAAATACTCTATGACATTTTTTTTAATGAAATTTAAGCAGTGATTCATATTTCTGGTGAATCTAGTTTGACATCAGCTTTAAGTCCTCATGGGGCCTAGTATGATGTTGGGCAAAACATCAATCCTGAAAAACACCTTATGGACTCCTTTTATTGCTATCCCTCCAACAAAACCTGCTCACAAGACTGCAACAATCCTGTTCTGCAATGAGGGAGTCAACATGTCTGATGTACTTTACTGGCACAAACTATGCTGTTCTGTTTTGGGAGATCTGGAAGCCATTTTGGATTCTGAAAATATCTTGACTGGGGCTGGAAAGCAAAAGTTTTGTTAAAATCAAATGATTCTGGGGTGATACACCTCCTAACACTTTCTTCTTAGGTAGGAACCATGGGATGTTATTTTACCCCGGACAACCTAAGGCTTGCTATTGTTGTGGGGACCCCACACCTCAGTAGCGCCTGTGACAAGGTGAAATGTACTGTTTGTCGAGAACTGGGACATGTTGGTAATCATTGTTTGAATGAATGCAAATGTTATTTGTGTGACGGATAGGCATACTTTCTAGAATTGTGTCTGGGCAGCACATTATCAGATAGGCCATAATGAAAGGGCTTAACAGCAACTGATTATTTCACAAGCTCAGAAAAATAACATATGTAATAGGCCTGTACCCCCACACTCTCACAAAATGACTACTCCAGCTCTGAACCCTGAAAAGACATCCCCAGTATCCCCATAGGATGCCCAATTGACTCATCCCTACCTCAGAATCCTCCAGCCCAGGTGGTGCACCACCCTAAGTCTGCCCATCCCCCTGATGCTGAGCCTCCACTAGTACCCTTCCACAAAGACTTGAAATGCCTCCTAAAGGGCCTACCCTGACGACAGTGAGATAATCTGTGCAGAAACCAGCTGACCCCATTGCCCAAAACTACAAAACAAACCCGGAATGACTCACAAATAAATCTGAGCTTTTATAAGGACCTCTTGGAGTAATCTGATGGGGACACAGATACATCCTCAATCCCTCATCTCACCCTGAAGGTACTACTGATACAGAAATACAAATGGGAAATTAGGACTACAAAATGGAAGGCAAGGGTAAAAACTAAAGGAAAAGGAGAATCTGAGCAGGAAGACTAGAATTAAATGAAATGTGTGGGGTTCTGCTGTTTTTCTTTGCTTTTTCTTATAATGTCTGATGCTTTTTCTTTTTTTACTATGAATGTAAATAGTACTAAGAAACCTGGTAAAAGGCACACTGTATTCTCTTTCCTTACCTACTTATCTCTAGGTATTATTTTTTTATGGGACGTTAGGTTTCATGCCACATATGAAATTATACAAGCACAGAGGGAGTGGCATTTAGGGCCTTCTTTCTGGTCCATAGGACCTGTCCCTTGCTCTGGAGTGGGAGTTTTAGTTAGAATGCCTGAAGTCCGGCTTATAAAATTGTATGATGTGGCACCTGGAAGGGCTTTAATAATAAATGTGGTCATTCAACATACTTTATATAGGCTGATCACCCTCTATGCTCCGTAGACAAAAACTGCATGCATAGATCTGTTATGCCCATCCAGCCATACCTCCACACTTCTATGAATATTGTCTTTGGAAGGGATTTTAAATGTGGCCTGATTCTTCAAGACAGAAGCCAGTACTCAAAAAAAAATTGTGATTCACATTCTCTCTCACAAATCGTTCATGTGGCTCGCTTTCGTGATGCTTATTTGGAATATAACCACACACACACACACACACACACACACATATTCTAGAAAGGATCCTTGTCAACTTGAAAATACTTCATTTTTTTTATCTCAAACACTACAGATTAGCACTGCCATGGTCCACCTACTAGAATTTTCAAATCATAATATGGTCACTGTTACCATTGGAAACCAACCCCTCTCCCCCAAAGGTCCAGGATTATGGAAATTAAATACCACAATACTAGAAGATGTACATTTTCTTACCTCATTATCACATTTCTTTACAGCTAGAAAGCCTGTTTTTATTTGCTTTGACAACCCAAATATATGGTGGGAATACACCAAATAAGACTTATGTATCCTTTAAAACAATACAGTAAAACTAGAAGCTGTAGTTTGTATCTTGCATATCTACAGAAAAGGTATCATTTACAGAAACTACTGACTATAGCTGATATGGCAGGTCAAGACTTTTCCCAACAGATAAGTATTTTAAGGAAAGATATGTTACAGTTCCATGGTCAAAAATCAAAACAACTCATTCATTAGCAAACATTTGGGACTCAAGGGGTTTCTGACTCAGTGTGCCCTTTTGACCATTATTACCATTATGTGAATAGAAAGGAAATTACTTGTCTTATTGGACCCATTGGAAACACCCATACAGATAAAGTAGGAATCTCACAAATAGTACATCAATATACTGCAGAACAATATTCCCCACTAGTAACAGATTCTTCTTCTTTAACCCCCTATTTTTCTGATATTACTCTACCTGACATACTGTATCTCCTACAATCTTACACCAGGCCTGTCAACCTATCTTTCCACAGGACATTTTAGATACTATATCTTCCTTAAAACAACACACCACACCAGGCCCTGATGCTCCTTAGTAAATTATACAAAATTATGGGACTACACCTAGCTAAAGAGTTAGCAGAGATATTTAATTGCATCCTGCAAACAGGGCAAGTCCCTCTAGCTTTCAACATGGTAACATTTACACCTTTACAAAAAGGGCAACAAAATTGACTTTTAGAACTGGAGACCAATTAGTATGTTGAACTCCAATTTTCAAATACTAACAAAAATCATAATCACTGATAGCATCATCTGTGTTTTCTGGGGCCCAGTCTTGCTCCATTCTGAATAGATGAATCTCTGATCATCCTCTTTTATTATGGGAAATTATGGAATGGAGTAATAATAAGAGTCTCTTAGGGTATGTGGTCTCACTGGACCAGCAGAAGGCCTTTGACTCTATTAACCATGAGTTTTATGGGCTGTATTATGCCATTATAGAGTTCCAAATGTTACAGTTACATGAATCCAGAATCTTTACAAAACAGCCACAGTAATCCCTGCCACTAATGTCTGAGAGGTCCCTTAGTGCAAATTAAAAGGGTAATTAGGCAGGGATGCCCACTCAGCCCCTCTTATATGCATTTTTCATAGACCCCTATTACAGAAAATTGATATGGCACAAAATATAATTTCCTTACACAAAATCTTACAAAATCGAAGTCCCTTTTAACAAAAAATGTAAGTATGATCATGCAGAAATTTGTGCTCAAAACACAATGGTTGGTTACTAATTCACCTTTAAATGTCATCTGGAATAATCCCAAACATCTTTTATATGGTAAAACCTTACATAACTCAAACTGGATTAAAAGAGGCATTAATAGATGGAGCAATTTATACTCACAGGGTTCCAAATTATCTTGGAATTCATTTAAAACTTAATTCCATTTGACAGATTCAGATTTTTGTTTTTCAATCAAATCAGTTCTATTTATAAAAAAAGATGATCAGAGGTGGGGATGAGCACCCAGTAATAGTTTTGTAGAACAAGAGTTAAATCAGGTTTTATATCCCAAGAGGAAAAGAATCAAATTATTCCCTTGAATAAGTTCTAAATTTCTTTCCAATCCGTGTAATGTATTTAGAAGCACTAAATTGCAATGGGAAAATGAGCTTAAACACTCAATATCAGACCAACATTGGATTGGGGCACTTGCACAAACCTACACTTATAGACTGACAAGGGATAAATCAATCCAATATAAAATAATGATGAGAGCTTACTATACACCCTCTAGGCTTCACAGTACGAAAAAAACATGTCTAGTAATTGTTGGTCTTGTGATCACCCAGATGCTGATTTCTACACAAGTTTATACATTGTAAACAAAGTAAAGCATAGTGGGATCAGTTCTTCTCACTTTTGAGGGGCCAGTTTTCAAGCGGACAACTGGGGTTTTACCCAAACTCCTTTTGGGAATAGATCTTGTTAGCAATACAAACTTCAATCTTCTGAAGCCTATTATAAAGGCTAATACAATTTCTATTGAAAGGTTAATTCTGAAATATTGGAACTCGACAGATTCAAATCCCAATGTTCCAGTTTCTAAATGGAAGCAATTGTTTCTAGGTTTATTGTATAATAATGAGTTTGTATCTGATTATGAACCATTATGGGCACTATATAAAAAGAACTGCCAAGACTGGTCTAAAGAAGATTTTGATAAATTAAATCTCAAAATATAATCATTTATGCCAGGTTCTTTGAGGTGATTTAAGCAAGGAAATGGATTTGATAGTCTATTCAGAATTAGTGTAATTGTTTCTCTTTTTTCCTACCCTCTGTATTTATAATTATAGTCAATGAATCTTCAGATATATACGGCTATCCTGCCTGTAAAGGAATGGGAGATTAATGACTGTTGAAAATATTGTTCTGATGTTTATTACAATAATGTATCTTAATAAAAATATTTTTTGCAAAAAAAAAAACAAACCTAGACAAATGTGTTGGATTCCAGTTACACCAAGGCCCCTCCACTAAGACTGTGATTGGACCTATTACATTATGTCAAGGACCTATATCTATACTTGAAATACAGTTTGGCTTTCCAAATATGGATGTGCTGAACTGGGAAGAGAAAATAGCCATAGGAAAACAAAAGATTACAAATCAGAACAAATGGAAATTGGGAAAGAAAAAGCAAATTTATTTAATAAAAACTTATTTGATTCCTATTTTCTTATATATCAGTTATATCTTTCCAGTTCCTAAACAATTCAAAACCACTATGGTTATCATCTTTTTTCAGGCTCTTTGGGGTAGCCTCCTTAACCCCATTAAATGAAATATTATGTATTTATTTGTCAATTAAGATGGTTTATGAATAGTAAACCCGATGTTATTTTTTAATAGTATTTTACTGACCCCTAATATCAACCTCCTTCTACTACATAGCCAAATAGGCTGGGAATCGTGGTTATATACACTTGTTGCAAGACCTGGGTTCATTTGTGGTAATCCAATGCATTGAGAGTGTTACATCAATCAGCAAGGATTCCTGTATACATCAGAGACACTTTTTTACATTTTAAACAATGGAAACTTACTAGTCATATGGAACTCACAATGACACATAAATAGTTATATATACAATTATTGCTGACTTTGTGCACAGTAGATAATCCATTTGAAAATGTCCACCAAATTTTCTCACATCTCTGAAAAGCTTATTAAGAAATTATAGAATTCCAGTGCACATGTGGGATGTGCACTGGCTATCATCCATGAAAACTGAGCGTAAGGCCAACCATGAACACAAACAGATGCATGACAGGTTCTGTACTCTTTGGTAAGATATTCAGACTACGCTGGGCTGTGGTGCAGAGGGGCACAGTGCAACTGAGATGCGTGGGGGTCAGGACAGGGTGATATTCAAGGAGATGTGCCAAGACACATCTCAGTTGAATATGGCACAGAATGCTCCTGGAGCATGTTCAATGCCCCAGTGCATTCCCCGGACAGGGAGGACTGGGAATCTTCCAGCGTGAATGTAATTGTGCCATGCACATCACCCACGATATTCAGAAGTGGGCATGTAAATGGGGCCATAATGTATGCATGGCACAAATGAGGCCATTTGCATGTTATTATGGTTCCATTTGCATGCCTTGCACAGGCAGCCTAGCAAAATGCACCCAGCACCCTGCGTAGCTGCTGTGAGTCCCTGGTAGTCTAGGGTCCCCCCCAATGCCTGATTGCAGGCATTTGTACAATAATCTAGTGGTCTAGTTGTCCCCCATCCCCCTCCCTCTCTCCCATATGCCCAACCATGGGCAATTGTATATATTTACAATATCCTGGTGGTCTACTGGTCCCCCTCCCTCCCTCCTGTATGCCTGATCATGGGCAGTAGTAGTGAACATCAATATCTGGTGATCCAGTGGTACCCCTATCTCCTCCCACCCACAGAGGACCCTGGCAACCCAGCTCCTCCCCATCATTGGTGGACAGGTACACACTGCTGGCATACCACCCATCCACCCACCGAATGGCAGCTTACAGTATGATCTATAAGCCTATTGTTGCACAATGTGGACCAATGGGCTTGCAGGCCACACTGTACTACATATAGGCAAAATTATGGGAATGAACTCATTCACATATGTGTGCTTATAATATAATAGAAATACGGCCTACAAGCCCGATAAGTCCTAATAGGCTTACAGATCATACTGTAACTGTCAATCCGATGAACAACTCAAATAATTATGCCAGTGGGGTGCAACCACCTGCTGATAGGCCGAGGGCGCAGGCTGACCAAGGTCCTCTAAGAAAATGAAAGGAAGAGGTTCCACTGAACTCCCTCAAGCAATGATATTCACTAATGCCATGATCAGGCTGCTCTGAACAGGAAAGGAGGAGAAGGAGGAGACTACTAGAATCACCAGGATAGTGTAGCTATTACAAATGCCCACAATCGGGCCTACTGGAGGGTGGGGAACCACTAGACCACCTGGTGGATTTTCAACTGTGAATGCCCGCAATGGGCATAACGATGGAGTGGGGTGGGGCACTGGGCCACCAGGAGGGTGGGTGCTTGTGGACAGTGTACCTGCTGGGCCTGGTGGCTACCCATGGCTGGCAGGTGCTGTGTTGCACACTTCAATACAGCAGCCCACTTGTGGGTGGCCTGGTTTTGAGCCTTTTCCCCTGCTCAACTTTGAGCCCCCATATACAGCACAACTTGGTGTTGTGCCAGCATATGCACTGCACATTCGGGCTGAATATCAGGATATGCAGCATATGCATCAGGCATGCCCCTGCATTTGTGCATATGTTGGCTTTTGCGCCACGGCACATCAGACCTTGCGCTGCGCAAGTCCTTCCTTTCAATATCGTACCAGGGTGCATTACTGGAGTTGTACTGGTGCAGCTCAGTTGCACTAGGTGCAACCTCTTTGAATATCCTGCCCTTTGTATTCAAACACCTGAAACTATGTAGCACCTCTTTTTCCAATGCTCATTTATAACCAGTTTCTGGACATACTTCGCACATCTTTGGCAAGAACCCTTGTTTAAACATACTAATTATCAATGTATTATATATGGAAATTTGTCTGTTCAATGGAACAAATGGAACCAGAATACATTGTGCCTTATTTTTATGGTCATTGGCCCCAGTTCTAGAAAGGGATATGCCAAACATAATGCAGATGCACCAATATGAATGCCGTAAATGTGAGATGCATCAAAATGTTGTGACATGCAGGATTCTAGAAAGTGCCATGTGCCATGTCAGAAACCAATACGTCAAAGACTACTTACGCCGCATATGCGCCAAACCCCCAGATATGCATTTGCATACATAGACATGTGCCAAAAACAGTGGCAGGATCTGCACTGGGGGGATTCTGAAACATCCAAGAAACAAGGAACACTGATCGCAAATGGCGTAACTTACACCAGGGGGGAGCAGGTGTAATTCCACAGTATAAAAAGGTGTCTGTGGGAGACAGTCAGCAGAGTCAGTGCTGAGCAAGCAGTGTGAAGACACCCAGCTGAGAGGGCGAGAGAGTGAGACAGCGAGTGGGGGAGAGAGAGAGAGAGAGAGAGAGAGAGAGAGAGAGAGAGAGGTCAGCAATAGCAGCTATACTGGGAGCAGTGCTACTAGACAGGTGGCATAGGCATTGTAGGTGGTGTAATGGCTGGCACCAGGGAAAAGACAACAGCCAGTGCAGCACATAGCATCCAGATGACATGCACCACATTTGTACAGGGCCAGGACATCATACCGATACTTCACAGAGGAGCAATGCATCGCACGATACGGCCTGCCAAAGGCCATCATTGCAACACTGTTCGATGACCTACGGGATGAACTACAGAGTGCCACCCACAGGGGTCACCCAGTACCAGTGGATGACAAGCTGAGTGCTGCTCTGTGCTTCCTTGCAACTGGAACCTTCCAGAGACCCACTGGTGACACTGTAGGAATCTCACAGCCTGAATTGTCCTGGTGCCTCCACCAGTTCCTGGATGCAGTGATGTACCAAATAGGAGAGCACATACAGAAACACTGCCCATGAACACTGTGCACAATACCCACATGGCCAACATGTGACATGCACACTGATCATGTACCTTACATCCCACAGGTGACAGTGGATACCCACAGCTGCCATGGGTCATGACACCACTACAGCACCCATGCACCCATGGTAAGGTCCGATACAATGATGCCATGCCATAACCAGAGCTATCATCAAGTGGACATTTGGTGTCCTGAAAGCACCTCTCAAGTACATGGATAGATCAGGAAGGAACTGCAGTATAGGCCAGATACAGTATGCAAAATCTTCATGGTGTGCCGTATGCTGCACAACATTGCAGTCCAGAACTGATTGCCAACCCTCGAAATGGAGGCGGAGGAGGAAGTGGGAAGAAGATGAGGAGGAGGAGGAGGAGTCTGGTGACCATGGCAGACTGCAACAAGATCAAGCAGCATGTGCCCAGGTAGGGTAACGTGCACAACGTGAGCTAATAGTGCAACATTTCACCTAATGCACTGTGGCACACCATTAGGGGGCACTATTGGCTATAATCCACCTGGCCATGTGTAGTTTAGCAGCACACAGCCATGCCACCTGGTGCTGTATATCCAACATGGTGACACTGTACAATGAGAACAGTGGCCATGTGTAGTGGCAGCAACTGGTGGTAATAGACGTCCACTGAAGCATGTGAAGCACCCATGTATGTTACGAAGGGAGGAAAAACAGCACACAGCATGGCCAGCCAGAGTGCCATGTGCTGCAAGGGAGGTGTGTGTGAACACAACCATGTACAGCCCAGTGCAGCTCATCAGCCATGGCCACTGTGATGCACATACTGCAGCTTGATGTGTTGCATAGGGGAGACATTATGTGCTGCAAGGACCCCTGCAGCAAACAACTACATAGTGGGGTGGAAGGAATGTTGCTGTGTGTACATGTGATGGATATTAGATGCTGCAGTAAGGGCAACAGCAAGCAACAGAGGACGTAAGAAGCTGACAACAGCCTGCCATAGTCCTGAGCACTGTGGCCTGGTGCAGTGGGAGAAATAAATAACACGCAATAGCATGCAGAACATCAGAAATGCACTTGCATTTAAAACAACATGCAACAATCACTGTCAGTGTGAGAGTGGCAGGCAGCATTAAAATGTACGCATATGCATGTACAACACAGGGCAACTGTGTAAGAAAATGACATGCATTAGTGGCATGCGGAGAACAACGTATCTGCGGCTTGCAGTTGTTACATTCACAGCACATGTGGTATACATGTGTGACCAAATCCTAACAATGCCACAAGGCTCACAATAGGCCTGGAAACTGTACACACCACACAGGCACTGCCAACTGCTTACTGGGTGTACCTTTGCATTCCACAAACAATGTCCATCCTAAGTGAAAGAGCAGCCCTGAGGAGACTGCACAATTGGTCAATCTTGTGCAGCAGTGGCACAACAAACCACTGCCATCAGGGTGCAGGAGACACACACCACAGAAGAGGGTCAGGATGAGGAGGAGAATAGGTGTTTGGCTGCAGGAGATGGCAGGCATCAAGAGGACCATGAAGCAGCTAAAATATAAGTGGCAGAACATGTACAGAAGGGACAGGGATATACTTGTCCATCTGATGGATATATCGGCTCATAGGGATGCTGACATGATGGGTAGAGGCAGGCCCAGGGAAGGTGAGTAGTCCACCCCATAGGAGCACCACTGAAAAGCACTGCAACTGCATGCACAATGACGTGCAGGCTAAACTAACATATATCACATCTCTTGTGCCACAGGACAGAGAGGTCCCAGACATGTGGCCATGGGAGGATGGGCAGCCCGGATACAATCAGCATGGGCAGCAGTGGGACAGGCAAGGACAACACCGGCAGGGAATGCAGGTGTGCGGTGGACCATGATGAATGTGCACACAGCATGACATCCATCACCACTGCACACATATGTGATGTTACATGGTGAGCACTGACACGTCACTGACATATGTCACATTCCCCTGCAACAGGTGTGCATACACCAGTGGCCCTGAGGCACAGAACCCTCTTGAGGGCTATGGCAGGGCAGAAGCACAGGGATGCCAGTGTATATCACCAATGGACCAGGCATATGCAATGTAGAGCACAACCGCTCCCACCAGAGACGATGAGGAGAATGAGAAGGATGTTATGTAGGGTGCTGTTGGTGAGCTGGGGAACAGCAGCCAGGAGAAGAGGCCCAACACCAGAGCAGAGGTGGAAGGTCCACAGCAGCCACTTCAGGAGGGATCAGAGGCACAGCAGGTCACAAAAGGCTCGGCAGGCAGAGGCTGCACCAGAGACAGTGGCAGTCCTGCATCCATGGTGGCAGTGGACATGCAGGTACCACAGGTGGAGGTCCTACAGTCACCAACACCAGATGTGGACCCAGGCCAGGTGCACAATGAGGTACTGGTGGATGAGGGCAGTCAGCCAACCAACCTGAACACGCCCATGGACTGTGACAGACAACATCAGACTTCCTTGAGGTCATCTTGGGGACGTTGCCAGACTGCATAGGTCCCTCAGGGCCAAGCTGGCTGCCTTGAGGACCATTGACTGTGCTGGTCACACTTGTCTAGACAGTGCTGTGCTGGGGTGTATGTCTGTTGAACTTTGGCGGCTATGTATGTTGTTCGTCTGGGGTGGGGGTGGGCATATCTGTAAATATGTTTAACAAAGGTTTGTAGTCCTGGGAGGGTACCTGTACATATCAGTTCTTGCTGCTTGTTGATCATCTGGGGTGGGGGTGGGCAGAGCTGTACATATGTACAACCAAAGTTTGTAGTCCAGAGGGGGACCGGAACATATCATTTATTGTTGACTGTTGTTCATCTAAGGTTGGAGTGGGCAGATCTGTACATAAGTTTTAACACTGTGTATGAGTCAGTTGGGGAGGGGTTACTACTTCATATGTTAGTGTGCAATGTATAGTTCAGTATTGGTTCTAACATGTTATGCTTGTTTAAATTGTTCACACAGTAAATGTTTTGTGCATTACACAGTCAAGGTGTTCCTGCCTGCTGTCTCCTTGTTGAGTAGTGTCTGTGCTGCATGAGTGTTTAACATAGTATATAAGTGGTTACATGCATGCAGCACCACAGCAGTGTTGTATGTGTGTCTGCTATGCCCATATGGGCCATGTGTGCTGGCTGTACACCACACAGCTATTAGCACAACACATAGTACAGCGATACATGGTGCGATGCATTGGCGGCATTGCATTGTGTTCAGCATGTACACATACCACTGCACTGAGAAGATGGGACATTGTGCCGGCTGTGGGCCTGTATGGCACCACCCCACCTGAGAGCATCAATGGCCCTGCAGGTGGCAGTGTTGGCACATGGTCGTAGTGTTGCAGGACACTGGCCAATGGCAAAGACCTGCTGCTCAGTGCTGTACACCTGTCGTGGTGACACTATTCTACAGCCAGTGACCATGGCTGGTTGCACAGTGCCTGGCAGCTACAGCAACATCAAATCAAATCAATTTTATTTGTAAAAAGAGCCTTTCTAAAACCAAGGTGCCTGTACAACAAAATATACAAAATAAATAATTATAAAACAAAACAAACATATAAATTACAACAGAATACAATATAATAGCAGCATAATAAAAGCAGCAGCATTAATCCTCAAATGCCAAGCCAAAAAGATGAGTCTTTAAAGCATTTTTAAAACTCTGGATGGTTAGGCAATCTCATACCCGATGAGGTAGAGAATTCCACGGGGTTGGGGCAGCAAAGCTAAATGCCTTGCTCCAGATGTTTGCAAATGAACCCTGGAAATCTCTAGCAATGCCTCATTGGTGGATCGGAGAGGATGGAGGGGACAGTAAGGACAAAGAAGATCTTTCAGGTAACCCGGTCCCTGGTCATGTAGGGCCTTATAATAGGTTAGCAAAGCAACCTTGAAGGTGATCCGCTACTGTATTGGCAGTCAGTGCAGACCGTGGAGCACAGGCATCATATGACTGGTTCTTGAGGCACCAGTCAATAGCCTGGCTGCCGCGTTCTGCACCAGCTTCAAGCAGCAGATATCAACCCCCTGGCAGCCCTAGGTAAAGGGCATTGCAGTAGTCAAGGCAGGAGGTAACAAAGGCATGAACCCACATTGGAAGATCATCAGGAGGAACCAGATGTTTCACCCGGGCAATATTTCTCAGATGGTAAAAAGAAGTTTTAACAACTTGTGACACCTGTAACTTTAGGGTCAAACAGTCATCAAACATAACGCCCAGGTTCCGCACCCAGTCTGAGGTAACTAGCAGGACACCTCCAAGCCATAAACCCAAAGGAGAACCTGCCAACATACCCGCCTCATGACAACCCGGGTCCACAACCAACACCTCAGTTTTTTCAGGGTTCAACCTTAGCCAGCTCACATTCATCCAGGCCTGAATTTCGGCCAGACAGCTGTTAATCACTGAGACAGCATCATCTCATTCAGGCACAAAAGACATGTATAGCTGATTATCATCTGCATAGCAGTGAAAACTCAAGCCATACCATCTGCATGGTGCAGCGCTGCTATCCAGAGTGCCCTGCACACTGTTCGTGTGCTATATTCAGGTGCCCCACAATGACTGTCCTGATGCAAGCCCTGTGCACAGTTTGCCACTGTTTGGCCTTGCAGATGCCATAGGCATAGCAGTGTTTACCCCACAGTGTGTGAGACATGGTGGGTGTGAGGCAATATGTCTCCCACCCTGTTAACCATGGTTGCAGTGGTGGCTGCAGTCTCAACACCATACCCCAACCACCCCTGCCATCATGCCATACTTGTGTATGTGCTGGGTACCGCTTCATGGACCACACACCCTCACACCAAATACAGCTTCCCATATAGTGTTGTCTACGGCCTGTGCACATGCACCCATATGCCACAGCCATGCTGCACCATGTGCACTGGTGGGTCATGCCTGCACAATGTGTGTTCATATACCAGACCACATGCGCACAAAGATGCCCACCCCAGTGGCAGACTGCAGGGTCCAATCTGGCTGCAGAACCATATTTATACACAGCAGTGCACCCCCTCTCATGAGGGTGCTGTCACACACACATACATTTCATATTCCATGGCACACCGATGAACATTGTCCTGCCAATGTATGGTGCACCTGTGGTACATGTGCCCAACAGTTGCACTGTAAACACTCATGTGTTCCCACAAGGAACCCACACATGCATGGCATCACCCTGTATTGCCCCCACACAGTGCTGTACCCACCCCTTGCTAATGGCCAGGGACATAACCCTGGGATACACAACACCCCTCACTACCATCACCAGTGTATATCCTAGACACAGACATGTGTATGCATATGTGCCACTGTGGCATGGTACACATAGCATGATGTCCCATGCTGTCCCATGCCATCGGTGGCCTATGTCACTACAGTCTGCCATCCCATGATGTACTGCAAACCCAGATACAGGGATGCCCTATTTGCAGGACCCTGCAGTCGCTGTTAACAGTACTATGGCAGACAGTAACAACAACATCAACACTGTTTAATCTGCAGTCTTTTATTTGCATGTACATCAGTGTTACCACATTGTACATAGTGACACAATGTTGAGTACTGTACTCCCCCACAGACGCATGCGTGCACACACACACTCACACACACACATACTGTTGTGCAGTCTGCACCACCACCCAACCCGCTGTGCAGTATCATATGCATATGTGTCCATACTGTTGCACTGCATGCCACATTGATTATGTTCAGCTGTCGCTGCGATCACCCACCCACATGGTTGCACACTATACTGTCATCTACTGCTGTTGTGTATGCTGTTGTTTATGTTGTGCAGTCCTGCTGTGTGTGCAAACACCAGCACCCTGTGCAGTCTGAGCCCCCATGCACTGTCATCTGTGCTATGCTGGCAGTCATCCCCTTGCTGTGATGCACTCGGAACACCTCCTGTTCCCATGTGTCCATCCCCTCCTCGGCTCCCTTCCTCCTTTTCCTGCCCTCTTTGTGTTGCTGTGTTACTGTGGGCATTGAAGGTGTGACATCACCCTGTCATGGTTCCCATCCTGTTGGCCTGGCCTGTCAGTCTGTGCAGCATGTGTTACCTCAGCCACATCTGGGGTGCTCTGCTGTGCTGCACAGGGTTTGCAACTGCAGTTGTGGTGCTGCATGTGGGTTTTGCATGGGTGACTGTCTGCTGCTGCTGCAAATGTGGATTGTTCTGCCCTTGTTGCGGTCACATTCTGTTCGTAGATGGTACCATCTCCTGCAGTGGCCACACTGTGTGTGTGTTGTATATGCTATGACATCCCCTGCCAGTATGTGCTAGGCCCTGTCACTGCAGGTGCTGCACCACTCTGTGGTCGGTTACTGCCGGGTATGGGGATCTGTGGGTATACATGTGGCACTGTGTGTGTTGACAACCACTGTTGCATGGATGGGTGCTGCACATGAATGGCATCTGCTATTGCCAGCAGTGCATTGATCATGGTCTCATTGTGGGCTTGTTGTTGTACCATTATGCACTCCATGACCTGGGTGCAATGCACCATGGACTCCATGTGCCCCTGTGTACAGTGGCATAGGCCATGGATAGCTTGCCCCATAGTCTCAAGCACTGAAGAGATCTCCTGCTGCTGTCATGTATGGCTGTGCTGATGGCCATCACGTAGTCATCCTGCCTTGATGGTGCTCCTGCAGGGCCTCTCTGATAGCAACCAGCTCCTGTCTCATATCCCCTGGCCCACCACCACCACTGACTGGCAGTAGTCACCCATATGCTGGTGGTGACAACTGGTCCTGCAGCTCACAGACTGCATCATCCAGCTGAGCCTCTAAGGCTGTGTAACTACTGGGGCTCTGTTCCCTTGCTACCATCCCCTGACTGGCTGCTGTCACATTCCCACCCACACTGTGCATCCCATGGTATTGTCACCAGTGCTGGATGCATGGCTGGTGTCGTTGGCACCACAGCACTATCCTGCACTGCCCCATCCATGGTGCCATCCTCAGCCTCTGTCCCGGAACTGCCATTGGTCTGCTCCTTGGCAGCATCTTCTGCTGATGACCCTTGTGTGGAGCTGTCTGTTGTGGCCTAAACTGGTATCACTGGTGTGGAACTGTCTGTTGCATGCTCAGGTGTTGCTGGTGAGGAGATGCTTGGTCCCTTCTACGGTGTTGCTGTTGTTCATAGGTATCATAGATATCATAGGTATCATAGGTTATTTAGAACTCTATATAGATCGAGGTCCATTATAGCTCACGATTTATCATTGGTACCCTGAAATATTATTTTTAATCAGGTACACATCAAACTGTGCCTTGAAACTGAGCATACTACCACTGACCACTATTTCTAGTAGCAGCTAGTTCCAGATTTTTATTACCCAGGTGGAGAACCATCGCATCCTTTTGGTAGTTTTAAATCTTTCAGCTTCAAGCTGTAGGGGATGTGATCTGGTACTATAAATCTTGTCCTTAAACTCTAATCCAAAGAGTTTCACTACTGAGGTCAACAAGTGTTCTTTACAGCAGACACATGTTCCCCTCAGATGTCTAAATTCCAATGAGTACATCCCCAAGGTGGCAAGTCTTGACTGGTATTCCAGTCCCTGAGCCTCACTGATTCTGTGTGTTGCCCTTCTCTTAACCCTGTCCAGGGAATGAATTTCCCTTCTGCCACTGGGAGACCAGAACTGGGCACAGTACTCCCTATGCGGTCACACCAGAGATGTATAAAGCGGTAGCAGAACGTCCTTGTTCCTGCACTTGCTATGTTTATTAATGCAGTGTAATATGCTACAAGCTTTTTTAATAATCTGATTACACTGTGACTTGAAACTGGTATCTTTAGTTACCCTGACACCCAGGTGTCTTTCATCCTCTACCTTGTCAAGTACCAACCACCCAGTGAGTAATCTTCCTGCCTATTTTTATTTCCAAAATGCATTATACTGCACTTGTCCACATTGAACATCAATTTCTTATAGGTTGCCCAGGTCTCCAGAGCTCTTAAGGCTAATCAAAGGGTGTCAACATCCTCCCGGGTATCCACAATGTGCCCTATTCTTGTATCATCAGTGAACTTAGCTAGCCATACACCCATAGAAGTACTCATTGAAGATATGTAGACATTGAACTTGTTGAGCTGCTTGGTGCCTGTTCTGGTGTTGCTGGTGTGGAGGTGCTTGTTGCCAGGCTGCTGGCTTCCCCATGGCACTCCTGCTGGGCTGCAGTTGTCTGCTCGGTCCAGCACTGCTGGCCCTGCTGGCACCATGCACTGCTGCAGTCCCTGTGGAGTGGACATGCTGTTAGTGTTTGCCCCCCACAACAGGCTTGTACCTATACCTTGCCTCACGCAGTGGTCCCTGCAGCACTTCAGTCCCTGGACTCCTGCACAGTACACCATGTCTGCTTCTGGTGCCTGTGTGTGTGTGTTCCCACCCCTTCCCACACCCCATGGCCAGTGTGTGCTTGTGTGTGTGTGTGTGTGTGTGTGTGTGTGTGTGTGTGGCACATGCGTGTCTCTGGCCCTCACATGCCAATATGGGTCATAGTGTGTGACATGTCACACACTCACGGCCAGCATGTGGCTCTTATGGTACATGTCCCATATCACCACCAGCTCACACACAGGAGTGCCACTCACCACCCCTGTGCATCATGAACTGTTCCAACAGGTGTTACTGGACAGTATGTATCACCTCCATGGCCAGTGTGTGCTTTCCACCTCACTACATAACACTGTATCTTCCACCCAATGGCCAGCATGTGCAATTCACGTAGTGCTTAGGATACCTTCCACCCCAATGGCAAGCATGTGCTGTCACACAGCATGCTATGGCACACTGTACCATCTCCCCCAGCCTTTGTGTGCCACTGAACATTTGCCCTTCCACCCGTGGGTTGCTGCTGTGTGGGGCTGCTAGTGGATTGTACATGCTGCCTTGATTGTCCTGTGTGCATTATCTTCTGCCACATTTTTTCAGTTCCCTACAGATGTCTACATACCTGAGCCACTCTGCAGTGTGAAGGTGTCCAGGTCAGTATCCCTCAAATGCTGTGCTGGCTCAGAAGTGCAGCTAGCTTCCACCCTAGGGATATTAGTGCAGCTGCTGGCTCGGTCCTCCCTAGTGGCCTCGGCATAGTGGCAGTTGTGGGTGAGCTTCTGCTTTACAAGCCTCTTTAGGTCACTGTATTTTTCTGGAGGTCATGTACGGTCTCACTGGTGGCCACTGCATTAACTTTCCTGGCCACTCTGTCACGGGATGCCTTTCTACTGGCTCTTTGGATGTTCATCCACGGCTCAGCAGCAGGCTTGGGTTCTTTTGTATTTCTTGGACCAGTATGTCCACCTCATCATGGCTGAAATGCATTTTCTCCTGGCTGTCCCAGTAGCTGGCCCACTCGGGTTGTGTTCTGCTTCCCTATTTTGCGACATGCTTATTTGGTGTTGTGTACACCACTGTTGTGCTTTTCACCGCCTTATATTGAGCATGTTATACTTGCAGCATGCATAGTATATGTTTGGAGTGTTCTAGAATTCCATGTATCGTGCATGACACAACTGCTTTGCCTTACTTTTGTGCATTGGCATTCTTTGTGCATGTTGTATATCTGTCCTTTCTAGAATCAGGGCCATTAAATGGAATTATTGGATGGCTAGGTGTCTCTTTACCTTGCAGCAAAAGAATGTACTTATTCTGAACTTGTGGGTAAAATCACGAAAGGTTTACAGTTGGTTTATGCCTTTGAATGTACACGGATATCCAGATGGGGCGTATTTAGAATTATGGAAAGCATTACCTTGGATTACTAATTCGGACTTTTTGTGTTATGTAACTTATGTTTGTTTTCACACTGTGTTACTAATTTTGTGGACTTTGTTTGTGCTTTGTCCTTTTGCATTGATTATATTTTTACTTTGTATCTCAATAAACGTTCCACTAATCTTTGTCAGTAGGGGCACTGTCCTGTAGGAGTGTGCAATGGCAGAACTTAGTATTGCGACTGAGGTGCTGGAGAGTGGTTCTTATGATGAGTCCTCAGCAGGTGTGCTAAACAGGAACATGGAGGCTAAGCAGACTCAACATCTCACTGCATATAACCAAAGTTGCAGTGGTCCATTGAAGAACAGGAAGCAGGTGCTGCAGGATACTTTAACTGTACAAATATATAAAGCAGCGCTTGAATTTTTGGCTGCTAAAGCGAATTGCTTGATGAGAAAAAAGAAAACAGATTGATAGTATGTCTTCTACACTGGAGAAATCTTATCCAAAAGTTTTTGTGTTGGGGTACAGGCAGAGAACACAAACATACCTACGAGGAACAGAAAGTGAACCAACCATCAGTACAGCAGAATCAGATGCTGGAGAGGGCTCCTGGTCAGCGGATGATGCACTCAGACAAGCAGGATGAAACAGACAGTTGATGGGATGTGGGTGGTAGGTCCTGCCTTTGAGCTACAAAATACACCTCTACTTCAGCTAGTTCCGATTCTATGGATGCACAGCCCAAGTTGCAACTGGGAGGCAGACCAACTCACTTGTGATTCTTGGGAGGACTCTGCTCTGAATTCACATATGATTTCTTTTTCACCTTTGGGATCTCAGGATATCTATCTTGATGCGCACCAAGGAGTTGCCGATTTGAACTCTGCCAGTAATACAGAGAGAAGGGGGCAGGGGATTTGAGCTTGAAGAGGAAGGGGCTTTGGTTCCATCACAGGATCAGCCCCAACAGAAGCGTTCATATGGGACTTTTCCAAAAACCTGTGGAACAAGCAAAAAGGTGTAACGCTATTCGCTTTAGATATCTAAGGGGTATGAGTGAACTTCCAGATCGTTTCTATGTGGAATGTACTACTGAAACAGTCTTTAGGTTTTTCTCCCAATGAAGTTTATGCCTTGATTCACACTCCAGGGTGAGCATATTTTCGATATTAGCTTTAGAATGCCTAGCATTTTGAAGAGATTTTGGATGAAATATTCTATTTTGAAAACCAATCCCCTATGGTCCAATTTCCAGGTTATTCCCCTCACCAAACAGTCCATCCATATAGTGACTGTTCTATTCCGTAATGAAGGTGTAAACATTACAGATATTTTGTACTAGCTTGACAAATGTTGTGATGTGCAGGGTTCTCTTGAGGCTATTCTAGACAGCGAAGGATTTTGGAACGGGGGCTGGCATATCAAAGTTAAGCTATTTCAACACAACGATTTTCAGCATTTGCTTAATTGCTTTTTCATCAGGAGACACAAGGACTTTATTTTCTACCCTGGTCAAACTAGAAAATACCATAAGTGTGGGTCTCCCTGTCATATTAACTCTAGCTGTGACAAAATAGTATGCTTCCATTGTGGAGAATTGGGGCACTCGGGACTGGAATGTGACAACACTCTTACTTGTCATTTTTGTGATGAAGCTGGCCACATGTTCACTAATTGCCCATAGGCATCACAAAACACAGGAGATTCTGATTATGCTGTGCAGGACTTTGACATTTCCGGGGGTCACATGATGCAGGCAACCTGAGAGCAGCTGAGACTCAGAGCTTCCACCCTATTCCTGTCATTACTGCCTTTTAAACATGAAATTAGCTACTTTACCTTAAATAACTACTCCGGAAAGAAGAACCTGCCTACAGCAATAGATATTAAAGAAGATTGCATCGCTATTGGAGTCCTTTCCTCCATGATGGACGCTGATATGAGGCAGGCCCAGTCGAAACACATGCCTTCTCCCTCACCAGAGAAAATGCACAAGAAGCCAAAGTCCCAAAGTGGCCCAACAGGCAAGAGTGGCACAGCAATAATTCAACCAGTTCCTCTAACAGAAAATCGTTTCTTACAGGAATTACTCACATTTAGAAAAACCCTCCTGGAAATCTCTACTGAAATTAAATCTATCAAGGGAGACATGGTGGACCTCAATAAGTGGATGGGCGATGAAGGAGCCCGATCAACCTCCTTAGAAAAACGGAGGGATAAGATTGACCCCCAGAGCTAATTCACCTCTGACAGCAAGTGCAAAAGCTTCAACTAAAAACTGAAGATTTTGAAGGGAGAAGCCATCGCAACAATATCTTAATTCTGGGGCTACTGGAATCAGAGGAAGGCCCTAACACAGTGGCGTTTACTCAAAAGCTTCTCCTGAAGATTGTACGTCCCTCCCCGCATAATGCCAATTACCATATCGAAAAGAGCCCACAGGTCACTCAGACATAGACCACAGCATGGTGCTCCACCTCGTCCAATAATTCTAAAGTTCCTGAGCTACACTGAGAAATAACACGTGTTGGCAAACATTTGAGAGACTCAATCCATGACATGGGAAGAAACCAAGCTAAGAATAACACAAGATCTGCCTTATGAAGTAAGGCAAAAACGTATGGCTTTTCACCCCACAGTCAGTAAATGAATAGCAGCTGGCATACCCTTCAAGATGAATTATCCAGCTAAGTTGCAAGTTTCTATATCAGGCAACTGGGTTTCCTTCGACCGCCTTCACAAGCAGCAAGCGACCTGGCAAGCTACCAGACCTGTTTAAAACGGTTGAACTTTCCTGTTTGATCACAATGTCTAAATTACTGGAGGTTTCCACCCATTATGCAAAGTTAGCATGTTAGTTTTATAGTTTAGGAAGCTGCTATAGATGGTACCTGTTTGGGCTCCTTTGGCATGGTATGAGTAGGTCGAGGTTTTCCTTTATTTTTATTTTTCTTCTAGGCTTGCAGTGTGCGGTATGACCACTGGGGACTACTGTGCATATCCAGGCCTCATAAAGGAAGGAGGAACTTATTCGTTAGAGAGGGTTCCGTGGGACTGATTTTGAAAATGGACCATGCACCTGTTCAGCACACTATCTCTTCCCCAATAAATCCGGGGCCTAACATACAACTATGGACTTTTATGGACTTAGGATTCAAATACACAGTAAATAATCCTAACTTTTGTTCTCCTTTGTTGCTATTTAATTGTTTGTTATGTGGATTATTGGTGCTGCTTTGTTAAAGAGAGGTTGACATTTCTCACTGTATATGGCTTTTGACCTTTCAGGAGAGAGGAAAGGGAGGGACTATCTTATATTTAAAACTGATCCGATTGAGAAACTCTCATGTTTATGCAACTCTGTAGAGTGAAGGGTTAGAGTGTTCTTTTTTTAACTATCAACTCTTTAAGAAGACCCAAGATTGGCTCATAGGCTTGGGGGCCAACTGACCGGATCCTGAATACCTTGCCCAGTAGGGCCACGCTGATGTTAAATTACATTACTATTCCAGTCATCCCCCTAACAGAATAAGGCTGATTACTCAGGCAGGACAGGGGAAGGAGGGGGGCTCGAATCCAGACAAGCTTGAGGTAGCTGCATAACATTCTAAGTAAGGAGTGGAACAGCTCCATAATGCTCCATAAGAATCCTCTTTTCTGGTTTTTATTCCAATGGGCTTGCCTCAGAAGTAGGCTTTAGTTAAACACTAATTACTGTTTCTCAGTTTTGGATTCTGTTTTACTAGAGGAGCAGTCAGGAGCTGAAGGGGGAGGGACCCACATGTATCTTTTGGTATCTAGACTGGTAATATGGTCCTCTGTATATAGTTGCTGGGGAGGAGGGAAGGGGGAAGGAAATCTGGGCTCTTGTATTAACCGGACTATTATGCCCAACATACAATTCATGAGACTGGAGAAGGTAATGTGAATAAAGGGGGAGAGGACCAATGTTAGACAAGCGGGAAGGAATACATACAGTATTTCCTGGGGAGGGATGTGTTTTGAAGGCTGGGGGGTGGGATGGAGAGTGCCATAAAGTTTTCATGAGCCTGAAGGTTATAATAGATAGGTTAAATGTTATATGTGTTATAAATGGTGAATGTAACTATTAAAGTTATAATGTGGAACATTAGAAGAATCAGAGATCTGTGAAAAGAGTCCAGGTACTGAAACACTGCAACTTGTTAAATGCTGTTATTATTCTTTACAAAAACACACTTGTTGGTGACTGAAGCCATGTGGCTATGATGACAAGGGATAGCACAAGTCTTCTCAGCAGGGGATTCACCTGCAAGCAGGGAGTAGCCATGCTAATTTAACATAATATACCATTTCAGCCAGAATCAGCAATTGTGGACCCGAGTGGCAGATTTATTCTGGTCAAAAAGTACACTGATGGGAAAGGAGTCATCTTGGGTTCAGCATATGATCCAGTAGGAGGTGATCCTGCATTTTCAATGAATCTGGTAAATAAGCTCATTTCATTTCTACCTATTTCCCTTATTCTGGGAGGGGATTAGAATATTCCCCCTACTCAAGATTTGGACAGGACATATCCTACTTTAAAACCCCCCTCACCATCCCAATGGGTTTTGAATAATTTTATAGATTTACTTGGACTTTGTGATCCGTGGCATACTCTCAATCCTAATTAGAAACTTTTCTCTTTCAACTTGATGGTTCATCAAACATGGTCTAAACTAGATTATATCTTATTTAGCCTCCCCTCCAGCAAGGTCTATGTCAAGCTAGCTTGGAACCTATGGTTTTGTCAGATCACTCCATTGCGTGGGCACTAATAACTTTAGACCCCCCTTAGTCAGAGAGATACAATTTGGAAATTACATACCCAGCTTCTAAAAGACAAAACCATAGTCTCCAAGATACACTCCCTTATCCAATCATTTCTAGAAGATAACAGAGACTTGGCCCAAAAAAAAGATATGTTTTGGGGGCTCTCAAATGTTATCTTAGAGGGGAGCTTATTAAGATTGCTTCACATAGAAAAAAATGCAGAGAAGCAGAGACTGTCTCTCTTCTTAGCCAAATTAGGATGGCAGAACTCTTCCTTTCCACGTCTACAAACTCTAACTCACTTGCTGCTTTAGTGTCCCTCAGAAACAAATATGCTGACTTGCTCTGGGAAAAGGCTGAAACACAATTTTAAAGACTAAGTCCCCATATGTGGGCCAAGGAGAGAGGCAGGTAAGCTCTTGGCTTTAAGACTGCACAAGCTGGGGCTCTAGGCTGATCCTTCAGTCTTAGCTCATGATGGCACCATTAAAACTGCTCCTCAGGAAATATCTGAAGTTTTGAGCATTTTACCACTCACTATATGGTAAATGCCCCAATATTCCTCTTCCCAGGATACCAAAGCCTATTTGGACTCTCTGGAACTCCCTTCCCTGTCAGAACAACAGAGATCTCCCTTAGTGTCTCCCTTAACTCTCTCAGAAGTAGAGGCCTTAATTAAAGATTTAGTTTTAGATAAGGCCCCTGGACCAGATAGTTCCCCCCCAACTTTTATAAAATATTCTCTAAGGACCTTGCATCACTATTACTCAGACTATATAAATACATGCTGTCAGCAGACTCCCTAGAACAATCATTTCTAGAAGCCACAATAATTCTACTTCTTAAACCTGATAAACCACATTCACAACCTTCCAGCTACCGCCCTATATCTCTTATGAACTATGACATCAAAATATTAACAAAATTACTCTCCTGGCATATCAGGTCAGTCTGGACCAGTTTACTGAGTCCCGAGCAGGTTGGGTTTGTACCCGGACACTTCTCTGCGGACCACCTCAGGAAACTGAGTCACATCTTTCAGGCCGCTCAGACATCCCAATCCCCCATGGCTCTAATTTCATTAGATGCTGAAAAAGCATTTGACAGAGTGGATTTAGCCTTTCTCTGGAAGAGTCTGATGAAAATGGGTTTCCCCCCAATTTGTCCATTAGCTCCAATCCATATACTTATCACTTTCAGCTAAGATTTACTGTAATGGGGTTTTCTCCTCTCGTTTTCCTCTCTTTCAAGGTACTAGGCAAGGTTGCCCACTTTCTCCTTTCCCTTTTAACCTTTACCTGGAACCTCTTCTTTGCAGTATCAAATCAACATCCCAGGATCAAGGGCATTCCCATTCTTAATCATATTCTAACATTGTCGGTTTACACGGATGATATTCTTCTGCATCTAGATTCTCCAATAGCCTCCTTAGAGGGCACTCTACAAGTAATCAAACAATTTAGTAAGTTTTCCAATTACAAACTTAATCAGTCTAAAACTGAAATATTTCCCTTAAACCACGTAACTCACAGCTTTCACTTTGGACAGTTTGGTATGAAATGGTCTTCCCATTCTATTAAATATCTAGGTATTTTTCTAGCATCAGATCATTCGAGGGTCCAGAAACTAAATCTGTAGGACTTGGTGAGCACCATTCAACAAGATCTCTGTAGATGGGAATCACTCCATTATCCCTATGGGGTGAATAAATATTATTAAAATTAATTTCATCCCCAGAATTTTTACCCTTGAATATGTTAAACATTTGGCTTCCCATGTCCTTTTTCATCACATACACTCCATTATTTCAGGCTTTATCTGGCTGAATAAACATCCTAGATGCTCTTTCCAAAAATTAAGTCTTCCTAAGGAGGGTGGTGGATTGAGGTTACCCAACTTTCTCTTGTACTACTGGGCCATTCACATATCGAGGTCAGGCAAGTGGTTAGCTCTAATAGAGGACAATTATACACCCATCTGGCTTCAGATATAAAATCAAATAGTATGCTCCTATAATTTGGAAGCCTCATCAATTTTCTTCACTGCATGGAAAGCCCTTCCACCAGAGTTATATCACTCAGTGATCGGAATTTCACTAAAGGCCTTTATTCAGTGTTGTCCTTCCCTAAAAATATCTCCTTCACAGGATTGGGCCCAAACACTTATTCTCAACCCTAACATTAAAATAAGAGGCAGAAGCCTTACTCAGAGCTGGCAACCTCAGAATCAGAAGCCAAGGTAGCTGATTTTTATTTGCAGGACTCCTTCTTTCTTCCATGGATATTCTCAAGAAGTATAAAATACCTGGCTCCTACATCTTCAAAGTCTTCCAGTTGAGACACCTAATAGGAAACCACTTTGGTACTACACTTCAAACACCTAGGCTAGACACTATATTAGCACAGATGTGGAACCTGTCCACTAAACCCTATTGTATATCCCAGTTGTATGTGAGTCTCCTAGCTGTTAAGCATCCCGATCCTCTCCCAGGCTCCAAAGTATGGACCTCTCTATTACCAGAAACACGAATCAATTGGCTACAAATCTGGAAAGATCATTATCTTTACATTACCCAGGATAAACTTCGACTTACCCAATACCATTTACTTAATAACATGTACTACACTCCAGCTAAATTATACCAGATCAGGCATCTCACTAGTCCTAATTGTTCTAGATGTGACAAAATGGAGGGGAATCTGTTACACATATTCTGGCAATGTGAAAAGGTGGCACCATTATGGCATATGCTCCAAAGTAATTTAGATCCTCTGCTAGGTCTTGCAGAACTGTTTACAGTGGAAATTTGTATTCTGGGTATCTATCAGGATATAGGTGTCAAAGAGCATAGGTTCCATATGGCTTTAGTCTCCATGGCTGTCAAAAACTAGTACTTAAACATTGGCAAGATCACATGCTCATATCATACACTGAATGGTTAAATGAGATCACAGCTTATTTTACGACTGAGCATATAACTGCAGTTTCAGGTAACAAGCTTCATCTTTTTGATAAAAGATGGGGCAGGCTTTATGCTTTGTACTTGCATTAGAACTATGTGCTAATACTGATTCCCTTGCTGACTTTTCTTATTTAACTCCTTTCTATAGCACTTATAATTATAAGTGCCACACTTCGGGGGGCTGAATATGGGGTGGGTGGAGGGAAGAAAAGAGTATTTAGGGTATTATGGTTTATCCAGATTGTGTTATTTATATATTGCACAATGGTTTATTGTATTACTGTATTAAGAAAACAATAAAATCTTTCATTTCAAATAAAGGACTTTGACATTTCCACAGCACCCAGATCACTGAGAGTCTACTGATCTGAGGCCTCCTCGAGGCCCATGTCTACAAAGCCAGCTACAGTACCCTCTCAGTCCAGTACTGCAGGAGACCCACTTTGTCCTCCAAGCCTACCTCAATCTACTTTTACATCTTCCTCATCTACTGTGAGAGCGCCCCAGTGTTTCAGCTCCAGTGTAGCTTAGCAGCAGCCGGATTCGGTAGTGATGCCTCCACCCCCCAATCTGTAGTGACTGACATGGATTTTCAGGTGGTAAAGGTTCAGGACTTCCACCTCCTATGGAGGCCCTTCTCCTTCTGCAGCAGACAGTTTGGTACTTTCAAATAAATATGATGTTTTACATTTGGATTTAGATGTCGAGAAGGATTCTGACACAGCTTCCAGGACATCTTCCTAAAATATCCCATTTCTAACACCGAGTTGCAAAACATTCCAGACTGTCCTAGAAACCAAAAACAGATGGGCCCTAGAATTGTACTCAGAAAATGTTCTAGGAAAAACAACCTCCTACTTGATTTTTTCACATGACCAACTGCTTCATTGTATGACCATAAAATAGCTAGTTTAAATGTTAACAACATAAGGTCAGAAAAGAAAAAAAAAATAGCTACGTGTGATCTTTTTACAGGTACAAATTTCGACTTGGTTTTCTTCCAGGGCACCAGATTGTACACTACTGAGGAATCTGACTATGCTTCTAATGCTTGGTTATGTGAAAAATGTTATTGGTCGGGTGGGGGGGGGGCATTATTTTCTGGTGTAGGTATCTGTTTTTTGACTCCCTCCATTTTAGGGACCAATATGGTTGAAATTATGTCTGGCTGATCTCTTTTACTTGATATCACCATACAAAACTCAGATTTTTGTTTTATTAACATTTATGCATCCCAGAGCAAAATGGAAAGAATCTCTCTGTTACAACTAATTCAGCCCTATCTTTTCACCACGAAAAATATTATTTTGGGGGGTGGTTAATATTAATAGGGCAGTTTCAGATAGAGGTGCGAGAACTGCAAAATTATATTATGACTCAGTTTTTTTTTAAATAATCTGGTTCACCTCATGGGACTGCATAATGTATTTTGAGTTATAAATCAGAAGACATCTTATGCCTATTTTCAGGGGAACAGATGATCACATATAGATTACTGGTTTATTTCCCCTACTCTACATTATAGACATCCTATTGTTACCCCTGTGGCCACTTTGGACCATGCCCTTTTAGAGGTTACTGTATCAAATTATCCACTACCTCTAAAGGTCCTGGGTATTGGAAATTGAATTTCTCCTCACTAAATTATCCTGAAGTAGTGGACAGTTTTCAATCTTTGTTGGAAGTCAGAAAATCTGTCTATTTTTTATATGATTCCATACAGGATTGGTGGGAAGATTGTAAATCAGACTTTAGAGATTATTTTCAGCTTATTGGCAGATTACTGGAGAAATACAAAAGGGATTCTTATGAAACTCATAGGAATAAGCTGTTGTCAGCATATTCTAGATTAAATAAGGGGGAAATAGTAGACATACACGAAATAACTGTTATTAAACAAAAATTGGTTCATGTACAATATGATAGACGAAAATCTCTGGAAACTAAGCAGAAATCTGGTATGCAAGGGGAAACAAGTCACTATAAACCCCTTTAAAAGCTGCACCAAACAGAGACATAAGAAAGAAATTAGGAGATTGCTGTCTTCATCAGGAGATTTGGTTACTACTCAAAAAGGCATTGAGTCAGATATTGATAAATATAGCTGTTCTTACAAACTTGTAATCTGCTTTCCTCTGAACAGGGTGATTGCATTTTTAAGTTTTTTTCTTTGTGATATCTAGCAGACCTTACATACCTAGGAGTACTTAAGAGGTAGAAGGACCCCCCCCCGATCACCAATTACAAGTAATTTTTCTTATTTATAAATTTCTTATTTGTGAGCCTTTTCATACATATAGAAGGTCATCTAATAGTGAATTATATCCTATTCTCCTGCCCACTTATTCTGTATACTGGTGTATATCTGTGCCCCTCCCCCATCTTCTCTAATATAATAAACTTCTTTATGGAGACCATCAATTAATAACATTCCTCCCACCAGTTAAAATGGATTCAAGAGAAGCACCTGGTGAGTGTCAATCAGTCTCTAGGAGACTATACATAACCTCTCTAATACTGTATACGAATGCCTGAAAAGCTAGTATAAAACTAAATATAAAAAGAAGAGATTACCTGATTCAGCACAGTCATGCAAAAGTTTTCTTTGACATACCAATGGTGATTTATACTCATATGTGTTGTTGTATGATTTGCACTTGTATATATTCTTTGCACTTTTTTGTATATTTACAATAAGCTAACACATATGGTGTATGTCACTTTAAATTTGCACCTCATGAGAAGTGTTGTCTTCTATCTGGTAGATCCGCCCTCATAGGAAGGCCTTGTGTTGGGCTGAAGCACTAGGGGATATAGGGTATTGTCCTAGCACCTTTACTGCAATAAGACTACAACTTTGAAGCTCTAACCTTTTTTGGGTGCTTATTTCTGGTATGAGTGTGGATTTTACTTGTAACATTTGCAAGATGGAGTAATGGTTCAGAACTGGGCCAGGAAAATGGGAAGAGGCTGGGGCTAAAATGTGAGAAAGGGGGTGGGTTCTTAGTTCTGTGAGCCTCAATATTAAAAGGGGTAAGATGGAAAAGTAAGGGAGAACAACATAGTCAAACGTGGGTGGAATCCATGCCAAGAATAACAGCAGGTAGGGTGGGGCAGTTTATTCTTAAGTATATAGCAAGGGGAAAGGAGAAACCTCATATTGTGGTGCACTTGGGCAGGAATGACCTTGAGGGAAGCGTGGTCATGGAGGTACAGGACAAGGTTCGTGGAGCTGGGAAAGTTGTGTGAGGAAACAGAGAACTCAGTGGCTTTCTTGAAAGTATTCCCAGTACTCAGAGCAAACGCTGCTGCAAGGAAACTGAGAATAGATTAGTTTAATACTTGGCTGGGGCCCTGGTGTCATACTAAAGGGTACAGGCTGGTGAAGGGTTGGGGTAGAACCTGGTATAGCAGCACCCTATATGCCCAGAATAGGTAACATTTTAGCAGGGAGGGCTCTGGGGTACTAAAACAGAGACTGGAGGAATACATAGCAACCAGAGCGGATTCAGACTTGGTGTGGGGGGAAGGAAATGGGCAGAAATCAAACAAGATTTCCAGATCGGGGAGCCAAAGGGGCTTACCCCCCCGGTTACACTATGCTGCAGCAATATGAATTGTGTCATATAGCATTACAGCGATGGCACAATGCTGACAGTTGGCATTGTGTCATCCGGGAAAGCAAGTGTTTTTTTTCAGTGGGGGCTTTGCCCCCGTACCCCATACTACAGATAACTAATTCCAAGTTGGAGTTGATTTGGGGAGGGGGTGATATCCCTGGAGAGAGCAGTGTTGGGAATACTGGGGACCATTACAGCAAACTGCCAGTTTTGTTGCTGTAATGGTCTTCACAGTATTCCCATCGCTGTTCAAACATGATATCTTACCCCCATACCAACAGAAATAGAATAGGGAAGTGTTCATACAGTGTTGTTAAAAATAGTGTTCAGAAAGAAGGATGAGAACAGTACATATTGGAAGGTAGTCCCCTGAATGGAAGGAGGAACAAAATGGCCTAGTTGCAGGTTCTCATGGCAGAGAGGGAGGTGGACATAACTGCCATCACTGAAACATGGGCCACCCAATACCAGGACTGAGACCTGGTGATCCCAGGGTGCAGGCTATACCACAGGGATAGTGGAAAGGAGGTGAGGTGGTGATTTATGTGAGGGAGGGATAAGGAGTATCAGGGAGGAGGGGTGGAGGTAGAACAGAGGCATTATAGATACAATTCTAGGATTCAAGAAACAGGATACTTAGGATGGTGGTGGTGTATAGGACACTATCTCAGGCTGAGGACTTTGACAGAGGTCTAGCAGACAGATAAGAAAGGTCAGCAGGAAGGGTGACACCATGATCATGGAGGACTTCAATCTACCAGGGGTAGACTGGAGCACGACAGCCACCTCAAGCACAGGGAAGCAGGTCCTCCTTGAGGCTTTCCAGGACAGCTTATTGGTACAGATGGTAAATGAGCCAACTGGAACAGGCAACACTCTGGATTAAATCCTGTCTAATGGGAAGTTTGTCAGTGAGCTGAGGTGGAGGATCTGCCGGCAGGGAGTGACCACCATACAGTGTGGTTCTCACTCAACATGGGCAAGGAGGCTTTAGAAAGAGAGACCAGGATGCTGGATGTCAGGTGAACTGACTTTGGTAGGATGGGGGGAAACTGTAGCTGGGCACTTAGCCAGGATCAAGCCACACATGGATGCCAACCAGAAATGGGAAGTTAACAACGTAGGGGCTCATGGAGGCCACTAACTCCTGTACCAACACACAAAGCAAAAGACTAGATCCAAAAACCAAGTTGGTTAAGTGGACAGGTGTTGGAAAAGTGAAGGCAAATGGGCAGCCTGCAGATTCAATCAATCCAGTCGAGGGGGACAATGAGAGAAGTCACTGAAGAAATCAAGAGACTGACTAGAGCAGTCAGGATAGCCAAGGCTTCCAGACAGCTTAGGCTAGCACAGGGCATCAAGGATGGGAAAAATGACTACTTCAGGTACGTAAGGGAGAGAAGGATCTGCAATGATCAAATAGCAAGGATCAGGAAGGGTAGGGGGTGGGGAGAGAAAGGGGCAGAGCAGGCAGAAGCGCTGAATGAATACTTCTTATTTAATAAAGAAAATGATGGGTCACTGCCTCAAGGTTAGGAGGGTAGGCATGGGGGGGAGGGGTGATAGATGGGGAAATCTCAGCGGACAAGGTACTAGAAGGTTGAAGGGTACTGCAGGTGGATAAAGTGCCAGGCTCAGATGGCATGCACTCCCGGATACTGAAGGATGGTGATGGTCCTGGCAGAGTCATTGGCACACTTGTTCAATACCTCTCTGGAAACAGGGTGCATACCCCAAGATTGGAAGATGGCTCATGTAGTGCCCTCCATAACAGCGGACCCAAGGATGAACAGGGCAACTATAGAACAGTAAGCCTAACATCCATTGTGGGGAAGTTAATGGAGACAATCTTTAAGGAGAGGTTGGTACCTTTAAGAAGATAATGGTCCCCAGACTGGAACGCAGCATGGTTTGTCTCTGGCAGATCCTGCCAGATCAACCTGGTTGATTAATATGTCTGGGTGACTACAGCACTTTACAATGGCCATGCGGTGGATGTCCTGTATCTGGATTTCAGCAAGGCACTTGATTTGGTGCCACATGGGAGGCTGATTAGAAGTTGGGATACCAGGAGCAAGGACAAAGTTGGTGAATTAGATCAAGAACTAGCTGCAAGGAAGACAACAGAGGGTAGTGGTGGGAGGGGAATTCTCATCTCCAGGGGTTGTAATGAGCATGGTACTGCTGGGCTTGGTACTGGGCCTGGTGTTATTTGGCATTTTTATCACCGACATCTCGCATGGCATTAAGAATGAGATTAGACTTTTTGCATATGATACGAAGATTGGAGTAGTGGTGGATGACACAGTAGGGTGGCAGGGGCTGCAGAATGATCTGGCTAAACTTGAGTACTAGTCTGACAAATGGCAGTGGGGGTTCAATGCTATGAAGCGCAAAGTCATGCACCGGGAAGGTATCACTACAAAATACCGACATTCGGAATCCCGATATTGAGGATCCCAAGTTCAGCAGTCCGACACACACACACCCCTCCAATAGAAGGAAGCCGGTGCTGACAGGGTAGGTAGCAGAAGTGATGAACCAGTAACCTACCCCAAGTCGAGCACCACAATGAAGGAGAGAATGTAGAAGCTGGCCAAGCTGCTCCAATGGCGTGGTGGACTAGGCCACTAGCAGATTCACTAGCATGGTGCTCTCGACCCAGGATTATGTTCCGGGAGGAAAAAGGTTTTGTTTGCGTTGTTGTTGCCTCTATAACTTTTTTAACCTACTCTGAGGTCTGCTCCCCTCGGAGTTGGTTATTTTAGTTATAGGAGATGCAGGGGGCAGAGCACACTGCATTGTGGGTACGGGGGGCTTGCCCCTTGCATAGCATTAAGACCTTCTTGGTCTTCCAACAGTCAGTCAGTCTCCCAAACTCGGGATTATGGAGTTCGGGAGACTGACGGTCAGAATTCCATGGTAAATCCTTTGGGAACAAGGAACCCAAGGAGGTGCTATCAATTGGGAGGGGTACAGAGAGCCACTACAGAGGAGGAAAAAGATCTTGGGTGGTAAAAACAGGGCAAATGATGCACTTGGCACAGTGCTGGAAGGCAGCAGCTAAAGCCAATAAGATTGTGGGGTGTATTGTAAGAGGAAGCACTCCAGGAGCGGGGAGGTGATTCTGCCTCTGAACAGGTTATTGGTGAGGACACACCTGGAGTACTGCATGCAGTACTGGTGCTCATACTTAAAGAAAGATGTTAAATTACAGGAGGGGGTCCAGCACAGAGCAACAAGGATGATCCTGGGATTTAAGCAATAAGCCCACGAGGGTGTGGGTTGTGGGGGATTACCACAGCTGGCATGGTTTGCCCGCAGTAGCAGTGGGTAAATCCTAAGCTAGCCGTGGTACCTCATAACCCACACCCCCGAGTGGCTTATTGCGATTATACAATGGGTAGAAATTTTTAAATAATTACCTACAAGGTTTTATTTGAGAAGAACTTGTTTTTAATTTTTTTTCCTGTAATGTCCATCCTCTGTGTGTTAAATAGTTCCTGTTTCTAAGTAGAATGTTGTAGGAGATGGTAGCTCTGTTTACTTAGTATACTGCTATTGTAATTCATTTAAAAATCATGTAAAAAATAAAGCTTGAACAGAGTTGCAGGCAAGATAAATGGCTGTGAGAGGGTGAGAAACTGACAGGACAGACATTATGAACGAGCTACAGTATTGCTGCAGGTTAATGAGAAGCTGTATTTTTTTATTTAATGTTTAAAGTGTTGCAGGAAGCCACGATGTTTCAGGAAGACACACTGCATCGTGATAGAAAGTGAATCGGCTATGATGTTTGCGCAGATCGATCAGGAGCTCAGATTTTTTGTTTAAAACTAACTTTTGTTAAGCTCAGATACAGAGCTTATGGAGGTAACGGCAGTCTCGTCTCGTGGACATACGGAGTGCGGAAGTTCAGGGTGTTATTTCAGGGTCTGTGTGGCGCCTGTGCCACTTTTACATTTAAATGGTTCCATTGTGAAGGAGTTGTAATAGCAGACTCAGGTGAGGAGCACATTGTGGCATTTCGTCTGGTGCTGTGGTTTTGTTGGGGTTGAGATCGCTGGCAGGGGGTTTGCTTGGATCGGGTATGGAGTGGGGAGAGAGCCATGGTCTCAGTGCGGCCTGCATTGTGGAGTGATAGTACAGAGGAGTAGAGGAGTCAGTTCACAGTGGCAATTAGTGAGCGGGGAAGAAGCGATTACCGAAGAAACACTTTGCAAACATTTTGGGTTCGATATGGGATTTGCGTGTATTTTTTTTATTATTATTAATGGTGTGCTAATGGTTCTCGCTTAAGGAAGGGAAACAAGATGGTGGCTTAGCGGTGTAGATTTTCAGGGTCGGATTCATTTATTTGAAATGCGGCTGACTGGCACCTTTGCTGTGGGTATATCGTAGGATTTACCACAGCACAAAGGTGTCAGCCAGCCAATCGCAGAACAGGAATTTGTATTAATTTTTATGTCCATGGTATAATAGAAGATAAACCCTATGAGGAGAGACTGAGAGAACTTAACATGTATTCCCTGGAGGACAGGAGGGATAGTGGCGATATGATTGAGACCTTTAAATATATGAACAGCATAAACAAGACTGGTATAGAGGGTATTTTTAAGGTGAGGGGAGGGACATGAGGTGGCATGGTTTGAGACTGGAGGGTGGAAGATTCAGAATAAAAATGAGGAGGCACTTTTTCACGGAAAGGGTGGTGTCTATGTGGAATGAGCTGCCTGAGGACGTTGTATCCTGTGTTAGTGGATAGTTTTAAAAGGGAATGGGGCAAAGGGGGAGGGTCACAGTTAGGGGAAAGGGAGGGAGGGAGGGGCTGCTGCAGTGTAATAGATTGCTAGCTGCACACTCAAGCAGACTTGATAGACCATATGGCCTTTATCTGCTGGCAGTTTCTTATGCTTGTAATAAAAACTGAGTGAGGAAAATCACCCAAGGAGTCAGGCAGTGAATACAACAGAGAAGACTTTGCTGCTTTTAATTTAGGAGGGCAGTATAAGCAGCCAACTAAAATCTGATTACAGGATAACTTTACAGACACTAAAACAGAATTGATCAGACCACCCATACTATTTGATTTGATAAGTGAGCAGGATATGGGAGTAGGAACATACAATGCTGTATACCATGGCTGTTCTTGTTAGATCTAAAAACTTCGTAACCTGGAAGATTAATGTCTGAGTCAGGAACAGTGGGAGCCAACCAGATTTCAGATAAAGTGAGAATAGAAGGATGAGAAACAAGGGAGCTTCTCAGCAGAAGGTCTCTTTTAGGGAGAAGGCTTTGAAGATTAGAATGAAAAAAAAAAAATTCTAGAATAAAGGGCCAGGAATAGTTTCAATGTCACATGCTGCCATCAGGAATAAAAAAAAAAATGGTGGCATGTTGAGAAAACAGGGTGCTTAATATCTTTTTTTGGCCCAGTTTAAATACCTTGGGCTTTTAATACTGGGAGAGCAATATTTAACTCCCCATAGAATGACTTATGTGGCCCACAGAGGAGGGATCAGACAACGGTGGTGGAAATGAAAAACAGTATTGCCCCCACTTGTTGAGAACTGGCAGAAGTGATATGGGATAAGGAGATGAAACCAAATGTGATAATAGCATACAGTAAACAAGAAACCTCATGATTAAAGAGCTTCAAACTGGGCAAATGTCATAAACCTTCATTTAAGAATAAACAGAAAATGTAATAAACATTCAGGCAAGACAATTAAGTAAATGAAAAGTACAACTAAATCTAAAATAACAAGCAAATATATAATGAATATAGAAACAAGTTTAAATAGAGTCAGTAAGGAAGTTTAGACTAGGACTGGGTTCCCTTCTTGCAAGAAGAAGCTTCAAGAAATAAAAAAAGAAAATGGCTTTAGAGTTTGAATGAGACTATTAGAGATCCAGTTTAAAATATGCCTTTAAAAGTAATCTTCAAATTATGCATTACTGCCTAGACCAGGGGTTCTCAAATGATGAGGCCAGCCTCCCTGGGGAGGCCCCAATCTGTTCCAGGGGAGGCTCAAGCAAGTCTGAAAAAGTACTGTATTTAAATTTTGAGTTGTATATATTTTGTGTGAAGAGATGACGCAAACTGAAAGTGGATAATACTAGGTGAATTTAATGTATTTATTTACTAATAGGTGACAAGGGAAGGCGAATGGGCCAAGGCTCATCTCAGGTGTACCCAGGGAAGGGTAGGGAGTGAATATATTTCAAAAGGTAACTGCAAAACAATCAGGAAATACACAGTGAACAATAGCGCAAACAAATACGAACAATAAACTAATAATGAGTGGTGGCAATTGATCAATTTGTAGCCTGATATCAGAACAGCCCAAATACAAGGGTTGAGCATAGACATGCTAAGAGGAATAGCAGTAAGGAGCAAAGTAATAAGCTGAATAACAAGATTTGTTTATTTTATTTGTTATTCAGATAACACCTTTGAGCACAGGAGCTCTTTTTCAAAGGTTTCTCGTCAGTATAAGACAAAGAACTGAATGTGAGCCAAATACTCAAAGGGGTTTCAATATATTCATGGTGCACTGTGCAAAGAACAGTATGTTATTTTTCTTTGGGGAGGCCCAAGATTATTTCAGTTTTTAGGGGAGGCTCAAAATCTTTTCCAAGGATTTGGGGAGGCTCACAGTGACAAAGTCTAAGAACTACTGGCCTAGACCAACAGAAAGGCAAGGCAAAACATATAGAACAGATTAGTTAAGAGTAGGCATTGTGGGAAATCAGAAAGGCTACAGAAACCAGGCTCACAATGATGCAGAGAAGCAATCCAGATGAATAACAAACACAGTAGATGCTTAATGGTGGTCCTCTGGCTCTGACTCAAAACATATTTAAAAGTCTTTCCGGGAATCTTACTTACTGCCAATAAGTTGGAGCCCTGTCTAATGTTCAGTGTGGCACTGGCACAGTCACAAAATGCAAAGTTACATGAACAGTCATGGAAAAGTAGGAAATTACTAGCTCAACAGTAAGCAAGACCTTCCTCCAGCAGGTTAATACAATTTCCAAGCCTCTCTGAAGCAATACAATAGAGTCCTGCTGCAGCAACAGAGAACCCTGTGTGCTCTCTCACCAGCCATGCCGACTCAATGAATCCAGAGATGACTTTGCCCCAGATTCCAAGTAAAAAGATAAACCAGGCTGAAGTTACAACAGCTGCAAAAAAAAAAGGACAAAAAATGTTTTTCCCAAGTGGTACTCGCACCACACGCTCATATGCTCAGTGCTTATGCTGGAGGGCTGGGTGGGCTTTTGAAGTCGATGAGCCCCTCCCCAACTGATCAGTATCACAGCTGTTGGCTCCCCTGAACCCCCGCCTCCTGTGACATTCCAAAATTCAAGTAAAACCTCTGGTATGAAAATGGGACATGCTGTTGTCAGAAAGTGTCCCTCCTGCTACACGGCTGTGTAGGGATCTGGAAAGTGCAACAGTCTAGAATGGAGAGCTAGTGCTAGAGGGTGGTGCAGGCTTTTGAAGTTGACTAGCCCAACCCCTCATTCAATATCACAGCTGCTGGCTTGCCTCCCAGTCCTTTGTCTGTTGTGACAGTACAAAATACAAGTATAACCTCTATAAAGAAAACAGTACATGCTGGTGCCAGAAATTGTCCTTCTTGCTTCATGAATATGTAGGGCTCCAGAATGTACTCAAGCTGGAATGGAAAGCTAACTAAGTTAACAGCCAGTCACTAAACAAGATCCATGGCCTGATTTTCGAAGGCGGATGCAGGGCTTGCATTTAGCCCTGAGTCCTTCCTGATCTCAGCCACAACTGCGCCAAACATCTTGGATGCAGGACAGTCAAATATTTCAATGTTTGACGCAGTTTGTGACAGGTGGACCATTTAAGAATGGATTGTGCCCAACCTGTGCCACAAGCCCCGCAGGAGGGGTCACCCACAAATGCAAAGTTATGGTGGGGGGAGCTGATGCAAGGGCTTGTGTCTAGGATTCCCGGCTGCCGCTGTTCTAAAATCGCAAAAATCCCCAGTATTTAATGCAAGTCACCACTTTCATCAAACTCTCAGCCGCAAGTCTCTTGTGGTGTTCCAAAGCATTTTGAAAATTGGGCCCCCAGTGTGTTATGAGAACAATACAGCAGACACTACAGTACCCTTAAGGACATATTCCACTGAATGAGTATAAAATATTGGATGAAAAATGATAGATTTTCAACATATAGGCAAAATATAACAGCAACAAGACAGAACTAATGCATAATAACATTGCTAAGGTCTATGTTATGATACATTGTCAATCTCATAGTAGTAAATGTCATTGTAATGTAAATTGTATACTGGGCCCTATATTCAGAGCCAGCTAGCTGCATGCACACATGGGGGGCACCGTGCAAAAAAATAGGGCTGGACAACTCTGGTGCCATATTCAGACAGATTGCATGATCCAAACTGACCATGCTACCTGTCTGAATATCAAGCTATGGTAGCATGGTGCACAGCAGGCAGTCACTATGCTTTGTACTTTGCTACCATATGGCTGTGTCAAAGATTGCCCATGGGGGTACAGCATGGCACACACTGGTTAGCACCGTGGCCCCTATGAGCGATATTCAGCACAGACATGCAGATAAGCCCACTGGGCATGCACGGCACTAGCTGGACATTTGCATGCCCATTATAGGCTTATCTGTATGCCCTCCCTCGAGCCCCAATACCCTTCCAGTTTTCTGTTTTGTAAACCCTGGTGGTCTAGCGGTCCCACCCTAGTCCTAATCCTCTTCCTATATGTTTTATATTAAACCCTTCATCCTCTTCCCGCATGTTTTATGTTAAATCCTGGTGGTTTAGCTGTCCCTCCCATGTCCCAATCCTCGCTCCTGTTATGTTTTACAGTATATTAAACCTTGGTGGTCTAGCTGTCCTACCCATGTCCCAATCCCTTTCCTGGTATGTTTTATATTAAATCCTGGTGGTATAGCAGTCCCTCCCATGTTCCGATCCCCTTCCCGGTATGTTTTATATTAAACCCTGGTGGTCTAGTGCCCTTCCCGTGTCCCAGTCTCCTTCCTGGTATGTTTTATATTGATTCCTGGTGGTCTAGCAGTTGCTTCCATATCTGTAGCCCCATCCTGTTAATCTTTATGTAAATCCTGGTGGTCTAGCGGTCCCACCCTAGCCACAGTTCCCTTCCTACTATGTTTTATATTAAATTCTGGTGGTCTAGAAGTCCCTCCATGTTCCAATATCTGTCCTGGTATTTTGAATAAAATCTCTGGTGGTCAAGTGGACCCCACACTGGCAGGTATGTCCCACCACCCTGCCCCCCCATCTTAACCCCGAGAGCCAGCGACCGGCACAGCATTCTACACATCACCACAGCTGACCACAGACTGATCTTTCATGATGCACTTTCTGTACAATAAACACAGTAAGCACACCATGAGAGCTCTGTCTGCAGTTGGCCATGGTGGTGTTCAGAAGGCTGAGCTGGTCACCGGCTCTCGGGGTTGAGATCGTGGGAACTGGCTGGCAGAACATACCAGTTGGTATGGGGGGGTGGGGTTCCACTAGACCACCAGAGATTTTATTCAAAATATTGGGACGGGGATTGGGACATGGGGACCACTAGATCACCAGGTACCTCAGCCCATTACAGTGTGTGAAGGGCATGTGGGCACCCACCCATTCTGCACACTGTTAAGGGCTGATTTCAGAAGCATTAAACTATTCTACACTTGTGGCTATTTAGGCATCTGAAATCTTTCCAGTATCATGCTGCGCTGCGTTTGCATGGCACCTCCCTCATTTGCATATTCACAGCCCGATATTGCATCTATGGCATTGTCAGGGATGAGTTGTGTATAGGTGGCCTTTGAATATAGACACACTCTGATGGACAGTGCTATTACTGCTTATCAAATGGGTGCTGAACATCCTGTATTCTGATTTGTCAAAACAGGTCACCTGACCCATGGATTATTCCCCTGTAAACCCACAGTTGCCTTGCCACACTACAAAATCCTGAGTGACAGCAATGTAAAGGAACCTTTCCAGATCTCACCACCAGAGACCCATGTAAATAACTACAATTATGGCACTCTAATTAGGACAAATCCACTTAGTAGTAAACTAAAACTACTGCATCCTCAGAAGGACAAACCTATTAGGCGGAAGAACTATTTTATTACAAATGCATGTAAACAGGGAGTGGATCCTGCCAGTTAAGATGGTGGTAGCATAAACTAAGCCCAAAGCACCTCTGGGGAACAATCTTTTGTCCATCCAAAAACAACGCTGTATTATAGACAATCAGGACTGAACCAGAGAAAGCTATAAAGGAAACCTACTAACTGAAACTACTTTGAAAAAAATTCTCCAAGGACTTCTGAAACTGCATTGAGTGATAGCTCGGCAAAACTCACCATGCTCTGGGCTGATTGATAGCTTGTCAGACCATCAGGCAAAGTTAACAAAAAGAAACGCAGTGGAGGAGCAGCTAAGGAGCTCTGGAGCAGCTGCGGCACTAATTGCCAAGGTACCTGTGTGTGGCCCTAAGATGGCATGCCACTCTGCACCTCCTTTGGACACTGTAAGCATGACCAATGAATTATCAAAATTGCAGAAATGCTAAATAAAGTACATACAGACATGGCTGAGTTGAATTCACTACGCCCAGACAAACGTGGACCTGAGAATGCTGTCAGCTAGAGTGATAGGTACCTAGCAGATAGCAAAGACTCTTGATAATATTCTATTAGATGACAAGAGCAAATTACGTTACAGCAGCAGCAAATCGATTACCTTCTCCAAAGTGGACAATATGGAGAACAAATCACAACATTAAAACATCCATATAGTAGGTATCCCTGAAGGGTAGAGGATGAGACATAGCTGACTTTTCCAAAATTCACTGCCTCATATGCTGGTACTCCCAAGCAAATCTCTCATAGAAATTGAAAGAATGCACTGGTCTCTCACTCCCAAACCCATATAGGGAGAGAGAGCAAGACCAATCTTATACAGACTGTTAAAATTCCCAGTCAAAGAAACCATATTAAGAACTGCTATGGAGAGAGGAAGCTGCAATGGGAGGGTGCACCAGTAATGATTTTCTAGAACTATTCTCCTAACTTGTCGAAAGAACAGAAGGCATACAACCAAGTTATAAAACAGATATACAATATGGGCATTCCAACCTCTGTAAGATTCCAAGCACTGCTCCAGATTCAGTACCATGGTGAATTCCTAACTTTCAGCAACCCCTCTGAAGCTGAGCATTTCCTATGGGATATCCACTCAAACCAAAACACGAACTCCCAGCACCCATCCAAACCACATTGTGGGATGCCATTCCGATGGAGACTCACTACAAGGTGGACATATGGAGCTCTCCAGCAGATACTGAGCCCTGAAATGAGAAGCCATGGCAAATGAGAGGAAGGAGCAGACAAAAGAAGAAAATAAAACTCCTACCCTGAAAAGCTGCTTCCCAAAGAAACCAGTTAAGAAGCTTTAGAGAGTGAGCAGGCGATGGAACCAGCAGCAACTCCTCAGACACAATGGTGAAGCTTCAGAACAGATATGACCCACTGAGGAAGCTAAACCCTGCCCAACTCAACTTATCACAAGGTGAAGATGTGCGAGACCAGACCAATATGGAGAAGTTAGAACAGACAACTGGACAAATCTGTGCCAAGACTGGGCGGTCTGCCTGAAGATCAAGCAGAGGCTGCAGCAGCTCCACTGCAACAACGCCAGGTATCACCATGGAAATCTGACATGGAACCAGCCCAGACCTGAAGAAGGCATCTCCAGAATTATTCTTAGTAGGCTTCTTTGCCTCACCCATCTGAAGCCATGTAACTCTGTTCTCAGTGCCAGTTTGCAACCAAAGTTTGCAGCATTACCAGACCCCAACATGCAGCGAGACACTCTCCCCGAACTACTGCATGATCAACAGGGAATTTCTCCCCACAATATGACAATGGAAGGACACCTTGTTAAGCAAAGATCAGCCACTTGGGCTCTGATCAGGACAGATGTCGGTGATGGGGAGCACAGTGTCGGCAAGGAGGATGCTGCCTAGTATTGATATGGTGTAAAGCGCCAATTGACAGTGCATGGCACCTTCCACTAAATGGTAAATCTCGCCGGGTTTTAAAATGTTCAAAAACGTTTATGTTCATCACTGTTGATGTTTAGATGCTGAAAGATGGGGGCACCATACAAGGGCTTCACTTCAGTCAGCAACATTAGGTTGCTGCAGACTATATGCCCTCAATGATAATTTATAGCACTATCACTATCCTGGTTTGACGAACAAGAATATGGGGAATGCAGGCTACCTGCTGGCTATGTTAGATCCAGCAATGTTCAGCGGCAACAACTCAGGAGGAGATTAAACCCACCACCCCAATCCACTACTCTTTTCTAATCCACAAACATGTGACAGCAGCTCAAAATGGAGAGGAAGATCCATAGGTCTCTGAAGGAGCTATGGTTTATCTCCATGAGTCACTGAATCTGTCCTTATGCCTGATATGGTAAAATGCATATACCCCATTCTCAGGGGATGCTTATAGGGAAAGCTACATTGAGCTCTCAAACAGCTATATTATTTGAGGATTCCTGAGAGTTTGTGCCACCCTGTGGAGAGGTTCTCTGCAACCTAGGTACTCTCCTTAACAAAGATTTAGGTTAGTAACATGGATACTCATGTTTGTATTTATATATTGAAGTCTTGGATGACACCTGTGAACGAATGCTCATTGAGAAGTTCCATGTCAGATACATTAGCACAACAAGACACAACATAGTTACAGTAAATTATTCATACAGACTACAACAAATTCAACAGTACATAAGTTACAATAATAAGCAGTTCACAAATTGTGCTAAGGCATTGTACATTGTATGCCAGCATCCTGTGGAAGAGACAGAGGCAGAGGCAGACTGTTAGGGTGAGGTAGGTAGGAAGGGGCAGGAGGGCAGGGAGCTGGAATAAGGAGAGCAGAGGGAAAGAAGAAAGTCAAGGGGTAGGGGTGAGAGGCAAGGGCTAGGGTAAAGGCAGTAGGAGGCGAATGCTTAGGCAAAGACTTAACATGGCAGACCAGGAGTTGGAAGTGCTGAGGCAGACTAAAGCTGTGAGCACAGATTAGTGGGAGCACCTACAGATACTACTGTTGGTGAGGTACTGACAGAGCTTGCACTTAAAGGAACCAAGGGTTGTGGCTCCAGCGAAGTCAGGTGGTAGACCATTTGTCCGCAAAGGGGACCGGTGAGCAAAGGATTGCAGGGCCATGGTTGTGTGGCACCTGGGCACATGGAATACTTGTGTAGTCGAGCTCCTGGTGTGCCTGGCATGTATAGCTATTTGGATCCCTAGAAGCAGACATAATGCATGTCCTCTGTGGTTGCCCCCAGTGAGACCCTTCCGGTTAAAGTAATAAAGAGCTGCTCACAAATCCTCCAAACCAATGTGCCTTGCTCTACAGTGCTGTGTCTGTTGGGCCTCAGGCAAGATAACTTCCGTCTGCCCCCATACCAAATGAGATGGCTAATCCAGACGCCTATAGAAGTCAAGATGGCTGTTGAGGAATTGGTGCACTGGTACTATTTTTACGACATGGAATGGTGACAGGCCTTGAAGTCACTAGCCCTCATTCCAGAATGCAACACTTTGCAACAAGCATGACTGCAAAGTTTTAGGATAAGTATGTTGGTATGTCAGCCAAGGCAGCCAGGAATCCTATTCCCGTCCCCAAATATGTTGAGCCTTAGCAGTACACCATTGTAAATGAGCACTGCTCACAGGCTTTAATCATGAATAAAGTTTAATTGACTTAAACAGCAGAAAGACCGCACTCTGCCAGATCAGTAGTGTCAACAACCCAAGATGTGACAATGACAAAAAACACAGAAAAGAATGGCACATACTATACAAGGATAATGATATTTACTCCAGTATATTGAGTAAAATCCCGCATTGTCTGTTTCCATTGGATATAAGAGGCACTGACTCCCTTAGAAATTGAACCATGCTAGTTCATCCTCAGTAGTGGAGTCCATGCTTCATCTTACACTACAGTATTTATAGTTCACTAGTGAAAGAGAAAAACACTGTACTACAATTCCAAATATTATGGAACAGCAAAATGATAAAGAAAAAACATAACCATGGAAAAAAGGAAAAAATCTATGCTGGCACCAAAGCTAATTCTAATGATACTTCGACAAGGGTCTCCACATGAAATTTAGATTAAAAAGTACTGTAGCAGCAGCAGCAGGCCATCTATAATACATCTATTACAGCTAGTCTATACTTGAACTTTGTAATCAATCTATAATTAATTTATGATCTATCATGTATTTTTTCTTTTTGCATGATCTTTTTCCCCCCTCTTACATTCCAGCGTCCCCCTGTCCTTCAGGCCTGCTAGGACCCTACTTAACTTGGCAATCCTCTTCCCAAGCTCTCTTCTCTGCCACTCTTTGCAGCCAACCCCCAGGATATCCCAGCATATTCCATTGCTACATGTCCCTCCTCCCAAGGGGAAGGCACCAGGTAGGGGATCCCAGCACACTACTGTAACTGTTAGTATGCAGGGTGCTGCTGTGTAGGAGGTCTCCAGAGGTTCCAGATGTGCAGGGGTCCAGAGGCCATCATCCAGCAGATGCCAAAGCTGTTTTCCTGGCTTCCTTGGTTCCCCTTCAGTGTGTCACTGTGGTAGTCCCTCCAGTCTCTACTGGGGGCTGCTGCTGAGAGATGCTGCATACTTCCCCCCCAGGAGAGGAGAGCAGTCTTATGGATGCTCAATCCTCTCCTCTCCTCCCCTCCCCCTGCCAAACCACCAGTGTCCGAGTCCATTCCCGAACCCAGGTCACCAGTGTGGGTCGAGGTAGGGCCTCAGCACCTCAACCCTCTAGGCCACCTGGCCAGCTATCATGTATTATTAATGCAGTTACGTAACTGTTTTCCTCTCTTTCTTTAATTAATTCTGGTCCATCATACAAGTTCTGAAAGTAAGATAGAGAGGAAATGTTCTGAAAGACAGCTCCAATGAAAATAAAACAAAACTAAATTTGAGTGCAATGGATCATATTATTTTCCAAGATTCATAATCTAAGGACATCTTTACTTAAGTGTACTACTACAAAAGTGGTATAATCAGTTCATTAAGCCCAGTGGAGCACAGTGTATTCCACTTCAATGTCCCAGTAGCCAGTATAGTGTTATGCTTGTACAACTGTGTTAGTTTTGTTTTGGTTGTTTGCACTCTGTTACAGAGGAATTACCACCCTGTATGGGTACATAAGGCAAGGAACTCTCGAGAAGGTTCCACCTTACAGGTGCCATGGGATGATTCCATGGCTAAAGGTACCTTAGGAATCCCTTAAGGACAGAAGTGCTGCTGCTGGAGGAGGAGAGAAGATGGTGGGGCAAAGAAAAGTGCTTCACAATGAGGCTGAGAGGAACTGCTTATATAGCTCAGGAAGTGGAGAGCTATTACTTGGCCACTGAACTCCAGGCATAGCCTTTCCAATTCAATGACTCAGTAGCTAGTATAGTGTTATGCTGTGTAACTGTGTTAGTTTGGTTTTGGCTGATTGCACCTCTGTTCCAGAGGAATTACCACCTCTATGGTTACAAAGGCAAGGATCCTCAGAGAGGGTTCCACCCTACAGGTGCTACAGGATGATTCCTGGCTAAAGATACCTTAGAATTTCCAAAAGAAATGTAGTACAATCATATCCCAAAGAATGAGGTGAAAAAGCTTATGAGCAAGCAGTAACTGTGATGTAGTAGCAGTAACTGTAACATAGTAGTAGAGAAGCATAGGCAGTTTGATAATGTAATGAGATGCTCTGTTTGAAAATGTAATGAAATGCCAAGGCTTGCTTAGCATTATACTGATTGTTTGTGTCGAATGAAAGGATCCTCCAAGGAGAGAGGGAACAGCAGGACATCCTCCACCTCCATTCAACAGTGGAACCTACCTAAAGAAACTTGGGGACACTACTATGCTAAGAGTTATGATCTGAGCCAACAGAAGAGAGAAACATAACCCTATGAGGAGGCAATCTCTGGGGATCCAAGGCCTAGGTCGCCTTCCCTCCAGGCTTGGGATAGTTTATTTAGTGACAGCTCTGCAACTGCAATTTGGAAAACCCAATTAAAGAGAGGTGGAAAACATTCCAATTTAGAGGAAGACTTTCACTCAAACCTCTAGCAGGAATGCCATGGAAGGTCTTGAGAAAACTCTGCAACAATACGAGCAACCAAGGCAGAAGAGGAGAGCAACGACTGCTGAGGTACTCACCTGACCTACCCATCCTAAACTCAAACCAGGTAAACCAGAGGCAGTCATAGGGAGAATGCGGTAAAGGTGCCTTGCTAGGAAAACCACTAAAGCCAATGGATAACCCTTATAGTGGAACACAAGAGCCAAAAGAGATCTACATAACCACCCTTCACCACTAGTCTTAAATTCTACACTAGGAGCTGCTGTCATGTAGCAGGCAGTTAAAGCCAAGCCTGGGGTGAGGACATTCCCAGCTATGGGTCAGGTGAGATGGATCCAGCCCCAAGTTGGGCAGGCTCAAGATGCAGACTAAATGCAGAGTGAGACCGTTGGCTGCAGGAACCTTGTGCCAATAGAATAGAATGGCTGGCATGCCTCAGAATTAGACTGAGCTGAGACGCAGGTAAGCTGATTGAGCCCTGGTGTGCTGATTGTAATGAGCAGTGAGTGCTGAGACCTTGCAAGGTCGAAAGCAGATTTAGTGCAGCTGACATCCCAGAGGCTGAAGTCAAGAGGATGCAGTAGGCATGAGCAATTGATTGAGTAAGCAAGCGTGGTCCTGTATGTAGGTCAGTAACAGAGTAGTAATAAGTGGACCTGCATGTAGGTCTGCATAACATAGTAGCAATGAACAGCACTGAATAGTGGGGAGACAGCCAGACTTTTAAAGTCAAATCAAGGTGACAAATACTCTGAGAATTTTCAGTGGTGAAGGCTGGATTTTATAAGAGAAAATAATTAACCACATGGGGACAAGACTCCCAAACACCTCCCAGTCCCCACCATAGGACGAACAAGAAAGTGATGGAAGGCCGAGAACCACATGCAGATATTAAAACTAGATTAACCGGCCAGCAGGAGCTTTTGGTTGATCTCAGAGTAGAACAGGGTGAATAAACATAAAGCAACATCTTTATGGAGTACAAAGACTTGTAACTGCAATAAACATAAATAAGGAGACACAATGCTCTAAAAGTAGGTATAGCCAAGCAGTGGAATGAAGCTGTTATAATGAGCAAGTAGAATGAGGAAGCATGATTGAGCTGCATAGCTAGGTTCAGTGTAAGCCTGAGTCAGTGAAATCAATTGAGTATTTAACATGGAGCAGCTATGGTTGAGCTGAAACACACAAATAATGATTGCAGTTGCATTGCAGTAGTTTGAGAGTTGTGAGTAACTGAAAGTAAGCAGTAGGAGCTCTAGAACAATGTGCTAGGAGTTTAGAAACAAAGCCCCCAAAAAAAAACAAAGACACCCAAACACAGAAAACAGTAAACAAAGAAAAAAGAAGCACACATGCAGCCGAAGGCAAAATACAAACCAGAAGCAGGAAAATAAAAACAGAAATCCAGCAAAGACAAGCAGGAACAGAAGGGGGCTCAGTTGGCCCTGCAGGCCCCAACCTGTTCAGAGGACAGACAGACAGAGCCTTAGGCTGCAAAGAGAAAATGCTTCACAATGAGGCTGAGAGGAACTGCTAACTGCTTAAGTAGCTCAGGAAGTGGGTGTGGCTGGCTGCTTGGCCACTGAACTCCAGGCATAGCCTTTCCAATTATACAATAAATCAATCTGGATTCTCTGTGTAGTAGCTTGACAGATCTGTTCCCACCTTTATTTTTTTTTCCAGCATGTTCAATGGAGGAGAACCTCAAAAATGTAGGATTGCTGTCATGGACATAATCGAAATGATGTCCAAAAGAATTTTTGATTTTTGAGTTTCTAAATAATTGACCAACCACCTCAGCAATCTTGAGGCATTTGCATAGTGAATTGTGTAATGAATTGCTAGCAAGAGGAGAGGGAACAGGGCAGAGGAAGTACACAACAGGAACTGACACGTTACCTTCTGTCACAGTGGAACCATCCCTTATTGGTATGCAAGAGATCCTGCTCTTCCCTTGGGTCTGTCTGTGCCCCCTCCCCTTCTTCCTGCCACATTTACTTTATTCATGAATCAATGGTTGTGTCACGTCTACTGTTTTCTGTGCAACTCAGCAGGCTTGTCCTGGGTAAATAAACTAAAATTAAAAAAAAAAAAACAAGCATTTGTCAATGCCGAATGTTTGCTTGCTGGCATTAGCAGTGGAAGTGCAGGAGTTAGACAGATGCAGTATAGAAATGGCAATGGCATACTGTTGATCATGCAAGTTTCAGACTACAACTCCAAGAATTATTTTTGTTGGTTTCCGATGCACACAGTTGTACTTTCTTTCCACAGAACCCACCAAACTGTCCAGCGCTCAGCCTCTCACTGAGGCAAATTCAGATACAGTGAGGTTTGCTATCAATTCAATTCACAAATCCCAACCTCTGCACAGTGGCAGGTCAATTGCAGTGCACTCTACCACTGTTCACCATGTGCACTGAGACCAGTAAAGAAAATGCATTGCTACACTTGGCCATGTGTAGCAAGCACACGCTTAGCTCTATCCTCTGCAACAAGGTGGAAATGCTACTTGTTTGGATTATAAAGTTTGTATTTTCTTGAACCAGATGGTCTGCAAAATGAACTGAGAGTGTGTGTACACTGCAGGACCTGAGAATAAAAGTCAGCAAAAACTACAAAAAAAAAAGTGACCTACAAATTACAATGGGCTGAGTATCTTCTTTACCGGTCTCAGTGAACGTGGTGAGTGCTGGTAAAGTACGCTGCAACTGATCCACTAACATAGAGGTTGGGATTTGTTTTCCCTTCTTTTAACTGCAGTTTCACTTTATTCCCTTACTTTCTTGAAAAGATATATATAAGCAACTTTGTAATTTTTAAATGCATTTTAAGATTTTGTTACAATGTTTTATGTTTATAAGTGTTTAAACTGGACTGCTGTGAAAATGGGTTTTAGCCCACAGACCTTTCAGTATAAAATAAAATAAAAATAAAATGAAATATATAACATTTGACAACTTCAAGGTCACATTTCTTATGTCCCATGATGAACCCTGTGCCGACCTGAGCTTACTCCTGAGTGGCCCTGCTGGCAATTCACAACAAAGCTGCACCATATCATCCACAATGCCAGATCCATAGTGGACTAGCAAGTGGGCCTGAAGGCTACCACAAGCAGCTACATCATCATGCATGCAGCTTTGTTCCACACCTGTCGCTTGTCTTGCAAAGCCATCTATACATTTTCTAATTTTAAGACTACATGTCCCGAAAGCAGAAGTTGTCTTTCACAAAAACTGATGTGTGAGTCACGAAAAACAGCTTTCAGGTCATGAAAACAGGCCCTGTTTTCATGACAATGAACAACCAAATTTCATTAATAATTACTGAGTTGTTAAGCCAGCCCAGTGGCGCTGAGGGCTGAGGTGCTGGTCGTCACACCTTGGGTCACATTCGCGACCCGAGTTGGGACGTGTGCCTGGGTTGGCAGGGGAAGGATAGGATTGAGCATCTGGAGGACTGCTCTCCTATTCTGGGGTGGGTTGTGGGTCTTCACTGCTCTGCAGCAGCCCTTGGGGGCATCTGGAGGCACTGCCAGAGATGGTGTAAAGAAGGGAGGAATGCAGCGGACATCAGCACGTTAGTGCTAGGCATCATTGCATGTCCGCACTCCTGGGACAAGAAAAGAGGAGGAAAATGCTGCACTGTCCACGGCATCTTGATGGCCACACTCCCTGAGCCTGGTGAGGTTTGTGGGTGCAGATTCCGTGGCCGGTATTGGATCCTGGCCTGGTGCGGGGACTGAGGGGGGCCCCCTCTCATGGGTACAGCTGCATATGCCAGCTGGCCTTAAAGATGTGTCTCCCTGGTCATCGAGGGGAGTGGAGTGGCAGCTGGATTAAATGGCAGGTCAGTGGCTGAAGGGGAGAAAATAAATTGAAGGAAAAAAAAATTACTGAGTTGTTTTTTGAAACAGCTCTTGAAGAATCAACCTACATTCCCCTCTGTTGACCACACAAATTTCAGACTATGGCACTAAACTTTTTTGTTTTTAATGCAGAAACGTTTGCTCTTTTTTAAACTGCTTTGGTTACCATTAACACAAAAATGTGTTTGAATGTCATGAAAACAGGTTTTTGAGTCATGAAAACTGGCCCTGTTTTAGTAACACTGAACAACTAAACTTCATTGATAGTTACTGTGATTTTTTAAAGCAACACTTGAATCAACCATGCATCCCATTCTGTTGATCACACAGGTTTAAAACTGAAGCTCCATGAATTGTTTATGTTTCTGATGGCAAAGTGTTTCCTTCTTTGGCCCACTTTTGCGACTGCTAGAGTGATGAAAATGGTCATGAAAACTGATTACGGGGGATGAAAATAGGAAATACTACCCTTATGAGAAACACTGTTATGAAATGTGTTTTGAAAATAATTGCACCTCTGGGATGATGGCATTTTTTTTTTCTTAATAATTTACAAATTACAAAATTATCAGTAAAGCCACCTATCAAAGAATCAACTCTGGGGAAATTCTAATAAAAAAAAGATTTGAACTCACAGCTGTTTTTTCACTATTGGTGAGCAAAAGGTGTTCCAAAAGATATGTTTCACATTTTTAATATTCTAGAATTTTAAGCAGTTAGCTTGATCCTTACCAGCTTTACAAGATCCAGAGAACCTGACACCCAGAATGCCAGATTTCAGGATATTGTGGCCAGAGCCAGTCAGGTGTGAAAATAAAGATTTATCCTGGACATGCCTAATGCAACCCTTTTACTAGAGGCAAAATATACCCAGCCCCTCTTTCAAGACAGTTGCTACACCCTTCCACGGTTGTGTAGCACACACAGGATAACATGGTGGGGGAATGAAACAATCCCCTTTTATACATAGATATGGTTGGCAGTTAAGGGCCACCAGGCCCATCCAGTCTACCCATTTATGCAACCTGACGAAGCGGCCAGTGACCCTATCTGGCCATTGGCTTTAGCTTTTTCTTCTTATCTCTAATATTCCTTTATTCCTATCCCATGCATGTTTGACGTCTGTCACTGTATGGGAGGCCACCACTTCCTGGGGCAGGCTAGTCCATGCATCCACCACCGTCTCTGTAAAAAATAAGAGCTTCCTGACATTTCCCCTTATGTGACCACCCATCAGTCTCATGTCATGTCCTCTTGTTCTGGCACCACTTTTAAACTGGAATATGTTGTCCCCTTTCACTTTGTTCATGTTCTTGAGGTATTTGAACATTTATATCACATCACCTCCTCCCTCCCTCCCTCTATTCTTTGCTCCAATGTAGAAATTGAGGTCTGTAACTCTTTCCTCTAAGGCCTGTGATGTAGATCCTTCACCATTTTGTTCGCCTCCTCTGTACTGTCTCTATTTTGTCAATGTCCTTATGAAGGTGTGGCTCCAGAACTAGACACAATACTCAAGATGAGAGGTCTTGTACAGTGGAACTATTGCCTCCTTCAGTTTGTGATTCCCTTCCAATACACCCCAATATCCCAATGGCCTTCCCACTGCCTGGGCCATCTGCTTTGTGGCCTTCAGGTCATTTGTGATTATGACCCCAAGTCCCTCTCCTCCTTCATAACTGCCAACAACTCTCTCCCAGTCTGTAGCTTGCTCCAAGGTTCCTGCTCCCACGCATGATTTTGTACTTCTTGCATTAAACCATATTGCCACGCTCTGACCATCTCTCCAACTATTCCATATCGTATGTCTTCTAAACTGGAGAAATCTTATCCAAAAGTTTTTGTGTTGGGGTACAGGCAGAGAACACAAACATACCTACGAGGGAACAGAAAGTGAACCAACCATCAGTACAGCAGAATCAGATGCCGGGAGAGGGCTCCTGGTCAGCAGATGATGCACTCAGACAAGCAGGATGGAAACAGACAGTTGATGGGATGTGGGTGGTAGGTCCTGCCTTTGAGCTACAAAATACACCCTCTACTTCAGCTAGTTCCGATTCTATGGATGCACAGCCCAAGTTGCAACTGGGAGAGGCAGACCAACTCACTTGTGATTCTTGGGAGGACTCTGCTCTGAATTCACATACGATTTCTTTTTCACCTTTGGGATCTCAGGATATCTATCTTGATGCGCACCAAGGAGTTGCCGATTTGAACTCTGCCAGTAATACAGAGAGAAGGGGGGAGGGGATTTGAGCTTGAAGAGGAAGGGGCTTTGGTTCCATCACAGGACCAGCTCCAACAGAAGAGTTCATAAGTGGGACTTTTCCAAAAACCTGTGGAACAAGCAAAAAGGTGTAACGCTATTCGCTTTAGATATCTAAGGGGTATGAGTGAACTTCCAGATCATTTCTATGTGGAATGTATACTACTGAAACAGTCTTTAGGTTTTTCTCCCAATGAAGTTTATGCCTTGATTCACACTCCAGGGTGAGCATATTTTCGATATTAGCTTTAGAATGCCTAGCATTTTGAAGAGATTTTGGATGAAATATTCTATTTTGAAAACCAATCTCCTATGGTCCAATTTCCAGGTTATTCCCCTCACCAAACAGTCCATCCATATAGTGACTGTTCTATTCTGTAATGAAGGTGTAAACATTACAGATATTTTGTACTAGCTTGACAAATGTTGTGATGTGCAGGGTTCTCTTGAGGCTATTCTAGATAGCGATGATTTTGGAACGGGGCTGTATATCAAAGTTAAGCTATTTCAACACAACGATTTTCAGCATTTGCTTAATTGCTTTTTCATCAGGAGACACAAGGACTTTATTTTCTACCCTGGTCAAACTAGAAAATACCATAAGTGTGGGTCTCCCTGTCATATTAACTCTAGCTGTGACAAAATAGTATGCTTCCATTGTGGAGAATTGGGGCACTTGGGACTGGAATGTGACAACACTCTTACTTGTCATTTTTGTGATGAAGCTGGCCACATGTTCACTAATTGCCCATAGGCATCACAAAACACAGGAGATTCTGATTATGCTGTGCAGGACTTTGACATTTCCGGGGAGTCACATGATGCAGGCAACCTGAGAGCAGCTGAGACTCAGAGCTTCCACCCTATTCCTGTCAATACTGCCTTTTAAACATGAAATTAGCTACTTTATCTTAAATAACTACTCCAGAAGAACCTGCCTACAGCAATAGATATTAAAGAAGATTGCATCGCTATTGGAGTCCTTTCCTCCATGATGGACTCGGATATGAGGCAGGCCCAGCTGAAACACATGCCTTCTCCTCACCGGAGAAATGCACAAGAAGCCAAAGTCCCAAAGTGGCCTAACAGGCAAGAGTGGCACAGCAATAATTCAACCAGTTCCTCTAACAGAAAATCGTTTCTACAGGAATTACTCACATTTAGAAAACCCTCCTGGAAATCTCTACTGAAATTAAATCTATCAAGGGAGACATGTTGGACCTCAATGCGGATGGGCGATGAAGGAGCCTGATCAACCTCCTTAGAAAAACGGAGGGATAAGATTGACCCAGAGCTAATTCACCTCTGACAGCAAGTGCAAAAGCTTCAACTAAAACTGAAGATTTAGAAGGAGAAGCCATCGCAACAATATCTTAATTTGGGGCTACTGGAATCGGAGGAAGGCCCTAACACAGTGGCTTATTCAAAAGCTTCTCCTGAAGATTGTAGTCCCTCCCTCTTATGCCAATTATCATATCGAAGAGCCCACAGGTCACTCAGACATAGACCACAGCATGGTGCTCCACTCGTCCCAATAATTCTAAAGTTCCTGAGCTACACTGAGAAATACACGTGTTGGCAAATGTTTGAGAGACTCAATCCATTACATGGGAAGAAACCAAGCTAAGAATAACACAAGATCTGCCTTATGAAGTAAGGCAAAAACGTATGGCTTTTCACCCCACAGTCAGTAAATGAATAGCAGCTGGCATACCCTTCAAGATGAATTATCCAGCTAAGTTGCAAGTTTCTATATCAGGCAACTGGGTTTCCTTCGACTCGCCTTCACAAGCAGCAAGCGACCTGGCAAGCAAGCTACTGGACCTGTTTAAAAACAGTTGAACTTTCCTGTTTGATCACAATGTCTAAATTACTGGAGGTTTTCCACCCATTATGCAAAGTTAGCATGTTAGTTTTATAGTTTAGGAAGCTGTTATAGATGGTACCTGTTCGGGGCTCCTTTGGCACGGTATGAGTAGGTCGAGGTTTTCCCTTTATTTTTATTTTTCTTCCAGGCTTGCAGTGTGCCGGTATGACCACTGGGGACTACTGTGCATATCCAGGCCTCGCGAAGGAAGGAGGAACTTATTCGTTAGAGAGGGGTTCCGTGGGACTGATTTTGAAAATGGACCATGCACCTGTTCAGCACATTATCTCTTCCCCGAATAAATCGGGGCCTAACATACAGCTATGGACTTTTATGGACTTAGGATTCAAATACAGTAAATAATCCTAACTTTTGTTCTCCTTTGTTGCTTTTTAATTGTTTGTTATGTGGATTATTGGTGCTGCTTTGTTAAAGAGAGGTTGACATTTCTCACTGTATATGGCTTTTGACCTTTCAGGAGAGAGGAAGGGAGGGACTATCTTATATTTAAAACTGATCCGATTGAGAAACTCTCATGTTTATGCAACTCTGTAGAGTGAAGGGTTAGAGTGTTCTTTTTTTAACTATCAACTCTTTAAGAAGACCCAAGATTGGCTCATAGGCTTGGGGGCCAACTGACCGGATCCTGAATACCTTGCCCAGTAGGGCCACGCTGATGTTAAATTACATTACTATTCCAGTCATCCCCCTAACAGAATAAGGCTGATTACTCAGGCAGGGACAGGGGAAGGAGGGGGGCTCGAATCCAGACAAGCTTGAGGTAGCTGCATAACATTCTAAGTAAGGAGTGGAACAGCTCCATAATGCTCCATAAGAATCCTCTTTTCTGGTTTTTATTCCAATGGGCTTGCCTCAGAAGTAGGCTTTAGTTAAACATTAATTACTGTTTCTCAGTTTTGGATTCTGTTTTACTAGAGGAGCAGTCAGGAGCTGAAGGGGGAGGGACCCACATGTATCTTTTGGTATCTAGACTGGTAATATGGTCCTTTGTATATAGTTGCTGGGGAGGAGGGAAGGGGGAAGGAAATCTGGGCTCTTGTATTAACCGGACTGTTATGCCCAACATACAATTCATGAGACTGGAGAGGGTAATGTGAATAAAGGGGGAGAGGACCAATGTTAGACAAGCGGGAAGGAATACATACAGTATTTCCTGGGAAGGGATGTGTCGTTTGAAGGGTGGGGGGTGGGATGGAGTGTGCCATAAAGGTTTCATGAGCCTGAAGGTTATAATAGATAGGTTAAATGTTATATGTGTTATAAATGGTGAATGTAACTATTAAAGTTATAATGTGGAACATTAGGAGAACACACTTGTTGGTGACTGAAGCCATGTGGCTATGACGACAAGGGACAGCACAAGTCTTCTCAGCAGGGGATTCACCTGCAAGCAGGGGAGTAGCCATGCTAATTAAACATAATATACCATTTCAGCCAGAATCAGCAATTGTGGACCCGAGTGGCAGATTTATTCTGGTCAAAAGTACACTGATGGGAAAGGAGTCATCTTGGGTTCAGCATATGATCCAGTAGGAGGTCATCCTGCATTTTCAATGAATCTGGTAAATAAGCTCATTTCATTTCTACCTATTTCCCTTATTCTGGGAGGGGATTGGAATATTCCCCCTACTCAAGATTTGGACAGGACATATCCTTCTTTAAAACCCCCCTCACCATCCCAATGGGCTTTGAATAATTTTATAGATTTACTTGGACTTTGTGATCCATGGCATACTCTCAATCCTAATTAGAAACTTTTCTCTTTCAACTTGATGGTTCATCAAACATGGTCTAAACTAGATTATATCTTATTTAGCCTCCCCTCCAGCAAGGTCTATGTCAAGCTAGCTTGGAACCTATGGTTTTGTCAGATCACTCCATATGCAAGGCACTAATAACTTTAGACCCCCTTAGTCAGAGAGATACAATTTGGAAATTACATACCCAGCTTCTAAAAGACAAAACCATAGTCTCCAAGATACACTCCCTTATCCAATCATTTCTAGAAGATAACAGAGACTTGGCCCAAAAAAAAGATATGTTTTGGGGGGCTCTCAAATGTTATCTTAGAGGGGAGCATATTAAGATTGCCTCATATAGAAAAAAATGCAGAGGAGCAGAGACTGTCTCTCTTCTTAGCCAAATTAGGATGGCAGAACTCTCCCTTTCCACGTCTACAAACTCTAACTCACTTGCTGCTTTAGTGTCCCTCAGAAACAAATATGCTGACTTGCTCTGGGAAAAGGCTGAAACACAATTTTAAAGACTAAGTCCCCATATGTGGGCCAAGGAGAAGGCAGGTAAACTCTTGGCTTTAAGATCATGCAAGCTGGGGGCTCTAGGCTGATCCCTTCAGTCTTAGCTCATGATGGCACCATTAAAACTGCTCCTCAGGAAATATCTGAAGTTTTTGAGCATTTTTACCACTCACTATATGGTAAATGCCCCAATATTCCCTCTTCCCAGGATACCAAAGCCTATTTGGACTCTCTGGGAACTCCCTTCCCTGTCAGAACAACAGAGATCTCCCTTAGTGTCTCCCTTAACTCTCTCAGAAGTAGAGGCCTTAATTAAAGATTTAGTTTTAGATAAGGCCCCTGGACCAGATAGTTCCCCCCCAACTTTTATAAAATATTCTCTAAGGACCTTGCATCACTATTACTCAGACTATATAAATACATGCTGTCAGCAGACTCCCTAGACCAATCATTTCTAGAAGCCACAATAATTCTACTTCTTAAACCTGATAAACCACATTCACAACCTTCCAGCTACCGCCCTATATCTCTTATGAACTATGACATCAAAATATTAACAAAATTACTCTCCTGGCATATCAGGTCAGTCTGGACCAGTTTACTGAGTCCCGAGCAGGTTGGGTTTGTACCCCGGACACCTCTCTGCGGACCACCTCAGGAAACTGAGTCACATCTTTCAGGCCGCTCAGACATCCCAATCCCCCATGGCTCTAATTTCATTAGATGCTGAAAAAGCATTTGACAGAGTGGATTTAGCCTTTCTCTGGAAGAGTCTGATGAAAATGGGTTTCAATTTGTCCATTAGCTCCAATCCATATACTTATCACTTTCAGCTAAGATTTACTGTAATGGGGTTTTCCTCTCGTTTTCTCTCTTCAAGGTACTAGGCAAGGTTGCCCACTTTCTCCTTTCCTTTTAACCTTTACCTGGAACCTCTTCTTTGCAGTATCAAATCAACATCCCAGATCAAGGGCATTCCCATTCTTAATCATATTCTAACATTATCGGTTTACACGGATGATATTCTCCTGCATCTAGATTCTCCAATAGCCTCCTTAGAGGGCACTCTACATGTAATCAAACAATTTAGTAAGTTTTCCAATTACAAACTTAATCAGTCTAAAACTGAAATATTTCCCTTAAACCTCGTAACTCACAGCTTTCACTTTGGACAGTTTGGTATGAAATGGTCTTCCCATTCTATTAAATATCTAGGTATTTTTCTAGCATCAGATCATTTGAGGGTCCAGAAACTAAATCTGTAGGACTTGATGAGCACCATTCAACAAGATTTCTGTAGATGGGAATCACTCCCATTATCCCTATGGGGGTGAATAAATATTATTAAAATTAATTTCATCCCCAGAATTTTTACCCTTGAATATGTTAAATATTCCCATGTCCTTCTTTCATCACATACACTCCAGTATTTCAGGCTTTATCTGGCTGAATAAACATCCTAGATGCTCTTTCCAAAATTAAGTCTTCCTAAGGAGGTGGTGGATTGAGGTTACCCAACTTTCTTGTACTACTGGGCCATTCACATATCGAGGACAGGCAAGTGGTTAGCTCTAATAGAGGACAATTATACACCCATCTGGCTTCAGATATAAAATCAAATAGTATGCTCCTATAATTTGGAAGCCTCATCAATTTTCTTCACTGCATGGAAAGCCCTTCCACCAGAGTTATATCACTCAGTGATCGGAATTTCACTAAAGGCCTTTATTCAGTGTTGTCCTTCCCTAAAAATATCTCCTTCACAGGATGTGGCCCAAACACTTATTCTCAACCCTAACATTAAAATAAGAGGCAGAAGCCTTACTCAGAGCTGGCAACCTCAGACTCAAGAAGCCAAGGTAGCTGATTTTTATTTGCAGGACTCCCTTCTTTTTTCCATGGATATTTTCAAGAAGTATAAAATACCTGTCTCCTACATCTTCAAAGTCTTCCAGTTGAGACACCTAATAGGAAACCACTTTGGTACTACACTTCAAACACCTAGGCTAGACACTATATTAGCACAGATGTGGAACCTGTCCACTAAACCCTATTGTATATCCCAGTTGTATGTGAGTCTCCTAGCTGTTAAGCATCCCGATTCTCTCCCAGGCTCCAAAGTATTGACCTCTCTATTACCACAAACACGTATCAATTGGCCACAAATCTGGAAAGATCATTATCTTTACATTACCCAGGATAAACTTCGACTTACCCAATACCATTTACTTAATAACATGTACTACACTCCAGCTAAATTAAACCAGATCAGGCATCTCACTAGTCCTAATTGTTCTAGATGTGACAAAAAGGAGGGGAATCTGTTACACATATTCTGGCAATGTAAAAAGGTGGCACCATTATGGCATATGCTCCAAAGTAATTTAGATCCTCTGCTAGGTCTTGCAGAACTGTTTACAGTGGAAATTTGTATTCTGGGTATCTATCAGGATATAGGTGTCAAAGAGCATAGGTTCCATATGGCTTTAGTCTCCATGGCTGTCAAAACTAGTACTTAAACATTGGCAAGATCACATGCTCATATCATACACTGAATGGTTAAATGAGATCACAGCTTATTTTACGACTGAGCATATAACTGCAGTTTCAGGTAACAAGCTTCATCTTTTTGATAAATGATGGGGCAGGCTTTATGCTTTGTACTTGCATTAGAACTATGTGCTAATACTGATTCCCTTGCTGACTTTTCTTATTTAACTCCTTTCTATAGCACTTATAATTATAAGTGCCACACTTCTCGGGGCTGAATATGGGGTGGGTGGAGGGAAGAAAGAGTATTTAGGGTATTATGGTTTATCCAGATTGTGTTATTTATATATTGCACAATGGTTTATTGTATTACTGTATTAAGAGAAACAATAAAATCTTTCATTTCAAATAAAGGACTTTGACATTTCCACAGCACCCAGATCACTGAGAGTCTACTGATCTGAGGCCTCCTCGAGGCCCATGTTCTACTGCAAAGCCAGCTACAGTACCCTCTCAGTCCAGTACTGCAGGAGACCCACTTTGTCCTCCAAGCCTACCTCCAATCTACTTTTACATCTCCTCATCTACTGTGAGAGAGCCCCAGTGTTTCAGCTCCAGTGTAGCTTAGCAGCAGAATGGATTCGGTGGTGATGCCCCCAATCTGTAGTGACTGACATGGATTTTCAGGTGGTAAAAGGTTCAGGACTTCCACCTCCTATGGGAGGCCCTTCTCCTTCTGCAGCAGACAGTTTGGTACTTTCAAATAAATATGATGTTTTACATTTGGATTTAGATGTCGAGGAAAGGGATTCTGACACAGCTTCCAGGACATCTTCCCTAAAATATCCCATTTCTAACACCGAGTTGCAAAACATTCCAGACTGTCCTAGGAAACCAAAAAAACAGATGGGCCCTAGAATTGTACTCAGAAAATGTTCTAGGGAAAAACAACCTCCTACTTGATTTTTTTCACATGACCAACTGCTTCATTGTATGACCATAAAATAGCTAGTTTAAATGTTAACAACATAAGGTCAGAAAAGAAAAAAAAAATAGCTACGTGTGATCTTTTTACAGGTACAAATTTCGACTTGGTTTTCTTCCAGGGCACCAGATTGTACACTACTGAGGAATCTGACTATGCTTCTAATGCTTGGTTATGTGAAAAATGTTATTGGTCGGGTGGGGGGCATTATTTTCTGTGTAGGTATCTGTTTTTGACCTCCATTTTAGGGACCAATATGGTTGAAATTATGTCTGGCTGATCTCTTTACTTGATATCACCATACAAAACTCAGATTTTTGTTTTATTAACATTTATGCATCCCAGAGCAAAATGGAAAGAATCTCTTGTTACAACTAATTCAGCCCTATCTTTTCACCACGAAAAATATTATTTTGGGGGGTGGTTAATATTAATAGGGCAGTTTCAGATAGAGGTGTGAGAACTGGAAAATTATATTATGACTCAATTTTTTTTTAAATAATCTGGTTCACCTCATGGGACTGCATAATGTATTTTGAGTTATAAATCAGAAGACATCTTATGCCTATTTTCAGGGGAACAGATGATCACATATAGATTACTGGTTTATTTCCCCTACTCTACATTATAGACATCCTATTGTTACCCCTGTGGCCACTTTGGACCATGCCCTTTTAGAGGTTACTGTATCAAATTATCCATTACCTCTAAAGGTCCTGGGTATTGGAAATTGAATTTCTCCTCACTAAATTACCCTGAAGTAGTGGACAGTTTTCAATCTTTGTTGGAAGTCAGAAAATCTGTCTATTTTTTATATGATTCCATACAGGATTGGTGGGAAGATTGTAAATCAGATTTTAGAGATTATTTTCAGCTTATTGGCAGATTACTGGAGAAATACAAAACGGATTCTTATGAAACTTATAGGAATAAGCTGTTGTCAGCATATTCTAGATTAAATAAGGGGGAAATAGTAGACATACACAAAATAACTGTTATTAAACAAAAATTGGTTCATGTACAATATGATAGACGAAAATCTCTGGAAACTAAGCAGAAATCTGGTATTCAAGGGAAACAAGTCACTATAAACCCCTTTAAAAGCTGCACCAAACAGAGACATAAGAAAGAAATTAGGAGATTGCTGTCTTCATCAGGAGATATGGTTACTACTCAAAAGGCATTGAGTCAGATATTGATAAATATAGCTGTTCATACAAACTTTTAATCTGCTTTCTCTGAACAGGGTGATTGCATTTTAAGTTTTTTCTTTGTGATATCTAGCAGACCTTACATACCTAGGAGTACTTAAGAGGTAGAAGGATCTCCCGATCACCAATTACAAGTAATTTTTCTTATTTATAAATTTCTATTTGTGAGCCTTTTCATACATATAGAAGGTCATCTAATAGTGAATTATATCCTATTCTCCTGCCCACTTATTCTGTATACTGGTGTATATCTGTGCCCCTCCCCATCTTCTAATATAATAAACTCTTTATGGAGACCATCAATTAATAACATTCCTCCCACCAGTTAAAATGGATTTAAGAGAAGCACCTGGTGAGTGTCAATCAGTCTCTAGGAGAATATACATAACCTCTCTAATACTGTATACGAATGCCTGAAAAGCTAGTATAAAACTAAATATAAAAAGAAGAGATTACCTGATTCAGCACAGTCATGCAAAAGTTTTCTTTGACATACCAATGGTGATTTATACTCATATGTGTTGTTGTATGATTTGCACTTGTATATATTCTTTGCACTTTTTTGTATATTTACAATAAGCTAACACATATGGTGTATGTCACTTTAAATTTGCACCTCATGAGAAGTGTTGTCTTCTATCTGGTAGACCCGCCTCATAGGAAGGCCTTGTGTTGGGCTGAAGCACTAGGGGATATAGGGTATTGTCCTAGCACCTTTACTGCAATAAGACTACAACTTTGAAGCTCTAACCTTTTTTGGGTGCTTATTTCTGGTATGAGTGTGGATTTTACTTGTAACATTTGCAAGATGGAGTAATGGTTCAGAACTGGGCCAGGAAATGGGAAGAGGCTGGGGCTAAAATGTGAGAAAGGGAGTGGGTTCTTAGTTCTGTGAGCCTCAATATTAAAAGGGGTAAGATGGGAAAGTAAGGGAGAACAACATAGTCAAACGTGGGTGGAATCCATGCCAAGAATAACAGCAGGTAGGGTGGGGCAGTTTATTCTAAGTATATAGCAAGAGGAAAGGAGAAACTTCATATTGTGGTGCATCGAGCAGGAAATGACCTTGAGGGAAGCGTGGTCATGGAGGTACAGGACAGGTTCGTGGAGCTGGGAAAGTTGTGTGAGGAAACAGAGAACTCAGTGGCTTTCTTGAAAGTATTCCCAGTACTCAGAGCAAATGCTGCTGCAAGGAAACTGAGAATAGAGGAGTTTAATACTTGGCTGGGGCCCTGGTGTCATACTAAAGGGTACAGGCTGGTGAAGGGTTGGGTAGAACCTGGTATAGCAGCACCCTATATGCCCAGAATAGGTAACATTTAGCAGGGAGGGCTCTGGGGTACTAAAACAGAGACTGGAGGAATACATAGCAACCAGAGCGGATTCAGACTTGGTGTGGGGGAAGGAAATGGGCAGAAATCAAACAAGATTTCAGATCGGGAGCCGGGGCTTACCTCGGTTACACTATGCTGCAGCAATATGAATTGTGTCATATAGCATTACAGCGATGGCACAATGCTGACAGTTGGCATTGTGTCGTCCGGGAAAGCAAGTGTTTTTTCAGTGGGGCTTGGCCCTGCACTTCTTTACTACAGATAACTAATTCCAAGTTGGAGTTGATTTGGGGAGGGGTGATATCCCGAGAGAGTAGTGTGGAATACTGGGGACCATTACAGCAAACTGCCAGTTTTGTTGCTGTAATGGTCTTCACAGTATTCCCATCGCTGTTCAAACATGATATCTTACCCCATACCAACAGAAATAGAATAGGAAGTGTTCATACAGTGTTGTTAAAATAGTGTTCAGAAAGAGAAGGATGAGAACAGTATATTGAGGGTAGTCCCCTGAATGGAAGGAGGGAACAAATGGCCTAGTTGCAGGTTCTCCTGGCAGAGAGGAGGTGGACATAACTGCCATCACTGAAACATGGGCCACCCAATACCAGGACTGAGACCTGGTGATCCCAGGGTGCAGGCTATACCACAGGGATAGTGGAAAGGAGGTGAGTGGTGATTTATGTGAGGAGGGATAAGGAGTATCAGGAGGAGGGGTGGAGTAGAACAGAGCATTATAGATACAATTCTAGGATTCAAGAAACAGGATACTTAGGATGGTGGTGGTGTATAGGACACTATCTCAGGCTGAGGACTTTGACAGAGGTCTAGCAGAGCAGATAAAGGACAGCAGGAAGGGTGACACCATGATCATGGAGGACTTCAATCTACCAGGGGTAGACTGGAGCACGACAGCCACCTCAAGCACAGGGAAGCAGGTCCTCCTTGAGGCTTTCCAGGACAGCTTATTGGTACAGATGGTAAATGAGCCAACTGGAACAGGCAACACTCTGGATTAAATCCTGTCTAATGGGAAGTTTGTCAGTGAGCTGAGGTGGAGGATCTGCCGGCAGGGAGTGACCACCATACAGTGTGGTTCTCACCAACATGGGCAAGGAGGCTTTAGAAAGAGAGACCAGGATGCTGGATGTCAGGTGAACTGACTTTGGTAGGATGGGGGGAAACTGTAGCTGGGCACTTAGCCAGGATCAAGCCACACATGGATGCCAACCAGAAATGGGAAGTTAACAATGTAGGGCTCATGGAGGCCACTAACTCCTGTACCAACACACAAAGCAAAAAGACTAGATCCAAAAAAACAAGTTGGTTAAGTGGACAGGTGTTGGAAAAGTGAAGGCAAAATGGGCAGCCTGCACCAGATTCAATCAATCCAGTCGAGGGGGGGGACAATAGAGAGAAGTCACTGAAGAAATCAAGAGAACTGACTAGAGCAGTCAGGATAGCCAGGCTTCAGACAGCTTAGGCTAGCACAGGGCATCAAGGATGGGAAAATGACTACTTCAGGTACGTAAGGGAGAGAAGGATCTGCAATGATCAAATAGCAAGGATCAGGAAGGGTAGGGGTGGGGAGAGAAAGGGCAGAGCAGGCAGAAGCGCTGAATGAATACTTCTATTTAATAAAGAAAATGATGGGTCACTGCCTCAAGGTTAGGGAGGGTAGGCATGGGGGAGGGGTGATAGATGGGGAAATCTCAGCGGACAAGGTACTAGAAGGTTGAAGGGTACTGCAGGTGGATAAAGTGCCAGGCTCAGATGGCATGCACTTCCGGATACTGAAGGAATTGGTGATGGTCCTGGCAGAGTCATTGGCACACTTGTTCAATACCTCTCTGAAACAGGGTGCATACCCCAAGATTGGAAGATGGCTCATGTAGTGCCTCCATAACAGCGACCCAAGGATGAACAGGGCAACTATAGAACAGTAAGCCTAACATCCATTTTGGGGAAGTTAATGGAGACAATCTTTAAGGAGAGGTTGGTACCTTTAAGAAGATAATGGTCCCAGACTGGAACGCAGCATGGTTTTGTCTCTGGCAGATCCTGCCAGATCAACCTGGTTGATTAATATGTCTGGGTGACTACAGCACTTTACAATGGCCATGCGGTGGATGTCCTGTATCTGGATTTCGGCAAGGCACTTGATTTGGTGCCACATGGGAGGCTGATTAGCAAGTTGGGATACCAGGGAGCAAGGACAAAGTTGGTGAATTAGATCAAGAACTAGCTGCAAGGAAGACAACAGAGGGTAGTGGTGGGAGGGGAATTCTCATCTCCAGGGGTTGTAATGAGCATGGTACTGCTGGGCTTGGTACTGGGCCTGGTGTTATTTGGCATTTTTATCACCGACATCTCGCATGGCATTAAGAATGAGATTAGACTTTTTGCATATGACACGAAGATTGGAGTAGTGGTGGATGACACAGTAGGGTGGCAGGGGCTGCAGAATGATCTGGCTAAACTTGAGTACTAGTCTGACAAATGGTAGTGGGTGTTCAATGCTATGAAGCGCAAAGTCATGCACTCGGGAAGGTATCACTACAAAATACCAACATTCGTATTCCCGATATTGAGGATCCCAAGTTCAGCAGTCCGACACACACACACACACCCCTCCAAAAGAAGGAAGCTGGTGCTGACAGGGGTAAGGTAGCAGAAGTGATGAACCAGTAACCTACCCCAAGTCGAGCACCACAATGAAGGAGAGAATGTAGAAGCTGGCCAAGGTGCTCAAATGGCGTGGTGGACTAGGCCACTAGCAGATTCACTAGCATGGTGCTCTCGACCCAGGATATGTTCACGGGAGGAAAAAGGTTTTGTCTGCGTTGTTGTTGCCTCTATAACTTTTTTAACCTACTCTGAGGTCTGCTCCCCTCGGAGTTGGTTATTTTAGTTATAGGAGATGCAGGGGGCAGAGCACCCTGCATTGTGGGTACGGGGGGCTTGCCCCTTGCATAGCATTAAGACCCTCTTGGTCATCCAACAGTCATTCAGTCTCCCAAACTCGGGCTTATGGAGTTCGGGAGACTGACGGTCAGAATTCCATGGTAAATCCTTTGGGAACTAGGAACCCAAGGAGGTGCTATCAATTGGGAGGGGTACAGAGAGCCACTACAGAGGAGGAAAAAGATCTTGAGTGGTAAAAACAGGGCAAATGACACACTCGGCACAGTGCTGGAAGGCAGCAGCTATAGCCAATAAGATTGTGGGGTGTATTGTAAGAGGAAGCACTCAGGAGCGGGAGGTGATTCTGCCTCTGAACAGGTTATTGGTGAGACACACCTGGAGTACTGCATGCAGTACTGGTGCTCATACTTAAAGAAAGATGTTAAATTACAGGAGGGGTCCAGCACAGAGCAACAAGGATGATCCTGGGATTTAAGCAATAAGCCCACGAGGGTGTGGGTTGTTGGGGGATTACCACAGCTGGCATGGTTTGCCCGCAGGCGTGGCAGTGGGTAAATCCTCAGCCAGGATAACCTCAATAACTCCACACCCCCGAGTGGCTTATTGCAATTATACAATGGGTAGAAATTTTTAAATAATTACCTACAAGGTTTTATTTGAGAAGAACTTGTTTTTTAATTTTTTTTTCCTGTAATGTCCATCTTCTGTGTGTTAAATAGTTCCCGGTTTCTAAGTAGAATGTTGTAGGAGATGGTAGCTCTGTTTACTTAGTATACTGCTATTGTAATTCATTTAAAAAATCATGTAAAAATAAAAGCTTGAACAGAGTTGCAGGCAAGATAAATGGCTGTGAGAGGAGTGAGAAACTGACAGGACAGACATTAAGTGAACGAGCTACAGTATTGCTGCAGGTTAATGAGAAGCTGTATTTTTTTATTTAATGTTTAAAGTGTTGCAGGAAGCCACAATGTTTCAGGAAGACACACTGCATCGTGATAGAAAGTGAATCGGCTATGATGTTTGCGCAGATCGATCAGGAGCTCAGATTTTTTGTTTAAAACTAACTTTTGTTAAGCTCAGTACAGAGCTTATGGAGGTAACGGCAGTCTTGGCCTCTTGACATACGGAGTGCGGAAGTTCAGGGTGTTATTTCAGGGTCTGTGTGGTGCCCGTGCCACTTTTACATTTAAATGGTTCCATTGTGAAGGAGTTGTAATAGCAGACTCAGGTGAGGAGCACATTGTGGCATTTCGTCTGGTGCTGTGGTTTTGTTGGGGTTGAGATCGCTGGCAGGGGGTTTGCTTGGATCGTGTATGGAGTGGGGAGAGAGCCGTGGTCTCAGTGCGGCCCGCATTGTGGAGTGATAGTACGGAGGAGTAGAGGAGTCAGTTCACAGTGGCAATTAGTGAGTGGGGAAGAAGCGATTACCGAAGAAACACTTTGCAAACATTTTGGGTTCGGTGTGGGATTTGCGTGTATTTTTTTTATTATTATTAATGGTGTGCTAATGGTTCTCACTTAAGGAAGGGAAACAAGATGGTGGCTTGGTGGTGTTGATTTTCAGGGTCGGATTCATTTATTTGAAATGCGGCTGACTGGCACCTTTGCCGTGGGTATATCGTAGGATTTACCACAGCACAAAGGTGTCAGCCAGCCAATCGCAGAACAGGAATTTGTATTAATTTTTATGTCCATGGTATAATAGATGATAAACCCTATGAGGAGAGACAGAGAGAACTTAACATGTATCCCCTGGAGGACAGGAGGGATAATGGTGATATGATTGAGACCTTTAAATAAATGAACAGCATAAACAAGACTGGTATAGAGGGTATTTTTAAGGTGAGGGGAGGGACATGAGGTGGCATGGTTTGAGACTGGAGGGTGGAAGATTCAGAATAAAAATGAGGAGGCACTTTTCACGGAAAGGTGGTGTCTATGTGGAATGAGCTGCCTGAGGAGGTTGAGTCCTGTGTTAGTGGATAGTTTTAAAAGGAATGGGGCAAAGGGGAGGGTCACAGTTAGGGAAAGGGAGGGAGGGAGGGCAGCTGCAGTGTAATGGATTGCTAGCTGCACACTCAAGAAGACTTGATATACCATATGGCCTTTATCTGCTAGCAGTTTCTTATGCTTGTAATAAAACTGAGTGAGGAAAATCACCCAAGGAGTCAGGCAGTGAATACAACAGAGAAGACTTTGCTGCTTTTAATTTAGGAGGGCAGTATAAGCAGCCAAGTAAAATCTGATTACAGGATAACTTTACAGACACTAAAACAGAATTGATCAGACCACCCATACTATTTGATTTGATAAGTGAGCAGGGTATGGGAGTAGGAACATACAATGCTGTATCACCTCCATGGCTGTTCTTGTTAGATCTAAAAACTTCGTAACCTGGAAGATTAATGTCTGAGTCAGGAACAGTGGGAGCCAACCAGATTTCAAATAAAGTGAGAATAGAAGGATGAGAAACAAGGGAGCTTCTCAGCAGAAGGTCTCTTTTAGGGAGAAGGCTTTGAAGATTAGAATGAAAAAAAAAATTCTAGAATAGAGGGCCAGGATTAGTTTCAATGTCACATGCTGCCATCAGGAATAAAAAAAAAAATGGTGGCATGTTGAGAAAACAGGGTGCTTAATATCTTTTTTTTGCCCAGTTTAAACACCTGGGGCTTTTTAAGTACTGGGAGAGCAATATTTAACTCTCCATAGAATGACTTATGGCCCACAGAGGAGGGATCAGACAACGGTGGTGGAAATGAAAAAAAAAACAGTATTGCCCCCACTCTGTTGAGAACTGGCAGAAGTGATATGGGATAAGGAGATGAAACCAAATGTGATAATAGCATACAGTAAACAAGAAACCTCATGATTAAAGAGCTTCAAACTGGAGCAAATGTCATAAACCTTCATTTAAGAATAAACAGAAAATGTAATAAACATTCAGGCAAGACAATTAAGTAAATGAAAAAGTACAACTAAATCTAAAATAACAAGCAAATATATAATGAATATAGAAACAAGTTTAAATACAGTCAGTAAGGAAGTTTAGACTAGGACTGGGTTCCCTTCTTGCAAGAAGAAGCTTCAAGAAATAAAAAAAGAAAATGGCTTTAGAGTTTGAATGAGACTATTAGAGATCCAGTTTAAAATATGCCTTTAAAAGTAATCTTCAAATTATGCATTACTGCCTAGACCAACAGAAAGGCAAGGCAAAACATATAGAACAGATTAGTTAAGAGTAGGCGTTGTGGGAAATCAGAAAGGCTACAGAAACCAGGCTCACAATGATGCAGAGAAGCAATCCAGATGAATAACAAACACAACAGATGCTTAATGGTGGTCCTCTGGCTCTGACTCAGTAAACATATTTAAAAGTCTTTCCGGGAATCTTACTTACTGCCAGTAAGTTGGAGTCCTGTCTAATGTTCAGTGTGGCACTGGCACAGTCACAAAATGCAAAGTTACATGAACAGTCATGGAAAAGTAGGAAATTACTAGCTCCAATAAGCAAGACCTTCCTCCAGCAGGTTAATACAATTTCCAAGCCTCTCACTGAAGCAATACAATAGAGTCCTGCTGCAGCAACAGAGAACCCTGTGTGCCTCTCTCACCTGCCATGCCGACTCAATGAATCCAGAGATGACTTTGCCCCAGATTCCAAGTAAAAAGATAAACCAGGCTGAAGTTACAACAGCTGCAAAAAAAAAGGACAAAAAATGTTTTTCCCAAGTGGTACTCGCACCACTCGCGCTTATGCTCAGTGCTTATGCTGGAGGGCAGGGTGGGCTTTTGAAGTCGATGAGCCCCTCCCCAACTGATCAGTATCACAGCTGCTGGCTCCCCCCTGAACCCCCTGCCTCCTGTGACATTCCAAAATTCAAGTAAAACCTCTGGTATGAAAATGGGACATGCTGTTGTCAGAAAGTGTCCCTCCTGCTACACGGCTTTGTAGGGATCTGGAAAGTGCAACAGTCTAGAATGGAGAGCTAGTGCTAGAGGGTGGTGCAGGCTTTTGAAGTTGACTAGCCTTACCCCTCATTCAATATCACAGCTGCTGGCTTGCCCCCCAGTCCTTTGTCTGTTGTGACAGTACAAAATACAAGTATAACCTCTATAAAGAAAACAGGACATGCTGGTGCCAGAAATTGTCCTTCTTGCTTCATGAATATGTAGGGCTCCAGAATGTACTCAAGCTGGAATGGAAAGCTAACTAAGTTAACAGCCAGTCACTAAACAAGATCCATGGCCTGATTTTCGAGGGCGGATGCAGGCTTGCATTCAGCCCTGAGTCCTTCCTGATCTCAGCCACAACTGCGCGAACATCTTGGATGCAGGACAGTCAAATATTTCAATGTTTGACGAGTTTGTGACAGGTGGACCATTTAAGAATGGATTGTGCCCAACCTGTGCCACAAGCCCCGCAGGAGGGGTCACCCGCAAATGCAAAGTTATGGTGGGGGGAGCTGATGCAAGGGGCTTGTGTCTAGGATTCCCGTTTGCCGCTGTTCTAAAATCGCAAAAATCCCCAGTATTTAATGCAAGTCACCACTTTCATCAAACTCTCGGCCACAAGTCTCTTGTGGTGTTCCAAACCATTTTGAAAATTGGGCCCCCAGTGTGTTATGAGAACAATACAGCAGACACTACAGTACCCTTAAGGACATATTCCACTGAATGAGTATAAAATATTGGATGAAAAATGATAGATTTTCAACATATAGGCAAAATATAACAGCAACAAGACAGAACTAATGCATAATAACATTGCTAAGGTCTATGTTATGATGCATTGTCAATCTCATAGTAGTAAATGTCATTGTAATGTAAATTGTATACTGGGCCCTATATTCAGAGCCAGCTAGTTGCATGCACACATGGGGGCGCGCCGGGCAAAAAAATAGGGCTGGACAACTCTCTGGTGCCATATTCAGACAGATTGCATGATCCAAACTGACCATGCTACCTGTCTGAATATCAAGCTATGGTAGCATGGTGCACAGCAGGCAGTCACTATGCTTTGTACTTTGCTACCATATGGCTGTGTCAAAGATTGCCCATGGGGTACAGCATGGCACACACTGGTTAGCACTGTGGCCCCTATGAGCGATATTCAGCACAGACATGCAGATGAGCCCACTGGGCATGCACGGCACTAGCTGCACATTTGCATGCCCATTATAGGCTCATCTGTATGCCCTCCCTTGAGCCCCAATACCCTTCCAGTTTTCTGTTTTGTAAACCCTGGTGGTCTAGCGGTCCCACCCTAGTCCTAATCCTCTTCCTATATGTTTTATATTAAACCCTTCTCATCCTCTTCCCGGCATGTTTTATGTTAAATCCTGGTGGTTTAGCTGTCCCTCCCATGTCCCAATCCCCGTTCCTATTATGTTTTACAGTATATTAAACCTTGGTGGTCTAGCTGTCCTACCCATGTCCCAATCCCTTTCCTGGTATGTTTTATATTAAATCCTGGTGGTATAGTGCCCCTCCCATGTCCCAGTCTCCTTCCTGGTATGTTTTATATTAATTCCTGGTGGTCTAGCAGTTGCTTCCATATCTGTAGCCCCATCCTGTTAATTTTTATGTAAATCCTGGTGGTCTAGCGGTCCCACCCTAGCCACAGTTCCCTTCCTACTATGTTTTATATTAAATTCTGGTGGTCTAGCAGTCCCTCCCATGTTCCAATATCTGTCCTGGTATTTTGAATAAAATCTCTGGTGGTCAAGTGGACCCCCCCCTGGCAGGTATGTCCCACCACCTCGCCCCCCATTTGCCTCCTCGAGAGCCACCGGCACAGCATTTCTACACATCAACACAGCTGACCACAGACTCGATCTTTGATGATGCACTTCTGTACAATAAACACAGTAAGCACACCGTGAGAGCTCTGTCTGCAGTTGGCCATGGTGGTGTTCAGAAGGCTGAGCTGGTCACCGGCTCTCGGGGTTGAGATGGTGGGACTGGCTGGCAGAACATACCAGTTGGTATGGGGGGGTGGGGTTTCACTAGACCACCAGAGATTTTATTCAAAATATTGGGACGGGGATTGGGACATGGGGGACCACTAGATCATCAGGGTACCCAGCCCATTACAGTGTGTGAAGGGCATGTGGGGCACCCACCCACTCTGCACACTGTTAAGGGCTGGATTTCAGAAGCATTAAACTATTCTACACTTGTGGCTATTTAGGGCATCTGAAATCTTTCCAGTAACATGCTGCGCTGCGCTTGCATGGCACCTCCTCATTTGCATATTCACAGCCCGATACTGCATCTATGGCATTGTCAGGGATGAGTTGTGTATAGGTGGCCTTTGAATATGGACACACTCTGATGGACAGTGCTATTACTGCTTATAAAATGGGTGCTGAACATCCTGTATTCTGATTTGTCAATACAGGTCACCTGACCCATGGATTACTCCCCTGTAAACCCACAGTTGCCTTGCCACACTACAAAATCCTGAGTGACAGCAATGTAAAGTAACCTTTCCAGATCACACCACCAGAGACCCATGTAAATAACTACAATTATGGCACCCTAATTAGGACAAATCCACTTAGTAGTAAACTAAAACTACTGCATCCTCAGAAGGACAAACCTATTAGGCGGAAGAACTATTTTATTACAAGTGCATGTAAACAGGGAGTGGATCCTGCCAGTTAAGATGGTGGTAGCATAAACTAAGCCCAAAGCACCTCTGGGGAACAATCTTTTGTCCATCCAAAAACAACGCTGTATTATAGACAATCAGGACAGAACCAGAGAAAGCTATTAAGGAAACCTACTAACTGAAACTACTTTGAAAAAAATTCTCCAAGGACTTCTGAAACTGCATTGAGTGATAGCTCGGCAAAACTCACCATGATCTGGGTTGATTGATAGCTTGTCAGACCATCAGGCAAAGTTAACAAAAAGAAACGCAGTGGAGGAGCAGCGATGGAGCTCAGAGCAGCTGCGGCACTAATTGCCAAGGTACCTGTGTGTGGCCCTAAGATGGCATGCCACTCTGCACCTCCTTTGGACACTGTAAAGCATGACCAATGAATTATCAAAAATTACAGAAATGCTAAATAAAGTACATACAGACATGGCTGAGTTGAATTCCACTACTGCCCAGACAAACATGGACCTGAGAATGCTGTCAGCTAGAGTGATAGGTACCTAGCAGATAGCAAAGACTCATGATAATATTCTATTAGATGACAAGGGCAAATTACGGTTCCAGCAGCAGCAAATCGATTACCTTCTCTCCAAAGTGGACAATATGGAGAACAAATCACAACATTAAAACATCCATATAGTAGGTATCCCTGAAGGGGTAGAGGGATGAGACATAGCTGAATTTTTCCAAAATTCACTGCCTCATATGCTGGTACTCCTAAGCAAATCTCTCATAGAAATTGAAAGAATGCACTGGTCTCTCACTCCCAAACCCTTACAGGGAGAGAGAGCAAGACCAATCTTATACAGACTGTTAAAATTCCCAGTCAAAGAAACCATATTAAGAACTGCTATGGAGAGAGGGAAGCTGCAATGGGAGGGTGCACCAGTAATGATTTTCTAGAACTATTCTCCTAACTTGTCAAAAGAACAGAAGGCATACAACCAAGTTATAAAACAGATATACAATATGGGCATTCCAACCTCTGTAAGATTCCAAGCACTGCTCCAGATTCAGTACCATGGTGAATTCCTAACTTTCAGCAACCCCTCTGAAACTGAGCATTTCCTATGGGATATCCACTCAAACCAAAACACAAACTCCCAGCACCCATCCAAACCACATGGTGGGGAAGCCATTCCGATGGAGACTGCTCACTACAAGGTTGACATATGGAGCTCTCCAGCAGATACTGAGCCCTGAAATGAGAAGCCATGGCAAATGAGAGGAAGGAGCAGGCAAAAGAAGAAAAATAAAACTCCTACCCTGGAAAAGCTGCTTCCCAAAGAAACCAGTCAAGAAGCTTTCAGAGATTAAGCAGGCGATGCGGAACCAGCAGCAACTCCCCTCAGACACAATGGTGAAGCTTCAGAACAGATATGACCCACTGAGGAAGCTAAACCCTGCCCAACTCAACTTATCACAAGGTGAAGATGTGGTGAGGGACCAGACCAATATGGGAGAAGTTGGAACAGACAACTGGACAACTCTGTGCCAAGACTGGGCGTTCTGCCTGGAAGATCAAGCAGAGGCTGCAGCAGCTCCACTGCAACAACGCCAGGTATCACCATGGAAATCTGACATGGAACCAGCCCAGACCTGAAGAAGGCATCTCCAGAATTATTCTTCATAGGCTCATTTGCCTACCCATCTGAAGCCATGTAACTCTGTTCTCAGTGCCAGTTTGCAAACTAAAGTTCGGCAGCATTACCAGACCCCAACATGCAGCGAGACACTCTCCCTGAACTACTGCATGATCAACAGGGAATTTCTCCCCACAATATGACAATGGAAGGACACCTTGTTAAGCAAAGATCAGCCACTTGGGCTCTGATCAGGACAGATGTCGGTGCTGGGCTGCACAGTGTCGGCAAGAAGGATGCTGCCTAGTATCGATATGGTGCAAAGCGCCAATTGACAGTGCATGGCACCTTCCACTAAATGGTAAATCTCTGCCGTGGGTTTTAAAATGTTCAAAAACCGTTTATGTTCATCACTGTTGATGTTTAGATGCTGAAAGATGGGGCACCATACAAGTGGCTGCCACTTCAGTCAGCAACATTAGGTTGCTGCAGACTATATGCCCTCTAATGATAATTTATAGCACTATCACTATCCTGGTTTGACGAACAAGAATATGGGGAATGCAGGCTACCTGCTGGCTATGTTAGATCCAGCAATGTTCAGCGGCAACAACTCAGGAGGGAGATTAAACTCCACCACCCCCTATCCACTACTCTTTTTCTAATCCACAAACATGTGACAGCAGCTCAAAATGGAGAGGAAGATCTTATAGGTCTCTGAAGGAGCTATGGTTTATCTCCATGAGTCACTGAATCTATCCTTATGCCTGATATGGTAAAATGCATATACCCCATTTCCCCAGGGGATGCTGATAGGGGAAAGCTACATTGAGCTCTTAAACAGCTATATTACTTGAGGATTCCTGGAGAGTTTGCGCTTCACCCTGTGGAGAGGTTCTCTGCGACTCTAGGTACTCTCCTTAACAAAGATTTAGGTTAGTAACATGGATTCTCATGTTTGTATTTATATATTGAAGTCTTGGATGACACCTGTGAACGGATGCTCATTGAGAAGTTCCATGTCAGATACATTAGCACAACAAGACACAACATAGTTATAGTAAATTATTCATACAGAGTACAACAAATTCAACAGTACATAAGTTACAATAATAAGCAGTTCACAAATTGTGCTAAGGCATTGTACATTGTATGCCAGCATCCTGTGGAAGAGACAGAGGCAGAGGCAGACTGTTAGGGTGAGGTAGGTAGGAAGGGGCAGGAAGGGGCAGTGGGAGCTGGAATAAGGAGAGCAGAGGGAAAGAAGAAAGTCAAGGGGTAGGGGAAAGGCGGTAGGAGGCGAGTGCTTAGGCAAAGACTTAACATGGCAGACCAGGAGTTGGAAGTGCTGAGGCAGACTAAAGCTGTGAGCACAGATTAGTGGGAGCACCTACAGATACTACTGTTGGTGAGGTACTGACAGAGTTTGCACTTAAAGGAACCAAGGGTTGTGGCTCGAGCGATGTCAGGTGGTAGACCATTTGTCCACAAAGGGGACCGGTGAGCAAAGAATTGCAGGGCCTTGGTTATGTGGCACCTGGGCACATGGAATACTTGTGTAGTCGAGCTCCTGGTGTGCCTGGCATGTATAGCTATTTGGATCCCTAGAAGCAGACATAATGCACGTCCTCTGTGGTTGCCCCCAGTGATACCCTTCCGGTTAAGGTGATAAAGAGCTGCTCACAAATCCTCCAAACCAATGTGCCTTGCTCTACAGTGCTGTGTCTGTTGTGCCTCAGGCAAGATAACTTCCGTCTGCCCCCACACCAAATGAGATGGCTACTCCAAACGTCTATAGAAGTCAAGATGCTGCTTTTGAGGAATTGGTGCACTGTACTATTTTTACGTACATGGAAGGGTGACAGGCCTTGGAGTCACTAGCCTCATTCCAGAATGCAACACTTTGCAACAAGCATGACTGCAAAGTTTTAGGAGAAGTATGTTGGGTATGTCCAAGCCAAGGCAGCCAGGAATCCTATTCCCGTCCCCAAATATGTTGAACCTTAACAGTACACCATTGTAAATGAGCACTGCTCACAGGCTTTTATCATGAATAAAGTTTAATTGACTTAAACAGCAGAAAGACCGCACTCTGCCAGATCAGTAGTGTCAACAACCCAAGATGTGACAGTGACAAAAAATACAGAAAAGAATGGCACATACTATACAAGGATAATGATATTTACTCCAGTATATTGAGTAAAATCCCACATTGTCTGTCTCCGTTGGATATAAGAAGCACTGACACCCTTAGAAATTGAACCATGCTAGTTCATCCTCAGTAGTGAAGTCCATGCTTCATCTTACACTACAGTATTTATAGTTCACTAGTGAAAGAGAAAAACACTGTACTACAATTCCAAATATTATGGAACAGCAAAATGATAAAGAAAAAACATAACCATGGAAAAAAGGAAAAAAATCTATGCTGGCACCAAGCTAATTCTAATGATACTTCGACAAGGGTCTCCACATGAAATTTAGATTAAAAAGTACTGTAGCAGCAGCAGCAGGCCATCTATAATACATCTATTACAGCTAGTCTATACTTGAACTTTGTAATCAATCTATAATTAATTTATGATCTATCATGTATTTTTCCTTTTTGCATGATCTTTTTCCCCCCCTTACACTCCAGCGTCCCCCTGTCCTTCAGGCCTGCTAGGACCCTACTTACCTTGGCAATCCTCTTCCCAAGCTCTCTTCTCTGCCACTCTTTGCAGCCAACCCCCAGGTTATCCCAGCATATTCCATTGCTACATGTCCCTCCTCCGAAGGGGAAGGCACCAGGGTAGGGGATCCCAGCACACTACTGTAACTGTTAGTATGCAGGGTGCTGCTGTAGGAGGTGGCTCCCAGAGGTTCCAGTTGTGCAGGGGTCCAGAGGCCATCATCCAGCAGATGCCAAAGCTGTTTTCCTGGCTTCCTTGGTTCCCCTTCAGTGTGTCACTGTGGTAGTCCCTCCAGTCTTTACTGGGGGCTGCTGCTGAGAGATGCTGCTGCATACTTCCCCCCCAGGAGAGGAGAGCAGTCTTATGGATGCTCAATCCTCTCTTCTCCTCCTCTCACCCTGCCAAACCACCAGTGTCCGAGTCCATTCCCGAACCCAGGTCACCAGTGTGGGTCGAGGTAGGGCCTCAGCACCTCAACCCTCTACACCACCTGCCCAGCTATCATGTATTATTAATGCAGTTACGTAACTGTTTTCCATTCTTTTCTTTAATTAATTCTGGTCCATCATACAAGTTCTGAAAGTAAGATAGAGAGGAAATGTTCCTGAAGACAGCTCCAATGAAAATAAACAAAAACTAAATTTGAGTGCAATGGATCATATTATTTTCCAAGATTCATAATCTAAGGACATCTTTACTTAAGTGTACTACTACAAAAAGTGGTATAATCAGTTCATTAAGCCCAGTGGAGCACAGTGTATTCCACTTCAATGTCCTGCGCAGCCAGTATAGTGTTATGCTTGTGCAACTGTGTTAGTTTTGTTTTGGCTGTTTGCACTCTGTTCCAGAGGAATTACCACCCTGTATGGGTACATAAGGCAAGGAACTCTCAGAGAAGGTTCCACCCCTACAGGTGCCATGGGATGATTCCCATGGCTAAAGGTACCTTAGGAATCCCCTTAAGGACAGAAGTGCTGCTGCTGGAGGAGGAGAGAAGATGGTGGGGGCAAAGAAAAAGTGCTTCACAATGAGGCTGAGAGGAACTGCTTATATAGCTCAGGAAGTGGAAGTAGCTGGCTACTTGGCCACTGAACTCCAGGCATAGCCTTTCCAATTCAATGACCTGCGCAGCTAGTATAGTGTTATGCTTGTGCAACTGTGTTAGTTTGGTTTTGGCTGATTGCACTCTCTGTTCCAGAGGAATTACCACCCCTCTATGGTTACAAAAGGCAAGGAACCCTCAGAGAGGGTTCCACCCCTACAGGTGCCACAGGATGATTCCCGTGGCTAAAGATACCTTAGGAATCTCCAAAAGAAATGTAGTACAATCATATCCCAAAGAATGAGGTGAAAAAGCTTATGAGCAAGCAGTAACTGTGATGTAGGAGCAGTAACTGTAACATAGTAGTAGAGAAGCATAGGCAGTTTGATAATGTAATAAGATGCTCAGTTTGAAAATGTAATGAAATGCCGAGGCTTGCTTAGCATTATACTGATTGTTTGTGTCGAATGAAAGGATCCTCCAAGGAGAGAGGGAACAGCAGGACATCCTCCACCTCCATTCAACAGCAGAACCTACCTAAAGAAACTAGGGGGACACTACTATGCTAAGAGTTATGATCTGAGCCAACAGAAGAGAGAAACAAAACCCTATGAGGAGGCAATCTCTGGGGATCCAAGGCCTAGGTCGCCTTCCCTCCAGGCTTGGGATAGTTTATTTAGTGACAGCTCTGCAACTGCAATTTGGAAAACCCAATTAAAGAGAGGTGGAAAACATTCCAATTTAGAGGAAGACTTTCACTCAAACCCTCTAGCAGGAATGCCATGGAAGGCTGTGAGAAAACTCTGCAACAATATGAGCAACCAAGGCAGAAGAGGAGAGCAACGACTGCTGAGGTACTCACCTGACCTACCCATCCTAAACTCAAACCAGGTAAACCAGAGGCAGTCATAGGGAGAATGCGGTAAAGGTGCCTTGCTAGGAAAACCACTAAAGCCAATGGATAACCCTTATAGTGGAACACAAGAGCCAAAGGAGATCTACATAACCACCCTTCACCACTAGTCTTAAATTCTACACTAGGAGCTGCTGTCATGTAGCAGGCAGTTAAAGCCAAGCCTGGGGTGAGGACATTCCCAGCTATGGGTCAGGTGAGATGGATCCAGCCCCAAGTTGGGCACGCTCAAGATGCAGACTAAATGCAGAGTGAGACCGTTGGCTGCAGGAACCCTGTGCCAATAGAATAGAATGGCTGGCATGCCTCAGAATTAGACTGAGCTGAGACACAGTTAGCTGATTGAGCCCTGTGTGCTGATTGTAATGAGCAGTGAGTGCTGAGACCTGCAAGGTCGAAAGAAGATTTAGTGCAGCTGACATCCCAGAGGCTGAAGTCAAGAGGATGCAGTAGGCATGAGCAATTGATTGAGTAAGCAAGTGGACCTGTATGTAGGTCAGTAACAGAGTAGTAATAAGTGGACCTGCATGTAGTTCTGCATAACATAGTAGCAATGAACAGCACTGAATAGTGGGGAGACAGCCAGACTTTTTAAAGTCAAATCAAGGTGACAAATACTCTGAGAATTTTCAGTGGTGAAGGCTGGATTTATAAGAGAAAATAATTAACCACATTGGGCCACGACTCCCCAAACACCTCCCAGTCCCCACCATAGGACGAACAAGAAAGTGATGGAAGGCCGAGAACCACATGCAGATATTAAAACTAGATTAACCGCCTCAGCAGGAGCTTTTTGGTTGATCTCAGAGTAGAACAGGGTGAATAAACATAAAAGCAACATCTTTATGGAGTACAAAGACTTGTAACTGCAATAAACATAAATAAGGAGACACAATGCTCTAAAAGTAGGTATAGCCAAGCAGTGGAATGAAGCTGTTATAATGAGGCAAGTAGAATGAGGAAGCATGATTGAGCTGCATTGCAAGGTTCAGTGTAAGACTGAGTCAGGTGAAATCAATTGAGTATTTAACATGGAGCAGCTATGGTTGAGCTGAAACACACAAATAATGATTGCAGTAGTTTGAGAGTTGTGAGTAACTGAAAGCAAGCAGTAGGAGCTCTAGAACAATATGCTAGGAGTTTAGAAACAAAGCCCCCCCCCCCGAAAAAAAAACAAAGACACCCAAACACAGAAAACAGGAAACAAAGAAAAAAGAAGCACACATGCAGTCGAAGGCAAAATACAAACCAGAAGCAGGAAAATAAACACAGAAATCCAGCAAAGACAAGCAGGAACAGAAGGGTGTTCAGTTGGCCTGCAGGCCCCAACCTGTTCAGAGGACAGACAGACAGAGCCTTAGGCTGCAAAGAAAAATGCTTCACAATGAGGCTGAGAGGAACTGCTAACTGCTTAAGTAGCTCAGGAAGTGGTGTGGCTGTGCTTGGCCACTGAACTCCAGGCATAGCCTTTCCAATTATACAATAAATCAATCTGGATTCTCTGTGTAGCAGCTTGACAGATCTGTCCCCACCTTTATTTTTTTTTCCAGCATGTTCAATGGAGGAGAACCTCAAAAATGTAGGATTGCTGTCATGGACATAATCGAAATGATGTCCAAAAGAATTTTTGATTTTTGAGTTTCTAAATAATTGACCAACCACCTCAGCAATCTTGAGGCATTTGCATAGTGAATTGTGTAATGAATTGCTAGCAAGAGGAAAGGGAACAGGGCAGAGGAAGAACACAGGGACACTGGTTTACCGGGATTGAGAAAGGGCATACTCCATTTTGCACAATGTAAAAAACGGTATTGTCACCGGTGTCTGCTAAGCCAAAATCCAGTTTTACTGGTGTTTGGTTTTGTGTACTTTATTTAACAATTTTTAACTCTGCTAACATGCATCTTAGCAATGTTGACCTCCACTATTATACATCCTTCCATCCTTGTACCAATTTAAAGTTATTTTAGGTACAAGATGTGATGGCAGCAGCAACACTACAGCCTACATCCCTAAGGTGTGATGGAAGCAGCACTACGGCCCCATCCCTCAGGTGCGATGGCAGCACCAACAACACTATGGCCCCATCCCTCTGGTGTGATGGCAGTAGCAACAGCACTACAACCTCCCTCCCTCCCTCAGGTGTGACAGGAGAGGCAGCACTGTGGCCCCATCCCTTAGGTGTGATGGCAGCAGTACTACGTTCACCATTCCTCGGGTGTGATGGCAGTATCAGCACTATGGCCCCCATCCCTTAGGTGGGATGACAGCAGTATTACATTCCCCATCCACAAGTGGTGATGGCGGAAGCACTACAACCCTCACCCCTTCGGTGTGATGGCAGTAGCAACAATGCAGTCCACATCCCTCAAGAGTGATGGCAGTAGTGACAGCACTATGATCCCCTTTCTTCAACACCCACACCCCACATGCACAAGTTACAAATGACTTAGTCTCTTTGCTTGTTAGAGCTCAGCTGTGAATTAATCTGAACCATCACCGCTAAGGTGGACTACCTTTGTTTTTTCCTATCTGTAATTTAACTGCCTGAATTGGATTTCTGCCTGTGACACTGCTGACCAGGTTTAGGGAACAGACTTGGGTGTTGGAGGGCCAGCTGGTGAGTGAAGGCTTGAGTGTCCAATGACCACTCACCTTCTCCTGAGAGGGAGGGTGGGTTCATGGCTCAGCATTTGCTGGCCCTAGTTGAGGCCAGAGGCACAACAACATGTCAGCCCTCACTGCAGGAGGGAGCATGATGGACGCCTGCTTGTGCCTTGACATCATGTGGCCTGTCACGCTCCCAAGAAATGGGAAAGCACCCGTGACTAACCAAGGACAGCTGTTGGTCCCTTTGCTATCCTCTCCTCAGTGGCCTCCTTAGCCCTCCTTATTTTTGCCCAGCCTCCTTTCTTTTTTACCTGTAGATTTCCCTGTCCTTATCCTTTTGTGTCCTCCTGTACCTCTTGAATGCTGTAGTCTTCTCCTTGACTCCTAACGCCACCTCTCTAGTGAACCATAGAGGTCTTTTCTGTCTTCTGTTCTTCTTACCCTTCTTATACATGAGTCCATGGCTTTAAATATCCCTCTCTTGATGGCTGCCCATAATTCCTCCACCCACTGCACATCCCCTATCCTCAGCATTTCTTCCCCAACTACCTTCCTCATTCCATGAAAGTCAGCCTTTCTGAAGTCCATTACCTTGGTTCTTCTCCTAACCCTCTCTCTGCCTGCTCTCACTCTGAACCTGACAGCCTTGTGGTCACTGGTGCCAAGCTCTTCCCCACCTCCACCTCCTCCACACTCGCCCCATTTGTGAGCACCACATCCAACAGGTTTACACCCCTAGTGGGCTCACTGACCCTTTGTTGCAGGAATATGACCTGAAGAGCCTCTAAGATGCCCCTGCTCCTTGTGGAGATTGCTGTCTGGGCCTCCCAGTTGATGTCAGGAAGGTTTAAGTCCCTAACTAGCACAATTTCCCCTTTCCATGCCATCCTCACTACTGATTCTACAAAGTGTCTATACCCTTCCTCCCCCTGCATAGGAGGTCTATAGACTACCCCAACATGCAGGTTTTCCCCATCCCCTGTCTAGGTTGACCCACATTATCTCTGTTTCCCCCTCCTTATCCTGCCCTTCCATGGCCCCAATCCCTTCCCTGATATATAATGCCACCCTCCCCCTCTTCCCCTCCTGATCTTTCCTAAACAACCGATACCCTGGGATCACCATCTCCCAGGCGTAGTGCTCATTCCACCAAGTCTCACTCACTGCTACAAAGTCTAGGTTCTCCTCCATCATGGTGGCCTCCAGTTCTCCCATTTTGTTCCCCAGACTCCTGGCATTTGCAACCAAAGCCCTCCAACATGTAGCCCCATCCCGTCCTTCCCTGCTGCTAAGTGTTCCCTAGATGACTGTTGTGACTTGGGGGGAGGCTGATAGCCTCTCTGCTCTGCCTCACGTAAGGCTGGCCCTGTCCTTAGCCACCCCCCCCTTATTTAGTTTAAATTGAACTTCCTTGCCAAGAAGTCCCCCCATTTACTCTGTAGTGCAGCTGACCCTGAAGAGCTCAGGTGCAGCCTGTCTTGGGCATTTTTGCTCTTACTTTTTCTGCTACGCCTCTAGAGAACCACAGTAGCCAATTTTTTCTCTTGCCCTTGCTGACCTGCTTGACAGAGAGCTTAGTAGTTGTTTCAGTTTGTTCTGTTATTGTAGTTCACTGTTCTTCTACTCCCCTTAGTTTCCCTCTTGCTGCCAGGGAGTCACTGAGACATTCTCCCATTTTCTTAAAACTGGTCCTCCTGAAGTCCAGGACCCTTGTCCTTGTGTGGTTTGATTCTGACCCTTTTCTTATGTTAAACCACATCATCCAGTGATCACTGGTTCCCAGGTGGTCACCCAATGTGACATCAGCAATGCTGTCCCCATTTGTCAGAATAGAGATACACTAATTATAGCATAAGACAGCACTGCCATCAGGATACAAACTTGCTAATTCTGGATGTTGCACTGTGAGGCATTGTTTAAATAGTATGTGGCAGTAAATAACTTGATTGCATTATATGGAAAAAGTAGAAACTAATATAATGTGGAAGAAGATAATTGGCAACAAGAAGACAGATGCAATAATGACTTTACAACATTAGCCATAACTACAGTGGCTGACTATATAATGCAAGAATGATGCTTATTTAATTTTAATATTCATTCTTAGTATATAAACCTCATGGAGAGAAATTGCAAAGTTACCATCATTGTTTTTATCATTTCCTTTGCATGTCTAATGCTGTACATATTGAAGTTGATTACTCAAAATAAATTGAAATTAACATATACTGGACCATAGAGACATAAGGCTATTTGTATGCTATTATAATTTCAATGGTGGTACTGCTGCTCACTGGGATGTTGTGTACAGGGGGCAAAGAAGTTCATTAAGATACAAATACTGTGGCAAAGATAGAAATAGATACCAGTATTTATCCAACACTTGTGAGGATATTTTGTGACAAACAACAGTGTCATTTGTGTGACCTTTGGACTTAGAGTGACAGTATTGGAATATTCTCACTGTAGGTCCATTAATCTCACTGTAGGTTGAGACATCAAAAAATATCTTCTAATGTATATATATCCTGATAATCAGGTGGACACCAACAGCATATGAAGCACAGTTCTAATTTTAGAACTAAAAAGGTCACTCAGATACTGGCTCCCATCAACTAATTTCATTCCCCTGCCACACTGAGATCAAGCATTTTCAGTTTCTCATTCCCCATATAAACTGTAGTTCTTATTTAAAACAAAGCTGAAAAACCACCTTCAATCAGACACAGTTCCACAGCACGTAAAAGACAACCCCACAGAATCTTACAAATTTCCATACCTCCCTCCATTTTCCCAATTCTCAATCAGTCTCTCCCCATCCAGCACAACAGCTGTTCTCTCACCAGCAAGGAAGCTTTCTTTCTTGGCTGACCTTCAGCTTATGCTTGCTTTAACTAACATCCCAAACCACTACTCTGTCCCAGCAGCAGTATGCATAATAAAGCAAACAAATCATGACGCATGCAATTGGATCAGGTCACGCCTCCCTCCTGAGCTGCATGGCCACAGCAGACTACACAAAAATAAACAAAATTAATAAAAGTGTCTTCTAAATAACAAAATAAAAAGCACAGCAAGAAGGAAAAGTTTAGAATAAATTGAATATGCCATGTGTGCCTCAGAAATATGTCTGATATTTTTTCTCATGCAGGTTGACCCTGTGACATCACTTGTGGTTTCATCACTCATGATATCATAGGGTCAACCTGGACTTAAAAACATATTGCACATATCTCTGAGGCACCTGTGGTACCAGTGGCATATACCTTATATATTTTGAAGGGAAGTGTGACATTGATATTAACTAATTTACAGGTGTTTTGAGTCACACCAGCAATTCTGCAACAGTATAAATGGAATAACTGTTAGTTTTGTGTCAATAACTAGTACACTGAATTTGTATTCTATCATGATTACATGGGTGACCACCACACATTGAAAGAGCAGAGAGTTCCATGAAACATTGGTCACTGATGTGTATTTTTTTTTTTGAGGTGGCACTGACAAAATATGATTGTCTTTATGCAAAACTGCAATTATGAGTAGTAATTAGGAGTAGTAGTCCCTAGTAGTAATTAGCCCCTCACCTCCCCCTAGTCTTGGGGGACTCCTCACAGTAAAAATAAACCAGCGCAGCCTTAGGTCCTAGGGCCAAACGTTGCTAGAGGTTCCCAAGGCTAGGACTAAGGCAGGCCAGAAATCCTTCTCATATGCTGCCCCTTCCTTATGGAACAGCCTCCCGTTGGAGATGCGAGAAACCCCATCGGTGCTGTGCTTCTGCACCAGACTCAAGACCCATCTTCTATCAACAATTGTATGCCAGTGCCACTGCACCTGACACTACCCTAGCGGCCACAACTAACTAAAATATCCACCCCCCCCAACAATGTAGCACTAACTTTCCTCCTCTCTCTGAACCATCCTAATGCTCTTGAGCTATGTCACCCAAAGAATCCACAGTACTATCTCACTAATATGTAGGACAAATGTTGAATGTAATGAATTACAACTTGCCAACCAGACACATGTAACTCTTATAACTACTGCTATGTGTAAACAGCCGGATACTGTATACCCATGATTACCTGTATATGAAAATGTACAAATGTTCATAATGTCATGTACTGTTATTCCTGGGTCGCCCCTGTAAAAGGAACCTTCAGGGCCCAGTGGGCCTACCTGGTCATCAAAATTCAATAAATAAATAGTCTCCCAAGATTTGGTGGATAAAATGAAGGAGGGAACCAGATGACTGATAAGGTGCTGGTAGGTATCAAGATAGTAAGGAAGACAGGTAGAATGAAGAATGTTTGTGCAAGACAGAGTGAAGCTTTGGCATACACTCTCTTTCCCTACTACAGGGACTACCACCCTTTTGGGGTGCCATGTAGATACAGGAACCCTTTTGAGGATGGCCCACCTTTAGAAGAGCAATAGGAACAATGCCTCTTTAGATAAAAGGTATCTTAGGAAATAAGCCAAAAAGCAAAACCGAATGATAGATGCAACACTTACATATGGAGAGAGGGAATGCAGCCCTGGGGAAATAGATGCCAGTCTTGAAGAAGGATATGCCAGTGTTAAGAAGTGTGGACCACCATCCAGATCAATTTCTTTGCAGAAAAATGAATGAATTCATATTCTTATTATGACCTTCAGCATGGAGGAGAGCCCCCCCACATGGAGGACATGACTGGAGAACTAAAGACCAGATCACCATCCCGCCAGGCTAAGGATTACTATAATGTCCAGAAGAGGACCTCAGACATGCTGCTTCAGTTCACAGAATGAGGAGTATCTCCTTCTGTCTGGAGACTTCCACCCTTACAAAGGTGATGCAGGGCTGGCCTTACATGGATGATTTTCACCTCTGGGGAACTGCTGAAAGCTAGAGTTAATGATAATAGAACCATGAGATTACTTGAAGGAATCTCAAGGAGAAATGAGGTGCGCTAACAGCTGATTCGTGCTTGACCACCCAGACAGTATCCTCTGGTTCAAATGGACTATGCAAACAGTGCAGTGTTATGGTTGTGCAACTGTAATAACTGTTTAGCCATTCACACTCCCTATTCTACATGGAATTACCACCCTGTATGAGTACTGAAGGCAAGGAACACTTGAAGATGGTTCTGCCCTTAAAGGTGCCATGAGAAGACTCTTTGGCTAAAGGTACCCAAGGAAGAAGTCCCCTGAGGAGAAAGGCATGCCACTGGAAGAGGAAGGAAGAATGGTGGGGCAAAGAAAAAGTGCTTTTGATGGAGGCTGGGAGGAACTGCTTATATAACTCTGGAATGGGATGCGGCTGGTTGCTCACCCCATTGATCTACAGGCATAGCCTTTCAATTCAATGGGCCTACACAACCAATGTAGTCTTATGCTTGCACAGCTGTGATAACTGTTTGGCCAGTCACACTCTCTATTCCATGGGGAATTTCCACCCTGTACTGGTACCAAAGGCAAGGAACTCTCAAAGAGGGTTCAGCCCCTATAGATGCCATGGGAAGATTCCCTTGGCTAAAGGTACCTTAGGAAGGAGCCCCCAAAAAAGAGTACTGAGCAGTAAATGTTGACTTTATGATTAACAGGCAGATTGACTGCAATGAGACAGCATAAAGAAACACAAATTAGATGTACAGGTTGTCAGCATTGTAGAGATAAAATGGATTGCACTGATGCATAGGGGGCTTACAAAGGAGAGAGGGAACAGTTAGTAGGGCCACCATCCATCTCCATCCAACAGTGGAAACCTACCTAAGTAAACCAAAGGAATATACTACAGTATGAGCTACCTAGCTATGATGACCTTCTGCATGGAGGAATGGAAAATCCCCTGTGAGGAAGAAACCTCTGAGGATCTGAGGCCTAGGTCACCTTACCTCCAGGCTTGGGATGCTTTCAGTGACAACTCAGCTGCTGCAAATTAGAGACCCAATTCAGGGGGAAGAAACTGCTTTGACTGAATGCAGGGGTAGTAGGAGGCCAGGCAAAGCCAGATGGCCATAGGTTAGGTAGTAGGGGACTGATTTGTGGTAGCAGGTAATAATAGCAGCAGCATTTAACAAAACAGTGCAGCATAGGTGGATTTATAGCAGCATTTGCAACAGTAGTATAATCAGGAGGGAGCATATGTAAGCATGTAACAGCATGATCAGAAGTGACTGAAGCAGAGGGCAGCATGCAACTGAAAGCAGCAGGCAGAAAAGGCTAAAAAAAATAAACTTAGAAAACACAGGCACATAGGACACAGTAGAGCAGGAAGTGAACAGAACACACTGGGTAACAGAGGAATGATTCTGCTACATCCCTGCTTAGGCACCCACCTACTATTTCAGCGAGAGCCTCTGCCTGCATTTCAGCAGTGCATCTCATTGGGAACTAACAAAGATGAAGAGTAACATGCTGAGAGTAACACTCATACTGACTGTAACACTAATGAAATCTAAAGCTAACTAACGCATGCTAACACTAGCTCTGACTAATACTAAGTGACTTACAGTAACTAATGTACAATAACTAACTAACATTAATAACATAAACCTAATCAGGGGACCACAGCCCTGCCAAGGCTCCCACTTACTAAACAGTAGGGCTCAATGGCACTGCCATTCAGCAGAGTGTTTGTCTCTGCCTAAACACTTGCCTACTATTTCAGTGAGAAACCTCTGCTTACATTTCAGCTGAGCTATTACCTGCCTAGGCACCCGCCTACCAATTCAGCGAGAAGCCTCTGCCTACATTAAATGCAGCCACAGCCCTGCCTAGGCACCCGTCTAATGATTAAGTGAGAAGCCTCTGCCTATGTTTCAGCAGAGCCATAGCCCTTCATAGGCACCTGCCTATGGATTCAGTGAGAAACCTCTATGTGCATTTCAGCAGCGCCACGTCCCTGCCTAGGCACCCACCTACTGATTCAGTGAGAAGTCTCTGCCTATGTTTCAGTGGAGCCACATCCCTGCCTAGGCACCCACCTACTCATTCAGTAGGGGCTGAGACTGCTGCCTATGTTTCAGTGAGACACAGCACATGAAAAACTAACTGATAATAAAGACCAACATGCAAGCATCAAAGCTAACTATAACACTAATGCTACCTAAGAATAACTAACTCACACTAACACTAACTAATGCTAACTAACTCATGCTAGCACTAACACTGCTAATAGTAACTACTGACACTAACCAATGAACACTAATTAATAACATTAATGAACTAGCATGTAGGTGCTGAGGGTTTGGTAAAGCATGGTTTTGGTAGGTGTTTAGGCAGTGAGATGCTGTGATGCCAGTAATTGAATCAAAGAGATTTAGCATAATTGAATCCATGAAGTTTAGCAGATGATTGCAATGGTTTCAGCATGAATAATGAATTGATATCATTGTCATGAATACCTTAAATGCCATTAAGGCAGAGTTAGGTTATTGCAAGGCAGTAAGTATTTCCAGCCCAGTAATGAAATGCATGAATTTCTTGAAAGCCACGTAGGCTGTCATTTTAATGTATTTATGCATGGATAGCTGAAAAGACATGTTGGCAGAGGAGCAGAGCAAAATCATATGGCTTACTTAAAAGCATGCTCCTGCTAATTGGAGCCAGGATGCCCCACTGTGACACCGCAGTCCCCCACTGTGGGAATAGTAGGGAAGTCACAAGCTGAGCACCATGACACCAATAAGCAACTATAATGTTGGTAGAGTAGGAACCCCCAAAACAAGTGTCATTGCTGGCAAGGTCCTGGTTAAGGATGGAGCTACAGGATAGCAAGCTGACAGAATAATGTGAGCAACAGAAACAAATTAATGACTGAAAGGTTCAAAATAGTTAAATTCAGAAACACTGCCAAAAGGCCTATAATGGTAAGTCGAGACAAGGCAGCTAATGTAATTGCGGAAAGTTTCAGTATAGTAATGCAACAGATGGCTGACAGGAGCTAGCACTGAGTGAATTAAGAGCAGAGGTGTAAAACAAACATAGCTCAATAGTCAGTGGCAGCTAGCTGAGCAGTATGAGCCTGGACCAGTGGCAAACGGTAAAGGTGGAAGCACAGGAGACAGCAGAAAAACAGCAGTGCAACTGAAGCATACATAATTTTTTTACTTATTTATTTAAACATTTGGTAACCAGGAAAGGCACACTGAGCCGAGGCTCAATTTCAGGTGCGACCCAGGGGAAGGGGGGAGAGAGGAGTACAACATTAAGAGTTACAAATAAACCACTTTACATCATGATTAAACACAGCAGGTAGAGCCGGTCTGCCATTAGAGTGGAAAGATTTTCTACTTCGATGCTGGTTACCTGGGTTCAGGAAGAGACTCGCACATCGAAGGGCCAGCCAGGGAGAGAAGGCTGGAGTGTCCGCTGACTGCTTGCCATCTCTTGGGGGGAGGGTGGGATAGAGGACCTGTGCCTTGGGACCCCTGGCAGAGGCTGGGGGTACAGCAGTGCACCTGGTCCCACTAGCTAAGGAGCGTGACTGATACTAGCATCTGCCTTGCATCCTGGACGTCATACTCCTGTGGAAAAATGAGAAAATGGCACACTGATTGGTCAGGTGATGGTCCCCCTGAATCCTCACCACTGGAGTAGCTGAGCCTTCATCAGTCTTCTCAGCAGCACCCAGGACCATAAATGAAGGCCGGTAAGGCTCATTCCCTGTGTAGGTAGGGGACCCGCCTGATGAAAGGATACCTCTGGATACTCGGGGCTGGCTGCAATGTAGGATGGTGGGGGTCAGGAGACTACTGGGGGAAGAATTGGTCCATGTGGAGGCCCAAAGGAGAGACCGACCAGTGTGTGGGTAGGAGCAAAAAAACAACAAAACACAGTAGGTACAGGAGGTATGGCAGTGCCATACAGTTACATAAGTCCAATGTAAATGATTGAAAATACAGGATGCATTGCTAGAGACAGGAGATTACAAGAAAACAGGAGGGGGGGATTACACAGTAGTTGTGCAGACTTTGAGGTCTTGCTAGGTAAGTGCTTATAGAGGTAGAAGTCAGTGGGCGAGTAGAGCAGAACATGGGTGGATTCAAATTTGACAGTGACGGGGTGGAAGGAGATTGAACTGTTGCTTGCAGTCATGATGAGAGGGAGTTTCTGATGGGGAGATTGTTCCATAGATGGGGAGTTGGTTGGAAAAGCAGCTTTGCCAGCAGATGAAGCTGGACAAGGCAGTGTAAAGTATCTTCCCGTTCTACGTCTCAGTTCATAAGGGTAATGTAAGTCCATGGAGAGGCTCTCCATAAGGTAGGAGGGAAGCATGTTGAACCAGAATTTTGCTATGAGGGTGAGAGAGTAGGTGTAGCATCTGTATGAGAGCAGTGAGAGTCCAAAATGAGAATAAAGATCACAGTGGTGAGTTCAAAGGGGTGAGATGGTTGTGAATCAGCAGAATGAGTTCAAGATGGTGTCTAGCCTGGATAGGGTGGAGATGGGCAGATCTATAGACCATATCTGTATAGTCAAAAATAGGGAGAATCAATTTAGATAAGATTTCTCATCTAGATGGTAGAGGGAGGGAGACTCTATGTTGGTACAACTTGCCAAGTTTGGGATGAAGTTTAGAGAAGGTGGAATCGATGTGCATAGAGAAGAATAATTGTGGGTCCAGTCAAACACCCAGGTATTTGTACTTAGACCTGGTCCAGAGGAGAATCACTGAGTGAATTGATTAGGGGGATGATCTACTAAGTTTCTGTGCCATGCTGAAAACCATAGAGACAGTTTTGGCGATGTTTACTTTCAGTTGGTTTTGAATGAACCAGTGCTGTATGTTGTTGAAGTCATTCTGGAGGGTAGCTTGAGCCTCTTGCTTAGTAAGGCCAGAGATAAAGAGGATAGTGTCATCCACATACATGTGTATGCTGGATTTGGAGCAGGAGGAAGGAAGGTTGTTTAAGAAAAGGGAGAAGAGGAAAAGGCCAAGGACTGAACCTTGTGGGACACCCGCTAAAATTGGGAGGGGCAGGGAAGCAATGTTGGTGATTTTGACTGATTATAGCCTCTTGGAGAGATAGGATTTAAACCACTGAATGGTGATGGGAGAGAGTCCAGCAGCTTCTAGTTTTCGTAGGAAGATGGCGTGGGAGACAGGGTCGAAGGCCTTAGGCAGGTCGACAAACACAGAGGCAGTTAGGAGGCCACAATCTGATGCTGTAAGGATGTGGTTTGTGACTCGCAGGAGGAAGGAGAAAGTGGAGTGCTGCTTTCTGAAGCCTGATTGGTGGGAGAGAGGAGATTGTTGGTTGTGAAGTAGTCCAATAGTCTGGTGTGAGCAAGGATTCCTGACGCTTGGCAAGAGTTGGGAGGAGGGAGATTGGCCTGTAGTTGCTGGGCAAGGACAGGTCACCACCTTTTTGGAGGTGGATTATGCAGGCTGATTCCCATGCCTGGGGATGGATACTGAGGAGAAGAAGAGATTAAGTAAATGGGTGAGAGGCCTGGTGACAGTGGGAGCCGAGATCTGTAGGAGCTTAGGATGGATCAAATAAGGGCTAGATTTTGTAGTGTTTTCTGAGTGGAATGCTTTTAGCACCTCTTGCTCGGTGATGGGGGAATTGGAAGTTGTTGTTGTAGATGTTGGGGAGGTGTCAGAGACTGGAGTGGGGGTCAGGATGGAAGGGCACAGAATGTGAAGAATTTGTTGAGAGTATCTACAGTGCTAGTAGGTTCAATAGTAGACTGGCCTTGTTTCATGAAGACAGGAGTACTAGGTTGGGCAGGGGAGTCGAGAATGGAGTGTAAAACTTTCCAGAATTTGGTGGGTTGTGAGTTAACAAGTTGCAACTTGAAGTAGTCTGCTGTGGTTAGCCTTATGGCCTTGGTGCAAGCATTGTGGATTGTAATATAGACTTGCCTGTTTTGGGAGGTAGGGTGGGATTTGAAGATGGACCAGGTCTTGTCCCTGGCTTTGCATTTTGTCAGAATGGGTGCAGAGATTCATTGGTGGAGATGCTTCTTGACTCTGGACTTTTTCAGGGGGGCACAGGAGTCCCAGATTTTAGTGAATATATGCAGAAAGCTGGAAAGGGCATTGTCAACATTTGGGGTTGAGTATACCAGGTGCCAGTCAGCATGTCTGAGGCTGGTGAGCAGTGAGTTAGTGTCCAGAGCATTTAGATGGCATGTGTTTAAGTATGTGGGGGCAGATTTGAGCATATGAGTCTTCCAGATACAGTGAGAAATGCAATGATCACTTAGTGCATTGGTGAGGATGCCAGAAGAAGGAACTCTGTGTGGGTGGGAAGTGAGAATCCAATCTAAACGGGAGTGGTGTTGACAGCAAGGGGTGTAGCGGGTGGGTTCACTTAGTAGCTGGGTAAGATTAAGGGACTCTATTTTGGAGATATGGGTCTTGGAGGAGAGGCTAACCAGTCCAGGTTAAAGTTGCCTAAGAGAACCAATTTGAGTCTAATTCAGGTAAAGAGGTTATGGTGGAGATGAGTGAGTCGCAAGCAAGATGAGGAGAGGTGAGTAGCACTCCTATAGATAATGGGAGTGAGGTTGGTAGGGTGAGTTTAGTAAGGAGAATCTCGTGGGAACTAGGGCATGCTTCCTTGAAAATGACAAAGCAGGAGAGGGACTGTTTTGTATAGATGGCTACACCATCACCTCTCTTGCCACGGTCCTGTCTGAGTAGGGAGTAATTTGGGAGATTGATTTTATTTATTTATTTCATTTTTGTTGACTGGGTAAGTGCACCAGACAAATCCTGCCTATTTTCAGGCACGACCCAGGGAAGGGGGATACAGATGAATGCCAACTGACCTTGAACAAGATTAAGCTGTTGGGGGTATTTTTAGTGAATGAGGGAAATTTGGCCAGGACACTGGCAAAATTCCCCCACACTGAAAGTAGGGGGACTTGCTGTCCATATGCAGGATGGCCACTTTGTCTGGAGCACTAAAGGTTGCAGATGTGTTGCAGAAGGGAGAACAGGCCTCCCCTCCCTCTCTGGTTTTGCCAGAGGCTGAAGAAAAAATTTTGACCACTACTTTAACTTCTTCAACTGAAGATATCACTGATATTTATATTTCAGCTGAAGATCTAAGTATGGCTACTGCATTGGCTACAGAAAATGATCTGTCTAATTTGGATACAAAACAACAGGAATCGCTGAAACTGGTGCAGTTCAAAGAAGAACGTCATTAGTTGGAACAAAAGCATTTGAAAGCGCAGCTTGCGATGTTGAGGTCAGATTTAGCTCCTGTCAGTTTACCAGCTAGGCCTGTCAAGCAGCCTGCTGACGCTCCAACCTCTGACAATGCCTCAACGGGGCCAGGTGAGTCCACATCTGTTTCACATTCAATCGCATCATAAGAAGTTACTGAGAGTGTTACCCCCTTCATTACCTGTCAGATGAATGCTCAGCCTATCAACCCTTCCTCTGTCTTCACAGACGGAGTTTTTTCAGTAGTTTCTCAGATCGAGTTTGACTCACATGCACTTAATGTTAAATCCTGTTGCCAGGTGCAGCCTGGTTTGGTTACGATAAAAATTTTTAAACCAGACTCTTCAGCTCATATTGACTATCAGACTGGCATTTTAAACACTGATAGTGTGTGCCTACAGTCTGATGTCCGAAAACCTGATACTGCTTCTCCTGTGGCTCTGCTTAGTGAGTGAGATGCGCATTGTAAGAAAATAACAGAGACTCATTCAATGTTTCCTCATTCCAATTGACTTTATCAAAATCAGCAGGATTCATTTTCAAACCTCCTAAAGCTGTGGATTCTGAGTTCGGAGTCATTTATCAAACACAACCTTTTACTCAAGATGGCACTACAAGTTTTTCCTTCAAGAACCTGCCCCCACGGGGACAAACCTCACTTCAGATAGTAAAAGATATCAAGATTAAAGAATTGCTGGAACAGACTGATACTCCTGAAATACCTGCTCCCTCTATTCATGTTTCTGAGGCAAATATTGTTCCTCCAATTTTTTTCTCCCACTATACCACCAGACTCTCAACATACAGACACTTGGTCCCCTAACAAAGTGCTCCCAGGTGCAGGATGGAAACTATCAACTGGAAACATATGGGTTCCAAAGCCTTCATGGGATTTTCCTCTTTCACAGCATACGGTGGAATGGAAACCAAATGTACCTATCAGACCTGTGCTGGATGTTCCCCTGTCAGAGAAAGACTTTCCCAAATTATCTCCTTCTACTCATCCTCCTGAGATTTCTTCTCCAGTGTTTATTAACCCAAAAACATCACCAGCTTTGGATACTACAAAGGTTTCTGTCTCACCTCTACACACTGATACCCCACCGGTTATCCCTCAAGATTTGAAACCCCTGTTGTCTGATTTATTTACTAAATCAAAGCAAGAAGCAGCACCTTGTAGGAATGCAGTCCGCATTCGTTACAAAGGTGGATTACAAGATAGGCCTGACAGATATCATGTGGAGAAGCTGTTGTTAAAAGACTCATTACACTTCACTCCTAGAGAGGTCTATGCTTTTATAAATATCTCTGGTGAAGACAATTACGATATTAGTTTTTGCACTTCATTTGCTTTAGATCTCTTTTGGGAACGTTATGGACTGGTTAAAACATCTCCAACCTGCACCCCTTTTGTTGTTATATCTCTATCGAAACCTTTGGTGAAATATGTGACCGTCATGTTTTGAAATGAGGGTGTCCATGTTGAGAACATAACATATTGGTTGTCACAAAAATGTGAGGTTTTGAGTGAACCAGAGGCAAGTCTTGACAGTGAACACTTTTGGACTGGGGGTGGTGGAAATATATAGTCAAACTTTGCCAAGGGGATGCGGGTATAGAGCATATACCTAATTCTTTTTTACTGGGCAGAGACCGTGGGGTGTGTTTTTATGCAGGTCAGCCTCGGGCCTGCTATAAGTGTGGTTCTCGCACCCATCTATCTAGCACCTGTGATAAACCCAGATGTAACAACTGTGGGGAAATTGGCCAGTGCATTATGCAATGTACCAATCATACCCATTGTGATCTTTGTGAGGACTATGGGCATATTTTCAATGATTGCCCTTGGGCAGCTAGGAAGATGGCTTCCTGTGTAAGCCCAGACTTACTTATACAACAGGCTCAGGATTCCATAGTTCACACCGCTCTGAAACCTGACTTAGCTGGTGGTAGTTCTCAGGATCACCCCATTAAGAAACTCCCCTCCTCCCCCTCCTCCCCTCCCAAATCCTTTCCTCCCAAAGAACACTCTTATTCCTTCTGAGACACCCATAATCATTTTAGATGAAGCTGTAACACACGTTAGCTCTCCTTCAGTCTCTGATCAACAACCTTCAACCACAGACATTCTCACCCCTGTTTGTTATGTAGACCCTACCACTTCTCTGATGGACAATTCTGATTTACCCACTCCTGATTCTTTACCCCATCGGAGGTCGTCTAGATTTCTGAAATCTGTTTCCTCGGACCCTTCCACTCCTTTTGAAACAAAAAACTCACATTCTGCATTGTTTCCTAACTGGGGAGATTTGGAAATTGAGGCTGGTGACTCAGATTCACAAAATCTATCACTGACCAAATTCAACACCCTGCAACTGATGGGAATTATAAAGGGAAAAAGAAAAAAGAGGAAAGAAACTTAGACCCTGAATTATTTGATTTTTTGAATGGCTGCTGAACTAATTGGTACTCTTGAAGTGCATAGCTTGCTAAATTTAGATAAAAGAAGTGCTGTGTTCCAATTTTTGCATGACATGTCCATTGATGTTTGCTTATTACAAGAAACTTGGTTATACAGTATGGATCAAGTCAGACAGTTGCAGCTGGAATGGTTTTGGGGTCCATCATTTTGGTCTTTTGGACTTGGTACTACTGTTGGAATTGGGATTCGTTTTCATTCCTATAATTTTTCCTTATGAAAATTGTATGATTTAATACCTGGAAGAGCTCTGATATTGGATGGGCTTTGGAACAACATGGATTGTATATTTATTGCTGTTTACAACTCACAAATTAAGGCAGAAAAAGTGAATCTTATTAAAACTATACAGCCTTTTCTAATGACTCATTATAAAAAATTTTTGTGTAGGGATTTCAATTGTAGTTTGGATAAACATAAATCTAATATTAAGGATAAAAAAATCGATTGTGACTCAAACGCCTTAGCTCTGATGATCAGTGCTGCTGAATTACTTAATTGCCATTTGTTACATGAAAAAGGCCCCAGGTTTACTTATAAAAAATGCTTATGTTTCTGCAATAGATTATATATTTATTTCATTGAATGTTCCTAAGGGGTCTCTCTCCATTATTCCTGTTGCATTTTCTGATCATTTATTATTATTACTATCATTAACCCAATTTACTGCAAGAACCCCATTACATGGAAGACGGAAACTGAACACTTCCATTTTACATGATTCGGTGGTTATAAATGAGATGACATCTTTACTTCAGGCAAGATTGTCCATAGAATTCTTGTATACTGTTAAAGGTGGCTGGTGGATGGACACAAAAACTGATATACGGAATTGGTTTATACGGTATGGAAAAAACTAGGCAATGAAAAGTTCTTATATTATTTAACTCTTCGACAGCTATTATACAGGCTAATGTCTCTGTCCAACCTCTCCAGATGTGAGGTATCTAGACAAATTTCTGCAATAAAGGGGGCTATGAAAATACTCGAAATTGATAGAGCTAATTCAATTAAAACTTTATTGGCAAATGGTATCACGTCATCCCCGGTTGGAGACCCTTACGAAGCTTGCAAAACTTTAAAACAAAAAATTTCACTAGACTCTCTATTCTCGCTCGAGGGATGGGAAGTCACTTAATCACCTGAATTAGAAACTGTTATTAAACAATGCTATGACTGTTTACAACCGCAAACACCAATTTTGACTTGTGACATCTTCGATTTTTTACATACTGTACCCTTATCATTCCAGATTACCCAACTGAACGTTTGAATTTAAGATCCCCTATAACCAAGCTGGAAATTACGCAAGCCATACAATCCTTACGTCTTCACACTGCTCCGGGTTTAAATGGTATTCCCCCATGCATTTTTTAAATCTTTTTGCCCTCTACTTGTAGAGAGTTTATTTGGGACTTACACATTTTGGTTTCAGACCAATTCTATTCACCTTTCTTTTTCTGAAGGTTTATTATTTTACCTGTATAAAAAGGGAACAGTTCTCAAATTAATAATTGGAGGCCTAGAGTTCTTCTAAATACTGATTATAAGATTTTAGCACACATTTTAAATACTCATTTGAAAGTATATGCCTCATTGGTAATATCACCATACCAACATTGTGGTCTGCCTACCAGGAATATACAACAAGCTTTAAGGACTTTAAGAGATGCCATTGATCACTGTAATAATTCTGGTCATTCTGGTTGTATTATTGCAGCAGATCAAGAGAAAGCCTTTGACAGGGTCTCTGTTGAGTATTTATTTTCAGTATTACAAACCTATAAAGTGCCCTTATCTTTTCTCAATTACATTTATTAAATTCCTTTTTTACTGTCAGGCCTTTTTTAAAAGGAGTGGTTGGTCATGGGTTTGAGGTTCATAATGGAGTTTGGCAAGGGGGTCCATTGAGCCCACTGCTATATGTTTTTTCTCATGACCCTTTACTTCATTCCATCATGACCCCACCAAAATGGAAAGGGATCATGGTGGTTGGTATTCCTCAAACTTTATGTATTCAAGCTTATGCAGATGACATCTGTGCTTTTTGCACATCTGGAATATATTAAATCTTTTTTAACAGAGCTTTCTCTTTATCAGAAAGTTTCAAATGCTAAATTAAATTTGGTTAAAAGTACAGGACTATTTATTAGGCCTGGCATTTATCATGATACAAATTGGTATGGCCTTATGATTTCTTCTACTCCTGTGAAAATGTTGGGAATTATTTTTGGTCCTCAAAACTTACCAGATGTAAATTGGAACCTGGTCATACAGAAGGCTGAACTCAAAGTAAATAGATGGAGACAGTGGAAACTTTTAAAATTGAAAGGCATTGTTCTTTTAAAGAAATTTATCATACCACTTTTGCAATAAGTGGCATCTTTGTACCCACTACCTATTAAATTAGAAACTAAAATCTATAGTTTATGTTTTCAAATGCTGTGGGGTCCCATACAAAAAAATAAATTATCAAATAACTAGTGATTACCTTTTCATTAATTAATGGCTAACTAAAAAGTTAAGCATTAAGCTTGACCATCGGTTGAGGAGCTTTTATCAACTAATGTTTAACTTTTGCCATCTAGCAATTAGTTGGGAATTTTTTTTTGTTTATTTATTCATTAGTTGAGAGATGAGACTGAAAAATACTGTAGCTAGGAATTAATTGAAATTTTCTACTTAAACATAATTCTACTTGAGAGTTAGCTGTTTATATGATTTAGAAAATTTCTCAGTTGTTTTACTTGAAATGCAAAAAAAGTCTCAGTTATTAATTACTTGAGATTTTAACTTAGAATATTTTGCAGTCACTAACTACTTGATAAGGGACTCATCCAGGAGTAGGGTGCACTCTAGGGGCAGGATTCACAAAAGGGATGCACTTAGTACATCTAAGTTGTGCTGGCAGAACCCCGACTTGAGCACTGGCGCGATTCAGGCAGGTAACCGATGTGCACCACACACCACCCTTAATGTTATCTGATGTGTCAGGAGTAGTTTTGCAAGGGGAGTGCCCATACATGTGGTGCAAAGCCCCATTCACAACCCACATTGGAGGTGTATCCCTAGAGCAAGTCCAGAGTTACACCTCCTCAAAATAACCCTACAACAAGTAGATTAAATAGGTGTCGACCCCCTGGCAGGCCACCGTACTGCAGACAGCAGCACGGCAGCCTTCCTACCCTGGTAGTACAGTGCTTCTTTCCCTGCCCACCACCCTGGCTGTATGCCCCATATTGCAACAGTAAATAAAACATATATGAACCCGTCACCCTGACTGTATGCCGCACACTGCTGGGGTAAAGGAATAATAACTGCCCCCCAACTGGCTCCATCTGATTGCACATTGGCCGTAATCCCCTAAGTCAACCTGGTGGTCCAGTAGACACCCACACCCACATCCACTCAGGCCCCCAACCCCGCTCCTCCATCATGGCATAGTTCTAACATCAGTGGCAGCTCAACCCACCTGCATGCTGCCCTGGCCACCCACTGACAAAGCTGTCTGTGAATGACAGCTACTGTACACCTGGAAGTCCATTGGTGGATCTTGCCAACCAATGGACTTGCAATGTGTACTGTACCTTGTTGTTCACAAAGCTTCACAAGTCTCAAAAGGATGGACATACAATGGACTACCAAAATACACAACATTCACTCTATCTGAACAATGTTAGATATGTCTGATCAATATTAGAACTGCCTCCACAACCCTTAACCATCAGAAGGAACACTATCATCCTACCTGTCCTATGTGGTGGGGGGATTGTAGTATTATGCCCTCCTGACTGCCAAGGTACTGAATGGCAGGAGCATCGGGGGATGATTACCAACTATGAACCCCAAACCACTATCCTGTTACAGAATAGCAGGTGGGATGGGGGATTACTAAACTTATCCCTTTGATTAATACCTCTGCCTGGGGGCAGCCACATTTTCCCCAATCACTGTTCCAGTACTGAAAGACATGCTTCCAGAGGATACAAACATACAAATATGCTAGCAGATACAGACCACCTGGTCTATTTAAATCTGCTTGAGTTTTCAGCTAGCACCCCTAGTTCGCAGCTGCCCCAACCCTCCACTTCATCATCTCACTGCCACTCCACTTCCCCCACCTTCACTCTCCCCTGTTCCCTGTCCCATGCCCTTTTAAATCTGTTCACAGTTTTACAAGATACCACCTATTCTGGTAGTGCATTCCATTTTGCTACTACCATCTCCATGAAATACTGTCTCCTCATTTACCTCCTAAATCTTCCCCCCTCTATTCTTAGCCCATGCCACTCCAGCCTGCTCTCATAGTCTCTGCCCACCATTTCACATATTGTCTTCGTTGCCCTCCCACACACCCCCTCCAGTAGCCTGATAACAGGTTTCAGGTATGGTCTCCAAAACTGCACACAATATTCTAAGTGTGACCTTACCATCAACCTGTAAAGGAGCAAGATCACCTCTCTTCACCTGGATGAAACCCCCTCACTATGCACCCCAGCATATTGATCATTTTTGCAGCTACTCTCCTGCACTGGGCAGTATTATTCATAGTCCCTGTTACTGTTACCCCAGGTCCTTCTCCTCCTCGATCTCCAGCTTAATCGCCCCCCCCAGACAGTATTCTTGACTTGGGTTCTTCACCCTGAAGTGCATAATATTACACTTCTTTGCACTGAACCCCAGCTGCCACCTCTCTGACCAACTCCTCTAGCTTGCTTAGGTCCCCCTGCAGCTGCTTCCATCCCTCCTCTCCATCCACCACTGCTCCCATTTTGGTGTCATCTGAGAACAGACATACCTTGCTCACCACCCTGTGAGCAATGTCTGATATGAAGAGCCTAATAAATACTGGTCCCAACATGGAGCCCTGTGGCACTCCACTCATTCCCGGCTTCGGAGTTGAGAGCTCTCCTCACACCACCACCCATTGCAGCCTTCCACTCAGCCAACTTTTAATCCAGTTTGTCATTTTTGCTCCTATTCCTACACCAGTTAGCTTCCCCAAGCCACCCACAAGGCACCAAATGGAAGGCCTTGCTTTAGTCCAAGTAAAGGACATCCACTGCATGACTCTTATCTAGCTCACCTGTCACCCAGTCATAATATTGTATCAGGTTGGTTTGAAAGGACTTCTCTGAAATGAACCCATGCTGCCTCACTTCCTGGAGGCTATTGTCCTTCAGGTGTGACACCAGTCTTTCGTTTAGTATTTAGGATATTGCATAGCCTTTGTTCTGGAGCCACATTTGACTATAACAATGAATAACAAACTAAAACTGAGAAAAAAAAATAGCTCAGCAACCCATGGATATTTTTGGAAGCCTTTTTCTCTCTCGGCATTTGGCCAGCTTCCTGCACATTTTTCTCACCCTCTGGGCTGGCAGCTCACCCAGGGAGCCCACTGTTCTCTTCTATTTCTTACTGGGACACTGGTTCTTTAAATGCTTCCCTTATTCTTTTTTCCTACTGCTTAGGGGCTTTGTCCCTTTAATTTCCCCTTTCACTCCCTTACCCCTCCAGGTGCCTGTGAAATGTGTAGAAACCAAGATCGGGCACTCAGCCCACTCACCAAGATGGCCTGGGATGCCTCCATTGCTGGAGATATTCGGCAGAATGTCCGGGGAGCCACGCTGCCACCCTGCTTCTTTTTTTTTATTGTGGCTACTGGGCAGCGGAACTGAGGTCCCAGGGTGTGGTATCCACCAGGACCAATTTTTTGATGCACCTGTTTGGTGTAATAGTATTAATGTTCCTCCCTCACTGATGGTTTTTTTTTTGTATGTTAAAATTTTAATCAATTATGTCATTAGCACCTGGTTGTTTGTGCTGCCATCTGCCCATTAGAAAGACTGAGGTGCTGGGAGGTCTGCTGGCAGAGGGAAGGGTTGTAGATGGGTCATTCTGTGCTACAGGCAATGGGAGGTCATCGGTGGGGTCTTGAACTTGGGGTCCTTCTTGGGCTTCAAACAGATGATCATCTCTCCACTCTTACAACACCACTACTGAGAGACTGGAGCCATTTTTCTTTTATTACAAAAATTTCCTTTGAATATCTGGGTTATAGTCATTGGCAATTAGAAGCAGTATAATTTACTGTCACTGAACAGTATAGTGTAATGGATAGTCAACCTAAAATAAAAATAACTTTTTCAGGATTATGAAATTACTGACCAGCACAAAATTATCAATTGTACTAGGAGCAAACACATTTTGCCAGAACTTTGTTTTCAGCTAGCCAATAATTTATTGATAATGATATTCATGTTAAAATAGATTCACAGAGCTGACAAATATAAAGTCACATACCATGAACATTACCTTAGCCAATTTAATTCTGTTAGGCAGCATAGGTGCTATTATCCAAGATAGCCCCAGGTGTATTATAGCATCTCTAGATGAAAATTCAACTTAGTTTAGCTCATCGTTGCCAAAAAGGTATCCACAACTAGCCCTAATCTATTAAGAGCTGGATTCAAGAACAGTCTAGCCATTTGCTAGAAGTGCAAAGTCATGCACTTGGAAGCCAGAAAGCCCAGAAATAGTTATTGGTTGGGGGAGTGTAGTTCACCACATCCATAGTAGAGAAGGATCTGGGTGTATTAGTTACAGAGGAAATGAACCACTCAGCTCAGTGCAGGAAGACAGATGCAAAGACCAACAGAATGCTGGGGTGCATCACAAAGGAAATCACTTCTAGGAGAGAGACGTCGCCATGCAATTGTACCAGCCTCTGGTGAGACAACACTTGGAGTACTGCATGCAGTACTGGTGCCCCTTCTTGAAAAAGAATATTAAGCTACTGGAAAGGGTACAGTGTATGACAATGAAAATAATCCTGGAACTGGGAGATTAACCTTATGATGAAAGACTGAGAGAGTTTAATATGTATTCCCTGGAGGATAGAAAGGAGAGATAGGATATGACTGAGACCTTCAAGTACCTTAAGGCCATGAACAGTGTAAACACCAAGAGTATTTTCAGATTTAAAGGTGGGAGGGAAACCAAGGGGCACAGTCTGAAATTTGAAGAATGTAGATTCAAGAGGGAAATAAGGAGGCACTATTTCACCGAAAGGGTGGTTACATGATGCCAGAGGAGGGGGTACCATTGAGGTCAGTAAGCAGCTTCAAGGGAGGGTTCAAACTGAGGGTCAACATATGGTGTGGGTGAAAGAAGGAGGAGGAAAAACAGAAGCAGGTAGGAGGGGCAGCTGCGGTCTAAAAGGCTGATGTTCTGCACACTTGAGCAGACTAGATAGACCGTAAGACCAGTATCTTCTGGAAAGTTCATATATTCGCATTTGCACAGCACACACACGTCCGCAGCACTAACAATATTCAAAGAGATAGCGCTCACTGACTGAGTGGTGCTGTCTGAATACCAGTCCATATTTGCACAGCGCTAAATTGATTTGTGCTGCCAGCGCACAACATGGACCAAGGCTGCATGTGGCCACAGGAGATAGTGCTACCAGAAATTGGATAGTTCCCAAGGCTCCTGTGGGCCATATTCAGCCCTAGCATTCAAATGAACTCATGGGGCATGCAAGGTGCTAAGGGTCATTTGCATGCCCATTATGGGCTCATTTTTATGGGGCGCACCAGCCCTTAGCACCACAGTCCATTTCAAAATCACTTCTTGGTGGTCCAGTGGCCCCCTCCATCAAATCACGTATGTGCCACTTAACAGAAATGCTCTGGTGGTCTAGTGGTGCCCCCCCCAGTCGCCCTGTATACCACTTTGTATTATGCCCTGGTGGTCTAGCGGTTTGTGTTCCCCTCCACTCATGAGATGCACCTCTTTGTGATATTCCCTAGTGGTCTAGCATCCCCACCACCACCCCAATGGTATACCCCATTCACCTGCTGAGGACCCCCACACACACACTCTCTGACTCACCTTCCTGTGAAAGCAGTGGCCAGCACAGTGATCCACATCTCCTCAAACAGCTGCTGCCTGACAATCATATACATTTCTTTGCTTTTACTGTATGATCAATTTCAGCCCATCTATCCCATACATTTCTAAATACATTAAGACCCCTTAAATGCCCCCTCTGCATTTTTAGTGCACCTAAGCCAAAGTTATCAAGCCTGCAGACACATCAGCCAGACACCCAAAACTCTTTTTAAATAAGGAAAAATGCCCAAACTGCTATACAATATTAAGAACTGTGCCTTTACATTTCTGTTTGTGAATTGTTACTATAGCTAAGTTTTTTTTTTTTTGTGTAGTCCTCATATAACTGCCCGCTGCCTGTACTTTTGTATATGTGCTGGTGAGGTTTAGAGTGGTTGTTGCTGTAAATTAAAACCACTGAGCCAGACTCATGGGCTTGTTTTCTTGTTTATAATATTTTATTGAAATAAAAGGGAAAACAGTTAAAATATTTGCCGTACATTTACAAGAAACAATTCATGACAAGCAGATTCTGCAAGATTAGAATGCATAGGACAATTGAAAATTCTAACGGCTAACACAACATCTACCCAAGTGCTTGAAATTCAATGATGCTTCCAGCACTGAACCCAGGACAGAACGGAGTGCTACTATGTTAGAATTTACTTGGTGCTATTCTTATGGCTGGAGGAGCAGACAGTGCTTTAGAGGGATCTACTTGAGTGAGAAAAGGCAACAGTGAGGTAAGTTTTAAAGCAGTCTTTTTTTGTTTACATTGTGGTTTTGGTCACTTGTACAGGCAGTCAAACTGTGGCCTGTAAGGAAAAAAGAAAATAAAACTGCAGAACTGGTGTTGGAGTGAAGGTAGTGAAAATGGGACGGCCTTTCAGGAGCAGCTTACTCATGTGTGCATTTTGTCAGCGTAATTAGCCTGCTTCTTACAAGCAGTCCTTCCCTTTACCCCCAGCACATTCCACCGTAGTGCTTTCTTTGAAATAAATCACTCTTTCATTGGATATTTACAGCAAGGCTTGGAGGAGAATTTTTTTTTTTTTTTTTTTAGTAGCAGTTTGTTGCCATGGGAATGCACTTTGTGTGAGCCTTGCTGCAGAAATATAAATGAACTTCTGCTGCTTGAACTCCGACTGTCCCAGAATTCTAGGTAGGAGAAAACGTATCCAGTCTTCACTTCCAGATCACTGTTCTGTCTCCATTTTATAGCTGCTAAATTATAGTCTCCAGAGTGACACTTCTGGTGAGATTTATGTATTTAGGTAGAAGATGATGAGAAGACAGTGTAATTTAAATCAAAAGAGGATTTTTTGGGGGTGTCAATGACGTTGCTGCTCTCCTGACAGCTATCTGAGTTTTGATGCATTGTGTGGGGATCACTAGTATCCACCTTCTCAATGTGCAGTAATATGCTCACTTCAGGAGTTTGTGGTGAGTGTCCATCCCTGGAACCCATATATTTACCAGTAGCACACTGAAATAAATAGTGTGCAAGCTAGTGTTTGGAGCAATAATAATGCAAATGAAGGTAGGGACAGGGCAAGATTAGCACTGTTAGGTAACTGAATTGTGAACCAAAAACCCAGGTTCAAATCCCACTGTAGATGCTTGCATGTGGCCCTGAAAAAGTTTTCACCTACCAATGTGTCCGTCTGTCCCTCCCAGTTAAATAGCAGCACAAGCTAGAGTCCCACTGTAAATGTGAGCCTACATGTTAGTTGGCTATCCTGTGTTCATAACTTGCATAGGTCAAAAAGCAACCTAATTCTACCCTTCATGGCCCTCAGTTTCTATCATCTGCTCTAGGCACCAAGTTCAAAGGAACGGATAGTTTTTCTGTTACTGAGGGGACAAATGAGCTCAGATCAGCCCGCCTTCAGTTTTTTTTTCTTTCCCTATTTAGCACTGACAAATGTACTGTATTTTTTTTCTAATAAGTATTTTAGCTCCAATCCTCCTGACCTGCCCCTTCTGAATGGTCTGCAGCTTTTACAGTAGGCAGGGAAAATGGGCAGAATGGATGGACCAAGTGGTCCTTATCTGCCATCAATTTTTATGCATCTGTGGTCTCCCCATCCCTGTCACCCAGATTCTCTTGTATGTCCGTCATCCTCTACCACAGAACCATAGAAATATTCAGTAAGCAGTGCAGTATGTGCAGGGGGCTGGGCTGCCATCCAGCTACAGTCAGTTTTTTTTTCTACCTTTTTCTGTTTGGACCACATTGTGGTAGTGACACATTGTGCTCACTGTTCTGTGCAACAAGACCATGGAAGTGCTCAGTCAGCAGTGCAGTGTCTGCAGGGAACTGGGCTGTCATCCAGCCAAAGTCATATCTTTCCCACCCTTTTCTCTGTGGGACCATGTGTGAAGAGTAACTCAGAAGTTGGACTGCTTGGCCCACCTAGTCTGCCCATGAAATCTCCTATGAGTGCTTCCCAAGCCCCTATTTGGGTGGGGTCATCATCCACACTTCTCCCTTACCTGTTATACTATGTGTTCATCCCATGCATTTTTATTTGCAATATACTATGCTTTATCTATGCTGCCACACCTCTCAGGAGCTCAGCCCCACTACTTGTTTACCGTCCTCCCCAGGGCTTCCTCAAAAATGGTAGTCCAGTCCCAGGTTTACTCCCTAATGGCTGGGGGTTTCAGCCATACCAGTTTTCACAGACTTTAATTCAGGAGCCCAGCAGTCACCCCCACCAGGAGGACCCCTTGAGTTGCCCCCCAAGGTGGGGCCACAGGACTGAGCTGCACCAGTGGAAACATTGCTCGGCCACCGAGCAGGGACTTAGAAACATGGCCCAGTGATGGGGAAGTGGGCATCTAGCAGGGACCTAGGAGCAAGGCCAGGTGATGGACAGGTGGGGCGTCATTGAGAGAGCTGGCAGCATTTTTACAAACTTTCATCTCTGGGAATGGGGCGGACAGCAGCAGCAGCGCCTGACACTGTTTTCCCAGCCAGCCCCATGAACTTTGAAAATGGGCCAGGGAACACTGAAGCAGCTACAGCATTCTCCATGTTGCCTCAGTGCACCACAAGTACTGTGCCAAGAGTATCAGGGTGGCTCGGGGGGTGCTGAGTTTACTGTGTGTGTGTGTGCTGTCTGTGGCATGTGTCCTGCTGAAGCATGTAAGTCCAGCAGTGACTTTATAAAGCAACTACTTTTCGTTAAAAAATCGTTGTGTCATATTTTTTTTCAAAGTACATGAGACTGCAGTTACAGTCCAAAATAAATGTTTATTTCATGATTTAAACAAATCAGTACTAAGCAAATTACTTTTACTACATCACAAAACACTGACAGTACTGAAATGAAGCAACCCCACTAATTGAAAAGCAAACTTCCATATGAAAAGTGGAGAGGCACTTGTGATTTTAGCTCCTGCTGCCACCATCTGAAACCTTTGGCTCCCCTGCATAGTGTTTACCTGACGGTGGAAGGCTGAAGGAGCATAGATGCGTGGAAGTGCATGTCTTTTAAAGTCACCTGGCAAAACAGAGGTTTCCTCTGCACCAGGACACCTAGACCAGCAAAATGGAGGTCCAAGGATACAGTCAAGGGACCTGGGAGGCCATAAAAGTTGTTTTAAATAGCACATGTAAATAAGCTAGCAGCTGGCTGCTGGAACTGTAGTCCTGCCCCCACCTACATTTCCTAGCCCCAAGAACACCAGTGCCACCATGCTTCTCAACCTTGTGTCACTGAAATGAGAGTCATGGACATTTTCTGGTAATCACGATGAGGACATCAGACCATCAGAATGAGGGACACCTCCTCAAACCCTAAAAGTACAAGTTCTGAGCACTGTGGGAATTGTGTTTACTTGTACAATGTTTATTTTTGATTCACCATGTTACAATATGATGAATTTCTGCTTTGATGTCTTAATTTACATAACATTCTCTGTGTGGGCAGCAGCTTTTCTGTAATGGACAGGACACTTTTAAGGAGTAAAATGAGGGATGTACTTCATAATAAGGGACACTTGAGAGGTATGAATGCCATTTTTATTTATACAGAAGGGTTACTAGCCCTCGTTAGTCTTCACTAGTTCACCTGAGCTAAGCAAAATATTGGCCACTTGGCTACCACTATAAAGGGGTTTTAGCTGAGCCCCCTTCCCCAAACCTCATTCCCTTTACTGGGCTTTTGTTCTTTTATTACTTTTTTATTCTAACCTATTTTTTTTTTTTTTTACAGGTCTGATGGGACGATGGTTCCTAAACCTTATCAGATAAGTATATTTTTATATCTTTCCTGTCCCTTCCTCCCTTTTGAACACCCTTAAATAGCTGCAGATCCTTTGTGACCCCTTTTCTATCTTTTATTTTACAGTTAGTGTACATTACCCATTTGAATTCCTACCTGTGGCAGGTAAGTCCTATATTTTACTTATTACTAAGCTGTTGGGATTAACATATTATGGAGACTATGAGGGTATCCAATCTGCCACAGGCTAAGGAGGCTGGAGGAAACACTGCAGTGACTTGGTAGTGAGCTGGAGAGGGTGCTGGCAGAGAGAATGAGAATGGGGCCAGGAGGGCCTCACCAGGGGGTAATGGGAGGGAGCATCAGAAGAAGGACATTAGGTGGAGAGAGGGGACAAGGAGGGAGTGCAGTTTCACATTTGATGGGGGGGTCAAGCGTTGAAGGCAGGTCAAGGAACAGGGTGATGAGTCCAATGCAGGACAACATGGTGGTGGCAGGCAATAGGCTTGTAGAGCTGACAACAATGGTGGAAGAGGGGGAGTTAGGGGAGCACCAGGAATGGGAGACAGGGCGAAAGGGAATGGAGGGAACAGGGTCAGGCAGTAGAGGAGGGTAGCAGGGAGAGGGTCACAGCTGAAGGAAAGGTCACCAGTAGGGGTGTAGGGAGAGGACAGTGCGTGATGATCAGACAAAGGGTACGATAGCAAGAGGGCCAGGGGCCAGGGTGCATGAGGGGATGGTGGATGGTAACATGGGAATGAGGGAGGGGCAAGGGAACACAGATCAGTGAAGGAGAGGGGGAGGATATAGGTGAAGCATAGTGACATAAATGGGCAAGGAAGGCAGATGTTAGTAATGGACATGGAGGTTAAGGGAAGGGGTGGAATGGAGCTGAGGAAGGGGGTGTGCTAGTAGTGGGAGACTCTATACTGAAAGGGATCAGATGGGGCAGTAAGGGGGAAAGACATAGTTTAATATGGGTCAGGTGGGTCTATTCCCAGGTTGGTGGCAGGCTGGGCAGGGCAGGCCATTCTCAATTGCACAGTGAGAGGACTGAGGAAACTGCATGTTGTGGTGCATGTAGGTAAAAATGACCTATCAGGGGAGACAGAGGTAGTAAAAGGGAGAGTCAAGGAACTGGGGAAGCTGTGTGAGGAGGAGGGGAAATCGGTGGCCTTCTGGGAGGTGCCTCCCATACCCTGTGCAAGTATTGAGAGGAAGGGAAGGGAAGGATAGGGGACCTCAACACCTGGTTGCAGGAATGGTGTCATATCAGAGGGCATGGGATAGTAGGGGGCTGGGGCAGAACCTGGGACAATAATACCTTGTATGCAGGGAACAGGTTTCACTTGAGCATGAAGGTGAAGGGAGTATTGAAGCAGGGCATGGAGGGGTACATAGCAACAAGGGTAGCATTAAACTAGGAAGGGGTGGCAGAGTGGAAGCTGGTGAGCGGGTTTCCCGGTGAGGGAAGCCAGGCCTACCCCCCCATGCTGGGGGAGGTTATCGGGTAGGAGCAATGAGAGGGGGGTAAATCAGGGTGGGGAAGGCTAGGAGGAGGATGGAGAGTAGTGTCACTAAATGTGAAGAGCCTTGGAAACAAATCAGCTGAGTTGCAGGCTCTCTTGGCTGTGGGGGCAGGTGGACATTGCAGCCATAATAGAAACTTGTGTCACACAGTACCAGGACTGGGACATGATGATCCCTGGATACAGGCTGTTCAGGAAGGACAGGGCAAACAGAAAAGGTGGAGGGGTGGCAATCGATGTAAGGGAAGGAATAATGTGCATAAGGGAAGAGGGGGAGGAAAGGCAGTACAGAGACCCTGTGGATGCAGTTTTAGGATCCAAAGGGCAGGGTACTGAGGATGGGGGTAGTAGGGCACTCGAGGAACTGGCAGGTAGCCTAGCAGCACCACTGGCTGACCTGTTCAATAACTCTCTGCACAGGATGTGTCCCTCAGGACTGGCGGTTAGTCCATGTGGTGCCTATTCACAAAGGTGGTCCAAGGGATGATCCAGGCAACTGCAGACTGGTGAGCCTCACATCAATTGAGGATAAACTCATGGAGACAATCCTTAAGCAGATCCAAAACTAGTATGCTCTAACCTTTGTATTGCTTACAAAATGTAATTCACATTTCTGCAGAGCAGGGGTCAACCTTAACCTTTTTTTGCACTAGCCAGCAGGGCAAGTTGATTCAAAATTGCACTAGCCCGCAGATGGTTGCACTAGCCCTTAATTATTATGGTAAATTTTGATCTCTTATACAGGAAGCAATGCAAGCAAAGCCAAGAAATACTCTGATTATTGCACATTTATCCTGCTCCCACATTGCTTCCAGCTCCCAGCAGAAAAAAGACTGCAATGCCATCCATCACAGTCAGTGAGCCCCCATTGTTTTGTACCATGGCCTCCTCTCTTCCTCTTTCTGCCCCCCCACACACACACCAAACAGAGAGAGGATATCACAACAGCAAATGTTCAATCATGCAGTCCTAGCTCTGCACACACAATAGCGACATCATCATGCACCTCATCACACTGTCACTACCACCCACAGGCAATGAATCAGAGTCAGGTAGAGAAAGACACTGCTCCCTAACCTCTATAGTCAACTGGAGACCTCCAGTTTTGAAAGTTTTGTACAGTCTCAAGTGAGCCAGGAACACATCTAAGATTTCTTTGGGGTAGGGGCTAGACAAACCTAAGGAGCTTAGAAAATAGAAAACATTTTTATTTGTAAAAGCATTGATTTTAATATGCTCTGCCCCAACAATAACAGATTTTTCTTTAACATTGTCCTTTCATTAGCCCAGGGGAAACAGTACACAGGCATAACACTATACTATTTCTATTTCCATATAGAATGATCTATGCATCCCAGGAATGCCTATTTCAAGGTTTCAAATTATGTATTTTATCAAGGTTTATTTTTATCACACATGATCCAAACCTTTGTTTTAGTCTGAAAGGACATGCTGAGTGGGATACGGGTGGAACTGTATGGATGGTGATGGCTGGCATGGTCCATTTAGAAGAGCTGAGGACCCCTACACTTGCCAGTAAAAGCAGCTATGGATCTATGGATGGTCACTTCAGAGTCTGGTTTGCAGTGGTGTCCAGGGAAAGAACAGGTTAAGAGATTTGGGAGAGGAAGTTATGGTGAGGCTGGGATAACACCCATCAACTGCAGGGCCAATCCTGTATACCTCTTTGCATTTTGTCCCTGAAATGTTAGATACAAACACTCAAAATGTAGAGAAATGAGGGGCACTGGTCTTAATAATATTGGACAAATTGTTAGACATAGACACATTCAGAAAACTGGAACCTAGTGACTTAACAGCAGGGCCCCTGGTGTTCTGCGGCAGAATTTCCTGATTTCTGCGGCAGGGCTCCTTGACTTCTGTGGCAGCATTTTCTGATTTCTGCGGCATGATTTATTCATTTCTCTGGCAGAATGCAGTCCTGTCATTGACTAATATGATGTGATGTCATCGATGACATCATATGCTGAGCAAAGGGAGGGCTTCAGGATAAACAAGGTGGGAAAGAAAGCCTGACACTATGGAAAAACAGTATATTTATATGAAAATTCCCCAAAACAATGAATTTGTGGCACTATATATTCTATGCATGATGCAAACCCCATGGCAAATTCTGCAACTGCAGAACTGCAGAATTCCAGGGCTTGCTTTAACAGCACTCTCTACCCTTCATCACACCCTGGACACTAGCTGAAAGTCTCAACAGTGGAGTGATAATGACTCACATTGAGTCATTTGTGGGATCCTCTCTTGAACTGCCAGATAATTGCAGCTCTTAATGAGCTGCTAATCACACCTGGCCATCTGGAACATTGAGAGAGATTAGCATGAGGACTAGAGAATGCTAAAGTAGAGACTTTTTTTAACTTCATTAACAGCCATGAAAATCTGCACTAGTCAAGCCGGGCAAGTAGAGAGTTAGCTGCACTAGCCCTGGTCAATCTGCACCAGTGTTTGGGCTAGTAAAACAATGTTAAGATCAACTCCTGCTGCAGAGGGGTGCTACTGGTGTGTGGCATATAACAAACAAAAACAAAATTCCAGTGCACAACCCCCCTCCCCCCCAAAAAAAAGGCACATATTAAAATCTAATAATTTTAACTGCATATTGGTTTTTATTACTTTAAACTCTGTGAAAAGGGGGTCCTTAGTTATCAGATTGAAATTCCAATGTGAGCAAGCCAAACAACCACATCACGGTGGGACCCATGGTTTGATCCCTACATTAGCTTTTCAGCTCTGAAGTCCTGCAGTGGCTACTTATAAATATAGAGTGCAATGCCTAATTGACTCCTTTTAATAAAGTACTTCCACCCAGGACATTTCACATGTAGTAGAAAGGAGCATGCTAAAAGGAGCACCACAACTCCCAAAACTCCCACACAGGATGTGTCCCAGAGGACTGGAGGTTAGCCCAGGTTGTGCCCATTCACAAAGGTGGCCCAAGGATGATCCAGACAACTACAGACTGGTGAGCCTCACATCAGTTGTGAGTAAGCTTATGGAGACAATCCTTAAGGAGAGACTGGTAATTTGGAGGACACTGGGCTCCAGGACAGGCAGCAGCATGGGTTTATCTCCGGCAGGTCCTAACAGAGAGACCTGATTGAGTACTATGATTGGGTGATCAGGGAACTGGACAGGGGCAATGCAGTGGATGTCCTATACTTGGACTTCAGCAAGGCCTTTGTTTCAGTGCCACTTGGGAGGCTAGGAGGGAAGCTGGAAGATGCAGGGGTGGGTACCAATGTAACTGTGGTGCTATCCTAATGGCTACTACCCCTGCCTGCATGCCTAGGCACAGGTTGAGGGGTCTGAGCTTATTGAACTGGTGCTCCATCCCAAAGTATGACTTTGGGGTAGAGTAACTGCTGTTGGTATAGCCTTCCAGGATGCCACAACCCACACCAACCCTCTAATGGCCTAAACATTATAGAAGCAAAACATTCACATGTAGTATGTGGCAGTAATGACTTGCTCACTCCTTGCACTTACCACCAGAGCTGGATCTTCTGCAGTTGCCCTGTAGACCCCTGTGTAAGACCTGTAATGCAACAGTTCAATGGCAGTACAATACCCCACCAAAAAGGTACAGACTAGCCAGATCAAATGCAAAAAGAACAAAATCTGATTTATTCAGCACAGCATCCCTCTTATCAACTAATGATCAACAAGTTGAATGCTGTTATCAACTAATGCTCAACAAGTGAGTGCTGTTTGTAGAGAGATTATTTATTAGTTAGGATCAACTAGTGAATAATACATGTTGAACTACTACTCAATTCTTGGATAACTGCAGAAAATACTAAGAATTAGTTAGTATGGTGAACAAAAGGAGTTAGCCATTAACTCATTTGCATGTGAAAAATCTACCAAAGCAAAATGAAGGAATAATTGAACATTAACTAATTATTAGTGATTTTAAGCAGTTGAGCATTAGGTCAATAAATAACTGCTGAAACTATTAAGAATTAGTTGGCAGTAGGAAGAACAAAAAGGAGTTAGCCACTAACTCATTTGCATGTGAAAAAATCAACCAAAGCAAAACTGAGAAATAATTGAACTTTAGCTAGTTATTAGTGGTTTGAAGCAGTTGAGCATTAGGTAAATAAATAACTGCTGAAACTGTTAAGAATTGGTTAGCAGTAGGGCTTAACATTCCTCCTTATCTCATTCCAGCAGCTCAAAAATTATATAAATGGGGGATCACGAAAGTTTGTCTTGGTACTCACTCCACTAAAACCCTTTATCGGGACATAATGTTTAGATTTTACCCTAGGGAGCCTAGTTTTAAAAACTGTCCATCAGTTGACAATTGATTAATTTTACATCAATTGACCCTCCCTAGAATTCCACAAAAGATGTGGGAACATCTTTGGCTTACTGTCTATGGATGTTTGAATGTGAGCGATAATGCCAAACATAAGTGTTTAATGGAGAGAAACTGTCCTTATATGGAATGTGTGGCCCAATTAGAATCTATGGAACTGCATTTTCTACTGCATTGTTCCTATGCCACTGCTTTATGGAAGTTTTTAGCTCAGAAATTGCTTCATTGTGCAATGATATTCTTGTTGTAGGTAAATATGGGTCTGGTTTATCACACTTTCGTTCTGATACCTTAATTATTATTTTTTTGTCGTCTCAGATTTTATTTATGGCAAGCACAATGTCAATGGGTTTTGCAACAAAAATATATCTCTTATGATTGTTTGAGTATATTCATTTCAAATGAACTTCAGAATATTTATTCTTCAGATGGTTCATTATATTCTTCACAACAGGTGTTGAATTGGTGGAAGGGTTTCACTTACTTTATCAAATATAAGTAGAGTTGGTTCATGTATAATAATTGTACTTTACTCATTACTCCTTTTTTTCTATGATGTTTGTTTTTTTTCTTCTTTGTTGTTCCTTGCTATGTTTTGTATGATGATTATTTTTTTCTTTTATTATTTGATGTTTTGCAATAAAAATTACCCCTACTCTTTTCAACAGGTGCCATGGGATCTTTAACATCCACCTGAACTACCACCAATCTAGGCAGATGGGACCTTGGTTTAACGTCTCATCCAAAAGACAGCACCTCAGAAGTGCAGCACCCTTCTCATGCTGCACTACAGTGTCAGTACTGGGATATTAACCCAAGTGCCAGATGTGGGAACTGAACCCACAGCCCTCTGATCTCCCGGCCTCAGAGGCAAGTGTGTGACAGACTGAGCCACTGACACTGTGCATGATGGAGGAGTCGGGTGTCTTTGCAGAGAGCCAAGTTTCTGCTCAGTCATCCAGCAAGATAGCTGGTCCAGTTTAGGCAGGAGGCTTCTGATATTAATGTAGGTGATACAAAGGCCTTTATGAGAGTTTAGAGGTAGGTGACTGACCTTGGGACCCAGATTAGATACAATGTCACCTGATAGTAGCAGGATGAGGAGGAGGAAGGAGGAAGCAGCTGGGAGTTTTAGTCTCCTGGTGTAAAGGATGGCTTTGGTGGAGGGTCTGGCCACCCTAATTTGGGCTACAAAGGATAGCATCAGAGGTGGAAGGATACTGGGACTGATGCAGGTGGAGAGGAGTGGCTGTACGATAGGCTGAGATCATGGTTGAGCAAAGGTAGTACTTGTTTGGGTGGCTGGAGGAGCAGGTGGGGATGAGAAAGTACATACTGGGTTTGGGGCAGGGAGGGCAGAAGTAAGGAGGTAGAAAGCCAGGAAGATGTATAGGACAGGATTCCACAAGGCCATAATGCTCGAAGTTTAGCAAAGGACTCTGGTCAGCTAGGCAGCTGGCAAGGAGCCAGATACCAAGTAGGAGGTAGGGTGTGTGGTTTTCACAGGCTTGAGTAAGAGGTGCTAGACTGAGAATCCTGCAGAATTGGCTAAGATCGTGGGGTTACAAAAACCTGTCCAGTGGACAGGTAAAGAGAAGAGTAAGACGGCAAGGAATGCTGCAACTGTAGAGTGACATAGGCAGAAAGCTTGGATAAACAAATTGTGGGAAGAACAGCAGTGCTGAGATTGGTCAGGTAGTCATTCTGGGGCAGAGCCTGTGGTATACTTTGTGGATTTAAGTGAGTGCTGGGGTGGGGGAGGGTGGGTGAGAGAAACATTAACCCAAACATGAGCAGAAAGGTCCAAACTGAGGATGAAAAATCAGCCTGAGCTTTGCATCTTGCCGTGGGTGCATCGGGGAGTCAATCAGGTGGTCCACTCCAGGAGTGGAGCCAATCGCAGCACTTGGTAAATGGAGCACCAAAAATTTAAAGTCTCAGAGCTATGGAGGGTTCATACCTGTAGGGCTTCGGTGAAGGAGGCTTCTGGAGGCAGGTGGCTGCTGTCCCAAAGCACTGCACTGTTGAGATCCTAGGAAGAATGCCCATTCGGGGGCGGGGGCTCTGCGACTGTGGGAAGAGAGAAAGAGGGAAGGGGATTAAATTAGATTTCAGTACAAAAGGTGAGCAGGGTAGAGGACATGGGAGATGAGAATAGATGAGACTCAGGGGGGTGGGAGAGGAAAGAAATTCTGGACAAGGGAACAACAGGGGGTAGGAGCTGCAGAGGAATAGGAGCAATTAAGCCAAATTGGGGTCTGAGACAAGAAGTTAATGCAGACCAGGGGAGGGGGACAGGGCGGATCAGTGCCGAGCACTGAGGGGAGTTGTAAGAGACAGGGCAGAGGCAGAATAAATAATAAAAAAATAACTCACAATGGAGAAAATAGGCAGTAGCACTTTCAAACAGTATGGCAAATTTAATCTAGGCTGGTGGCTACCTAAGCAGCTGCGAGGTACATACATAAGGAAATAAACAGCAAAAATAAAGTAATGAGGGGGCACTGTTGAGCCCAAGTGAGATGTACATCTGAAGCTACAGCTCTCACAACAGAAATTAAAATACAAAACAAAAATAATCTTTTTTGGAAGATTTGGACACTGAAAACTACTTTTCTGGAAATCAGAACTTCTGCAGCATAATGATGGGTAACCAGAAGAAAGATAAGGGGCACCAGGACAAGAATAAAAGCAAAAGTACCTCTGGTCCCCCAACCACAAGGTCTACACGGGGCCACTCCATGTCAGAAGAAAATGTAAGTGGCAAAGAGACTTTGCAAACACTGGGATACAAGATTAACAAACTTATCTCAACAGTATCTGGTTTGGCTGAAAAATGTGATTCCCTCACCACTATGAAATTGGAGGTTAACAACCTTAAAACGGTATCTCTGGAATCTCACAAAAGTGCAGAAAAGGCTTTGGGCACTATAGCCAACCTGGTTAAGGAGAACTCCCACTTGAGAATCTGGCTTGAGACACTTGCGAACCAGGCCCATGCAGCAAACCTTCACATTATTGGAATGCCCGAATGGAGTGAGGGGGATCATTTGGCCCTCTTGTTGTCTGACTGGATGGTGCAACAGTTGGGGCAGGCCTTTATGGACAGACATGTGCTAATACAGAAGGTTTATTGTATCTCTTATATGGGATGGTAGAATAATCCGGAGGAACCCAGGGCAATTGTTGCTATCTTGGATGGCATTGGCTCCAGGGACCTTGCTCTGGCTCTGGCACACTAGAAAAAGATGTTGCTACATGAAGGGACACAAATTCAGTTATTCCCTAACCTGAGTTATGCTACTCAGCAACATAAAAAGAGGTATGATGGGGATTGGGCCCTTCTTTGGGAAGTGCAGATTACCCACAACATGTTATTCCCTGCCCGACTTAGTATTATCCACGAGGGAAAGATCTACATTTTCTCAGATCCAGTTGAAGCCCTGAAGAGGGCACAATGCCATGCTCAACCGAAGAGAAGGAGAGATCCCTTAGATGAATCAGAACTAGAAGACATGGTTGAAGAGACCTGATTCTTATAAGGCTGACTATTATACTGGCCTACCTACTACTGACTTTAGTAGTTTAACTCTGTATTCTTAAAATTAGGAACATTGACTCAAGATTTAAATGACTCTCTAACAGTTTTGCCTCAGGTCTGTTTATATCGGGGCCTATGTTAGATCTGCAGTGAAAATTATTTAATATAAAATAGTTTTTCAGTCCTGTTGTTTTTTTGGACATCTGACTTTCCTAAGTTTTAACTACTGCAGGAAACAACGGTAGGGAACAATTGATCTCTTTTTATTAGGGGGTCTTTGGCTGCTTAAGATAATTTAAAAGAAAAAGATTGTAATTAAAATTCTTTTTGAATTTGAGAGCATGTAATTTTCAGAGGTTGGTTCCTTACTGCTGTTACCCTTTTGGGAACCATAACTTAATTGCATGACCATTCATCTCCTTCTGGAAGGAGTGGAAAATTGAATTTCTTTGTATAACTAGTCTTTTTTATGCCATGCCACTCATGGGTTTATTAAAAACAGCAAAAGTGATATTTTATTTGATTGTTAATGTTAACATCTTTTACTTCCATCAAGGATGTATCTAATTGATTCAGTATGTTTTTCATTTTGCGTGTATTAAGAGGGGTGGTGCCCTCATGTGGTTATTTAATGTATGGATCCTTGTATACGCATTGGATTTTTTTTCCTGAATGTCTATTGTTAAACAATGAGCAAAAAGTACAAATAAATAAATAAATAAAGTAATCACAGTTCTGGCTAACAGCATTAAGTTTACAGTAGTAGCAAGAACGGACAATAGCTGTGGAAGAGTGCTTATTTAAAGAAAAATTAGCCCAGACAAGAGCAGAAAGTTCCAAATTGAGGAAGAAAAATCAGCCTGAGCTTTGTGTCTGGCAGTGGGTGCATCAGAGAGCCAATCAGGTGGTCCAGTCCAGGAGTGGAGCCAATCACTGCGCTGGGTAAACGAAGCACCAAAATTGAAAACCTCAGTGCTATGGATGGTTTGTACCTGTAGGGATTCAGTGAAGGAGGCTTCTAGAGGCAGGTGGCTGCTGTCCCAAAGGACTGAGCCACTGAGATTCCTGGAGAGAGAGCCCATGGGGTGGGCTCTACGACTGTAGGGCTTTGGTGAAGAAGGCTTCTGGAGGTGGGCGGCTACTGTCCCAAAGTATCGCACTCTCGAGATTCCTGGGGAGATTGCCCATTCGGAGGGGGGCTCTACAACTATGACTGCAGAAAAACTGAGGATTGCTAGGCAGTAAAGCAGGACATTGAGCTGAAGCATACAGATAACGATGTAGGGAACTGAGGGATTGCAAAACCTGGTGATTAAATGGGAGCCTGAGAACACAGATGCTGGATTAACACAATACAAACAAAGGGCAACGGGATGCTAGGAAAACAGAAAGCCATCCTCAAAAAAGAAAATGCAAAAGGAAAAAACACAAACACAGGAGAACAGGAAAACAAACACACAAAGAAGTACACAGCAGCCAGAGGCAAAACAAATACTAACCTAAGCAGTAGAAACATACAGCAGAAGCCAGCATAAACCAAGCAAAGTAGGTGGTTGGTGGCATGCCCCAGCAATCCTCAAGGGAGAAGACAGACCAACAGAGCCTCTGTGGCAAAAGAAAAGTGCTTCAGAGGTAGGCTGGGAGGAACTGCTTATATACTGTAGTTTGGGAAGGAGGCATGGCTAGTTGCTCACCCCATTGAACTACAGGCATATCCTTTACAAAATAAGGCACAGTTTAAACATTGACTCCAAGCCCTTAAGGGAAAGGCCTGAGCAATGCCCTTGTGGGGAAAGGCTCAGGTAGATGGCCCTTAAGGGTAAGATGGCTGCACCTTTGAAGGGCAGGAATAAACAGGGCATAATGCTAAAAAGGAGGGATACAACAGAGGGTGAAGCCTGGGTAGTTTGATATTGATGAGTGGAATGTTCAGCTAAGTAAATTAGAAAGGAGGTGAATGCTTATCTGAAAAGTATGATGGTATGATAAGGTGGATGAATGACTTGGTGGTTAGCATGATAGGAATGGACTAGCCTTGTATGTGTTGAATGGCATCAGTGTTGAGCCTGATGAGAGGACCCAGACAACTGCCTAGCAGGCTGGAGAAATCTGTAGATGGGATGATTCAGCAGGTTGAGGGTCTAATTTTGGCAGAAGTGTCACACAGTGTGACTGACCTTTAAGCAGGTGTTGTCAGTAAAGCCAAGCAGAGGCCATCTATGGAGACAGATGAAGCCAGAAAAGTGATTGGGAGAAGCAGGCATCATTGAACAACAGCTAGGGACAGATGCTCAGAACACAGGAGGAAAAGTGATTTTCCAGCAGACAACAGAGACAATCAAGCATGGCCAAAATAAGGGATGGAACAACAAGTAGTAGACATGTCAACACCATGCAAGTCCCAAACACAAAACTGGAATGGAGAGCAACAAACAGCTGCCATGGCTGACTTAAAGCAGCAGAGAGGAAAGGGCCAGCACAAAAGACAGTGGCACTGCTTGAGGAGGGATGTATAGTGGGAGCAACAAAACACATATCCATGCAGTGCTTGGGCATGTACAATTTAAGTACTGCTTGGTGGGGAGCATAGCACATCTTGTTCACTACCCATTGAACCACAGGATATATGTCTTAAATTATTGAATGGTGCTGCCTATTCTTATCCCAGTGTTTATCGAACGGTGCTGCCTGTTTTGTTCTAAAAAAAAGGAAGCACAGCACATAATCTTTAAAGTTACATCAACTGAATGGAACCTAATCCTTTCATCATTGTCGCAGGGAAGAATAGTGGCAGCCCCCTCTGTAGGGACAAAAAGGTTCTCCTTTAGACACACATTGTCACCAATTGAACAGGACCCATGACCACTGAGGACCAAAGTGGCCATGGAAATCCTATAAATAAAAACTATGTTTCTGAGTTTTAAAATTAACCTGGTTCTAATGTTGTAGTTTGACTAGTACAGTATATTAGGGTTTCTTGATATGTTGGTCATTTTCCAGTAACTCCAGGGTGATGTTCCTCTAGTTCTGGTCAACTGCTTTATTTCCTATGGAACTTGAATCACTCTGTTGTCCAAGTGTGAGCAATTTAAGTCCCTCAGAACAATTTTCCTGTAGGTTGCTCCATTTTCTTGTAAAGTGCAGGACTCCAAGTTGATCTGGGAGTTCTGAATCCTGTGTACTTGAATTGAACCATGCAGTGCATCAAGCTGTCCTTGCCTTTACTTACCTTGGGGAAGTTTAGAAACTATTAGTGCTGTCTAGTATAGGATATACAGTATTTCTTCTAAAAAAAAAAAAGCAACAATTATGGCACAACAGGCAAAGGAAAATCCCTGCTGCCACACAACAAATCTGATGTATCCTGAAATTAAGTCAGAATTGTCTAATTATTATAACATGGAATCCAGTGACTGGACCTTGTAGGTTCAAATCACTTCACAGTTACTGGTGCATAGTGTGACTCATAATTCAAGACACAAATTTAGCCTATCAGGATTGTTTATTTCTAAAAATTTCAGACACTCTTATAACCACAATAGAGTCTGTTTTCATGATCACCCAACCAGTGCTCACCTTTAGCTGCATGCAGGGCACTCTTACAGTAAATTTTGAAGATTACCTTACAAGCTGCAACAAATCAGCATTTGCAGTCATGCTAAACATTTGTGCTACCATGTGACAGCTAATTTGCAATGATCATTGCGATTTAAAATAAAAGGCTTTTTGGAACTCCCTCTTCCTATCCCAGTATCTGGAAAATTAAATGAATACTAAAGTCAAAATTAGAAAAGTATGTTGCGAGAATGTTTTGATTTGTGTGTGTAGGCCTGCTGTGTCCTGCCCTTTGTCTCCTATTAAGAATTTTTTTAAATGTACCTACTAATTTTGTGGCCCCTGGAGATCTCTATGTTACCATGCTTTGTTGCACTTCTTTTGCCCAACAATGCCTCCTGTCTCATGCAACTGTCATGGGTCCAGGGTCACTGATTAAGCATGCAGTGGAGATAGGAACTTAATGTTTTGCCCTCCGCTAAATAACTCTAATTCAACATTTTTGTCTTCTATGTGTGTGAGGTCTAGCGAGCAGGAGTAAATGTTTTTCTGTTAAACTTTTGGTTTCATCAAACTACACACAGGTATAAAAAGCACACAGCCCACCCCAGATCATCAATGCTATAATTAGCAAAGATGCTGTCTTTTTTTCTTACAGAATAACCCACTTGATTAGCCCCATGTATTTGCTAAACTGTAAATGCAGCTTTCAGTGCTCACTGGATAAGGAAAATTGTTTAAAATCACAGTTCTACTGTTGTAAAATTGATTCTTAACAAGTACTTGCTGAATCTATGGTCCTGGATATATCACCATCACATGAGACAGGAGGGATCTTAAGAAGAATAAGTAAATAATCCATACTAACATGGAGATTCCCCAGTAGCCATAAAACTACTACTGTATAAATGTAGCCAACTAATTTAGGGAAAAAAGTCTAATAGCAAACAAAGGAATGACACACTAGGAGTACACACACAAATCCATACACCCTGTACAACATATGATTTTGCAAATTCTGACTGTAGTAGTCCTTCAACTATGGGTCTATTATGTGGAAATATAAATATAGTAACCACTCTTAGTAAAATGAGAGTGGTTTTACCTGTGTTCTTATAGTACCACTTCCAGGCTAGCTCAACTTTGGTGTTTTCTCATGCTAAGAGCCTGCTGAAACCACAGTTAACTTGCCAAGCATGGTTTCTGCAGTTATACAGTGTAAGTATGGCATGGTTTATTCCCCTAAATAGAAGCCTCTCTTTTTTCTACCAAGAACATCATTTTATATGTGAGCTCCATTTTTTAAACAGAAGTTCTTTAATCCAAAAAGACTGAGGTGGCACTCTGACCACTGCATGAAATGCAGAATTGAATAAAGAAACATAAAGAGGAAGGTCACTACTGTCATCTTACTTGAGATTCCTGTGTATTAGTTATCCTAGAGGTAAGACTGAGTAGATGAACCCCACTGACAACAAGAATGTTACTTGTATTTCAGATGGACTATCACCAATGAATATAGTGTAGAAGAACTAGCTATTTACAGGTGCATCCATTCATTACAACCATATACAATCATTCATAATACAAGAAGCATGCTTAACCTAAAGAATAAGACACAATGAGGTGTGACTTATGGCCTTGTAAGAAGCCCAGGTGCATAATAAAGAATGAGGCACTTGGTCAGCAAAGAAATACCATAAATTAAAATTGTAGGTACTGAAGTACTTCTATTTTTAAAGTGACTGTGTGTGTGTGTGTGTGTGTGCATGCATGCATGAGCGCAAGAAGAGGATTGTGAGGACAAATAACATTTAATTATTATTCTTTTTAATAATTTATTTTAGTCTTTGGTAACTGGAAAAGACCCACTAGGCACAAGTGCATGTTTTCAGGGGTGATCTGGGAGCACTGGGGAGGCTAAGTGACTTGTTTAGAGTCACACAGTATGCAAGTGGAGGCTGTGAGAATCAAACCAAGGTCTGGTCTGCTGGATATACTAAGCTCATTCACAGCTTGTTACTCTAACCTCTAGGCTATATTGCCAGTCAATAATTTATTTGATTTTTTTTGTGAAAAAACAGTCCAATTTTTAGAAAAACAAAACATCCTTATACAGCATATGTAAAAGCAGCAAATACATTACATCAGTTGATACACAGTCAGTCAAATAAATAAACAATTTATAAAACATGTTACTATGATCAAATTTGATAGCTGCTCATAACAGGGTATTAGAACTGTTCCACTACTTGTGCAGTAGAGAAAAACTTAAGATTTAGATAGTTCCAAGTACACGAAGTGCTGCAATTTTTCTTACACACAGACGAACTTGGTTCACAGTATCCCAACTGAGGTAATTAATACCAAACAGTGAAAACATATCTAACCTAAAATTAAATGAAAATGAACACTAGGCTAACATTAATGCTGCTGGTCCCCACACCCTCATCCAAAAAAATAAAAGCTCAACTGACCCACCAGATGCCCCATACCCCAATGAAATCCCTAGGAGGGAAGGGTAAGTGATCAATCACTTCCCCAAAGGGCATGGGATAGTTAAGGATAAAACCCAATTTCATCACCTGAGCTTCTTCAGGCAAAAGGAGCTGTTAAAAGGACCCTAGAGCTATTCAACCATTCCCATCCTTTAACTCATAAGTGACCCACTCCAGTGGTAGTACCTGGGCAATCAAGTCCAACCACATCTTCACTGTTGGTGACTGAAAAGAGACCAATGTATTTTTATACACTTCCTGCAGGGACCAAGAGTACTCTAACTAACCTTGGCAAAAGTTCCCAGGACTCCCACCCCACCAATTATTGTTTTTGACTTTAAGACAGTTTTATTTTTAAGGCTTAGTTGAAGGTTTTTGTGATTAAAGGTAGCAGTCACATTTGTGATGTTAGTCAGGATATGTGGAAGGATTTATTTTATTGTGAAGAGGCTACTGTATCTTCTTCCAATGTGGTTGCACTGGGATATCAGCACTGGGTTCTGAGGTCCTCAGCCAATCAGGTTTCTGGATTTTTATACCCATTTTATAAAACAGCATATGACATGGCCTTACTTAAGATATCATATTTGTCTTCATGTGAGGCTAATGATGTTATGCTATCTCATGAGTAGCGAAGCCATGACTGGTATCTTAATGTCATTGGTCTTGAATGAAGATAAACATATCTTCAGTCAGGTCATGTCATGTTCAGTTTATACAGACATATGTTTTGAGATAAACATGATTGGGAATATGTAAAAAAGGGGCTGTGACTTTGAAATACTGTATGCAACTAAGTTTTGACTTCTTTTAAGATAAGTTACTGTACTTGTTTGAGAGTGGTTTCCAAGATTTACTACTACTTCTGTTTAACTCACTGAGCCCATAGCTTTCCAATATGACCACTGCATAAGCAAGAAGTTTTGTATAGAGCTCTTTTTTATGTTTTTTTTTTGTCCTTTGGGGACATTTGTTCATTAAAAAAAGTGAATCTTCTGCCAGTTTTTGCTCATTATGACAAATCTGAATGATATCTATAAATGAAACACCACTCATGTTGTAGATATTTTTGTGCTGAACAACTTTCATTATCATAGTACCATGCTATCTTTTTTTTAAATGTATTCACATTTGTTCATTTGGGTGTGTGGGTAGTGATAAAGGTTGATGTGTGGTACACCCCTTGATTTTTAACTGTTATATGCAGTTACTTGTGTGAATGTTGTGCAAAGAAAGACCCTTTTTAAAACAATTTTAAAGCTGAAGATGCAGGGAATTCCATCTGTAGCTCATTGTCTCCTTGCTGCTTGGGCTGCATTCTGAGATACCCGGAGAAGTGAGACCACTCATCCTCCAGTGATCTCTGAAATATTCAAACGTGTGCCACCGATGTTAGTGGAGAAGATGTTAACAGTTAGACTCAGTAGTTTACTATTATAGCCCACCTCAGAAGGGATTTCTGAAACATACTGTACACTTTGTCCACTTGACATGCCAAACCAGAAGTGAATGGACACTGCTTCCAGTTTCAGAACTATATATTAGCAGCACCTAGATAGAGTCCCTGGGTGTGAGTAGCAAGAATGGCTGATGTGTGTACCACCTCTTGATTTTAAGCTGTTATATGCAGTTACTTGTGTGAATATTGTGCAAGGAAAGCCCATTTTTTAAATCCAGTTTTAACACTGGGGATACAGTGAGTTCTCTACACCTCACTGTCTCTTTGCTACTCAGGGTGAATTCTGGGATACTAGGAGGACTGAGACCTCTCAAACTCCATTGATTCCTGAAGTCTGAAGTCAGTGGATATTGCTTCTGGTTTTGGGACTGTATCTTGAAGATGCCTAATGAGCATCAGTGAGCACATGGCAGCAGGGATGCAAGGGCTGAGACAAGCGCATCTGCCTGCATCTGCTCAGGAAGTACAAGGATAGGGCACCCTCCTTTCAGCTTGTCTCAGGCTATTTTGACATCAGGACTATAAACTTTGAAACAGTTTTGTTAGTGCAAGTCCTAACTTTCTTTAGTTACTTTCTAAGTACAGGTTCATAATGGATTCAACCAGTGATCTTTGACCCTTCTGTGTATTGAAGGCTCAATAATTAAATGTATTAAAATGTAATATGTATGCTGAAAATCCCAAAGAAGCAAACATTGACTCATTTCAATAAGTTAAGTGTGTGTCTTGTGATTCCCTGTAGACTGAATTTAACACTACTAAAATAAATTAAAATGACAAAGAAATTAATCAGATTGAAAAGTGTGTATGTTCTCTGGAAGCAGACAGTGATCTAATTAATTTAGCAACGAAAATGTTACCCAGATCAATTCCAACAAAATCAAAAAGATCTGGAGGTCACCTGGATAAATCCTCAGAAGAGGAATGGTGTATTGTCAGGCCGCAAAAGAGGCAGAAAAGAATCACTCGAAGGACAGAAATCTATACACCCTTTGAAATCCCTCTCAGAAACAGCTTTGGGGTGTTACAGCATGAATTACACCAGAACAGGGAATAAACTTCTCAAAATGTCCACCCTCTCCTCACAAAACACAACAGACCCAAAGCTGTTCTGAAAGACTCAGGGTATGATTTTCAAAGGGTCTGCAGTCACTACAATGGACTTGCAGCCGAGAGTCTGACCCAAGTGCTGACTTGTGCCAAACTGTGCTACTAGTGTGATTTTGTAAAGAATCATGCTGCAACCCCCCTGCCACAAGTCCATTGTGGTGCTGCAGCACAGTTCTGCCAGCTTCCCCTGGCATACCTTTGCATCTATGGGGGAACTGGTTTATGGGACTTGTGCCACACCTTTGGCACAAGCAGCAGTAAATAGAGAGTACTGTTGTAACTTGTGTCCTGAGTTATAAAATTTGGTGCAAGTTGCAGCAAACCCCTGGCCAGAGGTGCAGCAAACATTGTGGGGATGAAGGGCTTTGCCACAAGTCCTGTGTCCTTGTTTGAAAACAGGGCACTGATCATTAAACATTATGATGCCACTATTTGCAGAGCAGAAAAGTTTAATAGTATAGTATCTTGCTCATCAGAGAAAGAACCCAAGATGTCCATGCCAGAACTCCACAGATCTTTAAAAGCTTGTACCAGCAGCATTGCAACTCTACACCTTGGTACCAGCAATGTTGGTAAATATGAAAGACATCTGCCACTAACCTTTAACCAGGGGTAATGAACTGAAAAATATGGGATGCAATGTCATTTTTTCAGCTACTCATACTTCCAGTCCAATGTGCAGTACCTGAAAAAAATGACACTATCCTCCGTATTAAATATAGATGATCAAATTGGTGTAAAAAAATACAGCATACAGTTTATTGACATTTGAGAGACCTTCACTGGGAACACCTGATAGTATTCTAGTGATGGTCGTCATCTAAACAGGTTTAGGGCAAAACATTGGGCAGTACTACTGCAACCAAAATTTACTCCATTCATTTAAACTGACTCAGCTGGGGGGAGGGGTACTGTGTCCACTGCTAGTGGTCTTGAATAAGAACAATAGTAGTACAAACCACTGTAGCCATACTTCTGAAGAAAGGATATGTAGGAATAATTAACTAAAATGGATCCTATTTAGTGCAAGGAACCTTAACAACAAAAAAGAAAATTTAGACATTATTATAGCAAATCATTGTTTTGACATAATCCGCATCACTGAGATATGGTGGACATGTGAAGCAAAAACATATAGTCTACTGAGGCTTGACCAAGTACATAGAAGGAGAGGTGGTATAGCTGTGCATCTCTGAGAAACTCTTTTCACAGATATCAGTGCAATAGTAAAAAAGTTCCACAAAAATTCCACTGCAACAGCAGAATCCTTATGGGTCAGAATTATTAATAAAACAAAAAAACTGAGGGAATACTTTCTGGTCTCTGCTACAGACCTCCTAACACAGATTAATATACCAATATAGAAATACTGTAGCTAAAGAATTTAATTTGGCCACTAAATTGGGTCAAGTCATGATCACTGGAGATTTTAATTATTCTAATATAAATTGTGAAAGTAATACTGCTAAAGGCTCCATGAGTCGGAATTTTGAACCTCTGCTTGCAGCTAAATCTAGAACAGGTAATATCTGTATTTTAGACCTAGTCCTGAAACCAGAAACTAATGTATAAAGGTCTTAAAGTGTATGACAGAGGAACCTATTGCTGACAGTGACCCTATTTCATCATAGTGATGGGATTACAACCGGAGCTGTTCTGCACGGTATGCAGATGGAAGGGAGAAACACCATCAGTGAACTCCCCCACAGTGACAGTTTCAAAGAAATCTAAACTGTTACTGTAGGGGACCCGCCAGTGAAATTTCACCCTTTGCAAACCTCTCCCCCCACTAGCCTTTAACCCGACTGGAGCAGAACTCATGGGGGGGCATAGACCCTGCATGGGGGTTTGGGTGGTGCAGCTCACTATAGAAAAGGACCAATGTCTAACATCGGGGATGATGCTATGCCAAACATCGACAATATAGTTGTTGCGTCAGCATAGGTAAACTGTTCTGTGCATGTGTGGATCTTAAGTAGCGGCTCCCAACAAACAGCCATGATGGTGTTGGCCCCTATGGAGATCGGCACCATGGCTGAAAAAGAAGAATAGCACCCACCAGCAAGTACGGTAAATCTTTTACTACTACTGCATGGGGGGGGGTGGACAGTTAGGGATGAAACACGCTGTTCCGCCACCCCCACCCTCCCTCTTACTTCCAGGTCAAGCAGCATGTGACTGAATAGATGAGCCTAGCTCACCAAGTCTCCACTCCCCTTCACATTAGCTGCCTTTTATTAAAACAAAAACAGCAAAGGAAAGTGCAATTAGCTTTTATAGTGTATGTATCCCATACACTATAAAAGCTAATGGATGTCTGGCAGGCAATAACCTCACTGAAATCACAACTTGAGGCCTATCTCCATCCTCCCTCCTCCCTCCTCTGTCCAAATAGCTGAGTGCATATTCTTGGATCAATTAATCAAATAACTGCAACAGCATGGATATAGAAAAGGACACAGCACCACCACAGCCCTCCTTGAATTCACTGGCTTCATTCATAATTCACTAGATATGAACATACGAACATACACAATTTGCCAGCAGAAAAGGCCTAGAGGTCTATCAAGTCTGCTCGAATGTGCAGCTAGCACCGCTTATTCTGCAGCTGCCCCTCCTTCCACCCTTCCCTTCATTAACCCTCCCCTTGTCCTGTCCCATCCCCTTTTAAAGTAGTCCACTGTTCTACTGCATACCACTTCTGCAGGTAACGATTCCATCCAGCCACCACCCTCTGTAAAAAGTGTCTCCTCATCTCCTCCTGAACCTTTCTCCTCCAGTCTCATATCATGGTCCCTGGTGGCCCCTCCCTCCCTTACTTTGAACAGCCCTCTGTACCCATTTGTTTATTCCTTTCATGTACAGTATTTAAAGGTTTCAATCATGTCACCCCTGTCCCTCCTCTCCTCCAGTGAGTACATGTTCAACTCCTTCAACCTCCTCTCGTATGATAAGTCCCCCAGCCCCTTGATCATCTTTGTCGCCTCTGCGCTGCACCCCCTCCAGTAACTTAATGTCCTCTTCAGATACGGGCGCCAGTACTGCACGCAGTGCTCCAGGTGTGGTCTAACTAATGACCCATACAGTGGCAGAATCACCTCCCTCCTCGAGGATATACCCTTGCAATACAACCCAGCATTTTGTTGGCCTTTGCAGCTGCCTTCCTACATTGTACCGAGTTGTTCATTGACCCTGTAATGAGCACACCCAGATCCTTCTCCTTCTCTGTCTGGGCTAGCTGCACCCTCTAGCTGGTAACTCCACCTTGGGTTCTTCATCCCAAAATGCAGCACCTTGCACTTTTGGCATTAAACCCCAGTTGTCAGGTGTCTGACCAGGTTTCAAGCTTTGCCAGATCATCCTGCAACCCTGCCATCCCCCTAGGTCATCCACCACCACGCCTACCTTGGTATCATCAGCAAACAGACTTATCTTGCTCTTGATGTCCCATGATATGTCTGCAATGAATATCCCAAACAACACTGGTCCCAACACCGAGCCCTGTGGAACACCGCTCATCACTGCCCTTGGGTGTGAGAGCTCCCTACCCACCACCACCCTCTGTTGCCTTCCCTGCAGCCAGTTTCCTACCCATCTCACCAGCTTTGCACCTGCCCCTGTGCCTACTAACTTCCTTCCCAGCCTTCCGTGCGGCACAGAGTCGAATGCCTTACTGAAGTCCAGATACAGGACATCCACTGCATGGCCCCTGTCCAGTTGCCTAGTTACCCAGTCATAGAACCCCACCAGATTGGTTTGGCAGGATCTGCCACGTATGAAGCCATGCTGTCCGCTGTCCTGTAGTCCTTTGGCCTCTAGGAGGGCCACCAGCCTCTCCTTCAGGATAGTCTCCATAGCTTACCCACGAAGGATGTAAGGCTCACTGGTCTGTAGTTTCCTGGTTCATCCTTGGGCCACTCTTGTGGAGGGCACCACTGAGCCCTCCTTCAGTCCTGAGGTACACACCCCGAATGTAGTGAGGCATTAAATAGGTCTGCCAAAGGTCCTGCAAGGACCTCTGCCAGCTCCTTCAGTACCCTGGGGTGGATGCCATCTGGGCCTGGCGCCTTGTCCACCCTCAGTGGCTTCAAACCCTCTCGAACTCTGCCCTCCATGATTTCTCCATCTGTCACCCCTTCCTCCCTGTTTCTGCCATTTCTCCCACCTTGGGTGTCATCCCCCTCTTCTCTTTAGTAAATACTGAACAGAAGTACTCATTTAGTGCTTCTGCCTTATCGCACCCTGCTTCCACCCAACCCCCCTCCTTCCTAATCCTTACTATGTGGTCCTTATAGCTCCTTTTCTCCTGATGTACTTAAAGAAGTCCTTCCCTTCTTCTAATGCCTTGTGCCAGCCTGAGTCTGTAGATGCTTTGGTTTCTTTTACTGCCCTTGTCACCCTCCTTCGATTCTGTCAAGTGCTCCTCCCTGTCCTCCCCTCCTGTTTTCTTGTACTTCCTAAAGCAGCTCTTTTCTTCCTTACCTTTTCCATGACCTCCTTGCTCAGTCAGCTTGGTTTCAGCCCCAGCCTCTCTCTCTGGGCTTTGCAGCAGGTTTTGCTGCTCCACTATCCCCAGATTTATGAGCTCCCACCTCTGGTTAGTGTCCATACTAGATTGAATTCTGGCCAGGTACCCTTTTACCACTTCCCCCATCCTCCCAAAATCAGCCCTCCTGAAGTCCAGCACTCTTGTGCCAGATTCCACTCCTTCCTTGCCCATATCCAATGTGAGCCATACTGAGTGGTGGTCACTCCCTGACAGTGGTTCCTCCACTGTAAGTTCTCTCACAAAGTCCCCATTTGCCAGCACAAGGTCAAGGGTATTCCCTAACCTGGTTGGTTCACTGACCATTTGCAGCAGGAAGCTGTCCTGGAAGGCATCCAGCAGTACCTGCTCCCTTCTGTTCCTGGTTGTTGGGGTACTCCAGTCCACTCCTGGCATGTTGAAGTCCCCCACAATCACCACACTACCCTTCTCCCAGGTCCTGCCAATCTGTCCTGCTAGTTCCCTGTCTAACTCTTCCATCTGAGATGGTGGCCTGTACACCACTCCCATTCTAAGAATCCTATTCTTGGAATCCTGGATTTGCATCCAAAGTGACTCCGTACCACTCTCCTCCTCTTCCTCCCTTACACACTTCAGTCCTTCCTTCACATATAGTGCCATCCCCCCCTCCTTTCCCAATCACCCTGTCCCTACAAAATAACCTGTACCCTGGTACAGACAGCTCCCAGTCATTGTATTGGGTGGCCCATGTTTCTGTGATGGCTGCAATGTCCACCTCTCCCTCTGCCATGAGAACCTGTAACTCTGCAGTTTTCCTCCCAAGGCTCCTAGCATCAAGGGTAACCACCTTCCACCCTTTTCCTCCCCTCCCATCCTGCCCCCCCTTTCCTAGCATCACCAATACCACTTGCCATTTGTCCTTTGTCACTGTTATGGGGGGGTAAGCTCATATGGTTTCCCAACCTGTGGTCTCTGCATATCTCTTCCCCGATTGCCACCCCCACTCCTAGTTTAAATTCCCAACTTCCTCTATGTACTCCACCATCCTCTGTTTCAACACTTTCTTTCCCTCCTCACTCAAGTGTAGTCTGTCCTTGGCATAGAGACTACTGTCCTCCCAGGTCCCTCCCCACCTCCGAACAGCCCATACCCTTTAGCACAACACCAGGTTCTTAGCCATCTGTTAAATTCCTCTATTCTCAGCTTTCTTGTTGTGCTTGCCTTTGGCACCGGAAGTATCTCTGAAAAAGTTACTGATCTTCCTGCCCCCTCACATAATTGTGCTAGTTCAGGGTAACTTAGTGGGTGCAGCTTTCACTGACCTAACGAAAGCCTTTGACAGTGTTAACCACTTTCTTCTACTCAAACAGATGTCCTCCATTGGTCTATCTAATGATGCTTTACTGTGGATGAAAAGTTATCTGGAGGACCATTTTCAGCAAGTGAGGATTGCCAATGTCATCTCAGAATGTAAACCAGTCCGCTCTGGTATACCACAGGGCTCCATCCTGGGTCCCCTCCTATTTATTCTCTTCATAAACAACCTTCCATGCTCTTGACACCAGAAAATACTTTTCTTTGCTGATGACACTGTCATTTACATCAGATACCATGACACAAAAGTCCTGGAGCATCGCCTGCAGCTTGACTTTTAGTGAGTTAAAGAGTGGTTCAGCACCCATAAGCTTGTCCTGAACTACAACAAAACTAAAGTTATGTTATCCAGCAGTGCTCACAGCAAACACAAATCTCAATCCCTCACCATCAGGAATTGCTCTGGAGTCCCACTTGAGCAGGTTTTGCAGTTTAAATATTTAGGTTTCACAGTGGACAGCTTCTTCCTATGCACAGCATATTGACAATGTTGCCAGGGCTATCAATATTAGGATCGGTTTGCTACACAGACATAAGTACAGCCTGACACCTGATGCCCTTAGACTGGCAATAAACAGCTTCATCACCTCCCTTTTCACTATGGACTGGTCATCAACAACTCAGCTTCCTCAAATGCCTTCTGCAGGATATCTGTGGTGCACAATAAAGCATGTAGACTCCTCATCAGTGCAGCTTTCCTAACACGGACCTGTGAACTGTATGTGCAATCTGGATGGCTTCTGCTCTGTAGTAGGATTCAATATTAGACCTGCCTGTTAAGTAAAAAGGTGTTCCTCGGTCTCTCTCCACCTGGGGTTGAGCAGCTATTTAGTGCCCACTGCAGCGCCCAGAGCACCCAAAGCTCTTTACATCAAACCTTCCTTGTTCCAGATGTCAGACTTCCATGGGGCAGAGGTCATTTGCTTATGGTGCTCCACTGTGGTATAATGGACTGAACAGAGAAATCCTGTTTGCCTCCAAACTAGGCCCCTTCAAACTGTTGCTCCAGCTGTATTTCATGTCCAAAAGTAGCTATTACTGTTTCTCCTGATTGGGCCTCCCATGTTCTATTGTGCTCCACTGCCTTCCAATTGCTCTTACTCACCGCATTAATGAGCCCACACCCCCCTGCTTGCCCATTTTCCCCTCCTCACTCCCCCTTCTCCATACAGCTCCCCTCCTGCCCCTGTCACCCCTCCCCTACTTCCCACACACTTGCACTACACTAAGCCCCTGTACACATTCTACTACCAACCTGAGCACTCATCTAATCTCTTTTGCTTTGGCAAGGTCTACTAGACTGCCTCCCCAATTGGGTCTATCTCTTGCTATTCACATCCCACCTTGCTCTTTCCATTAAGCACACCATAGCACTTTGTATAAGTTTCATTCCTAATACTCGCTCCACTAGAATCCTCGGTAATTTAATCATTTTATTGTTAAAACCTATGCTATTATTATACCATGTAACTGTTTACCTATGTATGTTTGTTCACCCCTCTCCATTGACGTGGAACCTTTGTAAATTAGCTGTTTTTGCTCAAAGGTATTTTAATCTTAGATATCAATAAATAAATAAAAAATGACAACTGCAAACCTCTTGAGCTGTGCTCTCGAGGTTTACCCTATTGTTATGGAACCCTCTCAATGTGATTACAGCATGGTTATCATCTGTTGGCCATCCATTATCCTCTATATCAATGTCAAGGAGATCACCTAATGTCTGTGCACTGACTGGACTCTGCTGGATCGACTCCAGCTTCTGTGGCTTTCAAATGCAGATTTTTATGCTTAAATCAGATTTTATTTTCCCTTTAAAAGTGTGCTATGGACTTCTAGTGATGTCAACGAGCCATGAGGCAGCTCTGAAATGTGCTCCAGACACTCTGAGAATAAAAGTTGTATTTTTTAGCATCCTGCACTAACTATTGCAACCTAGATAACACCTGATATGTTTGGTAACAGATGGCTACCAGAAATAAACACTGACTGAGCGCAGGGAGTGGCCTGAAGCAACAAAAATTAAATCTAAACCTAAGAGGGCAAAGTAAAGATGCACCACCAGCCAGTCCTTTAGAAGCCATGGAACATGAGTATAAGAGTGGCTCCGAGGAGGAAGAGAAGGACATTACCATCACTTCGTAGCAGCTCTGCATTGAGTTAAGACACCTCACTCACACTTTGGGAATCAGAGGGGAGGTAGCTGGCAATAAAACTAAAACTGAGCAACAAGGCACACAATTACAGATGCTAGAAGAACATCTGACTACTTCCTCTAATGCCTCTGATCTCCTTAATGGCGCCATTTTACAGCTGCATGACTGCTCACAGTTCCTCATCAATAAAATAGAAGACCTGGAAAATAGATCCCACTGGATTAATATCAGGCTGCCTGGAATACTGCAAAATTTATAGCAAGTCTTCTAAAAGATGTAATTAATCTAGACAAAGACATGCCTCTAAACATCATTAGGTCCCATTGTGCAGTGGTGGCTCCCCAGAAGGACCTCAAGATCAGACCTCACACCTTTACTACAGCCTTTTAGACTATCATACCAAAGAAATGGTGCTTCACAAAGCCTGGTCCATGAAAGAAATTATATTCGAGATACCAGACACTTCATTGAACCTGATTATTCTCCATCTAATATGGCCAGAGGGAAAATTTGGTTTCCAGTGGTGGAAATTCTACAGAGCAAGGGCCTGAAGGTGCAAGTGGATTTCCCTGCAAAGCTCAGAATTCAATCAGACCGAGGGGTGAAGCTTTTCAAGACTGTCCCAGAAGCAAAAAAAATACTTGGCATCCCTGGATATTCTGGATGATGAACTGATAAATCCTACTTCTGTCAGAGACCTTGGAAAGCAGCAGTGGCAACTGGCTGGGGGTATTGCAAGTAGGTGAGGGAACGTAACAGGCCTGATCTCAAGCTCGGACTCTAGCCTTTGGCCCCAGTTGTGAGCGATTGTTCAGACAAGGAAGAGAAACCACAACGGCACATCTAAACCATTGCAGTCACAAACCAAAGAAGAGGATTCCCTCATACCCAGGGAAAAGATGATCAGATGGAAGAAGACTTGCATATTTGACTTTGTATTACAGTTGTTAGTTGGTAACTATGAAAGATAACTTGTTTCTCCAGCCATCCATATGGATCCTGCTGGGTGTCTCTCAGGGATTCCCGGTCTTCGGGCAGGATCTTGAGATGTTTGAGCCTTAATTAAGTCAGCAGTTTAAACTTGATTAAAATTCTGTTTTTTGTGGCTTGTTTATAGCACAGTAACACATAATGATGCAGAAAAGAGTTATTATGGGGCTGAATTTCATCTGAAAGGGAAATGCTTTATTTTCAATAATGTCTGAATAGGGAGGTTTCAGTACATGGATAAGGGGCCATCTGGGGTGGAGATGCTCATGCCCCCATCTCCATTAGTTACCCCAAGCCTATTACTGTAGTGTGGAAGAAAATTCTCGGGTCGGAAAGGGAAGCTGCATGACATGGGTGATACCACAGGAGCTGCCTTCAGACCTTGAAAAGGCAATGTGGCACCATGGTGAGGGGTTTTAACCCCACCTCCCATCATCATCAACCATCAGGAGAGTGATGGGATCACAGTGGCATGTTTGAAGAACTTTGCAGAGGCAAGGGCCTCCTAGATACCATAAGGCATATTTATGTTTTCTATTATAAATGGGCAAAGTATTTCAAGCAATCTGATTATTGTTAGCCATGCATTAGATGTGTCTAATGCACAGCTAAACTAGAACCCCATTTGGAATACACAGGCCTATTTTATAAGTGCAATAAGTTACTCCAGGGATGTGCATTAGACAGTTCTAATGCACGGCTAGGGGATGGGACGCACTCTGCCTGTAGTCTTGTGCCTCACTATGTCCCCCTAGCTGTGCATTAGAACTGCTTAATGCACACCCTATCATGTCTTATTGCTTACTTGTTATGTTGGCTCAGTGTTAAAGTTGGCTAAATAATTTCTTGTCCACAGAGGAGCGTTTTTTCTTTTTTACCTCCTTTACATTATTGGCTGTGCGAGGTGGGGATACTTGCTAGAAGTATGCCCAGGGGATGATCAGGATGCAGGGTGGTCTGTTATGCAACAGTGGCTGAGTTGAACATTTTATCTTATAACATCAGGGAAATTAATAGTCTGATTAAAAGATCTACACTTTTACAAGAACTGGGGAGAATGGGAACCCATACTGCTTTACTACAAGACATTCACCTTTCTGAACGTGAACATAAACAATTATGTCACAGATGGGTTGGCGAAGTCCAAGCCTCTTCCTACCAAGCACACACTCACCACAGAGGGACAGCCATCTTAATCCATACGGCATGTCCCCTATGAGTTGATTCCATCCTGACAGATCCAGAGGAACAATATGTGGTAATCCAAGCAACATACCAGATACTCTGTGTACCACAGCTAGTTTATTTGCGCCTAATGACGATAAGGAGGTTGCCCTTTTTTTTTAGAAAAATCTTCGCTGATGTTGTGGCAGCGACAGACCACCTTTGCATACTAGGGGAGATTTTAATACATTCTGTCACCCTCCCTGGACAAAAGGAGGGCTGCAAAATGTTAGATTGGGTATGGCAGGAGAACCCTGCTCCATTCATGTCAAACTCTGGGGCTTTGATGTCTGAGGGAGGTCAATGGTCAACAAAGAGACTACTCTCATTTCTCTGACTAGCACGGTATTACACTAGAATAGATTTTTTTTATCCCAGAGGAATGGATGTACACAGTAACTGCCTGCCAGATTTTATCTCTCACCCTGTCTGATCATGCCCCAGTCAGGATGAGGTTGGAGTTATCCCCATCGATTTGTAATTCCCATTGGAGGCTCAATGTGGGCCTTCTGAATAATCAGGAATTCAAGAATCTGGTTAAATCCTCAATTAAAAATGACCTACAGGACAATCCAGAGGGGCAGCCCTCCCATACATGCCATTGGGACACACTGAAGTCTGTCCTTAGTGGGGCTATAATTAACTTTGTGACTGGGGAAAAAAAGATGTAGAGAGCAGAAGAGGCTACAGTTGGAAGCTGAGACAGCAGATCTCGAGTTCCAGCACAAAATACCCTCAATATCACAGTTCAAAAAGAACTCAATGATAGGAGGGTGGCCCTTGAAGCTCTCTTAACCTCACAGATAGAGGCCAATCATAGACGAATTAGGCAGAATGGTAATAGGGATGGGAAATTGTTAGCTGCCAATATGAGATAGCAGCAAACAAGCAGGGCGGTTTTACAATTAAGAGACCCCACTGATGGGACCCTTAAGGTGAGCCATCCAGAGGCAATAACCAATCAATTTGCTGAATATTATAAAACATTATATACACCAGGCACGATCTCTGATTTTGGCTCTAAAGTCTCAGTCTTTTTTCAAGATCTAAGACTACAACAATTATCACAGATAGAAGCAGACCAATTAGATATGGGGATAACACAGCAGGAATTAATATCCCAAGTATCATCCTTAAAAATTGGGAAATCCCCAGTCCCAGATGGGTTCTCATCAGAGTTTTTCAAAACCTTTGTTGAGTTCCTCACACCACTCTTGCTACCGGTATTCCTGGAAATAATGGGGGGAGGGGGATACTCCTGTCTCATGGCAGTTGACATACATATATCAGTTCTTCATAAGGAAGGGAAGGACCCCCTGGAGTGTGGGTCCTATGGACCCATCTCCTTATTAAACATTGATTTGAAGCTGTTCACTGGGATACTGGCAAATAGAGTACAGAAATGTATTCCTTCTTTTGGTGCACAAAGACCAAACAGGCTTCATTTTGGGCCAATATTTACCTGAGAACATGAAGACTGCTCAACATTATATCCTCTCAATGCATCAGGGAACAGCTTCTACTACCTTTTCCATGGATGCAGAGAAAGCATGTGATAGGGTTAATTGGCAGTTTTTAAAAGCATCCATGGAAAAAATGAAATTCGGCCCTACATTTTTACAGACTATCTCACAACTCTATAAGAACCCTGTTGGGAGGTCTAAACCTCACTTTCAGATTCTCAATGATATTGGGAATGCAAGTAATCACAGACACGTTGCATTACCAAGGGATAAATCACAGTTGCCCTAAGCAGTTCTTACCAATACGAACCGGGGGAGCCAGTGCTAAGCATTCCCTACATCTCGAGGTTTCTCTGTGTCTCTTGGGGTTTCTCAGGTCTCCGAGGTGTAAGGCTTGTGCATTACATTATGTACCTATGATAATTACTATGGTTACCAAAAGATAGAAACATTTCTAGTTACAGAGATGAGCCCTATTGGCTAAATTAGAGGTGGCTCCATGGTCCAAGATAACATTATACAATTCTGTAGAGTCATCAGTTTGAGAACAAAAGAGTTCTTATACAGAGTCTTACATAACTCAGTGTAGTAGTACAAATCACCAAAAGGTGGCAATGCCATCTTACATATTATAATTACTCCAAGGACACAGATGTCCTGGCATCTTACAAGTAAGAAATACACAGAAAATACATAGCAGGATATATGTATTAGCAAGCAAAGTGTATTACAATAATATGCATTAATATCCTGACACCTGCTGTTGTACGGTAGATGCCCTTAGCCCTTAATGTTAGTATGACATATACCTAACTGCTAGCTGTCTACGGTGTACCTCTAAGGGTACCAATTAGGGTACAGGGACCTCATGTAACATTCCCCCCCTTGTTGCCTCCAAGTGCAGCACAGGAAGATGTCTCGGGAAAGGACAGGAGCAGTGGTGGTTTACAAACCCGGCGCGTGCGAGCTTTGAAGGAACTCAAGCTGCTCCGCGGTGTTGGCGCAGTGTGCGCCGTAGGCAGCAGAGCATAATAATCAAAATGGAAATTAAAAATGCTTGTATAATAACAAAACCTTTAAAAGTAATATCTAACCAGGTGTTAGTTAATGCGCTATTCATATCACCATCATTAATCAAGGCGAGGACAGCTTCATTGGCTTTGGTCATATTATTGCTGATGTGGATGAGGTGTGTGTCTTTCCTGTCTAAAAGTGATTTTAATGTGAGTGTGAGTGGGTCTATGTGTACATTAAAATATGGCAAATATTCTGATAGTGTGAGCAGATAATTGGGGTTACCATCAATAATGTCTGCATCAAGAAGGAGCAGGGGTTATGACAGTATGTCCAATAACAGTCTTCTGGTGGGGACAAAACAGAAATTAGGGTAATCAACAGCACATGTAACAAGATCCATATGGAAGATTTATAATTGTGACCATGCGATACTCGCATCAGAATTATACTGTGAGCGCACAGTAGGCAGTCTCCACTTTGCAACTGGACAGGGCAGGTGTAGGCGTCTTCGAATCCATGTTGACAGTCAATGAACCTCCTCATGATTGGATTAGTAGAGCTTATCCGGAGCCAGAGTCGAGTCAAAGGAGTCGGTGCCATTCACAGCGATGTCATCATCCATAGTGAAAGTCCAATCAATGCTGTCTGGAGAGTAACCACAAACAGGTTGAATAACATCAAATACATCACATCTGCACAAGTAAATATATTGCTTTTTTGCACAGCAGTCCATGTGTGGAGCCACCCAGGCATCCAGGAAAGGATGGTAAACCAGTAGAGGTGGTAGATCCAGGCATTCTCTGTAGATGTCTTCATCCAAATGCCCAATCGAATGTACCAGTGCAAGCTTGCTGAACAAAGCTGTAGTGGGATCAAAGCATGGTAAGGAGACAGTGAAGGAAACAAACATGGTATCTGTTATGGAACACTTCTTAGTGGTGAAACAAGAACCAGTATTAGGGTGTCTGGTCACAAACCCCAAATTCCTAGCTGTAGAAAGAGGAATAGTTAAAGTCTGTTGCATACACATGGAAACACAGCTAGTAGTTTTACAGCATGGACAATACCATTTGAAGATGCGTCTGTCATGTATGATGTCAGGTATTCTTCCAGATTCTAGATCACGGAAGAGGTTATTGATGGTAGTGATGATGTACTGTATGAGTCATAAGCAGAACAAAGTAATGCATTGTTTATCTGCTTCTTTGTCATTCTGTTGTATGAGTGCGTTGATCTTATCTTTAGAATCAGTGAATGCCTTAGCAATGTAGTGCATGTTGTATACAGTGTATCTTTCTTCCTGACTAAGGCCATCCACACTGTGCAATAATGGAGGTAGTATGTTGTTGACCAAACCAGTGGAAAATTTAGCAGAATGACTTTTTGATAGCAGCAATGTCTGCTTTGTTCCAGATAGACATAGCCATACCAAAAAAACCTGTGACAGTACCTGTGACATCAGAACTGTCAACTTCACGTGTTTTACATTTATGAGTAAGATTGTCAGGAGAGGGCTTCCTCCTGAAGTTGCCTCTATGTTCAGTAGAATGGACCCCGGGCAATAGGGTCTTGTGTATGAATCTGAAATGCAGCTAAACTATAAAGCAATAATGTACTATAAAATGCTGATGTGTTAGTATTGTGACACATACCAAACTCTTTCATATTACACTAAGTTAGATTAAACAAAACAGGTATATGCATAAACTGTAAGTTATTAATCAAAGAACCTGGGAGGGCAGTGGCTGTCAGACCACTACGGGGACCAGGGTATGCTTTGACATTCCAAAAGCAGTTTGTCAGTGGGTGGTAACACAGAGAGGTACATGGTTGCAGTAGCTATGTGGTGTATAGCACAGAATTTCCAAGCAGAATCTCTGACAAAGAATTACAGTATGAAAGATCAATTAAGGCAGTTATGTTGTACAAACCAGAATGTCTTAATGCAGTTTGTAACAAGGACAATGAACCATTTGGTGATAATTTAGCATTGGGCCAACCTTGGAAAGTTGCTTTGGAGAGTTTGGCCAGGGAGGATTTGTTCTTGTGATGTGGTTTGCCACTCAATTTGAAGGGTTGATTTATCGGGAGTAACAACCGAGGCAGTGAGGTAAGCATCGGAACCTTCCTGAACAGTGATCATACTATCTGGTATATTGATGGATACTCCCTCTAGAGGAGGTGCTGGAGGATCGAGGTGTCATAGGAGGTCCGGTAGCGTGCCTTGGATGCAGGGGATAACTCCTGAGAGGAGGAGATAATAGAACAAGATAGCCATTTTGACAATGTATCTGAAAAGGAAGATCAAAGATTAGTAAGTTAGTACTATTCCTCCCAATGGGGTGAGGAAAAGTAGTTTAAGCTTCTTTATACAGTTTCAGCTGGTTTGCATGTAACCATTTGTCAGTCAACTTTTTGTTATGGAGGAGTCTAACTTGATATACTGCCGGACTGAGCTTGTTGATAATGGGGTATGGGCCTTCCCACTTGTTGGAGAAGGAGTGGTTGGGATGTGCAAATCAAAGTACCATTACCTGGTCTCCAACTTGCCAATCCACTTCTTGTGTATGTTTGTCAAACTGTATTTTGGATTGTTGCTGGGCCTTGCCCATGCAGTTGGCAGCATACAAGTGTGTGTGTATGAGATCTTTTCTGAGTTTTTCCACATATTGGTCCACAGACACATGGTCTGCAGTGGGGGTGTGCAGGTCAAACAACAAATGTTTGGGTAATCTCATCTGTCTACCAGTCATCACCTCAAAGGGTGTCAGCTGGGTGGTGGCTGAGGATGTGCCCCTAATTGCCATAAGAAGTAACAGCAATAGGGAATCCCAAGTTTTGGGATTGTCCTCAATGAATTTGGAAAACATTTGCTTAATCCATCTATTGGCTCTCTCTACTTGACCTGAGGATTGAGGGTGGTAAGGTATGTGGAACTTCTGTTGAACTCCAAGGAGTTCAAAGGATTCTTTCATCAACTCACCTGTAAAACTGGTTCCTTTGTCAGAGTCCACCTTGAGAGGTAGACCCCACCTGGAGAAAATCTGTTCCACCAGGATTTTGGCAGTGGTTTTCGCTGTACATGTCTTAGTGGGGAAAGTTTCTACCCACTTAGAGAAGAGGTCAGTTACCACAAGTGTATACTTATTATTTCTGCTGGTGTTGGTCAGAGGACCAAGGAAATCAATTTGTATAGCATGCTAAGGGCCAGAATGTCACTGTGGTAAAAGTTTGGCATTTCATTTGGTAGGGATAGGGTTGTTTTGTGCACAAACAAGACAGTTGTCTATGTATTGTTTAACATCTTTGGTAATACCAGGCCACCAGACGGTGGTCTTGAGTCTTTGGAGGGTATTTTCTGCTTCCTGGTGACCACCAGTGGGGGTGTCATGCACTTGGAGCAAGAATTCAGATCTTAAATGTCTGGGGACTACCCACAACTTAGTGGTGGAGTCATTTGGTTGGAACCAGATAAGCTTGTCATCTGATGACAAGCATAACTTACCTTCATGCCTCTGATAGGAGTTATGTGTTGGAAGTTTCTCTTCAGTACCTTTGTCAAGGAATCTGAACACCTCTTTGAGTTCAGTGTCAAGCTGCTGGGCTGTGGAGAGGTCCAAGCGGGAAAAAAGTTCAGGTTTCTTCCTGAGTGCTGCAATGTGTACAGCTGCAATAGCCTCTGGATGGTCCATCATCCAGATGTTCCCCCCTTGGGCCCTTTCCTTAGCAAGGGTGTCTGCTGTGTCACTGAAGGCATGATAGGGGTCATGGAGAGAGTGGGCTTTGACTTTGTGTACATTGAGTTTGTGTGCAAATTTTTGTGCCAGTGAATGTATGTATATTACCAATTCCTTGTACTTCACTGGGCTGTCATCAGAGGAGAGGAAGGAGTTCTTCTGCCAGAAGGGAAGAACTTCTGTAAGAGAACAACAAACCCAGTTAGAGTCTGTAAAGATGATGGTATCCTCGGTTCCATGCTGGATGAACTCGAGGGCACAGCCACCGCTGCCATCTCTGCATACTGTGATGATGCTACACTACAGCACTTAGATATTTTGACAGTGTTCCCATAAGGGTGAATCACTAGAATGCCCATCCCTGCAATTTGTTCTCCTGATAGTAGGATGCTGAACCATCAGTAAAGACACAGCACAAAGAAGTGTCATCAAGTATTTGTGGCGTGGCAGGGAGGAAAGGACCTGGATCTTGAAGATCAAGTGACTGTAGTGTAGTCATGGGGTTCTCCTGGAAAAGGAGGCCATGAGCTAACATAGATGGAACTTAAGTTGGTTGTACCTGTATGTCTCTGTCCAGGAGAAGAAGTGACCAGTGTGTCAGTCTAGTGTTAGAAACTGACCCATCCTTCACTCTGTCTGAGAGTAGAAAGGTGGTTGGGGTGTGGTTGGTGTTGATGATCAGTGGTGAGTACCCAATGATATACAGGAAGTGCTTGACAGCCCAGTAGGTGGCCAGAAGGTTCCTTTCACAAAGGCCATACTTCTGTTCCACTGGGGTCAAGAGCTGTGAGGCATAAGTAATGGGTCTCAAGGTACCATGCACCTTCTGAGCCAGCACTGCTGACATGGCAATATCAGAGGTGGCACATTCCAAATGGAATGGTAGTGCTGGATTGGGGTTGACCAGAGCTGGGGCGGAGGCCAAGGCCTGCTTCAGTGACTTTACAGCCTGGGTGTGTATAGAGCCCCAAGTCCATGGTACCTCCTTTTTGAGTAGCTCATACAGAGGAGCAGCTTTCTGAGCAAAATCACAAATGAAATCTCTCGAATAATTCACCATACCTAGAAACCTTCGAAGAGTTGCCACACTGGTAGGTAATGGCAAGTCTTGCAATCCTTGTGCTTTCTTCCAGGTAGGGCTTTGGCCTTGGTCAGTTATTTTCAGACTCAGAAAGAGTACTTCTTTCTGACATAACTGTGCTTTTGCTGGATTACATTTCAGGCCTGCTTTCTGAATGAGAGTCAGTAGTTCATCTAAGAGATCCAAATGTTGTTCCTGTGTGGCTGTTGCCAGTAACAGGTCATCCACATATTGAAAGAGACACTGAGGAGTAGAGAAACTCTCGAGGGCATCCATCATGTGGAGATGGAACAGGGATGGACTGTTATGGAATCCTTGTGGCAAGCAAGTCCACATGTACTGTCTTCCTTCAAAGGTGAAGGCAAACTTATATTGACTCTTAGGGCCAATGGCAATGACCAAAACCATTGGAAATGTCCAGGGCACTGAACCATTTCAAATCAGGAGTCAGAAGTCGTAGCACATCTGGTGCTGATGCTATGGTTGGAGAACAATTGGGGTGACCTGATTCAGCTTCTTGTAGTCAATAGTAAGTCTCCAGGCACCTGTGAGTTTCTTCATGGGCCACACTGGGGAGTTGGCAGTGGAAACACAAGTTCTTATTACTCCTTACTTGAGGAGTGACTTGATCATTTCTGTGAGGGAAGGCAAGGCCTCAGTTGGGAAAGGATATTGCCTTTGCCTCTCATGTGCTGGGCCTGGCACTTCAATGATGGTGCATTCTACCACAGTCATGTTTGTTAATTGCAAATGCTTCCAAATGTCATTGCAAAATAGGGAGGAGCTTTGGGAAAAGTTCATTATTCTTGAACAAATCTATGACGTCATACTCTTTGTCATTGATATATTGCCATTGCGTGTGAATCAGGAATCAAAATAGTGTGATATTGACCCTGAATCTGTATCAGTAGCATGTTAGCTAGGTCCACCACACATCTGTGTGGTGCAAGCCAATCCTATGATATGAGGATGATCATGCAGTACCATTAGTTGGAAAGTGTGCGAGGCTCTTCAAATGGCCTAGTTCACCGGTAAGGGTAGAGCTGGTGCAGGCAGCCTAGTACCATCAACTCCTGACTTGTTGGTCCTCCGTCCTAGTGGACCAAGGAGATGTGTCCAGGTGTTCATCATGTAGCACAGATACAGCTGCACCTGTATCTAACAAAACTACTAGTAGGCGGCCCCCAACTTTGGCCTCGGTGCAGGGCCTTCCATTTGTATCCAAGACTAGCTTGTTTACAATCTGGACTGGGGCCTGCAATTGTCAATCTGTACTACTGGAAGCATGTAGAGGTTGGGCCTGGCTCATGTGAATCGCTTCACCATGTTGCACTGATGCTATGTAGGGAGGAGCTTCTGGGTTCAGGCCTGAATGGGCCTCAGGGCCTGTACCGCCAGTGTCTCTATGACCGGTTAGGGCCTGGGTTGCTGGTTGTACTGCCGCAAGGGCATGCATGGGAACAGCATCCACCCCAGAGCGTACTTGTCCCAGGAGCTCTCAGAATTTCTGATTCTCTTCAGCTATCTCCTTATATGTAGGGCTTGTTCTCTGTTGTTGTGGTTTACCTCTCCCCTTATGCTTCCTGTTCTTATGCCAATTCCGGTTCCCACCCCATTGTTGTTGCTGTTGTTGTGGTTGTTGATAGACTTGTTGGGGTGTTGATTATCAGCTGGAGGGGCTTGCTGATGGGGCTTGTTGGCGTTGGGCCTGCCCTTCCACTGTGTAGTGTGTCGTGGCTCCATAGCAGACTCCACAGCAGCTACCTTCTTGGAACCAGAGCCCAGATCACGGATATAGAGTTGATACATTCTCTCAGTTTTCCAAAGGATATCGGCAAACCTATCCATATTGGGGTAGGTGGTTGGCTCTACCTTTTCTCTTACTGCTAGAATCATGTTCCTAAGGAACAGGATCTTATATTCAATAAGATCTACATCCGCAGCTTCTTGTGCCAGGTGCTTTCCTGCTCAGTAGGCCATCCAGAGTCCCTGGTGGTAAGTCGCTGGACTTTCCTTTGCATTCTGCTTCACAGGGAATGCAAGCATCACTCCTACTACACCTGGGCTGTGAGCAGAAATGAGCTCAGCTGCAACCTTGTCAAAGGTAGCGTTCCCTTCCTGGCGAACAGCATCAGGGAGTTTGGCCCACAAACCATGATCAATGGTCTGGCGTAGTATTTGGACCTGATATTCCACAGTGAGGCTAAGCATCTCACATTTATAATGCACCTTTTCCAAGTGACAGCTGAGGTTGTTGGACGGATTCATCCGACTGATGCTGTCAGCAATTTGCTGAACAGAGTAGGCCATTTGTAGGGTATTAGTGGGTTGATCAGGCAAAGGTAGATTGTCTTGCGCGCCATCCAGGGCAGCCTGAGCTGCAGCTTCAGCCGCAGTGTGGACAATACCTTCCTGAGTGCCAGCCTCTTGGAAAAGCTGCCTAATCTGGGTTTTAATAGCCCTTTTACTCCTCTCAGGAAGAGGTACATTGCCTATCGCAGTTTCAATCATGGTTTCTATCTCTTGCCTGTCTTCCACATTAATAACGGCTACTGGAGGTGCCGTTGGGACCAGGCTTGGGCCTGCTCCCCTCTATCATGGGGCCACCATATTGGCATCTCCCATGATGAGCATCATGACGCCACCAACGTGTGACATGGGAGTTGGGTGGAACCCGCCATGTTGTGATGGCTGCGTGGGGTGTCTGGGCCATAGTAGGGGCATGACTGGGCATTGTACCATGAAATGTCATCATCAGATAGCTCCTTCTGATGAATGAAAGGCAGGGCTACGCCTCCATTGCCTTTACATGTCCAGCCAGAACCTCTCGCTGATGGTGCAGTTTCGCCAGCTTAGTTCTACAGTCATCGTGACTCACACTTGCAACATCCATATCAACCTCATCTTGCTTTTGCAACACTCTGTACACAGCGCTCAATTTGCAATTGTCCCTGTAAGCCACTTCTAAATCATTACGTACCTGGTTTATCTCGTCCTGCAGCTCACCCATTTCGTCACTCAACTGAGCAGTCACAGAACTCAGCAAATCATTCATTTCCACTGCCTGACTCTTATCCTGTCTCAAACTTTCACACTCCTGCTTCAACATACATAGTTCCTGTTCTCCAGCTTGAGCTGAATGATGCAATAGTGAATCCTTTTCATTTCACAGAGTTTGGAGTTCAGACTCCAAGTTCTGCTGCAGTCTTATACACTCTGTTTCCTGCAAACCCTCTGTTGCTTAAGAGATGAAATCTGCAGATCAAGGGTTTGAAACCTCGCTCGGTGTCTTCCAAGCAGCGTAGAGCCACGACCATCAACCCTTTAGCATGACGCTTATTGGCTGATTGTCTCATCTCTGTATACTGGATTGAAATCCCCAGTATAGGGTTTCCAGATTGACTTGCATCCCCCGGGAAGTCAGCCCATCCTCCATGGGAGGCAAGGAAGTTCGAGACATCGCGTCTCAGTTCTGTGCAGATATTTGATACGGTGGCCATTGTGTGGGAGGGAACGAAAATTCAAACTGTGAAAAAGGCAACGTGCTGCGTATCAATCCACAGCACGAGCACTTTATACACAGCCTGGCTACTGTATTAGTTGTAGGCTTGCAATTCAAAGCTGCTATGGAGTGAGTCGAGACGGCATCAACCACACCCAAAAAGACAGCCAGACTTTGCAAGTGACTACAAACTGGTTTTAAAACAGGAGAGGTGATACGGGAATGTACACCTACTGTCCCCATGGGAAAGGGAAAAAGTTTAAGCAACAAGTGAAAACTTACAAACACCAAATATTGCCTGCACATGGTCACCAATTTGTTGGGAGGTCTAAACCTCACTTTCAGATTCTTGACAATATTGGGAATGCAAGTAATCACAGACACATTGCATTAGAGTAATAAACAAAAGTTTATTACTACCAAGGGATAAATCACAGTTGCCCTAAGCAGTTCTTACCAATACGAACCGGGAGCCAGTGCTCAGCGTGTTCCTTACACCTCGAGGTTTCTCTGTGTCTCTTGGGGTTTCTCAGGTCTCCGAGGTGTAAGGCTTGTGCATTACATTATATACAGTACCTATGATAATTACTATGGTTACCAAAAGATAGAAACATTTCTAGTTACAGAGATGAGCCCTATTGGCTAAATTAGAGGTGGCTCCACGGTCCAAGATAACATTATACAATTCTATAAAGTCATCAGTTTGAGAACAAAAGAGTTCTTATGCAGAGTCTTACATAACTCAGTGTAGTAGTACAAATCACCAAAAGGTGGCAATGCCATCTTACATATTATAATTACTCCAAGGACACAGATGTCCTGGCATCTTACAAGTAAGAAATACACAGAAAATACATAGCAGGATATATGTATTAGCAAGCAAAGTGTATTACAATAATATGCATTAATATCCTGACACCTACTCTTGTACGGTAGATGCCCTTAGCCCTTAATGTTAGTATGACATATACCTAAGTGCTATCTACGGTGTACCTCTGAGGGTACCAATTAGGGTGCAGGGTCCTTGTGTAACAACCCCAAAGATTTGGTGTGGGTAAATGGTATCAGTTCATTTTTTCCATTGTCTCTCTCAGGGAACCAGACAAGGTTGCACCTCTCCCCCTTTTATTTGCTCTTTCATTAGAGCCATTGGCAATTAAGACAAGACAAAACACCAGAATATGGGGCATAACAGTGGGAGGCACTGAGCAGAAATTGCCATTGTATGCAGGCAACTCTATTTTCTTTCTGTCTATCCACGAGTCCACCATACCACTACTTAGTGAAGAGCTTCAAGCCTTCTGAGAAATTTCAGGGTAGAAGATTAATTTCTTTTTTACAGGAAAGGTGACTCAAAGCAAAGGAATGGAGCCAATAAAGTGTACTCACATGCAGCAAATCCAAACCCAGCTACCCATACTGCTTCCAAGAAAAGATATTCAAAAGCATTGATGCAAAAGGTTAAAAGGTAAACTTCATTCCATTACCTCCAGCAAATTCAGTTACAAGTACAAACACCCCTCCCCACAGTCAAATGTTTTTACACGAGACTTTAGCTTTCTCAAGGCACAGGTGACATCTATTATTCACACTTATAAAGGGAAATTACTTAAAGTGACAGATGCAAATTGATTTATCCATGGATGCTTCAATATAAAGTGCACATAATATAGTATGTATATAAATTCTGTTATCCAAAAGAATAATACCTAATATTTAATATTTAATACCCTAACATTTAAAAAAAGTCACCTTGTGGACAGGACTCAGTACCAATGTTAAAAGAACCTATAAGTTGAAAAAAGTCCTGTTCACAAGGTAACTTTTTTTAAATGTTAGCGTATTAAGTATTAAGTATTATTCTTTTTGATAACAGTATTTATATACATATTATATGCACTTTATATTGAACTATGCATGGATAAATCAATTTGCAACTGTCACTTTAAGCAATTTCCCTTAATAAGGGTACAATAATAGATGTCACCTATGCCTTGAGAAAGCACAAATCTCGCTCGAAAACGTTTGGCTGTGGGGATGGGTGTCTGCATTTGTAACTGCATTTGCTGGAAGTAATAGAATAAAGTTTATCTTTTAACTTTTTGCATCAATGCTTTTGGATATCTTTTCTTGGAAGCAGCATGGGTAGTCGAGTTTGGATTTGTTGCACATAAGATTAATTTCTCCAAGTCAGAGGTATTAGTACTAAGTAGAAAAGGAACCCAAGAATTCAGAGAAACATTTCCCTATAGATGGGCACCCTGAAACCACTTTATTTGGGGATACAAATTTCCACAGATCTGTACAAATTATTTCATATTAACTACAGGAGACTGTGGGAAAGCATTTAGAAGGACTTAGCCAGATGTCGACACCTTCCTTTAACTTTGGTGGGAAGGATAGCCTGTAGAAATGAACATATTACCCTATGTCCTCTTCTTATTTCAGTGTCTCCCACTGATACTCCCACTTGTTTTTTGGAACAATCTTTCCCAGAACACCCAGAAATTCATTTGGCAAAATAAGAAACCCAGAATAGCTAAACATCTCCTACACCTACCCAGATAAAGGGGGATTAGCCTTACCCAATTTTCATTTATATTATTTAGCAGCAAAAATGGGTCCTGTACTTCCCTGGGCTAAACAGAGGGTGTCATCCAGGTGGTACAAGATGGAAAATGAGACAGTGGGAGGGAACCCCCTGTTTAACCTGGCTCTTACACCAGTAAATACAGGATATGCCAAGCAGGATAAGAGCAAATGAGTGAGACATGGGCTATACATACTCTCAAGAGTGAGAAAGCTGACCACCACTCTTGCAGGGGTTGGCCTCCTATCACTCATCAGATATGAACCAGAATTCTGCCCCCCCACTCTGGACCCTGGCTTTGCCGGTGGAAGGCACAGGGAATTACAAGATTTGTTCAGTTTTTAGAAAATGGAAAGTGTATCTCTTTCCAAAGGGCCAAAGAAAAGTTTAGTTAGGGGAATACTGACTTTCTCAGATTTATGCAAGTCCAACACTTTATTCGCTCCTCAGATCACCTAGACCGTTTGACTAGACCCTACTCAAGATGGGAACATTTCCTATATGGAATGGTGACAATAGCAGCCAAAACCAGAGTGGTGACAAACATATACCAGTTACTACTAGAAGAGAAGGGGGATCACTCACACACAAAACATTTCTTGGGAATATGAGGCAAATATAATTATCAGGAAATTGACTGAAAACATGATTAAAGTTTGGTTGGAAAGTTACTTCAGCTCCGAAATGGAGAAGTTTTTGGAAGATTCTGGTGAGGCATTTCCAAGTTCCCACCATCACTAAACATTACAATAATACAGGGTCTATGGCCTGCTGGAGACAGTGGGGGGCAGGGAACCACTGGCACATTTTCTGGGCCTGCCCCCGGCTCTCCTCATTCTGGAAGGGGTTACAGACAGCTATTCAGACTATCATGGGTATCCTCATACCCCTCAAGTTTTAGGACTGGATACTGGGGATCCCCACAGTTATACACCTAAAGGGGATTCCCACAAGGTAGGATTAATATTGTTGGTGGTGGGACTAAAATGCATCACAGCTAGATGGCTTAGCCGGAACCACCCACAGTACAGGACTGAATTAGGAGAGTGAAGGAGGTGGTCTCCATGGAAGCTTTGACTACTAGGTTGAGACTTCAATAAGACCAACATGTATCAAGTTGGCAAGGGTGAGAGTCCTGGCTATTAATGGAGGAGTACTAAAAACACATAGAACTATAAGCCCTTAACAAGTAGATGTTGACTGACCTGGCCCAGAGGAGAGAAAACAGAGTAGACTGATACTTCCTTACCATGGAACATACTGACTGCCCTTTATAAATACATGCTTTGGACAGGTAAACTTGTTACAGCTGAGACTGAGAATCAATATGGGGAGGAGGGACAACACGCACAGCAAAAAGTTGGAGCATAGGTTCTGGCCCCTTGTTTTTCTTTTTTCCTTTTTTTTCTTTCCAGTTGGTAAATATGCATTTCAGCAACACCTGTCAAGTCTCAGATTATCATGAACTTCCCTTTGCAGGGGTGCTTAGTTAGTCTTCTGATATGTACTTCTAGCTGAGACAGGTGAAAAACCACAGCTTACTATTTGTTAACTTAAACCAAGGATATATTAATATTGATTATAATGAAATTCAGAATACTATTTGTATCGTTTCATATGTCAATGTAACATGAACTGTACTGTGGTGACACAATACTTAATAAAGTTTAGTTTCAGAAAACAAAAGTGTGCATTGGGGTTACTCTACCATGTGCAAGGGAGTCTGTGGTTTTCTAGGATGTCTGAAGTTGAATCTGTTCAAATGGAAATGACAGAGCCTTCACCATCTATGCAACAACTCCTGCTGCGACCACCTCCTGTAAAACATCGGCCTGCATTGGCCTCCCCTGATGGTACAGAATTGGAAGGCCTTCATGCCAGCCTGTATAAATTCTTTGATGAATCTGCCTCTATAAAACTTATTCTTGTTGAAATGGTGAATGATCTGAAGCCCATAAAACCATCCATGGAGCAGCTGGCATCTCGTATGGGGGATGCAGAAGCCAAAATATCCTCTCTAGAAGATTATCACAGTCAGGAGGAGAAAGAGATCACCAAGCTCCACCACAAGGTTGAAAAATTGGAAGATATGATTGAAAACCAAGAGAATTAAAATTGTTGGAATAATTTTATTTTTGTGTGTATCCCAGAAAAGGCAGAGGGCTCTGACATGCTGAAATTTATTCAAGATTTGTTACTGGATATTACCGTCCGCGACCCCTCTTGATGATCAATATTATGTGGAATGGACACACAGATCACTTATGCTGGTGCCTCCTCCCTCAATAGCAAGCCTCAGTCCATCATCATCATCCGCCACTTAGACTGTCAGCAGAAGATATATATCCAGAGGAAAGCCAGAGAGCAGCACCTTATGTTGGAACAATCACCACTGTCATATCTTTGTGGGTATTACCCCACAGGTTTGGGACTAGCAGATGGTATGCAAAGATATCAAGCAAGCCTTGCATGTGGCCAAAGTGCAGTTCTGCATGCTTTATCCTGCTTTCGAGTAATTGTATATGGCCCATCTGGCACAATGGTGTTTCAATCTGCTTCTGTAGCCTGGCCAAGGTTTGCCCCAGCTTATTCCTGGTTTCCAACTGCCTGTGGTGTGGTAAGCTGGTTCTAAGGATGCTTTGTGGTACTATTTTGGAGTCATAATAGTGAACCCTTTGGTTCCTAACAATTAGCATCTCCATCTTTAATCACTGGTGTGCCTTCAGTGTTATGTCTTTCACACTTGTTTTTCAATGATAAACATATTGTACTACTGCTTGCCTTTTCAATGACCGTTACTGCCAGAGTTTCTGGTGAACTGTTTGAAGTTTGTCAAGATGATGGCATTGTATATCTGACACAACACTACGAGTATTCAGCAATGTGATAGCTCAGCTTAGCATGGCTGTCTCTTTCTACAACAATGGTTGATCGGTACTGTATTTCTGTTATGTAGCAGACTGCTTTATGGATATATTATGGATATAGACTGGTGAAGTTCTAGCACTGATTATTGTTAACCTCTTTTACTCCCTATAGAATCTTGTTATTAATATCCTGTGTTATATTATATTTAGTGTTATATTCAGTGTCAGTGGCTCAGCAGGTAGCACACTCACCTCTGATGCCAGGAGATCAGAAGGCTTTGGGTTCTATCCCCCACACCAGGCACTTGGGTTAATATTCCAGTACTGACACTGCAGTGCAGCATGAGGTGGGTGTTGCACTCCTGAGGTGCCATCTTTCAGATGAGACTAAACCAAGGTCCCATCTGCCTGTTCAGGTGGATGTTAAAGACCCCATGACACTTCTCGAAAAGAGTAGGGGAAATTCTTGTTGAAATTCAAAAACAGTGAACAAATCATATCCATAATTCAAAAATCAAAGAACATATAAACTCAAAACAGAAAAAACATAAGCTGAACTGTGGTAAAATAACAAAACTAATACATTCAAAAAAGGAAACCTCCATCCCCTAAGGGTACTACAAACAACCGTCATTTCTATTCTTTTGTGTACATCATCCATCCCAAAAAAACCTAATGATCAAGACTTCTCAGTGAAAATACAAAGAAAAAAAGAAAACAAAACAGTATCCTATATAGCTAATTAACCCACCCAATCTATCCCTCTCCACAACTGGGCACATACTGTCTCCCCCATTGTGTTCCTTTCATATGTATAGATCTTATCCAGTTCTTCCTGTATCAAAAAACAGCAGATCTTACTGTATCACATTCATTTGCTGTAGAAAACATTTGCATTTAATTTGCCATACTGCCCATTTAATTGTGGCGAGAATCACATAAATAGTGCTTTCTTCCATTTACCCCAACTTTGTGGCAATTGACCATACACCAGTATATCATAGGACATTGCTGAAAACATGTTGTGTCCCAGAAAGCATCCAAAGTTTTCCAGAAATCATGCATAAATATGCTCAAAATATAAATGATGCATTGTTTCAAGGTTCCCTGACAATCCTCTACCAAACAGGTTCTATTTTCCTGTGTTTTATGCTCTGGTTTTAGCTTCCCATGCCCACACAGCCAAATCAGATCTTGCATTTTCAGAGGTATCCTCGCCTCTGTCATACATTCCAATCTGGAGGTTTCCTCAATAGTGGAATCAATATGAAAGACAGATTTTGTAAAGAAAATATTTCTACTAAAATAGTGTAGAACTTCTTTTTCTCGATATTCAAGAACCATTTTAAATCTATCTTCCACAGCTGTGTGTATCTCAAGGTGGTTTGGATGTAATATTGCAGTTGTTTTTCTGTTACGTGCCACTTGCCACGTCCCCAGGCTGTCATAAAGAACTCTACCTATACCTGCATAACCTTCACTCCTATTTTTGACTTTCCCAGGATCAAGGGTTTAATGTTAGAAAGAAAAAATTACCAAAAAAGAAAACTAGTGGTTGTAACATATCTAGACCTCCTAGTTTCCAAGTCTGATAGGTGTGTGCTCATTTGACTGGGTTTAAATGACTCCCCCATACCAAGGAGAAAAAGAAACCCACTATTTTTGTATGCATTGACAAATGCAAAGGGTAGACATGTGATACATATAGAAAAAATGGTACTATACTTGCTTTTAATAATAAAATTGTTCTCTTCCTTGTCATTTTCCAGTTAAGCCATTTTTGTATTTTTGAATTTGCCGCATCATATACCAAATCCCAGTTTTCTCTTGCCACTTCTGGTGTACCAAATAGGACCCCAAGTAACTTTATTCATTCCTGTAGTATTGGAATCAGAATATCAGAGATGCTTGGTGCATAGAAACATAGAAACATAGAATTTGACGGCAGATAAGGACCGCTTTGGCCCACCCAGTCTGCCCATTTCACTACCTGATGGATAAGCTGCAGGTCCTAGTTAACCAGCAGCCTACTTCTTCCTAACCCCACCCCTAGAATTGCCTTATGACTGTCCCATGAATGCTTGAATTCTACCACTGTTTTTGACTCCACAACCTCCTCTGGAAGGCTGTTCCATACATCCACAACCCTCTCTGTGAAAAAATACTCTTAAATTACCTCTGAGCCGCCTCTTCTATCTTCAAATTGTGCCCCTTGTTCTTGCGCACTCTTTTTTGAAAGATGCTACCCTCTTGGACGTTGTTGATTCCTTGAGGTACTTGAAAGTTTCTATCATGTCTCCCTCTCCTCCTTTCCTCGAGGCTACATATTAAACTCCTTAAGTCTCTCTTCATGTCTTCCTGTGCAGACCCTGCACCATTTTAGTTGCCCTCCTCTGACAGCTTCCATCCTGTCTATGTTCTTTGTGGAGCTTGGGTCTCCAGAACTGCACGCAGTACTCCAGATGGGGTCTCACTAGCTGTCTGTACAGAGGAATAATAACTTCCTGTTTTCTACTGGTGATGCCTCTTCCTGTGCATCACAGTATCCCCCCAGCCCTCCTTGCTGCCCTCTCACATTGCTTTCCCACCTTTAGGTCATCTGATATGACTACCCCAGGTCCCTTTCCATTTTTGTTGTTGTTAGTATCTCACCCCCCATTGTGTACTCTTCCCCTAGGTTTTTGATTCCCAGGTGCATTACCTTGCACTTCTTAGCATTGAATCTAAGCTGCCATACATTTGACCATTCCTCTAACCTTGCCAAGTCCTTTCATCCTTTTCCACTCCATCTTGTGCATCAACTCTGCTGCAGATCTTTGTGTCATCTGCAAAGAGACATATTTTCTTCCAGTCCCTCTGCAATGTCACTTATAAAGACATTGAAGAGGACCGTCCTAATACTGAACTCATGGGTACCCAACTACTAACCCCCTTTTTCAGAGTGACTCCATTTACTATTACCTCCGTGTCCTATTCTCCAGCCAATTCTTTACCCAGGCTGTCATCTTGGGAACCACCCAGGCTGGCTAACTTGTATATTAATCTTTTGTGTGGGACTGTGTCAAATGCCTTGCTAAAGTCTAGGTAGGCCATGTCCACAGCCCTCCTGATCAACTACTTTGGTCACCCAGTCAAAGAAATCTATCAGATTTGTCTGGCATGACCTTCCCGCTGTGAATCCATGCTGCCTTGGGTCCTGTGCCCTCTGGCCTCTAGATACTCAACAATTCTTTCCTCACAGAAGTGATTCCATCATTTTCCTATCACTGAGGTTAAACTAACAGGTCTGTAGTTTCCTGCTTCTGCCTTGCTCCCACTTTTGTGAAGGGGAATTACATCTGCCCTCCTCCAGTCCTCGGGTACCACCCCATCCTCCCATGATTTGTTAAAAAGGGTAGTCAGTGGTGTCACTAGTTCTACCCTTAGTTCTTTTAGAATTCTGGGACGAATCTCATCAGGCCCCATTGCTTTGTCCACCTTCAGTTTTAAGAGTTCTTTCAGAACCCTTTCTTCTGTAAATGGGCTGGTATCAACTTCTGTATCCAGAGTGTTTCTACTGTTTGTTTTAGGTTTTAGGTACTTCCCTCTTCCTTTGTAAATACTGAGCAAAATATTTGTTTAGTATCTCTGCCTTTTCACAGTCACCCTCTGCCCACCCTTCCTCCCCTTACTAAGCCTCACTATCCCTCCCTTGGTCTTACTTCACTCCTGATGTACCTATAAAAGGTTTTATCCCCTTCTTAACTGAGTTGGCTATCTTTTCCTCGGTTTGGGCCTTTGCTATTCTGACTGCCTTCCAGCTTCCTTTGCTTTAACTGATACAGTTCTCTGTCCTGTTCCTTCTTGATTCGTATGTCCTGAATGCTTTTTTCTCTTGAACCTTCACTGCCACTTCCTTTGAGAACCATAGTGGTTCTTACCTCATTTCATTTTGTTTATTTGCTTTACACAAAGGCTTGTTACCTCTGTGATGGCAGTTTTATTATTCCCATTGTTCTTCCACCCTCCTTCCTGCCCATTTGCTAGTGCATTCCTTAGGCACTCACCATTTTGACAAAGTCAGCCCTCCTAAAATCCAGTACCTTTGTCTTTGTATGGCTTGACTCTATTGCTGTGTTTATTGTGAACCATACTGTTCGATGGTCGCTAGTTCCCAGATGGCTACCCACTTCTACATCTGTGATCCTCTCCTCATCTCCATTTGGGAGAACCAGGTCTAAGATTGTTCCCTCTCGAGTGGGCTCCAATATTAGTTGTCTAAGGCATGCCCCCTGTAGGGCATCTAGAATAACCCCACTCTTAGAAGTGGCTGCTGCAACTGCACCCCAGTTAACATCTGGCATATTCAGATCACCCATCAGCAATATCTCCCCTTTTTCTGCCATACTAAGTATACTTTCTATCATTCCCTTGTCCATTTCCTCCCCCTGAGAAGGGGTCTGTATACAACCCCTGTGGATTGTGGTGCCATTGCCGTCTCCAAATTTACCCACAGTGCTTCTTCTCCTCCCTGTTTACCCTTTTGTTCTGTTGCTTTGATTCCTTCCCTTATGTAAAGAGCTACTCCTCCTCTTCTTTTACCCTCCCTGTCCCTCCTGTAGATAGTGTATCCTGGTATGTTTACATCCCAGTCATGGTTTTTGTGTACCATGTTTCTGTGACTGCCACAATATCCAGATGTTCCTCCTCCATCAAGGCCACTAATTCAGGAAGCTTGTTACTCAGACTACGGGCATTGGTACTCATTGTTCACCATTTTTTGATGGCTTTACTTTCTGTTGCAGCATCCCCCACTGACCTTTCTACCTCGGTCTTTTTCCCATTTAGTACCCTGTTTTGTAGGGAGAGGCTGGGATTTTTCTGCTGCTTATCAGTGCCCCCCCCCTTGACTAGTTTAAAAGCTTGCCAATGAAACATTTAAACCGATTGCTCAAAAGACTTGTTCCCTTCCTGGACAGATGCAGACCATCCTGCCAGTATAGGCTGGTGTACCTCCAGGTGGAACCCCAGTCCCCAATGAAGCCAAACCCCTGTGCTCCACACCATTTTTTCAACCACTCATTAAACTGCGTGGTGCAAAGTACCCTTGCCTCACTCATGCCATTTACAGGCAGCACTTCTGAGAAGGATACTGTGTGTGCTACTTGTCTTAGGCCTCTCCCCAGTTCTAGAAAGTCCTTCTGCACTGCTCTAAGCTCATGTTGAGCCAAGTCATTTGCCCCTAGGTGGACAATGACATCCAGCTCAGACTCCCGTGCAGCTGTTCTCGTGATCCTGAGGATGCGCTTCCTGTCCCTACATGCCATGGCACCAGGCAGGCACTTTACTTCAGTTTTCCCTGCTCCCCATTTCTATCGCCCTAATAATTGAGTCCCCCACCAGGAGCTGCTTCCTTTCCTTGTGGCATCCTCTGCCTCCTTCCTGTGGTCCTCCCTTGTGACAGGTGTCCTCAGCCTCCTTAATCTCCTCTGTGGGTGCATCCATAGGGGAGCTGTGCTCCCCCAGAATGGTGTATGGATTGTGGAGTGGAACAACTGACTGGGTGTGCCTCTGTTCCACCCTCCTTTCCCTTCCTGAGCCCACAGTGGTCCAACTGCTGTGCTTTCTTTGCAACCTCTGAGGTAGTGATGGTGGCTCTGGTGCTCCCTGGATGGGGGGGTTCCCTTCCTACCATCAAGTCTGGCCTGGGGGAAGGTTTTCTTACTGCTGTCCAGTGTGACCTGAAGACGGGCAACTTCCTCCGAGGGCAGAGAGTTGTCTGCAAATAGGCAGCATCTCAGCCTCCAGAAAGACTCCTGAAGACTGCTGCCCCACAGCCATTACATTGCACTACTCCCCACATGACTATGTACTTTTTTTATTTATTTTTTTTTGTGTGTGTGTGTGCTTGTGTGAGTGATTGGTTTGTTATATAGAAATATATATATATTATACAATGTGTATGCATATATTTTCAGTGCTGTGTGCTAGAGAGGATATGACATTGATATGCATCTTGCACTCTTGAGGAAATTATGTCTGAACCCCAGGTATAAAGGAACTATTTCCAGTGGGGTGAGGGGTGGGAAGGGTTGGGCCTAAACTGTGCCCTCACAAAACAATCAGCTAAGAGCTCTGACCCACCGCTAGCATGAGTGCCTTCCTGTCTGCAAGATACTATACACAACAATTTAACAGAGAAAATCCCCTGCTAATCAAACAGAGAAAAATCCAGTCATAGGTAAACCTCCCCAGCCCCAAAACAGCCTGGTGGTTTGTGCTCTGAAAGCAGTCAGCCCCAAAATAAGTGAGCTGTGCTTTGAACTCTTCCTGCACTGAAAATCTTAAGAATTGTAACAAGACTGTCTTTTCCTGATAATTGTAAATTCCTTATTTCACCTTTCAGTTAGAAGCAGCCTCCACCTGCAGTATATCTGCTACAAAGCAAAGACAATTGAAAGGTTCCTCCCTCTGTTGTGAGCACAACTCTTTCTTGCAAATCCTATGTTCAGTATTGCAGTTCCCAACAAGAGATAGTTTGACTAGGAAAATTAAGTCCAGTGTTGCAGCTTGCAGCCAGAGGTAGCTTCACCTGAAGACTATGAGGTTATCTGATGAGCCTGCTAAAATTTAGTACTTTTATCAAGGTATGTAAGATTGTTCCAGAGCTATTGGCTGTTAAGTAGCTATGATGTAAGCACTTCCTGACACAGTCTGTCTTGGCCTTATAAGGCACTGAGGTAAACAAAGAAAAAACAGTTTTCACCCCCTAGGGACTGTCTGGGTCCAATACACAGCCTGTAACCTGCTCTCAATTCAGGGCTTATGACAAATTCTTAGCCCAGTGAATACTCACAGTATTACAAATATTGCAATGCAAACAGTCAATCACTAACTCCAGTCAAGTTAGAAGGGCAGAAACACAGAAAACAGTAAACTCCACCTCCCTCTGTTGATTGAAAGACTGCCTTTTTTGATAATTCTAAGTTGCTTATTTCACCCTTCAGTTAGAAGTATCCTCCACCTGAAGAATATTAACTTTCCTAAGGAATCTGCTTCAAACTAAAGACAATTGTAAATTGTAAAGTTCACCTCCTCTGTTGTGAGCACTACTCACTTCTTGCAAATCTTAAGTCCAGTGTTGCAGCTTGCAGCCAGAGGTAGCTTCACCTGAAGACTATGAGGTTATCAGCTCCTAAAACTTCATATTACTTTTCTGTTTATTTTAATACCTGTATACTGACCAAGAATAGTAGCAGGGAGGAGGCAGGGAACTACAGACCAGTCAGTCTTACCTCAGTATTGGGCAAGATTATGGGGCACCCTTAAGGAAAGGATAGTGCAACACCTGGCATCCATAGGAGCACGGGATCCAAGACAGTATGGATTTACAACAGGAAGGTCCTGTTAAACTAATCTCATAGATTTCTTTGACTGGGTAACCAGAGTGGTGGACAAGGGGAGCAGTTTATGTCACCTACCTTGACTTCAACATAGCTTTTGATTACTGTTCCACATAGAAGATTGATTAATAAGCTGTGTAGGCTTGGGTGGGTCATAAGTTGGTCAACTGGGTGGCAAACTGATTAGCAAGCAGAAAACAGAGAGTGGTGTAAATGGTATACAATCAGAGGAGATGCAAGTCACAAGAGGGTACCTCTAGGATCAGTCCTGAGGCCAGTCCTCTTCAATATCTTCATCAGTGACATTGCAGATGGACTGAGGGTAAGGTTTGTCTCTTTGCAGATGACACCAAGATCTGCAACTGAGTAGATAATCCAGATGGGGTGGGCAGAATGAGAAGAGACCTGGATAAACTGGCAAAATGGTCATAAGAGTAGCAAATGGGGTTTAACGCAAAGAAGTGCAAGATCATGCACATAGGTAAGAGAAACCCAGAAGCCACCTATAGGTTAGGAGAAAAGTTGCTGGCAATCACAAAGGAAGAAGGAGACTTGGGCATCATCATCACAGATCGCCTGAAATCATCCACGCAGACCACTAATGCAGTAGGTAAGGCTAGAGAGATGTTGGGGTGTAATAGTAGGAGCATCGCAAGTTGTAAGAGAAGGTAATAATCCCTCTTAACAAGACACTGGTTAGGCCCCATCTGGAGTACTGCCTGCAGTACTGGAGGCTGCACCTATACAAGGACATTAACAAAATGGAGGCAGCCCAGAGAAGGGCAACCAAAATGGTGCAGGGACTGCATCGGAAAACATATGAGGACAGATTAATGGAGCTCAATATAACTACCCTAGAGCAAAGAGGAGGAGAGGTGATGTGATTCAAACATTCAACCATCTTAAGGGCATTAACAAGGTGAAAGTGTCTAATGTTTCAATATAAGAAAAATAGCAGGACAAGAGGATATAGCATGAGATTACTAACAGTAAAGAAGGTGACAAGACTTTCTATAGATACATTAGTGAAAGGAGAAAGTCCAGAGGGGTATTGCTAAGCTTAATGGAGAAAAGGGAGCATGTGAGGAGGAGGACCCTGTAAAGGCATCTATCCTAAATAGATACTTTTGCTCAGTATTTACTGAAGAGAAGGTAGGGCAGGGCCCACAGCTCAGCATCATGGACACAGGGGGAGGGAGGTGAGCACTACTCCTTCACAAAAGAAAGGGTCCTACAAGAGCTCTAAGCTCAGAGTGGATAAGGCAATGGGACCTGATGGCATACATCCCAGGGTACTTAGGAGCCAAAGGAGGAACTAGCAGAGCCATTAGCAGAATTGTTTAGTGAGTCTCTGAGCACAGGAGAGGTCCCAGAAGACTGGAGAAGGGTTTATGTGATCCCCGCTCCACAAGAGTGGTAGCAGGAGGAGGCGGGAACTACAGACCGCCAGTCTTACCTCAGTAGTGGGCAAGATTATGGAGGCACTCCTTAAGGAAAGGATAGTGCAACACCTGGAACCATAGGGGCACAGGATCCAAGACAGCATGGGTTTACAAAGGAAGGTCCTGTCAAACTAATCTCATAGATTTCTTTGACTGGGTAACCAGAGTGGTGGACCAAGGGGGAGCAGTTGATGTCGCCTACCTTGACTTCAGCAAAGCTTTTGACACTGTTCCACATAGAAGATTGATAAATAAGCTGGGCAGGCTCGGGGTGGGTCAGAAGTTGGTCAACTGGGTGGCAAACTGGTTGACTGGCAGAAAACAGAAAGTGGTGATAAATGGTATACAGTCAGAAGAGATGCAAGTCACAAGTGGGGTACCTCAGGGATCAGTCCTGGGGCCAGTCCTCTTCAACATCTTCATTAGTGACATTGCAGATGGACTAGAGGGTAATGTTTGTCTGTTTGCAGATGACACCAAGATCTGCAACAGAGTAGATGAGCCAGATGGGTGGGCAGAATGAGAAGAGATCTGGATAAACTAGCAGAATGGTCAGAAGAGTGGCAACTGGGATTTAATGCAAGAAGTGCAAAATCATGCACATAGGGAAGAGAACCCTGAACCACTTATAGGCTGGGAGGAGTTGCTAGCAGTCACAAAGGAAGAAAGAGACTTGGGCATCATCATCACTGATGACCTAAAATCATCAAGCAGACCTCTAAAGCAGTAGGTAGGCTAGGGGGGGTGTTAGGGTGTATTAGTAGGAGTATCACAAGTCGTAATGGGGAGGTAATAATCCCCCTTAGCACAAGACATTGGTTAGGCCCCCATCTGAGTAATTCGGCAGTATTGGAGGCCACACCTTCACAAGGACATTAACCAAATTGAGGCAGTCCAGAGAAGGGCAACCAAAATGGTGCAGGGACTGCATCAGAAGACATATGAGGACAGATTAACGGAGCTCAATATGTATACCCTTGAGCAAACGAGGGAGAGAGGTGATATGATCGAGGCATTCAAACACCTTAAGGGCATAAACAAGGTGAAAGAGTCTAACATGTTTAAATATAAGAAAAATAGCAGGACAAGAGGACACAGCATGAGATTAGAGGGAGGCTGATTAAGGGAATGAGGAAATTCTTTTCACAGAAAGGGTGGTGGATGCATGGAATGGCTTACCACAGAAGTGGTGGCTATGAATACAGTGCAGGGCTTCAAACAGGCATGGGATAGGCATAAGGGAGCAATACAAATGACTATGAATAGATAGGTCACTGACAGAGCAAAGGCTGATGGCACATTTATAAGGTAGAAAAAGAAATGGGCAGACTGGATGGGCCTTGCGGTCCTTATCTGCCGTCAACTTCTATGTCTATTAGAGGGAGGCCAATTAAGGGGTAATGAGAGGAAGTTCTTTTTCACAGAAAGCATGGTGGATGCATGGAATGACCTACCTCAGGAAGTGGTGGATATGGATACAGTGCAGGGCTGCAAACAGGCATGGGATAGGCATAAGGGAGCAATACAGATGAGTATGAATAGATAGGCCATTGACAGAGTATAGGCCTATGGCACATTCATAAGGTAGAAAAATGGGCAGACTAGATGGGCCTTGCAGTTCTTATCTGCCATCAACTTCTATGACCAACTGTAGCAAGAAGTCCAGAGCCCTACATCCTGAATCCTGGTCTGCCAGGGTAAGTAAACAGTTATTCGTATAGGCCGTAATTTTGGGGTATACCAAACCAGTGCTATTTACAATTGGTTTTATGTCTTCCATACATTCAATTTGTCTTAAAATGGGATCTAAGCCAAATACATATAATAACAGGCTCAAGGGACAGCCTTGTCTGATGCCATTTCTTAAATATAATGGAATCTCCAAGTGTCCGTTAACTAAAGGTGTCACTTGAGCTTCCGTATACAGTAGTTTAATCCAATTAATCAATATTAAGGGAATGTGGTAATGTTCCGGAACCCTTCATAAATGATTTTATCTAACAGCATCACATGCTGCTTCTTGGTCTAGGGACAGCAAACACCCACTTAAATCCATATGTCGGCTCTGCTCTATTATCTCACAAATAAAGGTCAGACTGTTGTATAGCCAGCATTGGAACTGCACATGATTGGGCTTCTATCAGTACAATTTCTGCTGCTTTTGCCAAATGGGATGTCAGCATTTTCCACAAGTTTTTATAGTCAGTATTTAGTAGGGTCATGGGTCTCCAGTTTTTCATATGCTGTGGGTCCTGTTTATTTGTATAGGAAAAACATCACCCCTTCTCTCATATTATTTCCTAACCTGTTCTCCTGCTGGGCCATGAGATAGACCACATGCAACATGGGGGCTACTATTTCAATATATTTTTTATAAAAATCATTCGGTATCCCATCTTTCCCGGGTGTGGTATGTGTTGATAACTTCATGATAGCCTCTTTGATTTCTACTAGTGTGATTTCCCCCTGTTAATTCTTTTTTTCTGGTCTTCCCGATAATTCTGGAATATCCATGTGTGCCAAAAAAGGGAGGGTACCTCCGTCCCCCCACCTGGAATGTGTTTTTAATGTGTTCTTGTGCAGCTTGCTGAATCACACACTGCGTGTCAGCAAGTTGACCATTCTGGTCTTGAAGCATTGTTATGGTCCTCTGTTTGAGACCCACCTGATCTAAGTCATAGGGATTAACATGCTCCTTTGGTTCCTGTGTTGCAAACTTTGTTGCTTTGCCAAAGTGTCACATTTTCCTTTGGTAAGCAAACATCAGCTGGTTTATTTAGCTAATGGTTCCATCTGTTTTACTCCTGTCTGTCTCATGTTTAATAACTTTGCTCTATGCCCCAAATACTGGGTGTATTTTGTCTGAGCTGTCCCTCTTGATATTTTACCTATCATCTCTTGTATATCACATTTCGTGTACTTCCACAACCCAGTAGGGCTCTCATATAAAAAAAACAACATCCAATCTCACCTCCAATAAAGCCAGTATTTCCAGGGAACAGTGGTCATCCTGCAAAATTGACACATTTATCTTCCAATAATTTATACCAATATTGTAGTGCAGTATCGTTCATAGTGTCATCTTAACTGCCAAGTGGTCTGAAGTTTCTAGGGGCATCAAATCCACCACCTAGCCAGTCAATCTCTCTGACACAAACCAAAAATCAATTCTGGTTGAGAGTTTTCCTTTGTAATAGGTGTGACCAGGTTGTTTATTCAATTTATCATATATATCACAGATCATATTCCTCTGCAGTATTGCTTGCAGTGCATTAGTGTCGCAATATATTTTCTGTTTTTCAGCCCCAAGGATCATAAGACCACAATTAAAGTCCCTTCCCCACAAAAGTGATTTTGATGTGAATAAATAAGGTTCTATGTCCCGAAAAAAAGTTGTCCTCTCTGCTTTAGATTGAGGGACATAAATGTTAATTAGGCTATACTCCATACTATTTAACAATAAATCCAGAATTCAGGTTCTACCCGGATGTAGATCAATAATTTTTAAAAATTTAACTTCCACATTCCTGAAACATATCCCAAAACCTATGCAACTCTCTTCTCCTATGAACCATAGGGGTGGGCCCCATCTCCACTCCTTCTGGCCTGGGAAATTTCTGATAGAGTGTGCAACCAGGTGTATTGTAAAAAATAAACATCCCCTCCCACCAACAAACTGGAGAATGTAATGTGCCCTTTTCCTGGGATTTTATGCTGTTCACATTGGAAGTGATAAAATGAATGCTTACATCCATTTAAGTATTAGAAAATATGGAATACTGCTGTACAGTTAAATGGTTCCATGTCATAATAGTGATCAAGAAACAGCGATCTCTATTATGGCGAGTGTATCACGGAAAATCAGTTTTGTGTGAAGCACCTGCAGCGCGGGAAAAAAGGCCAAGACCTATAGGTCTCATTTTAATGCGGGGCTGTGCACCTCACCCCCACTTATGGATTCTCAACCCAGGGGTGCATGTCAGAGGTGTGCAAAGCCTAATAAAACACATGCTGCAGGTGGCATAAAAACCCGCACCATGCCAGACCAGAACCCGCACCCCGTGCCTTCCAGCTGACCACCTTCCCTATGACGCCAGCGATCCAGCTCAGCAGCTGCTTGCCGCAACCCCTCCCACATACCATCCCTCCCCTGCCTCTCACTCCCCCGCGCGGGCGCGCGGGTGCATATACCCGCTAGTTCCTGTCATGGTTTTCACCAACCACAGTATCCAGTCACCCTCCTCCCTGGGTAGCCGTGATCATAGTCACCGATATTGAGTCACTGTTTTTCTAGGTGCTCAATCTCGATCACTATGGTCATAATCTACCCAGTTAAACAAGTAATTTCCATTTTTTCTGTTTCTTCAGTTTGGTTAGTCCACCAAAACACCAACCTCAGGTGACTCTTGTTGTAAAGAAGTGACAGAAGACACATCTACATCTCCCCTTGCCTCTTCTCCTTGAATGTCCAACAATGCCTCATAGGTGTTTTTTGTTAGGATAGTCTCTGCAGTGCCAGACAAATTTTGAGGCAAAGGAGGTTTCTGCCGAGTCTTGGATCTTGCTATTCTTTTAAAGGGGACATCAGTGGTCATGTCAGGGGAGGCATGTCATGTTTCTCTTTCACAAATTCCAATTATAGCACACTGGGTTCAACTTCTGGGATATGGGCAATCTCAGGCCCCCACTCCTGCGATTGTGCTGGGGGGATTGTACCTTGAGCAGGCTCAGGAGCAGGTGGCACCTTTGCAGGTATCCTGTTTGGTGTATCCACAACCAGGGGCAGGATAGAGACTGTCATCTCAAGAGGGGGGGTTCCTGAACATCTCGGTGCTGTGCTGCCCTAGGTTTGACTGGTCTCTGGGGTTTCAGATCCAGGCTATTGGTATTGGTCACTAAGTCCTGGAATCTCATGCACTCTTTCTGTGCAGTGGCCACATATACGTCTTGTTCAGCCCATACTGTTTGGTCCACACTGTTGTGTGAAGCCCATTCACAATCCCGGAAAGTATGCCCATTTCCATCATACAGGTTATACCTCATTGGTTGTTCACATTGGGCGATGATGTGCCCCACATCCCCACACAGACCACACTTCTGCTTGTCACATACATTATTTAGGTGGCCCACCTCCTTGCACTTATAGCAGGCATGAGGCTGTCCTGCATAGGAAATCACACCACTGTCCCGTCCCAAATAAAAACTAGTTGTGGAGATGGTGAATTGCCCCATTTTTTTGCCACAAGGTTACCTGGTATCTCCAACCACCAGTCCACAAATATTTCTCATCCAGAATCAGTTCTGGGTACCCATTTACCACACAATGCTGGTTCATCCAATAAGTAATGTCTGCCACATTAATCCCCTCATTGCGGAAGATTACAGTCACTCTTTTAAAAAGTGGTTTTGTCAGGGGTATCACCAAAAAGGTTTACATTTGTAGACCAAACATTTTGTCTAGGCTCTATGTTCTGTTGCCTTTTCCCTAGTTCTACAGGAACTGAACTGCGGTCCACAATACAGTATTCTTTAGCTGTTGATACTGCTTCCAACAGCATTCCAGGCCTGCTGGAAGTTTAAAACTGATGTCAAAGATGGAGTCTCCTGGCATATGAATCAGGGCGTATACTTCAGAGCGTAATACTTAATGCTGTTTTCTAAAAGTGCATGCCCCACAAAAAGCCTGTCTGGGACATCATTCATGTCTTCTGTGAATTTCAGGTGAACCACGTTCTGCCTGGCTGCAGGTTCTGTATTTAAATGTACATTGTCAGGAAATAAGCATTCCTGGACATTTGCAGACCAGTCATTTTGTCTAGACTCTGTGTTCTGTTGCCTTCTCCCTAGTGCTATATGGACTGAACTGTGGTCTGCAACTGTCTCCTCTGCCCTCTCAAAGGCAGGAGGGTGCCACGAGTCGATGTGTCACAGAGGAAGGGGTGGGATGCACTCCAGGCCTTGTACCCCATCCACCCGGAATCCCTCTTCTATTTCTTTAATACAGTCAAGTAGGCCTGTGTTTTCATCTGGGCTATCCATCTATGTGGTTTCCATAGGACTGCCCTGGCAGGGGTAAGTACAGAGGAGTCATGGGAGCTACAGGTCCCATCGCCTGGAACGGGTCAGTATCCTTGATATCATCTAAAGGCTTGCATCCCAAATTTTGGGCAGATTTGCATCCCAACCCTTGCCATCCAAACTATGAACCCACCCTGCTTTCTGCAGTGAGTCAACCAGCCAGTCTGGGCTGCCTGAAGAAAGACCAGTGACTGAGGCAAACATCCACACTAGTTTGCTCTGTGGGATGGGCCACCCCCTCCTTGTGGGTCACATGCCCATTCTTTCCTTTACCCAAAGACTCCTTGTTTGCAGCTTTTTTTACAATATCCCCAGGGCTGTACCAATAGTGAAATGTATGCTTTTTTTCTCTAGGGTAGGCACATCCTCCTATCTCATAATCACTTCTGATAAGTCTGGCTGATTAACATGTGCCTCTGCACTGGGTTGCTGCCTGCTAATATTCATTGTTAGTTCCTGTTTGTTTGACTCCCAGCTCCCATCCAAGACATTAGCAGTAATCATCCCCTGTACCTGCTCTCTTGGAGAGCTTTTCTGGTGATCCTCGATCGCATCCACTGCTCCTCCATTTCCGTTCAGCTCCATTACAATAAGGCATGGTAATCCTGCCTGTGGGACCAAACACCTGCTTTCAAAACACTCCCCTGTTGCCGGAGAGCTCGCACCAACTGGTTTCTCTTTTCCAAAAAGCACCATTCTTCCTCCTGAATCAGTCGATGCAGTTTCTCAGCCCCAGGAGTGGCCTGGCAAGCTGCTGATGTTACCATTTCACCATCCAATTTAGGAACAAGACTCCTGTCCAGTAAGGATTCCTCTGCTAGTTCAAAAGAATCTTCTGCAGCATAATCCATCTGAAGGTCGGCCTCAGGTATAGAAGAGACTGAGGAGGAGACCCGCTCACCGGCCCCACAGACGTCCATGCTCACTCCACCAAGGGAAGACTGGCCATCTCAGCTCCAATCTCAGCGTCCCCTACCGACAAGTAGGGGAATTTCCCCAGTGCTCTGGCCAAATTCCCCCCCATTCACTAAAATACCACCCACAGCTTAATCTGGTCAGTTGTCATTCATCTGTATCCCTCCTCCACCCCCCGGTCGTGCCTGAAAATAGATAAGAAACTGCATAGTGCACTTACCTGGTCAACAAAAACTAAATAAATAAATTATGTAGCCTTACTCCCTCCCTTTGATTTTCTTCCCTGCATGTTCTTGACTTCAGATTGTGTCCTATTTTATTTTGGTTTCTCTTCTCAGTTTAGTTTTGGTTTCCTTGATTACTGGCTTGATTTTGTGGCTGGATATTCATTTTCTTCTTTTGGGTCCCCCTTTTTTCTCCTCCCTATTGTTCAAGGCACCCAGATTCAGCTGGTAACCTTGTCCAGCAGGCTCCTGGACACATGTCTCACAGACCAGAGTACTGCTGGGGTGCTTGAGCATCCACTTTGGTATGTGCCAGGCCAGTTCCCTGCTCTTTATGGGGAGTGAACTGTGCACCTGGAATGTGGCCACTCTTCTCTTCATGGTTACCTCTAAGTAGCTTTCTGGGTTGGTTTTTCCCTCTTTGGGTTGGTCTTTTTATATAGTTACCCTGTTCACAGTTGTTGTTACTCATTTTTACTTTTCTAGCCTGGAGACATTGCACTTGGTTTTCTTGCCTTTTGACTCCTCTATAATTTGGTTTCTCCTAAGATATGCCAGACCATCTCTACTCTTGTTCTTGTTTTTCTTTTCTTATGGTTGGGAACTTGATGTCTTATGGGGTGGGATAATACTGAGGGCCTTCGATGTTGCATGAGTACACACATACAGATTGTTTGTGTAGTGTTTACATTTTTTTGTTGGTTATTAGATTGCTTGATGGCACCACTTAATTTGCTTAGCTCTTCTCATAAGATTATTAGCAGGAATGGAAAGGGAGCTCAAACTCTGGAAAAAGGCATATGATTCTCAGGCACCTGAAAGCTCTTGGGGCTAAAATAATATTTCTTCAAGAAACCAATACCAGGTACCTAGATTCTGTGTTGTGGAGGCGGACATGGGTGGGCCAAGCCTAAGTGGCAGGAATGAGTAAATGCAGTGCTGAGGTTGCCATTCTTTTTGCCAGATCTGTAGATTTTCAGCTTATTAGAGATTACTCAGACCCAGAGGGCAGATACAGTATTTAAGCAATAATGCACACCAGGGTGTGGGTTGTGCTGGGATAACCTCATGCCTGGGGTGGTTGGGCATGAGGCCCACCCAGGTGTGACCAACGCCTCAGAAGTGAACGCCATCCCAGCACGAACCACACTGTTACATTATTTGCTATTACAAAATGGCTGTTTTGTAAAAGAAAATTAATTGAAAGGTACAACTACTGTTTCATAGGTATTTTTAGCATTCTGTTCGATGAGTAGGTGCATGTTTATGAAAAGTCTGTTGTTACTACTGTTGGCCAGTATGTGGACTGTAGTTATCTCCTGTTTCCTCTGTCATCATTTCAACCACCCTCTGTAGGCTGGTTGCTGTTTATGTTTTGTGTATCACAGTACATGGTGCCTCCCCCAACTCCCAGTGTCTGCTAATGTTTGTACCCTGTGGCAATAGTGCATCTGTTTCTTCTCAGTTGAGGAAGTGTTATTTGGACTGTGCACACTCTTTCAATAGCTGAAGAATTAACCAGGAGACTGAGAAGCCTATCGGCTTGTTGCCTTCATTTCACCTTTATTTGGCAGTTTACTTCATTTTTACAGGATTTTTTTGCATTTGGTTTTAGTGTGGCCATTTTGGAGCAGTGATTGAGTCAGTGAACCACACTTCTGGTGCAATAGGGACTTCATCTGGTATCCCTGGCTACTGTAGCATCAGCTGGCATCCCTGACTACCATAGCAGCTAAAGAATAAGTGGTGTCAGGAGCCAAAGCTGAGGTGAAAACTTTTTTCTTCAGCAGACTATCCAACAGTGTTGACAGACACAATAAATTAGTTTTCATGGTACTTTTTTGCCACCTACTGAGTGGCATCAGTGAACTGCACGACTGGCAGTTACAGTGAGCATGGTTCACTGAAGCTGCTAATTTAATAGAAAAAAGAAATTGGCATCAAAATTTAATTTAGGTCGTGTCCAAAACTGTTGTGTGTTTTTTTTTTCTTTTGGTGACATTTACTTATTTATAGAAGGATTGTTGTTTGTGGTAGTGGTGACTATTGACATTGGTGGAGGGGGGGTCTGAAGTCTTTTGCCGCACTAAGTTGGCTTTGTCATAACTTCTGGAAGGGAGGCATGATTCTGAAGTTTGTCATGTGGTCATGTGTTCTCAGATTGATACAGTGAGGTTATGCTCAGATAACCTCACTGTCTCTGGACACACTGACCAGGAGGAGCCCTGGAAATATTCTTGCTATTGTATAATTAATTTCAGATGGCACTTTTATGGATCCCGTGTTATACTGGCTCTATTTATGTTCCCAATGCCGATGACCCCTTTACACTACTTTATTGACCATTCTGAGTTTTCTGGCTGAGAATTCATTTATTTTAGGAGGCAATTAGAATTTGGTTCAGAACCCTAACTTGGATAGATCTTCTCCATGACATCTAGGCCTCTTACTAGATCAGAGGGCTCTTTCAGTGCTTATAACTGCCCTGGGGTTGTTGACCACTGGAGGGTGATTAACCCTACTGGAAAGCAATACAGCTTTTGTTCTCCTATCCAGTCTTCCTCTTCTCATTTAGATTATGTCCTTGTCTCTCATTCCATTCTTACTGACATTTCCCTCTGTGATATTGAGACTCAGGTTATTTCTGAACATGCCCCAGTTACATTGTTGTTGGTGCTCTCCCTCTTCAATAAACAGGGATAAGGTCTGGTAAGTTAATAATCATTTACTGAAAGACCCCAATTTTCTGAAACATGTGAGGGGTTATACTGGTCTGTTTTTTTAGTATAATTGTAGGTTCTGTGGAGGATTCAATTGGTCTGTGTATGAAAAAAGGAAAATCAGCAGGCTAGTAGTGAGCTCCTTGTGGACGTTGGGTGTTGAGAAAGAACCATCTCCACTTTCTACTCGGAGAAGGACTGGCATGCATAGGTAGTAGACAGAGAGAATTATGACGTACTTCTGCATGACGAGGCAGAATGGGCTCTTTTTAAAGTTAGAATGTGTTATTTTGACCATGGGGATAAAGTGGGGAGACTATTAGCACTTTGCCTAAAACAGCAAACCTCAGGATGAACAATTCCAGGAATTTGGCATACTCCAGATTCTCCCAGTCTGACCAATCCCTGAGATATAGCTGGTTACTTTGCTCATTATTACTTGGAGCTTTATGCAGAGGAGTCTCCCCCTCCCCCTGCAACTAGTCTTTCTTTTTTGCAGAATGCCTCCCTCTCTTAACGTCATGAGGAGCAAAAATAACTGCTTAAGTAACCATTCTCTGTGGAGGAGGTGGAATGTGCTATTCAGGCTTTTCCTCGGGATAAGGCCTAGGGACCTGATGGGCTTTCAACTAACTTTTATAAAGCCCTTGCAAGTTATTTGGTTCTACTTCTAACTACCTTTTATAATGATGTTTATACTAAGTACTACATGCATCCGTCCTTTCAGGAGGCACTCATTGCCCTTTTGACTAAGACCGGCAACAACCTGGTACTGGTACAAAACTATAGACCTATTTATTAAATACTGATATTACGGTACTTGCTAAAAATTCTAGCCCAGTGGCTGTTAAGGGTCTGCTATGACCTGATCAGTCCTGGACAGGGTTCATGCTGCACCATCAGCCCTGTAACAACCTGCATAAGTTGGCCCACCTTTTTCTGCGTTTTGTAACTCCACACCCCTACAGTAATGGTATCTCTCTTTATAGAAAAAACTTTTGACAGGGTCTCTTGGGGGTATTTATTCAAAGCCCTGGTGCAGTATGGGTTCCTCTTGGAATTTATAACATGGGTAAAGCTTTTATATTTCCAACCCTCAGCTCGAATTTATTGTAATGGTTTTCATTCGTCCCTTTTCCCTCTAAGGAAGGGTACTCATCTGGGTTGGCCGTTATCCCCCTTGTTATCTAATTTGGTTTTAGAGCCCCTCACCCACACCATAAAGGGACATCCCCTCAATCACAGGATCCAAGTGGCTGGTCACTCCTATGCCATTTCAACATATACAGATGACATACTACTACCAGATATAACTCGCTTCACATCCCCTTCACGCAGTCTTCAAGGTTTTAAGGGCTTTTGGTTCTATTTCAGGATATAAATAAAACCTTGATAAAACTGCTTTAAGCCCTTAAACTCTTGTACTTTTAAAGTCGAGGTTATGCGATAGGGCTGCTCTTGGGTATCAGATGGGTAAGACTACTTAGGACTTATGTATGCAGAACTGCACATGCTATGATTAAATTTAATTTTTCTGCTCTGTTGTGCATTTTGAACCAAGATTTGGGAGAACGCTCAAACTCCCATTAACATTATGGTCGTGTATCAGCGTAGTAAACATTAGTAATCTCCCTTGTTTCATCTATCCCCTTAGCATGATGGGAGTTTTCCTACTAAAGAAGTGGTTTGGTTCTTTGCATACTCTGAGTTCTAACTTTTTGTGGGTGGGTAAAAGACCATGGAGCAAGTATGCTAAACTTGTGCCTGGTAAGGAATCGGGGGACTACGTTTACCCAATTTCTTCCTTTACTACCTTGCTAGCCATGCGTTTCAGTTTTTATGGTGGGCTCACTTCTCTGAACTAGTGTCACAAGCCAGCCAACTCCCAGCTTAACAAGTTATTGAGATGGCCCAAATTGCATTATTTGGATCTTGGCTCCTTTTTATTTATTTATTTATTTAAGCGTTTCACCAGGAAGACATACTGAGCAGGCTACTGTTCGATTCCAGATGTGTTCTGGGGGAGGGGAGGTACAAGCATAGTTGAAGAAACAAGTGTAATATGTTACATAATACATAGAGTAAGTACCTAGGGGGACAGACGAAGCACCTTGGGTACCTGAGACAAAGATAAAATGGCATGAGAGGATACCTGAGACTGTCTCATGCAGGCACTGTTTTGAGTACACGCATCAAAATATTAGGATAGGCAACAAACATTACATATGCAATAGGAAGGGTGACCAGGCTACCTCAGTGTGGACTGTTATTTAAGCTTGGGCACAAAAACAGGTAGGGGAGTAGTGAGCTAGGAGCATGAAGTTGAGGTGTGGGGGGAGAAGAGAAGTGACAAATGTTTGTGGGGAGAGAGTTCCATAACTTAGGCAACCAGTAGCTAAAGGCTGCTTGGCCCACGGTAGTGGATCTAAGTGGGATAAATAAGATCCATGGGTCGTTGCTTCTGAGTGAATATGCTTGTGTGCTTGTGTCAGCTAGGGTGGAGATGATGTGGGGGGGGAGTGACTGGGACCAGTATTTGACTGAGATTTTGTCTCAGTGGGCCTGCCTGCAGTTATCTAGAGATGTAAGGTTCATTGGTTGGTGGAGAGCATAGTGATGGGTGGAGTGATGGCAGTTCAGGACAAAGCGGCAGAAGGAGTGGTAGATGGGATCCAGTCTGGCTAGGGTGGACTTGGTCCCCGCACAGTAGACAATGTCTCCGTAATCGAAGACAGGGAGGATAATTTTTTGTACAATGGCCCTGTGAGCAGAGACTGGGATATTATCACAGTTCAGGTAAAGTGCAACTAGCCTGGGGTGTAATTTCTTTAGTATAGAATCAACATGGAATTTTATGCAATCTACCTTGACAGCTCCCTGTTCTCTAAGGGATACCCCTATTGACACATCAGTTAAGGTCAGTCATCACCCAGAATTAGTTACAAGTACCTACAGGAAAGCGAAAAGAAATACATAGAGTTCAAATTACAAACAATCAACATTAGACAAACTACAGTTCGAACAATTTGTTAGAAACATACATTCACAATATCTAGCAACATCTTTAAGTGCAGAGGAACAGATTCATTAGTCTGTTCTTTTAGGTACCAGCACAGAGCTTCAAAATGATAGGCCTATACCATCCTAAGGTTACAGCCTTTCTTCCAGGGACTGAGTTGGGCTCCCTTTCATTGTTTGTGCAGAATGGTAGATTTTTGCAGTTTGATGCCTTTAAAGCCTATTTTGCCATATGTTGTAAAGCAGTTTTCACCTATGCAGTTGCACCATGTCATTTACAAGGTACTAGGTCCTTTCTCTTGGTCTTCTCGGACTACAGAAATACGGGATGAACTCCATTGTGATGCTATTTAGACTCATGCTATTTCTCATCTTTACAAGAGGCCCCAACTTCATGCAACAATAAAATAGGATCTTGGACTCTCCTATTGGGCCTCTATATTTGGGAACTGGACAACCAGACCTCTAGGCTAGTGGTGTGGCAAAATCTGCATCATTTTGTGAAATTTGATAGCCTTAAGTCATCTCAATATAAGCTACTTTATAACATGTACTATACCACGAATAGATTAGCTAATTTGACTGATTAATGGTGCTATTTGTAATAAGTGTAAGGTGGGTAGCGGAACCCTCAAGCACATTTTTGGAGATTGTGAAAAGCTTCAGTGCTTTTGGCAAGATATACAAGCTCATTTGGATCCACTGTTAGGCCTCCAGCAAGCTTTCTCCCCTCTACTCTGTTTAACAGGACTGGGGTTGGAGCATCTTGTGGGGAGCAGCACTTTCATATGACACTGATTACTACAATGCCTAAATTAATTATTGCGCAGCATTGGTTTGATGACTACCCCCTACTAATAAGAAATGATTGGTGGCAATGTTTGATGCTTTGAGTGTGGAACACATGATGTCCAGTATTCAGAATTTGGAGAAGACATATTGTGCTTATTGGCAAACTCTCCATACTCTTTTATTGACTTGCTCACCACCCCGCTTACTCTAAGTTTTTACTATGTTTTTTTTAATTGGGTCTGGCTTATCTTATTGTGCTCCTAATAGTTTTCTTATCAAACCTACCTCTTTCTCTTCCCTTCTTCCTCTCTCTGTCCTTGTCGTCTTGTCTCTCCTGGTTTAGGTTAGTTTTTTCTTCAGTTTTCTTATTGTTAATGTGTTTCTTGTTTATTATGTATTAAGCTTTGATTGTTAGATGTTAATATTTGTATGGGTACTACTTCGTTACCTATATTTAAGGTTTGATTAATATTTTACTCTACAAATTCTGTTGGTGGCACACGGTGCTGTGTATTTCAAATATTGTAGGATGTACAAATATTGTCATGCATAATTTTATATTGTATCTTCTACTTTTTCAGGTAACCAAGTTTTGATTATTCTTGTTGAGCACTGGCTAGCTTCGTTTGTATTGGCTATTACTGTTGTTGGTGCTAGTCCTTTTTTTTCAATCTTGTTAATAAAGTATATTTTGTTAAAAAAATAAATGTCACAGTATCCAACTCAGTTGGGATTACAGAAATCTACTTACATCACGTGGCTAATACTATACAAATCTTTAGACAAGTGGATTAGGCAAACTGGGAGACTGAATTTCAGTTTTTATCAGTGAAAGAAACATGGAAAAATATCAGATTGTATATTTTAAATATATTTGATCAGAACATCAAAAATATAAATCAGTATAACAAAACTGGCCTAAAACCCAAATGGTACAGCAGTTGTGTCTAAAGCTAATAAAATATTATTGGTACTCAAAAACACATAGAAAATAGAGTACCTTGGGCCCAATATTCAAATAGCACAATGTGGAGTGCAAAACATTGCACTGTGCTTTGAGATTGCCTGGGAGGATGCTGTATTCAGTCGAATAGCTCACCAGTGCTATTCGACCAAATATAGGGCCATTTCAGGTTGGCACAATGCTAAGTCAAAGAGTGCTGCCCTGACATGGATCCCAAAGTACACCACCAGAATGCTATATGCAATATTCAAAGGGACCCATGCAAATGAGCTCATTAGGCATGCAAAGCATTAAAGGGCCATTTACATGCCCATTATAGGCACATTTGTACATGTAGTGAGGTAGGATAGCATGGCGCTGCCCCCCCAATTGCCAGGTCCCAGATTGTGTAGATATCCCTGGTGCCCAGTGACCCCCCCCCTCCAATTGCCAGACTATATTATAAAATATAACCTTGATGGTGCCTAGTGGACCCCCCCCTCTGGTCGGCAGCCCATATCATAAAACATAACCCCTCCGGTGCTTAGTGGCATACATGTAATAATGCAAATCTGGGTGGGAGGGAGGTTTGGCCATAGTTAGAAGGGAGATTGGGCTTTTAGGAGGAGATAGCATAGTGCACTGGTTTTAGCAGAACTGAGTGATTTATGAGTATTAGTGTTCATGTGACGAGCAGCATCATTCTTACCCCCAGTTAAAACACTGAAGTGTGAGTTGCAAAGGCTACAGAAGGCAAACGTGTCTCCTCTCTCGCTTTTCGGAAGTCAGCTGAATTCTCCAGACCAGCTCCTGTTAAACTTGCAGCTGTATTTCTTTTTCTTTGATGTTGCTGCATTCTTGGTGGAATACTGCTGCTTTGACATGCTGCTGTAGAGACAGAGTGAAACACAAACCAGAACAAGTAATAAAATCTACCTCAGATGCAGTCTCCTTTATACTCGCTGCCCTAGCAAGGTAATTTACAACTAATAAGGTGATAATTGCATTCAGGCTCTGCTGCTAGCACTGGTGATTAAGTAAATCTGTTTAACAATACACACTGGCAAGTACTTAATCGCTGGAGCGATTAGCTTGCTGAGAGAACCTCAGTGCAGAAGCTGCAAGGGAAGTTTGTGACTCTTGGCAAGTCGGGAGAATGTGATTCCTGTGTGGGGGGAGGGGGGTGGGAGAACAGTAAAAACGGGACTCTCATGTCCAAATCAGGAGACATTGCATGTATTACTCTGTAATTAAAGGTGGAAGAATGTCAAGGCCCATCAAGACAACCTTCCCTGTACTGGCAGTGTATATTCATCTTCCATTATCAAGTAAGTACATTTCTAAACTGTTCAAATATATGTAGTGGACCCCCCTCTGGTCACCAACCCATATTACAAAACAACCTCCCTGGTGCTATCGGGCCCCAAAAGGTTTTTCTCCCACTCTGTAGAGGATATCTCCATCCCCATCTTATTTATGCAAGTTAGATATGGCACCTTACACAAATTATTGTAGTAATAAAATTGAATATATTCAACAAAGAGATACCAGATGTATCAAAGGTCCAAAAGGACCTCTGTTACTCTAATAGATTTAACTCCTGAAGCTCATGCCCCTATATACAGTAGTAGAAAGGTAAGAGGTGACTTCTTGCTATTGTTTGATGTACTACAGGATCCACATCTGATGACCGAGATGCATTTTGTAATTAACAAGATAATATAGCAACCAGAGGCCTTCCACTTCTACTACAGGGGCTGATGTTCAAAACCACCAACAGAAAGATGTTCTTTATGCAAAGAGTGGTAGAACCATGGAATAAGATACCTTATTATGTCATATTCAGCAAAACAAAAGCAAAATAGAATAAAAAACTGGATGACCACCTAATGAGTAAAACTGGAAAGTCTGTCTTGTAATAAATACAGAGCTACCTATAGACCTATGTAACCCCCCTGCAAATGGGGGTTCCCAAAAGACTTCCAGGAGCTTGCTTGAATGCTCCAAGCCTGAATGGTGTTTGGCATTTAAGCCATTTATCAGTGAGTGTTTTTAGAGCCTCTGGTACTGTCTCTTTAAGAGCTGTCTGCTTGCAGACATAATTAGTTTGTATGGGGGGACTGTGTGCTTCTCTGAGTACCACTGAGCTGCTGCCAATTCACTTCATTTTTGCAGTCACTAGGAGTGCAAAGGGAACCTATCTGAAAGATGTAACTGTTTGCCAGAAATTATTTAGAGTAATAATGAAATTACAGTTTGTCTAACCTGCTTTCTTTGCAGTCAGAACTGTGTCTGCTAGTTCCCCATTCTAGTTTTGAACTGCTGAACTGGACCAATCAGTGTGGGGTAAGCTAGCTCTAAAATGATGCCTTGGACGAATCAGAACTTGGACTCATAATCTGAGCCAGCCACAAGAGGATTGTATGGGCAGTGACTCTGGGAGATGTAGTTTAGACTTCAGTGCCTTTTGGACCAACAGCAGCAGTCTATTGTGAGTGACAGCCAATCCAGTCAAGAACTGGGAGGAACTCAAAGGAAGTGCCGTTTCGTCAGTTGGAGTTCAGTTGAGCTTTGGCAGTGAAGAAGGAAGGAGCCCTGTGCTTTTCAGTGTGCAGTTTTAGTCAAAAACGTGTAAGGCCCAGAGTTCCGGTCTGCAGCTTGTGTAACAGCTTGTTAGGACTGAATCCGTCCTGTGAAAAGAATCAAAGGATCTCTGAAGAGTAGAAACCAGGCTCACCCTGTAGAAGACTGGAAGAATTGCTGAAAATTGCACTCGGTCTGTCAGGAACTGAATCTGCTGTGTGTTCTCCCGGTATTGTGCAGTAATTGCGATCGGGATACAGATGCAGCCTGCCTGGTATAGTACTTTCTTTTATATGGATGTGTGAAGAGGTTTGTGTACCTCAAGTGAGCCCTGCTGACATTGAAGGACCCTATCTTTGAGTACTAATTCAGGGTTGCTCCCTGTTGAATTGCCACATTAAATCCAAATGGAATTACTGTACTGCTGACTGTTTAATTCTCCTTTTCTCTGTGTGAAAGGGCCCCTACCAGCTGCCACGGTTTGGACTAGCCACTAGGGCTTGGGTACCCAGGGACAGTAACTGATAGGGATAGGCCTGTGCACAGAGCCATAGTAGATTATTAGAGTGATAAGCTAATTAACCTGATTTCCCCTGTCCTTGTTATATCCCCCAAATAAATCAGAGCTGCTTGTTTCAGCAAAGTTATACTGCCTGAGGTATTTGTCTATGTTAAAGTACTGTACTGTGATTGTTGCACTGTATCTCATTTCACAGGAGGTCCCAGTGCCGAACCAGACCTGGGGGTAAGTGTATACTGTGAAGGTAATTCTGATATATTGTGTGGGCCACTAGTGGGAAGAAAGGGGTTGCAGTGTCCCAGAGGGCTGTGACCAAGTTAGTTTAACTATTGCAAACCCTGACCTCTGGGTGGAGGCACCTGCCATTGGATCCAGGCCCCTCAACCTGTTAGTGGCAAATCAGGCAGGGGTAGTAGCCCCTGGGATAGCGCCATCTAGGGGTTACACCTACTTCCTTCTCAGCTTCTACATTCCTAGTATGAATCCTAGTATGAACAAGCATTTGTCAATGCCGAACGTTCATCATTGGTATTGCTGTTGTACATGCCTCCCATATTTTTCTGTGTGTATTCCTCTTCATTGCTTGAATCACTAGACCACAGTGTATTATATAATTGTGGGAAACACCTCTTTTATTGGAATTCCAGAGGCAAAACTCAAAATGGACTTAGTATGCACTTGAAACTACTGGAAGGACACTCCAATTACTCATTCAATGACAAATCTTGGGAGGGGATACACAATCAAAACAAATTTTGCTGGGTTTCACACTGAAAAACAACATGCTGAGAATAGGCTAAATAATTATTGGGGGGGCTCTCATTCAATTAATTCAGGAGATACAGTAAGCATTCAGTTACAAAAGTACAAAATGGGACATTTCACATTCTGGGGACGTGTCGTGCAGCAATAACAAATCTCAGGGGAAATGTTTTACATTCAGGGGAAATACTTCACAACCAGTATCAATTTTCAGAAACTGCATGTAATGAATGGAGAAGGGGTCACCTGTAGCAACAAATCTCAGAGGGAATATTTCAATAACAAATGTCTGGGATGTTTTAACATTCAATAACAGATCTCTTTTGGTAGGAGGCCCAAAGCAAGCAAGCAGACAAGTAGTCACCAAGCATCCTTTATTTATTAAACTAATGACACATTTACTTTTTGCTGCAAGCACAGAAAAATAAGAGTGGAGTGCAGCTGCTGCTCAGCCGTATTTTTGAACTGGGCTCAGGCTGACCTTCTCCTAGTGCAACTGAACTGTACTGTACACTGAGGGAAGCAGCATCTGGGGTGTGCTACTACTCACTCTTCCTGTGTGGTGGTGTCCCCACCTGCTAAGGCTCCCGCTGGGTTGGATCAGCTATGGCATGGCCAGGGCAGCCACGCACAGCCTGCCACCCTGTCAGTCTCCATGTGCAGTGCACAAACTACCTCCTGGAATGAGCATAGGGTGGGTAGTAGCTGCTGCCATTCCAGAGTGCAGCACAGGCACAGTCTCCAACTCCTGTCCTTCTGCTCAACCTCATTTTGCAGCCTCTATGATTATTGCCACCTTCGGTAGCAGTAACAATGAGCTTGCTCATCTATGGCTGTAAGGTGGCTGTTCCCTGATTTATTATTATAGAACATTTTTGTGCCGTGATGCTTAACCACCTCACAGCAGGATTAAAACTTAACCTGCAAGGATCAGCAGTCACCTGTCTTTGTCTTGCCATGCCGTGTAGTTGCAAATTCCTGGGAAATAAAGAAGCACCATCTAAAACGGCAGCCCTCTTACACTTCATCCTGTACCGTTTGTTTTGACTACTTTGTTTTTCCTTCAATCCTAACTTGTTTTTCTGTTTCTTATGCACAATCCCCATCTCCCTGTCAGTGTTTGTGTGAGTCTGGCTCTTTCTCTGCATCACGTTGCCATGTTCCCTCGGGGAGTGGGGGGAGGGCACTCAGTTTCCTTCATCTCTATGGGCACAGAAAGAGAGTGAGTGACAGAGAGAGAGAGAGAGAGAGAGAGGAGGGTTCAAGACACACAAAGAGAGAGCACTGTTGATTGTGAGACATGCCACATGTGTGGCAGGGGCTTAGCTTAGGCTGCATCTTTTTTAAACAGTTTAAAATAAACCCATGCTTAATTTGCAAAATATTTTAAATCAGCCCAGATTGGACTGTGCAGGAGAACTGGTTGTTGGGGGAGGGACTAGTGGGGTGGTGACAGGGGGTTATGTCAGACAGGCTGATCGGGACATTGAACAGCTAATTGCTGGGTGGTGCCCTGCAGATGAAAGGAAAAAGCCACCATATGAATGGTGCAGCTTTTCTTTCGTGACATTGTTTCAGGCAAAACACCATCACGATCAGCCTGACTGATGATTTGTATGACACTGACGAACCGCTTGCAGACCACTCTGCATTGGAAACACAGTGTCAAACCCTTCAAAAGACATTTTCATAGCAAGAAGTTTGCTGTGCATGAGTGCATGGTGAACTTAAAAAGTGAAACAAACTGAATATTCTGCCATTTGTTTTGCTGATTATTAAAAAATGTAAATTTTTTTTTTATTTATTTTTAGTCTTTGTTAACCAGATAAGGCCCACTAGGCAAAAGTGCCTGTTTTCAGAGGTGACCCATGATATCTATAAATGACCCACTCATTTTGCAAATATTTTTGTTGTTGTTGTGCTCACAATACCACAATGTCATTTTTTTGAAATTATCCGAATTTGGAGAATGTCTTAGAGCAGCAGAGTTCTTGGTCCTGTTGACACACAGCCATTGGACCCAGACCCAGGTTATCCTAAATTATATTTTAAAACCTGTTTCAGTAAGGAACACCTCTAATTATACAAGAAAAGTGCTTGGTAAAACCAGAATCAGGGTTAATTCATATTTGTGTATATATATGAAGCTATTTGCACTGGTAGTTGAGAAACTCTCCTACCCCAGTTCCAAAATTTTCAAATTCCCTCTGCGCTACTCTCAGTTCCAGGAAAAGTGAAAATCTTCACTGGTTACAGCAGTTTTCAAAAGTGGTGACCATTCTAACCTTTCCAATGGCGACCATTCAAACATAGAAACATAGACTTTGAAGGCAGATAAGGACTGCGTGGCCCACCTAGTCTGCCCATTTCCCTACCTAGAGGATAAGCTGCAGATCCTCTTTAACCAACAGCCTATTTCTTCCTACCCCCCACAAAAATTGTCTTATGTCTGTCCCATGTATTCTTGAATTCTCCCACAGTTTTAGACCCCACAACCTCCTCAGGAAGGCTATTCCATGCATCCACCACCCTCTCTGTGAAAAAATACTTCCTCACATTGCCCCTGAGACGTCCCCCCTCTATCTTCAAATTGTGTCCCCTTGTTCTTGCACATCTCTTTTTCTGAAAGATGCTACCCTCTTGGACTTTGTTGATTCCACTGAGGTACTTAAACGTTTCTATCATGTCCCCCTCTCCCTCCTTTCCTCAAGGGTATACATATTAAGCTCCTTTAATCTCTCCTCATATAGCTTCTCTTGCAGACCCTGCACCATTTTAGTTGCCCTCCTCTGAACTGTCTCCATCCTGTCTTTGTCCTTGCAGAGATGGGGTCTCCAGAACTGGATGCAGTACTCCAGATGGGGTCTTACCAACTGCCTGTACAAGGGGATAACAACTTCCTGTTTTCTGCTGGTGATACCTCTCCCTATACATCCCAGTATCCCCCAGCCCTCCCTACCACCTTCTCACATTGCTTGCCAATCTTAAAGTCATCTGATATGATTACCCCCAGGTCCCTTTCCATTTTTGTTGTTGTTACTACCTCCCCACCATTGTATAATCTTCCCCTGGAATTTTGTTTCCCAGGTGCATTACTTAGCACTTCTTTGCATTGAATCCAAGCTGACATACTTCTGACCATTCCTCCAACCTTGCCAAGTCCCTTCTCATCCTTTCCACGCCTCCTTGTGTATCGACCCTGTTGCAGATCTTTGTGTCATCTGCAAAGCGGCATACTTTTCCTTCCAGTCCCTCTACAATGTCACTTATAAAGACATTAAAAAGGACTGGACCCAGTACTGAACCCTGCGGTACCCCACTAGTAACCCCTCTTTCTTCAGAGTGGACTCCATTTACAATTACCTTCTGTGTCCTGTTGTTCAGCCAATGTTTTACCCAGGCTACCACCCTGGGACCCACTCCCAGGCTGGTTAATTTGACTACTAATCTTTTGTGTGGGTCTGTGTCAAATCCTTCCTAATGACAGGCCAATTTCAATACTCTTCCCCCCGTCCAAAGCCCTTGACAGCATACTATCCAATTAACTTGTTTCATATCTTGAACAATATGAAATACAATGTCCCCAACAGCATGGATTTCAGAAAAGAATGTAGCACCTATAGAGCACTAATAGAGTATTCCAGTTTCGTCCTTGAGCTCTTGACAATGGAGGCATTGCTGGCACCATCTATATCTATATCGACCTGACATTAGCCTTTGTCTTGGTCATAGAAACATAGAAATAGATGGCAAATAATGACCTCTTGGCCCACCTAGTCTGCCCATGTTCCCTACCTACTGCAATATTGGGGACCCCACTTCATCTCAGGCTTACCCTTTCTTTCCCATCGTTAGGGTTCTCTTATACCTCTCTTATGCCTGTTCCATGCATTCTTGAATTCTCTTATCATTGTTGCCCCACCACCTCTGCTGGGTAGCTGTTCCATGCATCCACCACCCTTTCTGTGAAAAAAATACTTCCTCACATTACCCCTGAGTTTGCCCCCCTCCAGTCTCATATTATGTCCACTTTTTCTTGAACATTTTTTTTCTGAAGGACACAACCTTCTTCTAGCTTACTATGCTGTAGAGGTATTTGAACATCTAAGAAAGCAAAAAACAGGGTGTGCACAAGGTCTGGGTGCTCACAAGCAAACATGAGATAAAATACAAAAAAGCTTGGGCACTCACCACCACATATAATGCTGCACATTGTTACATGTTTCAAAAAAGTGCCTAACACCTTTCTGGTCCTGCACTGGACCCTTTCTTCAAGCTAAGTCTTTCACAAAGACTTTGCCTTTGAGAAGGGGCCCAGTGCAGGACCAATAATGTTGCTTAGCACGTTTTTAAACATGTAATAAATGTTTTGAACTATTTATCTTGGTGTGCAGTGTTATATGTGGTGGTGAGTGCCCGAGCTTTTTTGTATTTTATTTTGTATTTGAACATCTCTAGCATATCCCCTCTCTCTCTCTATCCTGTCCTCCAGGGCATACATATTAAGGTCCTCCAGTCTCTACTTACATGACTTTTGGTTTAGACCCTGCACCAATTTTGTTGCCCTCTCTGAACTGCCCTTTACTCTATGTCCTTCCAGAAATGCAGCCTCTAGAATTGGACACAATAGTACTCCAGATGAGGTCTCACCAATGAATTGCAAAGTGGCATCACCACTTCCTTTTTTCTCCTGGTGATCCCTCTCCCTAAACAGTATACTGCAGCATCCCACTGGCTCTCCCCACATCCTTTTCACATTGTTAAATCACCTTTAGACCATCAGATATGACTACCCCCAGGTCCCTTTCCTGTTTGGTGGTCATCAGTACTCCCTCCCATCATGTACTCATCCCCTGGGTTTCTGTGCCCCAAATGCATAATGTTGCACTTGTTTGCATTAAATCTTAGCAGCCACACTCTTGACCATTCTTCAAGCCTGCCCATGTCCCTCCTCATCCTTTCATCCCCCCCCCAAGTTTCAGCTCTGTTGCATATCTTATTGTCATCTGCAAAGAGGCATACCTTTCCTTATGGCCCTTTCATAATGTTACTTATAATGACATTGAAGAAGACTGGCCCCAGGAATGATCCTTGTGGCACCCCACTGGTCACCCTCCTTTCCAAGGATTGAACCCCATACACAGCCACCTTATGTGTTCTATCCCTCAACCAATTTCTGACCCAGTTTATGACTTTGGGACCCATTCCCAGGCTGCTCAGTTTGCTTACCAGCTTCTTATGTTGAACGGTGTTGAAGGCCTTGCTGAAATCCAAGTAGGACAGATCCACCACCTCACCCTAATCTAATTCCCTGGTCACCCAGTCAAATCTGTCAGATTTGTTTAACAAGACCTTCCTGCTGTGAATCCATGCTGTCTTGGATCCTGTGCTCCTCTGGATTCCAGATATACCACAATCCTTTCCTTTAGCAGAGATTCCTTTAATATTGATCTGTCATAAATGCCTTCTCTGCAAACATCATGGTCTAGGCCTGTCACAGGAAAAAATAACCTGGTACCAGAGTTATCTCACTGATCACACTCAGTGCACTGAGGTAGATGACTCCCTGTCAGATGTTAGGAATGCATCCATTGGTGTTCCCCAGTGCTCCATTCTGGACTCCCTACTATTTGGCTTTTTCATAAACAACCTGCCTAATGCAGCTCAGTCTGCAAATGTACTTCTCTTTGCAGAATAAACAGTTATCTGTTCCAAGGACCCTACCCTAACCTTGGCAGATTTACCTTCATCTTCCATGGTTATTTTGAGGCCCTTGGAAAATAGTTCTCCCAAAACAAACTGGTTCTAAATTAAAAAAAAAAACAACCTAAGAGAATGCTGTTCACAATCCCACAATTGAAGAAAAAGGACCCCCACCCCCCCACTTATCGTCTATAATGACCTGGTACATGAACAGGTAGAAACCTTTAAATACTGTACCGTGGCACAATCCTGGACCATACCTTATGTTTTGCTCACCACATTAATAACCTTGTGTCCACAGTAAGCTGAAGATTGGGAGCCTTGTACCATGACTGGGTCAACCTCACTGCAGATGCTAGATGTCTCATACAGGCAAGCTCAGTACTGTCACTATTTGGCTATGGCCTACCTGTCTACCCAACAGTCCGTGACTCAGTTCCAAGCAGAATAAATCTGATATGTAATAGGCTTGTTGCTTTGTTCTTGAGGCTGACAAGTGTACCCACAGCTGTACCATCTACACCCAAACAAATTGGTTAACCCTACATAGCAGAATTAAGTCCCAGACATGTCTGCTAGCCAAGAAGGTACTACTGAGCCTACCCACCCAGCCCTAGCTCACACCTTCTACACATCAGCCAATCTCTACAACACCATGGCTCAGAATTCCCATGAACTGCCTTTCCACTGCACTCTGCCTCTGCTGGGCAAGCATTCATTCATGGTTAGGGCCACTGACTGGTTAAATAAGCTGTCTGATACCTTATTCAACCTACCTAAGTTTGACCAGTTTAAGAGAGCACTACATGTAATCCTGACAGTTCAGTGTAACTTTAACTGCTAACCATCCTAACTAAAGTAATTTGTGTTACAAAATGGCAGGGTAAAATCATGTAATCTGATTGGCTCTTATTTATGTATAGAATATGGTTTACACATGGCTAAAAAAAGTACTGCAAAGAGTCTGGAACCCAGATCAATGGGCATTTGGAACACAGGCATTTCAGTTAGCCCCCTACAGCCAGAACTGATCTTCCACCACAAACATGGCTGCTACCTTTACACTGTAAAAAAAAAAACTCATCTGCACCCTAAAAATAAAATTATTTTAAATAAAAAATAAAACAAATTAATTAACTGTTGTTTCCCTAATTATCACACTCTCCATACATACATAAACAAATTAGAAACAGTAAGTATTGTTTATAGTTTTCATTACAACTGTTTCTTTGCTGACAGTGAAAATTCCCCCTTCTCCCTTTACCTGCTCATCAGGGAACTGTCTTCTTCTTGCCCTGACAGTGAGATAATTGAGTCTCTGGCTGTAATGAAGGCCTTTGTTTTCTGTGTGTACAGAGCGTTAGGAAAGAAACACTCTGCCAGTGGAACTGAGCAGAATTTTGAATCCATTTATTCCATGGTAAATATTTTATGATAAACATTCCATATCTTGAATGTGGGAAAAAACAACAGGAAGAAGCAAGTAGGTAATAATACAATTACATCATCATCAAGGACATCATTTGTAGTGGGTGGAAGGACTATTTTATCATAAATGCACACAAGTAAATCTATAGTTTCTACATATAAACACGCTTTTCCCAACTGTAAAAAGTTTTTAAAAAAAGGAGCCCATTTTATAAGTGCAATAAGGCACTCTGGGATGTGCGTGGAACACATTTAACCACACGGCCAGTGGCTAAAGTCACTCAGCTTTCGGCCTTGTGCCTTATTACGTCCCTGGCAGTGTGGTAAAATGTGTTCCATGCACACCCCATCATGCCTTATTGCTTACGTATACTCTTTGAACTGTGTCAGATTCCATCTCTGAGGCCATGTAACACTACTACACTTGTTCTACACTGATTCTGTCTACCTGCCTTATTGTAGCATTGTATGCAATTGATTCCAGCCTTTTTATTCATATTTCTTTAACTATGATTATTTGACTTCATTCCACTGGAACTCGCTTTTTGTATTTGTTATGTTGCTTTGTAATCTCAGTTATTGACATGAAACCTTTGTAAAAGAGCACTCATGCTTAAAAGGTATTCTCTGAAATTTCACTATATAACTAACTAACTAAATACATACATAAATAAATGCGTTCATTGAAAAGGGAAAATTAATTTTCAGCCATTTTTTGTTGATTATAAAAAAAAAATCTAAAAGGTATCTATAAATGAAACACCATACATTTTGTAGATATTTTTGTACTGAACAACTTTCATACTCACAGTACCATGCTATCATTTTTCATTTTAAAGTTATTCACATTTTAATATGTTTAGAACTGCTATTGAGGCCAAACATTCTAAACCTAAACAAAGAAAGATTTAGTTGCAGGATATGCAATACAAGAGAAGGGAACTGTGTCCTGGAACCACAGGCCCAACCGTATGAGCCTATGGCTCAGTGGTTAAAGTACTGGAATGGTATTCCAGGGGCCTGGATTCGATTCCCAGTAGGGCACATTATTTCTTTCTCACCACAGTTTGTATTGAAAGGTAACACTGCATCATGAAAAGATATACCTGTAGGTAATAATAATGCATGGCAACAATATACATCAAGCCTGTGTTTTCATTGAGGGGTTGAGGTAACAGCATATGGACCTTGAGAGTGCAGCTTGAGAGGTCCATATTGTTATCTCAACTCCAAGATGGAAACACAAGGAGAATTGTGTATGATTGCACATATTTTAATTTATATAGTATATGGTTCCAGTGTTTAGGTACCATAGCTGTGTGAAAATGAATATTTGTTGCATTAGCTGTGTGCAATTCAAAGGTATGCTAGAGAGTGAGCGAACCTGCTGGATGAGAGAGTGCACCAGGCTGACAGTGTGATCTTGTGGTGTTTGTGAGAGGCATCAAGCATTACAAGTGAACAAGCAAGAGTTATTGTTTAAAAACACAAAAGGTTGTTTTGTTTTGTTGTATTTTTATCTGTGGATTACTGCTGGGACAGGAGAAATTAAGAGATGGGAAAGCTAGTGCAGTGATGACTGAGCTGCAGTCAGAGACTGAAAGCACTGAATAAAAATGAAAACAGGCAGGCGACAGTCAGAGCAAGCATGGCACAGGTGCTATTGATTGTAGAACATTGAGAACAACTTTTACAACATGCACAACAATGTTTGCGCAGTCACAGACTTCCATGCTCAATAAGCTCCTAACCATATACATAGAGGATAGCCTATGGTCTACTATCCACAACAAGCATGTGTAGCTATCGAAAGGTTCGCTATGGTGATCGTTTAAACCTCAAGAGTGAAGCTTGAGAGGTTTTGGTCACCATGGCAACCTCAAGATGGCTACTCAGGCTTGTTGTGGGATAGTGAACCATACAGTGTCTTTTGTAGTGTATGGTCCACATCCACAATGAAAATCATCTCTTTTTATTTAAATAGCAGTTTAGTGTCCTTACTTTGTTGTTTGATTTTCACTGCCACTCTCTTCTGGCCCATCACTCAGAGCCATGTCTGTCTCTGTAAGACCAGAGGTCTACATTCCAAGTTGTTGTGCCGCTCTACCTACAGTATGTAGCAAGTGCAGCACAACAAACTAACTAGCAGAGGTAGCTTGTGCAGCACAAGATTGTTCAAGGGATAGATTTGCATCCGCAACAATGTTCTACCACACACTATAATATTATACTTTCGTGTTCGGAAAGTTGTCACTGTTCGTCTGTCCAGTTATCTCACAACATATATCGTAGACATTGCAGTACGGTATAACGATAGCAGTGCAATCCTGGGAAAATCCTTTGCTTATTTCCTTATCTAGGAAAAGGTTTCAAGGGGATGAGTTTGCCGGTAAACATTTTAGATGCATTCCTCTTCAAATGTAATCACTGAAAACCGGCCTCACATGTGAGACACGCCATCAGATATGGAGACACAAGCTCAGAGCACTGTGAAACAAGTGCCTTTGTGCAATTGTAAATTTTGATTTAACACCAATATTATGATTTGACTCTGCTTTAAATCAGAGTTTATAGCAGCTTCTCTGTGTGGGTAGGGGTAGCACCCATTGCTGGTAAGAAAGATGTGGAACGGCAGTTACAGTATGAGAAGGAAAGTTAAAACTGTCACCTTCTGCATGTTTCTACTGGTAATCTAAGAGATGCAACTGTATTTCCATCCAGACATCCTTTTCTGCGCAGAGGAGGCGGGCTACAGATAGGCACAGCACCTGCTAACAAGCACCCTTTGGACAGTCCTTTCTGAGGGCATTCCCTTTTTTCACATACGTTTGGGGGCGACTGGTTGGACTGATCGGAGATTGTCTCAGCATCTATTTCTACCGCAGCATAAAAGGGCGGAACTGCATCTATATCTCCGTAGGATAAAGGTAGCAAGAGGATCACAGCCATTATAATAGGTAGGTAGGCATTAAATAAAATATGATATTTTTGCACGATAGTTAACACGTTTTAACTTTTAGTTTCTTACCAAATGCACTAAACAGTCTCTGTAATAACAGGACAATACTTTTTATGGGGTACGAATTAAAGTGCAGAAGCAATGTGTGACATCCAAAACGTATCGTACCATATTTCTTTTTGTTGTGAGTCGGCTCGTCTGAAATTGCTGATGTATGTGGTAGGAGTAAGGCACACCCGAGGTAACTTACATTCAGCTCTTCTGTGCAGAGAAGTACCCTCCTGGGGGTGACAAACGGCGGACCTGATTCTTTAAATGTGAGTCTAAGGACAGATATTGATTAAGTAAGAAATCCAGGGCACCAACTCGTTTAAAGAGACCGGAACTGGACTTTTATGCCCTCCATTCGGGACCTAAACGAGTTGTAGCCCGGGGGAAAGGTTGGACTCCATCACTTACTTTAATAAAGTATGCATTACAGAAGTACATTTTCAGATACCTTTGTCTAAAACGCACAAGTCCGTTGAGAATTGCAATAATAGTACCTGCCTACCGCATATTTCAATATGTTAGAAAAAATGTGAAGAAGCGCTTATTGAAGTACTGTTAATTAAAAAATAATGGTAGTTATAGGTGGATTTTGCCTTCGGGATAGTTGGAGGCACGTGTACTGTATTTAGTTAGTTCGTACTGTTGGTCCTTTATTTATTGTGTATTACGAGTAGTAGTTTAATGCTGTTTGCATAGCAAACAGCGCACCTCTCAACAAGTGGGTCACCATACCTGTCAACTGTCCCTGATTAGAGGTACGTCCTCATTTTATCACTCAAAATTGATATGTCCTAAATCTGTATCTCATGAAAAAGATGCTGCCCACACAGAGAAGGTGCTAAATATTTAGACTAAAGCATAAATGCATAATATTCTACCCTGATAAGTCAAAACCAAACTTGTGTAAGACAAGGCAACGGGTTCTACAAGGTTTTGAGCTTGTATCTCCATGCTTGAGGGTGTGTTCCTCATTCAGATGGTCAGTGTCCCCTGTTGTCCCTCATTTTGAGTGCTGGTGCCCCTCATTTCAATGACAAAAGGTTAAGTGGTATGTGGGTCACGTTCCGACGGCCAACGCTTCATTTTACTCCTAGAAGCCCCCGAGTCCCACAGTGAGGTGGTGCTGCCACACCTTGGTCGCCATCCAGTATTGTGGAACTAAAATGACATAGTGATCTGTGTCCATCAATGGAAAAAAAAAATGAAGCGGGCAACTTGGGCATAGGGATCCGTGGCCTTATCCTGCTTGGTGCATAGTCCAACATTTGCCTAGCTATTTTCATACATTTTGAGCTAACTGTGTTCCTAAATTTGGGTAATAAGAAGTTTAATGCAATATTACATTGATCATCTCTGTGATTCTCCAGAAACTGTTAATTTGCTGCCTACTTTAGTTGTCAGGCAGTTTGAACTAAAAATACAAGTAATAAAATTCCTATTGGCCTATATTCCAAACTGTAGTCTGCACATCACGATTTGGTAAAATATTTGTGACCCTGACAACCTTCAGTGCTTTTAGGGAGTTAGATTGGAAAAGGTAACTCACGCTTTGATTTGAATGTGGTGGAACTGACATCTCCTGGTGGTGGAACTGGCCTATGTTATTTAGTGGGAAAAGTGACAGAAGTGCAGGGACTCTATTGTAAGGAATGGAGGTCATGGGGACTCCTCCTGCCCATTTACAGCCCTGGCTCCTTATTTTTGAAGCTCCAGTGCCTGCTCCTGCTCTTAATTAATTGGAACCACATGTACCACTCCCCCCACTAATTCACTTACAGTAAGTGAGTCATCTTGATTGTAAGATGTTGGCAACTACAAGGAAACATACCTCTCAACTGTCCCCGATTATGAGGGACACCTCTTATTTTACCCCTAAAAATTGTTCTGTCCTTCATCTGTCCTCATGGAAATGGTGCTGCAGGTACAGATAATGTACTTTAAATTCAGCTTTTAAAAATGAAGTTCATAATATTCTAAGATGTTATCAAAAATGAAGTTTGTACAAGTCAATTTAATGTTTTCCAGAGTGTTCTGAGCCTGTAACTCCATGTTTAAGGAGCTCTGGACTAAAACAAACTCATTGGAGCAGTCTTCATTGATCTAATGAAGTCATTTGACCTAGTCAACCACATGCTGCTTCTAGGACAACTGGGTGGCCTAGGGTTTGACACACTGGCCCTAAAATGGCTTTCTAGTTACCTCTACAACAGGATGCAAATGGTCTGGTGGAACGGTACTAAATCAGATGAGTGCCCAGTGTCAGATGGAGTTCCACAGGGTTCTATATTAGGCTCTCTATTATTCTCCTACTCATCAACAACTCACCTTACACTGTGGTGGAGCAAAGGCCACACTATACGAGGACCACACAGTACTGTACAGAACCGGCAAGGACTCAGAATTACTAAACTCAGAGCTACAACAAGATTTCTCAATGCTAGAAGACTGGTTCCAGGCAAACAGGCTGGTCCTAAGCAGCAAAAAGACCAACGCCATGCTCTTTGGCCCCAAAAAGCTTGGCCCATGCCGGGCTAATCTTCTATTGCTCTCTACCTCAAGTGGAACAGGGATTGAAGTGGTGGACAATATCAAGTAGTTGGGAATGTTCATTGACCAGGAAATCTCTTTCAGAAAACACATAGCCCACCTAACAACAATAGTAAACCAAAAATATGGGCTGCTGTACAGACTAAGCTCCTACCTGACTAAAGAAACCAGGAGTGTGGTCAGCAATGGGACTATCATTCCCATCCTGTTCTATGGTGCAACAATGCTTCAAGGACTGAGGGCAACGGAAATGCATGTCTGATTACACTGTACCACAGAATCCGCTGTTCTGCTGCCGAGGCACAGAGAATGGAGCACCACTGTGATGTACTACAAGCATTAAACTGGCCACCCCTTGAAGTGAGACTCGCCTATCCCTCCCTGTGCTTAGCTTTCAAATTGCAGCAACCCGATGCCCCACCGAGCCTGAGAAATCTACTAGCCCCAAAAGCAAACAGGAGGGAGCTCAGGTCGACTGAAGTCAAACTGCTTGAACCCCCAAGAGCCAGATCAACTATGGGACAATGGTCACTTAGAATAACCCTCCCCAAACTCTGGATCAATCTCCCGAGAGAACTCCAGGACTGCACCTCTCTTAATAGGTATAAGAAATACCTAAGCAGTGGGTCTCATTGTAGGTGCTGCAACCCATACAGGCACCTCTGCTAAAGGGGGATGCCTCACATAAATACAAACTAAAAGGGAGGGAGAAACAGTAAGGAAGGACATAATGTACTGAACTGCACTTATATCTAATATCTACTCATGAATGTGTGTAACAAACAAGGTTGTTCATACATAAACTCACCTATTTCAACTGTAGTAATGTCTATCTCTGTGACACGGTACATGATCAATGTACCATATACTGTAGTACAATCAAAGAAGCATTGGTTTTCTTTCCCTCTAGGTAAATGTAACTAATCCCAGGTCACCTCTGAAAAGGGACTGTCAAAGTCTCAGTGGGCCTACCCAGTTACCAAAATTTAAAATAAAATAAAATAGAAGCATGACAGCAGAAAAGAACTGACAATGCCCACCAGGTCTGCCCATTTGTCCAGCTATCTCTAGGACATGTGCCCCCACCCTCAACACTCCCCTGTGGTTGTCCCATGCCCTTTTGAATCCTCTCTACTGTTTCTTCTCCAATGACTGCCTCCAGGAATCTGTTCCATTTACCCACCACCCTCTCTGTGAAATAGTACTTTCTAATGTTACCACTGAACTGCCCCTCCCCCACCATCTGCAGGCCATGCCCCCTCGTACTCTGATTATCCGTCATCTGGAAGATACTTTCCACTGGCACCCTGTTTATATCCTTAAGGTACCTGAAGGTCTTGATCATGTCCCCTCTCTCCCTCCTCTGTTCCAAGGAGTACATGTTCGGATCTCTCAACCTTTCTTCATAGAATAGGTGGCTCAACCCTTTTACCATCTTTGTTGCTTTCCTCTGAATTTGCTTCAGCCTCCCACATCCTTTTGAGGTATGGCCTCCAGAACTGGACTCCATGTTCCAAATGCGGTCTAACCAGATGGGTGTACAAGGGTACTATGACCTCCCTATTTCTACACGTGACCCCCTTCTGATGCATCCCAGAATTCCACTAACCCTAGCCACTGGTCTCCGTACTGCCTTTCCACCTTCGGTCCCCGATTTAGTGATGCCCAGGTCTCTCTTGTTTCGTTACCCTCCAGATCTCTTGCCCCCATGCAATCCTCTGCCCTCCAGTTCCTGTAGCCAAGATGCATGATTTTACACTTTTCTGTGTTGAATGAAAGCTGCCACCTCTTTGACCATGCCTCAAGCCTCCTCAAATCTCTCTGTATTCTTTCTACCCCTTCATGAGTGTCTACCCTATTGAAGATTTTAATGTCATCTGCAAACAGACACACACACACCCTTCAAGGCCCACCACAATGTCCCCTACAAATATATTGACTAGTAGGGGTCCCAACACTGATCCCTGAGGAACCCCCACTTGTGACCTTGCCCTGTCTGGATGCCACCCCATTTATTATGACCCTCTGCCTCCTGTCCCCCAGCCAGCTTCCCACACATTTAACCACCCTCTGCCTCAGTCCCAGGCCTGACATTTTATACAGCAGTCTCCTATGGGGCACGGAGTCAAAAGCCTTTTTGAAATCCAGACAAACCACATCTACCACCTTCCCCTGATCCAGTTCCTTGGTGACCACGTCAAAAAACTCTTAGCAGATTTGTTTGACAGGATCTTCCCCTTGTAAAACCATGTTGCCTTGTGTCCGTCAGGCCACTTTCCTCCAGGTAGCTGGTGATTTTGCCTTTTATTAGTTTCTCTGTAAGCTTGCCTACCACCGATGTCAAGCTCATGGGCCTGTAATTTCCCACTTCCTCTCTCCCTCCCTCCCCCCTCATGCAGCGGGACCACATTTGCCTGCCTCCAGTCTTCTGGCACCACCCCAGTCTTCAGGGACTTATTGAAGAGTGCAGTCAATGGCAATGCCAATATCTTCTTTGGTTCCCTTAACATGCTTGGGTGCACCCCATCCAGCCCCATTGCCTTGTCCACCTTCATGCAGCCTAGTTCTCTCAATATTTCTCCATGAGGAATGACCTCATATACTTCCCCTCCCTGCCATTGCATTTCCTGCTCTGCTGTCTTCATCTTCTTCCTCCCTAGTGAACACTGAGCAAAATAGTTGTTTAGCAGGTCTGCTTTCTCTCTGTCCCTTATAGCAACTCCCCCTCGTTTGTTTTAACTGGAGTATTCCTGCCAGTCTTCTTCCTTTTCACTGACATACCAAAGAAAGTCTTATCCCCTTTTTGACCTCTCTCTAGCTATGCTTTCCTTCTCTGTTTGTGCCTTTGCCATCCTTACCTCTACCCTGGCTTCTCTCTGGCTCACATGGTATTTTCCCCAGTCCACTTCCACTTGCATTTCCTTGAACTTCCTGTAGGCCTTCCTTTTTGCCTTTACCTTTTTTGCTACCTTCCTAGTGCACCACAGAGGTTTCCTTCTCCTCTTATATTTACTTGCTGTCTTGGCACAGATGTCAGTGGCCTCTACAATAGCTTCTTATATCCTCCCCCACATTACCTCCACCTCTGTCAACTCCCCCCCCAAAGCCCTCTCCACTATTTCTCCCATTTTCCCAAAGTTTGCTCTCTTGAAATCCAGCACCCTCAACCTAGACCTGTGAACCTCTGAAGTGTTCCTTATTCTAAACCTGACCGTGTTGTGGTCACTCGTACCAAGGTGTTTCCCCATCGATACAACTCCTACCCTATCCCCATTTGTCAGGACTAGATCAAGAGTAGCTCCTGCCCTGATTGGCTACCTGACCAGTTGATTTAGGAGGGCCATTTTCAGGGAGTCCAATATTTCCTTGCTGCTGGTTGAAGCAACTAAAAGGGTGTCCCAGTCTACATCTGGTAGGTTCAGGTCCCCCATCAGCACCACTTCCCCCTTGCTGCCATTCTCACAAACTCATCAGCTATGCTTCTATCCACTGATTCCTGCTGTGCCAGGGGCCTGTAAATCACCCCCTATGCACTGCCTCCCCCTTCCTCACTGCCAAATAGACCCAGAGTCTTTCACCCACTCCCCACATACCCTGCAATTCTGATGCCCTGATACTCTCCTTTACGTAGAGTGCAACCCTCCCCCTCTCTTTTCCACCCTGTCCCTCCTGAACAATTTGTACCCCGGTATCTCCATTTCCCATCCTGCTCCTGGTGGCACCATGTTTCTGTTACCCCCACAATGTCAATGCCCTCCTCAACCACTTTTGCTGTTAGATCTGGGATCTTCCTACCACCTGTACCTTGCTCATACCTTTAAGATACCTGAAAGTTTCTATTATATCTACTGTTTCCTCCTCTCTCCCAATGTACACAAATTGGGGCCTTTCAGCCTTTCCCCATATGTCTTCTGCTGCAATCGCTGCACCATCTTTGTTGCCCTCCTCTGAACCGTCTCCACCCTGTCTATGTCATTACAAAGATGTGGCCTCTGGAACTGTACACCGTATTCCAGATGTGGCTTCACCAGTGTTTTGCACAGTGGCATCGCCACCACCTCTCTTCTCCTACTAGTGATACCCCTACCTATGCACTCCAGTATGCCACTGGCCCTCCCTACTGCCGTTGTACATTGCTTGATCCTTTAGATCCTCTTAGACAATAATCCCCACATCCCTTTCCTTCCTGGTGACTGCCAGCAATTCCACCCCCCCAACATGTAGCTTTCTGCAAGATTTCTGTGCCCTAGATGCATGATTTTACACTTCTTTGCATTGAATTTAAGTTGCCACCTTTCTGACCATTCTTTCAGACACTCCAGGTGCCTCCTCATCCTGTGCACTGCATCCGGAGTGTCCACCCTGTTGCAGATCTTGGTGTCATTTGCAAACAGGCACACCTTCCCTTCCAGCCCTTCCACAATGTTATTGATGAAGACATTAAAAAGGAATGGCCCCAGGACTGACCCCTGGGGTACCCTGCTGGTCACCTCATTTTTACCGGACTGGGCTCCTTTAACCACCACCATCTGCTTTCTGTCCTTCAACCAGTTGTTAACCCAGTTCACCACCTTATGGTCCACACCCAGACTTCCCAACTTATTTACCAATCTCCTATGTGGAACGGTGTAGAATGATTTGCTGAAATTGATGTAATGCCACATCTACTGCACCCCCTCCTTGTTCACCTCCTTTGTCACCAAGTCAAAAAATCTGTCAGATTAGTTTGACATGACCATCCTACCATGAATCCATGCTACCTTGGATCCTGTGCTCTGATGGATTCCAAGTGTTCCACCATCCTTTCTTTGAGAAGTGTTTCCATAATCTTTTCCACTACCGATGTTAGGCTGACTGGCCTATAGTTACCTGCCACCTCTCTGCTTCCACTTTTATGAAGAGAGATGACATGTGCCCTCCTCTAGTCCTCTGGAACCACTCCTGTTCTCAGAGACTTACTGAACAGGTGCCAGTTGTGCTGCTAACTCCTCCCTTAGCTCCCTTAATATACTGAGATGTATTCCACCAGGGCCCTTTGCTTTGTCCACATTCAGTTTTGTAGGAAGAGGAGTGGTGGTGAAAAGTAGTGAGGAGAGGTAGGAGGGAAGAGGGACAGACCAGTATTTGGCAGTAAAGATGGAACAGTTGGACTGGCGATGTGAACGCAGTGGGGGGATGGAAAGAGAGGAATAGATGGAGCAGTGGTAAGTACCAAGAGGAGAGTTGGTAGCAAAAAGAAGGCATTACAAAGGGTGTCCAGTCTGGAAAGGGAATAGGAGGAAGCAATGCTGCAGACCATGTCCACATAGTCAGAAACCAGGAGAACCACTTTGGTTACCAGCTCCTGGTGGACCTAGAGGAGATGCAATCCTTGTTGCAGTACAAGCTTCCAGTATGGGATGAAGTTTGGCCTGGATAGTGTCAATGGGCAGAAAAGTCAAACTTGCTATCTAACCACACACTAAGGTACTAGAAGGCAGGGACTGCCTCCAAGAGGGTGTCATCCAAGGTGGAGAAGACACTTTAGCTGCAGTGTTGCTTATGAACATATATTGAAAATGTCTGGTCCCAGCACTGAGCCTTGATGTACCCTGCTGGTCACACTCCCTTAATTAGAATGACTGCCATTTGCCACCAACCTCCGTCACTTACAGTATCTAATAACCAGTACCTCACCCTGTTTACCACTTTGGGTCCCACCCCAAAGCTGCACAGTTTCTTATAAGCCTCCTGTGTGGTATGGTTTTTAGTTTAGTTTAGTTTATTGGTCTAGGAATTAATACCTTTGAGCCAGGGCTCTTTTACAAGGTTCCGTCACATAGAACATCAAACAAACAAAAACATTACATGTATTGACAGAAAGGAAAACGTACATAAGAAAGTTATTTACCAGTTTCAAGGCAGTAATAATTCAAACAAACTACTTTTCAAGGAGAGAGAGATAATTGGAGGCATTCAGGGAAGAGCAGAGTAGGGAAAGTAGAGGGCAGTAGAGGAGAGAATGGAGGAAAGAGGAAAATAGAAGAGAGAGATTAGGAGGCAGACAGGAGTAAAGTGGTATTAACGGGTTCTATAGCCAAAGATGATAGGCCATGATTTAGGATGGTCATTGTGGAGAATAAGTTTTTAATCAAAGCAGTCACTGGTGCTGCTGGCAGAGAGGTGGGCATAGAGCATGGATTTGAAAGCTCCAAGAGATGTGGAGGATAGAGTAGGTAGGCTTAGAGCATTGTACCAGGTTGGGGCACTGTGCGTGAATGCTCTTTGTCCCTGAGCAGTCCGGCATCTGGGGACCAGAAAAGGTTGGTGTCTAGATCTTCTGGTGGGACGTTGCACATTATTCAGACAGAGTAGGTTTTGATACGCAGTGAGTCAGCCCCAGGATTGATTTTTTTGCCATTGTGCAGGTGAGATACACAAGGCGATTGGATAGTTGCAACCAGCCAGTTTCATAGTAGAGCTCACATGTGTGGGTCAGTCTCTGTGCCCCGTTAGGAGCTGGCATGCCTTATTTAGAGCGGTTGAGATGTCTTAGTGCCAGTGTAGTAGCTGAGACCATATATAATTAGGCCACAGTCTATATTTGTGATTATGGGACTTTGTATAGCAATCCTCAGTGCAGCTTGGTTTAAGGAATTGGCGGTTTCAAAATAGTATTCCTAGACGCTGGTTCACTGTTTTCGCTTGTGTTGTCTATGTGGGTCGCAAAGGTAAGACCCTGATCAAAAGTGATACCAAGGTATTTGAAAGTATTTACTTGTTCAAGTGTATTACCAGTGGAAGTTTTAATAGTGAGTGGAATATTTCTATTTCTGTTTTGGTGATTGGTAAAAAGCATGGCTTTTGTTTTTTTGTGGTTTAGGACAAGATTACTATCACGGAACCACTTTTTGACACTGGAGAAGGCAAGTTGTCAGCTCTGGCATAGAGGGTTTGGCTCCTTGTGAGAAGAGAGAATTACAGCATCATCAGCATATAAGATTAATTTTTTGAAGGTTTTGAAGGACTTGCCAAAGTCTAGGTTGGCCAGGTCTACCGCTGCACCCTGATCTATATTCCTGGTCACCTAATCAAAGAAATCAGTCAGGTTAATCTGACATGACCTCACTTCCATGAATCCATGCTGTCTTGGGTCCTGTAACCTGCTAGAATCAAGAAACTCTATTAGCCTTTTTTTAATAGTGTTTCCATTAACTTCACCACAACTGGCATTAGACTGACCAGCCTACAGTTGCCAACCTCCTCCCTGCTGCCACTCTTGTTTAGCAGCGCCACATCTACCCACCACAGTCCACTAGAACCATTCCTGTTTCCAGTGAGTTATTAAGGAGGCTTTCAGAGGTGCAGCCCTTATCCCCCCCCCGAGCTCCCTCGACAGCCTAAGACCCTTGGATGTATCCAATCTAGCCTCATAGCCATGTCCACTTTCAGATTTGCAAGTCCTCTCAGGATTCTTTCCTCTGTGAATGCACTTGTGTCTGCCTCCTTCTCCCCCCAGAGTTCCTGCTGCTTCTATGTGGTCCATTCTCCTCTCCCTCCACTGTGAAAACTGAACAGAAGTACCTGTTCAGGATATATGCTTTTTCCTAAACCTCCTCTTTGCAATCTCCCCCTGCTCTTATTCTGACAGTCCTTCCCTTCATTTTCCTCTTTTCCTGTATGCATCTGCAATAAGTCTAGCTACCCCTTTGGCTATCCTTTCCTCTGTTTGTGCCTTTGCACCCCTCACCACCTTCCCTGCTTCCCTCTACTTTACTGGGTACATCTACCTATCCTTTTCCCTCTGTTACTCTTTATATCTTCTGAATGCCACCCTTTTAGTCTTCTCCTCTGAAGCCACTTCCCTCGAGAACCATAGTGGTCACTTTTTCCTCCTGTTTTTGCTCACTTCCTTCATGTAGAAGTTTTTTGCCTTCATTATGCCTTACCTTAATTTACCCCCTGTTCTTCACCCCACAATGGCAGTCCCCCCCCCAGGTAGGTTGTCTCTGAGGCATTCACTCATTTTTTTTAAATCTGGCCTCCTGAAGTCTAGGACCTTAATCCTTGTGTGGTTTGTCTCTGCCACTGTCTTTATGTTAAATCATAATGTACATTGATCATTGATCCCTGGTGACATCCCACCTTGACATCTGCAACACTGCTGCTGTTTGTGAGAGAACCAGGTCCAATATTGCCCTATCTTGAGTGGACTCTTTGACTAGCTGCCTGGGAAGCACCTTTGCAGGGAGCCTAGGATGGCCCTTTCTTCTAGCTGAGGCTGTGGCTGAGAGACCGCAATCTATGTCTAGTAGACTCAACTGATCAACCAACATGTCATCTTTTTTCCCATTGTACTGATGGCTTCATTCATTGCCTTATACAATTCTTCTTCCTGTGCTGGAGATCTGTATTTAAGCCAGCATAAATAATGGCTCCAGTTTCTGTTTCCAGGGTGTCCCATAGCACCTCCAACCCATCCTTTACCTAAAGGCACCCTTGCATTTCTGTCACAGTGATACTCTCCCTCACATACAGCACAACCCTTCCACCCTTACTCCTCTCTCTTTCCCTTCTGAACTAAGTGCAGCCTGGTATGACAATGTCCCAGTCATGGTTGTTAGTGCAACATGACTTTGTTATGGCCACAAGATCAATGTCTGACTCTGCCATGATGGTCTCCAGGTCAGGAATTTTATTTCCAGGACTCCTTACATTTGCACACATGGCTCTCAACACCTTTCTGTCACCCTGCCTGCAACCCCTCTTCCCTCCTTTCTTGGCTTTAGTGCCACTTGAAACTTACTTCACTTCCCCTTCCCCTTCACTACCTTCTCTATGCATTGCTACCTCAACACCTTTCTTTCTACAACTTCTGTTCTTGTTCCTGCTATACCTCCTTCAACTTGTACACTGAGGAAGTGTCCTCCTCTGGCACTCTTCTTGTTGCTTCTCTCTGTGTGGGTGCAGTTTATGCCACTTCCTCAGCTAGTTTAAATGTTCATCAAAGTAACATGAAAAGCTTCAACTGAGGACTTCATTCCATTTCCCAGAAGGATGCAGGCCATCACATTTGTACAGACCCTTATCTTTCATAGACATCACTCATCCCCCAAAAAGCTGAGCCTCTCCTCTCTACACCATTCCTTCAACCAACAATCAGAGCTCCTGGTTTGATAACCCTATTCTTCCCTTATCCTTAGACAGGTAGTAGCTCGATAAATGCCACCATTTTGCTACCTGCCTTAGGGGCTCCCATATTCCTTGAATTCTCCCTTGTATTTCCCCAGTTGCATCCTTCGGCAGTTCATTAATCCCAAAGGGACAATGACATTTGCCCCCCTGCCCTACATCCTAGGATCTGCTGTCCATTCCTCCGAGCTGAGGCACCAGCTAGGCACCCAACCTCACCCCTTCCTGCTCCTAATATATAACTTTCAATGGCATCCCCACCAGAAGCTGCTTCTCCTCTCTGCTGACCCACTCTATTTCCCACCTTAGGGCCTCCTTTTGAAGGACCTTCTTATCCTCCCTTGCCACCACTTTGTGTGCCTCCTCTTGGCAGTCCCACTCCAAAAGAATGGCAAAAGAATTCTGGTAGTGGCACTGGGTAAAGAATGTGCACCTGAACTGCCACCCCCACCTTCCCAGAGGCCACCAAGGTCCAGGTGGCCCTCCTCTACATGGGCAACCTCTGAGGTGATGATGGCAGACACAATGGCCACTGGGTGGGGCATAAGGTCCTCTGGATCATAGCTAGCTCTGTATGGATGCCACCAACCTCCACCCTCAGCTCAGAGAGGTATGTGCAGAAGGGCAGCACCTCAGTCTCCAGAATGTCTCTTGGAATATTGCAGCTATATAACCATTGCACTGCAGCACTCCCATATCTATTAATCTGAATAATTCTCTTTTTCTAAATGTAGCTTACCCCTGCTGTCTCTTACCTGTACTTGCTCCTTTCCCACCTACTATACACTCTATCAGGACTTTCTTTAGCCCTTTCCCTATGTAGTAGGCACCTGTTACATGCTACCAACCTACCACCAAGCTAATGTTTGAGCTGCATTTTATCTCTGTGGAGCATTTAATGCAATATTATAAAGGTCCCAGAAATGCTGCAGTCTGATTGGGTGTCAGCATTCAAAGAGCCTTACATTAATCTATGTTGTACTACCAGCCTGACCATCATGATGTCTGAATTCTGTCAGCATTCCATTCTCTAGCACTGCTGAATGACTGAATGATGCAGTCTGATTTTAAACCAGCATTCTTAAAGAGGACAGAAAATTATTTCTAATCAGCAATTGTTTATAATGTTTCCACCTGCATACATTATATCCATAAGCCTTAAATTATCCATGTGTAACTTTACCTGAAAATCTGATGTGATAAACTGTATTTTGCATTGTTTTGTTTTTATGGGGAACATTCTATCACAGTTCTTTTCTTGGAACCAGTGATCAGTTTTATCTATGTCACAGTTTTTGCACAGAACTCAGAGCATGGTTCTGATAGCACAACTGCTCATGCTTAGCATTCTGTGGACAAATCATGACATAGTAACTAGTCCAGATTACTGATCCATGAAAAGAACTGCAGAATTTTGTCAATGAAAAGAAACAATTGAAAACACAGTTTTTCCCATAAGCATGTATTCAGGTACAGTTAAACATGGTTCAGCTGGAGGGTCATTTCTGTTAGTAGGAACATTAATAACAGCTGCCAGTTAGAACAGATTTCCAGTCCTCTTTAAATAGTTGGTGGGCAAATTATGTTACTAAAAATCTTCATCTCTATGAGGAAAACATTCTAAGTGTACACATCTAACACATTTCTTTAAAAAAAAATGTTTAAGTTTGCACGCGCAACGCACAAGAAACATTTTGAGGTGAGTAGACCATTGCAGAGGTGTGGCAGTGTTTGACCAATCCAGCGACTGCTTTCAGGGGCTTGCCCCTCAGCCACCAATCAACAGGGAAGATACTGATGGTGGCAGTTTCAGAGGGAACGCTCCAGAAATCTGCTGATCCAATCCTGGATAGTATAGCACCCCAATAGTTGCTGCATAAGTAGCAGGTAGGACAGCAGGGAGGGAAAAGGTTAACCCCTACCAACCCCACAGCCAGCTAACTAGTTTGCTAACTGAGCTAGCTGGTTGACCACTTCCTGTCCCGGTCCCATTCTCCCCCCTCCCCCTCCTGTACTTTTTCACAGGCTTTGGGTTCTGTTCTGGCCAGGCCAGAGCTCTAGCCAATGCCTAAAGGGGCCATAAATCAGCCAAAGGGGCTGATCTAGGGCCCAGGGACCCAATCTCTTGGCCAGAAGCCAAGTCTGCACCAAGGCTAGAAAAGGGTCTTCCCTGCTAACCAGAGGCCAGTTCTGGACTGGGTGGCTTACAGAGTGGAGAGCACAGGGGTATGGATGCCTGGAAGCTTACCTTAAGCTTGGGTCAATAGCTCCCTCGTGGCTGCTCCTCTGTAGCCAGGAGTCCAGGGGTTTTCGGCAGCAGCAGCTGTCCTCCAGCCAACAGCAGCAGAAGTCATCCTCAGGCTTCTCCCAGAATCCAGCAGCAGCCCCCCAACAGCAGCTGCCATCATTGTAGAGTAAATCCCTTTAATTGTCTGCCGCTGGGTTGGTGTGGACTCCCTCAGTTTGTTGGGTGGTTATCTGGGGTGTTTTTTTTCACCTGGGTGGTTCTCCCATTTGTCTCTCCAGCTGCAAGCTTTATGGCCCAGCATGGTGGACAGGCCCTATCTGTCCCCTTCTGATGGATCTTAGAGCCAGCAGCAACCCAGTGGATTGTCCCGTGTCACCTCTGTGCCTGTCATTTTTCTTTTCTCTTACCCCCTTCTGCACAAGCCTCCCAAAGTTTCTAAAACTCCCCCACCCTTCCCCAAACCAGCTGGAGTCTGGTCCAGCGATCGGCTGCAGTGAGGGGTTGCTTTTAGTATTCTTGTCCCACTCCCCTGCTTCCTTTGTCTCCCAATTGCCCAGGCGTGCACACCATGCCACAGCAGCCACGAATCTGGTTTCATGGTGTGGCAGTCTGCGCTGTATCTGGGAGGAGGGAGCAGTTTATTGCCCGGACTGCAGTGTGTCACAGCAACTTGCATCTGGGCAGAAGTGACACGCCTGCTTGTAGGTTCTGCCTAGTGGCTGATTAAGGTAAAGGAGATGTTAGGGAAAGGACCAGCTCCCCAGCAGCCTCACCACCACCAGCAACAATTATCTGTGTCCCTGAGGACCTGGGCCAGGAGGTAGGTGGGCAGCAAGCCCAAAATTATTGTACTGAGCCACAGGGGGAAAAGGAAGGAGTTTGAAGGGTTCCCACCAATGAGCAGGGGTGGAGCAAGGAAGTGAATGGGCTGCAAGCCCAAAAGAATCATTTCTAGCACCAGAGATGCTGCAAAAGAAGGGTAGAGGAACTGGAGGGCAAGACAGCGAGAGAAGTAAGTGGACAAAGCACCCACAAAAGATAAGCCGGCACCATGTGGCATGAGCCTCAGAGGATAGGGTGGGGCTGTGGGATTCAAACTCAGGTTTCTAGGCTGGCAGATCAGGGCCTTAAAGAGACACACTAAGCTAAAGTTTGTGTAGCAGTGTCATCTGGGAGCACAGGACAGTTGGGTGGCTTGCTCAGGGTGACACAGTGCACAGGTTGGGCTGTGGGATTTGAACCCAGATCTCCAGGTCAGCCCTTCAGAGCCTGGAACCACTGTACTACCCTGCCTCCCAGGACTGGAGGAAATACAGCCATGGGCAATACATCCAGGCCGAGACTGCAAGCGTGGGTCCAGGAGCAGAAAAGGGATGGAGTTAAGGCCCCATTGTCTCCTTTGGCACCATTCTGTGGCAGAGTGCAGGGCAGGGAGGTGAAAGCCCTTGGCTGGCTACCATAAAGGAGGGGCTAGCTGTGAGGGTCCAGCAGCCAGGCCCAAAAGTTTCAAAGACCCAGCATTGGGGGTGGTTAGTGATATTGATGGGACATGGGTGTGGCTGCAAAAAACAGCCAGAGCAAAAACATCCTTAATGGTGCAGCAACAGCTTGGAGAGAAGAGATGGTCCTATGGCCTAAGTGGCCCAGCACCCACACCGAACTGCACTGCTGCCTGCCTAGTGCCCCCTAGAGATTGTATGCTGTGCAACAACTGAACTGTCTGTTTGAAAGAATTTGAACTGTTTGCTTGCTACTAAACTGTTATTGAATTGCTTGCTACTTAACAGTTATCGAATTATGCCCGGGTGTACCAGACATCCAGCTTCACCTTTGTTTTCCTGGACCAGCTTTGCCAAAGTCTGATGCTGACCCAGGGAGGTCTGCGGCCATCCACCATCTGCAGCAGAACCACCTCCAGTGATGCCAGCCTGTGCCAAAGTCCCACCACAAGTGTTCTAGCACCAGCCCAGTGACAGTAAGTGGTAGGGAGCCACTAGTGAGGTATCCAGCAGTGAGTTAGCATAGCAGTCACCCTGGCTCAAGCTTCAGGGCCACAGTTAACATCGTGCATGCCTTTTTGTTGTTTTGCTGGCCATCCATAAGTGTGCACATGCTGTGCCCATCTCACTCCACAGAGGCTGCCTGAATATCATTCCATCAGTAATCAGCTTGTTGAGAGGTCATCTGGGGCTGGGGACCTGCCAGTGGTCATCACAGCGGATCTTCTAGAGAACCACCTGCCAACCAGAGTTGTTCAGCTTCTTGCCTGGAGCCATAGAGGATCACCAAGTTTTGCATTGCCCAGCTAGCAATGTCTTCATTGTGTGCTGTTCATCTGAGAGGTGCCCCATTATAGACTGTTTACAAAAGCACTTAGTGGGGTCAAGGCCCGCCTGCTGATCAGCCGATGCAGAGAAAAGCTCAAGCTTGGTTCATGCACCATTTCATCATCCCAGCCAAGTGCATGCAGGACTTGGACTACAAGGGTTTAACCCCCTGTTCTTGGTTCGACCAATTGTTGGTCTCGGTCACATTGCTATGTTGTTTATGTTTAGTATCCTGTACTGTTGTGAATACAAATTATCTCATTTTTATTGTCCCTTGCTAAACAAACTGTTTGCATCTTGGTCACTGGGTAAGCTTCCTGCCTCTCCCTCCAGATGCATCTGGTCTGTCCTAAAATGAACCTTTAGGCCTGCCACAACTGTTTTGTCATTGCAGTGGCAAAATCCCCAAACCAGGCAGATTCCAGCCATGTGCATTACAATGCACAGTAATGCACATGGCTGGACTTACAAGCAACTTGTTTGATCAGTGTGTCTTTCCCGGTGAAATAAAAAATGAGCTCCACTGCGGCTTTGCATAATTGGCTGCTCCTTCCACCCACTACACACTCTGCCCAAAAGCCGTCATCAGGGTGCCCAATTCCCATGTTTGCATGACCCCCAAGCCCAAACATATATTTTGACAACAACGGGGTGCCCAATCCTAGTGTTGGCATGCCCCCCACTATTGTGGCACACTGGGGACCCATCCCAGTGTGCTAAAGTAATTCTTATGTTTTTCCAACACTGGGATGCCCACTCCCAGTGTCAGATGTACCCCCCAAGACTCCTTTTTTTAGCCAACCTTGGGGTGCTCAATCTCCAGGTCAGCACTGATCCCCTCTCCACTAGTCTGGCACACTGGGAGCCTACCCCAGTGTGCCAAAATCTGTTTTGTTTTCACCTGTAAAAAAGAAAACTGTCCCATGATGTATTTTTTAAACCTGAAAAAAAGAAAATGGTCCTTCTTCATTCACAGGCCCCCCTCTCCCAACCCCCACCCTTCCACTGTGCACCCCACCTCCCGCACCTCTCTCTCACCCATACTTACCTCTGTAGGTCAGAAACAGTGATCTTCTGTGCATTGGACACACATCTGCACCCTTAAAAGACCAACCAGCAACTGAAGAAATGACAGTAAGCCTTATAATGGCAGTGAATGGTGGGGGGAATCAATTTAGGTTGATAGCTCAGCAAATGTTTGGAGTTGTGGTCCCAAATTTTCAACATGGGGCTCTTGGGACCCCACCTCATGAACACTGGCATTGCTATTTTTGTTCCTCAGTCCCGAAAGGTGTTTTTGTGTGTGCTGCATGTAATCAGCTTTTGGGATAGTTTAACAAAATGTCAGTGCCACTTTTCATGAGGTGAGGTCCCAAAAGCCATGTTGCAAGTTTAGTGAAAAACTCTGAAAGATGATTACAGTATGATGCATGTATTGCAGTTTATACGCATACTCGTACTCATCACCAATTTTTTCTATTTTCATTCCAATTTTCTAACACTGTCATTTTTTCACACTTCCTCATGAACAGTATAGCTGTAATTTTTGCATCCTGCCCAAACTGTGTTTTCACACCTAGATTCATAGATTCATAGATTGATACAAGTTCAGAAGGCAAATGTCCATTTATGAACTTGCCAGCTACAGTAAATTATCAGTGAAAGGAAAATTTCTTATCACCATATATTTATCAAGGTTTCTCTTAAATTGTTCTTGTGTTTTCACTGTTTATAATGTTACTAGGCAATGTATTCCAGATTGAAGGAATTCTCTGTGTAAAAAGTCTAGATTGTTTGTTAGTTTTACATAAGGATGATTTCAATTTTGAATTATGGGATCTAGTGTAATTACTTACTGAAAACTTTTCTAATCCTATTGTGTTTAACAAGTAATCATTATTGTATGCATTATAAGTATAGATTGTCACCTCTTAATATTCTGTACTTCAGAGAGTAAAGTTCTAAAGATTTTAATCTAGAACCATAATCAAGTTCGGACATATTAACAATCCTTTTAATTATTCTTCATTGAACTCTTTCTGTCATGTTTAGATAGCCAATAGAAGTTGGGGCACAAAATGAAACACAATAGTCCAAATGTGGATGAACCAGGCTTGTGTATAGGGGCAAGATGACAGATGATTCCCTGCTTTTGATATGTCTCAATATGCAACCTATAATCTTGTGACATTTCTTAACAGTTTTTTTGGTATGGGTGTTAAATTTTAAGTTATCAGTTATAGTTATACCTAAATCTCATTCCTATGTTGTGATTGTTAATTTCACATTTTGAATTGAATATGGGTGCTTCTTATTATTGTTCCCCATATGCATTACCTTACACTTTGCCGGGTTAAATTTCATTTTATTGTTTACTGCCCATGATGTTAATTTATTTAAATTATCTTGGAGGGTGTTTGCAGATGCAGTAGTGTTCACAATGCAGCCTAATTTGCAATCATCTGCATATTTATTTATCCAAACTTCTTTTGTTGCTTGCATACCTGCTATCAATATATTAAAAAGTAAAGGCCCAAGAACAGATCCCTGCAGTACTCCACTGGTGACAGGGCTCCAGTTGGATTTGTGCCCTCGTACAACCACCCTTTGATGTCTGTTGTATAACCATGCTGATATCCACTTAATTAAGTACATGTCCATATTTATATTATGAAGTTGTTTGATCAAAATTTTATGGGGAAACAGTATCAAATGTTTTTTTAAATCCAAGAATATGATGTCCACAGGAAGGCCCTTATCTAGGGTGTCACTGACAGGTTCGAAAAAAACTAATAAGGTTTGTTTGACATGACCTACCAGTAGTAAAACCATGCTGAGAAATGTCAGTACAATTGGAAATTTTAAGGTGATTGGAGATTTTAGCATGTATTAAATGTTCAATTATTTTACTGACAAGTGTTGTAAGGCTGATAGGCCTATAAATAGATATTAGCTGTTTATTACTTCCCTTGTGTATGGGGGTTATATTTGCCTCTTTCCAAGACTGAAGAACTTTCCCATTATTTACAGACATTTTGAACAAATAGGTAAAAGATCCACCAAGTTCCTTTGAAACCTCTTTTAAGAACATGTGGTGATTACTATCAGGACCTGGAGATGTATTGCATTTAATTTTGTTAATGGCCTCCAAAGTGTCTTGTTCAGAGAAGAATAATTTAATATTTGATGTTTGTAATGTATCATGGTGTATAAAATCCATAGGATTAAATATACTTGCAAAATAATGATTACATTTAATAGCCATTTCTTTTTATCTAGTTATTAATTTGTTGTTTACCTTTAGTGGTCCAATTCCTGTACATGTTTGTTTTAATGAACCTACATAGTTACAAAACAGTTTTTTATTGTCTTTGATGTCTTTGGCTAAATTTATTTCCATATTTTGTTTTGATTTTTTAATTATTTGTTTTTTTGGCAAATATCTTAAACTTGCCTTTTTAGTCTTGCTGTATTTATTATAGGCATGATGTTTCTTTCTTAGTATATGCTTTATATCTTTAGACCACCACATGGGAACTCTTTGTTTGCTATTATTATCATCTTTTGCTCTCTCAGGTACCCATGTGTTTATACAGTGATCTATTTTGGTCTTTATTGTTTCCCATACATGTTCAAAGTCAAGATTACCTAGGTCTTTTAACCATTCCAACAAAGTTAGAAACTTTTTTATATTTTTATAATCGGCTTTGTGATAATTTTTAAACTTACTTATTTCTTTGTTATAATTTGTTTGTTTTAAGATGTCACATACAATCATGTGATCACTGTCACTCAGAGGGGGTATGATAACAGGGGTGGAGAGAAGGTCAACATTGTTTGTAAAAAGAAGATCAAGTATATTATTATTTCTAGTGGGAATAATTACTAACTGATCCAGTCCAAGTTTAAATGTAATCTCTAAAAACTGCCGTTCAATAGTATTGTGCATATCAAGTGTTTCCCAGTTTATGTTAGGGAAATTAAAATCACCCAGAAATATTAAGTCTTCTTTCACTTCAATGTTGTCTAACTGCTTCATGAAGACTGAGTTATCTTCCTGGATTAAATTAGGTGATCGTAACAGAGACCTATAGTTAAGGTTTCATTGCCTAATTCAATTTTGGCCCAAAGTATCTCAGCTGAGAGTCCATCACACTATCTCATGACAATTGTATTTATTAGATATGTATAAAGCTAACCTCCCACCTTTAACATTCTGTCTGTTTTTAAGAATTTTGTAAACCACTTATATCAGAATTCCAATCATTGTCAGTCAACCATGTTTCTGTAATACAACATATGTCAATTTCTTTATTAGCAAGAATATATCTTAATTCATCTAATTTATTTGTTAAACTATGAGCATTAGTTAGTAGAATTTGTATTTCCTTAACTTTAACTTTGTTAATATCAATTTCACTTTGTGTAGCATTTTCCTGACCTGGTGGAATTTTTTGATTATTCAATCCAGATTTTGAAATACTCTTCTTTTTTTCTTTCTTAGTTTTGCTTTTTTATTGTTTTTGCAGTCATAATTATTGTTCCACATATTGCTTACAGAAGTATATTCTGCTGAATGTGTTTTATGTATAGCAGTTGCACCTTCCCCCCATTTAATAGTTTAAATTTGCATCTACTGAGTTGTTAAACTGGAGGCTGAGAAATTGTGACCCTACTTTATTTAGATGTAGTCCTTCTTGACTGTACATGTCATAGTTTCCATTGTATTCTTCACAATGTGTTATACATTTAAGATTTTGCCTCAGGCACCACTGTCTGAGCCAATTGTTTGTTTCTTTTAATGTACAGTTTTGTTTGTATGTTGCTCTAGGGATTGGAAGTATTTCAGAAAATAAAATGTCACAGCTCAAATCTACCAGCTTGTTTGTTAAGTTAGTAAATTCCTGCTTGATTTGTTGAGGATTTTGGTGTAGAACATTATTGGCTCCTGCGTGAATTACAACTAATTTTCTAGGATTTGTTGTGGAAACAATGCCATTAATCATTTTTGTGATATCTGATGTTTTGGCTCCCCTAAAACATGATAGGGTATGATGTGCTTTGTCTGTGTCACATATCGCATGGTCAAGTCCTTTAATTATAGAATCACCTAACACATATATTTCAGTTTCATTAGTCTGAGAAACCTGGAATTTCATATTTTGTTCAACTTGCTATGGAATGATAGGAGTAGTATCAAAAGATATTAAGGGTGGGTCTAAATTAATATTCTGATTCACGCAGGTAGATTGATTTTCATTATATAATAGTGTAAGGGAGTCTGATATTATCACTTCCTTAACAGAAGTAGTCATGGCCATTGACTTTTCTTGAGTGATGTCTAAATTTAGAGGGTCAAATGAGTTAGTGATTTCAAGGTTGAATTGTTTGGCTTTCCTTCCCCCATTTTTTTTTTGATGTTTCAAGTGTTGGACTTGATACCAGGCATCCTCAGGGTTGGTACTTTCTTCTTCTTCCCTTCCCCTTTTTTTAGTTGGAGGGGCATTATTTATAGGCACAAGAACATCAGTACAGGTTTTATTTTTTAGTACAGGCATAATAATAGAGTTAGATTGGTGTGTGTCAGTTTGAAGTACCTGAAAGCGTGATGCCATATCCTTCTGACTTGTCTCAATTTCACTTATCCTTTTATTAAACTGCTCTAATAGGACTGACATTTCATGATTATCAAGACATTTAGTACATGTAAATAAATTGTCTAATGGATAATCAGATACTATCATATACATGTTGCATGTTTTACATAGTATAGCTTTTTCACCATTTTTGGTTTGTATGAATGTTTCCATGGTATTTATCATACAGCTGTTAAAGTCACAAACAGAGCGAACAAGAAAAGAAGTGTAGAAGAGTAATATCAGGTTTGGTAATTATAATTCTTAAGATACCCAGAAAAAGACTCAACTTCCTGATTAAGTTATGGAAACAAAGTTCCAAATTCCAAAAACAAAATCTGTTGATAGTAATATTTACTGTTTACCAGAAATAATAATTTAGTGTTTAGTTTTAACCCAAAATGTGATAATTTTTCAAGTTACATTCATCACAATAAACAACATTAAAGATTTTAAAGATAGATACAGACAAACATTGTTAGCTGTTTGTTGTTTCTGATTGAGCTTTCAGCAACTCTGAATGGTAGTACAAACAAAGAAAACACAGGCAGAACTCAGATAAAAACATATAGATGTCAACTACTTATGGAATCACCATTTAATCACCAAGATTCTATAGGCTTCCCTAAAGTGAATATATGATTTTAGTTCTTTATAATAATACTCAAATGTGCAGGGCAGGATCTTTCTTGGCCAAGTACTTTAAGAAATGCAACAAACAATATGAACTGAATGTCTTGCAGCCCCTGATATTACCTACCAGTTCAGTGATCATAGAAATGCTCTTGACTACAGAGGGATTGTGTTTATGACTGCTTTGCTAGAAACCCCCACTTATACTTAAACAATGCTAATGCGTGGAAACATGCATGTCTTTGCGTCGTCTTCACGCCTACGATGAGGCGTCTCCTGCCAATCTAGTCCTGCTGCGCTGTGAAGCTCAATTAAATAGTATCCCCACCCAGAAATTCTAAACACTTAATGACAGAGCTGAAGCTCTATAAACTGCTGCAGATATCGCAGTGCTGTTAAAAGAAGCACCAACTTGAAACACAATATAAAAACACCTAAGTGTCACTGTCAATTATTTTAAAATGAATTCGGACCACAAGTCCCTCTTCCTGTGTAAAGATTACAGCAGGGCTCAGTTAGTTACATCAGATTAAAAGAAATAAACATTGCACAAGCACTTTAGTGTATGTGTGGGAGCTACCACTGTGCAGAGCAGAGTCTCACACAGCAAACTGCGGCACAGAATGGTGCAGTCACTGTGCAAAATCAACTTTTGGGAAAGATTAATAAACTCACAGTGCCACTGTTCATGAGGGGAGCTCCCAAAAAGTCCATGTTGAAAATTTGGTGAACAAATTCCAAAAAATGACTGCATTACGAGTGTATTATGCAATTATAATAACTTGCTTAGGCTTTTTCCATAGGAAACCACAGTGAAATTTGTTGTTATAAAGGAGCATTTATAACAGCAAACATGCACATGGTTTTCCTCACTATTCGCATGCCCAACCTACAGCTCTTCCAGGTTTTCACCGCTTGCCACCAGATTGCCTCCTCGGTCGAAACCACACTGCTGCCACTGTCTCTAGGTGGTAAGAAACTACTTAAAACAAAACTTCCTGACAAAAATCACACATTAAAGGGGACAAAAAAACAAGAAAAACTAAACTGCTGCAAAGCGACCATGGACTCGGCTAAACATCATCCAGACCGCAGCCGCACCAGACCATTTATTTTATATAATTGGCTGTGGTGAGAAAGCAAAACCCAGCAATTATATAAAATAAAATAAGGGGTTTAAATGGCATCCAACCCCTTGAGTGTGCACAGAATCACGTTACACACACCACCCCATACTTTATTCTATATTCTATACATACTTGTAACTTTGCTACTTTTTCATGTTTTCACATGAACCTTAAAAATGAAATTTTTCACATCCTGCCCAAAATGTCTTTTCACACCTGTTGCACTGAATGACGCATTCACTGTGCGAAATCACTTTCTGGATTGAGTAATGAAATGATAGTGCCACAGTTCATGAGGTGGAGTCCCAAAAAGCCCATGTGGAACATTTGGAGTGAAAATATCAACAAACAGCCATTGAATTAGGGTTTACAGCCATAAATTCCCACCCGTTTCAGACTGACAGGTGTTGGTGGGGTGTCTTGGGGTCATCTGCCATAATGCTAATGACATTCCACCCCCACCCACACCCTGCAGCCATTGACTGTCATTGAGGTGTGCCTTGGGGTCTTTGGCCCTAACATTCACCCTGTTTTCCTATACTGCACCCATTTCAGCTTATTTCCTTATGGAATGGGGTGAGTGTAAGGGCCAAATACCCAAAGGCACACTGTGACACCTGTCAGTGTCTGCAGAGTGGGGTGAGGTGGAATGGTGTGAGTATTATGGCCAATGACCTAAAAGCACACCCCAATGCCTGTTAGTCTCTACAGGGTGGTGAGAGGGGGCTGGCATTAATTCAATACTTCACTGCCATTCTATTATGCATCTCTCTAACTCATGCAGTATCAATGCCAACACCAGCAAGCAAACATTCGGCATTGACAAATGCTTGTTATAATAGTAATGACACATTCCTAGGAGTAAGATTAAGTCAGTCACCCCTTCGGGTCAATATGGCATTTGACTGTAGCTGATACGACATTACACCCCTAGGTGGTGATTAACAGACTGCCAATATAACCCCTGGTCATACCTTATCGCTTAAAGATCAAAGGCAATGATGTTATTTTTTTTACTTTAAATAAGTCATTTTATGACATTGTCTAGCTAATAAAGACTCATGTTGCCTTCTATGATGGTGTTTTGTTTCTTTATTTCCAACTTTATGTCCCATGGGCATTAATCAGTTTCAGGAAGTCTCGGAAGTGCTCGGAAGTGCTACCTGTCTATGGTATGGATGAGGCTAGGGTACTCCACCAGGGATTCTATGACTGTTTGAAAAACTGGTGCAGAGCACAGGATTTGGCTTCATTGGGGACTGGGACTCCACCTGGAGGGGTGCAGGCCTATACAGGTGTGATGGTCTGCATCTATATGGGAGGGAACCAGGATCCTAGGTGATAGGTTTAAATGCTTCATTGGCAAGCATTTAAGCTAGCCAAGGGCTGGAGGCACTGAAAATGAGAAGGGAAATCCTAACCCCCTGAAAAAATCAGAGTAGTTACTGAGGTAAACACCAAGATAGAGCAGTTGATAGAGAGAGAGAAGGGCAGGGGTAAATGGAGAAAGATACACAGGCAGTAAGGACAGGGATGGGGCAAAAAGAAATAAAGCCATAAAAAAAATGGAGGGTAATGAGTTCCAATGCCCACAGTCTAGGTAAAAAGCTCCCTAATATTGTGATCTTGATGAAAGAGGGATGCCTGGATATTGTGGCAGTCACAGAAACATGGAACAGAGAACCATGACTGGGATGTCAACATACCAGGGTACACAATCTACAGGAGGGGACCGGGAGGGGAAGAGAGAGGAGGAGAGTAGCTCTCTGTAAGGGAAGGGATCAAGGCAACAGAACTAAAGGGTAAACAGGGAGGAGAGAAGGCACTGAGGGTCACCCTGGAGACTGGAAATGGCACCACAATCCACACAGGGGTGGTATACAGACCTGGTACTCTCAAATGGGGATGGAGAGAGGATCTCCGATCTTGAAGTGGGTAGCCATCTGGATCCAAGTGACCCCAAACAGTGTGGTTCTCGATAAACATACTGTAGCTGTGTAGTCAAGCCATACAAAAGTGAATGTACTGAACTTCAGGAGGGCTGATTTTGTCAAAATGGGAGAGTGCCTCAGAAAAGCACTAGCAAACAGGCAAAAAGGTAGGGTGGAGCAACAATGTGGAAACATCAAAACTGCCATCACAGAGGCAACAAGCCTTTGTGTGAAGCAAATAAACAAATCAAAATGAAAGAAAAAAACACCATGGTTCTTAAAAGAAGTGACGGGGAAAGTAAGGGAGAAAAAGATAGCATTCAGGAAGTATAAGGAAACACAGAAGGAGCAGGACAGAGAACTGTACCAGTTAAAGCAGAAGGAAGCAGGGAAGGCAGTCAGAATAGCAAAGGCCCAAACCTAGGAAAAGATAGCCAACTCAGTTAAGAAGGAGGATAAAACCTTTTATAGGTGCATTAGGGAGCAAAGAAAGACTAAGCCGGGGAAACGAAGGTTGAATAAAGAGGAAGGTGGTTGGGCAGAAAGTGACAGTGAAAAAGCAGGGATACTGAATGTATACTTCTGCTCAGTACTCACAATGAAAAAGCAGGAGGAGATACCTAATTCAGTCAATAGAAGCACTCTGGATGGGGGGTTGATATTAGTCCTTTCACAGAAGAAAGGGTTCTGAAAGAACTCTTTAAACTGAAGATGGATAAAGCAATAGGGTCTGATGGGATTCACCCCAGAATTCTAAAAGAACTAAGGGAAGAACTAGTAACACCACTGAATACCCTTTTTAATTAATCATGGGAAGATGGTGTGGTACCTGAGGACTGGAGAAGGGCAGATGTGATTCCCCTTCACAAAAGTGGAGCAAGACATAGGCAGGAAACTACAGACCTATCAGTTTGACCTCAGTGGTAGAGAAAATGATGGAATCACTTCTGAAGGAAAGAACTGTTAAATACCTAGAGGCCAGTGGAGCACAGGACCCAAGGCAGCATGGGTTCACAGGAGGAAGGTCATGTCAGACAAATCTAATTGATTTCTTTGGCTGGGTGACCAAAGTAGTAGGCCAGGGAGGGGTTGTGGACATGGCCTACCTAGACTTTAGCAAGGCATTTGACACAGTCCCACACAACATTTTAATAAACAAATTAGCCAGCCTGGGAGTGGGTTCCAGGGTGGTAGCCTGGGTAAAACACTGGCTGGACAATGGGACACAATGGGTAATAGTAAATGGAGTCCACAGTGAAGAAAGGGGATTACTAGTGGGGTACCACAGGGTTCAGTACAAGGGCTAGTCCTTTTTAATGTCATTACAAGTGATATTGCAGAGGGACTGGAAGGGAAAGCATGTCTCTTTGCAGATGACACAAAGATCTGCAACAGGGTTGATACGCGAGGTGGGGTGGAAAGGATGAAAAGGGACTTGGCAAGGTTGGAGGAATGGTCAAATGTATGGCAGCTTAGATTCAATGCAAAGAAGTGCAAAGTAATGCACCTGGGAAACAAAAACCCAGGGGAAGAGTACACAGTGGGGGATGAGATACTGACAACAACAAAAATGGAAAGGGACCTGGGGGTAGTCATATCAGATGACCTAAAGGTGGGCCAGCAATGTGAGAAGGCAGTAAGGAGGGCTGGGGATACTGGGATACATAGGGAGAGGCATCACCAGTAGAAAACAGGAAGTTGTTGACCCTCTGTACAGACAGTTAGCAAGACCACATCTGGAGTACTGTGTGCAGTTCTGGAGACCCCATCTCTGCTAATACATGGACAGGATGGAGGTAGTCCAGAGGAGGGCAACCACAATGGTGTATGGTCTGCACCAGAAGACATATGAAGAAAGACTAAAGGAGCTTAAAATGTATATCCTCGAGGAAAGGAGGAAGAGAGGGAACTTAAAAGAAACTTTCAAATACCTCAAGGGAATCAACAAAGTCCAAGAGGGTAGCATCTTTTGGAAAAACAGATGTGCAATAACTAGGAGGCACAATTTAAATATCGGGGGGACAGCTCAGAGGTAATGTGAGGAAGTATTTCTTCACAGAGAGGGTTGTAGGTGCATGGAATGGCCTTCCTGAGGAGGTCTTAGAGTCAAAAACAGTGGGAGAATTCAAGAATGCATGGGACAGACATAAAACAATTCTAGTGGGGGGTAGGAGGAAGTAGGCTGTTGGTTAACTAGGATCTACAGCTTATCCATTAGGTAGGGACATGGGCAGACTAGGTGGGCAAAGCAGTCCTTATCTGCCATCAAAGTCTATATTTCTATGTTTCCATTTTTCATTTTACTCGCTGAAAAAAGCTGCCCCCTTTCCTAATCATATCCGAGTGCTGTTAGCCATTGATGTCATTCACGGACTGACGTCAATGGCTTCAACGCGAGTGAGAGTCTGTCAGAGCTGTTCACATGGTGGCTCCAGTCTGTCACTCGTATTTATATTTCCCTCACATAAAAGAGAAAATCTCATTCTTTTTCTGGCTCCTACTTGTTTTGTTTAGTATTTATTCTCTGATACAAATCCAAGTAAAGAAATTCATTTGTGTTAAAAGGTTTTTCTGCTCTGATTCCTTCTAGCGTGACAGGCTGTTGCTCTTAGTTGTGTTGTGCCATCATAAAAAGAGACAGGAACTCACTCATAAACTGGCACCCACTAATGTTCATTTTTTGTACTGTCATCGATGCAAGTAAATAAATAAAGATGACCAAAACACTTTCTATACCCTGTTGTCTGCCACTAGGGGACCATGAGACTTCGAGAAGTTCGCAATTGAATTCTCATTCAGGCCAGGGGATCGGGGATGGGAGGGATACCATTTGACTACCAGGAAGTGTAAGTGAGATTATTTTTATTACACCAGGGTTGTATATGGGGGGCCACTAAACTACCACAGAAGTGTTTGTGTACTCTTTCATTTACGATCGGACTTTGGGGAGGAGCCACTAGACTACCAGGGATAGGGGTATTGTTATGTTTTATTTCACTCTTCGGGAATTGGGGGCTAGCCACCCAGAATCTGGCGGCTGCTGTGTTGTGCTGTGCAGTACAGCAGCCCACCTGTGGGTAAGCTTGCAGTTAGAGTGTGTTTTAACACACACTAACTTTCTGTAACACATCACCAAGATGTGCAGGCAGCTACGTCGCACATCTCGGCTGAATTTCTGTTGTGCGCTTATGCATGATATTATCTTGCACTGCAGCACATCTGGAATTGTGCAGCATACTACGCCTTCTGAATATTTCCCAGGGGGCATTCCCAGGGATCTAGGCCCTGGAGAACAGTTGTTACCTGCTCAGTATATTTTTACTGGTAAAACTTTACAAGTAAATAATAAATAACGAAATCAATAAGTGAATAGCACATACCCAACTTAATTATAATTATGTTTTGTGACTGCAGGCACAAATAAAGCATACTATTTGTATTTTGAAATTTAAGCTGTCTTGTTTTAAATGGGATGAGGGCCTTAACTGTCCAAAGAAAAGGACAGTGGGTGGTGATCTAATTTCATAATGGTAAGTACTGTACTTTGCTTTGCGAATTATGAGATACGTGTTTGCATACACATCCCAAAATCCCACACCAGGGCTGGCTGAGGCTGAGCACATTGTGAAAATGAAGTGGCAGGCTCCTGCAGAGGGTAGGTGGTTGTCACCTGTCAGTCATACCTCCCATGCAGGCTGATCAAGGAGTTGTATGTAACTCTATTTCACAACTGTTCTTGCTCTCTGATATCAAAGCACCTTTTTTTCTATCTTATAACCTTAATAAGCAGTTACTTTTCATAGAAGCATAGAATTTGTCAGCAGAAAAATAACACTTGGCTCATCTATTCAGCCCAGGTGTTCCTAAATTAATCTGTCTCCCAGACCCTAACATTTCTCCGAGACCCACCCTCTACCTGCCTATTTACTGATATTCCCCATGTCTATCCCATACATATTTGAAGCTCAAAACTGTTCTTGCCTCCACCACTTATTCTGGCAGTCTGTTCCAGACATCTACAACACTTTCAGTGAGGTAATACTTCCTCACATCCTTCTTAAAGTCCCCCACCCAGCTTTATTGTATGCCCCAGGTTCTGGTGCTCTTTCTCATTTGAAACAGACTCCCTTCCAATACCCTGTTCACCACAGTGAGGTATATGTAGGTCTCTAACATGTCCCCTCTCACCTCCTTTCTTACAGGTGTAGATACTGAGATGTCTCAGTCTCTCCTCATATGACCTATCCATAACCTGGGCACCCTTTCAGTTGCCCTCTTCTGGATGCCTCCACTCTGTTTATGTCCTTTGTAAGGTGCAGCTCCAAGAACTGGAGGTGAAGCTCCAAACTGGACACAATATTCCAGGTGAGGTCTCAGCAGTGAGCGATACAGTAACACCACCTTATTCCTCCAGCTGGGGATACTCTTCCTGTGCACCCCAGCCCTACCCACTGCCTACCCACTGCTTTGCCACACTGCCCTGCCACTTTGATGTCATCAGTTACAGTAATCCCAAGGTTCCTGTCCTGCAGTACCATACCATCCTGTACTCTGCTCCTGGGTTCCATTTGCCAAGTTGCATGATCTTGCACTTTTGGCATTGAGCCCCCAACTGCCATGCCCTTGACCACTCCTTCAGTTTCCCAAGGTCCTTGACCATTCTCTCTAAATCCTCCTGAATGCCCACCATATTATAGATTTTGTTATCATCTGCAAAAGGCATATCTTCCCTTCTAGTTATTCTGCAATGTGACATATGACAACATTGAAGAGCACCACTACAAAGTACTGAGCCCTGTGCACCCCACTTATCACTGTCTCCTAATTAGAGTGACGCATTTTACCACCACTCTCTGTTGTCTATCTGTCAACCAGTTTCTTTCATTTCATTTTCTTTTTATTTTTATACTTGTTAGCAAGATGAGCAAATTGCCCATTTTCACAAGTGACAAATAGAACATTAAAACAAGTAATCAAAACAGGACATACTATAGATAAAACAATGCATACTGACAATAATAAAAACATACATATAACAAAAATGTTTTAATGAAAACAATTGTAGTCTGAAGGAGTATTAAGCCATTGAACAAGCTTAAACTTGAGAGACCTAACTGTTCTGCAGTTACTAACAGATGGGGGGAATACCGTTAAAAGAAGGGATAGCCCTGTACATTACAGATCTCTGTACAATTACTTTTTTTAACCAGGAGAGACACTAAGCTGAAGCTTGTTTACAGGTGTGATCTGGGAGCACAAGGAAGTTAAGTGACTTGCTCAGGGTCACACAGTGCGCAAGTGGGGGCTGTGGGATTCAAACCCAGGTCTCCAGGCTTGCAGTTCAGAGCCTTAAACCACCATGCTATACTGCCTCCTGTTGACTTCCAATAGAAAGGAACCCTAAATAAACATCTAGACTGAGACCTAGGTCCTAAAAAAGTATTTGAACAGGAGAAAAATCTTGAATAATTGGTGGAAGTAAGCCCTGCATTCCCTTAAATACAAAAACTCCAAGTTTAATTCTGATCCTATCTAAAAGGGAAGGACAATTAGCATCCCTTAACAATGCACACAAATCGTTCTCTTAGAGACACGGTCATAAATCAAAGCATACAATGATGAGTTACTTGAAGTTGTTGTCACATTTTTCATTTGTTCTGGAGTATACCAAGAGGGCATAGTCAAAGACACTGAGCAATAAACTATTGACCTGAAGCCTATAGGATTCAGGTAAAAAGAAACTTGATCCTAAATAACATTCCTTGCCTCTGATGAATTTTAAAACTATTTTACTAACTTGGAGGTCAAAAGAAAAATGGAAATCAATGGTAACCCCTAAATAATTAAAACTATCCACCAATTTGATAGTATTCCCTTTCAGATTGATAATAGGAACATTAATTTCTAAACCACTTCGTCACCACTTTGGATGCCTAGGCTGCTCAATTTCATGATCAGCTTCCTGTGTGGCACAGTGTCAAAGGCCTTGCTAATGTCCAGATATACCTTGTCCACTGACCTCCTATGATCTATTTCCTTGGTCATGCAGTCAAATAAATTGATCACATTCCTTTGGCCCAATGAACTCATACTGTCTGTGGTCTTGCAGCCCACTGGATTCAAGATACTGTGCCAGCCTTTCCTTAAGCAGGGTTTCCATTCATTTTCCCACCACTGAAGTGAAACTGACCAGTCTATAGCTGTTAGCCTCTTCCCTACTGTCATTGTTATGTAGAGGGACCACATCTGCTCTTCTCCAGTCCTCTAGAGCCACACCTGTTTCTAGTGAATTGTTGAATAAAGATAGCACCTTCTTGACTTTCTTTAGTGCCATTGGGTGTATCCTTCCATTCTCAGTTTAGGCAAGATGTTCCTTTTAATTATATTCATGCAGCCTATTAGAGTAGTGGAAGAGGGAGGATGGTTCAAGGGCAACGTGAGGAAGTGTTTTTTCATCAAGAGGGTGGAGGAAGCATGCAATCGCCTTCCTGAGGAGGTCATCGGGTCAAAAACAGTGGGGGAATTCAAGAATTCATGGGACAGACATAGAGCAATTCTGATGGGAGGGTAGGAAGGAGTCAGCTGTTTGTTAACTAGGATCAGCAGCTTATCCAATAGGTAGGGAAATGGGCAGACTGGGTGGGCCAAGCAGTCCTTATCTGCCGTCAAAGTCTATGTTTCTATGTTTCATGGGAACAGCGCAGGCCTTAGGAATCTCCAATGATCCAGGTCTTTTTTTAATTTTTGAAATTAATTGAGCAAAGTTAGTTTCATATTGGTTTGATATATGTTGATCTATATTGACACCCAGATATTTTAATTAATTAAGTGTTTGTGTATACAGTATTTAAAACGGCCATCATGTGTTTTAGATTCTAACAATTCTGTCTTACTCCAGTTGATCTCATAAGAAGAAATGTGGCCAAATGTGTAAGAATATTATTATATTCTTCATGTTTGGTTTAGGGTAGTAGTAATACGAACATATGAACATATAGAAGAATCCAGCAGAAGAAGGCCATTTGGTCTATCAAGTCTGCCCAGTATTGCAGGTTTACAGCTTGAGCTAATGTCCCTGCCCCTCCCGCCCCACTCCTCACATCCTCCCTACCCATGGTCCTTACCTTCCCCATGCTTATCCCAGCTCTCTTAAAGTTACCCACTGTCTTCAATGAGATGACCTCTTACAGCAGCACATTCCAAGTGTCCACCACCTCTCTGTGAACAAGTGCTTCCTGACCTCCCTCCTAAACCTCCTACCCTCCAGCTTAAGACTGTGCCCCCTCATGTTGTGGTTACCACTCAGCTTAAAGAGACTCTCCTTATCAACCTTATTTATCCCTTTCAAGCACTTGAAGGTCCCACTCATGTCCTCTATCTCTCTCCTGTCTTCCAGGGAATACATGTTCAATGCTCTCAACCTCTCCTCATATGTCTTATGCTGCTGACTCACTATCATTTTTGCAGCCCTTCTCTGGACCTTCTCCAGCAGGCTAATGTCCTTTTTTTGAGGTGTGGGCACCAGTACTGAACTCCAAACGCTAGATGTGACCTTACCAGTGACCTGTACAAGGGCAGTATAACCTCCTCTCTTCTACTTCTGATCCCTGTAGATATGCATCCCAGCATCTTATTTGCCTTTGCTGCTGCTTTCTTGCACTGCGTATATATTAAAGCATCATCTACGTACAAGCTAATTTTATGTTATGGTGTACCTGCAGTCAACTCCTTAATCTTATTATTTGTTCTAATAGCTAAGGCTAGGTGTTTAATAGCTAACGCAAAAATGAACGCGGACAATGGGCACCCTTGTCTAGTTCTCCATTGTAAATAGATTGGTTCTGAAAGTTCCTTCTTTGTTCTAATCCTAGCTGTTGGTTTTGAATATGTTTATCCAAGTTCTGAACTTTGGAACAAATTTTATATATTTTAGTAATGTTTTAATGTAACACAACTCCACTGTATCGAACGCATTTTCTGCTCCTAATGAAAGTATGGAATAATTTATATTTTTATCTGTCGGATTAATGGTATGTCTTATGCTAGATCTTAATTGCCTTTTTTTGATAAATCTGTTTTGGTCTGGGTGAATTATGCCAGGTAGAATGGTATCTAATCTATTTGCTAATATTTTAGTCAGAATTTTAACACTGGAATTAATGAGATGGGTCTCTATGATCAGGGGATTGTGAGATATTTATCTTTTTTTAAGAATAGTATAGTAGTCTCTACACAACATGAAGGGAAAGTATGCTTCCAGAATGTAATCAATAAGGTATTTTAAATGTAGAATGATTAGGTCTGAAAATGTTTTATAAAAGTCAATTTGTAAGCCATCAGGCCCAGTGCTTTACCACGTGTAAGGGCTTTGATTGCGTTTTCAGTTTCCATTATTGAGATCTCCTCCTCTAACATTGAGATCTGAGTGTTTTTAAGTGTTGGCAGGGGGATGAATTGTAAAAATAAATCTATATTACAATATCTTCACCTCTTTCTGAAGCATAAAATTGTTTATAATATTTTTCAAATACCAGTCTTTCACCCAGATAAGAGGTAATTCTTCCATTTTCATTCTTAATATTAATAATGGTATTTGACTCCTGTTCTTTCTTCAGTTGCCGTGATAAAATGTTATAAGTTTGTCACCTAATGTATAATGTTTGGTGTGGTTCTTTTCCATCCTAGTCAAGCTCCAGGAGCACATGGTGTTATCCCAGCCCTCTGCCTATCTAAATGACTTTTGCTTCTTCACCCCTTTCCAGTCTGATTTTCAGAAGCATCACTCCACTTCTACCGCCATCTTCAGGCTCACTGACTCCATGCTTACCAGGATGGACCATGGCCTCATTACCTCTGCCATCTTTGTTGACCTCGCAAAGACATTCAGCACCGACTCCTACCCATCCTTCTCAACAAACTCTCTTCAGCAGGGCTTTCAGTCTCAGCCATAAATTGGTTACAAGCCTACCTCATGGGTAGGTCACAATCCATTCGGATTGGATACTCACTATCCCCCCTTCCCATCAACACACGAGTCCCACAGGGCTCTGTAATTGGTTCTCTTTTATTGTCCATCCTCCTCAATGACCTTCCGACGGTCTAACAACCTCCTCCATTCACATGTACGCAAATGACACCATCATGTATATCTCTGGCCCTTCCCCCTCAGAAATAACAACCAGACTTCACCATGACTTTAACAAAGTTCGACTCTGGCTGCATTCAAATCAGCTATTCCTAAATCTCAAGAAGGCAATCTCCATGTTCTTTGGCACAAGGCAGAGACTTTTGGCATCAGTGTCTTTTTTCTAGTCACACCCCAGATGGGACTTCTCTGGAGGATACCATCTCTTTTACATACCTCAGTGTCTGACTTGACCAGCACATTGACTTTTCTGTACACGGGGAAGCCATCCAAAAAAAATTACACCCCACTCTAGGTGCCCTGTATAGGAACTGGGGATGTTTTCCACTGCAAGCCAGAAGAAACACTGGTCCACAAGTTGATTCTCCCAGTCTTTGACTACATAGATGTCATCTATAGTGCTGCTCCCAAGTCTTCCCTGACAGATTGAACACCCTCTTCCATTCCTTCTGCCACTTTGCCCTTGATTGCCCTCCCCATACTCACCACTGGGCTCTCTATCAATCTTGCTCTTTCTTTCCCATCTCTTGATGACAGGCACCATTCCCACTGTGCTAATTTCCTATCTAAATTCTGGTTCAGCTCTCCCCCCCCCCTTCCTCTGTCCTATTTCTCCCACTCATTGTCCCTCCTTTAGAAAGCAGCGACACTAAGCTCTGGCTGTCTCCCTAGAGCCTCCTCTGTAGGCCAGCCTGCTTCCTTCCACTGTTTCCCCAAACTTTGGAATTTTCTCCCTCCTCTCATCTATAACACCACCTCCCTTTTTGCCTCTCCTCCCTCCTATGAAATTTTTTCCTCTGCTTGCACATGCTCCATATTCCCCTACCTCCCAGGCTGCTTCCCCATTACCACTTCTCCTCTCCCTTTGACCCCCTGTTACTCTTTTCTCCCCTTGTGGTACCCCATGCCCACTGCCTGGCTACTTCCCACAATACAATCTGCTACTGCTGACTTCACTTTCCTGCTCAAATGCTGGTATTAGTGCAGTTTTTTGTGACACCTGTATTGTGTTCACTCATGTCCACTTTTCTCCTCTCCAACCTGGGCTGTCCCTGTGATAGTCCTTTTCTGGTAATAATTGTCTGCCAACAATAATTTTTGCCTGCCAATTTTCCTAACAGCTTCACTTGTTACTATGGAATACTGAAGATGGACTATAAATATGTCTGCTATGTTATCTCCTCCTAACTGCTATGTGATTTGTTAACTGAATACTGTATCTGTAATGTGATCATGAGAAATACTGTAATCTCTACCTATTTTGTACATATTTTTACAGAATTGTTGTTCAACTGTATTTTCTTTGGTATTCCCTACCCCTGTTCCCCAGGACTCACCTGGAAATGAACAATTACTGCTCAGTGTTCTTTCCTGATGAAACCTTTAAGTAAATAAATAAATCTGTTTTTCTGCTTCATATGTTGTTAAATTATTGAACTGATTTTGTAAATCCGGTCATTTCTGTACTATTACTGGTTCTTGAGTTAGTTTATAGAGACTTTCTTTTTATTTTATGAGTTTTCCAGTGATTCCATTTTTTGTTTCTTGTGTTTATTCCTTTTAGTGTTATACAGTATGCCACTGTAACTCCTTTAATGCATGCTTTAAGGGCATTCCACACCCCTGTTAACTGGTGTGCCAGTATTGTTATTATGCTCCAAAAATTGTGGAATTTCCAGTTTTATTTTAGTACGGTAACCTGGTTCTCTCAGTAGAGTGGGGTCCATTCAAAATGCATATGATGACTTACAGTTTTTAATATTGAGGGTCAGAATCACAGAGGAATGATTTGATATTAGTATTTATCTATATGTAATCTCCTTCATACAATGCAAAAATGATTCAGAGATTAGAAAAAATATATCCTAGAGAATGATTAATGCACTGGAGAAGAAGGTATTGTGATGTTCTAGGATATATGGGGTCGATTCTTAAAGGGTCGGAGCAAGCCACACCAAAGGCAACTTGCTCAAATTGCTGATGTGCCAGGGACCCTACACCTGAATCTGTATTGGGCAGAGTCTGGTGGCAAAGTACTGTGACTTGTGGCAACCCTAGCTGTGCACTAGAGGGTGCACCTGGACAGATTGCTGAAAGCCTGTGGCAGTGCACAGAGGAAGAAAGAAAGTGCCCCCCAGCCCCAATCCTACATCATATCATGTCAAATGCCCTGGTGGACTCTACAGACCCCTCCAGCCCCAATCTCCAATAATATTAATTATAATGCCATGTTGTTCAAGTGGTCCCCCTCCACCCCGATCTCCAATCATAATATTTAAATTGGTCTTGTGGGCTAGTGGACCCCCAAAGCCCTGATACCCCCCATTCTGCACACTGCACTATACATTGGTGTTCCAGTGGATCCCCTTAGCCCAATCCCCCATTACATAGATAACCTACATACCTGGTGGTCTAGTAGCCCCCCACCTGGCAGTGCCCTACCTCCCTGCTCCCCCCAACCTGTAACCAAGCCAGTGACTGGCATAGCCCACTGCTGACCTGTGGCCAGCCACTCACTGACATATGCATGAGCACATATTGGTCATAGTATGTGATCAGTGATTGCTGTCAATCACTGAGTTCATGCTATGTACAGTATGTGCTAATGCATAGCTCAGCCAGTGGCTGGCAACAGTGGTGAGTGTTGGGCTGTGTCAGTTGCCAGCTGGGTTATGGGTTTGGGGGAGCAGGGTGGTAGAGCACTGCCTGGTGGGGGTCCACTAGACCACCAGGTATGTTGGATATTTATGTAATGGGCTATAAGGCTCAGGGGATCCACTGGACCATCAGTGAATAATGCAGTTGGCAGAATGGGGGATTGCAGCTTGGGGGTCCACTAGATTACCAGGGCAATTGAAATATGATCATTGATCAGGGCTGGGGGGAGCTGCTTGCCCACCAGAGCATTATAATTAATTTTATTGGAGAACAGGGCTGGGGGGGTCCTCTAGCCCACTGGGACACTATAATTAATATTATTGGAGATCGTGATGGATGAGGGGTTGCATTTACTAGGGGGGATTGACTGGTGGCACATTGGTGCAACCTCCAGAGGATAGGGCTACTCCCCTCATCCAGGACATGCACAATGGTCTGGTGGAGAAACTGATGGGGTTAGGAGTAGGCCCTTTGATGGTCAGATGGATTGAAAACTGGATAGCTGGATGCACTCAGAGAGTAGTGGTCTGTGGGGAGCTCTCGAACCCTACAGAGGTTGGTAGTGGGGTACCACAGGGCTCGGTCCTGGGTCCAATCCTGTTTAATGCATACATATCAGACATCAGGGACAGTATAGGGTGTGAAATGAGTCTCTCAGGGATGACTCCAAGATGGGAGCAGTAGTTGAGGGAGAAGAGGGGAGGTTGGCCCTGCAAGGGGACCTGGACACCCTGGAAAGCTGGGCTCACATGGAAATTAAATTTCAATCACCAAGTGCAAGGTGTTGCATCTTGGTCGGGAAACCCTAAACACAGGTACACCCTGGGAGGGAGGTGCTGGAAGCCTCAACAGGGAAAAAGACCTAGGGGTCATGGTGGATACATGTATGAATAACACTGAGCAGTGCAGGAGAGCAGCTAGCAAGGCAAACAGGATGTTGGGATGCATCATGAGGGGATCACCTCTAGGAGCAAGGAAGTGATTCTGCCGCTGTACAATGGACTGGTTAGACCACACCTTGAGTACTGTGTACAGTACTGGAGACCACACTTGAAGAGGGACATACAGCTCCTGGAGAGGGTACAGAGGAGGGCAACAAAGATGATATGAGGGCTAGGAATTTGACTTACGAGGACAGACTTGAGGAGCTCTGCCTGTTTTCATTGGAGGAGAGAGAGAGGAGACAGATTGAGGTCTTCAAGTACCTCAAGGGAATAAATAGGGCAAACATGGAGGGATCTTTAGACTAAAGCAGGAGGCATCACCAGAGGGCATGGTTTGAAGTTGGAAGGTGGAAGGGTGAGGGGAAAAGAGGAGGAGGTTTTTCACTGAGAGGGTGGTGGACCCTTGGAATGCTCTGCCTGGTGAGCTGGTTCAGAGATCCACAGTGGAGAGCTTTAAGAGAGGGTGGGACAGACACAGAAAGTGGATGTATCAGATGATGGCCTGTCCCGGGGGGGGTGGGGATGGATGATAGGGGTTTCTGGAGCACAAGGGATGGGAGGGTCTCGGCACCCAACTAAGGATCTAGGTTCGAGCAGACTTGATAGACCATAAGGCCTAATCTGCTGGCAAATAGTATGTTAGTATGTTAGTATGTTAGTATGCCAGAGTACACTTAGATGGGCTGGTCTAAATGTACTTTGACAATTGTCCTCTGCAGGTGGTTTGGGAATGCCATTTTAGGTGATGTGGCAGCCTGCATCTGCCGCATGTCCCCTTGCACCATGCCGCAGCCTAATTTATGGTGCAAGGCTGGCACAAGACCCATTTGCCACAAACAGCCTACGTATGTCACAGGCTGCTTTTTGAGAATTGCTTTGGGTGCATTTTTTGATGCAAGGTGCCACTCATGTCTCTTATCTTTGACTCAAGCACCTTGCATAATTCTGAAATGTTTTTAGAACCAACCCCCATGTCTCCATGGATCTATTAATCTTAAATCTGATATGAATTCAGACAATTTTACTGCTGCTGATTGAAATTTCCCCCATAGTTATTAGATTTATCTAATTTGATGTTCAATACCAACTTGAAATCCCCCCAATTACAGTATGTGCCAATAGGAATGAACTTCTTAAGTGTATGGTATTCTGTGATATTATCAGTCGCATTTTTGTGATGGCAAATTTTGCAGCAGCTGCATTGTATAGTATTTAAAGGTTCATTTTATGTAGGTTTGATTGTTTCAAGAACTGCTTTTAACTATTGTATGTTACTTTATGCTCTTGGTATGTGTTAAGTGTTTTTTATGATATGTATATGTGACAACGTCTGTTCTATACATACTTTTTTTTTTTACTTTGTGTTTTTCCCTCCTATCTCCTCTTGGAGCCCACTCCTTCTGTCTGCTCATTTCTATCACCCCACCTTCTTGGAATCTGCTGTAGAGTGCCTCCTTCTCTTACCTCCTGCACAGCGGGATCTGTCCCTTCTCAGTGGTCTTGGATGGAACCGGAGCAGCTTTCATCTAGGGCTGCCAAGAGGTGTTTTTCTGTTTTTCTCCCTTATACTCCCTTACCCTCTGAGATGTCCGGTGCGTGGGACGTACATCCCGAGGGGTGGTATGTTGACGCATGCCTTACCTCTCATGTGCCGTCCAATGTCTCCCTTCCCCGACTCCGCAGAACGGAGCCGCCTCCATCCCTTACTACTGTCAGTGCTTCCACTGGCTTGAAGGGATGCAGAACGGTAGCATGTTCTTGGTCTCCCACCCCTGAGGGAGGAGAGTATCCACTGGGACACTTGATCCTCCCTCTCCCCTGCTGACCCCTGGCCACCCGAGTCCATTCCCGAACCCAGGTCACCGGCATAGTGTGAGGTGTGGTGTCCAGAGCCTTAACCGTCAGCGCCACTGGTCCAGCTTTCTATACACACTTTTAATACATTGAAACTAACTTGAAACTATATGATGAAATCTTTAGAAAAATCTCATTAAAGAAGGAAGGAGAATTTTCATTGGGGCCATAAATATTAACTATCATGAGTAATTTACCATTAATTGTGATTTCACAAATAATATATTGACCATGTACATCAAAAATAGAGCTATTGATTGTTGCGCCAGCATTTTTTTAAGAATATGGCTACAGTTATCTAATTTGGTCAATATGGAGCATTGACATCTGGTCCCCATTTCCTTGAAAGAAATACAAAATCTTCTTGCATGAGATGAGTTTTCTGAAGCTGTAGCTTATTAATTGACAGTTTATCTTCATAGTTAAATATTTTTCTGCCTTTAAATCTACCTCTTAATCCCTTAATGTTCCAAGTAAGTATATTTAAAGAGTTAGCTATGCACCATTTTTATAAATATGGGTGTCATCAGGAGTCTGTCGCCCATAGTAATCCCAAGACATTCATAAATAAGATGTATCAATGTAGCCTTGAAACTATTTATCTGGGTTCCATGTCATAACGGTGACTGTGTAATAGTGATCGCCATTTGGGCGCGACTACATAGCCTAAAATAAATTTCGGCAATGTAAAGTCACAGCACACAGCAAAGGGGCACTGGACACTTGCATTTATCTTTTTAATGCGAGGGGCTGCACCCCTCACACTCACTTATGAGGGGCTTCACCCCCCCAGCTCCCTACTAAAGGATTCTCAACTCGTGGGGGGTGCATGTCAGGGAGGGGTGCAAAAAGATGGGAAAAAACATTTCCTGGACCAGCGCAAAAAAAAAACCTCATGCACCCAGAACCCTAGCTTGCCACCAACCCACAATGCCACATGGCCAGCTCGGCAGCCCACTGCCACACTACACCTCACAAACCTTCCCGCCCCTTCTGCCCATCACACAGCATGATCCCCCCCTGGCACATGTGTACCTATAGCGATATCCTGTTGCTATAATCGCCAACCCCCTATCCTGTTGCCCTCCCTGCCTGGTAGCCCTGTGTAAAAGTGTTGTGATTGAGTCACCCTTTTTGAAAGCACTCAATCATGGTCACTGAATACATGGGCTACCATTTATCTGATACCATTTGTTCCAATTGTTAAGATTGTTGAGGCCTTGTTTACAAAAAAATTGGAAAAAGAAACCCTTTCCCCACTCCTTTTTTGCCCCTTCCCATGGTTTCATACTTTCTACCCTTAAACTTAAATCTGCCTCCCTCATTTTCCATCCTCCCCTTGGAAGTGTCCTTTCTGTTTGAAAATGAAACTGATATCTCAGGCTTGAGCAAGGTATAGATGATAATAACCTGTAAAAGGAAAATATAAATTGCTGTGCATTGCCTTTTTTTGCAAACCTGAGGGATGCGTCCCACCCTTAATCATCATACTTCGATAAAAGTAGCCACAATAGAAAGACATCAGGCCTTATGCTGCTCAGTGCTGGTGCTTCTTGGCCCACTAGAAAATAATGGAATAATATAGCCTTATTATGAAGACATGCAACTGCATTGTTGAATATTTTAAATTTACTAATGGTGCAGAAGAGAGAAAAAAAACCCTCTTTCTCCTCTATTCTCCACTCCCTTCTTTCCTGATTTTCCTTCTCTTCCTTTCTTCCTTCCCTTTTTCCCTTTATGTTTATTTATAGTTTACATAGTGGTATTCATGTTCCCTGCATTTGATTCTTCTACGTTATCCTGGTTCAGGTCAGCCTGCCCCTGTGGATTACTAGTTACCTGATTCTGAAGAGATGTTAGTGTTTCATTTGCGGCAGCCTGATTCCCCTGGTTGTTCTGTGCAGGTTTATGACTATAGTTCCAAGGAACTTGGGCTACTGTACATTCTGATCTTGCATTGCATTTTCAGGGGAGTCTGTATAACATTGTTGTTGCAGTGTTTTTTTCACCCCTCAGGGGTCTGTCCATTTTTGTGGAGATAAGGTAGAAGAATCTCTCTGAGAATTAACCATGCCCCCAGTATCATAATATGTTCTCAAGAAAGTTTCAACATTGTTAGGGTCTGTGAAATAATTCCTTCTGCCATGCCCCAAAATTGTATTTTAGTTGGTGGAACAAGGGTGAATCTTATTCCCATTGTATTTAGAATTGTTTTAACTTTATCAAATGGTTTTTGTGTTTGTATAGTCTCCACACTGACATCTGGATAAGATAAGAATTTAATGCCTTCTGAGTATAATCCTTTGTCAAAACATACTCATCTTAGAATATGTTCTCTATCCTGATAATAATGATGTTTCACATAAAATGGTCTGGGAAAGAACTGGCCATCAGTATGTGAGTCATTCTTTTGCTTATTTGCCCCCTGTCCCATAATGTGCCTGTTCCAAAATAATGTGTTGTTCATGGAATTACTGTGTAATCTGAATCCTTTGGTTAATAGATTCTCAAAAAAAGGCACAGGGTCTCTTTTTCCTTCCACCCCCTCTGGTATTTTTAACCATTTTAAGTTGTTTCTTCTAGACCAATCTTTCTGGTCAATTATCCTTTTTTGCAGATTTTGTAATTGCATGGTATGGTGTTTGTCCTATAGGGTAAACACTGCCTGCTAGATTACTCACCTGCTGTTCAACTTTAGTAGTTCTCAGTGTTAATGATTAAAGTTTATCCCGGTCATTTATTGATTTTATTAAAAAAGCCTACATTAAACAAAGGTAATTGAAACCTTTTTGAATATTGGATTTGATTTCATTTTCAACCATAGTATATTGATCTGATTTTTGTCCATTTTTGGGGGGGGAGGGGTAGCAGATTTACATGCCAAAGATGAATCGGATTGACTATTATTGGTCATAATGTCAGATGGATTGTCTAGCACCAACCCTGAGGATGCAGTAACACTTTGTGAATAGAGAAAACAATGTCGGCTTGGACAAGAATAAGGCTCCTGAACAGAGATGTCCATATTCTCACAAACCTGCTTGGAGCTGTAAGGTGATATTGTCTCTGAAGGAGGAGTACTCTCAATTACAGAGTCACATTCACATGGATCTGAATTGCTTCAGTTGGTCATTTGCTCTGCTCCTGAATTCTAGGTTTACACAGCAGAGTCAGAGATAAAAAAGGAGGTAATCTGGCTTGTAGAGAAAAAGGGCAAAGTTTCTGTTGTCATGATTTAGTGCCCTAGAGTATCCAGATTGGGTGAAGGTAGCCAATCTGTTAAGTTTTTGTGCAGTACAGGAAAGAATTGAAGCTTTATGTGCTGCAGGTGCTTTCTGCCTCCAGTCTTGCTTGCCGTCAAAGCTGTCAGCTCAGTGGCTAGTGTTGTTTGTTTTCTCCATGCACGCTGGTGCTACTTATTTGTTGGTATATGCTCCATTCTATTACATAATGGATGGACTTTAACATTCTATACCTAGGCAACAAACTGTGAAAAAAGTCCCATAAGGTTATCACATATCTGTAAATATTAAGTTGTAAGCAGTGTCAGGGCTGGAGACTGAGCAGCTGTCTCTTAGGCAGTCATCTTGGATTCCCGGGTGAAAAAAATTACATATTGTTGATGTTCCCTTGAAAGAGCCCTTGATACTAGTTGGATAACTTTGAAGAATGTGAGCATTACACACTATTCAGTTTATTGTTCAAATATATTTGCAGTGCTTTTAATATGGACTTTGTCTCTTTCCCCTCCCCATCAGCTCCCTTCTGCTGTTGACCCCAGCCCCTTCAGCTCACCTCTAGGACTTAGGCGATCTACTTTAAACCTCATTGTGTGTGGGGGTGCCATTGATGGTTGTGGTGCTCTGCCTTCAGAGTCAAAGCATCATCCTGAAGATGTTTTTTCCTACACGTCACTTCCCTTCAGTCACTGTTGACAGTATGTAATGACACATATGTAGCCCGTGAATATTCTGCACGCTTTGAATGTCTGCCTCTGAGTTTCAATTTTTGTGATTGCTGCTGTGCCACCTACCCTCCACTAGATGGCCACCAAGCATTAGTAAGGTAAGATAAGGTAAGGGTAAGGTAAACTTTATTTATATGGCACCCAGTCCCAGAGGCTCTGGGTGCCTTACAGTCAAGAGCAGGCTGGGAAGACAAATATCAACTTACAAATAAACGTTGCAGAAGGATTATATAAAAACAGAAGTCTAAAATTCAACAATAAATAATCCTTAATAAATAATAATGAGTCATTTAAAATCAGCTGCAGTTAGTCTGGGAATGCCTCTTTAAAGAGAAAGGTTTTTAGATCTTTTTTAAATGCCTCCATTGGCGGAGCCTCCGCCTGAGATGTCTGGGAAGAGATTTTCAGAGGAACAGGCCGGTCACCCCGAATCAACAGTCACCTGAGGTTTTCAGACTGGTCATTGGAATTGCTAGGAAGCCCCTGGGGAGGGAGCAGAGAGAGCAGACCAAGATGGCAGGTGTAAGAAGATCAGTCAGGTAGCTAGGGCCATATGCTTATAGGGACTTATAAGTGAGCAAGCCCAGCTTGAAGATGATCCTCCATCTGATAAGCAGCCAATGCAGATCTCACAGGACCAGGGTCACATAATAAGACCTAGGTAGACCTGTCCGTTACCTGGCTGCTGCATTCTGCACTGGCTGCAGCCAGTGGAGGTTCCATCCCCTGATACCAAAATAAAGAGTGTTACAGTAGTCCAACCTGTATGCAACAAAGGTGTGTACCAGTGAGGGCAGGTCCTCGGGTGGAACTAGGGGTTTAATCTGGGCAATATTCCTGAAGTGGTAAAAACCGCTTTGGATTACAGATGACACCTGAATATGAAGTGTCAACCTGTTATCAAGGATGATGCCCATATGTCTTATCCTAGAGGATGCTGTCAATGGGGTAGATCCCAGGACAAGTCCTGTTGCCACCCCGGAGGCATTTCTATCATGCCCCACAACTTGGCTCTATTACCAGCACCTCCATCTTGCCAGGGTCTAGCCTCAACCGGTTAGAGGACACCCAGTCCTGGATCTTAGCCAGGCAATTATTTAGTACTTTTTAAATTATATTTGCAGATAAAACACAGAGTAATGACTGAATTACATATACTGTAAATGTAAAGAATACACAGTAGGAAAAGCATACATGTAAACAGAAGAAAATATTTCTTAGTTGACTGGTAGCAGCGATATGCCTATCTCAAGGGTTTTATTCATTGAATTTGTGAGGGATCACGGCTAATTATAAAGCCAGAGTCAAATCGGTCATGTCCATAAAGGATTAAAATGGGGTCCAAATAAGACTACACTTCCTACTTTGTTTGTAAGTTGTGTAATTAATTTTTTCAATTCGATGGATAGAAAGCATTGTATGGAGCCAGACAGTAAATAATGGAGCATCACTGTCCTTCCATTTCATCAATATCTGTTTAAAAGCATTGATTATACAGATATTAATCAAAAATTATTTACGGGGGCCATACCAAGTATAGGGCCTCCAAATCGTAATGGCATCCAGAATGGGTCCTTAACTAGGGGTTTACTGACACAGCATGATGGGAAGCATAGAATGGATTGCCAAAAGGAATCCAAAACCTGCCTAGGATCCTTGCCTTCACCTTCTGCTTTCAATCCCCCAACCTGGCAAAATGCCAAGGGCCTAAAAATTGCCCACCTAAACATACGCAGCATCCTACATAATCTAGCCGAACTTACGGCCTGGACTTCCTACTACAAACCTGATATTTTGGACATTACTGAAACATGGCTTAAACCTTGCACCCCAGACCTCGCCTGTGCCCTTCCAGGTTATAGCCTTGTTCGCAGGATAGGGCAGGCAGTAAGCGGGGTGGGGGTGTGCTTATATACTTTAAGACTCACCTCAAAGTTATGACTATTGCACATGCTCCCCCCACACCCCCAGTCTGTGAGTTCCTCCATTCCCTCCTCCTACTGCTTGGGAACACAAAGAAGGTGCATCTCGTCTGTGCCTATAACCATCCTAAAAGAGGCGCTCCTGGGCTCTCCTCTCTACTGGACCAGATCAGAGATAAGGTGGGCTCAAACAAACTAATAATCCTGGGGGACCTCAACCTAAATTGGCTGGAGCCCAATGCCAAGCAGTTTGAGCCACTTGTCTCTGGTCTTGCCCTTAGTCAGCTGATCATGCAACCTACTAGGCCTTCCTCCCGGGGGGGGTGGGATTGCTCATTGACTGGGTCATGAGCAACAGACTGGATACTATCATCCACTCTGGGATCCTCCACGATGCAATAACTGATCACTCCCTGACTTACTGCATCCATGACTTCAACCCACCCAAAGTCCCCAGCAGAGTGATCCAAATGAGGGACTATTCTAAATTGATCTCCTACAATTACCTTGAGGATCTGCGACAGGTTGACTGGTCCAGGATCCTGGCCACAAACGACCCTGACTCAGCTCTGGATCTCTTCCTTGCCACTCTCATTCCCTTGCAAAACAGGCACACACCCCTCACCAAAAGGAGGGTGTGAGGCACTGTCATGAAATGGCTCCACCGTGGCCTTTACTCCCTCATGAAGGAGAGGGACAAATGCTGGGTAAAATTCAAAATTTCCCACAATGACCATGACCTCGTTGAGTATCGGTGACTTAGAAACATCTGCAAGCGTGCAATACGTACCACCAAAAGCAAGTACTGCAAGTCTGCCCTACTAGCCTCGGCAAACAACCCCCACAGATTCTGGAAAAATGTCATAAACCTGGTTGGTGGGTCTGCAACGGAACAGTCCCCTGATATGTATATTGGGGGAGCGCACTGCAACAACCCCCATACTATCGCCACTGCCTTCAATCGCACCTTCTCTGGTCTGTCAGTCCCCCTTCCCTCCTGTCTCTCTGCCCCCAAAATGCTGAGGGGGCCCCCCCTTGTCTGCCCTTCTACCTCAAGAGGATCACAGTTGGTGAGACCCAGGCACTCCTGGTGGGGCTCTCCCACCACATGGGGTGGGTTATGACTGCCTTGAACCCAAGCTTCTTAGCCTCGGAGCTCCCCTCCTTGCTAGACCGGTTGCGCACATCTTTAACTCCTCACTCATCTCAGGAACCATCCCGGAGATATGGAAATAGCCAAGGTGGTCCCTGTCCACAAGCAAGGTGACCCCAAAGACATTTGTAACTATTGCCCCATTGCTACACTGTCAGCCACCAGCAAGCTCTTTGAAAAGGCTGTTGCTTCCCAACTTTCCCACTACCTTGAGGGATACACTGTTCTCTCCCTGGCCCAACACGGCTTTAGAAAAGGGCACAGCACATCAACGGTGCTTGCTGTGGTCACCTCTGAGATCAGATACGCAACTGATCTAGGTTTCCTAATGGGGGCCATCTTCATCGATTTTTCAAAGGCCTTCGACCGGGTGGATCACTCCCTCCTCTACACCATGTTGCACTCCATCAGTCTCTCTTTCCGTGCCCTCGAATGGTTCTCAAACTACCTTCCGGGTAGACAGCAATTCACCTGCTACAACCGCACTAACTCAGCCTTATTCCCAGTTAACTGTGGGGTCCCCAGGGATCCATCCTGAGTCCCCTACTGTAGTCTCTGTACATTAATGGATTGCCCTCCGCAATCACCCATGGTGTTCCAATCTTATGCGTGGATGACCTCGTAGTCCTGGCCAGTTCCCGTGAAATCAACACCATCAACTTGGCTAAACTCCGACTTCGAGCATATTCAAAATTGGCTTAAGGGCCATAAGCTCATCATCAATTTAAGGAAGACCCATGCCATGCTATTCAGGTCAGGGACTCACATCTCTTCCTGCCCTGCTCCCCTAGAAATCCATGGGGCCAATGGTGACATACTTCCAGTCTCTGACTCGGCCAAATATCTCGGGGTCACCCTTGATCCCCAACTCAGTCTCACTACACACATCAGGAATGTGTGTAATGCCTCTAATGGCAAGCTCAGCCTTGCCTACAGAGCCAAGGACTGCCTCACCCCTGCCACCCGGCTAGCCACAGCTAGGGGGATACTCCTCCCCACACTATGCTATGGGCTCGTTGCCTTTGCCCCGGTCTCCAAAGCTCATCTCACAAAATGGGACACTGCATACAACAACATACACCGCTTCACTCTCTGTGCCCCCCACCTAACGCATAGATGTGGGCTCTACTCACGTCTGGAGTGGCTCCCCCCTGAAAAGCACCGTACCTTCATCCTAAGCAACTTTGTTGACAACATAGTCCGGACTGCCACCCCCTCGGTACTTGCCTTCCCCTTAATCCCCCCATCCCCAGCCTACCATCTCAGATCCTGTGCTTCTCAGGCCCGACTTGTTCCAGGGACACGCACCCTCACTGGTGACCGGCTTTCTCAGTCCACGCGCCTAAAATGTGGAACTCCTTCCCGCACTAGTGTGTGTACCTGGCCCTCCACCACTGCTTTAAAACATCCCTCTGGTGCTTTCTCAAGACTTCTGTGGCCTGCCTCGTGCTCTGCCTGGGCCGGCGTACCTCTACCCTCATGCCCTTGGGGAGGGAGCTGCTACACAACTATCTGTACCCTCCACCAGTATAGTACCCACTACCCCCTTGTTGTGTGCTTATTATATATTGTCATTTTTTCCTGTCTATGAATTATCATGTATTGCCGTTGAGTTGTGTTCAGTCTATAGACATGTTAGAATACATTGACTCCCTACCTTGTGTTGTATACTATAACTTGTCTGCTTGCCTAGTCTTGCTTGAGCCTGACCTGTACCTCTCACCTATGTAGAGCCTGCGGCTCCTGACTGTAATCTTTTACTTTGTATTCTATTTCCTTGACTTGTATTTTGTTACCTGTATGCTCTGTAACTCTCCTGGGTCACACCTGAAAATAAGCACTTGGTTGTCTAGCATGCTTACCTGGTTAACAAAAGCAAATAAATAAATAAAACAGGGCAAAGATTTAAAATATTCTCAAGGGTTCCAATGGCTGATAGGCATCTGGGACAAGTATTAGGAATGTAGGAACTCATAAGATTTAATTGATGGGGTGTGTAATATATGCGATGTAAGATATTGAATTGAATCTGGGTAAGCTTGGATGACTTCAAACCCAGCATTTTGTATTAATAATTCTGTCCCGAGTATAAGAGGGCTATCCTGATGCAGTTTGTCCTCCCATATAGTTTTTAGAGTAGTTAAAGCCACCTGATTATTTAAACAGATCACTTTGTATAGTTGTGAAATATTTGTGTGGTTGTGTTGATGTAAGATTAGTTCCAATATGTTCCAATGTGGGATTGCTAAGCATATTATATTTTTTTATTAATGAAATCTCAAATTAGTAAATAACAATAAAATTGGGAGTTCTGCAAATCATATGTATTTTTTAAATGTTCAGATTCCAGCACTTGGTTGTTATGCATAAAATGTGCAATTTCAGTTAGGCCATTTTGATACCACCATTTAAAGGTGATATCATCCATAGAAGGGTGGAAAAATAGGTTCAAGTAGATGAGTGAATATGAAGAACAGTAAGTGGAGGGAGAGGCCTTCTTGATAATCCTGTACCAGATTTTTAATGCAGTAATAAAATAGAAGGATACATTTAATTTATCGGAATATTTACCAACATACAGTATAGACTGTGTTTTAAATGAGAATATGGAGAGGCTTCAATGATGTATCAATGATCATTTTGATCATTATGAAACTAGTGAAATAGTGGTGCCAAATTAGCTGCATAATAATGGTTTTATAAAGGAGGGGAGAGCTAACCCTCCATCAAAATTAAGAAGATATAGTTTTGCAATTTTAAGCTGAGGCTTTTTGCCTTTCCACAAAAATTTCTTTATTAAATCTTTCAAACCTTTAAATAAATCTTCTCTATTAATAAAAGGAATGTTAACATGGAAACATGGACGTTGATGGCTAAAGGAGACCGCCAGGTCCATCTAGTCTGCCCATTCTTGGCCTTTTTTAGTTTTCCTATAAGATTCTCTTTAGTTGCCCTATGGAGTAAGGGCTCCCTTGTGTCTATCCATGCATTCTTGAATCCCACCATGGTACTCATCCCTACAGCCTCTGTGGGCAGGCTATTCCAGGCATCCACCACTCTTTCCATGAAGAAAAACATCCTGGCGTTAGTAGAGAACCTCCCTCCTTGCAGCCTGAGATCATACCCCCTGGTCCTGCTGCCCCTTTTGAGGTGAAAAAGTTCCTGAGTCTGTACCTTGTTTATGCCTTTAATGTACTTGAAAGTCTTCTCTATTCCAGGGAGTACATATTCAGTTCCTTCAGTCTCTCCCCATAGGACATGTTCTGCAGACCCTGAATCATTTTTGTTGCCCTTCTCTGCACTGTTTCTACTCTGTCTATATCCTTTCTGAAGTGAGGCCTCCAGCACTGGACTCTGTATTCCAGGTGAGGCCTGACCAGTGATCTGTACAGAGGCAGGCAGAACCACCTCTTATCCTGCTCATAATACCCCTCCTGATGCAACACAACATTCCATTGGCTTTTACTGCTACCTCCTCACACTGCTTTCCAACTTTCAAGTTGTCTGAGATTGTAATTCCCAGGTCCCGCTCCTGGTTTGAGGCAGCCAGACGTTCACCTTCTAGGTAATACTGCTTCTTTGAGTTTTTGTTTCCTATGTGCATGACCTTGCACTTTTTGGATTTATATCTCAGTTGCCATGCTCTAGACCATTCTTAAAGTTTTTTAAGGTCTGCTTCTATTTTGCCCACTCCCTCTGAAGAGTCAACCCTATTGCATAACTTTGTGTCATCTGCGAACAGACACTCCTTCCCCTCTAGTCCTTCCACAATGTCTGCTATAAAAACACTGAAGAGCAGAGGCTCCAGGATTGAGCCCTGTGGTACACCACTGGTCATCCTGCCTTCATCTGATAGTGTTCTGTTTATCTGTACCCTCTGAGTTCTGCCCAGTAACCAGTTCTGTATCCATCTGATCAACTCTGGACCAACTCCTGTGTGGTCAAGGTTCTTTGCCAGCCTCCTGTGTGGAACCAAGTTGAAGGCTTTACTGAAGTCCAGATAGACCACATCCACTGCCCCCCCCATCCACTATTCTTGTGGTATAGTCAAAAAACTCTATTAGATTTGTTTGGCATGATCTCCCTGCTGTGAAACCGTGCAGCTTTGGGTCTTGTTGGCTGCCTTCTTCTAGAAATGCTAAGATTCTCTTTTTGATTAGTGATTCCATTAGCTTATCTACCACAGACGTGAGGCTCACTGGTCTATAATTACCCATCTCTTCCCTACTGCCTCTTCTGTGAAGTGGAAACACTATTGCCTTTTTCCAGTCTTTGGGCACCACTCTGCTCATTAAGGATTTGGTGACTAGAGATGGCAGTGGGGCTGCTAATTCTGCCACCAGTTCTTTTAGGATTCTGGTGTGTATCTCATCTGGTCCCATTGCTTTGTCCACTATTAGTTTACTTAGTGCCTCTTGTACCTCAGTCTGCGTAAAGGGGCTAGTGTCTACTACTGTTTTTGGGGAGATGCGTTTTCCAAGGGCCGGGCCATCCCTTGGGTCCTTCTTAGTAAACACTGAGCAGAAGTATTTGTTGAGGATTTTGGCTTTCTCTGGGTCATTTTTTGGTGCATTTCCCTTCTACAGCAGTGATCTTTACTATACCCCCTTTTGTCTTCCTGCATTCCATAATGTACCTAAAAAAATATTTATCTCCCCTGCTTGCCCCTTCTGCTATCTTTTCTTCTGTTTGGGCTTTCACCTTTCTTATTATTTTGTTAGATTCTCTCATCTTTTCTCTGTATGACTCCCAGTCTTTCTCAGCTTTGGATTTTTGATATATGCTGGACACCTTATTTTTTTTTCTTGATTGCTGTAGCCACTTCCCTGGTAAACCATAGAGGTTTCTTTTTCGCTTTGTCTTGCTGACCCATCTGGCACATAGAACTGTGGCAGTCTTGATTGTTCTCTGGAGCCTTTCCCACATGACCTCCACCTCGTCATCTTCTGCTTTCCCTAACTGGTTTCTTATGATGTTTCTCATTTTTTTGAAATCAGCTTTTTTAAAACCTAACACCTTCATTTTTGAATGGCTGGTGTCCTGTAATATGTCAACCTTGAAGTTCACCATATGGTGGTTGCTGCTGCATATGGCACCCCACATTGATTTCATTGATCCTTTCAGTGTTTGTGAAAACCAGATCGAGAATGTCATCTCCCCTTGTTGGAGTTTTGACAAGTTGGCACAGATCTGTATCTTGTAGCAACAATAAGAAGTCCCTGCCTCTTTTTATTGCTGCTGTTAGAGTGCTACAGTAAATATCTGGCAGGTTGAAGTCCCCCGCCAGTATTACCTCACCCTTGTCTGTCATTCTGTGAATTTCTTCTATTAGGTCTTTGTCTGCTTTTCCCCCTGATTTGGGAGCCTGAAAGTGATGCCAATTTTGAGAGGTTTTTCCCTTACCCAAATCTACTGTTAGCCACAGGGACTCAATTTCCCCAGGGAACCCTTTTATCTCTGTGGCTTTTACTTCTTCCCAGAAGTAAATTGCAACTCTCCTTCCTTTTTTATTGCTCTGCCTATCCCTCCTGAACAGGTTGTAGCTGTGTATGGCTGCATCCCATTCATGGTTTTCTGTCAACCATGTTTCTATCACAGCTACCCAGTCCAATCTTTTCTCTTCCATGATGGCTCTGATTTCAGGAAGCTTGTTGGTTAGACTTCTAGCATTTGCAGCCATTGTTTTCCAGGAATGCACTTCCCTTGTGGAGTGAGGTTGCATCCTCTTCCTGGACTGCTCTAGGTTGCTGTTTCTGACTGTGAAATTATGGAGATTTCTGTTTATTTTTTGGGGACTACTTGCTGATGATTCTGCAAATGAGGTGGGCGTTGTTCTATTCAGGTTTACTATGGCAGTATGTGCACCTTTGGGGTTTAGGGGAGTGATGGTAAGCCCACTGGTGGCAGTGGTATGAGCTGCATCCCACTCCCCTAACTTCAGTTTAAACAACCTGTATAGACATCCAATTTTTGTCTGAGTGCTTGCATACGCAGCCTATTTACATTGCAATCCATCATATTTAAAAAATGCTCTTTCTCAGAAGGTATGCCAGTTCCCTATGCAGTGGTATCCTTTGTCTTGGCACCATTTCCACAGCCAGGAGTTGAACTCATCTACTTCAAACACTCTGATGCGATTGGTGTCATTTCATCTTTCCCATACTGGCAGCACTTCTGAGAAGGCTAATTTGGATGGAAGGGAAAAGAGTTTGTTGGCCGGTTCCTCAAAGTGTTTTTTGGTGCCCTGGACTGTGTGATTGGCCAAATCATTGGCACCAAGGTGTATTGCTACATGAGTCACCTCCTATGTATCCTGCATGACTGCCTTAATGTGGTTTGTGCCTCTATTTGCAGAAGCTTCTGGAAGACACTTAACTATGATATCACTTTTGTCTTTTAGTGTTATTTGGAGTTCCACTCTGCAGACAATGGAATCCCCAATTAGGAGAATTTTGTTCTTGTTTTTTGTGTGTTGTTTTCTTTAGGGCATTGGTATTATTGCTTTCATCATTTTTGGTATTGTTATTGTTTTGTTTTTAATATTTGTGTTTTTGTTTTTATTGAATTTTGTATTTATTTTAATTGGTATGTTTTCTTCACCTTGTTTTTCATTTTCATCGGCAGGTGCCAGAGGTATGAACCTGCTTTTGGTTGGGATAAGTTCCTGGTTGGTGGCTTCTTTTTTGAGTCCTCCATGATGCTTCTTTTTCCTTACCACCTGCCAGTCCCTGGGCTCTGCCTCGGGTCCTGTCCACTGGCTGCTACCCTGGTTCTGGTGGTATGGTGTTTGAAGAGGTCTGTTATAGATTTGCTTGTATAGGAGGTCATATATTATAGTCCAGGCATCTTGTAGTTGGGCTGCAAGATCTGCTATGACCCAACAAGCATGGCAGGGTCCTGGTTGCTGTTTATAGAGCCTGTTGTATAGTGACCCACAGTTTTTGCAATTGACAATATCCATTTTCCCATTTTAGGGTAGTATATTGTATAATACTCTGTAAGAAGTGTGTACGAAACACAAATAAGGCTTAGGTAGATTTTTTTTTGTTTGTTTGTTTTGTCTTTCTTTTACTCCCTATCAGGTGGAGTGGGTGGTACTGTTCACATATAAATTAAGATGTCCCAAAGAGGATGGGAATAGGGGGAGGTAGGGAGGGTGAATATGACTGTTTCCTGCAAGCTGAGAAAAAAAACAGTCTGGTATGTGTTATAAAAGGTCGCGCTGTAGTGTGTTACTCTGTGGAGAATAAGGGTGGTAAAGTACTCATTTGAATTCAAAGCCCCTATCCAGGTACAGGAGCTTGCACAGCCTGTGAAGAATGCAGTCTTCCCTGGCTCTCAAGATCAGCTGTGCAACCCTTGTTGTCCAGGTAGTAGCTAAAAGGGAAACAAAATGCTCCTCTCAGGGGTCTGTGCATCCCTACTCCCTGCTGCAGTGTGGGAGTGAGAACAGCTTTGTTGACTGCTGGAGGATACTGCTCTCAAAAGAGCAGTGTTTTGCTTGACTGCTCTGGGATTTGGAGGAGCAGAAGCCACTGACAAGTTCTATACAGGATGTGGCTTTCTATTGAATGTCCCTCAGCTAGCACTGCCACTGGTCAACCTGCAAGAGAGAGTGTGGGATATAAGAATCTCTGTTTACTCTACTCCCAGGTGAAGTCTGTTGTTATCGGATCCAAGGAGCCTTTTAAAGCCCCCTTGCTATTGTTTACTTTGGTGCTCTTTCTTTGTGGCCCTGATTTGCTGGCCTCCGGGAATCAGGCTACGTCACCCTGTGATGTATCTAATGTTCCCCCTGGATTGAGTTTGCAGATACCGAATGGCACCCACCAGTCCCTTGTACCTGAAAATAGAGGAAGCAAAAAAAAAAAAACAAAATACACTTATCAATGAACTCAGACAAATGTTTAGGAATTTGAGTAGAAGCTTGTTGATTTTCCTAGAACAGGGGCTCTTTCTGTTCCCCTTTGCTCGAGTTCGCTGACGTTGAAAGGCACCTGACTGTCCTCTGTGAACTTAAAGTAGAAAAGAAAAAAAACAAATATTAAAACAGTCACAGAAATCAGACAAGTGTTTGAAAAATATAGCTGTGGAGAATAAGGGTGGTATGTACTCATTTGAATTTAAAGCCCTAGTCCAGGTATAGAAGCTTGCACAGCCTGTAGAGAATGCAGTCTTCCCCAGCTCTCAAGATAAGCTGTGCAACCCTTGTTGTCCAGGTAATGGCTAAAAGGGAAACAAAATGCTTCTTCAGGGGTCTGTGTATCCCTACTACCTGCTGCAGTGTGGGAGCAAGAACAGCTTTGTTGATCGTTGGAGGATACTGCTCTCAAAAGAGCAGTGTTTCACCTGACCACTCTGGGTTCCAGAGAAGTAGAAGCCGCTAACGAGTTCTATACAGGATGTGACTTTCTGCTGAAGGTCCCTCAGCTAACGCTACCACCGGTTGACCCACAAGAGGGAGTGTGGGAGATAAGAATCTCTGTTTACTCTACTCCCAGGTGAAGTCCTTTGTTAGTGGGTCTGGGGAGCCTTTTAAAGCCCCCCTTGCTACTGTTTACTTTGGCACTCTTTCTTCATGGCCCCCAATTTGCTGGCCTCTGGGAATCAGGGTATGTCACCCTGTGACGTATCTAATGTTCCCCCTGGATTTCGTTTGCGGACGCCAAATGGCATCTGTCAGTCCATTGTACCTGAAAATAGAGGAACCAAAAAAAAAAAGAAAAACAACAAAATATCAACGAACTCAGAGAAGTGTTTAGGAATTCGAGTCGAAGATTGTTGATTTGCCAAGAATAGGCCTTTTTGTGTTCCCCTTTGATCAAGTTTGTGGATGCCGAAGGGCACCCGACTTCCCCCTGTGAGCTTAAGGTAGAGAAGAAAACAAATAATAAAACAGTCACATAAATCAGACAAGTGGTAAGTACTCATTTGAATTTAATACCCTCATCCAAGTGTAGGAGCTTGCACAGCCTATGGAGAACGTTATCTTCCCCGGCTCTCAAGATCAGCTGTGCAACCCTTGTCCAGGTAGAGGCTAAAAGGGAAACAAATTCATCCTGTCAGGGGTCTATGTGTCCCTACTCCCTGCTGCGGTGTTGAAGCAAGAACAGCTTTGTTGACTGCTGGAGGATACTGCTCTCAAAAGAGCAGTGTTTTACCTGATCTCTCTGGGATCCAGAGAAGCAGAAGCCACCAACGAGTTCTATACATGATGCAGCTTTCTGCTGAAAGTCCCTCAGCTGGCAGTACTGCCAGTTGACCTGCAAGAGAGAGTGTGGGAGATAAGGTATTTTGGGAGCATATTCATTTTAATAGAGTTAACATAGCCTAGAAGGGAAAGGGGGGGATTCTCACAGTGTTGTAAATTCTATTTGGTCTTTTGAAGTAGAGGGTCAAAATTTATAGAGTATAGTTTTTTAACTTATTAGCAATCCTAATGCCAAGGTATGAAATTTCTGTTACAACTTTTAGATTAGTGTCACCTGGGGAACAAAGGAGTCTAAGTGATGTTTAGTTTTAAGAAATTCAGTTTTGTCCCAGTTGACCTTGAAACCAGATATCAAACTGAACTGAGATATAATCTCCATTATAGGAGGAAAAGAATGGTTTACATTTTGGACAATAATTAGTGTATCATCTGCATATAGGCTAAAAAGGTGTTCCATATTGTTAATCAGAAGGTCTTGAACTAGTTATGATTTTCTTATGGAAAGAGCAAGGGGGTTCAATCAATAGTGCAAAGATGAGAATTGATAAGGGGCAGCCTTGATGGGTGCCTCTACAGATTTCAAATGGAGATGATAAATCCTGGTTCATCCTAATCCTGGGCCACCAGACTAGAATGCAGCACATCAATCCTTGTCCTGAAATTCAAGCCAAAACCAAATCTGGAAAAACAATTTTAATATATGGCCACTCAAGGCTGTCAAATGCTTTTTCTGAGTCAAAAAAAATAATGGAAGATCTGAGTTTTTACAATGATCTAAAATATTGTGAACTCTCCTGGTGTTGCACATTAAAGAGCGGCCCTTAATAAAGCCAATCTGATCAAAATGGACTAGGAGTGGAATGACCTTTTCCACCCTGATGGCCAGGACCCTGGCCGGTATCTTAGCATCAGTATTAATTAATGAGATAGGTTTATAGGAGCCAGGGTACATATGATGTTTTCCTTTTGAGAAATATGTGAATACATGCTTCTTTAAAGATGACAAAAGTGATTTGGTATGAAACATGTAATCAAACAGTAATTTAAGATATGGAGCCAGTATTGTGGAAAATGTCTTATAAAATCAACGATTAACCCATCTGGGCCAGGGCTTTGCCATTAGGTAACTTTTAATAGGCGTCTGTAATTTCAGATATGGTGATTTCTTGTTCTAAATATTGACAATCTTTATGTTATAGCACGGAGTACTGCTGTAATCTGCATATAGTCATAATATAGCAAGACTTCATGGTGTTTGAAGAAAAAATTACTCACCTTAGTAATTGCTTTTCTTCTCATGGAGTCTTGCTATATTATGACCACCCTCCCTCCTGCCCCTCTCAGAACTTCTACTTGGGTAGGGGTGGCAAATTAGTGCAAGCACTGTGTCATGCCATTTTAGTTCTTCCCTTCACCCCCTTTATTTAGGGTTAGGGAATTAGGTATTTCTGTTTTAAGTAATATGTTGGCCCCCTTCCTGGACTTGAGTCTTGGGGAAGGGGGTCTAATAGTGCTTGTTAGGGAGAAACTAATAATACTATTATTCATTGTTATTATTATTATTGCTGATTATATTGTTGTTATCCCTACTAGTAGGTAGCCACTTGGCTAGTGTAGAGCTTTCCACACAGACTTGTTGCTTAGTGTTAGCTTCGTAAAGATCTGACAGTTTCATTTGAAACTGGCCAGATAGAGCTTTGGTATAGCGCCCTCGCGCTGTGGAACTCCAGACTCTCTGGAGTTAACTCTTTCCTCTCCGGGGCAGTTCAGCTGCAGTGGCTGACTGCATATAGTCATAATATAGCAAGACTCCATGAGAAGAAAAGCAATTACTAAGGTGAGTAATTTTTTCTTATTGCTCAGGGTCCTGATCTAACTCGGGTCCCAGTCAGCCACAATGATTCTGATAGCTTCAGATTGGGCCAGAGAGCCATGGTACTCACTGCTGCTTTGTCAGTGACCTAACCAGTACACCTTCTACAAAGACACAATCTCCTGACATCCTCCCAGGGGAGGGTTCTGTACCCAAACCTCAGGTCTCTCAGACTCCATGCATGGCTCTTGAGGACCTAGAATACGCTGACTTACACCTTTCAGAGGATGTCATACAGGTGCTAAGAGGTTCCAGGAAACCCTCAACTAGGAAAACCTATACTTCCAAGTGGAAGAGATTTCCATCTGGTGTGCTTCAAAGGGGGTGGTTCCCACTGAGGCAGGACTATCAGTCTTGCTGGATTACCTGACATACCTACATACTCTGGGACATCAGTCAGCTACACTCAGGGTCCACCTGGCATCTGTTTCTGCATATCGCTTAGTTGGTAAGGGAGCTCCCTCAGCAGCTAATCCTATTTTCAGAAAATTCTTTAAAGGGCTGGACCACCTACATTCCCCTCACAGGGAACCAGCTCCAGAATGGAATCTAAATATTTATATGTGCCAGCCCGGTGGCGCTGAGGCGCTAGATGCCACACCTCGCGCTGCACTGGCGACCCGGGTTCGGGAACGGACTCGGGTGGCCGGGGGTCAGCAGAGGGGGAGGGAGGATCAAGCGTCCCAATGGATGCTCTCCTCCCCAGGAGTGGGGAACCAAGAACGCTTCTGCTTCTACATCACCTCAGAGCCGTGGAAGCACCGACAGTAGAGGGGATGGAGGTGGCCCGCTTAACGGAGTCGGGAGGGGACGCCGCTGACGCATGAGTGTTTGCACGCCATCACTCGACGACGGCCCCAAGCGCTCGACGTCCCCAGAGGGTAGAGGACGTAGGAGGAAAAACGGAAAAATTCCCTCCAGCAGCCCTAGATGAAGGCTGCTCTAAGTCCACCCTGACCACCTACAGGACAGACCCTACTGTGCAAGGAGATGAGGATAGGCACTTAGGGCAGATCCTCCAAAAAAAAAGGTAGGCAAGGAGACATGAGCAGACGGAAGGAGGGGGCTCCGGAGGTAGGAAGGAGGATAAAGAAAAAGTATAAAAAAAATAAATAAATATCTATATTGCCAAGCTCATGGAGCCTCCATTCGAGCCACTGGCCAATGCTTATTTAAAATGTGTCACTTGGAAGACTATCTTCTTAGTAGCCATCATGTCTGCAAGAAGGATAAGTGAGTTAGAGGCCCTGTGTATGGAACAAAACTACATTTCATTCCACAGGGACAAGGTGGTGCTTAGAACCAACAGGAAGTTCCTTCCAAATGTAGTTTGACTTTCACCTTAGTCAGTTTATTACTTTGCCAGTCTTCTTCACCGAGCATTCTATTTTATTTATTTATTTATTTAAATCTTGGATTACAAATACCTTTGAGCTTGAAGCAGCTCATTTACCAAAGGTTCCACGTCAAAGGAAAGGGTTACAATAAGGTAGGGAGATATAGACAACATTCATGGTATCAACGGAGGTACAGACAACATTCTTGGTATCATCAGAGTACAGCAAGTCAACTGGTAAGTAAGTGGGAACAGTGCTACACACTCAAGATTACAAGCAAACAGAAAACCATAAGGTACATTTGAAGCAACATTGCTAATCAGAGGTGGGGGAGGGAGGAGTAAGGAAGGGTAGGGAGATGAGAGGCAGAGTCCAGATAGAGAAGGAAAGAAAATATGACAGCCAGAGGCCTTGTCGTATGGTGGGAGAAGGGGAAAAGAGGGAAAAGGAGGGTGGAGAAGGGAAAGAAGATAAGGGAGAGTGGGGACCAGAGGGCTTAGACAGGTCGAGGAAGGGGGAGGTCAGTGGGATAAGAGCAAGGAGGGGTGAGGTAAGGAGAAGGTGGCAGGAGGAAAGGGGAAACTGTTCTGTCGGGAGAGGCTAAACGAAACAGGAAGCCAAGTAAGAGCCTCGAGAGGAAAAAGTGGAATGAGGGTGTCTGCAGAAGTGGGAAACTAGGTGTAACAATCACAAGTGCTTTCAGATAGGAGATGCTGACGAAGCACAAGTTTAAATTGGGACAGACTAGAAAGACTGCTCAGTTGGTTTCTTAGATTATTAAACCATGGGGGGGCTCTGTATTGAAAGGATCGCTAGTATTGAGCAGTCTGACAGTGGGGTACTAGAAGGAGGTCAGAAACTGAGGTATGTGTGTGTTGGGTCTTAGGGGGTTTGTTTAGCAGGCAACCAATGCTCGAGGGTAGGAATCCAAGTAGAGCTTTTTTGGACAGGAGGCAGGTTTGATATTTGATCCTGTTACGTAGTTGGAGCCAGCCAGATTGAGCATATAACTCACAGGTATGAGTGAGGTGCACAGCACCCGTAACTAACCTACATGCTTTGTTCAGGGCCACCGTGAGTTGATTAAGAGATGTGGAGGTTGCAGCACAGTCTATGATTAGACCATAATCTATGATCGAGAGGACAGAGGTGTGAATTGCAACCTTCAGGGCTTCTTGGGTAAGACTTCTTCTGTGTCTGAAGAGGAGCCAGTTCTGATATTAACATCTCTGGCAACATTTTCAATGTGAGGCACAAAGGTAAGGTGACTATTCAGGGTTAGACCTAGGTATTTGAAAAGCTGAGTTTGTTCGAGTGTCTCCGTGGTTGTTGGTGATAGTGACTTGATGGTCCTTAAACCTATTCCGAGAGGATGAAAACAGCTGGATTTTAGTTTTTTAGCACTAGTTTGTGATTATTAAACCATCTCTCTGCTTCTGTGAAGCCTTGTTGAAGACTGTTTTCAAGAGCGTTGGGATCCAGGTGGCTGGTAAAGATGACCGCGTCATCTGCATAGAGGAGAGTACGCTAGTTGCAGACAGCTGGAAAGTCGTTCAGGAAAATACTGAACAATAGGGGACCCAGGATTGAGCCTTGAGGTACCCCTGATCGGGCAGCCCTCTTCTCCGAAACTACATTTGTGTCCTCACCCTCTGCAGTCTATCACTGAGGTAGCTTCTGAACCATTTCAGAGTGTTTGGGGCAACACCAGTTTTAGAGAGTTGGCCAAGTAACAGTGTGCAATTCACTGTGTCAAAGGCTTTTGTTAGGTCAGCAAAGGCTGCACCTACAATCTTGGCTTGATCGATGACCTGTTGTATGAAGCTTGTGAATTCTGATAATGCTGTGGTAGTACTGTGCCCCTTTCTAAAGCCATGTTGTTGTGAGCACTGGATGGAGTATGTGTCCAGAAAAGCACCAAGCTGGTTGGTAACACCGCATGAGCATCTTGGAGAGTGGATGGAGAATGGATATAGGCCTATTGTTACCCTATAGGAACGATCAATGGTTTTATGCACCGGAGGTACGATGGTCGCTTTTCCAGGCATTTGGAAATTGTCCCAGTATAAGAGAAAGGTTTAGAGTCTTAGTTATAGGTAGGAGAACTTCATCTAGAGTTAGGGTGATAAGCTTAAGGTCTAGTCTGTCACTACTGTGTCTCTGTGCTTTAGACTTTAGCTAGTAGTTTTCTAACCAGGTTGCATGATACCCTTTAAAATAAAAAGGGGATGCTCAGGACTATTTTCATCACTGTGGCTTGTGGAGCAGGCATCATCTTCATCATCATCGAAAAGTCAGGTGGGAGAACACAGCTTAAAATTGGTAAAAGCATTGTTAAAGGCATTATCAGTTTCAGAGGGTCAATGTAGGGGTCCCATTTATGTTTAGCATTGTAGGCGATACTTTAGGTTTTTTACCAGTGACGCTATTTATATTAGACCAGAAACTTCTGCTATCACACCAGGAGTTGGTAAGCATCTCCCTATGGTACTTCTCTTTTGCCTGGTGAGTCTCCCTCATGCAGTTGTTTCTAGCAGCTTTATAGGCTTGTAGGTCTTGCTGCTTACCAGTGGCTTTTGCACAGTGCCAGAGATGGTCCCGAAACTTCATGTGGGAAAGGAGCTCAGGAGTGATCCAGGGGTTAACCGTGCCAGAGACCTTAATCTTTTTGAGAGGGGCATGTGTATCACAAGCAGTGTTGAAAACCCTTATAAAGTGATGGAGGGCCACGGTAACATCATTGGTTGAGCCCAGGATGTTCCAGTTTTGAGCACAAAGCTGTTGCTTTAGAAGGTCCAGGTGTCCCCTTCTGAGAAACCTGCTGTAAATAGTTTGGGGAGGGGGGATAAGGAATTTATTAGTCCAACTGCATGTGATTGGGAAATGATCCCTGATGGAGTCAGGGTGCACGGTTACATTGGAAAGGCGGTTAGGTTGGTTAGGCATTATCCAATTGAGGGTGGTGCTAGTCCCTGTTTTATAGTTTATCGTAGTGGGTGTATTAACAAGTTGAGTTGGGTGAAGGGCTGTTCTTGCATCCTTTAGTGAGTTGGTCACAGGTGACAGCCAGTTTGTTAAAATCTCCCATGATTGTCTCTAGCTCTGGAGAGTGTAGATTGCATAGTCTCGATGTAAGGAGAGCTTTGACATATTACATTGAGCATACGTAGGGGCATAGGCAGGGCAAGCAACAGTTGTTCCTGACCTATGGTGATGTGGGTAAAGGTAGGCCAGCTTCAGAAAGGACGACTGCATGCTGGATTGTGGCATGCATGCTTACAATTATTTTACAGTAAAGCTGGCAAGGAACCCCCCGTAGGCCTGAGGGCACATTCCACTAGGGGTACAGCTGCTAGCAGCAGCAACAGCTAGGATATTCCTTTTGAAGATCTGCAAAGCAGCCACATGGAAATCTGTACATACCTTTACAAGCACTACAGTTTGGACAGTAAGTCCATGAGTGATGCCAGGTTTGGTACAGCAGTGCTACAGAACCTGTTCCATAAGTAGGGTTCTGGGCCCTCCTCCAAGGTACTGCTTTATAGTCAGCTAAATTAATGTTATTGAAGAATACCTGGGTCAGAAGAAAAAATACTCACCATAGTAATCTTTCTTTCCAGGGTATTCTTCATATCATTAATTCGCCCACCCTACCTCCCCTTCCAGAACCAATCAGTATATGCTTTTCAGATTGTATTATATTGTTTGTTGGCCTTACACTGGTACAAAACTTTTTAACCAGATGGCCCAGTTTTATTATTGATCTTTTGGACATTGCCAGTTGGCTTAAGGAATAAAAGGGAGTTTGATTAAATCAAACTAATGTTTTGTTGTCAGCTGTTAGGATAACGAGTAAGAGACTTAGCTGCAGGCTTATTCGAAATCTGAGCGTTTTATAACTCATATTGACAGGGCCGCGGGTTTGAATGGTGGCACCTGCCAATTAGTGTTCCACTATTAGCATAAGTTCCATTCATCTCCGGGGCAGTACAGTCCAGGAGGCTGACTGCTAGAGTTAATGATATTGAAGAATACCCTGGAAGAAAGAAGATTATTATGGTGAATATTTTTTCTTTTCTGCTGTCACGACTGCACCTCACTTTTCAGAGGTGGCACTTGAGTGGTGTATCTCATATTTATCAGTTTCTTGACACACGGGGCGTCATTCCATTAACTCAGCTCCAAGATGCGTATCAGCTGACAAATAGAGAATATTTTAGGTGTTTGCAAATACAAACTTTTCTTTTAAATAAGGGCCCACAGAGAAGCTGTCTACCGAAGCCCCTACACTACTATTAAATATCTGTATATCTTCCTTAAAAGGTACACATTGGAAACCCTTATTTTGGCCTTCTCTATAGAGGCCTTGGAGAATACCCGGGCGACACAACACAGGGGATCCTGGATGCATAGAACAGTGAACTCTCCACGTCTATACTGTGCGAAACTTGGATCAAATATACACTTCCTTCCATTAACATTTTCTCTGCCCCTTACTGGCTGGAATTTTCATGGAAGTCCTGTAACTGGTACTTTAATACTCTCTCTCAACTGGCAGAATTCCTCCCGGCACAATGTGGGCATTGCAGGCAGTGGTGCGGTGAAACTTTGGCCTCATACCTATATATTCTTTGGACCTGCCCTGTGCTGACCCCTTCTGGCAACAGATTATGGATAGTCTGTACACCCATGTGGGGCTAGAAGCTGTATTAATACTGGAACTAGTTCTCCTTTCAGTCCCACCCAGGGATCTTCACATATCGCGGAGTTCACTCCTATATGTATATACTCTTTGGACCTGCCCTGTGCTGACCCCTTCTGGCAACAGATTATGGATAGTCTGTACACCCGTGTGGGGCTAGAGGCTGTATTAACACTGGAACTAGTTCTCCTTTCAGTCCCACCCAGGAATCTTCACATATCACGGAGTTCACTCCTATATGTATATATTCTTGCAGCCAAAAAGGCGATCACTTATCCTTGGAGACAACCCCAGGCGCCAACACATACTCAGTGGCGTTGGATTATAAATGACATGTATGCCCTAGAACGCCTTATTTCGAGGTGTACTGGAAGCAGTACACAGTTTGAGATTAAGTGGAGAACTTGGGTGTTTTACATTTCAGAGAAAGACTACTTATTTGTCTCTTGACCGATATGAGCTGTCTGGGATTGGGGAGGGGGATCTTGGTTTTCGTCCATGTTATGGGGTGGGGGAGTTGGGTCTTTTGTGCGGCTGGAGGGGGCCTGGACTTCATAATTAGGGATACTTGCCTTTATTTCATAAGTGCCAAGGACTGAAATATGTCAGAAGTAAATAATTGTGTGGATTTCGGATGAGCTATCATGGCCAAGAATGCTTTAACTATCAGTGCTCCTCTCTGTATAATATGATGTAGAAAATAATGTATGCCTTCCTACGTGTGCTTTAATAAAAACTAAAGTTAAAAAAAAAACAAAAAAAAAAACACAGGGCCACACTCTAGAATTTCTGGAGTTGCCTCCTGACCTTCCACCAGTTCCCTCAACTTAACCACTAGACCACATACCAGTGCTCCTAGAGGAAGTATGTACACCACGGCAGAAGAGGGCCATAGAACCAGTTCCCTGGGAACAAAGCAACAGGGGGTTCTGTTCTCATTTCTTTCTAGTCCCCAAATCCACAGGGGGACTTGAGGCTGATGCTGGATCTGAGGAACCTGAACTTCTGTATTCAGTACAAGATATTCAGGATGGTCACTCAGCAAGGCCTGCTGTTCCTCCTGCAAAAAGGGGACTGGATATACTACCTAGACATGCAGGATGCTTCTCTGCAAATCAGAATTTGTCCACCCCACAGGAAGTACCCCAGGCTCCTGTTTCAGGAGGAACACTACCAGTTCAGGGTATTGCCCTTTGGCTTGTCATCTGCCCCATGGGTATTTACTAAATGCTTGGCAGTTGTGGTAGCAGCTCCCAGGAGAGAGGGACTGTGTGCCTCCCCCTATCTAGACTGGTTGCTCAAAACTTAGTCCAGGGAGCAACTGTCTCACACCCTAGCACATCATGCTGTGATTGATCCAGGGTCAATCTGACCAAGTTAATCTTGACCCCTTGTCGGCGTCTGCAGTCCGGGGGTGGGGGCAATACTGTACACTGCATAGGGCTTGGCCTTCCTATCCCAGGACAGGTCGGAGCGCCTTATGGCACAGGCCCATCTGATTCTATAACAGGCTGCACATGAGGATCCCTCAGTGAACATTGAGTCCAGTGGGATCAGTGTACTGGCGATCTAGTGCTGCAGGTTCTAGTAATGTCTCCTGCCCGAAAGGTGCTGCAGTGGTGGATGGAACCCAGCAGTTTGCTGAAAGGGGTTCCTTCTCATCCCCTCCCTCTGCTGATTCTCACAACGGATGCTTCGGGATGGGGGCACATGCGGGACTTCATCAGACTCAGGGAACATGGACTAGAGTGGAGACTTCTCCACATAAACGCCTCTAGCGACAAGGGCCTTATATGCTCTGCAAGCCTTCCGGAACCATCTGTCCCCGGGGCATCTGCTGGTGCAGATGGGCAACATCAATGTAGTACACTGCATAAACAAGCAAGGGGGGGGGGACTCATTCTTTCCCCCTGTGCAGGGAAGCGATGAGGGTTTGGTACTGGGCTCTAGAACATGATCTGAAGCTGTCAGCCCCCATGTTCCAGGCATCCAGAACGTACTGGCAGGCAAACTAAGCAGGTCGCTGTCCAGAATACACAATTGGGAGCTGCTGACTTCTGTGGTCAAAGACCTGTTCGACAGGTGGGGTCATCCAGAGTTGGACCTTTTTTGCGTCCTCATGCCATGCAAAACTGCTTCCTTTCTGCTCGCTAGTTCCAGGGCCTAGAGTTTTCTGGTGAGATGTGTTGTCCCCCTGTTGGAAATGAAAGTTCCTTTATGCCTTCCCTCCCCTCTGATTTAGAGGGCGCTTATCGAGCTCCATGTGGAGGGAGATGCTCTTAATTCTTGTGGCTCCCTTTAGACCTAGTCAGATCTGGTTTCCCTTACTGCAGCAGTTGGCAGTGGAACCCCCAGTACCCCTTCCCCTGTGCAAGGGCTTGCTATCACAGGAACAGGAACCCTGGTCCATCAGGACCTCAAGTCACTCCATCTCTTTCCCTGGCTCCTGCAGACATAGCCATTGCGAGGTGTGGAGTGTCCCCTAAGGTGGCTGATGTCCTGGTGGCTGCCTACTCCATGAAGTGGAAGCAGTTTGCTTTGTGGGCCACTTCACATCACCTGGATCCCTTCTCTTGCCCAGTGAACCAGGTTCTAGAATATTTATTGTCCTTGTCAGACGCAGGACTGTGATACACTTTATCAAGGTGCACTTGGCTGCTATTTCAGTTATGTGCCTTTTGATGGCCATACAGTGACTCAGTTGGAAGTAGCCCGTATGTTCTTGAGAGAGGCATCCTGCATTTGAAGCTTCCCATACGCAATCCAGTCACGGCTTGGGACCTGAATTTTGTGCTACAAAAACTCACTTTAACTCCTTTTGAGCCAGCTGTGACTTGTGGCTTACACTTCCTTTCTTGGAAAGTGTTATTTTTAGTTGCTATTTCTTCTGCTCAAAGGATGTCTGATCTTCAGGTTCTTACGTGTGAGCCTCCTTATTTGAATTTCTGTAAAGACAGTGTCTTTATGAACCAACTGTAAGTTTCTTCCTAAGGTAGTGTTGGAGTTTACTTTGAATCAAACTATCCACCTGCCAGTTTATTTCCTTGAGCATACAGTCCAGGGGAAGCATTGCTCCATGCCTTAGATGTACATAGAATACTCAGATATTATGTTCATCATACAGAGGATTGCACAAAGTCTTCGTGGCTCTTTGTTTCATTCACCTGTGAGAAAGAAGGCATACCAGTTTCTAAACAGTGCATATCCAGATGGTTAGCCGACTGAATTACTTTTTGTTATAGTAAGTATGGTAAGGAACTTTGTGGGGTTATTCGTAGCCATTCAGCCAAAGGCATGGTCACTTTGGTTGCCTGTTTCAGGAATGTTGCAGCTGCTGTAACTTTGAGTACTGTCCACACTTTCACTAAACACTGCAGTCTGGACGTTGTCTCTAGAAGGAAGTGGAGGCTTTGGCCTGGCTGTGCTTCAAGGCCTCCTTTCTTAGACCTGTAGCCTCCAGGCACCCAGACTGTGTCTCTGGCAGTACTGCTTGGGACTCATTCCATAGGTGTGGCCTAATGAAAGAGATATCCTCGACAAAGCTAGAACAGTTACATACTTACAGTAACAGTAGCTCTTCAAGGCGGTCTCTTTCATCAGGCCATGCCGTCCTCACCCTCTGTTCCCCTTAGACTCGGAGCTTCTTCACTTCTGCTCTCTCTCTCTCTCCAGAATGGACTACCTGCTATCTCCAGCCTTGCCTGGTAGCTGGAAACTTAAACTCTCTCCTTGTTCCCTAGAGGGAGGTCCTCAGAGTATGATCTCTGGCAGGGAACTGAGGAGGAGGAAGAGGGGCCACCGACATTGATATAGAGAGGATGTCAACATAAGACGTCATTGTGGGTGTTCCCTAGTGGACAGCTTGCAAAAGAGTTTCCGCATGGTCCTAGACCTGGCGGCTATAGTTCCATAGGTGTGACCTGATGAGAGAGTCTCTTGATCTACTGTTATGGTAAGTACGTAACTGTTCTGACCCTTTCTTGCATAGTTACTTCGTTTGCTCCCAAATAGATAGTACTCTGCTTTTCCTGCCTAAATGCATCCCAGCACACTTGTTCATTCTGAACAAAGACCACGCCCCACTTGTTAGCCCACCCTGCTAGCCAATCCAAATATAAATTATAACACATAAATTGCACACACAGGCGTACTGAATTTGGTTTTATGTCTGACCATTCATACACACTGTATGTGCCCAACACTGTCCCACATACAACAGTAGACAATTGCACAGTAAAGCCTGTACTATTGAGAGGAATAATTCTGGTCACAATACTAAGGTAATCCCCTACACTTTTTGAAAAGTGTCTTGGGATCTGTGCCATCTACATGGACAACCACCAGCAGCAAGTAGAAGGGACCAGAGTTCTATGTCAGGGGGTCACAATTCTCCATTATAATGCCAGGACAGTGATATGACTTTCTGATATCAACAACCCCAGCACTGTACCATGTCCTTTTTTTTTTTTTTAAACTTTTTTTATCCCGCCCGTACTGCCCTCTCTGTCCACTCCTTCGGACCAATCAACCCCTCAGACCACCATCACGGAGTCTGCCCCTAGAGTGCCTGGCCTCTCCAATGTACTTCTTCAATGCCCGGATATCCCTCCGGGTGGGGCGAGGAAGGACCCCTCTTCCTCAACCTTTTTCAGAGGAGAGCCTGAACACTGGGGTCTGCCCATGGATTGGTGACTGGGAGACACGGACCGGTTTTCATCTAGGACCGTAGAGGTTTTATTTCCATTTTTCTGCATTCCCTTCTGCCCTAAGGACGCCGGCTCGCTGACGCACGACGCCACCAAGTGCCTAACAGCATCCTCCCCTTCCCGACTCCAGCACCATGGGAGCCACCAAAGCCCCGAAAGTCGGTGCTCCGCCGACCCTCAGGGGCGTTAGGTGCCAAAGCACCTGGAAACCCCACCCGAAGGAGGAGAATCCGTTGGGGCGCTCTATCCTCCTTCCCTCGATGAGCCAAATTCATTCCCAACCCGGGTCGCCGATGTGGTGCGAGGTGTGGCGTCCAGCACGTCAACCCTCAGCACCACTGGGCCGACTCTGTACCATGTCTTTTAATGGAAAAAAAAAAAAAAAAAGTAATGTGTAACACATCCAACAGCATTTGAAGCAATAGTTTATCAGCTGCTTTTATAAGTCATTACCAGTACTGTACTTCTGTTTTTCATATTCCTAAACTCACAGATTCTATTTTGTTTTTGGTTTTTTAACAAAATTGCTTGACTTCTTTAACATTAGTAATTTTATTTTCCTTAGTTGGATGCAAGCGATTCCAGCTCCAGCAGTAATCTTTCATTAGCTAAAGTCAGGCCAAACAGTGACCTCAATAATAGCACTGGACAATCTCCCCATCACAAAGTACAAAGAAGTATTTCTTCTGGCCAGAAACAGCGACGGTACAGTGATCATGGTGAGTGCCCTCTAGATTACTCCCTTATTGAACATGAAGAACTGCAGCACGTCACATTTAGCAAATAAGAATTTGCAGAGATTTCATTCCTTTTTCATTGGGTAACAGTAGTCATTTTCCAGTAAGAAATGGTTAGTGTCCCAGTACAACCCTACATTTTTTGAATGTTTATCAAGAGTTTCCTTATGTACAAAGGCAGTTTTGTATAACATTACATGACACTAGATTTTATGATTTTAATAACACATAAGGGTAAAGAGATTTTCAGTCCTGTCTAGTTAACACAGGAGGGTAATATTAAAATATTGTATAATTAACCCAGGAAGGTAACATTTGATATTTTGGAGGAATTAGTGCCGATGCTTTTACCTGGGATCTTACAACACATTTAAAGCTGAAATCAAACATTATTAATAACTTAAAAAATACCTATGTTTTATGTTGAGCCTGACACAGCTAGTAAACAAAAATAATCCTTACATGGAATTACTTTACCTTATAAAATGGCAAGAAAGAATCTTGCAACTTTATTGGTTAAGAGCCATCAGCCAACCATGGTTTTAAGCTCTTTGTCTGTCAGGTCCTACAGGAAGTAGTAGTTGGTGTGGGACTGTCTTCCCTCTCGGCTGGGACTGATTGAAAAGTCTTGAGAGTGTAAGGCCACACCCCTTTACCAATATGTCCTCAATCTTTTGCTCTGCCCTAGCTAGCTGGTAGACAGATCCCTGCCTTGTAGGGAAACTTCTTGATTTTACCAGTTTATTTTTGCTTCTTTTTTCTGACCTATATACAGTCCCCAGCAGCAGAAGATCATCAGATGTTGCGAGGAATTGTGAGAGCGGTGGTTTATCTGGGGGCATTAAGGATGATGCCCAAGGCTTTAGTGCCTAATAGGGCTACTGGAGGCCCCACTCCCTCTGTTCTGGGAGGCACATGTAGCCCCTGGTCAAGCCCAGGAAGGAGATGAGCCTTTGTCCTGTTTTTTTTTTTTTGTCAGGGGGAAGAGGAGTGCCCCAGAGTCGGGTTGCAGCGTGACTTTTTGGGCTAGGCTTAAAACTGAATGATTGCGGCAGTACCATTATAAGGCAGGGAGTAGGTTCTTGAACTGATGCACTGTGAGCATATAACTAAACATGGATCAGTCTAACTTGAAACTGGTTTGCTAACTTCTGCGCTTGTGAGCATGTTACTGGGGCTGCATCAAATGGACATGGGTCCCGTGTTGACACGCTGTCTTCCTAATGGGTCTGCTTCTCCATAAACATATCTGTAGGGTGCTCTGCAAGTTTGCGCATGTGTTTTGATGGTTGGACTTTGGCTTTTTTTCTCTGGCTGTTAAGTCCTTTTGGGTGTTGATGCTGTTTTGGGATATTTTTGTGTTTTGATGCTTCTTGCCCATGACCACTTGCACACACCTTAGCTGGATGGCCACGTTCACAGCCGCACATGCATGCTATTGTGGGGAGCCATCTCCAGCCACATATGTGTGCCAGGCTACAGTGCCACTTTGGGCACAAATCTTGAATATTGCAGTCGGATCCCCTCAGAAGGTGTTTTTGCTGTATTGTTTTTAAAAAAAAAAAAAAAAAAAGGAAATGTGGGTCACCATTTTGGGTTTTTTTGGTGGAGGAAGTGTTTTATGCAGCAGGACACAATTTATCTAAGTGTTATGGTGCAGGTTTTTCTTTACATCTGGCACTGTTCTGGTTGACTTATATTCCATTTTCATCATGTGAACGTCTTCCCAGAAAGACTCCTGAGGACAAGTAGTATGGCCAGCCTGTGCACCTCAGTGGTAGGCTACAACTGCATTCTCAGCGCTAGGCCCTATAGTCAGAGCTGCCAGATGCACGGTATGTAAATAGTGCTCAAGATAAACGCTATGGTCCGCCGGCTCGGGCACTATATTCAAACAGAATGAGTGATCCAAACAGACCGCGCAAGCTGTTTGAATATCGGACCCTGGTTGAGGGGGATCACTATGTTCTGCGAAGCACAACCAAAATGCGGGGCTGACGACCTCCCATGGGGTACTGCGCTGCACACACTGGTGTGCGCCATGGCCCCCATGGGCAATATTCAGCCCAGATATGCAGATGAGCCCATTGGGCGTGCATGGTGCAATGGAGCCATCCACATGCCTATTATGGGCTCATCTGTAAGTGTGCGCTGCCATGGAGTGTAGCGGACCCATCCCCCAGGCTCCGATCACATATTAGATAAATGACCCCCTGATCCCCATTTCCCCGGTAGTCTAGTGGTCCTCCTTCCAGCCTCGATCACATATAAAATATACATATACCCCGATCCCTGTTTCCATGGTAGTCCAGTGGTTCCCCATCCCCAATCCATATATCTGAAACTGCCCTGGTCCCTGGTAGTCAAATGGCCCATCCACCCCACTCTCCCACCCCCACCCAACTGGAGTTGGTGACTGGCACCGCCCATCCACACCACCACAGCCAGCTGCTGACTGAACTGCACAGGAGCACATACAGTATACAGTACACATCCATTGGTTGATGACTTCTCCCACCATCCTGCCAGATGCACACAAGTTTTGCAGTAGCTGTAAGAGGTAATAGTGGTGGACTACAGCTACAAAGTAGGGAAACAGCTTATTTTATCTGCCTTATAGTATCCCTTTAACATTTAAAAAATAGCTGTCATTTTTTTTTTTTTATTATTCTTAAGGCCCACTAGACACAGGTTCCTGTATTCAGGGATGACCCGGGAGCACTGGGAGGTTAAGACTTGCTCACAGTTGCACATTATGCAAGTGGAGGTTGTGGGAATCAAACCCAGGTCTGTCTGCTGGATGTACCAAGCTCACTCACAGCTCGTTACTCTAATTTTTAGGCTATACCGCCAGCCCATTTACTATCTACAAAAAATCTACAAGGACAGTACACATTAATACTGACTGCCATTTTAAGCTAGTCCAACCTTTCCCTGTGGCTCAAATCCTCCCTTTCCCAATCATGCTTTAGAATAAAGAAGTAAATGCATGCCCAAGTGTAGTACAAACAGAAAACAGGTTTTACAGTTTTATTAACTTCGAAGAAATTAACATTGTAATGATTAGAATGGCATCCAATATGACCTAAATAACAACAGAAATGTAAGAAAACTGAACTTCCTGATCCTTATGTTTGTATGCACGCAAACGGTTAAAGTATTATTTATGGTTTATTTTGTTTGCCTTTTTTAAATTTCTTTAGCTGGACCTTCAATCCTCCCGTGGGTAGCGATCCAAAAGAAGCCAGACCAGCACTACAGACAGTGACTTGAAGGAAGAAGGAATTCAGTCTAGGAAATCCAACAGCAGTGCTGCTGGAGGAAGAGGAGTAGCTCCACCCAGTCCCATGCTTGGAAATGCTAACAACCCAAACAAGGCAGATATTCCTGATCGAAAAAAGGGCTCAGCTGTTGCAGCTGTAAGTATTGGAACGTCCATTTGATAGTAATGATAGAAACAACTTCCCGCTGCATCAACATCTAAAGAGAATGAATGTGATGAGATGTATTGATCTTCTACGAGGATCTCTCTTCCTTTAACACCACACCTTCGGAACTATACGAACGTCAGTGGTAGGACCACACAGAAACTTTTGCTAGCAGGGGGGAGTCCATGACAACGTCATGTGTCAGCATTTACATAAACATGGGTGGCCCCATCTCTTCTCTGTTCTTTTCCCGATGTCGACTGTACTTGTTGGACCCACCTGTGGAAACAAATTCAACTAAACCATTGTCCTTTATTATTTTGTAAAAGTAATCACAAGTAGATATCACTGACTCTGTGTGTCATTGAAACCAATGACGTTGTTCCGTACTGTGAGAATGGAGAAAAATCTACAAGGACAATGCACACTGGTGTCTGCTGTTTAGGCCTCTCATCAAGTTGGGACTTGTGAGATTTGCCAGGCTTCAGTCAAACCACAAGACTATGCAGAAAAAGGCACTCAAAGTTTTGTTAGAAAAACAAACCTCTAGTGGACATGCAAAAAGTCCAGGGTCAGAAGGACACATTGCCAGCCCCATTGACCAAGTCAAGTCATTGAAGTAAAACCTGTGAAAAGAAAGTCTTCTGGACATAAGCACAAACATAAGGCTAAAGATAGACCAGCTGTCCTGGTGAGATCCAGGTTGCCATTGTGGCCTGTAGGTAGTCAACTTGCATGGTCATTGTCCACCCAGAGGCAGTGACACCATCTCCCCCCAACCATCAACCAGACACCAAGGTCGGGACTTGGCTTAGGAAATACCTTACCTACTAGGGAATTTGTCACTGTCGTTGATGGGAGCAGGTCCATTGTCAATTCCAGTGATCATGGCCCCTGGCCAGGACGTTGTTGACACATAGGCAGTGGCTGACATTGTTTCCAGATATGATATGGTGCATATTTCCAGGCTTACCTCTGCAGCCTGCACTGCTGTTGATGGGGGTTCCTGCATCAAAGGCCCCGTCAACTTCTTCAGCTGGTATACAGAAAGCACCTTCTGAGCAGAGGCCTGCAGTACTTCCAGTGAGGTCTTCTATTCCCGTTGCCAACCGGGATGCCAACGAGGAGGAGGAATATAATCCAGACCTCATAACAGAGAAGGATTATGAAGAGGAGGAAGGATATGGAGAGGAACATTATGCTGTATGTTCCAGCTCCATGGTATCCTCTTGCAGTTAGGATTCTGCAGTGTACACACCTAGATCATCTCCTGAAGACCCTACTTTTCAAACAATGATGCAGCAGATGCAAAGTGCCCTGGAAGAGGATTCTCCCAAAAATAATCTGAAGTTTCTGAAGGTTCCCTGCACTCCCACCATCATTGTTCCTCAAGTTTATCCTGCCTTGGAGGATGCCACCTCTGCTGCCTGGTATAGGCCAGATACCATACCTGCTGTACCCAGAATGGCTGACAAGCAGTATACTGCCTTTGCTGCCAAGCCTTGTTATGCCAACCAGGCAGAAACCAATTCTGTGGTCATAATGGCTGCCCATGATACATCCAGTGCACCAAAGTATACGATTACACTGCCACCTGATAAGGAATGCAGAAGGTTGGTCTGATGGGCAAGTGAACACACGCCTATGCCTCATTAGGCCTGCATATTTTAAACTATCAGTCTAACGTGATCTAGTATAAAAATTGCATTTGGAAGGCTGCCAAAGCTGCAGCTCAGGCACCACAGAAAGCACTGCCATGAATGATTTGCTTGAAAACCTAAATGCTGGAGCTGAGATAGGCAGACATCTGTTACGCTCAGCATATGGTGTCTCAGATGCATCTGCCAGGGCAGCTGCCACTAGTATTTGCATGAGATGGTATTCTTGGGTCAGGGTGGCTGGGTTTGCAACAGATGTACAGCAGACAATTCTGAAAGCTCCTTTTGGAAGCACCAAACTGTTTGTATACCATATAAAAGAGGCCTTCAAGTCTCAGAAATGACTTTAAGGTCAATTAAATCTTTGTACCCCACAGCTGCTTGAAGTAGGGGTTAAGTGTCCTTTTGCCAGCCTGCTGCCAGGGTTGTCTGTCAAGCCTGCCATCAGTAAGGCCGGGGTTAGGGTGATGGAGCCTTGCAAGCTCTTTCTCCCCAAGAAGTCAATTCCAAAGCCAGTAGCATTGCTCCCACTGGCTCAGCATGACTTGTGCCGGACTCTCCTCAAACCATTTCAACCACAGGAGGTGGTGCTAGAGGGTCGCTTCTCCCTGCATTTAACACAGTGAAGGGAGATTATTACAGATGAGTGGGTCCTGGAGATAATTGCAAAGGGACATGCTCTGTAGTTGCTAGAAGCCCCTCCAGACCATCCTCTGTTTCTTTCAACTTGTACCCTGGGACATTTGTCCCTGACGAAAAAAGAGGTACAAACTTTGCAAATTAAACTTGCCATCGAACCTGTACCTTCACATCAGAAAGGCAAAGGGTTATACTCCAGATACTTACTGATCCCCAAATGGACAGGTGGGCTAGACTTATGAGATCTAAACTTCTGCATAGAATACAAGATGTTTTGCATGGTCTTCCTGCAAAATATGATTTCCTTGTTGCAAACGGGACAGGATTGACTCCCTGGATGTGAAGGATGCATACCTTCATATCCGAATCTGACAGCATCACAGAAAGGATTTGAGATTTGTCCCGGAAGAACAACACTTCCAGTTCAGAGTATTGTCCTCTGGTGTGTATTCTGTGCTTCTCTGGTCTTTACCAGGTGCTTAGCTGTGTTGGCAGCAGCCCTTCACAGGGAAAGTCTGTATGTCTTCCTCTACCTGGACAATTGGCTATTGAAAGCCAGGTCCAGGAGCCAACTGGAACATACCCTGTCTCGCACAAGGCAATTGTTTGAAGACCTGGGAGTTACAGTGAATATACCAAAGTCAGTACTGTCCCTTTGCCAGAGGCTGCAGTATATAGGTGCAGTCCTGGACACAGGGCAGAGCATTTCTAGCCCTGGACAAGGCAGAATTTCTCATGGCTCAAGCTCAGCTGGTGCACAGCAGTCCTTGTGTCCCAGCCAGGACTTTCCTTTGTCTCCTGGGATTGCATGGCAGGGGCCATTGTGACTGTGCCATTGGCTCGCTTACATGTCGATACTGTACCACAGTTGACACTGAGAGGTGCTATGTGACCAGCTGACAGGCAACATGGACCGAAAGGTGCTTTTCACATCCCATTTATGCAAAACAGTGACATGGTTGATAGAGCACAGCAACCTCTTGAGGAGCAATCTTTCTTAATGCAAGTTCTGACTAAGTTTCTCACCATGGACGCATCAGGCTCTGGTGGGGAGCACACCTGGGTACGTATCAAACCCAGTGGTCTTGGACCCAGGTGGAAATCAAATTACACATAAATGTCCTGGAGATGAGAGCGGTTCTATACAGCCTTCAGGCTGTGCAGGAGCATCTGACTCTGAGTCATCTGCTAGTACAGACGGACAACGTCATTGCTATTCATTACATAAACAAAGGGGATTCATTCCTATCTCATGTTGGGAAGCAATGAGAGTGTGGTACTGGGCACTAGAACACAGCCTGGAGTTATCAGCCGTGCATCTCCCAGTAGTCCCAAATGTTTTAACAGACAAGCTAAGCAGGTCACAGTCCAAGATACATGAATGGAACTGCTGACCTCTGTCGTGAAAACCTCTTCGCATGAGAGGTCATCCAGAGTTGGACCTTTGCATCCCACACAGTGCAAAACTGCCATGTTTCTGTTTGCTCTCTCGGGGGCCTGGAGTTTTGGGTGAGGCGTGTAGTCCCTCTCTCAGAAAGGGATGTTTCTATATCCATTCTCTCCCATTTCCATTAATATAGTGTGTGTGAAGGGTGTGACGCTCGTCCTCATTACACCTCTGAGACCTTGACAGATATGGTTTTTGCTACTGCAGCAGCTAGTAGTGGAGCCTTCAGTACCCATGCCTCTGTGCAGAGGCCTGTTGTCACAGGACAAAAGGGGTCTTGGTCCATCTGGACTGTAAGTCCCTGCACACATGGCTCCTGAAGACATAGTCATTGCATGGTTGGGGTGTCACCAAAAGTAGCTGATGTACTGGTTTTGGCAAGAAAGCCTTCCACCAGACATACATACTCTCTGAAGTGGAAGTGTTTCACTTTGTGGGCCATCAATAATATGGACCCATTTACCTTGTCCAGTCAATGTGGTGTTGGAATACTTGTCATTGTCAGACTCTGTTCTACAGTATTCCTCACTGAAGGTGCATCTGGAAGCTATATCAGCTTTCTGTGCCCTCTGATGCACATGCAGTAGCTCAATTAGAGTTCTTTCATACCTTTTTGAGAGGTATTCTGCATAGGAAACCCCCATTTGCAATCCAGTCCCCCTGTGGGGCCTCAGTTATGTGCTTGAGAAACTTATTTTGGCTCCTTTTGAGCCAGCCGTGAGTAGTGGCTTAAGCTTTCTTTCATGGAAAGCATTACTTTTAGTTGCAATCACTTCAGCTTGAAGGATTTCAGTGCTACAGGCTCTAATGTATGAACCTCCTTATTTGATTTTGAGACTGTCACCCCCCACACACACACACACCTTTCACACCCTTGATGGGGCTGCTCTTGAGGACTCCTCTTTCAGGTATCTTGGCATCTGGCTGGACGGACACCTTGACTTCTCTGTATACATTGATGCCATTCTGAAAAAACGAAGGCCTAAGCTTGGGGCCCTTTACAGAAACCGCAGCTGCATCCCGCTAGCCGCCAGGCGTGAGCTGGTACAGAAGATGATCATGCCCATTTTTGACTACTGCGACATAGTCTACGATGCTGCCCCACAGTCCCACCTATCCAGACTGGACTCTCTTCAATTCCTTCTGTCGTTTTGCTCTTGATGCCCCTCCCCACCCCTATCATTAGGACCTCTACCGCTTCTCAACCTCCTTCCCTACACTTCGGGCGCGGCGCCACATGGTGCCAAGTTAATCTTAAATTCTGGCTTCCCATATCTCCTCCTCTCTTGGTACCCCTACCCACTCCATCTATTCACTGAGATCCCAAGCTGACATTTGTACCCTCTCAGTCCCCTGCCTATCTACCTCCTCTGGTCAAAAGCCTTCTCTTACCACTTGCCCAAAAGGTGGAATGCACTCCCCAACAATCCGCCATTCCTCCTCCCTATATTCCCTTACCTCTGCTCAATTACCTTACACCTACCTGCATCTGCTCCTGACCCCCTCCTTGCATACCTATCTCTCTGTCTCCTTCTCACTTTTTCTCTCCTCATACTCATCCCTCCCACCCCACCTGCACGTATGCTACCCCTATAGACTAGCTCTTAAAAAGGTTACTGGATCCTACGTGTTCACCCTTGCTGCAGCTACATCACTAGCGAACTGCCTGTAATGTGTGCATTGTCCTGTGCTTTTGTTCCTGTATTGATTCTTTAGGTATGCTGCTCCTATGAACTGCCAGTATAATAACTGTTGCATCAGCCTATTATCTACACAGTTCCCATGAACCTGTTTTGAAATTGTATGTATTCACCTCTGTTATGTATGTATCTAAGTACTCTCTGTTCATCCCTCTCCCCATTCCCCCAGGACGTACTGTGAGATGACCATTAAGTTGCTCAGTGCATCTTTCCTGGTGAAACAATTCAATAAATAAATACATTTTCCATAATTGATTTTCCATAATGATGGGGCTAGATTTTCAAAGGCTGATGTAGGGCTTGCGTCAAGCTGTTGGGGCTATACCCCATGTCCCAGCCGCTATGGTAAGTTAGTGGTAAGTGTCCAGGTTCCTCATGGTCATGAAATGGATTTTGGGGGGTGGCTGGTGCCCCATACTGGATCTGCACCATCTCAATCAGTACATAAGGAAGCACATGTTCTGGATGGCAATCCTGAAACAGATCATACCATCAGTAGAGCAGGGCATGTGGGTCTGCTGGACAGACAGAACCAGCACTCATGGTTCAGAGTGGGTGTATAATCCAAGTAGATAAGTGAGCCTCACTTCAAGTAGCAATGCAAAAGGTATTTAACTTCCAATGCCAAATCAGGGACAGGTAAAGTATACTCCCAAACAAACAAACTAGCCCGAGACGGTTCCCCAGGTTTGCTCCCTGAACCTCCAGGATGCATTCTCCCTAAATGCCTTTGTCACATCCAGGCTGGACTACTGCAATGCCCTGTACCTGAGGTTATCTGGAGGCAATCTCTGCTGTCTGCAGCTGGTGCAGAATGCAGCAACTAGGCTGTGGACTGACACCTTGACATCTGACGATATTACACGGCCCTCTGTGAACTGCACTGGTTGCCGTAAGGTGGAGGATTGCCTTCAAGGCTGGATTACTGACCTATAAAGCTCTGCTTGGGGGGACCAGCCTACCTGCAAGATCTCCTGGTTTCTCATTGCCTGTCCTGGCTCTCAGTTCCTCCAAGGGTTGCCTCCTTGTTTCCAGGGCCAGGTTGCGGCATTCTAGGGACCGTACATTCTTAGTTACCGCACTAACCCAATGGAACTCATTGCCAAGACATCTAAGGGAGGCACCCTTGGTGGAAGCCTTCAAAAAAGGATTGAAAGAGCTTTTATTTAATCGGGCGTTTCACAAATGTAATTTATACTGAGCTGATGACTAATAATGAACTGACTGTTGTTGTATTATCTCGATGAGGTTCTACCTCACCTTCCCGCAGACCTCAAGACCACGGTCAGGCAGGTCCACGACTAGGGTCGGGCAGTTGCGAAACAGCAGCTCCAGATGGCCTTGGACCCCGGAGATTCCTGCGCTCGTTCAGTGGTGGCCGTGGTTACCATTTTTTTTTCTTTTTTTTTTTGAAATTCTCTTTTTATTAATTTTCAACTGTACATACATCAATTTAAACAGTAACATCTAAACATCGTACATACACTTAATAAATTCCATAGTTGGATATATTATGTTACTGGACAAAGGAAGAATATAGAGTAAAGGTACCAAAAGGAATCAGAAAAGACTGTAACTGGATAACCAGAACTGTCCTCCCCTCCCCCTTCCCCAACCCCCAGTGAGGGCGTCACCACTAAGGGAAGAAATATATTGAGCTATCTCTAGTGGCTAGGTGTCCTTAGGATACTTAATCTAAAACAGCACTCAGGAGTCTAGTAGCATCAGAGTCCCAGGGTGAGGGGTTGTGAGATTTCTACAGAGGAAGAACTAGGAGTACTGGAGAGGTCCAGATCTTGGGGACTGCAATCCCACATTTAGGTTCCTTAAATATCTAGGAGTCTCGGTCAGTGAAGGTACAGAGCATATAGTTTGCCCCATTTCTTCTGAAAGGCCATTGGGGAGGATCTGAAGTTAGCAATCAGTTTCTCAACTTTGAAACACTGGGACATTTCTTCCACCCAGTCTAGATATGAGATCTCGAGACTGTCTGTCCAGTGTCGGAGGGCCAGGCTCTTGACTGCCATGGTGATAAGTGCTATATGGTACTTCCTTTCTTTGATCCTGATACCCGTGTAGTCACCTATGATACAGGTCTCTAATGTGAGAAGGTTTCCTAGACCTAACATGGGATCCAATTTGTCCGCAATAGTCTTCCAGAGAGGAGCCACTTTAGGACAGTGCCAGACGATGTGAGGAAGGTCTCCCCTGTTCTTCCCCGCATCTGAAACATTTCAAAGCAGCAGAAGGGCCAAATTTTGATTTCTGAACTGGTGTGAAATACATGTTATTGATTATGAAGTACTGAGTCATCCTATTCCTATCTAGAGTATTGTAGATATACAGGTCTTTCCAGATCTGTCCCCATGGATACGGGGAGCCTGAGGAGGATACTGCCCAGGCCTTGGAACCAGTTAGAGGGGTATGGTGAGCAAGTTTCAGGAGATAGGTATACAGCCTAGACACCCTGTGGGTTTAACCACGCTGTCCTTAACCTCCTCTAGTAGTGGTTTGATAACTGAAGGGATATTGTTACTCCGAACTCTTGTCTACTAGGTGTTTTAGCTGATATATTTTAAACCGGCCTTAGTGGGAATATTTAGGGCAAGTAGTAGGTCCGTTAATGGGCCCTGTTTACCTTGAACATAAAGGTCCTCCACTGAGAGCTCCTGAATTGGGTGTAGCCATTTAGGGACTAGCGTTTTGTCCTCGATCTTAATATTAAGGTTACCTATCAGTGGTTGGCAGGGTCCTTAGTATAGCGGATTCTGGTAGAGGAGAAAAATTGGTTAAGCAACTTGACTGTGACACCTACTGGGAGTCTTGATCGCTCGGGAGAGACGCAGCCACTATAGAAAAGGCTGAGGGGTTTATTATGGCGGGTGATGAGATCCAGGTCTAGCCATGTAGGGAGGTAAACATCTTCATATCTCCCAGCCATTTCCTGCTTTGGTAAGGTGACTAGACCAGTAGTAGAGCTCCAAATTGGCATCTGAGGCCCCATTTCTTTTGGGGAGAGAAGTTTAGCGAAGGCCCGCCTTGAGATTTATGATTCCAACAAATTCGTTGAGTCTAATGAATTTTCTTGAAAAGGACCTTGGTAACCAGATGTCTAGGAGGTTCAGGGATAAAAGAGGCGGGAAGAATGTTCATTTTGATAATGTTGATCCGGCCCCACTGGTAATGGCAGTTTCCCCATCTTTGCAGGTCCGACTTAATTCTTACTAATAAGTCTTCTAGGTTTAGCTTCCTGATTAGGGAAGGGTCTCGTGCTAGTAAATACCAAGGTATTTCAAGTGAGATGGGTCCACTTCATGCCCAGATGGGAAACGGAAATCGGGTGAGGTGTACATTATGGGAAAATCTCAGTCTTTGCTAGATTAAGTTTATAATTGGATAGTTCTCCAATTGTGAAATTATCCTCATTACAACTCGCAGGGATTCAACTGGTTAGCTAATTGTAGCAGAATATCATCCGTATATACTGAAATCTTGATGGTTTGCTTGAGGACAGGGCATCCTGAATCCTGGGGCCGTTTAAGACTGACCAATAGTGGTTCCAGATAGAGGTTAAATAAAACGGGATAGGGGAGCCTTGTCGGGTTCCAGAGTGGAGCAGTATGGGGGATGAGAGGATCCCATTACAATAAATTTTGCCGGGAGCCCCTATATAAGCTCTGATCCACCTTTATGAACTCACCGGAAAGTCAACCTAGACATGGTATACCATAGGAATTCCCAATTAACACAGTCAAACGCTTTCTCCGTGTCCAGTGCCACCAATGCCATAGGAACCTGGGAAGTTTGAGCAGCCCTGAGCACGTGAGAGAGCGACCTAATGTGATCCATCACTGATCTCCCTTGCACAAATCCTACCTGCTCAGTACTCAGTAATGAGGTCCATACTTGTTTGATGCGAGAGGCAAGAATCTTGGACAGGATTTTAACATCGCAGTTAAGAAGTGAGATTGGCCTGTAATTAGCCGGGTTTTGGGAGGGTTCAGCCGTTTTAGGAATCAATACAATAATGGCCTCCAGCAGGGAAGGATCCAGGGTATCTGTAGTCAGCAGGTAGTTGTATAGGTCTAGAAGGAGGGGAACCAAATCCTGACGGAAGGCCTTGAAAAAATTGGCTGGAAACCCATCCGGGCCAGGAGCTTTATCTGACGGTAAACTTTGAATAGCCTGTTCTACCTCCTCTTGGGAAAGAGGTGAGGAGAGAAAGGCCACCTGATCCTCAAGAGGCGAGGGAGTGTCAGTGACTGAAAAAACCTCTAGTCCTGAGTGAAGGGGAAGGGGTGCATTCAGGTTGTATAGGTTTTGGTAGTAGTCTTTAAAGATTGTTGCTATATCTCTGGGCTCTGTTTTAATGGTTCCTCTTGGTCTTCTAGAGCAGGGATCAGCCTAGAGTTCTCCACTTCTTTCAGTTTCGTGCTAGAAGTCTGCTCGGCTTTTCTCCTGATCCAGATATCTAGCCTTAGTTTTCAAATAAAGTAAACTCCGTTTTCTCTCGGATCAAGCCTTCAATTCATTTTTAAGTTTGTGGAGGTGTTCTAAGCTATTCAGCGAACTAGAAGTGGCCAATAAATTCTCTGCTACCTTAATTTGATTTGAGAGGCGGACTAGATTCTGAGATCTGGTTCTCTTTCTCCTGAGGAAATCTTGATCAGTTCCCTCTCAAAAGCATTTTAAGGAACACCAGAGGATATCCATTCTGGTCACTGAGCCACTGTTGATTTCTAGATAGTTTTTAATAAAGGGATTTAATCTGAATGAGAGAGTGTTCGCCTTTAGTAGCTGGGTATTGAGTTTCCAGACCGTATCACGGAAGTCATAGATTGAGGAGAGAATTTAAACCAGACAAGTGCATGGTCTGAAATTACTATGGGCCCAATACCTGCTAATGAGGACCTTATTCATGAGGGAGGTGGACATTAGAAAGTAATCTAGGCGACCAGGAATTGTGGAGGGAGAGAAAGGTATAGCTTTTTGGAAGGGTAGAGGTTCTCCAGGGTCAACCAGACCTAGCATGTTACCCATTTCTTTCATCGCAGTTGCTGGAGGAAGCAATGGTCTCAGTGGTCTCAAAGTTTTATCCAGCTCTGAGTTGAGCTACGCTCCAATCCTCCTAGGATCAAAGGGTGGGTAGAAGGAGCTAATTTTGTCAACTAGCTGCATAATAAAAGCCACATTCCCTCCAACTGGGCCATAGACCGAGCCTAAGACAACAGGGGAATTATAGAGGGATCCAGACACCAATATATATCTACCTTCTAAATCTCTGACAACCTTCGACAGATTGAAGGGTATATTTTTCTGTATCATAACAGCCACTCCTCTGGCTTCCGACGAGTCAGCAGCTACGAAAATTTGGGAGAAGCCTCTAGTTTGTAACATATTACTTTCAGTTACTGTAATATGGGTTTCCTGCAGACATATGTCGGCCCCCAGAATCGAGCAATTAGTTAAAATACGAGCCCTTTTCTTGATATCTCTCATCCCTCTCACATTCCAGCTGATCATTTTGACAATGCTACCAGCCATATTTTAAGACAAAGTGCAATACGCCACTCATTGATCCTAGCAACCTCTTTTCGCGCCCTATAGTGGTGACACCCTCAAGCCCCCCCCAATGTACCCCAACATTTCTTTGCTGATAAAAAAAATAAGAACTCAAAACTAGTAACTTTGATAGGCTGCCCAGCTCTAATATTAAACTTCAAGTCAGGACAATCCACAAAGCTAGGTGGCAGCACTTCCAAACAATTATTATCAATCCTACAATCATTATCCCCCCCCTGCCTCCCTAACCTTGCCCAATTAACAGTATAAACGCAATTCCAAATATGAACTCTCAAACATCAACAGTGTCATGAACATTATCCCTTCCTCTCTCACAAAACATATATTATTTACATAATCCCACAGATCTGTTGTTTCAACGACAGGCACAGTACTGGTTGCTTCCATGCCCTTCCTCCCTGGGTACCCCATTTTAACTTAACAATAAACAGAGCCCCTACAGTCACAAGGCCAGAGACAGTAATCTTCCACATCAGTAATCCGAACAGTGAAAAGGTATAGGTCACAACAGTGAGGCAACTTACTGGTACCCATAACTCCTATTTGGTGCATAAGGCATGGCACAGCTACAGCCCGCCTTCAAGTCCCCCGCCCTCCGTTATAAAGGCACTGCCTCTATGGCCAAGTACATGAGATCGCCCCCTATCACCAGGGGAAAAATAAGGCAGTAAACAGCCTTACCTGGGAGCAGTTTCAGAGTTCTGGTCCCCTCGGTCTAATCCATATAAGCACCAGGAAACGAAGGGGGAAATCGCACGGGGACCGAATTGCTGACGGACCAAAACGGTCCGATCGCAAATAGGTCCTCCGGAAACCGCACCTCCCTACTCGGTTCCTTCTAATACACCGAGAGGCCAGGACACGAGGAGAGCAAGAGGCAGGCCGATTAGGCCTCGCTGCCTACTACCACCAACTCCAGCACCACGCGGGTCCCCGGAGAAGTCCCCACTGAAAACAGAGGCGATTGACCCCAGGACTGCCTGCGAACCAGCAGAGCATAGCGACTCCACAGTAAGAACTTAAAATGGGCAAATCTAGACCAGAGCTTGTAAAGGGACAGAAGATAACTGTAAAAGTCACAATTTCAGTTGGTGGATTATTTTTGTTGTATTCCCATTTCTGATTGGGTCAGTCATTTGGTTGTGAGTCCTTTGAACAGATCAGGTAATAGCTTGGATAGGTCAGTTAGGGCTTCTTCTGGTGTATCATAGGAATGCCAGGTATTTTCAATTTGTACAGATAACTTTGCAGGGTAGATCATGCGAAAAGGCTTCCCAGCAGCTATCAGTTTGGTTACTACTGGATGGAAGGCAGCACGTTTCAGACGGACCTCTCTGGGCAGATCCTGGGTAATCCTTAGCTTGGCTCCATTCCATAGAACTGCTTCCAACTGTTTGACTTTATCTAGAACGTGTTGTCTGTCCAGGTAGCTTAGGAGTTTAATAATCAGGGTCTGGGGGAGCGCTTTGGGGAGGTCTGGGTCAGAGATCTGTGAGCACGTTCCACATGGTATTGTTGATGAACTGGGAAGGACCCACGACCTTGTTTAAGAAATGCTGGACAAACTTAATGGTATCTCCCTCTTCTTCCAGTTCTGGAAGACCCAAAATCAGGACGTTGTTTCTTCTGCTGCCCCTCAGGTCTTCGGTTTTAGTTGTAATTTTGTATTTGCTGGCGAAGCTTGACTATCTCAGGATCTGTTTTCTGTTGCCATCTTTCTACTGACCCTATTCTGGATTCTGAGTCTCCCATCCTTCTTGAAAGGTCGGTGTAATCTTGCCTCATAGATTTGATTTCATTGGAGATCTCTTGCAGGGTATCTTTAAACGGTGATAATTCCTCCAAAAAGCACTCCTCCGTTAAGGTAGTGCCTCCTGCAACATTAAGACCTCCGGTAGATGAGGTTTAGTTAGTTAAAGAAGGGTTGCAGCCAGAGTTTTTCGCTTTTTTTGAGGCTTTTTCTGGCATTGTAGGTGGGGTGTGCCTGACTCCTGAGGCCTTCATTTCTGCATCTAGCATAGCGGTGTTCCAGCAGGCAGTATACACCTCCACTTTGTTCCAATGTCGATTCCAGAAGTAGCTGTGATGTTTTTAGACAACGTTTGGTGGTGGTTTGGTGGTTTGACTGTCAAAAATAAAGTTTTAAGAGGGAGAAGCGGGAGCTCCAAACAGGCAGCCACTCAGCACCACTGCATCACGGGACTTCCAAACAAACATTTCATGGCCGTGGGTTACTATAAGCGCCGCAGGGCTTGTTTGCAGGTCTCCACCTTCATGGCGGACACCCAGCACAAGCAGACAGTCGTCCCCTTCCTGGATACCAACCTTTTCGGCCCAGGTGTATACAGTCACCTTCAAAGCATTGAAAAGTTCAGTGCCACCTTGGACTCTGTGATGTCTGCTCGGAAGGAATCCCAGGGTTCCAAAAAGCAGTAGAAGATGCCTTTTCGGCATCCTGCCACTGTGGCCAAGCAGCCCCATTTCCAGTCGGGGCAGCATCGGCAGCAGGCTCAACCTTGGCGCCCTCGGCCTAAGTCCAGGCCCCCGGCAGCCCATAAACCCAGAAGAAGGGGTTCAGGTGGTCCCCAAGTAGGACCCCCCTCCTCCAAACCTGCCCAGTGAATGGATGGGGGTGGCCACCCCATACCCGTCACACTAGCTCTGGGTCCTTCATGGGAAGCCGGCTCTGCCACTTCCTTTCTGCCTGGTCTGCTGTTACAACAGACAGGTGGATTTTAGAAGTGGTAGGCCAGGGACTGCCACTGGAATTTGAGCAGTACCCACCAAGCCGAGCCCACACCCACGCCCCACGGGAGGAAATGGTGTCTGTACACACTCAGTTGGCTCTCTGAGATGACATCACCCAACTCCTCTGCAGGGAGGTGGTGGCCAGAGTCGTGGAGCCCTGTGTCAACCCAGGGTTTGTTTCCAGGTACTTCCTGGTCCCAAAACAGATGGAGGGCTGGCACCCCATTCTAGATCTGCACAACCTGAACCAGTTTCTCAGGTCTCGCACATTCAGGATGGTAACTCTGTCGCAGATCATACCATCTCTCGAGCAAAATGTGGTTTTGCTGTCTGGATCTGCAGGACGCATTCTTTCACGTCCCGATCCATCCGTCTCACCAGAGGTTTCTTCGCTTTCGGACAGAGGGAGCCCTCTTCGAGTTCCAAGCCATGCCGTTCAGCCTGTCATCAGCTCCCAGGATCTTCACCAGATGCATTGCAGTGGTGGCGGCCCATCTTCGGTGTCCAGGAGTTTGGGTGTACCCGTCTCAGTGATTGGCTCATAGCGGGTTCCTTCAGATAGGAGGTGGAGAGATCCAGGGACCTGGCCCTCCCGACCTACATCGATCTTGGTCTCCTGGTCAACAAGATCAAGCTGGAACTCGTACCATCGCAGGTGATCTGCTTCATTGGGGCAGAGCTTGACTCTTACTGAGCCAGAGCCAGGCTTCCGACGGGCAGGGCGGAGGTTCTCCCCTCTTTCGCCCAGTCATTTCTGGTTGGGCACCTGCACACTGCCCAGGACTTCCTGCAACTTCTGGGGTACGTGGCGGCCTGCACCACTGTGGTCTGATGGGCCCAGTGGCATATGCGCCCCTTTCAATGGCAGCTGGCTAGCCAGTGGACTCAGCACCGTGGTCATTTTGATCAGCTTGTCACGGTGGCCCAGAAGATGTTGGACACTCTCCAGTGGTGGACCATCCTAGCACATTTGCAGGAAGGGATCCTATTTGTCCGTCCCAAGCAACGGCATCATCCTCACGACCGATGCCTGTCTCACGGGCTGGGGTGCCCATATGGGGAATCACAGAGCCCACAGGCTCTGGTCTCAAGGAATTCTGATGTCATCAACCTGCTGGAGCTCAGAGCAGTCAGACTGGCACTGTCAGCATTCACTCTGCTCCTTTGGAGTCAAGTGGTGCAAGTCCAGACTGACAATACCACGCACCATGTACTATCTCAACAAGCAGGGTGGCAGGCATTCCCAACTTCTGTGCAGGGCAGCATTCTGCATCTAGTCCTTCAAACAAAATGAAGTCTTGCTGTATTGTGACATATGCAGTCAGGCCCAGCACTTGAACTGCCCGGGAGGAAAGGGTTAATTTCTATGCCAGGCATAGAATGTTGAACTTCGAGATCAGTTTTCAAACCTCTGTCTGTGGTGCCTCAGAGTGTAACTGTCGATTCTTTACTCCGCCTAACTGTGAAGTTGCTCTGGAGATTGTCCTTCGCTTTGGTACGGTAAAGTTTCAAAATGCACGGTTTTTTCAACTGATTTGTTTGTTTTCGGTTTTACGCTGTCTATGGTACAGTAAGTAGTGTAGGTAGGTAGTGAACTGTGATTTTGTGTTTTCTTGGTGGAAATTGTAAATTTCTGTTCCTTCTCGATCGGTCTGGTTGGGAACCGACCTTCTGTGTTTAAATTTATTTTCTGGGATTTCAGTAGTGGTGTACCGGTTCCTATCGGTTTAAAAAAAAAAAACCTAACTTTTTTGGTTTCTTTACACAACCCGTGACACGGTTGGTAACCAATAGGAGTGTATTACCTGGCTAAAAGCTGTAAAGGGTAATTTTTTCTAGTCTGGCTGTGTCTGAGAAACCCAAGAAAAAAAACAGTCCCTCTGGAGAAAAGATTGGGTAGGCTAAAGGAAAAGGAGGCCAAGAAGTCCGCAGACCCGGATGGCCAGCCCGGTTTAGTTCCGACTGTACCTGAGGAGGTGCCCACTGACCTGGGCGAGACGTCCTCGGGCAAACGGAGAGCCGACCCTGAGGGGTTGGTTCCGTCAAAAAGACGAAAAAAGTCAGCCGGTTTAGATCCAGCATCCCTTACTCCAGTGCTGAAGAAATAGCCAAAGCAATCAGCATCGTGCAATCACATCATCCGGTTCCGTCCGAACCGGCGCCGTCGGTTAGGCACGCGGTTCAGTCGGATCCAATTCCATCGGATTATGATCTGGATGCTTATTACAAATTGGAGTGGGAGGGGGACGAAGAGTTATCGGATGACGATGATTATGAAGGTCTGGATGTGCCCATTGAACCAGACATCTCCCCAGACAGACCCTCCAATGTCTCCCCTCCAAGGCTTTCTGAGTCCCATCTCACTTTTTGTTTTATAAAAACGTGGCTCAAACTCTCTAGCTCCCTATGGTTGAAGCTGTTGAGGAGGAAGAGGAGCTTGATTTTGTGGAGATGATGGACATCCCAGAGTCCAAGAGGTTGTCTGTTCCCCTCCATTAATCCCTGGGGAAAGAGACACAGATTTTACAGACACCAAATTCTTTACCTCCTGTGGATAAGAGAGTGGACAGGAGGTTATATGCTGTCAGGCTGAGGTACGAGTTTTGGTCAATCATTGCAGCCATGTTGGGGTAGTGCAGGCTGCAGCCTGTGACAGTGCTAATATACCTTTGGCTTCACACATCCCCCGGATAAAGATTCCAGGAAGGTGGATGCCATGGCCAAGAAACGATACTTGGCATCCTCCTTGAGACTCAGGCAGGCTTATTATATGGCCTACACAGCCAGATACTGGAAGTCCAGGTGGGGTACGGTTCTGGAACTGGCTAAACAGGCTTCCCCCCAGATAGCCAAAGAGCTGGAGGAGGTGGCTGCTGATGGAATTGAGGCATCCAAAGTGCAATTCCATGCTGCTGTAGACTCTTAACGATGTGGCATTGAGGGTCATGGCTACATCTGTTTCTCTCAGGAGTTTGCTTGGCTCAGATGCACTAGCCTTTCTCAGGACACCCAGGCTAAGGCCATGGATTTCCCTGTGGTGGGTAACTCTGTTTGGAGAGCAGACAGAGGCTTACATAAAGAAAATGGATGAGTACAGGACCACCTACAGGAGTGCACAAGCCAAAGAACAGCAAGTCACTCCTCAAAAGCAGCAGTCTAGTGGCCAGGGGCAGGCCCTTTCACAGGTTTTCTACCAAACTCCAGGCCTCCTCTCCTTCCCACAGAGGGGTTCTTTCAAGGGAGGGGCACGGGGGTATGAGCAGGGCTGCATCCTCTTCCCAGTCCAAGGCTCCTGCCAAGCAGACACCCTGATGTGTCAGCCCGGGTCGAATCCCCAATTCCAGTAAGAGGCAGGCTGGCTTACTACTTCCAGGCCTGGAAGTCAGACAAGTGGGTCCTGGAGGTAGTAAGCCAAGGACTGGCCCTCAGTTTCAAGAAGTTTCCAAAGACGAGGCTCATGTCTTTTCTACCTGCAAACATCTCCAAAACCATTGCTCTAGAAGTAGAGGTTTCATCTCTGCTGGCTCTCAGAGCCATAGAGAGAGTTCCTACTCTACACAGGGTAAAGGTCTGTACTCCAGATATTTCCTTATCCCAGAAAAGACAAGGGAGTGGCAACCGCCCTAGACTTAGGTATTTGAACAAACACATCTTAAAACCAAAGTTCAAAATGGTGACTCTGGGAGTAATTCTTCCCTCTTTGATGCCAGGAGTTTGGTTAGCATCCTGGACCTGAAGGATGCCTGTTTCCACATTCCTATCAGGTGCTCCATGCAGAAAGTACCTCAGGTTTGAGCTGCCTTCAGGCCATTATCAGTTCAGAGCCATGCCTTCGCCTAATCTCGGCTCCAAGTGTGTTTACAAAGTGCCTTGTAGTAGTGGCCTTCCTGAGAAGGCAGGGGAATTTTCTATTCCCATACCTGGATGACTGGCTCATTGTAGGACAGTCTCCCAACCAGGTCAGGTCAGCTCTTCAGGTCACTCAAGATTTGCTCAGTTCTCTGGGATTCCTTCTCATTCTGCCAAAGTCAGTTCTCGAACCAGTACAACTCCTCACTTCATAGGGATACAGTTAGATACTGTTCAAGCAAAGGCCTTCCTCCCACTAGCAAGGGTAAAGGTCCTTACAGATCTTGCTTCCTCATTTCTTCCTGTGGTTTCTCACCCAGCAAGATATTTTCTTCAGCTCCTAGGCCACATGGCAGCTTCCACTGCAGTGGTACGAAGAGCCAGGTTCTAAATGAGGGACATTCAGTTTCACCTATGGTCTTTTTGGTCTTGGAAAAAAGATTCTCACCAAATTGGTTCCAGTGACTCAGACTCTGGTCCAAGCTCTCCAGTGGTGGCTGGATCAGGACAATCTCAGAGAAGGTGTCCCATTCCTCAATCAATCTCATTCAGTGGTACTAACCACAGATGCTTCTATCCTGGGCTGGGGAGCCCACCTAGGAGCACTCACAGCACAGGGTGTTTGGTCTCTACAAGAGTCTCTCCTTCATAACAGTCTTCTGGAACTCACGGCAGTATTCCTAGCCCTTCCAGCTTTCTCGGATTCAGTAGGGACAAGGTGGTTCAGGTCAGGACAGACAACACCACCATGTGGTACATCAACAACAAGGAGGCACTCTGTCTACGGCCTTGTGCACAGAGGCCATGAAAGTATGGTCTCTGGCCTACTCCCAGCAAACTTCCCTAATAGCAGTCCACCTCCCAGGGAAGGACAATGTGCTAGCAGATGCTCTGAGCAGAATCTCCCAGGGCCATCACGAATGGACCTTGGATCCTCTCATACTGAAAGTGATCTTCACCAGGTGGGGCACTCCAGAGATGGATCTCTTTGCAGCCCCATACCATCACCAACTTCCCCTCTTCTGCTGCAGACCCCCAGTCCTAGGGACTGTTCCCCTGGATGCCCTGATATTGAATTGGGAAGGCAAGTTCCTTTATGCCTTTCCTGCCTTTCCCCTGTTGTTCAGGGTTCTAGTAAAGATCAGGTCACAACCCAGCACAGTGATTCTACTGGCTCCAGACGGGGTCAAACAGCCTTGGTATCCTCTGTTGTTGTCCTTAGCAGTCTCACTCCCCCTGTCTCTTCCCAAAAGACACAATCTCTTAACCTCCTCTTGGGAGGATCTGGTACCCCAATCTCCAGTCTCTCAATCTCAAGGCCTGGCTCTTGAAGAGAGAATATGCAGGCCTGCATCTTTCTCAGAGAGTTTTGGATATCCTTAAGGTTTCTCGAAAACCCTCTACCAGGAAAACTTATAATTCCAAATGGAAAAGATTTAGCATTTGTGTTCCCATAAGGTTATTCTGCCAGATGTTGCTGGCATTGCTACATGCTTTTGGATTACCCGATTCACCTTAATGGCTTAGGCCTTAGGCCAGCCACTTTTAAAGTTCATTTAGCAGTAGTGTCTGCATTCCTCTCAGCAGGGAAGGGCTCTTCCCTGGCATCTCACCCTGTCTTTGGTAAGTTCTTTAAAGGTCTGGTTCACATCAACCCTCCTTTTAGAGAGCCTACTCTGGCTTGGGATCTCAATATCTGCATTGCTCAGCTTATGCAAGCACCCTTTGAATCTCTGGCTTCGGCTGAGCTTAAGTACCTGACCTGGAAAACTGTCTTTCTGGTAGCTATCACTTCTGCCAGGCGAATTAGTGAATTACAGGCCCTGTCGGTTGAACCTGATTTTATCTCATTCCATAGAGATAAGGTGGTCTTCAGAAGCAATAGGAGGTTCTTAGTCAAAATGATCACAGATTTTCATCTGAACCAGTCCATGTCTCTTCCTGTGTTTTTCACTGATCATTCTTCTTCTTCTTCTTCAGGAGAAAGAAGATTACACAGTTTGGATGTTAAAAGGGCACTTGGCTACTACATAGAGCATACTAAGGCACACAGGAATGACTGTCTTCAATTGTTTCTCACATATGGTGAAGTGGGAAAAGGTAGGCCTGCTACTAAGAGAACTATTGCCAGGTGGATTGTCTCTTGTATACAGTTCTGCTATGCCAAGCTAGGTAAAACACCTCCCTCAGGCCTGAGGGCTCACTCAACTAGGTTACAGCTGCTTTTTGGCTGCTGCCAGAGAATACCTTGTTGAGATCTGCAGCAGTTACCTGAAAATGGTCCATACTTTAGAAACATAGTTGACGGCAGAAGGAGTCTGAGTCTAGTTTGCTCCATTTTTTCTACCTTATAAATGTGCCATCGCCTGGTCTGTCAGTGGCCTATCTATTCATGTCATTTGTATTGCCCTTTAAGCGCCTATACAAATGATCATGAATAGATAGGCCAATGACAGAGCAAAGTACGATGGCATATTTATAAGGTAGAAAGAAATGGGCAGACTGGATGGGCCTTGTGGTCCTTATTCGCCGCCAACTTCTGTGTTTCTAAAGTATGGACCATTTTCCAGGTGGCTGCTCTGCAGATCTCTAACAAGGGTATCTCTCTGGCAGCAGCCAAAAAAAGTAAAGATTGAACAAGTGTTACTCTCTGGATATCCAAGCTAGGAGTGATGCAAGGTTTGGTACAGCAGTACTGCAGAGCCTATTCCCAAAATAGGTTTGGTACTGCTTGATGGTCTGCATATGTCAGAATACAGCAAGACTTCTTGTTGTTTGAAGAAAAAATTACTCACCTTAGTAATTGTTTCTTCTAATGAAGTCTTTTAGACTTGATTCTTCCGCCTCCCCTCTCAGAACCTAGTTTTGGGATGTGGGCTGGCAGGTACAGTGTTGCACCTCAGGGGTGTACTTTGCACATTTCCTGTTCAGGGTGGGGTGGTGGTGGTTGTTATGTTTTAACTTAGATTTATATATTTTGTTCACTACCTGTTTTTTCTCTTGGGTTCTCGACTTGAGACTTTTGGACCCAAGTTGTTGCCTGTTGACTTGTATGTTTTACAGTTTAGACACTGGAACTGTAGTTAGTTAGCTTGCTCGTAAGAATCTGATGGTTACAGTCTGAGGCACCACAGACAGATGTTTGAAAACCGAGCTCAAGCTCAACACTGTATGCCTGGCATAGAAATTAACTCTCTCCTCTCCGGGGCAGTTCAAGTTCTGGGGCTAACTGCATATCCACACAGATAAGCAGGCTCCACTCGCAGATGTACTCTCCCAATTCAAGGTCACAAGAAATACAAGTAAAGGAAGCACCATCCAATGCTCAATATGCAGTTTCCAACGTTTATTGCATAATAAATCGCATGATAAAAACAAGGATAAAGTGCCATAGTGCTGACCCCAACTCCCTAGAAGACCCAACCAGTTTTGGCGCATGCACGCTTCGTCAGGGGACTACCTAGCAGGGGATACTGCTTGGGAATCTCCTTAGGTAATGACTTACTGCAAGGGAACAGTCCAGAGAAGATGTACGTTTTCGTAAGAACTTATTGTAACAGTAGATCTTCTGAGGACTCTCTTGCAGTAAGTACCCCGCCCTCCATCCCCCTGCCTTCTTTCCTCGAATCTGCAACTCGGGACGTTGGGTGGGATCACTATTCTCTAGTTTTCTGGCCCTTGTTTACCTCGGCCCAGGCATTGCTCGCCGAAGCCAGTGGTGAACAGAGGGTACTGGGGGCCACCCACACTTATACACATCCACTGGAAGTGATGTCGTGTGGATGGCCCCCATGGAAGACTGCTAGAAGAAGCTGCCGTGCGACAGCAACACCTGGAGGAACCTCCCAAAATTAATGACACTGCAAGAGACAGTCCTTGGAAGATCATCTGTTATGGTAAGTTCTTGCGTAACCATACTTTCTAGGAGTGGTATGTATTTGTTCATCCACACAGACCCACCTGACCTCCCGGCTTAGCGCACAACCTCAGCTTCCAGCGGTAAGATCTGGCATCAAGGGGTGGAGCCAGGCATATGCCACCTGGGTGGATGGGAGGAGCCAACTTTTAGACCTTCCGGCAAGAATCTTAAAGGGAAAGGATATGCCAATGAGTGTGAATGAACAGCATATACCACTCCTAGAACTACTGTAACAGGTGAGTAACCTGTTTTTACACTCTGTGGCTAAGTACCATTTTAGAACTGCATGATGTAATTTGTCCTTCCAGCCACAGAGTTCTGTAGTAAAACATCGCTGTATTGTGCCAATAGTAGAAGAGGAGAACGAGACATAAATGACATCATAGTTATACAGTGTTCCTTACCAACAGCATAAAATCGGAAAACACATTATGATAATCTAACAAAATACTGTATGGCTAGAATAACAACAGAATGTTTGACCCACTGTTTAAAAAGAACACCACAGCTTCTACTGGGAAAATGACTGGCAGATTCAGTGCAATTCTCCTTTAATCTACTTTAACTTCAGGCTTCAAATAAACTGCATATCACAACCTCTAGTGCACTCTCCTTCAAAATGTCCAGCCTGGATCTCTGGCTCAGTACACAGCTTTCCTGCATTGAAGGTACTGTATCACCAGAATAGTCAGGAGCTCCCACCAAAAACGTGGGCTGCTTTATCGAAACAGAAGCTGCCTTACCCTTACCACTCAGGAATTACTTCTTAACTGAACCTTCCTGACAACTCTGAAGTATGCAAGCACGGTCTACAGAGTAGCTAGCCCCACTGCTTTTCGCAGAATCACAGTTAGCGGCACATTATGTGTAGGTTTGTGTTTGTTGTTTAATCAACTAGGACTGCTTTCACCAAATGTGAAGTGAGAACACTGATAGGCTGATATCCTTTACGAAAGTGTGCTTGGGCAGTACTGTGCATGTCTCAGTGACCTGCTGCCCAGAACCACCCAAGTGCTTCAGCTGGGATCTCAAGTTATGGACCTACAGCATTTCTTGTTGCTTGAATTCATAAATCAACTGGGGAAAAGCATTCTCTGTATACCATATACCATACAGGAACCAGATCTCTATATGACCAAAACTTCAAGGAACATTGGACACTTCAAGAGCAATGTTTAAACACCTCCAAACACCGTGTTCATGTCCCCAACTACTTGTGTTGCCCTGTCCTCTTTTCTGTACAGTCTTTTTTCCTAAACCCCCTGTACACTGCCACAGTTGTTTTAAATTATACAGTAGCAGAGAAAATTTCCAGCAATCTGATTGGTCAGTGGCCACCATGAACCGTGATATTATCCCAGCACAACATCACTATATCAGTCCAGGCGCACACATGACCATTTTACATGTTCTCTGTAGCATACATATCACTACACACACTACATAAATCCCTGGCTGTGATGGTACCCTATTAGTCAATTGATCGCTTTGATATGAAAAAATTCCAACACTAAAGGGTTTAAATATATTAGAAAATACCAGCCCCATAGAACTGAATGGGGTGCGCTCTCGCAGCCTTCGTTTTGTGACATTACAAAACAGTGCTGTGTGGGCCGATGTGGGGGTGTGTTTGTTAAACCGGGAAGTCTGTCTTTTTTTCCGCACCATGAAGATTTCCAAAATTACTTGCGATTTTATGGAGTTTTTATGCAAAACGTCAGTAGCTCGATTCCAGTCAGGTAAGGAATCAAACTGGCTAGGGGACAGTAGCACTGTTGAAAGTAGGAACCTGCTCTTTAAAGTTTCAATGCTGTGGTAGAGAGTTTGCACGCTTCCTGCTCAGCCATTGCCCCATGAAGCTGCATGGAGTAGCTATTTCAGAAAATGCTCTCCTTTTCATATGTGGCTACTTCACAAATCACTTTAATTTAAAAAGTGAACCATTTTCCAGCTTCACTCATCTCCCCTCCCATGAACTAGGTGGCTTCTAACCCCAGTAATGCTCAGGTATTCATAACTGTATGCACTCTGCCTTCTAAGTAAAACTGCCCAGAGAGAATTTGGAACATATGCAAATGATGGAATCTTTTGCATGAGACACTTTTCAAATGTTGCCTTATACCAACTGCCTTAGTTCTAACTCCTCAGGTTTCTCTCTCTGCCTGTCAAGATCAGATGCTCAGAGATCCTCTCGTCATTATCTTTTGTTCTGACATGAGAAACCTTATAACATGTAAGTATTCTTTACAATTTTTTTTGCTGCCTTTTACTTTTTGTTATTTTAGGTAAACTCATAGTTTTAGTGCTTAAATTGTAAGTTTTCTCGGTTACTCCAGGTTCGGTATAACTGGAGGTAAATTGAGGTTTATTTTATATTTATCGGAGTTTTCTGACTAAAAAAACTCCATTAGTTATGCTTAATTTTATTAAATTAGTTTGTTTTAAGAACCGCTAATACCGGTTCCTGGACCGATAGCCTCGGTTCATTTTATCTCGGTTCCCGGTCCTGCAGCTGTTCAGAACTGACCGTGAACTGCTAAATAAACTTAAATTAAAATATTTTGTTTTAGCGGTTGCAACTGTTATTGGCTTTACATTGAAAATGTTATAAAAGGAAATGGTGATCCCGGTTTCAAACCTTGTATTCAGTGTGGTGAAATTTTAAGTCAAACATTCTTTGTTTTGTCTATCTGGACATGAACTTTTAAAAGCAGGGTGAAATCTGCATTACATGTCCTGAAAAAACTACTGAAATGCCTGAATAAGGCTTAAAAAAAATAAAACTATCACCACCTAAGGGTCCCTCCAGCTCTAACCAGCTGACACCCTAAGTTACTGTAGTGACTCCACAACAAATACTGTAACTGCTACCCTGAGATGGGCATATAAGCAGTTTTTAAGAGGCTTGTTGAACCGGCTGACTCCTTGGTTCCCTCAGTGAAATTGAAGAAAGCTAAGCACACATAACCACCTGCTGACAGCATTTTGGGGACTTCTGTGCCTGCTATAAAGCCTGCCAACTCCTTCAGAAATTGCAGGCTGGTTCTGATTGGGGCAGTATTTGCCAAGACAGGTAGGCACAGTTGGGTGTTGCTTCCCTTGGCTATGATCACCTAAATGAATATTGTGAAATGTGTGCTTTCCGGGGAGTGGAGAAATGCCTGGAACGGCTAAAGAAAACACTTTCAGGTTTACAAGGGTGGTCTGTCTCTCAGCAGCAGACCTTTGCAACACAGTCTTCCTAATATTTAAAAGGAAGAATATGTAATTATTATGAAATGGAGTAGAACCTATTGAATCTGAGGTTTCCTCTGAACATGAGTTTATCTCCCCACAGAATATCTGAGGATTATTCCTCATTCTTCACATTGGTGAGAAAGATTGGGCTGACACCTACTAAAAGCTTCCCATTCCTGTGAATAAATTCAAGGAAGATGCTTTAAAGATTTTACAAACTCCAAGCAATGTTCCTCTAATTTTTAGTCTCTGTGGGTGGGCGACTGATATGTAAAGGCACTTATGCTAAAAATTGATTCATAAAGAAATTGGTGGCCCAAACAAGTGATATATTTTATTGCCAGTAAACAGTAGAAAATATAATCAAACACTCAAATACTCAATGCAAAGTATAAATATACATTCTGACACAGTCCAAAGCTTGGATGTACATTGTGCACCATAACAGTATGAACTGGAAACATGTGTAAACTATATACATTTTAAAGAGTCTTGCATGCATCTAAAAGGGGTGCTGCTGATGATGCATTGCTAAGAAATCAACATTTACTGTTTTTTCTCTCCTGTCTTTCCCATTCTTCCAGTGGACTTATATTTTATTAAGATCCAGATGTTAAAAACAATTTTGTTCACATCAGCATATCTAAATGGCTTTCTTCCAAGCAGTTTCTTTGTTTGCTCTTAATGCAGTTCATGAAGCTGAAGCCTCTTTCATGGTCAGCACTAGAAGCTTGGAATGTAGTAGTAGTAGTACAATTTATTGTTCCACATAAAGCAGTTACAGTATACTAAACTCAGGACAAAATACATAGTAAATATAATAGACAATAAATATATCAACAAGGAACTTAAATATCTTTACAGTGCAATTCAATTTAACAGAGTATCTTTCACATAAAAACCTCCACAGAACTTCAAGTCCCCTAATAAACTTTACAAATGAGTTGAGATGAAGAATCTTGCAAAGATCTCTTCCATGTTCTTCTCTTTCATAGTAAACAAATATTCCAAAAGATCCTCCAGGGGAGGCCGAGATCCCCAGCAGTGTTTTCCTAGTTGATTCGTACCTAGGACACAAGAGTACCACATGTTTGAGATCATCTATAGTCCACATTTACAATATGGAAAAAGTACCCCCCTCTCTTTTGTCTGAAATGAATGCATTGAGCATTATAGTTTTCAGTTCCAAATCTTGTATAGATTCTTCTTTGTTTAGGACAGGTTAAACAAAGAGAGATATGGCTCATATCCCCATGAAATCTTTACTTTTTTATAAAATCCATATAGCTTAAGCTTGGAGAGTTGAACACAGAAAGAATTTATGTCATAAGTCAATAAATCTCAATTTGACATCCTGCCTAATCTCTTCAAATGGTCTCATGTAAATTTTATATAAGAGGTGGCCCAATCCGGCCGTCATTATTGTTTTCTTAATAAGTTGAATAAAGGGATGTACATATCCCATGCTGGCCAATTTGATGGCTTCCACTACATACATTCTGTGATATCTTTGTAGGGGCAAAAGAAAAAGTTTCAACAGAAAGAGAATCTGTTGTTCACAGATGAGAAAATTCAAGGAACGTTGTCCTGCCTCCAAGGCAAGAATACAGCTTGGAGTTCCATTTAAAAATATTAAGATGTATCTATAGAGTTTATTCAGAATTATTTCTAATTCTCTAACCTTAGTATAATCCCAGATTTCAGAGGCATATAACATGATCATTCTTTTTGGCATTAAGAACCTCAATACCATGCTCACCGATGACTTCCCATCTTGCTGTTAAATATTTTAGGGCATTTATAGAAGATCCTATTTTAAATTGAATAGCCTCCAAATGTTTGGTCCAAGATAGGCTATAGGCATAAGGGCACCTAAATAGTCATAACATTTAACAGTGTCTATATGGTTACCATTTAGCCTAAAGCCTACCGTATTCTTGGTTTGAGACAAAAAAACTACAATGTTGGTCTTGCTGAGATTAACTTTTAGTTTCCTTTGAGAACAGAGAGAGATTCAAAGTGAGCCACTTTTCTTTTAAGACCTAGGACTGAAGTACAGAGAAAGACTAAATTGTCTGCATATGCTAAACATTCAATCCTTTGATCATTAATTTTTGCAGTGTGGAAATCTGGGTTACCTAGCTGATCCAAGACTGTATTAATATAGATGTTAAATAGAGTGGGGGCCAAAATACACCCCCTGTCTGTCCCCCACATTTGTCTCAAATCTATCATTTAGATGACCATATTGATTATACTGGACCCTTGCCCACATATTTTCATAGAGTCTATTAATAACATCAAGAAATGAGGCCTCCAACTTCAGATGCCTTAATGTAGCCCAAAGGATTTTCCTACTAATGCTGTTGAAGGCCATGGAGAAGTCCACAAAACAGCAATATAATCTGTTTTTTCTCACTTTAATATACTTCCAGATCAGGTGCTGAAGCACATAACAGTGCTGTACTGTAGAACAGTCCTTCCAGAAACCGTTTTGTGCCTCATTCGATACTGAGTTCTCCTTGACCCATGACAGCAATCTGCCCAAAATTATCCTAGACAAAATCTTCTGTGAAACATCCATCAAACTAATAGGCCTATACATCCTTGGGTCATTTGGATCCTCTTTTTTAAAAAATTGGGACGATAACACTACCTGCCCAACTGGCAGGGTAAGTGTACCCCTGAACCAGGCCATTAAACAGTAAAAGAAGAAAAGGAATCCATCAGTTGGCAAAACCTTATAGAGATCACCTAGGACCCAGTCTGGCCCTGGTGCTTTATTTGCCTTAAGACCAATCAATGCCATTCGGATTTCATCCTCTGTGATCAAGATAGGTCTTGGAAAAATGTCATCCTCCTATATTTTGAAAGCATCAGGTGTCTCCTGCTCTTCATAAGAATAATAGAGCTTGGAGAAATGAGATGCCCAGACTTCAGGTGTAATATAGGCTTCAATCTTATTGGCATATCTATTATATCCCTGGGCAACAATATTCCAAAATCGCCTTCCATCCCTATCCAAAACAGCCTGCCTCAGTTTTTCCCAAAACTCCTGAGTGTTTGTCTCTCCCATTCAAGAATTTTCCGATATTTTTTTTTCAGTCTTTAGTAATTTAAAATCTGTAGCAGACTTACTTTTCTTCTTATGCTGTCTTAGTTTTCCTCCAAACTCTTTTCTTTGCCTGTAGGCATACCGAATTAAACTAAGGCTTTTTATAAAGGGACCTAGGATGGTACGTTGTTTTACATCTGGGTCCAAGTAAAGAATGAATAGTTTCCAGTTCTCCAAAATATTAAAGGCCTTACTTTTGTGCAGGACCATCTCGTGAATATTACCTAAAACTCCTGTACTAACAATTTCTTTGAAACTAGCTTGATGAATCGGCTCCATCCAATAGTTCTCTTGTTTATGACTTCCAGACTCTCTTCATGTTGTGCCTCACTCCCTAAAGTTCCAAAAGGGTATTTGATGTTAATTACAATAGCACAGTGTGCTGACTCAATCTATCCATGACTTAACTTTTGGATCAGCTTTACTGCTTCCAAATTGGTCCAAACCTAATCAGGGATTGAAGAGCCAGTAGGTCCTCTACACGATAAGGATCTGACTAGATCGACCTGAGTTCTACCATTTAAAATACAAAATTTCTACTGGCTAAGCCTGCTAGCAATTCCTTATCTCTGAGGTTAGATTTTAGATCCTCAGCAGTCCTAGCATATGAGATATTTGGATTAATTATAGATATTGTATGGATCATATCTGAATTTACATCCTCCGAGAAATTAGAAGGAATTTGGCATTAAAGTCTCCCAAAATAATTATAGGACAAGGTATACTCTTATCTGACAATTCATCAAGTGCCATTTTCAGATCCTATATGAAAAGGTCAGTGGATCAGTAGCTCTATTGTGAGGGGTAAGTATACATTGCAGAGAATGATCTTCTCTTGTCCCTTGCTACTCATTAGAGCCAAAATACCCTCTGACTTAGTAGAAATGTCAATGACCTGAACATTTAGCAAAGTTTTGATAAAAAAGGAAATACCCCCTTTAAACCTTCCAAACTTATTATCTTTAGTTGCTGGCAGAGTAAAGATAGAATATCCAGACAATTTGGGAGTTACATTTTCTGTACACCATGTTTCTTACAGTCCAATAATATCAAAATTATCCAGAAATCTCACTATTTCAGGGTCAATTATTTTAAGATGGATGCCCTCAATATTCCATAAAAGTATAGAAAGGGCATCCACATCTCGATCCCCAGCTCCCTTATCCAAATCCAGCTGGCATTCAGAGTTCATTTGTTTGATATTATCTACAGGCTGCAGTTGTCTGGCTGAATCAATAACTGTCAGCGGCAAGTAGGTATCAGGGTGAATTAGGTTTCCAAAGTCAATCGGGGGCTATCTGTCTCTAAGATTGATTCTGGACTATCCTTAGTCTGTTTAAACCATGAAAAGACTTCACCCAAGTCTAACATGTTAATTAAATGTATTTCCAAACAATCCAGCTTGCTGGCCAGAGAAAGCAAGCTGCTAGCTGTATGAGGATTTTTAAATGTAATATCAATCTGTGTTGTGGGCTCAGGATCTCCATATAACTTTATGGACTCCACCATATTTCTGGAGATATAAAATCCTAATGCTCTTTCCAAAAGCAGCAACACATCTTCCCTAACTTTCCTATGAGAATCCTTGAGTGAAATCTTCCACCCAAAGATAGTTATGGTCTTACTCAGCCATACTTCTCTCTGCTTCAGTACGTGATCCTCTACCACTCCCAAGATTTCTCTCTGTGCTATCGTAGCCTTCTCACTCTGCACCTCCCTATGGAAAATCTCTCCTGGGGAATGATTAGACTGTGTAGGAACCTCTATACATGATAGCTTCATGTTTAGCTTGGAATGTAGCACATGCATCAATAAGTTTAGCCACCATGCTGTACTGCACATTAGTCAAAGCAAAGTGGATCATGTCAGTAAAGGATTTTAATGATCCTCCTTTATTTTTTCAGCAACTATAAATCTGAAGTCATTGTACTGGCTAACAATTTCTGCCTGGTCCACTGATGAAAATAAATAGTCCTGATATTTGCCGTATAGTCTCCAAACTCAAAGCTGCAATGTGGCAATGCTGCAAAATCAAAGGCAGATCAGTCAGAAAGTTCACCTGCAGGAAATCAGCTGTCCAGATGGTCACATAACAGGCCAATGAATTGCAAAATTGCTGTTGTGCTTACTTCAGCTGTGCAATTAGCCAAAAGCAGTTTTACTGGTGGGCTCCAGTAGACAGTTTCACCCAGGTACTGGCTTCTGAACTTTTTTTATTTTTGCCCTAGCAATCTGTACAGCTTCAACTTGTTAGACCACTTTCTGAAACATCTTAGACAACTCTGCCAACTCCAAAAGTACATCATTTAATACTGTTATGGCAATGTGGTATTCAGGGTTGGACATCTTCTTAAAGCCGTACTTAGCAATGGGATCTTTGATGGATGCATGCAAAATTGTATGTGATGTCATTTACCCTAGGTATGGTTTACAATAACTATGCTGGGTATTGTCAAGCTCAGTGAGGGGTTCAAAATGTGTGTTTGCAATGTAGTGAGTGAGTCAGTGTGATCTGAGAGAGGAGATGCATTTAGGAGACTGTAATTCTCTTCCATTCTGGATCCATACTAAGAGCAGTCTGAATTTTATGAAATTAAATGAGAAGGACATTTGTTGCACTGCTATTTCTTGTTGTCCATTTTAGAATTACTATCCCCATGTAGCCAACATGGGCAACCTTTTACAAGCACTGATTCATTGAATCTCAAATGTGTGTATAATGTGAGACCCTGTTTTAAAGAGAAGCGAAATCTCATCTCTCTAAACATATGTGCAGTCTTGTACTGAAAAAAAAATGAAAACGCTTTCAATGGTGAGGCTTTAAATCCATTATAAACACATTTTGTATGTGAGACACTCCTGGGGGAGGAGGCAGATTACACTGAAGTTGTGCAACTTTAAAACTGAAATAATATAATTTGTAACATGGCAGAATTGTAATAGCGAGGGTGGGGAAGCTGATAGGCGGCAGTGTCACGAGGTACAGGAGCAACACGGCATTATGAGACGATAATGCCGTGTTGCTCCTGTAGTGCCAAAAGTAGCCAGCAGAAGAGAAGTAGCGGGGTGTGAAGCTGGCAGTGGTGAAAAAAGAGGCACAGATGTAGGAAGTAGCGAGATGGGAGTAGAAAAATGCAGGGGGAGAACTAGAGGTGAGGGACATAGGGAGACAGACATACAAAGAGACACATCCGCAAATGCTTTCAGCTGCCGCACATTCACCGTCCAAGGCACCGTGAATTTTAACTATGGGCCAAGCATGAGACACAGACATCACGGGGGAGACACGGAGTAACGGCGGAAAGGTAGGAGAAGCAGTTGTGGCAAAGGGAGAGGGAGTAGGACAGACACCGGAAACCGAGCCCCAGAATGACGACACGCGTATGCAAATGACAGAGCGATCAGCTGTGCAGAGTTTCCAAGCGAGAGAATCAGTCCTCCTACACAGTCTCACACTCAAACAGCTGCACAGAAATCATTGAAATGTGCATGAATCGCTAAGACACTAACAATAGTTCCCTGTAGTGAAAAAGAATCAGAACGACATCAGTATGTAACAGAGTACTGTGCACAAATCTGAAAGTAAGAATAAAAATCACAGTACTTCATGTAACTGGCGTTGTGTTTTGTGTCATATGAGGAGCAGGCTGCATAGTCCACAGTAATAATGAGAATCTCCATGTTACAAGCACATTAGTCACCGATGAAGGTGGCACCTAATGGGGAGTTAATGCATGGTTGGACCATTGTATGCCCTCGGCCTCTGGCCTTGTGCCACAACGGTCCCAACCATGCATTAACTCCCCATTAGATGCCACCTTCATTAGTGATTAATGCTTACATACACCCTATGTCAGAGAATCTCTCGCATTGCTTTGTTGAGGGGAATCTACCAAACAAAAAATGCCATTTCTGTGAACAGCAGGGGAGTACTGTTCATTATCAAGTACTGTCTTACTGAAAAGAGGTGTCAAGCCAAAAACATTGCTGTAACTGCAAAGCTGATTGGTTGGAATTTTGCAGCTCGGTTCCATTGTTCAATAAGTGGAGCAAGAGCAGATGTCTGGCTTGTTAACTGCTGGCTTGTTAAAGTTAATGAGTTATGGCTTCAGAGGTGGGCATACAATGTTTCTTTCCCATTCACTTTCATGTCCTGCTGTCTGAGTCTTAAATCTGAGTGATGACTGTAGTCACTACTTCATGAACATGAGGATCTCTGTCAGCTGCTTGTGCGCTACTACTAAGCTGTGTGCGGGTTATTTCTGACTGCTGTGCGGGCGCACATGCGCACACCTTAGGGGGAACATAGACTCCAAGCTCTGTTCCCCTCTGGGTAAGAGAATGTATAAGAAATTTCAGCTAGACAGGGAGGGAACTGAAACGTATTCCCTAACCCTGTCCACCAAGGAGTGGTTAAAGTGACAGCCTGTGACAAGGCAAAGATACCCCTGGTATCCTATCCTATCCTCTTAACAAGGATTCTGGGAAAAAATTACAACATGGCTTAAAAAGATATATTTATCAGGTGCCTTGGCCATCAGGCAGGCACACATTTCGAGCCTATGTCAATACAAAAGTCAGTGTGGTAGTCTGCCCTGCTATGTCAGCCAAGGACCAGACTTCCTGTCAGATGACCTAGCTGAAACAGCTAAATTTGGTTTGTGAGCAGCCAAATAACAGTTCAAATGGCTGCTGCCAGATGGATGACAAGGAGGTTTGCCTTGCTAAGTCACAGACCTCACTCTGGATACCCAAACCAAGGTTATAGACTTTCCAGTCGAGGTAATTCTCTTTAGAGAAAGATAAAGGCTTACTGAAAAAGGTGAATATATATACCACAGGAAGCCCCTTTGTTTCTATCAGGCTGGGGCTGCGCCTCAGTATCAGCAGTACCCACAGCAGGGTATTTCAGGCACCACAGACAAGTGGTCCTGGATGTAGTGAGTCAGTGATTCTGAGTTCAAATTCCTTCCACTAAAAACAGTGGAAAAAGGATTAGAAAGGTTGCAAAAGAGACCAAATAAGGGCGCTTCAGGCTGTGACCTGCCAACACCCTCCAAATCTGCATGTGAAACTGCTCTCTCTTAATTACACACCCCTGAGAAGGGTGATTCAGTGTGTTTTGTTTTGTTTTTTTTTTAAAGGAGAGGAGGGTGAGTGGCCCGGCTGTTTCTCCGGTCCCTTCCACGAAAACCAAAAAGACAGTGCATGTCAAACCCCAGGAAAAACCTAAAGGGGTTCCTAGCATCACTGTATTTAAATTATTTCCACACTCCCATAAGGGAGTCTCACAGAAAGTACTTCAGGTTTAGACTCTCATCAGGTGTCACTGTGGGAGTGTGCACATTGGTCGGAGCACCTTCAAAGATAAGGTGTCACAGTTTCCTCATATTTAGATGACTGGCTGGTGGTTGTAGAATCACTCTGGCAGGTGCGTCTGCAACTCACCTAGGGTCTCCTGTACTCTCAGGGTCCTTGATAAATCTAAAGAAAGTCTGACCTTCAGCCTGCTCAAGCACTCCAGTTCATAGGAGCAGAGCTAAAGACCCTGTAGGCAGGGTCTACCTGCCCTCACGCAGGGCAAGAAGTGTTCTACTAATTGTGGGCTCATTCGGGCTGAATGAACCAAAAATCGCAAGACAGTTTTCTTCAGCTACTGGCCATATGGCATCTGCCACTGGCACAGTCTTGGAAACCAGATTACAGACCAGAATCATTCAATGTCACCTCATGGCTCAGTGGTGTCAGAGACAGGACCCTCTTTTAAAACTAATTCTAGTAACAAGGACATTGTTACAGGCCTCCAATGGAGGAAAAGAGGGAACCAATCTAAGGGATGGGACTTCTTCTTTTTCAGCAAGAGCCCCTGCCAGCTGTCTGACAACAGATGCATCCCTACTAGGTGGGGACGCCCATCTGGGGGTTCACCTCCCAAGGCACATAGTCAAGTGCAGTTTCACTCCTGCACATAAACCTGCAGGGGCTAAGAGTAGTGTTGCTGCGCTAAAGGTCTTCACACAATTACTACAAAGGTGGTACAGGTCAGAACAGACAATACCACCACAATGTATTACATCCTCAAGTAGGGAGGGACAAAGTTAAACCCTCCCTGCTCAGAACGAAATGGAGTCTAGAATGTTCCATGGGTCCCTGCAGGATATTCATTTGCCAGGTAGGGACACTACCATGGCAGATACTTTGAGTCCGATCAACCAGTCCCATCGGGAATGGTCCTTGAATAGTCTGGTGGTGCAAGTTATCATCAGGAGGTGGGGCATACAGAGGGTAGACTTGTTCGCATCCCACCACAACCACCTCCTGGCACAGTACTAAGACAGTCAGATCCAGGACCAGTCCCCCTGGATTCTCCATTTCTGAGTTGGCCAGGGAAGTATCTGTTCTCTTTCCTTCCTTCCCTCTGCATACAATGCATTTCTCAAGCTCAGATCCCAGTTAGCATCAGTGGTCTTGATAATGCTAGACTGGGTCAGGCAGACGTGCTACTTTCCATGTCTGGTTCCAAACCAATGCACCTTTTCTCAGAGGCACAACCTGCTAACCTCCAACCGGGAGGCTTCTGTGCCCAAACCTTGTTTCACTCAGTCCCAAGTCATGTCACTTGAGGGCCTACTGTACAGTATGCAGCCTTGCATCTTTTTCACAGTGTCGTGGACATTTTATGTGGTTACAGGAAGCCCTCCATTACAAAACTGTACACTTCAGAAGGGAAAAGGTTTACTATTGGTGTTCAACCAGAAAATGGTTTCCAGCACATGCTGGGATCAAGCAGTGCTTCACTAACTTACGTATTTATATTCATTGGACTTGCAGTTCAGCATCCTCAAGGTCCACCTAGTTGTAGCATCTGCTTACATATTAGTTGGACAACATGTTCTAATGGTCTCAGATCCTAGCCTCAAAGAGGCTCTTTTAGGGTCTGGCGCATATTAGCACCGGCTAGAGTTCCAGCTGTGTTGGACTATTTTACCCGTTTGCTTTCATTGGACCTGCAGACCAGTATGCGTTAAAGGTCCACCTGGTCTCAGCATCTATTTGCTTCTCAGACAGAATGTTTTTTCAAGCCCCAGACCCTATCTTCAAAGGGTTATTTAAAGGCCTGGTCCATTTGCACCCCCTCACAGGGAACCGGCACAAGCATGGGACCTAGATGTGTGCATAGTTAGGCTTATGGGTCCCCCTTTTTTTGAGCCTATGTTTTCAACTTATTTGAAATATCTTTAAAAAATTAAAAGATGTTTTCCTTGTGGTAATGATTTCTACCACAAGAATCAGTGAGCTGAAGTCTCTCTGCATTGAACAGGACCACATTTCATTCCACAGAGACAAAATTATTCTGGGAACAAACAAGGAGTTTCTTCTTTAAATGACATTTGATTCCCATTTGAGTCAAACCATTGTACATAAATACATACATACCTACATAGTGTTGGCAGATAAGGGCCTACAGTCCACCCAGTCTGACCATCTTATCTGTCTTTTTCACTGAACACTTTAATTCTGGTGAAAAGAGTCTTTATGGTCTGGACGTCAAAGGAGCTTTTAGCTGTTACTTGACAACCACTAAAGTCCATAGGCAGGATGGAAAACAGCTATTCCTGACCTATGAGAATGTGGGAAAGGGTAACCCAGCTTCAAAAAGATTAATTTCTCGCTGGATAGTACAGCATTTTCAGTTTTTGTTATTCTAATGCTGGAAAGAGCCCCAACAGGGTCAAGGCCCATTCCACAAGGGGCACAGCTGCTACCATAGCAGCTGTCGGGGATGTTCCCCTGGTGGACATCTGTAAAGCAGCTACCTGGAAAACAGTACATACCTTTACAAAGCATTACAGTCTGGATATTCTCTCCAGGGGTGATGCCAGGTTTGGCTGAACAGTCCTGCAAAGTCTGTTCTAAATAAGGTTCTGTGCCTACCTCCAAAGTGCGCTTAGTAGTCTGCATAGATTATGAATACCTTGATATTATCAGGTTAGAAGAAAAATTGCTTACCATAGTAATCTTGTTTCTTCCAAGTGATACTCAGGTATTCATAACTTTCCCACTCATCTCCCTTCTGGAACCTTTAGCCTCTGCACCCTGAATACTGTGCTCTCAGGGGTAAATGCCATTTCTGACACACGTGTTGTGATTGTGTTCACTATTGTTGTTCCCTTTCCTTTTCAGGTGATTTGGACATTCAAGGGTATCCTTTCATATGTTATGCCCTCCAGTTGGAGGCCCACTATTTTAGGTGTTAAGGAAGCTCCCTATTATTATTATGATTAGTAGTGTTATTATTATTATTGCACTTGATCCCCATGAGCATGTCTTTCCAGACTTCCAGAAATCTGAGGGTTAGAACTAAGGCAGTTAGTATAAGGCATCATTTGAAAAGTGGCTCATGCAAAGATTCCATCATTTGCATATGTTCCAAATTCTCTCTGGGCAGTTCTACTTAAAGGCTGACGGCATAAATTTATGAATACCTGAGTATCACTTGGAAGAAACAAGATTACTGTGGTAATTTTTTCTTACTGATCCTCCTGAAACCAGACGTGCCCACCTGAATAGTGCTCCTTTCCCATATACATTGCAGTTTGGGCAGAAAAAAAAAAAGGCAAGAATAATCTTTACCTGGTCCCAGGACAAGCAGTGAGGCCATGTGATTTAAAGGTGAGGTGCCAGATAGACTAGAACCAATGGAAGAGGGTGTGTGTGTGTGTGTTTCTGATTATCTGTACTAAAAAGCAGTGCAACTTACTGAACAAAGAGAACAGCAACATTATTTGGTATGTACATTTACCTAGTCATAAAATTGATAAAAATATATTTGTTTTTTTTATTTTTTTGGTTATCTGTTTTCTGTTTTACCTCATACAAGCTATTGTATAGTAGCAATAATGCACTCTGGGTGTGTGTCTCTCTGGGATAATGTCACTTCTTGGGTGTTGGACTCAGTCCACCTGCGTATGCCGAGGCATGACATTATCCTAGCATATTTACACCCTGTCATTGATATTAGCTTAATTTATACACAATATAACTGTTCAACTCTGCTACTGTACTGTCCCCCAGGACCCTCTTGGAAACTTGGTGCATCACCTTAGGAGTGTGAAAATTCAAAATAAAATGAATTACACACTTCCTTATCAATAAAATGAACAATATTGTGTGGTGATAAAGTTGTGAAAATAAATTGTGTTTTTGTTAATGAAAGAAAAAGAATTTTAACAGAAGACCATCAAAAGGCACAAGACAGGAATTCATAGAGAAGGCTGACCCAGGGGACAGGATGCATTGCTCGCAGTGCCAGCGACCAGTGTTTTGGAGCAGAGCACATGTTGTCGAGAGACCTGTATTCCCCATAGGAATTAACCCCTCCCATGACTTGCATCAAGAACCGGTCCCTGAACCCTGTTGGTGGTGCAGAGTCTGCGGCGGAGTTCTGCGTCCTTCCTGCTTGCTGAGAGCACTGCCATGTGGCACCGCTTTCTCCCAGCCCAAGGCCACCCAGTTAGCTTCTAATCTCGGTCCCAGACTCTGGTCATCTGCATTGGAGTGCAATGTGCTACCCATTGGGCGCCGAGCAGCCCAGTCTGTCCCTTATTTACCCCCCACCCCAAGTCTCAACTTCCTGCCTCCAAGGGGTTTTTATACTTTTTCTGTAGGGAAGAGGTCCTTCACTGAAAGTGTCTTGTTTTACACCTCTAAAGTCTCGCAGGGTTCCCCTCCATAAGTTGTCAGCACAGAGGACAGCAATGCATGTAACAGGTGGCAATTGGAGAAGCTCATCTGGCAAGCCATAGCACCTTGTTACAGGCAAGGGCTGCTTCATAGCCCCAGCTGAGCATCAGGTAAAGGCTAGGAAGAGGGCTCTGCCTACTTTGCTCCTACACCTTGTCATCACTGTGTACAGCTAAGCAGTAGAAGCAGCCAGAAATTCTCCATATGTTTGGTATGTTGTCATCCCTCGAGAGTACTGTCCAGTTCTGGAGCCCTCACCTGAAAGAAGATAGAGCTTGAGCAGACTCAGTCCGAGATGAGCTAAAAGAGGATAAAAAGAAAGAGGAAAAACATACAAGGAGCACCTGGCCAGTCTTAAAATTGAATTGTAGGCCAGAAGTGAGAGCAGTGACTAGACGGGGGTTGGATGATTCAGGAAAGATGTGAGGAAATAGTTCTTCACAGAGAGAGTGGTAACTAGATAGAATGGTTTACCCATAGAGGTGGTGAATGCTAAGAGGAACAGGTTTCAAGAGAAGGTGGGATAGCAAGAAGGGGTTGGTGAGGGCAGAAACGCGGGAGAGGGGAAGGGGACAGTGGGAAATAGAGATGAGCTTGCCATTAAGGCACCCAGTCTAGGTCCAACTAACAGTAGCTTGGTATGGCTCAGGTGGGAATGTGGGGAATCATTCTGGACAGGGGGGTCTTTTTCTATTTCTGCAAACCCACCTCAGAGATATCTTGGAAGACCTGTGCTCGTGTGTGAGAAAACCACTAGGCCTCTGGCCAGCCATATATTTCTAAAAGACCAGGTGTTGAAGCTTGGGAGGGGTATCTCCAGGAGGTGAGGAAGGAGGAGGTGGTGCTTCTACTGTTCACTCACTGGTGAGACTCCACCTGGAGTACCGTGTTCAGTTTTGGGGGCCACACCTCAGAAAGGACATAGACAGGGTGGAGACAGTCCAGAGGAGGGCAAATAAAATAGTGCAGGGGTTGCACGAGAAGTCCTGTGAGGAGAGACTGAGGATCTCAACATGTACACCCAGGAAGAAATGCGAGCGAGAGGTGACATGATACAGACCTGCAAGTACATCACAGGGGTGGGGTGAACAGGGTGCAGGAAGGGAGCCTCTTTCAAATGAGAAAGAGCACAAGGACCAGGGGACATGTGATGCAGCGGTGGGGGAGTTTTAAGAGGTGGAATACTTATATGGTGGTATACTACTAGAACAGACTGCCAGCGGAAGCGGTGGAGGCAAAACAGTGGGGGCTTCAAGCATGCATGTGATAGACATAGGGGGGTATTAGAAAATAGGCAGGGAGGGTCACCAGAGACCAGCTGGGGTCTGTGAGGACAGATTAGAAAGGAACATGTGTTCAGACTGAGTGGGCCAAGCGGTCCTTTTCCACCGACAAATTCTGTTTCAATGTTTCTGCGTAACTACTTCACAGTTTGGGGGTTGATACTGACCGTTGTATCAGTTACCATTGTCCTCTGGCAGTTTGACTATTTATTACTGCCCTGCTGTATTTATCTATGTATAAACCATATCCAACTACCTGGTAGAATAAATGATGTCTGTATTTATTGATGCAATTAGTTTTCCATGCTATTATAACAATAAATTGTGGGGAGGGTCTGTTTTGACGTTAAATATGAAGATGACATTTGGAAATTCAGTTGAAAATAACATAAGCTAATTCTTGCATTCTCCTTCTCAGAATAATTCTGTCAGTAGTGGAATGACCCGGCGAAATACTTACGTGTGTAGCGAAAGAACTACTACGGATAGGCACTCAGTAATACAAACTGGCAAGGAGAACAGGTAAGTCATTGCATTATGGGACTGATGCCATAAAGCAAAATCTGCTGTAAATCTTTCTGATTTTTTGACTACTTACTTCTTCCTGCATATTTTAAAATCTTAAACATTGTATAAAAATGTGTCCACTGGCTTGACAAAATATATTTTCGTATTCATGGCTTGAAAACTAGAACCCAGAATGTCTATTTGTATTTAGATGTGTCGCACATCAAACATGAAATTGGTGAAAAATTTCCATAAGAAGTTTGTTTAAAAAAAAAAAAAAAAAAGCTGGAAGTTGGGGGAGTTAGCAGCCCTACAGGAAAGCCACCATCCTCAGAGCTCCTGCATATGTGGTGTAATTTAATAAATATATCTTGTTATTTTGGTGACTGGTACCTCCTTAAATGCTCCAGAGTGAAAGATTTCAGTGTGCTACTGGACTTTTCCTCCTTTTTTAACATGGATAAACTTTGAAACACTACAAAATCGGACTCCGTCCCACTGTGACATTAAAAACTCATGAGACGTTTGATGACAAGGATTCTCCTTCTACATAGTATTTCTACAGTAGGCCATATTGGTATTACACTGTGTAGAGTGTTGATATAAAAAACAAAACTTTACTCCTATTCTGAGTTATTAGTTGTTTTTTTTCCCCTCCATTTCTGTTTGTAGGCACTAAGATCAGGCCGAGGTGTACCCCATTCAAACATGAAGTCTTACTGTATTCTGACAGTCTGCAGTTAGCCTTAGCACTTGAACTGCCCCAGAGAGGAAAGGGTTAACTCTCTGCCAAAGCATAGAACATTGAGCTCCAGCTCGGTTTTCAAACCTCTGTCCTTGGTACATCTCAGTGTAACCGTCAGATTCTTTACTCCGCCCTACTGTGAAGACGCTCCATAGAGTTTCTCCTCACTGCTTCAGTTCGGTACAGTAATTCGTTCAGTAAATCTTAACCAATTTATTTCTTTTTGGTCATCAGCTCTCTTGTCCATGGTACAGCATAGTGTTTAGTGGTTTTTTGATTGTAAAAGAAATTGTTTTTGGTCTCTTGGTTCCTTTCTGGTCAGTCCGGTTGGGAACTGACTTAATTCTTTAATTTTTATTCAATTTCGCTTTGCTGTGGTGTCCGTTATCTCTTAGCCTCAAAAAAGCAGAGTTTATTCCGTTCTTTTTCCACAACCATTAAACCGGTTGATGGCTGAAAGATTTGGTAGTTGCCTAGCTTGAACGCTTTTACGGGTAACTTTAGTAAATTTTGGCTATGTCTGAGAAACCTAAAAAGAAAACTGGTCCCACTGGGTTTCTACAATGCACTGAGTGTGGGGAGGTTTTTGCTAAAGCTGATTCCCACCTCACCTGTTTATTGTCTGGGGTTTGACTACCTCAAAACAGACTGCCAAGTATGTCAGAATTTCCCTAAAGCGACGCTTGAGAAGAGACTAGCTAGGCTTAAGGAAAGACAGGCTGAAAATCTGCTAACCCGGATGGCCAGCCCAGTTCAGTTCCAACCGAACCTGAGGAGGTGCTGCTGACACAGGCGATACTTCCTCGGGCAAAAGAAAGTCCGATTTGGAAAATTATTTTCTGCAAAGTGTAGAAAGAAGCCAGTTGATTCACATCTGAGTCCGTAGATCCCAACCGCTGAGGAAATTGCAAGAGCGATTAGTATAGTTCAGTCGCTTTGCGCTACTCCGACCGAACCGACAACTTCTGAAAGACGGTCGGTTCCAGCCCAGTTGGATTATGATCCGGAGACTTTCTGTGAGGTTGATTGGGAAGGACACCCAGATTATGAAGGTGATGATGATGATTTTGGAGGCCTAGATGAGCCAGTAGAGCCTGACATCTCCCTAGACAGGCCTACCAATATTTCTCCTCTCAGACTTTGAGTCCCACCACACTTTTATTTTATAAAAGGTGGAACCTCTCCACTTCCAATTGTGGTAGCTTCATAGGAGGAAGAAAGCCTGACTTTGTGGAGATGATGGATGTCCCAGAGACAGAGAGACTGTCCATTCCTACAAGGTCCTTGGGAAAACTCAAAAAAAATCTTCACGGGCTTCCACTTCTGTACCTCCTGTGGATAAAAGATGGACAGGAGGTATATGCTGTCAGGCTCAGGGATGGAATTCTTTTATAATCATTGCAGCCATGTTGGGGTAGTGCAGGCTGCAGCCTGTGACAAGGCTAACATACCCTTGGCTTCACACCCCCCAGATAAGGATTCTAGGAAGGTGGATGCCATGGCTAAAAAACAGTATTTGGCATCCTCTTTTGGACCCAGGCAGGCCTCTTATACGGCCTGTTTGGCTAGGTACCTGAAGTCGAGGTGGGATACAATTCTGGAGCCAGCCAGGAATGCCCCTCCCCAGCTAGCCAAGGAGCTGGAGCAGGTGGCTGCAGATGGCATTGAAGCATCTAAAGCATCGAAAGTTCATTTCCATGCTGCTGTGGACTCGAATGATGTGTCTTCAAGGGTCATGGCTACATCTACAGCCTAAGGAGGTTCGCCTGGCTCAGATGTACTAGCCTCTCACAGAACACCCAGGCTAAGACCATGGATTTTCCTGTCCCTCAGAACTCTGTTTGGGGAGCAAACAGAGGCATACATGAAAATGGATGAGTATAGGACCACATACAGGAGTGCAGTGGCCAAAGAAAGGCAAGCTACTCCTCAAAAGCAGCATTCTAGGGCTGGTAGGGGCAGGCCTTTTCACAGGTCTTTCTACCAGGCTCAGGCTTCCTCTACCTTTCAGCAGAGGAGTTCTTTAGAGGGAGAGGAGATGGGATGAGCAGGGCTGCATCCACCTCTCAACTAGAACCCTGCCAAGTAGACACCCTGATGTGTTAGACGATTCGCCTCCTTCGTTCCATTGAGGGGCAGTCTGGCTTACTTCTTCCAGGAGTGGAAGTCTGTTACAACAGACAAATGGGTCCTGGAAGTGGTAAGCCAAGGACTTGCTCTCAGTTTCAAGATATTTCCCAAAGTAAGGGCAGGTCCTTCAAGCCTTCCTCACCACTGGAAACAGCTGCTCTAGAGGCAGAGGTTTCGGCTTTGCTGCTCATAAAAGCAGTAGAGCAGGTGTCTCTAGTGCACAGGGGCAAAGGATTGTATTCAAGGTACTTCCTTACCCCAAAAAAGACTGGGGAGTGGCGACCCATCCCAGACCTAAGATATCTGAACAAACATCTTTTAAAGCCAAAGTTCAAGATGGTGACTCTGGGAATCATTCTTCCATCTCTGAGACCAAGAGACTGGCTGGCCTCTCTGGATCTGAAAGATGCCTATTTTCACATCCCTATCAGATGCTCCCACAGAAAGTACCTCAGATTCGAGTTGCCCTCCGGTCATTATCAGTTCAGAACAATGCCCTTTGTCCTGACTTCAGCTCCCAGAGTCTTTACAAAGTGTCTGGCGGTGGTGGTGACCTTTCTCAGAAGGCAGAGCATTTCTGTATTCCCCTATCTGGACGATTGGCTCATTGTAGGCCAGTCCTCAGACCAAGTCAAGTCAGCTCTGGCTGTCACCCAGAGGCTTCTGGGTTCTCTAGGGTTTATCCTCAATCTTTCCAAGTCCGTATTAGAACCAGTTCAGCGTCTCACCTTCATAGGGGGTTGAGCTGGACACCATTCAGGTAAAGGCCTTCCTTCTCCTGTCAAGGGTGCAGGCCCTCACAGATCTGGCAGCCTCTTTCAAACCTTGGGTGTCTCGGCCAGTCAGGCATTTCCTTCAGCTTCTAGGTAACATAGCATCTTCCACTGCATTGGTTCAGGGAGCCAGGTTCCAAATGAGGGGCATTCAGTTTCACTTCAGGTCTTTTGATCCCGGAGAAGGGATCCACTTAAAATTGATTCCAGTGACTCAGACTCTTGTCCAGGCTCTCCAGTGGTGGCTGGACAAGGACAATCTCAGACAGGAGTTCCTTTCTTCATCAGGTTCCTTCAGTTGTTTTCACAACAGATGCATCTCTCCTGGGGTGGGGAGCTCATTTGGGAACCTCACTGCACAGAGCACTTGGTCTCAGCAGGAGTCTCTTCTTCACATCAGTCTCCTGGAACTCAGGGCTGTGCTTCTGCCCTTCCAGCATTCTCAGACTCAGTTCAAGGGAAAGTGATGCAGGTCAGGACAGACACTACTACCATGTGGTACATAAACAGAGGCACTCGGTCCACGGCCTTGTGCATGGAAGCCATGAAGGTATGGTTGTTGGCATACTCCCTTCAGATCTTCCTGGTAGTAGTGCATCTGCCAGGGAAGGACAATGTGCTGGCAGATGCCCTCAGCAGGATTTCTCAGGGTTATCACGAGTGGGCCCTGAACTTTCAGGTCCTTCAGATCATTTTTCAGAGATGGGGCACTCAGAGATAGATCTCTTCTCTTGCAGCCCCAGACAATCATCGGCTCCTCTTTTTCTGTTACAGACCACCAGTCTTGGGGTCTGTTCTTCAGATGCTCTCCTGTTGGATTGGACAAAAATGTTTTTGTATGCTTTTCCTCCCTTTCCTCTGATTTTCAGAGTACTGATAAAGATCAGGTCTCAACCCTGCACAGTGATACTAGTCTCTCCAGATTGGGCCAGGCAACCCTGGTACCCCTTGTTGCTGTCCCTGGCAGTAACAGTTCCTCTCTGTCTTCCCAGGAGTCACAACCTCCTGTCGTCCTCCCAGGGGAGGATTTGGTATCCCAATCTCCAGTCTCTCAGACTCAAAGCCTGACTCATGAAGAGTTAGAGTATGCAGGATTGCACCTCTCATAAGGAGCTTTAGATATTCTGAAGATTTCTAAGAAACCTTCTACCAGAAAAACATATAACTCTAAGTGGAAGAGATTTAGCATCTGGTGTTCTCAGAGGAATATACATCCAGATTCTGCTGGCATTTCCACACCATTGGACTATTTAGTCAATTTGAATAACCTTGGCCTCAGGTCTGCCACTCTTAAGGTTCATCTAGCAGCTGTCTCTGCTTTTCTTTCGGCAGGGAAGGGATCTTCCCCTTGCTTCTCATCCTGTGTTCAGTAAGTTTTTCAAAGGTCTGGTTCTCCTCAACCCTCCCTTTAGGGAGCCAACTCCGGCTTGGGATCTGAGTATCTGTACTGCACAGCTTATGCAGCCCCCTTTCGAATCTTTGTCTTCAGCTGAGCTAAAGTACTTGACTTGGAAGACTGTATTCCTGGTGGCCATTACCTCTGTCAGGAGAATCAGTGAGTTATAGACTGTGTCAGTAGCATCTGACTTTATTTCCTTCCACAAGGATAAGGTGGTCCTCAGGACAAATAGAAAATTTCTTCCTAAAGTGGTTTCAGATTTCCATCTTAACCAGTCCATGTTCTCTGCCTGTCTTTTTCACTGACCATTTTTCTTCAGGTGAGCGAAGGTTGCACAGTCTGGATATAAAAAGGGCATTAAGTTATTTTATTATATTGTCCATACCAAAGGCCCAGAGGGTGACTGCTCTCAGTGGTTTCTCACGGTGAGGTGGGCAAGGTAAACCTGCCACTAAAGAACTATAACCAGATGGATTGCTTCTTGTATCCAGTTTTGTTGCACTAAGTTGGGCAAAGAGCCTCCCTCAGGCCTGAGGGCACACTCTACCAGGGGTACTGCTGCAACCTTGGCAGTAGCTAGGGACATTCCACTCCTCAAAATCTGTAAAGCAGACACCTGGAAAACTGTTCATACATTCACCAAGCATTATTGTCTGGATACCCAAGCCAGAAGTGATGCTAGGTTTGGTGCTGCAGAGCCTCTTTCCTAAGTAGGTTCTGTAGTTCCCTCCTCATTGGAGGTACTGCTTGGTAGTCGCAGACTGTCAGAATACAGCAAGACTTCATGTTGTTTGAAGAAAAAATTGCTCACCATAGTAATGTTGTTTCTTCTAATGGAGTCTTGCTGTATTCTGACCTGCCTCCCACCTCAGAACCTCTGTGCATTTGTGATGTGTGTTGGCAGGTCCAGTGTTGTACCCTAGTGGTGTACCTTTTGGAACCCATTCTGGGCAGATTTGTTTTCCTATTTTTAGTATAGGTTTACCTTATATCACTATCTACATAAAGTTTTCTTTTTGGGGTTCTTGACCCAAGTCTTTCAGACCCTAATTGTTGCCTTTGGCTTTTAACAGTTTTTAAAAACAATTCTTGTTTTAATGAGTTTAATATTGTGTTCGTAAGAATCTGGCGGCTACACTGAGATGTACCAGGGACAGGGTTGAAAACCGAGCTTGAGCTCAATGTTCTATGCTTTGGCATAGAGTTAACCTTTCCTCTCCGGGAAGTTCAAGTGCTGAGGCTAACTGCAGACTGTCAGACTACAACAAGACTCCAAACAACTTACGATGGTGAGTAATTTTTCTTTCAGCCGCTAGACCCACACATCCTCCCCACCCTGGGGCCGTCGCCACTGAGCTGCTTTGGTGGAAGGCCTGTGATTTACCCCTCACAGTGGGGTTCTGCTAGAGGGGTAAGGACTAAGCTCAACCTTGGGTCCCATCGGAGACTTGTGCCAACATCAGTGAGGGCAAGTGCAGAGTTGTACCTAGGTTGTCCTGCTACATTGGCTGGAGGAGTTTTCCTTCTTTACTGCCCCAGTGGCTCAGACATGCAATGGCATCAGAGACACACACGCATGCTCCCAGTACTAGTGCCTTTGAGGAGTCCGGTGCATGCCAGGAATCGAGGTGGTGTAGACCACCTCAACCCACACCAGAACAGAGTATTCCATCGGACGCTCATCCTCTCCCCCTCCCCCCCTTCTCAGCCAACCCTCTGACTCTTCTGACTCATTTCCGAACCCAGATCATTGGCGTTGCAAGTGGTACCTCTACGCTTGTGCCAGTGAGCCAGCATGATTAGTTATTCTTGAGCAGAGGTGGTGGATTGATATCCACATGGAGGATTCTGGAATTTGGCGGGAAAGCCCTTGCTATGACTGCCACGACAATTATAGAGCAGAGGCTGTTAAAGTCTATGCTTGACAGGGTGAGGAAGGATCAAGTGTTTGAAGGCAGCTCTCCTTCCTTGGGAGGGGAAAATCCACTTCCGAAGCAGATGCCGCCACCTGGTGGAGGCCTGCAATAGCACAGTGGGGCACCACTCTGATAAGAGTTGGAGTGTGACGTGTTGGCGCATGCATCACTACACTTCAAGTCGGGCAGAAAACCAAACGTGAAAAATGGACAGGCTGCCGCATTCCATCACCCACCCACCCCACCCCGCAAACTCACTGGCCACCCACAAACCACGGCTCTGTGCAAGTGATTGATAACCAGCAAGTCTGTGAGAAGGATGGTGATTGGGCTGGGGCGGTACTGTCAGGCAGATCTGGGGGAGAATAAAACGCTGATTTAAAAAAAAATCTAAGCTCGTACAGTAGAAAATGCAGTTCGGAACTTACACATTCGTGTCTTGGGGGTCCCAGAGAAAACAGAAGGAGAGGACCTTGCTACATTTCTAGAGAGGTGGCTGCCAGAATCACTGGAACTGAGTCATGCTATCAGTATTACTGAGGCATATCCCCCGCACCACATCCGGATGGGCCAGAACTAATCAGGAGTGGCTCATGATAATTTTAATGGTAACTGCTTCACTGGCAGCAAAGGATAAGATTCTAAAAGTGGCATGAGAGCAGTCTTTGGTAGTTATGATCACAAGGTACTTTTTTTCTGGATTACGCCTATGCTACTGGAATGTGGAGTAAAGCATTTGAGGGGTGATCGCTAAATTCAGGGAGGCAGGGGTCCCTTACTGTCTTAGATTCCCAGCTAAACTCCAGTTTATATTGGAAATCAAAATGTATGCCTACACTAATCCAAAAATGGCAGGAGCATTTGTGGCCAAATTAGATCAGCACCAGAGACATATTTAAGAGGAAGACCAGTCATCAACAAGAGAGGAGCATTGTATGGTGCCATGTTTGTAAATATGTAGCCAGGTCCACAAGTACTTTTATTCCCAGAAGCTGGCGATGAGCCTTGATACTTTATTCTGTGTGAGTAGATTTTTACCCTCGTCATTTTAAACAGCTTGGGACATTGCTCCTAAACTGTTAGTTGCTGAACCATTTCTGGATGATGAGCGGGGGAACATATTGCAGTGAAGTGGAATTGTACAGACCGCCTCAGTGGCGCAGAGGGCTGAGGCACTGCAAAGCATCTTACCTCTCCCACACCGGCAACCTGGATTTGGGAACGAGCTTGGGTCCTCAGAGGTCAGCCCGTGGGTGGTGGGGAGGGCCGGGAGAGGATTGAGCAACCAGCAGGCAGCTCTGCTTTTCCGGATTGTGGAGGTGAGCCATCCCGGCTCTTTGCTGCCACCTGATAGAGGTTAGGTGGTAGTGCCAGAGTCCAAGGGGGGTTGGCATAGTGCCGGGTGGGTGGAGCAGGCTGGTGGTTCTGGTGTGCCTGTGCACTCACGTGCATGCACTAACTGAGTATCCTGTAGACCTTGCTTATGAGAGAAAAACTGGCTGGTGCTGGACTAATGAAGCCCTCCCACCTGCCTCCATCTTGCGCTGCCATCACGGTCGCCCAGGCCCAAGTCTGTGTTTCTCTGTGGGTGGAGGGGATTGCCTTCCCTTCCCAGCTCCACCACAAGGGACAATCTGTTAGGGATTCCAGGCTCTGCTTTTGGGGTGGGGGGACGGGTAGGCAACATGATAGGAGGCATGAATAGAGCTGTCAAGCCACCTGCAACCACACTGATGGGAGAAAAAGTCTATGGAAAAAAAAGAAATGGGAGTTGTACCTTGAAAGTACAGTTCGTCTTTTCCAAGGTATGTTTCATTGTATATCTGGAGGGTCTTTATGTTCGAGTTTGTGCGAAGTACTTGATAGGAAACGGACACAGAACAGCATATGTAGCATTTGTAGACCTTAGAAGTCGTGTGCTTCAGTAAAACAGTGAGATCCCCCTGTGACAGGGTTGAATAGGACCCTGTCCCAGTTGTTATTAGAGTTTAATGCGGGATCTGTTCTGTTCTTTCCTGTCTCTTGTCTGTCTGGCTGCACAACCAGAGTTTTCCTGTGAGACCTGGGATTTGATCACCCCGACAGTCTAGCAGTTCTCTGCCTCTCGCTGTCTCTCAACTTTCTCTTGCCGTTTCTGTCTTTTCCTTCCTTGCATATCTGCTGGTATAAAAATATATGCAAATCATTATGTGAAAATGTAACTCTTGGGATCCCTTTGTTTAGAAATTATATAGTATAACTGTTGAAATGTATATAATTATAGTTTGAGATGATTGCAGAAAGCTATTGGGAACTCAAGGGGTTAACTTGAGAGCAGTTTTTAAGCCCTTTTTTAGAAGCTGTGGAGAAGGGGCCTCAGTTCTGGGACATTGTGTTCTTGCTGCGCCTACATGTAATTTACAAGAACATTGGAAATTTACAAAAACATTTTAGAAATAAACAGGATGCTTGTTTGGGGGGGTTGCAAAGACTTCTAAGAGAGAGCTTCAATGTTTTGAGAGACACAGAGATTGAAGGAAAACTCAGATGGATCTTCGCTGCTTATTCTACCTTTGTAAATAGTTTACTGAATAAGTTTATTTTTTTATTTTACTGCTAGTACTAATAAACTCTTTATCGAATTCTACAACTGCTCCTGGTTTTTCCTATACTTCCTGACCTGTTTGACCTTCCCCAATCCCTTGGCACATGATGGAACCCAGTCAGTCAGGGTGGCATGGTTTGACATTTGCACAAACATTTTTCTTTTCAGCTGCTTACAGGTCGGAATTTTATTATCTTGCTGAGTTACACATGTTGAATCATTCTGTTTAGATCTGTAATATAAAAACCCTTTACAAGTTAAGTATTTTGTCTTTATAAAAGACTGATAACAATGTTTATCTGAGATACTTGATCTAGAGGGGAAGGAAAAGCAGCAGTCACAAACTGAGCTCTGTGGATGGCCCAGTTTGGAGATCAACATTTTCAGAATGTAAAGGTACAGCTGAGTAGGCTGGTTACATTAAATGCAAATAAAAAATGGCAGACGTGTCAAACAAATCTAATAGATTTCTTTGACGGGGTGACCAAAGTAGTAGACCAGGAAAGGGCTGTGGACATGGCCTACCTAGGTTTTAGCAAGGCATTTGACACAGACCCACACAAAAGATTAATATACAAGCTAGCCAGCCTTGGAGTGGGCCCCAAGGTGGTAGCCTGGATAAAAAATTGGCTGGACAACAAGACGCAAAGTGTAAAAAGTAAACTGAGTCCACAGTGAAGAAAAGAGGGTAACTAGCGGGCACCGAGGTTCAGTACTGGGGCCAGTCCTCTTAATATATTTATAAGTGACATTGCAGAGCACCTGGAAGGAAAAGTACGTCTCTTTGCAGATGACATAAAGATCTGCAACAGGGTTAATACACAGGGTGGGGTGGAAAGGATGAGAAGGGACTTGGCTAGGTTGGAGGAATGGTCTAATTTATGGAAGCTCAGATTCAGTGCAGAGAAGTGCAAGGTAATGCACCTGGGAAACGAAACAAAAACCCAGGGGAAGAGTATGCAGTGGGGGGTGAGATACTAACAACAACAAAAATGGAAAGGGACCTGGGAGTAATTATATCAGATGACCTAAAGGTGGGCAACAATGAGAAAGCAGTAAGGAGGTCTGGGGGATACTGGGATGCATGGGAGAGGTATCAAGAGTGAAAACAGGAAGTTGTTATCCTCTGTACAGACAGTTGGGGAGACCCCATCTGGAGTACTGCGTGCAGTTTTGGAAACCCCATCTCCGCAAAGACAGAGTGGAGGCTGTCCAGAGGAGGGCAACCAAAATGGTGCAGGGTCTGCACCAGAAGACATACAGTACGCAGAGAGACTAAAGGAGCTTAATATGTATACCCTCGAGGAAAGGAGGAAGAGGGGGGACATGATAGAAACTTTCAAGTACTGTTCTGGCAGCCCATGCTCATTCCTGAACACAGGTGCCGCATGGCAGGAGGAGGTAAAACATACAGTGCTTTAGCCCCCCACCACTGGGCAGACCATGGGCTGCTGCCTTAATATTACTACCCATCTACTCTTCAGCTAGTGATGTGAGGCTCTAGTTCTGTAAACAACTACCCTTTGTGCCACATAGTGTGCCGCTCTCTCCATCTAGAGGTTGGTAGTGGGGTTTTATTTTGTTTTTATTTGTTTTCCTATATCCTTTCCCCATCTCTTTGGGCTATGGAATTTCTTTAGCCCTCACTTTTCTGTCCTGACAAAGAAAACTGAAGTTGGTGAGGGAGCCGGCAGAGGTTGTTGCTGTGTGCAGCACCAGATAAGGGAGGAGGGGAGGGGTGTTTGGCGCCATACTCGGTGAACTTTGCCAGCCTCTTGACCAAAAGCTTTGCTCCATTGAGTCCTGGTCCCTCTGGCTGAAGCCCATAAGTGGTAATAAAAGGTGAAGATATTCTGGGAGATCAACAGTTAGGTAAGTAATGAACTTTCATTTAACGATGTACTTCTTGGTTTAGTGGCAGAGCAGTGAGCTACAATCCAGGTGCTGGCTTGGGTCGGTGGAGAGGACACATAGCTGTGGGTCACGAATGGCACTGTTTAGCACCAGTTCACCTAACAGCACCCTCTGTTATCTAGTTTTGTGGCATTGGTCTTGAGATGTCACTCCCCTCACCCTTTGTTGTTAAGAGCATAGAGGGTGGTATTCAAGCAGGAAAAAGAGGAGGGAGGAAAGTTTTTTATTTTTTATTTTTTTTTTTTTGTACAAGTACTTCCTTCTTTTTAAGTAAATTTTTTAGGCAGACTGTTCAGTGTATCATTGAAGCTTCTTAAATGCCACTTCGCCCCCACTTGTTCTTAAAGAGCCACCGATGCTTTGAGAAGCACTTTGGAAAACGTGATATTGGGACACAAAGCTGCTTATACTGTATTTCTCATTAGCTTTGTATTTCTTTTCCAAATTTTTTTTATTACTGAGATCATGCACATGAAACTAGGACAGCTGTTCCTTGAGGGTTCGTCAGATCCTATTGCTTCTTCCCAACTTGATGTTATAGTACTGTGCTTGTGACATCAGTTATTCCCATGGCAACAGACTGTGATGTCACAACAAAGCATTATGATTTTAAGTAGGGAGTAAGCTACAGAGGCAGATGAACCATAAGGCATGCAGATCTTGTTTTTGTGGGAATTTCTTCGGTAATAAATAATGGGGAGGAGAAATCTATAGAAGATAACATGCAATACAAGCTGAATTGTGTCCAACTATTATGTTTTTCGATGTTTCCCCAAAGGTGTCAGTTGCTTTTTAAGCTATGGGCACATGGTTTGCCTGATGGCTACATTTCCAGAGAGCAATGCCCAGACTCGTTCCATGCTCAGTTCAGTTAATGCAAAATGTTTACAGTTAGGTTTGGTTTCAGTAAAGGAATTCTGAGCAGATGTTTAGTTTTAGAGGAGAAAAAAAGTCATACTAGGCATCAGCAAGATATAGTTACACAACAGTATAAAAAAATAATTTTGTATTCGGAAAGAGTAACTGTCGGCTCCCCAGAAAGAAAACGCCGGGACCTATAGGTCCCAATAAGCAAAATCGAAAGCGAGTTTAATTGACTTATCATTTACTTGTTTGTAAACCTTTTATTTTATCTGGTTTATTCTGTGATCCCCTGCTGGTCATTTTTCTTCTGGAGTCCCCAGCAACCAGCCTTCTGACACACATAACAGGCTAAGCTTCAGGGGACATCTGTATGCCTGTAGGTGTATTTTAACTATTTTTTTATACTGCACAATATCACGTTTACATAACCATTATTCTGGTTGATCCTGTAATCCATCGCTGACCAGTTTTCTCCCAGAATCCCCAACAGCCAACCCTGTGAAGTGTATGACCAGCTAAGTCATGGGGGACGGGGGGGGGGTGGAACATCCATATGCCTGTACACACATTGTCACTGCTATTTTTGTATACTGCACATTATTGCGTTTACATTACCATTATCTATCAACTGAGGTAAACACGATAGTGTGCAGTATACAGAAATCACTGGACACCCTCGGAACACTGGCCATTGTGCACCCGTCATTAGGGCGCTAGACCCACAAGTAAATCCCCTCGAGTCTGGCCCCAAAGTTGAAATCCTAAGTAAAGGGGGGTGTAGTGGAGGGCCTTGAACCCCTACATGACACTAATCGACTTGTGGAATTTGCGCCTAATGATGAGTGCACAACAGGCAAAAATACCGGTGGAACCTACAAAATAGCAGTTCTTTCAAACCTTCTGTTGTTCCTCAACTGTTTCTCCTCTGCTTTGCTCCGGCTCCACCTCATCGATAGAAGATGGACTCTGAGTAAGCAAAGCCAGTTCACAGCTTCAAGTTCTGTGTTGTGCCAACAGAAGATGTCAAAAACGGACACTCGTGTACTGCCTCTACTGCTTAGGGGCAGTGTACGATGTCTCTGGCTGTGGCTATGTTAGGCAATGCTTCCTTCTTCTCTGGAAGATTGCACAGCCTGGCTTCTCAACTAGCCAACCTGATAGGGATCCTAAGCTCCAGCTGAAGGGTTGCAGGTTAGCTTCTGGTACAGTGAGGTCGGCTACTCAGCTTGCTGCCATGGAAGAAGTGGCAGCATCAGCTGATGGCAAACTTTGGTCACTCCCTGATAGGAGTACCAGATGAAGTGCTCCCTCACTTTCTGTGGACAAGCAGCTGCCGGTGACGTTGGTCAGAGACCAGAGTCAAGTGCTGGCTAAACACCAGCTCCAGATGGCCTTGGACATGGGTGACTCCTGCATCTGTTCTGTGTCCACTTTCACTGCGGACATTCTGCACACGCTGGCTGATATCACCTTCCAAGGTACCAGCCTGTGGTCCAGGGCTGTAAGGACATCTCACCAGGATCAAGAAGTCCATTGCCACCGTGGACTCAGTGGCTTTATCCCAAAAGGACTCTTAAGGCCCAGAAACTGAAGTTAAAGGATTCCCAGTTTTGGTCCTTTCAGCCGTGGCAGCCTTAGCAGCAGTCCAGCAGAGGCAGTACCAAGCTTGGTATCCCAAGGCTAAGTTTTCTGGCCAGGAACTTAAGAGGCTTTGTCAGTCCTGCATACAGAGCATACCCCTCCATCGACGAATTATCGATCCTCGTTGATGACCCGTCCCTCCGGCATGGGACTGGGCCCTTTGTCGATGACCTCTACTGTCCGGCATGCCTCATCTCCATTTTCTGACCCTTTTCAGCCTTCTTGCATGGGTCAGGGTTTATCCTCAACAGACTTGCCACCACTGTCACAGTCGGTTTCTTATCGCAGCTTGTCGGTTCAGGCCCCTGGCATTGTTGCTTAGGCTCTAAGCCCCATCCACAGCCTGCACCCATCCACTTGGTGATGTTCCCCCTTTCACATGTGTTCCACGAGGGCTGCTCCTCCTCCTTCTGGCCTCAGTGGTCAAGACTGTGTTGGAGGCCTTGCAACAGCCTCCACCCCCCCATCTCCGTTGCTCCCTCCCAGAAAGCGGGTTCGCCATCAGCCTTTCCCTCCTCCCTCCTTCCCAGCCATGGAGGAAGAGGATTTGGATGTAGATTGTATTAGGGAGGGAGGAAGAAGAGGAGGACCCTGCTGGCACTGATGGGGTACATAACCCCTGTAGCTCCTCTACTGTGTCCTCAGTGGGGGAGGATCCCAGTCTCTATACCCCCTGCTCTCCTCCAGATGACCTCAGTTTCTTAGAGATAATGACCCAATAAGGAGTTCACAACAACCGAACAGGACCAGCATCGCCGAAACCTGGCTGAATATTTGGACTTTACCGGAGGGCCAGGCCACTGTGGTCCCTCCACTCATTCAGGCTCATCAGGATGCCATTTCTGCAGCATGGCGCCATCCTTACATGGTCACTCCTATTTCTAAGAAGGGCTGTACTCTCTGTACGGTCCACACAATGTACCATGCTCAGCCATCTTCCTCTCAGAGGTGGCGCCTTTCAGTCCTTTCAGTTTCAGCATGCCTCTCATCAGAAAGGTTCAGCCCACCAGCCACCCAGAAAATGATTGGCCCAGCCTCTTGGCAGTGCCCCTGCCTCAGCCTCCAAGGGCAGCAAATCCACCCCTACAGCAGCCACTGCTGCCCCCACTAACTTTTGACTCCTCCACCAGCCTCCCTTGCCATCCTCTGCAGGCCTTAGAGGCAGTGGACATCCATTTCTCTCTCTCTCCCCATGTTGAGGCCTAGAAACAGAATACAATGGATGAATGGGTACTACAAGTTATTCTTACAGGTGATACTCTGGGCTCACAGCCACTCCCCCTTTGCACCCATCTTGATGGCTATCATACCCATCCAACCACGTTCCTGTCCTGATGGAGGAACTGTACTCTTTGATTCAAAAGCAAGCGATTCAACCTGTGCATCCAGCCGAGCTAGGCCAGAGCTTTTATTCACATTTCTTTCTGGTTCCTAAGCACACAGGGGAACTCTGCCCTGTCCTGGATCTTCAGAATCTAAACTGGCTCATCCAGTACAAGAGATTTTGCATGGTGACTCTGCAAACAGTCTTGGCCCTTTTAAACCAAAGAGACAGCCTGTGCACCCTAGACATAAAAGACCCATACACACGGCCCATCAACAGTACCCCTGGTTCCAACTCCTGGGATACAGTTACCAAGGCCCCTAGTATTATGCGCCGCAGAATTTTGCTCAGAACTTGTAACCTATTGCAGAATGTCTGCAGTGCCGCAGAATTCACTGTTCTTGGTGACTTTTTATTAATATTTCCGTTTATCCATGGAACCTGGTTCCCTTCCCCTCTTATGTCCAGATCCCTTCTATGCTCAGAATGTGATGTTATCAATGCTATAACATCATACATTAGCTAATGAAATAACTGCATTCTGCCACAGAAATGAACAGTCACTTCTATACCATAGCTCCCACTGCCAGAGGCAGTGGCACAACACATCAGGCACAGTGATATTTGCTCAACCCTGCACCACAGCCTAATACAATTTTCAGTCTTGCGTTATTACACTAGGCCAACTTAAACACAATCTTGAGAATAGCATAGACCTGTTCTGATTCTAGAACTCTGAACTGACTGGCTGTGTTTGAGAAGAGCTCCCAAAGCTAAGTGCTTTTGATATAATTTTCAGTTTAAAATTGTTTTGTTTTATGTAAATTTAGGTGATTGTGAAAGACAACCGTGTAGGCTCCAGGAAGATATAAAATTTGTGTGGTAGATATTTGTTGGAAGTCAGAAGGATCAACACATTTATTTAGTGTGATCTTTCTACTCTGATGTGGTTAATTTTAATACTATAGTTTAAACCCTTTCTGTATGTGCCTTTGGTGGTGTCTGATATTGAGAACCTAAGTGTCAATTGTGGGTATCCTGTCTGTTTTGGTAGGTACTTTATTTTCTTTGTTAAACAGCTGAGTATACCTATTGCCTAATACTTTATAGTACATTGTATCTTTTTGCTCAGTCTCTGATTTTTCTCTTCTTTCTCCAATGTTTTAGAACTGTTTAGTTATTGTGGCAGAGGTGTGGTACTGTGTTCTTTCTTGTAGTTCAAGGTGCTTTTGAACTGCTGATTTCTATTGGTTTAAACGACTACTTTTTTCTATTTTAAAAAGCTACATCAACAGGTTTGTTGTCCCCTGTTTGTTGTTGCTAAGTAGCAGATGTTTTTGCATTGTGCTCTGATTCTGTGATAGAATCTGTATTAGTAGAAGGTAGATTATTGTGATTGTAGTTACCTTTTGATGGTAAGGATAAAGAGGTGAGATAGAAGTGTATGTATTTTCAAATATTATAGAGGAACAGTGGCAGGATTTTTAGGACAGTAAATTAATAAAAAGGGAACTAGGAGAGCTTCAGTAGCAGACAAGTAGTGGAATAGCAGTATAATTGCAGTATAATGTGGGGAGTGGTGCAATGCAGTGGCTGTGGGGCAGCCATATTCAGGCAGACCTTCTGGACACTGAGGTGCTGCCCTATCTGCATGCATCTTTCTGGACTGCGGGATGAGGTAGCCAGACTCAGAGCGGAAGTAAACTGGGTCAGGAGTACCATCACCCCTATCCAGAGACCACTCAGTCCAATGCAGCTGCCTCAAAGGATGCAGAGAACGAGGAGTACTTGGATGACAGTGGGCTCAGGGAGGGTTAGACCAGTCAGGCAGAGGCACATCCCAGATCCTATTCCACTCAAGAACTCATATGCCACACTGCCAAACAGGGACAACCAAATAGAGGTACCCAGAGAAATGGAAGGAAAGGATGTGGAGGTTAGCCAAGTGCAAAAGATGGAGATTAGCACCCAGGAGGTGGATAGGCAGAATAGGAGCAAAATTCAGCAGAAGGGCAGACAGCAAGGTGAACCAGAGATAAGACAACCAAGGAAGGGGCTGGAGTAGAACAGCGAAACAGTCTAGGGAGGTCAAATCATGGAAAGTCATGTGTGCAAATGCCAGGAGCCTTAGCAACAAGATGGAAGATCTGGAGGCTGTCATGGTGCAGTCAGACCTGGACATTGTGGCCATCACTGAAACCTGGTGTAATCATAACCACGACTGGGAGTTGGCCATACCTGGCTACAACATATTCAGAAGAGACAGGGCAGGAAGGGAGGAGGAGTGGCACTGCATGAAAAAATGACATAAGGGCCACAGAGATCCAAGAGGAACAAAATGGGGAGAGATACTGTGGGTTAAGCTGGAAAGGAAAATGGGGCCAGCCATCCGCACGGTGTGGTCTATAGACCACCAGCCCGGAGGAAGAAACAGATAGGGAGCTGATGCTAGCCATCCAGAGGATGGCAGACAAGGGTGAGGTAGTACTGGTTGGAGACTTCAATATTCCAGACGTGGACTGGAGCATCCCAGCAGCAGCATCAACTAGGAGCAGATTTATCCTGGACTCCCTTCAGGGTGCCTTCCTCAAGCAACTGGTCATGAAACCAACTCGGCAGAAGGCAATACTGGACCTTGTGCTCACAAACAGGGACAGTGTGATGGGGTAAGAGTGGAGGAGCACCTGGGGAACAGTGACCACCAGTCACTGTGGTTTGAAATCACAGAAAGAGCAGAACCAAACCACACAAAACACGATCCTGGATTTTAGGGGGCAAACTTTGAGAAAATGGGAGATACTTGAAAGAGGCATTAAGGGGAATGGGGCAGGAATCAGGGGTTGAGGAACAGTGGGAAGTATTTAAAATGGGGATTACAAGAGCAACAGAATTAAAATATTAAGCAGGTTAGTAAGAGGAAAAGGAAGAGGAGACCATTATGGTTTTCCAAAGAGGTAGCAAAGAAAGTGAAAGCCAAAAAGATTGCATTCAGGCAATACAAAAAGACACAGGCAGAAGGGGATAGGGAGAAGTACCAGGAGAAGCAAAGGGAGGCAGGGAGGTCAGTAGGGAAGCCAAAGCTCAGACAGAAGAACACATTGCAAAATCAGTGGGTAGAGGGACAAAACCTTTTACAGGTACATAAGTGAAAAAGAAAGGCAAAGGAGGGATAGTGAGACTGAAGGGGAGGATGGGGCTGTGTGGAGGATGACAACAGTAAAGCTGACATATTTAACAGGTATTTCTGCTCAGTCTTACTGAGGAAGAGGAGGTAATGGGTCTGAAACGGAGTACAAGGTGAGAATGGTGCAGAAATGGACACAAGTCCCTTTACAGAAAGGGTCCTGAAGGAACTGGAAGTAATAAGAGTTGATAAAGCAATGGGACCAGATGGGCATCCCAGGGTCCTTAAAGAACTAAGAGAGGTGGTGGCTGAACCTCTTGCTATCCTGTTTAGCCGATCACTAGAAACAGGGAGGTACCCAAAGACTGGAGGATAGCAGATGTAGTCCCTTATACAAAAGTGGGAACAAAGAGGAAGCGGGAACTACAGACCAGTCAGCCTCACCTCGGTGAGTGGGAAGATCATGGAAGCACTACTGAAGGAGAGATTGGTGGAACATCTGGTTGTCAATGGACTAGGGACCCAAGGCAGCATGGTTTCACCAGGGAAGGTCATGTCAGACCAACCTCATTGAATTTTTGACTGGGTGACTAGGGAGGTGGATCAGGGAGGGCAGTGGACATGGCATATCTGGACTTCAGCAAGGCCTTTGACACTGTGCCACATAGAAGACTATTGCACAAACTGGGGAATATGGGTGTGGGCAGGACAGTAGTGCGGTGGGTAGGTAACTGGCTGGGCAGCAGGACACAGAGGGTGGTGGTAAATGGCTGTCACTCCACAGAGGAAGAGTGACCAGTGGGGTACCACAGGGATCAGTGCTGGGACGGTACTATTCAATATCTTCATCAGTGACATTGCAGGGACCTAGAAGGCAGAATTTCACTGTTCGCTGATGACACAAAGCTCTGTAAACAGAGTAGACACACCAGAGGTGTAGACAGAATGAGAAGGGACCTGCAGAAACTTGAAGAATGGTCAGGGGTTTGGCAGTTGAAATTCAATGCAAGGAAGTGCAAGATAATGCATTTGGGGCACAAAAACCTGGCACAATATATCAGTTGGGGGTGAGGATATAGCATGTACCAAGCAGGAAAGGGATCTTGGAGTTATCATCTCTGATGACCTCAAGGCAGGGAAACAGTGTGACAAGGCAGCAGGTAAAGCAAATAGGATGCTAGGATGCATAGGCAGGGGCATCACCAGCAGGAAAGGGAGGTCATAATTCCACTATACAAGACACTAGTGAGGCCGCACCTGGAGTACACTGTGCAGTTCTAGAGACCTTACCTACATAAGGACATAGACAGGGTAGAGAAGGTTCAGAGGAGGGCAACAAAGATGGTGCATGGATTGCATCACAAGTCCTATGAGGACAGGTTGAAGGCACTGAACATGTACTCCCTGGAGGAGAGGAGGGAGAGAGGGGATATGATAGAGACATACAAGTATCTTACAGGGAGGAACAGGGTGCAGGAATGCACTATTTTAAGCGAAAAAGATGTTCCAGGACTGAGGGCATGGGATGAAGTTGGAGGAGGGACGATTCAGAGAAGCGTGAGGAAGAATTTCTTCACAGAGCGGGTGGTGGACAAGTGGAACACCCTGCCAGAGGAAGTGGTGGGGGCTGAAACAATCACGGGATTTAAGAATGCATGGGATAGACATAAAGGAATTCTGGAGGTCAGGGTGAAGGGCAACAGACTTCCTGGAAAACATAAACTGAACTTACAAAACTTAAATGGGCAGACTGGTGGGCCATAGGCCTTATCTGCCGACACTGTCTATGTATCTATGTTAAGTCCATACCTTACTTTGTACAAACTTATTTTGCTTTTAAGGTATTAAAATGCCATCCGAAATGAATTACTGGTAAATTGAATTAACCTGTCATTTTAAGAAAAATAAAGAAAATATGTCTAGACTCCAGAAAAGTGGAATATAATAATGTGTAGACCTGCTGAAAAAATAGACCTGTTAAATAATTGCACTGTACACATTTTTTGCCAGGGTTATTGGTTACATATTGTCATTGGTTGATATAATCACCTAAAAGTTATGGAGAAATGCTGTGTGCAGGGCCAGCTGTTGGACCAGAGGGTACCATATTGTGTCCCTGTGCCAGCAACTCGGGTTCAGAGATGAGCTCTGAGAGCTGGATGGGCAGCTCAAGGAATGGGGTAACGCATCACTACTCTGACCCTAGGAAGGTATGGCGCAGTGTTCTGTCACACGGGGAACACATTGTGATGGGCTGGAGAGCTTTATCTCACAATGGGTTCGCATGCATGTCATGGCCTGATGGTGTTGCGTAGTGTCAGGAGAAGCAGGTTGGCATGAAAAATTTATTTTGCAATATCTCCTCTATTCTGTTTATTTCATTTCCAAAGGGACCTTTATGAATGAGGATACAATTTCATTGAAATTTAAAATACATACATATTATATATAATATACATATATACTCACACACACACACTCTCTCTAGATACATATATAAAAATGGGCAGGAAATTGCAGCAATATCATTGGCTGAACAGCATCACATAATCGTACATATGTCAGAGCGCAGCCGCACACCTGCACTTTTACCCCCCTCCTAAACAATTTTGACATTTTATAAGATAGATAAACCACTCTGAGGTGTGTGGTTGCGCTTGATATACGCACACCTTGGGTGGTTGACACACTCGGCCTGCAGCCTTGTGCGTAACAACACACACCAAGGCATGCGTATATCAGAGCACGACTGCACACCTCAGAGTGGTTTATCTATTACATATATATGCACATCTATACATATACACTTATTTGTATGCATGATACAGACTGCATCTAAATGATACACAGTGGGGACCTCATGAGTGGTATAGACAGCATGAGTATAGAAAAGCTCATTTATCACATAAGGTCCCCTCTGCATATTTCATTTATGCAATAGGCTAGGTCCTTAAGGGATAGATTTTTTTTTTTTTTTTGCTTTAATAGGCATAAAATTTCTTCTTTAAGTCTGTTACTTTTTGAACTAGTGTTACTGTGTTTTCCCCTATCCTAATTGCTATAACCATTGCCATGGAAGTGAAGTTAGTATGACAAGCTGACACTGTGATGTGGTAATTCGTTAGTGCCACAGAACTTCCACAGAAATTACAAACCACTGCTGCAGAAGATCTGTGGCAAATGGTAATCTTGCCGCAGAACTTGGCCCTAGTGTCCCTCAGAAAAGTAGGGGCCTTGACTGTTACCGATTCCGTGCTTTGCCCTTCAGCCTTTCCTGGGCCCCAAGGATCTTCACAAAGTGTCTGGCGGTAGTAGCCACCTTTTGTCACAGAGGACACTACGTATTCCCATACTTGGAGTGGCTCATAAAGGCCTTATCTCGGGATGCCTTGCTCCACTCTTTCACATGCACCCTGGAGCTCTTCCAGGGCCTAGGCATAACAGTAAATGTGGGCAAGTCTCACATGGAACTGTCTCAACGCCTTCAATACATAGAAGCCATCTTGGGCACCGCACAAGTGTGAAGAGACAGGCTGCGCTAGTCTTAGGTATCGCACAAGGCAGGACATTCCTTCCGAAGGACAGGAATCAAAAGCTCCTCTCACTCGAGCAGTGGTGCCTTGCGGCTCCCCACATTACCGTGCACCAGTTCATGCAGCTCTTGGGCCACATGGCTGTGACCATTTCCACTGTGCCATACACCCGGTTCAGTGGACCCTTCACCGCCAGTGGCACCAAAAGATGATGACTTCGAAGACTAGATTAACATCATCCCAGTCTTCCATCGGGTCCTTGCTTGGTGGCTGAATCCTGCGCACCTCTGGATCGGTGTCCCCTTCCAGTCAGTCCCGCCACACACCCAACTCTAACGATGGATGCCTCCACCCTGAGTTGGGGCACTCATCTTGGTCCTCATCAAACACAGGGCCATTGGGGACCAGATGCAGCGTCCCTCCACATCAACATTCTAGAGATGCGAGTCATCCGTCTAGCTCTTCAGGCCTTCCGGACATTCCTTGTCCCAGATTCCCTGCTGATCCAATTGGACAACACTTGCATAGTGTTTTACATCAGCAAATAAGGGGGCACGAAGTTGCAAGCTCTGTTCCAAGAGGCCTTGAAGGTTTGGCATCAGGCCCTTTCCCTTCACTTTCATCTGGTAGCGGTCCATGTTCCAGGAGCCCAGAACGTAGTGGCGGATCACCTGAGCCATCCATGTACAGGGTCACATGTGGACATTGGTCATGGAGGTTCTCAAGACATATTCAATTGTGGGGCACTCTGGATATAGATCTGTTTATCTCTCTGGACAATACAGAGCTACCTCAATATTGTTCAATCATCCCTGACTCAGCGGCAACTCCATGGATGCCCTGTCCCTCTCCTGCCTGAGTAGCTTCCTATATGCCTTCCCACCAGTTCCACTCATTCAGTAGGTGTTACTCAAGCTCCAGCTGGAGAGCGTTCCCTGATTCAGCACCCTGTTCTGAATGCATCAGATCTGGTCCCCTTCCTCCAGCAACTGTCAGTAACTGATCCCTCTTTTCTGTTCTGATCTGCTCACATAGAACCACAGGCTCCGTCCCAATCTCAGATCCCTACATCTGCTTGCTTGGCTCCTGAGGATGTCTTTATAGCATGACATTGCGTCTCTTCTTCTGTATATAATTATTCTCGCCTCCATGAAACCTATCAGAAGGCATATGTTGCCAGGTGGAAATGCTTTGCCATATGGGCTGCCGACAGGAGCCTGGATCCTAACTCCTGCCCTTTAACATTTTGGACTACCTTTCCACCCTGCCCTGTCAGGGCTTAAGCTGCACTTCTATCAAAGTGCATTTGGCCGCTATCTCTGCTTTCCATGCACCCACTGACGCCTTGCAGGTTGTGCAGCTGGACCTTGCTAGGATGTTTCCCATAGGTCTTTTGCATCTTGGCCCTCCTGTCCGGAATCAGAGTTCTGCACTGGGACCTCGCTTTGTTTCTGGAAAAACTAACCCTCTCTCCATTTGAGCCATCTGTTACCTGTGAGATCACCACCTTGTTTGGAAGACCCTTTTCCTGGTGGCTGACACCTCAGCCAGATGCATCTCAGAACTTCAGACCCTCAAGTGCCATGAGCCTTACCTTGTCTTTCATAAGGACAGAGTATCACTCCGTGAAAATTCCAAGTTCTTTCCAAAAGTCATTTCGGCATTTACTGTAAACCAGTCCATTCATTTACCTGTTCTCTATCCTGATCATTCAAACCCGGGAGAGACCCTTCGCTACACTCTGGATATGCACCACATCCTGCATTATTACATTGCTCGCATTAAGCCCTCCCGCAAATCCAAGCAACCCTTCATTGCTTTTGCTCCCAGAAAGGAAGGCAACCCTGTCACTGAAACAACCTTGCCTAACTGGTTAGCACACTGTATCACCTGTTGCACACCAAATACCACAAGCCTCTCCCTGGTGCCGGCACACCCACTCTGCCAGAGCTGTCTGCCTTGCAGCATGCTTCAGGGACTTATCTATACCTGATATATGTGACACTGCCATGGTCTATTGTCCATATATTTACTAGACACTACAGTCTTGACATGGCCTCTAAGCGGCCACCACCTTTGGTCACTGTTCTCCAGGGCCTCTTGCCCTAACCGCTCTTCCTACCCAACTGCTTGGGAATCATCCCAAGTGTAAGATGTACTGCAGGAGATTCCCTTGAAGAAGATAGTACAGTTTCGTATTTACTGTAACGGTAGATCTTCGAGGTGATATCTTGCAGCAGGTCACAATCCCACCCTCCTTCCCCCTCTTTCTCTAGGACATCCGTCTTCTGCTTCTGTTCTCATCATCCTACTGGACTATGCCTCAGGCCTGCTTGGTTCCCTTCGGTATCCTGCTCCTTCAGCTGGTCTCCGGCCAGGAACTGAGACTGCTAGGGGGCCGCCCACTTATTTATACATATCCATGGACTTATGTCAACACTGCTGGTGATGCTACTGTGAAAGAGCGCCCTCTGGCAGACATCCCAAGTGTAAGACCTGCTGCAGGAGATCCTTTAAGATCTACTGTTACAGTCGGTGCAAACTGTACTTTAGAGTAGTATATGGTTTTATCCACATCACCCACTCGGCCTCCCCTGACGAGTGGCACACAGATCCCTGCTTCCAGCATGCAAGATCTGAGGATATGCTGTCCAGGTGGTGGGAGGAGCTTCACTTGAAGGCTTTCCGATGAGTCTGCATTTCCAGTAGAACTTCCACTGTGTGAATGTTAACTATATACCACTCCTAGAACTACGGTTACAGGTGAGTAACCTGTTTTTTGGGGACATATGTAAGACAGTATTCTCCCAGTTCCAAATGGATACTGCTTCTTAGAAACCATGTACAAGCTATCCCCATCAACAACATGGCACAGTACAGAAAGAAGACATTTTATCGGACTTAATTTCTTATTATTTTAGCTCCAGCATTGTCAGTGGGTTTTATGGAACCACATCTGTAAATTGTTTTGCAACTCTCAAGGAGAATATTGTCCAGTATAAATATATCAGTAAATTGACACACTTAACATCGAATATACTGATTTTTTTCATTAGCTTGTAACAGTGCTTGACTGTTCATTTATTGTTACCCTCTGAGAATTACAGTTTCTTCCTCCAGTTGGAAACTTCTTACAGTTATCCTTGTTGACTGCACAATACAATTTTTTTTTTCAGCTGTAACATGGGCAGTCCTCTAGGAACCAGTTATCATACATAGTGGTTTAACATTGATGGGAAAAAGGCAGACCACAAAGGACGAGGTTCCTGGACCATTGCAGGCTGATTTAAAAAAAAAAAAATGGGAGACTGCTTCAGAAATTGCCGTGTGTGTGTGTGGGGGGGGGGGGGTTGCCAAGGAGGGGTAGAGGTACGGTGGGGAAAAATAAGGTAGGGCATAATTAAGGCAGCCAGCCTCTGCATGAAGGAAGTGAGTGAAAGCAGAAGGAAAGAGACTGTTACGGTTCTCTAGGGAAGTTGTTAATGTGTTGAAGGAAACAGGGTGGCATTCTGGAGGTATAAGGAAATGCAGAGGGCAGAAGATGGGAGATATACCAAGTAAATCAGAGGGAAACAGAAAAGGCAGTGAGGGGAGCAAAGGCATAGACAGAGGAAAGCATAGACAAGGGGTAACTAGAGGGGATAAGACTTTCTTCAGGTATATAAGTGACAAGAGGATGACAAGGGGAGGATGGGGGGGACTGCACAGAAGAGGACCAAGAACAAAGCAGACATCCTGACCAGGTACGTCTGCTTAGTCTTCACAATGGAGGGAGATGGGACGGACCACCAGGGAACAGCGGGGAGAGAGGGGTGGACACACCTCCATCTTCAGAGGAAAGAGTCCTGAAGGGGGCTTGCAGTTCTTTTCTGCCGCATCTACCCCTTTCATCAAGGATACCCTAGGCACCCTGTATGGCTCTACTAGGTCTTGCTGGGCCGCTTCAGAGGACCAAATCCCATGCTGCCACACATTACCCCCTGAGACCTAGGATCCCCCCCAATCCAGTGCATCTCATCTGGTGGTCCAACTGAGCTCCCCAGTGCCTCGCTAGTATGGCTAAGGTGCCAGGCCCCATCTCCAGGTGCAGATGCAGGGATTTTTCTGGTGTCCCCACCCCTCGAGGTGACTGCACATGGGGAGGTCCAGGACGCAGGCATGCTGAGACATGCCACTGCTTCAGACCTTGGCCGATGTCTTCCCCTCCCTACACTCTGCGATCCCACTTGCATCTCCACCTGTGGTCACCCAGGTGGCAGTATAGCAACAGGACCTGCAGACCGCCCTCCCCGGAGGAGGAGAGCAGCCCTCTGTGCACTCAGTTCTCTTCCTCCCTGCCAGCCCTCCAACAGACCAGGCTTGCTATCAAACCTGGGTTGCTAGGCATCACAAACGGTAGTTTCGCCACCAACCCGGCAGGGCTTGGCAGTTCTGAAAGTGGAAAAGGCTAGTGGGATGCACCCAGGGGTGGGGTACTAAAGGAACTCTAGGAAGTGCTAGCTGCCTCACCAATGGCGTCATTCAACAGCTGTCGTAACAGGCGTGGTTCTGGAGTACTGGAGGAGTGTAGACATGGTCCCTTTACATGGCAGCAGCAAGGAGAAGACTAGCAACTATGGGCCAGTCAGTCTCACCTCATTGGTGAGAAAATGAATGGAAACTCTGTTAAACATACGAACAATAAATAAAGGAAAGGTTATTAGAGTATGTTGAATCCAGTGGGCTGCAAGACCACAGGCAGCATGGATTTACTGGGGGGGGGGTTCTGCATGTCATACGAATCTGATTGATTTTATCGACTGGGTAACCAGGGAAATAGATCAGGGGAGGTCAGTGAACATGGCGTATCTGGACTTTAGCAAAGCCTTCAATACTGTGCCATAGAGGAGATGATAAAACAAATTACGCAGCCTAGGGGCGGGTTGCAAAGCGGTGAATTGGGTTTGAAACAGGTTAATGGAGGCTGGCCAAGTGGCATGAAGGGCTGAGGCACTGCGTGCCTTACCTCCTACCATGCCAGCAACCTGGGTTTGGAAGCAGACTCAGGTCTTCGAGGGTTGGCCAGAGAGGGAGAGGATCAAGCATCTGTAGGACTGCTTTCCTTTCCCGGGGAGGGTGGATTGTCGTTCCCACTGAATGACTGCTACAAGGTCCCTGTTGGTAGTGTAAGTCTGGGGCGACAAATGGTGGGAGGTGCTGTGGGACTCTGCAGTGTGTGTGTGTGTGTGCTGCAAGGGAGGGGAGATGAAGATGAAAAAATGGAAAGGGACATTGGCAGGCTTCATGAAACCCTGGCCGTGCTCCCGACTCATGGCGCCACACCAGGAAGATCTGGAGTATTTATGAGGGGAGGTGTGCCCCTCCCTGGCCCTACCACGGGTGGGGGATTCCATGGGGAAATGCCTTGGGTTGGAGCCAGAGTTGAGATGTATTCATAGGCTGAAATGGAGTTCTCTCAAGTGAGAGAGAGACAAAGTCGCACTTGCAGCCTCTGCTGGATAAAAGAAATATGGACAAAAAAAAAAAAGAAAACTGGTTAATAGAGTGGAGACATTGGGTTTTGTTAATGTCACTCACTTTAATGATAGGAGAGGCACCAGCGAGGCTCAGTACTGGTACCAGTCCTCTTCAGTATCTTCATAAATGGTACTGCAGAAGAACTGGAAGGAAGGTATGCCATTTTGCAGATGACTCCAAAATCCGTAATATGGCGGGCACTTAGGGGTGGAAAAAATACATAGGAATCATGGGAAACTCGAGGAGTTGTCAAGAGCATGGTAATTGGGCTTTAATGCCAAAAAGTGCAAACTCGTGCACCTGTGGCATAGGTACCCTGGAGCTGAGTATAGGATGGGGGAGGTACTGACAGTGACTAAGCAAGAAAGGGACCTTGGGGTTATCATATGATGACCTCAGAGTGGCATGTCGGTGTGACAGAGCAGTGGGTAGGGCCACTGGGGTGCATAGGGAGAGGTGTCTTTAGCAGGAGGAGGAGGTGGTGTTTCCACTATGTCATGCGGTGGTGCAACCCTACCTATAGTACAGTGTCCAGTTCTGGAGGCCACACCTCAGAAAAGATGTAGATGAGATGGAGGCAGTCTAGAGTGCAAATAAAATGGTGGAGGGGTTCCACTAAAAGCCCTACGAGGAGAGACTGGGGCATCTCAACATGCATACCCTGGAAAAGTGGAAAGCCTTAAGGGGATATGATAGAGGCCAGCAAGTGCCTCACGGGGATAAACAGGGTGCAGGAGGGGAGTCTCTTTCAAATGTGAAAGTGCACCAAGACCAAAGAGCATACAATGAAGCTGGGGGGGGGATTAAGAGGGATGTGAGCAAGTGCTGCTTCACTGAAAGAGTTGCAGATGCCTGGAAAAGACTGCCAGCAGAAGTGGTGGAGGCAGAAACAGTAGGGGGCTTCCAGTGTGCATGGATTAGACACAGGGAAATATATAGGCAGGGAGGAGTGAGGGTTGCTGGAGACCAGTTAGGGTCTGTTAAGACATACCAGGTAGGGACCATCTTGGCAGACAGAGTTGGCCAAGCTGTTCTTTTCTGCTGACAAATTCTGTATTTCTATGATTGACGTTTTGCTACAGATTGAAATCTGAATTGTCAAGCTGGAGTACAGTTTGAGAAAATATTTTTGATTCAGAAGGTACACAAATGTGAGTGCTGGTCTCTTCAAGAAAGGTACTGTAAAAAATCTTTTCTAGGGACGTGGATATGATGCACTTATCCACACTGTGGCAGTCTTCCTTTCCACTTTAAATCAGCTGGAACATCTTCAAGCTAAGCTCCTCCCACCCACCTGGGTCGTATCCTCCTCGGCTCCGCTACATGACCTCAGATCTTCCTTTCTGCTGGAAGGGTCAAGTCTCCTCTGCAGGTCCTCCTGGGTGTAGGCCCAAGTCAACCCACCAGTGCTATGCCTTCAAATGGAAGCGCTTTTCTGTTTGGTGCCAGGGCAGTGAGCTAGACTCCCTTGTCCTGCCCCATGGCTAGCATCCTGGACCACCTGTGGTCCCTCTCTCAGGTGGGCCTGTGGTCGACAACCCTCAAGGTGAACCTAGCAGCCATCTCTGCATACCGGGCGTGAGCTGGTATGCCAGTGGTGACACAGGAAAAGGTGGCCAGGTGCTTCTTTAAGGGCATTGACCAGCTGTCCCTGCTGGTGCATGAACCACCACCACCTTGGGACTTGTCACTGGTACTGGCAGTGCTCATAGGCAAGCCATTCGAACTAATGCACAGATGTGATATTTCTCACCTGTAGTTGAAGACAGCCTTCTTGGTGGCTGTCACCTCCGCCAGAAGGATCAGTGAGCTCCAGGCGCTTTTGGTGAAGTCTCCTTACTTGGTGTTCCACAAGGACAAGGTTGTCCTCTGCCCCAATCTGAAGTTCCTTCCAAAAGGTTGTTTAGGAGTTTCACTTTAACCTGGTGACCTCCCAGTGTATTTCACCAGTGCAACTTCAGAGGCCATGCACAGGCTGTGCACATTGGACCTGAGACAAGCACTTAAGCACCATACAGCACACACGGCTGGAGTTCGGGAGAGGTTCACCAGCTCTTTGCCACCTACGCTGAAGCTGCACCTCGCAGACTAGCAGCTAAGTGGACGGTTGGCAGGTGGATTGTATCCTGCATCAACCTCTGCTATAGGTTGCCTGGTTAGGGAGCCTGCCATACAGCTTAGGGCTCATTCCACTAGACATACCACTGCCTCGGTGGCTGCTTCCAGGATGTTCCTATCCAGGAAGTCGGCAGGGCTGCTACCTGGAAGTCAGCACACATCTTCATTTCCACTACCACATCAACCTTGAGTCATGCTGGGATGCTGGTTTTGGGGCTTCAGTTCTCAGCTCGCTATTTCCTAAATAGGGGTGTGCGCCTTGCCCCCTTCTCCTGGAGAACTGCTAGGAGTCTGCCACAGTGTGGATAAGTGCACCATATTCATGTCCCCAGAAATGAGGGTTACTCTACTGTAACCGTAGTTGTAGGTGTGGTATATGGTGCACATCCATATGACCCAGCTGTATTTATGCAAGTCAGTTCTGTTGGTCTTTGGTGAGGTTCTTTTGAGTCTGTAATTTACTGTGTGGCAGTTTTTGAGGATTGCCTGAGAATTAGGCATTGTAGCACTCACAGTATCAGAAGCCTGTGTTGCTAGGGACACCTCTTACAGCTGTTATAACTCACTACTGTGATTTTGGCCAATCAGCATGCAGAGCCACTGTATCTCTTACTTGGTGTACAGTGTGCTGTCATGCTGTAGCGTTAGGAGGGAGTACTCCACTTCAGGGAGGGGCACAATAAAATAAAAAACAAACAAAACTGATAAATAACTCGAATGATTTATAAGAAATTAGGGCCTCCAAGGAATGTCTCTTACAGTATAAGAGACTCCGCTTTTGAGGTTTAGACAGACAGAATGGCGCAGCTTCCCGCTGTGGTCCTATCACCCAAACCTCACACTCTGCATCTCATACCATAAGACTTCTTGTCTGCAGTCACAACATTGAGTAGTGATCAGTTTCACTGAGCGTTACCTCTTGGATTTGAGTGCGAAAAACAGTTTCTTGGTTGGCAGTACTACAGTGTTTTGTTCTCCTTATGACTCCTATTGTCTTTCCAGCTACCCTTGTCTGTAGATCTTTACTGCTTGACATTTGAACAAAGCTTGATGCTGTGTAGAGACAATTGACTCTAAACAGGTAGGAGCGTTTCTTACCTGTAACTCGTGATCTTCTAAGTATCTCCACCATAGAGCAGCATTCACTTGCTTGCCATCCCCCGGTCTCGCAGGCGTTTACCATTTTATATTATCTGATTGCCCGTTTTATTCATCATTGTATGGGCTGTGAGGCCCTTGTAGGGACAATTAGGCTATCTTATTCCTTTGTCATAATATGTTTAGTGCTTTAAAATTAAAAACAAAACAGAAAAGTTTGATAACTTTTCTTTCTCTCCTTCTTTGTAAAATCAAAAGGTACTGAGTCAGTTGGGGTTGTCGCTGCTTTATATGTTGATGGCTGGCACATGGCACATACATTGGTGCCATGCGCTGACTTTGCTAGCCCCAAAGGTTCTGGTTCCATGGGGTCCTTATGCATCCAGCTCCAAGACTAAGGAGCGTTGCTGTATGGAGGAGATACTCTAGAAGATCAAGAGTTACAGGCAACTTGGAGTCAAATGCTGTTAACTTTCTTTTCCCGGCTTGAAACCATCCACCAGAATACTTAAATTAGCAGTCCCTCTCCTTGCCACCCCAGTCATGTGTATATTTAACCTATCTCTTCTTTACTTCACAGTGCCCACCATTTGGAAGTCTGCTAGGATCATTCCAGTGTTTAAAAAGGTGACCCTAGATCCATCTCAAATTACTGCTCTATGACCATCCTGCCGACCCTCAGTAAACTTCTTTAAAAGCTAGTACACTCCCAGGTCTCCCGACTATTTACTAAATTCTAATCTCCTCTCTCCTGCCCAGCTTGGAGTTAGGCCTAGTCACAGCACCTCCACCACGCTCACGCTGTTCACTAGCGATGTCAAGTCCCACATAGACAAAGATCTGCTTACTGGCCCCACTTTCATTGACTTAACCAAAGCTTTTGATCTGGTTAACCCCCCCCCCCCCCCAACTTCAAAAGCTGGTGTCCCTCGGTTTCTCTCAATCTGCTCTTCGGTTATCAATTTATCTCTGCAACCGCTCTCAGTTCATCTCGCTTAACAAAGCCTTCTCCTCTCCTGCCCCCATAAGATTAGGTGTTCATCAAGGTTCTGTATTGGGTCCGCTACTATTTTCAGTGTTAATTAATGACCTACCAAAGTCCCCCTCTCACTGCAGGACCCTACTGTATTCAGACGGCCTTGTAGTCTACATTGGCCCAAAGTCCTTGAATGATATCAAGTCCAAACTTTCTGCTGACCTACACTCTACTCAAATTTGGCTAACCCAAAACCGCCTTGTCCTCAATGTAACCAAGACCCAGGCTGTGCTCTTCGGATCCCCTCAAAAGATGCGGACTTTGGCCCCTAAACTAAATGTCCGGTGCCTGGATGGCTCCCTTGTTTCTTCAGCCCGCTCCTTCAGATACCTCAGGGTCTCACTAGACCCAGCCCTAGACTTCTCTCAACACATCATGATATCTGTAAATCTATCAACTCCAACTTGGCTTAGCTTACCGAATCCGCTGTGCCCTTACCCCTGCAGCTAGACTCGCAATTGCCCAGGGCATTCTACTTTCAAAGCTATGTTATGCACTACCCTAATTTTTTCAGCCCAATGCCAGTAGTTTTCTTAAATGGGACATTGCCTACAATAATCTGTGCAGATTCGCATCATTTGCCCCTCATCTAACTCATCACTGTTTACCCATACCTAAACTGGTTATCCCTCTTCTCCAGGGGATCTTATATTTTCGGTTGTTTCATAGACAGTATCATCAGATGCTCATGAACCGCCTCAGTGTTTCCCTGTTGATCCTACCTACCCTCTGCAGTCTTCCACCCAGGCCCTCTTGGCTGTTCCAAAATGCGCCACCAAGATGGGTGACCATGTATTTGCCCTCTGCCCCCTATTTCTGGAACTCTTTACCTTATCACCTCCGTACCGCTAAATCCCACACTACCTTCAGAAAAGTTATACTTTTACCTAAGCTCTTATGATACATGTTCATGTTTCTAAATTTTTTCTAACCCTAATTACCATCCATCCTTTCTCTTCTTTTTGCTGTCCTCTGCTTTCATAATTGTTCACCTCTGCTAGTATTCATATATCTGTCTTCCATTCGTTGCAGCTTCTGTGCTTACTTGAGTCTGCCCCATCTTTTATCTTACCTAAACAGTGATTGTCTCGCCTGTTCCTACCGTCTGTTACTGATTCTCGTCTCCTCTTCCCCCTGGATTTTCTTAGCTCATGTTTACTTGTATCTGTTTTTCTATTCAAACTGATATTGTACGCGCCTTCTTTTAGGCTGTAGCCTGTGCACTTCTTCTCTTTGCCCTTCACTGTGGTTATGCTATTCTAAGCAACTATTGTCTGCTCTTGACTACTGTATCCTGATCAATGTACTACTGAATGCACTAGATTTTAGGATGTAATTTGCATCTCTTTTTAAGGTTATTGCAATGTTGTTGCTCTAAATATCTGTTATAATGTTGTTCTGAATATCTGTATCTACTTCTTTGTGCTACTGTATGTTACCTATAATTGTACTCTCCCGGGTCGTGCCTGAAAATAAGCAGGTTCTTGGCTAGTGCACTTACCCGTTAAACAAAAGCTAAGTAAATAAATATGAACTTACTATCCTGCATTTTGTATCTTCTACAGACACTACTCCTGTTTCCTTCTCCCCCTTATTTCACATCCTGGAATAAGGTTAATCCACGGTTTATCTAGGGTGGGCATCTTGCAGATTCATTTTTCCATATTGCAACTTCCCACATCATAAGGCGGAGTAAATCTTTCCAACGTAAAACTTTCTTCTAACCCCAGTAGTACTCAGGTATTCATAACTTTATGCATTCTGCCTAAGTAGAACTGCCCAGAGAAAATCTGGGACATGTACGAATGATAGAATCTTTGCTTGAGCCACTTTTCAAATGCTGCCTTATACTAACTGCCTTAGTTCTAAACCCCTCAGATTTCTCTCTCTCTCTCCTGTCAAGACTAGATGCTTAGATATCCTCTCCTCATCATCTTTTGTTGTGATGTGAGAAACCTTATAAAATATAATAAGTATTCTTTACATTTCATTTGCTACCTTTTACTTTTTGTAATTTTAGGTAAACCCATAGTTTTAGTGTTTAAATTGTAAGTTTTCTCGGTTTCTCCCAGTTCAGTATAACCGGGGGGTAAACTGAGGTTTATTTTATATTTATCTGAGTTTTCTGACTAAAAAACTCCATTAGTTATGTTTAATTTTTTTAAATTAGCTTGTTTTAAGAACCGCTAATACTGGATCCTGAATCGATAGCCTCGGTTCATTTTATCTCTGTTCCCAGATCCTGCAGCGGTTCCAGAACCGACCGTAACTGCCAAATAAACTTAAAATATTCTTTTTTTAGTGGTTGCAACTGTTACTGGCTTTACATTGAAAATATTATAAAAAGAAATTGGTGATCCCGGTTTCAAACCTTGTATTCAGTGTGGTGAAATGTTAAGTCAAACATTCTCTTGTTTTGCCTATCTGTACATGAACATTTAAAAGCAGAGTGAAATCTGCATTACATGTCCTGAAAAAAACTACTGAAATGCCTGGATAAGGCTAAAAAAAAAAGCTATCACCACCTAAGGGTCCCTGAGCTCTGACCAGCTGACACCTTAAGTTACTGTGGCTGAAACCACAACAATTAATGTAACTGCTACCCCTGAGACTGGTATACAAGCAGTTCCTAAGAGGCTTGCTGAACCAGCTGACTCCCTGGTTCCCTCAAAAGAAATAAACAAAACTAAACACACAGAACCCCCTGCTGGACAGCATCTGGGGACTTCTGTGCCTGCTATAAAGCCTGCCAACTCCTTCAGAAATTGCAGACTGGTTCTGATTGGGGAAGTATTTGCCAAGACAGGTAAGCACAGTTGTGTGTTGCTTCACTTGGCTGTGATCACCTAAATGAATATTGTGAAATTTGTAAACTTTCCGGAAGTGTGGATAAATGCTTGGTGGAATGGCTAAAGAAAACACTTCCAGGCTTACAAAGGCTTGTCTGTCTCTCAGCAGCAGAACTTTACAAAGCAGTCTTCCTAATATTTAAAAGGAAGAATATGTAATTATTATGAAATGGCGGAGAACGTTTTGAATCTGAGGTTTCCTCTGAACATGAGTTTCTCTCCCACAGAACATCTGAGGATTATTCCTCATTCTTCACATTGGTGAGAAAGATTGGGCTGACACCCAATAAAAGCTTCCCATTCCTGTGAATAAGTTCTTCAGGAAGATACTTAAAGATTTTACAAACTCCAAGCTCTGTTCTCCTCTGGATAAGAGGATGTGTAAGAAATTTCAGCTGGACAGAGAGGAACTGACATTTATTTCCCACCCTGTCCACCAAGGAGTGGTTAAAGTGACAGCGTGTGACAAGGCAAAGATACCTGGCATCCTATCCTCTTAACAAGGATTCTGGGAAAATTGACAACATGGCTTAAAAGGAATATTTAAGGGGTTTCATTGGCCATCAGGTACACATTTCAATGTATCAATACCAAAGTCACTATGGTAGTCAGCCCTGTTATGTTAGCCAAGGCCCAGACTCCCTGTCAGATGATCTAGCTGAAACAGCTAAATTTGGCTTGGGAGCAGCCAAACAACAGTTCAGGTGGCTGCTGCCAGATGGATGGCAAGTACAGTGGCTCAGAGGAGGTTTGCCTGGCTGCGAATCACAGACCTCAGTCAGGATACCCAAACCAAGGTTATAGACTTTCCAGTCGAGGGTAATTCCTCTTTGGAGAAATATAAAGGCTTACATGAAAAAGGGGGAAATATACACCACAGTAAGCCCTCTTTTTTCTATCGGGCTGGGGCTGCGCCTCAGTATCAGCAGTACCCACAGCCAGGGGCATGTCAGGTACCACAGACAAGTGGTCCTGGATGTAGAGAGTCAGGGATTGTCGCTGAGCTCAAATTCCTTCCACTAAAAACAGTGGAAAAAGGACTAGAAAGGTTGCAAAAGAGACCAAATAAGGGCGCTTCAGGCTCTGACCAGCCAACAACCTCCAAATCTGCATATGAAACTGCTGTCTCTTACTTACACCCCTGAGAAGGGTGATTCAGCTTTAAAAAAAAAAAGGGGGGGGGTGAGTGGTCCAGCTGTCTCTCTGGTCCTCTCCACGAAAACCAAAAAGACAAAGCATGTCAAACCCCAGGAAAAACCTAAAACGGTTCCTGGCATCACTATATTTAAATTGTTTCCACTCTCCCAAAAGGGAGTCTCACAGAAAGTACTTCAGGTTCAGACTCTCATCAGGTCCCTCTCTAGGAGTGTACACAGTGGTTGGAGTACCTTCAAAGATAAGGTGTCACAGTTTCCCCATATTTAGATGACTGGCTGGTGGTTGTAGAATCACTCTGGCAAGTGACTCTGCAACTCACCTTGGGTCTCCTGTACTCTCTAGGGTCCTTGATAAATCTAAAGAAAGTCTGACCTTCAGCCTGCTCAAGCACTCCAGTTCATAGGAGCAGAGCTAAATACTCTGCAAGGCAGGGTCTGCCTGCCCCTCATGAGCAAGAAGTATTCCACTAATAGTGGGCTCATTGGTTGAATGAACCAAAACTCAAGACCTGCTTTCTTCAGCTACTGGCCACATGGCACTTGCCACTGGCACAGTCTTAGAGTCCAGATTACAGATAAGGGCCATTCAATGTCCCCTCACGGCTCAGTGGTGTCAGAGACAGGACACTTTTTTTTTTTTTTTTTTTTAAACTAATTCTAGTAACAAGGACATTGGTACAGACTTCCAATGGAGGAAAAGAGGGAACCAATCTAAGAGAGGGGCTTCTTCTTTTTCAGCAAGAGCCCCTATCAGTTGTATTACAACAGATGCATCCCTACTAGAGTGGGTGCCCATCTGGGGTTCACACCACCCAAGGCACATGGTCAAGTGCAGATTCACTCCTGCACATAAACCTGCAGGGGCTGAGTAGTGTTACTGCGCTAAAGGTCTTCACACAACTGCTACAAAGGTGGTACAGGTCAGAACAGACAATACCACCACAATGTATTACATCCACAAGTAGGGTGGGGCAAGGTTAAACCCTCCCTGCTCAGGACTTATGAAAATATGGAGTCTCGCATGTTCCATGGGTCCCTGCAGGATATTAATTTGCCAGGTAGGGACGCTACCTTGGCAGATACCTTGACTCAGATCAACCAGTCCCATCAGGAATGGGCCTTCAGCAGTCAGGTAGTGCAAGTGATCTTCAGGAGATGGGGCACCCCAGAGGTACACTTGTTTGCGTCCCACCAGAACCATCACCTGCCTGAGTACTGTTGCAGACCACCAGATCGGGGAACAGTCTCCCTGGATAGTCTGGCTCTGAATTGGTCAGGGAAGCACCTGTATGCTTTTCCTTCCTTCCTTCTGGTGTACAGAGCATTGCTCAAGCTCAGGTCCCAGTCAGCATCAATGATCTTGATAGCACCAGAGTGGGCCAGGCAGCCATGGTTCTCGGCTACTCTCCATGTCTGTGGCTGAACCAATACACCTTCCTCGGAGGCACAATCTACTAACCTCCAACTAGAGGAGGCTCCCTATACCTGAACCTCAAGTCACTCAGGCTCAAAGCATGGCTCTTGAGAACATAGAATATGCAGGCTTGCATCTTTCTGAAAGTGTCTTGGATATTTTAAGGGGGTTACAGGAAGTCCTCCACTAAGGAAACCTGTGCTGCAGAATGGAAACAGTTTTCTATTTGGTGTTCAACAAGAGGAGTGATACTAGCACAGGTTGGTGTCCCAGTTGTGCCAGACTATCTGACCTGTTTGCATTCACTGGGCTTGCAGTCCAGTAACTTAAAGGTCCACCTGGCTGCAGCATCTGCTTATATTTCAGTTGGACAGAATGTTTCTCTGGCCTCAGACCCTGTCTTTAAAATGTTTCCTGAAGGCCTGGTCCATTTGCACCCCCCTCACAGGGAACCGGTGCTAGCATGGGACCTAAATGTGTGTGTAGCTAGGCTCATGGGTCCCCCTCTTGAGCCTGTGCCTTCAGCTCATTTGAAATATGTCACATGAAAAACTGTTTTCCTTGTGGTAATGACTTCCGCCAGAAGAATCGGTGAGCTCCAGTCTCTCTCTATTAAACAGGACTACATTTCATTCCACAGAGACAAAGTGGTTCTGAGAAGAAACAGGAAGTTTCTTCCTGAAGTGGTTTCTGATTTTCATTTGAACCGAACCATTATCTTACCTGTTTTTGTTTTTTTCACTAAACACCAGTGTTGGAATTACACTTTATGAGCTTTGGGAGCTAGGGGGGCCCATAAAGGTCCTATCTTTAAATTGAACCCCCTTCCCATTATAAGTCAACGGCAGTAATGTGAGCTACCGAGGTCAAGCCCTGGCAAGCCGCCTCTGTAATTCCAACACTGCTAAACACACTAGGTTCTGGTGAAAACAGACTCCATAGTCTGGACATCAAAACTGCTCTTAGCTACTAACCGACAGCCACTAAAGTCCATAGGCAGGACAGAAAACAGATGTTCCTGACCTGTGAGGATGTGGGAAAGGGTAACCCAGCATCAAAAAGGTCAATTTCTTGCTGGATAGTACAGCGTATACAGTTTTGTTACTCTAAGGCTGGAAAGGAGCCCCCAACAGAGTTGAGGCCCATTCCAGAAGGCACAGCTGCTATCATAGCGGCTGCGGGGATCTTCCTTTGTGGACATCTGTAAAGCAGGTACCTGGAAACAGCACACCTTTACAAAGCATTACAGTCTGGACATTCAGTCCAGAGGTGATGCCAGATTTAACACAGCAGTCCTGTAGCGTCTGTTTCCAAAGTAGGTTCTGTGCCCACCTCAAAAGGTACTGCTTAGTAGTCTGCTTAAAGTTAGAGTACCTGAGTATTACTGAGGTTAGAAGAAAAAATTACTTACCATAGTAAACTTGTTTCTTCCCAGTAATACTCGGGTATTCATAACTTCCCACCCTGTCTTCCCTTCTAGAACCAGTAGCCTCTGCAAGCCTAAAAACAGTGTGTTCTCTGGCACATGTGTTGTGATTGTGTTCAGTATCGTTTTTCCCCTTTTCAGGTGATTCTGACATTCAGGGGATATTCTTTCATATGTTATGCCCTCCAGTTGGATGCCTTTTTGGGTGTTAAGGGAGTTCTTACTATAATTATTATGATTAATAATATTATTATTAAAACACTTAGTCCTCATGGGCCTGTTTTTCCAGGCCTCCAGGAAATCTGAGGGGTTTAAAACTAAGGCAGTTAGTAGAAGGCAGCATTTGAAAAAGTGGCTCATGCAAAAGATTCTATCATTTGCATACGTTGCATCTCTCTGGGCAGTTCTGTCTTAAAGGGACACTGCATAAAGTTATGAATACTTGAGTATCACTGGTAAGAAACAGGATTGCTATGGTAAGCAATTTTTCTTCTGCTTCCTACTCGGCTGCTGAAGGCATTTGCATCAGAAGGCATTTCTGACTCAGACCACTGGTTCATTCGCAGATGGCATGCACCCCTTCCTTGACATCAGAAATCTTATCAGTTTCTTGGATCGAGAAATTTATAATTTCTTCCAGGATTTGTTAGCTCCCTGGATATGTAGAATGCATACCAGCATATTTTCATACACCCCAGCCGCCTCAGATACCTTTAATTCTTCATGCTGGAGCAGCTTGCCAATTCAGAGTCCTGCCCTTTTAAAGACTCGAGGCACCAAAGAGAGTCCAAAGTGCTTTGCAGCACTCGCAGCCAACCTGAGAAAGCTAGGACTCTCAAATTTACCCATACCTAGATATTTGTCTGACAGCTAGTCCATCCAAGCAGGAGATGGAACAGGCCGTGGCCATAGCCACTCAGGTCCACTGCATGGGGGTTCTGCTAAATCTAGTGAAGGCTCACCTCCAAACCTCACAGCAGCTGCTGTTCATAGGAGCTCTTCTGGATATGACCAAGGCCTGCAACTTTCTTCCAGAGAGCAGAATGCAGAGGAGAGCTACCAAAATGCTGAGTGGAATGAGGGAAATGCCCTATGAGGTTAGGCTTAAGACACTCCATTTGTGCACACTGGAGGATAGAAGGAACAGGGAAGATATGATTGAGACCATCCGATACTTAAAGGGCATAAATAGGGTTAGTCACGTTGGCTTGTTTAAATTCAAAAGGAGGGATCATAAGAGGGATCATAAGAGGGCATAGCATGAAGTTGGAAGGGGTGAGTTCAGATAGGAGATGAGGTATTTTATAATGGAGAGAGTGATGAAAACATGGAATGCTCTGCCTGAGGAATTGGTTGGGCAAACATCAGTTGGGGATTTAAGGGGTGGGGTGGGACAAGCTAATTGGTAAAATCAGAATGGGAAGGGGGCGAGAAGAGGGTAAAGCAGTTGGGCAGTTAGTGGTGAGGGAGAGGAGGGTGGGGGATGCATGGGAAAGTGTAAAGCTGTAAGTGCAACTAGGGGAGTGGGCTGAGGGTGCGGAGGGGCAGCATCAGTGGTCAGCACTGAGATCTGCACATTCAAGCAGACATAATAGACCTTTATCTTCTGGCTTCATCGTATGTTCGTATGTAATGCAGGGAATCCTGCAGATGGCATGCTACATCATGGAGTGCTAAACTGTACAAGCCTACTCCATGCAACACATGCTAGGTCTGATCGCCTCCTCTGTGTTATCGGTGCCCCTGGCATGGTTGCACATAAGTGACTCTGAGGATGCTGAGTTAGCAATGGTCATAATCATCGCATTCTCAGTCCTACCCCATTCAGGTGACCAAGACCCTGGCTCTGTCACTCACTTTATGATCGGTGGAAGGCAGTATCCTCCAGGACTTTCCCTTCTCCCAGCTGGAGCCTCGGGTGACTCCCACCACGGATGCCTCCCTGTTGAGATGAAGGGCCCACTGGGACCCGTCAGACACTCATCTCCACATCAGTGTGTCAGAGATGAGTTGTTTTGTACAGCCTGCAAGTCCTAGTGGATCTTGTCAGCCACAGACAATAGGTATGTGATGTATTACAGCAACAAACAAGGAGGAGCATACTCTTACCCCCTCTGCAGGGAGGCGAGAGTGTGGGAGTGGTGCCTGGAGCAGGGGATCCTGCTCCTAGCTATCCATCTGCCAGGAGTCCAGAACACTCAGGCAGATGAGCTCAGCCGAACACAGGCCAGTCCTCATGAGTGGCCAGTAGCTCCAGACATCGTGAGATCGCTGTTCAACAAGTGGGGCACCTTAGATGTGGACCTTTTTTTTGTCCCTACTCAACATCAAAGTGCCTTCATTCTGCTCCAGACATCCAGGACATGGCATTTTCTGTCAGGATGCATTCAGAATACAATAGCAATATCTATTTTGTATGCATTCTCACCAATCCCCTAATGCAGAGGTGTTGCTCAAACTGGAGTGCACAGGGTAAGATAACCAGGGCCCCAGTTTTCCGCGATTCTGCGGAGTGCGGCAAACTGGAAATATCCACGAATTTGCTGTCACCCGTGGAATTGTGGCCGCCAAAGTGGAACAGGCGTCCTTTGCCGACAAAGTGCCCAATCCCTGTTGGCTTCACTGCCCCACCTCAAATGTTTGTGTGCCATGCTGGGGCCCACCCCAGCGTGGCAAAACTTCCTTTGCCGATGGGGTGCCCAATCCCGTCAGCTTACTGCCCCCAAATGTTTACTATACCATGCTGAGAGTCCACCCCAGCAGCGTAACCGGCTTCCTTTGCCGGCGGGGGTGCCCAATCCCCTGTCAGCTTCACTGCCCCCACCCAAATGTTTGTATGCTATGCTGGGAGCCCACCAGCGTGGCAAAGCTTCCTTTGCCGACGGGGTGCCCAATCCCCCGTCCAGCTTACTGCCCCCAAATGTTTGTATACCATGCTGGGAGCCCAGCCCAGCGTGCAAAAGCTTCCTTTGCCCAATCCCCTGTTCGCTTCACTGTTCCCCCCAAGCTGCCTGGTGCCACTGCAAGGGAGCCCATCCCAGCGTGGCAAAGTTCGCTTGTGTAAACACAAAAAAAAAAAAATGAAACAAAAAACCTTCCTCGTTGATTCTTTTGCCCCTCCCCAACCCGCACTCCACCCTCTGTGTACCCACCTCCCACACCCCCACCTCAACCCATACTTACCTCCAGAGCCCAACGCGACGATCTTCGATGGACCGGAACACGTCTGCACTTTTCAAAGCTGACCACGAACTAAAGAAATGCGGTAAGCTGCATAATGGCATAAATGGATTTTTTCAACTTTAGTGCAAATATCCAGCCATTTCTAGAATTTTCACCAAATTTTCAATATGGGGTTTTAGGGCCCCACCTCATGAACTGTGACACTGTTATTTCGTTAATCTGTCCCGAAGGTGGTTCCACAGTCACTGCGGAACCACCTTTCCGGAATGATTAATGAAATGATAGTGTCACAATTCATAGTAAACTCCCAAAACCCTATAATTGGTGAAAATATTCCCCAAAATGACTATTTTACAAGCGTGCGTTGCACACAGTTCCTATACTGCGCTCGTAACCCGAGCATTTTTATATTTTTCACCCAGATTTTTCAGTATTGCCATTTACCACACCTCCTTATGAACAGTATAACTGTCATTTTCACATCTCAGCTGAAATGTGTTTCGCCCATGTAGCGCACAATGGCGCGGTGGTGTGCGAAATCAATGTTCCAGACAGATTAATAAAATAACGCGGTGACACTGTTCATGAGCAATCAGTCTTAAACTGACTATATTGAAAATTTGGTGGCAAACATTCCACAAAATGACTGTTCCGCAGCGTGCGTTGCGCAGTTCCTACGCATGCTCATAACTTCGAGCATTTTTAATATTTTCACTCCAGATTTTCCATATTGCCATTTTACCACATCTCCTTATGAACAGTACTACTGTCATTTTTCTCATCTCACCCAAAATGTGTTTTGCACGTGTAGCGTACAATGGCATGGTCGGTGTGCGAAATCAATGTTCGGGACAGATTCAGAAAATCGCAGTGATACTGTTCATGAGCAGATGTCTTAAACTGGCTATGTTGAAATTTTGGTGACAAACGCCCATAAAATGACTGTGTTACGAGCGTGCATTGCGTCAGATATAGCAAAAGAAAAAAATTAAGGAGTAAAAAATGTGCCGCAGAAATTGGTGTTGAGTGCCGCAGATGTTCTGCAGCAAATGAGAACCCTGTTGCAGAACTTTGCTCCGATGTGCCACAGAAAAATCGGGGCCCTGATGATAACTGATCACACCCTGTTGGCCTCAACAGATAATATTCCCTCTGTTGACCAGACTGTCAGTCTAAAAACTAAGGATTCTTCCACCCAGGTTCACCTGGTCCATCCCAGCCTTTGTTCCCTTCATCTTCAGCCTGGCTCCTGAAAGAAGTGAACAGGTACATGTTGTCTCAGAGGGTCTCTGAAATACTTTCAACTGTACATAAACCTTCCACTAGGAAAACTTACTCAGCCAGATAGAAAATGATTTCTGTCCGGTGCCCCAAAAGTGAATGGACCCTTTTGAGTGCCCACCTTACAAGGTTCTGGACTACTTGCTGGACCTTCCAGATGCTGGCTTACAGTATTCCACAATTTAGGTCCACTTGTGTGCTGTTTCTGCATGCCACAAGCCCATTGGTACCCTCTACCTGGCACAGCTGCCACTTTTAAAGAGGTTCCTTAAGGGCATCTTACACACAAGGCCTCCCATCAGGAAGCTGGTGGCTGCCTAGGATTTCACACCCCGAACTGGCCGTGGCCTTTTGTGGACATCCTTCTGTCCTTTGGGGATTCACCGTTGTTAAAATTCTGAAATAAAGCAACTTGAAAGAAGGACTTGCTGTGGATGGTGTACCTCATTTTTTTTCTCATTGATGTGCTTAGACTTTTTGGAGACATTTGGTTATTCACGGGTTTGGCAAGCTCGTGCTGTGCACCTCACCACTCGCAGGTGTTCACGGTTGTCTCATTTGGAATTTGCCTAGGATTTCAACCTTGTGCTGGATATGCTCACCCGCAAGCCTTTTGAGCCACTTGTGACAGGTGAGCTGAAGTTAACTTGTAAATCAGTACTTTTTTTTTTTTTTTTTTGAAATCTATTTTACCCCACTGTCATGCTCAGGTGCTGCCTCTCCTTTGGGCTGCCATGACCCCTCAGACATTCCCCCTACTATCTCCACACAAGCCACCTTACCTCAAATCCGCAGCCAACCTCGGTATAGCACGGCGTAACCCTCTACCGGGTGGGTCCCTCTCTTCCGAGGGGGAAGGCACCAGCGGGAGGAAACTGGCACACTATTTCTTTCGGTCCTGGGCACTGCTGAGGCTTTGCGTGGCCTCCCAGGAGTCTTCGGGGGTGTCCTTAGGCCGGCAGCTCTCATCCGGCCAGTCTCCAGAGTGGTATTTCCGTTTTCTGGTGTTCCCCTTGAAATGCTCCCTCTGCAATGCTCCCAGTGTCCACCAGGTGCCACTGCAGAGCAACCATGCATCCCCAACCCACCCCAGGGGAGGAGAGCAGTCCTGCGGACGCTTGATCCTTCCCCTTCTCCTGCCAACCCCCGGCGCCCGAGTTGGTTCCCGAGAAATCAGCATTTCTAGTGATAGTCACTTCTGCTCACAGAGTGTCTGAAATCCATGCCTTGGCCATAGATCCTCTGTATACTGTTTTCCACAGGAAGATGGTAGTCTGAAGCACACAGCCTAAATTCTACCAGAGGTGGTGTCGGAGTTCCATCTTAGTCAGCCACTAGCACTGCCTTCCTACCTTGTCAATTTCCAGAATGAATGTTGAGAGTCTTTACTTTTTAACCGGACAGAACAGAGGACTTTAGGCAATCCAGACAGCTCTCATCTCCTTCGATCCCAGTCAGAAGGGACAGTCTGTTACAGTTGAGTGCATTTTTTCCTGGATTGTGAGCTGTCTTTGCCACTGCTATGCCATGGTGCAGGTCGAGCCGGAAGGTCTGGTACATGCCTGTTCCACTAGAGCAGTTACCATGCTCCTGGCAGAGATTCCTCTGTACCTATTGATGTTAAGTGCAGGCCGCGGTTTAGAGCACAGTGCACACCTTTGTTAAGCACTGTGCCCTGATGTCCATGCCAGGCAGCATGCCATCCTTTGCAGGACAATCATGAGATTGGCTTCTGTCCTGCCTGAGACCTTGGCTCTTGCTTCACTAGTCTGGGGCATTTTGTCTGAGCTCGGTACTCTGACCCACTAGTATGAATCAGTGGTGAAGATTGATTCCTGGAAGATAAGAAATTTATGTACTCAACAAAGTTCTTGATCTTCTGGAATATCTTCACCATTGATTCACATGCCCACGCCATCCCCTGGGCTGACTTCAGTATGTTTTGTTGGTCTTCATCCCTTGTTCTTGGTTTGGGATATGAAGACACTGTTACCGGTTTGTTGACCCTTCTTTTACAGGTCACCAGGGCTGTCTTATGCCCTTAGGTTAAATGCAAAGTTCTTGTTAGATTATGCTGCACCTCCTCAATAAGAAAGATAGCGAGGTGGTTGAGGGCTGGTGCCAAGGATAAGCCTGGTGCCTCCAGCCAGTCTCGCTGGTGCCACACCTGCACGCAGTTTGCCTTGGTGCCAGCCCTCCTGAAAGTTTCTGACTCCTACAGAGTCCTAGCACCCCCAGCTAAGACCCACTTCTATGAATCAGTGGTGAAGATGGTCACAGAAGACCAAGAATTACGTTGAGTACATAATTTTCAATTCTCCATACACACACACACCCTTAGTTTCTACCAAAAGTGGTGTCAGAGTTCCATCTGAATCTATGACTTGTGCTGCCTGCCTACTTTGCCAACTTCCAAACTGAAGCAGAGCACATTGCCCATTCTCTGGATGTTGAGGGTCTGTACTTTTAGCCATTCCAAACAGCTCTTTGTCTCCTTCGATTCCAGTTGAGAGGGATAGCCTGTTAAAATCAAATGCATTTCTGCCTGGATTGTGAGCTGTCTATGCCACTGCTGTGGTGGTGATCAACCTGGAAGGTCCGGTACTTAGCCACTCCACTAGAGCAGTTGCCATCTCCATAGCAGAGATTCGCTCTGTGCCTGTTGGTGATATTTGCAGAGCTGTAACTTATAGCACAGTGCACACTTCTGTTAAACACTGTGCCCTGGATGTCCATGCCAAGCAGCATGCCACCTTTGGCAGGACAGTCCAGAATGGACTTCTGTCCCGAGTGAACCCTTGGCTCCTACCGCCCTTGTCTGGGTTGTTTTTGTCTGTCTGATACTGTGACCCAGCAGTGTGAATCAGTGTTGAAGACTGATTCCTGGAAAGTATGAAAATAGCATGCCATAATTCTTGGTCTTTTAGGATTATCTTCACCATGGATTCACATGCTCTCACACCATCCCCCAGGCTCACTACAATATGTATTGTATTGGTCTTCACCCTTTCTTCTTGATTTAAGCTGTGAGGACATCGGGCCCAATTTTCAAACAGAGATGCAGGGCTTGTGACCAAGCCCTGCGTCCCCACACGGTTTGCCGCAGTTGCGGCCAAGGATTTACTGGAACATGCACTGGATTTTTTAACCTTGGATGTGAGTTGCAACAGTACCCTCACTTTATGGCAGCTCGGTGATGCAAGCCCCATTACCGGACCCCACAACTGCTGCAGCGGTACGCCAGGGGGGAGCTGGCATAACCTTGCTGTGTCATTGCAGGGGAAAATCTTTACAATTGGACTGTGACACGGGTTTGCCACATGTCAACACTTGTGTTGGACTCCTGGATGCAAGTCCAGTGCGGCGACTGCGGTGGGTCAGAAAATTGAGCCCACTGTGTTACTCATTTGTTGACCCTTCTTGCACTGGTCACTAGGTTAAGTGCATAAGTATTTGTCAGGTTATGCTGCACCACCTCGTTAAAAAAGGTACTAGGCATTTGAGGGACGGTGCCGAGGTAAGCTTTGTGATGTGAGCTCTGTCACGGCACCACATACTCGGGAGCATGCCTTGGCGTCAGCCCTTCTGAAAAGTTCTGGCTCGGTGGAGTCTTAGCACCTCTGCCTAAGACTCACTAGTATAAATCTGCTAATGTGAATCAGTGGTGAAGATATTCCTAGAAGATCAGGAATTACAGTGCGTATGAAATTTTCATTTCCCTCTTACATTTTGAAATAAAAAGCAGACATTACTAAGGTTATAGAATTAGGTAGGTTTACTTGATTAACCCACATCAATATTGCCTTTAATGTCTAGGTAATTAAAACTGCCAATAGGTACTACATATTCTTTCTAGTTGCATTTCTGCTTTTCTAATTGCTGCAGTTCATTTACAGTATTGAAGTATTTTTGTATCGGACTCCTAAGTTTTTCTGTTTGCATTTACAGCAGTAGGTGTTAATATGCAGTTGCATACTTAAATATCTGAAATATTGCAATATTTTAGGTTTGTTTTTGTTTTAAGTCATACAGTTATTCCAGAAAATCGGTACAGGTGTTGTAAAGTATTATTTTTGGTTTGTAGCTCAGCTTCTGTTTCTGTAAAACTCTTGGAAATTATACAGATAAATATTTTATATTTCCCCCAGTTACTGTTACACATGTTTAAAATTATGGTGTGGTAAATCACAGGCTTCCATTAATGAGTTTTAAAATTGAATCATTTTATTTTCCTCTCATAACAGCACTGCTCCTAGTCAAAGAACTCCTGTTGCCTCAACCCACAGTATCAGCAGTGCCACCACACCTGACCGTATGCGCTTCCCTAGAGGAACAGCAAGTCGAAGCACTTTCCATGGTGGCCACCTAAGAGAACGGCGTACTGCTACATACAATGGACCACCTGCATCACCCAGCTTATCCCATGATGCAACACCACTGTCACAAACACGAACAAGGGGCTCCACTAATCTTTTTTCAAAGCTGACTTCAAAACTAACAAGAAGTCGTAAGCATGTTATTTTTGAGCTATACGCACTGAAGCATAAAAGAGTCTACAGACATCTTGTATAAAAAAAAAAAAAAAAAAAAAAAAAAAAAAAGATATTCCAGATAAAGCCAGTACTAGAGATTCGTAGAATCCTGGCAGTGTCATGGCTGTACCCACCATGGATGTTCATCTTAATAACATTAGATCTTACTTTGAGATGGAACTCTTGAAGCAGGCAATATCCATTAGGACTCTGGTGCCATGACCCCGGAAACCTTCTAGCTAGCAGTCTTGGGGCAACTCCGATGTCATCTCCGCCAGGCGTCAGCCAGTGGTATAAAGGGGTGGTCCCCAGCCCGACCTCAGTTCTCTTCCACCGTCAACCCATTTGCATCGGCTCATCTGACACCTTCTCGCCAACGTTTGACCACTTCTGTGCCTTCAGTGTTTCTTTGCTTTTTGGGGCAAAATTTCAAATTTATTTCCTTTCAGCATGTCTTCTTCTCCGGCCGTCCATTTCATCCACGGATCATAGAAAATCTTAAATGTACCTGCAGCAAGCAGCTACTCTCGAAGGATGGCCACAAGGCCTGTCTTTTCTGCCTAGGCCGAACCACGGCACGCTGCCTGTGAGCACTGCAGGGCTTTCAACTCCGGACACAGATCTTCCTCTAGAAGGCCGTTAAGGTGCAACTCCTAGCAAAGCAGCATGCCAAGATGCAGAGACAGCCAGCAGGGAAAAGTCCTTTTTTTGTCCTCATCTCCTCCACTTCTAAGCTGCACAAAGATAATGAGAATTCAGGAAAGCACAACCACCAGGACAAGGACCTGGAAAAGTCCCAGGGTCACTCCCATTTCAGGTCGCCACTGCACAAAAAGTCGTCGTCCGACTCCTCATCCCATGGGGGCTTGGACCCTCTTCCCAGCCTACCCACGGCTCCTCGGGTAGTCGGTGTGAAACCTCCCGCCATCATCCTGGCATCAGGCGGAGATAAGTTGGGGTCAAGGTCTTCAGGCTCCACCTAACACCTCTTAAGGTGAGCATACCGCTGGGACCAGCCGGAAGAAGGACAGCGATGCCCCAGCACCTGCAAAAGCGGTCCCGACGATGGTCTCATCCAAGGCCTTAGACAAGACACCCCATCGTCGGGCAGGCATCAGTCTCTGCACCACCACTCCCGGCTCCTGTCAAGTCCTGTCGGCTGCTTCCTCACCATTCGCTGCTAAGCAGCCATCCACTACAGGCACACCTTCTGAAATGTCAGATCAGGCTTTCCCTTCTCCTCTTCCTCCTCGCCGGGACACTTCACCAGTTGAAGATCTTGGGTGGGACAAGATGCCTATTCAACCCATCAGGTCCCGGTCTCTGCCACCGCACATCCTGACATCTGATGCTCCGATGCCGGTTAAACAGATGCCAGCTCCACAGTCTCCAGGCAGTCCGTCGGCTCCACAGTTCTCCAAAGACCAGATCCAGAAACATTTCTCCTTTTGGTGGAATCCGGTCAAAGGGGACCTGCTCTCCTCCCCCGCCCCAGGGAACCGGTCACCGCTGAACCGGAGCTGGACCTTGGCATTAGTCAGGAGCCTAAGCAACAGACTCCTACCCCTAAGAGCCGCACTCCAAGCCCTGAGGAACACTGCGGTAGACCCTGGCACAAAGAGTGGCATCACCGCAGATACTTCCATTCTTGTAGTTGCCACTGTTGCTGGTCCTCCCACAGCGGATGCCGGCCCCATAGCAAACGACGCTGTAGCTATTCATCGTCCTCTTCGGTGGACTCCAGCCATAGTTCTGTGACTTCGGGCTCGGACCATTCGAATCCTAGGGGTCGCCCTTCTTCACTGGATGACAAGAACACCTCCAGGTCACTTCCTGACAGTACGATGTCATGAGGCACATCCAGGCTTCCAACGGATGGGAGATGGAAGACCTGGACCCGGAGAGGCGGAGGTTGGCTAAATACCTGAGGCAGAAGGAGCCCAAGCCTCTAGTGGTGCCTGTTTTAGTAGACACCTTCCAGAACCAGATAAAGTTAACCTGGAAGCATCCTTCCACATCCTCCGCTGTCTCCACGAAGTCGGATAGGTTGTACAGAGCCCCTAGGGAAGAGCCTTTCCTGGTGGGACACCCTACAGTGGACTTGATGGTGATCATGGCTGCTTATGATAGATCAAAGTAGCCTAAGCACTCAGCCACCTGACCAGGAGTCCAGATACATTGACCAGATGAGCAAAAAGGTCGGTTCATCCTCCATGTGCTCCATCAGGTCCCTCAACTTTCTCACACACCTGGTGCAGTACCAGAATGCCCTGTGGGAGAAAGGTATAGAAACAGCACAGGCCCTCCCAGACTCTTCGCAAAAAACTGGCTTCTGGACCTCCTCAAATCAGGGTCAGATGTAGGCACCCACGTCTTGCGTACCTCATATGACACTGCAGATACGGCAGCCAAAGCAGCGGCCTCCGGTGTTTGTCTCAAGTGCCATGCCTGGCTTAGGGTCTCAGGATTCTCCCCGGATCTGCAGTCGAGCATCCTGGACCTCCCTTTTAAGGGCTCGGTGCTTTTTGAAGACGAGGTAGAAAAAATGATTAATCTCCTGCAAGAGTCTGGGAAGTCCATTTGTTCCATCCAAAAAATGTACAAAGGGGACCAAAAACCCTTCAGAAAGTGGCCATTTCGGAAGCCCTCAGGACAACAACCCCGAAACCAGCCTCAGCAGAGAGGCGGCTTCAAAAGAAAGGCCACCTCCCAGACACTTGGAAGATCTGCCTCTTGAGCCACAAATTCCTCCCAGGCCCCTCTGCCTATTCCCGGAGCATCCCAGTGACTTCTTGCCAGACCTTCCTCCTCCAGCAGAGTCAGTGGGGGAAGTGGTAGGGAATTGCTTCTCCCTCCATCTGGAGTGCTAAGGCAAAATAACATCAGACCTCTGGGTTTTACAGCTCGTAGAGAGAGGTCATACTCTGGAGTTCGAGCAGATACCTCTTTAGATATTCCACCAGTGTCCTCTCATTATCCTCCCTCTCATGTGCCCCTGATCGAAGGGGGAAATTCGGGCCCTCCTGCAAAAGTGGGCTCCCCGGCTCAATGGGGGAAAAGAGTAGTATTCTCACTTTTGCCTAGTTCCAAGAAAGACTGAGGACCTTCGACCCATCGTGGATCTCCACTCCCGGAACAATTCATTGAATACAGAAGGTTCAGAATGGTCACATTGCCAGGTCTGATTCTCTCCTTGCATCAGGGGGACTGGCTCTGCTCTCTAGATATGCAGGATGCATACCTGCACATTCTGACTTTTCTGCCTCACAGGAGGTTCCTGCGGTGCCTCTTCCAGGACCAGCATTACCAGTTTTGAGCCTTGCCATTCAGCCTCTCCTCCGCTCCCAGTCTTCACCAAGTGTCTGGTGGTGATGGCTGCGCTCTGTGGTGCCAGGACCATTACGTCTTCCCATGCCTAGACAACTTGCTTCTGGTCGCTCCCATGAGGGAACAGCTGGTCCACACTGTTGGGGACACCCTTACGCTCTTCCGGGAGCGGGGGATCACCCTGAATATTCCCAAGTCATCCCCATGACCCAGTCAGAGACTCCAGTTCATCAAGGCAATCAAGGACACTGTTCAGGGCAAGGCCTTCCTCCCCCTCAGACAGAGGGGATCGCCTTCAGGGTCAGGCATGAACCATATCATCAGCTCCTCATGTCCTGCCCAGAACCTATCTAAGGCTCCTTGGCCACTTGGCAGCAGCCATCCCAACGGTTCCCATGGCTCACCTCCACATGAGGGTCCCCCAGTGGACACTCAGGGTTCAGTGGGATCAGAGGTTGGACGACTTGGAGCAGGTGTTCTTGGTCTCCGACCCAGTTCACAGGACGCTCACCTGGTGGTTGGATCCGCTCAGTCTTTCCATGGGGGTCCTCTTCTGGCAGGAGCCTCCTAGAAGAGTTCTGACCACAAACATCTTGAGTCTCGGTTGGGGGTGCTCATCTGGGGAACAGACAGACTTGGGGGAGACCTGGTCACCAGACAAGCATGGAGATTCAGCAGTACTAAATGCCTTACAGGCCTTTCAAGCTGACTTATCCCTAGGCTCTCTTCTCATTCAGAGGGACAACATGTCAGTAGTCTTTTAGATCAAGAAGCTGGGGGGGCTCATTCCTACCACTCTGCAGGGAGGCGATGAAAGCCTGGTGTTGGGCACTGGAACACTGCCTCAAACTCACCGCTGTTCATATGCCAGGCATCCAAAACGTCCTGGCCGACAACATAAGCAGGTCTCGGTCCAAGGCCCACGAGTGGGAGGTCCTTCGATCGGTAGCAGACCAGCTCTTTGACAGATGGGGTCATCCAGAGTTGGACCTTTCTGCATCCCCACTCAGTGCCAAACTGCCCAGTTTTTGCTTGCTAGATCCAGGGCCTGAAGTCTTCTGGTGAGACACATTGCCCCTCTGTTGGACAGGGAGGTTCCTTTATGCCTTCCTTCCCTTTCCCATCCTACAGAGGGTACTTCTGAAGTTGCAGGCAAAGGGAGCAGAGATGATTCTCATTGCCTCCTTTTGGCTGAGGCAGATTTGGTTCCCACTACTTTAACAGCTGGCAGTGGAACCTCCAATTCCCCTGCCTCTGAGCCCACACTTGCTCTCCCAGGATCAGGGCAGCTTGATCCAGCCAGATCTCAAGTCCCTGCATCTTCATGCATGGCTCCTGCAGACATAGCGATGGCCAGATATATGGTGTCCCACGAGGTTGCCGATGTCCTAGTTGTAGCCAGAAAACCCTGCAATAGATCCACATATGCAATGAAGTGGAAAAGGTTTTGTCTGTGGACTGCTGCACTTCATCTTAATCCCTTTTCTTGCCCCACCCCAAACTCCATTCTTGAGCATCTCCTCTCTCTATTTGAGCAGAGCCTGAGCGACTCCTCCATCAAGGTGCACCTTTCCGCCATCTCTGCATACCACACACTGGTGGAAGGTAGAACCCTCACTCAACTGGACGTATCTCATACTTTTTTGTGGGGCATTTTGCATCTAAAGCCTCCCATCTGAGATCCCATTCCTCCATGGGATCTCCTTTTTCTGTTGGAAAAGCTCACACTCCCACCCTTCGAACCAGCTGCGGATTGCAGGCTATGCTTCCTGTCGTGGAAAGCGTTATTTTTAGTTGCAGTTACTTCCACCTAAAAGATTTCAGAGCTTCAGGCTCTGATGTGTAAAGAGCCTTATTTGGTTTTTCATAAGGACAGGGTGTCCTTACGAACAGATCCTGAGTTTTTGCCTAAGGTGGTGTCGGAGTTCACCTTAAATCAGGACATCCACCTGCCAGTCTATTATCCCAAATGTTCTGATGGGGAGGCATTGTTGCATGCACATGACATCCATCAGACGCTCCGTTACTGTTTGAACCGTATGAATTCCTTGAGGAAAACGGATGAACTGTTCATTTCATTTGTCCCAAAACTCAAGGTGGACCAGTTACCAAACAGACCCTGTCTAAATGGCTGATTAACTGTATTGTCTTCTGTTACAAGAAGCACAACAAACCCTTACTGGGTCCGGTAAGAGGTCATTCCACCAGGGGGGTGGCTACCTCCTTCACCTCTCTCCATAACATACCCGCGGCAAACATTTGTGCAGCAGCTACCTGGAGTTCGGTTCACACCTTCGTAAAGTATTATAGCTTGGACATGGCTTCCAGACATAGGACTGGGATTGGCCTGGTGGTTCTCCAGGGCCTCCTCTCCTAACTCTTTAGTTGCCAGTTTTCAGCCTCCTCACAGATTTTTTTCTGGTCCTTATCGTTTTATTGCTTGGGACTCAGTCCTAATGGTTATTGCCTGCTGCAAGAGCTCCATCTTAAAGTAAGATCGTGACAGTTACATATGAACTTACCATAACAGTAGATCTTGAGAAGAGCTCTTGCAGCAGGTCTTTCCTCCTCCTTCCCCTGTTTTCTCTCTCTTGTTTTGTTTTTTTTTGCAAAGAACCTGCACGGTTCTCCTTCCATTGTAGACTCCGGGTCTCCAGCGGGAGAACTGAGGTGTGGCTGGGTCTGTCCCCTTTTATACCATCGGCTGACGTTCGGCAGAGCCGACATTGGGGGTGGCTCCCCACTGAAGACTGCTAGCTAGAAGGTTTCCATGGGGTCCTGGCACCTGGCAGCTTAGTCCTAATGGTTATTGCCTGATGCAAGAGCTCTTCTCGAAGATCTACTGTTATGGTAAGTTCTTACATAATTGTACTATTTGACACAGTTGGTTTTAACATGACCTAGCTATAACAACTGTTCAAATCTTCCCCCAGCAGTTTTGCATCTTACAATTGGCATATAAAATGAGGCATCTTAACAACATATCAAAAAGAAATATCTGGTTTTAATAAATATTTTTTGAATCTTGTAATGAAAAAAAAATTTAACATAGAAGTAAACACTGATCATACTCGAGAGGGCTCTTGCAGTAGGTAATGACATATAGGACTGGCGGCGGGGCGGCAGGACCTGGAAAAATTTCTGGCTAGCAGTCCCTGGCGAGGGCCGCTTCACGTCAGGTGACCAGCGTCAGGAGACGTCGGTATAAAGGCGGTCCCAGGCGCCCGCCTTCAGTTCTTTCCTGCCTGCTTTCGTTGCAGCACCTCGCGGAAATGTTTGTGCTTCGTCAGCCCTTCCTTCGTCGTTTTTTTACCGAAAAAAACTTTTTTTTTTCGACTAACGTCGGTGTATGTCGTCCCCTACACCCTCCGAGCACAAGAACAAGTGCGATTCATGCAGCGCCCAACTACCGCACAAGGACGGCCACTCCCTGTGCCTGTTCTGCCTAGGCCCGGAACACCAAGTCGAGAAGTGCCAGCATTGCCTCAGCTTTAACCCGGCTACCCGGAAAAGACGGCAGCAATCCCTGGGGGCCCGTATTCTTAAGAAGAAAATGAGCTCTATGGAGAAGGAGCTTAAAAGCTGAGGCAGGCGTCCACTTCCCTGAAGGCCATTGAAAGAAGGACAAGGAGAGGCACCGGACAAAGCTCCTCCACGCGTCTCCCTCTGGGTCGCGGGCACACAAGTAACATCCCTCTGGGGATCGCTCTCGGCGGACGCCTCGGAGGTTTCTGAGAGCAGCGTCTGCCTGTCTGGCTCCGCGCTCAGGCCTTGTGGGCGCCTCCGGGCAGTTGGAGGCCTCCACCCTGTTTTGGCCACAGGCTTGCAGCCTACCGCCATGAGGCGACTCCCGTAAGCGGCGTTGGCTCCTCTGGCGTCCGCCCGGAGAGGGCTGGTAAGACGTCCGACCCTCCGGGGCGACAGGCGGCTTCTTCCCCACCGGACCAGGCGGACCCCTCCTCTCGACCTGTCTCCAGTGATGGCTCTCGTAAGTCAGACGTCGACTCTTCCGGCGCCCGCCGAGAGCTCGCCTCTATGCCTCACATCGGCTCGTCCGACGTCCAGCTGGCGAGGGAACCGACGACGGACCCCCCAACGTCCGTTGTTCCTGGTTCACTGCAGCCTTCGCTGCCATCTGGGGAGCCAGAGTCCCCCAACCTGAACCTGGGGACTTTCCCCTCCGTCCCCGGGCGAAGCTGGGGATTTTTTGCCTCCGCCAGTCCTTCCTCCATCTGGAGCGACAGACCTGACGTCGGCTGCCCAGACGCCAGCTCCGACATCGGTGCCTCCGACATCAGGGCCTCCGACAGCGGTACCTCCGGCGTTAGGGCCTCCACCGTCGGCCTTACCGACCCGGGGAGATCTTCTGCTCCCATCGGGCCCTCCACCCTCTGGGCTCTCCACTGCGGACCCGCCCGTGAGGTTCCCGGCCGGGCTGTCTGCTCAGGCAGCCCCCCTAGCTTCCGGGTATCCGCCATCTTATTCGACGCCGGTGTACCCGGGAACGCCGTATCCGGCGCCACAGTACCCGACGCCGGACTTCCCGACGCCGTAGTACTCAACGCCTCAATACCCGACGCTGGGTTACCCGCAGCCGGGTTTTGAATACGCTCCATATGGGTATAACCCGTATTCTTATCCCCCGCCTCCTCCACCTCCACTGCCCTCGCGGCCGCCGGTGAACCTGCAGGAGACTCTGGCCTCCTGGTGGGCTGAGGCCAAGGCTCAGCTCACCAAAGAGGTCGAGAACTGCCTTCCGGCGACAGTGCCATCCCAGTTTCCCGTACACCCCAGGCGGCACACTCCCTCACCACCTCCGGACTCCAGGGTTCTTCCGTCTGGATCCAGAGAGGGGCAGGACACGCGTCACTGGGGACTCCGCAAGGGACCCGTTCCTCCCCCGGGTCGGGGAAAGGGAGTCTTACTCTTCTTCATCCTCCTCTTCACTCTCGGACTTCTCGGACTCTTCCGACGGCTGCTCCGAGAGAGAGAGAGAGAGAGACGACGAGCCTCGCTCTCCGTCGAAGCCCCGGCCAAGGACTCCTCTGAAGACTCCTCTGGAGGATCCTTCTTTTACGGAGTTGCTTAGAAAAATCCAGGAGGTTCATCAGTGGCGCTCTTTGGAACCAGATCCTCAGCGTCTGAAACTCGCTGAACATCTGGATCTGCCTGTGACAGCTCCTACATTAGTGCCACCCTGGGTAGAGCCTCATGCCGACCTTGTTACCACGATATGGAAACAGCCGTCGGCCTTAGCCCCACTTCCTAGGAAGTCGAACAGGCTATATCAGGCTCCAGAGGGTGCCGATTTCCTGGATTCTCACCATCGTGCCAACTCGGTCGTGATTAGTGCTGCTCACGGCCGGTCAGTGAACCAAAACATCTTAGCTCTTTACCTCCTGATAAAGGAATCTTGCCTTCTGGACCAGTGCGGAGAAAGATTTACGCTTCCTCCACACACGGAGTTAGGGCCCTGAACTATGTCGACCACATGGGGACTGCAGAAGGCCATCCTTACTCAGGTGGAGAGCCAAGCTGGACTCTTGCCTGACTCCCAAGTCAAACAGGAGTTGGCTGATCTCATCCGCTCTGCTCATTACGACAGTCACCACATGCTTTACGTGCGACATACGGCGCAGTGGACACTGCTGGGCGGAGCTCGCTTTCGCTGGTAGGCCCTCTGGCGTCATGTAGCTCCAGCGTGTCAGGTCTGGTCCCGGAGGTGCAATCTGCTATCCAGGAAGCACCTTTCCGGGGTCGGTGCTTTTGGTGATGTCAAGGACATCATTACGATTTGCAAGAGAAGGGACGGCTCTGAAATCAGTTGATTCCATGTACCTTCCCCATCAGCAGCAGCGCCGTCCCTTTCGCAGACGGAATCGGCCAAAGGTGAAACCCCAGGGAAGGTGGGCCACAAAACGTCGGGCCCCCGCGGCTGCTAAGCCCCCCTGCCCAAAAAAGCAGCGGGTGCTTCAGCTGTGGTGCTGCCCACACCACCTGACTCCTTTCCTCTCCCACTGCCTCCGGACTCCCCGGAGGAACCGGTAGGAGGGAGGTTTTCCCTCCACCTTCCGAGATGGGAGAGGATAACCACAGATTCTTGGGTGCTCCAGCTCATAGCAGAAGGAGACTCCATAGAGTTTCTTCAGAAACCACCCCGCCACCCCCCTCTGAAGTCGTATTCACGGGAACACCTTCCTTTCGTCCAGGAGGAAATCTTGGCTCTTCTGCTGAAGCAAGCGATAGAGCCCGTCCCCCTTCATCTTCAGGGTACAGGTTACTATTCCCATTTCTTCCTGGTCCCAAAGAAGATGGGAGATCTCAGACCGATTTTAGATCTCAGTTCCCTGAATCTTTATGTAGAGTACAAAAGGTTCAGGATGCTCTCTCTGCAGAGCCTTCTGCCCCTCCTCCGGCCGGGTCAATGGCTTTGTGCCCTGGATATGCAGGATGCTTATCTGCACATTCCCATTTGCCCATCTCATTGCAGATACCTTCGTTTTGCATTCTAGGGGGACCACTACCAGTTCAAGGTGCTCCCATTTGGTCTATCCTCGGCCCCAGTATTTACCAAATGCCTGGCAGTGGTGGTGGCCCACCTGCGTACCAAGGGAGTACAGGTTTTCCCTTACCTGGACGACTGGCTCCTGGCGGCCTCGTCCAGGGAGGAACTCCTGCGTTTCCTCTCCCTTACCCAGCAGGTTTTTGCCTGCCTGCGTATTACCATCAACTATTCCAAGTCTCATCTGGACCCTTCCCAGAGGCTACAGTTTATTGGGGCGATCCTCGATTCGACCATGGGCAAGGCCTTCCTGCCTCTGGACAGGGCGGCCTCCCTTCAGACCCAGATAAGTCTGTTATCCGACCGCAGGATGGTCTCAGCAAGGTCGGTCCTTCGCCTTCTCGGGCTCATGGCGGCTGCTATCCAGACGGTCCCTCGTGCTCCACTCCACATGAGGATCTCTCAGTGGACTGTACGCTCTCAGTGGGATCAACTAGTGGACGACCTAGATCACTCAGTTCTGATCTCATCGCCGATGATGCGAGACTTACAATGGTGGATGGTTCGAGAGATCCTGTTTTGGGGGGTTCCTTTCTTTCATCCTCCGCCCTCGCAGACTCTAACCACAGATGCCTCAGGCGAAGGTTGGGGAGCCCATCTAGGCCCTCATCGGACCCAGGGCTCCTGGTAAAGGCTAGAACAAGCTCTCCACATCAATGTGCTCGTGCTTGGGCAGTATTATCGCTCTCAAGCCCTTCCCAATACATCCTTCCGGCCACCTTGCCGTCCAGGCCGGACAACATGTGCGTAGTGTGGTACATCAACAAGCAGGGAGGAACTCGGTCCTACCCTCTGTGCTGGGAGGCAATGAGGGTTTGGGATTGGGCAACACAACACGACCTCCACCTCACGGCGATTCACGTTCCAGGAGTCTACAACACCCTGGCAGACAAGCTAAGTCGCTCTTCTGCTCTGACTCACGAGTGGGAACTGGACCAAGGGGTCCTAGACAATATCTTCCAACTTTGGGGAACACCACAGGTCGACCTGTTCGCATCCCTCAAAATGCAAAACTTCCCACCTTCTGCTCTCTCGTTCCAGAGCGAGGCGCTTTCTGGAGTGACGCTCTGTCTCTAGACTGGAAGGACAGATTCGTCTATGCCTTTCCCCCAATTCCTCTTATCCCACGAGTCTTGCAGAAACTAGCTTCAGAAGGAGCAAGAATGATTCTGATCGCTCCTTTCTGGCCCAGACAAATCTGGTTCTCTCTTCTACAACAATATTCAGAGGATCCTCCTCTTCCTCTTCCTCTATGTCAAGGTTTGTTGACCCAGGATCAGGGGACCCTGGTCCATCCAGGCCTCAAATCCCTTCAACTGCATGCATGGCTCCTGCAGACCTAGCCCGATCCTGTTTTGGTGTGTCTCCCAAAGTGGCGGAGATTTTAATGGAGGCCAGAAAACCCTCCACCAGATCCACTTATGCAATGAAGTGGAAAAGATTCACTATTTGGGCCACCTCCAAGAACGTGGAACCTTTCTCCTGTTCAGCGGGGCTTCTGCTGGAGTATCTACATCATCTGTTCGACCTGGGTCTCAGCCATTCCTCTTTGAAGGTACACATGGCGGCCATCTTGGCCTATCATGTTCCCTTCGCAAACAAGGCTTTTGCTCAACTGGAGGTCTCCAAGACCTTTCTCAGAGGGGTTCTCCATCTGAGAGCCCCCATCCATACTCCTGCTCCCCCCTTGGGAATTGAATTTTGTTCTCGAGAAACTTACCCTTCCTCCCTTCGAACCTGCAGCTTCTGCAGATTTGAAGTTTCTTTCGTGGAAGACGCTCTTCTTGGTGGCCATTACTTCGGCTCGAAGAATCTCTGAGCTCCAGGCCCTGATGTGTAAAATCCCCTACTTGATTTTTCACAAGGAACAAGTTGCTCTTCGCCCGAATCCTAAGTTTCTACCTAAAGTAGTAGCAGAGTCTACCTTAAATCAGTCCATAGAGCTACTTGCCTTTTTCACGCAGTACTCTAATCGAGGGGAATATTTACTCCATACTATGGATGTTCACCGGATTCTGAGATACTACACCAACAGGACGAAGGCTCTCAGAAAGACTGATCAGTTGTTCGTCTCTTTTGCTCCCAAAAGGGAAGGCAATGCGGTTTCCTAGCAATGCCTGTCTAAGTGGTTGGCTCATTGCATCACTTTCTGTTATGACAAATACCACAAGACCCTCCCGGGTCAAGTCAGAGGCCACTCCTCTAGAGGAGTAGCTGACTCTGCAGCTTGTTTCAAGAATGTGTCTGCGGCAGACATACGCGCTGCCGCCACCTGGACTTCCGTCCATACCTTTACAAAACATTACAGTTTGGATATTGCCTCTCGCCGTAGAGCAGGCTTCGGGCTAGCTGTTTTGCAAGGCCTCCTGTCTTGAGGCTTGCACGGCTAGAACTACTTCTTGGAGTAGTTTTCCTCCTCCCGGTGCCTTTTCTTTGTTCCAGACTGCTTGGGATTCAGTCCTATATGTAATTACCTACTGCAAGAGCCCTCTTGAAGTAAGATAGTACAGTTACATAAGAACTTACCATAACAGTAGATCTTCGAGAGAGGCTCTTGCAGTAGGTAATACCTTCCTGCCCTCCATCCCCCTAGGCTTTTTCAGCTCCTTTTCCATATAGAGAAATATCTGCTCCTCTCTCGTCCGGCCTCTTTCGCCCTGTGGCGGGAAAGAACTGGAAGGCGGGCGTCCGGGACCGCCCATTTATACTAACTTCTCCTGACGCCAGTCACCTGATGGGCGGTCGCCAGGGCTGCTAGCTAGAAATTTTTTCTCAGGTCCTGTTACCGTCGGCGCCAGTCCTGTATGTAATTACCTACTGCAAGAGCTCTCTCAAAGATCTACTGTTACGGTAAGTTCTTACGTAACTGTACTTTTATGGGGATGGAAACCATTTATGAACAAAGGTCATGGAAGGCCTTATCAGGGTTAACATTTAATTCTCAACAAAATGAAATCATATTTGCTAATGTATGGCGTATGTCTGTCTCAGTGAGGTTACAGAAAAGATTGCCATTGTCTAAGAATATATGGTTATATTTATGGGAGGGTTAGAATCTGGAGTAGCTTGGTTTGTAATGAATCCAGGTTTAGTACTGTACACTTAACTGACTGTGTTGTGTACCAGATCTGACTACAGGCTTTCATATGCAATATATCCCAGACAAATTTGCCATAAGGATAGAATACACAACATTATACTGTGCAGTAACTTTATTCTGGTTTTCTAGTTAGTGTAATGTTACCCCAAAAAAAAAAAAAGAAGCCACGTAGGGCAAGTAGGAGTACTGCTTTGATTTTCCCTTCAGAAACACAACTGTTTGTCAGCACAGAGGAATTTGACTGGTCTTTCTGATGCTTGCATGTGCAGTGTAGCATCCAAGAATTTGCCACAAATTGTAAAACATATGCATAAATGAACTAGTTTTTAAGTATATGAAATTGTCTTAACCCTTAGGCTGCCAACAGAATTAGAACGTGTAGGAATTTTGAACTGATATCAGTCCATGACTCTGCAAGGGTTAATGCAGACTGTTCTTCGAGTATACTGTAATTTTGTTTCTGCAAAATAACTTTTAAACAATTCCTATTTGTCTGATAAGGCTTTTTCATTTTTAGGGTAGAGTATATCCTTCACACTAGACTTCATTCTTAGCAGTTGCCCTATCACCTCACTAACTGAACTAGAAAGAGCAAGCCCTATACAATTGCCTGTTTACTTTTGATATAATACACATGGAACATATTATAGTGCATGTCACTGCAGCTGATGCAACCACTTGAGTTTACAAACATAATGACAAGATCTGCTTACTCTGTTTCTAATATGTCTAAACTGAACTATTAATCTACTGAATTTACTGGGGGTTATAATCAACTCTGAAATCAAGTTGGAACTTTGTGGAATTAGAAGTTTCTATTTAATAAGTTTTTAGCAGTGAGATAAAGGCAAAAACGTGATTAAACTAGTCCTGACTGGTCTGCTGGGACAAGTCATCCATCCCTATATACGTAAAAATACATTGATCACTTCCACACTGCATTATCACGTTATTTCATTTTTACCTTTACTTTCCAGTCACCCAGTTTGTCAGTCTTGAGTTATACCTGACATTTTATTGTATTTCCTAATACATTTAATTTCTTTTTTTTTCCAATTTTATTTTAGAAACATATCATTCAGATTTACCAAAAGGTAGGACATGAGAACAAAAATTGGCTTATGCAGTTAACTAATGGAACTTGGCTTCAAAGCCTTGGATGTCTGAAAACTAAACTTCCTGCTCATAGTTAAAGTCCCTGTCTTTTTTTATATTAGTAGGGTATTAGTGAAAATATAAATTCATCCAGTGTGTTAGAGGATATGGCCATAATCCAGCATCTATATAACATGCTGCTAAGCATGCCAAGTGCACTTGCTTGTATTATTTTAGAGACAGACGACCGAAAATGCAATTCAGTCGTCCTTTCCTTTATACTAATACACCAAGCATGTTTACTTCTTCTGAATGAGCCATGTAATAACATTCCCTTCTGACGGATTGGCCTTTATATTGACCATTGTTTCCTCCTTTTGTGAGGGTCCAAGGTAAGTGTCAAGTTCTAGCGTCTTTTTGCGCTTGAATACTGCGTGCATGTACTCATGCATGTTGAAAGTCGTGCTGCCAATTTTGATAAAGGGGCTGAAGATTTGATTAGAAGGGAAGATTGTCACTTTAGGGAGCACACTTCAACTGACAAATTGCTGTTGATGGTTTTATCATTTAAATCGTGAAACAGATATATGAGCTGTCCATAGGTTAGGTTAATTTTAAATGGATATGTCGTGACTTAACGCTAACTCTTTGCTGCTGTTTTAGAATTACTTGATGCCTATAGTAAACTTCATGGATATGGAAACTGGTACTATAACAATCAATAAAAGCAAGTGCTGTTTTTTTTTGGGGGGGGGCACTTTTTGTTTTACTTTATATAGAAAAACATATAAACCCTTCCATCTGAGGATTACAGAATTGTAACCCGCAGTGTCCTTTAAGTGTATGTTCTCTTTACGGATTTCTAGTGTTACTTCACCTTGTGACTGTCACACACAGGTTTGGGGGAGAGCTCCCTCAAGTAGACGACTGGTAACCTCAAGTAGTTGACTGGCAATATTAATTTATATATTTATTGTATTATTGTAATTCTAGATATAGCTGCTTCAGTATCAGTAGTTTGCATCTATTCCCTTCTCCTGTACAAGGCTGACAGTAGGAAATATTTTTAGCCCTCATTTCCTGGTCAACAAAAACTAAATAAAATTAAGTAACCAATTATAGTTGGTGTAAAAGGAAAATATAGTGGTTACAGTCAGTTGATTCTTACTACTGTATTTTCCTTTCTAGCACATCACCAGGTGGTTTTGCTGACTTGAGTGTGTCATTGCCCTTGCTTTGTTCTACCATTCTGCCCATGTCATTAAGGCATATGCTTTTACTGACATTATGTAATGGAAAAAAAAAAAGTTTAACAATCACACCAACTTGTTTGTTCAGTGTTTCTTGTCGGGGGATAATTATACCCTCACCAGCTGTTATGTGTCTCCTGGCATTTTTTTTTATCTGTTGTGGCTGCCAGCAAGACCACCCTGACATTGTAAATGAGGGGGTTGGAGGACCTTTGCCCACAACACAATTCAACAACCTGACCACTTGTGCTGGAGACCTTAACTGCTTCCCCATGCTGGAGACCAGCGCTTCTTCAAGAAGGCTTCAAGGTAGCAGCAACATCAGCCATGATATAACTCTGGTGTTGCAACTAACCAGAAAGCCTCCTAGGGCAGAGGACTACCAGCATATAGGGGAGCTCAGGATCTCATTCTCATGGAGCAGACAGGCCACAGAGCAGCCCACTCTAGCTCCACTGTTGATGCATTTCTGCTCCCTGCCTGACTGTTGAAGTTGGATAAGGAAGTAATTGTTACTGCTGAACATAAATAACCCTGTACAATCTCCAGAATCAGTTTTCAGACATTGGAACTAAGGTAGCTACTTACTTCATTGTGCTACCATGTGGATCACCCAGGTTCACTCTGCAAACCTGGATCTTGACACGTCGGATGCCAGTGGTGTAAGTGCTGCCCAAGGCAAGTGCGTACCTTTCATAGGGAGAGGGGAGCACATTGCATCATGCTCACAGCAACTCTTGTGACTAGTCCATGAGCTAACTGAGAAACGACATGTTGACTTCTCCAGCCACAGGTAGCTGTGCAGCCATAGGCCCATCCTTTCTGGGGGGGTGGGGTGGTGATAAGAAGCAAGAGTGTCTATGTGGGGATAGCAGTGTTGGAAAATGGGAAAAAACAGGGTTCTTTGCTGAGCAGTTGAAGTGGCAGTATGCTTCCTCTTGTCGGGCTCAATATTCCGGTCATCTCTCAGGTGTGCCCCCACCTTTGCATGAAAGTGGCAAGGTGTGAGCCAGGGTTGGATAAAGAAGCACACAACACAAGTAATGGTTTATTTGTTCGATGTAAAGTCATTACAAAACAGACAAACACACAAAGAACAATAAAATGTGCAATAAACATACACAGTTCCAATAAATCTCCTTAGACAGTACCAAATGCTGTAGAAGACAAACATTTTTTCAGTTAGATAACAATCCATGATGCGGCAGCACTCTGGTACTCTGATACTAATATAGTAAAACTGCTCAAAAATGTTCCATTAAATACAGACCCTAATCAGGTTAAAAGTACTATCCTGCTTGGCAATCCAAAATATTAAAAATATCATCAGGGCTTTTAATCATGTAATAATTCCTTATACCTCAGAGTTCAAACATGTAGATTAAATAAGTACAGTAAGAGAAGTAGCTCCTTTACTCTCCCATGCCCTGAGGAGTCCATATCAGGAGTCCCTATCATGCATTGGTTGTCTACACAATCTGGGTTTTAGAAAAATGAGCAACTACAAACAACCAGTACTGCTCCTACAACAGTTAATGGACAGCCATGATACATTTCTGTTCATGGGAGGCGCCCTTTCACTCGGAAGACCCTTCTTTAACTTGGATGTGCGAACTCCATTAATTCAGGAGTTCATGTGCTGGTACATAGAGATGACTATCACGCCAAATGCTGGAGACCATCACATTTATGAGTCAGAGGTCAAGGGCTTGTAAGTCAGTCAGACACTAAGGGACCAACAATATGCATTCTCATTTATGTGCCTAATAAATTTTTTTAAATAAAGCAGTGCCCCATAACGATAGCACCGTTTATACAAAAGTCCAGCTGGCATAGCAAAACACACAGAGAACACAATCAGTCAAAATCAGAGGCTAATGTGCTATTAATTCAATAAAGTGCTACAAGCGTTTCTTAATAAGGGAGTCCTGCTGTTTAAAATCCTAGAAGGGCCCTCAAGTGTCAGTACTTGTAGGAATCACTATAATTAACTTGAGGAGCAGTAGGCATGGCATCCAAAACGCTTTATCACTTGCCATCCCGGAGAACGTTTAAAGTAACCTTTTATAAGAATTTTACTTCCACCGTCTCTTAAATAGCATTCTTATGTGGCTAATAGGAAAAACTTAGACTTATCTCCTGGTTCATGTCTCCAGTATAGCAGAGCCATTGGCAGTCTCCCAAAAGCACCTATAATCAGCAGCTGCACCCTGTTCTCCATCTTTACAGACTTCCATTTAGCATGGCAAAGTACTTTTTTTGGGGACATCAGTTAAACTCTCCAGGCCTATAAAAACGAAAGAAGTCACTCCACTGAGAACAGTAATTCCAACATCCATTCTTAGAACCTTCTACCCCTTTAGGCAATGTTGGCATACCTTTTTTATGGGATATTTAAGGCTTCTCAGCACAACCAGTGCTCTCGAGCTTTCCCAAGACAGCAGAATCTTCAAATTCGCCAGTCCACTCCGTAGTTCCAGTGATCCTCCATACCAGTTTCTTGTTGCCGGACACAAGGAGGAAAAAACTTTAAAGGTGCAAAAACAGGCCTAACGGCGCTAGAGCAGCATACTGATCCCAGACATCCCAGTCAAGGATCCTGGATCCACTTCACATCACTGCTTGCTAAATACTCGGTCATCATTGCCACAGACTTGCAGAGTAAGCGGCACCAACACCTGTCCTGCACCGCTAATGCCTCGAGTACCGCTAAAGACGCTAAACAACCAGCATCGACCGGGCGTCTAGTCCATTACATCACAGAACAATGGACTACAAACGGCATCAGCAGAACTAAAAATATAATAAAATATAAATCTGAGGCAAGTTTCATTCATTAATTTAAAATAATCACTGAGAACAGGAGCTTTCTGAAAGAAAAAAAGATTGGCTCCGCATCAAGGACAGAGCATTGAGGAGCGAAGCAGCGTTGTGGCCATCTTGCTACTCCGCCCCCTTCCCCACAAGTAACAGTTAATGCAGCAACATACAGAAAGTGAGGGAAATCTGGTCTTCGTATACCACAGATGGCAGGTAACCACAAAAGGAAACCGATTACTACACCATTCTGGGTGTGGCTGCATCAGTTTTCTTCTATTACTTTTTTTATTTCAGAAGTACTTTTTCTGTCTTTTGCCAGTTAGACATTTTCTGCCTAATAGTACCAAGGCATGGTGTGTAGGATAACATTTTATATGGTGGATAAAATATCTGCTGCCTTTCACCAGCATTGTGACCACGTTTGCTGTGACATAATCAAAATGGAGAGAACATTATACTGCTGAGTTCCTGCTAATCTGTCATACTGCAGTGCTGTTGAGGGTGGAAATGGCATATCATAGAAATAAAAGCACTAGAATGGTGCTACAATGCATGATCAGTAATGATGACGATCTTCTGGGATATCTCCTCCATTTGGCCATGCTTTGAAATAAGCTGTTGGCGTCAGGGCCACTTGGAAATTTTTGGTAGCCTGGGGCCACCCATGATGACTTGCAGTGTTGGTTCCTGTATAATCGTGAAAAAGCAGAGGTCCTCATCACAGCATCACTCAGAAAAGCAGCAGTTGAAAACACAAACTGGAAAGCACCAAAGAAAAAACATACTAGACAAATGACCGAAAAACCACAGTGATAGTAAATGCAGTGGCAGCTTATTATATTGTGTAAAAAAACAAAAAAAACCAAAAAAAAACAACCAGCACCCCGGTGCTTCGTTAAATGCTGAGAAGGAAGTTAGTTGCTGTATTATTTCTCTATGATATTAATAAATAGCCACTGCATTTACCTCACTGTGGTTTTCAACCATTTGTCTAGTATAATTTTCTTTAATTACTCTCCTATATAATCATGGGCAGCCCTGTTGCTCCTTAGTCATTTCTCAGCCCTCGTCGGACCTGCAGAGAAAGAAGGCTGTCATTCGATTTTATTTTTAAACTTTCATTTCACCTATGTCCTTTTCTGCTGCCATTGAAAGAACCTTTATTCAGGTTTCGTACCTGTGGTTACAAGATCTACAAAGATGACACATGGTTTGTGTTTGCTGTTTGGGCTTGTCCAGTGACATCAGGGCTGCAAGATCTGGCGGAGATTTAACCTGGCCACAAGGAGATGCCAAGGAGGCTCTAGAAGCCGCCATCTCTATTCATGGATGTCAAACTAAGACATTGGGCTCCAAGCTGGCTTTTTTCTCGCTCTACTGCTTCCAAGAAGGGAACTCCTGGCATTCAGCAGTGCTTTAGCCACCCTGTCATTGTGGATTAAGGACAAAGACAAGGAAAAGTCATTGTCTAGGTCCTCCTCTGGCCATCACCACAAACATAAAGGTAAAGCTCCTAATTCGCCGGTGAAGATATCTCCGTTAAAGGAGGGTATGTCCTCATTGTCTGCCCCTGCAGTAACGACTACAGCCACCTGACTGTTGAGACACCAGGGTCAGAGTCCAGCACTGCCGTACCTTCTGTGGACAGTCTGCAGCCCATGTTGTCAGGTTCTGCGCCTTCAGCTCTGGTTGTTTTGGGCCCTTTACAGGGTGCAGTCAACTTGCAAGTTGTGCTGACATTGTTCTCTGAACTATTTTGATGCTTATCACGTTGCTGTTGCCAATGATAATGGCTGTCCTGTCGATTGGTCCTCTCATAGCACTGTTGTAGACGGGATCTAGAAGCTTACCTGTCAGTCTTCTTTCACAGCCGCCATCTCCATTGTGTGCTTCTTCGATTGCCTCCATCGTCAAAGACTGTGAGGTAGGATACAGTCCTGATCTCCTTAATATGGAGGAGATTTGGAGGATGATGAAAGGGACAGTGATCCCTGTGAGGAGGGGGTTTGCCTTCCAGCTCTACCCTTTACTCCTTTAGTTAGGACTCTGTATTGTATACCCCCTAGATCTCATCCCTGGGATCCCTGTTATCGGGATTTGCTCAGACAAAACCAGGATGTCATAGGATTTGATGCTGAGAAGAAAGTCTCCACTAAGAAAACTTTAATGAAGTTTTTGAAGTTTACCACTGTGCCCTCCGTTGCGATTCCACCTGTATATCCTGCCTTAAAGGATGCTACCTTTGCTGCTTGGCATAGGCCTAATACCCTGCCTGCAGTTCCTGGAAATGCTGATAAGCAGTACTCTGTTCAGTCTGTTAAGCCTTATAATACTTCTAGCCTGAAACAGATTCTATGATTATCATGGCTGTTCATGACTACTCTAGAGCCCTTAGACGAATGAGCACTTTGCCTCCTGACAGAGTCCAGGAGGCTGGATGTTATGGCAGAAGTAGTTATGCCTCAGCATCCAACTGCAAACTGCCAGGCATTCATACATATCTTTTTTTTTTTTTGGGGGGATGCTCTCCTGGCCTATATCATAATAATAATGGCCAAAAAAAGGAAGATGAAGTCAGAGGAGTCTAACCTCTATAGCCTAATAACAAAACAAACTCTGTACAAGTGAGAAGACTCTGAGTTCTTAGTTATTTATTTAAACATATTTTACCCAGTAAACAAACAGAGCCCAGAAGGCTCATTGCCAGTTGCGACCTTAGGGGTAGGAAGGTATAGGGAAGAATACATTTACCCAAAAGTACAGGTGACAAAGCTGCATAAATACAGAATACATTCTCCCACACAGGATCTTACAAAAACAGCAGCAGTACACAAGATCAGATACAATGCAGATACATACAGTGTGCAGTAATTAGGTGCAACTAGAGTCTGTACAATGGACACTCTATCTGTGGAGCAGGTTACATATGTGGCATATAACCAGGGCCGCAGTAATGGGGGGAAAGTGGGGAAGTTGTCTGGGGCCCCAAGCTCAAGAGGGGCCCGCCTGAGGAGCTGGCATTACCCCTGGCATTAGCTGGTTTGGGAAATGGGGCCCATTTCAAGTGACTTGTCCAGGGCCCCAAAATTCATAGCTGCAGCCTGGCATATAACAGGCAGTGTGCCAAGTGAAGGCTTAATTTCGGAAGAGAGTAGGTGGTGGCCCTGTAGTCCCACTATGTAATGTCAGGCTTATGACGCTTGCTAGCAGAGGAGGCATGACTGGGGCAGCTGGGACATGAAGTCAAGGAGGCATGATGAACTTTGATTTGCCACTTACATAACAGAAAGAAATCGGCTGAGGTGATTTTGGCAGGCAGACTATTCCAAATGGAGGGAAGCCTATAGATGATTAAGGCTTGCCCTATGTTTTTCTTGCATGGTGAGATCTGGAAACTGCAACTGTCCTCCAACTTGAGGGAGCAAGAGCGATTTGTAGCCAGTGTGAAAAGACCCAAGAGGTAGCTAGGGAATTTTCCAGTCCGGTACTTGGCCTTCACTAGAGCATAGTGCAGAGAGTGCTTTTGGGCGGTAGCCACCCAAGTTTATTGTACATTATACAGTGGTGTGTGTTTGGGAGGACAGGCCAGTGTGAATTTGCATAGGGCATTGAATAATGTTGACAGTTTGGCAGAGCGGAAGAGTATGCGCCTGTATAGACAGTGTCCTCATAGTCCAGCAGGGGGAATATGGAGCTGTCAACCACCAGTTTCTTGATGTGCAGCTGAAGGCAGCTTTTCAACCTGTAAAGGGCACCAGGCTTTTCATAGCATTTGGCTGTTACTTAGGATATGTGGCCAGAATAATCGAGATGTTGGTCCAAGTTCATCCCTGGATATTTGTATGAGGACACTGAGTCATCTTTAAACAATTTTTTATTGTTTTTTTAAATGTTTTTATGAGCTACCTACTCGCACAGTGGCTAACGTTTCGTGGCCAAGGGCGCCACTTATCAGGACCACGGTGGGCCTATTTTAAGAAACAGAAAAAACGATATGATACATTTCGCTTTATAAAACATGTTGGGATATTCCTGCATCCTGACTGGCCAGGACCCATGCATAGTGACAGTACTGCCAGTGGGTAAATATTTTCTTTTAAATGTCTTGTTTTATTTTTAAAATATCCCATAAACCCATTTTATAGGCTAATATGACACTCCATGGCGTTGGTAGTACTGTGACAACTGCACATCCAGGGACTGAAATCACTTGGCCTGTGGCTTCACACCATACTCGCCCCTGGAGTGTACGGTTGTCACAGTACTGCCAACGCCATGTCATGTCTTACTGCTTACATCTTTGCATGTTGAGCACTTGTTCACAAGACATTAGAACACTGCATCTCTCACATCTTATTGCTATAGGACAATGAATGCCATTTATTTTTTTTTTGTAGATTATGTTTATGCTCCCCTAGGCTGGGTATCCTTCTGTTGTGCTCACACGGTGAAGACTGCTACTCACTGCCTGAACCTTGCAGTCGACTGCAACTCCCGTGACAACCAAGCGGCCTGGCACTGGATCACCCCGGGCTGGGCCTCTCACCCTCGGCTGCCTATCTGAAATTAGGGGCTTACCATAGTTGCTGGGTTGGCCAGGAGTCCATCGGGATTGGGCGGTGGTGGGATGTCGTCCTGTCCCTGGTGCCCCAATCATCTCCGCGGTCCCTGGTGTTTTTTTTTTTTTTTTGGTGGTTGTAGTTTGCCCCCCTCCGAGTGCGGCATGTGTATGGCGTCCACACGGCTCACCTGCTGACGTTGCCACACCTCCGCCCCTCGCTTTGGCTGGCGACCTGTGCTGCCCCCAATCTCCATCGGAGTTGCTAGGATGCCGAGCAGCCCCGAACCCTCCCAGAGAGAGGAGAGCAGTCCTCTGGATGCTCAATCTTCTCCCTCCCCTGCCAACCCCCGACGGCCTGGTCTCGTTCCCAAATCTGGGTCCCTGGCATGGTGCGAGGTGTGGCATCCAGCGTCTCAACCCTCCGTGCCACCAGGCCGGCAATGACTACCATGTTAAACATTCCATTCTTATTTAACAATATTTGGCTAGATTTCAACCATATAATCCCTAAGTGGAGCATTCAGTGCTGAGGCATAGTCACATATCCACCTTACACAGTTCTAAAGACTTTATGAAGTTGAAATAATAAAAATATAATTATATGGCCCACTTGGCTACAAATATCCGTTATCAGTAGGTGACTGATAAAAACATCTAAAAATGGTTTAAAGTTTAAATAGAACTCCCAAGTCTTCCTCACGCATATAGAGATACCTATATACATATCAGAATTGTGACTGGCGGTGTAGCCTAGAGATTAGAGGAATGAGTGTGGTACATCTGTCAGACCTGGATTTGATTCCCTCAACCTCCACTTTTGGACTGTGTGACTCCGAGCAAGTCACTTAACCTCCCCCGTGCTCTGGATCACCTCGAAAACAGGCACTTGTGCCTAGTGGGCCTTACCTAGTTACCAAAGTAAAAAATAAAAAAAATAAAAGTAAATAAAAATAGCTTGTGGAGATCTGCTATGTCTATCATTCAGATTCTGCCTGATTGTCCTGCCAAGGTGGCATGCTTAAAGCGGCCTCAGCTGATGTGGATACTGGAGAGCATCTGTTACGATCTGCAGCTAATTCTTCTGCCAGGTTGGCTGACTCCGGTGTATACCTTCGGAGATATTTCTGGCTTAGAGTAGCTGGATTTACTACTGATGTACAACAGGCTGTGCAAAATGCTCCTTGTAGAAGCTCCAGGCTGTTTAGGAGCAGTGTTGAAAATGCTGTACTTGAGCTTCAGTTCTCCAGAATCACTTTAAGGTCATTCAGATCTCTGACTCCTCAACCTGCCAGGGTTGTGGTAGGAGCTCATTTCATTGGCCTTCAGGTTATCTTCTGCTTCCCTTCCATAGTGTGCAATCATCCCACAGTAACATACAACCTTTCATACCTAATTGCTTAATTGTGGTATGAATGCTTCACTAGTACTTCACCAGACTGTTTCTAATTGTGTGTAAAACTAATGTTGTACTACTACAAGTGGCCCTAAGGAACACACACAAAACTACACAACATTTTTTTAATTATAAAATGGGCCTAAGAAATAGCTTTCTGATTGACTGTAAGCATTCTATCACCCATATATTAATCTTAGGGTTACTTTATTGTAGTGTTTGTTGACTGGGAAAGGAGGGCTAGACAATACTACCTATTTTCTGACTTATTTCTGGGAGTATAATATAGATGCAGACCAACTGAAATTCAACCAGATTAGGCTGTTGGTGGCATTTAATTTGGCCATGACCTCAAGAAATTTCCCCACTGTTTTCAAGGCGTGCCATGGCCTCTTTAGCATCCACAGCAAAGGTGGATATGACCTCATCCCTCCCCCGGACTATTTATGGCTCCTCAGGCAGGCAATTCGGAATGTACCCCATTCTGACCTCAGCTTAGTCCTTCCAGTAATGTCACGCTGCCAACGCGGCCTGACCGGGAGGTGAGACATACCCCAGGGTTGGTCCTCCCTCTCCTGAGACAAGAAAGAATCCCAGAAAGGAGGAGAGGCAAGGCACAAGAGTGAGCAAGCAGGACTTCATATGGCTGCTAACAATTTTCTTCTGTTCTGCTCCTTCCCCAACTCCATAGCTGATAGCATGCAGTGATGCCAGGTGTTCATGCATGAGGAGGAGCACACGCACTGTGGTGACTACTGCCAGCCATCCCCTTACGAGTCACACACTCTGCCTTACCACCATGCCTTCACATGGTGGCAACGTAGGACATGTACAGCTGGTCCCATCTCCCCAGGAGAGTAGTTGCACGGATGCTCAATACTCTCCCTTTCCAGCTGACCCCCACTTGACCCGAGTCCATTCACGAACCTGGGTCACCGGCATGGTGTGAGGTGTGGCATCCAGCGTCTCGGCCCTCCCTACCACTGGGCCAGCAGGGATGTCAGAATCAGGCAGTACAGCTTCCCTTAATGCTGCAGTTGGGTGCCAGTGCTTATGGTAATGGCCAGATCGTAGTCGGGACTAGAAACACAGAACTTGTTGACGAAAAGGACGCTTGGGTCACCCAACCTCCCAGTTGTTCCCTGTCTAACCTGTCTCTGCATTATTTACTAACATCCCTATGTCTGTCCCATGACCTTCTGAATACCTGCATCTGCCTACATTAACATATAGACCCTAATTGCATACTGAAAAGGTACAGCACTAATTTAAAAAAATATATTTTAATTATAATAGCAATAAGGCACTCCCAGGTAGTATGATAATGGTCAGATCTTCTTTGAGGATATTTCCCTCCATTGAGCCACATCATGGAACTGTAAGCCATTAGTATCAAGACCACCTGGAAATTTTTGCAAGTAGGGCCCACCGCTGGCACCTGTATAATGTGGGTGTTCCCAGCATGCCTCACTTCTTTCTCCCATCAACTGCTCATCAGTCCACCTCTAAAAAGGTCCACCGCTGTGGAAGAATGCAGTCGAACCTTTGCAGGTATTCGATAATGCTGTAACTTCTTTAAGTTTGTTATGCCACCACTGAAAGACAAGGAACTATTGTTCTGTTATTGCTATTGTGGTGATGTGAAAATTTATAAAGTTGGTGACCACTCCATTTGTTTCTGTTGCTTTGGTACAAACCACGACATTAAGGTTTGCCAGAACTTAAACTAGGTAACCAAGAGATGTCACAAGAAAGCATTAGAGGTTTTTCTAAAGCTGCAAGAAATGGAGAAACAGGTTGTAGCAAAGACGGCTTCGCTGTCAACCATTTTTGCTCCTGATGCTAGCCGTCACTGAATTGTCATGGAAATAAGTCTTGAAGTTGGCAGAAAAATACTGCCATTTTGAAAAGAACAAGCACCAGAAAGAAAAGGATGCTTCTCCAGACCGTTCCCAACCACCCATTAGTTTGGGTAAATCTACAGATGAAGATGGGTCCAAGGCTCTGGCCATGGTCCCCCAAGCTATCTCTCAGACACCAAGGTGGAGATCTGGCATTGACTTATCCTCCCCGCCCAAAGAGTTACAGCCTGTTTTGCCAAGCTATTGTCGACCCCCTTCAGGCTCCATCTGTGCATAGGCATTGTATCAAAGAATGTCAGAGCTATTTCAGTGCCTGCTGCCACTTCCTCCAGTGCCTTCCGCTGGCCTGTCATTGACTTTACTGTCGACATTCCCATTTTCTGCCCCTGCCTCTGTGCTGGACTCGGAAAGGCTACCATCGACAGGATTAATGTCTGTTCTTCCTCATTTGTCTCCCCATACCATCGAACCTCAGCCACTGACGGGTTGATGTCAATAACAAGCTAGATTATAATCCAGTATATGGAGGAGAAGGCCATGGATGAGAAGAAGAGGTGGTAGCTGCGATTTGCTTAAGATCCACTCTGACCTCTTGCTTAGAGAAGAGTGTGAAAAACACATTTAGATCTCCCTTAGAAGATGCCTCTCTTCAAGCCTTACTTAAGGAGTTTCCAAATAAACTGGGGTTCCAAGCTGAAGAGGAGTCTTTCAAGAAAAATCTTTGAGTTCTTGACGGTTTCTGCCTTTCCTACTGTGATTATTTCTACTGTGCATTCTGCCTTGGAGAATGGTACAAGGCTGCTCAACTGTCTACAATTCCAAGAAAGGCAGCTAAACATTATCCTGCCCCTACTGCAAAGCCATATTATACTTCACAGCCTGGAAGATAACTTTTGATTCTGTTTCCCTCTGCCTAAGAATTGCCAACTATCAGGCTTCTATGATTAAATTTCAGAAATGCTTTTGGAAGACAGTGCCTACCCTGGCTGAAAAATTTGCACAAGGCCAGGGCAGAATACTGGCTGAACAAACCATAGCTAATGGTCAGGATGCTGGTAGGCACCTACTCAGATCGGTCTGTGTCTCCAGGATTTGTCTCTGTCACCACTCTTGGCTTAGAGTGGCTGGTTTTCCTCAGTGTGCAACAGTCTGTGATGAGTATTCGGGAAACCAAGTGATTTTGATAATACTTTTTTTTTACTTGCAGGAAAATTAACCCTATGACAATTGTTTATAATATAAACCTTATGTCCTTTGAGACAAGAAGATTGAGACTTATTATTTATGTAAGACATCTGCAAAGACCTTTACTTAATAAGAGCTTCAAATAAAATTCAAAATGACAGCAAAGGAATCGAGGTCAATCCATTACAATTTACAACGCACAAGTTTAACACTAATGATAGAAAATATTACTATTCTCATAGAGTTATTGACTCTGTCTCATGGAATAGACAACCATTAGATATTATCTTGAGTAAAAATAAGATGGGGTTTAAAACAAGGTTGAATAAGTATATTCTCAACAGAGCACAACTGTAGTATTACTCAATACATAGGAGCTAATATGGGATACGCCGTCTCTGCTCCTCATTGCATTAGTATGAACCTATGTATAATACTTTAAAGAGCCACTGATGCCTCAAGAAGAACTTTGAAAAGCATAAAGTCTGGACACAAAGCAACTTATATTTCTCATTAGCTCTGTATTTCTTATGCCCATTATTTCTTACTGCGGTCATATGCATGAAAGCAAGATAGTTGTTCATGAGTGTTCATCAGCTGTTATGCTTCCTCCCAACCGGATGTCATAATACCCTGCTTGTGACATCACAGTTATTCCCATGGCAACAGACTGTGATGTCACAACAAAGCGTTATAATTTCAAGTAGGGAATAAGCTGCAGAGGCAGATAAACTCTGAAGGATAATGATCTGTTTATACACAGTAGATCTTATAATTGGGGTAATATACTGTACTCCCCTCCAAAGATCAGAATGGATTGCTTTGATAAATTTGCTCAAATTATATCAGAATGTTATAAATAAAAATTAGGTTCAACCAGCAATTTCAATGCTGCTGGGGGGGGGGGATGATAATGATGACAAAATTTAGAACAGTCATTGCATGTACTAAATTTAGTACAACTCCTTGAAAAAAACAACTAGGAAAGGTAAAATTCAAAATACAGAGAACATTCTGGATTTAATATCTGTGTCCCCCGAGTTGAAAATACCAACAAAGTGTTAATTCCCCAAATTTAGGTGACCATAATGTCGGTAGATGTACTGTTGGTATCCAATTAAAATCCCCAAAACTTCCAAAAGAACTATGACCAACTAGTCTTTAAAAATGTAGTTTCCAAAGCCAAGTGGTACAGGATTTCATTGATACCTGACCTTAACCTTGCAGCTGAAGAATTTTGAAAATGTTCTTAGACCTCTGTAATCAAATTGCTCCTTTAAAAAAAAAATAATAAAAAGAACCATCTACCCTGGGTAAACAAAAATAAAATTAATTTGATTAAAAATAATCTGTGGAACAAATCAAACAAAACACTGGACCAAGTGGTCTGGAACACATTCAAAACTTAAGAAATAAGGTATCCAGGAAGTTAAAAAGCAAAAGGGTATTATAAACAAAAAATCTAATGACAGATCCTAAAAATTATTGGTAGTTAGTCAAATCTTTAACAAACCCTAAAACACGTACCCCAGAGATAGTAATTGTGGAAAACGGGAAGTCCCATATTCAAAAAAAGCAGTAGGCATATTAAATAAGTATTTTGTTGAACTCCCAGACCTAGAAGATTTAAGTAAATATAAAAGGGAAGCTGATATTAAATTGAATACAGAAAAGAGGTATAATAAAGTGGAAAGCCCCAAGTTTAGCCATTGCAAAAGTGTACTCCCAATTTAAAATTATAATTCTGTTCTCTTTTCTAATTTGTAAAAACAAGATCTTTCTATTCTTTCTTCAGTATTTCATAGTATTTGTTGATTTACTTTTAAGGTGTCATATTCCACTCACCGTTGTGTTTTGTATGGTACCTCTGGATGGCTTCCCCCGAGGCTGAGCAGCCTATATAATTTGGGTTGTCCAATTGATATTTTCCGTCAAGGGGAACTTCTCCATTGTCCTCGTTGCTTCATATAAGCAGTAATATTAGGGATCTTTGTTCATATTATATGATTAAACTTATGGTACTAAGAACCAAAACTAAAATGGGAAGTCGATCCTTTTCTTTTAGTGCTTCCTCAAATTGAACAACTTGCCTAAATTATTTTCTGGCACTACGAGTCATCAAACTTTTAAGGTTAAATTGAGGAACCATTTGTTTGATCAATTATGCTGTAATTGTTTGTGATAGTTTCTATGTTCTAGTGTGCTCTGACTTTTCTTTCTGTATTGTTCAATGTTCATTGTGTTTATATGTAACATCTTGACTTTACTTTTATGGTCCCGGGTCATGCATGAAAATGGGCCTTTGGCTCATTGTGTCTACCTGGTAAACAAAAGTGAAAATAAAAAAAAATTAAAAAAAAAGTTTAGATTTAAGAAGATACAAAAGTGCGATGTAATCAAAGCAATAAACAGGCTAAAAGTAAATAAATCAAGTGGTCCAGATAATGTTGAACCAAGGTTTCTTAAAGACTCAGCACTTGAAACTGCCCCAGTACTAACAGACGTTTTTAATTGGAATTTTAATGTACTTTCCCTATCATGTGGAAATTGGCAAAAATTATCCCCATTTTCAAGGTTGGAGAAAACTCACAGCCAACAAATTGGCAACCAATTGCTTTATTATCGGTAGTCTCCAAGATACTGGAAAGATTAGTACACGGTCAACTGATTGAATACCTAGAGAAGTATAACAAGTTAAACTACTGGCGGGCAGGACTCAGGAAGGATTGTCCATGGGCACCGTGCTCACGGACTTCCTCGACCTGGTGACTACTCCACTGGGCAAAGCGAGGTCCATGGGTGTGGTGTTCGTGGACCTATCCAAAACCTTTGATCTTGTGGATCATGAACTTCTCCTAGAAAGAACAAGGAAATAGGTTTATCTGAGGAACCCTGAAAATGGCTTGAACTTATTTGGCTAGTACGACTCAAATGGTTGCCATGAATGGGATAAAATCAGGAATACTACTAGTAACTAGGGGTGAACCACAGGGGTCCATTTTGGGCCCCTTCTTGTTTTTAATGTATATAAATGATCTCCCTTATAATATGAAGCAAACTAACATTCGACTTTACGCTGATGACATGGTGTTAGTGCCTGAAGGATTAAATGTTGGGGAAATGAAGCAAAAATTATCAGCTGACTTTGATACTTTGCAAAAATGGTTTATAAATTTAAAATTGCTAATGAATACAAAAAAAGGTGATGCTTTTTGCCCCATCCACAGCCAGAAAATCCCAAAGTACAGAAAAGCACAACCTTAAAAGGAACTGTTCTGATAGAAGTAAAAATGTACAGATATTTAGGGGTGAACATAGACTATAGGTTATCTTTTGAACATCACATAAGTGATGTGGTTAAAAAAGTTAATAGGAGAATAAGAGCCCTACAAAGGGTTTCAAATTGCCTAACAAAGATTGAGACTTTTAATAGCAAAACAACTAATCATTCTGATTATTGATTATGGAAGTCACATCTATGGGCATTCAAAGCTTAACAAATTTAAAAAGCTCGATACTTACTATAACAAATTGGCAAGATTTGTGCTAAAATGTAACTTCAGAACCCACCATTGTTTAATGTATGATGAACCTAATTGAAACCCCTAGAATGGAAAAGACAGGAAAATTGTTCAATATTAATGTATACAATATTTAAAAATAAAAGACCAATTGGACTCTCGGACAAAATGGTAAAACCTACGCATATTTACCAGTCAAGAAGGAAAAACTGCCAGGAAACTGTTCGTGCCAAAAACTTGTAATAAGTATGGGGGAAATGACATTCACCTTTAAAGCAGCCTCTACTTGGAATAGGATTCCACTAAATATGAGAACTTTTGAAATTCCCATAGATGTGTTCAAGGATGCTGTGAAGCAAGAACTTCAAATTAGCGGTACTTGCAACAGACGAATGGTTATTTCTGTGTATGTATGTAACTGTAATCTTTATGAAGAAAGCTGTCTGTATATTTAGTACTATATGTTGTATGTCTATTATTTATTGTGTAACTCTTTTTGGATAATTAAATTATTCACAGGGACACCTGGTAAACAGGACATATATTTATTTATAATCACATCAGAATTACAACCCTTTGAGTCATAGACTCATTTCCAAAGACTCCACATCAAGATGCACGAGCGAATACAGATATTGCAAGAACATTCAAAGACAAATAATGCATAATATTTATTTTTATTTCGTTTTTGTGGACCGGGAATGAGGACTAGACAACTCTGCCTATTTTCAGCCTCGTCCCGGGGGATAGAGACATTGAGTATAATTGGCAAGAATGGCAGTACCATCCAGCAGATGAACTACTGTCCTATACAGAGAGTAGCTAGGCAGTTGTCAACTTGTCAAACTAGCAGAATGAACTGTCGTCCTGTACAAACAGTAGCTAGGCAGGAGTTAACGTACAAGCATAGTAACCTGGTGAGGTACATAGGGTGCTGCCTCAGGAGAGGCATTGTCAAGGCAGGCTAATATTGACCTAATGGTGTATATAAATATGTTTACTTTGTAAATATTTTTACTCCTGTATAAATAAACTTTACTACTACTTTGTTTTTGTGGGAATTTCTTCAGTAATAAATTAAGGAAAGGAGAAATCTATAGAAGATATATGAAATACAGGCTGCATTGTGTCTAAATATTAGGTTTTCCAAAGTTTTCCCAAAGGCGTATGCTGCTCTTTAAATGATTTGCAGACTTCTAGAATGAATCTTGGATCCCTTCATACTTTGAACCCTAAGCCCTGGGGAAGGGGGCCATGGTTCTTTTCGCAGACCCTATGCCCATGCAGGCTGTGGTTCCCAGAGATTGTTCCAGTTCCCAAGCTACAAACTTGCCCCTGTGTGCCAATGCCAGAGTTACAAAACATCAAATCATCACCAGCATCCCTACCACCCCTGGTGCCTTCTGACTCCCTTCCTCCAGCCTTGCTGCCTCAGGAAGTTCTGATAGGAGGCCACATTTCCCTCTTTCTACCACAGTGGAGGGAGATCATTACAGATGCTTGGGTACTGGAGGTGGTTCAGCACGAACACGCCCTTGAGCTCCTTACTGTTCCACCTGTTACTACCCCTCATGAACCAGTACCCTCCTGGACATCTTGCCCTTCTGCGAGGAGGGTCAAACACTTCTCTGCAAAAGGCTGTGGAATTAGTCCCAGTTACAGAAATAAATCAAGGCCATTACTCCCAGTACTTTCTGGCTCCAAAATGGACCAGGATTTAAGGCCAGTACTAGACCGTTGAGAACTGAACCTTTTCATAGAATACAAGTTCAGAATGGTCTCCCTGCAATCCTTCCTGCCCTAGTTATTAAAGAGTTGGATGGATCCACTGGACATGAAGCAGGCATACCTTCGTGTCAAGATCCACAAGTTGCACAGAAAATATGTACATTTCATGCTTCAGGGCTCACAGTACCAAGTTTGTGTCTTGCCCTTGTGTTCTGGACCACGTGTCTTTACAAAGTATTTGCAGCAGTGGCAGCTCCCTCCCTCCACAGGGAGGGTCTGTACATTTTCTCCTAAGTCTGTGTTGAGCTGCTGTTCATATGTATGTTGTTATTGATTGTTTTGTACAGTGCCCAGAGTCTCTGAAATAGGTGCTTTATAAATACAATATCTATCTATAGGCAATTGGCTGTTAAAGGCCATGTCTCAAGAGGCCATTGTATACACATTGTTTTGGACTCTGCAGTTGTTTGACCAGCTGGGCATACTTAGTCACAGCTGAAATCGGTCCTTAGCCCCTGCCAGAGGCTCCAGTACATAGAAGTTGTTCTAGACACAGGTCTTGATTGGGTGTTTCTGCCTTCCTGCTATGCCACAGCACTGGTGGCACAGGCACAGCTGGTTTCTCCAGCAATTGTGTCAACCAGATGTTTGCTAAGACTGATCATCCTGAAGGCAGCTGCCATCCTGACAGCCCCACTGGTCCGCCTCCATATTAGGATCCCTTGTTGGTTCCTCAGTGCGCAGTGGGCTCAGCACTCTAGACATGCTGAAATTTCTAATACAGGTCACTCCTCCTCTCTGTCATTCCCTGCTCTGGTGGTTAGACCAATCCAAGCTGGAGGCAGGGTCCCCATTTCAAAGGCCGTTCCCCTGCTGGAGATGACCATGGATGCCTCAGGTTTGGGCTTGTGTGCTCACCTGAGTACCTTCAGAATCAAGGGCCACTGCAGCCCTCTGGATACAGTGCTTCACGGTAACACTAGTGATGAGGGCTATTCTTCATGACGTAAAAGCCTTCACTGCCCTCCTTCCAGGGAGTCATCTGTTGATTCACACAGGTGATAGTGATGTACTACATCCCTTGACAAGGTGGGGTTCATTCATACACTGTGTGCAGAGAGGCGATGGGATTTTGGCACTGGGTGGTGGAACGTGACTTATTCCTGTTGGCTGCGTTTCTTCCTGGTACCTTAAAGTGGACGGGAATATAGTGTGGCCCATAGCACAGCTAAGTAAAGCAGACACAGTGGTTCGTGCCTGTGTTGTAACTGTCAGACACAGACCGCGTACTGTAATGTTGTTCAGTTATGATAGTCTGGTTAACCTTTATCTAATCTGTCATGGCAGATGCTGTGCTGCCGTTCGATGAGCATCCTGTTCCACGGTGCCATCCCATGCAATGTATGATGTCACATCATGGTTCGTGCACCAGATGGTCACTGAGCGAGACCCTGCCAGACCTCAGCTGACTGGTGTGCATCCTCATCTGTGTCATGCCTAGTTGTAGTATAGTTCACAGATATACATTATGTGCAGATGTGGTGAGCAACATGATCCAATCCCAACACTTTTGCCCAGATTACATATGTAGTCCATGCTATGGGATGCATCTGTGTGATCGTCTCTCACAAACACTCATAATATACCTCTAGCAGCACATCCTCCCTGTCGTGTCATGCCTTGGATTACACAGACATCACATTATCTAATGTAAGTTGGGGGAAGTGTGATGCTGCTTCTACGAAAAGCCAACATGAAAATCGCAACTTAGTAAAGCAGTTACATGCTATATGTGTTTGGAAGACCATTCTCTGAAAATTGAAATGCAGCATCAATTCCTCATTCCATGTGTTCAAAGCTGAATGCTCAGTTGCATCAGTAATAATCCATATGGATAGTTGAGGAAGAAGCGTTATCAGAATTGTATGACTGACATGTAAGAACAAAGTACTTTAATGCCCCCCCCTCCACAAGGCATAAAAGTTAGCCTTCCCTGGTTTAGAAACCCCAATCTGTTGCATCTGAGACCAGTGCCCCTAAGCCATTGAGCCATTACATCACTTCATTCACAGTTAAGCCAGTTGCAACAAGACATGTCACTGGCTAGACTACACCTGAATAACCGCATGTAGGTCTGGTGACCGTACAAGACATCTGACAGCAGGTGTGATGAAGGATGTGCAGTGTAGGACAACAAAGACTGATACAGTGGCTAGGGGAGTGACCCAACATCAGCAATTCATTGGCGGGACTATCATGACTGAATACATAAGATGATGAATAGCACAGTTCAACATCAGTAGTGTTTCTGGCTTCCTGGGTTGGGTACTAATCTTAGAGGGAGAAGGCTGTGACCTCTTGTCCCAAGGGAGGACGTATGTCATGTACCACATCATAGTGTTAATTGTCTAATAGTACTATGTGAATATCGTTTGCTATATTATCAGTAAGGTATTATACAGAGTCCACATATCGATTTATCGTATCAGGACAGGAAACATTGTGGAATCATAATTGTCAGGTTGGACGTTTACAGACAGACTGGGATGCAAGGAAACACCTCAGTGGTTGCTGACAGTGACACATCAGTCACACTGCACTGTTACTTTGCTGTAGACAACAGGTACACAACGTGTTATTAATGGTTGCCATATGACAGTGAATGTGGTGTAGCTGCAGATCAGCATGCACTGTTGCAACAGTGCAGCCTCCACCATTGTGGTCCATGTATGAGCAACGTTGGGTGCATCCTCATCTCAGACATGCCAGGAGTGACATAATCATGAGCGATGTCACCAACTGCAGACAGGTGGAACTAACAATATGACAGACAGGACTTAGAAGTGGGAGTAATAGACCTGATGGAACTTTGAGGTGGTGTCTGTCCTGCCCACTAATGTGTTTCACACTACACAGAGCATTTAATTCTGAAACAACCACATCCACAACCAATGCCAGTGACCACTGAGACAGCATTAATGTCAAGTACAATACAATACAATACGTATTTAGTAACCCAGTACATGGTCTCTAAGAATCGAAAGCCATAGGACAACAATCTCAGTTGCATGCAGCAGCTCTGGTGGTTCAGTGGCTAGCTTGCTTGCCTAGCATGGCGAGGGTGATGGGTTTGAACCTCATTCCCTCTTTTGGATATGACAATCAATGCAGCTCATTTTACTTTTCAACATATATTATATTTCTACTATACATCTATGTGCCTGTCATCATCAATACGTATGCTGCTAATCATAACAAGGACCATGCGATATGATCCGTAGTTGTATGTGTTTACTATAATGGATGATGTTGTAGTACAATAGCAGCATGACTTGTGCTTTCAGGACTGTCGGATGCGGTACTCTTATACTGCTTTCAGATGCATTCAGACAGCCTCGAATCATAATGTAACAGTACACACAGTTGATTAGCAGAAATGGTTTGTTGAAAACAAACTGCACATTACTGACATAACTGTATACAGGTCTAGGAACAACATACGCTGTATGTAACATAGTGACTTACAGCGTACATAGCAACGTGAAGACTGCTTGTGGGTTTAGACCACAACTAAGCAAATATGCAGACAAATGGTATTAACAACTACGGATGTACAAGGGGATAGTGACATGTAGTGAGTCGCATTCAGTTGGGATAAGTACACACTCTGACAGGTGACGCAGCACACATTATAACTGCTGACTGGATACACAACTCTGACCTCCGAGACTGAGGGCCATGGCACAAACCACAGATGACCGCGACTTCACATCACACTAGATGGTTGTCTATATACTATGGTGCACTTATGAACACCCACCATCCCCTTAATTGTGAGAGGCGTGGGACTGCACAGATTCGCTGACGGGTTGCCATAGAACTGAACCATGACATTGCATCACATACTCTCCTTTCTGCTTCACGTGCATAATGTCATGTAACAGCACACGGAAACAAACCACACAGGGAGACGCAGATCTTCGCACTTCATGTGACCAGGAACTCCTGCCACTCTTGAGGACCAACCTTTCCTTAAATCTGTTGCAACAGTTCTTCTGCTTCTTAGCTTAATCTATCCTTTACAATTTCTAGTCCACAAGGTTGGCCACCTGTGGGCAACCCCTTCTCCCTCCCTTGACTATGCTACAGTGTTCTCTTTGATTTTCATTTTTCCCTCTCAGGTCCTCGTACAGGGAGGTTATTGTGGTGACCTCCACGTGTATGTAAAATAGGTTGTGTTAATTGTTTTTGGATTTAGCATGTAATAGCACTGCTATGTCATAAAATACCTTGATATATATACCTTAGGTTTATGAAACCTGTAAATGTTAAACACCATGGCACTAGGTGTTTTTGATAATGGTGAAAAATACTAGGTGTCTGTTAAAGAAATTAAGCTAGTTGTGCTATTTAAAATGCATGGAAATTGATGTAAACTGAAAAAAGTCTAAATGTCATGGTGATTTGCATATATCCTATGAAGCATTGCATTATAGAAGTATGTGTGATGATGTATTTCTTTGAAACTTGATTTGCGATAGTGGAGCAGATCAAGTCCCTCAGGACTATCCTTCCCGGCCTGGATCCACCTGCATCCTCTTCCCTTCTCCTGGGTCTCGCTGATCCTTTGGGCCCCTCACCTAGGAAGAGTATAGGGCTGTGGCGAACTCATTTCCCCAGTTCCATAGAGCTATGGATGAGAAGGTTTTCTCATTTCAAGATACGGCTCTGTCACTGGCCTGGTGGTGCTGAGGATTGAGGCACTGGACACCACACTTTATGCCACACCGGCTCGGGTTGACAGGGAGGAGTTGGTGGGCACTCCTTCACGTTGCACTAGCGACATCTGGAGGATGAGGGATTATGCTCTGATCAGCATGGGGATGTAAAAGGGGATTGGGCAGTGGTGGGTGTCTTTCACTCGGGCACCGGAGTGTGCCTGGCACGCCCAGGGCAACACACAAGGCAAAATCCTCCGCACCCTGGATAGGTGACAGAGCCGTCCTGTACCCTGCCATCACACTCCTGACACTGGATTCTCTCCGCAGCTCTCCCTGAGTGGATGGTGTCCAGGGTGTCTGTCCAGGTGGAAGGTGAAGTGTCTTTTCCCGGGGGGGGGGGCAGATTTCAGGTGGGAGGTAGAACTGCAGTGGTGAGTGTGGGTCTCCTGAGAGAGGTCAAGCAGTGTGCTGCAAAAATAGAATTGACCCAAAAAAAAGATAGGCTCCGTCATTCCCTATGCGGAGCCCCTCCACTTGATCGGCTTCCCCCCTTTTTTCCACTCTGCAGACACTAATTTCACTGCATATCTGCAGTTCGTGACGACGATGGCGGAGCTCAACCTTACCCCATCTCAAAGTCGCAGTACTGAGCGTGTGACTCGTGTATTCCTGGGGAAATACAACCTGGAGTCTGTAGTCATTCCTCCGTGGCCATTCACGGAAGAGTCGTACAGCACCTGGCAGTTGCCTGCCTCCATTTCCCCCATCCCAGGGGACTGCCAAGGTTGGTATTGTGCCACCACAGGGTCTCCAGGGTCCTTGCCCCACCCTCTTTGGGTCTGGGTGGCTGGGCCGCCCTCCTGTGGGCGTCTGCGCCATTCGATCGCTGGGGCAGGAGGATGTTTGCCGTAGTGCATCTCCTGATAGATACAGCAGCACATCAGGCACACGTAGCATTCTATGTAAGGCATCTGTTAGCTGTATTTGGTTCCTTTCTTGTGGCCTTGCCTGATTGCAGGGTGACCAGGTGAGCCATTGTCCTCTCTTCAGGGGTCTGGAGCTAGCAAGACACCAGGCGCAGGCGTCTTATGATGCCAACCTGGTAGCTTCCAGACTGATGGGATCAGTGGTCTGCATTAGGCGGAATGCATGGCTTTGCCAATCCCAGTTGCCATGCCTGGCCCAGTGTAGGGGACTGCCTCACCTTTCCGGGGGGCCTGGTTTTTCTCACGGAGAGCCAGGCAGGAACTGTTGGGGCATCCTCCCTCCCTCTCCTACAGGGTAGGAGGCTGGTCCTGACTCTCAGCAGTAGCAGGTCTGGCCAGACCCATGATGGGCCCTCCCCCATCGTGTCTCCCCTATGAGGGGCTGAAGGTGATCCAGCCTTCAGGGAGGTACCGGTCCACGTTGTGGGCTTTGGTACTCACCCACCAGTGAGGATTGTCAAGATTGATACAGGGAAGATATGAAAATTACATACCTACCGTAATGCTTGATCTTCCTGTACATCTTCATCATTCATCACGGCTTCTTGCCCTCCATCCCCTCATGGGCTTCAGCCTCTGGGCGGTGCCTCCTCCCTGCTTGCCCTCCCCCCGAAGCCAGTTATGGGCTCAGTCCCACTGGAACCTCTGGGTCCCCTGTCATTTCATGAAAACTACAGGGGGCCTCCCCCCTTCCGGGATGGGGGAGGGCAAACAGGGGGCTCTTGCCCTTCCACGGTTCCCCGGGATCCCTTCTGGGTAGTGCCAGGGTTGGCTTTGCTGTAGTGTCTAACCTTTGTGGGATGCTTCTTGGTCCGCTGTTGGGGTTGGTACCCTGGGGACTCTGTATGTCTTCTTTTCTACCCTCAGCAGTGGGCCTCTCCGGAGGCCCATGGATGGTGGTTGAATTATTTTTTAATCGAGATCAGGACACCTGCAGGGTCCTGCCTCGTCAAACCTCCTCGGTGGTAGAGGACAATGCCTCCCTTGCAAACCCGAGTCTATTGAATTTTAACTAAGGTAAAGGCTGGGAGGGGATTTTATTGGATCCCCTTCTGTATTCCCCCCCCCAGGCCAGACACTGGAGGGAGAGAAAGGTGGCTCCAAGACCTAGTTCTCCCCTAGTGGGCCTACGCTTTTGCCGGCAGTGTTCCCCCACTCCTTTTTCTGGTGAGGTGGCTCCTCTCCTGAGTACAATTTCAGCCTCTGGCTCTACCAGAGTAGGAAAAAAAGGGTGAGGTGGGGAGTACCATGGCTGCTAGTCTTGGAGGCTGGACTAAGTATCTCAGTTGTTAGGCTCACAGCGGAAGACTGTTGGGGAGTGGTGACTTTTCATCCTCCCATTCACTCCCTCGCCTTCTTCTTTTCTTCATCTGTTGGGTTCTGCCAGAGGTTGGGGCCTGGTCCACACCCTCTAGGCCCAATAAAAAAATTCCTCTATCCTTTGCTGTCTGCTGATTCCTTTTTCAGTTCATATCCTTTACTTTTCCTGTCCTTTGGGCTCACTTACCTACTTTCCTCTCCAGTGAGCAGAACTAGGGAGTGGAAGGGATGAGTTGGTTACTGGCCAGCCACAAGCGTAATGCAGTGTGTCAGCCTGGAGGGCGGCATCGTCCTTCCCTCTTAAAGCAATAAAGCTTTTACAAGCAAAGCTTCCCATGGGGTCCTGCACCACTGGCTGGTGTCCCACCAGTGCAGTGATGAATGGTGATGATATACAGGAATCAAGAATTACGGTCAAGCTATGGGCTGATCCTGCCACCCTGATTCAGGTGGCTCCTCACTGACACAGATAAATTAGGTTTGTGTTGCTCCCAACAATTGGCAGTGACACCTCCTGTCCCACTCCCCTGCAAGCAGACCTTCTGGCCTTGGGAGCACAGTCTCTAGTACACCCGGATGTTCAATCCCTGCACCTTCACACCTGCTTTCTGAGAACATAGTACTCTCCTGTTTTGGGGGTTCCTCTGCAGTAGCTGATATTCTGTTGGTTAGAAAGCCAGCTACCTGACATACTTCTTCACAGAAATGGAAATGTTTTACTGTGTGATGTACTCGGCATGCACTGGTGGAACCCTTTACATGTCCAACTTCTAAAGTGCTGGACTACCTCTTGTCCCCTAAGGACTCAGGACTCTGGTATTCCTCTATAAATGTCCACATATAAGATATACAGCATACATCTTACACTGAAACAGGAGAGGACATAGCCACTGGCCTGAAGGTTCGTACAGCAAGTTACAATAGAGGATAAAGATCCAGAATAGTAAACACTTAGCTACATTTTGCTCTTACCCACTCATAAAGTCCAGGGAGAAGACCCAACTTTCAAAGAAGTCCTACATTCAACAGCATTGTGTAGCACCTCGTCATACCCTGCATAACTATGCCATATGGGGGAGCAAACAATAGGAAAAGGTCAGCAAAAAAATTCACAAGCTGAGCAGTGCCATTTTGTGCACCTGGCTATAACATGCCCACTCCCTCAGACTATCGCATGCGTGAACAGTATAACATTTGAACAAACTAGCAAAACATGGCAGATTTATCAATAAAACATTGCATCTTTCATATCCTAATAATGAACAATGGTTCAGGTCAGTTATAAGTTCAGTTTGGTGCAAAACATGTCAGGCAACTGGAATGGTATAAGTCCTGCTTGCGGGAAGGGGCATTAAAGTCTATATGATTCTTCTCTGGATTAAGTTTCAAGTGTTCTCTGGTGACCAGAGTCCTTAAGACTTCTGCATATACTGCCACTGATATAGGGTTGATGAATATGTGAGTCTTGCTGCGGTGGCGGACCTGTAGTCCAGCCAGCAACAACAGTTAATGCCCCAATCCCATGATCCATGAGCAAGTTAACCTGCTGCATGTCTTTTTTTTTTTCTGTGTTTGGGAGGAAGTATTGGGGAAAATGCAAGTTTGCTTCCCTCCCATACAATATCACCCCAGGACCGGGCTGCTTATAATAAGGGGGTACATGCCTCTTTGCTGAATAGGGTGATGGGCCATAAGCTGCCTCTGGATGTCCTCTGTCCTCACTATGCCGTCTCTGTTGCATGGTGATCACAAAAACTTCCAGGATCGTAACTCCAGAATCTGGGGGTGAAAGGCATAGGTCCTTGAATACGTGCCTCTCAGCAGCACTAAGAGGTTGGACTTGCCAGCAAGTCTGCAGGGGAACCAACAGTGAGCTCATTAGTTTGCCTTTGAGCATTTTCAAAAGTCTTAGTTTGTTTTTGGAATTGCTGGTCTTTCACAATCGTAGTATTGAATTCTCTGTGCTGCTCATATTCACGGGCTATGTCCTTGATCATTATTGAACTCGCAATGATCCTTGTCTCAGAGTCAGCTAGCTTAGCTTCCATGCTGGCAAGCCTCTTGTTAGTTTCGTCCCCCCTCACCTGAATTTTGATGAGCATCACCATGATTTGCATGGCTGGGAGATGGACGATACTTGCACCGCCGGGCTGAGCAGGCCCCAGACCCTTCGAGCAGGATGGTGCTGAAAGGTAAGCATTAGTCCCCTGAGCTGATTGGTTTTGGTCTTTGTTTGGCCCTTGGTCTTGCACGACTACATACTGCATCCAGTGGTACAAAGGGGACTCAAGTTTTGCAGTCAAAAGTGGTAAAGCAGGGGTGGGTGCTGCAGAGCTTGCTGGCATGGGTGACCACACATCAGCTGGCTCTCCCTCTAAACATCATCACGGTGCATGCTGCTGGGGTGTGGGAGGGCCAAAAATGGAACCATCTCCCATCTCGGCTTGCTGGATGACAACTGCCTAGCCCCTCACCCCTCATGCTAGAGCCCCCTGACTAACCACTCTGTCCCCCTCAGTCTGTATGCCTCTGAGGACCCCAGAAATGCTACTCCTCTCCCCCCAGCAGGGATAAATAGACCCTCAAGATACATGGCTAGTCTGGTGAGCCAAATGGCAGCGAAGGGTGAGACTAGTGGGCAGAATGGGACAATGAGCAGCAGCCAGGAGGAGTGGCAGTTCGGGGGTGGGGTGGAGGAAGGAGCAAAAAAAAAAAAAAAAAGGTGATTAAGTTTGTAAAATGAGCAGGCAGTGAACAGAGATTTATCAAAAGATGTCTGCTGCTCAGCAGTACCCCCTGCCCATGTTGGCTTTTCATGCCTTCACAGAGGGCAAGACTGTGGCCCAGATGGAGGTTTACAGTAGGTTCCTAAGAAGTATCCTCCTCCTGCTCCCCCAGGTCCGAGATCCAGTTCTGGTGTGGATATTTAGTTTGGTCCTAGAGACCGTTACTGCATCACCTTGTGAGCCTGCAGCTACTTGTCAGCTGCTCTTCCCCTCTTGGGAGACACTGTTTCTAGTAGCGATGATGTATGCTAGACTCATCTGTAAGTTACAGTCTCTGGTTGCAGATCCTCTGGTTATTATTTTCCACAGGGACAGGATTACCTTATGTACCAGTCCTTGTTTTCTTCTGAAGGTTGTGTCTGAAAGAACACTGAATCAGAGTTTCAACCTTCCTGTTTACTTTTTGTTTTACACAGATAGTGGGGAACATTGTTTACATATGCTAGACATTCATAGGATGCTGTATTGGTACCTGGATCATGCAAAGAATTGTGGAAAATCCTCTCAGCTGTTCATTGATTTCCTCCAGGATGGTGGGCTTCCAGTTACTAAGCAGGGCTTATCCAAATGGCTGGCTAGTTGTTTTATGTTTTGTTACCAAAAATGCAATAAGCAGCTTTCTGATCCTGTTCTTCCTGATTCCACGTGCAGGGTGGCTACCTTATTGGCTTATTTTCAGAATTTGTCTGCTGCTGACATTTGTGCTGCTGCCACTTAGAGTTACTGTTCTTATGTTAACTAAACAGTACAGTCTTGACATCATCTTTCATAGACGTGCCAGTTTTGACCTCAGCATGTTTTACAAGGCCTCCTTACTCATGATCAGTAGATCCTGCTGTCCTCTGTCAGTGCTTGGTAATCCTTTGGAATCATTCCATGGTGTGACTCAGTGAAGTAAGATGTCCTCAAAGAAAACAGAATAGTTGCCTACCGTAATAGTATATCTTTGAGAGAATCTCCTCCACTGAGCCACAGCTCTCCATTCCATCCCCCCACCCCACCCTTGTTGGTGATGGGTGACTACTGCCTGGTCTCGGAAGTGGTTTCTCCTCTGGTGCCCCCATGGCATCCATACTCTGGTTTCCACAGCCTCTCCAGTGTGCCTGGTGTGGTCCTAGTAGGTTCAGTCCCTGCCAGTCTGATCCTCAGAACTTATCTCTGGCAGGGAACTGAGGCATGCTGGGGATGCCTACGCAGTATAAATGCATCGATATGGGTGGACCCAGCCTGCAGAAAGTTCCAAGTGGTCCTGGCCCAAAGGGCTTGCAATGCCATGATATGGCTCAATAGAGAGATTCTCTTGAAGATCTACTGTTCATGGTAGGTAACTATTCTTCAGTCACCCTCTAGCAGCATGCAGCAATCAGCCATGCAACCAATCACATTGGGCCTCTAGAGGGTGATTAGCAGACCAGTTCCTTAACCCCTTGTGGTGCTTTATTGCTTAAGGTGAAACATGTTGTCACGTCTGCATAGAAATAGACTATTATAACATGAACATTTAATATTTCATTCAGAAGTTGCTATGTACATGCTCCTATATATCTTGTCTTGGATGTCTATTTGCTTTTGTAGCATGCATATTTCCCAAATCTTCCTTGAATAAAACATGATGGTTTAAAAGTCAAAATGTAACTACAGACTGTAATCCTAATAAATTTTAAAAGGCAATGCTTTGCAGTTTATGTGGAGTTGGGCAGAAAGTGAAAGGAAAAAAAATAACAAATTGTATAAAATACCAACCCATTGACGTACAAACTCTGGCATCATAACTGTTTCCACATGTTTTCAAACTTAAATATTTCAAAACTACAAACATTTATTTAACACCACACACACACAATTTTAAACATCTATACTTTTCTCTGTACTCAGTGGTACAAACCTTCCAGAATATGACATGAACTCCACCGTGGATGGCAAACAAAACACTAGGGAGCGGTAATGATGGATGTGATCCGGTGGATGAAAAAATGTGAAGAGCAGAGGGGTCTCGTATCTGAATGTATTCAAAATACCCTTCTGCTGGACTGGAAGAACACCTCAAATGAGACTTTAATGCCCCGTTTCATAGGAGAGCTGGGTAAATTGTTGAACCTGGCCCACAGAGGCTGCCCAAACCCTAGATCCCAACTAATCCAGAAGGTGATTCTGGGTTGGTGGCACAGAACTTAAGCAAGACTGCAGAACATGGAGATAAATATCCCAAATGAGTGCTGGAGTGTAAATTGGAACTCTGTCCACAATGCACACATAATTTGTTCATGCCCTGTGATCTAGAAATTCTGGGTAGCTATAATTCAACAAGCTAGGTGTGGCATAGGGAACAATCTCACATCCTCTCCACATTACTGAATAGTAGGGGACATCGAACAGCCCCCAAGGAGTGAAAGACACTTGTCAGAGCTTACTGGTTTCTGACTCCATGGAAGCAAAAAGACAGATTTTAATGAAATGGAGACAACCTGAAGCACCCATGCTGACAGATGGAAAATGGGGATATCTTGGATGGTAGCCTATCTGAGAGTATTCCATAAACTAAGGGGGACATAAGGGCAATTCCAGAAGAGTTGAGACCCATGATTACAATACATGGAAAGGAGATGCACTGGTTAAACACCTCTGGGAATAGAACCAAGGGATCAACACTTTCTTACGATCTGGGCTCTCTAACCACTGACACACACTTTCATTGGGGTCCTCTCTTGGGGCTTCTAACAAGGAGATATGGCTACTGTGCGTGTTAGGAAACCATGGATATAGTGGAGGATAATGACTCTGTGGAAAAGGAGAATGATATAGTGTTAGCTATAATAGACTGAGGTTATAGGCATCATGATACGAATGGAAACATCAGCATACTTTCAGAGACTACTTTATGAATGTTGTTACAGTGATTTGAACAAAACCTACAATTCAGAGACAGGCATAGTGATCTCAATTAATTTTAGCTCTAAAGCATCTTTTCTTAAGGTATTAGAAAAGTTTAGTATATAAAGTGTTACAGTTTTACAGTGCATTTAAAGCTTAGTTAGATCAGAACAGAATATAAAATTCATGGTAATGTACTATTTGTTTACATGTATGTAATTGTACAATGGAGTTTTTTTTTTTTTTTTAAATTTACAGAATGCCAAGAGTTGCATTTCCAAGGGGGCTTCCCCGGCGAGAATATGCACAGTTATGTGATGGATTGCTTAATGTTTGTTATTTAAACAGTTCAGTAAAATATTCTAGCAGTGACAAAAACGTAAGTTACAAGTACAAACAGGGATCTCAGAAAGTACCACACAAGCCTCGAGTTAAATATGGTACAACCTAATAAAACATTATATTCCTGACAGCCGTAGGAAATATTTCCATGCCATGCTACAAAACCATACCAGTTTTCACGGTTTAAACTTTTATACTGTTCCTTCTATACTATTGCAAAAAAAGTAAACTTACAAATACTGCCTCACTGAAGTACATGCTCAGAAGCTATAGACATACTGAACAGCATTGAATCTCTTATGCACCTGCATTATGTGAACTCTAAAACCTGCATTATACCTATCACACATGCTCTGTTCAGACCCCAATTCAAGAACTGATAAACATTTGGACTTCAAACTCCCTCTCCCCAGAAATCGTTCTAAACCAAACTACACCAGATTTGACAATTTAATGTTTTATATTTTTCTGTTGAGCAAGGGCAAAAATATGGGCACAAAGACAGGAAAAAATTGAATCTTGCTGTTACCTACTTTGCAAACTCAGAAATGGTTGAAATGATTCAGATGAACCTTTCACGGAATACAGATTCTGTCAACAGCACTAAACCCTGAAATATTTATTCTGGTCCATTAAAATCATTTTTGTGTAAGCAGCAAAAAATTGGTTTAAAATGGAACAAGTGACCAAAGTATAATGGCACAGCCACACTAGTGTAATGCTGCACTTCTGCCATGTTGACCCTAACTCAGCAGTTCCATTTCTGAGAAATAATGCCCTAGATCTGCAAATATGGAGAAAGAAAATATCCTACAGGACATAATACAGTGCTCAGGTTAATTTAGTGTTCTGTTCCCTATTATGGTTAGTTCCCTGACTCCAACAAGCACTGAAAATCTGCTGTTTTTGGGCTTTTTTCCTTGATAAAAGACAAATGAATTTTAATATTTAATTTTCATTGTTGTGATGGGTTAAGTAGAAGGCACTTATACAGTTATTGATTGACTGAAGAAGGCTCATGATTTGAAAGTATTGTGTAATATACCTGTTTGTCTATGGAAGCAGGGTTATGAATACACTTTTAAACGTTTCTTATGTATTGTTACATATCAGTTACAAACAGAAAGAAAGCTGATGGCAGAGCTTCGAACTGGTACCAAAATTTGTAAAATCTTATTCAGTAGATTAACATCAACTTCTCTTAGTTAAAACGTGTGAATTTCAGTGCCTTTTTTTAAACCATTAAGATGTTCAGACTTTGCTCACAATCAGAGAGGGGCAAAATCTGCAAATTTCATTCCTCGAAAATGTTTCACAAAATGCATGCCTTTTGCCTGCAGATGGCAGAATTTCACTGTTCGTGGGAGAAATTCCACATTTCATGAGCAAAATTTCGCATTTCAAGAAATATTTTGTGCAGCGAAATTACATTTTGCTGCAGAGTCATAATACCTCAATATCTTTGTGATGTCAGCTGAATTATTGTTTATCCACTGATTCAGAATATGCCCTTCAGATGCAATATAATTCAAAATATCTTAAAGGCAGATCTGCAAGAATAGCAAAATAGGTAGTTGCTGGTTAAAGAACAATCGTTACAAAAATTAAATCAAGTACATTGTTCAGTACAGTTTAAAAAAATCTCCTAGATTTGTTCATATATTTAAAAGTGGTTGCCATAATCATGGTACATATTCAGAAATTGCAAGATACTTTAGTCCAGGTTAAAGGAGACAACGTAGTACACTTTACATAATGTTCAGACAACTTTACTGTTTGAATAATCATTGTTGCCAAGACAAGTACATTGCGTTTTGTTTTCCCAGAGACTAGACCTTAGTTTGCTTGATTGTATTTTTAAATCCATGAAAGCAAGGTGGTGTTCCAGGGTCATTTTCTAAAAGCTAGAACCCAGAAGATTTAGCATTCTTTAATGTGTTCCTTTTTTTTAAAGGATAACCATAGAGTTATTCAGGCCTAGAATCTGAAATGGAAGAGGATTCTTAAACCTTTGGTTAAGAATTCTTCACCAGTTGATCAACCTGTGAATTACCTTACATGTGAGGAACTGGAAGCTAGCAAAATTTAGACCATAAAAACAGAAAAAGACAGATTCCAGAGGTGGTTAACATTGAGGATTACATAGCATGTGTGGCTGATATTCTGGCATATATGCTTGGATGTGCAGTGCTACTGAAATTGTACTGTGGTCACTCCTGTGCTATGGGAGGGCCAATCAAAATGAGTCTTGAGTCCTTTCTGCTACCCTATGTTTGTGTTACTAAGTTTCTCAACCAATGATCTCCCACAGCACACTGGAGGAACTGAAATTGCTTTATATGCAGGCGATGCAGTAATGTACAGGACTGCCCCAAATGCAACACAACTAAATGAGCAACTAGGTAGAGACCTCCTATCACTGGAAAATTGGATTCTTGATAACAAACTGGTCCTGAATGGGGAAAAAAACCTAAGGTTATGCTATTTGGCTCACAAAGTCTTGGCTCTGACCGTGCTGAAAAGCTCAATCTCTGCCTCTCAGACAAGTCAATAGTGGAGGTAGTAGATTCCTTCAAATATCTGGTGGTCTACCTTGACCAGAATGGCACGTACGAAACCCACCTCAATCACCTAACTAAATCTATAAGTTAGAAGTTGGGTCTCCTATACCACTTAAGCCCCTTCCTTACCCTTGAATTTCGACACAAAATTGCCCAAACTACCCTCCATCCCACCTCCTCCTTGGGGCTACAGTACTGCACTCCGTTAAGGGCACTGAGCTACAAATGATAAGAAATCTGTACCACAGGATAGGGAGATTTGCCAACCTGGCGAAACTTGACACACACCACCACACAGTGCTAAATTCCCTAAACTAGCCATCTCTTGAGGGCAGACTGGCCTACCCTTATGTCTAGCCTACAAACTAAGGCAAGACACCTCACTACCTAGTGCCCATTGTCCCTGTTGGTCTAAATTAACAGACCCTTCTCCATTCCACAGGCATCCTGCCCGGTACGGGTGAATGCCTCCTTCTACAAACCGCAGGAGCTGCTCTGAACCCAGTGGCTGACCCACCTGCCTCTCACCCTACAACCAGGTACACATTTTGAAGAGCAGCCCGCAGCTACCAACAGGTTTGAACTTGGCACATTTTGCCTTTTGGGCCATTTGACTGCACTACTACTGCTCCTGAACTCTGATTAGGCATAACGCTATTCCCCTTTCTCTTATTGGCTCTTGACTCTACCCTTCCTGAGCTGTCTCCTTTTTAATACAAGAACTGCTAATGCTGAGTTTACCAGTACCAACTGTTTAGTGGAACAGGATTGTTGATTTAGCTAGTTTCCAAGTGTCTACGTTTCCATTTGCAGATTATACTGCAGAGCCACTAGAGGGCAACAGCTCTTGGAGTTGCAATCCTCTTCCCACTGCTCTCCCCTAACACTTCTCGTCCTGGGTCCTTCATACCTAAAGCAAATTACTACACCTAACAAACTGCAGTCAGTCACCCTACCGCTGTGCCACAGAGACCACCACAATTATGGGTATCGGAGTGGCCCCTTATACCGACACTGGGCCACTGCCCCCTTATCCCCACTCACTGGGCACCCATTGTCACGCGGACCACCCAGGCTCCTACTGATCACTCTTACTATCCTACTTCTTGGACCCCTCAGCCCTTCCCTCAAGGGCCTTCTTCCCACACCTCCCACCCCACCGAACCATCACCAACTGCCACTGCCTGTCATGCATCCCCCATATCTCCCTGCAGTCATGCGCCACCATCAACCTCCATGCTGGATCACATTCCTGTCCTTTCCAACCCTTATCACCCTGGCCATCCCATGTACTACCCACATTATAACTAGGCGTCAGCTGTCCTTGACAATAAGGCAACAATCTTTTGCTCTTCTCGGAGTCTTTGCCATACTCCTACTAATTTCAGGAAATGTTGATCCTAACCCAGGCCCCGTCTCACCCAGCCCGTAGCCTTTTGCACCACAGGCTTAGAATAGCTGCAAAGAACATTTGCAGCTTACCCAAAAAGATGGCAGGTCTCCATTGTTGGATACTGCAACATCAGCCAGATGTGTTAGCCCTCACAGAAACCTGGCTCTCCAAAATAACACCTGACTCCATGGTCGCCCTCCCTAACGTCACCCTTCACAGAGCTGACAGAGTGGGCAAATGTGATGGGGTGGTGTGCTGTGTACGTCTGTGACTCCATGATATGCCATGCCCTTCCAGCACCTCCACTAGACCATGGTGCCCAAGCCTTGCTCGTTAAAACTTATTCCAGATCCCTCCAGAGCCCTGTAACTCTTACTGTCGCATATGTCCCCCCAAGAAGCCAAGCTCCTGCTATACAATGTCTTGCTAATTCATATCTCTCCAGCACTCTAAAAAACGAAAGGCCATAGTTGGAGACTTTAATGTGATCTGCTTGCTAGTTCAGCTTCCCACGCCAAGGACACCTTCGCTGCAGAGGACCTGAAATAGCTAGTAAGTCAACCTGCCAGGGTGAACCCCACTAATGGCTCTAGCACCCTAATCGACCTTCTCCTCACCAACCGTCCCCACAGAATCTCTGACCTGGTAGTCCTTCCGGACTCCCAAAGTGATCACTCACCCAACCTCTTTTCCTGGTCGTGTCTTCAGCAGAAACCCAAACCAAACTATATTGCCTGACATTGTCTCCGACCTGGAGGCCTCACAAAACTAAGAAAATACTTAATGGGATTGGTCCCCATGTCCTGGGCCCCTACTATAGATGAAACCCTTGATTATTTCACCTGTTCTTTTAATAAAGCATATGACATCTATGCCCCACTAGTAAAAGTGCAATCCAAGAAAAGTAATACCCCCTGGGTCACGCCTGCAGTGCTCCAACAGCTAAAACACAGATGATCTCTGGCATAAAGCAGTCACATCCGGCACGCAGGTGGACAGGCAAGCCTATAAAGCGACTCGTAACAGATGCACTTGGGCATAAAACGGGCCAAATCGGGCTACTACAGAATTACCCTTGCCTCCTCCTGGGGGAATGCTCGGTTGTTCTGGGACAATATCAAGGAACTCAATAGCAAATCCCAGCTTGCCCCCACCCCCCAACTGTCAAGAATGTCCCTACCACCGACCTGCTGGCTATCGCCAACTGCCTCAAGTCATCATTCTCTGACTTTAGTGCAGTACTCCCAAATAACTTCTTTGACCCCACTCCTGCAACCCCACCCAGCATCCCCCCTTCCATCTCAGGGTGATCTCTACGAATGAGGCAAGGCCTTATCTCATTAAAGCACTCAGTGGCTCTTGCTATTGCAAAGATTCTTTTGATATGAGAATCCTACATCTAGTACTAGATACAGTCCTCTTCCCACTGACTGACCTCATTAACCGCTCCCCAAGTCTGGGGGCAGTTCCCGACTGCCACAGTCACCCCAATACTGAGGAGTGGTGACAGCACCTCCCCCAATAACTACCACCCCATATCCATTCTCCCACCACTCTTGAAAGCCCCCGAAAAAATTATAGACACCCAACTCACTGAGTACCTGCTTGCTCATAATCTACTTTGCAGGGAGCAGCATGGCTTCAGATCTGGGCACAGTACAACTACAGCTCTCACTGAGTTCTCTAATTTTATTCACTCTGCCCTGGATAGAAAACACCTAGCTGGAGCCGGCTTCATCGACCTGTCAAAGGCCTTTGATATAGTCTCCCACCCATTACTCTTAAGTACACTCCACCACATTAGTCTGTCCCAAGGACCCGTCTCCTGGTTTACCAGTTACCTCACAGCTAGATCACAGTGTGTCAAAATAAACACACTCTCAACCACCCTGCCAGTCTGCTCTGGGATTCTCCAGGGCTCCATCCTTGGCCCTCTGTTATTCAGCATCTACCTAAACACCTTGCCCAATTTCTGCTCTGGCAACCTACTACTCTGTGTAGACGATGCAGTTCTTTTGCCTCGCACCCAGATCCCACAGTATTGCAGTCCCCCTCCAACACGCATTTAACCAGATTGAAAACTGGTTCATAGACCAAAGACTTGTGATCAGTGTAAAGACAAAGACCATGCTTTTGCCCACCAACAGAATTGAGGACAAGAATACGTCAGCTAACAATCTTCTCCCACTCTTTCCTTCCTCTAGAACAGGTCTATACATATAAATACCCGGGCCTTACATTTGATTCCAGCCTCTCCTTCTATTCACACATTGACACTCTGTCATCTGCCATAAATGTCCATATAGGACTACTGTATCGGCACAAGGATTGCCTACCTCTGGAGCCCTTAATCTGGCTGTCACCTCCTCAGTCCTCTCCCTAGTCAATTATGGGCTCACTATCTACTCAGCTGCTGACCACACAGCTCTTAAAAAAATCCACCTGGCCATAAACAAAGCGTGCAGACTACTCTCCAGGGCAGACAAACGTGCCATACTGTACTTTATATGCCCTGACAAATCTCCTCACACTGGATGAAAGGCTATTTTATCAAGCATGTCTCCTCACAAAGAAAATACACCTGGGGCTTAACCCCTTGGGGGTTTCTGCCTCTTTCCCATCCTCCCAAAACTTGGTGAACACACACACTGCCAACCGACAGGTGTGGTCCATCTCGAGGGTTAGAACCTCCTTAGCCCAAAAGGTCATTCCTACACAGGGCCCCAGTGTGGTACAAAGAACTCCCCTCTGATGTCTCCTCCATCTCCAAATTAGGACCTTTCAAGTCAGCCCTCAAAGAGCACATTCTCCTTCACAGCACTGCCAGTGTACCAGCTAGTGCGGGTCATCTGTCATCTCGGGACCACCCGCCACTGAGCTCCTACCAATAGGGCTACCAAACATTACCTATTAACAATGCCTCCTTTGACTGCACTCACAAGACATCTGATTCTCTACTTTGCTGTAAATATCAAACCTGTTCCTCCCTTCCTCTATCAGCAAACGTATTGTTCTCTTGAAAACTGTAACATACAGCGCTCAGTAATGCATTCAATGCAATGTATAGCTGATCTTGATTCTGCAATACTGTGTAACTGAAAAAACTTTAACCTTTAGCTGCCATTCCATGTCTATATATGTATTAAGTGTTTGTATTTGTTTTTTCTGACACGGAGCCTTTGTAAATGAGTCCCTGACTCAAAGATTGTAATCCTAAAGTCCGTTAAATAGTCCAGAAAAAATCTGCTACAGCCTAAGCAGTGCACAAGAACCTGAAGATCTTCTAAACCCCAGTTACATAAGTACTTGGGGTCCATTAACTCCTGGAAGCCGATCTTCTCCTCCCTCCACCTCCCTCTGGAATGTGCTTCCATTCATCTACCTCCTTAAGGGATTTAAAAAAAGAGCTTAGATCTTACCTGCTGAAACCAACCCACTGCTCCTGCAATAGCTGATCAGGGGCTATCTTATGAACTATTGTCCCTAACATGTTGTAATCTATTGTCTTACTGTACTATGTGCCTGCTATTTCATAATCTGTTGTTTTTCAAGCCTAATGAGTTGCTCTGAATATTTCACTAATATTGTTGTACTCCTTGTAATATGTCCTATTATTGCTTATATTTGTATAATGTGCATGCCAACTGCTTCATGACTCTCTGTAATTAACCCTGGGTCACCGATGAAAGGGTCCACCTGGTCTCAGTGGGCCTACCCTGTTACCAAAATTAAATAAATAAGATAACTCTTCTGCATTAACTCAGATTGCGCCTCCTTGGCAAAGAAGATATGGACTAAACCTTGCAATGTTTACATCAGCCCTAAGAAAAGTGAAAAGAGGAACCTAGTCATGAAGAGGAGTTTGTTTTTCTTTACCACCTTTCTTCTGAGAGTCTTACATCTACAGTGGATCATGAAAAAGCAAGAGTTGCCACCCAAGCCGAACTTCATATTAAAAAAAAAAAAAAAAAATTATAATTCTGGAACATTGTATTTTTTATGGGAAAAATTGTATTCTTCTTCCCTCTATATTTGAAACAACCAGCCTGTCCTGATTATTCAGTTAAGCAACACCACTGCCGGTGGTCCTATTGGTGAAGCAAACGACTCCATTTGAGCAGATAAAGCTACTATATATTAATGAAGGACAAAGGGAGGAATGGGGCTTCGGGGATAGGTTGGGGCTTTTCATTGATCCGGCCATTGAGGCCTACCCTAAGGTGGACAATGTTCTGATAAAAATAATAGGAATAATAATAAAACTTTATTTTTATGGCACCTTTCCAAAGCAAGGTGCCTACAGATTTAAAACACACCAAATCAACATACAATTTAAAAACAACAATAACATTTAAAATAAAACAAACACATCAGTCACCAAAAGCATGATACCAAAGATAAGTTTTTAGACTTTTTTAAATCCCTCCACAGTCGCACACTCTTGTGGCTGGCGGGGTAGAGAATTCCAAAGAGATGGGTCTGCATACGCAAAAGGCCGGGCCCCAGATGATTTTAGACAAACTCTAGGAATCTCTAGCAACCCCTCGCCAGCTGAGCAAAGTGATCGCCCGTGGCAGTAGAGAATCAGAAGCTCTTTCAGGTAACCAGGTCCCTGTCCGTGTAGGGCTTTGTAAGTCAGAAGACTGATTGTAAAGGTGATCCGCAATTGAACCGGCAGCCAGTGCAGACTGCACAGCACCGGAGAAATATGGCAGGACCGAGAAGATCCTGTCAAAAGCCATGTTGCCGCGTTCTGCACTAGCTGCAAACAGTGGATTTCCACCCCAGAAAGCCCTAGGTAAAGGGAGTTGTAATAATCCAAGCGCAAGGACACAAAGGCGTGGATCAACGTAAGAAGGTCATCGGACGGAACAAGGTACTTGACCCTGGAGATATCCCTAAGATGGTAAAAGGAAGTTTTGATGACTGGCGACACCTGCGCATGCAGTGTCAGCCCATCATCAAAGATTACCCCCAGGTTTCGCACCTGTTCAGAGGCCAGGAGAGAGAGAGAGACCCCTGAGAAAAGACCGAGGGTGAACTTACCCCGACCCCTCATCGCGACCTGGATCCACAACCAACACTTCAGTCTTTCCCGAGTTCAACTTCAACTCGAATCCATCCACTCCTGGATTTCTACAAGGCACTTATTAAAGACTTGAGAGAGCTCCATCCTGGTCTGGTGCAAAGAAAGGTATAGCTGGGTATTATCCAGCATAGCAATGAAACCTCAGCCCATACTTCCTTACAGCAGTGTCCCAAAAGCGGCAGCATGTACCTCTAGAACAACATGAGGGGACAACACTGATCCCTGAGGAACTCCACATAACAGAGGGATTGGGTCCGAGGAATAAGCCCGACACCACCCTCTGAGTTCTTCCAGTGAGGTAAGATGTAAACCATCTGAGGACTGTACCGACAGGCTACAGATGAACCTCAGACGATCGAGAAGAACCCCATGGTCCACAGTGTCAAACACTGAGGCGAGATCAAGAAGAACCATGATAGAATGTTTTTTCCACTCTCTAGCCATCAGGAGACCATTGAGCACCCGAACCAGCGCTGTCTCAGTGCTATGCCTCTTTCGAAAACCGGACTGGAGAGGTTCATGGATGTCACGAATGGTTAAATGGTTCTCCAACTGAGCAGCTACCACCTTCTCAACCACCTTCCCTAAAAAGGGAAGGTTAGAAATTAGTCTGTAGTTTACATTGCAATTCGGCTCCAAGGAAGCTTTCTTCAGGAGAGGTGTAACCACCGCCTCCTTCAGGGAGCTAGGAAAATCACCTGTTTCCAAGGAGTACCAAACTATTTGTGCAAGGACCGGACTGATGGAATCAGTACAACCCAAAATAAGGGAAGTTGGTCCTGGGTCCAAACTACAGCATGTGGGACACATACTCTGGACAATCCTCCTGACATCCATGAACTCTGGGTGGTCGAAGGTACTCCAGGAAAACTGAATGCCAGTGACCAAGCGCGGATCAAGAACAACGTCCATAGAGTGTGCCGATCGGATAGCTGCCCTGATGTCAGCCACCTTAGTCGCAAAGAATCAAGCAAGTTCATCGCACTCAATTTGCAAAAACGCTTTCCGGACTTACAGACAGTCTGGGTTGCACAGTTTGTCCACAGTCCGGAAGAGCTGAGCTGGTCATTTCTGAGCAGCCGCAATCTCCCCAGCCAGGAACTCTGCCTTCTTACAGGTGATTGCGGATTGATAGGTTTGATAATGATCCATCAATTTAAGGTGGTCGGCATCAAGGGCATATCTCTGCCAGCAATGCTGTAATCTTCATCCTAATCACTGCATCTCCCTCAAAGTCTCATCAAACCATGGGGACCGAGGGTGAAGGGAAAGAGGACGAACTTGGACAGGAGCAATGGCATCCAGGGCCATCGAGATGGCCATATTATAAGCACCTCGAGATCCTCTGGGTATCTGTTTGCTACCAGAATAATCGATAGGTCAAGTACCGCCATTAGACCTTCAGAGGTAACATCTCGTAAAGGACGATACTTGACTATCTTCACAGGGGTCAGCTTACGAGGGGGAGCACCAAAATTGAACCTCATGGTGTAATGATTGGACTATCCGACTGGTTCCACTCCCAGATCTGCAGGCTTCGATCCCAGGAGAAAGACAAAGCCAAGAGAATGACCATGTTTATGGGCAGTGGTAATTATCTGCATAAGGCCAAGAGAGTACAGGTTTCAGCTGTTGTCCGGACCGTTTTTACCATCTTTGGAACATCGCCCAAAAATAATCCTTATTCCCCTGACGACTTGGCCACACTGGTACAGAGTACACCTCGAGGCTTGACCACTGTAACGCACTTCTACCTGTGGATCAGAGGAGGTGCGGTGCCTGCAACTTTTGCAGAACGCAGCGTGCCCGGTTGTTGACTGGACACTTGAGGTTCAAGTCGCATTACACTGGTGTTGTGTGAACTGAATTGGTTGCCAGTGCGCTGGCACATCACCTTTGAAGTAGGTCTTTGACCTATAAGGCCATACACAGGTTGGGTCCAGGCTACCTAAAGGAGCTTCTGCATCCCTACACCTGTCTTGCTCTTAGATCGGCTGGAGAGGCCCTTGCAGAGGTCCCTAGGGACAGGTTAAAATCATCCAGGGACTGGCTACGAGGTGGCTGCCCCAGTCCTTTGAACTCACTACTGGGGTACCTCAAGGAGCGCCATCCACAGAGATTTAAAAAAAAAAATCTCAAACCTTCCTTTTCAAACTGGCCTTTGGGACCTGAGGAATATATCTTGAGACTGCTAGACAGCTTGGGACTTAGTCTGTATGTGATTTTAATGGGGTTTGTTTATGGATTTTATATATTTTATATGATTGTTTCTAATTGCTGCTTGTGTTTATTTTGCTGTAAGGGGTGCCCTGAGCCTATGGGGAAGGGCACCCTAAATAAATAAACTTTACTACTACTACTACTAATACAATTAAAACATGAGATAACTGTGTGATTAATGTGTACAATTAAGGGATTAACATTTACAAAGGGTAATCAGAAGTATTTTCTAATTAAATGACTTCATCCATAGCTACACCTTTGCTGAATCCCAGTTCGAGAAGCTGACCTCCATTAACAATCCAATAGATTTTGCCCAGCTCCCTCCAATGGCCAGATCTTTCTTGTCTTCCAAAGAGACTGGTTGCTTCTGGATCAGCTTCATCTGCCTCAATCAGCTAAAAACTGCTCATTTAGGCTACATACTGTAACTACTTAACAGTAAGGGGGAATAAATGGATAAGCTCACTAAGCAGGTAGGTGTAAGAATTCAGTGATCCAGAGGTTTTCTTTCTTTACACATTTGTTTGTTCACATATCTCCTATGATACGGTTTACAGGCAGAAATCTCCCCATAATGTGAAATATGGCATGGATGATCTTTGAGGATCTCTCTTCCATTAGACCTCACCTTTGGATCTGTACATGCATTGGCACTAGGACCGCATGGAAACTTTTGCCAGCTGAGAGCCGCCCATGACAATGTCATGTGTCAGCGTCTATATAAACGTGGGCAGCCCCATATCTCCTCAGTTCTTTTCCTGCCATCGATCAGCCTCATCAGACCTACTGACGGAAATGTCATCAACTAGCCATTGCAATTTTTTCATTTATTTTATTTTTCAGAAATTTATGTTGTCTCTGCATGCAGCCAAAAGGTTTATTTTGGTATTAAAAGTGCAGAGATAAAATCTGCAAAGAAGGCACCCACAAAGTCTGCATATATTGTTTGGTCCTGTCTTACTATATTTATTTTATTTATTTATTTATTTAGTTTTTGTTGACCGGGTAAGTGCACTAGACAAATCCTGCCTATTTTCAGGCACGACCCGGGGGGAAGGGGATACAGATGAATGCCAACTGACCTTGAACCAGATTAAGCTGTTGGTGGTATTTTTAGTGAATGAGGGAAATTTGGCCAGGACACCGGGGAAATTCCCCTACTCTTTCGATAAGTGCCATGGGATCTTTAACATCCACCTGAACTACCACCAATCCAGGCAGATGGGACCTCGGTTAACGTCTCATCCGAAAGACGGCACCTCAGAAGTGCAGCACCCCTCTCATGCTGCACTACAGTGTCAGTATTGGGATATTAACCCAAGTGCCAGATGTGGGAACTGAACCCACAGCCCTTTGATCTCCCGCCTTCAGAGGCGAGTGTGCTACCTACTGAGCCACTGACACTGCTAATATATGAGGACTTGTGAAATTTGCCAGAGCTTTAATCAGGCTGCAAGGCAACGCCACAAGAAAGCTCTAGAAAATGATGTTCTCCTTAAAACATTAACTACCATGGAGAAGGATTGAACCAAACATCAGTGTCTCCCTCCATGTTGACCAAGAAATGGCTGCAAAAATTGAAGGACCAGGACAAAGAAAGATAGACGTCGAGACCATCCTCATCAAGACACAAGCACAATCATAGCGATATGGTCTTCAGTGGCGAGGTCCCAGTCACTGGTAAGGCAAGGTAAATCAGTCACGTCATCACCCGCTCCAGTCACATTTGACGACAGCTCATCCCCCAGCCATCAATGAGACACCAAAGTCAGAGCTTGGCTTAGGCACTGCCCTACTCATTATGGACGTTACTAGCTGTTTCGTCAGGCCAAGGTCTGTTCTTGACACAAGTAGTCACAGCCCCTGGTCAGGGCATTGTCGACTCTCAAGCTGAGCTGGCATCATTTTCAGACATACGACACATACTGCCTGCATTACCTGTATAGGCTGTATGGTTGATGGAGCCTGTGGGCACTCAAACCCTGTCAGTGCTGGCTACCAGCCCATCGCAGATTCCTGCCTCTCAGCCTCCATCAGTGTCGCCTGTGCACTTTGGGGTTCCCATCATCGAGACAATACAATCCTGACCTCATAGTTTTACAGGAGGAATTGGAGGAGGAATATGGGGGAGAACAGTATGTGTTGCCCCACTTTAGTTCTTCTATCTCATCCTACAGTGAGGAATCGGTGGTGTGTACCCACAATCTCCTCCTGAGGATCCTACTTTTCAAGCCATGATGCAGCAACTATGAGCTGCCATGGGCTTTACTGTGGAAGAAGAGGATTCCAAAGTGAAGAATCTGATGGAGTTCCTGGAGGTCCCAATCTCTCCTCCATAATTATTCCGCCTATATATCCTGCATTAGAGGATGCTACCTTTGCTGCTTGGTACAGACCTAAGTCACTGCCTAGTAAGACTGCTGAGCAGTATCCTGCTCCATCTGGTAAGCCTTGTTACGCTAACCAGACAGAAACTGATTCTGTAGTCGCCCTAGCTGCTCTTGCTAGATCTAGGGCACCTAAACATGTGAGTACCCTACCTCCATATAAAGAATCTAGGAGGGTGGACGTGATGGGCAAGCGTACTTACACCTCTGCACCACTGTGCCTCAGGATTGCAAATTATTAGGCCCATATGATTAAATATCAGAATAGCCTGAGGCTGCTTTGCCATAAGGCTCAGCCATGAATGAGTTGATTAAAACTTTAACTTCAGGTGCTGAAGTCAGCAGATATTTTCTCTTCCTAGTATATGATGCCTCAGATGCCTCTGTCAGGGCTGCAGCTTCTGGCATTTGTGTGAGATGATATTTTTGGCTCAGAGTGGCAAGATTTGCCACAGATGTGCAGCAGGCCTTTGCCCCTTTTAGAGGGACAAAACTTTTTGGCTATGATGTTGAAGAAGCTCTTGGAGGCCTTCAGACGTCCAAAAAAACTCTGAGGTCTGTAAAATCCTTGCATCTGCCACCTGCTAGAGGGTGTGCAATAGAGGCAGATTACAACAGATCAGTGGGTCCTAGAGATAATAGCAAGGGGACATGCTCTGGAGTTAAATATACCACTCCAGACCATCCTCCACCTTATTCCTGTTATCCTCTGGGACATCTGTCCCTTCTGAAGGAAGAAATGCTGTCATTACTACAAAAACATACTATTTAAGTAGTTTCCTGTACAGTAGAGGAACAGATGGTTCTATTCCAGATAGTTCCTGATCCCAAAGTGGACAGTGAATTTGCAGCCTGTGCTAGATATCCGGGACCTCAACTTCTGCATAGAATACAAGAAGTTTCAAATGGTTAGTATCCCTACAAGCTCTCATTCCCCTTCTGCAACAAGGAAAATTGTTCTCTTCTCTGGATAAAGGATGCTTATCTTCATATAAAGATCAGGAATGTTAACAGGAAGTATCTCCACTTTGTGCTGGAAGGCAAACATTACCAGTTCAAAGTATTGCCCCTTGGCTTGTTCTCTATGCCAAGGGTCTTTACCAAATGCTTTGCAGTAGTAGCAGCAGTCTTTCACAGGAAAGGTCTGTATGTGTTCCCCTGTCTGGAAGACTGGCTGCTGTAAGCCAGCTCATGGCAAGAACTTTGGTAAGCCCTGTTTTGGAAATGTCAGTTGTTTAACAATTTGGGGATCACAGTGGATGTGCCAAAGTCTGTGTTGACCCCTTGCCACAGAGAAGGATATGCTTTCCTGCTTCAGGACAAGCGCAGAAAACCCAGTTGCTCAAACACAGTTGATATATGGGGCTGCTATGTTTCTGTGAGGGACAATGTTGCGTCTTTTTTGGGGCTTATGGCTACAGCCATTGTGGCCTGTACCCTTGCCCGTTTATGTATGAAATTCCCCAATGGACCCTCAGGGGTCCAAGTGGGATCAGTTGACAGCTAAGCTGAACCAAGTGGTTCTCATCACGTCCCCACTTCGCAAGGGCTCTGTTTTGGTGGATGGATTGCAAAAACCTGTTAAAGGGCATTCCATTCCTTGTACCAGCTCCTGTACGGATCCTCACTACGGATGGCTCAGGCTCCAGATGGGGAGCTCATCTGGGCCCTTATCAGACTCTGAGGTTATGGACCATGGTAGAGGCCAAGTTACACATAAATGTACTGAGATGAGAGCTGTCCTCTACAGTCTCCAGGCCCTTCAGGAGCATTTGTACCCTGGTCTTCTGTTAATACAGATGGACAGTGCCAGTGCATTGCATTACATCAACAAACAAGGGAGAGTTCAACAAACATGTAAACAAGTACATTAACCATGTTTAAATCACTGGATCTGGGAGCAAAAGTGAGAGAACATTGTCATGTTCTGGGGGTCGATAGAGATTTGCAATTCATTCAAATAGCAGGTCTCCTTCTGACGTTAAGTAGAGGGAGGAGTCTGAAGGACCTCTTAATGAACAGTGAATATAGATATCCAGTGAGCAAACAACGTAGTTAGGAAATAAACTGTGTGGGTTTTATCCCTGCAAAAGATGTTACATGTAAGTATACTGCACAATGCAACATCTTTAAAAATCCAGGCAAGTTAGGAACAGGGGAGGTGAACATTTATTTATTTTATTTTAGTTTTTGTGACCGGGTAAGTGCACTAGACAAATTCTGCCTATTTTTAAATACGACCGAGAACAGGATACAGACCAGAATGCCAACTGACCTTGAACCAGATTAAGCTGTTGGTAGTATTTTTTGTGAATGGGAGAAATTTGGCTTAGGGCACTGGGAAATTCCCTACTCTTACTGTAGAGGGGACCTCTGCTGTTTTGGCTGTGGGCCAAGATGACGGACAGCTGGAAGCCATGGAGGTGGGAGAGCTGGTCTCCTCTCCCAACAGTTGGAGACCGTAGTTGTTGAATCGATTGATCATGCTATGATGGGTATGTCTACAGATATTGTGGTACCAGAACACGTTTCGGTAGTATGTCAGCAGTATGGACCCGCGATACCATCTGCTACTTCGGGAGAAGACTCGGAGCCAGACATAACTGCTACTACTCAGACTGCGGCTGACAACTCTCAGGATACCCATGACTTCACTTCTCCAGAATATCTACAACTGCAAAAAATGTTGGAGATGGAAGAGCGAAAATTCTTGGTTTAAAAAAAAAAATAACCATTCAGAAGCAGCTCAGACAACTTAGGACTGACAGCACTACGGCGGTCGTCAAAGTGGCCCAGCTGGGCGCTTACGTCAGTACATCTGAAACATCACCGCAAATGCAGGTGGGAGCTTCTGTGAACACTGACACTGGGAAGGCCAGACCGGGAGCTAAGACAGTCGCTGAACCTTCAGTAAATGCAAACTCTCTTCTCCATATGCTGTATCTCTGTCTCATACCTGGGACGCTACAAGAGCTATTGCTGAAGCACTACAGGGTGCAGTCAGTGAATTAGATGCAACGACAGGGCAGTGGCAGGCTGGGCCTTCCCAATTCAATGCAGACGACTACTGATCTTGATCAAACATGCCCCAGTACATCTCAGTCTCTCCTTCTGGCCCAGTTTCTGTCCTAGAGGAGGCTTTATAATCCCGGAGGAACTTTGCCTCACACAATCCTGTTTTTTAATTACCTTACAATCCGACAGCTAGTCCTGAAGATCCCTCTCATAGCACAGCACTGGCACCTGTATTACAGCCGGCAGTGCCTTTGAACATTAAACCAGACAAGCCCAAGTGGCCTTATGCATCCTTTTTCAAAAAACCCATTTTCCCAGCAAAACGCCATAATGCTGTGCAACTTTCCTATCTGGGAGGGCTACCTGAACCGCCGGATATATTATTTGTTGCAAGATCACTTCTGGAAGACTCAGTGAAGTTCTTCTCTCGTAAAACTTATACTTTCATACACATTTCTGGTGAAACCATTTTCTATATCAGTTTCAAAACTTCTTACGGGCTAGAAAAGTTCTGGACTAAATATCAAGCTTTAAAGAAATTTGTATTAGGACCCCTTTTTCAGCAATTCCGTTAACTAAACTGGCATACAAAACTATTACCATTTTATTCCAAAATGAAGGGTGAGCAAGAATGACATTCTCTACTGGCTGAAATTCCTCTGTACAGTTGTGAGGGACCCCGATGCAATCCTGGACTCAGAAAATATATGGACTGGGGAGTGGAAGGTAAAAGTTTTGTTAAATACTAATGACACTGGCATTATTCACCTCCCCAATTCCTTCTCTATGTGAAGGGATAGAGGTATGCTGTTCTACCCGGACAGCCTAAAGCGTGTTATAGGTGTAGAAGGCAACATACCTTAGTAGCACTTGTGATATAAATGTAACTCGTGCAAGAACAGGACACAGTTTTCAAAACTGCCTCTGGGCCGCTCATAATCAAGTAATTCATGATGATGGGGCAGAACAAAGGCTTCTCATAACTCAGGCCCAGAACCATCTGGTACCTGTGCCTTCCATAGAGACATGGCTCACCCCAAAAAAAAAAAAAAAGGGGGATACATCCCAAGTCTGTTGTGAGATGACCCTGTTGATGGGGAGAGAGGGCTTATTTGACAAGCTTCTGCGTCCCAGCATGGGGGGGGGGCGCTTGAGCAGAGACTTGCCAGATGCTATGTCAACTGCAAACCAGTCTGTTCACCTACCATGCCTGCTGCTGTGCTGCCACCAGTCGTTACCCAGGTGGCAGCACTGCAGTAGAGGCAGTTGGCCCCCTTCCCTGTCAGCCCTCCCATACAGGGCTTGTTCTAAACCTGGGTCACCAGCAATGTGAGCAGTCATTTGCATTCCTGCCCCCCCCCCCAAGGCTAATTGAAGGTCTACAAATTGGCATATACCAGCCTAGACTAAAGCAGGACTGCAGTAATGTGGGAGAAGTTGTTAATCAGTTTACTGATTAAAAGCTGCTGACCCTCATTTCATCTTAAAGGAGAACAGTCTGCACTAAGAGCCCCATACTCAGTTGTGGGGCTGGTCCCAATTTGTCCATTGTGTACAAAAACTTTATTTTTTTTAACTTACTACAAATTGTATTGTATTTATTTTTTTTTTCTAACCTATTTTCTGAAACTACAAATCCCAGTGTTCTCTGCGGCTCACAGTGCTGCAGCAGTGGGAGATTCAGTAGCATCCAGGCTCAGATTTAATGGTATTCCAGCACATTTTGTATTCCTCTTTTCATGACTGAATACCAACATTTGGGCCTTGATCATCCGCCAGGAGTACCAGTTTGGCTGTAGATTAACTGATCGGGGAAGGGGGTAGCAGATGATGCTGCAGTTAGTCTCGAGCCACACTTGTAAATAATGTGTGGTGCGATGACGTGTGCAGGTGGACAGGCAACCTGGAAGATGGGAGAGGCTTGTGCTCTTGCTAGTTTTGGAGTCGGCGAGTGCCTGAGTAGAAGGAATGCACCATTGCTACTGGAGGTTCCCTAGTCTCTCTCCTCTGCCATTCGGCACAAATCCATTCTCTGGACACTAGGTTTCAATGAACTGCTCGAGCTCTCGAGTCCCAGGGAGGTCTGGGTGCCACTGTCTGGGAGGGGTGAGCTGGGTGCCACTGTGGGGTGACCATTTCTCTCAACCGTCCCTGATGAGAGATCCCTCAGAAAAGGTGCTGCCCACACAGAACATGCTGTTAAGATTTTTAAGATAATATTCTAACACAGTAAATCGGATATCAATTTTGTACAAACGTGGGAGTTTCCAAAATGTTCAGAGTTTGTATATCCATGTTTTAAGAATCCTCATTTATTACGAGGGCCAGCGTCCCACATTGTCCCCCAATTTGGATGCCCATGTCCCTCATTTTGATGACATGAGGCTGAGAGGTTTGGTTAGCCAGGGTGGGCTGTCTGTGTCTGAAGACTTTTGCAGTGTGATTCAGTTCAGAAATGTAAGGCAACCTTTTCAAGGGATTTGGGAAGGAGGAAATCTTTGGCAGAAGAAAGCTGTGTTGTTGAGGGAGTGAGTTCCATTGTTGTAAAGGGTGTTCCTATTCTTGTAAGGGGGGTTCCTGTTAACACTAAAAATAATTTTGTGAAGGAATAGGGCTACCTTTGTCTGTTTCTTTTTATTTTGTTGGCTTCCCTGACTTTCTCCCACCCACGCTACCTCACCTATGCCCAGGCTTCTCCGAGGTCAGTGGTAACTTGCCCTGGCTTGCCCCCTCGGGTGGGGCCCTAGCCAGATGACACAGTAGGCAGTGGAGGCAGCACAGCAGAGCTTCATGCTTTGGGGGCTGGCATTTTGTAAGCTGTATTGGGGACGTGCAGTGACGGCCAGCATTGGGAGGGGGTGCCACCTGATACAGCACGCTGCAGTTTCCCCGACCTCTGCTAGGGAGTACGTGGTGTGCGGACCCCCACCGGAGAAGGAGAGCAGTCCCTAGGACATTCTATCTTCTCCCGATCGACTCCCTCCATCCCGAGGTAGAGGAATAAGCAGTCCTGCAACATGGTGCCTCTTATCAAATCTGAGAGCAACTTGATTGCTGTCCCTTTCTCTGTTTTCTTGTTGAGAGTTTGCAGTCATGGCTGTGCTGGCATTTTTTTCAACTCTGCTACTAAGTTGGGTATATGTTCTGCACCAATCCTTATTCAAGAAATGGGACTTGTATTGCCAGACAACTCCATTCCTCCTCAGTCCCCCTGTGTCACAACATAGCAAGATGCAGATAAAGTACTTTCCCATATTCCAACTTAATTACTTTTTCACTTCGTTGGTGGTTGGCATTCTGTACGTGGATTTCAGTAAGGCCTTTGACTTTGTCGTCCCCCCTCCCCGGTTGATCAGGAGTCTGAGGACATGGGGCGGGGAGCAGAACTAAGCAAGCTGGTGGTGATGTCTCAGTGGCAGAGACCAGTGGGTGGAACAAGGGAAGCTAAGTGTTCACAGGGGATCAGTTCTCTGCGTAGTGCTGCTGTTTAATGTGGTCATTAGTGACATTGGAGGAGACAATATTCATATCTTTGCGGACAACACCAAGCCCTCGCAGGTGAACACAGAGCAGAAGGATGCAGCACTTAAGGAGGGTTATAAGGAAGCTGGAAAGGGGGTCAGGTGTCTGGCTGCTGGGGCTTATTGTAAAGAATTGCAAGGTGTTGCACATAGGAAGGAAGAACTGGAGGGGTGGATGTGTGGGGGTTATTGAATCGGGAGGGAGGAAAAGAACTTGGGGATAGCCATCACCAGTGACCATAAAAAGACTGTGCAGTGACCACGGCAAACATAATGCTAGGCTGTATTGCTAGAGGTTCACAAGCTGCAGAAGGGAGAAGGTTATATTGCCACTGTACAGGTCCTTGCTGTGACTACACCAGAGTGCAGTATTAGTCCCTACAAAGGATATCTGCCAGCTCAAGGCAGTTCAGAGGAGGGTGATGAAGATGATTCAGACAGCAGGGCAGGGCATTTGGGGATAGGCTGAGATAACTGAAATAAACACAACACGTATTCGGTACTCCCGTGAAGAGAAGGGAGAGATGGGACACAATGGAAGCCTTCAGGTACTTGAAAGGTATAAACAAGGTGGCTATTTGGGAACTTCTGTGTCAGTGAAAACAAGACCATGAAGGGCCACAGTTATAAACTGGAAGGGGGAGGTCTGAGGAGGAGGTAAGGAGACACTTTTTTTTAAAGAACGGCTCACTTAAGATAATGTTCCTATGGCAGGGACAATCTGAGCAGACTGGATGAGCCAGCCGCTTTATCTGGTGCCTTTTTTGGGGGGGGGTTCAAGAGAGGGTGGGACAGGTTGAAGGGGGAGGGTCACGGTTGGACAGGATGGGGTACACTGTAATCTGATCATGAACACTGCAGTCAAGCAGACTGTTTAGACCAGTGGTTCTCAGATGGTGAGGCCAGCCTCCCAAGGGAGGCTCCATGCTGTTCCAAGGGAGGCCCAGTCAAGTCCGATAATGTACTGTATTTAAATTTTAAGTTTTGGGTGCTTTGCGTGAAGGGATGAAGCAAACTAAATTTGGATAATGGCAGGTGAATTTCTTTACTTATGCACACATTTGTGATCAGGAAAGGCCCTGAGTCAAAGCTTTTTATACTGTAGGTGTATATTTACTTGTAAATTGGTGACTAAGAAGGCACACTGAGTCAAGGCTAATTTTTTTTTTTTTTTAGTAGATATTATACGTAAATTGGTGTTTAAGAAAGGCACACTGAGCCAATGCATGTTTCAGATGTGACCTCTGTATGGGTACGAGAAGTTGCTTAACAGGGTAAGAGGAGGAAAGATGATGGGACTAGGTTAGTTGTTCCAGACAGAGAGGAAGTAGAGTAATAATGGTCCAAGAATCAGAAAAGTGGAGTGACAAGGATAACCTGGGGTGTGGGGTTGGGGGTGGAGAACAATAAGTCAAATAAAAAGAGAATATACTCTGTCAACATTATTAGTCCCGCTTGATTCCTGGTGCACTGTGCAAAAGTGTGATTTGATTTTTTTTTTTTTTTTTTTTTTTTTAACCTATGGGGAGGGCCAAGATTTTTTCTAAATTTGAGGGAGCCTCACAGTCTGTTCCATGGCTTAGGGGAGGCTCACTGTCACAAAGTGAGAACTAATGGAGACCATAAGGCTGCCTTCTGCTCCTATGTAAGGTGACCGAAGTGGGGTATTGTCCATAATACTTGCGGATAAATGCATGAAGCTGCAGACCCTGTGCTTGTTTTGGAGGCAGTATACTAGTGTAGTGGTTAAGAGTACTGAGCTGCAAACCTGGAGACCTGGCTTTGAATCCCACAGCTCCCACTTGAATACTGTGTGACCCTGAGCAAGTCACTTAACTTCTTGTGCTCCCAGGTTGCTCCTGGAATTGAGCTTTGGCTTAGTGTGCCTTTCCTGGTTAAACAATTTCCTCTGTGATGTGTGTGGCTTGTGTAGGCTGGCAGACTTGCCACACCCTCTGTTGGCTTGAAGGGGGCTTGCTGCCATGCACAGTTTTAACAAATCCCGACCCTTGTATTGGTTTTAGTAATTATAGAGGTGTGTGTTTTACAGCAGAAATGAATGTTACGATGAAACATTTCAGCCTATACATTTTTAGTCCATGTCCTTATTTTCCTGTATTGTGTAATGCCCTTTTCCCTTATTTTGAGTCTGCATTAGCATGTTTTGATAGTTGAAGTAATTAAAACTCATTATATGGTTATCCACCAGGGTTTTGTTATTCTCAGCTACATTTGAACACTGATTGTTTTAACATCGGTGAACTAGGATGTAATTGATACTGCTCCCTATTTATGTTACAAATATTGACCAGGAAAGTTGCACTAGATCAAAGCTTGTTTCCAGGTGCATCCTGGGAGCATAGGGAAGTTTAGTGACTTGCTCATGGTCACACACACTATGCAGGTAGTGGCTGTGGCATTCAGACACAGTTCTCAGGTTTATAGCTCTGTGCTCTTAACCACTAAAGTGCCTACTATTGGTGGTTCCATTGGTAGCTACATCTGCCTTTGGGCCAGAAGGTTGTCTTGCGATAGTCGATTGGGCTTGTACCATTAAAAAAACAAAAAAACACTGGTACCAAAGGTGCAGTACTAGTGTGCTATCCTTCTGTTCATCGCTAGTGCTATCCAGCGGTAAAGCCAGTGAGCTTCCTTTTAAAAATGGCCAGTTCTGTTTGGCAAAGTCTTAAATTCAGGTGTTTTCTGCAAGCTGAGGGCAAATTGGCATTGCTTTGTACAAAATGTAGCTTTGAAATGAAGGGGTTTGCCCAAAAGCTGGTGCAGAGTAGGTGTGTTTTGTGAATAATTGACTCCTATCTGCTGGTTTTAAAATGATAAATTCAGTTTCTTACTGGTGTGTTCTGCTGAAAAATAATTAGCCATACTGGTAGGTGTCCAGCTGTAAGTAAAAGAACCCACGGCCCTTTTAGCAGGATATAGGATTTCCCTGGTGTCCTGGCCAGTAACCCCTTTCCCATAAAACTTGTGTAATTTTCCCAAGGCTGTGTGTGGATGTTGGGGTGTGAAATAGCTTCCACTACATGCTTGCAGTCGCTTCACTACTTGTCTCTGCTTGTGAAGAGATATTGTATATAAATGTTAGTTCTTTTCAAAAAGGGGAGCATCTTATTTATTTTAGTTTGATTACCGGGTAAGTGCTGTAGACAAAGAAATTGCCTATTTTCAGTCACAACCCAGGAGAGTTACATACATACATACATAAAAGCGCATCACCATGGTTACTATTACATAATACAGACTTGGGTCAAACACATTACAGTATAGACAGGCACGGTGGTACCTAACGTACAGGAAAAATTAGACGTTACTAGGCTATCCCTAGATAGAGGGAATGCACAATACAGTTTCAAGAAGAATTTATTTATAGACTGCAGCAGCAATCTGGAGCTCCTCGGGGCTCAATTAGAAGTTTTTGTCCAGCATTGTACTAGTGGGGGCTCCCAACTTGAGCTGTTGTGCCTGCCTTTAAAACAAAAAAAGTTCCCTCCTCCCCTTAAATGTGCCTTTACCTCTCCCATTAACTTGGTGGTGCCTTATCTTATCCCGTTACTGTTTAACACACCTGCCTGTCCCCTACCCACTGCCGACCCCCTTGTGACGGTCACTAGAAAATGCTTTTATTCCACCCAATTTGGTGCTCGATATGCCATGCTGCACTGTGATACCCAGTGTCTGTCAGGGCTTACTCCCCGCTGACTCCCTCGGGGTGGTCACCACAATCTGGTCCTATAAGCTGTCCAGAGAAATTGTCTACAGCATCTTAGTTTGGAATTTTTTTTGTGTACACTTCTGCATTTATAACTGAATGTATCTGCCTGCTAAGAATTGTTTTTCTGTTGTTCACCTTATATAAAGTTTGTTTGCATTTTACTCTGCCTTTTGTATTTCAGCTAGACCTTTCCTATCTGAGAGGGGCTGCATTACTGTGTGCCTGTTATAATTCTCTCCTGCTCTAGGCTTCCCTACCTCTTATCTGGTATTACAGCTTGGCCTATTCCCTGTACCCCCCCTTAGTTGTCACCATGCCCCCCCCCCCGTGGCAGAGCGCCAGAGGTTAAAGGTTGCACACCCCAGTGTCCGCGAGTCTTCATGACCTCTCAGACCACGCCTGGGTGCTCCACTGCAACACAGACATCCTGGGGATCTCTGAAACTTGGCTTAAACCTGCCCATCCATACTCTGTCTTTGCCCTCCCTGGCTACCTAGCGATCAGGCAGGACAGAGCGGGCAACAAAAGGGGGGGGTGAACTGTTGCTCTACTTTTAAGTCCCACCTCAAGGTGATGGTCATACCTCACCCTCCCTCCTCCCCTTGTGAGTTTCTACATGCCATCCTACTGCTGGGCAACGTCAAGACGCTCCACCTGGCCTACCCCTCCATGGGTGTGCGCGGTGCCCCATCGTGACTGCACATGTTCAGATGGCTACTTGATGCCGTGTCTAAATGTCCTGCTGCTCTATTGTGCATCCTATTGACTGCCTCCATGTTTTGTTGCCTTATTTGCTCTCTGCCTGTACCTGACTGGTAGCTACCTCCCTGTTTGCCTGTACCTTGTTGTTTGCCTGTCTCTGAAATTTATAACCGGAGTTCTCTGAATGAACCTGACTGTACCTTGTTGTTTTTGCTGTTACCATGCCTCTGTATTGTTGTTGCCTGTACCTATGTAATTCTCCCGGGTCACACCTGAAAATAGGCACTTGACTGTCTAGCGTTCTTACCTGGTAAACAAAAGCTAAATAAACAAGAAGATAGACCATACGGTATAAGTAATCTTACAGGACGAGAGCAAAAATGCTTAGAATAGTAAAGTTAATATAAAATTGTCACTAACATGCACTGCTACTTTGAAATGGCAGGGGGCTCTAAAATGTCACTGAATAGATCATTGTGGTCCTCCAAATAAGGAACCAGTGGTTGTATCCAATGTTGACTTTCTTAACCAGTTCACTGCCCTTTGACATATGCTGTACGGCAAGATAGCTGCATACACATGGCCCTATGCCGTACAGAGTACATCGCCACCATTTTGATGGACCAGAAGTGAAACTAACAAACTGGTTTCACTTTCAGATTGCAAAGGCAGACTTTTGGCTCATGATTAAAAACAAAATGTATGGGGCAGGTTTGGTAAGGTGGTCAGTGACACCTGACCCAAGTACGTCAGACCCCAAACATCCAGCAAATGGGCACCATGGAGGTCTGTGCAGGAGCTGCTGAGTCTAGAAGGCTACAATCTGGGACTGTGGATTGTTTGTTTATTTATTAACAAGATTTACCAGATAAGCATACTGGCGGTCATCCACGTGTTTCCAGATGCAACCTGGGGTTACATAGCATAAAGTGCTAAAATTACATTTGGTACATTAGACAATGTTGACGAGAAACGGGTGCATAGTAGTACGTACATCAGGTACACTAGGACATTGCTGAGCAACATTATTGTAATACAGGCAAGTGGTTTTTTTTTGTGCCTTTTCACGGCAGATAGGGGTCAACATGAAATCTTCCCTGCGAAACTGTTCTCGTGCTCACGTGTCTGTGTATTTTGTGCCCTACGCTCTCCTTTATTGGATGCGCTCTGGCCAAATGACCCTCCTGTAGTGAAACTCTCTAGCCATACTCTATCTTTATATGCCTTATTTGTAGACTGCTCTCCCAATGTCGCGCAACTTTTAATTAGTGTCCTGCTATACTTGTCCAGCTACTGTGCATTGTTATTGTTTTACCTGTGTATTTTATGGCCTGTCTATTGTCTACCTTCAACTTGTAATCCTCCCGGGTCGCACCTGAAAATAGGCACTTGACTGTCTAGTGTGCTTACCTGGTAAAGAAAAGCTAAATAAATAATCCTTAATCTGTATGGAAAACAAGGATATTTTGTCAGTTTCCACCCAGGTTTTGTGCATTACATGAAATTTACCGAAGAATATTTATGCCCCAAAAGCTAGGCTGTGCTCTCAATAACCCCATATATTGAGGGGTGCTACGTAACTCTAGGAAGATAGATTTAAATATTTTAAATAAAATGTGCATTAAAAAAGATTGGCACCAAAATGGCAAACTGCTCTGGCAGCGAAAGGGTTAAGGGCATTATGCAGCTGTTTTGAAGCAGCTTCTCAGTATGCTTAACATGGTCTGAATTAACATGTTCACTGTCTGTTAAGAGTCTGTCTGAGAGTAGACTGAAGGGTGTTCCTATACTTGACTTTCACTGAATAAATGTCAGGAGATGGGTTTATTTTGTATTATGTTGAAGTATATTTTTTTTAATCTTGGATATTGAAATTCATTATCTAATGGATGGATGTTAAGTGTCTGTCTTATTTTTATAGATCCCACCAAGTATTTTGGTTGTGAGCTGGGAGCGCAGACCCAGTTTGATATCAAGAATGACCGTTTCATTGTCAATGGATCTCATGAGGCGAATAAGTTGCAAGACATGTTAGATGGATTCATTAAAAAATTTGTCCTATGTCCTGAGTGTGACAATCCTGAAACTGATCTGGTGAGTCATTCTTTATTTGTCACTTCTTAGATCATAATAGGAATTTCTTAATTTTCGTTTGAACCCTTAAAGTCAGTGTTTTTTTTTTTTTTTTTTCCTAACAGCTTGGTTATCACAGTTCTGTTGTGGTCGAAACTAGTCATCTCTTGGCTGTCTCAGGTCTTCTCTCCATTCCAGTCTGGTTTACACCATTCCACCATATCCTCCCTCATACATGTCACTGACTCCATCCTCTCTCTCGGATGGAGCAGGGGCTCATTATCGCATCCATCTTCATTGATCTAGCCGAAGTGTTTGATTCTGTGGCCCTTTTGCTCTTCCTAACTAAGTGGAGTTCTGCTGGCTTATCGGACTCTGCTGTTGGGATGGTATCCTCCTACCTTTCGGGCAGTCCACAGTCTGCAAGTAGGTGGAATCCTGTCCCCTCCACTCCCCATTCAGGCTGGGGTCCCATGGTTCCATCGTGGGTCCCGTCCTCCTATATCTTTCTCAATGATCTCCCATAGCCTGTGTCAAGTCACATGAATGTAGAGACCTGTTCACTTCAGGTTCATCGGATGAGGCTGTTGAAGTCGCCCTCCAGCAAGATTTTCAGTGTTCTGTGTTGGTTTCAGGCCAGTCAGCTTCAGGTCAACACAAAAAAAACTGAGTCCATGACTTCTGGCTCCTACCAGAAAGTGTCCAAGCTTGCCACCTTGCCTTCCTTTGCCACTCTGGATGGTTTTCCCTTCATGTGGTCTGATACTTTTAAGTATCAAAGGTGTATGGCTTGACTGCAGGCTCAGCTTTGCTCATACTGATGCCATGCATGCTAAACTGCCTCAGACTTGGAGCCTTGTACTATTATAAAGACTGCTTGTTCCTGCATGTCTGCTGGGAACTAGTTACCAAAATGGTGCTGCCAGTCTTTGGCTACACAGACATGGTTTACTGCACTGCTCCCTTCTCTTCCCTTGTCAGACTGGACACTCTCTGTAACACCTTCATTCATTTTGCCACAGACTCCTTCCCTTGTATCCATCATTGCATGCTATACTGTTTCCCCATCCATTCTCCCTCTTCCCTCCCGTTGCCTGCATCACTGTGCTGTTTTCATCTCCAAATACTGGTTTGAGGAACTGCCCCTGTACTTATCCACTCTCATCTCTCCCATTCCATCTGCTTCATACCTTCTTCATCCCAGGAATTTCTACACTTTCTCCCTCCCCTACCCTCGCTCCTCTGCTGGGCACTCAGCTTTTTCCTGTTGTCTTCCCTCCCTCGGGAGCATCCTCCTTTCAACACTCTTTCATCCTCTCCAACCTCCCTTGTGCATCAGCTTAAACTCCTTCCACCCCTACGCCGCCCCCCCCCCCCACCAAAATGTCGGCTCCCTTCCTGACCTGCCTTTCCCTCTCTTCTCTCCCCAGTTCATGCCCCCTCCCTTGGGACGGTTGTACGCCTCCCAGTTCTCACACTGATTTTTTTTCTTCTAGTTGCTTGATTCTGTTTCAGGTTGTAGAGTATGTTCCTGCTCCTGATACATACACCTTTTTATATTTTGCAGTTGTGCCAATTTGCACTATGTTATTGGCACCTTAATTGTTTGAAATTCTCTAGTGTCTTTGCATGTTTTCTGCTCCCTTCTTCCTGGTCTCGCCTGGAAACGAGCCTTGGCTCATGTGGCTTTTCTGGTTACTGATTCTTAAGAGGATGAGGATATTCGTGCGGCATTGTAAAGTCATTTTTATGGTGATGGCCAGGGAAGGGAGTTTGAGCTAAGTGCTGGTGGGGCTCAAATGAGGGGTAGACATCTCTGCCTGTAGTCACCAAAATGTTTACAGCAGCATCTTTGTGACAGTACTTTCTTCATGTGGAATGGATGTAGGAGCATTTATGACCTAGTCATACAGTGTCCCGTGTGCCTGGCTGCAGAAATGGGCAGAAACAGAACTCTACTGGAAAAGAGCTGCTGCAGTTCAACTGGCTATCCTGTATAAATTGTAAAATAAAATGAATTCCGTCCCTTGTAATGGGGGACAGATGAAATTGGGCAGGGGGGTGCATTACCCTAGAGTACTTACAATCAGGGGGACCACTATCAATTCAAGGCCCTCCCATTTGGTCTTTCCTTGACTCCCCGAGTGTTTACCGAATGCCTGTCTGTGGTAGTGGCCCACCTGCGTACCCAGGGAGTGCAGATATTCCCGTACCTGGACGACTGGCTCCTGGAGGCCCCCTCCAGGGAGGAACTTCTGCGCTCTTTTTCCTTTATCCTGCAGGGTTTCACCGGCCTGGGTATCGCCATCAACCATACCAAGTCCTATCTTGTCCCTTGCCAAAGACTCCAGTTTATCGAGGCGATCCTGGGCACTACCATCGGCAATGCCTTTGCCTCAGACAGAGTGGACACCCTCCAGACTCAAGCAAGTCTGTTGTCCAGTCGCAGAAGAGTCGGTGCCAGGTCAGTCCTTCACCTCCTCGGGCTCATGGCGGCTGCTACCCAGACAGTCCCTCGTGCTCTGCTCCATATGAGGATCTCTCAATGAACTCTTTGGTCTCAATGGGACCAAACACTGGATGACCTAGACCAGGAAGTTCTAGTTTCCGATCCCATGGTCAGGGACTTGAAATGGTGGATGGTGCAAGAGAACCTTTGACAGGGAGTTCACTTCAATATCGAACCCCTCTCCCAGACATTAATAGATGCCTCAGGAGAGGGCTGGGGAGCTCATCTAAGGTCTCGCAAGGACTTGGTGTAGCTGGTCCAGACTAGAGCATACTTTACACATAAATGTGCTCAAACTCCGAGCCGTCCTGTATGCTTTCTAGGCTCTGCACTCCTCCATTCTTCCTGGTCATCTCACTATCCAGACAGACAGCATGTGTAGTCTGGTACATCAGCAAGCAGGGAGGAACTTGTTCTTACCCTCTGTGCAAGAAAACAGAGTTTGGAGTTGGGCTGTTCAGCACAACCTTCACCTGATGGCAGTTCATGTTCCGGGAATAGAAAACACGCCGGCAGACCACCTCAGTCGGTCTTCAGCCAGAGCCCATGAATGGGAACTGGATCAGGAGGTAGTAGACATCTTCCTGCTGTGGGGAACCTATCAGGTAGACCTGTTCGCGTCTCCTCAAATGCAAAACTTCCCGCCTTCTGCTCGCTCACTCCAGGGCGAGACATTTTCTGGCGGGACGCTCTGTCTCTCTCGATTATAAGGACAGATTAGTCTATTCTTTCCCTCCAATTCCCTTAATCCCGAGGGTCTTTTTATTTTTATTTTTTATTTATTAGACTCCAGGATTACAAATGCCTTGCACAAGCTTGTAACAGAAGGACCCCAGATGATCATCATTGCTCCATTCTGGCCCAGACAAATCTGGTTATCTTCTGCAACAATTTTCAGAGGAACCTCCGCTTCCTCTTCCTCTGTCACAGCACTTGCTGACCCAGGATCAGGGTCCTTGTTCATCCAGGTCTCACATCCTTTCAGTTGCATGCTTGGCTCCTGCAGTCATGGCTCAAGCCCAGTTGGGGTTTCCTTGCTTCAGAGATATTCTGGTGGAGGCCAGAAAGCTTTCCACCAGGTCCACCTCAGCCATGAAGTGGAAACTATTTTTGATTTGGGCCTCCTCAAAGGACTTTGCGTCTTTCTCTTGACCAGTTGAATCCTGGACTACATCGTCATCTCTTTGACCTGTGTCTCAGCCATTCCTCGTTGAAGGTCCACATGGCAGCAATTTGACACCATCTCCTTCTTGGAGACAGGACTTTCGCTCAGTTGGAAGTCTTAAAGACTTTCCTCAGAGGGTTCTCCATTTGAGACCACTCCCCAAAAAATCCACATTCGGCTTCACCTTGGGATCTGAACTTTGTTCGAAAGCTTACTCTGCCTCCTTTAATTGGCAGCCTCAGCAGACTTGAGAGTTCCTCTCTTGGAAGACACGCTTCCTAGTGGCCATTATGTCAGCTCGATGAATTTCCGAGCTTCAGGCCCTGATGTGCAAAGTCCCATATTTGATTTTTCACAAGGAACATGTGGCTCTGCGCACCAACCCTAAGTTTCTCCCTAAGGTGGTAGCGGAATCTACGCTGAATCAATCCAGCGAGCTACCTGCTTTCTTTACACAACACTCCAATGAAGGGGAGTACCTCTTGCGCACTTTGGATGTTCATAGAATACTGAGTTACTACACCACTAGGACTAAGGATCTCAGGAAATCTGATCAGCTTTTTGTCTCTCTTGCTCACAAGAGGGCAATGCAGTTTTCAAGCAATGCCTTTCTAAATGGTTGGCTCATTGTATCCCCTTCTGTTTGATTAAGTACCACAGGACCTGCAGGGTCAAGTCAGAGGTCACTCCACCAGAGGAACAGCCGCCTCTGCAGCTTGTTTCAAGAATGTGTCAGCGGCAGACATCTGCGCAGCAGTGACTTGGACTTCTGTCCATACCTTTATGAAACACTACAGTTTGGATATTGCCTCTTGCCCTAGAGCAGGCTTCGGGTTGGCTGTACTCCAAGGTCTTCTTTCTTAAGACTCGTTCAGCCGGAGGTTCCATTTGTTGGATAGTTTTCCTCCTCCCGAGTGCTTTTCTTTTTTCCAGACTGCTTGGGATTCAGTCCTGTATGTAATTACCTACAAGGCTTTCTCTAAGTAAGATAGTACAGTGCGTAAGAACTTACCGTAACAGATCTGAGAGAGGCTCTTGCAGTAGGTAATGCCTTCACTCTCCATCCCCTTAGCTTTTCAGCTCCTTTTCCAGGAAGGAAAATATCAGCTTCTCTCTCATCTTACCTTTTTGGTCTTTGGTGGAAAAGAACTGGAAGGCAGGCGTGGGGGACTGCCCCTTTATACTAACGTCGCATGACGTCTGTCACCTGACATGGGGGGGTGGTCCCCCGCCAGAGACTGCTAGCTAGAAATGTTTCTGTGGGGTCCTGATGCCCGACAGGTCAGTCCTGTTTGTAATTGCCTACTGCAAGAACCTCTCTCGAAGATCTTCTGTTACGATAAGTTCTTGCGAAACTGTACTTTCCTTCCGACACGGTCCCCCCAACCCCCATCCCTGAGGTAGGAGGTGTCCATAAGACGCCTGAACTGTGCCTCACCAGTCTGCCCTAGACACCCTGGTTTGGGATATGAACCCATGTCATTTGCATGGCAAGCAGTAACTCTACCACTGTGCAAGCCAGCCACGTAACTGGTCTAAATATAAGGATTTCAACTTTGGCTTTGTGTACCCAGGGTTGTACTACATTGAAGGAATTCATGCAGTTGAACATGACTATGAACTGTCCCCAGTTTTGTTGCACTTTACCTTGTAGAACTGCTGATTTTATTAAACATTTCTGTAGTTTGTACATAAACAGGTTCTTAACATGCAAGCTACACTCTGGGGCAGAATTTATTATTTCTGTCTCAATTTAAGCTTGCTAGACTAAAGCAGTCTAGATGTTTTCAGTGCTCCCAGGTCAGTGAGAGTCGCTGTTCACAGGACTGTGACAAGCATGGATCAGTCTTGACAGGAACTTTGGTGTGCCATAAATGTGACTTAACTGTTTGGGGCTTGTGGTCTGGTTCTTGCCATGCTATGGGTTCTCAGTGCCACCATTTGCAGTGAGGGCCAAAAGGCTGGTCTACAGGTAATACAGGGATGTGCAAAGTGATGTAAAAGGGAGGTGAGGCAAGGTGTATGGTTAGGGGATGGAAGGCAGATATGGAAGTAACAGTAGTGGAAGGGGTGAAGGGGGGATTCTTTTATTTTATTTTTCTTGTACATGGTGTTATCAGGTTGAAGGCAGGGGATATGGGCATAAGGCAGTGTTGGTGAACAGCTACTTTTGTTTCGTATGTACGGTAGTGGAAGGAAGAGGACCTCTTCTGGAAGGTGGTTTAAAAGCATCAGTGAGTAGAGCGAGGGGAAACGTGCAAGATCACAGGATAAGATAAAGGGCTTGCAGCAATTGTCAAGGCTACGAATCCCCAACGCATGATACCTATGGGTCCCAAAGGAGCTAGGACTGGAATTGGCAGCACCCCTGATGGAATTGTTCAAATGCTGCTTAGAGACTGCGATAGTTGCAGGGTTCTGGAGGTCAGCATTTGCTGTACCTCTTCATAGTGGTGGCAACAAGGAGGACCCAGAAAACTAGACCGGTTAGGCTTAACTAAATAGTTGGTAAGCCGATGGAGACCATATATCTATATCTAGATGATTATATATGTGTGTGTGTGTGTGTGTGTGTGTGTGTGTGTGTGTGTGTATGTGTATGTATGTGTGTGTGTGTATATATGTATGTATGTGTGCGTGTGTGTGTATATATGTATGTATGTATGTGTGCGTGTGTGTATGTGTGTATATATGTGTGTGTGTGTGTGTGTGTGTGTATATATGTGTGTGTGTGTGTGTGTGTGTGTGTATGTATATATATATATATATATATATATATATATATATATATATATATATATATATATATATATATATATATATATATATATATATATATATATATATATATATATATGTATATATATATATATATGTATATATATATATATATATATATATATATATATATATATATATATATATATATATATATATATATATATATATATATATATATATATATGTATATATATATATATATATATATATATATATGTATATATATATATATATATATATATATATATATAAAAATTAACAAAACAGGACAAAATTACTCTGGTTTGTTGCAGGAAGATCATACTAGATCAACCCGATTGTGTTCTTAAAGGAGATAGTCAAAATTTGTAAACATGCATTGTGCAGAGTAATGCGTGTGCCTTATGTCTGTAGTACTAGTGTGTTCTTTCCGTTGTTTCTATGTATTTATCTTTTTAAGTTTTCTCACCTATCGAATCTCCATCCATGGTTTATTGCTCTCTTTTCCTGCAGCATCTCCTGTCTCATGTGACAGTGATGGGTCCAGGACCACTGATTTCAGCAAGTGCTGGAGATGGCCTGATGTTCTGGCCTCCACTAAATAACTGTTTTTCGTTTTCTGTGTCTGTTCTAGCCAGCAGGAGTAAATGTTTTGCTTTTAAAACTTTGCATAACATCAAACTACACACCACCATGAAACGCACACAAATCACCCCAGATAACCAGTGCTGTAGTTGACTCTAGCTGTTTTTCTTCAGAATAACACTCTCCGTTAGCAGTCAAGTATTTGTTAAACTTTAAATGTGGCCTTCATTGCTCACTGGATAAAGAGTTGAATAAAATCACAGCTCTACTGTTGTAAAGTTGACTCTAAATCTGTACTTTCTTAATCTGTGTTCCAAGATATGTCACTGTTACATGGGACAGGAGGCATTGTAGGAAAAGGAGCATAATCTGTTGCTAACATTAAGCTCCCAGGGCCATAAAATACCATAGAACTAGCGGGCTAATGTAGAAAAGTCATAGTAGCAAACAAAGGGAAAGACACACTAGGACTACTACGTGTGTGTGTGTGTGTGTGTGTGTGTGTGTGTGTGTGTGTGTGTGTGTGTGTGTGTGTGTGTGTGTGTGTTACACACACACTACTACCTCAATGTTTCAAAAGTATTCAACCCCCCTTGAAAGTTGTCAGATTTGTCTGGATTACAAATGATACATTGATATTTTGTTCTGTGTAATATTTATTTAAAAAGACTGACCCTCAAAATAATTATTTTAAAGTGACATTGGTTTTATGTTAGAAAATGTTTAAGAAAAATAAATAACTGAAATATGCTGTTTGCATAAGTACTCAACCCCTGTGCTCTGGAAGCTCCAAGTTTACACAGATGAAAAATATTGCCCTAACGAGGACACAATTGGCTTACAATTGGCCTCACCTCTGAAACATTAAAGTAGCTCACATTTTCTGGATAACCCCCCTCAGTTTAATGACCATTGGGCAGACTGTGAATCTGAAGGAAGGGTGTAAAAATGAAGACTAAAAGAGCATTCTAAGGAAGTTAGAGATACAGTAATAGAAATGCATAAATTAGGAAAAGGGTACAAAATAATATCTAAGTGTTTGGATATCCCAGTGTGCTGTTGGATCAATAGTGAGGAAGTGGAAGCTGCATCCACCACCCAGGCACTACCTAGACAAGGCCGTCCCTCAAAACTCAGCATCCGAACAAGGAGGAGACTAGTGAGGAAGCCACAGAGGCCAACAATCACTTTGAAGGAGCTACAGAGTTCAGTGGCTGAGTGAGTGAAAGGTGCCAGTCAACCATATCAAGAGCTCTGCATAATACTGGCCTGTATGGGAGGGTGGGTAGAAAGAAGCCATTACTCAAAAAGAACCATATCAAAGCACGTCTGAGTTTGCCAGAAAGCATGAGAGTGACCCAGCTAAGATGTGGCACAAGGTTTTGTGGTCTGATGAGACCAAGATAGAATTTTTGGCCACAATTCAAAGTGCTATGTGTGGCGCAAACCTAACAATGCCATGCCTCGAGAAACACCATCCCTACAGTGAAGTATGGTGGTGGCAGCATCATGCTGTGGGGATGCTTTTCATCAGCAGGGACTGGGCATCTTGTTAAAATTGAAGGAAGAATGGATGGAGCAAAATACAGGGAGATACTGCAAGAGAACCTGCTTCAGTCTGCTAAAAAACTGAAGCTTGGGAGAAACTTCACCTTTCAGCAAGACAATGATCCCAAGCACAAGGCCAAAGCAACACAGGAGTGGTTAAACAACAAAAAGGTGAATGTCCTACAGTGGCCAAGTCAAAGTCCAGATCTCAATTCCATCGAGAATCTGTGGCACTGTTTGAAAATTGCGGTCCACAAGCATCACCCAACCAACCTGGAAAAAATCTGTCAAGAAGAATGGGCAAGAATCACTCCCGAACAGGTGCAAGCCTGGTAGATACTTACCCAAAAGACTTAAGCTGTTATTGCAGCAAAGGTGGCTCTAACAAATACTAATGTGTAGGGTTGAATACTTCTGCAAGCAGCATTTTCCAGTTTTTAATTTACTTTAAAAGATGTGCTAACGGATAATTAATTTTGGCTTTGAGGATATACTGTTAGAGCATATGAGTTTGCAATAAAAATACTGACTGGAATAATACATGTAAGTCTCATTTGTAATCAGACAAATCTGACAACTTTCAAGGGGTTGAATACTTTTGCAAGTCACTAGTAGTAGTCGCGTGTGTGTATACATATAAAAATACATACACACACACCTCTGCACAACATACATTTTGAAAAAAAATAGTACTCCTTTAAACTGAGTCATCAGGGTAGAAACATAGAATTTGACGGCAGATAAGGACCGCTTGGCCCACCTAGTCTGCCCATTTTCCTACCTAACAGATAAGCTGCAGATCCTAGTTAACCAACAGCTTACTTCCTCCTACCCCCCACTAGGACTGCCTTATGTCTGTCCCATGCATTCTTGAATTCCCCACTGTTCTTGACTCACGACCTCCTCAGGAGGCTGTTCCATGCATCCACAACCCTCTCCGTGAAAAATACTTCCTCCATTACTTCTGAGCGTCCCCTCTATCTTCAAATTGTGCCCCTTGTTCTTGCACATCTCTTTTCTGAAAGATGCTACCCTCTTGGACTTTGTTGATTCTCTTGAGGTGCCTGAAGTTTCTATTATGTCCCTCTCTCCTTCTTTCCTCAGGGTATACATATTAAGCTCCTTTAGTCTTTCTTCGTATGTCTTCTGGTGCAGACCCTGCACCATTTTGCTGCCTCCTCTGGACAGCCTGCACTCTGTCTATGTCTTTGGAGATGGGGTCTCCAGAACTGCACACAGTACTCCAGATGGGGTCTCGCCAACTGTCTGTACAGAGGGATAACAACTTCCTGTTTTCTACTATTGATGCCTCTTCCTATGCATCCAGTATCCCCGCCTTCCTTACTGCCTTCTCCATTGCTTGCGCACCTTTAGGTCATCTGAGATAATTACCCCAGGTCCCTTTCCATTTTACTGCTGTCAGTATCTCACCCCAGTTGTGTACTCTTCCCTGGGTTTTGTTTCCCATGTGCATTACTTTTTACTTCTTTGCACTGAATCTGAGCTGCCATGCATTTGACCATTCCTCCAACCTTGCCAAGTCCCTTCTCATCCTTTCCACTCCATCTTGTGTATCAACCCTGTTGCAGATCTTTGTGTCGTCTGCAAAGAGACATACTTTTCCTTCCAGTTCCTCTGCAGTGTCACTTACAAAGACATTAAAAAGGACCGGTCCCAGTACTGAACCCTGCGGTGCCCGTTAGTAACCTCCTTTCTTCACTGTGTACTCCATTTACTACTACCTTGCGCCCTATTGTCTAGCTAATTTTTATCCAGGCTACCACCTTGGGGCCCACCTAAGGCTGGCTAACTTATGTATTAATCTTTGTGGGACTGTATCAAATGCCTTGCTAAAATCTAAGTAGGCCATGTCCACAGCCCTCCCTGGTCTACTACTTTGGTCACCCAGTCAAAGAAATCTATTAGATTCGTCTGACGCGACCTTCCCATTGTGAATCCATGCTGGCTTGAGTCCTGTGCCCCACTGGCCTCTAGGTACTCAACAGTTCTTTCCTTCAGAAATGATTCCATCATGTTCCCTACCTCTGAGGTCAAACTAACTGGTCTGTAGTTTCCTGTCTCTGTCCTGCTCCCACTTTTGTGAAGAGGAATCACATCTGCCTCCTCAAGTCCTCAGGTACCACCCATCCTCCCATGATTTGTTAAAGAGAGTAGTCAGCGGTGTCACTAGTTCTACCCATAGTTCTTTTAGAATTCTTGGGTGAATCCCATCAGGCCCCATTGCTTTGTCCACCTTCAATTTTATTAGTTCTTTCAGAAACCTTTCTTCTGTAAATGGACTGGTATCGACCCCCTGTCTTCAGAGTGATTCTCCTGTTTGGTTTAGGTACTTCCCCCTCCTCTTCCTTTGTGAATACTGGCAGAAATATTCGTTCAGTATCCCTGCTTTTTCACTGTCCCTCTCTACCCACATTCCCTCCCCTTTATTAAGCCTCAGTATCCCTCCTTTGGTCTTTCTTCGCTCCCTAATGTACCTATAAAAGGTCTTATCCCTCTTCTCAACAGAATTGGCTATCCTTTCCTCAGTTTGGGCCTTTGCTATTCTGACTGCCTTCCCAGCCTCTTTCTGCTTTAACTGATAAAGTTCTCTTTCCTGCTGCTCCTGTGTTTCCTTATTTCCTGAATGCTATCCTTTTCTCCTTAACCTTCCCTGCCACCTCTTTTGAGAACCATAGCGGTTTTTTTTCCTTCGTTGTGTTTTATTGATTTGCTTTACACAAAGGCTTGTTGCCTCTGTGATGGCTGTTTTGATTACTCCCCATTGTTCCTCAACCCCTCCTTCTTGCCTGTTTGCTAGAGCTTTTCTAAGGCACTCTCATTTTCCCAAAGTCAGCCCTCCTAAAGTCCAATACTCTTGCTTTTGTATGGCTGTGTTTATCGTGAACCACACTGTTTGGTGGTTGCTTGTTCCCAGATGGCTACCCATCTGTAAATCTGAGATTCTTTCTCCGTCCCCATTTGAGAGTACCAGGTCTAAGATTGCTCCCTCCCGGGTGGGTTCCAATACTAGCTGTCTGAGGCATGCCCCCTGTAGGGCATCAAGGATGTGCCTGCAGCAAAGGTGCTCCAGTTAACATCTGGCACATTCAGGTCCCCCATCAACAATATCTCCCCTTTTTCTGCCATTCTAAGGAAGCCTTCTATCATTTCCTTGTCCATTCCCTCCCCTGAGAATGGGGGTCTGTATACAACCCCCGTGCGGATTGTGGTGCCATTTCCTGTCTCCAGGGTGCCTCATCTGCTCCTTGTTTACTCTTTAGTTCTGTTTCTTTGATCCTTCCTTTACACAGAGAGCTACTCCTCCTCCTCTTTACCCTCCCTGTCCCTCCTGTAGATTGTGTATCCGGTATGTTGACATCCCAGTCATGGTTCTTTGTGTACCATGTTTCTCTGACTGCCACAATATCCAGGCAACCCTCTTCCATCAAGGCCACTAGTTCAGGGAGCTTGTTACACAGACTACAGGCGTTGGTACTCGTCTCCCTCCACTTTTTGATGGCCTTACCCTTTTTAGTCCCATTCCTGTCCTTACTGCCTTTGCCTTTTTTTTTTTTTTTTTTTGTTAACATTTACTTCTGTCCTGCTCCCTAATAACTTCTCTACCTTGGTGTTTACCTCACTAATTACCATGTTTTGTGGGGGGAGGCTGGGATTTCCCTGTTCCTTTTCAGTGCCTCACCCTTGGCTAGTTTAAATGCTTGTCAATGAAGCATTTAAACCTCTCCCAGGATCCTGGTCCCCCCTCTCCGGACAGATGCAGACCATCGTGCCAGTATAGGCCTGCATTCCTCCAGACACAGACAGACACCAACCTCCCTGATTTTTAGAAATCAATCCAAAACAATGAGGATTATTTTAGTCTTTCTCTAATAATTCTATTTTCTACTTTTTTTTTTTTTTCTTATGTACACTTTCTATGTGCATTTTTGTAATGAACATCTTTACCGGAGGCCTGTTTTATAAGTGCAGTAAGACACTCCAAGGTGTGGGTTATGGCCTGATAAAGTACTTCCAGGTGCTAAAGGTACTTGGCGTAAAGTGCCTCATGCCTCATAACGCACCTGGGTGGCTTTACCAGGCCATAACCCTCACCTCTGTCTTATTGCTGGTATAGTTCGCTTCCTCCCCTTGGCATTACTGCTTGGGACTCTTTCCATGTGATATGACCTGCTGCAAGAGATACTCGTGAAGATCTAGTGTTCTGGTAAGTTCTTACGTACCTGTGCTGTTCTGTATGGGTACTAAGCCATATAGGCTTGAGCAGTCTCTGCATTGTAATTCGAGGTGATGCTGTACTTTGGTAGTTGCTGTCAAGTGTGAGGTTTTCAAAGAGATTTCCAAAGTTGGATTACTTTTCTTTTTTCTGTTTTTTCTAGCATGTTAATTTTAAGAAGCAAACCATAGGTAACTCTTGCAAAGCTTGTGGATACAGAGGCATGCTGGACACAAAACATAAACTCTGTACATTCATTCTCAAAAACCCACCAGGTAAATACTCTTTTATAGTAATGCATGAAATCTCATAGCAGTCTACTGTCACATGTTGGATGGAATCTTAGTGTTGGATGTAATGTGTACATAGCAGTATGAAGAAGTAATTTAATACAAAAGGTTATATGGACTGGCCCAATCTGAGACTGAGGAGCTACTTGTCTTGCTTGACCTGGGTTTGTACCCCAAGCTTGTTAGTGATCCACCAGGGAGAGGACTAAATGCCCCACAGGACCAACTTTTCTCTCAGCTGGGAACCTCCACTGCAGCACTGCCACTTAGTGCTTCAAGGAATGCACTATAATAAGTGGGCTAAGGAGGATTCCATCCAGGAAGCTGATGGGTTGGGAGGGGTTGCAGTGGAAAATGGAAGGTGTGGCTCAGATGTATGATACTGTTCAGTATCCACTGTCACCTTCACCCTTCCTCACTAGAGCATGTCTGGTTTGGAGTTTGAAATATGCCAAGCTGCACTACAGTGGGAAGCGCTGCTGAGGCAAAAGGGGTTCACAGTGACCCTTAGGGTTGTAGAGTAGGTTACCCAGGATAAAAGTGAACTAATAGATGGCCAAAGGAGAGCAAGCCCAGACACTCTTGGCAGGGGGCATAATAGAATTGCTGAAAAGGTGTATATGTTTGTTGGTGTCAGCCTTTGGTTGGAATTTTACCCTGACCAAAGTCTGGTTTAAGCTGAAAATGACTAGATCTTACTTCAAGAGGGCTCTTGCAGTAGGTAATAACCTTGAGGACTGCGCCTCTTGCATCAGGACCACACGGAAACTTTAGCAGTGTCTGGGGGACAGGCCCACCCAACATCATGTGATGGATGTCAGCGTGACACTGTATAGTTATTTGCCGCCGTCTACCTGTGCACATCAGACCTCGCAGAGATCGTCGCTATAGTTTGATCACCATTTCTCAGAGGAGTATCCGTTTTTTCATTACTTTGCAGTTAATTCTCGAGTTTTGCATGTCTTCTCCATCGTCTACAGAGTCTCATAAAAACAAGTGCGATTCTTGCAGCATGCAGCTCCTGCACAAGGACTCCCATTCTCTTTACCTCTTCTGCTTGGACCCGGAACATAACACACAGGTCTGTGAGGCCTGCCGAAGATTCAGCATGGCCACACGGGAGCGCTGCCAACAAGCCCTGTAAGCCCATCTCCTAAAGAAGATGATGGTATCCATGGAAAATGCTGCAAAAGTTGAGCACCACTTCTTCTCCCACTGACTCCCACAAACACAAGAGGGACAGAGAAGCACCGGGACCAGGTTTGGTCCCTCTCTCGCCCTCTGAACTATAGCCCTCTTTCTCTGGGAAGACCACTGCTGCAGCCAGGTCTGCCCCACCTTCCCAGGAGCAGCCCTTGGTCCTCCCGCCACCACTGGTTACGGTGGCCGTGGGCACCTCTGCAGAGTCCAAGGCTTCTGCCACCCATAGGCCCATCTCCACTACCGGGTCTCGGCAGGCTGGCAGGGCCAATAAGCCAACCCGGCCCTCCGACCACCTGACCGTTCCGCTCACATCTGGCTCTGGGGTGAGCCCAGACTACGTCCGGCTGCCGGTCTCTGGGCAACATTCTCTGTCTTCCAGCTGGTCCGTCAGCCTCCTCAGCCCTAGGTGGACTTTCCGGCCATCCTCCAGAGCTGGACAGCCGGCACCTGGTGAGAACCCTTTCCCAGTCCACCCAGATCAGACTCCCAGGTCTGGTTCCGTGCCGGAACCATGCCAGTTGACGTCAGTCCTGACAAAAGGTCTTTCGGCCTGGATGACGTTCAGTATTCCTCCTAGAACTGTGGTTGTCACTCATTCGGACGTCCGACCTTTACATTCTTCGGACTCAAAATCCGAAACCTGGTCTTCCTCTGCAGCTAAAGGGTTTGAATTCCTCCTCCAGAGGAGCACAAGTAGTAGTCCCCAAATTGCCTCCGGGCACCCTTAGTTCACGGACCTCCCGAAAAGATTGTGGAGGTCTGCGACTGGAAGACTGATGCACAGGATCCCAGCGTCAGCGGCTTGCTGAACACCTGGACATCCTCCTCACACTCCCCGTGGCTAGAGCCTCACGAGGATTTGGCCTCCATTATATGGTTGACGCCTTTCTCTATTTCAGCTGTAGTGAGGAAGGCTGATAGGTGATTCTTACTCTCTGGAGTTCTGTAGGTTCTAATTGTCCACCCTAAGGCCGACTCTGTAGTCATCACGGCGGCCCACGATAGGTCGCCCAAGTACATAAGCACCTCCCCTCCTGACAAGGAGTCGAGGCAGCTTGATCAGTTTGGGAGAAAGTTTTATTCTTCCTCCACTCTAACCATACGTGCACTTAACTATGTGGTACACATGCTGGTGTACCAAAAGTCACTGTTCAGCCAGTTAGAGCATATCATTGAGGCTATGCTGGACTCTGAATCCAAGACTGTTTTGGCAGACACCATTAGGTCGGCTGTCACCACTCTCTGAGGAACCTACAATGCAGTGGACTCCTCGGCTGGGGCACTGCTACGGCAGTATGTCTCAGGAGATTTTCCGGGCTCAGGGTCTCAGGCTTGGCACCAGATATTCAGGCGGCTATCCAGTACGCTCCCTTCAGGGGTTCTGTCCTGTTTGGCTTGATGCCCATGATATAATTACCAGTCTCCAGGATAAGGGCAAGGCCTTGAGGTTGGTTCACACCATGTACCATTCTGGATTCAAGGCAAAGATGCCTTTTCATCGCCGGACCAAGTGGCAGACGAGGCAACAGCAGATGGCGGACTAAACATTGGGCCCCTTCAGCAACAGTCATCCCCTCTGACCAAAACACAGAGAGCCTCAAGGGTGGCTCTTCTCATCCCTCCCTCTCTCTTGACTTGCAGCCTGCCCCCTCTCCTCCTCCTTCCATTGGGGGAGCCGGTGGGCAGAAGATTCGTCAGTCACCTGATCGTGTGGGAGGCAACCACCACAAACTCATGGGTCCTTCAGTTAAGACAAGGCCACACTTTAGAGTTTCTCGAGACCCCCAGACAAATGAGGGGCATCTCATTATCCAAAGGCGCGCACTCTCCTCATAAGGGAAGAAATCTAGGCTCTTCTGCAAAAAGAAGCAATGGAGCCCACTCCGTCGAACCAGGAAGGAAAGGGGTATTACTCCCACTTCTTTTTGGTTCCAGATCATGCTATCCTTGGCGCGAAACATGCGGTTTTGTTCACTGGATCTGCAAGACACATTCTTTCATGTCCCAATCCGTCTGACCCTGAAGCGGAGAACCACTGATGGGACGAAGACCCTGTATGAGTTCAGATTCATGCCATTCGGCCTGTCATCAGCCCCGTGGGTCTTCACCAAATGCATTGCAGTAGTGGTGGCTCATCTCGGCGGGGGGGGGGGGCAGAATCTACCCCTGCCTCGACGATTGGCTCCTGGCAGGTTCCACCCAACCGGAGGTGGAAAGGTCCAGGGATCTGGTCCTTCAGACCTGCTCCCAACTGTGCCTTCTGATCATAGAGGTCAGGTGGAAAGCTTGCTGCCTTCCCAGGTGATTGGCTTCATCGGGGCAGAGCTAGACTCTTGTCAAGCCAGAGCTCGGGTCCCGGCGGACAGGGTGGAGGTTCTCTTCTCCTTTACCCAATCATTTCTGGTTGGGCACTTGTGCCCTGCCTGGGACTTTCTGCGCCTTCTGGGTTGCATGGCAGCATGCACCTCAGTGGTCCGTTGGGCCCGGTTGCACATACGCCCCCTCCAGTGGGAGCTGGCCGCCTAGTGGACTCGGCGCCACGGCCGTTTCGACCAGCTGATCACTGTAACCCAGAAGATGTGGGATGCTCTCCAGTGGTGGACCGCCCCAGACCGGTTGCAGGATGGGATCCCGTTTGACTGCCCCGAGCCGACGGTCGTCCTCACGACCAGTGCCTCTTCCATGGGCCTGGGGGACCACAGGGCCCATGGGTTCTGGAACCCCAAGGAGTCCCAATGCCACATCAATCTGTTGGAGCTCTGAGCAGTCAGACTGGCACTGTCAGCTTTTGCTGCTCAGCTCCGGGGTAAAGTGGTTCAAGTCCAGACAGACAATACCACGACCATGTACTGCCTCAACAGACTGGACGCCAGTCCGCATCTGGATCCTCGTGAGCCAGTTGGAGGGGAATCTCCTAGCCATTCATGTGGTAGGAGCCTCGAACCAGCTGGCGGATGCACTCAGCCACATAGGCTAGACATCCCATGAGTGGTCTCTTCATCCAGAGGTAGCTTACAGCCTGTTCTCCTGTTGGGGCAAACCGTTGGTGGACCTGTTTGCCTCCAGGGAAAACACCAAGCTGAGACTGGATCATGCCTGCCCTCTCGGCAGAGCTCACTGCAGGGGATGCCTTCGCGAGGCTGTGGACCCCAGGCCGCCTCCTCGCCTTCTCTCCATTTCCCTTGATCCACAAAGTGTTACTCAAGGTGAGGAGCGACAAGCAAAGGTGACCCTGGTAGCCCCAGACTGGCCGTGCCAGTTCTGGTATCCAGATCTCCTCAGCCTCCACTGCAGGCCCCAGAGTGGCTTTATACACTCCCGAACCAGATATCTCGACCAGGGAAGGTCTTCCATCGGACTTCAATCCCTGCCTCACAGCCTGGTACCTGAGTGGCTAGAGTTCCAGGCTTTGGGACTTTCAGAGATATCTACTCAGTAGTGGAGGCATCTAGAAAGAATTTACCTGGAAATATTAAGCCTTCAAATGGAAGATTTTCCATTTGGTATCATAGTAGGGTCTGGACCCTTATCTTGTTCTGTGGCTAACATTCTCTGCTACCTTTGGTCTCTCTCCAGAGGGGTCTACTGTCATCAACCCTTAGGGTGCACTTGGCAGCCACTACCTTACCAGGCGTGGGCGGTCCAGCCAACATCGGCGCAGGAGACGGTGGTCAGGCACTTTTTCAGAGGCCTGGGTCATATCCCTCGATGCGTGGCCTCCACCTCCGTGGGATCTACTGCTGGTTCTGGCAAAGCTCATGGGCAAGCCATTTGAACCCATGCACAAGTGTGAGCTGTGACACTTGTCGAGGAAGACTGCATTCCTGGTGGCTTTCGCGTCAGCCAGAAGGACATGGGAGCTCAAGGTGCTTTTGGTGGACTCCTCTCATCTGGTCTTTCACAGGGATAAAAGTTGTCTCTTGCCCCAACCGAAATTCCTTCCGAAGGTGGTGTCAGAGTTTCGCCTTAACCAGGTGTTGACTCTGCCGGTATACTACGCTAATTACACCTCGGATGCAGAGTACAGGCTCCATACCTTGGACCTGAGAAATGCTGTCCTACTACAAGGAGAGGACGGCGGAAATTCGTGGAGAGGTTCGCCAGCTGTTTGTCACCTACACTGAAGCAGCTTCTGGCAGACCTGCAGCCAAACAGACTATTGCAAGATGGAACACATCATGCATAGGTCTGTGTTATGAGTTGGCGGGCAAAGAGCCTCCCAGTGGGATAAGAGCTCATTCTACCAGCCATACGGCTGCATTGGTGGCTGCTTCCAGGGACATCCCTATCCAAGAAATCTGTCTGACTGCTACCTGGAAATTGGCAAACACCTTCATTATCCACTACCACATCGACTTGAGTCATGCCGGGATGCTGGTTTTGGGACCTCTGTTCTCCAGTCTCTGTTCCCTAAGTAGGGGGCGTGCGCCTTGCCTCCCTTCTCCCCAAGAACTGCTTGGGGTCTGCCAAACAGTGTGGATGAACAACATATCCATGCTCTTAGAACAGGTTACTCACCTGTAACAGTACTTTTAGGAGTGGTATATGTTCATCCACACGGACCCACCCAACCTCCCCGGCTGCGGACACACACAACTGGTCTTCCAGCAGGCTAAGATCTGGCATCATGGGGCAGAGCTGAGGTATATACCACCTGGGTGGGTGGAGGAGCCAGCTAGACTTTCGGCAGATTTAAGAGAGAAAGGGACAATGCCAAACAGTGTGGATGAACAACATGAGCCACTCCTAGAACTACTGTTACAGGTGAGTAACCTGGTCTTTTCCATTTTGCGAGAAACTACCTTGTGATGGGGAGTGGTTTGGAGAGCTGTGAGTGAATGGAGTACCTCATAAGTCAGTCTCAGCAATTTAAGGTCCAGGGAGTCTCTGCTAAATCTAGAGTTGCTAATTGCCTTTAGGAGGAATGGGGCAGCCTTGTGTTGGGAGACTACTCTGAAACGAAAAGGGTGGACTTTAAAGGCAGTAGCAAGAGGGGTCTTGGGGCAAAGAAATTGGTGGGGAGCACTGAGCTGAGATCAGAACGAGGAATTAAGTCGAGTTAGCAATGATTTCTTGGTCAGTTGTGACACATCCATTTACACACATTTTTTTGGGGGGGGGGTACAGATTTACCATAATTGTTTTAGGTTTTTCCAGATATTTTGTCCTGAGCCCCATGTAGCTGTTGGGGTAGTCCGATGGTATTCGGCCTTAGTCTTGCGGATACTCCAGGTGCATTTGTTCCTGTCTGCTTTTGACCCAGTCTCCAGGGCTCTGTGCCAAAGGGCATCCTTTCCTGCATTTGATATAGCAGAGATTGGGAGATCCAGGGGGTGTTGGCACCCTTGATTTGTTTGCTGAGGGACAAAGGTGTCCCAAGCTACATTGAATGAATGGATAAAGTATTCTAGGGCAGAGTCAATGTCCGGAGCTTCAGTGATGGAGGTCCAGTCCCTGTTGTAAAGAGATTGTTTGAGGCATCCCAGTTTTCCAGGTTTGAGCTGCCGTTTTAGAATAGTTTGGGGCTTCTCTTTCTCCCCCCCCCCCCGTGGCATAGAACTGGGGAGTGGTCACTCAGCGAGTTTGGTAGTCAGTAACTTTCGTGAATTTGTTTGCGATTTGTGAGTACAAGATCAAGGAGGGTTGAGATACCCGTTCTTGGATTGTAGCGAGTGGCAGTGGGAACTAATTGGGTACGGTCAGAGGCTGCTATGGCATCCTTTAGGGGAGCAGAAGTGTCAGAGCCAATTAGTATTGAAATCACCTAGCGATATATTTACCACAATGTGCTCGGCAAAACCAAGGTATAGTAGTAATACGCCACTCTGTAGCTTTTTTTTTTTTTTATTTATTAAACCTTAAATACTTTAAAATAAAAGTAGTGTTTTCTCTGCAGCTAGCTCTGAAAACTGCATCACTGATTTTGAGTCCCCTCACACCTACCATTGACTCTTTCCGATGACTGTAAAGTATGTGGTCTCTTGTGGTCAGCTGTTGCCTGGCCTTATTCTCTGCATCAGCCTCTGTACAGCGGCTGACGGAACTGGAGTTGAAAACACAAACCTGTCTTTGTTTGAGGGGGTGGAATGGACATCACACAGATATAAAATGGGAATTTGAGGGGGGGGTCTACCCACAAACTAATTTAAGCCCCAGAAACATTCACACAGTGCCTCTTGCTGCTACTTCGATCTAATTTTGTATCCTTGCACAAAATGAATAATGGTAATGAGCCCTTTTATAAGCGCAATAGGCCACTTCTCTGTGTACATTAAAGTAATAACAGTGAGGGGCAGCCCTTGTTAATACTTTAATGCATACCCTGTCATGGCTCATCACCTGTGTAAATGTGATAGATTATATATACTCCCAAAAAAAAAAAATCTCTCTTGTGCCTATACATTGGTAGTCTGGTTATATATTGCTTTTTTTTTTTTTTTTTTTCTTTTCTTCTCCTTCCTATATTGTTTCTCACTAGCAATCTGTACGGCAAGCATAGCTTGCCTCCACTTTTGCACTCTGGCAAATAGAACTGATGTAGGTGAGAGAGCCAGCAGTGGTCCAGCACATGTCACGAGGACGGTGCCAAGCGGGTTCTGCAGACGGTAGACATTGATCTTCTGGCCAAAAGCTTTGCTGCTACTGAATCCTAGTGCCCAAGAGTGGCACTCCATGTTGAAGATACTCAAGATCTTTGAGTACTGTAAGTGTTTAACTTTGATTGTATCGCTCTCATGTCGCGGTGGGAAGGTAGTTACTAGATATGGGGTAATGTTGCACCCCAGTAGTTTGTACAGCCCAAAGCTGTGACCTCAGCAGAGACCCTGAGGAACATTGAACATTCCATCTGCCATAACTTCCCAGTTAATTCTGTATCAAGAGATGGGGTAGGCAGCATGGAGTAAGCCCTTGCAAGGTCTGAATTTCTACTCTTGTGTATTTTTCTTGAAGGAATGTGTAACCTTAAGGCAGGTTGGGTTCCCCTGGTAGCAGGGGAGCTAAATTAAAATCCATATCTGTTAAAGAGCACTGTCAGCTTTGCCTGTCCGTTTTTTTTTTTTTTTTTAATTGTATGCAAGTAAGTGTTCCTCTTGGCACACACCTGTCCAAGACAGAGTTTTCTATGCCCTCATATCTCAGATACTTAATAAAAATTGCCAGTTCTATTTTTTTTTTTTTTTTAAAAGAATAGTTGGTTGGTTGGGACGACTAAAACTCACCAGTCACCTGGAAGCATTAACTGGACAAGACCGCGTGTCAGCCACAAGCATAGTCCAAAAGTGCGGTTTTGGGACATGTAGTTAAGAAAATCCACTTCATTAGGAGCATAGCAAGTCCCCAAATTGCTGTTGGTATGTACCAACAAAAGCGAGCACAGGGTGCAGTAATATACTTTTAAAAGTTTCCAAAATCCGCACATGTGCAAGCGTGGAATGAGTTAAGATCCTATGCATGTGCAAGAACAAGCTGCACTTGCACGCATTTGGGCCCGTTTATATAAAAAAGTGAATTATTGCACTCCCGGTGCTCTGTTTATTTGGTACATACCAACAGCAGTTCGGGACTCGCTATGCTCCTAATGAAATGGATTTTCTTCACTGCATGTCCCAAACCACACCCGTACCGGCGCAGGCAGAACACGTGGTCTCGTCTAGCTAATGCTTCCGGTGCGGGTGAATCTCTGTCGGTGCAACAACCAAATCTATTGAAAAATAGCAAACCTAGCAATTTTATTAAGTATCTGAGGTATAAGGGCATAGAACTCTGTCTTGTTGAGTGTGTGCCAAGAGGAACACTACTCGTAACAATAAAAAAAAAAAAAAAATAGGCAAAGCAGATGCAGCTAAGCTGAGACTTTCAGATTGGCTAACCTGCTTGCTAACTGCCATTTTTCAGTGCCTAAAATGTATATTTATTTATTGAAATAGTTTTCAACAGGAAGGCACACTGAGCAACAAGATGCTAGTCTCCCGGTGCGACTTGGGGAGGGTACAAGGGGTTGGATAACACGCAGGTTATCAACTGAGCAAATAAGAGGCAAGTAGCAGCATATGGATACAATTGCATTAAGCGACAAGCAACAACACACTGAGTACATTGGATGTTGTATGGAGCATATAACAATTACTTAACATATAGCAGCAATACAAGGAAAATGGTCACCACATGCCATTAGTATGGTGCCTTTTGCCATGGGACTGTTTTTATGTCCAGCATGATGCCTCAGGTGAGTGAGGGAATGTCAGTATTTTGACGAGGAATTAGCCAGCTTGGTTAGTCAAGGGGAATTGTTTTTCTCTTCCCTACAATGTGTTTTCTCTCTTTCTAGCCTTTTTTCCTTCTCATGCCCCTCCCCCACCACTTTTAGTATGAGATTGGTGTTCCTACTCTGGTTTTTTTTGGGGGCAGATTTTCTCAAAACCATGCTGGATGTTTTCTTTTAAAACATGCTTTGCCTGTGACTGTTTGGGAGACTCATGTTAGATATGCTCCTTGTGTAAGGGAGACATGTTCTTTCATTTTAAAGCATTTGACATTGGTATTACTTGCAGCTGCTGTTTTTGGTCATCTCGCTTCAAGTGTGATTTGTCATTTGCATGCCTTTTAATTGTCTTTTTTTTGTCGCAGTTGCTGTTTTGTTTGGTTGTCTTGGGTGCAGCGTGGAGGTTCATAGTTTTTCGACGAGCCTGCCCCTCTCCCTTCATTTTGTGGCCCTGTGTTGTAAGCAGCCCTTTTTCGTGATTTTTTTTTCCTCATCTTGTAAGCAGCACTCGTAACTGCCAGCCATTTTGGGGGGGTGGACATCGGTGCTGAGGCCGTCCACTGGGGTCTGTTCCATCAGCGGCAGAGGCTTCAGGTATGGAGACAGGCCAGCCACAGAAGCAGGTTTGAATACAGACAGTGCATCATTTTTTTCTTCAGCTGTTTCACTAGGCATGAGGGTCCTCAATCTGTGGACCCTGTAGGGTGTTGGGAGCTGGGTCCGCTGATGCCTTTGCTGTTCTCTTGTCCCTGCGTGGGCTGTATCTGACAACTGAGTGCATCCCAGGGGAGCATGTTTTCTAGGCTGGAGAGTAGGGCATGAAGCGAGTCAACCTGCTGCTAACTGGCACATTCTTTGTTAAATTAGTAGGCAAAGAATCAAGGGGTCACAAAGACTTATTCACGGCAGCATCGTATGTGGTATGTGATCTTTTCCCAGTTACAGGAGATCAGGTTCATGGTACCCATGCTGTTTGAGCAAGTTTTATTGCCACATTGATGATGCATTACTTTTGAGGAGAAAGCCTTTTGGGTCAGTTTGTTCTTTACAGTTAAGGATGCATTTTTTCTGGGGGAATCCCTCGTATGGCATTTTGCCCCCATTTTTATTGGCCTGATGTAGAGAGGCAGATTTGGGAAATGGCCATGCCTGCTGAGCACAGGAACAGTGGTATTTGTGGACAAAGCCTTCCCTTAATAGCACCATGGCTTATTGAAGACAAGTACTATGCAAGACTGTACGACCTGCCATAGGACTGTGGTCCTCATATATGTGTGTATATATATATATGTATATATATATATATATATATATATATGTATATGTATATATATATGTATATATATATATATGTATATATATATATATGTATGTATATATATATATATATATGTGTGTGTGTGTGTGTGTGTGTATATATATAATTTATTTTAGAGCAAAAAACTCAGTGTAATGCATTAGTTAGGGTTTTTCCACAGCGACAAAAAGTGAGGAAATTCGCTGTTGAGTTAAACTCCCCATAGACCCCACCACCCCCAACCCGGCATTGAAGTGCGCATTAGGATAAATCGACCCCTAACTCTCTCCCCATGACATGTGTAAAGCAGCAGAAGTATGGGAGAATGGGGTAGGAAATTGGGACCCACGATCCCAATGCTGCTGTGCAGTGAAATGAGATTTTCAAACGGGATTTCTACTAACATCGTCAGATAACAAATGCTAAGCAGACTTTTGCCTCTAATTCCTTCTTTTGAGAATGATAACGAGAAATAGTGAATGTAATGCAGTCGGCGGAGCAGGGCCCGACATGATGTGTTTTGTGGCATACTAACAGGGACAGCAACGCAAACAGAAATGCTAACAGTGGCGCACATGGTAACACAAGCAGCGAATGAGAACAGAAAGAGCGCACATGGTGGCGTGAGCAGGAATGGTCTGCCACGTGATGTGTTGTCACATAGTAACATGGTGCCTGCAAACAGAAATGTCAATGGGCATGGTGATGTAAAGTGAAACAGTAAGATAAACAGTACTGTAGACAGAAATGGCAAAAAATAACAGAAGCATAGCGCAAATGAAAGCATAAAGGATAACACATGGTGGCATGAGCGTCAATGGTAAGTGAAGCAGTAGCGGATCCATAAGCGGAAAGGGCAATAGTAACAGTAATGTAAGCGCACAGGCTGGTTTTCCCAAAACCTGCATTGAGAGACAGTGAGTACAAATAATGTATGCAAAATAATGATATCGGCGCAGAAAAATGAGATCTTGGAATACTAAATACATTATATCTCAGGAACCGTCTGACGTGAAAAAATTTAAAAGTCATATTTACAACTGTCTGGCTAATTTGAATCTAGCCCATTATGGGGCTAAGAAATTTCGACGAAAAGTCCAGTATCTCGCACCGTTTCCGAGATACGGGCCCTGAAAGGCGCGGTGAACGCCGTAATGTTATCCTATGGGAAAAAAAGAAAAGTTCGGAGCGCCATAACTTTGCCTCCCTGTAATGTTTTTTCACCAAACTACTGAAAGGCACATCTGTGGGCTGTTGGCTGTCTTCCCTCCAAATTTCAGGAAAAAAGACCAAACCGTTATTTTGCAGCAGGGCTCCAAATGATTTCTGTTAAGTGTCGGGCGCCGTAATGTTATCCTATGGGAAAAACGTCAATTTTGGAGTGCCGTAACTTTGCCGCCATGTGATATTTTTTCACCAAACTACTGAAAGGCACATCTGTGTACTGTTGGCTGTCTTCCCTCCAAATTTCAGGAAAAAAGACCAAACCGTTATTTTGCAGCAGGGTGCCAAAGGATCCTGTAATGCTTGAGCGACGTAATGTTATCCTAAGGGAAAAACTGTCAACTTTGAGTGCCATAACTTTGCAGCCTGTAATATTTTCAATACAACACTGAAAGGCACATCTGTGAGATGTCAGCTACGTTCCTCAAATTTCAGCCCAAAACTCCCACAGGTTATTTTGCAGTGCAGTGCCAAAGAATTGCTGTCATTTTCCACAGACTAGAAAATTACTGTCGCAATTTTGAAGCTTTTAAAAATTTGCGACAGCTTTCGTGAACACGAAAGTACTTTTCCCAGAAATTTGAAAACATATTTCTGGGGTGTTTTCACAAAATAAAGACATGGCAAGCATCCTCAGGGCCCGACTAGGTGAATACAAAAAAATTAGGTTGCTAGAGGTCCCAAATTTAAATGCCAACCATTTTCTGATCACCAACTGAAAACAAAATGGCAGATTTGCGAAAGTAACAGGCCCATTTGCGAAAGTAAAAATGCATTTGCGAAAGTGTTGAACTTTTTGTTAACTTTTCCCATTGACTTATAATGGGAAACTGTTTTTTGAATAACTTTTGAACCGTTTAATATTTTTTCACGAAATCTTCAAAGGCACATCAGGGACCCGGCTGCACGTTCCCTGAAGATTTTGGGCCGGTCACGCAAACAGTACGACCTGTAGGCGCGACCACAGAATTCCAGAAAAGCGTAGCGTGCGCTCAGATCACACTTAATAACTCCGCGGCCGTATATCGACCAGTACGAAACTTGCAGAATCCCAAGGCCTATGGTTCTTGATCATAAATTCCAAATTTCAGGCAAATCCATCAAACAGTTTGCAAAGTTATTAAGGTGCAAAGTTTTGAGGTTTAACATAGAAATGGCTCCTCAACCTAACTATGGTAGCACTCCGTGCTACATAATAAATATATATATTTTATCTATATATATATATATATATATATATATATATATATATATATATATATATATATATATATATATATATATATGTATGTATGTATGTATGTATGTATGTATATATGTATGTATATATGTATGTATATATATGTATATATATATATATATATATATATATATATATATATATCTTAGTCTCCCAGCCAGACCTTCAGTGGGGAACACCTGTAATAGAAACAGACTTTGACGGCAAATAAGGGCTGCTTTGCCACCTGGTTTGCCATTTCAAACATGAAGTCTTGCTGTATTCAGACATAATGCAGTTAGCCCCAGCACTTGAAATGCCCCGGAGAGGAAAGCGTTAACTCTATGCAGAAGCATAGAACGTTGAGCTCGAGCTTTGTTTTCAGACCTCTGTCTGTGGTACTTCTCGGTGTAACCATCAGATTCTTTACTCCGCCTAACAGTGAAGTCGCTCTGGAGATTTCCTCTGCTTGGTTCGGTAAAAGTAAAGTGTTCAGTTTAAACTGTGTAATTTTTTGTTTTCGGATTTCCAGCCTCAGTCTACGGTACAGGTAGTGTGTAGATAGGTAGTGACTGTGTTATTCTGTGGAAAAAGTTGGAAATTGTTCTTTTCTTCGGTTTCTTTTCGATCTGGCTTGGAACTGACCCATTCTGTTAAAATTTATTGCTGGGATTAGAGTGGTGTTCCGCTACCGATCGATTTCAAAAGAACTGAGGTTTTTTGGCGGTTCTTTAAAAGCCTGTGACACAGTTTGTAACCATCGTTATTGTATTACCTGGCTTGAAAGCTGCAATAGGGTAATTTGTTAGGTTGGCCATGTCTGAGAAACCCAAGAAGAAAACTGGTCCCACTGGGTCTCAATACTGTACTGAGTGTGGGGAGGCCTTTGCTGAGGCTGACACCCACCTCATCAGTGTTTGTCTGGGGTTTGACCACCTCAAGTCAGACTGTCAAATCTGTAAGAACTTTCTAAATCCACTCTAGATAAGACTGAGTAGGCTGAAGAAGGGAGGCCGAAGTCTGTAGATCCGGATGGCCAGCCCGGTTCGGTTGCAGCAGAACCTGAGGAGGTGCCTACTGACCTAGGCGATACTTCCTCTGGCAAAAGGAGATCCGATCCCGAGGGGTCGGTTCCATCAAAAAAAAGGCGTAAGTCTGCTGGTTCGGATCCGGTATCGCACTCTCCCACCGCGGACGAAATAGCCAAAGCGATTAGCATTGTTCAGTCGCTTAGGCGGTCTGTTCAGTCTGATCAGTCTCTTCTAGATTATGAACCAGACGCTTTTTATGAGGAGTGGGAGGGAGACTAAGATCCCGAGGAAAGGTGATGATGACGATGACCGGGGGGTCTGGATGTGCCCATTGAACCGGGCATCTCCCCAGACAGGCTCTCGGGTGTCTTTCCTCCCAGGCTGTCTTGAGTCCCCTTCACTTTTTTTTGTTCTGCAAAAAGGTGGCAGAAACCCTGCAGCTTCCCTTGGTTGAAGCTGCAGAGGAGGATGAAGAGCCTGATTTTTGTGGAAATGATGGACATCCTAGAGTCCAAAATACTGTCTGTCCCTCTTCATAAATCCTTGGGGAAATGCACACAATTTTACAAACCCCTAATTCAGTACCTCCTGTGGATAAAAGAATGGGACGGGAGGTATGTTATGAAAACTCAGCTGTGGAGTTCCTTTAGTCATTGCAGCCATGTTGGGGTACTGCAGGCTGCAGCCTGTGATGGGGCTAACATTCTTTGGCTTACCCCGATAGGACTCCAGGAAAGTGGATGCCATGGCCAAAAACAGTATTTGGCATCCTCTTTGGGACTCAGGCAGGCTACTTATATGGCCTACACAGCCAGGTACCAGAAATCCAGATGGGATACGGTTCTGGAACTGGCTAAACAGGCCTCCCCCAGCTAGCCAGGAGCTGGAGGAGGTGGCTAATGATGGAATTGAGGCATCAAAATGTAGTTCATGCTGCTCTGGACTCCAGTGATGTGGCATTTAGAGTCATGACGACATCTGAATCTCTCTCAGAAGACATGCTTGACTCAGATGTAGTAGCCTTTCACAGGATACCCAGACTAAGGCTATGGATTTTCTTGTAGTAGGTCCCTCCCTGTTTTGGGAGCAGACAGAGGCCTACATGAAGAAAATGGATGAATACAGGACCACGTACAGGAGTGCACAGGCCAAAGAAAGGCAAGCCACTCCGCACAAGCAGCAGTCTAGGGGCAGGCCCTTTCAAAGGCCTTTTTACCAAGCCCAAGCCTCCTCTCCCTTCCCACAGAGAGGGTTCTTCAGAGGGAAGGGCAGGAGGGGGATGAGCAGAGCTGCTCCCCTCCTCTCAGTTTAAGGCTTCTGCCAAGCAGACACCCTGTGTCAGCCCGGGTCGACTCCCCATTTCCAGTAGGAGGCAGGCTGGCTTACTACTTCCAAGCCTGAAAATCTGTGACCTCAGACAAGTGAGTCCTGGAAGTAGTAAGCCAGGGACTAGACCTCGGCTTCAAAAAAATTTCCAAAAAAGAGGGCCAAGTCTTTTCCACCTGCATCACTCTCAGAAACCATTGCCCTAGAGGCAGAGGTTTCCTCTCTTCTAGCTCTGAGTTATAGAGAAGGTTCCTGCTCAGCACAGGGGAAAGGGACTGTACTCCAGGTACTTCCTTACCTCAAAGAAAACTGGAGTGGCGACCCATCCTAGACCTAAGTATTTGAACAAACACATTTCAAAGCCCAAATTCAAAATGGTAACTCTGGGGAATAATCCTTCCCTCTCTAAGGCCAGGGGATTGGCTAGTATCTCTGGACCTCAAGGATGCATACTTCTGTATTCCTATCAGGTGCTCCCACCAAAAATACCTCAGGTTCGAGTTGCTTTCAGGCCATTACCAATTCAGAGCTATGCCATTCGGCCTAACATCAGCTCCAAGGGTGTTCACAAAGTGCCTTGCAGTAGTGGTGGCTTACCTCAGAAGACCGGGTATCACCATCTTCCCGTATCTGGATGTCTGGCACTTAGTGGGTCAGTCACCCTTAAAGGTCAAGTAGCTCTTCAAACTACCCAGGACCTACTCGGTTCCTTGGGGTTTCTTCTCAATCTTCCAAAGTCTGTCCTCGAACCAGTTCAGCTTCTCACCTTTCTAGGCATACAGTTGGACACTGTACAAGGCCCTAGTGGATCTCGCTTCCTCCTTTCGACCTCAGGTCTCCCGCCCAGCAAGACAGTTCCCTCCAGCTCCTGGGCCACATGGCAGCTTCCACGGTAGTGGTGCAGGAACAAGGTTCCAGATGAGGGACTTTCAGTTTCATCTAAGGTCTTTTGGTCTCAAAGAAGGATTCTTACCAAATGATCCCAGTGACTCAGACTCTGGTCCAGGCTCTCCAGTGGTGGCTGGACCAGACAACCCTCAGACAAGGGTTCCATTTCTCCCTCAAATCCCATCAGTAGTTTTAACTACGGATGCTTCTCTCTAAGGGTGCGGAGCCCACCTGGGAACCCTGACAGCTCAAGGAGTCTGGTCCCCACAAGAGTCTCTCTTTCATATCAATGTCCTGGAACTTGGGGCAGTTTTCCTAGCCCTGCAGAGCTTCTCTGATTCAGTCAAGGGCAAGGTGGTCCAAGTCAGAACGGACACCACCACCACAATGTGGTATATCAGCAAGCAGGGAGGCATTTGGTCCTTGGCCTTGTGCACAGAAGCCATGAAGCTGTGGTCTCTGGCCTATTCTCTTCAGACTTCTCTGGTAGCAGTTCACCTTCCTGGGAAGGACAACATACTAGCAGATGCTCTGAGCTGAATTTCACAGGGACACCACAAATGGTCCCTGGATCCTCACATACTGAAGGTCATCTTCTCCAGGTGGGCATTCCAGAGATGGATCTCTTTGCAGCACCGGACAGTCATCAGCTTCCTCTGTTTTGTTGCAGACCTCCAGTCCTGGGGACGGTTCCCAGAATGCTCTCATTTTGGACTGGAAGGGCAGGTTTCTCTATGCCTTCCCTCTGCTGTTCAGAGTTCTGATCAAAATCAGTATTCAACCCTGCACAGTGACACTGGTGGCTCCAGATTGGGCCAGACAGCCATGGTATCCTCTACTACTGTTCTTGTCAGTGTCACGTCCCCTGTCTCTGCCCAGGACATACAATCTCCTGTCCTCCTCCCAGGGGCAGATCTGGTACCCCAATCTTCAGTCTCTGAATCTCAAGGCCTGGCTCTTGAAGAGTTGGAATATGCAGCACTACATCTTTCTCGGAGTTCTCTGGATATTCTGAAGGTTTCAGGAAACCTTCCACTAGAAAAACTTACAACTCAAATGGAAAGGTTCAGTATTTGGTGCTCTCAGAAGGCATCCTGCCTGATTCTGCAGACATTTCCACAACCCGACTATCTAGTTCATCTGAATGGTCTAGGCCTAGGCCTGCCACTCTGAAGGTTCATCTAGCAGCTGTCCCTGCATTCCTCTCAGCAGGGAAGGGCTCTTCCCTGGCATCTCATCCTGTTTTCAGGAAGTTTTTCAAAGGACTGGTTCACATTAATCCTCCCTTTAGGGAGCCCACTCCACCTTAGGATCTTAATGTCTGCATAGCTCAGCTTATGCAGCCACCCTTTGAACCTCTGGCTTCAGCCGAATTGAAGTACTTGGCCTGGAAAACTGTGTTCCTGGTATCTGTTACTTCTACCAGGCGGATTAGTGAGTTACAGGCTCTGTCAGTTGAACCTGACTCCATCTCCTTCCATAGGGACAAAGTGGTATCGGATTTTCATCTGAATCAGTCTGTATTCTCTTCCTGTGTATTCGTCCCCCACACACACACTGATCATTCTTCTTCAGGTGAAAGAAGGTTACACAGTCTGGACGTTAAGAGGCCCGTAGCTACTCGTTGAGCATACTAAGGCACATAAAATGACTGTCTTCAATTGTTTTTCACTTATGGTGAAGTGGGAAAGGTAAGCCTGCCACTAAAGAACTATTGCCAGGTGGATTGTTTCTTGTATACAATTCTGTCATGACAAGTTGGGTAGAATGCCCCTTCAGGCCTGAGGGCTCATTCGACTAGGGTACAGCTGCTTCTCTAGCTCGCCAGAGATGTACTTTTGTTAGAGATCAGTAAAGCAGCCACCTGGAAAACAGCATACTTTTACCAGGCATTACTCCCTGGACATCCAGGCTAGGAGTGATGCTAGGTTTACTACAACAGTACTGCAGAGCCTCTTCCCAAAGTAGTTTCTGCATTCTCTTCTCCATAGGGAACTGCTTGGTAGTCTGCATTATGTCTGAATACAGCAAGACTTCATGTTTGAAATGGGCAAACCATGTGGGACTGCTTGTCTGGAGGGAGAGAGCTAAGAAAAAATTACTCACCATAGTAATGTTTCTTCTAATGGAGTCTTGCTGTATTCAGATCCCCCGGCCTCCCCTCTCAGAACCTGGGTTTTTGGGAAGTGGGCTGGCAGGTACAGTGTTGCACCTCAGGGGTGTACCTCGTATCCTCCCTCTTGGGTGGGGTGTTTTTTTTTTTTTTTTCCTGGTGTTTTATACCTAAATATTGTCACTTTCTTTCCTTCTTGGGTTCTCGACTTGAGTCTTTTGGGCCCAAAAAGAATTTTTTGCCCTTTGACTATATGTTGGAACAATTTCCATACTGTAGTGTGTTAGTGTGCTCGTAAGAATCTGACGGTTACACTGAGAAGTACCACAGACAGAAGTTTGAAAACAGAGCTCGAGCTCAACGTTCTATGCTTCTGCATAGAGTTAACTCTTTCCTCTCCAGGGCAGTTCAAGTGCTGGGGCTAGCTGCATTACGTCTGAATACAGCAAGACTCCATTAGAAAAAACAACATTACTATGGTGAGTAATTTTTTTTTCCCTACCTACTGGATAAGCTGCAGATCCTAGTTGACCAACAGCCTATTTCTTCCTACCCCCCACAAAAATTGCCTTATGTCTCTTCCATGCATTCTAGAATTCTTCCACAGTTTTAGCATACCATTTGGCAGTGGTTAAGCAGAGTTGCACATTCCTTATCCTGGCCCTGTTATAGTCATGCTTACAGCTGAGGATCAGCAAGTGCTAAATGCAAAGACACACACATTTATATGGACCCCTTAGGTCAGGGAGGTGTCTGTACAGGCACATCCCAGCACCACAGCGCCCAACTGTTTCCCTAACTTTGCGGCCCCACCTTGACAAGGTGATGAGTCGGAGGAATTCTGGCGGTGTTAAGGGTTCCTGACAGTCAAAGCTAGGTCTGTCAAATGAAGAATAATGTCCTTCAAGGAAGAGTGGGGGATGGCATGACCTGCATTTTCAGATTCCCTCTATTGTGCTTGAACACAGAACGGTGCACAGCTGGGTCACTGGTGCTCAGGGTTACATCCAGAGGAGGCACAGAACTTACATTCTGTAGTTGAGACTCGTGTAGTTGGACCTGCGGTGTGAAGGAACCACCACTCTCCGGGATCAGGGATGAGCAGGTGTGATCACAGGTCTGGGACTGGATGTCGGACTTCCTTTTTTCAGGGGACAGTATTTTTATCTAAGGTTGGTGCCATTTTGGACACATGAGGCTTAGTATTCCACCATGTTTATGAAAGGTCTGGCAGCCCAGTAAAGAGATCTTGACTTTTCTGTGGGTATAGAGTGCAGGCAAGCCCACACCTTCAAGTTGGGCACGATGTGTCTCGTACTTCCAGTGTTGTAACCTGGGGCGGCCAAGAGGGGGCAGATTTATTTGCAGCTCATTATTGTTCCCTGTGTCATACCTGGGACATCTGCCTGTGAGTAAAATTGACTGGCTGGATTCCAAAGAGGAAAGATATTCACTCGGTCAGATCACCCCTGTAAGACAGCTGGCATACATAGGCCTGCTTAGCTGGCTCAGTGGTGCTGGTCTCACGCAGTAGGTGGTCACAGCCACTACTTTGGTGTCAGCATATTTAGCAGTTCTTTTTTTGGGAGGTGGCCCTTGTTCCAGGGCTACCTGGAACCAGATGGCGTTGCAGGCAGAAGAAACTGTTCTCATCTCTTGATGGTTTGCACACGCAATAATGTTTATCTGGTATACTGTTAGCAAAACCGCACGGTTTGTCATGAGCCGCACAAAAATTGTTTAGGTATACAGGCCTTGCTGCACATCTGTCTCCCAGAAGTGGTTGTACAGCTACCTTATTTAAGGTTTCCTGTACACTCTACAGGCTGTTCCTCAGGTTAATGCTAGCTGGCTTAGGACGCACATGTAGTGTAGCCAGAATTGATACGTCCCTATGTCCTTGTGCATGCATACATATTTTCCTAGACCACCTTAATTCCGGGGGAAGATGTGATCGATGGCCCTGCTCTTGGACGGCATTGTGCAGTTAAAGGAATAAGCAGTATTTAAACTTGGCTCAGTCTGGCTCTGTTACCTTGTACCTCACTGCAGAACACAGATGGCGCGACTGTTTTTTCTTATACTGTTTTCCAATCCACAGGCTGCTCCATGCATATTTAGTAGCTACTACCAGAGTATATTTTTCTTCTCTGTTTTGAGCAATTGCTTTTGTTTTCACTGCAGTTGTGTGATGGTTGGAATTTGGTGAGAGCCGAATTCACTGGAGACAGGCAAAGCGTCAGAGGATCCTCCTTTGATCTGACTTCTCATCAGGGATTAAGAAAATGTAGAGAGGTCCGTGCCAAGGGCTTGAAGTCCTGGGTAGTAGGCTGATCCTTGAAAGTAGTGTCTAGCCTGGAGAACTCCATAGTCAGTTTTTCAGGCAGGTGGTTTTATTCATGAAACCTTATGTTTTATCCATAACACCTGTTTGTCTGTAAAATCCTGTCTTTAGGTATAGCCTTGTATTTGCACAGTTTTGTATGTGTAGACACATGGCTGCAGACCCCAACGATATAAGAGCAGGCCTTCCATTGTCACAGTTAAGGCCATCTTGGATGACTGAGCCAAGTGCTGCGCTGAGGAAAGATTTCTGGATCAGGTATCGATGATATGAGACTAAAGTCTTCAGATCCAGGGTTCCCAATCCCAGAGTGATCTTTTGGGGGGTGGGGGGGCACAAAAGAAGTAAATCTGCTTCCTGTACAAGATTTAGTTTAGGTTTGACATGAGCAGTAGGTATCATAGAGATGCAAGTTTGTAAACAAATTGACCTTTTTCTGTGAGTGGGCTGTCTCCTGGTAATGGCCTACATAGCTGGGGAATTGAAGATTTGCACTGAATGGTTAAGTTGAAGGGATCCCTCAAAGGAGTTACTCTTTGTGGGGGTGTCTGAGGCTGTGTAGACAGTACATCTGGCTCCAGAATTATTTCTTTTCGAGGGGAACCCATCAGAATTGAAACCACGGCAGTTGTATTGGTGGTAAGCACAGTCAAAATGCAAATTTAACTAGAATGGAGTGTCCACACATTCTAAGGGCATAGATTTGTAATCCCAGGCGGGTGTGTGGTTTTGGGTATTTTGACCTGCAGAAGAGCCAAGGTTCATGCAGTATGGCCATAGGACATCTCTGAAGTGTTGAGGCCCTCTAGTCCTCCTAGTGGCCATGGGTGGAGTGCGTGGATAAGTAGGCCTCAGCAGTGGAACTTGATTAGGTGTACCAGTTTTCCGATTGTTACACTGTTGTACTATACCTGCAGGATTCAAGGGTCAGGACATAGTTTTCGTTTCATCTTAGACCATGGCCTACAGTTTTGGTACAGCTAACAATGTCTACTGTTGGCAGGCTGGTTGCAGGTGAATGCTTCATAAATTGGTATTCCAGACACGGGAGGCATCTCCAAGATGGTCATATCCCACAGTCTTGGCAGAGTGTGGAACTTGTGTGCAGAGACCAGGGTATAGGATCTCCAATGACTCAAGCTTTGGTGTTTTGCAGATGGGAACCGCTAGTGATTCCATGGTTCTACGGACACATATTTATTTATTTATTTTATTTATTTATTTATTTATTTATTTATTTAGTTGTTTAACCAGGTATAGCACTCTAAGCTGAAAGCTTTTTTACAGGAGCGACCTGGGAGCACAAGGAGGTTAAGTGACTTGCTCAGGGTCACACAGTATGCAAGTGGAAGTTGTGGGATTCAAACCCAGGTCTGGTCTGCTGGATGTCACCAAATTTGCAGCTCAGAGCCTTAGACCACTGTGCTATACTGCCTCATAATAGGCACTGAATGTGTAAACCACAGATCTGTGTACGCTAGGAATTTTACTGTATAAGGTGTAAAGGCAGGACGATGCCTCCAACAATTTGGTGTTTCCTCAGTCCTCATCATTTCTGTCCTGAGCACAGGGAGGCACTGGGACCTTACTTGGAGTCATTTTAGCAGAGGGATATGGCTGCCCTTTGCAGTTCTTCAAATGTATAGGTTGCTCAGAGCAGAGTTCCTTTTACTTTGAGTGCTCCTAGCATCTTGGGCTAGAAGGACAGGTTTTGTTGCCTGAGAGGTTGCCAATAAAGAGAAGCGGTTGGACCACGGTGGGCTCGGAGGGTGAGGGAGGTGGAACAGAGGCGCATCCCTCCAGTTGTACCTCTCCACAATTCCTATGCCATTCTGACAAAGGGTGGTTCCTCTATGGAGGCACCTGCAGTGGAGACCAAGGAGGGTGCTGGGAACCTCCACAAAGGAGACCCACAGGAGGGTGGGATGGGACCCCACAGGGGAAGGAAACAACTCCTGGTGGGGGACTCCATTGTTAGGAAGGTTAGAACTGGGAGAGGGAGGTAAGGTGCCTGCCTGGTGCCATGGTTTGGAGGGACAGGGAGCAAATCCTCAGGATCATGGGAGCAGCTGCACAGGGGAGGGAACTGGATGTCATTGTCCACCTAGGGACAAATGACCTCGGTAAGAAAGGGATTAGAGCAGTGCAGGAAGAGTTTGTGGAATTGGGGAGGGGTCTTAGACAAGTAGCACACACGGTAACCTTCTCGGAGGTGCTGCCCATCTATGGCGTAGAAGAGACTAGGATGTTCCGCACCATGGGATTCAATCAGTGGTTGAAAAACTGGTGCAGAGCTCGGGGATTTGGCTTCACTGGGGACTGGTGGTCAGTCTGGAGTGATGAAAGCCTATACTGGCATGATGGGCTGCATCTGTCCAGGAGGGGAACCAGGATCCTAGGTGATAGGTTTAACAGCTTCATTTTCAAGTATTTAAACTAGCCACGGGGAGAGGCACTGGAAAAGAGCAGGGAAATCCTAGTGCACCCCAAAAAAATCACGGTAGTAGGTGCGGTAAACACCAACATAGAGGTGGCGATAGGGAGAAGGGCAGGGGTAAATTGGGAAAGGACGGGGATGGGGCAAAAAGGAGTAAGGCCATCAGTAAATGGAGGGCAGTGAGTACCAATGCCCGTAGTCTGGGCAACAAGCTCCCTGAGCTGGTTGCCTTGATGGAAGAGGGATGTCTGGATATTGTAGCAGTCACAGAATCATGGTACACAGAGAACCATGACTGGGATGTTAACATACCAGGGTACATAACCTACAGGAGAGACGGGCAGGGGAGAAGGGTGGGGGGAGTAGCTCTCTCTGTAAACTAAGGGATAAAAGCAACTGAACAAAAGAGTAAACAGGGAGGAGAGGAGGCACTGTGGGTCACCTTGGAGACTGGAAAGGGCACCAGTCCACACTGGGGTTGTGTACGGACCCCCATGTCAGGGGGGAAGGAATGGACAAGGATATGATGGAAGGCATTCTTAGCATGGCAGAGAAAGGGGAGATGCTGTTGATGGGAGACCTGAATATGCCAGATGTTAACTGGAGCACATTTGCTGCAGCCACATCCAGGGCAGGGCCATTCTCGATGCCCTACAGTGTGGAGCCTCAGACAGCTAGTTTTGGAACCCACTCGTGAGGGAGCAATCTTAGACCTCGTACTCTCAAATGGGGGCAGTGAGAGGATCTCGGATCTAGAAGTGGGTTGCCATCTGGGGAACAAGTGACCATCAAACAGTGTGGTTCACATTAAACTCGACTACAGAGTCAAGCCATGCAAAAGTGAGGGTACTGGACCTCAGGAGGGCTGACTTTGGCAAGATAGAGTGCCTCAGAAAAGCACTAGCAAACAGGCTAGAAAGAGAGGTGGAGCAACAATGGGGAATAATCAAAACTGCCATCACAGAGGCAACAAGCCTTTGTGTGAAGCAAATAAATCAAAACAAAAGAAAAGCCACTATGGTTCTCAAAAGAGGTGGCTTGGAAAATCAGGGAGAAAAAGATAACATTCTGAAGTATAAGAAACACAGAAGGAGCATGACAGAGAGCTGTACCAGTTAAGGCAGAAGGAACCAGGGAGGGAAGTCAGAATAGCAAAGGCCCAAACTGAGGAAAAGATGGCCAACTCGGTTAAGAAGGGGATAAAACCTTTTATAGGTATATGGAGAGCGTAGCAAGACAAAGGGAGGAGAGTGAGGCTGAATAGAATGAATGGTGGGTGGGCAGAGGGGACAGTGAAAAGGCAGGGATACGAGCGAATATTTCTGCTCGGTATTCACAAAGAGGAGGAAGTTCCTAATCCAATTAACAGAAGCACTCTTGATGGGGGGTTGATCCCAACCCTTTCACAGAAGAAAGAGTTCTGCAAGAACTCCTAAAACTGAAGGTGGACAAAGCAATGGGGCCTGATGGAATTCACCCAAGAATTCTAAAAGATTTAAGGAGGGAACTAGTGAAACCACTGACTACTTTTTTTTTTTTATTTTTTTTTTTTAATAAATCATGGGAGGATGGTGTTGTGATTCCCCTTCACAAAAGTGGGACCAAGACAGAGGTAGGGAACTACAGACCTGTCAGTTTGACCTCTGTGGTAGGGAAAGTGATGGAGTTACTTCTGAAGGAAAGAATAGTTGAGTACCTAGAGGCCAGTGGGGCATAGGACCCAAGGCAGAATGGGTTCACAGAGGGAAGGTCATGTCAGACGAATCTAATAGGTTTCTTTGACTGGGTGACCAAAGTAGTAGACCAGGGAGGGGCTGTGGACATGGCCTACCTAGAGTTTAGCAAGACATTTGAGACAGTCCCGCACAAAATATTAATAAACAAATTAGCCAGCCTTGGAGTGGGTCCCAGGGTGGTAGCCTGGGTAAAACATTGGCTGGACAACAGGACACAGCAGGTAATAGTAAATGGAGTCCACAATGAAGAAAAGGGTTACTGATGGGGTACCGCTGGGTTCAGTACTGGGGCCAGTCCTTTTTAATGTCTAAGTGACATTGCAGAGGGACTGGAAGGGAAAGTATGTCTCTTTGCAGATGACACAAAGATCTGCAACAGGGTTGATACTCAAGGTTGGGTGGAAAGGGACTTGGCAAGGTTGGGGGAATGGGCAAATGTATGGCAGCTTAGATTCAACGCAAAGAAGTGCAAAGTAATGCACAGGGGAAGAGTACACAATGGGGATGAGATGCTGACAACAAAAATAGAAAGGGACCTGGGGTAGTCATGTCAGATGACCTAAAGGTAGGCCAGCAGTGTGAGAAGCCAGTAAGGAGGGCTTGGGGGGGTACTGGAATGCATAGGGAGAGGCATCACCAGTAGAAAACAGGAAGTTGTTGGTCCTTTGTACAGACAGTTGGTAAGACCACATTTGGAGTACTGTGTACAGATCTTACTTCGAGAAACTGCTCTTGCAGCAACTTACACCATTAGGACTGTAGCCGGCAGGCGCCAGGACCCCACGGAAATTTTCTAGCTAGCGGTATCCAGCAGGGACCGCCCCGGACATCAGCCCCGCCCCTGACGTCAGGCATCATACAAAAGGGGGCAGTCCCCCAGAATCTCCAGTTCTTTTCCTGCTGTCGACTCTCCAGCATCGGCCTCACAGATGCCTGTTTTCAGTGAACGACTACTTGAACTTCCAGCATTTAGTTACTAAATGTCTGCATCTCCTATTCCTTCCACAAAAGGGCACCCTTCCAAGTGTGCCTGTGGCCAGCGGATCCCCTTGAAGGATCTTCATTCGGCTTGTCTGCAGTGCCTAGGCCCGGAGCACAACACGAAGGCCTGCTCCTTCTGTCAGCAGTTCAACAGCCACACCAGGATCCGCCGTCAAAAGGCACACCAGGGGGTTCCTCTTAAAAGAAAAATTAAAGTATGGATAGAGACCCTACCTCCAGAGGTGAGTCTACCTCCAAGGCCCATAAACACCAGGAGAAGGCCAGGTCCAGATCCCCAAACCGGACCTCGGACTCGTGCACCAGCTCAGGCTCCACGTGCTCAGACCGCTCTTCCTCCAGGGCTCGCAGCCCCTCCTGTTAAAGTTAAGACTTCAGGCAGTTCTTCAGCTTCTCTTCATCCTCTCAAGACTTCCAGGACTTGGACACTTCTCCAGCACCCTCGGGCTTCAATGAAGTTTGCTGACCGTCATCATTCAAGTCCTCTTCTAAGTCTACTACCGCTTCCTCGGACAGGCCGGGGAACCTGATGCAAGGTCGGCCTCTAGGACCCTATCCCCTTCAGGAAGACTAAGGACCTGATGTCCCTTAGCGGGCTGCCAACCCTTCCATGTCCAAACGCCGCCGGACTTGGCGTCCGCTCAGCATCCGTCAGTCAAGTGTCTCCACGGAGCGACTACCATCCCTTCACCGGTGGATATCGGTCGCCGGGGTTCTTCAGAGGAGGATCTGATGTTGCCTGATGACCAGGCAGGTGACAGTGAGGACACTGGACTTCCACAGGAGCCTTCTCCCGAACTGGCAACGCCCTCGGACCAGACACCTGGTACCGGCGACAGACCAACCCCGACACCGGGACCATCGTCCAGTATGAATATTCAAGAAGTAAAAGACTCATTACCTTTTGGTGGGACACTAGTAAAAGGGACGTGGTCCCAGTAAAACCTCCTCCTCCTCTTTCTCTCCCCCGGGTCCAGCAGGAAAACCCCATGACCCCCAGAGAGCCTACGCCACCTCCTAGGGGCAGATCCAGTGACAGGAGAAGGCCCTCTTCAAGATCTCCCTCAGGGTCTCCCAGTCCCAAGCGACCCAGAGGAAGAAGGTCCACTCCGCGGGGGGACGACTCTAGACCGGACTCTTCGGACACCTCCAGGTCTCCTTCTCAGATAAGTATCCCATCACCAGCCCCACGAGACCTCCCCAGGTCACCTCTGGATGAGCCCTTTTCTGAGTTCATGAAACACATCCAGGAAAACATGGGATGGGAAACTGAAGACCTAGACCCCAAACGACGGCGCCTAGCTCGTTACCTTCTGCAGAAAGATCCTAAGCCTGTGGTGGTGCCACCCTTGGTGGACACCTTTGCGGACGTCACCAAGGCCGTGTGGAAACGCCCGCATTCCACTCCTATTCTGCAAGAAGGCTGACCACCTATACAGGGCCCTGTGGAGGACCCGTATCTGGCGCATCAACCCTGGCTGATTCACTGGTCATCCTGGCCTCTCATGACCGGTCTCAACGACAGCAGCATTTGAGCACACAGCCTCGGACCAGGAATCCAAGCAATTGGATTCACTGGGTAGGCACATGTTCGCGTCCTGCGACATGCTCCATCAGGTCACTGAAGTATCTGACACAATGGTTCAGTTTCAAAATGCCCTATGGGAACAGGGTCAAGACCTAGTCAAAGCATTTCTGGATGGTAAACAGAAGGAGCTTTTGAAACTCCTTCACACGGGTCAGACTTGGGAACCCAAGTCTTGAGAAGCCCTACGATTCAGCGGACTCTGCAGCCAGGGAGCAGCCTCAGGCGTCTGTCTCCAGAGACACTACCTTGGCTTTGCGTCTCCGGATTTACCCGGATGTCCAGAAAATATCCTGGATGTCCCTTATAATGGCGAGGTCCTGTTAGGTGAGGATTCGAGAAGGTGATCACCAACTTACAGAACGCTGGGAAGGCAGTGAGGACTGTACAGGCCCAAATCTGTTCCTTTAGTAGGAAGCAGAATTGTTTATGGCCGGCAACAGAGACAATAGCCATGTTCTGGCCAGTAGCAAGGGGCAACTTCAACCATAAGGCCCAGCCTAAGTCTTCCCCAGGCCAAGGTCAGATGTACCAAACTGACCCAGCCTGCGAGGCAGCGCCGCCACAGCATGACTCCTTCCGGCCCCTGCCCCTCCTCTGGATCAACGGGAAGAAAAGGTTGGGGGGTCACATCTCTCACCACCTTTCAGGGTGGCAGATAACCGCTGACTGGTGAGTCCTACAGTTGGTAGAGAGGAGACGCACTATAGAATTTCTCTACCACCCACCTTCAAGGCCTCCCCTGCTCTCCCGTTACTCGGGACAGTCGCCCTGCTCATTCAGCAAGAAGTACTAGCGCTTCTGGACAAGGAAGCCATAGAGCACGTTCCACGGAACCAAAGAGGTGCAGGATGATATTCCCACTTCTGTCTGGTTCCCAAAAGATGGGACCTCCATCCGATTCTGGACCTCAGTGACCTCAACGCTTCAGTGCTTTACATACGCTTCCGCATGGTGACTCCTCGGGGACTAATCCCCATATTCAAGCAGGGCACCTTCTTAGCATCACTGGACATGCAGGATGCTTACCTGCACATTCTGATAGCTCAAGTGCACAGAAAGTTCTTGCGCTTCGAGTTTCTGGGTCGCCATTATCAGTTCCGAGCCCTCCCTTTCAGGCTGTCCTCGGCACCTCGGGTATTCACGAAGTGCATGGCAGTTGTAGCGGCAGCTCTTGGGAGACAAGGCCACTACGTGTTCCTCTACCTGGACGACTGGCTCCTCATGCCCCCTCTCGGAGGCTCTGATGTCCGCGATCCACTGTAACTTCCTCTTCAGGTCCTTGGGCATCACCATCAGTAGGGAGAAGCTGCACCTGGTTCCGTCTCAGAAACTGCAGTTCATAGGCGCAGTCCTGGACACTGTCCAGGTGAAAGCTTTTTTTTTTTTTTGCCCCAAGACAGAGCGGAGCACATCAGATTCCTCATAAGGGATATCTTGGCGAAGACGGTCTCAGCAAGACTGGTCCTTTGTCTGCTCAGTCAAATGGCTACGGCCATTGCAACAGTCCCTTTAGCACGTCTCCGCATGCGGGTGACCCCATGGATGTTACGGGTGCAGTGGGATCAGAAGCAAGACAATCTGCAGCATCCAGTCAGGATCACGAACGCCGTCATCCGGGATTGGCAATGGTTGGCTTGACCCAGAGCACCTGTCGTTGGGGTCCCTTCGTTCGCCATCTCCGGTTGTGACACTCTCTATGGAGCCTCTGGTCCATTGGGGAGCGCACCTAAACAGTGTCAGGGCTCGTGGGTGACCCAAGAAGCTCATCTTCACAAACATTTTGGAGATGAGAGCGGTCCTCACGCCTTTGCAGGCTTTCCAATCGGAGATTCCACCAGTACTCTTATGCTACAAACGGACAATACCGTGGTGACGTAGTACCTCAACAAACAATGAGGCACTCATTCCTACTCTCTTTGCAAGGAGGCCATGAGGGTGTGGGATTGGGTACTTCAACCACGGCGCAACCCTTATTGCTGTACATGTTCCAGGAGTGGACAACGTTATCGCAGACAGTCTGAGCCGCTCTCGGGCCAGAGTCCACGAATGGGAACTACTCGGAGAGGTTGTAGAGGATCTGTTTCGCAGATAGGGGACACCAGAGTTGAACCTTTCATGTCCCCATCCAACGCCAAATTGCCCAATTTCTGCTTGCTAGATCCGGGCCTGGTGTTTTCTGGAGTCGCGTTGTCCCTCTCCTGGGCGGGCAGATTCCTCTACGCATTTCCTCCCTTCCCGTTGATCCAGAGGGTTCTTCTGAAACTCCGCAGAACAGGCGACACTGATCTTAATTGCGCCCTTTTGGGCCTGGCAAATTGGTTCCCTCTGCTGTACCAACTTTCTCAGGAACCGCTGGTGCCTCTGCCAATCAGCTCACTTACTGTCCCAGGAGGAAGGATCCTTGGTCCATCCAGACCTTTGTTCTCTGAACCTGCATGCCTGGCTCCTAGGGACGTTGCAGTCCTGTCTCTGGGTCTCGCAAGAGGTAGCAGATGTTCTAGCGCTGCTGCTAGAAAGCCGACCACTCACGCCCACGTCGCCATGAAATGGTCAGATTTTGCCTCTGGGCTCAAGCACTGAGGCGTTCTCCACTGGATTGTTCCGAGGGTTTGGTATTAGACTACCTCCTGTCCCTTTTCAGGCAGGCTTGGCCTACTCCTCGAAAAAGGTACACCTCTGTGCCATCTAGGCCTATCACATACCTATAGGTCTCCGGTCCATATCCCAGTTGGAAACTGCACGTGCCTTTTTGAGAGGCATTCTCCATCTTGGGCCTCTGATTAAGGACCCCATTCCTTCGTGGGACTTACCCTTCGTCCTGGAGCAGCTTACGCTGCCGCCTTTTGAACCAGCCGCGGATTGCAAGCTACGTCTTCTGGCATGGAAGACGTTATTTTTAGTTTGTATTACTTCCGCCAGAAAGATTTCTGAGCTACACGCACTTACGTGCAAAGAACCTTATTTGGTTTTTCACCAGGACAGGGTGTCCCTAAGGACAAATCCAAAATTTCTGCCTAAGGTGGTCTCAGCCCTTACCCTTAATCAGGATATCGACCTACCAGTGTACTTTCCTAAATATTCCAATAGAGGAGAGGCTTTGCTGCACACACTCGTTGTGCATAGGTGTCTAAGATACTACCTGACCAGAACCAGGCAACACCGTAAATCTGATCAGCTTTTTGTCTCCTTCGCCCATAGGATGCTGGGTGCTTCAGTCTCTTAACAATCTCTTTTGAGGTGGCTCATGCATTGCATCACGTTCTGTTACCAGAAACGTAACAAGCCCCTACCGGGCTCAGTAAGGGGACATTACACAAGGGGGGTGGCCACCTCCTTTGCTGCTTTGAAGAATGTGTCCATCTCAGCCATCTGCGCAGCAGCTACTTGGAGCACCGTGCATACCTTCATCAGGCATTATAGCCTGGACGTTGCTTCACGGCGAAGAGCTGGTTTTGGTCTAGCAGTCCTTCAGGGACTACTGTCCTAGGCCTTGGTTCAACCCACAATCTCTTCCTAGCCTCCTCCCATTTAAGAGGGATTTCCAGAATTGCTTGGAAATCAGTCCTAATGGTGTAACCTGCTGCAAGAGCTGTTTCTCTCTCTGTAAGATAGTACAGTTGGGTCAGAACTTACCGTAACAGTAGATCTTCGAGAACAGCTCTTGCAGCAGGTAGTTTCCCTCCCGCCATCTCCTCTGGAGGTAGAGTTGATCCTTTAGTCACTACCTAGGATTAGGTGTTTGTAACACCGCTCTGAATACCTACTTTGAGGGCGGATCCTCCGTCTCCACTTTTGATGTAATCTAGCAGCCAGGAGTCTCCGGGGATTCTGGGGGACCACCCCCTTTTCTATGATGCCTGACATCGGGGCAGTCCCTGCTGGATACTGCTAGCTAGAAAATTTCCGTGGGATCCTGGCGCCTGCCGGCTTCAGTCCTAATGGTGTAACCTGCTGCAAGAGCTGTTCTCGAAGATCTACTGTTACGGTAAGTTCTTACATAACTGTACTTTCTGGAGACCCCAACTCTGCAAATAGATGGGGGAGGCTGTCCAGAAGAGGGCAACCAAAATGGTGCAGGGTCTACGCCAGAAGACTCATGAAGAAAGACTAAAGGAGCTTAAGATGTATAGCTTTGAGGAAAGGATGGAGAGGGGGGACATGATAGAAACTTTAAAATACCTCAAGGGAATCAGCAAAGTCCAAGAGGGTAGCATCTTTCAGAAAAAGATGTGCAAGAGCAAGGGGACACAATTTGAAGATAATGGGGGAACAGCTCCGAGGTAATGTGAGGAAGTATTTCTTCAGAGAGGGTTGTCGATGCATGGAACAACCTTCCTGAGGAGGTCATAGAGTTAAAAAAACAAAAAAAAAAAACAAAAAACGGGAATTCAAGAATGCATGGGAAAGAGGCAATTCTAGTGGGGCGTAGGAGGAAGTAGGCTGTTGGTTAACTAGGATCTGTAGCTTATCCATTAGGTAGGGAAATGGGCAGACTAGGTGGGTCAAGCGGTCCTTATCTGCCATCAAATTCTGTTTGTTTCTAACACATGATTAAAACAGCAGGCATAATTGATGGTATCAGAGCTTACACAAAAGGGTGGAGACATATTTCAGAGAAACACTGAAATCTAGAATATACTGTCTTTACTTCTCCTGATGTACATTTACAACTAGTTTAAAATACTTCTCATGGAATTTTTAGGCCATTTATTGCTACAGATGTTGATAAATTGAGACCCAACAGAAATCCCTCCCCTTGGGACATGGTGGCTAAATACAGCAATTTTAAATGATCTAGTGATACAGGATGGTTTACTATCTGTCCTTATAGCTAGGGAGTCTGTATGTTTATATGATTCGATATTTGATTGGTGGCTGGATACAAAGAAAGAAATAACTGCATTCTTTACTTTCCGTGGTAAACGTAAAAGATTGCAACTATTTTAAATACTTAACATTACATTCTAAATTTCAGCGATTGCTATCCTTGGCTAATTCAGGTCAGGTTGGCCTTACCTCTGAAATTCAAGTTATAAAAGAGCAGATGAAAATACACCAGTATGGTAGAGCAGTGTCTGTTAAAGCAGAACTGAAGTATAGGACTCAAGTACCCTCTGCAAGAGAAATGATAAATCACAAATATGTAGTTTACACGCAGACTCGGGGGGTAATACTGACACAGCCTTATGATCTTTCCTTTATTTAGATGATTCATGCAATCCATATTTTGATGTCCCAATAAACTAGTGAGACACCAAAAGATGGGATACTGGCCAGCTCCCTAAACTACTGAACTCTGATTCTGGATTTGTTGGAACAACCTATAACAGCAATGGAAGTAGCCTCAGCTACCAAACCCTTACATCCGGTGCATCCCCAGGATGGAATGGACTCCCACATGATCTTTATAAAACTGTGGTAGATGATTTTGCCCTTGGTTGTAGTAGACATTTATAATGAGTTGCTAAAATATACAGACATACCACCAGCTTTCACAAAGGGCCTTTGTGTATTTAATAATAATAAAAAAAAAAAATTGGGGAATAAAACTTCTAGGGAATTGGAGACCTGTTTATCTCCTGAATTTTGATTATAAATTATTAATGATAATTTTGAACTCAGATTATTGACATTGGCTCCTTTACTTATCCATTCTGCTCAGTCATGCTCCATTCCCAAAGGAACATAAGGGATAACTTAGGAATAATTAGATGTAAATGCTTACAATCAAGGTAAACGGGAACAAGGGGGTATGTACTAACCTTGCATCAAACTAGAGCCATTGACGCTGTGAATCATTTTTATTTTCTATTTTGAAGGAATTCGCAGATGACACCAAACTTGGAGGGAAGGTTAACACTCCTGCAAACTGTCGTAACTTGGCACTGGATCTTGCACAGATTGAACAATGGGCTAGTATAAATAAAATGCACTTTAACATGACTAAGTGTGCGGCACTCCATTTTGGGAAAAACAATCCCAGACAAACGTATTACTTGAACAATAGCATTACTAGGACATCTTCTGTAGAAAAGGATCTGGGTATTATGGTTAACGATAAACTATCTTCTTCTTCACATTGTTCAAAAATCGAAAATCAAATAAATGCATTACTGCGAAGAATAAATAAAACATTAATTTCCAAATCAGAAGAATGTCTCTACTCTGTATAGGTCACACATTAGGCCCTATCTTGATTATGGTTCTCCATTTTGGAATCCTTACTTAGACAGATATAAACAAAATTGAAAAAATTCAACATAGAGTTACCAAACTAGTACCCCATCTAACTCACTTGGAATACAATACTAGATTGAAAAAAAAAACTGGATTACACACTCTCGAGCGCAGACGAGCTAGAGGCGATGTTTTACAGCTGTTTAAAATACTTAACACCTGAACAAATGGAACAATGCGGTATTGTTTATTCTGTAAGAAAAATTGTACCAAGACTTCATAATAGACAACTGGAAGTGAAAAAGTTAACAGAAAGCTGGCTAAACTTTTTTCTATCAGATCACCCAGACTATGGAACAAATTACCCCAAGATATAGATTGATTCAACAAATACTACAATATTCAAGCATAAACTGGATGAATGAATGGGACTTAGGTAAATGATCCCTCAATATGGAGGACAGTCTCGATAGGCTATTGGCCTTCTTTTGTCCTAAAACCAAGTAAACCAAGAATATTGGATTCCCCCTGTATTTTTACAATAATTAGCTAATTTATACAAATTGAAAAATGTCCCATATAACAAAGGAATTTTAGGTAAGGAGGTTCAAGTGAAGATTGGGGTAAGACGGGGATGCTCATTGGGCCCCCTACTTTATGTATTTGGGCTGGACCCTGTGATTAGGAGAAGAGATGGAAACTGACATACATGGCCTTCCTTGGCCCCAGGAGTTATCAGTGCTAAAAATCCTGGCATATGGAGATATCTAGCTTTTTAGCCGATAAAATGAGTGGTTCTGTATTAAATGTATTTTCAGAATTTTCAAAAGTTGCAGGTACTACTTTATACTTAAAGATGTGCAGGATCGGTGCTTAATGATAGTGAGACAGTTGAGACTACAATAAGTGGCATTGCTATAGTTCCAGGCCCAATTAAAATCTTAGGGCTAAAATTTGTAAATGGGGATGTAGCATTTTTAAATTGGACTGAGAAAATAGCTCAGTGCATTAGGAAAGTGCAACTAGGAAATTTGGTCCACTTTCAAAACATAAGAATTTGGATTTTAAAACCATTATACCAATCTTACTATATGTCAGTTGCATATTTCCTTTACCAGTATTCTTAGGCAGTATACAGTTTATTTTCCGAATGTTTTGGGGAGGCAGCTTTAACCAATAAAACAAGATTTATATTTACCTATGAATAAAGGGGAGTGGATATACTATATCCCTTATTTTTTTCATTACATTATTTTGGTCTCATACTCTGCCACTGCTTCAACAAGAAATGCAGCAAAATGTTTGAAATTGCTATTTCCAGATTTTTTAAAGCCTTCAATCCTTAAACTACGACAGTGGAACAGCAACAATACTAACTTTCCATAGAAAACAATTCTATGCTTCCATTCTGGAGAAAATTTGCTTACAAGAACCTGGCTTTAAAAACTGTCCGTATACAGGGTACCTGCAGTTATTGAACCTAAGTTCCACTACGTATGTGTGATATTGTGTGGTTAGGATCTTATAGTTAAATGATAAGCGTGGTAGCCATAAACATAAGGCCCTAGCAGAGAGGACATGCCCATTTCCAGAGTGCATAGCAAACATTGAAACTATGGAACACTTACCTAGATTGTGTATTTAGTAAAGGTTTTGGCAATTTGCAGCAATCCACTTGAAGCTTGCATGGCTGTAAGAATTTCACATGAGTGCGTGAAAGATTCCCAGAAACATGCAGAGTATAATTACAGCACCTTGAGGCGCTGATGGCTTGTAAGTTTCACCTCTGGCAGGCCCATTGTAAACTAGTGCTACAACAAAGTAGAATGTCTTGTATTTCCATAGTCAATTTGATAGAGGCAACTTTAAGAGAAGTATACCAGAAGGATGCTAGTAGAGTAGAGAAAGTCTTAAAACAGCTATGGGTAAACTTTAACTGGAGATTTAGTTGGGGTGTGCCTTTGGTGCATTAAAACTATAACGTTCATGCCATTTTACCTAGCCCTACCCTGTAGACACCGACAAGTACCGTGGTGTGCTTTGGGGTCCTTGGGCATTATACTTTCCCATTCCATAAGTAAAACGCTGAGGTGGGTGCAGTATAGGAGAATGGGGTGAACTCTATGCCTGTCGGTGGCTGCAGGATGGGGTGGAATGGCGGAGCATTACAGCTGATGATCCCAAGTCACACCCTGACGGTCTCTACAGGGTTGGGTGTATCAGATTGATGGAACATTATTCTATCTATCAATCTGCAATCACCCATAAGAAGGCAGAATTCCTGTCCAGGGAGATTGTAGTTGCACAGAATCGACCGGCTCAGCTGTTTTCGGACTGTAGACAGACTGTGCAACCCAGCCTGTCTGCAAGTCCGAAAAGCCTTTTCGAAAGTAGAGTGCGAGGAGCTCGCTCGGTTCTTTGCAACTAAGGTGGCTGACATCAGGGTGAGCCTGCGTCCGGCAGTCTCTAAGGGTGATGTTGTGGAACAGTGCGAGCTCACGATACCTCAGTTCTCTTGGAGTTCCTTTTGCCGACTGGAAGTTGTGGATATTATGAGGATCATCCATAGTTTGCGGCCTACAAGCTGTAGTTTAGACCCTGTATCAACTCCCCTAATTTTGGGTTGTCTTGAGACCATTGGTCCAGTTATGGTGCAAATAGTCTGGTGCTCCTTAGAGTCTGGTGAGTTTCCTAACTCCCTGAAAGAGGCGGTGGTGACACCCTCAAAAAAAAAGGCTACTCTGGACCCAGACTGTTTTTCAAACTACAGACTATTCTAACCTTCCCTTTATTGGGAAGGTTATTGAGAAGGTAGTGGCAGCCCAATTGGAAGACCATTTAACCATCCATAATGTCTAGAAATCCTTCCAATCCGGTTTTTGTAAAAGACACGGCACCGAGACTGCGCTGGTTCAGGTGCTTAATGATGATCTGAGGGCGAGAGATCAGAAGAAACGTTCCATTCTAGTTCTTTTTGATCTCTCGTCAGCTTTTGACACTGTGGATCACTTGGTGCTGTTAGCACACCTGAGGTCAATTTGTGGAATGTCTGGAACTGTTTTAAAATGGTTCACTTCATTCCTCACTGGGAGCTCACAAAGAGTTGTCGGGGGTTCATTCCTCCGGCTCAGCTCTTTTGTGTGGGGTGCCTCAGGGTTCAGTGCTGTCACCCATGTTATTCGCAGTGTACATGCTGCCCCTCGGAGACATAAGACTGTATGGGCTCAGGTTTCACTGCTACGCAGATGATACCCAGCTATACTTTTCTTTTGTACCTGTCCAGGATGGAGCACTGTCGGTGTTTAATAACTGTCTGGAAGAAATCCAAGGGTGGATGGATTCTAGTTGGTTAAAGTTGAACTCTGGGAAGACAGAGGTGTTGGTGGTGGACTCGGGTAGTCAGATAGCGAGGTCGCATGATGGCACGCCCTCTGGAATTTTTCTTGGGGGCGTGTCACTTTCGACCTCTGAACAGGTGCGCAACCTTGGGATTGTCCTAAATGATAGGCTGACCCTTAAATCTCAGGTGTCTGCCGTTGTCCGGACTTCCTTTTATCATCTTAGGAATATTGCCAGGGTGCATCACCTAGTTCCGTCTGACTCCCTACCAGCGTTGGTCCACGCTTTTGTGTCCTCGTGCTTGGACTACTGCAGCGCCCTTTACTTTGGGGTTTCTGGGGTTGAAATCCGTCGTCTTCAGCTGGTGCAGAACGCTGCAGCCCGGGTTTTGATTGGGACAAGGAGATCCTGTCACATTACCCTGGTGCTTTGTGAACTGCACTGGCTGCCTATATGGTGGCGGATCACCTTTAAAGTCATTTTATTGACTTTTAAAGCCCTTCACGATCAGGGTCCGACCTGTCTGAAAGAACTTCTGGTGCCTTACTGCCCCGGCCGATCGCTCCGCTCGGCTGACGAGGGGTTGTTGGAGATTTCAAGAGTGAATTTAAAATCTTCTGGTAGTAGAGCATTTTCATATGCTGCACCCACTCTTTGGAATTCTCTACCATGCCGGTTAAGGTGATGCACCTCCGTGGAGGTATTTAAGAAAGATTTAAAAACCTATATGGGATCTGGCCTATCTGGATGATTAATGGTAACTAGCTGCAAATATTTGTTGATCGTATGGATGATCGCATGGTTTGTCTTAACTGAGTGATTTTATGTTTAACATTGATACTGTATATTGTGATTTGATGTAAAGTGCCTTGATATTTCTGAAAGGGCTTTAAAAACAAGGTATTATTATTAGTTGGAAACCCTAAAAGCCGTGTTGGCGTTTCACTCAAATTATCAACATGGGCTTTTGTGACCCCACCTAATGAAGAGTGGCAGTATCAGTTTGTTAGCCGAAGGTGATTTTGCACAGTGACTGTACCATTTGACGTCACAGATGCGTAAACACATTTTGGGCAGGATGTCAGAATGACAATTGTGTTCATGAGGAGGTGTGTGTGTTCAAAAAAAAAAAAGGCAACGTTGAAAGCCTGAGGAAAATCGAAAAATTTAAGTCATGAGCATGCATAGAAACAGCTCAGCACATCTGTAACCCAATTGTTTTTGTTTTTTGTAAACCACATATTCAACATAGGCATTTTGAGACCTCCCCTCATGAACAGTGGCAGTGTGATTTTCTTAATTTGTCCCAAAACTTGATATCCCACAGTGACCACGCCATTGTACGCCACAGGTGCAGAAATGCATTTCGGGCAGGATGTGAAAAATTACAGCTGTACTGTTCATAAGGAGGTGTGGGGAAAAATGCCAGTGTTGAAAATTTTGCATGAAAATATTGCAGATTTGCGAAGTTACAAGGGTGCGTGGAAACTGCACAACACATGCTTGTGATAATCATTTTATGGGCTTTCATCACCAAATTTTCAACATAGGCATTTTAGGGCCTCTGCTCTTAAACAGCGTCACTCTCATTTTGTCAAACTGTCCCGCAAACTGATTTCGCGGGACATTTGCACTATTCTGCAGCGGACGTAAGAAAACTCATTTCGGCTAGGATATGTAAAATGACAGCTGTACTCCTTCATAAGGAGGTGTGTGAAAATGGCAGTGTTGAAAATCTGGAGTGAAAATATTACAAATTCACGGTTACAAGTGTGCATGGAAACTGCGCAACGCACGCTTGTAAAACAGCCATTTTTTTCACCAGATTTGCAACATAGGCTTTTTGAGAGCCCCCTCATGAACAGTGGCACTGTCATTTCGTTAATCTGTCCCGAAAGGTGATTCCGCGCAGTGACCGCAAAATCACCTTTTGGAACCAAATAACGCCATGACAGTGACTGAATTCATGAGGAGGGGTCCCAATAACCCCATGTTGAAAAGTTGGTGCCAAAAGTCCCACAGATGGCTAAGATATGCACCAAAGTTGAAGAAACCCTATTTATGCCATTATATAGCTTACTGGCATTTCTTCAGTTCTTGGCCGGCTTTAAAGAGTGCAGATGTGTTCCCGGTCCACTGAAGATCGTCTCGCCGGGCTCCGGAGGGAAGTATGGGGTGGGGGTGTGAGGAGGTGGAGTACACAGAGGGTGGAGTGCGGGTTGAGGGAGGAGCAGGACAGACTGTGAGGGACCGTTTCTGATTTACAGTTTTAAAAAAACATTGCGTGCCACCTAAGTGTTTTGTAGGGGGAGTTGCTGTAGCAGGCGAGGGATTGGGCACCCCGTCTGCACATACCAGAGCAAGGGGGCGAGCACTGAAGTTGGGCACCCCCCTCAGCACTAACAAATGAGGAGGGGGACATTATGCCGACGGAGGGGTTCCGTCAGGCAAAGAAAGACTGGGGTGTGCATGATGCCGAGAGGGATTGGGCACCCCTCAACACATGTGAAATGGGAGGAAGGGGCATTATGCCGGCGGGGAGTGGGCTTCCCCGTTGGCAAATGAAGTGGGTCTGGGCATGCCGACGGGGATTGGGCACCCCTGAAGTTGGCGCTCTGCACGGCGGTAGTCTGTGCTGCCATGTTTGTTGAACTGCTTCACCAGGGAAGGCACACTGCTGCATGACGAACTTGGCTCTCATTGCAGCTGACCTTTTCTTAGATCTGGTGGCTAGTTTACGTGTTGCTGGTGTCGGTGCCTATCAGCTGCCTTATTGGGGAATGGTGGCCTACCTACGATGTGCCGTGCATTTGCCGACAGTGACCGCACCTCAGATCTGCTGCTACTACTGCAATATGTTGGCTGGTGCTAAGCATGAGCCAACATAAAAAAAGGACGGTAGGAAGGTTTGCCTTGGGGCGGGGTGGGTGCAAGGATTTGTGTTCTACTGTATTTTTGTTGTGTGTGTGTGTGTGTGTGTGTGTGTGTGTATATATAATACATGTAGTGTAAATACTGTGTAAGCAGATTTATTGTGGATTATCCCTTCCTTCCCTTGTTCCTGTTTTTTCTTCCCCATAATTTATTTTTCTTTTGTTTAAACCACATTTTGTTTTAAATAAAAACAATTCCCCTACTCCTTTTGAGAAGTGCCATGGGATCTTTAACGTCTACCTGCACAACCACCAGAACTGGTAGATGGGACCTCTGTTTAATGTCTCATCCGAAAGATGGAACTTCAGGAGTGCAGCATCCCCCTCATGATGCACTACAGTATCTGTATTGGGATTTAACCCCAGCCTCTGAGGCAAGTGTACAACCTGCTGAGCCACTGACACTGATATTGTTGGTACAGGCCATGAGTGGCAGATGTGGGATGGGAATCGCACTTGTGCATACCGAATATTGGTCTATCAAGATGAGAGACTCTTATCTCCCCGGTATATATTTGTGCAAGGGTTTGACTGGAAATATAATTTGTATACTGTTCGTTTCTGTATCGTATACTGCATTGACACATTGACAGATGTGTACTCTGGTAGCTATGGCAGAATGTTTCATGTTCCTGGGGTCTGTACTGAGGCCACAGCTTTTGTGCTTTAGAACTACCCCAGTGGGGAAGCACATTACCCCATATATATTAACTACCTTTCCCATTGACACAGTTGGAACTAACAGAAAAGGAAATATCAAAAGTAATGATGGAATTTCTCCCCTTTACAGCAAGTCTGATAGAATTTCTTTTTGTCGTTTTTCCAGCGCGGTCTTGAGTGTTAGTTTTAGTGGTATCTCACTAAACATGCATATTCGCATGCGAGTGTGCACAAACCACTCTCAGAAGGACTTCTACCAGGGAAGCAGAATGACTGCCAGACAAACGGATTCTTAGGATGTGCTCATCTTTCCTGTTAAAATCTGAAGTGAGACCAAAAATGTAGGGAACAATTCAGGCACCATACCAGAAAGAAACTGTACATGCACAATCTGCTAGTGCAGAATTGAGATTAGGAGACAAACTGCTATAACAGAATTGGGAAAGTCTAAACTGTCCTTCAAAGGGCACAATCAGGAACACAAAACCGTGACCACAGAAAAAGATCAACTGTCCATCCAGGATTCTATCCTTTCTCCCCTCCACCTGCATCTATTACGTCTTTAGAGTAAAATGTTTCTGTTGCATGGCAATAAACTTCTGTTTTTCTTTACTAAATGCATAGCTAATGCAAAAAATGACCATCTTTTAAGCTTAACTATCAGCACCAGGGTGTGCATTAAAGCGTCATTTTTTTGCTTTCCTGGGGCATGAGGACACATTCAAAGGCTATTGCATTTTTACAGAAATTGCTAGTTTTTGTTTTACAGCAGTAACACGCTTTCAGTAAAATAAAATTAATTGGATTTTTAATGTTTGTTACAGAAAGCAGTGACACAGGTTCAGGAAAGAAAGAGAAGGATAAGAAAAATAAGAAGGGCAAAGACAAAGAAAATGGATCCGTCTCGGAAACACCAAGCCGTGATGAGATTGATGCTCCAGATGCTGTGGTGAGTTATTGAGTTTATGATTGCCATTGAATAGTATACCTGCATAAATTCCTACATTTCTAAGATGGCTGCTGCAAATAACCTTTGTTTAGACCAGATCACATGATGTGCCTATAAGTACCGACACACGGGGCAGCAGTTTTCTAAGCCAAAGTTAATCCAGGTTATTTTATAAGTGCAGTGTCTCACTCAGTGCTGTGCTAGTTGGGAGATGGGAACTGCTGCAGTGTGTATTGAGTCACACTCTGCCTGTAGTTTTGTGTCACAACATGCACCCGAGTCGAGTGCCTATATCTCCAAATGAACGCACATCCTGTCATGTTGTTCCCCACATGTATCCATCTTTTTTAAATGGCAGTGATAAATAGGGCCATCTAGTTGCAGAATCACATACCCATAATCACAATATTTACAAGGGTACACTTTAATTTTTGAGTATTTTAAGCACAGTAAAACACTTCAAGAATGTAATTGTGACCATCAGTCATACTACTTGTGCGTGTTCCTAACACAGCTGAGGCCTAGCTCTATAGGCTCACAATTACATTGCTGTGTCTTAGGCTAATGTGCTACACTGTCAAGCTTGCATGAGCCTCTGGAGCAAGTTGGAGCCTCGCCATGAGAAACACTACTTCTAAAAATAAAAAAAAACAGTTACCCTCCAAGGAAGCGAGGGTGATTAGTGGGGTGCCGCAAGGATCAGTACTGGCATCCGTTCTCTCAATATTTTAAGCAACATTGCAGAGGGACTAGAAGGGGAGGTATATATGTGTGCCGATGACACACAAATCTGCAGTAGAGCGGACACTCTGGTGGGTGGGGTGTGTGTGTGTGTGTGTAAACAGAGATCTAGATGTAAGGTTAAGGAGTGGTTTAGAAAGTGGTAACCAAGTTTCAATGCAAAATCATGCCCTTGGGGCGTAGAAGCCCAGGGTCAGAGTACAAAATGGGGGGAGTGGTACTGTTAACCACTAAACGAAAGACTCTGGTGTTGTCAGTATCTGATGACCTAAAGGTGGCAACAGTGTCACAAGGCAGTGGGATGCTGTGGTGCATAGGGAGGGGTATCCCCAGGAGAAAGAGGAATGTAGAGATACCTTTGTATCGAACTATGGTGAGACCCCACCTAGAGGACTGTGTCCAGTTCTGGAGTCCTCCTTTCCGAAAGGACATAGTTGAGGCAGTCCAGAGGAGGCAACTATAGTGGTGCGGGATGTGCATCAAAAGCCCTAAGAGAGACTGAAGGACCTCCATATGTGTACGGACTGGAAGAAAGGCGGGAGAGGGGAGAGATATGATGGAGACTTTCAGATACCTCACGGGTATAAATAAGGTTCAAGAGGGGAGCCTTTTCAAAGAAAGGGTGCACAAGAACAAAGGGTCATGCAGTGAAGCGGAGGGTAGAATCTGGGGAAATGTAAGGAAAGCTTCACTGAAAGGTGGATGCCTGGAACAGCCTCCCTGAGGAGGTGGTGAGCAAAAACTATAGGGATTTAAGAAAGCATGGGTAAGTATAAGGGAACCTTGGCAGCAAGGAGAGGGGGGGGGTTAAAGCTGGAGATCAAGTAAGGTCTGGTATGACAGTAGGTAGGGGACATGGGCAGACTAGGTGGGCCAGGCGGTCCTTATCTGCCGTCATTCTGTGTTTCTGTATTAAATAGGTGGTATAGGCCGCCTACTCCTGAATAAAGCCTAAAGAAAGCGGGGCCTATATTGGCAGAGTAATTGTTCCAGTAAATGCTAACAGCACCAACATTGATTTTTTTTTTTTATTTGGGATGGTTCCATTTTGATATGAAGCACATCTCCTAAAAGTGAAAATGCATCTAGGAGCCCCATTTTTTGGAGGCTAGATTTCATGATTTGGCACATTTTGTGACTGTCTGATGTCCGATTCAGTATTCACAGTGCAAAATGTGGAAATTGGGGTTTGGAGCGCAGTTCTTTTATTGCTCGGGACAGACTCTTCAGTCTGCACAGGGCCTGCCTGTCTGCATCTGTAGCTGCACAGAGCACAGAGCCTGGAGAGGGTTTCAGTTCTGCAGACAGACTCCTCACTTGGCACAGGGCAGCGTCTGCATCTGTAAGCCACACTGAAGCACAGGCCCCAAAAGGACGTTCATGAAAGGAGGATACGATGCCATTGTCTCAAAGAAAGGAAATTCATTGCAAAAAAAAAACTGAATAAATCAGCTAGGGTTCAACTTAAAGCATCAAAAGTGTTGGGTTTTCCAGCTCTAACCACCCCCCACCCCACCATACTGGCAACCACAGACATCCATCATCAGGTAAGACACACAGCATAAATGCAGTAATACTTGCGCGTTACCTTCACACACTGCAACACCTACAGCTTCACTACTGTTTGCATATAGAGATCCATGGTACTCTGTGTAGAAGCACAGGCCCCTGCAGCCACAAACAAATCCAGAGTACCCAAATAAGAGGTCTTTTGTCTGCAGAAGTGCATGCCCGTATGGGGCCAGCTCCTCTGTAGCCATAGGTGCGTATTCACACTAAGACATACACACAGTTCTGTCTGCATACACACTGACCTGGCTGCTGAAGTGCAGGCGGCATGAAAACCATGATACTAAAATTACAACAGTACATCTGTCTGCAGAAGCACAGACCCGTTTGGGGGGGGGGGGCCTTGTCTCCCCAGCCACAGGTGTAAGACCTACTCTCACTTGCAGAGGCACGGTGGGGACTACAGTTACATAGCTGCATATAGAAAACCATGCACTAGTGGATCCAGCCATATGGCGAGATATCACATGTTACCCCTTTAGGTCAGCAAAGTAGCAGTTTTAACCTAATCTAAGCTTTAAAAGTAACATTTTACTTTTGGAGGAGAGTGACACCCCAAAAAACTGCTACCTCCTTGTAAAATTTCTAGACCTGTCAGTTGAAACTACGATACCCACATTGCAACATGCGCTTTGCAGTCAGAGGTACATATACTGCGGCTATGCGACATACATGTGTGCCGCTTACAGCTGTGGCTGCAGAAAGAAATCCACAGAAGGTAGCATATCAGTGCTGCGCATTTGTCACCATGGCTGTCTGGTTGCTTCTGTGGGCTTGTCCTTTTAGTGCAGTGCAATTTCCTACCTTTGTGGCATTAACTTGAACCATAACTGGGGCATTAATGTAGTTTCTTGCAATTCGTTTCCTTTTTTTTTTTTTTTTGAGATAGTGAAATTGTATCCTCATTCATGCAGGGCCTGAGTTAACCGGATGCAGGCGATATGGCCCTCTGGGCATGCGCCAGGAAGAGTCCTATGCATGCTGAAGTGTCCATCTGCCTGCTGGCTGCTGTTTGTTGGGCTGTGGAGGGTGCTGCAGAACCAGAGAGCCCTCTGACTCCTGTGCTTCCATGTAGCTACATATGCAGACATACAGCACCATGACTCCTGGCTGCAAAAGTACACAGCCTTCTAGGTGTTTCCAGTCAGCCATGGGTGCAGAGCCCTCTGGACCCTATGCAAAATGGACTTAATCTTCACTATATAGCTATTTGAGGATATCTCTTGCAGCATGTCACACCTCAGTAACTATAGCTGCCAGGCACCAGGACCACCGCGGATTTTGCTTAGCACTCTTAACTGGGGCCGCCCATGGTGATGTCAGCATGTTGACATTCCTGTTATAGCGGTGGGCGGTCCCACACCCCCGCCATTGACCATTGCACTCTGACTCTGAGGACCGCTACTCAGTCGACCACAATTTTTTTTCCCCTCGAATTTTCTGAAGTTTGTTTTACTCACCCTAGGTTTATCACTTATTTCCTAAAGTGATTCCTCTTTATACCTGGTTCCAACCACCTCTTCCAGTCACTGTTGCTGCTGACAGAAGATCTAGAAACATAGAATTTGACAACAGATAAGGACGCTTGGCCCACCTAGTCTGCCCATTTTCCTACCTAACAGATAAGCTGCAGATACTAGTTGATCAACAGCTTACTTCCTCCTAACCCCACTAGGACTGCCTTATGTCTGTCCCATGCATTCTTGAATTCCCACTGTTCTTGACTCCACGACCTCCTCAGGAGGCTGTTCCATGCATCCACAACCCTCTCGAAAAATACTCACATCACCTCTGAGCCGTCTCCCCATCTTCAAATTGTGCCCGCTTGTTCTTGCATCTCTTTTTCTGAAAGATGCTACCCTCTTGGACTTTGTTGATTCCTTGAGGTACTTGAACGTTTCTGTCATGTCCCTCTCTCCTTCTTTCCTCAAGGGTATACATATTAAGCTCCTTTAGTCTTTCTTACATGTCTTCTGGTGCAGACCCTGCACCATTTTGGTTGCCCTCCTCTGGACAGCCTCCATTCTGTCTATGTCTTTGCGGAGATGGGGTCTCCAGAACTGCACACAGTACTCCAGATGGGGTCTCAACTGTCTGTACAGAGGGATAACAACTTCCTGTTCTCTACTATTGATGCCTCTTCCTATGCATCCCAGTATCCCCCCCAGCCTTACTTACTGCCTTCTCACATTGTTTGCCCACTTTTAGGTCATCTGATATAATTACCCCCAGGTCCCTTTCCATTTTTACTGTTGTCAGTATCTCACCCCCCATTGTGTACTCTTCCCCTGGGTTCTTGTTTCCCATGTGCATTACCTTGCATTTCTTGCATTGAATCTGAGCTGCCATACATTTGACCATTCCTCCAACCTTGCCAAGTCCCTTGTCATCCTTTCCACTCCATCTTGTGTATCAACCCTGTTGCAGATCTTTGTTGTCTGCAAAGACATACTTTTCCTTCCAGTTCCTCTGCAATGTCACTTATAAAAACATTAAAGGACTGGTCCCAGTACTGAACCCTGTGGTACCCGCTAGTAACACTCCTTTCTTCACTGTGCACTCCATTTACTACTACCCTTTGCGTCCCTGTTGTCCAGCCAATTTTTTATCCAGGCTACCACACCTTGAGGGCCCACTCAATGCTGGCTAACTTGTGTATTAATCTTTATGTGGGACTGTATCAAATGCCTTGCTAAAATCTAAGTGAGCCATGTCACAGCCTCCTGGTCTACTACTTTGGTCACTCAGTCAAAGAAATCTATTAGATTCGCCTGATGACCTGACCTTCCCATTGTGAATCCATGCTGCCTTGGGTCCTGTGCCCACTGGCTTCTAGGTACTCAGCAATTCTTTCCTTCAGCAGTGATTCCATCATTTTCCCTACCACTGAGGTCAAACTAACTGGTCTGTAGTTTCCTGCCTCTGTCCTGCTCCCACTTTTGTGAAGAGGAATCACATCTGCCCTCCTCCAGTCCTCAGGTACCACCTCCCATGATTTGTTAGAGAATAGTCAGCGGTGTCACTAGTTCTACCCTTAGTTCTTTTAGAATTCTTGGGTGAATCCCATCAGGCCCCGTTGCTTTGTCCACCTTCAATTTTATTAGTTCTTTTAGAAACCTTTCTTCTGTAAATGGACTGGTATCGACCCCCATCTTCAGAGTGTTTCTCTTGTTTGGTTTAGGTACCTCCCCCTCCTTTGTGAATACTGAGCAGAAATATTTGTTCAGTATCCCTGCTTTTTCACTGTCTCCCTCTATCCACATTCCCTCCCCTTTATTAAGCCTCCTTATCCCTCCTTTGGTCTTTCTTCATTCCCTAATGTATCTCTAAAAGGTCTTATCCCCTTCTTAACAGAATTGGCTATCCTTTCCTCCGTTTGGGCCTTTGCTATTCTGACTGCCTTCCCGGTCTCCTTCTGCTTTAACTGATAAAGTTCTCTGTCCTGCTCCTTCTGTTTCCTTATTTCCTGAATGCTATCCTTTTCTTCTTAACCTTCCCTGCCACCTCTTTTGAGAACCATAGCGGTTTTTTCCTTCGTTGTGTTTTATTGATTTGCTTTACACAAAGGCTTGTTGCCTCTGTGATGGCTGTTTTGATTACTCCCCATCGTTCCTCCACCTTGCCTGTTTGCTAGTGCTTTTCTAAGGCACTCTCATTTTCCCCAAAATCAGCCCTCCTAAAGTCCAGTACTCTTGCTTTTGTATGGCTTGATTGTATGGCTGTGTTTATCGTGAACCACACTGTTTGGTGGTCGCTTGTTCCCAGATGGCTACCCACCTCTAAATCTGAGATTCTTTCTCCATCCCCATTTGAGAGTACTAGGTCTAAGATTGCTCCCTCCCGAGTGGGTTCCAGTACTAGCTGTCTGAGGCATGCCCCTGCTCTTGGATGTGCCTGCAGCAAAGGTGCTCCAGTTAACATCTGACATATTCAGGTCCCCCATCAACAATATCTCCCCTTTTTCTGCCATTCTAAGGAAGCCTTCTATCATTTCCTTGTCCATTCCCTCCCCCTGAGATGGGGGTCTGTATACAACCCCCGTGCGGATTGTGGTGCCATTTCCTGTCTCCAGGGTGACCCAGAGTGCCTCATCTGCTCCCTGTTTACTCTTTAGTTCTGTTGCTTTGATCCCTTCCTTTACATAGAGAGCCACTCCTCCTCCTCTTTTACCCTCCCTGTCCCTCCTGTAGATTGTGTATCCTGGTATGTTGACATCCCAGTCATGGTTCTCTGTGTACCATGTTTCTGTGACTGCCACAATATCCAGGCAACCCTCTTCCATCAAGGCCACTAGTTCAGGGAGCTTGTTATACAGACTACGGGCATTGGTACTCATCACCCTCCACTTTTTGATAGCCTTACCCCTTTTAGCCCCATTCCTGTCCTTACTGCCTTTGCCTTTGTAACATTTACCTCTGTCCTGCTCCTAATACTTCTCTACCTTGGTTTTACCTCACTAATTACCATGTTTTGTCGGGGAGGCTGGGATTTCCTTGCTCCTTTCGAGTGCCTCCCTTGGCTAGTTTAAATGCTTGCCAGTGAAGCATTTAAACCTCTCACCTAGGATCCTGGTCCCCCGGACAGATTGAGACCATCGCACCAGTATAGGTCTGCATCCCTCCAGGTGGCTCCCCAGTCCCCAATGAAGCCAAAACCCTGAGCTCCACACCAGTTTTTCAACCACTCATTGAATTCCCTGGTGAGGAGTGCCCTAGCATCACCCTTGCCATAGACAGGCAGCACCTCCGAGAAGGTTACCGTATGCAATACTTGTCTAAGGCCCCTCCCCAACTCTACAAACTCCTCTTGCACTGCTCTGATCCCATTCCTAGCCAGGTCATTTGTCCCTAGGTGGACAATGACATCCAGCTCCCTTCCTCGTGCAGCTCCTCCCTCGATCCTGAGGATTACTTCCTGTCCCTCAAGCAGTGGTGCCAGGAGGCACCTCCCTCTCCCTTCTCCCCCAAATGATTGGAGTCCCCACCAGAGTTGTTTCCTTCCCTGTGGGGTCCCATGCCACCCTCCTGTGGGTCTCCTTTGTGAAGGTTCCCAGCATCCTCTTGGTCTCCACTGCAGGTGCCTCCATAGAGAACCACTATCCACCAGAAGGCGAATGAACTGTGGAGAGGTACAGCTGGAGGATGCAACTCTGTTCCACCACCCTTTCCTCCTGAGCCCACCCTGGTCCAGCCTCTCCTCTTTCTTGGGAACCTCTGAGGTAGTGGCATTGGCCCGTGGTCCCTGGAGTGAGGGAGGTTTCTAATCCTAGCCAGGTCAGCCTGGGACAAGCAACCTCCTCTCTCAGATCAGAGAGTGCCTGCAAATGAGGCAGCATCGCAGCCTCCAGAATGTCTCCCGGAACACTGCCGCCCCACAGCCATTGCACTGCACCACTCCTATCATGTCTTATTTTGTGTCCCCTCTCCTGTTTCTCTGTATGCTTACTCTCTTCTCTCCTTACAACTCTCACCCTTCCTGTTCTGGGATAGCAACTTCCTATCTTTTTTAGTAGCCTCCTTCTTCCTTGCTCAATGTCAGACCACCAACAGCTAGGGGGGGGGAGAGTGAGCTACTTTTTTCCTTTAGGGTTGACAAAACCAATGTTTCTCTATGATCCTTCCCTTCCTACTGCCAAACACGAAGTTCCTGTTGACAGTCAGATCCAGTGGCTATAAAAGTAGAACTGGCTTAGGGTGGGTGGGATGGAGGGCAATTAGTAAGAAAAAAAAGGCTAGCAACAGGAAGTTGTAATTTGAGTCACCTGCTTTTATAGTGTCTAAGCCACACCCCAATTAAGCTCTCTCTCCTCCCACTGGTTTAGCAAAGTCAGCTGATACAGTACCCTTCCCAGCACAGAACACACACTGACTTTCTTTCTTTTTTAACCTAAATAAGACCCCTTCTGCTTCTCAAAGTATGTCTACTTAACCTCAACAGACACTGCCCTTTGCTGAGAAGTTTTAAATTGACAAGAAAATGTAGCTTTTTAAGTTAGCTGCTTTCTGCTGTACAAGCAAGTAGCAACAGGCTACAATCCACGATAAGGACTTTCATGATGCCAGTGTCCGCTGCCTTAGTACCAACCACAATGTCCAGGCCTGCGAGATCTGCGTGACTTCAACCAAGCTAGCGGTGGGGTTGTCAAAAGCCGCTTAAATCTTTCCTCATTGAACAGAAGGTCGCTGCCTTGGAGAAGGAGCTTCAGGCTTGGGGCTCCTCTGCTTCCCCGCCCATCTAGGGCTTCACTCCTGTCAAAGCCTGGGACAAGTAGTTGGGGGAAGCATTGCCACTGGGGAAGGACTGGTCCTCCGGGATCATTCTCAGTCGCTGTGCCCAACAGTGACTGCTTTGGAAATCAAGACCAGTGGCCTTCCACCCTCTGGCCTCTAGGGGCGGCCTTGGCAGCCTTCTCCACTAGCTCTCGGGTGCTTCAGCGGTGGGCTTTACTCTCTTCCAACGATTCCATTGCCTCCCTCACCCTGTCTGCAACGTGAGGGGTGCTTTGCATGCGCCCATCGGCTGGTCCTTCATTGCTGGGGTTTCCTGCTCTACCCTGCCGGCGCCCAGTCCACTCCTCAGGGGCTGCAGTAAGGGACCAGTGCTGGCCTGCTGGTGACAGTCGTGCATCGTTTGGTGCTAGACCTATCTCATCACCTCTGACCCATTCCTACATAGTTGGAGCTGGCAGGTCTCTCAGCCTTGCCCCATCCCGTTGCTTCAAGCCTCCCACCCATGATGGGGTCTCAGTACTCCCTGTCACTGCAAGGAGTTGTGCTGATGACAGGGACCATAAATATCCAGGCTCTTTTCTTCTGTCCTGCACCTGGTGCAAAAGGTTGTCCCACCTTGGGCCCGTCACTGAAGGGGCCTTCTCTGCCTTCGGCACCGCCACATCCCACGTCGTTGAGACCTGCCCCCTCTCGCTAGTCTATATCATTGATGCCAACCTCTGAGCCTGGGGATGATGAGGACTGTTGCCCCGATTCCTCCAGCCAGATGAGAATGCTGGATCCCTGACTCCCTCTAGCACCTACATTCTCCTGAGCAGGGGAGAATTTCTCCAATTATACCCCAAGACCCCCTCCTTCATTGCAGGAAGATAAAGTGACTTTACCAGGCCCCATCTGGTAAGCCCTTTTCCGCTGGGCCCCCTCGGTTGGATTCGATGGTTATAAATGGTGGCCCATGACCGGTCCAGGAGGCCCTAGCACCTTCAAACATGAAGTCTTGCTGTATTCTGACTATTGCAGATAGGTCCTGCCTTTCAACTACCTGGGAGAACAGAGTTAAACTTTCCATAGCCAGAATGGAATGTTCACCGCAAGCTCGGTTGAAGCCCCTGTCTGCTGTTGTTTAAACTCCGACCGTCTGATTCTTTACTCCGCCTCACTGAACAGTCACTCCGGAGATTTCTCCTTTGCTCGGTTCAAAAAGTCGGTTAGTGTAGTTTTTGCTCTGTTTCTACTAATTGCTGCTACGAATCTGTCAGTTTAAGTCTGTCTGTGGTACCGTGAGTACTAGATAGGTTTTGCATTTAGTTTCTGTGTGGAACTTGTAAATGGTGGATCGGTTCGGCTGAACTGATCAGTTCAGGTAAAAAAAAAAAAAGTTTGTGAATTTACTTAGTGTGGTAACCGGTCCATATCGGTTCTAAAAAAAACAGATTTTTATTACGTTTTTTTCCAAGACCCGTAACATGTTCAGGAAACGATAGGGGAGTCTTGCCTGGCAGATTGCCGAAAAAAGGGTACGTTTTGGATAGGATTGGCCATGTCTTAGAAACCCAAGAAAAAAACCCGGGCCCACTGGGTTTCAACACGTGTGTGTGTGTGTGTGTGTGTGTGTGTGTGTGTGTGTGTGTGTGTGTGTGTAAGCCTTTGCTAAGGCTGATCCCCACACTATCTGTGTTTTATTGTCTGGGGTTTGACCACCTCGATTCAGACTGCCCAATTTGTAAGAATTTTCCCAGAGCTACCCTGGATAAGAAAGTAGGTAGACTGAGGGAAAGGGAGGCTGAGAAGTCTGCTGACCCTGATGGCCAGCCCGGTTCGGCTCTGACCGAACCAGAAGGAATGCCCTCTGACTAGGGCGATACTATTTCGGGCAAAGGAGAGCAGATTCTGAGGAGTTGATTCGGTTAAAGAAAGATAAATCGTCCGGTTCTGATCCAGAAATTCATACTCCGACCGCTGATGAGATAGCCAAGGCGATAAGAATAGTGCAATCGCTGACTTCAGTTCCGGCCAAACTGGCACCATCTGGCAGGGATTCGGTTCGGTTGGTTCCCCTGGTTCCGGATTACACTTTGGAAGAATTTTATGAACCGGATGAGGAGGAAGGAGAGTATGAGGATGATGATGGTGACTATTAAAGTCTGGATGTGCCTATTGACCCGGACATCTCCCCAGACAGACCTTCAGGTGTTTCTCCTCCTAGGCTTTCTGAGTCCCCTTCCCACTTTATGTTTTACAAAAAAAGTGGCTGAAACCCTCCAGCTTCCTATGGAAGAAGCAGTAGAGGATCAGGAGGAGCCTGATTTTGTTGAAATGATGGACATCCCAGAGTCCAGGAGACTGTCTGTTCCCCTCCATAAATCTTTGGGAAACAGACAAATAAAATTCTTAAGACTCCTAACTCCATACCTCCTGTGGACAGACACATGGACAAGAGGTACACTCTTTCAGGCTCAGACACAGAGTTCCTTTCTCAGCAATGCAGCCATGTTGGGGTAGTGCAGGCTGCTACCTGTGATAAGGCAAATATCCCCTTGGCATCACACCCCCCAGATAAGGACTCCAGGAGGATTGATGCCATGGCAAAGAAACAGTACATGGCAGCATCTTTGGGACTCAAGCAAGCTAACTATATGGCCTACACAGCTAGATACCAGAAGTCCAGATGGGACACTGTGCTGGCTCTGGCTAAACAGGCCCCTGACCAGCTTGCCAAGGAGCTGGAGCAGGTGGCTACAGATGGGATTGAGGCATCCAAGGTGCAATTTCATGCTGCTGTAGACTCAAATTATGTTTCTTCAAGAGTCATGGCTACATCTGTGGCTCTTCGGAGGAAGGCTTGGCTCAGATGTACTAGCCTATCACAGGATACCCAGGCTAACGCCATGGATTTCCCTGTTGTTGGTAATTCTCTGTTTGGGGAGCAGACAGAGAACTACATGAAAAAGATGGACGAGTACAGGACCACCTACAGGAGTGCTCAGGCCAAAGAAAGGCAAGCCACTCCTCAAAGGCAGCAGGGCAGGGGCAGGCCTTTCCAAAGGCCCTCTTACCAGGCCCAAGCCTCCTCTTATGCTCAGAGGGGGGGTCTTCAGAGGGAGAGGCAAACTGGGAATGAGCAGGCCTGCATCCACCCCTCAGCCTAAGCCCCTGCCAAGCAGACACACTGATGGGTCTGCCCGGGCTGATTCTCCAATACATGTAGGGAGGCTGGCTTACTTTGTCCAGGACTGGAAGTCTCTGACATCAGACAAGTGGGTCCTGGAAGTAGTAAGCCAGGGACTGGTTTTCAGCTTCAAAAATTTCCCAAGATGAGAACCAGGTCCTTTCCATCTGCAAATCCATCAGAGACCCTTGCCTTAGAGGCAGAGGTTTCTTTCCTCCTGGCTCTCAGTCATAGAGAGGTTCCCACCTACACAAGGGCAAAGGATTGTACTCCAGGTACTTCCTAACCCCAAAAGAGAGGAGAATGGTGGCCCATCCTGGACCTAAGATATATGAACAAACACCTTTTAAAACCAAAGTTCAAAATGGTGACTCTGGGAATAATCCTTCCCTCTCTAAGGCCAGGGGATTGGCTAGCCTCCCTGGACCTCAAAGATGCCTATTTTCACATTCCCATCAGGTGCTCCCACAGGAAGTACCTCAGGTTCGAGTTGCCCTCAGGCCGCTATCAATTCAGAGCAATGTCCTTTGGCCTAACATCAGCCTCAAGGGTTTTCACAAAATGCCTGGCAATAGTGGTTGCTTTCCTAAGGAGAAAAAAGATCTCCATCTTTCCATACTTGGACGACTGGCTCATAGTGGGTCAGTCTCCAGACCAAGTCAAGTCACATTTGCAAATAACTCAGCAAGTGCTCACTTCCTTAGGATTCCTCCTCAACCTTCCAAAGTCAGTTCTCGAGCCAGTACAGCTCCTCACCTTCATAGGGGCAGAACTGGATATAGTAAGGGCAAGAGCCTTCCTTCCCCCTGGACAGGGCAAGGACCCTTATGAAACTGGCCTCTTCATTCACCCTACAGGTGGCTCGACCAGCAAGCCATTTCCTTCAGCTTCTGGGCCACATGGCAGCCTCCACAGCAGTGGTCCAGGGAGCAAGATTCCAGATGGCGGACATTCAGTTCCACTTAAGAGCCTTCTGGTCCCAAAGAAAGGATCCCCTTACCAAACTAGTCCCAGTGACTCAACCCTGATCCAGGCTTTGCAATGCTGGCAGGATCAGGACAATTTGAGACCGAGTTCCTTTTGTCACTCAGTGATGCTCACCACAGATGCCTCCCTGCTGGGCTGGGGAGCCCACCTGGGGGATCTTACCACCCAAGGGCTGTGGTCACCTCCATCTCTGCTTCACATCAGTCTCTTGGAACTCAAAGCAGTGTTTCTGGCACTGCAAGCCTTTTTTCAGATCAGTACAGAACAAGGTGGTCCAGATCAGAACAGACACCACCACCATGTGGTACATCAGGTAAGGAGGCACTCTGTCTACGGCCTTGTGCACAGAAGCAATGAAGTTGTGGTCCCTGGCCTATTCCCTGCAAACCTCTCTGATAGCAGTTCACCTCTCAGGGAAGGACAATGTCCTAGCAGATGTTCTCAGCAGGATATCCCAGGGCCATCATGAATGGACCCTAGATCCCCTAGTTTTGAAAGTGATTGATTTTCTCGAGATGGGGCACTCCACAGATAGTTCTTTTTGCAGCCCTAGACAATCACCAACTTCCTCTCTTGTTGCAGACCCCCAGTCTTGGGCTCAGTCCCCTTGGATGCCCTGATCCTGAATTGGGAAGGGACATTGCTGTATGCTTTTCCCCCCTTCCCTCTCCTGTTCGAGGTGTTAGTCAAGATAAGGTCACAACCATGCAAAGTAATCCTGTTTGCTCCAGACTGGGCCAGACAGCCCTGGTACCCCTGTTGCTCTCCTTAGCAGTCCACCTTCCCTGTCTCTTCCAGGAATTACAGCCTGTTGACATCCTCTCAGGGAGGATTAGGTCTCTCAATCTCAAGGCATGGCTCTTGAAGAGTTAGTTTGCTGATCTGCATCTTTCCCCAGTTGTTTTGGATATCCTTAAAGCTTTTGAAAGCCTTCCGCTAGAAAGACTTACAATTCCAAATAGAAGGTTCACTGTTTGGTGTTCTAATAAGAATATTTCTCCAGAATCTGCTGGGTTGCCTACGGTTCTGGACTATATGGTCCATCTCAATGGCCTAGGTCTTAGGCCAGCTACACTTAAAGTGCATTTGGCAGCTGTTTCTGTCTTCGTCAGTAGGCAAGCCCTCTCTTCTGTCAACCCATCCTGTGTTTTGTAAGTTCTTCAAGGGATTGCTGCACACCAGTCCCCCTTTAGGGACCCTGCTCCTGCTTGGGACCTTAATGTTTGCATTGCTCAGCTTATGCAACCACCCTTTCAAGCCTTTGTCCTCTGCAGAGCTTACTTTGTCCAGGACTGGGAGTCTCTAACATCAGACAAGTGGGTCCTGGAAGTAGTAAGCCAGGGACTGGTTCTCAGCTTCAAAAAATGTCCAAAGCTGAGAGCCAGATCCTTTCCACCTGCAAATCCTTCAGAGGCAATTGCCCTAGAGGCAGAGGTGTCTTCCCTCCTGGCTCTCAGAGCTGTGGAAAGGGTTCCACCCCTACACCAGGGCAAAGGATTGTACTCCAGGTACTTCCTTACCCCAAAAAGGACAGGAGAATGGCGGCCCATCCTGGATCTCAGATACTTAAACAAGCACCTTTTAAAACCAAAATTCAAAATGGTGACTCTGGGAATTATTCTACCCTCTCTAAGGCCAGGGGACTGACTAGTGTCCCTGGACCTCAAGGATGCCTACTTCCATGTTCTCATCGGAAGCTCCCATTGAAAGTACCTCAGGTTTGAGCTGCCCTCAGGCCATTACCAGTTCAGAGCAATGCCCTTCGGGCTAACCTCTGCCCCAAGGGTGTTCACAAAATGCCTGGCAGTGGTAGTTGCTTCTGTAAGAAGGCAAAGGATTGCCATCTTCCCATACCTGGATGACTGGCTCATAGTAGGTCAGTCCCCAGACCAAGTCAAGTTACACCTGCAGATAACTCGCAACTGCTCACCTCTTTGGGTTTCCTTCCGAATCTTTCAAAGTCGGTTCTAGAGCCTGTTCAGCTCCTCACCTTCATAGGCGCAGAGCTAGATACAGAAAAGGCCAGAGCTTTCCTTCCCCTGGACAGGGCAAGGACCCTTATCACACTGGCCTCCTCATTCACCCTGCAGGTGTCTCGACCAGCAGGGCATTTTCTGCAGCTCCTGGGCCACATGGCTGCTTCCACAGCAGTGGTGCAGGAGCAAGATTTCAGATGAGAGACATTCAGTTCCATTTGAGAGCCTTTGGGTCTCAAAAGAAGGACTCTCTGATCAAATTGATCCCAGTGACTCGAACCCTGATCCAGGCCTTACAGTGGTGGCAGGATTAGAACAATCTAAGACAGGGAGTTCCCTTTGTCTGTCTCAGTCCCACTCTTTAATCCTTACTACAGATGCCTCCCTCTTGGGGTGGGGGGCTCACTTGGGCGACCTGACTACCCAGGGGTTGTGGTCCCCTCAGGAATCTCTGCTTCACATCAATCTGTTGGAACTCAGAGCAGTATTTCTAGCACTTCAAGCTTTTTTCAAATCTGTTCAGAACAAAATTATTCAGGTCAGAACAGACACCACCACCACAATGTGGTACATCAGCAAGCAAGAGCTCTCGGTCCTGACCTTGTGCACAGAAGCAATGAAGTTGTGGTCTCTGGCTTATTCCCTGAACACCTCCCTTGCAGCAGTACACCTCCCAGGCAAGGACAATGTCCTGGCAGATGCTCTCAGCAGGATATCTCAGGGCCATCACGAATGGTCACTGGATCCCCTGGTCTTGGAGGTGATATTCTCCAGATGGGGCACCCCTCAGATAGATCTTTTTGCAGCCCCAGACAATCACCAACTTCCCCTTTTTTGCTGCAGGCCCCCAGTGTTGGGCTCAGTCCCCCTGGATGCCTTAGTTCTCAGCTGGGAAGGGAAGTTCCTGTATGCTTTCCCCCCCTTCCCTCTGCTGTTCAAAGTGCTAGTCAAAATCAGGCCTCAACCCTGCAAAGTGATCCTGATTGCTCCAGACTGGGCCAGACAGCCCTGGTATCCTCTCCTGTTGTCGTTAGCAGTCCATCTTCCCCTGTCTCCTCCCAGGAATTACAACCTGTTAACCTGTGCTCAGGGGAGGGTTTGGTTCCAGATCTCAAATCTCTCAATCTCAAGGCCTGGCTCTTGAAGAGTTGGGTTGCTTATTTACCTCTCCCAGGTGTAATGGATATTCTGAAGGCTTCTAGGAAACCTTCCACCAGGACTACTTATAATTCTAAGTGGAAAGATTTTCCATATGGTGCTCTGGAAGGCATATTTCCCAGAGTCTGATGATCTGCCCACAGTCCTTGATTATATGGTCCATTTGAATAGCTTGGGGCTTAGACCAGCTACACTAAAGGTACATCTGGCAGCTGTTTCTGCTTTCATTTCAGCAGGTAAGCCCTCTTCTCTCTCAGCTCACCCTGTGTTCTCTAAGCTTTTCAAGGGATTGCTTCATACTAACCCTCCATTCAGGGACCCTGCCCCTGCTTGGGACCTTAACGTTTGCATTGCTCAGCTTATGCAACCCCCTTTTGAGCCTTTGTCTTCAGCAGAGCTTAAATACTTGACTTGGAAAACTGTGTTCCTGGTAGCCATCACTTCTGCCAGACGCATAAGTGAGTTGCAAGCCCTGTCAGTGGAGCCTGATTTTATCTCCTTCCATAGAGATAAGGTGGTCCTCAGGACTAACAGGAAGTTTTTGCCTAAGGTGGTTTCAGATTTCCACCTTGACCAATCTGTCTCTTCCTGAGTATTTCACTGACCATTCCTCCTCTGGTGAGAGGAGGCTGCACAGTTTAGATGTGAAAAGAACCCTGCTACATAGAACGCATCAAGGGGTCACAGGTTTGACTCTCCAACTGTTCCTCACTTATGGTGAGGTTGGGAAAGGAAACCTGCCACTAAAAGATCCATTGCCAGGTGGATTGTCTCTTGTATTCAATTTTGTAATGCAAAACTGGGTAAGGTTCCACCCTCAGGCCTGAGGGCTCACTCTGCGAGGTACAGCTGCTTCCCTGGCTGCTGCCAGGATATTCCTAGAGATATGTCAAGCAGCTACCTGGAAAACAGTTCACACTTTTACTAAGCATTACTCCCTGGATATCCAGGCTAGGAGTGATGCCTGGGTTTCAGCTTCCAGCTGTGCTTCAAAGCCTATTTCCTAAGTGGGTTCTGTCCCTCCTCCATGGAGGTACTGCTTATTAGTCTGCTATTGTCAGAATACAGCAAGACTTCATGTTGTTTGAAGAAAAATTATTCACCTTAGTAATGTTGTTTCTTCTAATGGAGTCTTGCTATATTCTGACCCCCTTCCCTCTCAGAACCTCTGTTTTGGGATGTGGGCAGTGTTGTCACCCAGGAGGTGCCCCACCTTGTTGTTTTCACCCCTTTTTCTTTGGGTGAGTGGGTGTTGTGTGTTTTTTTTTTTTGTTTTGTTTTTTTTTATTATTCGTCTCCTGACTTGAGTCTTTGTTTTGGGACCAAAAATCTGTGTTTATGTTTAGTAGCCAGTTGGCTAGTGTAGGTTTACAGCTTCTACACAGGACCTTAGTGAGTTTAGCTCGTAAAGATCTGACGGTTTGAGTTTAAACAGCAACAGACAGAGTCTCAACCGAGCTCGAGCTCAGCGTTCCATGCCTGGCATGGAAAGTTAACTCTCATCTCCGGGGCAGTTCGAAGGTTGGGACTCACTGCTATTGTCAAAATACAGCAAGACTCCATTAGAAGAAACAACATTACTAAGGTGAGTAATTTTTTCTTTTGGTAGCCATTACCTTTGCCAGGCGTATCCGTGAATTGCAAGCCCTGTCAGTGGAGCCTGATTTCATCTCTTTCCATAGAGATATAAAGTTGTCCTAAGAACTAACAGGAAGTTTTTTTTACCTAAGGTGGTTTCAGATTTCCACCTTAACCAGTCTCTCTCCTTGTTTTCTTCACTGACCATTCCTCCTCTGGAGAGAGAGACTGCACAGCTTGGACGTTAAAAGGGCCCTCAGCTACTACATAGAGCGCACCAAGGGTCACAGGTTTGAGTCCCTCCAATTGTTCCTCGCATATGGAGAGGTTGGTAAGGGCAAACCTGCCTCCAAGATCTGTTGCCAGGTGGATTGTCTCTTGTATACAATTCTGCTATGAAAAACTGGGTAGAACTCCACCCTCAGGCCTGAGGGCTCACTCTACTAGAGGTACAGCTGCTTCCCTGGCTGCTGCCAGGGATATTCCTATCTTAGAAATTTGTCAAGCAGCCACCTGGAAAACAGTCCATACATTCACCAAGCATTACTCTGGATATCCAGGCGAGGAGTGAAGCTCGGTTTGGCACAGCAGTACTTCAGAGCCTGTTTCCAAAGTAGGCTCTGTCACTCCTCCATGTAGGTACTGCTTGGTAGTCTGCAATAGTCAGAAGACAGCAAGACTTCATGATGCTTGAAGAAAAAATTACTCACCTTAGTAATGTTGTTTCTTCTAATGGAGTGTTGCTGTATTCTGACCTTCCCCTCTCAGAACCTAGTTTTTGGGATGTGGGTGGGCAGGAGCAGTGTTGGCACCCTAGGGGTGTCCCTTTTTCACCCTCCTTTATTTTGGGTGTGTGTGTTTTGGGATGTTTTGTTTCTTGGGTTTCCTGACTTGAGTCTTTGCTTTGAAACCAAAAAGCCCATTTTATATAAATTGTAGTTGCCAGTTGGCTAGTGTGTGTTTTACAGTTTCCACACAGAACTTCTAGTGAGTATTGCTCGTAAAGATCTGACTGTTGGAGTTTAAACAACAGCAGACAGGGGCTTCAGCAGAGCTCGCGGTGAACATTCCATGCTGGTCATGGAAGGTTTAACTCTTTGTTCTCGGGGCAGTTGAAGGCAGGACCTAACTGCAATAGTCAGAATACAACAAGACTCCATTAAAAGAAACAACATTACTAAGGTGAGTAATTTTTTCTTAGCTCTCTCCCTTCAGACAAGCAGTCCAGGAAGCTGTACCTCATGGGCAAGAGGATGTTTGCCTCTTCCACTGTGGCGATAAGGATCCTTAATTATGTGGACCACATGCTCAGGTATCAAAATGATCTCTTGGAGACTACCAGATCAGCTGCCTGGTCCCTCCCCGAGGGTCCCCAAATGCAGGAGCTACTGGAGGCCCTCCATTCTGGTGCTGACATGGGTAGGCATCTTTTGAGGACTGCTTGTGATGCTTTAGATGCCTCAGCCAGGGCCTGCGGTGGGGATTTGCTTGAAGTGGTACTGCTGACTCGGGGATTCTGGCTTTGCCACTGATGTCGAACAGCCCATCCTGAATGCTCCCTTCAGGGGCTACAAAGCTCTTTGGGGGGAGATGTACGTACACGACATTCTTAATGACCTGCAGGCCTCTGGCAGAACTCTCTGGTCTGTTTACTCCCTCTACCACACCTACCAGAAAAGTGGGCAGTGTGTTCCTTTTCGATGTGCCAACCATAGGCCTAAGTCTGGAACCAAGCAGCCCAGTAAATATAAAGCTGCTACTGCCCTGCTGACCCCCTCCTCCACCACAGGAAAGTCCTCAAGGGGTGGAGGCAGGCAACCATGATCTTGGCATCCGCGACTCCTGGCCCAATCACTTCCATCCGGTTCCTCAGGACACATGGTGGGTAATTTCTCCCATCTGGATGGGTGGCAGGAGATCACGTCCGCCTGGGTGCTACAGCTTGTAGAACAAGTGCATGTTGTAGAGTTTGTGTAGATGCCTCCAGGGCTTTCCAAGACCTTCCTCTTGCCCTCCTCGAGAACACATTCCGTGTTACTGGAGGAGATCCAGACACTGCTGCAGAAAAGGGCCATAGAACCCGTTCCTGGGAAGTGGCAAACCACGGGGTTCAGCTCCCACTTATTTCTCGTCAACAGAGTACTTGAGGCCCATCCTGGACTTAAGAAGCCTGAACTACTATATCCAGTACAAGAAGTTTTAGGATAGTCACCCTCCTTGGCCTGTTCTTGCACCAGGAGGGAGACTGTATCTGTTCCCTGGCTATGCGGGATGCGTACCTGCACATCAAGGTTTACCTTCCTCACAGGAGGTACCTCAGGTTCCTGTTTCAAGGGGAGCACTACCAATTCAGAGTCATACCTTTCGTCTTATCTTTGGCACCTCGGGTCTTTACCAAATGCCTAGCTGTGGTGGTGGTGACGGCCCTCTGGAGAGCCTTTGTCTCCCCCATCTGGATGACTGGTTGCTTAAAGCACAGTCCAGAGAGCAACTGTCCTTGACTTGGGCATGTACCCTGCAGTTGTTCAGCCAGCTGGGGATCAAGTCAATCTGTCCAAGTCCGTATTGAATCTAGGCCAACAGGTCCAGTATACAGGAACCATACTGAACACAGCCCAGGACCCCGCAAAGGGTTCCTTTCCTCATACCCACCCCTCAGCAGGTTCTCACCTCGGATGCTTCTGGGATGGGGTGCTCATTTAGATCCTAACTGGGGGTGGACTTCTCTTGTGGCTGAACTCCACACTGGAGTCCTCAAGATGAGCGCTCTCCTCTGTGGCCTGCAGGCCTTCCAGTCTTAAGAGGACAAAAGTTCAGCTGCACTCCGGAGCCCTGTGAGGCTTGCTAGACGGTCGGTCTGAAGCACAAAATACCCCAGGCATCCACGTTGTTGCAAAGCAGTGTTTGGTGAAATTCACCCAAAATTCATACGAACAAACCTCAGACAGTTTGAATCAATGAGCAGGGACCTCCCAACCAAGTTAACTTTAACTTGGTTTAGGGTATTTAAACATTTGTAACATTAGATGAACTGAGGAAGCTCTAGGAGTAAAATGCCAGGGCTTCTGGGAGTGTGGTCCCATTGGCTATTTGATTCAAATTGTCTAAGGTTTGTTCGTTTGAATTTTGGGTGAATTTCATGAAAAATGTAACGCTGCTTTAGAACAACATGTATTCCTGGGGCACTTTGTGCTTCAGATTGACTGTCTTTATCAAACCTCACAGGGCTCCAGAGTACGGTTGAGCTTGTCCTTTTTGTTCATTTGGATTAGCAAACCCTCAACATGCACCTCCCCCCTTAACTGTGGGTGCTGTATCACCTGATTTTAGGCATTCCAGTCTCATCTGTCCCCAGAACTCCTGCTAGTGCAGATGGGCAATGTCCGTATAGTACACTGCATCAACAAGCAAGAAGTCACCCATTCTTACCCCCGTGCCAAGAGGCGATTGTTTGGTACTGGGCCCTGGAGCATGGCCTAGAGTGGTCATCCATCCTTCCAAGCACCCAAAATGTTGTGGGAGACTAACTGAGCAGGTTACAGTCCAGAATGCACGAGTGGGAGCTGCCCACCTCAGTAGTAGACTTGTTTGTGTGGGGCCACAGAGTTGAACCTTTCTGCGTCCCCACTCTGCACAAAACTGCCACTTTTCTGCTTGCTCTTTCCAGGGCCTGGAGTTTCCTGGCAAGACTCCTCATCCCTGTCTTAAAGGGAGGTTCCTTTATGCCTTTCCTCTCTCTTTTCTCCGATTCAGAGAACGCTAATCAAGCTCCAAATGGAGGGCGCTACCCTGATTTTGGTGGCTCCCATTTTGCATTTGCATATTTGGTTTCTGTAGTTACAACAGTTAGTAGTGGAGCCTCCAGTTTCCCTTCCCCTGTGTCTGGGTTTACTGTCGCCGGGGGGGGCCTTCATCCAAATCTCTGGTCTCTTCTGCATGCATGGGTCCTGAGGACGTAGCCATAGCCAGGTTTGGTGTCTCACCTAGTGGCCGATGTCCTGGTGACTGCCAGGAAGCTTTCCACCGCTACTTATTCCATGAAGTGGAAGCACTTTGCTTTGTGAGCAACTTCCCATAACTTGGACCTCTTCACTTGCCTGGTGAACCAGATTCCGAGTACAAACTGTCCTTTTTCCGCTGCACTGTTTTGAACTTCTCTTCATCCTGTATGTATCTCCTAAACTTATATCAGTTTACTGTTGTTGACTACTTTCTCTTCAAATTGGGGATGAAACTCTGTCATAAGAGCCTAACTGGAATTCTGATTATTTTTCCTGCATACTGTTTCTATTCTACACTTGTGTATGTAATATAATTACTGTAAATAATTGCTTGAGTCTGTATACTTTCCCCTACTAATTGGGAATGAAACTTGATGTCATATGAGCCTGACTGGAATCCTGATTACCTCTCCTGTATACTGTTTCTGTTCTACGCTTGAGTATGTAATGTAACCAGTGTAAATAAGGCTTGAGCCTGTGTTATAAATTCTTACTACTCCTGTATACTGTCGTTAATACTATTTGTGTAACATATGTAACTACTGTGGAAACCTGTTTCTAAAATGTCTATCTGCAACCAATTCCAGGTCGCTCCTGAAAAGGGACCTCTGGTCTCAGTGGGCTTACCCAGTTACCAAAATCTAAATAAAAAATAAATTGTCTGATGCTAGACCTAAGTATTCTTCACTGAAGGTGCACTTGTCTGCCATATCAGCCTTCCATGTGCCCAATGAGGGTCATACAGTGGCCCAATTTGATGTGGCCCATACGTGTCTGAGAGGCATCCTGCACTTGAAGCTTCCCATCTATAACCCTGTCCTGGCATGGGAGCCTGCTGCGACTTGCAAGTTACAGTTTCTGTTGTTTAAAGCATTATTTTTAGCTGCTGTTATTGCTCAGAGGATTTCCAAGCTATAGGTACTCATGTGTGAGCAGCCTTGTTTGATTTTTTTTTTTTCTGAGACAGAGAGGTGTCTTTATTGTACTAACCCTAAGATCTTACTTGAGAAGGGTTCCTGCAGTAGAGTCATTACACATGGGACTGCACCATATGGCATCAAGACTGCCTGGCAAACTTTGCCAGCAGTGTCCTGGTGAGACCGCCCACCCAGTGTCCTTGACTGGCGTCAGCATGACCCTATATAGTGGGCAGTCCCCATGCCCGCCTTCAGTTCTTTCCCGTGAGTCGACCTGCACTGGTACCTCATGATGTCTGTAACTTTGTGATTTGCCATTTTCTTATTTCTTATGTTTACCAGTGTGCTTTTTTGCACTTTGTCTTCTCCATCTCGCTTCCAAAGGCAGAAAGTGCACCAAGTGTGGGGCACAAATTCCCCACAAAGACTGCCATCTTCTCTGTCTTTCTGTTTGGGCCGGACCATGACATCGCAGTCTGTCCCAACTGCCAGCCTTTCAACCAGGCCACCCGCAAATGACGACAGCAAGTTCTGGAGGCCCATCTCCTCAAGTCCAGGATGGCTCCCCTTGAAAAGGAGATGCAGAAAATTCGGGACACAGCTTCTTCCCTTCATCAGACAAGCGGAAAAAAAAAGGACAAGGAGAGCACAGAGAAAAGGAGTGTTCAGAGGACCTTGCCCGATCCTTATCCAGCAAGCCTTCGACCAGCAAGGCTCTCTCCCCACCACCCACCCTCGTGGTGACCCAGGCATCTTCCTGGATGACCTCCAGTGCCTCCGCCATCTTTCAGCCCATCTCGACCGGTAAGTTGTCTGCTGGCTTCTCCAGCGAATGCCCGGTCCTTGCCAGTAAGTTGGACCCCGACTCCTCCGGGGCCTGCCCGGCGGTCGGTAAGTCTGACTCCGTTCAACAGCAGCCAAAGTCTGCTAGACTTCAGCCGATAAGCCAGTCATGGGTCCCACCCTCCACCGCCTGGTCAGTCGGTTGCCTATGACGGCCGCTCGGGCATTGCTCTCCCATCGGGGACTCATGCTGTTAGCACCTGGCGTCTGGCAGAGCATGCGTGACTTCCCTGAGTCAGCCCCCCACCGTCCCTGCCCAGCCGGAGACTTCCTCTCTGCCTCCTCGGTGGTTTCCCCTGCCCCACAGCTTATGTCTGGGACAGAGGAGGTGATTCTCACGTCGCCCACTCCTTGGTGGTTCCTCGGATCCCCATGGGACACTTCCATTTGCCAGGCCCTACATCTACCCTGGCGGGTCCCTTCCGCCTGCTGCTCCTCCTGGACAGTGGAGCACCGTCGGATCATTCACGCCAGGTCCCTTACGCAGTGTCCGGCGTAGTCTCGCCCCACGCCAGAGGTTCCGAGATTCACCCCTTAACGCCGACCACCCTGACAACGCCATCCAGACATTAACTATCGTGTTGGGTATTTTTTCCTGGCCAGGCCTCTGGGCCCAGACCTGCCATCCGGCCCCCTCTTTCTGCTGTTGGGCCAGGCGGCGTCTCATTACCCCCAGGGCTATTTCCTGGGTATCAACAGGATGCCCTTACTATTGGGGTACCCCGTCACTATCGGGTTTGGGGTCTCATTATGCACGCACCCCAGCCCCTCCTCCTCAGCCTGACTTTCAGTCCCTCATCCAGGCTTGGTGGAAGGGTGCAAGGTCCAAGCTAGTCTGGACCTGGAACATAGACTTTCTAGTCCGGTGGCAGTACCCCCTCCCTCTTTTTCTCCGGCTAGTTCTCTCAGTGCAAGTGTTAGGTACTACCCCACAGGACATCGCCATCCCGGATTTTGAATGCCCCGAAAGTGAAGAGCCCCCTGACTCTGATCACGATACGTCTTGAGTCTTCCTCAGATGAGTTTTCCGCCCCCCCAAGGGCAAGGAATCTCCCAGGTCTCCGGAGGGCCCCACTTTCAGTGAGCTCCTCCGCATAATCCAAAACGCTAGGGGTTGGAATACTGAGGATCTGGACCCTATGAGGAAGTGTCTAGCCGAACACTTGGATCTAGAAGCTGCCTCCTCTATACTAGTTCCTCCCTGGATAGCACTGCACGAGGACCTTACCACCACCATATGGAAATTGCCACATTCCATTCCTGCTGTCCCCAAGAAGGCAGACCGGATTTACCGCTTTCCTGAAGGCGTCCGCTTCCTGGACTCCCATCCCAAGGCAGACTCCCATTGTCATTACTGCTGCTCATGACCATTTGGCTAACCCCAAGTACATGAGTATGTCCCCTGGACAAAGAGTCCAGGCAGTTGGAGCAAGTCTGGAAGATTTATTCTTCTGCCATGTGTGCTTTGTGCTCTCTGAATTATGTGACGCATATGGTGTCATTTCAGGACACCTTGGCTAAATTTGAGGCCAAGATCTCGTCCCTGGGGGATTCGGATCTTAAAGAGGAGATTGCTGAAGATCTTCTGTCCAAAATCTCCTGCAGACATGCTCTTCGACCACCTATGACGCGGTGGCCTGCTCCTCTGCTACTGCGGTCAGCCTCAAGAGACTCACTTGGCTGCGCATTTCTGGATTGACTACAGACATACAGGCAGCCATTCAGGACATTCCCTTTCAGAGATTGGTCATCTTTGGAGGGGATACTAAAGATATAATTACGGGTCTCCAAGATAATGGTCAGGCCCTCAGATAGGTCCGTTCCATGTACAGGACCAGTGCCAATTCATGTGCAAGGGAAGCAGTCTGCTCCAAAGAAGCAGCCAAAAGACTAGCCACAGGCTCCTCTTTCTCCTCTTCACTGGCCAAGTCCCAGAGAACAACAGGAGGGCTTTGCTTGCTGCCTCTCTGCCTCTGGTGTGATCTTCCCTCCCCTCCACTTCAAAATGTGGAGCCAGTGGAGGAAGATTCACCCTTCACATCCAGGAGTGAGAGGGCATCACCTCAGACATGTGGGTCCCACAACTCCTATCTCAAGGGCACACACTAGAGTTTCTGGAGTTCCCTCCAGACTCCCCTCCCAGTCGCTCGCATTAACTCCCCGCACCCAGTCCCTCTGGTCGAGGGAAGAGATCAGGACTGTGGAACTAAAGGAAGCACTAGAACTCGTGCCTGTGGCTCTGAGAGGAAGGGGATTTTACTCCCACTTCTTCCTGGTCCCGAAAAAAGACTGGCGACCTCAGACCAATCCTGGACCTCAGCAGTCTGAACCTCTTTGAGTACAAGACGTTCTGCATGCTGACTGTTCAGAGCTTTCTGCCGAAGGACCACTGGCTGTGTGCCCTGGACATGCAGGACGTTTACCTGCATATCCCAGTCTTCCCAGGCCACCACAGTTTTCTGTAGTTTTGTTTCCAGGGGGAGCACTTCCAGTTAACAGCTCTCTCCTTTGGCCTCTCGTGGCACCCAGGGTTTTTGCCAGGTGCCTAGCAGAGACTAGCCAAAAGGTGTGTAGGACAGAAGGTACACCACCCTGAGAAGGAGAGAGGATAGGAACAGAAATAAGGAGGAAGGGGTGGCATGACCAGCTGCAAGAGAGATTCTCTCTCAGATCTATTGTTTTGGTAAGTTCTTGAGTTTCTGTTCTATTTTCAAGGATATCTCTTGCAGCAAGTCGCACCTTAGGAGCGAGTCTCGGGCAGTACTGAAGAGACCACCAGATTGGGCAGTTGGAAAACGGGTACCTAAGAAAGGAGGCTTTGTATAACGGCAAGACCAAAATTTGCCTGCCTTCTAGAGGTGAGGTGATGGCAAATGCCTAGTGAAAGTATGGATGGTACTCCAGGTGGCAGCAGCGCAGATCTTAGCTGCTGCAACCTCCCTAAAACAGGCAGTAGTAGTGGCAATGCCTCTGGCGGAGTGGCCCTTGACAGCCCCAGGAAGTTCCTTACTGTAGTTCTTGCAACAGTAAATAATACAGTTGGCCAATCATTTGGATAGACACCATTTAGAAACTGGTATGCCCTTTTCCAGGGCAAACGAAACAAAACTGCGAGGGCTTTCTGCAGTCCCTCATGCAGTGAACATATCTAAGAATTCTATGTACATCCAAAGTATGGAGCAATGCTTCCCCTGGATTGGCATGCTATGGGGAAATGGACAGGCAGGTGGATGGCTTGATTGAGGGTAGACTCAGACGCCACCTTTGACAAAGTACAGTTACGCAAGAACTTACCGTAACAGCAGATCTTGTGTTATTTATACTGGTAAGTCCATGGGCCAAAGACCCGTTTTCATGGTCAACCAGTTCCACATAAACATACAATTAGACCGATATACAAGAAACAAATATACACAATACAAAAATACAAAAAGTGCTGCTCACAATTGATCTCAATACTCAATTTACATTCTATAAATATCAGACAGAGTATTTGCATTCACTTTCAAGAAGTAAATAGTTCCCAAGTATTTTCCTGAAACACATTAATGATCCTTTCAGACTGTCTAAAATGTGTAACAAATGATTAAAAAACAAGGAAGAACATAACAATAGTTTTTGGCCCTTGAGGACTTTATCCTAGGTATTTCAAAATAAGTAGAATCAACAGACCTTGTACAAGCAGAACTAATGCATCTCTTAAAAGAGTAACAATAACCTCAGGTACCCCATTTAATGTTATTTTCTTTGTGCCAACATACTCGGTAGCTTAAAGCACAGATCTAATGGCAAAATGCATGCCTCCCTCAGTAATAAACAATGATGTGTCCTGGCTGAAAGTTGTATAGAAAATCTAGAGACGTGATTTAAAAGAATTTTAACTTTAGTCCATTCCCTGCAGCATGATAAATAAGACCATAGTCAATAGTAGGAATAAGAAAATTATTAGCAAGTATTCTTCTAGTGAATGGTTCTGGACAAGGAGAGAGTCTGTATAAAGCCCCCCAATCTCTGATGTAAAGCTTTAATCAGACTAGAGATATGTGGTTCAGATATCATACCCTCATCTATTAAGTCCCAAATATTTGAATTGTTGAACTTGTTCAATAATATTTCTAGGAGAGTGGATATGTTGTCTATCCACACTCTTTGGCATGTCCCATTCCTCTTTAAAACTGGCTGGAAGTCTTCAAGCTGGCTCCTCCACCCACCAGTGGTAAATACCTCTGCTCCGCTCCATGGCCGTAGATCTTCCTTTCCGCTGGAAGATTCTGGTTCCCTACTGCTACTTCTGCAGTATCGTGAGCCCTGGATACTAATAAACTGTTTTCACCGCAGTCGCGTTCTTTGAAACTTGTGCGAGTTCTGATTCCTATCTGAGCGCATCAGGCGTGGAGGACAAGTTGTTCCCTGGTTTCAGCGTGTCCCTGCAGACAGAAAATGTCACAGCACCGATCCCCACCTCTTGTGTCTCTATTGTTGGGTGTCGTGCATGACACCTCTTTGTGCACCATCTGTAGCCTTCCATCCCAACGTCCTAGGCGGCCGCAAAGCGCCTTAAGCTAGAGACGGGCTCCCCAATCCACGGTGAAATCGGAGGAGGCAAGGTGGGGCGGTTTCGTGCTACGGGATCCGCCGAGCAGCTCGACCAGATGGCGGCATTTGAAGAAGCTGCCTAAGCTTCGGCCGGCCTAGGCTTTTTTGTGCCGCTAAACCTTGGCTCTGCCTTCACAGGATCCTTTCGGGAGCTGTGCCAGTCTCTCCCCATCAGGGGTGAGGCGTCCTTGGGCATGCACTCCTCCCGCCCTAGAAAAAGGGAAAAGGACCCTAAGTCGTCTTCTCGGAGAAGACGTCCCTGGGACCGAGGGAGGTCTGAATCCCAGGACCTTGCGACCTCGGTCGAGATCGCTTCCTCGGCCGCCGGCTTCTCGGACCTCCCTTCAGGCAAAGGCGCCGAGGAAATGGCCGAGATTTCTCTCGACCCGATCGAGCCGTTGTCACCGACCCCGGCCGACTCTTTGGAGAGGACACCTATCATTTCCTTCCCCGACAAGGAGACCCAGCCCTCGGGTATCCTGATCGAGGGAAAAGAGCCGGAACCTCTGTTTTCACCGACTACGGCTCTCCGATCGAACAAGCCGGGCCTTGATCGAAAAACCGAAAAAGGTCACAAACACACTCTGAAGAGGCGCCACCGATCCTCATCCTCCTCGGATGAGGAGAGACTTTGACGGAAACGCCGGCGTTATGGAGGACCTCATGTGGCAACAGCTAATTCTGACTGGTCATAAGCCGGCTACACCAGCCATTACTTGGCCCCAGCCTCTTAGGCCGACGCCGACCCCTCCGGAACTGAAGACTCTGGTTCTTCGTCCGGTAGGACCGGCACGCATTCCTGTTCGGCCTGTTTCGGTCTCCCCACCAATTTTGGTGGAGCCACTGGCTAAGCAGCCTCAGGGAGGGGCTCCCTTGAAAGAGGACCGGACAGATACGGGCCTGCCCAGTCGTCTGTCCATCACTGTTGTCCCAGATCGCCCTCGGCGTATTGAAGGGGACATAGGCAGGAGAACCTTGTATCACGACTCTTTGGACTCTGATACCACTGGTCTACACTCACACCCCGATGACTAGTTGTCAGTGACAGGCTTGGAGGAAGGTCCTTCCTCTTTCCAGGGCATCCTCCGCCTTATTTCAGAGTCAACTGGTATGCCCTTGGAGCCTAGCCAAAAGAAGGCGGGATACCCAGACGGAGGCCTTCCCAGTGGCCGAAGCCATTGTTGGCCCAGCCCTTGAGCTATGGCTGGCAGCGCCCTACCTCTTGCCCGGCTCAGTCTGCCCGCATGGCTCGCAAGTACACTGTACCCATGGGGTCCTTGGTGGGTTTCACAGAGCATCCCTCAGCCAAGAGTCTTGTGACTGCCTCTGTGTTTAGACGCACGGGTAACTCAGCAGATACTGACTGCCCTCCGGACAAGGAGTACAAGAATATGGACCAGTCTGCCTGGAAGGTGTATGCGGCCTCATCCTTGGGACTTCATCAGGCCAGCTCGGCAGTGATCATGGCACACTTCTCTCACACCCTGTTGGGGTCGCTAGATGAAGTCCTCACTCATCTCCCAGCGGACATGCAGACCACGGTTAAGTAGGTCCGTGACCACGGCCGTGCTGTTGCAAAACAGCAGCTCCAGAAGGCCTTGGATATTGGAGATTCTTGTGCTCGCTCACTAGCAGCCGCAGTGGCCACTTGCCGCAGGGCCCGGCTGAGGTTATCCTCTTTCCCGGCGGATACTCTGCACAAGTTAGCTGACGTGCCTTTCCTTGGCATTGATCTCTTTGGTCCGGGAGTGGCAGGTCACCTCCAGTGCATCGAGTAGTCCGATGCCACTTCTGCAAAGGGTTCTTCGGGCAAGAAGCCATTTCGGCACTCTTCTCCTGCGGTTAGACAGCCCTCCTTCCGGGGAGGTCAGCAGCACCAGCAGGCTCAAGCTTGGTGCCCCAGGCCCAAGCAGGGTCCCCAACAGCCCCACAAAAGAGGTAGAGGTGCCGGTCCAGGAGCTGCCGCCTCCTTCTCTAAGCCTGCTCAGTGACGGGTCAGGGGTGGCCACCCCTACACCCGTCATGCCAGTTCTGGGTCCTCCCGGGGGGCTTGCTCTGCCACTTTCTTTCCGCCTGGTCCGGTATCGCTTCAGACAGATGGGTCCTGGAAGTGGTCGGTTGGGGACTGCCTCTAGAATTCGAGCAGTACCCTCCCTGCCGAGCCCGTGCCCCTCGGGAGGAAAGGATCTGTTTGCACACAGTCGGCCCTTTGGGACGACATTGCTCAGCTCCTCCGCAAGGAGGTGGTAGCTCCAGTGCCGGATCCTCCTACAGACCCCGGCTTCACGTCCAGGTACTTCCTGGTGCCCAAGCAGAAGGGGGGGTTGACGCCCCATCCTAGATCCCCACGTCCTGAATCAATATCTCAGGTCTCGCACCTTCCGGATGGTAACTCTGAATCGGATCATACCATCTCTGGAGCGAAACGTGGTTCTGTTCACTGGACCTACAGGACTTGTTTTCCACGTCCCAATCCATCCGTCCTACCAGAGGTTCCTCCGCTTCAGGGTGGAAGGGACCCTGTACGAGTTCCAAGCCATGCCGTTCAGCCTGTCATCTGGGGCAGAGCTTGACTCTCGTCAAGCCAGAGCTCGGCTCCCGGCGGATAGGGCGGAGGTTCTTTCCTCCTTTGCCCAGTCATTTCTGGTTGGGCACTTGCGCCCTGCCCGGGACTTCCTACACCTTCTGGGTTACAAGGCGGTGTGCACCTCAGTGGTCCGTTGGGCCAGATTGCACATGTGCCCCTTCCAGTGGGAGCTGGCCACTCAGCGGACTCAGTGTCGGGGGTCAATTTGAGCTGGTCACTGTCACCCAGAAGATGTGGGATGCTCTCCAATGGTGGACCGTCCCAGGTCATCTGCAGGACGGGATCCCGTTTTGTCCACCCCAAGCCGACGGTCGTTCTCGTGACCGATGCCTCTCTCATGGGCTGGGGAGCCCACATGGGGGACAACAGAGCCCATGGGTTCTGGAACCCTGGGGAGTCCCAATGCCACATCAACCTGCTGGAGCTCAGAGCAGTCAGACTGACACTGTCAGCTTTCGCTTCTCAGCTCCGGGGTCAAGTGGTTGAAGTCCAGACGGACAATACCATGATCATGTACTACCTCAACAAACAGGCGGCACGCACTCCCGTCTGCTATGCAAGGAGGCGCTCCGGATTTGGACCCTCGTCAGCCGTTTGGAGGGGGATCTCCTTGCCATCCATGTGGCAGGAGTCTCGAACCAACTGGCGAATGCTCTCAGCTACATAAGCCAAACATCCCACGAGTGGTCTCTCCATCCAGAGGTAGCTAACAATCTGTTCTCCCGTTGGGGCAAACTGTTGGTGTACCTGTTTGCCTCAGGAGAACACAAGCAACAGGCTGTACTGCCCACCCCCTCAGCAGGGCTCGCTGCAGGGGATGCCTTCTCGATGCCGTGGACCCAAGGCCTCCTCTACGCCCTTCCCTCCATTTCCCTTGATCCACAAGGTGTTACTCAAGGTGAGGAGGGACAAGGCGAAGGTGATCCTGGTAGCCCCAGATTGGCCCCACCAGTTCTGGTATCCGGATCTTCGCAGTCTCAGCTGCAGGGCCTCGGAGTGGCTTTGTACACGCCCGGACCTGATGATATTGAACCAGGGGAAGGTATTCCATCCGGACCTTCAATCCCTGCACCTCACAGCCTGGTACCTGGCGACTAGAGTTCCAGGCTCTGGGTCTTTCGAGGATGTCTACACTGTGGTGGAGGCATCTTGTAAGAATCTACTAGAAATGTTATTCCTTCAAATGGAAAAGGTTTTCCATTTGGTGTCATGTAAGTCCGGATCCCTTATCCTGCTATGTGGCTAACATTTTAGACTACCTTTGGTCTGTCTCAAAAGGGAGTCTGCGGTCATCGACCCCTAGGGTGCACCTAGCAGCCATTTCTGCTTACCGGGTGCGGGCTGGTCAGTCGACATTGGCACAGGAGACAGTGGTTGGGCGCTTTTTCAAAGGCCTGGATCAAATATCCCCTCTGGTGCGTGAACCTCCACCTCCAGGGATCTTTTGCTGGTTTTGGCAGAGCTCATGGGCAAGCCATTCGAACCCATGCACAAGTGTGAGCTCACACTTGTCGTGAAAGACTGCCTTCCTGGTGGCATTCACGTCAGCCAGAAGGACAGGGCAGCTCCAGGTGCTTTCGGTGGACTCCCCTTATTTGATCTTTCACAGGGACAAAGTTGTCCTGCGCCTCCACCTGAAATTCCTTTCGAAGGTGGTGTCAGTTTCACCTTAACCAGGTGTTGACTCTGCCAGTATATTACCCTAACTACACCTCGGACGCCGAGTACAGGCTCCATACCCTGGATCTTAGACGTGCTCTCTTCTACTACAAGGAAGGCGGCAGAAATCGAGGAGAGGTTTGCCAGCTGTTTGTCACCCACGCTGAAGCCGCTTCTGGCAGACCTGCAGCCAAATGGACTATTGCAAGGTCTGTGCTATGAGTTGGCGGACAAGGAGCATCCCAGAGGATAACTGCTCGTTCTCCGCCCATACGGCTGCATCGGTGGCTGCTTCCAGGGACATCCCTGTCCAGAAATCTGTCAGGCTGCTACCTGAAGTCAACAAACACCTTCATTACCCATTACCACATCGACCTTGAGTCACGTTGGGATGCTGGTTTTGGGGCCTCGGTTCTCCAGTCTGTTTCCTAAGTAGGGGGTGTGTGCCTTGCCTCCCTTCTCCTGGAGAACTGCTACGAGTCTGCCAAAGTGTATGGATGAACAACATATCCACGCTCCTAGAAAAACAGGTTCTAGGAACATGGATATTTTGTTCACACTTACTGGCAGGTTCCTTGCCGCTTTAAATCTTGCTGGAAGGTCTTCAAGCTGGCTCCTCCCACCCACGTGGGTGGTGAAACTCTCGGCTCTGCCCCATGACGCCAGATCTTCCTTACCACTTGGAAGCTCGGGTTCCCTCCTTAGCGTTCTGCGTTTTAGGCCTGGATCCACACTCTTCAGTTAAACCGAGACTTATTCTAAAGTTCAAAAGACTTCGGTCTTTATCCCTCGCGGCTGCGATGGACAGATCGACTCCCGGATTTCATCGGTACCCCTTTGGGCAGATGATGTCCCAGACCAACCCGCACTCCACGTGCGTTTACTGCCTAGGACTCTGACATGACTCGCAGGCTTGCGAGTTATGCAAATCCTTTTAGGCTTCTGTCTTGGAGGACTGCGCTGCCTGATTGCTTTTGGGGCGCCCTAAGAAACGTTATCCTCCGGTTAAGTCGAAGGAGGCCCGTTGGGTGGTGTCGGGCGGCGGGCTCGGCAGACCAGCTGGAGCAGATGATCGCCCTCGAGGAGGAGGCGGCCCAGGCCACATCTTCATCTTCCTCGGTCGCGGCATTTATCCTGCTCTCCTTGGGCTCTTCTTGTACAGCTTCTTTTAAGGAGCTTTGCCAGTCCCTCTTTACCAAGGGAGAAGGGCCATCGGGACATTCCTCTCAGTCCAAAAAGGACTCCAAAGGTAAGTCCCACCGTCAACATTCGTGGGAGCGGGAGAAGTCCCCTTCCCTGGACAGTCAACAGTCTACTTCGGTCGAGGTTGTGGCTAAGGCCGCTGGCTTCACGTTGTCCCCGTCAGGTCAGCCGGCTGACGCAGTCGAGATTTTTCTCGACCCGTCGGACGGTTTGTCGACTGGAGAAGCAGACAACCCTTCTTCACCGGTTCCCCTGGTGGAAACCGAGGACTTGCCTGTGCCTCCTGTGCTGGAGTCTCTAGTTAAAGTCCCTGAACTGAGGGAGGAGAGGGTTTCCCCCAACCCCTCTCTGCCCCACCCTCGGAATCCCCGAAGGTCTCGTTTTCGGACCTCTTTCAGGTCCAGTTGGTCCTGCCAGTCTCTGCACCATGGAAAGCGGCGGCGCCGCTCATCCTTGATCTCCTCTTCGGCCAGCGCAATTTGCATCAGCGCTACGAGGATTTAATGTGGCGGCTCTTATTGTCCGGGAATAATCTGACTCCACCTTCTCCGGCCATTAAGTGGCTGTCACTGGAGCGGCCGAAACAACTCCTCGTAGTGGTCGAGGTGCTGAAGCCGGCACCGGTTGTTCAGCCGAAAGTCTGTGCCACCCATTGTGGTGGACCCTCCGCCTCCACAACTGAAGACTTGGGCCCCGACCAAGGATTCTCGGTTGGGTCAGGGTTTGCCCCATAGGTTGTCGGTCACCCTCATTCCCGATCGGCCTCTGCATGTGGAGGGTGGCTCAAGCGCTAGCAGCTGTTCTTAGACTTCCAAGTTTGACAACGGCATTCCTTGTTCTCCAGGCCGCTTGATCTGGAGTCCACTGGGGGTCAGTCGGTGGATGAGGTCCATCCTTGTTTCTAGGTAGCTCGACTCATCTCAGAATCCACTGGGATGAAGCTCGAACCCGTTTCAAAACAGGCCAAGTGTCCCTCACGGAGATACTGGACCGAGGGATTCCTCTCGAAGGCCTTCCCAGTGGCAAGCCATTGTTGGCCTGGCCCTGGAGCTGGGCAGTGGCCAGCTTCTTGTCCAGCACCTTGGCCAGGATGGCTCGGAAGTATGCTGTCCCTGCAGTTTCACCTCTGGTTTCTTGGAGCACCTCTCTGCAGAGGGGTTAGTGACCGACAGTTTTCCTGCGTTCCGGAGCGCTCGGGATGTGGACAAGCCACCCGATAAGGAGTCCAAGAAATTGGATTACTCGGGGCAGAAAGTATATGCTGCTTCCTCCCTAGGCCTTTGTCAGGCTAGCTCGGCCGTTCTGATGGCACACTTTTCACACGCCCTTTTGGGCTCCCTGGATGAGGTGATTCCTCATCTCCCGGCTGACCTTCAAACGACAGTCAAGCAGGTGCCGAACCAGGGAAGGGCGGTGGCCAAACAGCGGCTCCAAACTTCCTTGGACATCACTGACTCGTGTGCCTGGTCGGTAGCAGCTGCAGAGCTTGGCTGCAGATCTCCACCTTTACGGCAGATACCCAGCACAAGCTGGCAGACGTTCCCTTCCTGGGTACAGACTTGTTCGGTCCCGGGGTGGAGGGTCATCTCCAACGGATCGAGAAGTCCAGTGCCGCCGGACTCTGTCACGCCTGCCCAGAAGGACAAAGGCTGCCAGCAACAGCGTAAGCCCTTGTCCTTCAGCCCCTCGCAGCATCCAGGGCCAGCAGGCTTGCCTCCAGCACCCCAAAGCCAAGCCTGCTGCTTCCTCCAGCAGGAAGCCGGGAGGAAAAGGCCCAGGCAGCTCCTCAGCCGGCCCTTCCTCCAAGCCTGCCCAGTGACAGGTTAAAGGGTGTCGCCCCCAGCCTCCTCACTCCTCCCCGGGTTCCCTCCGTGGGGGGGACGTCTCCGCCACTTCCTTTCCGCCTGGTCCGATACCACCACGGACCACTGGGTGTTGGAAGTGGTAGGCCGGGGTCTGCCTCTGGAATTCGAGCAGTCCCCACCCTATCGAGCCGTCACCCCACGGGGGGGGGGCTACGGGTTCCGCAACCTCTCCGTCGGCTCGTCAAGCCGACATTCACCTGCTTCTCCAGAAGGAGGTGATCAGGGAGATGGTGGACCCTCCTCTAGACCCAGGGTTTGTGTCCAGGTACTTCCTGGTCCCAAAACGGATGGGGGGCTGGCGCCCAATTCTCGACCTACACAACCTGAACAAGTTCCTAAGGTCTCGCACCTTCAGGATGGTCACTCTGGTTCAGATCATTCCATCCTTGGAAAGAGGTGTGTGGTTCTGTTTTCTGGACCTTTAGGACGCGTTCTTTCACGTCCTAATCCGTCCGTCTCACCAGCGATTCCTCCACTTCAGGGCAGAGGGATCCCTTTACAAGTTCTGGGTCATGCCCTTCGGCCTCTCTCCAGCTTCCAGGGTCTTCACCAAATGCATGACAGTGGCGACAGCATCCCTGTGGCGCTGAAGGGTCCGGTTGTACCCTTACCTAGACGACTGGCTGATTACAGCCACCTCCAGGTTGGAGGTGGAGCTGTCCAGGGATCTGGCCCTTCAGGTTTGCTCTCAGATTGGCCTTCTCATCAACGAGGCCAAATCGGAACTCGTGCCATTGCAGGTGATTCAGTTCATCGAGGCAGAGCTCTACTCTCTTTGAGCCAGAGCCCGGCTCCTGGCGGACAGGGCCGAGGTCTTTTTTTTTTTTTTTTTTTTTTTTTGCCATTAATTTCTGGTTGGGCAATTACACCCTGCCAGGGACTTCCTGCGCCTTCTGGGCCTCATGGCGGACTGCACCAGCATGGGCCGTTGGACCCGCTGGCATATGCATCCCTGCAGTGGGGCTGGCCAGCCAGTGGTCACAGCGCTCCAGTCCTCTGGACATGACGGTGACCCAGGAGATGTGAGACGGCCTGCAGTTGTGGCTCATCCCAGCTCATCTGCAGGAGGGTATCCTGTTTGTCTGCCCTGAGCTGACGGTTACTCTAACGACCGCCTCTCTGGTTTGGGGTGACCATCTGGGGAGCTCAGGGCCTGACCTCTGGTCCCTCAGGACTCGATGCCACGTCAACCTGCTGGAGCTTTGGGAGTGCGACTAGCCTCACCGCCTTCCTCCGTTTTGTATGGGGTCGGGTGGTTCAGGTCCAGACGGACCACGCCCACGACCATGTACTGTCTCAGCCATCGGGCGGGACGCACTCCTTGCCTCTGTGCAAGGAGGCTTTCCGCATTTGGTCTCTCGTGATCAGCCTGGAGGCGGCACTCCTAGCCATCCATGTGGCAGTAGCCTCCAACAGTCTGGCCGATGCCCTCAGCCAGATAGGCGCTGCATTTCACAAGTGGTCTCTCCTGCCAGAGGTAGTACAAGATCTGTTCTCCCATTGGGGCATCCCTCATGTGGACCCGTTTCCAGGGAGAATGCGAAGCTGAGGCTGTTTCACACCCGCCCCTCTCAGCAGGGCTTGTTGCAGGGGGATGCCTTCTCGAGGCCGTGGACCCTGGGCCTCTTCTACGCCTTCCCTCCATTTCCCTTGATCTACAGGTTGCTTCTCAAGGCGAAGAGGGACAAGGTGCAGTTGATTCTAGTAGCCCCAGACTGGCCCCGCTAGTTCTGGTACCCAGATCTCCTCAGCCTCAGCTCCAGGATCCCGAGGCGGCTTCCAGCCCGCCCAGACCTGATCTCGGTCGACAAGGGGAAGGTTCTCCATCCGGACCTTCAATCCCTGCACCTGACTGCCTGGTTCCTGAGCGACTAGAGTTCCAGGCCTTGGGTCTTTCCCGACAAGGTCCTCAATATCATTGAGGCGTCCCATAAGGAGTCGACCAGAAAATGCTACGTGTTCAGATGGAAGAGATTCTCCATTTGGTGTCAAGACAAGGGGTTGGACCCTTCTTCCTGTTCCTTGGCTAGTATTCTGGACTACCTGTGGTCCCTTTCTCAGCTAGGGCTTCGGTCGATGACCCTAAAGGTGCACCTGGCAGCCATCTCTGCTTACTGGGCGCGGGCCGGCAAGCAGTCTGTAGCGCAGGAGAAGGTGATCGAGTGCTTTTTCAAAGGCCTTGATCATACATCCCCTCCAATGCGAGAACCTCCACCTCCGTGGGATCTACTGCTGGTATTGGCTAAGCTCATGGGCAAGCCATTCGAACCGATGCACAAGTGCGAAATCTCCCACCTGTCGAGGAAGACTGCCTTCTTGGTGGCTATCACGTCAGCCAGAAGGATGGGTGAGCTCCAGGCGCTTTCCATCGAGTCTCCTTATCTGGTCCTCCACAGGGACAAGGTGGTCTTGCGCCCCCACCTGAAATTCCTTCCGAAGGTGGTGTCGGAGTTTCACCTGAATCAGGTGTTGACTCTGCTAGTGTTCTACCCCAGTCACACCTCGGAGGCCAAATATGGGCTTCATGCTTTGGACCCTAGAAGAGCGCTCCCTTATTATAAGGAGCGAACAGCTGAAGTTCGGGGAGAGGTTCGCCAGCTGTTCACCTACACTGAAGCTGCACCTGGCAGACCTGCAGCCAAGCGGATGGTAGGCAGGTGGGTCACCTCCTGCATAGATTTCTGCTATAGGTTGGCGGGCATGGAGCCTCCCAAATGGATAAGAGCTCATTCTACCTGCCATATCGCTGCTTCTAGGGACATCCCTATCCAGGAAATCTGCAGGGCTGCTACCTGGAAGTCTGCACACACCTTCATTTCCCATTACCACATTGACCTTGAGTTACCCCGGGATGCTGGTTTTGGGACATCGGTTCTCCAGTCCTTATTTCTTAAGTAGGGGGTGCGCGCCTTGCCTCCCTCCACCCCGAGAACTGCTAGGAGTCTGCCAGACATTGTGGATTGAACAACCTATCCACGTCCCTAGAAATACAAGATCTTACTTCGAGATACAGCTCTTGCAGCAGGTAACACCATTAGGACTGAAGCCAGCAGGCAGCAGGACCCCGGATTCTTCTAGCTAGCTATCTTCAGAGGGCCGCCCCTAGCGTGGTCCCGCCTCTGGCGTCAGGTGTAGTACATAAGGCCGGTCCATGGATTACCAAGTTCTTTCCTCCGTCGACTTGCATGTCTCAACCCTTCGGATCGTTTCTAGCGCGCTACGCACGGTTAAGTTCTTCCTTCGGGAAAACATTCATTTCTTCGGCTCAGTTGCTGTCTGATGTCCTCCAGCCTCCGTTGAAGGCCATCCCTCGAAGTGCGCCTGTGGGAAGCAAATCCCATTCAAGGATCCGCATTCGGCCTGCATCCGGTGCCTAGGCCCAGACCACGACACCCGGTCCTGCAATTTCTGCCAGGGGTTCAACAGCCGGACCCGGATCCGTCGCCAGAAGACTCTGCAGGCGTTCCTGCTCGAGGAGAAGATTAAGGCCATGGACACCTCCAAGGGGGATTCAGCAGAAAAGGCCCGGAAACACACTGAGAAGCACAGGGAGAGGGTTCCTTCCAAGTCCGTCTAGGGCCTCTGACTCCTGTAGTTCCGGCTTCCGGTCCGACCGTTCGCCCTCCCGGGCCCGTTCTCAGCCTCCCCCCGCTGCGGTGAAGAAACCTTCGGGCTCCTCTTCCTCCTCACAGGCCAAGACCTCCAGGCCCTCTTCATCTTCCTCCAAAGCCCTGGTCAGGTCTGGGGACTGTCATCACAAGTCGGGTTCCGCCATTCTGAACCCGACCTCAGGTCTGTCTCCTTGCCCCAGCGAAGACCAAGGAGCTCACCTCTCTTAAGAAGCCGTTGGACCGGCGTGGCCACTCATCACAGGTCCCGGGGCCGTCGACTGCCAGGCGCCTGTCGCGGTCAGGCCTTCGCCCTCTCTGTCGTCGGCAGGAGGGCCAACGTCCGTACCTGTACATATAGAGAAGAGGACCCCGACACCTCCTACCGACGTCGGTCAGGAGGCTATCACAGAGGAGGAGTTGACGCAGCCCGAGGACCAGGCAGGCGAACCCGGTCCTGTCACATCTCCCAGGGAACCCTCCCCACAACCTGAGGCCCCTGAGGAGCCGACGCCGGAACATGACGACCGGCGCCCGGTCAGTCGTCTGGCCTTTCCTTTTCCGAGGTTAAGGAGCTCTTTACTCACTGGTGGGATACCATTAAAAGGGATATGGTTCCCACACCGCCTCCTCTTCCTCCTCCTCCGCCACCTGCGACCCCTCCGGCTCCTGCGCCCCTTCTCCGTCCGGGTCAGCAGGCCGAGTAACTCTCCCCCAGGAGCCTACGGACCCTCCAAGGGGGAGACCTGATAAAAGGAGACCTCCGTCTAGATCTTCTTCAGGGTCACCCAGTCCTAAGAGGCCCAGAAGACGCCGTCATTCGCCTTCGGAGGTTACGGGATCGGAGTTCTCGACAGGATCCAGATCCCCCTCTCCTCTTCACATCCCCTCTCCGGACCCACGTGAGCTTCCTAGATCTCCTCCGGATGACCCATCGTTCTCGGAGATCATGAGACATATCCAAGAGAACATGGGCTGGGATGCGGAAGAATTAGACCCAGAGAGACTACGCCTTGCTAGGTATCTTCGACAGAAGGATCCTAAGCCTGTGGTGGTACCACCCTTGGTGGACACTTTCATGGACGTGTCACCAAGGCAGCGTGGAAGTGTCCACACTCGCTCCCGGCGATGCCGAAGAAAGCTGACCGCCTGTACAAGGCTCCTAAGGAGGACCAGTACTTCGCTCAACATCCTCTGGCCGACTCTCTGGTCATAACAGCCTCTCATGACTGGTCCCAGAGACCGCAACATTTGAGCACCCTGCCACTGGACCCGGAGTCCAAACAGCTGGACGCTATGGGCAGGCGCATGTATGCTTCCGCTTTTTGCGCCATCAGGTCCCTGAACTACTTGACCAACATGGTACAGTTCCAAAATGCCATGTGAGAACAGGGACTGGATCTGGCGGAAAAATTGCCAGAAGTTGAGCAGAAGGAGGAGATGTTGCAGCTCCTCCGTACGGGTTCGGACATGGGAACCCAGGTGCTGCGAGCCGCGTACGATTCCGCGGACTCCTCGGCCAGAGCGGCAGCTTCAGGCGTATGTCTCCGGAGACGCTCATGGCTCCGTGTCTCCGGATCTATCCCGGACGTCCAGAAGAACATCGTGGGCGCCTCTTTCAAAGGAGAAGTTCTCTTTGGTGCACCCTCTGAGAAGGTACTCACCAAGCTCCAAGAGGCCGGGAAGGCGGTGAGGTCATACCTCTCAACTGTACCACATTACGAGGAACGTTCCTCATTTTACTTCACAAAAGCTCCCTGTTCCACATTGTGAGGACTTGTCCCACATTCAGTGTTAACATTTTAAAGCAAAACTCAGTAGTAAATGATGCAAAATATATAATTTTGATTAATGGCAAACTTTCTGAACATAAATGCAAACATTTTCACAGTGTTGTGAGCTTCTAATGTAAAGATTTGATTAAGTGTTCCACATTTTGCCCATTCTTTCCACATTTTGAGAGGCAATGTTCCACATTTGGGGGACAAAAGGTTGAGAGGTATGGGTGAGGTCGGTCCAGGCAATGTACCGACCGAGGCTTAGTTCCTTTCGTAGGAACCAAAGCTGTTTTCGTGGACGGACACAGAGACAACAGTCCCGCACCGGTCCACAGCAGAGGGGCTCCGGTTCCCACAGAGCCCAGGGAAGACCGCCCGCAGGCCGAGGTCAGCGTCCAGCTAAACTGGCTCAGCCCGCGGGCCCCTCCGCTGCCACAGCCTGACTCCTTCCCGGCCCCCGCCCCTCAGGATCAACGGGATATCAAGGTCGGGGGTCATATTGCGAATTACCTGCCAGGATGGCAGTCCATAACCAGACAGGTGGGTTCTTCAGTTGGTCGAAAAAGCCACTTTATAGAAGTGCATGAACAAGCCACCTGAGGCCTCCTCTGCTCTCCCGTTACTCGGGTCAGCACAAATTGCTTATTGGGCAAGAAATACTTGCGCTCCTGCAAAAGGAAGCGGTAGAGTATGTTCCAGAGAACCAGAGAGGGTACGGATACTATTCCCACTTCTTTCTGGTTCCGAAGAAAACAAGGGACCTCCGTCCAATCCTGGACCTCAGCGACCTCTATGTCAGTTGCCTACAAACGATTTCGCATGGTGACCCTGCAGGGTCTTATTCCCATGCTAAAGAAGGGCGCCTTCTTAGCATCCCTGGACATGCAGGACGCATACCTGCATATACCCGTAGCTCAAGCACACAGGAGGTTCCTGCGCTTTGAGTTCCTTGGCCACCACTTCCAGTTCCGAGCTCTCCCGTTCGGACTGTCATCGGCCCCCAGGGTCTTTACCAAATGCATGGCAGTCGTGGCAGCATCTCTAATGAGACAGGGTCACTGTGTTTCCGTACTTGGACGATTGGCTTCTCATGGCCGCCTCCAAAGAGACATTGTTGATGGCTGTCCAGAGCACCCAGACTCTGTTTCGGTCTCTGAGCATCATAATCAATTACGAGAAGTCTCTCCTTGTACCGTCGCAGAAGCTGCAGTTCATAGGCGCAGTTCTGGACACCGTTCAGGGTAGAGCATTTCTTCCAGACGACAGAGCGGAACGCATCAGATCCCTCATCAGGGATCTCTCGGCGAAGACGACTGTCCCTGCCAGGCTGGTCCTTTGTCTGCTCGGACACATGGCTGCGGCCATTCCGACCGTCCCTTTGGCAAGGCTCCACATGCGAGTTACTCAGTGGATGCTCAAGGTGCAGTGGGACCAAAGGCAAGACCACATGCAGCATCCGGTCAGAATCACGAATGCCGTGATTCGAGATTGCCAATGGTGGCTAGACCCAGGGACACTTTCTGGGTGTCCGTTTACAGCGCCGTCCCGGAGGTAATCCTCTCCACAGACGCCCAGGGCTGGGGTGGGAGCACACCTGAACGGGGTGAGGTCCCAGGGAACGTGGACCCCTCAAGAAGCTCATCTCCACATCAACATTCTGGAGATGAGGGCGGTTCTTTACGCCCTGCAGGCCTTTGTCAGAGATCCCATCAAATACTCTCTTGCTCCAAACAGACAATACGGCGGTGATGTATTACCTCAGCATACAAGGAGGCGCACACTCTTACCCCCTTTGCAGGGAAGCGATGAGAGTGTGGGATTGGGTAATTCGACACGGCGCGAGCCTGATTGCAGTTCACGTTCCCGGAGTGGACAGTACAGTCGCAGACGGCCTGAGTCGTTCCCAGGCCAGAGTCCATGAGTGGGAACTTCTTCCAAGGGGTAGCAGAGGATCTGTTTCTTCGGTGGGCACTCCAGAACTGGACCTATTCGCTTCCCCATCCAACGAAAAACTGCCCAATTTTTGCTCGCTAGATCCAGGGCCTGGTGTTTTCTGCCGAGACGCGTTGTCCCTCTCCTGGGCGGACAGATTTCTCTACGCTTTCACTCCCTTCCCGTTGATCCAGAGAGTTCTTCTCAGGGAGCATGCAACAATGATTCTGGTAGCCCCATTCTGGCCCAGACAGATCTGGTTCCCCTTGCTAACGCAGCTGTCCCAGGAACCTCCAGTTCCGTTGCCTTTCAGCTCCCATCTCTTGTCTCAGGAGGAAGGTTCTCTAGTCCACCTGGACTTACGCTCACTGAACCTGCATGCTTGGCTCCTAGAGACATGGCTGTTTTGCGACACGGGTCTCGCAAGGTGGCGGAAGTTCTTTCCGCTGCCAGAAAGCCGGCAACGCATGTGACGTGCGCCATAAAATGGCGCCGTTTTTGCCTGTGGTCGCAAGCACACGGCCTTTCCCCTCTGAGTTGCCCGGTGAAAGCGGTGTTGGAATACCTGCTCTCCCTTTTCCATTCGGGTCTCGCCTACTCCTCTAAGGTGCACCTCTGTGCTATTTCTGCTTACCACTTCCCGGTGGGACAGCGCACAGTGGCGCAACTTGACGCCTCTTGAGACTTTCTGAGAGGGGTGTTACACCTTAGGCCACCCATTAAGGACCCGGTTCCTCCATGGGATTTACTCTTTGTCCTGGAACAACTTACGCTTCCCCCCTTTGAACCTGCCGTGGATTGTGAGCTGCGTTTCCTGTCATGGAAAACGTTATTTTTAGTTGCTGTTACGTCAGCAAGGAGAATTTCCGAGCTTCACGCTCTCATGTGTAAGGAACCTTATTTGATTTTCCACCAGGACAGAGTGTCCCTGAGGACGAATCCTAAGTTCTTGCCTAAGGTGGTTTCTGCACTCACTCTCAATCAGGACATTGATCTGCCTGTATATTTCCCTAAATATTCTAATAGAGGAGAAGCGCTACTCCACACCCTGGATGTTCACCGCTGTCTTAGGTATTACCTGAACAGGACTAAACAGCTTCGCAAGTTGGAGCAACTCTTCGTTTCCTTCGCTGACAGGATGATGGGCCAACCAGTATCGAAGCAGTCCCTTTCTCGCTGGCTTGTCCAGTGTATATCATACTGCTATGATACAAAGCAGAAACCCCTTCCGGGCACAGTCCGGGGCCATTCCACTAGAGGGGTGGCTACCTCCTTTGCAGCACTTCGTAACGTCTCCTCCTCTGCCATCTGTGCTGCAGCCACTTGGAGCTCTGTGCATACTTTTATCAGGCATTATAGCCAGGACATTGCTTCACGGCGAAGAGCCGGTTTCGGCCTGGCCGTGCTACAGGGTCTCCTGTCCTAGAGTCAGGACTTGGTATGGACTTTCCTAGTTTCCTCCTCCCAGAATGCTTACAAGCGTTATTGCTTGGAAATCAGTCCTAATGGTGTTACGTGCTGCAAGAGCTATATCTCGAAATAAGATAGTACAGTTACGTAAGAACTTACCGAACAGTAGATCTTCGAGAACAGCTCTTGCAGCAGGTACCTTCCCCCTTGGAGGAGGCATGGCTTTCTGAGCCTTTGGCAGGGGTTTACGCCCTTTTACCTTCTGATGGTGGATCCTCGGTCTCCCATTCTGATATCGTCCTGCGGCCGGAAGTCTCCGGTGGGAGAGCTGGGGAATCTGGCGGGACCGCTCCCTTATGTACTACGCCTGACGTCGGAGGCAGGACCGATGTCGGGGGCGGTCCCCGCTGAAGATAGCTAGCTAGAAGAATTCCGTGGGGTCCTGCCGCCTGCCGACTTCAGTCCTAATGGTGTTACCTGCTGTAAGAGCTGTTCTCGAAGATCTACTGTTACGGTAAGTTCTTACGTAACTGTACTTTACTCACCTGTAACAGGAGTTCTAGGAGTGGTATATGTTGTTCATCCACACGACCCACCCGACCTACTTGGCTTCGCGCATCCTGGCTTCCTGTGGGCTAGATCTGGCGTCATGGGGCGGAGCCAAGGGTTTTACCACCCGGGTGGGTGGGAGGAGCCAGCTTGAAGACATTCCGGCAAGATTTAAAGCAGCAAGGAACCTGCTAGACAGTGTGGATGAACAACATATGCCACTTCTAGAACTCCTGTTACAGGCGAGTAACCTATACTTCCATACACACCCTTGAGTGTCTTACTGTGCTTATAAAATGGGCTTCTATTTTTGTGCTTCTTATAGTAAAACAAATCATGCTTGTACATAGAAAAAAAATATTTAATTCTGCTAACTTATGACAAAAGTCGTTCTGCCTACTGGATAATGAGGTCATTGTTTTTGTATTAATATTTATGAGCTTGTTTGCATATAGTGCTTTACATCAGATCCATGGTAGCACAGCGTGAGTGGGGACTAACAGGAGCAGGTGGGGACTTTGTGAAACTGCAAAGAAATGTTTGGGGGGGGGAATAAAGAGCAAAGGTATTCTAACGGCTCACTGACTTTTTTGCCAGTGCCGTCCTACTTTTGAGTACTTGGGTTATTACCCATGCATGGAACAGATTTCATGCGGAGGCAATAGCCAATCAGAAAACTGGATTTGATGTCCCCATTTTATAAACTGAAAAATCCATATCAAGAATGGATTAACCTTGATAAAGCAGAAAAAATGTTTTGAGATTTATCAGTGCACTTATTGGATAAGTGTTAAGTTTTCTTTCAAATGCCTTTTCTGTCTAACAATGTTTTTGTTGTCAAAGCAGGATAGAGATGACGATGATGAAGACTGGGCTGAAGAAACTACGGAAGAGGCCCAAAGGCGTAGAATGGAGGAGATCAGTGAGCATGCCAAAAATTTGACTCTCAGTGAAGACCTGGAAAGGACTGTAGAAGAGAGAGTGAACATACTATTTGAGTTTGTTAAGGCATGTTTGATTGTTTATGTATTGTGGTTAGGGGTTGTACAATATGAAAAGGTTCATGGATATCTTTATTAGATATACGAGGCAGTGGTCAAGATGCATCTTTGAGTACTGATTGCAGTCTCGACTGCCATGAGGGTGCAACACTGGACCACCAAAATGATCAGGATTATGGGGAACGAAATCTATAGGGAGAGTACCGGCCCCATGCACCATGGGAGTCTACGATGCCTGTGGACAGTGCTTGCACTGAGGATCGAAATCGCTCTGTTCCTGGAGCACAGGGCTGTAAAGCCTGTCCTGGACATCTTGGTGTCTCAGGGATGTGTCAGTACTGCCTGGTACTGACATGGACTGCGGGGCTGGCATCCCATTCTTGAACTGCACAAACTATACAAGTTTGTCAATAGGCGGAAGTTTTATATGGTCACTCTCAACAAGACCATACCGTCTGTGGATGCTGGGGCATGGTTCTGCTCCCTAGATCTCCAAGATGCCTTCTTTCACGTCTTAATAGATCCATCCCCGTGGCAGTTTCTCTGGATCTTACTTTGAGGAAGGCTGTTGCAGCAGGCTAACACTGGTAGTACTTAGCCACCAGGACCCCATGGAAACTTTCTAGCTAGCAGTCTACCACGGTGGGACTGCCGACGTCACCCTCTGTCAGCCTAACCTATAAAGGTGGGCGGTCCCCCTTGCCCTCCTCAGTTGTTTCCCGCCGTTGACACGCAGCTAGTCAACCGCCATTACTTGCGGTTGCCATGCTTTTTCTACCAGTATAAACATAGATTTTTCAGTGTTACCTCCATTGAGTCTGTGCCTTGTCTTCAGTCCGCTCCACAGTGCGTGCCTGCGGCAAACACATTTCCTGAAAAAGATGGCCACTCTGCGTGCATCCTGTGACTAGGCCCTAACCATGACACCGAAGCCTGCCAGATTAGCCAGCAATTCAACCAGGCCACTCAGACGCGTCTTAAAATACTGGAGAGCCATCTCATCAAGCAGAAGTTAGCTGCAAGCCAGGAACTCTTTGGCTTAACCTGGACAGTCTTCCGGTGTTTCCTCCTCATCTCAATCCTGGTAGAAATCTGGGAAGCATAAGCACCAGGACATACACTGGGACCAGTCTGCTTCCTGCTTGCAGTCACCACATAAACAGTCAACCGTGTCAGGATCGTCGTCCGGGGGTGGTGGTGGGCCCCCCCCAAGGCACTGCGTTTGTTTCCTCTCTGCGGGGCCCGACATCAGTCCTTCCAGTAATGCCCGCAGCAGGCAGCCCCCCCTGCATCGGCACCTGCTTCTCCTCCAAACCTGATGTAGGTGGATTCTTCTCCTAGGCATCCCTACTGATGCCCACTGGGCCGCCGCAGGTTGTGCTGCTGCTCCAGCCTTTGGGCACCCTCTGCTTGTGTTGCCTTACCCGCAGTCTGTGGTCCTGGCCCCACCTGTGACTTTGCCACCCCCTGTGTGCCTGATACTGCCTGGTCCCCTACCAGGGTACCCTACACTGACTCTGCCAGCCCTTGCACCAGCTTGCCCTTACCCATCGATCTACAGTTACCCTGCTCCGGTGGAATAGAACACCGTAATCTTACTAAGAGATACAGCTCTTGCAGCAGGCTACACCATAAGGAGCAAAGCCGGCAGGCGGCAGGACCCCGCAGGAAACTTCCAGCTAGATGCATACAGCGGGGGACCACCTCCGATGTCTGCCCTGTCCTGACCCACCCATACGTCATAAAAGGGGAGGTCCCCCAGCATCCCTCAGTTTTCACATTGGCTCCACGGACACCTTCAGCAACTGATTGATGCCACACCTAAGTGTTTTCTTTATTTTCTCAAGTTTTTTTTTCGCTCATAATTTCCTGCATGTCTTCCCCGACGTCTTCCATAGAAAGGCACTCTTCTAAGTGTGCCTGCGGCAAGCAGTTCCCATTCAAGGACTGCCACCCAGCCTGCATGTGGTGCCTGGGCCTAGAGCACAGCACTAAGGCCTGTCCTGTTTGCCAAAAGTTCAATAGTAGAACGAGGATTCGCCGCCAGAAAGTGTTGGGAGACCTTCCTCTAACAGAAATTGGCAGCCATGCAGAAAAGCACCCTCCTCCAGGGAAGGCTCCTCTTACAAGTTGGGGAAACATAGAGAGAAGGAGCACTCCCCAGGTCACATCTGGAATCGAGCAGGTTTGCTCAGTATGTTTTCCTGGTAAAACTCGTAAGTAAATAAATAAATAAGTCTAAGATGTCTGACTCCCGGGGGAAGTTGAACATGGCCAGCCGCTCTAGACGCTTTGTCTAAGGGCCAGAAACCACCGGCCAAGGTCCAGACCTCGGGTGGTTCCGGTTCGGGAACCACACTTCAGCCCTTTAAGATCCAGCCCCTCATGCACTCCACTAGCTGGTCTTCCTTTACAGACCACCTGGCAAAAGCGCCCTCCAAGTCTGCCTCAGTAGTTGGCTCCGACTAGTCTAGGTCGGCCTCTCAGCCCTATAGAAGCCTCACGTCCTTGGCGATGTCTGCTATATGGACCACAGACCAGGCATACATTAAGAGGACCATGGACCAACTGCCACTGACCGAGGTAGGCAGATCCTGCTGGACATACACTGAGGACAGATGCCGGGGTCTAACTCGTGAGTGACGGTTGGCATAGAGGACACAGACTTCGCTCAAGAACAGACAACACCCAAAGACCTGATGACGTGCGTCAGACCAGCGGGCAACGGCCAGGTGTCTGTTTTGGTGACGGGGCCCAACCATGGATCTCCAGATGTTGGAGGCCAAGGATCTGTTCTCATTTTGGTGTGACAATCCGAAAGGACGTAGCCCCACTAAGGCACCTCCCAGAGACCAGTCACCACCGAGGTCTCCTAGCCCTCCACCTGAGCAGAAAAGCCCTGTCACAGACAGGGGCCGTCCTAAAGAGAAGCGGCAGAGGTTCACTTCCCGGACCCCTTCCACTCCCCAAGTGGGCACAGAAAGTTCCACTGGAGGTCGGAGTATTCCTCCTCAGAAGAGGCATACTCTTCCTCTGACTCATCCTCAAGATCTGGTTTACCATTCCTCCTGGATCCAAAAGATTTGCTAAGGTCCCCTCCAGATGACCCTACTCTCATGGATATGAGGCATATCCAAGATAATATGGGGTGGGACACAAAATATCTGGATCCCGAGCAGCGCCGTCTAGCAAAATATCTGCCCCAGAAGGATCTTGTGACCAAGACAGCCTGGAAGCATCCATATTCATCTTCTGTGGTCCCCCAAAAAAGGCTGACTGCCTATACAGGGCACTGTTAGAAGAGCCCTACCTGGGAGAACAACCTATAACTGACTCCATAGTAATCATGGCCACACATGACTGGTCCCAGAGGCCAAAACACCTGAGCACTCAGCCTCCGGACAGAGAATCGAAGCAGCTTGATTCTTTGGGCACAAAAATGTACGCATCTGCCACATGCTCTATCAGCTCTTTCAACTTCCTAGCCCACATGGTTCAGTTTCAAAACGCCCTGTGGGAGCAAGGACTGGATATGGCCAAAAACTTCCCTGACGGGGACCAGAAGGAAGGAACTGGTCAAGCTCTTAAACTGGTTCTGACCTGGGCACCCAGGTGCTTAGAGCAGCATATGACTTTGCGGATTCAGCTGCCAGAGGGGCAGCAGCGGGTATTTGCCTTAGAAGACCCTCCTGGCTGAGGGTTTCGGGCTTCACACCAGATGTCCAGACAGGTGTTCTAGATGCCCCCTTCAAGGGGATGGTACTTTTCAAGGAAGACTCCGAAAAGATTATAACCAAGCTACAGGATGCAGGCAAAGCTGCCCGTTCCATGCAGGCCATGTATATACCAAAGCCAAAACTATTTCGGAGGCAGCAGCAGTGTTTGGGAGGAAAATAAGGACAGCAGCCCAGATATGGCCAACAAAAAAAGAGGTGGCTTTACCCGCAAAGACCCTTCTAACCCAAGTAATACTGGGGTATTCTTAACTTTCTGCAGTGTCCCTTTAAGCCAGAACTGCCCAGAGAGGATAGAACACATGCAAATGTTGGAACTCTTTGCACATGACAACTATTCAAATGCTGCCTTGAACTATAACTGCCAAACTGCCTTGGTTCTAAACCCCTCAGATTTCACTCTCCGCCTGTAAAGTCTAGTCGCTAGGCATTCCTCTCTTCAGCTTGTACCTGTGATATGAATAGACTTATAAATTCGTAAGTTCTTTTTCTTTCATTTGCTGCCTTTTACTCATTGTTATATTTAGCTAAACCTTAGAATTAGTGTTAAATTTTTTTTTTTTTTTTTATTGGTTTGTCCTGGTTCACTATAACCGGTGGGGAACTGACTTAATTTTATTAATTCCGGGGTTTTCTGACTTAAAAAAAAATAAAAAAAAATAAAATAAATAATAAATATTGGTTTAGTTTAATTTTATTTTAAATACTTTATTTTTGTAACCATGTAATCGGTTACTGAACTGATGGCCTACGTTCATATTTTCCATCGGTTCTGGATCCGACCGCAACCGCTAAACTTTAGTTAAAACTTTAGAATTATTTAGCGGTTCACATTTTTATTGGTTCCCGATAAAATGTCAGAAAAACCTAAAAAGAAAACCAGTGAACCTGGTTTTAAAAATTGCATTGATTGTGGGGAAGTGTTTGACGAGGCAGACAAGCATAGTTTGTGTTGCCTGCCTGGACTATTTTCACCTTAAGGAAGATTGTGATATTTGAAAAACCTTCCCAGAGAAAACCCATGGAGAAACGCCTGGAACGGCTTAAGAAAAAACTTCCTCCACCTAAGGGGCCCTCTGGCTCTGACCAGTCAGTACCCTCTTCTGCTGTGGGTGAAACCACTACAGTGACTATCTCAACCCCTGAGACGAGTGATAAGAGCACTAAGAGGTTTGCTGAACCGGCTGACATCCCGTTTCCCTCCAAAAAGACAAAGAAAGTAAAGCACACAGAACCCCCTACTGGAAAAAAGGCGACTTCTGTGGGTGCTCTGGCTCTTCCTTCTCCTCAAGAAATAGCTCAGGCTTTTAAAGTGGTGCAGGCCTTGCAAGGGTCTTTTCCCCACTGGCCAGCAGCCACCTGTTCAAGTCCCATCTGGACAGACTGGTAGCACAGGCAAATTCTCATTTATTGAAGAGGAGGATTATGGTGAAAGTGAGGAGGAAGATGAAGGGGAACCTGTTGAACCTGAGGTCTCCCCTGAGCAGGATTTTGGTTCGCCTCCTTGAACCACTGAGGATTCTTCCTCACATTTCACTTGTGAGGAAGATGGCTGATGCCTTGGACATCACCACAAGTGAAGAAATGGAGGATGAAGAAGAGGTGGAATACGTACAGATGATGAGGTTAACCCCCACAAAGAAGCTCCCCTTGCATGTAAATTCTTCAAAAAAGATGCACTGAAGATTTTAGACTCCTAAACCCCCACCCCCGCTAAGAGGCTGGACAAGAAATGTTGGTTGGAAAGGGAAGGTGCAGAACCTCTGTTTTCCCACCCTGACCACCAGGGGGTGGTGCAGGCGGCAGCCTGTGACAAGGTTAAGGTGCCCCAGACTCCTCTCCCACCAGATGAGTCCAGGAAGATTGATAGTATGGCCAAGAAGGGATACTTGTCAGCTCCCTTGGCCATCAGGCAGGCTAGTTTTCTAGCCTATGCGGCCCCCGGCCCAGTGTCAAGTCTTTATGGCAGTCTGTACAGGCCATGGCAAACAAAGCCCCTTCACTCTTGTCTAATGACCTTGCAGAAACTGCTAGGTTTGGCTTAAAGGCAGCAAAGTGTCCTTTTCAAATGGCTGCTGATACCAGTGATACAGCAGCCAGGGGCTGGTGCATACTGTTGCTCAGCGAACGTTTGCCTGGCTAAGAGCCAAAAATCTTACCCAGGACACACTGACAAAGGCTCTAGGTTTCCCTTTGGAGGGTAATTCCCTTTTAGGAGAAACAGTGGCTTTTATGAAGAAGATGGATGAATATAAAGCCACCTTCAAAAGCAATTTGGCTAAAGAGAGAACCTCTCCATCCACCAGACCCTATGGAAGGGGAGGCTGGGGTAGGTCCTTTCACACTAGGCCCTTTTTCCAGGTTGGCTGCACCCCAGTACCAACAGTATTCCCTGCAGGGGTACTTCAGAGGTAAGGGGCAGGAGGGGTGCCAGCCAGTGATCCCAAACCCAGCTTCAGCTCCAGAGTAAACAAACACCCTGACGTGTCTTTATAAGTTGCCTCCCCAACACCTGTCGGGGGCAGACTGTCTCACTACCTCCAGGCTTGGCAGCAGATCACCACAGACAAGTGGGTCCTGGGGGTAGTGAGTTGGGTACTGTCTGAGTTTGATTCCTTCCTCTTCTGAGAACCAGAGTGTTCAAACCATCCTCTCTTGCAGAAAGAAAGCTGCTGGAGGCAGAGGTTCGAAATCTGCTACTGTCAAGGGCGGTAGAACCTGTCCCAATTCAGCAGAAAGGAAAGGGTTTCTAGGAGTTTGCAAGGAGATGATAGTGAAGACAAAAAGGAATGGGGAGTGGACGTAAAAAGGGGAGGAGCAGGCAGAAGCACTGAATGAATACTGTTGCCAAGTGTTCACGGAAGAAAAGGGGGGACTACTACCAGCATGAGCTAGGAGGGTGGGGATGGGGAGAGGAGGTGACAGATGGAAGAATTGAGGCAAGTAGAGTACTAGAGGGACTGAGGGCACTGAAGGTAGACAAGGCACCAGGGCTAGATGGTATCCACCCCAGGGTGCTGAGGGAGATGGCGGAGGTGTTGGCGGAGCCGCTGGCATATCTATACAGCACCTCACTGGAGTCAGGATGTGTGCCACTGGACTGGAGGATGGCACATGTAGTACCATTGCACAAGACCGGGCCAAGGGATGAACCAGGTAATTATCGTCCAGTAAGTCTTGCATTCCATAGTGTGCAAACTCATGGAAATGATACTAAAGGAAAGACTGGTGTCGTACCTGGAGGACAATGGCTTCCAGGATGTGAGGCAGCATGTGTTTGTTTCAGGGAAGTCTTGTCAAACCAACCTGATACAGTATTATGACTGGTTGACAGGTGAGCTGGATATGGGTCATGCAGTGGATGTTCTTTACTTGGACTTGAGCAAGGCCTTCGATTTGGTGCCTTATGGGCAGCTTGGGGGAAGCCAGCTGGTGTAGAGGTAAGGGGAAAAATTATGAACTGGATTACAAGCTGGCCGAGTGGCAGGCTGCAGTGGATGGTGATGAGAGGGAGCTCTCCACTCCAAGGACGGTGATGAGTGGGATGCCATTGGGCTCTGTGTTGGGGCCAGTATTGTTTGGGCTCTTCATATCAGACATTGCACACGGGGTGGTGAGCAAGGTAAGTCTGTCGACAACACCAAAATGGGAGCAGTGGTGGATGGGGAGGAGGGATGGAAGCAGCTGCAGGGGGACCTAAGCAAGCTAGAGGAGTGGTCAGAGAGGTGGCAGCTGGGGTTCAATGCAAAGATGTGTACGGTTATGCACTTTGGGGTGAAGAACCCAAAGAGAGAATACTGGCTGGGGAGGTTAAGCTGGGGATCACTGAGAAGGACCTAGGGGTAATAACAGGGACCATGAACTACACTGCCCAGTGCAGGAGAGTGGCTGCAAAAGTGAACAAAATACTGGGGTGCATAGCGAGGGGGTTTTCGTCCAAGCGAAGAGAGGTGATCTTGCCCTTCTACAGGTCACTGGTAAATCCGCACTTACAGTATTGTGTGCAGTTTTGGAAGCCATACCTAAAGCGTGATGTCTGGCTGCTGGAGGGGGTGCAGAGGAGGGCAACAAAGATATGTGGAATGGAGGGGAGACTATGAGAGCAGACTGGGAGACCTGAATATGTATACCTGGAGGATAGAAGGGACGGGGGGGCATGATAGAGACATTCAAGTATCTGAAGGGAATCGGTAAGGATGGGGCAGATGGCGCCTTAAGTTAAGAAAGGAGGGTCACCAGGGGCACGGGCTAAGAATATAGGGGGAAGATTTAGGAAGGAAATGAGGAGACACTATTTCACAGAGGGTGGTATCAAAATGGAACACCCTACCAGAATGGTTAGTAGTATGTAATCTGAACGCTTCAAAGGGTATGGGATAGTGAACAGGAGAGTGAGGGTGGGAGGTGGGGGTGGCAGTGGGATGACAAGGCGGGTGGGGCAGCTGCAAACTAGGGGTGTTGGCCGACACCGAGCAGAGACTTGGATAGACCGGGTATGTTTCTGCTGGCACATTCGTATGTACGTATTTAAGGTACTTCCTTAGTACAAAAAAAAAATGGGGAGTGGCGGCCTATCTTGGACCTCTGTACTAAACAAGCATTTGACAAAATCAAAGTTCATAATGGTAACTTTGGCATTGATTCTGCCAACACTCCAAAAAGGAGACTGGTGTCTCTGGACCTAAAAGATCCCTATTTCCACATCCCCATAAGGGAATCTAACAGAAAATACCTCCAGTTCAGGCTTCCATCGGGTCACTGCCAGTTTTCAGCCCTGCCATTTGGCCTCACTTCCGCTCCAAGGGTATTCACAAAGTGTCTGGCAGTGGTTGTGGCACACCTTCGAAGATCAGGTGTCACGGTGTTTCCATATTTGGACGACTGGTGGTGGGAAAATCACCAGAGCAAGTCTGGCAGTATCTGCAGATCACCCAGGGGCTTCTGGAGTCCCTGGGATTCTTGATAAATCACAAAAAAATTCCCTCCTCCTACCTGCACAGGTGCTGCAGTTCATAGAAGCAGAGATCAAACACCCTGCAGGGCAGAGCCTACCTGCCTTTGGACAGGGTAAGAAATATCCAGCTGATTGAAAATTAATTCAGCCTGCACAAGCCAAAACTAAGGCAGTTCCTACAGCTCCTGGGCCACATGGCTGTGGCCACAGGTACAGTCCCAGGCTCCAGGTTCCAGATGAGACCTCCTGTTCCACCTAAGGACACACTGGTGCTAAAGAGAGATTCCTCTCGAGCTAATTCCAAACTTTGTTACAGGTACTCCAGTGGTGAAAAGAGAATCCAACCTAAGGAAGGGGTTCCTTTTCAACAAGAGTCCCCATCAGTAGTTCTCAACAGATGCATCTCTACTGGGATGGGGCACCCATTTAGGGGACCACACAACCCAGGGCACTTGGTCAAGTGCAGTCACTCCAGCACATAAACTTGCTGGAACTCCGAGCAGTGGTTCTGGCACTAAAAGCCTTCATATCACTGGAACAGGGAAAAGTGGTACAGGTCAGAACAGATAATATACCACCACAATGTATGACATAAACAAGCAGAGAGGTACCAGGTCGGGTCCTCTCTGCACAGAAGCCATGAAAATATGGAGCCTGGCTTACTCTTTGGGAGTTTCCCTACAGGCAGTCCCAGCTGCCAGGGAAGGACAGCACCCTGGCAGATGCCCTGAGTCGAATCAACCAGGCCCATCGTGAATGGACCCTGAACAGATAAGTGTTGGAGGTAATCTTCAGAAGGTGGGGCTCACCAGAGATGGACTTTTTCGCATCCCATCAAAACCACTACCTGTCACAATACTGGTGTAACCCACCAGATTGGGGTACACTACCCCTGGATGCTCTGGCTTTGAACTGGTCAGGGAAACACCTATATGCTTTTTCTCCCTCCCCTCTGGTGTACAGGGTATTGCTCTGGTCCCAGTCGGCATCAACGATCTTGATGGCTCCAGACTAGCCCAGAAAGCCATGGTACTCCTTGCTGCTCTCTGTGTCTAGCCGAGCCAATACACCTCCATTGGAGGCACAATCAAACCTCCAACCAGGGCAGACTCCTGTATCCGAATGTCAGATTTCTCAGTCTCAAAGCTTGGCTCTTGAAGACCTAGAATATGCAGGTTTACACCTCTCTGAAGCCATCTTAGACATCCTAAGAGGTTACGGAAGCCTTCCACTAAGAAAACCTATGCTTTAAAAAGGAAAACATTTTCTACTTGGTGTTCAGCTAGAGAGCTCGTACCAACACAAGATGGGGTTCCAGCTGTCCTTGATTACCTCTCATTTACATTCCCTGGGTCTGCAGTCCAGTACCTTCAAGGTCCACCTGGCTGCAGCATCTGCTTACATTTCTGCTGGAAAGAATATGTCAATAGCTTCAGACCTTTTATTTAGGAGGTTCTTCAAGGGTTTGGCCCATTTGCTCCCCTCTCATAGGGAACCAGTGCCAGCATGGGACCTTAATGTGCATAGCTAAACTCATGGGTCCTCCCTTCGAGACCATGTCCTCTGCTCATCTGAAATATGTCACTTAGAAAACAGTTTTCCTAGTGGCAATGACTTCTGCAAGAAGAATCTGTGCGCTCCAGGCTATATGCGTTGAACAAGACTACATTTAATTCCATAGGGATAAGGTAGTCCTGAGAACAAACACCACATTTCTCCCTAAAGTGGTCTGATTTTTTTTTTTTTTTTCACCTAAACCAAACCATTATCCTACCGGTCTTTTTCGCTGAGCATTGTGTTCTATCCTCTCCAGGCCGTTCTGGCTTAAAGGGACACTACAGAAGGTTATAAATACCCAAGTGTCACTGGGAAGAAACAAGATTACTATGGTAAGTAATTTTTTTTTTCCACTCTGGCAGCGGGAGGCACAGACACAAGAAATGACACATCCTCCCAGGCAAACCTCCCCTTCCCCTCCACAGCCTGACTCTTTGCAGAGCCCTCCTCTCCCACCTGCCCAGGTGGAAGAGGCGGTCGGGGGTCGCTTCTTGAAACATCTAGAAGGGCGGCAGTGAATTACCTCTGACCAATGGGTTCTTTAGTTGGTTCGAAAAAGTCACTGTCTAGTTCACTGGGAGGCCCCCGTCCAGGCCACTCCTTCTCTCCCAGTATTCCCATCATCACGCCATATTGATCCAAGAAGAAATCCAGGCCCTTCTAGAGAAAGAGGCCATAGAGCCTGTCCCCTGGATTCAGTGAGGAAAAGGGTACTATTCCCATTTTTTCCTAGTATCGAAAAGGACAGGGGACCTATGTCCCATTCTGGACCTCAGTGATCTCAACACCTTCGTGGCATACAAATGCTTCAGAATGGTCACTTTACCTAGATTGATCCCGATGCTATGTCCGAATGCTTGGCTGGCATCTCTTAGATATGCAAGATGCATATTGTCACATTCAAATCGCAAAATGCCATAGATTTCTGCAGTTTGAATTCAGCGGACCACATTACCAATTTCAGGCGCTGCCGTTCGGTCTATCTTCGGCACCCAGAATCTTTACCAAATACCTTGCAGTAGTAGCCGTGGCCCTCAGGAGGATGGGTCACTACATCTTCCCTTACCTGGACGACTGGCTTCTCACAGCTTCATCCAGGATGGGGCTAAATCAGGTGTTATAAGACACCTTTTCCATCTTCAAAGAAGTGGGTGTCATCTGCCAAAACAGTTTCTTACTCCGTGCCAAAGACTATAGTTCATAGGAGCATTCCTGGACACGACCAGAGGGAAGGCTTTCTTACCTCAGGACAGGGCAGATCGGCTAAGGGGATTAACCCGGCACATCCTGGAGTGCTGCGTCTCTTAGGCCAAATGGCAACTGCCATAGCCACAATCCCTCCCAAAAATCACGTCTCCACACGAGAACCATTCAGTGGACACTCAGTTTCCAGTAGGACCAATGCCAGGATGACCTTGATCAGCTGGTCTTGTTCCCAGTCTCAACACAGAGTCCTTCAGTGGTGGCTAGTTCCAGAGCACCTGGCATAGGAGTCTCCTTCCTCGACCACACCTTCACAGGTCCTGACGGACACCTCATGGTCGGTTGGAAGCCTCTATCTAACAACAGACAAAAGGGATTATGGTCCTGCCCAGGAGCCCTGCACATAAATATCCTAAAGATGAGCATAGTCCCTCTACACCCTGCAGGCCTTGCAGACCGATCTACTCCTGAGACATCTGATTCAGACATGTCGGTAGTGTTCTACATCAATGAGCAAGGCGGCACCCATTCATACCAACTTGGCTGGGAGGCGATTAGAGTATGGTATTGGGCACTTAAACCACACTATCTCCCTGTCTGCAGTTCAAGTCCCAGGAATGCAGAACACAATGGCAGATATGCTCAGTCGATCCAGATCCAGCGCACTCGACTGGGAACTTCTACAAAAAGTAGAAGAAACCCTGTTCACCAAATGGGAACTCCAGAGCTAGATCTATTCGCCTCGCTATACAACGCAAAACTGTCCAATTTCTGCTTACTAGATCCAGGGCCTGGTGTTTTCTGGTGAGACGCATTGTCCCTCTCCTGGACCGGAAGATTCCTTTATACTTACCCACTGATCCAGAGAGTTCTGCTCAAATTGTAAGCAGAGGGAGCAGACATGATACTGGTGGCCCCCCTTTGGCCCAGACAAATATGGTTCCCTTTACCTCAGCATTTAGTGAGATTCTCCATTCCCTCTACCTCTCTGCTCACACTTACTGTCGAAGGGCAACTGATCCCTAGTCCACCCGAACTTGTGATCATTACACCTGCACGCCTGGCTCCTGAAGACTTAGCGATCTATCACCATGGGGTCTCTGATAGAGTGGCAGATATCCTCGGCGGCGAAGAACCCTCTGTTAGAGCCAGGTATGCCATGAAATGATGACGTATCTGCATTTGGTCCTCGCCTCATGGCCTGTACCCTTTGAACTGCCAGTGAACTCTGTCCTAGGATCTTCTCTCCATATTAGACACAGGGCTAGTTATTCCACTATAAAGGTGCATCTCTCAGCATTCACTTTCTAGGGGCGTGGATATGTTCAGTCCACACTGTCTGACAGGTTCCTTGCCGCTTTAAATCTTGCTGGAAGGCCTTCAAGCTGGCTCCTCCCACCCACCCACCGGGTGGTAAACCCCTGGCTCCGCCCCATGACGCCAGATCTTCCTTAACGCTTGGAAGCTCAGGTTCCCTCCTTGGCGTTCTGCGTTTTAGGCCTGGATCCTAGTTCGGAAGTTCCGAAAATTATTTTACAATTCTCTAGACTTGTGTCGTCATCTTCCCTCTCGCCTGCAATGGTTAAATCCACCCCTGGCTTCCGTCTGTGCCCTTGCGGGCAGAAAATGTCCTGGACCGACCCGCACTCCACATGCGTCTACTGCCTGGGTCTTGCTCATGATTCGCAGGCCTGTGATCTCTGCAAATCCTTCACGGCTTCAGTTCTGGAAGACCGCGCTGCCAGACTCCAGCTGGGGCGTCCCGAGAAATGGTACCCGCCGGTGAAGTCGGAGGCCCGTTGGGTGGTGTTTGGGCTCCGCGGAGCAGCTAGAGCAGTTGATTGCCCTCGAGGAGGAGGCTGCCTAGGTCACGTCTTCTTCCTCCTTGGCCGTGGCATTTATCCCGCTCTCCTTGGGCTCCTCCTACACTGCTTCTTTCAAGGAGCTTTGTCAGTCCCTCTCCACCAAGGGAGAAGGACCTTCGGGACACTCAAGTAGGTCGAAGAAAAACAAACCGAAAGGTAAGTCCCACCATCTACGTGTTTGAGAGTGGGAGAGATCCCGTTCACCGGACCGTCGGCTCTCTACTTCGGTCGAGGTTGCGGCTAAGGCCGCTGGCTGGCTTCACGGTGTCCCAGTCAGGTCAGCCAGCCAAGACACCAGTCGATGTGGTCGAGATTTTCTCTCGACCCATTGGATGGATTGTCGACTAGAGAAGCCGACAGCCCTTCTTCACCAGTTCCCCGGTGGTAACAGAGGAGTTGCCCGCGCCTCCTGTGCCAAAGTCCCCGGTCAAGGACCCTGAACCGAGGGATGAGCGGGCTTCCCCCGCCCCTCTTCGACCCACCATTGGCAACCCCGAAGGTCTCAGTCCTCTTCCATGCCGGGTAGATCCAGCAGAAATCAGCGGTCTCTGTCCCGGCATCGCCGCTCGTCCTCTTCGGAGGATAGGCTCTGACGCAAGTTGCTGGCGCTATGAGGACATGATGTGGCAACAACTCTTGTTAGCCGGTAATAAGCAGACTCGAGTCACCTACTCCGGCCATTAAGTGGTTGTCACCCGAATGACTGAAGCAACCCCTCATTGTAGACGAGGAGCCGGCACCGGTTGCTCTGCCAAAACCGGCTGCTCCACTCATTGTGGTGGAACCACCGCCTCCTCAACCCAAGACTGGAGCCCCGACCAAGGATTCTCAGTTGGGTCAGGGCTTGCCCCACATGTTGTCTGTCACCCTCGCTCCCGATCGGCCTCTGCATGTGGAGGGTGGCTCAGGCGCTCAGCAGCTGTTCGCGGACTCCTCTGAGTCAGACTCCTTGTACTCCAGGCCCCTTGACCCGGAATCTGCAGGAGGCTTGTCTGTGGACAAGAGCCCGTCCTCATTCTTGGGAATCCTTCGGCTCATCTTGGAGTCCACTGGGATGCAGCTCGAACCCGTACAGAAACGGGCCAGATATCCCCTCGAGATACTGGACCAAGGGGATTCCCCTCTGAGGCCTTCCCTGTGGGCCGAAGCATTGTTGGCCCGGCCCTGGGTTGTGGCAGCGGCCTGCATCCTGTCCTGCGCCTTTGGCCAGGATGGCTCGCAATAAGCAGTGCCCACCGGTTCCCTCTCCGGTTTTTCAGAGCACCACTCTGCGGAGGGGCTGGTGACCGATAGCGTTTTCCGGCATTCTGGGAACGCTCGGGACATGGACAAACCGCCTGATAAGGAGTCCAAAAAAATGGACTACTCGAGGTGGAAGGTTTACGCTGCTTCCTCCCTAGGTCTTCGATAGGCTAGCTCGGCCGTGCTGACGGCACATTTTTCATACGCCCTTATGGAGTCCCTGGATGAGGTTATTCCTCATCTCCCGGCTGACCTTCAGACGATGGTCAAGCAGGTGTGGGATCAGGGAAGGGCGGTAGCCAAACAGCTCCAAACTGTTTTGCATATTGGTGCCTCTTGTGCCCGTTCAGTAGTGGCCGCAGTAGCCATGGGCCGCAGAGCTTGGCTGCAGATCTGCACCTTCACGGTGGATACCCAGCACAAGCTGACAGATGCTCTCTTCCCGGGCACCGACTTGTTAGGGCTGGGGGTGGAAGGCCATCTCCAGAGAATCTAAGTTCAGTGCCACCTTGGGCTCTGTCATGTCTGCTCAGAAGGACAAAGGCAGCCAGCAGCAGTGTAAGCCCTTTCGCCCCTGTGGCACGTCCGGCCCAGCAGCACTAGCAACGGGGCCAGCAGGCTCACACTTGGCATCCTAAGGACAAGTCTGTCACTTCCTCTAGTAGGAAGCCTGGAGGGAAGGGTCCAGGTGGTCCCTCGGCCGGCCCTTCCTCCAAGCCTGTCCAGTGACGGATTGAGAGGTGTCGCCTCCAACCCTGTCACTCCTCCCCAAGGTTTCCCCATGGGGGATGGCTGCGCCACTTCCTTTCACCTGGTCCGCTATCACCATGGACTGTTGGGTGCTGGAAGTGGTCGCAGGGTCTGCCTCTGGAATTCGAGCAGTCTCCCACGGGGCCTACGGATTCTGCAGCCTCTCTCTGCTCATCGAGCCGACATTGCTCTGCTTCTCCAGAAGGAGGTAATCAGCGAGTGGCGGATTCTCCGCCAACCCGGGGTTTGTGTCCAGAGTACTTCCTGGTCCCAAAGCGGACGGGGTTGGTGCCCATTCTCTCTCTATACGACCTGAACAAGTTCCTACGGTCTTGTACTTTCAGGATGGTCACTCTGGCTCAGATCATTCCATCCTTGGAACTAGGCTTGTGGTTTTTGCTCTCTGGATCTCCAGGACGCATTTTTTCATGTCCCAATCCGTCCATCATATCAGAAATTCTTCCGCTTCAGAGCAGAGGGATCACTTTACGAGTTCCAGGCCATGCCCTTCGGCCTTTCTCCAGCTCCCAGGGTCTTCACCAAATGCATGGCAGTGGTGACAGCTTTCCTGTGGCGCCGAGGGGTTCGGTTGTACCCTTACCTGGACGACTGGCTGATTGCAGCCCCCTCTGGGTTGGAGGTGGAGGCGGTCTGGGGATCTGGCCTCAGGTCTGCTCTCAAATTGGCCTCCTCATCGAAGGCCAATCGAACTTGCATCATCGCAGGCGATTCAGTTCGGGCAGAGTTAGACTCTCTTCGAGCCAGAGCCCGGCTTCTGGGCGGACAGGGCGAGGTCCTTTCCTTCTTTGTCCAATCATTTCTGGTTAGGCAACTGCACCCTGCTCAGGACTTCCTGCACCTTCTGGGCCTCATGGCGGCCTGCACCAGCGTGGTCCGTTGGGCCCACTGGCATATGCACCCCGTGCAGTGGGGGCTGGCCTGCCAGTGGTCACAGTGCTCCGGTCCTTTGGACCAGCCGGTGACCTAGAAGATGTGGGACAGCTCAGCAGGGCTCGCTGCAGGGGGATGCCTTCTCGAGGCCGTGGACCCCGGGCCTCTTTTACGCCTTCCCTCCATTTTCCTTGATCGACAAGGTGCTTCTCAAGGCGAGGAGGGACAAGGCGCAGGTGAGTCTGGTAGCCCCAAACTGGCCCCACCAGCTCTGGTACCTAGATCTCCTCAGCCTCGGCTCCAGGCTCTCGAGGCGACTTCCAGCCCGCCTGGACCTGATCTCAGTCGACAAGGGGAAGGTTCTCCACCCGGACCTTCAGTCCCTGCACCTGATGGCCTGGTTCCTGAGCTGCTAGAGTTCCAGGCCTTGGGTCTTTCCGACGAGGTCCTCAATGTCGTTGAGGCGTCCCATAAGGAGTCTACCAGAAAATGCTACGCCTTCAAATGAAAGAGATTCTCCATTTGGTGTTAGGACAAGGGGTTGGACCCCTCTTCCTGTCCATTGGCTAGTATTTTGGACTACCTGTGGTCCCTTTCTCAGCTAGGCTTTGGTCGATGACCCTCAAGGTGCACCTGGCAGCCATCTCTGCTTACCGGATGCGGGTCGGCGATCAGTCGGTGTCTCAGGAGAAGGTGGTCGGACGCTTTTTCGAAGGCCTAGACCACATATCCCCTCCAGTGCGAGAACTTGTACCTCCGTGGTATCTACTTCTGGTATTGGCTAAGTTCGTCGGCAAGCCATTCGAACCGATGCACAGGTGTGGCATCTCACCTGTCGTGGAAAATTGCCTTCTTGGTGTCTAACATCAGCCAGAAGTATGGGAGAGCTCCAGGCACTTTCCATCGAGCCTCCCTACCTGGTCTTCCACAGGGACAAGGTTGTCCTTCATCCCCATCCAAAGGTAGTGTTGGAGTTTCACCTGAATCAAGTGTTGATTCTGCCGGTGTTCTACCCCAGTCACACCTTTGAGGCCGAATATAGGCTCCATGCTTTGGACCTTAGGAGGGCGCTCACTTATAAGGAGCAGACGGCTGAAGTTTGGGGAGAGGTTCGCCAGCTGTTTTGTCACCTGCGCTGAAGCTGTACCTTGCAGACCTGCAGCCAAGCAGATAAGCAGGTGGGTCACCTCCTGCATAGATCTCTGCTATAGGTTGGTGGGCATGGAGCCTCCCAAAGGGATAAGAGCTCATTGTACCCGCCATACCGCTGCTTCGGTTGCTGCTTCTAGGGACGTCCCTATCCAGGAAATCTGCAGGGCTGCTACCTGGAAGTCGGCACACACCTTTATTTCCCATTACCACATTGACCTAGAGCCACACCAGAATGCTGGTTTTGGGACCTCGGTTCTCCAGTCCGTATTTCCTAAGTAGGAGGTGCGCGACTTGCCTCACTCCTCCTGGAGAACTGCTAGGAGTCTGCCAGACAGTGTGGATTGAACATATCCACGTCCCTAGAAATACAGATTACTCACCTGTAACAGGAGTTCTAGAAGTGGTATATGTTCATCCACATGACCCACCCGACCTCCCCGGCTTTGACGCGCAACCTGGTTTCCAGCAGGCTAGATCTGGTGTCATGGAGCGGAGCTGAGGGTTTTATCACCTGGGTGGGTGGGAGGAGCCAGCTTGAAGACCTTCTGGCAAAATTTAAAGCAGCAAGGAACTGCCAGACAGTGTGGATGGACAACATATTCCACTCTAGAACTCCTGTTACAGGCGAGTAACCTGTATATCTTCAAGAACAGCTCTTGCAGCAGGTGCTTTCCCAACCACCTTTCCCTCATTAATGTCATCTGCATTGGCAACATAATTACTGGTCTGCCTTTTGGAAGTGAATACTCTGTCTCCTTCTGAATTATCACTATGCTGGAGTGTCCAGTGGGAGAACTGAGGGATGCTGGGGACTGCCCCTTTATGGTGTATGGGACATCAGGGGCGTGGCTGGGGACAGTTCCTGCTGTATGTGGCTAGCTAGAAGTTTTCCGTGGATCCTGCTGCCTGACTACTTCAGTCCTTATGGTGTAACCTGCTGCAAGAACTGTTCTAAGATCTACTGTTAGGTAAATGTTACGTAACTGTACTTTTCTGTGTGGTGGTCCTTTATAGAGATGCAGACACCAGCACCACCCACCACTCCCCAAGGCCCATCTCCAGTGTCCTCCAGGCAGCCAGTAGGGAGCCTTCTGCCACAGGATAGGGGACGGTCCGGTGCCAATGTTCCCTGGACGCCATGGTCCTGCGGGTCATGACCTCACATCTGTTATGGTTCTCGCCAGGAAGGGTGTCTGCCGGTTGAGAATGATTAGGATGAGTCTAATGAGTATGACTCCGACTACTGGGAGTCTTTCTCCATCCACCCTGTGGAATCTTGTGATGGTGAGGCCTGCCAAAATTGTTCAAGGGAGTGGCGGCCTATCTTGGACCTCTGTACTAAACAAGCATTTGACAAAATCAAAGTTCATAATGGTAACTTTGGCATTGATTCTGCCAACACTCCAAAAGGAGACTGGTGTCTCTGGACCTAAAAGATCCTATTTCCACATCCCCATAAGGGAATCTAACAGAAAATACCTCCAGTTCAGGCTTCCATCGGGTCACTGCCAGTTTTCAGCCCTGCCATTTGGCCTCACTTCCGCTCCAAGGGTATTCACAAAGTGTCTGGCAGTGGTTGTGGCACAGCCGAAGATCAGGTGTCACGGTGTTTCCATATTTGGACGACTGGTGGTGGGAAAATCACCAGAGCAAGTCTGGCAGTATCTGCAGATCACCCAGGGGCTTCGGAGTCCCTGGGATTCTTGATAAATCACAAAAAAATTCCCTCCTCCTACCTGCACAGGTGCTGCAGTTCATAGAAGCAGAGATCAAACACCCTGCAGGGCAGAGCCTACCTGCCTTTGGACAGGGTAAGAAATATCCAGCTGATTGAAAATTAATTCAGCCTGCACAAGCCAAAAACTAAGGCAGTTCCTACAGCTCCTGGGCCACATGGCTGTGGCCACAGGTACAGTCCCAGGCTCCAGGTTCCAGATGAGACCTCCTGTTCCACCTAAGGACACACTGGTGCTAAAGAAGAGATTCCCTCTCGAAGCTAATTCCAAACTTTGTTACAGGTACTCCAGTGGTGAAAAGAGGAATCCAACCTAAGGGAAGGGGGTTCCTTTTCAACAAGAGTCCCCATCAGTAGTTCTCAACAGATGCATCTCTACTGGGATGGGGCACCCATTTAGGGGACCACACAACCCAGGGCACTTGGTCAAGTGCAGTCACTCCAGCACATAAACTTGCTGGAACTCCGAGCAGTGGTTCTGGCACTAAAAGCCTTCATATCACTGGAACAGGGAAAAGTGGTACAGGTCAGAACAGATAATATACCACCACAATGTATGACATAAACAAGCAGAGAGGTACCAGGTCGGGTCCTCTCTGCACAGAAGCCATGAAAATATGGAGCCTGGCTTACTCTTTGGGAGTTTCCCTACAGGCAGTCCCAGCTGCCAGGGAAGGACAGCACCCTGGCAGATGCCCTGAGTCGAATCAACCAGGCCCATCGTGAATGGACCCTGAACAGATAAGTGTTGGAGGTAATCTTCAGAAGGTGGGGCTCACCAGAGATGGACTTTTTCGCATCCCATCAAAACCACTACCTGTCACAATACTGGTGTAACCCACCAGATTGGGGTACACTACCCCTGGATGCTCTGGCTTTGAACTGGTCAGGGAAACACCTATATGCTTTTTCTCCCTCCCCTCTGGTGTACAGGGTATTGCTCTGGTCCCAGTCGGCATCAACGATCTTGATGGCTCCAGACTAGCCCAGAAAGCCATGGTACTCCTTGCTGCTCTCTGTGTCTAGCCGAGCCAATACACCTCCATTGGAGGCACAATCAAACCTCCAACCAGGGCAGACTCCTGTATCCGAATGTCAGATTTCTCAGTCTCAAAGCTTGGCTCTTGAAGACCTAGAATATGCAGGTTTACACCTCTCTGAAGCCATCTTAGACATCCTAAGAGGTTACAGGAAGCCTTCCACTAAGAAAACCTATGCTTTAAAAAGGAAAACATTTTCTACTTGGTGTTCAGCTAGAGAGCTCGTACCAACACAAGATGGGGTTCCAGCTGTCCTTGATTACCTCTCATTTACATTCCTGGGTCTGCAGTCCAGTACCTTCAAGGTCCACCTGGCTGCAGCATCTGCTACATTTCTGCTGGAAAGAATGTTCAATAGCTTCAGACCTTTATTTAGGAGGTTCTTCAAGGGTTTGGCCCATTTGCTCCCCTCTCATAGGAACCAGTGCCAGCATGGGACCTTAATGTGCATAGCTAAACTCATGGGTCCTCCTTGAGACCATGTCCTCTGCTCATCTGAAATATGTCACTTAGAAAACAGTTTTCCTAGTGGCAATGACTTCGCAAGAAGAATCTAGGCTCCAGGCTATAGTCGTTGAACAAGACTACATTTAATTCCATAGGATAAGGTAGTCCTGAGAACAAACACCACATTTCTCCTAAAGTGGTCTGATTTTTTTTTTTTTTTTCACCTAAACCAAACCATTATCCTACCGGTCTTTTTCGCTGAGCATTGTGTTCTATCCTCCAGGCCGTTCTGGCTTAAAGGGACACTACAGAAGGTTATAAATACCCAAGTGTCACTGGGAAGAAACAAGATTACTATGGTAAGTAATTTTTTTTTTCCACTCTGGCAGCGGGAGGCACAGACACAAGAAATGACACATCCTCCCAGGCAAACCTCCCTTCCCCCTCCACAGCCTGACTCTTTGCAGAGCCCTCCTCTCCCACCTGCCCAGGTGGAAGAGGCGGTCGGGGGTCGCTCTGAAACATCTAGAAGGGCGGCAGTGAATTACCTCTGACCAATGGGTTCTTTAGTTGGTTGAAAAGTCACTGTCTAGTTCACTGGGAGGCCCCGTCCAGGCCACTCCTTCTTCCCAGTATTCCCATCATCACGCCATATTGATCCAAGAAGAAATCCAGGCCCTTCTAGAGAAAGAGGCCATAGAGCCTGTCCCTGGATTCAGTGAGAAAAGGTACTATTCCCATTTTTTCCTAGTATCGAAAGGACAGGGGACCTATGTCCCATTCTGGACCTCAGTGATCTCAACACCTTCGTGGCATACAAATGCTTCAGAATGGTCACTTTACCTAGATTGATCCCGATGCTATGTCCGAATGCTTGGCTGGCATCTCTTAGATATGCAAGATGCATATTGTCACATTCAAATCGCAAAATGCCATAGATTTCTGCAGTTTGAATTCAGCGGACCACATTACCAATTTCAGGCGCTGCCGTTCGGCTCATCTTCGCACCCAGAATCTTTACCAAATACCTTGCAGTAGTAGCCGTGGCCCTCAGGAGGATGGGTCACTACATCTTCCCTTACCTGGACGACTGGCTTCTCACAGCTTCATCCAGGATGGGGCTAAATCAGGTGTTATAAGACACCTTTCCATCTTCAAAGAAGTGGGTGTCATCTGCCAAAACAGTTTCTTACTCCGTGCCAAAGACTATAGTTCATAGGAGCATTCCTGGACACGACCAGAGGAGGCTTTCTTACCTCAGGACAGGGCAGATCGGCTAAGGGATTAACCCGGCACATCCTGGAGTGCTGCGTCTCTTAGGCCAAATGGCAACTGCCATAGCCACAATCCCTCCCCCAAAAATCACGTCTCCACACGAGAACCATTCAGTGGACACTCAGTTTCCAGTAGGACCAATGCCAGGATGACCTTGATCAGCTGGTCTTGTTCCCAGTCTCAATACAGAGTCCTTCAGTGGTGGCTAGTTCCAGAGCACCTGGCATAGGAGTCTCCTTCCTATCGACCACACCTTCACAGGTCCTGACCGGACACCTCATGGTCCGGTTGGGGCGCCTATCTAAGCAACAGACAAAAGGGATTATGGTCCTGCCCAGGAGCCCTGCACATAAATATCCTAAAGATGAGCATAGTCCTCTACACCCTGCAGGCCTTGCAGACCGATCTACTCCTGAGACATCTGATTCAGACATGTCGGTAGTGTTCTACATCAATGAGCAAGGCGGCACCCATTCATACCAACTTGGCTGGGAGGCGATTAGAGTATGGTATTGGGCACTTAAACCACACTATCTCCCTGTCTGCAGTTCAAGTCCCAGGAATGCAGAACACAATGGCAGATATGCTCAGTCGATCCAGATCCAGCGCACTCGACTGGGAACTTCTACAAAAAGTAGAAGAAACCCTGTTCACCAAATGGGGAACTCCAGAGCTAGATCTATTCGCCTCGCTATACAACGCAAAACTGTCCAATTTCTGCTTACTAGATCCAGGGCCTGGTGTTTTCTGGTGAGACGCATTGTCCCTCTCCTGGACCGGAAGATTCCTTTATACTTACCCACTGATCCAGAGAGTTCTGCTCAAATTGTAAGCAGAGGGAGCAGACATGATACTGGTGGCCCCCTTGGCCCAGACAAATATGGTTCCCTTTACCTCAGCATTTAGTGAGATTCTCCATTCCCTCTACCTCTCTGCTCACACTTACGCTCATGGGCAACTGATCCCTAGTCCACCCGAACTTGTGATCATTACACCTGCACGCTAGCTCCTGAAGACTTAGCGATCTATCACCATGGGGTCTCTGATAGAGTGGCAGATATCTTCGGCGGCGAGGAACCCTCTGTTAGAGCCGCGTATGCCATGAAATGATGACGTATCTGCATTTGGTCCTCGCCTCATGGCCTGTACCCTTTGAACTGCCCGGTGAACTCTGTCCTAGAGGATCTTCTCTCCATATTAGACACAGGGCTAAGTTATTCCACTATAAAGGTGCATCTCTCAGCATTCACTTTCTAGGGACGTGGATATGTTCAGTCCACACTGTCTGACAGGTTCCTTGCCGCTTTAAATCTTGCTGGAAGGCCTTCAAGCTGGCTCCTCCCACCCACCCACCGGGTGGTAAACCCCTGGCTCCGCCCCATGGCGCCAGATCTTCCTTAACGCTTGGAAGCTCAGGTTCCCTCCTTAGCGTTCTCGTTTGACCTGGATCCTGTCGGAAGTTCGAAAATTATTTACAATTCTCTAGACTTGTGTCGTCATCTTCCCTCTCGCCTGCAATGGTTAAATCCACCCCTGGCTTCCGTCTGTGCCCTGCGGGTATCTGAAAATATCCTGGACCATCCGCACTCCACATACGTCTACTGCCTGGGTCTTGCTCATGATTCATAGAGCCTGTGATCTCACAAATCCTTCACGGCTTCAGTTCTGGAAGACACGCTGCCAGACTCCAGCTGGGCGTCCCGAAATGGTACCGCCGGTGAAGTCGGGCCCGTTGGGTGGTGTTTGGGCTCAGCGGGCAGCTAGAGCAGTTGATTGCCCTCGAGGAGGAGGCTGCCTAGATCACGTCTTCTTCCTCCTTGGCGTGGCATTTATCCCGCTCTCCTTGGGCTCCTCCTACACTGCTTCTTTCAAGGAGCTTTGTCAGTCCCTCTCCACCAGGGAGAAGGACCTTGGAACCTCAAGTGGTCGAAGAAAAACAAACCGAAGGTAAGTCCCACCATCTACGTGTTTGAGGTGGGAGATCCGTTCACCGGACCGTCGGCTCTCTACTTGATCGAGGTTGCGGCTAAGGCCGCTGGCTGGCTTCACGGTGTCCCAGTCAGGTCAGCCAGCCAAGACACCAGTCGATGTGGTCGAGATTTTCTCTCGACCCATTGGATGGATTGTCAACTAGAGAAGCGACAGCCCTTCTTCACCAGTTCCCGGTGGTAACAGAGGAGTTGCCAGCGCCTCCTGCCAAAGTCCCAGGTCAAGGACCCTGAACCGAGGATGGCGGGCTTCCCCCCTCTTGACCCACCATTGGCAACCCGAAGGTCTCAGTCCTCTTCCATGCCGGGTAGATCCAGCAGAAATCAGCGGTCTCTGTCCGGCATCGCGCTCGTCTCTTCGGAGGATAGGCTCTAGCATAAGTTAGCCAGCGCTATGAGGACATGATGTGGCAGCAACTCTTGTTAGCGGTAATAAGCAGACTCGAGTCACCTACTCCGGCCATTAAGTGGTTGTCACCCGAATGACTGAAGCAACCCCTCATTGTGGGCGAGGAGCCGGCACGGTTGCTCTGCCAAAACCGGCTGCTCCACTCATTGTGGTGGAACCACCCCTCCTCAACCCAAGACTGGAGCCCCACCAAGGATTCTCAGTTGGGTCAGGGCTTGCCCCACATGTTGTCTGTCACCCGCCTCCCGATCGGCCTCTCGCATGTGGAGGGTGGCTCAGGCGCTCAGCAGCTGTTCGCGGACTCCTCTGAGTCAGACTCCTTGTACTCAGGCCCCTTGACCCGAATCTGCAGGAGGCTTGTCTGTGGACAAGAGCCCGTCCTCATTCTTGGAATCCTTGGCTCATCTTGGAGTCCACTGGGATGCAGCTCGAACCCGTGCAAGCGGGCAGATATCCCTCGAGATACTGGACCGAGGGATTCCCCTCTGAGCCTTCCCTGTGGGCCGAAGCCATTGTTGGCCCGGCCCTGGGTTGTGGCGGCGGCCTGCATCCTGTCCCCGCGCCTTTGGCCAGGATGGCTCGCAAGCAAGAGTGCCCACCGTTCCCTCTCCGGTTTTTCAGAGCACCACTCTGCGGAGGGCTGGTGACCGATAGCGTTTTCCGCATTCTGGGACGCTCGGGACATGGACAAACCGCCTGATAAGGAGTCCAAAAATGGACTACTGGGGTGGAAGGTTACGCTGCTTCCTCCCTAGGTCTTTGATAGGCTAGCTCGGCCGTGCTGACGGCACATTTTTCACACGCCCTTATGGAGTCCCTGGATGAGGTTATTCCTCATCTCCCGGCTGACCTTCAGACGATGGTCAAGCAGGTGTGGGATCAGGGAAGGGCGGTAGCCAAACAGCTCCAAACTGTTTTGCATATTGGTGCCTCTTGTGCCCGTTCAGTAGTGGCCGCAGTAGCCATGGGCCGCAGAGCTTGGCTGCAGATCTGCACCTTCACGGTGGATACCCAGCACAAGCTGACAGATGCTCTCTTCCCGGGCACCGACTTGTTAGGGCTGGGGGTGGAAGGCCATCTCCAGAGAATCTAAGTTCAGTGCCACCTTGGGCTCTGTCATGTCTGCTCAGAAGGACAAAGGCAGCCAGCAGCAGTGTAAGCCCTTTCGCCCCTGTGGCACGTCCGGCCCAGCAGCACTAGCAACGGGGCCAGCAGGCTCACACTTGGCATCCTAAGGACAAGTCTGTCACTTCCTCTAGTAGGAAGCCTGGAGGAAGGGTCCAGGTGGTCCCTCGGCCGGCCCTTCCTCCAAGCCTGTCCAGTGACGGATTGAGAGGTGTCGCCTCCAACCCTGTCACTCCTCCCCAGGTTTCCCCCATGGGGGGATGGCTGCGCCACTTCCTTTCTACCTGGTCCGCTATCACCATGGACTGTTGGGTGCTGGAAGTGGTCGGCAGGGTCTGCCTCTGGAATTCGAGCAGTCTCCCCACGGGGGGCTACGGATTCTGCAGCCTCTCTCTGCTCATCGAGCCGACATTGCTCTGCTTCTCCAGAAGGAGGTAATCAGCGAGGTGGCGGATTCTCCGCCAACCCCGGGGTTTGTGTCCAGGTACTTCCTGGTCCCAAAGCGGACGGGGGGTTGGTGCCCCATTCTCTCTCTGTACGACCTGAACAAGTTCCTACGGTCTTGTACTTTCAGGATGGTCACTCTGGCTCAGATCATTCCATCCTTGGAACTAGGCTTGTGGTTTTTGCTCTCTGGATCTCCAGGACGCATTTTTTCATGTCCCAATCCGTCCATCATATCAGAAATTCTTCCGCTTCAGAGCAGAGGGATCACTTTACGAGTTCCAGGCCATGCCCTTCGGCCTTTCTCCAGCTCCCAGGGTCTTCACCAAATGCATGGCAGTGGTGACAGCTTTCCTGTGGCGCCGAGGGTTCCGGTTGTACCCTTACCTGGACGACTGGCTGATTGCAGCCCCCTCTGGGTTGGAGGTGGAGCGGTCTAGGGATCTGGCCTTCCAGGTCTGCTCTCAAATTGGCCTCCTCATCGAGGCCAAATCGGAACTCGTACCATCGCAGGCGATTCAGTTCGGGGCAGAGCTAGACTCTCTTCGAGCCAGAGCCCGGCTTCTGGCGGACAGGGCCGAGGTCCTTTCCTTCTTTGTCCAATCATTTCTGGTTAGGCAACTGCACCCTGCTCAGGACTTCCTGCACCTTCTGGGCCTCATGGCGGCCTGCACCAGCGTGGTCCGTTGGGCCCACTGGCATATGCACCCCGTGCAGTGGGGCTGGCCTGCCAGTGGTCACAGTGCTCGGTCCTTTGGACCAGCCGGTGACCTAGAAGATGTGGGACAGCTCAGCAGGGCTCGCTGCAGGGGATGCCTTCTCGAGGGCCGTGGACCCCGGGCCTCTTTTCCTTCCCTCCATTTTCCTTGATCGACAAGGTGCTTCTCAAGCGAGGAGGACAAGGCTAGGTGAGTCTAGAGCCCCAAACTGGCCCCACCAGCTCTGGTACCTAGATCTCCTCAGCCTCGGCTCCAGGCTCTCGGCGACTTCCAGCCCGCCTGGACCTGATCTCAGTCGACAGGGAAGGTTCTCCACCGGACCTTCAGTCCCTGCACCTGATGGCCTGGTTCCTGAGCTGCTAGAGTTCCAGGCCTTGGGTCTTTCCGGCGAGGTCCTCAATGTCGTTGAGGCGTCCCATAAGGAGTCTACCAGAAAAGTGCTCGCCTTCAAATGAAAGAGATTCTCCATTTGGTGTTAGGACAAGGGTTGGACCCCTCTTCCTGTCCATTGGCTAGTATTTTGGACTACCTGTGGTCCCTTTCTCAGCTAGGGCTTTGGTCGATGACCCTCAAGTTGCACCTGGCAGCCATCTCTGCTTACCGGATGCGGGTCGGCGATCAGTCGGTGTCTCAGGAGAAGGTGGTCGGACGCTTTTTCGAAGGCCTAGACCACATATCCCCTCCAGTGCGAGAACTTGTACCTCCGTGGTATCTACTTCTGGTATTGGCTAAGTTAGTGGCAAGCCATTCGAACCGATGCAGTGTGGCATCTCACCTGTCGTGGAAAATTGCCTTCTTGGTGTCTAACATCAGCCAAAGTATGGGAGAGCTCCAGGCACTTTCCATGAGCCTCCCTGCCTGGTCTTCCACAGGGACAGGTTGTCTATGATCCCCATCCAAAGGTAGTGTTGGGTTTCACCTGAATCAAGTGTTGATTCTGCGGTGTTCTACCCAGTCACACCTTTGAGGGCGAATATAGGCTCCATGCTGGACCTTAGGGGCGCTCACTTATAAGGAGCAGGCTGACTGAGAGTTTGGGGAGAGGTTAGCCAGCTGTTTTGTCACCTGCGCTGAAGCTGTACCTTGCAGACCTGCAGCCAAGCAGATAAGCAGGTGGGTCACCTCCTGCATAGATCTCTGCTATAGGTTGGTGGGCATGGAGCCTCCCAAAGGGATAAGAGCTCATTGTACCCGCCATACCGCTGCTTGATTGCTGCTTCTAGGGACGTCCCTATCCAGGAAATCTGCAGGGCTGCTACCTGGAAGTCGGCACACACCTTTATTTCCCATTACCACATTGACCTAGAGCCACACCAGAATGCTGGTTTTGGGACCTCGGTTCTCCAGTCCGTATTTCCTAAGTAGGAGGTGCGACTTGCCTCACCTCCTGGAGAACTGCTAGGAGTCTGCCAGACAGTGTGGATTGAACATATCCACGTCCTAGAAATACAGATTACTCACCTTGACAGGAGTTCTAGAAGTGGTATATGTTCATCCACATGACCCACCCGACCTCCCGGCTTTGACGCAACCTGGTTTCCAGCAGGCTAGATCTGGTGTCATGGAGCGGAGCTGAGGGTTTTATCACCTGGGTGGGTGGGAGGAGCCAGCTTGAAGACCTTCTGGCAAAATTTAAAGCAGCAAGGAACTGCCAGACAGTGTGGATGGACAACATATTCCACTCCTAGAACTCCTGTTACAGGCGAGTAACCTGTATATCTTCAAGAACAGCTCTTGCAGCAGGTGCTTTCCCAACCACCTTTCCCTCATTAATGTCATCTGCATTGGCAACATAATTACTGGTCTGCCTTTTGGAAGTGAATACTCTGTCTCCTTCTGAATTATCACTATGCTGGAGTGTCCAGTGGGAGAACTGAGGGATGCTGGGGGACTGCCCCTTTTATGGTGTATGGGACATCAGGGGCGTGGCTGGGGACAGTTCCCTGCTGTATGTGGCTAGCTAGAAGTTTTCCGTGGGATCCTGCTGCCTGACTACTTCAGTCCTTATGGTGTAACCTGCTGCAAGAACTGTTCTAAGATCTACTGTTAGGTAAATGTTACGTAACTGTACTTTTTCTGTGTGGTGGTCCTTTATAGAGATGCAGACACCAGCACCACCCACCACTCCCCAAGGCCCATCTCCAGTGTCCTCCAGGCAGCCAGTAGGGAGCCTTCTGCCACAGGATAGGGGACGGTCCGGTGCCAATGTTCCCTGGACGCCATGGTCCTGCGGGTCATGACCTCACATCTGTTATGGTTCTCGCCAGGAAGGGTGTCTGCCGGTTGAGAATGATTAGGATGAGTCTAATGAGTATGACTCCGACTACTGGGAGTCTTTCTCCATCCACCCTGTGGAATCTTGTGATGGTGAGGAGCCCGCCAAAATTGTTCCGAAGTCCCTTCCTTATGATCCATCATTCATGGACATATCCAGACCAGCATGGGCTGGGAAATGGAGGGGCAAGACCTGGATAGGCATCGCCTGGCCATTTATTAGAGGCAGTGGGATGCCCTTCCCGAGGTGGTGCCACCCCCGATTGACTCTTATGACGATTTCACCAGGGCTTTGGAATCACCCCTCATGTATTCCTTTGCTGCCTAAGAACTCTGAAGGGCTCTACCATGCTCCAGCTGATGTCGTTTTGGGGAGCCACCCTAAGGCTGATCCAGTGATAACCAGCGTGGCATATGACCGTACCAAGAAGCTCAAGCACCTTGGTGCCTTCCCTTGACAGGGAATCCAGACAGCTGGACCACCTGGGTAAGCATGTCTTTGCATCCACTACCCTGGCTGTCTGGGCCATTAACTACCTTACCCATATGGTCCAATATTAGAATGCCCTCTGGGACCAGACATGGGAACTCGTTAAGACCTTGGCTGAGGATCCCTCCAAAACTCTGCTTGCCCAGCTACTTAAGTTCGGTTCCGATGTTGGTAACTATGTTTAGGCTGCCTAAGATACTGTGGAAGCCTCTGGCAGGGGAGTGGCCGCTGTTGTCTGCCTCTGGCACCATTCGTGGCTCCAGGTATCTGATTTTTGCCTCAGATGTGCAGTCCAGCATTTTGGATGCCCCCTTTTGGGGCTCCGTCCTCTTTGGAGGGGATGTTGATATAATTTCCACTCTCCAGGACTCTGGCCGTGCCCTCCGATCCGTTCACTCGCTGCACCACACCCAGCCTAAGACTGGTCAGTGTCCTTCATTTTGCCGCTCCTCCTGCAGACACTCCCGCCTTCCTTGCAAAGGTCAGGGCAAGCGCAAAGCAGGTTCGGCCTTCTCCTCTTCTGCTGCCACCAGAGCCCCTCGAGCACTTGCAGCTGCCCTCCCGGTGCCACTCCTACCGCCCTGACTCCTTAGCCAACTGTCTCTCTCACACACACACACACACACACACACACACACACACACACACACACACACACTCACTCACTCACTCACTCACTCACTCCACCTCTCTCTCTCTCTCCCCTCACATTTTCCACACCCCTGGAAAGGCGTGGGGGTGGCTGTCGAGTCAGTTCTCACTTCACCTCGATGGGTGGAAGGACACAACCACATACAACTGGGTGATGCAGGTTATAGAGCACGGCCACACTCGAGTTTCTAATGTCCCCCAGAAAATCCTCTGGAAAACTCCTCTTACCTCCCAGCTCACCTGCCCCTTTTCTGGGAGGAAATTCAGTATCTTCAAAAAAAAAAAAGGCCATAGAGCCCATCCTTCAGGCTCAGTGGGGAAGGTGGTTCTACTCCCACTTCTTCCTCGTCCCCCAAAAGACCGGGGATCTCTGACTCAACCTAGATCTGAGTAATTTGAACTTGTACATAGCGGGCGGGATATTCAAACGGGCTGCGCATGGTGCAACGGAGTTGCGCCATGCGGAACCCACTGATGTGCCCTGGCGCAATATTCAATGGGGGAGTATGCGCGGCACATATCCCGATATGCCGTAGCACATCGGTAATATATGCAGCGCAGGTAAGGGGGGTGTGCCCATGCATAGTCTGCACATCCAGATATTCAGCCCGGGATGTGCTGAGAATATGCAGGCGCAACCACTACATGCACCGCTCAGTTACGCCAGACAAGGAGCAAAAGCTAGCCACCCACAGGTGAGCTGCCATAATGCAGGGCGCAACACGGCAGCTGCCAGCTGTGGGTGGCCACCCGAGCTCTGGCGGCACCATCCGGTAGCGTTGCGGCCCCATGCCCGATCACGGGCTGTTTTTAAATGGGTCCTCTGGACCGCCAGGGATTCTATCTCCATGCCCGATCGCGGGCATGCAGTGCCCTAATTATCCCTGGTGGTCCAGTGGTACCCGAACCACCCTCCCAACCCGCACACACTCCCACCACCCCATCCCCCGGTCAGCAGCGGGCGGCAGCAACCCACCCTGCTGCCGCCCAGCGTAGTGCGGCTGTAAGGCCAATGGGCGTGCAGAAGTGTAGCCGTACTACACGGTCCTGATATGTGAATGGTTCACATATCGGAACTGTGGTCTGATGATCTGACACGCCCATTGGCTCACGGCCAGGACCAATGGGCGACAGCAGATCGCACGCTGTCAATGGCCGCGGATGGGGTGCTGCCGCCCGCCATTGACCGGGGTGAGCGGGTGGCAGGGAAATGAGGGCGGGTTAGAGGATTTGGGCACTGCTGGACCACCAGCGATAGGGTACTGCATGCCCGCGATCGGGCACGGAGATAGGTCCGCTGGACCAGCAGGGAGATTGTTTGCTACAGCCCGCGATCAGGCAAGGTGATGGGTCCCCTGGACCACCAGGGAGATTGATTATTACAGCCTGCGATCAGGCATTGGAGCGTGTTGCCGGTGAGGGGCAGGGGGCGTCTGTTCCCGACGGCCGCTGCCTGGCAGGGCGTCAAGTACAAGTTGCCGGGGATTGGCGTATCTGCATGCAGATGGGCCATAATGACATGCAAATGGCCCCATTTGCGCCTTGCATGCATTATGGCCTATTTGCATGTTCACAGCTGAATGCCGCCAGTTGATGTGCCAGCACTAGCGGCACTGCGCTAGCGCATCCCCCTGCTCCTCTCTGGCCACTGCGCCATGCGGGTAGCCACGGAGCGATTTTCAACTGTGCTGAGCCATTGCGCAGCACCGTTGAATATCACCCTGTCAGCGCCCTGGCACATACCAGTTGCGTTGTGCCCAGGCTTGCACCACTGCCTGGCACAGTCTGAATATCCCACAGAGTACAAACATTACAGGATTGGCACCCTCCAGGGTCTGTTGCCCCTCCTGCACCGGGGATTGGCTCTGTCCTCTGGACATGCAGGATGTGTGCTTACATATCTAGATTTTACCTTCCCAGTGACGCTTCCTCCGCTTACAGTTTCAGGGAGCCATTTAATTTTGGACCCTCCCTTTTAGCCTTTCCTTGGCCCCCAGGGTCTTTACCAAGTGCCTGGCAGTGGTGGCGGCTGCCTTGAGGAGGCAGGGCTTCTGCGTGTTCCCCTACCTGGACGATTGGCTATTGGCCGCACCCTACAGGGACCATCTGGTCCAGACCCTGGAGTACACCTTCCCTCTGTTTCAGACCTTGGGGATCACTATCAGTCAGCCGAAGTCCTACCTATCTCCTTGCCGGCATCTCCAGTACGTAGTGGCAGTTCTGGATACCGCCCATGGACAGGGTGGAACGCCTGATGGCCTGGACTTGCTTGGTTTTCTCCAGTCTGGTCCTTACCAGAGTATTTCTGCGTCTCCTGGGTCATATGGCAGCAGCCATTGCCACGGTTCCCCTTGCCTGGGTGCACGTGTGCGGGTTTCTTAGTGGAAATTGAGGGTCCAGTGGGACCAATGCACGAACTTGGACCAGATGGATATGGTGGTCTACCCGGTCAAGAGTCCTGTCGTGGTGGCTGGAGCAGGCCAGCCTCCTTCGGGGGTCTCTTCAAGTGTCTCTCATCAGCTCCTCATGGAACAGTGCCTCCATATTAATGTTCTGGGGATGAGTGGTTCTTTACGCTCTGCAGGCCTTTCAGACTCCTCCTCCCCGCCTATTGGTGCAGATTGACAACATGTGCATGGTGTATTACATCAGCAAACGGGCACCCACTCTTGCCCTCTGTGTCAGGAGGCAGTGAGGGTTTGGTATTGGGCCATCGAACATGGGCTGGAGCTCTTGACTGTACATGTTCCAGGTGTCCAAAACATCCTGGCACAGTGAGTTGGACCTCTTTTGCATCCCCACTCAGTGCAGAACTGATACCCTTTTGCTCGCTCAATCCCTGGCCTGGAGTTTTCTGGTGAGAAGCATTGTCCCTCTCTTGGAAGGAGAGGTTTCTGTATGCCTTTCTTCCCTTCCCACTACTGCAGAGGGCTCTGCTTAAGCTTCACTTGGAAGGGGCAGAGGTTGATCGTCAGCCTCCTTCTGGCCATGTCAGATTTGGTTCCCTTTGCTGCAGCTGCAGCAGCTGGCAGTGGAACCTCCGGTGCTCTTGCCCCTGTGCATCAACTTGCTCTCTCAGGACCGGGGTACCCTGGGCCATCTGGACCTGAAGTCCCTGCATCTCCATGCATGGTTTCTGCGGATCTGTTGCCCACTTTGGGGTATCCTCTAGGGTCACAGATGTTCTGGTGGCTGCCAGGAAACTCTCCACCTGGGCCACTTGTGCTAAGAAATGGAAGTACTTCTCCATTCAAGCTGCTGCTTGTCATTTGGATCCTTTTACGTGCCCGGTGAATCAAGTTTTGGAGTACCTCTTTTCGGATTCAGGCTTGGTCTACTCCTTGCTTAAAGATCCACCTTTCCGCCATCTGTACCTACCATACACCTATTCAGGGCAAAGCTGTTACCCAGCTTGAGGTGTCCCCGCGCATTCCTCTGGGGCATTTTTTTATCTGAACCCTCCCATTCAGGACCTAGTCCTTCCATGGGACCTCAACTTTATTTTGGAGAAACTCACTTTTACCCACCTTTGATCCAGCTGCGAGTTGTGCTTTTTCTCGTGGAAAGCGCTCTTTTTAGTTGCTGTTACTTCTACTGGAAGGATTTCAGAGCTTATGTATAAAGAGCCTAATTTGGTTTTTCACAAAGACTGGGTGCCTTTGTATAATAATACTTAATTTTCATCTAAGGTGGTGCCTGAGTTTACTTTGAATCAATCCAGCCACCTTCCAGTTTATTTTGGAGTATTTCAGTTGGAGGCCTTGCTTTGTACTTTGGGTGTACATAGGATGTTGCACTACTTCACAAACCGGACAAAACCTCTCAGAAAATCTGAACAATTGTTTTAGTTCGCCGGAGAGAGCGAGAGAGAGGCGCTCCCGTTTCCAAACAGTTTTAGTGAACTGCATTGTTTATTGCTAGTGCAAGTACAACAGACCGCTTCCAGGGTTGGTTGGGGGGTATGGCTGCCTCCACGACTTGCTTCAGAAATGTCTGCAGACATCTGTGCAGCTGGCACCTGGAGTTCTGTCCACACTTTTACCAAGCTTTAGTCTGGACATAGTCTCTCTGCACGGGGCCAATTTTGGCCTAATAGTTTTTCAGGTCCTTTTGTCCTGAGCTTTGGGCAGCTGATCTGTCCTCCTCCTGGTGGTGTTATCCTGGTGCTACCCAGTACTGCTTGGGACTCAGTCCTACTGATGTGGTCTGCTGCAAGAGCCTTCTTTGAAGTAAGATAGTACAGTTACGCAAGAACTTAATGTAACAGTAGATCTTCGAGAGAAGCTCATGCAGCAGGCCCTACTTTCCCTCCCTCCTTCCCTCTGCTGCTCTTTTTCTTTTGTACTACTGCCTTTCGTTTGGCTCTCTGGGAAACCCTCCTTGGTTCTACTTTAGCTGCCCATACGGGGTCTCCGGTGGGGGAATGAAGGTTGTGGGGGACTGCCAACCTATATAGGCTAGGTTTACGTCAGCCAGCTGACAGCAGTGGGTGGTCCCCCGTGATAGACTGCTAGCTGGAAGTTTTCAGTGTGGTCCTAGAGCCTGGCAGCTTAGTCCTACCAGTGTGGCCTGCTACAAGAACTTCTGTTGAGAATCTGCTGTTGATATAAGTTCTTGCATAATTGTACTACTGTAGATCAAGCTACCGAGCCCACATTTAGAAGAATGAATACCATTTATAGACTAAACTAAAAACATTGCGAAGAGCGTGCTTGACTCTACCTTAAAGCTGGAGCTCTTGATGACTTTTACTCAAGACATTGATTCAGATAGCAACCAGTTAAAAGCTCCAATGGATTCTTCCAGTGCAAAGTTTGCACTGCAGCTGCTGGGATTTGCATCCACAGACGCTCCTAACTGCAAACTGTTGGCAAGTGTCTAACAGCAGATAATGTGCCATTCCATGACACTTAAACACTTTGATCCACATGTAGAAAACTCACTCAGTCCAGTGAAGTCAACCACTAAAGGTAACGGGAGTAACCAGCATTCGAGCCGGGGGGGGTTGAGGACCTAACCAGAATACAGTCCTTTCGGGTTAAGCCTCGTAGAGGCTTCCAGCAGCAGTGCAAAGTGCAACCAATGCAGCAGCAGCAAAATACACAAGGCACAGGTGCCCAGTGCGACCCTGTGACAAGCTGCAGGCCCAGTGCCTACATCAGAACAAATTAATGATAGAGGGTACTCTTGTATAGCAGAATAAAACTGCAAAACGTAATGTCATTTTAAGCAGGCGTATCACCACGGTTTATTTCAAATTTTAATCCATTGAACATAAAATGCATCCAGATAACACTCTGCCAAAGGTGAGGGACAGCTACAAACTCCCCAGCAGCTTTCAGCCACTCTGTCATCATTAGAGGCTCAGCTCCATGCTGCTCAAGGCAGATAACCAAAAGTCTAGCTTAATGCGAGGTGTCCTAGTGCCTCTGGTTCGAAGACCAATAAGTGGTACTTAATGGTGAAGATAATCTGGGAAGGTCTACAGCCACAGTAAAGTACAGTTACATAAGAACTTACCATAACAGTGGATTTTCGAGTGTGTCTTGCAGCAGGTCTTAACACTTGGGAACCTTCTGCCGGAGGCACTTGTTTCCAGAAGACTTCTTGCCAGTTGTACCTGGGACTACCCCCACATGCACCACATGACCAGGTCTGTGCACTATAAAAAAGAGGGTGGTCCCGATACTCCTCAGTTCTTGTCCTCATTAGCGAACTGATCATGATGTCACCGAGGGAACCAAGGAGAAATTTATAAATCGCGTGTTTTGGATATAACCACAATAAAAACACAGAAGTATACATATCTATACTGTATATCTATATCCAGGAGTTGGAAAGTAAAGACAAACTCTGCCCCCTAGTGTAGACAGGAAAAAGGGGGATGGAGGAAGGGGCTGCATGACCTGCTGGAAGAGATGCTCTCTAAGATCTACTGTTGCAGTAAGTTCTTAGCAACTGTACTGTCTTCTTTGGGGCCATCTCTTGCAGCAGGTCATAACACATGGGAAGATTCCGAAGCAGTTATTTGTAAAGCAGGGTAGCAGGCAAGTCTGTCTGTGTGAAAGCAGACCTTGGAGGACCAAGTCTAAAGGTAGTCCTCTTGCAAAAAGCCAAGCCCATCAGTGGTAATGTGTAGGGAGGGCCGGATCCTGGAAGCAGGAGCCGTATCTCCCAGTACAGCAGTCTGTAAACCTGCTGTGGCAGTAGCCAGCGCTTCTGTGGAGTGAGTTTTGACCACAGCAGAGCGCAGCAATGCATATGCCATTTTTGTTGCAACAAAGACAACAGAGGCGGCCACCTAAGTTTGGTCAGACCCTGTATCGAAACAGGGCGTTTCCCCATCCCTATCCAGGGGAAATGAAACAAAAGGTGGCGCTGTTGTGCACTGCAACATGCTGTGGCCTTATTCATTAAGAACGAAAGGGATTGTGAACAACCAAGATGCGAATTAGAGCAGCCTCAGGAGCCTCATGCCCCACACAAAACACTGGTAGCCAAATGGTTATTGATACACAGGAACAACAGAGACCACCTTAGTGAAAAAGGCAGGGTCGGGTCACAAGACATCCTTTCCTTAGGAAAGGCAGATGGAGCCCTGTATGCACAGAGCCTAGGATAAAGCAGTGCAGCCAGCCGACAAAACTGCAACGCAGAGTAAAAGGTTCCAAGATAGGAAGCGCAGGCCTCATGGAGCTACAGGCCCGAAAGGGACCAATCATCGGTCAGTCTGACTTAATTGAGAACCACCAGAGGTAGGTGGAGTCACACCGGGGTGCAGGAAGAACCACCAGAGATGGGTGGAGTCACAGTGGGGTGCAGGGAGAAGTGTCCCTTAAGAACAGTCTTAAAGCCCAATGGAGGCAGAGACCTCTCCCATCAGGGAAGGAAAGGCAGATGTTTGCTGATAAAGGGAGCACCAAACACCGAAAGTGGGAGTAAACAGTCCAGTATATAAAGAGGAGGTAATGAAAACGAGGCCCAACTCCATCCAGTCCCCTCAAGAGACATGGCACCTGTTCTTTGAAGGGACATGGCATGAAACACCCAGGTTGGCATTGATGCCTGTCCTCATAAAGGTGACTGTGGAACCAAGAGAGGGGTAAGTCCTCTGGAACCAAGCGTGGAGGAGCAGGAAACACAGAATTGGATTGAAAGAGCATTTACTAAAAGAGAAGAGCAGGAGGGTGGGCATAGAGAAGGGCGGGAGGGGTATCGGTACCAGAACCCTCAGCTGTAACAGTGAGAGCCACACCATTCCTTACCCCAGATGTGCCTCCAGTAAAGAGCGCACATACAGCCAGACCGTATCCAGGTCTGGCGGTAGGATATGGTGCAGGGAGATGAACAGATCCCTGTCAAGATGAGCCCAGCGGACAAAGATGTCTTTGACTACATCCTGTGGAATTTTCCATTCATGCACCGCCGCTTTGAAAAGGCAGAGGGTATCCGGCCATGTATGCCTGCTGCCAGGAATATGTACCTCTAATGAGGTGTAGTCCATTATGTGCGGCCCAGAACCCTATATGCATGGCTTTAATGCATATAGGCAAGGGAGTCTGTAATGTTTCTTGGTCAGGTAACATACAGCGGGGAAATAACTGACTGATGAGACACCCGAAAGTATGGAGAGCACAGAAAATGGCTCTTCCAAGACAGGTGTGCAGATGGGCATCGTCCTTTTGTCAAACACCTTGGCGGGTTTTTAGGCCTTTGAAAGGAATACCCACATCCTCTGGAGTTGAGGCATGCGTCGTAAGAATGGTCATGCACCTTAATAAACTGAGAAATTTGATAGCGGGTGATAAGACCCCAGCATCCGTTTGCAGGTAGATCTCTGAAGGCACAGTCTTTGCAGAGTGTCCTGGAACACACTGGTATTATTGGGGATATGTAATCAATTAGGATGGCTGCAGCCAAGTATCCCCAAAAAGTCAGCAGGCGAAGCCTGACTGAGACACCTCTGATGTGGCAGATAATGGAAAGCCAGTTAGCCCAGGCATGTCCATTGAGATACAGGAGGGAAAGCGTTTCCAACTGAACGTATGCCATAAAGGTGTACGTTCATACCCAGAGACTTGAACCACACTTGGAGTACTGATCAGTGCAAGGAGGACGTCTGAAGTCTCCTAAAAGCAAAACATCTTGGCATATAATGGAAATAAAGCACAGAGGTCCACTGTGCGAAGAATTGCAGAGATCAAGACCCCAACGGGGGTTTCACTGCCTTTTTGTAGCACAGGGTGTGAAGGTCTACCATGATCATTGTCCAGAAGGAAAGAGAAAACGTACCCCGAACTTCGAGGACTGGGGATGCGCAGGCAAAATGGGCATTATTCAGGTAGAAAAAAGCCTGTATCCTGGACATCAGGACAGATACTGTAACCATGGATTTGAGGGAACCTTCAGGCTGTGGGCGTTCCCAGGCAGGGAACCGGCGGAATAGCACCCGTTGACCTTAGAATCAAAGGCCGGGAAGGCTAATAGAGGTAGTGAACCCATGTGAGGGAGGCTCCTAAAAGGCATCAGCGGGTGTCCAAAAAAGGACTTTCGTAGAAGAGTTTTGCAAAAAATGACATGGAATGCACCATCAAGAAGAAACCTCGAAGGCAGGAGCAGAAGGTCCGGCATGCAACCAAGAACGTCATGTGAAACATTTTCACAGTAGAGGTCATGTGTACCATAGCTACCATAGGTTCCAGGCAGTGAGTATAGTGGCTGCGGGAGCATCCCCAAGAGATGGGACGACCACTGTGAGGACGTCTCCAAATAATAAGCCAGTTCATGCCTAGGGGCGTGCAGTTCCTACACCTGGGCCCCAGAGGGTAGAACCGGTCTGGTCCTAGTCTTGAGCAAGAAAAAAAAAGGGGGCGGGGCTCCACCCCAACAACTAGACAGAGCCTGGTGTACAGCAGAGCTACAGGTGGAGACCGGGATGGGACCCGGAGGTGGGGCCACTAGGCCACAAGAACAGGCATGTCCACATATTCCCTATAGGCCCAACTTGGAGCTCCAAAGAGACACGGACAGACTCTGTTGGAATAATGGAGAGAAGAAACTGGTAGGGAAACGAATCCCAGCAGACCGGTCAAAGAGTCGACTCAAAGACAGCATTGTTTGAAAAAGAGTCCCTCGGTTGTCGAGGAGGACATCAGTGATGTCTAAGCAGTGGAATAACCATATACCCAGTATGAGGGCACAGTTTCAGTTAAAGACCAACCCGGGTCTGGGTTAATTGGAGGACACCTCATAGCCGAAGCCACCTGTCAGGAGGCGCATAACTTGCATTCTGTTAGAAGATGAAGAGGCCCACACAGTGAGGCCAAAGGCAAGGGCACTTGGGTCTAGGCCCGCAGAGTATTCTGGGGTCCATTGTGGACAGGAGGGTCCAGGTCCTCATTGAGGAGAAGGGCGAAGCCTATCACAATGAGATGTCAGCATCGAAAGCCCCAAGGCCAGTGTCTACCTAAGGGCGAAACTATGGTGACCAGGGGGCTGAAGCCTTCACTGTTGAGTGGGGAAGCCTATCTAAGCCAGTGGCGACGAGAGGGTGCAGAAGCCACCGTTGAGACGACAGTCATTGATTGCGAGGGCGAGAGCCTGTGATGAGGGCTGAAGCCCTTACCACCAAGGTCCTTGAGCGGGCTGAAGTCGTCGAGATGGTAAACGCCACAGTCAACGCAGGGACGAAGTATCTTACTCAGTCTAGTAAAGATTGTCAGCGACAACAAAAGTTAGTAGAAAAAAATAAAATGTTAAAAGGCGAAGATATTGCTGAGCTGATCTGCAGGTCGCGGAAAAGAAAGAACTGAGTATTGGGACCGCCCTCTTTTTTTTTTTTTTTTTAAATAGTGCACAGACTTGGTCATGTGGTGCATGAGGGGGCAGTCCCAGGTACGACTGCTAAGAATCAAGTGCCTCTGGCAGAAGGTTCCCTTGTGTTATGACCTACTACAAGAGATTGTCTCGAAGGAGATATACTGCAACTTTTCAGTTCTTGGGGCATGGATATGATCTATCCACACTTTCTGGCAATCGCATTTCCTCTTAAGACTGGCCGGAACATCTTTAAGCTGACTCCTCCCACCCACCAGGGTGGTAACTTCCTCTGCTCCGCCCCATGGTGCCAGATCTTCCTTTCCACTGGAAGAATCTGGTTCTCTCCTTATAGCTCTCGTGTGGAGTAGGCCCTTCCAAATCTTCGGATTTCCTTCCAAAACTGGTTAAAATTTCATTTTTTGCCTTCTTCCTTTGGACCGCGGTGGAGAAGTCCACTCGGGGGTTCCGGCGATGCCTTTGCGGGCAGATCTCCCAAATGGATCTGCACACCACGTGCTTCTACTGCTTGGGACATGAGCATTATCCCCAGGCCTGTGACATGTCGTACATTTCATCATCCGTTCTCGGGGGACCAGTGTGCCTGACTCACCTTGGGTCGTCCGAGCAAATGGAACCCGCCGTTCGATCAAAGGACGCCCGTCAGGTGGTCTCTGCAGCTGCAAGGTCTGCTGAACAGCTAGCGGCTTTTGAGGCGGTGTGCCAGGCCGCAGCTCACACCTCCTCGGCTTTGGCCTTTGTGCTGCTTTCTCTGAGCGCCTCCTTTATGGGGGTGGTCAAGGATTTGTGCCAGGCTTTACCAACTCTCAGTCAGGGCACAAACTGAAATTTAAATAGACCACCAAAAAATAGTCTACGTCATTTGTGGGATTGGGAACTTTCTAGGTCGGGGGCTTCCTATTCTGCGCGTCTCCATATCCGACTTTGGTCGAATCTTTGGCCCTGGCCACCGGCTCCACGGTAACGCAGTCGGGCCAGTTGTCTGAGGCACTAGTTGATCTTCTGGCTGAGATGTTCCTCAATCCGGTCAACTAGTTGTTGACTGAGGAGCAGACGGCACTTCATTATCCAGAACTTCGGTCCTGACCCAGACTGTGGTAGGGACGGATCTGTCTGTTGATCCGTCGCCTCTTGTCGCTGAGCAGGACCCGAGGGTGCCTCAGCATTTGCCAACACCCTCTGAGGCCCATCGGTGTTCCCGATCTCGACACTCTAGGAAGCGCCACCATTCATCCTCATTCTCCTCGGGTGAGGAAATACTTTAGGCGCATGGATTGCGTTGACGTTACGAGAATCTCGTGTGGCAACAGCTAGTGTTTTCCAGTATGAAGCCTGTTCATTCTTCTGCCTGGCCATCACCTTGCTTTCGCCTCAAAGGCCGATGCCTTCTCCGCCTGAGGAGCTGACAAGATCGGTCCCGGCTGAGCCGACATCGTTCCTCCGATTCCTGTGGAGCCACCACCTAACCAGCCAAAATCCAGCACTCTGACCGAGTAATCTCTGCCAGTCTCTGGTCTTCCCCATCGGCTGTCTGTCAGTCACTCCTGACCATCTGCAGAGGGTCAGCGGGGATTCTGGCGGTCGACCCCCTCTTCAACGACTTCTCAGTCGGGCGTCTTTTGACTGATGAAGGCCCTACCTCCTTTTTGGGCCTCCTCTGCCTCATTTTGGAATATACAGGTCTTAAGATGGAGCCTGTTCAGAAACTGGCTCGGTACCCCCTAACTGAGATCTTAGACCTGGGAGAATCCCTTGGGGAAGAATTCCCAGTGGCAGAGGCTATCCTTGGTCCTGCCTTGGAGCTTTGGCAGTGCTCCCCACTTCCTGCCCGGCCCGGATGGCCCGCAAGTATGCGATCCCTACTGGCTGGCTCCCTTTCAGGATTCACTGAGCACCCTTCGCTGAAGGCTTGGCTGATTCCATGTTGCAGTGCTCTGGTAACATGGGGGATGTCGACAAGCTGCCAGAGTCCAGGAAGTTGGACCATGTGGCCAAAAAAGTCTACACTGCCTCTTCGCTTGGCCTTCACCAGGTGAGCTCAGCCCTCCTGATGGCCCATTTCTCCCATGCCTTGTTGGGCACTCTGGATGAGGTGCTTCCTCATCTACCAGCAGACCTCCAGACCACCATCAAACGGGTCTGGGGCCAGGGCCGGACTGTGGCAGAGCAACAGCTTCAGACAGCCATGGACATTGGGGACTCCTGTGCCTGCTCCCTGGCAGCCGCAGTGGCCATGTGCCATAGTGTTTGGCTTCGGATCTCAACCTTCAGGGCAGATGCTCAGCACAAGCTGGCTGATGTCCCTTTCCTGGGCACTGACCTGTTTGGGCCTGGGTTCGAGGCCACTTCACCCACATTGAAAAGTCCAGTGCCACCTTGGGCTCCGTGACATCTGCTCAGAGGGGCCCTAAGGGCGCTAAACAGAAAAAGCTGTTTCATTCCACCTCCACTCCTGCGGCCAAACCAGCCCAACTCTGAGCTGAGAAGTAGGCTCAGGCCTGGTGACCTCGACCAAAGTCTGGTCTCGGTCGTCCGTAAGCCTGGAGGTAGAGGCCCCGGTGGCCCCTCAGCCAATCCCTCTTCTGCCTCTAAGCCTGCGCAATGACTGGATGAGGGGTGCCTCCTTCATGCCTGTCACACCTCCCGTGGGGAGCCATCTCCGCCACTTCCTTTCCACGTGGTATGCTGTCACCACAAACAGGTGAGTTCTCAAGGTGGTCAGTCAGGGTTTGCCTCTGGAGTTCGAGCAGTACTCTCCTTGCCAAGCCCACACCCCACGGGAGGACTTTGTATCCACAGACATTCTGTCACACCTTTGGGACATTGCCCAGCTCCTCCCCAAGGAGTTTAGTCCATTTTAACCTAGGTGCTCAGCCGTTCACCAGGTGGAGAGGGGGTAGCTAGCCCTCTTAGCAATGTAAATACCAAAATTCACTCTGCACTCAGCGCAATAATTACCTGGGGAGTTAGTTGTGTTCCTATAAATTTTCTTTTTATTGTGGATGATTTAAGCTGTGTCCAGCTTTTCTTTCATTCATTTCACTCAGCATTTGCAGCACTTACAATTATTAAACAGCTGTTCAGCATCAACCACAATTTCTCTTGGTGCCTTCTCAACTGAACTGACCCCGGTGCTTCAACCAGGGTGTGGTCTTCCTCAGGGAGATTGTGGTTCCTGTTGCAGATCCTCAAACACCCAGGGTTTGTCTCTAGGTACTTCCTGATGCCAAAACAGATGAGGGGCTGGTGCTCCCATTCTGTATCTGCACAACCTGAACATGTTTCTCGAGTCGTGCACCTTCGGGATGGTCACTGTCTCTCTTGGATCATTCCATCTCGGGAGCAAAACGTGATTCTGCTCCCTGGATCTACAGGGCGCATTCTTACCCATTCCGATCTGTCAGTCTCTCAGAAGGTTCCTCCACTTCCGAGCGGAGGGAGCCCTTTACAAGTTCCAGGCAATGCCATTTGACCTGTCCTGGCCCCCAGGGTCTTCCCAAGTGCACGTAGTGGTGGCCGCCATCTGAGGTCTGGGAGTCCAGGTTTACCCCTATGTGGATGACTGACTGATTGCAGGTCCCTCCAGGCAGTAGGTGGCGCGGTCCAAGGACTTGGCCTCCAGAAGTGTCTCCTTGGCCTCCTGGTCAATGAGGTTCAAGGCAGAGCTCGACTGTTGCAGAGCAGCGGACATGGTGGAGGCTCTCCTTGCCTGATCTTTTCTGATTGGGCAGTTGTGCCCTGCCTGGGACTTTTGTGCCTTTTGGGTTACATGGCGGCCTGCACCAATGTAGTCCATTGGGCCTGTTGGAGAATGTTCTCCCTGCAGTGGCAGCTGGCCAGCCAGTGGTCTCAGCGCAAAGGTCACTTCGACCAGCTGGTCACCATAATCCAGCGGATGTGAAATGCTCTCCAGTGTGGTTAGTCTCTGAGCATCTGCAGGAAGGGATCCAGTTTGTCTGCCCAGAGCTGACAGTCATCCTGACAACCGGTGTGCCTCTCATGGGCTAGGGTGCCCACCTGGGGAACAGAGTCCACAGTTTCTGGACCTCCGAGGATTCCGTGCCATATCAACCTGCTGGAGCTCTAAGCAGTTCGGCTAGCACTGACTGCCTTTGCTCCTCACATTAAGGGTCAGGTGATCCAGGTTCAGACTGACACCACGGCCATGTACTACCTCAACAAGCAGGGCGGGACACTTACCTGCCTCTGTGCAAGGAAGCTCTCCTTGTAGACCTCGCGGCGCAGCCTGGGGGCCGATCTCCTGGTCATCCATGTGGCAGGAGCTCCAACCAGCTGACAGACTCTCAGCTGTGTGGGCGAGGCATCTCACCAGTGGTCTCTTCTCCCAGAGATAGTACAGTCTGTTCTCCCTGTGGGGCACCCCCAGACCTGTTCACCTCCAGGAAGAATGCAAAAACTGAGGCTGTTTTGTGCCCCCACCCCAAAGCTTGGAATGCTGCAGGGAGATGCCTTCTCGAGGCTCTGGACCCCAGACCTCTTCTGTGCCTTCCCTCCACTTCCCTTCAACCACAAGGTGCTTCTCAAGACCAGGAGAGACCAGGCACAGGTGATTCTGGTGGCTCTGGACTGACTGCGCCAGTTTTGGTACCCTGATCTCCTCAGTCTCAGCAGCAGGCTCCTCCTGAGGTTTCTTCCACTCCACCTAGACCTGCTCTATATTAGTCGGTGGAGGGTACACCATCTGGACCTTCAATCTCTGCACCTGACAACCTGGTTCCTGAGTGGCTAGAGTTCCAGGCTTTGGGGGTCTCTGAGAATGTCTTCACTGTTGTGGAGGTATCTCGGAAGGAGTCGACCAGGAAATGCTACGCCTTCAAATGGAAGAGGTTCTCCATTTGGTGTCTGGGCAAAGGGTTGGACCCTGTGCCCCGTCCAGTGGCTAGCATCCTTTATTTGTTGTGGTCTCTCCGTCAGGCTTTCAGACGATGCTCGGGGTGCACCTGGCAGCCATCTCTGCTTACCAGGCAGGGGCCGGTCAGTAGTCGATGGCACAGGAGAAGGTAGTTTGGCGCTTCTTCAAAGGCCTCAACCACATTTCCCCTTGGTGCGTGGACCACCACCACCTTGAGACGTATTGCTGGTACTGGAAAAGCTCATGGGTAAGCCATTTGAACCGATGCACAGGTGTAAGATGTCTCACCTGTCGTGGAAGACTGCCTTCCTGGTCACTATCACGTCAGCCAGAAGTGATCAGTGAGCTCCAGGTGCTGTTGGTGGAGTCTCCTTACCTGGTCTTCCACAGGACAAGGTTGTCCTTCGCCTCAACCCATAGTTCCTTCTGAAGGTTGTCACTTGCACCTTAACCAGGTGATTAATCTTCTGGTGTACTTCACCAACCACACCTCAGAAGCAGAGCACAGGCTCCATACTCTGGATCTGAGCACTCGCCTCAGGTCCATAGTCTGGACCTGAGACAAGTGCTAACTTATTACATAAACACCACGGCTGGGTCGGGGAGAAGTTTGCCAGCTGTTGTCATAGCGCTAAAACCCTTGGCAGGTGGATTGTTTCCTGCATTGATCTCTGTTATAGGTTGGCTGGTAAGGAGCCTCCTGTAAGGTTTAGGGCTCATTCCACCCGTCATACCGCTGTGTTGGTGGCTGCTTCCAGGGACGTACCTATCCAGGAAATCTACAGAGCTACCTGGAGGTCAGCGCACACCTTCATTTCCCATTACTGCATCAACCTTGAGTCACTCCGGGATGCTGGTTTTGGACCCTCAGTTCTCCAATCTGTTACCTAAGTAGGGGGCGTGCGCTAGGAGTCTGCCAGAAAGTGTGGATAGAACATTATATCCATGTCCCTAGATAAAAAGGGTACTTACCTGTAACAGTAGTTCTCAGAGTTGTATATAAAGTTCATCCACATGGACCCACCCGACCTCGCCTGACTATGGCGTACACCAGCACTTCCAGTGGGCAAGATCTAGTGTCATGGGGCAGAGCCGAGGGAGTTGCTACCGGGGAGCCAGCTTGAAGACGCTCTGGCACATCTTAAAGGGGAAGGGACACTGCCAGAAAGCATGGATGAACATCCATATACCACTCCTAGAACTACTGTTACAGGTGAGTAATCTCTTTTTTCTGTATACAGTATTATGGAGTTTGGCTTTTTTGGTCTGTGTGCGAGAGGACCCTCGGCACTCTAAATTTGGGTGAGGGGTATAGGACGTTTCAGCCTATCATTTGAGATAAATCTATCCCTAGCATATGTACATATGGTGAGAGGAACGAGGTGAACAAGCTTGATACATCCAGCAGATCAGACCTGAGTTTGATTCTTACAACCTCCACTTGCATACTGTGCGACTGAGCAAGTCACTTAACCGTCCAGTGCTCCCAGGTCGCCCCTGAAAGCAGGCACTTGTTCCTAGTGGGCCTTACCCAGTTACCAAAGACTAAAATAAAAAAAAAAAAATTAAAAAGATAATGTGTATATGTGCCATTGTGACAAATGTTGCAGTACAATTTTAATGCCATGCCTATCACCAGTGAAATTTGTTACAGTTCTAGAAAACAGGACTCCTCATTACAGGAGAAATGCATCATCTTACTTAGAGATTCACTCTTGCAGCAGGTAACACCTTTAAGGCTGAAGCGGCAGGTGCAGGACTACAGCGGGAAAAAATTCTAGCTAGCAGTATACAGCATGGGACCGCCATTGACGTCGGCCCGCCCTCTGTCACGTATGGTATGAAAGAGGTGGTCCCCCAGCCCATCCTTGGTTCTTTTCCTGCCGTCAGCCGTGCAAGTCTGACCTCTGCGGATGCCTTCAACTAGTGACTGCCATCTTTATCGCGTTACCTGCGCTTTGAGGGGCAGTATAGTGTAGTGGTTAAGGGCAATGAGCTGCAAACCTGGAGACCTGGGTTTGAATCCCATCAGCCCAAACTTGCATGCTAACTTGACCTAAATGAGTCACTTCTTTGTGCTCCCAGGTCACTTGAAACTAACCCGGCTTAGTGTGCCTCTCCTGGTTAAACAATTTCCTTTCCCTTTGTTTTTCTTAAAAAAGTTTTCTTGTATGTCATCTTCCGCCTCCTTAATCGAGAGCGACTTTCCAAATGTGTATACAGCAAGCAGAGCCCTCATAAAGATGGCCATTGACCTGCCTTCTGCCTAGGCCCGGACCACAACATCGAGGCCTGCCTGCATTGCCAAGACTTTAACCAATGCACACAGCTGTCACCAGAAGACCCCTAAGCCTCCTGCTGTCCAAGAAGCTATCAGAAATGGAGAAGGAGTACGCCGAAGAGTTCTTCTTCTCCGGCCTCAGGGGCCGCCTCTACCTGCACAAGAGTGGTAAACAGAAGGAGAAATCCTGGGCAGATGACTGCTCCTGGTCTCAGCTCATCCTCCTGCGGTAGGTTGACGTCCTCCACCAGGCTTACCTCCCATGTTTCTGTTACGGGAGAAGGCTGTCCTGGGCGCGGGACGTCCTTTCCCGCCTCTCAGCCTCTTAAGCTTGGGCCCATCGTTCCTGGGGGCTATAAGTGTAGTGCCTCTGCCGTTGGTTCCTTGGGCGGCAGATCTTTGTCTCCCTCCCGGCCAGGGTGTCTGCAGAGTCCACCCTGACGTCTGGGGCTGATGCTACCAGGCGACACCCGGGACAGTCTCCCTTCTCTGGAACAAATGGGTGTCTATCCCGCTCAGGAGCTATTCTATTCAGGTGACTCCACCTGGGTGACGCCAGCCTCCCCATCGCCACCAAACCCTCCAAGGTCGCCGGCCTGACGCCCCTGTTGAGCAGACACCAGAGGACCCGCCAGACGCCAGCTCAGATCTGGCCCACCAGAAGGAACTCCTCTTGGTCCAACCCTGGGTACCACGGACCAGCCAACCCAGATGCCTGGATTCCCCAACCCGGATGGTCAGGTGGGTCTTCAAAGCCTAGCGCCCCCTCCCCGATGCTGGACACACCACCTCCGCTGCAATACCCTCCGCAGGGGTCTCAACTAGCGCTTTGCAGCACGGTGGGCTTGCTTTAAAGATAAGGAGATTCCCAGGGCACCTGTCAAGCCAGCTCCCCAGGAACCACCTCCAGACAAGCCTCCAGTCCTCCCACCTACCCCGCCTACAAGGAGACCGATGCCAGATAAGGACGTCACTCCACCTTAAGGCTGTCCGCGTAAGCACCCACGGCCGTCTTCTCCCTCACTAGATTTGGGGGATTTGGGCGAGGATTCCTCCTCTCCTTCCAGCTGAGGGGACTGTGCCCTGCTGTCTGAGCCTGAGGGCGGCAAGGATGCCCCGCCCGACGATCCTACATTCATGGATGCGATGTGCCACATCCAGCAACTAATAGACTGGGATATTGAAGAACTGGATCCAGAGTGGATGCAGCTGGCCACCTTTCTTAGGAAAAAGGATACCTTGCTCATGGTTGTCCCTCCTATGGATGAGTCCTACAAGGACGCCAACAAATTGCCTTGAAACGCCCATTTTCTACTCCAGCAGTGTCCAAGAGTCGTACCGGCTGTATAGCATTCTGAGAAGATCCCTTTATCGGGAACAACTGGAGGTGGACTCTATCTTGATTAATGCAGCCCACGACTGGTCCAGGCGTCCTCTGCACCTCGGTACACAGCCGCTAGATAGACTCCAAACAGTTTGATTATCTAGCCAGAAAGGTTTACTCCTCTGCTACTTGTGCCATTCAATTGCAAAACTTCCTTTCCCACATTGTGCAGTACCAGAATGCCTTGTGGAACAAGGCATTGGAGGTTGCCCAAGCCATGCCAGATTGCCCTAGGAGGCAGACTTGATAGCTATACTCAAGTCATGCTCGGACGTAGGTAATCAAGTTCTACAGGCATCCTATGACACCGTGGACTCTGTGGGCCGGGTAGCTGCATCATCAGTTTGTATCTGCCGGTATTCTTGGCTGAGTGTCTGGGTTCGCCCTGAATGTCCAGTCCAAGATTTTGGATGCTCCCTTTAGAGGGCTGGTCCTGTTTGGTGAGGATTCTCAAGACATCACCCGGTTACAGGATTCTGGGAAGGCTATCCAGTCCCCACACACATGCTGTACAAACCTAAGCAGCATCCCAAGCAGTCCTTTCGTAGGACCGCCAGACAACAGTCCAGGGGACAGCCTCAGCAGGGAGCAGGATTCAAGTGAAAAGCCTCCACTCCTGCCTCCAGAGGTTCTGCACCTTGGACCCCCAGAACCTCACAGCCTGCACCCCCCCCCCCAAAGCTCCTCCGTTTGACTCATTGCTGCCCCTCCCCCAACCTGGCCAAAGCCTTAGGGGAGGTGGTGGGAGATCTGTTTTCCCTGCACACGGAAGGGTGGTGCTGAATAACAGATTGGTGGGTTTTGCAACTTATTGAGAGGGGGCACACACTGTAATTCAGAGGTTCCTCCTGACAACCCTCCGGTCCAGTCCCATTACTCTATAACCCACAACACTCTCATGACACAGGAGATCCAGGCTCTCCTTCAAAAAAGGGCTATAGAGCCTGTCTCTTCTCCCCCAGCACAACAGGCGAGGCAATTTTATTCTCATTTCTTCCTTGTGCCAAAGAAAATGGGGGATTATGCCAAAGAAAACGGGGGACCTTCATCCCATCCTAGACCTCAGCCACCTGAATCAATACCTCGAATACAGAAAATTCAGGATGGTCACCTTGATAGGTCTGCTTCATCTAGGTGACTGGTCATGTTCCCTGGTCATGGAGAACGCATACCTCCACATTCTGATATTCCAACCACACAGGAGGTTCCTTCGCTTCCGCTTCCGGGGACGACACTACCAGTTCAGGGCTCTGCCCTTCTGCCTGTGCTTGGCACCCAGTGTTAACCAAATGCCTCGCTGTAGTGGCTGCCAGTCTCCGAAGGCAGGGGCATTGCGTCTTCCCCTACCTAGACAACTGGCTCCTCGCTGCTCCCACCATGGACTGGCTACTGGATGCCATAGGGACCACTTTTTCCCTGTTTCAAGATTTGGGAGTCACCCTGAATCTCCCCAGGTTCTCCCCCGGCATAGTCAGTGGCTACAATACATGGGTGCAATTCTGGACATGTCCCACAGCAAAGCCTTTCTTCCCCAGGATAGGGCAGAGCATCTTCAGTCACATGTTGGACAGCTCCTCTCGGTCATCAAGTTCTGGCCTGGACTTGCACTTTAGGGGCACATGGCAACTGCCATTGCCACATTCGCTATGGCCAGACTTTACATGAGGGTGATCCAGTGGAACCTGAGGGTTCAGGGGGATCAATGATCGGACGATTTGGACCAGCTGGTTTTGGTATCCTGCCCAGTCACTCTGACATGGTGGTTAAATGCCTCCAACCTTTCCAGAGGGATTTGTTTCCAGAAAGAAACTCCCACACAAGTCCTGACCACAGATGCGACAGGCCAAGGCTGGGGAAGCTCACCTAAGAGATCGCCAGACTTGAGAATCCTGGAGTAGGCAAGAGCCTCATCTCCACATCAACATTTTGGAGATGAGGGCAGTCCTCGCCCCTGCAGGCTTTTCAGATAGTTCTGCTGCCTGGTCACCTGTTGATACAGACCGACAACATGTTGGTGGTATTTTATAACAATCAAGGGGGGGTACTCGCTCCTATCCCCTCTGCAGGGAAGCAGTGCGAGTGTGGACATGGTATGTGGACCATCACCTGGAACTCTCAGCAGTCAATGTCCCAGACATTCAAAATACCATAGTCGACAGTCGGTTAATCTCGGTCCAGGGCCCACAAGTGGGAACTTCATCCCTCTGTGGCAGAAGATCTTTTTGTCGGATGGGATCATCCAGAACTGGATCTGTTTGCCTCCCCATCCAATGCAAAACTGCCCAATTTTTGCTTGCTAGATCCAGGGCCTGGTATCTTCTGGCAAGACATGTTGTCCCTCTCTTGGACAGGAGGTTTCTTTACATGTTTCGTCCCTTTTCCTACTGCAGCCGGGTCTTACTCGGATTGCAGTTGGAGGGTGCAGACATGATCCTAGTGACACCGCTCTTGCCTCTCACTCAGCTTTGGTTACTCACTACTGAAGCAGATGGCAGGAACTTCCAGTTTCTTACCGAGGGGTCCATTAGTTTCAGTAACTATAGCAGTCAGCCTGATAGCTAGTGCTGCCCGGAGGTGGAGTGTATGGTAATGAGATTTATGAATTAGTCAGATTGAAGCTATGGAATATGCTGAGCAGTGAGAGGAAGGATGCTTCAGAATTTTTTCCGCTGGATTGAACAGCACTGCTTCTGAGGTCCTCTCTCCTGACAAGAAAAAGTAGTTTTTCTTGAGACTGGTAGCTATTTTTCTTAATTTTTTATTTTTAGTGCAGAGTATTTTTATTTAGATTTCCTCGGTTCTCTGGAACCGCAGTCTTTCCCTCGGTTCCTTGCAGTTCCTTTTTTCAAGAGGGAACTGGTGGTTTATATAAATTTTACCTCAGAAAAGTCGCAGTTATTTACCACGAGGGAACAGACTGTTCATTTAGCTTTAAATAGTTCAGCTTTTCTTAGGGGTTTTCTGTTATGGGCATGTCAGAAACCCCAAAGAAAAGGACTGGACCCACAGGTTTGAAAAATTGCTTGAACTGCCAGAGAATTTTAGCTAAAGTTGTTGCTCACAACCTGTTTTAGGTCCAGATTGTTGTGTTTTGCTCCAAATTATGTTCCAGAACTTTGAGAAATGGAGCAAAAAGGCTTAGAGAAATGGCAGAAGGGTCTTCATTCTGGTCCCAAACACAGACCCAAGGCTGCCGATGATGGGCCTATTAAAACTAAAAAATAATGCAGGTGCTGATGAGACATCTTTAAAATCTAAGCCTAGTACAAGTGCTGATGAAGTGACTTTAAAATCAAAACACTAAGCCTGGCCCTGATGAAGTGTCGTTTATATATATAAAAAAAAAAAAAAAGGGGGCTGATGGAAGTTCCTCAATCAAAAAGAAAAACTGATTCAGTCACTGAAGTGGCACCTAAAAAGGTATGTAAAGAAAATAATCCTCTTGCTCCTCCAGGCGATGCCATTAGTGAGGCTGCAAGGGGGGGAAAAGGCATAAAGACAAATCAAAACATATTGAAACCCAGGAGGGTGGCCCACAAGATTTTAAAGGGGACCTTCCCTCTATGGAATATATGACAAACCTGGCACCTTTATCAAACTGTCCAGGGCATGGGTTCTATTTTAGGTGCCTCTGATTTCTCTAGACAAACCCTTCTAATGTTCCCTCTGCTGTAGGAGCTGACAGAGGAGATGATGATGACGACTGTTGCGAGCCCCAAAACCAGATGAGTCTCCTGATCCAAATTTTGGGGCTTCTCCTAAGCAGGAGGATAATTCCTTTTCTTTCCTGCGCACACTGCAGACACTCTTGATCTCCCCGCTCAAGAGTCCAGCCAAGATGAGGAGGAAGACCAGGACTACAGAGATAAAGGTCCCCCCGCCCACCACCATCACCAAGAAATTGGTTCTCCCTGTTTATCAACCGTTCAGGAAGAACATTATGAAAATCCTTCAAAAGCCTACTTGGTACAAGGGGTTGAAAAGAGGCTGACAAAAATATCAATTTTCTGAAACTGATACTGAATTTCTGTTTGTGCACTCAAGTCATGAGGGAGTGGTGCAACAGGCAGCATGTGATAAAGCTGGGGGTTCCACTTTCTTCCCAGCCACCAGAAAGGGATTCTAAAAGACTGGATTTCATGGGCAGGAAGGCTTGTACTTCAGCATCTCCCCCGTCTGGCCTCTTATAAGTCGATTTGTATTAGTCAGAGCAGCATTACTAAGACTAGGCCTCTGGGCCTACAAACCTTAACATAGGGGAAACAAGGTGAGGGCTATTTTCCCAAGCCTTTTTACTCCCTTCCTTCCTCAGTTTGACCTATCTCAGTTCAGGGGTTACTGCAGAGACATAGGCAGGAGGGGCCAGAGAAGGTCTACTTCTTCCCCTGCTCCTGCCACCCAGCAGAAGCCCTGACTCCTTAGTCCAGGTCGCCCCCCCACTGCCTGTAGGGGGCAGGCTCTCCCACTGCCTTCAGTCCTGGATCCTTGTTACCACAGACAGGTGGGTCCTGGAGGTAGTAGAAAAGGGCCTGTCTCTTCAGTTCAGAAATATGCCAACCATAAAAAGAACTCTGATTTCCACACCTTTAACTTCAACAGAGAAAATTCTGTTGGAATTGGAAGTAAAGCATCTTTTGGAAGCAAAAGTAGTGGAGAGTGCCTGTCCATCAAAGGGCTGTACTCCAGGCGGCACTTGACTCAAAAGAAGAATGGGGAGTGGTGGCCTTTTTTTAGAGCTAGGGTTCCTAAACAGGCACCTTTTGAAACAGAAATTCAAGATGGTCACTCTGAATTTTAGTGATTAAGTCTTTTGCAGGGAGACTGGCTAGCCTCCTAGGTCTCTTCATATCCCCATCAGGTTGGCCCCAGGAAGTTCCTAAGGTTAAAACTTCCATCAGGGCACTACCAGTTTGCAGCCATGTCCTTCGGCCTGACATCTGCCGCCAAGGATATTTACAAAATGTCTAGCTGTAGTGGCAGCTCACTTAAAAAAGGGGATATCGGTTTATCCATACTTGGACGACTGGCTTATAGTAGCAAAGTCTCCTCCACTTCTGGAACAGGCCCTTTCCTTAACAAAGGACACTCTTCAATCTTTGGGCTTCATTATAAATCTAAAGAAGTCCCAGTTAGCACCAGCCCAACTCCTCACCTTCATAAGAGGCACAGCTGGACACTTTGCACAGCAGAGCCTTTGTACCTTTGGAAAGGATTCAGCATTTCCTGTCAGTGACACTCTTGTCCTGGGTCAGCCAAGCATTTCGTGCAGCTACTGGGCCACATGATATCTGTCAGCAGTGGTCCTGGGGGTCAGATTCAGAATGAGGGACATTAAGCATTACCTAAGGTCTCGTTGGCCCCAAAGCAAGGATTCCCTGTCCAAATTGATTCCAGTTACAAAAGACTTGTTCGTTTCTGGACTGGTGGAAGGATTCCACCAGCCTGTCAGTAGGGGTTCCCTTCCAGGTTTCCTCCCCCTCAGAAATTATCGCTACAGATGCTTCTCTGCTTGGATGGGGAGCTCACATGGCCGACTGTTCTGTCAGTAGCTCCTGGACTCCACAAGAGTCACAATCCCACATCACTCAGCTGGAACTCGGAGCCATTTATTTGGCTCTCAAGGCTTTTGCTCCACAGATAAAGGGATAAAGAGTTCAAATAAGAACAGACAACACCACTGCTATGTTTTACATAACAAGCAGGGTGGCACAAGGTCCACCATCCTTGCCTGGAGGCCATGAGGATTTGGGGCCTAGCCTATGCTCTGGGAGTTGGTCCCTCAGCCATACATCTCCCAGGGAAAGACAATACCCTAGCAGATGCCCTCAGTCGCATCAACCAGGGACACAGCGAATGGTGCCTAAACAAACAAGTGTTGGCCACAGTGTTCAGGAGGTGGGGCACACCAGAAGTGTCTGTTCACCTCCCACCTGAACCATCAACTTCCTCTGTTCTGTTGCTGGCCCCCAGTACTGAGAGCTCTTCCAACAGACGCCCTAGCACTGGATTGGACTGAAACATTCTGTCGTGCCTTTCCTCCTTTTTCTAATTTTTAGAACTTTGTTAAAGCTCAGATCAGCCTGCAACAATGATACGGGTGGCACCAGACTGGCAGAGACAGGCATGGTACCCTCTGCTGATGTCCATGTTGTGCAGCAAGCCTATTCATATTCCTCTGAGTCGCTCCCTTCTGTCTCTTCCCCAGACAGGGGTGTCTTATCCAGACCTAAAACCCCTTCACCTCAAAGCTTGGCTATTGAGGAGCTAGAATTTCCTGATTCTCAGTACTCCGAGCAAGTGCTGAAGATCCTGAGGATGTCCAAAAAGCCTAGTACAAAAGACGTATGCAGCCAAATGGAAAAGATTTTCTATCTGGTGCAGTCAGAAGCACATTAATCCTCCTAAGGCTTAGATTCCCGACTTCTTGGATTACCTGGTACACCTGCAGGACTCTGGCTTGAAGCCCTCTTCCTTGAAGCTTCACCTGGCTGCTGTTTCAACCTGTCTTTCTGTGGGGAAGACCAAGTCGGTCTATTCACAACCGGTTTTCAAACAGTTTGTCAGAGGTCTCCTTCATGCCCAACCTACAATAAGGGAACCTCTGCCCCCTTGGAGTTTAAATCTCTGTATTGGCAAACTTTTGGAGCCTCCTTTTGAGCCCATGGCTCCGGCCCATATTAAGTATGACCTGGAAAGCTGTTTTTACTGGCCATAACTCTGCTATAAGGATTTCAGAGTTGAAGTCCCTCTGCACTGAGCCCAGCCATTTCGTCCCACACAGGGACAAGACTGAGCTCAGGATTAACAAAGTTCTTGCCTAAGGTGGTTTCTGAATTCCACCTTAATCAGTCCATCACTTTACCTGTTTTCTTCACAGAAAACTCCACTCCAGGGGAGCAAACGCTCCACAGTCTGGTTGTCAAAGGGCCCTGGTCTACTACTGCTTGGACCACACCAGGCAGTCCAGGGGCTCTTCTGCATAGCTGTTCCTCACTTATGAGGAGGTAGGTAGAGGAAGACCAACCACTATGAGAACTGTCTCTCGCTGGATAGTTTCCTGCATTAGATTCTGTTACGACAAGGCTGGCAAGCAGCCCCCTGAGAGCCTCAGAACCCACTCTACTAGGGGTACTTCTGCTTCAGTGGCAGCTGCTAGGGACATTCAATCATTCCCCTTCTGGAAGTCTGCAGAGCAGCAACTTGGAAGACCGTACACACTTTCACTAAGCATTATTGTTTAGCTGTGCAGTCTAGGTCTGATGCCAGTTTTGGTAGGGTGGTCCTGCAGAGCTTTTTTCCTAAATAGGTTCTCTACCCGCCTCCCATCAGCACTGCTTTGCAGTGTGCTATAGTTACTGATGCTAAAGGATCCCTGGGTTAAGAAGGAAAAATTACTCACCGTAGTAATCTTTCATCCAAGGTGTCCTCCTACCCATCCTCTCCAGATAACCTTCAGAAGAAGGCTCTGGTCTTCTGCCTTAAAAATTTTTCAATATGTTAAACTTTGGATTGCATTTTTTTAGCAGAGTTTTTATGGTTATGATTTTGGTTATTCTAAATGTTTTTATTCCTGTTGGTTCTTTCCTGTGGGCATTTGCCCATCCTATCTTTGAAAATTCTGAAGCCTCCTTCCCTCTCACTGCTCAGCACATCCCATAGCTTCAATCTGATTGGTAATTCATAAATTGTATTACCATACATTCCACCTTTGGGTCAGTGCTAGCTATCCAGCTGACTGCTATAGTTACTGATGCTAAAGGACACCTTGGAAGAAAGATTACGGTAATTTTCTTCCTTGCCCTCTGATCAGATTCTCTCTCCAGGAGCAGGGAACCCTGGTCTATCTGGATTTCAGATCTCTGCATCTCCATGCATGGCTCCTGCAAACCTAGCCATCTCGGGTTGAGTCTCACCCGAGTAGTGGATGATCTTACTTAGAGGTTCTTGCAGTAGGTAATTACAAATAGGACTGAAGGCGGCAGGGGTCAGGACCCCACGGAAAATTTTCTAGCTAGCAGTCTCTGGCAGGGGACCACACCCATGTCAGGTGACCGTCAGGCGACGTTAGTATAAAGTGGTGGTCCCCCTCACCCGCCTTCCAGTTCTTTCCCTCTGTTGGCTCGTGCAGCGCCTCACGGTTAAGTTCACTGCTTCGCAGTCAGTCTGTAGTTTTACCTTCTATTTTCAACTTTTTTCCCAATTTTTGTCAGCCTTACCTACAGCTGCCATGTATGTCGTCCCCGACTCTCTCAGAGCACACAAACAAGTGTGATTCTTACGGCGCCCAGCTCCCGCACAAGGACAGACATTCCCAGTGCCATTTTTGTCTAGGCCTCTATCATCCTGAAGTGCCAGCTCTGCCAGCAGTTTAACGCGGTCACCCGATAGCGGAGGTAGCAGTCCCTGGAGCCCCACATTCTTAAACTCAAAATTACCTCCATGGAAAAGGACTGAGAAACCCAGCGGGTTTTGACTTCTCAGAGGGCCACAAGAAGAAGGACCGACTCGGTCGCCATGCCCTGCTGTGGTCGCGATGCTGCAGGTAACTCCTCCCCTGGGGGCAGTTCCGTGGCAGCCATCTTGGAGGCTTCCAAAGCAGCGTCAACCCTCCTGTTGGGCTTGGGAGCCTCTGGGTCTAAGGAGGCAGCCGCTCCCGTAAGGCCGCCGCTGTGCAGCCTTCTGGTTTGAACGGCCCGATAAGTTTGACGCCCGACCCTCCGGGGCAGTGCACGGCCTTCAAAATGCCCGCCAAGGCCGCCCCTCCTTCGCAGCCTTTGTCGGGCTCTGGGTCCGATAAGTTGGATGTTGGCTCCTTCACCTGCCCGGATCCTGCCGATAAGACTGACGTCTGCTCCTCCGACGTCCACTCTGCATTAGAGCCGGCACCGGACCCTTCAGACGCTTTCCGTTGTCCACGACTCACTGCGCCATTCGTTGCATTCAAAGCGCCTGTGTCTCGTTTGCTGGACCCCGGGGATGGTAACCCTTCTTCCCCGGGCGACACGGAAGAGGTAGTTATGCTGCCGTCGGGTCTCCCTCCCGCTGGGCCGGACGAGCCGGTGCCGGCCTATCAGACGCCCGACAATATCCCATTGCCAGCCGCTGCCCACTGGGCCGTTTCTGGGGCCCTCTGCTCTTGCAGACCCCCTGGTACCTGTGTATCGGACCCCATCTTATCTGATGCCATCCTACCCAGGCCTGCAGTATCCGGAACCCCAGTACCCGATGCCGGGCTTCCCATCGTCTGGATACGCACCTTAGTTTCCCTCAGTATCCGTACCCCCTCGTCCTCCACCACCCCTCGGCTGCCGGTGGACCTGAAGGAGACTGGCTTCCTGGTGGGCTGAGGCCAAGGCTCAACTCACCAGGGAGGTAGAGATCAGTCTTCAGATGCCAGTCCTGATTCCAGACCCCCGCTACGTCAGAGGCGAGGGACCCCTTCTGGATACCAGAGGCAAGCCCTCCGGTTCCAGGGGAGGAGCAGGATACACTTCCCCGAGAGCTTCCCAAGGGGTCCGTTCCCCCCATGTGCAGTGAGGAGGAGTCTTCTTCATCCTCCTCGGAGACTTCGGATGACTCAGACGGTCGTTCCGACCCAGACGACGAGCCCTGCACTCTGGACAAGCCCAGGCTAAGGACTCCTCTGGAGGATCCTTCCTTTACGGAGTTGCTGCATAAAATCCAGGCAGTTCATCAGTGACATTCCTTGGAACCGGATCCACAGCGTAAAACTCGCTGCGCACCTGGATCTGCCAGAGACCGCTCCTATCCTGGTGCCATCCTGGATTGAGCCTCACGCTGACCTTGTTTCCACTATTTGGAAGCAACCGTCTGCATTACCCCCCTTTCCTAAGAAGTCGGAGGCTTTATCAGGCTCCAGAGGCGTTGACTTTTAAATTCACACCCTCTAGCTGATTCGATCGTGATTAGCTCTGCTCACGGCCAGACAGCTAACCCTAAGCGCCAGGCTCGTCTCCACCCGACAAGGAATTCCGCCTTCTGGACCATTACGGAAGAAGGTCTGGGCCTCTTCCACTCTGGGTATAAGTGCCTGAATTACTGCTCATATGGGGGATTACCAGAAGGTGATCCTTAGCCAGGTGGAAGCTAAATTGGACTCCATTCCTGAGTCTGACTAAGCAGGAAGTGGCTGATCTAGTCTGGTCTGTGCGTTTGGCCAGTCAGCACATGCTTTTTGCCACATACGATGCAGTGGACGCTGCCAGTTGGAGCTCGGCTTTCGCCGTGGGTTTGCGGCGTCATGCCTGGCTCCTGGTGTCAGGTCTGGTCCCGGAGGTGCAGTCTGCTATCCAGGACACGCCCTTCAGAGGTTCCGTGCTGTTTGGTGGTGATGTCAAGGACATCATCACCGATCTGCAGAAGTGTACTGCACTTAAGTCTGTCGACTGTATGTACAGACCTACTTGGCTCAGCGTTTTCCCTTTCGTAGACGTTCTTGGCAAAAGGCAAAACCTCAGGGAAAGAGGGTCAACAAACGTCGGGCCCCTCTGGCTGCCAAGCCCCTGCCCAAAAAAGTAGCGGCAGCTTCAGCCGTGATGCTGCCCCACACCTCCTGACTCTTTTCCTCTCCCACAGCCTCTGAACTTTCCAGAGGAACCGGTAGGAGGGAGATTCTGACTGCCATCTTCTGGGTTGGGAGAGGATCACTTCAGACACTTGGGTGCTCCAGCTGATTGCAGAAGGACACTCAGTAGTTTATTCAGAAACCTCCTCGAACCCACCCACCCCTCATCGTCTTGCTCCCCAGAACACCTTCTGCTGGTCCAGGAAGAAATATCCTCTCTTCTGACTGAGGCAATGGAGCCCGTCCCACCCCATCTTCGGGGGATGGGTTACTACTACCATTTCTTCCTGGTCCCGAAGAAGTCTGGAGATGTGAGGCCTATTCTCTATCTTGGCTCCTTAAACTTATTAGGTAGTACAAAGGTTCAGAATGCTCTCTGCAGAGTCTTCTGCCCTTCTTCGGTCGGGACAGTGGCTGTAGGCATCGCGGGATGCTTACCTGCATATCCCTATTTGCCCTTCCCACCCTGCGTTTTTTGTTCCAGGGGGACCACTACCAGTTCAAGGCCCTCCCATTTGGCCTTTCCTCGGCGCCCCGAGTGTTCACCAAATGCCTTTCGGTGGTGGTAGCTCCCCTGCGTACCCAGGGGGTTCAGGTTTTCCTGTACCTGGACGATTGGCTCCTGGCAGCCCTGTCCAGGGAGGATCTTCTGCGCTCTTTCCCTTACCCTGCAGGTTTTCACCACCTGGGTATCGCCATCAACCAGGCCAGGTCCCAGCTGGTCCCTTGCTGAAGACTCCAGTTCATAGGGTCGATCCTGGACACTACCATCAGCATGGCTTTTCTGCCTCTGGTCAGGGTGGATACTCTCCAGGCTCATGCAAGTCTGCTGTCCAGTCGCAGATGGGTCAGCGCCAGGTCAGTCCTTCGCCTTCTCGGGCTCATGGCAGCTGCTATTCAGACAGTTCCTCGCGCACGTCTCCATATGAGGATCTTAGTGGACGCTTTGGTCTCAGTGGGACCAGACATTGGACGACCTAGACCAGGAAGTTCTGGTCTCGATCCCATGGTCTGGGACTTGCAGTGGTGGATGGTGCAAGAGAACCTTTGCCGGGGTGTTCCCTTTTGCTTCGAACCCCCCTCCCAAACATTGACAGCAGACTCCTTGAGAGAGGGCTGGGGAGCCCATCTAGGGTCTCACAGGACTCTGGGCTCCTGGTCCAGACTCTAGCAGACTCTCCATAGAAATGTGCTCGAGCTCAGGGCCATTCTATATGTTTCCCCAGGCTCTGAACTCTTGTGTTCTTCCCAGTCATCTGACTATCCAGACGGACAACATGTGTGTAATCTGGTACATCAACAAGTGGGGAGGAATGCTTTCCTACCCTCTCTGCAGGGAAGCTGTCAGAGTTTGGAGTTGGGCTGTCCAGCACAGCCTTCACCTGACAGCAGTTCATGTTCCAGGAGTAGAAAACACACTGGTGGACCACCTCAGTCGGTCCTCAGCAAAAGCCCATGAATGGGAACTGGATCAAGGGGTAGTAGACAATATCTTCCTGTGCTGGGGAACCCCTCGGGTAGACCTGTTCACATCCCCCTCAAAACGCAAAACTTCCCGCCTTCTGCTTGCTCGCTCCAGGGCGAGGCATTTTTTGGTGGGACGCTCTGTCTCTCGACTGGAAGGACAGATTCATCTATGCCTTCCCTCAGATTCCCTTAATTCCGAGGGTCTTACACAAACTCTGCGTAGAAGGAGCTCGGATGATCCTCATTGCTACATTCTGGCCCAGGCAAGTTTGGTTCTCTCTTCTGCAACAATTTTCAGAGGAACATTCGCTTCCTCTTCCTCTGTCACAGCATTTGTTGACCCAGGATCAGGGGACCCTATTTCAGTCAGGTCTCGAATCCCTTCAGCTGCATGCGTGGCTCCTGCAGACTTAGCTCAAGCCCGATTCGGGGTTTCTCTGCTCATGACAGATATTCTGGTGGATGCCAGGAAGCCTTCCAATAGATCCACCTATGCCACAAAATGGAAACATTTCTCGATTTGGGTCTCTTCCAAGGACTTTGAGTCATTCTCTTGTCCTGTTGGGAGAATCCTGGACTACATGCGTCATCTGTTTGACTTGGGTCTCAGCCAGTCCTCTTTGAAAGTTCACATGGCGGCTATCTCTGGCTACCACGTCCCTTTTGGGGACAGGACTTCCACGCAGTTGGAAGTCACTTAAGACCTTCCTTAGAGGGGTTCTCCATTTGAGACACCCATCTGCATTCCTGCCCCTCCTTGGAATCTGAACTTTGTTCTCAAGAAGCTTACCCTGCCTCCTTTTGAACCGGCAGCCTCAGCAGACTTGAAGTTCCTTTCTTGGAAGACTCTCTTCCTAGTGGCCATTACTTCAGCTCAATGGATTTCCGAGCTTCAGGCCTTGATGTGTAAAATCCCGTATTTGTGTTTTCACAGGGAACGTGTGGCTCTGCGCGCTAACCCCAAGTTTCTCCCTAAGGTGGTGGCAGAATCTATGCTGAATCTGTCAATTGAGCTACCTGCTTACTTTACTCAACACTCCAATCAAAGGGAGTACCTCTTGCATACTTTGGATGTTCGTAGAATACTGAGATACTACACCACTAGGACTAAGGATCTCAGGAAATCTGATCAGCTTTTTGTCTCTTTCTCTCGGAGGAGAGAGGGCAATGCTGTTTCCAAGCAATGCCTGTCAAAATGGTTGGCTCATTGTATCACTTTCTGTTATGACAAGTACAAGACCCTGCCGGGTGAAGTCAGAGGCCACTCCACCAGAGGAGTAGCTGCCTCTGCGGCTTGTTTCAAGAATGTGTTGGTGGCAGACATCTGTCCAACCACTACTTGGACTTCTGTCAATACCTTCACGAAACACTACAGTTTGGACTTTGCCTCTCGCCGTAGAGCAGGCTTCGTGTTGGCTGTTCTGCAAGGTCTTCTTTCATAAGACCCTTACAGCCGAAGGTTCTATTGGTGTGTAATTTTCCTCCTCCTGAGTGCATTTCCTTGTTCCAGACTGCTTGGGATTCAGTTCTATATGTAATTATCTACTGCAAGAGCCCTCTCGAAGCAAGATAGTACAGTTACGTAAAAAATTACCGTAACCGTAGATCTTCGTGAAAGAGAGGCTCTTGCAGTAGGTAATGCCTTCCTGCCCTACATCCCCCTTAGCTTTTTCAGCTTCTTTTCCAGGAAGGGAAATATCCACTTCTCTCTCGTCTTGCCTTTTTTGGGCGTTTGACGGGAAAGAACTGGAAGGCGGGCGTAGGAAACAGCCCCTTTATACTGACATCGCCTGACACCGGTCACCTGATGTGGGAGCGGTCCCCCGCCAGACTGCTAGCTAGAAATTTTTCCGTAGATTCTATCGCCTGCCGGCTTCAGTCCTGTATGTAATGCCTTCCTGCTGCAGAGCCTCTCAAAGATCTACTGTTACGGTAGTTCTTGCGTAACTGTACTTTCTTGAGGCCTCGTATACATGGCATCCAGGGCAGCTGCCACGGGCATCTGCATTAGACACCACACATAACTCCGGGTCTCTGGTTTCACTCAGGACCTGCAGTCCGGCATTATGGATCTTCCTTTCAAAGGGCCGGTCCTATTTTGAGACGAGGCAGAAAAGCGGATATACTCGTCTTCAGGGCTCTAGGAAGGCAATTTGGTCAGTTCAAAAGATGTACAACTCGAATCAGCGGCCGTGTAAGAAACTGCCTTTTTGTGTGTCCTCAGGCCAGCAGCCCAGAAACCAGCCCCAGCAGCGGAGTGGTTTCAAGTGCAAAGCCACCTCTGACACCTGGAGGTTCTACCTCTAGAGCTGCAAAGTCCTCCTAGGCCGCAGTCCCCACCTCGGGAGCATTGGTCGGACTCCTTGCCAGACCCCCTTCCTCCAGTGGAATCCCTGGGAGAGGCGGTGGTAGGGTCGCTTTTCCCTCTATCTGAAGGGTTGAAGACTGATAACAATGGACCTTTGGGTCCTCCAACTCATTGAGAGGGACATACCCATGCGTCCTGGAGAGGCCACCAGAAAAATCCATCATTGCCCTCCCATTACCCTCCTTACAGCCCTAATCGAGGGGGAAATTCAGTCTCTGCTTCAAAAACAGGCTGTCGAGCCAGTACCACTGGACCAGAGAGGAAGGGAATTTTATTCTCACTTCTTCCTCATCCCCAAAAAGACCAGTGACTTTCAGCCCATCTTTGACCTCCGTCACCTTTTCATTCATTTATAAAATTTTATTCATAAGATTATTATGAACAGGATAGATGTTTCAATACTCCATTGGACAAAGCTCATATCCAAGGAGATCCCATGTGTACATTTGCAGTAGTTATTTCATATACAAACTTTAAAAAAAAAAAAGTGTCTTCTAAATACAAATGCAAATAACAGACAACATTCACTAAAAAAAAAAAAAAAAAAATATCCTCAGCTTAATCTGGTTCATGGTCAGTTTAGTTGCCATTCATCTGTATCTCCCTCTCCTGGGTTATGCCTGAAAATAGGCAGGATTTGTCTAATGCACTTACCCGGTCAATAAAAACTAAATCATTAAATAAACATTCAAGTAACAATTATACAAGGGAACAAATACGTAGAGCACAAGAGGTTCAGGATGGTTACACTTCCGGGTCTAATCCCCCACTGCATCAAGGAACCGGCTCTGATCCCTGGATATGCAGGATGCATAACTGCATATCTGGCTTCGAGAGGGCTCTTGCGGTAGGTATTCAGATAGGACTAAGGCATCAGGACCCCACGGAAAAACTTATAGCTAGCAGTCTCTGGCGGGGGACCGCCCCATGTCAGGTGACCAGCGTCAGATGTCCGTATAAAGGGGCAGTCCCCCACGCCCGCCTTCCAGTTCTTTCCCACCGTCTGCTTGTGAAAGTTCCTCACAGTAGAACAGCGCTTGTCGGTACCTTTTGTTGGCTTAAAGTTTCGACTTTTTGGTTAATTTTGATTTTTATAGATTTTTCCAAAACTGTTTGCTGTGTGTCATCCCAGACGCCCTCCGAATCGCATAAAAACAAGTGCGACTCGTGTGGTTCACAGCTTCCATCCAAGGACAGGCACTACTTGTGCCTTTTCTGCCTAGGCCTGGACAACCGTGTGGAGTGCCAGCAATGCCAAAAATTCAGCTCTGCTACCTGCAGACAAAGGCAGCAGTTCTGGAAGCCCATCTCCTGATAAAGAAAATGGTATTCGTGAGAAGGAGTTGAAGAAACTTCGCAGGCGTTAGTCTCCAGAAGGCCATAAAAAGCAGGAGAAGGACTGGGCTTCTTTATGCATGACAGCCGACTTCGGCGGTCGCGACCCTCAGAGTATCTGCCCTCCGAGAGATCGCTCGACAGACATTTCGGTGGCTACCAAGAAGGCATCGGGCTCGCGCTTGGGCCCCTCTGGAATATCCGGGTGAAAGGAGGCTTCCGCTCCTCCATCGCAGCCTTCCGGTCCGAGCAGGTCCGTTAAGTCGGACGCCGGTTCCACTGACGTCCGCATGGACAGGGCTGATAAGCAGCTTACCGCCTCAGGTGAATGCCCAGCCCACCACCCTTCTGCCAAGGCTGCCCTTCCTTCATGGCCTTCCACGGACAGGGAGTCCGATAAGTCTGACGCTGGCTCGCCTGAAGTCCGCCCAGATGCTGCTTATAAGTTGCCGTCCTGCCCCTCCGACTGCCCAGCAGATCTGCTTGTGCCAGACCCAGTCGTCACGCATGACACCCCAGGCTCCCCAAGAACGGATAGACCCGTCTGCCCCTCTGAGGTCCCCGCCTCTCTGGCCCCCACCACCATGGGATTCTAGTCCTCCCCTGCCGGGAACCGAGGACCTAGGGACACTGCCCTCCGGCGCATTTCTGCCTGACGGAGGAACTTCTTCTGCCAGAACCATCTGACCCTCCCCGGGGGGGTCTCCTCACTCCGGACCAGTGATCCAGTCTGGTCCGCCAGCAGGTTTATGTTAGGACCTTATGTTCCATCAGAGCCCCTGGCACCAGGGTACCCGATGCCAGGTTTCCCACCGTCTGGTTAAGGATACTCCTATTACAGATACCCCAACTACCTGTAGCTGAGCCCCCTCTTTCTTCGCAGCCGCCGGCAGAACTGAAGAAGGTCTTGGCCTCCTGGTGGGCCGAGGCCAAGGCTCAGCTCACTGGGGAGGTCAAGAGTAGTCTTCAGATGCCACCCCCTATGTCGGAGACCAGAGACTCCTCCCCCATTACCCAGTGCCAGAGGGGATCCATCTGGCTCATGGGGCAGAGAGGACACGCACCACCGGGTGGTCCCCAGAAGGGTCGTTCCTCCCCCTCATCGGGAGGAGTCGTCTTCTTTTTCAGAGCCATCAGACTCTGATCACTCTGAACCTGGTGACGAGCCTCATACTCCAGAAAACCCAGGGCCAAGGACCTCTGAAGTCCCTCTGAGGATCCTACTTTTCTGGAGCTCTTGAGAAAGATCCAGAAGACATGTCCGTGGCAATCAGTGGAGTCATACCCACAGCGTAAGAAGCGTGCTGTAAATTTGGATCTGCCAGAGACCACTCCCACATTGATTCCACCCTGGATGGAGCCTCACATGGATCTTGTCTCCACTATTTGGAAGCAGCCTTCCACGCTAGCCCCCCTTCCAAGGAAGGTGGGTAGGCTATATCAGGCTCCGGAGGGTAAAGACTTTTTCAGTCTCCACCCCAAGGTGGACTCTTATCAGCGCCACCCACGGCCGCTCTGCCAGTCCAAAACACCTGAGCTTGTTCCCCACCTGACAAAGAATCCCGACTTCTGGATCCGTACAGGAAGATTATTTACTCATCTTTGACCCTAGGTATCAGGGCCCTCAACTACGTCGGCCACATGGGGACTTCCAGAAGTCCATTCTTAGCCAGGTAGAATCCAAGCTGGACTCCTTCCTGATTCGCAGACCAAACAGGAACAGAGATCTGGTCCAATCCGCTCGTTCGGCCTGTAGGCACATGCTCCTTGCCACTTACGATGCGGTGGACACAGCTGGCAGAAGCTCGACTTTTGCCATAGGCTTACGGCGTCATGCCTGGCTCCGTGTGTCAGGATTGGTTGCTGAAGTGCAGACTGCCATACAGGATGCTCCCTTCAGGGGTTCGGTGATCGGAGGTTATGTGAAGGACATCATAACCAAACTGCAGGAGAAGGGCACTGCACTTGAGTCAGTCCAGACTTTGTACAGTAACAGTGTCAGTGGCTCAGTAGGTAGCGCACACTCCTCTGAGGCCAGGAGATCAGAGGGCTGTGGATTCGGTTCCCACATCTGGCATTTGGGTTAATATCCCAATACTGACACTGTAATGCAGCATGAGAGGGGTGCTGCACTTCTGAGGTACTGTCTTTCGGATGAGACGTTAAACCGAGGTCCCATCTGCCTGGATTGGTGGTAGTTCAGATGGATGTTAAAGATCCCATGGCACTTATCGAAGAGTACGGGAATTTCCCCGGTGTCCTGGCTAAATTTCCCTCATTCACTAAAAATACCATCAACAGCTTAATCTGGTTCAAATTCAGTTGCTTATCATCTGTAGCCCCCTTCCCCACTGAAAAAGGGACTTCTAGGCCCAGTGGGCTTACCGGGTCCACAAAATTAAACAAAATCAAGGGCAGGGAAGTCCTTTTCGTCACCAAAACCTAACCAAGGAAAGCGTGCCAACAAACATCGGGGCCCCTCCAGCAACCAAGACTTGCCCCAGCAAAAAAAAAAAAAAATATGGGAGCCTCGGCTGCTTTCGCTGCCCTCCACCTCCAACTCCTGCCTCTGGCCATTCCAGAGGAACCGTTTGGGGGGTTCTTCTCCCATCTACCAGGTTGGGGAGGAGAACATCAGATGCGATAGTGCTCAGTTAATATCTGCCGGACATAATAGCATTTCAGAAAAAAAAACTCACTTTTGATTTGTCTTACTCCCTGCCACATCTTCCTCTGGTTCTAAAGGAAATCCTGTCCCTTCTATCGAAGGAGACGTTAGAGCCTGTCCCCACTCATCTTTGGGGAACGGGGGTTACTATTCCCATTTCTTTCTAGTTCCAAAAAAGACTGGAGACTTGAGGCCTGTCCTAGACCTCAGCTCTCTGAACATGTTCATGGAGTACAAATGCTTCAGAATGCCCTCCTTGCAGAGTCTTCTTGCCTTACTTCGGCCAGGACAGTGGCTATGCGCTCTGGATATGCAGAATGCATACCTGCATATCCCCATATGCGCTCCCCACCGCAGATGCCCTCGGTGTTGCTTTCAGGGTGACCACTACCAGTTCAAGGCCCTCCCATTTGGTCTTTCCTTGGATCCCCCCAAGTATTTACCAAATGCCTGTCGGTGATAGTGGCCCACCTGCGTACTCCAGGTGTGCAGGTCCTCCTGTACCTGGACAGTTGACTCCTGGTGGCCCCTTCCAGGGAGGAACTCTTGCACTCCCTTTCACTTACCCTGCAGGTTTTTACCAGCCTGGGTATTACCGTCAACCAGGCCAAGTCCTATCTGGTCCCTTGCCAACGCCTCCAATTTATAGGGGTGATACTAGACACAACCCTAGGCAAAGCCGTTTTGCTTCCGGCCAGGGTCGAGACCCTCAAATTCGGGCTAGTCTCCTGTCCATCGCAGACTGGTCGGAGCCAGGTAAGTCCTCAGTCTTCTCGGGCTTATGGCGGCTGCCATTCTGACAGTTCTGTTCGCTCGGCTCCATATGAGGATCTGTTAGTGGACGCTGCGGTCACAATGGGAACAAACTCGGGACGGACTAGACCAAGAGGTGCTAGTGTCTGATCCCATGATCAAGGACTTGCACTGGTGGATGATTAAGGAGAACCTGTGTCTGGGAGTTCCGTTTTGCATCGCCCCTCCATCCCAAATGTTGACAGCAGATGCATCGGGGGGGGGCTGGGGTGCCCACCTAGGGTCTCTTAGGACTCCGGGCAGCTGATCCCTTTTCGAGCAAAAACTGCACTTAACTGAGAGCAGTCCCATATACTCTACAGACTCTTTTTCCCGGATATCTTGTGATCCAATCAGACGTGTGTAGTCTGGTACCTCAACAAACAGGGAGGAACGTTCCTATCCCTTGTGCCGGGAGGCGATGAGTTTGGTTTTGGGCAGCCCAGCACAACCTTCACCTGACCGCAGTTCACATTCCGGGGGTGGAAAATACCCTGGCAGATGAGCTCAGTTGTTCCTCAGCCAGGGCTTATGAATGGGAGTCGAACCAACAAGTTGTAAACTACATTTTTCGGCAGTGTGGGATGCCTGAGGTTGATCTTTTCACTTCCCCACAAAATGCCAAACATCCTGCCTTTTGCTCACTCGCTCCAGGGCAAGATGTTTTCTGGCAGGATGCTTTGTCTCTCTGCTGGAGGGACAGATTCATTTATACCTTTCCTCACATTCCATTGATTCAGAATCTTGAACAAACTCGGAACAGAAGGGCTCGAATGATTCATTGCCCCCCCCGGTCCAGGCAAGGTTGGTTCACTTTTCTGCAACAGTTTTCTGAGGAACCTCCTTCCTCTGTTGCAGCAGCTGTTGACCCAGGATCAGGGGACCCTAGTTCACCCAGGCCTCAAATCCCTTCATCTCCATGCATTGCTCCTTCAGACGTAGCTAAGACGCACTTTGAGTTTCTCCATTAGTAGCGGACAGTTTGGTGGAGACGAGAAAACCTTCCACCAGGTCCACCTACGCCATGATGTGGAAACAGTTTTCCATCTGGGCGAGCTCCATGGACTTGAAGCCTTTCTCATGCCCATCTAACAAAGTCCTGGATTACATGCGTCACCTCTTAGACCTGGGTCTCGGGCATTCTTCCTTGAAAGTCCATATGGCAGCTATCTCAGCCTACCACATTCCCTTCGGAGACCCATCTTTTGCTCAACTGGAAGTCTCTAAGACCTTCCTTAAAGGGGTTCTCCACCCGAGACCCCCAGTCCGCAATCCCACCCCTCCATGGGACTTGCATTTCATCCTGGAAAAGCTCACACTGCCCCCCTTCAAACCGGCAGCGGAAGCAGACTTAAAATTCTTTTCCTGGAAGACTCTCTTCCTAGTGGCCATTACCTCTGCTCGACGTATTTCCAAGCTCCAAGCCTTGATGTGTAAAATCCCGCATGTGATTTTCCACAAGGAATGGGTAGCCATGCACACCAATCCTACGTTTCTTCCTAAGGTTGTGGATGAGTCTATGCTGAATCAATCCATTGAGTTACCAGCTTTCATTATACAACACTCCAATCATGGTGCCTAACTCTTACATACATTGGATGTTCACAGAATCCTGAGATACACCAGTCGGAATAAGGATCTTAGGAAAACTGATCAGCTTTTTGTTTCACTCACAAACGGGAAGGCAGTGCTGTTTCCAAGCAATGCCTGTCTTAAGTGGTTGGTGAATTGTATCACTTTCTGTTACGACAAGTACAAGACCCTGCCAGTTCAGATCAGCAGTCACTCCACTAGAGGAGTAACTGCTTCTGTGGCTTGTTTCAAGAATGTGTCGGTGGTAGATATTTGCACTTGGACATCTGTCCATACCTTCACGAAACACTACAGTTTGGACATTGCCTCTCGCCATAGAGCAGGCTTTGGGTTGGCTGTTCTGCAGGGTTTCCTTTCATGAGACCTGTCCAGCCTTGAGGTTTATGTTGTGGATGACAATCGTCCTGAGTTTTCTTTGTTCCAGACTGCTTGGGACTCTGTCCTATCTGTGAATACATACTGTAAGAGCCCTTTGGAAGTAAGATAGTACAGTTACGCAAGAACTTACTATAACAGATCTTAGAGAGACTCTTGCAGTAGGTATCACCTTCCCGCCCACCATCGCCTTAGGTTTCTTCTCTTTCTTCCATGGGGGCATATCCTCGTCTCTCATTTCTCCTCTTTAGACCTTTGGTGGGAAAAAGAACTGGAAGGTTGGCGTGGGGGACTGCCCCTTTATACGGATGTCGCCTGACGCTGGTCACCTGACGTGGGGGGCGGTCCCCCACCAGAGACTGCTAGATAGAAGTTTTTTTGAGGGGTCCTGACACCTGGTGGCTTAGTTCTGTCTGTGAAAACCTACTGCAAGAGCGCCTCTCGAAGATCTACTGTTACGGTAAGTTATTGTGTAACTGTACTATCCTGGTGTTTCAGCCCCACAGGAAGTACCTGCGCTTCCTCTTCCAAGGCAGTCATTACCAGTTTCAGGCTCTGCTGTTTGGCCTATCCTCTGCTCCAAGAGTCTTCTCCAAGTGCCTAGTGGTAGTGGCTACGGCCCTTGAAAGATGGGGCCATTACGTCTTTCCCTACTTAGACTGGCTCCTTGCAGCTCCCTCAGAGGATTAGCTGCTTCACACTCTCTGAGATACTGTTGCACTCATCAGGGAGTTGAGGATCGCCCTGAATCTGCCAAAGTCGTTCCCATGGTCCAGCCAGAGATTCCAGTTCTCTACGCAGTTCAGGGTAGGGCCTTCCTCCCCAGAGACGGGCTGATGACCTTGTCCCACCACATTTGGTGTCCACTGGAGCAGTCCCTTCACATCAACATCTTGGAGATGTAGGCAGTCCTTTATGCCCTGCAGTCATTTTAAACGAACCTCTCTCCAGGCCCTTTCCTCATTCAGATGGACAGTATGTCCATAGTATTTTACATCAACAAGCATTCTTATCCCCTCTGCAGAGAGGCCATGTGGGTCTGGTTTGGCCCTCGAACACTGCCTAGAACTCGCAGCTATGCATGTTCCAGGCATCCAAAACATCTTGAACGACAGCCTAAGCAGATCTCAGTCCAAAGTCCACGAGTGGGAATTACTTCAGTCAGTCGCAGACCAGCTGTTTCGATAGATGGGAGCAACCTGAGTTGGACCCTTCGCATCCCCATCCAACGCTAAACTGACCAATTTTTGCTCGCTAGATCCAGGGTCTGGAGTTTTCTGGCGAGACACATTGTTCCTCTGCTGGACATGGAGGTTCCTCTATGCCTTCAAACATGAAGTCTTGCTGTAGTCTGGCTATATGTATACTGACGGTTCGAACCGAACGGGCGGCCATCTGGGTCCGATGGAATTCCTCGGCCTCCTTTCCCTCACTCTCCCAAATCTACCCTTGAGAAGAGATTAGGTAAAGTTTTTACAAATTTGGCAGTCTGAATTGAGGTGTTCAAACCCCAGACAATAAACACAGGTGGTGTGGATCGGCCTTAGCAAAGACCTCTCCCACACTCACAGCAGTGTTGAAACCCAGTGGCCCAGTTTTTCTTGGGTTTCTCAGACATGGCCAACCTAACTAACTTACTCCTTTTTTCGCAAATCGCTAGGCAAGACTTTCTTATCTGTTCCTAACCGTGTCACGGGTGTTGAAAAAACGACAAACACTTTTTTTTTTAAGAACCGATAAGGACCAGTAACCACACACTAAAATAAGATACAAGATTTAACAGCGGATCGGTTCAGCCGAACCCATCCACACTTTTACAAGTTCCACACAGAAAAAACAGTACAAAACCTATCCAGTACTCACGGTACCACAGACTATGCGGAAAATAAATTTCGGTTAAAAACCGACAGTAAACAGACACTTCAACCGACTTTCTAACCGAGCTGCAGGAGAAATCTCCAGAGTGACTGTTCAGTGAGGCGGAGTAAAGAATCTGATCAGATTTCAAAGGGAACCAGACAGACATCAACTGAACTCGAGCTCAGCATTCTATGCTCTGTATAGAAAGTTAACCTTTTGTTCTCCGGGGCAGTTTAAAAGCTGTGGCTAACTGCATTAGTCAAAATACAGCAAGACTCCAACAAAAGAAACATAATTACTACGGTGAGTAATTTTTTCTTCCCTCCCTTTCTTTTTCTGCAGAGGGGGCAGAAATGATTCTCATTGCCCCTACTGGCCTCAGCAGATCTGGTTTCCTCTGCTTCAGCTAGCGACTGAACCCCAGGTCCCTCTGCACAGAGCTCCCACTTGCTCTCCCAGGACCAAGACACCTTGGTCCATCCGGACCTCAAGTCTCTACACCTACATGCTTGGCTCCTGCAGATTTTGGCAGTTGCAAAGTTCAGGGTCTCGCCTGGTATAGCGGAGGTCCTAGTAGCTGCAGGAAGCCCTCCACTAGGCCACCTACACAGTGATGTGAGGAAGAGTTTTGTCTTTGGGCCTTTTCCCAAGCCTTTATCCTTTCTCCTCTCCAGTGAACTCCGTGCTTGAGTATCTCCTCTCTCTGTTCCAGACCGATCTGAGCTATTCCTCCATTAAGGTGCATCTTTCTGCTATCTCTGCATACCACGCGCTTTTGAAGGTAAACCCCTTGCCCAGTTGGGTTTGTCTCTCACCTTTTTTGCAGGGCATATTACATCTAAAACTCCCATTCGGGACCCTGTCCAACTATGGGATCTTCTCTTTATGTTAGAGAAACTCATCTTGCTGCCGCAGCCAGTTGTTGGAATGCGGCTATGCTTTCTGTCATGGAAAGCGTTATTTTGGTTGCCATTATTTCTGCATGGAGGATTTCCGAGTTACGGTCTCTGATGCGTAAGAGTCTTATTTAGTTTTTCACAAGGACAGGGTGCCCTACAGATGAATTCTAAGTTCCTACCCAAGGTGGTGTCTGAATTCGCCTTAAATCAAGACATCCACCTTCCAGTTTATTATCCAGAGTATTGTAATCAGGGGAAGCTTTATTACATACTCTGGACGTCCACCGGACGCTTTCGGTTCTACCTCAGCTGCACTACCTCCTTTCTCGAAGACCGACCAGCTCTGTTTCGTTTGCTCCAAAATCTCAGGGAGCACCAGTTTCTAAACTAACCTTGTCAAAGTGGTTAGTTAACTGCATTGTTTTCTGTTACCAGAAGTATGACAAGCCTTTACGGGCTCTGCATAAGGCCATTCCACCAGGAAAGTGGCAACCTCCTTTGCCTCATTGGGAACATCTCTTCAGCAGATAGATGTGCAGCTGTGACCTGGAGTTCGGTCACACCTTCACAAGCATTATAGCTTGGATGTTGCCTCCAGGCATAGGACTGGATTCTGCCTTGCAGTTCTTCAAGGCCTACTGTCCTAATTCTGTTGGCTATCTTATGCCTTCACCTGTGCCTGTCTGTTCCTTCTTGACTGCTTGGGACTCTGTCCTCATGGTTAATGCCTGCTGCAAGAGCTCCAACTCAAGTAAGATAGTACAGTTACGTAATAATATGCTGAAACAGTAAATCTTGGAAAGGAGCTCTTGCAGCAGGTGCTGCTTTCCCTCCTCCTTCCCCCTGGTGTTTCCTTTTGCTTTTTTCTTTCTGGACGCAAACCTACCCAATTCTCCTTCCATCCTAGACTCCATGTCTCCGGTGGGAGAACTGAGATGGAGCTGGGGACTGCCCCTTTATACCATTGGCTAACTAGGTGTGCCAGCATCGGGGGGCAGTCCCCCGCTGAAGACTGCTAGCGAGGTTTCCATGGGGTCCTGGCGCTCAGTCCTTATGGTTATTGCCTGCTGCAAGAGCTCCTCTCTAAGATCTACTGTTACAGTAAGTTAAGTAACTGTACTTTTGTGTATGTAGTGGTTTGAAATTAAGAAATACGGGGTTGGGGAAATGCTGGATGACTCTGAGCGAAATTAGGTTTATACACTAACTTTTAGGGCATTAGTTTGAATCTGGCCTGGGTCTGTGGAGAGCAAAAGCCAGTCCTGTCTGAATTTTCCCACTAGAAATGGTCCCTCCAGGGCAAGGGCGTGGTACACTGGCGCTTAAGTCATCCATGCAGGACCTGTAAGGGTGAAATAGAATTTAATTCTGTAGTGCATTCTCGTAACTTTCATGAGCACTAGAAAAATGCTAAATACTGTTTCAGATTTAAGTTGATGAAAAACTTGGTATAGCGTACTTAATGGAAGAAGGGCTTTATTGCTAGAAAATGCATTTGTATTTTAACAAGGCAAATAGGAAATTTAAAATGTTTGTTTACTTGCAGAGAAAGAAAGAAGAAGGCATTATTGACTCTTCAGATAAAGAAATATTTGCGGAAGCAGAAAGATTGGATGTAAAAGCTATGGGTCCACTGGTTCTGACTGAGGTGCTTCTTAAAGAGAATATTCGGGATCAGATTAAGACATACAGGCGTCACTACTTGCGTGTAAGTTATGCGAGGAAGAAAAACTAAGGATGTTGCATGTGGATAGATGCATTATTTTCTAATGGTTGAAGTGTGGTAAACATCAGCACAGTTAACTGTTTAACACTTCCAAGAAGTAGACTGAAACTAAAGATCCCATGGGGCTGCCACAGTAAGAGCACCAGGCTGCTTTGTATGGGGATTCTGGGTTTGCGACCTGAGTTAAAGATCTTGTAGCTGGAAGGTGTGGGCCATCTAAGTAAAGGCCTTTGGAACTGTGCCACACAGGAGAGCGATAAAGGAATTGAGCAGCCTAGGGGTGGGATCCATAATGGTAAGTTGGTGAGAAACTGGTGAATGGACAGACCAGAGAGCATGATGGTTCGTGGGACTCGCACTGAGGGGCGAGTGACCAGTGGGGTGCCACCTGGTTCTGTATTGGGACGAGTCCTCTTCAGTGCCTTCATAAGTGATATTGCAGAAAAACTGCAATGGGGAGGTATGCCTTTTTGCAGATGATGCCAAAATGTAAATAGGGTGATAGAAGGGGACAGAGAGAATGCAGTGTAACCTTGGTAAACTGAGTGCTCAAGGGTATGGCAGCTGGGGGTTTCGATGCCAAAAAGTGCAGAATCATGCGCCTAGGGCATATGGACTCAGGCTCTGAGTATTTGGGGGTACTGGCAGACACTAAGCAGGAAAGGGACCTTGGTGTTATATCGGATGACCTCAAAGTGGCAGGGCAGTGTGACAAAACAGTGGGTAAGGCCACTGGGATGCATAGGGAAAGGTATCACCAGCAACAGGAGAGGTGGTGGTACCACTGTATTGCTCGCTGGCGAGATCCCACCTGAAGTATTGTATACAGTTCTGGAGGTCGCACCTCAGAAAGGACATAGACCAGGCAGAGGCATTCCAAAGGAGGAGACTAAGATGGTGCATGGGATTGTATCAAAAGCCACACGAGGAGAGACCAGGGGATCTCAGCATGTACACCCTAGAAAAGAGAGAGATGGACATGGTATAGAGCTAAAAGTACCTCACAGGGTGAGCAAGGTACAGGAGGGGAGTCCCTTTCAAGCAAGAGAGCACCAGGACCAGAGGACATGTAATGAAATTGAAATGGGTGGAGTTTGAGTCGTATGAGAAAGTACTGTTTCACTTGAGAGTTGTAGATGCCCCCACTACTTCTGCTGGAATAGACTGCCAACAGAAGTGGTGGAGGTGAAAATATCTCTTGCAGCAAGCCACACCTATGGACGTTCCCAGGGTTCGGCTCAAGACCTCTGGCGACTGTGCGTTTTGTGTTGTAGGGCCGACCCTGTGGAACTTCCTATCAGCTACTGTCTGGGAGGCCGCATCGGTCGCAGTTCAAGCACAGACTAAAATCCCACCTTTTCCATCTTGCCTTTCCGGAGGATAGGATACAACCTGCCCCAATTATTGATTTATTAATCTTAATGAGTTATTGTAATATTTTAAAATTACGATTAATATATTTTAATTGGTTAGGTACATCATTGTTTATTTCATTTAGGTGCCGAGATACTCCGGGATTGGGCGCCATAAAAATAAAATATGCCTTGCCTATAGTTGTCGAGCAGTAGGACCACACAGAACTTTCTAGTTAGCAGTCTACCAGCAGTCCATGCCGATGTCGCTCCTTTCATATAAATGTGGGCAGCCTTCAGTTCTTTTCCTACCATCGACCACACATGTCTGACTCCATGGAGAATGCCGCTGCTTCAGTTGACTGCCAAACTTTCGAGTTTTCTTTTATTTTTCTCACCCTAGTTAGTAATCACTTGATTTTTTTATTTATTTATTAAATTCTCGGATTACAAGTACCTTTGAGCCAGGGGGCTCATTTACAAAGGTTCCACGTTAGTGGGTAATGGGACAGCATACATGAGTTGGGAAGGTGGGTAAATGAACATTACATTTAAGGACAGCCATACAGCCAGTGCAACATATTAGAGTTCATACAATTCAAAAAAACATCAGGTAGTACTATTTAAGTGATGATGCTTGCATACAATGTAGAATAGGATATTAGACGTTTTACTTTATTCGTACTGACTTGAGCTTCGCAGCCAAGAGTCCTTGTCAGGAGCCCAGAGAGCCGGGGATGGTGGAGAAAGGGTATAAGGACCAAAGGGAAGAAGTTGAATGTGAAAAGCGTAGGAAAGTGTAAGGTGGGAGAGGGTGAGTAGGGGACAAACTAGAGGTGTAGGGGATGAATAGTGGTAGTTGGGAAGTAAAGGTAGGGGGTGAGTGCTTTGATTATCGCAGCTAAATGCAACAGTTGGCAGTGTAAACAGGTCAGCCAGATTCCGATTAGGTTAGTCAGTCACAGCTACTGAGCGCAGCTAGGTAAGCCCACAGCTTCCGCTTAAAGGGACAGTCTACCTTTTTGCATCATAATTTTTAGATAAAACCCCACATTTTATGATTGCTTACTTTTTCTAAAATTCATTGATGTTGGTTTTATCTGCTTTCTTGCTTATTAGAACCAAAATGCATGGTATGTATAGCTATACCCAGTTTTGTTTTGCTTCAAATTATTGAACTACTCTAGCTTAGTGCACACTTCCTGAATATTAGAAACTCCCTCAAACAGTGCAGCCACTCATGTTACAATAGTCTCCTCTACTCCCACTGCATAACGAGTGGCTAGACTGTGTTGGGGGTGTTCCTAAGTCCTTGAAAGATGCAGTGGGAGCTGGTTTATAAATGTAAACATACATGTTTTGGTATGGTAACACCAGTATGGTGAGCACTTGGTTTTTCATTTTTTTTAAAGGAAAAAAGGGATATGACTCAAATTACCAGCTGCATCAACAGTCTCTAGAATGTGAACAGTCATAAAATGTTTTTTTTTTTTTTTTGTCCCTTGAAAGTGCTTCCTCCCACTGTTTGTCTACCACTTCAGAGAAACTTTTAAAACTTTGCTGCTGCGGCAAGATCGCAAATAACTATACCTGTGTCCATTGTTCAGCACTGAACGTATTATACAAGCCTCACGAGCTCTGCTGCAGATTCAACCAGGCCACTCTGCAAAGCTGTCAAAAGGCCTTAGAAACCTTCTTCCTGGAACAGTAGGTGGCCCGCATGGAGATGGAGCTCAGGGAAGAAGCTGTTGCCTCGCCAGCTCTGTCCATGGGCTCTCACTCCTCCAAGACCTGGACAAATCTGGCAAACACAAGTACCATGATAAAGACAGCCTAGGGACGAAGCTTTCACTGGCATGCTCCTGGTCACTACTTGACGTCTGCTGCTGCTGGTGGCGTCTACTGCTTGGCAGCGACCCCTGCTGCAGTCCACATCCTCTCTCACAAGGTCCGCTTGGCAGTGCGCTGTTGGTCTCTCCTTAGTCGCGGCGGCTCATCAACATTGGGTCTCCTGTCACCCCACCCCCCGATGCATCAACCCCTAGCATTCAGGCCCAATCAGATTCGGGGCATATTTCAGGGTGTTCTGTCAGACCTCTCTTGGCCAGTGTTGGCCTCTTGACACTGGGGTTTTGCATCCCTCAGACACCTTTAACTGGTTTGTCGATGCTGGGCCTCCAGTCTCCCTCGTCGAAACCCCAGACCGCCCTCTCTGCGTCGGAGCTGCAGCCTCTCTTGTCGATGCTGAGGACCATACTGCTGATGCCGGGGACTCTACCTCGCCCATCGAAGCTGCAGGACGCACCACCAATGCAGAGTTCATGTACCGCATCGCTCCCCTTCTGCACCTGCCAGGGCCTACCTGTCTGGCTCCCATGCGGACATTCTCTGCGACGACATGCCCTTCTTGCTCTCTGTCGCCATGCTCTGCCCTGTTCAGAGGATGGGGGTCCTAGGAGCCCTTCATCTGCCTCTGTGGCTTCTTTAGGGGGTGAGGACTCCAATAAATATACCCCAAGGTACCCCCCCAAAATTAAGGATTATTACAGTGATGAGGCAGCTGCAACCTAGAATTGCCAGATGCTGTCCATCTCATCATTGCTCGTCTGCTGGCTGCATTTGAGGATGCCACTGTGGCTGCCTGGTACAGGCCTAATATTATTCCTGCCATGCCCAGAAAGACTGTACCGGCTCCCTCAGGGAAGCCTTTCTTCGCAGAGCAACCCAGGGCAGATTCAGTAGTAATAAATGCTTGTTTAGATGTAGATCTGGTTCCCCTTATTGCAGCAGCTAGCGGCGGTACTTCCTGTGCCCCTTACCCTGTGTAAAGGGGTATCCCAACAGTTGCGCACAGGGATGAGGGTGAAGGGAATCTGGGTGGGGAAATTAGATCGGACGCGATCTGGCAGGATGGGACTTCGGCACGGCAGCGATTGTGGTCAGATGGAAATATGGACCCCTAACTGTGCCCCCCCCCCCCAAATGTGTGCAGGGTTGGTTGCTATACATCGGAGGCAACCCCCCCCAACAGGGCCAATGTAACACGACCAGCCAGATGTACTATCAGATTCCCTCTCGCACACCTTGCTGGCAGTCATTTTCCCACACCCCAGTCGTGTTCGGCGAAATTCTTTTCACCCTATTATGGGTAACCCATGGAAAGGCTTGCAGTCACAGGAACAAGGCACACTAGTTCACCCAGACCTCAGGTTCCTACATCTCCATGCCTGGTTCCTGAAGATGTAGCCATGGCTAGGTTGGGAGTATCCCAGGAGGTGGCTGATGTCCTGGTGGCTGCTAGGAAGCCTCTACCAGGGCCACTTACTCCATGAAGTTGAAACACTTTTTCTATGGGTATCTGCCTATCATCTGGATCAAGTTACTTGTCCGGTGAATCAGATTCTGGAGTACTTGCTGTCCCTCTGAATCTGGACAGCAGCGCTGCTCCTTTAAGGTGCACCTGGCTATCTCAGCCTTCCATGTGCCTGTTGATGGCAGTTTGGTGGCACAACTGGAAGTGTCCCATACATTTTTGAGATGCATTCTTCACCTGAAGTCTCTCATCCAGAATTTAGTCCCACCTTGGGACTTGTATTTTGTGTTTAAAGAAGCTTACTTTGGCTCCTTTTGAGCCGGACGCAACATGCAAGCTACGCTTTCTTTAATGGAAAGCATTATTTATAGTTTCTATTACATTTGCTCAAAGGATTTCCGAGCTTAAATCTCTGATGTGTGAGTAGTCTCATTTGGTTTTCCACAAGGACACGGTGTCTTTGCGTACCAATCCTAAGTTCTTGCCAAAGGTGGTGTCTTGAGTTTACCCTCAATCAAGCCATCCACTTGCCAGTCTGCCTTAGATGTACTTAAAATACTCCGATATTATGTTCATCACACAAGGGACTGCAGGAAGTCCTTGCAGCTGTTTGTTTCTTTCGCCCTGGGAAAGAGGCGATTTGGTTTCTAGCAGTGCCTGTCAAAATGGTTGGCCAACTGTATAGTTTTCTGTTACGGGAAGTATAAGGAACTTCCTGGCATTATCTGTGGCCACTCTACCAGAAGCATTGCCACTTTTGTTGCCCGTTTCAAGAATGTGTCCACCACTGACATCTGCTCAGCTGCCACTTTGAGTACTGTCCACACTTTCACTAAACACTACAGTCTGTCTAGAAGAAGGGCAGGTTTCAGCCTAGCTGTCCTCCAAGGCCTTCTCTTCTAGGCCTGTGGCCTCCAGCTACTCAGTCTTTGTCAGAACCGCTTGGGACTCATTCCATAGATGTGGTTTGCTGCAAGAGATCTCCTCTAACAAGATAGTACATTTAGGTAAGAACTTACCGTAACAGTAGATCTTTGAGATAATCTCTTGCAGCAAGCCATGCCGTCCCACCCCCATCCCCCTTTGCTTCTCTGTTACCTGTCTTTTTTTTTTTTTTCTCCAGGACGGTATACCATTTCATTTCTCATTACAGAGTGGCGGGAATTTGTGGCCCTCTATCGGTTGGTTCCCCAGCATGGGGTCCTTTGTATATGGTCTCTGCCGAGGGAACGGAGGAGGGTGCGGGACTCCCACATTTATATGGGAGTGACGTCGGCTGACGTAGGCATGGGCAGCCCCTGGTAGACTGCTAGCTGTAACGTTATCTGTGTAATCCTAGCACCTGATGGCTATAGTTCCAGAGGTGTGGTTTGCTACAAGAGTGTCTCTCAAAGATCTACTTTTAATGCAAGTTCTTATGTAACTGTAGATCTTACTTCGAGAGGGATTTTGCAATAGGTAATATATAGGACTGGTGCCCCCTGGCATCGGGACCACACGGAAACCTTTGCCAGCATAGTCTGACGGGGGACCTCCCACCAGATGTCACATGACTGACGTCAGCGTGACTCTCTAAATTGGGCGGGCCCTACATCTGCCCTCCTGTTCTTTCCTGCCGTCCACCTGCGCAACGTCGGACCAACCGAGTTTGTCGTCGCTGTCTAGAATGCCTCTCCGGATGAGTATTCGCTTATTTTTGTCGATCCTTAAAGGGGCACTGTCAGCTTTTTCTCATTTTTCATGAAAGGGTAACCATTGTGCCTCTAGGCACATACATGTAAAGCCATCACAATGCAGTGTAACAGTACAGCCTCACAAAACAAGGTTTTACCCGATTCGTTTAATATTTACATTTATCTCGCTTTTCCTCAAAATGAAACTCCGATGTTCACCGGAAGCATATTGACAAGCAGAATGCTGGGTTTGTTGGGAGCGAGTCCAAAGAGTATCTTTGACATGCCCATCGAGAGCTGATTACTCAACACATCTGGTCATAACAATTCTTTCTTTGTCTAAATTAAAATTGAAGCGTAATGCGCAAATACATTTTTGCGAGTGCTCAAATCACGCACATGCGAACAGCTACAGGATACAAAAATCCTCGCCGCAAGAGCGTGCACACCTCTGCACATGCGCAGGATATTAGCACCAGTTGTTCCGCATGTGCGGATTTCGGCACTCGCTAGAATGTATTTTGCGCATTACTACCAATCAGTTTTTTAATTTAGACACAAGGAAAGAATTATGGCTAGATGTTGGGTAATGCCCTTTCTCGACGGGACATGTCAAAAAGTTCTCTTTAGGACTGCGCGTTTGTGCAGTCACGTGCTTTACTTGTGGATGTGCTTTCGGGGCACATCGGAGTTTAATTCAGGACGACTGGAACGTGATAAATGTAAATATTAAACTAATTGGGTAAAAACCATGATTTTTGGGCTGTACAGTTGCATTGCATTGTGATTGCTTTACATGTACAGTGACTTGCAAAAGTATTCTACCCCCCTTGAAAGTTATCAGATTTGTCTGGATTACAAATGAGACTTACATATATTATTCCAGTCAATATTTGTACTGCAAACTCATATGCTCTGACAGTATATTGTCAAAGCCAAAATTAATTATCCATCAGCAGATCTTTTAAAGAAAATTAAAAAGTGGAAAATGCTGCTTGCAAAAGTATTCAACCCCTACACATTAGTATTTGGTAGAGCCACCTTTTGCTGCAATAACAGCTTTAAGTCTTTTGGGGTAAGTATCTACCAGCCTTGCACACTGTTGGAGTGATTCTTGCCCATTCTTCTTGGCAGATCTGTTCCAGGTTGGTTGGGTGGCGGCTTGTGGACGCAATTTTCAAACAGTGCCACAGATTCTCGATGGGATTGAGATCTGGACTTTGACTTGGCCACTGTAGGACATTCACCTTTTTGTTGTTTAACCACTCCTGTGTTGCTTTGGCCTTGTGCTTGGGATCATTGTCCTGCTGAAAGGTGAAGTTTCTCCCAAGCTTCAGTTTTTTAGCAGACTGCAGCAGGTTCTGTTGCAGTATCTCCCTGTATTTTGCTCCATCCATTCTTCCCTCAATTTTAACAAGATGCCCAGTCCCTGCTGATGAAAAGCATCCCACAGCATGATGCTGCCACCACCATACTTCACTGTAGGGATGGTGTTTCTCGAGGCATGGGCAGTGTTAGGTTAGCTGCTACATAGCTCTTTTGAATTGTGGCCACAAATCTCATCTTGGTCTCATCAGACCACAAAACCTTGTGCACATCTTAGCTGGGTCACACTCATGCTTTCTGGCAAACTCCAGATGTGCTTTGATATGGGTCTTTTTGAGTAATGGCTTCTTTCTACCCACCCTCCCATACAGGCCAGTATTATGCAGAGCTTTTGATATGGTTGACTGGTGCACCTTCACTCCACTCTCAGCCACTGAACTCTGTAGCTCCTTCAAAGTGATTGTTGGCCTCTCTGTGGCTTCCCTTACTAGTCTCCTTCTTGTTCGGATGCTGAGTTTTGAGGGGTGGCCTTGTCTAGGTAGTGCCTGGGTGGTGTGATGCAGCTTCCACTTCCTCACTATTGATCCAACAGTGCACACTGGGATATCCAAACACTTGGATATTATTCCGTACCCTTTTCCTAATTTATGCATGTCTATTGCTTTATCTCTAACTTCTTTAGCATGCTCTTTAGCCTTCATTTTCACACCCTTCCTTCAGATTCACAGTCTGACCAATGGTCATTAAACTGAGGGGGGGGTTTTATCCAGAAAATGTGAGCTACTTTAATGTTTCAGAGGAGGTGAGGCCAATTGTAAGCCAATTGTGTCCTCATTAGGGCAATATTTTTCATCTGTGTAAACTTGGAGCTTCCAGAGCACAGGGGTTGAATACTTATGCAAACAACATATTTCAGTTATTTCGTTTTCTTAAAAATATATTCTAACATGAAAACAATGTCACTTTAAAATAATTATTTTGAGGATCAGTCTTTAAATATTACACAGAACAAAATCTCAATGTATCATTTGTCATTCAGACAAATCTGACAACTTTCAAGGGGGGGGGGTTGAATACTTTTGCAAACCACTGTATGTGCCTAAAAGGCACAATGGTTACCCTTTCATGAGAAATGAGAGAAAAGCTGATAGTGCCCCTTTAATAGTTTGTATGTCCTCTCCAGATCAGCATAAAACCAGGTGCGATTCTTGTGGAGTACAGCTGCCACACAAAGATCAACATTCTCTCTCTCAAGGTCAAGGAGTGCAAGGCCTGCACCCACCTTAATCAGGCCACGTGGAAACTACGCCAGCAAACCCTCTGGGCCCACATTCTAAAAGAAAAGATGGGTTCGATGGAGCAGGAGTTAAAGAAATGAAGAGAGTCTTCCTCACCCGCGGACCCTCGGAAGAGGGACAGAGAAACATTGGGAACAGGAGCATTCATACCCTCCATTAAAGATGCCCGCAGTTCCTTGGAGACAGTCTCCCTTCTGGCAGAAGGTAGCGCCCGCACTTACGCCTCGCTCCCAAATGGTAGGCCTTGGTTTCCCCCACCCCTCCCTGCCGACACTGGTCTTGGTGACAGCGGCCCCTCAGATTTTTCCGAGGCTACTGCCGCTCGTGGGCCCAAAGATGGCTGGTAAGTCGCTAGTCTGCCCCTCCGAACGCCTGGTTGGGGTTAAGTTGGAATCCGGCTCCTCCAACTCCCGCACAGCCCAAGTCAATAAGCAGACAGTCAGCCCCCCTGATCGCCCGACTGCTTCGTGTCCATCAGGCTCTGACGTGACGCTGCCGGACATTGGAATTGTCCAGGCTGGAGATTTGGGCTCTCTGAGGGGTGCACTTCCTGAGCCCCCGTCGCCTGACCCATCAGAGCTTCCCCTGCTTTCGCCAGATCTGCAAACTCGGATGCAAGGTCACCCAGCCTTACAGTGGCTCCCACACCACCTTTGGTGACACCCGCAGGTACCCTTGCCTCCTTCGGGTCCACCATCTGGCTTCTCACTGTTAGGTGCACCTCACATTCCTCAGACAGGACACCTCGTAGGGTCCCCTTTGTCAGGGATTTCTGTCTTTTCGGGGATTACGGTATGCCCATCAAGTCTTCCTCCTGGTCTGATGTCTGGTCTTCCCCTGTCTGGGTCGCCAGCCCTTCCACCGTCAGGCTATTCCCAGCGAGACATTTTTCTGGCTATCCCACGTCTGTTATTTCAGCCTTTCCTCCGTCTGGACCTCAGTCTGGTTACCCACTGTCAAGCCAAGTGTCCCTCCATCAGTACGGCCTCACGTCAGGTTTCCCGTATTCAGCCTATCCTCTGGGGCATCCTCTGTCTTCTCCAATGCCAGGCTACTCTTACCATGGCTACCCTGGTTCTTATTCTTTGCCAGGCTACCTTCATTATCCCCCACACCATTTTGGAGGGCAGGGTCCCTGGTTTTTCTCAGTATCCACCTCCTCCTTCTCCACCTCCTCAGCAGCTACAGATGGATTTCCGGGAAATTCTTAACTCATGGTGATCAAGAGTCAGTTGATCTCTGAACTGGACAGCAGGCATCCTGCACCGCCGATCGTTAGCCGCCCAGCTCCTCTGCCTAGGGCACCTTCGCCAGTATGCACCCATCCTCCCACGTCAGATCATTCATCCACGCTGACAACGCACCTGATGCCGGACATTGTCACCAGGGAGCCAGATCCTCCAATTTCAGAAGTCACGGGGGATTCTGAGCCGGACTCTGATACCTCAGATGATCACTTGGGTTTAGTGACCCCTCCCCACGAGGATCCGGTCCTTTGGGAGTCCTCCAAGTCCCCCCCCCCTTAAGATCCCTCCTTTGTGGACCTCCTCAGGCAGATGGCAGAGGCCCAAGGGCGAAAGTCAGAGGCTCTGGACCCTAAAAGGTGTAGGTTAGCAGAGCATCTGGACTTCCCTGACTAGAGTCCAGTAATCACCCCACCCTGGTTGGAACCCCATGTGGATTTAGTCTCAACCATTTGGCAGAGACCCTCCTCCATCCCAGTGATGGCCAAAAAAGCTGACTGGGTCTACAGGACACCTGAGGGAAAAGACCATCTGAGCACCCATCCTAAGGCAGGCTCAGTGGTCATTACAGCGGCCCATGATGGACCTTGCCACCCCGTCCCGATAAGGAGTCTAAAAAATGGACCAGCTCGGGAGGAAATTTTACTTGTCTTAGACGCTGGTAATCTGTGCTTTGAACTCTCGCACATCCTAGAATTCCAGAAGACATTGTTCCACCAGCTGGAACCTGCCGTTGAGGCCATACCGGACTCAGACTCCAAGTCATCCTTGGCTACTACTATAAAAATGGCCAAGGTGGCCAGATGCCATTCATTACGGGTCACCTACGTGCAGTAGATTCCTCCGCTCGAGGTGCAGTCACAGCTGTTAGCCTTCGAAGGTGCTCTTGGCTGAGAGTATCCGGATTAGCCCCTGATGTTCAGTCGGCTATCCAGGATGCCCCTTTTAGGGGATCTGTCCTGTTTGGCGGGGATGCCCAGGACATCCATACTAGCCTGCAGGATAAGGGCACAGCACTTCTGTCGGTCCATACTGTGTACCATCTGAAACCACAACAAAAGCGTCCTTTTTGTCGGCAAAACAAAAGCCAGGCGAAAAATCAGCAAGCGCCCAAATGCCAGTTTAAGCGTAGGGCTCCCACAGCCACTGCTGGCCCACAAGCCAAGTCTGAGCTGCGGGCATGGCCCTCCTTAACCCATCCTCCCACTCCTGACTCTGACCGCCTCTCCTCCTCTTTGGAAAGCACGTGGGCAGAAGATTTACAGAGTACCTGGGGGGCTAGGAGTCCATCACATCAGATGCTTGGGTTCTCTAACTGGTAAGACTTGATCACTTTCTGGAATTTTGAAAGAAACCTCCGGACACTCCGCCAAGATTTTCTCATTACCCAGGGGCACATATCCCATTCTTAAGGAAGGAAATCGGGGCTCCTCTTATCAAGGAAGCGATGGAGTCTGTTCCAGTAGACCAGATAGGGCAGGGATTTTACTCCCACTTATTTCTGGTTTCCAAGAAGGTGGAATTTCCGCCTGATACTGGATCTCAGTGCTCTGAACCTCTTCATAGAGTACAAGAGGTTCAGGATGCTGTCATTGCAAAGCCTGCTGACTCTTCTGTCCCAAGACCAGTGGCTCTGTGCTCTGGACATGAAGGATGCATATCTTCACATCCCCATTTTCGGCTCTCAAGAAGTTTGTCAGGTTCTGTTTCCATGGGAGTATTATCAATTCGAACGCTTCCTTTTGATCTGTTATCCACCCTGTGTTTTTACCAAATGCCTGGCAGTCGTGGTAGGGACTTGGAGGTGCCAGGGCCACACTTTTTCTGTGTCAACTGTTTGCTCCTGGCAGCTCCATTGAAGGCGTGAGTTGTATCTTCCTTTCTGCTACCCTGCACCTTTTCCAGCAATTGGGTATTCTAGTCAGTTACCACAAATCACAGCTGGTCCTGTCCCGATGCCTTCAAGTTCATTGGGGTGGTTTTGGACACTGTGCAGGGCATGGCCTTTCTTCTCCCTGGTCAGGGCAGATACCCTGGTGGGTCAGGCCAAGATGGTTTCTTCCAGTTGTCCTCTCTCGGCCTGAGTGGTTCTCAGTCTTCTTGGCCTCGTGACAGTGGCTATTTCCATGGTCCCATTGGCCAGACTCCACATGCGGATTACGCCATGGACTCTGAGCTCTCAGTGGGATCAGAAGGAAGATGACCTGTATTGCCCGATTCTCATCTCCACCCCAATGTAACAAGACCTGTTGTGGCAGGACCCCAGCAATCTTTTGCAGGGGACTCCTTTCCAGGCTCCTCCCCACTCCCAAGTTCTGACCCCGGATGCAGCGGGACAGGGTTGGTCTGGGTCTGTGGTCCCCTGTGGAAACGCACTTGCACATCAATGTGCTGGAAATGAGAGCAGTGCTTTATGCTCTTCAAGCTTTTCAGCACAAGCTTCTTCAAGCCGTCATTTTGATTCAGACTAACATGTGCGTAGTGTGGTACAGAAACGGGGGCACTAGCTTGTATCCCCTTTGCAGGGAAGCGATGCTGGTCTGGAATTGAGCAGTTCTGCACAAAGTCCGTCAGAGCGGTTCATGTCCCAGGAGTGCAGAACGTTCTCTCACAGTCTAAGCCACACCAGAGTAAGGGCTCTGAAGTGGGAGCTGAAACAAGAGGTGATAGAGCACATCTTCACCTGCAGTAGTCGTCAGAGGTGGCTCTGTTCACAGCCCCATCAGACGCAAAACTTCCCAGCTCCCGGTATGGTGTTTCTGGCTAGACATGCTGTCACTGTCTTGGACAGGGAGGTTTCTGTTTGCATTTCCTCCCTTCTCACTATTAGTGACCAAGCTGCAGTTGGACAGGGCTGAAATTATTTTGATAGCTCTGTTTTGGCCTACGCAGATCTGGTTCCCCCTGCTTCGGCGTCTAGCGGGGGAACCTCCCATTCCCCTTCCTCTGTCTAATGACTTTCTCACTCAGGAAAAGGGCACACTGGTTCATCCAGGACTGAAGTTCCTTCATCTTCATGTGTGGCACCTCAGGACATAGCTGCTTCATGGTTTGGGATTTCTCCCAGGGTAGCTCAAATTCCGGTGGAAGCAAGAACCTTCCACCAGAACTACCTATGCCATGAAGTGGAAGTGTTTCTCTATTTGAGCCACTGCCAAAGATCTGGACCCTTTATTCGTGTCCCGCTCCTCAGCTCAGGGAGTACCTGCTTCATCTTTCTGACCGGGGCCTGAGTTATTCTTCATTGAAGGTGCATTTTGCAGCTGTCTCTGCCTACCATGATCTAGTAGGAGGCAAGACGGTGGCTCAGTTAGAGGTCTCTGAAACCTTTTTGAAAGGTATTCTGCATCTGAAACCCCTGGTGCGAAATCCTGCGCCTCCGTGGGACTTTAATTTTTTTGTTAGAAAAATTGACTTTCTTCCTTTGAGCCAGCAAGCTCTTGTGAGTTACGCTTCTTGTCCTGTAAAGCATTATTTTTGGTTGCCGTTACTTCAGCGCATAGAATTTCTGAGCTTCAGGTCCTGAAGTGCAAGGTGTCTTAATCTTTATCATTTTTTCTGCCCTGCTGCGGTGTGATCGGCGGGGGCATCCAGCCGCCGACTCAACCCACCCAGAGGGCAGCAGGCTCACTCACATGATGATGGGTCGGTACCGCCATTTCCCAACTGGCTGGGAGGCCCCCTTATGCCTTCCTATGCTGGGCCGAGACCATATCCCTTCAGTGCGATTCCACGACAGACCTCCAGGTGGGCCAAGTGCGGCCATCAAGCTGCTTGCTTGCGCCCAGCCTTTTTCCTCCGTTAGTTGACCCTTCTGGAGTGCGGACGTGTAATGACGACCAGGCACTGCATGCCGATGTCTGCCGCACTCCACTCACATACATCAGCATTAGTAGTGCCCCCGGTCGTTACCAGGGGCCACTACAGTGCGGTGGAGTCCCTCAGCCCTCCCTAGGGATAGGAGAGCAGTCTCCAGATGCTCGATCCTAACCCGACCCTGATGACCCGGGTCACCGACGTGGCACAAGGTGGGGCATCCAGCGCCTCAGCCCTTGGTGCCACCAGGCCAGCAAGGTGCCTTATTTGATTTTTCACAGAGACAGGGTGGCTCTGCGTACAAATCTGAAGTTTCTTCCTAAGGTCGTGTCGGAAACTACTCTTAATCAGTCCTTAGAATTGCCTGTAAATTATCCTGAGCATTACAGTCGGGGTGCAGCTATCCTGCATATGTTGGACAGACACCGGATCCTTCGTTACTACCTGAACCGGACAAAAGATGTCCGTGAAGCTGAAACGTTTTGATACGACTCAAAGGTGGAGCTCTTGCAGCAGGTAATATCATTAGGACTAAGGTCGCAGGTGTCAGGAACACTCGGAAAATTATTTTCTAGCTAGCAGTCTGTAGTGGCGGACTGCCCCCGACATCTGGCATGCCCGACGTCAGATGTGGTATAACGGGGGCGGTCCCCTGGCACCATCTCTTACTTTCCTGCCTTCAGCCTGCGTTGTTGGGCTCCTCGGACTCCTCGCTACAGCAGTCGACCGCCGATAAGTAAATCACTTAGATACGTTTTTGTTTTTTTTTTTTTTGCGATAATTTCGACAGGTTTCGCTAAAGATTCACTTTTATGCATGTCTTTCACCTCCTTGGTGGAAGTCGGCGCTGTGGCAAACAAATCCTGGCCAAGACAGCCACGAGGCCTACCTAATCTGTCTAGGCCCCGATTTCCGGCCCGACTGCCAACATTGTCAGAAGTTCAACAGCAAAACAGGATCTGCAGGTCGAAGGCTTTAAAGGCATACCTCTTTGAGCAGAAAGTAGCTGCCATGCAAAAATCCCCGTCGTGTTCCAGTTCGTCTTCACTTGCTAGGGAGTCTCCCCATAGAGAGGAGACCCCAGGAAAACACTCCCAGGACAGGTCCCGGTCAGAGTCCCGCCACAAGTCTCCCTCCAGGCCGCTTCCTTCGACCTCCGGCGGGAGGTCAGGGTTCGTCCCCCAATCTTCCCAGGGGACTAGCACCCACAGATCATCTTCTTCTAAACCCAAGGACCAGCCTTCGTCCTTTGGACACAGCCAGGCCCAGGTCCCCCTGGCTCACTGGCCCCATAAACCCTCACAGGACTCTGTCTGGGAAAGGCAGTCGCCTGCTGCTAGGCACAAGGAGGGCTGCAGCTCAGTGTGATCCTCTGACAGACACAAGAGACTATAAGATGCCAACCAGTGGCAGGAGGTCATTCACCACCGGACACCTCCCTTACAGACTCCAGCCATTGGGACTCCTCTTAAAAAGGACAAACGTCCCCCGGCCGAAACATCTGCACCAAACAGTAGGTGCTCACGCCAGAAGGGGCAGTCGCCTGACTGGCGTTCCACAGAGGGCGGCTACCCAGCCAATGTTCCCCAAGACGACCGGTTGCCAGGTCAGGTGCACATCACTCCGGACACTGGGTTGGACGACTGCTGTCCCGGGGAGCCAGACCCACAGCCTGACGCAACAGGGGCAGCTTCCCTGACGGAGGCCCCAGTACCGGATGCCCCACCAACGCCCGGTCAGTCTGCCCAGACGCCACCTCCACCAGTCTCTCTGTCTCTCTCTCTCACACTCACACACACACACACACACACACACACACACACACACACACACACCCCACCCACCCACCCCGCGGACGCCTGAGCTTTTAATTCCTGGTGGAACACCATCAAGTGTGACCTTCTCTATAGGCCCCCAACATCGACTCCTACACCCCCTCCTCCGCCAACTCAGAAGGAAGGTGCAGAAGATTGATCACTAGCCTCTAAGGGTAAGAGGAAGAGAATCTTCTCTGACCCCTGACTCCAGCGGCCGCTCCACTCCCACTTCTGGGGATGAAACAGGAGAATCTACTCCAGATTCCTCTGACTATGAGGACCTGAGGCCACCCACGCCGGACACCAAGGATACCTCAAGGTCTCCACTGGATGACCCTATCTTCCTTGATGATATGCGGCACATTACAGGACTTATACCAGTGGGACACCGAAGAACTAGACCCAGAAAGGAAACGTCTGGCAAAGTTTGGGGGGGGGGGCACGAAGGACCCGAAACACGTCATCCTCCCACTAGTGGAGTCCTTCCAGGACGTGGCCAAACTAGTCTGGAAGAAACATTCGTCCACACCAGCGGTTCCACAGAAAGCTGACCGCTTGTACAAACCATCTAAAGAACCGTTCCTGGCGGAACAACCAGTGGCTGATTCAGCAGTTTTGACTGCAGCAGACAATCCCAACCGAGACACCTTCGTACACAGCCCCTGGATCCAGAGTCTAAGAAAGTAGATCTCTGGGGACAAAAGGTCTGTTCATCAGCCACAGGGGCCATTAGGTCATTAAACTTCTTGGCCCATATGGTCACTTATGAGAAGTCACTATGGGGGGGAAAAAACAGAGCTTCTCAAGTCCCAGTCAGACTCTTGACACAAAAAATGAACTGCTGGCATACGCTCGATCCGGTCTGGATGTTGGCAAGCGTGTCTTGAGATGCTCGTATGACTCTGCTGATATGGCAGGTGGAGCAGCGGCATCGAGTGTCTGTCTCTCCATAGGCACACCTGGCTTCGGTTAACGTCATTTAGGCAAGACCTCCAGGATGCTATTTTGGACGCCTCCTCCCAGGGTCCCATCCTCTTCAGTCAGGAAGTGGAAGGGATCATAAAGGGACTACAGGATAAGGGTAAGGCAATCACGGATGTCCACAAACTGTACAAGTCCGAACCTCAACATGCCCTTAAGTGTACTTTTTACAAGTAAAGTCTACAGGGAAGCCACCCTTACCAAGGCAAAGGGTTTAAACGCCGCAACCAGCCTTTGCAACCTGGAGGCCAAGGCCCTAAACAGCCGAAAGGTTGCAGACATCCACCCCCAGTCATCAGTCTTTTGGGGGGCAGGCAAGTAGGGGGGAAATTCTCCCTCTATCTGAAAGAATGGTCCACTATCACATCTGACCATTGGATGCTACAGATAGTCCAGAGGGGTTACGCCATCGAGTTTCTCAGTGTCCCCCCAATCAGTAGGCCTGTGGCATCTCACTGCTCAGCAGCACATGCCCTTCTCCTGGAACAAGATGTTGTTTCTCTCCTCCAGAAGAAAGCCATCCAGCCAGTTTCAAGGTCCCAGCAAGGCAAAGGCTTTTACTCCCTTTTTTTTTTTTTCTCGGTGCCCAAGAAAACGGGAGACCTTCGCCTTATTCTAGACCTCCGCCACCTGAACGAGTTCATACTATACAAACTATTTTCGGATGCTTACCCTGGCGAGCCTGTTCCCCTTTTTTTCACCAAGGGGACTGGCTATGCTCCCTGGACATGCAGGACACCTATATGCACATAAAGATCCTGCCCTCGTACAGGAAGTTTCTGTGGTTCCGGGACGAGCATTACCAATTAGGGTCTTGCTCTTTGGCCTTTCCTCTGCCTCAAGGGTCTTTACCAAGTGCCTCATGGTAGTTGCAGCAACGCTGAGGAAAAGAGGTCACTTCGTCTATCCCTACCTTGACGATAGGCTACTCTCTGCACCTACAGAACATCAGCTCCTAGGCACTCTGAGGGAGACGGAATAGCTCTTCCAGTCTCTCGGAGTTGTCCTGAACTGGCCGAAATCCCAACCCTGGCCCTCCCAACAGCTTCAATACATTGGAGCGGTGCTAGACACTCTTCAAGGTAAGGCTTTTCTTCCTGTGGACAGAGCACTCCAAATTTCGGCCCTAGTTCACGTGCCTGCCAGAGTAGTCCTGCAGTTGTTGGGTCATATGGCTGCAGCCATAGCCATGGTTCCTTTCTCATATCTCAACATGAGAACTCTCCAGTGGCACCTTAGGGTCCAGTGGGAGGGATCAGGGTTCGAACAAGTTGGACTGGTCTATCTGGATCTCTGAAGTGGTCTGGCGTTCCCTTCAGTGGTGGCAAGTTCCAGCTCACTTAGAACAGGGTGTCCCTTTTCAGAGGCAAAGTCTGACATAATCTGTCACAATGGATGCCTCGATACTAGGCTGGAGTGCTCACATTTACGAGCACCGGACAAGAGGATTGTTGTCTGGCACATAAAGGTCTCTCCACATCAATATATTGGAAATTAGGGCAGGTTTTTTTATGCCTTTCAAGCCTTCCGGGGTCCGCTCTCCTGGGGCCTTCTGGTAATCCATTCAGACAGTACCCTGGTAGTCTTTACCTGAACAAGCAAGGAGGAACGGGATCATACCCTCTTTGCAGAGAGGCCATGAGAATCTGTGACTGGGCGATGGAACGTGATCTGTTCCTAGTCACTGTCCACCTGCCAGGCATTCAGAACGTTCTCGCCGACAGTTTAAGCCGTTCTCGATCACTGAACCACAAGTGGGGGTTGCTGCAGGACATAGCAGACTACCTGTTCGCAAGATGGGGTCATCCTGAGCGGGACCTCTTTGTGTCCCGACGCAATGCCAAACTTCTGCTCGCTAGATCCAGAGGCTGGTGTTTTCTGGCGAGACTCCTCGTCCCTCTCTTGTGCAGGAAGGTTCCTCTCTGCCTTCCCTCTGGTTCAAAGAGCACTGCTCAAACTGCAGTCGAAAGGGGCCAGGATGATTTTGGTAGCCCCTTTCTTTCCTCGTCTAATTTGGTTTCCACTTCAATACTTGACTACGGGTCACCCATACCACTGCCTATCTCCACCCGCTTGCTCTCTCAGGATCAAGGGATGCTGGTCCACCCGTCCCTACGGTCCCTTCACCTGCACGCTTGGCTCCTGCAGTCCTAGCAGACGAGAGACGAAAAAATTAGTCACCTTAGTAATTGTTTCTTCTGATGGAGTCTTGCTGTATTCTGACTATTGCGGAGTTAGCCCCAGCACTCAGGCTGCCCCGGAGAGTAGAGGGTTGATTTGTATGCAGAGCATGGGGTGTTGGGCCCGGAGCCCTGTCTGTTAGGCCTCTGTCTGCTGCACTTTGAAGCACAACCGTCCGATTCTTACGAGCTAATACTAACTACTATGTGGAAATTGTAAAATTTTACTAGCCAAATGGCAACCAGATATTTTGGATCCCCAAAAGACTAGTCAAGAAATCAAAAACCAGATAGTGAACAACTTAAGACTGTTAAATAATATAACCCACTCCTCCTCTCTCTAAAAGGAGGGAGTACCCAAATGCACCCTTGGGGTGCAACACTGCCCCTGCCAACCAACTTCCCAAAAACAGGTTCTGAGAGGGGAGGCAGGAAGGGAAGTCAATACAGCAAGACTCCATTAGAAGAAACATAATTACTAAGGAGTAATTTTTTCTTCAAACATGAAGTCTTGCTGTTTTCAGACTATTGCAGACTACCAAGCAGTACCTCCATGGAGGAGGGAATTGAACCTACCTTGGGAATAGGCTCTGCTGTACTAGCCTGGATGTCCAGGGAGTAATGCTTGGTAAATATGTGGACTGTTTTCCAGGTGGCTGCTTTACGTATTTCTAGCAAAGGAATATGCCAGGGAAGCAGCTGTACCTCGTCTAGTCGAATAAGCCCATGGGCTTGAGGGAGGTATTTTGCCTAGCTTTTCATAGCAGAATTGAATACAAGTGACAATCCACCTGGCAATGGTTCTCTGTGGCAGGTTTGCCCTTCCCCACTTCCCCATAAGTGAGAAACAACTGGAGGGAGTCAAACCTGTGAGCCTTAGTATGCTCAATGTAGAAACTAAGGGCTCTTAACTATGTAAACTTCTTTCTCCTGAAGAATGCTCAGTGAGGAACACAGGGAGAGACGTATAGTTTCAGATGAAAATCTGAAACCACTTTAGTTAAAAACCTCATTAGTTCTAAGGACAACCTTATCTCTATGGAATGAGAAAATCAGGCTCCACTGACGGAGCTTGCAATTCACTGATACGCCTGGCAGAGGTAATAGCTACCAGGAACACAGTTTTCCAAGTCAAGTACTTAAGCTCTGCTGAAGACAAAGGCTCAAAAGGGGGGGTTACATAAGCTGAGCAATGCAAACATTAAGATCCCAAGCAGGGGTAGGATCCCTAATGGGTGGATTAGTATGAAGCAATCCCTTGAAAAATTTACAGAATACAGGGTGAGATGACCGTGAGGAAGGCTTTCCCACTGACAGAAAAGCAGAAACAGTTGACAAATGTACTTTGAGAGTAGCTGGTCTGAGGCCTAGGTCATTAAGATGAACAATATAATCCAGAACTGTAGACAGTTCAGCAGTGTCTGAGGATATATGCTTTTTGGAACACCAAATGCTGAATCTTTTCCATTTGGAGTTGTTTTTCTGGTGGCGGGCTTTCGAGAGGCTTTGAGAATATCCAGAACCCCTTGGGACAGATGCAAATTTGCATACTCTAACTCTTTGAGTCATGCCTCGAGATTGAGAGACCAAAGATTGGGGTACCAAATCCTCCCCCTAAGAGGAGGTTAACAGGTTGTAATTCCTGGGAAGAGACTGGGGAAAATGGACTACTAGGGACAGCAACAGGGGGTACCAAGGCTGTCTGGCCCAGTCTTGAGCAATCAGAATCACTTTGTAAGGTTGTGACCTTACCTTGACCAGAACCTTGAACAGTAGAGGAAAGGGAGGGAAGGCATATAGAAATTTCCCTTCCCAGTTCAAAATCTGAGCATCCAGAGGGACTGATCCCAAGACGGGGGGGTCTGCAACAAAAGAGGAAGTTGGTAATTGTCTGGGGCTGCAAAGAGATCCATCTCTGGAGTGCCCCACCTTGAAAAAATCACTCACCAGAGTGTCCAGGGATCATTCGTGATGGCCCTGGAAGATCCTGCTCAATGCATCTGCTAGCACATTGTCCTTCCCTGGAAGGTGGACTGCTATCAGAGGTCTGCAGAGAGTAAGCTAGGGACCACAATTTCATAGCTTCCATGCACAAGGCCGTGGACTGAGTGCCTCCCGGTGGTGGTGTTGTCTGTCCTGACCTGAACCACCCTGTTCAGCACTGACTGAAAGCTTGCAGGGCCAGAAAGACCACCCTGAGTTCCAAGAGATTGATATGAAGAAGGGATTCCTGAGGGGACCACAGTCCCTGGGCTGTAAGAGCCCCCAGATGGGCTCCCACCCCAGTAGAGAAGCATCCATGGTTAGGACAACAGAGTGAGTCTAAGTGACGAATGGGACTCCTTGCTTGAGGTTGCTCTGATCCTACCACCATTGAGAGCCTGGATCAGAGTCCGTCACTGGAACTAGTTTGGTTAGAGAATCTTTCTTCTGAGACCAAAAGGCCCTCAGGTGAAACTGAATGTCCCTCATCTGAAATCTGGCCCCTTGGACCACTACTGTAGAAGCTGTCATGTGGCCCAGAAGCTGAAGGAAGTGCCTTGCTGGCTGAGAAACCAGAAGGTGGATGAAGAAGCCAGCTGTACAATAGCCCTTGCCAGGGGAAGAAAAGCTCTTGCTTTGACTGTATCCAACTCTGCTACAGGCTCGAGAACTTACTTGGGAAGATTGAGAAGGAATCCTAGGGAAGTGAGCACTTGCTGAGTCACTTGAAGGTCTGACTTGATTTGGTCTGGGGACTGACCCACAATGAGCCAGTCGTCCAGGTATGGAAATATGGAAATATTTTTTCTTCATAAAAAGGCCACTACTACTGCTAGGCATTTTAACTGATAATGGCCTGAAGGTGGTTCGAACCTGAGGTACTTTCTGTGGGTGCACTTGATGGGAATGTGGAAAGTAGTCATCTTTTTAAGTCCAGGAAAGCTAGCTAGTCACCATTTTGAATTTTGGTTTTAAAGATGATTGTTCAGGTATCTTGAGTCTAGGATGGGTCGCCACTCCCCCGTCTCTTTTGGGGTAAGGAAGTACCTGGAGTTCAGACCTTTGCCCTGTGCAATATAGGAAAACTCTCTACAGCCTTTAGAGCCAGTAAAGATGAAACCTCTGCCTCTAGGGCATTGGTTTCGAAGATGCCTGGAGGTGGAAAAGATCTGGTCCTCAGTTTTGGAAATTTCTTGAAGCTGAGAACCAGCCCCTGGCTTACCACCTCCAGGACCCACTTGTCTGAGGTAACAGACATCCAGTCCCAAGATGACAGCCTGGGTAAAGAACTGGCTGGAGAATAGGACACAGAGAGTAATAGTAAATGGAGTCCACTCTGAAGAAAGGGGGGTTAGTAGTGGGGTACCGCAGGGTTCAGTATTAGGACGGTCCTCTTCAATGTCTTTATAAGCGACATTGCAGAGGGACTGGAAGGAAAAGTATCTTTCTTTGCAGATGAGACAAAGATCTGCAACAGAGTTGATGCACAAGGTGGGGTGGAAAGGATGAGAAGGGACTTGGCAAGGTTAGAGGGATGGTCAAATGTATGGCAGCTTAGATTCAGTGCTAAGAAGTGCAAGGTAATGCACCTGGGAAACAAAAACCCAGGGGAAGAGTACACAGTGGGGGGTGAGATACTAACAACAAAAAAAATGGAAAGGGACCTGGGGGTAGTCATATCAGATTACCTAAAGGTGGGCAAGCAATGTGAGAGGCAGCAAGGAGGGCTGGGGGGATACTGGGATGCATAGGGAGAGGCATCACCAGTAGAAAACAGGAAGTTGTTATCCCTCTGTACAGACAGCTGGTGAGACCCCATCTGGAGTACTCGTGGCAGTTCTGGAGACCCAGTCTCCGTAAAGACATAGACAGGATGGAAGCTGTCCAGAGGAGGGCAACTAAAATGGTGCAGGGTCTGCACCGGAAGACATATGAAGAGAGACTTAAGGAGCTTAATATGTATAGCCTCGAGGAAAAGAGAGAGGGGGACATGATAGAAACTTTCAAGTACCTCAAGGGAATCAACAAAGTCCAAGAGGGTAGCATCTTTAAAAAGAGGTGTGCAAGAACAAGGGCCCAATTTGAAGATTGGGGGGCCTCAGAGGTAATTTAAGGTATTTTTTTCAGAGGGTTGTGGATGATGGAACGGCCTCCGGAGGAGGTTGTGGAGTCAAACAGTGGTGGAATTCAAGCATGCATGGGACAGTCATAAGGCAATTCTAGGGGTTGGGGGTAGGAAGAAGTAGGCTGCTGGTTAACTAGGATCTGCAGCTTATCCCTTAGGTAGGGAAATGGGCAGACTGGGTGGGCCAAGCGGTCCTTATCTGCCGTCAAATTCTATGTTTCTATGGATTTAAGCACCTTGTTCTGTCTGGCGACCTTCTAACTTTGGTCCACGCTTTTATGACCTTGCGCCTTGACTACTGTAACTCTCTGTACCTAGGGCTTCCAGGGGTTGATATCCTCCGCTTGTAGCTAGTGCAGAATGCTGCAGCCAGGTTACTGTCTGGGGTCAACTTCATCTAGTCATATTTCACCTGTGCTGCGCGCTCTGCACTGGCTGCCTGTTCAGTGGCAGAGCACGTTTAAAGTTGGCCTGCTGACTTTCAGAGCCCTACACGGTCTGGGTCAGAGTTACCTACTAGCACTTCTGAGCCCCAACTGCCCCTTCAGACCGCTCCACTCAACCGACGAGGGATTGCGAGAGATTCCCAGGGTGCATTTGAAGACCTTGGGAGCTTGGGCTTTTGCCTTTGCTGCTCCCTCCCTGTGGAATTCTCTACCTTGTCTGGTACAAGAGTGCCACAGTGGAGAGCTTTAAAAAATGTATTTATTTGCATGTGCTCTTCCTGATTTTAAATATGTATAACCGTATATTTTAATTGTTTTTAATTGTTCTATTTATTTGTGAATTGTTTGCCTTTAGAAATATGACTGTACAGCTTTTTGATAATCACTGATACTGCACTCAATAAATAAACTTATTATACTTTGCATTGAAGCTGGTACTTAGGGTGGTCCACAAGCTGGTCACTGGCAATCTTTTCGAGAGCTTTGGAAAGTGGGGGGAGTATTGATATAGGCTGGTAGTTTGAGTGGATGGTACGGTCACCACTTTTGAAGATAGGAGTGACCACAGCCTGTTTCCAGATCTTGAGGAATTTGGCTCTGATGAGTGACAGATTAAGGATATGGGTTAATGGGCATACTATGTCCAAGGTGAGGGCTATTAGCCTTGGGTCGAGAGAATCCCCACTCGACCTGGATTTCCTGATTGCCTTCAATAAGTATTTTCTGGCTGCAGCTAAGGGAACAGTTTTAAGATGAAAGGAAGGAGAAGGATGCAAGTGGGTGTCTGCCTTGCATTCTGGGCACAGGATGTCTTAGTTTAGGAAGTCAGGAGGAAGCACCCCATTAAGATCCATGAAAGCCTCTTATTGAAGGATTCTTCAACTAACCAGCTTGTTGGCTCAGAGTTGCTGGTTTTGCCAATGATGTGCATCAAGCTGTTCTGAGTTCGCTTTTTAGAGGGACAGAACTGTTTGGCTGTGATGTTGAAGAGGCTATACGTGGCTTTCAGACATCACAAATGACTGAGGTCTTTAAGGTCCCTGTATTCCATTCCTGTTAGGGGTGGTGGGAGGGGCTATTTTTGTCAGCCTGCTATCTGAGGTAGTGTGCCGCCTGCCATCAGCAATGCTGAGGTAAGGGAAGTGGTTCCCTACCAGGTCTCTTCTCTCCCACCCCCTGCACTCCATAAAAGCACCCAAAGCTGTCTGTACTGGTGGCACTGCCCCACTGATTCCACCAGACTCTCTTCCAGATACACCTCCACTGTTAATTTTAGTCATTGTGGGGTGGGGGGTGGGGACTCTCCCTACGTCTAAAATAATAGCGGGAGATTACTACAGTCGAGCGGGTCCTGGAGATGATTGCAAGTGGGTATGCTCTGGAACTGGCTTTGTTCTCTGGGTATGAATGATGCATACTTTTGTCAAGATCAGGAAATCATACAGTACCTCTGCTTTGCTTTGTGCTGGAGGGGGAATATTACCGGTTCAGAGTATTGCCTGTTGGCTTGGCTTCTGTGCCAAGGGTCTTCACTAGGTGCTTGGCAGCAGCCCTTTGCAGGGAGGACCTGTTTCTAGGGGCATGGCTATGGTTCACATATCCACACATTGGCAGTTTATTCTTGAGTTCTCACCAGAACGTCCTTGAGTAAAGCTTCTCCCTCCACCCAGGAAGTATATAAACCTAGAAATTGTTGGCAGATAAGGACCACCAGGCCCAACTAGACTGTAAGTCCTCCCCTTGTTTGCAGCCTCTGACCCTGCTAGGTAAATGGCTTTCTCCTCTTCTAGGGTTCCCTTATGTCTGTCCCATGCATGTTTAAATTCTCCACTGTGCTTGCTCACACCACCACCACCCTCTCTGCAAAGAGAAACTGCCTCACATATCCCCTCAACCTGCCACCTTCCAAGTTCATACCATGCTCCCTCGTTATTGTACTTCTATATTGGAAGATGCTGCCGCCCCCACCACACACACACACACACACACACACACACACACACCTTGTTTATGCCTTTAAGGTACTTGACTGTTTCTATTATGTTGCCCTGATCTCCTTTCTCCCCTCCCCCTCCAGTGAGTACATATTGAGGTCCTGTAGTCTCATGTTTTCTGGTGGAAGCCCTGTACCATCTTTGTCGACCTTCTCTGGACCGCCTCCATCCTGTCAATGTCCTTACGAAGATGTGGCCTCCAGAATTGTACACAATACTCTAGGTGAGGCCTCACTAGTATTTTATACGGTGTCATCACCACCTTTCTCCTGCTACTAGTGATACCTCTGCACCCCAGCATGCCATTGGCCCTCCCTAGCCTTTGTACTATGCTTTGACACCTTTAGGTAATCTGAAATAACCTCCAGATGCCTTTCTTCCTTGATGTTCATTGGCAACCCCCCCCCAGGTCTGTAGCACTTTCCATGGTTCCCTTGTCCCAGGTGTATTTTACACTTATAACTCCAGCTGCCACAACTCGGACCATTTTTCAAGCTTTCCCAGGTACCTTCTCATTTTCTCCACCCCATCTGGAGTATCCACCCTGTAGCAGATCTTGGTGCCATCTGCAAACAGGCAGACCTTTCCCTCCAGCACTTCTGCTATGTCACTAATGAAGACATTAAACAGGACTAGCCCAGTGACTGATCCAGCAGCACCCCACTGGTGTGTCTCTCCCGATTGGATCTCATTTACCACCACCCTCTGCCTCCTGTCTGTTAACCAGTTTCTCACCCAATTTACTACCTTTAGGCCCATGCTCAGACTACCTATCTTGCTAACCAGCCTTTTATGTGGATGGTGTCAAAGGCCTTGCTGAACTTGAGGTAGACTTCCACCCCCACCCCCGGATTTACTTCTTAGTCGCCCATTTAAAAAAAAAAAAAAAACAGATTTGTTTGGCACGACCTCCCTGCTGTGAATCCATGTTGCCTCGGATCCTGGGCCCCATTGGATTCAAAGTGTCCCACTGTTCTTTAATTAGTGCCTCCATGATCTTTACTACTGAGTTGAGGCTGAACGGCCTATAGTTCCCTGCCTTGTCCCTGCTACCACTTTTGTGTAGAGGGACTATATGTGCCCCCCTCCAGTCCTGCGGAACTACTTCTGTGTTTAGACTCATGGACATGGCTGCCAGAGGCGCCGCTAGCTGTCTCTTCAGCTCCCTTAATATCCTCGAGTGTATGCCATCTGGCCCCATTGCTTTGTCCACCTTTAGTTTTGTGAGCTCTTCCAAGACACACTCCTCTGTGAATGGACTGGTATTCACCTCTTCCCCCACCCCCTTCGTATCTGTTGCCCAATTGTGTCCCCAATCCTCCCCCTCTTCAGTGAATACTGAACAGAAGTATTTATTCAGTATTTCTGCCTTTTCCAGGACTCTCCTCCTTCCCCTCACCGGTTTGCTGGCTTTTCTTCTTTGCTGATGTACCTATAGAATGTCTTGTTCCTTTCTTCATAGTCTGTGCTCTTCTTTCCTCAGTCCATGCCATTCCTCCTGGAGGACCCTCCCCTCTCCCCTGGTCTCAGCCGTTGGTTCCTTTGCAGGACTCTCCCGCTCCTCCAGAACAGTATAGGAGTTCTTGAGCTGGACAGGATGGGGAGATATGCCTCTGATCACCCTCCCTGAGCCCACCGTAGTACATCTGGCCCCCTGCCTTGGCATCTGATGTGGCAATGGCTGGGGATAAGATGCCCTCTGGGTGGGAGTGAAGATCTCCAGTACTCCTACCAGGTCAGCCCAGAGACTGGCCACCTCAGCCCTTAGCCAAGAGAGGTGCCTGCAATGCGGTAGCACCGCAGTGCCCAGAATGTTCTCCTGAAGATTGCTGCTCCACACCCATTGCACTGCACCACTCTCTGCATCTTTCTTTTCTGTTTTATTCCTTCTTTTACCCTGTGGTTGCTCTTTATCACTGTAAAGGTTTTTTTTTTTTACTTACATACTCCTCCTCCTCCTCCTCTTGCTGCCTAATGCATGTTTACTGATCTACTGAATGATCAACCCCCTTGTATTGCTGTCTGCTTATTGTACTATTCTTCCAAACTTCCCATGTCCTTAAAAGCTGTGGCCTGTCTGATGCCTATAAGGTGGATCAACCCTGGGGTGGGTGGGGATGGGAGGAGGGTTAGTCCATTGTGCAGCACCAGATGGGGGATCCTTAAATCCAAGCTGGCTCCTGGAAGAAAAAAATCATTTAAACTTGAGCTCCTTCCATAGAATTAATGCAGGTAGGCACAAACCCCCACTACACAATCAAAACTGTACACAAATGCACAATCCCTCTGCCTGTGGCTTGATTTCACTACTCCAGTTCTGGTTTACCTCCCTTGTTAGCCTTCCCATATCTCTGTCCTTGCTCCAAAGATATCAGCAACCGCCCACGTTAATCGTCGTGGGTGTCTACTGTGCTCCCCTTCAGACGCGGTCAGCAGACGGAATTATGGAGCAAGCAGGCGGTAGCCCTTTTTACAGCTCCTCTGTATAATTTGTAATTTTGTGCCCTTTTGACACTGCACCCCTGTTAGCTAGTTACTGTCCTTTGTTCAGTGCCCTTTTTTATTTTAGTCTTTGGTAACCGGGTACGGCCCACTAGGCACAAGTGCCTGTTTTCAGGGGCGGCCTGGGAGCACTGGGCGGTTAAGCGACTTGCTCAGTTGCACAGTATGCAAGTGGAGGTTGTGAGAATCAAACTCTGGTCTGGTCTGCTGGATGTACCAAGCTCGTTCACACCTTGTTCCTCTTAATCTCTAGGCTATACTGCCACCCTCCTTGGCTCCACCCCGTGATGTCCGAGCTTTTTCTACTGGGAGGGTTCAATCTCCTGCTTTGCAGCTCTGCACATTGTAGGGCTTAGTAGGTGTGCCATTTGGAAAACTTAGTAACTTTTCTCCTTCTAAACTATTTTGTGTATTCCTCAGTTCTGCTTTCTACTTCAGATTATCATCTTGGAATACAAGGAAGGGAAACCCGCGCCTGGCTTCAGCCAGTATGTTATGTACCGTGCTTTTACTGCCTAGTCATGACGCATGATGTTGCTGGTTACGATCTCTGACAAACGATGCTTCTGTCCTCTTGAGGACAGAAAGGCTTGCCTTCTCAGCTGGCTATCTGATCGAGTCCCAAAATTGTGGACCAGGAGTGGTTGCAGGGTGGCTGTGCTGCGGCAAGGTCTGCAGTACAGCTAGCAGCAGTGGAAGAGGCTGCGACTCAAGCAGTCAGGTACCTCATCTGCCTCGCCACTGCTCTTGGCTGGGGCCAGTGTTGGAGCATCCTTCACAGGTTAGTTCTGTGATATTGGGTGTTCAAGACCTTTGGGGGGGGGGGCATGTCCTCCACAGTAAGATGCACAAGAGTAAGAAAAACCACCTTCTGTCGTGTGACTGGGAGAGGGCATGATCCTCCCGCTCCCCTTATTTCCCCTAACCACTCGCTAGTTGTTGAGTGCTCAGCTTCAGCCAAGTGCCTTTTGGCCGAAAGATGGGTTGCTAGCTCCATGGTACCCTCCATCAGGCTTGCTGACCTCAACACCGGTCAATCAGGCAGTCTTTATTTTCTCAACCCCATCGACCCGTTATCAGAGGGTGTTGACGAAGGGTTGATCCCCAAGGCCTTTGTCGTCCTGGTCCTCTCCCAGGAGAATGTGGAGTGGTCAGTATCCCCAGTGGTGCCTGCTCGAGATCGGACTCCACTGGCAGTCATGCAGCTGAACCCTCTGCCCATGTATTACACTGTATCCCAAGTTGTGTCTCCTTGACATCGACCCCTTGGGTTGAGGTCAGCAGACTAAAATTCTTGTTCTAGGAGCATGGATATGTTCATCCACACTTCTCGGCATGTCCCTTTCCACTTTAAATCTTTCTGGAAGTCTTCAAGCTGGCTCCTCCCACCCACCCGGGTGGTATATAGCTCTGCTCTGGCCCATGACTCCAGATCTTCCTTTCCGCTGGAAGGTACAGGTTCCCTCGTGCTCTCAGCATATCGTAGGCCCTGGATTCTTACTGTCGTTTTTTTACCGAAAATTAAACTCGTTCGAGTTGGCGATCGTGCTTTGGTCGCATCTACCATGGAGGAAAAATCTTCCCCAGGATTTTGGTGGTGCCCCTTCGGCCAGAAGATGATGTGAGTCGATCCTCATCTCACGTGCATTTACTGACTAGGTGTCTGCCATGACACCTCGTCCTGCAGTTATTGCTTGGCCTTCCATCCCAACATCCTGGACAACCGCAAGGCACGCCTGAAGCTGGGGAGACTGGAGAAAAAGAAACCCACCGATAAAATCGAAGGAGGCAGGGTGGTTTCAAGGGTCATGGATCCGCCAAACAACTGGAACAGATTAAGGCGCTGGAGGAGGAAGCAGCTCACGCTCCGGCCAGTCGGAGCTTCTTTGTTCCACTGAAACTTGGCTCCACCTTTACGGGCTCCTTCAAGGAGTTGTGCCAGCCTCTCCCCATTCAGGATGAGACGCCCTTGGGCTCTCATTCCTCCCGCTCTCGGAAGAGAGATGAGGACCCTGTGTGCATCTCGGCAAAGATGTTCTTGGGACCGAGAGAGGTCAGAGTCCCAGGAACATGCAGTCTCAACTTCGGCCGAGGTCGCATCCTCGGCTGCCGGCTTCACGGATCTTCCGTCTGGCCAGGGACCAGGGAAGTGGCCGACGTTGAAATTATGCTCGACCCGATCGACCCCTTGTCGCTGGTTATTCCCGATAACTCCTTGGAAAGGACTCCGGTCCTTGTATTCCCTGATGAGGAGACCCAGCCTGCTGGTGTCCCCATCAAGGACCTGGTTCTGGACCCTATGTTTTCACCGACCGAGTCTGCCTCTTCGATCTCGGTCAAGGTCCAGAACCCCCTCGGCCAAATGACCAAGAGCCACAAGTGCTCTAAAAAGAGGCAACGCCACAGGTCCTCATCCTCCTTGGACGAGGAGAGGCTCCGGTGGAAACTCAGACGCTATGACGACCTCGTGTGGCAGCAGCTGATCCTGACTAAGCAGAAACTCCGCCGCCTACCCCAGCCATAACTTGGTTCCCACTTCCTAAGCCAACGCCGACCCCTCCGGAACCGAAGCCACTGGTTCCTCGGCCCGTATCCCGGTTCGGCCTATCCCGGTCTCTCCACCGATTCGGGTGGAACCACCGCCTAAACAGCCCGAGGGAGGGGCACTCTCGAAAGAGGACTGACAGGACACCGGGCTTCCCTGACGCCTGTCAGTAACAGTCACCCTGGATCGCCCTCGGCACATCGAGGGTGACTTAGGCGGAAGACCGTTGTACCATGATTCTTCGGACTTTGACGTCACTGAACTGCACTCACATCCCGGGGATGATGAGTTGTCTGTGGCAGGGTTGGAGGAAAGCGCTTCCTCCTTCCAGGGCATTCTCCACCTCATCTCCAACTCTACCGGAATGCCCCTGGGGTCCATCCAGAAAACGCCGGAGTACTCTCTCACTGATATCCTCAAGAGAGGGTATACCCCGACGGAGGCCCTTCCAGCGGCAGAGGCTGTTGTTGGCCTGGCCCTAGAACTTTGGCAACATCCTGCTTCCTGCCTAGCACCATCTTCCCACATGGCCTGCAAGTACGCGGTGCCCATGGTGTCCCTTTCGGGATTCACAGAGCACCCTTCATCCGAGAGCCTGGTGACCGCCTCTGTGTTCAGGCATACTGGTAGTTCGGCTGACACTGACCAACCCTCAGACAAGGAGTCAAAAAAAAAAATATGGACCACTCTGCCAGTAAGGTCTATGCGGCCTCTTCTCTGGGTCTTCGTCAGGCCAGCTCTGCTGTTATTATGACACACTTCTCCCATGCCCTTCTCGAGTCACTGGACGAGGTCCTCCCTCATCTCCCAGCGGACATGCAGACCACGGTCAAACAAGTCCGTGACCAGGGCCGGGCTGTCGCAAAACAGCAGCTCCAGACGGCCCTGGACATAGGAGATTCTTGTGCCCGCTGTTTAGCAGCCACAGTGGCTACTCACCGCAGGGCTTGATTGAGGCTCTCCTCCTTCCCGGCGGATACTCGGCATAAGCTTGCTGGCATGCCCTTCCTTGGTACCAACTCGTTCGGTCCAGGAGTGGCCGGTCACCTTCCACGTATCGAGCAGTCCAGTGCCACCTTGGATGCTACTTCTGCCAAGGGTTCTTCGGCAAGAACCAGCAGAGAGATAGCCATTTCGCACTCTTCCCCTGCGGTCCCGTAGTCACGCCCCCCCAAAATCAAGGGGGACAGCAACAGAAGGCTCAAGTTTGGCCCTCGTCCCAAGCAGGGTCCTCAGCAGCCCCATAAAGGAGGCCGAGGCTCCGGTCCTGGAGCCTCCTCCTTCTCTAAGCTTGCCCTGTGACAGGTTGTGGGTGGCCACCTCTACACCCATCACGCCAGCTCTGGGTCCTCCCGAGTGGGGTTGGCTCTGCCACTTCCTTTCCGCCTGGTCAGCCATCACCGGACAGGTGGGTTCTCAAATGGCGTCAGGACTGCCTCTGAATTGAGCAGTACCCTCCCAGACGAGCCTGCTCCCCTCGGGAGGAACGGATCTCAGCTTTCACCCAGTCAGCTCTTCGAGACGACGTAGCTCAGCTCCTCCGCAAGGAGGCAGTAGCTCCAGTGCCGGATCCTCCAACAGACCCAGGCTTTGTTTCCAGGTACTTCTTGGTGCCCAAGCGGGGGGGGGGTTGGCGCCGCGCCCCCATCTTAGATCTCCACGACCTGAATCAATATCTCAGGCCTCCCACCTTCTGGGTGTCACTCTGAACCAGATCATACCATTCCTGGAGGGAAACATGTGGTTCTGTTCACTGGATCTACAGGACCCATTCTTTCACATCCCAATCCATCCGTCCCATCACCGGTTCCTCCGCTTCAGGGTCGAGGGCACTCTGTACGAGTTCAGAGCCATGCCGCTCGGCCTGTCATCGGCCCCGCGGGTCTTCACCAAAAGCATTGCAGTGGTGGCAGCCCATATTCAGCGTCAGTCAGTATACCCTTATCTCGACGACTGGCTCTTGGCAGGTTCCTCCCTTTGGGAGGTGGAGACGTCCAGGGACCTGGCCCTCCCAACTGTGCCTCCTGATTAATGAGGCCAAGTCGGAATTCGTGCCCCCTCAGGTGATTGGCTTCTTCGGGGCAGAGCTAGACTCTTGTCAAGCTAGAGCTCAGCTCCCGGCAGACAGGGTGGAGGTTCTCTCCTTCTTTGCCCAATCATTTCTAGTTGGGCACTTGAACCCTGCCCAGGACTTTCTGCACCTTCTGGGTTACATGGAGGCGTGCCCCTCAGTGTTCGTTGGGCCCAGGAGCACATGCGCCCCATCCAATGGGAGTTGGCCATCTAGTGGACTCAGCAATATGGTCATTTCGACCAGTTGATCACTGTAACCCAGAAGATGTGGAACACTCTCCAATGGTGGACCGCCCCAGACCGGTTGCAGGAAGGGATCCAGTTTGTCCACCTAAGCCGACAGTCATTCTTACGACTGATGCCGATGCTGGGGAGCCCACTGGGGACAACAGGGCTCATGGGTTCTGGACCCCTGAGTCCCGATGCCACATCAACCTGTTGGACCTCAGAGCAGTAAGACTAGCACGGTCAGCTTTCGCTGCTCAGCTCCGAGGTCAAGTGGTTCAAGTCCAGACGGACAATACCATGACCATATACTACCTCAACAACAAACAGGGCGGCATGCAGGCCCATCTGCTGTGCAAGGAGACGCTCCGCATCTGGACCCTCGTAAGCCGGTTGGAGGTGGATCTCCTAGCCATCAATGTGGCAGGAGCCTCGAACCAGCTGGCGGATGCTCTCAGCTGCATAGGCCAGACATCCCACGAATGGCCTGTCCATCCAGAGGTAGCTTACATCCTGTTCTCCCGTTGGGGCAAACAGATGGTGGACCAGTTTGCCTCCAGGGAAAACACCAAGCTGAGGCTTTTATCCCCCCCACAAAAGCAGGATTTGCTACAGGGGGATGCCTTCTCTAGGCCGTGGACCCCAGGCCTCCTCCTGTGCCTTCCCTAACTTTCCCTTGATCAACAAGGTGTTACTCGAGGTGAGGAGGGACAAGGCGAAGGTGATCCTGGTAGCCCCAGATTGGCTGTGCCAGTTCTGGTACCCAGATCTCCTCAGCCTCAGACCCCCGGAGCAGCTTTGTACACACCCGGACCTGATATCTCTGAACTAGGGGAACATATTCCATCCGGACCTTCAATCCCTGCACCTCACAGCCTGGTACCTGAGCGGCTAGAGTTCCAGGCTTTGGGTCTTTCTGAAGATGTCTATACTGTGGTGGAGGCATCTAGAAAGGAATCGACCAGGAAATGTTATTCCTTCAAATGGAAGCGGTTTTCCATTTGGTGTCAGGCCAAGCGCCTTGACCCCTTGTCCTGTTCTGTGGCTAACATTCTAGGGACATGGATATGTTGTTCATCCACACTTTCTGGCAGGTTCCTTGCCGCTTTAAATCTTGCCGGAAGGTCTTCAAGCTGGCTCCTCCCACCCACCCGGGTGGTAAAACTCGAGGCTCCGCCCCGTGACGCCAGATCTTCCTTACCGCTTGGAAGCTGAGGTTCCCTCCTTAGCGCTCTGCGTTTTAGACTGGATCCTAACTCTTCAGTTTGTCTGAAATTGGTTTTGAAGTTTTCTAAACTTCGGTCTTCATTATCCCTCGTGGCTGCGATGGACAAATCTATTCCCGGCTTTTGGAGGTGCCCTTGCGGGCAGAACATGTCCAGGACGGATCCGCACTCCATGTGAGTCTGCTGCTTAGGCCTAGATCACGACCCGCAGGCCTGCGAGTTGTGCCGCCTGTCTGCCAACGCCCTGGACGATTGCGCCTGCTCGATTGAGGCTTGGCGCCCGAGAAACGCTTCCCACCGGTAAAATCAAGAGGCTCAAGCATGTGTCTCGTATGCTGGTTCGGCTGAGCAGCTCGAGCAGATGATCGCCTCGAGGAGGAGGCAGCCCAGGCAGCATCTTCTCCTCGGCCGCGGCATCTATCCCGCTCTCTCAGAGTTCCTCGTATACGGCTTCGTTCAAGGAGCTTTGTCAGTCCCTTTCCACGAAGGGATCGGGCCATCGGGACTTTCTTCCGCGCCCAAGAAGGAGGAGTCGAAGGAAGTCCCACTGTCGGTGTTCGGGAGTGGAGAGGTCCCTCTCCGGACACGCCGATCGCCGACTTCGTCCAGGTTATGCTGAGGCCGCTGGCTCACGGGTGCTCCCGCTGACAAAGCTTCTAGATTTTCTCGATCCGTTAGACAGGCTGTCACTGGAGAAGCCGACAACCCTCCTTCCACCGTCCCCTGTGGATACCTGAGATCTGCCTGTGCCTCTGGGCTGCAGTCCCCGGGTTAAGTGTCGAGCTCGAGGGAAGAGCGGGTGTCCCCGCCCCTTCCCATACCCACCCTCGGTTTCGGACCTCTTCTCAGTCTAGCCGCTCCTGCCGACATCGGCGGTCTCGGTCTTGTTACTGAGGTAAGTGGCGACACCGTTCCTCCTCGTCCTCTTCCTCAGATGAGGGGAGGCTTCAGTGTAAATTAAGTCGGCACTACGAGGAGCTTATGTGGCAGCAGTTGCTGTTGTCCGGTGCTAAACCGACTCCGGTCCAGACCCCGGCCATCAAGTGGCTGTCGCCTGAACGACCGAAGCAACCGCTCGCCCAGCTCGAGCTGCCTGCTCCAGGGCCGGGTTGCTCGCCAAACCAGCTGCTCCACTGATTGGTAGGAACCTCCGCCCACAACCGAGTCTGGGCACCACCAATGATTTCGGTCGGGTCACGGCCTGCCCCACAGGCCGCCTGTCACCCCACTCCCGACCGTCCTCGGCAGGTAGAGGGTGGCTCAGGGCCGAGGCAGCTCTTCGCAGACTCTTCGGAATCCAAAGACGACTCCTCCCTGTTCTCCAGGCAGGTCGACCTGGAGTCCTCCGGTGGTCAGTCATTGGACGATAGCCTATCGTCCTTCTTGGGTCTGCTTCGACTCATCTCGGAGTCCACCGGGATGCAGCTCGAGCCCGTGTCCAAACGGGCCAAGTATCCCCTGACGGAGATACTGGACCGAGGGAATTGCCCCACGGAGGCTCTTCCGGTGGCTGAGGCCATTGTCGGCCCAGCTTTGAGCTGGTAGCGGCCTGCTTCCTGTCCTGCGCCCGGCCAGGATGGCCAGGAAGTATGTGGTCCCCACCGCTCTTGCCCGGTTTCTCGAGCACCCTCTGCCGAGGCGCTGGTCACCGATAGCGCTTTTGCTGCCCGTAACGCTTGGGATGTGGATAAGCCCCCCGACAGAGTCCAAAAAGCTGGACTTTGCCGGGTGCAAGGTGTACGCTATGTCCTCCCTCGGCCGTGCTGATGGCACACTTCTCCCATGCCCTCTTGGGCTCCCTGGATGAGGTTGGTTCCTCATCTCCCGACTGACCTGCAGACCACAGTCCGCCAGGTGCGGGACCAGGGTAGGGCGTTGGCGAAGCAGCAGCTTCAGACTGCTCTGGACATAGGTGATTCCTGTGCCAGGTCAGTAGCGGCCGCTGAGTGGCCATGCGCTGCAGGCGTGGCTGAGGATATCCACCTTCACGGCAGATACCCAGCACAAGTTGGCGGATGTCCCCTTCTTGGGGACTGACATCTTCGGCCCTGGAGTGGAGGGACACCTCCAGCGGATCGAGAAGTCCAGTGCCACCCTGGACTCTGTCACCTCCGCCCAGAGGGACAAAGGCCGCCGTCAGCAGCAGAAGTCCTTTCGTCCTTCAGTCCCTGCATCTCGACTGGCCCAGCAGCACCAGCAACAGGGCCAGCAGGCTCGCGCTTGGTGTACCAAACCCAAGCCGGTGGCTTCCTCCAACAGGAAGCAAGTAAAGGCCCAGGAGGTCCCTTGGCCGGTTCTTCCTCCAAGCCTGCCCAGTGATGGGTTGAGGGGTGCCGCCCCCAGCCTCGTCACTCCCTCCTGGGTTCCCCCCGTGGGGGGGATGGCTCCGCCACTTCCTTTCCGCCTGGTCCGCTATCACCACGGACCGCTGGGTGTTGGAGGTGGTAGGAGAAGGCCTGCCTCTGGAGTTCGAGCAGGCTCCACCCTTTCGAGCCGTCGCCCCTCGGGGGTCACGGGGTCCGCAGCCTCGCTGTTGGCCTGCCAAGCTGATATTGCCCTGCTCCTCGAAAGAGGTGATCAGGAAGGTGGCGGATCCTCCTCCAGACCCGGGGTTTGTGTCCAGGTACTTCCTGGTCCCAAAACGGACGGGGGGCTGGCGCCCCATTCTCGACCTGCACGACCTGAACAAGTTCCTAAGGTCTCGGACCTTCAGGATGGTCACTCTGGCTCAGATAATCCCATCCTTGGAATGAGGCGTGTGGTTCTGTTCCCTGGACCTCCAGGATGCATTCTTTCACATCCCAATCCGTCTTTCCCATCAGAGATTCCTCCGCTTCAGAGCGGAGGGATCCCTTTACGAGTTCCGGGCCATGCCCTTCGGCCTCTTCCTAGCTCCCAAGGTCTTCACCAAATGCATGGCAGTGGTGACAGCAATCCTGCGGCGCCGAAGGGTCCGGGTGTACCCCTACCTGGACGACTGGCTGATTGCAGCCCCCTCCAGAGCGGAGGCGGAGCGGTCCAGAGATCTGGCCCTCCAGGTTTGCTCTCAGGTTGGCCTCCTCATCAATGAGGCCGAGTTGGAACTCGTACCAAAACAGGTGATACTATTCATCGGGGCAGAGCTCGACTCTCTACGAGCCAGGGCCGAGGTTCTTTCCTCCTTTGCCCAATCATTTCTGGTTGGGCAGTTGCGCCCTGCCTGGGTCTTCCTGCACCTCCCTGGGCCTCATGTCGGCCCTGCACCCAGCGGTCCGTTGGGCCCGTTGGTACATGCGTCCCCTTCAATGGGGACTGGCCAGCCAGTGGTCACGACGTTGCGATCCGTTGGACCAGCCCGTGACAGTGACCCAGGAGATGTGGAATGCTCTCCAGTGGTGGATCGTTCCAGCACATCTGCAGGAGGGCACCCCATTCGTCCGCCCCGAGCCGACAGTCTCTCTATCGACAGATGCATCTATGGTGGGTTGGGGTGCCCATCTGGGGGAACACCGAGCGCATGGCCTCTGGTCCCCTCTGGAGTCCCGATGCCATATCAACCTGCTGGAGCTCCGAGTGGTCCATCTAGCTCTCACCGCCTTTGCTCCGTTTCTACGGGGTCAAGTGGTTCAGGTCCAGACGGACAATACCACAACCATGTACTCTCTGAACCGCCAGGGCAGGACGCGCTCCATGCTGTTATGCAAGGAAGCTCTCCACATATGGTCCTCGTAAGCAGCCTGGAGGCAGATCTCTAGCCATTCACGTGGCAGGAGCCTCCAACACCCCTGGCCGATGCCCTAAGCTGGATAGGGGCTGCGTCTACAGTGGTCTCTCCTGCCGGAGGTAGTACAAGACCTGTTCTCCCACTGGGGCACGCCTCAGGTGGACCCGCTTTGCATCCAGGGAGAATGCGGCTGAGTCTGTTCCATGCCCCCCTCAGCAGGGTTCGCTGCAGGGGGATGCCTTCTCGAGGCCGTGGACCCCAGGCCTCTTCTTCGCCTTTCCCCCATTTCCCTTGATCCACAAGGTGCTTCTCAAGGCGAGGGGGGACAAGGCGCAGGTGATTCTGGTAGCCCCAGACTGGCCCCGCCAGTTCTGGTATCCAGATCTCCTCAGCCTCAGCTCCAGGCTCCCGAGGCGGCTTCCAGCCTGTCCCGCCTGATCTCAGTCAACCAGGGAAGGTATTCCATCCGGATCTTCAATCCCTGCACCTGACGGCCTGGTTCCTGAGCGACTAGAGTTCCAGGCCTTGGGTCTTTCCGACGAGGTCCTCAAGCGTTGAGGCGTCCCTGAGGAGTCGACCAGGAAATGCTACACCTTCAAATGGAAGAGACTCCATTTAGTGTCAGGGGAGGGCTTGGACCCTTCCGCCTGTCCCTGGCAAGCATTCTGGACTACCTGTGTTCCTTTCTCAGCAAGGGCTTTGGTCGACTTTAAGGTGCACTTGGCATATCTCTGCTTACCGGGCGCTGGCCGGAACAGTCGGTGGCGCAGGAGAAGGTGGTTGGGCGCCAAAGGCCTTGATCATATTCCTCCGTGAGAACCTCTCACCTCCGTGGGATCTACTGCTGGTATTGGCTAAGCTCATGGGCAAGCCATTCGAACTGATGCACAGGTGCGATATTTCACACCTGTCGTGGAAGACCGCCTTCTTGGTGGCTATCACGTCAGCCAGAAGGATGGGAGAGCTCCAGGCGCTTTCCATCGAGTCTCCTTATCTGGTCTTCCACAGGGACAAGGTTGTCCTGCGCCCCCACCCGAAATTCCTTCTGAAGGTGGCGTCGGAGTTTCACCTTAACAAGGTGTTGACTCTGCTGGTGTTCTACCCCAATCACACCTCGGAGGCCGAATATAGGCTCCATACTTTGGACCTAGGACGAGCGCCACTTATTATAAGGAGCGGACGTACAGTTCGGGGACAGGTTCGCCAGCTGTTTGTCACCTATGCTGAAGCCGCACCTGGCAGACCTGCAGCCAAGCGGACTGCAAGGTGGGTCACCTCCTGCATAGATCTCTGCTATGGGTTGGCGGGCATGGAGCCTCCCAGAGGATAAGAGCTCATTCTACCCATCATCCCGTTGCATCGATAGCTGCTTCCAGGGATGTCCCTATCCAGGATATCTGCAGGGCTGCTACCTGGAAGTCTGCACATACCTTTATTACCCACTACCACATCGACCTTGAGTCATGCCAGGATGCTGGTTTTGGGGCCTCGGTTCTCAGTCTCTTTTTCCAAGTAAGTATCGAGGTGTCGCGCTTGCCTCCCTCCTCGGGAGAACTGCTAGGAGTCTGCCAGAAAGTGTGGATGAACAACATATCCATGTCCCTAGAATACAGGTTACTCACCTGTAACAGGATTTCTAGGAATGGTGTATGTTGTTCATCCCTGCATTCCACCGACCTCCGGCTTCGACACACAACCTGAGCTTCCAGTGGGCCAGATCTGGCATCATGGGGCAGAGCCGAGAGTTTTATCACCCGGGTGGGTGGGAGGAGCCAGCTTGAAGACCTTCCGGCAAGATTTAAAGCGGCAAGGAACCTGCCAGAAACTGTGGATGAACAACATATACCATTCCTAGAACTCCTGTTACAGGTGAGTAACCTGTATTTCTCGACTACCTTTGGCCTCTCTCCAAAGCTTGTCTGTGGTCATCGACCCTTAGGGTGTACTTGGCAGCCATTTCTGCTTACCGGGCGCAGGCCAGTTGGCCAACACTGGCACAGGAGACAGTGGTCAGGCGCTTCTTCAAAGGCCTGGATCACATATCCCCTCCAGTGCATGACCCTCCACATGGGCAAGCCATTCGAACCCATGCACAAGTATGAGCTGTCACACCTGTCGTGGAAGACTGCCTTCCTGGTGGCTATCACATCAGCCAGAAGAACAAGGGGGAGCCCCAGGCGCTTTCAGTGGACTCCCCTTATCTGGCCTTTCACAGGGACAAAGTTGTCCTGCGCCCCCACCCGAAATTCCTTCCGAAGGTGCTGTGAGTTTTACCTTAACCAGGTATTGACTCTGCTGGTTTACTACCCGAATTTCACATCCGACGCACAGTACAGGCTCCATACCTTGGACCTGAGACGTGCTCTCTCCTGTTACAAGGAGAGGACGGCGGAAATTCGTGGAGAGGTTCACCAGCTGTTTGTCACCTACACCGAAGCCACTTCTGGCAGACCTGCAGCCAAATGGACCATAGCAAAATGGATTACATCGTGCATATGTCTGTTCTATGAGCTGGCGGGCAAGGACCCTCCCAGAGGGATAAGAGCTCATTCTACCCGCCATACTGCTGCATCAGTGGCTGCTTCCAGGGACATCCGTATCCAGGAAATCTGCCGGGCTGCTACCTGGAAGTCCGCAGACACCTTCATTACCCACTACCACATCGACCTTGAGTCACACTGGGATGTTTGTTTTGGGGGCTCTGTTCTCCAGTCTTTATTTTCTAAGTAGGGGGTGTGCGCCTTACCTCCCTCCTCCCGGAGAACTGCTTGGGAGTCTGCAAAGAAGGGTGGATGAACAACATATCCACGCTCCTAGATCAGGTTACTCAACTGTAACTGTAGTTCTGGAAGTGATATATGTTCATCCACACACACCCCCACCTGACCTTCCCGGCTTCGGGCACATAATCTTGCTTCCAGCAGGCTAAGATCTGGCGTCATAGGGCAGAGCCGAGCTGTATACCACCCGGGTGGGTAGGAGGAGCCAGCTTGAAGACTTCCGGCAAGATTTAAAGTGAAAGGGGACATGCCAAGAAGTGTGGATGAACAACATATACCACTCCTAGAACTGCTGTTACATATGAGTAACCTGTTCATCTTTACCATGTGCTTGATTTATTTGGTCTCTGTCGGGTTCAGATCAGTTTCTCTCAGCCCTACCTCATTCAACCAGTTCATTTGCTGACCAGTATGTCAGGTGGGGTACCTGTAAAAGCCAGTTGCTTCAGCAAAGAGTCTGTTTTAGGACTCCCACATATCTCTGGGCAGGTGTCCCAGTTCTGGAAGGTCTCTCGTCTGGGAGCCCAGACAGACCTTTCAGACTCTTAAAATGTTTGTTCCCGGCATCACTTACACTCTACGTCTGGTTCCCAAGACCGGACAACTCAATCTTGTATCGCATAAGTTTTTATGGTATAGGTCCAGGTCTGGTCTTGCCACTGCTTTGAGGCTGTTAGCTCAGTGTTGTGTAGAATTTGTCCCACTCTGGGGATGGTGATGACCATTTCTCAGTCTTAGCTCGCAGGGCTGGCATCTCAGTCTCCAACATCCCCACTGCCTGTAGGAATGTCTCAGATGAGCAGTGGGCTTTGGATTATGGCTTTGTGTCCCTCTTGGTATCCACTACCTAGTCTTCATCCCTTGACACTTACTTTTTGGCAGGGTTTCTCTGGGAGACACTAGACTGTTTGACAGACTGTCACTGCTGTCACTCGTTGCCTTCTGGTACAGAGTGCAGTACCTGTCCTTACTGGCCAGTTCAGTCCTTCAGTGTTTTCTCTGGTGCAGACCGTGGTAAAGCTCCTTATATGGTCTGTGCCAGTGTCTGTCACTACTTGTCTCTGTGCAGCGGTCGCTATTGGTGCTACTGTATGATTCTGGCTTAGCTGACCTCCATACTAACATTTGTGCATGTGTCTGCTTGTCGGTGCTGGCCTCTGTGCTGTGTACTGGGAGAATCTATCTGGCGTGCCTGAGGTGGACACTGGGTCTGGCTTTTTCTTCCCTAGGACGATCTGGTAGTGCTGACTGAAGGGTAGGCATTTTTGGATCTCCTGGGGCTGTCGGGGTTTGTCTGACTGGTGTTAGGCCTGCTGCCGACGGCCTAAGTAGGGGGAATTTGCCAGATTCCGGGTGGGTCTGCTCAGAGGCCTGATGAAAGCAGGCTAGTCTGGATTTACCCCTGGAAGATCCGTTTTTCTCAGGAATTGGGCTCGCTGAGAATTTTTCCTTCATTTTTCACTGAAAATGGACTTGAAATAGTCTGCTGGGAGCTGCAAGTACTATATTTTATTGGATTTATTAGTTCTATGCTTAAACTGGATGAGAGGTAGTGAGGGCCTCTTTGATCCAATATCTTGAAAAATACTGTGAATAGGTGGCAGTGAGAAGGCTACCTGGTTTGGACAAAAATGTTTTAGTAAGGGGGTGGTGAGGGTTCTCCTTTCCATTTTTTTTTTCTTTTTTTTTTTTACTTTTGTGAGGAGTCGTGGCATACCTCCTTGAACTGTTAGACTCCAGTATTGCACATAGTGGATAGTAATCTACCAATATCAAACCATAATTATTTTATAGTATATAATTTTTATGCTTTTTAGTCTTATTGTTTAAGTAGTGATTAGTGGGGTTTATAGTTGCGTGGTTGGTATCTTGGTGTTAGTAGATGGTATTTGTTTAAAATGTGGGTTTAGTATATTCTCCCCTTCTGTGTGAGTGTGGGTGGGATTTGTAAATCTTCCCTCTTTTTCACCACTTTGTGAGAGAGTGGAGTTGCCATCTGAGTGTGATCTGTTTTTTAACAGTTTTATTTTGTTTTTTGATTTAAGTAGAGTGTGGAGTGGTTTTATTAGGGGGTATATTAAGATTAAATAGAAATACTGATTTTAGCTACGTTTTTTATAATTTAGTATTGATGGGGCTTGAATGTGCTGGGTTGGTAAAAAGTCAGGCGGTACTCCCCCCTCAAGTCTGAGGGATCTCTGACCCTTTGAATGTCCTGCACTTCCTTCGGAAGTTTTATAAGAGATGCCGAATATTCAGCATTTCGAGACGGAGTGGAGGGAACAGGGGATCCCATAACTCTTGTGCGGGATGGGAAAAGAGTGGGCGGATAGGGATTGTTGGAACCAGGAGGCACCCTGGGGCGAAATGGATACAGGAGCGAGGTCTTGTACCCATACCCAAGGGCACTAACTTGGTCAGGCAGGAGGTGGAGTCATCCTTGGAGTCTCGTCCCTTTCTGGTGGTGTTAAGCAATGCTAGATCTATCAGAAACGAGACTACTTTGGTGGCAGATCTTGTTATATCTGTGGACTTAGCTTTCATCACCGAGATCTGGCTTGATGAAAATGTGGGCCCCATTTTGGAATCCACAGTTCCAGCCGGCTTCTCGGTGATTCACCACCCGAGAGTGGACCGTAGGGGCGGGGGAGTTGCAGTCTGTTTTTAGACAGGAACTGGACCTCAGGGAGGTACCAGTTGGATGTACCAACTCCTTTGAGTGTATTTTGGGTGCAGGTGCTGGCTTCAGGATACTTATTTATAGTCCACCAGGTGATGGGAGGGAATTCCTGAGGGAGGTTGCAGAATTCATCGCCGAGAGGGTATTGGAATCCCCCCGATGGTTAATTCTGGGGGATTTCAATGCCTGGGTCAACGATGACCTCGTGCCGTTTGGTCAAAACCTCCTCCAGTTGATGGGCTCATTGGGCCTGACACGGATTATTACCTCTGCAACCCATCGGGGGGACACTCATTGGATTTGATATTCCATCTGGGGATGGAAGTCTCTGGTGTGGAGGTGGAGCCCATCAGTTGGTCTGACCATCATGCCCTGAGGTTCAGTTTCGCAGTCCCCCAAAAGAGGCTGGCCCCAAAGGAGATTGTACAGTTCTGTCCTTTGGGAGGAGTCACCTCATAAGGCCTAATGACGGAGCTGGACTTCTCCGGATTTCCAATGGATGGCACTGACCCAGAGTCCTTAGTGCTAGCCTAGAACAGGGCAGTTGTGAGGGCCCTGGATGTCATTGCTCCAGTCCGTGTTCGTCCATGTACTCTCCACCTGGGGGCCCCATGGTTTACCACGGAGATCCGTGGGTTGAAGAGACAGGGCCGAAGATTGGAGAGACGCTGGCAGAAAACTCACATGGAAGTGGACGGGCTTAGACTGTTGGATCATTATAAGACCTATCAGCAATTTCCCATAGGAAGGCAGAGTTCCTGTCCAGGGAAATTGCTACAGCGAGGAACAGACCGGCCCAGCTCTTCCGGACTGTGGATGGATTGTGCAATCCAGTCTGTCTTCAAGCTGGTCGAGCGTTGTCACAATTACAGTGTGAGGAATTTGTGATGTTCTTTACTGATAAGGTGTCCACTATCAGGGATGAGATCAGCCAGCTCCTTACCATAGGGTCTTGCAGTGATCGACCGAGGGGCACAAATACCCAGTTGACTTGGTTCACCTTCAGTCAACCGGCAGTCATGGATATAGTGAGGATCTTCCAGACTTTGCGGCCTACCTGCTGTAGATTGGATCTGTGCCCTACTCACCTGCTTGTGGGGTGTGTAGAGGTTATTGGCCCGATCCTTACTGGGATAGTTGCTGTGTCACTGGAGAAAGGGATCTTTCCTGATGCCTTGAAGGAGGCAATAGTATGCCCCCTTTTGAAAAAATTCTCCCTCGATCCCGACTGCCCAGAAAACTACAGACCGGTCTCTAATCTTCCCTTTTTTGGGAAAGATTGTCGAGAAGGTGGTTGCATTGCAGCTGGAGGACCATTTAACTATCCACAGTATCTAGGACCCTCTCCAATCTGGCTTCAGGAAAAGGCATAGTATTGAGACTGCTCTTGTTCGGGTACTAAATGATTTCCTGATGGCGAGAGATCGGAGAACTTGTTCTATCTTGGTTCTCCTTGATCTCTCGGCAGCGTTTGACACCGTGGATCATAGGGTGCTGCTCGATCGCCTGTGGTTTTTCTGTGGACATTGGGGGTGGTCCACAGTTGGTTTAAATATTTCCTGCAGGATAGGAGTCAGAGTAGTGTCGGGGATTCATTCTTCAGCCTCACTGTCTACACTGTGGGGTGCCACAGGGTTCGGTGCTGTCCCCCATGTTTGCGGTGTACATGCTTCCATTGGACATAAGACAATATGGGTTGAAGTTTCATTACTATGCTGATGATTCTCAACTCTGCATGTCTTTTGTGCCTGAACAGTAGTCTGAGTCAAATACATTGTTCAACTGCCTCCTGGAGATGCAGACAGAATTGGCTGAAGTTGAATCCGGGGAAAGAGTTATTGGTGGTGGAACCGGGGGTGAGGATGTCAGGTTCATTTTTTTATTTATTTATCAAGTCTAGGATTACAAATACCTTTGAGCCATAGCTCTTTTACAAAGGTTCCACGTCAGAGATATACAAATTATGGGGCACATCAAGACAGGCATTACAACAATGTGGACATTGCAAACAGAGTACAGATTAATACAGTTCAAGGGTAGCATTGTAACAAGGCAGCCAGCAGCATTTGTCAGAGAAAACAGACAACAGATAAGAAGTGCCAGAGTCCTAGGGAGAGGGAAAAGGGTGGGGGGAAGGAATGGGAAGGGTGGCAAGAGGGTGAAAAGTGAGCATTGGGTATACCAAGATGTGAGGGTAGAATCCATTGAGGAGGGGAGGGGGGACAACTAGAGCAGAAAAGGAAGTAGAGAAACAAGGTTAAGTTGGGCAGTCACAGGAGCTGTTGGTAGTGAGATAATCCCAGAGCCTAGTTTTAAACATACCAATAGATTCATGGGCGGGGAAAACCCTCAGGTTTATTTCTGGGGGAAACCCCGCTTATGGCATCTGGCCAGGTACGTAACCTTGGTGTTATATTTGACTAGGACCTGACCCTGAGGGCGCAGGTGTCGGCCGTAGTCAAATCATCCTTTTTCCATCTAAGGAATAAAGCATGGGTGAAACACCTGGTTCCATCAGAGGATCTTCCTACCCTGGTCCACACCTTTGTTGCCAGTCGTCTTGATTACTGCAACGCCCTTTAGCTAGGGCTGCCGGAAGTGGATATTCGCCGCTTGCAGCTGGTGCAAAATGCGGCGGCTAGGTTGTTGACTGGAAGCCCAAGGTCCAACCATACAACACCTGTGCTTCGCGAGTTGCACTGGCTGCCAGTACAGTGACGAATCACTTTCAGGGTCATGTTGATGACCTATAAAGCCCTACACGGGTTGGGACCCCACTACCTGGAAGAACTCCTAACTTTTTACTGCCCCTCCCACTCCCTCTGATCCTCTGGCGAGGGATTGCTAGAGATTCCCAGGGTAACCTTAGAAACATCTGGTGGAAGAACGTTTGCCTTTATGGCTCCTACACTGTGGAATTCTCTACCTTGCTAGATACGAAATAGCCCGACTGTGGAGGGCTTTAAAAAAAGCCCTAAAAACCTTCCTTTTTAATGAAGCATTTCATTAATATAAATTATATTGAAGCTGTTATATATAAAATGTTATTTGTTATTGTGATTTTAATGCTGCTTATGTAATTTTGTAAAGGTGCCCTGAGCTTGGGAAGGGCACCTTATAGTAATTTTACTTACTCTGTGACTCTGTTCCTCAGCTTAATTTTCTGTAGCACTCCACGTTGCCGGTGGGTAATTAATACATATGAGTAACGTGCACCCCTGCTTGGGCAAATGGCACAGCCCAAAGCTGCAAACCAGCATAGAATCCTGGCCACATGAACAGTCTGCATAGGAAGGACTCCCCATTGTCTTTGCTGTGTCATTGAAGGGGAAACAGCATAGAAGAGTCCCTTTGAAGATTTTTTCTTTGGTGTACAGACAGAAGAACACATTGCAAAATCAGTGGGTAGAGGGGACAAAACTTTTTACAGGTACATAATTGAAAAAAGACGGAGGGAGGGATAGTGAGACTGAAGGGGGAGGATGGGGGCCGCGTTGAGGATGACAACAGTAAAGCTGACATGTTGAACAGGTATTTCTGCTCAGTCTTTACTGAGGAAGAGGAGGGTAATGGGTCAGAAGGGAGTACAAGGGGTGAGAATGGTGCAGAAATGGGCCTAAGTCCCTTACACGGAAAGGGTCCTGAAGGAACTGGAAGTAATGAGTTGATAAAGCAATGGGGCCAGATGGGGTGCACCCCAGGGTCCTTAAAGAACTGAGAGGTGGTGGCTGAACCTCTGGCTATCCTGTTTAGCCGATCACTGGAAACAGGGGAGGTACCCAAAGACTGGAGGACAGCAGCTGTAGTCCCCTTATACAAAAGTGGGAACAAAGAGGAAGCGGGGAACTACAGATCAGTCAGCCTCACCTCGGTAGTGGGGAAGATCATGGAAGCACTACTGAAGGAGATTGGTGGAACATCTGGTTGTCAGTGGACTACAGGACCCAAGGCAACATGGTTTCACCAGGGGGAGGCCATGTCGGACCAACCTCATTGAATTTTTTGACTGGGTGACTAGGGAGGTGGATCAGGGGAGGGCAGTGGACATGGCCTATCTGGACTTCAGCAAGGCCTTTGACACTGCCACATAAACGACTATTACACAAACTGGGGAATATGGGTGTGGGCAGGACAGTAGTGTGGTGGATAGGTAACTGGCTGGGTGGCAGGACACAGAGGGTGGTGGTAAATGGCTGTCACTCCACAGAGGGAAGAGTGACCAGTGGGGGTACCACAGGGATCAGTGCTGGGACTGGTCCTGTTCAACATCTTCATCAGTGACATTACGCAGGACCTAGAAGGCAGAATTTCACTGTTCGCTGATGACGCAAAGCTCTGTAACAGAGTAGACACACCAGAGGGTGTAGACAGAATGAGAAGGGACCTGCAGAAACTTGAAGAATGGTCAGGGGTTTGGCAGTTGAAATTCAATGCAAAGAAGTGCAAGGTAATGCATATGGGGCACAAAAACCCTGGCACAATATATCAGTTGGGGGGGTGAGGATATAACATGCACCAATCAGGAAAGGGATCTTGAAGTTATCATCTCTGATGACCTCGAGGTAGGAAAACAGTGTGACAAGGCTGCAGGTAAAGCAAATAGGATGCTGGGATGTATAGGCAGGGGCATCACCAGCAGGAAAAGGGAGGTCATAATTCTGCTATACAAGACACTAGTGAGGCCCCACCAGAGTACAGTGTACAGTTCTGGAGACCATACCTACGTAAGGACATAGACAGGGTAGAGAAGGTTCAGAGGAGGGCAACAAAGATGGTGCATGGATTGCATCACAAGTCCTGTGAAGACAGGTTGAAGGAACTGAACATGTACTCCCTGGAGGAGAGGAGGGAGAGAGGGGATATGATAGAGACATACAGGTATCTTACAGGGAGGAACAGGGTGCAGAAATACACTATTTTTAAGCGAAAAAGATGATCTTGCTTCGGGAGGGCTCTTGCAGTTGGTAATTACATATAGGACTGACGTCGGCAGGCGGCAGGACCCCAGGGAAAATTTCTAGCTAGCGGTCCCTGGCGGACCGCCGATCAGGTGACGGCGTCAGAAGACGTCGGTATAAGGGCGGTCCCAGACTCCGCCTCCCAGTTCTTTCCCCGTCAGCTCGCAGCGCTCACTGAAGTTCAAAAAAGCTCAGTCCTGTTGCTTCACGGTTTTTCTGAAAAGTATCAGTATTTTGTATTTTCTTGGTGGTGAACGGTATGTCGTCCCTTCAAAAAATAAGTGCGACTCGTCGGCGCCAGCTGCCTCAAAGGCGGTCATTCCCTCTGCCTTTTCTGTTTAGGCCCGACCATGCGGTCGACAAGTCAACCGTGACTGCCTACATTTCAACGTGGCCACCAAGAGACTACGCCAGCAGTCTCTAGAAGCCCATCTCCCCAAAAAGATGATGTCCGCAATGGAGAAGGAGTTGAAGAAGCTCGCAGGCGTCGACCTCCCTGAAGGACACGAGAAGTGGGACAAAAGGCACCGGGAGAAGGTTTTCCTCCGCGACTCCGCCGAGCCGCGCTAAGGTAACGCCCTCCGGGGGATCGCCCGATGGCAGCCTCCAAGGCTTTGGAGGAGGCGTCGGCCCACCCGTCGGGTTCGCATTCGAGCCTGCCAGCTGCCTCCGGGCAAAAGGAGGCTTCAGCCCCCAGTACCGCCGCAGGCTTGCTGCCTACTGGTGCAGGCGCCTCCCATAAGCCGGACGTCTGCTCCTCCGTCCGCCGGGAGAAGGCTGCTAAGACGTCCAACCCTTCGGGGCGGTGCACGGCAGCGTCCCCCTCAGACCAGTCCTCTTCCCATCCTCGGCCCGCCTCCGACGAGGGACCCCTGAAGTCGGACACCGGCTCCTCTGGTGTCTGCCGGGACTCGGCCCCTAAGTCGCACGTAGGCTCCTCCGACGTGCGCCGGGCCTCGGAGCCTACGGCAGACCCTGCTCCGTCTGTCGTCCCAGGTTCCCTGCAGCCTTCGCTGCCGTCCGGGGAGCCAGAGTCCCCCCCCTGCCTGACCCCGGGGACTTTTCCCCTCCGTCCCCGGGCGAGGCTCGGGATGCTGGTCCGCCGTCTGATCCCCTCCCTACAGAGCCGGATCGGATACCGGCTCCCCGGACGTTGGCTCCGCCGACGCCGGGTGGGGATATTCCTCTCCCATTGGGCCCTCCACCCCACGGGCCTATCACGGTCGATCCGCCCGTGGAGTTCCCTACTGGGCTGTCTGCTCCGGCAGCTCCTCCGGTACCTGGGTATCCGGCGTCTTATCAGACGCCGGTTTACCCGGGTCCACAGTATCCTGCGCCGCAGTACCTGGCGCCGACTCCACCGCCGCAGTACCCAGCTCTGGTATTCCCGCAGCTGGGTTACGGATACTCTCCTTACGGATTTCATCCGTACAACTATCCTCCTTCACCGCCCCCTAGGCCGCCGGTGGATCTCCAGGAGACTCTGGCCTCCTGGTGGGCTGAGGCCAAGGCTCAGCTCACCAAGGAAGTCGAGAGCCGTCTTACGGCACGGTGACGGTGACACCCCTGCCCTGTACGCCCAGACGGCACACTTCCTGACCCGGCTCTGCCCTTGGATCCAGAGAGGGGCAGGACACGCCCAGGGATCCCCCCTACGGAACCCGTTCCTCCCCTAGACGAGCTAGGGAGTCTTACTCTGCTCACATTCTGAGGACGACCTACGACACAGTGGACACCGCAGGACAGAGCTCTGCGTTCGTCGTAAGTCTTCGGCGTCACGCATGGCTCCGTGTGTCAGGTCTGGTCCTGGAGGTGCAGTCAGCAATCCAAGAAGCACCTTTAAGAGGTTCTGTGCTGACTTGCAGGAGAAAGGGACGGCCCTTAAATCTGTTGATTCAATGTACTGTCCCCATCCCCCACAGCGCTGTCCCTTTCGCAGACGCAGCCGGCCTCAAGTGAAACCTCAGGGAAGGCGGGCCACCAAATGTTTGGCCCCCACAGCTGCCAGACCCCTGCCGCCCAAAAAAGCAGTGGGTGCCCCAGCTGCGGCGCTGCCTCACACCACCCGACTCCTTCCCTCTCCCACTGCCTCCGGACACCCCGGAGGAACCGGTAGGAGGGAGATTCTCCCTCCACCTTCCGGGTTGGGAGAGGATAACTTCGGATTCATGGGTGCTTCAGATCATAGCAGAGGGGCACTCCATAGAGTTTCTGCAAAAACCTCCACGTCACCCCCTCTGAACTCCTCTTACTCAAGGGACCATCTTCCTTTGGTCAAGGAAGAAATTTCTGCTCTCCTTGCGAAGCAGGCCATAGAGCCCGTCCCCCCTCACCTTCACGGGATGGGTTACTATTCCCATTTCTTCCTTGTACCAAAGAAGACGGGAGATCTCAGACCCATTCTCGATCTCGGCTCCCTGAACCTATAATGCTCTCCCTTCAGACCCCTTGCCCCTGCTTCAGCCGGGCCAGTGGCTTTGTGCACTGGATATGCAGGATACGTACCTGCACATCCCCATTCACTCTTGGCACCGAAAGTACCTCAGGTTTGCGTTCCAGGGGGACCACTACCAATTCCGGGCACTCCCATTTGGTCTTTCCTCGGCTCCCCGGGTCTTTACCAAATGCCTGGCGGTGGTAGCGGCCCACCTGCGTACTTTGGGAGTTCAGGTTCTTCCTTACCTGGACTGGCTCCTGGCGGCCCCGTCCAGGGAAGAACTCCTGCATTTTCTCTCCCTCACTCAGCAGGTTTTCACTGGTCTGGGTATCACCATCAACCATTCCAAGTCTCACCTGGATCCTTCCCAGAGACTCCAGTTCATCGGGGCAATCCTCGATACGACAATGTGCAGGGCCTTCCTGCTTCAGGACAGGGGGGCCTCCCTCCAGTCCCAGATTTCCTTCTATCGGAACACAGGAGGGTTCCGGCGAGGTCGGTGCTCCGTCTCCTGGGGCTTATGGCGGCTGCCATCCCGATGGTTCCGCGCGCGCGCCTCCATATGAGGATCTCTCAGTGGACTCTCCGCTCTCAGTGGGATCAACTGGTAGACGACCTAGATCTGGTACTGATCTCCTCACTGATGACAAGAGACTTGCAATGGTGGATGGTTTGAGAGGACCTATTCCGGGGGGGTCCCCTTTTTTCATCCTCCCCCGCTCAGACTCTGACCACGGATGCTTCAGGCGAAGGTTGGGGGCCCATCTGGGTCCTCACCGAACCCAGGGCTTATGGTCAAAATTGAAGTTGCTTCTCCACATCAGTGTGCTCTAGCTTCGAGCAGTGCTGTATGCTCTCCAGGCCCTTCACCAGTACATCCTTCCCGGTCACCTAGCCGTCCAAACAGACATGTGCGTGGTGTGGTACATCAGCAAGCAGGGAAGGACTCGGTCCTACCCGCTATGCAGGGAAGCGATGAGGGTTTGGGAATGGGCAACTCTTCACAACCTTCAGCTCACGGCGATCCATGTTCCGGGAGTCGACAATGTCCTGGCAGACAAGCTAAATCATTCTCTGGCTCTGCCACACGAGTGGGAACTGGACCAAAAAGTTCTAAAAGGCATCTTCCAGATTTGGGGGACTCCACAGATAGACCTGTTTGCCTCCTCCCAAAACGCAAAGCTTCCAACCTTTTGCTCGCTCGCTCCAGAGCGAGGCACTTTCTGGAGCGACGCTCTGTCTCTAAACTGGAAGGACAGATTCATCTATGCTTTTCCCCCAATTCCTCTGGTCCCTCATGTGTTGCAGAAACTGGCATTGGAAGGAGCGAGAATGATTCTGATCGCTCCTTTCTGGCCCGGGCAAATCTGGTTCTCTCTTCTACAACAATACTCAAAGGTTCCTCCTCTTCCTCTTCCTTTATCTCGAGGATTGCTGACCCAGGATCAGAGGACCCTGGTCCATCCGGGACTTGAGTCTCTTCAACTTCATGCATGGCTTCTGCAGACCTAGCCCAATCTCGCTTTGGCGTCTCTCCTAAGGTGGCCGAGATTCTGGTGGAGGCTAGAAAACCCTCCACTAGGTCCACCTATGCCATGAAATGGAAAAGATTTTCCATCTGGGCTGCATCCAGGAACGTGGAGCCCTTCTCCTGTCCTGTAGCCATTCTGCTTGATTACCTGCGCCATCTTTTCGACCTGGGTCTCAGTCACTCCTCTTTGAAAGTCCATATGGCGGCTATTTCAGCCTACCATGTCCCTTTCGCTGATGAGGCATTTGCCCAACTGGAGGTATCCAAAACTTTTCTCAGAGGGGTCCTTCATCTCAGGCCCCCTGTCCGGACTCCAGCTCCCCCTTGGGACTTGAACTTTGTCCTCGAGAAACCTACCCTTCCTCCTTTTGAGCCTGCGGCTTCCGCAGACTTGAAGTTTTTATCGTGGAAGACGTTCTTCTTGGTGGCCATTACTTCTCCTCGCAGAATTTCCGAGCTTCAGGCCCTTGTGTGCAAAATCCTTTATCTGATTTTTCACAAAGAACGAGTAGCTCTTCGCACGAATCCTAAGTTCCTTCCGAAGGTGGTAGCAGAGTCTACCTTAAATCAGTCTATTGAATTACCTGCCTTTTTCACGCAGTACTCCAACCAAGGAGAATACTTTCTCCATGCCATGGATGTCCATAGGATTCTGAGATACTACACCGATAGGACGAAGGATCTCAGGAAGACTGATCAGTTGTTCGTCTCTTTTGCTCACAAAAGGGAAGGTAATGCTGTTTCCAAGCAATGCCTATCAAAGTGGTTGGCTCATTGCATAACTTTCTGTTATGACAAGTACAAGACCCTACCGGGTCAAGTCAGAGGTCACTCCACTCGTGGAGTAGCAGCCTCTGCGGCTTGTTTCAAGAATGTGTCTGCGACAGACATCAGTGCTGCCGCCACTTGGACTTCCGTCCATATCTTTACTAAACATTACAGTTTGGACATTGCCTCTTGCCGTAGAGCAGACTTGCGGTTAGCTGTCTTGCAAGGCCTCCTTTCTTGAGGTTTTGCAGGGTTGTTTGCTACTTCTCGGAGTAGTTCCTCCTCCCGGTGCCTTTCATTTGTTCCAGACTGCTTGGTATTCTGTCCTATATGTAATTACCTACTGCAAGAGCCCTCTTGAAGTAAGATAGTACAGTTACGTAAGAACTTAACGTAACAGTAGATCTTCGAGAGAGGCTCTTGCAGTAGTACCTCCCGCCTCCATCCCCTAGGCTTTTCAGCTCCTTTTCCATTGAGGAAATATCTGGTTCTCTCGTCCGGGCAGGCGTCTGGGTCCGCCCCTTTATGCAGCGTCGTCTGATGCGGTCACCTGGCTGATAGGCGGTCCCCTTGAGGACTGCCAGCTAAGAAATTTTTCCGTGGGTCCTGCCGCCTTCGCTGCGTTAGTCTTATATGTAATTACCTACTGCAAGAGCCTCTCTCGAAGATCTACTGTTACGGTAAGTTCTTACGTAACTGTACTTTCCAGGACTAGAGGGCATGGGATGAAGTTGGGGGGAGGACGATTCAGAGGAAACATGAGGAAGAATTTCTTCACGGAACGGGTGGTGGACAAGTTGGAACACCCTGCCAGAGGAAGTGGGGGCTGAAACAATCACGGGATTTAAGAATGCATGGGATGGACATAAAGGAATTCTGGAGGTCGGGGTAAGAGGCAACAGACTTCTAGGAAAACATAAACTGAACTTACAAGCTCAAATGGGCAGACTGGGTGGGCCATAGGCCCTTATCTGCCGACACTGTCTATGTATCTATGTACTTACTGTCAGGGTTGTGCTTCTGCAGGGCAGGTTGTGGCTACCTGGTGACGGGGAAGCACCCCAAAATTTAGAAATTGTGCCTGCTAAGCTGCGGTTTTCAGGTTGACAAACCTGCATATTTTTCTTTTCCCCATTTCCATTGCCTGATTGTGCTTGGATTGGGGACCACGTTCTGCCGCAGTGTTTTCTGGGTGTTTTGTGTCTCCTTATTTTCTCACTGTCCCTTTTATGGTGCCCTAGGTAAGTGATTTTGTTTGTTTTGCAAGGGTTCAGTTAGCCAAGTTACAGTTAGTAATTAGTTTCTTAAGAAAGCAGGAAACCGTTCTCAGAACTGTGCATGTATAGTTTTTGTCTGTTTTGAAGGACTTTCTGGAGCACTGTATTCATGGGGAATGTTATACTGCAGTTACTTGGCACTTGATTCATCTTTCTGTGGGTGACTGTTTCTGAGCCTGTTTAGGCTGGTAATCATGCTTGCTGCTGGGGTTTTTCTTTGAAGGCACATTAAACACGAGGCATCAGCTTCACTGAGCCGCATGGAAGCAGGCCATTTTTGTCTATTTGCAAGTTGGGGTTTGCACTTCCTTGACTGTTCGGAGCCCTTTCCCGCTCCTCAACTTCAGTGATTTTCACACCCTTAGGCCGGGTGCTTGCTTGCCGACACGGTGACATCACCCAAAACTGTTATGCGTGCACTTTGTCCTCCCTGTGTGTTTACCACAACTGCTAGGAAACACCATTCTCACTTGCTTAGGGCAGCACAATCTTTTCTGTCAGACAAGGCTTTTCAGAAAACCGTAAAAGCAGAACACTAGCCCCCTATACTCTGCTAGTTTCTCAGTGTTGCGTTTTCTGCAGCTGAGTTCTTAAGCCCTCTTTCTATAGCAGGAGTGGGGGGGGGGTAAGAGCCTTGGGACAGATAAGCAGCCTCAAATTGTGTATTTTAGGACAATGCATTTAAACAGAAATGCCACTGGCAACATGGCTTATCGGAGACCTGTTGTATTTAAAAGGTATAAAACTTACAAGAGAGTAAGTCCCTCACTGTTAGGCTTCTATTTCTCTCATTGTGTCACTCCATCTAATGAATTCTGTGCCTAGCTGAGTGGGGGTGAGGTGCACCTGGTGTACTGACTGGCAGTGGCAAAGCAGAATTGCACATCTTCGTAGTTTTTAAATGAACTTTTGAACCCTGATTTTCCACAGGACATCCTCACCAGCACACCCAAACTCAAGGCAGGTCACACAAGCACATCTAGGTGTGGCAGAGCAGAACGTGACTGCTAACTCAGATATGCGGGCATATCCTGACCTTAACCATACAGAGGGTCAGGATGATGATGATACAAGGGACATTGGGGGAAATCGTAACCCAAAAGTGCTTCTTGATGAGGGGGAGTGGACGGAGCCTAAGAGAGAGATTCTGATTACCCCCCCTCCCCAAACGATACAAGATTTCTGTCCTGTCTCATAAGAGGCCCGTAGGACATTACAGTTGGAGGTGCAGACCATGGAGGCATTGGACGTGAATCCAAACCTGTCTGCGTCCTCTTCCGCACCAGTGTGTTTTCCAGACTTGTACATTGTGACCAGATTATTGGACAGGCACAGACAAGAGAACATCTATCCAACCAAGGGTGAGATGTTACCCCTTAAGGGAGGAGAATTCCCGGATGTGGGACACGCCACCTCTGGAAGATAAGGCTGTTTATAATTCTGTAAAATGCACAACTATACCAGTTGAAGGGTCTCTACCTTAACTGATACGCATGATAAGCGTGTAGGTGCTTCATGCAAAAGTGCAGTCTCATCAAATGGAGCAAATTTACACACATCCTGTGCGTCCTTTTTTTGTCTCCAGAGCCCTAAATTCATGGATTACGGCTTTGGGTGGCTTCACTTCCCCAGTTTCTGAGGGGGTGAACATTTTACAGCTGTTATCTATGGTTTCTGCCTTTCTAGGGGATTCCATGGTGGACAGCTTAGGAATGTCAGCATGCTCTGGTCATCACATTGTCAGACGTGCGGTATATGGCTTAGGCACTGGGTTGCAGACCATGGCCCGGATATTCAAAAGGGTTGCACATGGCGTAACAATGTTGCACCATGTGCAACCCACTGATGCGCCCCGGCATGATATTCAAACGGGAATTGTGCCTGGCACAAATCCCGATGCGCCGGAGCACATCAGTAATGTATGCAGTGCGGGGGGGGTGGCATGCCGATGCATACTCTGCACGTCCTGATATTCAGCCCGGGATTTGCTGAGTTCATGCATGCACAACCCCTACTTGCGCCGCACAAAGTTGATCCAAAAAAAAAAAAAAAGGAGCGGCTGGCCACCCACAGGTGAGCTGCCGTATTGCAGGGCGCAACACTGCAGCTGCCACCTGAGCTCTGGCGGCGCCCCCCATGCCCGATCGCAGGCATACGTCAAATATGACCCTCCAATATCCCTGGTGGTCCAGTGGACTGCTGTCAGCCCGATCAGCGGGCTTAAGTGTTGATAAATTAAATCCAATATCCCTGGTGGTCAGAGGACCCCTGCCCACCTGAGCCCCCGTCAGCGGCGGGCGGCAGCACCCGCCTGCCGCCCGTGACTGATAACCGCCTGTAGGCTGTATGCCCATTGTTCACAGCGTGAGCTGGCATACAGCTCAGATTGTATCACACATTCCAGATATGTGAATGAATCCATTCACATGTCTGAATGTGTATGTGTACGGGTTGCACGCCCATTGGCTCACGCCAGGGACCAGTATGGCGTAGCCCTACCAACGTGTCAGTCGGCAGGCGGGTGGGGTGCTGCTGCCCGCTGGGGAGAGGGGTATGCGGGACCACCAGGGATATTGGATTTAATTTATCAACACTTAAGCCTGCGATCGGGCTGACAGCAGTCCACTGGACCTCCAGGGATATTAGATTTCTTTTCCTTTACAGATGCCCACGATTGGGCTGTGGGGCACATTGCCACGCTGCAGGAGGCATTGGTCCCTGACAGCTGCTGCCTGGCAGGGCGTAAGTCGCCGGGGATCGGCGCACCTGCATGCAATGGAGTTGAGTACGATATGCAATGGCTTCTATTTGTGCTTTGCATACTATGGTCCCATTTGCATGTGCACTTTAAATATCACGGTTGCTGCACATAGCGCAACAGAACTTGCACTAGCACATCCCCCTGCTCCACTCTGCCCACTTGCGCTGGTGCAGTGCCACTGTGCCATGCGCACTGCGGGTGGCCAGGGTGCGATATTCAATGATGCTGTGCCATGGTACAGCTCCATTGAATATTGCCCTGTCAACGCCCCTGCACAGCCAAGTTGCGCTGCGCCCAGGCTTGTGCCACAGCCTGGCGCAGTTTGAATATCTGGGCCCAGGTGTTTAAAGCCAAGCTGTTTAACCTGGCTTTTGAGGGAGGCCTATTTGGATCAGGTCTGGGTAACATTTTAAAAGATATCCAGGATAAGAAGGGATATCTTCCTGTGTCAAAACAGCAGCAAGAAAACAGGCCCTCGACCAAGAGGTTGGGGCGGCAGCTGACAAAGGCATTCGCAAGGTGGTTTTCATCCTTTTCTGAAATTCAGAAATCCAAGGAGTAAGGAGTCCTGTTCCAGGTTCAAGGGCAATAGTAACAGAGTCTTTACAGGACGAAGAAGTGGCAGCTCATAGTGAAGGTACACGGGCCTATCTCTGCCCAGCTTCTCTTGGTGGAAGACTGTAGAACTTTTATACATGATGGGCCCTGATACGTCAGACGCATGGGTACTAGATACTGGCATTCGGCTACGTAATGGTCTGCGACAGTACCCACAAAGGGGCGCTTCCTGCAATCTCCTGTGTCAAAAGACCCAGTGAAGCACCAAGTAGTGTCTCAAACCATGGATCACCTGAAACTGATTGGGGCAGTTCCAGTGCCCCCAACAAAGGTCAGGGATTGTGCTTAATTTGCTTTGTGGTCCCAGAGAAGTTTTTTGGGGGTGTTCAGACCAATACTGGACCTGAAGCACCTGAACAAGGCTGTTCGTGTTAAACCTTCAAGATGAGTACCTGTGGTTAATCATACGGACTGTCCAGCCAGGGGATTATCTAGCATCCATACACCTGAGGGATGCATGTCTCCACATTCCCATTCAACAGTCTCGTCTGAAGTTCCTCAGGTTTGGGATTCAGGGGCAGCACTTACAGTACAGGGGGCTCACTTGTGGGCTGGCAACAGCACACTGGGTGTTCTCAAAGATCCTCCTAACACTTGCGGCTAATCTGAGACAGGAGGGGCATTGTGTAAATACCTATCTGGACGATTTGCTCATATGAGCAGCTTCTGCCCAGTTGGCAAGAAAATCAGTGGCCAGGATCCTAGACACACAGTTGGATAGTCAGTTGGGAGAAGAGCCATCTTATCACAGAGCCTGGATCACTTGGGTGCGGTGTTCAAGACAAATGAGTCTTCCCCATGGCACCCAAGAAGGGGGCCCTGGGACAAGAGGTTCTTTGGTTGAAAAGTCAGTCATTGGCTTCTGCTCACAGGCTGCTATGAATTTTGGGGCTGATGACTGCAGCAATAGATCTAGTACTGTGGGATTGCTTACCCATGCAGCCCCTTCATAACAGAGTGCTAGCAGCCTGGGACCTGACTTTGGAGGACTACCAAGTCCTGATCCCTTTTACTTGACCTATCCAGTGATCACGGAATTAATGGGGGAGCTCAGAGAACCTAAGGGGGGCTCTTAGAAGTCCCCCCAGAGTTGATCCTGATGACCAGTGCCAGAGTCTCTGGCTGGGATGCAGTCCTGGGCCAGGTTCCAGTTCAGGACATTTGGATTGCACAGGAACAGCAGCTACAGATCAACATATTGGAAATGAGGGCACTACAGCTTACTCTGCTATGGTCGTGAAAGTATGGTCAGACAGTACCACCACAGTGGCACACATAAACAATCTAGGAGGCACTAGAAGCAGGGAGATGCCAGCAGAGGCAGCCGAACTGCTGTGGGTGGAGAAGCATCTTCTGTGTGCCTGCCTCTCCCTCTCTCTGCAGTTCACCTGACGGAAGAACTGAAGATACAGGCCAACTAGCTGAGTTGAGACTGTCCATCAGGGAAGTGGATGTTGAATACAGAGGTGTCTGACCTTCATTGCAGAAGGTTCGGTTGTCCCCAGATTGATCTATCTGCTTCAAGCCAAAATGCTCCGGTATAGAGATTGTTCAGTCTGTACCTGTGTCCATAGGTGGAAGCAGTGGACACTCCATCACAGATTTCTGATTTTCACAGAGCATATGCATTTCTCCTCCATCACGTCTTCTGAAGGTCATTCACAGAATATGGCACTCAAAAGGAAGCTTTTTTTCTGATCGCACCAGAATAGCCAAGAAGGCCATGGTGCTCAACCTAATGAATCTAGATCAGCACATGCTGTTCTGACTCCCAATCCGGGGGCTTCTGTCCCAATTACCCGTTTTGCATCCAGATCCAGAGGCGATGCAGCTGGCAGCTCATCTCTTGAGAGGTGAAGGCAGCTAAAACAGGGATTTTCAAAAAAGGTGGTGGATACCCTGATGGCCTCCAGGGAGTGCAGCCTACGATTGAGTGTGGAACACCTTTTCAGTTTGGGCCAGCGGAAAAAATATCAGGCCTTCAAGAGTCATGGTTCTGCAGTTTTTGGATTTCTTGCAGGTGGGAGTTGACAAAGGACTGGAATTGAGCGCTGTTAGATATCTGGTGGTCCGCACTTGGAGCAGCATTTGGTCCCTCCATGGGTTCATTTCTGGGGACAAAGTGGGAGGTTATGATTTCTTGGCGCTTTTGAGTGGTCTTTGTAAGAGACTCTTCATCTGTCCTAATGGACGTTCTGCCATACGAAGTGTGCTCAGCCTGAAGGATTTGCGAGCTTTGAGCCTTGTCACACAGAACCTTACCATATCCTTCATAAGGAGAAGGTAGTCCTAAGGAGGGTTCCAAAAATGCCTACCTCTTCATGTAAATCGAGAGATGTCTACCATCCTTGTGTACAAAGTCAGTTCATCCAAAAGAGCGAGAGCAGAACAAGTTAGATTTGTGCGGTACAGTCAGACATTTAAGCGAACTATTCGGGGGCAGCAAACAGTCAAAAGCCTCAAGGCCACCTTGGTAAGGTACGTGAGAGCTTGTATCACCAAAGCCTGTGCGGCAGTAAAGAAAGCCCTGGCTCTCAAGACTCAATCCACCAGGGCTCCGGCTACCTCCTGAGTGGAGAGGGGGAGGCATCTGTGTTAGAATTATGTAAGGCAGCAGCTTGATCCTCAGTCCACATGTTCACCAGATACTACAGATTAGATGTTAAAAGCTCCACTGATGCAGCCTTTAGTCCTAGAGTTTTGCAGGTGGTAGTAAGCGGATGCATTTTTTCCCCATATGGGTTGTATATGGCACAGTATTCTCCCCCACCCAGTAGGAAATGGGTACTGCTTATTAGAATCCATGTCTTAATTTCCCATTGACAATGTGGAGCACTACAGAAAGAAGAGATTCTTTCATACTTACTGTAATTTCCTTTTCTAGGAGCGTGGATATGTTGTTCATCCACACTGTCTGGCATTGTCCCTTTCCCCATTAAATCTTGCCGGTAGTCTTCAAACTGGCTCCTCCCACCCACCCGGGTAGTAAATACCTCTGCTCTGCCCCATGACGCCAGATCTTCCTTTCCGCTGGAAGATACAGGTTCCTTATGCTACTTTGCAAGTACCATAGGCCCTGGAGTCAAATCGACTGTTTCCCGCTTATCTCGCTTTAAACTCATCCGAAGCTTATTTATCTGATCCGAACGCTCGATATGGAGGACATGTCATCCTCGGTTTCACCGGTGTCCTTGTGGACAAAAAATGTCTCGCACCGATCCCCACCTCTCGTGCGTCTACTGCCTAGGCGCCGTGCATAATACTTCAGCTTGCACCATCTGTTCGGCCTTCCATCTCACCGTTCTGGAGGACCGCAAGGCACGCCTTAAGTGTGGGAGACCGGAGCTTCGCAATCCACCGTTGAAATTGAAGGAGGCCAGGTGGGCGGTTTCCGCGGCTGCAGGATCCGCCTAGCAGCTCGAGCAGATGGCGGCCTTCGAAGAGGAAACTGCCCAACCATTGTGGCTTCTCGTGCCCCAACTCAACCTGGGCTCCACCTTCACGGGATCCTTCCGGGAGTTGTGCCAGTCTCTCCCTACTAAGGGTGAGGCGCCTTCGGGCTCGCACTCCTCCCGATCCAAAAAGAAGGATAAGGATCCAAAATCTTCTTCTACCCGAAGACGTTCCTGGGACCGAGCGCAGTCTGACACTCTGGAGCAGGCGGTCTCTGCCACGGTAGAGTTCGCTTCCTCGGCTGCCGGCTTTTTGGACCTTCCGTCAGGCCAGGGCACCGAAGCAGAGGATACGGCAGAACCAGCTGAGATTTCTCTCGACCCGACCGAGCCGTTGTCGCAGACTCCTTGGAGAGGACTCCCATTCTCTCCTTCCCCGACGAGAAGACCCGTCCTTCGGGCATCCCGATCGAGGGACAAGAGCCGGAACCTCGGTTCTCACCAAATCCAGCTTCTCCTGACTGACAGAGCAGACGCCCTCGATCGAGGAGTAGGACCCCGTCTGTCGGTAAACCAAGAAAGGGTCACAAACACTCCAGGAAGAGGCACCGCCACCATTCCTCATCCTCCTCAGACGAGGAGAGACTTAGACATTATGAGGACCTCATGTGGCAGCAACTTCTTTTGACTGGTCAAAAGCAGTCTGCTCCGGCTGTACCAGCCATTACTTGGCCCCAGCCTCTTCGGCCGACACAGACTCTCTTGGTTCCGAAGACTCCGTTGGGACCGGTGCGTATTTCGGCTCGGCCTGTTATGAGCTCCCCACCAATTTTGGTGGAACCACCACCCAAACAGCCTCAGGGAGGGGCTCCCTCTAAGGAGGACCGACCAACCACGGGCTTGCCCCATAGGTTGACCATTATGGTCACTCCTGATCGCCCTAGGCGCATTGAGGGGGACTGAGGTGGGAGACCCTTCTATCCGGATTCCTCGGATTTGGATACTACTGGCCTTCACTCACATGATGAGCTGTCAGTGACAGGCCTGGAGGAAGGCCCTTCTTCCTTCCAGGGCATCCTTCGACTCATTTCGGGGTCCACAGGTATGCCTTTGCAGCCCATATAAAGGAAGGCGGAATATCTTCTCACAGATATTCTCAAAAGGGGGGAATACCCTGACGGAGGCCTTCCCAGTGGCCGAAGTCATAGTTGGCCCGGCACTGGAACTTTGGCAGCGTCCTGCCTCTTGCCTGGCTCCATCTGCCCGCACGACCCGCAAGTACGTGGTGCCCATGAGGTCCTTGGCGGGCTTCACTGAGCATCCCTCGGCCGAGAGCCTTGTGATTGCCTCAGTGTTTAGGCGCATGGGTAGCTCTGCGGATACTGACCGCCCTCGGGACAAGAAGTACAAAAATATGGACCACTCTGCCTGGAAGGTTTACGCGGCATCATCCCTAGGCCTTCGTCAGGCTAGCTCAGCAGTGATCATGGCACACTTCTCTCACGCCCTTCTGGGGTCGCTTGATGAAGTCCTCCCTCATCTCCCAGCAGACATGCAGACCATGGTCAAGCAGGTCCGGGACCAGGGCCGTGCTGTTGCTAAACGGCTCCAGACGGCTCTGGACATTGGTGATTCCTGTGCTCGTTCACTGGCTGCCGCGGTAGCCACTCTCCGCAGGACTTGGCTGAGGTTATCCTCCTTTCCCGCGGGTACTCAGCACAAGCTAGCTGACGTGCCCTTCCTTGGCACCGACCTCTTCGGTCCGGGAGTGGCAGGTCATCTACAGCGCATTGAGCAGTCTAATGCCGCCTTAGATGCCACCTTTGCTAAGGGTTCTTCGGGCAAGAACCAGCAGAAGCGCAAGAAGTCCTTTCGGCATTCTTCCCCTGCAGTTAGACAGCCCTCCTTCCAGGGAGGTCAGCAACAGCAGTAGGCTCCAGCTTGGCGCCCTAGGCCCAAGCAAGGTCCCCAACAGCCCCGCAAAGGAGACCGAGATGCTGGTCCAGGTGCCTCCTCCTCCTCCTCCAAGCCTGCACAGTGATGGGTCGGGGGTGGCCTCCCCTACACCCGTCACGCCAGTTCTGGGTCCTCCCGTGGGGGGCTGGCTCCGCCACTTTCTTTCCGCCTGGTCTGGTATCACTTCGGACAGGTGGGTTCTGGAAGTGGTCGGGCAGGGACTGCCTCTAGAGTTCGAGCAGTACCCCCAGCCGGGCCGGTGCCCCACGGGAGGAAAGGATCTCAGTTGGCGCTCAGTCGGCCCTTTGGGACGACATTGCTCAGCTCCTCCTCAAGGAGGCGGTAGCTCCAGTGCCGGATCCTCCTTCAGACCCAGGCCTCGTCTACAGGTATTTCCTGGTGCCCAAGTGGACGGGGGGTTGGCGCCCCATCCTAGATCTCCACGACCTGAATCGATATCTCCGGTCTCGCACCTTCCGGATGGTAACTCTGAACCAGATCATACCATCTCTGGAGCGAAACATGTGGTTCTGTACACTGGATCTTCAGGACACGTTCTACCACGTCCCAATCCGTCTATCCCATCAGCGGTTCCTCCGCTTCAGGGTCGAAGGGACCCTGTACGAGTTCAGAACAATGCTGTTCGGCCTGTCATCGGCCCCACGGGTCTTCACCAAATGCATCGCAGTGGTGGCAGCCCATCTACGGCGTCAAGGGATTCGCATTTACTCCTATCTAGACGATTGGCTCCTGGCTGGTTCCTCCCTACAGGAGGTGGAGAGGTCCAGGGACCTGACCCTCCGAACCTGCTCCCACCTGGGCCTCCTAATCAACGAGGCCAAATCAGAACTCATGCCTTCTCAGGTGATGGGCTTCATCGGGGCAGAGCTCTGCTCCCGGAGGACAGGGCGGAGGTTCTTTCCTCCTTTGCCCAATCATTTCTGGTTGGGCACTTGCGCCCTGCCCGGGACTACCTGCGCCTCCTGGGTTACATGGCGGCATGCACCTCAGTGGTCTGTTGGGCCAGATTGCACATGTTCCCCCTTCAATGGGAGCTGACCGCCCAGTGGTCTCAGCGTCAGGGTCTCTTCGACCAGCTAGTCACTGTCACCTAGAGGATGTGGGACGCTCTCCAATGGTGGACTGTCCCGAGTCATTTGCGGGAAGGAATCCCGTTTGTCCGCCCGAGCCGACGGTCGTCCTTACGACCGATGCCTCTCTCATGGGCTGGGGAGCCCACATTGGGGACAAGAGTTCACTGGTTCCTGACCCCCGAAGAGTCCCGATGCCCCATCAACCTGTTGGAGCTCAGAGCAGTCAGACTGGCACTGTCAGCTTTCGCTCCTCAGCTCTGGGGTCAAGTGGTTCAAGTCCAGACGGACAATACCACGACAATGTACTACCTCAACAAACAGGGCGGCACGCACTCCCGTCTGCTGTGCAAGGAGGCGCTCCGGATCTGGACCTTCGCCAGCCGGGCTGAGGCGGATCTCTTAGCCATTCATGTGGCAGGAGTCTCGAACCAACTGGCGGATGCTCTCAGCCGCATAGGCCAGACATCCCACGAGTGGTCTCTCCATCCAGAGGTAGCTTACGATCTGTTCTCCCGTTGGGGCAAACCTTTGGTGGACCTGTTCACTTCCCGGGAGAACACCAAGCTGAGGCTGTACCATGCCCGCCCCTCTCAGCAGGGCTCGCTGCAGGGGGATGCCTTCTCGAGGCCGTGGACCCCAGGCCTCCTCTATGCCTTCCCTCCATTTCCCTTGATCCACAAGGTGTTACTCAAGGTGAGGAGGGACAAGGCAGAGGTGATCCTGGTAGCCCCAGATTGGCCACGCCAGTTCTGGTATCCAGATCTCCTCAGCCTCAGCTGCAGGACCCCGGAGCGGCTTTGTACACGCCCAGACCTGATATCGTTGAACCAGGTGGGGAGGTCTTCCACTCGGACCTTCAATCCCTGCACCTCGCAGCCTGGTTCCTGAGCGGCTAGAGTTCCAGGCTCTGGGTCTTTCCAAGGATGTGTACACCGTGGTGGAAGCATCTCGAAAGGAATCTACCAGGAAATGTAAAACCTTCAAATGGAAAAGGTTTTCCATTTAGTGTCGGGGAAGGAGCCTGGACCCCTTATCCTGCTCTGTGGCTAACATTCTGGACTACCTTTGGTCCCTCTCCAAAGGGGGTCTTCGGTCATCGACCCTTAGGGTGCACCTGGCAGCCATCTCTGCTTACCGGGCGCGGCCCGGTCAGCCGACATTGGCACAGGAGACAGTGGTCGGGCGCTTTTTTCCAAAGGCCTGGATCACATATCCTCTCCGGTGCGTGAACCTCCACCTCCGTTAGATCTCCTGCTGGCTTTGGCAAAGCTCATGGGCAAGCCATTCGAACCCATGCACAAGTGTGAGCTGTCGCATTTGTCATGGAAGACTGCCTTCCTGGTGGCTATCATGTCAGCCAGAAGAACAGGGGAGCTTCAGGCGCTTTCGGTGGACTCCCCTTATCTGGTCTTTTACAAGGACAAAGTTGTCCTGCGCCCCCACCTGAAATTCCTTCCGAAGGTGGTGTCGGAGTTTCACCTTGACCAGGTGTTGACTCCTCCAGTATATTACCCTAACTACACCTCGGACATGCTCTCTCCTGCTATAAGGAGAGGACGGCAGAAATTCGGAGGGGAGGCTCGCCAGCTGTTTGTCACCTACACTGTGCCGCTTCTGGCAGACCTGCAGCCAAGCGGACTATTGCAAGATGGATCACATCGTGCATAAGTCTGTTATGAATTGGCGGGCAAGGAGCCTCCCAGAGGGTTAAGAGCTCATTCTACCCGCCATACTGCTGCTTCAGTGGCTGCTTCCAGGGACATCCCTATCCAGGAAATCTGTTGGGCTGCTACCTGGAAGTCAGCGAAACACCTTTATTACCCTTTACCACATCGACCTTGAGTCACAACGTGCTGCTGGTTTGGGGCCTTGGTTCTCCAATCTTTTCCTAAGTAGGGGTGTTCTTGCTTCCTCTTCCCAGAGAACTGCTAGGAGTTTCGTTAGATAGTGGTGGATGAACAACATATCCACGCCCCTAGAAAACAGGTTACTCACCTGTAACACTAGTTCTAGGAGTGGTATATGTTGTTCATCCACACGCACTTCCACCCGCGTAGAAGCAACCTAGCTCCAGCGGGTTAGATCTGGTGTCATGGGGTGAGCTGAGGTATTTGACACTGGTGGTGGGAGGAGCGAGCTCGAGATTCTCGGCAAGATTTAAAGGAAAGAGACACGTTAGACAGTGGATGAACACATCACTCCTAGAACTACTGTTACAGGTGAGTAACCTGTTTTTCTAGGGACATGGATGTTGTTCATCCACACTTATTGGCAGGTCCCTTGCCGCTTTAAATCTTGCCGGAAGGTCTCGCTGGCTCCTCCCACCCACCTGGGTGGTAAAACTCGGCCCGCCCCTGACGCCAGATCTTCCTTACCGCTTGGAAGCTCAGGTTCCCTCCTTAGCGCTCTGCGCTTTCGACTGGTTCCTGAAAATTTCAGTCTTCGAATTCATTGAAGTGTCCTTTCTGAATCTTCGATCTTTTCTTCTTCGCTACGGCGATGGCTTTTCCGGCCCGAGAGGCGACGTTAGTTCCTCCAGGAGGGACTCGCACTCCACGCGCGCTATTGCCTGGACTTGGATCACGATCCTCAGGCTTGCAATTCTGTTCTGCCCTTCGGTCAGCCTCTGGAGGTCCGCGTGGCCCGCCTCGGGCCTGGACGTCCGTAGTTTTTTCCGGCCCGAGATTCCATCGACCAGCGGTGTCCGCTCGACTGTTTCTCTGCAGTTTGATCCACCGCGGAAGGGGCGGTCCCCCAGTTGCAGCGCTTATCCTGCTCTCCTTGGATTCATCTCATGCAGCTCGCTTCATGAGCTTCATCATTCCTCTCCTCCAAGGAGCCCTGGAGCCCTGCCGCCGCCTGGGCTAAAGGGCCGCAGGCGGGTTCGTCGGGCGAGCGGAACCTCCTCCCTCATCAGCCGACGCCGACTGTCGAGGCTTCGCCACTGGCCTCACGGGTATCCCCGCCAGGTCAGCCGGCCAGGTTCCCCGTCCGACGCTGTCGGTCTCTTGACCCGTCCTTTGGGGGTCTTCGCGTGCCATCCCTCCGCCTTCAGCGGAGGCTGAGGCTCTGTTCTCCCCTTCGGGTCGACAGCTCTCGGTCCTTTCTTCCGAGCCGAGGGAGGAGCGGGTGCGTCCCACTCCTTCCCAGGCCCACCCTCTGTCCCCCCGAGGATTTGGGTCTCGGTCAACCTCTCAGTCTAGCCGCTCACGCTGATCTCGGCGTTCTCAGTCGAGGCACCGAGTTAAGTGGCTTTGCCGTTCTTCCTTGTCCCCCTCCTCGGATGAGGAGCGGTTTCGATGCCGTTGGCGTCGGTGTTACGAGGAACTTATGTGGTGACAGCAGTTGTTGTCTGGGTATCAGTCGACCCTGATTCATTCTCTGGATGGTCGGCAGCCGTTCGAATCGGTCGAGGATCCCTCTCCAGGGCCGGTTGCTTGTCCGACCCTCGCTGCCCCTCCGCCTTCGGCGGGGTTCAGGCCAGGCCATGACCTGTTCTTTTCAGGTCGCTGTCCCTCACTCCTGCCCACCCCGGCGGACGAAGAGTGCCTCGGGCCTGCGGCAGCTTTTTGCAAACCCTTCGCAGCCTGAAGCCGGCTCTATGTTTCCTAGCAGGGAGGACCCGGGGTCTTCCCAGAAACATTCAGTAGACGACAGCCCATCATCTTCGAAGGGTCTACTTCAGCTCATTTCAGAATTCACTGGGGTGCAGCTCGAGCCAGTCTCCAATCGGGCACCTTACCCCCTTACGGAGATTCTGGATCGAGGGGGTCCTTCCTCGGAGGCCTTCCCAGTGGCTGAGGCTGTCGTGGGCCCAGCCTTGGAGCTATGGTGGCGGCCTACTTCCTGCCCTGCGCCTTCGGCCAGGGTGGCTCGGAGGTACCCTGTCGGTTCTCTGCCAGGTTTCTCGGAGCACCCCTCGGCTGAAGGGGTAGTCACCGACGTTTTCCAGTGTCTTGGAAACGCTGGGGATGTGGACAGACCCCCTGACAAGGAGTCCAGAAGGATGGACTACGTCGGGCGCAAGGTTTACGCTGCGTCCTCCCTAGGCCTCCATCAGGCCAGCTCGGTTGCACTGATGGCACACTTCTCCCACACCCTTTTGGGCTCCCTGGACGAGGTCCTCCCTCATCTGCCGGCTGACCTGCGGACCACGGTAGGGCGGTGGCGAAGCAGCAGCTCCAGACGGCTCTGGATGTAGGCGACTCCTGTGCCAGATCGGTGGCGGTCGCAGTGACCATGCGCCGCAGAGCGTGGCTGAGGTTATCCTCCTCCTCTTTGGAAACCCAGCACGAGTTGGCGGACATCCCCTTCTTGGGGACTGACCTTTTCGGCTCTGGAGTGGAGGGATATATCCATGGGCCCGAGAAGTCTGATGCCACTCCGGACTCTGTCACTCTCGCCTCGAGGTCAAGGGCAGCCGTCAGCCTTAGTGGTAGCCTCTTGCCCCTGAGCCCTGGGGCACCACCGCCCAACATAAGGGCCAGCAGGCATGCTGCGCCTGTTGCCAGTCCAGCGTCTTCCTCCAAAAGGAAGCAGGGAGGCAGGAAACCAGGAGGCTCACCCCCTCTAAGCCTGCTCAGTGGCGGGCAAGGGGCACTGCCTGGCCCGTCGCTCCCAGCCCGGGTTTCCCATGGGGACGGCTCCGCACCTCGTTCTGGAGGTATTTAAGGGTGGATCCTGTCGAGGTTCCGAGCAGTTTCCCCTTTTTGAGCCGTTGCCCCATGGGGATCTTGGGTCCACTGCCTCTGTGTCAGTCGTACCGACATGCCTGGCTCTCTAGTTAGAGGTGATCAGGAAGGCTGCAGACCCCCCCCAGTTCAACCCTGGGTTCTTGTCCAGGTATTCCTGGCCTCAAATGGACGGGGGCTCACGCCCATTCTCCCGCATGCCTGGATGGTCTCTCTACTTCAGATATCCCATCCTCAGAACGTGGCGTGTAGCTGTTTCCTGGGTCTCCAGGATGTACCTACTTCTTGTTCTGTCCGTTTCTTGGGAGGCTCTACCCCTTCTTGCGGGGGAGCTCCTTACGAGTTCCTAGCCAGGCCCTTCTTTGCTCAGCAGTCTCTTCGGCACTGAAGGGTCCGGATGTAACCCCACCCGGAAGGCAGACTGGTCTCCCGTTTTCAGGAGCCAAGTGAGAACTCGTACCTTATCGGTGAAGCTTCTTCGGGACTAGGCTCGACTCTTGAGTCCAAGCTTGGCTCCGGGCAGACAGGGCTGAGGTTCTTCCTCCTTTGCCGGTCGGGTTGGCCGGGAAATTATGTCCTGCCAGGACCTCCTGCTCCTCCTGGGCCTCAGGGCGGCCTTCCCTTAGTGGGAGGGGCCAGCCAGAGGTCACAGCGCTGTGTCCCTTGGACCAGTTCGTGACTAACAGCCCAGGAGCTGAGAGAACACTCCCTTGGACCGTTCCAACTTCGGCAGGAGAACATCCTGTTCGTTCGCCCTGAGTCGGCGGTCTTCTCCGACCGATGCTTCTTGGATGGGTGGGGTGCCCATCTTGGGGAATACAGAGTGCTTCGCCTCTGGTCCTCTCGCGAGTCCCGATGTCCTTCCTGCTCGCTGGAGAACAGACGGTCCGCTTAGCCTGCACCGCTTGCTCCGCTTGTACGGGGTCTACAGGTCTAAGTCCAAGTAGGACAACACCAAGACCATGTGCTACCTACTCCAGGTTCGGTTGATCCCTTGTCTCGGTGCAAGGAGGTTCTCCGCATTGGGTTGTTGCGCAGTCGAGGGTTCCCAGCCATTTGATGGCAGGAGCCCCGATTCCCTGGCTGCTGCCCTAAGCCGGGCATGGGCTGCGCCTCATGAGTGGTCTCCCCTGCTGGAGGTAGCACAGGATCTTCTCCCTCTTCCCTCCAGGGAGAATACGAGGCAGAGACTGTTTTTTTGCCCGCCCCTCAGCAAGGTCTGCTGCAGGGGATGCCATCAGGGCCTCTGACCCCAGGCCCCTTCATGCCTCTCCCCCATTTCCCTTGACCTACGGGCAAGGCGAGGAGGGACTTGGCGCAGGTGATGCTGGTAGCCCCAGACTGGATTGCCAATTCTGGTATCCAGCTCTCCTCAGGCTCCCGAGGCGGCCTCCAGTCCGCCCGGTCCTGTCTTTCCTTTTCAGGGGAAGGTTATCCATCTGGACCTTCAATCCCTGCACCTGTAGGCCAACCCCTGTGCGGTTAGGGGCCAGGCCTAGGGTCTTTCGCAAGGTCCTCGACCCGAGGCGCCCTGCTAAGAAACCGGCCAAGATGCTCGTTCTCTGAGAGAAGTTCTCCCTTTTTGTTGATGGCATAGGGGCCGTGCCCTCCCCCGTCCCTGGGCGAGCATTCCGGACCATCTGCGGTCCATCCTTAAACCAGGGCTTCGGCCGACGACCACCTAGGTGCTTCTCCGGGTCACCCCTGTCTTCCGGGCGCGGGCCGGGAGGCAGTTGGTGGTGCGGAGAAGGTGGTCTGGCACTTCTGAGCCACGATCACGCCTCCCCTTTTGGGGAGAGTATCCCCGTTTCTGTGGGATCCTTGCTGGTATGGGCTTAGCTCATGAGCAAGCCATCCGAACCTTTTGCACAGGTGCGAGTTTCCCCCACCTGTTGTGGAAGAACACCTTCTTGGGGCCACTCCGCCATCCAGAAGGCGAGGAGAGTTTCAGGTGCTACTTTAACCTCCCTATCCGTCTTCCACAGGGACTAGAAGGTTCCTGCGCCTACCTCAAGTCCTTCTTCCGGGCGGCGGAGTCTTCCTTCGGGCTATTGCTCTGCCAGGTTTATCCCCATTCACACCTCAGAGGCCGTATACAGGTTCCATAGGAACCGGTTTAACGCTCACCTATCTAGGGAGTGTAAAGCTAAAGTTTGGGAGAGGTTCGCCAGCTGTTCATCATCTTCGCTGAAGCCGTATCTGGCAGATTTGCAGCCCAGTGGACAACAAGTGGGCGGGTCACCCCTGCATAGGTCTCCACTATAGGCGGGCAGGCATGGAGCCTCCCAGAGGGATAAGCGCTCTTTTTTACCCATCCTTCCGCTGCATCGGTGGCTGCTTTTGAGGATACTCCGTCCAGGATATCCGTAGGGCTTCTGCCCGGTAGCAGGCTTTACCGTTCCCCTTCCACATCGACCTTGGGTCGCGCCGGGGTGCTGGTCGGGGCCTCGGTTCTCCAGTCTTTCTACCTAAGTAGGGGTGTGCACCTTGCCACCCTTCTCCCGGAGAACTGCTAGGAGTCTGCCAATAAGTGTGGATGAACAACATATTCATGTCCCTAGAAATACAGGTTACTCACCTGTAACAGGAGTTCTAGGAATGGTATATGTTGTTCATCCACACGGCCTCCCCGGCTTCGACGCACAACCTGGCTTCCAGCGGGCTAGATCTGGCGTCATGGGGCGGAGCCCAGAGTTTTACCACCCGGTTGGGTGGGAGGAGCCAGCTTGAAGACCTTCCGGCAAGACTTAAAGCGGCAAGGGACCTGCCAATAAGTGTGGATGAACAACATATACCATTCCTAGAACTCCTGTTACAGGTGAGTAACCTGTATTTCTTTTAGCTCCAACATTGTCAGAGGAACCTCACCTGGGAGCCTGGCTCCTCCAGTGAATATTGTCCAGCATGCACCTGGGATGTCCGTTTTTCTTCAGAAATTATGAATTTTAGATAATGTTGGCATCCTTCTCAGATTTCTCTGACGTAAAAAAATTGGACTACAAGCATGCAGATTAACAGGCTTATATGTGAACAAAGTAGTGCCTCTCTGTTACAGGTTAATGCTTACACTGTGTGCAGTTGTGCTATTGTACGTTTCTTATAAGTTTGCCTAGTAGCGTACTAGATGGTTAACTCATTCACACCACAAGAGCTCTTTGAGACTTCCACCACTTGTGCCCTGTATACTCTTAGCACTGCATCCTGGGCCTTTCTAAGCAAAATCAAGCCATAATCAGCATGCCACAAATAAATGTGACTACCTCTTGAACCATAAGTGCTACACACAAAGTATCAGTGGCAGAGTTATTCAGCACAATGTTACCTTTCCAATGATGCTATGCAGTCAGTTGTAATTAATTTAGTTTTTATTTTATACTAGCTGAAATACCAAACGACTGATTTTTTTCAAGGTGCTTAGGTGATGCATGAGAGACAAATGTCAGCCATGCACACCATCCCTTAAACAAATGCAAATAACTCCTAAAGTATATGTGGTAGACACAAAGTATCGGTGGCAAAATTTTTCAGCACAAAATAAACTTTCTAATGGTGCTATGCAATCAATTGTAATCCATTTAGTTTTTATTTTATAGTAGCTGAAATACCAAAGAACTTTTTTTTTTTTTAGGTTTATTCAAGGTGCTTAGGTGATGCATGAGAGACAAACGTCAGCCATGCACACCATACCTTAAACAAATATGAATAACTCCTAAAGTATACATACTAGACACGAAGTATTTGCAGCAAAATTGTTCAGAGCAAAATAACCTTTCTAACGGCGCTATGCATTCAATTCAAAGCAATTTGGTTTGTTTAATAGTTAAGTAAAAACTGCTAACTTCCTCAGACGTTTCTAGGCCTGAGTGAAAGTCAGTTGAGTACGTCTACAGGCGTTATTGTCCTGAGTGGCTATGCTGTCAGACACCACCTACAGCCGTCTCTAGGCCTGAATGAGTTAAGAAGAATTTGTTTTCACCACAGGAGGAAAACACAGAAGGTGAACATTTTTCCTTCATTTTGTCCTCCAGAGTGAGGTAGGAATCCTTTAGTTTGATAATGATTTATTGTAAAGAGGGAGCAGTATGTTCTGGACATGTTGAGTTTTTTTTTTTTTTTTTTTACACTTATACATAATAGTATAGGTACTGCGAGGACAAACTTAACTGGAGAGTTCTTGATATTCCAAATGTTCATATGCCCTGGATTCCATGCTGGTTTACAGCTTGGGGCTGTGCCATTTCCCCTAGTAGGGGGTGCACATTAATTATGTAAATTATTTATAGACCGTGTTGGAGCTAACAGAAAATGAAACAATTGCAAGTGTGAAGGAATTTCTTCTTTCTAGGAGCGTGGATATGTTGTTCATCCACACTGTCTGGCATTGTTCCTTCCCCTTTAAATCTTGCCGGAAGTCTTCAAGCTGGCTCCTCCCACCCACCCGGGTGGTAAATACCTCGGCTCCGCCCCATGACACCAGATCTTCCTTTCCGCTGGAAGATACAGGTTCCCTCGTGCTTTTGTGCAGCGATTGAGGCCCTGGATTCAATTTGACGGTTTTCACCGCATCTTCTCACTTTGAAACTCGTAAGAGTTTAAGACTCTGATTCGGACATGGATGACAAGTCGTCCCCCAGGTTTCGCCGGTTTCCTTGCGGACAGAAAATGTCGCGTACCGACCCCCACCTCTCGTGCATTTACTGCCTCGGTACTGTTCATGATACCTCACAATGTACCATTTGCGCTTCCTTCCATACGACCGTTTTGGAGGATCATCAGGCGCGCCTGAAGCTGGGGAGACCGAGCTTCGCAATCCACGGTAAAATCTAAGGAGGCCAGGTGGGCGGTTTCGTAGCTGCGGGATCCGCCGAGCAGCTCGAGCAAATGGCGGCCTTCGAGGAGGAAGCCGCCCAAGCTCCGGCCAGCCGAGGCTTCTTCGTGCCGCTCAACTTGGGCTCCACTTTTTCAGGATCCTTTCGGGATTTGTGCCAGTCACTCCCTACCAAGGGTGAGGTGCCCTCGGGCTCGCACTCCTCCCATTCTAGGAAAAAGGATCCAAAACGTACTTCTTCGAGTCGAAGACGCTTCTGGGATTGGGAGCAGTCCGAGGTCTCTACTACGGTCGAGATCGCCTCCTTGGCTGACGGTTTTTCAGACCTTCTGTCTGGACCAGGCACAGAAGTCGAGGAGACAGCTGAACCGGCCGAGATTTCTCTCGACCCTGTCGAGTGGTTGTCACCGACACCTGTCTGTGATTCTTTGGAAAGAACGCCTATTCTCTCCTTCCCCGACGAGGAGACCCGTCCCGCGGGCCTCCCGATCGAGGGACAGGAACCGGATCTTCTGTTTTCGCCGAGTCCGGTTTCTCCTGATCGACAAAGCAGACACCGTCGGTCTCGATCGAGGAGTAAGTCCTCTTCGGTCGCTCGACCCAAGAAAGGACACAAACACTCCCGGAAGAGGCGCCGCCACCGTTCCTCAGACGAGGAGAGGCTTCGACGGAAGATCCATCGACGCTGTGGGGATCTCATGTGGCAGCAACTCCTGCTAGCAGGCCAGAAGCCGGCTCCCTCGGTGGTCCCAGCTATCACTTGGCCTCAGCCTCTTCGGCCTACTTCAACACCAATTCCTTCGGCACTGGTCCCTTCGGTGGCTCCGGTGCGCCCTCCGGCGCAGCCGGTTACAGGCTCCCCACCAATATTGGTGGAACCGCCACCAGTTGCCCCTTGAGGGTTCCTCCAAGGAGGACTGACAGTCTCTGGGTCTTCCTCACAGACTGTCGACTACAGTCACCCCGATCGCCCTAGGCGTATCGAGGGAGATTTAGGTGGACAGCCTTTTGTATCTGGACTCCTCCAATTCAGATAATACAGGTCTTCATTCTCATGATGAGCTATCGGTGTCAGGCATGGAAGGGCCTTCCTCCTTCCAGGGCATCCTCCGGCTCATTTCCGAGTCCACGGGGATGCCCCTGCAGCCTATTCAGAAGAAGGCAGAATATCCCCTTACGGATATTCTTTGGGGGGGGTACCCCTATGGAGGCCTTTCCAGTTGCCGAAGCCATAATTGGCCCGGCTCTGGAACTCTGGCAGCGTCCTGCCCAGCTCCGTCTGCCTGCATGGCACACAAGTACGCGGTGCCCACAGGGTCCTTGGCGGGGTTTACTGAGCACCCCTCGGTGGAAAGCCTGGTGACTGCCTCAGTGTTCAGGCGGATGGGCAGCTCGGCGGATACTGACCGCCCTCCGGACAAGGAGTCCAAACTTATGGACCACTCGGCCCGGAAGGTCTATGCAGCATCTTCCTTGGGCCTTCGTCAGGCAAGCTCAGCAGTGATTATGGCACACTTCTCTCACACCCTTTTGGGGTCGCTGGACGAAGTTCTTCCTCACCTCCCAGCTGACATGCAGACCACGGTCAAGCAGGTCAGGGACCTGGGCAGGGCTGTTGCTAAACAGCTCCAGACTGCACTGGACATGGGTGATTCCTGTGCCCGTTCACTAGCTGCAGCGGTATCCACTCGCCGCAGGGCTTGGCTGAGGTTATCCTCCTTTCCTGTGGATACTCAGCACAAGCTGGCTGATGTGCCCTTCCTTGGCACCGACCTCTTCGGGCCAGGAGTGGCAGGTCATCTGCAGCGCATCGAACAGTCTAATGCCACCTCTGCTAAAAAGTTCTTCAAGTAAGAACCAGCACAAGCGCAGGAAGAAGCCCTTTCGACATTCTTCCCTTGCGGTCAGACAGCCACCCTTCCAGGGGGGGTCAGCAACAGCAGCAGGCTCAGGCTTGGCGCCCTAGGCCTAAACAAGGTCCCCAGCAGCCCCGCAAAGGAGGCCGAGGCGCTGGTCCAGGTGCCGCCTCCTCCTCCTCTAAGCCTGCCCAGTGATGGGCCGGGGGTGGCCTCCCCCATACCCGTCACACCAGCTCTGGGTCCTCCTATGGGGGGCCGGCTCCGCCATTTCCTTTCCGCCTGATCCGGTATCACTTCGGACAGGTGGGTTCTAGAAGTGGTCGGGCAGGGTCTGCCCCTAGAATTCGAGCAGTTCCCTCCCAGTCGAGCCCGTGCCCCACGAGAGGAAAGGATCTCAGTCGCCCAGTCTGCCCTTCGGGGACAACATTGCGCTACTCCTCCTCAAAGAGGCGGTGGCCCGAGTGCCGGATCCTCCTTCAGTCCCAGGCTTTGTCTCCGGGTATTTCCTGGTGCCCAAACGGACGGGGGGTTGGCTCCCCATTCTAGATATGCACGACCTGAATCGGTATCTCGGGTCTCGCACCTTTCGGATGGTAACTCTGAACCAGATCATACCATCTCTGGAGCAAAACATGTGGTTCTGCACACTGGATCTTCAGGACGCTTTTTTCCACGTCCCTATCCATCTGTCCCATCAGCGGTTCCTCCGCTTCAGGGTCGAAGGGACCCTGTACGAGTTCAGAGTCATGCCATTTGGCCTGTCATCGGCCCCACGGGTCTTCACCAAATGCATCGCAGTGGTGGCAGCCCATCTACGGCATCAGGGGGTTCGAATTTACCCCTACCTAGACGACTGGCTCCTGGCGGGTTCCTCCCTTCAGGAGGTGGAGAGGTCCAGGGACCTGACCCTCCGAACCTACTCACACTTGGGCCTTCTGATCAACGAGGCCAAATCGGAATTCGTACCTTCTCAGGTGATGAGCTTCATCGGGGCAGAGCTCGACTCTCGTCAAGCCAGAGCTCGGCTCCCGGCGGACAGGGCAGAGGTTCTCTCCTCCTTTGCGCAATCATTTCTGGTTGGGCACTCGCGCCCTGCCCGGGACTTTCTGCGCCTCCTGGGTTACATGACGGCGTGCACTTCAGTGGTCCGCTGGGCCAGACTGCACATGCGCCCCCTTCAGCGGGAGCTGGCCGCCCAGTGGTCTCAGCGTCGGGGTCTTTTCGACCAGCTCACAGTCACCCAGAGGATGTAGGACGCTCTCCAGTGGTGGACCGTCCCGAGTCATCTGCAGGAAGGAATCCCGTTTGTCTGCCCTGAGCCAAAGGTCGTCCTTGCGACCGATGCGCCTCTCATGGGCTGGGGAGCCCACATGGGGGACTACAGGGCCCACGGCCTCTGTACCCCTGAGGAGTCCCGATGCCACATCAACCTGCTGGAGCTCAGGGCAGTCAGACTGGCTCTGTCAGCTGTCGCTCCTCAGCTCCGGGGTCAAGTGGTTCAAGTCCAGACGGACAATACCACGACCATGTACTACCTCAACAAACAGGGTGGCACGCACTCCCGTCTGCTATGCAAGGAGGCGCTCCGGATCTGGACCTTCGTCAGCCGGCTGGAGGCGGATCTCCTAGCCATCCATGTGGCAGGAGTCGCGAACCAACTGGTGGATGCTCTCAGCCGCTTAGGCCAGACATCCCACGAGTGGTCTCTCCATCCAGAGGTAGCTTACGACCTGTTCTCTCGTTGGAGCAAACCGTTGGTGGACCTATTTGCCTCCAGGGAGAACACCAAGCTGAGGCTGTACCATGCCCACCGCTCTCAGCAGGGTTCGCTGCAGGGGGATGCCTTCTCGAGGCCGTGGACCCCAGGCCTCTTTTACACCTTTCCCCCATTTCCCTTGATCCACAAGGTGTTACTCAAGGTGAGGAGGGACAAGGTGAGGGTGATCCTGGTAGCCCCAGATTGGCCACGCCAGTTCTGGTATCCAGGTCTCCTCAGCCTCAGCTGCAGGACCCCGGAGCGGCTGTGTACACGCCTGGACCTGGTATCAATGAACCAGGGGAAGGTCCTTCATCCGGACCTTCAATCCCTGCACCTCACAGCCTGGTTCCTGAGCGGCTAGAGTTCCAGGCTTTGGGTCTTTCCGAAGATGTCTACACCGTGGTTGAGGCATCTCGAAAAGAATCTACCAGGAAATGTTATGCTTCAAATGGAAGAGATTTTCCATTTGGTGTCAGGGCAAAAGCCTGGACCCCTTATCCTGCTCTGTGGCTAACATTCTGGACTACCTTTGGTCCCTTTTTAAAGGGGGTCTTCGGTCATCGACCCTCAGGGTGCACCAAGCAGCCATATTGGCTTACCGGCCGCGGGTCGGTCAGCTGACGTTGGCTCAGGAAAAGGTGATTGGGCGCTTTTTCAAAGGCCTGGATCGCATATCCCCTCCGGTGCGTGAACCTCCACCTCCGTGGGATCTTTTGCTGGTTTTGGCAAAGCTCATGGGCAAGCCATTCGAACCCATGCACAAGTCTGCGCTTTCGCACTTGTGGAAGACGGCCTTCTTGGTGGCTATCACGTCAGCCAGAAGGACGGGGGAGCTCCAGGCGCTTTCAGTGGACTCCCCCATCTGGTCTTTCACAGGGACAAAGTTGTCCTGCGCCCCCACCTGAAATTCCTTCCAAAGGTGGTGTCGGTTTCACCTCAACCAGGTGTTGACTCTGCCGGCATACTACCCTAACTACACCTCAGATGCGGAGTACAGGCTCCATACTTTGGACCTCAGGCGTACTCTCTCCTACTATAAGGAGAGGACTGCGGAAATTCGGGGAGAGGTTCGCCAGCTGTTTGTCACTTACGCTGAAGCTGCTTCTGGCTGACCTGCAGCCAAGCGGACTATTGCGAGATGGATTACATCATGCATAGGTCTGTGCTATGAATTGGCGGGTAAGGAGCCTCCCAAAGGTATAAGGGCTCATTCCACCCGCCATACTGCTGCTTCCGGTGGCTGCTTCCAGGGACATCCCTATCCAGGAAATCTGCCGGGCTGCTACCTGGAAGTCGGCAAACACCTTTATTACCCTTTACCACATCGACCTAGAGTCACGCCGGGATGCTGGTTTTGGGGCCTCTGTTCTCCAATCTCTGTTCCCTAAGTAGGGGTTGTGCGCCTTGCTTCCCTCCTCCCGAACTGCTTGGAGTCTGCCAGACAGTGTGGATGAACAACATATCCACGTTCCTAGAAGAACAGGTTACTCACTTGTAACAGTAGTTCTAGGAGTGGTATATGTTGTTCATCCACACGCACCCACCCTACCTCCCCGGCTTTAGGCGCACAGCCTGGCTTCCAGCGGGGCTAGATCTGGTATCATGGGGCGGAGCCGAGGTATTTACCACCAGGGTGGGTGGGAGGAGCCAGCTTGAATACTTCCGGCAAGATTTAAAGGGGAAGGAACAATGCCAGACAGTGTGGATGAACAACATATACCACTCCTAGAACTACTGTTACAGGTGAGTAACCTGTTCTTCATGCAGTCCTCGTTTTTCATTTTTTCCCTACACAGTGCATGTCTCGCTCACTTACCTTACTTTCCTTGGGTCTGTTGTTTTTCATGTGTGGGCTCCAGAGTTGCACACATACTCCAGGTGAGGACTAACCAGGGACCTGCCCAGTCCAGTGGCAGGATCATCTTGGCTCCTGCAGCTCCTGATCCCTCTTAACTATACATTCCAGTGTTGATTGAAAGTTAACTATTTTTGTTTCTTTTTATTGCAGTTTTGTCACAACAACAAAAAAGCTCAACGTTACCTACTTCATGGTTTTGAATGTGTATTGGGTATGCATCGGGCTCAGCTTCTCCCCAAAGTTCCACATATTCTGAAAGAGATGTATGATGCAGACCTTCTGGAAGAAGAGGTCATCTTCAGCTGGGCAGAAAAGGTACGAGCATAGAAGAAAATTTGTATTTAGGTAATTTTTTTTCCTCTGGTAGTTGGGCGCTGGTGTTTCAGAGTTGTTTCCCTTTGTAAGTTAATTGGTTATGCTGGAGGGTCTCTTTAGAAGTGTCATTGTGTTTCTGTTTTTTTAACCTTCGGTTATGTAGGGGACGTGAGCATTGTATAGTTTGGATGGGGTGCTCTCTCTGCCAGTCGGAGTGCACATCATAAGGCATCAGTGCATCTTGCTTTAAAGAAAAAAAAAAAAAGCTGTTCAGCGTGTGTGAGAATGTCGGGAATGTTGATGAACAAGCAGGATGAGCGTGAAGCATTCTTAAGTATGAGTGTTCACTCAACCCTGATGCCTCTTGTGTGATTAGCTACAACGCTGCAGTTGCTCTTTAATGCATATAATACACAGGAGCAGCGTCATTTTATAAGCGCAGTAAACCATTTCTTGGTGTACATTTAAGGATTTGAACACACTTCCCAGAGTTAAGATGCCTTCAGCCCTGTGACTCCCCTGGGGCGTGAATTAAAATCCTATAGAGACACTGTTTATACGATAGGGGTGAAGTGATAACCTATTTATTTATTATATTTTGGTGACCGGGTAGGCCCACTGAGCCCCAAAGGTCCCTTTTTCAGGGGCGACCCGGGGTATCAATACAAGTTAAAAGAATGAACAGGGACATAAGGAACATTTAAGGCATCGTGAGTTACATCATGAGGTGGTTACAGTAAAGAAAAATAGTGGATACAGGCATGGTAAAAGAAAAGCAATGGATACAGGCATGGCTTACAGGCACGGTAAAAGAAAAGCAGTGGATGCAGGCGTGGTCATCATGACATGTAAGCAATTGGTAGTACTTTGCATATAGTTTATTCAGGGGTTACACGTGGCCTCTGGCGAGAGCTGTCTGTATAAGGCAGGTAGTAGGAAGGTTAAGCTAGGAGACGGGAGTTGAAGAGGATGGGTGTACCTTAGGAGTTTAAAGTGCCGTGACAGTGGCATGCGCTTGAGGTCAGCAGATGGGACTTAAGCCTGGTGCGGAAGTTCATGAGTGAGGAGGAGATCTGGACCTGGGGAGGGAGCTTGTTCCATTGGCAGGCTGCTTGGGAAGAAAAGGATCTTCCGCCAGCGTTTGTCCTTACCCTAGGGACTTCTGATAGCATTCTATCTGAGGTCCTTATGATCTTACTTCAAGACACAGCTCTTGCAGCAGGTTACACCATTAGGACTGAAGCGGGCAGGCGACAGGACCCCACGGAAAAATTCTAGCTAGCTATCTTCAGCGGGGACCGCCCCCGACGTCGGTCCGCCTCCGGCGTCAGGCGTAGTACATAAGGGCGGTCCCATGCGATTCCCCAGTTCTTTCCTGCCGTCTACTTGCATGTCTCGACCCTCCGTTCGGCTTTTAGCGACGCGTGGTTAAGTTCTTTCCACGGAAATTCAATTCTTCAAGCAAGTTTTTCTGATGTCCTCTCCGACCTCCAGTCACTCCTCCAAGTGTGCTTGTGGGAAATAGATCCCCTTCAAGGACCCTCACGCGGCCTGCTCCTTTTGCCAGGGGTTTAATAGCAGAACCCGGATCCGTCTCCAGAAGGCACTTCAGGCTTTTTTGCTGGAAGAAAAGCTTAAGACCATGTCTTCCAAGGGGGACTCTTCAAAAAAGGCCCACAAGCACGCTGAAAAACGAAGGGAGAAGGCCCCTTCCAGGTCCCTGTCTAGGGCCTCAGACTCACGCAGCTCCGGTTCCAGGTCCGACCGGCCAGCTCTCAGCCTCCCCCTGCTGTGGTTAAGAAGTCTTCCTCTTCTCAGGCCAAGACTGCCAGACCTTCCTCGTCCTCCAGGGCCTTGGTCAAGTCTGGGGATCACCACCATCATCATAAGTCTGGTTCCCGCCTTTCTGAACCCGTCAGGTCGGCTTCCTTGCCTCCTCGCAAGACCTTGGAGCTTACCTCTCTGAAGAGACCGCAGGACCCGACGCCGGTGCACCCGTCGTCGTCCTCTCGCCACAGATCCCCGGAGCCGCCGTCGGCCAGGCCAACACTTCATCGGACGCCAGTAGGGGGACCGGCGCCCGCTCCTATTGAGAAGAGAACCTAGACGCTTCCAACCGACGTCGGTCAGGAGACCATAACCGAGGAGGAGTTAACTCAGCCTGAGGACCAGACGGGCGACCCCGGTCCTGTCGAGACGCCCAGGGAACCCTCGCCATTACCCAAGCCCCCTGTGGAGCCAACGCCGGGACCCGACGACCGTTCACCGGCGCCCGGACCGTCGTCGGGCCTTTCTATGGTAGAAGTGAAGGAGCTGTTCACTTACTGGTGGGACACCATAAAGAAGGACATGGTTCCCACTCCACCTCCTCTTCCTCCTACACCGATTACTCCTCCGGTTCTTGCTCCCCCCTCCCCATCGGGGTCGGCAGGCCTATTACCTCCTTCCCGGGAGCACAGAACACCTCAAAGGGGGAGACCAGACAAACGGAGACCTCCGTCCAAATCCTCTTCCAGGTCATCCAGCCCTAAGAGACCCAGAAGACGCCGACGATCGCCTTCGACGGAGGACACGGGATCAGAGTTCTCAACATCCAGATCCCCATCTCCCCTCTCCATCCCTTCTCCGGATCCACGCGAGATGCCAAAGTCTCCTCCGGATGACCCTTCGTTCTCGGATATTATGAGACACATCCAAGAGAACATGGGATGGGATGCGGAAGAGCTAGACCCCGAAAGGCTACGCCTTGCAAAGTGTGTCTGGCAGAAGGACCCCAAGCCTGTGGTGGTGCCACCCTTGGTAGACACTTTCGTGGACGTCACCAAGGCAGCATGGAAGCGTCCACATTCGCTCCCGGCAATGCCGAAGAAAGCTGATCGCTTGTACAAGGCTCCCAGGGAAGACCAGTACTTGACTCAGCAGCCTCAGGCCGACTCTCTGGTCATAACAGCCTCACATGACTGGTCCCAGAGACCGCAACATCTGAGCACCCAGCCACCGGACCCAGAGTCCAAACAGCTGGACGCTATGGGTAGGCGCACGTATGCTTCCGCTACCTGCGCCATCAGATCCCTGAATTACTTGACCCACATGGTGCAGTTCCAAAATGCCTTGTGGGAATAGGGTCTGGATGCGGCTGAAAAACTGCCGGAAGGTGAGCAGAAGGAGGAGCTTCCAGCTCCTTAAATGCAGATTCGGACGTGGGAACCCAGTGCTCGAGCCAGCGTGTGACTCGCTGGACTCCTCGGCCCCGAGCAGCAGCTTCAGGCGATGCATCCGGAGACGCTCTTGGTTGCGTGTCTCCGTTTTTACCCGGACGTCCAGAAGAATATCATGGACGCCCATTCGAGGAGAAGTCTTGTTTGGTAAGCCCTCTGAGAAGATTATTACCAAACTTCAAGAGGCCAGGAAAGGTGGTGAGGTCGGTTCAGGCCATGTAGGGCCAAGCTTAGTTCCTTCGCAGGGAACCAAAGCCGATTCATTGGGCCGACGCAGAGGCACAGTCCGCCCCGCTCCACAACAGAGGGGCTCCGGCTTTCGCAGAGCCAAGGGGAAACAACCCACAGGCCGAAGCCAGCGTACTTCCAAGCCGGTCCAGCCAGCGGGACCCTCAGCCGCCACAGCCTAACTCCTTTCCGGCCCCCGCCCCTCAGGATCAATGGGAAATCATGGTCGGGGGTCGCATTGCGAACTTCCTGCTGGGATGGCAGGCTATAACCACAGACAGGTGGGTTCTTCAGTTGGTTGGAAGAGGCCACTTTATAGAATTCGCAGAAAAGCCACCCTCGAGGCCTCCTTTGCTCTCCCGGTATCCGGGTCAGCACAAGTCTCTGATCTGGCAAGAAGTACTCGCGCTCTTGCAAAAGGGAGCGATAGAGTACGTCCCGGAGAACCAGAGAGGACAAGGATACTATTCCCACTTCTTCCTGGTTCCAAAGAAAACAGGGGACCTCCGTCCGATTCTGGACCTCAGCGTCCTCAACGTGTCGGTTGCGTACAAGAGATTCCGCATGGTGACTCTTCCGGGTCTCATTCCCATGCTGAAGCAAGACGCCTTCTTAGCGTCTCTAGACATGCAGGACGCATACCTGCACATCCCCATAGTTCAGGCGCACAAGAGGTTCCTGCGCTTCGAGTTTCTCGACCACCACCTTCAGTTCCGAGCCCTTCCATTCGGACTGTCATCCACACCCAGGGTCTTTAGCAAATGCATGGCAGTCGTGGCAGCGTCTCTAAGGAGACAGGGCCATTATGTGTTCCCGTACCTGGATGATTGGCTTCTCATGGCCACCTCCAGAGAGGCGTTGTTACGTGCGATCCAGAGCACCCAGGACCTGTTCCGATCTCTGGGCATCCTAATCAACCACGAGAAGTCTCTCCTGGTACCGTCGCAGAAGCTGCAATTTATAGGCGCAGTACTGGACACCGTTCAGGGAAGAGATTTTCTTCCAGACGACAGAGCGGAGCGCATCAGATCCCTTATCAGAGAGTTATCGTCGAACAAGACCATTCCTGCCAGGTCAGTCCTTCGCTTGCTTGGACACATGGCTGCGGCCAGTCCTACTGTCCCTTTCGCAAGGCTCCACATGCGGGTATCTCAGTGGATGCTCAAGGTGCAATGGGATCAAAGGCAAGACCACATGCAGTATCCAGTCAGAATCATGAACACCGTGATTCGAGACTGGCAGTGGTGGCTAGACCCAGGGTCGCTCTCCATGGGCGTCTCTTTCGTAGCGCCGTCCCGGGAGGTAATCCTCACCACAGACGCCTCAGGTCTAGGGTGGGGAGCACACCTGGACGGGGTGAAGTCCCAGGGTACGTGGACCCCTCTGTAGGCTCATCTCCATATCAATGTCCTAGAGATGAGGGGGGGTCCTTTATGCCCTGCAGGCCCTTCAGTCAGAAATCCCGCCGAGTACTTTCCTGCTTCAGACAGACAACACGGCGGTGATGTATTACCTCAACAAACATGGAGGCACACACTTTTACCCCCTTTGCAGGGAGGCCATGAGGGTGTGGGATTGGGTAATCCGACACGGCGCGAATCTGATCACTGTACATGTTCCCGGGGTGGACAACACGATTGCAGATGGCCTGAGTCGCTCCCAGGCCAGAGTCCACGAGTGGGAACTTTTTCAAGAGGTAGCAGAGGATCTGTTTCTTCGATGGGGAACTCCAGAGTTGGACTTGTTCGCATCCCCATCCAACGCAAAACTGCCCAATTTTTGCTCGCTAGATCCAGGGCCTGGTGTTTTCTGGCGAGACGCGTTGTCCCTCTCCTGGGCGGACAGATTCGTTCTACGCTTTCCCTCCATTCCCGTTGATCCAGAGAGTTCTTCTCAAACTGCGCAGGGAGCATGCAACAATGATCCTGGTGGCCCCTTTCTGGCCCAGACAGATCTGGTTCCCCTTGCTAATTCAGCTATCCTGGGAACCTCCGCTCCCGTTGCCGTTCAGCTCCCATCTCTTGTCTCAGGAGGAAGGTTCACTGGTCCACCCGGACTTGCGCTCACTGAACCTGCATGCATGGCTCCTAGAGACATAGCCATCTTGCGTCATGGGGTCTCGCAGGAGGTTGCAGAAGTTTTCTGCAGCCAGAAAGCCGGCAATGCATGCGACGTACGCCATGAAATGGCGCTGTTTTTGTTTATGGTCGCGAGCACACGATTTTTCCCCTTTAGGTTGCCCGGTGGGAGTGGTGTTGAACTACCTGCTCTCCCTTTTCCATTCGGGTCTAGCCTACTCCTCTATCAAGGTGCACCTCTGTGCCATCTCTGCCTACCACCTTCCGTTGGGACATCGCACAGTGGCACAATTAGGCGCTCTCGGGAATTTTTGAGAGAGGTGTTACACCTTAGGCCACCCATTAAGGACCCAGTGCCTCCATGGGATTTGCTCTTTGTCCTGGAGTAACTCACGCTCCCCCCCCCTTCGAACCTGCCGCGGATTGCGAGCTGCGTTTTCTGTCGTGGAAAACGTTGTTTTTGGTTGCTGTTACTTCAGGGAGAAGAGTTTCTGAGCTTCACGCTCTCATGTGCAAAGAGCCTTATTTAGTTTTCCACTGGGACAGAGTATCCCTGAGGACGAATCCAAAATTTTTGCCTAAGGTGGTCTCTACACTCAGTCTCAATCAGGATATTGACCTGCCGGTCTTACTTCCTGAACTACTCTAATAGAGGAGAGGCACTGCTCCACACCCTGGATGTTCACCGCAGCTTGAGGTATTACCTCAACAGAACTAAACTACTTCGTAGTTCAGAGCAACTTTTCGTTTCCTTTTCTGAAAGGAAGATCGACCAACCAGTATCCAAACAGTCCCTGTCTCACTGGCTTGTCCAGTGTATTTCATTCTGTTATGATATCAAACAAAAGCCCCTCCCGGGTATAGTCCGGGGTCATTCTACTAGGGGTGTGGCCACCTACTTTGCAGCACTCCGAAACGTCTCCACTTCTGCCATATGTGCTGCAGCCACTTGGAGCTCTGTGCATACATTTATCAGGCATTATAGCCTGGACATCGCCTCTCGGCAAAGAGCCAGCTTCGGCCTGGCGGTGCTACAGGGCCTCCTATCCTAGATTCAGGACCTGGAATGTATTTCCTAGTTTCCTCCTCCCAGAATGTTGGCAGCGTTACTGCTTGGGAATCAGTCCTAATGGTGTAACCTGCTGCAAGAGCTGTGTCTCTTAAGTAAGACAGTACAGTTACGTAAGAACTTACCGTAACAGTAGATCTTCGAGAACAGCTCTTGCAGCAGGTACCTTCCCGCCTACCTTCCCCCTTGGAGGAGGCATGGCTTTCGCCTTTACTATCAGGGTTTTCCTTTGACTTCTGACGGTGGATCTCGGTCTCCCATTTCGATGTCAGCCTCGGTTGGAAGTCTCGGCCGGAGAACTGGGGAATCGGCAGGACCACCTTATGTACTACGCCTGATGTCGGGAGGCGGACCAACGTTAGGGCGGTCCCCGCTGAAGATAGCTAGCTAGAATTTTTTCCGGTCTTGACGCCTGCCGGCTTAAGTCCTAATGGTGTAACCTGCTGCAAGAGCTGTTCTCGAAGATCTACTGTTACGGTAAGTTCTTGCGTAACTGTACTTTCCTTGGGTTGTGTTTGAGGGTTATGGTCCCGGCAGTGCTTGGTGGAGCATGGGGTTTGAGAAGCTTGTAGGCCTGGACAAGCAAGGGGTGTTGGAGGCGGGCGACCAATATGGGCCAACGAAGATTAGCCAAAGTGTCACAGTGGTGACGTCTCTGGTGGTCTAAGGTTGTCAAACGAGCTATTTTATTATATAGGGTTTGCATCCTGGTAATCTCTTGTGTAGCCATGCCCTGTATAATAGGGGCTGCAAAGGTCAGGTTTGGTAGGACGTTGGTAGCTATGGAGAGCCTGGCTTCAGGGATGAGTTGGTCCCTGAGTCGATACAGGGTGCCAAGTTTCCGATGTAGGGTCCTGGTGACTTGGTCCACGTGTTCCTTGTATGTGATATTCTTATCCAACGTGAGGCCTAAGTATTTAAGGGAGGGGACTGTGTTAATGGCTTTACCAGAGAGTGAGGTTAAGGAGAGGTATGAGGACCTGTCAAATCCCAGGGATCTTGGCCCGAATAGCATTGCCTTGGTCTTGTCGGCATTTAGTACCATTCTGTTCTTACGTAGCTAAGTCTCTAGTGAAGTGAGATCCTTTTGGAGTAGAGGGCCTAGGGCAACCACGTTACGCAGGGTTCGGAAGATGACAGTATCATCAGCGTACTGCACAACCGAGCTCTCCCCACAGTGGGTATGCAGGTCGTTGGTAAACAAGGAAAACAGGAGGGGGCCTAGAATTGAACCCTGAGGTACACCCTGGTTTAGGGGTAGTGGGTCAGACATGGTCCCATTCCATGAGACCCTCTGTGCCCTGCCTGATAAGTAGCTCCCAAACCACTTCAGTGCATGATTGTCTGTCTAGGCCTATATTTTGCAGCTTCTGTAGCAGCAAGTTGTGGTCGACGAGGTTGAACGCCTTGGATAAGTCTATAAAGACTGCACCAGTGGGTACCCCTTTGTCCATTGCCCTGAGAACTTCATCCGTGAAGTTAATGAGGGCAGTGTCAGTACCATGGTTTGTTCTAAATCCATGTTGGGAGGGGGCAAGGAGCTGATGAGCTTCCATGTAGTCCCAGAGTTGATTGTAGATGACTCTTTCTTGCACCTTAGCAAGTGAGCAGAGGAGGGAGATGGGCCTATAGTTGTTGAGTTTTTCCCTGAGCCCCGCTTTTTGAATAGGGACAATACTGGCATGTTTCCACGGGTCAGGGACTGCTCCTTCCCTCAGTGATCGATTAAGGAGTATGGTTATAGGCCAGGCTAAGGAGGTAACTCCTGCCTTGAGTAGCCGAGTGTTGATACAGTCGGGTCCCCCTGACCCTTTTGGTTTCAGGTTCCTTAGGAGGTTTAGTACTTCAGTGCGTTTAGCCAGTCTCAGGTGAAATGGGGGTCTTTCCATGTGAGGTGGTTCATCTGAGGTGGGGGGGGGAGTCTGGGGAGATAGGCAGGTCTTGTAGGCCTCGAGGTCTGAGAAATGCCTGTTAAGGGCAGCCGATATTTGAGAAGGGTCAGTTGTGAGCTGACTGTTAATCTCCATGGAAGAGGACTCAGGCTTTTTTGCTGCCCTTGATCAGGTCATTGATATGATTTCAGAATTGCTTGGGGTTGCCCAGGCTGGTTTTCTGGTTATTTGATAAAATGTGGTATCGCCACTGCAGCCTAAAACTCTGCCGTGATGTGTACACGGTGGAAAACGATTCTAGTTATCCAACCAGTCTATACGTCACTGTTTATCTCCACTGTGTACATGTTGGCACCAGAAAACTGCCAAACTACATTCGGTGCTCCCACCCCACCCCACTCAAGTGAAAAAGAAAGCACAGATCATGTAAATTAAACCCATTAGAAAAGTAAAACTCTTTGTGCCCAAACTTTATAAATAGGAAACATGCACACAAAAAACATGCAACACACTGGAAAAAAGACATTAAAATATAGCCTAACATAAAACTTAGATGTTTACTGGCCTAAACCAGAACATTCCTTAAACCAACATGGACGTAACACCGGAAATGACACACAGCGGACGACCACCAGAAAAGAAAACACCGGACAACATAAGTAAAAGAAACCCAAGAACCCCTGTTGTATAAAACTGATACGTGCTGTGATGTTATATGATTGATTTATCAACACTCATGCCAAGTGAGCTCGGTGTTCAGTCACTCGTGGCTCCACTACACAGGGCCACTCATGATAACACTAAGCTCACTTGCCACTCGTGCTGTTATATCAGCTATCATATAATGTCCCATCACTTATCCCCTTAATATATAATGCATATATAGAGAAATGGAGCGAGGTGGGGAGATATGAGTGTAGATTGATAAATAAAGTGTTTCAAATGGTTAGCGGTGAAAATAAAATTGCATGTAGGTCATTGAAATTTTAAGCAACATCAGAGGGTTTTCTGTAACTATAACCTTGTAGGCATTTCAGCATTTTCATCTGTGTTTTGACTTCAGGAAACTGAGCCAAGGAAATATATTAAATCATGCTAGGATGATTTTATCTGTAACAGCTTTGATCTTATCTGTGTAAATCTTCACCATTCATCACTACTGGGTACAGCGCCGGAGCTAGGACCCGGCGCAGTACCCAGTAGTGATGAATGGTGAAGATGCACAGAAAGATCATAATTACGCTAAGTATGTAATTTTCATTTCTAGGGGTAGGTGTTTGGTTCACTTACACTCTTGACAGTTCAGATGGAATGCTGTTATTGGCTGGAACGTCTTTAAACAAAGCCCTTTCCACCACCCAGGAAGTATGTTCCCCAACCCTACCCTGTGACATCACATCTTTCTCCACTGGAAGAACAGGTCACCTCCTTCACATTCCGCATAGGATTTTTTCCTGTGCCATTGGTGAACCTTTCCTTTTAACGATCTTCCCTGTGTTGGTCTCTTCACCATTCCTCACTGGTGGGTGGTTGGCCGGAGACCAGCACCCCACAGGTTTTTTTTTTTTTTGATTTTTGTGTAGGAGGGAGGAGTCTGCGCCGCCCACGAGGCCTATGCACTGGTTGGCCAGTAACGTCCGTTGGCTCCTCCTCCACCTCGGTTCTTCTTCTCCCGTCGTTGAGACAGCACCTTGCCAGGAGCTCTGAATTCTCTCTGCGACATAGCAGTCTAAGTCAGATGTCGAAGCCTTACTACCCGGAGCCGTTGTTCCTCGGGGCTGGATTGACGCCAGACTACTTGGACTCCATCACTGCAACTCAGACTGGTAAGGTCTTTTTAATTAAGCGGCGTAGAATCTTTTACTGTTTCTGTTTAGTTACCATCGCATTATGCCTGGTCCTGGGACAAGAAATGTTAGAAGAAAATTGGTCGGCCTCCTATGTGTCGGTGACCTTGTGGCAGACAGATCTCCATTACTGACTGGCATGATGTTTGCCTCACCTGCCTTGGACCCCAGCACGACATTTCAACTGTATTTGTATACTGGAAAGTATGTGAGCAAAAACGCCCGTTTTCACAAATGTCCAGTGTAGGAATACAGTAGATGAACAAATATATGGATAACTGCAACGCCTGCTTCTCTGTGGACCACTGCGTTCTGGAGCACAGTGTTAAGTCGGCAGGGCTCTGCCAACTTTCAGGGGCGACATTCTCGTAGGTCCAAGTGCAGAACTCTCTGCCTTTCCTCTGGGTCCCTTCCTGGGCCTGCATGCTCCGGTGAAGAGGTGGCCTCTTCTTGCCTTGCCATAGAGGAGGTTCCTACCACAGTGCCGGAGGACCGGCCTGGTTCCACTCAGGGCTGGGCCAGGAGCACCGCTCGGATAGTCACCTCTTCAGAGGTGCAGGCTCCTCCCTTGTCTGGGCCTATGGCTGCGGGGTCCCAGTGCAGGGCGTTCCTCAGCGCTGCCTTGGATCCCAAAGCTGTTCATAACTCCAGTGATTGGCTCAACGTTGCGAGGGGTATGAGGTCGGCTTGTGGCAGAGCCTCTTGGACCGCCGGTCCGGAGATCTTCTGGATCGTTTCCTCTTTGGAGCCAGATGATTCGGAGGCTGATCCGGACTGGCAGCCCGACTCCTCGGAGTCTGAGGGTTCTCCATGGCCTGGTACTCTTGCGCCTCCCCAGGTGCCCCCTCCTCTGCAGCTCTGGTGACTGCGGCCTGCGCTGACTCTCTGGCTAATGGCAGCTTGACTGGTCAGGTGCATACTGACGGTCCCACTGCTGTGGGGGCTGTTGTCTGGACTTAGATGGAGGGGGTGGCTGCTGGCCCCGGTGCCATCCCCTCTGTCACTGTCAAGACCAAACCTCCCTCCCCTGCGACTCTCCTTGTGAAGTTGCCGGAATTGGGGGGATCTTACCTTGAGAAACAGCTCTTGCAGTAGGTTACACCATTAGGACTGAAGACAGCGGGTACCAGGACCCCTCGGAAAATTCTAGCTAGCAGTATCCAGCGGGGGACCGCCCGTGACGTCAGGCATCGCATGAAAGGGGGCGGTCCCCCAGCATCCCCAGTTCTTTTCCCGATGTCTGCTCGCCAGAATCGGCCTCACGAACGCCTGCACTATCGATATGACGCATGAAATCTCTTTTATTCAAAAACGTCAATCTATGTCTGCTTCTCCTACCCTCTTCTCTCAAAGGACATCCCTCCAAGGTGCCTGTGGCAAACAGAGCCATTTCGCCAACCATCATTCGGCCTGTCAGGTGCCTGGGCCTAAAGCACGATACCAAGGCCTGCTCCATTTGCCAGCAGTTTAGTAGCAGGACCCAGATCTGCCGCCAAAGGCCCCTGCAGGGATTCCTCCTCAAGGAGAAATTGAAAAAGATGGAGAAACTACCTTCCTCCAAAGGGGAATCTTCCCATAAGTCAGGGAAACACCGGGACAAGCATCGGTACTCAGCAGGGCTTCCAAGTCCAGGGCCCCAGGTTACCCTCGAGTCAGGGCCCAAAGCAGCCCAGCCCACGGGGTCCAGCATCACCACAGCATGACTCCTTCCCGGCCCTGCCCCTCCTCTGGATCAAAGGGCCGAGATGGTCTGGGGTGGCATCTCATCAGCTTTCGGGATGGCAGAGGGTAACCTCCGACCGGTCGGTGTTGCAGTTGGTAGAACAAGGTCACTCTGTAGAGTTCCTCAATCACCTACCATCCAGACTTCCCCTGCTGTCCCACTACTCTGGTCAGCATGCCCTGCTTATTCGGCAGGAGATCTTGGAGAGTACGTTCCACTGAACCAGAGAGGAAAAGGCTATTATTCTTACTTCTTCCTGGTCCCAAAGAAAACGGGGAACTTGTGCCCAATCTTGGATCTCAGCAACCTCAACACATTCGTGTTGTACAAGCGTTTCCGCATGGTGACCCTGCCAGGCCTTATTCCCATGCTGAAAGAGGGCGCTTGGCTGGCGTCACTGGACATGCAGGATGCCTACCTACATCTCCCGATCGCTCAGGTACACTGGAAATTTCTGCGCTTCGAATTTCTGGGATGCCACTACCAGTCCCGAGCTTTCCCTTTCGGGCTGTCTTCAGCACCTCGAGTGTTCACAAAGTGCATGGCAGTCGTAGCAGCGGCTCTCGGGAGAAGAGGCCACTGTGTTTCCGTATCTAGATGACTGGCTCCTCATTGCACCCTCACGGGAGGCCCTGATGTCCGCAATACAAGATACTGCTTCTCTCTTTTTATCGCTGGGCATCACTGTCAACCAGGAGAAGTCGCACCTTGTCCCGTCCCAGAACTTTGCAGTTCATGGGAGCAGTTCTGAACACCACTCGGGTAAGGGCTTTCCTTCCTCAGGACAAGGTGGAACACATCAGATCCCTCATAGGAGATATAAAGGAAAAGAAGATTGTACCAGCCTGGTCCGTCCTTTGCCAGCTTGGACACATGGCAGCTGCCATTGCAACGGTTCCCCTAGCTCGACTCCACATGCAGGTCACCCAATGGATGTTGAGGGCACAATGGGACCAGAAGCAGGATCATCTGCAGCATCCAGTCCGGATCACGGATGCTGTCACCCGAGCCTGGAATTGGTGGCTTGTCCCAGACCACCTCTCGACGGGAGTCCCCTTCATTGCGCCGCCTCCTTCAGCAACTCTCTCCACGGATGCCTCTGAGTCCGGATGAGGAGCTCACCTGGATGGGGTCAGGACTCGAGGCTCCTGGTCGTCTCTGGAGTCCCAGCTTCACATAAATATTAGAGATGAGAGCTGTCCTTTACGTCCTACAGGCATTTCAGACTGAGATTCCACCGGGTACTCTTCTGGTGCAAACAGACAATACCGCGATGATGTCCTATTTCAACAGACAAGGAAACGCTCATTCCTATCCCCTTTGCATGGAGGCTCAAAGAGTTTGGGAGTGGGTACTGCAACACGGCGCACACATCGCAGTTCATGTTCCCGGAGTGGACAACACTATCGCGGACAGTCTGAGCTGATCACAGTCCATGAATGGGAATTGCTTCAGGAAGTGGCAGAGGACCTGTTCTGCAGCTGGGGGACACCAGAATTAGATCTGTGTCCCCATACAATGCAGAACTGCCCGATTTCTGCTTGCTAGATCCAGGGCCTGGTGTTTTCTGGCGAGACGCGTTGTCCCTGTCTTGGACGGGCAGGTTCCTCTACGCTTTCCCACTCTTCCCTTTGATCCAGAGGGTTCTATTGAAGCTCCAACAAGAGCAGGCGTGCCTTATTCTAGTAGCACCCTTTTGGCCTAGGCAGATTTGGTTCCCTCTTATATCAGCTGGCCCAGGAATCTCTGGTGCCTCTGCCATTCAGCTCTTATCTTCTGTCCCAGGAGGCAGGCTCCTTGGTCCATCCGGATCTTCGGTCTCTGAACCTACATGCCTGGCTCTTAAGGACATGGCAATCCTGAGATACGGGGTCTCTCAGGAAGTTGTGGATGTTTTGGTAGCAGCCAGAAAACCCTCCACCCACGCCACTTATGCCATGAAGTGGCGCAGATTCTGTATTTGGGCACAAACTCGTGGACTGACCCCATTAGATTGTTCCGAGAGGTCTGTTTTGGACTACCTCCTATCCCTCTACGAGGCAGGTCTTGCCTACTCCTCCATTCAGGTGCACCTATGCGCCATTTTGGCGTACCATTCTCCAATAGATCACTGGTCTCTAGCTCAGCTAGAGGCTTCTCACACCTTTTTGCGTGGCATCCTGCACTTGAGACCTCCCGTCAAAGACCCGGTTCCACCTTGGGATCTTCCTTTCATTCTAGAGCAGCTTACGCTGCCACCTTTTGAACCAGCCGCGGACTGTGGGCTGCATCTCCTTGCTTGGAAGACGCTTCTTTTAGTTGCCGTTACTTCTGCCAAAAGAATTTCTGAGCTTCATGTACTTGTGTGCAAGGATCCTTATTTAGTTTTTCACAAGGACAGGGTGTCCTTAAGAACGAATCCTAAGTTCCTTCCCAAGGTGGTCTCGGCCGTCACTCTCAACCAGGATATAGACCTGCTGGTGTACTATCCAAATCACTGTAACGGGGGAGGCCCTGTTACACCTGTGGATGTGCATAGGTGTCTTAGATATTGCCTGACCAGAACCAAGGAGCATCATAAGTCGGACCAGCTTTTTGTTTCCTACGCACAAAGGATGCCTGGTGCTCCTGTTTCCAAACAGTCACTCTCTCGATGGCTGGTATAGAGCATTATATTCTGTTACCAGAAGTGCAACAAGATTTTACCGGGACCGGTAAAAGGTAATTTTACGAGGGGGGTGGCTGACTCCTTCACTGCGCTTAAAAATGTCTCCACTTCAGCCATCTGTGCAGCAAAAACCTGAAGTACTGTACACACCTTTATCAGGCACTACAGTTTGGATATTGCCTCTAGACGCAGAGCTGGTTTCGGCTTGGCGGCCCTTCAGGGAATTTTGTCCTGAACTCTGAGACATCTCTCCTGTCCTCCTCCCGATAAGTATTTGTTCCCTTACTGCTTGGGAATCGGTCCTAATAGTGTAACCTGCTACAAGAGCTGTTTCTCGAAGTAAAATAGTACAGTCACGTAAGAACTTACCGTAACAGTAGATCTTTGAGGACAGCTCTTGCAGCAGGTAGTTTCCTTCCCACCTTCCCCTCTGGAGGTTGTCTTCTGAACTAGTTTCTAGGCTACTGTGTCTTCTGATGCCTATTACAAACCTTCCTTTGGAAGCGGATCCTCTGTCTCCCCTACAGATGTCACCTTTGGGCCGGCAGTCTCCGGCGGGAGAACTGGGGATGCTGGGGGACTGCCCCCTTTTATGTGATGCCTGACGGTATGGGGCAGACGTCGGGGGCGGTCCTCCGCTGGATACTGCTAGCTAGAATTTTTCCATGGGGTCCTGGCGCCTGCCGGCTTCAGTCCTAATGGTGTAACCTGCTGCAAGAGCTGTTCTTGAAGATGTACTGTTACGGTAAGTTCTTACGTAACTGTACTTTCCTAGGTACAGGGTGTGAGGAAGAGGACTTCCTCTGAGTCAGTGGGGTTGAGGGGATGGGGTGAGGGATGTCTGCACCCCTCCAGTTCCCTTCAGGGTCTGGGGGGAGCCATAGTGCTGAACCCAGGTTCTTTCCTTCGTCCCCTTTGAGGGAGTCCTTATTGGGTGGGGACGGGGACCGCCCTTCTGGATCCATGCGCCCCCAGTCCATTCATAGGGAAGCTTCCCTTACAGGGCTCAGTCCCGACCACTTTACTTTTCTTAACAGATTGGTGAGTTTGCAGACCTACAGATTCCCTTTTATGCCAGGATCGCCTGTAGAGTATCTGTATCAGGGTCTAAGATTATATAGCCACATTAGCACTTATTAACAAAAACAGAATGCTTGTCTGGCTCATAATTTCCTGAATTTTGTATTGGAACTGTCTTGTACCCAATAGCCTTCCTTTGTATTGTTACAAGCAAGCTTTCTGTTAGTCCTCCCTGTTTCACTTGTTGAGTAGCTTTCCTCCCATGTAATGACGTGGAACCTCTGTACATGAGTCTCTGACTCAAAGGTACTTCCAAGATGAACAAACAAAAAATAAATGTCTTCCAACCCTGGCAGAGGCATGTCACGTACAGTCACAGGTTCGCCCGTGCCTTTGTGTCCATCTCCCCCTCTCCCAGGCCATGTTGGCCCTTCAGGGCCTTTGACCTGGGAACAGTTCAGATCCTGGGCTGCGGATTTTCCCCAGTACGGTAGGACTGTGGATGAACAGGTTTTTCGACCAGTTCCCCCTCTGCAGCCGAAGTCCGACTCTGCCTCGCTCCTCTGCCTCCTCATCTTCGTCCATGGAGGAAGAGGAGCCCTCCATCCATGTATCCTCGGACACTTTATTAAACCCAATATCAGTGCTTCCTAGCAAGGCTGGTCAGGGACTTTCACATTATCTACTTTGCCCGTCACAATACCAAGCATTCACAAAGTTCAGGGCACACCATTTGGTGGTCCCCTCCTGGCAGCTTCTATATACCACAGTTCCAGCCTCCATAGACTGCCGGAGCCGGTATTGTGCACTCCAGGGGTCACCAGGCTCTGTGCCTCATCCCACTTTGTAACTGATGTGTCTTGATGCCCCTTCCAGATTGACCCCGGATCCTGCCTCTGCAGAGTTCGATCATCTGGGGCGGTTTTTTTTTTTTTTTTTGTCCCCTGCACGGGTGATACTAGCCATTGCTTTGCATCAGGTGTGCCACGCTACCTATAACAGGCATCTGTGGGTGATGGGCTTGGTGCTAGCATCGCTGCCAGAGTTTGGAGGTTACCCGGCAATCCATAGCCCCCTCTGCTATAGGTCTGGAGCTGGCAAGACACCAGTCAAGGGCATTGTATGACACCAGTGATGCTGCTTCATGACTTGCAGGGATAGTGATCTGCATTAGGCGGATGCTGTGGCTTCGCCTTTCAAGGTTGTCACCTTTGGCCTGGCATAGGTTAGTGGCCTCCTCTATCCGGGGGACCTATGTATCTTCCCACAGGGTGAGACTGGAGTTGGGGTGCCTTCCTTCCCCAGGGGATGGTGGAGTCTGCCTCACCCTGACCAGTCCTAGGGGCAGGGCAGCCCGTACAAGGCCCTGTTCTCTCTCTCCCCACTTTTTCCCCACGGAGGGTGCTGAGGATATTATTCTCTCAAGGATTTCCTTGGCCCCCTTTGGGGAGGGGGGTGGTACTCGCCCACCAGTGATGAATGGTGAAGTCATACGGGGAAGATATGAAAATGACATACCTACTGTAATTCTTGATCTTCACTGTTCTTCAATGAATCCCACCCACCTTCCTCTCTCAAGCCCTCAGTCCCTCCTCCTGAGGACTCTGCTGGGGTTTCCCCCCACCTTCTAGGACACCTCTGTGGGGTCTTGGAGGAAGAGGATGAGTAGGGCCTCTGTCCAGGCCAACGTAGGGACCCTCCCCATGTCCTGGGCCTGATCTCTGGGGTCTGCTACTCCTCTTGGGTACGCTGACCTTTGGGTCCCCTGGGATGGGTGGGGGGGACTGACTGAAACTCCCTCTGCCCCTTGTTCTACTCTCTTGCTCTCTCCTTCCACTTGGACAGGGACACTTTAATAATGGGACTCCCTCCCCCCTTCAGAACCCTGTGGGTTCTCCTGACAAACGATAAAAAGGGGGGGGGGCGCTTTATCCATTTTAGCAGGATTCTTCCAAGTTCCCTCAAAATCTTCCCTGTTAAATTCTCACCGCCTGGAAGACCTGCCCTTGCCAGCTCTTATATTGGTTGGGGGGGGCAGGGGCCCCCTTCCTAGCTTCTTAATTCTCTTTTCTCCCTTCCTGTCCATATGGCTGTACAGGGACTGGGGCCTTTCAGTCCATAATCTCCTAAGTCCACCTTTGGTCGGCCTAGTTCTTTTTCAGTTTACATCCTTTCCTTTTAGTGTCTCTTAGGCTCTCTTGCCCTGCCCTTATTTTTCTCTGTCACCTGTTTACTTCCGTCCCTTGGGCGTGCAGAACTGAGGTGGAGGAGGAGCCAACGGCCATGCTGGCCAACCCAGCGAAGCTTCACTCATATGTCTGCCTCAATGCGCCGCCAGCCCTTCCTCCTACAAAAGAGTCCTCAAGGTGCTTGTCTGCGCCAACCACCCACCAGTAATGAAAGGTGAAGATGCACTGGAAGATCAAGAATTACGGTAGGTACATAATTTTCATACTTTGAAAGTATTTGATTGCAGTTTGGAACAGTTTTTGACTCCATCTTTGGAGTAACGATGGAACACAAGAAACTGGGATTCAGGTTCTGTTTGGTGCTTCCAGAAGATGTCTGTCACAGACCTGTACAATGACATGTGCATGTACTACACGAAAGGGGTCTGCCCAGGTGCCGCTATGCTTATCTGTACTTCCTGAGTCCTTCGGGCAGGAAGCTCCAGTACTCACTGGGTCAGCCATCGGAACATAATCCTAAGGATTGCCCTATGGCCACAAAAAGACCTCTGATGTAGCTGGGTCTGCTGCACAGCTTGCAGCCCTTGAGGCCGAAATGACGGCTGCTGCAGCAGACACCTCCTTGTTCCCTGTGCCAGCATCAGAGTGACTTTAATGGACCAGTTCCATGACATGTGCCGGCCCTTCCAGATCTTGGGGGAGAGCCCTACTCTCCATGGTTCCATATATGAAACCTGATGTAAACACTGCCGTTGCCAGTTGTGGGACAGGGAGATATCATAGTCCGCCCAGTCCCTCGACTTACCCAACCTCTGAGTGTCTGTCAAGCTCCCCTTGGCTGAGGAAGTAGTTGAGCAGATCTTAGGATCTTCAGCTCCGCCATCGATCCAGTCGACCTCTGCTTTGGCCAACCAGGCCGTCAAGATATTTCTTGACCCAGTCAACCGGTTGTTGGACCACAGTGTTCCCGGTCTTCATGCAGGAGGACATGGACCGATCAGTGACCCTGGATAATCTTTCCAGGGACCAGCCTCCAGCCAGTCAGGTCTTCGCCCTTCTTGCTAAATGCTGGTTGGTTCGTAATCTGTTGCCAAGTACAAGAAGGACCCCTCCCACCATCGACCAGGCGGTCGACGGTCGCAGTTGATAACACTCGACCTGCAGGTGCAGCAGTCGACGTTTCAGTTCCTCCTCATCCTCTGGTGAGGAGACACCGCCGAAAGATGTACTAGTCCTTCATTCACTAAAAATACCACCAACAGCTTAATCTGGTTCAAGGTCAGTTGGCATTCATCTGTATCCCTCTCCCCCGGGTCGTGCCTGAAAATAGGCAGGATTTGTCTAGTGCACTTACCCGGTCAACAAACTAAATATATTTCTTCTCCCAGTAGGCCCAGTGGTGCCGCTTCGCTAACCACACCCAACTTTTGAGCTAGCTAGCTTGCACTTACCCCTATCTCATTATATACCACAACCCAATACCTTAGCAAGATTTTCTCATTGTAACTGTTACTCGCGACTATTAGGGTATATGTATTAATCCACATTAACCTATTCCTGTCAAACATATGCAGTTGTATTATCTAATTATAAGTTTTCAAGGTATAAAGCACGACTTCCCCATATAATTGTTACTGTACTAAGTCAGGGTAAATTGTCATCTACACCCAACTATTTCTGTCAGATGTTTTCAAGTGTATTCTAATTGTATATATGACAGGACCTGGACTACCTTTGTCCTCTTCCCCACTGTACCCTTCCCCCCAGGTTGCCCGGGAGACTAGCAGTTCTTGCTCAGTGTACTTTTCCTGGTGAAACAATTTCAATAAATGATTCTGGTATCTCCAGGCTGGCCGCGCCAGTTCTGGTATCTAAATCTCCGCTGCAGGCCCCCGGAGCGGCTTCCAGCACGCCTGGACCTGATATCAATCAGTGGAAGGTATTCCATCCAAACCTTCAATCACTGCACCTCATATCCTGGTACCTGAGCAGCTAGAGTTCCAGGCTTTGGGTCTTTCCAAAGATGCCTACACCATGGTGAAGGCTTCCAGAAAGGAATCGACCAGAAAATATTATGCCTTAAAATGGAAAAGGTTTTCCATTTGGTGATAGGGCAAGGGCCTGGACCCCTGGACCCTTTATCCTGTCCGGTGGCTAACATTTTCTACTACTTTTGGTCTCTCTCCAGAGGGGGTCTATGGTCATCGATCCTTGGGGTGCACCTAACAGCCATTTCTGCTTACCGCGCATGGGCTGGTCAGCCAACTTGGCACAGGAGACAGTGGTAGGGTGCTTTTCCAAAGGCCTGGATCACATATCCCCTCTGGTGCGTGAACCTCCACCTCTGGGATCTTCTGCTGGTACTGGCAAAGCTTGTGGGCAAGCCATTCGAACCCATGCACAAGTGAGTTGTCACACTTGTTGTGGAAGACAGTCTTCCTGGTAGCTATCGCATCTGCCAGAAGGACAAGGGTGCTCCAGGCGCTTTCAGTGGACTCCCTTTATCTGGTCTTCCACAGGGACAAGGTTGTCCTACGCCCAACCCGAAATTCCTTCCAAAGGTGGTGTCAGTTTCACCTTAACCAGGTGATAACCCTGCCGGTATACTACCCTAATTATACCTCGGAGGCAGAGTACAGGCTCCTTACTTTGGACCTGAGACGAGCTCTTTCCTATTATAAGGAGAAGACGTCGGAAATTAGAGGAGAGGTTCGCCAGCTGTTTGTCACCTACGCTGAAGCCGCTTCTGGTAGACCTGCAGCAAAACTAACTATTGCAAAGTGGATCACATCGTGCATAGGTCTGTACTACGAGTTGGCGGGCAAGGAGCCTCCCAGAGGGATAAGAGCTCATTCTACCCACCATACTGCTGCATCGGTGGCTGCTTCCAGGGACATCCCAATCCAGGAAATCTGTCGGGCTGCTACTTGGAAGTCAGCAAACACCTTCACCCACTACCACATTGACCTTGAGTCACGCCGGTATGCTGGTTTTGGGGCCTGAGTTCTCCAGTCTGTTCCCTAAGTAGGGGGTGTGCGCCTTACCTCCTTCCTCCCGGTCTGCCAGAGAGTGTGGATGAACAACATATCCACGCTCCTAGAAATACCGGTTCTAGGATCGTGGATATGTTCATCCACACTTATTGGCATGTCCCTTTCCCCTTTGAGAATCGCTGGACGTCTTCAAGCTGGCTCCTCCCACCCACCATAGAAACATAGAATTTGACAGCAGATAAGGACCGCTTGGCCCACCCAGTCTGCCCATTTCCCTACCTGATGGATAAGCTGCAGGTCCTAGTTAACCAGCAGCCTACTTCTTCCTACCCCAACCCCCTAGAATTGCCTTATGACTGTCCCATGCATGCTTGAATTCCACCACTGTTTTTGACTCCACAACCTCCTTTGGAAGGCCTGTTCCATACATCCACAACCCTCTCTGTGAAAAAATACTTCCTTAAATTACCTCTGAGCCGCCCCCCTTCTATCTTCAAATTGTGCCCCCTTGTTCTTGCACACCTTTTTTTGAAAGATGCTACCCTCTTGGACTTTGTTGATTCCCTTGAGGTACTTGAAAGTTTCTATCATGTCTCCCCTCTTCCTCCTTTCCTTGAGGCTATACATATTAAGCTTCTTAAGTCTCTCTTCATGTCTTCCGGTGCAGACCCTGCACCATTTTAGTTGCCCTCCTCTGGACAGCTTCCATCCTGTCTGTCTTTGCGGAGATTGGGTCTCCAGAACTGCACGCAGTACTCCAGATGGGGTCTCACTAGCTGTCTGTACAGAGGGATCATAACTTCCTGTTTTCTACTGGTGATGCCTCTTCCTATGCATCCCAGTATCCCCCCAGCCCTCCTTGCTGCCCTCTCACATTGCTTGCCCACCTTTAGGTCATCTGATATGACTACCCCCAGGTCCCTTTCCATTTTTGTTGTTGTTAGTATCTCACCCCCCATTGTGTACTCTTCCCCTGGGTTTTTGTTTCCCAGGTGCATTACCTTGCACTTCTTAGCATTGAATCTAAGCTGCCATACATTTGACCGTCCCTTCTCATCCTTTCCACTCCACCATGTGCATCAACTCTGTTGCAGATCTTTGTGTCATCTGCAAAGAGACATACTTTTCCTTCCAGTCCCTCTGCAATGTCGCTTATAAAGACATTGAAGAGGACCGGTCCTAATACTGAACCCTGCGGTACCCCACTACTAACCCCCTTTTTTTCAGAGTGGACCCATTTACTATTACTCTGTGTCCTATTCTCCAGCCAATTCTTTTACCCAGGCTGTCATCTTGGGACCCACTCCCAGGCTGGCTAACTTGTATATTAATCTTTTGTGTGGGACTGTGTCAAATGCCTTGCAAAGTCTAGGTAGGCCATGTCCACAGCCCCTCCCTGATCAACTACTTTGGTCACCCAGTCAAAGAAATCTTATCATATTTGTCTGGCATGACCTTCCCGCTGTGAATCCATGCTGCCTTGGGTCCTGTGCCCCTCTGGCCTCTAGATACTCAACAATTCTTTCCTTCAGAAGTGATTCCATCATTTTCCCTACCACTGAGGTTAAACTAACAGGTCTGTAGTTTCCTGCTTCTGCCTTGCTCCCACTTTTGTGAAGGGGAATCACATCTGCCCTCCTCCAGTCCTCGGGTACCACCCCATCCTCCCATGATTTGTTAGAGGGTAGTCAGTGGTGTCACTAGTTCTACCCTTAGTTCTTTTAGAATTCTGGGATGAATCCTCAGGCCCCATTGCTTTGTCCACCTTCAGTTTTAAGAGTTCTTACAGAACCCTTTCTTCTGTAAATGGGCTGGTATCAACTTCTGTATCCAGAGTGTTTCTGCTGTTTGTTTTAGGTACCTTCCCTCTTCCTTTGTAAATACTGAGCAAAATATTTGTTTAGTATCTCTGCCTTTCACAGTCACCCTCTGCCCACCCTCCCTCCCTTTATTAAGCCTCACTATCCTCCCTTGGTCTTACTTCGCTCCCTGATGTACCTATAAAAGGTTTTATCCCCCTTCTTAACTGAGTTGGCTATCTTTTCCTCGGTTTGGGCCTTTGCTGTTCTGACTGCCTTCCCAGCTTCCTTTGCTTTACCTGATACAGTTCTCTGTCCTGTTCCTTCTGTGATTCCTTGTACTTCCTGAATGCTTTTTTTTCTCTTGAACCTTCAGTGCCACTTCCTTTGAGAACCATAGTGGTTTCTTACCTCGTTTCGTTTTGTTTATTTGCTTTACACAAAGGCTTGTTACCTCTGTGATGGCAGTTTTCATTATTCCCCATTGTTCTTCCACCCCTCCTTCCTGCCCATTTGCTAGTGCATTCCTTAGGCACTCACCCATTTTGACAAAGTCAGCCCTCCTAAAATCCAGTACCTTTGTATGGCTTGACTCTATTGCTGTGTTTGTGAACCATACTGTTCGATAGTCGCTAGTTCCCAGATGGCTACCCACTTCTACATCTGTGATCCTCTCTTCATCTCCATTTGAGAGAACCAGGTGTAAGATTGTTCCCTCTCAAGTGGGCTCCAGTACTAGTTGTCTAAGGCATGCCCCCTGTAGGGTATCTAGAATAACCCCACTCTTAGAAGTGGCTGCTGCAACTGCACTCCAGTTAACATCTGGCATATTCAGATCACCCATCAGCAATATCTCCCCTTTTTCTGCCATACTTGGTATACTTTCTATCATTTCCTTGTCCATTTCCTCCCTGAGAGGTCTGTATACAACCCTGTCAGGAATTGTGATGCCATTGCGGTCTCCAAATTTACCCACAGTGCTTCTTCTCCTCCTGTTTACCCTTTTATTCTGTTGCTTTGATTCCTTCCCTTATGTAAAGAGCTACTCCTCCTCCTCTTTTCCCTCCTGTCCCTCCTGTAGATAGTGTATCCTGGTATGTTTACATCCCAGTCATGGTTTATGTGTACCATGTTTCTGTGACTGCCACGATATCCAGATGTTCCTCCTCCATCAAGGCCACTAATTCAGGAAGCTTGTTACTCAGACTACGGGCATTGGTACTCATTGCTCTCCATTTTTTGATGGCTTCACTTTCTGTTGCAGCATCCCCCACTGACCTTTCTACCTCAGTCTTTTTCCCATTTAGTACCCTGTTTTGTAGGGAGAGGCTGGGATTTTTCTGCTGCTTATCAGTGCCTCACCCCTTGACTAGTTTAAAAGCTTGCCAATGAAGCATTTAAACCGATTGCTCAAAAGACTTGTTCCCTTCCTGGACAGATGCAGACCATCCTGCTAGTATAGGCTGGTGTCCCTCCAGGTGGAACCCCAGTCCCCAATGAAGCCAAACCCCTGTGCTCCACACCATTTTTTCAACCACTCATTAAACTGCATGGTGCAAAGTACCCTTGCTTCACTCATGCCATTTACAGGCAGCACCTCTGAGAAGGATACTGTGTGCTACTTGTCTTAGGGTGGTATATACCTTGGCTCTGCCCTGTGACACCAGATCTTCCTTTCCGCTGTAAGATTCTGGTTGCCTCCCTAGTGCTCGCACATTTTGTAGGCCCTGGCTTTCAAAACTTCGGATTTACTGAAATTAAAATTTGTTCGAGTTAGCGATCGCACTTTTGCGTCTTTAATCATGGAAGAAAAATCTTCCCCCAGATTTCACCAGCGTCCTCACGGCCAGAAGATGTCGCGCACCGTTCCCCATCTCACATGCGTCTACTGCCTAGGTGTCGGCTATGACACCTCGTCCTGCATCTTTTGCTTGGCCTTCCATCACAGTGTTCTGGATGACCACCTGGCTCGCTTAGTTGGGGTGACTGGAGAAAAGGAATCCTCCGGTGAAGTCCAGGGAGGCTAGGTGGGCGGTTTCTGCAGCTGCGGGCTCCATCGAACAATTGTAACACATGATGGTGTTCAAGGAAGAAGCGACTCGTGCCGCCGACACTCAGGGCTTCTTCGTTCCTCTTGACCTAGGCTCTACTTTTTCGGGCTCCTTCTGGGAGTTGTGCCAGTCTCTTCCCACCCGGGGAGAGGAACCTGCAGCTCACTCTTCCCGATCCTGTAAGCAGGAGAAGGAACCTTGTAAACCTTTGTCTCGCCGAAGGCTCTTTTGGGACCAAGAGAGGTCCCAAGAGCATGCGGTCTCAACTTCAGTCGAGATCACTTCGGCTGCTGGCTTTTCTGACCTTCCGCCGGGCCAGACGACCTAAGATGCGGTCGACAAGTTTGAGATTGTCATCGACCCCTTTGACCCACTGTCGCCAGCTCTGGCTCACAACTCCTTGGAAAGGACTCCGGTCCTTGTCTTCCCCAATGAGGAGACGCAGGCCGCTGGTGTTCCCATCGAGGACCTGGTTCCGGACCCCTGGAAGTCGCCAGTGTCTCTGGAGCGATGGAGTCTACCGGCCCTATCTCTGTCGAGGTCTAGAACCTCCTCGACCGACTGGCTGAGGAAGAGCTATGAGCGCTCTGAGAGGCGACGCCATCGGGCGCCCTCGGGTGAGGAGAGGCTCCGGAAACTCTGGCGCTACGATGACCTTGTGGCAACAGCTGATCTTGTCCAGGTACAAGCTGACTCTGGCTCCTTCCCGGCCATTACTTGGCTTTCACCTTCTAGGCCGAAGCCGACCCCTCTGGAGCCAAATCTCCGGTTCCCCCGCCCACGGGGCTGGCAAATCCACCTCCTCGGTTTCTCCACCCATCGTGGTGGAACCGCCGCCTAAGCAGCCCGTGGGAGGGGCTCCTTGAAGAGGACAGACCAGATACCTGGCTCCCTCGGCGTTTATCGGTCACAGTCATCCCGACCACCCTCGGCGTGTCGAGGGTGATTTGGGCAACAGGCCACTGTATCCAGACTCCTTGGATTCGGATGTCACCGGGCTTCACTCTCATCCTGGGGATGAGTCGTCTGGCCTAAGGATGAAGGAAGGTCATTCCTCCTTCCAAGGGATCCTTCGCCTCATCTGAGTCCACAGGGATACCCCTAGAACCCATCCAGAAAAAGGTGGAGTACTCTCTTACGGACATCCTTAAAAGAGGGGATACCCCGACACAGGCCTTTCCTGTGGCCAAGGCCACTGTTGGTCCAGCACTCTTAACTCTGGCAGTGTCCTGTCTTATCCAGTACTGTCTGCCTGCAAGTACACGGTACCCATGGGTTCCCTTGCGGGTTTCACAGAGTACTCTTCGGCAGAGAGCCTGGTGACTACCTCTGTGTTCAGGCGTACTGGCAGATCTTACTTCGAGAGGGCTCTTGCAGTAGGCAATTACATATAGGACTGACGCCGGCTGGCGGCAGGACCCACGGCGCACTTCTAGCAGCAGTCCCTGACACCCGCTTCTTCCAGTTCTTTCCGCCTTAGCTCGCGGTAGTCAGCAGTAAAGTTCGTGCTTCATCAGCCCTACCTTTTCGCCAGTTTTACCGAAAATTAGTTATTTTTTCAATTATAACGCCAGGTCATCGCCTGTGTATGTCGTTCCCTACACTCTCCGAGCACAAAAACAAGCGCGACTCGTGCGGCGCCCAACTGCCACACAGGACGGCCATTCCCTGTGCCTTTTCTGCCTAGGCCCCGATTCAACGTGGCTACCCGTAAACGGCACCAACAGTCCCTGGAAGCCCATCTCCTCAAGAAAAAGATGTCTTCTATGGAAAAGGAGTTGAAAAAACTGAGGCAGGTGTCCACTTCCCCCGAAGGACATTGGAAAAAGGTCAAGGAGAGGCACCGGGAGAAGACCTCTCACTGCGCCTCCCACTGGAGACGAGGGACCAAGGTAACGCTTCTCTCCTCCCGAGGGACCGCTGATGGCCACCTACAAGGTTTCGGAGGCAGCATCGGCCCGTCCATCTGGCTCGGGCATTGTGGGTGCCTCCAGGCTAGTGGAGGCCTCTGCCCCCGGTTCAGCCGCAGGCTTGCAGCCTACTGGCATGGGCGACTCCTCTAAGTCTGGCGTCGGCTCCTCCGACGTCCGCATGGAGAGGGTCGATAAGACGCCCGACCTGCAGATCCACCGAAGGCCGTGGAGGAGGGGGGAAGTGTATGGATTATACCCGCAAGCCGAGTATCCAAAACCTGGCGCCGGGTACTGCGGCGTCGGAAAGACCAGCGTCGGGTACTGCGGCGCTGGATACTGTGGTCCCGGGTACGACACAGTCGGATAAGATGGCGGGTACCCAGAGGGCTGCCGGAGCAGATGGCCCGGTTGGCAGCCTCATGGGCGGGTCCACATTGGGGGGCCCGGAAGGCGGAGGGCCCGACGGAGGGGAACATCCGGAAGCGGGATGTCTCCTGGAGCCGGTAGAATCGGCGTCAGAGGTACTGGCGCCGGGTCCAGCGGCAGAGGTACCAGCGTCGGGGCCAACATTGGATCTGGTTCCAATGGAGGAGGAAGATCCCCTGCATCGTCCGGGGATGGAGGAGAGCACCGGGTCAGGCTGGTGTGACTCTGGCTCCCAGGCGGCAGCGAGGTGCGGAGTGCGATGAGCGTGGGAGGATCCGAGCGCGTCAGGAGGAGCCGGCGTGCGGTTCAGGGGCGGGACTCGGCGGGCGCCAGAGAGCCGGCGTCAGACTTACGGGAGCCATCACCGGAGGTGGGCCGAGGAGAAGGAAATGAGCTCCATGGAAAAAGAGTTGAAAAAACTCCAGCAGGTGTCCACGTCCCCTGAAGGCCATCGCAAGAAAAGATGGAGAAGCACCGGGACAAGGGCTCCTCATCCACCGCGTCTTCTTCGGGAGTCTCCGTGTTGCAGGTAACGTGTCCCTCACCGCTCCACGATGGCCAACTTAGAGGCTTCTAAGGCGGTGGCGGCCCGCCAGTCTGGCTCACGCCCTTCGGGCTTTTGGAGACATCTGCTCCCGGTAAAGCCATCCTGGTGCGGCCTACTGGCGTGAGCGGCTCCTATAAGCCGGATGTCTGCGACTCAGACGCCCACACGGAGAAGGTCGGTAGATCGCCCAGCCCTTGAGCAGCGCGACGCCTATCCTGCCTGACCAGACCGCCCCTCCATCGCGGCCTGCCTCAGGCGAAGGGTCCGTTAAGTTGGACGCCGGCTCCTCCGGTGCCTGCCCGGATCCTGCTGATAAGCTGGACGTCGGTTTGCCCAACATCTGCACAGCGGAAGAGCCGACGCTGGACCCTACCATGTCCATCGTCCCTGGCTCTCCGCAGCCTTCGCTGCCATCCGGGGACCCTGGGTCTCCTCAGCCTGACCCAGAGGATTTCTCTCCCCATCCCTGGGCGACGCTGAGGTTCCTGTTCCGCCTCGCCTGACCATCCACCTGCTGGTCCGATCAATGCGACGTCGGCTTTGATGCTGGTATTGCCGACTCGGGCGACATCCGCTTCGGATGCCGCCGCCGCGCCGAGCCCCTCGCCGCCGGCCTCAGCGGGCCGTCTGCTCTGGCAGCCCCGGTTCCTGGGCATCCGACCCGTCTTACCGGCGCCTCAATACCAGACTCCGGGCTTCCCGCCGTCTGGTTACGGATACGTGCCTTACGGGTATAGTCCATACCCGTATCCTCCTCCACCGCCCCCTCAGCCGCCGGTGGACTTGCAGGAGACTCTGGCCTCTTGGTGGGCTGAGGCCAAGGCTTAGCTCACCAAAGAGGTGGAGAGTAGTCTTCCGATGACGTGCCGGTTCCCGTACGTCCATGACGACAAACTCCATCCCCACCTCTGGACACCTGGGTCCAGAGAGGGTCAAGACATGCTTCCCCCGAGGGCTTCCCAAGGGGTCCATTCCTCCACCTTGCCAGGAGAGGGGGGGGAGTCTTCTTCGGACGCCTCTGACGGTTGTTCCGAGCAGGACCATGAGCCACGCTCTGTCTAAGCCCAGGCCAAGGACGTCTCCGACGGAGGATCCTTCCTTTACGGAGTTGCTACGTAAAATCCAGGGTCCATAAGTGACAATCCTTGAAGCCCGATCCCAAGCGTAAAAAACTCACTGAGCATCTGGATCTGCCCATGACTGCTCCCACCTTGGTGCTACCCTGGATTGAGCCTTATGCTGACCTTATTACCACCATTTGGAAACAGCCGTCAGCTTTAGCGCCACTTCCTTGGAAGTCGAACAGACTATATCAGGCTCCCGAGGGTGTTGACTATTTAGATTCTCACCCTCGAGCTTACTCGGTCGTGATTAACGCTGCTCATGGCTGGACAGCTAACCCGAAACATCTCCGCTTGTCTCCATCTGGTAAAGAATCCAGTCTTCTGGAGCAGTATGGCAAGAAGATTTTCGCTTCTTCCACTCTGGGTATTCGGTCCCTGAATTATGTTGGTCACATGGGGTATTACCAGAAGGCGACTCTTGGTGAGGTGGAATCCAAATTGGGCTCCCTTCCGGACTTTCAAGTCAAGCAGGAAGTGGCTGACCTCGTCCGCTCTGCACGTTCGGCCAGTCGGCACATGCTTCGTGCGACTTACGATGCAGTGGACACTGCTGGTAGGAGCTCAGCTTTCGCCGTAGGCTTACGACGACGTGCTTGGCTCCATGTGTCAGGGTTGGTCCCAGAAGTGCAGTCCGCTATTCAGGAAGCACCCTTCCGGGGTTCAGTGCTGTTCGGTGATGATGTCAAGGACATCATCACCAATCTGCAGAAGCGGTCGGAACTAAAGTCTGACTCTATGTATCATCCCCATCAAACGCAGTGTTCCTTTCGCAGATGCAATCGGCCTAAGGCAAAACCCCAGGGCGAGCGGGCCACTAAACCCCCGCCCAAAAAAGCAGCGGGTGCTTCAGCTGTGGTGCTACCCCACACCACCTGACTCCTTCCCTCTCCCACAGCCTCCAGGCTTCCCGGAGGAACCGGTAGGAGGGAGGTTTTCCCTCCACCTTCCAGGCTGGGAGAGGTTAACTTTAGATTCATGGGTGCTCCAGCTAATCGGAGAAGGACACTCAGTAGTTTCTACAGAAACCACCTCGTCACCCTCCCCCAAGGTCGTCATACTTCCGGTTACATCTTCTGGTCCAGGAAGAAATTTCAGCACTTTTGCTGAAAGAGGCGATAGAGCCCGTCCCCCTTCCTCTACAGGGAACGGGTTAGTATTCCCACTTCTTCCTGGTCCTGAAGAAAACGGGAGATATAAGGCCTATTCTAGATCTCAGTTCCCTGAACTTATTCGTGGAGTACAAGAGGTTCAGGATGCTCTCCCTGCAGAGCCTCCCGCTACTTCGGTTGGGACAGTGGCTGTGCACTTTGGATATTTATTTATTTATTTATTTTATTTATTTTGCTTTTGGTGACCGGGTAAGTGCACTAGGCAAACAATGCCTATTTTCAGGCACGACCCGGGAGAGAACGGTTTACAGACAAACAATAAACATGTGACGCAGCACATGACTGCAGTACAAATTCGCATGAAAACAGTGTGTAAGAAGTACAGTGACATAATAAAAACTGAAAGTTTAAGATACAGTAAATACAGGGGAAAAAAACATGATTGGTAGCAAAAAAAAAAAAAAATTCAACATGGGAGGATAATAAGCTTCAGGACAGTAAGTGCCATAAAAGTAGAGAGGGAGGAAAGAGATGAAGAAAGAGCCAGGCAGACAAGGTCTTAAGGGGAGGGAAGGTAGAGAAGGGTGGACAGGAAGGAGATGGGGAGAGGATAAGAATGAGTGAGGATTCAAGGTGGGTTAAAACAAGTGCAGGGATGTAAGTGTGAAGGTGTTCCCGATGTAGTTTCTAAAGACCGCATGGGTGTTTGTTTGACGGATAGAGAGGAATAGAGTTCCAGTATTTAGGAGCAGTATAGGCAAATGCACGAGTGCCCATATTAGTTCTACACCTTGGGACTCACAGAAGGGCTTTATCATTTGATCGTAATTCATGTGTAGAAGGTTGTAGTTCCAGTATGGAAGAAAGGGATACAGGGAGACCTGTTCTGGTGGTGGAGTCAATTAGTGATCCAAAGGTCTGAAGACGATATGCAGAGGGGCTAAGCCAATTAAGGTCCCTATAGAGGTGGCAGTGGTGCTTGAAACGTGGAGAGGCGGCGGCATAGCGACAGATGCTATTACAAGACAGGCACTTGTGCCTAGTGGGCCTTACCCGGTTACCAAAGACTAAAAAAAAAAAAGTGGTGTCCCATTTATGAAGTGAGGATATGGATGCAGATAGGAGGATTGACGAGCCATATGCTAGGGCTGGTAGCAGGAAACCTTGAGCCACGGCTAGTCTGGCTTGTGAAGTAAGGGCATAGCTGGTGCGATAGGCACTTCCCAGTTTAGCATTTACTGACTTACAGATAGTGGAGATATGAAGGTCAAGGTCAAGAGATTCATCCAAGGTAACACCAAAGTATTTGAAGGATTTGGTGGAGGGTAGAGGAGAGCTATCTGCACAGGAGATAAGTGGATTCAGATTTGCTTTCAGTCTGGACTGAGAGCCAAACAACATTGAGTAGGATTTGCTAGAGTTGAGGACTAGTTTATTAGCAGTGAGCCAAGTCTGGATACTCGCAAAATCCGAAGCAAGGGGATGGTGAAGGGAGGTTGAAGTTTTGCACTGTGGTAAATAACCAGATCATCCGCATAGAGCAGAGATGAGCAGTTCGGTGCAATTGAGGGGATGTCATCAATGAAGATTGTGAAAAGTAGAGGACCAAGAATAGACCCCTGGGGAACTCCCACGTGGATCGGTGCTGGATCCGAGGTTGCTGAGTTAAAGACCACAGCCTGTTGCCTGTCAGTCAGGTAGCTTTCAAACCAGGCTATGGTATCTGGGGAGAAACCAAAAGACTGAAGTTTTGAAAGAAGGTGTGAGTGGTTCACCAGATCAAAAGCCTTGGTTAGGTCGATAAAAATTGCTCCAGTCAGGAGGCCTAAGTCCATGGAAGAGTAGATGTCATTGGTCAGCTTTAGCAGGGCAGAGGTGGTACTGTGACCTTTACGGAAGCCATGTTGGGAGTGAGAAAGGAGGTTATATTTTTGGAGGTATTCAATCGTTTGCATAGCGACAAGTTTTTCTAGGATCTTGCATAAGACTGAGTATAGCGATGGGACGATAGTTATTGATCTCCTTTTGATCTCCTTTTTTTGGAATAGGAGTGATTTTAGCAGTCTTCCATATAGTTGGGACTATACTACGGCATAAGGACATATTAAAGATTTTAGTTAGTGGAGAGGCTATGAAGGGGGCCGCTGCTTTCAAGAGCCTAGGTTCAAGACCATCAGACCCAGTGCTAGTGTTTTCCTTGATGGAGAGAAGTAGTTTTCAACTTTTTTTCGAATGATCCGAACCTAAAGAGGGGTTCAGGGTGGTGGTTTGGTGTTGCAAGGGGTATAGTAGTGCTACCATTTTGGAAAGAGGACAGATAGCTTGATAAATCTGAGAAATGGTGATTGAAGGTATTGGCTATGGTTAATGGTTTGTTGCAATGTATACCGTTAAGTAACATTGTGTTTGTATGGGATTTTGATTAGAGCCTAGGAGAGTTTTAATGGTAGTCCAGAATTTCTTAGGGCACCAGAGGCGTTTATTAGTAGGTTCCTGCAGAAAGTACTTTTGAGAGACGGATTTTTCTTTTGCAGGCATTCCTTAGTAGTCGGTACTGACAGTAATCAGATTCCAACCTTGTAGATTTAAAAAGACTCCAGGCTTTGTCTCTGGCCCTAATCTGGGTTAGCAGATCTTTGTTAGCCACTTTATGAGTGCCTCGAAGCGCCTAGTGATCCATGGAGCATGGGCGTCTTGGAGCTGACTAAATTTTGTAAGGAAGCTATCAAGAGCGGACTGTACATCTGATGCTTTGTGAATGGGGGACCAGTCAATCATGGCGAGGTCATTGGTAAAGTGAGTAGGATTAAAATTGGCAAGGTTGCGAAACGTTACAAGCCTTGGGGGCGGAGATGGTTTTTTATTTGAGCTCCACGTACAGTATATCGGGGAGTGATCACTGATTACATCTGGTAAGGTACCTGCGCAGCTCATGCTATCAGGGCGGTTTGTAAGGATCCAATCAATAAGCGTGCTAGACTGAGAGGGAGCCCTGACCCTGGTAGGGTCAGAGATCAACTGATGAAAATTGTGGCCTTGCACTAAGGTATGAAGGGCTTGAGACGCTTTACTAGCCCAGTTTAGGTTAAGGTCACCCAATAGCAAGACTTCGTTATGACCAATGGTGCTGTCTGTTAACCAAAGAAGTTCTTCAAGGCCTTTTATCCCTCCAACAGGAGGGTTATAGGCACAGATTAGATGCAACTTTTTTGAGCCTAGTAGGAGTGTAGCATGAAGTGCTTCACACGGAGACGGGACAGGGAAAACATTTTGGGTTAGTAGCAGGTGTTTGAAATAGACAGCAACTCCACCCCCACGCTTGGAGGCAGCCCTATCTTGCCTAATAAGATTGTAATTGGGTAAAGCACACAGATGGTTGGCAATAGAAGGCTTTAACCAGGTTTCTGACAGGCATAGAATGTCAGGGAGGTTCTGTGCAACCCAAGCCTCAAGTTCAGATAGATTGCGAAGGAGACTCCTAATGTTCATGTGCACAATCCGTAGTCCCTTAGAGTCCAGCCAAATCGCATTACTTGGTGACTGGTTAGGTGCCAAAGGTCCAGGATTTTGCTCAATGTCCCCAGATAAAAGTAAAGCTAGGCAGAGGAAGTGCCACAGCTTACGATGGGTAGAAAGAGTTAGGAGAGGAATTTTGCGGACTGAGGGTATATAAAGAGAGTAGGCTAAGTGGTAGGTAAGTTTGTGGGGAATAATAAGAGAGAAGGTGTCAAAGGGGTTAAAAAATAACTTTCTAGACAGAGGGGGCCTAGGATTGATAGTTAGAGTCCAGCCCAGTGAAGTTTTTTAGGTCTGAAGGGGACTTGGACCAAAAAGGGGTTAGAAAGTATTGTAAGAAATGAGTTACAAACTCCTTAATAGCCATGTTAATTATATGATTTTAGGAAAGATTCGATTGTCAGAGAGAGAGCTAAGTCTAAGAAGAAAAGGTGTTAAAGAAGTCAGAAGCTTTATTTATTTGTTTAACTCAATTTAAATATGCTAACTTATTTTATTTATTTAAAGCAGTTTATGATGCTAACTATTTAATATGCCCTCTAGTTGTAGAGCAGTATAACCTGCTAATGGAGAAGTAAGGAGATAGTATTTTACAAGCAGGCGCCACAGGGCGTGTCGAAGGCGTGGCCTAGCCCTATAAAGCTAGAGCCGGACAAGGGTGGGTGGTGGGGGCGGGAGGGAGAAGTCGCAGAGCATCGCGGGAAGAGAGCAAGGAAATATAGATGTAAATGCCTCCCTAGTGTGAGCATTCGTCCTTCAGGTTTAAAATTGCAGTCTGCCTATCACAAATTTACAGCCTGACTAAAATAGCTGCAGCTAACTTAGATTGGGGCAACGCTCAAATATGTCCACGTAGCAGCCAAAAGCAAACTGCACTGTGTGATACAGTGCTTTGCTACGCTGCAACACCGCCTCCTATTCACAGTCAGAGTGGGGACGTAAATAATCAGATGGTGCCCGCTTCAAAGAATACCACATGAATGCGCTACCGCTGAGCCAATGCCGCTTGGAAAGAGGCGCCAAATTCAAACTGGAAACAAAGATGCAGGATCGAGATTGCGTTCCAGTGCACGTTACCTTCAGGCGGGGGGCGGTTGAGAAATCGTCGGCGGGGAGCTCCAGGGCAGGGGTGCGCCTTCCAGCAGCCACAGCTAAGGAGAAAGAGAGAGGGTAAGTGATTTCCTATATAGGGAGGTTACAGCCCAGAAAGTAAGAGGATTGGAGGAACTTGGAGAAAGGGACAAAGAGAAGTCATCGAGAAGGGAGGAAACAAAAGAAAGGAGGCGGGTAACTTTACACAACGGCAGTATCAGCTTTAGATTGATTAATTCTTGCAGAACAATTCTCTACAGTATGCAGCCAGGGCACTATAATACAGTACAATGCGGTTTAAAAATTGCAGTCTGCGTATCACACTAATACAGCCTGACTGAATAGCTGCAGCTAAGCTAACTTAGCTTAACGCTTTTGTAACAAGTTCAACCAGGTAGAGACCCACAAATATAGATGTAAATGCCCTCCCTAGTGTGAGCATTCGGTCCTTCAGGTTTAAAATTGCAGTCTGCCTATCACAAATTTACAGCCTGACTAAAATAGCTGCAGCTAACTTAGATTGGGGCAACGGCTCAAATATGTCCACGTAAGCAGCCAAAAAAGCAAACTGCACTGTGTGATACAAGTGCTTTGCTACGCTGCAACACCGCTCCTATTCACAGTCAGAGTGGGGACGAAATAATCAGATGGTGCCCGTTTCAAAGAATACCACATGAATGCGCTACCACTGAGCCAATGCCGCTTGGAAAGAGGCGCCAAATTCAAACTGGAAACAAAGATGCAGGATCGAGATTGCGTTCCAGTGCACGTTACCTTCAGGCAGGGGGCGGTTGAGAAATCGTCGGCGGGGAGCTCCAGGGCAGGGGTGTGCCTTCCAGCAGCCACAGCTAAGGATATGCAGGATGCTTACCTGCACATATCTATCCACCCTTCTCACCGCAAATATCTCCGTTTTGCGTTCCAGGGGGACCACTACCAATTCCAGGCACTCCCATTTGGTCTTTCCTTGGCTCCCCGAGTATTCACCAAATGCCTTGCGGTTGTAGCGGCCTACCTGCTTACCCGAGGGGTGCAGGTTTTCCCGTACCTAGATGATTGGCTCCTGGTGGCCTCGTTCAGGAAGGAACTCCTGCGCTTCCTCTCCCTTACCCAGCAGGTCTTTACCTGTCTGGGTATTGCCATCAACCATTGCACTTCACTTGATCCCATTCCAGAGGCTCCAGTTTATTGGAGCGACCTTGGGCAGGGCCTTCCTGCCACCGGACAGGGCGGCCACACTCCAGACTCTGGTAAGCCTGTTGTCCGGCTGCAGGAGGGTCAGTGGCAGGTCGGTGGTTCGCCTTCTCGGGCTTATGGCAGCTGCTATCCCAACAGTCCCTCGTGCTCTGCTCCACATGAGGGTCTCTCATGGGATCAGTTGGTGGACAACCTGGACCAGCTGGTCCTAGTCTCTTCCCGGATGGTTCAAGAGAACCTTCGGGGAGTTCCATTCTGCCCCCGGACTCTGACCACAGACACCTCAGGCGAATTGGGAGCCCATCTCAGACCTCACAGGACCCAGGGCTCTTGGTCCAAGCTCTCAAAAATGCTTCGTATCAATGTGCTCGAGCTTTGGGCAGTGCTGTATGCTCTCCTGGCTCTACATCTGCATCTTCTTCCCAGCCACTTAGCCATCCAGACAGACAATATGTGTGTGGTATGGTGCATGAACAAACAGGGAGGGACTCGTTCCTACCCTCTTTGCAGGGAAGCGATGAGAGTTTGGGATTGGGCAGCACAACACCGCCTTCACCTCACGGCAGTTCATGTCCCATGGGTCGAGAACACCTTAGTAGACAAACTAAGTCGCTCATCTGCTCAAGCTCACGAGTGGGAACTAGGTCAGGGGATCCTAGACGATATCTTCCTATGTTGGGGAACGCCACAGGTGGACCTGTTTGTTTCACCTCTAAATGCAAAGCTTCCCGACTTCTGCTTGCTCGTTCAAGAGCGAGGCATTTTGGAGAGACGCTCTGTCTCTAGATTGGAAGGACAGATTTGTCTGTGCTTTCCCCCTTATCCCGCAAGTCTTGCAGAAACTTTGTTCAGAACGAGCGTGAATGATTCTGATCGCTCCTTTCTGGCCCAGGCAAGTTTCGTTCTCTCTTCTGCAACAATACTCAGAGGAACTTCCTCTTCCGCGACTCTTACTGACCCAGGATCAGTGGACCGTGGTCCATCCTGGTCTCTGGTCCCTTCAACTGCATGCATGGCTCCTGCAGGCGTAGCAGAAGCCTGATTTGGAGTTTCACCTTGAGTGGCTGAGATTTTGGTGGAGGCTAGAAAACCCTCCACTAGGTCTACCTATGCCATGAAATGGAAACAGTTTACAATTTGGGCCACATCAAAAAATTTCGAGCCTTTCTCGTGCACTGGGCGGCTGCTGGAGTACCTGCGCCATCTCTGTAATCTGGGTCTTAGTCACTCGTCTCTGAAAGTACACATGGCTGCCATCTCTGCCTACCATGTCCCTTTCGCAGACAGGACGTTTGTTCAGCTGGAAGTCTCCAAGACTTTCCTCAGAGGGGTTCTTCACTTGAGACCCCCTATCTGAGTCCCTTCCCCTCCCTGGGATTTGAATTTCGTTCTTGAGAAGCTTACTGTGCCTCCTTTTGAACCGGCAGCCTCAGCAGACAAGAAGTTCCTTTCATGGAAGACGTTCTTCCTAGTGGCCATTACTTCTGCTTGGAGGATTTCCAAACTCCAGGCCCTGATGTGTAAAATCCCATACGATTTTTCACAAGGAACGTGTGGCTCTGCACACCAATCCTAAGTTTCTCCCCAGGGTGGTAGCGGAATCTACATTTAACCAGTCCATAGTTACCTGCTTTCTTTACGCAGTACTCCAGTCAAGGGGAATGTCTATTGCACACTATGGACGTTCACCGAATTCTGAGATACTACACTAACAGAACAAAAGATCTCAGAAAGACTGATCAACTGTTTGTCTCTTTTGCCCACAAAAGAGAAGGCAATGCTGTTTCTAAGCAATGCCTGTCCAAATGGTTAACTCGTTGCATCATCTTCTGTTATGACAAGTACAACAAGACCCTTCCGGGTCAGGTGAGAGGCCACTCCACCAGAGGAGTAGCGGCCTCTGCGGCTTGTTTCAAGAATGTCAGCGGCAGACATCTGTGCTGCCGCCACTTGGACTTCCGTCCATACCTTTACAAAACATTACAGTTTGAATATTGCCTCTCGCCGCAGAGCAGGCTTTGGGCTTGCTGTTCTGCAGGGCCTCCTTTCTTGAGGCCTTCACAGCTAGAGTATATACTTTGAGTAGCTTTCCTCCTCCCGTTTGCTTCTTGTTCCAGACTGCTCAGGACTCAGTCCTGTATGTAATTATCTACCGCAAGAGCTCTCTCGAAGTAAGATAGTAGTTACGTAAGAACTTTCCGTAACAGTAGATCTTACTTCGAGAGGGCTCTTGCAGTAGGTAATTACATATAGGACTGACGTCGACAGGTGGCAGGACCCCACGAAAAATTCTAGCTAGCAGTCCCTGGCGGGACCCCACGTTGTGGGTGACCGCCAGAAGACGCCGGTATAAAGGGGTTCCCGGACGCCCGCCTTCCAGATTCTTTCCTGCCGTCCAGCTCGTGCAGCTCCTCGCGGTGAAGTTCGTACTCAGCCCTGTTGCTTGATCGGTTTTACGAAAACATAGTATTTTGCAATTTATTCGTCATATGAGCGTCTGGTTATGTCGTCCCCTTCAAAAAATAATTGCGACTCGTGCGGCGCTCAACTGCCGCACAAGGACGGTCACTCCCTCTGCCTTCTTTAGGCTCCGACCATGCGGTCGACAAGTGCCCGCATTGCCTGCATTTCAACGTGGCCACCCGCAGATGCCAGCAGTCGTTGGAAGCCCATCTCCTTAAAAAGATGTCTGCAATGGAGGAGGAGTTGAAGAAGCTTAGGCAGGCATCGACCTCCCCAGAAAGACACAAGAAGCGGGACAAAGAAAGGCACCAGGAGAAGGCCTCCTGTTCCACAACACCGGCTGGAGTCTCGGCTAAGGTAACGTTCCCTCCGGGGGATCGCCCGACGGCAGCCTCCAAGGCTTTGGAGGAGGCGTCGGTCCGCCCGTCGGGTTCGCGTTCAAGCCCTTCGGGTGCCTCCGGCCAAAAGGAGGCTTCTGCCCTCAGTACTGCTGCAGGCTTGGGCCTACTGGCGCGGGTGTCTCCCTTAAGCCGGACTTCGGCTCCTCCGCCCGCCGGGAGAAGGCCGCTAAGACGCCCGACCCTTTGGGGTGGCGACAGCAGTGTCCCTCGACCGCCGCCTTCCCGCCTCGCCCGCCTCCGATGAGATACCCCTAAGTCGGAGGCCGGCTCCTCTGGCGTCCGCCGGATCCGCCCTTGTCGCACGTCGGCTCCTCCGACGAAGGCCATATCGGAGCCTACGACAGACCCTCCGCCTGTCCTAGGTTCCCGCAGCTCGCTGTCGCCCAGGAGCCCGAGACCCCTACCTGACCCGGGGACTTCTCTCCCCGTCCCCCAGGCGATGCTCGGATGCTTTTCGCTGACAGTCAGACCCGACTGCCTCAGATCACCGGGCGGGGATATTCCTCTCCCATTGGGTCCTCCACCCCATGGGCCTATCCGGTACCTGGGTATCCGCCGTCCTATTCAACGCTGTTTACTTGGGTCTGGCAGGTAGCTCACCATCGACGCCGCATTACCCAACTCCGTATTCCCACAGCCGGGTTACGGATACTCACCTTACGGATATAATCCGTACAGCTCTCCCCCTCCTCCTCCTCCACCACCCCTAGGTCGCTGGTGGATCTTCAGGAGACTCTGGTCTCCTGGTGGGCTGAGGCCAAGGCTCAGCTCACCAGGGAAGTAGAGAGCCGCCTCACGGTGACGGTGCCACCTCAGGCTCCCATCGCCCCAGGCGGCACATCCCTCTCCGCCTCCGGATTCCGAGCTCTCCCCTCGATCCAGGAGGGCAGGACACGTCGGGGATCCCCTGGCAGCGTCTCCTCCCTCGACGAGTCAGGAGTCTCAATCTGCTTCAAATTCTCCTCCTCCGCCTCCCTCCTCCCCCGACTCCTCCAGATGCTCTGAGAAAGACGACGAGCCTCGCCTCCATCCAAGCCCCGCCGAGGACTCCTCCGAGGATCCTTCCTTCACGGAGTTGCTCAGGAAGATCCAGGAAGTACATCAGTGGCGTTCCTTAGAGCCAGATCCTCAGCGGGTTAAACTCGCTGAACATCTGGACCTGCCCCTTACGGCCCCTACTCTAGTGCCACCCTGGATCGAGCCTCATGCCCACCTTGTTTCCACTATTTGGAAACAACCGTCGGCTTTAGCCCCACTTCCTCAGAAGTCCAACAGGCTATACCAGGTTCCGGAGGGTGTAGACTTTCTAGATTGTCACCCCTGTGCAGACTCGGTTGTGATTAGCGCCACTCACGGCCGGTCAGCACACCCGAAACATTTGAGCTCGTCTCCTCCGGATAAGGAATATCGACTTCTGGATCGGTATGGAAGGAAGATCCATGCTTCTTCCACACTGGGGATCAGGGCCCTAAACTATGTAGTACATATGGGGGATTACCAGAAGGCTGTTCTTACCCAGGCGGAATCTAAGATTGACTCCTTGCCTGACTCCCAAGTCAAGCAGGAGTTAGCTGACCTTGTCCGTTCTGCTCGTTTGGCCAGTCGTCACATTCTGAGGACAACCTACGATACAGTGGACACCGCAGGGCGGAGCTCCGCGTTCGCCATAAGTCTTCGGCGTCACGTCTGGATCAGAGTGTTAGGTTTGGTCCCGGAGGTGCAGTCAGCAGTTCAAGAAGCACCTTTCAGGGGTTTGGTGCTTTTCGGTGGTGATGTCAAGGACATCATCACTGACTTGCAGGAGAAGGGGACGGCCCTGAAATCCGTGGATTCCATGTACCGTCCCCATCCCCCGCAGCGCCGTCCTTTTCGCAGACGCAGCCGGCCTCATGCAAAACCCCAAGGAAGGCGGGCCACTAAACGCCGGGCCCCCACAGCTGCCAGGCCCCCGCCGCCCAAAAAAGCAGCGGGTGCCCCAGCTGCGGCGCTGCCCCACACCACCTGACTCCTTCCCTCTCCCACCACCTCCGGACTCCCCGGAGGAACCGGTAGGAGGGAGGTTCTCCCTCCACCTTCCGGGTTGGGAGAGGATAACATCGGATTCATGGGTGCTTTAGATCATTGCAGAGGGGCAGTCTATAGAGTTTCTGCAGAAACCTCCACGCCACCCCCCTCTGAACTACTCTTACTCAAGGGACCATCTTCCTCTGGTCAGGGAAGAAATATCTGCTCTCCTTGGGAAGCAGGCCATAGAACCCGTCCCCCCTCACCTTCACGGGACAGGTTACTATTCCCATTTCTTCCTTGTACCAAAGAAGATGGGAGATCTCAGACCCATTCTCGATCTCAGCTCCCTGAACTTCTGTGTAGAATACAAGAAGTTCAGGATGCTCTCCCTTCAATCTCTCTTGCCCCTTCTCCGGCCGGGCCAATGGCTTTGTGCACTGGATATGCAGGATGCATACCTGCACATCCCCATTCGCCCCTCGCACTGCAAGTACCTCCGGTTTGCTTTTCAGGGGGACCATTACCAATTCCGGGCGCTCCCTTTTGGTCTTTCCTCTGCTCCCCGAGTTTTTACCAAATGCCTGGCGGTGGTAGCGGCCCACCTGCGTACTTTGGGAGTTCAGGTTTTTCCCTACCTGGACGACTAGCTCCTGGCGGCCTCGTCCAGGGAGGAACTCCTGCATTTTCTCTCCCTCACTCAGCAGGTTTTCACTGGCCTGGGTATCACCATCAACCATTCCAAGTCTCACCTGGATCCTTCCCAGAGACTCCAGTTCATCGGGGCAATCCTCGATACGACAATGTGCAGGGCCTTCCTGCCTCCGGACAGGGGGGGCCTCCCTCCAGTCCCAGATTTCCTTCTATCGGAACGTAGGAAGGTTCCGGCGAGGTCGGTGCTCAGTTTTCTGGGGCTTATGGCGGCTGCCATCCCAACGGTTCCACGTGCGCGCCTCCATATGAGGATCTCTCAGTGGACTCTCTGCTCTCAGTGGGATCAACTTGTAGACGACCTAGATCACCTGGTGCTGATCTCCTCACCGATGACAAGAGACTTGCAATGGTGGATGGTTCGAGAGAACCTATTCCGGGGGGTCGCCTTCTTTCATCCTCCCCCTCCCAGACTCTGACCACAGATGCATCAGGCGATAGTTGGGGAGCCCATCTGGGTCCTCACCGAACCCAGGGGTTATGGTCCAGATTGGAGTTAGCTCTCCACATCAACGTGCTCGAGCTACGAGCAGTACTGTATGCTCTCCAGGCCCTTCACCAATACATCCTTCTCAATCACCTAGCTGTCCAAACGGACAACATGTGCATGGTGTGGTACATCAACAAGCAGGGAGGGACTCTGTCCTACCCACTGTGCAGGGAAGCAATGAGGGGTTTGGGAATGGGTGACGCTCCACAACCTTCACCTCACGGCGATCCATGTTCCAGGAGTAGACAATGTCCTGGCAGACAAGCTAAGTCGTTCCTCGGCTCTGCCACACGAGTGGGAACTGGACCAAAAGGTTCTAAACGACATCTTCCAGCTTTGGGGGACTCCACAGGTAGACCTGTTCGCCCTTTCCCAAAATGCAAAACTTCCCACCTTTTGCTCGCTCACTCCAGAGTGAGGCGCTTTCTGGAGCAAGCTGTGTCTCTAAGCTGGAAGGACAGATTCGTCTATGCTTTTTCCCCCAATTCCTCTGGTCCCTCGTGTGCTGCAGAAACTTGCATTGGAAGGAGCGAGAATGATTCTGATCGCTCCTTTCTGGCCCAGGCAAATCTGGTTCTCTCTTCTAGAACAATACTCAGAGGTTCCTCCTCTTCCTCTTCCTTTATCTCGAGGATTGCTGACCCAGGATCAGGGGACCCTGGTCCATTTGGGACTCAAGTCTCTTCAACTTCATGCATGGCTCCTGCAGACCTAGCCCAATCTCGTTTCGGCGTCTCTTCTAAGGTGGCTGAGATTCTGGTTGAGGCTAGAAAACCCTCCACTAGGTCCACCTACGCTATGAAATGGAAGAGATTTTCCATTTGGGCTGCCTCCAGGAATGTGGAGCCTTTCTCCTGTCCTGTGGCCATTCTGCTTGATTATTTGCGTCATCTTTTCGACCTGGGTCTCAGTCACTCCTCTTTGAAGGTTCACATGGCCGCTATTTCAGCCTACCATGTTCCTTTCTCTGATAAAGCATTTGCCCAATTGGAGATATCCAAGACCTTTCTCAGAGGGGTCCTTCATCTCAGACCCCCTGTTCGGACTCCGGCTCCCCCTTGGGACTTGAACTGCGTTCTCGAGAAACTTACCCTTCCTCCTTTTGAGCCTGCGGCTTCCGCAGACTTAAAGTTCTTATCGTGGAAGACTCTCTTCTTGTTGGCCATTACTTCGGCTCGCAGAATTTCCGAGCTCCAGGCCCTTATGTGTAAAATCCCTTATCTGATTTTTCACAAAAAATGAGTAGCTCTTCGTACGAATCCTAAGTTTCTTCCTAAAGTGGTAGCGGAGTCTACCTTAAATCAATCTATTGAGTTACCTGCCTTTTTTACGCAGTACTCCAACCAAGGAGAATACTTGCTCCATACCATGGATGTCCACAGGATTCTGAGATATTACACCGATGGGACGAAGGATCTCAGAAAGACTGATCAGTTGTTCGTCTCTTTTGCTTACAAAAGGGAAGGCAGTGCTGTCTCCAAGCAATGCCTATCAAAGTGGTTGGCTCATTGCATCACTTTCTGTTATGACAAGTACAAGACGACCCTACCAGGTCAAGTCAGAGGTCACTCCTCTCGGGGAGTAGCTGCCTCTGCGTCTTGTTTCAGGAATGTGTCCGCGGCAGACATCTGTGCTGCCGCCACCTGGACTTCCGTCCATACCTTTACGAAACATTACAGTTTGGACATTGCCTCGCCACAGAGCAGGCTTGGTTAGCGGTCTTGCAAGGCCTCCTATCTTGAGGTTTGCAAGTTTGTTTGCTACTTCTTGGAGTAGTTCCTCCTCCGTGCCTTACATTTGTTCCAGACTGCTTGGGATTCTGTCCTATATAATATTACCTACTGCAAGAGCTCTCTAAGTAAGATAGTACAATTCACGTAAGAACTTACCGTAACAGTAGATCTTGAGAGAGCTCTTCAGATAAATAACTCTTCTCACCCTCGGGACCGCCCTTTATACCGACATTGTCTGGCGCCGGTCACCTGGCGTGGGTGATGGTCCCGCCAGGGACTGCTAGCTAGAAATTTTCCGTTGGGGTCCTGCCGCCTGCTGGCGTCAGTCCTATATGTAATTACCTACTGCAAGAGCCTCTCTCGAAGATCTGCTGTTACGGTAAGTTCTTACGTAACTGTACTATCTTCAAGAGAGGCTCTTTCAGTAGGTAATACCTTCCCGCCCTCCATCCCCCTAAGCTTTTTCAGCTCCTTTTCCAGTGAGGGAAATATTTGCTTCTCTCTTATCCGGCCTCTTTTGGCCCATGGCGGGAAAGAACTGGAAGGCAGGTCCCTCGCCAGAGACTGCTAGCTAGAAATGTTTCCGTGGGGTCCTGGCGCCTGCTGGCTTCAGTCCTATATGTAACTACCTACTGCAAGAGCCTCTCTCGAAGATCTACTGTTACGGTAAGTTCTTACATAACTGTACTTTCTAGGAGTGGTACATGTTGTTTATCCACACGGACCCACCCGACCTCCCCAGCTGCAGACGCACAACACCTGACTTCCAGTGGGCAAAGATCTGGCGTCATGGGGTGGAGCCGAGGTATATACCACCCGGTTCGGTGGGAGGAGCCAGCTTGAAGACTTCCGGTTGATCTTAAAGTGGAAGGGGACATGCCAGAGAGTGTGGATGAATATATACCACTCCTAGAACTACTGTTACAGGTGAATAACCTATTTACCTTGCTTTGAGAGAGCTCTTGCAGTAGGTATTCACCAATGGGACCAAGCCATCAGGACCCCACAGAAAAATCTTCTAGCTAGCCATCTCTGGCGGGGGACCACCTGTACGTCAACTGACCAGCGTCGGCATGCATCAGTATAAAGGGGCAGTCCCCACGCTTGCCTTCCAGTTCTTTCCCGCTGTCCGCTTGCGAAAGCACCTCTCGGAAGAACAGCGCTTCTAGCATCGCCATTTTGGATGAGTATTCACTCCCATTTCTACTTCTTATAAGTTTCTTTAGATTGTCTAGTTTAAGCAGCTGTGTATGTCGTCCCAGACACCCTCCAACTCTCATAAAAACAAATGTGACTCGTGTGGATCCCAGCTCCCACATAAAGACAGCCATTCCTTGTGCCTCGTCTGTCTAGGCCCGGACCACCGCGTGGAGGAGTGTGACCACTGCCAGAAATTGTTTGGTCACCCTTAAAAGGCGGCAGCAGTCCCTGGAAGCCCATATTCTAAAAAAGATGGTCTCCATGGAAAAAGAATTGAGAACTCTGGCAGATGTCGACCTCTCCTGAAGGCTACCGTAAGAAAAAAAAAAAAACAGGACAAGGAGAACTATAGGGACAGGGATTCTTGATTTACAGCCCCGTTGACTTCGGCTGGAGTCGCGGCCTTACAGGTATCGTCCCCTCTGGGGGCCCGTTCTCAGACTGCCACTTTCATGGTGTCCAAGCATGCATCGATCTTGCTTCGAGAAACTCTCCTTGCAGCAGGTTACACCATTAGACTGAAGTTGGCAGGCGCCAGGACCCCACGGAAACATTCTAGCTAGCAGTATCCAGCAGGGGACCGCCACCATGTCAGGCATCACACTGCAGGGCAGCCCCGCATCCTCAGTTATTTTACCGCTGTCTACTCACCAGTATTGGCCTCACGGACGCCTGCTATCGATACGATGCGTGAAATCTTTTTTTTCTTCAAAAACATCAATCCATATCTGCTTTTCCTACCCCTTCTCTCGAAAGACATTCCTTCAAGTGTGCCTGCGACAAACAGATCCCATTTGCCGACCGTCATTCGTCCTGCGTCAGGTGCCTGTGCCCAGAGCAAGACACCCAGGCCTGCTCCATTTGTCAGCGGTTTAATAGCAGGACCTGGATCCACCCCCAAAAAGCCCTTCAGGGATTCCTCCTCGAGAAATTGAAAAAGATGGAGAAACAACCTTCCTCCAAAGGGGAATCTTCCCATAAGTCAGAGAAACACGGGGACAAGTATCGGGACTAGGACAGGGTGAGAACCCCCAGCAGGTCTTCAGAGTCCAGGGCCAGCTCCAACTGTACCCAGTCCGACCGTTCTCCTTCCCGGGCCCGCCCCCAACCTCCCCCGTTGAAGGTAAGGTCTTCGGGGGGGGCTTTTCTGCCTCCCTGTACCTGCTCAAGACCTCCAGGGTGCCAGACGCCACCAAGCTCAATTCCTCAGTTAGACATAAGAAGTCTTCCTCTAAATTGGGGAGTATGTCTGACCAACGTCAGGTCTGCCTCCCAACCTCTGAAGGCTCTTGAAAGGAAGACTGCTGAACTGACGTCCCTCAAGTGAATGACTGAGTCCAAGAAGGCGTCCGACCCAGCGCCCACGAAACGGATACCGACACCGGTGGACACCGGACGTCAGGGGTCTTCAGGTGAAGACTACCGCGTCACGGACGACCAGACAGGTGACACAGAGGACACCGGCCTACCTAGGGATCCGTTGCCGAAAAGGAAGAGCTGCTGAACCTCTCCAAACTGGGTCAGATGTGGGGACCATGGTTCTCCGAGCCGCTTATGACTCTGCGGACTCGGCAGCCAGGGGAGCAGCCACAGGCATTTGTCTCCGGAGACGCTTGTGGTTGAGGGTCTCCGGTCTTACCCCGGACGTCCAGAAGAACATCCTAGACGTCCCTTACAAAGGAGCAGTCCTGTTTGGTGAGTCCGAGAAGGTCATTACCAAACTGCAGGACGCTGGGAAGGCAGTCAGGGCTGTATAGGCCATGTACAGACCGAAATCTGGTTCCTTTCGTAGGAATCAGAATAGTTTTCACGACTAACGGCAGCAACGGCCACATTCCGGCCAGCAACCCAGGGGCAGCTGCAGTCGCAAAAATCAACCCAGGGGCAGCTGCAGTCGCAAAAATCAACCCAGGTTCCCCTCGGGCCAGGGCCCAAAGCAGCCCAGCCCGTGGGGTCCAGCATCACCACAGCATGACTCCTTCCCGTCCCCTGCTCCTCCTCTGGATCAAAGGGCCGAGAAGGTTGGGGTCACATCTCATCACCTTTTGAGATGGCAGAGAATCTCTGACTGGTGGGTGTTGCAGTTGGTCGAACGAGGTCACTCTATAGAGTTCCTCGATCACTCCCCATCCAGACCTTCCGTGCTCTCCCGCTACTCGGGTCAGCGTGCCCTGCTTATTCAGCAGGAGATCTTGGCCTTACTCGACAAGGAGGTCATAGAATGTTTCACTGAACCAGAGAAGAACAGGTTACTATTCTCACTTCTTCCTGGTTCCAAAGAAAACAGTGGACTTGCACCTGATCTTGGATCTCAGCAACCTCAGCGCGTTTGTGTTGTACAAGCGTTTCCGCATGGTGACCCTGCTGGGCCTTATTCCCATGCTGAAAGAAGGCGCTTGGCTGGCGTCACTGGACATGCAGGATGCCTACCTACATCTGATCGCTTGAGTGCACCGGAAATTTCTGCACTTCGAGTTTCTGGGACGCCACTGCCAGTTCCAAGCCCTCCCTTTCAGGCTGTCTTTGGCACCTGGAGTGTTCACGAAGTGTATGGCAGTCGTGGCAGCAGCTCTCAGAAGAGGCCACTATGTGTTTCCGAATCTAGACTGGCTTCTCATGGCACCCTCACGGGAGGCCCTGATGTCCGCAATACAAGATACCTTTTCTCTCTTCCTATCTCTGGGCATCACTATCGACCAGGAGAAGTTGCACCTTGTCCCATCTCAGAACTTGCAGTTCATAGGGGCAGTTCTGGACACCACTCGGGGAAGGGCTTTCCTTCCTCAAGACAGGGCGGGACGCATCAGATCCCTCATAGATGTAAAGGAAAAGACGATACCGGTCCGTCCTTTGCCTACTTGGACACATGGCAGCTGCCATTGCAGTGGTTCCCCTGGCTAGCTCGACTCCATATGCGGGTCACCCAGTGGATGTTGAGGGCACAGTGGGACCAGAAGCAGGATCATCTGCAGCATCCAGTCCGGATCACGAACGCTGTCACCTGAGCCTGGAATTGGTGGCTTGTCCCAGACCACCTCTCGACGGGAATCCCCTTCATTGCGCCGCCTCCTTCAGCGATACTCTCCATGGACGCTTCGGGGTCCGGACGGGGAGCTCACCTCAACGGGGTCAGAACTCAAGGCTCCTGGTCGTCTCTGGAGTCACAGCTTCACATAAATATTCTAGGGATGAGGGCTGTCCTTTACGCCCTGCAGGCAATCCAGACTGAGATTCCAGCGGTTACTCTTCTGGTGCAAACAGACAATACCACAATGATGTACTATCTCAACAAACAAGGAGGCACTCACTAACCCCCTTTGCAGGGAGGCTCAAAGGGTTTTTTAAGTGGGTACTGCAACACAGCACAGATATCATTACAGTGCATGTTCCCGGAGTGGACAACACTATCGTGGACAGTCTCAGCCGATCACAGGCCAGAGTCCACGAATGGGAACTGCTTCAGGAAGTCGCAGAGGACCTGTTCCACAGATGGGGACACCAGAATTGGACCTTTTCGCATCCCCATACAACGTAAAACTACCCAGTTTCTGCTCGCTAGATCCAGGACCTGGTGTTTTCTGGCGAGACACGTTGTCCCTCTCTTGGACGGGCAGGTTCCTCTACGCTTTCCCGCCCTTCCTTTTGATCCCAAGGGTTCTGTTGAAGCTCTGACAAGAGTGGGCGTGCCTTATTCTAGTAGCACCCTTTTGGCCCAGGCAAATTTGGTTCCCGGACATCAGCTGGGCAGGAACCTCCGGTGTCTCTGCCATTTGGCTCTCTCCTCCTGTCCCAGGAGGCAGGCTCCTTGGTCCATCCGGACCTTCGGTCTCTGAACCTACATGCCTGGCTCTTAAGGACATAGTCCTGAGATACGTGGTCTCTCAGGAAGTGGCGGACATTCTGGTGGCAGCCAGAAAACCCTCCACCCACGCCACTTACGCCATGAAGTGGTGCAGATTCTCTATTTGGGCTCAAGCTCGTGGATTGTTCTGAGGTCTGTTTTGGACTACCTCCTATCCCTCTACGAGGCAGGTCTCGCTTACTTCTCCATTGAGGTGCACCTATGCGCCATTTCGGCGTACCATTCTCCAGTAGGTCACCGGTCTCTAGCTCAGCTAGAGGCTTCTCTCGCCTTTTTGTGCAGCATCCTGCACTTGAGACCTACCATCAAAGACCCAGTTCCACCTTGGGAGCTTCCTTTCGTTCTAGAGCAGTTTACGCTGCCGCCTTTTGAACCAACCGCGGATTGCGGGCTGCGTCTCCTTGCTTGGAAGACTCTTCTTTTCTTTTAGTTGCCTTTACTTCTGCCAGAAGAATTTCTGAGCTTCATGCACTTATGTGTAAGGATCCTTTATTTGGTTTTTCACAAGGACAGGTTGTCCTGAAGAACAAATCCTAAGTTCCGTCCCAAGGTGGTCTCCGCTGTCACTCTCAACCAGGATATAGACCTGCCGGTGTACTACCCAAATCGCTGTAACGGGGGGAGGCCCTGTTGCACACACTGAATGTGCATAGGTGTCTCAGATATTACCTGACCAGAACCAAGGCACATCGTAAGTCGGACCAGCTCTTTGTTTCCTACGCACAAAGAATGCTCGGTGCTCCTGTTTCCAAACGGTCACTATCCAGATGGCTGGTAGAGTGCATAATGTTGTGTTATCAGAAGCGCAACAAGACTTTACCGGGACCGGTAAAGGTCATTCTACGAGGGACGTGGCTACCTCCTTCGCTGCGCTCAAATATCTCCACTTCAGCCATCTGTGCAGCAGCAACCTGGAGCACTGTACACACCTTTATCAGGCTGTTGAGTTTGGATATTGTCTCTAGACTGGTTTCGGCTTGGCGGTCCTTCAGGGACTTTTGTCCTAAACTCAGATCTCCTATTCTCCCAATAAGAATTTGTTCCCTTACTGCTTGGGAATCTGTCCTAATGGTGTAACCTGGTGCAAGAGCTGTTTCTCGAAGTAAGATGGTACAGTTACGTAAGAACCTTACCATAACAATAGATCTTCAAGAACAGCTCTTGCAGCAGGTAGTTTCCCTCCCACCTTCTCCTCTGGAGGTTGTCTTCTGACCTAGTTTCAAGGCTTTTGTGTCTTTGGATGCCTATTACAAACCTTTCTTTGGAAGCGGATCCTCTGTCTCCCCTTCAGATGTCACCTTTGGGCTGTGAGTCTTCGGGAGAACTGAGGATGCTGGGGGACCTCTCCCTTTTATGTGATGCCTGACGTCGGGGGCTGACGTTAGGGATGGTCCCCCACTGGATACTGCTAGCTAGAATTTTTCTGTGGGGTCCTGGCGCCTGCCGGTTTCAGTCCTAATGGTATTGCTGCAAGAGCTGTTCTTGAAGATCTGCTGTTACAGTAAGTTCTTGCGTAACTGTACTCCCCCGGTGTGAGTGGGTCCGATGAATCGGGCTTGGCTTTGCCGCTTCCCGCCCGGGCAAAGCTAATAAGTCTCCTGTCTGCCAGTCCAGCGAACGCCCAACCTTGCGTTCCCCTGTCAGGTCCTGACGCCACACCTGACGTTCGGGGGTCGCTGCAGCAGACACCTGACCAGCTGCTTCTGGAGGCTCTTCCATCCCCACTGCCTCTTCTCGGGGAGACAGCCCCTCCTTCCTCTGCTGGGGATGAGGACCAAGGGATGCTTCCGCCATCAGGGGTGCCCTAACGCCAGAGCCTCGGACTCCGGATCAGACGACAGTTCCTCCACCATCGCCTTCTGGCTTGCCATTGCCAGATGACCGACCGACCTGCTCCACCAGCAGGGCCAGTTTTTCCGGACCCTCCTACGGGTCCTTCATTTCAGTCTGCCAGGCTGATGCCAGACCTGGCGGGGGGGCCGGGCCTCCTTCAGGACCGTTGGCTCCTTCAGGTCCTCCAGCACCGGGATATCCGAAGCCACAGTACCTGGCGCCTGGATTCCCTAGCCCAGGCTTTCCGCCATCGGGTTTCGGGTACCAATACTTCAGGTTCCCAAATTACCAGTTTGAGTCCTCCTACTGAGCTGCAGCCGCAGGTGGACTTGAAGTCAGTACAGTCATCTTGGTGGGCTGAAGCCAAATCCCAGCTCACCTCATAACTGGATAAACGTTCAAAGCTGGACCCAACGCTGTCTCCTGCACCTCGGCCAGAGGAGAACCCTCTGTTATAACCGGATGCCAGACCAGAACCTTCAACTGGCGCTCGCCCTAGGGAATTCTCCCAACCACTGGATGTGTCCAGACGGATTGAACTTCCCCTGCCTCCAGCAGTTAATTCATCCTCTCAGGAGTCCTCAGAACCAATTCATGATTTCGAACCCCCCTGAAACCATGAGACTAGCCTCATACTCCAGAGACTCCCAAACCAAAGGATTCTCCTAAATCTCCTCCGGAGGATCGTTCCTTCCTTCCTGGAGTTAAAGAAAATCCAGGTGGCTTAAGATTGGAAGAGAGTGGAGCAAGATCCCCAACAGCAGAGGTTAGCCGTACATTCTGATCTGAGTCCTCCCCCACTCTGATTCTACCCTGGATCGTATCTCATGAGGATCTTTTCTAGGGACATGGATATGTTGTTCATCCACACTGTCTGGCAGGTTCCTTGCCGCTTTAAGTCTTGCTGGAACGTCTTCAAGCTGGCTCCTCCCACCCACCCGGGTGGTAAAACTCTCTGCTCCGCCCCATGACGCCAGATCTTCCTTACCACTTGGAAGCTCAGGTTCCCTCCTTGGCGCTCTGCGTCTAGACTGGATCCAAACTCTTCGGTTCACCCGAAAATAATTTTGAAGTTTTCTAGACTTCGGTCTACTTCTTCCTTCGTGGCTGCGATGGACAAATTGACTCCCAGTTTTCGGCGGTGCCCATGCGGGCAGAAGATGCCCAGGACTGAGCCGCACTCCACGTGCGTCTACTGCCTCGGGCTTGACCACGACCCGCAGGCCTGTGAGTTGTTCAGGTCTTTTCCGGCAAACATCCTCAAAGACCGCGCTGCCCAGCTCCAACTTGGGCGCCCCAAGAAACGTCATCCGCCGGTGAAGTCCAAGGAGGCCCATTGAGCGGTTTCCACGGCAGCTGGCTCGGCTGAGCAACTCGAGCAGATGATCGCCCTCGAGGAGGAGGCGGCCCAGGCCACATCTTCATCTTCCTCGGTTGCGGCATTTATCCTGCTCTCCTTGGGATCCTCCTACACAGCTTCTTTTAAGGAGCTTTGCCAATCCCTCTCCATGAAAGGCGAGGGGCCATCGGGACGCTCATCTCGGTCAAAAAAGGAGGACTCGAAGGGCAAGTCCCACCGTCGACGTTCGTGGGAGCGGGAGAGGTCCCCTTCCCCGGACAGTCGACACTACTTCGGTCGAGGTTGTGGCTAAGGCCGCTGGCTTCAGTGTCCCCGTCGGGTCAGCCAGCCGAGACACGCGTCGACGTGGTAGAGATTTTTCTCAACCCGTCGGACGGGCTGTCTACTGGTGAAGCCGACAACCCTTCATCACCAGTTCCCTCGGTGGAAACCGAGGACTTGCCTGCGCCTCCTGTGCCAGAGTCCCCGGTCAAGGCTCCCAAGCCGAAGGAAGAGCGGGTTTCCCGCCTCCCTCCCAGACCCACCCTCGGAAACACCGTTTCTAGGGACATGGATATGTTGTTCATCCACACTTATTGGCAGGTATCCTTGCTTTAAATCTTGCCGGACGGACTTCAAGCTGGCTTCTCCCACCCACCCGGGTGGTAAAACTCATGGCTCCGCCCCATGATGCCAGATCTTCCTTACCGTTTGGAAGCTCAGGTTCCCTCCTTAACACTCTGCGTATAAGACTGGTTCCTATTTCTTCGGTTTACCCGAAATTACTTTTAAGGTTTTCAAGACTTCGGTCACTTATTTCCCTCGCGGCTGCGATGGACCGTCGACTCCCACCATGCGGGCAGAAGATGTCTCGGACGGATCCGCGCACCTCGTGTGTCACTGCTTGGGCCCTGGGCGCGACCCGTAGGCTTGCGACCTGTGCTCTTCTTTTTTCGCCTCGTCTGGAAGACCGTGCGCCCGTCTACAACTGGCGACCAGCGTTATCCTCAGTAAAGTCGAAGGCCGGTTGGCGGTTTCCGCGGCGGTGGGCGCGGCAGAACAGCTTGAGCAGATGATCGCCCTCGAGGGGGAGGCGGCGCAGGCTGCATCTTCGTCTTCCTCAGCCGCGGCATTTATCCCGCTCTCCCTGGGATCCTCCTATTCAGCTTCTTTTAAGGAGCTCTGTCTCTTCTTCTCCACTAAGGGAGAGGGACCAACATCTTCAGGACCTTCCCCTCGGTCCAAGAAGAAGGACCACAAAGGTAAGTCTCTCCGTCGACGCTCTTGGGAGCGGGAGAGGTCCCTCTCTCCGAGTAGTCGACCATCGACTTCGGTCGATCCTTCGGCTTCGGCCACTGGCTTCACGGTGTCCCCGTCAGGTCAGTTGACTGAGACTCCCGTCGACGCAGTCGAGATTTTTCTCGACCCGTTGGACGGGCTGTCGACCAGTGAAGCCGAAAACCCTCACTCCCTGGTTCCCCCGGCGGTGGTTGGGGTGTCCGTGGACTTGCCTGTGCCTCCGGTTCTGGAGTCCACGGTTGAGCCCTCCGAGCCGAGGGGAGAGCGGGTTTCCCCCGCCCTACCTCCGTACCCTCCTTGGAAAAACCGAGGTTCGCAGTCTCGGTCTCTGACTTCTTCTCGGTCCAGCCGATCCTGCCGTCACAGGCGGTCTTGGTCTCTGCACCGTGGCAAGCGGGGCCGCCGCTCGTCCTCCTCCTCGGACGAGGGGAGGCTGCGTCAACGATAGAAGGACCTCATGTGGCAACAGCTTCTTCTGTCCAGGAGCAAGCCGACATCGTCGCCTTCCCCGGCTATCAAGTAGCTGTCACCGGAGCGGCCGAAGCAACCCCTCGCCTTATCCGAGGCACCTGCTTTCAGGCCTGTTTCTCGGCCGAAACCGGCTGCCCCACCGATTCCGGTGAAACCTTCGTCTCCACAGCCGTTGTTTGGGGCTCCGACCGAGAATTCTCGGTCGGCCCAAGGTCTGCCCCATAGGCTGTCTGTCACCCTCACTCCCGATCGCCCTCGGCAGGTGGAGGGTGGCTCAGGCCCAAGGCTGCTCTTTGCGGACTCCTCTGAGTCCGACGATTCCTCCCTGTTCTCCAGGCGGGTCCACTTGGAGTCCTCAGGAGGTCAGTCACTGGACGATAGCCCTTCGTCCTTCATGGGTTTGCTTAGGCTCATCTCGGAGTCCACCGGGATGCAGCTTCGAGCCCGTATCCAAGCGGGCCAAGTATCCCCTCACGGAGATATTGGACCGAGGGGATTCTCCTACGGAGGCCTTTCCGGTGGCCGAGGCCATTGTAGGCCTGGCCTTGGAGCTCTGGCAGCGTCCTGCTTCCTGCCCTGTGCCTTCGGCCAGGATGGCAAGGAAGTATGCGGTCCCTATCAGTTCCCTGTCCGGTTTCTCAGAACACCCCTCAGCCGAGGGGTTGGTTACCGACAGTGTCTTCCGGCGTGCCGGAAACGCCAGGGATGTAGACAAACCTCCCGACAAGGAGTCCAAAAAGTTGGACTACGCCGGGCGAAAAGTCTACGCTGCGTCCTCCCTTGGCCTTCGTCAGGCCAGCTCAGCCGTGCTGATGGCACATCTCTCACGCCCTGTTAGGCTCCCTGGACGAGGTAGTCCCTCATCTCCCCGGCTGACCTGCAGACCACGGTTAAGCAGGTGCGGGACCAGGGCAGGGCAGTGGCCAAGCAGCAACTTCAGACTGCTTTGGACATCGGTGACTCATGCGCCAGGTCAGTAGTGGCCGCAGTGGCTATGCGCCGTCGGGCATGGCTGAGGATATCCACCTTCACAGCAGATACCCAGCACAAATTGGCGGATGTTCCCTTCCTGGGGACCGACCTCTTCGGCCCTGGAGTGGAAGGTCACCTCCAGAGGATCGAAAAGTCCAATGCCACTCTGGACTAGGTCTCATCCGCCCAGAGGGACAAGTGCCGCAGACCGCAACCCAAGCCCTTTCGTCATGTCCGGCCCAGCAGCATCAGGGCCAGCAGGCTCACGCTTGGCATCCCAAACCCAAGCCTGCGGCTTCCTCTTCCAGGAAGCAGGGAAGTAAAGGCCCAGGAGGTCCCTCAGCCGGTTCCTCCTCCAAACCTGCCCAGTGACGGGTTGAGGGGTGTCGCCCCCAACCTCGTCACCCCACCCCAGGTTCCCCCTATGGGAGGACGGCTCCACTACTTCCTTTCCGCCTGGCCTGCTATAACCACAGACCGGTGGGTGTTGGAAGTGGTAGGAAAGGGCCTGCCTCTGGAGTTCGAGCAGGCCCCGCCCTTCCAAGCCGTCGCCCCCAGGGGGGCCTCGGGGTCCGCAGCCTCGCTGTTGGCTCACCGAGCCGACATCACTCTGCTCCTCGAGAAAGAGGTGATCAGAGAGGTGGTGGACCCTCCCTCAGACCCCGGGTTTGTGTCCAGGTACTTCTTGGTCCCAAAACGGACGGAGGGCTGGCGCCCCATTCTTGACCTGCACGACCTAAACAAGTTCCTAAGGTCTCGGACCTTCAGGATGGTCACTCTGGCTCAGGTAATACCATCCTTGGAACGTGGCGTGTGGTTCTGCTCTCTGGACCTGCAGGACGCGTTTTTTCACGTCCCTATCCGTCCGTCTCACCAGAGATTTCATCGCTTTCGAGCGGAAGGATTCCTTTTCGAGTTCCGAGCCATGCCCTTCGGCCTGTCTCTTGCACCCAGGGTCTTCACCAAATGCATGGCAGTGATGACAGCATTCCTGCGGCGCCGAGGGGTCCGGGTGTACCCTTACCTGGACGATTGACTGATAGCCCCCTCCAGACAGGAGGTGGAGCAGTCCAGAGATCTGGCCATCCAGGTTTGCTCTCAGGTCGGCCTCCTCATCAACGAGGCCAAGTCGGAACTCGAACTGAAGCAGGTGTTTCTCTTCATCGGGGCAGAGCTCGACTCTCTTCGAGCCAGAGCACGGCTCCCGGCGGACAGGGCCGAGGTTCTTTCTTCCTTTGCCTGATCATTTCTGGTTGGGCAATCGCGCCCTGCCCGGGACTTCCTGCGCCTCCTGGGTCTCATGGCGGCCTGCACCAGCATGGTCCGTTGGGCCCGCTGGAACATGCGCCCCCTTCAATGGGGGCTGGCCAGCCAGTGGTCTCAATGCTGCGATCCATTGGACCAGCTAGTGACGGTGACCCAAAGGATGTGGAACGCTCTTCAGTGGTGGATCGTTCCAGCTCATCTGCAGGAGGGCATCCAGTTTGTCCGCCCCGAGCCGACGGTCTGTCGACCGCCTCTCTGGGTTGGGGTGCCCATCTGGGGGAGCACAGAGTGCACGGCCTCTGGTCCCCGCGGGAGTCCCGATGCCATATCAACCTGCTGGAGCTCAGAGCGGTCCGCCTAGCTCTCACCGCCTTTGCTCAGTTTCTACGGGGTCAAGTGGTTCAGGTCCAGACAGACAATACCACGACCATGTACTACCTAAACTGCCAGGGTGGGACGCGCTCCATGCCTCTGTGCAAGGAAGCACTCCGCATTTGGTCACTCGTGCACAGCCTGGAGGCGGATCTCCTAGCCGTTCATGTGGCAGGAGCCTCCAACACCCTGGCCGATGCCCTAAGCTGGATAGGGGCTGTGTCCCACGAGTGGTCTCTCCTGCCGGAGGTAGTACAAGATCTGTTCTCCCATTGGGGCACACCTCAGGTGGATCTGTTTGCCTCCAGGGAGAACGTGAAGCTGAGGCTGTTCCATGCCCGCCCCCCTCAGCAGGGCTCGCTGCAGGGTGATGCCTTCTCGAGGCCATGGACCCCGGGCCTCTTCTACGCCTTTCCCCCATTTCCCTTGATCCACAAGGTGCTTCTCAAGGCGAGGAGGGACAAGGCGTAGGTGATTCTGGTAGCCCCAGACTGGCCCCGCCAATGCTGGTATACAGAGCTCCTCAGCCTCAGCTCCAGGCTTCCGAGGCAGCTTCCAGCTCGCCCGGACCTGCTTTCACTCAATCAGGGGAAGGTGTTCCATCTGGACCTTCAGTCCCTGCACCTGACGGCCTGGTTCCTGAGCGGCTAGAGTTCCAGGCCTTGGGTTTTTCCGACGAGGTCCTCAGTGTAGTTGAGGCGTCCTGTAAGGAGTCGACAAGGAAATGCTATGCCTTCAAATGGAAAAGGTTTTCCATTTGGTGTCAGGGCAAGGGTCTGGACCCTTCCTCCTGTTCCTTGGCAAGCATCTTGGACTATTTATGGTCCCTTTCTCAGCAAGGGCTTAGGTCGACGACCCTAAGGGTGCACCTGGCAGCCATCTCTGCTTACCGGGCGCGGGCCGGGAAGCTGTCAGTGGCGCAGGAGAAGGTGGTCTGGCGCTTTTCCAAAGGCCTTGATCACATTTCCCCTCCGGTGCGAGAACCTCCACCTCCATGGGATCTACTGCTGGTACTGGCAAAGCTCATGGGCAAGCCATTCGAACCAGTGCACAGGTGTGATCTCTCTCACCTGTCGTGGAAGACCGCCTTCTTGGTGGCTATTACGTCAGCCAGAAGGATGGGAGAGCTCCAGGCGCTTTTCATAGAGTCTCCTTACCTGGTCTTCCACAGGGACAAGGTTGTCCTGCGCCCCCACCTGAAATTCCTTCCGAAGGTGGTGTCTGAGTTTCACCTTAACCAGGTGTTGACTCTGCCGGTGTTCTAACCCAATCACACCTCGGAGGCCGAATATAGGCTCCATACTCTGGACCCTAGAAGGGCGCTCGCTTACTATAAGGGCTGCAGCTGAAATCGGAGAGGTTCGCCAGCTGTTTGTCACCTACGCTGAAGCCGCACCTGGCAGACCTGCGGCCAAGTGGAAGATAAGCAGGTGGGTCACCTCCCGCATAGATCTCTGCTATAGGTTGGCGGGCATGGAGCCTCCCAGAGGGATTAGAGCTCATTCTACCCGCCATACTGCTGCATCGGTGGCTGCTTCCAGGGACGTCCCTATCCAGGAAATCTGCAGGGCTGCTACCTGGAAGTCTGCACACACCTTCATCACCCACTACCACATCAACCTTGAGTCACGCCGGGATACTTTGGGGCCTTGATTCTCAGTCTCTTTTCTCTAAGTAGGGGGTGTGCGTCTTGCCTCCCTCCTCCCGGAGAACTGCTAGGAGTCTGCCAGTAAGTGTGGATGAACAACATATCCATGTCCCTAGAAATACAGGTTACTCACCTATAACAGGAGTTCTAGGAATGGTATATGTTGTTCATCCACACTCCTACCTCCCGGCTTGACGCTGGCCTGAGCTTCCAGCGGGCCAGATCTGGTGTCATGGGGCGGAGCCGAGAGTTTTACCACCCGGGTGGGTGGGAGGAGCCAGCTTGAAGACCTTCCGGCAAGATTTAAAGTGGCAAGGATACCTGCCAATAAGTGTGGATGAACAACATATACCATTCTTAGAACTCCTGTTACAGGTGAGTAACCTGTATTTTCGGTCTCGGCACCGAGGAAAGCGGCGGCGCCACTCGTCCTCGTCTTCCTCCTCTGAGGAGGAGAGGCTTCGGCGCAAATTACGTCGACGCTACGAGGACTAAATGTGGCAGCAGCTCCTTCTGACCGGGAACAAGCTGATGCCATCGCCTTCCCTGGCCATTAAGTGGCTGTCACCCAAAAGGCTGAAACAACCCCTCGCGGTGGTTGAGGTGCCCAAACCTGGGCCGGTTGTTCGGCCGAAACCAGCTGCTCCACCGATTGTGGTGGAACCTCCGCCTCCACAACCGAAATCGGGGGCTCCGACCAAGGATTCTCGATCGGGTCAGGGACTGCCTCACCAGTTGTCGGTCACCCTCACTCCCAGACGTCCTCGGCAGGTGGAGGGTGGCTCAGGCCCTAGGCAGCTCTTTCGAAGACTCCTCGGAGTCTGACTCCTCCTCCTCCCTGTTTTCCAGGTCCCTTGACCTGGAGTCCTCCAGGGGACAGTCGATGGACGAGAGCCCATCATCGTTCATGGGTCTGCTTCGACTCATCTGAGTCCACTGGGATGCAGCTCGAGCCCGTATCCAAGTGGGCCAAGTATCCCCTCACGGAGATACTGGACCGAGGGGATTCTCCCACGGAGGCCTTTCCGGTGGCTGAAGCCATTGTTGGCCCAGCCTTGGAGTTATGGCAGAGGCTGGCTTCTTGTCCTGCTCCTTCGGCCAGGATGGCCAGGAAGTATGTGGTCCCTACCGGGTCTCTGTCCAGTTTCTCGGAACACCCCTCTGCAGAGGGGTTGGTTATCGACAACGTTTTCCGGCATTCCGGGAACGCTAGGGATGTGGACAAGCCCCCCGACAGAGTCCAAAAAGCTGGACTATGCTGGGCGTAAAGTATATGCTGCGTCCTCCCTCGGCCTCCGGGCCAGTTCGGCCGTACTGATGGCGCACTTCTCCCACGCCCTTATGGGCTCCCTGGATGAGATGATCCCTCATCTCACGGCTGATCTGCAGACTTCGGTCAAGCAGGTGCGGGATCAGGGAAGGGCAGTGGCGAAACAGCAGCTCCAAATGGCTCTCTATCGGAGACTCCTGTGCCTGGTCAGTAGCGGCCGCAGAGCTTGGCTGAGGATATCCACCTTCACGGCGGATACCCAGCACAAGTTGGCAGACATCCCCTTCCCGGGTACCGACTTGTTTGGGCCTGGGGTGGAAGGCCACCTCCAGAGAATTTAAAAGTCCATTGCCACCTTGGACTCTGTCACGTCTGCTCAGAAGGACAAAGGCCGCCGACAGCAGCATAAGTCCTTTCGCCCTTCTGCCCCTGCGGCACGTCCGGCCCAGCAACACCAGCATCAGGGCCAGCAGGCTCGCACTTGGCACCCCAAAGCCAAGCCTGCAGCTTCCTCTAACAGGAAGCGGGGAGGAAAAGGCCCAGGAGGTCCCTCGGCTGGTTCTTCCTCCAAGCCTGCCCAGTGACTGGTTGAGGGGTGTCGCCATACCGCTGCATTGGTGGCTGCTTCCAGGGACATTCCTATCCAGGAAATCTGCAGGGCTGCTACCTGGAAGTCAGCACACACTTTCATTACCCATTACCACATCGACCTTGAGTCACGCCGGGATGCTGGTTTTGGGGCCTCAGTTCTCCAGTCATTATTCCCTAAATAGGGGGTGTGCGTCTTGCCTCCCTCCTCCCAGAGAACTGCTAGAAGTCTGCCAGACAGTGTGGATGAACAACATATCCATGTCCCTAGAAATAGATTACTCACCTGTAACAGGAGTTCTAGGAATGGTGTATGTTCATCCACATGACCTACCCGGCCTCCCTGGCTTGGACGCACAACCTGGCATCATGGGGCGGAGCAGAGAGTTTTACCACCCGGGTGGGTGGGAGGAGCCAGCTTTAAGACCTTCCGGCAAGATTTAAAGCGGCAAGGAGCCTGCCAGACAGTGTGGATGAACAACATATACCATTCCTAGAACTCCTGTTACAGGTGGGTAACCTGTATTTTTCCACTATTTGGACGCAGCCTTCCTCCTTGGCTCCCCTTCCTCGCAAGCTGATAGGCTCTGCCAATCTCCAGAAGACAGATTTTCTTGGCCTTCACCCTAAGGCAGATTCGGTCATCATCCGTGCCGCCCACAACAGAACCGCTTCTCCTAAACATTTGAGTTCTTCGCCCCCTGACAAGGAATCTTAAGCTTCTGGACCAATGTGGGGGAAAAGGTCTACGCCGCCTCTACCCTGGGCATTAGGGCCCTCAGTTACATGGCCTACATGGGGAATTTCCAGAAGTCCATACTCAGTCAGGTAGAACCTAAATTCGATTCTCTTCCAGATTCTGAGACCAAACAGGAACTGGGAGACCTTGTCCACTCGGCCAGGTCAGCCTGTAGACATGCTCCATGCCACCTAAGATGCGGTGGACATGGCTGGCAGAAGTTCGGCCTTCGCCATCGGGTTGCGGCACCATGCATGGCTTCGCATTTCAGGCCTGGCGCCAGAGGTGCAGACTGCCATCCAGGACGCCTCCTTTATCACCGACCTACAAGATAAAGGGCAAGCCTTGCGGTCTATTCAGAGTATGTATAAACCTCCCCAAGGACAGAAACGTGCCTTTCAGCGTCAAAACCGCCATAAGCTGACACAGGCTTGACTCCCAAACAAATTTAGAGCCGCGTCAGCGGCCAACCCTGTCTCCCCAACCAAAAAAAAAAGTCCTGTAAGGCTTTAGGAGCAGCTGCTGCTGCTCTGCCCCCAGCCTCCTGACTCCCTGCCTCTCTCTCTCTATCTCTCTCTCTGGACAGTCCAGAGGAGCTGGTGGGGGGGAAGATTTTCTGTCCACCTGTCGGAATGGGAGAGGATAACTTAACTCTTGGGTGCTCCAACTAATTCAGAGGGGCACTCCATAGAGTTTTCACCCCCCCCCCCCCAAAAAAAAAAAACAGACCACCTCCACTGTCATCCTGCCCTCCTCTGGTGCAAGAGAAGATGAACTCCCTTCTGAGGAAGGTGGCAGTAGAACCAGTTCTCTCCCCCACCCCGGTTTACCAGGAGACAGGTTACTATTCTCATTTTTTTCCTAGTGCCAAAGAAAACGGGCGATCTGAGACCCATTCTGGATCTCAGAACCCTCAACCTGTATGTGGAGTACAAGAGGTTCAGAATACTCTCTGCAGAGCCTTCTCCCCCTGCTCAGGTTGGGACTTTGGCTATGCGCCTTGGACATGCAGGATACCTACCTGCATATCCCCATACACCCCTTCCACCACAAATTTCTCCGTTTTTGTTTCTAGGGGGAACACTGCCAATTCAAGGCCCTTACTTTTGGCCTATCCTTGGCTCCTCAAGTATGTACCAAATGCCTGGCAGTAGTGGCAGCTTTCCAGTATACCAAAGGGGCGCAGGTATTTCCCTACCTGGATGATTGGCTTGTAGCAGCCCCTTCCAGGGAAGATCTTCAGCATTTCCTCTCCCTTACCCTGGAGATTTTTTCCAGTCTTGGCATTACTGTCAGGCCAAGTCTCATGTGGTTCCTTGCCAATGGCTGCAGTTCATTGGGGCAGTATTGGACATGACCCTGGGCAGAGCTTCCCCCTCTCCGGACAGGATAGAGACTCTGCAACTCCAGGCTTGGCTCCTGTCCTCTCTAAAACTGGTCTCGGCCCAGAAGGTCCTTCGCTTTCTAGGCCTTATGGCAGCCACCATTCCAACTGTCCCTCTGGCGTGGCTCCCACAATGGATCGTCTGAACCCAATTGGATAAATCCCAGAACAATCTGGATCACGAGGTCCTTATTTCGGATCAGATTATCAGGGACCTGCAGTGGTGGTGGGTTCAGGAGAACCTGTCTAGGGGTTCCATTCTGCTCCACCCACCCAGATTTTGACAACGGACACCTCAGGGGCCAGTTAGGGAGCCCATCTTGGTCACACAAGACCCAGGGGAATTGGTCCCACATCAAGAAGCAGTTGTTTATCAACGTTCTCGGGCTGAGGGCAGTCCTGTGTGCTCTTCATCCTTCCCGGCCACCTTCTGGTACAGTCGGACAACATGTGCGTTGTCTGGTACCGCAACAAACTGGGAGGAACTCATTCCTATACCCTGTGCCAGGAGGCGATGTGGGTGTGATATTGGGCATCTCAGCACAACATACACTCAACAGCAGTCCACGTGCCAGGAGTACAAAACACTCTGGGAGACGCTCTGTCGCTCATCGGCCAGATCCCACGAGTGAGAAATCAAGCAGGATGTGGTAGAAAAACGTCTTCACCCAGTGGGGGACTCCACAGGTACCTCTGTTTGCCTCCCCGACGATGCCAAGCTTTCCCACCTTTTGCTCGCTCACTCCAGTGCGAGTTGTTTTCCGGCAGGACACGCTGTCTCTGTTGGAGGGACAGATTTGTTTACGCCTTCCCACCAATACCTTTGATCCGAGAGCTCTGAACAAGCGCCGGGCGGAAGGGGCGCGCATAATTTTCATTGCTCCTTTCTGGCTGAGGCAAATTTGTTTCTCTCCTACAACAGTTCTCAGAAGAGCCTCCTATTCTGCTTCCACTGTCCACAGGACGTGCTGACCCAGGATCAGGGGACACTGGTCCATCCAGGTCTCAAATCCCTCCATTTGCATGCAAGGCTCCTACCAGGTAGCCGCTGCCGGCTTAGGCGTTTCAGCTCAGGTTGCTGACATCCTGGTGGAGGCCAGAAAGCCTTCCACCAGGTCTGCTGACGCCATGAAGTGGAAGCGGTTTTCCATTTGGGCAGGTTCCAAGGATCTGGAACCCTTTTCCTTCCCAACAACCAGAATCCTGGATTATCTGAGGTACCTCTACGACCTGGGGCTCGGCTACTTCTCTCTGAAAGTACATGTGGCAGCCATCTCTGCCTGCCATCTCCCAGTAGGGGGGACAAGTCGGTAGCTCAATTGGAAGTCTCCAAGATCTTCCTTAGAGGGGTTCTTCACTTGAAGCCCCCTATCCGTAGCCTGCCCCCTCTCCCCCGGACCTTAATTTAATACTGGAGAAGCTCACGCTGCCCCCCCTTTGAGCCGGCAGCCGATGCTGAAATGTTTCCTTTCCTGGAAGATGATTTTTCTTGTGGCTATCACTTCTGCTTGAAGGATTTCCGAGATACAGGCCCTTATGTGCAGAATCCCTTATCTGATTTTTCACAGGGACCGGGTGGCCATGCGTGGTAACCCAAAGTTCCTTCCTAAAGTGGTGGCTGAGTCCACCCTGAACCAGTCCATCGAGCTCCCGGTCTTTTTCCTGGCTCACTCTAAACACTGAGAGCATCTTTTGCATACTCTAGACGTTCACAGAATTCTCAGATACTATAGTAACAGAACCAAGGATCTCAGGGAAACGTATCAACTTTTTGTTTCCTTTGCTCTTAAGAGGAAAGGCACCGCTATTTCCAAACAATGTCTCTCTAAGTGGTTAGCTAATTGTATCGCATTCTGTTATGATAAGTACAATAAAACCCTTCCGGGTCAGGTAAGGGGTCATTCCACCAGAGGGGTGGCTGCCTCCGCTGCTTGTTTCAGGAATGTGTCAGCTGCAGAAATCTTTGCAGCCACCACACGGACTTCTGTACATACTTTTACGAAGCATTACAGTTTGGACGTTGCCTCTCGCCGCAGGGCGGGTTTCGGTTTGGCGGTCTTGCAGGGGCTCTTTTCTGGAGTCCCTCTTCTGCCATTCTGTTTGTTTGTGGATGTTGCCTCTCCTCCTCCCTGGTTTGACTTGTTCCATACTGCTTGGGACTTTGTCCTACTGGTGAATACCTACTGCAAGAGCCCTCTCGAAGTAAGATAGTACAGTTACATAAGAACTTAACCGTAACAGTAGATCTTCGAGAGAGGCTCTTGCAATAGGTATTACTTTCCCTTCCTCTGTCCCCCTGAGTTTTTCTTTTCTTTCTAGGGGGCATTTTCTCTCTTCCTGTCATGCCCTTTCAGCCTCTGGGAGAACTGGAAGGCGGGCATTGGGACCGCCCCTTTATACTAATGCTGCTCAGCTGACTGGGTGCCCCAAAAAAATCAGACTGCTAGCTAGATGATTTTTCCATGGGGTCCTGACGCCTTGGTCCTAATGGTGAATACCTACTGCAAGAGCCTGTCTCGAAGATCTACTGCTGCGATAAGTTCTTGTGTAACTGTACTTTCTGTCCTTGGGGCTTACCCTCGGTGGACCTGTTTGCCTCCTGGGAAAATACCAAACTGAAGCTGTTTTTTGCCTAGTCCCAGACCACAATACAGAGGCCTGCGAACACTGCTTGAAGTTTAACCAGAGGACCAGGATCTGCCGCCTGAAAAGCTTCTTGCTAGAAAAGAAATAAGCAGTGATGGAGAAACGGATCCAAGGAAAAAGTTCCTTCTCCTCCTCACGAATTTCAGGGGCCTCTACTTCATAGAGAGAAGTTGGATGGAAAGCACAAACACCGGGATGAACACAAGGAGAAACCCCGGTCATCCTCACGCTCCCGGTCCCCTCTTCAGATGGCTCCGGGACGTCCTCTCGTGGGAGGTTGAACTGTACTTCCACGGCAGCCCTCATCCAGATATCGGGTGGTGGTTCTTCTGGGTTGGGGACTTCTTCCTCAGCCTCTCAGCCCCTGATGCTCGGGCCTGTTCATCAGCCTGCGGATACTCAGCCAGGTGACTATGCCGGATCTTAGGGTGGCGGGTTCCTGCCAGTCATCCGCCCGGCCTTGGCATCTTTTGTCTGCTCCGGGGCCGACGCCTCTCGGCTGTGCCAGGGGCATGCGCTTGCCTCCCCCAGGAGAGTGATGCCTCTGCCCTATTCGGGAGTTGGCTTCCCCACAGCAGGGTCCTTCTAAGACGACGCCAGCTGCCTCCCTTGACTGGTGTCAGTCTATGCCTGTCCAGTCAACTCTGGTTACCCTGATGCTGCTGGCTGATCCTGATGTTGCCTCTTAGCCGAAGCCAGGGCTCCCTGCGTCCAGTCTGTCGACACTTACCAGTCTGAGGGATAGCACAGAGTAACCACAGATCAGTGGGTTATTCAACTGATGGAGAAAGGGCATACGCTGGAGTTCATGACGATGCCCCCGGACAACCCACCCATAACTCCCATTATCCTGCATCACACCTCTCCCTCGTTCAGGATGAGATCCAAGTGCTCTTGCTGAAGCGGGCCATAGAGCCAGTTCCACCAGATCAGAGGGAAAGGCTTTTATTCCCACTCTTTTCTGGTTCCAAAGAAAATGTGGGACCTACGGCCCATCCTGGATCTCAGCCACCTGAAAATATACATGGAATACAAAAGATTCAGGATGGTCACCCTTCCAGGCCTGCTCTTCTTCAAGGGGATTGGCTGTGCTTCCTGGATATGCAGGATGCTTACCTCCACATTCTTTGCAGATGACACAAAGATCTGCAGCAGGATTGATACACAAGGTGGGGTGGAAAGGATGAAAAGGGACTTGGCAAGGTTGGAGGAATGGTCAAATGTATGGCAGCTTATATTCAGTGCAAAGAAGTGCAAAGTAATGCACCTGGGAAACAAAAACCCAGGGGAAGGGTATACAGTGGGGGGTGAGATGTTAACAGAAATGGAAAGGGACCTGGGGGTAGTCATATCAGGTGACCTAAAGGTGGGCCAGCAATGTGAGAAGGCAGTAAGGAGGGCTGTGGAGATACTGGGATGCATAGGGAGAGGAATCACCAGTAGAAAATGGGAAGTTGTTGGCCCTCTGTACAGACGGTTGGTAAGACAACATCTGGAGTACTGTGTAAAGTTCTGGAGACCCCGTCTCCGCAAAGACATAGACAGGGTGGAGGCTGTCTAGAGGAGGGCAACCAAAATGGTGCAGGGTCTGCACCAGAAGACGCATGAAGAAAGATTAAAGGAGCTTAAGATGTATAGCCTCAAGGAAAGGAGGGAGGGGAGGACATGATAGAAACTTAAAAAAAAAAAAAACCTCATAGGGAATCAACAAAGTCCAAGAGGGTAGCATCTTTCAGAAAAAGAGAGATGTAAGAATAAGGGACACAATTTGAAGAGAGGGGGGAACGGCTCGGAGGTAATGTGAGGAAGTATTTCTTCACAGAGAGGGTTGTAGATGCATGGAACGGCCTTCCTTAGGAGGTGGTAGAGTCAAAAACAGTGGGGGGATTCAAGAATGCATGGGACAGACATAAGGCAATTCTAGTGGGGGTAGGAGGAAGTAGGCTTTAACTAGGATCTGCAGCTTATCCATTAGGTAGGGAAATGGGCAGACTAGGTGGGCCAATCGGTCCTTATCTGCCATCAAATTCTGATCTTTCAACCCCACAGGAAGTTCCTTTGCTTCCACTTCCAAGGTAAACACTACCAATTCCATGCCCTGGCATTTGGCCTGTCCTCGGCCGGAGAAGTGCCTGGCAGTAGTGGCTGCGGCCCTGCGGAGGAAGGGTCACTGTCTTCCCCTACCTGGACAATTGGCTCTTGGCAGCTCCTTCCTGGGATCAACTGATCAACACTATGGGAGACACCTTTAACTTGTTTTGAGACCTAGGGATCACTCTCAACCTGCCAAAGTCCTCTCCGTGGCCCAGCCAAACACTGCAGTACATTGGGGCAGTTCTGGACACCACCGAAGGAAGTCTTCCTGCCACCGGACAGGGCGGAACACCTTTGGGACTAGGCTCGGCTGGTTTTCTCGTCTCAACAAATCCCAGCCAGAGTGTCCCTAAGGCTGCTAGGGCACAAGGCAGCTGCCATCTTGACTGTCTTTCTGGCACGCCTGCACATGAGGGTTCCTCCAATTAACCCTTCGAGTGCAGTGGGACCAGTGCATGGACAAATTGGAGCAGCTGGTGACAGTCTCCACTCCGGTTCGCTAAACTCTGACTTGGTTGAACCCCCGTCAATCTTTTCACAAGGGTCCTCTTTTGGCATGAGTCTCATTGTCAGATTCTGATTACGGACACGCCCGGCCTGGGCTGGGGTGCCCATTTGGCAGACCATCAAACCCAAGGAACTTCTTCTCCCCAAGAGCAACATCTACATATCAATATATTGGAGATGCAGGTGATACTTATGCCTTACAAGCATTCCAGACGAATCTGCTCCCAGGCCCTTTCCTAATTCAGTTGGACAATATGTCCGTGGTCTTCTAATTAAACAAATGGGGTTGGGGGGGGGACTCTCCCTTACCCCCTGTGCAGGGAGGCCGTCAGTCTGGTATTAGGCCATCGAGCATCATCTGGAACATGCCGCCATGCACAGTCCAGGCGTACAGAACACCTTGGCCGACAGTTGTCTATCTCTGTCCAAGGCACACGAATGGGAACTCCTTCAATTGGTGGCCGAAGGGCTATTCGACAGGTGGGGCTGGCCAGAGTTTGACCTCTTTGCATCCCCACTCAATGCCAAACTACCCAGTTTTTGCTCGCAAGATCCAGGGCCTGGTGTTTTCTGACGAGATGCGTTGTCCCTGTCTCAGACAGGGAGGTTTCTATATGCCTTCCCTTCCTTTCCGCTACTACAGAATCCTTCTCAGATTGCAGTCAGAGGGAGCAGGGCTGATCCTAATAGCTCCCTACTGGCCACGTCAGATTTGTTTCCCATGACTTCAGCAGCTGGCAGTGGAACCCCCTATCTCCCTGCCTCTAAGCTCTGGCTTGCTCTCCCAGGAGCTGGACACCCTGGCCCATCCGTACCGCAAGTCGTTGCACCTGCACGCATGGCTCCTGCAGACCTGGCAGTGGCTTGATTTGGTATTTCCCCCACAGTGGCAGATGTTTTGGTGGCCACTAGGAAGCCTTTCACCAGGGCCACTTCCGCAATGAAGTGGAAGCAGTTCTGCATGTGGACCTCCGCTCGCAACTTTGATCCATTCACCTATCCAGTGAATTCTGTTTTGGAGTACTGCCTTTCTCTTTCAGACTCTGGGCTGAGCTACTTTTCCATTAAGGTGCATCTGTCGGCCATCTCTGCATATCATGCACCTGTAGAGAGCAAAACTCTTGCCCAGCTGGATCTTTCGTGCTGGATATTCTTCACCTCAAACCTTCCATCAGGGACCGAGTTTCCCCCATGGGACCTTTCATTTGTTTTGGGAAAAACTTGCACTGCCTCCCTTCAGACAGGCCTCAAGTTGCGATCTACGCTTCCTGTCATGGAAAGCATTATTTTTAGTTGCCATTACTTCTGCTCAAAGGATTTCCAAGCTTCATCCTCTGATGTGTAATGAGCCTTATTTAGTTTTCCACAGGGACATGGTATCCTTGCAGACGAATCCCAAGATCTTGCCTAAAGTGGTGTCTAGAGTTTACACTGAATCAGGACATCCACCTACCAATTTACTAACCAGCATTTTTTTTTAACTTTCTTTTATTGCTTTTGCAATAAACAATTGCATATTGTACAGTCCTCAGGTATCAACTATTATTTTAACTGACACATACAATGTACAGTAGGATGAACAGAGCTTAGACAGTTTGAATTCAAGATATGGGGGGGGACAAAATAAATTTGTTCAGATAATGTAACTAAATAAGCTATAGCTAAGGCTTTTGGGGTCCAGTCCAAAATGTTCAGAGTCCAGAGATTGTAATTCAACATCCAGTGCTGATATGAACCCCATTTCTTGTAGTAAAAGGTGCTTCTAAAATAAGTAGCACTAAACATGCAGTATTCCATACATCAGTGCAGGTCGTGCCTGAAAATAGGCAGGTCTGTTGCCTAGCGCACTTACCCGGTTACCAAAAGCTAAATAATATTTCTTAAGCTGTTGGGAAAGCCAAAAGATTCACTTTGCAGCATTAGAAAAATAGAACAGTAAGCTCAAGAGCTGGTATAGTTATTAGCAAATTCAAAGCAATGCAACTATAAACAAATCAGGTTTCTTGGTCAGTCAGTCACTAATGTCACAGCCTTAGACGACAAACTCCCAGGCTATTCCACCTCTTTACCCGCTTCCAGGGGATCAGTATATTGAAATGTCTTACCACCATAGTGGATTTGTAGACTGGCCAGCATTAGGAGAGTGTGACACTCCTAGCCCACGGAGCCGAGCTATCACTGCATTGAACTTCTGTCTGCTGCATGTTGCAAAAGAAATCTAGAAACAAGTGGACGGTAAATCCATTAAAGGCTATCCCTCCCGAAGACCTCGCTGCCTGTAGAAGCTGATCTCTAACGTTGGAGCTTGTAGTCACCAGCAAAATCGCTCATGGGGCCTCGCCACGTTTCCCGACGTCTTGAGGTGTAATCCGAAAAGCTTTTAGGAGCTGACCGTCCAGAGTTCCCTGGGGAAGTTGGAGTGCTGCAGGTAGCCACGAGTACAAAAAGGTAAGAGTCTTCCTCTTCGCTACCCTCCAGGAGACCAATTAGGCGCATATGGGAAGCCCTATTTGAGTTCTCTAGTGCCTCTAATCTGTACCTGAGTTCGGCGTTTTCCTGAACGAGCTTAGTTGCAGCTGTTAAAGCCTGGACAGCCGTTTTTTCTGTCGTCGTTGTCGCTTGGGTATCTGCTTCCCGTTTCACATCTTGCTGAGCAAAACGTTGGATGATTGACTCTGCTTTAGTCGATCGCTTGCATAGAGGTCTGCAAAGCTCTCCACGGGGGCTCTCCGCCGGCGATGGTCGTTGAGGAATTTGCGGCCTGCTCAGTCGCCGCCACATGCTTGGGTCCACTGCTGGTAGCTTTTTGATTGCAACTCATAACGATCTGATATCCCACGACACCGGGTAACCTGAACTGTTCACTGCTGCAATTAGATCTGACTTTTATCCACAGCAAATTGATTTTTAGCAATGTAAATCTGTAACTGTGCAGAGCTGCATTCAAGTGTCTTGCGAGTTTGCTGCTCTGCAGCACCCCCTCCAACCAGAGTGTTCTAACGGGGGGGAGGGGGCTCTCCTTCATATTCTGGATGTTCACCGGGTGCTTCAATACTACTACTTAGATCGCACCCGTACTGTTAGAAAGTTTGAAGAATTGTTTTTCTTTTGCCCTGAGAACTGAAGGGGCTCCTTTTTCTAAGCAAACTTTATCTAAATAGTTAACTATTGTTTACTGCTACCGCAAATATTACAAGCCGTTGCTGGAACAGGTCAAAGGCCGTTTTACCAGGAATATGGCTGCTTGCTTTGCATCCATGAAAAATGTGTCTGTGGCTGATATCTGTGCAGCAGCCACTTGGAGTTCTGTTCATCACGCCTTCATTCGGCATTACAGTTTAGACATTGCCTCTCGTCCTAGGACAGGCTTTGGCCTCACTGTCCTACAAGGTCTGCTCTCATGAGCAATTTCTGCAGACTTTCACCTCCTCCCGGTTGGCGAGGGTTAGTCCTCCCACTGCTTGGGACTCTTCTCATGGTGTAGCCTGCTGCAAGAGCTCCCCTTTGATGTGAGATAGTACAGTTACGCAAGAACTTACCGTAACAGTAGATCTTCGAGAGGCACTCTTGCAGTAGGCGCAGCTTTCCTTCCCACTTTCCCCCTTGTGACTGTTTTTTATTTCCTTGTTTTGGAGCAGCCTCCTCGGTTCTCCATTTCTGGGTTTGCCAGGGTCTCTGTGAGAACTGAGGTTGGGCTGGAGACTGCCCCTTTTATACCCTTGGCTGGGGGCGGACCAACATAAGGGGAGGTCCCCTGCCATAGACTGCTAACTAGAAGTTCTCCTGGGTGTCCTGACACTTGCTAGCTTCAGTCTTTATGGTGTAGCCTGCTGGAAGAGCTCCTTTCGAAGATCTGTTACGGTAAGTTCTTGCGTAACTGTACTTTACGAAGGCCACCTCCTTCTTGAGACCCATTTCTGGTGCTTGCAGTGCTGATGGGGAAAGCCATTTGACCCAGTGCACAGATGTAACATGTCACATTTGTTGTGGTAGTCCACCTTCTAGGGACGTGGATATGATGTTCTGTCCACACTTTTGGGAGTATCCTTTCCCTCTAAGTTGATGCTGGAAAGTCTTCAAGCTGGCTCCTCCCACCCAGGTGGTAGCTCCCTCTGCTCCGCCCCATGATGCCAGATCTTCCTTTCTGCCAGAAGAAGCAGGTTCCCTCCTTACTGCTTCCGTGCTGAGTAGGCCCTAGCGTTAAATTTTCAGATTTACTTCCAAAACTTAAACTCTTTTGAGTTTCCGTCTTTAGCTTGATCGTCAGTTGCGACCGTAATGAATAAATCTGCTCCCAGCTTCTGCCTGTGCCCTTTGCGGGCAGATGATGTCCAGGACTGACTTGCACACCTCGTGTGTCAACTGCCTGAGGCACAATCACGATCCCCAGGCTAGTGGTCTCCTCGGCTGTGGGGTCCGCTGAACACCTTGCAGCGTTTGAGGCAGCGGCCCAGGCTGCTTCCCACTCTTTGGCGTTTGCCTTTGTGCTTTTCCAGCCTGGATAGACTTTTATGGGGTCCTTCAAAGAACTGTGCCAGTCCCTGCTGACCCTTGGTCAGTTACCGTCTGGGCACAAATATGTCTAAGAAAGAGTTAAAAAAAAAAAAAAAAAAAAAATTAAACAAATAAGGTCTCTACGTACGTGACATTGGGAGCGCTCTCAGTCAGGAACTTCTGATTCCCGTGCTTCTCCAGATCTGACTTCGGTGAAATCCCAGGTGGCCGGCTCCACAGTAACCCTGTCGGGCCAGTTGGCCGAGATGCTGGTTGATCTGCTGGCCAAGATTTTTCTTGAGCCGGTCGACCTGAAGAGGCCGACCCTTCCTTATCCAGGACTCCAGTCCTGACTCAGACTGGGAGGGACGTATCAGTCCGCTGACCTGCTTCTGGTCTCTGGCCAAGACACGGAGGAGTCTCTGTGCTTGCTGACTCCCTCCGAGCCCCACTGCCAGTACCCACGCCTGGAATTCAAGGTCTGTCTTCTTCCCATGGGTCAAGTGGTTCCCGCTGGGGTAGTGCTCCTGCTCTCGGCACACCCTACTCTTCATCCTCATCCTCGCTGGGTGAGGAGAGGCTTCGGCGCAAACGGCATTGATGCTACGAGGATCTTGTGGCAACAGCTGGTGCTCACTGGCATTAAGCCAGCTCCGGCTACTACAGTGGCTGTCACCTGGCTTTCAACCGACCGGCCTGCATCTTTTCTGCCTCAGGAGCTTCCTAAGGCGGTACCGGCTCTGCCAACCCCGACGTCGCCACAGATTACCATAGAGCCACCACCTGCCCAGCTGAAGGCCAGTGCTCCGACCAAGGAGTCTCATCCTGCCAAGGGGCTTCCCCACTGACTGTCGGTCACTGTCACCGTTCACCATCCGTGGAGGGTCAGCGGAAACTCGGGCAATCTACTCCTCCGAGTTGGAGGGTTACTCCTTGCACTCCCGTCTGGTCGATGTGGAGTCGGTGGGGGATCTCTCTGGGCAAAGTTCCTATGCCTTTTTTGGGCCTTCTTCGCCTGGTCTGAGTCCACGGGGTATGAAAATGGAGCCCATCCAGAAACTGGCTCGTTGACAGAGATCCGTGACCGGGGAGATATTCTGGAGGCTTTCCTTCTGGCATAGACCATTCTTAGCCCTGCCCTGGAGCTCTGGCAGCGCCCAGCTTCTTGCCCTGCGCCTTTTGTTGGAATGGCCTGCAAATATGCGGTACCTGCCGGTTCCATCTCTGGATTCACAGAACACTCCTCGGCTGAGGGGCTGGTGGCTGATTCTGTGTTTAGGTGCTCTGGCAGTACTGGGGATGTTGACAAGCTGCCCAACAGAGTCCAAAAAGTTGGACCATGCGGCAAAAAGGGTCTATGCTGCCTCCTTGCTTGGTCTTCACCAAGCAAGCTCGGCCCTCCTTATGGTCCACTTCTCCCATGCCCTGCTGGGCACAGTAGATGAGGTGCATCCATATCTACTGCCAGACCTCCAGACCATGGTCAGACAGGACCAGGACCGGGTTGTAACTGCTCCAGACAGCCATGGACATTGGGGGCTTCTTTGCCCGCCCTGTGGTAGTCGCAGTGGCCATGCGCCTCAGGAGTTGGCTGAGGATCTCTAACTTCACGGCAGACATTCGGCACAAGATGGCAGATGTTCCTTTCCTGGGCACTAACTTGTTCAGTCTTGGGGTAGAGGTCCACCTCACCCACATCGAGAAGTCCATTGTCACCTTGGACTCTGACATCTGCCCAGAAGGACCCCAAGCAGCAGCAGGGAAGGAAGCCCTTTCGGTCCACCTCTACTCCTGTGGCCAAACCAGCCCAACCCCAGGCTGGTCAGCAGACCCAAGCCTGGCAACATTAACCAAATTCAGTGGCCTTGGTCATCCGTAAGCCTTCGGGGAGTCTCTCCGGTCCCTCCTCTAAGTCTGCACAGTGACTGACTGGATGAGGGGTGCCTTCCTCATGCTTGGCACGCCTCCCCTTGGTCCTCCCTTGGAGGGGGGGGCCAGCTCCATCACTTCCTTTCCACCTGGTCTGCTGTCACCAGGGACAGGTGGGTCTGCAAGGTGGTGGGTCAGGGTCTGCTTCTGGAATTCGAGCAGTACCCTCCTTGTCGAGCCCGTGCCCCATGGGAGGACTTTGTATCTGCAGACTTTCTGTCGGCTCTGAGACCTCGTAGCCGAGCTCCTCCGCAAGAAGGTCATGGTTCCTGTTGCGGATCCTCCAGAACACCTAGGGTTTGTCTTCAGGTACTTCCTGGTACCAAAGCGGACGGGGCACTGACACCCCATTCTAGATCTGCATGACCTGAACAAGTTTCTCAAGTCGCACACGTTCAGGATTTTAACTGTCTCAGCTCATACCATCTGTAGAGCAAGACCTGTGGTTTTGCTCCCTGGATCTTAAAGACGTGTTCTTTCACGACCCGATAAGTCTGTTACATCTAACGTTCCTCCACTTCCAAGCTGAGGGAACCCTTTTCGAGTTTCAGGCCATGCCATTCGGCCTGTCCTTGGCCCCCAGGGTTTTTAAGTGCATTGCAGTGGTGGCACCTTATCTGAGGCACCGAGGGGTCCGGGTTTACCCCAGCCTGGACGACTGGCTGATAGCAGGTCCCTCCAGGCAGGAGTTGGAGCAGTCCAAGGACCTGACCCTCCAGACCTGCGTCAAACTTGGCCTGCTGGTCAACAAAGCAGAGTTGGAATTCTTACCTTCAGAGGTGATGAACTTCATCGGGGTGGAGGTAGACTCTTGCAGAGTCCAGCTCCCGGCGGATAGGGGCGGAAGCTCTCTCCTCTTTTCCCTGATCATTTTGGGTTGGGCCATTGCACCCTACTGGGGACTTTGTGCACCTGCTGGGTCATATGGCAGCCTGCTGGAGAAGGTGCTCTCCGCAGTGGGAGCTGGCAAGCCAATGGTCTCAGCGCAGGGGTCACTTTGACCACCTGGTCATTGTGGCCCAGTGGTGGTTAGTCCCAGAGCATCTGCAGGCAGGGATCCAGTTTGTCCACCCAGAGCAGACTGTCACTCATCGATGCGCCTCTCTTGGGCTTGGGTGCCCACCTGGGGGGGTACAGAGTCCATGGGCTCGACCCCCCGAGGAGTCCCGATGCCCTATGAACCTGCTGGAGCTCCGAGCAGTCTGGCAGGCACTGACTGCATTCGCTGCGCACATCTGAGGTCAGGTGTTCCAAGTCCAGATGGACAAGACCACGACTATGTACTACCTCAACATATCGGGGGGGCTCACTCCCTGCCACTGTGCAAGGAAGCTCTCCATGTGTGGACCCTCGTGCGCAGCCTGGAGGTTGCTCTCCTAGCTGTCCACGTGGCAGGGACCTCCAACCAGCTGGTGGACTCCCTCAGCCGTGTGGGTGAGGCGTCGCATGAGTTGTTTCTCCACCTAGAGGTAGTGCACAGTCTGTTCTCTCAGTGGGGCACCCCTCATGTGGACCTGTTCCCTTCCAGGGAGAACGCAGAGCTGAGGCGGTTTTATGCCTGCCTCCCTCGGCAGCAAACACTGCAGGGGGATGCCTCAAGGCCCTGGACACTAGACCTCTTATGTCTTCCCTCGAACCACAAGGTGCTTCTCAAGGCCATGAGAGACGAGGCACAGGTGATCCTGGTGGCTCTGGACTGGTCTCTCCAGTTTTTGGTACCCCGATCTCCTCAGCCCCAGCAATAGGCTCCCGAGGCGTCTTCCTCTCCCCCGAGACCCGCGTTCCATCAATCAAGGCAAGGTACTCCAACTGGACCTTGAATCCCTGCACCTAACAGCCTGGTTCCTGAGTGGCTAGAGTTCCAGGTTTTGGGTCTCTCCAACGATGTCCTCACTGTTGTGGAGGCATCTTGGAAGGAGTCGACCAGGAAATGCTGTGCCTTCAAGTGGAAGAGGTTCTCCATTTGGTACCAGGGCAAGTAGCTGGACCCCTTGGGCTAGCATCCTTGACTACCTGTGCACTCGACAGCCATCTCTGCTTACCTGTTGCGGGCCGATCAGCAGTCTGCGCAGGAGAAGGTGGTCTGGCGTAGGAGACGGTGGTGTGGTGCTTTTTAAAGACTTTGACTACATTTTCCTTCCAGTGCATGAACAACCACCACCACCACCTTGAGATCTGTTTCTGATTTTGGTAAAGCTCATGGGCAGGCCATTCCAACCAATGCACAGGTGTGACATGTCTCACCTGTCTTGGAAGACCACCTTCCTTGTGGCTGTCACGTCAGCCAGAAAGATCAGTGAGCTCTGGGCACTTTCGGTGGAATCTCCTTACCTGGTCTTCCACAAGGACAAGGTTGTCCTGCGTCTCAACACGAAGTTCCTTCCGAAGGTTGTCAGACTTTCACCTTAATCAGGTGATTAATCTCCCGGTGTACTTCACCAGTCGCACCTCGGAAGCCAAGCACAATCTCCATATTTTGGACCTGCGGCGAGCATTTGCCTACTATAAAGAGCGCATGGTTGGAGTTCAGGGAGAGGTTCGCCAGCTATTCGTCACCTACACTGAAGCTGCACCTGGCAGACCAGCAGCTGAGCAGATAATTGGCAGGTGGATTAGCTTCCCGTAGGGCTAAGGGCTCATTCCATGCATCATACCACTGCCTCTATGGCTGCTTCTGGGGACGTCCCTATCCAGGAAACCTGCAGGGCTGCTACCTGGAGGTCAGCACACACCTTCATTTCCCATTACCACATTGACCTTGAGTCGCGCCAAGATGCTGGCTTGGGGGCCTCGGTTCTTCAATCTGTTTCCTAAGTAAGGCATGTGTGCCTTGCCTCCCTCCTCCCGGAGAACTGCTAGGAGTCTGCCAGAATGTGTCGATAGAACATCATATCCACGTCACTAGAAAAACAGGTTACTCACCTGTAACAGTAGTTCTAGAAGTGGTATATGATGACCATCCACATGGACCCACCCAACCTCCCCTGGCTTTGGCACAGGACACTGCTTCCAGTGGGCAAGATCTGACGTCTTGGGGTGGAGCCAAGGTAGTTACCACCCGGGTGGGTGGGAGGAGCCAGCTTGAAGACATTTCTGACCAGCCTTAAAGGGAAAGGCAACTGCCAGAAAGTGTGGCTGAACATCATATACCACTCCTAGAACTAATGTTACAGGTGAGTAACCTTTTTTTTTTTTTTCAACCACCCCAAAGAGTGACTCACAATTGGATCCCCTTAAAATGTCATCAAGACACCTCTGTCCAATATAATACAATGCTTATGGAATATTTACATTGCTATAGCCTGATTAGTCTATTGGTTTAATGCATGGTTTCTCTTATAGAACGATAAGGGCTCAGCAGTATGCTTATTGTAAATGTAATTGTATTTCTTAAGCAATGTGCTCAATTTATGATGTATTTGCTATAGTTAGAACGATTATTGTGGCTGTATTTATTTTTGTGAAACAATAAAATCTTGATTGAAAAAGTAGGCATAGTCAAAGCAGACATTTGTTGTAAAAGATTTTAGTTTTGCAAGGTAGACACCCTTTTATTTATACAGATACACATACATGTAGATAGATCTTGCTTCGAGAATCGCTGTTGCAGCAGGTAACATCTTTAGGACTAAGGCGCCAGGACCCCATGGAAACTTTCTAACTAGCAATACCCAGCAGGGGACTGTCCCCAGCCCATCCCCAGTTCTTTTCCCATCGTTAACCACGCTAGTCGGACCTCCACGGACACCTTCAGCTGTCTACCACTATTTTGACTGCGTTTTCTACGCTCTTTCTTTCCTGCTTTCGACTGATTGACTACATTTGAGATGACTACATGTACAATCAGGCGCCATTCAGAGTGCGCATGCGGCAAGCAGATCCCGCATAAGGACAGCCATCAGGCTTGCTTGTTCTTGCTGGGCCTGGACCACAACATCGAGGCCTACCATCATTGCTATGATTTCAGTCAGTGCATGAGGCTCCGGCGCCAGAAGACCCTCAACTTTCCTTTTGGAAAAGCAGATATTTGCCATGAGAAAGGAACTCCACCTCAAGAGCGCTTCATCCTCTCCATTTTCAGCATCTTCTCACAAAGAAGAAATCGTGTGGCAGACGCAAGCACCGAAACGAGGAGAAATCCCAAGCAAAAGACCCCTCTCAATCCCCAACCATGTCGGTGACCTCCTCATTGTTCACCTCTGGGTTCCTGGTCTCCAAGCCTCCCTCCCTCATCAGTTACGGGAGAGGACTCCTTGGGGCATGGGAAGTCCTCCCGTGCCTACCAGTCACTCAAGCTTAGGCCTGTTACCTTGGGGGGGCTCTAAGCCTAGTGGCTCAGACGGAGTTTCCTCGGGTGGTGGGCTGCTGTCCGCCCTCCTGGCCAGGGTGTCTGCAGAGTCCACCCTGTCCACAGGGTCAGACACTGGCAGCTAGCACCATGGTCAGTTACCCTTTTCCTCCAGGGGCAAAGGGCTTACATCCCATTTGGGAGACACGCCTCCCCCACAGGCAACTCCACCCAAGCGTCTGCCACCTCCACCAACCAGCCTCTCCATCGACACCTCAAACTACAGTAAACTCCAGTGTCCCTGTCAGGCTGACGCCAGAGGACCTGACTCCTTATGGTCGGCCGTTGGGCTAGATATCTCTGCCTGAGGGTACACCTGGGCTCCTAATGCCAGATGATGGTGACCAGGCTACCCTGACGCCAGAGCTACCCCAACTGAATGACCTGACACCGGGGCTATCTAAAGTGGCTCCCAATGCGAGAGGCTCTGGCTTTGCCTCAAGAACCTCTGCTGGAGTCAGCCCACCAACGCAGCGGTAGAGCTGCCGCTCACGGCACCAGCGACTCTGGTACGGAAATGGACTCGAGTGGCTGGAGGATTGAGTGCCTATAGGTAGCTGTCGTCCAGGAGGGGTGGGTTGCATGTCCTGCCGCTCTACCATCACCTGGGTGACCACGAGTGGAGGTGCAGCGGGACAGCACGCAAGCAGCGTGGGAGGATGTCTACCATGAGCTGGAGCGCTGGCGTGTTAGGACGTGCTCTGCCCCTTGGCTTCCCTAGGGCGCTGACGTCCTGAGGAATGGCACCGAAAAAAAGAAAAACCCACAAGAGATGCCTGGAGACGGGACCTGGCTGCCCAAGAGAAATCCCCAACCAGGCTCCAGATGGGGCCTGTGCAGCATACCGGATGCACACTCATGGACTGGAGGGGACTATAGGTGTGGGGTCCCCTCTCCTCCCCGGGGGGGGGGCAAACTGAGGCTGGCAGTGCTGCCAGAACTCAAGAAGGTGTTACCTGGGGAGGACCTACGGGAGTGCACGCACAGCCTAGGGATCCCAGAGGATAAGGGTCCTGAGCCACGAGTAAGGGGGCATAAACAGATAAACCGGCCCCCTCAGCTCTGGTTCCGCCAGTTCCCCAAGGGCCTTCCCCAAATATGCCCTTGGACCATCCACCTACTCTGCCTCCCAGGAGGCCAACTCCGGACAAGGACCTTCCTTCCCCAAGTGATTGTCCCTGTAGACCACTGAGGTCGCCTTCTCCTGACTCTGAGGACTCTGAACCAGACTCCTACTCCTCCAGCTGTGGGGACTCAGACCCTCTGTCCCCGCAGATGTCAGAAAGAACACTCCGCGTTCCCTGCCTGACGACGCATCCTTCATGGATGTGATGTGTCGCATCCAACAATTAAATGACTGGGACTCGGAAGAACTCGACCCGGAAAGCAAGTGGTTAGCGGCATTTCTTTGGACAGAGGATGTTCTCCTCATGGTCGTCCCTCCAGTGGTCGACTCCTATAAGGACACCAACAAACTGGCATGGAAACGCCCTTTTTTGACCCTGGCAGTTTCCAAAAAGTCTGACCACTTGTACACCGTCCACTGGGACGATCCCTTCTACGGGGAACAACCAGAGGCAGACTCCGTGGTGCTGAACACCACCCACGACAGGTCCAGACGTCCAAGGCATCTCGGCATGCAACCTCCAGATAAGGACTCTAAACTGTTAGACCATCTGGACAGAAATCTTTCCCTCCACAACTTGTGCCATCCAGTCACACAGCTTCCTTGCCCACATGGTACAGTACCAGAATGCCCTGTGGGACAAGGCACTAAAGCTCGGTCAGGCCATGTCAGTGGCCATGTTGGACTCACCCGGTCAGACGGGGCTCATGGCGGTCATGAAGTCCGTTTTGGACATCTGCAACCATGTCTTGCGGGTGTCTTACAACACCGTGGATTCGGCGGGTAGAGCCGCGGCGACATCCAGTCCAAGATTATGGATGCCCCCTTCAGAGGGCCAGTTTTGTTCAGGGAAGCTACCCAAGCTATTGCCCATTTGCAGGAGTCTGGGAAAGCGGTTGTCAGTACAAGCCTAAGCAGCCCCCTAAGCAGTCCTTTCATAGGCCAGGAAGATGGCATTTTCTAGGTCCGCAGCAACGGGCTGGCTACAAGTGCAAGGCCACTAACCCTGCTACCGGAGGTTCTGCCCCTCTGCCACCTAGAACCTCTCAGCCTGCCCTCCCCAGCTCCTCCACCTGACTCGCTGCCCGACCCTCCTCCTCCTTCAGTGGAATCTGCGGAAGCAGTTGGGGGGTCTGTTTCGAACTCTGTGTCCTGCAGCTCATCGGGAGAGGGCACACTCGAGTTTAGAGATCTCTCCAGACAACTCTCCAGTACAGTCTTAGTACTCTCAGGCCCACATTGCCATTATAGCACAGGAAATCCAGGCTCTCCTTCAGAAGGCCATCAAGCTTGTACCCCAGAACTATGAGGAACCGGATTCTACTCCCACTTCCTCCTTGTGCCAAAAAAGACTGGGGATCTTATTCCCATCTTGTATCTAAGCCATCTGAACCAGTACATACAATACAAAAAATTCAGGATGGTCACCTGCCCCTGCTGCATCAAAGGGGGGCTGGTTATGCTCCCTGGACATGCGGGATGCCTACCTCCACATTCTGATTTTTTTTTTTCACCACACTGGAGATATCTGCATTTTTTATTTTCAGGGTCCCTATTACCAATTTCCGGCTCTTCCCTTCAGTCTGTCCTCTGCACTGAGGGTGTTCACCAAGTGCCTAGCCATGGTAGCCGCAAATCTCAGGAGGCAGTGGCACTGTCTTCCTCTACCGTGATGATTGTCTTCTGACCGCTCCCTCTTGGGACCGGCTTATAGAAAGCCTCTTGAGACACGTTCTCCTTGTTTCAGGACCTGGGGGTTACTCTAAACCTCCCCAAGTCCTGCCTTTGGCCAAGTCAGTAGCTTCAATATATAGGGGCCATCCTGGACAGGGCTGAACTCCTCCAGTCCCACGCATGGCAGGTGATCTCACCAAGCAGAGGCAAGGACAGTTCTCCGGCTACTGGGTGATACGGTAGGTGCTATCACCACAGTCCCTATGGCCAGGCTTTACATTTATTTTTATGTATAACTTTGATAACCGGGTAAGTACACACGGCAAGAGCCATAGCAAAATGGCACAGGAGGCAACAAGATCAGAATGCAAGAACTTAAAATACAATAGCGCATAGGTGACAAGTCAAACAAAATGGTGCCAGAGCAATGCAAGGCAATGGCAGAGGAGCTACCTTGAACAAAATACAAACAATTCAAAATACAGTAGGGCATTCAAGAGAAGTCAAAACACAATGATGACGCAGCAATGCACAAGAGTACAGATGGTGTATCCTGGCACACAGTTTGGTACAGAGTATTAAATTCTGAGTCAAGTTTCAGGTAACCGTGAGTCGGCTAAAGATATACAGTGTCAGGTAACCAATACAACTGTCGGGAGGAAGAGGGGAGTGTGAAGTAGCCTGGGAAACATCGACAGCTAGTCTCTGCTAGGAGTCAGTCTGTGAGGCAGGTTTTGAACAGATGGTGAGTAGCCTGGGAGTGAAGTCCGGCTGGCAGTTGATTCCATAGTGAGGGGACAGCAACAGATAGGGCTCTCCCACACATGCTGGTGGATACCCTGGGGACATGGAGGGGGTAGAGTTTGAGCATAGGCAGCGGTGTGCGGTTCGAACCTGGAATAGGGCTGTAAAGGGGTGGGGCTCTTGGCCAGAGCAGACAGTATTATCGGCCAAGTAGCAAAGGGCAAGGTCAGGGCGGCCCTGGAGTGGGAGCCACCTCATTGACTGATATAGGACACAGTGGTGAGTGGAAAAGGGGCTAGTAAGGCAGAGCGACAGGCACTGTTGTAGGTGGTGGAGAGGTTGGTAAAGAGGGAAGACGAAGCCCTGGAGTAGATGGAGGAGCAGTAATAGATTTTGGGGAGTAGGTTACCCTGGACAGTGGCAAGCCAGGCCTCAGGGTTGAAGTAGTGTCTGAATCTGTAGGCCATACCCAGCTTTTGGTGAATCCTGCGCACTGAGTTGATATGCCCAGAAGGAGAGGGAGGGGTTAAGTAAGACACCCAGGTACTTAAAAGGTTCAACATTTTCGAGCACCTGGCCATCAGGGGAGACAGTGTAGAGAGAGGAGGGAGAATTGATCTTGGCTAGGAAGGGCTTGGACCTGAACAGCATAGAATTTCTTTTTAATGTTTACCTGGAGGAGGTTGGTTGCAAATCAGTTATGGGCTGCTCCATAGTTTTGCATGAGGACCGAGGAAATGCGGAAGGGGGATTTATCACTGACATAAAGGACAAGATCGTCCACATAGAGGAGGGAGTGACAGGTAAGACGGTCGTATGAAAGGGAATTTATGAATAAGGAGACAAGCAGAGGACCCAGGATGGAGCCCTGGGGAACTCCGGTAGAGACAGGTAGGGTAGAGGAGCATGCGGGGCCAACACAAAATTGGGTAAGATTTGAGAGGTAGCTGAGGAACCAGTTTGATACCTCTAGGGAGCATCCAAGAAGCTGTAGCTTTGAGACAAGGAGGGCATGATTTACCAAGTCAAAAGCCGTGGATAGGTTGAAGACTGCGCCAGTGGCTTGTCCATGTTCTTGAGGATATGGTCAGTCAGCAGAGCAAGGGCAGTGGTGGTATTGTGAATTTTGCAAAACCCGTGCTGCTGGCTATACGTGAGGTAGTACTTTGCAACATGTTTGATGAATTGGTGGTGGATAACTTTCTCGAGGAGCTTACTTAGGTGGAGGAGGATAGAGATTGGCCAATAGCTGTCGTTGGAGTGTGGGTCACCAGCTTTGAAATAGGTATCACTTTGGCCATTTTCCATGGGTCTGGCATGGTAGAGGTGGATAGGGCAAGGTTGAAAATAAATGTCTGGCTTGACGATGGCCAGGGAGAGGAGTCTGAGGAAGATAGGGTAGAGGTCGTGGGAACCGTGGGTTGAGGGGTGTTTGAGAAGTTAAGAGGTTTCAATAGGGGAGACAGCCTTGAAATAAAAAAGAATAGGGGAAGGAGGGGGCAGTTTGAGGGTGGTAGGCAGATCCACCGGGTGAGCCACTTGGGAGCTTGGAGAGAAGCGCTGAGCTGTCAGTAAAGTTCTCATTAAAAACCGTGGCTACTTCTAGAGGGCCGGTTACCAGGCCAGTGTGGGAATTGAGTTGTGGGGGCGAACTTGCCAGATTGAGGGCTTAAAAGTGATCCGATGGACTCCCAGAATTTCTTCAGGTTGCCAAGATTTTTCTTCTGCAGGTTACGGAAGTAGTTCTGTTTCAGGGATTTAGCCAGGTATTTGCACATGTTTCTCAGGCACCTGTAGGCATCCCAGAAGGCAGGGGAGCGGGGATGCCTTGTAGGCAATCCAAGCACAACCCCTGACCTTCATGTGGGAGAGATCTTTGGTAATCCATCAGGGATCAGCCACCTCTGATCAGTCTAGTTGTGAGAGGGAAATGCTTCTTTTGCAGAGCCAGCAGGGTTTGAGTGAAAGACGTCACTGCTGAGGACACATCGGAGAGGGAGTATAATAGACCAGTTCAGTAACCATGTCTCGCTGAGGAGGTAGGGGTTGACCGGGCTGTGAAACTGTGAAAGGATAGGTATTTGGGGGGCACTTGATCTGGTAATCCAGAGGATGAATGTGGGTGAGTGGTCGCTGATTGACATACTAATTGCCAGCAGATTAGGCCTTTAAAGTCTCACGGAGTCTGCTCGAACCTCAGATCCTCTAGTTGGGTGCCGAGGCCTCCCCTCCTCCTTGTGTTCCAGAAACCCTGTCATCCATCCCCCCGGCCAGGCCATCATCTGATACATTGCTTTCTGTGTCTGTCCCACCTCTCTTGAAGCCCTCCACTGTGTATCTTCTGAACCAGCTCGCCAGGCAGCGCATTCCAAGGGTCCACCATCCTCTCAGTGAAAATCTCCCCCTTCCAACTTCAAACCATGCCCTCTGGTGATACCTCCCTGCTTTAATCTAAAGATCCCTCCATGTTTACCCTATTTATTCCCTTGAGGTACTTGGAAGACCTCAATCATGTCCCCACTGTCTCTCTTCTCCTCCAATGAAAACAGGCAGAGCTCCTCAAGTCTGTCCTTGTATGTCAAATCCCCTAATCCTCTTATTATTTTAGTTGCCTTCCTCTGTACTCTCTTCAGGAGTTGTATGTCCCTCTTCAAGTGTGGTCTCCAGTACTGTACACAGTACTCAAGGTGTGGTCTAACCAGTCCATTGTACAGCAGCAGAATCACTTCCCTGCTCCTAGAGGTGATCCTGTTTGCCTTGTTAGCCACTCTCCTGCACTGCTCAGAGTTAGTCATACATGCATCCTCCATGACCCCTAGGTCTTTTTCCCCCTGTTGAGGCCTCCAGCACCTCCCCTCCCAGGGTGTACCTGTGTTTAGGGTTTCCCTCCCAAGATGTAACACCTTACACTTGGTGATATTGAAATTTAATTTCCATGTGTGAGCCCAGCTTTCCAGGGTGTCCAGGTCCCCTTGCAGGGCCTACCTCCCCTCTTCCCCCTCAACTGCTCCCATCTTGGAGTCATCAGCGAAGAGACTTATTTCACACCCTATACCCTCCCTGATGTCCGATGTGTATGCATTAGATGGGATCGGACCCAGGACCGAGCCCTGCGGTACCCCACTACTGACCTCTCTAGGTTTCGAGAGCTCCCCACCGACTACTACTCTCTGGGTGCGTCCAGACAGTTTTCAGTCCATCTGACCTCAAAGGGCCTACTCCCAACCCTGTCAGTTTCTCCACCAGACCATTGTGGGGGACAGAGTCAAACGCCTTGCTGAAGTCCAAGAATAATACATCCACAGGCTTTCCCCTGTCCAGTTCTGATGTTACCCATTCGTAGAATTCCACAAGATTGGTTTGACATGATCTACCTGGCACAAACCCATGTTACAGACTATCGAGACCTCCCACCTCCTCCAAGTACACCCCCAGTCGTTCCTTTGTTGTACTCTCCATTAATTTTCCCACCACCGAGGTCAGACTGATGGGTCTGTAGTTACCTGGTACTTCCTCGACCCTCCCCTTGTGGATTGGCACCACATGTACCTTTCGCCAATCCTTAGGTACCCTCCCTGTCTCAAGCGACCTGTTGAAGAGCTCCACCAGGGGTGCAGCCAGTATGTCCGCCACTTCCCATAGTACTCTCAGATGAATGCCATCCGGCCCAGGAGATTTCTTTCTTTAGGTCCTTGAGGGCTAACCACACCCTTTCGGTGAAGATAGCATCATCTGTCCCCTCCACCTTACTGGCCTTTTTATCCTTATCCTGATGTGATACTCCTGGGATACCCCTCTCTCCCTCTTGCTCCATTTCTGTTGCTCCCCTGATCCCACTCACTACCGCTTCTATCCCCATCGTGCCTTGCTTTGTAGATATCCCATCCCCCTCCCTAGTGAACACAGAGGCGAAATACTCGTTTAATACCTCTGCCTGGTCCCTGTCCTCTTCCACCCACCCTCCTTCTGATCTCAATCTGCCGAGATGGCCCTTAGTTTTTCTCTGCTCCCCAGTGTACCAGAAGAAACCCTTTTCTCCTCCATGTATCCCCTGTGCCAGCCACTGCTCTTTACTGGACTTTGCCCCCTCACCATCCGGGTGACTTTTCTAGATGCAAGATGGTACATTTCCTTTTCCCTATCCCCTCTTGTTGTTTTTATATATTTTGTAGGCTGCTTTCTTTTTCTCTTGTCCGCTACCTGAACCTCACTGGACCACCAGCATGGTTTGTGACCTTGCTCCCTTACATTTCACCTTGGCGCAGGTCCTGACTGCCTCATGAAGTCCCCGTTTTATAACCTCCCATCTCTTTTCCACGTTTGTCATTGATGTAATCCCCTTCAAGTGATCCTTGGGAATATTTCCCATGCCCACAAAGTCTGCCCCCTGAAGTCCACTGCCAGTGTCCTAGATCTCTTCTCTCTCCCCAAAAAAAATGCTTATTTGAAACCACAGTATTGTGGTTGCTCCCAGTCAGGGAATCCTTTACAACCAGGTCCCTTACCAGATCCCCATCTGCCAGAGCCACGTCCAGGACATGCCCTTCCCTTGTGGGCTCCATCACATGCTGTGTTAAGAACACATCCTGGAAGCTATCCAGCAGCCTCTGCTCCTTGGCCACCTTAGAGGACATGGTTCCCCAGTTTGTACCTGGCAAATTAAGGTCCCCCATCAACACCACTCTTTCTCCTTTTGGTCCACACTGGGCAATGATGTCCAGCAAACCATCCTCCAGAACATCACCCAGCTTGACCTTACCTCCTGCTGGGGTTCATAAGGTGACCCATAAGGCTTCCATGTTTCCCTCTGCCTCTTCTACCCTAGCAATTTCTGTCATCTCTAATGAACATAGCCACTCCACCCCCTCTGCCCTTCTTTCTATCCTTCCTAAGCATAGTGTACCCCTGCATGTTTAGGTCCCCTTCATGGTTTTTTGTTGGCCCACGTTTCCGTGACCACCGCCACATCCACCCCCCACCCTCACCCCGAACAGCATGGCCTGGAACTCTGGCAACTTGTTTCCCAAGCTCCTGGCATTTACTAACACCACCACCCACCCCTTATCCCTGATCCCCTTTGTCAAACCCCACCCAGGTTCCTTATACTTCCATCCTCCCTCTGCTCCTCCTGAAACCTCCTCCCCCAGTCTGTTTCTCCCCTCCCCCCTTGGGTTTGAAGGCTACTCCCCTTATGTGGAGGAGAGGGCTTCTGGTCAGCCCCTCCCTTATCTCTCTCCTCCTCAAGTTTAAACCCCACCTTTCTTGAATGTAGTCAGCCCCCCCCCTGTTTAAGGACTTCCTTCCTCAACGGGGCAAGATGAAGCCTGTCCTTGGCATACAGTCCCTTATCCTCACAAACTCCTTTCTAGTTCCCTAACACCCCCAACCCACTGTGTGTCTGCCATTGTTCCAGCTTGTAAGTACAGTCTTCCCTATTAGTGATGATCCAGTTCAGGAGGGTTTGGGTGGCAGTGCGGGAGTTTTGCCTGGTGGGTAGTGTAATAGACTGGACAAGATTGTGTTTTAGCATGCAGACGTAGTCAGATTGGTTGGCACTCAACCAGTTTAGGTTGAAATTGCCAAGGAGAACGGTGTCTCTGGAGGATACGTGTGCTGAAAACAGATAGAAAGTTGTTTAGGCCCTCGAACCCTGCAGTAGGGAGGTTATAGCAGCAGCCAGTGTAGAGCTTCTTGGTGGAACCAATGGTCAGCTCAGATAGGTGCCATTCACTTGGGGTGGTGATATCAGAGCGGAGGACAGCAGTAGCAGAGGGGGCTTCCCTGAGCAACAATGTTATGCCTCCACCCTTTTTCTTGCCAGGCCTGTCATTGCGCAGGGAAGAGTAGCCAGGTAGCTGGCACATGGTGTCAGATAGGTGAGGCTTTAGCCAGATTTCTGAAAGTCCTAGCATGTGGGATGCAGAGATACCCATGCCTCAAGGTCAGGGAACTTGGAGGGGAGACTGTAGATGTTGATATGTGCAAACTTCAACCCTGCTGCGTTGCCCAGGTGCTGGTGGAGGAGGTAATACAGGAGTTGGGTGGACCCGGGTTAGACTCTTGTCATCAGCTAGGAGTAGGAGGGAGAGGAGAGTGTAGGGGCTTTGAGGGGTGCATTGTCCAGGAGGACAGGTAGTAACCAAGGTGACTGCACTGAGTTAGAAAGAAAACACAGGGTGGAAGGACCGGGGAGTGGACTTTTCCCAGGTGGGGCAAGTGGAAGGGTAGGACAGTGGGGAGTGGGTAACCTTAAAATGGGCCAGAGATTCCTGGTCAAGGGCTAGCACATTGGCACAGTAGTCTGTGATCAGTAGCATGAGGTTGATTCAGTGGAATCTTCGAGTTCAGTGGAATCAGAGGTCAGATGACCTGGACCAGCCGGTCCTCGTATCAAGCCCGGCCAAACAGTCTCTTGACATGGTGGCTGGATCTTCACAACCTCTCCAGAGAGGTTCCCTTCCGGAGAGCATCTCCCACCCAGATCTTGACCACTGACACGTCAGGCCAGGGTTGGGGTGCGCATCTGGGCGCTCACCAGACTCGAGGGTCCTGGGCTCAGCAGGAGCTTCATCTCCACATAGAGATTCTGGAGATGAGGGCAGTTCTCTACACCCTGCATGCCTTTCAGACAGTCATTCATACTGGCCCCCTGCTAATACAGACAGACAACATGACGGTGGTATTCTATATCAGCAAGCAGGGAGGACACACTCACCCTCTTTGCAGGGAGGCCATGCGAGTGTGGTCTTGGGCGATAGATCACAAGCTGGAACTCTCAGTGGTCCATGTTCCAGGCATTCACAGTTCCCTGGCCAACAGACTCTGCCCAAGGAACACGAGTGGGAGCTACTTCCCGCAGTGGCGGAAGACCTTTTCGCCAGATGGGGTTGCGCAGAACTCCATCTCTTTGTCTCCCCATCCAACGCAAATTGCCCAATTTTTGCTTGCTAGATCCGGGGCCTGGTGCTTTCTGGCAAGATGTGTTGTCCCTCTCCTGGATGAGAAGGTTTCTTTATGTGTTCCCTCCCAGGGCTCACTGGTACATCCGGATCTCTGCATTGCCATGCATGGGCTCCTGCAGACCTAGCTGTCTCCAGATTCGGGGTCTCACTGAGGGTAGCGGACATCCTAGTGACAGCCAGGAAACCCTCCACTAGGGCGACCTACACTATGAAATGGTCTGTGATTGGGCTACTACCAGGAGTTTAGATCCTTTTACATGCCCAGCCAGTTCGGTTCTGGAGTACCTCCTCTCTCTCTCTCTCTCAGATGCAGCACTCTGCTACTCTTCGTTAAAGGTGCACCTGTCTACCATTTCCGCATACCATTTGCCTGTTGAGGGCAAGTATATTGCCCAGTTGGACTTTTCCCGCACTTTTCTGCAGGGCATGCTTCACTTGAAGCCTCCCATCTGGGATCCCATCCTGCCTTGGGACCTTCTGTGCATTTTAGAGACGTTCACTCTGCCTCCCTTTGATCCAGCCGTGAGCCGCAAGCAGCGCTTTCTGTCGTGGAAAGTGTTATTTTTAGTTGCCATTACTTCCGCTCGAAGAATTTCCGAGCTTCAGGCCCTGATGTAGAAGGAGCCTTATTTGGTTTTTCACAAGGACAGGGTGTCCTTGAGAACTAATCCTAAGTTGCTGCCGAAGGTGGTCTCAGAGTTTAACTCGAATCAAGATATCCATTATACTACCCAGAGTACTGAAATTGAGGGGAGGCTTTGTTGCCTACACTGGATGTCCACATTGGACCGTACCCATCCTGTTATCAAATCTAACCAGTTTTGTGTCTTTTCGCCCCCTCCCGGAATGCTATGGGCCCCAGTATCTAAGCAGTGTCTATCCAAATGGTTTGGTCAGCTGCATTGTGTTCGCTGCAACAAGTACAACAAACCCTTACGGGCTCTGTAAAAAGGTCATTCCACCAGGGGCATGGGGGCTTCTTTCGACTTACTTAGAAATGTCTCTGCCGTGGACATATGTGTGGCTGCCACTTGGCGCTCTGTCCGCACTTTTGTGAAGCTTCCTGCTGTAGGACTGGGTTTGGACTTGCTATCCTCCAGGGCCTCTTGTCCTGATTTCACTTGAGGAGACTTATACCTCCACTCTTCTGCCTAGGATTCCTCCTTTACTGCTTGGGACTCTGTCCTAAAGGTGTTACCTGCTGCAAGAGCGATTCTCTAAGATAGTACAGTTATGTGAGAACTTACCATAACAGTAGATCTTCGAGAGGAGCTCTTGCAGCAGGTACTATTTTTCCCACCCTCCTTTCCCTTGGTGAGTTCCTTTTCCATCTCGGATACTTTCATTCCTTGGTTCTCCTTTTTCTTCTTTAGCCAGTCTCTGACAGTAGAACTGGGAATGGGCCGGGGACCGCCCCCTTTTGTACCAGACGTGATATTGGGGGCAGGCCAACGTAGGGAGAGGTCCCCAGCCATGAGTTTCCTTGGGGTCCTGGCGGCTTAGTCCTAAAGGTGTTACTTGCTGCAAGAGCTCCTCTCAGTCTACTGTTACAGTAAGTTCTCGTTTAACTGTACTATATAGGGGCACGGTTGTGCCACTATAGTTAGGGTTCAGTAGGCACTTCAATGTTAAACCTCAAATTTTGCACTTTAATAATTTTGCAAATATTCAGTAGACTTGCACAACATTTTACATGCCTTGTCTCGTAGGGTAGATCTTTTGACTTACCAAGTTTCATTCCGGTTGAATGTGTAGATTCTGCGATCTGGATAGTGCAAGAACCTAAAAATTGCCCTTTTTTTGCAGTTTTGTCATCGCTTTGCGCCCAAATAGTGTGGAATTTGTGTTAATTTTTTTTTTTGTTATGGTAGAAAGACCTTGGGTCACAGAACTGCTTTGCGTTGGTTTAGTGAAGACATTTAATCTGTTGCAACGTTATTTAACTTTCCATTATTTTAAATAGGAATATCACACTCCAGGATAGCTTTCTGGAACGAAAAAGGAATTTGGTCTTTCGTAAAAGGATTCTTTTTGCGAGTGGCCAATCCTTTTTCATAAGAAAAAGTTCCTTTTTTTCGAGCCGCCAACTTGTTTTCAGTTTTCCCAAACTGTCATAACTCTGTATAGTGATGTAGCGTTGACACCTAGACATGTATCTTGCTCATCAGGAGTTGATGAGCTTTATTCTATAATTTTTAGTGCATCCCATGGGCCTGGAACATTTTCTTTTAAAGTAACTTAATAATTTTTCATGACTCATTTTTGTCCAATTCTTTTTCGTTCTCGCAAAAAAGGAAATCTGCTCACGAAAAAGGATTTTGAAGGGGACTAATTCCCAAATCCTTTTTTGTGAGAGAGAGAGAATCCTTTTCCACGACCACAGTAAAGGACTCCTGAAAAAGTATTCCTTTTCCACGAATACAGCAAAGCATTCACAGAAAAGAATTTCCACTCGCAAAAAAGGATTTATCTGCATTTATAAGTGTCTTACTTTGGTGTTCAGTGGTACTCCCACTCTCCCATGTTAGAATTCTATATCCCTGGTGTCTAGTGGCAACCCCACCCTCTGATCCCCATATTTATTATATTTCTAAATTCCTTTTGTGGTTAGTGGCACCCCCACCCTCCCATACAGTTATTTATTCCTGGTGTCTAGTGGCACCCCCCCCTCGATCCCCATATGTTGTATAATGTAGACCCTTGGTGGTGGTTAGTTGCACCCCCTCATCCTCCCATGTCCCTGTGAACCTGAAAGTAAGAAAATCGTCCCTCAAATTTTTTTTTTTACAACCTGTAAGCAAAAAAAAGCCTACTGCCAATCACACCCGCTCTACCCACCAGACCTCGCACTGTGCACTCACCTCCCAACTCCCTCCCTTACCTGAACTGCCAGCAGACTGAAGATCCACTAGCCGCTCGAGACGCATCCTTCTCTCTGACAAGTAACATAACTGCGGTTCAATTCAAAATTAATGGGGACCGGATACAGTTTTTTTTTTTTTTTTTGGGGGTTAACTCACGAACAATGAAAGTTATATAACGCACTGAAATTGGACACGGGGAGTGCCACTACAGACCAAGGGCTAACACTAATGGGGACTGGGCACAAATGTAGGATGGAGCGGGGGCAGTGAATACCAGGGAACTGACAAAATTTATGCCTTGGAGTGCAGTGTCCAAATGGTCCTGCACTCCCACAGTAAAATAAGGATACTATTATGCCATCTCAAAGTAAGGAAATAAGTTTACCAACGTTAATGCTCCAGTTAGGGTTAAAAAGACAAAAGCTGGAAAATGAGGCATAATTTCCAACCTTAACACCCACGGGCCCCCGACCCAGGCAGAAGAGCAGGTGTGGGGTGTGCCTTGGGCTTCTGAGCCTAAAGCTCACCACATTCTCAAAGTCTACACATCTGACCTTATTTACAGATGGAATAGGGTGAGTGTTGGGCTTGAGAAGCTCAAGGCACACCCTACACCTGCCTTCTGCCTGGATTGGGAGGGTGGGGTGTTTGGTTGGAAACCCTAATGCCTCATTTCCCAACTTTTGTCACTTTGACCCTGACTGGAGCATTAACTATTTTTAGGCGGGGATGTAGATATACATCTAAAAATTATGTGCATGCCTAGTAGAGTTGTGATGTGATTAGTGCAAGGATATGGATAACACTGAAACTCAGTTATGGTTTCGTGCAGCAAATTAAGTAGTTTAGCATACTCCCCTTGTAGAAATTAAATATGAATCTAAAATGTGCACTTGGAAACGAACACAATGCTTTCTGTGCGTTTATTGTTTGAACTATTATCTGTGCAGGTATCCAAGAAATATATTTCCAAGGAGCTTGCCAAAGAGATCCGTGTTAAGGCCGAGCCCTTCATTAAGTGGTTGAAAGAGGCTGAGGAGGAGTCTGAGGGCAGCGAAGAAGAGGATGTAGAAGATGAAGATGATACTGTTGAGGTAAGTTGCATCATGCTGGGAAACTTACAGAGACTAGAACTTGATGTTACTGGAAATGACAGCAAATGCAAATTCCATGTTTTTGGAGAGCCTGAATAAATTATTTAAAAATGTGGTGACTGGGGCAGGCACACTGAATCTGCTTGTTTCCAGGTGCGACCTGAGGGAGGAACTACAATAGGGAGTAAAACTGCAATGACAGGGTGGTAACAGGTATGTACGTGCACAATAAAAGCAAGGTGTAAATTTCCAGAAAAGGGGAAAAAGTGAAAAAATACACGTACATTTGTTAGGGGTAGCTGGAATGAGAACTAGAAGCGTACTGTCAACATATTTCAAATTATAGTTTACTTAGTATTGAGCCATACAAAGGAATGAGGCAAAATGTGTAAATAGTGGTGGTGGATAGGGAATGAGTTGTGGTAATATGGACAGAAGACTAAGAATGCTATCCGCAGGTGCATGCTTTTGAGAAGTGTGCCAGTAAGTGTTTTACAAGCATGCAGGGAGTATGAGACTGGTGGAGAGAGGAAGGTTCTTCCACAATGTTGGAAGTTGGATACAGAAAGCAGACTGTCCTGTTACTGTGAGGGCCATTAAAGGAATGAGTAGCAGATGATCGCAGGGAGTAGGAGACCAGGATGGCAGGGTTAAAGAGAAGTGAGAACAGTGGCCAGCCAGTATTGACCAGGAAGGAGGAACAGGTTTGAAAGACGCTGGACCTCTAAGAATGGGAAAGAGATAGCATAGAGATAGCAGTGATAGGTGAGAGATGGAGGCTGAGGGCAGAACACATGGAATGAAGGGCGGGGGTCCAGCCTGGCAAGTGTAGACTTTGGGGCAGATGTGCTTTAGACTACATCTGCTTAAACACCAGCAGGATTATCTCGAGGATAATCTTTAGGAAGACCAGCAAAGGAAGGCAAGATTTGTTTTGGTGCAGCACACCAAGCTTAGGGTGGAGTTTCTTAATGCATGGTGTTACTGTGAATGGAAAAGGGTCATCTCTTCAAGCAGGTTGCCATACAAAGTGTTGAAGACAAGGGCATCTTGGGAGTATTGCTAGTCTCTGTCTAGACCCAAAAGTCTGAAAGACTGTTATTTGAGCATTTAAAGCTGGTTTGAGCAGAACCATCACTGGGCGTTGGTCACTTTGAAGTGATCTCACATAAGGGACAAACACCTGAAGCAAAACAGAACTATTGTGTCCGTGAGGGAGGGGGGTAATTAGACACAAGTGGAAGGGGGGGGTCATTAAAGAAGATGGAGGAAAGGATTGGGCTGAGGATGGAGCCCTGGAGTCACTGGACTTGATGGGCAGGGGTGTTGATAGGCATCATGAACCTCGACCGACTGGAGATGATTACAGAGAAAGGAGAGAAAACATGTAACTGCTGTGTCAGCTTAGACCCTCAGAACCTCCCTTTTCCAGTAGAACAGGTGGGCCGCCGTATCGGAGGTCTTTTCTAGGTCTCTGAAAAAGGCTGCTGTGAACAGGCCCTGGCACATGCTTTTTCAGCACAAAATCACTGATCCAGAGGCGGCCGTTGATGGAATGGTGTTCATGGTAGACAGACTGGAAAAGGGGATAGAAAGAGAATATAGAGGAGGGATAGCTGGTGGAGAACAAGATCTGTTCAAATCAAGCTTCTCCAGAGTCCCCACTCGTGGGAGCAAGTGTTTTTTAACCAAGACTTAGGTTATTGATGCCAACACATAAGATCTACTGTTACAGTAAGTTCTTACGTAACTGTACTTTTCTGTGATGCCCCAGATGGCATTTCGGAGGGCAAGGCCCCAGAAACCATGTCACCTGACCCCAATTTTGAGATCTCCAGAACAGGATACCTCCTCCCCGATCTTACTTCGAGACACAGCTCTTGCAGCAGGTTACACCATTAGGACTGAAGCCGACAGGCGTCAGGACCCCACAGAAAAATTCTAGCTAGCTATCTTCAGCGGAGACTGCCCCCGACGTCGGTCCCGCCTCAGACGTCAGGCGTGGTACAAAAGGGGGCGGTCCCGCCAGATTCCTCAGTTCTTTCCTGCCGTCGACTGGCTTGTCTCGACCCTTTGGTTACAGTCTGGCGGCGCGTGGTTTAGTGCTTCTCTTCGAGAAATTCGATTTTCTTCAAGCAAGACCGTTGCTGATGTCCTCTCCGACCTCTGGTCACTCCTCAAAGTGTGCTTGCGGGAAACGGATCCCCACACAGCCTGCGTTAGGTGCCTGGGCCCAGACCACGATACCCGGGCCTGCTCGTCCTGCCAGGGGTTCAACAGTCATACCCGGATCCAACGTCAGAAGGCCCTTCAGGCTTTTTTGTTGGAGGAAAAGCTGAAGACCATGTCTTCCAAGGGGAATCATCCTCTCAAAATCCCACAAGCACGTGGAGAAACGCGTGAGAAGGCCCTTCCAGGTCCCTCCAGGGCTTGGAGTCACGCAGCTCGGTTCTAAGGTCCGACCGCTCTCCCTCCAGGGCCAGCTCTCAGCCTCCCCCGGCTGCGGTAAGGAAACCTTCTTCTCAGGCCAAGTCCGCCAGGCCGTCCTCGTCTTCCTCCAAGGCCTTGGCGAAGTCCGGGGAGTGCCACCACCATCATCATCATCACAAGTCGGGTTCCCGTCCTTCGGTACCCGACGTCGGGTCGTCTTCTGTGCCTCCTCGCAAGACGCTGGAGCTCATGCCCTTAAAGAGACCTGTGGACCCGGCGCCCATGCGCGACCTTCCGGCTGTGTCATACCTCCCTGGAGCCGGCCAGCCGGACGACCGCCACGCCAAACTGCCACCTCAGTGACGGGGACCGACCGCCTCCTCCTGAGAAGAGGGCTGACTCCTCCGGACGCGCCGGTCAGGAGACTTCAACTGAGGAGGACTTAATGCAGCCCAAGGACCAGACGGGCGACCCCGGTTTCATCAAAACTCCCAGGGAACCCTCGCCTTTACCAGAGCCCCCTGCGGAGCCGACGCCGGGACCCTACGACCGGCGCCTGGGCCGTCGTCGGGCCTTTCTTTAGCGGAAGTGAAGGACCTCTTCACCTACTGGTGGGACACCATAAAGGACATGGTTCCCACTGTTCCTCCTCCTCCGGTTCCTGCACCCCCTTCGCCATCGGGGTCGGCATTGCGTTTACCTTCTCCCCGGGAGCCTAGAGCCCCTCCCAGGGGGAGACCAGAAAAACGGAAACCTTCGTAGACTTCTTCTGGATCACCTAGCCCCAAGAGATCCAGGAAACACCAGCGTTCGCCTTCGACGAAGGACACGGGATCAGACTACTCTTCCTCTAGATCCCCATCTCCACTCTCCATCCCTTCTCCGGACCCACGTGAGATGCCTAAATCTCCTCCGGATGATCCTTCATTCCTTGATATTTTGAGACATATACAAGAGAACATGGGATGGGATGCAGAAGACCTAGACCCCGAAAGGATACGCCTCGCCAAATATCTTCGGCAGAAGGACCCCAAGCCTGTGGTGCTACCACCCTTGGTGTCCACTTTTGTGGACGTCACCAAGGCAGCATGGAAGCGTCCACATTCGCTCCCGGCGATGCCGAAAAAAGCTGATCGTTTGTACAAGGCTCCTAAGGAAGACCAGTACTTGACGCAGCAGCCTCAGGCCGATTCTCTGGTCATCACAGCCTCACATGACCGGTCACAGAGGCCGCAACATTTGAGCACCTGCCACGGACCCAGAGTCCAAGCAGTTGGGCGTGTTGGTAGGCGACGTATGCTTCCGCTACCTGCGCCATCAGATCCTGAACTATTTAACCACATGGTTCAGTTCCAGAGCGCTTTGTGGGAACAGGGCCTGAAACAGCTGAAAATTGCCTGAAGGTGAGCAGAAGGAGGATGCTTCCGGCTCCTCCGTGCAGGTTCAGTGATGGGGACCCAAGTGCTCACGAGCCGCATACGACTCGAATCATCGCCCGAGCAGCAGCTTCTGCGATAGTCTCGGAGACGCCTCCTGGTTACGCTGGCTCTGGTTTTACCCGGACGTCCAGAAGAATATTATGGACACTCCTTTTGAGGAGAAGTCTTGTTTGGTAATCCTTGGGAGAAGATCATTACCAGACTTCAGAGGCCGGGAAGGCGGTAAGGTCGGTTCAGGCCATGTACCGACCCAAGCTTGGTTCCTTTTGTAGGAACCAAAGCTGTTTTCGTGAGCGGACGCAGAGGCAGCAGCCCCGCTCCACTGCACATCAGAGGGGCTCCGGCTTCGGTAGAGCCCAGGGGAAGCAGCCCGCCAGCCGAGGTCAGCGTTCTCCTAAGCCAGCCCAGCCAGCGGGCCCATCTGCCGCCACAGCCTGACTCCTTTCCGGCCCCGGCCCCTCAGGATCAACGGGAAATCATGGTCAGGGGTCGCATTGCGAACTTCCTGCCGGGATGGCAGGCTATAACCACCGACAGGTGGGTTCTTCAGTTGGTCAGTCTAGGCCACTTTATAGAATTCGCAGAAAAGCCACCCTCGAGGCCTCCTTTGCTCTCCTGGTATCCGGGTCAGCACAAAGCTTTGATCTGGCAAGAGAAGTACTCGCGCTCCTGCGAAAGGGAGCGATAGAGTATGTCCCGGAGAACCAGAGAGGACAAGGATATTATTCCCACTTCTTTCTGGTTCCAAAGAAAACGGGGGACCTCCGTCTGATTCTGGACCTCAGCGACCTCAACGTGTCGGTCGCCTACAAGAGATTCCGCATGGTGACTCTTCCGGGTCTTATTCCCATGCTGAAACAGGACACCTTTTTAGCGTCTCTAGACATGCAGGACGCATACCTGCATATCCCTATAGCTCAGGCGCACATGAGGTTCCTGCACTTCGAGTTTCTCGACCACCACTTTCAGTTCCGAGCCCTTCCGTTCGGACTTTCATCCGTACCAAGGGTCTTTACCAAGTGCATGGCAGTCGTGGCAGCGTCTTTGAGGAGACAGGGCCATTATGTGTTCCCGTACCTGGACGACTGGCTTCTCATGGCCGCCTCCAGAGAGGCGTCACTACATGCGGTTCAGAGCACCCAGGACCTGTTCCGGTCTCTGGGTATCCTCCTAAATTACGAGAAGTCTCTCCTGGTACCGTCGTAGAAACTGCAGTTTATAGGCGCAGTACTGGACACTTCAGGGAAGAGCTTTTCTTCCGGACGACAGAGCGGAGCACATCAGATCCCTCATAAGGGATTTGATCGTCTAACAAGATCGTACCTGCCAGGTCGGTCCTCGCTTTGCTCGGACACATGGTGCTGCGCCATTCCTACTGTCCCTTTCGCAAGGCTTCACATGCGGTAACTCAGTGGATGCTCAAATGCAATGGGACCAAAGGCAAGACCACTTGCAGCATCCGGTCAGAATCACGAATTCCGTGATTCGAGACTGGCAGTGGTGGCTAGTCCCAGGGTCGCTCTCCACGGGCGTCCCGTTAGTAGCGCCGTCCCCAGAGGTAACCCTCACCACGGACGCCTCAGGTCTTGGGTTGGGGGCACACCTGGACGGGGTAAAGTCCCAGGGTACGTGGACCCCGATTGGAAGCTCATCTTCATATCAATGTCCTAGAGATGAGAGCGGTTCTCTGCCCTGCAGGCCTTTCAGTCAGTAATCCCACCATGTACTCTTCTGCTTCAGACAGACAACACGGCGGTGATGTATTACCTCAACAAACAAGGAGGCGCACACTCTTACCCCCTTTGCAGGGAAGCCATGAGGGTGTGGGATTGGGTAATTGGACACGGCGCAAATCTGATCACTGTGCACATTCCTGGGGTGGACAACATGATTGCAGACGGCCTGAGTCGATCCCAGGCCAGAGTCCACGAGTGGAACTTCTTCAAGAGGTAGCAGAGGATCTGTTTCTTGATGGGGAATTCCAGAACTAGACTTGTTCGCATCCCCATCCAACGAAAACTGCCCAATTTTTTGCTCGCTAGATCCAGGGCCTGGTGTTTTCTGGCGAGGCAGCGTTATCCCTCTCCTGGGCGAACAGATTCCTCTACGCTTTCCCTCTCTTCCCGTTGATCCAGAGAGTTGTTCTCAAACTGCGCAGGGAGCACGCACTCATGATCCTGGTGGCCCCGTTCTGGCCCAGACAGATCTGGTTCCCTTTGTTGGTGCAACTATCTCGGGAACCCCCGCTCCCGTTGCCGCTCAGCTCCCACCTCCTGTCTCAGGAGAAAGGTTCACTTGTCCATCCGGACTTACGTTCGTTGAACCTGCGTGCTTGGCTCCTAGAGACATAGCCATCTTGCGTCACGGGGTCTCGCAAGAGGTTGCAGAGGTTCTTTCTGCAGCCAGAAAGCCGGCAACGCATGCGACGTACGCCATGAAATGGCGCCGTTTTTGTTTATGGTCGCGAGCACGCGATTTTTCCCCTTTAGGTTGTCCTGTGGGGGTAATTTTGGATTATCTGCTGTCCCTCTTTCATTCGGGTCTAACCTACTCCTCTATTAAGGTGCACCTCTGTGCCATTTCGGCCTATCACCTCCCAGTGGGACATCGTACAGTGGCTCAATTGGACGCCTCTCGGGAATTTCTTAGGGGAGTGTTGCACCTTAGGCCTCCTGTTAGGGACCCTGTGCCTCCATGGGATCTGCTCTTTGTCCTGGAACAGCTCACGCTCCCCTTTGAACCTGCCGCGGATTGCAGCTCACGTTTTCTGTCGTGAAACGTTGTTTTAGTTGCTGTTATCGCCAGGAAGAATATCTGAACTCACGCCTTATGTGCAAAGAGCCTTATTAGCTTTCCACCGGGACAGAGTATCCCTGAGGACCTAACCCTAAATTTTGCCTAAGGTGGTCTCTTCACTCACTCTGAACCAGGATATTGACCTTCGGTCTACTTCCGAGTTACTCGAATAGAGGAGAGGCTCTGCTTCACACCCTGGATGTTCACCGCAGTCTGAGGTATTACCTCAACAGAACTAAATCTTTTCATAGTTCTGAGCAGCTGCTTCTTCTTCTGAGAGAATGATGGGCCAACCCATATCCAAACAGTCACTTTCTCGCTGGCTTGTCCAGTGTATTTCTTACTGTTATGATATAAAACAAAAGCCCCTCCCGGGCACAGTCCGGGGTCATTCTACTAGAGGTGTGGCCACCTCCTTTGCAGCACTCAGAAACGTCTCCACCTCTGCTATATGTGCTGCAGCCACTTGGAGTTCTGTGCATACCTTTATCAGGCATTATAGCCTGGACATCGCCTCTTGGCGAAGGGCTGGTTTTGGCCTGGCGGTGCTACAGGGTCTCCTGTCCTAGGTTCAGGACCTGGAATTCATTTCCTATTTTCCTCCTCCTGGAATTTCTGGCAGCGTTACTGCTTGGGAATCAGTCCTAATGGTGTAACCTGCTGCAAGAGCTGTGTCTCGAAGTAAGATAGTACAGTTACGTAAGAACTAACCGTAACAGTAGATCTTCGAGAACAACTCTTGCAGCAGGTACCTTCCCGTCCACCTTCCCCCTTGGAGGAGGCATGGTTCAGTCTTTCTGAGCAGGGATTTATACCTTTCTGTCTTCTGACGGCGAATTCTCTATCTCCCATTTCGATGTCAGCCTGCGGCCGGAAGTCTCCGGCGGGAGAACTGGGGAATCTGGCGGGACCGCCCCCTTTTGTACCACGCCTGATGTCGGAGGCGGGACCAACGTCGGGGGCGGTCCCCGCTGAAGATAGCTAGCTAGAATTTTTCCTTGGGGTCCCGACGCCTGCCAGCATCAGTCCTAATGGTGTAACCTGCTGCAAGAGCTGTTCTCGAAGATCTACTGTTACAGTAAGTTCTTACGTAACTGTACTTTCTCCTTTTTGCAACACATGTTGGACACCCTTAACCTTCCCTCAAGTCCAGCCAGGATCAGGAGGAAGGGCTATAGGGAAATGAAACGTCTTCCCCCTCCTAAAAAGTTAGTTTATCCGTATTTACAAGCCTTTCAGGAAGAACACAATGAAAATTCTTCAGACCCCCACCTCTGTGCAGAGGGTTGAAAAAAGGGCTGACACAGTACTGGTTTGCTAAAACTGATACAAAATTTGTTTGCTCACCCCAGTCATGAGGGAGTGGTGCACAAGCAGCATGTGACAAGGCTGGGGTCCCCCTTTCTTCCCAGCCCCCTGAAAGAGATTCTAAGCGGCTGGATTTTATGGCCAGGAAAACATACTTCAGCCCTTCTTCTCCGCCTTGCCTCTTACGTGGGTTATACAACCAAATATCAAAAGGCTTTATGGAACAGAGTCCTAGCCATAGTCAAACGGGGTTCAGATTCTATGGCTAAGGATTTAGTGGAAATGGCTAAGACAACTTTGGAGGCCACAAAGTATCGGTTCCACATGGTGGATAACAACAATGATGCATCCTCAAGGGTTATGGCTCAGACTATTTCCCTGAGGCGTTTTGCTTTGCTCAGAGCAAACCTGTTGCAGGATACTCAGTCCAAAGCCATGGACTTTCCATGTGACACAAATGTTCTCTTTGACTCTAGGACTGAGGAGTATATAAAGAAGGTTGACAAGTACAAGGCAACCTATCAGAGCAATACAACCAAGACTAAGCCACAGGCGTCTTAGAAATCTCAACACGGGTAATAGAGGCAGGGGCTACTTTCCTGGACCCTTTTTACTTCCTTCCCCTCAGTTTGACCTCTCACATTTCGGAGGTTACTACAGAGGAAGAGGCAGGAGGGGTCAGAGGAGATCTACCTCTACTCCTGCCGTCCAGCAAAATCCCGGAATTCTGTTGGCGATGGAAGTAAAGCACCTATTGGAAGCAAAAGTAATAAAGTGCCTTCCCATCAAAGGGATAAAGGACCCTACTCCAGGTACTTCCTGATTTCAAACAAAAAACTCCTAGTGGCGGCCTATTTTAGACCTCTGGTTCCTAAACGGGCACCTGCTGAAACCCAAATTCAAGATGGTCACTCTGAAATTGGTGACTCAGTCTTTACAGCATTGAGACTGGTTAGCTTCCGTAGACCTCAAAGACCCATTTCTAGGGACATGGATATGTTGTTCATCCACACTGTCTGGCAGGTATCCTTGCCGCTTTAAATCTTGCCGGAAGGTCTTCAAGCTGGCTCCTCCCACCCACCTGGGTGATAAAACTCTCGGCTCCGCCCCATGACTTCAGATCTTCCTTACGCTTGGAAGCTCAGGTTCCTCCTTAACGCTCCTGTATAAGACTGGTTCCTAATTCTTGATTTTTAAATTTAAAATTTTGCTTACAAGACTTGGTGTTCTCTCCCTCGCGGCTGCGATGGACAAATCGACTCCCGGTTTCCGGAGATGCCCTTGCGGGCAGAAGATGTCTTGGACGGATCCGCACTCCACGTGCGTCTACTGTCTGGGCCTGGAGCACGACCCACAGGCCTGCGACCTGTGCTCTTCCTTTTCGGCCTACGTCCTCTTAAGACCGTGCTGCCCGTTTACAACTGGGGCTTCCCGAGAAGCGTTTTCCTCCGGTGAAGTCAAAAGAGGCCCGATCGGCGGTTTCCGCGGCGGCGGGCTTCGGCGGATCAGCTCGGCAGATGATACGCCCCTCGAAGAATGGCGGCGCGGGCCTTCTATCTCGGCTCGGCATTTGTCCCGCTCTCTCTGGTGCCTCTTATTCAGCTTCTTTTAAGGGCTTGTCTGACCTCTCTACTAAAGGTGAGGGACCAACTTCTGCTGGACCGTTTTCTCTGTCCAAAAAGAGAGACAAGGGTAAGTCCCACCGTCGACGCTCTTGGGAGCGGGAAAGATCCCTCTCCCCAAGTTGTCGGCCGTCGACTTTGGTCGACCGCTCAGCTTCGGCCACTGGTCTCACGGTGTCCCTGTCAGGCCAGTTGACCGAGACTCCCGTCGACGCGGTCGAGATTTTTCTCGACCCGTTGGACGGGTTGTCAGCAGGAGAAGCAGAGAATCCCCTCTCCCGGTTCCCCGGTGGGAGTTGAGGACCCGTTGGCTTGTCTGTGCCTCCGGTTCTGGAGCCTTCGGTTGAACCCTCCGAACCGAGGGGAGTGCCGGTTCCCCACGACACCTGCCCGCACCGTCCTTGGGAAAGCCAAGGGTCTCGGTCTCTGACTTCTTCGCGGTCCAGCCGATCCCGCCGTCATAAGCGGTCTTGGCACCGCAGCAAGCGGCGCCGCCACTCGTCCTCTTCCTCCTCCTCGGACGAGGGGAGGCATCGACGTAAGTTGCGTCGTCGATATGAGGACCTCATGTGGCAGCAGCTCGTTCTGACCGGGAACAAGCCAACGCCGTCGCCTTCCCCGGCCATTACGTGGCTGTCATCGGAGCGGCCGAAACAACCCCTCGTTTTATCCGAGGAGCCTGTTCCCAGGCCGGTTGTTCGGCCAAAACCAGCTGCCCAACCGATTCCGGTGGAACCTCCGCCTCCACAGCCGTTAGTTGGGACTCCGACCAAGAATTCTCGGTCAGTTCAGGGACTGCCCCATAGGCTGTCTGTCACCCTCACTCCCGATCGACCTCGGCAGGTGGAGGGTGGCTCAGGCCCTCGGCAGCTCTTTGAGGACTCTTCAGAGTCGAGGCGATTCTTCCCTTTTCTCCAGCGAATGGACTTGGAGTCCTCAGGAGGACAGTCGGTGGGCGATAGCCGCCGTCCTTCCTGGGATTGCTCGGCTCATCTCGGGTCCACGGATGAAGCTGAACCCGTTTCTAAGCGGGCCAGGTATCCCTCACGGAGATTCTGGACCGAGGGGCTTCTCCTACGGAGGCCTTTCCGGTGGCTGAGGCCATAGTGGTTCCGGCCTTGGAGCTCTGGCAGCACCCTGCTTCCTGCCCTGCGCCTTCGGCCAGGATGGCCAGGAAGTATGCGGTCCCTACCGGTTCCTTGTCCGGTTTTTCGGAACACCCTTCGGCCGAGGGGTTAGTTACCAACAGCGTTTTCTGGCGTGCCGGGGACGCTAGGGATGTGAACAAACCTTCTGACAAGGAGTCCAAGAAATTGGACTATACCGGGCGAAAAGTCTACGCTTCGTCCTCCCTCGCCCTTCGCCAGGCCAGTTCGGCCGTCCTCATGGCACATTTCTCACATGCCCTGTTGGGCTCCTGGGCGAGTCGTCCCTCATCTTCCAGCGGATCTGCAGACCACGGTTAGGCAGGTGCAGGACCAGGGCAGTGGCCAAACAGCAGCTTCAGACTGCTTTGGACATTGGGACTCATGTGCCAGGTCTGTGGCGGCCGCAATAGCTGTCGTCGTCGGGCTGGCTGAGGATATCCAGCTTCGCCGGATGCCAGCACAAGTTGGCGGATGTCCTTCTTGGGGACCGACCTCTTCGCCCTGGGGTGGAAGGTCACCTGCAGAGGATCGAGAAGTCCAATGGTACCTTGGACTCGGTCTCATCCGCTCAGAAGGACAAAGGCCGCAAACCACAGCCTGACCCTTTAGTCCCTCTGCAGCCCAGCGAGCATCCGGCCCAGCAACATCAGGGGCCAGCAGGTTCGAGACTTGGCATCCCAAACCCAAGCCCGGGCTTCCTCCAACAGGAAGCAGGAGGTAAAGGCCCAGGAGGTCCCTCGGCTGGTTCTTCCTCAAGCCTGCCCAGTGGCGGGCTGAGGGTGTCGCCCCAACCCAGTCACCTCACCCCCAGGTTCCCCATGGGGAGGCAGCTCGTCACTTCCTTTCCGCCTGGTCCGTTATTACCACGGACAGGTGGGTGTTGAAGGTGGTGGGAAAAGGCCTGCCCTTGGAATTCAAGCAGGCCCGTCCTTCAAACGTCGCACCTTGGGGGGCATCGGGATCCGCAGCCTCCCTGTCGGCTCGCCGAGCCGACATCGCTCTCCTCCTCCAAAAGGGGGTGATCAGGGAGGTGGCGGACCCTCCCTCAGACCCGGGGTTTGTGTCCAGGTACTTCCTGGTTCCGAAACAGACGGGGGGGCTGGTGCCCCATTCTCGACCTACACGACCTAAACAAGCTCCTAAGGTCTTGAACCTTCAGGATGGTCACTCTGGCTCAGATAATACCATCCCTGGAACCCGGCGTGTGGCTCTGCTCTCTGGACCTGCAGGACGCGTTCTTTCACGTCCCTATTTGTCCGTCACATCAGAGATTCCTTCGCTTTCGAGTGGAGGGATCCCTTTCCGAGTTCCGAGCCATGCCCTTCGGCCTGTCTCCAGCTCCCAGGGTCTTCACCAAATGCATAGCAGTTGTGACAGCTTTCCTGCGGCGCGAGGGGTCCGGTGTGCCCACCTGGACGATTGGCTGATAGTAGCCCCTCCAGACAGGAGGTTGGCGGTCCAGAGATCTGGCCCTCAGGTTTGCTCTCAATCGGCCTCCTCATCAGCGAGGCCAAGAGTCAGACTCGAGGCAGGCAGGTGATTCTTTTCATCGGGCAGAGCTCGGCTCGCTTGAGCCAAACACGGCTCCGGTGGACGGGCCGAGTCTTTCCTCCTTTGCCCAATCATTTCTGGTTGGGCAGTCGTCTGCCGGGACTTCCTGCCTCCTGGGTCTCATGGCGGCCTGCACCAGCGTGGTCCGTTGGGCACGCTGGCACATCGTCCTTCAGTGGGTCTGGCCAGCCGGTGGTCCTGCAGCTGCGATCCATTGGACCAGCTAGTAGCGGTGACCCAGGGATGTGGAAACGCTCTTGATGGTGGACGTTCCAGTTCATCTGCAGGAGGGCATCCGTTTGTCCGCCCAGAGCCGGCGGTCTCTCTATCGACCGATGCCTCTCTGATGGGTTGGGGTGCCCATCTGAGAGGAACACAGGCGCCACGGCCTCTGGTCCCAGCGGGAGTCGATGCCACATCAACCTGCTGGAGCTCCGGCGGTCCGCTAGCTCTCACCGCCTTTGCTCAGTTTCTCCGGGGTCAAGTGGTCAGAGTCCAGGCGGACAATACCACGACCATGTACTATCTAAACCGCCAGGGGGGGCAGCGCTCCATGCTTCTATGCAAGAGGCTCTCCATATTTGGTCACTCGTGCGCAGCTTGGGCGGATCTCCTAGCCATTCATGTCGGAGCCTCCAACACCCTGGCCGATGCCAAGCGGATAGGGGCTGCATCCCACGAGTGGTCTCTCCTGCCGGAGGTAGTACAAGATCTGTTCTCCCATTGGGGCACACCTCAGGTGGACGGTTTGCCTCCAGAGAGAACGAAGCTGAGGCTGTTCCATCCGCCCCCTCTGCAGGGGATGCCTTCTTGAGGCCGTGAACCCGGGCCTCTTCACGCCTTCCCCATTTCCCTTGATACACAGATGCTTCTCAAAGCAAGGAGGGACAAGGCGCAGGTGATTCTGATAGCCCCAGACTGGCCCCGCCAGATCTGGTACCCAGATCTCCTCAGCCTCAGCTTCAGGCTCCCGAGGCAGCTTCCAGCTTGCCCAGACCTGCTCTCAGTCAATCAGGGGAAGGTGTTCCATCCGGACCTTCAATCCCTGCACCTGATGGCCTGGTTCCTGAGCGGCTAGAGTTCCAAGCCTTGGGTCTTTCCGACGAGGTCCTCATTGTAGTTGAGGCGTCCCGTAAGAAGTCGACCAGGAAATGCTATGCCTTCAAATGGAAGAGGTTTTCCATTTGGTGTCAGGGCAAGGGCTTGGACCCTTCCTCCTGTTCCTTGGCAAGCATCTTGGACTATTTATGGTCCCTTTCTCGTCAAGGGCTTAGGTCAACGACCCTAAGGGTGCACCTGGCAGCCATCTCTGCTTACCGGGCGCGGGCGGGGAAGCAGTCAGTGGCTCAGGAGAAGGTGGTCTGGCGCTTTTTCAAAGGCCTTGATCATATTTGCCCTCCGGTGCGAGAACCTCCACCTCCGTGGGATTTACTGCTGGTACTGGCAAAGCTCATGGGCAAGCCATTCGAACCAATGCACAGGTGTGAACTCTCTCGCCTGTCGTGGAAGACCACCTTCTTGGTGGCTATCACGTCAGCCAGAAGGATGGGAGAGCTCCAGGTGCTCTGCATCGAGTCTCCTCACCTGGTCTTCCACAGGGACAAGGTTGTCCTGCGCCCCAACCCGAAATTCCTTCCGAAGGTGGTGTGGGTTTCACCTTAACCAGGTGTTGACTCTGCGGTGTTCTACCCCAGTCACACCTCGGAGGCGAATACAGGCTCCATACTTTGGACCCTAGAAGGGCGCTCGCTTATTATAAGGAGAGCACGGCTGAAATTCGGGGAGAGGTTCGCCAGCTGTTTGTCACCTACGCTGAAGCCGCACCTGGCAGACCTGCAGCCAAGCGGACGATAAGCAGGTGGGTCACCTCCTGCATAGATCTCTGCTGTAAGTTGGGCATGGAGCCTCCCAGAGGGATAAGAGCTCATTCTCCCCGCCATACTGCTGCATCGGTGGCTGCTTCCAGGGACGTCCCTATCCAGGATATCTGCAGGGCTGCTACCTGGAAGTCAGCACACACCTTCATCACCCATTACCACATCGACCTTGAGTCACCCCGGGATGCTGGTTTTGGGGCCTCGGTTCTCCAGTTTTTTCCCTAAGTAGGGGGTGTACGCCTTGCCTCCCTCCTCCCGGAGAACTGCTAGGAGTCTGCCAGACAGTGTGGATGAACAACATATCCATGTCCCTAGAAATACAGGTTACTCACCTGTAACAGGAGTTCTAGGGTGGTATATGTTGTTCATCCTACAACTCTCGACCTCCCGGCCGACGCGCTGGCCTGGAGCTTCCAGCGGGCCAGATCTGGCGTCATGGGCTGGGCAGGAGTTTTACCACCCGGGTGGGTGGGAGGAGCCAGCTTGAAGACCTTCCGGCAAGATTTAAAGCGGCAAGGATACCTGCCAGACAGTGTGGATGAACAACATATACCATTCCTAGAACTTCTGTTACAGGTGAGTAACCTGTATTTTCATACCCCCATCAGGTTGTACCACAGAAAGTTTAAGGTTCAAGCTCACTTCAGGACATTACCAGTTCTAGGAACGTGGATATGTTCAATCCACACTGTCTGGCAGGTTCCTTGACGCTTTAAATCTTGCTGGAAGGTCTTCAAGCTGGCTCCTCCCACCCACCTGGGTGGTAAAACCCTCAGCTCCGCCCCATGACTCCAGATCTTCCTTACCGCTTGGAAGCTCAGGTTCCCTCCTTAGTGCTCTGCATTTTAGGCCTGGATCCTAATTCGGAAGTTCCAAAAATCATTTTAAAAGACTTGCGTCTTCATCTTCCCTCGCGTCTGCGATGGACAAATCCACTCCTGGCTTCAGTCAGTGTCCTTGCGGGCAGAAAATGTCCCGTACCGACCCACACTCCACGTGCGTTTATTTCCTGGGTCTTGCTCACGATCCGCAGGCCTGCGATCTTTGCAAGTCTTTGACGGCCTCAGTTCTGGAAGACCGCGCTGCCCGACTCCAGCTGGGGCGCCCCGAGAAATGGTACCCGCCGGTGAAGTCGAAGGAGGCCTGTTGGGCGGTGTCCACGGCTGCGGGCTCCACGGAGCAGATGGAGCAGTTGATCGCCCTCAAGGAGGAGGCGGCTCCTCAGGCCGCATCATCTTCCTCCTCTGCGTTTATCCCACTCTCCATAGGCTCCTCCTACACTGCTTCTTTCAAGGAGCTTTGTTTGTTCCTCTCCACCAAGGGAGAAGTACCCTCGGGACACTCGAGTAGGTCAAAGAAAAAAGAATCGAAAGGTAAGTCCCACTGTCGACGTTCGTGGGAGTGAGAGAGATCCCCTTCACAGGACCGTCGTCTCTCAACTTCGGTCGAGGTTGCGGCTAAGGCCGCTGGCTTCACGGCGTCCCCGTCAGGTCAGCCGACCGAGACACCAGTCGACGTGGTCAAGATTTTTCGCGACCCGTTGGACGGGTTGTCGACTGGAGAAGCAGATGGCCCTTCTTCACCGGTTCCCCGGTGGTAACCGAGGACTTGCTTGTGCCTCATCTGCCAAAGTCCCCAGTCAAGGACCCTGAACCAAGGGATGAGCGGGTTTCCTCCGCCCTCTCTTTGACCCACCCTCAGCGACCCCGAAGGTCTTGGTCCTCTTCCATGTTGGGTGGATCCCGCTGACATCGTCAGTCTAGGCATCATGGAAAGCGCCATTGACGCTTGTCCTCTTCGGAGGATAGGCTCCGACGCAAGTTACGTCGGCGCTATGAGAACATGATGTGGCAACAACTCTTGTTGGCCGGTAATAAGCTGACCCCATCGCCTTCTCCGGCCATTAAGTGGATGTCGCCTGAACGACTGAAGCAACCCATCGTGGTAGTCGAGGAACCGTCCTTGGCACCAGTTGTTCGGCCGAAACCTGCTGCTCCGCCCATTGTGGTGGAACCACAGCCTAAGACTGGGGCCCTGACCAAGGATTTTCTGTCTGGTCAGGGCTTGCCGCAGAGGTTGTCTGTTACCCTCACTCCCGATTGGCCTCGGCAGGTGGAGGGTGGCTTAGACGATCGGCAGCTGTTCACGGACTCCTGAGTCTGACTCCTCCTTGTATTCCAGGCCCCTTGACCTGGAATCTGCATGGGGTCAGTCGGTGGACCAGAGCCCATCCTCATTCTTGGGTATCCTTTGGCTCATCTGAGTCCACTGGGATGCAGTTCGAACCTGTACAGAAGCTGGCCAGGTATCCCCTCACGGAGATACTGAACCGAGGAGACTCCCCTACGGAGGCCTTCCCTGTGGCCGAAGCCATTGTTGGCCTGGCCCTGGAGTTGTGGCAGCGGCCTGCATCTTGTCCTGCGTCTTCGGCCAGGATGGCTCACAAGTACACAGTCACCACCAGTTCACTCTCCTGTTTCTTGGAGCACCCCTCTGCGGAGGGGCTGGTGACCGATCACGTTTTCCGGCGTTCCAGGAGAGCTAGGGATGTGGACAAACCGCCCAATAGAGTCCAAAAAGCTGGACTGCTCGGGGCAGAAGGTTTACGCTGCTTTCTCCCTAGGCCTTCGACAGGCTAACTCGGCTGTACTGATGGCACATTTTTCACACGCCCTTATGGGTTCCCTGGATGAGGTGATTCCTTATCTCCCAGCTGACCTTCAGACAACGGTCAAGCAGGTGCGGGATCAGGGAAGGGCAGTGGCCAAACTACTCCATACTTCCTTTGATAACGGTGACTCTTGTGCCCGGTCAGTAGTGGCCACAGTAGCCATGCGCTGCAGATCTTGGCTGCTGATCTCCACCTTCAGGGCGGACACCCAGCACAAGCTGACAAATGTTCCCTTCCTGGGCATTGACTTGTTCGGGCCGGGGGTGGATGGCCATCTCCAGAGGATCGAGAAGTCCAGTGCCACCTTGGACTCTCACGTCTGTCCAGAAGGACAAAGGCCGCCAGCAGCAGCATAAGCCCTTTTGCCCTTCCGCCCCTGCAGCACGTCCGGCCCAGCAGCACCAGCAACAGGACCAGCAGGCTCACACTTGGTGCCCCAAGGCCAAGTCTGCCACTTCCTCCAGTAGGAAGCCTGGAGGGAAGGGTCCAGGTGGCCCCTTGGCCGGCCCTTCCTCCAAGCCTTCCCAGTGACTGGTGGAGGGGCATCTCCCCCAACCTCGTTACTCCTCCCCAGGTTCCCCCCATGGGGGGACGGCTCCGCCACTTCCTTTCCGCCTGGTCTGCTATCACCACGGACCGCTGGGTGCTGGAAGTGGTCGGCAGGGGTCTGCCTCTGGAATTCGAGCAGTCCTCTCCCCATCGAGTCTTCGCCGCACAGGGAGGCTATGGGCTTCGCAGCCTTTTTAAGCTCGTCTAGCCGACATTGCTCTGCTCTTCCAGAAGGAGGTGATCAGCGAAGTGGCAGATCCTTCTCCAGACCTGGGGTTTGTGTCCAGGTACTTCCTGGTCCCAAAGCAGACGGGGGGGGGGCCATTCACGACCTGAGCAAGTTCCTAAGGCCGCGCACCTTCAGGATGGTCACTCTGGCTCAGATCATTCCATCCTTGGAACTAGGTGTGCGGTTCTGATCTCTGGATCTCCAGGACGCGTTCTTTCACATCCCAGTCCGTCAGTCTCCTCAACAATTCCTCTGCTTCAGAGCAGAGGGATCTCTTTTCGAGTTACGGGCCATGCGTTTCGGCTTTTCTTCAGCTCTCAGGGTCTTCACCAAATGCATGGCAGTGGTGACAGTATTCCTGCGGCGTTGAGGGGTCCGGGTGTACCCTTACCTGGATGGATGGCTGATTGCATCCCCCTCCAGGTTGGAGGTGGAGCAGTCCAGGGATCTGGCCCTCTAGGTATGCTCTCGGATTGGCTTCCTGATCAGCGAGGCCAAATCGGAACTCATGCCTTCGCAGGTGATTCGGCTCATCAGGGCAGAGCTAGACTCTCTTCGAGCCAGAGCCCGGCTCCCGGCAGACAGGGCCGAGGTCCTTTCCGTCTTTGCCCAATCATTTCTGGTTGGGCAATTGTGCCCTGCCCGGGACTTCCTGCACCTTCTGTACCTCATGGTGGCCCGCACCAGCGTGGTCCATTGGGCATACTGGCATATGCATCCACTGCAATGGGGGCTGGCCCACCAGTGGTCACAGCACTCCGGTCCTTTGGACCAGCCGGTGACGATGACCCAGAAGATGTGGGACAGCCTGCACTGGTGGCTCGTCCCAGCTCATCTGCAGGAGGGTGTCCCGTTTGTCCGCCTCGAGCCGGCTGTCACTTTTATCGACTGACGCGCCTCTGATGGGTTGGGGTGCCCATCTGTGGGATCTCCAGGCCCATGGTCACTGGTCCCCTCAGGAGTCTCTATGCCACATCAACCTGCTGGAGCTTCTAGTGGTTCAACTAGCCCTCACCGCCCTCGCTCCATTCGTACGGGGTCTGGTGGTTCAGGTCCAGATGCACAACACCCACAACCATGTACTATCTCAACTGTCGGGGCGGGACGCACTCCTTGCCTCTGTGCAAGGAAGCTCTCCGTATTTGGTCTCTCGTGATCAGCCTGGAGGCGGATCTCCTAGCCATCCATGTGGCAGGAGCCTCCAACAGTTTGGCCGATGCTCTACTGCCAGAGGTAGTGCAAGACTTGTTTTCCCATTGGGGCACCCCTCAGGTGGACCTGTTCGCCTCCAGGGAGAATGCGAAGCTGAGGCTGTTTCACGCCACCCCCCTCAGCAGGGCTCACGGCAGGGGGATGCCTTCTCGAGGCTGTGGACACCGGGCCTCTTCTACACTACACTTTCCCTCCATTTCCCTTGATCCACAAGGTGATTCTGGTAGCCCCAGATTGGCCTCGCCAGTTCTGGTACCCAGATCTCCTCCGCCTCAGCTCCAGGCTTCCGAGGCGGCTTCCAGCCCGCCCGGACCTGATCTCAGTTGACAAGGTTCTCCACCCGGACCTTCAGTCCCTGCACCTGACGGCCTGGTTCCTGAGCGGCTAGAGTTCTAGGCCTTCGGTCTTTCCGACGAGGTCCTCAACGTCACTGAGGCGTCCTGTAAGGAGTCGACCAGAAAATACTACGCCTTCAAATGGAAGAGATTTTCCATTTGGTGTCAGGAAAAGGGGTTGGACCCCTCTTCCTGTCCATTGGCTAGTATTTTGGACTACCTGTGGTCCCTTTCTCAGCTAGGGCTTCGGTCGACGACCCTTAAGGTGCCCCTGGCAGCCATCTCTGCTTACCGAGCACGGGCCGGCAAGCAGGTAGGCGCAGAGGAAGAAGGTGGTTGGCCCGCTTTTCAAAGGCCTGGACCACATATCCTCCCATCGCGAGAACCTCCATCTCCATGGGATCTGCTGCTAGTATTGGCTAAGCTCAGGGGCAAGCCATTAGAACTGATACACAGGTGTGACATCTCTCACCTGTCGTGGAAGACTGCCTTCTTAGTGGCTATTACGTCAGCCAGAAGGATGGGAGAGCTTCAGGCGCTTTCCATCAAGCCTCCCTACCTGGTCTTCCACAGGAACAAGGTTGTCCTTCGCCCCCACCCAAAGTCCCTTCTGAAGGTGGTGTCGGAGTTTCACCTTAACCAGGTGTTGACTCTGCCGGTGTTCTACCCCTATCACACCTCGAATGCTGAATATAGGCTCCATTCCTTGGACGCTAGAAGGGTGCTTGCTTATTGTATGGAGCAGATGGCTGAAGTCTTGGGAGAGGTTCGCCAGCTGTTTGTCACCTACACTGAAGCCGCACCTGGCAGACCTGCAGCCAAGTGGACGATAAGCAGGTGGGTCATCTCCTGCATAGATCTCTGCTATAGGTTGGCAGGCATGGAGCCTCCCAAAGGGATAAAAGCTCATTCTACCCGCCATACCGCTGCTTCTAGGGACATCCCTATCCAGGAAATCTGCAGGGCTGCTACCTGGAAGTCAGCACACACCTTTATTTCCCATTACCACATTGACCTAGAGTCATGCCAGGATGTTGGTTTTGGGACCTCGGTCCTCCATTCCTTATTTCCCAAGTAGGGGGTGCGTGCCTTGCCTCCCTCCTCCCAGAGAACCACTAGGAGTCTGCCAGACAGTGTGGATTGAACATATTCATGTCCCGTAGAAATGCAGGTTACTCACCTGTAATAGGAGTTCTAGGAGTGGTATATGTTGTTCATCACACGACCCACCCGGCGTGCAACCTGGCTTCCAGCGGGTTAGATCTGGTGTCACGGGGCAGAGCTGAGGGTTTTACCACCCGGGTGGGTGGGAGGAGCCAGCTTGAAGACTTTTCGGCAAGGAACCTGCCAGTCAGTGTGGATGAACAACATATACCACTTCTAGAACTCCTGTTACGGGTGAGTAACCTGTATTTTGCAGCCATGTCCTTCGGTCCGACATCCACTCCAAGAGTGTTCACAAAATGCCTGGCTGTAGTGGCAGCTCATCTAAGAAGGGAATATCAGTCTACCCATATCTGGACAACTGGCTCATAGTGGCTAAGATCCATCCTCTTCTAGAGGAGGGTCTTTTATTGAGATGCTCTGCAATACTTGGGATTCATTATAAATCAAAATAAATCCCATTTGGTACCAGCTCAGCTCCTTACCCTCATAGCAGCACAGCTGGACATATTGCACAGCAGAGCCTTTCTTCCTGTGGAAAAGATTCAACATTTTCTGTCAGTGGCAAACTCGTTTGTCCTGGGCCAGCCCAGGCTGGCCAGACATTTCCTGCAGCTCCTGGGCCACATGGCATCCATGACAGCTGTGGCCCAGGGGTCCGGTTCAGAATGAAGGACATTCAGCAGTACCCAAGGTCTCGCTGGTCCTAAAGCAAAAATTCCTTGTCCAAACTGGTCCCAGTCACAAAAGACCTTCAGTTTCAGACATGAAGTCTTGCTGTATTCTGTCTGTTGCAGTTAGCTCCAGCACTTGAACTGCCCTGGAGAGAGAGAAGAGTTAAAATTCTATGCAAGGCATAGAACGTTGAGCTTGAGCTTGGTTGAAAACTGTCTACAGCACTTTTTTTTTATTTTTTTTATTTTAGCTTTTGTTGACCGGTTAAGTGCACTAGACAAATTCTGCCTATTTTCAGGCACGACCCAGGGGAGGGGGATACAGATGAATGCCAACTGACCTTGAACCAGATTATGATGTTGGTGGTGTTTTTAGTGAATGAGGGAAATTTGGCCAGGACACCGGGGAAATTCCCATACATTTTTCGATAAGTGCCATGGGATCTTTAACATCTACCTGAACTAGCACCAGTCCAGGCAGATGGGACCTCGGTTTAACGTCTCATCCGAAAGACGGCACCTCAGAAATGCAGCACCCCTCTCATGCTGCATTACAGTGTCAGTACTGGGATATTAACCCAAGTGCCAGATGTGGGAACTGAACCCACAGCCCTCTGATCTCCCGGCCTCAGAGGCGAGTGTGCTACCTACTGAGCCACTGACACTTTGAAACCCAACCGTCTGATTCTTTACTCTGCCTCACTGAACAATCGCTCTAGAGATTTCTCCTTTGCTCGGTTTAAAAAGTCTGTTAAAGTTGTCGGTTAGTCCGAAATTATGCTGCATTTAGTTCTGCTTTGTCTGTTCAGGACTCTGTCTGCAGTACTGTAAGTACTTGGGTAGTTCTGTATGGAAATTGTAAAAACTGTATTTTTGGTCGGTTCGGCTGAACCAATCCTTTAGTAGATCTTTTGTGGAAAAATTTTTGTGTGGTTATCGGTCCGTATCAGTTTAAAAAAAAAAAAAGTGATTGGTTTTTCCAACACCCGTAACACGGTGAGAAACCGATAGGGGAGTCTTGCATGGTGGTTGCCGAATAAAGGGTAAGTTTGTTAGGTTGGCCATGTCTGAGAAACCCAAGAAAAAAACCAGGCCCACTGGGTTTCAGCACTGTAGTGTGTGGGGGGGAGGTCTTCGCTAAGGCCGATCCCCACACTACCTGTGTTTACTGTCTGGGGTTTGACCACCTCGACTCAGACTGTCAAATCTGCAAGAATTTCCCTAAGTCTACTTTGGAAAAAAAAGGTTAGGTAGACTTGGGAATAAGGAGGCCGAGAAATCCGCTGACCCGGAAGGCCAGCCCGGTTCGGTTCCCACCAAACCAGAAGGAGTGCCCTCTGACCAGGGCAATAATTCTTCGGGCAAGAGGAGAGCGGATCCTGAGGGATCGGTTCCTACAAAAAGAAAGCGCAAAGATAAATCTGCCAGTTCGGATCAAGACGTTCATGTTCCGACCGCCAAAGTGATAGCCAGAGCAATTCGGATTGTTGAATCGCTTCGTCTGGTTCCGACAGATCCGGGCAGGGACTCTGTTGGTTTCCCTAGTTCAGGATTATTCCACTGAAGAATTTTACGAACTGGAGTTTGAAGAGGTTGGTGATGATGATGGTCTGGATGTGCCTGTGGAACAGGACATCTCCCCAGACAGACCTTCTGGTGTTTTCCCCTCCTAGGCTTTCAGAGTCCCCTTCCCCCACTATCTGTTTTACAGAAAGGTGGCTGAAACCCTCCAGCTTCCCATGGAGGAGGCTGTGGAGGATCAGGAGGAGCCTGATTTTGTTGAGATGGTGAACATCCCAGTGTCTGTCTGTTCCCCTCCATAAGTCCTTTGGGAAACGCACAAAAAATTCTAAGGTCTCCTAACTCTGTACCTCCTGTTGACAGAAGAATGGACACGAGGTACACTTTATCATGCTTGGATGCAGAGTTTTTCTATCTGCAGTGCAGCCATGTTGGGGTAGTGCAGGCTGCAGCCTGTGATGAGGTAAATATTCCCTTGGTTTCACACCCCCCAGACAAAGACTCCAGGAAGATAGATGCCTTGGTAAGAAACAGTACATGGCATCATCTTTGGGACTCTGGCAGGCTAACTATATGGCCTATACAGCCAGGTACCAGAAGTCTGTGGGACACTGTACTGGCACTGGCTAAGCAGGCTTCCTCCCCAGCTAGCCAAATTGCTGGAGGAGGTGGCTGCTGATGGGATCGAAGCATCAAAGGTGCAATTTCATGCTGCTGTGGACTCCAGTGATGTCATCAAGAGTCATGGCTACATCTGTGGCTCTTCGGAGGATGGCTTGGCTCAAATGTACTAACCTTTCACAGGACACCCAGGCTAAGGCCATGGATTTCCCTGTGGAGGGTAATTCTCTGTTTGGGGAGCAGACGGAGAATTACATAAAGAAAATGGATGCGTACAGGACCTCTTATAGGAGTGTCCAGGTCAAGGAGAGGCAGGCAACTCTTCAAAGGCAGCAAGCTTGGGTCAGGCTGTTCTACAAGCACATGCCTTTTCTCAGAGTGGGTTCTTTAGAGGGAGAGGCAGAAGGGGGATGATCAGAGCTGCATCCACCCCTCAGCCTAAGGCACCTGCCAAGCAGACACCCTGATGTGAGTCCGGGTCGACTCCACCATTCCAGTAGGCGGCAAGCTGGCTTACTTTGTCCAGGACTGGATATCTGTTACCTCAGACAAGTGGGTCCTGGAGGTAGTAAGCCAAGGACTGGTTCTCAGTTTCAAAAATTTTCTGAAAATAAGACCCAGATGCTTTCCGCCTGCAAATATATCAGAAACCCTTGCTCTAGAGGCAGAGGTTTCGGCTCTACTAGCCTTAAGAGCCATAGAGAGAGTTCCTACCCCATACAGGGCCAAAGGTCTATACTCCAGGTACTTCCTTGCCCCAAAAAAGACAGGGGAGTGGCGACCCACCCTAGATCTAAGATACCTAAACAAGCACCTACTAAAGCCATAATTCAAAATGGGACTCTGGGAACAATTCTTCCCTCTCTAAGGCCAGGAGACTGGCTATCCTCCCTGAACATCAAGGATGCCTGTTTTCACATTCCTATCAGGTGCTCCCACAAAAAGTACCTCTAGTTCGATTTGCCCTCAGGCCATTACCAGTTCAGAGCAATGCCCTTTTGCCTAACTTCAGCCCCAAGGGTGTTCACAAAGTGCGTAGCAGTAATGGTGGCCTTTTTAAGAAGAAAAAGGATTTCAGTCTTTCCATATCTGGATGATTGGCTCATTGTGGACCAGTCCCCAGACCAAGTCAAGTCAGATCTGCAGGTGACCCAACAAATTCTCACTTCCCTGGGGTTCCTTCTCAATCTTCCCAAGTCTGTTCTCGAGCCTATACAGCTTCTCACTTTTTATAGGAGCAGAGCTGGATACAGTCAAGGCAAGAGCTTTCCTTCCTCTGGAAAGGGCAACAGCCATTTCTCAGCTGGCCTCTTCCTCCCTCCCTCTGGTCTCTTGACCAGCAAGGCATTTTCTTCAGCTTTTGGGCCACATGGCAGCTTCCTCAGCTGTGGTCCAAGGGGCCAGGTTTCAGATGAGGGATATTCAGTTCCATCTGAGGGCTTTTTGGTCCCAAAGCAAAGATCCTCTTACCAAATTAGTCCTGGTTACTCAGACCCTTATCCAGGCCCTTCAGTGGTGGCAGGATCTGGACAATCTGAGGCAGGGAGTTCCATTTGTCACTCAGACTCTGTGTGGTCCTTGTCACAGATGCTTCCCTATTGGGGTGGGGAGCCCATCTGGGGGCTCTCACAGCCCAGGGACTGTGGTCCCCTCAGGAATCCCTTGTTCATATCAACCTCCTGGAGCTCAGGGCTGTACTTCTGGCTGTGCAAGCTTTCTCTGTCAGTACAGAACAAGGTGGTTCAGGTCAGGACGGACAACACTACCACCATGTGGTACATCAACAAGCAGGGAGGCACTCGGTCCACTGCCTTGTGCACAGAAGCCATGAAATTGTGGTCTCTGGCTTATTCTCTGCAGACCTCCCTGGTGGCAGTTCACCTCCCAGGGAAGTACAGTGTGCTAGCAGATGCACTGCGCAGGATCTCCCAGGGCCATCACGAATGGTCCCTGGACCCTCTGGTGTTGAAAGTGATTTTTTCAAGGTGGGGCACTCCAGAGATGGATCTCTTTGCAGCCCCAGACAATCAACAACTTCCTCCGTTTTGTTGCAGACCCCCAGTCTTGGGATCAGTCCCGCTGGATGCTCTGATTTTCAGCTGGGAAGGGAAACTTCTATATGCCTTCCCTCCCTTTCCTCTACTGTTCAAGGTTCTGGTCACAACCTTGCAAAGTGATTCTGATTGCTCCAGACTGGGCCAGGCAGCTTGGTACCCCCTGTTGCTGTCCCTAGCAATCCATCTTCCCCTGTCTCTTCCCAGGAATTAGCCTGTTAACCTCCTCTCAGGGGAGGATTTGGTACCCCAATCTTCGGTCTCTCAATTTCAAGGCGTGGCTCTTGAATAGTTTAGAGTATGCAGATTTGCATCTGTCCCAAGAGGTTCTGGACATTCTCAAAGCCTCTCGAAAGCCTACCACCAGAAAAACTTAAAACTCTAAATAGAAAAGATTCAGCATTTGGTGTTCCAAGAAGCATATATCCCCAGACACTGCTGAATTGTCTACAGTTTTGGATTATATGGTTCACCTTAATGGCCTAGACCTCAGACCAGCTGCTCTCAAAGTACATTTGTCGGCTGTTTCTGCTTTTCTGTCAGTGGGAAAGCCTTCCTCTGTCATCTCACGCTGTGTATTCTGTACATTTTAAGGGATTGCTTCATCCAATCCCCCCCATAGGGATCCTGCTCCTGCCTGGGATTTGAATGTTTGCATTGCTCAGCTTATGCAGCCTCCTTTTGAGCCTATGTCCTCAGCAGAGCTCAAGTACTTGACTTGGAAAACTGTTTTTGGTTGCTGTTACCTCTGCCAGACGTATCGGTGAATTGCAAGCTCTGTCAATTGAACCCAATTTCATTCCATAGAGACAAGGTGGTCCTTAGAACCAGTAAAAGGTTCTTACCCAAAGTGGTTTCTGATTTCCATTTAAACCAGTCTCTTCCTGTGTTCTTCACTGATCATACTTCCTCAGGAGAGCGGAGGTTGCACAGTTCAGATGTTAAGAGCCCTTGGTTACTACATAGAACGTACAGAGAGTAACAGGTTTGTCTCCTTCCAGTTGTTCCTCACTTATGGAGAAGTAGGTAAGGGCAAACCTGCCACCGAGAGAACTGTTGCCAGGTGGATTGTGTCCTGTATCCAATTCTGCTATGAGAAACTAGGAAAAATTCCACCCTCAGGCCTGAGGGCTTATTCCACTAGACTCTAGGTACAGCTGCATCTCTGGCTGCGGCCTTGGATATTCCTTTGTTAAAAATTTGCCGAGCAGCCACATGGAAAACGGTTCATACCTTCACCAAGCATTACTCTCTGGATATCCAGGCTAGGAGTAATGCTAGGTTTGGCACAGCAGTACTTCACAATCTATTCCCAAAGTAGGTTCTGTCCCTCCTCCTTGGAGGTACTACATGGTAGTCTGCAGTAGTCAGAGTACAGCAAGACTTCATGAGGTTTGAAGCAGAAATTACTCACCTTAGTAATTGTTTTTTAATGGAATCTTGCTGTATTCTGACCTCCTTCCCTGCCTCCCCTCTCAGAACCTGTTTTGGGAAGTGGGTGGGCAGGTGCAGTGTTGCACCCCAGGGGTGTCTTCAGCCCACTTTCTGTTGTTTTGGGTGCTTTATGTTGATTAGTTAAGAATTTTTATGCTTTATTACCTGGTTTTTGGGTTTCCTGACTTGAGTCTTTTAGGAATCAAACCTTTGTTGCCAGTGGGCTAGTAGAAATTTTACAATTTCCACATTATTAAAGTCTGTGAGTTAGCTTGTAAGAATCTGACGGTCGGGTTTCAAAATGCTGTAGACAGTTTTCAACCGAGCTCGAGCTCAACGTTCTATGCCTTGCATAGAATTTTAACCCTTCTCTCTCCAGGGCAGTTCAAGTGCTGGAGCTAACTGCAATAGTCAGAATACAGTAAGACTCCATTAGAAGAAACATAGTTACTAAGGTGAGTGATTTTTTTTCTTTCTGGACTGGTGGAAGGACACTGCTAACCTTCCGGTAGGAGTTCCCTTCCAGGATTCCTCCCCGTCCAAAATCATCCCTACAGATGCTTCTCTTCTTGAATGGGGAGCTCACATGGACGACTGTTTTGTCAGTGGCTCCTGGACGTCACAAGAGTCACAGGCCCACATCAGTCTGTTGGAACTCTGGGCCATTTATCTGGCTTTTAAAGCTTTTGCTTGAAAGGTAAAGGGACATACCATCCAAATCAGAACAAACAGTACTGTTATGGTTTACATAAACGGGAAGGGCTGCACAAGGTTCACCATCCTATGCTTAGAGGCTATGAGGACTTGAGTCAGTCAGCCAGCCATACATCTCCCAGGATAAAACACCCTCGTGGATGCCCTCAGTCACATCAACCAGGGACACAGTGAATGGTGTCTAAACAAACAAGTGTTGGCCACAGTGTTCAGGAGGTGGGGCACACCAGCAGTGGATCTGTTCGCCTCTCACCTGAACCATCAGCTTCCTCTGTTCTGTTGCAGGCCCTAGCACTGGGAACGCTTCCAACAGATCCCTTAGCTCTGGAGTGGACAGGAAAGTTCCCTTGTTTTTCCTCCCTTTTCTCTGATTTTCAGAACTTTGTTAAAGCTCAAAAATAAACCTGCAACAATGAATCTGGTGACACCAGATTAGCAGAGGCAGGCGTGGTACCCTCTGCTGATGACCCTGTCCTGCAGCAAGCCCATTCATCTCCCTCCGTCACTCCCTTCTGTCTGTTCCCCAGATGGGTGTCCTACCCAGATCTGAATCCTCTTCACCTCAAAGCCTGGCTCTTGAGGAGTTAGTTTCCAGACGCTCAGTACTCTGAGCAAGTGCTGAAGATCCTGAGGATGTCCAGAAAGCCTAGTACAAGAAAGACTCATGCAGCCAAGTGGAAAAGATTTTCCATCTGGTGCAAGGCAGCACATTAATCTTTTCAAGGCTTAGATTCCTAGTATTTTGGATTACTTGGTACATCTACAGGACTCTGGTTTGAAGCCTTCCTCTCTGAAGCTTCATCTGGCCTCTGTTTCAGCTCGTATCTCTCTGGGGAAAAACCAAGTCTCTATTTTCACAACCGGTCTTTAAACAGTTTTTCAGAGGTTTACGCCATGTTCAGCCTCCAATTAGAGAGCCTGTTCCTCCTTGGAGCCTGAATCTCTGTATTGCCACACATTAAGTATGTGACTTGGCAAACTGTTTCTAGGAGCGTGGATATGTTGCTCATCCACACTGTTTGGCATTGTCCATTTCCACTTTAAATCTGCCGGAAATCTTCAGGCTGGCTCCTCCTACCCACCTGGGTGGTATATACCTTGGCTCCGCCCCATGACACCAGATCTTCCTTTCTGCTGGAAGATACAGGTTGCTTCCCTTGTGCTTTCACTTCTTGTAGGCCCTGGCTTTCAAATTGTCAGTTTTACCGAGATTGAAACTCGTTCAAGTTAGCGATCGCGCTTTTGCAGCATCAGTCATGGAGGAAAAATCTTCCCCAGGATTTTGCCGGTGTCCCTGCGGCCAATAGATATCACGCACTGATACCCACCTCTCATGTGCGTTTACTGCCTAGGTGTTGGCCATGCCACCTCGTCCTGCAGTTATTGCTTGGCCTTCCATCCCAGCATCCTGGATGACCGAAAGGCACGCCTGAAGTTGGGGAGACTTGAAGTCCGCCGAGCAGCTGGCACACATGAACATGTTCGAGGAGGAAGCTGCTCGGGCTTTGGCCAATCGAAGCTTTTTTGTTCCTTTTAACCTAGGCTCCACCTTTACTAGTTCTTTCAAAGAGTTGTGCCAGTCTCTCCCCACCCGGGGTGAGGCGCCCTCTGGCTCGCACTCCTCTCGCTCTCAGAAGAGACAAAGAACCGTCATCTTCGTTCTGACGAAGACTATCTTGGGACCGAGGAGAGGTCTGAGTCCCAAGAGCATGCGGTCGCGACCTCAGTCGAGATCGCCTCCTCTGCCATTGGCTTAACGATTCTTCTGTCTGGCCAGGGGACCGAGGAACTGGCCGACTAGGTCGAGATAATCCTCAACCCGATCGACCCTCTGTTGACAGCCGTGGCAGACTACTCCTTAGAACAGACTACGGTCCCAATATTTCCTGATGAGGAGACCCAGCCCGCTGACGTCCCCATCAAGGACCCGGTTCCAGACCTTAGGGTTTCACCGATCCATTGGTGTCTCCCGATCAACCGAGTCAGCCTCCCTGATCTCGGTCACAGTCCAGGACCCCCTCGGCTGAACAACCGAGGAAGAGCCATAAGTGCTCGAAGAGGTGATGCCATAGATCGTCCTCATCCTCCTAGGACGAGGAGAGGCTCCAGCGGAAACTCCGCCACTTTGAGGACCTTGTGTGGCAACAGCTGATCCTGACCGGGCAGAAGCCAGCTCCACCGCCCATCCCGGCCATTACTTGGCTTTCGCCTCCCAGGCCAAAGCCAACCCCTCCAGAACCGAAGTCTCTGGTTCCTCCGCCTGCCCGTCCACCAGTTCAGCCTATTCCGGTCTCTCCACCTATCCCAGTGGAACCGCCACGTAAGCAGCCTAAGGGAGGGGCTCCCTTGAAAGAGGACCAACTAGACACCGGACTTCCCCGACATATGTTGGTCACAGTCATCCCGAACCTCCCTCGGCGGATCAAGGGTGATTTAAGCGGAGATCGCTGTATCACGACTCCTCGGACTCTGTCACCGGGCTCCACTCTCATCCTGGGGAAGATGAGTCGTCCGTTGGCACAGGGATGGAGGAAGGCCCTTCCTCCTTCCAAGGGATTCTCTGTCTCATTCCCGACTCCACCGTAATGCCCCTGGAATCTATCCCTCAAAAAAGGCGGGGTACCCTCTCACAGATATTCTTGAGGGGAGGCCAACAGAGGCCTGTCCAGTCACCGAAGCCATTGTTGGCCCTTGAACTTTGGCAGTGCCCTACCTCGTGCCCCACCTCATGCCCAGCACAGTCTGCTCACATGACCCACAAGAACAAGGTACCCATGGAGTCCTTTGCGGGGTTCACAGAGCACCCTTCGGCTGAGAGCCTGGTGACCGCCTCTGTGTTCAGGTGTACTAGTAGTTCGGCTGGCACTGACTGACCTCCGGAAGAAGAGTCCAAAAATATGGACCACGCTGCCCGAAAGGTCTGTGTGGCCTCCTCTTTGGGCCTTTGTCAGGCCAGCTTGGCCATCATTAGGCACACTTCTCTCATGCCCTTCTCAGGTCATTAGACTAAGTCCTCCCTCATCACCCCGCGGACATGCAGACCACGGTCAAACGGGTCCGTGACCAGGGCTGTGCTGTTGTCAGACAGCAGCTCCAGACGGCCCTGGACATCAGGGATTCTTGTGCCAGCTTGATGGCCACTTCAGTGGCCTCTCGCCACAGGGCTTGGCTGAGGCGTTCCTCCTTCCTGGCGGATACGCGGCACAAGCTAGCTGATGTGCCTTTTCTGGGGACCGACCTGTTTGGTCCAGGAGTGGCTGGTCACCTACAGCGCATAGAGCAGTCTAATGCCACCTTGGAAGCCACTTTTGCCAAGGGTTCTTCAGGCAAGAATCAGCAGAAGAAGCCCTTTTTTCATTCTTCCCCTGTGGTCTGGCAGCCCTCCTATCAGGGAAGACAGCAGCATCAGCAGCAGGTTCAAGCTTGGTGCCCTCGGCTCAGGTCTTGGAGCCTCCTCCTCCAAGCCTGCCCAGTGACGGGATGGGGGTTGCCACCCCTGTCTCCGTCACACCAGCTCTGGGCCCTCTCATGGGGGGGACGGCTCTGCCACTTCCTTTCCACCTGGGCCGCAGTCACTTCGGACAGGTGGGTTCTCGAAGTGGTGGGTCAGGGACTGCCTCTAGAGTTAGAGCAGTACCCTCCCAGCCGAGCCCGCGCCCCTCGGGAGGAGCGAATTTCTGCGTGCACACAGTCTGCTCTTCGAGACAACATAGCTCAGCTCCCTTGCAAGGATGCAGTAGCTCCTGTGGCGGATCCTGCAGCAGACCCAGGCTTTGTCTCCAGGTACTTCCTGGTGCCCAAGCAGATGGGAGGTTGGCGCACCATTCTAGATCTCCACGACCTGAATCGGTTTCTCAGGTCTCGCACTTTTCGGATGGTCACTCTGTCCCAGATCGTATCATCCTTGGAGCAAAACATGTGGTTCTAGGGACATGGATATGTTGTTCAATCCACACTTATTGGCAGGTTCCTTGCCACTGTAAATGTTGCCGGAAGGTCTTCAAGCTGGCTCCTCCCACCCACCCGGGTGGTAAAACTCTCGGCTCCGCTCCATGATGCCAGATCTTCCTTAATGCTTGCTTGGAAGCTCAGGTTCCCTCCTTTGCGCTCCGCGTTTTAGGCCTGGATCCAAACTCTTCGGTTAATCCGAAACTTGTTTTAAAATTTACAAGACTTCGGTCTGTATCTTCCCACGCGGCTGCGATGGACAAATAGACTCCCGGATTTCGTTGGTACCCCTGTAGGCAAAAGATGTCCCGGACTGAGCCGTTTATTGCCTTGGACTCTGCCATGACTGACAGGCTTGTGAGCTGTGCAAATCCTTTTTGGCTTCGGTCTTGGAGGACCGCGCTGCCCAGTTACTGTAGGGGCAACCCGAAAAACGTTATCCGCCGGTTAAGTCTAAGGAGGCCTGTTGGGCAGTGTCCGCAGCTGCGGGCTTGGCAGAACAGCTGGAGCAGATGGTCGCCCTCGAGGAGGAGGAGGCGGCCCATGCCGCATCATCGGCCTCGGTCACGGCATTTATCCAGCTCTCCTTGGAATCCTCCTACACAGCTTCCTTCAAGGAGCTTTGCAATCCCTCTCCACCAAGGGAGATGGCCCTTCGGGACATTCCCCTCGGTCCAAAAAAGACCCTAAAGGTAAGTCCCACCGTCGATGTTCGTGGGAGTGGGAGAGGTCCCCTTCCCCGTATAGTAGACATTCTACTTCGGTCGAGGTTGCGGCTAAGGTCGCTGGCTTCACGGTGTCCCTGTCAGGTCAGCCGGCCAAGGCACCCGTTGACGCGGTTGAGATTTTTCTCGACCCGTCGGACGGGCTGTCGGCTGGAGAAGCAGACAACCCTTCTTCACCGGTTCCCCCGGTGGAAACCGAGGACTTGCTTGTGCCTCCTGTGCAGGAGTCCCCAGTTAAGGTCCCTGAACCGAGGGAGGAGCGGATTTCCGCTGCCCCCTCTCAGACCCACCCTTGGAAACACTGAAGGTGTCGGACCTTTTCCCGGTCCAGCCGATCCACGCAGTCTCTGTGGTCTTGGCACCGCTCATCCTCGTCGTCTTCGGAGGATAGGCTCTGGCGCAAATTGCGTCGGTGCTATGAGGAGCTAATGTGGCAGCAGCTCCTTTTGACCGGGAATAGGCAGACTTCGTCGCCTTCCCTGGCCATTAAGTGGCTGTCACTGGAGTGGCCGAAACAACCACTCGTAGTGGTCAAGGAGCTGAAACTGCCACCGGTTTGGCCAAAACCGGCTGCGCCACCCATTGTGGTGGAACCCCTGCCTCAACAACCTAAATTTGGGGCCCCGACCGAGGATTCTTGGTCGGGTCAGGGCTGGCCCCATTGGTTGTCGGTCACCCTCACTCCCGATCGACCTCGACAGGTGGGTGTGGCTCAGGAGCTCGGCAGCTGTTCGCAGACTCCTCTGAGTCTGAATTGACTCCTCCTTGTTCTCCAGGTTGCTTGACTTGGAGTCCACTGGGGGTCAGTTGGTGAACGAGAGCCCATCCTCGTTTCTGGGAATGCTTCTGCTCGTCTGAGTCCACTGGGATGAAGCTTGAATCTGTTTCAAAACGGGCCAAGTATCCCCTCACCTTCCCAGTGGCCGAAGCCATTGTTGGTCCGGCCCTGGAGCTATGGCAGCAGCCAGCTTCTTGTCCAGCACCTTTGGCCAGGATGCTCGGAAATGTACTGTCCCCACCAGTTCACTGTCCGGTTTCTCTGAGCACCCCTCTGCGGAGGGGCTCGTGACCGATGGCATTCTCCGGCGTTCCGGGAACGCTCGGGACGTGGACAAGCCTTCCGACAAGGAGTCCAAGAAGCTGGACTACTCTGGGCGGACAGTTTACGCTGCTTCCTCCCTAGGCCTTCGTCAGGCCAGCTCGGCCGTCCTGATGGCACACTTTTCACATGCCCTTTTGGGCTCCCTGGATGAAGTGATTCCTCATCTCCTGGCTGACCTCCAAACTACGGTCAAGCAGGTGCGGGATCAGAGGAGGGCGGTGGCCAAACAGCAGCTCCAGACTTCCCTGGACATCGCTGATTCGTGTGCCCGGTCAGTAGCGGCCGCAGTGGCCATGTGTTGCAGAGCTTGGCTGCGGATCTCCACTTTCACGGCAGATACCCAGCACAAGTTGGCAAACGTTCCCTTCCTGGGTACTGACTTGTTCGGTCCCAGGGTTGAGGGGCATCTTCAGCAGATCAAGAAGTCCAATGCCACCTTGGACTTGGTCACATCTGCCCAGAAGGACAAAGGCCACCAGCAGCAGCGTAAGCCCTTTCATTCTTCAGCCCCTGCGACACGTCCAGCCCAGCATCAGGGCCAGCAGGCTCGCACTTGGCACCCCAAAGCCAAGCCTGCTGCTTTCTCCAACAGGAAGCCGAGAGGGAAAGGTCCAGGAGGCTCCTCGGCAAGTCTTTCCTCCAAGCCTGGCCAGTGACGGGTTGAGAGGTGTCTCCCCCAACCTAGTCACTCCTCCCCGGGTTCCCCCCGTGGGGGGACAGCTCCGCCACTTCATTTCTGCCTGGTCCGATATCACCACGGACCGTTGGGTGTGGAAGTGGTAGGAAAGAGTCTGCTGCTGGAATTCGAGCAGTCCCACCCCTGTCGAACCGTCTCCACGAAACTCACGGGGGGCTACGGGGTCCGCAGTCTGTCGGCTCGTCAAGCAGACATTGCCCTGCTCCTCCAGAAGGAGGTGATCAGGGAGGTGGCGGATCCTCCATCAGACCCAGGGTTTGTGTCCAGGTACTTCCTGGTCCCAAAACGGACAGGGGCTGTCGCCCCATTCTAGACCTACACAACCTGAACAAGTTCCTAAGGTCTCGAACCTTCAGGATGGTCACTCTGGCTCAGATCAACCCATTCTTGGAACGAGGCATGTGGTTCTGTTCTCTGGACCTTCAGGATGCATTCTTTCACGTCCCAATCCGTCCGTTTCACCAGCGATTCCTCCGCTTCAGAGCAGAGGGATCTCTTTTCGAGTTTCGGGCCATGCCCTTCGGCCTCTCTCCAGCTCCCAGGGTCTTCACCAAATGCATGGCAGTGGTGACAGCATTCCTGCGGTGCCGAAGGGTCCAGGTGTACCCGTATCTGGACGACTGGCTGATTGCGGCCTCCTCCAGAATGGAGGTGGAGCAGTCCAGGGATCTGGCCCTCCAGGTTTACTCTAAAGTTGGCCTCCTTATCAACGAGGCCAAGTCGGAACTCGTGCCAAAGCAGGTTATCCAATTCATCGGGGCAGAGCTCGACTCTCTGCGAGCCAGAGCACAGCTCCCGATGGACAGGGCCGAGGTTCTTTCCTCCTTTGCCCAGTCATTTCAGGTTGGGTAATTGTGCCCTCCCCGGGACTTCCTGGGCCTCATGGCGGCCTGCACCAGCGTAGTCCGTTGGGACCGTTGGCACATGCGTCCACTACAATGGGGACTGGCCAACCAATGGTCAGAGCGCTCCGGTCCTTTGGATCAGCCAATGATAGTGACCCAGGAGATGTGGAACGCTCTCCAGTGGTGGATCGTTCCAGTTCATCTGCAGGAGGGCATCCCGTTTGTCTGCCCCGAGCCGACTGTCGACCGACGCCTCTCTGATGGGTTGGGGTGCCCATGGGGGGAGCACAGGGCACACGGCCTCTGGTCCCCTCGGCAGTCCTGATGCCACATCAACCTGCTGGAGCTTCGAGCGGTTCGTCTAGACCTCACCGCCTTCGCTTCGTTTGTACAGGATCAAGTGGTCCAGGTCCGGACGGACAATACCACTACCATGTACTACTTAAACCGCCTGGGCGGGATGCGCTCCATGCCTCTGTGCAGGGAAGCTCTCCGCATTTGGTCCCTCGTGCGCAGTCTGGAGGCGGATCTCCTTGCCATCCATGTGGCAGGAGCCTCCAACATTCTGGCCGATGCCCTAAGCCTGATAGGAGCTGCGTCCCACGAGTGGTCTCTCCTGCCGGAGGTAGTACAAGACCTGTTCTCCCACTGGGACATGCTTCAGGTGGACCTGTTTGCCTCCAGGGAGAATGCGAAGCTGAGACTGTGTCATGCCTGCCCCCCTCAGCAGGGCTCGCTGCAGGGGGATGCCTTCTCGTGGCCGTGGACCCCGGGCCTCTTCTATGCCCCCATTTCCCTTGATCCACAAGGTGCTTCTCAAGGTGAGGAGGGACAAGGCGCAGGTGATTCTGGTAGCCCCAGACTGGCCTTGCCAGTTCTGGTATCCAGATCTCCACAGTCTTATCTCCAGGCTCCCGAGGCGGCTTCCAGCCCGCCCGGACCTGATCTCAGTCAGGGAAGGTATTCCATCCGGACCTTCAATCCCTGCACCTGGCGGCCTGGTTCCTGGCGGCTAGAGTTCCAGGCCTTGGGTCTTTCCGGCGAGGTCCTCAGCGTTGTTGAGGCTTCCCGTAAGTCGACCAGAAAATGCTCGCCTTTAAATAGAAGAGATTCTCCATTTGGTGTCAGGGCAAGGGCCTGGGCCCTTCCTCCTGCTCCTTGGCAAGCATTCTGGACTACCTGTGGTCCCTTTCTCAGCAAGGGCTTCGGTCGACAACCCTTAAGGTGCACCTGGCAGCCATCTCTGCTTACCGGGCGTGGGCCGGAAAGCAGTCGGTGGCGCAGGAGAAGGTGGTCGGGCGCTTTTTCAAAGGCCTTGATCACATATCCCCTCTGCGAGAACCTCCACCTTCGTGGGATCTGCTGGTATTGGCTAAGCTCATGGGCAAGCCATTCGAACTAATGCACAGGTGTGATATTTCTCACCTGTCATGGAAGAGTGCCTTCTTGGTGGCTATCACGTCAGCCAGAAGATTGGGAGAGCTCCAGGCGCTTTCAATCGAGTCTCCTTATCTGGCCTTCCACAGGGAAAAGGTTGTCCTGCGCCCCCACCCAAAATTCCTTCCGAAGGTGGTGTCAGAGTTTCACCTTAACCAGGTGTTGACTGTGCCGGTGTTCTTCCCCAGTCACACCTCGGAGGCCGAATATAGGCTCCATACTTTGGACCCTAGAAGAGCGCTCGCTTATTACAAGGAGCGGATGGCTGAAGTTCGGGGAGAGGTTCGCCAGCTGTTTCACCTACGCTGAAGCCGCGCCTGGCAGACCTGCAGCCAAGCGGACGATAGACAGGTGGTTCACCTCCTGCATAGATCTCTGCTGTAGGTTGGCGGGCATGGAGCCTCCCAGAGGAATAAGAGCTCATTCTACCCGCCATACTGCTGCATCGGTGGCTGCTTCCAGGGACGTCCCTATCCCGGAAATCTGCAGGGCTGCTACCTGGAAGTCAGCACACACCTTCATTACCCACTACCACATCAACCTTGAGTCACGCTGGGATGCTGATTTTTGGGGCCTCGGTTCTCCAGTCATTATTCCCTAAGTAGGGGGTGTGCGCCTTGCCTCCCCCCTCCTGGACAACTGCTAGGAGTCTGCCAGACAGTGTGGATGAACAACATATCCATGTCCCTAGAAATACAGGTTACTGACCTGTAAGAGGAGTTCTAGGAATGGTATGTGGTGTTCATCCACACGACCCACCACCTCCCTGGCTTCGACGCACAACCTGGCTTCCAGCGGGCTAGATCTGGCATCATGGGGCGGAACCGAGAGTTTTACCACCCGGATGGGTGGAATGAGCCAGCATGAAGACCTTCCGGCAAGATTTAAAGCGGCAAGGAACCTGCCTGACACTGTGGATGAACAACATATACCATTCCTAGAACTCCTGTTACAGGTGAGTAACCTGTATTTACTCACCTGTAACAGGAGTTCTAGTAGTGGTATATGTCGCTCCATGCAACCCACCCGACCTCCCCGGCTTCGACGCACCATCTGGTTTCAGCGGGCTAGATCTGGCGTCATGGGGCAGAGCCGAGAGTTTTACCACCTGGGTGGGTGGAAGGAGCCAGCTTGAAGACCTTCCGGCAAGATTTAAAGCGGCAAGGAACCTGCCAATAAGTGTGGATGAACATATACTACTCCTAGAACTCCTGTTACAGGTGAGTAACCTGTATTTCTGTTCACTGGCTCTGCAGGACGCGTTCTTTCACGTCCCAATCAGTCCATCCCTTCAGCGGTTCCTCCGCTTAAGGGTTGAGGGGACTCTGTACGAGTTCCAAGCCGTGCCATTCGGCCTGTCATCGGCCCCAAGGGTCTTCAAATGCATTGCAGTGGTGGCGGTCCATCTTCGGCGTAGAGTCGGAATGTACCCTTACCTCGACGATTGGCTCCTGGCAGGTTCCACCCAACAGGAAGTGGAAAGGTCCAGGGATCTGGCCCTCCAGACCTGCTCCGAACTCGGCCTCCTGATGAACGAGGCGAAGTCGGAACTCAAGCCTTCCCAGGTGATGGCCTTCATTGGGGCAGAGCTTGACTGTTAAGCCTGAGCTCAGCTCCCGGTGGACAAGGCGGAGGGTCTCTCCTCTTTTGCCCATTCATTTCTGCTTGGCACTTGCGCCCTGCCCGAAACTTTCTGCGCCTTCTGGGTTACATGGTGGCGTGCACCTCAGTGGTCCATTGGGCCCGGTTGCATATGCGCCCCCTCCAATGGGAGCTGTCCACCCAGTGGACTGTGCCACGGTCATTTCGACCAGCTGATCACTGTCGCCCAGAAGATGTGGAACACACTCCAATGATGGATCGCCCCAGACCAGTTGCAGTAAGGGGGTCCCATTTGTCCGCCCTAGCAGATGGTCATTCTTACGACCAAGGCCTCTCTCATGGGCTGGGGAGCCCACATGGGGGACAACAGGGCCCTACGGGGTCTGGAACCCCGAGGAGTCCTGATGCCACATCAACCTGTCTGAAGTTCAGAGCAGTCAGACTGGCACTGTCAGCTTTCGCTCCTCAGCTCTGGAGTCAAGTGGTTCAAATCCAGACAGACAATACCACGACCATGTGCTACCTCAACAAACAGGGCAGCATGCACTCCCGTCTGCCGTGCAAGGAGGTGCTCCACATCTGGACCCTCGTAAGCCGGTTGGAGGCGGATCTCTTGGGCATCCATGTGGCAGGAGCCTCGAACCAGCTGGCGGATGCTCTGTCGCATGGGCCAGACATCCCATGAGTGGTCTCTCCATCCAGAGGTAGCTTACAGCCTGTCCTCCCATTGGGGCAAACCGATGGTGGACCTGTTTGTCTCCAGGGAAAATGCCAAACTGAGGCTGTATCATGCCCACCCCCCTCTGCAGGGATCGCTGCAGGGGGATGCCTTCTCGAGGCCGTGGACCCCAGGCCTTCTCTAAGCCTTCCCCTTCCGTCCATTTCCCCTGATCCACAAGGTGGTGAGGGACAAGGCGAAGATGATTCTGGTAACACCAGACTGGCTGTGGCAGTTCTGGTATCCAGATCTTCTCTGCCTCAGCTGCGGGCCCCCGGAGTGGCTTTGCACACACCCAGACCCGATATCTCTCGACCAGGGGAAGGTCTTCCATCTGGACCTTCAATCCCTGCACCTCACAGCCTCGTACCTGAGCAGTTAGAGTTCCAGGCTTTGGGTCTTTCCGAAGCCGTCTGCACTGTGGTGGAGGCATCTAGAAAGGAATCTACCAGGAAATGCTATACCTTCAAATGGAAAAGATTTTCCATTTGGTGTCGGGGTAAGGGTCTGGACCCCTTATCCTGTTCTGTGGCCAACATTCTCTACTACCTTTGGTCTCTCTCCAAAGGGGTTCTACAGTCTTCGACTCTTAGGGTGCACCTGGCAGCTGCTTACTGGGTGCGGGCCGGTCAGCCGACATTGGCGCAGGAGGCGGTGGTCGGGCGCTTTTCCAAAGGCCTGGATCACATATCCCCTTCGGTGTGTGAACCTCCACCTCCGTGGGATCTGCTGCTGGTTTTGGCAAAGCTCATGGGCAAGCCATTCAAACCCATGCATAGGTGTGAGTTGTCACACCTGTCGTCGAAGACTGCCTTCCTGGTGGCTTATCACGTCAGCCAGAAGGACAGGGGAGCTCCAGGTGCTTTTGGTGGACTCCCCATATCTGGTCTTCCACAGAGAGTTGAACTGTGCCCCTCCCCCCACCCAAAATTCCTTCCGAAGGTGATTTCAGAGTTTCACCTTAACCAGGTGTTGACTCTGCCGGTTTACTACTCTAACTACACCTCGGACGCCGAGTACAGGCTCCATACTTTGGACCCGAGACGTGCTCTCGCCTATTATAAGGAGAGGATGGCAGATATCTGTGGAGAGATTCGCCAGCTGTTTGTCACTTACGCCAAAGCCGCTTCTGGCAGACCTGCAATGAAGCGGACTGTTGCAAGATGGATTACATCATGTATAGGTCTGTGCTATGAGTTGGCGGGCAAGGAGCCTCCCAGAGGGATAAGAGCTCATTCTGCCCGCCATACTGCTGCATCGGTGGCTGCTTTCAGGGACATCCCAATCCAGAAAATCTGTTGGACTGCTGCCTGGAAGTCAGCTAACACCTTTATCACCCACTACCACATCGACCTTGAGTCACGCCGGGATGCTGGTTTTGGGGCTTCTGTTCTCCAGTCTGTTTCCTAAGTAGAAGGTGTGCGCGTTGCCTCCTTCCTCCCAGAGAACTGCTTGGAGTCTGCCAAACAGTGTGGATGAACAACATATCCATGCTCCTAGAAGAACAGGTTATTCACCTGTAACCGTACTAGGAGTGGTATATGTTCATCCATATGGACCCACCTGACCTCCCTGGCTGCGGGCGCACACAACCTGGCTTCCAGCGGGCTAAGATCTGGCATCATGGGGCAGAGCCGAGGTATATACCACCCGGGTGGGTGGGAGGAGCCAGCTTGAAGACTTCCAGCAGATTTAAAGTGGAAGGGGACAATGCCAGACGGTGTGGATGAACAACATATACCACTCTTAGAACTACTGTTACAAGTGAGTAACCTGTTCTTTTAGTGGTCGTTAACCTCTGCTAGAAGGATCTGAGTTACAGGTCCTCTGCACTGAGCCAGACTACCTTATTCCCCACAGGGACATGACTGAGCTCAGGACTAACAGGAAATTCTTGCCTAAGGTGGTCTCTGAGGTCCACCTCAATCAATCCATCACTTTGCCTGTGTTCGTTAAGGAGAAATACACTCCAGGGGAGCAGAAGCTCCACAGTCTGGATGTCAAATGGGTCCTGCTCTACTACTTGGAGCACACCAAGCAGTCCAGGGGCTCATCCACACAGCTGTTCACCTTTAGGAGGTAAGTAGAGGAAGGCCAGCCACTAAGAGAACTATCTCTCGCTGGATAGTCTCTTGCATTCAGTTCTGCTATGACGAGGCTGGTAAGCAGCCCCTTGAGTGCCTCAGGGCCCACTCTACTAGGGGTACCGCTGCATCGATGGCAGCTGCTAGGGACATTCCCCTTCTGGAAGTCTGCAGAGCAACAACTTGGAAGACTGCACACTTTAAGCATTGTTGCTTAGATGTGCAGTCTAGATCTGACACCAGGTTTGGCAAGGTGGTACTGCAGAGCCTTTTTCCTAAATTGGTTCTCTACCTGCCTCCCATCTGTAATGCTTTGTAGTAGAAAAAATTACTCACCGTAGTAATCTTTCTTCCAAGGTGTCCTTTAGCATCAGTAAGCTCCCACCCTTCCTCCCCAGATGACCTCTAGGAGAAGGCTCTGACTCTTGCCTTAAACTATTCAGTGTATTTAAACTTTGGATTGCATTTTGAGCAAAGTTTTTATGGTTTTGGTTTTGGTTGTGTGCGTTTTAAATCCTGTTGGTCATTTCCAGTTGGGCATCTTCCCATTCTACCTTCAAAAAAATTCTGAAGCCTCCTTCCCTTTCTCTGCTCAGCATATTCCATAGCTTCAATCTGTTTGGCTAATTCATAACTCATTACCATACATTCCACCTCCAGAGCAGTGCTAGCTATCCAGCTAACTGCAGTAGTTACTGATGCTAAAGGACACCTTGGAAGAAAGATTACTATGGCGAGTAATTTTTTACCACAGCAGTAGATCAAGAGGATCTCTTGCATCAGACTGTGCCCTCCCACCCTCATCTCTCGTGGCCTTAGGGCTTTGTATATCTGTCTCCAGGACAGTTCACCTTCTATTTCACCTTTTCTTTATGGCGGGAACCTCTGGTTCCCCTCTGTTCCCCAGCTGGAGATCTCTGTACAGGGTATCCAGTGGGAAAAGAACTGAGGAGTGTGTGGGGCCACCCACGTTTATATGGAAGGAACGGCGGCAGCCCCTTGTAGACTGCTAGCTAGAATGTTTCCATGTTGTCCTAGTGCCTGGCGGCTATTGTTCCATCAGTGTGGCCTAATTCAAGTGATGCTCTTGGAGATCTACTGTTATTGTAAGTTCTAAAGCAAGTGTACTTGCTCTAGCCTTACCTTAGAATTGTTTCCATTGTTAAAATGCTGCAAATGTATGGCTGGAAAACTGGGTTTGTAAAGAACTACAGGATTCATTTTTGAATATGGGTACAACATTTAGGTTTGCAGTTTAGGTTCTTGGTGGTGGGTAATAACTTGAAGTGCCATAATGTGATTGTGTCTGCAGATTTCATTAACAGGATTGAAACCATCTAAGTCATTAAGGCTTTTATGAAATGAAAATTTCTCTTTCCTCTCTCAGGTGGTGTATTCCAGTTCAGCGAGGGAACTAAAGGTTGAAACTGTTAAAACACAAAAGCCTGCAGACAACAAGGAAGAAGATGACATTGATATTGATAACATTTGAAATGCTATTCAGAGCTTTGGAGTCTGCTTCTTTGCAACAGAGCATTTTGTTTTCTTACATTAAAAGCTTGGGTTATAGGATATTAGTGCATGTAACTACAGCTGACATGCTAAACCTCGTGCTCTGCAAATGTGCATTACTTGACTGTGAAATTTGTCTTATAACTAGTGGAATGCTTTTTGATGGACTTACAAGATCTAAGACTCGTTTGGATCACTGATTATTTTCAGTTTGCATATTTAACATTGATTAGTTTTCTCTATTTTAATACTGGGCACTTCTAAATTTGGTTCATACTGGGATGTAAAATAAAGGGGGTTTGGCACAAAAGGCTTGTGTGTGTGTTTTAATGGAGGTCTGCATTCCCATAAAATGGCATTGTTTGCCATGGCGCCTTTAGTGAAATAAACTGGCTTATTTCTTTGTCTATGAAGTGTAAGGTTCGTTTAATGTGGTACAATAGAAGTCTTATTTTTCGTAGGGACACTATATAAGTAGTAGACTTCTACCACTGTTTTGTCATATTCCTAATGGATGAACACAACGACCTCCGTTGGAGAGCTAGATCATCCCTAGTTATAACATCACATTTAAGTTGACCAGCAGTTTTTTTACAAGCAGGCTCCCACTGTAACTTACGTAGTAGGCAGTTAAAGGGGAACTCTTAGCTCCCCTGCAGAACTGCTGCGAGATCGTGAGTTCCCAATTTAACAGATCGCAAGGCAGTATAATATTTTTGGCTAGCCGCTTAAATGCACTTAGCTTTTTATCTGGTTTATCCTGCAAGACAATACCCACCATGTCTCTGAAGTAAATGTCCCAGGGTCACCCATGGCCAGCCCTCTGATGGACTAAGCTGCAGGGACATTTGTGCATGTAGTCCTTTTTAATCACCATTTAATAGAACACATGGCTGCGGTTACTGTACCGGTACTGATCGTGCTGAAGGAGTGCAACCTGTATAGTAAGCGTGGCCACATGCTGTATGAAACAGTGATAAAGGTTTGCTGGCACATAAATGTCCCTGCAGCCTAGCCCATCAATGGCATGAGAGGGCTGGCTTGGTGGGGGGGGCCTGGGACATTTAGTTCAGAGGCATGGGGTGGGCTCATAGGATCAGCAAGATGAAAAGTTGAAGTGCGTATAGGGAAGTTGCCAAGAAAATTATACTGCATTGCGATTTGCTAAATCGGGACCTCATGATCCTGCAGCAGCTCTGCTGGGGAGCTGAGTGTTTTGAAGTACAATTCCACATAATTTTTAGGTATGTCTCAATTTCTGTAAACCTTTCAATAACTTACAGTGCAGTATAAATGGCACTCTCTGGTGCCCTATAACATGGCAACAAAAGCCCCTCTGAAATTGGGGAAAATAGCAACATGAAGATGCTGCTACTGCTGGGAATGAAACAGCAGTAGCAGGTATTAAACTCTAATACCACCTACTGTGGGTTTATTCCAGGCAGTAGTGATATCTTTGTATTTTCACCTTGATTTTCAAAGCCGTCTTTGCTACCTCTTAGCACAAAAGGTGTGTGTGTTTTAATGAAGTGCCATTTAGTTTTTTTCTTCACTGAAAAATTAGACTAGAAACAGAAATGAAGACTTTGCCAAAAAATTATATCTGATGCTGAACTGGATTCCTGCAACACCCAGCAGAAGATATGCTACAGTGGGAGCTGTTTGTAAGAAGCATTGCTGGTGACCTGAAGAGAGAAATTTCTGTGTAGCATTGCTGAGCTTGCAGATATAGAACCGAAGGGTCAAACCAGTAATAACTGTAGTATAGAGCTGTGCAGAATAAGGAATTCCACAGGCGGAATTCATGCTGAATGGCTGTTCTGCTTCCGAAATGCTCTTCTGAATTTCTTAATTGCATGAAATTCTGAAAAGCATTTCTGTTAACCACTGAAAAATGTTCCTTGTCTTGCTTAATCGGCAGAATATTCTTTTGCAGGAAATCTGCAGTTTACATAAACTGCGGATCACAGTTGCGTAGTGAACATTCTGCTGTCAGAATTTTGGATTTCCAATATGAAGTGGAGTTTGAAAATTCTGCACAGCTCTACTATAGTATGGTAAGAAAAGCTACTGCTGAAAATGAAGCATGGCTGTTTTAGTGTTTAAAATTCTCATTTTTGAATATTGGATTCTTAAAGCAGCAATTCATGTTAAACCGAAAGTTCATTCTCTTCACAGTTCACTCCCATCCTGCTCCATGTGTTCTTTCCAAACCCATTTATATAGTGTTGCACTTCATTATGCCCTACATGACTGTGTTTGACCTTTGGTTTTTGGAGACTGGAGTTATCTCCAATCTACCCTGTCTCTCATAACCTTGATGGCAAAAGTATATTTCCAGCTAAAGTAACAAAACTATTGTTGAAACATTTGGTAGAATCTATTTTAAAAGGAAATGCTTTTAGTAATTAAAGCCTAAAAGGGAGCATATTAAGAGGGATGTCAATAGTCTAAAGTGAGGGAATGGGTTTGTGCCAAGAAGTTTTAAGTTGTAACCTGAACTGCTGTTTCGAATGGGTCATACCTTAATTCTGACTTATTAAAATGCCCCAGTGTTTGTGTAATTCTGATTCCATGCCAGTAGCCACTGTAGGCTCCATTTTCTTAGCTTGCCATGCAAGTAATATTATATTGGTTGTTTCTGAATGGACAGAAATGAATTGGGTATAGGAACACATGCTTAAATTGGCAAGTATGTTGTATTTAAAATAGTGTATGTGGATGATGATTGTCTTGTAAGTATGCATGGTAAATGTAGACTTGTGACCAAATATATCACTGCATCAGCACAGACCGTGTAGCATAAATGCGTGTGTATGGTAAACGTGGGTAGTGGTTGTTTCTTAGGTTTTCCTACAGGTGATGGACTGAGATGGGTTTAACCCTTTTGAGACATTGACTAGAAGATTATAGCTGAATGATTGGTCTGGTTAATGGATAAAAAATGTTTGAAGATTATAAGTCTAATTTATGAGACCATCACACGCTCATGCTGCTGTACTGGGTATTAATGTCTGAAGTGCTTGGCATGGCTGAGCAGCACAGCATGGCTTTCCTCTAAAGTACATTTTTCTTTTTTAAAGCCATTTTTTCTCGAACACAATTAGACTTATAATCTCTAAACACCCTCACAAGGGGGCATTTTGTGGGCTTAACACCCTTGCTGAAGCTAGTGGCTCACTGTTGCGCTTTGTGACATCAGAACCCTAGCTGGGTGTTAATCCCCAGGAAATGGCTCCTTGTTCAGGCATTATTGCTTGGCCTAGTCCATCTGAAAAGTAAAGAAATTGGGGTTAATTTGCACCACTGTGTGATTCGGCGGAAGGTTATAGTATAGTGAAGCAGAACGTAAAACTGTTGGTTTTAGCTAGTTTAATATACTGATATGATTTTCCAAACAAGTATTGTGGAGGAGGGTACAGCCCTGAGCAACCACTGGGAGGAGGGGGAGGGGTAATGTCTCACCAGATGAGCATGATTACAGTAGAAAAGAAAACTGCAGAAATCGGCAATCGAGTGAGTTTGTGCCTGAGAATCAGAATTTGATTAGGAGTGCTAGCTTAATCACACAGACGTAGAGAAAAGGCAATGCTGACATGTAAAATGTTTAACCTTGTACACAGTTTCTCCAATAAAAGATATTATTTTTTCATAATGTCTGCTGTGTGGACAGACCATTTCTAATCAAGTACGTGTCTTAAAAAGAGCACCACCAACTACAATTGGCAGTGTGTAAGGTCCCTGGTGACTTCAGTAGCTCTACAACACAGAGAGAATAATTGTCTGGACCCAGCAAACCAAGATGCCACTCCTACAGATAGATTCAGATACAAGTCCAGGTAGTGGCAGCACTAGTGGAGGAGACTCATTTGGTGGTTCAGTCTGGATACTTAACGGAAGTCTGATCTTTTTTTTTTAGCAAAAAAGTAAAAAAAAAAAAAAAAAAAAAACCATGCTGAGTAAAAATGAAGTAACCTGCAGACTGAGGAGGCAGGGTAGTCTGGCACCTTCCCCAGAGCTTCATGCCGATATTGCAGACTGAGAGGGAGGCTGCATTAAGTTGAAGGTGCAGCCAGAAGGACATGGAGTCTGACCCAGAGGATGTTGCCAGTGATGCTGGATGAATGGAGAAACTGAGAAGGTAGGAGACAATGTGCCATTAGCTGTGGTGTGGGAGGATGCAGTTGGGTCCAGAAACAAGGCACTCCTGCAGGAACTGTAATTTGGAGATGCTGGCTGTGAAATGGACAGGTGGGCAGTGATGTAAGAGGAACCATTACAACTAGAGATCAGAAGTTAAACATAATGACCAGGCTGAGTGATGAAGCTTGCATCTAGCTGCAGGAGGTCTCTACAGCTATAAGCCAGGGCTGCAGATGGAGGAAAAGGTGTGGGCAGAAGTGCCCAAAGCTTAACCAAAGCACCAAAAAAAAAGCATGCCAGTGTTTTGGGAGGGAGCATGGGCAGAAGTAGTGGAGGCTTCCTCACAGCTGCACAAGGGGGTATGCAACTTTAAAGGAAGTGCAGTTAGATGTAAAGAACAGCCTCCAGAGTAGTATTGTGCCAGCACAGCACATAGGAATCTGTCCACTAGGGACTGTAAGGTTAAATGGATTACCCAAGAAAACTGTCAGTGGTCAGCAGGCTTAAGTCTTCTTGGCAAGTGGAGTTGAGTCACAGGATAATCGGTCTTAGCAGATTTGTTTGGGACCATCAGTGGTTTCCATTGAGGGCAAAGATTGGTTTAATTGCCCACTATTCACTCTGCCATATTATTCATGTTAAAATCAAAATATCTGAATAATACTTTGACTTCAAACCCCAGGAATCCCTCACTATGCTTGCTAATGCAGCTCATCCTGAAAGGTTGAGCAACTGGAGTATATATAAATTATGGAACTTGGTACACATTTCAAACCTCCACCTCGTGGTGGTGCTGCTTTCTGCTGTTCAATATCAGATTTATTTCTCTGCCTGAGAAGGCAAGTGGCCCCGAAGAACTCTGCTGGACTCTGGTTTTCTGCTTTATTTTCTGATTCCAAGTATTCAGTTTTATTTAATTTCATTTATCTGCTGTGTAGTGTAGTTGCTTTTTGCTGGGTCTATGCAATTTTCTCCAGTTCCCTTGCGGTTCCCAGGAACTGGAGAGGAACTTGTAATCTTACTTAGAGTGGAGCTCTTGCAGCAGGTAACACCATTAGGACTATGCCGCCAGGCACTAAGACCCCATGGAAAACTTCTATTTAGCAGTCTGGCGATGGCTTCTATGGCTTAAAGGGGGAGGTCCCCCAGCACCACCTCCGTTCTTTTCCCATCGACAAGCTAGTATCTGCTCCATGGACGCCTCTATCGCAGTCGTCCACCATTGTGCGCCTCTCGCTTTCTGTTTTATTTCTTCTAGATTTTTTCAGTTTACTGCATGTCTTCATCTTCACAGCGGCAGAAGTCAGTGTGCATGTGGCATGCAGATCCCGCCGGGGGACAGCCACTCACCCTGCCTGATCTGCTTTGGCCCAAACCACAAGCTGGATGATTGCCCACATTAACAAAACTCATCTGCCACCTCAGGACTCTCAAGGCCAACCTATTGGAACAAGTGGCTGCCATGTAGAGGACCCATTCTGGACATAGCTCTCCCTCTTCAGCCAGGGACTTCTCCCCCAAAGAGAAGAGATCAGGCAGGAAATGCCACCATAAAGATATGGAGAGAGCCAGGTCAGAATCCTGCCCTAGGTCCCCTCACAAGACCTCTGCTGCTTCCACCTCCGTGGAGGTCGGATTCAGTCTCTCCCCCATTCCGTGGCTGTTACCTGGGTTGCTACCAAGAAGACCTCCGACCCTTCTCACTCACAGGGAAGGAGTCTTCCAGCCACAGATATTAGTCTGCCCCTGTGTCCCTGGCTCTTAGGCCCCATAAACAGTTGCTTGGGTCAGTGCCAGAAGGACAGGTGTCCTCTTCGAGCAGTAAAACCGATACTGCCACCCGAAAATCCTTGGGGTCGTGTGACCAGCACAAAGGGTCAGGCGACTCCTCCAGATGCCAGGAAGCAGTTATGCATCGGACGCCTCCTCCACTTGAAGACCGGGCGACATCTGTCTCGGAGGATCGACAGACTACAGGACCTTCCGATTTGGCATCTGAGATGGACCAAGCGCTGCCACCGAAGTGCCAGTCTGTTCCAAAACAGCCATCAGATCAGGCGTCTACAAAGATTGGGTGCCCGGGCCCATAGTCTGCCGACCTCCTCCCAAGGAGCCAGCCCCATTGGCTCTGGCGCCCAAGGAGACAGCACCCAAATCACCACAGGGGCCGCCGCCAGGATCCTGTTACGTCCCTACCCTGCCCATTACTACAGCCTTGTGGACCATCCCCTACCCCTAGAGGTCTCCTGCCCCGCCTAGGGAGCCCTCGCCTCAGAGGCCAAAACTAGTTCCCCGATGCCAGATCGTCCATCGTCGGGCGATGACGACTGGGGATCGCCAGCTCCCAGTCATAGCAAAAGACACTAGTCCATTTCCTCTTCCAGGGGACGCTCACGCTCTTCTTCAGGGGAAGATGCAGGGGACCACTACTCTCCAGAGGATGAGCTGCCCTTGCCCTCTCCAGATCATAAGGAGGACTCCCCAAGGTCCCCTCCGGATGATCCGTCCTTCCTGGATGTGATAAGGGAAATCCAGGCCTTTAAACCAGTGGGCTACAGAGGAGCTTGACCCAGAATGCCACCACCTAGCCAAGTTCCTCGAGGCAACCGACCCTAAGCCTTTGGTCGTTCCCCCACTAGTCGAATCCTTCCGGGAAGTAGCAAAATTGGCCTGGAAGCATCCGTCCACTACTTCAGCTGTGCCCAGAAAAGTGAACTGACTGCATAAAACCACAAAAGGGGAGCCTCTTCTCAGTGAACAGCCAAAGGCAGACTCCATCGTGCTCACTGCAGCACATGGTAGTATGCAGCAGCCCAGACATATGAGCTGTCAGCCTTCAGACCCTGAATCTAAAAGGCTGAACCAAATGGGCCGTAAGATCTACTACTCAGCCACCTGCACCATCAGGTCGCTAAGTTTTTTGGCACATATGGTCATGTACCAAAAATCATTATGGAGCAAGGCTTTAGACGTGGTTAAGACTCAGCCAGACTCTGATGGCAAGTCGGAACTCATGGCTGCCAGACAGGAATAGATGTTGGCAGGCACGTTCTCTGGAGCTCTTACGGTTCGGCAGACATGATTGCCAGGGCATCAGCTAAAGGGGTGTGCATGAGACGTGCCTGGCTGCGGGTCTCTGGATTCTGCCAGGCCATACTAGATGCACTCTTCCAGGGATCGGTTCTCTTTGGCTTGGATACTGAGAAGTCGATTACAGGGCTCCAAGATTTGGGAAAAGCATTCTCCGTACATTTATTTATTGAATTCTCGGATTACAACCTTTGAGCTGCAAGCTGATTTTACAAAGGTTCCATGTCGGGAATGAGGAAACAAAAATAACGTACAATTACAGGTGCAGGGAAACAGAATATGATTAACATAGAATTTACACTTTCTGCAGTAACTGAGCTAAGCAGGCATTTGCACAGGCTTCGAGGAAATAGAGCAGGAGGCGGGTCCGTAGACCAGAACTGGGAGAGATGAGGGATATGGAGAGGTTAAGGTGAGGGTTAGCGGCAACCTCAGGCTAGGGGTCACCTTGTCCAGTGGGGGTTAAAAGAGGATGAGGAGATAGGACAGAGGGTAGGGATTTGGTAGATGGGGCAGGCTGTGAACCCAGAGAAAAAAGGGGAGGGGCAGAAGGGGATGTGAAATGGGTGGTTAAGTAGCTGGTTGGGCAGTAGAGAAGTGCATAAGTTGGGGGGTAAACAATATCCATTACAGGAGGAGGTAGTCTGGGATAGCAGGAGCATTTCACTTGGCTAGACAGGTGTGATCTGAGTGCAGATTTGAAACAGAGAAACGTAGACTTTGACGGCAGATAAGGACCGCTAGGCCCATCTAGTCTGCCCATTTCCCTACCTACAGGATAGGCCGCAGATCCTAGTTAACCAACAGCCTATATCTTCCTGCCCCCCACAAGAATTGCCTTATGTCTGTCCCATGCATTCTTGAATTCTCCCACAGTTTTAGACCCCACAACTTCCTCAGGAAGGCTGTTCCATGCATCCACTACCCTGTCTGTGAAATAATACTTCCTCACATTGCCCCTGAACCGCCTCCTATCTTTAAATTGTGTCCCTTGTTCTTGCAAGTCTCTTTTTCTGAAAGATGCTACCCTCTTGAACTTTGATTCCCTTGAGGTACTTGAAAGTTTCTATCATGACCCCCCTCTCCCTTCTTTCCTCAAGGGTATACATATTAAGCTCCTTTAGTCTCTCCTCATACGGTTTCTCTTGCAGACCCTGCACCATTTTAGTTGCCCTCCTCTGGACTGCCTCTATCCTGTCTATGTCCTTGTGGAGATGGGGTCTCCAGAACTGGACACAGTATTCCAGATGGGGTCTCACCAACTGTCTGTACAGAGGGATAACAACTTCCTGTTTTCTGCTGCTGATGCCTCTCCCTATACATCCCAGTATACCCCGGCCCTCCCTACTGCCTTCTCACATTGCTTGCTAACCTTAAGGTCATCTGATATGATTACCCCCAGGTCCCTTTCCTTTTTTGTTGTTGTTACTACCTCCCCACCCATTGTGTATTCTTCCCCAGGGCAGATTTTACTGATGGAGACTAATTCTGGTGGAAGCGAGCTAAGCCAAAATGGGTCTCTGTATTCAAAGGAAACAGAAGTTGACTGCAGATAAGAACCGCAAGGCCCATCCAGTCTGCCCATTTATTTTTCTACCTTATGACTGTGCCATTGGCCTTTACTCTGTCAATGGCCTATTAATACTCATCTGTATTGCTCCCTTATGCCTTTCCCATGCCTGTTGGAAGCCCTGCACTGTATTCACATCCACCACTTCCTGAGGTAGGCCATTCCATGCATCCACCACCCTTTCTGTGAGAACTTCCTGACATTACCCCTTAATAGGCCTCCCTCTAATATCATGCTGTGTCCTCTTGTCCTGCTATTTTTTTTATATTGAAACATGTTATTCTTTCACCTTGTTAATGCCCTTAAGGTGTTTTAATATTTCGATCATATCACCTCTCTCCCTCCTTTGTTGTAGGGTATACATAGTGAGCTCCGTTAATCTGTCCTCGTATGTTTTCTGATGCAGTCCCTGCACTATTTTGGCTGCCCTTCTCTGGACTGCCTCAATTTGGTGGTTGTCCTTGTGTAGGAGTGGCCTCCAGTACTGCACACAGTACTCCAGGTGAGACCTAACCAGTGTCTTGTAAAGAGGGATTATTACCTCCCACTTAAGACGTGATACCCCTACTAATATACCCCAACATCCCCCTAGCCTTACCTACTGCTTTAGTGGTCTGCTTGGATGATTTCAGGTCATCGGTGAGGATGATGATGCCTAAGTCTTTCTTCCCTTGTGACTGCCAGCAACTCCCCTCCCAGCCTATAGGTGGCTTCAGGGTTTCTCTTCCCTATGTGCATGATCTTGCACTTATTTGCGTTAAACCATAGTTGGCACTCTACCAACCATTTTGATAGTTTAACCAGATCTCTTCTCCTCCTGCCCACCCCATCTGGATCATCTACTCCGTTGCAGATCTTGGTGTCATCTGCAAACGGACAAACCATACCCTCCATTCCATCTGCAGTGTCACTGATGAAGATATTGAAGAGGACTGGCCCCAGGACTGATCCCTGTGGTACCCCACTTGTGACTTGCATCTCTTCTGACTGTACCACCATTCTGTTTTCTGCCAGTCAACCAGTTTGCCACCCAGTTAACCAACTTCTGACCCACCCAGCTTATCAATCTTCTATGTGGAACAGTATTGAAAGCTTTGCTGAAGTCAAGGTAGGCAACATCAACTGCTCCCCCCCTTGGTCCATCACTCTGGTTACCCAGTCAAAGAAATCTGAGATTAAGACAGGACCTTCCTTTTGTAAACCGATGCTGTCTTGGATCCTGTGCTCCTTTGGATTCCAGGTGTTGCACTATCCTTTCCTTAAGGAGTGCCTCCATAATCTTGCCCACTACTGAGGTAAGACTGACTGGTGTGTAGTTCCCTGCCTCCTCCCTGCTACTTTTGTGTCCTTGAGAGGTGTGCCAGAAGGGAACCCTGATGGAGAGATTAGAAGCCCTTGTAGTTCTTGCAGGTTCAGCCTGATGTGTGAGGGAACTGGTACCAGGAGGCAGCAGGCCCAGGCCTGCTTTTTTGACTAGAAGACAGACTTGGTAGGGGGCCCTATCACTCAAATGTAGCCATCCCATTTGCAGATAGAGATTACAGGTATGAGTGAGATCCGGGGCTCCTAGAGCAGTCTGCAGTCTTTATTAAGTGTAGTGGCGAGCCGCTTGAGGGTGCTGTGTGGTGCTGCACTATAAATGGCAAGGTCATAATCAATGGTTGAGAAGACTCAGCTGAAGGGCTTTATCAGAGAGACAGCTACGGTGTTTATAAAGTAGACCGAGTTTCCGGTTGGCTAATGTGGCAACGTGGGAAGAGAAGGCAAGGGAGCTGTCTAATGTGAGCCCCAGGTACTTGAAGCTGTAGACCATTTCAGTGGCTACGTTTTGTTTATTGTGGATGTTTTGTGGCGGCTATGGGCTGGGGCAAAAAGCGTGATCTTGGCTTTTTATAGTTAACAAGCAGCTTGGCTTTACCAGACCAGTCCTCCACATTGTTAGTCCTGCTGTAGTCGTCGTTCTATGGTGGCAGCGTCAGAGAGGCTGGAGTAGGTAACTGCCTCATCTGCGTAGAGAAGGATATTGTGTTGACAGGCTACTACTACTACTACCACTTCTTCCTAGTCCCAAAGAAGACGGTTGGGAGGGAGGATCTCCATCCCATTCTAGATCTGAGCCAACTGAACACTTGCATAGAGTACAGAAGGTTCAGGATAGACACTGCCTGGCCTGTTGCCCATGATCCACGAAGGAGACTGGCTGTGCTCCCTGGACATACAGGATGCTTATATGCGTATAAAAAATCCAGCCATCCCACAGGAAGTACCTCCACTTTTCCTTCCAAGGAGAGCACTACCAGTTCAGGGTGCTGCCGTTCGACCTTTCATCGACACCAAGGGTCTTCACCAAGTGCCTGGCAGTAGTGGCGGTGACCCTCAGGAGAACGGGTCTTTTCGTCTACCTCTACCTGGACGACTGGCTGCTTAGTGTCATCTGAGGACCAGCTGCATCAGTCACTACTGGAGACTGTCTTTTTCAGATCCTGGGCATAACTCTGAATCTCCCCAAGTCATGCCCCTGGCCTACCCAGAGACTGCAGTTTATCAGGGCAGTCCTGGACACTGTCCAGAGAAGGGTCTTTCTTCCCGACAACCAAGCAGACAGCCTGCGGGCGTTCGCTCGAAGGCTAATGGCTTCCTATCCAGTCCCTGCTAGAGTGGTGCTTCAACTCTTGAGCCGTATGGCCACAGCCATTGCAGCAGTTCCCCTCGCTAGTCTGCACACAAGGGTCTTGCAGTGGAACTTCAGAGTTCAATGGGACCAATGCACAGACGGCCTCAGTCATCCGATCTGAATCTCCAGTGCTGTTCTTGGATTGGCAGGTCACCCTTGCTCGACTAAACACGTCCCAGTCCTCCACAAATTCTGACAGATGCCTGCCTTGGGGATGGGCTGGGAGAGGCGCACCTGGCATCCCACTGGACCTAGGCAGAACATGCTCTCCATATAAATGTCCTGGAGATGAGAGCCATCCTAAACACCTTGCAGGCCTTCCAAGGGGTACTCTCACCTGGTCTAGTCAGACAACACTCCAGTAGTCTATCTCAACAAGCAAGGGGGCACTTCCTCTGCAGAGAGGCCATGAGACTTTGGCAGTGTGTCACAACCTGGAAATCACAGCAGTTTACGTACCAGGGATATACAACTTCCTCGCAGGCAGCCTAAGCCACTCACACTCAGTCACAAATGGGAGCTATTGCAGGAGGTCGCTGACAACCTATTCGAAAGATGGGGCCAGCCAGAACTGGATCTCTTTGCATCCCCACACGACACCAAACTGCCCAATTTCTGCTCACTAGATCCAGGGCCTAGTGTTTTCTGGCACGACAGATTGTCCCTCTCCTGGACAGGGAGGTTTCTGTATGCCTTCCCTCCTTTTCCGCTTCTCCAGAGGATACTGCTCAAGCTGCAGACAGAAGGTGCTTGCGTGATTCTGGTAGCACCCTTCTGGCCTCGACAGATTTGGTTCCCACTGCTGCAGCAGTTGGCATCGGAACCAAAGGTCTCTTTACCCTTGTCCACTCACTTGCTCTCCCAGGAGCATGGGGACCGATAAGTCGGACGCCAGCTCCTCCGACATCCACCCAGATTCTGCTAAGTCAGATGCCAGCTCCACTGACGTCCGCCTGTCCAAGAAGCCTGTGCCGGACCTCATAGAAGTCTGCCCCAGGCTCACACCACGTTGCCCTCTGAGGTCCCTGTGTGTCCTCGACTGAACCCCGGGGATTATAATCCTGTTTTCCCAGTTGTCACTGAGGATACTTGGACACTGCCATCAGGGAACCTTCCTTCTGGGCCGGACCCTCTGATGCCGGCCTACCCACCACCATCCAGCGTCCCCTTACCTGGCAATAGGCCTATCCTTCTATCAGGTCCTTCGGACCCTATCGAAGGTATACCCATGCCGGGCCTGATGCCCGCTGGGCCAACGTTACCACCGTCTGGCCAGCCAGCAGAGCCTCTGCCAGGTCCCTCTGCTCTGTCAGAGTCCCTGGCACCCAGGTACCCGACACCGCAATACCCGGCTTCTCAGTATCCAGCACCCCAGTACCCGACGCGGCAATATCCAGTGCCCCAGTACACGACGGGCTACCCGCTATCGGGTTATGGATACTCCTTCTACAGATACCCTCAATATCCGTATCCCTTTCCTGCTCCACCTCCGCTGCCCACTCCCCAGCTGCCGGCGAATCTGAAGGAGGCCAAGGCTTGGCTCACTGGGGAGGTCGAGAGTCTTCTACCAATGCTGGACCCTATACAGGATCCCCTATGTTGGAGACAGGAGACTCCCTTCCTGACACCGGAGGGGAGGATACGCGCCCCTGGAAATTCCCCAGAGGGGCCGTCCCTCCCCCTCGCAGGGAGGAGTCTTCCTCCTCTTCATCAGATACTTCTGACTCAGACTCAGAGTCCGGCCACTCTGACCCCAAAGACGAGCCCCGTACTCCGGAACACCCTAGGCAGAGGACTTCTCCGGAGGATCCCTCCTTTCTGGAGTTATTGAGGAAAATCCAGAAGGTACACCAGTGGCAATCAGTGGAACCAGACCCACAGTGTAAGAAACTCTCTGCCCATCTGTATCTGCCAGAGACCGTTCCTACGCTGATTCCACCCTGGATAGAGACTCATGGGGATCTTGTTTCCACCATTTGGAAACAACCTTCTGCGTTAGGCCCCCTTCCAAGGAAGGCGGACAGGCTTTATCAGTCTCCTGAGGGTGTAGACTTTATCAGCCTCCACCCCAAGGCGGACTCTGTTGTCACTAGCGCCGCTCACGGCCGCTCCGTCAATCCCAAGCAACTCAGCTCATCTCCACCTGATAAGGAATCCCGGCTTCTGGACCAATACGGGAAGATCTATTCCTCTTATACCCTTGGTATTAGGGTTCTTAACTATGTGGTGCATATGGGGGATTTCCAGAAGACCATCCTTAGTCAGGTGGAATATAAATTGGACTCCCCTTCCTGAGTCACAGATTAAGCAGGAAGTGGTGGATCTTGTCCATTCTGCTCATTCAGCCAGTCTGCACATGCCACTTACGACGCAGTGGACACAGCTGAAAGGAGCTCAGCCTTCACCGCAGGCTTACGGCGTCATGCCTGGCTCCACGTGTCTGGTTTGGTCCCTGAAGTGCAAGCTGCCATCCAGGATGCTCCCTTCAGGGATTCGGTGCTGTTTGGTGGTGATGTCAAGGACATAATTGCCGAACTACAGGAGAAAGGCACTGCACTCAAGTCTGTCAACTCTACGTACAGGCCCCATCAAGGGCAGCGGCGTTTTCATTGACAAAACCGACACAAACACACGTCGGGCCCCTCCAGCAGCCAAGACTCCCCTCAGCAAAAAAGCTGCGGGAGCCTTGGCTGCCCCACACCTCCTGGCTCCCTGCCTCTGGAGGTTCCAGAGGAACTGGTAGGGAGGAGATTCTCCTCCCATCTGCTGGGTTGGGAGAGGATAGCGTCAGACGCTTGGGTGCTCCAGTTAATATCAGCAGGACACTCAATAGAGTTTCTGCAGAAACCACCCAGAAGACCACCCCCCAAGTCATCTTACTCCTCACATCATCTTCCTCTGGTCCTAGAGGAAATCTCCCTTCTCTCGAAGGCGGCAATAGAGCCAGTTCCCACCTATCTTTGGGGAACAGGTTACTATTCCCATTTCTTCCTAGTTCCAAAGACGAGACCTGAGGCCTATCCTAGACGTCCGCTCCCTGGACGTGTTCATGGAGTACAAACACTTCAGAATGCTCTCTTTGCAGAGCCTTCTACCACTTCTTCGGCAGGGACAGTGGCTATGTGCTTTGGACATGCAGGATGCCTACCTGCATATCCCCATATGTCCTTCCCACCGCAAATTCCTTCGTTTTTGCTTTCAGGAGGACCACTTCCAATTCAAGGCCCTCCCATTTGATCTTTCCTCACCCCAGTGTTTACAAAATGCCTGTCTGTGGTAGCGACCCACCCACCTACATACCCAGGAAATACAGGTATTCCCAAACCTGGATGATTGGCTCCTGGTGGCCCCGTCCAAGGAGGAACTCCTGCACTCCCTTTCCCTTACCCTGCAGGTTTTCACCAGCTTGGGTATCACAATCAGCCAAGCCAAGTCCCATTGATCCCTTGCCAACGCCTGCAATTTATAGGGACGATTATGGACACGACCACCGGCAAAGCCTTCTTGCCTCCGGACAGGGTAGACACCCTTCAGACTCAGGACCATCTTCTGTCCAGTTGCAGGAGGGTCGTAGACAGGTCAGTCCTCGCCTCCTTGGGCTAATGGCAGCTGCCATTCAGACAGTCCCACTCGCTCAGCTCCAATTGAGAATCTCTCGGACGCTTCAGTTGCAATGGGACCAGACCATGGACAATCCAGACCAAGAGGTACTGGTTTCCAATCCCATGATCAGGGACTTGTAATGGTGGATGATTCAGGAGAACCTATGCCTGGGAGTTCGCTTCTGCATCGAACCCCCAAGACGTTGATGACAGATGTCAGTAGAAGGTTGGGGTGCCCATCTGGGGTCTCACAGGACTCGGGGCCGCTGGTCCAAGTTCGAACAAAATCTGAACATAAATGTGCTCGAACTGACAGCAGTCCTTTATGCCCTTCAGGCTCTACTCTCCTTCATCCTTCCTGGTCATCTCCTCATACAATCAGACATGTGCGTAGTCTGGTATCTCAAGCAGGGAGGAACATGTTCCTACCCTCTGTGCCGGGAAGCGATGAGAGTCTGGCACTGGGCAACCCAACATCACCTTCCCTTGACTGTGATTCACGTTCTGGGAGTGGAAAACACACTGGCAGACCAACTCAGTCAATCCTCAGCCAGGTCCCCCAAATGGGAGTTAGAGCAACAGGTCATAAACAACATCTTTCAGTGATGGGGGACACCTCAGATAGACCTTCGCCTCTCCCCAAAATGCAAAACTTCCCGCCTTCTGCTCGCTCGCTCTAGGGTGTGACATTTTTTGGCAGGATGCTCTGTCTCTCGCTTTGAGGGACAGATTCGTTTATGCCTTCCCTCCCATTCCTTTAATTCCAAGGGTCCTGAACAAACTCGGATCGGAGGGAGCTCTAATGATTCTCATCGCCCCCTTCTGGCCCAGGCTAGTTTGGATCTTACTTCGAGATACAGCTCTTGCAGCAGGTAACACCATTAGGACTGAAGCCGGCAGGCGGCAGGACCCCATGGAATTCTTCTAGCTAGCTATCTTCAGCGGGGACCGCCCCCGACGTCGGTCCCGCCTCCGTCAGGCGTAGTACATAAGGGGTCGGTCCCGCCCAATTCCCCAGTTCTTTTCCCGCCGTCGACTTGCATGTCTCAACCCTTCAGATCATTTCTAGCGCGCGACGCATGGTTAAGTTCTTCCTTCGGGGAAAAGTTCATTTTTTCGGCAAGTCAGAGCAACTCTTAGTTTCCTTCGCTGAGAGGATGATGGGCCAACCAGTATCGAAGCAGTCCCTTTCTCGCTGGCTTGTCCAACGTATATCATACTGCTATGATACAAAGCAGAAACCCCTCCCGGGTACAGTCCGGGGCCATTCCACTAGGGGGGTGGCTACCTCCTTTGCAGCACTCCGTAACGTCTCCTCCTCTGCTGTTTGTGCTGCAGCCACTTGGAGCTCTCTGCATACTTTTATCAGGCATTATAGCCTAGACATTGCTTCACGGCGAAGATCTGGTTTCGGCCTGGCCGTGCTACAGGATCTCCTGTCCTAGAGTCAGGACTTGGTATGGATTTTACTAGTTTCCTCCTCCCAGAATGCTTACAAGCGTTGTTGCTTGGAAATCAGTCTTAATGGTGTTACCTGCTGCAAGAGCTGTATCTCAAAGTAAGATAGTACAGTTGCGTAAGAACTTACCGTAACAGTAGATCTTCGAGAACAGCTCTTGCAGCAGGTACTCCGCCACCTTCCCCTTGGAGGCATGGCTTACACGAGCCTTTGGCAGGGCTTCGCCCTTTTGTCTTCTGGGTGGATCCTTGGTCTCCCATTCTGTCGTCCTGTGGCGGAAGTCTCCGAGCGGGAGAACTGGGGAATCCAGGCGGGACCGCCCCTTATGTCTCGCCTGGCGTCGGGACGGGACCCGATGTCAGGCGATCCCCGCTGAAGATAGCTAGCTAGAAGAATTCCGTGGGGTCCTGCCGCCTGCCGGCTTCAGTCCTAATGGTGTTACCTGCTGCAAGAGCTGTTCTCGAAGATCTACTGTTACGGTAAGTTCTTACGTAACTGTACTTTCTCTCTTCTGCAACAGTTTTCAGAATAACCTCCACTTCCTCTTCCTCTGTTGCAACAATAGTTGACCCAGGATCAGGGGACCCTTGTTCATCCAGGTCTCAGATCCCTTTATTTACATGTGTGGCTCCTGCAGATGGAGCTGAAGCCCGCTTCAGAGTTTCTCCTCTCATAGCAGACATCTTGGTAGAGCCATGGAGCCTTCCACCAGGTCCACCTATGCCGTGACATAGAAATGATTTTCTATTTGGGCCAATTTGAAGGGCTTTGAACCTTTCTCATGCCCAGCCAATAAAGTCCTGGACTACATAGAAACATAGAATTTGACTGCAGATAATGACCGCTTGGCCCACCCAGTCTGCCCATTTCCCTACCTACTGGATAAGCTGCAGATCCTAGTTAACCAGCAGCCTACTTCTTCCTACCCTCACCCCCAGAATTGCCTTATGACTGTCCCATGCATGCTTGAATTCTCCACTGATTCTGACTCCACAGACCTCCTCCGAAGGCTGCCCATGCATCCACAACCTTCTGTGAAAAAATACTTCCTTAAATTAGCCTCTGAGCCGCCTCTCTATCTTCAAATTGTGCCCTCTTGTTCTTGCACACCTCTTTTTGAAAGATGCTACCCTCTTGGACTTTGTTGATTCCTTGAGGTACTTGAAGTTTCTGTCATGTCCTCCCTCTCCCTCCTTTCCTCGAGGCTATACATATTAAGCTCCTTAAGTCTCTCTTCATATGACTTCCGGTGCAGACCCTGCACCATTTTAGTTGCCCTCCTCTGGACAGCTTCAATCCTGTCTGTCTGTGCGGAGATTGGGTCTCCAGAACTGCACACAGTACTCCAGATGGGGTCTCACCAGCTGTCTGTACAGAGGGATAATAACTTCCTGTTTTCTACTGGTGATGCCTCTCCCTATGCATCCCAGTATCCCCCTAGCCCTCCTTGCTGCCCTCTCACATTGCTTGCCCACCTTTAGGTCATCTGATATGACTACCCCCAGGTCCCTTTCCATTCTTGTTGTTGTTAGTATCTCACCCCCCATTGTGTACTCTTCCCCTGGGTTTTTGTTTCCCAGGTGCATTACCTTGCACTTCTTAGCATTGAATCTAAGCTGCCATACATTTGACCATTCCTCTAACCTTGCCAAGTCCCTTCTCATCCTTTCCACCCCACCCTGTGCATCAACTCTGTTGCAGATCTTAGTGTCATCTGCAAAGAGACATACTTTTCTTCAGTCCTTCTGCAATGTAACTTATAAAGACATTGAAGAGGACAGTCCTAATACTGAACCCTCACGGTGCCCCACTAGTAACCCTCCTTTCTTCTTAGTGGACTCCATTTACTATAACTCTCTGTGTCCGTTCTTCCAGCCAATTCTTTACCCAGGCTGTCTTCTTGGGACCCACTCCCAGGCTGGCTAACTTGTATATTAATCTTTTGTGTGGGATTGTGTCAAATGCCTTGCTAAAGTCTAGGTAGGCCATGTCCACAGCCCCTCCTGATCTACTTAGTCACCCAGTCAAAGAAATCTATCATATTTGTCTGGCATGACCTTCCCGCTGTGAATCCATGCTGCCTTAGGGTCCTGTGCCCTCTGGCCTCTAGATACTGACAGTTCTTCCTTTGAGTGATTCCATCATTTCCCTATCACTGAGGTTAAACTAACAGGTCTATAGTTTCCTGCTTCTGCCTTGCTCCCACTTTTGTGAAGGGAATCACATCTGCCCTCCTCCAGTCCTCTGGTACCACCCCATCCTCCCATGATTTGTTAAAAAGGGTAGTCAGTGGTGTCACTAGTTCTACCCTTAGTTCTTTTAGAATTCTGGGATGAATCCCATCAGGCCCCTTGCTTTGTCCACCTTCAGTTTTAAGAGTTCTTTCAGAACCCTTTCTTCTGTAAATGGGCCGGTATCAACTTCTGTATCCAGAGTGTTACTACTGTTTGTTTTATGTATCTCCCCCTCTTCCTTCATAAATACTGAGCAAAAATATTTGTTTAGTATCTCTGCCTTTCACAGTCTCCTCTGCCCACCTCCTCCCCTTTATTAAGCCTCACTATCCCTCCCTTGGTCTTCCTTCGGCTCCTGATGTACCTATAAAGGTTTTATCCCCTTCTTAACTGAGTTGGCTATCTTTTCCTCGGTTTGGGCCTTTGCTGTTCTGACTGCCTTCCCAGCCTCCTTTTGCTTTAACTGATACAGTACTCTGTCTGCTCCTTCTGAGATTCCTTGTACTTCCTGAATGCTTTCTTTTCTCTTGAACCTTCCTGCCACTTCCTTTGAGAACCATAGTGGTTTCTTACATCGCCTTGTTTTGTTTATTTGCTTCACACAAAGGCTTGTTACCTCTGTGATGGCAGTTTTATTATTCCCCATTGTTCTTCCACCCTCCTTCCTGCCCATTTGCTAGTGCATTCCTTAGGCACTCACCCATTATGGCAAAGTCAGCCCTCCTAAAGTCCAGTACTTTTGTCTTTGTATGGCTTGACTCTATTACTGTGTTTATTGTGAACCATACTGTTTGATGGTCGCTAGTTCCCAGATGGCTACCCACTTCTACATCTGTGATCCTCTCTCCATCTCCATTTGAGTATCAAGTCTATTATTGCTCCCTCTCGAGTGGGCTCCAGTACTAGTTGTTCAAGGCATGCCCCTGTAGGGCATCTAGAATAACTGCACTCTTCAGTGGCAGCTGCAACTGCACTCCAGTTAACATCTGGCATATTCAGATCACCCATCAGCAGTATCTCCCCTTTTTCTGCCATTCTAAGTGTACTTTCTATCATTTCCTTGTCCATTTCCTCCCCCTAAGAAGGGGGTCTGTATACAACCCCTGTGCGGATTGTGGTGCCATTGCCTGTCTCCAAATTTACCCACAGTGCTTCTTCTCCTCCCTGTTTACCCTTTTGTTCTGTTGCTTTTATTCCTTCCTTTATGTAAAGAACTACTACTCCTCCTCTTTTACCCTCCCTGTCCCTCCTGTAGATAGTGTATCCTGGTATGTTTACGTCCCAGTCATGGTTTTGTGTGTATCATGTTTCTGTGACTGCCACGATATCCAGATGTTCCTCCTCCATCAAGGCCACTAATTCAGGAAGCTTGTTACCTAGACTATGGGTATTGGTACTCATTGCTCTCCATTTTTTGATGGCTTTACCTTCTGTTGCAGCATCCCCCACTGACCGTTCTACCTCGGTCTTTTTCTCATTTAGTACCCTGTTTTGTAGGGAGAGGCTGGAATTTTTCTGCGTCACCTCTTCGATCTGGGTCTCAGCCATTCCTCGTTAAAAGTCCATCCACATGGCCGCTATTTCAGCCTACCATATTCCGTTTGGAGACAGGACTTTTGCTCAGTTGGAAGTCTCCAAGACCTTCCTCAGCGGGGTTCTCCATTTGAGACCCCACCCCCCCAATCCGCATTCCTGCCCCTCCTTGGGACTTGAATTTAATTCTGGAGAAATTTACCCTGCCTCCTTTCGAGCCGCAACTACAGCTGATTTAAAGTTCCTTTCTTAGAAGACACTCTTCCTAGTGGCCATCACGTCTGCTCTGTGCATTTCTGAGCTTCAGGCTTTGATGTGCAGGCCTTGGGTTGGCTGTTCAAGGTCTCCTTTCATGAGACCCATTCAGCCTGAGGTTCCATGCTATGAAGGACAATCCTCTTCCCCGAGTACTTTTCCTTGTTCCAGACTGCTTGGGACTCAGTCCTATATGTGAATACCTACTGCAAGAGCCCTCTCGAAGTAAGATAGTACAGTTACGTAAGAACTTACTGTAACAGTAGATCTTCAGGAGAGGCTCTTGCAGTAGATATTGCCTTCCTGCCATCCATCCCCCTAAGCTTTTTTGCTCCATTTCCATGGGGGGAAATATCCTCTTCTCTCTTGTCTTGCCTCTTTTGGCCTTTGGCGGGAAAAAACTGGAAGGTGGGTGTGGGGGACCGCCCCTTTATACCAACGTCTTATGATGCTGGTCACCTGACATGGGGGCGGTCCTCCACCAGAGACTGCTAGCTAGTAATGTTTCTGTGGGGTCCTGACGCTTGGCAGGTCAGTCCTGTATGTGAATACCTGCTGCAAGAGCCCCTCTCAAAGATCTACTGTTACGGTAAGTTCTTGCGTAACTACTTTCCTTCCAAAGGTAGTGTCTGAGTTTACTTTAAATCAAGACATAATTATCAGTTTACTTCCCAGAGTACTCAAACAGGGGGGAGGCCTTGGTATATACTCTGGATGTACATAGAATTCTTCGTTACTATGTAGACCATACTAGTTCCTCCAGAAAGACAGACCTGTTTGTCTCTTTCGCTCACAGATTACTGGGAACTCCTGTGACCAAGCAGATGACCAAGTGGCTGGTCAGTCGTATTACTTTCTGTTACCAGAAGTATGACAAACCCTTACTGGGATTGGTTAAGGGTCATTCCACCAGAGGGGTCACTACGTCCTGTGTGTCCCTCAGGAATGTTTCTGAGGCAGATCTCTGTGCAGCTGCTACTTGGAGTTTGGTCCACACTTTTGTCAGGCACTACAGTTTGGACATTGCTTCCAGAGGGAGAACAGGTTTCGACCTAGCGGTCCTCCAGGAACTCCTCTCCTGAATGTGCCTAAGGCTTTGCTTACAGTCCTCCACCCTTCTGACCTGGGTCTCTTTTTGTACTGCTTGGGACTCTGTCCTAATAGTGTTACCTGCTGCAAGAGTTCCCCCTCGAAGTAAGATAGCACAGTTATGTAAGAACTTACCATAACAGTAGATCTTTGAGAAGAGCTGTTGCAGCAGGTGGTTTTCCCACTGACCTGCCCCTGGGGGTTATGTAACTGTACTTCTCTCTGGGGGATGGGAGATCCTCCTCAGTTCCCCATCCTATACATCAGCCAGATCTCTGGTGGGAGAACTGAGATGGTGCAGGGGGCTGCCCCTTTATACCATAGGGGACATCGGGGCGCGGCTGACTTCAGGGGGCAGTCCCCAACTTGGACTGCTAGCTAGAAGTTTTCCATGGGATCATCATGCCCAGCAGCATAGTCCTAATGGTGTTGCCTGCTGCAAGAGCTCCTCTTGAAGATCTACTGTTACGGTAAGTTCTTGTGTAACAGTACTTTTCACGTAAGCAGTTTGTTTTTAAACTGCATATCCTATACTTTTTTCACTCAGTTTTCACCCTATTCTAATTTGTTCAAATTCTGTATAGCTGGCGCTTCAGTTCCTGCTATTTAGGAACCAAGCCTTTGGTGGTTAAATCACTTTATTTTCTGAGGGTAACAAAGTTTTAGCTTGTTTTAATAGTCTGTTCTAAGGAATAGGACCACAATTTATATGTATTTTTTTTTTTTTTTTTGCCTTTTGGGAACTGTTTTACATAGTCTGTATATTAGCATGTCACGATAACGCAAAGGAAAAACCCCAGCACTTGAGATGATGGAGCGCCTGCCCCACTCCCACAGCTGGACTCCACCTTTGCCTGATCCCAATATCCCTCGGCATGCACCTGAGGTCTACCACCGGACTAAATCTGAAGGAGCGCCCAAGGTAAGTGAGGGTGGCCCCACCCTGAGGGACGCAAGTCAGGAGGTCTTCTGGTGGGGGACTCTGGGCTGAAGGGGTTCTCAGGGCAGGACAGCAGGTGTCTCCTGAGGGATGCTTCAGGATCCGGTGACCCAGCGGGGGTGGGTGGTAGGAAACAAGCATCCAGTGGACAAAGCAAAAATGCCCTCTATGGAGGATATGACCAAGTCTTGTGTCGTCAAGGCACAGGTCAGGAAGCGTAAGAAAACTAGGAGCAGTTTCAAAATTCGCAAACAGTGTTTTATTTTTCTCAACTGCAAAATAAGTTATTCATTGTAACTATATACAAAAGCAGTAGAAACAGAGAAATCTAAGTCTTTCTTCTGAGGGTATCTCTTAATTCCAAGTTTGTCTCGCATTCTCCTTGTCGCTCTAGCAAAAGCATTGCTGCTCTTTTTATAAATTTTTGTCTAGGAACTCGTTGAGAGCCTGCTTTTCACAGAATGTTCTTGTCAGTTTCATTCCTTGCAGGTGCAGCAAAACCATACATGGTGTTCTAGAACTAACCTCTTGTTGACAACTCTGCAAAAGGCTTAACATTTATTTCTCAGGTTAACCCCTTAGGTTACAAATAGCTTTTTGCAATCATTTCAATAGTATAACTATATACAGTTTTTAAACTGAGGGATCCCAGTATCAGTGACATTTCCACATAAAGATTCATATATATTTTTATACCCGCAGATATGCAATGGGGGGAGAAAAGACAGAAATAGCAAGGGAAGGCAGAAAGCGAGAGGCAGAGAATTGTGAAACTGTCTGAGTGATCAATTCCTAGGTCCCACAAGAAAATTTGGTTGCTCAATCTGAGAAGAGACAGAAAAGGAGGGGGATAGAACAGACCCTTGTATTTAAACTCTCTCTGCATAACAAATTGTGTATGGCCTTATTCAACCCTGTCACATACCCCCCCTTTAAGAGGGAACCTGTTTTACAAAAAGTTTTCCAAAATGTTCTGTTACATTCCTAACATTGGCTTATAACCTTTACAGTTCGGTGCATCTGCAGCATAGCAATCAGAGAAGTTAAACTCTCAATCTTCCTGGAATCAAGTCTCTACCACTCATTCACACTATTGGGAGTACGCCGGAGGCACTAGGACCCCACGGGAGCCAAAAATCTTGAGGGCCGGGATAGGATTGCACATGTGTGGTGCCATGAGGCTAGCTCCAGTATAGGCTATCTTGGCGTCGACCCTCCAACCGCCTCAGTTTCTTTTCTCCCACCGTTAAGTGCACTTCGATGATGTCACTTGCCCGCCGGGTGTCTAGTCTTCTATGACAGCAGTTATATAGCCGTTCATTATTCACTTAACTTACCATTTTTAGTGTTCTTTTCTTGGGGAAAAAAAAAGTTATTCTCAGACTGCCAACAACAGTCAACCTTTGACGGTAGGGAGACTTTAAAAGCTGTGATGGCAGTGGGGCTGTGTCCGGTCTGCCACCCTCTTTGGAGGGGGCTCTGACCATTGGCAGTCTGCCGTAGCACAAATGTAGCAGTTCCGGGACCTGACTCCGCTTGACCTCGAATTCTTCCTCCTGTCGGAGGAAGAAGAATCTGTACCTATTGAGGTCACCCTCTGATATGTCTGTGCATTGATCATTGCTGGTTGAGAGTGGTTAGCCTGAACCGACTATGGTGGTTTCCCCTGTGTCTCCGCTCTTAACTGCTGTGATCTTCGACACCGGTTCCCATTTCTGTCCTCGATGGGGTCCCGGTGAGTAGTTTCACCTCTGGGACACTCTTTTAGAGCAGGAGGTATGGCATCTGCTTAGTGGTCCTGGGCCTTTGGTCCTTGGGCCCGCTGGGCTATGTCCTGGTCTGCCAGGCCAGAATGTGCGTGGTGCCCTCTGGTGCTAATGCCATCGAAGCCAACTCCTCCTGCCTTCCCCCCTCTCCCTTTTTTCTGCAGGGCCGTCAAGGGTACTGCTTCCTTCTTCCCCTTTCTTCAGGTCTAGGTCCAGTAGCGATTCTGTCACCATGTGTTGTGCCTGTTCCATGTGGTGCCGTGTCTGGCACCGGCACTTTGGATGCTGCCGCTTTAGGCGGCAGTGTCACCTTGCGGTGCCTGTGCCGTTCATGTCAGCAACACCATGTGGTGGCATCGACAGTGCCAATGCTGGGTGTGGCGCCATGTGTGGTGCTGGCACTGCGGATGGTTCTGAACTTCTCCCCAATCTGGGTGGTGGCATTTCCCTAGTCCTGACCAGCCCTTGGAGGTTATTTTGGGGTAGTGGAACTGGATGAGTCTCTCCATCTTCTGCTTTGTCAAAAACATAGTGGATGTCTCATTTTATGGGCTGGAATGCAAACCCTCTATCAGTATGATGGAAGATCTTTCTAGTTCCTTTTCCTCAGGGATATGGGGTCCACCATAACATTTCAGTATTCATCTGTGGACCAAAGCAGACTCCTACGTCTTGAGTTCCTACATTCCTCAGTACAAGTACACCCTGTGGAACACACATAATGCAATGGTCAAGAGCCTCCCGAAATCTAACACTCCATTGCTAGGGGCATATAGCCCAATAATCAGCTAAAGCTTTTATGGACACCTACGCCTCTGCCTCTAGGGCAGCTGCCACTGGCAGCAGGTGGTTATCGTCTCTTTGACTGTGCTTATCTGTTCTGCTAAAGGGCACTCAGAACAATGGGGCTGCCATTTAAACCACACGACATCCTCGTGACAAGCAGTCCTGTCAAGGTAGTGGCCTAGGTGCCCTTTTCAGGATCCAACCCCTCAGCCACTAAGAGAACACAGTAGAGGGCACAGGATCCAAAACCGCCCTATATTAACCTTTGTGGATCCAGCCCAGACCCACCCCAGCTGTCTGCTGTCTGGGGGGAGGGAGCCTCGGCAGTAGGAGGGGCATCTAATTCGGTTTTACAACCAGTGGAAGTCCATTACAGTGGACCTATAGGTCATCAGGATTGTCCGAGAGGGATACTCTCCCAATTTTGCAGCTTTCCCCAGACGGCAGCCAGTCTGTCAGCCTCTGTCTCACACACACACTCTGCCTCTGAGATACAGGGCCTCTGCGGGTACTGGGCAGTAAAAATCATTCCACAATGGAACAAAGCACAGGTTCCTATTTCCATTGCTTGTTTCAAGTTAACAGACGGCATGCACCCATTTGTCGACCTTGGAAGATTCAACAAGTTCCTGTTCAGGGAACAGTTCCCTAAATCTTAGTGTTCAAGTCTTCACTTCCTGGACATTTGGTTCCTAGCCAGCCCTTCTGGTTAAGAGACACAGGAAGCAGTCACCACAGCTCTTCAGTAGTTCTCTCCAGGTTCAGGGAAGGTGTCAGTTCATCTTCCTAACAGCTCCTTTTCTTAGGAGCTGTCCTGGATACCTCCAAGGCATCAACTTAATTCCAAAGGACAGGAGAAATGACATCTTAGATGGCTCGTTACAATACGGAAAATAACTTAATTTGGCCTTCTTTTTGGTTAAGCGGATGCTGGGACTTGGGTCATCCTCCGCAGCAAGCAGTGGTCTCCGACCGCGCATCCGCAATCCTCCGTACAAGATAACAGCCTTGGACAAAACCCGTGGGGGACTCGTTGCCAAGGTCTTCACACTCTGGTGTGGAGCCAGAAGGATCCTCATCTTGTCATAAATTTCGTAGAGATGACATATCTTATAGGCAAAGTCCTGGAGTATGCCCCCTGCCTTGAAGAGTTCCTACTTCGGAAGGATGACAAGCTGTAATGTATTACATCAGCAAACAGGGTTGGGTGTCCGTCTACCCTTTCTGCAGTAGGACCATGAGGTTGTGAGAGTGGTACCTTGAGTACGATGCATCAGTTCAGATTTTGTGCAGTCACTTTTGACGAATGGGGTAGTTCGGACCTGGTCCTTTTGCATCCCCTCTCAACGCAAAACTGTCTCTATCCTGTTTCAGAAATCCTGACCCTGGTGTTTTCTTTCAGGATGTGTTCACTGCAATATTCGAGATGCTCTGTGTACATTTTACTCCTCTTCCCTTAATTCAGAGTGCTGATCAAGTTGTATGCACGGGGGCAGGATGATTCTCATTGTCCCAGACTGGCCTCGGCAGATTGAGTTGGATTGATCTACAGTCTGTCAGAAGTTCCCCCGAAGTGACTACTTCTACGAGTGGGCCCTCTGACACAGGGACTTTAGTCCATCCTAGCCTGCACTCCCGTCATCTCCATGCTGGGTCTGGAGGAAATGAAAGTAGTAAGCTCTGTTTTTTCCCAGACCATCGCAGATGTCTTTGATGTTGTGCATAGGCCTTCCACCTGGAAGGCTTACATGGCTAAGTGGGAACCCTTCTCCATCTGGTGTGCAGGTTGCATCTGGACCCTTCAGTTGCCCACCAAGTAAGGTGTTGGAGTGCCTTTTGGACCTGTCGATCGCAGGCCGGCCATACTCAGCAGTGAAGGTACACCTCAGCGCATTTTCATTCTATCTTGAGCCAGTAGACATCTTGTCACTGGCTGAATTACTGTTAGGTTTTGCTTTAACTCCAGAAGGAAGGGGAGCGCTCCCTTCACTCTGTGGATGTTAGGATAGTTTTGTGATTCTTCTTCAACAGAACAGAGAGATGCACATCCGAACAACTATTCTATCTTCAGCATGCCTCGGCTGGGTCAACCTCTTGCCATGAGATGTTTTTGGCTTGGTTAGTAGCATGTCTCTGACATTACTAATCCATGTCACAGGCAAGTTGAAAGGCCGGATTCACACCACTCTATCCGAGTGGTTGCAGATTCCTGGTGGAGATTCGTAATGTACCCATTGCAGTTATCTGCAAGGCGTTGAGTTGGAGCTTAATGCATATATTTATAAAGCACTATGTTCTGGATGTCCATACAAGATAGCTCTCTTTCTTTGGCAGGACAGTCCTTTTGGACTTCTGTTCTGAGTGAGCTCTTTCTCCGACTGCCCTACTCGGGGTGGGTTGATTTTTATTTCAGTACTCTCCCATTAGTGTGAATGAGTGGTGGAGGCTTGAGTCCAGGAAGATATGGAAAGTGCATACTTTCCGTAATTCTTGATCTTCTTGGACGGAGTCTCCACCACACATTCACATGCCCACCCACCATTCCCCAAGCGCTCTCATTCGGTTTTTGGTCTTCATTACCTTGTTGTTTGGGCTGTGAAGACACTGTTCAATTGATGCTTCTTAACATGAGTCATCTGGGCCTTCACATGCCCAGAGGTTAGGGACAGGTTTTCTTTCATTAGTTACGCTGCACCTCCTCAGTCGAAAAGGTACTGAGGCAGTTGGTGGGTTGACGCTGAGATAGTCTATACGGCACGAGCTAGCCTCGTGGCATCACGCATGTGCGGTCCTATCCCAGCACCAGCCCTCCTGAAGATTTTTGGCTCCCGCAGGTTCCTGACCCCGCCGGCATACTCCCATTAGTGTGAATGAGTGGTGGAGACTCTGTCCAAGAAGATCAAGAATTACAGTAAGTACGTAATTTCCATTTTTCTTTTTCAACCTTCGGAATTCTCAATTCCTGATCCATATCTTGACAGAAAATCAGAATTGAGATTCTCTTTCCCAAATTTGTGCATCACTTTAAATGGCTGTAGTGCCAGGCACCACCGTATGATTCTGGAATTGTTTTCCTTCATTTGGTTCAGCCAACAGAGGATTGTGATCTGTTGAAAGTACAAAGTCTGCTCCTAGTAAGTAAAACTTAAGGAACTTCATGGCCCACTTTGCCGCAAGGCATCCCTTTTCAATGGTAGAGTACCTTTGCTCTCTGTCGTGCAATTTCCTTCTTATGTATAGAATGGGATATTCCTTCCCATCTATATTTTGACTCAAGACTGCATCTAGGCCTACCTCTGATGCATCTGTCTGTAACAGAAATTTTCTCAAAAGTCTGGGCTTCTTAAAACAGGGGCCGAACATAATGCAGCCTTAATGGCTTGAAAAGCCTCATCAGACTCTGGGGTCCATTTCACATTATTCTGGAACCGTTTCTTTGTGAGTTCAGTGAGGGGAGTAGCTAACTCGGCAGAGCGGGAACAAATCTCCGATAATAGCCAGCCAGCCCTAAAAATTACCTGACATGTTTCTTGGTTTTGGGGACAAGGCTATTAGTAGCTATCTTGGAAACCTCTGACTTGACTTCTCTATGTCCCAAAACATAGCCCATATACAGTATCTGGTTTCCTGCATGCCCAATTCACACTTGGTAGGATTAATTGTCAGATCTGCCTTTTTGATCGATTGGATAACTGCTCGTAGGTGTTCCAGGTGGCTTTTCCAATCTGGACTGTACATCACGACATCATCCAGGTACACAGCACAATAACCAGTGTGAGGGGATAAAATTACATTCATGTACCGCTGGAATGTAGTGGGTGGGCCATGTAAACCAAACGGCATGGTGGTGAACTGATAGAATCCTATGGGAGTGACAAATGCAGTTTTGTCTCTGGATTTTTTAGCTACGGGGATTTGTCCGTATCCCTTGGTGAGATCGAGGGTACTGATATACTTGGAACTTCCCAGTCTGTCCACCAAATCATCTATTCTGGGCATAGGATAACTCAAATTCTGACACTTAAGTTTCCTAAAGTTAAGGCAGATTCTCACACTCCCTTCTTTATTTACAGTCACCATTGCTGATGACCAAGCACTTCTCGACTCTTCTAAAGATACCCAGTTCTTTCATTTTTTGTATTTCCTTAACCACGTCTGTTCTTAACTGCTCTGGTAATCTGTGTCTTTTGTCTAATAGGACGAGCATTTCGTCACTTATGTGCTTGACCCCTTCTGCTCGGCCTGGCACTATGGTAAAAGCACTGTTAAATGTCTTTAACAAGTTACAGATTTATACGGTTTGTTCGGAGGTTAAGGAAATATTCACGTCTACAGCATCAGCAGTTACAGTTTGTTCCAGTCTATCATAAGCTACATCAATATCTTAATCAGTTTCTGGTAAAACTAGCAAAACAGCTTTTGTTTTTTCAACCCATTTGTTGAGGAGGTTAGCATGGTATATCTTGGGGATTTTTCCTATCAGGGGTCTCAGTCTCATAGTTAACTGTGCCAGTATGTCTAAGCACTTTATAAGGCCCTTGCCTATTCATTAACCGTTTATTTTCTGTAGTGGGTAACAGTAGCAAGACTCTTTCCCCTGCCTCAAAAACTTTTTCTTCTAAGGATGTGGATATATTCTATCCACACTTCTTGGCATGTCCTTTCCCTTTAAGAATCTTGCTGGAATGTCTAAAAGCTGGCTCCTCCCACACACCCAAGTGGTATAACCCACTGCTCCAGCCCTTGGTGCCAGATCTTCCTTTCCGCTGGAAGATTCAGGTTCCCTCCTTATCATTCCCGCGTTGAATAGGCCCTGGCGCTTAAATCTTCGGATTATTTACATAAGCTAAAACTCGTTAGATTCTCCACATTGTTTCACGATCATGACCATGGTGGAGGAGAAGTCCTCACCCGAGTTCTGCTGGTGCTCCTGTGGGCAAAAGATGTCTAGCACCAACCCGCATGCCACGTGCATCTATTGCCTGGGCCACGATCATGATACCCAGGTCTGCGACTTTTGTCACTCATTCCAGCCAAATGTGTTAGACAATTGCCTCGCATGCTTACAGCTCGGATACCCAGAAAAACAGAACCTGCCAGTCAAATCTAAAGAGGCCCATTGGGCGGTCTTTACGGCTGCAGGGTCCACTGAGCAACTTGGAACAAATGAAGGCCTTCAAGGAGGAGGCAGCTCAGGCTGCCGATCAGTCCTCTTCAACATCAGTCTTTGTGCCACTTAAACTGGACTCTGCCTTTACAAGCTCCTTCAAGGAGTTGTGCCAGTCTCTCCTGACTAAGGGGAAGGGCCCATCTGCTTCGCACAGCTCCCATTCCTGTAAAAAGGAATTCAAGGAGTCAAGAGATCAGTCTTGTCAAAGTCGTTCTTTAGAGGTCTCGGTCTCAGGAATTTCTTGTTTCAACTTCAGTCGAAATTGCCGCCTCGGCCTCTGGCTTCACGGTGCCCCCATCAGGCCAGCTGGCTAAGATGCAGAATGATGACCCAGTCAAAATTATTAACCCTGTTGACCCATTGTCACTGGATGAGGCTGACAATTCCTTGTTCAGGACTTCAGTCCTGACTGGACCTACCAAGGAGGAAACCCAGCTTGCTGGGAACCTCCCCATGATCCTAGATTCTGGCTTGGAGGAGCCATGGGTTTCCTCAGCTCCTTCTGAGCACCCCTATCAGTTCCCCCGACAGTCAAGGTCTCGGTTGGTCGAGGAGAACTCACAGACGCCATTCTGGGCATTCTAAGAAGCGGTGCCGCTGCTATTCACCCTCGTCCTCCTCTGAAGAGGAGAGGCTTTGGTGCAAGCTCCTCTGGAGCCAGCGGACGCTGTCTCTCCACCCACAGAGCTGGTGAAGGCCCTCCTGGCTCAGCCGACACCGGCCTGTCCACCAATTGTGGTGGAGTCACCACCTGAACAGCCTCCCTCTGGGGCTCCTATTAAGGAGTATCGGCCCACTAAGGGCCTCCCATATAGGCTGTCAGTCACCCTAACTCCTGACCATCCACAGCAGGTTGAAAGTGACTTGGGTGGTCAGCTGAACTATCTGGAGTCCGAGGACACCTCCTTGTACCGTTGTCAATTCGACAAGGCTTCGATGGGGAGTCTCTCGACAGAGGAAGGTCCCTCGTCTGTCATGGGCATTCTCCGTCTCATCTCTGAATCCATTGGGACGAAACCGGAGCCTGTCCAGAAACGGGCTCAGTGTCCCCTAACAGATATTCTGACTAAAGAGATCCTCTGACAGAGGCCTTCCCAATAACTGAAGCCATTACTGGCCCGGCTCTGGACCTTTGCAGCACCCTGCCTCCATTCCTTGTGCAATTGGCCCAGATGCGATTATGCGGTTCCCATCGGCACCCTATTGGGTTCACAGAGCACCCCTCAGCTGAGGGATTGGTAACCAAATCTGTGTTTCAGTGCTCAGCAAATTCAGGAGACACTGATCGACCTCCAGACAGAGTCCAAAAAAAAACTGGACCATTCTGCCCGAAAAGTCTATACTGCCTCTTCGCTCGGTCTCCGTCAGGTGACCTCAGCTGTCATCATGGCACACTTCTCCCATGCCCTCCTGGGCTCTCTAGATGAGGTGCTTCCTCATCTCCCTGCGGCCCATCATGCCTACTCTGGGTCCTCTCATGGGGGGCCGGCTCCGCCACTTCCTTTCCGCCTGGTCTGCTGTCACAACGGACAAGTGGGTATTGGAAATGGTTGGCCATGGCCTGCTTCTGGAATTTGAGCAGTACCCACACCCCACGGGAGGAGAAGATATCCGTGGACACTCGGTCAGCTCTCCGAGATGACATCACCCAACTTCTCCGCAAGGAGGTAGTGGTCAGTCGCGAATCCCCCTGTCAACCCAGGGTTCATTTCCAGGTACTTCCTGGTACCAAAACGGATGAGGGTCTGGTGCCCCATTCTAGATCTGCACAACCTGAACAAGTTTCTCAGGTCTCGCACCTTCAGGATGGTAACTCTGTCTCAGATCATACCATCTCTCAAGCAGAACATGTGGTTTTGCTCTCTGGATCTGCAGGACGTGTTCTTTCACGTCCTGATCTGTCCGTCACACTGAAGGTTCCTCCACTTCCAAGCAGAAGGAACCCTCTACGAGTTTCAAGCCATGCCATTCGGCCTGTCATCGGCCCCCAGGATCTTCACCAAATGCATTGCAGTGGTGGAGGTCCATCATCAGCGTCGAGGGGTCCGGGTGTGCCCCTATCTGGACGATTGGCTCATAGCGGGTCCCTCCAAGCAGGAGGTGGAGAGGTCCAGGAATCTGGCCCTCCAGACCTGCATTAACCTTGGCCTCCTGGTCAAGGCCAAGTCAGAACTTGTGCCTTTGCAGGTGATTTGCTTCATCAGGACAGAGCTCGACTGTTGCCGAGCCAGAGCCAGGCTCCCGATGGACAGGGTGGAGGTTCTCTCCTCCTTTGCCCTATCATTTCTGGTTGGGCACTTACGCCCTGCCCGGGACTTCCTGTGACTTCTGGGCTACATGGCGGCCTGCACCTCCGTGGTCCGATGTGCCCAGTGGCATATGCGCCCCCTTCAGTGGGAGCTGGCCAGCCAGTGGACTCAGCATCTGTCATTTCAACCAGCTTGTTACTGTAACCCAAAAGATGTGGGACGCTCTCCAATGGTGGACCGTCCTGGAGCATCTGTATGAAGGGATCCCATTTGTCCATTCTGAGCCAATGGTCATCTTGATGACAGACTCCTCTCTCACGGGCTGGGGTGCTCACATGGGGGACCACAGAGTCCACGGGCTCTGGACCCCCAAGGAATCCCAGTGCCACATCAGTCTGCTGGAGCTCCAAGCAGTTTTGCTGGTGCTGACTACATTGGCTCCATTCCTTCGGGGTCAAGTGCTTCAGGTCCAGACGGACAACACCACGACCATGCACTATCTCAATGAATAGAGCAGCATGCACTCCTGGCCTCTGTGCAGGGAAGCTCTCCACATCTGGGCCCCTCATAAGCCGACTGGAGGCAGATCTCCTAGTCATTCATGTGGCAGGAGCCTCAAATCAGCTGGCGGACGTCCTCGGTCATGTGGGCGAGACATCCCATGAGTGGTCTCACCATCCAGAGGTAGTACACAGCCTGTTCTCCCAGTGGGGCACCCCTCAGGTGGACCTGTTCACCTCCAGGGAGAATGCAAAGCTGAGGCTATTTTGTGCCCACCTCCCCTCAGCAGGGACCCAGGCCTCTTTTATGCCTTTCCTACACTTCCCTCGATCCACAAGATGCTCCTCAAGGTGAGGAGGAACAAGGCACAGGTGATCCTGGTGGCTCTGGACTGGCCCCACCAATTTTGGTACCCTGATCTCCTCAATCTCCACATCAGGCTCCCGAGGCATCTTCCAGCACACCTGGACCTGCTCTCAGTCAATCAGGGGAAGGTCCTCCACCCAGACCTTCAATCCCTGCACCTGACAGCCTGGTTCCTGAGCGGCTAAAGTTCCAGGCTTTGGGTCTCTCTGAAGATGTACTTACTGTAGTTGAGGTATCTAGGAAGGAATTGACCAGGAAGTGCTATGCCTTCAAGTGGAAGAGATTCTTCTTCGGTGTCAGGGCAAGGGCCTGAACCCTTTGTCCTGTCTGGTGGCTAGCATTTTCAACTATCTTTGGTCTCTCTGCAAAGGGGGTCTGTGGCCCATGACCTTAAAGGTGCTCCTGACAGCCATCTCTATTACCATGCTGGTCAACAGCAGACGGCACAGGAGAAGGTGGTATGCTGTTTGTTCAAAGGCCTCTACCATATTTCCCCTCCGGTGCATGAACCACCACCACCATGGGATCTACTGCTGGTACTGGCAAAGATCACGGGCAAGCCATTCAAACCAATGCACAGGAGTGAGATGTCACACCTGTCGTGGAAGACCGCCTTCCTGGTGGCTATCACGTCAGCCAAAAGGATTGGGGAAATACAGGCACTCTCTGTTGAGCCTCTCTATCTGGTCTTCCACAGGGACAAGGTTGTCCTGCGCCCCAACCCGAAGTTCCGTCAGTGTATTCTCCCACTCACACCTTGAAGTCAGAGTACAGGCTCCATACTTTGGACCCGATCCGGCCGCACTCTTATTATAAAGAGCACACGGCTGGAGTTCTGGGAGAGGTTCACTAGCTGTTTGTCACCTACGCTGAAATCACACCTGCAGCCAAGTGGACGATTGGCAGATGGATTACATCATGCATCGATCTCTGCTATAGGTTGGTGGGTATGGAGCCTCCTGTAGGGCTCATTCCACACGCCATACCTCTGCATCAGTGGCTGCTTCTAGGGACGTCCCTATCCAGGATATCTGCAGGGCTGCTACCTGGAAGTCAGCAAACACCTTCATTTTCCAATACCACATTGACCTAGTCTCACACCAGGATGCTGGTGTTGGGGCCTCAGTTCCCTAAATAGGGGGTGTGCACCCTGCCTACCTCCTCCCGGAGAACTGCTAGGAGTCTGCCAAGAAGTGTGGCTAGAACAACATATCCACATCCCTAGAAAGACAGGTTACTCATCCATAACAGTAGATCCTCCACGGAGTGGTCTCTTGCAGTAGGTAATATTTTTGGGTATCCAGCAGAGGTCGCTGTGGTGCATGGCAGCTCTTCTAGCAGTTTTTCACCAGGGACCACCCACACATGACATCAGCTTTCTGTTTCCTGTGTAAGTGTGAGCGGTCCCTGGTATCCTCAGTTCATTTTCCTGCCATCTTCAGCTCGCACAGCAGCTAGTACAATGTCTGTGTAGCAGTCATCGACGAGAAATTTGGAACTAAGACGAATGTCAGGAATTTAATCAAGCAACCCGTCGACGATGCTTGCTTGCTTGAAATACAACAGCTTTTGATGGAGCAGAAAATCTCTCTCTTGGAGAACCAGGGGGCTCATACTAAGGGCTCCCCCTCTTCTGGTTCTCGTTCCAGGTAGAAAAAGGAGAAGGAGAAACCCTCTTCGCACTCCCTGCCTCGTCGCCCATCAGTGGCCACCGTTTCTGGTGCTCCCCTGTCAACAGAGCGTCATTCAAACACTTCATCAATGAGGGTTCATGTCCACTCGTTGACCGTGCTTTAAATGCAGTTCAAATAGTGACTGCTCTATCGATGGAGGCTTATACCTCTCGTCAACAACACTTTCCTGCACTTTGCATGCAGTTAAATATACTGCTGCTCCGTCGTCGGGCTCCTCTCCCGTCGACGGCATCTGACAGTTTGAGTGAAACTAACTTATTTTCCCCTGCGGGCCAGTCGATGAGACCCCGCATTCCTCAGGAGAAACCTATGGCTTATGCCTTACTGACTGCCCCTCCACCGATGCAGGTGGCTTCTTATAGGGGTCAGGCGGAGAGAGATCAGGACCCTGGTCTGTACCACCCAGGGGCAAGACCTGCTCATGCTATGTGTCCCATTCCATCTATCACCCCCCTTGTTTTCCAACATGCCCCCCTCTCACCACCCCTCCTTCCCAGGAACGGGACCTCACCAACATAGTCGAACAGATCTTGTATGCCATGCAGCATTCTCAGCCCTCTGAAGAGCTGGGTGACCCCACCCGATCTACTCTCCCTCCTCCACCTAAAAGATTTCATAGTGACAGGGATACCATGCCACCCTGGTCTCCCCTCCATTCATAGAGGACTATTTGTCAGATGACCAAGATTTGCCACCTGATTTCGCCAGTGATCTTGAGGATGAAGAGTTTCAGGATTTGAATTTTCCTAATTCCGAATCCCCCTATTCTGAAATCGCTTCCCTGGATGACGATATGCCTCTCCCTTTGGCAGTCTCGCCACCAGACCGACCTTCAGTGAGATGATGGCTCAAATCCAAAAGATCATGGGATTCTGCACTACTGAACACGACAAAACAACTTAAGGATATGGCAGAATATCTTGAATTACCTGAGGAGCCTGTCTTAGTGGTTCCCCCCACTAATTCCAATTTACCAGAAAAAAAAAGGTGCCATGCTGGCTGCTTGGCATCAGCCTTCAGCTACTACAGCTGTTCCCTGCAAAGCGGATCATCTGTATCAGGCTCCTCTGGATCACCCTTTTCTGTCCAGTATTTCAGAGGCAGATTCTGTGGTCATTACCGCTGCTCATGATCGTACTAAAAAGCCAAAACACATGAGCTCCTTACCCCCGATAAGGAATCCCGAAGAATTGACTATCTGGGAAAAAAGGTCTTTTCCTCAGGTGCTATGAATATCAGAATCTTGAACTATATGGGTCATATGATTAAATATCAGCGTACCCCGGGGTCCTCTGACATTGAACTTATCAATAAACTCCCTCACTCACAAGATAGGGATAAATTATTGGCTACAGTTACAACTAGTAATTCTATCTCCCGTCACCTTCTCGGGTTGGGATATGCAGCCATAGATACCTCAGCCCGACTTTTAGCCATTGGTATCACTTTGCGTCACCATGCCTGGCTTCGGGTTTCAGGCTTTGCACCCGATATTCAACATTAAGTAGCTAATGCCTCTTTTTAACAGGTCCAAGCTGTTCGAGCCAGTTACTCAAACTTTACTGGATGACTTACAGGCATCAGGTAGAACCCTTCGTACGGTACATGGCATGTATCATAGTCCAGCTACAACCTACCGTACTCAACACTCCTCTTATTCCAAAAGAGGTGGAAAATATAGTGGTAATAATAAAGGTGGCTTCAGAGGACATGCTCAATCCACCAGAGGCAACACCTCTACCGCCCAGGGTGCCTGCTTCCACCCTTCAGGTGGAGCTGCGCAGCCCGTCTCCCAGTGATCCACTAGGGTTCCCTCCCCCCCCCCCGCCTCCTCGACCAGGCCTCGGAGGCTGTGAGGGGGGCGTTATCTGCCCTCCATCTGGAGGCCTGGCAAATGATTGCTTCTGACAATTGGGTACTTCAGATTACACAGAAGGGTCATACTCTGGAGTTTCTCTCAACCCCACGCCCTTGCCCTCCACGGCAGATTCATTATCCTTCAGATCATATACCCTTAAAGGAGATATTGACAACCCTCTTGACCAAACGGGCCATTGCCCCAGTGCCCCTTCTGGAACATCAAATGGGATTTTATTCCCATTTCTTTTTGGGGCCCAAACGTATGGAAGACTTCAGACCAATTCTGGATCTCAGACAACTGAATCTTTACATTCAGTATAAGCATTTCTGCATGATCACCTACCTGCCATTATGACGATCCTAGAGTGTTCACTAAGTGCTTAGCGGTGGTATCAGCAGCCTTACGAAGAGAAGGGCACTTCATCTTTCCATATCTAGATGATTGGCTAATAAAAGCAGACTCCAAAGTAGCTCTGCTCGCCTCTCTAGATGCTACCTTGAAACTGTTCGCAGATCTGGGAATCACTGTCAGTTGGCCAAAGTCCAGTCCAAATCCAGCACACTCTCTCCAATACATTGGAGCTGTCCTAGATACAGTTACAGCCAGGGCTTACCTCCTGCCTGCTCAGCAGGACATGCTTATAGCTCTGGCATTAGATATACAGACTCAGAAAACAGTCACAGCCAGACAAATGCTGTGCCTTCTGGGTCACATGTCCACTGCCATCCCTATGGTGGCATTCACTCATCTCCACATGAGACCTGTCCAATGGACCCTTCAGAATCAGTGGTCCTAAGAAACAGGACAGTTCGGAAGACAAAATCAGGGTCACTCCCTCTCTGAAGTCTTCCCTGACACGGTGGACAATCAGAATCAATCTGAATCAAGGAATGCCTTTTCAGTCCCCCCCCCTCCCCTACAAACGTTGACCACTGATGCTTCCCTACAGGGCTGGGGAGTGCACTTCAGCCCTTATCAGACTCAAGGCCAATGGCCTGCTTCTCCCCATCTGTCTCATATCAGTCTCTTAGAGATGAGAGTGGTCCATCTCACCCTCCAGGCATTCCGGCCCTACCTCGAGCCAGGATCGATATTGATCCAATCAGACACTGCAGTAGTGTTCTACCTCAACAAGCAAGGGAGTACGAAGTTTCACACCCTATGCAGAGAGACCCTTGCAGCTTGGGAAGAAGTCATACAGCAACAATTGACGCTAATAGCTGTAGATTTACCAGGACATTGCAACCAGTTAGCCAACCGGCTGAGTCGCCAGTCCACAACTCACGAATGGACACTTCACAAGCAAGTGCTCCAAGAAATCTTCAACTTATGGGGCACGCCACAGATGGATGTTTGCCTCCCCAGAGAATTACTGACTTCCCAGGTATTTTTCCATTATCCCGAACAGAAAGGGCCGAGCTATAGATACCCTGTCCCAACCCTGGCTAGGTCTCTTCTTATATGCTTCCCGCGCGTCCCTCTCCTGCAACAGACTGTACTGAAACTACAGTTAGAACCGGCCATGATGATTCTGATAGCCCCAATGTGGCCTTGTCAGACGTGGTTTCCCCTACCCCCACAACTGTCAGTACAGGATCCCTTCCCATTACCAATCAGACCAGACCTCCTGACTCGGTGTCACGGACCTCTCCTTCATCCCAGCCTGAAGGCTCTACACCTTCATGCTTGGTTCCTGAGGACGCTTTCATAGCTCGCCTACAAGTGTCCTCATTCCTGTTGCCAATATCCTCTTGGCCTCCAGTAAGCCAGCAACAAGAGCAACATACAATTCCAAATGGAAATGTTTTTCCATACGGTCAGCCTCTCGATCTTTGGACCCTTACTCTTGCCCACTGACAAAGGTTCTGGACTACCTGGCCTCACTATCTGAGTCCGGCCTAAGTTATTCTTCATTAAAGTCCACTTGGCCACCATCTCCACTTTCCATGAGCCTCTGGATGGCAGGTTACTGTACCAACATCATCTAGCTAAGATGTTTTTGAAAGGAATGTTACATATTAAGCCTCCTATTAGAAGACCCACTCCTCCGAGGGATCTCACTTTTATGATAGAAAAATTGACCCTTGAGCCTTTTGAGTCAACTGCCACATGTGAACTCCATTTTCTTTCATGGAAAATCCTGTTTCTGGTGGTACCAGTTAATGCAGAAGGAAGTGGGGAAGGCAGTCAGAATAGCAAAGGCCCAAACCGAGGAAAAGATAGTCAACTCGGTTAAGAAGGGGGATCAAACCTTTTATAGGTATATTAGGGAGCAAAGAAAGACTAAGGCAGGGATGCTGAAGCCGAATAAAGAGGAAGGTGGTTGGGCAGAGAGCAACAGTGAAAAAGCAGCGATACTGAACAAATACTTCTGCTCAGTATTCACACTGGAAAAGCAGGGGGAGATACCTAATCCAGTCAATAGAAGCACTCTGGATAGGGGGGTTGATATTAGTCTTTTCACAGAAGAAAGAGTTCTGAAAGAACTCTTAAAACTGATGGTGGATAAAGCAATAGGTCCTGATGGGATTCGCCCCAGAATTCTAAAAGAACTAAGGGAAGAACTAGTAACATCACTGACTACCCTTTTTAATAAATCATGGGAGGATGGTGTGGCACCTGAGGACTGGAGGAGGGAGGATGTGATTCCCCTTCACAAAAGTGGGAGCAAGACAGAGGCAGGAAACTACAGACCTGTCAGTTTGACCTCAGTGGTAGAGAAAATAATGGAATCACTTCTGAAGGAAAGAATTGTTGAGTACCTAGAGGCCAGTGGGGCACAGGACCCAAGGCAGCATGGATTCACAGCAGGAAGGTCATGTCAGACAAATCTAATTGATTTCTTTGACTGGGTGACCAAAGTAGTAGACCAGGGAGGGGCTGTGGACATGGCCTACCTAGACTTTTGCAAGACATTTGACACAGTCCCACACAAAAGATTAATAAACAAATTAGCCAGCCTGGGAGTGGGTCCCAGGGTGGTATCCTGGGTAAAACACTGGCTGGACAACAGGACACAGTGGGTAATAGTAAATGGAATCCACAGTGAAGAAAGGAGGGTTACTAGTGGGATACCGCAGGGTTCAGTACTGGGGCCGGTCCTTTTTAATGTCTGTATAAGTGACATTGCAGAGGGACTGGAAGGGAAAGTATGTCTCTTTGCAGATGACACAAAGATCTGCAAGAGGATTGATACGCAAGGTGGAGTGGAAAGGATGAAAAGGGACTTGGCAAGGTTGGAGGAATGGTCAAATGTATGGCAGCTTAGATTCAATGCAAAGTAATGCACCTGGGAAACAAAAATCCAGGGGAAGAGTACACAATGGGGGGTGATGAGATACTGACAACAAAAATGGAAAGTGACCTGGGGGTAGTCATATCAGACAACCTAAAGGAAGGCCAGCAATATGAGAAGGCAGTAAGGAGGGCTGGGGGGGATACTGGGATGCATAGGGAGAGGCATCACCAGTAGAAAACAGAAAGTTGTTGGCCCTCTGTACAGACAGGTAAGACCACATCTGGAGTATTGTGTACAGTTCTGGAGACCCCATCTCCACAAAGACATAGGCAGAGTGGATGCTGTCTAAAGGAGGGCAACCAAAATGGTGCAGGGTCTGCACCAGAAGGCATATGAAGAAAAACTAAAGGAACTTAAGATGTATAGCCTCGAGGAAAGGAGGGAGAGGGGGGACATGATAGAAACTTTCAAATACCTCAAGAGTATCAACAAAGTCCAAGAGGGTAGCATCTTTCAGAAAAAGAGATGTGCAAGAACAAGGGGGCACAATTTGAAGATAGAGGGGGGATGGCTCAGAGGTAATGTGAGGAAGTATTTCTTCACAGAGATGGTTGTAGATGCATGGAACAGCCTTCCTGAGGAGGTCGTAGAGTCATAAACAGTGGGGGAATTCAAGAGTGCATGGGACAGACATAAGGCAATTCTAGTGGGGGGTAGGAGGAAGTAGGCTGTTAGTTAACTAGGATCTGCAGCTTATCCATTAGGTAGGGAAATGGCAGACTAGGTGGGCCAAGCGGTCCTTATCTGCCATCAATTTCTATGTTTCTATCACTTCCGCTCGACCTATTTCCGAGCTCCATGCTCTCGTGTAGGGATCCTTACTTAATTTTCCACAAAGACCGAGTGGTCCTTCGTACCAACACTTCCTTCCTTCCTAAAGGAGTCTCCGAACATACTTCAGATCAATACTTGGAGCTTCCGGTCTACTATCCAGACTACTACAATCAGGGTGAACATCTAAATACTTTGGGATGTTCATCGTATACTACGCTACTATACTAATCGGACACAGTCGATTAGAAAGACATCTCAACTGTTTGTCTCTTTTGCCCCAGGCCGCGAGGGCCTCCCAGTTGCAACATGTACACTTTCATCCTGGTTGGCACATTGTATTTCATTTTGTTACAAAATATACAACAAGCCTTTACCTGGACCTGTCCAAGCCCACTCCACTAGAGCTATGGCCACTATTGCGGCTTTCTTTAATTAAAGGAGCTTCCATTTCATATATCTGCAATGCAGCTGCCTGGTCCACAATCCATACATTCACAAGGCACTATAATTTGGATATTGTCTCACGACGTTGGACGGCCTTCAGCCATGCAGTCCTACGAGGTCTCTTATAACTGTCCTCCCACATGGGCATTACTACTTGGGAATCATCCCCAAACTATTACCTACTGCAAAAGACCACGCCGTGGAAGATAGTACAGTTACGTAAAAACCTACTGTAACAGTAGATCTTTGAGGAGTGTCTCTTACAGTAGGTTTGTTCCCACCCTCCATCCCCCACTTTTTCTAAGAGAGCAAATTATGGTCCAATGACTGTGGGTTGGGACTCCTTTGGTACCTCGACTTCCCCTCAGTCCTCACTTTGCGAGCTGAATCCAGCAGGGGAACTGAGGATACCAGGGACCGCCCACATTTATATAGGAAACGGGAAACTGATGTCATGTGCGGGCGGTCCCTGGTGAGAAACTACTAGAAGAGCTGCCGTGCACCACAGCAACCTCTACTGGATACCCAAATGTATTACCTATTGCAAGAGACACTCCTCAAAGATCTACTGTTATGGTAAGTTTTTACGTAACTGTACTTTCTAGGAGTGGTATATGTTGTTCATCCACACTGATCCACCTGATCTCCCCGGCTTCAACACCACAACCACTGCTTCCAGTGGGCAAGATCTGGCATCAAGGGGCTGAACTGAGGGTTATACCACCCGGGTGGGTGGGAGGAGCCAGCTTTTAGACCTTCCAACAAGATTCTTAAAGGGAAAGGACATGCCAAGAAGTCTGGATGAACAACATATACCACTCCTTAAACCACTGCTACAGGTGAGTAACCTGTGTTTTTACCCCATGGTCATAATGCACCTACTGGTTTTGGGCTTCTTCCTGATTCCTATGGGTGATTTTAACATACTTTGCCAGCTTCTTTCTCAGGGAACACATAAAAGATGTAATAGATTGTTTTTGATGGGGGTTATCTTCCCACGTTTATGTTATTACATCTAGTGGCCCTCTAGGTTGTTTGGCATACATCATTTCAAATGGTGAAAAATCTGTTGATGCCTGTGGCACTTCTCTGAAAGCAAAAAGCAGGTAAGGTAAGTATTGGTCCCAGTCGTTCCATTCCTCTTTTACAAACCTTTTTAACATGCGTGTTAGGGTTTGTTTAAAACGCTCAACAAGACTGTCTGAGGGTGATAAGGGGAGGTTCTTATGGCAGTGATACCTAGTAGTCGGTACAGCTCTCTTAGTGATGCAGCACCAAAACAGAAACATAGAATTTGACAGCAGATAAGGACCGCTTGGCCCACCTAGTCTGCCCATTTCCCTACCTGATGGATAAGCTGCAGATTCTAGTTAATCAACAGCTGACTTCCTCCTACCCCCCACTAGAATTGCCTTATGCCTGTCCCATGCATTCTTGAATTCTCCCACTGTTCCTGACTCCACAATCTCCTCAGAAAGGCTGTTCCATGCATCCACAACCCTCTCTGTGAAAAATACTTTTAACATTACCTCTGAGCCTGCTCTCCTATCTTCAAATTGTTCCCCTTGTTCTTGCACATCTCTTCTTCTGAAAGATGCTACACTCTTGTACTTTGTTAATTCCCTTGAGATACTTGAAAGTTTCTGTCATGTCCCCCCCTCTCCCTCCTTTCCTCAAGGGTATACATATTAAGCTGCTTTAGTCTGTCCTCGTATGTCTTCTGGTGCAGACCCTGCACCATTTTGGTTGCCCTCCTCTGAACAGACTCCACTCTGTCTATGTCTTTGCGGTGATGTGGTCTCCAGAATTGCACGCATTACTCCAGATGTGGTCTCACCAACTGTCTGTGCAGAGGGATGACAACTTCCTGTTTTCTACTGTTGATGCCTCTCCCTATGCATCCCAGTATCCCCCTAGCCCTCCTCACTGCCTTCTCACATTGATTGCCCACCTTTAGGTCATCTGATACAATTACTCCTAGGCCTCTTCTGATTTTTGTTATTAACTCACCATCCATTGTGTACTCTTCCCCTTGGTTTTTGTTTCCCAGATGCATTACCTTGCACTCCTTTGCATTGAATCTGAGCTGCCACATATTTGACCATTCCTCCAACCTTGCCAAGTCCCTTTCCATCCTTTCCACCCCACCTTCTGTATCAACCTTGTTGCAGATCTTTGTGTCATCTGGAGAGAGACATACATTTCCTTCCAGGTGCTCTCCAATGTCACTTATAAAGACATTAAAGAGGACCGGTCCCAGTACTGAACCCTGCGGTACTCCATTAGTTAACTTCTTTTCTTCACTGTGGACTTTGTTTACTATTACCCTTTGTGTCCTGTTGTCCAGCCAGTTTTTTATCCAGGCTACCACCTTGGGACCCACTCCTAGGCTGGCTAACTTGTATGTTAATCTTTTGTGTGTGTGTCAAATGCCTTGCTAAAATCTAGGTAGGCCATACCCACAGCTCCTCCCTGGTCTACTACTTTGGTCATCCAGTCAAAGAAATCTACTAGGTTCATTTGACATGACCTTCCTGCTGTGAAACCATGCTGCCTTGGGTCCTGTGCCTCACTGGCCTCTAGGTACTCAACAATTCTTTCCTTCAGAAGTAATTCCATCATTTTTCCTACCACTGAGGCCAAACTAACCAGTCTTTAGTTTCCTGCCTCTGCCCTGCTCCCACTTTTGTGAAGTGGAATCACATTTGCCCTCCTCCAGTCCTCAGGTACCACCCCATCCTCCCACGATTTGTTAAAGAGAGTGGTCAGTGGTATTACTAGTTCTACCCTTAACTCTTTTAGAATTCTTGGATGAATCCCATCAGGCCCCATTGCTTTGTCGACCCTCAGTTTCAAGAGTTCTTTCAAAACCCTTTCTTCTGTGAATGGACTAGTATCGACCCCCTATTCAGAGTCTCTCTTGTTTCGTTTAGGTACCTCCCCTCCTCTTCCGTTATGCATACTGAGCAGAAATATTTGTTCAGTATCCCTGCTTTTTCACTGTCACCCTCTGCCCACATTCCCTCCCCTTTATTGAGTCTCTGTATCCCTCCCTTGGTCTTTCTTCACTCCCTAATGTACCTATAAAAGGTTTTATCCCCCCTTCTTAACAGAGTTGGCTCTTTTCCACAGTTTATGCCTTTGCTATTCTGACTGCCTTCCCTACCTCCTTCTGCTTTAACTGATAAACTTCTCTGTCCTGCTCCTTCTGTGTTTCCTTATATTTCCTGAATGCTATCCTTTTCTCCTTAACCTTTCCTTCCACCTCTTTTGAGAACCATAGTGGTTTTTTCTTTCATTTTGTTGTGTTGATTTGCTTTACACAAAAGGCTTGTTGCCTCTGCGATGGCTGTTTTGATTATTCCCCATTGTTCCTCCACCCCTCCTTGCCCATTTGCTAGTGCTTTTCTGAGGCACTCTCTCATTTTCCCAAAGTCAGCCTTCCTAAAGTCCAATACTGTTGTTTTTGTATGGCTTGACTCTACGGCTGTGTTTATTGTGAACCACACTGTTTGGTGGTCACTTGTTCACAGATGGCTACCCACTTGTAAATCTGAGATCCTTTCTCCTCCCCCCATTTGATGGTACCAGGTCTAAGCTTGCTTCCTCCCGAGTGGGTTCCAACATTAGCTATCTGAGGCATGCCCCCTGTAGGGCATCAAGAATGACCCTGCTCTTGGATGTACCTGCAGTTAACATCTGGCATATTCAGGTCCCCTATCAACAATATCTCCCCTTTTTCTGCCATTTTAAGGATGCCTTCTATCATTTCCTTGTCCATTTCCTCCCCTTGAGATGGGGGTCTGTACACAACCCCCATGCGGATTGTGGTGCCATTTCCTGTCTCCAGGAGGACCCATAGTGACTCATCAACTTCCTGTTTACTCATTAGTTCTGTTGCTTTAATTCCTTCCCTTATATAGAGAGCTCCTCCTCCTCCTCTTTTACCCACCCTGTCCCTCCTGTAGATTGTGTATCCTGGTATGTTGACATCCCAGTCATGGTTCTCTGTGTACCATGTTTCAGTGACTGCCACAATATCCAGGCATCCCTTTTCCATCAAGGCCACTAGTCCAGGGAGCTTTTTACACAGACTGCAGGCATTGGTACTCATCACCTTCCATTTTTTTTATGGCCTTACCCCTTTTAGCCCCATCCCTGTCCTTATTCTGCATTTATCCCTGTCCTGCTCCCTACTAACTTCTCTGCCTTGGTGTTTACCTCTCTAACTACTCTGTTTTGTGGGGGGAGGCTGGGATTTCCCTGCTGTTTTTCAGTGCCTCCCCCCTTGGCTAATTTAAATGCTTGCCAATGAGGCATTTAAACCTATCACCTAGGATCCTGGCCCCCCCCCGCCGGACAGATGCAGACCATCGCGCCAGTATAGGCCTGCATCCCTCCAGGTGGAGCCCCAGTCCACAATGAAGCCAAAACCCTGAGCTCCACACCAGTTTTTCAACCATTCATTGAATCCCATGGTGTGGAATACCCTAGCATCATCCTTGCCATAGACAGGCAGCACCTCCGAGAAGGTTACCGTACATGCTACTTGTCTAAGGCCCCTCCCCAACTCTAAAAACTTCTCTTGCACCACCTGTTCCCATTCACAGCCAGGTAATTAGTCCCTAGGTGGACAATGACATCCAGCTCCCTCCCTGGTGCAGCTGCTCCCACGATCCTGAGTATTCACTTCCTGTCCCTCTGAGCCATGGCGCTAGGCAGGTACCTTACCTCCCTATCCCCTTCCTCCCCCACTTCTACCCCCCTAATGATCGAGTCCCCCACCAGGAGTTGTTTCCTTCCCCTGTGGGTCTTCTTTGTGGAGGTTCCCAGCATCCTCCTTGGTCTCCACTGCAGGTGCCTCCATAGAGGAACCACTCTTTGCCAGAACTGCATATGAATTGTGGAGAGGTACAGCTGGAGGGATGCACCTCTGTTCCACCACCCTCTCTCTCCCTGAGCCCACCTTGGTCCAACCGCTTCTCTTTTTTGGCAACGTCTGAGGTAGCGGTGGTGGCCCTGGTGGTCCCTGGGTGGGGGAAGAGGTTTCACGACTTCTAGCCTGGTCATCCTGAAGATGGGCAACCTCCTCCCTCAGACCAGAGAGGTGCCTGCAAACAGGGCAGCATCACAGCCTCCAGAATGTCTCCCGGAACACTGCTGCCCCACAGCCATTGCACTGCACCACTCCCATCTTGACTTATTTTGTGTCCCCTCTCCTGTTGCTTTGTATGCATACTGTCTCCTCCCTCTATGTATTTTTACACTTAGTTTCCTACTGCCTATGTGCCCTTACAACTCTCGCCCTTCCTGTTCTGGGACAGGAACTTCCTGTGGTCTTCAGTAGTCTCCTTCTTCCATGCTTGGATTCAGACCTCCAGCAGCCGTGGGTGGGGAGAGATAGTTATTTTTTAGGTTCCTTAGAGGTTGATGAAACTAATGTGTCTCAGTGATCCTTCCCTTCCTACGGTCAAACAGGAAATTCCTGTTGTCAGTCAAATACAGTGGCTATAAAAGTAGAACTGGCTTAAGGTGGGAAGGTGGAGTGGTGGGAAGAAGGGCAATTAGTAAAAAAGCTGTAGTTCTAGACTGCTGTTTCTTGCTCTGAAAGCAAAGTTCTCCTCTGTCAAAAACAGCAGGAAGCTGTAATTGGAGACACCTGCTTACTACCCTGATCAGTAATAATCTCTTTAGGTATGCCCACCCTGCTGAACATTTTGGCAAGCTGTGCTGCCACTTTTGAGGCTGTGACAGTACGCATTGAACTGCCTCTGGGTATTGAGTAGCATAGTCACTACCAAAATGAATCAATTACCATTTTTACTTTTGTCTAAGGGGCTAACCACATGCATTGCAATTCTCTCAAAAGGCACATCTATCAAGGGTAGGGGCACCAGGGGCACCTTGTCTTTTTTTAGTCACTGGGGCTACTTTCTGAGACACTGCATAAAAACTGCAATAGGTAGCAACATCTTCATTAATTCCAGGCCAGTAAAATCTGTACAGCAATCTGGCAAAGGTGCAATCCCTCCCCGAGTGGCCAGCCATAGGACTATCATGTGCTATCTGTAATGACTCAGATTTATACATTTGTGGTATAACCAATTGTTCTATCTGGTCCTATGTCTGAGGTTTAATCCAAGCTCTTTACCATAGCCCATTACATTTCTTAAACAGAAGTACACCCTGATCTTCCTGGACTAAAAGTCTCCACCACTCATTCACATTAATGGGACCACGCTGGAGCCACTAGGACCTAGCAGGAGCCAAAAATCTTCAGGATGGCCAGTGCCGAGATAGGGCCATGCATGTGCTGCACCGTGAGACTGCCTTGCGCCCGTGTAGGCTATCAAGGCATCGACCCTCCAACCGCCTCTGTTCCTTTTTTCCCTGCGGTCAAGTGCGCTTCAGTGACGACGTCACTTGCCTGCCAAGAGTCAAGTCTTCGACTATACATCAGCAGCTGTAGCCATTTAGTATTCGATTGTTACCTTTTAGTGTTTTCTTATTTACAAAAAAAAAAAGGAGGAGGAAGCAAAGTCTTAATTGAAGAAACATTCAGCCTGCCATCAACGGAGTCAACCTTAGATGGTAGCAGTGACGGTAGGGAGACTTCGCTTGAAAGCTGTTCTGGCAGTGGGGCTGTGTCTGGTCTGCCACCTTGTGAGGGTGGTCTGACCATGGGCAGTCCAGGGCTTTTGGGGGGAAGGACAGTCCACCCAAAGCACAAAAAGTAGCAGTCCCGTTCCCGACCTCAATCGGGGACATGGCTGCATTCAACCTAGAGTTGTTCTTCCTTCTGTCAGTCAAAGAAACGGTCCCGCTCGAGGTCGCAGTCTGGTACGTCTGCATGGGGATCTTCGGTGGTGGAGAGCGGTAGGCCTGACCTGACTCCAGTGGGGTCCTCTGTGGCTGGCTCCATTCTTAACGGCCATGATCTACAACACTGATCCACCTCTCTGTCCTTTGATGGGGCTCCTGTGAGCAGTTTCATCACTGGGGCGCTCTTATAGAGCAGTGGATATGGCATCTGTCCAGGTTGACCTTGCCAGTGGACCTGGTTCCAGGGCCTCGGAGCCACTGGGTCAATTGGCCAGGATGTGCACGCAGTGCCCTGTCCGGTGCCAGCGCCATTGCCGCCGACTCTACGTGTCTACCCCCTCACCTTCTTTCCTTGCAGGGGCCAGCACAGGTACTACTTTCCTTCCCCCTTTCTTTCACATCTGGCAGGGCCAGCAGCGGTGCTGGCATCACGTGTGGTGCTGGCACCATTTTTTGTGCGGGTGCCATACGAACATATGAAATTTGCCAGCAGATAAAGGCCTAGAGGTCTATCAAGTCTGCTCTAATGTGCAACTAGCACCCCTTATTCTGCAGCTGCCCCTCCCTTCCACCCTTCCCCTTCATTAACCCTCCCCCTTGTCCTATCCCATCCTCGTTTGAAGCAGTCCACTGTTCTACTACATACCACTTCAGCAGGTAACGCATTCCACCCAGCCACCACCCTCTCTGTAAAAAAGTGTCTCCTTATCTCTCTCCTGAACCTTCCTCGCTCCAGTCTCATATCATGGCCCCTGGTGTCCCTCCCCTCCCTTATTTTGAACAGCCCCTCTGTACCTGTCTTGTTTATTCCTTTCAGGTATTTAAAGGTTTCAATCATGTCACCTCTGTCTCTCCTCTCCTCCAGTGAGTACATGTTCAACTCCTTCAACCTCCTCTCGTATGATAAGTCCCCAGCCCTTGATCATCCCTTCTCGCTCCTGTGCTGCACCTCCAGTAACTTAATGTCCTCTTCAGATATGGACGCCAGTACTGCACGCAGTACTCCAGGTGTGGTCTAACTAATGACCTATACAGTGGCAGAATCACTCCTCCCTCCTCGAGGATATACCCCTTGCAATACAACCCAGCATTTTGTTGGCCTTTGCAGCTGCCTTCCTACATTGTGCCGAGTTGTTCATTGACCTGTAATGAGCACACCCAGATCCTTCTCCTCCTCTGTCTGGGCTAGCTGCACTCCCCTAGCTGGTAACTCCTCCTTGGGTTCTTCATCCCAAATGCAGCACCTTGCACTTTTGGCATTAAAGCCCAGTTGCCAGGTGTCTGACCAGGTTTCAAGCTTTGCCAGATCATCCTGCAACCCCTGCCATCCCCTAGGTCATCCACCACCGCCTACCTTGGTATCATCAGCAAATAGACTGATCTTGCTCTTGATGTCCCATGATATGTCTGCAATGAATATCCCAAACAACACTGGTCCCAACACTGAGCCCTGTGGAACACCGCTCGTCACTGCCCTTGGGTGTGAGAGCTCCCCACCCACCACCACCCTCTGTTGCCTTCCCTGCAGCCAGTTTCCTACCCATCTCACCAGCTTTGCACCTGCCCTGTGCCTACTAACTTCCTTCCCAGCCTTCCATGTGGCACTGAGTCGAATGCCTTACTGAAGTCAGATAGGGACATCCACTACATGGCCCCTGTCCAGTTGCCTAGTTACCCAGTCATAGAACTCGACCAGGTTGGTTTGGCAGGATCTGCCACATATGAAGCCATGCTGTCTGCTGTCCTGTAGTCCTTTGGCCTCTGGGAGGGCCACCAGCCTCTCCTTCAGGATAGTCTCCATTAGCTTACCCACGATGGATGTGAGGCTCACTGGTCTGTAGTTTCCTGGTTCATCCTTGGGGCCACTCTTGTGGAGGGCACCACAGAGCCATCCTCCAGTCCTGAGGTACACACCCCAAATGTAGTGAGGCATTAAATAGGTCTGCCAAAGGTCCTGCAAGGACCTCTGCCAGCTCTTTCAGTACCCTGGGGTGGATGCCATCTGGGCCTGGCCCCTTGTCCACCCTCAGTGCCTTCAAACCCTCTCGAACTCTGCTCTTCATGATTTCCCCATCTGTCACCACTCCCCCCCGCTTCTGCCATTTCTCCCACCTTGGGTGTCACCCTCCTATTCTCTTTAGTAAATACTGAGCAGAAGTACTCATTTAGTGCTTCCGCCTTATCGCACCCTGCTTCCACCCAACCCCCCTCCTTATTAATCCTTACTATGTGGTCCTTACAGTTCCTTTTCTCCCTCATGTACTTAAAGAAGTCCTTCTCCCCGTTCTTAATGCCTTGTGCCAGCCTGAGTTCCGTAGATGCTTTGGCTCCCCTTACTGCCCTTGTCACCTCCTTCGATTCTGTCAAGTACTCATATCTGTCAAGTGCCATATTTGGTGCCCATGTCGTGGATGGCGCTGAATTCCTCAATGGCAATCTGAGTGGTGGCGTCTCCCATGATTCTTGGCCTAGACTTGCCTTTTGAAGGTTCTTCTGAGGTAGAAGTGGATCTTGATGAGTCTGACCCAGACCTGCTTTTGTCAAAGACGCAGCAGAGGACTAATTTTATGGGCTGGAAAGCAAGCCTTCTGTATCAGCGGAGCCTGTAGTGGAAGATCTTTCTTTCCAGTCTCTCCTCAGGGATATGGGGTCCACCATAGCATAATAGATTTCATCTGTGGACCAAAGCAGATTTCTACGTCTTGAGTTCCTGCATTCCTCTATACGAGTACACCCTGTGGAAAACACTCAAATCAATGGTTGAGAACCTCCCGTAATCTAACACTCCATTACCAGGGGCATATAGTATAATAATCAGCTGAAGCTTCTAGGGCAGCTGCTGCTGGCATTTGTAGAAGGCAACTCTCCTGGCCCAGAACATCAAGTTTCTCAACCGATGCTCAGCAGGTAATTAACATCCCCTTGACAGTGCTTATCTGTTCGGCCCTCAGGTTAAACTCTGGTGGCCACTCTGAACACCAGGGCTGCCATTAAAACAGCCAGGCCAGTTACTGCAGCCCCTTAGAGGGACGGGAACCATCAACAATTTCGTAATAGGCAGTCCTTTCAAGGCAGAAGCCGAAGAGCCTTTATCAGGAACCAACTTCTTAGCTGCAAAAGAAAATGCAGCAGAGGGCACAGGGCCTGAAAGTGCCCTGTACCAACCGGTCCCACCTCAGCTGTCCGAGGTGGATACCTCTTGGTGGTAGGTGGCATCTGATTCAGTTTTACTACCAGTGGAAGCCTATTATAGCGAACAAATGGGTCCTCATGATTGTCAGAGAGGGATACTCTTCCAATTTCGTGGAGATTTCCCCAGATCTTCGACCCAGACGGCAGCTCAGTCTATCCACCTCTCAATCAGACCTTCTTACTTCTGAGATATGGGGCCTCTTCAGGAACAGAGCAATAGAAGTTGTTCCATGACAGAACAGAACGCAGGTTCCTATTCCCATTGCTTTCTGGTTCCAAGATAACAGGCAGCATTTGCACAATTCTCGACCTTGGAAAGTTAAACAAGTACCTGTTCAGGGAGAAGTTCATTAAAACCTTGGCGTTCAAGTCTTCATTACCTGGATGATTGGCTACTAGCCATCCCATCCAGGCAGGAGACACAGGAAACAGTTGACACAGCTTCTCAGTTGCTCACTTCAAGGAGGGCTTTTCTGATTTGGCAAAGGTGCCAGATTCACCTTCCCAGTAGCTCCTGTCATGGGAGCCCTCCTGGATACCTCCAGGGCAAGGGTTTTCCTTCCAGAGCATGTGAGGAATAACATCTTCAGATGGCTCGTTACATCTCGAAAAACAACCCTGTTTGGGCCCCTTCCGATGCAGCAGATGCTGGAACTCATGGCATCATCCGCAGCAAGTAGTGGTCACTGACCATACACTCGCAATCCTTCCACATAAAGTGACAGTCTCGGACAAAATCACTCACATGGTGGATGCAGAAGGACTAGCTTCTCCAAGGGCTACCCCTTACCCCACTGAAACCTGGCATCATCATCACCACTGATGCATTCCTGATCAGTTGGGGAGCTCACTGTCAAGTGCTCCACACTCCGGTGTGGAGCCAGGAGTCTCATCTTCACATAAATGTCTTACAAGAGCTGTCATACGCTATCTGAGTCTTGAAGGATGTCCTCTGCTGCAAAAGGATCCTCCTTCAGATGGACAACAAAGCTGAGATGTATTACTTCAACAAGCAAGGGGGGAGTGCTCCCATACCCTCTGTGCAGGGAGGCCATGAGGATGTGAGAGAGGTGCCTCAAGCATGTTGAGTCAGTTCAAGCAGTCTCCTGCCAGGAATTCAGAATAACCTAGCAGATTGCCTCAGCAAAACAAAGGTAAATCCCCACGAGTGGTCACTTACATCATATGTCGTGCAGTCGCCATTCGACAAGTGGGTCAGACCTGGACATTTTTGCATCCCCATTCAATGCAAAACTGCCCCTATCCTGCTTCAGAAATCCAGTTCCTGGCTATTTCAGTCAGGATGCATTCAGACTGCAGTGGACAAGATGCTTTCTGTACACATTTCCTCCTCTTCCCTTTATTCAGAGGGTGCTGCTCAAGTTGGAGGCACAGGGGCAGGATGATTGTCATTGTCCCGTACTGGCCTTCACAGATTGATTTACATTGATTAACAGACTGTCAGAAGTTCCCCCAAGGTGACTTCCTCTTGAGTGGACCTTCTGACACAGGGACCTCTGGTCCATCCCAACCAGTGCTCCCTTCATCTCCAGGCCTGGCTCCTGAGGAGATAGAAGTGGGCATGTTTAAGGTTTCCCAGACGGTTGCAGAATCCTTTTAGCCGTGCGTAAGCCTTCCACCAGGAAGACTTACGCAGCTAACTGGAAACGCTTCTCCATCTGGTGTACATAATCCCATCTGGACCCTTTCTGTTGCCCACCATGCAAGGTGCTAGAGTGCTTCTTAGACCTGTTGAACACAAGTCTGCAATATTCGGCAGTGAAGCTACACTTCCGCATGATTTTGACCCATTTTGAGTCAGTACAGAACATGTCACTGGCTCAGTTACCGTAAGTCAAGAGATTCCTAAAAGGTATCCTACACAGTAGCCCTTGGTCAATAGACCGGTGGCTGCATGGGATTTATTTATTTAGGAAATCAGAATTACAACCCTTTGAGTCATAGACTCGTTTCTAAAGGCTCCACGTCAGAATAAAACATAGACATTCGTACAGTACATACATAGAATAAATGTAGGTGAGCAATCATACAGAGTATAAGTACGAGGAACACTGGTTAATGCCTATACATTTGGTAGCTAAAACAGGGCAGAGCTATAGACATATTTACCTAATGAGCAGTTAAGACATATACAATAGGTAGCTAAAGCAATGCATGATATGAGTTGGTAGTAAGCTGCCACAGGGAGGCCTTGTCTTATACATAATACAATATTAACCTGATGATAGATTGCTCACCCGTAAACCCTTTAAGCCACTAGCTACTTGTGAATTGATATTTCTGACCTGAAAGACTGCCTTCTTAGTGGCTGTCACTTCACTCGTGGGGTCTCTGAAATTCAAACTTTGGTCACAGACCCCCCACACACACACACAGTCTTTCACAAGGATAAGGTGGTACTCCGTAATCACCCTAAATTCCTACCCAAAGTGATTTTGGACTTTCACCACAACCAGCCCTTGCTTCTCCCTACTTACTTTGCTAACTTCCAGAATGAAGGAGATTGCACCCTTCATTTTCTGGATGTTGAGGGTTCTGCAATTCTACATCGACAGAATGAAAGAGATACTCAATCCAAGCAACTGCTTGTATCTTTCAGCATGCTTCAGCGGGGTCAGTTTGTTGCCATTAGATGTATTTCTACATGGTTAGTAGCATGTCTTCAACACTGCTACTCCATGGCGCAGGTCAAGTTGGAAGGCCGGGTTCATACCCACTCTACCAGAGGGGTCACAGCATCCCTGGCAGAAATTTATAATGTACCCACTGCAGACATCTGCAAGGCAGTGATTTGGAGTTCAGTGCATACCTTTGTGAAGCACTACGCTATGCGTGTTCATGCCAGCCAACACACTTTCTTCGGCAGGACAATCCTTATGGATTTCTGCCCTGAGTGATATTGGCTTTTAGCTCGGTACTCTCCTATTAGTGTGAATGAGTGGAGGTGACTTCTAGTCCAGTAAGATATGGAAATTACGTACCTACCATACTTCTTGATCTTCTTGGACGAAGTTTCCACCACTCAATTGCATGCCTCCCCTTGTGTCCCCTTGTTCTTGCACATCTTTTTTTCTGAAAGATGCTACCCTCTTGGACTTTGTTCACTCCACTGAGGTACTTTAAAGTTTCTATCATGTCCCCCGTCTCCCTCCTTTCCTCAAGGGTATAGATATTAAGCTACATTAGTCTCTCCTTGTATGGCTTCTCTTGCAGACCCTGCACTATTTTAGTTGCCCTCCTCTGGACTGCCTTCTTCCTGTCTATGTCCTTCGGAGATGGGGTCTCCAGAACTGGATTCAGTACTACAGATGGGGTCTCACCAACTGTCTGTACAGAGGGATAACAACTTCCTGTTTTCTGCTGGTGATGCCTCTTCCTGTACATCCCAGTATCCCCCCAGCCCGCCCTACTGCCTTCTCACATTGCTTGCTAACCTTAAGGTCATCAGATATGATTACCCCCAGGTCCCTTTCCATTTTTGTTGTTGTTACTACCTCCCCCCACATTGTGTAATCTTCCTCTGGGTTTTTGTTTCCCAGGTGCATTATTTTGCACTTCTTTGTATTGAATTCAAGCTGCCATACTTCTGACCATTCCTCCAACTTGAAAATGTGTAATAATAATAATTAAGATATAATCCAATAAGTCCATCAAAGTTCATATATTTATTATAGTCTTCTCTTCACACCAATATACTTGGGGCAACAGTTTCATGGCTGAATACGTCATTTCCTCAGGCCATTCGTATAAAACAGTGCTGCTATTACCATTTGTTTTAGTTCCACTGGTCTGCAGATAATGATTTATATCTTCAAAATGAGCACTTTGAAGCCCTGTTCCATTTACCACCTGATTTGACTTATGTAGGCTCATTTACAATAAATATTTCCATTCATTCATCAAAGTTCCTTCAAAGGAAACCGAATTTAATCTAATTCTGGCAATCGTCTCCTTGTCCAAAATGGCTGCTTAGAAAAGCCTTTACACGGAGCTCCAAATTCTTGGGAATAGTGTTCATTTAACTACGTGTCAGTTTAAAACATTTCATCTTTTCAAATCACTGGCTCCACACATTAGCGCCTCTGGCAGCGGCTACCTTCGTAGTTAAAGAACACATTCCCAAAAATTTGAGCTCTGTGTAAAGGCTTTTCTAAGCAGCCATTTTGGACAAGGAGACGATTGCCAGAATTAGATTAAATTCGGTTTCCTTTGTAGGAACTTTGATGAATGAATGGAAATACTTATTGTAAATGAGCCTACGTAAGTCAAATCAGGTGGTAAATGGAACAGGGCTTCAAACTTCTCGTTTTGAAGACATAAATCATTATTTGCAGACCAGTGTAACTAAAATAAATGGAAATATCAACACTGCCTTATACGAATGGCCTGAGGAAGTGACGTATTCAGCCACGAAACTGTTGCCCCAAGTATATTGGTGTGAAGAGAAGATTCTAATAAATATATGAACTTTGATGGACTTATTGGATTATATCTTAATAATTATTACACATTTTCAAATTTTCTGCCATAGTAAGATTGTCCAGAACTACGCAAATATATTAGGGCATCCTGTATCAACATCAGTAGTAATTCCTCCAACCTTGCCAAGTCCCTTCTCATCCTTTCCACACCTTCTTGTGTATCAACCCTGTTGCAGATCTTTGTGTCATCTGCAAAGAGGCATACTTTTCCTTCCAGTCCCTCTGCAATGTCACTTATAAAGACATTAAAAAGGACTGGACCCAGTACTAAGCCCTGTGGTACCCCGCTAGTAACCCCACTTTCTTTAGAGTGGACTCCATTTACAATTACTTTCTATGTCCTATTGTTCAGCCAATGTTTTACCCAGGCTACCACCCTGGAACCCACTGCCAGGCTGGTTAATTTGATTATTAATCTTTTGTGTAGGACTGTGTCAAATGCCTTGCTAAAGTCTAGGTAGGCCATGTCCACATCCCCTCCTTGGTCTACTACTTTGGTTACCCAGTCAAAGAAATCAATTAGATTTGTCTAACATGACCTTCCTGATGTGAACCCATGCTGCCTAGGGTCCTGTGCCCCACTGGCCTCTAGGAACTCAACAATTCTTTCCTTCAGAAGTGATTCCATCACTTTCCGTACCACAGAGGTCAAACTGACAGGTCTGTAGTATCCTGCCTCTGTCTTGCTCCCATTTTTGTGAAGGGGAATCACATCTGCATTCCTCCTGTCCTTAGTTGAGCCATCCCGCTTGGTCATCGGCCTCCTCGGAGCCACGACCACCCCCCGGTGTCGCAGCTGGAGCTATATGTTGGATCCAAACCAGTGGGGCCCTTGACTCCATCTACCGACTCTGCTCAGGCTCCTGGCTCCACTTCTGGGGCCGGTGAGCAGGGCAGTGCTGAGGTTGTGATGGTGCCTACATCCAGTACTGCTTGCAATGCCAGATCCGGTAGGGTGCTGGGGTGGCCTCTCTCTCCCGGTCATCCTGATCTCTTCTTTGGAGAGGGAGGACAGGTCTGACCTGGAGTGGTTGCCTAACTCCAAGGAGTCTCCCAGCTCCAAGGAGTTGCGGCGCCCTCCAAGGCCTAGCAGCAAAGTTCAGGTGGTATCATCCTTTTCTACCTCCCTGACTGGGTCTGCCCCTGGGGCCACCATTTCTGAGTCTTCCAGTGCTGTTGGCGGTGCCGGGGACTCTCACAGCACCATTCCTGATGCTCTGGGGAATGATGGTGCTGATGGCAGATCTGGGTCCGGGAACTGTGCCGGGTCTGGAGGCAGCGCAGCACCCGATGCCGAGTTGGAGATCGGGACCTCTGTTGAGGCTGAGTCTGGCGTTGGAGCTGGGAACAGTGCCGTTTCTGTTCCTGGATCAGAAGTTAGCTCAAGGATGGCCATGGCAGGCTTGCAGATGCCTGTGGCTCATCCGGAGTTGCCTACGGCGATACCTCAGGGATGGACGAGGGGCAGGTCTCTCTCTCTGAGGGGGAGGGCTTGGGAAGGCCTGGGGTGGCTCAGAGGTTTTCTCCCAGGGCTGCTGGTGGATCAGGGAGGAGCCACAGTGTCGACCCCTCACATTTTTCGCTCTCGTCGGGGGGGGGAGGGATCTGCATTAGGTGGGGTAAGGGGCCACCTGCAAGGGCCAGACCAGTCCCAATCTCCTCATTGGGTTTTCTCCTTGGGGCAACACTTAGGCCATGCCTGCATGGTTGTGAAGCCTACTGTGGATTCCTTGTGCAGCCCCACCCTTTTGGAGGGGTCGCATGAATGCTCCCGAAGCCCTAGCAGGGATCTTCCTCTGGCTCGCCAGACTTCTCTTCCGTCTTTGGATCCTCTGCCTTGCCCTTCTGTTCTCCCAGGTATTTCAGGTCCTGTGGGGGCCCTTGTCTTGGGACCAATTCAGAGCCTCGGCTGCAGCTTTCCCCTCACTACTTAAGGGCTCTGGACCAGGTCATTTTTAGACCAGAAACCCCTGCTGTGCCACAGTCTGAATTGAGCTCTTGCACTTCCTCGTCTTCCTCCCCTGAAGAAGAAGATTCTTCGGTCCACCTGTCCTCGGTTGCTGATATCACCAGCTATTAGTGGTTCTTGTTGAATTTGTTGGAGGAGCTCCACATATCTCATTTTGCAAGTCGCGGTCATGCTCTTGTGACGTGGGTTTTCCTTGAGGAGTTCTCAGAGAATGTGGTCATTCCTCTGTGGCCTGTTCCTTTTCTGGAAGCATCTCATCAGGTCTGGCAGAACCCCTCTGCCCCCTCTTCTGCCCCAAGGGACTGCCAGCGCAGGTATAGTGCCCCCCAGGGGTCCCCAGGTTCCATGCCTCACCCCATTTTAGGGATAAAGCTTCTGAATACCCTCACTTGGCAGCATCACCTGAGACATGACCGCCTCCCGGAGTTCGACTCTGCTGAATTTTACCACTGGGGAGAAGAATTTTCTTCTCAGTGTGTCTCCTACTCTGCATTTCAGCCCATCAGGCCCATATGGCTGCCTATTCTAGGCACTTTTGGATGGTGCTAGGACAGCTCCTAGCTACTCTACCTGATCCGGAGGCAACCACGCAGGCCATCTGCCTTTCTGCTTCTGGCCTAGAGCTAGCAAGGCATCTCTCAAGAGCATCGTACAATGCTAATGAGGTAGCTTCTAGGCTGGCAGGATCTGCAGTCTGTATAAGACGGGCAGCATGGCTTCGCTTTTCCAGGTTGTCACCCTTGGCCTGGCGTAGGGTGATCACCTCCCCTTTCTAAGGAGCCCATTTTTTCCTCTCACAGGGTGAGATGGGAATTAGCTGGACACCTTCTTCTCCCAGGTCACGGGAGTCCCTGTCTCACCCTAACCAGTCGTGGGCCTCTCTGGACCTGTAGGGTGCTTCTTCTCCCTGTGGTTCTCCCCCACAAGGGACTGAGGGAGGTTCTTCCCTCAGGGAAGTGCCAGGTCCCCTTCGGGGGGCTTGGTACTCACCCTCCAGTGATGAATGGTGAAGATACATACAGGAAGATATGGAAATTATGTACCTCCCGTAATACTTGATCTTGTATATCTTCACCATTCATCACTGCTTCCTATCCACCATCCCCTCTGGTGCCTCAACCTCTGAGCAGTACCTCCTCCCTGCTTGTTCTCCCCTCCAGTGAAAAACCTTGTGGGCAGAGGCCTTCTGGCTCACTGGTCCCACTAATCTTTTGTCTGGGGGGTCCAGTTTCCCTCCTTGAGGGGAGGACAAGTGGGGTTGTTTGCCCCTTTTTCTAAAAGGGCTCCTCAAGACCCCTTCTTGACTCTGTTCTACCTTATGTTGCAGGGTCCGGAGTCAGTCTGAATCCTGACTGGATCCCTGGTAGATCCTGCAGGATTCTAGGGGGGAATCTGAGGACCCCTCCCCCTGTCTTCTTTCTTTTCTGATTAATCGGTCTGATTAGCTTAGGGCAGTTTCCCTTCTCCCAAGACCTCTCCTCCCTTGCTGCTGTCTTGGGATGAGTCACCTGAAGTAATATCGACCAAGTCTTGGGTTGATGTTACAGGGTCCTGCCTTGGGGTGAGTCCTGTCCCCACCTCTGTGTCTTGGACAGTCTATGAGGACCCTGGCACCCTTCCTGGGGTAATTAGGAGGCATCCTCTCTTGCTTCAGCCTCTGGCTTTTCTCTTTGGTGTCCATTGCTGGACTTGGTTCATGTATCACACAGTCCTGTCTCTCCCTCATGTGGAAGTGACTAGGGAGTTCGGAGGTGGATGCTCCCTTGATATCTAGCCTGACTCTCTGGGGGAGTGGGGTGCCATTGGCTCTCATTACTATTCTTCTTTTTCCCTCTCTTCTCTTTCTTCTCCATACCCCTTCACTTCCCTATCCCCTAGGTCTGCCCAGTGGCTGGGCCCCCTGTACCACGCCATCAGGTAGCTTCCCTCTCCTCTTGTGTCAGCTTATTCTCCCAGCTGTTTATATCCTTTCCTTTTACTGTCTCTCAGGCTCCCTTGCCCCACCCGCTTCCTTCTCTATATCTGCTTTCACTCTTTCTGGTGGACAGAACTGAGGTGAGGGAGGAGTCGGTGTCGGTTACTGGCTAACGCTCGAGCAGCATGCTGTGCATCATCCTCATGGGTGGTGCCACCTGTAGCACCAACTCCTCCTGCTAGAAATGTTTTTTTTCTAGCTGTAAGCTCCCACGGGGTCATAGTGCCTCCGGCGTATAACCCACCAGTGATGAATGGTGAAGATATACAAGAAGATCAAGAATTACAGTAGGTACGTAATTTCCACTTCTGGTGAGCAGAAGCTGTGCCATCTGAATGTTAAGAGGGCATTTAGCTACTATTTGGAATGTACTAAGAACCTCAGATCTTCTCACCCCAGGAGTCCTTTAGCATCAATAACTTTAGCAGTGAGCTGACAAGGTAGTGCTGCCCTGGGAGGTGGAGATTATGGTAATGAGTTTATGAATTAGCCAATCAGAGACAGAGAAGCTTGTGGGTGTGCTGAGCAGAGGCTGTGAGGAAGGCACCAGAATTTTCTCTCTACCTGACTGAGCAACACTGCCTCTGAGGTGATCTCTCTCTTTGCCAAGGAAAAAGTATTTTACTTTTTGGTAGCAATAAAACTTACTTTATTTACTTTGGATAGTGTACTGAGTAGCTTTTTTCTGTTTTTAGTGGTTCCTGGGAACTGCGTTTTTTTTTTTACCAGTTCCACGGTTCCCCCACAGTTCCTTTTCTTTCATTTTTACCTAAAATAGTAACCGCGTTTATTGTAGTCAATGGTTCCTTTTATTTTTATCGTGGTTCCCTTTTTTAGGCGGGAACTGGCATTTTTCTTTGTATTTACTTAGTTTTTACCTCAGATAGTCGTGGTTCTTTACCATGAGGGAACCAACCGTTTTTTTGAAAAGAACCCTATTGGGGTTTGAATTTTCTTGGGTTTTCTGAGTTTTTGGCATGTCAGAAATCCCTAGAAAGAGGACTGGACCCACAGGTTTTAAAAACTGTTTCAAGTGCCACAGAATAGTGGCTAAATCTGATACCCACAAGCTATGTTTAAAGTGTTTAGCTCCAGACCACTATTGTTCTCAGTTTTGTTCAAAGACCTAAAGGAACAGAGCAAAAAGGCTTAGAATGATGGCTGAAGAAGGGTCTTCCTCTGTTCCCAAAAAAGACCTAAGGCTACCGATGAGGGGCCTTCAAAGAATAAAAATTCTAATCAAGGTGCTGATGAGGCATCTTCTAAATCTAAGCCAACCAAAGGTGCTGATGAAGTGCCTGCAAAAGGGAACAATATAAATTCAAGTGCTGATGAAGTGCCTGCTAAAACTAAGGCTCCAAAAGTAGCTGATGAAGTTCCTTTAAACCAGAAAATTCTAAAGTTGCTGATGAAGTGCCTTGTTCAAAAAGAAAGCCTGTCAAAGTCACCAATGAGGTGGCTGCAAAGAAGCCTTGTAAAGAAAAGCACACCACTGCCCCTCCCAGCTCTGCTAAAGGTGAGACAGCAGTGGGTAAAAAACATAAATATAAATCTAAACACACAGAACCCCAAGGTGGTAATCCCCCAGACACACACATGGAGTTACCATCCATGGAGGACATGGCTAAAGCCTGGCATGTTTTTCAGACCCTACAGGGCATGGGGTCCTTTTTCACTACCCGTGCCTTTCCTAGGCAAACCCCATCTGCAGCTCCTTCAGATGCAGGAGCTTATGAAGGGGACGATGATGAAGATTTTTATGATACTCTAGATTATATATCTGAGGGCAATGTCCCAGAGCCTGACGTGTCTCCTGATCCCAATTTTGGTGCACCCCTACAGATCGGGAGGATATCTCCTCCATGCTGACCTTCCTGCAATACATGGTGGATACCCTTGACCTCCCTTCTCAGGAGTCCGCGCAGGAAGACCAGAAATATAGAGAAATGAAAGGTCTTGCTCCTAAAAAAAAAAGTGGTACTTCCTATTTATAAAGCATTTAGGAAGAATACCGTTAAGCTCCTCCAGACCCCTACATCTTTGTCGGGAGTGGACAAGAGGATGTACAAGAAATATTTATTCAAAACAGATACAGATTTCCTGTCTATCATCTCAACCATGAAGGAGTGGTTGGTATAGCATGTTGCATGTGACAAAGGAGTTATTATTAATGAAACAGTGAAATTTCCAAAATTGCCTCAGGACTCTCGTGATCCAAACTGTCAAGGCCACTCAGATCACTTTTCCATTGTATTTCAACCAGGTAGGTAGGAGAAAAGGTCTAGTCCAAAGGAATTCTACAAGAAGCAAGTGAGAAAAAATGAATAATTAATAAATTGAACAATAATTATAATCTGAGCTGCCTTGCCACATCTTGGTACTGTTAAACTCTTATTTTGAAAAAAACTATTTTTTTTTTCTCTTGCTTCTTGTAGAATTCCTTTGGACTGGACCTTTTCTCCTACCTACCGGGTTGAAATACTATGGAGAACTGATCTGAGTAGCCTTGACAGTTTGAATCAGGACAGTCCTGAGGCACTTTTAGAAATGTCTCTATTTCTTTAATAATAACTCCTTTATTAACAGCATAGCTGCATCTAATATGAAATAATATTTAGGAGCAATTTGTGAACTAGTAGAGAATCTTGGCATAGTTTTTTTTTTTTTTTTTTGAGTATGATAATATGATTCAATTGATTTTCAAGGACATAATCTGATGTAAATAGTAACATTTCTTTGCACATCCTTTCTTTATAATGGTGATGTATTGAAAGATTGAACTAATAGTAAGGCAGTGCATCTAAACAGAGCTATAATTGTATATGCCTTTAAACTGGAAGCAACAACTCATGAATATGTAAAAGTGCCTCATAGAAACATAGACTTTGATGGCAGATAAGGACCGCTTGGCCCATCTAGTCTGCCCATTTCCCTACCTACAGGATAGGCCGCAGATCCTAGTTAACCAACAGCCTATTTCTTCCTACCCCCCACAAGAATTGCCTTATGTCTGTCCCATGCATTCTTGAATTCTCCCACAGTTTTAGACCCCACAACCTCCTCAGGAAGGCTGTTCCATGCATCCATTACCCTCTCTGTGAAATACTACTTCCTCACATTGCCCCTGAACCGCCCTTCTATCTTTAAATTGTGTCCCCTTGTTCTTGCACGTCTCTTTTTCTGAAAGATGCTACCCTCTTGGACTTTGCTGATTCCACTGAGGTACTTAAAAGTTTCTATCATGTCCCCCCTCTCCCTTCTTCCTCAAGGGTATACATATTAAGCTCCTTTAGTCTCTCCTCATACGGCTTCTCTTGCAGGCCCTGCACCATTTTAGTTGCCCTCCTCATGACTGCCTTTATCCTGTCTATGTCCTTGCGGAGATGGGGTCTCCAGAACTGGATGCAGTACTCCAGATGGGGTCTCACCAACTGTCTGTACAGGGGGATAACATCTTCCTCTTTTCTGCTACTGATGCCTCTCCCTATGCATCCCAGTATACCCCCAGCCCTCCCTACTGCCTTCTCACATTGCTTGCTAACCTTAAGGTCATCTGATATGATTACCCCCAAGTCCCTTTCCTTTTTTGTTGTTGTTACTACCTCCCCCATTGTGTATTCTTCCCTGGGTTCTTGTTTCCCAGGTGCATTATTTTCACTTCTTTGCATTGAATCCTAGCTGCCATACTTCTGACCATTCCTCCAACCTTGCCAAGTCTCTTCTCATCCTTTCCACGCCTCCTTGTGTATCAACCCTGTTGCAGATCTTTGTGTCATCTGCAAAGAGGCATACTTTTCCTTCCAGTCCCTCTGCAATGTCACTGATGAAGACATTAAAAAGGACTGGACCCAATACTGAACCCTGCGGTACCCCACTAGTAACCCCTATTTCTTCAAAGTGGACTCCATTTACAATTACCTTCTGTGCTTGTTGTGCAGCCAATGTTTTACCCAGGCTACCACCCTGGGACCCACTCCCAGGCTGGTTAATTTGACTATTAATCTTTTGTGTTGGACTGTGTCAAATGCCTTGCTAAAGTCTAGGTAGGCCATGCACACAGCCCCTCCCTGGTCTACTACTTTGGTCACCCAGTCAAAGAAATCTATTAGATTCATCTGACATGACCTTCCCGCTGTGAACCCATGCTGTCTTGGGTCCTGTGCCCCACTGGCCTCTAGGTACTCAACTATTCTTTCCTTGGGAAGTGACTCCATCACTTTCCCTACCACAGAGGTCAGACTGACAGGTCTATAGTTTCCTGCCTCTGTCTTGGTCCCACTTTTGTGAAGGGAATCACATCCACCTTCCTCCAGTCCTCGGGTACCACACCATCCTCCATGATTTATTAAAAGAGTAGCCAGTGGTTTCACTAGTTCCTCTCTTAATTCTTTTAGAATTCTGGGGTGAATTCCATCAGGACCCATTGCTTTGTCCACCTTCAGTTTTAGGAGTTCTTGCAGAACCCTTTCTTCTGTGAAAGGACTGGGATCGACCCCCCCTATCAAGAGTGCTTCTGTTAATTGGATTAGGCACTCATTTAAATATAGTGTGCCATCGCTTGGTAGACACCCCCTTGAAGACTCCGTTTGAGTCGAGGCACTAGGGGATTGCATTGCGCCATAGCCACAGCATGTATTTTTACTAATTTTTGGAGCTTGAATAAATGGAATACCTGTTAATCTGAATAGGCTCCAGTTTGCTTTTGTGTGCGCTCTACTTCCTGACTTTTTGTTTACAGTGAAGGTTTGCTGCCTCTGTAGAGCTGCACCAGATCCTATTTGCCCATAGCTTTACTTTTGGAACTGTTGTTTGTTGTGCTACAAGCGTCCTAAGCAATATCATCACGGGGGTGATGAGTGGATTACAAAGCTCTTTGCAAACTAGCTGGACTTGTTTGGCACTTTGCCTTTATTTTGTAGTCAACTCTTACATTTTTAAACAATAAGTGAAGACAACACGGATTCTGCTTCACGAGGAACAGAGGACTACAATTAGGAAGACGCCTGCTTTGATAGCAAATGCCAAAAAGAAAGGGAGAAATTGCACAGCCTTGAGGTAAATGATACTACATCTTATTTAGATATTAAAACTGCTTTCATAAAACTAGAAAAACTGCTCACAAAAGAAACTGAAATTGTTTTCAATATCTCCGTGACAACCCACCTCACCCTCTGGGCTGAAACAGCTTTTAGAGAGGTGTCTGTCCTCAGATATTCACTGCCACCAGCCGGACTCTCTTCCGGCACCTCCTTCAAGCTTACAAACTTGAATAATCAAACAGGCAATTGCACAAGTTAAAGTCTGGTAGTGTCTCTCGGGTGGCAGATGCTGCACAGAGTTTACCTCAGCCAGTGGAAACCAAATATTACCTTAGAAAAATGACATCACAGTCACAACTGTTGAGCAAATAAATAGCTTTTTACTTAACAGAAAGTGCACTGAGCATTTACAGGATATATATTTACAACACACGAGAATAACACTGATACAGGAAAAGTAAACAAATGCTTTTAAACAACAGATGGCAAAAGAAAAAGGCTATTACTGCAGTATGCTAGTACTAAACTTACCTTTCCTGTCCTTACCAGAGACACTGGACCCTGTGCTAACTGCCAGCTCCCAAGGACATAGCTAAAAGGGTAGGCTCTCAGCTTATGTTTCCTCTTCCAGCTTCCCAAAGCAAGAGGAACACTCTTCATTGTCTTTCAGCCTCTTATATATTCTCCTGGAAATAGGTAATGCCTATTCCCCCCTTTGAATGCACCAACCATCTAACATACATGTATTTCATTGTCCCAATCAGACTGAACACCTATCAGTGACCAATTATATTCCCTTTTAATCTTAAATTTATATTTGAATGAACCAGTCCATTCAAACTGACCTGTGTGTGTGGACAAGTCTGTGTGTGTGGAGGTGTCCACTCGATATTTATGACCCAGCTCTTATCTAGCAGCTAGGGAGGACTGAGAATTCCTCAAGCTGGATTTCTCAGCTTGCATGAGTGTTTTTTTTTTTTTTCAGACTGCTAAAAAAATAAGGCACCTACAGAATCCAAACCATTAACTCTTTCCTTATCATTTCTGTTACCCCCCCCCAGATGATGAAGGCATGTCCCTTGGGCCACCCCAAGTGACACAGCCATTCATGCAATTACTGGGAAGTGCCCAAAAGTATCCAGCCATGCCATTATCCCTGTCTAGATAGCCCATCTGCATTTGCATTTTGTTTGCCACTGCAATGTTGGATGGTCATGTTGTATGCCTGCAGTACCAAACTCCAACGCAGTAGTTTTTCATTTTGCCCACTTGACCTATAGAGCCAAATCAGGGGATTATGATCTGTGACCACAGTAAATTATCTCCCATATAGGTAAGGCTGCAGCTTCTGAAGGGCCCCCATTATTCCCAAGCATTCCTTCTTGATTGTGGCATAGGCCTCCTCTCTAGGCAAAAGCCTCCGGCTGAGGTACACAACTGGGTGCTCCTCCCCCTGCTGGGTAACTTGGTGCAGCACGGCCCCTAGTCCATGATCTGAGGCATCCACATGGACCATAAACATTAAACTTTAATTAGGGCTAGCCAATACAGCTGGGCCACTTAAGGCCTTCTTTAGCTCCTGGAAGGTGACCTTACAGCCTTCTGACCACTTCACCGTATCTGGCTTTCCCTTCTTGGTTAAGTCTGTCAGGGTCTTAGCCAGATCGCTATAGTGGGAACAAACCTTTGGTAGTACCCTGCTGTCCCTAGTTAGTGTCAGTGGCTCAGTAGGTAGCATACTCGCCTCTGAGGCCAGGAGATCAGAGGGCTGTGGGTTCAATTCCCACATCTGGCACTTGGGTTAATATCCCAGTATTGACACTGTAGTGCAGCATGAGAGGGGTGCTGCACTTCTGAGGTGCCGTCTTTTGGATGAGACGTTAAACAGAGGTCTCATCTGCCTGGATTGGTGGTAGTTCAGGTGGATGTTAAAGATCCCATGGCACTTATCGAAAAGAGTAGGGGAATTTCCCTGGTGTCCTGGCCAAATTTCCCTCATTCACTAAAAAAATACCACCAACAGCTTAATCTGGTTCAAGGTCAGTTGGTATTCATCTGTTTCCTCCTCCCCCGGGTCGTGCCTGAAAATAGGCAGGATTTGTCTAGTGCACTTACACGGTCAACAAAAACTAAATAAATAAATAAAATGCCCTGACCTGTTTCTTTGTGGTAGGAGTAGGCCAGGCCAGGGTGGCATCAACCTTGGCAGGCTCCGGGCGGATGTGTCCACTACCCAGCTGGTGACCAAGGTAGGACACTTCTGCCATACCTATCTGGCACTTTTCCGCCTTGACTGTCAGATCTACATTCTTTAATCTGTGGAACACATCCCGTACATTCTTGATGTGCTCATCCCAGGTCTGGCTGTATATGGCTATATCATCCATATAAGCCAATGCAGACTCACTTACCCCCAAACAGAATGTGATCCACAAGCTGTTGAAAGGTTGCTGGTGCATTCTTCATTCCAAATGGCATTACCCTTGAATTTGTATAAACCAAATGGAGTAACAAAAGCTGATCTCTCCCTGGCTGCAGGGGTCAGAGCTACCTGCCAATAGCCCTTTGTTAGGTCTATTGTGGTCAAATACTTGGCTCCCCCCAGTTGCTCCAGGGTCTTATCTGTTCTGGGCATGGGATAGGCATTGGACTCTGTGCAGCTATTCAGCCTCTGGTAGTCAATGCAGAATCTTGTGGTGCCATCCCTTTTGGGGATCAATACCACGGGTGATGCCCAGGGGCTACTAGATTGCTGGATTACTCTAAGTTCCAGCATCTCCTTGAGCTTCTCTTTTACAGTCTGCTTAATGTGCTCAGGTACCCTGTAGGGGGACTGTTTTAGAGGAACCTGGGTCCCTGTATCCACATGGTGCTCTGCCATGATGGTGTACCCCCTGTTTCCCTGTGAACATGTCCTCAAATTCTCTCAGCACACCCCTAATTTCTTGCACCTGGGCTGTCTGTTCCGAGAGGGTAAGGTTGTCCACAGAGGATGCAACCCTGGTCTCCCTAAGCAGGTCCACCAGTGGGTCTTTCTCAGTTTCCTCCTCTGGGGCACTGCATACAGTGAGGACCAATTCCTCCCTGACGTGGTAGGGCTTCAGCATGTTAACATGATACACATTTCACCTGCATCTCCTGTTCGGTAGCTCTATCATGTAATTGACATCACTAACCTTTTGGACAATGAAGAATGGCCCCTCCTATGCTGCCTGTAATTTATTCTGTCGGACAGGGATGAGTGCCATCACTTGCTGTCCTACCTCATATTCTCTGGCTCGGGCCCCACGGTCATACCAGACTTTCTGACGCTATTGTGCAGTGGCCAAGTGCTCCTGAGCAAACCCCATGAGCTCTTTAAGGCGGGTCCTGAAATTCAGGACATACTCCACAACAGACTCCCCTTGGGAGGCACGGTCACCCAACCATTCATCCTGAATCAAATCTAGGGGTCCCTGCACCCTATGACCAAATAGGAGCTCGAAAAGTGAGAACCCTGTGGACTCCTGTGGGACTTAACTGTATGCAAATAGGAGATGAGGAAAATATTTGTCCCAGTCCCTCTTATGCTGGTCAGCAAAAGTCCTTAGCGTGGTATTAAGGGTTAAATTAAATCGCTCCACCAGACCATTAGCTTGGGGATGGTATGGGGAGGTTTTGAGCTGCTTTACCCCACACTTCTCCCACAAACTACTCATTAACCCTGACATGAAATTAGCACCCCGATCTGACAGGATCTCCTGGGGAAAGCCCACCCTGCTAAATATTCCAAACAGTGCATCTGCCACTGGTTCTGCATCAGAGGATGTTAGGGCCACTGCCTCTGGGTATCTGGTGGCATAGCGACAACTACCGGGATATACCGCTTGCCAGTGTGACTTGGGGGTGCTCAATGGCCCCACTATGTCTGCAGCCTACCCTCTTGAAGGGTTCATCAATAACGGGCAGGGGCACCAAAGCTGCCTTGGCCTTGTCCCCCATTTTCCCCACCTGCTGGCACTGTGGACAAGTCCTGCAATAATTTGCCACATCCTTGCCAATACCAGGCCAGAAGAAATTGTTGGTTAGATGCTTTTTCATGCACCTCACCCCCAAGTGCCCTGAAAAAGAGATATCATGGGCGAGGGCCAAAAGCTGCTGATGGTGAACCTTAGGGACTACCAGCTGCTGGAGTACCTCACCGTCTAGCCCTTTCTCTGTTGTACATTCTCTGTACAACAACCCATTGTCCCAGCAAATGGACTCTTTACCCCCCTGAGGACGCTCAGCCCTATGAGCCATTTCCCTCAGTTTTTGTAAGGTAGGGTCAGTTCACTGTGCAGCACTCAGCTGCCCTCATCTGACCCTTCCTAGTGCCCCTTCAGAAGGAAGTCCTGTGGGTTCCTCTATTTGTGACTGGGATTCTGGACTGCTGCTTCTAGCCAGCTCCTCCCCTGTGCTAGAAACTTCCTCAGCTGCTGAGGGTGTGGCTGGACCACCCGGAGTCACCCCCTCTTCACACTCAGAAGCTTGCCCTTGTGCCTGACCATGAGTTACAACACACACCAGTTTTTTCCTGGGGTCCAAATCCTTCCCCACAATCATATTTACAGGTAGGTCCTCTACAACCCCCACCTCCTTTTCTCCATGGTCCCCTTCCCAGCTCAGGAAGACTCTAGCCATTGGTAATTGGACTGGTGGCCCTGTGAATTCCTGGACCCTGGAGTATTTCCCAGGCACCATCTTCTCTACCCAGATGAGATTCTGCCTTACCAGGGGGATGTCAGTGCCTATGTCCCACAGTCCCTGTGTTACTATTCCATTAACTGTAATGGGATGCAGATTCTCATCAGAAGAGCGTGGTTCTTCAGACTGGACACACCCTATAAACACGCCAGTGCTCTTTTGATCACCCCTCCCCCATACCTCTGCCCCTTAACCAGTTTTTGAGGGCAGTTATATCTTAAGTGTCCCACTTGATTGCAAATATGACATTTCTTGGGTCCTATCTCTTGAGTCCCCTTAGAACCAGAGGGTTTGACTTTGGGCTCAGGTGCAGGCTGATTTCCTTTGGGCTTCCCCCCATGGGATCCCTTATAACCATGTGCTGTCCCCCCACCATAAGACTTATGCTGTGTGTATGGCCGGCTAGACAGATACATGTCAGTGCTTGCTGCCACCTCTGTTGAGGAGGCGCATGCCCTGTCTAGGAGCCATATGCACATATCCTCAGGTACAATTTTAAGGAATTGTTCTCTCATCAATACATCTTTGATTAGTTCTACAGTGGTTGCTTTAGCCCCCTCCACCCACCTATCAAGGTAAGTACACAGTTGAACATGCAGTTCTGCATAACTGTCTTCTGGGCTTTTCTTTAACTCCATAAATTTCCTTCTATAAGCCTCAGGAGTTCATTCAAAATGTTTCAACAACACTGTTTTAACTTTATCATAATCAGCATAGTCTTCATTACTCATTTTAGCAAATGCATGTAAAGCCCTCCCCATAAGTAAGGGTGTGAGATAAGTTGACCAGGAAGCTTTAGTCAATTTTAATTGGTTACATACTTTCTCAAATGACCTTAAAAATAAATCAAGGTTATTTCCCTCTTTAAACTGAGGGAACAATTTAGAATTAATTTTGGCTTCATGAGGCAAACTCACTCCACCATTACTCATGGTTTGTTGGCTGCGCAGTCATCATCTCCTTCTCATGCTGTCGTTCTTTCTCTCTGTCTGCCAGTCTCTTTTCTTCCAGTTTTTCCTCTGCTTCCAGTCTTTTGGTCTCTGCTTCCCATCATTTTGTTTCTGCATCCAACCTTCTTGCTTCAGCTTCAGCATCCAGTCTTTTCACCTCCAATGCCTTGTCTTGCAGCAACAGCTGCAGTCGCATTGCCTCAAGCTGGTTTGGGGGGGGTCTGCTACATCAGTTCCTGACTCACCCCCAGAGACTGTCTGCTTCAGGTCATGTGCCAAGAGGGCAGCTATGAGGTCTGCCTTTTTCTTGTGTTTTAGACCTTCAGGCTGAATCCCTTTTCCTGGCACCTTTCACAAAGCTGTGGCACAGTGAGTCATACTGCATGGAGCTCATTCCCTGCTGCTATGCTATACTGTGCTAACCAGAAACAAATAAAACTGTTGTACAAATGTATTCCCTTATATATTCTGTTTTGCAATGCTAAGGTAACTGTTCCACTGGCAAACTCTGTATCTCAGTGTGCTACGCAGTCTGCTATCACCCCACCACTGCCAACCAATATGTGACAACCCACCTCTCCCTCTGAGAAATTGCACAGCCTTGAGGTAAATGATACCACATCTTATTTAGATATTAAAACTGCTTTCATAAAACTAGAAAAACCGCTCACAAAAGAAATTGAAATTGCTTTCAATATCTCCGTGACAACCCACCTCTCCCTCTGGGCTGAAACAGCTTTTAGAGAGGTGTCTGTCCTCAGATATTCACTGCCACCAGCCGGACTCTCTTCCGGCACCTCCTTCAAGCTTACAAACTTGAATAATCAAACAGGCAATTGCACAAGTTAAAGTCTGGTAGTGTCTCTCTCTCTCTCGGGTGGCAGATGCTGCACAGAGTTTACCTCAGCCAGTGGAAACCAAATATTACCTTAGAAAAATGACATCACAGTCACAACTGTTGAGCAAATAAATAGCTTTTTACTTAACAGAAAGTGCACTGAGCATTTACAGGATATATATTTACAACACACGAGAATAACACTGATACAGGAAAAGTAAACAAATATTTTTAAACAACAGATGGCAGAAGAAAAAGGTTATTACTGCACTATGCTAGTACTAAACTTACCCTTCCCTGTCCTTACCAGAGACACTGGACCCTGTGCTAACTGCCAGCTCCCACAGACATAGCTGAAAGGGTAGTCTCTCAGCTTATGTTTCCCCTTCCAGCTTCCCAAAGCAAAAGGAACAGTCTTCATTGTCTTTCAGCCTCTTGTATATTCTCCTGGGAATAGGTAATGCCTATTCCCCCCCCTTTGAATGCACCAACCATCTAACATGTATGTATTTCATTGTCCCAATCAGACTGAACACCTATCAGTGACCAATTATATTCCCTTTTAATCTTAAATTTATATTTGAATGAACCAGTCCATTCAAACTGGCCTGTGTGTGTGAACAAGTCTGTGTGTGTGGAGATGTCCGCTCAAGATTTATGACCCAGCTTTTATCTAGCAGCTAGGGAGGACTGAGAGTTCCACAAGCTAGATTTCTCAGCTTGCTTGAGTTTTTTTTTTTTTCAGACTGCTAAAAAAATAAGGCACCTACAGAATCCAAATCATTAACTCTTTCCTTACCATTTCTGTCACAATCTTGACACTGGAAGAATATTTAGAAAGAAAGCAAGCAAGAACCGAGGGGCCTTCGCATTGACACAGTGCCAGCAATTGGGTTGGAGGAATTTCAGTACAAAGAGAAGTGGATCCAGGCAGCCCTGGAATGGTCTAAAATATTTATCCAATTACTAATTAATGACAATTTGCAGAAACATGAGGAATTAAATAAGGTACTAACATTAGCTAAAGAAACAGCTCTCGGCCTGAGAAGCAGTCCACAGTATAACAATTTAAATGACCAACTACAAAGTAAGCTAAAAAAATATGAAGCAGAGGTTATTGAAAGAACTAGCTAAACTACAGAGAGACAACACAGATTTTGAAAAAGGGAGCATTTTAGTTTAGCCAAAAAACATATTGCAGAGCATGGGGTGCTCTAGAGTATGTTTTGCAAGGAGCAATAATAAACAACCCCTGAAGAAATCAAATCAGGAACAAAGGTATGACAGATCTGTTTTTTTTATACAAAAACAACCAGAAGGGAATATAGGAAAAGAAAAAGGACAAGAAGGGGAAAGAGAGGTGTCAGGAACATCAACAGGAACAGAAAGGGCACTCAGATAACAGAAGAAGGGTACCTGCTACATATAATAAACCTCTCAAAATTTGATTTAAGCACAGAACAAGAATCCATTTTGAAAAAGGGACTGCATTTTATACCAAAGTTGCCAATAAATGAATTTCAAGTATTTGTGGATTTAAATAAATTCTATAGAAAATTGAGACTTAAACTGTTCTTTTTGAGGAATCCTCTGCAAGAATCAAACATGGGATTTACAGAGAAAGAAATAACTCCACCAATAGAAGCTTTGGCTTATTTGCTACAGGAATTAATGTATGAACAGAACATCTTGGCAATGACCTCAGATTTGGGTGTAGAAGGAGCACTCGGCACTGTAAGTGGACAACTTGATGAGGAGGTGTTAAACTTGCACGTGACAGTGATTTTGAGACTTTTGAATCTCTCTGGCTTAAAAGCAATGAAACAGAACATTTGGACTATCCCCAGGTCCCATCTACTAGCATGGGGACAGGTATCCTTAATGCATGCATATGCATTAAAATATTTGGAAAAAATTTATTTAGAACAAAATCAAAGTTTTGTCCTAAGACATATAGCATAGCATTAGATGTATTTGAAAAAACAGCCAGCAAGTTAGGAACATACTACAAATAACCCCTGGGTCTCCTAAGCATAAAAATGTAATATTTAAGGAGAGAGAAGCCCTTAATGAACTAATGGAAGATAAATCCATTATAATCAAACCAGCAGACAAGGGTGGGAATATTGTAGTACTAGATAAGGATCACTACAGAGACATAGTGATTTCTATCATAGGGGATAAAACCAAATACTCTAGACTGCCATCGGATCCTACACATAAATTTAAGAAAGAATTATATCACCTTTTATCTGAAACACTGGCTAGAAATGAAATTACAGAGCCAGAAAATAAATATATCTGGCAAGAATATCCAGTAACACTGGGATTTTATGTACTCCCTAAAATACATAAACATTTAGAGAAACCAACAGGGAGAGCAGTAGTTTCAGGGGGTGGGTTCCATGACTCAGAACTTGAGGAGATTTATTTCTGCAGATGCAAGTTAGAGAGTTACGCTCATACATAAAGGAAACCACAGATTTAATCAGGAAAATAAAGGATCTAACATGGGATCAAAACCATAGATGGCTGGGGATTGATGGCATTGTACTCCTCAGTTTCACATGAACAGGGCAAGGCTGCATCCAGGCATTTTATGGAACAATATGCAGATGCAGACGAAGTGCCAGTGGAGTTTGTTGAGAGGGCTTTAGATTTTATTGTAACCCACTACAATTTTGAGTTTGAAGGGTCTTACTACTTACAACTGTGCGACACAGCCATGGGTGCATCTATGGCATCAAGCTGTGCCAATCTATACTTGGACCTATGGGAACAGAACTACATTTATAATGTGGAGATGAATCCATTCCATCAGAACATAGTCCACTGGTTTCACTTTATCGATGGCATCACATGCATTGGGGGGGGGGATTATGAAATTACAGAGTTCATGGAATGGTTACATTTGAATTACCTGAATTTGCAGTTTACACATACCACGGAAAACAAATGCTTAGACTTTTTAGACTTGCCCCTGAGTGTGTCAGAGGATAATGTGATTAAAACACAGACATACAGAAAACCCACTGTCACCAATTCGGTATTGCACAATGAAAGTGCCCATCCCCCAAGTTTGAAGAGATCCATCCTTTATAGCCAGTTGCTAAGATTAAAACGGAACTGTAATGATAAGCAAACTTTCAAGCAACAGAACTTACAGAAAGATTTGCCAGGAGAGGACATGATAAAAATCTTTTGGTTAAGTCCAAAGAAAAGGTGGACTTAATTACAAGGGAGTCCCTACTGCACACAGTGGAGTCTGGGCCGAACAATGAGAGCTCACGTACCTTTGTTACATGGTACAATAATGTAGCAGGACAGATTGGCAATATAATTTATAGAAACTGGCAGATTCTCACCTCAGACCCAGAACTACAGTGTGCAGGGGGACCTAAACCCAGGGTGGCTTTCAGTAAGGCTAGCAACTTGAGGGACAAACTAGTCCATAGTAGAACAACAGTAACAAAAGGTCAAACTAGCTGGATGCCACCTAGACCAAAGGGGCTTCTTTAAATGCCAGTGTTGCAATATTTGCAAATATGGTACACCTGGCAACAGTTTAGTATACCCATTGCAGAGAGAACTGACGGCTGATATTGGGGAATTCATAACTTGTGATACTGAATTTGTGGTATGTGTGTTGTGGCGTACATGTGGATTGACCTACATAGATAAAACCATGTGTCCACTAAAACAACAAATTCAGGAACATATGCAATCTATTATACACAACAGATCAGACACCCCAGTGGGTGTACATTTTTCTCAATATCATAATTCTTTGCCTCAATGCCTGCAGTTTATGGGCCTTGAGTGTATCACAGTACCTAGATCTGGGGGTGATCGCCCTAACCTGTTACTTCAAAAAAAGAGTAAATGGATTTTTACACTTAACAGTGTGAAACATAAGGACCTTAATAACTAATGGGATTTAAAGCCCTTCCTTAAAAAATGATTTGTAATTTTTTTTATATACAAACAGACATGTTAAAAATTTCTGAACAATAGTTATAATCTGAACTGCCTTGCCACATCTTGGTACTGTTAACCTCTTATTTTGAAAAACAATTTATTAATTTTTTAATTTTTTCTCTCTTGCTTCTTGTAGAATTCCTTTGGACTGGACCTTTTCTTCTAACTACCCGATTGAAATGCTATGGATAAGTGATCTGAGTAGCCTTGACAATTTGGATTGGGGCAGTCCTGAGGAACGTTTAGAAATGTCTCTGTTTCGTTAATAATAACTCATTTATTAACAACATAGCTGCATCTAATATGAAATAATATTTAGGAGTAATTTTTGAACTAGTAGAGAATCTTGGCATAGTTTTGTATTTTTTTAAGAGTATAATAGTATGATTCAGTTGATTTTCGAGGATATAATCTGATGTAAATAGTAACATTTCTTTGCACATCCTTTATTTACAATGGTGATGTATTGAAAGATTGTTTGAACTAATTATAAGGCAGTGCATCTAAACAAAGCTGTAACTGTATATGCCGTTGAACTGAAAGCAACAACTCATGAATATGTAATAGTGCCTCTTTTAAATAAAGTGTGCCATCGCTTGGTAGACACCCCCTTGAAGACTCCATTTGAGTCATGGCGCAAGGGGTACGCATTGCGCCATAGCCACAGCATGTATTTTTACTAATTTTTGGTGCTTGAATAAATGGAATACCTGTTAATCTGAATAGGCTCCAGTTTGCTTTTGTGTGCGCTCTACTTCCTGACTTTGCATGTGACAAAGCAGTTGTCCCTCTCTCTCTTTTCTCAGCCCCCTGAGAAGGATTCTAGAAGGCTGGATTTTATGGCTAAGAAAATCTATATTTCAGCTTCTCCTCTTCTCCACCTGTCTTGTTACATGGCTTACACAGCCAAGTACCAGAAGGCCTTCTGGAATTCGGTTCTGACGATAGCTCAGCAGGGGTCTGACTCTATGATACGGGACTTGGTGGAGACAGTTAAAACTACCCTGGAAGCCACTCGGTACCAATTCCACATTACAGATGACAACAATGATGCAGCCTCCAGGGTGATGGCCCAGGCTATCTCCCTCAGGTGGTTTGCATGGCTGAGGACAACTAATTTGATGCAGGACACTCAGTCCAGAGCCATGGACTTTCCTTATGACCAGAATGCTCTGTTTGACTCTAGAACAGAAGATTACATGAAGAAGGTTGATGAATATAAAACAACCTATCAAAGCAACACAACAAAAGTGAAGTCTTCTGCTGCTCAAAAACCCCAGCCTAAGGGAAACAGGGTCAGGGGATACTTCCCTAGGCCCTGTTTTTTCCTTCCTCCTCAGTTTGACTATTCTCAGATGAGAGATTACTACAGAGGAAGAGGCAGGAGAGGTCAGAGGAGACCTACCTCTACCCCTGCTCCTGCAACTCAGCATAGGCCCTGACTTGTCTGTCCAGGTTGCCTCCCCTCTGCCTGTAGTGGGCAGGCTCTCCTACTGCCTCCAGTCCTGGACCCTTATCACATCAGACAAGTGGGTCCTGGAGGTAGTGGAAAACGGCCTGCCACTTCAGTTCAAAAATATGCCAGCACTCAGATGCACCCAGCTGTCCAAATCACTAACCCCAACAGAAAGGCTTCTATTGGAGCTAGAGGTGAAACATCTTCAGGCAGCAATGGTGGTAGAGAGAGTACCTGCCCATAAACGGGGTAAAGGTCTCTACTCCAGATACTTCTGATACAAGGGAAAATGGGAAGTGGTGACCTATCTAAAACCTCAGTTACTTAAACAGGGATCTTCTGAAACCCAAATTCAGAATGGTCACACTGAAAATGGTGATACAGTCTCTTCAGCAGGGTGACTGACTAACCTCCCTAGACCTCAAGGACACCTACTTTCACATTCCAATAAGGCAGTCCCACAGAAAGTTATTGAGGTTCAAACTTCCATCAGGGCACTGCTAGTTTGCAGCCATGCCCTTCGGCCTGACATTTGCACCAAGGATTTTCACCAAATGTCTGGCTGTAGTGGCAGCACATTTAGGAAACAGGGAATCTCAGTCTATCCTTACCTGGATGACTGGCTTATAGTGGGAACAAACCCTCTGCAAGTAGAAGAGGCCCTCTCCTTAACAAAGAGCACCCTGCACTCCTTGGGATTTCTTTTAAACCAAAAGAAATTCCATTTGGAACCAACCCAACTCCTTACTGTCATAGGAACACAATTGGACACACAGCAGAACAGGGCTTTTCTTCCTCTGGAAAGAATCTAAAACTTCTTGTCAGTGACAAATTGTTTTGTCCTGGGCCAGCCAGACACTTTTTAAGGCTCCTGGGACACATGGCATCCATGACAGCCGTGGTCCCAGGAGTCAGATTCAGAATGAGGGACATACAGTATCACCCAAGGTCTCACTGGTCCCAAAGGAGCAATTCACTCACTATCCAAACTGGTTCCAGTCACAAAGACATTCCTTCAGGCCCTGCACTAGTAAAAGGAAATAACCAACCTTTCAGTAGGAATTTCCTTCCAAGCATCTTCTCCCACAAGAATCATTACTACAGATGCTTCTCTACTGGGATGGGGAGCTCGTATGGACAATACTTTCATCACTTGCACCTGGACTCCAAGGGAGTCACAGGCTCACATCAATCTGCTGGAACTCGGGCTGTCTATTTGGCACTGAAGGCCTTTGCTCCACAAATAAAGGGCCACACAGTGCAGATCAGGACATGAGACAACACCACTGCAATGTTTAACATAAACAAGCAGGGTGGCACAAGGTCCATCGTCCTGTGTTTGGAAGTCATGAGGATCTGGGGTTTGACCAGTTCCCTGGATGTCAGCCTTTCAGCCATACATCTTCCGGCAAGGACATCACCCTGGCAGATGCCCTCAGTTGCATCAACCAAGGACACAGCGAATGGTGTCTGAACAAGCAAGTGCTGGCCACAGTGTTCAGAATGTGCTGCACACTAGAAACATTTTTTCACCTTTCACCTCAACCATCAACTTTCTCTGTATTGCTGCAGGCCTCCAATGCTGGAAACTCTCCCAACGGACTGGTCAGGGAAGTTCTTTATGCCGTCCCTCTGATTTTCAGTGTTGCTGAAACTCAGAGCTCAGCCAGCAGCAATGATTCTGGTAGCACCAGACTGGCCAAAGCAAGCCTGGTATCCATTTCTGCTAACCCTCTCTTGCAGCAAACCCATTTGTCTTCCACTCAGTCACTCCCTCCTGACTCTCCCTCAGATAGGAGTAATTTATCCAGACCTGAAGTCTCTTCTCCTCTAAGCCTGGCTCTTGAGGAGTTAGAGTTTCCTGCCACTCAGTACTCTGAACAAGTCCTGAAGATCCTGAGAATGGCCAAAAAGCCTAGCACAAAAAAGACCTATTCAGCCAAATGGAAGAGATTTTCCCTCTGGTACAAGGAGAAACAGATTAATCCTTTTAGGGCTTCAATTCATAATCTCTTGGATTATTTGGTACATCTCCAGGCCTCAGGCCTTCTTTCCTGAAGCTTCATCTGGCTGCAATCTTGGCCTATCTTTCGATTGGAAAGAATAAATCTGTTTTTTCCCCAACTGGTGTTTAAACAGTTTTTTAGAGGTCTCCTCCCTATTTAGCCCCCAGTCAGGGAACCTGTCCCTCCTTGGAGTCTGAACCTCTGTACTGTCATGCTCATGGAGTCACCCTTTGAACCCATGGCTGCGACCCATTTCAAATATGTCACTTGTAAAACTGTATTCCTAGTAACCATTACCTCTGCAAGGAGGATTTCAGAGCTATAGGCACTTTGTACTGAGCCCAACTACATAATCCCTCATAGGGATAAGAATGAGCGCAGGACGAACAGAAAATTCCTGCCTAAGGAGGTCTCAAAGTTCCACCTCAATCAGTCCATCACCTTACCAGTGTTTTTTACTGAAAAATCCATTCCAGGGGAGCAGAAGCTCCACAGTCTGGATGTCAAGAGGGCCCTGCTTATTACTTGGAACACACCAAGCAGTTCAGGGGCTCATCCACGCAGCTGTTCCTTACCTATGGTGAAGTAGGGAGAGGAAAACCAGCCACTAAGAGAACTATCTCTTGCTGGACAGTTTCATGCATTCAGTTCTGCTATGACAAGGCTGGTAAACAGCCCCCCGAGGGCCTCAGGGCCCACTCTACTAGGGGCACTGCAGTCTCTGTGGCAGCTGCAAGGGACATTTCCTTACTGGACATCTATAAAGCAGTTACTTAGAAGACTGTACACACATTCACAAAGGACTGCTGTCTGGATATACAGTCTAGATCTGATGCTAGATTTGGCTAGGTGGTTCTGCAGAGCCTCTTTCCTAAGTAGGTTCTCTACCCACCTCCCAACTGCACTGCTTTGTAGTGTGCTAAAGTTACTGATACTAAAGGACTCCTGGGGTAAAAAAGAAAAATTACTCACCATATTAATCTTCTTTCTTCCAAGGGGTCCTTTAGGATCAGTAAGCTCCCACCCTTCCTCCCCTGATAACCTTCCAGAAGAGGGCTGTGCTTCTTGCTTTCTACCAAATTGGTTATTCTAACTTTGAATTGTATTTAGAGCAAAGTTTTCATGTTTTATTGTTCTGGTTCATGTTGTGTTTTTTTTAATCTTTTTGGTTCATACCTATGTGGGCATGTGCCCTTTCTAGCTTCAAAAAAAATCTGGTGCCTTCCTCACAGCCTCTGCACTCTACACCCACAAGCTTTTCTCTGATTGGCTAATTCATAAACTCATTACCATAATCTCCACCTCTGGGGCAGTACTACCTGGTCAGCTCACTGCTAAAGTTACTGATGCTAAAGGACCCCTGGGAAGAAAGAAGATTACTACGATGAGTAATTTTTTCTTCCCACTCATGGCTGTTCCTCACATGGTGACATGGGCAAGGGCAGGGCAGCCTCTAAGAGAACTGTTGCTCACTGGATAGTCTCCTGCATTCAGTTCTATTACAGAAAAGCTGGTAAGCTGCCACCACAAGGCCTTGGGGCACACTCCACTCATTGCACTGCTGTGTTTGTGGCAACTGCAATGGAGGTTCCTTTGCTAGATATTTGTAAAGCAACTACTTGGAAAATCATACACACCTTTACAGAGCACTGTTGCCAGGATGTACAATTCAGAAGGGATGCCAGGTTTGGCACTGCTGTGTTGTACAACCTTTTCCCTAAGTAGGTTTTGTACCCAGCCTCTCAAGATAGTTTTCTAGTCTGCATTAGTAAGCATAGTGAGGGATTCCAGGGGTTTGAAGAAAAAATTACCATAGTAATGTATCTTCTTTGGAGGTATCTCAGTCATCAGCTAAAACCGTAGTAACCTTTGCTGTCAGTGAAGGGGAATCCACACAGAAGATTTTAAGCAGTACAACTGGTGCCACCCATGTAGTCAACATCGGTCAATGTCAGCAACCCTATATAAGCGTAGGTGGCCCCACTCCCTCCTCAGTTCTTTCCTGCAATCTACTTGCTTGAACAGTCTCCGCGAAAGCTTCGTCACAGTGTTCGTACCGTTTTTTCCTCTCACCCTTCCTTAAATCTCTTTTTAGAAATATTTTGTTTATGTTGAGAGTTAATCCTTCTCCTTCTTTCTCCCGTCACTGCTGCTGTGTAAAGAAGATTGCTTCTACAGGCGAACACTCTGTTCTCGGGACGTGGATATGGTGTACTTTTCTACATGTCTTGGCAGTGTCTTTTCCCCTTCAAGAGCTGCTGGAAAGTCTTCAAGCTGGCTCCTCCCACCCACCCGGGTGGTAACTCCCCTAACACCACCCCGTGACTTCAGTTCTTCCTTTCTGCTGGAAGCAGCAGGTTCCCTCCTTGTCGCTCTTGTGTACACTGAGGCCCTTTGTTATTTTTCTAAATAAAAAAACTTTACTTTGAATTTTTCTCCCCACCACAGTGTATGACGCAAAGTCTGCTCTAGGGTTCCGGAAATGCAGTTGCAGGTAACTTATGTCACGATTGGATCCACACACCTCATGTGTTTACTGCCTGGGTCACGAGCACGATGTCCAGGTCTGCATCCATCACTGTTCTTTTTTACTGGCAACTCTCAAAGGTCACCAAGCCCACCTACTCCTTGCCGCCCGGACAACAGGGATCCACCCGTTCCTTCGAAGGATGCTCATCGGGTGGTCTCCTTGGCTATGGGGTCCGAGCAACTTGTGGCTTTCGAGGAGGCTGCAGCACAGACCTCCTCGGCTTTGGGCTTTTTTGCCACTCTCTTTCAGTGCTTCCTTCATGGGAGCATTTAAGGACCTGTGCCAGTCTCTGCCCACCCTTAAAGGCACTAAGTCCAAGAAACAGAAAAAGGACGAGGAGAAAGAGACCAAGAAGTGGTCTCACTGATGTTCATGGGATCGGGAGCGCTCCCGGGCCTCTGATTCACACACTTCACTGGAACACTCAGCTTTGGCCGGTGCTTCAGATCTGGCTGCCGGATCTACAGTCTCCCCATCAAGCCAGTTGGCCAAGACTTGGGTCGACTTTCTGGATGAGATTTTTCTCTACCCAGTCGACACTTTATCTACCAAGGAGGTTCATACCTCCTTGTCCAGGACTCTGGTCCTGACCTTTGGGGGGAGACAGTCTGCTGTCCCGCCACTCCCCACTCCGGAGCTCCAGAACCTTCACCAGCCCCTCCAAGACTCACTGGTCCCTCTGGTGGTCAAGGTCGAGGTCCCACTCTAGAAGCCCACTTCATTCATGATGCTTATGCTCCGGGCACTCGGGCAAGCAGCGCCCCTGCTATTCCTCAGGTGAGGAGAGACACTAGTGCAAGATACATCAGTGCTATGAGGATCTCATGTGACAACAGCTCTGTCTGACCTGGATTAAGCCAATCCCAGCTTCCCCGGTCCTTCCTTGGGTGCCACTATCGGAGCTGCAGCAGACCCCGCCCTGGCAGGAGCCGGTTTGTTTGGTCCCAGCTCAGCCCCTGCTGGCCTCTCCATCGAGCCTGGTGGAGCTGCCCCCCCAAACAGTCAATGACCAGTGCCCCGATTAAGAATGCCTGGCCAGGAAAAGGGTTGCCCCATCAGCTGTCAGTCACTGTCATCCCAGACCGCCCTCGCTGGATGAGTGGGGACTCGGGCAGGCAACCGCTTTTCCATGATTCCTCAGAAACTGAGGGGTCCTCCCTCCACTCCTGCCTGTTGGATGTGGAGTCAGTGGGGGACTTATCTATGGATCAGGGTCCCACTTCCTTCATGGGCCTGCTCTATTTGATCTCTGAGTTGACATGTCTCAAGCTGGAGCCCATCCAAAAGTGGGAGCATTACCCACTTACCAAGATCCTTGACCGGGGGATACCCCTATGGAGGCTTTCTTGGTCCAGGACGCCATTCTCGGTCCTGCCCTGGAGCTGTGGTGGCATCAGGTGTCTTGTCCTGCACCATCGGCCAGGATGGTTTGCAAGTATGCAGTCCCTACTGGAACCCTGTCGGGATTCAGGAGCATCCCTCGGCTGAGGGGTTCAAAGCTGGTTTCTGGCTCATGGGTAATGTCCAAGAAGTTGGACCATATGGCGAAAAAGGTGTATGCTGCCTCTTTGGTCAGCCTTCGGCAAGCGAGTTCGGCCCTTCTGATGGGCCATTTTTCTCATGCCCTCCTTGGGTCCCTGGATGAGGTGCTGTCTCACCTCCCCACTGACCTGTAAACCACCGTTAAGCAGGTACAGGATCAATGATGCACCATTGCGAAGCAGCAGTTCCAAACGGCCATGGACCTTGGGGACTCCTGCACCTGGTCCGTGGCAGTTACCATGCATCACAGTGCTTGGCTGTGTATCTCCACCTTTACAGCAGATATGCAGCACAAGTCAGCAGATGTACCCTTCTTGGGGACCAACCTGTTCGGGCCCTGGGTGGAGGGGCACCTCACCAGAATCAAAAAGTCCAACGCCACCTTGGACTCTGACTTCTGCCCAGAAGGACTCTAAGGGCTCCAACCCTCTAAGAAGAAGCCCTTTTAGCCAGCCTCTGTGGCAAAACCTGCCCAGCCCCAGGCTGGCCCACAGCAGGCCTGATGCCCATGGTTCAACTCTGTGGCCTTAGTCAGCAGAAAGCCCAGAGGGTGTGGTCTCAGTGGTCCCTCAGCCAGGCTCTCCTCCACTTCCAAGCCTGCCCAGTGATGGGGTGGGGGTGCCTTCCCCTCTCCCATCCTGAACCCCCTAGGTTCTCCGTTGGGGGCCGGCTCTGCCATTTCCTTTTCACCTGGTCCACTGTTACCACTGAGAGGTGGGTTCTCGAGGTGGTCAGCCAGGGTCTGCCTCTAGAATTTGAGGCTGACCCACCTAGCCGAACCCACACCCCATGGCAGGACATGGTGTGAGTCAACATTCAGTTGGCCCTTCGGGACGACATTGCCCAGCTCCTGTGCAAGGAAGTAGTGGCTTCTGTCCCAGACCCTCCACCTCAACTAGGGTTCATCTCCAGGTACTTCCTGGTACTGAAATGGACGCGGGGCTGGTGCCTCATCTTATATCTGCATGACCTGAACAAATTCCTCAGGTCCCACACCTTCAAGATGGCAACTTTGTCCCAGATCATACCATTTCTTAAGCTAAGCATGTGGTTTTGCTCTCTGGATCTCCAGGACGCATTCTTCCATGTCCCAATTGAGCAGAGAGAACCCTCTATAAGTTCCAGGCCATGCCATTCTGCCTATCCTCAGCCCCCAGGGTCTATATCAAATGTCTAGCAGTAGTGGCTGCCCATCTGAGGCACCAGGGAGTTCAGTATACCCCTGCCTGGATGACTGGCTCATTGCAGGTCCCTCCAGGCAGGAGGTGGAGTGACCAGGGGCCTGGCCTTCCAAACCTGCATCTCTCTAGGCCTCCAGGTCACCAAGGCCAAATTGGAACCTGTGCCCTCACAGGTGATACACTTCATCGGGGCAGAGCTCAACTCTTACAGAGCCAGGTATTGGCTCCTGCTGGACAGGGTGAGGTTCTTACCTCCTTTGTCCGATCATTTTGGGTTGGGAAGTTGCACCCTGCATTGCACTTCCTGCGCCTTTTGGGATACATGGCAGCCTGCACCAGTGTGGTCCACTGGGTTTGCTGGAGAATGTGCTCCTTGCAGTGGAAGCTGGCCAGCCAGTGGTCTCAGTACAGGGGTCACTTTGACCAGCTGGGATGCACTCCAGTAGTGGTTAGTCCCAGAACATCTGCAGGAAGGTGTCCCATTCATCCACCTGGAGCAGAAGGTCATCCTGATGACCCACACCTCTCTCAAGGGCTGAGGAGCCCACCTGGGGGAACACAGAGTCCACAGGCTCTGGACCCCCAAGGAGTCCCAATGTCACATTAACCTGCTGGAGCTCAGGGCAGTTCGACTGGCACTGACTGTCTTTGCTTTGCATCTCAGGGGTCAAGTGGTTCAGGTCCAGATGGACCACACCATGACCATGTACTACCTGAACAAGCAGGGCGTCATGCACTCCCTTCCACTGTGCAGGGAAGCTCTCCACATCTGGACCCTCATGCACAGCCTGGAGGCCGATCTTCTGGACATCCATGTGGCCGGTGTCTCCAACCAGTTGGCGGACACTCTCAGCTGGGTGGGCGAGGTGTCTCACGGGTGGTCTGTCCATCCTGAGGTGTAGTGCACAGTCTGTTCTCCCAGTGAGGCACCCCTATGGTGGACCTGTTTGCCTCCATGGAGAACGCAAAGCTGAGGCTGTTTTGTGCCCACACCCCTCAGCAGGGAATGCTGCTGGGGCATGCCTTCTCAATGCTCTGGACCCTGGGCCTCCTCTATGCCTTCCCTCTATTCCCCTTGATCCACAAGGTGCTGCTCAAGGCATGGAGGGACAAGGAACAGGTGATCGTGGTGGATCCGACTGGCCTCACCAGTTCTGGTATCCCAATCTCCTCAGCCTCAGCAGCAGGCTCCCGAGGCATCTTCCTCTTCACCTGGACCTGCTCTTGATCCATTAGCGGGAAGGTACTCCACCTGGACCTTCAGTCCCTGCTCCTGACAGCCTGGTTCCTGAGTGGCTAGAGTTCCAGCCTTTCGGTCTGTTGGAAGATGTCCTCAATGTTGTAGAGGCATCTCGGAAGGAGTCGACCAGGAAATGCTATGCCTTCAAATGGAAGAGGTTCTCCATTTGGTGTCAGGGCAAGGGGCTGGATCCTTTGTCCTGTCCAGCGTCTAGCATCCTTGACTACCTCTGGTCCTTCTCTCAGTCAGGCCTTAGGTCGACAACCCTTAAGGTGCACCTGGCAGCCATTTCTGCCTACTGGGCGTGGGCCAGTCAGCAGTTGGTGGCACAGGAGAAAGTGGTCTGCTGCTTTTTCAAAGACCTTGACCACATTTCCCCTCCGGTACGTGAACCATCACTACCTCGGGATCTGTTGCTGGCTTTGGCAAAGCTCATGGGCAAGCCATTTGAACCAATGCACAGGTGTTGTGAGATGTCACACCTGTCATGGAAGACCGCCTTCCTGGTGGCCATCACGTCAGCCATAAGGATGAGTGAGCTCCAGGCACTCCCAGTGGAGTCTTCTTACCTGGTCTTCCACAGGGACAAGGTTGTCCTTCACCCCAACCCAAAGTTCCTCCTGAAGGTTGTGTCAGATTTTCACCTTAAGGCAGGTGATTAATCTCCCGGTGTATTTCACCAACCACACCTTGGACGCCAAGCAGAGGCTCCACACGTTGGACCTGTGGTGAGTGCTAGCGTACAATAAGCGCATGGCTGGAGTTCAGGGAGAGGTTTGCCAGCTATTTGTCACCAACACTGAAGCCGCACCTAGCAGACTGGCAGATAAGTGGACGATTGGCAGGTGGATTGTATCCTGCATTGATTTCTGCTATGGGTTGGTGGGTAGGGAGCCTCCCGTAGGGCTCAGGGCTCATTCCACCCATCATACTGCTGCCTCAGTGGCTGCTTCCAGGGACGTTCCTTGTCTATGTGATAATGGCAATCATGAAAGAAGCGATCTCTGTTAGGACAGATGTACCATGGTAAAATCCATTTCACGCCATGTATACCCCATGATCACAAAAGAGCACTTGGAACTTGCTATTTTTGTTTATGCTGGGGCTTTGCCTCCGCACCCCTGCATTTCAAAGATTCTGAACCCAGGGGTGATGTCGGGTGTGTGTGTGGAAACAAACAAAAAAACGTTTTGGTGGACTCAAGAAACTCCTGATGTGCCAAGCACCGAGCCCAGTACCCTCCAAACCCTAGCTTACCACGAACCCACCATGCTACACGGCTAACTCGGTAACCCACCGTCATGCTCCACCTCACAAACCCTCACTCCCCGTGCTCGTATACATATAGCGGCAGGATGTTGCTATACCTGTATTTGCCCCCCGTCCAGTAGCCCCGTGAGCAGGCGCCGCTACTGAGTTACGCTTTTTGTAAGTGCTCAATAGCGGTTGCCCTTCTCACAGGATACTGGACGTCCCTATTCAGGAAATCTATCAGGCTGCAACCTGAAAGTCAGCACACACCTTCATTTCCCACTACCATATCGACCTTGAGTCATGGTGGGATGCTGGTTTGGGGGCCTCAGTTCTCCAGTCTCTCTTTCACAAGAAGGGGGTGTGCACATTGCCTCCCTCCTCCTGGAGAACTGCTAGGAGTCTTTCAAGATGTGTGGATAAGTACACCACATCCATGTCCCTAGAAATACAGGTTACTCACCTGTAACAGTAGTTCTAGGAGTGGTATATGGTGTACATCCACATGGACCCACCCAAACTCCTCTGGCAGTGGTGAACACTACTGCTTCCAGCAGATAATAACTGACATCACGGGGCGGTGCTAGGGGAGTTACCACCAGGGTGGGTGGGAGCAGCCAGCTTTAAGACTTTCTGGCAACTCTTAAAGAGGAAAGAACACTGCCAAGATGTATGGATGTACACCGTATACCACTCCTAGAACTACGTTACAGGTGAGTAACCTGTTTTTTGTGTCCGCTGTCTCGAGCCTGGCCACAATGTCTCCGACTTTGAACTCTGCCAGAGGTTTAACCAAACAACCCTTAGACAATGCAAGAAGGCTCTCAAAAAATTCATGGAACAAAAGCCAACTCTGGGCAGGGGTCCTCTGGGGCCCTGGCTGCCCAGTTGCCCACTGGATCTTTGAGCTCCCAAGCCTTCAAGGCCCAAGACAAGTCCTCGGAGAAAAGTCATGAAAAAAAATGGGGATCATGACCGCTCCCTGTCAGCCTCTCTTTTGGGGGCCTTTTTGTCATCATCAGCTGCTCCGACAAAGATTCCAGCTGTCCAGGTCTCTGCTCCTACTAGCCCCATATCAACAGCACCTCTGCCCGACTCACAGGGCACCCAGACGTCGACCTCCAGGTCATCAGCCCCTCCACCATTGACAATGGGTGTGTTGTCAATGACATTCCCATCTAGGCCTGCCCCTTCTCCTTCCAGGGCTACGGCTTGTCAGGCTCCCAGGACACAGCTGGAGGGCCATTGGCTCCCATGCCATTGAACCCCCCCGTCCATTGATATTCACGCTTGACCTGAATGACGTACTGCTCAAATTTGCGAATGTACTCATTCAGCAGCTGGGTGCCTTGAATAGGCCCTTTTTGTCACTGACGCCTGTTCATTGGCCCCAGAAGACTCCTCATGGGCTGCTGATGGTGAATCCGATGCCAGACCCAGATGAGGACGTCAACATCGAGGAGGAGTAGCGTTCTGATCTCATCCTCCCTGACCATGTAGAGGAGGAAGAGGAAGGGATCTTACTGGACTGAAAGTCTTCATTCATTCACACTATTGGGACTATGCTGGAGGCTCTAGGACCCAATGGGAGTCAAAAATCTTCAGGAGGGTCGGCGCTGAGGTAGGACTGCACATGCATGGCACTGTGAGACTGGCTCATGCTCATATAGGCTATCTCGGCAGTGACCCTCCAGCCGCCTCAGTTCCTTTTTTCCCCACCGCTGAGTGCGCTTCAGTAAACAATGTTGCTTGCCTGCCAGGAGTCAAAACGTCACGTCTCTACAACAGCAGCATTTAGTCACTCAGTTTTGATTAGATTTGTTTAGTATTATTTTTTTAAAAAAAAGCTATTTTCTGAAGGAGACTCTCAGCCTACCATCAACGGAGTCGACCATGGATGGTATTGGTGACAGTAGGGAGACTTTGCTGAAAAGTTGTTCTGGCAGTGGGGCTGTGTCTGGTCCACCGCCCTTTTCAGAGGGGTGTCCGACCATGGGAAATCCAGTGCTTGGGAGGGAGGACAGTCCTCCCAAAAGTACAAAAAGAAGTGGGCCCATTCCCAATCCTGGTTGGGGACTCGGCACCACTCAGCCTCGAGCTCTTCTTTTTCCCGTCAAAGGCAGCAAAGATGGTACTGCTCGAGGTTGCACTCTGGTAGGTCAGCTAAGGAGTCTGGTTGTGGAGAGTGGTAGACCCACCCCAACCCTTAGGGTCCCGGTGGTCTCCATCTTTAATGGCTGGGATTCTCGACATCAGAGCCCTTCTCTGTCCTCTGATGGGGTTTCTGTTGGGCAGTTTCACCACTGGGCTGCTCTTATTGAGCAGTGGGTACAGCATCTGTCTTGTCTACCCTTGCGTTTGGACCCAGTTCCTTGGCCTTCGGGTCTCGGGGCCACTGGGACAGGGCCTGGGTGGTTGGGGCAGGATGTGCGTTTGGTGCTGGCAACAGAGTTTTCTCCCTCTCCGGTTCCGATGCCTCCAATGCCAGTTCCATGTGCCCATCCCCCTCACCAAGTTTCCATGCAGAGGCTGACACAGGTACCTTTTCCCTCCTCCTTTTCCTCTAGGTCTTACAGAGGTCCAGTTTCATTGGTGACACGGCCGGCCCCGGGTTTGGTTCTGTATGGGGCGTCGGGGGCTTCGGTGCTGTGTGCGGCGTTGACCTCAGTGCCGTGGCTGGCGCCAACCTCAGTGTCACATGCGGCGTCAATCTCGGTGCTGTGTGTGGCATCGACCTCGGTGCCGGGTGTGATGTTGACCTCGGTGCCGGGTGTGGCGTTGACCTCAGTGCCATGTGCCCTTCACCTGGACCAGACTTCAGTCTAACAGGATTGGTTCATGATTTTTCAGGAGTGGAAGTAGAACATGAAGAATCTGATCCTGACATCATTTTGTCTGATGGTGCTGAGGATGACTCAGTTTGTGACCTGGAAAGCAGGCCTTCTGTCTCAGCAACATCCTTAGTTGAAGACCTTTGTTTCCAGACCCTTCTTAGGAATGTAGGATGGACCCTGGCCCTCCAAACCCCAAGCGCTAGAGGCCACTCAAAAAACTAGAACTGCCATTAAGACAGCTAGGCCAGCTCCTGTGGCCCCTCAAAGGGCCGGGAACCTTTGGCAATTTCGTGACAAGCAGTCCTTTCGAAGCAAAGGCCAAGGAGCCGTTAATAGAAACCAAACTCCTCAGCCACAAAAGAAAACTCACCAAAAGGCACAGGGCCTGAAAGCGTCCAGTGCCAACCTCTAAAAGTCCAGCCCTGATCCCACCTCAGCTGCCTGAGGTGGACACCTCTACAAAGTATGGGGGCATCTAAACAAGATACAGGGCCTCCTAAAGAACAGGGTAGTAGAAGTTGTTCTGCAGACAGAAGAAAACACTGGTTTCTATTCCCGTTACATTCTAGCCCCAAAGAAAACAGGTGGCATGGCCCAGTTCTCGACCTCAGAAAGTTAAATAAGTATCTGTTCAAGGAGAAGTTCAAGATGATCTCCATGGGAATGCTACTACCACTGATTCATCAGTATGACTGACTGGCATCCCTGGATATGCAGGATGCCTACCAACATATCCCAGTGCACCCAAGTCACCATAAGTATTTTCACTTTGGTGCCAAGGGTCAACACTACCTGATCAGAGTGCTTCCCTTTGGGCTCTCCTCAGTGCCTCGAGTCTTTACAAAGTGCTTCGCAATTCTTGAAGCACATCTCAGAAGACTGTCATTCAAGTCTTCCCTTACCTGGATGATTGGCTCCTAGCAATCTCATCCAGGCAGGAGGCACAGGAAGCAGTCGTCACTGCTTCACAGTTTCTCACATCCATGGGAGTTCTGTTGAATCTGGAAAAATCCCAGCTTCAACCCTCCCAGCAACTACTCTTCATAGGTGCCCTCCAGGACACCTCCAGGGCAAGGGCTTTCCTTCCAGAGGACAGGAGGAATGACTTTCTTCAGACGGCATGCTACATCATAGAGAACAACTCTGTTTGAGCTTTTTCAATGCAACGAATGTTGGGCCGGATGGCATCATCCGTGTTCACGGTGCCTCTAGCCCGTCTACACATGAGGACCACACTGTGGATGCTCAGCACTCAAGGGTCACTACCCATGCACCCACAGTCTTTCCACATAAAAGTGACAGAGTCTCTGATGTGGTCACTTGCATGGTGGATTCAGGAAGACAAGCTTCTTTAAGGTCTACCCTTTGCCCCACTACAATCTTAGATCACCATCACCATGGATGCCTCGCTGATCAGTTGGGGAGCTCACTGCAAAGATCTACACACTTGGGAGATGTGGAGTCAGGAGGAGTCCCATCTGCACATAAATGTTCTAGAGATGAGAGCAGTCCTGTACACTGCTTGAGACCTAGAGGACATCCTCTGTCACAAAGTAATTCTTCTTCAGACAGACAAGGCTGTGACGTATTACATCAACAAACAGCGCACTCCTACCCTCTGTGCAGGGAGGCCATGAGGGTGAGGAAGTAGTGCCTCAAGCATGATGCTCTGATTTAGGCAGTCTACCTGCCAGGAACTCAGAGCAACCTGGAGGATCGCCTCAGCAGGACAGAGGAGGATCCCCACGAATGGTCGCTTGCACCAGACGTCGTGCAATCGCTGTTCGATGAATGGGGCAATCCAGACCTGGACCTTTTTGAGTCCCCACTCAAAGCAAAACTGCCTCTATTCTGCTTCAGAAATCCAGAACCTGGTGTTTTCTGCTGGTATGCATTCAGACTGCGGTGGACAAGACACATCCTGTATGCATTTCCTCCTCTTCCGTTGTACCGGCCAACTGAAGTGACAGTGCGGCGAGGCCCTGAAGAGTGGTGGATTTCGGATCTCAGAGTGGATTATCTGCAGAGTAGAATGTATGGTTGTAGTGACTGCATCATGAGCCACTAATTAGGAGTGAGAGTGCTACACTTTCTTCTGGTGGTATGAGCAACAGTGGTTCTAACCCAAAGAAGGTTCCATCCTTGGTAGTGGATAGTTTCACGAGGTGACCAGTGGGTGTGGGACTCTGGCACGGGTTCTTGCTCTGGGATGGCCTGGAAGCACTGACCAGAGGGTCAGTGGTACTCTGGGTTAATCCGGTGGTCGCAGAGGGTGCCTGTGAGGTCGGGTGCTCCCCTGTGGCTCAGTTGGGGAAATTGCCCAGGTCTTGGGGTTCGGTTCCCTGGTTGATCCTTGGGGTCACTTGTTTTGCTGGAACTGATTTTCTTGGGATTTTAGCTGCATCTTAGTGGTAAACTACAGCTCTGCAATTGGAAGTTCTATGGGACCTTGTCAGCAAGAGTTGCATGAAATACTCGGGACCACAGGATTGCTGCAAATACTTTTCCACTGACTTGTTTTGATCTTTTAACAGAGGCAGTGAGAGGGCCTCTGCATGTTTTTTTGGGTATTCTAGCACTTGTATTCTGCTGCAGTGATAATGCTACACTTTCTTGAGCTTCTGTTTTGGAGAGAGAAGTGGCGAGAGCCCTACTGTTCCATTGCAAACTGTCTAAAGCTCTGGACACTTGTGACCATAAGATGGTGCAATAATATAAGACAGTAATTGGATTTATACACACTGTTTGAATTTCTCAGTGCTGCAACAAATTAGACATTAGTTTTATTTATTATATTTTGGGTTGTGTGTGTTTAAGTCTTAGTTACAGGGGTTTTAGGATATGAGAGTTAGGGAGGTGGGGAGTGAGTGAGTGTTTGAATGTGGTGAGTGATTGGTTTATGAATATTTCTTGATTTAATTATTGTGGGGCCTAATTTTATAGTTGTATTTCATGAATCACTTTTAAGTTTTCTCTCCCAATAGTGGGTGATTCTCAGGTTAGGTTTCTGGGATGTGCTGGCATACCACTCTTCCGGTCAGGCACTACTCTCCCTCTCAGCTCCACAACCTCTGTCCTTTTAATTCCCTCCCACTGCTGGGTGCAGTATACCGGCAGTGTCGTGCATTAGAGATTGTGCATAGCAGAAGGTCCTGGAGGGAGTGGGGAGCAGGGGGAGACGTATTGAGGTGCTGGGAGCTGGGAGACGCCTTGGGGCAAAATGGGTTCTTGAGAGGGGTCATCCCTGCTTGGTTCCCATACCCAAGGGCTCCCCTTTTTGTGAGTAGGTAGCATGGGTAACCTCGGAGGCTCATCCTACTCAAGCGGTGCTATGCAATGCCAGGTCTATTAAAAACAAGTCAGCTATTATTGCTGATCTTGTTGGATCATTTGATCTGGCTTGAATCACTGAGACCCAGCTGGATGAAAATGCTGGCCCAGTCTTGTTGGCAGCAATTCCAGATGGGTTCTCTGTGATACACCGCCCGAGGAAGGATCGGTGGTGTGGGGGGGTGTTGCCATCTGTTTTAAGGAGGAATTGGGCCTTATAGAGATTCCAGTGGGGGAGACCAGATCCTTCGAGTAGATCATGGGTGCAGATGTGAGGTGCAAGATTCTTCTCATCTATAATTCACCTGGTACTGTGAGGCAATTCCTGCAGGAAGTTGCAGACTTCATCAGTGACCTGATGTTGCAGTCCCCCAGATGGTTGGTGCTGGGGGACTTCAACATATGAATCAATGATGAACTCTCGCAGTTTGGTCAGGACTTCTCCCAATTGATGAATTCATTGGGCTTCACACAGATTGTTACCTCTGCAACCCATATTCACGGTCTCTCCCTGGACCTGGTCTTTCTACTGGGCATGGAAGCCTCCGACGTGGTGATGGAGCCAGTTAGTTGGTCTAACCATCACTCTGTATGGTTCAATTTCCTAGCACCCCCTTATAGGCCTGCCCCCATGGAAATTATTTGGTATCGCCCTTTAAGGGAATTGACCCCAGCAGGCCTGATGGCAATATTGAATCTTTCGAGTTGCCCAGGTGTTAGCACAGATCCAGATAACTGGTAATGGCCTATAATAGGGCTGTTGTAGGGGCTCTGGATACCATCGCTCCTATCCGTGTTCACCCACTCACTCTTTGACCTTGGTCCCCCTGGTTTGATGGGGACCTTAGGGAAATGAGGCAAGTGGGGTGAAGGTTGGAGTGTTGCTGGTGGAGAACAGGTCTTGATACCAACAGACTTAGACTGATGTCCCATTATAAGGATTATCAATCAACTATCTCCCATAAGAAGGTAGAGTTCCTGTCCAGGGAGATCGCTGCTGCTCAGGATCGACCGGCCTAGCTCTTCCGAACGGTTGACAGGTTGTGCAATCCAACTTGTCTTCAGTCACGAAGAGCATTGTCACAAGTGAAGTGTGACAAGTTTGCTTGATTCTTTGTGGACAAGGTTGCTGATATCAGAACCGATATGCATGCTGCGCGCCCTACTGGGAGTTGTGATGGTTGATGGGAAGTTACCGCCCCTCGGGCTCTCTGGTCTGACTTCGACCGGTTGGAGATTGGGGATGTTGTGTGGATGATCCAAAAGCTACGGTCGACCTACTGTCGCTTGGACCCAGGCCCTACCCGCCTCCTAGTGGGGTGCGTTGAGACCATCAGCCCAGTCCTTATTGAGATCGTCCAGTGTTCATTGAGGTCAGGAGTATTCCCAAATCCCTTAAAGGAAACCCGTGGTGACTCCTGTACTCAAGAAACCATCCCTTAACCTGGACTGTCTCTTGAACTACAGGCCTGTCTCTAACCTTCACTTTGTTGGAAAGGTTATTGAGAAGGCAGTCATGCTTCAGTTTGAGGAGCATCTGACCACCCACAACATCTACATTCCCCTCCAGTCCATTTTTTGGAAGAGGCATAGCACTCAGACGGCATTGGTGTGGGTACTCAATAATCTCCAAATAGCGAGAGATCAGAGGTCCCGTTCCACCTTGGTCCTCTTGGATCTCTCTGCAGTATATGACACCATAGACCATATGGTGTTGCTACAGCACCTACGGTTCTTCAGTGGACTATCTGGGACAGTCCTCAGTTGGTTCCAGTCTTTCCTCGAGGGTAGGTCCCAGAGAGTGATATCCGGAGTCTTTTCTTCGGGGTCCAGTCTCCCTACCCTTTGGGGTACCGCAGGACTCTGTGCTTTCACCCTTGCTGCTTGCAGTGTACATGCTATCATTGGAAGACATTGTAAGGTGGTATGGGCTGAGTTTTCACTGCTATGCAGATGATACTCAGCTCTATCTGTCCTTAGTGCCCGGCCAAGTAGACCCAGTCTCAGTGTTTAACTCCTGCCTTGCTAAGATCCAGGATTGGATGAATGCCAGCTGGTTGAGATTGAACCTGGATAAGACTGAGGTGCTGGTGGTGGACCCTGGTCATTGGGTGGAAGGGGCATGGGCTGGACAACTGACTGGGCTGTGACTTGGCAGTAACCAGCTAGTGTCCTCAGACCGGGTGGGTAATCTCAGCGTGATTCTCGACAACAGACTGACTTTTAAGTCTCAGGTATCTTTCATGGTCAAGTCTGCCTTTACAACCTGAGGAATCTCACCCATATTAAGCACCTGGTGCCCCCTGGTGACCTATCTACTCTGGTCCACACCTTTGTGACCTCCCGCCTTGATTACTGCAACTCCCTTTACCTAGGGCTTCCGGAGGTTGATATTCGCTGCTTGCTGCTAGTGCAGAATGCAGCTGCCAGGTTGTTGACTGGCTTGTCTAGATCTTTCCATAAGCAGTCTGCACTGACTGCCTGTCCAGTGGCATATCACCTTCAAGGTCAGGTTACTGACCTACAAAGCCCTACATGGGCAGGGTCCGGTCTACTCACAAGATCTCCTGGTCCCCTACCACCCCATCCATCCTCTCCGCTCCACCGACAAGGGATTGCTGGAGATTCCCAGGGTCTGCCTTAAGACATCAGGAGCTCGTGCTTTCAGTTTTGCAGCCCCAACCCTGTGGAATTCTCTACCTTGTTGGGTAAGAGAGTGACTGACTGTGGAGAGCTTTAAATCTGCCTTAAAGGCCTACTTATTCAATCTAGTCTTCCCAGATTATGATTAATTTTATATTATGGTTAGTTCTTTGGTGTTTTATGGGATTTCTATCTATTTATTAATATTTTACTCCATGTACAGTGCTTGGATACTTGGTGATTTACGCTTTATAAATAAAGATGAAGTTGGTTCAGAGGGTGCTGCTCAAATTAGAGGCACAAGGGGACAGGATGATTCTAATTGCCCCATATTGGCCTCAACAGATATGGTTCCCATTGATCAACAGGTTATCAGAGGTTTCCCCGAGGCAACTCTGTCTATGACCGGACCTCCTGACACAGGGACCTTTGGTCCACCCCAACCTGCACTCCCTTCATCTCCATGCCTGGCTCCTGAGGAGATAGAAGTGGGTAGGTTTCAGGTTTCTCAGAGAATCTCGGAAATCCTCCTGGCAGCATATAAGCACTCTACTAGGAAGACTTACACAGCTAAGTGGAAATGCTTAGGGAAAGTCCTTAAGCAGGGTAAGGAGCTGGTATCAGTGTAGCTCTTTCTCTGTGTAGCTGTCTGGGTGATTTTTTGCCCACCCCCCTCCACCACTTCCTTCCTTTATTAAATACACTTTCTCTCTCCCAGTGACCTGCCCCTACTTCTCTCAGGTTTCACTTTCTCTCTCTCTCTTAAAGGGGTTTTACCTCATTCCTGAGGCTTGTGCATCACAGTTTCGATTAGGACCTCTGGGACCCTATTATGCATCTTCATACTCACTCAGTTATCCCCAACAAGACCTCCGTGCACCAGGTTACCTCCTTCCTCCCATCTAAACCACCAGGAGACAGTCCTTAATGTGTATGTCTCAATCACCTCCCCCTATCAGGGATCCAAAAGCTGCACCCAGCATGGGCATCCCAGGATATAGTCACAGTGCTGTCACCCAAAAGATCCCTCCTTGGTACCATTCATTCCTGGGTTCTTTGCTCACTTTAGCACCAGTAAAGTAATTGCATCCAGCAAAAGGCAACGGTCAAGAAAATTGAAACTCTTACTGGACCACATTACTTGCTTGCTGCTACTACTACTCCTACCTTCGGGCAATATTCATAAAATGAAAACAAAGGTGCCCAGCAAACAAGTAAGGCAACAACAGAAAAAACTAATACTGAAACAGCTCCTAAGACTACTGCTTCTCCTACTCCTGATGTCTGGTAATGTGCATCCCAACCCTGTCCCTCCAAAGACTCTCAATGCTAGACAGCATAAAACTACAGGTCTCATGTTCTCATCTCTAAACATCTGCAGCCTCCTCCCAAAAATGGACAGTCTCAAGGCTTGGGTCTCTCAACACCACCCTGATGTCATATATGTTGTGGAAACATGACTTTCCCCGAAAATACCAGATACTGCTATACCCCTGCTACATACTGTACCGGCGCTCAAAAAGATGTGAAGGATGTGTCATTTACACCAGAAATACACTCCAGGGATATGTCATACCCCCATCTCCCAGCAATGATAATCTCCAGGTACTAGCCATCAAACTAATACTAGGAGCACACAACACAGTGCTCACCCTACTGTCCATATACATCCCACCTAAGCAGACCACACCTGGCATCAACAACCTACTGGACTACATCAGCACACTGACCTTAACTCTGAAACAATGCTGTTGGGAGACTTCAATATGAACTGGGTCTCACCTGCTGCTAACACCATCAAAGATACCCTTGCCACAATCCAGTTCTCCCAAATGGTGGACGTGCCTACTCGAACAAATTACAAGATGGGCACCAGCACACTTCTGGACTGTGTTCTCTTGAACTGCCCATCCCACATCACAGATCTCACCGTGCTCCCTGTCTCATTGAGTGACCACTCCCCTGTCAGTTTCCTCTAGAACAACAACTACCACAAACCCCCTGCCAACACTGTAAAAAAATGCTTACTCCTAAAGGGCCACCTTCTGCAAATAAAGGATGACCTAAAGCAGCAGGACTGGTTGGACCTGTATGTGGACACTGCACTAGATCTCTTTATCTCAAAATTCAGTGTGGCCTGTGACAAACACTCCCATCAACCAGAGGACCTATAAATACCTGGATTACCCCAAAACTACTGGTGCAACTAAACACAAGAGACCAACTCTGGCAACAGCATGGGCACATGGCACATCAACTAACATCCAAAGGTATAAAAAGGCCCGCAATGAGTGCACAAAGGCAGTCCATGAGGCAAAAAGCAAATTCTACAAGGAAGTACTCACTAACACCTGGAATAACAGCATAATCGTTCTGGGCAAATTTAAACAATATCACTGGGAAGGACCCTAAAATAGCCACAGCTGTGCTAAATGTTGACAGCGTCCCTACCTTGGACCCTCTGCTGATCGTTAACTCTCTGAACCTTGCCTTCTCAGATCTCAGTAGTGTGCTCCTAATGAACTTCTTCAATACCCCTGCTCCAGGGGTCAGTGAGAAGACCCCAGCACAACCAAACCGGCCACTCTTCCATTTCAAACTGGTCTTCGAAGCCGCTGCTAGAAAACACTTTGAAAACGCCCTCAGCAAATCAAGGCACAGTGGGGACTCTCTGGACCTAAAATTTGTTTGACTAACACTAGACGAAGTACTTGGTCCACTGACAAAGATAATTAATCTGTCCCTCTGCCACTCCAAATTCCCCCATATCTGGAAAGCTGCCACGGTCACCCTGGTACACAAAGGTGGTGATCAGTCTCTTCAAAACAACTACAGGCCAATCTCTATACTCTCCTTGCTTTCCAAGGCCCTTGAAAGGATTGTGGCTGACCAGGTAGTGGAGTACTTCAATCAATATCAGCTCCTATGCCCAAAACAGCATGATTTCTGAGCTGGTCATAGCAATATAATGGCTCTCCTGGAATTTAACGGATTCATACATAGTGCTCTTGACAAAGGGCACATTGTGGGATGGTCTTTGTTGACCTATCAAAGGCAATTGACACAGTCCATCATACCCTCCTCCTTGAACAGCTCTCAGACATAGGGCTAGCCCTAGAAACCGTAGCATGGTTTTGTAGCTACCTTAGCCTGCAGTCACAGCAAATAAAGATCGGGGACTTCTTATTAGAAAGTTGACCAGTCAGATCAGGGGTACCACAAGAATCTATACTAGGTCTGTTACTCTTCAGTGTCTTCCTAAAAACCTCCTGGATGCTTGTAATAGCCACATGCTCCTCCACGCAGATGATGCTGTGATCTTTACTAGCAACCTTGACCCCACACTTCAGGAATATGACCTCCAGAGCAGCTTTGCAGTGGCTGAAAAATGGTTCTAAGAGCAAGAACTGGTCATGAACTATAAAAAGACCAAGACCATGCTCTTTGCCACTGCCCAGAACAAGCTAAAAGGCTATCCCCTGGCAATTCAGAATGACTCTGGTAACACCCTGGAACTAGTCCCCCATTTCAAGTACCTGGGAATCACACTGACACTGCCCTGTCTTACACACAGCACATTGGCATCATGGCCAAAGCCTTTAACACCAAGATCAGTATCCTCTATAGACACAGACATTGCTTGACCTATGAAGCTCTGAACTTGGCAATTAACAGTTCACTCATCACCTTGATTGACTATGGCCTAGCTGTCTAGGGCTCCGCTACTGACACAGCACTCCAATGCCCCTCAATAGCCTTAAACAAAGCCTGCCATCTGCTCACTAATGCCCCAAAATTCACCCACACCTGTGAGCTTTATGCACGATTGGGCTGGCTTCAATTGAAGGACAGAATACTTCATCAAACCTGCCTACTTGCAAAAAAGGTCTCACTAAACTTATTTCCTCAAGGTGTTCTGAGCCTTCTATCACCACCTACACATACCAGACATACCAGGAGCTCAGATACACAAGTATTCCATATGCCCAAGTGCTGCACAACTATTGCCCAGTGATCCTTTGCTCACCAGGCCCCTCTGTGGACAAATAGTCTACCACCTGACATAGCCAGAGCCATAAGTCTTGGTTTCTTTAAGTGGAAACTCTATCAGCACCTCACCGACAATAGTACCCATAAGTGCCCTCACTAGTCTGCGTCCACAGCTTTAGTCTGCCTCAGCACTTCCACCCCCTACCCCTTGGCTCTTTTCTTTCCCTCTGCCCTTCTTATCCCAGCTCCCACTGCCCCTACTTACCTGTACCTCACCCTAACAGTCTGCCTCTGCCTCTCTCTTCCACAGGACGCTGGCATACCATGTACTATGTCTTAGCACAATTTGTGTAACTGTTTGTCATTGCAACCCATGTACTGTTGAATTTTTTTTGTACTCTGTATGTATAATTTACTGTAACTATATTGTGTCTTCTTGTGTCAATGTATCTGATGTGGAACCTCTCAATGAGCATCCGCTCACAGGTGTCATCCAAGATTTCAATAAATAAAATGCTGGACTGCAATACTCGACAATTAAGGTACATCTCTGTGTGATTTCTGCCTACCATGAGTCAGTACAGAATAAGATGCTGGCTCAGTTACTGCTAATCAAGAGATTCCTTAAAGGTATCCTGCACACTAGACCTCAGGTCAGGAAGCCGGTGGCCATTTGAGATATTAACCTCATGCTAGATATGCTCACCCATAAACGTTTTGAGCCTCTAGCTACCTGTGACTTGAAGTTTCTTACCTGGAAGACTGGCTTCTTAGTGGCTATTACTTCTGCTTGCAAAGTTTCTGAAATCCATGTCTTGGTCACAGACCCTCCATATACTGTCTTTCACAAGGACAAGGTGGTACTTCGTACTCACCCTAAATTCTTACCCAAACAGGTTTCTGAATTTCACCTTAATTAGCCCTTGGTTTTTCCTACTTATTTTGCCAACTTCTAAAATGAAGGGGAACACACCCTTCACTCCCTGAATGTCAAGAGGGCTTTGCAATTTTACATCGACAGAATGAAAAAGATTCACAAATCCAAGCAACTCTGTATCATTCAGCATGGCCCGGCTGGGTCAGCCTGTTGCCATTAGATGCATTTCTGCATGGTTAGTGGCATGCCTTCACCATTGCTACTCGATGGCACAGGTCAAGTTGGAAGGCTGAGTTTATGCCCACTCTACCAGAGCAGTCGTGACATCCCTGGCAGACATTCATAATGTGCCCACTGCAGATATTTGCATGGTGGCTACTTGGAGCGCAGTGCATACTTTTGTGAAGCACTATGCTCTGGATGTCCACAACAGACAGCATACTTCCTTTGGCAGGACAATCCTTAATGGACTGCTGTCCTGTGTGAGCTCTGTCTCCTGCCGCACTGCTTGGGGGATTGGTTCTTAGCTTGGTACTTTCCCAGTAGTGTGAATGAATGGTGAAGACTTTTAGTCCAGGAAGATATGGAAATTACGTACCTACCGTAATTCTTGATCTTTTTGGACAAAGTCTTCACCATTCATTCACACGCCACCCACCATCCCCCAAGCTCACTCATCCTGTTTCTGGTCTTCACTCCTTCATTGGTCTGGGCTGTGAAGACATTGTTGAGTTGACCCTTCTTACACGGGTCATCCAGGCTATCTTATTCCCGGATTAGGATGGTTTTCCTAGGTTTAGTTGCACTGCACCTCCTCAGTCAAAAAGGTACTGAGGCGGTTGGAGGGTCGACGCTGAGAGAACCTATATGGGCATGAGCCAGTCTCATGGTGCTATGCATGGCAGGCCTAGCTCTGTGCCAGCCCTCCTGAAGATTTTTGGCTCCAGCTGGGTCCTGGCACCTCCAGCATAGTCCCAGTAGTGTGACTGAATCATGAAGACTCCGTCCAAGAAGATCATGAATTATGGTAGGTAGGTAATTTCCATATCCTGATCTCAGATAAGTTCACTGCCTCCTCGGTCAGTGAGGACTCTGTTGAGCATATGGTCTCTTCCTGAGGATGCTGCATTTTTTAATGTGATGAAGCAGCTGTCTGCCACCATGGGCTTCCAGACTGAGGAAGTGGATGTCACCAGAAAAGACCTGGTGGACTTCCTGGAGATTCTTGAATCTCCTCCTAAGATCATCCCTCCAATGCTCCCTGCATTGAAAAATGCCACTACCACAGCCTGGCACAGGCCAGACATGGTGCCTGCTATGCCACACGGGGCAAACAAGTTTTATAATGCCCCCCCAGGGCCTTCCTTATTTTGCTGCCCAGACTGAAACCAACTCTGTTTTCATCAAGGCAGCTCATGATAGGTCTAAGGCATCTAAGCACCGTAGCTTCCTTCCCCCAGACAAAGAAATCACACAGGATTGACCTCTGGGGGGAAAAAAGTTTATGCCTCCTTGGGTCTGAGGATTGCAAATTATCTGTCACACATGGTGAAATACCAAAATGCCAACTGGAGAAAGGGCAAAGCTGCTGTTTGGGCCCTTCCTGATGTATCTCAGAAGCAGGAACTGCTTCAGTGTTTCCAGACTGAGGAGGATGTTAGCAAACACCTCAGGGCCCTTGTATGACATGGTCTACACAGTGGCCAGAGAAACTGCCACTGGCATAGGCCTTCGTAGGCACTCTTGGCTTAGGGTCTCTGGATTTGCAGCTGATGTGCAGAACAGGGTGCTTAACGCCCCTTTTAATGGCATCAAGCTCTTTGGCCCTGATGTTTAGGACCTCGATGATCTGCAAGCCTCTGGCACAGCCAGTTAGTCTGTACATTCCCTTTACCACACTCAGTCAAGAGGCAGAGGGCAGTCTACTTTCGTAGACAGTCCAGTAGGCCAGGATCGGTTCCCCATGCCCAGGGAAAGCATAGAGACTAGGCTCCCTTACCTGCTCCTTCTAGTGCTGGAGCGGCAGCCAAATGATCCAGAAATGATGGACCAGTCTCTGCAGCTGGCTCCACCTCAGCTTGACTCCTTGCCAGACCTTCCTCCTCCTCTGGTTCAGACCCAGGAAGTGGTGGTCGGAGGTTAGTTCTCCCTCCATCTGACTCGATGGAGAGCCATAACTTCAGATGCATGGATTCTACAGATTATAGAAAAGGTTCACACCCTGGAGCTTATACAGCACCCTCCAGACACCCCTCCACCACCCTCCAATTATACCCCTCCAGCTCACTTGTCAGTTCTCAGGGAGGAAGTTCAGTTTCTTCTGCGCAAGCAGGCCATCAAATTAGTGCCAATGCACCAGAGAAACCAGGGGTTTTATTCCAGGTTTTTGTGGTCCCCAAAAAGACCGGAGATCTGAGGCCCATACTAGATCTAAAGGAACTCAACCTCTTCGTCCAGTACAAAAAGTTCCAGATGGTAACTTTGCCAGGCCTCATGCCCCTCCTCAGGACCGGGGACTGGCTCTGTTCACTGGATATGCAGGATGCTTACCTGCACATCTCGGTCTTTCCTCCTCACAGGAGGCTTCTTCACTTCACCTTTTAGGGTGAGCATTACCAATTCAAAGTGCTTCCTTTTGGCTTATTCTCTGCACTGTGAGTCTTTACCAAAAGCTTGGCAGCAGTCGCAGCAGCTCTCAGAAGAGAGGGACTGTATGTCTTCCCTTACCTACATGACTGGCTCCTCAAAGCCCTGTCCAGGGAACAGCTTGTGCTGACTGTGGAGCACACTCTCCAGCTCTTCCACTACCTGGGCAATACTGTCAATCTGCCCAAGTCAGTTCTACTACCATCCCAAAGACTGCAGTATATAGGGGTGGTTCTGGAGTCCGAGCAGGGGAAGGCCTTCCAACCTCAAAATAGAGTGGAGTGCCTTATGGCCCAGGCTCAGGAAGTCACTCAGTCAGTACATTCCTGCCAGGATGTACCTCAGACTGTTAGGCCTAATAGCAGTGGCCATTCCCACCATTCCACTAGCCAGGCTTCCTATGCGCACCCTTCAGTGGACCCTCAGGGTGCAATGGGACCAGCTCCCAGACGAGTTGGACCAACAAGTCCTGGTTTCCTCCCCAGTGTGCAGGGTACTACAGTGGAGGATGGACGCTTTGAACTCCTTCAAGGGGCTCCCTTCCAGATCTCCCTGTATCAGATCTTAACAACGGATGCCTCAGGGCTGGGCTGGGGAGCACACCTGGGTCCTTTTTCAAACCCAGGGCTCCTGAACCTCGTGGGAATCTGCCCTGCATATCAGTGTCCTGGAGATGAGGGTGGTGCTATATGCCATGCAGGCATTTCAGGAGCACCTACCTCCAGACAGCTGCTGGTACAGTTGGACAATTTGAGTGTTGTCTACTACATCAACAAGCAGGGCAAATTCATTTGTACTTCCTTTGCAGGGAGGCCATGAGAGTGTGGTACTGGGCATTGGATCACAGTCTGACACTCTCTGCAGTCCATGTGCTAGGCGTACTAAACACCCTGGTGGACAATCTTAGCAGGACTCAGTCCAGTCTGCATGAATGGGGGCTTCTCTCATCCATAGCAGAAGATCTGTTTGACAGATTGGTTTGTCCAGAGTTGGACCTTTTTGTGTCCTCACTCAATGCAAAACTGCTCAATTTCTGCTCCCTAGTTCCAGGGCCTGGAGTTTTCTGGTGAGACGCGTTGTCCCTCTCTTAGAGTGGGAGGTTTCTGTATGCATTCTCTCCATTTTCCCTAACACAGAAGGTGCTGATCAAGCTACAAATGGAAGGGGACAGCATGATTCTGGTGGCTCCATTCTGGCCTTACCAGATATGGTTCCCTCTGCTTCAGCAGCTGGCAGAGGAACCTCTAGTTCCTCTGCCCCTTTGCAGGAATCTGCTGACCCAGGATCAGGGGACCCTGGGTTATCCCAACTTCCGGTCCCTTAATCTGCATGTCTGACTCCTGAAAACATAGCCATTGCCAGATTTATGGTCTCTCACAGGGTGCTGGGCATCCTAGTGGCCACTTGCAAGCCTTCCACCCATGCCACATATGCCATGAAGTGGAAGTGGTTTGCCATCTGGGCTGCCAAACATTCGCTAGACCCTTTCACCTGCTTGGTGAATCATATCTTGGACTACCTGATTTCTTTGTCAAACTCAGGCCTCCAGTATTCCTCCCTCAAGGTCCACCTTTTGGCTATACAGAATCTGCCTTTCATGAGCCCGTGGGTGGCTGTACGGTTGCTCAGCTGGCTGTCTCCTGTACTTTCCTCAGAGGCATTCTGCATCTGAAACCCCCAATCTGTTCCCATGTCCCAGCTTGGGACTTGAATTGTATTTTGGGAAAGTTGACCCTGTCTCCTTTTGAGCCAATCACAACTTGCAATTTATGCTTTCTCTCTTGGAAAGTGCTGTTTTTAGTTGCAATTACTTCTGCCTAAAGTGGTTTCTGAGTTCGCACTCAGTCTATCCACCTTCCTGTTTATTTTCTTGAGCATGTCAATCCAGGAGAAGCACTGCTTCAAATGTTAGAAGTGCGTATAACTTTGAAGTATTATCTGCTTCGGACTAAAGAGTCCAGAAGTCTAAGCAGTTGTTTGTTTCTTTCACCCCACGTAGAGAAGGTGCTTCTGTTTCTAATCAATGTTTATCCAAATGGCTGGCATATTGCATTGTGTTCTGCTACAAGTATGGCAAGGAATTGGGTGCTGTCAAATCTCATTTCACCAGAGGCATGGCTACCTTGGTGGCTTATTTCAAAGGGGTCTCAGCCACTGACATTTGTGCAGCTGCCACCTGGAGTACAGTCCACACTTCCACCAAGCATTATAGTCTGGACATTGCATCAAGAGCCCATGCAGGTTTTGACAGGGCTGTGTTACAAGGACTCCAGTCTTAAGTTTATGGAGATCCAGCTTCCCAGACTGTCTGTTTACACTTGTCACTGCTTGGTACTAGTTCCTACGGTGTTACCTGATAATTGTGATACCCCCGAAGAAGATATAACAGTTACATAAGAACTTACCATAACAGTAGATCTTTGAGGGGATCTCCATCATCAGGTGTAATTTCTCCCCTACCATTCCTCTTTTGGGGCTCCTGTCCTGGACCTGGCTATCCACAGTTTCCAATCATTTACTTAAAGCTGGGTCCTTCTTTATCTCCTTGGCTCCCCAGGGCATGAGCCTTGCTCCCTTCATTGCCGGACGGAAAGAACTGAGGAGGGAGCGGAGCCGCCAACGCCTATATAGGGTTGCTGATGGCAGACGTCAACGGCGTAGGCTGCCCCAGTTGTACTGCTGAAAATCTTCCGTGTGGGTTCCCCTTCACTGATGGTGAAGATTCCTATGGTGTTACCTGATGACTGAGATCCCCTCGAAGATCTATTGTAATGGTAAGTTCTTACATAACTGTTCTTTCTTCCAAGGGATCCCTTACTATGCTTAAATCTCCCACCCTACCTCCCCTTCCAGAACCTGGAAAAGGTTCTACAAAAATCAGTTTTGCTGGTATTCACTTGCTTGAGCACTACTTGTTCATCCACAATCAGTTTTTGCTGTAGTTTTTGTCTTAGTCTGCCATTTAGGTATAATTTTCAGAAAATGGAAGAATGCCTGAGGGAAGCCCTGTCGGGCAAAGGAAAACTGAGGGGAGTTGAGGAAAGGGGGCAAAAATAAGAAGGAATTAGGCAAGCTTCAAACCTCTGTGTAAGGCAGGTATGCAAGGGCAAGAGAAAAAGGAGACCTCTGTGGTTCTCTAAGGAAGTAGCAGAAAAGGTAAGAGGAAAAAAAAGGGCATTTAGAATATACAAAAAAAAACACAGAAGGAGGGGGATGGGGAGACTTACTAAGAGAAACAAAGGGAAGGCAGTCAAAAACACAAAGGCACAGACAGAGGAAAGGATTGCCAAGTCAGTGACAAAGGGAGATAAAATTTTTTTAGATACATAAGTGAATAAAGGGAAGGGGGATAGTAAGACTGAAAGGGGAAGGAGGGTGCAGTGTGGAAGAGGACCACCAAAAAGCAGATTTATTAAACAACTATTTCTGTTCAATATTTACGAAGGAGGGGGAAGGAAACGGGCCAAGGGTATAAAGGGACGGGAAGTGGATAAAAAAACATTTGCAGAAGAAAGAGTGCTTAGGGAACTATCAAAAATAAAAGTAAAAGCAATGGGGCCAGACAGGGTGCACCCCAAGATACTGAGGCAACTGCAAGAGGAGCTAGTTGTACCTCTGGCAGACCTTTTCAACATATCATTAAAAACAGGGCCGGTATTGGGGACTGGAGGAGGGCAGATGTAGTCCCACTCCACAAAAGTGGAAATAGGGAGGAAGCAGGAAATTACAGGCCAGTCAGCCTGACGTCGATGGTAGGCAAGGTAACGGAAACACTATTAAAGTAAGAATTGGGGAATACCTAGTTCTAGTGACATGGATATGGTATTCTAGCCATATGTCTGGCAATGTCCTTTCCCTTTAAGGTTTGCCAGAATGTCTTCAAGCTGCCTCCTCCCACTCACCCAGGTGGTAAATTCCTCAGTACCACCCCATGACATCATATCTTCCTTTCCACTGGAAGAAAAAGGTTCCCTCCTTACCACTCTCGCGCTGAAGAGGATCTTAGCTTTATTTCTTCTAACTTTAATAAAAAACCTTTGTCTTCAGACATTTTGCTTCTTGCCACCAAAATGGACGACTTGAAGTCTGCTCTGGGGTTCTGTAAATACAGTTGTGGACAGAAGTTGTTCCAAACGGATCCACACACCTCGTGCATATACTGTCTGGGCCACAAGCACGATACCCAGGTTTGCAGCCTTTGCTGCACCTTCCATACCTCCACCTTGGAGGATTGTTTAGCCCACTTGCTCCTTGGATGTCTGGATGATTGGGACCTGCACATGAAATCCAAGATCTTCATGGCTGTGGGGTCCGTCGAACAACTCGCGGCATTTGAGGAGGCTGTGGCTCAGGCTTCCTCAGCTTAGGTGTTTTTGCTGCTCTCCTTGGGTGCCTCATTTACTGGGGCATTTAAGGAATTGTGCTAGGCCCTTCTCACCCATGGGCATGGTCCATTGGGCACTAAATCAAAAAAATCAAAATAAGAGAGCGAGAAAGAGACCATGAAATGGTCTCGCCATAGATCATGAGATCAGGAGCTCTCTCAGGCCTCTGATTCCCACACTTTGCCAGAATTTCCAACTAGGTTTGGTGCTTCAGCTCAGGCCACTGACCCCACGGTCTACCCATCGGGCCAGTTGGTTGAGACTCAGGTCGACACCCCAGCCAAGATCTTTCTTGCACCAGGGTTCACCGAACAACTTGTGGCATTTGAGGAGGCTGCGGCTCATGCCACAGTGCAGGCTTCCTTGGCTTTGGCCTTTTTGTCGCTCTTCTTGGGTGCCTCCTCTACTGGGGCATTTAAGAAATTGTGCCAGGCCCTCCCCACCCATGGGCAGGGTCCATTTGGCACTAAATCAAAAAAATCTAATAAAGAAAGAGAGCAAGAAATGGTCTCTCATAGGTCATGGGATCGAGAGCATTTTCAGGTCTCTGATTCCCACGCATCGCCGGAGTTTCTGACCACAGTCGATGCTTCAACTCAGGCTGCTGACCCCATGGTCTCCTCATTGGGCCAGTTGGTTGAGACTCAGGTTGACACCCCATCCGAGATCTTTCTCGAGCCAGTCAACCCGTTGTCTGCTGAGGAGGTCGATACCTCCTTCTCCAGGACTCCGTTCCACTGCTTTCTCAGGGAGGGATGGACCAGGCTTCTGTTCCGCTCCCTCTTGATCTGGAGCATCCAGACCAAATGAGGCCTCGATTTTCGATGGCCACCTCTGAGACCCACTGTTGGTCCCCCCAGTGGTCGAGGTCCCACTCTTGGAGCCCTGACTCGAGTAGCCTGCGTTGATCCCGGCCTATTGCACTCTTGGTGCTTGGGCAATCAACACCACCACTTTTTCTTGTCCTCGGGCAACGAGAGGCACTGGTGCAAGTTACACTGGTGCTATGAGGATCTCATGTGGCAGCAGCTTTGGTTTACCTGAGTGAAGCCAGTCCCGGCTAACCTGGCTCTTCCTTGGCTACTGCTACCAGAGCCACAGCCGACCCAGCCTTGGCGGGAGCTGATTCATATGGTCCCAGTGCAGCACCCTATGGCCTCTCCACCGATCCAGTTGAGTTGCCACCCAAGCAGCTGATGTCTAATGCACTGGCCAAGAATGCTTGTCCAGGCAAGGGTTTACCCCATCATCTGTCGGTCACTGTCCACCCGGACCGCCCTTGCAGTGATAGCGGGGCTCGGGTGGTCGACTGCTTTTTAATGATTCTTTGGAATCAGAGGGGTCCTCCTTACACTCCCCAACTGATGAATGTGGAGTCAGCGGGGGACCTCTCGATGGATCAAGGCTCCACGTCCTTCATGGGCCTTCTCCATCTTATTTCTGAATCTGCAGGTTTCCAGTTGGATCCTGTTCAGAAGTGGGAACGGTACCTGCTGACCGAGATGCTCAAATGGGGCAACTCCCATGGAAGCCTTCCTGGTTCAGGATGCTATCCTCGGTCCTGCCCTAGAACTGTGGCAGCACCCAGTGTCCTGCCCTGTGCCATTGACCCTAATGGCTTGCAAGCATGTGATCCCTACTGTCTCCCTGTCAAGATTCATGGAACACCCCTCGGCTGAGGGTCTTGTGGCTGACTCCATGTTTCGGTGCACTGGCAACATGGGGGATGTTGACAAACCCTCCGATAAGGAGTCCCAAGAAACTGGACCATATGGCAAAAAAGGTGTATGCCGCCTCCTCCCTCAGCTTTTGGCAAGTGAGCTCGGCCCTCCTAATGGCCCATTTTTCACACGCCCATATGGGTTCACTGAACAAGGTGATTCTCCATCACCCCGCAAACCTGCAAACTACTGTCAAACAGGTCAGGGCCCAAGGCCGAGCGGTAGCAAAATAGCAGTTTCCAACTGCCATGGACTTTGGCAATTCTCGTACCCAGTGTGTGTCGGCGGCAGTAGCCATGCACTGCTAGGCTTGACTGTGCATCTCCACCTTAACAGATGACATGCAGCACAATTTGACAGACATTCCCTTCTTGGGTACTGACTTGTTCAGCCCCAGAGTGGAAGGGCACCTCACCCAAACTGAGAAGCCCAATGCCACCTTGGACTCAGTGACTTCTGCCCAAAAGGACTAAAAGGGCTCTAAGCCTCCCAAGACCTTTGCCCAGTCCCAGCTGGACAGCAACAGACTTGGCATTCCCGGCCAAAATCAGTGGCCTCAGTTGTCAGGAAGCTACAAGGTAGCGGTCCCAGTGCCCCACCACCGGCTTCTCCTCCACTTTCAAGCCTGCCCAGTGATAGGATGGGGGGTGCCTCCTACATACTTGTCCTGTCTCCCCCGGGTCCTCCTGTGGGAGGCAGGCTCTGTCACTTCCTTTCCACCTGGTCTACTGTTACCACGGACAGGTGGGTCCTCGAGGTGGTCAGTCAGGGTCTGCCTCTAGAGTTCTAGGCATACCCACCCTGCTGAGCCCATGCCTCACGGGAGGGCGTAGTGTCCATCAACATCCTGTTGGTTCTTTGGGATGACATAGCTCAGCTACTCCGCAAGGAGGTCATGGCTCCTGTCTTAGACTCTCTGGAACACCCAGGGTTTGTCTCCAGGTACTTGCTAGTGCCAAAACGGATGGGGGCTGGTGCTCCATCTTAGTTCGGTATAACCTGAACAAGTTCATCAGGCTGTACACCTTCAGGTTGGTCACCCTGACCATACCATCTCCCTGGATCTTCAGGATGTGTTTTTTTCACCTCCCAATCCATCCATCCCACCTCTGATTCCTCCAGTTCCGGGTGGAGGGGATCCTCTATGAGTTCCAGGCCATGCCATTCGGCTTGTCCTCGGCACCCAGGGTCTTCATCAAATGCATTGCATTGGTGGCATCCTACCTGAGGTACTGAAGAGTTTGGGTTTATGCCTACCTGGATAACTGGCTGATTGCAGGTCCCTCTAGGCAGGAGGTAGAGCAGTCTAGTGACCTGGCTCTTCAGACCTGCATCTCCCTTGGCCTCCTGGTCAATGATGCTAAGTCAGAACCCATGCCCTCACAGGTGATCAGCTTCACTGGGGCAGAGCTCAACTCTCGCAGAGCCAGGACTTGACTCCCAGTGGACAGGGTGCAGGCTCTCCTCCTTTTCTGATCATTTCGGGTTGAGCAGTTGCAACCTGCTTGGGACTTCCTGTGCCTATTGGAATACATGGTGACTTGCACCAGTGTGGTCCATTGAGTCCACTGGAGAATGCACTCTCTGCAATGGGAGCTGGCACACCACTGGTCTCAGGGCAAGTGCCACTTTAACCAGCCAGTCACTGTGACCCAGCTGATGTGGGACGCCCTCCAGTAGTGGTTAGTCCCAAAACATCTGCAGGAAGATATCCCATTTGTCTGCCCAAAGCCGATGGAATCCTGATGACCGACACCTCTCTCATGGGCTGGGGTGCCCACCTGGGTGAACACAGAGTCCACAGGTTCTGGACCCCTGAGGAGTCCCAGTGCCACATCAACCTGCTGGAGCTTTGGGCAATTTGGCTGATGCTGACTGCTTTTGCTCCACACCTTTGTGGTCAGGTGGTCCAGGTCCAAACGGACACCATGACCATGTACTGCCTCAACAAGCAGGGTGGGATGCACTACCTTCCTCTGTGCAGGTAAGCTCTCCATGTGTGGATCCTCTTGCGCAGCCTGGAGGCTGATCTCTTAGCCATCCATGTGGCCGGTGTCTCCAACCAGCTGTCAGATGCTCTCAGCCATGTGGGCGATGTGTCTCACGAGTGGTCTTTCCACCCAGAGGTAGTACACAGCCTGTTCTCCCAGCGGGGCACCCCTCTTGTGGACCTGTTTGCCTCCAGGGAGAACACAAAGCTGAGGCTGCTTTGTGCCCACTGCCCTCAGTAAGGAATGCTGCAGGAGGATGCCTTTTCAAGACCCCGGACCCTGGGCCTCCTCTATGTCTTCCCTCCATTTCCCTTGATCCACAAAGTGTTGCTCAAGGTGAGGAGGGACATGGCACAGGTAATCTTGGTGGCTCCAAACTGGCCATGCCAATTCTGGTACCCTGATCTCCTCAGCCTCAGCAGCAGGCTCTTGAGGCATCTTCTCCTCTGCTTCGACCTGTTCTCGATCCATCAGGGTAAGGTTCTACACCCAGCCCTTCAATCCCTGCACCTGACAGCCTGGTTCCTGAGTGGCTAGAGTTCCAGGCTCTGGGTCTCTCTGAACTTGTTCTCAACGTTGTTGAGGCTTCTCAGAAGGAGTTAATCTGAAAATGCCACACCTTCAAATGGAAGAGGTTCTCCATTTGGTGCCAGGGCAAGGGGTTGGACCCCTTATCTTGTCCAGTGACTAGCATTCTTGACTACCTTTGGTCCCTCTCTCAGTTGGGCCTTTGGTTGATGACCCTTAAGGAGCACCTGGCAGCCATCTCTGCCTACCAGGTGTGGGCTGGTCAGCAGTCAGTGGTGCAGGAGAAGGTGGTCTGGTGCTTTGTTTAAAGACTTTGACCATATTTCCTCTCCGGTGCATGAATCACCACCGCCTTGGGACTTGTTGCTGGTTTTGGCAAAGCTCATGAGCAAGCCATTTGAACCAATGTACAGGTGTGAGATGTCCTACCTGTCATGGAAGGCCACCTTCCTGGTGGCTATCATGTCATCCAGAAGGATCAGTGAGCTGCAGTTGCTTTCTGAGGAGTCTTCTTACCTGGTCTTCCACAGGGACAAGTCTGTGCTTCTCCCCAACCCAAAGTTCCTCCTGAAGGTTGTGTCGGATTTTCACCTTAACCAGTTGATTAAACTCACAGTGTATTTCACCAATCACACCTCAGAGGCTGAGCACAGGCTCCATACTTTGGACCTGCGGTGAGCGCTAGCCTATTACAAGGAGTGTACAGCTGGAGCATGGGGAGAGGTTCGCTAGTTATTTGTCACCTATGCTGAAGCTGCACCTGGCAGACTGGTAGCTAAGCAGATGATTGGCAGGTGGATTGTATCCTGCATCGACCTCTGCTGTAGGTTGGAGGGTAGGGAGCCTCCCATAGGGCTAAGTGCTCATTCCACCCGTCATACCGCTGCCTCAGTGGCTGCTTCCAGGGATGTCCCCATCCAAGAAATCTGTCAGGCTGCTACCTAGAAGTCAGCACACACCTTCATTTCCCACTACCACATTGACTTTGAGTCACGCTGGGATGCTGGTTTTGGGGCATCAGTTCTCCAATCTCTGTTCCCTAAGTTAGGGGTGTGTGACTTGCCCCCTCCTCCTAGGAGAATTGCTAGGAGTCTGCCAGAAAGTGTTGCTAGAACATTATATCGAAGTCCCTAGGAAAAACAGGTTACTTGCCTGTAACAGCAGATCTTCCACGGAGTAGTCTTTTGCAGTACGTAATACACTTGGGTCATCACCAAAGGTTGCTGTGGCGCTTGGCAGCTCTTCTAACAGTCTTTTCCATGTACTGGCCACACATGACATTAGCTTCCTGTTTCCTGTATAAGTGTGGGCAGTCCATGGTATCCTCAGTTCATTTTCCCGTCGTCTTCAGCTCGCATGCAACAGCTAGAGCAACTTCTGAAACAGCAGTCATCGACGAGAAACAAAATTGAAGAATCTGCAAACAAGAAATTACCTCTCATGGAGGATCAGGGGGCTCATCCCAAGAGCTCCCCATCCACTGGTTCTCATCACTGGCACAAAACAGAGAAGGAGAGCCCCTCCTCAATCTCTGTGCCTAACTCACTTATCGATGGTCACCACCGTCAATGATACATTCATATTCTGCCTTCTCATCGATGGGAGTTCTCACTCTCTCATTGACAGCACCATCCAGTACCTCAAAGACACTCTATGATGAACCCTTTGTGGGTTCCATTGATGATACATCAAAGAGAAGGAGAAATCCTCCTCAACCTCTGTGCCTTCACACTTGTCAACGACCACCACCGTTGACGAGACATTCATATTCTGCCTTCTCATCAACAGGAGGTTACACTCCCTCATTGACGACGCTTTCCAGTGCTTCCACAGCAGTCTATGAATAACCCTTTCTGGGTTCCATCGACAACACTGAGCAGGAGAAGCCCTCCTCAACCCCTGTGCCTCACCACTCATTGACAGCCACCATGACAGCTGCTCCACTGTCGACGATGCCTTTACATGTTGCTTCCTCATCGACAGGAGAGTACACCCTCTCGTCGATGGCACTTTCCAGTGCATTGAGGGCAGTCTATGATGAACCTTTGATGGGTTCATTTGGTGCTCTATCGATGGGGACTCTTCTCCTTTCAACGGGGATGTCATTTTTATTGCATAATACTGTTTCCCAGCTGGCTCTGTCAATGGAGAACTGTGTCCCACTGGGACAACCAACTGCATTTGCTATGCATACTGTCCCTCCATCATCACAGATGTACACTCATAAGGGCTAGGCGGACAGAGTCTGGGACTCTGGACTTTACCACCCAGGGGCAAGACTTGCTCAGGCTACGCGTCCAATCACCTCCAAAAAACAATTCCCCAGTCCCCCCCCCCACCTTCCCCCAACTGGACGTTACTCTAATAGTACTGCAGGTCTTGCATGCCATGTGGCATGCTCCACCCTCTGATCCAGGAGTGCCAAGCCACCTCTCCTGTTCCCCTAATTATCCACTTCACTGCTTCCAGGGTGATAGAAAACCTTCCCACCCTGGTCACCTCCCTCGTAGGGCAATGACTACCTATCAGATGAGGCTGAATTACCAGTAGATTTTACTGTAGATTTGGAGGATGAAGACTTCCAGGAAAAAGATTCCCAGCCCCACTCTCCTCAATCAGTGATTTCCTCTATTAATGAGGATTAATCCAGGCAGGTGACTGCCTCTCCTCTGAATGACCCATCCTTCCATGAGAGGATATTCCAACTTAAAAAAAAAAAGTCATGAGATTCTTTACCACCGAACATGACAAACAACATAAGGATATGGCAGATTATCTAAAGATACCAGTAGGCATAGTCTTAGTGGTACCCCCACTGATCCAAACCTATCAATATATTATGCTGCAGACTGGAACCAGCCTTCCACTGTTCCAGCTATTCCCCGTAAGGTGGATTGCCTCTACCAGGCTCCTCTGGATCATCCTTTTCTTTCCACCACTACTGAAATGGATTCAGTGGTGCTTCCTGCCACTCATGATCGTCTTAACCAAACGAAACATGTGAGCTCCTTACCTCCAGATAATGGGACAAATGGTCAAATACCAGTATACTCTCTGGTCCTCAGCCATTGACTCAGTCAATAAACTACCTCCTTTTCAGGAACAAGACAAATTATTGGCCACTATAGCTACTGGCAATTCTATTTTCTAGACACCCACTTTGCTCGTTATATGATGCTGCATCGCCATACTTGGCTTTGTGTCTCAGGCTTCACGCCTGATGTACAACATAGAATGCTCAATGCCCCTTTAATGGATCTAGACTATTCAGGCCAGGAACCCAAGCTTTGACATGTGATATCCAAAGCTCCAGGGAGAACCTTCTGTATGGTGCATGGCGTGTCCCATACTTTCCAGCCATCCTACCATTCTCAGTCCTCCCTTTACACCAAAAGAGGTGGAAAATACAGAGGTTCTAATACAAGCATCTCCGAGGTCATCACCAGCTTGCTAGAACCAACCCCTCTGCTGCTCAAGGCTCTCATTCCTACCCACCTGGTGGGACTGGTCAGCCCTCCTCCCAGTAGCTTACTGAGGCTATGTCCATGCTTCCTCTACCAGGCCACAGAAGCTGTGGGGGGTCGTTTTGCCCTCCATTTGGAGGCCTGGAACACACCTCCTACAGAACACACAAAGGGATTTTACTCCCACTTCTTTTCTGGTACCCAGGTCAATACTGGACCTCAGGCAATTGAACCTATACATCCAGTACAAAAGCTTCAGTATGATCACCCTAAACTAAAAACAAGGGGATTGGCTATGTGCCCTAGGTGTGAAGGATGCCTGCCTACATATTCCTATCCATCCAGCCTACCATGGGTGCCTTCATTTCCACCTGTTGGGTCAACATTACCAATTTTGAGCACTCTCGTTTGGCCTCTCATCAGCCCCAAAAGTGTTCGCCAAATGCCTAGCAGTAATAACAGCGACTCTGTGCTGGAATGGGCACTTTGCCTTTTCATGCCTGAACAACTGACTCATCAAAGCAGAATCCAGACCGGCTATGTTTTCCTCTCTAGAAGCAACCTTAACTCTATTTCCAAGCTCTGGGCATTACAGTCAGTTGGCCACAGTCCAATTCAACCCCTATACAGTCGTTCCAATGTATAGGAGCAGTCCTAGACACTGTCTCTGCCAAAATCTACTATACCTTCCGGCAGACAGGCAACACACGCCTTAATCCCTGGCATCACAGATACAAGCCTAAAGAGTTGTCATAGCCTAATGCATGCTACAGTATGTATCCTGGGTCATATGGCCGCTATCATCTCTACGGTAGCGTTTGCCCATCTTCATATGAGACTAGTCCAGTGGGTTCTCCAGAACCAGTGGTCTCAACATTATGCTCCACCCTAGTTGGTGGACACTTTGTGCCAACCTATGCCAAGGCATGCCCTTCCAAATTCCACCTCCCATGCAGACGTTGACCACGGATGCATCCCTGGAAGGGTGGGATGCACGCCTGGGTCCTTACAGGACACAGGGCAAGTAGACCACCTCTATCCCTCATCCCCACATCAATCTATTGAAGCTGAGAGCAGTTCACTTAACCCTTCTGGCTTTTTCAACATCATCTGTCTCCGGGACAGTTGCTGATTCAATCAAACAACACCGCAGTAGTATTTTACCAGTATGCCACCCTTACGGCGACATGCATCGATATCGACTACAGCGCCATGCCACCATAGAAGTGGCACTGGAAGGGGGCAACCACTTCCCCTGACTTAATCCCCTTCCCTGAACTAACTCCGACCTGGAGTTAGAATCCTTTAGTTCAGGGGATGCTGACTGCAACTTGCGGTCGACATGGAGCCCGTTGCTGTAATGCCTGTGGCAATCTTTTTTGTCACGCCAGCATATACAACCCATATTTCACCTCATCAAACAAGGAGGTACAAAGTCCCATTCTCTATACAAAGACACCCTTGCAGTCTGGAAAGAAGCCATTCTGCAAAATCTAGTACTGACAGTCGTCCATGTAACAGGATGTTACAACCTCCTGGCCGACCTTAGTCACCAGTCATCAGCATACGAATGGACACTTCATCAAGAAGTACTCCACAAAATCTTCCATCTGTGGGGGAACCCCGCATCTGGATCCATTTGCTTCACCAGTCAACCACCGTCTTCCCAGTTACTGTTCCATTATCCCGAGCCCCTCTGTGGCCTGGGCCGGTGTGGTTCCCTCCACTTCAACAGTTGTCAGTGGAGGAACCCGTTCAGTTGCCAATCAGACCGGGATCTCTCGACTCAGAATCAAGGGACCCTTTTATACCCCAACCGTAAGGCCCTACACCTTCATGCTTGGCTCCTGAAGATGCTTTCATTTCACGTCTACAAATATCCTCTCCTGTTGATAATTTTTTACTGGCCTCATGTAAACCAGCAACCAGGGAAACATATAATTCCAAATAGAAATGCTTTTCCATCTGGGCTGCTTCCTAATCATTGTATTCCTATTCATGTCCACTGATGAAAGTTTTAGATTACCTGGTCTCGATTGCTGAGACAGGATTAAGCTATTTCTCCATCAAAGTCCATTTGGCCACTATTTTTTGGCCTTCCACAAACCTCTGGATGGCAGATTACTGTACCAACATCATCTAGCCACCTTGTTTCTGAAAGGAATGCTACATATTAAACCACCTATCAGAAGACCCACTCCTCCGTGGGGTCTCAATTTTCTGACAGAAAAATTGACTCTTGAGCCCTTTGAACTGCTGGCCACTTGTGACCTCCGTTTTCTTTCTTAGAAAACACTTTTTCTAGTGCTGTCACTTCAGCTCGGTGTATTTCTGAGCTCCATGCCCTCACGTGTAGGGAACCGTAAATTTTTCGCTAAGACTGGGTAGCACTTTGTACCAACCCTTCCTTCCTACCTAAGGTAGTGTCCGAACACACCTTAAAAGCATCCTCCCGACCCAACTTTTTCAGGCCCTTGCAAAACCTCTGGTTTACATCACCCACCATCCATCATGGGACCGCAACAACATCAAGTCACAACCAGAATAGAAAACGAAAAAGGAAACCAGAAACTTGCCTCATGACTCACCAACACAGAATACCGGCTGCCAGGCTGCAGGTCACCCACACGTGTGCCATCGAATGCTTTGCTGCCTCACCCAGCCCAGAATACCAGTCACACTCAGCATCAGCCACCAACCCAAATGTGAATGCCACTGTGAAAGTTTGACCCTAGCTAATTGCTTGCTCGCTCCATGGTCCACAACATGCCAGCACTGAGGTAGACTCCAAGCCCCATCACCCACTCTGAGACTCCTATCACCTAGTGCCCTGGTCCTACTGAGCTAGACTGGACTGGCTGTTAGATTATTCAAAGTTCCTGGAAGGCATAGACGTTGAAAAAAGTTAGTTACCCGGTTGCCTGCTCCAACTAAAGTAAATGTCTGCAGTCTGTGCACCTGGCTCACCCTCATGAGACAGTTGATAAAAAATGGCACCAAAAATGGAAGTGCTGCTGCAGCTGCACCTGCTTACTACACATGGAGGGATCACTACCATCCTTAACCTTTTGACAGAAGCACACTGGGTACATAACACTCAAACAATGTGACGCAAAAAAACAACAACAAAAAAAATGGGTTAGGTTGTCATCCTGTACTCGAGGTTACACATTACTTCAAGGAAGAATGTTCAAGTCAATCTGAATTAAGGCAGCACAGCACCAGCACCCCACCTGCTGTCAAAGCAGAGTAGTCTGTGCTTCTGCTTCAGTGCTTCCTAATCCCCACACACAACTCATAGCAGGCCCTAGTAGCCCCTACCTATCTGCTCCCTGCTTCGCTCCAAGATGGTGACAGGATGCCTGGACAGACCTGGCTTCAGCAGATGGTCAGAACTCATGGAGATGCTCCTGGCACCTCTGCTTGTGTGAAAGGTGTGTGTGTGAGGTGTTCAGTTTCCTACTCAGACATCATGCAGTGCAGATCAACTCGATCTCTTTCCACTACTCTTGCACTCGAGCTGAAAATAAATAGTGGCTGACTGCAGTGCTCAAGCCAGCTTACACGTGCTCCTGCCCCCACATGCACAGTAACAGTATGCTAATGGGTTTTTTGACTTGCTGAATCCTGATCACTTATAGGTCGTGTGAGGGAATAGGCAGGGAAAAGGCTAGTGCTGGCGTGCAGAGATGACTGCCGTGGCTGTAGATAGTTTGTTACCATATTTAATTCAAGAATCACCTAATCAGGGATCACATAATGGACAGCAGCTCTTGACTGAACCCCCCCCTCACTTCCCCCTCCTCAAATGTAAATTCAGGTCACCATCCATTCCGGGATGATAAAAAGGAAAAGGAAAAACGAATATTGCTGGGAAGGGCCCCCAAAAAACTTGGGTCCTATGCACTGGCGTACTTGGCATCATGGTAAATCTGGCTCTGCCAGGACCTGTCCAATCCCATTCCACCAGAGCTATGACCACTACTGCAGCCTGCTTTAAAGGGGCCTTTATAAGGGATATCTGCATTGCAGCTACCAGGTTCACAATCCATACTTTCATGAAGTATTGCAACCTAGCTACTGCTTCACGCCATAGGACAGCCATTGGCTGAGCGGTCCTATAAGACCTCCTGTCATAATGACCACCCTTCTTGGGTTTACTGCTTGGTATTCATCCCAAATGTATTACCTACTACAAGAGACCACTCCGTGAAAGATAGTACAGTTACGTAAAATTTTACTGTAACAGTAGATCTTTGAGGAGTGCCTCTTGCAGTAAGTGCGTTCCCACCCTCTATCCCCCTTCTTCTCTAGGAGAACAATTCTGGTCCAAAGACTTATGGGTTGGAATACCTATGTTACCTCGGCTTTCCATCGGTCCTCGCTTAGCGAGCTGAATCCGACAGGGGAAACTGTGGATACCAGGGACCGCCCACACTTATATAGGAAACAGGAAGCTGATGTCATGTAAGGACGGTCCCTGGAAAAGACTGCTAGAAGAGCTACCTTGTGCCACAGTGACCTCTGGCGACGACCCAAGTGTATTACCTACTGCAAGAGACACTCCTCAAAGATCTACTGTCATGGTAAAATTTTATGTAACTGTACTTTCTAGGAGTGGTATATGATGTTCATCCACAATGACCCACCCAACATCCCCTGGCAAGTGGTACACTGATTTTTCTTCCAGGGGGAAAGATCTGGCATCACGGAGGGAGTTACCACCCAGGTGGGTGGGAGGAGCCAGCTTGAAGATGTTCTGGTACATTTTAAAAGGGAAAAGACACTACCACAAAGTTTGAATGAACATCATATACCACTCCTAGAACTACTGTTACAGGTGAGTGACCTGTTTTAACTCACCTGTAACAGTAGTTCTAGGAGTCGTATATGGTGTTCATCCACATGGACCCACCTGACCTCCCCTGGCAAGTGGCACACTGGTCTGGCATCCAGTGGGCAAGATCTGATGTCACAGTGTGGTACAGAGGGAGTTACCACCTGTGTGCATGGGTGGGAGGAGCCAGCCTGAAGACATTCCAGCAAGCCTTAAAGGGAAAAGACACTGCCAGATGTGTGGATGAACACCATATACCACTCCTAGCACTACTGTTACAGGTGAGTAACCTGTTTATCTTACTTTGAGGGGGCGCTTACAGCAGGCAACATCAGTAGGACTGAAGCCACCAGGTGCCAGGACCACATGGAAAACTTCTAGCTAGCAGTCTATCACAGGGGACCGTCCTGGCCGACGTCAGCACATTGACATCCGCCTAACCTCTAAAGGGGGTGGTCCACCAGATCTACCTCAGTTCTTTTCCTGCCATCGATCCATGCTCATTGGACCTCCATGAATGTCTGCTTCAGTCAGTCACCATTTCGTTCACGTTTACCTGTGATTTATTGCCTTTTTCTCTAATAGTATTAACATCAATTTTCAGTGTTTTCCTCCATCTCGTTTATTTCTTCATCACAAGAATCATCTTCTGACTGGCCTATGAAGTGTGTCTAAGGAAAGCAGATATCCATCAAGGACAGCCACTTTTCCTGCCTGCTCTGCTTAGGCCCCAACCATGACACCGAGGCCTGCCAGCACTGTCAGGACTTCAACCAGGCCACATGGAGATGCCACTTAAAGACCCTTCAAAGCCACCTGCTACAGCAGAAATTGGCCGCAATGGAGAAGGAGCTTCAGGCTACAAGCTCTTGCACTTCCCCAGCACAGTCTTCTGAGGCATCTTCTTCTTCTTCTTCCCAGAAGGAGAAGTCATCTAGCGGGAGGCATAAGTACCAAGACAAGCACCGGGACCATCTTCGGTCGGCCTCTCGCTTGTGGTCACCGCATAGACTGGCTTCCACCTCTTGAGTCTTCCTCCCATTGGTGGTCAGCCCCTCCATCCTTGGCAGCCCTCACTTCCTCCGGGCTACCGGTGGTTCTGCTGCCCATCCTCATTTTCATCACAGGTGACGGCTCCTCTGAGCAGTGGATTTCATCCCTTGCCTCCCAGCCCCTGATGCTCAGGCCCTTAGCTCCCATGGGTCCTCAGCCAGGTGGCTCAACTGGGGTTGGAGTCTCCGGTGGTGGGTCTTCGCCTGTCATCCTCCCGGTCAAGGTGTTGCTTTCGTCAGTCCCGAACTTCAGGGCCGCTGCTAGCCCTTCCAGGCATCATGCAGAGCAAGCTCTCACCTCATCTTCCACACAGATGATGCCTCTGCCCCTGCCTCTGGGGAATCCCCCCCTGCAGGTGCCAGCCTCGTCTCTGGGGCCAACATCGGTTACTTCACCAGTCCTATGCCAGTCTTCGCCTGTCAGGCCGGTGCCAGCTATGCCGATGCTTCCATCGATGACTCCTCAGCTGTCATCACCTCAGCACCAGTCTGTACCACAACCAATACCCACTGGCCCTCCCAGGGACCCCCAGCTGGCACCTGCTGGACCTATGCCAGGGTACCCTATGCTGGCTCCTCCACAGATGAACCTGTACCCTCCTCCTCAATTTCCTTATCCACCCTACAGTCCTCCTCCACTGGTGGATTATAATGCCTTATTTATGACATGGTGGACCTTTATGCAGAACAAGGATGCACCCAGGCAGCCTTTTTTTCCTCTGTCCTGGCACCCCCCCCTCCTCAGGACCCAGACAGGACCTAGCAACCTCCACACCACAGAGTCTTCTGGTGGTCACAAGGGGACCTCTGACCAGCATATGGAAGACCTTCACCCTCAGACGCTGGTCCTGGGCAGCAATCAGTAGGGGAATGATTCCTCCTCTTTCTCCTTGGGGTCTTTGGAGAATTCAAGGGGCTCCTCTTATGGTCAGGAGCCTCCTAAGGAGACCCCCAAGTCTCCCCCCTGATGACCCCTCTTTCCTCAGTGTTATTCACCATATCCAGTCCCTTATGGGATGGGAGACAGAGGAGCTTGACCCGGAGTGCCGTTGTCTAGCTATTTACCTCCGGAAGGAGAACCTTTCCTTTGGTGGTGCTTCCACTATTTAATTGGCATGATGATGTCACTGAGGAGGCATGGATCTACCCTTCATCCACCCCGGCCTTGGCCAAGAAGGCGGATCGCCTTTATCATGCACTGGTGGGCATGAAAACCTTTCTTTGGCAAACACCCCATGGTGGACTTGGTGGTCATGAATGTGGCCCATGACCGCACTAAGAAGCCCAAACCTCTTAGCACTCACCCTCCAGACAAGGAATTTTGACAACTGGACCAATTGGTCAAGCAGGTATATTCCTCTGCCACACTAGATATTCGGGCCCTTAACTATCTGGCCCATATGGTACAGTACTAGAATGCCCTCTGGAATCAGGCAAGGGATCTGGTTAAAATCCTCCCTTAAGATTCCACTAAAATGCAGTTGGCCCAACTCTTAAAATCCAGTTCAGATGTGGGGAAACCATGTGCTGAGGGCAGCATGTGACACTGTAGGTACTTCCAGGCGTGGGTCGGCAGCAGGGATCTGCATTCGCCGCCTTTCATGGCTCAGGGTGTTTGGTTTTGCACCTGATGTTCAGGCCAAAATAGTGGATGCCCCTTTCCGGGGCTCTGTCTTGTTTGGGGGAAGAGGCCTAGGATATCATCTCCCACCTTCAGGAATCGGGCAAGGCCCTGAGGTCGGTGTATTCTATGTACCGGTCCCAGCCACGGTCTTCCCAATGTCAGTCTTTCACTGGTCCTCTCACCAGCCCTCCAAGAGCCAGCAGTTGAAAGGACCCTTTAATCATAAGGCAAACACCCCGCTAGCCGGAGTGGCTGCCCCTAGGGTCCCCAGACCCACAACCACTCTGCCCACCCCCGGTTCCACTGCCTGACTTCTTGCCAGATACCCCCCAGCAGAGGCCTTGAGGGAGGCAGTCGGGGGTTAATTCTCCCTCTACCTAGATGGATGGTGCACAGTAACCTCAGATCAGTGGATGCTGCAGATTATCAAATGGGGTCACATCCTCAAGTTTCTAGAGCTCCCTCCGGAAAGCTCACCCTCACTTTTTCATTACCCTCAGGCCCATATCTCCCTCATCAGGGAAGAAATTCAGGCTCTCTTGTGCAAAATGGCCATAGAGCCTGTCCTCCTGGCTCAAAAAGTAAAGGGGTTCTACTCCCCCACTTCTTCCTCATCCCCAGGAAAACAGGGGACCTGAGGCTGATCCTGGACCTCAGCCACCTGAACCTCTACATAGAGTACAATCGATTCAGGATGGTTACTCTTCAGGGATTGTTGACCCTCCTTCATCAGGAGGACTGGCTCTGTTCCCTGGATATGCAGGATGCCTATCTCCATATCCAGGTTTTCCAGGCCCATCACTGCTTCCTCCACTTCTGCTTCCAGGAAGACCACTTTCAGTTCTGGGCCCTTCCTTTTGGCCTTTTCTTGGCACCTCCAGTCTTTACCAAGTGCCTAGCTCTGGCACTGTGGAGATAGGGCTTTTACGTATTCCCTTACCTGGACGATTGGCTGCTGGCAGCCCTCTCCAGAAATCTCTTGCTGCAGACTCTGGAAGACATCTTTTGGCACTTCAAGGCCCTAGGGATCACATTTAGCCTACCAAAGTCTTGTCTCTCTCTGAGCCAATGCTTCCAGTATATAGGAGCAGTTCTGGACTCATCCCAAGGCAGAGCCTTCCTGCCAGTGGACAGAACAGAGCACTTGATAGTGCAGGCCCAGCTAGTATCCTCCAGTCATCAGGTACCAGCCAGAGTGTTCCTTCATTTGTTCGGGCACATGGCAGCGGCTATAGCCACAGTTCCCCTAGCCTACCTGCATATGAGGGCTCCCTAATGGACTCTTCAGGTGCTGGTTTTCAACCCAGTGAGTAGGACCTTGTAATGGTGGCAGAACCCCACCAATCTCCTGAGAGGGGTTCCCCTCCAGATGGTGTCCCCACAGCAGATTCTCACTAAGGACACCTTGGGTCTGGGTTGGGGTGCTCACTTAGCTGACCGTCAGACCCAGGAGATTTGCTCTGAGTCAGAGTAGCATCTCCACATCAATGTGCTGGAGATACGGGCAGTTCTTTATGCTCTGCAGGCCTTCCAGATCCATATTCTTCCCAGCCTGCTATTGGTGCAGATGGACATCAACGAACAAGGGGGAACTCATTCCTACCCCCTTTGTCGGGAGGCCATGAGAGTCTGGTACTGGGCCATCTGGCATGACTTGAAACTCTCAGCTGTCCATGTTCCAGGTGTCCAAAATGCCCTCACCAACAGTCTAAGCCAGTCCAGGCCGAGAATGCATGAGTGGAAACTCCTGTCCTCGGTGGTCGAAGACCTCTTCGACAGGTGGGGCCATCCAGAATTGGACGTTTTTGCATCCCCACTCAATGCAAAACTGCCACTTTTCTGCTCGCTTGATTCAGGGCCTAGAGTTTTCTGGTGTGATGCGTTGTCCCTCTCCTGGAAATGGAGGTTCCTTCCTTTCCCACTCCTGCAGAGGGTTCTCAAGCTTCAGTCAGAGGGGGCAGAGACAATTCTCATAGCTCCCTACTGGCCGTTTTAAATCTTGTTGCCCCTACTGCACCAGCTGGCAGCAGAACCTCCAGTACCCTTGCCCCTATGCACCAGCTTGCTCTCCCAGGAACAGGGCAGCCTGGTCCATCCAGACCTCAAGTCTTTGCATCTCCATGCATTTCTCCTGCAGACTTGGCTATTAACCACTTTGGGGTTTCTTCCAGGGTTGCTGTTGTCCTGGTGGCTGCAAGGAAACCTTCCACGAGAGCCACCTATGCCATGAAGTGAAAGCGCTTCTCTGTATGGACCACGGCTCACCACCTGGATCCCTTTATCTGCCCAGTGAATTCGATTCTGGAGTACCTCCTCTCCCTTTTGGACTCGGGTCTTGGGTGCTCTTGCTTAAGGTGCACCTTTCTGCCATCTCTGCGTACCATGCACCTATTGAGGGCAAGGCTGTTGCCCAACTGGAAATCTTCCGCACATTTTTTCAGTGTATACTGCACTTGAAACCTCCCATTCAGAACCCTGTCCCATCAAGGGATCTTCTTTTCATGTTGGAAAAGCTCACTTTGCCTCCCTTTGAGCCGGCAGCGAATCGTGGGCTATGCTTTCTGTCACGGAAAGCATTGTTTTTAGTAGCTGTTACTTCTGCTTGGAGGATTTGTGAGCTTCAGGGTCTGATGTGCAAGGAGCCTTACTTAGTTTTTCACAGAGACAGGATGTCTTTGTGCACCAGTCCTCAGTTCTTGCTTAAGATAGTGTCTGAGTTTACTTTAAACCAATCCATCCACCTACCTGTTTATTTCCCTGAGTATTCTAATTTGGGGGAGGCTGTTCTGCATACTCTGGATGTTCATAGGGTGCACTGTTATTACGCAAATCACATCCGACCAGTTAGAAAGACTGAAGACTGATCAGTTGTTTGTTTCATTTGCCCCTAAGAGAGAAAGGGCACCTGTTTCAAAACAGTGTTTATCAAAATGGTTGGCAAATTGCATTATTTACTGTTACCATTAAGTACAACAAGCCCTTGCCTGGGGCGGTTACGGGTCACTCTACCAGATATATGGCTGCCTCTATTGCCTGTTTCAAGAATATGTCTGCTGCAGACATCTGTGCAGCTGCCGCTGGGAGCTCTGTTCGCATGTTTATCCAGCACTACAGTCTGGACATTGCTTCCATATGCAGGGCCAGTTTTGGACTAGCTGTCCTTCAGGACTTTCTTTCATGAGCAGTTTGCTGTTGCCTTCTGCCTCCCAGCTGACTCGGTCAGTTCTGGTACTGCTTGGGACTCAGTCCTACTGGTGCTGCCTGCTGCAAGAGCCCCCTCAAAATAAGATAGTACAGTTATGTAGGAACGTACCGTAACAGTAGATCTTTGAGAAGAGCTCTTGCAGCAGGCGCTGCTTTCTCTCCCTCCTTCCCCCTGATTACTACTTCTTCTTTGCATTTATTCTGCTCTTCCTCAGCTCCAAGGAACTCCCTCAGTTCTCCATTTTTTTGCTTTCTGTGCCAGAGTCTCTGGCGGGAGAACTGAAGAAGGTCTGAGGGACTGCCCCCTTTACAGGATAGGCGGTGTCAGTGTGCTAATGTTGGCAGGGGCAGTCCCCCTTGATAGACTGCTAGCTAGAAGTTTTCTGTGTGGCCCTGGTGCCTGACAGCTTCAGTCCTACCAGTGTTGCTTGCTGCAAGAGCCCCTTTCGAAGATCTACTGTTACAGTAAGTTCTTACATAACAGTACTTTACCAATAACCTGCAGGATCAGAGGCAGCATGGGTTCATGGGGGGGAGGTCCTGCAGACAAACCTGATTGAGTTATTTGATTGGGTGACCAGGGAAGTGGATCAAGGGGGAGCAATGGATGTATCCTACCTTGATTTCAGCAAGGCTTTTGACACCATTCCACATAGAAGGCTGTTAAATAAGCTAGGAAGCCTAGTAGTTGGTCCTAGGATAGTGAAATGGTTGGAAAATTGGCGGGGCAATAGGAATCAAAGGGTGGTGTTAAACAGTAGTCACTCTAGAGTAGGCAAAATAACCAGTGGAGTACCATAGGGATCAGTACTAGGGCCAGTCTTCATCAATGTTTTCATCAGTGACAAGGTAGAAAGGCTGGAAGGGAAAGTATGCCTGTTCGCAGATGACACAAAACTCTGCAACAGAGTAGACACACCAGGAGGAGTGGAAAAAATGAGACATGATCTAGAAAAGTTGGAAGAATGGTCAAGAGCTTGGCAGCTGGGTTTTAACACAAAGAAGTGCAAAATAATGCACTTGGGGCATAAAAACCTGGGGGCTACATACCAACTAGGAGGAGCGGTATTAACAGAAAGCAGGAAAGAGACCTGGGGATGATCATTTCTGATGACCTGAAGGTAGCAAAACAGTGTGAGCAAGCAGTGGGGAAGGATGCTGGGTTGCATAGGAGGAGGAATCACCAGCAGAAGGAGGGAGGTGATAATACCCCTATGCAGAACACTAGTTAGGCTGCACTTCAAGTACTGTGTAGTTCTGGAGGCCCCACCTCTGTAAAAACATAGAGAGGGTGGAGGCAGTACAAATAAGGGCAACCAAAATAGTGCATGGCCTGCATCAAAAGCCTTATGTGGTAAGGATCAAGGAACTTAACATTTACTCCCTGAGGGAAAGGGGGGGGTATGATAGAGACATTCACATACCTCACAGGCAAAAACAAGGTATAGAAGGGAAGCATTTTCCACAGAAAAAGAAGCTCAAGGACAAAAGGTCATGCTATGAAGTTAGAAGGGGGGGAGGCTCAGAGGAAATGTGAGAAAGTACTTCTTCACGGAGAGTGGTGAACGCATGAAGCAGCTTACCAGCAGAGGTGTTGGGGTGGAAAAAGTGACAGGGTTCAAGAATGCATGAGATAGAAACAAAGGGATCTTAGCGGTGGGGGGGGAGACTAGAGACTGAGTAGGGTCTGAGGCAACACTATAGATAGGGAAAATAGTACAGACTAGGTGGACCATCAGGTCCTTATCTGCTGACAGATTCTATGTTTATATGTTAGTGTAGGATAGGCTAATAGGTTTCATGTCTATTGCAATATAGGACTTCAAAATAAATCTGATGTTGAACAGCAGAAAGCAACGCCACCATGAGGTGGAGGTTTAATATGCGTTCCAAGTTCCATACATTCCACTCTCTCCAGGGGAGCTCCACCTTCCAGGCTGAGTTGCATTAGTAAGCACAGTGAGGGATCCCTTGGAAGAAACAATATTACTATGGTAAGTATTTTTTTCTTTCTGGGTCTCAACTGATCATACTGGGAAATGAAGAGGGATGGGAAAAAATTACACAAGAGTGGTGGCAGGGAGGAGGCGGGGAACTACAGACCAGTCAGTCTTACCTCAGTAGTGGGCAAGATTATGGAGGCACTCCTTAAGGAAAGGATAGTGCAACACCTGGAATCCATAGGGGCGCAGGATCCAAGACAGCATGGGTTTACAAAAGGAAGGTCCTGTCAAACTAATCTCATAGATTTCTTTGACTGGGTAACCAGAGTGGTGGACCAAAGGAGCAGTTGATGTAGCCTACCTTGACTTCAGCCAAAGCTTTGACACTGTTCCACATAGAAGATTGATAAATAAGCTAGGTAGGCTCAGGGTGGGTCAGAAGTTGGTCAACTGGGTGGCAAACTGGTTGACTGGCAGAAAACAGAGAGTGGTGGTAAATGGTATACAGTCAGAAGAGATGCAAGTACAAGTGGGGTACCTCAGGGATCAGTCCTGGGGCCAGTCCTATTCAACATCTTCATTAGTGACCTCCAGATGGACTAGAGGTAAGGCTTGTCTGTTTGCAGATGACACCAAGATCTGCAACAGAGTAGATGATCCAGATGGGTGGGCAGAATGAGAAGAGATCTGGATAAACTAGCAAAATGGTCAGAAGAGTGGCAACTGGGATTTAATGCAAGAAGTGCAAAATCATGCACATAGGGAAGAGAAACCTGAAGCCACTTATAGGCTGGGAGGGAGTTGCTAGCAGTCACAAAGGAAGAAAGAGACTTGGGCATCATCATCACTGATGACCTAAAATCATCAAGCAGACCTCTAAGCAGTAGGTAGGCTAGGGGTGTTAGGGTGTATTAGTAGGGGTATCACAAATCGTAGAGGAGGTAATAATCCCTCTGTACAAGACATTAGTTAGGCCCCATCTGGAGTACTGCGTGCAGTATTGGAGGCCACACACCTTCACAAGGACATTAACCAAATTGAGGCAGTCTAGAGAAGGGCAGCAAAATGGTGCAGGGACTGCATCAGAAGACATATGAGGACAGATTAACGGAGCTCAATATGTATACCCTTGAGCAAAGGAGGGAGAGAGGTGATATGATCGAGACATTTAAACACCTTAAGGGCATAAACAAGGTGAAAGAGTCTAACATGTTTAAATATAAGAAAAATAGCAGGACAAGAGGACACAGCATGAGATTAGGGAGGCAGATTAAGGGGAATGTGAGGAAATTCTTTTTCACAGAAAAGGGTGGTAGATGCATGGAATAGCTTACCACAAGAAGTGGTGGCTATGAATACAGTGCAGGGCTTCAAACAGGCATGGGATAGGCATAAGGGAGCAATACAAATGACTATGAATAGATAGGTCACTGACAGAGCAAAGGCCGATGGCACATTTATAAGGTAGAAAAAGAAATGGGCAGACTGGATGGGCCTTGCGGTCCTTATCTGCCGTCAACTTCTATGTTTCTATGTTTCTATGTTACACAGAATACTCTATAATCATGCCACACTAAAATGGCTGGTAATTACAACCAGGCAAAGGCAGTGGAAGTCTTCAGCAAACAAGTTCACCGCTGATTGTGCTACATTTAATTTGATTTTAATGCCTCTCTAGAGCTTGTCCCGTTGTCCCTCCTGCTCCAATGTTTGTCTCCCCCCACCCACTGTGTTGCATAGCTCTTCCCCTCCACTACACTCACCTCTTCTCTTTTCTCCCCTGCAGGAAACCCCAACAGTTCATCCCCGAAGACTCCGTGGGTCATGAGGGCAAGTGCAGGAGTCATCTGCTCCACATACCAGCCTGGTAGTGCTCCACTCAGCCTCAGAGTGGGGATGGCTCCACTTCTAGGTGCTGCCTAGTACTACCCACCCACATGACCCTCCTCCCACCCATGCAGGAGGTTGCAATTTTTATACTGTTTCTGAGTGGTGTCCAAACCAGTCAACTCATTTTCACCCTCCTATTTTCACATTTGTAACTAGCACTGATCCTTTCCTTCCCTTCCCCCCCGCTCTCTATACCTCTTGTCTCTTTCCTTTGTGGCTGCCTGTTTTACCCTCACTCTCCCACTGTTTTCTGTTCCTTCTCAACCCAGACCACCTCAATTCCCCCCAAACTGTCTCCTACTTACCCATGTAGCTCTCTCTTTCTCTCTACCACCCAGTCCAAATGCTAGGACCCTTTCTTAGTCGCATGCCTCCTCATTTTACTCCCTGTCCTCTCCCCAGGCCCCCTGTCTATTCCCCTCTCCCCCCATTTCTCCTCCCTGGACAGTCCCCTTTTCCTCCTTTGGCTGTTCCTCATCTCTCCCCCCCAGCTGTTCACTCTTCCCTGTGTCATACCTCCCTACTTAATACAGCCATGGTACTCTACTCTGGTGCACACATCCTTCACCCTCTTCCCCTATGAGCCCTAGGGGGCATAAGCACCGAGCTGTCTTCCACTTCCTCATCCTCTTGCTACTCCTCTCAGTTGACATCAATATGAATCCTGCCCCCCCTTCCCCATCAGTTCACACCTGAGGTGTTCTCCTTTTCTTCCACTTGAATGCCAGAAGTCTCCTCCCGAAACTTGACCTCCTGAAGGTTTGGATGGCTCAGCACTCCCCTGACATCTTATGCCTCTCAGAAATTCAACTCTCTGTATGGATCCCCGACTCTTCCCTAGCCATCCCAGAGTTCTTACTCTTCTGCCAGGACTGCAGTAAGCGGAGGGGGGCAGTATAGTCCTCTATGTCTGACAGACTCTGTCCTGCTTCATCACTCTGCAAGAATCCTGCCCCTTCTCCCATGAACATATTGTTGCATTTCTATCTGTCTCTCTAGCTCACTCCTTCTTTATGTCAGTGCATTCTGTGCTTCTCCTCTGCTCATCCCCTGATTCACTGTTCTCATGCATATCCTGTATAGCCTCTCTGACATTCTCTGGCAAACTAATTTTAATGGGTGTTTTTAACCTGAACTGGCTCTCGCCCTCCTCTAAGGGCTCCATCCTAAAGACAGAGTCCCTTAACCTCTCCCAACTGGTCTCAGAACCTACTCACTGCAACCCTCACTCCTCCAACCATTCTCTCATTGATTGGATTATTTCCTCCCACCTGCACTGCATAACTGAGGCTGGTGTCCTATCAGACGCCCGAAGTGACCACTGCATCATATACTGTGTTGGTAAGCTACACTCCCACACCATACCTCTCAACCTCCCTCATCACAAATCAGGGACAAGGCTTAAAATGATCAGAGACAAATGACCAAAATCAGGGACACATCTGAAAAAATAGTAATATTAGTTCCAGAAGCTGTGTAAAACATGCTTCTTAGTATGAATAGCATTTTCTTAATGAGAACTAGACTGTAACACCAATGGCTAGCATTATTTTGTGATTCAGATCCCCATTCTTCAGTGACAGAAATGCCAAATATAGGAGGGACAGAAGAAATTTCAGAGGCAAAATCAGGGACATCCCTGAAAATCAGGGACACTTGAGAGGTATGTCCCACACTCCTAAATGTATGAAATTCCATTCTTTGTATTCAATGTTACTGCCCTTCTCCATGATCATGCCTATGCTAACTGGTCCCTTGTCTGCTCCACCCCTGACATGGGTTCTGCTCTAGTCCACTTTGCATCCACTCTCACCCAGGTCTGGAATATTCATGCCCCCATGGTAAACACCAGAGTTAGGAGGTGACACCTTCCCTGGATTATATTGAATCTTATAGCCCTGTGCAAATCCCGTGATGAGGCCTGATCATGCTTTAAATCCTCAAAATCACCCCAAGACTGGCAGATATACAAGTCCCTCAGAAACACCTGTACCAAGGCAGTCAGACTTGCAAAGTCGGATTACATAAAATAAGCAGTTAAATTAAACCTCCTCATTCCCCACTTTTTTCTGGAGAGTGGTCCATTCCCTCATTGACCCTTCAGCCCAGATGTCTTCACCCATCTTAAAACTTAATGGCTTGACTATTTCAGGCCCAACCTCAGTAGCAGAAACCTTCAAAAAGTTTTTTACTACCTGTGCCCTCACCAGCACCACCTCCTCTGTCTCTCCCCCTTCCCCCATCTCTGGATGGCTTCCACTTTCCACCTGTTTCCCCTCAAGAGGTTCTTCACGCACTCTACTCTCTAAACCCTAACAAATCCAGCCTAGACAGTGTCCACCCAAAGCTATTCTACATATTGGCCCCTGTGATTGCATCTCCCCCTGGCTCACCTACTAAATCTCTTCTTTTCCTCTGGTACAGTACCACAGGCATGGAAGGTCACTAAAGTCTTGCCCCTTCAAAAAGGTGGCAATCCTTCCATCCAAGGTAATTCCAGACCTATCTCCCTTCTCCTCACTCTTGCCAAATTGCAGGAGTCCCTTGTGCACACTAGACTGTCCAATTTCTTATCCTCCACTGGTTGTCTCTCCCCATTTCAACCAGGGTTTAGAAAACACCACTCGACAATATCGTCCCTACTACGGGTCACTGATCACATTTTAACAGCTATGAACCAGGATCATGTTACAGCTGAAAGTTTTGTGGACCTGGCCAAAGCTTTTGAATCTGTCTCTCACCCACTCCTGCTCAACAAGCTTCACTTCATTGCACTGCCCCCCCCCCCACAATCAAATGGTTCTCATGTCTCAAATAGACAGCAATCAGTGCAAGTGGAAAACTCCATTTCTCCCCCTCCCAATCCATGCTGGTGTCCCCCAAGGGTCCATTTTGGGCCCCATCCTCTTTTCTTTGTTTATAAATGATCTTCCTACAGTGTGCTCCAATTCCCTCATCCATATGTACATAGATGACACTGTCTTATTTTCCTCAGGTCCCTCCACTGCCATCATTCATGCCATGCTCCTGCAAGACCTAATCAAAGCACTATCCTGGTTTCAAGCCAATCACCTAAAGGGAAACACCAAAAATACTGTTGCTATGCTTTTTGGTACTGCTCAAATGTTAGCCAGAACCTTGTCCCTTCCAGTGTTTACCACTTTGGATGGCACCTCACTTGATTACGTATCCAGATTCAGAAACCTTGGGGTTTGGTTGGACAACTGTCTAGACTTCGCAGCCCACATCAACTCCATATGCTCCAAACTCTGGCCAAAACTGAGTTTACTATACCAAAACAAGGATTGCCTCCCCCTCCCTACACATTGCGAAGCTGTCTCAAAAATAATCCTACCAATATTTGACTAAGCTGATGTAGTCTATGGAACTGCTGCACCATCCTCACTCTCCAAGCTCAATAAGCTTCTTAACTCATTCTAGTAGTAGTAGTAAAAAGATGCATTTTTATCCAGGATACAGATCTTACTTTCACATCTTTAGGCCGAAGCCTTTTTTCAAGATGGTACTGACAATTACATTTCAGTTTAAAAGTCCCATCAAGTACAAAAATACATTTACAACACTGCCAAACAATTACTAATTTTGTAGAAATGTAGCCCAGGCCCTCACTCTCAAAATCATCCCGGATCCCACTAGGGGTCCACTCTACATCACGATCTCCTACCTTTCTTCTAGGAACCAAAACCCAGCAATCCTGTCACTCACTGAGTATCTCTCAACTCTCCCACACAAAGCTTAACAAGTCATATTAGGGGACCTTAACATCAATTGGCTTGGCACCTCTGCCTCCCAAGCAAGGGATTCCTTTGCTGCCCTTGACATGACCCAATCAGTCTCCCAGCCTACTAGACTCAGCCTCACCAGTGGAACCAGCACCCTCCTGGAAGTCATAGTCTCCAACTGCCCCAAAAAGTCCATGATGTCAGAATCCTCTCAGACTACTTAAGTGACCATTCCCATATCCTCTTCCTCTGGTCCTCCTCCACCCCCAAACCAGTGTCACAATCCACTCTTCGCGGGCATCTCCACCCAGGTGGCCTTAAAATACTCAAGCAATATCTTGCCCAGTTTGACTGGTCCTTCATCAACCATGCCCCTAGCATTGACACTGTGCTAGACCTCTTCACACGGGCTTTTAACAAGGCCTGTGATCTCTATGCGCCGTTCACCAGGCACCATGCAAAAAAAACAAAATGTGCCAAGGGTCACCCTGTCTCTGCTCCAAAAACTCAGAGATAGGGATAACCTCTGGCATACTGCTGCAGCATCAGGCAAAGTGGTGGATAGGCAAGCCTACAATGCTGCACGCAATAAGTGCACATGGGCCATCCGCAAGGCCAAAGTGGACCACTACCAGGCCACCCTTACCTCCTCCTCCTGGGGTTCATCCTGGACCTTCTGGGATAATATAAAAAAGCTGAATGGGAAAATCACATTCCCCCCATCCCAGGTTTCCTTTGACGGTTCCATTTCCACGGACCCACTCAACATAGCTAACTGCCTTAATACCACTTTCACTGATCTTAGTTCTGTCCTCCCCAGTAGTTTCTTCGACCCCATGCCTGAATCTCAACCACTTGTCCTACAATGCCCTCAGTTCCACCTATGCAAGATATCCACTTATGAAGCCAGACCGTACCTGCTAAAAGCCCTAGACAGCAATAGCCCCAGTAACTACACTCTGGACACCAGGATCCTCTGCCTAGTCCTGGATAATATCCTTGTCCCACTGACTGGCTTACTTTATCAATCCCTCTGTTTGGACCAATTCCCGAGTGTCTGAAAAAAGGCTATCATCACACCCATACACAAAAATGGTGATAAGTCTTTCCCAAACAACTACTGACCAATTTCCATACCCCCCAAAGCTATTGAAAAAGTAGTGGCCACTCAGCTCACCGAGTATCTGACCAAGTATGCCATTCTATGCCCTGAGCAGCATGGTTTCCACTCAGGACATAGCACCACCACGGCTCTCCTTGAATTCTCCAACTACTTGCACTCCTCTCTAGACTCTGGCAATCTTGCTGGTGCAGTGTTCATTGACATCTCCAAGGCTTTTAACACTGTTTGCCATCCTCTTCTGCTTGACTCCCTCTACCAAATCGGTTTTGCCACTGGTCCTCTTGCCTGGTGCTCCAGCTATCTCTCAGCTCGATCCCAGTGTGAGAAAATCAATGGGACCTTGTCAATGCTTTTCACCCACCACCAAAATAAGTTCAGAAACGCCTCCCTCCTAATTCTCCTCAGCACACAGCACCCCTTAGCACAAGGGTCCACCTATAAATACCTAGGGATTACCTTTGACACTGCCCTCACTTTCCACCCCCACATTAATGCCCTCTTGACCACCATTAACTCCCAGTTAGTCCTTCTCTACTGCCACAAGGACTGCCTTTCTCCCCATGTATTCTGACTGGCCATCACATCCTCTGTCCTGTCCCTAGTGGAATATGGCCTGCCTATATACGGAGCTGCTGATAACACTGCACTCAATAAGATCCAAATCTCTATCAACAAGGCCTGCAGGCTCCTGACCAGAGCACCCAGGCTTACCCATACTTGCCTACTCTATTTCACTGCAAACCTCCTCAACCTCGAAGAAAGACTCCAATACCAAATCTGCCTACTAGCCAAGAAAATGCTACTCGGGCTCTCCCCCCCAAGGAGTGGTCACCTCCCTCCCTTCGACATGCCACCACCACAGTGGCCACCCACAGCTCAAATAAGGCCACCCTACTAGTGCCTAGAACCAGGACCTCCCTAGCTCAGCATTTCTTCTGCTACAGGACTCCCTCCTGGTTCAACTCTCTCCCAGTCAACATCACCAACACTCTCAAAATTGGCTCCTTTAAAATCACTCTTCTGGACCACCTCTTCAACACACGGTGCTGTAAATGCAACTAACTACTGCATTGGGCCACTCCCCTACCTTCTAAGGGCTCATGCCATCCAGCGCACTCCAACCTCGACAATGTCCACTGGACTGCTCACATCCCCTTCTCCTCTGTCCCCCATGCCCCTCTCCCCTCTGGACATTTCTGTCTTCATATGCACCTGCAGTCATCTATCTGCACAATATTACTGCCTGGCCAAAGGGATATTTATTTTCCTTAGTTGCTCCAACCTTGCATAGCAGGGGCTTATGTCTTTCATTTTGACTCATAGTTACCTATGTAAATAGACTGTACATAATGTTTTGTAACACTGTAATCAATGTACTCTATGTATCACTGTCTGTAACTGGAACGTTGTATTGTTGTTTGTCCTCTCTGTGACGAGGTGCCTTTGTAAACGAGTTTCTGTCTCAAAGGTTGTAAATCTGGTTGTACAAATGAATAAATAAATAAAAGAAAAAATGTTTTCACAATCTCATAAACATATAACATACAGGTATTAAAATTACCATATTTCCCAGACCTCTATTTGACTTTTCATCCATTGCACATGTATCTAACTTTCAGTTCCTCTGTTAAATACTTTGTAAACAGGGAAGGTTTATATCCTGGTTTCTTTTTAATAAAATGTATCAAATAGCAATTTGAGGCATATACTGCTTTGAATGTCATTCAAGTGAAAGAGTTTTTAACTTTTGGCCTGTGAGGCAATTCCCCATTGTTTCTTGACTGATATTTACGTTTAATGATAGTTCTCTCTATTTTATTCATAACGTATTTTGATTCCCCTGTCTTTAAGAGTTTGTGCGTATGTGAAGCCCCTATTAGTTTTCTCTTATTTTCAGGCATTAACCAATCTAATTTTTGGTACAGTTCACATTGGTGAGTTTTAAAATCATGCCGTAAAATGAATCTGGCTAAATTGTTATAAGTAACATCTACATTTTCCAAAAGACAGTTTGTAGCCATTCCATATATATGGCTACCAAAACCTATAGTAGGAATTAGTAGTTAATTCACAATTGTTTTTCACATTTGTATATCTGTATATGCTGTCATTTCTCCACCAATGCCCCTTCCTGCACCCACCATTGCAGGCTCTATTACTCTCTCTCTCTCTCCTTCCTTCCGCTTCCCCTAAGGCATTCTACCCATTCTCTAACTTTCATTGCCAAATTCTGGTTTGGTCTACTTCCCCCCTACCTCTCCTACAAGCTGTTGACAGCCATCCTATCCTCCTATGATTTACGCACCAGAGACCCTTGCTCCTTCCCACTCCCCATCCTCGCACCTCTGTCAGTCAATCTGCCTTCTCTTTCAAGCTACCCTCCCTCTGCAACCTTCTTCCTCTTCAACTCCATAACATGCCCTTTTTCCCTTCCTTCAAGCAACACATCCACATCCTCTACCCCCCCGCTCCTGCTCTAACACCCTGTCAAGGGTCTTAGCCCTTCTCAGGTTCTTGGTGGTAATAAACCAGCAAAAGAAACAACAGACAAGTGGCATATGCGATAATAAACTTGTTTATTACACAAAAGCAGACTTATGCCCTAAAAACAGGTCTTACCAAATAGTCACTAGGAGCCAGAGTTTCTCAATACCCCAGGGTATGAAGACGATCTTGGTGAAAAACCGTAATACAGCAGGTTATATACTATGATAATTACCATAGCAACTATTACTTCGTATGTGAGTTAGAAACATAAAACAAACCCTATTGGCCAAAAGTTAGTTGGCTCCACAGTGTAACTAGAGATATACAAAAAGTGTAAAGTCAGCTAAAATAAGAACAAAGAACTTATACAAAATACAGAAAATAAGTGCGGTGTTTTATAAATCCACATCATGGCAGTGTAGGCTATACAATGACTTCTCAGAAGAATATACAAAGAACACAGAAATGTATTCTTGGCACATTACTTATGCATTTCTATAATAAGCATAGTAATAATATTGGTAATTATCACAATTATATCTCTGGTAACTTACTCTTATATGATAAGTACCAACGCCCTAAACATTAGTACTGATTATGTACATAACATAATAGATACCGTCAAAGGTGCACAGTTGGTTGCCAGTAAGGGTGTGGGGACCAAGACTAACATTCCCCCCCAGTTGCCTTACTGAAAAGGCAACAACATTAGTGGGTAAGTAGTGGGAGCAGTATCCATCGTTTACAGACACGATGCACATGCCTTGTAAAGGAATTTGAGTTGCTCACAGTGTTGTTTTAGAGTGTGCCATAGGCAGCACAGTGTTAGTATCAAAAATACAATCAAAAACAGCTGTACAATAACAAAACCTTTAAAAGTTAACTCTAACCATGTATTGGAAAGTGCAGTGCTTAAATCACCATCATGGATAAGGGTGTTAAGGGCTTCTCCAGCTTTGGAGATATTATTGCTGATGTAGATGAAATGGGTATCCTTTCTATCTAAAAGGGTCTTAAGTGACAAAGTCAAGGGATCAATATAGACATTAAAGATGGGTAAATACTGAAATAGAGCAAGCAAATATTCAGGGTTAGTATCAATAATTGAAGGGCCCTGCCCATAGTTCAGTGGGTGGGGATACCCTCTACAAATCTCGAGCACGCCCAGCTACCTACACTTAGTAGTCAAGTTCTCCTCCACCCGCCCCTCCTTCTCTGGCACTCTTCCCATTCTCAGGGCCTTTTCAGCTATCACAGCTCAAAAAGATGGGAATGAGTAAAGCCAAAATACAATATGTTACATCAAGCTTACAGTGGACTCAAGCATTTCAAAAACTTTTATATCCCCTCAAAGTGAATGTCAAGTTCCCGGCTGGGAACAGGAGTGATCACTGTATGACCAATTACAGTAGTTTGTTGAGGAATAAAATAGAAATTAGGAAATGTTATGTCACAAGTTTTGGACCCATAGGAGAAAGATTTATAATTAGTAACCACATAATACTTTTTTTTTGTGAACTATTTTTATCACCATCAACCACTCTCTGGCATCCCTCACTCACCGTCACTGTGCTACCACCTGCCTGAAGCCTGCCCTTCTGGGAAATCAGGGACAGGCACTCTCCCACCTACCTGGTCCGTTGACTGGCCTCCCTCACTGGAACCAAGGCAGGACATGGGGGTCGGGAGAGCCAGTGGGATGAGCCCAGCATTGGGTGTGTGACAGTGGGGCACAAGAGGGCACCATTGCCCATCCAGGGAGTGGGGCTTTTCTTTTGTATGTTACCCCTGGAGCATGGACATGCAATGGTGTCTGCGCACTGAAAGTGCTGACGCCCTCCACCGCTCCACCCCTAGGTATGGCAGTGCTAACTGCAGTACCCCGATCTCCATCAGGGGCCACTGTCAAGTGATGCAAGGCCCACTACCCACCCCAGGAGAGGAGAGCAGTCCACCCACACAATACTGACCATCAGAATTATATGACACTCTCACTGTAGAAATCCTCCATTTCTGTAGTCGAATTGGGCAGGTGAAAGATTGATTTGTGAGTCTGGTACTGAAGTGATGAACCTCTTCTGCATAGTTCTGGTAGAGACATCTAGTGTTGCCCACTGGTGATGAGGTAGCTGAAGCTGAAGATGCTGTTGCCCTAGGGTACCAGTTTCATTTGAAGAAATATCCGAGTCCAAAGTAAAAGACCAGCCAATGCTGTCTGGTGAGTATCCACAAACCGCCTTAATGACATCAAATATGTCACAGCGACATAAGTAGTGGTATCCCTTTTTGGCACAGCAGTCTGTATGAGGCACCACCCAAGCTTCCAGGGTGATATGGAAGAACAGAAGAGATGGAAGGTCCATCCTCTCTCTGTAGATGTCCTCGTTAAGATGCCCAATGGAGTGGATGGATGCCAGTCTGTTGAAGATGGTGGTCTCTGGATCAAATCATGGCAGGGAGACAGTGAAGATCATGAACATGGTATCATGGATGGTGCAGCAGCTGACAGTGTAGCAAGGGCCCCTGTTGGGATAGCGTGTGACATAACCTACATTTCTTGCACTAGACATTCGTATAGCAACAGATTTAGACATACACATTGTAATACAAGCAGTGAATCTGCAATGTGGACAGTACCATTTAGCAAGTCTTCTATCATGGATAACATCTGGAATACATCCAGATTCCAAATCCCGGAAGAGATTATTGATAGTGGTTATGACATAAAAGCCATAAGCAGAGCATAAAAGTTCCCTGGCAATATATTGCTTGTCTGCCTCCTTGTTATTCTGGAAAACAAGTTCATTGATTTTATTCTTAGTGTCATTAAAGCTTTTAGCAATGTCATGCATGTTGTACACAGTATATCACTCTTCCTGACTAAGCCCTTATACACCATGCAATAAAGGTGGTAAAACATCATTCTTCATGCCAGTCTGGAATTTAACTGTTTGGCTTTTAATAGCAGCAATGTCTGCCCGGTTCCAGATGGACATGCCGGATCCGAAGAGACCAGATATGGTGCCTGTTGCACCAGTTAATACAGCAGTGGCATGCCTCCTGCATGATGAGGAAGTTTTCTTATTGTTGGAGTTAGGTCTAGACCTGAATAATTCTAACTGTTCCGTAGTTTATGTGGACCAGTCACAGGGACTTGTGTGCAAGTCAGATATGCTGCAAGACTATCTAATAACATACTGCTGAAAACCCCAGAAATGTTAGTTTTAGAACACATACCAAATTTGGCCATATTCCAATGTGTAAGATTACAAAGTACAGGAATGTGCATAAACTGCACATTGTTGACAAGTGTACCTGGAAGTGAGGTGGCAGTCAGACCACTAAGCAAGTAAGGCTCCTGTATGGGACAGTCAGTAAGTTCTGCTTCAGTAGAGGGTACTACAGACAGAAACATTACTGCTGTAGCCATGTAATTGCGAACACAAAAGTATCTTGCAGAGTCTTCTAGGTATTTATCACAAAAGGTGTGATCAATCAAAGCAGAAAGATTATATAGACCAGACAGTCTGTAATTGACTTGGTGGATAGCCAAGGTACCATTTGGGGAATTCTTGTATTGGGCCATCCTTGGAAGGTGCCTTTGTAAAGGTGGGCAACAGGAAGTGTCTGTCCATGACTGTCAGTTTGCCATTCAATTTGGAGGGATGATTTGTCAGGCGCCAAAACCATGGTAGTCAGGTAGGTGTCCTTGCCTTCCTGAACAGTGATTAATTTGTTGGGAACATCTATACTGACTCCTTCGGTGATGGAGGTGGGTTTATTTTGTGGAATGTTATAGTTCTCCTCAGGATGTTCAAGAAGTGGAAGGAGTTGCCTTAGACATTTGTTGTAGTCGGATATACAGTAGTTTTCATATTCTTGTCATGGACAGTGGGGAGCGCTCCTAGAAGGAGGATCAAATGCAAGATAGCCACCTTGCATCGGTACCTGTAAGGAAGAAAGAAACGGTCATTAGGTACTATTCCACCAAATGGGGTTAGGAACAGTAATTATTCTCCTTTGTACAATTTGAGCTGATTAGCATGCAGCCAGTTATCCGTAGGTTTCTTCTGGTTCGTAAGTCTAACTTGGTAGACTGCGGGACTGAGTTTGTTAATGATGGGGTAGGGTCCTTCCAATTTACTGGAGAAGGGATGAGTAGGGTATGCAAATCTGAGTGCGATTACTTGGTCTCTGACTTGCCAATCCACTTTTTGTACGTTTGTCAAAGTGAATCTTAGATTGCAGTTGGGCTTTGTCCATATTATGTGCAGCATATAAGTGGGTTTTGATGATGTCATCTCTCAGTGTTGTCACATATGTGTCCACGGACACTCTGTCTGCAGTGGGTGTGTTCAGATCAATCAAGAGGTGCTCAGGTAATCTCATGATTGTATCAGTCATTGCCTCAAAGGGTGCACACAGTGTGGTGGCTGAAGGAGTACCCCTAATTGCCATAAGGAGTAAAGACAAAAGGGAATCCCAATCCTTGGGAACATCCTCAATGAATTTGGATAGGATTTGCTTTATCCATCTGTTGGCTTTTTCTACCTGACCTGAAGATTGTGGGTGATAGGGAATTTGAAACGTCTGGTGTACAACAGGAAGTTTGAGTGTTTCTTGTATCGACTCACCTGTAAATCTGGATCTTTGATCAGAGTCTACTTTATGAGGTAAGCCCCACCTGGAGAACAATTGTTCTACCAGGACTCTTGCAGTTGTCTTCGCTGTGCATTGTCGAGTGGGAAAGGCCTTGACCCATTTGGAGAATAGGTCAGTGACCACAAGGGCGTACTTGTTGTTCCTGCTGGTGGTGGTCAGAAGGCCAATGAAATCAATTTGAATTGCATGCCAGGGACCAGATTGTCTCTGGGGAAGTAATTTAGCATTCCTTTTGGTTGGGGCAGGATTGTTCTGCACACAAACTAAACAGTTGTGGGTGCAATGTTTAACATCTCTACTGATGCCAGGCCACCAACCCACAGATTTCAGTCCCTGGACTGTATTTTCCACCTCCTGGTGTCCAACAGTCGGGGTGTCATGGACCTGATGAATGAACTCAGATCGCAATGATTCAAGAACTAGCCACAACCTGTGGTTCAGGTCGTCCGGTTGATACCATATCAGCTTGTTGTCATGTGATAGATGCAGTTTGTCTGCATCTCTTTTATAGGGGTTGTTAGTCAGCAGTTCTTGTTCAGTTTGTCTAGGAATCTGAACATTTCTTTCAGCTGAGGATCAGATTTTTGTACTGTGGACAAGTCCAGTGGCACAAAAGATTCAGTTTTCTTCTTTTTTGTGGCAGTTAGATGTATGGCTGCCAGAACCACAGGGTGAGCCATATCCCACGTGTTCCCCCCTCGAGCACCCTCTTTTGCAAGAGTGTCTGCTCAGTCATTGATACCATGGTATAGGTCAGATTTTCAGTGGGCCTTCTGCTTGTGAATGAACAACTTGTGCTTAAACTGTTGTCAGATTGTGAATGTATACAAAGAGTGATTTGTATTTCACAGGGGTGCCATCAGAAAATGTGAAGCAGCTCTTCTCCCAGAATGATAAGAATTCAGTTAGAGAGCAACAGACTCAGTTAGAGTCTGTGAATATAATGGTATCTGTGGTACCATGGTGTATCAGTTAAAGAGCACAGGCCACAGCTGCCAGTTCTGCGTACTGAGAAGATGCAACACTGCAGCATTTGGATGCATGGACAGTGTTACCATTAGGGTACACGATAAGCACTCCAAGTCCAGTTATCTGTTCTCCCTGGTAGTACCAGGCAGAGCCATCAGTAAAGACATGACACGGAAGTGTCAGCCAGGAGTTTTGGAGTAGCAGGAAGAAAGAGGCCTGGATTAAGCAAATCAGGAGTCTGGAGAGCACAGTTATGTGGGGCTCTTTGGTACAGGAGACCATGGGCCAGAATTGAAGGCATTTTGGCAGTATGGACCTGTATATCACAGTTCTGGAGAAGAAGAGAGCAGTGAGTTAATCTGGTATTAGATACAGAGCCATCCTTCATGCTGTCTGACAGCAGGAAATTCATTGGGGTGTGATTGGTGTACATAATTATGGGTAAATACCTAATGATGTCAAAAAAGTGCTTTTAACAGCCCAGTAGGTAACCAGAAGGTGTCTTTCACAAAGACTTTATTTCTGTTCTACTGGGAATAGCATCTGGAAGCATAAGCAATAAGTCTCAGAATGCCATTAACCTTTTGAGCAAGTACTGCAGACATGGCAATGTCTGAAGTAACCATTTCCAGATGGAAATGTAAGGCTGGATTGGGGTTAACCAGTTAACCAATGCTGGAGGAGAGGTCAGAGCCTGTTTCAGAAGTGTCACAGCATTCATGTGAATGGGACCCCAAGTCCAGGTGACATCCTTTTTTCAAGAGCTCATACAGAGGGGGTAGCCTTTTCTTCAAAGTCACAAATGAAATCCCAGGAATAGTTGACCATTTCCAGGAAACGTCTGAGTGTTGCCACATTGGTAGGAAGTGATAAATCTTGTAGGCCTTGGATCTTCTTCCAGGCTGGGCTTCTGCCTTGTTCTGTGATATGCAGACCAAGGAAGATAACCTCTTACTGGCACAGTTGTGCTTTGGCAGGATTGCACTTGAGGCCTGCTCTCTGCAAGAGGGTCAGTAACTCATCAAGGAGGTCAAAATGTTGCTCTTTAGTGACAGTTACATGTACTAAGACCCAATGTAAGGAAGTCAAGGACCAAAAAGTCAAGCTGGCCAAGCAAGGAGGTAAAGGAGAAAGTGAGGGAGAAGAGGGCCCCATTCGTCAGATATAAAAAATCTGGTTGGATGGTGGATGGGGGGAGTACTCCAGGAAGTCTGGGGGGGGTGAGTAGAGCAGTCAGGGCAGCCAAGGTTTCAAGGGAGCTAAGGTTGGCACAGGGGATCAAAGAAGGGGGAAAAGGGTTTCTTCAAGTACATAAGGGAGAAAAGATGCTGCAAGGACAAAATAGTCAGGTTCAAAAGAGATAGTGGGTGGGTAGAAGAGGGATAGAGCAGGCAGAGGCACTCAATAAGTACTTCTGTTCAGTGTTTACCAGGGAGAAAGACGAGACTATGCTGCAAAGGTACTGGAGGGCCTTAAGTTCCTGAGGGTTGATAAGGCTCCAGGACTGCACAGTATGCATCCAAGAGTCCTGAGGGACTTGGCGGGGGTCGTGAAGGAGCCCCTAGCAGACCTGTTCAACACCTCTAGAGACAGAATGTGTGCTTCAGGACTGGATGATGGCACATGTGGTGCCCCTCCATAAGAGAGGACCCAGGGACAAGCCAGGTAACTACAGACTGGTCAGCCTTACCTCCATTGTAGGGAAGTTAATGAAGTCTATTCTCAAGGAGAGATTGGTGATCTTTATGGAGGATAATAGGCTCCAGGATGATAGGCAACATGGATTTGTCACAGGTAGTTTCTGCCCAATCAACCTGATCAACTTTTATGATTGGGTGACAAAGGCACTTGATAAAGGTCATACAGTGGATGTCTTGTATTTGGACTTTAGCAAGGCCTTTGACGTGGTGCCTCATGGAAAGTTGATCAGTAAACTGAGAGCCATGGGAGTCGGTGAGAAATTGGCAGGATGGATTAGTAGCTGGCTGCAGGATAGAAAACAGAGGGCAAGTGTTTGGGGGAGTGTTGTTGAGGCACAGGTTAGGAAGCATAGGAAAACCAGGAGCAGTCTCAAACTTCACAAATAGCATTCTATTAATAACAGCAAAATAAAAAATTAAAAATTGTTCAGTATAACTATTTACAATGGCAGTACAACATAGAAAACAGAGTCCTTCTTCTGAGTTTTTTATTCTCAATTTCAGATCTAAGTCTCTGTCTTTCTCTTGCACAAGCATTGCTTCTCCTTTTATAAGTCTGTGCCTGGGAAACTTGTTAAGAAAACAGTATGCTTCTCACACAATGTTCTTGTAAGTTTCCAGTGTTCTTGCAGGTGCAACAAAAAGAACATAATGACCCTGCACTGGCCTCTTGTTGACAGCTCTGCACAGTTTTCACACCAGCATCTCAGTTTAACCCCTTGAGTTTGCAATCATTTCAACAGTATAGCTATATACATTTTTAAACAAATGGATTCCAGTACCAGTTACATTTCCACATAATGATTCACATATATTTTTATACCAGCAGATATGCAAGGGAAAGAAAAGACAGAAATAGCAAGGGAAGGCAGAGAGATAATGAGAGGTGGAGATTTGCGAGACCATCGGAGTGATCAGTTCCTAGGTCTCACAAGAAAATGTGGTTGTGCAACCAGACAGACAAAAGGCAGAAAAGGAGAGGATAGAACAGCTCCTTGCATTTAACTCTTTCTGCATAACAAATGGGACAGGGCCTTATTCAACCCTGTCAATGGGAGCTCATATCTCCCTAAGCTTTCAGCAGTGGGGTCCCACAAGGCTCAGTACTTGGGCCAGTGTTATTCAACGTCTTCACTGGAGAAATAGCAGATGGGATCAAGAGTAAAATTAGCCTGTTTGCTGATGACACTAAGATTGGTGGGGTGATGGACAGTGAGTTGGGGGAGGCAGGTTCTACAAGATGATCTGGCAAAGCTTGAACGCTGGTCTGACAGTTGGCATAGAAACATAGACTTTGATGGCAGATAAGTACTGCTTGGCCCACCTAGTCTGCCCATTTTCCTACCTAGAAGATAAGCTGCAGATCCTATTTAACCAACAGGCTATTTCTTCCTACCCCCACACAAAAATTGCCTTATGTCTGTCCCATGCATTCTTGAATTCTCCCACAGTTTTAGACCCCACAACCTCCTCAGGAAGGCTGTTCCATGCATCCACCACCCTCTCTGTGAAAAAATACTTCCTCACATTGCCCCTGAGCCGTCTCCCCTCTATCTTCAAATTGTGTCCCCTTGTTCTTGCACATCTCTTTTTCTGAAAGATGCTACCCTCTTGGACTTTGTTGATTCCACTGAGGTACTTAAACATTTCTATCATGTCCCCCCTCCCTCCTTTCCTCAAGGGTATACATATTAAGCTCCTTTAGCCTCTCCTCGTATGGCTTCTCTTGCAGACCCTACACCATTTTAGTTGCCCTCCTCTGAACTGCCTCCATCCTGTCTAGGTCCTTGCAGAGATGGGGTCTCCAGAACTGGACGCAGTACTCCAGATGGGGTCTTACCAACTGTCTGTACAGGGGGATAACAACTTCCTTTCTGTTGGTGATGCCTCTCCCTATGCATCTCAGTATCCCCCCAGCCCTCCCTACTGCCTTCTCACATTGCTTGCCAACCTTAAGGTCATCTAATATGATTACCCCCAAGTCTCTTTCCATTTTTGTTGTTGGTACTACCTCCCCCCATTGTGTAATCTTCCCCAGGGTTTTGTTTCCCAGGTGCATTACTTTGCACTTCTTTGCATTGAATCCAAGCTGCCATACTTCTGACCATTCCTCCAACCTTGCCAAGTCCCTTCTCACCCTTTTCATGCCTCCTTGTGTATCAACCCTGTTGCATATCTTTGTGTCATCTGCAAAGAGGCATACTTTTCCTTCCAGTCCCTCTGTAATGTCACTTATAAAGACATTAAAAGGGACTGGACCCAGTACTGAACCCTGCGGTACCCCACTAGTAACCCCTCTTTCTTCAGAGTGGACTCCATTTACAATTACCTTCTGTGTCCTTTTGTTCAGCCAATGTTTTCACAGGCTACCACCCTGGGACCCACTCCAAGGCTGGTTAATTTGACTACTAATCTTTTGTGTGGGACTGTGTCAAATGCCTTGCTAAAGTCTAGATAGGCCATGTCCACAGCCCCTCCCTGGTCTACTACTTTGGTCACCCAGTCAAAGAAATCAGTTAGATTCGTCTGACATGACCTTCCCGCTGTGAACCCATGCTGCTTTGGGTCCTGTGCCCCACTGGCCTCTAGGTACTCAACAATTCTTTCCTTCAGACGTGATTCCATCATTTTCCCTACCACAGAGGTCAAACTGACAGGTCTGCAGTTTCCTGCCTCTGTCTTGCTCCCACTTTTGTGAAGGGGAATCACATCAGCCTTCTTCCAGTCCTCAGGTACTACACCATCCTCCCATGATTTGTTATAAAGGGTAGTCAGTGGTGTCACTAGTTCTCTGCTTAATTCTCTTAGAATTCTGGGGTGAATTCCATCTGGCCCCATTGCTTTGTCCACCTTCAGTTTTAGGAGTTCTTTCAGAACCCTTTCTTCTGTGAAAGGACTGGGATTGACCCCCTCTCCAGAGTGTTTCTGTTAATTGGATTAGGCACCTCCCCCACTTCCTCTTTTGTGAATACTGAACAGAAGTATTCATTCAGTATCCCTGCTTTTTCACTGTCACTCTCTGCCCACCCACCATTCATTCTATTCAGCCTCACTTTCCCTCACTTTCTCTCCCTTTGTCTTTTTACACTCCCTGATATACCTATAAAAGGTTTTATCCCCCTTCTTAACCGAGTTGGCTATCTTTTCCTCAGTTTGAGCCTTTGCTATTCTGACTACCTTCCCTGCTTCCTTCTGCCTTAACTGGTACAGTTCTCTGTCCTGCTTCTTCTATGTTTCCTTATACCTCCTAAATGCTATCTTTTTCTCCCTAACCTTCACCACCACTTCTTTTGAGAACCATAGTGGCTTTTTCTTTCATTTTGATTTGTTTATTTGCTTCACACAAAGGTTTGTTGCCTCTGTGATGGCAGTTTTGATATTTCCCCATTGTTGCTCCATCCCTCCTTCTAGCCTGTTTGTTAGTGCTTTTCTAAGGCACTCTCCCATCTTGCCAAAGTCAGCCCGCCTGAAGTCCAGAACCCTCACTTTTGTATGGCTTGACTCTGTAGCTGAGTTTATCGTGAACCACACTGTTTGGTGGTCACTTGTTCCCAAATGGCCACCCACTTCTAGATCTTAGATCCTCTCACTGTCCCCATTTGAGAGTATGAGGTCTAAGATTGCTCCCTCACAAGCAGGTTCCAAAACTAGCTGTTTGAGGCATGCCACCTGAAGGGCATCAAGAATGGCTCTGCTTTTGGATGCGGCTGCAGCAAAGGTGCTCCAGTTAACATCTGGCATATTAAGGTCCCCCATCAACAGTATCTCCCCTTTCTCTGCCATCCTAAGTATGCCTTCTATCATATGCTTGTCCATTCCCTCCCCCTGACCTGGGGGTCTGTATACAACTCCTGTGCGGATTGTGGTGTCATTTCCAGTCTCTAAGGTGACCCACAGTGCCGCCTCTCCTCCCTATTTACTCTTTTGTTCAGTTGCTTTTATCCCTTCCCTTACACAGAGAGCTACTCCCCCCTTCTGCCCTCCCTGTCTCTCCTATAGGCTGTGTACCTTGGTATGTTAACATCTCAGTCATGGTTCTCTGTGTTCCATGTTTCTGGGACTGCTATGATATCCAGGCATTCCTCTTCTATCAAGACCACCAGTTCAGGGAGCTTGTTGCCCAGACTATGGGTGTTGGTACTCATTACCCTCCATTTCTTGATGGCCTTACCCCTTTTTGCCCCATCCCTGTCCTTATTGTGTTTTCCACTTTGTCCATTTACCCCTGCGCTTCTCCCTATTGACATCTCTATGTTGGTGTCTACCTCACTTAGTACCCTGATATTTTTTGGGGAGCTAGGATTTCCCTGCTCCTTTCCAGTACCTCCCCCTTGGCTAGTTTAAATGCTTGCCAATGAAGTATTCAAGCCTATCACCTAGGATCCTGGTTCCCCTCCTGGACAGATGCAGACCATCATGCCAGTATAGGCCTGCATCCGTCCAAGTGGACCCCAGTCCCCAATGAAGACAAATCCATGAGCTCTGCACCAGTTTTTCAACCACTGATTGAATCCCATGGTGTGGACCACCCTAGCCTCATCCGTGCCATAGACAGGCGGCACCTCTGAAAAGGTTACCATGTGTGCTATTTGTCTAAGGCCCCTCCCCATCTCCACAAACACTTCTTGCACTGTTCTGATCCCTTTCTTAGCCAGGTCATTTGTCCCTAGGTGGACAATGACATCCAGCTCCCTCCCCTGTGCAGCTGCTCCTGTGGCAGATAAGATTTAATGCTAAGAAGTGCAAGGCCATGCACTTGGGAGTTGGAAACCCTAGGTATGGCTACTAGCTGGGGGGAGTGCAGTTATCCACCTTCATGGAGGAGACAGATCTAGGGGTACTCAAAATATAGAATGTATGATTTTATTTACAGAGATGTTCATTGTAATACTGTATGTAAAGTGAATGTACATTGATCTATTGGATATCCTGTTGTATGTATATTGAAAAATCTTCAATAAAATATGGATTACCAAAAAAAAAAAAAAGATCTAGGGATACTAATTACAGGGGACATGAATCATTCTGTGCAGTGCAGGAAGGCGGTAGCTATAGCTAATAAAATTCTGCGTTGCATTGCCAGAGGGATCACTTCTCGAGGGAAGGAAGTCATCCTGCCATTGTACAGGTCACTGGTGAGACTGCACTTAGAGTACAGTGTGCAGTTCTGGTATCCATACTGGAAGAAAAACATCAGTCTATTGGAGGGGTACAGCATAGGGTGATAACAATGATCCTAGGCCTGGGGGACATGCCATATGAGGAAAGACTGAGGGAGCTTAACGTATTCCCTGGATGATAGGAGGGAGAGAGGTGAAATGATTGAGACCTATAAATATTTAAAGGGCATAAGCATGGTAAGTTCTGAGGACATGTTCAGACTATGGGGGGGAGGAATATGTGAGGGTATAGTCTGAAATTGGATGGGGTAGATTCAAGAGGGAAATGAGGAGGCACTATTTCTCAGAAAGGGTAGTAGTAAAGTGAAACCAACTGCCAGAGGAGGTGATTTCGCTGGTAACTGGGGCAGTTTTAAGAAGGGGTGGGACAGGGTCAGAGGTATGGCCATAACTGAGGGGAAACAGGGGAGAGGAGGAAGTGTTCTGCAGGATAACACAGTTGTTTGGGGGTGGCAGCTGCAGTAGATTAGACTGTGAGTTGCGCACTCGGGCAGACTTGATAGACCACTATGGCCTGTATCTGCTGACATTTTCGTATGTTCGTATTTTTGTGCCCTCCTCTGCAGTGTTTACAGACTCTAAGATGAGGGCTCTAAAACTGCACACAGTTTTCAAGGTGTGGCACTACCAGGGATTTGTAGAGGGGCAGGATCACCTGCCTCTATTTTACTGGTGCAGTGCCTGCTAATGCAACCCAGCTTCCTGTTGGCTTTTGCTTATGCCTTAGCAACCCTGTCTTGGTAATCTTTGAGACCTTAGAGGTTGCCACTTTATTCAGCACTGTCCTCTTGTGCCCTCTCTTCTCCTCCCTCTCCTGCTTCCTTATTTACTACTGCTCCCTCCCCCTCCTGGTTTACTGTAACTGCAGTCTCTGCTTCTGATGTCTTGTTTGCCCTCAGTCTTTCCAAAGGCCTCGGTCCTAGTGATCTGGATCCTAAACTTTGTGCTTCTGCCATCGCTACCTCACTTTCTGTGCTGCTAAATCTCAGCATTGATCCTTTTGTGAAAGGCATCTACCAATGCCTTTGTTCACCCCTAGCTTGGATGTGTCCTAGTCAACATCAGACAGGTTTAGGCTTCATCAGGACCACATTCCCAATTTTGACAACCATGCTATTTCCCTTCCTAACAACCTGTCTGTTGCCTCAGTCTGCTTTGGGGTCCTGTAGACCACCCCTAATCTGATGATTTTCAAGGGTATCTCCCTCCATTGAGCTGCATCATGGAACTGCAACACATTAGCATCAGGGTCACCTGGAAATTGTTGTTGACTGGGGCCGTTCACATCATTATACCTCATTGATGCCTATATAATGTAGGTGTCCCCAGTATGCCTCGGTTCTCTCTCCCACTGTCAACTGCATGTCAGTCCACTGCTGCTGAACATCATCAAACTTCTGCAAGTATTCACTAATGCTGTTATATCTTATAGTTTATTTTAAAACTTTCTTTTATACCACCACTGAATGACAAAGAACCACTGTTCCATTTTTGCCAGTATGGCAACATTAAGATAGAATTACATCGACCACTCCATTTGTATCCATTGCCTTGACACAAACCACGATGTGAAAGCCTGCTCAGTTTGCATGAGCTTTAACCAGGCAACCAAGAGACATTACAAGACGGCTTTAGAAGTATTTCTAAAACTTCAAGAAATGGAGAAACAGGATGTGGCAAATGCAGTTTCACAATCATCAGCCACTTCTGTTCCCGGTTCACTGATGGCCCATTGATCCCCATTATCGACAGTGTCTGTTGCTGTCTTTTTGAACCAAAAGAATAAGTTCATAGAGAAACACTGCCACTCAGGGGACATGGCAAAAGGAAAAGACTGCTTCTTCAGACTGTACACATTCACCTTTTAGAAGAAGTAAGTCTACAGGTAGATGGGGCCCCTGCTCTGTCTGTGGGTCCTTCCACGCTGCCCCTTCCATCATCTCTTGGACACCAAGGTAGGGGTCTGACACTAACTTGCATCTGCTGGGGCATTTGCAGCCTATTCTACCATTGGGTGTTGTCCTATTGACTGTTCAGCTGTTGTCAACCCCTTCCAGGCCTGGCAATGCACCGCCATTATATTAGACCGAGTTGTTGCAGTATCTGTTGCTGCTGCCAGTGTCATTGTCTGCTCCATTGGCACCCTCAGCTGGTCTGTCTACCTTACCATTGCCAAAATAGTTCTCAGTCCAGGCTATAGTGCCAGGTCCTGAACAGCCTCTGTTGAGATGTCATCGATGGCTCCTCATTTATCTGCTTGTCCCATCAACCCTCAGCCAATGAAGGCGAACACTTTAATGATGAACTGAAGTATAATCCAGAGTATCTGGTGGAGAAGGAGCAGGCCATGGAAGACGAGGCAATAGATGTGGTGGGATCAAGCTCCACCATGTCCTCTTGCTCTGAGGAGAGTGTGAAAAACATACCTAGGTCTCCACTTGAGAATGCCTCATTTCAGACCTTCCTAAAATAGGTTCAGGCTAAATCAGGGTTTCAAGCAGAGGATTTCTCCAAGAGAAATTTCTTGATCTTCGAGGATCTCTCTTCCCTTAGGCCACATCTTTGGTAATATGCCTTCATCAGCACTAGGACACAAAGAAACATTTGCAAGCCAGTGGCTGTCCATGATGACATCACACATCAGCATCTGTATAAACATGAACGGCCCCATCGCTCCTCTGTTTTTTTACCACTATCCATTGTACTAATCAGACATACCATGGAAACTCTGATCAACTAGCCATTGTCATTTTTATAAGTAATCACTCATTTTTTAGAGATATCACCACCTGTACATGTTGCCAAAACTGACATTGTTCTGGTACTGTGAGTGCAGAGAAAAGATTTATAAGGATGACACACGTGAAGTTTGTGTCTGCTTCTAAGGCCATTCTCACAATGTCAGGACTTGTGAGACTTGCCAGGGTTTCAGTCTAGCAAGCAGACAACACAGAAGAAAGGTGCAGGAGACATTTTTATTAGAAAAGAACTCTAGCAGCCATGAAAAAAACCCATGGTCAAAAAGCAGCATCACCAGCCCCATCGGCCAATTCACAGTTTATGTCAAAAGACCAGTAATTGGGACATAAGGATAAGGACAGATCTGCTTCCTGGTGAGGTCTAGGTTACCATTGCTGTCTGCAGGTAGTCTGCATCACCATCATCTTCCCCAGTAGCAGTGATGCCAGCCCCCCCAACCATCAACCAGACACAATGTTGGGACTTGGCTTAGGCAATATGGATGGTATGTCACCATCAATGGGTCCAGGCACATTGACTATAGTGGTTATGGTTCTTGGCCAGGGCATTGGCATGCAGGCAGTACTGGCGTTGTTTCTGGACATGATAACGGTGCATACATCCAGGTTTGCTTATACTGCTGTCAATGGGGGTTCCTGCATTGCAGGTCCTGTCAAAATCATCAGCTGGTACACAGCAAATACCTCCTGAGCAGTGGCCTCCAGTGCCACCAGTGAGGTCTTCAGTTCCCATCACTGACAGGGATGCTGAGAATGAGGAAGAATATAATCCAGACCTCATAATGGAGGAGGATTATGAAAAGGAAGATGGTTATAGACAACATCATTATGCTCCACATTCTTGCCACACAGTATTCTGTAGTGAGTATTCTAGTGGTGTAAACACTTAAGACATCTTCCTAAGGAACCTATCTTCCAAACTATGATGCAGTAAATGCAGACTGCAATGGGATTTGCTGTGGAAGAAGAGAATTCCACCAAAAAGAATTTGATGGACTTTTTGGAGGTACCATGTACTCCATCCATCATTGTTCCCCCAATTCATGCTGCATCAGAGGATGTAACGTTTGCTGCATGGTATAGGCAAAATACAGTACTAGCTGTACCTAGAAAGGCTAACAAGCAGTACCCTGTTCCTGCTGCCAAGCTTTATTATGCCAACACACCAGAAACAGATACTAAAGTCATAGTGGCTGCCCGTGATAGATACAGGGCACCAAAACACATAAGCATCCTGCCCCTGATAAGAAATCCAGGAGGCTTGATGTGATTGGCAAGCAAACATATGCCTCTGCCTCACTGGGCCTGTGTATTGCTAACTACTAGGCCCACATGATCAAGTATCAAAATAGCCTGTGGATGTCTGCCAAAGCAGCAGCTCAGGCTCTTCCAGGAGGAAATGCCAAGAATGAGTTACTTAAAAATCTTAATTCTGGAGTGGAGATATGCAAACATTTGCTATGCTCAGCATATGATGTTTCACTTGGATCTGTCAAGGCAGCTGCCACTGGTATTTGCATGAGAAGGTATTCTTGGCTTAAGATGGCTGGGTTTGCAACTGATGTGCATCAAACAGTTATGAATGCTTCCTTTAGAGGCACCAGAGTGCTTGGATACCATGTGGGATTGGCATTAAGGGGCCTTCAAGTCTCTAAAATGACTTTAAAGTCTCTCAAATCCTTGTATCCCACATCTAGTAGATTTCAGGGTAAACTATCCTTTTTTCAGCCTGCTGCCAGAGGTGGCCCTCAAGCCTACTGTCAGCAAGACTGGGATAAGGGTGGTGGAGCCTTGCCAGCTCCCCCACCCTTACTCAGGCGCCTATTCCAAAGTATGGAAAGCTACTGGTTCTGTCCCCACCGGTTCAGTATGACTTGTGTCTGACTACCCCATGCCACTTCCCCCTAAGCAGGTGGTGGTAGGGGGGCTGCTTCTCCCTTCATCTGACACAATGGAGGGATAGTACCCCAGACAAATGAGCCTTGGAGATAATTGCATGAGGACATCCTCTGGAGTTATTAGAACCCCCCCCCACCAGAGCATCCTCCTCCTCTTTCAACTTCTCTCTTGGGACAGTTACCCCTGCTGAAAGATGTACAAGCTCTGATAACCAAAAGGACCATAGAAACTGTACCCACCTTGTCACTAGAAGGCCAAAGGGTTCTATTCCAGATACTTCCTGGACCCAAATGGACATTTCTAGGGACATTGATATGATGTTCTAACCACACTTGCTGGCAGTGCCTTTCCACTTCACTAGAATGCATTTAAGCTGGCTCCTCCCACCCACCCAGAAGAGGTAACTCCCTCAGCTCTGCCCCATGATGCCAGATCTTACTTTCTAATGGAAAAAACAGGTTCCCTCCTTACTGCTCTTGTGCTGAGTAGGCCCTTTGCTGCAAAATCTTTGGATTTCCTTCCAAGTTAATAAAAAACTTTGTCTTCAGGCTTGTTCTTCTCGACTGTGATGGACGACTACAAGTCTGCTCTGGTGTTCCAGAAATGCATCTGTAGGCAGAAGATGACCCAAATGGATTTGCACACCATGTCCATATATTGCCTGGGCCATGAGCATGATCCCCAGGCCTGCAACATCTGTTTTACCTTCCATCCTTCTGTTCTCAAGGACCGCCGTGCCTGCTTAACTTTGAGCTGTCTGAGTGAACAGCACCTGCTGGTCAAGTTGAAGGATGCCCACTGAGTGGTTTCTGTGGCTGTGGGGTCTTCTGAACAGCTAGCAGCTTTCAAGGAGGTGGCAGTTCAGGCCATGTCTCAGACCTCCTCAGCTTCAATCTTTTTGCTGCTCTCTCTTGGTGCCTCCTTCATGGGGGCATTTAAGGACTTGTACCAGGCTGTCCCAGCTCATGACCAGGGCCCCTCATTGGCACAGAAGTCCAAGTCTCAAAAAGAGGCCAAAAAAACAGTCTCACCATCGATCGTGGGATCGGGGAATGCTCTCACACTTCTGATTCCCACGCTTCACCAGATCCAACATTAGTCAAATCTTCAGCCCAGGCCACCAGCTCCATGGTAACCCTGTTGGGCCAGTTGCCTGAGATGCTGGTTGAGCTCCCAGCTGAGATATTTCTCAAGCTGGTTGACCAGTAGTTGACCGAGGAGGATGCTACTTCTTTGTCCAGGACTCTGGTCCTGACTCAGACCCAGGGAGGGATGGATCAGTCCACTGACCTGCCACCTCTAGTTATTGATCAGCACCTGAGGTCCTCCGGCTCTCGCCGGCACCCTCTGAGGACTGCCACTGGTCCCCTCGGCAGCTGAGGTTGAGGTTCCGGTCTTTTTCCAGGTTGAATGGCTCCTGCTGATATCAGTGTTCCTGCTCTCGATGCTCAGGAAAGCAGTGCCACTGCTATTCTTCATCCTCATCCTCCTCCAGTGAGGAGAGGCTTTGGTGCAAGTTGCTTCAATGCTACAAGGATCTCAAGTGGCAACAGCTGGTGTTTGTCAGTATGAACCCTGTGCTGACTCCTACTCTGTCCATCACGTGGCTTTTGCTGCAGAGGCCAATGCCTTATCAGTCCTGGCTCAGCCTTCCCTGGCATCTCCACTGATTTAGGTGGAGCCACCACCTAAACAGCTGAGATCTGGTGCTCTGACCAAGGAGTCTCAGTTGACTTCGGTTCCCCCCATTGGCTGTGGGTCATTGTCACTCCAGACCATCCACAGAGGGTCAGCAGGGTTTCAGGCAGTTGACCTCTCTTCAACAACCCCTCAGAGTCAGAGGGTTCCTCCTTACACTCCTGTCTGGTGGACATGGAATCAGCTGGGGATCTCTCAATGGATGAAGGCCCTACCTGCTTCATGGGCCTTCTCCACCTGGTCTCAGAATCCATGGATCTTAAGATGGAGACCATTCAAAAAAGGGCTTAGTACCCTGTTGTCGAGATCTTGGTCCTGGGTGACTCCTCTGGGGAAGCTTTCCCAGTCACAGAGGCCATTCTTGGCCCTGCCTTGGAGCTTTGGCAGCAACCTTCCTCCTGCTCAATGCCACTGGCTTGTATGGCCCACAAGTATGTGGTCCCTACCGGCTCCCTATCGAGATTCACAGAACATTGCTTGGCTGAGGGCTTAGTGGCTGATTCTGTGTTCTGGTGCTCAGGCAATGTGGGGGATGTTGACAAACCACCTGACAAGGAGTTCAAGAAATTGTACCTCTTGGTGAAGAAGGTCTATGATGCCTCTTTGCTTGGCCTTCGCCAGATGAGCTGAACCCTCCTGATGGCCCACTTCTTTCACGCTCTGTTGGGCACTTTGAATGTGGTGCTGTAGGAACAAAACCCTTGATGGAAAAGTTATTTTTATCTTTATTATCAAAAATTGATTTTCACTTATTATTTTATGATTTTATATGGTGTTAAATATGAGAGTTTTACCATAATTTCTGGTTAAAATACATATCTACATAAGCTTCATAACAAAAAAAAAAAAGATTGTCTGCAAGATTGTCGGGGCTCAGCGGGCCTACCCGGCTAACAAAATTTAATAAATAAATAAGACAAAACAATTTCTTTTAACTTTATTTTTGCCTAAATGAAAGCTTAAGGAGATGTGCCATTTCTAGCTAAGGGAGCCCCTGTTTAAGGCCTCTGGGGATTAATATTAACTGCACTCAGCAGTTACCAGCTAGAAACTTGAACATTCCAGGAATACTTCAGCTGAAGCCAGAGCTTCAAGTCAGATAAAGTAATGTCAGGTAATGTTTTTCTGAGAGGGACCAGTTTGGTACAAGGCTGGGATGGAGATTCCATAGCTACAATCAGCTAGGAGGTCATGTGGCTGGTACAGCCTTGAAGAGCTTAAGGAAAAAAAAACTATTAGGAAAATGCTGTTTAAATCTCCATAGACTTTGTATAGGAATAAGAAGTTTTATTTCTAACTTAACAACTCAATATGTTGCCAGTCTGTAAATTTCACAGATAATAAATAGTATTATAATGAATAACATCACTAAGTTTCATCGATGCAGCTAGTGGAAAAAATAAATCATTTATATGAATATTTTAGAGCAATTTTGTTTAAAGTAAATTCTTTAAGTTTAGTCTCAAATGAGAGATAGCATAGTGACAAGTCTGAAAATATAACTCTTAGGTGTGTAACTTGTTTTTTTGAAGAGACAAAATCTAAAAGAATCTTTTGACAGTTTAAAAATGTATTGCTTCTAGACAGAACAAAGGAAACCATTTGCTTACAAAAATCCAATGCTGTAAAAACTTTCCTGAATATATTTTATGAACAAATCTTATATTATTCTGTAGCTTAGACTATTTAGAGATAAACTATCACTTTATTTTAAGAAGTTTTATTAATATTATGAAGTTATAACCATTAAGAGTCTAACTTGGGAAATATTAGTCCTATGAATATGGGAAGCATACAAAAATGCTCCATTTGATGAGAGAAGTTCAAATATGTAAGTTTAAGATTTAAACTAATTGGCAGTATGAAGTTATAAGAGAAACTTAATTTCAAGATAAAAGTGGATTTGGAGTTAGTGGGCAGTCCTTGCAGGGGTATGGCCACTGTCATATTCATCATCTGCAAGGACCAATCAAAATCTGGTGATGACATCACCCAAAGCAGGTTCATATTAGTGAATTCTGCAAGCCACACCTCTGTCTTGGCTGAACAATGATGTAAAAGGATTTATGCCAGTCTAGTTAAGAATTTGGCTGAAACTTTAAAGGCTTCATAACTTTCACTGGCCTAAGTAGCTTAGACCATATCTGAATTTGGAATACTGGGACCAACCTTGGTTAACCATTGATATATCCAGAAGGGGGTGCTGAGGACAAGCTTTAAAGCCTATGCAGCATTGCCAGAAGGTCTGAATGCACACTTCATGATGCAAGAACATTCTCATTGTGTTATGAAGCAAGGTCTGTGTTTTATTTACTGAGCATTTTGACTGAAGTAATGTTGCCTGCTAAAGCCGGGACCAGAGACTTGCCTTTAAAATTCACAGCCAAAGCAAGCTATGCAGTGTTGTGAATACAAGGAGTTTGGTGTCCTATGGTTAAGTGCAGATGAATTAAACATGAAGAAGTCATTACAGTCAAGTTATTAAGACAACTTTGTTATCCACAAGAAAGTTCTTTGATACAAGTGTTGCTACGGGACTGTTCAAATCCAGTTGTCTGATGGTTGTGGCGAGAGATGTGCGCATGTCCAGGCTAAGCGGTCATTCACCTTACCTCCACTCCAGCGTTCATGCTTAATGGTGTCATGAAAAGTAGTATTCTGAATTTTACGGTATGTAAGCTGAAACGGAATGCCTTTCAGCACTTTTAGTGCTAATCTTTTTGGCTGGTTCGGTTGACCGGTCGGTTGTTGCATGGTAAAAGAATGAGCGAGAATTGCTGCCATATATTGATTGTTCTGAGTCGCTGATATTTTTTCCCCCTACACTTTTGGAGAAGAAGATGACTGGGATATGAAGAATCGGAAGACCGTGAACCGACTGGGTTCTTCACAGGGAGAAATTATTGTGTTTTTAAGGAAGGAAAACTCACTGAATTACTGAATTGTGATACATTGCCAGTATCAACTGCTTTTCAAATTGTTGGTCCTGGGCTGGACTAATGGACCAAAGGATAAATGGGCTCACTGATAAGTTAGCTCCAGTAGAAACAAAACTTTGCTCAGCCTGACACACTGCACGGAGGAAAAAGAAGTTTCCAACAAAGCTGAGCCAAACACTGGGAGCCTTAAGAGTCTGAAACTGAGGGAAGGAAACTCTGTGAGTACCCAGAGACAGATTGTACTATCACAGGAAACAAAAACAGGGAAAAGTGAAAATGAGGTACTACTGACTTTCTGTGGCAGATACTGGGTTGATACAGTGATCAAGAAGCATGGTAACAGTGACTCTAATGCACAATAATTTTTGGTATATGCTGTTAATGTTTCAGCCCTTTTAAATTAGAAAATGCAAGGGCTGTGGCATCAGAGTATAAGATTGAAAGAAATTTAAGATTTAAATAGCTCGCTGTGGCCTTTTGTGTTTAGAAAGAAATGACCTCAAAAATGGCCTGGAAAGTGGCTAACCTTTGATTATTTTTTAAATATATAAATTCTTCAATACTGGCCCAGTGCCCTTCAGAACATAAGAAGGTATTGCCTCAAAAACTGTTTCGGCAGCCAAGCCACACAAAAAAATGAGAGAAAAACAGGCTTGGCTAGTTTTTAAAGCTGGGCATACGGCGTATTGTTGAACAAAGCTGGAAGGTTGATTTGAAGGCAGAATTAAGTGCTGACCTCAGAGTTGCAATTAAGGTTTCAAGGACAGAATTAAATGTCTGCTGGCCTGAAAAGTGGCTAGCCTTTGATCTTTAAAATATATGTATTCTTCAATATTGGCCTAGCGTCTTTCAGAATACAAGTAAGTATCAGCATAAAAACTGTCTCGGCTGCTAAGCTATATAAAAAAGAAAGAGGAAAACAGGCTTGGCTAGTTTTCAAAAATAACCATTATCTAATGCAAGAGAGTAATATTAAGCAAAAAAGGCTCAGCAAATGTTTTCAAACTGGAGAAAAAAAAACAAGGGAAAATCAATGAGGGACAATTATTAGAGCTGGAATAGAAAACTCCACAAAGTAAAAAGAAATCATATAAACAGCTTTCACTTCAGCTACCTTTTAAAAAATGCTGCAGTATGTTAGGCCTCTCTTGTACCAAAATGCCTCCAAAAAAGATCAAGAAAAAAAAAAAGGATAAATCTGGAAACAGGCCGGGCCTACACCTTCGACCAGTAAAATTCAACAAACTATATCTATAGCTATGTCTATGGACACAGCTGAGGAATCTGACAATCTAGCAGAAGAAGAAATAAGTAATTTAAATATAATGGCAAACTCTGAATAGCAGGAGGGGAAAAAGAAAAGTCACGCGTATCAAAACAGAGAAGAACCCCCCCTCCCTTCGAATGGGAGAGGCAACTCATAAACAATGTTCAAAGCATCTAAAATTCTATGGAAAAACTGCAACCTGTTGTGGAAGCAATGGATTTACCAAAAGGATCTTTTATTAAAATTGAACAAAAAATTGAACAATGAGCCAAGAGGATGAATGAACTTGAACAATGACTATCAAAGGCTGAGGACTTGGTTCAACCCCTAATCCAGGATCTTAAAGGGTGCCAAAAGAAAATTACAAGAGACACAGCACAAACTTGATGATTTTGAGAACAGGGCTCGACACAAGAACATAAGAATATGCAGAATTCAGCATGCATTGGAAAAGAAAACATCCCTGAGGGAAATTGCCACCAATATATTAAGCGGCCTAATTGGAAAATCTGTTGACATACCAGTTATTGACAGAATCCACTGGCTGGGTCCAGCATGGGGAGATTTTGGACCGAGACCTGCAATCTTAAAGCTTTTGACTTCTGAGGGCAAGGACTTAATTATGCAAACTTACTTCAAGAAAGGGAACTATATCTTCAAGTAGCAACAGAGATTTCTGAAAAATGATTTTTCAAGGGACTTATGGGATAAAAGAAGAACTTTTAATAAACTAGAACACCACCTTTGGAAAAAATGACTAAAAGTATATGTAATTTATCTTGATAAATTAAAAGTTCTTCTGAATCATCAGGTTCTAGTTTATGAAAATCTTGTAGAAGCAACCCAAGATCTCAAATTGAGACTTCCAGAACACTTTACAGATTATGATGCTGCAAACAACTAAGACTTTCTTTCTTTTTTCCTTCTTGGAAAGATATAGAGATTGGCATGGATGTTGAGGGAAGGGGGGCTTGGGCAGAGTGCACAACTTAAGTGGTTGGGTTAGCCACCAGACCAATGTCTTTGGTGGTGCTGGAAGGTGGGGGCAAACACAAGCGTAAAGACACACTTTAGTTTTTTTAGGAATGTTATAAATATATTAGGAAGAATTTATAAGGAGAGAAGATCGTTTAACATATGAAAGATGAGTGAGAAGGGGGGGGTAAAGGAAAAGTTCAATTAAGATGTTTTCATCTATGAATGTAGCAACTTGGAACATAAATGGTTTCAATTCTTCCATTAAAAGATATTGACTAGAATTAAAAAACTCAAACTGGACATAACATTTCTACAGGGCGTATTTCTTAGTCAAACAGAATTGGAAAAGTTGGAAAGGAAATGGCAAGGCAAGATCTACTCTTCATTAGATTCCAAGAAGAACAGCACTGGGGTTCTGATACTGATATCCAAATGCTTTAAAGGTAGTGTGGAGGATTCAATATCAGACTCCCAGGGACATATCATAGCAGTTAAAGTCAAACTTGAAGGTGAATTTTTGACTCTATGTTCAGTTTATGCTCCATTTTCTGGTTATGATAACTTTTTGGCAGAGCTCAATAAAATTATATATGATTTAGATAGTTCAAATATAATAGTGGGAGGTGACTTGAATTGTTTGGTTAATGACCCATTAGCTAAATCATCTCCTTTCTCTTCCTGGGATAAATATAAAACTAAGCGGTTGGGAACCTTTCTGAACTTGGCCAATCTAGTTGATGTTTAGAGAGAATTAAATCCAGACACCAGAGATTACACTTTCTTCTCAGCACGTCACAAGATGTGTTCCCCTCTTGACTACTTTTTTGTCTCTAGAGATCTATTGGTGTCCTGTTTAATAACTGAAGTAATCATACACCCCATGCTCATATGAGATCATAATATGGTCTCTATGGTCATGGGTTTTGAAGGCAACAAGATAAAACAAATATTTGGGGAATAAATAATTATTTACTGTCTGATATCACTATTCAAAAACAAATAGGGAAGGCAATTATGTATTTCTTTTCAGATAATAATATAGATGGTTTAAATATCATACAATGCTGGGATGCCTGGAAGGCCACAATTCATGGGAGTTTGATATCCGTGGCATCTTGGAGAAAATAAGATTACAAAAACAAAAAGAAGTGCAGGAGAAACTTAAAAATTTGGAACTGGAGGTCAAAAGTTGGACTACAGACAAGAGACAGGAATTGGCCAAGTTGAGGAAATTTATTGATTCAGCTGAAATGTATCAAACAAAATCTATGTGTGCTAGAAAGAACAAGAACTGGAAACAGTATAGTGAACACATTGGTAAGACACTAGCTAAGAGAATTAAAGAAAATCAAACTAAATCAGATATAATTATAATTACAAAATCAGATGGCAGTAAATGCCAGACCCAGGAAGAGGTACAGAGGGAATTTTTAGATTATTACATAGATCTGTACAGCTCAGAGTGTAATCCCACTAAGGAAGAAATATCTCACTATGCTGAAGTTTGTCAAACAAAAATGAATAATGACAACTGGGAATTTCTGATGGCACCAACTTCAGACAATGGAATAACTGAGGCTCTGGACAACATAGAAAAAGGTAAATGTCAAGGCCCAGATGGTATTTCATTAGAATTCTATGCTACCTTTGTGTCAAAAATAATCCCCTGGCTAAGGCTCCTTTTCAAACAAATACAAATACAAAACAGTCTTCCAGATTCATTTAACCAGGCATTTATTTCATTAATACCAAAACAGGGAAAGGAATCATCCAAAAAAGAAAACTATAGACCAATAGCAATATTAAATACAAACTACATGATTTATACAAAGATCTTGAATAGCAGACTTCTAACTATTCTGAACTCTTTAATTTATATAAACCAGACTGGTTTTGTACTGGATAGACACATACAATCTGGTCTTATTAAACTACAATTTACAATTGAATATCTTCAGGATTCAGTCACTCTGGCTTTGCTGTTGGCTTTGGATGCCACCAAAGCCTTTGATATGATGGAATGGGTTTTACTGTTTCAGGCAATGGGAATTTTCAACTTTCTCCCATTGTTTATAAGGTACATACAAGCAATTTATAAAAAGCCTTATGCTCAATTGAAAATTAACAGCCATTTATCTGAACCATTTGACCTGCACTGAGGTGTGAGACAAGGCTGTCCATTATTCCCATCATTATTTATAATAGGCTTGGAGTTACTATTAAAAGAAATACAGGCCAACCAATGGATTACTGGTATTAAAATTGCTTCAACAGAATTAAAATACAATGCTTATGCTGACAGTTTGTTAATCATGATCCAGAACCCAGAGGAAAGATTGACTGTACTTATGAAGTTAATAAATAGATTTTCAAAATTATCAGGTTACACAATAAACAAAACTAAATCAGAAATCCTAATTTTCAATATTTTACAATCAGAAGACTTTCATAATATAATAAAAGCCAAAATACAATCTGAGTGGGCTGTCCTATCTGGGGATTACTGTTACAAAAAAACACTAGATTGGTATAACAAAAATGTTGAACCTATGTATAATATGATCAAAGATCAATTAAATAATTGGAGTAAATTTCACTTATCAATAGGGGGGAAAAATGGCAGTCATACCAACACTTTTGTACAGATTACAATCCATAATTTATTTAATACCAGTTTAGTAGTTTAAAAGGATTAACAATTTGTTTAGGAACTTTGGCCCAGATTTTCAAATCTTTGCCCCGGGGCTAAATTAGCACTGCCTGGTGGGCAGACTTAGCCCGGAGCTAAAAGCAAGCTATATTCAAAAGGAATAGCCCGGGGCAAACAGATTCTGAACATAGCATGGGAATGAGGCTGGGAAAACTGGGCTGGGAGTGCAGGGCAAACCTAGCCCTGGAATAAGACAGCTCTGAATATAGCAACCAAGAAGTGCAAACCACCACAGCAACACAGTACACAGCTACATGAAGGTAGGTAGAGGTGAACTACTGTATGTGGCCAATGTGTGTGCCAGCAAATGTGTGGAGCCAGTACAGCTGAAGGCAGCAGCACATGTGAAAAGACAGTGTGCAAAACTGTATAATATTCCCCAAACCGTTAGTGTCCTGCTAACACATTTGCATGGGTTTAGCGCGGAGCTAAGCTGTTTGCCCAGTGCTAAACTTTGCCATATTCAAATGTGACATGCAAATGAGCCTGCTTAGGTAGTCTCTGGGCAAACAGCCACATTAGCATCTCATTGTGCCCTGATTTGCATGCAGTTTGCCCAGTGTTACTGCAGGGTCCCACAGCTCCAACTGTAGGTCAGTCTGGAAGTACAGGGGCTGGCCAGGTCTGGCCACAGCTCCACCTGTAGGTCAGTCTGACAGTTCATAATGGTAGCTGCAGGCTACATGTATGCAGTACAGCATAGCATTGTGTACCCCGGGGGACAACACAGCATAGGCACAGACAGTGGTGGTGATGTATGCAACTGTCACATTGTAGGGCATGCTACAGTGCACAGCAGACACCACAGTAGCAAGGGGGCCAGTAGTGTGAGGGACACAGTAATGCCTATGGTGTGTAGGGTAGTGATGAGCACTGCACTGTACAGTGACAAGTCTATCTTACAGGTGTTTACTGACAGTAGACGTTACTGTCACACTGTTGTGTGACCCACAGATGCTGCACCTCTGGCATGGGATGTTCAAAGTTACATATACATGGCTGGCTGTGTGTGCTGTGGTGTTTGTACAGCTGTGCGGTATGTGAGTGGGGGGGCATGTATGATCGGACAGAAACACTGGTATTGGGGTATTCCCAATACTGGCCCATGTGCACTGCATGCTGTGTCCCAGCCTTGCAGCTGCACCTGGCCTGTGGTGAAGCCTGGCCACCCGTACACCCTCCCCTCAACACCCACCATGCCCACAGTGCTGCATGTGTATGCTGGCATCTGTTGGTCACCACAGACGTATGGTCTTCAGGTGTGTGCTGTATGGCCACACCACCATGGTGGCCCCCGGAGGCTGGGTCACCACATATTGCCTGGCATGGCTGGGACTGGCAGCAGCTGTTGGCATCATTGTGGTTCCATCAGTGAGCAGCATGTTTCCTCCATGTCTGGCTTTTTCTCTGTGTCATAGCCATATGTTAGGGTTGCGCAAGGCTGCTCTAATGCCGCGCAATGCCACAATGTCGCACAAAGCTGAATTGCCCAGGGTTAAGACCAGCTTTTCCTGGGTGGTAATTTGTACCATGCAAAGGGTCATGCTAAGTCACGCAAAACCACTTTGCGTGGCGCTAGTCGCTGAATATGGCAGTGTACCTGTATTCATGTTCAGTTTGCCCCTTGCATATATTATGATTTTGCCCGGTGCTAATGCAGTTTGTGCATGCTATTTGGCCTTTTGAATATGGCAGACCCACGCTAATCCCACGCTAAACCTGCGCAAATGGTCTGCGCACCATGCAAAGCTTTGAATATCTGGGCCACAATATGGAACAACAAACTATCTTGTATTTCATAGGCCGAACTTTGTCAGCCAAAGGAGAAAGGCAGGCTAGCATGCCCAGATATCCAAATATGTTACTATTCCTTTATTACTAAACTAATAATAAACTGGGCATTTAAAGAAATGGACCTGCTCTGGGAAAACCAGATTTTTCAAGCATATTTCAGAGAGCAGATGAATATTAAAAACTTATTATTTACTCCGTCAATATGGATAAAATCAAAAAGTAATATAATTAAAAATTTAAGTCTGATTTTACAGAAGTTTCTATTTAATGCAAAATGGTCAGTTACTAATTTACCATTAAATGAAATCTGGAATAACCCCAAATACTTCCTACATGGCAAGATATTATATAATTCAAATTGGATTAAAAAAGGCATTAAAAAGTGGAATGATATGTACTCACAGGGTTTAAAATTACCTTGAGACTTATTTAAAACTAAATTCCACTTGCAGGACTCAGATGTTTTGTTCTTTAATCAAATTAGTTCCACCTATACAAAAGACTATCAGAGGTAGGAACATGCACTGAATAATTGTTGTATAGAACAAGAGCTTAAGCAGATTTTAAATTCCAAGGGAAAAGGAGTTAAATTATACTACTGGATAAGCCTTAAATTTCACTCTAATCCAATTAAGATATATAAGAATACCAAACTACTGTGGGAAAAAGAGTTTAAACAGGTGATACCAGAACAACAGTGGCTCAAGGTACTTACCCAAACCCGCAGTTATAAATTGACAAGGGACAAATGAATTCAATATAAAATCATGTTTAGAGCCTACTATACCCCTTCTAGGCTGTATAAGATGAAAACAAAAGTTTCTAGCCAGTGTTGGTCTTGTGACCATACAGATGCAGATTATATGCATATGTTTATACAACGTAAATGCAGTAAAGCCTGGTGGGACCAGTCCTTTTTACTTTTGAAAGGGGCAGGTTTCTAAATTGATAACAGGGATTTCTGCCCAAATCTGCTTTTGGGAATATATTTTTTCAGTAGAACAAGTTAAACTTTTCTTAGGTCTATTTTAAAAGCCAATACAATGTCTATTAAAAGGCTAATTTTGAAATATTGGAATTCAACAGACTGCAATCCCAGTTTTCATTTGTCAGAGTGGAAACAATTGTTTTTAAGTTCTTTGTACAATAATAAGTGTATAACTGACTATGATGCAATATGGGAATTATATCAAAAAAGTGTCAAGACTGGTCAGAAGAAGATTTTGATAAATTAAATCTAAATTAACAGTTACTTATGATGGGTTCCAAATGAAATTCAAAAAAGAGAAGTATAATTAATTGTATCCAAGGTCTATCAACATATCTTCCCCTAGCTCCTGTTGGCTTTTGCTTATGCCTTAGCAACCCTCTATTGGTCATCTTTGAGACCTTAAAGGTTGCCACTTCATTCAGCACTGTCCTCTTGTGCCCTCTCTACTCCTCCCTCTCCTGCTTCCTTATTTACTACTGCTCCCTCCTCCTCCTTGTTTACTGTAGCTGCAGTCCCTGCTTCTGATGTTTTGTTTGCTCTTAATCTTTCCAAAGGCCTCAGTACCAGTAGTCTGGATCCTAAACTTTGTGCTTCTGCCATCACTGCCTCACTTTCTGTGCTGCTAAATCTCAGCATTGATCCAATCTTGAAAGGCATCCACCCATGCCTTTGTTCACCCCTAGCCTGGATGTGTCCCAGTCAACATCAGACAGGTTTAGATTTTATCAGGACCACATCCCCAGTTTTGACAACCATGCTATTTCCCTTCCTAACAACCTGTCTGTTGCCTCAGTCTGCTTTGGGGTCCTGTAGACCACCCCATATCTGATGATTTGCAAGGGTATCTCCCATCATTCAGCCGCATCATGAAACTGCAAGTCATTAGCATCAGGGTCACCCAGAAATTTTTGTTGGCTAGGGCCGTTCATATCGTTGTGCCTCGTTGATGCCTATATAATGTAAGTGTCCCCAGCATGCCTTGGTTCTTTCTCCCACTGTCAACTGCACGTCAGTCCACTGCTGCTGAACATTGTCAAACTTCTGCAAGTATTCACTAATGCTGTTATATCTCATAGTTTATTTTAAAACTTTCTTTCATGCTACCACTGAATGACAAAGAACCACTGTTCCATTTTTGCCAGTGTGCTGACATTAAGATAGAATTACAACAACCACTCCATTTGTATCCGTTGCCTTGGTACAAACCACGATGTGAAAGCCTGCTCAGTTTGCCTGAGCTTTACCCAGGCAACCAGGAAACATCACAAGAAGGCTTTAGAATTATTTCTAAAACTTCAAGAAATGGAGAAACAGGATGTGGCAAAGGCAGTTTCACAATCATCAGCCACTTCTGTTCCCAGTTCACTGCTGGCCCATTGATCCCCATGATCGACAGTGTCTGTCGCTGACTTTTCGAACCAAAAGGATAAGTCCGTAGAGAAACTCTGCCACTCAGGAGATGTGGCGAAAGGAAAAGACCGCTTCTCCAGACTGTACACGTTCACCTTTTAGAAGAAGTAAGTCTACAGGTAGACAGGTCCCCTGCTCTGTTTGTGGTCCTTCCATGCCACCACCCCATTGTCTCTTGGACACCAAGGTAGGAGTCTGATGCCAACTTGCCTCCGCCGGGGAATTTGCAGCCTGTTCTACCATTGGGCACTGTCCTATTGACTGTCCAGCTGTTGTCAACCCCTTCCAGGCCTGGCAATGCACCGCTATTATATTAGACTGAGCTGTTGCAGTATCTGTTGCTGCTGCCAGTGTCATTGTCTGCTTCATTGGCACCCTCAGTTGGTCTGTCTACCTAACCATTGCCAATACAGTCCTCAGTCCAGGCCATAGTGCCAGGCCTTGAACAGCCTCTGTCGAGATACCATCGATGGCTCCTCATTTATCTGCTCATCCTGTCAAGCCTCAGCCGATGGAGGCGAACACTTTAATGATGAACTAAAATATAATCCAGAGTATCTGGTGGAGAAGGAGCAGACCATGGAAGACGAGGCAATAGATGTGGTGGGACCAAGCTCCACCATGTCCTCTTGCTCTGAGGAGAGTGTGAAAAACATACCTAGGTCTCCACTTGAGAATGCCTCATTTCAGACCTTCCTAAAATAGGTTCAGGCTAAATTAGGGCTTCAAGCAGAGGATTTCTCCAAGAGTAATCTCTTGATCTTCGAGGATCTCTCTTCCCTTAGGCCACACCTTTGGAACTATGCCCGCATCAGTGCTAGGACCTCGAATAAACATTTGCTAGCTTGGGGCTGTCCATGATGACATCACACACCAGCATCTGTATAAACATGGACAGCCCCATCGCTCCTCTGTTCTTTTTCCAATGTCCATTGTACTAGTCAGACCTACCATGGAAACTCTGATCAACTAGCCATTGTCATTTATTATAAGTAATCACTAATTTTTTAGAGATATCACCACCTGTGCATGTTGCCAAAACAGACATTGTTCTGGTACTGCGAGTGCAGAGAAAAGATTTATAAGGATGACACACACAAAGTTTGTGTCTGCTGTTAAGGACTTTCTCGCAACGTCAGGACTTATGAGATTTGCCAGGGCTTCAGTCTAGCAACCAGGTAACACAGAAATAAGGTGCAGGAGAAGTTTTTATTAGAAAAAAACTCTAGTGGCCATGGAAAAAGCCCATGGTCAAAAAGTAGCGTCACCAGCCCCATTGACCAATTCATGGTCAAAGCTGAAAGACCAGTAATTAGGACATAAGGATAAGGACAGATCTGCTTCCCTAGCAAGATCTAGGTCGCCATTGCTGTCTGTAGGTAGTCTGCATCACCATCATCTGCCCCAGTAGCGGTGATGCCAGCCCCCCCAACTGTCAATCAGACACGATGTTGGGGCTTGTCTTAGGCAATACGGATGGTATGTCACCATCAATGGGTCCAGGCCCATTGACTATAGTGGTCATTGTTCTTGGCCAGGGCATTGGCATGCAGGCAGTACTGGTGTTGTTTTCAGACATGATAACAGTGCATACATCCAGGTTTGCCTGTACTGCTGTTGATGGCGGTTCCTGCATTGCAGGTCCTGTCAAAAACATCAGCTGGTACTCAGCAAGTACCTCCAGAGCAGTGGCCTCCAGTGCCACCAGTGAGGTCTTCAGTTCCCATCACTGACAAGAATGCTGACAATGAGGAAGAATATAATCCAGACCTCATAATGGAGGAGGATTATGAAGAGGAGGATGGTTATGGAGAACATCATTGTGCTCCACATTCTTGCCAAACAGTATTCTGTAGTGAGTATTCTAGTGGTGTAAACACTCAGACATCCTTCTGAAGAACCTACCTTCCAAACTATGATGCAGCAAATTCAGACTGTAATGGGATTTGCTGTGGAAGAAGAGAGTTCCACCAAAAAGAATTTGATGGACTCTTTGGAGGTACCATGTACTCCATCCAGCATTGTTCCCCCAATTCATACTGCATCAGAGGATGTAACGTTTGCTGCATTCTATAGGCAAAATACAGTACCAGCTGTACCTAGAAAGGCTAACAAGCAGTACCCTGCTCCGGCTACCAAGTTTTATTATGCCAACAAGCCAGAAACAGATACTGAAGTCATAATGGCTGCCCATGATAGATCCAGGGCACCAAAACACATGAGCACCCTTCCCCTGATAAGGAATCCAGCAGGCTTGATGTGATTGGCAAGCAAACATATGCCTCTGCCTCACTAGGCCGGCATATTGCTAACTACCAGGCCCACATGATCAAGTATCAAAATAGCCTGTGGATGTCTGCAAAAGCAGCAGCTCAGACTCTTCCAGAAGGAAATTCCAAGAATGAGTTACTTAAAATCTGAATTCTGGAGTGGAGATATGCAAACATTTGCTATGCTCAGCATATGTTGTTTTACTTGGATCTGCCAAGGCAGCTGCCACTGGTATTTTCATGAGAAAGTATTCTTGGCTTAAGGTGGCTGGGTTTTCAACTGATGTGCAGCAAACAGTTCTGAATGCTTTCTTTAGAGGCACCAGACTGCTTGGATACCATGTAGGAGTGGCATTAAGGGGCCTTCAAGTCTCTAAAATGACTTTAAGGTCTGCCAAATTCTTGTATGTCACACCTAGTAGATTTCGGGGTAAACTATCCTTTTGTCAGCCTGCTGCCAGAAGTGGCCCTCAAGTCTACTGTCAGCAAGACTGGGATAAGGGTGGCAGAGCCTTGCCAGCTCCCCCACCCCACCCTTACTCAGGAGCCCATTCCAAAGTATCCAAAGCTGGTGGTTCTGTCCCTAACGGTTCAGTATGACTTATGTCTGACTCCCCCATGCCACTTCACCCTAAGCAGGTGGTGGTAGGGGGGCTGCTTCTCCCTTCATATGACACAATGGAAGGATAGTATCACAGACAAATGGGTCCTGGAGATAATTGCATGAGGACATCCTCTGGAGTTATTAGAACCCCCCCCCACCAGAGCATCCTCCTCCTCTTTAAACTTAACTCCTGGGACATTTATCCCTGCTGAAAGAAGAGGTACAAGCTCTGGTAACCAAAAGGGCATAGAAACTGTACCCACCTTCTCACTAGAATGCCAAAGAGTTCTATTCCAGATACTTCCTGGACCCAAATGGACATTTCTAAGGACATGGAAATGATGTTATAACCACACTTGTTGGTAGTGCCTTTCCACTTCCCTGGAATGTCTTTAAGTTGGCTCCTCCCACACAAAAGGGGTAACTTCCTCAGTTCTGCCCCATGATGCCAGATCTTCCTTTCTGCTGGAAGAAGCAGGTTCCCTCCTTACTGCTGTCATGCTGCATGGTCCCTTTGCTATAAAATCTTCAGATTTCCTTCCAAGTTAATAACAAACTTTGTCTTCAGGCTCATTCTTCTCAACTGTGATGGATGATGACAAGTGTTTTCTGGGGTTCTGGAACTGTATCTGCGCTCAGAAGATGGCCTGAATGGATTTGCACACTGTGTCCGTATACTGCCCGGGCCATGAGCATGATCCCCAGGTCTGCGATGTCTGTTTTACCTTCCATCCTTCCGTTCTCAAGGACCACCATGCCTGCTTAACTTTAGGCTGTCCGAGTGAACAGCACCTGCTGATCAAGTTGAAGGATGCCAGCTGAGTGGTTTCTGTGGCTGTGGGGTCTGCTGAACAGCTAGTGGCTTTTGAGGAGGCATCGGCCCAGACCACGTCTCGGACCTCCTCAGCTTCAACTTTTTTTTGCTGCTCTCTCTGGGTGTCTCCTTCATGGGGGCATTTGAGGACCTGTACCAGGCTCTCCCAACTCATGACCAGGGCCCCTCATTGGCACACAAGTCCAAGTCTGAAAAAGAGGCCAATAAACAGTCTCGCCGTAAATCGTGGGATCAGAGAATGCTCTCGTGCTTCTGATTCCCATGCTTCACCAGATCTGACTTTAGTTGAATCTTCAGCCCAGGCTGCTAGCTCCATGGTAACCCTGTTGGTCCAGTTGTCTGAGATGCTGGTTGATCTCTCAGCTGAGATATTTCTTGAGCCAGTCGACCAGTTGTTGACCAAGGAGGCTGATACTTCTTTGTCCAGGACTCTGGTCCTGACTCAGACCCAGGGAGGGATGGATTAGTCCACTGACCCACTGCCTCTTGTTATTGATCAGAACCTGAAGGTCCTCCGGCTCTCACCAGCACCCTCCAAAGTCTGCTGGCAGTCCCTTCGGTGGCCGAGCTTGAGGTCCCAGTCTTTTTCCAATGGGTCGAGTGGCTGCTGCCGACATCAGTGCTCCCACTCTCGATGCTTGGGAAAGTGGCGCCACTGCTATTCTTAATCTTCATCCTCCTCCAGTGAGTAGAGGCTTTGGTGCAAGTCGCATTGATGCTACAAGGATCTCAAGTGGCAACAGCTGATGTTTGTCAGTATGAAGCCTGTGCTGATTCCTACTCTGGCCATCACCTGGCTTTCAACGCAAAGGTCGATGCCTTCTCCACCTCAAGAGCCAACCAGATCAATCCTGGCTCAGCCTCCCCTGGTGTCTCCACTAATTTCGGTGGAGCCACCACCTAAACAGCTGAAATCGGGTGGTCTGATCAAGGACTCTTGGATGGCTTCGGGTCTCCCTCATCAGCTGTCAGTCATCAACACCCCAGACCATCCACAGAGGGTCAGCAGGGATTCAGGAAGTTGATCTGTTTTCAATGACTCCTCAGAGTTGGATGTTTCCTCCTTACACTCCCATCCAGTGGACATGGAGTTGGCTGGGGGTCTCTCAATGGATGAAGTCCCTACCTCCTTCATGGGCCATCTCCACCTGATCTCAGAATCCATGGGTCTTAAGATGGAACCCATTAAAAAAGGGCTTGGTACCCTCTCACTGAGATCTTGGACTCGGGTGACTCCTCTGGGGAAGCTTTCCCAGTTGCAGAGGCCATTCTTGGCCCTGCCTTGGAGCTTTGGAAGCAACCCGCCTCTTGCCCAGTGCCATCGGCTTGGGTGGCTGACAAGTATGTGGTCCTTATTGGCTCCCTATCAGGATTCACAGAACATCCCTTGGCTGAGGGCTTTGTGGCTGATTCTGTGTTTAGGTGCTTAGGCAATGTGGGGGATAGTGACAAACCACCTGAAAAGGAGTCCAAGAAATTGGACCTTTCGGTGAAGAAGGTCTATGCTACCTCTTTGCTTGGCCTTTGCCAGGTGAGCTCAGCTCTCCTGATGGCCCACTTCTCTCATGCTCTGTTGGGCACTTTGGATGAGGTGCTGTAGGAACAAAACCCTTGATGGGAAAATTATTTTATTTTTATTACCAAAAATTGATTTTGTAATTATTTTATGTGATTTTATATGGGGTTAATTATGGGAAGTTTTACTATAATTTCTGTTTAAAATACATATCCACATAAGCTTCATAAAACCAAAAAAAGGAAAAAGATTGTCTGCAAGATTATCGGGGCTCAGTGGGCCTACCCGGTTAATAAATAAATAAGACAAAACAATTTCTTTTAACTTTATTTTTGTCTAAATGAAAGCTTAAGGAGATGTGTCATTTCCAGCTAAGGCAGCCCCTTTGTAAGGCCTCTAGGGATTAATATTAACTGCACTCTGCAGTTACCAGGAATATTTCAGCTGAAGCCAGAGCTTCAATCAGATAAAGTCATGTCATGTAATGTTTTTCTGAGAAGGACCAGTTTGGTACAAGGCTGGGATGGACATTCCAGAGCTGGATATCCACAGCTACAGTCAGATCGGAGGTCATGTGACTGGTACAGCCTTGAAGTGCTTAAGGAAAAAAACCCTCTTAGGAAAATGCTGTTTAAATTTCCATAGACTTTGTATAGGAATAGAGGCCCAGATATTCAAACTGCGCCAGGCTGTGGTGCAAGCTTGGGTGCAGCTCAACTTGGCTGCACAGGGGTGTGAACTGGGCAATATTCAACGGAGCTGCACCATGGCTCAGCAGCATTGAATATCGCACCCTGGCCACCTGCAGTGTGCATGGTGCAGTGGCACTGCACCAGTGCAAGTGGCCAGAGTGGAGCATGGGGATGCACTAGTGCAAGTTCCATTGCGCTATGCACAGCAACAGCGATATTCAAAACTTGACATGCAAATGGGGCCATAATGTATGCAAGGTGCAAATGGGTCAAGTTGTATGTCATTATGGCCCCATTTGCATGCAGGTGCGCCAATCCCCGATGACTTGCACCTGGTGCCCTGCCAGACAGCAGTCATCAGGGACTCATGCCCCCTGCAGCCGGCAATGTGCTCCGCAGCCCGATCGCGGGCATCTGTATATAAAAATAGAAATAAGTCCAATATCCCTGGTGGTCCAGTGGACCACTATCTGCCCAATCACAGGCATTTGTAATTAAAGATAGACACAAGTCCAATATCCCTGGTGGTCTAAGGTACCCCCTCACCCACCCACTGAGCCCACCACCCCACTCCCTGATCAGCCGGCGGGTGGCAGCACCCCACCCACCTGCCACCCTGCTGCCTGCTGACTGACACCGTCAGAAGGGCTGTACGCCCATTGGTTCACAGCGTGAGCCAATGGGCGTGCAGCCCATACCGTACTACACATTCCAGATATGTGAATGATCGGCAGATAGCAGTCCACTGGACCACCAGGGATATTGGACTTATTTCTATCTTTATATACAGATGCCCACGATCAGGCAGATAGCAATCCACTGGACCACCAGGGATATTGGACAGAATTCTTTTATTTAACTAATGCCTGCAATCGGGCAGACAATGGTCCACTGGACCACCAGGGATTTCAGGGATCTGATTATTTTACTTAGCCTGCGATTGGGTGGGCAGTGGTCCACTGAACCACCAGGGATATTGGACAGATTTTTTTTTTTGCAAATGCCCACAGTCAGGCATGGGGGGCACCACCAGGTGCAGCTGCAGCTCAGGTGGCCACCCACAGGTGGCAGCTGCCATGCTGCACCCTGCAATGTGGCAGCTCACCTGTGAGTGGCCATCAGTTGTTCCTTTTTTTTTTATCAACTTTGTGCTGGCACAGGTAGGGGTTGCGCATGCATGGCTCTGCACATCCTGGGCTGAATCTCGGGCTGTGCAGGTATGCATGGACGCTCCACCTGTGCCTGCATACATATCTAATTCGCAGGCGCATTGGGATTATGTCTACGACTTTTCCTTTGAATATTGTGCTGGCGCGCATCAGTGGGTTGCGCATGGAGCAACACTGTTGTGCCATGTGCAACCCTTTTGAATATCTGGGCCAAGAAGTTTTATTTGTAACTTAACAACACAATATGCTGCCAGTCTGGAAATTTCACAGATGATAAGTAGTATTATAATGAATGAGATCACTATGTTTCATCTATGCAGCTAGTGGGAAAAAATGTATTTATATAAACATTTTAGAGCAATTTGTTTAAAGTAAATTCTTAAAGTTTAGTCTCAAATAAGAGATAACATGGTGACAAGTCTGAAAATATAACTCTTAGGTGTGTAACTTGTTTTTTGGAAGAGAAAAAACATCTAAAAGAATCTTTTGACAGTTTAAAAAAGTATTGCTTCTAGACAGAACAAAGGAAACCATGTGCTTACAGAACTCCAATGCTTTAAAAACTTTCCTGAAGATATTTTATGAACAAGTTTTATATTATTCTGTAGCTTAGAACATTTAGAGATAAACTATCACTTTATTTTAAGAAGTTTTATTAAAATTATGAAGTTATAACCATTAATAGTCTAACCTGGGAAATATTAGTCCTATGAATATGGGGAACATACAAAAACATTCCATTTGATGAGGGGAGTTCAAATATGTAAGTTTAAGATTTAAACTAATTGGCAGTATGAAGTTATAAGAGAAACTTAATTTCAAGATAAAAGTGGATTTGGAGTTGGTGGGCAGTCCTTGCAGGGGTATGGCCACAGTCACATTCATCATCTGCAAGGACCAATCAAAATCTGGTGATGACATCACCAAAAGCAGGTTCATCTTAGTGAATTCTGCAAGCCACACCTCTGTCTTGGCTTAACTCTGATGTAAAAGGAATTATGCCAGCCTAGTTAAGAATTTGGCTGAAACCTTAATGGCTTCATAACTTTTGCTTGGCCTAAAAAGCTTAGACCATGCATTAATCTGGAATACTGGGACCAGCCTTGGTTAACCATTGCTGTCTCCAGAAGGGGGTGCTAAGGACAAGCTTGAAAGCCTATGCAGCGTTCCAGAGGGTCTGAATGCAAACTTCATGATGCATGAACATTCTCATTGTGTTATGAAGCAAGGTCTGTGTTTTATTTACTAAGCATTTTGACTGAAGTAATGTTGCCTGCCAAAGCCTGGACCAGAGACTTGACTTTAAAATTCACAGCCAAAGCAAGGTATGCAGTGTTGTGAATGCAAGGAGTCTAGTGTCCTAAGGTTAAGTGCAGATGAATTAAACATGAAGACATCATTAGAGTCCAGTTATTAAGACAACTTTGCTATTCACAAGAAAGTTCTTTGATACAAGCGTTGCTATGGTGTCACAGGCTGTGGGATAAGGCTGGACCAATTAGACATTCGAGACAAATGTTGGATGCAGATAAACTGAAGTTTATTCCATTTGCAGGACAAAATTAAATCAGTGAACTTGGTACGACAAAATAAAAATAAATAAATCCAAAAGGATGGTAAATAAAGCAATAGCAGGTCTTATGGCATCTAGCTATAAAGCGCTAGCTACTGGGTGTTGTCTCTCCAACACCTCCAAATGTTCTGAACTATCAGCCATTTATGCAACGTTATATAGAGAACAGTGCATCCTGATTGGTTAGTTTCATTTACATTTTTAAAAGTACATTTTATTTACTTCAAAACATAGATAATAATATAGCATTATGTGGTTTAATCCATCTTAAAAGGTATTCTTTATTAACATCCTTTTCTTTTAAGCTTGAAAACATTTTGAATCTAGAACGTCCTCCAAAACTCCACCCACAGTAGTCACATCCAATAATAGAAGGAAGAGAGTGGCCGGCTTGCGCTACGGATGAAACCTGTTGTGGATGTCTATGAAGTGGTGTTTAACTTGAACAGTCTAGATACAATCATTTGGTAAGATTACCAGTCATAACTTAATTATGGTACACCAAAATGGAATGTGTACAGCTTCCAGTAGCCTACACAAGGCAGTGCGGCAAGTCTTTTTTGATAAAATGATAAAGAGCGCAAAGCACAAGTAAATAGCCATACTGCCAAGGAGAACACATAGAACAAGCTTGGTTTCTCCGGGTGGTGGCTACTTTCATTCATTTAAGGCAGCTCGACTTATGCTAACATTTTTACATAACCCCCCCTCCTTAAAATATGGCAAAACATCCCTAATCATGCTAGAATACATACAGGAGACTTTTTGAAGCCTACAGTGGAAATGTGTTTGTATTTTAGTATAGGGGCAGAAAACAGTGAAAAGCACATAACGTAGTAAGAGGAGCCGCACTGCCGAGAGGAATGCCTAAGTGCATACTTGCTTTCCGAAGGTAGTGGCTTCCACTGCGCTATTATAGCTTGACTGTGCTACTTGCCTATTCTGTTGGTTAAACTAAGGAAGCAACCTTTAACACAAGTACTGATTAAATTCCTAAAACAGGCATTTACCTAGAGTTTTATACGAACAACCTAGATCATTAAACAAACAACCTTTATTCATACTTGGTAGAACAGTTAATCCTCCTATACACACTGTTCTTCCATTTTCTTCTAATCATCTTTCCACAAATATTTAGTCATTTTTAGAAAAGTCCTTTAGGCAATGATCATTTCCCTTACATGTTATTAAGGTATACTAAGGCTTATAGCTACATTTATGCTGTATAGACACAAATACACAAATACTAACAAAATGGGTGGCCAGCCCAACAAACATGATGAATGACATCAACAAGAACAAAAATAAAATGTAAAAATGACAGGACACTATACAGCTTAGAATTTGGTCCCCCTTGGGGGGGGAGGGGGGAGACAACCCTTTCACATACGGGACTGTTCAAATCCTGTTGTCTAATGTTTCCTGTTGAAACCTACAAACTGACTTTTAATAATTAGTGACATCTCAAACTGACTACCCTTTTTAGCAAATCATGGGAGGATGGTGTGGTACCTGAGAACTGGAGGAGGGTGGATGTGACTCCCCTTCACAAACATGGCAGCAAGACAGAGGCAGGAAACTACAGACCTGTTAGTTTGACCTCAGTTGTAGGGAAAATGATGGAATCACTTCTGAAGGAAAGAATTGTTGAGTACCTAGAGGCCAGTGGGGCACAGGACCCAAGGCAGCATGGATTCACAGTGGGAAGGTCATGTCAGATGAATCTAATAGATTTCTTTGACTGGGTGACCAAAGTAGTAGACCAGGGAGGGGCTGTGGACCTGACCTACCCAGACATTAGCAAGGCATTTGACACAGTCCCACACAAAAGATTAATAAACAAGTTAGCCAGCCTGGGAGTGAGTCCCAGGGTTGTACCCTGGGTAAAACATTGGCTGGACAACAGGATGCAGAAGGGTAATAATAAACGGAGTCCACTCTGAAGAAAGGGGGGTTAGTAGTGGGGTACTGCAGGGTTCAGTACTGGGAGCAGTCCTCTTTAATGTCTTTATAGGTGACATTGCAGAGGGACTGGAAGGGAAAGTATGCCTCTTTGCAGAAGATACAAAGATCTGCAACAGGGTTGATACACAAGGGGGGGTGGAAAGGATGAGAAGGGACTTGGCAAGGTTGGAGGAATGGTCAAAAGTATGGCGGCTTAGATTCAATGCAAAGAAGTGCAAAGTAATGCACCTGGGAAACACAAACCCAGGGGAAGAGTACACAATGTGAGGGGAGGTACTAACAACAACAAAAATGGAAAGGGACCTGGGGTAGTTATATCAAATGACTTAAAGGCAGGCAAGCAATTTGAGAAGGCAGTAAGGAAGACTGGGGGGGAGATACTGGAATGCATAAGGAGAGGCATCACCAGTAGAAAACAGGAATTTGTTATCCCTCTATACAGACAGTTGGTGAGACCTCATCTGGAATACTGCATGCAGTTCTGTAGACCCCATCTCTGCAAGGACATAGACAGGATGGAGGCAGTCCAGAGGAGGGCAACTAAAATGGTGCAGGGTTTGCACTGGAAGCCATACGAAGAGAGACTAAAGGAGTTTAGTATGTATACCCTCAAGGAAAGGAGGGAGAGAGGGTACATGATAGAAAAATTTAAGTTCCTCAGGGGAATAAACAAAGTCCAAGAGGGCAGCATCTTTCAGAGAAAGAGATGTGCAAGAACAAGGGGGCACAATTTGAAGATAGAGGGGGGATGGCTCATAACTGAGTATGACTTGGAGCCAGTAGGCATCTGCCCATATATGCTCCTATTGTATACATCTAATAATGGTAACATTTGGGTATATTCCCTTTCAACAGATACTGATCAAGTCTTGATTTAAACATAACCTTGTTTTTACTAATAATTATATTTTCAGGTAATGCGTTCCAAGGGTTAATGACTCTTGTAGTATAAAAATATTTATTTTTATTTGTTTGACACCTTTGACCTTTTAACTGTAAAGGATGCCCCCTAGTGTTGCATTCATTCTGCTTGAAGGCTATCCCCAAGTCATTTAGTAACCTGTAATCCTGCATAATGTTAAATATGAAAAGAAGATCTGCTCTTACCTTTCTGGTCTCAGTAGACATTACATTTAGCTTACATAGTCTCTCTTGATAACCAGAACATTCCATACCTTAGATACTTTTAGTAAATTTCCTTTGTACTTGTTCTAATTTTTGTCTTTCTAATTTTGACGCTGGAAACCATATCTGGGATGCATATTCCAACTGTGGATGCACATATGCTCGAAACAGGGGCTTCATAATGTTACTATCCCTGCTGCTTATGTTTCTCTTAATTGAACATATGATGTTATTAAATTGTTTCATAGCCTCTTGAGTTTGATCATTTGTGTCTAATTTATCAGATACATAATATCCTAAATCCTTCTCAGATGAACAAGAATATAATGACTGTCCACATAGTGCATATGTTACTCTTCTATAATAACTGGCTTGTATTTTTTTATATAGACAAAACTGGTTATAATTCTAGTGTTATAACCAGCTGGTTACAACGACTTTCTTGAGTCAGCTTTGTCCACAGCAGCACTCAATAAAAATAATCAGCATGAGCCACATACCTGACTAGAAAGTTTATCATTTAAATGCAAGTCACCAGCTCACACTACCGCTTCTGTGTTGCTGACGTGACACCAAACGTCCTGTACCAAAAAAAAAAAAGAAAACCAGAACTAAATCCCCGAAAGGTAAAACTAAACGATAATTCCTATATAAACATGGAAGCTACGTTTCAACTATTTGACCCTTCAGTAAGGCAACAGTTTATTGATGAACAGCAAAACTGAAACACTTTCCATAAAACAGAAAGTGATTTGTGACTTTTCAAGTCTTACCTTCAAGAAACAGGGGCAAACGTTGAATATTTAACCCTTAGTCCACAAGACCTGGACACAATAATAGCTAATTTTATATTTTGTCTTAAAAGACAAAATGGCTCTGACTATGAGCCAGGAACAATCCATGGAATTGCAGCAAGCATTGACCGCCACCTAGTTGCAAACAAGTACCCACAAAGCATATTTAAAGGAACAGCAACAGAGTTCATAGAAACAAGAAAAACCCTTTCTGCCAAACTAAAGCAGCTAAAGAAACTAGGAAAAGGCAACAGACCACTAAAAGCTGCCCATTAACAGAACAAGACATACAGCTATTGTACACATCTCAAACTTTAACTCTAGAGAACCCCAGTGGCCTGCTCAACCTCTTGTTCTTTAACATAGGCCTACAATTCACACTCAGAACTAAGGAACAATATGACTTAACATGGGGGGACATCAAAGAAAGCACAGATACAGAGGGCAATACCTACATAGAGTATAATGAAAGACAAATGAAGACAAGAACAGGGGATAACCCCCGAGATGTTCGTCCAATAAAGCCAAAAATCTACCAAAATAAATCCAGACCAGACAGAGACACAATTACAGTAAATCAAATCTACAAAAAAAATAGACCACCACAAATGCTGCACAAAGATGCACCATTCTACCTTACTCCCAATATAAATAAAAAGGTAGATTCTCTGTGGTACAGAAACATGCCCATAGGTCTCAACAAACTCCGCAGCATGATGCAAAAAATGAAGTTAGAAGCAGAAATCCTAGAAAACCAAAGGATTACAAACCATTCCACACATAAAACTACCATCCAGAGATTGGTTGACTGCAGTGTATCCCCTACTGAAGTGCAGCAAATCTCAGGCCACAAAAATATCCAATCGATTAACAACTACTCAGTACTTTCTGAGAACAAATAATGAAAACTAAGTGAACTTCTCACTTTTAATGCCCCAGATAATGAACAGCCATCTACCTCTACTTCTGCTTCCAAAGCACAGCTCTCTGAAAAAGCCACGATGATCTTCATCAACCAGCATGATCAAGCCTTATCGAACACTATGAAATCTGTGTTCGGGCCAAGCTGTATTTTCCAACAGGGAGTGTCTGTAAAAATCTACAACTACCAACCTCCACAAAAAAGATTCAGACCCCTGGTCCTTGAAGACAGTGAAGACAACAACTAAGGTACATTTTCCTCCACATAAAGAAATACCCAATGATCCCTAAATCATCCTAATGTCTCATTCTCTCCCTCTCTCCACAGGTATCACGAGAGCTGAGAAAAACATGAGTATCTCAACGGAAACAAGAAAACCAGCAAGCAACAGAAAAAAAGGAGTTAATTTTAGTATAAAAACATTACTATTAACTAAATATTTCCAAATGTAGTACGTTTCAAATGTTTCACTAACAAAGTTCTTATTTTCCTCGTTCACGTACAACAATCCTGAGCTGCACAAACTGACCTGCAATGTGAGTCACATATTTCAATAAACTAAAAACAGTTTGCAAAGTTATATATAAAATCTGTTACATTTGTTCCTAACTTTATTTGTAAAACTTCTACAACTGACATTGTTATAAATTGTTAAATAAAAATGTTATCATTGAAATACTGCATCCTCATTTCTATGCTAAAATTCAACTTGCACTGGTAAAAAAAATACAAGTCACTAATTATACAAAATAAAGGATGGGTAGCTAGTTATAAAACTCAGATTTTATACACCCCCTCGGGGTGGGATGCCATAATAAACCCCTTGAGCTTCACTCTCGGGGTTTATGTGACATCCTACCCCTCAGGGATGTATAAAATCCTCGTTATAACTGGCTACCCATCCATTATTCTCTATGTTATGTTTTCCTAGATACATTACCCTATACTTGTCCATGTTAAAGATCATACCCAATTTCTTTACCTAACTAGTAACACTGTCTAAATGAATATACATTGTTTCTACCTGAGTACTACATGACCCTCCAATTTTTGTGTCATCTGCATATTTTATGGACCAGCCATTTAAATTATTTGTCAAATCAGCAATAAATATCTGAAATAATGTAGGCCCAACACAGAACCCTGTGAGACCCCACTCATCACTATACCAGTATCTGACAGTAATCCATTTATCTGGACCCTCTGTTTTCTGTTCAACAGCCACTCCTCAATCCAACATATTATATATGGGTTTGCATTCAACAATTTAAGTTTGTCAATAATAGCACCATGTGGATTCATATCAAAGGCTCTGCTGAAGTCTAAAAAAATCACATCACAAGGTACCCCATTATCCAGGGATTTACTTACATTTTCATAGAAACATAATAAGTTTGTAACATGACTCCTTACCTTTTTAAAGCCATGATGTTCACAATCTTTTAGATTAATTGTAGCTAATAAAGTGTCCCTTATTAACCCCTCCATTATCTTACAAACTAGACTAGTCAGACTAATAGGTCTGTAATTTTTGACGTCAGTCTTATCACCCTTTTTATAGATGGGAATCACATAAGCCATTTTCCAATCATTAGGTATCTCACCAGTCATAACTGATTTTTCAAATAATATTTTTAATGGATTGGCAATATAATCAGCCATCATTTGTAGCATTTTTGCAGATATTTTGTCCAGACCTGGTTTCAATTTCTTAATTTGTGTTTTTATTTCTGTTAACTCAAAATGTATTGGATCACCTACAGAACATACAGCTGCCAGGTTACTGTGGGATTTGGTACCATACGTTTGACAAAAATAATTGTTGAAAGCAGTAGCCCTATCTATAGCTGATGTGACTGTCTTTTCTTCCACGATAAGGGGTCCCACAGGGTTCTTGTTTTTTTTTAATGATTTAATATAAACAAAGAATGCCTTATAGTTACCTTTGAAGGCCTTACTTGCTAAATGTTCCTCTGCCTTTCTTTTTTCTGTTTTTATACCTTTTTTTGCAGATCTGTTGTGCCCTTTTTAGTGCAGCAAATGTCTTTTCATTCTTATTTTTCAGAACTTTTTATAACACTTATTTTTCTTTTCAATCGGTTTTCTTAAATTTTTATTTAACAACATAGGGTTCTTGTAGGCATTTTTATGTTTAAAAATCTGTGGAAGATGGATTTCACTTAGACCCAAAATAATTCCTTTAATAATTTCCCATATATTTTGTACTGACTTGTTCATTAGCAATGAATCCCAGTCTAGCTTGGGGCAATGTGAGGAAGTATTTTTTCATGGAGAGGGTGGTAGATGCATGGAATGACCTTCCTGAGGAGGCTATGGGGTCAAAAACAGTGGGAGAATTCAAGAATGCATGGGGCAGACATAAAGCAATTCTAGTGGGGGGTAAGAGGAAGTAGGCTGTTGGTTAACTAGGATCTGCAGCTTATCCAATAGGTGGGGAAATGGACAGACTGGGTGGGCCAAGTGGTCCTTATCTGCCATCAAAGTCTATGTTTCTGTGATGCAAGAAAAGGTTCCAGTTCAAGTTCCAGGGAAAAACAGAAGAGACAAGTTGACTGAAAGGGACTTTCTTACTCAGAGCCAGACTCAACCAAGATTTCTAAGTAAGAGAGAAAGAAGAACCACTTCCACAACCAGAAATTTAAGTATCATTTGAATTACTATCTATATTAGTTAGTTTTAATTGATGGTTTTAGTAATTTAATTGGCTTCTCTGGGGAAGTAATCAAAGGGGTTTCACTTTTAACTACAGATCTTGGGGTATATAGTTTAAAAGGTTTAAACTTAGAAAAATACATTTTGTATGATAAGAATTTTGAAATAGGTCTCACACAAAAATATGATTTGAATGCTGATGTTATGAATTTGCATGTTCTTATATATGAAGGTTATGCTAAATACTAAGTATACCAAAAGCATGATGTATAGCCAATGCAATTTGTTATGCTGAATATTGCTTATTCATTTGCATTGTTTATCTGCTGAAATTTGTTTTATTTCTTTGTGGTTTGTTTGATTTTCTGAAACCTTTGTTGTTGTTTACATGATTTTTTTATGCTTGATATTTATGCTAATTAGGAATATTTAGAGTTATTGTATAGGTGTTAATAATATATATATATATATATATATATATATATATATTACATACATCTAAGTGTGGTAGAAGTGTTATTGCTGTTATTGTGAACCTGAAGAACAAGGATAATATCATATTTGAATTTTAGAATTATTTCTGGTAATTTATAAAAAATATTTTTGGGTAAGGACCGAGGTGAATCCAAGTGCTGCATTATAACAAGTGATATTATAGCCTCCGCTACAATATTCTTTGGGGTTCTCATCCATGGGACAATTGTTAATAAATAACAAGCCACACTTAGTGTATGAGAAATAAATGTTGTTATCATTGTTAGTATTTTAAGATTTCTAAATTGCAGAAATAGTACTTTTCAGTTTGTTTTTTCTGACTCTGAAGCTACCTTAAGGAAATGAGAAGGGGGCTAAAGCCTAAAAGTGAACTGAATAGAACTGCTGACTAACAGTAAAGCTGCAAGAAAAAGAAAAGAATATTTAAAGTCTCAAGAAAAGATTTTGTTTTTTTTAAATTATTGTGTAAAAAGTCATTGCTATTTTAACTGTTGTTCAAAAGAATACTTAATTGTCATTGTTAAAGTTGATAATCACTGTTGCATAGCCATGACAACTTTAGTTGTAACTGCAAATATGCTTAGCACTAAGGCAATAATTTATACTCCAACACAGCTGACTTTTATCAAAAGTAAAAATGAAAGAATACAACAGCTGGAAAAATGTTGGAGGAAATTTGTTTTTTAATTGTGGTAAATTTGCAGGTCAGGTAGAAATATTAGAAAAGCTTTTACCAGAAAGTAAAAATGACCTTTCTAATAACTACTGTGAATTAATTACGCTAAGGGCTGAAAATGCTATTTTGCAAAGTGAGTTACAACAATGGCAGAGGCAGTGTTTGGATTTGGAAAAACAAAGTTGAACTAGCAGATGCTTATGCACCAGTTAACAGAGATTTGATTGAAGTAAAGGAGAAAAATGACAGTTTACAGAGCAAAAGTCAGATTAAAGGAAAAATGAAAACAGTTAAAAGGTTAAATTGCTTGATTGATTCTGGTATATCATTAAATGAATCTTCTGACTCATAAAATGAATTACAGAGCCAAAAACAAAATCCCTAGACTAAACAGTAATTTCAATTCTGATTCAGAGTCAGAAACATTTAAGAAATACAAGAGAAAAAGCACAAGATTAGGCAAAAAGGGGGTTCCTCTGTACCTCAAGCTACAGTGTTAAAGGCCCCCACCTCTAATACTCTGGCTAAGGGAGGAGACAAATTACCTATGTCTAACAAGAAGAAACAATTGAAACCCATGCTAGGCCCAACTATGGTTCAGCAGCCTTATCAAGATTCAGACTAATGCCAACACTGGAGTTCCTCTCAAAAGGTGAGGGGGAGGGAAAGTTCAAGGCATGGCAGTGAGCATGGTAACAAAACTGACCACAGGGGGAGCCACTATTCTGACTATAATCAGCAAAATGATAGTGCATCTCAAAACAGGTCTAGACATAGTTGTCCAAGACTACAGGAAATGATTAATAATTCACAAAAGGAAATAGACTAGACAAAAAGAAAAATAGAAGAGTTAAGAGCTTGTTCTCAAAGATTGCTCCAAGTTGCTCAATCTCCCTTCTGACCTTCTCATTTCTGTGCAGAATCCCTCCTCAGCTGTACCCAGTACAGATGGGACTAGTAAGGCTATGTGACTTGTAGATTCTGTTCACTCTGTTGCTGACATGGTAAAAGAAACTGTTATTGTTAAAAAGGATAATGAGATTGGAATGAGATTTAAAAGTGAGATGCCAAGTGAAGCTGAAAATGCTATCTCTGTGCCTAGCTTTTCCCAAAAGGTTCCCAGAGCTAGTATCAACCACAGTGTAAGATGCCATGGCAAAACTGCTGTGTTGCCAGAAAAGAAAGACAAATTCTGCCTGTGCAACTTAATTCCCAAAGGAAGAGCAGAAAGATTGTACTATGACATAAACATTGAAAACTGTCTAAATCATGAGGCTTTGCTTGATTCTGGGGCTGAAGTAAGTCTCATGTCTAAAAGTCTCTGATGAATTGACTAATGCCTTAGGTGATTCAAAGAAGCTGAAACCCCTTCCTAACAGCTTACACATTGTGGGTTATGGAGAGGAAGCGCAGAAAAACTTAGGTAAAGTTTGGTTGAAATTGAGATTTGGTAAAATGGTGATTAAACATCCAGTGTATGTTACAACAGAGCAGGTAATTATTTCTTGCTTGGAAATGACCTTATAAAGAGGTTTAAACCTGTTCTAGACTATATCCAGAAAATCTTACGGTCACAGGTAAAAAGGTCTATTCCATTTAGAAAGAGTCAGTAAAGATTCTAAACAATGAAATTCATGCTACTGTAAGAAAATTGATTTAATGATTAAAACTGAATTTTGTAGGTTCTAATGTAATTGATGTACTGTATCTAGATTGGTAATTAATAAAATGGTTAAATGGAGAAGTAAAGTGTATGTGGTTTGTGTGTCAAAACAAGATGTGGTAAATCTGTAATTAAAACAGATGCCTAACTTTCTTCACAAAGAAAGTAAGTCAGTTTTCCCCAGCTCCTGTTTTTGACAGAAGCAGTAAACTCTAAGTACAAAGCTCACTGAGGACTATGGAAAAGAGGTGCCACTCAGTAAAATCAGAGGTAAAACCAAGGTGCCAGACAAACCAGAACTTGTAAAGTCCTGTATTGTCCAAGCAGTGCACGGGTTTGCCAGAGTTAAGATAAATGGTTACAAAATGTTCCAAACCACAAATAAAGTTTGAAAGTATATGCATTTGCCTTGAACCTCCACATAGGGAAAATATATACATCCTGTACGTCATGCAAGGTTTAAAATCTCCCATGCCTTGGAACAGATGTACTTGTACAACTGGGTGTGTATATAAGACTAGCCAATAAAATTATGTGGTCACAACTAAGGGGAAACCCTTACCCAATAAAGTGACAGCACTGGCCTTGAGGTCTGGATAAACTATCCCTCAAGTGTGCAATGTGGTGAGTGAATTCACTACAACAGTTTCAGATAAAGTAAAGGAATTGTCTGTTAGGGTAAATGGAAAAGTGTCTTATAAACTGTATTGTCCGTGCCTAACTTGCAGTAGTGATATGAATTTAAGGATTCATTCTACACTGTGCTTAGGTATATGCACTGGAGTAATGCATGTTTTTTTTTTCAAGTACATACATCCAAAAACAGGGCCTGTCACTTTTAGAACTAACTGGGGTTAACAAAAAGTGAAAGGGGGAAAATCCTTTATAATTCAGAAATTCTTTGTTCCAGTTATGGAAGAGACCAACAGAAGGTATTACCTAAAAGGAGAGATGAAACAAAAATAATTTTAAAGAAGCATATGTAGTTGAGGATGTAAAACTAAAGTGGATAACAATGAAAAGAATAAAATATTGAGAAATAAGGTAAATTCAGGTAAAAACATTTTCTGATTTTAATTTAAAGAAAATATACAAAAAATAGTGAAAGTTTTGATTTTGATTTAGTAGAAGTATAATGAGGTAATGAAATATTAGAATGAAATAGTAGAACATTTTTGTAATTTCATCAAGGAATCCCAGTGTAACTATGATTGCTAAAAAGATAAACTACAAATGGACATTAAACTTAAATCTGTGTAATACCAAAAAGGTAACTTCCAATCAAGGAATGATATCTAGGTAAACACTGGTAAAAAAGTTACAATGGCCAGTTTTGTAGTATGTTCTGCACATGGGGTGACAGAACTTATGAAATATAACAAAGTAGACTACTAGCCTTATATGTACTGTAATACTAAAGATTTAAAAAGATACAAGAATCTGAAAAGAGTAAAAATAATGAACAAGAGTTAAACTGAAATATTAGTTGCAATACTGATCTTTAAAGTTGATAAAGAAAATGTGTTGTATTTGTATAATGCTTAAAACAATGTATAAGATTGTCATTTAAAAGTGTACATAGTTGTAATCATGTTTAATCATTTTTATTCATGTAGTACTGTACATATTTCTATGCCAAAAATACATCTCCGATGATGTCATCTAGTGATGTCACTCCAATGATGTCATATATGATGATGATGTCATGCACTGATGATGTAATGTTACGACATGAGGATGCAACTTTGTGTTTTATGTTTTGTTTTCTCTGCAACGCTTAAACTATATACCCATATATGGTAGGATTATAGTTTTGAATTACAAAATGCATTTTTAGGGTGCATTTGTAATTCAAAAGGGGCAGAAATGTAGGAACAAAACCCTTGATGGAAAACTTATTTTATTTTTATTATCAAAAATATATTTTCAATTATTATTTTATGTGATTTTATATGGGGTTAATTATGGGATGTTTTGCTATAATTTCTGGTTAAACTACATATCCACATAAGTTTTATAAAAAAAAGGAAAAAGATTGTCTGCAAGACAAAACCATTTCTTGTAACTTTATTTTTGCCTAAATGAAAGCTTAAGGAGATGTGTCATTTCTAGCTAAAGACCTCTGGGGATTAATATTAACTGCACTCTACAGTTACCAGCTAGAAACTTGAACATTCCAGGAATACTTCAGCTGAAGCCAGAGCTTCAATCAGATAAATTCATGTCATGTGATGTTTTTCTGAGAGGGACCAGTTTGGTACAAGGCTGAGATGGACATTCCAGAGCTGGATATCCATAGCTACAATCAGATAGGAGGTCATGTGACTGGTACAGCCTTGAAGAGCTTAAGGAAAAAAAGACCTCGTAGGAAAATGCTGTTTCAATCTCCATAGACTTTGTATAGGAATAAGAAGTTTTATTTCTAACTTAACAACACAATACATTGCCAGTCTAGAAATTTCACAGAAGCTATGGCTTTTTGCTGGCACCTTGGCAGCCAATAAACTCATTCTTAGAAAAACACTCACGTGCCTTCCCTATCAGAATGTTTTTCACAAATGTGTTACACTGCTAACAATGAAAGCATTGCATACTCTATTCAAGATACACAGGAAAAATTCATGGAGGTCTAGGGTCCCTTTCTTCAAATTAATACTACTTAACTATTTATATATGTAGGTTTATGGTGTCAACATTGTCATGTTATTTTGTAAATGCTAGTGTTCTATATCCTTAAGTGCTCTAAGACTTGCATGTTAGTTCAGTTACTAATAACGTTAGTTAAATAATTAAAAAATAGGAGAAGTAGGTTAAAGTAATTATGTTTTTGAATAGTGCACAGTTCACTACTTAATGTCTAATTTATATATTACTGTATTGCTTTATGATAGCAAGTGTTAGTAGAGATGCAAGATAATTTGTCTGTTCTGTTTTTTTTCTTCTCTCTCTTTTTCTTCCTTATACTACTGTTGTATTATGTGCTGTGCTTATTTAAAAAAAATAAAATTTATTATGGAAAAAAAAGGAATAAGCATATGCTGCCGATCTGAAAATTTCACAGATGATAAATAGTATTATAATGAATAAGATCGTTAAGTTTCATCAATGCAGCTAGTGGGAAAAATACATTATTTATATAAACATTTTAGAGCAATTTTGTTCAAAGTAAATTCTTAAAGTTTAGTCTCAAATGAGAGCTAACATGATGACAAGTCTGAAAATATAACTCTTAGGTGTGTAACTTGTTTTTTGGAAGAGAAAAACATCTTAAAAAATATTTTGACAGTTTAAAAATGTTTTGCTTCTAGACAGAACAAAGGAAACCATGTGCTTACAGAAATCCAATGCTTTAAAAAATGTTCCTGAGGATATTTTATGAACAAATCTTATATTATTCTGTAGCTTAGAATATTTAGAAATAAACTACCACTTTATTTTAAGAAGTTTTATTAAAATTATGAAGTTATAACCGTTAAGAGACTAACTTGGGAAATATTAGTCCTATGAATATGGGAAATATACCAAAATGCTCCATTTGATGACAGAAGTTCAAATATATAAGTTTAAGATTTAAATTAAATGGCAATAAGAAGTTATATGAGAACATTAATTTCAAAATAAAAGTGTATTTGGAGTTAGTGGGCAGTCCTTGCAGGGGTATGGCTACTGTCACATTCGTCATCTGCAAGGACCAATCAAAATTTGGTGATAACATCACCCAAAGTAGGTTCATATTAGTGAATTCTGCTAGTCACACCTCAGTCTTGGCTGAACACTGATGTAAAAGGACTTATGCCAGTCTAGTTAAGAATTTGGATGAAATCTTAATGACTTCATAACTTTCGCTAGGCCTAAAAAGCTTAGACCATGTCTGAATTTGAACTACTGGGACCAGCCTTGGTTAACCATTGATGTATCCAGAATGGGGTGCTAAGGACAAGCTTGAAAGCCAATGCAGCATTTCCAGAGGGTCTGAATGCAAACTTCATATTACAAGAACATTCTCATTGTATTATGAAGCAAGATCTGTGTTTTGTTTACTGAGCATTTTGACTGAAGTAATGTTGCCTGCTAATGCCTGGACCAGAGACTTGACTTTAAAATTCACAGCCAAAGCAAGCTATGCAGTGTTGTGAATACAAGGAGTCTAGTGTCCTAAGGTTAAGTGCAGATGAATTAAACATGAAGAAATCATTAGAGTCCAGTTAATAAGACAACTTTGCTATCCACTAGAAAGTTCTTTGATACAAAAGTTGCTACGGGACTGTTCAAATCCAGTTGTCTGATGTTTCCTGTTGAATCCTACAAACCGACTTTTAATAATTAGTGACATCCCAAACTGATGCAAGAAAAAGTTCCAGTTCAGGTTACAGGGAAAAACAGAAGAGACAAGCTGACTGAAAGAGACTTTCTTATTCAGAGCCAGACTCAACCAAAATTTCTAAATTGAGAGGGGAAGAAGAACCACTTTCACAACCAGAAATTTAAGTATAATTTTAATTACTATCTATTTTAATTAGTTTTAATTGATAGTTTTAGTAATTTAAATAGCATATCTGGGGAAGTAATCAAAGGGGTTTCACTTTTAACTACATAACTTGGGGTATATAGTTAAAAGGATTAAACTGAGAACAAGGAGAATTCTAATGGGGCAGGAGGAAGTAAGCTGTTGATTAACTAGAATCTGCAGCTTATCCATCAGGTAGGGAAATGGACAGACTGGGTGGGCCAAGCGGTCCTTATCTGCCGTCAAATTCTATGTTTCTATGTTTCTATGTAACAATGCATTTTGCATGATAAGACTTTTGAAATAGGTCTCATACAAAAATATGATTTGAACACTGATGTTATGAATTTGCATGTTCTTATACATGAAGGTTATGCTAAATACTAAGTATACCAAAAACATGATATCTAGCCAATACAATTTGTTATGCTGAATATTGCTTATTCATTTGCATTGTTTATCTGCTGAAATTTGTTTCATTTCTTTGTGCTTTGTTTGATTTTCTGAAACCTTTGTTGTTGTTTACATTTTTTTTTATGCTTGATATTTATGCTACTTAGGAATATTTAGAATTATTGCATAGGTATTAATATATATATATATATATATATATATATATATTACATACTTCTAAGTGTGGTAGAAGTGTTATTGCCATTATCGTGAACCTGGAGAACAAGGATAATATCATATTTTAATTTTATAACTATTTCAGGTAATTTATGAAAATATTTTTGGATAATGACTGAGGTGAATCCAACTTCTGCATTATAAAAAGTGATATTATAGCCTTTGCTCTGACAGTGCTCCCTCATCTTCCAGCAGACCTCCAGACCACGGTCAAACAGGTCTGAGATCAGGGTCAGACTGTGACTAAGTAGCAGCTCCAGACAGCCATGGACATTGGGGACTTCTGTGCCCATTCTGTGGTAGCCACGGTGGCCGTGCACCACAGGGCTTGGCTGCAGATCTCAACCTTCATGACAGACACCCATCACAAGCTGGTGGATGTCCCTTTCTTGGACACAGATCTGTTTGGGCCTGGAGTCGAGGAGTACCTTACCTGTTTTGAGAAGTCCAATACCACCTTGGACTCTATGACATCTGCCCAGAAGGACCCCAAGGGCTCCAAGCAACAGAAGAAGAATTCATTTTGTTCACCTCTACTCCTGCAGCCAAACCCACCCAGCCCCAGGCTGGGCAACAGGCTCAGGCCTGATGACCTCACCCCAAATCACCGGCCTTGGTCATCTGCAAGCCTGGAGGAAGAAGCCCAGTGATTCCTCAGCTGGACCCTCCTCCACCTCCAAGCCTGCCCAGTGATGGGATGAAGGATGCCTCCCTCATGCCCATCACACCACTCATGGCTCCTCCTGTGGGAGTCTGGCTCTGCCACTTCCTTACCACCTGATCTGCTGTCACCATAGACAGGTGGGTTCTCAAAATGGTTGGTCAGGGTCTACCTCTGAAATTCGAGCAGTACCCACCTTGCTGAGCCCGTGCCTTATGGGAGGACATGGTATCTGCAGACATTCTGTCAGCTCTTGGGGATGACATTGCCCAGCTCCTCTGCAAGGAGATAGTGATTCCTGTTGTGGACCCTCTGGAACACCCAAGGTTTGTCTCCAGGTACTTCCTGGTACTGAAATGGATGGGGGGTGGTACCCCATCTTAGAGCTGCATGACCTGAGCAACTTCCTCTTGTCATGCACTTTCAGGATGGTCATGCTCTCTCAGACCACACCATCACTAAAGCAAAACATGTAGTTCTGCTCCCTGGATCTATAGGACATGTTCTTTCACATTCCAATCCATCCATCTCACAGACATTTCCTCCACTTCTGAGTAGAGGGAACCCTCTACGAGTTCCAGACCATGACATTCATCCTGTTCTCAGGGTCTTCACTAAGTGCACTGCAGTGGTGGCAGCTTACCTGAGGTGCTGAGGGGTCCAGGTTTACCCCTACCCGGATGACTGGCTGATCACAAGTCCCTCCAGGCAGGAGGCGGAGTGGTCCAGGGACCTGGCCTTCCAGACCTGTGTTTCTCTCTTGGCCTTCTGGTCAATGAAACCAAGTCAGAACTCATGCCCTCACAAGTAATCAGCTTTATTGGGGCAGGGCTTGACCCTTGCAGAGCCAGGACTCAGCCCTGGTGGACAGGGTGGAGGCTCTCTCCTCCTTTATCTGATCATTTTGGGTTGGGCAATTGCACGCTGCCTGGGACTTCCTGAGCCTGTTGAGTTACATGGTGGGCCTGCACCAGCATGGTCTGATGGGCCCACTGGGGAATGTGCTTTCTGAAGTGGGAGCTGGCCAGCCAGTGGTCTCAGTGCAAGGGTCACTTCAATCAGCTGGACACTGTGACCCAGCAGATGTGGGACGCTCTCCAATGGTGGTTAGTCCTGGAACATTTGCAGGAAGGGATCCCATTTGTCTGCCCAGAGTCTACAGTCATCCTGATGACTGATGCCTCTCTCATGGGCTGTGGTGCCCACCTGGGGGAACACAGAGTCCATGGGCTCTGGACCACCGAGGAGTCCCAATGCCACATCAACCTGCTTGAGCTATGAGAAGTTTGGCTGGTGTTGACTGCTTGTGCTTCTCACATTAAGGGTCAGGGGTCCAGGTCCAGATGGACAACACCACGACCATGTACTACCTCAACAAGAAGGTTGGGACGCATTCTCTGCCTCTGTGCAAGGAAGCTCTCCACTTGTGGACCCTTGTACACAGCCTGGAGGATGATCTCCTGGCCTTCCATGTGGCCAGTGTCTCCAACCAGCTGGTGGATGCTCTAAGTCATGTGGATGAGGTGTCTCACAAGTGGTCTCTCCACTGAGAGGTAGTGCACAGTCTGTTCTCCCAGTGGGGCACCCCTCTGGTGGACCTGTTTGCCTTCAGGAGAATGCAAAGCTGAGGCTGTTTTGTGCCCGCCCACCTCAGCAGGGAGTGCTGCAGGGGGATGCCTTCTTGAGGCCCTGAACCTCAGGCCTCTTCTATGTCTTCCCTCTGCTTCCCTTGATCCACAAAGTGCTGCTCAAGGCAAGGAGGGACAAGGTACAGGTGATCCTGGTGGCTCCAGACTGGCCACACCAGTTCTGGTACCCCAATCTCCTTAGCCTCAGCAGCAGGCTCCAGATGCATCTTCCTCTCCACCTGGACCTGCTCTCCATCAGTCAGGGGAAGGTACTCCATCTTTGACCTTCAATCCCTGCACCTTGCAGCATGGTTCCTAAGCAGCTAGAGTTCCAGGCTCTGGGTCTCTCCAAAGATGTTCTCACTGTTGTTGAGGCATCTCAGAAGGAGTCAGTCAGGCAATGCTGTGCCTTGAAATGGGAGAAGTTCTCCATTTGGTGTCAGGGCAAGGGGTTGTACCCTCTGCCCTGTCCTGTGGCTAGCATCCTTGGCTATCTGTAGTCCCTCCCTCTCTCAGTCGGGCCTTTGGTTGACAACCCTCAAAGTGCACCTGGGAGCCATCTCTGCTTACTGGGTGTGGGCCAGTCAGAAGTTGGTGGTACAGGAGAAACTGGTGTGGTGCTTTTTTAAAGACCTCAACCACATTTCCCCTACAGTGCATGAACCGCTACCACCTTGGGACTTGTTGCTGGTGTTGGCAAAGCTCATGGTAAAGCCATTCAAACCGATGTACAGGTGTGATATGTCTCACCTGTCATGGAAGACTGCCTTCTTGGTGGCTATCATGTCAGCCAGAAGGATCAGTGAGCTCCAGGTGCTATCAGTGAAGTCTCCATACCTGGTCTTCCACAGGGACAAGGTTGTCCTTCATCCCAACCTGAAGTTCCTCCCAAAGGTTGTGTCTGATTTTCACCTTAACCAGGTGATTAATCTCCTGGTGTACTTCCCCAACCACACCTCAGAAGCCGAGCACAGGCTCCATAACTTGGACTTGCGGTGGGCGCTCACCTGTTACAAAGAGTGCACGGCTAGAGTTCAGGGAGAAGTTCTCTAGCTGTTTGTCACCTATGCTGAAGCCACACCTGGCAGACTAGCAGCTAAGTGGATGATTGGCAGGTGGATTGTATCCTGCATCAACCACTGCTATAGGTTGGCAGGTAGGGAGCCTCCTGTTAGGCTAAGGGCTCATTCCACCTGCCATACCACTGCCTCAGTGGCTGCTTCCAGGGACATCCTTATCCAGGAAACATGCACAGCAGCTACCTGGAGGTCAGCACACACCTTCATTTCCCACTACCACATCAAGTTTGAGTCATGCTGGGATGCTGGTTTTGAGGCCTCAGTTCTCCAATCTCTGTTCCTAAATAAGGAGTGTGTGCCTTTCCCCCTCCTCCCAAAGAACTTCTAGGAGTCTGCCAACAGGTGTGGCTAAAACGTTATATCCAGGTCCCTAGAAAAACAGGTTGCTCACTTGTAACAGTAGTTCTAGAAGTGGTATATGATGTTTATTCACACAAACCCACCCAACCTCCCCTGGCTGTGGTGCACCCTTCTGCTTCCAGTGGGCAAGATCTAGCATCATGGGGCAGAGCCAAGGGAGTTACCACCCGGGTGGGAGGAGCCAGCTTGAAGACATTCCGGTGAAGTCTTAAAGGGGAAAGGCACTGCCAACAAGTGTGGATGAACATCATATACCATTCCTAGAACTACTATTACAGGTGAGTAATTTTTTATCTCAGGTCTGTGTTGGATCTGAGAGACCAAAACTTCCACATAGAGTAAAAGAAGCCTTGCTGCAAGACGATGCTGCCAAGGCAACATGGGTTCACATGGGGTGATAATGGCAAATGAATTTGACAGATTTCATTGATTGGGTGACAGAGGGTTTCAGGGTAGAGTGGTGAATGTGGTCTACTTAGATTTCAGTAAGGCTTTCAACACTGTTCCATAATGGACACTAGTAAGCAAGCTGGGTAGCTTAGGAGTGGGTCCAAAGGTGCTAAACTGGATAAGAAATTGTTTAGGGGATAGGCAGCAGATGGTGGTGAACAAAGTTCACTCAAAGGAAGGGAAGGTGACCAGCAGGGTGTCTCAGGGATTAGTGCTGGGACTGGCCCTCTTTAATGTCTTTATAAGTGACATTGCAGAGGAGCCAGAATGGAAGGTCTGCATCTTTGCGGATGACACCAAAATCTGCAATAGGGTGGATGCAGGGGGGGATGGGCAGAGAGCTGAGAAAACTGGAGGAGCGGTCAAGAGTATGGCAGCTATGTTTCAATGCAAAAAAGTGCAAAATAATGCACTTAGGGCACAGAAACCCAGGGGCAGAGTACAAAATGGGTGGACTTGTACTGATGACCACCAAGCAGGAAAGGGACCTGGGGGTAATCATATTGGATTTCCTAAAGGGAGCTATTCAGTGTAACAAGGCTGTCGGAAGGGGTAAAGGGCTGCTGGGGTGCATAGGGTAGAGTATCACCAGCAGAAAGAGGGAGATGGTGTTGTCTCTGCATAGATACCCCATCTTCAGTACTTTGTTCAGTTCTGGAGACCCATCTCCAGAAGGACATAGAGTGGAAGTGGTACAGAGTAGGGCAACTAAAATGGTGCTGGTCTGTGTCAAAAGCCCTACCAGGAGAGACTAAACTACCTCAATATGTACACCTTGGAAGGGGGGATATGATAAAGATCTCTAAATATTTCACGGAGTAAATAAGGTATAGGAGGGAAGTATTTTTCAGAAACAAGGGGACATGCTATGAAGCTGGAGGGGGTAGATTTAGGAGAGATGTGAGGAAGAACTTCTTCACAGAAAGAGTTGTTGATTCCTGGAACAAACTTACAGTAGAAGTGATGGAGCATAAACAATGGTGGGGTTCAAGAATGTATGGGATAAGCACAAGGGAATCATAGTGGGGGAAGGGGGAAAAGGAACATTGTTTAACCAGGAGTAGCACACTAAGCTGAAGCTTGTTTCAAAATGTGACCTGGGAGCACAAGAAAGTTAAGTGACTTGCTCAGGATCATACAGTATGCACCTAGGCGGCTGTGGGATTCAAATTCAGGTCTCCAGATCTGCAGCTCAGGGCTTTAACCCACTGCGCTATACTGCCTCCAATTGTAGTAGAAAAGAAAGGGAAGGGAGAAAGAGCTTTAGACTGTGTACAGTCTGCAGTAATAGTGCAGGTAGGAAGGAATGGCCAGAGTGGATGGGCCAAGCGGTCCTTATCTGCTGTCAAATTCTGTTTTTCTACATAAGACGTTTCAGATGGTTTCCCTTCAAAATCTGATTCCCCTATTGCTGACGGGGGACTGGATTTGCTCCCTGGATATGAAGAAAGCATACTTTCATAAGAGGATCAGACATCATCACAGACAATAGCTGAGATTTGTCTGGGGGGGAGGGGGTATTTCCAGTTCAGAGTATTGCACTTTGGCTTGTCTTCTGCACCACAGATTTTTACCAAGTTCTTGGCAGTTGTGGCAGCAGCCCTTCACAGGGAAGATCTGTTTGTCTTCCCTTTCCTGGACTATTGATCATTGAAAGCCAGTTCCAGTAGCCAACTCTTGCACACACTGTCCCGAAGAATCAATTGTTCGAAGACCTGGGGGTTACAGTGAATGTGTCAGAGTTAGTACTGACCCCCTTGCCAAAGGCTGCAGTACATAGGTGCTGTCCTGGCTACAGAACAGGGCCAAGCATTTCTACCCATGGGCAAGGCAGAAAATCTCATGGCTCAAGCACAACTGGTATACAACAGTTGGTATAACTCAGCCAGAACTTTCCTGTGTCTTCTGGGACTCATGGCAGCAGATATTGTTACTATGCTACTGGCCTGCTTAAACATGGGGATACCACAGTGGACATTGAGACTGCAGTGGGACCAATTGATGGACAACATGGACCAAAAGGGGCTTGTGATATCCCATTTATGCAAAACACTGATGTGGTGGAGGGACTGCAGATGGGCGTTCCATTCCTAATCCCAACTCTAACTCAGATTCTCATCTCAAATGCCTCATGATCCCGGGGACATCAGGGCCCTTAGCAAATCCAAGGTTCATGAACCCAAGTGGAAACCAGATTACATATAAATGTCCTAGAGATGGGAGCTATCTTACACAGTCTCCATGCTTCCCAGGAGCATCTGACTCTGGGTCATCTGCTAGTACAAACGGACATCAGTGTTATGTATTGCATAAATAAACAAGGGGGGACTCTGTCCTATCCTATGTTGGGAAGCAATGAGAGTGTGGTACTGGGCACAGGAACACAGCCTAGAGCTATCAGCTGCACATCTCCAGGAGTCCAAAATGTCTTAAGAGACAAATTAAGAAGGACACAGTCCAAGATGCACAAATGGAAACTGCTGACCCCAGTAGCAGATGACCTCTGCCGCAAGGTGGGGTCCTCCAGAACAGGACTTTTTGCATCCCTACACAATGCAAAACTGCTGCATTTCTGCTCACTTGCTCTAGGGCCTGGATTTTTTTAGCAAGACATGTCCATCTCTTGGTAAGTGAGGATCTCCCAAGAATCTATCTTACTGAGCCAGACATGCTAGGACCCTGTGGGAGCCACAATTTTTCAGGAGGGGTGGCACCGAAGTAAACTGTGCATATGTGCAGTGCTGCTAGAGGGAGCTTGCAGCACAAGCTTACCTTGGCACCAGCTCTCAACAGCATCAGTTCCTTTTTTCCCCACCATCGAGTGCAGTTCCGTGTTGACATCACCCACTGGGGGTCAGAACTTCACATCTTTATGACAGTAGCATTAAAATCTCTCTCAGTCCTACCGATCAATGGTTGATGACAATGGATGGTGATGGTGATGGTAGGGATCCTCTTCAGAAATACTGCTTTGGTGGCAGGTCCATGTCCAATTCACTTCCACCTTCAGGGAAGGGTTCTGTCAATGGGCAGTCCTGTGTTCGGGAGGGAGGACAGCTCTTCTGTAAACAGAAAAAGAAGTGGGCCCATTCTGATCCCAGTCAAGGACCCAGCACTGCTTGGCCTCGAGTTCTTCCTCTTTCAGTAGGAAGTGGAAGAAACAGTATCACTCAAGGTCACCCTACATGAGGTCTGCCATGAGGTCATCAGCGTCTCAGCTGAAGGCCTTCTCTGGCAGATTCTGCTTGTGGGACGCTGAGGTCTCAGGCCCAGAGTTCCTCCTTGTCTTCTTGTGGGGACTTCGGTGGTCAATTTCACCACTGGGCAGCTCTTATGGAGCAATGGGTACAGCGTCTGACTTGTTTGCCCCTCTTTGTGGAATCAACCTCATGCTCTTCTGTTGGGTCCTTTCAGCTGGATAGAGCATTTGTCTGTGTCCGAGTCCTTGCCAGTGACTGTGCCACTGACTCCTGCCTTACTGGCCACAGCTCCATTCAGTGTCACTCCTTTGGGACCAGCCCTGATACCTCTGCCAATCCCTCTGGTGCTGACTGGATCATCAACGGTGCAGGCGGCACAGAGTTTAGGTCCTGAGGGGCCTGGCTCAGCACCACCCTCAGTGCTGAGAGACCTGTTGGTGCCAGACCCAGTTCACATGGCACCACCTCTGGCACTGGCTTCTTTCTTTCTGGTACCGGTAGTTCACCCCTCTTCAAGGCCTCCTCCTGGGAGGAGCTGGAGGGGGACAAGTCTGACCCTCATCATTTCTGAGGACAGTGACAATGACTGCTTTTGTACCCTGGACTCTTCAGATCCCATTCCTTCTGCTGTTCTCAGGAGGACATTTATTTTCAGGCTCTTCTCCATAACATGTATGCTGAGCTTGCTTTTGAGCCTTCTGCTATTGGCCCAGGGATATGTCTCTGTCTGGAGTGGCTTAATGTCTCCACCATGCTGGTCAACTTTACACCTCCTATTCTCCCTGCATTTGAGACCCTCTCAGACACAGTATGGGATAGGCCTGTGTCCATCCCTTCTGTCTGTAGGCAGACCACAAGTATATTGCCCTTAAGCATAGGCCTATTCTTGGTTTTCAGCCTATTGCCGACAAGATTGTTATTTTGTCAGAGAATGGTAAAGCTTGTGATAGGGTTGAATAAGGCCCTGTTCCATTTGTTATGCAGAAAGCGTTAAACACAATGATCTATTCTATCCTCTCCTTTTCTGTCTCTGGTCTGTCTGATTGCTCAATCACATTTTCTTTTGAGAACTAGGAACTGATCGCTCTGACGGTCTCTAGATTCTTCGCATCACACTATCTCTTTGCCTGCTCTTGCTGTTTCTATCATTTCTTCCCTCTTGCATATCTGCCATTATAAGAATATATGTGAATATTTGTGTGAAACTGTATCTGTGAATGAGATCCCTTGGTTTAAAAATGTATATAGTTATCTTGTTGAAATGATTGCAAAAAACTATTTGGAATTCAGAAGTTAACTGAGATGCAGTTTTAACTCCACAAACTCTTTTTCAGAGTTGTCAACAGGAGATTAGTTCTGGGACACCATCTTCTATTTCGTTGCACCTGCAAGGAAATTGACAAAGTTCTGATACATTTTGTGAAAAACAGGATGCCTTTTAACAAGATGAGGTTGCAGATGGTAATTGCCAGGTAATAACTTATTATAAAAAAACGCAGCAATCTTTTGTTAGGAGGAGAGACTGAAACTTAGAATTGGAGATATCTTCAGATAAAGGACTTTGTTTTCTTTCTTTGTATTGCCTTTGTAAATAGTTATACCGAACAATTACATTTTTTTATGTGACTGTTATTGATAATAATAAAATGCTGCTTGCAAATTTTGTAACTGCTCCTAGTTTTCCTATGCTTCGTGACCTGTGTTTTGACCATAGATGGTATCAGACTGTGGGATTTATGCTGTGCATATTCTAAGCCAAGAGTTTGTGTGTGGGTACAAGACCTGGTACCAGGGGAGCATAGAAAACAGGTATGGATACTGCAACAGCAAGCCCAGGAGTGATTACCAGAAGAATGGCAGCCAAACTAGAAGTAGAAACAAGAGTCCAAATTGAGACTGCACAGCTGGAATCAGCGATGAAAAAAGAACCGGCAGGGACAGAACCTGAAAGCATGTCTGCCTTCTTCAAATGGTGGGCTGTACAACAAAGAGAGACAAAAAAGCAGAGAAAAGAAGAAATGCAGCAACAGGAGCAGCAGAGAAGAGAAGAGAGGAGATGCAGCAACAGGAGCCAAAAAGAAGAGATGCAGCAATGGCTGGATGCCTTGCAAGCTAACAAAGTTGGAGAAACTGGCACAGGTCCAGCACAGCACCAAACTCAAACAACTTACAAGACATCAAACTTACAAAATTGGGTCCCTCAGATGATATCGAAGCATACCTGACAAGTTTTGAAAGGGTTGCCACAGCCTGCCAGTGGCCAAAGCAGCAATGGACAATCAGGCTGGTATCTTACCTGACAACTTGCCTACAGCAATATGGACGCTGCACAGTCAGAAAACTATGACCTTGTGAAAAGAGAAATCCTGAAAAGATATGACATCTCAGGAGAGAATGAAACTTAGAATTAGAGAGACCCTCAGATGAAGGACGTTGTTTCCTTTGTATGTATTGCCTTTGTAAATAGTTATACTGAACAATTTTTTTTAATTTTATTTACTGTTATTGATAATAATAAAACATTACTTATGAATTTTATAACTGCTCCTGGTTTTTCTATCCTTTCTGACCTGTGCCTCGACAGCAGAGACAAAGATGTCCAGTACACTTAGTTAACAAGGAGTAGTGCAAGGCAGACACTATGGGAAAAGGGGATTTTGCTGCTGTTACCCTTAGTATGAGGATAGCCAGTTGCCAGGGGCATTTTTCTAAGTATAAGTACACACTCTGGACCTCTCTTAGGTCACTAGCAGAATCTCTGCCTGAATCCAAAACCAAATGGAAGATTTTCCAGACTATCATTCATGGTATTGAGTCTGACTGTCACCAGCTTAAAGCTGCTATGGAGGTCTTTGACTCTGCCTCCCACACTGCTAAACCAGAATCTGTATTAGAAGTCATTCCTGGCTTAGAATTTCTGGTTTCTCTAATGATGTCCAGCAACAAGTTATGACTGTTCCATTTGATGGTTCTTACCTGTTTGGGCAGCAGATGGAACAGTCTCTTGAGGCCTCCCAGAAAACTAGAATGGCCATCAACACCTCCAGGTCTACCTGCTTCTATCCCCAGAGAAGGAAGGGGTGTGGTTTTTACCATAGTAAACAGTTCATTTGAGGCAAAGGCAGGGGGGCCCAAATTAAGTCAAAGCCTCCCCAACTGCAAAAGAAGGCATACCAGAAAGCACTGGCCCCAAAACACCTAGTGCCACTCTCTGAACTTCTGGCCCTGAGCTTGCCTCAACTGCCTGGGCAGACCTACCCTCCCCAGTGGGGAATGCCTGACTCAATGTTACTGTCAATGGGAGTCCATCACGATGGACAAATAGGTACTCATCCGTGAGGGATACTCTCTGAACTTTACAGAATTCCCTCCAAATTATCCACTCAGAAAGCAACCCCCCTCTTTCATTCCACTTATCAGAACTTCTGTTGAAGGAGATTGCGGGCCTTCTGAGCAACAGGATAGTGGAAGTGGTACCAGCAGTGGTGTGTACCACAGGCTTCTACTCCCACTACTTCCTTGTTCTGAAAAAGAGAGGGAGCATGCGCCCAATTCTCAACCTCAGACATTTGAATACATTTCTCCCACAAGAAAATTCAAAATGATCTCTCTGGGAACTTTACTACTGTTCCTCAAGCCTTAGGATTGAGATGTTTACCTGCATATCCCAGTTGACCCCAGCCACCACAAATTCCTTTGCATCATGATTCTGGGTCAGCATTATCGGTTTTGAGTCCTGCCCTTTGGGCAATCCTTGGCACCTTGTGTCATTACAAAGTGCTTTGCCATCCTTGTGGCTCACTTTAGAAAACTCGGACTCCAGGTCTTCTCCTATCTAGATGACTGGCTTCTAGCCAGTCCGTTCAAACAAGAAATGGAAGAAAGTGGTAGCCACTGCCTCTCAGTTCCTTTTTTCAATGGGAGTCCTGCTAAACCTGGAGAAGGCACAAACTCTGCCCTCTCAGCAGCTCCTTTTCATAAGGGCCCTCCTGGACACCACCAGAGCCAGGGCCTTCCTTCCAGAAGACAGAAGGAAAGCCATCCTTCAGATGGCATGGTCCATAATGGAATACAGTTCAGTACCAGGCACATTCCATGCAATGCATGTTAGACCTGCTAGCCTTCTCTGTGTTCATGGTGCCACTAGCATGTCCCCACATGAGGACAACTCAGTGGATGCTCACCATGCAGTGGTCACCAGCATCACACACTCAGTCTTACCCCATTGAGATGACGAAGTCTCTGATTCATTCACTTGCATGGTGGACACAGGAGGACAGTCTCCTTCAGGTGCTCCCCTTCTCTCAGCCAGAGCCTCAGGTAACCCTCACCAAAGATGTGTCTCTGATGGGGTGGGGAGCCCATTGTCACAGATTCACACTCAAGGACTTAGGAGATCTATGGAGTCTCATCTCTGCATCAATGTGTTGGAAATGGCTGGCCTGGTGGTGCTGAGGGTTGAGGTGCTAGACCCCACACCTCGCACCATGCCAGTGACCCAAGTTTGGGAATGAGGTCAGGTGCTGGGGATCAGCAGGAGAGGGAGAGGATCAAGCATCCATTGGACTGCTCTCTTCTCCCTGGGGAGGGATCCATGGTGTCTCCAGTGCAATCAGACACCTGGTGGAGACTGGGGGTAACACTAGCGAGGAGTTGTTAAGGGGAGGAGTGCGGCAGACATCTACATCTTAACTTTGCTGACATCATTGCGTGCTCATGCTCCTAGGGGAAACAGCAGAAGAAAACCCTTACTGCTGGTAGGCGATGGTGCTGACCAGTGGTGGGGCTCCATGCTCAATGTTGGGTCATCCTTCCTGGTGTTCCTGGTCTCCCTCTGCCTCTCAGGTCACTCCATTAGATTAGTAGACAGAGCACCAGAGGAGTTGTGGTCTCACCCCGGGGGGCTCAGAGCTAGGGGATCGAGTGGCTGGGGAGGTTGACAGAAGGTCCAGGTCGAGTGAGCACTTGAGAGGCAGAGTCTTCAGATGGGCAGCAGAGCAATCGCCAAGAGTCAGCACCTGAGAATCCAACAGGTGAGAGACAAAGTCTACAAAAACAAAATGTATTGGACATGAGTACAGTTCTTTATGCCCTCTGAGCCCTTTTGGACCTTGTCAACCACAGGGTAGTACTCCTTCAGATGGACAAGTATGTCATCTACTACATCAACAAACAAGTGGGAGCACATTCCTACCCTCCCTGCAGAGAAGCAATGAGAGCATGTGAATGGTGTCTAGACCAGGTGTTCTGATTCCAGAAATCTGCCTTGCAGGAGCGCAGAATGTCTTAGTAGACAAGCTCAGCCTAACAGAAGCTGATCCTCATGAGTGCTCTTTAGCACCAGATGCCATGCAGTCACTGTTCAATGAGTAGGGTACCCTCGATGTGGACCTTTTTGCATCCCCACTCAATGCCAGACTGCCTTGATTCTGCACCAGAACTAAAGGACATGACATTTTTTTTGTCAGGATGCATTCATTGAGGCTGCAGTGGACAAATCTTTTTCTCTATGCATTTATGACAGTCCCTCTTGTTCAGAGGGTACTCCTCAAACAGGAGGCACACAGGGGGAAAATGATTCTGGTCACCCCATGTTGGCCTCAACAGATATAGTTTGTTCTGCTCAGCAGGTTGTCAGTCAGTGCTTTGAGGGCCCTTCCTCTCTGGACAGACCTCCTGACACAAGGATCCCTCATCCATACCAATCTGCACTCCCTCCACCTCTAGGCTTTACTTCTTAAGTGATAGAGGTAAACAGGTATAAGGTCTCTCAGAGGTTCTCTGAGATTCTTTTGGGTGCTTGCGAACCATTCACCAAGAAGACCTACACAGCTAAGTGGACATGTTTTTCTGTGTGTTGCTCCAAGGCTTATATAGACCCCTTTCACTGCCCACTAGACAAGGTTTTGGAGTACTTGTTGGACCTCTCTGATGCAAGTTTGTAGTATTCTACAGTCAAGGTCCACCTATGTGCTGTTTCAGTGTTCCATGAGCTGGTATGGAATCTCTCCCTAGCCCAGCTCCCTCTTTTTAAGAGGTTCCTTAAGGGCATTTAACATACCAGGCCTCCTATCAGGAAACCTGTAGCAGCCTGGGATATCAACCTTGTGTTGAACATGTTTACCCGCAGGTCTTATGAACCCTTGGCTACTTGTGAGTTAAAGTTTTTAACTTGGAAGATAGCTTTCTTAGTGGCCATCACCTCTGCTCGTAAAGTTTCTGAAATTTATGCTCTAGTAACGGACCCTCCATGTACTGTTTTCCACAGAGACAAAGTAGTCCTCCATACATACCCTAAGTTTTTACCCAAGGTCGTTTCACCTAAACCAGCCTCTTATGCTGCTTATTTACTTTTCTGACTTTGAGAATGAAGGAGAGCACATTCTCCATTTTCTGGATGTCAGGAGGGCCTTTACATTCTACCTAGACAGGACTAAGGATTTCAGGCAGTCTAAACAGCTCTTTGTCTCCTTTGATCCTAATCAGATGGGACAGTCTGTTACAATGAAGTGCATTTCTGCTTGGATTGTTAGTTGCCTGTATCTTTGTTATGCTATGGCACAGGTCAAGCTGAAAGGTCAGGTGCTTGCCCACTCCACCAGAGTGGTTGCTACATCCCTGGCAGAGATTCACTCTGTGCCTGTTGGAGATATTTGCAAAGCTATAACTTGGAGCATGGTGCACACTTTTGTCAAGCACTATGCCTTGGCTGTCCATGCCAGGCAGCATGCCTCCTTTGGCAGGACTATCCTTAAGGCAGGACTATTCTTAATGGACTTTTGTCCTGAGTGAGCATCAACTGCCACCGCCCTGGCCTGGGAGGTTTTCGTCTGTGCTTGGTATTTTACCCATTAGTGTGAATCAATGGTAAAGACTGATTCCTGGAAGATATAAAATTACATACTCACCATAACTCTTAATCTCCTAGGAATATCTTCCCCATTGATTCACACACCCACCCACCATCCCCCAGTCTCATACTAGTCTGTAAGTTGGGATTCATCCCTTGTTCTTGGTTTTGGCTGTGAAGACACTGTGTTTCTGGTTTGTTGACTGTTCTTACATGGGTCACCAGGGCTATCTTATGTCCTTAGATTAGTACATAGTATGTTAGTTAAGTAATGCTGCACCTCCTCAGTGAAAAAAAAAACTACTGAGGCAGTTGAGGGCTGGTGCCAAGGTAAGCTTATGCCATGAGCTCCCTCTAGTGATGCCGCACATGTGCACAGTTTACCTCCGTGCCAGCCCTCCTGAAAAGTTCTGGCTCCCACAGGGTCCTAGTGCCTCTGGCTCAGTACTCATTAGTGTGAAACAATGGTGAAGCTATTCCTAGAAGATCAAGAATTACAGTGCATATGTAATTTTCATTTTCTGTACGCATTTCCTCCTATTCCACTAATACAGAGTATTACTAAAACTGCAGATGGAGGGTGTGAACCTCAGTCTCATTGCACATTGACAAATGTGGTATCCGCTGCTCCAGCAATTAGCAGTGGAGCCTCCGGTACCCTTGCACTCTGTGCAGAAGCCCGTTGTCACAGGACAAGTGGTCTCTGGTCCATCCAGATCTGAAGTGCCTGCACCTGCATGCCTGGCTTCTGAAGATATAGCAATTGTATGGTTCGAGGTATCACCTCAAGCAGCTGATGTACTGGTTGTGGCTGGAAAGCCTTACACCAGACATACATACTCTGAAGTGGAAGCATTTCACATTGTAGGTTACTTCCAGTCATATGGACCCATTCACCTGTTCAGTAAAAGCAGTGTTGGAATACTTGCTGTCACTGTCAGACTCTGGTCTGCAGTATTCCTCACTGAAGGTGCATTTGGCAGCTAAATCAGCTTTCCATGCTTCTGTTGATGGGCATATGGTAGCTCAGTTGGAGGTCTCCCATACCTTTTTGAGCGGTATTCTGCACATGGACCTCCCATTTGTAATCTGGTCCTGCCTTGGGACCTCAATTATGTGCCTAAGAAACTTACTTTGGCTTCTTTTGAACCAGTCACGAGTTGCAGCGTATGCCTTCATTCATGGAAAGCATTATTTTTAGTTGCAATCACTTCAGCTCAAAAGATTTCAGAGGTACAGGCTCTAATGTGTGAGCCTCCTTATTTGATTTTCAATAAAGACAGGGTGTCTTTATGTACTAATCCTAAGTTTTTGTCAAAGGTGGTGTCTGAGTTTACACTAAATCAAACCATCCACTTTACAGTCTATTATCCAGAGCACGCCAATCAGGGTGAAACACTCATAGCTGGGTTTAGGCACCAGCAAACCCTGCAGTTGCTGGGAGCCCCCTGCTCATGGGACCCCCAACGAGAGCAGTTTACCTTACTAATTTTCATTTTTTTTTTAAATCTAGTATCTTCTTAAAACAGCAACAAAGGGCTGTGCAGCACCTTCTGATGTGGCATTATGATGTCATGAAATGCCACACTAAGCTATGATCCAGTTGATAAGTGGCAAATGGGCAGCAATGAATGGGAGGGGAAGAACAGCCACGAGGACTGACACTACTAACATCCCTAACACATTTAAATATACCACTAGTTGTACTGAAAAAGGAAGAAAAATGCATGTATGGGCTACAGTCAAACACATCAGGTGAAGGTGGACCAAGTGGGGGAAGGGGGTGCATGACTTTACAAATCTTGTTGAGGGCCACCAAAATCCTAAAGCCGGCGCTGGAAACACTACTCTATACTTTGGATGCACACAGAATCCTAAGATACTATATTGCACCAAGGACTGCAGAAAGTCCTCTCAGCTATTTTTTTCATTTGCCCCTAGGGAAGAGGGTGTCCCTGTATCAAAACAGTGCTTGTCCAAATGGCTAGCACATTGTATTATGTTGTGTCATAGAAAGTACAGTAAAGAACTTCCTGTTGCAGTTCATGGTCATTCCATAAAGGGTGTGGCCAAGTCTGTGTAACAGCGATCATAACATTGTAGAATTCATCATAAAGAGACAGAATATGGTAGCTAGGGGCAGGACTGTAGTGAGGAATTATAACAAAGCAGATTACTACAGACTAAAGAAAGAACTAGCAGAATGGAAGTGGGAACAACGTTTTCTCAATAGGACTATAGAGAAAATGTGGACATTGATAATGAACATATTAAAGGTACTAGAAGAAAAGTATATACCAATAAAAAAATGTATAATAGAAAGGGGAAAAGACCTACCTATATGGTGTACAAATAAAATCGTTAAACTATGTACAAAGAAGAAAAGGGCTTTTGATAAAATGTAACTTCAAGGAACTAAAGAAGCTGCCACAGAATATCAAACAATATTAATCATGTTGAAGAAAAAAAAATAAGGGAAGAAAGGAATAAAATAGAATTTAACCTGGCTCATAGAAAAGATAATGGTAAAGGTTTTTATGCCTATATTAATGGCAATAAAAAGGCATCAAACAGGTAGGACATCTGGTAACAGATGGGACAGAAACATCAAATCCTAAAGAGGTGGCAGAACATTTTAATGAATACTTTAGTTCTGTATATGATAAAAAAGTACAGGATGACATCAACATTGTTCAGAATATAGGCTTAAATCTTGATTTAAAAATTAGTATATCAGAGATTAAAACCCTTTTAAACAAACTGAAACCTCACCGATTTACTACACCCTAGATTACTCAAAGAAGTGAGAAAACAAATCTCTAGACCGCTGCCATACTTGTTTAATGCATCTTTTGCAACAGGGGTGGTGTCTGAGGACTGGAGACAGGCCATTGTGGTACTATTATTTTAAAAAAGGGAGCTAAAGCAATATGGTCAGATTATAGACCAGTAAGCCAAACAGCAGTATTGTGTAAGGTAGCTGAAAGCTTTCTGAAATTAAAGCTGGAGGAAAACTTGAAATTATTAAATTATAACAACCAAAAACAACATGGGTTTAAACAAAACAGGTCATGCTTAACAAACCAGCTCTGTTTTGATGAGCAAATTAAGAAAGACCTATATGAAAATAAGCCAGTAGATGTGTTCTTTCTAGATTTCCAGAAGGCTTTCGACAAAGTCCCCCATAATAAAATTGCTAAAATAGGAATCGATAGCAAACTAATCACCTGGGTACAAAGCTGGTTAAGAAACGGAAATGTGACCAGCAGTGTGCCACAGGAGTCCGTGTTGGTTCCAATATTGCTTTCTTTATATATCGGGGACATCCACCATAATATGACCAATACACTAGTTAAGTTTGCTGATGACATCAAATTAGAAGGTTCAGTTAATACAGCAGGAAAAATTAGGGGTCTAGAGAAAGATCTACTATTTGTAGAGAAGTGGTCAAAAGAAAATAGTACGCCCTTCAGCGTCAAAAAATGTGCTGTTATGCATCTGGGGAAAAAACAGCCCTAGACAGACATACAGACTAAATGGTACTCAATTGAGGGAGTCTAATAATGAAAAAGACTGTGGTATCACAGTAGATGCTGATTTAAACTTTAAAATTCATAGGACACAAGTAATTCAGAAAACAAATTATATCACTAAAAATATTAAAAGAAGTTTCATAAATAGATCAAAGCGCTGTTTATTAAGCAATAAGGCATAACCAGGGGTTATGTTAATGATCTGTTAATCACCTTCTAGGGGTGTACTGTGGCATGAGGTGTAGCCGAGTGCCACATGCCCCTAGAGGGTGATTAACTGACCATTAACATAATCCCTGGGAGTGCCTTATTGCTATTATAATAAAAAATGTTTTTAAACAGTGTTAAACCTTGTTCAGCATATGGCTAAGCTCTACATGTATGTTAATAAAAGATTAACATAAGGCTGTTAGATTGTTTGCAGCCAATAAGAAAGCTCCATTTCTCAGACCCTTTTTATAATTACCATTATATACAACATATGTAAGACCACATATAGACTATGGGTCTCCACTATGGAATCCTTATGCTACAGGTGAAATAAATAAGCTGGAGAAAATACAGAGAACATATACAACAAGCATTTGTCAATGCCGAATGTTGCTTGCTTCTATGTGCTGTTTAGGTATTTGGAAGTCATTGGAGTGCAAATATTGAAAATTCGCGAACTTACGAGCGAGTGTAGGAACTGCGCAAGGCACGCTCGTAAAACAGTCATTTTTAGGAATTTTTTCACCAAATTTTCAACATAGCCATTTTAAGACCTCTGCTCATGAACAGTGTCACTGTGATTTTCTTAATGTGTCCCATACATTGAGTTCACACCAACTGCGCCATTGTGCGCTACATGGGCGGAAACACGTTTTGGGCAAGATGTGAAAAATGACAGCTGTACTGCTCATAAGGAGGTGTGGTAAAATGGCAGTGTTGAAATCTGGAGTGAAATAATGAAAATTCGCGAACTACGGCGTGCGTAGGAACTGCACAACACACGCTTAGAAAACAGTCATTTCTAGAAATTTTTTACAAATTTTAAACATAGGCTTTTTGAGAGCCCACCTTATGAACACTGGCAGTGTCATTTGCGTTAATCGGTGCGGAAGGTGATTTCACACAGTGACTGAAATCACCCGCCGGGCTGAGTAGCTACATGACAGTCAGCAGAATTCATGAGGAGGGTCCCAAAACCCCATGTTGAAAATTTGAGGCCAAAATCCCAAAAATGCCTGAGATATGCAACAAAGTTGAAAAAACCCTATCTATCCCATTATACAGCTTACCAGCATTTCCTCAGTTCAGCGGTCGGCTTTGAAGAGTGCAGATGTGTTCCGGTCCACCGATGATCGTCACGCAAGCTCTGGAGGTAAGTATGGGGTGAGGGGTGTGGGGAGGCAGGTGCGCGCAGTGGGTGGGTGTGGGTTGTGGGGGCAGGAGACTACGAGGGACCGTTTTTATTCACAGGTTTTTTTTTTAAGAAGACGACGGACGTTTGCCACGCTGGAGTGGGCTCCCAGCGTGGCAGCAGGAAAAGCTGTTTGGGGGGACGTGGAGCTGATGGGGGATTGGGCATCCCCATTGGCCAAAACAAGATTTGCCATGCTGGGGTGGGCTCCCAGTGTGACACCGGGAAAGGTTTGGGGGCATGCAGCCTTGGAGCCAATGGGGGATTGGGCACCCCGTTGGCTCAGGCTCCCGCAAAGCAGTTGTTGCCACTGGGGTGAGCTCCCAGCGTGGCACCTGGTACAACTTTGGGGGCGTGGAGCTGACGGGGATTAGGCACCTCCGTCGGCCGCCACAGTGTATGCGTGGGGGCGCATCAGTATGCAATATGCGTGCTTGCGCGTGTGTGTGCGTGGGGGGGAGAGCTCTGCTCACTGAAGCGGAGCTCTCCCTTTCAACTGTATGCCACTGCATTTTGGCGCTGTCATAGACAGCTGCAGCATCATTGGGAAACTGGGGCTGCGCCTGCAAACACACTGACTGCATTGGAAGAGGGGCTGACACACCTCTGAAAACTCGGATGATGGCACTATGTTTCTTGCATATGTGTGCAAGCAACATAAAAATGATAAGATCCATGAAGAAATTTACTTATGCAGAATGACTAAAAAAGCTAGGATTATATAGCTTAGAGCATAGGAGAAAAAGGGGAGATCTGCTACAATTATTTAAAATAATGAAGGATCCAGAGTTAATTCAAGAGATGGGTATAGCGATACAGAATAAACCCAAAGGATTAAGAGCACATACAGTAAGCTACAAATTAGGATGGAGACTGCAAAAACAAATGTCAGGTATTATTCATTTATGAACAGGACAGCTAGAAGTTGAAATGACCTTCCAAATCTCATGGTCCAGAGTCTGCCCCTGAACTGTTTCAAATTGGGAATAGATCAATGGTTGCTGCAGAAGGGAATGAAATGATCCTGCTAGGCAGGGAATGGTATTAATGGGCAGATATGCCTTCTCCCATTCAATACACCCAGTATAAACACCCAGTATCTGTTGCTTCAGAAATGCCTATGCAGCTGACATCTGCACTGCAGCTGCCTGGAGTACTGTCCACACCTTTACAAAACATTACAGCCTGGACATTTTTTCTTGTAGATGAGCTGGCTTCTGCCTTGCTGTTCTACTGGGCCTGCTGTCAAGAACAAACTGAACCATCCTTCCAGTTGACTTGTGGGACTGCATTCTAGAAGTGTGGCCTAAGGGAAGAGATATCCTCGAAGAAGATAGAATGGGTCTTCTTTGGGGATATCTTTTTCATCACACCTATAGAACTAATATGCGTCAGCGCTAAGACCTCATGGAACTGCCAGCTGGGGCCACCCCCACTGACATGATGTGTCGGTGTCCATATAAGGCATGGGCATCCCCCATTCTCTGGGCATTCCCCCATTGTCCTCAGTTATTTTCCCAGCATCGACTCAGCTTGTCAAACTACCTGTGGAAATAAACAGCATCTGTTATTTTGTTTAGTAGAGTGTACCCTTTGGTTACTTTGTTGGCCTTTTCATGCTGCTGAAAATGTCTACCAAGCTTTTTAGGCTTTATGATTGTGAAGAGAAGATTTTCAAGGATGACACACATGACATGTGTATTTGCTGCCTCAGCCTCTCCCATGATGGCAAGGCCTGTGAGATTTGCTACACTTTCAACTTGGCTACCAGACGACAGAGACTGGCAGCCCTTGATAGTCATCTCCTATTGAAAGCCTTAGAGTTGGAGAAGCAGCTGCAAGAGAATAATATGTCCACTTCTCCTGTTGGCTACACAGAACAGTGTCCTGCATAGCATTGAGAGAAGTCCTCCTCCAGGAACCACAAGCATGAGGCCTCCCAGGAGAGATCCAGATCTCCTCAGTGGCTCTCAAGAATGTCTGTTTCTACTTCACTGTCCATTCCCACGGCAGTGATTCCTGCCTCCCCAACCGCCTTTTAGATGCCTAGGTTGGGGCATGGCTCTGGCACTACCAGGCCTCCCTTGGGCAGTAGACCACCATTATCGATGGGTCCCCACCCACCATTGACCACTGCCTCTGCGGCCCCTGCCAAAGGGGTCACTGAATCAGACCACCAGAAACCCCATCCTACAGGGTCAGGCTCAGGCTTAGGCATTGTTAAAGCCTTTATAGGTAGGTCAGTCACTATCAACAGGTATCCCATCATCAACTATGAGGCTCACGTCCCCTAAACAGGGCATTGACGTTACTCCTGATCTTCTTAAAGGCAATCTCTTGCAGCAGGTCATAACACATGGGAACCTTCCGCAGGCACTTGTTTCCAGAAGACTTCTTAGCAGTTGTACCTGGGACCGCTCCCTCAAGCACCACATGACCAGGTCTGTGCACAATAAAAGAGAGGGCAGTCCCAGTACTCCTCAGTTCTTTCTTCTCCGTGACCTGCACACAACTCTCCTGGAGATTGGCTCAGCAGTACCTTCGCCTTTTAACTTTTTATTTTTTTCTACTAACCTTTGTCATCACTGACCATCTTTACTAGACCAACAACAATGAAGATACTCTGAATTTTTGTGAGTATAATTACATCTTAAACATTGCTGAAGGTGGCTCCCACCCTCTTGTTGACGATGGTTTTTGCCCTCTCGTCAATGATGGCTTTTGCCCTCTCGTTGTCGATGGCCTCAGCCCTCTTGTCAACTATGGTGTCGCCTTTTCATTGACAATGACTTTGCCCTCTCATTGATGATGGCTTCTGCCCTCTTGTTGACGATGGCCACTGCCCTCTTATTGATGATAGCTTTTGTCCTCTCATTGACTGATGGCCTCAGCCCTCTCATTGACTATGGCCTCAGCCTTGCGATGGCTTCTGCTCTCTCATCAATGATTGCTTCTGCCTTCTCACTGATGATGGATTTGCCCTCTCACTGATGATGGTTCACCCTCTCATTGACTTCTGCCCTCTTGTTGACGATGACTTTTTTCTCTCTCTTGTCAAAGGTGGCTTCTGCCTTTTCATTGACGGTGGCTTCTACCATCGTGTTGGCGATGGCTTCAGCCCTCTCATCATGATGGCTTCCACCATCTCATTGCCAATGGCTTCTATCCTCTCGTTGATGCTGGCTATTGCCCTCTAGTCAACTATGACTTTTGCCCTCTTGTCAATGATGACTTTTGCCCTCTAGTCAATGATGGCTTCTGCCCTCTCATCGACGGTGGCTTCTGTCACTCTCATCAATGGTGGCTTTTGCCATCACATCAACAGTAGTGTTTGTCATCTCATCGATGATGGCTTCAGTCCTCTCATGAATGAGGGCCTCGGTGGCGAAGGCTTTGGCCCTCTCCTTGCCGTCGGCTTCGGCCCTCTTATTGTCGTGGGCTCTCGCCCTCGCAATCAATGATGGGCTCTTATCAGCTCCTGCACCCTCTTGTTGCCACTGGCTTCGATAGGCTTCCCCACTCTGATTAGGGAAGGCTTCAGCCCCCTGGTCACCATGGGTTTCACCCTCAGGTTGACACTGGCCTTGGGTCTTTCATTGCCGATGACATCTCTTTGCGGTAGGCTTCACCCTTCTCCTCATTGAGGACCTAGACCCTCTTTTCCACAATGGACCCCAGAATAATCTGTAGGCCTAGACCCAGGTATCCCTTGCCTTTGGCCTCACTGTGGGCCTCCTCATTTTTTCCTAACAGAGCATAAGTTATGCGCCACCTGACCGGTGGCTTCAGCTGTGTGGTGTCCTCTATAATCCACCTGGACGCTGTTTGGTCTTTAACTGAAACTCTGCCCTCATACTGGGTATATGGTTATTTATTCCACTGCTTCGATATCACCGATGTCCTCCTTGACAACCGAGGAACTCTTTTTCGAACAATGCTGTCTCCTTTGAGTCAACTCTTTGACTGGCCTTTTAGGGTTTCTTTCCCCACCAATTTTCTTCTTTCCATTATTCCAATGGAGTCTGACCGTGTCTCTTCAGAGCTCCGAGTTAGGCCAGTGGATGTGCCTATTCTTGTGGCCTAGTGGCCCCACCTCCAGGTCCCATCCTGATCTCCACCTGTAGCTCTGCTGTACACCAGGCTCTGTCTACAGTTGTTGGGGTGGAGCCCCCTTTTTTCTTGCTCAGGACTTGGGACCAGACTGGTTCTACCCTTTGGGGCCAAGGTGTAGGAGCTGCATGCCCCTAGGCACAAATTGGCTTATTATTTGGCGACATCCTCACAGTGGTCATCCCCCCTCTTGGGGTTTCTTCTGCAGCCACTATACTCGCTACTTGAAACCTCTGGTGGCTATGGTTTACACGACCTCTACTGTGAAAATATGTCTCACATGACTTTCTTGGTTATATATGTCCAGGCTTTTGTTCCCGCCTTTCTGAGTTTTCTTCTTGATGCTGCTTTTTGAGGTCTCTCTACGAGACCTACCACCTCTAGTTGCACTGAACTTTGGTGCATTTCACGTCACTTTATGCATCAGGAGAATTCTTTTACGAAAGTCCTTTTACGGACCCCGCTGATACCTTGTGGGGACCTCCCTAACATGCGTTCACTACCTCTATTAGCCTTTTCCACCTTTGATTCCAAGGTCAATGGATGCTGTTCCACTGGTTCCCTGCCTGGGACCACTCACAGCCTGAAGGGCCCCTCAAATCCATGGTTACAGTATCTGTCCTGATGTCTGAGATTCAGGCTTTTTTCTACTTGAATAATGCCCGTTTTGCTTGTGCATCCCCTTCCTCAAAGGTCGGGGTAAGTTTTCTCTTTCCTTCTGGACAATGATCATGGTAGACCTTCAAACTATGCTACAAAAGGCAGTGAAACCCCAATTCAGCATAGGCTCTGCCACTGGAGTCTTCCAATAATACCGGGTCTTGATCTCTGTGATTCTTTGCAAAGTGGGCCTCTGTGGTTTTATCCATTATATGCCCGGATGCTTTGCTTTTCAGAAAAGTCATCAGATGTCATCCTTGCACAGGTCAGTACCCTAAGTATGGTTCAAGTCTCTGGGTATGAACGTACACCTTTATGGCATACATTCAGTTGGAAATGCTTTCCTTCCTGTATCAGGATGGACACGCCTGGGCTAACTGGATTATCATTATCTGCTGCACCAAAGGTGTCTTGGCCAGGCTTCGCCTGCTGACATTTTGGGGATACTTGGCTGCAGCCATCCTAATTGATTACATATCTCCAATAATACCTGAGACATGTTACAGGCCACTCTGCAATGATTGTGCCTTCAGAGATCTACCTGCAAATGGATGCCGGTGTCTCATGGCCTGCTATCAAATTTCTCCTTTTATGAAGGTGCATGACCATTCTTTTGATGCATACCTCAACTCCGGAGGATGTGGGTATTCCTTTCAAAGGTCTAAAAACCTGCCAAGGTGTTTTGCAGCAGGTCAATGCCCATCTGCGTGTCTTTGTCTTGGAAGAGCCATTTTCTATGCTTGCCATACTTTCGGGTGCCTCCTACGGGGAATATGTCTCATGATTCAGTCAGTCATTTCCCCCTGTATGTTACCTGACCAGGAAACATTAACCACTCCCTTGCCTATATGCATGAAAACAGTGAATATAGAGTTCTGGGCTGTGCATAATGAACTACACCTCATTAGAGGGACATATCCATGGCAGCAGGCATACACGGCCAGATACCCTCTGCCTTTTCAAAACTGTGGGGCACGTTTGGAAAATTCTGCAGGATGTAGTCGAAGATATCTTTGTTGGCTGGGCTCATCCTGACAGGGATCTGTTCATCTCTCCACACCATATCCTACTGCCTCACTGCTGCCCACTATGGCCAGACCTGGACATGGTCTGGCTGGATGTTTTCTCTTTGCTAGAGGCACCTCTGGAATCAGGACCGGTGTGGTTCCCACTGTTACAGTTGAAAGTTCTGGTACTGATACATCTCCCTCTTTATGCCCACCCTCCTGCCTTTCTCTTTTGGTAAACACTCCTTCATTCCAATCCTGCATTTTCTGCTCCTCCATGCTTGGGTCTGGAGGGCTTACCCCTCTCTTGGTTCCAGAGTCACCTTTATGATGACAGGCGTCTTTACGCCAACCTGAGTGTTTCATGCCATGTCCCTTTCTTCACAGAACGGATGCCATGTCTCTCTCTGAGGGAACTGGATTGAGTTGGACCTTGTTTTCATGTCCTCCTCTGTACATACTAGACTATTTATTCCCACTGTCGGTGTTTGGGGTTCCCTTTGTCAGCTAACTTTTGCCTTTCCTTCTCTGATGGGAAAAAGATCTCTGCCTCCATTGGGTATTTATGACTGATTCTTAAGGGCCAGTCTTCCCCTGCACCCTGGTAGGACTCCACCTACCTCTGGGGGTTCTCATTTAAGTCACAGACAGATGAGTGGTCCCTTTTGGGCCTGTGCTTCCTATCTTGGAACCTTCTACTCTGCGTTGCAGTTTTGTTGGCTGGCTGCATTGCTGCATTCTAGGCTCTGTGCATACAGGGCTCTATCTTCCCTTCCTAAGGAAAGGATGTCCTTCTGTGACCCGACCCTACCTTTTTCACTAAGGCGATCTCAGTTGTTCCTGTGTATCAATAGCCATTTGGCTACCAGTTTCTTATGTGAGGCATGAGGCTCCTGAGGCTGCTCTAATTCACATCTTGGTTGTTCACAGCCCCTTTCATTCTTAATGAATGAGGCCACAATGCACAACAGTGCCATTTTTTGTTTCATTTTCCCTGGATAGTGAAGAGGAAATGCCCTGTTCCGGTACAGGATCTGTCCAAATATAAGTGGCTGCCTCTGCTGCTTTCTTGTTTATAACAAAAATGACATATATTCTGCTGCTCTTGGCTGTGGTCAAGACTCACTCCACACGAGTGCTGGCTACTACCACAGCAGGTTTACAGACTGCTGTACTGGGGGATATGTCTCCTGCTTCCAGGATCCAGCCCTCCATTATACATTACAATTGATGGGCTTGAATTTTCACACGAGGACTACCTTTAGATATACCATCCTCCAAGGTCTGCTTTCACACATACAGATTTGCCTGCCATCCTGCTTTACAAAATAACTGCTTGGGAATCTTCCCATGTTTTATGACCTGCTGCAAGAGATTGTCTTGAAGAAGATAGTACAGTTGCATACAAACTTACTGTAACAGTAGATCTTTGAGAGTATCTCTTGCAGCAGGTCATGCAGCACCTCCCTCCATCCCCCTTTTTCCTGTTTACACTGTGGGCAGAGTTTGTCTTTACTTTCCAACTCCTATATATATATATATATATATATATATATATATATATATATATAAAATCACATGGGCTGCATATGCAAATCACCACAGAATGTTATGCTGGTTCAACTTTAAGCAGAATTGCATGGTGCCGAAAGGCCTCTCACACAGTTTGCAAAGGGTGCTAACAGATGACATAGACACGTGTTTCATCCTATCCGGACTCATCAGTATGCCTCGTCTGTTTGACACCCCAGTGGAATGAACCAGCTACCCTAAGACGGTCTGTCTGGGTTATGTTGTGGTGAACCCATTAAAATAAGAAACTATTTAAAAGACAAAGAACCTCTGTACGCAAACACTGAGGCAAGGGTTACCCCAAAGGGCATTTGGCTGGGAAGCCAAGTTTCAAGAAAATACAAAATCACACATGCCCACACAGTTCAAGGCATCATGGGCTGCATATGCAAATCACCACAGAATGTTATGCTGGTTCAACTTTAAGCAGAATTGCATGGTGCCGAAAGGCCTCTCACACAGTTTGCAAAGGGTGCTAACAGATGACATAGACATGTGTTTCGTCTTACCAGGACTCATCAGTATGCACATAACCCAGACAGACCATCTTAGGGTAGCTGGTTCATTCCACTGGAGTGTCAAACAGATGAGGCATACTCTGTACTTTCCCTGGACACTACTGCAGATCATACTCTGAAATGACTATCCATAGAGCCATATCTGCCATTACTGGCAGGTGTAGGGGTCCCCAGCTCTTCTAAATGGACCATGCCAGTCAACGCTATCCGTACAGTTCCACCCTTATCCTACCCAGCATGTCCTTTCAGCCTAAAAACAAAGCTTTGGAGCATGTATGGTACGAAATACCTTAATAAAATACATAATTTAAAAGGCTAATATAAGCATTCGTTGGGTGCATAGATCCTCTTATATAGAAACAGGAGTAGTCTAGTATCGTGCCTGCGTACTATTTACCCTGGCCTGATGAAAGGAGAATGTTTAAAAAAATCTGTTATTGTTGGGGCACAGCATGTTAAAATCAGTACTTTCAAAATTAAAAATGTCATTAAGTTTTCTGTTTCCCAAGCCCCATAGGTTTGTGTAGCCTAATCCCCAAAAAATCCTAGATGTACTCCTGGCTCACTTAACACTGTGTGAAAACTTCCCAAAGTCCCGGGATCCAGTTGATCACAAGGTGGGGCTGAGAGTGTCTTTCTCTGCCTGACTCTGTTCATTGCCCTGTGTGTGGTGGTGAGAGTGTGGTGAGGTGCATGATGATGCCAGCTATTGGGTGTGCAGAGCTAGGTCTGCTTGACTGAACATTAGCTGCTGTGTTATCCTCTGGTGCAGGGGGTGCAGAAAGAGGAAAAGAGGAGGCCATGGTAATAAACAATAGAAACATAGAAACACAGACTTTGATGGTAGATAAGGACCGCTTGGCTCACCAAGTCTTCCCATTTCGCTACCTATCGGATAAGCTGCAGATCCTAGTTTTACCAACAGCCTACTTCCTCCTACTAGAATTGTCTTATGTCTGTCCCATGCATTCTTAAATTCCCCCACTGTTTTTGACCCCACGACCTCCTCAGGAAGGCCATTCCATGCATCCGCCACCCTCTCCATGAAAAAATACTTCCTCATGTTGCCCCTGAATCATCCCCCCTCTATCTTCAAATTGTGTCTCCTTGTTCTTGCACATCTCTTTTTTCTGAAAGATGCTACCCTCTTGGACTTTGCTGATTCCCTTGAGGTACTTGAATGTTTCTATCATGTCCCCCTCTCCCTCCTTTCCTTGAGGGTATACATATTAAGCCCATTTAGTCTCTTTTCATACGGCTTCTGGTGCAGACCCTGCATCATTTTAGTTGCCCTTCTGACTGCCTCCATCCTGTCTATGTCCTTGCAGAGACTGGGTCTCCCAGTACTGCATGCAGTACTCCAGATGGGTCTCACCAATTGTCTGTATAGAGGGATGACAATGTCCTGTTTTCTACTGGTGATGCCTCTCCTTATGCATCCCAGTATCACCCTAGCCCTCCTTACTGCCTTCTCACATTGCTTGCCTACCTTTAGGTTGTCTGACATGACTACCCCCAGGTCCCTTTCCATTTGTGTTGTCTTTAATACCCCCCCATTGTGTACTCTTCCTTTGGGTTTTTGTTTCCCAGGTACATTACTTTGCACTTCTTTGCATTGAGTCTGAGCTGCCATAATTTTGACCATTCCTCCAGCCTTGCCAAGTTCCTTCTCATCCTTTCTACCCCCCTTGTGTATCAACCCTGTTGCAGATTTTTGTGTCATCTGCAAAGAGGCATACTTTTCCTTCCAGTCCCTCTGCAATGTCACCTATAAAAACATTAAAGAGGTCTGGTCCCAGTACCCCACTAGTAACCACCACTTTCTTCTGAGTGAACTCCGTTTACTATTATCCTCTGTGTCCTGTTGTCCAGCCAATTTTTTACTCAGGTTACCACCCTGGGACCCAATCCCAGGCTGTCTAACTTGTTTATTAATCTTTTGTGTGGAACTGTGTCAAATGCCTTGCTAAAGTCTAGGTAGGCCACGTTCACAACCCCTCCCTGGTCTACTGCTTTGGTCACTCAGTCAAAGAAATCTATTAGACTCATCTGACATGACCTTCCCACTGTGAATCCATGCTGCCTTGGGTCCTGTGCCCCACTCTCCTCTAGGTACTCAACAGTTCCTTCTTTCATAAGTGATTCCATCATTTACTCTACTACTGAGGTCAAACTAATAGGTCTGTAGTTTCCTGCCTTTGCCTTGCTCCCACTTTTGTGAAGAGGAATCACATCTGTCCTCCTCCAGTCCTCAGGTATCACACCCTCCTTCCACGATTTGTTAAAAAGGGTAGTCAGTGGTGCCACTAGTTCTCCCCTTAGTTCTTTTAGAATTCTAGGGTGAATCCTGTCAGGCCCCATTGCTTTGTCCACCTTCAGTTTTAGGAGTTCTTGCAGGACCCTTTGTTCTGTGAATGGACTGATATTGACTCTCTTAACCAGTATGCTTCTGTTATTTGGTTTAGGTACCTCCCACTCCTCTTCTTTTGTGAATACTGAGCAGAAGTATTTGTACAGTATCTCTGCTTTGTCACTGTCACTCTCTGCACCCCCTCTCCTTTATTAAGCTTCACTATCCCTCCCCTGGTCTTTCTTCACTCCCTAATGTACCTATAAAAGATTTTATCCCCCTCCTTAACTGAGTTAGCTATCTTTTCCTCGGTTTGGGCCTTTGCTATTCTGACTTCCTTCCCCGCTTCCTTCTGCTTTAACTGGTACAGTTCTCTTTCCTGCTCCTTCTGTGTTTCCGTATACTTCCTGAATGCTATCTTTTTCTCCCTAACCTTCCCCACCACCTCTTTTGAGAACCATAGCGTTTTTTTCCTTCATTTTGTTTTGTTTATTTGCTTCACATAAAGGTTGTTGCCTTTGTGACGGCAGCTTTGATTTTTCCCCATTGTTCCTCCACCCGACCTTCTTGCCCATTTGCTAGTGCTTTTCTGAGGCACTCCCCCATTTTGCCAATGTCAACCCTCCTAAAGTCCAATACCATCACCTTTGTGTGACTTGACTGTATGGCTATGTTTATCATGAACCACACTGTTTGGTGGTCGCTTGTTCCCAGATGGCTACCCACTTCTAAATCTGAGACCCTCCTTCCATCCCCATTTGAGAGTACCAGGTCTGAGATTGCTCCCTCCTGAGTGGGTTCTAACACTAGCTGTCTGAGGCATGCCCCATGTAGGGCATTAAGAATTACCCTGCTCTTGGATGTGACTGCAGCAAAAGTGCTCCAGTTAACATCTGGCATATTCAGGTCCCCCATCAACAATATCTCCCCCTTTTTTGCCATTCTAAGGATGCCTTCTATCATTTCCTTGTCCATTTCCTCCCCCTGAGATTGGGGTCTGTATGCAACCCCCATACAGATTGTGGTACCATTTCCTGTCTCTAGGGTGACCCACAGTGCCTCCTCTTCTCCCTGTTTACCCTTTAGTTCCATTGTGTTGATCCCTTCCCTTACGAAGAGAGCTACTCCTCTTCCTCTTTTACATTTCCTGTCCCTCCTGTAGATTGTGTACCCTGGTATGCTGACATCCCAGTCATGGTTCTCTGTGTACCATGTTTCTGTGACTTCCGCAATATCCAGATGTTCCTCTTCCATCAAGGTCACCATTTCAGGGAGCTTTTTACCCAGACTATGGTCATTGGTACTCATCGCCCTCCATTTTTTGATTGCCTTGCCCCTTTTAGCCCCATTCCTGTCCTTACTGTCTTGGCCTTTTTCTACATTGACTCCTGTCCTGCTCCCTATCTACTTCTCTACCTTAGTGTTTACCTCGCTAACTACACTGCTTTGTGGGGGGGGCTGGGATTTTCGTGGTTCTTTTCAGTGTCTCCCCCCTTGGCTAGTTTAAATGCTTGCCAATGAAGCATTTAAACCTATCACCTAGGATCCTGGTTCTCTTCCTGGGCAGATGCAGACCATTGCACCAGTACAGGCCTGCATCCCTCCAGGTGAACCTCCAGTCCCCAATGAAGCCAAAACCCTAAGCTCCACACCAGTTTTTCAACCATTCATTGAATCCCATGGTGCGGAGTACCCTATCCTCACCCATACCATAGACAGGCAGCACCTCCAAGAAGGTTACTGTGCATGCTACTTCTCTAAGGCCCTACCCAACTCTACAAACTCCTTCTGCACTGCTTTGATCCCATTCCCAGCTAGGTAATTTATTCCCTAGGTGGACAATGATGTCCAGCTCCCTCTCCCATGCCACTGCTTCCACGATCCTGTGGATTCACATCCTGTCCCTCCCAGCCATGGCACCAGGCAGGCACCTTACCTCCCTCTCCCATCCAGTTCTATCCTCCTAAAGATTGAGTCCCCCACCAGGAGTAGTTTTCTTCCCCTGTGGGTTCTCATGCCCCACCCTCCTCTGGGTTTCATTTGTGGAAGTTCCCAGCATCCTCCTTGGTCTCCACTACAGGTGCCTCCACAAAGGAACCACACTCCACCAGAATGGTGTATGAATTGTAGAAAGGTACAACTGGAGGGATGCACCTCTGATCCACCACTCTCACCCTCCCTGAGCCCCCTGTGGTCCAACCACTCCTCTTTTTTGGCAACCTCTGAGGCAGCAGCAGCAGTGGCTCTGGTGGTCTCTGGGTGGGGGAGGAAGTTTCCTGAATCCTCCTCAGGTCAGCCTGGAGACGGGCAACCTCCTCCCTCAGACCAGCAAGGTGCCTGCAAATAATGCAGCAATGCAGCCTCCAGAATATCTCCCAAAAGGCTGCCAACCCACAGCCAATGCATTGCACCAGTCCTCTCATGTCTCTTTCCCTTCCTGTTTAGTTTTTTCTTTTTTGTTAGTGTGTGCGTGCGTCTACTCCTTATACAGCGTGATGGACTGTTAAGGTTTTGACAGCCGTATGTCCTTTGCCCTTTTGGGGAAATGATGTCAGAACCTCTGGTATAAAGGAAATGATGCTCTTGGAATGGGTGGAGTGAGGGGCAGGGTGGTCAGGACCAAGCCTATGCCCTCCAGAAACAATCAGCTATGGTTCTGACCCACCACTTCAGTGAATGTTTTCCTTTCTTTCAGCAAGAAAATTTGCACAACAATGTAAAAGAAAATATACCCTGCAAAAAACAATTTCAATCAGAGAAAAATAAAGCAGTTAACTGTACAACCTGTAAGCACAAAACAGTAATAAAACTGGAGGTAATGTGAGGAAGCATTTCTTCACAGAAAGGGTTGTAGATACATGGAACAGCCTTCCTGAGGAGGTTGTAGAGTCAAAAATAGTGGGGGAATTCAATAATGCATGGGACAGACATAAGGCAATTCTAGTGGGGGGTAGGAGAAAGAAGGCTGTTGCTTAACTAGGATCTGCAGCTTATCCGTTGGGTAGGGAAATGGGCAGACTAGGTGGGCCAAGTGGTCTTTATCTGCCATCAAATTCTATGTTTCTAAAACCTGTAAGCACAAAACAAAATAGTAACACGAGAGTAACTCTGCTTAGTCAAAAGAAGCCTTAATGTTGCTCCTTGCTCTGTCCTTTCAAGCAACCCCCAGAAGAAAAGAGCTCAGGTGATGCTAGGTGCTTTATGCCAGCAAACCTAGTCTTCACCACTACATACCAACTAACCTGATCTTTTAAATCTTCCTTCTGTTGGAAGGTACTGAGCCTTTGTCAGCTCCACCCCCAAGTTACACTACTAATCCCCTGGAAGAGCTGTGGAAGAAAAGCAATTAACTCCTTCAATGAGAGAAAGAGACTGCAATACCTTTAAGCCCAAACCAAAAACCTGTAAACACAAAACAAAATAGTAACAAAACAGTAACTTTTCTTAGCCTAATGATAGATCCAAATGTAAAACCTGTAAGCACAAAACAGTAACAAAACCTATAAGCACAACCTGTAACAAATTAACAGAAAATAGACCTTGCAAAAAATTGTGAATCAGAGAAAGATAAAGCAGTAACCTGTAAGCACAAAACGGTAACAAACTTGTAAGGACACCCTGTAACAATTTAGAAGAAAATATACCCTGCAAAAAAACAATTTCAATCAGAGAAAAATAAAGCAATAAACTGTAAACATAGAAACATAGAATTTGATGGTAGATAAGGACTACTTGGCCCACCTAGTCTGCCCATTTCCCTACCTAACGGATAAGCTGCAGATCCTAGTTAACCAACAGCCTACTTCCTCCTACCCCCTACTAGAATTACCTTATGTCTGTACCATGCATTCTTGAATTCCCTCACTGTTTTTGACTCTACGACCTCCTCAGGAAGGCTGTTCCATGTATCCACAACCCTCTCTGTGAAGAAATACTTGGTCCTGCTCTTGGATGTGGCTGCAGCAAAGGTGCGCCAGTCAACATCTGGCATATTCAGGTCCCCCATCAGTAATATCTTCCCTTTCTCTGCCATCCCAAGGATGCCTGTAAGCACAAAACAGTAACAAAACCTGTAAGCACAACCTGTAACAATTTAACAGAAAATATACCTTGCAAAAAAAGCCAAACAATTTGAATCAGAGAAAAATAAAGCAGTACTCTGTAAGCACAAAACAGTAACAAACCTATAAGCACACACTGTAACAATGTAGCAGAAAATATACTCTGCAAAAAAAATTTAAATCAGAGAAAAATAAAGCAGTAAACTGTACAACCTGTAAGCACAAAACAGTAATAAAACCTGTAAGCACAACCTGAAAGCACAAAACAAAATAGCAAACACAACAGTAACTCTGCTTAGCCAAAAGAAGCCTTAATGTCTCTCCTTGCTCTATTAATTTTACTCCTTGCTCTTTCCTTTCAAGCAAACTTCAGGTGAAGCTATGTGCTTTATACCAGCAAACCTAGGGGGGCATAGGGGGCACACTGTGTGTGATTGGCATTGCAGTCATTTTTTCTGCTGGAGCTGGAAGCGATGTGGGAGCAGGATAAATGTGCAATAATCGGAGTATTTTCTTGGCTTGCATTTTTTCCTGTGTAAGTGATCAAAATTTACTATTACAATTGTGGGCTAGTGCAACCATCTGCGGGCTAGTGAAATTTTGAATCAACTTGTCCTGCTGGCTAGTGCAAAGAAAAGTTAAGGTTGACCCCTGCTTATGCCCCTTAAGTAAAGAAGGAAAAGTGGTGATCTTTTACTCGTGGGATGTTGTACAAGATCCCTATTTATTTAACAAAATTGTACTCCTTTTCAAACAAAATGTTGTGGCCACCTGAGGACATCCGTTGTAGTTGCAAAGTACTAAGTTTAACAGCACTGGAAGGAAATTTTTCTTCTCCTAGACAATGGTAATCCTCTTGAATGCACTTCCTCTTAACATAACCTCTCCTGTCAGTGGTTTATAAGCTATTTATCAATGAGGAAACAATGTGTAAAATGGCTAGAGACAAACTCAACACTGAAACAGATCACTGCTAGAGTACCCCAGGGATCCATTCTGGGACCTTTATTGTTTTCCCTCTTTATAAATGACTTACCCCTTAGCTGTTGTAATGCCTCCATGTAGCTATATGCAGACCATGCCATTCTTTACAGGTTTAGTAACAACATAAATTGGATCAACCACCAATTAGGAAATGACTTTAAACTCCTAGAAAACTGGTTCTCAGATAATAAATTAGTACTCATTGCAAAAAACAAAAACAAAAAACAAGACTATACTTTTTGGTAGCAGAAAATTAGGACTTTGTAGGGACTACCTCCTTAAACTTTCTATTAACTCAGACACCCACCCACCTGAAAGTAGTGCAGTCTATTAAATACATGGGTCTGATACTAGAGCAGGAAATGTCCTTTGAACCCCATGTAGACACCTTTGCCAAAACTCTAAACCAAAAGCTTGGCCTTCTGTACAGACTCTCTCCCTACCTCTCTGCCCCTGTGCGGCTCGCTATAACCAATAGTACACTATTACCAACTCTCTTTTATGGAGCCCCTATCATACAGTCTGCTTGTGACTCAGTCCTGGCTAAAATAAGGACACTCTGCTACAGAAAAGCATGCTTTGCCAGCGGCACCCATCCAAGAGAACACCACTGCAATGTTCTTACCTCACTAGGTTGGCCCTCCTGGGAGGTAAGGCTATGATTCCCCCTGTGCTGCCTAACCTATAAACTATTACAACATGCTAGTCCTGCTAGACTCTCCTCCCTACCCCAGTATAGAAGGCCTTCCAAGTCACTGCAATAACACACTAATCTGCTGCTTGATATCCCAGGAGTCTGGACTACTGCTGGCAGTAGATCCTTCTTTGCAGCAGCCCCACCACTTTGGAATTCCATACCTCTAGAAATGCGAACAAGTTCAACCACCAAACAATTCAACTAGTGGCTCAAAACACTCCTCTGGGTCCCAGCATCTTGTCAATGCTAATTCCACCCTTGTAACTCCCTTGCACTTAGCTGGTTTGATTTGACTGAGAATCTCCCTTTTCAAAATCATGCACTTAGGGAGGAAAAACTGGAGAAAGACTTACTGTCTGGGTGATCAGGCCCTAGAAGTAACGGAGGAGGAGAGGGACCTGGGAATTATTGTTTCAGGGGACCTCAAGGCAACTAAACCATGTGAGAGGGTGGTGGTCAAGGCTAGTAAGATGTTGGGCTCATCAGGAGGGGATTCACTAGCAGGAGAAGGAAGGTCATCATCCCACTGTACAAGCAGCTGGTGAGACCACATTTGGAATATGGGGTGCAGTTCTGAAGGCCGTTCCTAAGGAGGGATGTGGATAGGTTGGAGCATGTCCGGAGGAGAGCAACCAAGATGGTGACCGGGTTTGGTCACTTACAATATGAGGAGAGATCGAGTGACCTGGGCATGTACTCCCTTGAGCAGAGGAGGGATATGATTGAGATCTTTAAGTATGTTAAGGGCATCAACAGAGAGCCGGTAGTGATGTTTTTTAACTTACGGGGGCGGAAGAGGACCAGGGGGCATGCATTACAGGTAGAGGGGGCAGGTTCTGTGGAAACATCAGAAAGAACATTTTCACAGAAAAGGTGGTGGAGAAATGGAATAGGCTTCCAGAGGTGGTGGTAGGGGAAACCACCATAGGGGGCTTTAAGAGAGCATGGGAGGCCACATCAGTCTGGTATCGGGGGGTAGGAAATGCACTGGAAAAGCCTAGCCGTTGGCTAGGCACCTTGGTCAGACTTGGTGGGCCAGGCGGTCCTTTTCTGCTGTCATGTTTCTATGTTTACCAATGACAAAGGTGACACTCTTGTACCCCATAACTGTAGTCCTTAAATGTCTGTAACTAATCTAAACAGTGGCTTTTATAAATAATTAGCCCTGTCCTTGGCCCTGGCTATTGTATCAGCATGGTTCCTGTTCTAGCCCAAACTGTGTAATTTTTAATGTACCAAAAGTCTAAACAATGTATTGTCTTTGCATGCTCCTATTGAATGTAAGTTCTTGTCCTAACAAACTGTGTAATTTTTTTTAGGTTACAATATGCCTAAACTATGTCCTGTTACTGAATGCTCCTGCTGAATATAACTAATCTGGGTCATCCCTGAAAAAGGGACTCCATTGTCTCAATGGGATCTATCAGGTTAACAAAATTCAAATAAATAAATAAATAATATCAAGTGGTAGCCAATCTATGTTTAAAAAGTGCTTAGATGAATGGATTTTGAGTGTAAAAGATGTGAACTATTATGGGCTATGAGATAGGAGCTTAAAATGGGCTATATTGCCTTCTGCTCCTAGTCTATCTCAGTATGAAACTCAGTATTCTCTTAAAGATCTACTGTTACAGTAAGTAAAAAACTGTTCTTTCTTGAAGGTTTCAGCCTCCCCAACAGTCGTAATTCCTCCAGTGCATTCTGCGTTTGAGGATGCTACTCTGGCAGACCAGCTCAGTTGCCTGCAGTACCCAGGTAGACTAATAAACAATGTCCAGGCCCCACTGCAGAGTCTTATAATTCCTCACAACCAGAAACCGACGCTGTGCTTATAATAGCTGCTCATAAATTATCCAAGGCTCCTAACACATGAGTTCTCTTCCTACTAAGGAGTCGAGGAAGTTGGACATGATGGGGAAGAAGACTTCTGCTTCTGCTTCCCTGCACCTAAGAATTATCAACTATTAGGAATATATGAATAAAATATCAGAATTGCCTTTGAAGACTATGGCCACCCTGGCTGAGAAACTGGCAGAATGCCAAGACCAAATATTGGCATAGCAGACTGTTGCTAATGGACAAGAGGCTGGCAAGCATCTGCTGAGATCAGCCTACGATACCACTGGTGCTGGTGCTAGAGTTGCTGCATATGGAATCTGTCTTCACCACCACTCTTGGCTAAGTGTGGCTGGCTATGCAGCAGTCTGTGATGAATGCTCCATTCAGAGGCAAACAGTTCTTTGGAACTAATGTTGAAAATGCATTAAAGGATTTACAGTCCTCTAGAATGATTGTTAGATCGCTTCATGCTTTGAACCCTAGACCTTGGGGAAGGGGTCATGGCTCTGTTCACAGGCCCTATGCCCATCAAGGCAGGGGCTGTTCCAGAGACACAAGACGTGGTTCCCAAAAGCCTCAACCTTCCACTTCCCAGGCAGTCAACTCTTCTTCTTCTTCTTCCTCTTCATCTTTCTCCTCCTCAGAAGAAGAACTACACAGCAGAGGGGATTTATTTTATTTCATTTCAAACCTGTAGGATTTGTGCCTCCTCCTCCTCCTCCTGACAAAAACTACACAGCAGAGGTGATTTATTTTATTTCATTTCAAACTTGCAAGGTTTGTGTAAGTGAATAAGCAGAAAGGCTTTGGATTAGGGTTTTTTGTGTTCTGTTTTTGTTTACTGTTCTGTAATTCTTAGTAGCCAGGAAAGGAGACTGCTGTAGTTAGCAGAACTGCTGCCCTTTTACCATTGTACTTGGTAACTTTGCTCTTTAACTCGTTTCTGTGGTTTCTCACTGATTGTTTTTTTCCCTATTCAGGAACACATTGAAATACCCACCCTCCCTCAGGTCATTCTCATTTATTGCCAACCTGAGCCTCCCACTTCCTGCAGAGACACAAGAAGAGGTGCTACATACAGTTTTCTTATTATCTCTTATACAGGACCTCCGTTACATTTAGTCCACACTTCCTCCCAAACATAGGAAGAACTATATAGTATTCTTCTATTGCACAAGACCTTTTCGTTCTTTTGTTCACACTTCCTGCATAGGACTTCCATTACTTTTCATCCACACTTCCTCCCAAACATAGGAAGAACTATATAGTATTTCTCTATTGCACAGGACCTTTTAGTTCCATCATCCACACTTTCTGCAAAACAGCAGGAGGAGGCGCTACATAACAGCTCTTGCACAGGACCTTCTATTTACTTTTGTCCACACTTCATCTCTACATCGTCCCACCTCCTTGCACCTCCCACAAAACACCACAGTTCTAAAGAATCAGGGTTAGGTGCAAGCCAGCTTCACAGGCGTGCTGTACCAGGACAGTCATCTTAGAAACTGCCGTGCAGTGGCTGGCTAGCAGGCATCACACCGATGGCACCTGGGAGGCAGTAGAGTGCAGGCATTTAGCTTGTCCCATCTCAGAGCTGATTTTACTTTCGGCGACTGCAGTATCTGACCAAGCAGTTTGATTTATCATCAAGGGCTGCTTGGTCTGCTGCTTCTTTCTGCATACAGGGAGCAGGATCACAGGTGTCTAAAGGCACTCCAGACAGAAGCAAAATGCATTCCTACCTGGCATCCTGCTAAACTGATTGTTTCTGCAGGGGAGGCACTTAGGTGCATTGAGGGAATTGTGCGAAACACCAAGTGAGACACGCACATTCTGATCCATATTGGCACAATTAATTAATTTATTTATTAATTTATTCATATGTGTATATCTTTGGTGGCCGAGTAGATGCGCTAACAAGGGACCATTTTCAGGCATGACCTGGGCCATAAACAATGGCACATTTAGCAAAACAGAATACAGGAGGAGTAACATGACCACAATGCAGGCCATTAACAAAGAGTAGCAGGGAATTACAGTACAGAGGGTATTAACAAAAATGAGAATACAATAAGGTGCAAGGTGAAGTTGCAGGCTAGCGACAAGTCCATATGCACAATCACAGTAACATGGAGAACAATACAGTAAGGTGACAAATTACCAGGTAAACCATATAAAGTGCAATTTCAAAGAGGCACGCCAATAACAAAATCAAGTAACAACCAGGTGGATATTCAATATTCAGTACGACAGTCCACAATAAGCAAAGTGCAGTGGAGTAGACTATAAGAAGGGGAGAAAGGGCCAGGTGGAGGTGAGAAAGAAGCTGTAGAGAAAGAAGTGTCGCAAGGGTGGGGAGAACCCACAAAAGGTGGGGGGGGAGGGGGAATCATCCCAGCTTACATAGATGGACAGCAGCCATTTGGCTTCCAGTAGTAGCCAGTCTTTAAAGTGGCTTTTGAAGGATAAGTGGGAGGAGGATGAGTTCATCAATATAGGGAGCTTGTTCCATAAGGAGGGGCAGAGATGGAAAAGGCTTTGCTGCTCAAGGTAGTGGAGATTCTTGGAACTACCAGGGGAAGATGGATGATTCACAGAGGCACCTAGTAGCCACTTTGCCCATGAGTAGGGATGAATAAGGGGACAGGGGACCATCTCTGAGTGTAGTGTCTATTAGGCAGCCCAAGGCATAGACGAAGCATCCTTGAAGTGGGAGCCAACCAAGTGATTTGTATAAGTCACAATGATGGGTAGAAAAGGGTGTGAGGAGGCCAAAGCGGCAGATGCTGTTGTAAACTGATGTCAGCCTGGAGTGCAAGGCTGATGACATGGGGGAATATATGGGGGACCAGTAATCAATAAGGGGTAGAAAATTACCTTGCACAATTGCTAGGCACACCTCATGGGACAGGCATTCTTAGCCGGTAGGCGGCTCTTAATTTCTGGTTAACTCTACGCACTGAAATATTAACATATTCAGTGAATGTAAGGGAGGGGTCCAGGGTGATGCCCAAGCATTTGAAACTAGAGACATTTTCGGGGGGGGGGGGCAACAGGTGTGAGTACAAGTAACAAATGTCCTAGCTAGTCACTCTGGAAGAAACTCAGCAAAATCTTTCAAAACTTGGAGAAAAATTAGTTTCTGTTTCATCCAGTGTCTCCTTCTTTGAGATTCTGCCTGTGTGGGGAAAGGGAGCCAACAAGCAGAAAATCAGAGAGAAGGACATGGGCGATCTTAATACCTGGCTTAAAAATTAGAGTCAGGAAAAAGGGCATGGCTACATTGGGAACTGGCAGAACTCCTGGGAAAGGGAGTTCTTTAGATTCAATGGCCTGCACCTTACAAAGGAGGGGACACTAGCTCTCAGTCAAAAGTTTGACGTCTTTGTCCGCCATTTAAATTAATAGGTGGGGAAGGGGCACCTGAACCCATCGCGTCATATGGGCTAGCAGATGCCCCTCCCCGTCAAAGGTTACTTGGTCAGAGCCAGGACACTGCATCACAAGCAGAGTATGTGACACAAATTACAAAATCCCACAAAGATGTTCCAAACCCATTAGGAACATACAGTATGCTATGGAGACAGGGAGGGAAAAAAAAAACTACTCCAAGGAAGACAGAAGCATTACAGGAAAGAGGTAACCTCAGTAATCTGGAGCCAAGGAGTTCTGACACAGAAACTACAGAAAGGAGGGCTTCTGAGTGAAATCATGTTTGTAAAAAGAGGGAGGGTAGCACATGGAAGGGAATGGTAACTAATGCTAGAAGTCTGGCTAACAAAATCTCCGACCTCATGGCCACTATAGCAGAGGATGGACTAGACTTAGTGGCTGTGATGGAAACTTGGTTCACAGGAAGCCATGGATGGGACATGGCCATTCCTGGATTCAACATCTACAGGAGGGACAGAAAGAGGAAAAAGGAAGTGGGGGTAGCATTGTACATCCGGGAGGAAATCAAAACCACAGAAATCCAGGGGACCCTAGGTGACACTGAGGCACTGTGGGTAACAGCTGAGAAGGGGAATGGGGTAGCCATTAGGTTAGGAGTTATCTACAGGCCTCCATTGCAGGGGGAAGATGGGGGCAAAGAAACACTGGAGATGATACATAAAATGGCGGACAAGGGTGAGGCAATTATAGTAGGGGATTTTAACTTACCAGACATTAACTGGGGTTCTCAGACAACGTCAACAACAAGAGGGAGGAAATGTGTAATGGCCCTACAGGGGGCAGGGCTGAAGCAGTTTGTTGATTCACCAAACAGAGGTGGAGCTGTCTTGGACTTGGTTCTGACCAACAGTGATAGGATAGAAAGGATCGAGGTAGGGTACCATCTTAGCAACAGTGACCATCGTATGGTCTGTTTCCAAATCAAAACAACTATGGATACAGCCATTCCAAGATCAGAGTTTTGGACTTCAGAAAGGCAGACTTTTCCAAAATGAGAACCAGCCTAGCAGAGAAACTCAGGCACATGAGGTGGGGGGAGGAAATGTAGGAGAATGCCAAGGGAGCCATCAAGGAAGTAACCGAGCAGTGCGCTAGAAGGATCAGCAAGGCAAATAAGAGAAGGAAACCCCTCTGGTTCTCCAAGGAGTGGCTACTATAGTAAGGGAGAAAAGAAAGGCCTACAAGGCATATAAGGCATCAAACAAGTCTGAAGACAGGGAAACTTACATGGTTGCACAGAGGGAAGTGGAAAAAGGGACCAGGGGTAGACTCGAGCCCCTTCACGGAGGGACAAGTCTTGGAAGCCCTAAATAAATTAAAGGTGGACAAGGCCATTGGGCTAGATGAGATTCACCTAAGAGTTCTTAAGGAACTGGGGAGTGTGATAGTACCCCTGGCAGAGCTCTTCACCAAATCACTGGAAAACTGTACTGTGCCTGAAGACTGGAAGAGGTGACAGTGGTCCCACTTCACAAATCAGGGAGCAGGGAGAAGGCAGGAAATTACCATCCAGTAAACCTCACAACGGTGGTAGGAAAACTGATGGAGACACTGCTCAAACAAAGAATAGTAGCACATCTGCAATCCAGCGGGGCAACAGGACCCAAAACAGCATGGTTTCACAGCTGGAAGGTCGTGCCAGACAAACCTGGTCAACTTTTTTGACTGGGTAACGAAGGCAGTGGACCAAGGGGGAGTGGTGGATGTGGTCTATCTGGACTTTAGTAAGGCCTTCGACTCAGTTCCACACAGAAGGCTGGTAAAGAAGCTGGATCACATCTGTGTAGGTAAGGAAGTGGTGGGTTGGGTGAGCAACCTGCTGAAGAGAAGAACACAACAGGTGCAGGTAAATGGAGTGGTATCAACAGAGAGGAAAGTGACTAGTGGAGTGCCTCAGGGGTCAGTGCTGGGGCCCCTACTCTTCAATGTGTTCATAGCTGACTTCGGTAATAGATTGTAAGGGAAGGTGTGTCTGTTTGCAGATGACACCAAGATCTGCAACAGAGTGAACACCCCAGAAGGAGTCAGGAGCAATGAATCAGACCTGAGGAAACTCGAGGAGTGGTCAGATGCCTGACAGTTGAAGTTCAATGCCAGAAAGTACAAGGTCATGCACTTAGGAAAGGGAAACCCCAAGGTAGGATACTACCTGGGAGGGGAGCAGCTGGCATGCACCAACTAGGAGCGAGACCTAGATATATTATATCAGGTTACTTAAAGGTGGGGAAGCAGGACGAAAAGGCAGCGCTAAAGGCCCATGGTATGCTGGGCTGCATAGGGAGGGGAATCACGAGTTGCAGAAGGGAGGTGGTGCTGCCACTTTACAGGGCACTGGTGCACCTCCACCTGGAGTACTGCATGCAGTTCTGGAGGCTGCACCTCAGGAAAGACATTGATAGGATTGAGACGATGCAGAGGACAGCCACAAAAATGACTCAGAACCTGCATCAAATGGCATATGTGAATAGGTTGAGGGAGCTCAACATGTACTCCCTAGAGCAGAGGAGGGAGAGGGGGGCATGATTGAGACATTCAGGTATATCAAGGGTATAAATAAGGTAGGGGTACAGGAACTCCTTAAGGAGAAGAAAAGCATCAGATCCAGAGGACACGATGTGAGGCTCAAGGGTGGGTGATTCAGGAGCAATGTTAGGAAGTTCTTATTCACTGAGAGGGTGGTTAACCCATGTAATTACCTGCCCTGGGAAAGGCCAACATGATAAATGGGTTCAAAAATGCCTGGGACAGGCATGGAGGTATAATTTCACAGAAAGGATGGGGGGAGGGGTAGTTACTCATATCGGGCAGACTAGATGGCTCTTGCGGTCCCCTTCTGCTGTCAATTTCTATGTTTCTATGTTTCTGGTTCCATGCCAGACTTACAGAAGGTCAGACCATTACCAGCATCCTCCACCCCACCAACCCCACCCCTCCCCGGCACTGTCTGAAATCAAAACACCCTTTTAGCAAAATGGAGAGAGATCACTATGAATGCCTTGGTGCTGGAGGTGGTTCAGCAAGGATACACCCTAGAGCTCCTTACTGTTTCTCCAGTGACACCCCCCCCCCAAATGCTGAATAAATATACTATGGGACATCTTGCCCTCCTGCTGGAGGAGGTTCAAACAATTCCCCTCAAAAGGGCTGTAGAACCTGTCACATATGGGCAGACTGGATGGGCCTTGCAGTCCTTATCTGCCATCAACTTCTATGTTTCTATGTTTCTATGTGTAACCCCTGTGCCAAATCGGGGGTTACAAAAGAGATGTCCTGTCGGCATCAGGGAGGTGCACGTGCCACTGGACACTGACCCAGGCAGCATGTGCATTGTTTTTTTCCAAAATGCCAACTGGTGCAAGGGATAGGAGTCAGTTCAGAGGCAGTGGGAGCCTGTGAGAGGAGCGGAGCGCCTGCTCGCAGGCTTGAGGGGAGGTCTACAGTCGGGGCCGGTGAGGGCTGGGGTGGGGAGATTGCCCCCCGGTTCCAAAAGTGGAAGAGGGACCCCCACAGGGTTTCAGTGGGGCAACAGTCAAGATGGAGCAGCAAAGTAGCAGAGGGTTGCAGAGAGCCTGCTAGGCTCTTAAATCCTGTGAGAGTGAGTAGCTGCCATGGAGAACCAGTTGAGGCAAAAGTGACAGTGAGTCTCCTGTGGGGTAGGTGGCAGAGCTACCCCTTCATTCAACATGTCCACTCGAGGTAACGTGCTGCGGGATAGTGGGATTGTTGGTGCTGAGAAAGAGTTGGCCCCTGCCCTGTGCAAACCCTGCCCGTGGATCGACAGGAGCAGAGGCCTCTAGGGGAAAGGACTGGGAATGTGCCTATACAGCTTACCATGGTACACCCCACTCCCTCCATCCTGAGGAGAGTTGTTGCCTGAGATCAGAAATGAGTGCCTCCATTCCAACAGGTGGGGAAGTAAGTAAAGTGACATTTAATTGGGACAGAGAAAAGGTCCTGAAGTAAATTGGAACCCATTTGGCTCAAATTGGGAACAAAATGATGCGTAGAGCACAGGTTCAAACCCTGATCCCCCAAGAGACTGTGCCATGGCTGTGTGCTGCAGAAAGAAAATAAAAAACTGCCTGATTGCATTTTACTTCCATTTGGGACTGAATAATTTCAGAATCATTGAACCTATATTGTTGTGCTGCCTGCCTAACCAAATGTTTTCTAGAATATCTCTTCTGATCCCATGCTCACCCATCGTGTTTGGAAGGACGTTCTGGCTAGCCCTGCACTTCGACGGAGATCAAGCCATCACCTGTGGAATCCCTATTGTTCGACTATAAGGTGCTTTGTTTTGTGACCTCCTATGTGCTGCCAGTCGAGATAGTACCCTTCCCCTTTCCCAGAGACTGCTTAACATCCAAACCCCTAAACAGGGAGGGGGGGGTACCTTCTGGAGATTTGATCTGTGCCTGGACTGTGAGCTGCTGCCTCCTCGAGGGTAAGGTAAGCCCCTGGATTGCTCGAGCAGGAGTGAGGACCTGTAAAGTTAAAAAGCTGAATTTAAATAAAAAGTACCACCAGTAATATAAGTGGCAGGAGGGTTACAAAATTGGGGGCTGTCATCCAGGATCCTAAAAGAAGAGGTGCAATCACCTACTGGCATGAGGGATGGTATACACAGTGATAGAATGTTGGTGGGCCACAGCCTGTTGTAGAAGTTTAGGCTACAGTTTTAAGTGCATCTTGAGGAGATAAAATGGTGCCTGCCTCACATGAAATAACAAGCATTTGTCAATGCTGAACGTTCGCTTGTAGGTATTTGCAGTGGTGTTTGGCATGCATGGTGCTTTACCCTAATGCCCTGTGCGAGTGCTGGTATTTGCACAAGAAATTTTCAGCATGACCTTTTTGTTACCCCCATTGTGCGCTACATAGGCGGAAACACGTTTTGGGTAGGATGTGAAAAATGACAGCTGTACTGCTCATAAGGGGTGTGGTAAAATGGCAATGTTGAAAATCTGGGTGGGAATGTTGAAAATTCGCCCAAACCCTCTGACGTGCGTGGGAACTGTGCAATGCAGCTCGTAAAACAGTCATTGTTAGGAATTTTTCACCAAATTGTCAACATTGGCATTTTAAAACCTCTGCTCATGAACAGTGTCACTGTGATTTTCTTAATGTATCCCATACATTGAGTTCGTACGGACTGCGCCATTGTGCGCTTCGTGAAAACACATTTGGGCAGGATATGAAAAATGACAGCTGTACTGCTCATAGGAGGTGTAGTAAAATGGCAATGTTGAAAATCTGGAGTGAAAATATTGAAAATTCGCAAACTTACGAGCGTGTGTAGGAACTGCGCAACGCACACTCGTAAAACAGTCATTTTTAGGAATTTTTTCACCAAATTTTCAACACAGCCATTTTAAGACCTCTGCTCATGATCAGTGTCACTGTGATTTTCTTAATGTGTCCCATACATTGATTTCGCACACCGACTGCGCCATTGTGCGCTACATGGGCAGAAACACATTTTGGGCAGGATGTGAAAAGTGACAGCTATATTGCTCATGAGGAGGTGTGGTAAAATGCCAATGTTGAAAATCTGGAGTGGAAACATTGAAAATTGGCAAACCTACGAGCGTGCGTGGGAACTGTGCAACGCACGCTCGTAAAACAGTCATTTTTAGGAATTTTTTCACCAAATTTTCAACATTGCCATTTTAAAATCTATGCTAATGAACAGTGTCACTGTGATTTTCTTACTGTGTCCCATACATTGATTTCAAGACACCGACAGCGCCATTGTGCACTACATGGGCGGAAACACATTTTGGGCAGGATGAAAATGACAGCTGTACTGCTCATAAGGAGGTGTGGTAAAATGGCAATGTTGAAAAATCTGGAGTGAAAATATTGAAATTACTAACTACGGTGTGAGGAACAGACACAACGCACGCTCGTAAAACAGTTATTTGTAGGAATTTTTTCACCAAATTTTCAACATAGCCATTTTAAGATCTGTGCTCAAGAACAGTGACACTGTGATGTTCTTAATGTGTCCCATACACTGAGTTCGCACACCGACTGTGCCATTGTGTGCTACATGGGCGGAAACACGTTTTGGGCAAGATGTGAAAAATGACAGCTGCACTGCTCATAAGGAGGTGTGGTAAAATGGCAATGTTGAAAATGTGGAATGAAAATATTGAAAATTCGCAAATTTATGAGCGTGCATAGGAGCTGCGCAATGAACACTCGTAAAACAGTCATTTTTAGGAATTTTTTCACCAAATTTTCAACATAGCCATTTTAAGACCTCTGCTAATGAACAGTGTCACTGTGATTTTCTTAATGTGTCCCATGCATTGATTTTGCACACCAACTGCGCCATTGTGCGCTACATGGGCGGAAACTGTTTTGGGCAGGATGTGAAAAATGACAGCTGTACTGCTCATAAGGAGGTGTGGTAAAAAGGCAATGTTGAAAATCTGGAGTGAAAATATTGAAAATTCGCGAACTTACGAGCCTGCGTAGGAAATGCACAATGCACGCTCGTAAAACAGTCATTTATTGGAATTTTTGCCCAAAATTTTCAACATGGGGTTTTTGGGACCCCTTCTCATGAATGATGTCACTGTCATGGTGCTATTCAGGCCCAAAGGGTGATTTTGCGCAGTGACTGCGCAGTGACTCGAATCACCCGTCGGGCCTGAATAACACCATGAAAGTGACATCATTCGAAGGGTCCCAAACTGTTAATTTAGTGCAAAATTCCATCCTGAGATATACAATAAAGTTGAAACCCCTATCTAGCCCATTGTACAGCTTACCAGCATTTCCTCAGTTAGCGGTCGGCTTTGAAGAGTGCTCACGTGTTTCCCAGTCCACCGAAGATCATTGCGAGCTCCAGAGGTAAGCATGGGGTGAGGGTGGTGTAGGAGGCTGGGTGCGTGGTGGGTGAGTGCGGGTTGTGGGAGGGACTGGGAGACTACGTGGGACCGTTTTTCCTTTACAGGTTTAAAAAAAAAAAAGGACTACGTGGGACATTTGCCACACTTGGGTGGTTTCCCAGCATGGCAGAAGATGGCTGGAGGGGCCAAGGAGCCGAGGGGGGATTGGGCACCCCCATCGGCAAATAAAACGGGACGTTTGCCACGCTGGGGTGGGCTCCCAGCGTGGCAGAAGGATGACTTCGGGGGGGCCGTGAAGCCGATGGGGGATTGGGCACCCCCGTCGGCAAACAACGTTTGCCACGCTGCACTAAAGCTTTGGGGGTGGCGTGGCAGAGGCCGTGACACGAGGGGGTGGCGTGGCGGTGCTCGGTATGACAGCGGTGGTTTTCTTTGAAGCAAAGACCACCGCTGTCATACAAAGCTCCCGCACCCATCGGTGCAGGACCGCCATGCCTGCTCAAGGGAGCACTGGATTGCATGGGAGAGGCACACCTCCAAAGTGTGCTACTCTCCCAAAACGTTCCTTGCGCATGCGCGCAAGCGAAAGTAAAAATGAGATGACTGTAAATAAGGAAAGGAAGCAGTTTGATTGGTGGATGAGTTTAATGATATGCAGCACTAGAAAAGGGAGGTCAGGTGGTCTGAGCAGCAGTTTGCTAGAAACCCTCGAGGAGCAAGGAGTGTTGCTGTCTGTGTTTAAAGAATCACCGTATCCAACACCCTGTGGTGGAGTGTTGTTGCTGAAAAATAAAAAGTTCTGCTGACTGATAAATGAAGGGAAAAAAATTCACTCAATCTTTACAGCTGGAGAAACCTGTGTAGGCTAATCATTTGTGGATTAATCTGTTACACTGGACTTTTGGAGAGCAAGCATGGCCTATGCCCCTGGATTCGGAGGTCGGACCATCAAAGTTCCAGAGGGATTAGTCAATTGGCCTTGGAGTGTGGTTGAAAGTAGTAGTTCTGGTGAGTCCTGCATCTTTTGTGGACAATGTGGAAGTGGGGTAATAAGGCAGCCTGTTTGTTTATCGTGCGCTGGTGGGAATGTTCCAAGGGTGGTGAGGCCTTCTGATATGCAGCAGCAAGAAGGACATTATGTGGCTCCTTAGCTACCAACCTCTGCACCCTGGCAATGGCCACAATCAGCCAGAAGACTGTCCCCTGCAACTAGCATGACCACAACTGTGGACTCTTCTGAGCAGTGGGAGGAGGTTGCGGTTATTGAAAAAGAAGCAGTCAGAGGTGGTATCAGGGCCTAGCCATCTGCCCAGCCCTGTACCACCGCTGAGTGCCCCAGAACTTCCCAGTGGCAGAGGAAAGGGCAGAGGGTGGATCTCATGCATTAGGAGTACTGCTGCAGGGTACATAAAGGACGTGACTGAGCAGTCAGGTCCACCTGAGGCTGTGGTGCGAGGCAAGCAGGAAGCCAGGAAGAGGTCACCAAAAGCCAAACCCACCCAGGAACCCACGGTGAGGGCGAAAACCTTACCAAAGAAGTTAGAAGTGGCTAAGCCTTTAAAGTTATGTTCCCCACTCCCCAAGGTGCAGGAAAAAGTTATTGGCCCTGATGACCCAGAGGTTGTCATAGAAGCAGTGGAAGAAGATGATGGCTCGGAGGAAGAGAATGCTGCTAGATCTGTGGAAGCCATTTCTATTTATGAATTTATGACCAGCCCAAGGAAGGTATTACCCGGATGTTTAAGGACATGGTAATAGAAAGGGATAGTCCTAAGCCATATGCAATGCCAATTTGGGGAATTCTGGAACTCACCCCTTTGCTCCCAGAAACCTGTAAAAGACATTTAACAGACATGGATGCTAGACTTCAGCTGGACCTCACGGTGATCAATTTCAGAAAAGGAATTCAGTTGCCTAGAGGAGTGGCCCCATGGCCCAGCATTAGGTCCTTGCCCAATTGGAGCCAGGCAGAGAGATGGGTGAGGCGTTACCTCAAGGTGAAGAACCCTGGAGCAAATTACCTTTACCTTAGTGAGAGACTATGGGACTTGACTGAGTGCTGGAAATCTGACTGGGTATTTCAGGGGGCCATGGAAAAGGTGCATCTTAGGCACAAGGTGGACATTAGAGACATGGCCTATGAGACTAACAAAGTAAATGGCATGGCAAGATCAATGTGCAATTCCTCGACTTGGGAAGGCCTAACATTATTCAAGACTTTTGCTTTCGTGCAGGACAGAGTTAGACACTGGCTAAAGTATTTTACAGTGAGCCATGACTGTAGAGGGGGAGAGCATACCAAACCAGACCCTTGTTTCTATTTTGCACCAGTGGACCCTGCCGCTAAGTACCGTACCTCCCAGAAATAGAAAACACCTTAGATGCCCAAATGCCTCACGATGTTGTGTCTGAGGGACTTCTGCTACTCATAGACTGTTTGCTTTTATATTGAAATTGAAAAAAAAAATATGAACAATTGCCTTTAGCATGCACAGTAGCCTGATCAGCTAGTGCTGGGTAGAAAAAAAACTTTTAGATAGAGTTCTGAATTTTTTTCCAGTTTTTACCAAAATTGTAACTTTTTTTACTCTTATGTACCATTTCATTGAAAATCATTTGCAATGTGATTTAATTAGCTAGTTTAGGAATAATATAGGAGACGCTAAGTAGGGATCTCTTAGTAATTAAGCACTCTTGCCCACTGGTGGTGAACATGGGATTTTATGGACTTTCAAAATTGCAAAGACAGTTATCCAGAGACTTTTATGTGCACCAGTGCAGTTTGAAAAAGACAGTAAAAGGGTACAAGTGTGCTCACCTTCCCACTGTTAAGTAGGTTAGAATACAGAAATGTAGATTAAAGGTAGATTTAGTGAGAGTAGTAGTTAGATATTTCTGTGGGGGGAACAAATCCAGTATTCAGAATGTGTAGTCAGATTACAGTCTGACCTCCTGTATGTTGCAGTTAATAATAGTGTAGAGGTTAACCTACCACCCCCGGTGGTGTAGTATAGCTTAGAAGTTACTAACAGATAGATAGATACAAAGGAAATGTTTTGATGTTATGAAAAATTGTTTGGGGTGCCATTTAGGCCCGGTTGGGTACTGATGAAGGGTCCAATGGAGAAAGTAATGCAGCCCGAAATAGTTAGATAGGGAATCCCTTGGGGGTGGAACATCAGCCTGGTGGACCAGCCATTGCTTGGAGAAGCCAGGTTGAGTAGCCGTGCCCTTAGTGGAGCCAGAGAACTGCTGGTAGGTGGGTTTGCCCACCTAGTTTTAATTTGACTGCTGACATGCAGTCATCCTAGTGGAGCCTGGATGTGATGGCCTGTGGGAGAGTGTGCATTATCCCATGGTGCACAGCAGCCATGGTTAGCCAGGGTGGAATCATTTCCCTGGGAGGTGAGGCATTTCTGTGGGGGGAAGTGTAACCCCTGTGCCAAGTGGGGGGTTACAAAAGAGATGTCCTGTCGGCATCAGGGAGGTGCGCACGCCACTGGACACTGACCCAGGCGACACACACGTTGTTTTTTCCCAAAGCGACAACCGGCGCAAGGGATAGGAGTCAGTTGAGAGGCAGTAGAGCTGACAAGAGGAGTGGGAGTGCCTGCTCGCAGGCCTGAGGGGAGGCCTACAGTTGGGGCCGGCGAGACCTGGGGCTGGGGTGGTGAGATTGCTCCCTGGTCCCAAAAGTGGAAGAGGGATACCCCCCGGGGTATCGGTGGGGCAACAGTCGAGATGAGCAACGAAGTAGCAGAGGGCCGCAGAGAGCCTGCTAGGCTCTCAAATCCTGTGAGAGTGAGTGGCTGCCATGGAGAACCAGTTGAGATGAAAGTGGCAGTGAGTCTCCTGTGGGGTAGGTGGCAGAGTTACCCCTTCATTCGACATGTCCACTTGACGTAACACGCTGTGGGGTAGTGGGACTGTTGGTGCTGAGAAAGAGTTGGCCCTGCCCTGTGCAAACCCTGCCCGTGGATTGACAGGAGCAGAGGCCTCTAGGGGAAAGGACTGGGAATGTGCCTATACAGCTTACCATGGTACACCCCCCCTCCATCCTGAGGAGAGTTGTTGCCTGAGATCAGAAATGAGTGCCCCCATTCCAACAGGTGGGGAAGTAAGTAAAGTGACAGTTGGGACAGAGAAAAGGCCCTGAAGTAAATCGGAGCCCATTTGGCTCAAATTGGGAACAAAGTGATGCATAGGGCCCAGGTTCAAACCTTGATCCCCCAAGAGACTGTGCCACAGCTATGGGCCTCAGAAATGTGGAAACTGTGTTGATTCTAAATGAGGATCCTCAGAAAATGTTTGTGTGTGACAGTGTAACCCTCCTACAAATCAAGATTTACTATATTGTCTTCCTGGGCTCCTAAATGCCCACTGTCAGGCTGGTATCCTGTGTTCAATAGTTCTATTTGTTTGTGTGAGAGTGCCCTAGTGAGCCTCTGCACCTGTCTCTTTAAGAGCCTAGCTAATCTGTGTTGAGAAATTAGTTTGGGCTGGGTCTGAGTAATTAAGGCTTGTGACCGACCAGACAGTCTGTTATTTTGCACCATTCTGCAGTCACTACTTGCGCAGAGGAAGCCCTCTTAGGAACTGTGATTGTTTATTGCTAATTTGCTGTTATAGTAAAGATAAGAGAAGTTTGTCTAACCTGTTTTCTTTGCAGCTCGAACATTTGGATGGGAGCCACCATGTTAGGTTCTGGACTTCCAGTATTTGGACCAATTGAACCACTGGGGACCTAAAATGGAGACTGTCCCCAGGGGTCTTGTGGGAAGGAAATTCTGTAGTCTTGTAGTTTTTGACTGTTGGCACCTAAATTGGCCTGGAGAGGGAGCCCAAACTGTGACTGACAGTTCCCTGAGGGCAGCCAACCAAACCTTTTGGATTACAAAGGAAATAATCAGAACTGCTTGATAAGCAGTGGATCAGTTAGAGTTGGAGGCTGAAGAGTGAACAGCTTGAGCTTTCGAGCAGCTGCCCCCCCAGAAGGAGCATAGTGGAATTGTTGGGAAGGCTCTGCTGGCCGGCCTGCCACGTTCTCCTGCTATTGAACTGCCCATTGCAGAAGAAACAGGAGGAGGAAGTCCAGAAGGGGGTCAAAGAAGAAAAGGAGGCAGAGGACAGGGGTTGGGTTGTGCAGCGGCCCCCCACAATCGCTACTGACTGTAATAAATTTATCAAACAGAGTATTAACCTTTGAGGAAATGAAGATATTGTCTAAGGGGTTATCCTTTATATCAACAAATAGTGTACCAAAGTTTGATATGTTCTTGAATTTGTAGAAATTTTCACAAAAAATAAACTTGTAAGTATTTGTTGTAGAAAAGGAAAAAAATAAAGTGGATAGGAACACACAAACAACCACCCAACCCATGCCTCCATCACACCCCACATTGTCTGATATACAAAGTACAGAGGAACAGACACAGGAGGAAAGGGGGGTTACATTAGGTTAGGGATTTAAACCCACCTCTACTTTTTGCCCTCTATTATACCCCCCCGTGTAGAAACTTTTCTGGATTGTTGCATTACTGACCTGCAGAGACTGCCATCTTTAGCAACTAGAATTAAATACAATAATCTCTCTAATGCTGAGCACACAGTCCTGCTAGAGTTACAAAAAGATGATGTAGAGAATAATAGATAGACAACTGTGTGTTATGGATTTTTTTTATGCACCCGAGGTGTGTGATGACCCATAAACCTCGAGAGCGAAGCTCGAGAGGTTTATGAGGTCATCACACACCGAGGGTTAATAAAAAAGATCCATAAAACACACATTTGCCTATTTTTTATAATTACTGGTGCAGAGTTTGCTTAGTGTGTTCCCTATGTACAGTCACTCACACTGTCTCACACACACACACACACAAACTCACACTGTCATACACACACTACTTCACAGACACTGTCTCTCTCTCACTCACACACACATACACATATACTTACACTTTCCCTTTTTCCCGCTCTGCTTACATTTCTTTTTTTTTTCTGTTAGGTGTTGGCCACGGCTCGTGCTAGGTAGGGTCCATCCCGGATTTCAGTTGGAGTCGTCGCGTCTGCCGATTCGGGGGCATGGCGGGATCAACCAGATATTTATTTTGTGCTTGAAAGGCAGGATCAACCAGATGATGATAAAAATGAATAGGGAAACTGAAATAAACAAAAGCGGCTCCTAGGTAAACGGAAAACTGAGCCGCCATTTTTTCAATACTGCTTGGCCCGCCCACAAGCAGAGCGGAGCCAATGAAGTGGCTTGATATTCTTGAATGACAGACAATGGGCACTAGCGGTGAAAAAAATTTTAGCAAACGCCTTAATAACTCGATTTCAGGTTGTTACGGCGTTTGTACTGTGCCTGAATTCAGGTTATTAAAGGGGGTCACCAGTAATTATAGCATAATTATCAAACCTGCTGACAAAGGTGGCCTCATAGTCATCCAGAGTAGGGAACAATATCAAAAAGTGATACACAGACAACTCTCTGACACAAACTTTTATGAATGATTAAGCCATGATCCCACCAAAAAAAAAACAAAAAAAAACATAGAACAATATCTTTTAGAACTCTATCAAGAAAATCTGATTACAACAAAAGAACTGTACTACATGTCTGTAGAAAACCCTAAGAAACCAGCACTTTATATGCTACCAAAGATACATAAGGACCACTACAACCACCTATAGTATCAGGCATAGGATGGGTTGCTGAGCTATTTTCCAAAGTCACGGATACCTTTCTAAAACCCATTGTCCCCAAAATTAAAAGTCACCTGAAAGACACTAGTCATATGTTGTCCTATCTAAATGATATCCAAACAAAAGAGAATCGGTGGCTTGTTGCTTTGGATGTAGATGCGTTCTACACAAACATACCCCATGAGGGGGGGTTGCATGCAATTAAATATTATTTGTTAAAATATACTGAGATGTCACAACAAAAAATAAATATGGTTGTAAATCTTAGATTGTACTTGACAACAATATATTTATGTGTGAGGATGCCATATACAAATAAAAGAAGGGGGCAGCTTTGGGGGCAACCCTGACACCATGTTTGGCAAGTATGTATTTCGGGGAATGGGAGGACAAACATGTTTATGATGACAGTAATTCCATATTTGGATACGACAGATTTTTATAAAAGATTTTTGGATGATGTGTTCCTGATTTGGAAAAGACACTGAAGAGGAACTAATGAACTTTGTTAAGTATTTGGAAGGTACAAACCAGAATTTAAAATTCAAGGTTACAGCAAACCAAATGACTGTTAATTTTTTGGATCTGACAATAACAAAAAAATAGGGATGGCATCCTTTTAACAGATTTATACAAAAAACTAACAGATCAAAACACACTGCTCCATGCAGGTAGCTGCCATCCATCACATACAAAATTAAATATTCCTAAATGGCAGTTCATAAGAACAAGAAGGAATTGTGGTACAGATTAGCTGTATGATCTGAGGGCAGCAGAACTGAGGGATAGATTGTTGGAGAGAGAATACAGTCCTGGTGTAATACTGGCAGCAGAGGAGGAAGTGAGAGAAATGGAAAGGGAAGCATTACTATTGCCCAAAAATAAAAGAAAGAAAAATGAACATTTGTCATTTGTGACAACGTATGGAGGAGGTTCAGATGAACTCATAAAGATAGTAAAGTCCAACATGAGCATTCTAAGAAGCATACCCCACCTATATGACCTAGTAAACAAACCACTACAGGTCATGTATAGGAGGGCTTTAAATTTAAGGGACAAATTGGTAAATAGTTATTGGCCAAAAATCCAAAAACTTGCACCGAAGAAATTGGGATGCAAACCACGTGACTTCTGTAGTAAATGTCACTTAGTAGAAAATGTGACAAATTTGAAAACCCCAAAAACAACTCATGTGGGAGATTTTACAAAGGGCGAACCAAAGAAAGTGGAAATTTCAGTTACATGAACATAGACAAGCAATCAGAAACAATAACCCCAATTATGCAATGGCTGTACATATAAACTCAGTTCTGAACAAGCATTTGTCAATGCTGAATGTTTGCTTACTGGTATTAGCATTAGAAGTGCAGGAGTTAGACAGATGCAGAATAGGAATGGCAGTGAAGTATTGAACTTCACACCAACCCCACCTCCACCCTGCAGAGATGGAAAGGCATTGGGGTATGCCTTTGGGTCATCACCCATAACGCTCACACCATTTCACCTCATCCTGTCCTGCAGACACTGACAAGTGTTGAGGTGTGCCTTCGGGTGTTCGGCTTTACAGTAACCCCATTCCATGAGGACATACGCTGAAATGGGTGCAGTATAGGAGAATGAGGTGAACTCTGGGGCCAAACAGTCCAAGGCAGACCTCGATGCATGTCACTGGTTGCAGGGTGGGGGTGGAATAGCATGAGCATTACAGTTGGCAGTCCAAAGGCACACCCCTGACACCTGTCAGTCTGCACAGGGTGGGACGTTATGGTTAGAAACCCCTAATGCCCCAGGCGTTTGTTGGTATTTGCACTACAAATTTTCAACATGACCTTTTTGTGACCCCCACCTGATGAAAGCATTTGGGACCTCTGCTCATGAACAGTGGCACTGTGATTTTGTTAATCTGTCCCGAATGATGATTTCCCACAGCAACCGCGCCATTCTGCATCAGATGTGCGAAACCACTGTTTGGGCAGGATGTGAAAAATAACAGTGGCACCATTCATATGGAGGTGTGAAGAAATGGCAATGTTGGAAATCTGGAGTGAAAATATTAAAAATTCTCAAAGTTATGAGCGTGTGTGGAAACTGCACAATGCACGCTTGTAACAGTCATTTTTTGGAATTTTTTCACCAAATTTTCAACATAGGCATTTTGGGACATCCGCTCATGAACAGTGTCACTGTAATTTTCTTAATCTGTCCCAAACATTGATTTCCCACAGTGACCGCACCATTGTGCGTCGGATGTGTGAAAACACATTTCAAGCAGGATGTGAACAATGACAGCTGTACTGTTCATAAGAAGATATGTAAAAATGGCAATGTTGAAAATCTGGAGTGAAAATATAAAAAGTTCTTGAAGTTATGAGCGTGTGTGGAAACTGTGCAATGTACGCTAGTAACACAGTCATTTTTTGGAATTTTTTCACGAAATTTGCAACATACTCTTTTTGGGAGCCCACCTCATGAACAGTGGCACTGTTGTTTCATTAATTGGTCCCGAAAGGTGATTCCATGCAGTGACCACAAAATCACCTTTTGGACTGAATAACGCCATGACAGTGACTGAATTCATGAGGAGGGGTCCCAAGAACCCCATGTTGAAAATTTGGTGCCAAAAGTCAAAAAAATGGCCGAGATATCCACATAAGTTGAAACCCCCCATTTATGCCATTATACAGCTTACCAGCATTTCTTCAGTTCACGGTCGGCTTTGAAGAGTGCAGGCGTATTCCCTGTCCTCGAAGATCATCGTGCGGGCTCCGGAGCTAAGTATGGGGTGAGGGGTGTGGGGAGGTGGGGTGCGCAGATGGTGGTTGCGGGTTGGGGGAGGGGACCCGACTGCAAGGGACCATTTTCTTTGTTTTAGGGGGGAGGAAGACATCACAGGAAGGTTTTTTATTTTGCAGGTTTGCTGTTTGCACACTGGGGTGGGCTCCCAGTGTGCCACCTGCATTTTTGGGGAGGAGAGACTTAAGCTGACAGGGATTGGGCCCCCCGTTGGCAAAGAAAGTTTGTTTTGGAGGGGCATGATGTCGAGGGGGATTGGGCACCCCCCCCCTCAGCACACAGCAAATGGGGGGACATTATGCCGATGGGGATTGGGCTCCCTTGTTGGCAAATTAACTGGGGCAGGGGCAAGCCAACACGGAGATTAGGCACCCTTGGCTTTTATGGGGACTGTGAGTGGACGGTGACAGACGCCGCCATGTTCTTTTGAAACGTTACACCAAATAAGGCACTGCCCTGCAATGACAGGTCGGCTAATTTGTTTCAAGTTGGTGACACGCTGGCTGAACTAGTATCAGTAGCAGTGTGCCACCGTATTGAGAAATGAGAGCCAAGCCCAATAATGCAGTGGTGGCATTGGTCACCACAGTGCTGCACCTCCAAAACCGGCTTCTCTCCTAAGCTGCCACATAATGTTTCTTGCGCATGCACGCAAGCAAACATAATAAAAGGGCACATAGGATTACAGCCATAGGTTTGGAGAAACCAGCCACGGACACTCGAGGGGGTGATTTAAATGAAATCCTTAACCAGAAGGAACAACAAAGGGTCGAGGTTACAGGGGCATTAAAATACCCAAGATTAAATGGGAAATTTGAGGTGTCTCATTTCCTAAAAAGGAAAAAATAATTGTACCCTTTCTTTATGACCCCCCCCCCATTCTATCCTAGTGAAGTTACTAGGACATGGAGGTGAAAAAGGAATGAAAAAATATTGGCAATAAAGCCAAAATGACTAAAAAGAAAAATGAAAATAAGTTTGGGAATAAATGAGGATGTATATGTAAACATCTGATATAACATCTAATGCTAATCTTTCCTCTTATGTTCTCTTTACAGTTTTGTGGGAACAATGAAAGCTTCTGAAAATAAACTAGCTGGATTTGTGAAACCTAAGGATTAAGAAATATTAAAAATAAAACTGAAATAATGATTCTTGCAGTGTAAAAAGATTGTTGTTCACTTTAGTACACATATGTAAAAGTATAGTATATAAATCTGTTTTTTTCATTTTTTTCTCAAAATATGTCTAATTTTTATGTTTGCTTGTGTGCATGTGCAAGAAACATTATGCGGCAGCTTAGGAAAGAAGCGGGTTGTGGAGACGCGGCACTGTGGCAGCCAAGGGAGGCACAGCATTTTTTGGGCTTGGCACTGGTGGACCAACGGAGGCACAGTGTGCTGATGACACTGGCTTCCAAAAGTGCCACCAACTTGTAATGTTTTCGCCGCAGCAATCAGGGGCTGCCTCGTCATTGCAGCATCAGACATTCCGCTGCAATGAGGGAGCGACCTGTCATTGCAGAGGTGGAACATTAGTAGTGTAATATTGGTGAACATAGCGATGGCTTGCCACTGCATTCACAAAAAATATTACTTAGCCCTCTACTGCCGAGGGGGTGCCCAATCTCCCTCGGCAGCATGCGCCCCCCAAAACAGTCTTTGTTTGCCGACGGGGGCTCCAATTCCCGTCAGCTTCAGTCCCTATCCTAGTTTAATTTGCTGACGGGAGCCCTCCCGTCAACATAATGTCCCCCCACAAAAAATAGGTTTGTGCGAGGAGGGTGCCCAATTCCCTCAGCTCTTGCACCCCCATGTGCAGACAGGGTGTCCAATTCCCTGTCGGCTACAGCCGCCACCCCAAAAACACTGGTTGGCAAGCTGGGAGCCCACCCAGCATGCCAAATCCCCTGTGAAACCAGAAAACCACCCTGCAATGTTTTGTTTTAACCTGCAACCCAGAAAATGGTCACTCGTCGAGTCTGGTGGCCCCACCCCGCAACCTGCACCCACCCTCTGTGCACCCTGCCTCCCAACACCCCCCACCCCTACTTACCTCCGTAGCACAGAGCAATGATCTTCAGGACTGGGAACACGTCTGCCTTCTTCAAAGCCAACCGCAAACTGAAGAAATGCTGGTAAGCTGTATAAGGGCATAAATAGAGTTTTTTTCAACTTTGGTGCATATTTCAGGCATTTTTGGGAATTTTGCCACCAAATTTTCAACATGGGGTTATTGGGACCCCTCCTCATGAATTCAGGCACTGTCATGGCGTTATTCGGTCCCAAAAGGTGATTTTGCGGTCACTGCGTAGAATCACCTTTCAGGACTGAGTAATGAAATGACAGTGCCAGTGTTCATGAGTGGGCTCTCAAAAAGTCTATGTTGCAAATTTTGTGGAAAAAATCAGAAATTACTGTTTTATGAGCGTGCGTAGCACAGTTGCTATGCACGCTTGTAACTTCGCGAATTTGTGACATTTTCACTCCAGATTTTCAGCATTGCCATTTTGCCATGCCTCCTTATGAACAGTACAGCTGTCATTTTTCACATCCTGGCCAAAATGTGTTTTTGAACTTCCGGCGCAGAATAGCGCGGTCGCTGTGGGAAATCAGTGTTTGGGACACATTAATAAAATCACAGTGACACTGTTCATGAGCAGAGGTCCTAAAATGCCTATGTTGAAAATTTTGTGACAAAAGTCCATAACATGAGTGTGTTACAAGTGTGTGTTGCGCAGTTTCCACGCATGCTCGTAACTACGCGAATTTGCAATATTTTCACTGCAGATTTTCAACACTGCCATTTTCCCACACCTCCTTATGAACAGTACAGCTGTCATTTTTCACATCCTGGACGAAATGCGTTTTTGCACTTCAGGTGCAGAATAGCGTGGTCACTGTGGGAAATCACTGTTTGGGAGACATTAAGAAAATCACAGTGACACTGTTAATGAGCAGAGGTCCTAAAATGCCTAAGTTGAAAATCTGGTGACGAAAGTCCATAAAATGCCTGTGTTACTTGCATGCGTTGCACAATTTCCACGTATGCTCAGAAGTGCAAGCATTTTTAATATTCCCACTACAGATTTTCAACATTGCCATCTCGTCACACCTCCCCATGGATGGTACAGCTGTCATTCTTCACATCCTGTCCGATCTGTGTTTTCATACATGTGGCGCAAAATGGCATGGTCGCTGTTGGAAGTCAAAGTTCGGGACACATTGACAAAATCACACTGCCACTCTTCATGAGAAGAGGACCCTAATGCTTTCATGAGGTGGGGTCAGAAAAAAGCCATGTTGAAAATGTTTAGTGCAAATACCAACAAATGCCCAGGGCATTAGCGTTTCTAACCATAACATCCCACCCTGTATAGACTGACAGGCATCGGAGTGTGCCTTTGGATTGCCAACTGTACTGCTCATGCCACCCCCCTCCCAGCCACTGACAGGCATCAAGGCGTACCTTGGACTCTTCGGCCCCCTTCTTCACTCCATTCTCCTATGGTGCACCCATGTCAGTGTATGTCCTTATGTAACGGGGTGACTGTAAAGCCAAACACCCCAAGGCACACCTCAATACGTGTCGGTGTCTGCATAATAGGGTGAGGTGACATGCCATGACCGTCATGGGAGACAACTCAAACACTTATCCCAATGCCTGTCTGTCTCTACAGGATGGAGGTGGGGTTGGCGTGAAGTTCAGTACTTCACTTCCATTCCTATTCTGCATCTGTCTAACTCCTGCATTTCCAATGCTAATACCACCAAGCAAACATTCGGCATTGACAAATGCTTGTTTCTAGATGGGTTGTTGTATTTATAAAATTGGACTTTGTTTATAATGAATGCACCTTGATGACAGAGGTGCTATATACTATGATGTCACAACCAGGAAATGTCTTTTGATTGGTGGAAATGCACTATAAAAACAACCTATTTTTGAATGAACTCTAGATCACTGATGAAGCACATATTGATGTGCAAAACATAAGGTTGGTGCTCAATGGAGCACTACAATTCTGTAATTGTCTCCTTGACTAGGCAAGCAATAATACCTGACAGGGTGGGCGGTATTGGGCAATACTGGACCACCCAGAGGCGTAATGAGGCCCGACGCTGCAGGCGGAGGGCCTTATAGCCTCTGGGTGGTCTGGTATTGCCCACCGCCCTCTGAGGGTGTTATTGCACTTAGAAAATAGGCTACCTGTGGCATTTTTATGCAGTAGGATTCATTTATAAAGAAATTAAAAAAAGTAAAATGAAGTTGAAGTCTTCCTGTTGTACAGTAGTTCCTCTGTGTCTGTGTTGTTCTCTCCTGGTGCCCTCCCTGCCTGCCCCACAGAGTCATTCTCTTCTACCCCACCCTCTCCAGAACAGGACACAGCATTTTTTGCAGTTAAGAAAAGAAAAAAAAAAAGCAGCAAGTTGCGATCTTCTGTAACGCTGCCCCATACAAACAGGAAGTGTTGAGCAAGCAATGCAATGTGGCAGGGCAACAGACAACCACTAAATGTTTTTCATTCAAGTTAACAACACAGTTTAAACATAGTGCCATGACAACACAAAAAATGAACAGAGCAGAGCGAGGTAACAGCGACACTGCTGCAGCTGAGATGGGGATTTTAAAAAATACATTATACAAATGCAGTATCAAAGTCACAGCAGTCTGCTGTGCAGAAAATCTTCAGGCTATGTGGCTGTCAGTCTCACTCGCTCCTTCATTATTAACTCCAAGCATGTTTAAAGGAAAGAGACACTGAGGGGCATTTAGTACTTACTAGCTTTAGCCCGCATCAGCGATTGATGCAAACTAGTGAAATGCAGAGCAGTTCAGGAACTGGATCGGGTGTAAGTGGATTCAGCTGGGAGGGAAGCGATACATTTACCAGCAGGAAATTAAATGCTAAAAAACCTACACCAAAAGAGTTTTGAACACAAATAACATTTTGTATTATTTTTTTTTTTGCATACTTATTCGTGTTGCATGCTACAATTTCTAATGGCTTTTCACTCATATTGCAGTTTACCGTGCAGCTGTTGTGAGTATTGAACTGCAGAACGCGCGGCTGTTGAGCGGTTATTTGTAACGGAAAACTGATGGAGTAGTAGTTTGGGGCATAGGTGAATCAGTGGGCAGATGGAGTGGAGGAGGCGGCAGATGCGATGTTAATCTGACTTTGCAGAAAGCGGTATTTTGACCATGTTGGGTTTGTTTTCTAGTATTGTTAAGCAAAATGAGGAAGTGTGTGGACAGGAATGCTGGGATAACACTGTTAAATGGTACGCTCTGACTCGCTCTTTGCTGTGTGGCAGTGGTACAGATGAGCAGTTGTATTTTTCTGGAGGGAGTGGGCTGGCAGCTAAAGGAGGGTGTTCGAGAGTCAGACAAGAGCATACACTAAATGAAAAATAAAAAAAGAAACAAAACAAGCAAAGGTAGCCAGAAATGTGTTCAGTGGAGGTTGATCTGTGGTTCTATTAGGCAGTTGGAACTGAACTAGTGAGAGTTGGGGGTCAGTAACTCGCTAAACGAGAGAAAAAAATGGTTGATTTGAAATCAAATGAGGTACTTTGGCCAATTAGGGAGCAGGGTGGGCACAAGGATTCTTTAGTGGGCGAAGGGGCACTAGGCTGGTACTTTTTATTTCCTGGGCATCTAGTGAAAGTTAATGTACCCCCTTGGCAAGGGTACTAGCCAATCAGATGCCAGGAAATAAAAAGCCCATTTTCTAAGGTTGAATATAAACACCAAAAGAAACTTGAGTGTTCGAGGATTTCTTCCAGAGAAGGAAGGGTGAGTGCGGCTATTTAAAATCTGAAAGAAGAGTATTGTTGTGACTTGGGATTTGGACCGAAGACTTGCTCCAGAAGCGATCAGCCTGTCTGATGATAGAAATAGGCTCGGATTGAAAGGTTTTCGCAGTAAAGCTGTAATCTGCAACCGGACTATATCTGAACTCTGGCTTAAAGAAGTAATTGATTTAAATGTGCTGAATGTGTTTCATGGATCAAGATTTGGTTCCCCACGGCAGAATCTTGTATGCCAACTGGAGGCTTCACAGCAGAGAATTATGAACTGTTGCAGAACTGTTCATCCTGCCTGGGCCCCTGCCATCTTGTCCTAGGCTGCTACTCCCACTTCAGAGACTATCTCGATGAAAGACCAGCTTAGGGATTTGGCCCCCTGCTCCACACCATCGAACAGGTAGTGACCACCAGGAAGTGAGTTGTGTCGGCCCTGCTTTCCCTGGCCTTTTGTAATAACACCACAAGGTCTTCATCTCACCTGTCCTGCATCCAGGCTGGGGATAGTGTGAGTACAATTCAGGGTAGCACCCTACAATGACAGCAACAAATCATTGTGTGCCATCTAATTGTTTGTTTGGGTTATTCCATAGGACTGAGCCCTCCGGCTCAGGATTACAAATATTTGGGTTGTATGGATGTTAACTGTTTTTTTTCCTAAGGGCCCCAACAACAGCTGCAATGCTGGCCACCCCAGGCAATACTTCAGGCTTGCCTGCATGACATATTGGGTACCCAGGGTTGTGGGACTGTTTGAAAGGGACTTACAGTAAATGTCTAACCAACCTGAATTTAATCAGAGTGCTAATCATTTTTCTAGATTCACGCCCCTCCCTTGTTCACTTCCCCTAAATAAACCAGATTGTCTTTTTTTCACATTTAACCTGGCTTGTGTGCATATTATTAGTGGGGTTACAGTGGTAATAGTGCATTGTTGAATGCTGATCTTATTTTCCAGGGGGTCTCCAGGGCAGTTGCAGCAGATCCAGCCCTGGTGGAAAGTGAAAGGGGCATGAGCATATTATTACTGCCAGATCTTGAATGTGAATGTACCATCGTGTTACTGTTTAGGCCACTAGAAGGGTTGGTGGGTGGTTATAGTGTCCCGGAGGGCTATACCAATGCAGTTAAGCTACCCCAATACCATTCCTCCAGGTGGAGGCACCCGTTCAAAGACCTTAAAGCCCCTCAACCTGTGTATTGCCATACAGGCAGAGATAGTAGCCCTTAGAATAGCACCATCTAGGGGTTACATCTTGGAGGCACTGCTGGGATTAACACCCCCCCTAGTGTCCAAAATCAAAAATTACAACTAGAAATTTATTGGGTACCACTGAAGAAATGGCTGTGCATCAGTTGGTTGGTTGGTGTATGGGGCATGAAATTGACCCCCAAAATGTTTTGTTAATTCTAGATATACCCCTTGGCACTAGTAAAGACACAATAGAGGGGGCACTTTCAAAAGTTGAATGTATGGGAAAAGCTGTAGTGGTAAGTCGGCATGCTGACCTGATTGCCCAACTCCTAATGGCTTTAGTGGAGTGTAGCAACCCTGTGGACAGCACTAAGGTGCCCAAAACTATTGCCTTTGACAGGTTCCTAGCTGCCTGGAGGGTGGTAACTAAAGATAATTAGGATCCCTCAGAAAATGAGCTCCCACCCTTATCCAGCCCTGGTGGTAAGTGAAAGGGGCGTGAACATATTATTGGAGCAGCAGTCTTCTGGGAGACATTCTGGAGATTGCGTTGCTGCCCTATTTGCAGGCACTTCTCTGGTCTGAGGGAGGAGGTTGTTCATCTCCATGCTGACCTGGCAAGGATTCAGGAAACCTGCTCCGCCACCCAGGCCACCGCCACTACCTCAGAGGTTGCCAAGAAGGAGGAGTGGTTGGACCACGATGGGCTCAGGGAGGGTGAGGGTGGTGGAGCAGAGGTGCATCACTTCAGTTGTCCTCTGCACAATTCATTCGCCACTCTGGCAGAGCATGGTTCCTCTATGGAGGCACCCACAGTGGAGACCAAGGAGGATGCTGGGAACCTCCACAATGGAGACCCACAGGAGGGTGGCACAGGACCCCACAGGGGAAGGAAACAACTCCTGGTGGGGGACTCAATTGTTAGGGGGTAGAACTGGGGGAGGGAGGGGAAAGGGAGGTAAGGTGCCTGCCAAGTGACATGGCATGGAGGGACAGGAAATGAATCCTCGGGATCATGGGAGCAGCAGCAAGGGAGAGTGAGCTGCATGTTATTATCCACCACCTGGCGGAGAATGGGATCAGAGCAGTGCAACAGGAGTTTGTGGAGTTGGGGAGGGGCCTTAGACAAGTAGCACACACTGTAACTTTCTCGGAAGTGCTACCTGTCTATGGCATGGATGAGGCTACGGCACTCCGCACTATGGAATTCAATGACTGGTTGAAAAACTGGTGCAGAGCTCAGGGATTTGGCTTCATTGGGGACTGGGACTCCACCTGGGGGATGCAAACCTCTACTGGTGCGATGGTCTGTATCAATCCAGGAGGGGAACCAGGATCCTAGGTGATATGTTTAAATGCTTAATTGGCAAGCATTTAAACTAACCAAGTGGGGGGGCACTGAAAAGGAGAAGGGAAATCCTAGCCTCACCAAAATCAGGGTAGTTAGTGAGGTAAACACCAAGATAGAGCAGTCGATAGGGAGAAGGGCATGGGTAAATGGAGAAAAACACAAAGGCAGTAAGGACAGGGATGGAGCAAAAAAGAAATAAAGCCATAAAAAATGGAGGGTAATGAGTACCAATGCATGTAGTCTAGGTAAAAAGCTGCCCGAAATGGTGGCCTTGAAGGAAGAGGGATGCCTGGATATCATGGCTGTCACAGAAACATGGTACAAAGAGAACCATGACTGGGATGCCAACATACCAGGGTACACAATCTACAGGAGGGACAGGGACAGAAGAAGAGGAGGAGGAGGAGTAGCTCTCTATGTAAGGGAAGGCATCAAAGCAACAGAACTAAAGGGTAAACAGGGAGGAAAGGAGGCATTGTGGGTCACCCTGGAGACTGGAAATGGCACCACAATCCACACAGGGGTTGTATACAGAGCCCCATCTCAGGAGGAGGAAATGGACAAGGAAATGATAGAAGGCATCCTTAGGATGGCAGAGAAAGGGAAGATATTGCTGATGAGGGACCTGAATATGCAAGATGTTAGCTGGAGCACCTTTGCTGCAGCCACATCCAAGAGCAGGGCCATTCTTGATGCCCTACAGGGGGCATGCCTCAGACAGCTAGTTTTGGAACCCACTCAGGAGGGAGCAATCTTAGACCTGGTACTCTCAAATGGGGACGGAGAGAGGATCTTCAATCTTGAAGTGGGTAGCCATCTGGGAACAAGCGACCACCAAACAGTGTGGTTCACAATAAACTTAGCTGTAGAGTCAAGCCATATAAAAGTAAAGGTACTGGAATTCAGGAGGGCTGATTTTGTCAAAATGGGAGTGTGCCTCAGAAAAGCACTAGCAAACAGGAAAGAAGGTGGGGGTGGAGCAACAATGGGTAAACATCAAAACCGTCATCACAGAGGCAACAAACCTTTGTGTGAAGCAAATAAACAAATCAAAAAGAAAGAAAAAAACACTATGGTTCTCAAAAGAAGTGGTGGGGAAGGTTAGGGAGAAAAAGATAGCATTCAGGAAGTATAAGGAAACACAGAAGGAGCAGGACAGAGAACTGTACCAGTTAAAGCAGAAGAAAGCAGGGAAGGCAGTCAGAATATCAAAGGCTCTAACTGAAGAAAAGATAGACAACTCGGTTAAGAAGGGGGATAAAAATTTTTATAGGTACATCAGGGAGCAAAGAAAGACTAAGGCAGGGATACTGAGGCTGAATAAAGAAGAAGGTGATTGGACAGAGAGCGATAGTGAAAAAGCAGTAATACTGAACAAATACTACTGCTCAGTATTCACAATGGAAGAGCAGGGGGAGATACCTAATCCAGTCAATAGAAGCAGTCTGGATGGGGGTTCATATTAGTCCTTTCACAGAAGAAAGGGTTCTGAAAGAACTCTTAAAACTGAAGGTGGATAATGCAATGGGGCCTGATGGGATTCACCCCAGAATTCTAAAAGAACTAACGGAAGAACTAGTAACACAACTGACTACCCTTTTTAATAACTCATGGGAGGAGGGTGTGGTACCTGAGGACTGGAGAAGGGTGGATCTGATTCCCCTTCACAAAAGTGGGAGCAAGACAGAGGCAAGAAACTACAGACCTGTCAGTTTGACCTCAGTGGTAGGGAAAATGATGGAATCACTTCTGAAGGAAAGAATTGTTGAGTACCTAGAGGCCAGTGGGGCACAGGGCCCAAGGCAGCATGGATTCACAGCAGGAAGGTCATAGCAGACAAATCTAATTGATTTCTTTGACTGGATGACCAAAATAGTAGACCAGGGAGGGGCTGTGGACATGGCCTTCCTAGACTTTAGCAAGGCATTTGACACAGTCCCGCACAAAAGATTAATAAACAAATTAGCCAGCCTGGGAGTGGGTCCCAGGGTGGTAGCCTGGGTAAAACACTGGCTGGACAACAGGACACAGAGTGTTATAGTAAATGGAGTCCACAGTGAAGAAAGGGGGGGTACTAGTGGGGTACCACAAGGTTCAGTACTGGGGCTGGTCCTTTTTAATGTCTTTATAAGTGACATTGCAGAGGGACTGGAAGGGAAAGTATGTCTCTTTGCAGATGACACAAAGATCTGCAACAGGGTTGATATGCAAGGTGGGGTGGAAAGGATGAAAAGGGACTTGGCAAGGTTGGAGGAATGGTCAAATGTATGGCAGCTTAGATTCAACGCAAAGAAGTGCAAAGTAATGCACCTGGGAAAAAAAAACCCAGGGGAAGAGTACACAATGTGGGGTGAGATACCGACAACAACAAAAATGGAAAGGGACCTGGGGGTAGTCATATCAGATGACCTAAAGGTGGGCCAGCAATGTGAGAAGGCAGTAAGGACGGCTGGAGGGATACTGGGATGCATAGGGAGAGGCATCACCAGTAGAAAACAGGAAGTTGTTGGCCCTCTGTACAGACAGTTGGTAAGACCACATCTGAAGTACTGTGTACAGTTCTGGAGACCACATCTCCACAAAGACATAGACAGAGTGGAGGCTGTTCAGAGAAGAGCAACCAAAATGGTGCAGAGTCTGCACCAGAAGACATATGAAGAAAGACTAAAGAAGTTTAAGATGTATAGCCTCGAGGAAAGGACGGGGGGACATGATAAAAACTCTCAAATACCTCAAGGGAATCAACAAAGTCCAAGAGGGTAGCATCTTTCAGAAAAAGAGATGGTCGAGAACAAGGGGGCACAATTTGAAGACAGAGGGGGGATGGCTCAGAGGTAATGTGAGGAAGTGTTTCTTCACATAGAGGGTTGTAGATGCATGGAACAGCCTTCCTGAGGAGGTTGTAGAGTCAAAAACAGTAGAGGAATCAAGAATGCATGGAACAGACATATGACAATTCTAGTGGGGGGTAGGAGGAAGTAGGCTGTTGGTTAACTAGGATCTGCAGCTTATCCGTTAGATAGGGAAATGGGCAGACTAGGTGGGCCAAGCGGTCCTTATCTGCCTTCAGATTCTATGTTTCTATGTTTTTATGTTATCTTAGACCTTTGAGGAGAAGTTTCCCAGATTGTTACTGGATGAGGGCAAAACCCTCGAGGACCTCAAAAGGTTATTCCTGCTGCTGGGGGTGGGCGCTCCTTCCGCAACACCTATGCCAGTTCTGATACCTGCCCCTACACCAGCTCCCTTGTCCGCCCCAGTGCCAGCACCCGTGTCTGTGCCCACAGTTAGTCATGACTCTTACCACAGGCTGCGAGTGTTTTCAGGCATTCTACCCACATCTAATGGGAAAGATGACTGGGAGACATGGCTAGACTATGTTGTCCCCCTGGAGCTCAAATGGCAGTGTTCCAAGGCAGAGAAGAGAAAAAGGTTGAGTGAAGGTCTCCGAGGTCCCACTTCAGCTGCTGTTCATGTCAAGTGGACTAACAACCCAGGGGCACCTCCACAAGACTATTTGGCTGCTTTGAAAATGTATTTGGGAGCCCAGACTCAGATAAGCATCTTTAGTGTAGGGTTAAAACCACCTATGAATGCCAAGGAGAGCCCTTGTCTGTATATGTACCTCAGCTTGAAAAGGTCTTACAGAAATGCATTAGGAAGGGTAGGGTGGCCCCAGACAAGCTAGATCGAATTAGGGTGGACCAAATACTTAAGTCTGCTCCATTCTCTGACTTATTGCTGCTTAAGTTAGGGCTGGCAGACTGGCTGGATTTGCCTCTCCCCTATGATGAACTGATGAAATAAATCTGGGGGTCGAACAAAGAAGGCAACCCTAAGGGCCCCCTCACATATCTGCTGCTGCTGCCAAGGTTATGGAGGGTGATCATCCGGGTGAAGTTCAAGGGTGGAACATAGCGCTGGATGAACACTCCGAGACTGTTCAGGATACCCCACCATGGGCAGAGCTGCTGAGAGAATTCAGAGAACTGAAAGCTGGTGCCACCACCAAGGTCATTTCCGTGGATAAAGACCATGACCCCTCTTGGAGCCTATCTGCTATGGGAGTGGGGTGCACACTCGGGTGCCCCCGGCCAATGGCAGCTCAAAGACTGAAATAAGTGAATTGACTGCTACGCTAAGAGAATTGCTGAGGCATCTTGTGCCACATTTGACACTGCAGAAAGAGGGGAAGGGTGAACCAAGACTTTCTATTGTCAGTGCTCCAGCACCAAATGTGCACTCCTCCCAACTCCCTAGCTGCGAATGGAGACCAGCTTCTAATGCAATGTTACAACCAAAGCAGACTAAAGAAAGTATAATTTACAATTATTGTGGGCAGGATGGACATATGAAAAGAGACTGCTGGTCTCAGACGGACCTAGAAAAAGTGGTCGGCAAAATACAGAGGGAGCTCTGAAAAGCAAAGCAAATGCAGAGGGGTGTAGAAAATGATCACAGTGGAGGTTCAGGCAATCCCAAATCCAATTTCTTTGTGGTCAGGTTGTCTGTTCAAGTTTCTGCTAATGTTCCTCTGGACTGGTCTGAAATGGTGGGCCCACCCATGGAAACCCCAGTAACAGTTAATGGCATCTCCACTCGAGCTGTGCTAGACAGTGGCTCACAGGTCACCATTATTTTTAAAGATTGGTATGACCAGCACTTATCTGATCTTCCACTCCTACCTCTAGAAGGACTGCATGTGTGTGGGTTGAGGGAAAAATCCTGTCCTTACCAGGGGTATGTACAAATTTGGTTCTCTTTCCCTACTGCTATTGCTGGTGTGGATGAACAAGTGGAGGACCTGGCCCTGGTGTGCCCGCTGACTGGAATGTTTGATGGTATCCCTTTGTTCATTGGCACCAACGCCCATATGTTCAGCTGGCTAGCCCAGCTCTGTCATGAAAAACAAGCCAAACGGACTGGAAAGGCCCTACACATTCTGGCCTTGGTGCACAGAGCCTACGATTTACAGATGCAAACTAAAGAGATTGAGAAAGATGAACCCATGGGGTAGTATGGACGAAAGATCCGGACTCACTTGTATTGCCTCCAAATGCTCAGTGTACCATTAGTGGTGAAGTGTGCATAAAAAAGGATGTCAAAAACAAGATTCTTATGCTGGACACCCCAGAAGAGGAGAAACTGCCTGAGGGACTACTGGTCACGCCTAGTGTTCTACTGGCCCGTGCCCATGCCTATGCTCTGCAGGTAGTGGTGCAAGTCCAAAATATGTCAGACCAGGAGGTTCGAGTGAATTGAGGGTGCACCCTGGCCACTATATATTGTGCAGATACTGCTGTGCTGCCCAGCAAAATGTGCCCTGGAGAGGATGACGAAGTGACCCCTGACCTGTTTGACTTTGGAGAGTCCCCTCTCCCTGCAGAATAGGAAGCTAAGATCAGCCGGAAATTGGCTCAGAGTAACAGTGTTCTCATTGAAAGAATGGGATGGAGGCTGTGTCACGGGGGCCAAATACTACATTAGACTTCATGATGGGAGGCCATTCCAAGAGAGATCCCATCTCCTTGCGCCCGTTGACATTGACGATGTTTGGCACCATCTTCAGGAAATGCTGGCAGCTGGAATCATCCAAGAGTCTCAAAGGCTATACGTCTTTCTGATTGTGGTAGTCCAGAAGAAAAATGGATCAGCGAGGATGTGCGTGGACTACCGAACGTTGAATTGAAGAACTGTCCCTGACCAATACACCATGCTCCGCATTCAAGATGCCCTCGACTGCCTCAATGGAAGCCAGTGGTTCTCTGTGCTAGACCTTCGGACTGGGCATTATCAAATCCCAATGGCCCTGGAAGACAGAGAGAAAACAGTCTTCATTTGTCCTCTGGGTTTCTGTGAGTTTTTGCACATGCCACAGGGTATTTTGGGAGCACCCATCATGGCTGTGCTTCACAATGAGCACAACCATGGAGATAAGCCATACAAAAACAAAGATACTGGACTTTTGAAGGGCTGACTTTGGCAAAATGGGTGAATACCTGAAGAATGCACTAGCAAATGGCCAAAAAGGAGGGGTGGAAGAACAATGGAGAAACATCAAAACTGCCATCATAGAGGCAACAAGCCTTTGTGTGAAACAAATAAAGAAACAAAGCGGAGTAAAACACTATGGTTCTCAAAAGAGGTGGCAGGGAAGGTTAAGGAGAAAAGGCTGCATTCAAAAGTATAAGGAATCACAGAAGGAGCACGATAGGGAACTGTATCAATTAAAGCAGAAAGAAGTGGAGAAGGCAGTCAGAATAGCAAAGGCCCAAACCGAGGAAAAATAGCCAACTCAGTTAAGAAGGAGGATAAAACCTTTTATAGGTACATTAGCGAGCATAGAAAGGTTAAGGGAGGGATAGTGAAGATTAATAAAGGAGAGGGGAGGTGGGCAGAGGGAGACAGTGAAAAGGCAGAGATACTTGAATGAATACTTTTGCTCAGTATTCACAAAAGAAGATGAGGAGGAGTTACCTAAACCAGACAATAGAAGCACTCTGGGTAGGGAGTTGACACCAGTCCATTCACAGAAGAAAGAGTCCTGAAAGAACCCTAAAACTCAAGGTGGACAAAGGAATGGGGCCTGATGGATTCACCCAGAATCGTAAAAGAACTAAGGGAGGACCTAGTGACACCGCTGACCACGCTTTTTAACAAATCATGGCAGGATGGGGTGGTACCTGAGGACTGGAGGAGGGCAGATGTGATTCCCCTTCACAAAAGTGAGAGCAAGGCAGAAGCAAGAAACTACAGATCTATAAGTTTGACCTCAGTGGTAGGGAAAATGATGGAATCACTTCTGAAAGAAATAATTGTTGAGTACCTAGAGGCTAGCGGGGCACAGGACCCAAAGCAGCATGGATTTACAGCAGGAAGGTCATGTCAGATGAATCTAATTGATTTCTTTGACTGGGTGACCAAAGTAATAGACCAGGAGGGCTGTGGATATGGCCTACCTAGACTTTAGCAGGCATTTGACACAGTCCTGCACAAAAGATTAATAATCAGTTAGCCAGCCTGGGAGTGGGTCCCAGGATGGGAGCCTGGTAGCAAACTGGCTGCACAACAGGACACAGAAGGTAATAGTGAATGGAACACATTCCAAGAAAGGGGGTTACTAGTGGAGTACCTCAGGGCTCAGTACTGGTCCAGTCCTTTAACATCTTTATAGGTGACATTGCAGAAGGTCTGGAGGAAAGGTAGCCTCTTTGCAGATGACACAAAGATCTGTAGCAGAGTTGATACACAAGAAGGGTAGAAAAGATGAGAAGGGACTTGGCAAGGTTGGAGGAATGGTCAGACATATGGCAACTTAGATTCAATGCAAAGAAGTGCAAAGTAATGCACCTGGGAAACAAAAACCCAGGAGAAGAGTACACAATAGCAGGGGAGGTACTAACAACAGCAAAAATGGAAAGGGACCTTGGGGTAATCATATCAGATGACCTAAAGGTGGGTAAGCAATGTGAGAAGTTGGTAAGGAGAGCCAGGGGGATACTGAGATGCACAGGAAAGGGCATCACAAGTAGAAAAAGGGAAGTGGTTATCCCTCTATACAGACAGTTGGCGAGACCCCTTCTGGAGTACTGTGTGCAGTTTTGGAGACCTCATCTACGCAACGACATAGACAGGATGGAAGCAGTCCAGAGGAGGGCAACTAAAATGGTGCAGGGTCTGCAGCAGAAACCATATGAAAAGAGACTGAGAGAACTTAATATGTATACTCTTGATAAAAGGAGGGGCAGGGGGGACATGATAGAAACTTTCAAGTACCTCAAGGGAATCAACAAAGTCCAGGAGGGTAGTTTCTTTCAGAAAAAGAGATATGTAAGAACAAGGGGGCACAATTTAAAGATAGCAGGGGGACGGCTCAGGGGTAATGTGAGAAAAAAATTTTTTCATAGCGAGAGTGGTGGATACATGGAACCGCCTTCCTGAGGAGGTCGTTGGGTCTAAAACAGTGGGGAAATTCAAACATGCATGGGACAGACATAAGGCAATTATAGTGGGGGGTTGCAGGAAGTAGGCTGTTGGTTAACTAGAATCTGCAGCTTATCCAGTAGGTAGGGAAATGGGCAGACTGGTTGGGCCAAGTGGTCCTTATCTGCTGTCAAAGTCTATGTTTCTATGTTTCTATGTTCCAGTGGCTGATGGAGCGAGCTGTGGGAGGCATGAACTTACTAGAATGCCTTGTCTATCTTGATGACGTCATTGTGTTTGGCCAGACCCTTGAGGAACATGAAGCCCATCTGTTTAAGGTTCTCGACTGATTAGAGGATTTTGAACTGAAATTATCAATAGACAAGTGTCAATTTTTCCAGAAATCTGTGAAATATGTTGGTCACATAGTGTCGACTGAAGGGAGTCAAACATACCTGAGCAAAGTGGAGTCTTTGACCACCTGGCCCCAGCCTAACAATCTGAGAGAACTGCAAAGATTCTTGGGGTTCTGCAGTTATTATCGCCGGTTCATAAAAGATTACACCAAAGTCATCCTCCCTTTGCTCAATTTAACTCAAGGTTACCCACCTACAAACAAGAAATATAAGAGAAGTGCAGTTAAAGAGGAGGAAAAGGTTTGCTTTCAGACAAATTAACCTTTTGGAGCCAGGTGGATTCCTGAGTGTGAGGCGGCCTTCTATGATATCATTCACCAACTCACCCATGCCCCTGTGCTTGCATATGCTGACCCTGCTAGACCCTATGTGTTGCGCACTGACACCAGCTTGAAGGAACTTGGTGCTGTTCTATATCAAAAATATGAGGAAGGCTTATGCCCAGTGGCATTCGCTAGTTGGAGCCTAACATCATCTGAAAAAAATTATCCTGTACACAAGCTTGAATTTATTGCCTTGAAGTGGGCAGTGGTGGACTAATTCCATGAATATCTTTATGGTGCAAAGATTCTAGTGAAAACTGACAACAATCCCCTCACCTATGTCCAGATGTCAGCTAAGTTGGATGTTACAGGGTATTGCTGGTTATCTGCACTTTCCATTTACGATTATCCAGTAGGGTATCAACCGGGCTTGAATCACATTGATGCCGATGCTCTCTCCTGAAGACCTGACTCTAATGCAAAGTGGGTGAGAATGACTGAACAGTCTGTCAAAGCCCTCTGTCAAAAATTCGATAAAGATGAGTACCCCTATCCTGAAACAGTTGACTGCCTGGTGGACTGCTTGGGCCCTCCTGACACTTGTGTTCCTGCGGCCTACTGTCACCTTGCAGCCTTGGATATCAGCACATTGCCCCAACTCACCCCTGATTATATACAGTGGGCTCAGGATCAAGATTCCATGATTAAGCCAGTGTTGGATGCCATTCATGCTGGAAAAAAATGTGTCCAAACTTCGTTCTTCAGGTCTACAAACTGCCCTGTTGTTTAGAGAGGGGCCTAGATTAAAATTGTGCAACCAACTACTTTACAGAGAAACCAAAGATCAACAAGGTCAAATTGCCAAGCAACAACTAGTGTTATCTACAGATTTCAAACGTGTAGTTCTACTGACCCTTCATGACCAGCTGGGATAATTAGGCTGTGACCAAACTACAGGCTTGGCCTGTACTCGATTCTACTGGCCAGAAATGGGGGCTGATATTAAGACTCACATCAGAACTTGCAGTCAATGTCTGCAGAGGAAAGCTCAGCCCCAGAGGGCTGCACCCTTAGTCAATATCTCTACCAGTGCACCGGCAAAGCTTGTGTGCATTGACTTCTTGTGTCTTGAACCAGATCAAAAGAATATTGGCAATGTGCTAGTGGTGACTGATCATTTTACTCATTATGCCCAGGCATATCCAACCAAAGACCAGAAAGCATCAACAGTGGCAAAGGTTCTAATTGAAAGGTTCTTTGGTCATTATGGTACCCCCCCAGAGAATTCACTCCGATCAAAGGAGAGACTTTGAAAGCTGCTTGATCAAGGAAATGCTCTCATTTTGGGGAGTGCGAAAGTCCAGAACAACCCCCATCACCCCAAGGGGGATCCACAGCTTGAAAGGTTTAATCTAACATTGATAGACATATTGGGAACACTTCATCCCAGGGACAAGTCCAGCTGGAGCCAACAGATAAGCACCTTAGTACATGCATATAACTGCACTAGAAGTGATGCCACTTGGTTCTCTCCCTACCTCTCCCTGTCTGCTGTTATTAGCCTTTGCTGATTATACTGTGAGGCCTACTGGCACCATGCAATTCTGCTTAAAGTTTAGCCAGTCTAAATTCTCTCATGGGGATTTACATATGTTTCCCATGATGCTTTGCATTATTGGGGTATATGCAATTGTGTTTTCTTTAAAATTTGGCTGTACGGCCAATATCCTCTGGGATAATCCATGCCTCAGGACATTTGTTCAGGGGTTCTTTTGTAGTTCTCTCCCTACCACCTAATGTTTGGCAGAGAAGCCCGGCTACCAGTCGACATCTGCTTCAGAGTGTCTCCTCATGGAGTCAGAGCTGAAAATTACCTTCAGTATGTTCAAAAGCTGAAAGTCCAGTTAAGTCATGCCTACCAACTAGTATACACCATGGCAGCAAAAAGGAACTTACCAAATAAAGAAAGGCACGACAATCATGTCAAGGCCCAGGAACTGCAACCTGGAGACAGAGTTTTGTTATGAAATTTGGGACTGCATGGAAAACACAAAATCGCTGACAGGTGGCATCATATCCCCTACATAGTTGTCAGCAAGCTGGTTGGAGGATCTACCAGTCTATAAAGTACATCCAGAAAATGACCCACGAGCTGTCAAGACAATGCACAGAAATCATTTGCTGCCAATTGGTCAAATTATCAATGAGTCTGTTCCCCAAGACAATGTCTCTTCCGGGCCTGTAACCAGAGCTGCAGCTAGAAAGAAACAATTAGCCCCCTATTCTGTTGTTAAGGATTCAAGGCCATCTGTCAGTCACATCCTAAATGAAATTGATTGCCAATCAGAGTCTGATAACAGTGAGTGTGAAGCTCCCTATTACCCGTCTTATGAACTGAGTCAGTTGTTTCAAGGTAACCCCATGTACAACTTTGGAGATGAAGCTGGACCTTCAGGACTGTCTAACCCTCCAGTCGTCTCCACAGCCCCTGTGCCTCTGAAAGTGAAGTGCAAAGTGTGACTTCTGATGTAGCTGACTCTTTGTGTCTGGTAGAACTAGCTGAGCTACAAGAAGGAGTACCAGAAACAGAAAGCATCACAGGTGACATACCAGCAAGTATAGAACTGTTTGCAAACAACGAATCTGACAATGTTATGGAAAATGTTGATAAAGTTAATGATTCTGAAAGTATCAGCAATGTGTTACAAGATTTAAAACCATGGAATTTCCGCTAGATGACGAACCTGGAATTTCTTCAGAACCAAATAATGAAAGTAATATTGTTGAAACAGAACTAATAGGACAAGAAGCTGACAATGCTTCGAGTACAGAACAGACAACCAGTGCAGAGGTACCCCTTTCTTCAGAAGCAGACTTATTGACAAGCAATGAGCCAGGACTGAGAGACCCAAATACAAATGTTGAAAGAACTGAACCTGTGCCTGCCCCTCCTAGAAAGTCTGGAAGAGCTGGAAAGCCAGTGATATGCCTCAGTTAGGACTCCCCAGGACTGCCTGTAGATCTCCCATTACATGTAGTCCACAAAGGAGTGTGTATTTCTGAAAGCTCTCTTCCAAAACTGGACTATTCTGCCACATCTAAGCTAATAGTGAAACCCTTCAATCAGTATACTGATACTCTTGCCCCATGCAACCCTAGTGTAGCTAATAGGGATGGTCCCTAAGCCAGGTGGGTTAGTGTACAGGAGGTAGTACAATCAAGAAGTGTAAGAGTAATGTGTTTGACTGTTTGAATCTGCTAACATGTTTATGAAAATGTATGAATGCGTATTACTGTGGAAATGCCATTGCAAATGAAAAAAGTATAATAATACTTACGACCAGTTGTTTTATGGATGCCCCAGCTTTTCTTTTATGGCATGCCAAAAGAAACATGTGTGTATGTTACGTATAGTGTTTTCATATAGAGTCTAATAGTATGTGTAAACTTGATGTGGATGCCAAGTTTTTCCAGGCAGGGAAGAATGTAACCCTCCTACAAATTGGGGTTTACTATAATGTCTTCCTGGCTCCTAAATGCCCACTGTCAGGCTGGTGTCCTGTCTTCAGTAGTTCTATTTGTTTGCATGAGAGTGCCCTAGTGAGCCTCCGCACCTGTCTCTTTAAGAGCCTAGCTAATCTGTGTTTAGAAATTAGTGTGGGCTGGGTCTGAGTAATTAAGGCTTGCAACTGACCAAACAGTCTGCTATTTGCAGTGTCAGTGGCTCAGCAGGTAGCACACTCACCTCTGAGGCCGGAAGATCAGAAGGCTGTGGGTTCTATCTCCACACCAGGCACTTGGGTTAAATCCCAATACTGACACTGTAGTGCAGCATGAGGAGGGTGCTGTACTCCTGAGGTAACATCTTTTGAATGAGACATTAAACCGAGGTCCCATCTGCGTGTTCTGGTGGTAGTTCAGGTGGATGTTAAAGATCCCATGGTATGTCTCAAAAAGAGTAGGAAAAGGTTTTATTAAAGAAAACAGTAAAAGTAATAACCAACAAATAAGAACATGCTCATCATGATCATACAGCTAAATAAAAAAAGAAACTTCAAATAATTACACAGTGTAAGGCAAAACTAAGAAGAAAGAAAAATCTAAAAAGAAAACAAACGAAGGAAAACTAAGAAATAGAGACAAAACATCCCACTAACCATGGTACAAAAACAATTCATCCTATCTTATCTTTCATAAAAGGAATAGTCTTCCACTGAGCATACCATTTGTCATAAATCGAATGAGCCTGTTCAAATGTACACTGGTGGTATAAATCATGTACAATCTTATCAACTATGATGGAAGGCAGCATGCAAACCTGCTGCAAAACAAATTTACAGCGTGCTTGCCATAAATGGAACTTAATCAATGCAAAGAGAAGTCTCACCGCACCGGCTTCAAAACCAGTATGGCACAACAAGAAACCACTGACAACTTCAGCATAAGAAACAACACGCCAAAAACCAGCATTCCAACATACAGAGAGGTCTTGCCAAAATGTCTGTACAAAAGACCACAGATTAAAGAACTGATCCATGGGTTCTTCTTGGGCCACACAAGTCAATCTTGGGCACATCCTGTCAGCAAGCTTCTTATTCTTGGCGTTGCCTTTAACCTGAAACCTACCATGGCTACTAAGCCACAAAACATCCCATATTCTAGGGGGGGATCAACTTATCAGTCAAACCAAGCTTCACATGAGCATAATATATTTCTGGAACACCTTTAAATGTTGGGGAAATAGAATGAGCTTGGGATTGTAAACAATGATAAACAGACCTACTAGGCCAGGACAAAACTTGTGATGAACAGTTTCCACCTATTCATTTTTCTAACAGCATGTCGTAAAAACATGGTAGAGGATGAAACTGACAGTGGTTTACCCGCTAACATATGCCATAAACTATGTAATGAACTAAGCCAAGGAGAAGAAGCACTGTGGGTCAATTTGGAGACAGGCAATGGCACCACAATCCGAACAGGGGTTGTATACAGAGCCCCCTCTCAGGGGGAGGAAATGGACAAGGAAATGATAGAAAGTATACTTAGAATGGCAGAAAAAGGGGAGATATTGCTGTTGGGTGATCTGAATATGCCAGATGTTAAGTTGAGTGCAGTTACAGCAGCCACTTCTAAGAGTGGGGTTATTCTAGATGCCCTACAGCAGACATGCCTTAGACAACTAGTATTGGAACTCACTCGAGAGGGAGCAATCTTAGACCTGGTTCTCTCAAATGGAGATGGAGAGAGGATCACAGATGTAGAAGTGGGTAGCCATCTGGGAACTAGCGACCATTGAACAGTATGGTTCACAATAAACACAGCAATAGAGTCAAGCCATACAAAGGCAAAAGTACTGGGCTTCAGGAGGGCTGACTTTGCCAAAATGGGTGAGTGACTAAGGAATGCACTAGCAAATGGGAAGGAAAGAGGGATAGAAGAACAATGGGGAATAATAAAAACTGCCATCACAGAGGTAACAAGCCTTTGTGTGAGGCAAATAAACAAAACAAAATGATGTAAGAAACCACTATGGTTCTCCAAGGAGTTGGCAGTGAAGGTTCAAGAGAAAAAAAAAAACATTCAGAAAGTACAAGGAATCACAGAAGGAGCAGAACAGAAAATTATATCAGTTAAAACAAAAGGAAGCTGGGAAGGCAGTCAGAACAGCAAAGGCCCGAACCGAGGAAAAGATAGCCAACTCAGTTAAGAAGGGGGATAAAACCTTTTTTAGGTACATCAGGGAATCAATGAAGCCCAAGGGAGGGATAGTGAGGCTTAAAAAAGGGGAGGGGGTGGGCAGAGGGTGACCGTGAAAAGGCAGAGATACTAAACAAATATTTTTGCATAGTATTTACAAATGAAGAGGGTGAGGTACCTAAAACAAACAATAGAAACACTCTGGATACAGAAGTTGATACCAGCCCATTTACAGAAGAAAGGGTTCTGAAAGAACTCTTAAAACTGAAGGTGGACAAAGCAATGGGGCCTGATGGGATTCATCCCAGAATTCTAAAATAACTAAGGGTAGAACTAGTGACACCACCGACTACCCTCTTTAACAAATCATGGGAGGATGGGGTGGTACCTGAGGACTGAAGGAGGGCAGATGTGATTCCCCTTCACAAAAGTGGGAGCAGGGCAGAAGCAGAGAACTACAGACCTGTTAGTTTAACCTCAGTTATAGGGAAAATGATGGAATCACTTCTGAAGGAAAGAATTGTCGAGTACCTAGAGGCCAGAGGGGCACAGGACCCAAGCCGGCATGGATTCACAGTGGGAAGGTCATGCCAGATGAATCTAATAGATTTCTTTGACTGGGTGACCAAAGTAGTAGATCAGGGAGGGGCTGTGGACATGGCCTGCCTAGACTTTAACAAGGCATTTGACACAGTCCCACACAAAAGATTAATATACAAGTTAGCCAGCCTGGGAGTGGGTCCCAAAATGATATCCTGGGTAAAGAATTGACTGGAGAATAGGGTACAGAGGGTAATAGTAAATGAAGTCCACTCTGAAGAAAGGGGGTTACAAGTGGGGTACCGCCGGGTTCAGTATTAGGATCGGTTCTCTTCAATGTCTTTATAAGCGACATTGCAGAGGGACTGGAAGGAAAGGTATGTCTCTTTGCAGATGACACAAAGATCTACAGCAGAGTTGATGCACAAGGTGGGGTGGAAAGGATGAGAAGGGACTTGGCTAGGTTACAGGAATGGTCAAATGTATGGCAGCTTAGATTCAATGCTAAGAAGTGCAAGGTAATGCACCAGGGAAACAAAAACCCAGGGGAAGAGTACACAATGGGGGGTGAGATACTAACAACAACAAAAATGGAAAGGGACCTGGGGGTAGTCATATCAGATGACTTAAAGGTGGGCAAGCAATGTGAGAGGGCAGTAAGGAGGGCTAGAGGATACTAGGATGCATAGGGAGAGGCATCACCAGTAGAAAACAGGAAGTTGTTATCCTCTGTACAGACAGCTGGTGAGACCCCATCTGGAGTATCATGCAGTTCTGGAGACCCAATCTCCACAAGGACATAGACAGAATGGAAGCTGTCCAGAGGAGGGCAACTAAATGGTGTAGGGTCTGCACCGGAAGACATATGAAGAGAGACTAAAGGAGCTTAATAAGTATAGTCTCGAGGAAAGGAGGGAGGGGACATGATAGAAACTTTCAAGTACCTCAAGGGAATCAACAAAGTCCAAGAGGGTAGCATCTTTCAAAAAAAGAGGTGTGCAAGAACAAGGGGTCACAATTTGAAGATGGTGGGGTGGCTCAGAGGTAATGTAAGGAAGTATTTTTTCACAGAGAGGGTTGTGGATGTATGGAACAGCCTTCCAGAGGAGCTTGTGGAGTCAAAAACAGTGGTTGAATTCAAGCATGCATGGGACAGTCATAAGGCAATTCTAGGGGGTGGGGGTAGAAAGAAGTAGGCTGCTGGTTAACTAGGATCTGCAGCTTATCTATTAGGTAGGGAAATGGGCAGACTGGGTAGGCCAAGTGGTCCTTATCTGCCGTCAAATTCTATGTTTCTGTGTTTAAGGATCAGTATAAAGGACCCATACAGCAGGCTGAGGTTTGGTCAAACCAACAAAATTCTTAATAAAAAAAAAAACATCATAGTAAAAAGTAATGGGATTAATGCAATTTAGTCCACCCTGTGCCAAAGGGAGATACAACACATCCCTATTAATCGGGTTTAAATGACTTCTCCATATGACTTGAAAAAACAAACTAAGAAGGGTAGTTTCTAAAGCTGGGAGAAAAGGATAAACAACACTAATATATAAAAAAACAGGGAGCAAAAGCGACTTTACCAACGCAACCTTCTCTTTCTTCAACTGTTGCCAAACCTTCCAGATCGCTACAAGTTGTATGGCAATCTCAAGTTTGTTAGTCCAATTCAACAAAGCATTATCACCCTGACCAAACAAAATACCCAATATCTTAACGGGACCTTGCTGAAAGGCAATATCTTGTGCATGGGAAACAGTGAAGGAATATGTACCCAAAGGGTACAAGAAACTCTTAGATTTGTTCAAAGAGGCCCCTGCCACAACCGAGTAGGTAGTGAAATGCTATACTACCCTGTGACCCGAGGGAATATCAGCAACAAAGACACACACATCATCAGTATATGCTGATACTTTAGTACAAACAGAAGAATGGTGAGAACGAATTCCTGAAATGAGAGAATCCTGATCAATCACCCTCAACAAAAGCATAAAGAAGAGGGCTCAAAGGACAACCCTGCCTAACCCCTCCACGAAGAGGGATGTATGAACCCAGATAACCATTGATGAGAGGCAAGGCTGAAGCATTGCTATACAACAAAACAAGCCAGGAAATGAACATATCAGGAATGCCATAGGATTTCAAAACCTGAAACATAAATCCATGGGGGACCCGATCAAAAGCCTTTTCTTGATCAAAAGACATGAGAATCCCAGATACAGCATCAACCTTTCCCAGTTCCACCAATTCTCTAAGCAACAGTAAATTATGATCTATGGTTCTACCCGGAATGCAACAAGTTTGATTTAAAAAAATCAGTGAAGGGGCTATTTGCAACGTTCTGGAGGTCAGGATCTTCATAATAATCTTCAAATCAGTATTTAGGAGATTAAAGGCCTCCAATTACGAAGGTCCTGTCTCTCACCTTTCTTAAAAAGTAATATTTGCACAGATACACAGAAATGAGAATCAACATCTTGATTCACTAGACACCAGTTAAAAACTGTTTCTAGGATATCACTTAGAAAAGAACTACAAGTTTTATAAAACTCTGATGGCAAACCATCAATACCAGGGGCAGTATCCTTTTTCAAACAGGAAATTTCCCATGTCACCTCTTCACTACTAATAGGGGCAAGCAAGTGCAGAAAGGAGACATTAGAACAATGCGGATGTGAAAAGGATGAAAGAAGTTGCCGAATACTGCAGTCATCCAAAGTAGGGACTGAAAACAAATCAGTGTAATATTCAGGAACTTTCTGCAAAATGTCTGGTACTGCAGTATAAATACTACCATCAGATCCTAAAACCCCAGTCAAAACACGATCAGAAGTTCTCTTAGCACTACATGCAAACACATCCCCTAAACCCTTTTTACCTGGAGAACAAACCCTACGTCCATGCAAGAGGGAGGCAGCCCTAGAATACTGTAGGGCTTCCATTTCCTTTTTCACAACCTGTACTTGTGAAGTAAGGTTAAGCTTTTGTGCATTAATAGCTGACTACAGCATTTCCAAATGAGTTCTCAAGGCCAGATACCTCTTATAGTGTGAGTGTGAAACTGTATTTGCTTTGGAAAAAGAAGTAGCAAGGTACTTTAAGTCCCGCTAGGTAGCAACTCACCACGTACATAAATCATCTGTAAGCCCAGCTACAGATATACGGGCATTTAAAAGGTCACGAACCTTGCTAACAAAAAGGGCATCATCCAGTAAGGTTATATTAAACTTCCAATATCCCCTCCCAGTGGAAACATAAGGTCCCACCTCCAAATCTGTCAGTAAGACAACATGATCTGATGTTTCAGCAGGAACAGTTCTTGCATGAACAACTCGGGCAACTGCAGCGACAAAAAGAAAATCAATCCTGGTAGAAAGATGATCCTTAAAAAAAGTATGTCCACCCAGCGCATGACAAACCCTATAAGAATCCTGCAGTCCACTCATTGCAAGTTTACGAGTAAGACAAGTGGAGTCACAGAAATCCTTATCAGTACGAGCCCCCTTGTCAGATCTAGAAATTACACAATTAAAATCACCTCCCCAAATAACCTGTCTAGTTGTAAACAAATACGGTTTAACAGACTGAAACAGGTCAACTCTACCTTTCTTAGTAACAGGTGCATATACATTAATCAATCTCCAATATGTGTGAAAACCGAATCCCAACACCATCACACGTGTCCATACCAAATGAAAAAAAAGAAGGGCCCCACCGCCAAAGCTTTTTAGTCAGGGATACCAAAGACAGGGTATTCAGCTGGGTATCCTGAAGAAGACAAATATCACAAGTCAAATCCTGCAGTAAAGAAAACGTCAACAGACGGTGGCGAGCATTCTTTACGCTGTTCGCATTAAGAGTAGCAACACTCAAACGAACCGGGAATGCCATGTGTCAAAGATTAAAGTAACAACAATTAAAAAAATGGGAAAGTAACTATCAAGTAACTTTGCCAGACATAGTACTACGATGAAGTCGAGTACCAGGTTTCTGAGGCTTGTGCAGAGGACTAGCATCCCTAGACCTGTCTCTCTCAGAGTCAGAAGATAGGATTGGCTGGGAAGAGGTATCCGAGTCATCCCCAGGTCCGAAGATTGAGATACCAGTGAGAACAGCAAATTTATTAGACAAGTGAACCCCCTCTCCAGGGGAAGAAGCCTTAGCCAACTTAGACCTAGTCTTAAGTTATTTTTATGCATGCTTCTTGGACTTAACACTTACATCGGGAGGCGGCATTACCAATTTGTCGTCCAACACCTCAGTAGTGACCATTGCAGTTGGGCCACTGCATGAGACACATGGGGAGGGAGAACAGAGTCAGGGACCAGAGGCAATGATGGTAAAATATCCAAAGCAGTTTCTGTAGAAGAGAGAGGGGGCAGAAGGCTCCAATAGTACTCTAGGAGACTCAGAGAGGGGGTCAGGGACAGGTTCAGTAGGAACAGGGACAGATTTTGAAGCAGTGATATCTTTCTTTTGAGCCTCAGTAAGGAGGGAATCCTGATTAGGACAATCAGTCCTATTGTGAGTAGCCCAAGGGCATGTACGAAACCCGTGACCCTGCTCCTCACAAAGGTTACAACACAACTCATTAGTACAATCCTGACTAGCATGCCCAAAAGAAAGACACAGAGAGCAATGCAACCTATCACAGGCAGCACTTAAATGCAAACCAGAACCACATTTAAAGCATGTCCAAGGCTGTTCCACATAAAAACAATGACCTCGCTCCCTGCCCAAAAAAATGCTGTTTGGTAAATGAATGGGGCCTAAATTATTATGTCTTAACCTCACCCAAAATTTCCACCCACCAGTCCAAAAATGTTCAGAGTCAAAAATAGGTTGCGGGGCCCCCAAAATCTCACAACTTTGTTTCAGCCAGTGGGAGATATCATGAACAGCCACATTTTCATTAAGGAATAGAACAGTAAATATTTTTACAGCAGGACAAGTAAGAGGGATAGCAAGAAAGGGCAACCATAAAGCCGTATACTGGAGAGTCTCATACTTAGTCCAAAACCTGTCAAGTCCCTGCGGGATCTTAAAGCTAATATCAAACAAAGTGTGTCCAGAAATATGAATAAGGGCATGAACCTCATTTGAAAAAAAAAAACAATGAACCCTTTATAAGTGTTTTGCCAACATACTGTAGATACGATCAGGGGCGAGTGACAGGCCGCCTAGATATTGAAGGCGAACTGCATTCCTCCTCTGCAATGGAGGGGGGTGTCCCTGGAAAGCGTCTTTTTTCCAAAATTCTTCCCAGTTAGCCTTTGTTCTATCCCTGGGATCAGGAGGTACATAAGGGAGGGGGGAGGCAGTTTCCATACGTTCTCCCCAAGTAGGGAGCTTGGAGCTCATAACTTCATCTGCCGATGAAGAGGCTGAGAGGAGTGATACCCTGTCTGAGGAATGCAACTCCACCACAGGAGGCTGGACATCCTTAGCATGAAGATCTAAATCTGAGTCATTGGAAAAAGGAACAGACAAGGTAGTAGACTCCCGTGTATCTAAAGTAGTAGAGACAAGATGAGTGCTCATTCCAGGAATTGTACTATGTGCCAGATCAGGCACCCAATGCCCCTCACTACCAGGGTTCCAACCCGCTCCCTGAAGTGATTGTTCCAATGAAGGAGTGAGGCCTGTCACTACAGGGGATACAGGCATTGGTAACTACCGGCAATGCAGAGACTGCAGGAGTTTTAGCATCAATACACGACGAGCAGGTAGAGAGATGTGGAGAAACTATAGCAGTGTTCAGTGTCAGTGGCTCAGTAGGCAGCACACTCGCCTCTGAGGCCGGGAGATCAGAGGGCTGTGGGTTCAGTTCCCACATCTGGCACTTGGGTTATTACCCCAGTACTGACACTGTAGTGCAACATGAGAGGGGTGCTGCACTTCTGAGGTGCCGTTTTTCGTATGAGACGTTAAACTGAGATCTGATCTGCCTGGATTGGTGGTAGTTCAGGTGGATGTTAAAGATCCCATGGGATTTATCAAAAAGAGTAGGGGAATTTTTATTGAAATCAAAACAAAAAAAAACAAAACAGAACAAAACAATGTAAAGAGCAGCAGTATAGCATACAAGACCAGAAAAAACATAAATAAGTAATAATGCATACAATAATCCAACATACAAGAAGAAATTACCCACTACCCCATCCTCCCTCCCCACTAAAAGAGTAGGGGAAGTTCCTTGGTGTCCTGGCCAAATTTCCCTCATTCACTAAAAATACCACCAACAGTTTAATCTGGTTCAAGGTCAGTTGGCATTCATCTGTAGCCCCTTCCCCCAGGTCGTGCCTGAAAATAGGCAGGATTTGTCTAGTGCACTTACCCGGTCAACAAAAACTAAATAGAAAAAAATAAATAAAAATAGTATCAGGAGGTGAAAGCACTACAGCAGCTGCCAAAACAGTAGACTAAGAAGCAGCATGTGGAAAAGCAGGAGGTTTGTCATCGGCCGAGTCACAAACGTGGCATTCTTCTGATGCAAATGTATCGGAGCGGGGAACCGTAGTCAGGAGACACACCGCAGTAGGAGTGGGTAATAATGCTGTGGAGGGAGGCAAAATCACAGCGAGACCACTCAACACAGCAGGAGATTGCTTACCAGGCCCATCGCACATCGCAGCAGAAGTAGAAGCACCGTGTTGTAAACCAGGTTCTGCAGCCAGCAAGGACAAAACATCCTGCCGATTAGTAAGGAATAGTTTCTTTAGCCAGAATCTTCCACAAGTAGAAACCCAGAATCTGTAACATCCATAGCCAGAGCAGGCATAACATCCATATTCTCAACTTCAGGCAACACAGACGAATCAGGCAGAATAGGCTCCACAACTGGACCTACAGGAGCGGAGCTCTGGTCTCGTGTAGGTACACCAGCACACTGAGCACACTCCGAGGATGAAGCCATGGTCAGCAGCTCCCCCTACCGCAGAGTAGGGGAATTTCCTCGGTGTCCTGGCCAAATTTCCCCCTTTCACTAAAAATACCACCAACAGCTTAATCTAGTTCAAGGTCAGTTGGCATTCTTCTGTATCCCCATCCCCCAGGTCGTGCCTGAAAACAGGCAGAATTTGTCTAGTGCACTTACCCGGTCAACAAAAACAAAAGAAATAAATAAAATAAATAAATTTGCTCCATTCTGCAGTTGCTACTTGCGCAGAGGGAGCCTCTTAGGAACTATGATTGTCTATTGCTAATTTGCTGTTATAGTAAAGCTAGAGAAGTTTGTCGAATCTGCTTTCTTTGCAGCTTGAACATTTGGATGGGAGCCACCATGCTAGGTTCTGGACTTCCAGTTTTTGGACCAGTCGAACCACTGGGAACCTAAAATGGAGATTGTACCCAGGGGCTTGTGGTAAGTAAATTCTGTAGTTTTGTAGTTTTTGGCTGTTGGTGCCTGAACTGGTCTGGAGGGGGAGCCCAAACTGTGACTGACAGTCCCCTCAGCCAACCAAACATTTTAGATTACAAAGGAAATAATCAGAACTACCTGAAGCAGTGGATCAGTTAGAGTTGGAGGTTGAAGAGTGAACAGCTCGAGCTTTCGAGCAGCTGCTCCCAGAAGGAGCATAGGGGAATCGGCGAGAAGGCTCTGCTGGCCAGCCTGCCACGTTCTCCTGCCACTGAACTGCCCATTGCAAAAGTAGGACCTTTCTGATTGCCGGCTTAAATCTGGGTCAGAAGAAATAAGAGAATTGTTGTTGCAACTTGGGATTTGGACCAAAGACTTGCTCCAGAAGTGATCAGCCTGTCTGATGATAGAAATAGCCTTGGATTGAAAGGTTTACGCAGTGAAGGTGTAATTTGCAACCGGACTGTATTTGAACTGTGACTTAAAGAAGTAATTGATTTAATTGTGCTGAATGTGTTTTGTGGGTCATTGGTTCCCCACGGCAGAATCTTGTATGCCAGCTGGAGGCTTCACAGCAGAGAATCATGAGCTGTTGCAGAACTGTTCATCCTGCCTGGGCTCTGCCATCTCGGCCTAGGCTGCTACTCCCACTTCAGAGACCATCTCGGCGAAAGACCAGCTTGGGGATTTGGCGCTCTGCTCCACACCATCGATCAGGTAGTGACCAGCAGGAGGGGACTCGTGTCAGCCCTGCTTTCCCTGGCCTTCCAGAATAGCACCACAAGGTCTTCATCTCGCCTGTCCTGCATTCAGGCTATGGGTAGCGTGAGTACAATTCAGGGTAACTCCCTGCAATGACAGCAACAAATCATTGTGTACCATCTAATTGTTTGTTTGGGTTATTGCAAAGGACTGAGCCCTCTGGCTCTGGATTACAAATATTTGGGTTGTGTGCATGTTAACTGTTTTCTTTTCTAAGGGCCCCAACAACAGCTGAAACACCGGCCACCCCCTGGCAACACTTCAGGCTGGCCTGCATGACATATTGGGTACCCAGGGTTGTGGGACTGTTTGAAAGGGACTTACAGTCCGTGTCTAACCAACCTGAGATTAATCAGAGTGCTAATCATGTTTCTAGATTCACGCTCTTCCTTTGTTCACGTCCCCTAAATAAACCAAACTTTGTTTCATGTTTAACCTGGCTTGTGTGCATATTATCAGTTGGGTTACAGTGGTAATATTGCATTGTTGCATTGCTGATCTTATTTTCCAGGGGGTCTCCAGGGCAGTTGCAGCAGATCCAGCCCTGACGGTAAGTGAAAGGGGCGTGAGCATATTATTACTGCCAGATCTTGAATGTGAATGTACCATTGTGTTACTGTTTAGGCCACTAGAAGGGTTGGTGGGTGGTAATAGTGTCCCGGAGGGCTATACCAAAGCAGTCAAGCTACCCCAATACCATTCCTCCAGGTGGAGGCACCTGTTCACAGAACTCAGGCCCCTCAACCTGTGTATTGCCATACAGGCAGGGGTAGTAGCCCTTAGAATAGCGCCGCCTAGGGGTTACATCAGCTTGAGCTTTTGGAAAGAAAATAAAAAACTGCCTGACTGCATTTTACTTCCATTTGGGACTGAATCATTCTGGAACCATTTAACCTGTATTGCTGTGCTGCCTGCCTAACCAAATGTTTTCTAAAAAATCTTATCTGATCCTGTGGCCACCAGTCATGTTGGGAAGGATGTTTCAGCTAGCCTTGCACGTCGATGGAGATCAAGCCATCACCTGTGGAATCCCTAATCTTCAACTATAAGGTACTATGTTTTGTGACCGCCTGTGTGCTGCCAGTCGAGATAGTACCCTTCCCCTTTCCCAGAGACTGCTTAACATCCAAACCCCTAAACAGGAAGGGGAGGGGGGTAGTTTCTGGAGATTTGATCTGTGCCTGGACTGTGAGCTGCTCCCAGCTCAAGGGTAAGCCCCTGGATTGCTTGAGCAGGAGTGAGGACCTGTAAAGTTAAAATGCTGAATTTAAATAAAAAGTACCACCAGTAATATAAGTGGCAGGAGGGTTACATATGTTTCGAACAGAACCTAGGCTATTATTTCTGGTATTTTCTGGTTCAAAAGTGGATCAAGATCTCAGGCCCCATACTAGACCTTAGAGGACTGTACCTATTTATTGAATACAAAAAGTTTAGAATGGTCTTATTGCAATCCCTCCTCCCTTCTACTGGCAACACAAGATTGGATGATTGCTCTGGACATGAAGGACTCATACCTTCATGTCAAAATTCAAAAGTTGCACAGAAAATACCTGCATTTCATGCTTCAGGGCTCACGCTACCAGTTTCATGTCTTGCCTTTGGTTTGTGCTCTGCACCATGTTCCTTTACCAAAGTATTTGCCACAGTGGCAGCTGCTCTCCCCAGGGATGGCCTCTATGTCTTCCCATACATAGATGACTAGCTACTGAAAGCCCCATCTCTGGAGAAAATTGTCTACACACTATTTCAGACCTGACCGTTGTTTGACCAGCTGGATATACTGGTCAACAAACCAAAATCGGTCCTTACTCCTTGCCAGTGGCTCGAGTATATAGGAGTGGTTCTGGACACAAGTTTGGGAAGGACATATCTGCCCTCCAACCATGCTACAGCACTGGTAGCACAGGCACAGCTGATATTGTCCAGAGACTGTGTCTCAGCCAGATGCTTTCTAAAAGTAATTGGCCAGATGGTGGCTGCCATATTGACTATCCTGCCAGCTTGTCTCCACATGAAAATCCCTCAGTAGGTGGCACTGAACTTGAAATTCTCTAGAAAAATGGGTCTGATGTTCTTTCAGGGGCATGTCCTGAAGTAACTTACAATGGTGTGAAATTAACACATTTCAGTGACCAAGCTGTCAAAAATTTTAAACAGCAATGTAAGAAGCATGTTACAGACACTGAGAGGTCATGTGAGGTGTAACCCCTAGGCGATGCTATCTCTAGGGCTACTACCCCTGCCTGTCTTCCTTACAACAGATTGAGGAGCCTGGGTTTGAAACTGATATGTACTGGGGTTTCCCTACCCTCAGTAAACACAATATTTTGGTGCCATCGCCCAGAGTAATCATTACGTGGGTTTCTATCTAGATTGGTATAGCCCTCTGGGAAGCTATAACCACCCACAACCCCACCTAGTGACCAATTACCCAGATGTAGACAATGCTCCTTAACAGCATTTACCATACAATTTGCAACATGCATTAATAATAAGCTCACAGTTGTCCCACTTACCAGCAGGGTCTCTGATCCTGGTGTGTGCTCTGCAACCTCCTGTAAAAGACCGTTTGACAATACAGCATGCACTTTTTAACACATTCAATACAAAGTCTAGCACTTTAAGCCCTGTAATAATATGCTCTCAAGCTGGATTTAAAGTAACCCAACAAATCAGGTTTATTAAGGGGATGTTAACAGGAAGGGGGAGCAAATTTAGACAGATGATTACCATTTTGTAAACTAAATTGATTAACACAATTAGTTCAGTCTCTATAATAAAAAAGTCCCTTAACTACTGGGTACCCAGAACCTATACTGGCTGGCCAGAAGTGTTGCTCAGGGTTGCAGTTGTCATTGGGGCCCTTGAAGAAAAATGATTATTAAGTGATGCAAGGCAAACCAAATTGTTTGTATCCACGGCCTGTTGGCACAATCTATTGAAACCATTGAAATTAAGTAGAAAGCAATTAGATGATACCATAAGAAGATTTAGATGCCTGTTGTAGGGAGCTATCATGGATTTACTCACTGTACCAATTGGTTGCAGATGAATTAACGAAATGAAGACCCAATACTGGAAGCTGCTGCACATAGGGAAACTGGGCCATCACGACTCACCTCCACTTCGCGACCTTTCCCTGAAGGTGGCTGCAACCTGAAATGGTTTTCTGCGAAGGGGCTGGATCCTCGAAGCTGGTCTGTCGCCAGTAACACTGGAGCTGCCACAAGAACAGGTGGCGTTGGCCGGTTTGGACAAAGGCCCAAGATCTGGATAAACACTTCTGGCAAAGTTTCAGTTTATTTGCTGGTGGCCCCTCCAGCTGGTAACCAGTTCAGTCACTGGTAAAGGTGGGTTCCTTTCTGGCAATCAGGAGTCCCTGGATAGCAGGCCTTGACCCACGATAAGCATTCAGCACATTTAATGAAAACAGCATTCAGTTCTCTACCTCTCAGTTTGGTTTCAGGCAGGTCTGCAATTACAGCCAATTTGCTGACCAAACCTCTTAATCTGCAGGCAGGCAGTCCCTGAAGATCAATCCCCTTGTGGATTGAAAACAGCCTACAGGAGGCAACCAGGCCCCTCCTGCAAAGACACACAGGCTTCTCTCAGAAGCTCTAGCTGAAGACCCAAGCAGATCACTCTCAGACTTTAGACTGCTCTTGGATTCACAACAGATCTCCCTACACTGTCTGAAATTCAAATTGTCTCTCTTAAATATAAGGCAAAATCCTTCAACTCCAATTGGCTATTCAAGCTGCCCAACACAGTTCTAGTCTTTTTATTGGCTGAATTTTGGGCACCCAAACGTTGTCCCTGGTTATCTCTCACCAGGCTTTAGTTCTGTCCCATGAGTCTCTGGCCAAAATCCCAGTCCGTGATTGGCTAGCTGTGCTGCAAAATGGTGGTTGATGTATTTAGTTTTTATGCAGTTCACACAATCCCACAGTTAAAGTTCTGGTGCAGCCAGGATTACATTTATTTATTTATATTTTCCCCACACACATATAGCCCCAGATGTTCTCTTTCAAATGAGCCCATATTTATATATTAGCACACAGTATATTTGCTGTCACTGCCACCGAAATGCTGTCCCCCCAGGCAGCAGGCAGCAGCTCATGAATATTAATAAGGGGATATGAATATTAATGAGCCCCAGAAATGCCTCAAAACTGCAACATATTTAAACTTATTTTAAAATAGATACTGAGGCTTCTTGCCTGCCTCACTAAGGTCACTGTGCCCTGTTTAGCCCAGGAGGGGCACCGGGACCATTGCAGCACTCAAAGAGTGACCGCAAATATGGCAGTCACAACATCAAAGGAGCCACTTGCGCCTGCAAGATTCCCACTGCACTTCGGTGTACTTGCAGTAGTGGGAGATCATGGTTTTAAAGATAAGCCCGAAACTAGGCTAAAATAATTACAAGGGCTGCATTAGGGACATGGGGAGCACCAGAGGAGTTTGGGGAGCAGAGAGAAACACTCAGGGGATGCCAGCAGGCAAAAAGAGGAATGGGAGAAACGAGGGGCATTTAAGGTAAGCCCGGGGTTACAGAAGAAATGTTCTTTTTGATTGACGAAACTAGTATCTATAACTGTGCAAAACTGTTAGATAACAGTCTTCGGCCTACAGACCCAAAGGAATTGGAGCTGTATGGTAACAATGACATTATTTTAATAGCTGACTTTTTTTCAAAACTTTTGCAGCCTTACTTTGACAGAGCTCTGGTGCTTGCAGAATGGCAAGAGTTTGAGATTTTTGCTTAAACTAACTTCACGAATATGTCTTCTGCTATCTAGACAAAGCTGGCATGTGACTTTCAAAATTTTTATCTTAATTTTTTGTAGATTGTGAATGTGATGAGAGTTATTTCCTGTGTGTAATGCAATAGTAGAAATGTGTTTTTCAACTATGAACAAGGTTTAAACTGACTGGAGAGCATCTCTGGCAGAAGAACCTGGAGATACATTGATTTGCATTAAAAAACAGGACCCCCTCCAGCTGAATTTAAACCAGAATGGGCTGTATATATATTTTAGTCTAAAGCCAAGACATCCTGGTGATATGGCAGCTCTGGATATTGAACCTGGTCACCCCCCCCCCACCACCACCACCAAATAGGCTAAATTACAGGCTACATGCTTGGTGGAGGAGAAGTGTGATAATTACTTAACTATTTCACTACGCAAAACATGTTTTTTGCAAGAAACCAAACCAGTCACAGTAATAAAAAGTTTAATTTATGTTTAATTGTCAAAAACTGCCTGCTTTTTTTTCCAATTGCGGTTACGTTTTTTATTGTTGTCTTCTTCCATTGTCACTGTCTTCATTAGTTGACTCACTCAGTCATCTTAAAAGAAGGTATCTTGAAAATTGTGCTGATTGCTGCCTCTCTTCATGTGGTGTGACTGTATTGAATGCCTAATAAGCATCATTTTGCGTAAATTAAAAACAAACTTAAACTGCATAAGCATTCCGAGAAAAAAAATGGCATAAAATAGAAAGACAGAGGGCTCAATTTTCAAAGACCCCTTAGAGTGATGCAACATGCGTCACTCTAAGGGCTGCAACAAACCCCGGTTGTGTCAGGGACCTTGCGCCAGATTTTATAATCTGCAGGGTCCCTGCACCAAACTCCTGGGTTTGCCACAGACCACAAGATGCTCCAAAGACTTGGTCACAACTGCGGGATTTGGCACAGGTATGTGGCTGCCCCACTACCACCTGGCACAACACTAGAAGGGCTGGGATGGTGGTGGGGGAGGGTGAAGAAATACGGTGCCAGAAGGGGCCCTGGGGCATAGGGGAACATGAGAAGACAGTGGGGGTGTGGGGCACAGATGGGCATGAGACATATAAACATAGAAACTGATGGCAGATAAAGACCACTAGGCCCATCCAGTCTGCCCTGTTTCTCTACCTTTCTTAGCAGCTGCTGACCCTATTTGGCTATCGGCTTTCACCTCTCTTTCCAGGCACTAGGGTTCCCTTATGCCTGTCCCATGCATGTTTAAATTGGTTCCACTACTTCAGAGTGCTGGCAGTGCACCCAGTCATTACAGCGCCAAGTGGGTAAGTCGCTGTCCTCTGTTTTTGCGGGGGCTGTGCCCCCTGTGCCCCCACACCCCATTTCTAAGGATACTAACTCGGGGGGGGGCAGACCTCAGGGAAGGGGTGGTGAATCTGGCATTTGGTGCTGTAATGACCCGGTGCTGTAATGCCAGGGCCCTGATGGCCAGAAAGGGTTTAAATCCCCCCACTGTGCTCGCACCCACCACCTCCTGTTGCAGGCCATTTCATGCATCCACCACCATTTCTGTGAAAAAAAACAACTTCCTCACATTACCCTTATCCTTTCTCACTCCAGTCTCATATTGTGCCCCCTCATTCTTGTATCCCATCAGCAGTGATGTCACCCACTTGCACCTTGTAAATACCTTTAAGATACTTGAATGTTTCTATCATATCCCCCCATTCCACCTCTCTTCCAGCGTATACATATTGAGGTATTTTAATCTCTCCTCATATGTCCTCTGGTGCAAGCCCGTTACCATCTTAGTTGCCCTTCTCTGAACCGCCTCCACCCTGTCTATGTCATTACGAAAATGTGGCCTCCAGAACTGTACACAATATTCCAGATGAGACCTTACCAGTGTTTTGTATAGTGAAATCATGACCTCCCTCCTTCTGCTGATTATACCCCTTCCTATGCACCCCAACATGCCACTGGCCATCCCAAATCCTTACTGCCCTTGTACTTTGATTGGTCACTTTTGGGTCATCAGAGATGAGAACCCTCAGATCCCTTTCTTCCCTGGTAACCACTAACAACTCCTCCCAACAAGTAGCTCTCCCCATGGTTTCTGCATCCCCGGTGCTTGACTTTGCACTTCTTCGCATAGTACCTCAGTTGCCATACTTCGGACCATTTTCCAGCTTTCCTAGGTTCCTCCTTATTTTCTACAGCCCTTGTGGAGTGTCTACCTTGTTGCGGATCTTGGTGTCATCTGCAAACAGGCAAACCTTCCTTCCAACCCTTCAGCAATGTCACTATTGAAGACATTAAAAAGGACTGGCCCCAGGACTGATCCTTGAGGTACCCCACTGGTCACCCCCTTCTCTTCGGATTGGATGCCATTTACCACCACCCTCTGCTTTCTATCCCTTAACCAGTTTCTTACCCAGTTTACTACCTTGTGTCCCATGCCCAAGCATCCCATCTTGTTAACCAGTCTTTTGTGTGTTAATAATAACCATTTCATATAAAGTTGAGGGAGTATAGTTGGGACTGAGGACCTCAATGTCCAGAGCAGATTTAACATAGAATAGGACTCCCGTCCCCCACCCCTTTTCCTCACTCTATCCTTTCGATGGGTTATGTAGTTAGGCAGTGCAAATTTGGAGTTGATGATGGAAGGCCTTAGCCAGCTCTCTGAGACTGCTATCACATATATTTTGTACACTGTGACAAAGGCCTCCAGCTCGGCTACCATGAGGACTAGGCTGTGCATGTTAAAAGGCCTCCAGCTCGGCTACCTTGGGGACTAGGCTGCACGTGTTAAGATGCATTAGCCTAAGACATTTTGGGCCAAACCAAGTACTGTTGCTGGCTAAAGGTGTGTCTGCATGAGGGTCAGGATTGCTTTTAATAGGACAGAAAGAACCTTGCATATATGGGGGGGAGCATTCAAAAAGACAAGAAGAGTCTGAGACGTGTAGCCCAAGCAGCTGAATGTGTCTTGCAGGTATCAGACCTGTGAGAGTACATCAGAGCTGGTTTGGGGCAATTATAATCTCATGCTCTGTGCTGTGGGACTGTTGGCAGTATTCAGGGCTCATTACTAGGGTGTGGACAGGTGATCCAGTATTACGAAGTCTATGCAGTAAATTAGACCACACAAAAAGCCTGCGGCTGCCATGTTGTAGGGAACACCGTGGTCTGGGAGACTAGGGTGTGTAGACGTGAGGTCAGCTCTGGAGCAAGGAAGTGCCTGCTGGTTAAGCCTGGATGATCTAGTGAGAGGTTTTATAGGCAGACCTCAGATAGGGAGTAGCAAGGACAATGCAGTGAATACAGAAACTATATATCCAGGGCTGAGATTAGCCTAACAGCTGAGTTAGCATGGTAAAACTCTATGAGAACTGCAAACGGAAAAAAGTGCATGCTGTCAGATCTATGCATTGTACCATGGAGGCATGGAAGCAGACCCAGATATGAAGTATCCAGGACAAGCAGTGTATATATAAAAGTTTATAATTATAGCCAATACTAGCCTGGTAGCAGAGTTAACAAAGTAAGGCTGGAGGAGGAAATTCATACAGATGAAAAAACATGCTATCACTCGCTGCAGTGAAGACAGGTGGGCCCCTTAACAAAAACCTTTAGCAATTTTGAGGTAAGTCACAATGACAGCCAGAAACACGATGAGCAGTAGTAAATTTGGCAGTGACAGCAAAGCAGATACTTTTAACATTTACTGCTTCATAACAGTGACCAGTCCATCACTGAGTAGTGCATTTGTCTCACCATTAGCTTTGGGCAGAGTTTCTGGCCAATTGACTGCCTCTCTGGCTGACTCCCAGGCAGACTTCTGTGCTGCCCTTTGCACTTGGCCCTTTCCACAGAGGAATGCAGCCAGAAGGACCACCTGGGAGGGTGCAGTTAAGAGGGAGAGGGCCTTATACAGGTCTTGAGAAGGCAGCATCGTGATTGGCTGAGCTGCAGCCAGGAAGTGCAGTTTCAGCAGCACTGGCTGCAGATTGGCTGGGTTTACAGGTTGAGGGCTAAGAACAGGAGCTCCAATTGGAACAGCTTGAGGCGGCCTTTCCTCCATCAGTGTGGTGCAGGGTGAGGATGATCTTTGCTCGGCAGGACTTTCTCAACCCCATTGGTGGCTGATGTCATGGTGAGTTCAGCTGAGGAAATGCTATAGGGCTCAGGATTTAAAGCCCTGCCATCCACAATCCACTAGCACAGGTTTCAAGCAAGCAGCGTCATGATTGGCTGAGCTATGGCCAGGAGGCACAGTTTCAGCAGCACTGACTGCTGAATGGCTGGGTTTACAAGTCCAGGGCTAAGAGCAGGAATTCCTGATGCAAACAGCTTGAGGCAGTGTTTTTTCTGGCAGTACGGTGTGGGGCAAGAGCGATCTTTGGTCTGCAGCACTCTTTCTACCTCGTTGGTGGCTGATGCAGTGATGAGTTCAGCTGAGTAAATGCTGCAGGGCTCAGGGTTTAAAGCCCTGCTGGTATGGCATAAGGGGAATGAAGAGCTTCTGAAGATAGAGCGGTAGAATGGATCTATCTTCAGAAGCCCCTTGTTCCCTTATGCCACACCAGCAGGACCTTTGAGAAGGCCCCTAGGCTTGCCCTAGGAACCTCTGGAAATTAGCCTTCATCTTTGGCTGACCAGGTCATTAGTCTCCAACTGGACAACCCAGTCTGGATCGTACCCAATGCGTCAAAGTATCCCCCTCAATCCTAGTGGTATCTTTCCTTTCTGCAGCCCTCAGACACCTCCCTACCCTAAAGTTCTGATTGCCTGCACAAACCACTTTTTCTGCTCCCCTTACAATCGAGTCCCCAATAACCATGACCTTTCTAGCCACTATGCAGCTTTGACCCCCCTCCTAGGTGTTGCCCTATTGGTGGTCACTGGAGCCATTAGGCTCTCTTTAGGGAGTTCTTGGCTGGACCACCTCTTGAGGGTGGAAAGTGGATTACAATCACAAGTCAAGACTCCTTCCACCTTCTGGAATTCCCAGTATAGCCCCCGCCCATTACCTACTACCTTCTGTCTCCCAGGGTGGCAAGGCAAGCTTGCTTGTTAGTTGCCCATCCCAATGGTTCTGGGAGCTCTTCAGAGATAGATTAAAAATTTACAGGAAAACAAAAACAAAAAAATCATGACAAAATCATGAGTTTTCAGCTGTTCAGGTGTTGATACAGTTGGACCCAAAAGCTGGATCAGGCTGTTCCACCGGAATCGCTGATTTGCTGGATGCTTTAAGCTAAGCTCCTTCCACCACTCAAGTGGTATATCCCCAACTCCACCTCGTGATGTCAGATCTTTCCACTGGAAGAACAGGTCACCTCCTTTGCGGCTCTTGCTTAGGATTTTGTGCACCATAGGTGAACTTAGCTTTCAAAGTTTTTCATGTTCTACTTTATTATTTCCTTGGTTCATTTGACTCCCTTCACAGATCATTGATGGAGTAACGGAAGCTCAGGTTCAAGTTTTGAGTTCAGTGCTGGCAGAAGATGTCGATCACTGACCTGCATGATACGTGCATGTACTGCCTGGGTGGGCAGCAGGACGTGGCTGAGTGTGGCCCCTGTTTGTCCATGCTTCCTGAGTCCCTCAAGGACAGGAAGCTCTGGCTATTTCTGGGCCAGGATTTGGAACAGGATCTGAAGGACTGCCTTAAGGGCCACAAGACAGCCTCAGCTGTGGCTGGGTCTGCTCAGCATCTTGTGACCCTTGAGGCGGAAGCTGCAGCTGCCATGGCAGTCACCTCCTCAGTGTCAGTGCTATTCCCAGCTGAGGCCAGCTTTCGAGGGTCATTCACCGGAGGCCTTCAGGACATGTGTTTGGCCTTCCAAACCCAGGGGTAGAGCTTTGCCCACTGTGGTCCTAAACACAAACACCACTGGTGATGATCATGAGAACGGGAGAGATTGAGGCCCTCCCGATCACTCGATTCCCCCGACTACTCGACAATGGTTGATCACCCTTCGGCTGAGGAGCAGGTTGGGCAGATCGAGGACTCTGTAGCAACATTGTCAAGCATGTTGACTTCGACTCTAGTTGAGCAGGCTGTTGAGATTTTCCTCAAGCCTGTTGACCTGCTCTCAGATGAGGTTGAGAAATCACTCTCACAGACCCCGATGCTCCCGGTCCTCACCCAGGAGGACATGGATCAGTTGGTGTCCCCATCTAGTTTACAGTGGGAGCAGCCTCCACCAGTGGTTGAGCCCTCAGTGCTTGTCCTTGTGAATGTGAGCAGGTATGTGGTGTATCACAACCAGCCAGAAGGCTTAGCTTGCCATTGATCATATGGTCGATGGTCGAGGTCACGGTCAAGGTCTTGATCAAAGCGCTGTTGCTTGTGATCCCACTCAACCAGGAGGCATTGCCATCAACACTCCTCAACCTCGGGTGAGGAGAGGCATTTATGCAAACTGCGTGGTTACTATGAGGAGCTTCTCTGGCAACAGTGAGCCATTGCAGGATGGGGTAGGGCTCTTCCCATTGGACCTTCAGTCACCTGGCTGCTGCCAGTGGTCCCTGCTGGTTCATGCTACACAGGTGTTTCCTGCAACTACTTCTCCAACTCTTTGGGAGGAGCATCCAACATCATAGCCAAAGGTGGACACTCCGATCAAGGAGACCCTGTTTTCCACTGGCTTGCCAGGCTGTTTGTGGTGCAGATCACCCTGGGGAAGATATCCCAGGTGGTCCATGGCTAGAAATGGATTAGGGCTGTTTTTGAGGAGTCCTTGGATGACTTGGACCATGTATCCATGTATCCATGGCCTCCTCTGGGACTGTGCTCCTCAACCAATGATCAGTTGAGTATTTCTCCAGTGAGTATGGCCTGGTGTCTTTCGTGGCACTTCTCCAATGTATATTGGAGTCCATGTCTGTCCTGTTAGAGCTAATTCAGAAAAGGGCCAAGTATCCCTTTACTGACATACTGTATTGGGATGTTCCCCAATGTTGCCTTTCCGATGGCTGAAGTCATTTTCAGGGTTCAAGGTTCAAGTTTATTTGTTCGATCATTAACAATCATTACAAAACATGAAAATCATAAACAGCATAAATACAATTATTTAAAATATCAGAAGTAATTAGTTGCAGTATTAATGGTACACATGTAAGCAGATGAATAAAAACAATATGGCTATGTTGCTGTATTTTGTTTACTCATGGTTTAGCCACCTTGGTTTCCTTATTGCAGAAAAGAATAGTAGCAGCATATTATATTGTCAACACTTCTTCTATGAGAGGTGAGGTCTTCTTCTTTATACTCTTAGAAGCAAAAAAGGGTTTGATCCAAGTCTTATTATTTACCATACAAAAAGCATCTTAGGCCCTGTACATAATATACTTTTTAAAATGTTTTAAGCAGTGCAAAATGTTTTAATAAGCCGAAACATGGTGTGCATCCCCACCTAACATGGTTTGAAACCATGTTTAAAAACTGTACTTAAACCCTGCAAGGGATCTAGTCTTAACATTGGTTTTAAACATGGTTTCAAACCAAAACCATTATATCCTGTGGCGTGGGCAGGCAATCGGCATGCAGTTGAATAGAAACCATGCCACAATGCCACTGCGGAGTGATACTTGAAAACCATTACCGGCTGTGACATCTGGACACAACTTAACTGTGCTACAACACAGTGAACAGCAGTGTGGAAGGGCTACCATGGTGAGTTTAAAACTGTTTCTTAAATCGTTTTCAAAAACATTAGTATAATGTGTACAGGACCTTAGGTAACACAGGTATGGGGTAACAATAATTTTATAAGTCACTCTATTTGTGGGCTTGGAAATCCAATTGTAAACAAACCCGTTGTATGTATAGAATTCTATTTGTTTGTTTATTGAAATATTTTTTCTGACTTTTATGAATTATTTTAAAATAATTGGCTAGTCTAGATATGGTCCATTCATCTTCTGTGTTCATTAACATTGATATAAGTTGGGCTACTGTTAAGTTAGGGTTGCTGATCATGAATGGTCTAAGTCAATAATTTGTTTGTTTAGTGTACCAAGAACATGCCCACAATATATGTATGAGGTCTTCCTTCCCTCCATGTTGGCAATTACAGTTTTGCTCCTCCAGTGATAACTTTTCAAGTCAGGCTTTCCATATACTAATTGCCAGCAGATTTGGCCTTACGGTCTATCGAGTCTGCTCGAACCTCACATTCAATAACATATGTTATCGAATAATTCCAATCGTGCTTTAGTAAAGGCTTTTGTTAGAGGGGGATCTATTAAAATGTCTAGGTAACTTTTATATCCAAAATGAAAATTATTCCGGGCAAACCATAAAGAATATCTAGAGTTAGAAATGAATTCTAAATCGCTTTTATTCCAATAATTATGAATTTTGGTTTGTATATATTTTTTATACTTCAGACTTAACATTATATTCTTTTCAAGATAATTGCTCAAAGGCATTAGACCATATTTTGTAGGTCTTGATGTAGCTCCTTTAGCCATTTGGTGTTTCCACATCCTCACAGAATCCAAGATTCTTGCTCTATTAGGCACTTCTTGGGGAGCCTTGTGTGTGATAGTCTGGTTGTTCACAACTAGTAGCTGATTCTTCTTGTATCTATTTTAGCTTTTATATTTAGGATACCCAGTTCACATCTTAAATATACTGCTAGACATGATTGTGGTACCCCGAGTGCTGATCTCAAAAGTTTGTAAACTGGGGTAAGAAATTTTTCTGGGTTTTTGATGTCCCTGATCTCAACACCATAGAGAATCTGTGCAAAGTATTTTACTATAATTACATTAAGCAGTGGCTTGATGGTTAACCCCCATAACTCTTACTAACTTTATTAAGCCCTCAAACTGTTTTCTTCACTTTGTTCAATATGTTTATACTATGTTGTGCCCAAAGACCATTCATTGAAAAGTAAAGTCCCAACTAATCATATGTCTCTGAAAATTCTAAACTTTGATTTCCTATGTACCATGTGCATTTGAGATTCTTTTGACCAAAAATCACACTTTTTGTTTTGGAATTGTTAATTTGTCATTTTAATTCAGTAGTACAGGTTGCTAAATATCCCAATTTTTTTTAAAGCCTTTCATGGATAATGAAATTAAGATCTGATCATCTGCATAGGCTAATGCAAGACATGGACAATCACAAATTTTAGGTGAATCTGAATCAAGTTGTGTCAGTCCCCTAAGTAAATTATCCATATAAAGGCAGAAAAGAGATGGGGCTAAGACACAGCCTTGTCTTACACTTTTGCTCATTACGAAAATGCTGAAGCGCTGATCCCCTGGCCCAAATCTGACATTTCCCCAGGTTTCACTATAAAGGTTTGATATTATACTAATTAATGTTGGATTTCTACCATGTTGAAACATAAGAGACCAAAGAGGTTTCCTGGGCACTGAACTGAATTGAAGGTTGCTGAAAAGTCAATATAGGCAACAAACAATTTTCGTTTTCTCAAAGATATGTATTTCTCAAATAAGTGTCTCAGGATGAAGCAGTTATTAATCATCGAGTATCTTTGTCTGAAACCTGCTTGTAGTTCATTTAACCCTCCTGTGGATTCTATTTGTTGTGAGAGGAGGGTTAATAACATTTTAGCAAAAATGTTTGAGTTAATATCCAATAGACTTATGGGTCTATACATGGTTGGGTCAGAGATGTCACCTTTTTTATGGATCGGTACAATCTCTGCCCCTTCCATGAATGTGGAACAAAATTTTCAATTAGACACTTACAGTAGAATATTGCCAATGGTTTACAACATCCCAAAGTGTTACATTAAAAAAACCTCGGCTGGGATCATATCTGGGCCTAGGGCCTTTTTTAATTTCAAAGATTTTATGGCAAAATATATATCTTTGGTAGAAAATGTTAAGAGATTTAGGTTTCTAGATTCAGGAGGTGCTAAATATAAAGTGTTTTCACTTTGTGGGTCATAAAAAATTGCACTGAAATGTTGTATCCATTGTGCCTCTGAGATATGAGAGTCAGTGGTGTTTTTAAAATTATTAGTTCCCTTGGCTACTAGTTGCCAAAAGCTTTTCATATCCTTTTCTATAACAGGCTTCAACATGTTGCCCCATTGGGTGTATTGAAATGTTAATTTTTTCTGTTTCAGATATTTTTTGTAATGTTTTCTTTCTTGATTTAATATCTTAAATTGGTCCCTGCTTCCCAGAAAGTTTGGCAAATCTTGCCATTTTTCTCAGTTTAGCTCTATAAACTTTACAGTCAATATTGAACCAGTCTGTCTGTTACTTGGTGTGTTTGTTTACATAGACTTGTTTATATAGATTTCCTCTTAATATTTTAAAAGTAGGATCACATTTTTGCCAAATCTGACTCACAGTTAAATACAGACGTTTATCCGAGTTAACTGACGCTAACATGCTCACTTTTAACTCCATGATATTTTCTTCTAAGGAGCTTTTCCAGATTATTTTTTTTATTCATGCTACACTCTGTAAAAGGGATGATTGTTTCAAGAGGGTTGTTTCGAAAGGACTGGTAGTCCATGTAACATAACTGGCATATGATCACTTTCTGCTCTAATGGTAATATGGAGGGTGTTCCAATTTTCCATATTACTGGACTATAGTACTAAATCTATTAATGTGGAGCCCAAAGCTGTATAACAAGCACAGTGACCTTCTTAGTCACCTCTTAACCTGCCATTTAATGGGTTGAGACAAAATTCTTTAAGGATATCTATGAGGAGGAAACCTGAATTATTGATGCATTCATCCATGGATGACATCTGTGCCATAACAGGTATTTTGTTGATATAACCAAATTCAGAATTATCAGTAAATCTTTCATATTCCCCAATTCTGGCATTCATATCCCCAAAGACAAGGAGTTCATGGTCAGCAAAGCGAAGTTTCATGTCTTCTAGTAAGTCTCTAAACTGAACCCAGATAATTGGATTATAACATCTGGAACCAGATGGCGAGACATAAGAGTTTATAACAATAAGTTTGTATTTCTGTTTTTGGATTAAGGTCAAAATAAATTTAGGGGACTTATATAGGATATTGGTTGTGTCAAATATACCAACTTTAATTAAAGTTACCAATCCACCAGAACATCTCCCGTATCTGGTGTCCTTAACCCCTGGGTTATGGAATAACTGGAATCTATTGAGGGAAATATTATTAGTTTCATTATGCCAAGTCTCTTGCAGACATAAAAGATCAAATCTAGTAACAAAGCCAATCCAATCATTATCAACAATTTTCAAGTCCCAACCAGCAATATTCCAGGATAAAAAGTATATTTCTCCCTCAGTCATATAACTTTTAAAATCTTCATCATTTTTGGATATGTTGTGAGCAAACTCACCCTGGGGTGTGGGGGTGGTGTCAATCACCATACCCTGCCAGAGTCTGTTATCTATTATGTACTGGGATAGAGTATTCAGTGTTTTTAATTAAATTATGGTTTGAGCCAGGCATAGTTACATCAGGGAGGTCAGTTTTAGCATAATTAGTTAAATAATAACCCAGATTGTCCAATATATTTTGTTTTTCTATAATTCTATCTGCCACTTGTTGATTTCTTACTAGGGTGTCTATTTGGCTACCCGTTTCTCTGTGAGTAACATATAGCACTCCTGCTCTACCAAGTGGAATTCATAAGAAATTACTAAAAAAATTACAGAGGGCTCTTGTCAGGTTATTATCAGTTTCATAGGCTTTTTTAGGGACCCCAAATAAACTTAATCACATAGGTTGCATTTCCCGAGTGTTGGTATGTACAAGATTATTATTAAACAGATGTCTGTTTGGAATTAGTATCTGGATTTCTCTATGATTTAGAAGAGCTTCATTGTACCAGACATCAATGCAATTCTAGGAATCATAAAGATTATTACATCTACTACATCTATATAGGGGTCTTCAATTTTATTGACCTCCATGATGTCTTCACTCTGGATTGAAATGTCCATATTGTTTCTTATTAGGGATAAAATTTGAGCTTTTGGGGTTAATTCTGTGTCAGTTTGCCAAATGGAAGGCCCACAAAACAAATATGGCAGACTTGCTCCTCCATTGTTGATTGGGGAAGCTGACCTCCTATGGTCAAGTGGGCCTTGATTTATCATGTGTGTCAATTTACTTCTTGGAGAATTATTGCCCTGAGGGATTTCCTGAGGATAATCCTGACTTTTCAATTGAGATAGAGCAGGCTCTTATACAGCAGATGTTTCACAGTATATTCTCCACAGAGTTCAATACAGTTTTCCTTAATGTTTAATACATTTTTCCTTAATAAGTCGACCTCCTCCTCAAATTTTCCTAATTTCCTTCCCAGCTTGTTCATATGTATGTGTATTTCTGGATTTGGGTTGACCTTGTCATTATTCTCTTTGTTCAAATTATTGTTTTTTTGAAGGAGATTTTAAGCGGTTTAAGATATCATTATTGCTCTTATTAACTTCCCTTGTGTAAACCCTTTTTCTTCTTTTTGTTCCCCTTATTTGATTTCCTTTTTTACTTTGCTTTAATTTTGAGCTTTCAGGAAAGAGATGGTGGTAAAATCAAGTTTGGTTTCTTTCTCTCTATCAGATCTGTCAATTAAGCTTGTTGAAAACTCTTTATCTGGAACAATACTCCTAAGCTTGTCTATAATATTGTCCAGTCATGCCCCATTTATTGCCATATTATCTTTTAGTGTGTCTGTCTCCCTATTTGTCATTATGTTATGCTCTATTATTAAGATATTTGCATAGTATGGGTATTTTAAGCTTTTAATTATTTCATCACTTAATAGGGCGGAACCATAAACATTAAGATTTTTTACAGTGTTTCTGTCATCTACATCTGCCCAGCAGTGTTTACATGTTTGCATGGAATGGAGAAGTGAAGGAGTGGAAAGGCCTAAATAACACAATAGCACACAATGCCTCCCTCCTACACCACCTTACCCCTCCTATTTTCTCCCAATCCACACCACCTCTAGTTTCCTTGACAATGCCAGTCTAGTTGCTTACCCCCTCCCCTATCATCCCCCTAACATAACACGGCCATATTACTGACAAGTTCATTATTTCCAGGCTATCCCTACCCTGCTACAATTGATGTAATGTAATTTATCTATAGTTAAGATGTACCTGAAACTAGCAAGTCTTGTACCTCATGTGCCATTATAATGATTCATGATGCCTACCATTGTGATCCATGCTATCAATATTGTATTGTATAGTATTGTATTTGTATTGCTCTGTTTGTCCCTGACTTGGAACCTTTGAAAATAAGTCTTTGACTCAAAGGTATTAATCCAAATTGAAATAAATAAATATAAACAGTCACATAATGGCTGCATCAGTATTATCTAAGGATGGAGACTTGTTTGTACAATGTGGGAGCAGTTACATGTATAAGATGGCAGATGTAGGGACAGACTACACAGCATTTCTATGTGAAAAGTGTTTCCTAAATCAGGAACTGCAGCATAACCTAAACTTGTTCAGTGAAAAGGTTGGAGAAATTGAAAAATAGTCAGTCTGAATTAACAGTAAAACTGGGAACGCTGTCTAGTCTCAACAAACTGAACACTGACAGGGAGGACAGCGAAGCATCAGAGGGACTGGGAAAGAGAAAATAGATTGTGACATTAATGACACAGAAAGTACTGAATGAAGTGAAGTAACTGCTGTAAAATGAAAGTGAAGAGGGAGAAGTCCTCTAAAACCAGTACCAGGTGATCTTAGTGGAGACATTACAGCAACCTCTAGTGAGAATACATTATTATCTTTGAATAGAGAAGGACAAAGGCAAGTGGATGGGGGGGGGGGGTCGGTGAATGCCAGTATGGTTTTTGAGTTACTGTTGTCCAACAGCTATAGCATACTAGCTGAACCCCATAACCCTCATGGGGAGAGGATAGAAAATGTTGTTAGTATGGTCTCTCATGAGCATTTATCTAATCAAGATCAAATACATGTTATAGTGATTGGGGACTCAGTTATTAAATACATGGATAAATACATTTGTAGGGAAGACAAGGCAAACAATATGGTTAGCAGTTTTTCTGGAGTGGGAGCTATTGATCTGTGCAATATGGTGGATAATATATTTTCTGGAGCAGAATCAAGACCTATTGCAGTAGTACATGTAGGCATTTATGATTTAGCTAAGACATCGCTGCCAGTTTTCCAAAAGGAATTCATAAAATTAGTTCAGAAACTACAAGATAAAGATAGTGGAATTTTGATTTGGGAAATTCTACCAGAACCAAGAACATCTGTGTATAAGCAAAAGAAAATACCATTAGCAAATGCATGTTTAAACAAATGGACAAATACACAGAGGTTTAATTTCATTAAACACTGGGAAACATTTCATAAAAAGAATGAACTTTTTTGTAGGGGTGGGCTGCATCTGAGCTTTAGGGGGAGTAGAATATTAGGTACATGGTTACGCAATGAAATTGATAAATGTTTAAACTAAATAGAAGGGGACGAATGGTGCTCATCCAAAATCTAAGCCATCTAGTTGTACAAGTAAGAATATAAGATCAATGACTAAAGCCATGTTCTTTAATGCCAGAAGTTTAAACAAAGACAAAATTGCAGAATTTGAGTTAATATTAGAAAAGAATGAGATGGGGATAATAGGTGTAGTAGAAACATGGTGGAATATGGACACTGAAAGGAATCATCACATTCCTGGTTATCATCTTTTTAATAATAACTGGACAATTAGGAGGGGGGAGTTGCATTATATGTTAGGGAAGGGATGGAGTGCCTAAATAATTGTAGTAACAATGACTTTGGTAATATTAAAGTTATTACTATCAATATGCTGGGACTAACAGGAAAAAAAAAATAAATTCATGGTTTTTCATAGGCCACCAGACACTACGGCAAGGGAGACAGAAGCATTTATTGAGCATGTTGCTATATTAGCAGAGGATGCTGATGTGTTGATAATGGGGGACCTTAATATTCAAGATATTGAATGGGACAAGAATAATAGTAATAATCTGCTAGCAGCTAGGACACAGGAGGTGCTAACATCAGCAGGAATTCAGCAACGTATATACGAGCCCACTGGGGGAGAACATCTTGGATGATATATTAACTAATATACCTGGGGATATTCAGAATATTAATATTGGTCCCCAATAGGCGCAAGAGATCATGGTACCATTACCTTTAAAATTAATAAGGCCAAAAGATCAATTAGGGGAAAAACAATTGAAGTCTTGTACAATAGAGCTAATTTTCAGGAAATAAGGAATAGATTAACCGAAATTGATTGGAACACTATAATGAATGTGTCAATGACTGAGTAGTCTTGGGATGTGTTTGTTAAAACCATAAATAAGCTGGTTGACAGGTACATTCCAAAAAGGAATGTTTACAACAGCAGAAGTAAAAAGTCACCTTGGATTAAAAGTAGGATTATTAAATTATGCAGTAAAAAAAATTGCATTATGGAAGGATGAAAAGATTAAAGACTGTGGATAGTAGGGATAAATATAAGAAAATACTAAGGCACCTAAAAAATGAAATAAAGAAAACTAAAAAACAACTGGAGTACAGATTAGCTATGGCCAAAAATGATACAAATGGCTTTTTTGCATATGTCAACAATAAGAGGGGGAGTAACAGTACTGCGGGCCCTTTGAATATTGACGAAGTAGTGTCCACCAAACCTGAAGAAATGACAAGAGAATTTAGTAGGTCTTTTAGTAGGGTCTTTGTTAAGGAAGACCATAGTGTAGATAATATTATGACTGAAACAGGGACCTTAGTACAAACAGAACTAATTACAGTTGATAAAGTCCTTAAGGGAATAAAGAAGCTCAAGACTGATAAATCTGCATGCCCAGATGGGTTGCACCCAAAATTCATAAAGGAACTTGGAGAGGGGTTAGCTCCTGTATTTCCTTTAATAGGGCAAAAATCAATGAAGGTGGGATATGTGCCTAGGGACTGGAGAACAGTATATGTGATACCTGTATTTAAGAAGGGGAGCAGGGCCGAGGCAACAAATTATTGACCAGTGAGTTTAACCTCGATAGTTGGAAAAAATCATTGAAGGCATCCTGTATGAGGAGATCAACAATTATTTCTCAGATGGGGGCTAGCTGATAAATCTCAACACGGCTTCTCAAGGAATAGATCATGTGAGACTAATTTAATTCATTTCTACCACTATGTTGGAAAATGTATTGATCAGGGGAAAAAAGTGGACATGGTGATGTTGGACTTTAGTAGAGCTTTTGACACAGTCCCTCATGGGACAGTGATCTCTAAATTAAAGGATCTGGGAATTGATACCAGCATTATTAGGTGGATCAAACACTGATTGATGGATAGAACACAGCCAGTGAGAGTGCAGGGCCACTTGTCAGAAGAGGTGGAGGCTTCAAGTGGGGTACCCCAGGAGTCGGTGTTGGGACCATTGCTGTTTAGAATTTTCATTAGTGACTTGGATATCAAAAGTGGAAATAAATAGGTCAAGTTTGCTGATGATGTTAAATTGGGGGGTGTGGTGGACACTTTTGAAGACAGACTTAAGTTTGGGCAAGATTTAATGCAAATCTCTGATTGGGCAGACAAAAATAAAATGAGATTTAATCTAAACAAATGAACAGTAATACATATGGGTAAAGGAAACATCCAGCAAGATTTCTATATTCAGGGGGTTAAATTAAAGGATTCAGTCTGTGAAAAGGACTTGGGGTATATATCAGGAATGATTTAAAGAGTGTTTCTTATTGTAAAACAGTTGTGAACAAAGCAATGCATTTGATTAACTGTATTTGAAGAAGTTTTCAATCTAGAAATGAAGGAGTACTTATGCCACTATTTAAAACATACATAAGACCCCACTTGGACTATTGTTCTGCAGTTTGGAGCCCCTTCCTGAAGAAAGACATAGCCATGGTTGAGAAGCCACAAAGGGCCTGTACAAGACTGATAGTAGGGATCAACAATAAACCCTATGAGGATAGGTTGAAAGTGTTCGGAGTATGGCCACTGAATATCAGATTTGCTAGGTGGGATTTACTGCTACTATACAAAATCCTTAGTAACGAAAACTTAAAAAAAGATCTTGGATTACAATCTATGGAACAAAATTATAACTTAAGAGGGGATAATCACCAGTTGCAAGAAGTGCATTGTAGCACAAACTTAAGGAAATACAGTTTTGGACCCAGAGTAACTAATCTTTAGAACAAACTGCCAGATGAAGTTGTTGGGGCTCCAACTTCAGCTCCTTTAAATCAAGGTTGGATCAGTATATCTCAGTTGGTAACTTCGGTTTCCTCCACTGAAATAGTGGGAACAGCCTATTCATTTACTTGCTACACTATAAACATTAATAGTATTAAACGAGCATCTAAAAGGCATACAGTGTTCTCTTACATGTGTGATCTGGAAGTGGGACTAATTTTTTTACAAGATGTCTGCTTTCATACCATGAATGACCTGTTATAGGCACAAAGGGATTGGCTCCTTGGGCCTTCATTTTGGTCCATCGGTCAAGAAGCCTGCTCAGGGATAGGAATCCTTGACAAAATGCCTGATTTTAAACTAATTAAATTGTATGATTTGGCACCAGGAAGGGCCATTGTATTAGATGTCATAATCCAAGGGACCCCTTACCGACTTATTAATCAATATGCCTCTCAAACAAAAAAAGATCGGATTGCACTTTTACAACTGATCCAACCTTATCTCCATACATCGAGGCATATTATTTTTGAGGGCAATTTTAACTGTGGGTTAAGCCTGCATGATAGGGGGCAATCTACTAAGAATCAAAAAATGTATTGTGATTCACACTTTTTACTCCAAACAATTCATATATGTTTCATAGATTAATTCTTTGAATATAACAAAATGCACTCCCCCACCTTTCATAAAGGTACTCTGGCAAGCCAGATACATTTCATTTTTCTTTCACAGGGCATTCCCTTCCACACAGCAGCAGTGTGTCCTGTAGAATTTTCAGATCACTCCATAGTTTCCACAGTAGTGGGTATTAATCCCCCTCTTACTAAAGGGCCAGGTTTTTGGAAGTTTAACACACGTCTATCGGATGACACACACTTTCTTGCCCTTTTAAATTCCTTTTTTATAGCCAGACAGTCAGTCATGATTTGCTTCTCAGGTCCTCTTACATGGTGGGAAGACACTAAAAATGAATTGATAAAGGTCCTAAGACAAAACAGTAAGACAAAGAGTTGTGCACAATATTTACAGTATTTACAACAAAGGACTCAGCTGCAAAGACTAATGTCAGTTGCTAGTACCACTGGCCAGGAGGTTACACAGCAAATTAGTCTTCTGAAAAAAGAGATGGCTACGTTTCATAATCAGAAATCAGTGCAATTATACTTTCAGCATAAATTTGGCACACAATGTCCTTCTTCTTCAGTTTGTCCTTTTGACCACAATTATGACAGGGTAGGGAAAAAAAGAAATGGTGGCAGTAGTTGGACCCACTGGTGCTGTGCATACCACACAGGCAGACATATCTCGTGTGGTAGCACAGCACTCAGAGTGTCTCTTTTCCCTTTTACAAACAGATCTTTCACAGCTCCCTCATTATTTTTCAAGCCTCACTCTACTGGAGGTGCCGGCTGACATTGCACACCAGGTCTGTTGGCTGATATCCTCCTTAGAGGTTAAAGAAGCCATTTCCTCTCTGAACCAGAATACAATTCCAGACCCGGATGGTCTGTCTTCTGAATTATAAACAAAATTCAGTGATTTTTTTCACTTCAGAATTGACAACTGTATACAACTTTTTTCTTCAGGAAGGACCTGACCCCTTGGATTTTAATAAAGGGACTTTGCTGTACTTATATAAAAAATGGGACAAAAAACTCCTACAGAATTGGAGACCCATCTGTATGCTGAATACAGATTTTGAAATTCTGGCAAAAATCCTAACAAAATGGCTATTATTGATTGCTGATATTGTTATCTCTGAGGCACAAGCTTGCTCCTTGAAATGCATCTCTGACCATTTAATCTTACTTTGGGAAATTATAGAGCAAGGGGCCCTGGATTCCCTGTAAGGTTATGTTGTCTCCCTGGATCAATGCAAAGTCTTTGACTCTATAAATCATGAGTTCCTTTGGGCCACACTATGATTTTACCAAGTGCCAGGTACCTTAGTCACTTGGATATGCTCTCTTTATAAAACAGCCACGGTGATCCCAGTGGTGAATGGCTGGAGAGGGCCTATGGTACCCATCAATAGAGGGGTACGGCAAGGCTGCCCCTTAAGCCCTCTTCTTTATGTAATCTTTATAGACCCTCTCTTATGGAAACTAAATCATTCCTTTTCTATTTCCCCTATACACAATACAGGGAATATATCCCTGTATAAAACTATTGCATATGCGGATACTATGTGCTTGTTGCTCAAAGACGAGGAATCGGTTGTACAATCTTTAACTTACTGTGCTGACTTTGGTTCCCTTTCTGGAGCTGCATTAAATTTAGATAAGTGTGTGGGGTATTGACTTGGCCAGTTCACACAGCCACAAGCTATGGATTGGACCAATCAAAATCCAGGATTCCCCCGTCCAGATCTTAGGAATACAGTATGGTGCTCCTGAAATGGATATAGTCAACTGGGAACAAAAAATTGCATTAGGAAAACAAAAAGTTGCTCTATGGACTAGATGGAAATTAGGGAAAAAGAAATATATTTACCTTGTTAAAACCTTTTTAAATCCCATATTTTTATATGTTAGCTATGTTTTTCCAGTACTAAAAAAACTGGAGACTACAATATTTAGTATTTTTTTTTCAAGCTCTCTGGGGTAGCCGCCTTAATCCACTTAAAAGGAATATCAGGTACTTACCTATTAAAGAAGGTGGTCTACTCATGGTAAACCCCATACTTTTCTTTAATAGTATCTTTATTACTGCCAACTTTAAGCCTTTACTAGCCCATCAGCAAACAGTGTGAAGGCCTTGGTTACTACAAATATGTACTAGATGGATAGATCAATGGAGTACGAATACTTTAAAAAGCTTACCACACACTAGACAAGTGCCAGGCTATATTAGAGACACTTTTGCCTGAATTAAACAATGGGGAATAACTACACATATGGTTCTGACATTACAACATAAACAACTTAATCACTATTTGCTTGACACCCTGTGTGCTGTTACGGAACCATTTCCAAAATGCCCATCACCATATTTCCAATCCCTGAAAATCCTACTTAGGAATCAAAGAATGCCAGCACATGTGTGGGATGCTCATTGGTTGTCATGCCATGAGAAACTTAATGTTAAGTCAAATCATAAGCACAAACAGATACAGGATAGGATATGCAGTCGACCTCAATGTATTCAGACTGAAGAAACTATTGAACATTTATTTTTTACATGTTCCTACATTAAAGACTTTTGGTCCTATATTGCTTCCTTGTGGAAATAACCCCTTTTATCCACCATTACTTGCCAGAATATTATGTATGGATGCTTTCCACCACAGTGGGGAAAATGGAATATGAACACTCTATGCCTTTTTGTTACAGTTATAAAATGGAATATATAGATGGCAAGATGCCTATTTACTTTGCAGCAGAAACATAGTAACTACCTGGAATTGGCAGGGGAAATTGTTAAGGACATGGTGACTATTTACATTCTTAAATGTAAACACCTACCAGCAAATGATATTATGGAATTATGGAAATGTCATAGACAATAATCCTTTGTAGACTGTTTTTCAGTTGCTAACAGAGAATTTTTTTGGTTTGGTTTACAACCTTCTTGTCCTTCCTCTTACGTATTAATTTTGCTTACCAAGATGAATGTTTTTGAAGTTGTATATTGATTTTTGTTTTTCAATAAGCTTTACCCTGCTCTTTTCGAGAAGTGCTATAGGATCTTCAACATCCACCTGAACAAACAGATGAAACCTTGGTTTAACACCTCATCTGAAAGACAGCAACTCAGGAGTGCAGCGCCCCCCCCTCATGCTTCACCACAGTGTCAGTATTGGGATTTAACCCAAGTGCCTGGTGTGGGGATGAATCCACAGCCTTCTGATCTTCTGGCCTCAGAGGCAAATGTGCAACCTGTTGAGCCACTGACACTGCTATTATTGCCTACCCTCGTTTGTGAACAAGTATTAACCATATCTAGAATATAAAATCTAGATTTGTGTAAGTTTAGTTTTATAAAATTCAATATTGTATATTAATAGCAATTAAAAGAAGAAGAGATGCAAGAGCCTAAACTGTAAATTAATATAAGCAAAATACTTACAGTACAATAAAGTACTGTGTTAGATACACCTTTAAGAAAAATTAAAAAGTACAGATTCTAGGCAAAATAAAGGTGAGTTAACCCCAGTGGTAAATCCACAAGTCCAGAACTAAGGGACTTTTAATGTAGTTTTAACAGATTTGGACCAATATTTTTGTTAGAAGATCCTTTAAATAATGTAAAGTCAGTTTGGAGCAAGGATCAGGTGAGTGTGTTTTAACTTTAAATGCCAGAAGTTTAGATAATACCAATTTAAACTATATCAGAGCTAGGTTTGAGGAGTTAGGAAAATCACGCTTGCCCATGTCTCTCAATCTTGTGGGTGATGAGTTAATGAACTACAGTTCACTTTCCATTCTTTCCTTCTTTAAATCCTCATTAAAGATTGAGTTCTGAATGCGATACTACTTCTAGTCCAGTAGTTCAGCTTTTCCACATTTCTAGTTGGTACAGCAAAGACGTCTGATGTATCTTGTTTGTGGCAGTGCTTAAGGGGCTCAGGACGCTTGCCAGATGAATGAGCTGCACTTAAAAGAGAAAAGCAAAGCAATATTAGGCTGTAATTTTAAGTATTATAAATGTCTGCTCCTTCAGTCACTGGCTTCTGTTGTCTAATTAAAATGGACTTTCAGAAAGGAATGAGCAAAAAGGCTAAAACAATAATGTAACTATCATGAATGGAGTCTAGTAAAATATTTTACTACAAGATTAACTTTGGTAAATATTTCTAAATCTTTGTTTGATTATGTCTGTTTATCCCTATAAAGATAAGATAAAATTAACTGTTTGAGTATTTCTCAATGGGTAAAAAGAAAAAGGGGGGGAGGGCAGGAATGCTATTGCCGTACAATAAGTCACTCTGATCAGAAAATCTTTAAAAATCTTAAAGACTCTCACAGAACCATACCAAATATAAAACTGCACAGTATGGCTTCAACGATGCAAAGAGGAACAAATAGGCAATACAGAAAATTACTTACTGACGTGGTTTCTTTGTGAAAGGTAAAAACAACTGCTAAGAAGCACCAGTAATAATCATAAAATCCTAGTTCGCTCAGCACAGAATCAGTCACCCATAAGTTTCATAAAAAGGTTCACACCTCTGTAATCTCAGTGCTACAGAGTCAGTGCAATCCTTGAAAAATTGTGTGGATGCTAACATTTGGAGAATGTTCATGAGGTTTCTGATCAATGATGAGTCTCTACCAAAGAATGCCACTCATGCTCTTTACGTACTGGTAAGATCATCTGACCTCATCTGCACTAGGCTGTGGTGAAAAATTCAAATGTGATTAATGTTTGAAATTTAAAAAGAAATTAATAAAAATCAAATGGATTCTATTAAAATAATTAGGTAAAAGATGTATGTAAATCTGCAATTCTCTAAACTGATCTAATAGTGACCGAGCTGAGGGAAAAAAAGAATTAAAATACTTAAATAGGAGAGGGTGTTATTTTTCTGGGGCCGCAACTAGAAAATGCTTCTTATGGGTGTTTTGAAATCAGCACCGCTGGGATACTTCTCTTCTGGATGGCTCTTTGCAGAGCTCCCTGCTGTCCTCCCACCAGGCGGGCTCCTTTGCCACTATTAGGACTCCAGACTCCTGGGGGTAAAAAGCAGTGGCAGGAGAAATAGCACAGAAAATGAGCTGCACAAGATAGTCCGGAAAGGGAACTAGTGTGTGTGTATATTAATTTAAAGCAATGGTGGCATACCTTTTACAATACATAAAAGCACCTTCTAGTTCCCTTGCTCGATACACTCCTCAGTGTAACAGCGTGAAGCAGCTTTGCATTCATCAAACAGCATGCCTCTCCTCCAAATCCAGCTCCAAAAAGCCATTTTGGGACCAGCCCTGGAGCTTTGCCAGTGTACAGCATCCTGCCCGGCACCCTCTACTCATATGGTCCACAAGTATACAGTCCCTACAGGGTCCCTTTGGGGGGTTTCAAACCACCCCGCCACTGAGGGGTTTGTGGCCAACTCGTTTTCTGTAGGTTGGGAAATCAGGAGGATGTGGGCAGGCCTCTGGACAGTCCCATAAGATTGACCACGCCACTAAAAAGGTGTACACTGCTACATCCTTGGGTCTCTGTCAGGCTAGTTATGCCATGTTGATGGCCAACTTCGGTCACTCCCTGATGAATGTGTTTGATGCAATCCTCTTTTACCTTCCAGCTGAGCAGTGGTTGGTGGCGATGATCACTGGAGACCAGGGTCAATCGCTAGCTAAACACCAGCTCCATACAGCCTTGGACAGGGGTGATTCATGTGCCCATGCTATGGTGGCAGCCATCTGCATGTGTCACAGGGGCTGACTGTGTCTGTTCACCTCTACTGCAGGCACCCAGCACAAGCTGGATGATGTCCCCTTCTTGGGCACAGACCTATTTGGCCCTGGGGAAGGAGGTCATCTCACCTGTACTGAGAAGTCCAGTGCCATCCTGGATTCTGTAGTATTGTCCCAGAAGGACAAGAAAAAGAAGCCTAAGAAACAAGCTTTCCTGTACTGGTTCTTTCAACCACAGTCTCTTCAGCAGCACCCCCAGCAGTGGCAGTACCAGGCCTTGTGCCCCAAGCCCAAGTCTGGGGGCTAGGGATGGTGATGCCCCTCTGGCTACTTCCACTGCCAAAACTGCCCAGTGATGGGTTGGGGGTCTCATCCCTCCACTGTTCTGTCCTTATCTGCACTTCCTATAGGAGGCCAGCTATGTCACTTCTTTCCACTTTGGTCCACTATCACAATGGACAAATTGGTGTTGGATGTAGTGGGTAGAGGGTTGCTTCTGGACTTCAAGGTTCTCCCACCTTACCATCTCCATGTGCCTTGGGAGTCCAGGGTGTTATAGGACATGCTGTCCACCCTTCAGGAGACATTGCTCAGCTTCTTGCAAAAGGGGCAATAACCCATGTCTGGATGCCCTGGCCTGGCAGATTACATGTCCAGATACTTCCTGGTCCCAAAACAGAAGGGGGGCTGGTGCCTCATACTGGATCTACATGATCTGAACCAGTTCATGTAGAAGTGCAAGTTCTGGATGCTCAGTCTGAATCAAATCATTCTGTTGCTGGAGCGAAATGTAGTTTTGTTCCCTGGACCTCCAGGATGCATGCTTCCACATCCCAGTCTGTCCCACCACTGGTACCTCTGGTTTTGAGTGGAAGGGGTCCTGTACCAGTTCCAGGTCATACTCTTCAGCCTCTCCTCAGTGTCTAGGGTCTTCATCAAGTGCATAACAGTGGTGGCAGCTTGCCAGAGGCGCCTAGGCATCAGGGTGTATCCCTGCCTGCATAACTGGCTGCCAGCCAGTCCATCCAAAGAGGCTGTAGAGATGTCCAGAGATATGGCACTCCAGATCTACCAAAACTTGGGCCTGCTGGTCAACCTGTACATGTCTGAACTGGCATCCACTCAGGTGATCAAGTTAACTGGGGAAGAACTAGACTCTGTGTGGGCCAAGGCCTGCCTCACTGCAGGCCAGGCACTGGATGTTGCCTCCTTTGCATGTTCATTTCAGGTTGGGTGCTTGCACCCTGCTCGATATTTCCTGTGGCTTCTGGGGTACATGGTATCATGCACCAGCATGGTCTAGTGGGTCCTGTGGCAGATGCGCCACCTACAGTGGGAGCTGGGTCGTCAGTGGTCTAAGTGCCTAGGTCACTTGGACCAGCTGGTCACGATGACCCAGCCAATGTGGGATACCATCCAGTGGTGGCTGACCTCTGAACACTTGAAGGAAAGAACCCTGTTCATTCACCCAGAACTGACCATCATGATCATGACAGACATTTCTCTGGTGGGGTGGGGAGCACATCTTGTAGACCACAGAGATTCTGCTCACCCCGAGAGTCCCATCACCACATAAACTTGCTGGAGGTCCATGCACTGTGGCTTGCTTTGATGGAATATGCTCTTCTAGTCAGGTGTTAGGTTGTGCAGGTCCAAATGAAAAATACCAAACCATGTTCTACCTGAAGAGGCAGGGCAGACCTTACTCCCTTTCACTGCATTGGGAGGCTCTCTGCACCTGAACCCCTGTAAGGTTGCAGATCTCCTGGTGATCCATATCGCAGGAGAGAACAATCAGCTGGCAGCTGCTCTCAGCTGGGAAGGGGAGATGTTGCATGAGTTGTTCCCAAATCAGGAGATGGTGAACTCCCTGTTCTCCCTGTGGGGCACTCCTCTGGTGGATCTGTTTGTCTCCTGGGAGAATGTCAAACTGAGGCTGTTTTGTGCCCACCCCACACAGTTTGGGACACTACGTAAGCAATAATACCCAACAGGGTGGGCGGTATTGTGCTATACCGGACCGCCCAGGGGTGTAATGAGGCCCGACGCCGCAGGCGGAGGGCCTTATAGCCCTGGAAGGTCCGGTATAGCATTAATACCGCCACCCTGGAGGGTATTATTGCGCTTAGAAAATGGGCATATGTGTACATTTTTGTTAGGTTGTGAAATAACTAATGAAATGACTGAACATAAATAGAAATATCAAATAATTAACTTTTGTTTCATAAAGTAGTCCCTCATTTTATGTGCTGTTCTATCTCCTAACCCCCTCCCCCCCCCCACACACACACACACTCATTCTGGTGACAGAGCCATTCTGTTCTTCTACCCTCCCCCCATCATCTAAAATAAGACATCAAGTTTCCGAAACTGGAGAGGGAGAAACTGTGGTTTTACTGCAGGTTCAAAAAAGGTGCCAGTAATAAGTGAGTACAAACGGGGGATCGTTAATCCGGAAGTATTGGGGAGGGTGGTTTCGTGCTTCACTTGGTAACAATCTGTTGTGTCACTCCCCCCCCCAGTTGCATGGCACTATTACTTTTTGTTTTATTTTTTACTTTAGCGCAATGGTGAGCGTGCCGTGTTTGTCACCTAAGCTGCTATACTGAGCGAGTTGTGGCTGTTGTTTTCGGCAGGACATGTTTTAGAGCCGCCCGCTTTGTGCTTGTTTTGTCTCCTAGCTGCTGGGCTCTCAGGGGTTTTGTAGGAGCTGTATGCGTTTTATCTTCTTGCCCGAGGAAGTGTGGATTGCTTTTCCCGGATGGTGGACTTACGTCGATGCCTTTCAATCTTCTGGAGTGAGTCTTTGTCATTGTGATTGGTTTGGGGGTTGTTCAGGAAGGTGCCCTTGTGCCGCCTGGTTGTTTTCCTTTTCTGTTTGAAACCGGGCAGGAGTTGCTTGGTTTTGGGGAGCCAAAAGGATTGTGGTGCTTCCTCTTGGTCATCTCCGTGGTCTTGTGGTTCGGCACTTCTGTATAGGGTATTGGGAGCTGGTTATGTTTCTAGTGTGCAGAAGAGTGTAAACGGACAGTAGAAATGAGCTGGGAGAGGAGGAAGGAAGTTTAGTTTAGTTTGAAAGGCATGCTGGCCAAGATTTCAAAACCGCACTGATTACAGGTGGTTCCATGAAGCTGATCGGTGGAGAGCTTTGCTTTTGTTGGTTTATTTTTTTTATGTGTGGCTAGTGTATGTTGTTTTTATTTGAAAAGCTAACGGAAACTGAGAGATCGCTTGGGGGGCTGTCTTGCTCAGTACCCAGTACAGTTTTCTCGTGTGAGTGAGAGGTAAGCTGGAGGTATAGCTCAGGTATTGAGAGTCACAGATAATTGCTTAAGAGGATACGGTACACAAGAAAAAAAAATGTGACTGAAAGGAGCCCGCTGAGGTTGTGTGACAGATTGGTGCGGTACCTGGTAGTGAACTGCATAGCATTGAGGGCCAGTATCTCTCGCTAAGGGAGAGTAAAAATGGTGGTGATTTAAAATTAAATTGTGTGTTTTCAGCCAGTCAGGATGCAGACTGGGCACAGGGGTACATGAGTGGGTGATGGGGCACTAAGGCTGGTACTTTTTATTTCCTGGGCATCTATTGAAAGTTAATGTACCCCCTTGGCAAGGGCACCAGCCAATCAGATGCCAGGAAATAAAAAGCCCATTTTCTAATGGGTGATACCTTTGCGAGGCCATATACCCCAGGCCTTGTCTATGCCTTCCTTCCCTTCTCCTTGATCCACAAAGGTGGTGCTTACATGATCAATAAGCTGACAGGCATTGTACAATGTATGCCTGGGCTATTGTTTAAGCAAGCAATAATACCCGACAGGTTGGGTGGTATTGGGCAATACCGGACCGCCCTGGGGTGTAATGAGGCCCGACACCACAGGCGGAGGGCCTTATAGCCCCTGGGTGATCCGATATTGCCCATACCGCCCACCCTGGAGGGTATTATTGCACTTAGAAAATGGGCTGTGACCTTTTTTTTTAAATATTCAACCATTTAATTTTTTTTGAAAAGAAAACATAAATTTATAGTTGCTTAGCAAAATGTCCCTCCACTGGTATTCTTGACAATCCTAACCAGTAGAGGGCAGCACAGCATTTCACTGTTTTGTTACTGGTGACAGTACCTCCGATCCTTGGCACTTGCACCCCTGCCCCCCCGCTCACTTGCGTTCTGTTTTTTTTTTTATGTTAGTTACTGAAGGCCACAGTTAAAAGTTTATTTGCTTCCTCCTACAACAGTAGCATGGCACTTGATCAGGAAGGGGAACAAAGTGTAGGAGAGGTACAGTACCTTGATCTGAAGAGCAACGGAACGTGGGAGAGGTAGTAAAAATATTACCCGTGAAGCTGCTTTGTGGAGCACAGGAGAGGTAGGCTTTATTTCTTTAGTGGGGAACCTCCTCTCTTTCTTTCTGTTGGTGAAAAAAAAATCTGAGTTTTGCTTTGCCTGGTTCTGAATAACTAAGGCTGTTTATGGCATGAGGGTTGTGAGTCCGTGCCTACCTGTGGTGAGTCAGTGGTGTCATTTTTCGAAAGGGAAACATGTGGCAACAGGGATTTTACGATAGGAAAACAAAACAAAAAATACTGTTATTTTTCAAAAGGGAAACATGTACATAGATTTGTTTTTGCCACTTACTGAGTTATGTCTGATGTAAGAATGAGTGTGTCTGGGGTGGGAAAAATCACTTGCTCTCTCGCTAAGCAGTTAAAAAATTGTGGCAGTTTCAAATTTTGTGCCCAGTGATTCAGCCAATGAGGAAGTAGTCTGGGCACAAGGATATGTGACTGGGCATGAGGTCGACTTGGGCTGGCACTTTTTATTTGGTGGGCATCTATTGAAAGTTAATGTACCCCTGTGGAATGGGTATCAACCAATCAGATGCCTCCAAATAAAAAGTCAATTTTCTAACAAAAACTAGGACTAAAAAAGAGACTTATCAGACCAGTGACACTAAAAGGAATGCAAAGCTGGCAGATGTTTACCCATGTTTGGCTGATGAAGACTTTGAACCAGCATATGATATTATAGGGACAGATGAGAGTGTCTTTATAGCACACAATCAGCAAATGAATGAAGAAAGAGTCAGTGCAATAAGTAATGGAAAGTTGAAGGTAGTACCTTCAGTGGTTCATAAGGCAGACAAGAACTACTTGCTGTAGATTATGGGAGCTGGAACTTGAGGTTTAGGATGTTTAATCTGCTGAAGTATCCCAATGCTGGAAAAATAGACCAGATGACTTGGTTGGATGGTGTGATGGCATCTTATCTACATACAGTCCTGACTATTAGTAAACAAGACTGTACACCAAGTTTGACTTACTGGTCAGAGGGCATTCGAATTCTCATATCAGTTGGTGTCTTCTGCCCAATACCATAAATTTTGGCAAGGGCTAAGCACCATGAACAGCAAGGCATAATACAGAATATGTATAGTAGGCAGATACACAGAAGCTGAGGGCAGATGGGTGAGGTTAGTTAGCAGCAGAGCTGTGCTCTTTAGGAAACAGGATGGAGGTGTGGCAGCTGCCCAGTCTGCTGGAGGATGGTGGTACGCTACTCAGAGCTAACAGAGGCCTGAGCTGAAATACACCAACTGCAGTGTAGGTCAGAGTGGGGCATAAGGGATTTCTACTGTTGCTCCTCTTACTCAACAGCCTTCTAGGGTTCATAATGGAGGTTGTAAGGTAGTAGACAGGGAGTGGAGTCATTGAGTGGCACTAAACGGGGATGTTGGGGACCCTGGAACTGCAACTTGCCACCCCTTCACCCCAGTGAGTGAGGTGTTACGTGATATGCCCCCTTCCTGGAGAGGGCATCCTCTTGCTCAGAGGTCTCTTGATTGCGCTGAATCAGCAACGCCCATCTGGGGGAGGGGGCAGAAAGCATAGGAATGTTAGAAACAGGGTACTAGTTATAGGGGATTTAATAGTGAGAGGTACTGAGAGGGTGGTCTGTGCCACAGACCTGTAGGGGAGACATTTATGCTGTCTCCTAGGGTTGATCTTGATAGGGTTCTTCCCAACAAAGAGAGATTGGTTGGGGAGAGGGCAAGACACCAGATGTAATTGTCCTCCTGGGGACAAACAACCTAGCATGGGGGTTGATAGGAGAACTAAAAGCCAGCTTTAGGGAGTGGGAAACGAGGTGGGTGGCTGGTGTTTTGACTGTCTCATAGGTCCTCCCACTGAGTAGATGGGGAAAGGCAGGAAAACAGAAATTTTGCCAGTTTAACAGTTGGTTAAAGAAATGGTGTGCAGGGGAGGGGTTTCAGTTTCTGGGGTAGTAGATTTCATTATGAAGTGATGAAGGCCTATTTAAATGGCACTAAATGGGGATGGTGGGAGCCCTGGAACTGCAACATGTAACCCTTTCACCACACTGAGTGAGGTACTACATTATACGCCTCGTCTCTGAAGAGGGCACCCTGTTGCACCCTGGTCCCCTGATGCAGCTGAATCAGCAACATCTGTATGGGGGGGTCAGAAAGCATGGGAGTGCTAGAAACAGGATACTAGTTATAGGAGGTTTAATAGTGAGAGGTACCAAGATGGTGGTCGGTCAAACAGACCTGAAGGGAACAGAGGTATGCTGTCTCCTATGGTTGATGCTTGATAGGGTTCTTCCCAACAAAGACAGGTTGGCTGAGGAGAAGGCAGGAAGCCAGATGTAATTGTCCTCCTGGGAACAAATTACCTAGCTGGGAGGTCGATAGGAGAAGAAAAGTCCAGATTTAGGGAGTTTGGAACCAGGTTGAGGTGGGTGGCTGGTGTTTTGACCTTCTCATATGTCCTCCCACTGAGTAGATGGGGAAAGGCAAGGCTACTGAAAATTAATCAATTTAGAGGGAAAGTCCCCTCAATCTATTTTCTGTATACATGTGTAGTTTGTTGGTAAAAAAAAAGGATTCCCCTCTCTTGCATCCCCCTAATTTCATCCTAATTTAAATATAAACATGAACCCTAATTTCATCCTAATTTAAATGGTTTGAAAACTACCTCAGGATCTAAGACATGTCTCCACTCATGTGACTTTTAAGAGCAAACTCAGGACTTTCCTCATTACTATGGACAAATGTGTTTGCTTTGACCCTACCTGATCCGCTGCATTTGTACTGTTTCCTCATTGCTAGCACTTTTGCCTGTCCAAATGGGTGTTCTATACTGTGCCTTGTAATTAATGTTGCCTTAACCTGTTTCTTTATAAGCCTAATGTTAGCTGTTGACAATTGTAAGTCGCTATTCTACTCCATGACATTCTTATCTTCACTTCACAGCCTCTCCTCACTTAACCTCACTGCTCTCTTCCCCCCTTCTTCTGTTATATCCTCTTCCCCCTTTGCCACTCCCCACCAAACTCACCTTACCTGTTCCTACCTCATCCATGCCCTCCTTAGTCCCCACCCTCCTGGCTGTGCTTAGTCACCTCTCTCCACCTACTACCGCTTACTCCCACCATCTACCAACCCCCTTCCTGCCCTGCCGCCTCTTGGTTCCACTGGCTCGGCTTGACTTTGACACTTTTGCCGCTATTGCCTGAACTCCTCTGCCTCTATCCCCTCTCACCGCATCCTCACTCTCGCCTCTGCCGTCATCGGTTCCACCAGACCGGCTGTATTTTCCTACCTCCTACCGCTGTTGCCGTCTACCTGCCCCTACCACCCTCTCTTCGCCCTGCCTGCTTCATAGGCCCGGCCGCAGGTTGGTATCATCGCTGTTGCCGTATCTGACGGCACCTCCTTTCCACTTAATCTCTTCCTCCCATCCTTTGCCAGTTTTCCTTCCTTGTGTCTTTTCTACTGATGCCTATCCTCTCTTATTTTCTGCCTCCTACTATTCACATTTTTGAGTATGTTCCATGATCAAGTGCTAAAGTATATTTTTGTTTACTAATGTATGTTACATTGCCATATGTATTCTCTCTGCATTTTGTACTGCTTGTCTTAATAATCTGGCTGTACTCTTTGTGTATTGTAATTGTACCTCCCGGGTCATGCCTGAAAACAGTCACTTGCTGACTAGTGCACTTACCCGGTTAACAAAAACTAAATAAATAAATAAATAAATAAATAAATAAATAAAACCTGCTTGTCTCCATTGCAAAGGACATGACCCCACTTATGCAAGGCATTGTGGGAGCTGATGATGCATACCTGCACAAGCCAGCAGAAGTTATACTCTCAGTCAGTTCTGTTACATGTCTTGTGAAGTCCCTGTATTCTCTGAAGGCATTTTGTTTTCTAACTCAGATACACCTTAAAATACAGAAAACAGCAGAGCACTTACTGTGCCTTGAAAAGATTAATGACCAGCATAAAACAAGAACATAGGGACTGCAGAGGTCAGCAACAGCACTGAGTAAGACAGTAAAACTACTGTAGGCTTTAGCACTAAAACATCATAAAATTCCATGCCTTACATAAGTCAGGTCATAACCTTTTGCAGTGGAGTTAATCAGCTTTTCATACAACACTTAAGTACCTTCATTTACATTTAAATTCTGATGAAATTAGGTGGTAGCAATAGAGGAAATCATTGTTCATGCCTACAGACTACACAGGTAAACAGAATAAAAGGCTGAGGGGACCTTCCCTTTAACAACTGGTTGAAGAAATGGTGTGCAGAGGAGGGGGTTTTACTTTCTGGGGTACAGGGTTGCATTTTGGGAGAGATGAAGGCCTATTTAAATTGTATGGCATTTATCCAAATAGAGAGTGGATGAATGCACTGGGCCTGAGGTTTGAGGCATGCAAATCTGGATGTTTAAACTGGAAAGGGGAAGACGTAGGCTACAGGGATCCACAGAAGGATAGAAGGGGAAACTTTGGCTAGACTAGGCACTTCCTTGGAGGGAACTCAGTGGAAAGAGACCTGGAAATTTCTATTGCATTTTGTTACAGGTGTTTGGAGGAGCCCCTGTGTCATAACCTGATGCCATATAAGAAGTGATAGTAATATTATAACCATGACTCCTTTGTGATATGAGAGGAGTATCTGACACATCTAAATGAAGCCTACTAAGTCCTCGGTCTACAGCATGCCATTTATATGTCAACACAACACTCTTCTTGATGTGCACTGGCTTGGCAGGACCCAGGACTACCACTAAACATAGCACAAGGGAGTCACAGTTGAGGGACTCTCACAAAATCAGTTTGCACCAATGTTCTAAAAGTCCCTTGTAATTAAGAGCTGGGTCCATAATATTTAGACGCAGCTCAATTTATATGTAACAACCCCTTCCCTGAGGAAAGGGGGCAGGGTTGTTACTAGTTGGGGTTGTTTGAAACTAGTGCCTTGGCATCAATTCTTGACTGGATAGGGGCTGAGTGAGGAGTCATGGAGATATAAAAAAGGCCTCATGTGGGAGTGAGTGGGGTCCTGTGGTAGGGAAGCTAATAAGCAGTTCAAGGGGTTTAGCAGCCTTGATGATATGGAAGCGATTTATGCTTGGGAGCTTTGCTTAATGGCAAGGAGCCAGCTCAGCCTTTCAGGGTGAGAGAGTGGCTGGAGGAAATCTTAGCAGTACCCATGGTTGCAATGCAGGATACGCAGGTCTTTGGCCTGTTTCTGGGGAGAGTTGGCAAGGAGACAGCTCATCCAACTGGCTTGGTCCGATCCTGAATCCAGACCGGGTGAGTCCTGTATGGGATATTACCTAGGACTGGAGGATTGGCCACTGCATAGCAAAGAGTGGCATCAGATCCATACACCAGAGTTTGAGCAGGGATAGTGTAGTACATTTGGTGCTTGGCATGGTCAGGATGGAGCCCAGTCCTCAGACACCTGGCCCCTGTAATGCGAGGGAGTAGATGGCATTGAACCATGGCATGAGGGACAGTGAGTACCCTTGCCAGGGGGGGACAGGGATCATAAGTGGCACACCTTCAAGGTGTGTGGCCTTATGGCCTTTGGGGCTTGAGTGGGATGCCTGAGAAATTAGATCAGTTAGGAGTGGAGCAGGGTGAGAAGAAAGCCCATGAAGCGGGAGTGGAGTTGGAGGAAGCCAGAGATAACCACAGATTGGAGCAGTCATCTGGTTCAATATGCCAAGGATGAGATAGAGTTCTTTTTCATGACCTGGGGAGGGTTCTTGAAGATGATGTGTTCATGGGGCAACTGAGGCTGCACAAGTAGGAAACCCTGGTAGAACAGGCTGTGATGTGCCACAGCTGAAGTGGAGCTTTTGCAGATGTTGGTATTGCCAGGTGTTCATGGGGCATTGGAAACTGCTGCCAGAGCCAAAAACAATAGCCAGAGGCTGCGATAGAGCTGGAGGTACCCAAAATAACTTATGGGGAACCTTGTTTCGGCATTTTATGTCCATGAGCATATTATTAGCAGATTGCTATTAAATTGTAAGAAGCTGATTAGGATTCAGAAATCCAGTACAGTGGATAATAGGGGACCAGAGAAGTGTTCAACATGTTGGTTATTATTTAGAAGTACTGTACCAGAGGACCAAGAGAGTCCAGGAAAAGGGTTAAAAGTTAAGCAGTGGCTGCGGTACTGTAGTGCAGTCATTGAATATTCATTGAAGTAATGTGATTAACTGATTAGAAGATGCATTGATTTGAGTCTCTGTGACCAGAAGGGATTTACAATTGGACCTGTATACCATTTGCACCTCGGTAAAAGGAGCGTCAAGAACAGACCGTGTCAGTGTAGTTTTTGTGACAATTGCCTGCAGTGCCTGTCTCAGTTGTTCGTTAGGAAGGCAAGGGATGAACCAAACTGGTGTGACTGGTGACTGTGTGTAGGGGGCTCCTGGCGAGTACAAATACTATCAAATACTTCTAGACAGAAGTGCCGTAGGCCATGCCCACCCCTATCAGGCACAGTCACTACAACTAATAATGAGTAAAGGGGGTTATATATTTGACATACTTTCTTTATTTGGCTGTCCTTTGTTCTTTCTTCCAAAGGATTGGATGTGCGTCCCTTAGACTTCATCTGCTATGGCTGCATATTCCTAACCTAAAGTACAGTGTAAGTCTTTGTTTGTGACATTTCAGTCAGCCGCTGCTTTGGCAGCAGACTGTAATGTCACAAAGAGAGTATTATGACTTTAAGTAGGGAATGAACAGCAGGAGTGGATGAAATCTAAAGGTCAAAGACTCATGCCAAGATCATTAATAATAATGAACAAGTGGAAGACTAATATGAAAATATAACAATTATAAGTTATATTTTTTCCAAGTAAGTTTCTTAGAGTTTTCCTAGAGCCATCAGTTGCTCTTTAAAATGCAAAAACAAAACAACTGGGAATAGAAGCAGACTTACTGTAGACTAAACATGCTACATGATAGAAAGAGGGCTAAAATTGTAGAAACACAGACACTTATAATTTAATGAATCCTTCAAGCAGATCTTATTTTATTGAACCAAACTTATTTCAATATTTTGGCTGACAGCTGATGAAACGACAAATACAAAATTATTACTACAGTAGTGTTTCACATAAGATCAAAGTTTAATATACATTCCTGCTACCGTTCATCTCTCATTGTTTATATTTATGATAACTGCCCATCAATTTTTTTCAGTGGTGATGGCCAGTTATCATTTGCCATAATAATTTTTGCCATAATAACCAGCTGGTTATTAAGGCAAACACGCACACAGTGACAAGCTGCTGCTGTCTCGAGAAACTCTTGAGAGCAGTGTTCCATCAGATAGTGGTTTTCCTCTAAAAACAGCATCAGTCTAAAAAGCGAGAAACAGTTAATATTCTGACACAAAAAATACTCAAACTAACCTCATTTGCTAACAGAGGAATGTCAAGTGTGTTGTGCCTTAGTGCCTGAGGTGAAACTGAGTCAGTAAAAGTAATTTTTTTGCTGGAAAACAAAGTGGGTATTCCTAGGTAGTGCCTGACATCATAGAGGCTACTGTGAGAAAAAAATGTAATGGCAAGAAGGCTCAGTTTGCAGGCATTACTAGAGCACCAATCGTTTTTTCAAGAGCATAAAAACTGAAAAAATAGTATCCTAAAACACACAGTGACCATAGATTTTGATCTTAGATGATTTGCAGTATGCATTTCATTGCTTATGGAATCATCATATCTAACAAACCTGCGTAACTAACATGGTGGGGGAGGCGAGTGAGGAAATTACTTAAATTTAATTCACACCCTCGGTTGGTGATGCTTGAATAAACCCCTGCAGCGAAGCTCCAGGGATTTATGTAGCATCACACACCTTGGATGTGTACTAAATTCTCATAATGCACACCACTCCATGCATTATTCGCTGTATAATTAATGGCTTCTCCTTTTTCCCATAGGGAAACTGTGCCGTAATTTGCTGTTATACAGGAGCGTTTATAACAGCAAACGCGCACGGTTTCCCTCGCTCTGTGCATGCGCACTGTTTCCCTTCCTGCAGCTCGCTGCTTCCTTCTCATCACAACTCAACCACCAGAGGAACTTGGCAGTAAGTTACTTAAACAAAATATATTTGTGATTCTTCACATATACAGGGATACAAAAACATTTTTAAACCTCGCACAACCACAGTGTAGAGACCAGCCAAAAACGGAAATGGACCGAGGCCACAACGGAACATCTGGTATTCTATATAATAGCTGTGGCGAAAAAGGAAAACCCAACAATTATATAAAATAAAATATGGGGTGGTGTGTGTAAACTTGAACTTTACACCCCCCACTTGGTGTTAGATGCTTTAATAAACCCCTCAAGCTTCACTCTCAGAGTTTATGTAGCATCTAACACCTCAGGGAGGGGTGTAAACTTTTCATTACACACACCACTCCATATTTTGTTCTATTTGTAATTTTTATTCTATAAATTTATTTTATTTATTTAAAAGTGTCACCAGGAAAGCACACTGAGCAACATTGCTTGTTTCCAGGTGCGTCCTGGGGGAGAGGGGAAGGGAAATAACAAACAAAGCAATTATAGTCAAAGCAGCAAGTCAGCAAAATATGTACAAAGAGACAGTAGGTTACAGTATTTCACAATTGCTCAACATTTCATTTACAATATTACACACTGTTAAGTGCAATTTGTTGGGGGGGATGAGGAATGGACTACAATAAGTACAACCAACCAGGAATTGGGGAAAAAAGTGGGCACGGAAGACACAGAGGCAAAATGGCAAATGCAGCAGCTAAGTGAGCAAGGTTAGGGACAGGGTTGGGGACAGAGAGCGGCCGGGCAGAGTGAGTGGGAATGCAGAGATGGGCAGAGGTGCCAAACGGTGGGAGGTAAGAGACTGGGGAGAGTGAAGTGGGGGCATTGAGTGGGAGGGGATAAAACAGATGGGGGGGGATTAAGAGTAGGTAAATGAAGATAAAATATAGCAAGGACATAAGTAATACAGTATCACCACATTTTTAAGGATACAGAGGTTTCACAAAGCAATGTGGAGATCAAAAAATATTCAAAGAATCTTGACCCACATTCCCTATAGAATACAGCTCGGGGAAGCCTGTGGTTCTGTTTAAACTGAAGATCAATCATGTAAAATTTTGTATACCTTCGAAACAATGAAATTATAACAGTGAAATCCATTACAGTGACAATTTCGACAGAAGTTGACATTGTCGCTGTAACGGACCCAACTGCAAAATTTTGCGGATTCGCCAATATCCCCCCCTACCGAGTCAACTCCAACTCAGAGTTAGATATTTAGAAAGGGGGGGGTACAGGGGCAAAGCCCCCCTTAAAAAAATGTCTGACAGGCAACATTTCGCTTGTCGACATTGGGGATGTCACTGTGCCGCATGTTGACCATGAAATTGTCAATGCGGCTTGCTGGAACAGTAAAATTTGTATCATTATAAAACATTCTTATTTTAGAATTTGTCAGCAGAAAAGGACTGCTTGGCCCACCCAGTCTGTCCAGATGGTCCCTGCTTAGTCTGTCTACGTAGCCCCTAACTGGTCTCCATCGACCTTCTCCCCTCCCTCTTCCCTGCCTATTTACTAATATTCCCCTGTGTCTATCCCACACATGCTTGAAACCCCCTACTGCTTTTGCCTCCACCACTTCTGCTGGCAGTCTATCCTAGGTGTCTACCACTCTTTCAGTGAAGTAATACTTCCTCCCATCCCTCTTAAAATCCCTCCCTCCAACTTCATTGCATGCCCTTTGGTCCTGGTGCTCTTTCTCATTCAAAAGACCCTCTCCTTCTGCACCCTGTTCACCTCAGTGAGGTGCTTATAGGTCTCTGTCATGTCCCTTCTTACTCTTCTCTCCTCCAGGGTGTACATGTTGAGATCCCTCAATTTCTCATAGGGCTTTTAGTGCAACCCCTGCACCATTTTAGTTTCCCTCCTCTGGACTGCCTCCTCCATGTCTGCATCATTTCTGAGGTGCGGGCTCCAAAACTGGACACAATACTCCAGGTGGGGTCTCACCAGTGAACAATACAGTGGCAACACCACCTCCCTACTCCTGCTGAAGCTACCTCTCAAAATGCATCCCAGCATCCTACTAACCCTACCCACTGCTTTGTTGCGCTGCTCTGCCACTCTGAGGTCATCAAGAGCTTGCACTTTGAGGTCATCAGATATGACAACTGCAAGGCCCCTTTTCTGCTTAGTGACTGACAGTACCTCCCTCTCCATCCTATACTGATTTCCTGGGTTCATATGCCTTAGGTGCATGATTTTACACTTTTTGGCCTTGAAGCCCAACTGCCATGTTGTTGACAACTCCTCAAGTTTCCCAAGATCCCTATGCATTCTTTCCACCCCTTCATGACTGCCCATCCTATTACAGATTTTGGTATCATCTGAAAAAATGCATACTTTCCCTTCCTGTTCATCTGCAATGTTACTTATGAAGACATTGAAGAGAACTAGTCCCAGTACTGAGCCCTGTGGCACCCCACTGTCTCCTGTCATTAGAGTGAGTGGCATTAAAAAGCATCTTCTGTCACCTGTCTGTTACCCAGTTTCTAACTCTGTTCACCACTTTAGATTCCACCCTAGGCTGCTAAATTACTTTCTTTCTTTCTTTTTTTATGTTCGTTTGTGCCCTCTTGATGGCACTATATCTGCTGTCCCTCAAGGTCCCCAAGGTGCATGGCTCTGCCTGTACCTGGTTCCCTACAGCTTCCAGTCTCCATGTGTTCCTGGCATTAGACCCTCCTGGGTGGGGAAGAAGGGGTAGCACCACCTCCTACATTCATGTAGTCTTCATCAGGTGGTTGCTGAGGGTTTCTGCTGCGGTCTGTGCTCAATCCACCAGGGTGCTGACAGCTTTGATAGTGAGGTATTTTCCTTTTCTCCTGGTCCCCAGAGATGCTTGCATGCAGGGGAGGTCCATGAAGCATGTGCATGCTATTGTGTGCTGCCTCTCCAGACCTCAGCCTGCATCTCACCCTCCAGCAGTGCCCTCAACTGCACTGCCACCTGTGGTCACCAAGGTGGCAATATTGCAGCAAGGATGATAACCCACACTCCCCAGAGGAGGAGAGTGTCCCTTGGGATGCTTGATCCTGCTCCCCCAGGCCAGCCCCTGATGACCCAAGCTCATTCCCAAAATCGTGTCACTGGTGTGGCAAGCAGCAGTGCTACTGCTGCAACAACAGGCCGGCTCACAGCTCAATTTCTTAATCAGTCTCTTGTGCGGTACAATGTCAGAAGCCTTACTAAAAGCCATGTCCACTGCCCACCTCACCCCGCTCTATTTCCCTGGTCACCTAGTCAAAGAAATCAATCAGGTTCACCTGGCATGACCTCCCCCCCTCAAAAATCCATGCTGCCTTTGGTCTTCCAGCATATTGGATTCAAGGTACTCTACCAACCTTTCCTTTATATGAACATACAAAAATGCCAGCAGATTAGGCCTTGAGGTCTATCGCATCTTTATCAGTGTTTCCATTAATTCTCCAACCACCGAGGTGAGGCTTACCAGCCTATAGTTGCTGACCTGTTCCCTGCTGCCACTCTTATGTAGAGAGATCATGTCTGCTCTCCTCCAGTCCTTCAGGACCATGCCGAGTTCCAGTGAACTGTTGAATCAGGCCATCTGTGAGGCAGCCAGCACCTCCCTGAGTTCTTTTAGTACCGTTGGATGTATCCCATCGAGTCCCATAGCCTTGTCCACTTTCACAGCTGCAAGTTCCTTCAGGACTCTTTCCTCTGAAAATGAAGGTGACACATCAAGTCATTCTGATCAATCTGCAACTCACACAGGACTATTAGTTCCTGTGTTAATTGGTTCCCTGCTCAATTCATTCCTGAACTGCACCCCCTGAGTTTATTTTATTAAATTTACACTGGGGGCAAATTGTCTGGGAAAGATTTGTACAGGGGCCAATTGATGCCAGAACTAATAGTTAGGTGCAAGTTGTTATGGAGCCGACTGACTGGGATGACCTGACATGTAGCCGAAAATTGACTTGGGTCCACCTCCCCCTTGCCTTTGTTCCTGCTGTTCCTGGGAGGTCCATCCCTCCTCCTCCCTCTACTGTGAAGACTGAGCAGAAGTACCTGTTCAGGATGTCTGCTTTTTCTTGGCCCCCTTCTGCCCAGTCTCCTTCTGCTGCCCTCCTTAACCTCACTATCCCTCCCCTTGCTTTCTCCTCATTTATGTACCTAAAGAAAGTCTTTTGCCCATCTGCTACCCTTTTGACTAGCCTTTCCTATGTCTTCACCTTTGCCCCTCTCACTGCCTTACCTGCTTCTCTCTGTTTTACCTGGTACACCTCCCTGTCTTCCTCCCTCTATGTTTCTATATACCTTCTGAATGTCACCCTTTTTTCCTTCACCAACATGGCCTCTTCCCTAGAGTACCATAACAATTTCTTTTTCCTTTTGCTTTTACTCACTTCCTTCACACAGAGGCTGGTTACCTTAATTTTGCCCTCCCTTATTTTCTCCCTGCTTTTGCAGAGGAAGAACAGCACCAGGCTCCTGAGCCTTGTAGGAGCAACATTACATAGTTAGCATTTACAATTGTGCTTTACTAACTTTTTTGGGTGATTGTCTTTGCAGGAGACAGGACAGGGGTGTGGCACCATTTTTGACGGCATCGGTACCAGAAACACCCACTAGCAGGCAAACAGGAAGTAGCTTGTCCTGCATAAAAAGATACACTTCCAGTGTGTCCTGTCATGCTTGTGTCCCAGCACATGACTGGAACAGAGCAGGAGTGAAACACATTGCTAATAGTATATTAGGTGTTGGCAGTCATCCACAGGTGACAGCAGGCATGGGGGGCTCTGCCAGTCTGGCAAGGTACAGTGCAATACCTGTTAGCTAGCTGTTTCCAGCTTGGGAAGCCACAGGAGGAGGAATAAGTAGTGTCTGCAGGGAAGTAACAAGCAACTAGCTACCTGTTTTTGGGAATAGGGAAACACCCTATCTAGGGTAAGGATACAGAACTGTTTTGGAAGGGCAAAAAGAAGAAGGTTAAGTAAAAAGCAAGTAATAAGGAGTCAGAGGGGAAAAGTGAGTGATGTACCAAAGTGAATAAAGGGGAAAACAAAGAGGACAAAAGGGGGAAGAAAGAACCATCCTATAATGGATAGGGCAATAAGGTAAATGCCAACTTTCGTTTTTAAGAGTAGGAGAATTTTTTACTGGAGAAAACAAAAACATTACATCATAGGGTACAAGTAGAAGCATTTCACATCTCATTAATATAAATTTATGCATTTATGTACATCATGTGCACATCATTTCAGTAAGCATAACCTCATTCTTAACTTACAAGTCAAATTAATACCATAAGTAAAATAAATACATTATAATATGACCCCACTACTATTAGTGCATCTAAATGAGAAAAAAAAGGAAAAGAAAAAAATTAAAAACCCTTAACTCCTGCTTAGCACTGTCATGCTGAGTTTTATATTTTATTTCATACATAGTTCCATCGAAAATCTTGTGGCCAGTATCTGAGACCTCTGCATCAAACTGCTCTTCCTCTTTTTTTTTTTTAAATATACACACTGTTTATCTGATATTTTCTAAGTGTTTCCAGAGTGTTGTTACTTTCCCTGGTGTAAATTTCACTTGATCTGAAGCTTTCACATTCAAAATCACTAGTTCTATCTGGCTAGCTATTGCAATGTTAGTCATTGTGATTTGCTGAGTAAGGAAGCAGTACCTAGCCTGCCACAGATAAAATTTCGATATGGCACACACATTTAATGAACAGAGGTGAAAATGTTTCCACACCCCAGAGTAATCCCCCAGAATCAAAGTGTTATAAGTAATCTTTTGAAGGAAAGGCCGTTGCCATCTGTCTGCTAAAAATTCCAGAATTGTACACTGTAGGGGTACTTTATATAGAAATGTATGTGTATCAATGTTTCCTCAGTATTGCCACATGCTATTCTTGGACATGACCTTTCTTGTATAGCCTTGTGCTTAAGATTACCTTGCACTCCCAGTCTGCCATGACTACATAGCCATAACACATCCCATGTGTATAGTGGTATCCTTTTGTCATTTAGTACAGCTAACGCTTGTTTCATTTTTGTAGGGGTACATTCAGGAAAAATCAAGTTAACCTTATGGATTTCTGACATAATGTGTATATAAAGCCACATTCTCAGGCTGACCTGTATCTCATTTCTCCCCAGCTTCCATTGCCGATGTTTTTTAACAGATACAATTGCATACTCTGTTATGTAATAGCTGGTTATGATTTTCGGGGCCTCTAAAATCCATTTAGACATATACAGTGCTATTGTGTATTTTATCCATTCTTGCCAGGGGTGGCTAGTTTGATTCCATTCCCACTTCAGTGTGTTAGAAATAAAGAAGGTGTGACACAAGATCACTGGGTTCATCATATTTAGTCCCCCTTCCTTATATGACAGATATGTGAAATCTCTTAACAGGGTTAAGGTGGCTACCCTACATCATCTGAAAAAAATTGCTCAACAGCCTTGTCTCCAGTTGTATGGGAGGTGCATAGATATAACTGAGGTATGTAAATATTGGTAATAAAAACTTTTGATAATTAGCACCCTTTTTATTTTGCTAATTTCCAAGACTTCCATGTTCCGACTTTTGCTTCACAGATTGCTAACTTCTTGTCCCAGTTCAAACAAACATTTCTCAATGCCAGATGCTTGCCGCTGGTATTGATGTTGTACTGGGTCAAGGTGAAGATCCCGGGCTGTGCCGGAAGACTAAGGCTTGGACCTGGGGGCAATTATGGTGGGGCAACAACTGACAAACTGAATGGAATTTCTCAGAATAAAAAATACAGTTTTCACCATTCTCTGCTTGGAGTGGGGGCTGGGCTCTCAGTGTAGTGGTTCCTCTGCAGCAGTGCTGCTGTAATCTGGTGTACGTGGGTGACTTCAGAAAGGAAAGTGGCTTCTTTTCCCACTAATCTGGCGTGAGAACATCATAAAAGCACTTACAATGTATTTTTGTGACAGAAATGCACTAGTGAAGCCCTAGACTGAGAGAGGCAGCTGGTTCCGTATTGGTAGTGAAAGGGTTACATCAACTGTCTCAATGAACTGCTTCTACGGTTAATGTGGCAGAAGCCTCCCCAAACAGATTTATAGCCTTTCCCATGTGTAGCTCACATTACAACAGAATTAGTCCATTACAAATAGCATGCTTCAGACACAGACATTAACCTTTCCCTGCTCTGACACAGAGAGAATGAAAAAGCTGATTTGTGAATGTGTCTGTCGGCACAATGTTTTGAAGTCCACGCAATTCATGCCTGAGAGTATCATGATCAGTCTTACTGATTGTTGGTCAAGCCCCTTATAGACTTTTTTTCTCAATTGTTTAACTAGATGAGACACACTAAACTGAAAGCTTGTTTACAGGTACAACCTGGGTGGGCAGGGAAGTTAAGTGACTTGCTCAGGGTCACACAGTATGGACTGGATCACTGCAACACACCTCTCAAAGCCCTGTATCATACCAAAATGCTTTGCCTATGACAAGCATAAAAAGGAAGAGGTAAATACCAACTGAAGGTGTAAGCAGGAAGGGATCAAACAACATGAAAGGGGACATAGGGACAAGGCACAGCCGATAGTAGTAGATAGCAAAATGAGGTCAATTATGGGAGTGGTGCAGTGCAATGGATGTGGAGCTGTAGTTTTCTGGCAGACTTTCTGGAAACTGAGATGCTACCCCATCTGCATGCATCTCTCTGGGTTGAGGGAGGAGGTAGTTGGTCTCTGGCCCAAGCAGGCTAGGATCCAGAGGACCTCTTCCCCCACCCAGGGTCCTCGGAGTCTACCACCATTGCCTTAGAGGTTGCCTAGCAGAAGGAGAGTCGGCTGGACTACAGGGAGCTCTGGGAGGGTAAGGGTGAGGGTGACAGGTCAGGAGCACATTCCTCAGCCTGTGCCACTACAGAATTCTTTCACAGTTCTGATGGGATGGGACTGCCAGGAGGACGCTCCCAAAGTAGTGGCAAGGGAGGATGTGGAGGTCCTCCATAGGGGAGGCCCCATGGTGGGAGGTAGAGAACCCCAGCTGAGGAGGAAGCAACATCTGGTGGGGGACTCACTTGTTAGGGGGTAGATTTGGGAACAGGAAGGAGAAAGAGAGGGAGATAAAGTACCTACCTGGCACCACGGCTCAGAGGGATGGGCAGCGAATTCTAAGGATCGTTAGGGTGGCAGGGCAGGGGGGAGCTGGATGTCATTGTTCACCTGAAGATTAATGACCTAGCAAGGAACAGGACTGGGACTGTGCAGGGAGAGTATAGGGAACTTGAGAGGAGTCTAAGCCAAGTATCATGCATGGTGGCTTTCGCCGAGGTGCTGCCTGTCTATGACCAGGGGAAGCTAGGGTACTCAGTACCATTAGCTTCAATTCATGATTGAAGGAATGATGCAGAGAAGAAGGGTTCAGCTACACTGGGTACTAGAGACCAACCTGGAGAGATATGGGCTGATACAGAGGTGATGGCCTGCATCTGTCTGGGAGGGGAACCATAGTGTCAGTGGACAGTTTAAATGTTACTTTGATGAATGTTTAAAGTAACTGAGGGTGGTGGTGGAAGGAAAGAGAGAGGCAAAAACTGCTTCCCCCCACAGACTGAAGAAGTAGGAAGAGAGGTCCCGAGGGGAGGAGAATCCCCTAGGGAGCAGGATAATGGGAACAGCAGTGAAATAGAGGACAAGGAAGATGGGAACTAACATTGCAAAAAGAGAGAGGAAAAGGAGGCAGGGCACAAGGGTAGGAAGGGGGTTTGCAGACAGAGTGGGAGAAAAGTGTGGAGGGCCATGTGTGCAAATGCAAGGAGTCTTGGAAATAAAATTCCAGACCTAGATGCCGTCATGGCGGAGGCAGAGCTGGATATTGTGGTCATTACTGAGTCATGGTGCGCAGGCAGCCACGACTGGGACCTGGCCATACTAGACTACACTCATTTCAGGAAAGATAGAATTGGAAGGAAGTGAGGAGGGGTTGTGCAGCATGTAAGAGAGGCTATTACAGTGATGGAAACGCAAGGGAACCAGGGAGGAAAGGAAAGGTTGGAGGTACTATGGGTCACCCTGGAGACAGGATCCGGAGCCTCTATTTGCACTGAATAAATAAACCTTCGACACAGAGGGAAGAAGTGGATAAGGCACTGGGGGGAAGCCAACCATACAATGGCAGAGAATAGGGAGGTGTTGCTGTTGGGGAACTTCAGTTTGCTAGATGTAGATTGAAGCCTCTCAGTCATGGCTTCAGCTAGAAGCAGGGACATCCTAGACTCCCTGCAGGGGGCATTTTTCAGACAAATAATCAAGAAGCCCACTCATGATGTGACAATACTGGATCTGGTGCTCACAAACAGGGATAGCATTGCAGATGTCAAGACAGGAGACCACTTGGCCGGCCCATCAGTGCAGTGGTAGCGCTACCTCTTTTGATGCCAGTGACCCAAGTTAGGGAGTGAGCTCAGGCCACTGGGGGATGGCATAAGGGAGGAGAATTGAGTATTTCTGGGGATGCTTTCTTCCCTTGGGGAGGGAAGTTCATCATCTCCACTGCTATACTGCCACCTGGGTGACCACAGGTGGCAGTGATGTCTGGGGGCTGCGGAAGGGATATCAGCCAAGATCTGGTGTTGCTGCACACCTTGTGTGCTTACGCTCCTTGTACCTCCTTGCATGCCGACGTCCTCTGGGATGGGAGAAACTATAGAAAAGACCCTACAGCTGGCCCAACAATAGCCTCCAGTGTTGCTGATGGGACCAAACCCAAAAACCTATGGTTACCCCCTGATGAACATTCATGCAGGTAGGAGGGAGTAAAAGAGGGGGTGATCTCTCCTTTCCTACCCAGGGGGCAAACCAGGGCAGCATGGAGGTAGGGTACCAGGGGGTGTATTGTAGTACGCCTAGCCACAGACACCTAGGGGGCCCCCATGAGGGAGTGGCTCAGGTGCAGAGTACAAGGGGGCATGATAAAGAGAGAAAAAAAAAAAGACTGGAGGCCACCTGGGGACCAGCGATCACCATACAGCATGGTTCAACATAAGGATGACAGCAGAAGCAAACCACACAAGGACATGGGTCCTGGACTTCAGGAGAATGGATTTAAAAAAAATGGTTGAATGCCTCGGAGACAATCTAGCAAGGAAGGGGGATGGCCTGGGTATTGTGGAAGAACTGTGGGCCAAATTAAGGGATAGCATAGTGAAGGCAACAAACCTCTGTACAAAAGAAGCGAGTGAAAACAGGAGAAAAACAGGCTGCTATGGTTGTTAAGGGAATTGGCTGCAAATGTTAAGGCTAAAAGGGAAGCATTCAGGAGGTACAAAAAAGACACAGAGGAAGGAGGTTTGGGAGGCGTACCACAAAAAGTAGAGAGAAGCAGGGAAGCCAGTGAGGAGTGCAAAGGTGCATACGGAGGAAAGGATAGTTAAAAGCATAACTAAGGGGGACAAGACCTTTTTTAGGTACATAAGTGAAAAGAGGAAGACAAAGAATGGGATTGGTTAAGAAGGGTGGGAAGGGGGGACTGTGCAGAGGACGATCAGGAAAAAGCAGGTATCCTGAATGGATACTTCTCTTCAGTCTTCAAAGTGGAAGGGAAGGGGGATGAACCAAATAAAAGCAGCAGGAACACTGAGCGAGGGAAGTAGACACATGTTCATTCACAGAGGAAAGAATCCTGAAAGGAACTGCAAGTCTGAAAGTGGATAAATGGGGCTGGACGGGGTACATCCATAGGTGCTGCGGGAGCTCAGGGAGGTACTGACTGCACCCTTAACAGCTCTATTCAACAACAAACTGGAAACAGGAGTGGTTCCAGAGGACTGGAGGATGGCAGATGTAGTCTCGCTTCATAGCAGAGGCAGCAGGGAGGAGGCTGGCAACTGTAGGGCAGTCAGTCTGATGTCAGTAGGGGGAAGTTAATGGAGACACTTGTAAAGGAAAGGCTTGGGGAGTATCTTGAATCTAGTGGGTTACAAGACCTGAGGAAGCACAGATTCTGTGGGAGGAGGTCATATCAGACAAACCTGATTGATTTCTTCAACTAGGTGCCCAGGGAAATGGATCAGGGTGGAACAGTGGACATGGCCTACATAGAAACATAGAATTTGATGTCAGATAAGGACCGCTTGGCCCACCCAGTCTACCCATTTCCCTACCTATTGGATAAGACGCAGATCCTAGTTAACCAACAGCCTACTTCTTCCTAACCCCCACCAGAATTGCTTGTCTGTCTGTCCCATTCATTCTTGAATTCCCCCACTGTTTTTGACCACATGACCTCCTTGGGAAGGCCGTTCCATGTGTCCACCTCCCTGTCTAAGAAAAAATACTTTCTCACATTGCCCCTGAGCCGTCCCCCCTCTATCTTCAAATTGTGCCCCCTTGTTCTTGCACATCTGTTTTTCTGAAAGATACTACCCTTTTGGACTTTGATTCCCTTGAGGTACTTGAAAGTTTGTATCATGTCCCCCCTCTCCCTCCTTTCCTCGAGGGTATACATATTAAGCTCCTTTAGTCTCTCTTCATATGGCTTCTGGTGCAGACCCTGCACCATTTTAGTTGCCCTCCTCTGGACTGCTTCCATCCTATGTCCTTGCAGAGATGGGGTCTACAGAACTGCACGCAGTACTCCAGATGGGGTCTCATTAACTGTCTGTACAGAGGGATAACAACTTCCTGTTTTCTTTTTTTTTTCTCTCCTACATTCTCCAGTGACCCCCACTCCTTCAGGCTTGCCAATTCCCTGACTTACCCCTACTGTCCTCAGTTGAGCCACCTCCTCTGTCCTCACATTACAGCCTACCCCTGAAGTATCCTGGCTTAACCCTATTGCCGGGTGGGTCCTCTCCTCCGAGGGGGAAGGCACCGGCCAGGGGATAACCAGTGCACTCTTAGTTAGGCTTTGGGGCGCTGCTGCTGAGGCAGAGAGGCGGCTTCCTGGAGAGTCTTCAGCAGTGTCTGAGTGCGGCAGCCATCATCTGGTGGACCTGGAGCTGTTTTCATTTTTCTGGGTCCCCATCACGCCACTCATGCAGTGCCCCAAGTCACCACTAGGGGCTGCTGCCGAGTGATGCCTCCCTCGGTCCCACCCCAGGAGAGGAGAGCAGTCCTCCGGATGCTCAATCCTGTCCTTCCCCAGCCGACCCCCAGCGTCCCGAGTCCGTTCCCAAACCAGGGTCACCTACGTGGTCGAGGTAAGGTGCCAGCGCCTCAACCCTCTGCACCACCGGGCCGGCCTAACTTCCTGTTTTCTACTGGTGATGCCTCTCCCTATACATCCCAGTATCCCCCAGCCCTCCTTACTGCCTTCTCACATTGCTTGTGTAACCTCCCTCCACCGGCCCCCCTTGTTCAACTAGCAGGGCCTCTCACACATGGCGCCAACGAGAGGGATGGGGGTTGTCACTACGAACAGTTCTGTTTACCAGTACTTCTACTTCAGACCCTGCCATCCTCAGACACGCAAACCAAGTGTGGCAACTACCTGGCTCACACTTGGGGGGGGACCATTTATCATGGCCATCAACCTGGGTCCCTGGGAGAAAACATTTGCTCAGCATTATGCTAGGTTTGTACTTTCGGTCAGGGGCACCCAAGTAAATCCAGACACAGTGGAAGCAATAACTGTAACATCCAAACCAGGCTGGGATTCTAGAGTGTGACTTTTATTCACATACACAGAGAATATTCACAAAGCGAAGATGGACCCCCACAGGGCTACTCCCTCTGGTAATGCAGATTACTGAGGTACAGAGCACACACAGTGAACCCTCAGGTTCTGAATGGAACTTGGCACACATGGCCCGAACTGGTACACTTCCCTTGACTAGGCACCCTTGGCCAGTACTAGGAGACTTTCCCATATTTCATGAGGAATTACTGGTGGCACCCTCGACCACCAATGAGCACACTCAGGCTCACAGAAAATCCAAAATCCCATGTCTGATTATTTTCTTCAGGCACTGGCCAAATGCACTTAGAGAACACAAAGGTGCCCAAACTGAACCCAGAGAGGTAAACATGGTTACTCCAGATGGGGGGTCTCCCACCTTTGGCTTCCAAATTTATACTTGGCCATTCATCTGGTTAATAACACCCTCCTCAGAAGCTCTTGTAGATGCTATCTTGATATGTCTTTCACATTTAACATACTACTTTCTCACACGTCTGAGGTGTCATGAAGTTAAAATTCTGTAATTGGCAATGTCTCTTCACTAGACCCCCACTTTAGCAGACACTTTTAAATCAGACACAAACTAAAAGTTCTGTACTTGGCAAGTCTCTCTCCAGACCCCATAGTAGGCAGACACTTTTAAATCAGAAACAGTCTTGGTGACAGAGGCCCTTTGTCAGAGAAAAACTCACCACAGGAATGCAGGTGACCCAGGGCTCTTTCCACACAAAAGTCTCGGGTACTCACAGAGCAGATGACTCTCAGGCAGCTTCAACACAGTCCAGGCTGGACCAGGGGATTGCTCCTGAATCCTGGAATTCCCCTCCATCCCTCTGGGGATGGGGCACTGGAAAACCCTCTAAGAACAGTCTCCACCACTTCACTCTCAGGTCTTCTACGTTCTTCTTCAAGGGTGAGAACAAACTACCCAAACTACACAGGTAGCTCTCTGTCAGAGCTAAAACTGAGGAGCTTCCCAGGCAGCAGCCTTCTCCTCACTCTCCACTCTACAGACTACTCTACTCTAACTCAACATTCTACAGCTAACTCCCCAGCTAGCATTCCATTGTGGCTTATGCTGCTGCGACAATTCTAAAGTGACATCATCACTCCAGCTCAGCTGAGACTGAAAACAGAGTGGGACACTGTGAAATCCATTTAACTGGCATCTCACAAGCTGCCTCTCCCTGCCTGCCACCGATTCTAAGTGGGATTCTAGTAAGCCCTGGGAACAAGGGGGTTACACCCACCCTCAGCCAGGTAAATGACTGTCCCCCATCATTACCTACCTGGCACCAGACCATCCTACCCTATGTGTTGACTACGGGAAGGTAGCGCTACCTTCTCCCCTACCATGTGCCAGGCACACGCAGACAACACTAAGGGCCCAGAGGCCATTGGCTGATGCATCAGCTCCTACACTACAATCTTACTATGGTAACCAGTGACCCTGGAAGAACTGTCCAGAGCACAGCCCTAATAGACCAGCACTGCTGCCCCTACTTCAGGTCAGGACCATAGCCTGTCTATCACCCTAGCCCTCTAGGGAAAACCTATCTAACTGAAACAAAACTACTCAAAACAGGGGAATCTCCCCCCATTCCTGGACACCTGCAAACCAAACCCCGAAGCTAACACTATACACAAGCATTACACTCCCACACTCCCCCACAACTACACCTGTGGAAGGAAAAGGTTAACACATGTTAACAACTACACAGTACTTTAAAAACAACACTTTAAAGCACTGAGAAACTCAGTTGAGTCCCTCCAATCCTCTTCTTGTCTTCTCTTCTGTCTTCATCAGGATCCACCTGAAAGAGAAAAGAGAAAAACATACCCCAAATCTGCAAAACACAGTACACGACCACAAACCTTACCATCAAAACACTGGAGAATCCCAAAAATATTTTTTTTAGAAAAAGGTAGAAAAGTAGAAAACAGTAGAAAATATCAACATCATGTACAATACAACTTTTGGGGCTGGAATGCCTTAAATGTCCCAACTAGTGACAAACAATGCCTGAAGGCAAGGTCCATGAAAGAGTCTCTCCTGGGCCAGAGCCCGGTGAAGCACAGTTCCTTGAAGTACTGTAATCCCAAAGGGGAGAGTCTTTGTGGACAATTCAACAGTCTATAGTCTGCCAGGTGTAGGATGTGTATTGCAATGTCAATAAAGTAAGAAAAGTCTGGACTTATCAGTCCCTTGAAGAACGAAAAATGGAACAGCACCTGGATCTCCACCCGAAGACTCTCCCTGGCAGCATTTTTCGGATACAGCTGGGCAGAAATCTTCCAGAAATTACAGGATGGACGTCTGGAAACTGCTGGGCTGATGTCATCTCGAGCTGATGTCATCTAGGAGATGGAACCTTGGAACAGGAAAGGAACAGCTTGACTGAAATCATCCGAAATCCCAGGCGATAAATCGGGAAACAGCTGAGATGATGTCATCTCTGGCTGATGTCATCTGGAAGGCCAGGCGATGGAACTGGAAGGCACACTGCAAGGCTAATGAATCTGGATGCACCTTTGGATCCTGGAACACCAGGCTAGTGGAACAACATGGGTACAGCAATGGCTGGATGGCAGCACTGGCTACCACGGCTCTGCTTTCCACTTGGTAGGCATGGGCACATTCACAGGAAGCTGGTTACATTGAGGATAGTACCACAATGGGTCAGGTGCAAGAATTATTACCCCGTCTGGGCGCTCATAATTCACATTATGGAAAGTCTTGTTTCCCTTTTTGTCCACAATACGTACAGCATCTATGAACAGTGTCCTACCCAGCTTCCAAAACTTGAGTCTGTCTCTGACAACTTTGTCTCTGACATATTGAGTTGCACCTGGATGCAGGTTTTTCATTGCCTCTTTCACTAGCCAGGCTCTCCTGTTTTTCTCAAACTCCTCCCAGACTCCCAGAGGAAAGGCAGGAAAGGACATTCCATAGATCTCATCTGCCTTCCTACGAACCAGTCTTTCCTCCTTACTACTCTTTGTCAGATCGCGACCCCTGGCCTGGCTTGGGGGTGGCCAGTCCTGGTTCTGCCAGTGTCACATACTCAAAGCTATGTAGAACTGGTCCCTGACTCCTCCTTATGCTGGCAGGGCTGTGGAGTCACCAACTTCTTCTTCTGTATCCTCTGAGGCAAGAGCCCGAGGCTGTGGACTAGCACCTTCATCGTAAAGATACATAGCTCCCTCCTCCTCTTCCTCACTTAGGACCTGGGCCCAGGAGTGAGTAGTTGTTCTCTCTCCCGAGACAGTCCACTCTTCATTTGGCATGGAGGTAGACACCTCCCAATCTAGGGTTTCTCGAACCTCATCTTCACCAATGAGGCTAGGACTTGGACCCTCTCTCCATGGATCCACTGATTCTCCCTCCGCACTGTCCATCTGAGACACAGATGTGGAGACATCATGAGGACTCTGCTCTGCCAGTTCATCTACACCCTCTTCCTTAGTGCCACACTCTGCTGGCCTCCCCCAACAGGTTCAACCTGGTGCTGTGTGCTACTACTTGCAGGATCTTGAAGCTTGGTCCACGTGGGATCCAAACGAATCTTGGGTGCACTAGTTAGACCTTGCTTCTCTAAGCACCCTGAACAGTGAGGAATCATGAAAACCTCCCTTCCAGCCTTGAGGCACATTATGCATACTCTCACAGGGTATCCAGGAATCACAACATGAGAAGGCAAACTTCCACCGTAGAAACATTTCTGTTTCTTGCAACTTGGTAACCTCTTCAACTATCATAGCCTGGGCATGATCTGGGTAGCGGGATAGTCCCGAAGCCATGACTGTAGAAAAACATGCAAAAGTCCACTGTTATCACTGAGTTCACTCTACTCAGGACAGTCTCACAAAATGGCTCTGTGCTGCTGTGTTTACATTACTACCCCACCCTGTAATGGCAGCGGCAGCACTCCTGATGCATAAACAATCTGTATCTGACTCAAGCCACTGTGCATCCGATGTACTGCATACTAATAAATTTTACTCAAACTGCACAGACTGCACTGTTTTTCTTCCTCAGAACATCAGCAGCTTCCAGCAGAGGTCGTGAGGGCCGTGGACTAGTCGCCTTCCCCCCACCCCCCAAAACCATCAGCAGCTTCCAGCGGAGGTCGTGAGGGCTGTGGACTAGTCGCCTCCCCCACCCCCCAAAACCATCAGGTACAGCACCGGAGACGTCACCACGCAGAAAAGCTCCATCTTGTGTTGCATTAGACTGTCTCTGTTGTTTTTTCTGTTTGTGTTTTGGCGCCAATCTAAGTTCTGAATTTATACTGGCATATATGTGGAGATAGTCTATTCACTGTACGAAACCTTGCATAGCTGGACCATCTCTGCCTGAATGTAACTGTTGCAGCATACTCTTTAATGTAATATAAGGACATTTTAGCCAATTGTGCTGTCTAGGGTCTGTGTATGATCCTGTGTATGAGACTGTCTCTGTAGCCGGCAGGGCTTTAAGGTACCTCACCCGAAAATTGTATTGCTGCATAGGGTCTTGAAAATTTATTCCCTGGGGCATACTAAGCAAAACAACAAAAAAATAGCACCAAAATTAGAGTTTTACGGGCCCAGAGTAAATTGGGCAGGCTCCGTCTTGGAAACTGTAGCTGTGTCCCAGAGGACTAAGAATTTCTGCTCGGGTTTGCAATCGGAGCACTGCTAGCTGTTTCCTTCATTTGGGTTCTTTTTGTATACTACAACAGCTCTCTGAGGGCAGGTTCCAACTACAAATGAAGCAGAATCTCACAGCAGCTTGGGGATCGGAGCAGTAACTCAACACTCTGTGCTCTGTATAGTACATTCTCTCACTAGAATCGGAGCAGTAAAACAGCTTGTAATCCAATTTTAAGCCCTCCCACCCGCCAGCTCCTAAAGTATAAATCCAACAGTAAATCAGCTTGTAATTTGATTTTAAGCCCTCCCCCCTGCCAGCCAGTATAAATCATTACCTGTTTTCTCCTTTCTTCACAGCAGCTTCCAGCGGAGGTCGTGAGGGCCGTGGACTAGTCACCCTCTCCCACCCTCAAAACCATCAGGCAGGCTGTGCACTGCATGCCATCACCACGCAGAAAGCTCCATCTTGTGTCACATTAGACTGTCTCTGTTGTTGACCCCGCCAACGCTTAAACCGTCAGCTCCCCACCACCCCAACCACCACCCTTGGTGTGCTCGCCCTTATATAGGCTGAGACACATGAGACGCAGGGCTGAACCAATCAGCCCACTTCTCCATTTGCAGCCTATATCGTTTTGCCACTAGAGGGCCATTGAGCCAGCCTCAGCAAGTTCTTGCTTGTCCTTTGCATGTGTATATTTTATCATGCTTCTCTTAGCCCTCTCTCTGTCCTCTCTGTTCCTCCCTGTACTGACTCCCTCCCTGATACTCTTCCTGAGCCTGCACCCCACCTATGACACAGACTACCATTCAGCTGCCTATCAGCTATCCCTTATTGCAACTCCGGCCTTCCTCCCTACAATCACTCCTAATGTCCACCGCCCTAGTTGCGCCACCCTGTGTGCTCACTACTACCACTATAAACCTCACCACTTACACCTGCTACAGTCACCCCCCACACACCTCGGCTCCTTCTTCTGGCTCCCCCTTTATACTTAACTTCCCCATTCCTACATTCTTAACCCCAAAGGACATCTAGCCCGCAAATCCCGCCTACTCAAAAAGTTGACCTGGAACCCTGTCCTCAGGTGCCTCCTCCTCCTCCTGCTTCTCATGTCTGGTAACATCCACCCTCACCCAGCCCATTCACATCTGCTACTTCAACACACTCCCCAATAGGAGGGATGCGCATTGCTTCCCTTAATGTCTGCAGCCTATTAAAAAAGTGGGACTCTTTCCAGGGATGGGTCCTGCAACATCGGCCTGATGTCATTGCCATGGGTGAAACCTGGCTCTCCCCCTGGATTCCAGACTCATCAATAACCCTCTCTGGCTATAACATACACCAAGCCGACCGGAAGGGTGAGCGCAGGGGTGGCTGTGCCGTTTACACCAAGGCCACACTACACAGACAGCTTCTTCCACCCACCCAGATGGAACCTGGACCCCAGGCCCTCACACTAAAACTCACCCTGGGATGCTCACAAACCCCCCTTTTTATCACTGCTGTATACATAACTCATAGGGACCAGAAGGCAGCCTTCCACTCGGTACTGTCCTACCTGGCCACCTTCCCTTCTCAAATGGAAAAGATCATACTTGGGGACTTCAACATTAATTGGCTAGGTAAAGCTGCAGCACCATTCATCAATGCTGCCACTGCCCATGATCTAACGCAAGTAGTCACATCCCCCACCAGACTGAACCAGAGCACAGGGTCTTCTTTGCTGCTGGACCTGGTTTTCACCAACCGACCTCACAAAATCACCAGCACTACCGTTCTCCCAAATGCCCTTAGTGACCACTCCCCAGTGCTCTGCACCTGGACCAGCAAAGCACCTAAATCTCCTTCCACAATAATACTTCTTCACCAACTTGGCCCTGGCAAGCTTGCTCTCCTTAAAGCTCATCTCAGTAATATGGACTGGTCCTTCTTAATGAATACCCCTGACCCTGACAGAACCTTCGACCTCTTCATTCACACTTTTAATACTATATGTGACAAGTATGCCCCTCTCACTAAAAGTATGGTCAAAGGGAAACCCGCGCCTTGGATCTCGAACCACCTGCTGGCACTGATGTGGACTAGAGACTCTCTCTGGCACCTCTCCAATGAGTCCCGCCTGTCGGCCAACAGACAGAAGTACAGGGAGGCCCGAAATAAATGCACGTGGGCCTTGCGCAGAACCAAAGCTGAGTATTTTAAATTCATCCTTACCTCTACCTGGGGCTCAGGGCATAAATTCTGGAACAACATAAAGAATATCTGTCGCAAAGTCCCTAACACTGTTCCCAACCAGATCTTAGTTGATGGGTGTCTGACCACTGATCCTGCATGAATAGCTACAGCCTTCAATGACACCTTCACAGACCTCAGCCAGGTCCAACCTCCTAATTTCTTTGACCCACCCTCAACTAGCCCCCCCTTTTCCCCCACAGAAGCCTCCCCTTCCACCTACGCTGCATTACACCCAAGTCTGCAGAGCCTTACCTCAAAAATGCCCTCAGACACTCCCGCTACAGCAGTGACTCCTTAGATCTGAAACTCCTACGACTCACCCTACAGGAGGTACTTAACCCCCTCACACATATTCTAAATTGCTCCTTGTGTCAGGGAAAATTCCCCTTCCAGTGGAAATCTGCCTCCATTACACCGATGTTTAAAAGTGGGGACCATACCAGCACCAACAACTATCGTCCCATCTCCATTCTCTCTCCCCTTTCCAAGGCCCTAGAGTGGATTGTCTCTGATCAGCTCACCGACCACCTCAACAAATACAACCTTCTCTGCAAACAGCAACATGGCTTCCGCAAGGGATACAGTACCACTAATGCCCTCCTGGAGTTCACTGCCCACGTTCACTCCGCCTTAGACAGGGGCCATATCACTGGTGCTGTCTTCATTGATCTCACTAAGGCGTTTGACACCGTCAACCACTCTCTCTTACTAACCACACTTTCCCACTTTGGTTTCTCCTGGGACACCCTCTGCTGGTTCAGTGACTACTTCTCAAACCGATTCCAGCAGGTCAAAATAGGTAACACCTTATCCAGTAGACTGCCCATTCTCTCCGGCGTCCCCCAGGGGTCCATTCTCGGGCCACTGCTTTTCTGCTTCTTCCTTAACTCCCTCCCCATGTCCTGCACAGGCAACCTGCTACTTTATGTGGGCGATGCTGTCCTATACTCCTCCAATTCTGACCTCATTCAACTCCATCACGCCCTTCAAACCTCCTTTAGTGGTGCTGAAAACTGGTTCTCCTCACAGCGCATCATACTAAACTATAAGAAGACGAAAGTTTTGATCTTCTCCCACCCACAGAACTCCCAGTGGGAACACTGCCCCCCTCTACTAATTGTCAATCGTTCCCCTCTTGAACTAGTGGACTCCTTTAAATACCTGGGCATTACCTTAGAGCCTGTGCTAAGCTTCCATCAACATATACACCTCCTATCCACTGCCCTCAATATTCGTCTTGGGATACTGCATCGCTTCAAACACTGTCTTACTCAAGACACCCTTAGGCTCACTGTCTCCTCCTTGGTCCTCTCCCTTCTTGACTATGGCTTACTTATCTTTAGCGCAGCGAGCACCTCAGCCCTTTCCAGACTCCGCATTGCCCTTAATAAAGCCTGCTGCCTTACCCTGGGTTGTGACTGTCTCACCCACACTTGCTCACTATACAATACCACCAACTGGCTCAACCTTGAAAATAGAATCAGGTACCATGCCTTCCTCATGGCAAAAAAGGTTACCCCTGGCTTCGCCCCCCCCGGGCTCACACCTCTAATCCACTTGGCCCCGACACTTAAGCACACCAAGCTCTATTAAGCAGCTCCTCACAGTACCCCTCTGCCGTACCTCCCAATTCCAAAGGTCCTTTAGCTACAGAGCCCCGTCTTGGATGAATGGCCTACCCACCTCTCTTGCTAATGAAAACCAAATTGGCACCTTCAAAACTCCGCTTAAGGAACATCTCCAGTCCTCAAATAACTGTGACTGCCACTGATCCTCTTCCTTCCCCTGACTAAGACCTCTGGCCGGCTTATTTCCCACCCCCATTGAGACTCCAGCCTAAGTCTGTCAGGTTCAGCTCTATTTCTGAGTATTTTTAATGTATTGCTTAAGAACTGTGCTTATTAATCCTAGTATCTAACTTTTAGCCTTTTCCCTGCTCTATGTATATAGCTTGCTTCGCATCCTGGTGAATTGCCAAGTAATGTCTGTTTTGTATCTGATTTCTGTGATGTGGAACCTTTGTAAAGGAGTCTCTGACTCAAAGGTACTTTTCCGAATCCTCAATAAATAAATAAAATAAAAATATGATTTTCTAGGACTTTACATTAGCTTTCAATCAGTTTTACTTGCTTAAAGTCACTAAAGCCACAGTGCTTCTTGAACAGGATTGCCTGTTGTGTTGCATCCTCTCATACAACTCACAGTCTCTCTGTTTGCTCAGAAAATTACACTGTTGCTGAATCCATTATACATGCTCACAGTCTAATGCTCAGAATTCTTGCTTGGGTTTGATTACTTTACACAGTCCTTCTTTGCAAAAACAATCATGCTGTTTACACACAGATCCAGCTGGCTTTAGAAAAATCACACAGCTTGAGCTCAGTTTTGCTGAATGGTACTCACTAAATAAGTAGCTGGCTTTTTGATGGAAATTCTCAGCCTACAGCCGATCCTGGAAGGCCTCTGGGTTGAAACGGGCTGGCAACTCTGTTGATTGTCCCTATGAACACCACGCTTTCTCCCCAGTCGATCAGAATACGGATTGAGCCTGATTTAGTACAGAAAAGTTTGATGTTTTAACTTTTAGAATGTTTGCAGTCACCGTGACGCTCCTCCTGGCTAACCAGCTCTCACACCACTGGCTCTCTCCCTCTCGAACACTGGGCAGCACTCTGAAGCTGGCTTTGGGGCGGGACTGATTGCAGTCTCACCAATCACTCGACGCCATGCAAATGAGCCTCTCTCTCTTCTTGTGCTCTTCTCTTCACGGCAATTGTCGAGCAGGCAAAATTTAAACTGCAAAACAACTTTTTTCATTTTCAACTGTAACTTCAAGGGGGGGGGTCGAGCACCATTTTGAACTATTTCTCATGGCTATTTCTCTAACGACTCCCCCAGTTCACACAGCAAGCATTTGAAACTTTCAGGGCACAAATGTCTCTTTGTTTCCCACAGTTCTCAATACTTTTTCCTGTCACAACTTGAAAATTAAAGCTGGCAAACATTCTATATTTGATGCAGGACAAGGGGCACACACAATCTGGCTTTACAGCTCCTTGGTAAACGTTGGCACAATCACAGCAGCACATGAACAGCAGGCACACAGCGGCACATACAGATGGCACTACTCTGGTTAATCTCTTATGCGCAAAGCTTCCGATTTTGGGCTACCAACTGCCAGACAGACAAAACGCTAGCCACAACCTGAGCAAACATCTCTCGTTTTCTCCCAAATTCCAAACACATCCTCAGTGGTGCCTCCATTTTGTAAACTCCCTCCACCGGCCCCCCTTGTTCAATTAGCAGGGCTGCTCCTCTCACACATTTATTTTATTTATTTATTTATTTGAGAAAATCAGAATTACAACCCTTTGAGTCATAGCCTCGTTTCCAAAGACTTCATGTCAGGTAAATAGTAACAATAATAAACAATCAGAATACAAGAGTGTGCAAGCAGGTAAAGAGAACTGTCAGCTTCAGGTGATGAAGTGAGGCCTATACAAGCAGTAGCTAAGCAGTGAAAAATGACACAGTCGGTGAACAGGCATATCGTAAGAAAGAAAGAAAAGCAATGAACAGCGATCAAAGCTATACAATTGTTAGCTAATAGGTTAACAGTGGGTAGCCATTAGGAATTGACATATATAATTAATGAAAAGAGGCATCAACACATAGAGGAAATCTATCTTGCGGTGAGCGGCCCGTAGGGCTTTGTCTGGTGAATGATATACTGAAAGTCTGAGTTAAGATAGAGAAGGGTGTTATTAATTGTTTTGTCTGTCTGGCAGTTGGTAGCCCAAATTAATGGTGCCAATGAGAGGGATGGGGGTTGTCACTACGAACAGTTCTGTTTACCAATACTTCTACTTCGGAGCCTGCCATCCTCAGACAGGCAACCAAGTTGCCAAGTGTGGTAACTACCTGGCTCACACCTGGGGGGACCATTTATCATGGCCATCAACCTGGGTCCCTGGGAGAAAACATTTGCTCAGCATTATGCTAGGTTTGTACTTCTGGTCAGGGGCACCCAAGTAAATCCAGACACAGTGGAAGCAATAACAGTACTGTCCAAACCAGGTTGGGATTCTAGAGTTTTGGCTTTTATTCACATACACAGAGAATGATCACAAAGAGAAGATGGACTCCCACAGGGCTACTCACACTGGTAATGCAGATTACTGAGGTACAGAGCACATACACAGCGAACCCTCAGGTTCTGAATGGAACTTGGCACACACAACTTGAACTGGTAAACTTCCCTTGACTAGGCATCCTCGGCTAGTACTAGGAGACTTTCCCATATTTCATGAGGAATTACTGGTGGCACCTTCAACCACCAAAGAGCACACTCAGGCTCACAGAAAATCCAAAATCCCACATCTGGGTATTTTCTTCAGGCACTGGCCAAATGCACTGAGAGAAAACAAAGGTTCCCAAACTGAACCCGGAGAGGTAAACATGACTACTCCAGATGGGGTGTCTCCCACCTTTTGCTTCCAAATTTATACTCGGCCATTCATCTGGTTAATAACACCCTTCTCAGAAACTCTTGTAGATGCTATCTTGATATGTCTTTCAGATTTAACATACTACTTTCTCACACCTCTGAGGTGTCATGAGGTGTCATGAAGTTAAAATTTCTGTAATTGGCAATGTCTCTTCACTAGACCCCCACTTTAGCAGACACTTTTAAATCAGACACGAACCAAAAGTTCTGTACTTGGCAAGTCTCTCTCCGGACCCCATAGTAGGCAGACACTTTTAAATCAGAAACAGTCTTGGTGACAGATTCCCTTTGTCAGAGAAAAACTCACCACAGGAATGCAGGTGTCCCAGGGCTCTTTCCACACAAAAGTCTCAGGTACTCACAGAGCAGATGACTCTCAGGCAGCTTCAACACAGTGCAGGCTGGACCAGGGGATTGCCCTTGAATCTTGGAATCCCTCCCCCCATCCCTCCAGGGATGGGGTACTGGAAAACCCTCTAGGAACGGTCTCTACCACTTCACTCTCTGGTCTTCTATGTTCTTCTTCTAGGGTGAGAACAAACTACCTAAACTACAGAGGTAGCTCTCTGTCAGAGCTAAAACTGAGGAGCTGCCCAGGCAGCAGCCTCCTCCTCACTCTCCACTCCACAGACTACTCTACTCTAACTCAACATTCTACAGCTAACTCCCCAGCTAGCATTCCATTGTGGCTTATGCTGCTGTGACAGTTCTAAAGTGACATCATCACTCCAGCTCAGCTGAGACTGAAAACAGAGTGGGACACTGTGCAATCCATTTAACTGGCATCTCACAAGCTGCCTCTCCCTGCCTGCCACCAATTCTAAGTGGGATTCTAGTAAGCCCTGGGAACAAGAGGGGTTACACTTGCTTACCTTTAGATCATCTGATATGACTCCAGGTCCCTTTCCATTTTTGTTGTTGTTAGTACCCCACCATGTGTACTCTTCCCTTGGGTTTTTGTTTCCCAGGTGCATTACTTTGCACTTCTTTGCATTGAATTTAAGCTGCCTACTTGGACTTCAGTAAGGCCTTCGACACTGTACACACAGAAGGCTCATAAGTAAACTAGCCAGTTTGGGGGTGGGTCCTAAGGTGGTAAACTGTGGAGGAAATTGATTAATCGATATTCGACAGAGGGTGGTGATAAAGGACACTCACTCCAGGGAGGGGAGAGTGACCAGCAGTGCACCTCAGGGCTTAGTACTGGGACCAGTCCTCTTTAATGTCTTTATAAGTGACATTGCAGAAGAGCTGGAAGGGAAGGGAAGGTATACCTCTTTGCAAATGACACCAAAATCTGCAATAGGGTAGAAACTCCAGAGGGGGTGGAGAGAATGTTTAGAGACATGAGAAAAATCGAGGCGTGGTCAAGAGTATAGCATCTGGGTTTCAATACAAAAAAGTGCAAAATCATACACCTAGGGCAGAGAAACCCAGAGGTGGAGTATAAAATGGGGGAAGAGATTTTGACAGTCACAAAACAGGAAAGGGAACTTCGGAGTAATTATATTGGATGACCTCAAGGTGGCGAGACAGTGTGACAAGACAGCAGGTTGGGCCAGTGGGATCCTGGGGTGCATATGGAGGGGTATTACCAGCAGAAGGAGGTAGGTGGTGTTACAACTGTATAGATTGTTGGTGAGACCCCACCTGGAGCACTGTGTCCTGTTCTGGAAACCACATCTCAGGAAGGATATAGAGAGAGTAGAGGCTGTCCAGAGGAGGGCAACTAAATGGTGCAGGGACTGCATCAGGAACCCTATGAGGAGAGACTGAGGGATCTCAGTATGTACACAGTGAAGGAGGGGAAGGAGAGGGGGACATGATAGGGACCTGTAAATACCTCACCGGGGTGATTAAGGTACAGCTGGAGAATATTTTTCAATGGAGAAAGTGCATGAAAACAAGGGGGCATGCAATATAGCTGGAAGGGGGACATTTAGGAGGAACGTGAGGAAGTACTTCTTCACTGAAAGGGTGATGGCTGTCTGGAACAGTCTTCCTGCGGAGGTAGTGGGGGCAAAAACAGTGATGGGTCTCAAGCACGCATGGGGTAGGCACAAAGGAATCTTGGTAGAGAAGCAGGGAGGTAGCCAGAGATCAGGTAGGATCTACGGTGACAGAATGGGCAGGGAAAAAATAGGCAGACTAGGTGCGCCAAGTGTTCCTTATCTGCCGATGAATTCTCTGTTTCTCTGTTTCTGTGTTTCTGTGTTTCTATATTTCTATGTTACTGTTCCTCTACACCTCTCTGGCATCCCCCTTCCCCACAGGAAGTTTCTTAAGCAGTCTCCAATTTTTTTTAAATACTAAAGTCCAGGATCCTGGTCCGTGTGAGGTTTGCGTCGGCTCCCATATTACTATTAAACCACACTGTACAATGATCACTGGTATCCAGGTCACTGCCCACTGTGACATCTGCAATGCTGTCCCTGTTTGTAAGCACCAGGTCCAGCACTGCCCATCCCTAGTGGGTTCACTGGCCAGCTGCCTGAGAAAAGTCCTTGTAGGGAGTCAAGGGCAGCCCTGCTCTTTGCCAAAGCTGCAGCTGGAAGGCTCCAATCCACATGTGGCAGACTGAAGTCACCAAACAGTAGTACCTGCCTTTGATTGCCATCCTGATGATGGGTTCCCCAAGTGCCATATCCAACTCCTTTCCCTGTGCTGGAGGTATGTATACCACCCCTGTATGGATAGCGGACCCAGCTCCTGTCTTCAGTATGACCGACAGCACCTCCAGTTCATCCTTTTCTTCTGGGTTCCCCTGTACGTCTGTAGCTTTTATTCCCTCCCTCACATGTAGTACAACCCCTCTTCTCTTCTCCCTTCCCTGTTTCTCCTGAACAGAGAGTAGCCTGGTATAACCATATCTCAGTCATGGCTGTCAGTGCACCATGATTTCATTATGGCCACCAAATCCAGGCTAGCCTCCTCCCTGATGGCCTCCAGGTCTGGAATTTTATTACTCAGGCTCCTTGCATGGCGCACATGGCTCCCCATAGCTTATATCCTCTCTGCCTTTCTCCCTCCTTTCTCCATCCCCTCCTACCTATGTTGTTCCCTGAAGCTCCCCCTGACCACCCCTTTCCTTGTTACCCTCTCCATTTCATACGAACATACGAATGCCAGCAGAAACAGGTCTCACGTCTCTCGAGTCTGCTCGATTGTGCAGCTAGCCCTCAACTTACAGCTGCCCCACCCTCCCTCCCCATCCCTCCCTCATAACCACCCCCCACTCTGTCCCACCCTCTCGTAAACTCCCACTGTTCTACATGATACCACCTCCTCGGGCAGAGTATTCCACTTGTCTACCACCCTTTCCATGAAAAAGTGTCTCCTGATTTCCCTCCTGAATCTCTCCCCCCAATCTCAGTCGATGCCCTCTCATGTCCCTCCCCCTAATAATCTGAAGAATCCCTTCTGTATTAATCCTTTTAATACCTTTCAAGTACTTGAAGGTTTTGATCATATTCCCCCCTATCTTCCAGAGAATACATCTGTAGCTCTCCCAGCCTCTCCTCGTAGGACTTTCTCTCAAGTCCCTGGATCATCTTTGTTGCCCTAGCTGCACCCCTCCAGTAATTTGATGTCCCTCTTCAGGAAAGGATGCCAGTATTGCATGCAGTATTCCAGGTGCGGCCTGACCAGTGATCTGTACAGGGGTAGGATCACTTCTCTGTGCCTGGAGGAGATTGATCCCTAACTATACACCACAGCATCTTGTTTGCCTTTGCAGCTGCCTTCCTGCACTGAGCTGAGTGGTTCATACTTCCTATTATTAGTACCCCAGGTCCTTTTCCTCCATTGTGCTTTCCAACTATACCCCTCCCAACTGATATTTCCTCCCCTGTTCCTTGCTCCGCAGTGGAGTACCTTGCACTTCTTGGCGTTGAACCCCAACTGCCATATCTCCAATCATTTCTGTAGTTTGGTCAGGTCTTTCTGCAGCCCCCTCCACCCCTCTATGTCATCTACCACAGCACCAATCTTAGTATCATCTGCGAACAGACTGATCCTACTCCGGATCCTGTTTGAGATATTGGCTATCAATATCCCGAACAGCACTGGTCCCAGTACTGAACCCTGGGACACCCCGCTCGTAACGTTCCTTGGTGATGAGAGTTCTCCTACCACCCTTTTCTGCCTACTCCTCAGCCAGTTGGTGATCCAATTGACCATTTTTGTCCCCACCCCAATGTATTCCAGTTTCCCACCCCCAGCCTCCCATGCTGCACCAAGTCAAAGGCCTTGCTGAAGTCCAAGTACAGGACGTTCACTGCATGGTCCCTGTCCAGTTCCCTGGTAACCCAGTTGTAGTACTCGACTAGGTTTTTCTGGCAGGATCTGCCTGATACAAACCTGTGCTGATGGCCGTCTTGGAGCCCATTGTCTTCCAGAAAGGTCACCAGCCTCTCTTTTAGGACTGACTCCATGAGTTTCCCCACAATTTGAAGTGAGACTCACTGATCTGTAGTTGCCTGGAACATCCTTCATACCACTTTTATGAATGGGCACCACATAGGCCATCCTCCAGTCCTATGGCATGCATCCTGTGTCCAGTGATGTACTGAATAGGTCTGCCAGTGGTCCTGCCAGGATCTCTGCTAGCTCCCTAAGTACCCTAGGGTGAATGCCATATGGTCCCAGTGCCTTGTCCACCCTATGCACCCTTAGTCCTTCCAGCACCCTGTCCTCTGTAATCCTGATATCAGCCGCCCCCCCGCCGACTCCACCCTTCCCATAAGGTGTCTGCCCCCATCTTTCCTCTGTGAACACAGAGCAGAAGTACTCATTCAGTACTTCTATCTGGTCCTCCCTTCTCCACCCCCTTCTTTCTTAATCCTCACAATCTGGTCTTTGTTTCTTCTTCTCTCACCAATGTATCTGAAGAAGTCCTTTTCCCCATCCTTGATTCCCTGTGCCAGTCTAAGCTCTCTGGAAGCCATTTCTGTCTCCTTTACTCTTCTTGTCTTGCTTTCTTGACTTATACCCCCCCTTGTCCACTGCCTTGTCACCGCCCCTGTCTTCTTGCACCCCTGTCCTGGGAAAATATCCTGTCCTCTAGCCCTCCCTTTTTATTGCTTCATCATCTGGGCAGAAATGTTTGCCTCTCTTGGTGTTACAGCCTTCCCCTGGCTAGTTATTTATTCATTTATTTCGTTTTTGTTGACCGGGTAAGTGCACTAGACAAATTCTGCCTATTTTCAGGCACGACCTGGGTGGATGGGGATACAGATGAATGCCAACTGACCTTGAACCAGATTAAGCTATTGGTGGTATTTTTTAGTGAATGGGGGAAATTTGACCAGGGCACCAGAGAAATTCCCTTACTCTTTGGTAGTGGGCGCTGCATTTCCCTTGACTCTCTCAGTCTGCTTGCAGCTAGAGGAGGGGTTGGACGTGTGGGAGGCTAAGGAGCTGATCACCTCCTTGGCTCCCCTTTTCGCCTAGTGATCATTATGGCTACTACTGATACTGAACAAGACATTGCATTGATGGATTTAACCCCGGATACCTCTGTTCCTGAAGTTTTGAATACTTCAGCTGCATCTTCTGTGGACTCCATTTTGCCTGAAAATCGCACTGTTGCTGATATCCGATGACGCTTACAAGATGAAAAGCGATGTTTTCTGAGTATCAGGAATAGTTTATTGCAAGACCCTGACTGCGCGTCGGATGCTACGAATGTAGTACAGGAAATGGATGTAGCACAATCCCCTGTTGGGCTGGACAATGCACTACCTGAAACGTTGGAGACAGAACCCACGGTTGTTTGTATGGCTTCCCTACATAGTAAGGCTACAACATCGATGGCTGTGAGTACTACTGATACGGGGGGAAAGTTTTGAATTGAAGGGCTCACAGGGGCCTCTGATAGGCATGGACTCTGCCCCGGCTGCCTCCGTGGAGATAGAGGTTGCTGTGTCAGGTGGCGTGAGCTCCTCTCAGGCTGGGAAGCTTTCTACTGATGGGCCTGAGATGCATTCTGAAAGGACTGGAGATGCGGGTACTGTTAACAATCCCAGTATATCTTCATGACAAGGGGAGTGTTCTCCTCCTGTGTCTGCTTCTCCCATGGATGCACAGCATTCTGCTGGGGTTGTTCAAGCCCCTGCTGCCCGGGTAACGATGGCGTTAGAAGCTGCTGGCTGGGTGAAGAATTCTGCTGGGTTAGGATGGGATGCTAACTTTATTGACACTTCTAATTTGCTGGACTCTACTGGGGATGTTTTAAACTCTGTTCTAGATTCAATAAACGCTACCCCTACTATTGGACCGGGGTCTATCTCTTTGCCCCCTACGTGGACAAGTTACCCCTCCATCAGCTATGAACACTGCTCCAGAAACTTTCTGTCATCCTATTTTGGATGTCATTGGATGTCTCGAGGGTGACTTGCCTCTTGCTTCTGCCCCCCTCCTCCTTTGGAAGCTGGGGCTTTGGTAGCTGAACCTCTGTGGCAGGATCCCCCCTTGGTGGTTGATTCTGAACACCTGCCCCACATACAGCAAACCCCTCATAATGTATGACATGACAAAGTGAATGAACATTTGTTTCCTGCTACAGTTGATTTGCTTTCAGAACCAGCAACAAGACGTAATGCTGTACGTCTCAAATTTACAGGACTCATCAGAAGTTCCTAATAGGCATTTTGTAGGGTGTGAACTTCTGAAAAATAGCAGGAAGTTCTACGCTTATGAAATAGATGCCCTTATTCATATGCCTGAGGACTCAGTTTTTGATGTCAGTTTTAAACACCCGTTGGGCCTGGAACGTTTCTGGAAACAATTCCAGGCTCTCAAATCAACACCTTTGTGGAAGCCTTTTATGGCCATCCCTTTGACAAAACCTGTGACAAAGAAGATTACTGTTTTATTTCAAAATGAGGGGGTTAACGTTGCTGATATAACATACTGGCTGCAACAACATTGTACTGTTAAGGGTCAACCTGAGCCAATTTTAGATGATGAACACCTTTGGACTGGGATTTGGCGTTATCTTGTTGATCTGCCTTTAGAACAGGGTTTGACTAAGCATCTCCCTAATTGTTTTTTTTTTGGGAAGGGACAGAGGGGTAATTTTCTATCCTGGACAGCCCAGAACGTGGTGAAAGTGTGGTACTTTAGGGCATCTCAGTAATGTCTGCAACAAGCAAAAATGTGGTCTTTGTGGGGATTTGGGGCACATAGGTGCGCACTGTAGGAGACCCATGAAATGTAATTTATGCGATGAATATGGACACACCTTTCGTAATTGTTCATGGGCTTCCCATAATAATGCTGACCCTACTATACGTGCTGAACAGGATGTTTTTGTTGCCAATGCCCAAAAAGACAAACAACGGCTGCATGATTTATGTCATCAGCAGCCTTCCCCTGCTCCTCAGCCTCAGAGACTGGAAGAATCAGAAATTGCAGTGCCCATTGAGACTGCTGATCAGGGACATTCTGACATGGATACTACATGTGTAGACGCTGATGGTTTAGAGGTTGTGTCGACCACCGCTTGTGCAACCCCTCTACCTCAAGTTATCTCCCCCACTGTACCCCCACCTGAAATTACTGTTATGCTTGCGTCAGGAGATGACTCTGCCCATATTCCTGGCACTAACCTTGATCAGGCTAACATGCCCCCTCTGGATTTACAGCAAGACGCACCTTTTCAAAGGGTGACTTGCTCAAAATCATCTAGGGTTGTGTTGGACCCATATCAGGTCCCTCTGGTCCCCCCCCCCAGTTTCTGTTCATAACTCCTATACCATGTTGCTCGAACAGGATAGTGAAGAGGATGGTGTTGGATCAGATATCTCATCTGTGGCCTCCTCACACACTGAAACCATGCCTGATACATAGATACATAGATACATAGACAGTGTCGGCAGATAAGGGCTATGGCCCACCCAGTCTGCCCATTTGAGTTTGTAAGTTCAGTTTATGTTTTCCTAGATCTCTGTTGCCCCTTACCCCCTGACCTCCAGAATTCCTTTATGTCTATCCCATGCATTCTTAAATCCCGTGATTGTTTCAGCCCCCACCACTTCCTCTGGCAGGGTGTTCCACTTGTCCACCACCCATTCTGTGAAGAAATTCTTCCTCACATTTCCTCTGAATCGTCCTCCCTCCAACTTCATCCCATGCCCTCTAGTCCTGGAACATCTTTTTCGCTTAAAAAATAGTGTATTCCTGCACCCTGTTCCTCCCTGTAAGATACTTGTATGTCTCTATCATGTCCCTTCTCTCCCGCCTCTCCTCCAGGGAGTACATATTCAGTTCCTTCAACCTGTCCTCATAGGACTTGTGATGCAATCCATGTATCATCTTCGTTGCCCTCCTCTGAACCTTCTCTACCCTGTCTATGTCCTTACGTAGGTAAGGTCTCCAGAACTGTACACTTTACTCCAGGTGGGGCCTCACTAGTGTCTTGTATAGTGGAATTATGACCTCCCTTTTCCTGCTGGTGATGCCCCTGCCTATGCATCCCAGCCTCCTATTTGCTTTACCTGCTGCCTTGTCACACTGTTTCCCCACCTTGAGGTCATCAGAGATGATAACCCCAAGATCCCTTTCCTGCTTGGTGCATGCTATATCCTCACCCCTCAACTGATGTATTGTGCCAGGGTTTTTGTGTCCCATATGCATTATCTTGCACTTCTTTGCATTGAATTTCAACTGCCAAACCCCTGACCATACTTCAAGTTTCTGCAGGTCCCTTCTCATTCTGTCTACACCTCTGATGTGTCTACTCTGTTACAGAGCTTTGTGTTATCAGCGAACAGTGAAATTCTGCCTTCTAGGTCCCTGCATAATGTCACTGATGAAGATGTTGAATAGGACCGGTCCCAGCACTGATCCCTGTGGTACCCCACTGGTCACTCTTCCCTCTGTGGAGTGACAGCCATTTACCACCACCCTCTGTGTCCTGCCACCTAACCAGTTACCTACCCACCACACTACTGTCCTGCTCACACCAATATTCCCTAGTTTGTGTAATAGTCTTCTATGTGGCACAGTGTCAAAGGCCTTGCTGAAGTCCAGATAGGCCATGTCCACTGCCCTCCCCTGATCCACCTCCCTAGTCACCCAGTCAAAAAATTCAACGAGGTTGGTCTGACATGACCTCTCCTGGTGAAACCATGCTGCCTTGGGTCCTGCAGTCCATTGACAACCAGAAGTTCCACCAATCTCTCCTTCAGTAGTGCTTCCATGATCTTCCCCACTACCGAGGTGAGGCTGACTGGTCTGTAGTTCCCCACTTCCTCTTTGTTCCCACTTTTGTATAAGGGGACTACATCTGCTATCCTCCAGTCTTTGGGTACCTCCCCTGTTTCCAGTGATCGGCTAAACAGGATAGCCAGAGGTTCAACCACCACCTCTCTTAATTCTTTAAGGGCCCTGGGGTGCACCCCATCTGGCCCCATTGCTTTATCAACTCTTATTACTTCCAGTTCCTTCAGGATCCTTTCTCGTGTAAAAGGACTTGTGCCCATTTCTGCACCATTCTCATCTCTTGTACTCCCTTCAGACCCATTACCCTCCTCTTCCTCAGTAAAGACTGAGCAGAAATACCTGTTCAGTATGTCAGCTTTACTGTTGTCATCCTCCACGTGGCCCCCATCCTCCCTATTCAGTCTCACTATCCCTCCCTTTGCCTTGCTTTTTTCACTTATGTACCAGTAAAAAGTTTTGTCCCCTCTACCCACTGATTTTGCAATGTGCTCCTCTGTCTGAGTTTTGGCTTCCCTTACTGACCTCCCTGCCTCCCTTTGCTTCTCCTGGTACTTCTCCCTATCCCCTTCTGCCTGTGTCTTTTTGTATTGCCTGAATGCAATCTTTTTGGCTTTCACTTTCTTTGCTACTGCTTTGGAAAACCATAATGGTCTCCTCTTCCTTTTCCTCTTGCTAACTTGCTTAATGCATAATTCTGTTGCTCTTGTAATCCCCATTTTAAATACTGCCCACTATTCCTCAACCCCTGATTCCTGCCCCATTCCCCTTAATGCCTCTTTCAAGTATCTCCCCATTGTCCCAAAGTCTGCCCCCCTAAAATCCAGGATACGTGTTTTTGTGTGGTTTGGTTCTGCTCCTTCTGTGATTTCAAACCACAGTGACTGGTGGTCACTGTTCCCAGGTGCTCCCCACTGTTACCCTCACACTGTCCCTGTTTGTGAGCACAAGGTCCAGTATTGTCTTCTGCTGAGTTGGTTCCATGACCAGTTGCTTGAGGAAGGCACCTGAAGGATTCCAGGATAAATCTGCTCCTAGTTGATGCTGCTGCTGGGATGCTTCAGTCCACGTCTGGAATATTGAAGTCTCCAACCAGTACTACCTCACCCTTGTCTGCCATCCTTTGGATGGCTAGTATCAACTCCTATCTGTTTCTTCCTCCTGGGCTGGTGGTCTGTAGACCACACCTGTGCGGATGGCTGGCCCCATTTTCCTTTCCAGCTTACCCCACAGTATCTCTCCCCCATTTTGTTCCTCCTGGATCTCTGTGGCCCTTATGCCATTTTTCACATATAGTGCCACTCTTCCTCCCTTCCTACCTGTCCAGTCTCTTCTGAATATATTGTAGCCAGGAATGGCCATCTCCCAGTCGTGGTTATCATTACACCAGGTTTCTGTGATGGCCACAATGTCCAGGTCTGACTGCACCATGACAGCCTCCAGATCTTCCATCTTGTTGCTATGGCTCCTGGCATTGGCATACATGGCTTTCCATTATTTGACCTCCCTAGACTGTTTAGCTGTTCCACTCCAGCACCTCCCCTGGTTGTCCTTTATCCCTGGTTCTCTTTGCCGTCTGCCCTTCTGCTCAATTTTGCCCCTTTTCTGCCTATCCACCTCTTGGGCGCTACTCTCCATCTTTTGCACACTGCTTTGTTGAAATATCCACTCCTCCGGTTCACTGGTTCCACTGCTAGCTGTGGGGGGTGAGCAAGTAGGTACCCTACTTGCTGGCCTGCCACCCCCCTTGGCTAGCTGATGTGGGAGATGGTGATAAACCAAAGCCAAAAAAATGGAAAAAAGAAAGTGACCTGTTCTCTAGTTTTTTTTCCTGTTATTACTGTAAATTCTCTCTTACTAGGATAGTGTTTCCTTCCTTTTTTCCCTACCATGCATGAGAATATTTATTTTCTTACTATTAATGTTAATAGCATTAAGTCTCATAATAAGGGGAAGGTCACTTTTGCTAGCCTACGGGAATGCCGTGAGAATGTTATTTTATTGCAGGACACTAGATTACATTCCTTGTCTGACCTTAAAATGGCCAAAAGGGACTAGAGGTGGGGTGTTTCTATTTGGTCATTAGGAGATGACCACTGTTCGGGATTGGGTTTCTTGTTTTCTGACATTGCTGTTACCATATTGCATGTTCTGGATGTGGTTCCTGGTCAAGCTAATCTCCTTGATGTGGTCCTCTATGGTTGTGTATATCGTATTATTAATATATACGCCCTTCAACTGAAAGCTGAACGATCTTCACTTTTTAGACGCATAGCCCCTTACTTACATACTTTAAAATTAATATTGTGGGGAGGAGATTTTAACTATGGACTTGCTCCCCAAGATTGGGGCCATAAGTCACAGAACCTTTATTGTGATACTAATGCAATACTTCAAACTATTGATCAACATAATCTACGAGATGTGTATGACATATTACAAGCACCTCCTTCTCATACCTTTCATAAGGGAGCTTTATCTTCACGTATTGATTTTTGTTTCCTCTCTGAAAGGAAGCACTGTTTCAGGGGCTGCAGTACTACCTCTCGAAACCTCTGGTCATATGGTAGTTGGGGTATTGATAGGTCAATACCAAAAGCTTTTGATGGGGCAGGCCTATTGGAAGTTGAACCTGACTTTGTTAACAGAAGAATTTACTAGAGGTCATATACGGTCCCTTTTAGACTTACGTTCTACCCTTTGTTGTCTATATGACAGTCCCATTGAATGGTGGGAGGATACTAAACTGGACTTGAAACTCTTTTTTACTCAGTTGTCTAGAACAAAGGCCAGAGATGCCTACCTTTTATACCTTGGACATAGAGCTCAATATTTAAAACTATTGGCTCAAAAAGCATCTCCGAATGGCACAAGACATCAGAAGATTTTGGATCTAAAGAAACGTATGTTTGGATTTCTTAAATCTCGGGAAGATAGATTATTTTTTCAACAAAAGTATTTACTTCGGGGTACTAGACAACAAGTTAATCCTTGTGATTTAACCGCTTCTGCGTCAAATCACTATGTTATGTCGGCCTTACTTGATGGTACAGGTGCAATGGTTACTGATATTCGGGGTATTCGTCAAATAGTCCAAGCACATGTGTATAATACTTTTCAGGATACTAACTCTGACACTAATGACTTATTTTTTCAGCATCTTAATGTACCTTCCCTATTACTGGAAGATGTGAAGAGTTTAGAAGCTACAATTAGTGATACAGAGATTGCTGAAGCCATTGCTAAATTATCAGTTCGTATGTCACCTGGCATAGATTACCTAATGAATTTTATAAAACTTATCTGGATTTATTGTTATCTTGGTTGAGACTTCTTTTTGAGGCAATTCAGACTGAACATAGGCTTGGACTTAGTATGAGGAATGGGATCATGATTTTCCTTTATAAAAAGGCTAACTCTGCTCTTTTGAAAAATTGGAGACCTTTAAGTTTATTGACCTCAGATTATAAAATCTTGGCTACTGTTTTGTACTGTTGGTTATCTTCAGTTGCTCAGAAATTATAATTTCCCACACAGTCTTGTGCAGTCCCAAGTAGGAACATTATTAATAATCTTGTATATCTTTGGGAACTTGTTGAACAAGGATTGCAACAAAACTTATCAGGTTATCTGTTGTCATTAGATCAAGAGACGGCATTTTACACCTGTAAACAAACTCATATTTGGGCTGTTTTGAAATTCTATGGTATACCACTATCTATGCTTGATATGTTACAGACAATATATTCCGATGCTGTGGTTACTCCTTTGGTAAATGGACATATGGGTGTTCCTGTCTCTTTAAAATGTGGTGTCCGGCAGGGCTGCCCCTTGAGTCCGCTACTTTATGTTTTTGGTTTGGATCCATTATTACGTTTGATAGCAGAGAATGCTCAGATTTTACCTATTGTAACAACAGGGGGCTTTGTTTTTCACAGAGTCTTAGAGTATGCAGATGACTGTATTTTTTCTGTGGCAGACTTAGCATCTGGTAAGAGAATATTGCAAATAATTGAACATCTCCAAAGTATAGCCGGTATTAAAATTAATTATACTAAAAGTAAATTGCTGGTATCGGGAGGTGCTGAGTTAGTGATTTTGATATCTTGGTTACCATTGATAATATAAAGTTGTTAGGCATTTTTTTCAGAGCACGAAATGCTATGCAGCTAAATTGGGATACTGTTTATGATCTGGCTTCTCAGAAAGTTCTTCACTGGCAATCCTGGAAAATGACCAGGAAAAAAAACGAGTTTACCTTCTTCATGCTTATATTGCAGCTATTTTTTTATATGTTTCTCACGTGTTTCCTTTACCATTTTCTATGCATGCAAAAGTCATGAGCCTTTTTTTTCAGCTACTCTGGGTAGTTGATTGAATCCTGTGAAGAGAGCGCATACTTATCGATCATGGAAGCAAGGTGGTCTTAATATGCTACAACCATTGGTATATATTGGGGGGAATTATTTCTATAACTCCATAAAACCTTTGTTATTGGGGTCTATGGAATTTGGAGATTTCAGTATGCACCCGTGGGGGACCCCTTTTTTAACTGCTTGTGGTCGGGATAAGTGGCATCCCTCTGAGAAATTACTCCCCTCTTATGTCAGGGATACTTTGAAATACACTAGACTTTGGAAGGTAGAACTTCGTTGGTTTATTTCTCATGGCAAGAAGTCATTTTATACCTTTATTGTGGATGCCTGTTATATTGAAGAACCTTTGTTTCACATTCCTGATCACATTGATGCTTCTCTACTTCTAGCTAGTATAACAGACCCTAGGATACCTATGAAAATGCAAGATGTGAATTGGTTATGTGGACATCAGAAGCTGAATGTTAAAAACAATCAAAAACACAAACAGCTGTCTGAAAGGGGTTGTCCAGAACAACAGTGTTTAGGTCGATTAGAAACTTTATAGCATTTATTCTTTGAGTGTATACATGTGCGAGACTTTTGGCATTCCCTTGCACATTGGTGGAATGAACCACTTTTTGGTATTCTGTCTTACGAGATTCTACTACTAGGACAAATATCTGTCGGCTGGCTCAAATGGCATAAAAGTACAATATTTGTTCTCTTAGCCTGTCTTAAATGGTCATTATGGCAGGCTAGATGTCAGAGATTTCTGCAACAGAAGGTGATACTTCTGCAAGACCTTTTTTTTCAGCTTCAGAGTGAACTGGATAGACTTTATGATCATGAATCTCGAACTTTGGGACCTGATATCTGTAATGATTTATGGAGAAACATTAGTTGGGTGGGATAATTTACTTAGATTTTTTATGTCTGCCTCATTCCTGGTTTTTGTTGTTATGTTTTGTTTTTTCTCTTACTCTTTTAGGGGGAGAGGGATTTTCATCTTATTTAGAGATTGATTTTTTTGTATACATTAAGCAATTTGTTTTGATCATGTATGACCGTAATACTTATTTTTGTTCTGATTTGTGCACTTTCTTTGGTGTGACGTAACACTGTGCTGTATTTGTCTGTTTTTGTTATTCTGAATAAAAATTTCCCCTACTCTTGCCAGTAGGGGGACCTTAATTGCGCTTGATGGACTCTCAGTTTGGGGAGTTGGCTGGTGAACCTGCAGGAGAGCAGATCTCCACTCCTGCAGGTCCAGCACAGGAGATTGATATGTCTACTTCAGATCAGCCACTGCAGTTGGATTGTATGGTTTTGGAGGCAGATATTGCTGAAAAGCGTTTGCAAGCAAATCTGTGTGCTGAAAAACAACGTTTAACTGCGTTGTTGTCACAGGCTGAATTACAATATAAGACACAAAGTTTCCTGCTGGAAAAGGAAAAAAAAACCTGAAAACATCTCAGTACAAGCCCTGATGTATAAATGGGGAAGAATCTTATGTCTGCCGGCTTTTCTACTGATTCCCGGATCCCAGATCTCCATACGGATATGGACCACATTGACAAGCAGCTGAATATTGCCTGGTCACCGGACTCAGCGCTCCAGAAAGCAGGTTGGATACCTTCATCAGATGGGACCTGGCTACCAGATCCCGCAATTCCTTTGCCAGGTATGGCTGACATTGTTACAAATTTACAAAACTCTGCTACTATAGGTTCAATACTTCAAAATGGCACCCAGTCTAAAGCCCCGGATTCTTCTCCTCTGGTGTTACCGATTGAGGGTGTGGTGGATTCTCTCCCTGTTGCTCAACTTCAGCAGTCTAAGTCTCAATCTAACCTAGACATTTCTGACAGTCAAATTTTGCATGGAGCTTCTGAAGAACTTTTACAGATTGTTTCTGTGACTCCTGATCTTCAGCTAGAATCTACGGGCCAGAAATCCAGTTTTGCTAGCCTTTTTCATGACCCTCGGATGAATGTGAAACGTAGACATGCTGTTTGAATCCGGTATAAGAGTGGCTTAGATGAATTACCGGATCACAGTTTTGTGGGCAAATTTCTCATTAAACAGTCTCTCCAGTTTTCTCCGTCTGAAGTTTTTGCATTTATTCATGCCCCAGGAGAACAGAGTTTTGATGACAGTTTCCATTTTGAAGCATTATTAGACAGATTTTGGCAGCAATATAATTTAGTTAAGGACTCTGAGATTTGGACTTATTTCTTTGCAGTGCCCCTCTCTAAGCCTACATTAAAAACTGTTACCATATTGTTTCAAAACGAGGGGGTGAATGTTAAGGATATTATATATTGGTTGGAACAAAAATGTGAAATTCAAGGGTTGCCTGACCAGTTATTGATGGTGAAGGTTTTTGGACAGGGGGGTGGAAATTTAAAGTTCAACTTCGCTCATCAAATACGGGGATACAACATCTACCTAACAGTTTCTTTTTAGGCAGGGACCGAGGTATCTTGTTTTATCCAGGGATGCCCCACACTTGCTTTAAATGTGGTTCACCATGACATGTTAGTAGTAGTTGTGAACAAATAAGATGCAATATGTGTGGGATGTTAGGCCACCCAGGTATTCATTGTACTTTTACACCACAATGTAGCATGTGTGACACAGAAGGCCATATGTCCATGAATTGCCCCGGGCCTCTCAAAATACCCCTGATGCTGATTTTGTGGAACATGATTTTTATGTTAATACTGCTGTGCATAATCATTCTACCCTTTGAAGTGCCTCAAGAACCTCACGTCCCCAGCCTCCTAGTGGACAACATGATTCTTCCCCTCCTGACCCAGCTTTGACTCCACTTCCTCCAGTTTCCCTGAGTGAATGTGGTACATATGTACCAGTCAATTGTACTCTTGTCAATGGTACACCCAGGGATATAGATATACAGTAGCCCGTTGAGATAACTCCCCCGGTTGCTGTTAGTTGTCCTGCTGGTACCACCCCCGTAATGCCCCCTCCAGATTTACATTCCTTTCATCTAGTGAAACTGGGAGAGGGAAATCAGTATTGAAAAAGTCTACTGCTGACACTATTCCCTTACAAAATCAGTATGCACCTTTGCAATGGGGAGACACAGAAATGGAAGATGCCTCTGATGCCTCTTCAGTTTTAGATGCCTCCTTCGGGAATGAGGAGCCTGATAAAATTGAGGCTAAACTCAGGAAGAAAAGGTGGGGTACCCATTCCAAGGCTCAGCTTGTTCAAGTTAAACCTCCCTGATTCACACCATGATTGATTTGGTGATTGCCTCCCTAAATACAAACAGTACTAGATCAGATGTTAAGCAAAAAGTGACTTTCTCACTTTTTGAAACGTTACCTCTGCATGTGCTTTTCTTGCAAGATACTCGTATCTATTCTTTGGCTGAGGCAAATATAGCTGCCTCTGATTGGAAATGGGGCCCCAGTTTCTGGTCCTTGGGTATAGACCTCTGTAGCGGTGTGGCTATTTGTTTTTGTAATGAAAATATCACCATCCTTAAATTAGTAGAAATACATCCAGGAAGGGTGCTGTTACTGGATGCTGTTATTTAAGGAATTACATATAGGTTAGTAAACTGTTATGCCCCACAGACTAAGACAGGCCATATATATATGTAGAAAACAACCCAGCCTTTTTTACATACTTCCAAAACTGTAATTTGGGGAGGTGGATTTTAATTGTGGGCTGCTATGCTCAGATAGAGGGGGGCATACTCAGAAAGTTTACTGTGATGTTGTGGAGTTTAACCGAATCTTGACCCAGACTGCATTAAAGGATGCCTAACATGCGGTTTTGAAAACCCCTTTACGCATGTTTTATAAAGGCACTTTGTCCTCTAGGATCGATTTTTTCTTTGTCCCATTAGATATTATTGTACTGACTTCTGACAAAAATTGTGGCCACTTCAGACCATTGTCTGATTCGTATAAGGTTATCTGATGTGGCTTCCACTGCTTATGGTAAAGGGGTATGGCGGCTTAATTCAGACCTTTTTTTATCAGCCCAGTTTCCTGGTGTGTTGCAGTTGTTATCTGCCAGGCTCTCAGTTTTTTGTTTATATGACGGCTCTGTTGATTGGTGGCTAGACTCCAAAAGAGATTTTGCGGCCTATTTCAAAGACACAGCACGGGTGTATCACTATGATAGGTAAACTAAATATACGTTTTTGCACTAGCAGCTTCAGTTTTTGCAGGAGAAAGTGTTGACTGGGCAAACCTGTGTCACTCGTCTTGAGTAAATTACAACGAAATTGATTTCATTACAATATAATAGATTTGTTACCCTGGAAGCAGAGCAGAAATTTGGTACTCAAGGAAAGTCATATATTACTAACCCTTATGAGAACTGTAAATATAGACGACAAAAGGAACATATTTCCCGCCTAGTGACTGAGACTGGAGACTCAGTCTCCTCCACCGTTGTCATTTTAAATGAAATTCAAAAGTATTTGCCTGTTAAATTTGGTACCCCTTTCTATATCTCAGACAAGACTAGTCATTGGTTACAGTCACTCAGTCTGCCACATATAACTGAGGTTCAGCAGAGACTTTTGTCGACACCTATTTCTATGCTGGAAATGGAGGTGGCGATTATTGCTTTAACGAACAATACTGCTCATTGGATAGATGGTCTTCCCTCTGAATTTTATAAATAGTTGTGGTTGCAGTGCCCACATGAAATGGTTCGGGTTTATAATGATCTTTTTTTCTCCACAAACATTCCCCAGATTATGAATACTGGAATTTTGTGCCTATTACATAAAAAGGGTGATACGGCCCTTTTAGAAAACTGGAGACAAGACCAATTACATTACTTAATGTAGACCTTAAAATTTTGGCAAAAATATTAAATAATTGGCTGTTAAATGTCTTGGGTGAATATATTCACCCAGCACAGGCCTGCACTGTTCCAGGTCAGAAGATTTCAGATACTTTGCTCCTACTTCGCAAACTTTTAAGCTATAATCAAGATCATGACACCAATACTTATTTGCTCAGTCTAGATCAGACCCAAGCATTTGATAGAGTCTCTCATAGTTTTTTGTGGTCACGTTTAAAGCTTTTTAGTATCCCTTTTGCCTTTCTTAACATTCTACAGGGGGACTATCGTACTGTATTCGTTTGTCCCTTGGTATGGGGTTTCCTTGGTAAAACATGCACGATTAATCGTGGGGTTCTGCAGGGATGTCCCTTAAGTCCGTTGTTATATGTCCTTACTTTGGATCCTGTAATATGGGCCATCTACTCTTCCTCAATAATATGTGGTATTTCGGTACCTCAGTTTACAGTGGTGAAAAATCTGTCCATATGCAGATGATTTTGTAGTAACTGTCACAGGTATTAGCTCTGGTGTTGCAGTGATAGATGTGCTACATAATTTTTCTGAGTTGACTGGAGCACAAATTAATCCAAATAAAAGTTTTTGTCTTCATGTTGGGTCGTCTGATCAGTGGGTCACACATGTAAGGGAGATACCGTTGGTTACTGACCCTCAAAAAATAAGGGTGTTTTTTTTGGATCTGGTGATATGGTCACTTGTAATTGGTCTCAGAACTTAGACATTGCCAACTCCAAGATTCAGAAATGGAATAGATGGCACATGCACAAATTAAAGCACATTTTTATGATTCGCACATATTTACTACCCCTTTTTTTGTATGTTAGCCATGTTTTTCTGATTCCCAAAGGTTTAGAGAGTAAAGTCTTGGGGAATGTTTTTTCTGGAGTATGGGGTAACCAGTTAAATCTGGTTAAGAGAGGGGTTACCTATTGTTCACTTGCAGAAGGAGGTCTGGGGATGTTGAACCCTATAGTTTTTATTTCTGTATTTTTTATTATTCAAATTGGGTTTCTGTGTTGCATGGTGAACATCGCATATGGGTACCGTGGATAGCTCTGCGGTTGCAAGGGTTTCTTGCTAATGGGGCTGTGTGTGGTACAGTCCCATGAAATTTTCATACCTCTGGCTTCCCATCTTATCTTAAGGACAGTATTGTTAAGTTGAAGATTTGGGACATCTGAATGAATCAATTACAGACTTTATCCAGAAAACACCTGTATGGGGTGATTGTGGACACCTATTTTGAAGTGTTACCTTTTCTGGACAGATTTCAAATGGAACAGACACAAATTTGTGTAATGTTAAATGATAAACGACTCCCACAAAAACTTTGGGATACTGTATGTTTATGTGCTATGGGGAAGTTAAATGTTAAAAATAATATAAAACATAAAGAAATATCAGAGAGATATTGCCCAATGACAGGGTGTAGCAACAGTTTAGAAACCGTACAACATTTATTTTTTGACTGTCCATATGTTGTTGACCTATGGATCATTATACGTAATATGTGGACTGTGTTGCCATTTCAGTATTTGAATTAAGACACTTTTGTGTTGGGCCTATTGTCGAGTCATTGGAGCTCACTAAATTCCCATAGTGTTCTCATTATATTTGCCTTGCTTAAATTTTGGATTTGGCACAATAGAGTGTGGTTTTCGCTGAAATCCATGATTGGATGAATTCGAGCTGGCTAAAGTTGAACACTGGTAAGACTGAGGTTATGGTTGTGGATCCGGAGCGTAGGATAGAGGGGTTGAGGTCTGACCTACCTTCCGGTTTATTTCTGGAGGGAGATCAGCTCCGTACCTCTGAAAGAGTGCGTAACCTGGGAATTGTACTTGACGACAGGCTGACCCTTCATCATCAGGTGTCAGCAGTCATTAAGTCTGCCTTTTACCATCTTAGGAATATTGCCAGGGAGAAGCACTTTGTTCTGTCCTCCAATTTACCTGTGTTGGTCCACACCTTTGTGAACTCTTGCCTTGACTACTGCAACTCCCTTTAGCTGGGGCTTCCTGGGGTTGATATCCGCCGCTTGCAGCTAGTGCAGAACGCTGCTGCTAGGTTGTTGACAGGGGTACCAAGAAGGATGCATATTACCCCTGTTTTGCGCGATCTGTACTGGCTGCCTATACAGTGGCAGATCAACTTCAAAGTAAGTCTTTTGACCTTCAAAGCCCTGCATGGACTTGGTCCTGACTACTTGAAAGAGCTGATCCCTTATACCCCTGTATGACAGCTCCGCTTGGCTGACGAGGGGGTGCTGGAGGTTCTGAGGGTTGTTTTAAAATCTTCTGGGGCTCGGGTTTTTATGTTCATTGCCCCAACCCTCTGGAATTCTCTGCCTCGACAGCTTCGGGAATGCATGACCGTGGAGACCTTCAAGCGTGAACTTAAGACCCATCTTTGGAATCATGCTTTTATTACTTAAGACTGTCGCTTTTTGATTTTATATATATTTTCCTGTTTTTATCGCTAATTATTTAAGATTGTTGTGATTTTGATTTTATATTTGTTTTCTGGTTTTATTGCCTCATTTGTACAGCACCTTGGTGCCTGAAAGGTGCATAATAAATAAAGCTTTATTATTATTATTTTATTATTGTTTTGTTTTGATGGATTGTTGTTTTTTCTGCGGGGCATGATTTTCCTTATTAATCTTTTATATGATATAAGATTTTTTTAGTTGTTTATTCAATATTGCATGACAAAAATCACAACGGTTCTCCTAATCTTTTAGTGGGGGGGGGAGAGGTTCCTACTAGTTTTTATTAATAGGTGTTTGGGGACGTCTGGATGGAATATTGCAATGCCGTCGTGTTGTATGATGCAATACTTATTTTTGTTACCCTTTTCTTTGTAATTTATTTTAATGTAGAGTAACACTATGATGTACGTATGAACTTTTTGTCAATATTGATACACATTCCCTCTACTCTTATAGTGGGGGGATTCAGCCTGGGGTATTTGTATGATTAACTGTTTACTTATGTTTTTGATTATGTTTTTGATTATGAGTTAAGTATGATGTTATACCAAATTGTATGTTTGTGATTATTTTTGCTTTTTTAATATAAAAAAAAAAATGTGATGGGGGGTCTGTACTTAGCATTTGCTACTAGGTTTTTGGGTTGTAAAATTACTCTATTAATGTATGAAGAAATACTTATTTATGTTCACCTTTTTTCTTTTGTATTAAGATTTAGTGTGGAGTAATACTATTATGTATGTTTCTTTCCTTTGAGTTATAATAAAAAAAAATTCCCCCACTCTTTTTTCGATAAGTGCCATGGGATCTTTAACTTCCACCTGAACTATCACCAAAACAGGCAGATGGGACCTTGTTTAACATCTCATCCGAAAGACAGCACCTCAAGAGTGCTGCACCCCACTCATGCTGCACTGCAGTGTCAGTATTGGGATATTAACCCAAGTGCCTGGTGTTAAAGTGCTCATCCAAGCAGTGTTAAACCTCCCACTAAGGGCTGTGGTCCCCCTCCTGGAAGGATGCAGGCCTTCTCCCCTATCGAGACCCATCCCCTCCCAGGTTGGCCCCCAGTCCCCAATGTAACCAATGCCCTCCTCCATGCACCATGCCTTCAACCAATTGTTAAAAGCCCTGATGCAGAATGTCCTTTTCTTTCTCTGGCTGTACACAGGTAACACCTCGGCAAACACCACTGAGTGTGCTACCTGCTTAAGGTCCCTCTACATTTCCCTGAAATGATCCTGCATTACCTCTAATGTATCCCTTGTCAGGTCATTTGTCCCTAGGTAAGCAATGATGTGTCCCCAGGTGGACAACCTCACAGGGTATGAGTGTTCTTCTGATCAACATATGGTAAGAATAACAGAACAACATATACAAAGAACTGGTATTGCTACTGTTGTGGGTTCCCAGTAGAACCATCTATATGTATCCATATGTGTTTCTGGGCATAGACTATAAGAAGCTGATTTCCTTTGGCTCCTATGCTGTCAGAAATCAAAAAGTAAAAGTGAAATGAGTTTAAAATATATTAACCTATTGCCGGACCGGTGGTGCTGAGCGTTGAGGTGCCAGACACCACACCTCGTGCTATGCCGGCGACCCGGGTTCAGGAATGAGCTTGGTAGTCGTGGATCAGCAGGGGAGGGAAGAGATTGAGCATCCAGAAGACTGCTTTCTCTTCCCAGAGAGGGCTGTAGGGGTTGCGTTGCACAGGGGTGACCTCTGGTGGAGACTGGGCAAAAGCCGAGTTTGCATCACCACGCATTGCGAGGGGTGGTGCTGTGGCAGGCATTGGTACTAGTGCCATTGATGCCATTGCATGACCGACCATCAGGGGAAATGGAGGAAAAAATGGACCCCCCCCCTCCAGAGGATAGACTAAGGCACTGCTGCCAGCTCCACACTCCCAACGCTGGGCTCCTCACTCCTCCCGGGCCCTCTACTCTGACAGGCTCACTACACTATAGATAGAATGCCCTGGGAGGATAGGGCAGCCCTTCCCCATGGGGGCTTAGATCGGGGGGTGCAGTCTGGTCAGAGTGAGGGAGTAGCTGCGGTTGCCACAGTGGGAGGTAGAGAATGGGTTAGGCAGATGCTGGAGAGAGTTCCTCAGGCAAGGAGGTGAAGAAATAATGTGTATTAAAAAAAAAATACATTAACCTCATCTGCTATAGGCCCACGATTACACTATCCCCAGATTGTGAATGAGGCTACTGAGATGCAAACAGATGAACATAAACGTTTGAATCAGGGGATTAAGGTTGAGTCATAGTCTAAAGCAATATGTTAGCCATCATGACCAGCTGCCTCAGCCAGTTCTATTCTATTTTGCAGAGAAAATGAAAGCAACTCCATCTGATAGAGAACATTACCCTGTGTTCAAAATTCTGCTAAACTAGGAATAGCAGAAGAGAGCCAGTAAAAGTTAATGCATTTCATGGCTGCTAGTATCAACATTCCTGTCAACAAATGAGCTGCCCTGTCTTGACTTAAAGCAGCAGTGCAATGAAAAAAGTTATTCTCAAAAGCTTATTTTCTGCTATGGTTATGAAAAATATTGGCAGAACTGTTGATCTGGGTTTTCTGGATGTGTCCTATGCTGTGTATGGTACATTTGCATTTTTGTCTGGATTCTTACCCTTCTCAGGTCCTCAGTACATAAAAATAAGGTGGATATCTTTTTTTCCTGAAAAATAATAATTTTAAAACTTTCATAAAATTCCTAAATGATGACAGAAACTGAAAGTTTTACCACCAAAATAAACAGGAAGGCATCTGGCATCAATTAGGAAGAAAAAAAGGTGGGGTCAAATGTTATCCCATTTTCATTGTACTGCTGCTTTAAGAATGGGAAGGTCAGGAAGATAAAAGCTTGTGCAGTTGAAGCAACCTGGAGGGGAGAAAAGAGTAGAGATGTCCATGCTTAAGGCACACAAGAAGGGTTGCAAAACTGCACAATCCCCAAAATGTGATAGTGTGTGGCTCTATGCTCCCCACAGCCTCTCCAGCACATAGGAGATTGTGCTGTTCCCCTATGAACTTCCAATACAGATGTAATAAAAACTCTAATTAAGTGCTTACAGGCATATTTTCACCACTCAGGGAATGAGGTAAATTTATGTACTGAAAGGCAATATTGTCTCCAGTGAGCCAAAGTAAGTTAAATTGAAAGCTCTTCCTCCCAATTAACCTGTGCTAAAGTCAGTGCATTGGAGCCAGCTGTATAAAGCGCATTATACCAATAAGAAATGAAACCATCTTACAGCTTCCATTTTAACAATGCTCCAAAAAGCTGCAGGACTACTAAGATAGCTGTGTCTAAAGTTATTACAGGTGGGCTATAAACTAGTGAGATACACCATAGCTTGAAAGTAAGGACAAATCCGCTGGGGGTAGAGCGTACTGCTCACACAGTGTAGTAAATGGCAGAAAACCTGACTGTTGTAAATACTGAAAGGGGAAAGCAAGTCCCTATCTCTGCCATTCCTTGAATCTATGGTTTATACAAGCAGAAGAAACTGGGGGTGAAGAGATAAGGATAATTGGGGAGGTAGAAACTTCTTGAGTTTAAATCTATGTATTAAAGTCCTCCACTGATTGCCCATGAGTGCAACATATAGGTTAGGATGTCCACCCAGGCATGATGTAAGGCTATATTGAATAGCCAGGATTCGAAAGGCACCTATCATCTCTCCTCTGCCCTTCCCTCCCTATCTTACTCCCTTCACTTATCCAATGTCTGGTCTCTCTTTCTCGCTCTTATCTCTCCCACACTGTAAATGCTGGGAAATCTGCTTTCTCCTTCTTCCTGTACATCTCTAAACGATCTCCCAGTCCACACCTCCCCTCTCTGTTAAATCCAGGCTGAGGGAATTACTTTACCACCGCTAATGTGACTGCTTCTAGACCTTCTTTACTGTTCTCCTTTCCTATTCTCCCTCCCAGTGGCAGAGCTAGGTTTGGGGGCCAGGGGATACACAACATTCAACCAGGAGCACCGCAATGGCAGCAAGTGTCTGCTCATTTGGAAATGTAACATGAACTGCTGCGTAATCACTGGTTATTATCTATAAAGGGTAATAAATACATTATATGGTAATGGTTTAATAAGTGGTATTTCACAATGACAGCTGAACTGATGATCCCACGGATGCCACCACCAAGCTGTGTATTGAGGGTTTTAAATTATATGTCCATTTAGGTTCACAGGAGTAAAGATTTTCTCTCTCTCTCTTCCCTCTCTCCCTCCTTCCCTCAGTGTAAAAATCCAGTTTTAAGTTTGATAGCTGGATGGGAGGTGAAGCAAAATGTGAGAGTCTAGAGAGAGATAGACACAGAATCTTTGAGTAGCAAGTCCAAAGACAGATGTGGAGAGTGATGTTTAACCACATCACTGGACACCTGGCTGGAGCCTCTTTTTGTTTCATACTAAAGGCAGCTTGACCTGTCTGTGAGCGAGTGTGTCATTCTACATGTGGGCACATACTCCTAGCTATCTTAGCTACCTCCTGTTGAGTTTTCGCTCTTAAACACAGGCACATTTCTCTGTCATATGACATCTAGTGATCAAATGTGCCACCACACAAGTTTACAGTTTAATTAATCTCAGAGATGATGTTGGGAACCTGCATATGTTTTGGTAAAGAAGCACCAGTTTCACAAGCAGGGGCCTGGGTGTGCAACTCTCCCCCTGCTCCCACCCAGCTCTGCTTGTGATCTCTTCTCCCCCCATACCCTCTTAAGACCATTTTAGTACTTCTGTCCCAGTCCTTTTCTATGTGCTCTGTTCTCCCTCACACTCATAGTCCTCTCTGCTACATTGATCCTGAACTGTGTTGTACTATTTATCTATTATTCTAATTTTATTACAGTACTGTCTTGTGTTCAGTTTTAGAGCTTGGTTTGCTATTGCCATGTTTTTGACTTAATTGCTTTATTGCACTGTATTTTTGTTTTTCACTTTTTTGTTTATTTTTCTTATCCCCTGTGTAGTCACCCCTTCCCTGAACTGTCTAGGGGCATGAAAGATTCGCTGATGTACTAGGGGAAGGGGCCTACAGCATAGCAAAAACATCACCAAAACGTGCACAGCACAGTAAAGTAGGAAAACTTAGCCTACCTCTTGATGGCTTCATTTCTTCAGTGCACCCTGGATCTCTCCTTGATTGACTAACTTCAACCCCCATACCACCACTGCTGGAGTCAGTCACCCCTGCAATCTGCGGCCACAGCTTCCACTCGGCTCCTGAGCCCCTCGATCCTAGTACAGTCTGCTGGAAAACCTTCTGTAAATACAAACTCATGGCACAAATAAAACTGAGGGGCTTTCCATTTCATTTACCCCCCTTTTAACTTAAATAGAAAGATCACCACTCGATTTCTCCCCAACAGCTCTTTATTTTCATCTGTGCCCCATATGATTCCAGAGACACAGGGGCACCATCTTACACCAAGAAATAAAGCAGCTCCATGGGGCTATAGAAACTTTTTACAAGCTCACCCAACTCTAACTCTCGAGCAGTCATAAGGTGACAAACAGGCAGTACTTACAAGGCTGTTGTTTTCTTTGGAAGCTCAGCTGATTTATCTAAGCAGATCCTTCATCTTGGCAGAATCATCAGGATCCTTTCCCACTGGCATTGGCAAGCCACACTTTTACTTTGGTTACACTCTCCTTACCTTGTTCTTTTCCTGTGCACTGGTTGGCTTGCTCTATTCCCACTCGGAGAAATGAGCAGCTTATCCCTGCTGGACCTTGGACCCAACCTGAATACTACAGGGATCCCAGGATTTTTTTCTCCTCAAGCCAGGCCCTGTAACCCTTTTTTTCTCTAAGCCTGAACCACGGTGTACCAACCGACCCCCATTGGCTTTGCAACTCCTTCCAGATCTCTTTCTCTTTCTCCCACTCAGTGCTGTAGTCCTTAATGGGCCTAAAAGGCCAGCTCATAAATGGTGGCTCCAGGGCCAGCCCAAACCTTGATACCTGACCAGCCCACAGCATACCCAGACTGCAACCACCAATGTCCACTGCCACCTTCGAGTTGCCCTGCCACAAAAGGAACCTGGGCCCTGCCACCACCCAGGCCCTCTGAGCAGCTCAAATCCTTTCTGGCATCCCTGGTGTCCACTCCCCACTTGCGGTGCCCATGATGATCATCTGGAGATGACTCCAGCCTCCTCTCTGTATCCTGCCACACACATCCTGGGCTTGAATTAAGCTCCCCCCTGGATCTGCCCTCCAAGGCCTATCTAAAGACCTGTGGCCCACCCAGCCCTTAAAATGCAGGCACTCCAGAACCTGCCCCTCCAAGCAGCCCCCTTAAATGGATGAAGGATGCTCCGAGGCCCCCTCTGCGCTGAGCCACCCTGCCACACCAGGAATGGGAGAGGACCACTGCCACCAGCCCCTCCCCTGTGAGAACCCTGCCATGGTTCCAACAGCCCTGGCAGCATAAGCCACACCTGCAAGGGATCCTAGGGGTTCCTACCTGCCCTATCATCTACCTACTATCCAGGCCTCCCCACCCCAACAACGCAGTACCGGTTAGCTGGCCATCCTCCCTCGGAGCTCCCATCCTTGCTCCTCAATGCCATGTCACTGCATAGAAGCCATCCCTGACTACTGACTTTTGCAGAGGTCCCCCTTAGGCCCAATTCAGGCCATAAAGCTCCCTCCTATCTGCCTTTCCTGCTCTTCCAGCCAACCCCCCAGCCTCAGACCTACTGCCCAAGGCTGGAAAAGCCCAGAACATCCTGTTCCAATCCCATTTATACTCTTTTTTGCCTGCTCTCTGCTGCCCCCTTCAGGCGTCCAGCAGGGATTAACTCCCAGAGCAGTAATAAACCCCTAAGCTCTGGGGCGAGGGGGGAGAAGGTGGAAGGGGGTCCCTAATGGAAGCATAAGCCTCTCCAAAAGAGAGGGGGTTTACACCCGTAATCCCCTTCCCAGGTCACACCTGGATAAAACTTCGGCTCAGTGTGCCTTTCCTAGATAAGAATTTTTGATAAATAAATATAATGTTCCATGCTGTTTTATATTACTGATTAGTACCAAATACATATGATTGTTAATTGCTTTGTACCCAAACAGCTGATCCTAGGCATTGTTAGCTTCATTGTTCCATATCTTCTCATGATGCCCCTTACTTGTTACCTGCATTCTTCCCTTTCACGAGAACCAGTATACCTTAAAACTCTATTGTCTTACTCCATTGCTAGCATGCCAGGGAACATCTACTCCTGAGGCTAGACTCATGCTTATTTAAGCTCCTCACTTGCCTGTAACACCTTCTGGCTGGTGATATCAACCTTAACCTAGTTCTCGCTCTCCTTACCCCTCCTTAAGAACATACGGGTTCTGTACATGGAAACATAGAAACATAGGTTTTGTGGGCAGAAAAGGATCTTTAGACCCATCTAGTCTGCTCCTTGTCCCTGCCTATTCCATCACCACTGACTCTAGTTGGTCATAGGTGTCACTCCCTCTCTTGTTCCTCTACCTAATATGCTCATGTGCCTATCAGATGCATCACTGAAGCTCCCCACATTCTTTGCCCTTACTTCCTCCTCTAGCAGGCTGTTCCAGTCATCCACCACTCTTTCCATGAAGAAGTATTTCAACACATCTTTCTTAAAGGGACAGTAAACATTGCAGGGGTAACTCAAATTATGAAAGCACATAACAAGGTCCTTCAAATGAGGTATTGAGCTTACCTGTAGGTGTCAAGAGTCCTGAGTTATGAATACCTACATCATCTGTAAATCAAAACAAGGCAGCAGCCATTTCACTGAATCATAAGACCAACAGTGATGTCACTGATGGGCAAGCTGCAATTAACAACATGCAGCTTGCCCCACAGTGACATCACTTCCTGCTTTAACAAGGTTGCTGCTTTGTTTTCATTTGCAGATTAATTAGATAGTTATATCTCAGGACTCTTGACACCTACAAGGAAGTCCAGTGCCTCATTTGAAATATCTTTTCATGGGCTTTCACAATTTGAGAGACCCCTGCAATGTTTACTGTGCCTTTAAACTTCCCCTTCTTAGCTTCATTGCATGCTCTCTTGTTCCGGTGCCTTTCTTTCTCTGAAATACACCCACCTCTTGCACCTTGTTCACTACTGTGAGGTACTTGTAGGTTTCAGTCATATCCCCTCTCGCTCTCCTCTCTTCCAGGGAGTACATGTTGGGTTCTTGCAGCATTTCCTCATATGGCTTCTCGTGCAACCCCCTCATCATTTTGTTTGCCCTCCTCTGTACTGTCTTCACTCTTTCAATGTCCATGCAGAGGTGTGGCTTCTAGAATTGGACAAAATACTCCAGGTGGGGCCACACCAGTGAGTGATACAACAGCAGCACTGTCTCCCTTCTCCTGCTAGAAATCCCTCTCCCCACCCAGGCATCCTGCTAACCTTTCCCACTGCTTTGTCATGATGCCCAGCTACCCTGAGGTCACCAGATATGATGACCAATAGGTCTCTTTCTTGCTTGGTGACTGTAAGCTCCACTTCCCCCTTCTTATTCACAGCTCCTGGGTTCCGCAACCCGAAGTGCATAATCTTACACTTTTTGGTATGGAAACCCAGCAGCCATCCCTAAACCATTTCTCTAGTTTCCTCAGATCCCTTAGCATTCTCTCTACCCCTTCCTGAGTATCGACCCTGTTGCAGAGTTTTGTATTATCCACAAAGAGACACATCTTACCTTCCAGCTCCCCTTTAGCCCTCAAGCCCTGCCCTGGCCACCCACCTCTGTGGTGCAGCTGGACTTGGAAACTGCTGTCTGCCTGCACACCAGTCTCCAGTAAGCCCTCAAGCCCTGACCTGGCCACCCACCTCTGTGGTGTGGCTGAACTTGGAAACTGCCACCTGTCTGCATGCCGGTCTCCAGCAAGCCCTGACCTGGCCACCCACCTCTGTGGTGTGGCTGAACTTGGAAACTGCTGCCCACCTGCACATCGGTCTTCAGCAAGATGCACCTTCTGATTGCTGCACCTCTCCAGCCACTCGTTCAATTCAAGCACCTTCTCTGCTGATTGGTCCTCTGCTCTGCTCTGCTCCCTGGCAGCCCTCACTCTGTTCCCTGGCAGCACCTTGCTTCGGCTGAATTTTTCTCCTGCCCACCCTCGCCTGCTCCCGACACTCTTTAAATCCACCTTCTGCCCAAATGGCCCCGCCTCTCTGAGCCATCTCCCCTTTTCAGATTTGCACTCAGCTGCCTGTCTTCCCTTAAAGGGCTGACCCCCTGACCTTCCCTTAAAGGGCCGACCCCCTGACCTTGGCAAGTGTCATGGTACCTTTTCCTTTCCCACACATATCTCCACCTACAAATAAAAAGAAATGTAAAGCTTGCACTGTATTAGACAGACCTCTTAGTTAAGTGCTGTGCTATCGTTGTCACGTTAGTGGCATTTTGTTAGGAAAACTAACTTTGCAGCTAAAAAAAATAAAAATAAAAAAACAACAGATGAAAGGCTTGCACTATATTAGACAGACCTATTGATTACCATTGAGACACCTTGAAATTCCCTTTTTTCTTTTCATATGCTGCTTTCTAAACCACTAACTGTATATCTCCTCGTCCCCTAGACTTCTGTCTCTCGCTCGCCTTATGTCTCCGCTCCCCCTCCCCCTGTTACTAGCCATCTCACTGATTAAGTAAGTGATCCAGCTCTTATTTCCCGTCTAGCATCTCCAAAAGCAAGGCAAACAATATGTGCATGTCTGAAAAGACAGCATCCGTCTGGTATGCCCCTTATATTATGATGCACTGCTTTATTCTGTTAAATGTGCCCCATCTTACCTTCACTCACATATCAACTCCAGGGTCTTTCAGCACTAACCTAGGTATATTACCTGCTCTGCAGTCCCCATTCTCACCCCTCCCACATGGGTTAGGCCCACACTTTTGCACACAGTCATTTCATCTAGCAGGCACTAACTTACTGGGTCTTACAGAATGATCTCAATATCCCAAACCTGCATACTATAAACTACTACCATCAAGTGTTCCTGCATGTGTGGCCTTTTATGCATTGTCTGTACCCCACTTGATACCTAGTACAAAAGTGACTTCTAGTAGGCATGCACCTTACTCAAAGGAATGTCTATCAGTTATTAAAGTTATCATAAGCAGTCATAAGAAGCTTTTCCTTATTCTGCTGCTTTGCTCTGGGAACGTGGAACTTAAGCCTGGTCCTGCTTAACCCATTGCTGCCCCTTCTGACCTTGCCCAACTTAAAGGCATCAGGCTATTACTTATCAATGCCTGCAGCCTTCTTAAAAAATATGACTTGATACAAGCCTGGGCTTTGCACTCCATGTCCAATGTGATAGTTATCTCTGAATCCTGGCTCCGTGGCACCATCCTTGATCATGATATTAATATTCCTGCATATAACATGCAGTGGGTAGGCAGTCAAGAGGGGTTGGGGTTGCCATCTATGTGTCAGAAAAACTTATGGTCTCAGTCATTGACACCACATCTATGCCTAAGGAGTTTGAAAGTCTCACCTTGAAGGTCTCCTTACCTTCTAATGAGGCCTTGCACGTAATAGGATGCTACAGACCACCATCAGGGGGCATTGAGATAATAGCCCATCTGCACAAAATACTAGAAACCACTAACTCCGAAGTTATCATCATGGCTGACATTAACCTAGATTGGCTCTCTCCCTGTTCTAAACCTTTAAAAGATTTATGTGATGTCTACAGACTATCCCAGCTCATATCCAATGTTACCCGCCTGAAGTCCAACAATCCAACTCATAGCACTCTTCTAGACCTTATCCTTGTTAACAAACCCTATAACATTTCCCATATTAGGACCTTTCACAACCTTATCAGTGACAACAGAGCTGTTGTGTGTGTAAGATTCATCTCCAAACTAATCTCTTCCTCTAGTTTTATACTCAAAATGTGCCTCTGGAACTTCAACACCTCTGATTTCCTAGCTTGCCTAAGCAGGATTAGATGGCAGACTTTTTATCTTGCCCTTTCTGTCTCTGAGGCATATGATCTGTTCCATACCTGTGTATTAAAGGTCATCAAGTCACATGCCTCACTTGTTAAAATTAGAACCAGAAAAGATCCTGTCCGTGGTTTACCAGTGCCTTGAAATCTGCCTTACTCAACAGAGATGCTCTATGTAGAAAGGCAACGTAAACTAAACTACCATCTGATTGGATGGCCTTCAGAACAGCTAGGAACGGTTGTACAAAATTAATTTGAGATGAAAAAGCAAAATATTTTAAAGCTGTACTGGACTCCTCAAAAAATGATTTGTGTAAATTCTGGCAGATACTAAGGGATATTGAAGGGCACAGTTCCTTGTCGGTCCTACCCTGTAAAGTATCAATAGGAGCTGGCATTTATACTAGCAAACACAGCATCCTGGAACAACTGAACAATCATTTTGCTACAGCTGGGCTCGCCTTTGACACCTGACCCTTAAGTAAGCTCTCTCAGCAACCAGATACTACTAGCCCATTATTCTCTCCTATTAATTCTTCCTCCCATCCAATTAAGTTTTCATTTACCCCATCACCCTCAGACAGGTTGAAGATCTTCTATTCACCCTCAACACTAAGAAAAGCACAGGAGCTGGTCGGCTTGAACCGTATTTTCTAAAACTTGGTTTCTACCATCTGGTGCCTCCCATTACCCATGACTTCATATTGTCCCTGTCCCAAGGGGCTCTTCTTTCTATGTGGAAAACAGCCCTTATTATCCCACTTTTCAAATCTGGTGATCCTAGTGACCTTAACAACTACAGACCTATTTTGCTGTTACCTATCTTATCAAAAATGCTCTAAAAAATCATTAACTGTCAACTGAGAGACTATCTGGAATCCTCAAACATGCTGAACCCATTACAGTCTGGCTTCAGGCCCAAGCATAGTACTATAACTGCTCTGGCCGAGGTCATGAACAACTGGCAAACTGCCCTTGATTCCAAGAATCACATATGTGCACTGTTCCTCGATCTCAGTAAGGCCTTTGATACTGTGGCCTTTGATACTGTGGACCATGGTCTTCTACTGCATATGTTACAGAACACTGGGCTAGATGATCAGGTTATGAAGTGTTTTTCCTGTTATCTTGTAGGCTGTTGACAGCAGGTAAAAGCCCAGGGTGATCTCTCCCCATTAAAAACTGCATTGAGAGGAGTGTCTCAAGGCTCTATCTTAGGGCCTCTTTTATTCACTGTCTATATTAACAATATTGACCACAACATTAGGTCAACAAGTGTTCTTCTCTTTGCAGATGACACTGTACTCTACATTGCTCGGCCTTCCCCATGAGTCTGCATATCTGGAACTGCAGCGTGAATTTGATTTATTACAGCAAACTCTGATTAATCTAAAGCTTTTGCTCAATACTAAGAAGACAAAAGTCATGCTTCTATTCCTGCACATAAAACCAGTACCCACCCTCCCTCCAGTCAACATCCTGCAGATTAAAACAGTCTTAGGGGAACTCTTGGAACATGTGGACAAATTAAAATACTTACGATTCTGGATTGAGTGCAAGCTTTCCTTCTCTGTGAACGTCGATGAACTTGCAGAAAAATTAAGGCAGAGATTAGGTTTATTCTTCCACATTAAGCATTTATTAGAATCAGAATCAGAATTTATTGGGCAGCATAATTGAGAAAATACATTTCCTTTTACAAATGTGTCCAAACAAATGTAACAGGACAAAATATAAAACATGCTCTCATTACAAATATCTAGACAAATAATCTTACAAGATACAGACATAAAAAATTTATAATCATTAGTACAGCAATCGAATGATAATTAGCCAGGTATAAAAAAATATCATATTTAACCAAAACAGTTATAATGCCTGATAAACACACTAATTACTAAAGTTCTAAAATGTGCTAGTGTTGGTAAATTGCACAAACCCATTCACCTTTTTAACAGAGTCCAAACTTTAGGAACCATTACAGCTAATGTCTTATCCCCATTCTTTGTTCCAGTTTTTGGTATATGATAATTATTAATGAGTGAGGAGTATAGTACATATTTTGAGGGATTCTTAGGTAGTAGCTTATTTAATAAGAAAGATGGCTATATACCTAACATGAATTTCTAAACAAATGTATAGAAGTGATACTTTCTTCGTTCTACGAGGGAAGTCCAACCTATTTTGTCATATAAAATACAAGCATGGGTCCAGTAGGGCAATTGCAAAATGAATCTTATTGCACTGGTATAAAGAGGATCTAGAGTACTGAGTAATGTACTTGAGGTGTTTTTGTAAACGAAATCACCAAAATCAATAATTGGCATAAATGAGGATGTTACCAACTGTTTTTGTAATGCTGTGTTAAATAAGGACTGATTCCTGTAACAAAAGCCTAACAGCTGTCTAAGTTTATTTGAAATGTAAGTCAAATGTGGTTCAAAGGAAAGACTACTATCAAGAAACAAACCTAGATATTTGTAATGAATGACCCTAGTGATTAATTTCCCAGAAAGTGCTTGAAGATTGTAATTTAGTTGCTCTATTTTAGTTCTTTTCTCAAAGAGCATCCATTGGGTCTTAGATTCATTAAGCAAACATCTTAACCCCATTGAAATGCTTTGAACAGTTAGAAAGTTCTTTTCTAGTATATCTAGGGCTAGTATGGTGTCATTTGTTGGGTGTAAGTTATAGCGTTGTCCACGTAAAGCAAAATATTTATATCATCAGAACAGAATTTGGGTAAATTATTTATGTACAGCAAGAAAAGCAAGGGACACAAAATTGATCCCTGTGGAACTCCTTTTGTAATTGGGAGGGCAGTTGAAGCAATTCCATCAAGCCTAACACTTTGCTTCCTGTTACCTAAATATGCGCTGAACCAAGCCAGTGCAGAGAACCCCAAACCCACTCTTTTCAATTGATTTAATAATAATATGTGGTGAACAGAGTTGAATGCCTTTGATAGGTCTAAAAACAAGGCTGGAACACTGTCACCTGAATCAAAGGCTGAAAACATGTCATCAACCACCTTAGATATAGGTGTTATGGTCTTTCATGAACCCTGATTGAAAGTTTGAGATTACTTTATGCCTAGTGAAATACTGAAGCAACTTTTTATGTAAAAGTTTCTCAAAGATTTTAACAGCAGTACACAAAATTGAGAATGGTCTGTAGGAATTTGGTTCAGACACTACCCCTCCCTTAAAGACAGGTACAATAAATGCTGTTTTCCATTCTATTGGTAAGCCTTGAGAAGTCAATGAAAAATTAAATAAATAAATCAGTGTCAGTTGCTCAGTAGGTAGCACACTCACCTCTGAGGCCGGGAGATCAGAGGGCTGTGGGTTCAGTTCCCACATCTGGCACTTGGGTTAATATCCCAAAACTGACACTGTAGTGCAGCATGAGGGGGGTGCTGCACTTTAGAGGTGCCATCTTTTGGATGAGACATTAAACCAAGGTCCCATCTGCCTGGATTGGTGGTAGTTCAGGTGGATGCTAAAGATCCCATGGCACTTATCGAAAAAGAGTAGGGGAATTTATTGAAAAAAACAAATCATACAAAAGAAATATACAAATTTTCAGAAGAACAAATCACAAAAAAGTACATTCATGTAACAGGAAAATCTGAAGTGGTTATCCAATGCATGTTTCGCCAATATGCTTCTAAAACATGTTGCGGGAAAAATAATACATTCTTTCTGAAAAACATCAGACAATTCCCAAGTAATGTTCTGAATGATTACTTCAATAGGAGTGTCCTTTTGTTGCAACATATAGCCACATCTAGCAGTCCAGATATACCGTTTTAGTACTAAGCAAACAACATTCAATGTGCCTGTATGAAAACACTGCCAACCAGAGTGGAAAATACCATGCATCAATTCTTCACATGTCATCGTAGAAAAGATAGGTACCGACCAAGTACTTGCTAGAGTTGACCAAAATGTCTTTACAAATGAACAAAGAAAAAAAAAATGTTTAGTAGTTTTTTCTGCAGATACACAATTAAGCCTGATACAACCTCATTCAGTGTGCTGTTTGTGCTTTTGATTGCTTTTTACATTAATCTTACCTTGGCAACTAAGCCAATGGAAATCCCACAATTTCCTTGGAACTCTTTGTTCATTTAACAACGACAAATGGGTATTTTGCAAATGTATAGGTCGATGGGGGAAGTTATTAATTCAGTAAAATGCATGGTAATTATACGATGGTACAGTTGTTTTCTTGTATCTTCAAATAACATATGGCTAGAGACCCCCCGTAGCCATAATTTTATAAAGATTTCTCTATAATAACCAGGAAGTGTAGGATCTTGCTTCAAGTGAGTGACTCTTGACCCTTCCCAAATAGAAAACTATTGTTGAACCGTATCATAAAAATATGCAGTCCAAGCCTTGTCCTGATTAATCACTAGGGGCCAAAGATTAATACAGAAAAACATACAATAAAAAAACATTAATGGGTGTACCATATTCAAATCCCCAGACGACTATGGTAAATAAGTAATATTCCTCTTTATGGGATTTAGCCTACTACCCCACACTGCCTGAAAAAAACAAACTCAGCAAGCTAGCTTCCAATTGTTTTGGGGGAGGAACTACCTTGCTGACATAAAGGAATTGTGGTAAAAGCTTCATTTTAATCAATACCACATGTTTCTTTTTATCAAGTTTCCAGGTATTCCATTTTAACACCATCGTATTTCCAAGTTCAATCCTTGAAGTCCAATTTAATAAATCTAAATTACCTGTACCCTAGAATAATCCTAGTATTTTAATAGGGTGAGAAAAAATAGGAATACCAGAAATCTGAGGGTCAATTTGAGATTGTGTTCCCAAATACATACCTTGGCACTTAGATGCATTTAAACTAGCCCCTGATACCAAAGAATAAATGGTGCAAACATCTATTGCTAAGGATATTGACACTGCATCTGGTAAAAGAAGACATAGGTCATCAGCATAGGCAATACACCGTGCAGGACTTTGTAAAGACCCTATTTGCAAAGATCTAATTCCAGAATGAATATTTATACTTTTCAATAATGGGTCGATACAGAAAACATAGAGGAGCGGGCTAAGGGGACAGCCTTGTCAAACTCCCCTATGCACTGGAATTAATGGTCCAACATGTTCATTCACTATAGGAGTTACGGTAGCAGATGCATATAACAGTTTAATCCATTGTATGAATTGATCCAGGACATTATAAAATCTCAAAACCTCCCACATATAACAATGATTAATAGAGCTGAAAGCTTTACTTTGATCTAGAGAGCATAAAAAAAAAATCCTCAACTTCCTTCTTTGTGCTTCCAGTAGTTATTTCTCGAAGTAAAAGGAGTTGTTCCAAAATATTCGAGTGCTTTACTGAGCAGGCTTGTGCTGGACTAATCACATAATTTGCTACTTCTTGTAACCTCACAGTTAAAATTTTTGCCAATAGTTTAAAATCTGTATTTAAGAGAAAAACTGGTCTCCAATTCGTCAAGAGATGTCAGTCTCCTGCTTTATAAATATAGACTAAAGAACCCTGTACCATAGTGAAGGGTAAGGCAGTCTTTAGCATTGAAGAAAAAACCTGGGCCAATTCCTGAGCCAGGACATCCACAATAAGTCTATAGACTTCAGTAGTCAGACCATCCTTCCTTGGAGACTTATTTATGGGCATAGACTTAATAGCCATTTGTAATTCAGAAAAATGAATATCATTTTGTAGTTCCTGAGTTAAGGTAGCCAGAAACTCTGGAACCTCAATATTTCCTAAAAATTTGTGAATACAGTCCAATTCTATGTCAGTGTGGGAAAAAAGAGATTTAGTATGCATATACAAGATATCCACAATTTCATTATGTGTATTGTGCATATACCCTAATGAATCTTTTAAACTATTCATTCTTTTTGACTGCACTCACTATTTACAGGTATCATATGGGCAAATATTAGAAAGAGCTCCTTGTAAACCAACATTTTGTTGAAACGCTAAAACAGCGGCCTTATTTTGATGAAATTGAAACATGTGTTCCTTTAAATAAGAGATGTGAGTACGATAATCATGCGTAGAGGTAAATGATAGGGAAATTAAAGATTGTAGTTGTCTATGTCACAAATATGTTAAATATTGTACATCTCTATCTTTCTTACTTAAAATTTTTAACAAAATAATCAATTCCTTTTTTAAATCTTCCCACCACTGTATTGGTGAGACATGCAAAAAAAATATTGGTTTTTTTTTGCGGATAAAAAATACTGTATTTGTGTACGACAGCATTCCTTACTTAATAATGAGGAATTGCATTTCCATAATCCTTGCCCTATCTGAACCCCTGGTCCCAGATTAAGAAAGAGCAGACAGTGATCAGAATATTCCACTGCCTATACTCCAGCTGCAGAAATAAAGGAATGATGGGAAATAAAAAAAAAGTCTATCCTGGTAGGACCCTTACAAAAAGTTGGCACTACTTTCTTAAGGTGATAGAACATGGCATCAACCAAATCTGCTTTGTGTAGTATTTCATTTAAACAATTAGAATCACAATAAGATTTCAAAGTTTTAGTCTGCAACCCCTTATCCCGTTTGTCTAATCAACAATTAAAGTCTCCTCCCCAAATTACTAGTTGTGCAGTATATCTATATGGCTGAATTAATTTGAAAAGAGACACCCTGTCGGCTTTAGATTGCATGGCATAGATATTAATAAGATGAAACAACTTTCCCTGAAAACAAATATCTAATAATAAAGCCCATCCAGGAACCAGATCCAGCAATTTAAGACATGTAAATTCAAAACCTTTAAACAAAATCCCTACCCCTGAGCATTGGTCTGTACCTATCGACCAATAAGAAGGCCCCACGTACCAAGCATTAGTAGCATTATGACCATCAAGCAGAGTATGCAGTCTCATATTCTGCAAAAATTAAATACCTGCTTTTTGCTGAATTAAAGCAGAAAAAACAACGTTCCTTTTCCTCAAGCTCTTAATACTATTCACATTCCAAGAGGTGAGAAAAAGAGACATAAAAAGAAAAGGGGAGTATATACTAAAAAAAGAAAACAAAATCATTTCTTTTTTACCCCACTTCTAGTACCCAGCCTAGTTTTCAGTTTAACATGAGATGGGTGTTTCTTCTTTGAAGACTCTTTATGGGGGGGGGGTTGTCCTGAGGTGTCTCAATTTGATCCACCTCCCCATCCCCTACCATAGAAGAGGAATCTGAAAGTATTTCAGAATTACTATCTGCAGTAGGAAGATTCTGATACCAATTTTGGAGGGGAATAGAATGTGTTTTGGCTAGTTTTAAAGCCAGGATGGATTTTTCAGGCCTTTTCCGAGCCAAAATACCTTTTCTTGTATTATAGGCTGTGGGGGGGCATGACTTCTTCTGGTACCTCTAAAGATAGAATCTTCATTTCTAAATCATTATTACTGCCCTGTGGTTGAGAAGAAGTCATAGGAGCGGGAGGTGAATCCACCAAGGGGTCCACCTGTAGTTCCACAACTGGTACTTGGAAAGTCCTAGGAAGTGTGGAAGGGATTGAGAAGGTGGGGGGGGGGAGAAAAGGAAGGGGAAGACAGTACAGGCTCAGACTGTTGCCATTGGGCTACTGCTATGAGCAGCCATTGTTCCTCACAATCTCCTCCAGGATTTGTATTATGAGCAGCCCGAGCACAACTTTGATAGGAATGCCCCTTGTCATCGCATAAGCTGCAAACCATTTCATTTAAACAATTATTACTGATGTGTCCTAATTCATTGCAGAGAGAACATCTCACTTTGTCACAAATGCTGCTCATATGGGCCTCAGAGCCACATTTATAGCAGGCCTTTGGTTGGCCTGCATAAAACAAGACCCCCCTGTCATGCCCAAGGAAAAAGGAATGTGGTGAATGTTTAAGAACATCACTAGTTGAGGAAAGTAAAACTTTAAATTTCCAGCCCCCAGTCCAATAATGTTCACTATCAAAGATAGCAGTAGGTCCATCCAGAACAGTACTTCGTTGTTTTCACACACAATAGTTACACTAATTGATAAGGTTTATTTATTTATTTAGCTTTTGTTGACCAGGTAAGTACACTAGACAAGTTATATGCCTATTTTCAGGTATGACCAGGGAGATAAGGTAGACACTATAGACAAAAAAAAAAAACTGCAATAAATACATCCCTCTATAAATTATAACTCATGTATGATTATGAAGGATGGAATTTACAATTATTCAATAGTATGTAACATTTTGTAATCTTGGGGAATACATTTAATACTCATACACCTCCTCATAATAATTTTTAAAAGGGCTAAAATATCCCTTAAATTATTGTCTCACTCATCTCCCTAGAAAAGATATCCAGAACAATAGAAAAAAGTCAGCGGCCAAAATACGTTAACAGAAAATCACTCCCAGGCAATAAAGAATGTTTGTGATTCTCTTTAGAAAGGGTCTCAGACATAATATGTCTTGCACTACTTGAGGGCTTCACCCAATAAAACCATCAGCTATTAGGTTAACTAGAACTTCAAAAATATGTCTCCTATACTTTTACTAATGGCAAAAAAAAATCAAACCCATGTACCAGCACCCTCTAAAAGTGAGAGCATTCATTTTAGGAACAATAAGCCTATTGAGCCCCCCTTTGCACCAGAAGGTTAGTCAGAAAACTTAATCTGATGCTCAATTGCTAACCAGGTGCTATATGTCTTATGGTCCTGTCCTGGTTTGTGCTAGGACGTCATGAACTGTACGACACCTCCAAAACTCCATCATACTTAATATTCCTTAGCCAAGAACATGAACATTAAACTTGTGATCCCCCCCCATACATGGCCACTAACCAAAGGAGTCACAATTATATATCAAGCATTCCTAACAGTTTGGGATTTTTAAATTAAACAAAGCCCCTATTCATACAAAGGTAAAGTTCCCAGTTAGTCTCCCAATTACCAATTTGACCTACAATAAACCTCAGGTGCCTGTACCATATTTAAATATAAAATTTCCCATGGAGAAATATTCAGGGATTTAAAATGATCTACAGGAATATATTTTTAAGTTAATAAATATGAAGGAAGGTCTGCCTTACTACCTGCAAAACCTAATAGAATCACCACAAAACAAACATATGTAAAATAAGAAAAAACAAGCATTTGTCAATGCCGAATGTTGTCATGCTGGCATTGGCAGTGGGAGTGGTGGAGCTAGAGATGCATAGTGCTGTGATTTTGTGTATGTGTCCCAAAAGGTGATTTTGCACAGCGAGCACGCCATTGTGTGCCACAGCTGTGGAAAGATATTTTGGGCAGGCTGTGAAAAATGTCAGCTGGACTGTTGATAAGGAGGTGTGTACAAATGCCAGTGGTGAAAATGTGGCGTGAAAATATTGCAGATTGATGATGTTACAAGAGTGCATGGAAACTGCGCAATACACGCTTGCAACACAGTCATTTTAGGGACTTTTAGCACCAAATTTTCAACAGAGGCATTTTAGGACCTCTGCTCATAGTGTCACCGTCATTTCCTGGAACTGTCTGAAAACTGATTTCACACAGCGACCCTGCAATTCTGCTCCAGACATGCGAAAACACATTTCAGCCAGCTGCACTGTTCATAAGGAGGTATGGAAAAATGCCAGTGATGAACAGCTGCAGTGAAACTATTACAAATTCACAAAGTTACAAGCGTGCATGCAAACTGCACAACACATGCTCATAAAACACTCATTTTATTGACCCAAATTTTCAACATAGGCATTTTAGGACATCTGCTAATGAACAGTATCACTGTCATTTTCATAATGTGTCTCGAACACGGACTTTCCACAGTGACCACGCTATTCTGCGCTGGAACTGCGAAAACAGATTTTGGTCAGGATGTGAAAAATGACAGCTGTACTCTTCATTAGGAGGTACAGAACAATGGCACTGTTGAAAATCTGGAGTGAAAATATAAATTTGCGAACTTACGAGCGTGCGTGCAAACTGCGAATCGCATGCTTGTAACACAGTCATTTTATGGAGTATTGTCACCAAATTTTCAACATAGGCATTTTAGGACCTCTGCTCATGAACAGCAACACTGTCATTTGTGTAATCTGTCTCAAACACTGATTTCCCACAGCGACCGCGCTACTGTGCGCCAGAAGTGCGGAAACACATTTTGGCCAGGATGTGAAAAATGACAGCTGTACTGTTCACAAAGAGATGTAGAAAAATGAGAATGTTGAAAATGTGGTGTGAAAATATTGTGAATTCACAAAGTTACGAGCATGCGTAGCAACTGCGCAATGCATGCTCGTAAAACAGCCTTTATTTGGAGTTTTTCCACCAAATTTGCAACATAGGCTTTTTGAGAGCCCACCTCATGAACACTGCCACTGTCCTTGTGTTAATCAGTCCCAAAAGGTGATTCTGCGCAGTGATTGTGAAATCATCTTTCGGGACTGATTAACATCATAGCAGTGACAGAATTCATGAGGAGGGGTCCCAAAAACTCCATGTAGAAAATTTGGTGCAAAAAGACCAAAAAATGCCCAAGATATGCACCAAAGTTGAAAATACCCTATCTATCCCATTATACAGTTTACCGGCATTTCCTCAGTTCGCGGTCGGCTTTGAAGAGTGTAGACATGTTCCCGGTCCACCGAAGATCGTCATGCCAAGCTTTGGAGGTAAGTATGGGGTGAGGGGGGTGTGGGGAGTCAGAGTGAGCAGTGGGTGGGTGTGGGTGGTGGGTAGGGAGACTATGAGGGTCCGTTTTCTGTTTACAGGTAAAAAAAAACAAAAAAAGGTTGTGGGACAGTTTTTTGTATTTCAGGGGAATTGGCATACTAGGGTGGGCTCCCAGCGTGCCACCTAACTGTTTTTAAGGGGGAGTCTGCAGCCGACAGGGGATTGGGCACCCTCGTCGACACACAACCCGGGGGGGTTGGGATTTATGCTCATGGGGATTGGGCACCCCCATCGGTACACTAAGAAAGGGGGGGCGCTGAGCTGAGGGGATTGGGCACCCCTCAGCATTTTGCAATGGGGGAGGGGTTCTTTATGCCAATGGGGAGTGGGCTCCCCGTTTACACCACAAGTAAAGGGGGTTAGAGCCAAGGGGATTGGCCTCTCTTGGCATATAACAAATGGGGTTATTTATGCCAGTGGGGAGTGGGCTCCCGTGGCAGTACAGTGGGTAGGGCAGAGGTAACTGACAGGGGGATTGGGCACCCCTGAAGTCGGCAGTTCGGAGGCCGGTGTACTGCTATGTGCATAATGGCAGCGAGCATGGCAAGAAAAGGCCCGCTGTGTCTGACCAGCTTTGCTCGGATTGCAGCAGACCTTTTCTTAGATGTGCTTGCCACATTATGTATGCATGGTGTGGTGCCCGCATGCAGGCTGATTGGGGAATGAGGGATGCATCTACTGATGCGTGCCCTGCATTCGCCCAACAGCGACCGCGCCTCCAAAGCTGCACTGTCCCAAGATGTTGGCTGCACAAGTGCGCCAACATAAAAATGTAAGGTAAGTTTGTGCTGTTTAAAGACATGTCATTATTACTTACGATAAATCAGATATAATTAAAAGAAATATATACCTGTTCAGAACTAATCTAAATGAGTCAATAATAATTACTGAAATAATAATTTCTTGGTACAAATAAAAATAATTTTCTATACATTAATGAAAATTATATACGCATATATACACATATGTAAAAAAAGCTAATATTTGTCCATGCCACACATTTAAGTTTGTACAAGGCAAAACTTGAGCTCCTTTGCTTCCAAATTTTCAAGAGTTCCAGGTCTTCAAAGTTGACATTTCTATAGTTATAATGAACACTTTCACTATAAAGAGTACACGTGTATAACATTGCTGTAAAAAGAGTGCCTTTTACCTGCAGGCAGAAATTTATTTTCTAGTTACTCACCACAGGTTGCCCTCGTCTTTCTTATTTATTTATTTATTTAATTCTAGGATTACAATTACCTTTGAGCCAAGGGCTCATTTACAAAGATTCCACATCAAGTGATAACATATAAGACAGGAATGTACAAGCTTATTTATGAAAGTATAACAGGCAAAAATAAAGAAGAGAAAATATAAAAATAGAGCCACATTGAAGCGAGGTTATATGAGCTTATTAAACTTAAAGAACAGAGGAATAAAATAGAGAGGAAACATGGCAGTGAACAAACATTGGACCAAAGTTAACAAGACTAATAGAGCAGATCAGAAGAACACAATGCATTAGCAGCCAGGAGGCGACATTGTCAAGAGAGGATGCGGAGAGGGAAAAAAGGGTACTTTAAGGATAAGGAGGAGGAGAAGAAGAAGGAGTCGAGAGGAGGAGGCGAGATATGGGAGGGGCAGTGGGGCTAGGAGGACACATGGGAGGAGGGAAGGAGGGAGGGAGGATGAAGGAGGAAAGTGAGTCACAGCAAATGTAGGTATGGGGAGGGAAGGGTGAGAGGGGGTGGACAGGCTAGAAGGGCAGAGGAGAGGGAGATGGGGAGGGAGGGAGGTGGGAGAGGACTGTGTGCTTAGCAAACACAGTCACAATGGTTCAGAGAGATAAGAAATTGGTGCAGTTTGGATTTGAAAGGACCTAGTTTAGGTTCCAAGTTGACCACAGGTGGGAGGGCATTAAACCAGGAAGGGTTCTGTGGGAGAAAGAGCACTGAGCAGCAAAAGGGGACAAAGTATGGATGTTTGATTGCACCATGGGTGCTTTGCAGGTTAGTGCCCAGCTGAAGAAGCTCCTGGGAAGAAGGGGGAGTGAGGTTAAGGCTGATTTTCTTAGCAGTGAGACAGGTTTGATACATGACCCTGTCTGTAAGATGGAGCCAGTCAGTCTGGGCACAGAGCTCACAAGTATGTGTTCATTTGTGTGCACCAGTGATGAGCTGACAGCAATTGTTGAGCACCACCTTTAGACGATTCAGGGTGGTTTCAGTGGCTGAGCCATAAATAACTAGCCCATGACTGATGATAAATAGGATGGAGTTTGTAACTGCAGTGAGAAGTGCTTCATTGGTGAGGCAATGACGGTGCCGATATAGGACCCCAAACCTCGCATTTATGACTTTGGTGATGTGATTGATGTGGAGTTGGTATGTAAGTGAGCTGTCTAAGGTAACCCCTAGGTATTTGAAGTCACTAATCTGGTCAAGTGGGAGATTTTATTTGTTGAGGATAGTGAGAGAGGCAGTTCTGAATTTGTTATGGGTCCCAGAGAACAACATGGACTTGGTTTTCTTATAGTTCATTAATAATTCATGCTGCTGAAACCAGGTCTCGATCAGGAAGACGTTAGCTTGCAGGTTGGCAGTGAGTGGAAGTAGTTCAGAGTGTGAGGAAAAGATTATTGCATCATCTGCATAGAGGATCATGTGGTTGTTACAAGCCTAGGGGAGGTATTGATAAAAAGGCTGAAAGGACCAAGAATGGAGCCCTGAGAAACTCCAGAATTAACAGGAAGGTTACAGGAGAGGGTGTCAAATATCTTGACACATTGTGTTCGATCCTTGAGGTAGCTGCCAAGCCAGCTAATGACATCTTGTTAGAGTCCAAGTGTAGGGAGGGACTGGAGTAGGAGCTAGTGATTGACGGTGTCGAACACCTTGGTGAGGTCTATGTAAATGGCGCCCAGCAAGTGACCCCAGTCAAGTACCTTGTGGATATGGTTGGTGTATTCAAGAAGGGCAGTGGTCATGCTGTGTGCTTTGTGGAAGCCGTGTTGCTGGGGGCATTGGACGCCGTAATGATCCTTATATTCAAAGAACTGGTCAGACACAATATACTCTAATGCTTTGAAAAGAGGGGGAGGATGGATATGGGGTAGTAGTTGGACTGTAGGGACCTGTCGCTGCTTTTATGTACTGGTGTAACAATGGCAGCTTTCCATTGGTGGGGGAATTGTTTTAGAGTGAGAGATAGGTTAAAAAGTTTAGTGAGTGAAGAAAGAACTGCATCAAGAGTAAGGCAGAGGAGTTTTAAATCCAGGCAGTCCCCACTAAACCTCCCTTTGTCAAGGGCCTTGAGAAGGTATCTCCGGGTCTCGGAAAGAGTGACTGTCCTGAAGTAAAAGGGGGGTGAATTAGGTTGGGGGTGGAGTTGATGGTGCTCGCAGGGTTATCAGGGACAGTGAAGAAGCCTGGGGGAGTATACTAGAAAGGTCGGGGAAGGATGAATTAAACGCATCAGCGATTTGTTTATGGTCCTGGATGCTAACCTTCATATTTACTTTTAGTGGCTATAAAGTTGCTGACAGCTTTTTGTATGGACTTATCCTGCTGTCCCTGCTCTGGGAGTACATTCATAACTTCATTGATTATTTTTATCTGTCTTTCCTCTGGAGGTCCACTATCTTTAATGCTCCTTTCCTCCAGGAATAAGTCAAAGTATTTCTGTAATCTCGGAGATCTGTTTTCTCCAGCCTCCCTTCTCAGGCTCTGGCAGCATATGATCCTGTTAAATCAAACAAAGAGAAACACTCCTCTATGAGCACAATAACTTCAGGTTAATTAGACCAACCACTAGCAACCCCCAGCCCCAAGACAACACTAGCATACTTTTTTAAAATGCAGTGCAGTCTTATCAGAACTTAAACTGCTATCATAATTCCAGCCAGCCTCCTGTCTTTTCGAGAATCGAGTCCCAGGATCAATCTTAAATAAAAAGGCTTTTTAGAAGTCCGTTTAAAAAAGCCACGTGGAAAATGCAATCAATCCAGCTAAGAACACTCGGAACACCAACTGCTTTTCTTATACCGAAATATTATAACTCTGAGGTAATTTTACAAAAGTTATGTCCTACTTAGCAAAGAACCATTTGCCAGCAAATGCCATAAACAGGCAGAAATTATCTTTAAAATAAGAAAAGTACCTTAAAAGAAAAACTTGCTGGCGCTGCAGGATGGAGCGGAGTGGAGCAGCTTGCACCATCTTGCTGCTCCTACCCACCGCTGCTCTTATTCGTGTCACTTAACTTTGGCAGTAGGGATGATGGCCTGGGTGACATCATATCTAATGTACTATTTAAGTGCCAAATTTAAAACTGAATATGCCCTTAATAAAGTTGCACTTCAGGAACGAAATGCTGCCAGGTGCTTGGTAGCAAACTGTGGGGGTAGCATCTACTAGATCCAGCACTTTAAGGAATATTTTACACAGTGTGGAATATGAAGATGAATGAAATGTAACTTCACTTTACATGCTTTTGAGTCTCATATTTTTACATACGCAAAGCTGTAGGTAGTGCGTTGTGAGGATTGTTCCGGTTCTGCAATATCAATGTCTAGTTTTTATATGCTCGAATAATTCCAATATCTTGAGGAGCCATAAATGACCACATCCATTTGAATATAAAATACGTCCTATATTTCTCAACCAAGTAAAAGAGATATAGTCCAAGTAAACTTTATCCATACCCTCAGAGAGGCTCAGAAAGGACAACTTAGTAAGTGCAGTATACAGTATTTTAGACCAATAAGTAAATATCCCAATGTGAATCTTTGTCTTAACTGATAATATTTTGGACTCCGATTGTAGGGGGCAGACTGATGTACTATGTGTGGCTTTCAAGATAATTCTTATGAAACCATTTTGAATATGTTCAAATGTAGCTACATTTGACCACCCAATATTTTGGTGTAATTTAATAGCTAATAATTAATATTAAAGACCCTGAGGACTGCGGCAGGCTTTTTACCACCAAACAATCCTGACAAGGAATTCAATGGAGTACTACACCTTAATGACTTGCCTGTTGAATGCACATTAGTAACTTTTTCCCGCCTGGCATTTTGGGTACCCTGGATATAATTTAAGAGATAAAGAATGTAAGAACTGAATGTTAAATTCTGTTTGTGGAGCTCAGAAGCATAAATATCTTTTCCTGATGCATGATTTTTACTATTAGAACATTAGTTGCAGCAGTAAAGACTTAGGTAGAGTTTTTGGGAAACTTCATAACACTGAAAATGTTGATGATACCATTGGTGGTAGAACAGATTCACAAAAGTGTACTATATATTATCACAACTCTTTAGAAGCTGTACAGTATTTGAATTATTAAGTATAACTGAATGTTTACATTAGCAGCTTTGGGTTCATTCTTTTGAATTTCCTGGTGCTTATCACATGATCTGAACTATCTAATGGGGCACTGCACCTATTCATCACTATATAAGCTCGTGACTGTTTTTGGCCATTGGTGGCATTTGTATCACAGTTCCCTCAGACGCAAACTGTGCTGGTGCCTGAGGATTCTTTTCTCTCGAAATCATCACAGTTTGGTTTATTGTGGTATGTTATTACCCCCTTTCTATGAAAGTGTATTTTTTTTAGGTTGTTTGGTAGTATAATATCATGCATTTTTTTTTTTCACAGAATCCTTCCAGCTCATTTGTCTCTCCACTACTCTAAGCAAATTTTGCTGGCATAGTAATTAATAGTATGGAAAACTCTGGAAATTATGCAACTCCTATAGTTTTGTCTTTTATGTTTACTTAGCTGTTCCAGTTTTTACTAGCCCTTTTGTGTTTTTCTTTTGGCTTTCTAGCTCAGGGTTATATTCTGGGCTAGATCAGCTTAGCTTGGAGTTTGATGTCAATTTAAATAATACTTTGGTGATGTGTATTCCAGGAAGTGAGTATAAAAATTCCGCTGTGACTGATTAGTTTATAGGGTTATCAACTTGATATAAAATCAGTCCTACTATCATGTATTCCAGTGCCTGTGAGTTGGAGAAACAGTCAGGGAAAACAGGACCGGTGCTAGCTATCCCAGGACCCTGTGCAAATCTCCTTGCCGGGGCCCCATACCAGAAGCCGCAAAGCCCCCAAGGAACATCCTCATCCCTACCACGGCCTCCCTGTATCTTCATTTTCATCTACTTTTGTGTCTTTTTTGCTCTTCACTTGAATTAGAACATAGAATAAAGGAAGTGAAAGGCCCAGTGGTGCTGAGGGTTGAGGCGCTGGATGCCACCCCTCGCCCCATAGGACAGCTCTCCTCTCCCTGGGGAGGGATCCAGGGTATTCCCAGCACAGTAGAGACCCCTGGTGGAGACTGGGGGTACTTCTAGTGTGGGAACAAGAATCGGGGATGAGCGTGGGGGGGCGCCTATGGGGCAGCCGCGTGCTGACACCATTGCATGGCTGTGCTTGGGGGGGGGCAAGCACAAGAAAATCCCTCCAGACCACTGGTGAGAAGATGGTGGCCCCAGTGGAACACCCACATCCCAAATGCCAGCCCAAGTGTGCTTGGGTCTCTCCATGGCCAACCTCACAACCGAAGGTAAGGCACCTCACACTTATGAGGAACCAGCCTGGAGGTGATCTGGGGGTCAGACCTGCCTAGGTCATTCGGGGGAGAGAGCCTGGGAGATGCGAGGGTTCAGGCCGGAAGTTAGGGTGTATCCATGTGGGCACTTCTGAAGGATGCCCGGTGGTCCAGATGCATAAGTAAAAAGAAAAAAAGAATAAGAAAGGAAGCCAACTGGACACCAGAGTCTTTTGGGGGGCCCCTCTGCTCTTGGGACCCTGTGCGAGTGCACAGTTCACAGCATGCTAAGGCCAGTTCTTGGGAAAAGTAGCTAGGTGCAATTTCCTTTATTACAAAATGTGTCTCAGATACAGAGCTCTGAAGGTTGGTTGGCCTGTGATAAAGCACTGTGACGTGTGAAATGTGTTAGGTAACTTATAATCTTTGGAGCTTTGTTGCGTTTTGTATCAGACACATTTTGTAATAAAGGATATTGCACCTAACTACTTTTCCCTAGCTGTTTCTCTGATTTACGCATGCTGGAATACATGATAGCAGGACTGGTTTGTTTCTGTAGCACTGTGGTCCTGTGGTGCGAGATTTACTTTGTTTGAAAAGTTGTTATAACATAATTTTGAGCATTTATTATTTTTTTTAATACTGTTTAAACAGGCTTATACTACTGAATACCTAGGTAAAGCATCAAACTTGTGAATTGCCTTGGGGCCCTCTGACCAGAAGACATGGCTTCTTTACCCCAAATTTTTATAAACCTGCACTGCACACTTGAAGCAAGATAGTTGGCCACTGTTTCCCTGAATTCTTAAAGGACTGGTGTAATTTATCCTATTTTTAGCTATTTGTTACTGTCTTTTCATAGATATGTATCTGTTTTCAGCTATCTTGTTACATTTCTTGTTGTAATTATTACGGCTAGGAGAAGGAACGTGAATAACCAAGAACAATCAGCAAAATCTAAAAAAGTAACTAGATCATGTAAAAAGGTAGCAGAATCAAAACCAGGACCAAAGGCATATTTCCGTTGCTTTATTACCCTGAAATGCCTGACAGATTTAGTGGCAGAAAATAATATTGTAAGAATAAAGGGGTCACTATGCCCTAAAAACATCTTATCCCCTATTAGAGTTGGGTGCTCCCTTCCACTAGTAATGGATCACCCTTTGCTAGTGCAAATGTGATATTTAGAAAGTTTTTGGTTAGAAGAGAATGTACTTAGGATATTTTTGCAAATTCTCCCAGAAAACAAGTTAAAGAGAATCTTGAACTTCTGTAACCTCAAGATAGTGCTCACATAAGACAAGCAGTAATACATGGGCAAACAAATCAAGAACCAGAAGGGGGCACTGCTCATATTATAACTGAAAAGCTCAAAAGTGTGCATAATTCCCCAAGACTTAACATAAAGTCATTTCTACAAGATTTTGATCTGTTCCTTTTGCCCTACATTGATAGACGTTCCCTTGAACCACTTAGTAGATTTCTGCCTGACATCCCGTTACTATGGAAACAGGTAGAAAGTCAAGTTAATCAAGCAACAGAAACGAAAAAAAAATCAGTCCTCAGACGCTAATGATACAAATCAAAATACACTTGCTACCTGGGATATTCACATTAATACAGATGGGACTGCATCAAATAAAGATGGAAACTGAAAACTAATGAACAGAGTCACGTGATGTGATCGAGCGGCTAGCAGTGGGGAGTGACAGCTCATCTTGAAAATAGATCTCAAAACTCCAGATTAAATAGAAATTAGTTGTTAGCAGTAGAAACAGCAACCATCACTAGAACTCCATTCTGGGAACAAAATGTATAAAATTTACAACACTCAAGCTGCTTTGATTGATGATATTGAAGAAAGCCTAACCTGCAAGCCATTAAGAGTGGGATCCCAAGTTGTTAAGCATGGCAAACCAACACTGTCACCAGACCTTTCGCCAATAGCAGCCACCACTGCCCCTGCATATAAATATATGGAGGAATTTGACTTCTTAAAGAAAACTCTCTTGGACCTAGCTACTTATTTAAAACTCTAAAACCAGCATTAGAGTCCCTTACCAGAAGGGTCAGAGATGTGGAAACCAGAGTGAGCTCAATTCAGGACAGAGCTGAGTGAGAAGGGAAAGAATTGGTGCTCTTATAAAGAAAGGTTCAAAACTTAGAGGGGAGATAATGCAGGAGCAGGAGGGGAGTAGTAAGAGTAATAATCTTGTGATTATAGATCTACCTGAAAAAAATGTAAGGCAAAAATACCATAACTTTCATACAAAAATTGCATGGAAAGCTTGCAGGACCCTTTCCAGGTGGATCCTCCTATATTAGAGAGGAAACACACACAGGGCACTCTGACCTTCACCAAAAGAGGGAGAATGACTGTGGGCTGTCATCTTCAAATTGTTTAATTTCCTGGATAAAATACTCATTCAGGCTAAGATTAGAGAGCTGCAATCAGTAGAATGGGAAGGCAAAAACTTCCTCTTTTCCAGTGACTTAAGCCCTCAAATGAGAGTCAAACAAGCAACCTACAGAGACAGTAAGAATATTCTATATGCAGCAGGTATGAAATTCAGGGTTAGCTACCCAGCAAAGCTAAATATGAATAGCAGTGGTAAAGAATGTATGTATGTATGTATGTATTTATTTATTTATATATTATAATCTTGGATTTAATGACACCTTTGAGCTAGAAGCTCTTTTACAAAGATTCCACATCAGAATATCAAACAGGAAATATAGGAGACGTATAAGATAATACAATTTGATAACACATTATGACAGGGTACACAGGGTCAAAGCAGAATACTTTACAATTATAATGGCAATTTACAATAAACACAGCTTACAGACATAATGCAGGGAACTTAACAACTTATGAACTATACACAGAAAGGTAGGACAGTGTGAGAGTCAGCCAGAGGAGGCATTGTCAAAGAGTGGCGGCAGGTAGAGGGAGTGTGGGTAAATCAGGTAAGTTAAGAAAGGGGAGGACAATGAGGGAATCTGCCAGAGGAGGCTTTGTCAAAGAGTGGCGGGTAGATATGAAGGAGAGGGGGTAAACAGTTGAGATATGAAAATGGGTAGGTTGGGCAGACGCTGGGGGGGGTGAGTGAGATTGAAGTGGATAGGAAGTGGGTATGGTTAGGGAAGTCAATGCAAATGGATTTCTGAGGTAAATGCAGCTGCTTAAGTGCATGAGGGGAGCTCCCTGGTGAAAGCAACAAGAGCCAGCTAGGAAAAGCAATCACAACTGCAATACCCAATGGCAGACTCTGCTAGGGAGGAGCTAGCACAGCTACTACCTAATTTGTTTGAAACCCCACATCCAGCAGCAAAAGACAAGTAGGCACTGGGACCCAGGACCTGCAGGCAAAACTAAGGTCAGACGAGTTTAAAAGCCAAATTCATTGCAAATGGTTCTAATGCAAAACATGTACTCTCATAGCGATCATCTCTAACACTATATACAATGTCAGTACTACCAACTTCAGTTGTTATCATTTATTGTTAGGTACAACTCAGAGTGAAAAAAACACACTTATAGAAGAGTTAGTGGAAGACTGGACATAATAAATTGCCCCCCCCCCCTCATTTTTTGTTAGACGCTGCACAGAAATTGGCCAAAAATGTTAATGGGAGCCAACTTCAAAGATAAATGGGAGAAACGATGGCAAACTGAATGATCTGCACCCCTCCTGTCAACAGGACCACTGTACAGAATTCAGAATTCACATCACCTGTTTTGGCACCTAAACTGCAAGCTGGCAGTTTTTCAAGATGGCTGAGTGGTGGGAAATCTATGGCACCTTCTTCTTTCCCAATCTCTGAGGGACACAGAAATGAACATTTGCTCAGGGTGGCCATGAGGCTGGAGTCTCCTGTGGTATAATTTGCACATGCCCAGAAGTGACAGCTCCTTCATCACTGTGCATGTTCAGATCACACAACACCAGGTGAGCAAAATGGAGGTCCTCCATCTGGGAGTTCACCTTGTAGTAGAGACAACAACCTCTATTGATGCAGTGAACCTATCACTCACTACAAACAATGTAATGATTGCTGCCCTGAGACCAGAATCTTCTCCAGTGCAGAGTGAAAGCTGCATCCTTGCAACCTGAAACACCATCGCAAACAGACTTTTCAGGACATTCAGGTGGGAGGGCCAATAGCCCATCTCAGCATGGAACTGTGTGATGGACTGGGGGCAGTGGGCTGAAATGGTCTAAAATAATAGGAACATGACACTTGCTGGGCAGGGTGTAACCCCAAATACACCACAGAAAACTGGGCAACTTTCATCATGTTGTTGGCGTGCATGTCCAACTGAGAGAGGATTAACTGGCACCCCATGAGTACATCTTATTATAAAGATTTATACTGCCACTGGGAGTAGAGAGCCTCAAGGGATCTTAGCTCTGGATCTGCATTGCCAGATCAAACTGGTCTATAGTCCTCTACTCTGATTTAAAGTGGCACATGGTTGCATTGGAGCTACTGCTTTGAATGGCTTACTATTACTGCTTGCTTTTCTGCAAATAACATAGTTGGGGTTATTAAAAGTTTAATCAGTAACGGGCAGTTTTAATGTTGTATTTATGACCCACTACTCATAGCACAGCTGGACCCCTCTCGCACCTGTGGAGAATCTCAGAAGCAGGCCAGATAGATAAAGGAGTGAGGAGGTAGTGCTCTGAAGGCACAGGAGTAATATATGAGATATTAAGCTACCCAGCTGGTGAGTACTTTTACCTCTGTTAGGGGTCTCCAATATTAAGCTGTTTAAAAAGGGATTAATGGGTTACTTCATGTTTATGTTTCAGTGTTATATGTCTATGTGTAAAAGGGAACTTGGGAAGCAATTTGTGTGGGGTGGGGGGAACACAGAATGTCACATCTAATATGAAACTAACTTCACCACTATACCTTGTCATAGGAGATGATAAGGTACCACTGACAAGCAAAGCAATAGAAGTAACAACAGAAGGTCAATATAGGATCACCTATTAAATATGTTACATGGAATATAAAGGGTGCTCAGACTGCTACTAAACATTATCTAGTGTTACATTACCTCAGACATTTAAATGTGGATATAAGTTTCTTGCAGGAGATGACCATACCATTTGAAAAGATTTCTCTCTTTCAATGCCAATTGGTGGGGCAGACGTTTGGAGCTGGGAAAGATTCAGACAAGAAAGGAGTCATCATCTCAACAGCATGGAATATTAGATTTCAATTACAGGAGGAAATCAGATATCCAGAGGGGAAATATTTACCCGGAGGATGCTTTTTAACACTAGGGTTACTCAGGGAATCTATACTGTCCAAATATTGACTCACCTCCCTTTACTATGGAGTGCATGACCATAATGGGACAATTTGTGAAGTACTCCTATGGTGTTGGGAGGAGACTGGAATTTAATGCAAGAAACGGATAAAGGTAGGACAGGAACTAGGAGACAGGGCTTATCTCTGGCATGGAGAATCATCAGTAATATGTAGGATCACTTAGGTCTTACTGATCTCTGGAGAACTCTTCACCCCCAGGTCCGGGAATATACCTTTTTCTTGACTGCACATCAAACAGAGGCCAGACTAGACTACTTTCTAGCCACAAGTGATTGGTTACAAGATCCCAATGTCTGTGAGATAGAAAGCAAGGTACTATCAAATCATAACCCAGTATATATAGATCACCAATTTGCTAGGGCCTCTGAGCACGATAAAGTGAGAGGACTTAGTAATCAGCTTTTGAAAAAGAAAAATATTATTGAGAAGCTTCAAACGTTCATAATGCAATCACTAGATAGTAATATAGGATCAGTAGCTAATGCGAATACAGGTTGGGCAGCAACTAAATGCCATATCAGGGGAGAGTTGCTGAGGCTTGCAACCAAGAGAGAAAAAGGGATAGAGAACAGGACTTAAAGTATACATTAAAGAAAATTTGAGAGATCGAAAAAGCACTCAAACCCTCTACTGAGGAAGTGGAGTGGTCAGAGACAAATATCAAGAACTTTTAAGAGACACGGCAGAGAGGGCCATATTCAGGACAAAAGCTTCCTATGTAGAACAAGGAGACCAGGCAGGGAAGTTAATGGCACTATGCCTTTGCAAAGACGAGGCAGCCACCAAGCAAGATGGTGGCAGAGCTGTGCTGCAGCTTGCCAGGTTCTCTATGAGAGAGCATTATCCTCCTTTTTATTGTTTTATTGCCCATTTTTAAAATAACTTTTTGAAGAATGACTAATGAATTTGGCATCTGAGTTCTCAGGTCATCCTTAATTTGACCGAGAGAACCTAAATTACGATAGTCAACTTTTTAGTTAGGGCGTTAGTTAGGGCTTTTTAGTGTAGGCAGGGCAGAGGAGTGAGGTAGTTCAGGCAGTAAGTTTATTTAAGAATAGTTTGCAGCTCACCCACCTTTTTGAACTGCCTCCCAGGATTCGTGGTTACCGGCGTGCTGGCGTTCATTCCTGGGTCTTATCTTCACCCATCTCGAATTCTATTGCAGGTTCAGTGCGGCACCTCACTGGAAGGTGCTCTCTTGATGAACGGAGGGGTCGACTCCTTAGGAATTTCCCCCCCTCCAGCTCTGTCAGTCTGGTGTACAGGTTTCTTCATGGTTCACCATTTGTGCAACTGCCAGCTTCTGTGGAACTGTGCACCTTGCTGGTGCTTCTTTTTCCATCAACGAGAGGGTCAGCAAAGTTGACTCAATCCATCATTCTGTCGGACTGCATTCCCAGGGTTCGTGGTCACTGAGGGTGCTTCCGCATCATTGACCACGGGGCAAAAGGCATACTGCTGGACTAACTGCCTGACTGGCTCAGTGGAGTGCTGTGGGGACTTTGGGTTGCCTAGTGGACTTGAGCGGCCGGTCTGTGCTGAGTGGAGGAATTGTTTCCTGGGACTTGGACTGGTGCCCCATGGATCTATTGACTAGGGGGCCAATCATCTCCAGACTCTGGTCATTTCCCAAGGGGTTACAGCAGCTGGTGCGAGTGGCTCTGGGGCACCCTTGGGAGCATATCTTATGGTTGAATTTTTAACTGTTTGCCAGAACATCTAACTACAAAGTGACTGGGGCAGTGAGAGGGCCCTTTGCCTTAAAGTAGTTTTGGTTGTGAACTGGCATTTTTTCTATATTACTATTTTATCTGTAAGTATTGTGTGATCCTGAGCATTAGAATCCTATATGTGTGCTGCAGTCTGCTCTTTTGAACTGTATTTAAACTTGTTTTCGGGCTTCCTGCTTTTTGGGCTCTGGGTGGGGGGTGTATTGGTGGAAGGCGAGATTTTTAGTTTGTTAATGTGTATGTGTGTGTGTATGGTTTAGGGTTTGTTGTTTTAGTGTATACTTGTGTTTTGTGAGGCTGTATAGTTAGGATTCTGTGGGCCTGGGATTCCTTAGTCAGGCAGAATATATCTGGCAAAGGATAGGGGCCTGGGGTGGGGTAGGATAGTGTATGGAGCATTCCAGCTGCTCGATCTGTGGCCTTTTTCTGACCTCCAAGTTTCTACTACCACAGCAAGGCACTGTTGAGAGGTCGGGATTAAGAGGAACCACATTGATTGTCTGTGGAAGGGTGCCCTGGATGCTGCAGCGGGGGGCAGGATTGAGGTTGTCAGGTGCAGAAGGTGCCCTGGGTTACAACTGGTCCAAGAGAGAGGCCAGACATGTTTGGTGCCCATCACAAGGGTTCCCACCAGACTGAGTGGGCAGTAGCCAGAGGGCTGCACCGTCCACCAATCCCCTGAGGGCAGTGCTTTGCAATGCCAGATCGATCAGAAACAAGACTGCAGTTATAGAGGACTTGATTTATTCAGTCGATCTGACTTACATTACGGAGACTTGGGTTGGTGACGACGCTGGCCCTGTTTTAGAGGCAGTAGTCCTGCCCGGGTACTCTGTAGTGCACTGTCACAGAGTGGAACACAGGGGTGGGGAGGTGCCATCTGTTTTAGATCTGAACTGGGCTTCACCCTGCACCCAGTGAGAGCACCAGGTTCATTTGAATGTGTGGCCATTTCTGTGGGGTCCAGGTGCAGGCTGCAGGATTCACCTGATCTACTGTCCCCCCACCAGGGTGGCAGGAGAATTCCTGCAGGAAGTAGCTGACTTCATCGTCAGTGAAACATTGGAAGCCCCCAGATGTTTAGTGCTGGGGGACTTTAATGTTTGGGCTGACGATTAATCTTCTAGGCTTGATTACAACTTTCTCCAGATGATGTCATCTCTGGGCCTGTCGCAAGAAGTTTCTTCTGTGACCCATCAGGGCAGCCACATGTTGGACTTGGTTTTCTCCCTGGGGCTTGAGATAAATAATCTCAAGACCGACCGAGTTGTTTGGTCTGATCACTGCACAGTGGAGTTCCAGTTTGGGACCCCACAAGAGCTCTCCCCCTGCTGAGATGGTTAGCTATCGCCCTTTGAGGGGGTTTGACCCCCAAGGGTTTTCTGGCAATGGTTGAGCTACCTTGTGAGGACAGTGCATGTGCTGGGGATACATGCGCAGCAATTGCTGCCTATAATAAGGTGATGTCTGGTACACTTCACTCCCTCACACCAGTTTGTGTATGACCCAAATCCTCTCACTTGAGGTCCCTTTGGTATGATGGGGGGCTGAAGGCGATGAAGATTATGGGTGGGAGATTAGAGCCCTGCTGGTGGAAGACTGGGCTGGAAGTGGAAAAACTGGCCCTGTGTGTACATTACGGTGTGTACCAGGTGGCAATCAACCATAAGAAGGCAGAGTTCCTGTCCAGGAAGATTGCCACTAGGAGGAACCGACCAACTGTGCTTTTTCAGACTGTGGACAGGCTTCTTCACCCAGCATGTCTACAGCCAAAAAAAGCTTTTTCTGATGCCTTATGCGAAGAGTTTGCTCAGTTCTTCTCGGACAGAGTGTCTGCGATCCATCAAGGAATTCTGCCAGTGAGCCACATTCTGGCTGACAGTGGTCACCATGGGTGTCCAGAGAGCACTCCACCTAGCTGGGGTGAGTTTAGACCGGTGGAGGTGGCTGAGGTCATTGGGGTTGCTTCCAAGCTGAGGCACACTTTTTGTGAACGGGACCCATTGCTGACACATTTTTTGATGGGATGTGTTGACTCTGTTGGCAAGGTGTTTGCCTTGATTGTCCAGTGTTCTTTGTCAGAGGGAGTCTTCCCTGATACCTTGGAGGAGGCATTGGTGAGACCCCTTCTGAAGAAACCCTCTTTAGACCCTGACATCAAGGCAAATTACCATCCCATCTCCAATCTTCCATTTTTGTTAAGATTGTAGAGAAGGCTGTGGCACTTCAGCTTGAGGAGCACCTCGTGGCCTATGATCTCAATGAACCTCTCCAGTCTGGGTTTCGTGGGAGGCATAGCACAGAAACTGCAAGAGAGCGAGAGATCAAGGAGAGGGGACAATTGTCATTCTCCTTGATCTCTCCTCAGCATTTGATATGGTGGACCATCGTGTGTTACTCGACCACCTGAAGGAATTCTGTGGACTTGCCGGCACTGTCATCTGCTGGTTTGTATCTTTTCTCACCAACAGGAGGCAAAGGGTAGTGATGGGGAATTTCTCCTCCTCCCCTAGCCTCCTGTCATGTGGAGTACTCCAGGGCTCAATCTTGTCGCCGATGTTGTTCACTGTGTACATGCTGCCCTTGGGAGAGCTCATTATGAAGTACAGCTTGGGTTTTCATTGCTATGCTGATGATACTCAGCTGTATGTTTCTTTTGCCCCTGGGACATCCAATGCTGTGGATGTGCTAAACACCTGCCTTGCTGAAATCGATGACTGGATGGCCTCCAGCTGGTTGTGACTGAACCCCAATAAGATGGAGGTATTGGTGGTGGAGTTGAACAGAAGGCATGATAGGATGGCCTCTGGTGCACAGACGGGTCTTTTTCTTGGATATGTACCATTGAAGACCTCCCCTAGGGAGTGTGATCTGGGCATTATTCTTGATAGTGGACTGACACTTGACTGTCAGGTGTCATCCGTTGTCCATACCGGCTTTTACCATCTGAGGAATATCACCAGGATAAAGCCCCTAGTTCCACCCCTGTACCTCCCCACATTGATGCATGTCTTTGTGACATCTAGGCTTGACTACTGTAATGTGCTCTATCTCGGGGTCTCTGGAGGTACCCTCCACCAGCTGCAGCTGGTGCAGAATGCAGCTGCCAGGTTGTTGATAGGGCAGTCTAAGTACTGCCACATCACCCCGGTGCTGCGTGAACTGCACTGGTTGCAAGTCAGGTGGAGGGTCCTCTTTAATGTGGGCTTGCTCACCTTTAAGGCCCTACATGACTTGGGCCCTGGTTACCTGAAGGACCTCCTTACACCTGCTGTCTTGGTCCGCTCCCTCCCCTCCTCCTCTAGGGTCCTCCTTGTGATTCCCAGGATGAGGTTAAAAACTGCCGATGACCGAGCTTTTAGTGTCGCCGGCCCCATCCTGTGGAATTCGCTACCTCCAGCTGTAAGAGACACCCCTTTAGTAGAGGTATTTAAAGCCCACCTCAAGGCCTTTCTGTACAATCGAGCCTTCCTGGACTTTGTTTTATAATCCTGTCCTGGCCTGACTTCTGTGATTTAATTCTGTCCCAGGCTATTCAGTTATTTATTTATTTAGTTATTTTCAGTTATTTTATGATCTATTTATTTAATCTTAAATTGTATGACTTAATTTGTTATATTTATTATGACTTTTTTGTTGTTTTTTTCTTTTAAATTGTTTTGATGTCTGTGCGGCGCCCTGTCCTCCGGGATGGGCGTCTTTTTTAAATAAAATTAGCCTTGCCTTGCCTATAACAGTGATTCATAGTGGGACACAAAGCGCACTGGTCACTATTGTGAGAGGAATTGCAGAGGAGTTCAAAAGCTTCTACCAAGCCATATATAGCACAGAGAATTCGATAGATCTGGATAATAAAATAGCAACCTTCCTGGAAGGTATAACACTTTTCCAACTCACTTCAGAGCAGCAGGAGCTACTCACTTCTCAACTAACATCAGCAGAAGTTGCTGCTGCAATCAAGGGCCTCATGCTGGACAGAGCTCCGGGGACAGATGGGTTCCCCCCAACTTCTAGAAGACATTTATCTCAATACTTAGCCCCATATCTAGCTCAAGTATAGACACACACATATATGTGAGAAAGCTCTCATTTGGGCAGGCTAGGACAACCTTAATTCCAAAACTGAATAAAAATAAGCAGCAAGTAGACGGTTTAGGCCAATTTCATTAATAAAGCTCAGTACTAAAATATTGGCAAAAGTTATGGCTGCACGGTTGGACAGTGTGTGGGACTCATTGATTACTTGTGAACAGATAGGTTTCATGAAGGAAATAAAACTCTCATATATCCCACTGTGCCACAACTGGCAAAATCTAACACCTAGATGTGTAGCTTGTTGCTTACAGATGACAAATTTACATACCAAACTCACAAAGGCAGCAATCCAGAAAAAATCACCATAAATTGTTTTCTATTGCATAAAATCATCTAAACGCTTCAAAAAAATTGTCAGTAGAATTCACTTTTTTTTAATTTTATTTTAAGAAGTAATCAGAGTGAGTCAGAGACAAGTTTACAAAAACTCCTCATCTGAAAGACAAATACATTAATAGCAAGCAACAGAAAACAAAGTAAATTAGCTCAAATAAAAGCAAACAGTCAAAATTAAGGGCTGGTTACAAAGGCCCCACGTCAAGGTAAATTAACAATAATAAATAGACATAAACAATAATGTGGGCTATAATGAGTCAAATGAAGGGCAGAGTCAAAAATAGGCAGAATGAGGGGAGTAAAGGCAGGGGAAACTCAGCCAGGGCAGTCAGAGCGGCGGGAGGAGAGGAGGTGGTTCCTGAGACCAGTTTTAAAAGGCCCCAATCTTGTTAGGGAGGTGATAGCAACAGGCAGGGAATTGTACTAGGATGGGACACAGTAACTGAATGACCTCTGTGCAAAGAAGGTCCTAACTCTGGGGACTTGCAGAGGGGAACAGACAGCGCTGCGGGTAGAGAGGGAGGGGCTAGATAGGCTTATGATAGAAGACAGACATGGGGGAGTCAGACCTGCAGTGATTTTTTTGGTCAAGAGGTAAGATTGATAGATAAGCCTTTCCTCCAGATTAAGGAAGTTAGAGAGGGAATACAGTGTGCAAGTGTGGGTAAGACGTGGGGAACCTGTAAGCAGCCGGCTGGCCTTATTGAGGGGTAGCTTAATTTTGTGTAGAGCAGTGTTGTCAGCGAAACCACAAATAAGCAGACCTTAATTCACAAGGGACAGTACCAAGGATGAGATGGCCAGCCTTAGAGCTAGTGGGAAGACAGTCACAATGGCGATACAGTAGGCCTATCCTAGAGTTGATGGTAGAGCAAAGGGAGCAGATGTGGTCGTGAAAGGATAGGGAGGGATCAAAGAGAACACCAAGATATTTGAAGGAAGAGGTTTGTTCAAGGGGGAAGAGGGTACTAGATAAAAACCCAGAGTGAATAATCTTTATGTTTACTCTGGTTATGTGCAAAAAGCATGGTTTTAGTTTTCTTTAAGTTCAAAACCAGCCTGAGGTCAGAGAGCCAGTGTTCAGCCTGGGTGAAGGAGTCCTGCAGGGAGTTTTGTAGGAGGAGAGGGTCAGTGTGTGAGTCAAACAGGACAGCGTCATCCACATAAAGTAAAAGGGTTTCAATTACAAGCAGAGGGGAGAGAATTCAGATAGAGGCTGAAAAGCAAGGGCCTTAGGATGGAGCCCTGGGGAACACCAGAATGAACCTGTTGGGGGCAGGAGACAGTAGACCCAATTTTGACACGCTGGGTGCAGGAGGAAAGATAGCTGGAGAACCAATTCAACACACCCTGCAAGAGTCTGAGGGGTTGGAGAGAAAAGAGGAGAAGGGAGTGGTGGACAGCATCGAAAGCTTTCGACAAGTCAATGAAGACAGAGCCAGCAACATGACCTTTGTCAAGAGCAGTGTGAAGGAAATTGGGGAATTCAATAAGGGCAGTAGTGGTGCTGTGTGCACGATGAAAACCGTGTTGTTCACAGCAGAGGAGGTTATAGGTGGAGAGGTAGTCAGAGAGCTGATCGGCCACGATTTTTTCCCAGAGCCTTGGAGAGAGGGGGGAGGGTGGAGATCGGGCAATAGCTGCTGGGAGAAGGTCTGTTCACCAGATTTATGAAGCAGGGTGATCACTGCTGTTTTCCAGGCAAGGGGGAATTGACTGAGGCAGAGGGAGTGGTTCAGCAATTTGTGGAAAAATATAGCCAAAATTTGCTTCAACACAGTTCAAACTTGATGCGTTGCTATAAATATAAATTCATTTTTGTGCAGAACAACTTGAAATATGTATTGAAAATATAAAGTGCTCCTGTGCAAATCATGCTTAACATGAACCCACTTTTAAATGAATCTTTCAATACAGTGACATTAAGTATACTGTGGAAAAGTGCATTTCTGCAAAAAAGTGTAGACAATAATATTCCCAAATCACAGAAACTTGTGGCGTATCCAGCAGTTGTTGTAAAATACCATTTCAGCTATTAAATAGAAACTTCAAACAGCTGTATTTGAAAAGTCTTTTAATATGAGGTTCGGGGGTGAGTGGGGGATATTGAGGAGCTCCGTGAATAGCTATGTAGCAAACACAGCGGACTCAGAAGACTAAATGCTTTAGCAAGGGACAACCTTCTCATTTTAGTAAGTCTCAGTTCACTGAGTTAAAATCCAAACTGCCCCACAGATGATATTTTGAATGCTATGGTCAGTTATCAATCTCATACGTGGATGTAATAAGGGCTGCATGGCTTACTGTAGCTGGTAAGTGCTCAATAATACAACTTCTCTTGTTGGGTATGCCCCACAAACTGTAAAATTTGACGCAGTTGTATTCAAAAAATCTTGCAAAAGCAAGGTGGGGTGCGGGGGGGGGGAGGCAAAAAGGATCTTTGAATGATTGTGTTTCAATAACATCAAACTACATGCTTAATGCAGGGAATGTCTCCTCATTTTAGCAAACTTATTATCCACTGAGCTGAGAGCCAACCTATCCCCTCATTTAACAAGTCTGTATCCACTGAGCTGGGAGGTAACCTGCCCACAGAAGATATGGAATGTTTTGGTAGTATAACAATCCTGTATGCAAGTGTAGTTTTGGCTGTGTGGCTTACTGCAGTCAGTTTCTGCCCAGCAGTTCTTCTCTCATTTAATCAGCCCCACAGATTGTCATTAAATGCTCTGGTCACAAAAACAATCCTTATAAAAAGAAAATTTAGGCTACCAAACTACATTCATAGGCGCCCATTTGCAAAACACATGCACGGTGCATATAGAAAATGTGCGGCACATGTGGGAAAATGCACAACAGCGTGATAGTCGAAAGGGGAGAATGTGTCACAAATGTTTGAATGTGCAGTTGTGCAGAAATAATATATGCTGTGTAGGAAAAGGGGGCAGACACCTGCATACACCACACAAGTGCATATTCAGACAAAGTGCACCACGCATGTGCTGCGCAAAGATAGATATGGAAGAGGCAGCCCTAAATCAGCTGGATACCCAGCCACAGTGGCTGGGCTGGCATTCAGTATGGCTGCCATGATCACTGATGTGAGGAGACTGAGGGAAGATCAAGCTGGCCGCCGAAGGGGCTGTAGGTGATATGCCCAATAGAGATGGTACTGGCCCTGCATTACATTTGAACAGCTGAGCAACACAGAGATTGTGGGACGGCATCACCTCAGTAGGGCTGTTCTGAGACAGCTCTGTGAGCTGCTCCATGTTGAGCTGCAGGCACCCACACACAGAAGTCATGCTATGACAGTGGAGAAAAAAGTCACAGCAGTGCTGTGCCTGCTCGCTATAGGCACCTTCCAGATACCTGTATCACACAGTCGGCCACATCTTGTCTCCTGACACAGTTCCTAAACACTCTGCTGCCACATGCTAGTGAGTTCATTTGATTTCTTAGCACAGCAGTGTAGTGGACAGCAACAAAGCAGCACTTCTGCAGGGTTGCATGCCTACAAGCAGTGTTTGGCGCAATAGATTGCACCCATGTGGCCATCAGAGCACCACCTGGTGGTAACAAGGATGTTTATATCAATAGAAAGGGGTACCACTCCATAAACTGCCAGGTGGTGTGCGATGCCACAGGGCACATCACTGATGTGTTTGTCTGGTACCCTGGGAGTGCACACAATGCATTCATATGGCACCAGTTGTCTCTGTGCCATTGCATCAAGTCCAGGGACATAATGGTGGTCATCTTGTGGGTGAGTGCCACCCCAGCCACATAAAAGGTGTTCCACAGGGTAACAATGGTGCAGTGATGGTGGACATGCAGGTGTCACCACAGTAAGAAGGGGCGTCTGGATGGCAGACACCCATGGGACACAAGGGAGGAAAGGAGAGAGTGCATGCTGGGTGAAAAGGGCTGCCATTGAACAGACGCATAAAGCTGGCATGGAAGGGATAGCATGTGACACTGAGCAGTTGCCACAAGATACAGGGGTTGTGTCAGGTGGCAGGGGTTGGGAACCCCCTGCGAACGATAGTGCATGATGACACAGCGGAAGCCATGAGTGATGTGTGGAACACACATCCTATGGATGTGCCCTGGCCCACAGCCGGTAAGGCATGCAGGAGGCAGTGGAAGTGACAGTGGAAAGACATCTGCAGGGAAAGGTCCAGGAACAGGAGCCAAACCATATGCAAAAGTGACAATGTGTATGGGGAATTGTGCAGAACAGGCCGCCCATGCAGAACTAGCCCATGGGGAGAGCAGGATGTACAGTCAGTAAACGGTGTACTAACATTTATTTATTTAGCTTTTGTTTACAAGGTAAGCACACTAGACAAATCATATGCCTATTTTCAGGCACGACCTGGGAGATTACAGGGAGAATACAAGCAAAAGTGGGTATTACAGAATTTCAGAGAAAAATAATAGCCAGACGTGGCATGACTTAACATGGAGACAAGGAAAAAACAGAACATGACAAGGGAAGCATTTGGCAATCAGGTATAGAACATCACATAACAAGGTGCATTTGACAGCCATGATTATAATCTCATAAACACATCTGTCTCAGAGAGATGACCGGACAGAACCATAAAGTGCACACAGTGTAAAAAGAGGACGAAAACCTTAGGTACAACGACAGATCAAGGCAAGTTTCAAGAGGTTCCAGAGGGAGTTTCTGAAGCAGGTGTGGGAGGTGGAGGAATGAACATGGGCAGGGAGGGAGTTCCATAGCCTGGGATCACAGACATATCTCCATGTCTTACACAGGTGACAGCACATACCTTCTACGGCCATGGATGCTCACCCCAATACTGCGACCAATGTTCAAGGCGGAAGAATGGTACAATGAGGCACACATGGCAACCAGAAACATAATTGAATGCATGTTCGGTGTACTGAAAATGTGGTTTAGATGCTTGGACTGGTCCAGGGCTGCCCTACAGTATAGCCCACAAAGGTCTGTAGCATATTCCTGGCGTGTTGTATACTACACAACATGGTCATTGACCGTGGAATAATTTTCCAGGATCCTGAAGGTGACACTGCTGAGGACACTGAGCCTGTAGACGAGGGTGAGGAGCCATGGCATGAGTGGGTTCACCCATGAATGACCATGAAGGGATGGCAGCACAGGGACACCATAGTGCAGGAACACTTTGAAGGCAGACAGTGAGTATAGGCTTCAGGCATGACAGTGCTGCAATCAAGGCCCATACTTTCATGCGGCACATTGGGACCAAGTTCTGCAGCAAGATTACCATTTGCCGCAGAACTTCTGCGTTGGTGGTTTGTAATTTCTGTGGAAATTCTGTGACAGTAACAAACTACCACATCACAGTGTAAGCTTGTGATCCTGACCTCACGTCCATGGCAATGGTTATAGCAATCAGGATGGGGGAAAGCACAGTAACACTAGTTCAAAAAATAACAGACTTGTAGGAATAAGTTAAAAAGCCAAAAAAAACTATCCCATAGGTCCTAGCCTATTGCATAAATGAAATGTCTGGGGGGCCTTATGTGATAAATAAGTATTTCAATACTCATGCTGTCTATGCCACTCATGAGGTCCCCACTGTGTATCACTTATTCACTAGTATATTTATATGCAATCTGTAACATACATACAACAGTGTGTGTGTGTGTGTGTGTGTATATGTATATATATATATATATATATATATATATAGTGAGAAAGAGAGAGATATACTGTATGTACGTATGTATACGCACATGTGTAAATATATATTTTTTTATTTCCATGAAATTGAATCCTCATTCATACAGGTCCCTTTGGAAATGGAATAAACAAAATAGAGGAGATATTGCAAAACTTATTTTTCATTAAACCTGCTTCCCAACACACTACGTAACACCATCAGGCCATGACATGCATATGAACCCTTTGTGTGATAAAGTTCTCCAGCCCATCACAATGTGTCCCCTGTGTGACAGAACACTGCCATACCTTCCCAGGCTCAGAGCAGTGATGTGTTCCCCCAATCCTTGTGCTGCCCAGCCAGCTACCAGAGCTCGTCTCTGAACCTGAGCTGCTGGCACGAGAACACAACATGCTACCCTGTGGCCCAACAGCTGGCCCTGCACACAACATTTCTCCATAACTTTTAGGCGATTCTAGCTGCTAATAACAATATGTAATCAATAGCCCTGGCAAAAAGGTGTACAGTGCAATTATTTATTTAACATGTCTATTCTTTCAAACAGGTCTGCACATTATTATATTCCACTTTTCTGGGCATAATTACTTTATTTTTCTTAAACATGACAGGTTAATTCATTTTACCAGTTATTCATTTCAGATGACATCTCTATACCTTAAAGGCAAAAATAAGTTTGTACAAAGTAAGGTATGGATTTATCAGGTCTATGCTATTGTCAAGGCTTTGTTTAAGTTGGCCCTAGTGTAATAATGTAAGACTGAAACTTGTATTAGGCTGTAGTGCAGGTTGAGCAAATATCACCATACCTGATGTGCTGTGCCACCGCCTCTGGCAGTGGGAGCTGTGGTAGACAAGTGAGTATTCATTTCTGTGGTAGAATGCAGCCATTTCATTAGCTAATGTATGATGTTACAGCACTGATAACATCACAGTCTCAGCATAGAGGGGTTTTGGATATAAAAAGAGGGGAAGGGAACCAGGTTCTGTGGATAAATGGAAATATTAATAAACAATCACCAAGACCAGTGAATTCTGCGGCACTGCAGAAGTTCTGCGGTAGCTTGCAAGTTCTGCACAAAATTCTACAGCCGCAGAATTCTTGGGGCCTTGGCTGCAATGCGCACAGGCACAGTATATGTGAGTCCACAATGGCCTGCACAGTAGTGGTGAGTATGTACAAGAGAATCTGATGTGGCATATATGGAGGTCTGAGGATGTAGCATACACCCATGTCCACAAATGACACAATAGCAGCAAGGATGCACAGAGGTAATGGTATCAGACTGGCATGGGTCAGAAACAGACCACTGGGACATACCCACAGTGTTACACCACAGGTGCACTCATTACTCCCATGCCAGGCCCACGACAATAGGTACCTCAACCATATGCCCCATACCATCCTTGCAGTGTGACAATACCACAGGGGGTGTGGGATGGGTGGGTGTGACGTATAGGTGGGGGACAGTGTACAACAGCAGGCAATATGGGTTACAGGTAGCCCCACCTGCAGCCTGTAGGCATCACAGGCAAGCAGCAGAGACTCTGGACATGTGAGGGGGTGTGTGTGCGGCCTCCCTGGGCACAGATGGAGCCCCAGCACAATGATGCAGCATGTCCTGCTGGGGACTGCCGTGCCGACTGTGACGAGGCATTCACCCATGTGGGTGTAGGAGTACATGTCCCTGAAGCTCTAGGGGATTGGGTGGGTGTTGAGAAATGAACACCATGGCCTGGGGTGAGTAGACTTGCAGGGAGAGGGGATGGGTGCTGAATGAATGGAGGTAGTTGCATGCTGTTCTGGGGTTTCAGGTGTTGCTGCGAGGTGTGCGGGTTGTGGTACGGCCAACACCCGCAGCCTGGGCTGGTGTGTGTTACTGAATTGCAGAAGCAGTATTCACCAGCCCCGTTGTATTGTCCTCATGGAACACACAAAGTTCCCCCATGATCTCTGCATGACAGGCAGAAGCCCGCTCATCATGGAGGTGCATCTGAGCCTGCAACCCCCCACACATATTTGTGAAGTTGAACCTGGGCTTCACAGTGGTCCTCAGTAGCCACGTATGGTTGGCAAGCTGTTGGTCCTGGGGAATGTGTTCAGGGCTTGTTCTGAGTTACTGATCAGGGTGGGGGAGGCCTGGCATGTGGCTGGCAGAGCGTGTTGCACCCCCCTGGCTGGCTGCTGGGGGTGTGGGGATGTCACACTTGCAGTAACTGTGCATGGCTGCACTGCCTGTACCTGCACTTGCACGGGCTGTGGTCTGTCATGTCCCCCCTGTTTCAGGGCACTATCTCCCTGCTGCTGCACCTCTGCAGGCTGCAACATGTCACCCTCTAGCTGTGCAGTGGCCAACACCTACTGTTGGCCAGACAGCTGCACAGAGGCTGGCCCTGGATGGCTGCTGGTGGCACGTGCAGCATGTGGGGGAACAATGTGTAGCACATTGGAGAATGTGTCAGGGATGACACTGTCGATAAGGGTGTTGTCATCATCAGTGTTGCTGGCAAGTACCTCAGCAACAGTGAGGAGGGCACCAGACAAAAGGGAGAGGTGTCGTCCTCATCATCACTCTCCTCCCTTTGAACATGCAAGGCCACAGCAGAAGGCCCCACACCTGGTGTTGCTGTAGCCACTGGTACAGGCACATACAGTGCATTGTGTGACACCTTTGGACCACCACTGATCCCAGCTCATGATGGTGCTGTTGGAAAAATGGAAATACAATGGTTAGGGATGTATGTCCATGGTTACAATACTGTACATGCAGAGGTAGGTGCTCATGCTTGCTCCAGAGGTGCACATGGAAACACACACATGCAGAAGAGTGCTAGCAGGGAACTCGCATGACATGCTAAGGAGCATACATATGCTGTGGAGTGCACAAGCATATAGCGGATGTACTTGGTAAGACACACAACGCAACACAAGATGGAGCTCTGGAAACACACATGCATAGGACAACTCCTGCAAGAATGGACAGGTTGTGCAACATGTGTACTTACAGCGCTGTGACGATACAGTCCTTGTGTCATGGCACCCACCAGGCACACCCTGCACAGACAACTACCTGAATGTCGTGGCCATGAGTGCCTCCAGGGCCGACATCTGGGAGGCCCGCTACGGATCCCCACCAGTGGACTGGGGGTCCACACATGCCTGGGCCAGTAGCTCTGTTGCGCATACCCTGAGGCCATTGACATGTTTTTACACTCCTGGGGAGTGCGTTGTACTGTCCCTGGGCATTAACGGCCTCAGCGACCTCCCTCCAGCCCTGTTCCTGCTCCTGAGGGGTGCTTCTCCTCCTGCAGAAGAGGTCCCCACAGAGCATGTAGGCCTCAGCTAGGGCCTTCACTTCATCCCCAGTGAAACTGGGACATCTGCATTTCTCAGCCAGCATGTCTGGTGATACTGGAACAAATGGACAGAGACAGGTCCAGTCAGCATGACATGTAACTGTAAAATGCACTTGTCATAGAACAATGAATGGAGCAAGCACACAGACAGGTAAACAAAACACCTACCGTCAAGGATGCAGTTCCTCTAGGTCATCTCTGTGGAGTGCTTGTGCTGCCCTGCATTTATGGTAATGTGCATGCAAATAAACTGAATAAATTCCAGTAATAAGATGCAAATGTGCTGTTTGGGCACAGACTGTTCAATAAGGCTATCTGCATATCCTGGCTGAATATTGCACAGATGTGGCACACTGTAGGCTTGCCATCGCGCATGTACAGTTTCTCTGCCAAACACCATGATGCACATACACAGGCATCTGTGCGATAGACGCCACACTTAACTTCCCTACGCAGGACGTGCATGGCATAGTTCATTGATGACAGCATTGGTGTATCATGCATGTGCTACAGTCAGTCAGGCTTGCACAACACATGCCTGCCGTGCATGCCCCATGCATAGCGTGGTATGGATGACGTGAGTCATGACTCTGGGCATCCTTCACAACATGGTGATGCGGAGCCACCATGCATATGTGATTGCATAGGTCACGACCTTAGTTTATCACGTGGTGCAATGTTATCACGCATGCCCAGTTGCACTGTTGTAATCCCCTATACTACAAATTTTGCATTATGCTAACAACAGCAGCGCGCGCATAGCATATGAAGCACTATCCTGCTACGTGCGAGGGTTATAGGACTTCATAAACATGGCTGGCTGTGACAGATCTGTGTTGGCCCAGCATAATGGCAAGAGCTGTGAGGCATGTTGCAGCCAGCCAGTGGGACCACAGGTGGTCCGATGTTCAGCTGGCCAAACTGGTGGACCTAGTAGTCCTCAGGGAAGGCCAGCTGATTGGGACAGAGGACCTGGACAGGCCCAGGTCACAGGTGTGGTCCTGCATCACCACCAGGCTGTCCAGACGGACAGGGGTGCAGAGGACGGTGGAGCAGTGAGGGCCCAGCTATGTAGACCTGCGCAGGAGAGACAGTCACAGGCTACAGCAATTCAGGGCCATGGTGTGGAATGGCACAGTGCCACGCCCAGCTATGTACACTATTATACTGTGTGACCTGTTGGTTGCAACTATCTGTCAGGGGTATGTCTGTTGTTTATGACAGTTACCAGTGTGTACTGTTGTATGGTATTTATGGCACACCGCTGTTACAGTACATCATGCGGTGTAAAGTTCCATTGTCCATAGCACAGACGTGCACCGCCCTCACTATAGTGCTCATGTCAATTGCCACATGTTCATGTATGGCCTACAATGGGCAACACTGAGCTACAGAGGCTGACAACATGCAGAGCAGTACCACTGTACAACATGCTGACCAGGGAATGTTGTCATCAAATGCCAGACACTCATTGAGTGATGGTGCAAGACCAGTGTAGTGCACCTGTGTCTCCCATGGACTTGGCACAAGGTTGTAACAGGCACATACATGACCAGCACTGGCACAGGCAACTGGCATGCCATGTAGGCTCTATGGTCACTGTGCTAGTGTGCAGGCACACACACTCACACTTTGGCCCTTGGTCCCGCTATAGGTCTGTGGGTACAAAGACACGAGCATGGTGCTGTACATTACAGTGTGTGGGACTGGGCACTTGTGCATCCATATGGTTTGGTGCGGCAGTTGCCATGACATGCCACCAGGGTTTGCCGGTACCACGTAGATGTATGTGTCATATGCAGGGCCACTGGAAAATTGCGGAACATTTTACCCGAAAAAGCAGGGACTTTTTGCAGAAATTGCGGGAAAATTGCGGGGGTTCACTATACATCCTCACTGCTCCCTAATAAATATTTTATTGTTTGCTGCAGCATGTATTGGTCACATAAATTGTTTAGATAAATGTATTGCCTCTTGTAAATGTCTTTGATGTGAAGAAAGGTATGTGTTTTGAAATGCACTGCAAATTAATCATTATGTAGCATATCTTCCAAAAATCATGACATCTAAGTCATGCAGTGTTAACTAGATTTTATTCAGTAATTTACAGTTAGTCTATACTGAATGCATCCTGAAACAACATATTTTGCCAGTTTCTAAATGTTAAATAATGAAGCCTGTTTAAACTACTTGCTTTGGTGCAAGAAAAAAATAAACAGATAACCAGGGTGCCTAATAAAGGTCTAGTAAGAAAAATGTTAATTTTGTTAAAATATCTACTGTTCTTAATCAGCACTGTAAGAACATTTTAAAATCACAAGATAAAAGTATCAAATCATAAGAGTAACTTTTCATTACATCATACAATAGTTTTCAATACATGCTACTTTTGTTCTACTCGGTTTGCAGTGATTTTACTTGGGTTGCAATTATTTTGTCTATTTGAAGGTAAATTTTTAACTATACTTAACCTGTTCAGCATGTTTTCAGAAATGTTTGCTTTTTGTAGGTTTTGTATGTGAGTATGTAGTTGCAGCAGACTGACATGTAAGGAATCACTGTCACCAATCCCCTCAGAAGCACATTCAAGTTTATAGTTAGCAAGGCCATCCAAACTCCTGACACATTTGAATCAAAATCCTTTCAGACTGAAAGTATTTATACAAGGAAAATCTACCCTACCATTCAAAAACAAGCATTGTGGACAATGCTTCATTTAGGTGAATGGGGCACTTTGCACCTCTTCTCATACCTATTGTTTCAATCTTTGTGTCAGCAAAAAGTTCTCTAACAGTCTGCTTTCACACAGATTTTAAATATATGCTCAGGTCTACATATGCATGACCAGAAGATTTTGAAACCAAAGCAGGGAAGGGAATTACATGAAAACAGTCACATTTGACCCCTTCTCACCTCACACTATACTGTTTTGGTCAAATCCAAGTCTGTGTACTAAATTGTTAGCATATCTGAGTAGATTTCCTTGAGAATTTAAATATTTTTATACAGTTTTAGTCAAAAATTCCATAAATGTAAGAAATTGCAAGAAATTGTGGATTTTGTGTGGAGAAGGGTCCACTGTGTGTTGGGCTATTCTATAGCTGCCGTATGACCGTTGAAAATGCTACCCAATGTATGTGCTGCATGTCAGGGGTCACAGTGCTATTACGCACTCAATGGCTGTTTTTTGTCCTGCTGTGACATGTACAAGTGGGCCTGCGTACATGTACAAGTGTCTGTGCCTCACAATGGCATGGTGACTGTTTTGTGCTTTTGCACATATGGATGAATTTCACGCCACAGCCCTGCAGTTCTGTGTCTGCCCATGGCACACCATTGGGTGTGCATTACACCACCTTGATAGGCACACAGCCATTATAGTGACCAGCAGCCACTGTCGTCCTGCTGCCGTGGCCACCTATTGTTGTCACATGTCCATCTACATTTGTGCCACATATTCCTGTGTGATGCAGGCATGGGACTGTCCATGTGTTGAGGCATGTATCCATTGCAATCCACACAGCACCACACACTGGGACCATTGTCCACCCTATTCTTTGGTCACTAGTGGTGCCCAACAGAGGTGCACCACCATCCTGGCAGACCACTGTGTCACCCTACATCATGGGACATGGCACACAGGATGATGCCTACGTACTGTACGTGCAATGTCCACAGTCACAGGATGGCGGTAGGGTGTCACGTACATTACATGGTACACACACCGACCACATGTACATTGTACTGTCATTGTACCATCTGTGTAATGTGGATGTATATGCGGTGGTGGCCAGTGGCCCTCACCATAGTGGCACTATGCTTAGGCACACTACATGCCACCCACTATTGTGGATGGTTGTGTTCTCTCGTGGGTGTGGAATACACATCCACATTGCAAGCTCGTATTTGGGTGGACTGTGGGGGACATGTGTGGTGAGGCATGGCTCTGATTGTGTTTATGTCATTGTGTTCTCACTGCAGACCGAGATGCCAGGGCACAGGCCAGGTGGGCCAGGAGCAGGGGGAGTACCAGGTTGCCAGTGACTGAGACAGACAACACCGCATGGCATGCAAAATGCCACTACAACAGTCACGTGAGTATGCATGTGTGAATCAATGATACGCCCATTCTGTGCTACACTCTTACCATGATGCATCCACAGTGTGCTTGCGTTCAATGCATGTGGGCATGCATTGTTCAGTTGCACATGTGGTGCATCCACCCTATACAATGGGTCTATCCACACCATGATGGCCATCATAGAGGACACATGTCCATTCCCATGCTCTGGGCGATATGTACATCTGAGTCCTGACCTGTGCCACATGGCTTGACCAATGCAGCTATGGGGCCCATTACTATGTTGGACTCACACCACCTGCATGTCAACCATTCACACTGTGCACAAAGCCACCCTACATGTCACATGTGGCACACAATGTGTCCTGGTCATGTTGCATGTGATCTGCACATGGGACAGCTACGCACATGCCCATATGTGTCATGGTGGGGTGCTCATGTGTCTCCCACATTGTCCATGGTGGGCTTTGGCGAGCAGCATGGACATGTTTAGGCAACTCTCCCATCTGGCCCTTGGGATGGTTGGTATATGGAGTGGCTTGTGTATGCACTGCATACAGCTGTAGGGGTTTCTGCATTGTCCAGTGTGTGACACCTCCAGGCTCGGCTACATTCTGCACTGTTTACCCCACACACCCATGCACCTGTAGTAATGTGTCCTGCATGTCCTACATGTATGTTGACGCATCCGTGTGTGTGCCCCTGCATAGCTTTCTGTGCCTCTTTTGTGGTCCACTGGACATGTCCACCACACACCCGTTATTGCACTCACATTGGTATGGATCACATTGAGGTGTTGGTGTCCCCTTGTACTCAGATAGTATATTGTTTGCAGTTTATGGTATTACACTCTTGTGCCCAGATGCGGTACCCCTGAATATAGTTATGGCCATAGCCACCCCCTGTAAGTGTAACATTGTGTAGCAATGTTCAGTGAAGCATCAGCCACAAGCAAGGCAGTGGTGCAGGGGCATGGCCTTCATGCATTAGCCAATGTGGGATGTGTTGCCACTGCACTCATCATTGGCCACGTGTCTTGTGTGCCTGTGGACATGGCTGTGTGTTGCTGTTCACCTCGTGTTACCATTGGCTGTTGCCTGGCAGCCTCTCCAAATGGCCAACAACACCAGATCGATGTGCAGGCTGATTGTACTGCACATCGCTGCCACTGACCACCTCCTGTTCCTCTGCAACACACTCATACATGCGACCTTCTGCTTACATAACATTATGCATTGTGCTGGTGATACATATCTTTGCAATCGTGCATGCCACCACAGCCTTTGCCCTGTGCATTTACCAATGCCACGTGCATTGTGTGTAGGTCTGTTGTGTTACCCTGGTGTGCCAGATGTACCCAGTGAGAGGTGTCATCTCCACTGTGCATTCTCTGTTGTGTGGACATAGGTATGTGCCTTGGTCACATGCCGGCACCTCTGCACCATGCAGTCTGTGCATGGGTGTGACTCTGTAGTGCAACACATGTGTCCATTGCAAGAGTCATCATTGCATCATACTGCCATTTCCCAACAGGCCTAGTGACTGGGTCAATGCAAGACTCACAGATGGTTTCAACAGCCCATCTGCTATTCCTACTGAGTCATGTCCCTGTCCACAATGGGTATGCCAGAGTGGTTAAGGGCAGTTCCTCTCATGGCAGTGCAATGAAAGCACCTGCATGTGACACTGCACAGCTACCTCCAGGGCTGCAGGACTTTGATTGTGTTGTTGGGTTCTGGGGTGGTGGTGGTGCTTGCACACACAGGTCCACGCTGCATCACATCCATCCTTGCTTGCTTGCATTGGTGAGTCACTGTAGGCAGTGAGGCTCACCGTGGGGTGGCTGTCACCACCTCTCCTACATTGGACTGACACCTGTGGCTGTCCTGCACTCACCTTTGACATCAGATGGTGCACTGTGGCTGTGCGTACTGTTCATCCTGCACACACCCATGTGAATGTCCACAACATGGCCCTGTGGCTTGTTGGCTACATGACCAGCAGGGGCCTAATGTGTTGTCATGCCCTTGACACATGGGTTGTGCTTCATGCCACGCATGTCCACCACACTTCTGTGGTCACTGTTGCATGCAGCACTGTGACACAGCCTGTGGACAGCACACCACACATGCACTGAGGACCGTCCACACCATTGTTGTGGGGGGGGGCTATCTGTGCATACATATTGAATCACTCTCACTTCTGCTTTACTGAATTGTTGTTGTTTCTTCCCATAGGATGTGTCCAGTCAGGAGGCAGAGGTCAGTGTCATGTCCGGCAGGCAGGTGGACCACAGCGGAGGACATCATCGTCATGGACACATAGGCTGCTCCAAATGCTTTGTGTGCAGCAGGGGGCTATTCTGTGTACAGTTAGGGCTATTGCCTGAGTCATGGTGGCCATTTGAACGAGGATGGAGTCATCGCACTGCAGCCAGTTGCCATCACATGCCCTTGTTGGGCCATGGGGAAATCCAGCTCCGAGTGTGCTGTGTGGTACTGCTTTTCCACCCCTCTCTCCCACCACTGCCCCCATCCATCCATTTTATATAGTTGAGCCCCTACCACCCTTATCCACTTATTCCCTCCCAGGCCCTGTCGTTGTATATAGTTTTGTAATTTAATGTCACTATTGTTGTTGTTGTATTTTGTTGTTTAAATTGTTCATTATTACAATTCTGCTGTTGTTGCTTATTGCTGTAAATTTTCATACTAGTTTTAATATATATATATATATATATCTTTGCATCTTTCACATGGCAGTGAGCAGTGTATTGTTCCTTAAAGATCTTTGACAGGTGTTTGACCCACATGCCATGCATCCACGTGTCCGTAGGTGCATGGGTGGTTGTGGGCCTTCGCATCACCCAATGCTTCCTGTCCCGGGGGGGGGGGAGAACCCACTGTGTGTGTCACTGTGTTCACCTACACAGGTTGAATGGTGTGCCTGTGACACGTCCATCCTTACATACCATACTGCTGGTTCACTGTGATAGCACAGCTATGTACGATGTGGGTGACACTGGCCACAGCATGCACCCCTGTGTACACGTGTGCATGTGTCCTGCACTGTCCTTGGTCATGTAATGGTGTTGGTGTATGACCCATGTGTGACCGCCCCAACTCCATGCCATTGTGGATGTGGTCTGGTGACACACTGGACCTTCCATCACACTGGAATGTCTGCTGCAGTGTCAGTTGACATCAGATATCAACACTATCCACAGGTCACGGACACTGTTGTACTCCCCTATCCATGGCTGTGTGTGACTACCATGGGTGGTGTGCATTGGCATGTAGATGCCTGGCCATGTCTGTATGGTGCACAGTGCTGGCCATTCACTGTCCTTGCATCAGGCCCTTTTGGCCCCTGTGGTGTGCCACTGGGTCTCCCTTGTCCCATGTGTTGCTGCACTTTTGCACCATCAGCATTCTTACATGCACACATGCAGTGCACACCAGCCACTGTTTGTGCATCTTTCCCCTGCACCTTTGTATGCGGTTACCCCATATTCAAATGTAGCCTGGTGCACAGCACATCTTTGGATATGTGACCATGCATACTTGGGATATTCAGTCATGTTTGCTCAATCGCATTTGCTGACATAATTTCCAAATATTCCATTGTTTTGTGCTGGCACATTTAATTGCATGGTGCAACCTGCCACTTTTGAATATGGGGCCCATAGTAATTCCAATGAACTTGTCGATGTCCTCTGCAACCCCACCTCTGTACCATTCAATTCAAAAATTACTTAGTTGTGACTGTAACATTCTAATTTTCAGTCAGGCTTTAGACCAAACCACTCCACCCAAACAGAATTAATAGATTTTCACGATTTTGTCTCCAAGGCTTTGGACAAAGGATATCTTGTTGGTTTTGTTTTTATTGATTTGTCTATATCCTTTGATGTGATCAAGCATTCACTGCTTTTAGCTAATTTATTCTTTTACGTTTTTTCCACTAATGCTATCACTTGGCTGTCTTCGTACTTACACGGGAGAACCTAATTTTTCTCTAGAATTGTTGCCTTTCTTCCCCCTTTCTGTTTCCACTGAGGTTCCTCAAGGGTCTATACTTGGTCCTATTCTTTTCAATCTTTTTGTAGATCCCCTACCTTTAGTTGTGGACCATTGCTCAGTCCGTCTCTATGCGGATGACACAGTTCTTTCTTATACTCACAAGGATCTTTCTTTTCTTTCCTTAACTCTACAGGGTGATTTAGACAAAATCGTGAATTGGTTTTCTAATAATCTTTTACTTTTAAATAGCAAAAAGACTCAAACTGTGTTGTCTGGACTTCAGTCTGCTGTGTCCCTGGTAAATTCTTCCTTCTCTATTACTTTAAGCAATAATCCACTTGAGCTTGTGAGTGAATTTAAATATCTTGGTCTCACTTATGATTCTTCTTTACCTTTCAAATCCCATATTGACAAAACTGTTTCAAAAGTTTGTCAATGCCTAGGTTGCTTAAAACGTGCCAGGCACTGTTTGTCTAGTACTGATCGTAAAAACATTATTGCCCAAGCCATTCTTCCTACACTAGACTATGGCGGTACTTTTTACCGTCATGCCAATGGTTCAGACTTTCTCCCATTGAACACTGTTTACTATCAACATCTATGTTTCATTTTAAAGTCTAAATGGAATGAACACCACTATACTGTACTGTCTCAATTAAACTGGTTGTCCCCTTCTTTCAGATGCTCCTCTCATTGGCTATTCCTCATTTACAAAACCATGAACAACAAACATGAAGGAGCTCACACTAGGACGGGGTGCCATGGAAAAATCAGAAACAAAAAACACAAATCCAGGCACACACCACCACAAAATAGCTGCCACATGAGAGGAAAATGTTTAAAACATTTTATTTTGTAACCTGACGTGTGTCTGGTCCACAGGACCCTTTATCAAAAGCCTTTGATAAAAGGTCCAGCGGACCAGAAACACATCAGGTTACAAAATAAAATGTTTTAAAAGTTTTCCTCTCATGTAGCAGCTATTTTGTGGTGGTGTGTGCCCGGATTTGTGTTTTTTGTTGAAACTGTGAACAAGCAGACCCCTACTTACCTGTCTGAAAGACTCATAGTTCCCACTTACCACTACAGTCTCAGAGATGTGTCTCAGTGTGGATTTTGCTTACCCAAGTTTCAAACTCACTTTGGGAAAGAATGTTTTTCCTGTACTGTTCCTCTTTCATAGAATCATCTTCTTCCTCAGTTAAGAAATTATCCAACCCTTGGTATTTTTAAACATGGCTTTAAAAAATTGTTGTTGCAGTAACAATCTATTTGAACGTGTTTTAATTGATTCTGTCTATGTCAGTGTCTATGTCACTCAGGTTATACTATCTCCTACCAGGCCAAATGTGAAATCGGGCACCTTCTCATTGCTGGACCTTATTCTCACCAATCACCCCAACAACATCACTAAAGTCTCAGTACTCCCAGATGCCCTTAGTGACCATTGCCCAGTAACCTGCTTATGGTCCAATAAAACACCTACTGCTCCCCCCCACTGTCTCCTACCTTAGACACCTAAAAAAGGGTATGCTTTAACACTTCAAAACCTACCTAACTCCAACTGGTCCCCCATGTATAGCATCCAATCAATTGATACCACCCTCTCCCACTTTATAAATACCTTCAATGCCGCTTGTGACATCTTTGACCCTTTCTCGAAACAAATCACTAAAAATTGTAACACCCCCTGGATATCTCAACAGTTGCTTGACCAAATGCAACACTGTGATAATCTCTGGCCTAAGGCCTTAGACTTACAACTCCCACTGGATAGACAACAAAATAGTGAGGCCAGAAATAAATGTACATGGGCCATTCGCCAAGTCAAAGCGACCCATTATCAACAGGCACTCTCCTCCACCTGGGGCTCAGGAAGACACTTCTGGAAAAACACAAAGGAACTAAATTGGAAATCTGCCACCCCCCCCACCTGACCAGTTCTCAGTTGATGGTAACTTAACACAGGAACCCCAGTTCATTGCAGACATCTTAAACACCACATTCTCTGATCTCAGTTGTGTCCTTTCCCCCAACTTCTTCGCCCCACTAGATCTCATCCCTGGTTGCAGCCCACCTTCAAACATCCCCCTTTTTTGCCTCCAAATCATCTCAATGTGGGAGGCTAGGAGATACCTCTCCAAGGCCCTTGCCAAGTCCCATGTCAGTGGTGACTACATTGACCTGAAGCTCCTCTGTCTAGCCCACGAGGAGGTCCTACAACCCCTCACAAAACTATTGAACCTCAGCCTAGGACAATTTCCTGCCCTCTGGAAATGAGCTATCACCACCCCTATTTTCAAAAGTGGTGACCGCCTGTCCCCCAATAACTATCTCCTATCTCTCTTCTCCCTCCCCTCTCCAAGGCCCTTGAAAAAATAGTGGCTGATCAGCTGATGGACCATTTGTCTAAACATAACCTACTATGCCCCAAACAGCATGGTTTCCACCAGGGCCACAGCACCAACACTGCCCTCCTAGAATACTCCTCCTACATCCATGGTGCCCTCGAATGTGGTCACCTTGTGGGGTTGGTATACATCAACCTCACAAAGGTGTTCGATACCCTTAATCATGCTATGCTTCTAGCCTCCCTGCCCTCCCCGGGGCTTTCAGTTGAAACAATAACCTGGTTCAAAGGTTACCTCTCAGACAGATCCTAGCAGATGAAAATCAACTCCGCTCTATCAAACAGCCTCCAGGTCCATTCAGGAGTACACCAAGGCTCCATCTTGGGACCCCTCATCTTCAGCCTCTTCCTAAACTCTCTCTCCAGCTTGTGCCCTGGAAAGATTCTGCTCTACGTGGATGATGTGGTCATCTTCTGGAGCCACCCCAGCCCTGATTATCTCCAGTGTTCCCTGCAGGGTTTTTTCATTGAAGCTGAGACATGGTTCAGTTCCCATCACTTCATTCTAAACTATAAGAAAACTAAATCAATTATCTTTTCCCACTGGCAGAGTCCTCATCGTGACTTCCTGCTGACCATCATCAACTCACTAGGATCCTCACTTGGGCTGGTTGAGTCATTCAAATATCTAGGTGCCTCCCTTGACAAGTCCCTCACCTACCATGCACATATTCAACAACTGTCTTCCGCTACCAACTCCAGACTCTGGCTTCTGTACCAACACAAACACTGCCTTCCCCCGATGGCTATCTGTCTGGCTGTTACCTCTTCTGTCCTCTTCCTGGTAGATTAAAGCATAGTCATGCTGACCCCACTGCACTGCGATGCATCAAAGTCACCCTCAACAAAGCATGTAGACTGGTCATGGGTTGTAACAGATGGACACACTCCTGTGATCTCTAGAAGTCTGCTGAATGGTTGACATTTGACGCCTGTCTTAGGTACCATACTTGCCTCCTGGCCTAGAAAATCCACCTTGGTCAAGCCCTGCCTGGTCTGCATAGCCTCATCCTACCTGCCCCATTGGTCTGAACCTCCCATAGTTCTACTGGGACCTCCCTACTAGTCCTCCACTGTTGAACTTCCCTTGGTCAAAGAGCCTTTTTATACAGAGCCAACGCAGCCTTTTTATACAGTGCCCCCCACTGGCTCAATGCCTCTCCCCCTCTGTCTCCCTGGAGCCCAGGTTAGGTCCCTTCAAGACTAGTCTCAAAGCTCCTCTGCTAGAATCTTCAGCCTGTGACTGTCCCCTAACCTTCTCTTCCTCCTGCTCCCTCCTCTTGTCGGGGCTCTGTAGTATAACTCTACTTCATGAAAGGTATGCTATATATGGAAAAAATGTGTATTCATGTATTACCTAAATATTATGGATATTATGGATAACATTGGGTCCTACTCTTCCAAAGACTATTGTTCTGTATTCCCCGGTCTGAGTGGTTTTGTGTATTGTCTTTCTTCCCTGATCACTGTATTTATAATATTGTATAATATTGTATGCACAATTCCATTCCTTGTTTTCTCTCTTGTTTCTCTTTCATGAACACTGTACTGCTTAATATTATATGTAAGACCTTATTGTTGTTTGACGTGGAGCCTTCGTAAAGGAGTCTATGACTCAAAGGGTTGTAATTCTGAATGTTATTAAATAAATAAAATAAATGTATTTTCTGTTTTTATTGACTATAACATTCTCTAACGGAAACTTGTTTCTCATAGAACCTATCCTGTAATTTATGCAACTTTTAATAAATAATAAATAATCTCTGTCCCCATATACTCTTTCCCAGGATGCCTCTGAAGATTTACTTAAATAAGGTAATAATACATAAACCCATGGATGCAATAATAATACTATGTGATATTTAAAAGACATGTTTTAAAACAATCTGGCAGCATAGCCTAGTGATTAGAGTAATGAACTGTGAATGACCTTGGTACATCCAGCAGACCTGGGTTTGATTCCCACAACCACCACTTGCATACTGTGTGACTCTGAGCAAGTTGCTTAACCTCCCAATGCTCCCGGGTTACCCCTGAATACAGACACTAATGTCTAATGGCCCTTACCCGGTTACAAAAGAAAAAAAAAGCAACCTGAAAAGTAAGCAAGATGAACATAAGCACATATGAGCTGGAAGTAGATAAAACACCACAGCCATATAGTAACACTTTTTAATCTAAGGTATTGGTGAGTTCAGAGATGTTTATAGGAGCAAGGAGTGAGTTGTATGTAATGTACAATCATCACAGACCAGCAGCCAGGTGCTTACACTGTAAGGCAATCATATACTGTACTAGCAATAGCACCTTAAAATGTCTTTGCTGCCAAATTGCTAGCAGTGAACATTATATAAAACAGAGGGGATATGTTCAGGTATTTCGTCTATCAGTAGATGCAAGCAGCTGCAGCAGCAAGAGCAATATTTTGTATTATTTGGAAGTGCTATAGCACCACCTGAGGTAAACTTGCTAGAACTGCATTGCAGACATTAAGCCCAGAAAAAATGTAGACATGTACTGTATCAGAGTGGCTGTTGTGTTGAGTCACAGACAAGCTTTGGTGGATTCTAGCTGTTTGTAATAAAAACTGTGTAGGGGAACTGTTATTTTAACAGCATTGTTAATGTGAGAGTCAGAATGTAAACTAATATCCACCACCACTTCTTTTTTTTTGAAACATTAAGTTTATTCAAAATGTATGTGATGACACATCGATACTAAGACACAAGACATCACCACTTCTGCATTATGAACAATGGGTTTAGGAGTAATAATGACACCAATCAAGATACAGTAATAGACATAATAAGGCCAAAAACAGTATACAGCAGCCACACACAATTCTGGTGCATATAAATGGTGCAGTTACATTTTTTAAGTTTGCTTGCACGCATGTGCAAGAAACATAGTCACCACCATACAGTTTTGGTAGTGTACCACCCCGCTTCAATGCCCTGATCCTTTTTGCAGGTGTACGCACCGCACTATCGAGTCTGTTGAAATCTATGACAAGAAACAGGATTAGTGGCGCACAGTTGAATGAATGAGCCGATCACAATCAGCGGTGGTGCGTGTAGGTACACATGACCACTGCACAGTTGTAGCGGTTGTTTCTTTCAACTGTATGCCTGCATCTAAACTGCTATCAGACAGCTTGTTTGTTCATGTTTATGTCATTTCTCCTTTCCAACAGGACTTCCTCCATTTCTCTCTCTCTCTCTCTCTCTCTCTCTTTCCTTTCTTCAGAGTCTCCTCCCTCCCAGAATCCTGTTACAACCACTTACGCGATTTCAGCCAGTCCCCTCCTCCTATCTGCGTTCATTTCATACCAGTCCTCATCCCTGAAATTCCAGACTTCCTGCTCTCAAACCCTGAAAAAAAACTGCACTTTTCTTTTAAAATCAGTCTGGATCCCATGATCTACATTAGCAGGGGCTCTCTGGTTGGATCTCCTGAGCTGGAGCAGTGCTGGAGCAGCCGGTGAGTGAGTTGAGCTCCGGTCCCCCCCCCAAAAAAACCTATAACAAAAGAAAACGGTCCCTCGTTGACTCTCTTGCCCCCTCCCCAACCTGCGTCCACCCTCTGCGTACCCCACCTCCCCACAAACTTACCTCTGGAGGCTGGCGCGATGATCTTCAGTGGACCAGGAACACATCTGTACTCTTCAAAGCCAACCACGAACTGAAGAAATGTCAGTAAGCTGTATAATGGCATAAATGGTTTTTTTCAAACTTTGGCGCATATTTCGGCCATTTTGGGGAATTTTTTCACCAAAATTTCAACATGGGGTTCTTGGGACCCCACCTCTTGAGCTCAATCACTGTCAATTTGTTATTCGATCCCAAAAGGTGATTTCACGGTCACTGTGTGGAACCGCCTTTTGGGACTGATTAATGAAATGACAGTGTCACAGTTCATGAGGTAGGCCCCCAAAAACCCATGTTGAAAATGTGATGAAAAAATTCCCAAAAAACTATTTTCTGACGTGTATTCTGTGCAGTTCCTACACACTCATAACTTGCGAATTTTAATATTTTCACTCCAGATTTTCAACATTGCCTTTTTACCATACCTCCTTACGAACAGTACAGCTGTCATTTTTCACATCTCACCTGAAATGTGTTTTCACACATGTAGCGCACAAAAGTGTGGTCAGTGTGTGAAATTAATGTTTGGGACAGATTAAGAAAATCACAGTGACACTGTTCATGAGCAGAGGTCTTAAAATGCCTATGTTGAAAATTTGGTGACAAAAGTCTATAAAATGACTGTGTTACAAACCTGCATTGCGCAGTTTCCATGCACCCTCGTAAGTTCATGAATTTGTAATATTTTCAGTCCAGATTTTTTTTTTTTGTTTCATGTGTTTATTAGTTGACAGTTGACCATATACAATTCATAGCCAGCAGCTATAAATAATCCATATAGCACAGTCATATTCATTTGTCACAACACTTTGATATTATAACATTTCGGACTTCATTCCACATTACTGTCCTTTTTTCTTTTATTTTTAAGTATCCCCCCTTTAACCCACTAACCCAATAACCTCTAACAGTTAACCATTAACTCGGTCTGTGTCCCTTCTTTCCATCTCATCCCCATCTTACATAGAGGCCCATTCTCTCAGTTAAATAATCCACTACCCTCCAAAAGCATTCTTTCCCCCATACTCAGAGCACCCAAATATTCTACCCAGGTTCTCTCAAACCTATCTTCCGTCCCTTTTAAACAATATGTCAGCTTATCAATTGCTAAAACTTTCACCATAAGTTCTTTCCACTGACCCACTGTAGGCCCCAGAGCTGTAGTCCATACATTTTGTATTCCTATCCTAGCTACTGTAAGTAACACCCTTATCCACATAGGGTAGAGAAACCATTCCCCATTCTCTTCTCCTTCTACACCTAACAACAGTGATTTTTAAGAGACCTCAATGGGCTTTCCTCTCATGGATGTAATTTCTTTAGATATGTCTTGCCAGTAGGACTTTATCACTGGGCAACCCCAATTATAATGCTGGTATGTGCCCCTATTTATTTTGCACTTATTACATAACGGCGACACCCCGGACAGAAGCTGTGCACCATAGCTGGCGGGTAATATAGCCTCTGTATGTATTTGAATTGAGCTTCTTTGTACTTATTGCACACTAGTAAACCCCTGGTGGGATTCTAACATTAGCTGCCAGTTAGCCTCACTAATTTCTTCCCCAATGTCCCGCTCTCACCAAACCTTTGCCTTTTGGGGAGGATCCTGAAAAAATATTTTTCTGTCCAACCTCACGGCCCTCCCTATTAGTCCCTTCTCACATCTATTAGCCCCCATTATTTCTCTCTCCACATCCTCCATCAGTCTCCTTGTTTCCCTAGGTCCACTAAGCCATTTGTAATAATCCCTTACTTGGAAGTATCTATAAATGTGTGAGGTAGGCACATTCCACCTCTCTTTCGCATCCTGGAATGTACATATGCCCTCCCCCCATGTTAAAGTTGCCATACATTTTAGCCCCTTGTCCTGCCATAGTATAAATCCATCATCCTCCAGGCCTGGCAAGAAATCAGGATTCCCTACCATCGGGACCAGCAAAGTCTGACATGCCTCAATGTCTTGTCTCTTTTTAATTTTTTCCCAGGCCAATAAGCCCGCCATCACCATTGGATTAGGTGCAGCCAGCTTTCTATACCGCTTAAGTCCTTCTTCACATAAGTAACTTGAAATTCTCCCTGGGGCCCCATCCTCTTCTAAATCAATGCACCGGCCACCTCCTGTCTGTATTTTTTATGTACCTGTATTGTGTTGACAAAAAATATCCCATCATCAGGAAGTTTAGCGCCCCTTGCGCGACCGGTGCTTTCAATCGTTTCAGACTAATTCTAGGGTGTTTGCCTCTCCATACAAATGTTGTAAATGCTTTTTCTAGTTTCTTTATATCCTGGGCTATCAGGCTGAAAGGGATCATCTGCATTTTATATAAGATTCTGGGCAGAACGTTCATTTTAAGGAGGTTAATCCTTCCCATCCAGGAAATACTCAACTCCTTCCACCTACTCAGGTCCTGTAAGACTTCCCTTATCAATGGCCTATAGTTCGCCTCATATAGACTCCCCACTTGCTTTCCCACCTTAGTTCCCAAGTATGTAAATGTATGTTGTACTCTTTTCAACCCCCAAGCCTCCTTTCTGCTGCTCCCTCCCAAAAACATTATTTCCGACTTTTGCACATTCATTTTATACCCAGAGAAAACCGCAAATTGCTCTATTATTGACATTACTTTAGGAGCTGACACATCTGGTTCTGACAAGAACAACAGAACATCATCACCATAAAGAGATATAACATGCCTCCCCCCTCCCCCCGTCTTCCCTGATACTCTTTATAGCAGGCTCATTTCTAATTTTAATTGCCAGGGGCTCTATTGCCAATGCAAATAGCAAGGGTAACAAGGGGCATCCCTGTCTTGTTCCCCTATATAATCTGAATTCCGGAGATGCTGCTCCAGTAATTAAAATCTGTGCCCTCGGATGTACATAGAATGCCCCCACCTTCTTTACAAACTCCTCCCCTAGCCCGAATCTCTGCAAAATATGCAGCAGATATTCCCACTCAGTTCTATCAAAGGCTTTTTCGGCATCCATTGAAAGAACACATGCCTCGCCTGGGTGTCTCTCCCCCCACCAAATGACACTCAACAGCCTCCTTAGGTTATGGTAGGAGTGCCTTCCCTTCACAAACCCAGCCTGATCCGGGTTGACCAATAGGGGAAGTACATCTTCTAATCGGCTTGCTAAAACTTTCGTCATGATTTTACAATCATGGTTCAGGAGCGAGATCAGTCCAAAGGACCCGCATTCCTCCAAGTTCCTTCCTACTTTAGAGAGAACAGTGATCAAAGCCTGGCAGCATGTGTTAGGGATCTCTCCCCATTCCCTGGTCTCTTGTAGGATATTACACAGTGAACCCGCCACCTCTTCTTTCAATAGTTTGTAAAACTCCACCCCCAGCCCATCAGGTCCCTCCGCCTTCCCATTTTTCAGCTGGCTAATCACATTCTTTACTTCCATCACCGTTATTTTTCCCCCCAGCTTATTTCTTTGTACTTCATTTAGACTGGGTATTTTCATCTCCTTAAGGAAACCGTCCCTTTCTCCTCCTTTCCTTGACACTCGGCCCTATATAGTTCCTCGTAGTACTCCTTAAATCTATTACGAATTTCCCCTTTCTCCTTAAGTATTTTCCCCTCCTTGTTTTTAATTTACACTATCCTATGACTACTTTTCCTTCCCTTCATAAGTCAAACCAATAGGGGACCCGCTTTATTGCCCCATTCATACATCCTCTGTTTTGCAAAGAAAATGTTAGTATTCACCTCCCTGCCCAGATTGACATTAAGCATCTCCCTCACCAACCTAAGCTCTCTCTGTTTCTCTTCTCCTCCTCCCTTAAGTACTTCTCTCTCCAATTCACTTATTTTGATTTCCAAATCCCTTTGTTTCTGCCTTTTGTCTCTTTTTTGCTTAGCTGTGTATCCAGTTATAACCCCTCTTATAAATGCTTTATCAGCTTCCCAGCATATACCCTCACTTTCAACTGTACCCTTATTTGTCTCCTCATAAAATTTCCATTGCTGTTTTACAAATTCCCGAAACTCCTCCCTTGCCAACATATATGTGGGAAATCTCCAACGACCCCTCTGCACACCATTCTGACCCAAGGCAAGCTCCATTTCCACCATAATATGGTCTGATAAAAATATTGGGCCATGTCCCATTGCTCTAGTATGCTGATACAAGTCTCTATGAATATATACATAGTCCACCCATGACCAGGAATGATGTGGGTTGGAGAAAAAAGTATATTCCTTCACCCCAGGGTTAGCTGTTCTCCATCCATCAATCAGGTCTAATTCTGCTAACCCAAGTAGCCATTGTTGTATATCCCCATCTGTCCTGTCCCTCTTCCCTAGGTAATCTAATTTAGGGTCTGCCACATAGTTAAAATCCCCCCCAGTATCAGATTGGTGAATTGTTCCTTTACCAGGACATCCAGCACCTTCTGATAAAAGCTCCGATCCCTATCAGCCAGCGCATATAGATTTCCAAAAGTAATCCTTTTACCCTCAAGCTCCCTCTCTACAAAAACATACCTCCCTTCTGTAGGGTCTCTCACCACCCTCTGTGTTTTAAAGGGCAGATGTTCATGGATAAGAATTGCCGCCCCCCCTTCTTGTGCGAGTTGTAGGCTGCTGCGTGGCATTCCCCCACCCATCCTCGCACAAGTTTTTTGTGCTAACTATTTGATAGATGCATATCTTGCAACATAGCCACTGAGACCCTACGTGTTTTAAGAGCCACTAAAATTTTCACCCTTTTTGCAGGAGACGTAAAACCCTTCATATTCCAGGAGACTATTTTAACCCCCTCCAAAGGCTGGGAAGTACCATTAGTCATTTCCCCAGTATGGTCGTCCGAGGAATGTCCTGGTCACAGCTCGACCTTTTGACTCTAACAGATACCATATTACACAGACCATTCTAAAAACAGTAAAACACAAGAGAACAGTTGAAACAATCACAAACTGTATGAAAGTAACCCCAACTTTGCCCCCTCCTCCCTCCCTCCCTCGATTCAAATTCCAGAACAGCCCTCCTTTATCCCTCCTTCCCCTGTGTTGTCCCTCCCTTCTCCCTAACCCCAACTGCTCTCTCCCCTCTACATATACCACAATCTTCAGTATATAATCACTCCCCCATACACACTACTCCTGCTCCGTCTTTCTTAACCTATACTTATTCCCGTGCTATATTTATATCAGTAGGTCCCTAACCGTCTATCTTATTATACCATTACTGTACTGCCCGCACCTCCCTCGGAATCGGTGTCTGCACCCCCTCTGTCCAGGCCGCCCCTCCCCCAGCTCCCCTTCAGTTGGTTGCTGTATAATCCCCATTTCCTTCCTCTCCCCCTATTATGTTTGCCCTTCATGCTCTCTCCAGGTGTTTCGCCCCCACCAGACTCTACAGAGCCACATCCCAAAGGCCCATTCAGTTCGTTCCCCTTAACAATCATGGCTTTTCCTTACCCCCTATACGGTTCTCGACTCCTACTTTCAGTAGATATGCCTCCCTTGACCCAGACATTATGTATATCCCTACATTTGCGCACTCCCATTTTAGCCATCCCTTGTCGCCAGAGGGAAAGAAAAGAAAAAGGGGGAAGCTCGCACCCATGGTGCCACATGCTCCTTACGGAGATAAAGTTATGTCTCTAGTCCACACTCGTGAGGCCGCCAGCAGCCCTTCCACCTCCCCTTGTTAAACTCTATAGGCTTGCAACAAAATCGCCCCATGGTGTAGTCTGCCTCTTTCGCGGGAGAAGTTCTGTCTCTAGTCCACACCATCCGGGGCCTGTAGGGATCCCTTCCCGGTCGGTCTTTAGTGCCAAATTATAACTCCCCAGCATTCCTCCTGCACCACCTATAAATCCCTAGGAGTCTACCTCTTTTAGCGACCCGGTGGATTGAGGGGAAGGGCAACCGAAAACAAATAAAAGGGGTGATCCGAACAGATTTCCCAGCTCTTCCATGCTTTTCTTTTTCGCTGATGTTTATTCCCCTGGCAAGTGCAGCCACTGATCCAATTCGTCATTTACCAAGTCGACCTCCTATGGGTGTAGGCAGGCATACTCCAAGCACTCCATGGTGTGCAATTTTATTTAAGGGGGTAGCAAATAGGCTCTGAACTGCTTCCTTTTTCCATGAAAACTAACAAAGAAAATACTGAACCTTTCTGTAATTTTATTCATAGGAGTCAAAACTAGAAGGACTGGTCACTAATACTCTCTTTACATCCCAAGGACAATACAATTTTACAGGCTTTGTGCTGGTATGTGGGTGCCTTAGGGAACAATGCATGGCATTTGTATTTACCCATGCATGGCAACAACCACTGTCATGAGATACAAAAGTTGTATTTATTGTGCCAAATGAGGCAACAAACATGGTCCTGGTGTACATTTGTATATTGTCTGGCTACACCCTGGGGTGGGGGAGCTCACCCAAACAAGGTGGGGTGGGGTAGCAGTGAGTCCACTTGGTGTGCAGATCTGAAATCCCTGGCTGCACCCCTGCCTCCGTTGTCTTGCCACTCTCCAGGTATTCTGGTCCCTCTCATGTTCTCCCATTCTTCCTGTCCCAGTCCTCCAGGAACGTTTGCAGCTTTTCCAACTCCCAAAATGAATATGTAGCCCCCTCGATTTTTACTTTAACTGTGGCTGGATAAACCATAAAGAAGTCGAGTCCCCATTGCCTCAGCCCATCTATCAATGTGTTAAACTGTTGTCTCTTCTTCTGTATTCTTTGAGACATATCTTGATGCAGAGTGAGCTTATGGCCTTCATATACTAGCTCTTTCTTGCTTCTGAAAGCCATCAACAAGGCCTGCCTGTCTGGGTAATGATGCAGCCTGAAAATCACCTGTCGAGGAGGTTGCCTATTCTGAGGTCTTGGGGCCAAGGCCCTGTGTGCTCTCTCAATTTTAAGCTTGAGCTTGGGCAAGTCCATGTCTAGCAATTTTGGCAAAGTCTCTGAGCAAAACTTAAGTAGATTCCCACCCTCCACTCCCTCCGGCAGGCCTCTGATGCGCAGATTATTTCTCCTGCTATAGTTTTCCTGGTAGTCTAATGCATCCTTAAGCTCCTCTACCTCCTTTTCTAATTTTTGTATTTTTGAGGGGCTCTCACTACTTTGGTCCTCGAGGTCCGAGATTCTCTGTTCCACCTCCGCGACCTGCCTCGTGTGCTGCTTCAGCTCTTGTGCAAGCCCCTTCAGAGTGTGCTCCAAGCTGTCCCATCGCGGCTTGAAGTCGGCCAGGATCTACTCCGAGACTGCCCTGCTAATCGCGGCTACCTCCGCTGCCGACAACGAAACTGGGCCTGGTCCTCCGCTTGTGCTTCCCTCGTGGAGTGGAGTTTTCTTTGTATTTTTACTCGTTTGGTGAGCCGACTTGCCCGAGGTAATGTATTCATCCATCTCACAGGTATTCAGGCAGTTCTTTCAGTTAAGCAAATTATAAAACTGTTCAGTTAAGCACTTTTATTTTCATAAAAAAGACGGAGCTCCGGAGTAGTGCGACCAGTCAGATCAGCTGCTCATTAGCACCCTCAGTCCAGATTTTCAACATTGGCATTTTGCCACACCTCCTTATGAACAGTACAGCTGTCATTTTTCACATCTCACCTGAAATGTGTTTTCACACTTCCGGCGCAGAATAGTGCAGTCGCTGTGGGAAATCAGTGTTCGGGATAGATTTAGAAAATCACAGTGACACTGTTCATGAGCGAAGGTTCCAAAATGCCTATGTTGAAAAATCTGGTGTAAAAAATCCTCAGACTAATTACATTGCGGGTGTGCTCTGTGTTGTTTCTATGTACGCTCATGACTTCACCAGTTTTTTAATATTTTTGCTCCAGATTTTCAACATTACCATTTTTTTACACCTCCTCATGAACAGTACTGCTGTCATTTTTCACATCCTGTTCAAAATGTGTTTTCGCACTTGTGGCACCAAATGGCGCAGTCGCCATGCAAAATCACCTTTCTACTAACAAACTGATAGTGTCACTTTTCATGTGATGGGGTCACAAAAAGCCCATGTTGAAAACTTGGAGTAAAAATAGCATGAAATGCCCAGGGCATTAGGGTTTCCCTACTGTAAAGCCCTACCATGTAGGGACTGGCAGGCATCAGGGGTGTGACTTGAGATTGTCAACAGTAATGCTCATGCCATTCCACCCCCACCCCCACTCTGCAGCCAGTGACAGGCATTGAGGTGCACCTTGGACTCTTTGGCCCCAGAATTCACCCCATTCTCCTTTACTGCACCAATTTCAGCATATTTCCTTATGGAATGAGGTGAATGTAAAGCCCAAACACCCCAAGGCACACCTTGACACTTGTCAGTGTCTGCAGGGTAGGGTGAGGTGAAATGTCGTGACCGTTATGGGTGAAGACCCAAAGGCACACCCCAATGCCTGTCCATCTCTGCAGGGTGAGGGTGGAGTTGACATCAGTTCAATACTTCACTGCCATTCCTATACTACATCTGTCTAACTCCTGCACTTCCAGTGCTAATGCCAGCAAGCAAACATTCGGCATTGACAAATGCTTATTTAGTAGCTCAATCATGTTGGGACATTGGGACTTGCTACTTTTAAAAGAATTGTCACTGAACACTTTAAAACAGAGAACATCTTTATAAAACATGTAAGAACAACATACATACTTCTATGAAAGTATTTTTGTGCAATATGTACTGTAATCTGTAATCATGTACCAGTGTCTATATAACCATTAGCCTTTTTGGGTAGGATCTTATGATAAACATGCCTCTTGGTTTAAAAGCACATCGTCAACCATTTTTGCATCATATTAATTGTACTTTAAAACCCACATTTTACAGTTGCTTATCGTCTCTAAAATTCATTAATGCTGCTGGTTGTTTTACTTAATCGCTTTCTTGTAGCACTGAACTGCTTGCTAATGGTGTAATTATATTCAATTTTGTTTTGTTTCAAATCATTGATCTACTTTTGTTCAATACTTTCTGAACACTAGTGACATCCCCAAACAGTGCAGCCACTACTGATGCAATAGTCTCCTGTCCTCTCACTGCATCATGAGTGGCTAGACTGTCTTAGGTTGTTCCCAAATCCTGGACTTATGCAATGGGAGATGATTGGGGACTGCAAGCAAACACATTTCTGAGTGGTAACACCAGTATAGCGGGCAGTCTGTTCTTAACTTTTAAAGTGAAAGAAGCAATCAGAATCAAACTACCAGCTGCATCAGCAATCCACACAGAATCTGAGCAATCATATCAGCATTTTTTAAACCAGAGACACTCTGAGGCCTAAAGGGGTTGACAGTGTCCCTTTAATAGGCTATCCTGTTAAGATGAGCAGGTGGAAAACAACACACAGTGCACACATAGGTAACAAACAAAGACCAATACTGGTCTGAGGATAAATAACTACTTTATTGAATCTAAAGTTAAAATTGCACCACTCACAGAGACCCCATAGCCAGGCCAACATTTTGCATATGCTTTATCAAGAGTGGGTTGCCCCCATAGGTAAAAATTTAAATAGAGCTCTATTTAAAGTGAAAGTGCTGACTTGTAGGACCCAATATACAGCCGACAATACCCATAGTGTAGAAATGTTTAAGAAAGAGACACAACAGAAGCATTTAAAAAAGATATACTGTACAAACACAAGTAATTTTCCCAATGTTAATACAAAGATAAACATATATGATTACCAATATTTTATAAAGTTAAATATTACAAATGCTTATCCATCACCTTCAAAAAGAGTCTGCTCTGGTTATTTTTCCCAAATGGATATACAAAAGCAGAGAAGCTGAAAAGATGCAAAAAAACACAAATTGATAAGTACAGTCATAAATTGTGAAGCATCACAAGCAATACCTGAAAAGACTAGAATTGTGCCAGAAAGCTGGTGAGCTCAAACCTGTCATTTAAGCCAGGTGGTTTCAAAGCCACAAATTTGTAAGTTCAAAAGATCTCCTCTTAAAGTAGGGCATTGTCTGAGTTGTCTCCACCAAGACTTTTTCAATACCCAGAAACACAAAATGGTGGGAACCACCAAATTGCTTCACATGCTGAGCCAGGGCAGTATCAGGATTTCCCTTCTGCACTGCACATACAGTATGTAATCGCCCACTCTTATTTTAAATTTGAGCAGAGTTTTGCCAATATAGAATGCTCTGCAGGAGCACATTGCCATATTGTATATCAAAAAGAAGTGGTGCTGTAATTGATGAACTTCTGTGTTACAAAAAGATTCATCAGTTGTAGGATGGTTGAAGGTCCTTGCTTTAGCTATGATACCACACTACATTCAGTTGCCAAAGTGGTAGCATCCTGGTTGCAATGGTGACAACCACATTGGTATTCCTGGTGTTCTTTGGTAACTATATGTAACAAAATCCCCTGTGTTGCTACTTCTATCGTGTAGCATTTTCAGTTTACCTGCAGATCAGTCCCTATGGGAATCATCAGTGAGCAATGTAGTCCAGTTTGTATCCAAAATTGGTTTAATTTGGTATTCCTGAGTGAGACAGGTAGTGACAAAATTGAAAGACATTCACCTGTGTTCAGTACATGAGATTGTAGAACTGCTAGCAGATTCTGGGAAAGTATTAGTATTGGGTTCAGTTACTGATTGGCCAGAACCTTAGGCTGAAGGGCAGTCAGCACCATCAGCTTTAGTGCAGCACCCATGAGCTCTGTTATGCTGCAGGGATATCATCAAAGCTGCAACTGGTAAGTTCAGCATGGTAGCCCCATCATCATCTGCCATGGCTGTGCCTTCTAGTATTGACCCAGACAGTCTTGCCACTGGGACCCAGTTCTCTGAACTAATTCAGAGACTGTTGACTCAGTTGCCCTCGAAGCTCACTTCATCATCAACATCAGACCTACCCAAGATGCCTCAGCCAGTGGTGCCAGCAGGGCCTGTTCCATCCGCTGGCCCTACTAAGGCCCTGGCTCATGTTGTGGAACACACTTCCTCCCCCTGTTGAGGAGGAGGAAGAGGATTATAATCAAGACTTCGAGAAGGAGGAACAGGTGTTTCCAGTAAGATCCCCATCAGGGCTCACTATATCCTCTGACAGTGTGGACAAAGTATATTATGCTCCTAGCTTTCCTCCTGAGGATTCATCCTTTCAGACCCTGATAATGTCAGTCTAGAAGACTGCAATTGTTTGGAGGTCCCATTGGCTTGAGATGAATGAGATGAAATATTTTCATAACTCAGAGATTCCACTTTAGCTGCCTGGCATAGACCTAGCACCTTGCCTGTCATTTCCAGGAATGCCAATAGGCAATCTCTCTGCCCCAGGATAAGACACATTATTTTACCCAGCCCAAGACAGAGTCTGTGGTAATTATGGCAGCTCAGGATCAGTCTAAAATGCCTCATCACAAGAGCACGACACCCCAATATAAGAAATCTGGATATTATGGGGGAAAGTACTTTTTCCTCAACTACCTCTTGGACTCAGAATTGCAAACTACCAAGCCTATATAGTCACGTATCAACACGGCCTGTAGAAGTCCATGGGTAAGGTTGTTGAAAGTCTGCCTCATAGCTCAACCAAAATGGAGACTCAGCCAAATGTAACCCAGGCTGGAAGCATTTATTGCATTCTGCTTACAGTGTCTCTGTTGCCACAGCTAGAGAAGCAGGTGTCAGAATCTGCATGCAGAAACAATGCTGGTTTAGGGTTGCTGGATTTGTGCCTGATGTGCAGCAATCCATACTAAACTTCCCTTTTGGAGATAGCAAATTCTTTGGCTCCTCAATGAAGGCCACTCCTATGAGCTCAGAGTTTTCTGTCAGACCCTTGGGTTCCTCAGGTCCCTTGGCCACCAACAACTCAGAGGCAGGGGTGGCAATTTTCACCATGGTTCACATCCTTTCAGCTCTTCTTGTGGTGGTGGTTGAGGTTACTAAAAGAAGCAGAAACAGTTCATGGTTGCACCCTCTGCAAAGACTCTAAAAAGCATGGCAGAGTTAGTCAGCAACAGGTTGCCCCCTCCACCTCCTTCTGAGCTACTGCTTCCCCTTCATGTCCCACTTCCAAGGATTCAGGAGTGGGGCAGTTTTCACTGTTCCTACTGCAGTGGCAAGATATTATTTGAGACAAATGGATATTAGCAGTAGTGTGGTCAGGTTATGCCCTGGAGTTTGTCTCTCTGCCTCCCATGAGGCACCTTCACGGCCATGATACTAGTTACCAGAACACCGGTCCACGTTTCTGGAAGAAGTCAGGGTTCTGCTGGACAAAAGAGCAATACAGCTTGTGCCCCCACAGCAAAGGCATCTAGGGTTTTACTCCAGGCATTTTCTGATGCCAAAAAAGAAAGGAGGGTTTGTCCGATCCTAGACCATCAGGCACTAAACAAGAACTTGGCTTACAAAAAGTTTCACATGCTCTCCCTAGAATCTTTCCTTCCCCTGCTGTCTTGGGGGATTCGATGTGTGCACTAGATATGCAGGATGCTTATCTGCACATATAAAATCAGGAGATGTCACAAATGGAACCTGCATATCGATTCATTTATTTTATTGGTTTTTGTTGACCGGGAAGAGAGGGCTAGACAATATTACCTATTTCCAGCCTTACCTGAGAGGAGGGGCTTAAGATTTGTCTTGAGGGCAATCAATTTGAGTTCCAGGTATTTAATTTTGGTTTACCACCTACAATACTACTTGTCTCTACAAAATGCCTTGCTAGAGTAGCAGAGGTCCTTCATCAGGAAAAGCTACTTGTGTTCCCCTAACCGGATGCTTGGCTCCTGAAGGGGTCCTCTGCAGGACAGACAGTTCACACAGTGCATGGGACAAGGCAGTTAATGGACTATCTTGATGTCTTGGTCAGCTTACCAAAGTCTGTTCTCAGTCCTTGCCAGACGTTCCATGGTGGATACATCTCAAGTGAAATAATTCCTGAAAGAGTATTGGGGAGTTGCCTTGCGAGACCAGGCAGCTCTGGCTGCCATATGAAATATGATATTGGCCAGAACCATTCTCCGGTTGTTAGGCCTCATAGCTGCTATGGCAGTCATAGTCCATCTACTCCACCTATATATGTGGGTTTCCCAGTTGCTTCTGTATGTTCAGTGGACTCAGTCACACTGGCTCCTTGAGCACCCAATCAGCTTATGTGTCCCTTTACAAAGGTCACTACTGTGGTGGCAGGACAAGTGTCACCTGCTGGCAGGGGTTTCCAAGGACCAGGGATCTATAGCATCAAACCAAGGATGCATTGCCCATTTCTGTTCCCTCTAGATGCAAGTTTCTGGTTTCCAATGGAATGCACCCTCCATAACAATGTCCTGGAAATGGGGGAAGTTCTGTACCAGCTACATACCCTGTTCCAGTGGCTCCATGAGCAATCAGTTCTGGTCCAGACAGAGAACTAGTGTGTGATGTTCTACTCAAACAAGCAGGGAGGAATGCACTCCTATCCCCTGTGTAGGGATGTGATCAGTGTATGGGAGTGGGCAGTGGCGGACAATGTGCACCTTTTTGCCATCTATCTGGCAGACATGCAAAATGTGCTGGAGGATGCTCTTAGATGCTCTGTGGCTCAGTCTCACAAATGGGAGCTATGAGGAGATGTGGCAGAACATCTATTCAGGCAGCGGGGGCATTTAGAGTTGACCCCTTTGCATCCTCACAAAATGCAGAACTGCCATGTTTTTGCTTACTTGCTCAAGGGACTGTAGTTGTCTGGTAAGATGTGTTGTTCATCTACTGGAGGGACACTACCTTTATGCCTTTCCACTGATTTAGTGGGTTCTTAACAAGCTAAGAACATGAAAGTCAGACTAATCCTGGTGGCTCCTCTGCAGTCCAGGAAGATCTGGTTCCCAATGTTGTGGGACATGGCAGTGGAATCGCTGCTCCTGCTGCCCCACAGCCAGGGTCTGTCATTCCAGTTCCACAGTCAGCTGCTACACCTGGGCCTTCTGTCCCAGCAGTTGCACATTCAGCTCCTGAGAATGTAGAACTGGCATGGCTTGGCGTGTCTCCGAAGGTCTTTGTTGTCTGGCTGGCTGCTAGGAAGCCATGTACCAGGCACACCTATTCCATAAAGTGGAAATGCTTTAGCATCTGGTGTTAGTCTAGAATTCTGGATACATTCACCTGTCCAGTCCAGAATGCACCAGAGTATTTGCTTTCTGTGCCCTAGTTAGGGCTTCAGAACTCACCTACTAAAGTGCATGTGTCAGCCATCTTAGCTATAATTCACTCCATGAGGGAAAATCTGTGACTCAACTGGAGATTTCCTGTAGATTTTTGAAGGGTATTTTACATACAAAACCCCCAGGTCATAAGCCTGTGTTGGCTTAGAACCTCAATGTTGTTCTGAAATTCCTGACCAGGGCTCCATTTAAACCTGCTGCATTATGCCGCGGCAAGTTTCTGTCCTGGAAATGCTGTTTCTGAACTTTGACCTTTTCATCTGACCATTTCTCTTAATAGGGTGGCACTTAGGACTTGTCCTAAGTGTTTCTGTATTCTTCCTGAGCTCCCAGAATCTGGGGGATGTGATCTTCTAGCTGTTTGTTTCCATTGCCCCAGATACTGTATGCCGGGCAAGCCAGTATCTAAGCAGTGCCTTTCCAGATGGATGTCCTCCTGCATTTCTGTGTTACCAGAAGGTTGGTATGGAGCTTCCTGGCACAGTTACAGGGAACACCACTTGGGGCATGGTGGCTTCTGTGGCTTCTTTTGTTTGGTCTCAGCATCTGAGATATGTTTAACTGCTACCTGTAGTAAGAGTCATACGTTTACTGAACATTACAGTATGGATATAATTTTCCATAGGAGGGATGGTTTTGGTCTGGCAGTGCTGCAAAGCCTACTGTCTTAGGGATCCTTGTCCTCCTCCATTGTCAAGGCTGGATTTACACTAACACAAAGTATGCCTGTTCATAGGGTCATGTGTTCTGTGAACGGTTTTAAACTTTGCTCACAGACATGAAGCACAGCTCAGACACTGTGCATTACTTTTTCTTCTTGATACCATTGCTGACTCAACTAGTCAGACCTTAGTCATAGGCTGGGGAGTGGACGTCAGCCATTTGTTTCATTACTCCCGACTAAGTACCCACTTCCAGTGCCCACCAATGTTGATGTTATGTGATTTCTTGAGTCTAGCACTACAGTGGGCTGGGGGTTGGGATGACCATATTAGGACATGTCGTGGAGAGGGTTCTGGATGTGGTATGGCTTCTTATACGGAATGACACCAGATGTAACGGATCCAGATACCTCTGACACTAACTTAAATGGAGGCCTTGGTCACAAAACATGAGCAGTCCAGGAGAAATTGAAGAAAAACAAAAGTGGTGATTTATTATTCTAAATCACAAGAAAAAAATAAACACATTAGAAAACATTTCAGCATCTCATCTCCTTCTTCAGCAAATTAGAAGACAATTCAAGACATGAAATCAGCATGTCTCCTCTAGTCTGTCTTCAAATCAGTCTCTACACCAGGACATAAAGCAGCTTGCCTCTGTTTAAAACCATCTCTCCACACATCTTCTCAGTAAGACGGTCTTTTGTAGTTGTTTGTTGCTAGGTATGACATTGTGACCCAGCTAGTAGCTGGCTAGAGCACTGTGACAGATTACATCAGTCTGAGGTCACACTCTGTCACAGCTGCCTCTGCTATCATTTCAGCTATCTCTAGTTATACATCAGGGAACTCAGTTTCATACATATGCCTTACAATACAAGCATAAGCAAGGTAGAAATTAGAAAGTACAGCAGGTAGAGTTAAGATTTGACTGTGCAGTCTAATAGAAAGTCAGAAAATATAGAGATAGTAGTAGAATCCTTGTTACAGATTCCCTCTTACAAAGCACAAATGGGACAAGGCCTAACTTAACCTTGTCACATATACAGTGTGAGGATTGTGGGTAAACTAATGGAGTCTATTCTGAAGGAGAAAATACAAGAATATTTGGAGGAAAATTTTCTTCTCGATGATCGGCAGCATAAAGTCACACATGGAAGGTCTTGTCAAACCAACCTTGTGGACTTCTATGATTGGGTAACTAGGGCCCTGGATGAAGATAAGGCAGTGGATGTTCTGTACTTGGATTTCAGCAAGGTCTTTGACTCTGTGCCACACAGGGGGCTGTTAGGTAAGCTGAAGGATCTAGGGGTAGGGGATAGGGTGGTCAAATGGATTGGGAGTTGGCTGGAAAATAGGCAGCAGAGGGTGGCAGTTAAGGTGGAAATATCAACTCCTAGGGCAATAATCAGTGGGGGTACCGCAGGGCTCAGTGCTGGGGCCATTGTTATTCAACATCTACATAACAGATATGGCAGCTGGTGTTCAGAGTAGGGTGAGTATGTTTGCTGATGACACCAAGCTGGGTGCTGTGGTGGATGGGGTGGGGGGTGGTATTACAGAGGGACCCTTGAAACATTGGAGAGATGGGCATGCACCTGGCAGTTGGGCTTCCATGCAAAAAAGTGCAAGACTATGCACTTTGGGAATAGGAATCCTGGGTTCAGTTACCAGCTAGGTGGTATGCAGTTAGCAGTATCTGTTAAGGAAAAATATCTAGGTGTGTGGGTCACAGGCCATATGAATCACTCTGCACAATGTCGGAAAGTGGCAGCAAAGGCCAATAGGGAGTTGAGGTGCACAGCAAGGGGAATAACATCAAGCAGTGAAGAGGTGATCCTGCCACTCTATAGGGCACTGGCGAGGCCTCATTGGGAGTACTGCATGCAGTTTTGGCACCTCTTTTTAAAAATGGACATCAGACTGATGGAGGGGGTACAGAGGAGAGCTACCAAAATGCTGAGTGGGATGAGAGAATTGCTCTGTGAGGATAGGCTGAGGTCACTCAATATGTACTACCTAGAAGACAGAAGGCACACAGGAGATATGATTGAGACCTTCAAATATTTAAGGGGCATACATAGGGTTAGTCACACTGGCCTGTTTAAACTCAAAAGGAAGGGGATCACAAGAGCGCACAGCATGAAGTTGGGGGGGTGAGTTCAGAAGGGAGATGAGGAGACACTTTATCACTGAGAGAGTGGTGAAAGCATGGAATGCCCTGCCCAAGGAATTGGTAGTGCAAACATCAGTTGGGGGGTTTAAGGGGGAATGGGACAGACTGATTGGTAATATCACAATGGGGAAGGGTGAGGAGGTAAAAGGTAAAGTAGTTGGAGGGAGCAGAGGTGGGCGGAGGAGCAGCATCAGTGTCTAGCACTGAGAGCTGCACATTCAAGCAGACTCGATAGACTGTTAGATCTTTATCTGCTGGCTTCATCGTATGTTTATATGTTCGTATACCTCCCCTCTTAAGAAAGAACCTGTTTTTTTTTTCTTTTTCTCTTTAAGACAGGTTTCCAAAACCTTCCCTCATTCTCATCACATACGTATCCTGAGATGTTGCTCAAACACCTATTGGCGGCTTCAACTCTTTGGGCACTACCTGACTATTGCCCTCCTTCTCCTCGCAGCTGGGGACATACATCCTAATCCAGGCCCCCACCACTCTCCTACCCTGCCAAATTTGCCTGGACCATCTCCAAACCCATCCATCACCCCAAACCCCAGTGGCCCCTCCCACGTGGCCTGTGCCTCTTGCACCTAAACACAAGAAGCCCACTCCAGGTGCTTGCCACCCACTATACCCCTGACATCATCATCCTGCCTGAGACATGGCTAAACAAAAATATCAATGAGCCCTCTGTCTCGATCCCAGGTTATACCATGACCCGCCAAGACAGGTCAAGCAGAGGCGGTGGCGTCGCCTTTTATATAAATGCCAATCTGCACTTCACTGTAGTTTTAACAAAGTCCACACCAAAAGCCCATGAACTCATAATGATTCAACTGGAACTACCCCACTCACTCCCCATTTTCATAGCTGGTGTATACTGCCGGCCGGGCACTCCAACATCAGCTGTCACTGACCTACTTGCACAAATCTCCCCTCTATCATTGAAGGGGGAATTATATATCATGGGGGATTTTAACCACAACTGGTTATCCCATTCCCTCAGCAAAACCAGAATGGACATTGCTGCTCTGAACCTGTCTCAATCCATTACTGAACCTACCTGATTAAACCCCAAATCTACGAACCACATGCTTATAGACTGGGCACTCACCTCCCACCCCCACCGGGCTATCCAAGCTGGTCTGCTCCCTGACTCCCTCAGTGACCACCACATTATCTACCTTATCAGGAAAATTCACCACCTCAAATCTGCCCCCAAGTTCATATTCCAACGTTCATACAAATCCCTCAGCCTAGCCACCGTGCACGAAGATCTAGCCCACGCTAACTGGTCCTCACCCATCCCTGTCCCATCCATTGACGACGCCTTAGCTCACTTCCAAGACACTTTCCTCACTGTCTGGAACAGGCATGCCCCACTGCATCATTCCAGGGTTCACGGTAACCACCTGCCTTGGATCACTCAAGAACTCATAGCCTGCCAATACGCTCGTGACAAAGCCTGGTGAGTGCATAAAACCTCGCACCTCCCACAAGACTACACAAAATACCGTGTGCTATGTAACAAGTGTACCACAGCAACCAGACTTGCTAAAGCTGAATATTTCAACTCCTCCCTCCAGTCTAACTTAAATAGCCCATCCAAATTCTGGAAGGTCATCCACTCTCTCTTCTCCCCCCCGGTGGCAAATCCCACTCTGCACCTACTTGCAAACAACTCACTCCTCTCTGATCCAGGGGCAGTGGCTGCTGAGTTCAACTCATACTTTACCTCTTGTGCCTCGACTCTCCTCTCCTCTCCTCCCTGCCCCCTACTACTCCACTAGATACCACTGCAGACAATACCTCATACTTGCTTAGGTCTCGCACCTTCTCCTTCCAACCTATTTCACAATCAGAAGCCCTCCAGGCCCTACTGGCCCTGAACCCTTCTAAAAGTAACTCCCCCGACAGACTGAACACCAAACTCCTTCTCCTCTCTACACCAGTCATAGTATCACGTCTAGCTGATCTCCTAAACCTCTCATTCACCACAGTTACTGTCCCCCGGGCCTGGAAACATGCCATTGTCATCCTCCTCCCTAAAGGGGGGCCCCCCTCCCTCACTGCAAACTACCACCCTATCTCTCTACTCCCTGTCCTGGCCAAGCTATAAGAGCACCTAGTACTCACCCAACTTACCTCCTTCCTCTCTGATTCAAATTTCTTCACACCATTCCAGTCTGGGTTCAGACAGGGCCACTCCACTGCTTCCTCCTTGCTAAGGCTCACTGACTTCATCCTCTCCGGCATGGATAGGGGCCAGTTCTCATCAGCTATATTTGTCGACCTCGCTAAAGCATTCAACACTGTCTCCAACCCCTTGCTAATAACTAGACTCTCGGATGCCGGCCTCACTGCCTCAGCTACTAAATGGTTCAGTGCCTATCTCTCAGGAAGAACACAGTCAGTAAGAATTGCGGATGCTACATCCCCCCCCCCCCGTGACCACTGGTGTCCCCCAAGGATCAGTCCTTGGCCCCATCCCGTTCTCCATTTTTCTCAACAACCTGCCTCAAATCTGCACAGCTTCATCTATACACATGTATGCCGATGACACCGTCCTGTTTGCCTCTGGCTCCTTCCCAGATGAGGTAGCATCCAACCTCCAGACCAATTTCAATAAAGTTCAACTCTGGTTCAGGTCACACCAACTCACGCTCAACACTAAAAAGACTGTTACCATGTCCTTCTTCGGCATGCATCAGAGGTTGTCCCAACTCCCCTAGCTCCCATCCTTCCACACACTGGATGGGACTACCCTGGAGGATGTTGCTTCTTTCCGTTATCTAGGGGTATGGCTCGGCCGCCACCTTACATTCTCTGATCACATCGATGCTATCATAAAACAACTCTGCCCCAAGCTAGGTGCCCTCTGCAGGAACCGCTCTTGCCTCCCATTCTCGGTTAGACGGGAACTAGTGCAGAAGATGATCCTTCCTTCAATTGACTACTGCGACATAGTCTACAGCGCAGCACCTAAAGCCACTTTATCCAAACTAGACTCCCTTTTCTATGCCTTCTGCCGCTTCGCCCTCAATGCTCCCCCTCACTCCCACCACTGTGACCTCTACCATTCCCTCATCTTCCCCTCCCTCGAGAATCGACGACTACTGCACTGTTTCAAGTTTGTCTCAAAATTCTGGCTTGGCACCTTCCTCTCCTACTTCTTCTCCTCACTGTTATCGGCTCCCACTCCACCTCACTCCCTCCGAACCCTTGACACCAGTCTACTAAATATTCTCAGTGGTAAGACTTCATCTGGAACAACAGCCTTCTCATACCATTTTCCAAAACTCTGGAATGCTCTCCCCCTCAAATCTGTCACTCCTCCTCTACCTATTCCCTATCAGCTGCACTGGCAAACTACCTCTTGGTAAACTGTGCCTGCACTCCTTAATAATTGGCTCCCTCCCCCTATCAATTCCCATGCCTACCGGTGGCACGCCCTTCTCTGGCACTTCTCGCCCCTCATACTTTTCCCCCTCTCTGTCCTGCCTAGACTGTAGTTTTCTGCACCAATCTGTGCTCGATGTAGATAGGTTGTATGTCTGAATTTGCTGTATATACTGGTTTATGCTTTTTACTGAATGTTTACCCAATGCTGTAACCAAGTAATTCCAAGCTACAGTACATCTGTTTAATGTATCTTTATTGCGTATGTAACTCTTTACATCTATTTAATGTATCTCTATTGTGATAACCTGTGTGTTATCCTCCCTGTGTACCCCTTCCCCCAGGTCACACAGGGAGACGAGCATTGTTTTGCTCAATGTATCTTTCCTGGTGAAACAATTGCAATAAAAAAATAAATAAATATCCTATACATCACTATTTTCTTCCTTCTCTAACTTTTCTCATTTCTAAATTCTTGAACCATACCATGACAAAAAATCTGCAGTGGCATTCTCTTTCCCAGGTCTATGCATCATTTTGAATTTAAATGGATGTAATGCCAGGTACCATCTCGTGATCCTGGGATTTTTATCCTTCATTTGATGCAACCAACAGAGAGAATTATGATCAGTTATGAGCACAAAGTCAGCTCCTAGCAAATAACGTTTAAAGGACTCCATTGCCCATTTGGCCGCTAAGTCTTCTTTCTCAATGGTGGAGTACCTTTTCTACCTGTCATGCAACTTCTTGCTGACATATAGAATGGGATGCTCCTTCCCATCTGTAGTGTGTCTATGGACAGCACCTAGATCTACTTCTGAGGCATATGTTTGTAATAGAAATTGATCTTCGAAGTCTGGGCTTTTTAAAACAGGGGCTGGATATAATGCAGCCTTAATGGGCCTAAAAGCTTCATCGCTTCCAGTCTCTAGGGTCTATTTTATATTATTTGGCTATCTTTTCTTTGTAATTTCAGTGAGGGGAGCAGCTATTTCAGCAAAGGTGGGGACGAATCTCTGGTAGTAACCAGCCAGCCCTAAAAATGAACTGACATGTTTCTATGTTTTAGGGACAGGGCTCTTAGCTACAGCTTCTATCTTAGAAATTTCTGGTTTTACCTCCCCATTTCCAAAAATATACCCCAAATATCTGGTTTCCTGTATGTCCAGTGCACATTTGGTAGGATTTATGGTCAGACCTGCATTTTTAATGGTTTGGATAACTGCTCATAGGTGATCCAGATGGCTTTTCCATTCTGGACAGTACACTACTGCATCATCCAGGTAAGCCGCACAACAACCCAAGTGTGGGGCTAGGACTACATCCATATACTGCTGATTCTGAAATGTGGCAGGTGCACCATGTAACCCAAATGGCATGGTGGTAAACTGATAGAATCTAGTAGGCATTGGAAATGCAGTTTTGCCTCTGGATTCTTTTTCCAGGAGAATCTGCTGGTAACCCTTGATAAGATCGAGGGGACTGATGCACATCACTTCCCAATCTGTCCACCAAGTCATCTATCCTGGGCATAGGATACCTGTCAAATTCAGACAGTTGATTAAGTTTTCTAAAATCAAGGCAAATTCTTACCCCACTTCCTTCTTATTTACAATCACCATTGGTGATGCCCAAGCACTTCTTGACACGTCTATGATACCCAATTCTTTCATTTTCTGTATTTCCTTAACTACCCATGTTCTTAACCTCTCTGGTATCCTATATGTCTTTTATCTAATACAGTGAGCACAACCTATTCTTATTACATGCTCGATCCCTTTTGCACGGCCAGGTACCATAGTAAAGGTACTATTAAATTTATTATTTATTTACCAATTACCAATTATTTCACCAGGTGAGACACACTAAGCTGAAAGCTTGTTTGCAGGTGCAACCTGGGAGCACAAGGAAGTTAAGCGACTTGCTCAGGGTCACACAGTATGCACCTAGGGGGCTGTGGGATTCAAACCCAGGTCTCCAGATTTGCAGCTCAGAGCCTTAACCCACTGCGCCATACTGCCTCCTGCTAATAAATGCCTTTATTAAGTTATGCATTTTTGCAGTTTGCTCTGGAGGGTTAAGGAAACATTTATCTTTACTGCATCTGAAGTTACAGTTTGTTCTAGCCTACCATAAGCTATGTCCATATCTCTCTTTTCAGTTTCTGGCAATAGTAACAAAGCAGCCCGTGGTGGTTTTTCAACCCATTTTTTAGGAGATTAGCATGGTACTGTATATCTTAGTAGTGTTTCTTCAATCAGGGGTCTCAACCTCATAATTAATTGTGCCAGTACGCCTAAGCACTTTATACGGTCCTTGCACTTCATTAACTGTTTATTTTCTGAAGTAGGTAACAATAATAATACCTTTTCACCTGGCTCAAAACCTTTTCCTTTTACCCCATGATCATAATACACTTTCTGTTAGTTTGAGGTCTCTTCTTGGTTACTATGTGCAATTTCAACATACTTAGCTCACTTCTTTCTCAGCGCACACACACATATATACTGAAATAGATTTTTTCTGAGAGGGGTTATCTTCCCACAATTCCTTTATAACATCTAGGGGCCTCCTAAGTTGTCTACCATACAATATTTCAAATGGTGAAAAACCTGTTGATGCCTGTGGCACTTCTCGATAACTGAAAAGCAAGTATGGTAGGTACTGGTCCCAATCTCTTCCTTCACCTTTCACAAACTTTTTTATCATGCATTTTAGGGTCTGATTAAAATGCTCAACAAGACCATCTGTTTGGGGGTGATAAGGGGAGATTCTTATGGTGGTAACAGCGAATAATCGGTACAGCTTCTTCAGCAAGGCAACACCAAAATGACTGCCTTGATCAATAATAATTTCTTTAGGTATGCCCGCCCTGCAGAAAATTTTTGAAAGTTCTGCAGCCACTTTTGGGGCTGTTACAGTGTGCGTAGGCACTGCCTCTGGGTATCTAGTAGCATAATATGAACATATGAAATTGCCAGCAGATGCAGTCCATAATGGTCTATTGAGTTTGTGCGAGTGCGCAGCTAGTTATACCTAGTAGCTGGCCCCCTCAACTTCTCCTTGAGTTGTTCTCACCCCTCCGCCCCACTTTGCCCAACCCCCCCACCTAATCCAACCCCTAATCACATACTACCAAAATGAAACTGTAACCCCGTTTACTTTTATCTTAAGGGCCAATCACATTTATCACAATCCTCTCAAATGGTACATCTATCAAGGGTAGGGCCTGCAGGGACACCTTGTCCTTCTTAAATACTGGGACTACTTTCTAACATTCTGGACAAGACCTGCAATAAGTAGCTACATCATCAAGGATCCCAGGCCAGTAAAACCTGTACAGCACCCTGGCAAGGGTGCGATCCCTCCCTGAGTGAACAGCCATAGGACTGTCATGTACTATCTGTAACAACTCATTTCTATACTACTTTGGGATGACCAATTGTTCTACCTGTTCTTGTGTCTGAGAACTAGCACAAACTCGGTACGTAGCCCATTACACTGTCTGAAAACAGGTTCCCCCTTTCTGTGTTTCTCCCCCACCTGCCTAAAGTAACCTTGGAGAGAAACATCATTAGTTTGTTCAGAAGCAAAATCACAATTAGTTATCAGCTGGTTTTGGGATTTTCATAAATTAACCCTTTATGTCCATCAGTCTTTTGTTGACACTGCTGTTTCAGGTGTCTTATTTCCTGCTGGGATTTCTGGATCTTGGAGCTGGGCTGAAACAAGTCTTGATGATAGCTATCAAAGGGAAAACTGCCCTCGTCTTCCAAGTTTTTCTTTGCCTGTGTTCTTGTCATCACAGCTGTCGAAACTGCAGATTTTTCTCCCTCTGTGATTAACTTCTAAAAGCCTGGAAAGTTATTTCCAGTTATCACTGGTACAGGTAACTTTGGCACCACTCCTAATTTCATTTGATGTGACACACCATTAATGCTGAGAGTCAGTCGAGTGGTTCATACAATACAATACAATGGTTCATACAATGGTGCAAGAAGCGAAAAGAGGCGGTTGGTGCATAAGTGCTCCTATCCAGTCACCCATAATAAGTTGGTATGTTTCCATCATTAATATATGTGTCTAGCCTACTTTTGAACTGGTGTTTACTTTCACTGATAATAACATGCAATGGGAGTCTATTCCAGGGTTTTATCACTCTCTGGGTATAAAATCCTTTTCTTCTGGTTGTATTAAAACCTTGTGGCCTAAGCTGTGGGGTGGCCTCTAGCATCAGGTTTGTCACTTTTAAATCCGAAGCCCATCTCACTTAGTAGATATTCATCTTGCATGATGTCAAAACATAATAACAGGTCTCCATGTATCCTTCTAGTCTCAAGTGACATTAATCCCAACTATTTTAGACGGTTCTGGTATGAAAGGTCCTTTAAGTCATAGACCAGCTTTGTAGTCTTTCTTTGTACTCTCTCTAGTTTATTTATTCTTCCTTTGTTTATTGAACCACATACTGGGCTACCATAGTTCAATAGTGGCTGATATAATTTCTATAGAGTGGCATTATTACTTCCCTACTCCTACTCTTCAAGTTTTTCTTAGTTGTATACAGCATTCTATTTGTTTTTATAATCTGGCTTTCACAGTGTGTTTTTGATGTTATCTTGTTATTAAATATCACTCCAAGGTCCCTTTCCTGCTCAGATACTCTCAACGGTACTCCATCTAATAGATACGTGGCTATGTTTGACTGGTTGCCCAGATGTAACACGCAGCATTTTTCTTTGTTAAATGACATCCCATGTTCATCAGCCCATTTCAAGATTTTGTTCAGGTCATTTTGTAAGTCAGCCTGGTCCCTTGCTGTTTATACAATCCCTGCCAGTTAAGAGTCATCTGCATATTTTGTTACCCAGTTCATAACTTGGTTTTCCATGTCTGAGATGAATATCTGAAATAATATTGGTCCAAGGACTGACCCCTGAGGCACCCCACTCATTTCTGGTCTTCAGTCAGAATATAATCCTTTAATGCACACCCTCTGGGTCCTATTGCTCAACCAGGACTGGATCAATTTAGTCATTTTATAGTCTAACTCAATTTCTGCTAACTTTTTGATAATTGCTGCATGTGGTATGGTGTCAAATGCCTTCGAAAAGTCAAGATACATGCAATCCACTGGTAACCCACTGTCCAGTGCTTTGAGGATTTTTTCATAGCAGCATAGGAGATTAGTTGTGCACAATCTTTTTGCCTTGAACCCATGCTGGTTATTGGATATATGTCTTGGTGGTTTAGATGTTCAATTATATAATCTTTTAATATTGATTCAAATATTTTACCAGGAACAGATGTTAAACTTATGGGTCAATAATTGTCACATGCTGTCCTACTTCCCTTTTATGTATTTGTATAACTGAAGCGCATAACAAGTTGGTAGGTATAGTACTACTATTAAAGGATTGTAAGAAAAAATTACTTACCATAATAATCTTGTTTCTTCCAAGTGATATTCAGGTGTTCATAACTTTATGCACTTATCCTTGCAAGCAGAACTGCCCAGAGAGAATTTGGAACATATGCAAATGATGGAATCTTTTGCATGAGCCACTTTTCAAATGCTGCCTTATACTGACTGCCTTTGTTCTAAACCCCTCAGATTTCCTGGAAGCCTGGAAAGACAGACCCATGGGGACTAAGTGTAATAATGATAATTACAATAATAATATTAACAACAACACTATTAATTATAATAATAATAGAGGAACTTCCTTAACACCCCAAAAAGGTGCCTCCAACTGGAGGGCATAACATATGAAAGGATGAAAGGATACCCTTGAATGTCCAGATTGCCTAAAAAGGGGAGGAGGACAACAGTAGTGATCACAATCACAAAATGTGTGCCAGAAAAAGCATTTCTACCCCTGAAAGCACAGTATTTAGGAGTGCAGAGGCCAAAGGTTCCAGAAGGGGAGGAGGGAGGGAAAGTTATGAATACCTGAGTATCACTGGGAAGAAACAAGATTACTACGGTAAGTAAATTTCTTCTAACCCCAGTAATACTCAGGTATTCATAACTTTATGCAGACTACTAAGCAGTACCTTTGGAGGTGGGAACAGAACCTCATTTTGGGAACAGACTTTGCAGGACTGCTCTGCTGAACCTAGCATCACCCCTGGAGAGAATATCCAGACTGTAATGCTTTGTAAAGGTGTGTACTATTTCCAGGTAGCTGCTTTACAGATGTCGACCAGGTGAACATCCCCAACAGCTGCTATAGTAGCAGCTGTGCCTCTAGTGGAATGGGCCTTCAACCCTGTTGGGGGCTCCTTTCCAGTCTTAGAATAACAAAAACTGAAAAAGCTGTACCATCCAGCGAGAAATTGATCTTTTTGATGCTGGGTTACTCTTTCCCACATTCTCATAGGTCAGGAACAGCTGTTTCCTGTCCTGCCTATGGACTTTAGTAGTTACCAAGTAATAGCTAAAAGCTTCTTTGACATCCAGACCATGAAGACTCTTTTCACCAAAACTAAAGTGTTCAGTGAAAAAGATACATAAGATGGGCAGACTGGGTGGACTGTAGGCCTTTATCTGCAGACACTGTCTATGTATCTATGTATATAAGTATAATGGTTTGATTCAAATGGGAATCAGAAGTAATTTAAAAGAGAAACTTCTTATTTGTTCCTAGAATAATTTTGTCTCTGTGGAATGAAATGTGGTCCTGTTTAATGCAGAGAGACTTGAGGTCACTGATTCTTGTGACAGAAATCATTACCACAAGGAAAAAAGTATATATATATTTTTAGATATTTAAAATAAGCTGAAAACATAGACTCAAAAAGGGGGACCCCTGAGTCTAACTATGCACACAACTAGGTCCCATGCCGGCACTGGTTCCCTGTGAGGGGGGTGCAAATGGACCAGGCCTTTAAAGAACCCTTTGACGATAGGGTCTGAGGCTTGAAAAAACATTCTGTCCAACTGAGAAGTAAATAAATACTGAGACCAGGTGGACCTGTAAGGTACTGTTCTGCAAGCCCAGTGAAAGCAAATAGGTAAAATAGTCTAGCACAGCTGTAACACCAGCCTGTGCTGATATGTGCCAGGCCCTAAAAGAACCTCTGTGAGGCTAGGATCTGGGGCCATTAAAACAGCTTGTCCAACTAATATGCAAGTATATACTGCAGCTAGGTGGACTTTGAGGATGCTGGACTGCAAGTCCAATGAATACAAATAGGTAAGTTAGTCAAGCACTGCTTGACCTAGCATGTGCTGGAAACAGTTTTCCGGTAGAACACGAATAGTAAACCTTTTCCCTTCTGAAGCATAGTTTTCCTAATGGAGGGCTTCCTGTAACCACATACAAAGTCTAGACACTGTGAAAAAGATGCAAGGCTGCATATTGCACAGTAGACCCTCAAGAGGCATGACTTGGGCCTGAGTGACCCAAGGTTTGGGTACAAAAGCCTTCTGGTTGGAGAGTAGCAGGTAGTGTCTCTGAGAAAAGGTGTATTGGTTTTGAACCAGACATGAGAGCAATAGAGAGAGCCATGTCTGCCTGGACCAGTCTGACGTTATCAAGACCATTGATGCTGGCTGGGTCCTGAGCTTGAGAAATGCATTGTATGCCAAAGGGAAGGAAGAAAAACATACAGATGCTTCCCTGGCCAACTCAGAACCAGAGAATCCAGGGGGATTGGTCCCGGATCTCTGACTGACTTAGTACTGTGGCAGGTTGTGGTGGGAGACAAACAAGCCTACCTCTGGTATGCCCCACCTCCTGAAGATAACTTGTACCACCTGACTATTTAAGGCCCATTCCTGATGGGACTGGTTGATCTGTGTCAAGGTATCTGCCAAGGTAGTGTCCCTACCTGGCAATTGAACATCCTGCAGGGACCCATGGAGCATGCTAGACTCCATCTTTTCATAAGTCCTGAGCAGTGAGGGGCTTAATCTTTCCCCACCCTACTTGTGGATGTAATACACTGTGGTGGTATTGTCTGTTCTGACCTGTACCACCTTTGTAGTAGTTGTGTGAAGACCTTTAGTGCAGTAACACTACTCTTAGCCCCTGCAGGTTTATGTGCAGGAGTGAAACTGCACTTGACCATGTGTCTTGGGTGATATGAACCCCCAGATGGGAGCCCCACTCTAGTAGGGATGCATCTGTTGTCAGACAACTGATTGAGGCTCTTTGCTGAAAAAGAAGAAGCCCCTGCCTTAGATTGGTTCCCTCTTTTCCTCCACTGGAGGCCTGTAACAATGTCCTTGTTACTAGAATTGGTTTTAAAAGAGGGTCCTGTCTATGACACCATTGAGCCATGAGGCTATACTGAATGGCCCTGATCTGTAATCTGGATTCCAAGAATGTGCCAGTGGCAGATGCCATGTGGCCAGTAGCTGAAGAAAACTGTCTTGCAGTTTTTGGTTCATTCAGCCTGAATGAGCCCGCTAATAGTGGAATACTTCTTGCCCTGTGTAGGGGTAAGTAGACCCTGCCTTGCAGGGTATTTAGCTCTGCTCCTGTGAACTGGAGTGTTTAAGCAGGCTGAAGGTCAGACTTCCTTTAGATTTATCAAGGACCCTAGAGAGTCCAGGAGACTTTAGGTGAGTTGCAGACTCACTTACTGGAGTGATTCTACTACCATCAGCCAGTCATCTAGATATGGGGGAAACTGTGACACCTTATGTTTGAAGGTGATCCAACCCCTGTGTACACTCCCACAGAGTGACCTGATGAGAGTCTGAACCTGAAGTACTTTCTGTGAGACTCCCTTATGGGAGTGTGGAAATAATTTAAGTACAGTGATGCCAGGAACCGCTTTAGGTTTTTCCTGGGGTTTGACATGCTTTGTCTTTTTGGTTTTCATGGAGGTGACCAAAGAACAGCCAGACCACTTACCCATTTTTGGTTTTTTTAAACCTGAATCACCCTTCTCAGGGGTGTGTATGAGACAGCAGTTTCACATGCAGATTTGGAGGGTGTTGACTGGTCAGAGCCTGAAGCACCCTTATTTGGTCTTTTTTGCAACCTTTCCAGTCCTTTTTTCCACTGTTGTTAGTGGAAGGAATTTGAATTCAGAGACAATCACTGACTCACTACATCCAGGACTAATTGTCTGTGGTGCCAGAAACACCCCTGCTGTGGGAACTGCTGATACTGAGGTGCAGCCCCAGCCTGATAGAAAAAAGGGGGCTTGCTGTGGTGTGTGTATATATATATATATATATATATATATATATATATATATACACATATATCCACCTTTTTCATGTAAGCCTTTATCTTTCTCCAAAGAGGAATTACCCTTGGCTGGAAAGTCTATAATCTTGGTTTGGGTATCCTGAGTGAGGTCTGTGACTTGGAGCCAGGAAAACCTCCTCTGATCCCCTGTACTTGCCATTCTGGCAGCAGCCACTTGAACTGTTATTTGGCTGCTCTCAAACCAAATTTAGCTGTTTCAGCTAGATCATCTGATGGGGGAGTCTGGGTCTTGGCTGAAATAGCAGAGGCTGACTACCACAGTGACTTTGGTATTGACATAGGCTTGAGATGTGTGCCTGCCTGATGGCCAAGGCACCTGATAAATATATATATTTTTAAGCCATGTTGTCAATTTTTCCCAGAATCCTTGTTAAGAGGATAGGACGCCAGGGGTATCTTTGCCTTGTCACAGGCTGTCACTTTAACCACTCCTTGGTGGACAGCGTGGGGGAATAAATTTCAGTTCCCTCCCTGTTCAGCTGAAATTTCTTATACGTCCTCTTATCCAGAGGTGGAACAGAGCTTGGAGTTTGTAAAATCTTTAAAGTATCTTCCTTGAAGAATTTATTCACAGGAATTGGAAGCTTTTAGTGGGGTGTCAGCCCAATTTTTCTCACCAATGTGAAGAATGTAGAATCATCCTCAGATGTTCTGTGGGGAGAGACAAACTCATGTTCAAAGGAAACCTCAGATTCAATAGATTCTCCTCCATTTCATAATAATTACATATTCTTCCTTTTAAATATTAGGAAGACTGCTTTGCAAAGGTCTGCTGCTGAGAGACAGACAGATCTTGTAAGTCTGAAAGTGTTTTCTTTAGCTGTTTCAGGCATTTCTCCACACTTTTTCCCCCAGGGAAAGTTTACAGATTATACAATATTCATTTAGGTGATCATAGCCAAGGGAATCAATACACAACTGTGCCTACCTGTCTTGGCAAATACTTCCCCAATTAGAACAGCCTGCAATTTCTGAAGGAATTGGCAGGCTTTATAGCAGACACAGAAGTCCCCAAAATGCTGTCAGCAGGGGGGTTATGTGTGCTTAGTTTTCTTCAGTTTCACTGAGGGAACCAGGGAGTCAGCCAGTTCAACAAGCCTCTTAAAAACTGCTTATATGCCCATCTCAGGGCAGCAGTTACAGTATTTGTTGTGGAGTCACCCACAGTAACTTAGGGTGTCATCTGGTTAGAGCTGGAGGGACCCTTTGGTGGTAATACTTTTTTTAAGCCTTATCCAGGCATTTCAGTAGTTTTTCCAGGACATGTAATGCAGATTTACTCTGCTTTTAAATGTTCATGTCCAGATAGGCAAAACAAGAGAATGTTTGACTTAACAAAAGTTCACCACGCTGAATACAAGGTTTGAAACCGGGATCACCAGTTTCTTTTTATAACATTTTCAATGTAAAGCCAATAACAGCTTCAACCACTAAAAATAAATATTTAAATTTAAGTTTATTTAGCAGTTGCGGTCGGTTCTGGAACCGTTGCAGGAACCGGGAACTGAGATAAAATTAACTGAGGCTATCGGTCCAGGAACCGTATTAGCGGTTCTAAAACAAACTAATTTAATAAAATTAAGCATAATAATGGAGTTTTTTAGTCAGAAAACTCTGATAAATATAAAATAAACCTCAGTTTACCCCCAGTTATACCGAACTGGGAGAAACCGAGAAAACTTACAATTTAAACACTAAAACTATGGGTTTACCTAAATAACAAAAAGTAAAAGGCAGCAAATTAAATGTAAAGAATACTTATAATATTTTATAAGGTTTCTTATGTCAGAACAAAAAATGATGAGGAGAAAATCTCTGAGCATCTAGACTTGACAGGCAGAGAGAGAAATCTGAGGGGTGTGGAACAAAGGCAGTTAGTATAAGGCAGCATTTGAAAAGTGGCTCATGCAAAAGATTCCATCATTTGCATATGTTCCAAATTCTCTCTGGGCAGTTCTACTTACAAGGATGACTGCATAAAGTTATGAATACCTGAGTATTACTGGGGTTAGAAAAATAGGTATTTTAATGGTTTCGTTATGTATTGTGTTAGGAGCTTAAGAAGTCGTAGTGAACTAGTGTCTGATCCAGATGACTGAGTGTTTTTTAAACTTTTTATTTATAGATTTTATGACATCACAGTAATCTGCATTACATAAAATAATTAGAGAGAGGTATGCAGACCCCTAAACTGGATGTACAGAATAAAATACAGAGGTTCATTAATCTTAATAATTATAAGTCCATTCAGTCTAGAGAGCCACCAGGCAATTAATCTAGGAGTAAAGTCTGATCCTTTCATGTTGTAGGCCTCTTACACTCTTACCAATACTGTTACAGAGAAAAACTTGGACACCAACATATCAGATCTCCTGCAGAATTAGCGCCTGGGGGGAGCTTAACCTTAAGCACTAATAGAAGGACATTATAATAAAGGCCTGGGCTCTGTAAAGTTATGAAACTCATCCACAGGTAAAGGCAACACAAGGTAATCTGCCCTGTGGGTAGACAGGAATTAGCACACAGGATATGGCTCACGTTCACCAACTGAGAAGGTGTAGGTATACACCACCATTTTTACATTCTACAGTACTAACATACCGTTAAGCATAAAAGAAAAAGAACATTCAAGAGAGCAGCAAACATACTGTATCTACAGTTAACAAATGTTGAAACTTATCGAGAACAGTTTGAAATAACAGCCTCTATTTCTGACCCCGGTAAGGAAAAACCCACATGATAATTTGATCATTAGAATATATGCTACTTGCATACAACATATAGAATAGTGTATGGGCGACCATCCACAACAAAGCTGTGTTTCCATCGAGGGTGTTGATGACATCAGAGAGACTGCGACAGCGAAGCTCGAGAGGTCTCCATGATGTCATCAACTCCCAAGATGGGAAACACAGCCAAAGTTATGGGTGGGTGACCATCTACTATTTTATATAGTATATGGTTCCCTGAAATGTGTTTGTACCTTGTGTTCACTCATTCACACTGGTGCTGGCTAAATTCCCATTCTCTCCTCTTCAGCTCCCAATAATTCCAGTGATCGTTGATGCAGTCCTGTCCCCGAAGATATAGGTCCTTCGCGCAGTAGTTGCACTCTGCTCCGGTCCCACAACTGTGCCAGTAATTTAAAATAAAAAAAAATCCTACAAAGTAATAATTTGGATACACGTAATTGACTTTAGTAGTCCGTGTCCAAACTGTGTCTACTCACCCGACCGCCTTCACTGATAAGTACAAGGTGCCATTTAGAAACGTATTTTTATAAAAGAGCACTGTTGCAGCCAATCAGATGGCAGGTTAAGGGTAAAAAGTTGGTGTACTATCGATGTGACATCAGAACGATAGTACAACAACTTTTTTTTTACCTTTGAACTGCCCTACAACAAGATTTGGAAAACCTTTGTTTTCCAGACACAATAAGCTCTAACCATATACTATAACAATGTTACTGTAAAATATATCAGTGAGTGGTCCATATACCAGAGTCAGCTCTAGAGTCATTCAATCAGCTCAATAAAGGACCACCCCTCATCATCTTCTGAGGCCACTTCCCAAGGTTGCAGTTTGGTAATAATTTTCTCCGCAAATGCAGCAGCAGATTCTGAGTCAACAAAAATGTGGGCCTTGGAGTTGTGACGCACCTGCAGATGAGCGGGATAATTGAGCTGCGTGTCGATTCCATTTTGAAGGAGCTCCTTTTTAATTTTTTGCTGCTCTTTTTTCTGAACTTGGGTTTGAGACGACAGGTCCTGGAAGAGGGATATTCTCATACCCCCCAATTCGATGTCCCCTCTAGAGTGAGCTGCCTGCAGCAGGGGTATCCTCCCTTCTGGAGGAGAGAGAGTCATAATGGCAGTCATCGGTCTCTGTGACGGGTTCCCTCATCATCGTGCCCACAGAGGTATGGCAAAGATTTTAACAATTTTAATGTTTGAGTCAGCTGGCAATAGTTTGAGGTCCATAAAGATCAGTCTGTTCACTGCTGGTAGTAGTTTCATCTGTGTACCAAATCGGGACGGGAACCCGACAATGCTGTCATGGACCTGTGCTGTGTGTTCTCCAGGCTCTCAATTTTATTTTTCAAAAATGTCAGGTCCCTGATATAGGTAGTGTTACATTCAACTTGCCTAGTAGTTGCTGTATGGAGTTCCAGAATCGCAGCAGAGTTATCTGCTATTTTGGTGTCTGACTCGGTAAGTTTTGCTTCAAGAGCAGCCAGCCTCTTGTTTGTTTCGTTGCCTGTTGCCTGTATGTTTGTCAGCACTGATAAAATCTGGGTCATCAGAAGTTAATGCACAGAGACATTTCTTGATGTCACAGGCCCTGAGCCCTTCGAGGAGCTAGCCGACAAGAAGTATGCATCCAGGTTCTGCGTAGCGTGTCTGTAATCTCTGTTTGAGCTTATTATGTCCAGCAAGGTTTCAGGCACAATCTAGTGGCTTCACCAGTCAGTTTTAAGGGTTTTGTAATAGTTTATCTCCCGACCATAATAGATGTGAAATGGAGCTGTTTTATTTTCCAGCTGCCATGTTGCTGCTCCACCGCGCCCCTCGACTATTTTTCAACTGTGCTATTTTTTCTATAATTAGGTCTTCTGTTATATTAATATTAATAGTTGACTCTATGTGTTTAATTTCCCTTTATAATCGTTTTTGTTCTGTAAATATGGATGAGAAATATTCATTAAATAAGCCATTTTTGTGTGTTCCTCTATAGATTCACTATTTGTGATGCTCATGTTAACTGAGTTATCTGTTTTACTCAGTGAGTTGACATATGCATAAAATTCTCTCATAGTGGTGGTGAGATAGTATTGAGTGCCCCCATGAGTGCAGAACATCCCAGTACCTGGTTTTCTTACACAATTCTTTCCCAAAACTTCAGCATGCACAAGAGTATTTCTGTCCTAAATCTATAAGACCTTTCACAGCCTTATCTCCCACCTTGATCTTTGTTAAACAGTTGCCCCAATTTGCTAAGGCCAAATCTGCTTCAGTATTACCTTTCTTATTTTTACAAAAGGTTTTTGCAATATGGCCTGGCTGATTGCAGTTATAGTAAATAAAGTCTTTATGTGCAGATTTGTTACCCAACCAGAGTTCTTATCTGACCTGGAGTTAGACTGGGGAAAAGAGGGTCTTGCCAGTCCTGGTCTATTACCTCCCTGCTGTGGTGTCTGTATGGTCATTTGATAGTCTTCAGTCAAAGAAACAGCCTTTTCCCCATTTTCTGGGTGGTGCTCTTTCACCCAAAGCTGCATGTCTGTGGACAGGATATTGATGAACTGCTCCATTGTAAGAATGTTGATAAGCTAGGGGACTGATTTACCCTCTGGTTGTAGCCATTTAATGAGGAGTTCTTTGAGTCGGGTGTAAGCTTCTTGAGGTTTGTTGAATGACTGGTACTTCAGGGACTGAAAATTCTGCCTATAAGTCTCTCCTGTGATGTCATATCTTTTCAATATTTCTTTTTTCACCAGGTCATAGTCTGCTGACTGAGCAGTGCATACATTACTGTAGGCAAGTTGAGCTTTACCTGTGCGATTAGGTACCAGTCTGATTGCCATTGCCCATTGCTGCTTTGACCATTAGCATGCATTGGCGACCCTTTAGAATTGTCAGGTGCACCTCATATCATCCGAGGGGTACAGCTTTGTCAATTTAATGTCTTTCAAATAACCTACAGTATGTTTTGCTGATCTCTGGGACCTGTACCAGTTCCTCCATCTTTAATAGCCTGCAAGGCAGACAGCCACAGCTGCATGTCTTCGTTTCTCTGTGCCTCTAAACATTAGGGGTCTTTTTCTCTCTGCTTCTTGGTCTCTATTTGCTGTATCATCCACCATTTGGAAAACTCAGAATTTTTGGTTCTGCTGCTACCTTATGTTCTCCTCCCATCTCTGGGAACTTGACTGCCATACCTCTGGTGGTCACTCCTGGTCTGTCTTTTAAGAGCTATGATATAAAACTGTTGTTCTGTATTAAGTAATTTATTGTACTGTCAAATGTGTAGTTTTTATTGCTTGTTTATTGTAACTTGTATTGACATCTAAACAGGTGCACCCTATAAAGAGGGTTATTATAAGCCTAATAGTGTTTGAAGTTGTCTTCATATTCCTATATAAATAAAATGTTACTGCTACTACTACTTACTGGATCCATACCTTTCTGCTATGCTTCCCTGGAACCAGGTCTGGAACCTGCAAACAAACTCTTGGCCTTAGAGTATGCATGGCATAAATCCAATTACTTCGGACACCAAATGTGGAGAGGCTTCTGGATTTGATGTGTCAGAAGCCACACCAAATCAAGAAGCTTCTCCACAGTCCCTGACACCCACACTACCTTGCATTGCTCTTGAGGTTGTGCGCATGCACCTGCCCAGGATGACTGATGTGGGCAGCTCTTTGATGTTGACACCATTCGCCAGTTGTGTTGTGGTTGTGGGCAAGGAAGCAGATGTTAGGATTTCCAGTCCAGGAAGCATTAGCAGGTGGGTGAGTAGATTCACCGGTCATTGAGTGTGGGGAATTGGGAGTGCCAAATGGGAAAGACTTCATGGCACAAAGGTGGTGGGAGCGGCTGTTGGGTGGGTTGGCATCCAATATTCGGCGGTCATCAGCTGAGCAAGCCTGCCTGGTAGCGTACAGTGCCAGTGATCATGGAGAGGACCTCAAGAGCTTGGTGCCAGCAGAGATTTTGTCAGTCAGCCAGATAAAGAGGTCAAAAAAGGAGCAGCAGCACTCTCCAGCTGAACAGCCGGACTTGGAGCCTTGAAGAAAGAAAGCAGGTTGAGTCAAAGTCAGAGCCCCCAGGATGGGTTGTTTTTGTATAGCAGGTACTGACAGACAACATGAGACACAGTCTCACATATGGCAACTTGCCACAGAGGTAAAAATACTTAGTTATTTTTAAAATTAGGGCTAGGATGTTCAGTCCCCATTTAGGTCACAGTTATTCAGGATCAAAAAAGATATGTTTTCAATGGAAAAGTAAAGCACCTCTAGACTAAGACAATTATATTACAGTCTCTTTATCAGTGTCAAACACTTAATAACAATGAACAGAATAGTTGATTTTAACAGAAACTGTGCATCTTGCACTGTCACCGAAAGCTGGGAAATTTGTGAACTTCTTAATTTCTTCTGATCTTTATTTTTTTATCTAATTATCAAATGTGTTTTGCTTACAGTTACCTGCACAAGTGTTACATTTTGAGATGCACGGATATCCGATCCGATAAATTGATCTGATCGAATTTCTGCCATTTTATCAGTATCCTGCCCGATTGGGTTTGCCTAAATGGGTCGGGTACTGACTGCTCCAGACAGCGCTGACTGCTGATGTGTGTGCTGCTGCAAGTGCTGCTCCCGATTTGTACGTTTGCGATAAAAACATTTTTTGAACTAGTGCTCCTTTTACCTGCATTCAATACCTTTTGTTGTAATCACCTTGGAAAGAGTACTGCTGGTTAAGAAATGTCCCACAAAAGTCTAGTTTGACAATATTTTATTCTGGGGTGTGACACAGATTATAAGGCTAAGTGTGTCCTGTGATAAACTCCTAGTTTTATCAGTCGTGGCTTCTCGGTAAAGACCTACGGCACATCAAGTTTTCTAAACCGTTTACGAAATAAACACAAACAGCAGCACACCGAACTCATAGCAGAAAATGCAGAAAAGGAAAAAAAAAAGCATCACAACATGAAAATTATGAAACACCAGCAAAAAAAATTAAGAAAGAACACCAGACACTAGCGGCATGTATAACATGCACACTGCCACTAGCAACGGACCACCCCAGAGCTAAATTAAAAACAGAAACAATAGCCGAAATGAAAGCTATTGACAAGCAACCTAACTCAGTGGTGGATAATGTGGGTTTTAAAAGACTCCTGTCAGTGATTGAGCCAAGGTATGCTACACCATCTAGGAGGCAGTTTTTTGATGTTGTTATTCCTGATATGTATAGCAGAATAAGGTAAAAGATGTTTGCTGAACTGAGTAACATTCCTGCTCTTAGTTTTACAACAGATACCTGGACAGCTGAATATTCCACTGAGTCATATTTACTTACCACAGCTCATTGGATTGATCCCGATTACAAGAGGAAAACCGTTGTGTTAAAGTTGAAACATCTAACTCAAAGACACACAAGTGAGTACCTGTGTAGAAAATTTTTACAGGTACTTGAGAGCTGGGGCTTACAATCAAGTCAGAGACATCTGGTAATCAGGGATAATGGCCCTAATATTTGCAAAGCCCTGAAGTTAAGTGCTGTTCCCAATGAGGGCTGTTTAGCACACACTTTATAGCTAATTATCTATGATGCCATAATGCGTCAGAAATATTTTTGAAGACCTGCTTGCTGTTGGCAGATCCATTGTTGGTCATTTCAAGCATTTCTCTTAAGCCACAGAGAAATTAACAACCCTTCAAAAGAGCCTACAAGTACATGTGCACAGGTTGATTCAGGATGTTCCAACATGATGGAATAGCAGCTACTACATGCTTTAAAGATTGTTGGAGCAGTGGCGTGTATTAACTGTCTATGCCTCAGAAACAGAGAACTGCACTTTAACATCAGCACAGTGGTCTCTGGCTGAAAGTGTCTGCTGTATTTTAAAACCATTTAAAAATGAAACAAAAAGACTGAGTCTTAATTCAGCTTGTGTATCTGACATTATACCAACTGCCACCATCCTGTACCATGCCACTGACAATATCAAGATAATTGGTTTACTCTTAATGCGTAAAGCACTGCTACCAGCTATGGAAACTAGATTTAAGCAATACAAATATTCAAAAGTTAGTTGCTGCAACATTCCTTGATGCTAGATACTAACATACTAAAATGCTAGCAGAATAGGCCTAATGGTCTTTCAAGGCTGCTCAATTTTCAGCACTCACACTGAGGGCTGATTTTGGTGTCCCCTCTCCCGCTTGTGTTATACTGTTCCCAGTCCCAGATGTTCCACCTGTATTGGGCCTGGTCAGATTTACCCTCCCTCTGCACCTGTCCCATCCCCTCTTAAACCCATCCACAGTCTCCACCTTTACCAGTTCCCTGGGCAGTGCATTCCATGGCCCCACCACCCTTTCAGTGAAATAACATCTCCTCCTTTCCACTCTGAGCCTGCCCCCTTCCAGCTTACACCCGTGATCTCTCGTTGCCCCATCCTCCTTCCTTTGGACCACACTGCCTGGGCCTCCCTTATTGATCCTTTTCATGTACTTAAAGACCTCTGTCATGTCCCCCCCCCCGTCCCTCCTGTCCTCCATGGTGTACATATCGTGCTTCTTGAGCCTCTCCTCATAGTTCCTCTTCCCCCAGGCCACAGATCATTTTGGTTGCCCTCCTTTGGACCCTCTCTAGGAGTGTAATGTCCCTTTTTAAATATGGTCTCCAAAACTGCACACAATACTCAAGGTGTGGCCTAACCAAGCAGTTGTACAGTGGAAGAATCACTTCCACCTTTCTGGAGGTAATCCCCCTGGTGATGCATCTCAGCATCCTATTTGCCCTTGCTGCTGCCCTCCTACAGTTCTCTGAGTTGTTCATTTTGACATCTACCACTATCCAGATAGAAATGATACTTGTAGAACTGAAAATGGCAAAAGCTTTGTTCGTGCAGTTGTAAAGCAACTGGTGGATGAGCTGCAAGATGTTCATCCAAGAAGCTCACACACCAACATCCCAAACACTATCGAGCCAGAGGGGGAATCAGATGATCCATGGGACACATTCGCTCAGTCAAATGCTGTGCCTCAGGAAAGTACGTACATTTTTTTATTATCTCTCCGTACTGTCTCCCTGTACTGTCACCCTGTATCTGCTCCTAACAATAGTTTATTTTCTCACAGCGCCCGACAGTGCCAATGACAATTTCCAGAACACAGAGACTGAAACATATTTGTCTGAAAGCCTGCTACCAAAAAAGCACAACAGACGCCATTCAATTTTGGGAAGCTAATAGAATCAGATTCCCTACCTTAACAAAAATTGCCAAAATATATTTATCAGTACTGCCAACTAGTGTACCGAGTGAGTCAGTATTCAGTGTTGCTGGGGATATTATCACCGAACGCAGGTCATGACTGCCAGCAGAGAATGCGAACATGCTGCTGTTCTTAAAGCAGAGTCTAATGAACTGTAGCCATTAACGGACTTTACACTGAAGTCTTGAAGTCTCGCTGCTTGTTGATTTTCATGAGTTTCTTTCTTATACAAATGCTTATACACATGCTGTTGTTCTTAAAGCTGAAGCTACTCTGATATGCATTTTGTGTGATACGTTCTGCTGTAAAAGTTTTACTATGCATTTTATAATGCTGATACTGCTATCGCTGCTAAATGCATTAATGACAAACCAAACTTGCAGTAGTGGATTTTTAAAGGCTATTTAAAGTCTATTTGATATGCTGTTGCTGAAGCTTAACAATTCATATTTAAGTGCTGCTACAACCATAGCTGCAAAATTAATTAACTGAATTTGCAAAAGTTGATTTTTTTTACAGTTGCTTTACTGTATTTTAAATGCTTTTTTTAAATGCTTATACTTTAATAAATTATGTCACTTTAGACATCTTGATAAAATGATTAAATACCTGTTTCCTATTCTTGCTGCCCCCCTCCCCAATTGGGCGATATCCGACCTGATGTTAAATCCGATCCATTCGGATCAAAGTTAGAAAATATCTGGAACCGATATCCAGATCAAATGACATATCCGTGCATCTCTAGTTAAATTCATGTATATTTGTGTGACACACAGAATCAAGTCTTTTAGAGTACAACTATGCAGAGTGTTGTCTGGGAGGGCGATGGTTTAATTGGTGTACTGGATACAACATCCACAACCCTGCCTCACTACTACATTTTTTGCCAAACAAATACTTGGCTATACCATTTCTGTAGTGGCATCTTTCAGTTAACCTGTATATTTATATGTATGTCTGTGTGTGTACGTGTGTCTGTGTCCATGATCCAATGTACAGGTCTGCTTCCTCCTTATTTTAATGGTAATTGTATGCTGGTAACATGGCCATTTTTATTTTTAAAGTATCCTTTGAAGGGAGGGTGTTATGGTTTAAACTATCAGCACTTGTATACAGGACTGGGCCTGCTTTTTGTTTCAGTTATTGCTGGCTGAATGAAGCTGGCAGCAACCCATTCCATAATAGCAAGTGATTAAACTGGCAGCACATCTGTCTCTGGGCCATAGGATCATGGGTTCTAGTCTCACACCAAGACATGGGCTCAGTAACATTAAACGTCAGTGTAGTTCAATGGGAGTGACTTATTGCCATAGTGTGACATCCTTCGACATGTTTGGGGGGGCACCATAGTGACTGCAGCTCAACTTTGATCAAGTTCAGCTCTGGCTGTGCTCTAATCAGCTTTTTGTCAATGCCAAGAAGACAGTCTCCATGCCCTCTGTTACAAGGCAAAGACTCTCTAGGCTCCCTTCCCTTCCTACCTTCCACACCCTGGACGACTCCCCTCTGGAAGATGTTACCACCTTTAGGTACCTTGGTATCTGGCTAGACCGGCATCTAAACTTCTCTGCCTATGTGGATGCTATAGTCAAAAAGCAACACCCCAAATTAGGTGCACTTTTCAGGAACCATGACTGTATCTCACTAGCGGCACACTGCGCTATCATCCAGAGAATGATCCTCCTAAACTTTGACTATGACGACGTTGTCTACAGTGCATCCCAGTCACAACTCTTGCCAGGCTGGACATCCTCTTCAACTCTTTCTGTCGCCACACTCTCGACTGTCCCCCTCACACTCATCACTGTTCTATGTATCAATCCCTCTCCTTTCCTTCTCTTGTGAACAGACACCATGCCCATTGTGCCAGTTTTGTGGACAAATTCTTGTTTGATTCCCTACCCTCCTACCTCTTGGTCTCCCTCTCTTGCCCAACCCCCACTGCCATACACTCAGAAGTTCAAATGTTCGAACCCTAGCAGTTCCTTCGGTTTCCACAGCCGTCGGCAAAGGCGCATTCAGCCACTGCTTCCCTAAAATCTGGAGCTCACTTACCCCAGACATTCACCAATCCCACTCACCCTGGGTCCTCTCGAACCACCTCAGAGGTCTCATCTCTTCCTGCTGCAACTGCTCCTAATTTTCCCTCACCCGCTCACCTATGCCTGTTTCCTCATAGGTAACAACGGTCATTAGGCACTCATGCTCCATCCCTAATTATTATGCACTTTACTTGCATCTCCCAAATGCTATTACTCAAGTTGATTTCAGCTCTGTAATTGATTGCCGATATATGTTTTGTTAATACCTCAGTAGTTGTTGTTGTTGACTGCGCGGTATATGCCGTCATCCGTTACCATGTCACTTAAGTTCACACACCTCATATTTTATTATTCCAAATTATTGTGAAATTGTGTGCTACTATACTTTGCTCTGTATCTTTACCAGTTATGTATGTCTAGTATTTGTTTGTACTCTTGGCCTGCCAAAGCCTCACACTTGTACTATGCCCAATGTTTGTTGTGACTGTGTACTACTATGATCTATTTGTAAATGGTTTATAAACATGTGTATATGTATTTGACTCTTGTGCTACCAAAGCCCCACTTGTACAATTTTTCCTTGCCCCAGGTTGTATCTGGAAATGTGCTCCTAGCTCAGTATGCCTTTCCTGGTGAAACATTTAATAAATAAATAAATAAATAAATAAATAAATAAATAATCTTTGCAGATGGGATGATGCGTGGAGGGGGCTCATGGTTACTGCTGTGCATAGAGCCCCTGACAATGTAAATCCAACCCTGTCTGTTGTCCTGCCTTTCTGTTGGAGATGCTGCACTGCTATGTAGTCATCCAATATGCTGGGCTGTTTGGAGGACACATCCTCAAAGAAGATAGGTTTGTTACTTGCCACTAGCAGTAAATCTTTGAGAGAATCTCCTCATTAGAGCCACACAACTCCCTCCCTCTGTCAACTGATGAGGAGGACCACTGTTTCCTATAGTTCATTGCATAGCCTGCCTTTCAGGTGCCCGATTATTTCATTGGGTCGAATCAAGTGATCTGCTCTCCCTACCTCTACTTTATGATTGGCTGGGTTGGAGTTCCTGTTCCTGTATATCAGGAAATGTTGGAACCCTGTTTTTCCATGGTGGGAATTGAAGTGTATGGGGACCACCCACATTATCTAGGTGGAGCCAAGGCATCTGTCATGCATGAGGACACTGACATGGGTGGCCTCCTCTGTGGGAAATATCCTGTCATGTCCTGACACCATCAACTAACAGTCCAATGTATGTGTCTCCACAGAGGAGATTCTCTCAAAGATCTACTTTTACTGGTAATTAATAGACATTTCCTTTCCTGACCTTTAAATGTTCATGTTTTTTTTTAAATTAAAAATGTACCCTTATACTCCATCGGCTGTACCTTTTTGGGCTTGGTACCCCAACAACCACCGAGCCCTGACACTAGTCAGACTGTGTCTGACGCTTGAGGGTACCAGGGATGTCATTCTATAGCTAACAGTGTTTTTTTTTTTTTTCATTTTTTCTCTACCACTTCCTTCAGATGAAGCAATCCATGTGACACAATCTTGCAGTATGAGAGGCTGCATTGCACAGGTACCCAACATATTAGACCACTCCTGTTGAATGGCCAAGAAGACACTATTGCAGAGGAGTGGGTAGCAACAAACTCCCCCAGGAACCTATATACTGCCAACCCATGTTTCACACCACTGGCCTGGGCAAGGCTTATTGATGTGTTTTTATGTTCACCATACATGTGTGCACGGTGCACATCTTGCTATGATAGTGACATCTGAGAAGTGTAACACTGTCAGTCCAATGCAAAGCGGTCTGCAAGGGGGACGTCAGTGCTACACTAATCATCATCCAGGCTGATCATGACACTGTTCTGATCTTGCTGGGTGGAAACTTTATGTATTTTAAAAGAAAGAGCCAACCCAACCATAGGGTGGCTCTTTCCTTTGATCTGCATGACACCACCCATCAAACAGCAGATCAGTGTCCTGATCAGCTTGCCTTGCTTCACCCACTTTCAGTTTGCTTGTTTTTTTTTTGTTTGTTTGCATAAAGAAGAGCAACCACGTTATAGATGTCAAGACTTTGCAGCCTTATTACTTTAGCACTGCTAACACGATCTAATTACAGTTTGGTGCTTACATCACCGCTCATACATATTCATCTCAGGTCAGGAATAAACACCACTACCTCCTGGCTCTTGCATAGATTACACAAAATCACCTCTGTAAGTAAACCACTACAGTATCCTGATTAAAGCACACAAAGAAACAATTCCCACTTCTACACTTGAAATGACTGCAAGCATGGTACTGGTACCAAAATATATTATAACAAGCATTTGTTTGCTGAAAGCATTGCTGTTCTACTGAGTCTTGCTTGTACACATTTCTGGAGCAAGCTGCTGATGTGGCACAAGCTGTCAGCAGGTGGAGATCAAAGACACTGCTCAGTGACACTGACGGAGTGGCAGAATTGCAGTCAGCTGACATGGGACTGATACATAAACCAAGTAAGGACAAGGTATGCCCTTACTTGTTATATGTATCGGTCCCAGGTGTACAAGCAAGACCCGGTACAACAGCAATACTGTCGGTGAACATTCAGCATTGACAAATGCTTGTTAAGTATTGATAAGGCATTTAATAATTATTATACAAGAGGTATCTGTTCTCAGTCAATCACAGTGAAGAACAGTCATCAGTTATTCTCCCACAAACTACATCAGAGATCCTCAGAGTTGGTTATTCATCAGACCCCCTCCCACAGTCATTTAGTCAGCCTCTAGCCATGCCCACAGCTGGTTAATCAGCCTGTAGCCACATCCATAGTTGGTTATTCACACCTAGGAACTCAGAGCAGAAACTAGACAAAATGGCTTTACAAAGACCTTCCCCGTCGGTTGCTTCAGAACCCAGAAATACAGTAATTTTCCAAATTAGAAGCCACTTTTACACAAGTTGTCACACTTTATGAACCAGAACACCCCTTTAAATCCCCTGTCACATTCTGTGACAAGCACACTGTGCTGACCCTCCCCCCAACTCGGCAGAATGACGGTAGGCACCAGCACAGCAAAAACACTGGACACTCTTTTTCTTGAAAAAAATTACATTACTTTCCATCACTTTCAGCATTTAGAAACTTTAACCATGACTCAGTCCCTCTGCAGCTGTCAGTAACATCTTGCATCCACTAGCATGACATCTCCCATTTACAGTAAAAAATTTTTCATTTCCTGGTCTCTGCCAGTCCGTACAATGCACAGCTACATAATCATCTCCTACATCACACGCCACCAACATTCAACAAACCTTAACTTCACCTCCTGAATACACTATTGCAGTAAAACAAAGCATATAGAATAACATACAATCCTTGTGTCTCCCTCAGCTCTCTCCCTAATTACTCTGCCTGCCTGATGCTGAGCAGACACTGAACACACACTCCTGAGAGCAGACAGAGAGGGGAAAGCAATGAACTTGGGGCCACACAAGAAACTACTAGGGCAGGTCCTTTTTAATGTCTTTATAAGTGACATTGCAAAGGGACTGGAAGGGAAAGTGTGTCTCTTTGCAGATGACACAAAGATCTGCAACAGGGTTGATATGCAAGGTGGGGTGGAAAGAATGAACAGGAACTTGGCAAGGTTGGAGGAATGGTCAAATGTATGACAGTTTAGATTCAACGCAAAGAAGTGCAAAGTAATGCACCTGGGAAACAAAAACCCGGGGGAAGAGTACACAATGGGGGTGAGATACTGAAAACAACAAAAATGGAAAGGGACCTGGGGGTAGTTATATCAGATGACCTAAAGGTGGGCCAGCAATGTGAGAAGGCAGTAAGGAGGGCTGGGGGGATACTGGGATGCACAGGGAGAGGCATCACCAGTAGAAAACAAGAAGTTGTTGGCCCTCTGTACAGACAGTTGGTAAGACCACATCTGGAGTACTGTGTACAATTCTGGTGACCCCATCTCCGCAAAGACACAGACAGAGTGGAGGCTGTTCAGAGGAGGGCAACCAAAATGGTACAGGGTCTGCACCAGAAGACATATGAAGAAAGACTAAAGGAGCTTAAGATATATAGCCTCGAGGAAAGGAGGGAGAGAGGTGACATGATAGAAACATTCAAATACCTCAAGGGAATCAACAAAATCCAAAAGGGTAGCATCTTTCAGAAAAAGAGATGTGCAAGAACAAGGGGTCACAATTTGAAGATAGAGGGGATGGCTCAGAGGTAATGTGAGAAAGTATTTCTGCACAGAGAGGGTTGTAGATGCATGAAACGGCCTTTCTGAGGAGGTCGTAGAGTCAAAAACAGTGGGGGAATTCAAGAATTCATGGGACAGACATAAGGCAATTCTGGTCTGGGGGTAGGAGGAAGTAGGCTATTGGTTAACTAGGATCTGCAGCTTATCCATTAGATAGGGAAATAGGCAGACTAGGTGGGCCAAGCGGTCCTTATCTGCCATCAAATTCTATGTTTCTATGTAAAATTGGGGAGGGTAGAAAAAGCAGAGGAGGGGAGGGGGAAAGAAGCAGGAGAGCAGCAGCAGGGGTAGGAGGGGGATAGGATGCAAAACATAGAAGGCCATAGTAACTAATGCCCACAGCCTGGGAAATAAATCCCAGACCTCGAGGCACTGCTAGTAGAGGCAGACCTGGACATAGTACCAATAACCAAGACATGGTACACAGTTAATCATGACTGGGGCATTATTATACTGGATTATGCGCTGTTCAGGAGGGATGGGGGTAAAAAAGGAGGGGGTAGCCTTGTACGTCAGAGATGGGATAAAGGAGATAGAGGCACAGGGTAGGCAGGGGAGACTGAGGTGCTGTGGGTCATCCTTGAACCCGGCAATGGAGCAACAATATGCACAGGGGTGATCTTCAGGTCTCCAGTGCAGGGGGAAGAAGTGAACAGGAAGCTAGTGGATGAAATACATGAGATGGCAGTGAAAGATGAAGTTCTGCTACTGGAGGATTTCAATATGCCAGACATTGATTGGTCCAGCCAGGCAGCTGCTTCAGCCAGAAGCAGATGCATCCTGGAGTCCCTACAGTGGGCAGGTCTCAGGCAGCTTGTGCTTGATCCCACCAGGGAAAAGGCAGTTCTCGACCTGATACTGACCAACGGGGACAGAATCACGGATGTCTGGGTGGAGGGGCAACTGGGATCCAGCAATCACCACATAGTATGGTTTAGCATGGGAACAGGGACCAAGTAAAGCCGCACGAGGGTGGAAGTTTTGGATTTCAAGAAGGCAGTCTTTGCTGAAATGAGGAGATGCATCAGAATAGCCCTGGAAATGAGGGAGGAAGGAATGGGGTGGAAGAGCAGTGGGGGCACATAAAAGGAGCCATTGTGGAAGTGACAAATCAATGCATCCGGTTGGTATCCAAAGGCAAGAAAAGGAGAAAGCCACCATGGTTCTCGAAAGAGGTAGCAGACAAAGAAAGGGCTAAAAGGGCAGGCTTCAGGAAACATAGGGAGACTCAAAGGGAGGAGGACAGGGAGGTGTACCTGGAGTGTCTAATGGAAGCGGGTAAGACTGTTAGGAGGGCTAAGGTGCAAACCAAGGCAGGATTAGCACAAACATTATAGAAGGGGACAGGACATTCTATAGGTACATTAGTGAAAGAAGAAAAATCAGGGGTGGTATTGTAACAGTCAAAGGGGATGAAGGGGAGTGTAGGGAGGGAGACCTGGAAAAGGCGGAAATACTGAACAAATACTTCTGTTCAGTATTCACTGAAGGGGGGAGGGTCTGGGACCACAGCTGGGCAACAGATGCGGGGGAAGGGAGAGGTGGACACCAGTTCATTCACAGTGGAGTGAGTCCTAGAGGAGCTCACAAAACTGAAGGTGAACAAAGCAATGTGGCCAGATGTCATACATCCAAGGATATTCTGACAAAGCTCTTAATGCTCTCCCATCCCTTGACCCCTCTAAAGGCGCCACACCAGCTAAGCTTGATCCTAAACTTTGCTACCTTTCTGGTTCTGCAATTGCTTATCCTATCTCCCTAATTCTTAACCTGTCCTTTATTTCTGCCCAGCACCCTCATCCTGGAAACACACTGTAGTCCTTCCTCTCCCCAAGGGTGGTGACACATCCACTCCTGGCAACTATCACCCCATTTTCCTCCTTCCTACCCTTGCCAAACTTCAAGAACATTTAGTTCTCTCTCAACTATCACCCTTCCTCTCTGTTCTCTCCTTCTTCACCCCCTTTCTATTTGTTTTTTGGAAGAACCAATCAACAACCACCTCCCTCCTCATCCTTTCAGGGATGGACAATGGTCTGATCACCTTGGCCATTTTTGTCGACCTAGCCAAAGCTTTCAACACTGTTTCACATCCCCTGCTTCTTGATTCACTCTTCTCAGCTGGCCTTGCTCCATCAGCCACCAACTGGTTTAAATCCTACCTCATTGGCAGGACCCAGTCAGTGAAAATCCTTGATTCCACCTCCCCTCCACTCCCCATCAACACTGTTGTCCCTCAGGCTCAGTGCTTGGTCCCCTACTCTTCTCCATTTTCTTTAATGATCTTCCCACAGCCTGCTCATCCTCAGTAGTGTAGCAAATTCCCAGAGGGCCTGGGTGCAAGGATATGTTATAGGGCCCCCCTGGTTTTGAATAAACACCACAATTATGATTTGGGCCTCTCAAACCTCGTGGGCCTGGGTTTGACTGCACCCCCTGCACCCTTGTAGCTACGCCCCAGCTCATCCTCTTCTATCCACATGTATGCTGATGATACTGTTTTGTACAGTTCAGGCAAAAACCCTGCTGCTGTACAAACCAGTTACAACATGACTTCAACTAAGTTCAGCTATGGTTTACTTCTCACCAGCTTTTTCAAAATGCCAAGAAGACAGGCTCAATGACCTTTGACACCAGGCAGAGTCTCTCTCTAGGCTCCCGGCCCTACCCACCTTCCACACCCTTTATGGGACCATCTTGGAGGACACCTCCTCATTTCGATATCTGGGAGTTTGGCTGGACCAGCACCTCAACTTCTCTGTGCATATCGATGCTATCCTGAAGAAACTGCACCCCAAGCTTGTTGCTCTGTACAGGAATCATAGTTGCATCCCGCTGACTGCGAGGCATGAAATTGTCCAGAAGATGATACTCACCATCTTTGACTACTGTGATGTAGTCTATGGTGCTGCTCCCAAATCTTCTCTGACCAAGTTGGACACTCTCTTTAACTCCTTCTTCCACTTTGCTATCGACTTCCCTTCCCACTCCCACCACTGTGAACTCTATCGCTCTCTAATCTTCTTTCCACTATCTTACAGATGCATCTCTCACTGTGCCAAACTAACCTCCAAATTCTGGTTTGGGGGTTCCCTTCCTATCTCTCATCCTCTCTCTACACTCCACCTCCCCCTGCCCACTCTCTCAGATCAAAAGATGCCCGCACCTTGACAGTCCCTCGCCGCTCCACCCTCATCAGTCAGACTGTTTTTTCCCATCCTATCCCAAAAATCTGGAATTCCTTCCCCCTGAAATACATCACTCCTCCTCCAACTACTCCCTTACCTCTGCCCTACACAATTACCTTTCCCTCAGCTGTTCCTGCTTTAACCCACTGTAATACCTATCCCCAGTCTCTGCCTTATACCATGCCCCCGGCATGGTTCTCAACATCCCGAAGGGAGAAATCAGGAAATGGTTACCCCTTCTCCTCATATTCAGTTCTTGCCTCTGCCCCTCTCTTCTCCTCCTCCTGCCCTTCTGGGTCACCAGTGTGCACAGCCTAATCCCATCCTTTTTACTCCAACAGCACTTGCATACTACCAAAGCCTGCTCATGGTACACTCATGCACTATAAATGGTTTTATTGCATTATTACTGTTTTGTACGTTCATATGCTCTTTTGTATGATTTTGGACATGTAATTTACCCAATGTTCCACTACTGTTTATTGTACAATACCATGTGTTCCAACTGTTGCACAATCTTACAATGTTTTATTGTTTGTACTACCCACATACTATTGTAACTGATCATCCTTCACAACCCTATGTAACCTCTTCCCCAGGTCGCACCCTGAGATGAGCAACTTGTTGCTCAGTGTGCCCTCCTGGTGAAACATTTCAATAAATAAATAAAATAAATAAATACAATTTTTAAGGGAACTGCAAAAAGAGCTAGCAGCACTTCAGGCAGTCTTGTTCACAGAGTCACTTAACACATGAGTGGTTCCAGAGGACTGGAAGCGGGCACATGTTGTCCCTCTATACAAATCTGGCAGTAGGGAGGAGGCGGGGAACTATAGGCTGCTCAGCCTCAACTCAGTAATGGGGAAGATCATGGAGACACTGCTTAAAGAAAGAATAGTGGGTCATCTGGAATCCAACAGAGCCTAGGATCTGAGGCAACAGGGATTCACAGCAGGGAGGATGTGTCAAAAATGAATCTGATAGATTTCTTTGGGTGACGAAAGGAAGTAAATTGGGGGGGCAGTGGATATCGATTACCTCAGTTTCAGTAAGGCCTTCGACACTGTCCCACATAAGAGGCTGATTAACAAGATGGGTAGTCTGGGCATGGGGCAGAAGGTGGTAAACTGGGTTAGGGAACTGGCTAACAGACAGGAGGCAGAGAGTGGTGGTTAATGGGATTCAGTCTGGGGAGAGGGAGGTGACCAGCAGGATATTAGGGATCAGTCCTGGAGCCAGTTCTGTTCAATATCTTCATTAGTGTTATTGCAGAAGGACTGAAAGGAAAGATCTGCCTGTTTGCAGATGACACCAAGATCTGCAATAGGGTAGATACTACTGATGGGATGGAGAAAATGAGGAGGGATCTGGAGAAGCTGAAACAATGGTGTGAGGTGTGACAACTGAGGTTTAATGCAAAGAAGTGCAAAATTATGCACCTCAGACAAAGGAACCCTAGGGTGAGCAAAAGGATGGGGGGGGGGAGTTGCTGACTATCACCAAGGAAGAAAGGGACCTAGAGGTTATTATTTGTGATGACCTAAAAGTGTCAAAGCAGTGTGCCAAGGCTACAGAGAGAGCCAGCGGCATGCTGGGGTGTATAGGCAGGGGTATCACTTGCAGAAGGTGGGAGGTAGTGATGCCTTTGTATAAAACACCAGTCAGGCCTCACCTGGAATACTGTGTGCAGTTCTGGAGGCCACAACCTTCAGAAGGACCTTGTCTAGAGATTGACACAGATTCACTCAGAGACAGCAAATAAGGTGCAACCCACTTGTTACTTAGTGGGATGTTTATTACTTCATAAACATCTATTCACCACCAAGAATGAAATGAACACATGAAAAAAAAAATAAACAGCAAAACAATATCCTTCTATAGCACTCTATAGATCCTCTCTCACTGTTGGTCAGGAGGAACTGACCCTATCTATCTATTACCTGCTCAGGTAGTACTTAAGTACCCGCCTGCCTGAGTCAGGTGACCAAGCATCATCACAGCTTTAAAACTTGTTCTATACAATAGGTACACCTCCATGTCCTCCTCCCCCTTTGAGTCTCCTTATGTTTCCTGAAGCCTGCCCTTGTTTTATATCCCCACAAAATTGGTTTAGTCAGCATAAACGTATTAGAAATGCAGAAAAATCACATTGTAGAGCCTAAAGATATAAAAATGATGCATATATGGAGAATTTTATCAACTACCAAGAGTTCTGGAATGATTGGCAGCTTGGTCAGTATAAACCTGAGCCACAAGGAGCTGCTGTTCCCCTGTAGAGGACTTCAGTTCACTGGAAGCGCACAAGAAAACCAGATGTCTTCTGTTTATAAAGCATAACTGTACTTTTGCATTTCAACAGTGACCTGATAATAAATTCCCTGGGAGGATTAATATGGCAGCAGACCCCTAGCTAGGTAACATAAATTTAAGTATTCCTTTTTGTAGATCTGACTGGGTAAAGTATACATTACACTGCACCAAAGAATCCCCTATTTATTCCATATAGAACGCTACTTTGGGAGATAATGGGGGATGGCAGCAGAAGCTTCCTGTAATGACAAGCCGTTGGTCGAAATTGTACGCTGACAGCTGTCACTTTCACTTGCTGCTGAAATTGGGAAGAGCCCTAATTAGAGGTTTTGTTTAAAGCACACCAAACAGTGAAACACAGAGGGCAGTCTGTTAAAACAGTCTGCAACACCTGAAGCACAATAGCTGACAAAATCAGCTCCAGAGTTGAAAAGTCAGGCCGTCGGTTGAAATTGTCAAGCCGACGGCTGACACTTTCTCCTTTCTTTTCTCTGCTACCCAAGGACTCTCCTGCCACATAGGAGAGTTGAAAATGCAAACGCTTTGAAAGGGGAAGAGATCTCCCCCCATGACCTATCCAGGAGACATGAAGCATTTAAAAATAACACAACAAAGTGTGAGCACTACGTGACGGTGCACACGATCGCGAGAGCTTTGCAATCGTGTGAACAGTCGCATCGTAACACAATAGCGCTAGTTTATGAGCATTTAAGAAAACAAAAACAGCTGTTCCCATAGGGTTTTCAGGGGACCCCTGTTTTCTTTCTTGGATCCACAAGGCATTTATCTCTATCCTAGTAGAGTACATCATGGCAATTCACTTCTTTTACCTGACTAAAAGGTTACTTTCACAACAGAACAAGTGCAGCACAGGGTACATAAAAAAGAAAAAGAGAAAGGGGAATGTTGCTTGCCCAATTATTACAGATACAGCAGACAGTCTGCTAAATTATTAAACCCAATTACTATAAAGGACCTATTATCAGAATGCAGAGAAAATAAAGAGAGTATAAGAGAAGGGGGAAGGGGAGAATGTGTAAGGAGGTGGCCTGCCTCTATGCAGAAATACAGGGATAGCCACAAGACAGTAGAAAATTAGAGGTTGCAACCAGAAGAAAGAAAGTAAGATGGTCCAAACTATAGGGACAGGGACTGACACATTTAGCCCCCCTTATTATGAGGGAAGGCGTACTACAGAGTCCCTCCTCCAGGTACCCTGAAGGGAATGGAACTCCTGCCCATCCACTCTCAGTAGTTCCATCCCAAGGTCCCACTAAGAAAATTACTATATTTCTGACCAGGTTCAAAAGAAACTAACACACCCTGGGACAATGAATACACCAAAATACTGTACATCTTAACATCACTAAGCAAGAAGACAATTTCTCAACCAAAAAGGCTGTATTTTATAGTCCAACACCCTTTTCTTTTCATGGAGGTTGGAGGAGTGCCGGCCCACCCACTCTGTGAAGCTCCACCCCAGGGTCCCATTACAACAGAACTAGCATTAAAGTGCCTATGATCCAATATATTACACTACCTTTTACCCTCGGATCTGTTCAAAGCACATTTGTCATAATCATTGAGTTTATCATATTCAAACTGATGTCTTCCTATTTGTTTCTGACATCTCAAGTCCTGTGCGAAATCATGACAGGAAGTCAGCATTGGTGTGTTCACTTCCTTTCCTATGTGAAACAGTGAAGCAGTATGGCTCTAAAGCCAGGTAGCACCTCATAATATGTGGGTTCTTTTCCCTCATCTGCTGAATCCAACAGAGGGGGTTGTGGTCTGTCACCACCTCAAATTCAGCTCCCCACAGATGATATTTAAAAGACTCTATCGACCATTTGAGGGTGAGATATTCTTTTTCAACAGTAGAATATCAGTGTTCTTGTTCATGTAGCTTCCTATTAATATATATAGTAGGGTATTCTTCATCTTGAACATACTGGCCCAGATATTCAAAAGAGTTGAGCCATGCGCAATAGGGTTGCGCCTGCGCAAGTACGAAAATGCGCCATTCTGCGATATTCAGCAGGAGGCAGTTGTGCCCCCAAATCATGCTGAGCAACAGCGCAATGATAATGAAGGCATGCACAACTGAAGGGGGAGGAACCATGCATAAATGGCGCAGTGCGATATTCCTGCTAACCGTACGCTGCGCAATCAGGAGCAGAGAAGTTGTGCCATAGCGGAAAAGAGCCAAAATAAAAGGGAGCAAGGGAGAGGTGCAATAACACTACAGGGACGCCACATGAGAGCAAAACACAGCAGGACACACTGGGCAGCAGGGACACACAGGGCCAGGCAGGAAAGGGCACCTGGAAGCAATAGCCACAGGGGAAGGTGTGGGTAGACATTGCAGAAGGGGGAGGTACACCACACAGCAGTGAGGAAAGCACAGGCAGGTGTTCCCGGTGCAGGGGAAGTAACAGTGAGGACAGTGGGGGGGAATACAGTAACAGCTGCCGAGGGGGTGAACACAAGCCAGGGACATGGCCAGTGCCACCTTCCAGATGGAGGCTGTTATGAGGGGGGTGAGAAGGCGGGCAGCAGGGGGGCGTGGCCGTGGAAGGGCCCATCGGCGGTATGCCCCCAACAGGTAGTACCGAGCCTGCACCAGCTTCAAGCTGTACAGTGATACCGAGATTGTGGGCTGGTACCGCCTGAATCAGGCAATTCTGAGGTGGCTCTGTGAGCTGTGCAGTGATGTGATGCAGGCACCCACACAACGGAGCTATGCCCTGTCAGTGGGGACCAAAGTGACAGCTTGCATGTGCTTGCTCGCCACAGATACCTTCCAGAGACCAACTGGGGACACCACAGGCGTAACCCAGTTGGCCACGTCACGCCACCTCACCCAATTCCTCAGCACACTGCTGCCACATGCTGCAGAGTACATCCATTTCTCCAGCACACCGGCAGAGCGCACAGCAAACATACAGGAGTTCCACAAGTATGCATGATGCCTCAGCATGCTAGGGGCAATAGATCGCACCCATGTGGCCATCTGCACCACCTGGCCCCGAGGGGCCACAATCAATCGCAAGGGCTATGCCAGCATCAACTGCCAGGTGGTGTGTGATGCCAGGGGCGACAATCAATGTCTGTGCCACGCACCCTGGGGAGCACATGATGCCTTCATCTGGCACCAGTCGGCACTGTGCCACAGATTTGAGAGTGGGGATATCCCCACTGGACACCTAGTGGGTGAGTATGCAAACCACATGGACAATCACAGGGCCTGGGGGGGCATGGTCAGAGGTGACATGGGTATTGGCCTACGTGGCCCGGGGCAGGGCAATGCTGATCACCAAACTAACCTCCACCCTCTACACACAGGTGACAGTGGATACCCACTCCGTCCCTAGCTGCTCACACCCTACTGGTGGCCCGTGACCCCATCGCAGCAACGCTACAATGAGGCACCAGCCACCACACGAATGTCATCGGCGGGTGTTCGGGATGCTGAAGGCGTTTCCTGTTGCCTGGACACCTCCGGCGGTGCCCTACAGTACAGCCCCTCAAAGGCCTGCGGGCTATTCCTGGCCTGTTGCATCCTGCACAACATGGCCAACGAATGTGGGATAGCCATACAGATCAAAGAGGGGGACAGCGATGGGGACGATGAGGACGCCAGTGATGATGGTGATGGGCAGCCCCATTGGGCGACGGGACCCCCGACTGCTCCAGCTGGCACAGCTGCACCGGGACACCATCATGGAGGAGCACTTCAGCCAACCCAGGTAAGTCATGGGGCCATGTGCAGCCAACAGTGGCTAAGGCACAACCCACCAACATGCATGGACACACACCAGGGGTGCATGCCATCAAGGGAAGTGGCAGGGCATGGAACCACAGACACAACCAGGGATGGGTGAGGTCTAACATGCCACGCGGATGGACACACACACGCACACACACACAATGCACCAAACATGCACAAAGGGTAGGAGGCACACCGACCCAGAATGCCACCCCTAGCCACACACATGTCGACAGACCACCACGCCCACTGCCTGTCCATGTGCATGTGTCAGATGCTGAGCACCATTGCACATTGTTGTACAGCGCAATGCAGGCATCATCATGCACACGCAACTGTGGACAGCAGCCGGGAGGGTGTGCAGATGGACTGTGTGTCTGCATGAAGGGCCGGGTACCCACCCGTGTACTGCCCACTGAAAGACACAATGCACACAGGGCAGCACCAGACAGTAGCCGCACTGGGAGACAGGTCAGTCACGCGACACAGTGCCCTGGCTGCCACGAATGCATGGGTGGCCCCACCGAGACCCGCCAGCACTGACAGGCCGACCACTGGCCTCATGGGGTGACACCGATGGTCCCCCAGGGGTTCCACTGCATGAACATGACCGTGCTCATGCAGGAGTCTGCAGCACACCAAACATGCCTGTGCCAGGCATGCTCGGGATGCCCACAGCTGAACCCGGTGTCGACTAGGAGAGTGTCGCACGATGCCGGGAGCAGGGGTGGACAGTGCACTGCGTGGTGTCCGTGGCGCATGGGCACATGACTGTGTACCCATTGTGGCCATGACAGCAGTGAATGCCTGTGCATGCCTGTCAATGGCAGTGGTCACATTCTCCCGCAACCGGTCCATCCTTGCCAGGATCAGAGCGGTGTCTCTGCTGCGACGCTCTTCTGCCCACTCCAGAGCCACACGCAGTGCATCCACCAATGTTGCAAGCCACATCTGCTGCTGGACTAATGCTTGCAGTAGGCGGGTGTGCTCGTCCAAGAGGTCATCTGCATCCTTGGCATCCTGTCCCTCAGGGTGTGCACGACCCTGATGCTCAGCACCCCTTGAGGGTGGGCGCTGTGCACCAGGACCAGGTCTGGGCATGTCCACAGGTGGTGCACAGACGCCGCTGCTGGACCCTGTACCCCCAAGCCCATTGGCCGACTGCTGATGCTGCCCCTCTGGCTGCTGCTCCCCAGGGCTCAGTGGTGCCACCGCAGTGGCCACAACAGTCCCACTGTCCTGAACAAACACCAGTGCTGCCCCACTGGTGCTGACAGGCACAGGCTGGGACTGTGCTGACACGCAGGCCTCCACGGCAGCACCACCCACAGCCATGGCCACGATGTTACCTGCTGTGTGGCCATCCTGTGGCACACATGTGTCACTGCCCATGCCATTCGTGACATCATCATCGGTGACGGACTTGGCACCAGCCCGAGTCACAGCATGCTGGCATCCGTGGACGCTGGCACACTGGGACACGGGCAGGGTTTCCTCCGCACCTGTTACAACAACATCCATGTGGACAGCCAGGCGGGCCCACTGTCACACTGAGCCACGTATACCTGTGGAGGTGGATGGGCCCTCCTCCATCTCAAGCTGACTGTCCTCAGTGGACAGGCCCACCACCGCTGACCCATGCAGATGCTCAGGATCTGTAAGGGAAAAAAAGTTGCATTACTGCATGTGACCTACCCTGCCCCCCCATAGACAGACCATGACTTACCATGCAGTGATGGGCCACCACCTGTCTGGAAGCCACCACCCGGAACACCCTCAATGGCACAACGCTGCATGCTTCCAGCAATCCTCTCCTCCTGTGGGGTTAGGTGTACCACCTCCGGCTGTCCCCCACCTGTCGCAGCTCATGCTGCCCTGATGGCAGCCAGCTTCTCCTTTATCCTCCTCCTGTCTGTGCCCATCTTCTTTTTGCACTCCTGCACGGAGCACTGGTGGCTGCCATGCAGGTTCACAGCACTGGCCACCTCCTCCCATGCAGCAGCACGGGCTTGAGGTGTTCCCTGCCATCCACTGAGAAGCAGCTCCTGATCCAGGTAGGCCTCAAACAGGGCATCAGTCTCGGCCTTGGTAAAATTAGGCCTCCTCCTCCTCCTCCTCCTCCCACCACTGTGTTCCTCCTCTCCCACAACTTGCTCGGTCATTTTTTAGTCTGTAAGAATGACAGTTGTTACCTGTGACTGTGCAGTCCCATGCATGTCTCTAAATCCACAGTCCACACTCCCAAACAGCATGCAACTCACCAATAGACTGCAGTAACCAACTATGGCCACTGCAGCCCAATGTCACACTTTTATAGTGCAAATCATGCAAATGAGGTGAGGTGCAACTTTAAGTGGATGCAAATTGCAGTGCTGCGCCATTGAACGGCTGATTAGCTGTTTTGCATATGATGACTGAATATCGCGCTGTTGCACTTTGCGCAATTGTGTTGAACGTGCTGAGCCAAGGGCGCAGTTCTGTGACATGCATAGTACACACCTCACTGCGCATGCCCGGGTTGCTGACGCAGGCGTCTGCCATGCTGCTGATGTGCTGTGCACGGGAAGCAATGCAGGGCAAGCCACCATTGTGCCAGTGGTGCTATAGCGATGTTCACCTACATGGCGCCGTGGCACTGGGCCATCACAGACGCACGGGGGCAGCAGCACGGTAGGCTGCTACTGGAGGTAGCACACAGGCAGCCAATCACGCTACATGCATTGGGTTCCAATGGCACTGTGTGTGTCCGTGCACCAGAGACCCTTGACTCTGTGCCCGACCTTTGCCCCCTAGGTGCCATGTGTCAGGCATGGGTGCACCACTATCGCACTGTTCGGTGACAGCGTGATAGGGAATGGCAGTGCTGTACCGTGCAGCATCTGCACGTGGGGAGCCATGCTGCAGCGTGCCATATTTGCAGACCAAGTTGTGAGAATGGCGTGCAGGAGGGCTGCTCAATGGACACAGGTCAAACTGGCCAACCTAGTGGCCATAGTGGAGCCACACCATGGACCACTGTTTGGGGAGGCACCCCTGGACAGGTCCAGGAGCCAGGTGTGGGAGGAGGTAGCCACTGCACTGGAGGAGGCCACTGGACAGGGTGGACAGCTGAGCAGTGCCGCCATAGGTATGGGGACCTGCGGCGGAGGGAGCCGGACCTGCTAGCCCGCCTGTGGGCACGTGCAAGGTAGGGCACAGTGCCACGGCCAGGTAGGTGTTACGTCAACACACTTTTATCTTCCATATGGGTATCACAGTTGTATGTGTCCAGCACATGGGGGAGGGACCGTCCGGTGTTGGCTGTGGTGGTGTTATCAGGGTGTGGGGTGGGTGGGTCTGGCTGGGTGGGAGGGCACACAGCTGGGGGCAGGGGGATTTTGCTGTGGGATGGTACTGATGTTCCTCTCTCCATGTTTGCACCACAGGGCTGGAGGAGCGGTGCCTGGCACGTGAACTGCGGTGCAATGAAGAGGAGAAGGAGGCAAGGTGGGGCGAGGGTCCACAGCGCCCAAGGGACTGGCCCGATGATGGTGAGTGCCATACCTCCATGATTACTATTGCATGCTGTGTAACAGAGTGGGCAGCGGGGCATGGCTACAATCCATTGACACCACTGCCATGCACGCAACTTGTTACAGTCAGCACTGTCCAGTGGCAGTGCATGTCTGGGAGTGCGTCGATGGTGGTCCATGTGTGCACCTGGTACATGGCTGTGCCACTGCCTTTGCACCACACAGCCATGTCACTAAATGGCCACGGTGGTGCTGTGTGTGACTTGGCCGGTGGGTGTGTGCAGCGTTCCGCATGGGTGTATGCGTCTGGGTGGGCAGGTCATATGGACGTGATCAATGTGGGTGGTCACACACCATCACAGAGGCATGTCCCATGGCCGTATGCCATGCACAGTGGGTGGGCTGTATGGGGCTGTGCATTCACACCTATTGACTGTGCTCCCTTGTCCTAGGTGTCCGCCAGCTGAACGACATCTGGGAGGCACTGCGGGAGATCCTGCACGTGGCGAGGGTGTCCCTGGAGATCCTTCGCCGCATAGATCAAATTGGGGTCTGCAATAGGCACCGGCAGAGGAGAAGCCAGAGTGGGGAGTGGGGCTCCCGTTGAAAGTCCCTCTGCCCCTGATATCCCCTACCCCCTGGACCCCCCTCATACCCCTCCTTTCCTGTCCCATTTGTCCACCCCTGCCCCTTACCCACCCCCACCTTGTTTGTGGCCTTCCCCCCCCAACTTGTATATATTATTGTACATAGTTAACTTTTATATTTTGTTTTAATACAGATCTTTTGATAGGTATACTGTGGTGGTCTCTGATTTGCAGCAGGCTATAGGTGCTCAGCTGCCGTGGTGTGCATGGCGTCAGGGGTGGTGCAGTCATGGATATGTGTGTGTGTCTGTGGGGAGGTGACTATGGTGTGGGGGTAGCAATCAGTCAGTGTCTGTGGTGTGTGTGTTGTGCCCTGTGCAGTGGATGACTGTATGCAGTGGTCCTTGGTGCATGCTCTGTGTCCATGGCACCCCTGTCAGCCCGTCCATGGCCTGTGCAGCTGACACCCATGCATGTCTGTGAACTGCATGGTCTGCTGGCATGTCAGTGGTGGCTGTCCATGCAGGGCAGCCACTGTACCCGTCACAATGCTGGGTTGCCTCCTGTCATTGGTGTGGTGCATGTCTGCCTCAGGTGACACTGTGGCCTTCACAGTTGTTGACCCACCTCCATGCTGTGGCTTGTGTGTGTTGCAGGGGATGTGCACCACTGTCTGTGACTTGTGCTCCGGGCAAATGCTGGTGGTGTACAGGTCCACAGTGCCTGTGCAGGGTGGCTGGCACTCCTATGCCATGGAGGACTGCAGGTTGTGTGTACACAGTTTACATGGGCCCACGCTGGGGGCTTGGTTGCCCTGCTACTGTGTCCCTGTGTTGTTGTGCCCTTGTGTATGGGTGGGTGTCTGTCCATGCACTGTGTGGCATCCAGTGTGGTGCATGCTTCTACGCACCACTGTGGGTGTCTGCACTGGCTGTTGTGGCCAGTGCTGGGTTGGGGTGCATCATTGGGAGAGTGTGCATGGTGCTGTACCACTGGTGGTGGGGTCCGGGGCTGCCCTGTCCCATGTGGGGTACCTCGTGTGCCGACACATGGTTGGTCTCTCAGCAGTACCTCGGGGGGGGGCTGTGCATGGTGGCACTGTGTATGCTGTTGTTGCATCGCTGTGTACTGCCACCCACTGATGGGTGCTCGTGGTGGGGCTGCCTTGCATGGTTCTGTGGTGCACAGGGTTGCATTGTCACAGTGGGGGTGGTGGCATGCATGGGGTTTCCTGCAGTGGTGGACGCTGCTCCTGGGCAGGGTGTCTAGGGGTCATGGTGCATGGTGTGCTCTGCTTTGGGGGGATGGTGTGGCATGGGGTGATCAGCCATCCTTGTGTGCCAGTCACAGTTTGCCGGAGGGTGTGATGGGGCACCATGGCCCAGCTGTGGGTTGGTTGCTGGTCTCTATGGGCCAGTGGTTATTCCAGCCCTCCTGCAGTTGTGCAGTGCATGGGGTGTGGGGGGACAATGTCTGTTCTGCTGTGTGTTTCTCTGCCCATCTGTGGCATGGGTGGTGGGCCCCTACCTCCCTGGTTGTGCAGTTGCATTGCCACCCTGCTGCTGGGGAGCATCCCTGTTGCGCTATGGTGCCTCTGGACTGCTCAGCTACAAATCCCTTGTTGCGCTATGGCGCATCTGATCTGCTCAGCTTCCCCTCCCTAGTTGCGCTGTGGTGCAGGTGGTGCGATATTCAGTCGTCGGCTGTAGGCACAGTTTGGCCAGCTCAGTATTTGAATATCGTGCCTCTTGTGCATGGGCACAATGGACTTGTGCTTGCTCCTGCTATTGCACACTTTTTGGGTGCAGTTTGAATATCTGGGCCACTGTGTCAGCACTGCCCCAATACCTATTCCTGATGCATCTGTTTGCACAATGAAGGGTCTGCTAAAATTAGGACTTCTCAGAACAGGGTATGCACATAAAGCATCCTTAATTTGCCTAAAGGCTGTATCACATTCCAGAGTCCACTTCACTTTATTTCCATACCTTTTCTTTGTTAATTCAGTAAGGGGGCCAGCTATCACCGAAACATTTGCAATAAAGCGCATGTAGTATCCGTCCAGTCCCAAGGAAGCTTGGACTTGCTTTTTGGTCCTAGGTACGGCACAGTCAGATACTGCTGACAATTTATTCATCTCAGGCTTAATAACCTCATTCCCTATGATGAACTCTAGATATCTAGTTTTTGTCTGACCTAGACAACACTTCCTAGGGTTGATAGTGACCCCTGCCATCTGAATTACTGAAAAGCCCTTTTCCAGGTGTTTCAGGTGTGTCTCCCAATCAGGGCTAAATACTACCACATCATCTAAGTATGCGGCACAAAAGTCTGTATGGGGACTGAGTATTTGGTCCATGAAGTGTTGAAAGGTTGCAGGTGCTCCATGGAGACCAAATGGCATAGTAACAAACTCAAAGAGCACACTATAGGTGTGCTAAATGCAGTTTTCTCTTGTGATTGTGGTGTGAGGGGAATCTGCCAGTATCCTTTGGTGAGATCCAGTGTGAACATAAAGGCCACATTCCCCAAATGATCAATGATATTGTCTATTCTGAGCATAGGGTACCAATCTAGAAGGGAAGCTGTAAAAGGGTGTGGATGTAAAGATGGACGCTGACACTAAATTATAGAGAGGCAAGGCTTAAAAGAAGCTGCCAAGCCTAAAAATATTTATTGTGATACAAACAGAACAAAATTAACTCGTACTTCATATATGAATAAGAAATGAAATTAAAAGGCACAAAAATAAACTTTTGTTCATACAGGCAATAACAGCATCAGCCACCTGGGAACATCAAGAGTACATAGTCTGAAAAAGGTGCATACTCCCCAGTAGATCAGCCCAGAGCTGATCCCAAAATGAATCTGACATAGTCCAGGCTATGAGCTCCTTTTAACCCAAGATAACTTCATATCTTTCAGCGTTATGCTTGGATACCTACTGTAGGCCTGAAGAAAACAAACAGAAAACTGTGTTTGTTTCAGATTAGGGTTAAAACACAGCTTCTACTGAGGCAAACTCAATAGTTTAACAAATACCTCCACATGGAGGTCTCTTTGGACATCTCACAAGGGAAAAAAGGAAAAGGAGTTTCACCTTGCAAATGCGAGAAGGGGGGGGGGTCACTTCTCAGCAGCTTTAAACCGCTGCTTTACCGAGTATACTGCGTGCAGGTTTCTAAATGAAACTAACAGGGCAAACACCCATATGGCAAAAGCTCTCTGCAGAATGCACTGCGCATTGAAACTCTAGCACTGTCAAAGTGCCATAATGTTGCAATAATAGGACACAAGTGAAGATATATTAGCTAATTAGCTACCGGAGAAGAAAAAAGACAAGCATTTGAGAGACACCTGTAGTTTCAGGAGGCCAGCCTGGAAAAAAAGGGGAAAATGAGAAACGGGCAAGAAGGCAGCAGAGAAAGAATTAGGATCTTAGCGCTACTGCAGTAGTCTTTTACTAGGGAAAGGAATGAACCTCTGGAGAGACTTGGACATTCTTTCACACTCCTTCCCGCTTAAGAGGGCGCTACTGGGTAGCTTCCTAAGGACCTTTATACGCACAGTGTTAGATCTTTCACTTTAGTGAGGGAGAGATGGAGCTTTAGCCCACCCACTCCCAAAGCTCCACGTTGGGGACCCTTTTGAAGTAGCAACACAGCATAAACATTCCTACTAAAGAAATACTGTGTCCTCAATTACCCTGGGGCTTTCTTCTTGTTCCACCTAGCACCTTTCAAAATAACAGTCCCACCGTTCCTGCATAAATACTTGTCATCAGGAATTGGTAACTGGAATACATACTTACATCTGTTCATAAACAGCATACACATCTTTGACAATATTCTTATCATATACCCTCTTTCTAGAGTGTGCCCTCTTACAGTAAACCCCTAACAAAACAAATGTTTATTTGGGACCGGAGAGGCATATGCAGATTCATAGGAGAAATAAGGCCTCTTCTCTAGTCTCTTTTCAGAATGCGAACAATATGCAATCACTTCATATAAAACATTATGTGAAACTTTCTTTAAATTCTTTGAACCATTAATGGTCACTGTACTGAAGTTACATCATTGTTTTCATATATACACTTCACTGCTCCTTGTCAGATCTTAGTTTTCATACCTTTTTTTTTCTTGTTTTGAAAGTGTACTCAGTGCTCAGTCAGCATTTGCTACTGGTAACTGGACAATGCTAACTCTCACAAAATTATGTATGGCAATGCCAATCCCCTTACATCCCTCCCGGGAAGGGGTTGGAGCTATGGCCTTTCCTCATGCCTAAACCTCACCCCAGGGATTCCTTAGGTAGAATAAACCTTTCTACCATAACCTATCAATGTACGAAAACACTTTGGGGGTCTCTTTCCATTTACCCATACCCTAACCTGAGTTACAAGTTGCCACAGCATATATCTGTCATGTAACCATGTCCCATATATTTTCTGGATGGGTATATCTAAAGCTGGGCCTTCTCTACAATACTTCAGAATAGCTGTCTACCATCTGGAGACCATTACTCTATGTGTGAACCTCCCATTTCTCCAAGGGTGCCACTTTTTATGAACCTCAACCCTCTGGGCTAGTCCTCTCCCACGTTCTGTAATCTCCCTTCAATGGCTGACAGTTCTTTCCTTTATATAGGTCGCTACCTGTCAGTATATCCCTGGCCAGTGATAGTGTGGAGTAAGGTGTCCCAAAACCTCCTCATGGTCTAACGGCTTAGCATTCATGCATACTGCATCCAACAATTCCCTCCTGTAAGCACCAGGTACCACCACCCTTGCTTCTACCTGCCTGGTACAGGGGTTAGGCCTCATATGGCATAGTACCCCATCCTTGAACTCATACCACCACAATGTCTTCCTTACCCCCTTATTACCTTTGCTATTCCTCTTTTTGGTAGCAAACTTACTGAGCTGAGCCACTTCAGGATCTCCTGCCTGTAACTGTTTCCAGTCAGCACAAGACATATTGGCAATAAGCTTATTATCACATTTGAACATATAAGTACCTTCAGCAGTCACTGCTTCTTCATTCTTGGTTGTAGACTTTTCCTCTTCTGACCTGACTGCAGACGTCACCCCAGAACACACAAAGTCTGGAACAGTCTCACCTGGGGACTTCTCCAATGTCTCAGTTCCATTATCTCCCAGCCAATACATCCCAGGGAACATAGGCAAAACAGGAATCTCCAAATCAGCACACTCTGCACAGGCATCTTCTGATTCCAAACTCTCTAGACCTTTTTCCCTGTACAAATTCCTGGTGTCTTCCAATTGGACCCAGAGCTTCAGGTACCTCTGCTCGACCTCTCTCCAATGGCTCTCAGCATCCATCCATCACTCAAACATATAGCGTATCAGACTCATCTGGTCCATCCTCTGGTTATGTGTTTTCTCACCTTGACCACCATCACCACACAGCTTCATCTCCTCTGACACCATAACCAACTGTCGTACCTCAGACTGCAGGTCAACAAGCATGGGAATATGCAGCTTCTCAGTTACAGACCTTGTAGCAACCCCATGGATCAAGGATTCTGCTGTTCTGTTCTGCAGCATTAATAGTCCACCAGGTCTTGTACAGACCAGTCACTGTCCCACCACTAGGGCTGCCACGAGTCTGTTCTGCATCTGTATTCTGCAATCAGCGTCCAAATACCAGAAAGCACCAGTACTGCCAGTACATCCCACCACTGCCACCAGTGTAAAAAAGTGTGGATGTAAAGATGGACACTGACACCAAATTATAGAGAGGCAAGGCTTAAAAGAAGCAGCCAAGCCTAACAATATTTATTGAGATACAAACAGAACAAAATTAACTCGTACTTCATATATGAATAAGAAATGAAATCAAAAGGCACAAAAATAAACTTTTGTTCACACAGGCAATAACAGCATCAGCCACCTGGGAACATCAAGGGTACATAGTCTGAAAAAGGTGCATACTCCCCAGAAGATCAGTCCAGAGCTGATCCCAAAATGAATCTGACATGGTCCAGGCTATGAGCTCCTTTTAACCCAAGAGAACTTCATATCATTCAGTGTTGTGCTTGGATGCCTAGGCCTGAAGAAAACAAACAGAAAACTGTGTTTGTTTTGGTTTAGGTTTAAAATACAGCTTCTACCAAGGCAAACTTAACAGTTTAACAAATACCTCCACATGGAGGTCTCTTTGGACATCTTGCAAGGGAAAAAAGGAAAAGGGGTTTCACCTTGCAAGTGTGAGAAGGGGTGGGTCACTTCTCGGCAGCTTTAAACCGCTACTTTACTGAGTATACTGCGTGCAGGTTTCTAAATGAAACTAACAGGGCAAACGCCCATATGGCAAAAGCTCTCTGCTTTCTGCATTCTCTGCATTCACCTTCCGGAAATCTAGACAGAGGCGAATACCTCCTTCCTTCTTATTTACCATCACTATAGGTGATGCCCATGCACTATGTGAGAGTGTGATGATATTCATTTGTTCCATTTTTCTTACTTCAGTAATGACCTCTTCCCTGATATGTACAGGTAACCTGTATGGTTTCTAGTACAAAGGAGCAGTTTGAGTGACCCTAATGTCATGCTTAACACCTACTGCTTGGCCTGGGACACTTGTAAATGTTTCTACATATGTATTTAATAAGTGTTGGATCTGTTCCTGTTGCTGTGTAGTCAATGCTGGATTTATATACACTTCTTGTATTTGACCCCCTTGTTCCAACTGACTGTAAGCTATATCCAGTTCTGAGTCATGGGTCTCAGTCTGGATGTAACAACTTACTTTAGGGGACTCTACCCTCTCATGCCACACTTTTAACAGATTGGCATGATAAATCTGTTTACTACTTCTTCTATTTAGCATCTGAATCTCGTATGTCACTGGATCTACCTGTCCGAGTATAGTATAAGGGCCATGCCACTTCATAAGCAGTTTGTTTTCAGTAGCAGGTAATAGGAGCAACACCTTTTCCCCTGTGGCAAACTGCTTATGCCCCACCCCCTTGTCATATTCAGCTTTTAGCTGTACTTGTTTCTGAAGTAATGACTGGTGGGCCAGGTTAATATACCTGAGGAGGCGTTTTCTCAAAGCAGTCATGTATTCTAGTACTCCTTGTTTCCCTATGTGGGTGTTTTCTTCCCAGTGTTCCTTAATGACATCTAGGGGCCCTTGGGGGGTTCAGCCATACAAGAGGGAGAAGGGGAAAATGCAGTAGATGCTTGGGGTATTTCTCGATAAGAGAACATGAGGTAAGGCAGAAAGGGTCCCAATTCCTTCCCTCTTCACTCACAAATTTTCGTAGCATCTTCTTTAGTGTTTGATTGAACCTTTCCACCAACCTATCTGTCCGAGGATGATATGATGAGGTTCTTACAGCGTGTATACCCAATAGTCTATACAATTTGGCCAACATTACAGATGTAAAGTTTGTACCCCTCTCTGTAAGAATAACCTTTGGAATATCCAGTCTACTGAATACTTTTGCCAGCTCTTCTGCCACCCTGGGAGCTGTTACAGTCCTCATGGGTATTGCCTCCGGATACCTAGTGGCGTAGTCACAGTTGACAAAATAAATCTATTTCCTTTGGAGCTAGTCTCAAGGGGTCCCACCACATCCATCACAATGAGGTCAAATGGTTGACTGACTAGGGGTATATTCTGAAGGGGTACCATAACTTTCTACCCTGTCCAAGCTACTTTCTGACACACAGGGCAGCTTTGGACATACTCTGCTACTTGTTCACGAATGTCTGGCCAATAGAATCTGTGCAGAATTCTACTTAAGGTGATATCTCTCCCTGAGTGACCTGCCAGGGGTATGTCATGGGCCAACTGAACTATTTCCTTACGATACCTCTGTGGGACAATCAGTTGTGTCACAATATTTCCATTTTTAGGATTCATACATTCTCTGTACAAGATATAATTTAATATAACACATCTTGGGAATCCTTCTTTGGGCTGCTCTCCCACCTGTGCAAAGAAAGGGGTTAAGGAACTATCCTGTTTTTGTTCATAGGCCATTGTCTCTTATTTAATGTCAGCAGGGCCCATAAACCTTTTATTCTGCCAGTTTCTTGTGTCATGTCCTTTTGCAGTCTTTCCCTTCCGATCTTTACCTGGGGTCCCATATAATTCCTTTGCGAATGGAAAAAATCTCCCCAGCTCAGTTTGCTGTTTCGCTTGTGACCGGGTTGTCACAGCAACCAGAGGAGAACAGTTCTGCTTAACCATCAATACTGAAAAATCAGGATGATCTTGCCCAATAATAACGGAGATGGGTAAGTGTGGAACAATCCCGACCGCTAACTCTTGTGACTTCCCATTAACAGTCAGTTCCAGAGGGGTGGTGGAATAAAAATGAGTGTCCCCATGTATGCAGGTGACCATCATACCCTTCCCTGTTCTTTCTAGGCCCTCTGCTAAGTCCACACGAACCAGTGTTTGGCAACTTCCAGAGTCCAGTAAGCCTAATACATTATGTGTTCCTACTTCCACAGTTGCCACATAAGGTGCCCAGTTAGCCAGGGCCAGATGTCCAGAGTCCCTTTTCACCACTGTGCAATTCCTGAGTATATGGCCATTCTTTTGATAACCATGGCAATTTATTTCTGACAATGGCACTCTCTCTCCTATCTCTTATTAAGTCAGGATGAGTTTTAATATTTAAAGAGGAAAAGGGAGGTCTTACAGGGTTAGTGGAAGGGGTTGATGTACTGCCTCCTTGGTTCCTCCCTCACGTAGGTCGTGCAACCATAAAGTCTTCCGCCAGAGCAATAGTTTTTTCAGCACCTTCGGGTTTATGTTCTCGTACCCACAACTGTACTTCCTGGGGTAAGACCTTTACAAATTGTTCAATAGTTATAGTCTCCATTATTTGTGGCACTGTTTTACTACCTGGTTGTAATCATTTGTCGCTTAGGTCCTTCAACTGTGCATAGACATCTCTGGGAGCATCCATGGTGTGCATCTTCAAGTACCTGAAACACTGTCTGTATGTCTCAGGACTAATGTCATACCGCTTCAGGATTTCTTGCTTAACATGATCATAGTCATTGGAAAGCTGTATATCCAGTTGACTGTACACCACCAGTGCTTGCCCAATTAATTGGAGTCAAGACGCACCATCCATTGGTCTTTTGGCCAGCAACATGTTTGTGCCACCCTCTTGAATGTGGTGAGATATGCCTCAATGTTGTCAGTGTCTTGTAGTCTGGCCAGCTTAATACCTCTGGGGCCCTGTGGTTGTTCTGCGTGCTCTGTCCGGATGGCCTAGAGTACCCGCATGGTGTCTGCCCACTTGGCATCCTGTCTCCTGCGGTCAATCTCTCTCTCTCTCTCTCCCAATCAAGCTGAACCTGTCTGATGCATAACCATTTTAGCAGTTCTCCCACATCTCCCATGGGAGCTTGTTCAAGGTAGGAGACATCCACTTCCTTCTCCGGGCCCTCGGTTTCCAGGGGTTGGTCCAGGGGCATCCCTTCCCCATGCTCGTTCAAGTCCTCCTCTTCTGATCTCTCAGAAGGTGTCCTTTTGAGTTTAGGACATGTGTCTGAAAAGCCAGTTAGCAGCTGGGCCCCCGTCTGCACTGCCATGTGTCTGGTAAGGGTGCCTTGAGCCGGGCCACCCTCCTCCATGTCCAGCTCGGGTACCAGGAAGTACCTGCTGCAACGTCTCCCTTCCCTGGCAAGATGAAGCAGGCAGTAGAAATCCCACGGTTGACACCAAATGTTACCGTGCGGGTTCTACAGATGGACACAGATTCACTCAGAGACAGCAAATAAGGTGCAACCCACTTGTTACTTAGTGGTATGTTTATTACTTCATAAACATCTGTTCAGCACCAAGAAGAAAATAAACACATGAAACAAACAAAAAAATAAACAGCAAAACAATATCCTTCTATAGCATTCTATAGAACCTCTCTCACTGTTACTCAGGAGGAACTGACCCTATCTATCTGTTACCTGCTCAGGTAGTACTTAAGTACCCGCCTACCTGAGTCAGGTGACCAAGCATCATCACAACTTTACAACTTGTTCTATATCCCCACAAAATTGGTTTAGCCAGCATAAACATATTAGAAATGCAGAAAAATCACATTGTAGATCCTAAAGATATAAAAATTATGCATATATGGGGTATTTTTATCAACTACCAAAAGTTCTGGAATGATTGGCAGCTTGGTCAGTATAAACCTGAGCCACAAGGGGCTGCTGTTCCCTATAGAGGACTTCAGTTCACTGGAAGCACTCAAGGAAACCAGATGTCTTCTGTTTATAAAGCATAGCTGGACTTTTGCATTTCAACAGCGACATGATAATAAATTCCCTGAGAGGATTAATATGGTAGCAGACCCCTAGCTAGGTAATATAAATTCAAGTATTCCTTTATGTAGATATGACTGGGTAAAGTATACATTACACTGTACCAAAGAATCCCTAATGTGACTAAATTATCCTACTTATTCCATATAGAATGCTACTTTGGGAGATAATGAAAGGGGAGGGGGAGAATGGCAGCAGAAGCTTCCTGTAATGACAAGCCATTGGTCGAAATTGTATGCCGACAGCTGTCACTTTCACTTGCTGCTGAAATTGGAAAGAGCCCTAATTAGAGGTTTTGCTTAAAGCACACCAAATGGTGAAACACAGAGGGCAGTCTTTTAAAACAGTCTGCAACACCTAAAGCATAATAGCTGACAAAATCAGCTCCAGAGTTGAAAAGTCAGGCCGTCGGTTGAAATTGTCAAGCCGACGTCTGACACGTTCTCTTGTCTTTGCTCTGCTACCCAATGACTCTCCTGCCACATAGGAGAGTTGAAAACACAAATGCTTTGAAAGGGAAAGAGGTCTCTTTCACAGGAACTATCTGGGAGACATGAAGCATTTAAAAATAACACAACAAAGTGCGAGCGCTACTCGACGGTGCGCATGATCGCGAGGGCTTTGCAATCATGCGAACAGTAGCATCGTAACACAATAGTGCTAGCTTACGAGTGTTTAAGAAAACAAAAACATCTGTTCCCATAGGGTTTTCGGGGGGCTCCTGTTTTCTTTCTTGGATCCACAAGGCATTTATCTCTATCCTAGTAGAGTACAGCATGGCAATTTACTTCTTTTACCTGACTAAAAGGTTAATTTCACAACAGAACAAATGCAGCACAGGGTACATAAAAAAGAAAAAGGGAAAGGGGAATGCTGCTTGCCCAATTATACACTGATACAGAAAACAGTCTGCTAAATTATTAAGCCCAATTACTATAAAGGACTGTAGCATATATATATGTATCTATGGGTTCGGGGAAGGATGAGGTTACCTGGCACAAGAGACCTAGGTTTGGCTACTCTGCACAGGGGCACCCAAGTAAATCCAACTACAGGAAGCAATAACTGTAATGTCCAGAACCAGAATTGGGATTTTTCAGTGTGGCTTTATTTATTAACTCACTGAACATAAACAAAGCACTGCATGGTCCCCCAAAGGGCTACGTTACTGTAATGCAGATTAGAGGTTAAACACAGCGGTCCATTTGAGGAATGAACACATTACTACAGATGTCTGACTTTGGACCAACCAGGCACTCAGCCCGGACTTTGCATGCGCATTGGATACATAGCCCGACTGGCCCGGCTCCCCTGCTGGCCACTCGACTGATGGTCCACTTGGCAAATGAACCCAAACTTTACTTGGAAAGACATCCCATCAAACAAGGAGGCTCCCAAACTGTGGCTTCCCACACCACTTGAAGTCTGCGACTCCTAGAGAGATTTGTTTTCGTACTTCCAATCGAAACTTCCATCAAACAAGGAGACTCCCATCCAACAAGGGTAATTTTCCCATCCTGTGGCTCCCCACACCACTTTGAGTCTGCGACTCCTGGAGAGATTTTCAAGTTCACACGCTGGGTACCCACCCCATCACTGGCCAAGTGCATGAGGCAAGTAGCAAAAACACAGAAGAAATCCGTAGAGGTGGACCTGTTTACTAAAGATGGGGGATTTTCCCACCTCCAGCTCCCACAGCCCATACCCGGCCATTTCTCTGGACACACAGAAAACTTGAGACTTTAAAATGTAGATTGAACGGTGGATGACCTGAAGCATCCCCTCTACAGCGAACTTTAAATCCATTTAAACTTTAAACTGTTTGACTGCTCTATTTGTTTGTCCTAGTTGACATAGTCCTCCCAAATAACAGTCCACATTTATTTCCCAACTGAAGAAAACAAGATGTTTGCCCCTTCAAATGGAGCCAAACACTCACCCATTCGTTGCAGGTGCCCCACAGGTGAAGTACTGTAACCTTTGCTGTTATACAAGAACAGACTGAAATTAAAACTGGCAGCTTTCTTCCCAGAGTGGGAGAAGGGGATTGCCCCTGGAACCCACAAAGAACTCCCCCCCCAGAGGGAGGGGGGCACTGAGACCGGGGAAGCAGTCTCCACCACTTTAAAAAGGTAAAATACAGGAACAGTTCCTTTTTTATAAGTGAGAAATCACACTGCACACTAATGCTTCCTTCTTGCTTAAGGACAAACGGAAGACTTCCTTTGAATTTCCCAAAGTTCTAAACTTCACTCTCTGAGCTGAAGATTCCAAATCTGGCTCATGCAGCTGCAACAGTTCTATAATGATGTCATCTCTCAAGTCTCAGCTGTGACTGAGGACAGAGTGAGACAGTGTGAAACCCATTTAACTGGAGTTTCACAAGCTGCCTTCCCTGCCTACCACTAGGTCTTACTGGGATTCTAGTAACCCCGGGTAACAAAGGGGTTACAGGACCTATTACCAGAATACAGAGAAAATAAAGAGGGTATAAGAGAAGGGGGAAGGGGAGAACTTGTAAGGAGGTGGCCTGACTCCATACAGAAATACAGGGATAGCCACAAGAGAGTAGAAAAATAGAGGTTGGAACCAGAAGAAAGAAAGTAAGAAGGTCCAAACTATAGGGACAGGGACTGACCCTGTCACAGACATTGACAGGGTGGAGACGGTCTAGAGGAGGGTGACTAAGATGATACAGGGCTTGCACCACAAAACTTATGACGAGAGATTGAAGGACCTCAATACGTACTTGCTGGAGAAGAGGAGGGAAGGGGGGACATGATAGAAGCATTCAAGTACCTAAAGGGCATAAACAACGTGCAGGGAGGAGACATCTTCCAATGCAGGAGGAGTACGAGAAGGAGGGGTCATGATATGAAATTGGAAGGTGGCAGGTTGAGAGGGAATGTGAGGAGGTTCTTCACAAAGAGGGTGGTGAACACATGGAATGGTCTGCCACAGGAGGCAGTGGGAGCAAGCAGCATGGGGGGATTTAAACAGGCCTGGGACAGGCATAGGGGAATCTTGGAGGTAGGGCAGAGGGAGGGGAAGCCACTGACCAGATAGGGTCAAGTATAGGGTTAATTGGTAGACTAGATGGGCGTTGCGGTCCTCATCTGCTGACAATTTCTATGTTTCTATGTTTCCTGCACTTGCCTCAGCACTGTCCAACTGCTTCACTCACTGCAGGACTTTCCTTTTTATTTATTTATTTTTTTTATTTTTAACTCCAACACTCATAATAGTGATAACATTAAGCTAGTTGGAGTATACTCACAATAATCGGCTGATGTGGGTTACGTTAAACACCTCAGCCTTTGACCTTGGCATTTAATGACCCATATCAGCTGGTTATTGCTTCATACACTCCAACTAACTTAATGTTATCACTTAATTAATATTCACCTGACTACTGAAATTTCAAAGACATAGTACACCCTGCCAGAGGAAGTGGTGGGGGCTGAAACAATCACGGGATTTAAGAATGCATGGGATAGACATAAAGGAATTCTGGAGGTCAGGGGTAAGGTGCAACAGACTTCTAGGAAACCATAAACTGAACTTACAAGCTCAAATGAGCAGACTGGGTGAGCCATAGGCCCTTATCTGCCGACACTGTCTATGTATCTATGTGTAGTATAACTAAGAATAAATTAATAATATTTTGTCATTTTCTGACACGATATATTCACTAATTAATAAGCAAGTAGTACTGTGTACTGACTATTTCTTAGTACATTTAAAGCTAAAAGATATAGGGAATCATACTGTAGGGCACTGAGGCCACACCAACAACAACAACAACAACAAAAAATCCGTGTCCAGTAAAATCCAGCAATGGGTTTTAACAAGTTGTACTGCAGTGCAGGATCTTGTTACTGGCAGATGATCTCATATGACAATAGTCTGGAGGTTTCGCTATGAGTCACAAGGGCTGGGCTGTTTTCCGTTGTTAAAAACATTTAAATAGGAGTTTGGTAGAGCCAAAGCTCTTATACAGCCACCATGCAATGCTGTAAAGCTAGGGGAGTAGCTAGTTATTTGGATAAGCTATGCTATTCTGTAAAAATAAAATAACTCGTGCTTCTGAGGACAGATGCAAGTTAATATCCAGACTATTACACAACATTTAGAGATTATCAAAGTCAGCTTTAGTCAGCAACTACACTTCCTGGGAATGTTTTTTTTTTTGTACTTCTAACTGTATTTTTCCATCTTGCCTCACTCAGCCCGTCTATAAGCCCTATTATCTGATGCCTGCTGGAGCAGTCACCACTGTCCCCTACATAAATGTTCCAAAAGGCTGTCAATACTGAATTAAAAGATGCGACTGTTTTTAACAAATATGTTTTTTATGTATGACTGTAATTTTGCAATAAAAGTACAATGAATGATGAATGTGCAACTGCATGATTGTAACAGGGATACATCCTAAAATAAGTGAATGGCTCGAGTGTGTTTATTTGCTATCTAAAAATACATTTTATTACATAAATAATCACTGCCTGCTCCATTGTACACTATTCCAGACATACCCCTCTGATTGGGGCCTACCAGCCAGAGAAGTGCTGGCAGGAACATTTTTGACCTGAGAGGGGTGGTTAAAAGACACAGAGGTGGGGAGAATATGGTGTCATCATCCACTGATGTCTTCACCTGCTTTTCCTCTCTCTCTGTTCTACCTTCACCTCCACTGGGGCACACATTTTTTTTCACAAGCACATTTAGAAGTCCAAACATTCCACTGCTTAACCTAGAAACATAGAAACATAGAATCTGATGGCAGATAAGGACTGCTTGGCCCACCTAGTCTGCCCAGTTCCCTACCTGATGGATAAGCTGCAGATTCTAGTTAATCGACAGCTTACTTCCTCCAACCCCCAACTAGAATTGCCTTATGTCTGTCCCATGCATTCTTGAATTCTCCCACTGTTCCTGACTCCACAACCTCCTCAGGAAGGCTGTTCCATGCATCCACAACCCTCTCTGTGAAAAAATATTTTCTAACATTACCTCTGAGCCGTCCCCCCCCTCTATCTTCAAATTGTGCCCCATTGTTCTTGCACTTCTCTTCTTCTGAAAGATGCTACCCTCTTGTACTTTGTTAATTCCCTTGAGATACTTGAAAGTTTCTATCATGTCCTGTCTCTCCGTCTTTTCCTCAAGGATATACATATTAAGCTGCTTTAGCCTCTCCTTGTATGTCTTCTGATGCAGACCCTGCACCATTTTGGTTGCCCTCCTCTGAACAGCCTCCACTCTGTCTATGTCTTTGCGGAGGTGGGGTCTCCAGAATTGCATGTAGTACTCCAGATGGGGTCTCACTAACTGTCTGTACAGAGGGATAACAAGTTCCTGTTTTCTACTATTGATGCCTCTCCCTATGCATCCCAGTATCCCCCCAGCCCTCCTTACTGCCTTCTCACATTGCTTGCCCACCTTTAGGTCATCTGATATAATTACTCCTAGGTCTCTTTCGATTTTTGTTGTTGTTATTAACTCACCCCCCATTGTGTACTCTTCCCCTGGGTTTTTGTTTCCCAGATGCATTACTTTGCACTTCTTTGCATTGAATCTGAGCTGCCACATATTTGACCATTCCTCCAACCTTGCCAAGTCTCTTTTCATCCTTTCCACCGCACCTTGTGTATCAACCCTGTTGCAGATCTTTGTGTCATCTGCAAAGAGACATACCTTTCCTTCCAGGTGTTCTTCAATGTCACTTATAAAGACATTAAAGAGGAATGGTCCCAGTAACGAACCCTGTGGTTTCCGCTAGTTACCCTCCTTTCTTCACTGTGGACTCTGTTTACTATTACCCTTTGCGTCCTGTTGTCCAGCCAGTTTTTTATCTAGGCTACAACCTTGGGACCCACTCCAAGGCTGGCTAACTTTTATATTAATCTTTTGTGTGAGACTGTGTCAGTGGCTTAGTAGGTAGCACACTCTCCTCTGAGGCTGGGAGATGGGAGGGCCATGGGTTCAGTTCCCACATCTGACATTTGGGTTAATATCCCAATACTGACACTGTAGTGCAGCATGAGAGGGGTGCTGCACTTCTGAGGTGCCGTCTTTCAGATGAGACATTAAACTGAGGTACCATCTGCCTGGATTGGTGGTAGTTCAGCTGGATGTTAAAGATCCCATGACACTTATCGAAAAGAGTAGGGGAATCTCCCCGGTGTCCTGGCCAAATTTCCCTCATTCACTAAAAATACCACCAACAGCTTTATCTGGTTAAATTTCAGTTGCTTACCATCTGTATCCCCCTTCCCCCCGTCACCCCTGAAAAAGGGACTTCTAGGCCCAGTGGGCTTACTGGGTCAACAAAATTCAACAACAAACAAGCGTGTCAAATGCTTTGCTAAAATATAGGCAGACCATATCCACAGCCCCTCCTGGTCAGTTTTAATAAAAGCCACCCGCTCAACTAACAGGACCTTGTTGGTTGAAAGTGTCTTTAATATTAACATAGAAGTATTTAAAGATGAACTTAAAAAACGGCCCCTTTACAGTCTATGGAGTGTGCCCCCGCGCAGTTCCAGTACTGACATCATAAAACATGCCAGCTTGGGGGCATGCCTCCAGTACAGGAAGTCAGGGCATTTTGGCTGCGGGTCCGGGTCTCTGTTTTTACAAGTCTAAATGCAATAAATATACTGCTGAGAAAATTTCACCTTCAGAAGGATCGCTAAACCGAAGGGTAAGCTACTTAATCAGTTTAGGGGAGAGAGAGCATCCATAAGTAGAAACCTGCTCTTTAGAGCAGTGTGTTACTTTGCACATGACACCCTGCCCCTGGACCACCAGGTGGTAATTGTGTAACAACAGGAGCCACCCATTTACCCTCTCCAAGGCAGAAAGTGTCTGAGACAGATGCTCAATGGTAGGATAGTAAAGGTACCATGAGATTTTCCTGTCAGGAAATTCTCCTGTCAGGAAATTGTCTTGTCAGGAACTGCCATGCCACATTTTCCCAGAGATTTCCCTGTCAGGAAACTGTCCTGTCAGGAAGGCTTTGACCTCTACAGCTAAAGAGCTAAGCTTCATTGCTGTGCTGGCTTTGTGGTGTAGTGGAAAGGTCTACAGCTTCATAAATAAGAAATTGTGAGTTTGAATCTCAGTTTTCTTTTGTCAGAATTTCACTGCAGTGGTAATCTGTGGTGGCGTGATGTTAGGATAGTAAATATATAGGAAAAGGTACTTATATGTGAGACACAGTATGTGCAACGGGTGGTGCAGCACAGGCTTCCTAACAGGCCAATTTCCTGACAGGAAAATCTCGTGGTACCTTTACTATCCTTGCAATGCTCAGCTCTCCCTCCATTGCTTGATATGTGACAATGTGTCTGGGACTCTAACGCAGGTTGTTAGCATGGTACATCATACTACTTACCATTAGGCCATAAGATGGACAGTTCCCTGAGAAATGAACACATTTAATCTGTACCTTTGAAGACTGTGAGGAAAGAATGTTTGCTGCCACGTTGGTCTTTGTCACATGACAATAAATATTTGTAAAAACCAGTAATACTCGTTGGTCAAAGTACAGTATGTGATGTCAAACAAGCAGGTATTAATTCCTTAATAAAGCCTGCTTGTCATTGGGAGCACACTTACTGAGTAAGAGAGACATAGACAGACAGACAAAAGAATCACTGCCTGTGCCACATCTCTTTCTGCCATTTTTTCTGTGTCGGTTCCTCCCTATAGGTGGTGCTATTAAGAGACAGACAAAATTCTCCTCAATGTGATGGTAATAAACGTTAAAGAGCACACCCTGCACACATGACAGCTACTGAAGTCAAGGATGTATATCCCTGAACACTGGTTTTTATTTATTTTTTGTTCTCTCACAATGTATTAACCCAGTCTGTCCCCGATCAGTAGTTGTAAAATCTCACTGCTCTTTCCCATCCACCTGACCTACGGACCTCTGAGTACCCACTACATACCGGTTTAGGTGTCCTGCAACCGACTACATGAGCTCCAAAAAATAGACACCCCTGTGACAGTCGGGAGAGCAGAGTACCCACTACATATTGGTTTAGGTGCCCTGCCACCGACTACGTAATCTCCAAAAAAAGACACCCCAGTGACAGTCGGTAGAGCAGAGGACTGTAAGCAGCATTAATAGGGGAAAGTCTGGTGTCCGAGACAGTTACTGGTATGGCTACAACATTTCAGAAAAGCAGATACCTGTGTTGCTGATGAAATTGATATGCAAATATCCTCATTTCTCCACTAATGCAGCACTTCACATGCACAGATTGCAACTATAAATGGAGCCAATCACCTTAGAAATGTTCATTTCTATTAACATCATTACATATTTTAATGGTTTACCTGTCTAATTGTGTCTAATTTACACCTGCAAAGTGTATAACCAATTCACTCACAGTGATGTATATGTAGTGTTGAACGTGCACGTGCACAGCTTGTACTGTATGTAGTCAATGAAAAGTGCAGAGTTAAACAGCAGAAAATATTTTATTAAGCATTGTAACATGACAAGTGCATTTTCTTAGCATATATCTTTAACATGGCAATATTTCCTAACCAGTGCTTGCCATGTTATAAGTTGCGATTAATCCACGAAAGGAAGCTTTACTAGGAATTAATGCATGGTTGGGTGGTTGGAGCACCTGCCGCCCAACCCCCCAACCATGCATTAATTCCCTAGAAGCTTCCTTTCTCATGGCCAAATGCTTACTTGGAACACTAGTCTTCATGGACCAACATAAAAACTGTAGAAATATGTTACAACATTTGAACTTTGAGAGCACTAAAATCCTTTTATCAGGTGTTATAGAATCAGAACAGGAGATGCTGACTTTATACCTAAAGTTACATTGTTACCATAGAATCTGTGAAATATTAAACAGAATTAGTTGGGAGGGTGGACATTTTTTAGAGCCATTTCTGTAAATATTTCTTATATCCTCTGTGTTTTACATCGCCTCTCATAAAAGCTCTGCACACTATCATGAATACAAACAAGATCACTGTCTCTTAGATGTCACTTTCAATTTTTCCCATTAAAACAAATAAATACTGTACAATACCTGGTTAGTGCACGAGCAGTAGTCTGCCTGTGCTAGTGAGCAGCCAGGGAGGAAACTACAAGACAGCAAAAGGCATAAATTACATTTTGGAGTAGAAAAACATATAAGTGCACAATACTGGGACAAGACAATAACATACTTCATTTGTTAACAGATGAGATTTAAGACAATTTTTAAAATTCAGTCAGTGATATATGGGCAAACAATCTCTCAGGCAAGGCACTGAAGGTGGCTAGAGCTAGAACACCTAAATATCTTTGACCCTGATTAGTAAGCATGTATCAAATATCAAACAACATTCTTTTGGATGAACGAGTGGCCACTCTAGGTCGAGCTATAGAAAAAAGGACCTTAAAGAGCAGATATTCACTTATTTTTATCTACAACTGAATGTAGATTTTCATAAAAGTAAATAAAGTCTAAGTGGTAAATAACAGACTCTCTGTGGTACTTTCACTTCTTCTGTTGCCTGTTTAGAGTGAACCGAGGTCAAGGTTTTAGCGCAAGATACACACTGTTTTTTTTTTCTGTCTCTTCGATGCACTGTGAAGGCAGAGTCTATCTGACGCCAGTTCCAGTAAATGTCTTGGGCTTCATGAGTGAGCACGCCCCTGCTCTGCTGTATACTTGCTGCCAACCATAGTTGGGGTGCACATGACATGTTACCAATCATAGCAAGTGGGAATGTGGGTGGAAACTAAGTGAGAGTCGAGAATCAAGTGTCAGAGATACTCATGCTGGCAGACTGAAAGGACTGTCTATTCTAAGGAAGTTTGACAGATTCTATTACTTGTGCAAGTTTGATCAGTGTGTTCGTCACTGAAAGTAAGCATCATTTTAAACTTTCTTCCAGTCATTTGGCAAAATTCGTTGAAATAGGTTTGCTGACAGGCTGCAGTGTACCATTGCTTGAGATTCACGAGTCATCAGTTTTTCAACCTATGATGCTTAGAATGATGTAAATACCCTGAAAAGAGAAAATCTCTATTCTGAGTGGACCTGTCCTTTTCAAGCGGCTTTATTCTACTGCTAATATGACTGGCAAGTCTTCGCCCTTCTTGCTACTCAGGCCAGAAACAATAGTGAAGGGCTGAGAAGACAACAAAAATAAATTTTTTTGCCCTCTTAACTACTTCACTTTTCTCTGATCTTAAAGGGATACATTATCTTGTTTCTATGCCTTATTGGTTGAAATACCAAATGCAGTCCTGGCCAAAACACAGTTTTGACCCTTGTAGCTATTGCAGAGCCACTGGCAACTAACACCAGCAATAACACCATCCAGGATGAGGAGAATCATGGCCTTGGGTGTCCTAACACTCTGGTCTTCTAACCAACGCAAGAAAAATTCCATACTCTAACGCCATCTACTGAGATGAACGTCTCTTAGAAACTGTTGACTGACATGACAGAAGGTTCTGCACTCGGACAAAGAATGCTGAGATGACTATCTCATCTCTAAGAAGTCATCAGGGGAATTCCTCCCTACTCAGAGACCCCTATTTCTGGAATCTCTTCCTGCCCTGGAACCAGTCTGCTTACCATATACGTAGTTATGTTAAAATGAACCAATCTCAGTATGTTAAAATCAATATCTTTGTTTCTGAGTATGTACGTACCTTGCATTGAATCTCAGCCATGGGTATTTAAGTTGAAAATACAACCATTTTACTAAATAAATTTATATTTTAATCCAGGCATTTGTTTCACTTTTCCTCTTGAGCTTCTTGCATGCGGATGTCAGCTCGCACTGTGGCAGTGATGTCACTATAGGTAATAGTGCTAGTGTCTCCTGCTTATCTTCCTGCAGTGATCCTCCTGCAGTAAACCATGTGGTTTATCTTCTAACCATGTCTTTTGTGTAATTCTTGCACTATTTTGGAAGCAGCTTGTCAATTAGCTGTCAAATAGTGTAGAAAGTAACAGCTGCTTCTCGATTACATTTTTAAAAGGTCTGTAAACCTCAATTTTACTGATACAGCATGCTTCATTCCTTAATACTGTGCTTCCATATGCTTTTTATCCCTCCATAATATTTTGACTGCATATGTCCTTCAAAAGTCAATTTTGCATCATTACTGTGACGTTCTCCCTCTCATTATTTAGCATTGACTATTTAAAGTAATGCTTCAGTGTAAGATGTTTGTTTTTATTGAAGCATGGTCACCATCTGTACCTCATTTTGAACCATGATACTGCTGAATAACCTATTAGTGGACATGCCATGAATATATATATAGCATACTGGTGCGGTCACACCAGTATAGTTAGGGTGAAACTGCACTTCTATGTTAAAGTCCAAACATTGAGCCTTAATAACTTTGGAGCCATTCAATGGCTTTACAAGAAATGTGGCATGCATAATCTCTAGGGTAGGTCTCTTGGCCTGCCAAATTTCATGGGAATCCTTCAAGTGGTTTCTGAGATATAAAGTGTTGAAAAAACAGAAAAATCTGGATTTTTTCGCATTTGTTTCTACAGCTGGATCTCAAAAACGGCTTTATGCTGTGGGCTAAAATTTTTAGGGTAGAAAGTCTTTGGGGCGCTGATGTGCCTTTTGAAGGTTTGGTGGGAAAATATTAATCAGTTCAAAAGTTGACATTTTTTATTTTCCCATTATGTCCTATGGGAAAATTTATATGTCAGGCATGACAAATACTATTTTTCACACAATAGGAGTATTGTGCAAAAAATACCAGCTTATTTTCAAACAATAGGAATACTTTGCAAAAAATACCAGCTTCTTTTTGCAAAGAATGCTGGTATTTTCGCACAGTTCACAGTCCTGTGATCGACTGAGCTGTGTTGTGGCCGCCATCTTGTTTTGCCACTTAGTGAGGATGTTGAACTACGGAATGTTTTAAACACACAAAAAATCAGAAAACATCTAAAGAGAACACCTTCAGGTGTATTTTGATGTTTTTTTTTTTTTTTTGTGTTTTAAGCTGGACCCAAAGATGTTTTTCTCTCGGGTGCCAGCTTATACAGAGAACAGCTTGAAGTCCATTCTTTTTATGAGAGGAGTGGTATTTTCTTGACTTCTGCAGCTGGAACTCATGCTGCTGGCTGCAGAGTCATGGAATACCTGCTTATGTGCACTTTGTGTGCACAATACATGGTGTGCACTGGGCATACTGGGAGCCCACCCCAGTGTGCCTCAATGTATTTTTTATGTGTAAATGCCTGTAAAAGGAAGAAAACCATCCCCCGAGGTCTTTTCTTCAATGTAGAATCCTGCATCGAAATGTGCGCAAATTTCGATGCAGGATCCTGCATCGAAGTACTGTGATGTGCAGCACAATGCTTTCTGATACAAAAAAACATTGTGTGGCACATTACAGTACCTCAATGCAGGATCCTGCTTTGAAATTTGTGCACATTTCGATGAAGGATCCTGCATCTATCTGGTCTGCCCCTTTTTGACATCAGGGTGCCCAATCCCCTGTGTCGATCTGTAACCCCCCTGCTCCAGTCTTGTGGAACACTGGGAGCCCACCCTAGTGTGCCAATATATTTATTTTTAATTACTTAAAACTTTCCGACACTGGGATGCCCACTCCTGATGTCAGATGACCCCCCCAAGCCCACTCTTATTGCTGATGGGGGTGCCCAATCCCTCTGTCAGCATGATGATTCCCCCCAAAAAAAAACTTATGTGGCACACTGGGAGCCCACCCCAGTATGCCCAAATGTATTTGTTTTACACCCTGTAAATGAAGAAAACCATCCCTCAAAGTCTTTTTATTTTTGTACCTGTAATAACGATAATCATCCATCATCATCTCTCCATCCCCTCCCCATCCCCACCCTCCCTCTGTGCACCCACCTCCCGCACTCCCACCCATACTTACCCTCTCTGGAGGTCGGGAACCGCAATCTTCTGTGGACCAGGTCACGTCTGCACTCTTCAAGCAAGCAACATGGCCGCCAGGCTGGGCATGCTGTAAGATGCTCCTGCAATCAGTTTGAGATGTTGCAATTTTGCTCTCCTCCATTTCCTCCATTCTGGACTTTACTGTTGTTTTCCATTTACCGTGGTTTATTATTGTCTATTGCTCATTTTTTGACTGTTTTATCAACCGTTTTCTCCCATTATTAATGATAGAGTGACATCAGGTCATTGCTAATGACCCGTAGTGTGTATTTGGGGCTATTTGTTTTTGGGCCCGTCGTTATTCTGTTCGATTGAAGACCTGTGCTGATTTGCCTGTGTTTCTTCTGGGGAGTTATTCAGACCCACTGGGACTTACTGCTTTTGGCCTGGATCTGTATTTTGCGTTGACTGGGATTGGAGATAGGAAGCTTGTGGAGAAGAGTAGAGGAGAGATGGTGGATCATTTAGAAGCCTAATTTATTGGGACTGGTGTTGTGTGAGAGGATCTGTGTGAACTGACTCTTTTGTCTTAACTGTCCTCTAACAGTGCTTTTGTTGGGCGCAGGACTTGGAATATCCTGTAGCAGTGCCCGACCCTGCGAGGAGACCAATAGCCGGAATTCTGAGCTGTTTGGGGGGCTGAGTCGTGGTCCCATCAGGTAGTCAACGGAATGGGCTGTTGGTTCACTTAGATTCTCCCGGGGTCAATTGGTAGGTTGGCGTTGGTAGAGAACTGAGGGGAGCAGTTGTGGATATTTTCTGGCTGCGGTCCCTCATATGGAATTATTTGGGTTTCTGCCTTCCTGGTACACGGACCATGAGTGAAAACATTTGTTTTAAGGATCCCCTATCTGCACATGGTCAGATTTTCATTTTTATTATTCAGTTATTTATTGCCACTTGGCAGGCAGTGAGAGTACCTGTGTTTTTTGGTCGGTCCCCCAGGTAGTGAGAGGGCCTTGGGGCTGAAAAACATCCATAATTCTGGTTTTATCTTCTGGCTCGGACAGACAGTGAGAGTGCCTGTGCCTTGTTAATTCCCTGAAGCAGTGAGAGGGCCCTGGGGGGCTGAAGATATTCATCATCTATGTTTGATTTGTTTTGTATTTTGTATTTAATTTACAGCAGTTTATTATTTACCTGTGACTGAACTGTTCCTAAGTTGATCTACCCTTGTCGGAGACTCAGAGTTTTAAATTTGTATTTTAGAGTTTAATGTTAGGGGAGGGGGTAATTGAGGGTTATTTATTTATCCTATAATAGGGATGGGTGTTTGAGATTTATTTATTCTTTCTTTAAATAAGGGCTAAGGGTTCATATTTTTAGTTGTAATTTTTGCTTTATTTTATGTTATTTAATTGTTTTAAATATTGTAGGAATTTTGCTGGTTAGTAAGGGTTGTTGCTATATTTGTTACAAGAATGTGTCAGAGGCCTGCCCCCGTAGTTGTGCATTATTCATCTTCTGCTCTCTATGCTCTCTGGCCCTTCCCCCCCATTGCAGTTTACAACATACCAGTGCTGTAGGGTGCTGGGTATTGCCCGTAGAAGGGGGAGGAAGGTTGAGAGGTGCGAACAGTGGAGGATGAATGAGTGGGGCGACTGCATTGGGGTCATAAGATCCAGGAGATGCCCTGGGGTGAAATGGAACCAAGATTGTGGTCCACCATGTCTGGTTTCCATATCCAAGGGCACCACCAATTTTGGTGGGCAAGTGGCTCGGGTGGCCCTGGAGGTTCATCCAACTCGGGTGGTGTTATACAATGCCAGGTCCATTAAGAACAAGACTGCAATTATTGCAGATTTTGTGGGAACAGTGGATCTGGCTTGCATCACTGAGACCTGGCTGGATGAGAACTCTGGCCCCATATTGGAGGCTTCAGCTCCAGTCAGGTACTCGGTGATTCACCCCTGAGATTGGATCGCGGGGGTTGGGGGGTTGTGGTTTGTTTTAAGACTGAACTTAATCTCGCGAGTGTACCAGCTGAGGAGACTGAGTCATTTGAGTGTGTTGCGGTAGCAGGTGTAGGCTGTAGGATCACTCTCATTAACTGTCCACCCAGTGATGAGAAGCGGTTCCTTCAGGAAGTGGCAGACTTCATCGTCGACATGGCATTTGAGTCGCCCAGACTGATGGTTCTGGGTGACTTCAATGCCTGGGTCGATGACGAATTCTCACAATTTGGACAGCACTTCCTCCAGTTGATGTCATCTCTGGGCCTTACACAGATAGTTACCTCTGCTACCCATAAACATGGCCACTCACTTAGTCTTCCTCCTGGGGATCGTGGCTTCTGATCTGGGGGTGGAACCAGTTGGATGGTCTGATCACTACACCATGGAATTTAGTTTTAGCACCCCATTCTTAGGCCTACCCCTGGCAGTGGTACTTGACCTATCATCTTTTCCAGTGGCAAACAGCAACCCAGAGGCTCTTGTGGTGGCTTATAACATGGCTATTTCAGCAGCCCTGGATGTCATTGCTCCTGTCCGTGTTCATCCTCTCTCCCTTCACCCTCGATCTCCATGGTTTGATGGGACTTTGAGGGAAATGCGGCGACGAGGACGAAGGTTAATGCGTTGCTGGTGGAAATCCACCCTTGATGCCAACCACCTTAGACTGATGGATCATTATCAAGCCTATCACTCTCCAATCACCTGTAAGAAGGCAGAGTTCCTGTCTGGGGAGATTGCAGCTGCTCAGAATCGACCAGCTCAGCTTTTTTGTACTGTAGATAGACTGTGCAATCCAGCCTGTCTGCATGTTCAGAAAGCTTTTTTGCAGGTAGAGTGTGCCGAGCTTGCTCGATTCTCTGCAAATAAGGTGGCCGACATCAGGGTGGTACTCCAGCCAGCACACTCTAAGGGCATTGCTTTGGACCAGCATATGGCCTCTGCCTCTCAGCATTCCTGGAGTACCTTCGACCGACTGGAGTTCATGGATGTCATGCAGATTGTCCAGGGTGTGCACCCTATGTGCTGTAGTTTGGACCCAGGACCAACTTCCCTGATTTTGGGTTGCATTGATTCCATCAGTCCGGTCCTAGCACAGATAGTATGGTGCTCCTTGGAAACAGGAGAGTTTCCTAGCTCCCTGAAGGAGGCAGTGGTAACACCCCTCTTGAAGAAAGCTTTTTTGGCCCCGACTGCCATGCGAACTACAGACCAATCTCAAACCTCTCTTTTTTGGGGAAGGTGATTGAGAAATTAGTGGCCACACAGCTGGAGAACCATTTGACAATCTATGACATCTATGAACCCCTCCAGTTCTGTTTTTGAAAGAGGCATAGTACTGAGACAGCACTGGTTTGGGTGCTCAATGATCTCCTGATGGCTAGAAATCAGAAAAAATGCTCCATCTTGGTTCTGTTAGATCTCTCATCAGCATTTGACACTGTGGACCATGGGGTTCTACTTGATCGCCTGAGGTTCATCTGTGGACTGTCAGGTACAGTTCTCAGGTGGTTTACATCTTTTCTCACTGGAAGAACTCAGAGAGTGGTGTCCGGAGTTTATTCCTCGGACCCAGTTTCTCCATTATGTGGGGTTCCTCAGGGTTCAGTGTTGTCCTCCATGTTGTTCGCAGTGTACATGCTGCCCCTCAGAGACATTGTAAGAAGGTATGGGCTTAGGTTTCACTGCTATGCTGATGATACCCATCTCTACCTTTCTTTGGCACCTGACCAGGATGGAGCTCTCTCAGTCTTTAATAACTGCCTTACAGAAATACAGGATTGAATAGATTCAAGCTGGCTGAAATTAAACTCGGAAAAGACTGAGGTGCTGGTTGTGGATCCGGTGCGCTGGATGGGGGGGCCAGGGTTTGGTTCACCCTCTGGACTTTTCCTTGGCGGCATATAATTTCCAGCCTCTGAACAGGTGAAAAACCTGGGAGTAATTTTTGACAAAGGGTTGACTTTGCATTCGCAGGTGTCAGCCGTCATCAAGTCCTCCTTTTACCATCTGAGGAATATCTCCAGGATTAAGCACCTCGTTCCATCCGGTGATCTACCTACACTGGTCCATGCCTTCGTGACCTTGTGCTTGGACTATTGCAACTCCCTTTACCTAGGGCTACCTGGGGTGGAAATCCGCTACTTGCAGCTAGTGCAGAATGCTGCAGCCCGGCTTTTGACGGGGACTTCCCGGTCCTGTCATATTTTGCTGGTGCTGCGCGGACTGCACTGTCTGTCTGTACAGTGATGGATCACCTTTAAAGTCAGTTTATGGACTTTTAAAGCCCTACATGGACTGGACCTGGACTACTTGAAAGAGCTCCTGGTTTCTTACTGCCCTGGGTAATTGCTCCGCTCAGCTGATGAGGGGTTGCTAGAGATTCCTAAGGTGCTTCTGAAATCTTTGGGGGCCCAAGCTTTTATGCATGTGACCCCAACCATTTGCAATTCTCTACCCCGTCAGTTATGGGAGTGCACAACCATGGAGGGAGTCAAACAGGCATTAAAGACATATTTGTGGTACCAGGCGTTTGGTGATTGATCTTCCTTTTAATTTGTATCAGCTGTTTTATATTTTTAAGATGTTGGAATGTTTGATATACTATTTGTATTTTGTTAGGCGCCTTGGTTTTTGAAAGGCGTAATAAAAATAAAGAATATTATTATTAAGCCAAAGTGTGAACTGAGGAGAAGAAAACCATCCTCAGAGGTCTTTTCTTTGATGCAGGATCCTGCATGGAAATGTGCGCGAACATCATTGCAGTATCCTGCATTGAAGTACTGTAATGTGCCGCATAATACTTTCCAATACAAAACCATTTTGCGGCACATTACAGTACACCTATGCAGGATCCTGCATCGAAATTTGTGCACATTTCCATGCAGGATCCTGCATTGATCTAGTCTTCCCCTTTTTGACATGGGTGTGCCATTCCCCATGTGGATCTGTATCCCCCCCACCAGTATTGTGGCACTCTGGGAGCCCACCCCAGTGTGCAGATATATTTATTAAATTATTTAAACCTTTCCAACACTGGGATGCCCACTCCCAGTGCCAAATGCCCCCCCAAGCCCACTCTTATTGCCGATGGGGGTGCCCAATTCCCCTGTCAGCATAATTCCCCTCCCCAAAACTTATGTGGCACACTGGGAGCCCAACCCAGTGTGTCCCAATTTTTTTTTTTCGTTCCTGTAAATGAAGAAAACCATCCCTCGAAGTCTTTTTTATTTATTTTTTTGACCTGCAATGAAGAAAACTGTCAATCATTATCTCCCCGCCTCTCTCCCTCCCCATCCCCACCCTCTCTCTGCACTCCACTTTCCTGCACCCTCACCCATACTTACCCTCCGGAGGTCAGGAACCGTGATCTTCTCTGGACCTGGAGACATCTGCACTCTTCAAAGCTGAACTGCAAAATAGGGAATCAGGTAAGCACTGTATAATGGGACTGAATGGGGGGGGTTTCGACTTAGGTTGCTCTCTCAGTCAATTTTATGAATTTTGGCCCAAAATTTTCAACATGGGGTTCTTGGGACCCCTCTCGTGAACACTGTCACTGTCATTTCATTTCTCGGTCCTGAAAGGTGATTTTGCGGTTGCTGTATGGAATCACCTTTCAGGACTGATTCACAAAATGACAGTGCCACTGTTCATGAGGTGGGGTCCTTAGTAGTCCATGTTGCAATTTTGGTGAAAAAATTTCCAAAAATGATTGCGTTACAAGCATGCGTTGCGCAGTTTCTATGCACACTCGTAACTTTGTCAATTTTTAATATCTTAACTCCAGATTTTCAACATTGCCGCTTCTTAACACCTCCTTATGAACAATGCAGCTGTCATTTTTCATATCCTGCCCAAAATGTGTTTTCGCACCTGTGGTGCAGGATGGTGTAGTCGCTATGCAAAATCAACTTTTGGGATGGATTAACAAAATGACAGTGCCAATGTTCATGAGGGGAGAATCCATAAAACCCATGTTAAAATTTTTGTGAAAAAGTTCAAAAAATGACTACGTTATGGGCATGCATTACACACTTTCTACGCATGCTTGTAACTGTGCCAATTTTTCATATTTTCACTCCGGATTTTCAACATTGCCATTTTTTCACACTACCCTATGAACAGAACAGCTGTCATTTTGCACATCCTGTCCAGAATGTGATTTCACACCTGCAGCGCAGAATGGCGTGGTCGTTGTGCAAAATCAACTTTTGGGATGGATTAACAAAATCACAGTTGCACTGTTCATGAGGGGAGGTCCCATAATGCTGATGTTGAAAATTTGGTGAAAAATTCCAAAAAATGAGCATGTTATGAGGGTGCATTGCACAGTTTCTACACACGCTCATAACTTTGCCAATGTTCCCCATTTTTCACACTGTTGTACTATCTGGATGGAGAGGTGAGAGCACAGGGACCAAAGGGCCCTGGCTCCCACCGTAACATATGGATACTGTTGTACCATCTTGATGGAGGGATCGGACCCTGCAGTCCCACCATAACATATGGATACTGTTGTACTATTTCAATGGAGGGATGGGAGTGCAGGATCCGAAGGACCCTGCACTCCCACTGTGATGTATGGATAGTGTTATACTATCTCGATGGAGGGACCCTGTGCTCCCCACTGTGAATGTGGCCACTGTTGCACTATCTGGATTGTGGGATGGGACCCAGCACTCCCACTGTGACTTATGAACAGTGTTGTACTATCTCAATGGAGGGATGGGAGTGCAGGGTCCGAAGGACCCTGTGCTGTTACAGTAAAATGAGGATACAATTACACTATCTAGAAAAGAAGGGAAATTCTTTGCAAAACACTTCATTAATGCATCAGTTAGGGTGGATACCACAGCAACAAAAGCAGGGAAATGAGGCATTAGGGTTTCCAACCATAACGCCCCACTCTCAGGATTCCACCCCTACCACCCCACCCCCATCCACCCACCCTCCACACACCAACAAGCATTGGGGTGTGCCATGGGATCAGAAGGCCTAACTCTCACCCCATTGTCCTACACTGTAGCATGTAAGCATGTTTACACATGGAATGGGGTGAGAGTTGGGACTATGACCCCATGGCACACCCTGATGCCTGTTGGTGTGTGGAGGATGGGGGGATGAGGGTGGGGTGGTAGAGGTGGGAACCCTGGGGATGGGGCATTAGGGTTGAAAACCCTAACACCTCATTTCCCTGCTTTTGTCACTGTAGTATCCACCCTAACTGATGCATTAATGAAGTTTTTGCAAGGAATATATATATATGTATGTATATATATATATATATATAGGCAGGTAGTGCCCCTATATTAGGGTTCAATGGTCACTTCTATGTTAAACCCTAAGTTTTGCACTTCAATAACTTTGTAGCCATTTCACTGATACACATGACATTTTGCACGCACCATCAGGGTCCAAAGGTCTCTGGATTTGGCAAGTTTTATTCTGGTTGGATGTACAGGTGCAGAGATACAGAATATAAAAAAATGTGAAAATGATCACTTTTTTGTCAAATTCTTTGTCACGCCATTTCTCAGAAATGGCCTAGGGTTTGGTCTGAAATTTTTAGGTCATATGGGTTTGGGTCACAGATATGCCTTTTATAGGTTTGATGAAAAAATAGTAGTCCATTGAAACATTATTAAAGTTTAAAGTTTCCCATTATTTCCTATGGGAAAAATTAGATGTCCCATGCAAAAGTACTGTTTTGCTGTCATGAAAGCGTTTTTTGATTTCACACATGGGAAATGTTCTGTTGTGCTTCCACCATCTTGTTTTCAGTTAGCAAGGCAGAACAAGTTAAATATTTAAAAAAATACAGTCAGTTGGTAAACACCAACACTTGTGTTTACCTAATCGGGCCCAAGGAATTGAATTCTATGCTTACTTTGCCTCCAAAGTGACCAGAAATATGTTCATTTTAATTGAACTGTTTTTGCTTTCGCAAATTGTGTGCCACAGTTTACAAAAGTACTTTATTGAAACTACCATGAAATGCGACACTGTTTCTTGAAACACAGGGTTATCTACAAATTGCAGCTGTTTCATGAAACAGCAGGGGTATTGCTGTAATTTGTGATACCACTTTTTCATATGTCTCTGCTTCTTTGCCACTTATGGGCTGAAATTTTTAGGGTACAAAAGTGCATTTTGCTAGTTTGGTAAGAAAAGTTTCATGTACTGCATAGTTATAAGAATTTGAAGTTTCATAATTTCTCATAGGAAAACATTGTAAGGGTTAGGTGCATTTCGGCAGCTATATCTTGAAAACATGTTTCTAGCCATTGTTTCAAACTGTTGGTGAATTGTAATGGATGGGGCAAAGGTGACTGAAACTGTGGCATGCATTCTCAACATGTCAGCAGTACTGCTTTGGAGGGCCCTGTGCTCCCACCACTCACTATGTACTGATGGGAGCACAGGGCCCTCTGGGCCCTGCATTTCCACACAGAAATGAGGGATGGATAGCATTGCAGACTGATGGCAGTGCAGTGCCTGAAGGGCCCCTGAACTCCCACTGGGAAATGAAGGTTAATTACAATCTCTCTACACTTATGGATAGATGGGAGCACAGGGCCCCATAACCAACTAAGGCTATGGTTATATTTTCTCAAAAAGTAAGGAAATTCTATGCAAAAAACTTCATTAATGCAGCATTAAAGTTCCTTATGATTATACTTTCTCAAAAAGTAGGGAAATTCTATGCAAAAAACTTTGTTAATGCACCATTAGGTTTCCAGCATCAAAAGTAGGGAAATATGATCTTAGAGTTCCCAACCCTAAGACCCCATTCCCACCCTTAGCTTCCAACCCTAACACCCCAACCCCACCCTGCATGCAGGAACAGCTGTGAGAGGTGTGCCTTGGGGCTGCGAACCTTAATGCTCACCCCATTCTCTTATTCTGTATCCATTTTAGGTTACTTACTCTGGGAATGGGGTGAGCATTAGGGTTTGCAGCCCCCAAGACACACCCTTCACACCTCTTTCTGCTAGCAGGGTGGGGATGGGGTGTTAGGGTTGGAAGCCGAGGGTGGGGGTGAGGTCTTAGGGTTGGGAACCCTAAGATCTCATTTCCCTACTTTTGACACTGGAACCCTAATGGTGCATTAACAAAGTTTTTGTTTGCATAGAATTTCCCTACTTTTTGAGAAAGTATAATCATAAGGAACCCTAATGGTGCATTAACAAAGTTTTTTTTGTTTTGCATAGAATTTCCCTACTTTTTGAGAAAGTATAATCATAAGGAACCCTAATGGTGCATTAACAATGTCTTTTTGGCATATATATATATATATATATATATCTATATATATATAGATATATATATATATATATATACATGTATTATAGGAGCATGGTTACGCCCCCACATTTAGGGTTGAGTAGGCACTTTAATGTTAAATTGTGCATGTTAATAACTTTGCAACCGTTCAACAGATTTACACAAAATTTGGAATACACGGTCTTGTATAGTAGATCTCTTGATTTACCAAGTTGCGTTTCAGTCAGACATACAGGTTTTGTGCAGCAAAGAGCCAAAAAATGCATTTTTTGCCAATTTTGTGCATTTGTTGTCCGTGGCGCTTTGTGGCCACCATGTGATCTATTGGTCCGAAACTTGGGACATAGAAAGAACCCAGGTCAAGGAACATGCCAGCATTTGTTTGGTGAAAACACATTAATCCATTCAAAAGTTATTACAATTTGAAGTTCCCATGATATCCTATGGGAATTTTTATATGTATATTTTGCGAAAGAAGAATGGCAATCTGGCTATTTGGTCATTCCCTCATGGCCGAAGATTTTGCATGCTCATAGTGGAAAAATCTTCCGCCGTGAGAAATTTTTTGTTCGTGAGAGCCGCCATCTTGTTTTCAGTTTTCTGACTAAAAAATGTTGTAGTTTTCTCCATGGGTGACTTTTGGGGCAAATGAGGCAGAAGTTTTGCTCAGGGGGACCCCCTCTATCGAGCCATGCCTTCGGTTTGCTTTGGATTAGTCAAAAAATAGAGTTTTAAAATGTAAAATTCTTTGTTCATGACTTGCTAATGATCCTCATTTGCAAGCCTTCAAATTCTTCTGTCGTGAGATGATTTTCAGTTGTGAGCTTCCTCCATGAGGGGACAACCAGATAGCCAGATTTTCATGATCAGCTGTCCATGGGGAAGACCAGATGGCCCAAATTGGGATGACCAGATGTCTGCTCATGGCTGAAGATTTTCTCGTGGCTGAAAAATTTGCTAACTCACAGGTGAAACATTTTTAAAGCTTTAAAAACTTTAAAATTGCATCTCAATAACGGTTTGGTCTTTTTACTTGAAATTTGCAGGGTGTTAAGGGGATGTCCTAGAGTTGTGAATTATTCTGTTTAGGTGTTGGGGAATTAATTGGTTGCAGAGATATTCATTGGCATAGTTGACATTTTTCCCATAGGATTACACTGTGGTCTGTGTCACGACTTTCGTCGCCGTTATCTCGGAAACGAAGCGAGATACAGACTTTCTGCTACTTGTGGCCTAAATGATATATGCCACTGGAACAAGATTTTAAACTGCACAGCAAGTCTACAGTGGAATTTTTTTAATAGGTTGCACAGATCATGAAATATTGTCAAATTACTGTGACGAGGGTTCAAAGAGTGCCTGTGCAGTGCATTTTGGTGCCCATATCTCAGAAATGATGCAAGATACGGGTTCAGTCATCGATTGTCACATGAACTACTCACTATCATGGTTACAATGACACTAGAATTTTTTTCCTAGCTGTTACGGTTACAAAGATATAGACAAATTACTGTTACAAGCATTGGGTGGCCTATATGGCTGCTGTATGGCTCTGTAGCTATGCGTAAGTGGGAGCAGAGACCCAGAGGGCCCACACTCCCACAGATGCATATTGTTATGCAGACATGGGCAAGTTGGTGGGACTGTGGGGCCCTTTGAGCCCTGCGCTCCCACCAATACATGTTTTTTAGTAGTTATATTACATTTTTTCAAAAAGTAAGGAAATTCATGGCAAAAAACTGCATTTAATGCATCATTTAGAGTTAAAGTGAAAAAAGTCAGGAAATTAAACATTAGGGTTGATCCCCTAACCCCCCCACACCCTGCGCCCCCATCCTCCACAGACTGACAAACGCTGGGGTGTGCCATTGGGTCGTGAGACTAAATCTCACCCATTCTCCTTTACTGTAGCATGTCAATCTGCTTACACATGGAATGGGGTGAGGTTGGGCCACATGACCCAATGGCACACCCTGGTGTCTGTCAGTCTGTGGAGGATGGGAGTGCGGTGTGTGTGGGGGGCATTAGGGTCTCAACCCTAATGTTTCATTTCCTGACTTTTTTTTGCTTTTAACCTAAATGATGCATTAAACACATTTTTTTGCCATATGTGGATATATATATATATATATATATATATATATATATATATATATATATGCTACTAATTAAAATCCAGTGTAATAATATTATTTCTAAAGATTTAAAATGGCTTTCCTTGTGGTGTTTTCTTTATTTTTGTTTTTATTTTACTGTCATGTCACACAGCAAACTATCCAGATCTAATTCTGAAAGTGGACATAATGATTTTTGGTTTTAGCAGCCAGTCATCACAGGTTGCCAAAATAACTAAATAAAGTTTTTATTTTGTCTATGTTGTGTTTGTTTTCCTTTCTGCTGGTCATGTGTATTTGTCCTTTGATTGGCTGTGGCATTTTGGAAGACAAATTGTGGTCATTTTCAATACATACAGTCATAGCCTTTGATGTCATCCTTCATTCAGCTACATCATAGGCTTGTGTTGCTGTAATTGGCTGAGTGAAACCAGGTCAACTTTGGCACAAACATACTTTCTGTATTTTACTTGACATCCTGCCTAAGATTTCAATTTAATCTGTTCTGAAATAGGAATTAGCTGCGAGTTTGCTTACTGCAGCAACACATATAAAAATGGAGTCAGCATGTTTTCATTTGCCAAAAATGAGATGCTACAGAAAAATGGACTGAACAAGTGAAAAAGAATGCATGCAAAGTGGAATGGTCCTACTTAGAATAGTTCCTTATGTAGTGATCACTTTATCAAAGACTGCTTTGAAACACAATGTTTCTTGATGGCAGAATTTAATATCCCCACACGTAAGTGTCTAAATGTCAAAGTGATTCCACCAATCTTCTGCTGTCCAACCACCAGTCTGAAAAGAAAGAAATCACAGAATTATTCACAACATTCAATGAAGAAAATTTCTTATGGTGTTTTTGAGAAACATGAACATAACAGAATAAGTTTTATTATTTTTATGTAGATTTTTTTTTTATTATGAATAACTGTGGTACTTTGTTCAGTTGAAGCATGGATACCTCTCTGTTCTAGGTAGCAGAGTGTGGTACTGTGGTACTCATGTACTGAGGGATGCATACGTGACCTTTAGTGTTGAGAATCATAGTGTCATGGTACAGAGGAAGGGATACCTCACTGTACCATGTTGCATGGTGTACAAACAGGGTAGCTTGTGTACTGATGGAGGGAAACCTCACCTTGCCAGGTTGCAGTGTGTAAAGCAAGGGTAGTTGGGGTACCTAGACAGGGTTACTTCATGGTGGCAGGTTACAGGGGGTACTTGCGGAACCTAGGGAAGGATATCTCACTGTGCCAGGTTGCAGGGGGTAGAACATTGATACTTGGGATACCTAGGGAGGGATACCTCAGTGTGCCAGAGAGGGTAGAATAGGGTATTATTGGTACCAAGGGATGGCTACCTTGCCCTGCCAGGTTACAGGGGGTAGAACAGCGGTCATTGGGAAATCTAGGTAGGAATACTTCATCATACCATGTTGCAGGGTGTAGTACAAGGGTTGTTGGGGTACCTAGGGAGGGGTACTTTACTGTGCCAGTTTTTAGGGGGTATAACAGCTGTAATTTGGGTACCCAGGGAGGGATACATCACTGTGCCAGGTTGCAGAGGGTAGAACAGGGTTTGTCAGGGTAGCCAGCCAGGGAGGGAAACTTCACCATGCCAGGTTGTAGGGTGTAGAAGAGGGGTCCTTGGAGAACCTATGGGATACCTCATCATGCCAGGTTTCAGGGGGTAGAACATGGTTTATTGGGGTACCCAGGGAGGGATATCTCATGTGCCAGGTTGCAACAAGGTTCATTGGGGTACTCTGGGAGGGATACTTCACATATCAGGTGTCAGGGGATAGAACCATGGTCATTGAGGTACCTGAGGAGAGAGATACTTCTATGTGCCAGTTTTCAGGGGTATAACAGGGGTAGTTGGGGTACCTAGGGAGGGATACCTCACCATGTTAGGTTGCAGAGGATGGAACAGGGTTTGTTGGGTTAGCCAGGGCTGGATACCTCACCATACCAGTTTTCAGGGGATATAACAGGTATAGTTGGGGTACCTAGGGAGGGATATATCACTGTACCAGGTTGCATGGGGCAGAACAGGGTTTGTCTGTGGAGCCAGGGAGGGATACTTCACTACACCAGGCTGCAAGGTGTAGAACAGGGGTCATAGGGGTATTTGTGGAGGGATACCTCACAATGCTAGGTTGCTGGGGGTAGAAAAGGGTTCATTGAGGTAGCCAGGGAGGGATACCTCACTGTGCCAGCTTTCAGGGATAGAACAAGAGTAGTCAGGGTGTCTAGGAGGGATGCATCACTGTGCCTGGTTGCAGGTGAAAGAAAAGGGTAATATTGGTAATGAGGCAGTGTTACCTCACCGTGCCAGGTTACAGGGTGTAGAACAGGGATCATTGAGGTATCTAGGGAGGGCTACCTCACAGTGCCAAGTTACAGGGGGTAGAACAGGTGTTGTTGGAGTACCTAAGGACGGATACCTCAGCATGCCAGGTTGCAGGCAGGTAGAACAGGGTTCATCAGGGTAGCCAGGGAGGGATACCTCACTGTGCCAGGTTTCAGGGTGTAGAACAGTGGTCGTTGGGATGCCTATGGAGAGATATCTCTCCATGCAAGTGCCATTTGGGGTCTGTAATTGGAATATGTCAATTTTTGTCTTCCAAGGTCGTACATGACATTTTGGCAAACTACTCAATGGAAAACCCTGTAAGAATGGATGATGTAGCAGCTGATGCGGTAACCTTGTGATATCATGTGTCTTCACTGTGAATGTCACAATCAAATGTTTCACATTTTACATTGTTCGTATTTTGCTTTTATGTCCAGATTGTAGCAATCCAAGAAGATTCCAGTACTACTGATATTGGGATTCAGTGCTTTGTGTACAACAAAGCATCAGTTAAAGTCTGATTATTAATCGCTTTTCAAAGAGATCAAATCAAATCAAATCTTTATTTATCCAGGTGATCACCATTGAGCAAGCGCATTTACAAGGTGGACCTGCTGTTGTCAAATGACAGTTATACATACATAGATTAAAGGCGCAGTATACAAAATGTGCTAAGGTAAAAGCAAACTTACAAATAGCTGGTAGGTGCAATATATACATTCCAAGTATTCACATGGGATCACATAACATTATTGTGGTATATACAACCTTCATAGACATAGAATTTAGAGTTACACATTTATCCATGGCTCTATAGAAAGGTACAAATTATTAACATTTCAGCCCTCAGAAACCGGTTCAGTGCCTGGGAGGTGACCAAGGCTTCAGAAGGGCCCATGATGAAAACTGTATCAACTATTTGAGTGGCATACGGGAGTAGATAGAGAAAAAAAGTGCCAAGGGTTCCGAGGGCCAGCATGGCAGCTGACTGCTGAACAAGTTAGGTAGGGAAGAGAGGGGTTAGGTTCATAGCTGCATATGGTGAGGCTAGAGCGGGAACCACCAGCAGGACCGCTAGATACTATGGAAACATTTACAGATTTCGCAAATGTTTTGTCATAAGAGTCCTAAACACAGCAATACTGACAGGAGAGCTAGTTTCAGTGAACCTTGTATCCTTTTCCAGAGTGTGGGCAGGCATGGCTTATAGCTGCCCTACCAAAGTGGTTACTGATCCTGGGAATTTTAGGAAATTAGCGAGTGGCTTCTTATGGCATAGCTGCTTGGTGGACATAAGGAGAGGCAGGCAACAATGTAGTCAGGAGTTTGTTGGTGGAGCTCAAGTGTCCAGAGAGCTGCATTTCTATGCCGCCTGTATTGTAGAGAAGGCCACCCTACTGCAGCGTATAACGAGCAGTGGTGTGTGGAGGATGGGAGGCCAGTTATGAATCTTAAGGCTCTGTGGTACAGTACATCCAGTTTTGCAAGGTGTGAGACAGAACATTGGCCATAGATAATGTCAGCGTAATCGATTAATGAAAGGAATGTAGAATGAACAAGCTGTCTTTTTGCGGCTGCTGTCAGGAGATGTTTAATTCTGTAAAACAGGCCAACCCTCTGCCTAAACTTTTTCATCAATTCTTCTGTGTGCTCCATAAAGGAGAGTTTGTTATCCAGCCATATACCCAGGTATTTGAATTTAGTTACGAACTCAAGCTTTTCACCTAGTAGGGTGGTTATAGGAGGAACTGTACCAGCGGCCGCAGATTTGGCCCCAGAGCTGGATGGTGAAAACAGCATGGCCTTGCTTTTTTTTTTGCATTTAGCAATAACTTTTTGTTGATGAGCTGGTTCTGCAGCGTATTGAATTCGGCTTGAAGTTCTGAGCATGCGGCTCCAGGAGAGTCACGACTTAGGTGGAGCACTGTATCATCAGCAAAAAAGTGGATACTGGCTTCCTTGATTCCTAAGTCCAAGTTGTTAATACAGATGGCGAACAGTAGGGGGCCCCATATGGATCCCTGAGGGACTCATCTTTTTATTGGTTTGAGTGGAGAAAGCTCTCCTTTGGCCTTGATTTGTTGCTGCCTATCAGTGAGGTAGTCCTGGAACCAATCCAGTGAGATTGAGTCCATGCCTATGGTATTTAGAGTGGAGGGAAGTAGGCAGTGGTCGACGGTATTGAATGCCTTGCTGAGATCTAAAAACACTGCACAAACAAATTTTTTCTTGTTGAGGTCCTGTTGCCAGTCATTAGTGACTTTGGCCAGTGCCGTAATAGTGCTGTGCTTAGCTCTAAATCTGGACTGCATGAGCTTAAGCAATGCAGAGTTGTCTAGGAATGATCTCAACTGTGTATCCACAATTTTTTCCAGCATTTTCGAAAATATAGGTAGTAGAGGGATTGCCCTATAATTGTTCAGGTCGCTTGGGTCCCCTGCTTTAAACAGAGGAATAACATGAGCAGTTTTCCATTCCGTGGGGAGAGAGCCTTGGGCTAGAGACAGGTTGAATAAGTGCGATATAGGTGCGGCAAGTATGTGATAAGCTATTTTCAGAAAGTATGGGTCGAATGAGTCGGCTCCTGCACTTTTTCTAGTGTCTAGCCGTAGCAGAAGGTCTTCAACTTCTTTTATGGTGATTGAGGAAAAGGAGAAAGTCATACTTTTGTTATTTGGTTTGGGTGGCTGGGCTTTGAGCAGCAGACGAAGACTACTTACTGGTGCATTATCGAATGCCATGCCTGCTGTGGCAAAATGGTTATTGAAGGCTTGGAGAATTTCAGATTTGTCAGTGACAGTGACATTGTCAATGGTAATTTTGGATGGTAGCACACTACCTGGTGAGTGTCCAGACAATTCCTTTATAGTGGACCAGAATTTGGTAGGGTTGGTGGATGCAGAGAACAATTCATTTTGGTAAAAAATGGCCCTAGTTTCCCTGATCATTTTTGTACAGGCATTCCTAGCTGACCTAAAAAGACACCAGTCTGCATTGGCATGTGATTTACGGGCCTTTTTCCACAGCTGGTCTCTTTTGAGTAAGGCTTTCTTCAGGTCTGGTGAAAACCAATGGCAGGTCCTGGTTTTTATTCGAGCTTTGATCAAAGGAGCATGGGTGTTAAGGGCACTGGCTATGATTTTGTGCAAAACATCATAGACGTCACTGACTGATTTAGCTAGGTAGAAACTCTGCCAGAGCAAAGAGTTTTTTAGATCATTGAAGTAAGCCATAGGGTCAAAGTTCTGTCTGGATCTTTTGGTAGAAAACTTTGATGTGTATAGTGGTTTGGTAATGGTTCTGATGCCAGCTATGATGCAGTGGTCACTAACATCAGCTGGGAGGATACCGGCATGTGAAAAGTAGTGAGGTTTGTTGACAAGAAACACATCCAGGAGGGTGCTCCTCTTTGGATTTTTATTGTTGATGCAAGTTGGTTCAGTTATAAGTTGGGTGAACCCATGTGAGTCACAGAATCGTTTTAGGGGTAGAGATCCGTTAGTTAGCCAGTCATAGTTTAGGTCACCTAATAAGATTGTCTCCATAGGTGTTGCGTCCATTTGTGATGACAGATGAGTCAAGAGCTGTGGTCCTGCTGCAGGAGGTCTATAGCAGCCAATTATGCGGAAAGCCACCGAGTGAGATGGTTCAACTCTGAGGGACAGGCATTCGAATCCTCCAGCAACGGAAGTAGCATCTAATACAGATACTGTGGATTTGTTTTTAACATAAATGGCTACTCCCCCCCCCCAGTCTTCCTGTCTGCTCTGAAAAGTAGATAATTGGGGATGTTGACCTCGCTGTCTGGCGTGGATGCCCGAAGCCAGGATTCAGAGATCACAAGAATATCTGGAGCGGTGTGAATAATCCAGGCCTGGACAGACTCCAACTTCTTCAGAAGGCTGCAGACATTGGCATACAGGAAACTGATTCCTTTCAGAGTAGTAACTTTGGATGGTGATGAGAGCAACCTTGTGGGGCCAGGATTAAGTTCGATGTCTCCTGAGCACAGTAGTAGAAGGAGGAGAATTCTTCTCAGACAGGCAAGGAGATTTTTAAAAGCATGGGTCTTTCTGCGTTTGTTGCAAGCTAGAACGCATGGATCCAGGGATAGAGTCGACCTCTTGCTTTGCCCTGTAGATGCGTAGCTTAGGATCCAAGCAGAGTAGTAACAGCCTGTGCATTGTTTGGGTGCCTGAGGTTTGGGGACATGCATAGCAGAGTAGATTGCTGTACCACTATTGGTAGTAACAACATACTTCGAGTGAATCAGGGGCAGACAAAGGCAGCATATTAAATACATATATTTATTATGTGGGGAGACTGGTGGCGCAGGACATGTCTCTATTATGAAATCAGATCTGTCAGGGGGTTCATTCATATTACATAGCAGAAAAATGTTGGCTAATAGGCAAAGCCGGTCGATACCACCCATGTTTGTTTTTACACAAAGTGAGGTATACCACCACGGGAACTGCCAACCAGTGTCTCTTGAGCCACCAAGTTTTATGCAAAAGGTGCTACTGCAGCAAGATCTTGGTAGTCAGTATTCGATGAAAGCAGTTGAGTATAGTCCTAGCAGTAACACACCTCAATGCCGTGTTTAATTAATTGGATCTTTACTGAGAGGAGGGGAATAAGGAGAAAGATGGAGAGCATCTAGAATGCAAGAGATGTATTTCTTTACTAAAGGCTGGTAAAATGCCTGTTCAGCATGGGCGGACCAATGGAAGGCTGTGGGCACGGGCTAGTGGGCTATAAAGATAATGCTCGGAGAGAGGGATGAGCGGGTGGGGAAGATTTGCGGCTTTGCTGCACCTTGCAGGCAGGGAGAGTCCGATGCGGTGGTCTCAGGCGCCGGCTGGAGAATGTAGAGGTTGGTACCGTTGTTTCATGATTATCATTTATACATAACCTTTGTATCACTCTATAGACAAAATAAATGACTAGAACTATGTATTATGTTGAGCATCGCTATACTCTGCAATGCATATATGTTACACAACATCAGATTTTTGTGTGAATTTCATTTATGTTCATCAACCCAAGAGATGCCCCTGTTGCCGCACATTAGTCCTTCACTACACAATGTCATCATTATACAGAAACATTGTTGTCTTTGAATATCTGATTACACAACCAGTTTGGTTAAAACTATATAAATAAAGCTGATTTGATTTGATTTGATTTAAAGAGTACCTTTCTTATCCTTTCTCAATTATACAAACAAGAAACAGGGAGCTCTCTTACCTCACCGGCTGCTTGTCCAATTTTTAAAATAGCCCATAAAGGAAGGGGATGGATCATTATTTGCTACTGAGGGGTAGGTCACACAATCCCTTTCCACTTCTTGACTTTCTGAGCCTCCACCACACTCCAACGTTTTTTGATGTCTTTATAAACCTTGTGCTCCATTCACTTGACTAGAACTTCTTTTTAAAATGTGATCCCATGATTTTAAATTGGGTTTCAGTACTGATTGATGCCAGGGTTTAACTAACAAGAGCCTTGTTAGTTGAATCCTGGCATTAGTCGGTACCAAAACCTAATTTAAAATCTGGAAATCGCATTTTAAAAAGATGCGTCTATAAAGACGTTACAAAATGTTAGAACACAGGGGCAGATCAGAGAGTCAGGAAGTGGAAAGAGATCATGCGCCAAGCTTCTGAGGGGCACATTATGATCCCTTCCCTTCCTTTGGGGGCTATTTAAAAGATTTGACAAGCAGCCTGGAGGAGCTTCCAATGATGAAAAGGAGCTGCATGTTTCTTGTTTGTATAACTCGGAAAGTTTCTATTTAGGTAGTTTCAACATTACTGGACTTTCTTGTGTTCTGCAGAATAATATTGATGGTATGCAATATGCGTTTTGTGGTAGGTACTCAAATGTAATTGTGCAGCATCTCAAATAGAAATGAGAAAGAAAAGTTATGACAAAGGGATGCTGCAGTTCAATGCAGCCGGACGCAACATCAAAGTCAATTCACACATTTGACACCACCAAAAGTGATGGATACCTCTTTTAATATGGATTCATCTGATAACCGGTCAAATGTTGGCAATCAATGTCATTTAAGCTGTTACCATACTCCATCAGTTGACAGTTCCACTGACAGTGATAGGTAGTTTACTTTTGTAAAGATTAAATCTTCCCATACTGTGTGCAAATGGGGTTACCATTAATGAAATGACAAACCAGAAAAACATAATGACTGTTTGCAATTGGCAATATTGTCAATGATATTTCCTTCTCAAACAAGGCTTTTATTTTCATGGGATGCTGTCCTATAATGATGTTGTGGGTCACAGTGTTGTGCAGTTTAGTACAACAGGCACTTCTCCACATGTTTCACATGGAGCCACTATTTTGTCAGCATACAGACTGATGATTATCATGCCATGTACTGGCATATGTGAACATCACCCTTTGTTGCCCTTTTTTTGCCCTCCAGTCTCTCACAGTATCACACACACTTGCAATGTCAGTAAACCGGCTTCTTCACAGTTGTTAGTTTAATGGTCATGCATTGCATTGTATCCCCCTCCATGTAAGAGGTGATATGTACTGAGATGGGCAAAGTAGTGAGTCCAGTCCTTCTGTTAACAGTGTGGAAGGCTCAGTTGCCACAAGCTTGGTCCACAACTGTGGTCGCATGCATGACGTTGGTTGATGATTGGAGGGCATCATCCATCACTGCCCACCTGCTCTCACAATGAATCTCTGTCTCAAAATAATGAGCAATTAAAATGTATGTGATTTGGTATTGTGCATTCATCTGCTAATCAATGTAAGTACAGATAGCATGTTTACTGGCTCATTTTAAAAATATCATTAAATGATATTCATGATTGTTTTCCTTCCTCTTCACAGTTCCATCACTGAAGAGCCGTTATTTTCCCAAACACACGTGTATAGCATTTAAAAGTACTGTACTAGACTTGTTGAAGGTGTGTAAGCTGTTTTAGTTCACCTAATGTTTAAAACTACGAATAGGAGGATGGTACCATCATGTGAGGACTGTGATGGCCAGTATACTTGGCGCAGCCAAATGCTGATTAAGGACACAACAGTGGGTAATATCCAGTTATCAGCATCAGTTCTTTTCTCTGGGTCTTCACCCAAGAAAGCACTGACACTTTTAGAACACTTTAATTGTGCCAGGATAAGGGATGTCACTTTTTTCAAGCACCTGCAGAATGACCTTTTTCTGGCTGTTACATCCATATGGGGCTGGCATCTTGATCAGCTATTAGCTGAAATTAAATTGGCGGATGCTGGTGGAGATGGTTGGGCAGATACCCCGGTCACTGTAGCGAATTTGGCAGTTATTCGCTTGTTGACATTGAGCCAAATAAAGTATTGGCAGTGCAGCCAGTTCAGGTAATAATGAGTTTTAAACCTCTACTTGTGTTTTACTAGCCATTTTGAAGTTCAAGACATTGAACACCATTTACTTCTTGTACCTTTACAGATGTTATTAAGCAACTAGTTATGCTAAGACTTCAGAGAGTCTTGCAGTATAGCTCACATTTTGTTTTAACGAATAGGACTGCCAGTAACTGTTAACATTTTGCCATTGTTACTTCAACATACAGCATGTGCATCTTCACCTCATCTTTACTCATGTGAGCATCTCTTTCCTTTTCTGAAATATTTCAGAGCAAGGAATGCGGTGGACCTCACCACATGGAACTCAAGTGAGCTGTCAGTTTCCTCAAGGAGAATGGGGTCAGCATACATACCCTGATTGCTGACCATCATCCCAGAAGGATTGTCAGATGTTGAACACCCCTTTAACATTTGGCACATAGCTAAAGGTATGCAGATTTGAGTGCTAACAAACACTCACTCCTTTCTACACTGAACATATTATTGACAATGATACATTTACAGTCTGTTCCAGATGTGTGCACATGCCTGGGAACTTCTAATTTTGTGCACACATCCGAATATGCACACAGCCAAAAATGACTTACAAACTGATCTTGGAATTCGGGACTGTCTGTGTACGATCCAGAGATCGCGGTTAATAAGGTGGTGCAGTGAATAACAGCACTTTAAACAGAAAGATGTTACTAACAATATGCTTTATTCGAAACTACACACACACAGTCATATAAATACAGCATTAAAACTATTAAAAGCAGTAAAATGTAAAAATGTTCAAAAAGTGCAAGTGCTAGTGCTAGTTCGCATAACTGGAGTCACTTTTATAAAAGTCAGTTATGCTTGCCTGCTTCATGTTGCGATTGCTGAGTGTCTAGTTTTTTTTTTCAAAAGAATAAAACTACCCAAAGTCTGTCTGCTCTCTACGGTCAACGTAGTGCTGAATCTCTGTTAACATATGCCACACTTCAGCAGTGGTAGGCATCTCAACCTCAGGGTCATCATCTTCTTCGGCTTGGATACTGCTGTACCCTAGTACCAAAGTGCAAAGGTCTGTGTCTGTCAGTTCACCACTGGCTGGTTCGTTGAAGTCCACAGCAACCAAAGCATCGAACTGTGAGGGTAGCATTTCGGGGGGGTTGGGGGGACATGCTCTAGGAGAAAGTCATCATCAAGGAGGTCTGGCTGTGCACTAATGCCTGCTATTTTAAAACAGTTCTGAATCTTCTCCACTGTGACATCACCCCAGGCTGCATGTAAAAGATGTATGGCATCAAGAATGGGAGTTTTTCTGTTCCCGTGCTGTTAGTACAAACCATCACTGAAAATCTCTCCTTTGCTTTTTTGTGGCCATAAATCATCTCCTTTTTAAATGATAGTGTTCCATCTGGTGTTACTCTAAAGAACAGTGCTGTTTCATCAGCATTAAAAACATCTTGTGGGGCAAAATCTGAAGTTATTGTTGGTAGCACCTCCCTTAGTCACCTCTCCGATATTTACGCATCATTCTCCGCCTTTTCACCATGGACTCCTTTACAACCAATGTTATTGTGTTCCTTCCAGCGAGACAACCATCCATCCAAGGGCTCAGATTCTATGCCCATGTCCATGGCAAGGCTATCTGACTTTTCCTGTAGTATCTGACAGGACAATGGCACTCCATGGTCGCGGACAGCAGTAAACCACCGTAATAGGGCATCTTACACACGGACATCTTTGCCTTCTCACTTTCTTTTCTTGTTTTTGTTACCCTCAGCACTCCACTCCATCATTATTGCTTCTCTCTTTTTTTTTTTCAGATTTGGCCCACACAAGACACATCAACAGAAAACTGTGACACTAGCTCCTTTCTTGTAACCCAGGGGACAAGCACCTTATCAAGCAGCTGCACTTTCTGCTCCAGAGTGAGACCCGTTCATGTAAGTTTATCCATTGTGACTTCTGCTCCCACATGGATCACTGACTGAATTTAATTGATGCTAAGACAGAACAGGAATAATCAGGTGATTAAGCAGGTGATTAAGCTGATGTTTAACACCTGCTTACAATGACTTACTGAAGGGCATATGAGTCCGAGTGAGTACGTGCTAAATTAGTCTGACAATTAGATGACAGTTACCTCTCAAGTGCTGCTGAACTACAAGATTTCTGCCTGAAATGTGTGCACACATCTGAAAATCTGTGTGCACAAAACTGAATAATTTTACAGGGAATTGTATAAGCAATGAATCGGGACAGTGTAATTTTGTGCACATAAGCGGAATGTGCACATATCCAAATGGCACACAAGATGAATTGACTGTATTGATAGGAATAAAGAAGATTACCACCATTGCCTTTAGCAAAAGGACTGAATACCTGATGAACTGGCAGAAAAGCATTATTCATCACAAAAAACTGGTCTGCTATATCGACTCCTGATACAAATCACAAACTGATTGTTGAGACATGAACATCAGTTGTGAACCATATCCTAAATATCAATGAGGCACATGGGAACTGTTTCTCAAATGTTTACATGGATCCAGCCAGGAAGAAAACCAAAAAAAGGAATAGATAACTGCCAGTTAGCATTTTTTTTGTAACATTTGACATAACAATATCTATCTCAGAAATGTGGCTTATCATAGTGCACCCCAGTACAATGCAAAGCAATGCATGTGCATTGATCATTGCAGCACACACCAAATGATCTACTGCTGTTAGAAGTTTACGTCGATGTTATTGATATTGTTCATGGCTGACATGACAGCTGCAATGAAAAAAAATGCAGCACTGTATATGTACCTTTTCCTTCAGGGTCATGTGCAGCAGTGAAACTTTTTTTTTTACCTCCTCTGACACTCCGGCATCCCCCTCTCTTTTGGGCTTCCTAATGCTGCTACTGCCCCAGCTATCCTCTTCCTGAGCTCTCTCCTACCACAGATCTGCAGCCTACTCCCTGGGTGTCCCGGCGTATCCCTTCGCCGGGCGGGTCTCCCTCCTCTGAGGGGGAAGGCGCTGGGGGCAGGGGAAACCCAGCGCACTCTATTTTTTTTTTTTACTGATCCAGGGTGCTGCTGTGGAGGAGTAGTCTCCTGGAGGTTCAGGCAGCGTAGAGCACGGAAGCCATCATCTGGCGGCCGCTGACATTGTTTTTCCGCTTTTCTGGTTGTTCCTCCTGAGCCGCTTGTAGTACTCCCGGTCTCCACTGGGGGCTACTACAGAGTGAAGCTACCCACCCAACCACCCAGGAGAGAAGAGCAGTCCTCTGGATTCTCAATCCTCTCCTTTCCTCTGACAGCTCCGCGTCCCTAGTCCGCTTCGAACCCGGGTCTCCAGCGTGGTTTGAGGTATGGAGACCAGCGCCTCATCCCTTTGCACCACCGGGCCGGCTAGCAGTGAAAGTTGAAGAGGTTGCTCTGAAGAAACAATTACTAAATGACATTTCAGAAATATTCCCAAATATGCAGACAAGCTCTACTGAGGGTTTCCATAGCATCGTTATTAATTTTGTGCTGAAACACTCAGCATTTAGCTACTAGGGAGTGGATTGCAGGGAAAAATCATATGTTGATAAATTTCCTTTGTGGCATTCATTCTTTTAAAGGAATTGATTATTAACACCAATATTTGACTACTGTTACTTTTATTTTGTTGCTGATAAGGCTTTGCATGTCATCTTCTCCTACAGTATATATGGCGAATACAGTGATTACAATATATCTCCTATTTGAGCAGGTAGCAGTCGCTGTTTTGTGCTGACATTTGCACTTCATTGAAGAAACTATTCAAGACAGAATGTCTAATTATTTTATAGTAAATATCATTCTCACAAGAAAATACTGAAACACATAGATGGTGGAAATGGTTTAGAGAAGGACAACAAAGTATATCACATGCTCAACTAATAAATTATGAGGGAAATTAATTTGGATAACAAAATAATATTTTGGATTGCAACATGATTGTCCAAGAGGAAACAGCGAGTGATACTTAAGGGTCACTATTCTAGATGGATCAGGGTGAGAAGTGGGGTCCTGCAGGGTTCGGTACTGGGACCAGTGTTATTTAATATCCCGGGAGCATCAATTACTTGCACAAATAAGGCATGGATGACAAAATTTGCTGACAATATTAAAATGGGCATGCTGGTAACAACTGACACAGATGCTGGAGCTTTCCAAGAGAATATCAATGCCATGGCTGGTAATGCAAGTAACAAGCAATTGAGATTCAGCATAGACAAGTGCAAGTTAATGCACTTTGGGAGCTAAAATCCTAATTTTACTTACTATATTAAAGGACTCATAAACAGGTAGTTTGTATACATGCTCCAAAAACACAGCCTCATATGTCAGGGGCTTACCTACATAATCCAGGGATCCATTTTGCCCAGAAAAGATATAAATGCCTAGTAGCTAATTCCCAAACCTCTCACCGACATGTAAATAAAACCCGGCTCCTGTTAAACCCCTGCCACAGTAGCTGTAAGACCACCATCTTAAGCTGCTTCTGTGGCAGGGGGTTTAAACAGGAGCCGGGTTTTATTTACATGTCGGTGAGAGGTTTGGGAATTAGCTACTAGGCATTTATATCTGATCCAGTAACTGACTTTATCCACAGTGTCTCCCTGGTCCTCAAACTCCCAGGTAAGCTGCAGACACTGCAAACTCAGCACTGATGCATGTGAACACCTTCCTCTTCTATGCCTGCCAGCTGACTGAATAATAAACTGTGCCATTATGGTAAGTCCCACCCTTTGATGCACCCTCCATGTACCAACCAGTCACAGCTCACATTCCCATGCTACAGTCAACTAATCACAAATTACTACACATGCCAAAAGCCAATCAGAAACCACACACTGTACCCCATTCGTAAATTCACTCAACACTGGCGGAAACACTAAGTTGCAGAAAAAAAACCCAACATTTTAAACAGTTAAAAAAAAACTAACACTGTGCAAAAAGCCAAGCCTATTACATAAATCGAATATGTGATGGCTGACTGTTGAATAACCAATTTATCTGAACTTTCATCGAGTGACCTCGGAGAACATCACTTGTGCCTCTGCTACACTCAGCCACTCATGAGGTTACCTGAGGTCACACTCAGCTCATTCAGATAAATTGGTTATTCAACAGCCAGCCACCATGTATCCCTTATAAATACATACATATTTATATGTATGTGCATATACGTATACATATATAAATGCACATATTTATTCAAAAACATTTTGTTAACTGCTCTCATAATGTTGTTAATTTTCTCACATTACAGACTATCAAGGAACTGGTAGAGAGACTACTGCATGCTGATGGTGAAACATCATTCATGATCAGCGATGATGACAATGTTCCACCACCACTGGTTTAGAGTTTGAATGACGACTAAAGGGAGAAGCTGTACAGCAGCATCATTCATGGCTGAACAAAGCAGAACACAGAGAGACATCTACAGCCACATGAGCAGGTATAATGCTGATGTATTTATTTTTTAGTGACCCGTTTCAGTATGTAGAAGATGCCATTCAATACGTTAAAGCAAACAGTATTTTTCTGTCATTGTTCAATCGAGTTCTTATTTTAAAAAGTTAACACATACAATGTGGATTTGCACACAAAGTAACAGTGTATGACAAATGCACAGCCCAGAAAGCAGTTTGCACATGTAATATTTTAAACAACATTTGAAGAACCATCACTTGTATATCATGGTGGACATGAGCAATGTCTCACAATCTGAAAAGGTAATAGTATGTATTACGCCAATGAAAGTCATAATATTTACTTCAGTGGTGGATACTTAAATCCAATGTATTCCTTTGATGGAGTTTGACATGTATTTTACGAACTGCGCGTGCACAAAGAACAAAGTGAACCTGACGCCCAAGCCACCCTTCATCTAGCCAGCTGCCTGCATGCTATGTATCGATACTTCCTGTAAATAGAAATAAAAAAAGATGAGTATACTGTAGAGGACATTAATTTCGCATCCACTAATCTTCGCGATGTCAGCTGGTCAGACAGGTTCGCTGGTCAATATATTGGCTCAAGCGTGATAGTCTGACAGCTGGCAATCAGTGGTACTTAACTGGTACATCATAGTGCTTATCTTTCCTCATTAGGAATTCTGTATGCCAGTGTGGAGTTCTGTGCACACAATGTCTTTGACATCATGGTTGAATAGCAAGCCTGTAAAGCAGGAGCAGGAGTACCCATTAGATGTTACTGACATCAATCCTGCTAAACTGGCTCAGTCATCTGGTGTTGATGCACCAGTTGCTGCAGCTGTCACCAGTGAACTTGCCTTTGTTCCCCCACCAGTCAAGAAAAAGCACCCAGAGAAATATATGCGTGGAGTGACCTCTAGTACCTAACTTCACTTTACTTTGTGCTGCTTTCTGCCATTTTCCTCCTCCTTGAAAACTGCAACCTGTCTTTTGTGTTTCAGGATGAGTCGAGTAAGATTGTGACATCAGACGCCAACCTGGACCATGCGGCTGAGAATGAGGAAGTGGCGGAGTAAAGCGAACAGACAGCTCACATTTCAGCTCACATTTCTGAATTTTTTGTATTCTGTATTGTATTAATAAATGTTAGTTTGTTTGGCAACCACACCAACTCTCTGTCTCTTTGCTCAATTGAGTACCCACTTCAGACTATTGCTTATCGCTAGCGATGTGCGATGAGCAATCCAGTAAGTGAAATAAGTACTACTACATTTTAGAAGCAATTGAGATTTATGGGAATCAGAGAACATGAAACATGGTAGACTGTAACTAAAGTACTGTATTACTAAGAACACCACCCCAAAAGTGAGCATAGCAAACACATGCAACTCTGTATTGGACCATAAATTTCACTGAGACAAAATGTTCACTTATCTTTAAAAATAGCAAACATAGCAAAAATTTTGTCCCAGTGAAATATGTATCCTCCACAGTATGTTGTCATTTCAAAATTACACTTATGATTGTTGTCTGCGTCTGACCACATATAGCCAATGTGATTTTCAAACAGCATCAAGGAAAGAACATGGAGGATATATATTTCATAACTTGCATGGTTAATGATAAATGCTACATTGATAAACAGTGTTGGTTACACCTGCAGGATGTATCAGTCCCACAAAACATGACACTGACACATGCTCCTTCTGTTCACTGAGTCTTCTTTGGTCTGCAGAAAGCATGCTCGTGAAAACACTGTGGCCCAGATATTCAAACTGCGCCCAAAAAGTGCACAATAGCAGGAGCAAGCGCAAGTCCATTGCGCCCATGCGCAAGAGGTGCGATATTCAAAAATGGAGCAGGCCAAACTGTGCCTACAGCCAACGACTCAATATCGCACCACCTGTGCCATAGCACAACTAGGGAGGGGAAGCTGAGCAGATCTGGTGCACCATAGCGTAACAAGGGATGTGCAGCTGAGCAGTCCAGAGGCACCATAGCGCAACCAGGGATGCCCCCCCAGCAGCAGGGCAATGCAACTGCACAACCAGGGAGGTAGAGGCCCACCACCCATGCCACAGATGGGCACAGGAACACACAGCAGAACAGACATTGTCCCTCCACACCGCATGCACTGCATAACTGGGAAGGGCTATAATAACCACTGGCCCATGGAGACAAGCAAACAACCCACAGCTAGGCCATGGTGCCCCATCACACCCCCCCCCGGCAAGCTGTGACTAGCACAGAAGGAGGGCTGACCACCCCATGCCACACTCCCTCCCCAATGCAGAGCAGACCCTGCACCATGACCCCTAGACACCCTGCCCAGGAGCAATGTCCACCACTGCAGGAAACCCCATGCATGCCACCACCCCCACTGTGACACTGCAACCCTGTGCACCACAGAACCATGCAAGGCAGCCCCACCACAAGCACCCATCAGTGGGTGGCAGCACACAGCGATGCAACAACGGCATACACAGTGCCGCCACGCACAGTCCCCCGAGGTACTGCTGAGAGACCAACCATGCGTCGGCACATGAGGTACCCCACACGGGATGGGGCTTGCCCCGGACACAACCACCAGTGGTACAGCACCCTGCACAGTCTTCCAATGACACACTCTGACCCAGCACTGGCCACAACAGCCAGCATAGACACCCACAGTGGTACATGGAAGCATGCACCACACCGGATGCCACACAGTGCATGGACAGACACCCACCCATACCCAAGGGCACAACAACACAGGGACGCAGTGGCGGGGCAACCAAGCCCCCAGCGTGGGCCCATGTAAACTGTGTACACACAACCTGCAGTCCTCCATGGCACTGGAGTGCCAGCCACCCTGCGCAGGCACTATGGACCTGTACACCACCAGCATTTTCCTGGAGCACAAGTCACAGACAGTGGTGCACATCCCCTGCAACACACACAAGGCACAGCATGGAGGTGGGACAACTGTGGAGGCCACAGTGTCACCCAAGGCAGATATGCATCACACCAGTGACAGGAGGCAACCCAGCACTGTGACGGGTACAGTGGCTGCCCTGCATGGACTGCCATCACTGACATGCCAGCAGACCGTGCAGGTCACAGACATGCATGGATGTCAGCTGCACAGGCCATGGACACAGAGCATGCACCATGGACCACTGCACACAGTCATCCAGTGCACAGGGCACAACACACACACCACAGATACTGACCGATAGCTACCCCCCACACCATAGTCACCTCCACATGGACACACACACATACCCATGACCGCACCACCCCTGACACCATGCACACCACTGCAGCTGAGCACCTATAGCCCGCTGCAAATCAGAGACCACCACAGTATTCCTAACAAAATAACTGTATTAAAACAACATATAAAAGTTAACTATTTACAAAAATATATACAAGGTTGGGGGGAGGGCCACAAACAAGGTGGGGGTGGACAAATGGGACAGGAAAGGAGGGGTGTGAGGGTGGGTCCAGGTGGTAGGGGGATATCAGGGGCAGAGAGACTTCTAACAAGAGCTCCGCTCCCTGCTGTGGCTCTGTTGCTGTCTGTGCCTCCTCAGGACCCCGGTCTCATCGATCCTGCGAAGGATGTCGAGTGACGCCCTCACCACCTGCAGGATCTCCCACAGTGCCTCCCTTATGTCTTGGAGTATACCTAGGACAAGGGAGCACAGTCCATAGGTGTGAATGCACAGTCCCATACAGCCCACCCACTGTGCAAGGCATACAGCCGTGGGACATACCTCTGTGATGGTGTGCAACCACCCACACTGATCACGTCCACATGACCTGCCCACCCAGGCGCATACAGCCATGCAGAACACTGCACACACCCACCGGCCAAGTCATGCAGGGCACCACCATGGCCGTTTAGTGACATCTACCCGGTGCATGCATGGACCACCATTGACGCACTCCCAGACATGCATTGCCACTGGACAGTGTTGCCTTAACAAGTTGCATGCATGGCAGTGGTGTTGATGGATGGTGACCATGCCCACTGCCCACCCTGTTACACATCATGCAATAGTAATCATGGAGGTATGGCACTCACCATCATCGGGCCGGTCCCTTGGGTGCTGTGGACCCTCGCCCCGCCTGGCTTCCCTCTCCTCTTCATTTTGCCACAGCTCACAGGCCAGGCGCCATTCCTCCAGGCCTGTGGTGCAAACATGGAGAGAGGAACATCACTACAATCCCATAGCAAAGCCCCTCTGCCCCCATGTGTGTGCCTTCCCTCCCAGCCAGACTCACCCATCCCACACCCTGATAACACCACCACAGCCAACCCCGGACAGTCCCTCCCCCATGAGCTGGACACATACAACTGTGATACCCATATGGAAGATAAAAGTGTGTTGACGTAAAAACCTACCTGGCCATGGCACCATGCCCATCCTGGCACGTCCCTGCAGGCAGGCTAGCAGCTCCGGCTCCCTCTGCTGCAGGTCCCCATACCTGTGACAGCACTGCTCTGCACTTCTCCTCCATCCAGTGGCCTCTTCCAGTGCAGTGGCCACCTCCTCCCACACCTGGCTCCTGGACCTGTCCAGGGGTGCCTCCCCAAACAGTGGCCCATGGTGTGGCTCCACAATGGGCACTAGGTTGACCAGCTCTATCTGAGTCCACTGAGCAGCCCTCCTGCATGCCATGCTCTCTGTTCAGTCTGCAAATATGGCACTCTGCAGCGTGGCTCCCCATGTACAGATGCTGCGTGGTACAGCATTGCCATTCCCTATCATGCTGTCACCGAACAGTGTGATAGTGGTGCATCCATGCCTGATGCATGGTGCCTGGGGACAAAGGTTGGGCACAGGGTCAAGGGTCTCTGGTGCATGGATACACACAGCGCCATTGGAATCCAATGCATGTAGTGCAATTGGCTGCCTGTGTGCTACCGCCAGCAGTGGCCTACCGTGCTGTTGCCCCAGTGCGCCTATGATGGCCCAGTGCCACATCGCCATGTAGGTGACCATCTCTATAGCACCACTGGCACAATGGTGGCTGTGCCCTGCATTGCTTCCCATGCACAGCATGTCAGCAGCGTGCCAGACGCCTGTGTCAGCAACCTGGGCATGCGCAGTGAGGTGTGTACTACGCATGTCACAGAATTGCGCCATTGGCTCAGCACATTTTAACACAATTGAGCAAAGCGCAACAATGCAATATTCAGCCATCATATGCAAAACAGCTAATCAGCCATGCAATGGTGCAGCACTGCAATTTGCATCCACTTAAAGTTGTGCCTCACCTCATTTGCATGGGTTGCGCTTTAAAAGTGCGACATTGGGCTGCAGTGGCCATAGTCAGTTACTGCAGTCTATTGGTGAGTTGCATGCTGTTTGGGAGTGTGGACTGTGGATTTAGGGACATGCATGGGACTGCACAGTCACAGGTAACAACTGTCATTCTTACAGGCTAAATAATGACCGAGCAAGTTGTGGAAGAGGAGGAACACAGTGGTGGGAGGAGGAGGAGGCCTAATTTTACCAAGGCCGAGACCGAAGCCCTGTTTGATGCCTACCTGGATCAGGATCCGCTTCTCAGCAGATGGCAGTGAACACCTCAAGCCCGTGCTGCTGCATGGGAGGAGGTGGCACATGCTGTGAACCTGCATGGCAGCCACCAGTGCTCCATGCAGGAGTGCAAGAAAAAGATGGGCATGGACAGGAGGAGGATAAAGGAGAAGGTGGCTGCCATCAGGGCAGCACAAGCTGCAACAGGTGGGGGACAGCCGGAGGTGGTACATCTGAACCCCCACAGGAGGAGAGGATTGCTGGAAGCATGCAGCGTAGTGCCATTGAGGATGTTCCAGGTGGCAGCTTCCAGACGGGTGGTGGCCCATCACTGCATGGTAAGTCATGGTCTGTCTATGGGGGGGGCAGGGTAGGTCACATGCAGTAATGCGACTTTGTTTTCCCTTACAAATTCTGAGCATCTGCATGGGTCAGCGCTGGTGGGTATGTCCACTGAGGAAAGTCAGCTGGAGATGGAGGAGGGCCCATCCACCTCCACAGGTATACATGGCTCAGTGCGACAGTGGGGCCGCCTGGCTGTCCACACTGATGTTGTTGTAACAGGTGTGGAGAAAGCCCTGCCTGTGTCCTAGCGTGCCAGCATCCATGGATGCCAGCATGCTGTGACTGGGGTGGTGCCGAGTCCGTCACCGATGATGATGTCGCTAACGGCATGGGCTGTGTGCCACAGGATGGCCACACAGCAGGACACATCATGGCCATGGCTGTGGGTGGTGCTGCCATGGAGGCCTGCGTGTCACCACAGTCCCAGCCTGTGCCTGTCAGCACCAGTGGGGCAGCACTGGTGTTTGTTCAATACAGTGGCACTGTTGCGGCCACTGCGGTGGCACCACTGAGCCCTGGGGAGCGGCAGCCGGAGGGGCTGCATCAGCAGTCGGCCAATGGGCTTAGGGGTACAGGATCCAGTGGCAGCATCTGTGCACCACCTGTGGACATGCCCAGACCTGGTCCTGGTGCACAGCACCCACCATCAAGGGGTGCTGAGCATCAGGGCTGCGCACACCCTGAGGGACAGGATGCCGAGGAGGCAGATGACCTTTTGGATGAGCACACCCGCCTACTGCAAGCATCAGTCCAGCAGTAGATATGGCTTGTGACATTGGTGGATGCATTGCGTGCAGCTCTGGAGTGGGCAGAGGAGTGTCACAGCAGAGACACCGCTCTGATCCTGGCAGGGATGGACCAGTTGTGGGTGGATGTGACTGCTGCCATTGACAGGCCTGCACAGGTATTCACTGCTGTCATGGCCACAATGGGCACACAGTCATGTGTCCATGCATCGCGGACACCACGCAGTGCGCTGTCCACCCTCCATTCTCGGCGTCGTGTGACACCTTCCCTGTCGACACCGGGTTCAGCTGTGGGCATCCTGAGCATGCCTGGCGCAGGCATGTTCTGTGTGCTGCAGACCCCTGCACGAGCACGATCGCGTTCACACAGTGGAACCCCTGGGGGACCATCGGTGCAACGCCATGAGGCCAGTGGTAAGCCTGTCAGTGCTGGCAGGTCTCAGCAGGGCTGCCCATGAATCCATGGCAGCCAGGGCACTGTGTCGCATGACTGACCTATCTCCCAATGCGGGCACTGTCTGGTGCTGCCCTGTGTGCATTGTGTCTTTCAGTGGGCAGTGCATAGGTGGGGACCCGGCCCTGCACGCGGACACACAGTCCATCTGCACACCCTCCCGGCTGCTGTCCACAGTTGCTTGTGCATGATGATGCCTGCATTGCACTGTACACCAATGTGCAATGGTGCCCAGCATCTGACACACGCACATGGACAGGCAGTGGGCGTGGTGGTCTGTGGACATGTGTATGGCTAGGGGTGGTGTTCTGGGTCACTGTGCCTCCTGCCCTTTGTTCAAGTTTGGTGCATTGTGTGTGTGTGTGTGTGTGTGTGTCCATCCACGTGGCATGTTAGTCCTCACCCATCCCTGGTTGTGTCTGTGTTTCCATGCCCTGCCACTTCCCTTGATGGCATGCACCCCTGATGTGTGTCCATGCATGTTTGTGGGTTGTGCCTTAGCCACTGTTGGTTGCACATGGCTCCATGACTTACCTGGGTTGGCTGAAGTGCTCCTCCATGATGGCGTCCCGGTGCTGCTATGCCAGCCAGAGCAGTCGGGGATCCCGTCGCACAAGGGGGGCTGCCCATCACCATTGTCACCAGCGTCCTCATCGTCCCCATTGCTGTCCCCCTCTTTGACTTGTACTGCTATCCCACATTCATTGGCCATGTTGTGCAGGATGAAACAGGCCAGGAATAGCCTGCAGGCCTTTGAGGGGCTGTACTGTAGGGCACCACTGGAGGTGTCCAGGCAACAGAAACATGCCTTCAGCATCCCGAACACCCGCTTGATGACATTACGTGTGGTGACGTGTGCCTCATTGTAGCATTGTTGCAATGGGGTCACGGGCCACTGGTAGGGTGTGAGCAGCCAAGGATGCAGTGGCTATCCACTGTCACCTGTGTGTAGAGGGTGGAGATTAGTTTGGTGATCAGCATCGCCCTGCCCCAGGCCATGTATGCCACTACCCATGTCACCTCTGACCATGCCCCCCAGGCCCTATGATTGTCCATGTGGTTTGCATACTCACCCACTAGGTGTCAAGTAGGGATATCCTCACTCACGAATCTGTGGCACAGTGCTGACTGGTGCCAGATGAAGGCATCGTGTGCTCCCCCAGGGTGCATGGCACAGACATTGATTATGTGCCCCCTGGCATCGCACACCACCTGGCAGTTGATGCTGGCATAGCCCTTGCAATTGATGTATGCAGCCCCCTCGGGGCCAGGTGGTGTGCGCATGGCCACATGGGTGCAGTCTATTGCCCCTAGTACACCAGGCATACGTGCTATCTTGTGAAACTCCTGTATGTTTGCTGTGCACTCTGCCGGTGTGCTGGGGAAATGGATGTACTCCGCAGCATATGGAAGCAGTGTGCTGAGGAATTGGGTGAGGTGGCATGATGTGGCCAACTGGGTTATGCCTGTGGTGTCCCCAGTTGGTCTCTGGAAGATACCCGTGGTGAGCAAGCACATGCAAGCTGTCACTTTTGTCTCCACTGACAGGGCATGGCTCCATCGTGTGGGTGCCTGCATCACATCACTGCACAGCTCACAGAGCTGCATCAGAATTGCCTGATTCAGGTGGTACCAGCCCACAATCTCGGTATCACTGTACAGCTCAAAGCTCATGCGGGCTTGGTACTGCCTGCTGGGGGCATAACGCTGATGGGCTCTTCCACGACCACGCCCCCCTGCTGCCCATCTTCTCACCCCCCTCATAACGGCCTCCATCTGTAAGGTGGCACTGGCCATGTTCCTGGCTTGTGTTCACCCCCCCTGGCAGCTGTTACTGTATTCCCCCTGCTGTCCTCACTGCTACTTTCCCTGCACTGGGAACACCTGCCTGTGGTGGCCTCTCTGCTGTGTGGCACTGCCCCCTTCTGCACTGGCTGTGGCTCCCTACACCTTCCCTGTGCCTCTGTGTTCAGGGTTCCCTTTCCCTGGCCTGCCCTGTGTGTCCCTCCTGCCCTGTTTGTGTGGCTAGAGTTCAGCCTCATGTGCCTTCCCTGTAGCGTTCTTGCACCTCTCCTTTGTTCCTTTTTATTTTGGCTCATTTTCGCTATGGCACAACTTCCGCTTACTCCCCTATTGCGCATGGCGCAAGTTGTTGAAAATTGCACTGCACCATTTATGCATGGTTTCTCCCCCTTCAGTTGCGCATGCCTTCTTTATCATTGCACTGTTGCTCAGTGTGATTTGGGGGGCGCAACTGCCTCCTGCTGAATATCGCAGAATGGTGCAATTTTGGACTTGCGCAGGCGCAACCCTATTGCGCATGGCTCAACTCTTTTGAATATCTGGGCCTGTGAGCACAAATTGAAAAAAAATGACTGTGGAATGGACCTTGCCATCATTGGTTCAATGATTATAATGCATTAACAGATACTTGGCGATGAAGACTGTTTAATAATCATTTACAGAAGTGCATTACAAGAGTAATGAATGTTTTATAAGACAAATTTAATTTTAAAAGACATTCAATTTATGTGTTTAATGTATTACACACAATCAAGTCAGCAACAAAGCACTGGAGAGTGATGAAGGTTCAACACAGAATGTGTTTTGATATTTGGTTTCTCTAAATTTCTGAAGAACTTGAGCTGAGATGTGTTATTACTGTGATGAACATTATGCTCATAGAATATCAATGCTTACACTTCAATTATTGATTTAATAGTTTACCTAACAAATGAATATAGTCTCATGTCACATTTGTGAAGAAAAATAACCTGATCATTCTACATCTGATATAATTGTATTTTCAACAGTTCATCGTAGCCTTTTTCAATAAAAAAAAAAATAAAAAGAAAGATCACTTACCTAAATGGAATTTTTTTCTGATGATGTAATGGGCACACTGTGAAGGGAGGGATCACAATTTTTACATGAGAAGATGACCCCACAGTCCTATACACCTCCCCGCTTAACTGGCAAGCCACATGATACTGTCTTCTGTGATGTAGACAGAAGGACAGCAGTTGGGAGCACTGCTCCATACTGTGAGTGATGCCTTTCTGCATGCTTCATCTTGCCTTTTTATTTTACTTGTGTCATTTGCACTGATTTAAAAAAACAAAGCTATTGCTAGCTGTGATGTAGAACACACCACTGCTATCCCTATATTTAAATCACAAAATGTAAAAGCATGAAGTGGACAAGGAATGCAGGGACATGGACAGGAGATGAGGTCAATAGCTTTTTGGCTAATACCCATCAGTTCGGTTCCAGTGGTTAATGACTTCAAATTGAAGATGTTGCCCATTGAAAATCCAACACAGAAAAGTGACCTTCAGGTTTGTTGGTTAATGGTACTTAAAAGAAAGATAATTCATTTAGTTTAAAGAATTAGAACAAACAACCAAAAACTTACTCAGGAGGGTCAGTTGGGTCTGGATGTCTGTGCTCTTGCTGGAATTGATAGTAGTAGGCTGTTTGCAGAAAAAAAAAACCACAAAGACAAACATCCTCAAACCCAAAATGATTCATGATGCATGATGACGGGACTATATGATGTTCAGCAAATGTATTCATCACTTGATCTTTTCCAAAGCAGCAGCAGCAACATACCATGTCTGTTGGCATTATAACACGAGCACCTGGAAGATGAAACATAAACAATGTAAGGTGCTTGCAGCAAGACCATCATTAAACAAACCCAATCACACTGCAACAGACAACAGACTAAAACTCATGCACGCATGCATCACTCAGGAATCATGTTATATCATCATGGTATCATTGACAGAACCACTCAGTCACACTGACCATGCTCCAGTATAGTGACACTGCATCACACCACAGTCACCAACTCCTGCACCCCCACCCACCCACACACACCCCATCATGGCATCACTGACAGCACCCCTCAGTCACACAGATCACACACAGTCACCAACTCCTACCCCCCCCACACACACCCCATCATGGTATCACTGACAGCACCTCTCAGTCACACAGATCACACACACAGTCACCAACTCCTGCCCCCCACACACACCCCATCATGGTATCACTGGCGGCACCCCTCAGTCACACAGATCACACACACAATCACCAACTCCTGCCCCCCACACACACACCCCATCATGGTATCACTGACAACACCCCTCAGTCACACTGACCACACACCACTGAAGTGATACTGCATCACACAGTTACCAACTCCTGCCCCCTCATCACACACAGTCATGGTATCACTAACAGCACCCCTCAGTCACACTGACCACACACCAGCAAAGTGACATTGCATTGCACCAGACTCACTGACTCCTGCCTCCTCCACCCACACATGCACACACCATCATGGTATCAATGAAGGCACCCCAGTCACACTGACCACATGAGTGAAGCGACACTGCGTACAGCACTCTCACTGACTCATGCTGCCCCTCACACCACCATGTCATTACTGACAGCACCCCTCAGTCACAATGAACACACACCAGTGAAGTGTCACTGTATCAGATAGTCACCAACTCCTTCCCCTTATCACAGACAGTCATGGTATCACTGACAGAACCACTCAGTCACACTGACCACACACCAGCAAAGTGACACTGCATCACACACAGTCACCAGCTCCTGCCTCCTCATCACACACAGTCATGGTATCATTGACAGTACCCCTCAGTCTCACTGACCACACACCAATAAAGTGACACTGCATTCCACCAGACTCAATGACTCCTGCCCCCTTCCACCCACACATGCACACAGCATCATGGTATCAATGAAGGCACCACAGTCACACTGACCACATATGTGTGAAGCGACACTGCCTAACAGCACGGTCACTGACTCATGCCCCCCAACACATGGTATCCAGTGAACACAGTGACCACAACTGAGTGCTTACAAAAAGGGCGACTCAGTCATGGTGTCTGTGTTCTGGGCTACCTAGCAGGACAGCGACGAGATACTGAGGAAAGCAACTAAAGTGACGGGATGTTGCTAAATATATATAAACACGCACGGGGGGGCCCACACCACGTGATGGGTGGAAGGGGAGGGAGGGTATGTGAGTGTAGTGTGGTGGTCAGCTGCTGAGCTGGCTGTGTGCAGTGGTGGGTAGGTGGTGGGCTGGGGTTGGGATGGTGCAGGGTTCGGTTCTGGGGCATAATCATTTTTTGCATCGGGTCAGGGTTTTCATTTTTTTTTTAAGTTTTGCACACACACCCCGACATGCTCCCCCCTGGAGTTGAGAATCCTTAAGTAGGGAGATACAGGGGGCTGCATAGAAAACCAGTTGCCAATTTTCTAGTCACTGCAAGTGTACATCGTCATAATTCATTTTCAGCGATGTACAGTTGCCCAAACGGCAATCACCATTTTCACATAGAACCACCATCATGGTATCACTGACAGGTCCCCTCAGTCACACTGACCACACACCAGCAAAGTGACATTCCATCACTAACAGTCACCAACTCCTGCCCTCTCATCACACACAGTCATGGTATCACTGACAGCACCCCTGTCACACTGACCACACACCAGCAAAATGATACTGCATCACACACAGTCACCAACCCCTGCTCCCCACACACGCACCATCATAGTATCACTGACAGAACCCCTCAGTCACACTGACTACACACCAGCAAAGTGACATTCCATCACTCTCGGTCACCAACTCCTGCCCTCTCATTACACACAGTCATGGTATCACTGAGAGCACCCCTCAGTCACACTGACCACACACCAGTGAAGTGACACTGCACTGCACCAGACTTGATGACTCCTGCCCCCTCCACCCACACATGTACACATCATCATGGTATCAATGAAGGCACCACAGTCACATTGACTACACATGTGTGACACAACACTGCCTAACAACACACTCACTGACTCATGCCCCCCCAACACACAGTATCCAGTAAACACAGCGATTGCAATTGAGCACTTACAAAAAGGGTGACTCAGTCATGGTGCCTGTGTACTGGGCTACCTGACAGGGTAGCGACCAGATACGGGGCTAGGCGACTACAGTGACAGGATGTTTCTATATATACATGCACGGGGAGGGACCACACCATGCAATGAGTGGAAAGGGAGGGAGGGTATGTGAGGTGTAGTACAGCAGTTGGCTGCTGAGCTGGCTGTGTGGCGTGGTGGGTAGGTGGTGGGCTGGGGTTGGGAGCGTGCCTGATTTGGTTCTGGGGAGCAATCTTTTTTGTGTCAGGTCAGGGTTTTCATTTTTTTTAAAGTTTTACACACCCCCCTTACATGCACCCCCCTGGAGTTGAGAATCATTAAGTAGGGAGGTGGAGGGGGTAAAAGATGGTACCACAGGTCCCCATGCAGAAGTGAGACTCTTCAAGGGGTCCTGACTGCATTGGAGGATGGAACCCATGATTCTAGACGGTGCCCGCTTCATAAAAAAAAAAAAAATAGGTAGTCAATATGACGTGGTCACCAGAATACAGGCAGAAAGGTAGAACTAGAAGAAAAGTATTAACCTGTGATGAAATTTGAGAATGGAAGAATGGCATTGAAAGCCGAGAAATAGAAGTAATTTCAATGTTTGGGTGAATAGAGTATGGGGTTAGAAGTACTTATGTAACTGTAGTTTACTCTGACTTTTCTCTATTCCTGCCCTTGGTAGGTAAGCTGGGTAGTGAGTAGGGAATAGAAAGCCCAGCACCAAGGATCAGCAGAGTGCCGGAGAAGGAGGAGGTAGGGGTGAATGGTGGGCATTTCACAATGTGCTAAGTGTAGAATCATCATGGGAGGCTGGCCTTTGTAGGAGATGTGGGAGAAGCTACTCCCCCACATTGAACCTCAAACTATAGTCCTCCCATTCAATGTTTGGGTGAATAGAATATGGGGTTTGAAGTGCTTATGTAACTGTAGTTTACTTTGGCTTTTATCTGTTCCTACCCTTGGTAGGTAAGCTGGGTAAAAAGTAGGGAACAAAAAGCCCAAAAAGAATTACCAATGAATGTTCAAAAGAGTATGATTACCTCTTCCAACTCATGGAGAGTATGAGCAGTAGCATGCAGAAGAGGGAAAAACTCCAAGTGGAGAAAACCTCTGAGGACCCATGGCTTCTAACCTGCCCGTCCTCCAGGCAATTAAGAGGAAATAAATCTATGTTCTAGCAACCATCAGCTAATTTTGGGAGGAAGGTGAACTGCTGGAGAGATGATAGTCCATCTTTGAATCAATAAATGATACATTCTGGAAGGACGATTCTGAGGTTGAAGGGGTAGAGGTAGGTAGGCAGTATAGCACAGTGAATTAAGGCTCTGAGCTGCAAATCTGGTGACTTCCAGTAGACCAGACCTGGGTTTGAATCCCACAGCTTCCACTTGAATACTGTGTGACCCTGAACAAGTCACTTAACTTCCCTATGCTCCCAGGTTGCACCTGTAAAAAAGCTTTCAGCTTAATGTGCTACTCCTGGTTAAACAACTAAGTTAAAAAAAAAGATCTGTTCTGAAGGAGCATCCAAATCCTGAGAGTGGTGTAGGTCCAGTCAAAACAGAGTGAATGTAGTCCAGGTTTCCAAGGTGATGATGGATGATGTCCAAAGGGATTACAAAGACTAATGAGCAGGAACAGCATGATTTGATAAATATGCTGCCAGACTTTGAGTGGTGGGAAATATGATGGGTTATGAAGTCATAAGGTAAACAATCTAACTTTGTAGAAGGTTTAACGTTCAAGTTAGAGCCTGGAGGTGAGGAGTTAAGTGATGAGTGAGTTGTATTGTAAGTATCTATGAAGTAGATGAAGCAGTTGGACAGAGTCTTTATGTGCCAGGTAGGAGTAGTGACGTGAACGATTTCAGACCAATGAAGCAAGATTGTTTGTGCAGTATAGATTGTAACTGAATGTATAAGGAATAATTGGAAGTTCAGTACAAGGAATTCGAGAGCTGATTTGGGTATTGATGCCGTAATGATACTTGTATAGGCTCTTGTTGGTCTGCTGGTAGAAAAGTAGATATGGGTATTTCTGTGGCATAATTGCCCATAACATGCGCTGAGGTGGCCATGACTGTTTTGTCTTACAGGTAATCCGATGTCTAAATACTATGGGAAACCCAGAAATGGGTATATGAAAGAGTCTATAGACTGATGTGACAATGGGAAGTTGAGAGTGGTGTAGAATGCCAGAGGTGCCTAGCTCTATAGTCGAATATAGATCTGTTGAGAGGCAATACTGGAATAGTGAGACAGTCAGATCGGTTGCAGACGTTCAGATTGAGAATCAGTGGTAGCCTACTATCAGTGGTAGTCTTTGCTGGAGGGAGTATGGGAGGTGAATCATGAGGGATGAGCTAGAAGGACTGCTGGATGGCAGCTGATCTGATTGATGGAAATATGATGAAGGAATGTAAATGAGTGTATGAAGTATGGTGACATCCAGGAGCTGAAAAACAGTAGTTTGGATAGAATGCCTTTAGTAAGGCAGCTAGGCACTGGAGATCCAACAATGGGAATTCTGGGAAGGTAACTGTGAAGGTCTTAGGATATCCAATGGCTACTGAGTAAGTAGGAGTTGAGTAACATGATCAACAGAGTCAATGTCCTGGTATGAGGCAGCTTGCGGTTCCCGTTATCTATAACAGTGATGATGATGATTACAGAGTCATTGCATGATGGAAGGAAGTAGGTTACTTTTCCATTTAAAAAGATATCCTATGAGACATGATAGATAAGGAAGCCATAGTGCTTGAATTGACAACATGTGTAGGGAGTATCCAGTAGATATGGATGAGGAATGAGATCTTTCTATAGTCTAGTTGAATGGGATTCTGGAACTGGTCCTGGGGAGATGATTGGGAAGTGTAGATAACTCTATGGTGACTTAAGAGTCTATGAGGCATGTTGTCCAAGGGATGTTTGCTAGAAGTAGTTTTCCTCAGGCGAAATGAACAAGTGCTTCATTGAGTAGTGGATGGGAGCTGTTAAAATGGCCACAGTAGGAGTATGAGATAGATAAACAGTAGGAGTAGTTGACCAGGTAGGAATACTGGCCGTATATAGGGTAAAATGCCCCAAAAAGTCACAGCAAACAGGATGAAGCCCTAAGCCACTACTGCGGCAAGGAGAAGGCAGCTGTCCAAGGATGGAGAGGAAGGTCCAGAGGGGATGTCAGTGGACTGGAGGAAGGAGTCCTAGAAGAAAACAGCAGAGGCCAAGCCATACTGGCATCGCAGATGCAGGAAGGAACAAGACTGGGGTTAGCACCACAGCAAAATGAAGTAGGATGTAGTAAAGCCACTGCAGGCCACGAGTGGTGGATCCAAGGAAGACCAGAAGCATATCCAGGTACTAAGTGCAACAAAGTTGAGTTATGAAGGTCCCAAGTTCACAGAAGATGGCGAACAACAAGTGTAGAGAACAGAAGGTGCTGCAGTGATGAGGCATGAAGTTCCCAACTCTGAAGGAGAAGGCAAACTTGCACAGTAGACAGGAAGGAGTAACCAGCAGTATGGAAGTCCAGGAGGCAATTGAACTGAATGAGGGCAGAGACTCAACAATCTGGCAGAGTCCAAGTCCGAAGCTCAAGTAGGTCAAGGCAGAGATTACTATGATGAGTCCATGGAAGTGCAGTATGTAGACTGGTGAAGTAGAATATGGAAGGCGAATGGGGTACAGTGGTTCTGTTCCTGAAGGGAAGTGGCAGCCGGTTATCAGGTAGAGAATGCAGAAGGTTGAAACAATCGAATGCAGACACAGGCTCCCATCCCTGGTAGTTGTGGCAAGATGACCATTACTTGATGCTACTAGGCAGAGGTAGGATGGAGAAGGTAAATGGGGTAAAGAGGTCCCATTCTCAAAGAGAAGCAGCAACTGGTAACAGGTAGAGAATGCATAAGATAGAAATAGTTGAATGTATGGCAGGCAGCAGCATGGCTACACATCACCGCATGGTATTCAAAGAACGATTTTAAACAGGCTATAAGCAAAAATATTTATTTTGCACCTAAAACATGCCAGCACACATATACATCGTGTCCTTCCCCAAACAGCTAAACATTTTTGTGCTCAAGAGCAATCTTTTGTTGGAAAGAGAGAGATTGAAATTTAGAATTAGAGATACCCTTTTAGGAAGGACTTTGTTTTGTTTGAACTGCCTGTGTAAAAGCTATCATGCACAATTGTTTTTTATTTTATTGTTATTGAAAATAATAGAACTCTACTTGTGAATTTTATAGCTTCTCCTAGTTTTCCTATGTTTTCTGACCTTTGCCTCGACAACAGTAACATAGCACAGGAGCCTCGCACCAAAGAAAAGCAGGAAGGGGGAGGTCTAAAATTGCCACCTCTTGTTTCCAGGCACTCCTTCCCTCCTCAGTGGGGCATCCTCCCCATGACAGCTCTGGCTCCATTCAGTCAGGATTATATTCATACCCTCTATATTCTCCTTTTGACCTGCAGTTAAGGCCGGGGGACTGCCTGAAAATAGATGAGCTGTATCACTCCACTTTGGTGCACTTGAATGTCCCTTACCAGAGGGATCTGTACGGACTCAGGTGTCTTCACAGGATGAAATTTCAAATCACTGGTAAACTTATATGCCGGATGTTCCATATAAGTAGAAAACAGCATAGATATTGTGTAACTCAGCTTTACCAGTGCCAATAGCACCACAGGTGCACCACCCACCCCAGTGCTATGATCCAGCTAGGTAGAACCGAAAACAAAATATTAGATTGGATCATATACTACAGACAACAAGCCTGTTGAACAACAGGCCTTACAGTCCTACTGCAGGTCTTATATATATTGCTTTTTGGTCTGTGATATGCTATGGTGCCACTATGAATACTTGAAAAAGACAACCTTTTCATTGCTTGTGTAAGAAGTTCCATTATATACCTACTCAATCCCATTCTTGGAGAGGGGAATGAGGGCACATCATTGACTGTCACACGATCCTACCTAATGGAAGGGCCCTGAGCCTCCATCCGGTGGACCATGTAACACAGATACACTGTCCCCTTTAATGGTCTGTGTATTTAGTAATTAAACAGCTTCAAGTAATGCATCAATCAATCAATCACAATCAATCACACATAATAGGAAGACACTGTACCCTTAATGAGCAAAAAACAAAACACCAGACTGGCTGTCCTCTTCTGACTTAAGCTAGCCAGCGTAGTTAAGCTTGGAAAAAACAAGAGTTAGGATCATAGTAGAGAGCTGTCAGGACTCGACCCCCCTGGCTTCCAGGAGAGCCCTGTAGTGCACACATCACTGGAATCGAACTAAAGAGGGGAGAAAGGCAATCAATCTAAAAAAGTGGAGAAAAAAATGTTCAGAGAGGTTGCAAGGGTTTGACCCCGGCTCAGCAGTGAGTCCCCATGACTGCAATTGACCTAAAAAAGAAAGAATGGGACTCCATGGGAAAAAGGCACTTGTGAACCCCCTGTCTCCCAGGCTCATATACAATTATTCCAGTACTGCAGATTTCCCTACACTCTGGGAACTTGGACTTGGTGGGAATGGCCCATGCATCCTAACAACCACTCTATTAGGTCACGGTGGCAGGAATAACAAAAAAACACTTACAGAACTTCCAAAGCCACTACCTAGTGTTCCTCTGTGCCATCTAGCTGCTTGTTGATTGCAAAACTGTATACTGTGTGGAGGCACCCTGCTCTAGCTAGTGCTACTCCGCCTGACTCCGGTAACTTTATTTATTTAAAAGTTTCACCAGAAAAGGCAACTGAGCAATATTGCTCATTTCCAGGTGTGTCCTGGGAAGGGGGAATGGGATAAACATCAATTACAGCAAAAAATAAATTGACTTAGAAAATACCGCAGAGGATATAAATGTACAGAAATACATAAACTCTACAGGAGACTATGTTTAGAAACAATTTGATTGAAGGACTACAAAATTGAAAACAGAACAACAGCAGAGGAAAAATATTGTAATGTTTACAAACTGAGCACAAATCAGGCCAAGAGATTTGGAATACTCAAAGATGTGCAACTTGTAAGGGCTCTGAAAATAGTGAGGAGAGGGAGGAAATTAAAAGCAGCTGCAGGTAGGGGAGAGAGAGTTGCGTAGGAGGGAGGAGAATGCAGAAGCGGAGCTGGCATGATGGATCATAAGTGGGACGGAGCTCCACAGTTTAGAGAAATGGTGAGAAAATGCTGATTAACAATCCATAGTGCTGCTTTTCCCACGTGCTGGAGCACCTTGGACTGAGTGTGTGTGTAACCCCTAGATGGCGCTATCCCAGGGGCTACTACCCCTGCCTGATTTGCCACTAACAGGTTGAGGGGCCTGGATCCAATGGCGGTGCCTCCACCCAGAGGTCAGGATTTGCAATAAGTTAAACTAACTTAGTCACAGCCCTCTGGGACACTGCAACCTCTTTCTTCCCACTAGTGGCCCCACACAATATATCAGAATTACCTTCACAGTATACACTTACCCCAGGTCTGGTTCCTGCACTGGGACCTCCTGTGAAATGAGATACAGTGCAACAATCACAGTACAGTACTTTAACATAGACAAATACCTCAGGCAGTATAACTTGCTGAAACAAGCAGCTCTGATTTATTTAGGGATATAACAAGGACAGGGGAAATCAGGTTAATTAGCTTATCACTCTAATAATCTACCTATGGCTCTGTGCAGGCCTATCCCTATCAGTTACTGTCCCTGGGTACCCCAAGCCCTAGTAGGCTAGTCCAAACCGTGGCAGCTGGTAGGGCCCTTTCACACAGAGAAAAGGAGAATTAAACAGTCAGCAGTACAGTAATTCCATTTGGATTTAATGTGGCAATTCAACAGGGGCGACCCTGAATTAGTACTCCACGACCTCCAAATAAGATAGGGTCCTTCAATGTCAGCAGGGCTCACTTGAGGTACACAAACCTCTTCACATCCATATAAAAGAAAGTACTATACCAGGCAGGCCGCATCTGTATCCCGATCGCAATTACTGCACAATACCGGAGAACACACAGCAGATTCAGTTCCTGACAGACCGAGTGCAATTTTCAGCAATTCTTCCAGTCTTCTACAGGGTGAGCCTGGTTTCTACTCTTCAGAGATCCTTTGATTCTTTTCACAGGACGGATTCAGTCCTAACAAGCTGTTACACAAGCTGCAGACCGAACTCTGGGCCTTACACGCTTTTTTGACTAAAACTGCACACTGAAAAGCACAGGGTTTCTTTCCCTTCACTTTCAGATCTCAAACTGAAACTCCCAACAGACAAAACCGGCACTTCCTTTGAGTTCCTCCCAGTTCTTGACTGGATTGGCTGTCACTCACAATAGACTGCTGCTGTTGGTCCAAAAAGGCACCCGAAGTCTAAACTACATCTCCCAGACACTGCCCATACAATCCTCTTGTGGCTGGCTCAGATTATGAGTCCCAAGTTCTGATTCGTCCAAGGCATCATTTTAGAGCTAGTTTACCTACACTGATTGGTCCAGTTCAGCAGTTCAAAACCAGAATGGGGAACTAGGCAGACAGTTCTGACTGCAAAGAAAGCAGGTTAGACAAACTGTAATTTTATTATTACTGTAAATGATTTCTGGCAATCAGTTACATCTTTCAGACAAGGTTCCCTTTGCACTCCTAGTGACTGCAAAATGGGGTGAATTGGCAGCAGCTTGAGTGGTACTCAATCAAAGAAACACACAGTCCCCATACAAACTAATTATGTCTGCAAGCAGACAGCTCTTAAAGAGACAGTACCAGAGGTTCTAAAAGCACTCACTGATAAATGGCATAAACGCTCAAACACCATTCAGGCTTGGAGCATTCAAGCAAGCTCCTGAAGTCTTTTGGGAACCCCCATTTGCAGAGGTTACACCTTCCTGGCCTGGGAAAAGCTTGACGTCGCGTTAAGCAAGTACCCCATAAGTTTCAACTGCAACCATATACATTTGCATTAGGCTCACATAGTAATCATCAGTCAATACATCATTTTACCAAGAACCATTTCTGAAACATTGCAGTCGTCCTCTTTACAGTATAACACACACATTGTACCATAACTCAAGTTATTACCTCTTGTACATGAAACCTGAAGAGGGCCCTTCCCTATCAGTTACCTTGGGGCTGGACGGGCAAGGGCACCATACTGAGAGAGCAACACAAGTAACTTGAGTTAGCACTAGCAGCTCAGTTTGGGCAATGAGCTCGGGGACACATACACTCCTTTATGGACAACATTGAGAGGCAGGTCCACTGGTCGGCCCAGGGAATCATAACTGAGGTGCACCACAGGCTTTACAGCTCGACCAGTCTTTCTAGGGAGCTGTTACAGTCTCTGCACTCTGAGCCTCATTTTCAGCATTGTTCTCACTTGTCAGAGTCTCCATGGGGGTAGAGAGGCTAGAACTTGGGGCACTTTCAGCTCCAGGAGTTACAGTTTCTGAGTCCACAACATTTGGCTCACATGGAAGCTTTCAGACACTGGCAGTGGACTGTCAGGGCACTCAAAAATACTCTTCTTGTTGGTGTATCACCAGTCTGCCCCAATCTATCATTTCCTCCCCAAGCTCAAACAGTTCAACCATGCACAATGATTCCATTTCATCTGATCTGATGCTTTGCACTTCACTTTCTGGGAGCATTGGCTCCAGGGATGAAGCTGGGGCATAGACAGTCCAGAAGGCCCAGCTTTGTCTCCAGTATTGACTAGGATTGCCCAAAACAATTGACTCAGTTAGAGAAGGATAGTATTCAAAGTCACTCTCACTTTCTTCTGATATGGACTGACAGTCATGCTCAACTGGGACTTGTGCAGGGGAACACTTTAACTCTGCTTCTGTAGGTGCAGACTTCCTTGATCTTTTCTTAGCAGCAGCTCTAGCTCACTGGTCCAGAGGGGCATCTTCTGGGGGCTCGAGACTCAATCAGGATTTGTCCAATGGGTAGTAAATGATTTCTATGCATTGTTTTACATCTTTGAATTGTTCTCAGGCCTTACTTTGTACACTGGCAGATCATCTAGTTTGCCACACAATGTGAGGGAGATGGTGCCATCTGTCAGCAATCTTGTGTTTGCCATGCAGTCCCAGATTTCTTAGCAATACCCGATCTCCCTCCTGGAGTTCCTGTGCTTTCACCTTTTATCATACCTTTCTTTGTTGGCCAGATTTCTTTTGGCAGCCATGGTTTGAAACCAGTTGATACGCATGAGTTACTGGGCCTTTAACTTTTGCACATACTGTAAATAGTTGTCAGCTTGAACCCCATCAGGAGAGACCCCAAAACACACATCTACCGTAGTCGAGCTTCTCCCAAACATCAGAGTGGGGGAGAACCCAGTGGCATACTTTTGGTGCAGTTATAAGCATGTACTAGGGTGCTAATTTGTTGGCTCCATCTAGGCTTGTCCTTTGGGTGCAGGGTGCCTAGCATATCTGTAAAAGTGCGGTTGAAACGTTCAGGCTGTGGGTCCCTGAGGGGAGGTAAGGAGTGGTTCTGGACTTTCTCACTCCCCACAGAGAAAGCACTCTCTTTGATCAGACGACTCTCAAAGTCTCTCCCTTGATCAGAATGGATTCTTTGTGGAGCCCTATAGTGAACAAAAAGTTTTCTCGAGTACTTTGGCTACTGGTGGATGCTTTCTGGTCTTTGGTGGAAAGCTTGGGCATATCTCGTGAAATGGTCAGTGACCACCAGCACATTACTGATATTTCTTTGATCTGACTCCAAACTCAGAAAATCAATACAGACCAGCTCCATGGGTGCACTGGTGGTGATGTTAACAAGGGGCAGCCTCTGGGGCAAAGCTTTCCTCTGTAACGCAGCGACTACAAGTTCGAATGTGTTGCTCCACATCAGCCCCATCTTAGGCCAATAGAATCTGGATCTCACCAAGTCAAGTGTTCTGTCTATACCAAGGTGCCCCCATGTGGTTGTGCAAGGACCTCAGTACTGAGTCTCAGAAGGCAGTGGGCAGCACTAGTTGTTGTTTGTCTACTTGTCCCCCTCTGTCTACTGTTTCTCTTATAACAGTTTATTGATCAGTTTCAACTTAGGACCTTCTTTGTATAACAGTGCAGTTCTCAAATCAGTAGGGCGTAATTTGGACACATCTTTTCCTGCATAGAGGGCTTCTAAAGCTGCTTTGATCACGGATCGCGGGATTGAGCCCGCACGAATACTGTCATTGTCCAGCTGAGCAGTGCACCAATGTCTATTGCAGAAAAGTGGCAATAAGCAGCAGGTATGCAATTCTCAGAGGGTCCCAAGCAATCCACCATGCAGTCCACTGCGTCCGTGGACATTTGTTCCTCCCTGTCAAACTTCGGCAGAGTGCCGAATGTCAGGTTCTGCCAATCGGACCCAATCATTCTGGGGAACAGGCCTCCGGAGAGGCATCAGCATCTATGTGGTTCAGACCTGCTCGTGATACGAGAGCATAGTCATATGTAGATAATGCAGAAAGCCACCTATGGCCAGTGGCATCCAACTTAGCTGAGGTCTGCACATAGGTCAAAGGATTATTGTCAGTTTTTACTAGTATTTTAGCCCCATACAAGTACTCATGGAATTGGTCAACAATAGCCACTTCAAAGCTAGAACTCTAACTTATGTACAGGATAGTTCTTTTCGGATGGGGTCAGGCTTCTACTGGCAAAGGCCACTGGTCTCAGGCCATTCTCATGCTCTTGGTACAACACAGCTAACCCTTGCAAGCTAGCATCAGTGTGCAGGACCAAGGTTTTTCTTGGATCGGCATAGCCAGCACTGGAGCATGGGTAAGTTGATATATGATCTCATGAAAAGCAGTCTCACAATCAGGAGTCCAGCGGGCCCTCAAATACTTCACTTGGATGAAAATACACTCTTTCAGTCTTGAGGGCGCTGACTTTTGGTATTTTTGTGGGTTGGGGATACCCTTGAGTAAGGTTAAGTAAAGGCGGATCACTCTTGAATAGTCCTTGATGAGGCCCGATAATAACCCACAGAATCAGGAATCTTGCAGTTCTTTTAGATTTTGGGCTGTGGCCAGGTGGTCAAGGCCTCAACTTACTTGGGTGAGGTCTCTATCCTCGGTGGATACTATGTGTCCCACATACTTTACTGATGTTTGAAAGAATTGACCTTATCAATGGACAGTTTAAGGCCAAAGTCCTCCAGTCGGTCCAATACCTTAAATAATCTGCTCTCATGTTCCTCCAGTGAGCTGCCAAACACAATAACATCATCTAGGTATACCAGGCACTCTAGTAAGTTCATGTCCCCCACTGCACGCTCCATCAATCGTTGAAAAGTGGCTGGGGCACCTGAAATCCTTGAGGCATCCTCATGAATTCATATGGAAGCCTGCTGGACAGATAAGGCCGCCTTCTCACGGTCCTCTGGGGCCATCGGATCTGGTAGTACCCATCATGGAGATCAAGCACAGAGAACCACTTGCTCCCGTTTAGGCAGTCCAAAGCATCCTGAATGCGGGGCATTGTGTACTGATCAGGGAATAGTCCGCCGGTTTAAGATGCGAGTAATCCACACACATCCTTACTGTTCCATTCTTTTTCCTCACTACCACAATGGGGAAGCATAAGGCTTCTGGATTCTTGTATTACACCAGCAGCTAACATCTCTTGCAGATGCCAGCTCACATCATCTATGTCAGCAGGTGCCAGGCGTCGAGACCTCTCACGAAATGGTCTTTCGTCATGCAGCCGGATATTGTGCTCAGCTCCTTGCACCATCCTACATCCCATTCCCTTAAAGAAAACACCTGGTCTCTCTGGGCAAGCTTCTCACTGATCCTCACTTTCCATTCAGCTGGCAGCGGGAGTCAGCCAAATCAAACAAGTCAGGCTGCTACTCTGTCATTTTCCTTGAACTCTTGCTGCTGGGTAGCACTGCAGTGTCTGCACAATGCACATTAGCCAGGATGCAACCTCTGTTTACTCGAATGTCTCTTTCAGACACATTATGAACTTGGACCATTACCCTTCTGGCATAAGCATGGGCTCTAGGGGCAAAATACAGGCTTGACCAGCAGTCCCTCTGGCAATTTCCATCGCCTGGTGCATCCAACATTAATATTTTATTCTTAACATCCTTTCTGATAAGGACCTCTCCTGTAAGGTACACTGGGCATTTGGCGCCAGGATCAGAGAGACTCCGGATCCTTCTTCCATACAATTCCACCGGGTTCCTCTGGTTCTGTTTTTCAGCATCTCTCTGTGCCTCATAGGCCTTCTTAATTAAAGCCGGAACTCTTAAAGCTCTACTAGTCTTTGACCCCTGTTTTTCATACACAACTGTGCCAGCCCCGAACATATGAGCATTTGTTCCAATCAACAAAGGACACCATCATACAGTCCAGTGGGGGACACACTAAGGCTAGGGTCTCTACTTGTTCCGGCCACTCCAGCCACGGAGGTGGGGAAAGACAGCCAAATTCGGATATACCCGGAATAGGGTAGGCCTTCTCCTAACCCCCATACATGCAGTCCTTCTAATGGTTGTAAGGGTACTTCTGACAAATGCTTCTGATACCAATCCTGGAACATAATTGTCACTTGGGAGCCACTGTCTAATACAGCTCTTGTAGACACTCCATTCACCTTTACAGTGGTCTCCATGGAGGACCCACTATTCTGGACCAGTCTGGAGAGGCGGTAGTGGGGGCCTGGGCAACTGACCTTGCCACAAAAGGACGTGAATTAGCATTTTGGTGCCCTCACTGGGATCATGTCGCACCTCTTAACTACTGATTTCTTCTCAGAAGCTCTCCTTGTAGCCTATATGCAACTTTGTCAGTGTCTTTTGGGACTGGCATCTTTTCATGTGCCCATCTTCCACAATTATAGCAAAACATACTTTCTGAGTTTGAGCGGTCGAGGCGCACACACTGGGAGCTAGGGCGGGTATTACTAACTGAAACCTGGGTGCCATCTCTGTCTGCGGCGTGATAAGCATTTGGAGACATCTCGTCAGTTTCTGCACTTCCATGGTCAAGAATTGAGTTTGGAGCTGTTATCAGCAGAGAGATACAAGGTGGGTACCCCCACCCCATAGCAGATGCAGTCGGATATAGGTCAGGCCCTGCACTTGCAGGCGCGGGCCTTCATAAAGGGACTGTTTTGAATTCCGGATCTCTCTCAACAGTTAGCCCCATTGTGGCATATCTTTTTCCTTGTCAGAGCACTCATCGACTGTCAACCTCTGCCCCTGAACTTCACTTGATGGGTCACCCTCAGTCACTCGGGTCGTAGCCACAGCTGTTGGTGCAGGTACCTCGAGGTCGCACTCTTTCAACTCCTCGAATTTCTCTCATTAACTCATCATAGGAGGGTGGGGATTCCAGTCGATTTGTGGCGTAACTGAAGCAACAGCAGTTCTGAGAAGGGGCAGACTTAAGGATTCTGTCCAGTCTGGTTCGGTCCTAGTTCAATGCGGCAAACTACCCTTTCTGAGGCATTCTGCAACAATTTTTCCAGCCGAGAGACATACACAGACAACAACTCCCTTGGTACTGTTGTGCATTCTTACTCTCCACCATGGGTCCTCATCAGAATCTGGGCTCCCATACACATTCTCCAAGGCCTCAAGATAGGCCTGTGCAGTCGCTCAGGGTTACTGGCCCTTAGCACGGATGGCAGCCAGGGCAGGACCCCGGAGGTTTCACTAACCCTCTTCGCCGCCCCGAGCATTGCCATTCTAGCACTTGGGGGCAACATAGTCTATCCAGGTCTCCCAGTCATCCTCCTTGGGAGTGGGGAGGTGCCAGAGAAGATCCTCAACCTTCGTAAGAGTCGTGACTAATGGCAGGTGCAGAAATAGGGTCTGCATTGGTTCAGCCACCATACGGGCACTGGAGCAGGAGAGGGTGTTGGGGAGGAACACCCCAGGTGGCAAGAATAGTTTCTTCAAGTCCTCCACAGTTTTCCCTCCCAGCAACCATTCAGCAAATTTCTCCTCAAAGTTTCAGATAGTGGTGGGGCTGATTCCCTGGGTCTTACTGTCCTTAGTTATCACTCTCAAGCAGTGAGGGCTCCTCTGGGGTAATGGTCTGTGGCACTTTGGAGCTATCTAGGGATCCTTAAACTCTACTAGGGCCAGGAAAGTGTGGGTGAGCAGATTAGCATGCCGACCCACCACCACAGGGTTTTGTAAACCTTCCACCTTGGAAAGTACTCCTGCACAGTGTCCGTATTGATACCCAGGGATGTCCAGGATAAGCATAGCATTTTGGGGTCGATCTCCCCAGTACACCACTCCACCAGCGGTGCACAGCCACTTCTGTCGGGTACCCATTTTTTCTTAACAGTGGTTCGTAATGATGGCCACTAGAGGACACACAATCCCAGCGGTGAGCCTCAAGATGTAACCCTAGATGGCGCTATCCCAGGGCTACTACCCTGCCTGATTTTGCCACTAACAGGTTGAGGCCTGGATCCAATGGCGGGTGCCTCCACCCAGAGGTCAGGGTTTGCAATAGTTAAACTAACTTGGTCACAGCCCTCTGGGACACTGCAACCCCTTTCTTCCCACTAGTGGCCCACACAATATCAGAATTACCTTCACAGTATACACTTACCCCCAGGTCTGGTTCCGCACTGGGACCTCCTGTGAAATGAGATACAGTGCAACAATCACAGTACAGTACTTTAACATAGACAAATACCTCAGGCAGTATAACTTTGCTAGAAACAAGCAGCTCTGATTTATTTGGGGGATATAACAAGGACAGGGAAATCAGGTTAATTAGCTTATCACTCTAATAAATCTACCTATGGCTCATGCACAGGCCTATCCCTATCAGTTACTGTCCCTAGGTACCCAAGCCCTAGTGGCTAGTCCAAACCGTGGCAGCTGGTAGGGGCCCTTTCACACAGAGAAAAGGAGAATTAAACAGTCAGCAGTACAGTAATTCCATTTGGATTTAATGTAGAATTCAACAGGAGCGACCCTGAATTAGTACTCACGACCTCCAAATAAGATAGGGTCCTTCAATGTCAGCAGGGCTCACTTGAGGTACACAAACCTCTTCACACATCCATATAAAAGAAAGTACTATACCAGGCAGGCCGCATCTGTATCCCGATCGCAAATTACTGCAATACCCGGGAGAAACACACAGCAGATTCAGTTCCTGACAGACCAGAGTGCAATTTTCAGCAATTCTTCCAGTCTTCTACAGGGTGAGCCTGGTTTCTACTTTCAGAGATCCTTTGATTCTTTTCACAGGACGGATTCAGTCCCAACAAGCTGTTACACAAGCTGCAGACCGGAACTCTGGCCTTACACACGTTTTTGGACTAAAACTGCACACTGAAAAAGCACAGGGTTTCTTTCCCTTCACTTTCAGATCTCAAACTGAAACTCCCCAACAGACAAAACGGCACTTCCTTTGAGTTCCTCCCAGTTCTTGACTGGATTGGCTGTCACTCACAATAGACTGCTGCTGTTGGTCCAAAGGCAATCAAGTCTAAACTACATCTCCCAGAGTCACTGCCCATACAATCCTCTTGTGGCTGGCTCAGATTATGAGTCCCAAGTTCTGATTCGTCCAAGGCATCATTTTAGAGCTAGTTTACCCCACACTGATTGGTCCAGTTCAGCAGTTCAAAACCAGAATGGGAACTAGGCAGACAGTTCTGACTGCAAAGAAAGCAGGTTAGACAAACTGTAATTTTATTATTACTGTAAATGATTTCTTGAACTCAGTTACATCTTTTCAGACAGGTTCCCTTTGCACTCCTAGTGACTGCAAAATGGGGTGAATTGGCAGCAGCTTGAGTGGTACTAATCAAAGAAACACACAGTCCCCCATACAAACTAATTATGTCTGCAAGCAGACAGCTCTTAAAGAGACAGTACCAGAGGTTCTAAAAACACTCACTGATAAATGGCTTAAACGCCAAACACCATTCAGGCTTGGAGCATTCAAGCAAGCTCCTGGAAGTCTTTTGGGAACCCCCATTTGCAGGGGGGTTACATGTGCATTTGTTTGGCATCATGTGGAAAGTGTGACTTCATCACGCTATGACACACCACACTCACATGCACTGTTACTCATGGAACACTCCCTTTAAGAAACGCCAGGCACATCATGGAGTGGGAAAACTCCACTGCTCACCAGAAAGCATGCCAAGAGTACGCCTGCTCAAAAGACAAAAAAAAAAAAGTTGGTCATATCACGGCATAGGAAGGCCTCGCTGCCCTTCCAAAGCATGCCAAGTGCTGAAGTTAGAGCCATCTGGCAAACGGTCAGTCACCTAGAAAGCAATAATTTCTAAAGTGCATAAAGCATTATAATAAAACTATCAGCAAGAGGTCAGCAACAGGGCTAAGCCCTGGAGAGAGAGATGGAGACATGCTGGCATTAGTTGAAATCAAAACAAATTCTTACAAAAATAAATTCAGTCAGCTCTCAGTGTGCCACTGAGTGACAGTCATATTGGCATTAGCCACCAGCAAAGTAAAACAAGATCTCCTGTATTTAACTGTAGTGAGAGTCATGCTGAAGTTAGCCATCAGCAAGTGAAAATAAAAATCAGTCACCTCTAAAAACCAAACCAGCAGTAAGAGAGAACGCGAACACAAACTCAACAGTACCGTAAAAAAACATTATTCTAACAAAAATAAACATGAAAAAATTTCTGGCTAGAGAGGTAAAACCCCCAAAAAAGAATCTAATGAAGAGAACAAAGAAATATACAGAGGTAAAACGTATTGGTATATGCTGGGGGAGGGACAGAAAACAAAATAGTAATGAACCTAAACTGACTAAACTACTCCTCCCCCCAAAAAAATCACTTACTTGAGGCACCAGGCTAGATATTTGGCTGTTGTAGACCTATCAGAGAGAAATACCCTACGAATCAAGTGGTATCCATCCAAGTACTATAGGCACTGGAATGGAAGTTAGATAACAGGTTAGTCAATTTGAAAACATCAGCTAACAGGCTTGATTTCTAAATTTAGGGGTATTCCCTGTTGCTAGGAAGCCCAACCTGCCCAGAAGTTACACAAGCCTACAAAAATAATAACAAATAATATTCCCGAAGGTTATTCTACGCTGTTACCAGCATAGTGGTACAGGCGAAACTGAAGTGGAATGCAGCTGGAATGTACCATGTCTCCGAGGGTCTGTGCTGAGGTTATAGCTTTGAAGCAGTACCACAACTCGAGGGGGGGGGAGCACATTACCCATATTTATTAACTAGATTTCCCATTGACAAAGTGGAGTGATACAGAAACTGCATTTCCTTTAATATTTAGTAAACAACAGGGAAAAGTAAAAAATTACAAATAAAAGGAAAACGGAGTTAAAACATAATTGCTGCACATCTAGAGTTTGTATGCTTTTTATTATAGAAGAGAGTTGCTCTTTGACATTCACAGGAGACAGCCGGAGTACCGTTTATATAGGAGACAAGTCATCTGATTGCTCTGTCTCTGCCTCACAGACAAGCATTGCCCAAATGTTAATAATTCGCAGTGACGAGTTTTTGTAAGTTTGAAGCATAAAATTTGATCCAGGTTGTTTCTGCTTTCAGAAGCAGTGCAGCAGGGAGAGCAGAGAGGTACAGACAGCCCCCCCACCCCATCCAATTTGCACCTGAGGCAGCAAAAGGGGAGGGACCAGTGAACTGGGAAAACAGTCTGTTTTTTCCCAGATCCATTTTGTTTTTGATTTCAGAAGCAGTGCATTCGGAGAGCAGATGGCTAGGGCCAGCTAAAGTTCATGAGGTTTAGAGGGAAGCAAGTCAGCTGCAGGAACTGTGAGAGCCTTCATCAGGTTACGCCTGGGGAGGGTCACTGCCGGCCGGCAGGATCTTTGCAATGCTTCATACCTAGCTGGTAGCAGTGGGGAAAGAGCTATCTCTCCTGTAGCACTGGCTCAGCTGGATCCCACAGCCAATACCCCCACTCCCCCAGAGGCCCACTGGTCCAGGGGGGTTGGAGGTGGTGGGGAAGGGAAGGGAAGGGGAAAAATGGCAGAGGTAACCACCAGAAAGTCAACCAACACCACACACTCCCAATGGCAAATCGCTTTGTACCCCTAAGGGAGACTAAGGTACCTGACTTCACTTGGGGGGGCACTATGGGGTCAGTCAGGGGGAAATGGGAATGATGACCTGGTAGCACCCAGGGGTAAGAGTAAGAAAAAGACAGCTAGAAGAGTCTTAGTGGTTGGGGAGTCTATGATCAGGGGAGTAGAGAGGGTGAGGGGTGGTGGGTGGTCAGATGCCTTCCTGGGGCATCAACCATCCAGGACATAGTGAGAATAAGGAAGATAGTGAAGACAGAGAGGGGAGCTGGGGGTTGGGTACCAATGCTCTGGTGAACCAGCCAATGCAGCAAGTGAAGTGGAACCTTCAGAAGCTAGGGAACAGATTGCAGGTGCACTCAGCCTCCATGGACTTTTCCAAGGTCCTCCCCGTGTGGAGCAGGGTGGAGAGAATGATTGAATAAGGAAAGAAGAGATAGAGGAATTGAATGGTTAGTTAAATCGATGGTTTCAGGAGAAAGAGTACCTCTGTGTGGGGGACTGGGGGGACTTCTGGTACAACAGGTTCTTCAGAGGTGGTGTCTTTCATGTGACAAGAAAGGGGACCAGCAAACAGAAGTTTGATGTCTACATTAGGCAGTTAAACTGACTGCAGGGGACACTGAGGCTAGAGGAACTATGGTTAAGGGAATGAGGAAAGGGAACCTAGCTAGTGCTCTCCCTACATGGTGACTGGTAGCAGTAAGGTGGGTAAAAATAAGATTGAGGTTCAAAAAGGAGTAGTGGAAGAGGCAAAAGTGGGGAAGCTCTGAGGGTCTGCAAGCAATGGGAAAAATAAGAAAGTAAGGAGAATTGGAAGGAATTTAGGTGTCAGATCACAAAATAACAAAAGAGTATCTGGAGCTAGTTGGACAGGAGTCTGCCTTAATGCCAGGAGTCTGGGTAATCAAATCAGTGAGCTCTAGACACTGGTGGCAGACACTGAGGCAGGTTTCATAGCCATCACAGAAACTTGGGCCACAGAGAATAATGACTGAGACTTGCCAGTCCCAGGTAACACAATGCTCAGGCAGGATAGAGGGACAGGCAAAGGAGGTGTAGTCCTGTATGTCAGGAAGGGCATAGGGGATGTTGATGATGGACACATTAGGGGAAGCAAAGGGGAAACAGAGTCACTGTGGGTTCACATCACAGCACCCTCAGGCAAGAAAATACAGATGGGGGTGATCTATAGGCTGCAGGACAAGGTAAAAAGAGAAGTAGGAAGCTCAGGGAAGAGCTTACAAGCGGAGTGAAGAAGAGGGAACTGGTGATGTTGGACAATCTGATCCTGCTGGATATTGATCTGATCATTCCAGTGGCCAGGTATACCAGAAATCAGGCCCTGTTGAATGCATTGCAGGACTGCCTGCTGGTCCAGCAGGTTAAGAAACTCACTAGACAGGTGAGCATTCTTGATTTGGTGCTCACTAACTTAGAGATGGTGAGTGGCATGAGGGTAGAGGAGCCACTAGGGAATGCCACTATCAAAAACTGAAGTCCTAAATTTTCCAGAGTTTGTTATATATAGTGTGGCGGGGGGTGTGGGGGACTATGCCGCCATGAGGGGGGGTGATCATGCTGACACCGTGCTTCCTGGCTGGACAGAGACCAATTCCATGCCACTCACCTGTCGCATCACCCTTTTGTTTGTGCTCTCATTTACCAAGTGCTCTTTGTTTGTGCACCAGCATGGGTGAACCCTTCCAATGAGTGAAGCTCCTTCTCTAGAGTAAGATGCTCAGTCTCTCTCTCTTTGCATCTGTTTGCTGCATAACTAATTATCAGACCCCTCATTGTGGCCTTATAGGCCTCCCATAGTAAGCCTTTTGTGACCTCCCCAGTATCATTAACCTCCCAGAATCTCAGTGAACTTCGGATCTCTCAGTAGACAGGGGTCCAGTCTCCAGTTTTTTGTGTGAGGTTGCTAGTGTCCCCATAACATCTTGAGTGCAAGGATCACAATTGGATGTATTTTTGCGTCCATCATATTATGGTAATGTAGGAGGAGATAAACCACATGCTGATACGATTGAAGGGAGAATGAGCAACAAAAAAGCAGGTGAAGTCTCTAGAGGACAGATGATCTAGCCACCAGATGTCCACCAAGCTATGCTCTGAGAGCAAGTCTTCCAGAGCTGTGCAGTCTTTACTGTGGGGCTCATGTGGAGAGACTATGGTCAAGGCAAGATTCCATCACTGTATTAAAAATTTCCACTGTCAAGAATGGGCATAGGGCTTATACTTAGAGTGGCATCCACTGAGAAGAATGGGCATGGGACTTATACTTAGAGTGGCATCCACTGAGAAGAATGGGCATGGGGCTTATACTTAGAGTGGCAATGGACTGATAGAATAGAATAGTTGTTGGTCATCATTGGTTGAGCCATAGACGTTTTCCACTAGCAAGGGGACATTTGGCCTGGTTGTTTCTGCTAGGATTCAGCATCCTTCTTTGCATTGAACCTAGTGATTGGCCACCCTAGTGTTTTATGGAGGAGGATGGATACCCCACCTTCTGTACCTGCTGTGGCATTGTGTGCCTCCACTCCCACCCATTCCCTTAGTTTGGCAGCTTTCTCTTTGGGGAGGTGGTTTTCCTGGAGGAGGGCAGTTTGTGTGCCAGAGTCTCTTAAAGTGGGACAGTACTTTTTTTCTTTTAACTGTGGGAGTTTAGGCCACTGATATTTCAGCCTATATCCTATACATCAGCCATTAGGTCTGACTGTGGGCATCCTCCAAGCTTATCTGTGACAGTACATAGATACATAGATACATAGACAGTGTCGGCAGATAAGGGCCTATGGCCCACCCAGTCTGCCCATTTGAGCTTGTAAGTTCAGTTTGTTTTCCTAGAAGTCTGTTTCCCCTTACCCCTGACCTCTAGAATTCCTTTATGTCTATCCCATGCATTCTTAAATCCCATGATTGTTTCAGCCCCCCACCACTTCCTCTGGCAGGGTGTTCCACTTGTCCACCACCCATTCAGTGGTCCTCAATCTGAAATGTAAGTACTTCAGCTACTACTACTGCTACCACCGCAGCCACAGGGTATACTGGGGGTGGTCCTTTAGATATGGAATGGAGAGGATCTTTACATAAAGATACAATATGGGTAGGGTAATGACAATAAATATAACTTTGTACCCAACTGGGGCTAACAATAATGAGAAAACCTCCCACCCTTCAATCCCCCTCTCCTATACTCACCCCTCCCTTACTCATACAGTAAACCCTAGCATACATTCTATTTCTGTCCAATCAAATACACAGGTCTCCAAGAGCATAAGTGCAGAAATGAGCAGAGAGGTGCAAGACTTTGCAAACTGCCCAATCCCCCCAGTCTGACAGCACTCAAATGTTCTCTCCTTAAAGAGAGAGTGAGAGAGAGATAAAAACCTGACGTTGAAGCCAGATGATGGGGCAGTTGATGTACTGCCATGCATAGAATTAGTTTATATGGATCAGCACAGACTCTATTGAGTACTACAACCTCTGCTGATTTGCGAGGTTAAAGTAGGAAGCCAAGAACATGAGAAGGGGTATTCAGAGTGCAAATTATGTTGCTCCTATGTAGAGTGATATACCTAGAGTGCTGAATGTCTGTGTACCCCCCACTCCACCCTAGGTGAGTCTCCCTCGCATAAGGATAAGTGACAAGAGAGTGGGGGATGTGTGATCCTCCTGGGCTGCATAACACATCCTGTTGCCAGTGCTCCTTCATGTGCACTACAGAGCTCAGCCGGCAGAGATCTGAGGCTTAACAGGAGATGATAGGGCTGACTCAGGAGTGGTCCCATTAGGAAATGTGGTGGCGGTACTTCCACTATCTGCAGAGTGGAGATAGTGGTCTTTGTGATTTGAACTGGGGGGAGGCCTTTTTTACTCAAATAAAAGGTTAACCAGCAAAAATATATGTGCAGGACACAGAGGATACTGGTGAATGGTGTTTAATCTGAGAAGAGGCAGGTGAACAGTGGGGTGCCACAGGGATCAGTCTTAGGGCCAGTCCTCTTCAATGGAGGGGAAGGTATGTCTTTTTGAAGATGACACTAAGATCTGCAACAGGGTTGACAATCTGCCGGGGGGAGGGGGGGTAGAAAAAAATGAGAAAAGACCTAAGCAGGTTGGAGGAGCGGTCTAAAGTGTGACAGCTAATATTTAATGCAAAAAAGTGCAAAGCCATGCACATGGGGAGCAGAAATCCAAGGAAGGAGTACAAGATGGGAGGGGAGGTACTGACAGCCACCAAACAGGAACGGGACCTGGGGGTACTCATAACGAATGACCTAAAGATGACCAAACAATGTGAGAAGGCTGTAGGGAAAGCCAGTGGGATGCTGGGGTGCATAGGGGCACTTATGCCTAAGGGATGAAGTAGAGCGCAATGCTTTAAGGCTCAGAGTTGCAAACCTGGAGACCTGGGTTTGAATCCCACAGCCCCAACTTGCATACTGTGTATCCTGAGCAAGTCACTTAACTTCCTTGTGCTCCCTGGTTGCACCTGTAAACAAGCTTTCAGCTTACTGTGTCTCTTCTGGTTAAAATAAAATTGGGAGCAGTATCACCAGCTGAAAGAAGGGGGTGGGTATGCCACTGTGCAGATTGCTGGTGAGACTTCAGCTAGAGTACTGTGTCCAGTTCTGGAGACTGCATCTCTAGAAGGACATAGACAGAGTGGAGGCAGTTCAGAGGAAGGCTACAAAGGTGGTGCAGGATCTACATGAAAAGCCCTATGAGGAGAGGCTAGGGGAATTCAATATGTATTACCTGGAGGAGAGGGGGGACATGATAGAAACGTTCTAGTACCTCAGGGGTATAAACAAGGTATAAGAGGTAGCAGGGGAGACATGATAGAAACATTCAAGTACCTCAGTAGTATAAACAAGGTTCAAGGGATAGCATCTTTCAAAAAAGAAGATGTGCAACAACAAGGGGGCATGGGAAGAAGTTGGGAGGGAGATCTGGGGCAACATGAGGAAGTACTTTTTCACTGAGAGGGTGGTGGATGCTTGGAATGGTCTCTCTAAGGAGATGGTGGTGGAAAATACAGTTGGGGATTTCAAGAATGCATGGGATAGGCCAGCCTGGTGGCGCTGAGGTTTGAGGCGCTGGACGCAACACCTTCCACCATGCCAGCAACCCGAGTTTGTGAATGAGCTTGGAGCACTGGGGGATGGCAGGGACGGGAAAGGATTGAGCACCCACAGAGCTGCTCTCCTTCCCGGGTTGGGGTCAGGGATCACTCGGCACTTCAGCGGCTCCTGGTGGAGACTGGGAGTGCTGTATCTCGCTGAACAGCACATAGCTGGCATACCCCATACAGGCAGGGGTTGCCATGCACCATGCATAGGGATGTGCACACACATGGGAGGGAGGGGAGAAGAACTCACCAGAACAGGGAAAATCCCAGTTTATGGAGAAGGCGATGGCACCTGCCCCCATGCCCACAGATGGGTCCTTCCTGTCTGGCCTTCCAGGTTCCTCCGCCTGGGTCTTCTGCCACATCAGAGCTGACTGTTGAGAGCACCCAAAGAGGAGGGGTGGCCGCACCCCAGAGGGGTTAAGCTGGGGGTACTGATCATGGCTAGAGGAAGGGGAGAAAGGAGGCACAGGTAGGAGGACTTCAGGTGGGGCAGGAGTAGGCAAGAGAGAGGCTCAGCAGACCGTGACAGAAGGAAAAAGAGTCCACAAAAAAAATGCATGGGACAGACATAAGGGTCCCCTAGAGACAGGAAAGAAAGGGTGAGCTGCAGATCAACTAGGATCTGTGGTTTTGAAATAAGTAGGCCCAATGGGCAGACTGGGTGGGTCACATGGTCCTTATCTGCCATTACCATCTGTGTTTCTAAAAGTAACTCCAAATGCCCATTTTTCATTGAGTAACATATGGTTGCCCCTCCCCCCAGCCATTCAGCAAACTCTTACCCCTTGATGACTGTGCAGAAAGCCTTTCCCAATGACTCATACAAATGGGCAGTCCAAAAACATGACTGGGAAGTCTGGGCCCCTTAACATTTTTCTTTTCTTTTTATTTGATAAAAGTCTGATGAGAAAGAAAAGAAACTGCTCCCTGGTTCGTAAAGCATCCATACTTTACAAGTCCATGGACCCTGTAGGAAGAAAACAACAGTAGTTAATGGTTACAGCAAAGGATATGTGAAAGCCCCTTTAAGCAAAGGCCCATCAGTGTCATAAATCTACTTACTGGGGTATAAATGATCCCCTCTGCTATTAAGCATTTTGTGGTTCCGAGAGGGAAGAAGAAATCAAGGTTGGGTATCAGTCAGTGGTGTCTGTACTTCACCTGGTGCTGCAGTTGTTCCATTCAGTTTGGAAGCAGGAGGACCAGTCCAATGATCATTTGCGCTGGAGGAGTCTCCAAAGGGTATCTGCATGACAGCCACTACCAAGCTCACCACCTGGGTCCAGGATTTGGGAAGCACTGACTGATCTGAATCTACAGTGGGTGTTTGGGCAGGGGAGCCTGTGTTTCTTCTTATGAAATCTGCAGCAGTGAAGGATATCCATTCCTGACCAACAGTGAGCTAATGTCAGAAGATGGTGGGGATCCTCTGTTGGTGCTGTGGATCCTGCTTCTTGGCTACAGTGACCAATCAGATAAGTGGCCAGAATTTATTTTTTGCTTGTGACTTTGATGCTTTTTTGAATAAAGCAGTCAGGAGTCAGAATCAGCCAGCATAGCTCTGAGTGGTGGACTATACCTGACCTGGAGTGGAGTCACTGCCTCCAGAGCCACTGAGGTGTCCATGTCTTGGCCAGCAACCCTCATTGCCCTGGAGTGGGAATAATACTTGGACCAGTCAGTTTGTGACTAGGCTCTGGCAATGTAAGCTTCTGTGGCTGTAGTATTAGCAATCTGGAGAGCTTCAGGGTACTGTATGCTGTAGGGTACCCCCAGGTCCATTAAAGTCTTGCTGTGCTGGAGTGTAAGCCTTTCACCAAGCTGAGAGCTCTTTTGAAAAGTCCAGAAATATTTTTATGGTGTGTCCATGCCAAATAATTTGACCCTTTGGTGTGCTCCACCCATGATGTTTTCTTTGTCACTGTATCTGAAAAAACTTGCTAGGATTGGTTTGTGCCAGGTGTTAGTTTTTTTGTTTTTTTTTGGGGGGGGTAAGAGATTGATGCAACCTGTCTATTTCCAGATTTCTCAAACATTAATCCCCCAGTGTTTCTGGTTATACCTGCCCCAGGAATGTATTCATGTTTACCCCTTCACTCCTCTCCAGGAACCACATAAAAAAAAAATTATTACACCTTCCTCTATTTTAAAGGTTCTTTATCTTGTCCTGGAGGAGGCAGAAGGCCTGGCCCTGATCCCTGATGTGGGCCATGAGGAGTTTAGTCTTATTCATCGTGTCTGTCACTCATTGCTCCACTATGTTTACTCACTGAGCAATTTGTAGTAAGTCAGCACATCTTCTTTGTGAACTGACTTTCAGCCTGTTTATGCGGGATAGTAATTGTTTGAACATGCCCTTTATTTCAGTGAGAGCCATCATAGTGGAGTCAGCATTAACAGTTGCCATTTCATGTGCTCTAAAGATGGAGGTCTCTGAGACAAAGTTCACGACAATGCTGTTGCCACAATACTGTGCCAAATCAGACACAAGGTACACCAATGGCTCCCTGGACTGTTGCTCCATGGACCTTCACATAGATTACTGAGGTAAGTACACAACCTAAGGAGGATTTTGCAGGATGTTATTAAAAGGAACCCTGAGCCTAATTATTAAGTGGCCATCTTGTTGGTTGCTTAGTCACACTCCCCACATTGACCCTGATTAATACTACCCAGCCCCCCTACATTTAGACACTGTCAAAACTCAATACTATGTTTTCCTCCCTTTTTAGATTTTGGTCAGTATTACTCTGCAGATTTCAAGAGACCTAAAGCAAAGAAGCAAAATGAGTAAACCAATGGGGGGGGGGGGAGTTTCAAATGCTGTGTCTAGGCGACATTTTCTATCCTGCACAAATTTGGACCTAAAATCAAATTGCCCCTATATCCAATTTTCAAAGCTAAGACACAGGTAAGTCCAGTTTTGAAACTCTGATTTAATTGTGTCCAGTTTGCAGAGTTCGGATATAGTTGTTCATGGACAATTGTCAGACATTGCATATTCTAGATTGTAGACTAGCAGTTACTGCACTAACCACTGAGCCACCTAGCCACACTTTCTAATCTTTGTTTTTGTGATACACACACTGCCTCATATGGCATCTTTATTATATTTGGTTATTATAGGGGCACGGTTGTGTCCCTTTAGTTAGAGTTGAGTAGGTAGTTTAATGTTAAACCTCAAATTTTACACTTTAATAACTTTGCAACCATTCAAACAGATTTGTACAAAATTTGGTGTGCACTGTTTCATGGAGGAGATCTCTTGACATGCCAAGTTTTGTTCCAGTCAGATGTGCAGATTCTGAGATCCGGATAGTGCAAAAACCTTTAAAGTTGCCATTTTTTTGGTACACTTTTTCTTCTCATCACCCTGCGTGCAGACAGTGTGGAAGTTTGGTGTGAAATGTGTATGGTAGAAAGAGATTGGGTCACAGAACTGCTCTGTATTTGTTTGGTGGAAACATATTAATCTGTTCCAAAGTTATTCAGTTTTTAAGTTCCCATTATTTTCAATGGGAATTTTACTCTCCAGGATAACTTCCTTGAACGAAAAAGAAATTTGGTCTCACGAAAAAGGATTATTTTTTGTGAGGGGCCCATCCTTTTTCATGAGAAAAAATTCCTTTTTTGTAAGCCACTGTCTTGTTTTCATTTTTTTCTACATAACAAAGTATCATAACTCTGCTCAAGGATACAGACATTCGAACATGTATCTTGCTCATCAGGACATGATGAGGTGTACTGTGTATTTATGTATAGAGCCCATGGCCTCTGAACCTTTTTTTGTAAACTATTTAAATCCTTTTTCACATCTCGATAAGTTTTTTGCAAATCCTTTTTCGTCATTGCAAAAAAGGTAATCGGCTTGCAAAAAAGGGTGCAAATAACATCATTTGGTCCCTAGCAGTAAGGCTACCTAAACTGCAAAATAAAGTATACAAAAAAATGAAGCACTACCTTATTTTTTGCAGTTTTTTATCATTTTTCCTGTTCCTCCACCATTTTATTGGCTGTTTCAGTCCTGGTGACCCCTTGCTGTACCAAAAGTGATGTTGAGTATGGGGAAGCTAAGTCCATGTTTTTTATTAGCAATCAGTTAATTATTATCTGCTTTAGCTGCCCTCATGTAAGTCAAACCCTGCCAATAACAGAAATAATGACATGCGCCTTGTAGTCAGAGAGAATGTGATTAGCTCCAGAATCACTAGGACAAGTATTGCTTCCTCCCCAGGACTCCTCTGGAGTGTGGCAGACATCAGCTTAAAGAGTGGGAGTTGTAATCAAGCCCAGGTAATCAAGAATCAGTCCTAGGTCTGTAGTGTGGCAGTGCCATGTATTTCTAGCCAGCACCAATGGGCCAGCAACAATTTATTTACTGTATATGTTTATCTGAAATCTTTATTCCACTAGGAGGCCACACTGTGTCTGATGCAATTTCTAAAGAGCTTTAATTATGAAGCCAGGTCATATGAGCCGAATCAAATAAATGAACCTGCAACAGTCATAATGTAGCTGAGACTATTGATCTGAAAGAATGCTGACTTGAGCTGGTCCTGTACTGTACAATATCTAAAATCCTACATTTTCGTTTCACGAGATCACCAATCTAGAAAAGTAATACCCACAACTGGTTGTATGCTCAGGAAAACTGTGCCAGTGCTCACTCCAGACCGCTAAGTCTAAATCTAATGCAAGAAAAGAAAATAAGTGGCACTCTAAGTCAAAAAAATGAATGCTCACAAGTAAATATGTTAAAAGAGGAGTTTATTCAATCTGTCTGACTAGGGGCGCTGAGTCAAACTGCCCCAGCTTGTCTCAGCGTCCCTAGTCAGGAAGATCGAATAAACTCACCTTTTTTTTTCAAATTAACATGCTTTATTGGTGTTTCAGATTTATAATTTATACAACATCACCAAAAGGAAAAAGGAAACCTACCACACAAGGAGACAGTCGACTATTATGTACAGCAATTCCACATAAACAAAGACATGGAGAAGGTGTTACAAACCATACCCCTTCAATTAGGCTGTCTTTTCAACATAAGAAGGCCCCCTAAAATTAGAACACTAAATTGGCAATTAAAGGCCTATCCTTAAAAAAAATAAATGAAGCTTATCTAAACTTTGCTACCTACTAACCAATCCCCCCCTTCCCCCTCTCCCCTACCCTGGAGCTAGTAAATAAAGAAGAGAGCCAGGGAGAGCAACATTACTTACAATAGAAAGTATATCGTGAGGAGGCTGGGGCAACCATGTAGACCCATAAATAGTGGCCTATCAGATGGATATCCCAGGAGCATACGGGGAACCTCCAACCCTTCCAGGGAGCCTTAGGGCACATAGCTGGTGTGGCTAAGAGGTATCAGAGCCATGAGCTGGCCCCATTGATTGTTGAAGGCCTGTAGCCTATCTTGTCTGTGAGCTATATGTTTTTCTAGCCCTAGCGCCTGGAGTATTTCTGCATGCCACTCCTGGAAGGGAGGGCATTCTCGATCAATCCAGTGACGAGCAATGATCAATTTTGCCACTGCTGAGATGAGGGCAATGTGTGCTTTACAGATGCCTATCATATCAGCAGGGAACAGACCCACTAAACAGATCTGTGGAGTGAAATAGGACTCTAGCCCCAATATTGGGTCAAGTGAGTCCTTAATTCTTTACCATAAAGGTGCCACTCTGTCAGTCCCAAAAGAGATGTTTAATCGTACCTTCTGCTTTCTTATAAGAAGTGCATAAGGGAAGAACTCACTCTCCCCATCCAGTATAGTAGGGCGGGGGAAAAAATATAAATTGTGCAGAATACGAAACTGCAAGAATCATAATCTGTCCTGCTTTATATATTTATACAGTTGCTGCCACAACCTCTTCCACTTCCCACTTGTAGGGGAAAGACTAAGTTCCTGCTGCCAATAGTAGCATATGTCCTGAGGAAAGTGGGGCTCCTGGGTTTGTAGGGCTTTATAAAAAGAAGAAATTACATGGGGTTGGGATGCCAGTTCCAGAAAGGATAATTTCAAGGAGCTTTGAGATGGGTCCCACGGGGTGAGCCCAGGAAATCCTCAAGCACCTTCCATAGCCACAAGTGCTTAAATGAGTGAAACACAGGGATCAAGAATCCAGACTGGATATCTTGCACTAACCTAAGGTGGCTTGAGTGCAGCAGCAAACAGGAGAACAGTGTCCCCCACAACTTAAGGCAGAAATCTCTTGGTATTGCACAGCCCGCGATCTTGAAGTGCGGGTTGCCCAAGATCGTTTGGCCCAAGTCCCTAGTCAGGTTCAAGGAAAGAAGGGAACTGATTTGGAGAAGGGCCTTGACAGACCACCACAGAGGAGGGACCTTTAATGTTTTCAGCAAAGCTGATGCTTTAATACATAGGAGGGATTTTAGATCTATTCCTTTGGTCCGACATAGCTGCTGCTCTAAAGATAGCCACTGGGGAAAGTATTACGCAGTACAGTTCCCGATCCTATCCGCACTCCAATGAAAAATTTTGCTGCAATGGATCGCACAATACTATAGAGAGAAGTTTGGAATGCTAAGACCACCCACTATCTTCGGAAAGGCCAATTTAGCATATACCCTTTGTACCACTTTCCCCTGCCAGAGAAAGTTGGACACTAGAGTTTGCAATTTACAAAACCACTTTTTTGGAAGGTATGGACAAATCATGCTCAAGGGGTACAAAAGGCATGGGAGAATGTTCATTTTTATGATGTTAATGTGTCCCCAAAGAGAAAGAGGGAGGTGTCGCCATCTAAATAAGTCAGCCATTATTACATGAGTGATCAGGAGAAGATTCATTTTAATCAGTTGTGTGAGGTTGCGTGAAAGTTTGATACCTAGGTAGGTAAGAGCCTCTGGTTCCCATGCCAGGCCAAAGTCAGTGATCCACTGCTTCTGGACTAGGTGGTTAAAGGGCATGACACATGTTTTTTCCAAGTTTAGTTTATACCCTGAAACCGATTAGAATTGGTTAATGATGTTTATTGCTGATGGGATTGACTGCTGGGGATTTTCTAGGTGCAGCAGTAGATCATCTGCGTATGCAGATATAGGAAAAGTGGTCTGACACACTCAAATACCTTGAACTTCAGCACTGGACTGCAACAGGTGAATCAAGGGCTCGAGGTAAAGGTTAAAGAGAAATGGAGAGAAGGGAAATCCTTGTCTAGTGCCACGAGAGAGGGGGAACTTAGTAGAAAGGACCTGAGCCATAGGATGGATATACAATGCTTGGAGCCAGTCATAGAATGCGGGAGGGAAGCCAAATTTACCAAGCACTGTGAAGAGAAATGGCCAAGAGACCCAGTTGAATGCCTTTTCGGCACCGAGCAAGACTAGGACTGACGGGGATAGGACAATCCTTAGCCAAAGCCATAAGGTGAAGTATCTTACATGTGTGATCTGAGGAGAGTCACCCTGCCATGAAACCCACCTGTGAAGTACTAACTAAGCCCTGCCAGACCTGATGAAGATGATTTGCCAGAATTTTAGCTAATATTCTTTAAATCAGAGTGCAACAGTGGAATAGGACGGTAGTTGCCTGGAGCTAAGGGGGACTTGCCTGGTTTCGGAATAACTGAAATCCAGGCTTGGGTGAGCAAGAAATCTGAAATGCCAGAAGATTGTAGGAAATTGAAAAGCTGAGAAAGGAAAGGGGCCAGCTCATCTGCCATGGCTGTGTAGAATGAGTTGTTAAGCCGGCCCGGTGGCACTGAGTGTTGAGGCGCTGGACACCACACCTCGCTCCACGCCGGTGACCCAGGTTTGGGAGTGGACTTGGGTCGCTGGTGGGTCAGCTGGGAGGAGTAAAGCTTGAGCGTCCCACAACAGCTCACTGTCTTCAGGGGAGGGTCGGGTGAGAGGGCTGTTGCCCATCACACTTGCACGAGTCTGGGCAGAGGCTCGGGGGACTGTAAGCTCCCATTAGAAGGGAGACAGGTGGCCCAACAGGCAGTAGATTTTAGTGATTAGCGCCATGACATTGGGGGGTTGGAAGCTGCGTGGGGAGGAAGGAAAGCGGAAAAATGCCTGTCGGCTCCGGGAAGTTGGGCTTCCCGGGGCATGCCTTCAATGTGCCCTCTGCTCACCGACTACCTCCGGACCCGACGAAAGTTGATTTACGGGGGTCTGCCCCACCTCGTCCCTGCTCAAGGGGTAAGCCTAAGCTACATGGGGGATCCAGAGGTAAGTATTGGTGTGCAGGGTGGTAGAAGGATGACCCCTTGGATGCCCTGAAGGGTCAGGGCTGACAGGTAGTGGGAGAAGACAAAATACATTTAAAAAAAAAAAAAGAATGAGTTGTTAAACCCATTGGAGCATGAAGCCTTATCCTTAGGCAGTTGTTTAATTACCTGCTTAACTTCTTTGGTTGAGAGAGATGGGGGAACCCAGGTCCATCAGCTGGGTCTGGGAAAGGGAGGGCAGGACTACTGACCCCAGAAACTGGTCTATGAAAGAGGGGTCGGGCAAGGTCTCGATAGTCATCGAGTAGAGGGTCTCATAGAATTGCTTGAAGGTTTCTGCTATCTCTCTGGGTTTGGTGAGGATTAGGCCACCTCGTATAGGTTGCATGCTCTGCACTGCACTCTATGCTTCAAGTTGTCTGAGCCTCATAGCCAGTAACTTACCTGCTTTCTCTCCCGATTCCAAGTGTCAAAATGTAGTTCTTTGTAGTGCAAGGTCTGCTGTGGTGGCCAACAGTCAGAAGTATTGAGCCTGAAGGGCATTAAGTTTGACCAAGACTCTTTCTCTCTCTCTCTCTCTCTCTCTTCCGAGGAAGGAGAGAGCTCTCACTCCAATGCCCTGATCTGTTCAAGCGTCTCTTTAATGGAGGCCTCTTTCCCTTCCATCGAGGCTACAAATCCAATATTTTCTTTGAGGAAGTTCATAATAAAAGTAGAGAGGGTCTGGGTTATTTGGTGATCCCGCAGGAGCCCTGGATTAAACCTCCAGACTCTGTCTTTGTCATCCAGCCCATCCGAGGAATGCTGCATAAGTATCAGGGCATGATCCGACAGCACTCTGGGAAGGATGTTACACGATACCAACCCAGTAAGACCTACCATAGAGGTCAAAAAGTAATCAATTCTGGAGAAAGAGTTATGTGGAAGGGAGTGGAATATGTATTGCTTATCTGTCGGGTGCAGGATACGCCAGGGGTCACCCAGGACAGGCAGCTCCATAAGCTCCTGAAGGCCCCTCTGGGCTGGTGAAAGCCCTTTTTCATGTCCCCCAGACTTATAAGTGTCATTTTGATATACTAAGTTCCAATCCTCTCCTAAGATAGTGAGAGGGTTGGTGGGTATAGAAAGGTGAGTTATGAGGCTGGAGTAAAAACCGGGTGAGTCAAAATTTGGACTGTATATACCTCCCAGCAATACTTCCGTAAGTCCAAGCCGGCCTCATATCAAGATGAATCAGCCTTCTGGATCCCATTGCTCATCTATTAACTGAAATGGGGTATTTCTATCAATCAGAATGCAAACCCCTCCTCTTTTACTGCTGGACCCTGCCCCAAAAGCTTGGCCCACCCATTCCCTATGGAAGAGCAAAATATCTTCCTGTTTTAGGTGGGTTTCTTGTAGAAACATCACCTGTGGGTGGTTTTTAGAAAGGTGTCTAAGGAACATGTGACATTTGCGTTTATTATTGGCCCCCTTGATATTTCAGGATATAAAATTAAATATCAAGCCCATGTCAGTCTGTAGTGAGAATCATTGCCCAAGCCTTCCCATGGCGACACATTTCTCACCCGTAAGCTCCAGAAGTTGAAGCCTCCCCCCTGCTCCCTCCCCTCGTCCCTTGCCCCAAATCTCAACCAAATTGAGAACAACTAAAGCAGCCACATGAATGGTATTCCCCTCTGAAAGCTCCCCCCTGTTTCCTCCCCCCTCCCTGCCACTCCCCTCCCTTCCCCATAACTATATAGACAGAACTTGCCCCTGGCTCTAAAGGCCACTCCTCTGAAATATCCTGGTCCGTGATGGTCTTTTACCTCAGAGCAGGCTCTCCTCCCCCAGCTCATATATAAGCTGCATCATTAAGGAGTCCTAATTGCCGTTGCTGGCCCCATGCCAGGAACCAGTGGTAAGTCCAGAGAGTCAAGTTGCATATTTCTGTAAATCCCCAGTCTCAGGAAGGCTGGAATCTTATAGCAAACTCTTCCATTATCTGGTTAGCAACAAATGAGCTCCCCGGCCTTTGCCTAATGAACAGCTGGCACAACCAATAGGGCTCCTCCCCCGAGTGCTAGCGCCATGGTGTCCCCGCTCATCAGGGTAAGGGATCCTTCCAGGTGTGGCTGGAGGAGCCAGGCCTACCCAGAGCCCATCCAAGTCCCCAACGCACTGCTAGGCAATCCAAGCTAACCAATTGCCACCACCAAAGCCGTGTCCAGTCACAGGCCTTTAGTAACATCTGGGCCATCAGTCACATGGGCCCCCCAGGACAGTCATTTCCATAAACTCAGGGCTGCCCAAGCCAAATTCAGAAACAGACCTTCACTCTAAGGCATACTGTCCCCTAGTATGTGCTTTAAAATACCCGACTTTTCAAGGTAAAGTAGGCTGTGGGGGGGCTGGGGGGAGACCCATTCCCACAACCTCCCACTTCCGACCATGTCCCAGTGTCATCAGACTTTGTAGTCCAAAGGGGACAATGCAGCAGTGGCTGCCATAGACAGCTAGGCCCAACCCTCAGCTCTCAGTCGTGACTCTCGAGCAGCTGTAGGCCAGAAAGTGGGTCTTGACTTATGGAAGGGATCAGGCCTAATCAGGCTCCCAGACCTATCCTTAGGTGGACTGAGTAACAACTAACATGAAACGCCACTGTGGATGTATGTAGAGAACCCCCTGGCTCCTCATCTCCCCAACAACCCCAGAGGACCTACCTTCCTTTCAACAAGGTGACTTCCATGGTTCTTCCATCATAAGCTGACACCAAGTAGGGGCTCCAGAGGGTTGCAGTCAACTGACCAAAAGGATACAGAGCACTATGCATGGGTTCTCCATCCTTAACTCCAATGGCAGAAAGGTTCTGGTTTATGCTGAGGTGTGAGATCGAGGGAGGCATAATGTCCCATGATGGTTCAGGTTCCAGATAATGGGAGGAGGAGGATAGTCCAAAGAGAGAGTTGGGGCTAGTAAGAACCATAACAGAAAAAACAGCAACAGTCTAAATATTTCTGTGAGTTACTAGCCCAAGGATGTAATGCCAATATAAATCTTAACTTCAAGATGAAAAGACATAACTAGAGCCCTAGTCCATATAGGATTAGGTCACTCTGAGGCCTGGAACAGATCTGGAAACAGCGTAGGTATCTCCAATTTAGCTTGAGCTTCTGAGTCGAAAGATATTAGGGAGCCCAGGTACAGAATTTGCAGTTTAGCAGGATAAACAGTTTGAATCTCAGTCCAGCTGCCATCAGCTTAGAAATTATGTGGTGGTATTCAGTCCTTTTCAGCCTGACTGACCTCGGGAGGTCTTGTGAGATGCGTAGCTTAACTCCCTCCCATAAAATTTCCTTAATTTCCCTTAATTTCACCAAGATGTGTATTTTATCTAGATAGTTCAGGAGTTTGAATATCAGGGGGTGAGGTGGGGAGTTGGAGGCAGGCATTGGTCACAGCGCCCTGTGAGCCGTTTCAATCACATAGCTGGGTCCATTGGGCGAGGGCCCAGCTATTTTCTTGCAAAATGTTTGAGTGAACAAGACAGGGTTTTGCCCTTCAGCCCCCTCCGGAAGGCCAGTGATAATGAGGTTATTCCTCCTGCTGAGACCCTCGAGGTCTTCAGTTTTTTTCCTCCAGCTTTGCGAGTTTATGACAGACTGTTGTAGTGTCAAATTCCTGCTGGGAATGCCAGTCATCCAGAGAGCTCACCCACATTTCCACATCCCCCATCTGGTAAGAGAGAGTCTTGGAAAGCTGTTGTAGGCCGGTAAGTTGTTTGGTGATGCCCAGCAAGGCATCTTTTAGGGGAGACAATTCCGAAAGAAACGTTTCCTCCATGAGGAGTACTGGTGGCAGCATTGCTTTGGAGGTGGCAACTGTCTGGGTTTTCAGTTTCTTGGCTGCTTTTGACTTCTCTGGCATGGTGGGTGGAGTGTGAGAGGGCTCTGCAGGCTGTATTTCTGTCTCCATTGCAGTCGGGCAGTGACTGCCTGAATTATATTGTGTTGGGAAGGAAGGAAACTTTCTGCTGGTGTCTTGATGTAGTTGACACACTCCACAATGACCAAAAGATGTTGTCTGTGAGTTAAAATGGCTGTTAAAAATTAAATAGTGGGAGCTGGGGAGCGGAGCTGAAGTTGCAGCGTCTTACCCGCGCCAGTGCATCATGTGACCAATAAACTCACCTTTTAGCATAGTATGCCATTGGTTTTAGGCAGCCCCCCATTTCCTATTTTATATACCTGGTGTCTAGTGCCCCCACCTTCTGGTTCCCATATATTTTTTTAAATAAATGTTTGTATCCAGCGGCACCCACCACTCACGATCACCCCCCCACCTGTCGATTGCCGTCCCCACTGGCAATTTTTATATTCCCTGGTGTCTAGTGGCACTCCCTCACCCTCCCATTGTAGCTATAACATGAAATAAAGAAAATGACCCCTCAATGTTTTTTTTTAAACTTGCAAAAAAAAAAAGATTCCTTGCCGATCAGCCCCCAACCCCCACTTATCACTCAGCACCCACCACCCCACACCCCCAGTACACTCCCACACACCCTCACTCACCTGAACAGGCCCCAGGTTCAAGACCCACTCTCTGGCTGAAGACATGTCGTGCTGCTGGAACCGTCGACTGCAATATGAGAAACTAAGGTAAATGCAATTCAGTGTATTTCAGTGAGGGTTTCAACTTTTATGCATAACTTAGCCATTTTTTGAGATTTTGGCCCCAAATTTTCAACATGGTCATTTGTGGACCCCACCTTATGAACAATATGACTGTCATTATGCAACTTCTGCCCGAAAAGTGATTTCGCAGTCACTTGGTGAGGTCACCTTTTGGGTGGGATTTGAACATTTTTCCTGTCCTTTTTCATGAGGCTGGGTCATAAGAAGGCTATGCTGAAAATGTGCAGTCAGAACATGAAAAAATGGCAAAGTTATGACCATTTGTTGCAGTTTTGCTATGCACGCTTATAACTTTGGAAATTTTAAATGTTTTGATCCCAGATTTTCAACATAGCCTTCTTATTTCTCCACCTCATGCATTTCACAGCTGTCATTTTTCAGATCCTGGCTAAAATGTGTTTCTGCACCTGTGGCGTGGAATGGTGTTGCATTTGCACAGAACTATGTTTTGGCGAGGATTCACAAATTTTCTGTACTGGGTACATGATGTGGGGTAATAAGATGGCTATGCTGACAATTTGGTCATTGTTGTCCTATAAATGGAAGCGCAGGGCCAAGAGGGCCCTGTGCTTCCACACATATACACATTTACGGAGGGATGGGAGCGTCGGGCCCAGAGGGCCATGTGCTCACACAGACTAATAAGGATATAATTATACTATCTCAAAAAGTAAAGAAATAAATTGAAAAAACTTCATTAATGCTCTTGTTAGGGTTAAAGCAACAAAAGTAGGGAAATGTCATGTTAGGATTTCCAACCCTAACACCCCACCCCCACCCTGTACACACCAACAGGCATCAGGGGTATGCCTTGGGGTTATTAGCCCTAATGCTCACCCCATTCTCCCATATTGTACTCATCTCAGATTATTTATTTATGGAATTGGGTGAGTGTTAGGGATGATGAACCCGAGGTACATCCCCGACTCCTGTTGGTGTGTGCTGGGTGGTGGTGGGGTGTTGGGGTAGGTAACCCTAACACCACATTTCCCTACTTTTGTGGCTTTAACTCTAGAGCATTAACAACGTGTTTTGCAGTTTATATTTTATATATATATATATATGAATACTCTTTTATACTAACACATATCACTTACATTACCATGCATGATGGAAAATTATTGAGTTTTGCCTGATTTCACAAAACTGCCAAGCTGTTCACCAGGAAAGGGTTACATGTATATCCACATAGACAGGGACACAGAAGTATAGCATATGATGGATTGTCAGGCAATTTCCTGATAAGATCCCAAGGTCGGTAACAGAAAGACCTTTCAGCTTGCAAAACAAGAAAGCTTGTAATGCAGTCCGCTGAGTTTGCAGTCTGAACCTGCTAGAACTAGCCAGCTATGGATACATTGGGTCCAATCTCTGAGGGGGGGTATACAGTAACACTGAAAATGCACCTGCCAATGAGAGGATGTAAGAGGTCATGTATTTCACCTTATTTCGAGACTATATCTGTGATAAGAGCTTGTCTATAAGGGTATATATGCAAATGACAAAGTATGCCAATTTGAGACCGAATGCTGTAGAAGTGTGGATCCTCTGACTTCCTTACAGATAACACCTGTTTGTGTCTTGTGCTATCTGGTATAAAATTGTTTATTACCTATGATGTCTTGGTCTTGTACTGTATTATATTTCTGCCTACATGTCTAGATTCTGCCAACAAGATTATCATTTATATCTGTCTAGCCATTTTTTAATCCCAAATTCAATGTAAAGTACTGAAAAACAGCTTGAAATATTGCAGATATGTTCAACCTTTGAAAATAGTTCCAATAAGATAAAGAAAATGTGATCTAGACATGCTGGGGTAGTTCCTGACATTAACATAACTTGGAGCTGCATCCATTTTATGACTTCTCAAAATCCTGCCCAGAACATCTAACTCTCATCCACCACTGAAGCTGCAGCACTAAACTTCTAATGAACTCCTCTGTTTGATTTGCTATCATGTAAAGAAAATACGATGACCTCAGTTATAGGTTAGCTTAGTGCAGATGGAGGCACTTTGGATGAAGACTAAGATTAGTGCTCTGCACTTCATAGGTGGACAGTTGTAGCTGATTGAGAGAACAAAACCTTTAGAGCAGAAAAGGTCTGGCTCATTATTCTTCGGTGACCTTGCTCAGTCTCTCTGGAAGTTTGCTTCATTGTTATTCATACAGCGTGGCACTGCTAAAGAAGAACGGTGGTGTACACCAGGGGCTGTACTGCTTTCAGTGCAGCTTCAGCCAAAAAGCACATTTCTTATCATCAAAAAAACTATACAGTAGTTACCTGCTGCATAAAAAGTTCCCTGTATAGACAGCAGGATGCCAATTAAAGTGAAGCCGTCGTCAAAACAGAACATCACTCTCCTGCTGACTCTCATTGCTGGGTACATTTTTTTTAAATAACATAATACTACCAATCTAATTATGGTGATGTGAAAATCACCTTGCTTTAGTAACCTTCATCCTGCCAGACTCAAGTCATTTGTGTTTTGACAGTGTGGTAACTCTCCAAATTGGTTTGTTGTTTATTCCATTATTCTGTAGCATTGTAAAAAACTGTTATTTTATTCTTCTTCTTATCCCTTGTAAATAAACCTTTTCCATCTTGGTCCCTGAGTAAGATTCCTGCCTCTCCTTCCAGATTCATCTGGCCTATCCTTAAATTGTTGGGGAGTCACGAACCCCCATTCCACCAGGGACCACATTCCGACCCCCTACAGTAGGAACTAAGTTTAACAGGGCAGACTAGATGGGCCTTGGGGTCCTTTTCTGCTGACATCTACTATGTAACTATGTTACTCTGGAGTCCTTGCCACCCACCAAGATCTCCAGGCAATTGTGTAGAACATTGGACCACCTTATGGTACTTGCCCACTTACGGCACCCTCCATGCCATGATGGCCCAATTATGGCACACTCTATGCCATGTTGGCCTGTAGTTTTTTTATTAGTTTATTTGAGTTGTAGGGTTTCGCCCCCACACCCCTGTGTGAAAAAAAAAAAAAGGGGTGGGGACAAAGCCCACAACTCAGATAAACTGACAAAAACAAAATAAACAGCAAGCACACAAAGAAAGTAGCATAGCAAAGCTACAGTATAACATTAATTATGCTATATTCGTAGCTTTGCACTACTCTAATAGGGGTGATCCAATGTTCTACCCAATCGCTGATCTTTCCTTCCTCTGTTACTGCTGCTGTTCTTCCTCCTCCTTGCTTCTCCTCCTCCACAACATATCAGATAGCACAAAAATAGAATAAGGGTAGTAGTATTTCATTTTAAAAGCACCTTCCAACTGGTAGAGGTCTTTCTTCTCTTTCTACATTAAATATGGTCCACAACAAATGCTAAATTGCCTAACAGGCCAGGGGCTGCCATATGTGGCCTCACACCATCACCAACACTGAATTAGAAGGAAGGTAAGTAAAGAAACAGAATTAGAAATGACAACATCATTCTTAGCAAATCAGGACTGTTTATTTCTAAATGTTCCAGACTCTCTTGTAACCATAAGCGAGTGTCTCATGCTAATAATTCTAAAATTCTAGAGTTCTGACTTCTGTTGGCATTGTCCATTTCCACTCTCAGGGGGTTGTCTTATTTGTTGCAAAGTAAAACATACTGATGCTAACTTAAAATTATTTTTTTTAAAACAATAATCTTAAACCTGATTTATAATTTATTTATGTGTACAGTTCCTCTGTCTCTTACAGTTGTAAGAGTTTCTTTTCCAAGTCCTTTGTGTGCCAGAATTACTCAGCTTCACTTTGAAGTTTTCTCATCCAAACAATTTGAGAATGCACTATTATAACTGTAAGAGACACAGTAACTGTACAGATAAAAAAAAAAAACATATAGTTGAGACCCTGCGTTCAGACTACACATACTGATATGTTATAATCCGCTAATATGTTATAAAAATGGCTTATGTATGACAAGCTATTGATGGCCTCCTGCCCAGACAGCTGAACCCCAGGTCGATCACTATATCCTTGCAGGTCATCACATTATTTCAATTTAATAACAGACTACTGCAATATGTGTAACTTATGGTAATAAATCACACAGAGAAGTTAGTTTCAGAAATACACATTTTTTTGTCTACCCAGCCGCAGAATAACTCTTGCAGAAGGTGCTCGACACAGCTGCAGTCAAAAATCAGGGAAGAGGGACAACAAGTGGCCCCACTAGCTCAACAGGGATCAAAGATAACTGATCCTCAACAAAAAGGTCTATGACTGCTAAAAAGAGGCTGGCTACCTCCAGGCCAGACTACAGAGAAAGGAACACAGCAGTAATGTCTAGAATGATGAATGCCAATGAGAGTTGGGGAAGTAGGACAGCAAAAGGAGCTGTGGAGAACACCAAAGCCTTCTTCCAGTACAAAATACAGAAATGATGAAGGAGAAAGGAGGTGAGTGGGCTCCTGTAAATGAGAGCAGGAGTGGAGAACCTGTGAGAGATCCAGAGGTGATGCCTCATACACTGAATGAATACAGTACTTATCCTGTGTGTTCACCAAAGTGTCTGATATGTGAAATTAATACTTTGCGTCCATGTTCACCACACGGCCCCCTGGGGCAGGACAGCGATCATCAGGATGGTCCATGACATCTGGGGTAGCCAAGATGCAGCCTGCAAACATCACACCCACCCTGGTAGCCAACTGCTTGATGATGACTAAGTCAGATAAGTCCCAAGAGGCAGATAAGATACATCCCAAGACCTTAATGGAGCTTGGGGCCTGTTGCAGTAATTATTCATGAGTCGGTCTGGACAAGACTGGTGCCGGAGAATAGGAAAGTGACCTGTCCAGTCCCCCCTCTTCAAGAACTAGGGAAGACCAGACTCTAGAAAATCAACAAACAAAAGTCCACACATGGTAGGTGGCGCTCACGATGAAAACCACACTGACGCTCTAATCTCTGCCTGTGCTAAGAAAGTGATATTGAGGCATTGGTTGGACCCGACTATCCCCAACTATGTGGAATGGTTTAAGGAAATCATGTTTGCTTTACAAGCAGAGCTCACCACTGCAGGAATTACTAACAAAATGGGTAAAAACAAACAAAGATGGGAACCACTGTACACCCGTATATTGACTCATTAGACCTCTGTCACCTATACTTCTTTCTCCAAGACAGTTATTTCCCTTTGATGAAACCTCCAAACCTGTCCTTCATCATTCCATTCTTCTACAACCATCCTTAAACAACAGCTAGTGGCAGACTGGGGTGGGTTGGGAGGGTAGGAGGTGGTGGGTGGGGGTGCAGACAACTATAATGAGCTACAGCATTTCCATTACTGTAATCCATCTCTGAATGCTATATATTTATGCACTTGGATTGTACCAACTGAATCCTGTTCCAGCATTATCATGTTGTCTGTACATGGTGTTGCTTTTTCAAAAACAATAAAGCATATTAAATGAAAAAAAAGAAAACCACACTGACAAAAGCAAAAAAAAGAATCAGGCACACACCACCACATAAATGGAGGCCACTCTGACTCCAAAATCAGTGAAAATACATACTTACCTTTATTAAAGTGCCACCGTGGACAAAACAATGTCTGACATCAGACACTGTTATGTAATGTGATGGCACTGTAATAAAAGTAGTATGTATTTACTGATTTCAATGAAGTAATCCATCATTTATGCGGTGGTGTGTGCCTGATTTTTTTACTCTTGTCAGGTTGGACTTTGTAGCTACTTGCTGTTTATTATGATATCAGTGTTGAGCAAGATCCTAGATCCCATTATCATGGACAGAATAGTGAAGCACTTGGTTGTGACCAAGGTCCTTGCCCCCTTGCAGCAGGGCTTTAGGAGTGGCAGATCATGCCAATTAATCTTATCACCATCACTGAAGGGGTGGCCAGTGAGGTAGACAAGGACAAAGCCATAGATGTAATCTTTACTGATAAACTGGCAGCAGTTATCCTCTATTTCTTGTACTGTCTCTAGTATATTACTCTTCCGATACAGAACCTGTGCATTTGTGCTTAAAGATCGTTTCCTAGTATATATAAAATAAAAAAAAAATTGACAAGCTTCTTGAAAAGGTACACCAAAGTGGTATACACAAAGCATACACAAGGTGGATTGTTAACTTGGGAGCAGGAAGCCAAGGGTTGTGTCGGATAGGCACTGCTCAGAATGGAGAGTGGTACCTCAAGTATTAGAGTTATGGCTATTGCTATTTAACATTTTCATCAACCTATGTTCCTGCTTGCCGCTCCTCATGTTGCCACTAGTGAATGACTTTGATTGATGCTTAAAGAAATTGTATTTTCCTGTGCCACAGACATGAAATAAATAGATTATTTGGCACTTTTTTGCCACCACTCTCATCATGTCACAAAAACTACTGCTTAAAACTACAAATTAGCACCATCTTTCATTTTGGAAGTCAGGGGTGTGAAACTTCTGGAGAATGAGATTTGGCTGCGGTCATGATGATTCCCAAGACAGCAAGCACAAATCTACTATTCTCAGTTTACCCCAAGATAACAAGAAAACACACTATGTGATTGTGCTTAGGAGGATGAGGAGAGAGTGACTGGCTGACTTACAATCACTCTTCCCTACAACCTGTCACTGGGCTGTTTCTTTTCTAGTGGGTGGAATGGGACACAAGGAGCCATCCACCAGTCATTGTTGCTCAGTCAGGACTCAGACTGCAGATGGAATTGATCAGGTTCAGCAGCTGGGGGAACAATAAATCTGGAAGCATAAATTGACATAGACTCAAAGTATATCAATTTAAAAGACTGCCTTATGCTCATGTGGCATATGTATTTGCAGTACTACAGAGGGGTTCAGGGTTTTAGTTCTGAGTAAGAATGGAAGGCATATAAGAAAAAAAATTAGGCTGGTGTGGAAAACAATGGTCACACAGTACTGTTGGTATGCAAGTAACAAATAGTATTTCCTGAATACCACAAATAATAGGTTATACATCACCCAGGAAGAAAAATGACTAATAGGCACTATTCTGGGCTATTTCTTATTTTGCTATACGGTGAGAGTTCAAGATCTCCCAAGATTTCCTGTCCAACCAGAGGCCACTTTGGAAGCTCACTGAAGGCAGCTCATGTGACCCAGCACTCGCAGAAGCTACAGACAAGAGAAACAGACATCTGAGCTGCTGAGAAAGGGCAATCTACTTTCATTCACCTGTTAAAATTAGACAAAAAGCTGAAATCTTGACAGTTGTTCTTCCCTTTCTAAATTCCAAGCTATAGAGGGTTGATTCTTTTTACACTGTAGTGTGAAAATTAAGTTTTTTACTAGAATGAGAAGAAAGGGAAACTAGAAGGGGTGTTGTTGAGAAAGACAGTCAGAACCCCAGTCCAGTGTGTGTGTGTGTGTGTGTGTGTGTGTGTGCATGTGCACACGTGTATATTTAAACCAAATTAGATTAAAAGCTGGAATGTTTTAAACAGCTCACGGGAGTTAGGAAGGTTTTGTAGGGGGTTATTTTGATTAGAAATGTAAGTTTTTTTTGTAACTTAGTTGGACTTGTCTGAAACAAATGTAGCCCCCTAGCCACTTATAGCAAGTAGGACAGCCCCCATAAAATCTGGCACTAATACCCATATATGACATACCATTTACTTTTAGCATAACATTCAAAGGTTGGTACCTCCCTTGGCGTTAGGATGTATACCAAGCTCATTTCTAGAGGAAGAGGGTTGGGGGATACAAGAACAAAACACTTGAACTTTTGTAAATTGCAACCAGGTCCAGGGTAGAGGCTGCAAGATCTGAACTGCCGAGGGGGCCCCAGTAATTCCACACCAGAATCAAGAATCAAAATGTCCAGAACAGGAACTGGGATTGTGCAGTATGGCTTTATGTTACAGATGACAAATTCAAAGCAGGTAGTGGACCCCTATGGGCTGGTCAATGTAAAAACAGGTACAACAGTCCCGAACTCTCCCTGCATGCAGTATAGTTCAAGAAACAAACAAAAACATCTTCCCTTTCCCAAATGGAGTACATACGTGGATCTAGCCACACACCTTAACACTTCTTCTTTCCATGAGTGTACATATGTGGATCTAGTCACACACTCTGAACTGTTTCATTCTCTGGGGTCAGCATCCAACATTTTCTTCACACAGTTGGGTGAACACTAAACACTTCCTTCACACACTGGGGTGAAGCACTGAATCCCTTTCACTCACTTGGGTGAACATGGCGTTTCTTTCACTCACTTGGGTGAACATTAAACACTTTCTTCACATACTGGGGTGAACATGAAGCACTTTCTTCACACACTGGGGTGAAGCACTGAATCCCATTCACACACTGGGGTGAACATAGCATTTCTATCACTCACTTCAGTGAACATTAAACATTTTCTTCACACACTGGGGTGAAGTACTGAATCCCTTTCACTCACTTAGGTGAACATTGAACACTTCATTCACATACTTGGGTGAACATTAAACATTTTCTTCACACACAGGGGTGAAGCACAGAATTCCTTTCACACACTGGGGTGAACATGGCATTTCTTTCACTCACTTGGGTGAAGCCAGGGGCACTGATGGGTGTGATCTAGCCTTCTCTAAGGGCACACACACCCCATAAATGAATCCCCTAAATTGTGGAGAACTTGTCTCCTAAAAACAGTACTTACTGACCAGTTGCCCATTCCACTCAGCAGGGAGCAGCTAAAAGACACCTTTTCCTGGATAGCATGTCAGAAACAGTCTCTACAAGTCCTTTCCAAAGGCTTAAGCTGAAAATACACAAGGATCTTCAGGGGATTGCCCCTTGGACCCACTGAGAAAAAAGCAATTGCTTCCACTTCACTTGGAGTAGAAATCTGGAAATCCTGCTGTAGAAGGGTCTCCACCACTTCACTGGAAGCCGGAAATTGTAATCCACACAAGGGTGAGAAATCCTGGGACCTAAAATCAGAACCTACTGGCAGACTTCCTGCAACTCTCACTCCCAAACTGAATCTAACTCAACATTCTACGCTCCCCAGAGCACCTGTACACACAAAGGGGTTATGCTGTTGTGAGAGTTCCAAATGACATAATCATTCTTCTCTCACGTTAGCTGAGTGAACAATAATGTCACTGTGTAAGAAGCCCCTAATGAGCTCCCTACCAGCTGCCTGCATCCTGTCTAGCTCAACACTGATATTATTCTAGTAACCCCAGAGGACTGGGTGGTTACACAAAGAACATGGAAAACTAAGGATTTAGATTCCTAGTACTCTAACTGATGTGCAGTGAAGTGCACAACTGCACTGAATAAATGTATCTATTTATTTTGGAGCCCAGGGTTGGCTGATTCTGAACAGTGTTTCTGGGTGTCTGATGTTTTGTTGTGTGTTTGTGTGCAGTAGTCTGTACCGTGTGCACTAAGCATGTGCACTCAGCTCCACTGTTAGGAACCTTTTTTCAATTGTTGCTTGCAGCTTCGTGCCTAAGAAGAAATTCAAAAAAGATTTATTTTTCTGAGAATTCACTAGTCAGGCTTGACTACAGTGAATGACTTGTCAGCTCAGCATTGCTGCAGTGACGAGTGACTATATTTCATAATAATATAATTCAAATTTAATATCAGACATCTTTCTGTGAGTAACCTGAGCTTGGGTCCAACCACAGCTACTTTGCTCTGCTGTATACAGCTGTAAGCTGGTAGGGTTGGAGTAGTTAACTGAATCCCACCACTTCAGTTAGCTGGCATTTTGCTCTCTTTGTGAGCATGCTATGCACTCGATACATTTTTCTAAGTTTCTGGCTTTGTGTCCAAGAAGAAATTTAAAAATACAATTTTTTTCTGTGAATTTACTAGTCAGGTTTGACTATCATGAATGAGATTTGCCAGCTCAGCATTGCTGCTGTAACTGGTTGTATTTCATAATAATATTATTTTAATATGATATCGGGCAGCTTCCTGTGAGGAATACAACTATGTCAGACAGAGGATGTAGCACCAGAAAATGTAGGTGGTCCAGCAGCCCCAGCAAACCTGCAGTAGGTGTAGAGTAGCAAACAGCAGGTGAAGGTGAGCATACTGCAGACCAATACTCAGGGCACATTCCCCACACAAAATGATGCTTTCCCCCCATCAAAGCCTGCAGTCTCTTGTACCAGTATGGCATCAACTAACACCAGGGAAAAAAGTAACATAGAAACATAGACTTTGACGGCAGATAAGGACCGCTTGGCTCACCCAGTCTGCCCATTTCCCTACCTATTGGATAAGCTGCAGATCCTAGTTAACCAACAGCCTATTTCCTCCTACCCCACACTATAGTTGCCTTATGTCTGTCCCATGCAGTCTTGAATTCTCCCACTGTTTTTGACCACACAACCTCCTCAGAAAGGCCATTCCATGTGTCCATCACTCTCTCCATAAAAAAATACTTCTTCCCAATGCTCCTGAGCCATCCCACCTCTATCTTCAAATTGTGCCCCCTTGTTCTTGCACATCTCTTTTTCTGAAAGATGCTACCCTCTTGGACTTTGATTCCCTTGAAGTACTTGAAAGTTTCTATCATGTTCCCCCTCTCCCTCCTTTCCTCAAGGGTATACATATTAAGCTCCTTTAGTCTCTCTTCGTATGGTTTCTGGTGCAGACCCTGCACCATTTTGGTTGCCCTGCTCTGGATCGCCTCCATCCTGTCTATGTCCTTGTGGAGATGAGGTCTTCAGAACTGCAAGTAGTACTCTAGACGGGGTCTTACCAACTGTCTGTACAGAAGAATGACAACTTCCTGTTTTCTACTGGTGATGCCTGTACCTATGCATCCCAGTATCCTTCCAGCCCTCTCTTCTGCCTTCTCACATTGCCTGCCTACCTTTAGGTCACCTGATATGACTACCCAAGTACCATTCAAACTACTAATAGTGTTCCTAGGATGACATTGTCATTAACTGTCCCTGATACCACCGATGTGAATGTGCCCTTTTCATCACTTGTCACTGCCACCAGTACAACCATCACCTCATCCTTAATAACCACCACTGCTATGATCCACCACCTATCCACTATGATTACTAACATCCCAATGTCTGCTGCAACAGTGGCGCTGCCAGCCACTCCTGCTGCTTTGACTGAGAACACTCCTGCAACTGTGACAGAGACAATTCCTGCCACCATGACTCATACTTTTGCCACTATGACACAGGCCATTCCTGCCACTGTAATCCAAACCACTCCTGCCACTCTGACAGAGACCACACTAGCCACTGTAACCATGATGACCACCCATACTGTTACAGTGATACCGATGACTACTACCATTGTGGCACCAGCCAGCTGCACAACTATTTCTACTCCTACTGTGACACCTGTTGTTTCTTGACTTGTGTCCAGTACTGTAGAACTTGTTAGTGCAGATGAGAAGGAGGTGGACTCATCTGGGTCTGAGTACTTTTTTACACCAGGAGATGAATTGCCCACTGTTACATCATCTGAGGAGGCTAATCTAAGCAGCTCTGATGATGAAGCAGAGTATGGAGAGTACCCTGACAGCTGTAAAGCAAGAAAGTCGGTCTGCAAAAAGACCTCAACTTCTCAAAGTCGCAATGGCAGGAAAAAGAAGGTTATGACTCCTCTCCCCTAGAAAAATTCAGCAAGCTACCCTTCAGCACTTTGTTCAGCAAATTTCATCTGAGCCTGAACAGTCAAGTACTGCAGGTGCAGGGGCACCAGTGGTGCCAGGGGAAAAAATACTGATGCAGGCCCAAACAAGAAAGGCTAGTGGAAGCCAAAAGAGTGGTGGTGGTACTGGTAACACTAGCCAACTGAGTTGTGTCAGGCGCAGTGAGAGCATAGTATGGCTGCATTTCATGTTACTAAAAGAAGTCAACAGAAAGGCAGTGTACATGTTGTGCAGTACCACTATCAGCTGGGTGAGATCCCCTGGCAAGTTTAACAATAATTTTCTTTTTTTTTTATCTTTACAGGCCCCTTGACTGGCCACTCCTTCAGGCCACCAAGGGACACCCTCAACTGCCAAGATATCTCATCACCACCATTCCCACCATCCCCCATACTGCCGTGCCCAGGCTGACATGGCGTGTCCCTTCCCCGGGGGGCCCTCCTCCCAGGGGTTACCCACAATAGGGCAAAAAGAATTTTGCTGAACATGACTGGAGTGTGGTAAAATAGCTGACAGCAGGTGCACAACAGGGAATTGCATTGCACACCTTGCTGGTCGGCCTCACTGCGGGGGTGGCTTCGTCCCCTGCACTCTACCTCAAATAAACATCAACAACTCTAAGCTTACACACATTTGGGGGGGGACCACAGTTAGGGCCCTGTGTTGCCGTCCACCCACAATCGCCGCCGTGCCAAAGTGCCGTCCAGCCAGATCACGTCTGTTCAAATTTCCCCACCCAGATTCCCTTCACCCTCATCCCTGTGTGCAATTGTCAGGATACCTCCTCCTCCTGGGGCCCTATTGGAGTGGAGATGGGTTCCAAATCCATGCTGGGCACATGGTGGAGGGTTGGCTCTAGAGGCTGCTCTCCAGGGCTGCGTTGTGCAAGGGGACCCAGGCTACCATAATCCGACTGGCTGAGGGTGAAATTTTCCTATTTTTCCTCCCTATCCCGCCCACTCCTCTCCCATTATGTGGCTGCCCATTTGCGGCATCCTAGGGATGATGCATGGTGGTGTATGATCACCCACGCTGCCACGTGTGCTTCACAGAACAAAGCACCAATCATCCCATCCAACAGCTCAGCAAATTATACTGCTCAAAGGTGAAACAATGTTATTGGATCTGCAACCCTTTTAGTTGTGGAAGACAGTTGCTTTTGGAGACATCTGCAGCACTTGCAGCCATGGTACCAGCTCCAGTTATGTTCCACATTTTCAGACTGTGGTGCCAAAAATATTGGACCGTGCTTGGCTTTCCAGTCTCTGTCTGAATAGAAATCAACAGCAGCAATGTGTAGGGATAAGCAACTTTAGTAAAAAAACTAGCAGCAAAGATTCACCATGCCTCCCCCTCAAAACAGCCGAACGTTTTCGCGCATTATTTGCACTTTGTCAAGGCCTTATACACACAGATACATACACACACAGATACACAGAAGGCGACAGCAGATAAGGACCATGTGGCCCACCTAGTCTTGACAAAGCACAAGTAACATGAAAAAATGTTTGCTTGTTTCTCAAGGGAGCGGCGTGGTGAATCTCCACTGCCAGGTTTTATAATAAAGTTGCTTATCCCTACACAACACTGCTGTGGATTTCTATTCAAACAGAGACTGGGAAACTGAGCCTGTTTGTCTCTGCCAGTGAGTACCTTTTCTGCTTTTTGACTCCAGTCCTTGGTTGTTTGGTAGCACTTTTTTTGTATGTCACTTGAGAGAGGTAAATGCTACACTACTCTTGAAGGCTGTGGGGTGAGTTTTTCACTGCACCTCTGGAGCAGTACAAACTCCATGCATGCATATATATCCATCACCACACACTGGTGTGTGTAAAAGCCTATGTCTCCTGTTGCAGATTCCTCATTCTGTCCCTGTGTCACTGGCTCTTCCTTTGTCCTTCCACAACCTGGTGCTTTGTAAAAAATGTTCTGTGAGGCCTTGCCCTTGGGCCTCCTTAAAAATGAAATGAAAGAATGTAAAAAGAGCGATAAAAGGAGGCAGCCTTTTTTATGTGTGTGATAAGTAACTGCAAATAAGAAAGGGATAGCAAAGTGATGACAACAGTAAAAGTACTACTCTAAACAAGTAAGGCATAACACCCACTGAGGTGTCTGGGTGTGCTCTGACATAAGGATGCCTCAGGTGTGTTGTGAGGAACTAGGTGTGTGCCGGGTGCCTTCGACCAGCCAAGAAGTCCATATATCAGCATGCCCGGACATCTCGAGGGTGTTATGCCTCTTCTAAAATAGGCTCTAAATTGATCTGTGAAGTATAAACAGTCATTTACTGTAGTTCTGACTTGTCTGGGCATGCTCTGATAACAGGCCAGACAGTCAGGTGATGCACTCAAGCAATCAAATTGCTAGGCTTTCATCACTTGTTTTGTAGGACCTGTTGGAGAAACGTTGGGGGTTATGTGTGGTTTTAATTTAGAAAAAAATTACAACTCGATTCTGGAAATATTCTGTATTGCTGGTTGTGTGCAACTGCAACTGCTGAGTGAGTGGCCTCTTTACATTACTACGCCCAATGAAATTTTCTTTATCATCATGCCAAAATAAGAGGATTTGCACCACTCTGACTGATTGCTTGCAGAACAGAAACAGGCATAGTACTACTAGTTTTTTTTTTTGCACTTTTCGGGGAAAAAAACAGTCCTAACAGTTCTTCTGAGAAACACTGAAAATTATAGAATAAAAGTGAAAAAAATTACCCTCTCTAGCTTGGGATGTAAAAAAAGCACAAAAACTGTCAAGATGTCTGCCTTTTGTCTAATTTTAACAAGTGGATGGGAGTAGATTGCTCTTTCACAGGAGCTCAGATGTCTGTCTCTTTTGCCTGTAGCTTCTGAGAGTGCTGGGTCACATAATCTGCCTTCAGTAAGCTTCCAAGGTGGCCTCGGACTGGACAGGAAGTCTCAGGATATCTTGTAGTCTCACACACTGCTCCAGTAGTGACCTACAAAGCACAAATATTGAATAATTGGGCCCCATGAATATGAATACTTGGTGAATATTCAAAATAAGGTATCAGTACATCCCTACACAGTATAGTGTTTACAGAAGGAATATGAGAATAAAAATACAAAGAATGAATATGAGAATTGAAAACAAAACACAAAAACGGATAGAACTTCTACCTGCAAAGACAGTGCTGCAGTGAAAAAAAAAATCACACAGGCAGCAATCTACTCTGGTTAAAAAGGCTGTGGGAATTCTGAAAAAAATAGCCATACACCTGCACCGTACATATAGTTTTGTAATTGGCCACACTTTTTAAAAAAATTGCCTCTGTAATCAACAGCCTCACACATGTTGGCAGTGAGCTGTCCGGGAATTAAAGCTAATTTGTCTACAGTGGCCTGGGGCAAATAAGGTAGTTTGTAAGTCCCTTGTAGACTATGGTCTACCAGTCTATGGTGCTGCCGACACCACTGCACTCAAAAAAATTCACTTAACCCTGAATAAAGCCTGCAGATTGATTACTGGTGCCCCCAGGCTCACACACACCTGTCAGCTGTATGTCGAGGCTAAACTTCTTACCCTGGATGAACGGCTCCAATATCAAACCTGTCTCCTCACAAAAAAATCCTACTCGGGCTCTCCCCTCCTGGGGTAACGGCATCCATCCACCAGAGCCCTCCCCCTATTGCAACACGGTCATCCAGCAAGACCACTCTAACAGTCCCCAGATCAAGAACCAGCCTTGGCCAGAGGTCCTTCTGCTATAGAGCCCCATCCTGGTTTAACTCTCTCCCTGCCCCCATCACCAATGCCACCACCATCTCCAAGTTCAAAACCACCCTTCGAAACCAAATCTTCAACACTCGTAGCTGCTCCTGTCTCTGAAAGTAGCCTCCACCTCTACTTCTCATGACGACGCCCTCCGGGCGGCTCTCCACCTAGCCAGCCCCACCACCGCTTCCCAGTACACCGTGCCTATGTCTAACCTGGCCAGTGCCAGCTGTTTCAGTGTTTACCTATTAGATTGCTCAATTTTGATACCAACCTGTGTAACACCTGTTCTCAATTACATGTACCCTGTAACCTAAATGTATTTGTCTGACCCCAGTGTGACGTCGCGCCTCTGTTGAATGCCTATTGTTTTGCAAACCTATGCTATGTAACCAAAAACACTATGTATGTCTTTAATGTGACGAAGTACCTTTGGAAACGAGCCTCTGGCTCAAAGGTTATAAACTGATTTTACAAATAAATAAAATAAATAAATAAAAACTTGCTGGATCACATTGTGGTGAGCTGTTGCGTTAGTAAAAATCCTCTGTTTCACAAACAAAAATATTAAAGGGACACTGTCCATCCTGTGGGTTCTGAATTGAAAGTAGAGCTTGTCTCCTGAGCACTCCCTGATTGTCTCATTGTAAACTACACAATTTTCTTGGCTGTAAGAAATCACTTTTAAGGCACTTTACGCCATACCTCTCAACATTTTGTCACTAAAATGAGGGACATGAACACTTAAAATGAGGGACACGGACCCTCATATGGAGGGACACATCTTGAAACATGAAGATAAAAGCTCAGAACACTGTAGAAACAATTTTGTTCACTTGTACAAAGTTTATTTTTGATTAAGCATCTTGGAATATCATAAAGTTTTGCTTCAAAGTCCGAATTTACAGCACATTATCTGTGTGGCAGTACCTTTTCCGTAAGGTACAGACGAGGGACAGAGCAGTTTTGAGGGGTAAAATCAGGGACATCTCTCATAATCGGGAACAATTGAGAGGAATGCTTTATGCTGTGGATATATTCCAATCAAGAGTTTTTAAGCTTACTGAAATCTGATTGTAAATGGTTGTTTTTAAGTGGGATGATAACTATAAAAATTGTTAGTACCATCACTTTCCATGGCCGCTGTGATGATGCTGCCTGTTCAAGAATCCAAGAACCCTACTAAGTGAGAGCTACACATGTTGAAGGCACATAAGCCACTGTTGAATACACATACAAATGTATAATATGTTGACAGAAAAGGACTGCTTGTCCACACCCAGTCTGCCCAGATGTTCCTTGCCTAATCTGTCTCTGCAGACCATAACTGGTCTCTGATGACCTTCCATCCTTCCTGCCAGTTTACTAATATACTGTACCTCTGTGTCTATCCCACACATGCATGAGGCCTTCCACTGTTTTCGCATCCATCACTTGTGCTGGCACTCTGCTCCATACATCTACCACCCTTTCAGTGAAGTAGTATTTCCTCACATCCCTCTTACTTTCCATCAGCTTCATTGCATGGCCCCAGGTTCTGGTGCTATTTCTCATTTGAGAGAGAGAGAGTCCCCTACTGCACACTATTCTCCCCCGTGAGGTACTTGTAGGTCTGTATCATGTCACCTCTCCCTCTCCTCTATTCCAGGGTGTACATGTTGAGATCCCTTGGTCTCTCCTTGTGGGGTTTCTTGTGCAACCCCTGCAACCATTTTCGTTGCCCTTCTCTGGACTGCCCCACCATGTCTTTGTCCTTTCTGAGGTGTGACCTCCAAAACTGGACACAGCATTCCAAGTGGAGTCTCAGCAGTGAGTGATACAAGTGACAACACCACCTCCCCCTCCTACTGGAGACACCACTCTTTATGCACCACATCATCCCACTAGTCCTACCTACTGCTTTGACATGCTACCCTTCCACTATCAGGTCATCAGTTATGATAACCCCAAGGTTTCATTCTTGCTGAGTAACTGTCAATAGTTCACCCCCCATCTTGTTCTCAGCTCCTGGGCCCCCATGCCCTAGGTGCATGATGTTGCACTTTTTGGCATTAAATGCCAACTGCTATGCTCTTGACCACATCTCAAGTTTTCCAAGGTCCCTGTGCATTCTTTCCACCCTTCCAGAGTATCCACTTTATTGTTGATTTTGGTATCACCTGCAAAAAGGCACACCTTCTCTTCCGGGTCTTCTGCAATATCCCTTATGAAGACATTGGAGAGGATTGGTCCCAGTACAGAGCCCTGCGGTAACCTACCGGTCATTGTCCCATCATTAGAGTGCATGCAGTTAACCACCATCCTCTGTTGCCTATCCATTAACCAGTTTCTAACTCAATTCATCACTTTGGATCTTATCCCTATGCTGCTTAATCTCCTGTCCAGCTCAATGTCCAAGGCCTTGCTAAAGTCCAGATAGGCCATGTCCACTGCCCTCCCCTTATCTATTTCTCTGGTCATCGAGTTAAAGCAATTAACCAGATTTTCCCTGTAGATCCATGCTGCCTGTAATCTTGCAGCCCATTGGGTGCAAAGATACTCTACCAGTCTTTCATTTAACAGCATTTCCATTAATTTCCCCACCACTGAAGTAAAACTGACTGGCCTACAGTTGCTAGCCTCCTCCCTGCTGCCACTCTTATGTGGAGGGGCCATGTCCGCTCTTCTCCAGTCCTCCAGAACCAAACCTGTTGTCAGTAAACTGTTGAATATGGCTATCAGTAGGGCAGTTTGCATCTCCCTGAGTTCCTTTTGAACCCCTTGGTGTATCCTGTTTGGTCCTATCACCTTGTTACCTTGAGAACTGCAGATCCTTTCAGGACTCTTTTCTCTGAAAATGGGCTTGTGACCACCTTCCCCACATTCCTGCTACTCCCTGGTGGCCCACCCCCACCCCCACCCCCAGCTGTGAAGACTGAGCAGACATTCCCGTTCAGGATGGCGACATTTTCACTATCCCTCCACTTGGTTTCCCTCTTCTTGCTTAATGTATCTGAAGATAGTCTTTTCCCCTTTAGTGACCCCTTTTATTTTCCTTTCTTTTGTCTGTATCTTTGCTCCCCTCACTGCCTTTCATACTTTGCTCATTTTTACTTAGCATACCTTCCTGTCTTCTTCCCTCCATGTTTCTCTCCTAAATGCCCCCCTTTTCCCTTCACCACCTTTACCACTTCCCTACAGAACCATAACATTCTTGTTTCCCTTCTGCTTTTACTCACTTCCTTTATGCGAAGGCTGGATGCCTTAATTGTCTTTCCTTAGTTTTCCCCATTGTGCCTCTACCCCTCCCAGCAACCCCCCCCCACAAGGTAGTTCCTCTAAGACAAATAAAAACATAGACAAGTCAAATGTTACACACTTTTTTAATTTCAGTGCCTGGTATAATTATTTATAACATCATAAATTCAATGAATGTTTTGATTCTGCATAGTAATTCCAATGAAGACTGTTTACTGAATTGCATAAGCTAGAAACAACAGGTAGCAACCTGTGTCAGTTAACTCATTCTCAGTTACTACAAAACATGGTGTCAAAATTCTGTTGCAGCTAAGCAAAGCAAAATAACCAGCACAGGTCCTGTTCCAGAAACAGTTTCACCATCTGAGCCTGCAGGCTAATATAGGCTGGCAGTGTAACCTACAAGTCAGAGCAACCAACTGTGAAAGAGCTTGGCACATCCAGCAGACCTGGGTTTTATTCCCATAATCTCCACTTGCGCACTGTGTGACAGTGAGCAAATCACTTAACCTCGCCAGTGCTCCCCGTCACCCCTGTAAACAAGCCTTGTGCCTAGTGGGCCTTACCCCATTACCAAAGAATGAATGAATTAACAAATGAACGAATAAATAAATAAATAAATAGATATACAGTAATAGCCACAGACATGGTCAGCTATTTCCAGATATTTCACAAAATGTCTAAATAATTTCTCTCTGCTGCCCCTACTGTGGAAATGCAGAAAGCAAGAGATTTATCTAGAAATATCACAGAAATTTCAGAAAATATCTGACCATGTCTTTGGCTGTGACTGTACATGAAAGAGACGGACACAGAGACATAAACGACTGCTGATTCAAAACCTACCCATGTCTGTTTTGCGACAACGATCAGGGAATTTTTTTGTAAACTATGCAAAGATGCTGCCTGAAACAATATTTTCACAGAAGGCAAACAAAAATCCAAATAAAAAAGTTGATGTTTTTAACTAACATGCAATTCTCAAACATCACAAGTGATCATGAGTCACTCTTAAACCAAGATCCATTCTGACACTCAAAAATTGTTCTCTTTGTTCCTCTGTCTCTTTACAGCAGTTTTTTGAATGCTTAAATTCTTCCATTAGTTCGGACTGAGTATAGGCTTTCATTTTATATTGTATCAAATATCTTTTTAGACTCACAGTGGAGGTAGAAGTGCTGGAATGACAAGTGCTTATTATATGAGCAAAACTCCACAAATCATTATCCCCAGCAGCTACATCAATTGCGTGTTCACAGTGTAAATAGTTTGACTTCATGTTTAACAGAATGGGGAAGGGGGATCAAGTGCTCCAGTCTTCAAATTCCATTCTTTCCACTTTCAGAATTGCTCCATGCTAGAACCCATGATGCAATCAGTTATGCAAGATGCTGGCATCTACTCACCCTCAAAATCAATAAATGATTTCTACAAATCAATATCTAAGACCATTCAAGATGTATTATTATGGAGCTTGCAAAATCCCCACATATTTTTACTGCAGCTTGTTGAAGGAACTGATGCGTCAGACAAGAGCCGGGGATATCCACCCCAACCCAGGCCCTGTTGCTCCTTGCTTCTCTGGTGCCTCCTCTTCTACTACCTCCCCACGCACTCTTCTCTCAGCCCTCCCAAAAGGCTTAAAGATCCTACATCTAAACACCTGAAACTTGTTGCAAAAAATAGACCAGATTCAGACTCTAAAACCAGACATTCTAATCATCTCAGAAACTTGGCTAAAGAGCAGTATCCCTGACCACTCAAGTCTCCAATCCTGACTACTCACTTCTAAGGCAAGACCGTGCTGGCAGGGGTGGCGGTGTGGCCATATATGTCCTAACCTCCATCCAATATTCCATCATCTACTCATCCTCCAATACTGAGACCCACGATGCCCTAGTGTGGTTCCCCGAAGGGGATAAGAAGGATGTTAACGTGTGCTAGGTTTCCACATCAATAATGAAAGTGGTAAATAAAGCAACTGTGTCAATGACACCAGTAACCTGCACACAAATTACTAACACAGGTTCCAAACGGGTGGATGGTGGCACCAGACAAAGAGAGGCAAGAATCAGAAATAGGTTCCAAATACTTCTCAGGATTTGTATTCGTACCAAACCAGGGAGGGGGAAACATGGTCACAGGGAACACTTATTATCCCTACTCTCCTATGCGAGGAGAACTCTAAATGCAATGACTGTAACAGCTCCACTTATGAGTGGTCTATACTCTATAATCAGCAAATCACTATGCAGTCTTTCTAATACTACCCTGAGGTGCACCTCTACCTAGGGCCTATTACCTGGAGTACTCCACTCAAAAGGAACTCTAAAACATATTATTGTAACACTCTGTATTAGTCATGAAAAGCAGTTCGTGCATGGGTGAATTTTCTCTTTCATTGGGAAGAAACTGGGTTGCAGGACAAAACAAAGAGAACACCTGGCTAACTGGGCCGATAACTAAGGGACTGCAGAGAGGATTGTGTACAGGCCATGAGTCTCTCAGCCACACTTCACCTCTCTAGGGTTGCCAGATTTTTAGAAACAAAGCAAAGATATCTTCAGCTCAGAACCCACTGAGGGCCACTGGAATTCTTCTGGACTGATGAGACATGAAGAAGAAGATGAAGATGCTGACCAACTGGCCCAAAGTCCTCTTCTGGACTGCCGGGACACAAAGAAGATACAATACCCAGTCGCAGCCCTCTTCTGGACTGCTGGGACATGAAGAAGATACAATCCCTAGCTGCAGCCCTCTTCTGGACTGCCGGGACATGAAGAAGATTCTGAAGAAAGGAAGTCTGTGAAACATGGGCAACAATGAGGATCTGGGCACCAAGGCTGGACAAGCCATGGACTACATAAAATAAGAAACAGGGCAATGATGCAAGATACTGTGGCAGAGGATCTGGATAACACTTCAATACGTATGATAAAGCAAGAAAATGGATGGTACCTTTGTACCAGGCCTGGCCATACTTTGGAGAAACTTGAAGAGCGGAAAACAAATAACAGGATGTTGCAAACGACTGCAGCACAGTTCCTTGAAGACCTGCTGCTGCCTGCTTCGAAGATGCACTGGAGATGACTTCTGAAGTACCTTGGAGAAGACTGATCTATATACCAGTGATGAAAAGATTCTGGAAAACTTCTGAAGACTGATTCGAACATCTTGTAACTTGAAAGGCTTGCAACAAAGCAATACTTTCTGGCACATTCACTGTTTGTAACAATGATAGCAATACCAATAAAATCTCAGTTCTTGTTGCAGTGGTCAAATATACAGTCTCAGTGTCCAGACAACAGTAAATATACAGGCATTTCACTTTTCTGGTTGAACCCTAGCACTGGTGGACCTAACCAACAGGGGTTCCTCTGACTAGATCGGTTTCTTCCTGTCACTGCGGTTCTGTATGGCTAGCTAGACTCCCTAACCATCTGGGGTCAATAATGTTGCTGGGCCCCTATAACACCTGGGGAATCTAAATGGCTAGCAGTGGCCTAACGTGCCCCTTTATGTCAGTGCACGTGACAGTGGGCTTAACTTTCCCCTTGAATATAGCAGTGGCGGACTTGCCCTTAATTAACAGTGGGCTAACGCGCTAGTAGCAGGGTGGGCCTAACGCATAATGTAGCAGTGACATACTTCCCCTTAATGTGGCAGTGGGCCTAACGCTTAATGTAACAGTGGGCCTAACTTGCCCCTTTAATGTAGGAGTGGGCCTAACTTGCCCCTTAATGTAGCAGTGGGACTAACTTGTCTGGGCCCTTTTCTGATAGCTGGGCCTTTGCCTGGTGTGCCCCCTTTAAGATCACTGAGCCACCCTGTAACTCTGGCCCCTTTAAGATCGCTGGCCTGCTTTAAATTATGAGCCTCCCTTAGGCTGTGCCTTTTTAAATCATGGGCCTACTGGACTGAGTCTTTTTCAAATACACTGGGGCCCCTTTCTGATCGTTGGGCTTTTCCTGGGTGAGCCCCTTTCAAATAAACATTTGGGCCCCTCTGGACAGCTGTGCCATTCCTGAACAAGGCCCCTTTAAGTACTGAGCCACCCTTTATAAGCCCCTTTAAACACTCTGGGCTTCTCTGGAATCAGGACCTTTAAATCGCTGGGCTGGCTTGGGCTAAACTATCACTCACTCACCCAACCAAGCCTCTCTCATAAATATTTATGCCCTTCTGAGGTCTTTCTGTGGCTGACCATTCTCCTGTGGGCATCGCTACACCCTGCAGGCTGAAATTATTTAAATTAGGAGCCTCTGGTCAGCCCCTTCATGGCGGTCATCCATTTTCCTCTTTTGCACCTAACGCAAACTAGTTTAAATAAATAAATACACTTTTCCCACAGTTTCAGGGCGAACAGCACATAGCAGTGTGCTGTCGCCGACACACCGCACCATTGGATAGCAGAGGATGCAGGCTGTAGGCGGGAGGTGCTGTTTGGAGAGGAAGGGAGCTTCAGGCAGTTGCAGGATGACTTTTGATCTCATGAAAGGTCCTAGGGCAGCACAAACAATGTGGCTGTGTGATTGCCACCACCAAGGGCCTGAATCTAAACATTTATGTAATAAAATAAAACAGGGTACCAAGTCCTTCCGGGGACACAATGGGATGTCTTTTTACTTTACTGGTGGCTCAGGACGGCACTGCAGACTGGACAGCTGTGCAGGTACATTTTCTTCAGTGACTGGAGGCAGGGAGGCACACAGCAAAGCCCTCAGGGGCAGCTTCAGCCCTCCTGGCAAGCCCTTCTCATCCTTCCTAGCTTTCTGTGTCCTCACTCCTCCACAGTCTCCATGATGCTCTCTAACAGAAAACTAATTTTCAAACTGCAGCACTCTGTATTCTGGTTCTGGAAGCATGGCAGGTGCCACCAATGGGCATTCCATCAGCTCAGTCTAACATTCCATTAGCTGCAGCATGGCATGAAGGCTTAATCTGTGCATTATTTCTAAGCTATTTACACTCTTTTGTCAGGCTTTGTAACAGGGTTAGATGCTGACATTTTAAACTGGACATCTGGGCATTTCTTGGGCACCTTATTAGTGCACTAAGGCACCTATAGCTGAGCATTTCTCTATTCTTTATTTTTCTGTGGTGCCCCCAACTCTGGGGCACTACATTAACTATCCATGTGACCCTCCCCTTCACTCTCCCAATCTTCATAGCCGGCATATACTGCTGCCCAAATGTCCATCCTTCGGTTGCACTAGACCTCCTAACCTCCATCACTTCCTTTGCTCGCTCTGGGGAATTATCCTCGGCAACTTCAACATAAATTGGTTGTCACCTAAACTACCAAAACTAAAAATGAAATCATAGCCCTAAACCTCTCCCAACTGATCTCCAAACCCACCCAACCAAACCACAAGACACAACAGCACTTCCTACTTAACTAGGCCCTTACCTCCCACCTCCACTGCATCATCTCCTCTGGCATCCTCCCCGATGCTCTCAGTGACCATAACCCAATATTCATAGTTAGAAAAGTCCACAGTACTAAATCGTCACACAAAACCATGTAACTGTATTCTTTTAAGTCTCTTGACTGCAAACCTCTCTTGAGTAACCTTGCCACTTCTGACTGGTCCCCACAACCTCCTTCCCCTCAGTTGATGAGGCCCTTGCTTACTTCAGAGAAATCTTTCTTGTAAACTGGAATGCATTTGCCCCACTCAAACAAACCAGAGTCAGAGGTAACCACTTACCTTGGATAACCCCTGAACTTCTGGCCTGTCTCAGGGGCTAGAGATTGAGCCTGGAAGCATCATAAAGCTGCCCAGCATCCTAGTGATCTTGTGAACTTCCACTTGCTCAGAAACACTTGTACCAGGGCTACAAGTTTAGCCAAGTCTGAATATTTCAAATCTGCCTTCATCACCAACATAAATTTCCTTCAAAGTTCTGGAAGGTGGAGCAAACCCATTTACCCCCCATCTCGCCCCCCAGTACTTAAAGTAAATAGCTCACTAGTGTCTGGCCCATCAGCTGTAGCTGCAGAATTTAACTCCTGCTATACCTCCTGTGCCACTGAGCTACTGAAATCCTTCCCTTCCTACCCATCCCCCTCCCCATCCTCTACCGACGTGCTCCCTCTATCACCCTCCCACCTTCCCTTCTCTTTCACCACTGTAACCCCAAACAATGCCCTAAGTGCCCTCCTCACCTTCAGCCACTCTAAAGGTGCCTCCTCTGATGGCCTTGACCCAAAACTCATCTCCTTCTCCTCAACAGCCGTTACCTACCCCCTCTCAATAATCCTAAATCTCTCATTCTCTACTGCCTCTGTCCCCTCTTCTTGGAAACACGCTGTGGTCCTCCCTCTATCCAAAGGGGGTTATCCCTCATTCCCCTGGCAACTATCACCCCATTTCTCTCCATCCAACCCTTGCAAAGCTTCAAGAACACATTGTCCTCTCCCAGCTCACCTCCTTTCTATCTGACACCTCCTTTTCACCCCCTTTCCAGTCTGGTTTCAGGAAAACCACTCAACCCTACCTCTCCTCCGGCTCACAGACTCCATCCTAACCGGGATGGACAATAAGCAAATTACCTCTGCCATTTTTGTCGACCTGGCCAAGGCCTTCGACACCGTCTCTCACTCCCTTCTCCTCAACTCACTCCCAGCAGCTGGCCTACCTCCCTCTGCCCCAAACTGGTTCAAGGGTTACATTATTGGTAGAACCCAATCAGTTAAGATCTTGGATGCCACTTCCCTTCTTCTCCCGATCAGCACTGGAGTCCCCCAGGGTTTGGTATTAGGGCCCCTCCTATTCTCCATCTTCTTAAATGACCTTCCCTCTGTTTGCTCCCAGTCCTCCGCTACACATATGTATGCAGATGATACAGTCCTGTATGCAACTGGCTGGATTAGTGTCAATATTGCACATCCTTAATAGGACGCATTATAATGTCGTCTACAATAGCGCGCTGTTCAAGTTTAGTGTCACTGCAATTCAGTGCGATCAACAATAGCGATCTATCTTATTTATGTTAACTGCTTTTACTTACTCGGACATCTTGTAGTGTGTAAACTCCAGACAGTTTTTTACGGGGGAGTAATGTCCAGTGCACACAAAGTGCAGTCCTACACCTTAATGCTTCCCCCATTCCCCTGTCCCTCTCATATATCATTCCATCCTGTACACCCTTGAGTTTTCACTCACTCACTCACTCATAAGAATGAGATCACATTTAAATTGCTGATTGCAGGCAAACTTTATTTCTTCTAATGTTTTAAAAACTGGAAATCACACAAGTGCACAGGACAAAAATTAATAGTGGAGCAGTCAGTTTGATCAGGTCTTGCCTGTAATTGAAAATTATAAACTATGCCTCGCAGATATTTGATCCTGGGTTGCATTTCAAATTCAGACACAATTACTGCAATGCGCTTAGATGTGTTCTTGTACTTCTTTTTTGTTTCAGTAGCAGCTATTCCTGTAATGAGCCACTTAGTCAACATTGTGCTGTAGTGTTGCTCTTCTTTGAGGCACTGCAGAAACTTCCAAATTGAGGGGTAAGTACCAACAAAATGATTACATTTCCAGTGCCAAGTGTCGACTGATTTAGTGGTTCGAGGTATGCCATTCTCAACAGCATCAAAGCAGTTCCATATACTGATGTCGAACATTGGTCTCCTGCGCCACCCTCTTGCCAATGGTCACCTCAACCATGTGTCTTTAAAGTAGTCCATGAGTGACAGGCACAAGTGAGTCACCGTTTGTTTGGAAAAAATCTGTGAAATTTATCTCTTCAAAGGAAGAAATTATATCTTGTGGGAGGACATATGCTAGTGCAGGGAGAAGACGCAAGTCTAAGGAAAACCTTCGGTCTACAATGTATTTTGCACAGACTGCATTGTTTTCTTGCACTTTCTGCCAATATGACTGGCACATGTGAAAAAAGCAACCCCTTACTTTAGCAGTAGGAAAGGCAGTTTTAAAACCTTTAATAGCAGCTTGTTCAAAGTCCAGCATAATGGTAAGTGGTCGCAAGGTTGGGCAAAAGTTAAGCAGTTCAGTGAACACACGGGCATATGAGGTCACTGTTCAGGTCACCATCAGTATGTACACCATGGGGACAACTATGTTGTTATGGATAGCATGAATGGTGTAAAGTTTTTGAAATATGTGAGGGCAGCACTTGAATGTGATGTTGGCAAACCAGTGCTTGATGTTTTTTAAGTGTTGCAAGTCTTGTGAAGTTGAGAAGATGAGGATCCTGTCTTGTGAGGGGCCAGAATCGTATAATAAAAACTTCTAATTTTGCTGTGTTACACACAATTCTGAAGAGAAAACAAGAGATGCTGCATCACACGGCTCTGGAGGAGGGCAGGCAGCAGCCCGGCAAGTTTGCCAGACAGTTTTATCAATGACATTGATGGTAGCTGGGCTGTGACAGAGGGGCACAATTCAGCCCCTGCACCTGTAACAGTCTGGTGCATCCTCTCTGTGCTTGTTGCTGCCCGTTCTTTCATTCCTGCCATTGCTTCTTTTACTGAAACCACGGCAGGATCAGGGACATGATTGTGCTCACCAACCAGCTTTAGGACAATATCCCCATTAAGGTGAAGTCTAGCAATGCAATGGCCTTTGTCATATTCTAGGCACTTGTAGTATGCCTTTGCAGGTGTAGCTCTTTTTCGCAAGTAGAGAAACCCATGCAGAAGGCTTCTCACAAAGTGTACTTTCTCTGAGTCAGACATTACAAGAACTCTTTGGTGGTCCAATGGAGAGCTGCTGTACATACAAAATATGTATGCACTCTTGCTCCTACATCTAACACTAGATGGCAGCATTGCACTATTAGTTACCACAGCATATTGACAACATGCTCTTTTTGCATGTGCTAATACTATATAGCAGGTTATATAGGCATCCAACATATTTAGAGGATATAGACCTTGTAGACCTTGTTCATATGTTGGCACCTGATATATTTAGCGCTTGCTGTACCTGTAGTTACAGTCTGGTACACTACTGTAATTAGCCTTGCATTGACACTAAGACGTGGCTGATTTGAATCTCATGTATGACTTAATGCCTGTCTCCTCTGACCGCACACCTACAGTATTTCCCCTGTCTGAATGTGCTGTACTTGCAGGAGGATGTCGCTCTTGAAGTGGATGCAATCATCCCAGTCCTCACAAGTGAAACGGAAATACCCTATGGACACCAGTACTGTCTCAGGGTCAAAGCTTGCTGAGTGCTCTGGGGTGGAGCCCACTGTGACAGAGTTTGTTGCTTGTGAACTCGCTGGAATATCAGCTGGAACCTCAGCTGGAATATCTGCTCCACCTGCTAAGAAAAAATGCACTGGCTGCACAAATTACACACTGGAGATCCGGTACAAGTTCAGGAAATATGCTGTGGAGAACGGGGTTATGGCGGCCGTGCGACATTATAATGCCACAACAGGTAGCACGATAAATGAGAGTTCCAGCAGGAACTTTAAAGAGGACTACATGGCACAGCTCAGAAAAACACCAGACCCTACTTCCTTGTCTTCTGTTCTCCCTACAAAACCCAGAGGGCGTCCAACTCACCTGGAAAGTGAGCTGGAAGAACAGCTAAAATCTATAGTTAAAAGTTTATGACTAGAAGGTGCAGTTGTCAACGCCGGGGTTATTCTTGCAGTAGCTGTGGGAATAGTGAAGGCTAACAGTCCACAGCTACTGACTGAAAATGGTGGTCATCTAACCTTTAGTAGCAAATGGGTCTGGGGGTTTCTAAACCGCATCTGCTACAGCAAAAGAAATGGCACCAAAGCAGGGCAAAAGAAGCCAATAGATTTTGAAAATCTAAAGGCCACTTTTCTTTCACATATAGCCACTGCTTGTGCACAAGAGCTGATCCCACCACAGTTGGTCATAAACTTGGATGAAACAGGGGTCAGTATGATTCCTGTATCTGAATGGAAGATGGAGGTGACAGGGACATAACAGGTACAGGTGACTGGGTTAGGGGACAAGAGACAAATTTCTGTTGTCCTTGCCTGTTGTCTTGATGGTGATTTACTCCCTCCACAACTCATCTATAAGGGCAAAACTGCTGTGTCACACCCTAAGCATACATTTCCCAATAAGTGGAGTATAACTCATTCTGAATATCACTGGGCCAGTGAAGTCACAACTATTGACTTCATTGATAATGTGTTGGTACCCTATATCAAGCACATCACTCCTAAGCTGTCGTTGTCCACAGAGCAGAAGCCCTTACTTGTTTTAGATCTGTATCCAGCACATACTACTGAAAATGTGCTCCTGCACTTGGAAGAGCTAAACATCATTCCAATCTATGTGCCAGCATCTTGCACTGACTCACTACATCCTTTGGATGTCAGTGTAAATAAATTTTTAAAGGGCCTACTCAAGATAGAATTCATCAATTAGTACGCAGGCATTGTGTCAGAGAGGTTGGTAGCAGGAGGCACTGACAGTATAACATCCAATCTCCGACTGCTAAACCTAAAAGAACACCATGCTCGGTGGATGGAGACTGCGATCACCTCCTTGCATGGAAGATGAGCAGACATCATACAAGGATTTCATGAGGCTGGGATACTTGACACCCACCACAACTGTGTGAGTGAGTATGTTTACATTCTTGTGTTCTGAGGATGGTGGCTGGTACCAAATAGAGCAAACGCTAAGTCGGCGTTCTGCTTTTTTCAGATACAATTCCACAAGGTGAAGCAGAAGCTGAAAGAAGCAGAAGCTGAAAACAGGACATACCACACTAGTAACACAAGTGCACTGCATCTAAAAGGACTTAAGGCTCTTTTTTTTACTTTGGTGTTTTTGTTCTGTTTTAGTCACATTTAATTAAATTGAATAAAATTAATACACGCATTACCGAATTAGAGTGCCTTGTAGTTCTTTTAGCTCATCTAGATGCAGTACCTGGCTGGATAGCTGAGTGAAGTAGTGGAACATTATGACTAGAATATTAGCGGTCTGTTAAATTTAGCGCATGTTAATGGATCCGCTAATAGCGCTAAATTTATCGGACCGCTAATATAACCTACTATACAGTTTGTAAGTACTATATTTACTCACGCTATTTTGGTTGCACTATTTTAACCACATACCCATCTGACTCCTGTCCTGTTGAGGTTACAGCCAGCTTATAGCAAGACTTCGACAAGGTTCAGCTCTGGTTTGCTTACCATACACTTTTTCTCAATGCCAAAAAGACTATCTTCATGACCTTTGGCACAAAGCAGAGACTCTTTAGGCTTCCCTCCCTGCCCACTTTTCACATCGTTGAGGGGACTTTACTTGAGGGCACATCCTGCTTCAGGTACTTAGGTGTTTGGTTGGACCAACCCCTAAACTTCTCTGGACATATTTACGCCATCCAGAAAAAAACTGTGCCCCATGTTTGGTGCCCTGTTCAGGAACTGTAGTTGCATCCCGCCTACGACTAGGCATGAACTTGTTCAGAAGATGATATTGCCCAGTTTTGACTACTGTGACGTGGTCTATGGTGCTGCCACTAAGTCCTCCCTGGCCAGACTGGACACCCTCTTCAGTTCCTTCTGCTGCTTTGCCCTGGGTACCCCTCTTGTATCCATCACTGCAATCTTTGTCATGCCCTGTCCTTCCTCTCTCTCTTACAAATAGGCGACTCTCCCACTGTGCTAAATTCACCTCCAAGCACTGGTTGGGTGAGCTCCCTTCCTACCTCTGCTCCTCCTTTATAACATCTCCCCACCCTCTCGTTCCCTTATATCAACCGAATCCCGTACCCTGATTGTCCCCCACAGATCCACACAAATAGGCCAATTCAGTTACTCTCACTGTGTCCCAAAAATGTGGAATTCCCTCCCCCCTCAAATCTGGCACTCATCTTCTACCTGCTCCATCAGCTCTGCCCTCAATAATTACCTTGCACCTAGCTGCTCCTGCCATGTCCCTCCCTAATTCTCTCCTCTTAGCCCTAGACAAACACTACCCCCTACCCTCACCTTCATTTTACCCTGTGCACACCCACCCCCTCTAGCTGTTCTACCCTTCCCTCTAATTGCTCCCCCTTACTGACCTCCCTTGATCTCTCACAGAATGTAAAGGACCCTGAACGCTCTCCATGGGTCCCTCTCCTACCCCCCAAGGAGCTTGTGTCTCTCATCTAGTCCCTTCCCCCACCATCTTAAAGAGGTCTCTCTGGGACACTGCCTTATCCCCTTCTCTCTGGTCCCCCAGTCCCCTTGCAGGGTTCCTCGCATTCTGAAGGGGTCTCCAGGGGCATGACTCTTCTCCCTCCTCCACCTCACTCCTCCCTCCCCTTTCCCCCCTTTTCTTTCATGTAAGCATTTGTTTACTTATTAACCCGGCACTTATTACTGTCCTCTCTTTCTACATGTTATGCGTAATGCTGTTGTAACATTGTCTGTAACACCTGCCTTACAACTATTTGTTAATGTTGATCTTGTAACTTGAATGTATAATGTCTCATTCCAGTTGTACCCCTTCCCCCCAGGTCGCTCTGGGAGATGAGTGACTTGTTGTTCAGTGTGCCGTCCTGGCAAAACATTTAAAAAAATAATTAAAAAGAGCACTCTAATAGTGTACTGTATTTATTCTAAGAGACATGCTCAATTCAAATTTCTAGGTGTAACACAGTTCCCTGAATGTAAATCTAAAGTAGTCTACAATGCTTTAAAAGATATGATTTCAGGAAAAAAATGACTAGATAAAAGGCTGGTAAGTTTTGCAACTGATGGGGCCTCTATAATAACAGGATGCAAAAAAGACATATCTCCTGCAAGAAGAAATTGTCCAAATATGGCTGGTTTTCTTTCTCTGATTCTGTAAAAGTATTGCAAAGCTGCACTGATGCTGCTATTTCTGCACTGATGCAGATGAAAGCAGATAATTATCGAAGGACTCGTACTACTGGATGTTTAAAATATTGGGGCATGTGTAAGTCTGTGGCTTCAACTTTCTTCCTGGCTGATGTTTTGGGGATTCTTGCTATCCTTTCTAAACTTTTTCAGAAGTGGGCAGTAATATTCTCCAAGGCAAGGCAGCAGTTAGTCAGCACAGCTGAAGCACTTTGTGCATTTACTGACAACCATGGATCAGATTTAAGAGGCTCTTGAGCTCAAATTTATTTATTTATTTATTTGCTTTTGTTAACCAGGTAAGCACACTAGACAGCCAAGTGCCTATTTTCAGGTGCGACCCGGGAGATTACAAGGTACATACATGAACATCAGGCAAAAACAAGTGAAGGATTACAATACCAAATGAAGCACCAGAGGGTGGCAATCCTCCTTTGTTCACATGCACTGCAAGATACAAAGGAAGAAAGGGAACAATCTGTGAATCTTCAGATGTCTTATGTAAAGGTAACAGGGTGATTGTGTAGAATATCGGACCACCTTACGCTACTTGCCTAGTTATGCCACACCCCCACGCCACATCAGCCCACTTACGGCTCTATGCTACATTGGCCCTTAGGTTTCTTTTATTAGTTTATTTGAGTTGAGGACTTTGCCCCCACACCCCAAGTGAAAAAATAGAGTGTGTGTGTGGGGTGGGCAACACCCCAACTCAAATAAACTAATGTAACCCTCCTATAAATGGGGGTTCCCTAAATAGTCTTCCTTGAGCTTGCCAAAATGCTCACTGCCAGGCTGGTGTTCTGCATTTTAGCAGTTAAACATCTAGGCTGTGGACTGCCTCTTTAAAGGCTACCTAGATTTGCAGTGGAGGAGGCAGAGGACACCACAGGGAAAGGAAGCAGCTCTGGTGGGGACTCAATTTTAAGGTGTATATAGATATACACACACACACACATATATATATATATATATATATATATATATATATATATATGGGGATAGAACCAGGGGGAGCAGGGAAAACTGAAGTAAGGTGCCTGCCTGGTGCCGTGACTTGGAGGGACAGGAAGCGCATCCTCGGGATCAGAAGAACAACTGCACGGGAGACTGAGCTGGACATCATTGTCCAGCTAGGTATGAATGACTTGGCTCAGCATGAGATTACAGCAGTGCAGAAGGACTTTGTGGAGTTGGGGAGGGGCCTAAGACAAGTAGCACGCACAGTATCCTTCTCAGAGGTGCTGCCTGTTTATGGCATGGGTGAGGTGAGGGTACTTCGCACCATGCAGTTCAATGAATGGTTGAAAAAATGATGTGGCCCACAGGGGTTTGGCTTCACTGGGGACTGGGGTTCCACCTGAAGAGATACCAGTCTATACTGGCAGGATGGTCTGCATCTGTCTAGGAAGGGGACAAGTCTTCTGGGCAATCAGTTTAAATGCTTCTTTGGCAAGCTTTTAAACTAGTCAAGGGGGGAGGCACTGATAAGCAGCAGGAAATTCCCAGCCTCCCCCTACAAAACAGGATACTAAATGAGGAAAAGATCAAGGTAGAAAGATCAGTGGGGGATGTTGCTACAAGTGGTAAAGCCATTAAAAAAATGGAGAGCAATGAGTACCAATGCCCATAGTCTGGGTAACAAGCTTCCTGAATTAGTGGCCTTGATGGAGGAGGAACATCTGGATATAGTGGCAGTCACAGAAACATGGTACACACAGAACCATGACTGGGACGTAAACATACCAGGATACACTATCTACAGGAGGTACAGGAAGGGTAAAAGAGGAGGACGAGTAGCTTTCTACATAAGGGAAGGAATCAAAACAACAGAACAAAAGGGTAAACAGGGAGGAGAAGAAGCACTGTGGGTCAATTTGGAGACAGGCAATGGCACTACAATCCACACAGGGGTTGTATATAGACCCCCCTCTCAGGGGGAGGAAATAGACAAGGAAATGATAGAAAGTATACTTAGAATGGCTGAAAAAGGGGAGATATTGCAGATGGGGGATCTGAATATGCCAGATGTTAACTGGAGTGCAGTTGCAGCAGCCACTTCTAAGAGTGGGGTTATTCTAGATGCTCTACAGGGGGCATGCCTTAGACAACTAGTATTGGAACCCACTCAAGAGGGAGCAGTCTTAGACCTGGTACTCTCAAATGGCGATGGAGAGAGGATCACAGATGAAGAAGTGGGTAGTCATCTGGGAACTAGCGACCATCGAACAGTATGGTTCACGATAAACACAGCAGTAGAGTTAAGCCATACAAAGGCAAAAGTATTGGACTTTAGGAAGGCTGACTTTGCCAAAATGGGTGAGTGCCTAAGGAATGCATTAGCAAATGGGCAGGAAGGAGGGGTGGAAGAACAATGGGGAATAATCAAAACTGCCATGGCAGAGGCAACAAGCCTTTGTGTGACACAAATAAAAAAAACAAAAAGATGTAAGAAACCACTATGGTTCTCCAAGGAGGTGGCAGGGAAGGTTCGAGAGAAAAAGAAAGCATTCAGGAAGTACAAGGAATCACAGAATGAGCAGGACAGAGAATTGTATCAGTTAAAGCAAAAGGAAGCTGGGAAGGCAGTCAGAACAGCAAAGGCCCAAACCGAGGAAATGTTAGCCAACTCAGTTAAGAAGGGAGCTAAAACCTTTTATAAGCACATCAAGAAGTGAAGGAAGCCCAAGTGAGGGATAGTGAGGCTTAATAAAGGGAAGGGGTGGGCAAAGGGTGACTGTGAAAAGGCAGAGATACTAAACAAATACTTTTGCTCAGTATTCACAAATGAAGAGGAGGAGGTACCTAAACCAAACATTAGAAACACTCTGGGTACAGGAGTTGATACCAGCCCATTTACAGAAGAAAGGGTTCTGAAATAACTCTTGAAACTGAAGGTGGACAAAGCAATGAGGACTGATGGGATCCTTCCCAGAATTCTAAAAGAACTAAGGGTAGAACTAGTGACACCACTGACTACCCTCTTTAACAAATTATGGTAGGATGGGGTGGTACCTGAGGACTGAAGGAGGGCAGATGTGATTCCGCTTCACAAAAGTGGGAGCAGGGCAGAAGCAGGAAACTACAGACCTGTTAGTTTAACCTCAGCGATAGGGGAAATGATGGAATCACTTCTGAAGGAAAGAATTGTCGAGTACCTAGAGGCCAGAGGGGTACAGTACCCAAGGCAGCATGGATTCACAGCAGGAAGGTCATGTCAGGTTAATCTAATAGATTTCTTTGACTCGGCGACCAAAGTAGTAGATCAGGGCGAGGCTGTGGACATGGCCTACCTAGACTTTAGCAAGGCATTTGACACAGTCCCACACAAAATATTAATATACTAGTTAACCAGCCTGGGAGTGGGTCCCAAGATGGTAGCCTGGGTAAAGAATTGGCTGGAGAACAGGACACAGATGGTAATAGTAAATGGAGTCAACTTTGAAGAAAGGGGGGTTACTAGTGGGGTACCGCAGGGTTCAGTACTAGGACCGGTCCTCTTCAATGTCTTTATAAGCGACATTGCAGAGGGACTGGAAGGAAAAGTATGTCTCTTTGCAGACAACATAAAGATCTGCAAAAGAGTTGATACACAAGGTGGGGTGGAAAGGATGAGAAGGGGCTTAGCAAGATTGGAGGAATGGTCAAATGTATGGCAGCTTAGATTCAATGCTAAGAAGCACAAGGTAATGCAGATACTAACAACAACAAGCTCTGGCAGAGTCACTACGACTGTGAATGCATTAACTAGATAAGGGTGTTTCATGGGCTTAAACATAAACATTTATTTATTTACTTATTTAAAAAAATATCAGATTTACAAACCTTTGAGTCAGAGACTCATTTACAAAGGCACCTTGTCGAAACTAATACAAAGACAGCACAGTTAACAAGTCAAAACACAATGGCTTGGAGAGCAGACAGTTATAACAATCATTCGTTGGAGATACATGGGTAGCAGTTGATAAACAGATTACATCGTTTAGGCACACAGGTACCATATCAAGAAGACCAAAGCAGTTCAAACAATATACAATAGCCAAAGCAAATAGACATCAGGAGTCAAAGAGAAGCCCAGAGTGTTCACATATAGGCTGTTGCATATACACTAACTGAATCAAAGTACAGTACATTGAGAAAGGGCATATTTAACCAATAAGGCACTCCAGGGTGTGTGTTATCATGTAATAATCTCACTCCTGGGGTGGGTTGAAGCATGAGGTGAAGCCGAGTGCTTTCACCACCCCAGGAGTAATGTTATTACAAGATAACACACCCTGGAGTGCCTTATTGCAATTATACAATGGCTTGCTGTTATATACAGAATAAAAAAATACATTTTAAAGGATGTTTTTGTTAGTGTGGAAAAATATTTCTTAAGAGAAAGTGCAAGGAATGATCCAAATCCAAAGCTACTGTGAAGTTATTGTGTAATAACATCACTGTTTCAATGGGTCAGCAGCCAATCAGCTTCTTAAATTTTTCCTTGCCATTGTATAATTAAAAATGCCACCATCTGTATTACAGTTACCTATATGTTTCGCATTTTATTCTATACACTGTTATAGCAATCAGCTCAACAGAACCAGGCCATCATGTACATGAAGGTACTGTACCCTAACTGAAAACACTGCTGAGACAACTGTATGTCGTGACAAGGTGGAAGATAAACACAATGTTGAGATAAGTTTTTGAAGACATTTGATGTGTTTAATTGTTTTTTTAGAGACTGATATACAGTTCACACAAAATTCATATAGAAACATAGAAACATAGAATTTGATGGCAGATAAGGACCGCTTGGCCCACCCAGTCTGCCCATTTCCTTACCTACTGGATAAGCTGCAGATCCTAGTTAACCAGCAGCCTACTTCTTCTACCCCACCCCAGAATTGCCTTATGACTATCCATGCATGCTTGAATTCCCCACTGATTTTGACTCCACAACCTCCTCCGGAAGGCCGTTCCATGCATCCACAACCCTCTCTGTGAAGAAATACTTCCTTAAATTACCTCTGAGCCTGCCCCATCTTCAAATTGCCCTCTTGTTCTTGCACCTCTTTTTTTGAAAGATGCTGCCTCTTGGACTTTGTTGATTCCCTTGAGGTACTTGAAAGTTTCTATCATGTCCCCTCTCCCTCCTTTCCTCGAGGCTATACATATTAAGATCCTAAGTCTCTCTTCATATGACTTCGGTGCAGACCCTGCACCATTTAGTGCCCTCCTCTGGACAGCTTCCATCCTGTCTATGTCTTTGTGGAGATTGGTCTCCAGAACTGCACACAGTACTCCAGATGGGGTCTCACCAGCTGTCTGTACAGAGGGATAATAACTTCCTGTTTTCTACTGGTGATGCCTCTTCTTATGCATCCCAGTATCCCCAACCCTCCTTGCTGCCCTCTCACATTGCTTGCCCATCTTTAGGTCATCTGATATGACTACCCCATGTCCCTTTCCATTCTTGTTGTTGTTAGTATCTCACCCCATTGTGTACTCTTCCCTGGGTTTTTGTTTCCCAGGTGCATTCTATGCACTTCTTAGCATTGAATCTAAGCTGCCATACATTTGACCATTCCTCTAACCTTGCCAAGTCCCTTCTCATCCTTTCCACCCCACACTGTGCATCAACTCTGTTGCAGATCTTAGTGTCATCTGCAAAGAGACATACTTTTCCTTCCAGTCCTTCTGCAATGTCACTTATAAAGACATTGAAGAGGACCGGTCCTAATACTGAACCCTGCGGTACCCCACTAGTAACCCTCCTTTCTTCTGAGTGGACTCCATTTACTATAACTCTCTGTGTTCTATTCTCCAGCCAATTCTTTACCCAGGCTGTCATCTTGGGACCCACTCCCAGGCTGGCTAACTTGTATATTAATCTTTTGTGTGGGACTGTGTCAAATGCCTTGCTAAAGTCTAGGTAGGCCATGTCCACAGCCCCTCCCTGATCTACTACTTTGGTCACCCAGTCAAAGAAATCTATCAGATTCATCTGGCATGACCTTCCCACTGTGAATCCATGCTGCCTAGGGTCCTGTGCCCCTCTGGCCTTGAGATACTTGACAATTCTTTCCTTTAGAAGTGATTCCATCATTTTCCCTATCACTGAGGTTAAACTAACAGGTCTATAGTTTCCTGCTTCTGCCTTGCTCCCACTTTTGTGAAGGGGAATCACATCTGCCCTCCTCCAGTCCTCGGGTACCACCCCATCCTCCCATGATTTGTTAAAAAGGGTAGTCAGTGGTGTCACTAGTTCTACCCTTAGTTCTTTTAGAATTCTGGGATGAATCCCATCAGGCCCCATCATATAATATAAAAGTACATATGCCCAAATGCCGATGTAAATTTGACACATTTCATTACAAGCTGTTCTCTTGAAGGAATATATTACTATATAAGGCCTAAAAATGGGCATCAGGTAAATGTAAACTGATGTAGGTGTGTTATTGAGGGTATTGCATAGTTTATCTTTTATTGCTGCTCCACCAGATCAGCAATATTTGCACAAGCTGTGCCCAGTTCAGATTTTACAGCTTTGGCATGGGTCTGGTGGTGTGGGTTTTATCCATACCCCACTGCATGTGACTTAATGATATACTGTGCATATGGCTACAATGTCTAACCCATTGAAGGTTGAAGTTTCAGAAAACCATTATGCTAAACATATCAAGACTCACTCCCTCCCTCACCACCCAGTCACAATTAATCCTCTACCAAAGTCATGCTTAAGTACTGATGCCTCTACATCCACACCACTAAGCTTTTAATACCAACATGCTTTTTTTTTCTGCTGCTGTGAGTTCCCCCATCTGTGAAGTCCTATTCTGATTGTGGCACCCCCCCCCAAACCAGATAATTTATTTGAAAACATGTTGCTGAGACATGTTTGTTTTAGTATAACTATGGTCAGGAAAAATGAATTTGTAAAAGAAACCAAAATCCCCATTTAATCATTTCACCATTATGCTAAAAATATCAAGACACACTCCCTCCCTCATCCCCCTCAGTCACAATTAATCATCTACCAAAGTCATGTTTAAATACTGGTGCCTTTACATCCACACCACTAAACTTTTAATGCCAACATTTCAAACTATATACAATAGCTAAAGCAAATAGACATCAGGAGTCAAAGAGAAGCCCAGAGTGTTCACATGAAGGCTGTTGCATATACACTAACTGAATCAAGGTACAGTACATTGGGAAAAGGCTTACTGTATTTTATCAGTTCATTGAATCACAATACAGTATGTTATGAATTTTTCAGATTCTATGTGTAACCTACAGTAAGTCAAACAGACATTAGAAACACAAATGCCTGCCTATTTGCAAGTGAAGCAAATGTGGTTATTATCATTCAGTTATAAACACATATAGTCACAAACTGCGAGTTATGAAGATTCAGTAGAATATCAACAGTAGCCCAAGGCTGGGTCTCTTCCTATACAATGTCCTGCAAAGATGGTGGCGTCAAATGGCTTAATGAGGTGCTGTGAGGTGCCCAAGGGAACTTGTTATGCAGAAAGTTCCAGAAACACAGTGGTAAAAACTGGAATAACAGGTTCCAAAGAGTAATTAACTCACCAGGAATGTTACAAAAAACTACCCCATTCATTCACAGGTGTCAATGGATGTATTTGTTAACCATGCTGGTTTATCTTCTTGCTTCACTCATGGTAAAAATGTGAAACTATGTTTGTGTTATTTTAAATGAAAAATGAGTGATAAATAGCTTGTTCAGTTGGATGGCAGCTCTAATAGTTGGCCTAGTCTTTCTTTTCACTGATAAAAACTGAGCCAGGAAAAAAAGTAAATAGGAAAAAAAAAACAGCATTTTGTTTCTACAAGTAGTTTCTAATTGCAGCTGGTATTTTTAACATGTGCAAGTCAACTCCACTTCTCAAACTTAAATTGAAAAATACACTTCATCACAGACTGTGTTTACCAAGTACTGTGCCCATTTTAGTATATAAATGTTTAAGACATACCTGAAATCTGTCTATTTTCCTTGAAAGTTGAATCCTTAAGCTTCTCCCAGTCCTTAACAAAATGCAGGGTCTCCACAGACCTGTTCTGTTCATAGGTCCAGATCAAACTACTGCATCTTCTTTTAACATGATGCATCCACCTCATGCCCCTCCCACATGAATAAATAAAAAAAGGTGGGCTGGATCTTCAGGAGCTTCTTGGGTGGAGGAGGGCTGGATCTTACTTCCCCCCAGAAAACAATGCTGCCTCCCACTACTCAGGTTCTAGTTCTTGTACCACCCATTTAAAAAAGAAAATAGTACCCTGTAACCATTGACTAACATGAAAGCATATTTATTTGAGGGTGGAAAACATTTCTTGGAGAAGGGTAAGGTGGAGGAGACTATTTAGACCTTCAGTCAGTTCCACGGACAGAAAACATGACACCACTCCTTTTGTATATGTAATACTCCTGTAGGCTCCACCCATAGTCATAACAAAAATGGAAAGGGACCTGGGGTAGTCATAGCAGATGACCTAAAGGTGGGCAAGCAATGTGAGAGGGCAGTAAGGAGGGCTGGGGGGATACTGGGATGCATAGGGAGAGGCATCACCAGTAGAAAACAGGAAGTTGTTATCCCTCTGTACAGTCAGCTGGTGAGACCCCATGTGGAGTACTGTATGCAGTTCTGGAGACCAATCTCCACAAAGACATAAACAGGATGGAAGCAGTCCGAAGGAGGGAAACTAAAATGGTGCAATGTCTGCACCAGAAGACATATGAAGAGATACTTAAGGAGCTTAATATGTATAGCCTCGAGGAAAGGGGGACATGATAGAAACTTTCAAGTATCTTAAGGAATCAACAAAGTCCAAGAGGGTAGCATCTTTTATAAAAAGAGGTGTGCAAGAACAAGGGGGCACAATTTGAAGATGGGGGGGCAGCTCAGAAGTAATGTAAGGAAGTATTTTTTCACAGAGAGGCTTGTGGATGCATGGAACAGCCTTCCAGAGGAGGTTGTAGAATCAAAAACAGTGATGGAATTCAGGAATGCATGGGACAGTCATAAGGCAATTCTAGGGAGTTGGAGGTAGGAAGATGTAGGCTATTGGTTAACTAGGATCTGCAGCTTATCCATTAGGTAGGGAAATGGGAAGACTGGGTGGGCCAAGCGGTCCTTATCTGTCATCAGATTCTATGTTTCTATGTTACGTTTCTATGTGATTAATCTGGGAGGGGGCTGAGTGTTATCATGCTCAGGTTCTGCCCGGGCTGTCTGGTAATCACTCCGTTTATGCCATCGCTAATTGTGCAGAGGAAGCTCTGTTAGCAGATGTAACTGTTTGCTGAAAACCTAATAGAGTGATAATGATAATGTAGTTTGTCTAACCTGCCTTCTTTGCAGCAAGGACTGTTTTGTTTATTCCCACCATTTGGCCCGGGAATGCAAATTGGGCCAATCAGTGCTAGTGGGACCTAAAATGGAGCCGGACAACAGGAGCAGTCTGGAGCTAAAATCTGTAGGAATTGTAGTTTTGGGCTTTTGGCACCTTTTTGCACCTAAAGGGGGAGCCTTTGTTGTGATTGACAGATCAGCCAACTGAACCTTTTGGATTCTGGGGAAAGTCCCAGGCTTGCTGGCAGTTGAGTCAGATCTAAGTTGGGAGCTGAAGAAGTAACAGCTTGAGACAGTCAAGCAGCTGTTTGCGTAGTTTCCCATGGGAGAGCTGTGGAAAGGCCTGAGCTGTGGCCTGCATGTCTGCCTGCTGCCTCTGAGAGGGAGAGAAGAAAATTATTTCTGACTGAATCCAAGGTTGTGAGAATGAAGTAAGCCACTGATTTTTTACCAGACTCATACCTGAAGAAGACCGAAGATTTTGCTGAATGCGATCAGCCTGTCAGGATTTCCAGCTGCTTTTGAATCCTCGTTTGTGCAGAGACTTTGCGATCATGACTGGAGAGCGGTTTGCCTGGTACAGTAGAATTTTTTTACATGTAAATGTGCTGTGTATTGAAAGTGGGTTATGATTTGGTTCCCCACTGTGTGAACTGTGTTCTGCTTGCTGGAAGCTTTTTCCAGCCTAATCGGATTGAATCCATGTTCATCTCCATTCGGCCTGGGCCACGCCACGCTGGCCCTGCCAGACTACCCCACTGCACAGAGAAGGCCACTGATGAGAGACCTGCCTGGGGATCATCCCCCTGCTCCATGCTTGAACAGGAATGATGCCTTGGTGAATCGTGTGGGCCCTGCTTCTCCTGGCACTCCAGATAAACCACCTGCTGTCTCAATTTTCGTCCCACCTATGTCCAGTCTTGGGTATCGTGAGTAAATATTAGGGCAGCTCCCTGCAACAACAGCTTAATCTAAGTGTGTCATATGATTGTCTTGTTGTTTATTTTTCTTCATGAACTGAGCCCTCTGGCTCAAGATTACAAATAGTGTGCACTGTGCAAGTTGCCTTTTCCATCACAGGGCCTCAACCAGCTGCAACGCTGGCCTACCCCGGGCAACGGTCCTGGCTAGCCCATCTCCTCTCCACCTGGGTACCCAGAGGGTGTGACTTTTTAGGGACTCTGAAGTGCATGCATAATTGTTTGATTGATAGAGCCTTTAAGCAAATCAACCTGATTACCCCTCTCCTTTGTTCAAGTTCCCTGAATAAATTAGATTAAACCTTTTCTGCATTTAATCTGACTGTGGTTCCAGTTTGTGCTAAGAGTACTGTTCTGTTGCTAGTTGCTTTGCCTAATCTTGTTTTCAAGGGGGTCCCCAGGGTTGCACTAGAGCAGTCTGCCCTGGTGGTAAGTGTAAACAGTGTAGATACTTGTGTGGTGTACAAGGGGTATTGTGGACATAATTATTGTGCAGTGTTTAGGCCACTAGCAGGGAAAGAGGGGGGTTACAGTGTCCCGGAGGGCTGTGTCCTGGTTAGCTTGACCACTACCAACCCTGACCTCCGGGTGGAGGCACCCATTACAGAACCTAGGCCCCTTAACCTGCTACTAGCCAAGTAGGCAGGGGTAGTAGCCCTTGGGATAGTGCCACCTAGAGGTTACACTAACAAAACTGAAACCAACAGCAAGCACGTGACAATAGTAGCATAGCGCTGCTACAGTATAGTGTTAATGATGCTATATTTGTAGCTTTGTGCTATGCTAATAGCAGTGGTCTGATATGCTACACAATCACTGGCAACAGCTGAGTAACTTGACAGCAACTTTCTAGAAGGAGCTTTTTTAGGCAACTGGACAATCTTAGATTGTTATAATGTCCCAGAGGACAACAATATTAACGGCTATGATGAACAGGAGCTTGAGTCCATTACTGGTCACTTCAGTATCTCAAAGGTGCTCCCCAATAAAACTACTCCACTTATCCCCAACACAACCTAGGTGTAATAGCTTTATTATGGAGACTTTTTAGAGATTTCGTATACTACCATATTGAAGAGTTTAATGCAAAGGTTGCTGTTCGCAGCAAAGATTCATATCCAAATATAATAATTTTATATGCAATATGTGTAGCAACTCCATCAATTTCACTGAATATAAATGAAGTTTCAGTGCCTGCAACAACATCATGTCTGTGGAGAGGAACTGTCTTGAAGTACGGGATGTTATCAATCTCCTGACTCTTGTGGTTGAGACACCTGATGATATTGGAAGGTTTGATTTTAAAATAGCATTTGATTACTGGGCTTCCAAAATGACAGACATGGTTTTGTTTAAATTGTCAAAAACATACCAGCCCAATGGCATGGAGGGTTGAAGCATCACACCTTACCTCCTACCCTGCCAGTGACCCATGCTGGGAAGGGAGAGGATCAAGCATCTGGAGTGCAGCTTTCCTCTCCTGGGGAGAGTACGCTGTCTGTCCCACTGAATGACTGCCCCCAGGTGGAAGCCTGAGGGCAGAATGGGTCTGGGACACCACTAAAGAAAGGTGCTACAAGACTCCACAGCATGTGCATGCCTCCATGTGCATGTGCTGACATGTGCACCACAGCAAGGGGGGGGAGGAAAACCAGAAACTGAGGTGGCTAGCAGGCAATGTGAAGCCCTGACTGCGCTCCTGACCCACAGCTACCCCAGCATCTGGGTGTGTGTCACCAGGGGGGATGATGATCTTCCTCTCTTTTGCCCCACTACGGGGGAAATACAGTACATGGGGGACTTGGCAGGGCCAGGCCGGAATCAGTTGAGAGCCCGCAGCTCAGGGTGGATGGAGCCCTCTTGAGGAGAGAGCCAGAGACCTGTGGGGAGAAAAAGCTTAATAAAATTGTTTTTTCTAAAACATAGAAGCATAGCCAATGACAGCAAAAAAAGATCAATGGTTACTCCCCTCCTCTCCAACTCCCGTCTCCTAACTTAACCTTCCTACTACCTGCCTTATGCAGACTGCTCGCCAGAGGCCACATGTAAGCCTTAAACTATATGCAAAGTACTACCAATTGCTTACATGTCATGATGATAACCATGCCTGTACCCATGCCTGCATCCACTGCTTTTATTTTACTGTGCCTGTAAGCCATGCCTGCATCCACTGCTTTTCTTTTACCATGCCTGTAACCATGCCTGTATCCACTATTTTTCTTTACTGTAACCACCTCATGATGTAACTCACAATGCCTCAAATGTTTCTTATATCCTTGTTCATTCTTATAACTTGTATTGTTATCCCGGGTTGCCCCTGAAAAAGGGACCTTCGGGGCTCAGTGGGCCTACCCGGTTACCAAAATTTAATAAATAAATCTAGTCTTCCTGTAACACCCTATTATACCCAAAAACCTTGTCTTAATATGGGGTTTATGTGTACACCTTCCGCCCCCTTGCTTCCTGTCTTACTTCTACCCTCTGAGTAATTACAAAGCTCCTAACTCTGTCCCAACCATGCTTGAAACCATTCAAGGTTTAGGTGCCCACCACCTCCACTGGCAAATTGTTCCATGGCTCAACCACTCTCTGTAAAATAAAACTTTCTCACAACCCTTCTAAACCTCCCCACCAGCTTTCACTTATGTTGTTGTGTTCTAGATTTCCTACTCCTGTTGAATACTTCCTCCCAATTCACATTTTTCATTGCTTTTGGGAACTTTAAATTCTCTGTCATATCACTCATCTGGCTTTCAGCATGTACATGTTCAGTGCCCTAAGCCGATCCTTGTAGAATCTGCCCTGCTGTCACTGAATCATTTTGGTTACCCTACACTGCACCATCTTCAGCCTGACCTTGTTTTTCCTAAGGTGAGGACTTCAGAACTGGGCACAGTACACCAGGTGAGGCCTCACCAGTGATCCATAGAGAGACAGTAATGCCTCTTTCCTACTTCTGTCAAAACCTCTCCTGATATACTCCCAACATCCTGCTTGCCTTACTGTAGGCCTTGTTACACTGGCTAGATTGTTTAAAAGAATCACTTATGATGATTCCTAGGCCCCTTACCTTGGAAGTAGTGCCCATAATAACACCTTCCATACAATACTCCATTCTGAGGTTCTTGTTCCCTATGTGCATCACCTTGCACTTTCTGGCATTCAACTGCAGTTGCCAGACCTTGGACCATCTCTCCAACCATTGCAGGTCCCTCTGCATCTCCCTTACTCCCACCTAGCTCTCTACCACAGAACTTAGCATCATTTGCAAAGAGGCACCTCTTCCCCCGATTTCTTTCTCCAAAAGTATGCTGCTGATCAACATATTGAAAAGGATTGGACCCAGGATGTATCCCTGTGGCACTCCACTGGTGACTTCCTCTCCTTGGATCTGACTCTGTTTACAACTACCCTCTGCTGTCTCCCTTCCAACCAAGTTCCTACCCATCTAACTATGTTCTCTGCTGCACCCAGATCCTTTAGCTTCTTTGGCAACCTTCTCTGAGGCATAGACTCAAATTGCTTGCTGAAGTCAAAGTAGAGTAACTCCACTACATGACTGTATCCACTGTTCTAGTTACCAAGTCAGAAAACACTATCAAGCTGGTCTAAAAAGACCTCCCTGTCATGTTCCTGTGCTGCTTACTATCCTGGAACCCTTTTTTCTCCAGTTAGTCCACTAGGTCCTCTTTAACTGGTGTCTCCATTATTTTACTCACAGCAGAGGTAAGCATGACAGGTCTGTAGGTACCTGGCTGCTCTTTGACCCCACCGTTGGGTAGCAGAACTATGTCCATTACCCTCCAGTCATTTGGAACCAACCCTGTCTGAATAGAGCTATTGACTATCCCTACAAAGGGTTCAGCTAATTCTAGTGATAATTCCCTGAGCAAAAAGTACACACAATGCTAACTGAATTAAGCAAGGATTTTATTCACACAAAATGGAAACCACCACTACGTAGTGCCTAACTACTAGACTTCATCAAGGGCATGGTTTTGCTTTTTCTTATTATCTCAGTATATTGGTTAAAGTTGCAGCTTAATAGCAGGTTGGTGTACTCCATTATCCACAGTTCTCTGAACATCCTCAGATGCATCTCATCCAGCCCCAGGGCCTTATCTATCTTCAGGTCTGATAGCCCATTTCTAACCCTTTCACTGGTAAATACCTGATGCCTCATTTCTGGGATCTCCTTTTACTGGCAAAGGCCTGCTGTCCTCCATAGAGAATACTGAGCAGAAGTAGTTGTTCAGAATGACTGCTTTCAGCTAGTCCTTCTCTGTTACCCTTCTTCCCTCTGTTAGCCTAACAATCTCCCAGTCCATATTTTTTCCCTTATTTACCTGAAAAACTCTTTTTCTCTGACATTGGCCTCTATGCAATACACAGCTCTGTTTCTGCTTTTGTGTCACTGACTGACCTCTTGACCTCTCTAGTTCTTACTTGGTACTCCCCCCATTCTATATCCCCCTACTCCTTCTTGTACCTGAAGGAGGCTTTCTTTATGGCCCTCACGGAGTCCCTCACCTTTTCATAAAACCATATTAGTCTGTTGTACCTGTTTCTCTTGGAAACTGTTCTCAAGCCATACCTTTTGCCTCAAGAATGGCCCCTTTTATTTTTCCCCATCTTTCCCCATTCCCCTGTGGTGTGTAAATACACCTGAAGCAAATCATGTGCATTGCATCGTAGATTTTAATGAAAAGGAAAAATAGTCTGTGGGCGTTCATTTATGTATCTTAAATTGCCTTTTTTTGTCAGGAGTGGGGCTATTGCAGCTGGTTTTAATGTCAACAAGGTAGGGACCAATAATTGTGACATGAAGACGGTCACCTATCAGTGGCCTTACATTTTTATTTATGATTTTCCATTTTTCAGCAGCTGTAAGAAAACCCTACATTTGATCAGATTTACATGAACAGTATCTATATTACTTGTGCTATTGTAGACTCTCTACATATAAGTCTGATCTTTTGTAACTATGTGATATTGCCTCTCAATCATGCATCTATGGATGTGATCGGGGAGAATCTCATGACCAAGAAACATTGTCCTACCTAGAATCAGTATATTTACTGAAAACATATCTGTATTGGGTTTATAGAGACTATCTATATTTCTCTATTACTATCCTCATTTCTTCCTAAGAGGCATCCCCTGACCAGGGCACTATGGACTGCTAAGGAACAGCACCTAGAGACACGGCTTAGCTTTGCCACAGTCTCTGCATCTCCAGTTCACCCTCCAGCTCTGCAGGAGGTGTCCACTGACCAGGGCACTCTGGCCTGCTAAAGAACAGCACCTAGGGATGTGGCTTAGCTTCATCGCGGTCCCTGCAACTCCAGTTCACCCTCCAGCTCTGCAGGAGGCATCCCCTGACCAGGGCACTCCAGCCTGGCAAGGAACAGCACCTAGGGATGCGGCTTAGCTTTGCCGCAGTCCCTGCATCTCCAGTTCACCCTCCAGCTCTGCTGGTATGAACTTCCTTGTGGCTTGCCACACTCTCTCCCCGGTGTTACCTCCAGCTCCTGATTGGACGGTGCTGGCGAATCCAGGCTCCCGATTGGCTCCCTACTTCTTTTCACTGTCTGAACTTTGCTGTATGCCTCCTAGCCAGAGTTTTAACTGGTGGGTGCACATTTTTCAAACCATAACAGCTTTCTCCTCTCTGTCTATGTCTATTGAGTGTACTTTACTGGAACTGGGTGTAGTCATTTAAATGTATTTACAGGTATTAGACTATTTAATGCAAGTGACAGACTCTTTAATACAAGTAATTACAGCTCAGTTTGGAAAAGTTATTAAGTTAAACTACAATTTATATCTGTTTTTCACTCTGCCTTCTACTCACTTGTTCCTCATACCTCTCTCTCCCAGAATAACTCATACCTGCCCCCCGGCTTGGCTTCTCAGAGCCATCCCCTTTTTATTTATTGCCCTCCTTTAGTCCTCAGCTCTACCCTGTATTTCTAGTGTTTGTGCTCCTACTGACTCTGTTTTCTGTATCTGCAGTGCCAGGTACTCCTGTATAACTGAAACTGCAGCACCAGGCACTCCTGTAACCCTTTGTGCTTTTTTTTCCCATTAGCAAGTTATACTGTACTGCCACTAGAGGGACATAATCTTTATCTAAGCGATCCCTGCCTGTTGTACATATAGATACCTTCCTAAACTGCAGCTTCCCCCTCCATCTGACCAGCCCCCTCCTCCATGCTCCCTGCTTAAAAATTCTTCCTCTTTCTAAATCAGTAATTCACTAATTTCTCTGCCTTTATGAATAATCCATACTCTACTCTCCTATCTCCCCCTTGTTCTGCTCACATCCCTTTCTTTAGCACCTCCACTTGCTCTTTACTCACCTATTCTTAATAACTCTCCCAACCCCATCAGTTACTATCTCCAATCCCCTGCCTAAATCCATGCTAACACTCCCTCCCGGTCATTTGAAATATGATCTTGCTCTACCACTATACTTCATGCGGCTTTGATAATGGTGTCCACTTTCACTGTGGTTCTCCACCTTCTTCTTCCTCACTCATCCACTCCCTTCTCCTCAAAACTCCCAACCTCTTCGCCAGCCCATTCAAAATCCTCTAAGCTCCACTTTCTCATACTTGCCCTCCTCTTGCTCTCCTCCAGGGATATCCACCCCAACCCAGGCCCTATTGCCCCTTGCTCCTTTCGTGCCTCCTCCTCTACTACCTCCCCACACTCTCTTCTCTCAGCCCTCCCAAAGGGCTTAAAGATCCTACATCTAAACACCTGCAGCTTGTTGCAAAAAATAGACCAGATTAATACCATGGTTTTCACTCCAAAACCAGACATTCTAATTGTAACCACCCCATTCCCTGAGGTTACTAGAATCCCCTTAGAGTTAGTGGTAGGCAGGGAAGGCAGCTAGTTATTTGCCAGTAAATGGATTTCACTCTGTCTCTCTCTGCTGCTGGTCTCAGCTGGGAGTTGGAGAGGTGATGTCACCTTAGAACTTTCACAGCAGCATAAGCCACACAGCAGTTGTTGTGAGTGGACGATTTAGAATTCTGATTTAGTCTTGTTCTAAAGCTCAGTGTGAGCAGTAGTCTATAGTAGCAACTCTGATAGAGAGCTGCAGTGTTCCAGTTTTTCTCACCCTAGTGGAGTACAGCACTTTCCAGCTTTGCCTAAGTGGTAAAAACCTTCTCCAGGGATTTCCTGTTCTTCATCCCTGGTGGGATGGAACAGGCTGCCAGGATTTCAGGGGCAATCCCCTGATCCTACCAGAACTTTGTGAAGCTGCCTTTTGGTCACAGTCTGTAAGAAACTGTTGTCTCTAAGTTTGCCCAGGAGTACCTACTTTTGGTTTAAGGGTGAATTTTCTCTGACAAAGGGATCCTGTCACTATGGAGGTTTAAAAGTTGGCTGACCACAATGGAGTCCAGTCTGTGACTGTCCATGTGAGCAGAACTTTTACCTTTGACACTTCTGAGGTGTTTTGCTGATGTTAAGTGTGAAATACATTTCTAGAATGCATCAACAGTAACTTCTCTGTTTTCCAGAGTGATGGCCGAGTATGAACTTGGAAACAAAAGGTGAGAGACACCCCCATCTGGAGTGACCAGTTTAGCACTCCAGGTTCTGAAGAGCACCTGTGTTTTCTGTCAGTACATGAGGCCAATGCCTGAAGAAACATCTGCCCCAGTGTGTGTTTTTTTTCTCCAGTTGAACCTTTAGTGCTCCAATGTGGTCAGTGTGCCACAATTAATCCTATGCTATATGAGAAGTGTCCAAATGCTGGCCGAGTGTGCCAAGTCCAGAATAATTTGTGTGTTCACCTTTGGCTAGTCCACATTTTCTACAATAATCCTTTGCCATATGGGACTTCCAAGTACTGGCCACGTGTGCCTAGTTGAGGGAATTTGCTTGGTGTGTTTTACTGGTGGCTAGTTCCACAATTTCTACAGTCATCCTATGCAATATGGGAAATTTGGAGTTCTGTACCTCAGATGTCTGCATTTACCATGTGTGTAAACCCTTTGGGGTCCATCTTTACTTTGTGTATTCCTACTTTGTTACAGAATAAAGCCACACTCTAGAATCCCAACCTGGTATGGATATTTATGTTATTGCTTCCGTGTGGAGTTACTTGGGTACCCCTGTACAGAAGTGCAAACCTAGCATAGCCCTGAGCAAATGTTTTCTCCCAAGGACCTGGGTTTTGGCTATGGTATTGGTCCCACCAGGTGTGTGCCTTGTAGCCACACTTGGCTTTGTTTCTATAATATCTACTCCATCTGCATATCCTACCTTGTCTATGGTGGCACTTTGTAACCCCCACTCCTCTCTTTTCCCCTAGACCATGACAGGTATGCCTACTGGTTAAATAAGTGGCCAGTGGGGGGTTACAAAAATGGTTGGTCATCTGTCGATGTTGTTTAATTTGGGGAGAGAACACTGGATAGTTTCAATCAATCAATCAATCAATCAATCAAACTTTATTTAACCAGGCAGTTACATCATTGAGCGAGCTCATTTGCAAGATGGTCTTGGACACACAGAACAAATTCCAATTACAGTTTATGACAACATATCAAGACATATCATGCAGGAAAACAGTATAATTATAAATAACATTACCGAATAGGTGATATCAGGAACAAATCTTAGGTAGCAAAGGTTGTATACATACACAGATACTTCATCATAGATTGTTTGGGGACAGTAGGTGAGTGATGCATGAGAAGATGGCAGCGGCACATAGGATTCAGTGGGAAAGGGGATAGGAAACACATAAGAGAGAGGAGGAGTAACCATGCTATGTTAGAGTCCCCCAGAGGGGGTTGCCACAGTGAGGGAAGAGGAGAGGAGAGGGAGCTAGGGGAGGTGTAGTTACCCTAGGGGCTGCCAGTCTACAGGAGCAATAGGGAGGCCAGGAGGAGCCATGAGCTAAGGATATATTCAAATTGTGTATCAAGGATTACCTGAGACAGTTGCACCCAGTTTTCAGGCATCTAAGAAGCAGTTGTTTGAATATATAAGGGCTGGGCAGGCGGGAGAGTTTAAGACCTTTTTGTGACTTATTCCATAGTGATGGTAGGAAGGAGATGGTGGCAGCTGTGCCAAGATGAGTCCTTGTTTGTGGCACCTTGAGGAGGACAAGGGAGGAATTCCGTAGGCCATCTATGCCTGTTAACCGTTCGAAGAAATTACAGATGTAGAGTGGGAGTTTGTTGGAGAGCACCCTGAAGATCCATGTAAGGGCATTTATTTACCTCCTCAGAAGGAGGGGTGGCCAACCAATTGCCTGATACAACAGGCAGTGATGAGTCCGAAGTGGCATATCAAGAATAAATCTCAAGGCTTGATGGTAGAGTGTATCAAGTTTCTGAAGTGCATACTGGGGGCAGTGGCTGTATAGAAAATCTACGTAATCAAGCAGGGGTAGAAAGGTTGTTTGAACCAGCTGCTTCCTGGCTTCAAGAGTGAGAAGATGTCTTATGTGGAAGAATATGCCAAGGCGCTGTCTTAGTTTTTTTGTTGACTCACACAGATGCGCGATGAAACTGAGTTTGTTATCCAACTAGACTCCCAGAAATTTTAATTTATCCACTATTTCCAAGGGTTCACCAAGGAGGGTGGTAATCTGGGGAGGCCAGAAGTCCCCATATTATGAAAAGGGTGAAGGGAGAAAATCAAGGCTTTTGTTTTTTTTGCATCGAGCAAAAGCTTAAGGTTCAACAGATTATATTGGAGGGTGATAAAATCTTGCTGTAGCTCCTTATGAGCAATATCTAATGAGGGATTGGTTGTATAAAGGACTGTGTCATCTGCAGAAAGGTGAACATTTCCTGTAAGGATGCCAGAGTCAATGTGGCTAATACCGAGTGCGGAAAGGATGGGCCACAGGATGGAACCTTGCGGCAAGCCTTGGGGCAGAACTTTAAGTGTAGACAATTCCCCTTAGGTTTTAATTTGTTGTCCTCTATTTGTGAGGTAACAATGGAACCATTTTAATGCAGCAGGGGTTAGGCCAATGTTACCCAGAGAATTAAGCAGGATGGAGTGACCAACCGTATCAAATGCTTTGCTGAGATCAAGGAGGAAAGAGTAGCAGTGCTGTTTGTTGTCCAGGGCTTTTAACCAATCATTAGACACTTTGGCTAGAGCCAACACGGTGCTATGCTTCAGTCTAAACCCTGATTGGACTGGGTTGAGGACGTTTTCACAATCCAAGTGCTCCCTCAGTTGTGAATTGACAATTTTTTCTAATAGTTCGGACAGTACAGGAAGAATCAAGACTGGCCAATAATTGTTCAAGTCTGTGGGATCTCCTGACTTGAATAAGGGGACAATGTGCACAATTTTCCAGCTGGGTGGTAGCTTCCCTTGCATAAGTGAGTTATTAAATAGATGAGTGATTGAAGCTGTTAGATAATAGAATCCTGCTTTTAGAAAGAAAGATCCTAATGAATCTGCACCAGCACTCTTTTTAGTATCCAAGGAGAGGAGAAGGTCCTCCACCTGCTTAAAGGATGCTGGCTGGAAACTGAAGGAAGGGCAGCCGGTACCGGGGAGTGGTGCAGGGCTAGTACCTACACTAGTGGCTCTTGGGGCGTGTAGTTTTCTGACAGGAGAGACATCGAATGCAAGGCCTGTGGTTGCAAAATGGTCATTGAGCTGATCAAGGATCTCAGACCTGTCTGTATAGGAGTTATTGTTTGCAACAATTTTGGCCAGGATTGGGGTAGTGGGGGATTGTCCTTCGACCTCTCTCAGGATTTGCCAGAACTTGGCAGAGCAATTTTTGTTTTCCCCAAAGGCAAATTAAAAGAACCATGCTTTTCCGGCCCTTACCAATTTAGTGCAAGTGTTTCTGGCTACCCAAAAGGAGAGCCAATCTGCAACAAACTGTGACTTCCTTGCCCCTTTTCCACAGGGTGTCTCTGGACTGCAAATCCCTTTTTAGGGATGGGCTGAACCAGTCAGGTGCCCATTTTCTGGATTTGATCTTTCTTAGGGGAGCATGTTTGTTTAGTACCCTTGTTAACAGATCCTGAAAGATGCAGAAGGCTTCGGTCACAGAAGGTGCGAGATAGAACTCCTGCCACATGATATTCCCAAGATCTTTCAGGAAGGCAGGGAGGCTGAAGTGTTTTAGGTTGCACTTTAAATTGAAGGTAGAAGTGGAAGGGAGGTGTGGGGAGCACCTGACACAGGCGATGGCGCAGTGGTCACTCAGATCATTATGAAAGACCCCTGTGTGGGAGATGTTATGTGGCTTATTGACACGCATAAAGTCCAATAAGAAACTATGACCAGGGTTTTCTTTATTAGGTTGGGTGACCTCACAGGTGATCTGAGTTAACTCATGCTCATCACAGAAACCCTTAAGCCTATTGGCGAAGGCGTCATTCCAGTTGAGATTTAGCTCACCCATAATGACGCATTCAGTATTAGCATTGTCCAGGAGGGAATGAAGATGCGGCAGTAGACTCAGACCAGCAGCAGGTGGCCTATAACATGCAGCTACCAATGGGGACACTTCAGGTGATAGTGTTAAACTGAGGGCAAGACACTCAAATTCTTTAGGCACCGATGTGCGGACAATGTCGGTAGTTAAGAATTTGTCCTTAACACATATGGCAACACCCCCATCTCTAGTTGACCTATCACACCTATGTAGATTGTAGCCAGGGATGTTGATTGTTTTGTCAGATACATGGCTTCTAAGCCATGTTTCTGAGAACATCGCTACATCAGGCATAGAGTGTAACACCCAGGCCTGCACCTGGTCAATTTTGTTGACTGGCCTGCATACATTCATATGCAGGAAGCTCAACCCCAAAAGCTGTGAGAGCTCACCTGGAGAAGCTAGCAGATGGGGGGGTGCCCAGGTTTAATTCCACACTGCCTGCATAGAGTAACAGCAGGATTAACAATTTCCTAAGCCATTTTACAAAAAAACCTCAGGAAGGCTTTGTTAGATTGTTTCAAGTGGGCACTACCTGGGGCAGTAGAGAAAGCTTTGGAGGGGCAGCGAAGCTTGATAATAGTGAATATTATGACCCTAGCAGAGAAGAAGAGGGGTATCTGCTTGAAGGGTGTTGGGCAATAGGGTATGTGAAATATTCTGCTAGCATGTGGAATGCTGCCTTTGGAAGGCTATAGCTGAAAAGCTAATGCTACCAGAATTGGTTCCTGACATGTACTGGAGTTCTGGCAGATTGTAAATTTCAGTGAAACCCTATTTGGCTCCAAGAATAGATGGAGGACGCAGCCAAGGAAGAGAAAGTAGGCTAGGGGCTCCATCTCGAGAATACTGCATAGCAGAGGGTAATGTGAAAATGTAGGTGCACAGCACACCAGATCAAAAAAAGGAATAGGATATTTTAGCTAAAAGACAAGGGGTTATCTAGGAGCATTATTGAAATGGGACTATAGAGTTTGCTTAGGGTATGGCTAGCGTTTTGTCTGTCTGGCAGTGTGGTACCCCAAAACTGGAAGGGATGCTTTAAGCAGAAGAATCTGCTTAGGATGGTGCCATTGGTATGTGCCACTGTGTGCCTGCTGTTACAGTGCTGCTGTGTGCTTGTGCCAACTTAACAAGGGACTGTAAAGCTAGAATGTGTATGTCCTTGTTCTCTGCATCAAGAACGTTAACAGAACTTTTAAATCTCAAGTTTTAATTGCCAAAAGTAATGTGGACTTTGGGAAACAAAGAGATAAATGTGCCCTGAAAGTGTCATATTCTTTGTGTGTGAATAGGGGGAGTCATTAAAGAAATTGCCAAGTTCTAAGTGAGGAAATGTCAAAAACAGCACTCCCACCATGAAATTTCAGCCAAGAAAAAGAGTTAAGTTTGCAGTTTAAATTTTGCCCTCCTCGACAATCGCCGTGGAGGAAGAGCACAAGGAGAGAGAAAGAGGAAGAGAGAGAGAGAGAGAGAGAGAGAGAGAGACTCATTTGCATGGTGTTGAGTGATTGGTGTGACTGCAATCAGTCCTGCCCCCTAGCCAGCTTCAGAGTGCAGCCCAGTGTTCGAGAAGGAGAGAGCAAGTGGCGTGCAAGCCGGTCAGCTAGGATCAACCATCGAAGGGCTTGTGAACATTCTAATCTGTGAAATACAGACTTTTGCTATTTAAATTCAGGCTCAACCCATTATCCGACCAACTCGGAAGAAAGCGTGGCATTTGTGGTAACAATCGGCGGGATTACCAGCCCGTTTCAGCCCAGAGGCCTTCCAGGATTGGCTTCAGACCAAATAATTTCCACCGGAGAAAGCCAGCTACTGATTAAGTGAGTACCATTCAGAAATATCTTTATCTCAAACTGTTGTGATTTTAAAAAAGTCAGCTGGATCTGTGTGTAAGCAGTGAGACTGTTTTGCAAAGAAGGACTGTGAGCTGGAGCACCAAACAAAACAAACAAAAATTCTGAGCATAGACTGTGAGCATTTATAATGGATTCAGCAATAGTAAAATGTTCTAAGCAAGTGAGAGACTGTGAGTTGTATATTAGGCTGCAACAAACAGGCAATCCTGTAAAGAAATACTGTGGCTTTCAAGTGACTTTAAGCATGTGTACATAGCTGATTTGTGTGCTAATCGTAAAGTCTTGTAAAAACCATATGAATGTGCTGAGAAGTATTAAAGCAGTGCAAACGAACAGTTGATATTTCATGATATGGTGCTGGGTGAAGGGCGCCTACAATAATGGTGACCCCTTCCCCAGTGCATTGCAGGGATGGTCACAGGACAGTAAGGTGGCTGGATGGGGGGGTGGGCAAGTATAGCGACAGGATGTCGCTGCTCGTGTCTGTGAGGTGGTGGGAGCTGACCATGTACAATGAAGGGCGGATTTGATGTGAGGGTGGTGCCATGGTGGGTTGCTGAGCTGTCCCTGTGGCATGGTGGGTGGGTGGGTTGCCAGCATCGGTCTGCAGGGTACTGAGTTCGAGGTCCGGGCACTGGTGCGTTTTAGTGCGCCCAGTCTGAACCTTTTTTTTTATGTTTTCACACACACACAACATGCACTCCCTGGAGTTGAGAATCCTTTAGTAGGGGGTGGGGACAGCCCCTCACAGAAAACATTAAAAACTAAGTCCAGGGGGTGCTAATGAGCACTTGAAGAGACCGAATGTGTCTGCACCTCACTCCTCCCTGCCGAGGTAAATTAAAGTTAAAAAAGTGCTAAATCATCCTTGCTCACAGTTTATTTTGTTTTAAGACTGAGCAGTACCCTGGTGTGGATGAATATTTGTCACTGAGTGCTGGTAAAAGCCAGCGAGTGACCAATAAAGCAGCAAAGAAAAGTGCGGCCTGTGTGCAAACTGACAGCCGCCAAGTAGTATCACTTTCAGCTGCTGAGGAGAGTGTGTTGGGTCGAGAGCTGACAGGCCAGGTCCTAGCAGCCTTGGAGCCATGACTCTGCATATTGGAAACCCTTCTGCCTGCTCCCACTGTCCAAGCCAGCAAGCGGAGGGAAGAACAAGCTCCTTAGTTGTTTTAAAATTTCCGCCCACCCACCTGAGGTAATGAAGACTTAAATAGGCTATCGGTTGCAAACCAGCCCTGACTCTGACTCTCCCCAATCTAATTCCCTTACTTACTTAACTAGGAGGAGCTTCCTTCCCACGTCACCAGCTCACTACTCCCCAAGCTTTGCCCATCTGCTACGACTTTCAGCTGAGATTCTCCCTGGCTCTCTTCACTCCTGCCGCCGCGCCAGGTACTTCGGAGTGTGCCCTGTTTTCCCCCTGTGATTTAGCCTCTCAAGCAAGTGCTATTCAACCCTCGAAGTAACTTTCTCATGCAGGCACATCGGAGTGCGCCCTGTTTTTCCCCCAGTGACTGATTTCTTTCAAATTAGCGCTAGCCTAACCTCTATATTGTATTTTCCTGCTGGACAATTTTTTGCTTGACTTTTTGCTATAATGTCTAATGGTAGCAAACGTAACTTGTCTCTTTCTGTCTCCTACTGTCGCTGTGCCTAAGGTCAACTTATACTGCTAGCCTTGGTTAGTCCTATTCTTGCTGCAACAAATCTAATCTTCAGCCTACTGTATTCCACTGTCACTGTAGCCTAAGGGCTTGTCATAATCGCACCTTAAGGACTTATAACGTTAGCCTGTGTTTAATAATACATAAAAACTACGTTCTGTATCTGCAACGTTAGCCTGTGTTTAATAATACAGGAAACCGACACTCTGTATCCGCAGCCTAACTGATAGTCTATAATATTGATGATCCTACACATTACTGGTGATACTGTGTTGTAAGCTTTAATCCTGTTCTCTCCTATAGCATTACAAATGACTTATAACGTTAGCCTGTGGTAAATAACATATAAAAACTAAGTTCTGTATTTGCATCCAAATCTGTTAGTCAATCTTATTGCAGAACCTACACATTATAGGTGGTACTGTGTTGTAAGCTCTAATCCTGCTTTCATCTATTGCAAGACATTGTATTGCAGTAGGTTCACAAGCAACCTAGACGCTTAGTGACTCCTGTCAGTATTTTGATCTTATCTCCCGAGGCAGTAACCGCATATTGTACCCCTGCTGGCATGCCTGAGTTAGTGGTCTCTTCCCCTAAAGACCTACGCGCATTACTAACTCTCTGGGAACCTGTTACTAAGGGCATGAACTGCTCTTGCCATATGTATCTGTCTGGGTGCTGAACTTACCCCTGTGCACTAGCAGTGGTAGTGCTGTACTAGGGAACTTAGACATAGGCTCTACCGTCTGTAACAATCCCTTTGCCTCCTGGCCCTGTACTTGATATCAAGGTGAGAAGCACAGATAAGCCCTATCATGCCCCCCCCAACTGGAATAGGGGCACTATCCTCACAACAATATTCATTCTGGTGCAACTAGGGTCTGACTCCCTCGCCAAAATGCCTTCTGCCCCGACCCCATGAAGTCAAGAGAGAGAACATGATCGGACACTTTTAGTGTCCCTCCCAAAGGATTAACTTACTTCTCCTAGCAGCTCATGAATTCTCTGGAAAGGGTCCTCTACAGGGTCCTTCTCTTTAGTAGAGCCCAACCCTTGTCAGGTCATCCTGTCCATTCCACTTCCAACCCTCAATCTCCTGAGCTCACTAGCTGCCCTGCTACTAAAGGCAGGAGATATCCAGCCTAACCCTGGCCCAGCGACATCTAATGTCTCTATCTCCTCCCCCCTTGATACGGCTTGGGATGGAGCCAAGGGTCTGAGGCTGGTGCACATGAACATTTGCAGCCTGAGACCAAAGATCTCAGAGGTACAGGCATGGCTGTCAGTCTACAAACTGGATCTATTAGTGGTCTCGGAGACCTGGCTAAAACCCCACATTCTGGATCACGAAGTAGCAATCTCTGGTTATGTCCTTTTCAGAAAGGATAGACCCTCCAAAAGAGGGGGCGGTGTGCTAATATATGTTAAGGACACTATCCCTTCCTCCCTCATCAGGCTGCCCCTTGACATGTCCCTGGATGCTGAAGCAATCTTCGTACGGCTCAAAATAGGTGGTGCTAAACACCTCACTATTGGCTGTGTATACAGCCCCCTTCCCAATGCTCTCGGCTCTCTGGATGCGCTCCTGAAAAGCCCAGTGGTTGACACTGCATCTGAGATTATCCTTTTAGGTGACTTCAATTTAAACTGGGGACTTGAAGTGAAGTCTGCCATCAATGAAATGGTACACGACTCCCACCTCGCTCAAATTATTACCCTTCCGACCAGAATGAACCACAAAACCGGTAGGCACTCTACAATAGACTGGGTCCTGACCTCATCCCCAAGTAATGTAAAGCTGGCCGGGATCCTGGGTGATGCCTTGAGCGACCATTCACCTATATTTGTCATTTGGAAGAATAGTGGTATCAAAATCCCTCCTAGATCTTTTACTACTAGGGTCTACTCCAACTTCCACCCTGACCAGCTTATAGGCTACCTTAATAGTATTGATTGGAGCCCCATCAGACACCTACCTAACCTGGAGGAAGCTGTAAAATTTTTCCAAGCCGCCCTTACTAGAGTCACTGACCTCGTTGCCCCTATGAAAACCCATAGGGTTAAGGGTAGCTGTTATAAGTGGATCTCACCACCCCTGAAAGCCCTGATGGCTACTCGGGACAAAGCGTGGAAAAAATTAAGGACAACAAAGTTTCTTGTGGACTTTACTAGACACAGGGACCTTAGGAACCAATGCAAACTGGCCATAAAGAAAGCTAAGAAAGAATATATCACTAATCTCCAAAAAACTAACCTGGGAAACCCTAGACACTTCTGGTCACACATTATCGAACTCCTAAAGGGACATACGAAAACAACAACTGGCCCGATTCTGGCGAACGGGCAACTACTCGAAGAGGCGCCACTCATCGCAGAGGCCCTAAATGGCTACTTCACAAATCTTGATGCGTACAAGGTGGGACCCTTAGATAACAGGATTGAGCCTTACTTGCCTCTGCCCTATGAACTTGACCGCCCTCTGTTTCATCTGCGGCTGGTTAGGGTTAGGGAGGTTCTGCTCAGCCTTAAATCCCTGCGGGCGAGAGGCTCTGGGGGCCCTGATGGGATCCAGACTCGAATCCTCATGGAGGGTGCCCCAGCATTAGCCAAGCCTCTAACTTGGCTGATAAACCGGTCTATTATGGAGGGGTCTGTCCCTGAGCCTTGGAAGCAGGCCCTAGTGATCCCCATTCACAAGGGAGGGTCTACCGAACCTATTGGGAACTATAGGCCTATCTCCTTGTTGTACGCTATAGCAAAAATACAAGAGAAGCTAGTCTACTCCCAACTACGCGAATATCTGGAAACTCACCAGATAATCTCTTCATCTCAGCACGGCTTCAGAGTCAAGCATGGGACCGACACTGCACTAACCAAATTTTCGGTAGAAATCCTGTGTAATAATGACTCAGGGGTCAGCACAGGCGCGGTCTTCATAGACCTCTCTAAAGCATTTGACCTGGTAAACCACAACCTCCTTTTACAAAAATGGGCTCTCTTGGCCTGGACACACATGCCCTAGGATGGTTTGCGAGTTACCTCACCCAGTACCCAGAGGGTCAAGTGGAAAGACTATGTCTCCCAGTCAGCACCGCTCAAAGAAGGGGTACCTCAGGGTTCAGTACTTGGCCCCTTCTCTTTACTCTGTTTATAAATGATCTGCACTTACATTGCGGGAGCAGCAGCGTCATCCAATACGCGGACGATGCTGTCATTTACCAAGCCTCCCCTAACTTAGGAGAACTGAAGCATGCCCTTCAAGAGGACATCCTTCAGATGGAGGAGTGGCTCACCTGGAACAAAATGGTATTAAATACCAGTAAAACTAAGGCGATGTTGTTCAGGCCCAGATCCTTGGGAACCGAGAGGTGCTGCTCCTCCAGCTGCAGTCCAGAGGGGTGCTAAACTTGAGGTGGTTACCTCCACTAAATACCTGGGGCTAACCCTGGACCAAGGCCTCACCCTAAAAATCATGTTGTCCAACTCACCAAAACCATACATGGAAACTCGGTATCCTCTACAGATTAAAGACCAGATTATCCTGAAGCCAGAGTTGCCATCGCCATGTGTCCTTCTCCCTAAAGCTCACTTACGTGGCACCTGTTCTCAAAGGCGTTGCCTCTATGGAACTTGGCAGGCTCCAGACCCTATACAATAAGATTGTCTGATTTGCCACATTATCACACCCGAGGACCCACCACTGCGAGGCTCAATCTAAGCTCAGCTGGCCGTCATTGGAAGCCCGCCTCATCTACCCAACACTATGCCTCACATTCAAGCTTCTGGGGCCCTCATCTAACCCTAGTCTCAAAGGAATAGTTAGGGTAAAATCCAATCTGAGGTGTCTTCATTCCTCAGGTCAAAATCTCCTTGTGGTCCCCAAAACAAAGACCAAAGCTGGGTCCAGTTCCTTTGCTTTCTCAGCCCCTTCCTTCTGGAACAAACTCCCGCTGGAGGTACGGGAGGCAGGGTCGGGTCCCTGCTTCCGGTCTAAGCTCAAAGCACACCTGCTCGACAGGAGCACTTGTCAATACCTTAGGATCTGACCTTCTGGCAGGCCCCTCCCTCACAGGGAGTAGTCTTCCCCTTCCATCTAGCCCGTAAAAAAAAAAGGTAATCTGTTTTTGCCCGTGGCTTTCACTGTTAGACAATATGTAATTTACCCAATATGTACTGCTCTGTTTACCTGTATGTACTTTCTGCTTACCTGTATGTTACCAATATGTACTGCTCTGTTTACCTGTATGTATTTTCTGCTTACCTGTATGTTATATTTTACCCACGGGTCGCCCTTGAAAAAGGGACCTCCGGGGCCCAGGGGGCCTACCCGGTCAACAAAATTCAATAAATAAATAAATAAATATAAACCCGTATTGACGACAGGCTCCAGGAGGTCTTAACTCAGCAGGCCGCTCAATGGACACACTTAATGGAGGCAGAGGAGCGCATATCCAGGATAGAAGATGAGTTGCAGGGAGTCCCAGGGCAGATACTAGCCCTACAAAAAGAGCTTGAGGATATGAAGGAGGTGGCCGACTACCAAGAAAACTACCATCAGAGACTAAATCTCCATTTTTGTGGTCTGCCAGAAGGGATGGAAGGAGGGAATGCTTGGATTTTTGTGCTGAAACCTTGCCCAAGCTGCTGGACCTAGAAATAAATAATGGCAGGCTGAATCTGGAGTGTGCACATTGAGCTGTTATGCCTAGACCACCCGTGTGGGGAAAGCGCCCTGCCAAGTCATCATGCGGTTCCACACTACCAAGACTGTGAAATGGTGCTATGTGCTTACCGGGAGAAAGGTCAACTTCTGATTGAGGTTCATCATCTCTTTCTTTCCCAGGATTATTTGGCAAGGCTCCTGAACAGGCGTAAAAAGTTTAACGAATCGATGGCTGTACTTCACTCCCTTAAGGTGGAAAATTACTTGATTTACCCAGCAACTCTTAAGGTGAAGCACGAGGAAGCAACATATTCATTCTGGGAAGCAGACAAGGCGGCAAAGATTTTGGAGGACTTACGTAAAAAGAATGGGTGAAGTATAAGTCCTGAGCAGTTCTAAAGCTCTAAGGCCTTGTAGACACATGGGGGCTACCTGACATAAATGGCTTCTTCCTGCTGAGAGATGTTATAGTGTTCTGGGGACATGTACAGTCTCCTTTCCACGCTGGAGACTGTTTTTTCTTTATCTATTTCTTTTAGGGTGGACTCCTCTATCCTTCTCCTGCTCTCCAGTTTCAGGAGGTGTAGGGTCCTCACGGAAGGTTCACTCGACTCTGAACTGTTTAGTTTACTGCTGATAGCAGAAATCACACAATTGTTTTATTGGAGTTGTTTTTCTTAGCTAAAAGAAAATGTTGAGGACTCATTATTTGAATATCTGGGGAGAGCTGTGGGGGGGATGATACATGACGGGCAGTGGATGGGGGACAGCTCATAGGAAGGCCTGCTTAGTTAGCAGATGGCTATAATTTGAAGACTTGGGTTTGGTTCCTGACAGGCACATAATTATGGAGTAGGGCATGTGGTCTTACACCTGGATGCTGACTTGGGAGGAGGAGGGTGATAACCTTGTCATGATGGGTTAACAGTACCCAGGGGAGGACCCACCCATGGCTACAGAGCTGCTCAATGGGGCACCTGGCTGGGAGTTTGGCTCATATATAAAACCTGACCCAGGGACATCACATGAGCAGCCTTAAGCATAAGGGAGACTGAATAAGGGGTTCTGGTCATATTTTAAATCTGAGCTCTCAGAGCTAGATACTGGTGGATGTTTGGGTGGGAAATGAGTATGGATGGGCGATTATCATGTATACCTCAGGGGGGACAGAGGGCGGAGCACAACTACATAGGGGGATTTCAATGACACTCAAGCACAGTTGGCAGATAGTGTCAGAGATGGGATGTTGGTATTTGTTCTTAAACCAAGGGATCATGGTGCAGATATGGTACATAGTGGAAAAGGGACATGGGGGGAAGGATATGTTAAAATTGGGTACTAGGGATGTTGGGTGGGTATAGTTGAATGTTTTTCAAATTGTTGGAGTGTTGCTATTGTTTTGCTGTATATATGTTTTGGCACACAGATTTACAATCACAAGGTCATGGTGCTTCAGGTGTGTCTGACAGATAAGACAAGCTGGAGGGGGGCATTTGCCCAATGTATCAGGGTTGTGATGGAGGATCTTATGGTTAATATGGGGGATATTGTGACAAGAGCACATTACTTTAATGGCTAACAGACAAGGCTTAAATGTATGTTCCTGGAATGTTCGAGGGATAGCGACTCCTGTGAAGCGTGCGAGTCTTCTCACGGCTTTGCGGAGACAGGAGCTCCGAGTGGCACTGTTACAAGAAACACATCTTATGGCCATGCAGCACGTGAAATTGGCATGGGGTTGGGTAGGGAAATGTTTCACAGCCTCATTTAAGGCACATAAGAGAGGGGTCACTATTCTTCTGCACAAACATCTTCGATTCCAAGTGCAGCGGGTGGTCAGAAACCAGACTGGGGGGGGGGGGAGATATATTTTTGTTGTGGGAGAGCTATGGGGGAGCAGGTAACATTCGGCACCATATATGCCCCAGCGATATTTGAGGCCTCTTTCTGTAACACTGTTCTTTCACTTTTAATAAAGGAGCAATTCCCGGCTCTCATTCTGGGGGGCGACCTGAATTGCACCCTAGACCCTTATTTAGATCACTCCCAGGGCACAGTCTGGCAACATGAGGCAATCTGCCAATGGCAAAGGGGAATGGTAGAGTTAGAGATGGTAGATGGCTGGTGGGAAGCGAATCCTGGGGTGAAGGAGTAAACCCTCTACTCTAACCCACATGGCACTTGGTCACAGATCGACTATGTAGTCCTCCCGCAGGCATGGTATGGACGGGTGCAGGCAACGCGGCATAGTCCTATTCATATATCAGACCATGCCATGGTGATTGTATCCTTGGCAATGAACAAGCCATGGGAGGGCTCCCCCCCCCACCAAATTCTCAACATATGTATTTGGGGACAAAGGCTTTAAAGAGTGTCTAGTGGAACAATTGGAAAGTTATATAACAGCTAATGCAAACTCCCCCACTAGTAGAGATATTATTTGGGGTGTGGGAAAGGTATATATGAGGGGGGTGATTATAAAATATGTAGCAAAAGTTAAAACACAAAAGCAAGCTAAGAGAGTGGAGTTAGAAGCCAGGGTAAGGGAATTGGAGAGAAGGGCTGCAAATGGGGAAGATGAAGTGGTTCGGGGTAGCTTGAAAGCAGCCAGGGAGGCCCTGAATGCATTACTTAGTGGGGAGGATAGAACAGCTTGGAAAAAGTTATATGAATGGGGAAACAAGCCTGGTCCCTTGCTGGTTTGATTAATGCTGGGTGGGAGGGGCACAACCCACATACCAGCGATTAAGGATAGAAGGGGGGGGGTGCTGCACAAATCCGGTCAGCAGCTCCGGGAGTGTTTCCGAAGATTTTATGAAACATTATATATGACGGAAGGGGAAGGGGGGCTGGGGAGTGGCGACAAGCCTTCTTGGATGCTCTGTAGTTGCCCAAATTGACGAGAGTGCAGAAAGAGGCCTTAAATTGCCCTGTTATGAGGGCAGAGGTATTGAGGGCCATTCAGAGACTCCAGAGTGGCAAAGCGAGTGGGCCAGACAGTTACTCGGTGGAATACTATAAATGCTTGGCAGGGCAGCTAGCTGGACTGCTGTGTGATACCTTTCAACAGCAGAAGGAGGAGACTCTGAGGTTTCTGGAAACCTTTTCGGATGTGGTGATCTGTTTGTTTACCAAGGTGGGGAAGGACATTTTGGAGTGTGCCTCTTTTTGACCAATCTTGCTTTTGAATTGTGATGCCAAGATATTTGCAAAGGTGCTGGCAGGCCGTTTGGAGGAGGTACAGCAACCCACAAGAGACAGGGCTATCCTAGATCTAGTACTGACTAACAAGGAAGGGATCACAGATCTCCAGGTAGAAGGTCACCTGGGGGCCAGTGACCATCACGTGGTATGGTTCAATTTGGCTACTACATCTAAATCATCTCATTCCAAGGCAAAAATATGGGACTTCAGAGGAGCTGACTTTGATAAGATGGCCAACAGAGTTAAGCTAGCCTGGCAAAAGAAACACAAGTGAGGGGTACAGGCAAAGTGGGCAAGCATTAAGGATGCAATACTTGAAGCAACATCCCATTGTGTTAGGCAGAAAAGGAAGTGCAAAAGAAGAAGGAAACCACTTTGGTTCTCAACTACAGTAGCAGAAAGGTCAGAGCCAAAAGGCTGGCCTTCAGGAAATATAAGGAACACAGCAGGATGAAGATAGGGTACGCCAAACTGCCCTAAGGAAGCAGGGAAGGCAGTAAGGCAGGCAAAGTCCCAAACTGAGGAAAAACTAGTACGAACAGTAAAGAAGGTGACAAGACTTTCTATAGATACATTAGTGAAAGGAGAAAGTCCAGAGGGGTATTGCTAAGCTTAATGGAGAAAGGGGAGCATGTGAGGAGGAGGACCCTGTAAAGGCATCCATCCTAAATAGATACTTTTGCTCAGTATTTACTGAAGAGAAGGTAGGGCAGGGCCCACAGCTCAACATCATGGACACAGGGGAGGAGGTGAGCACTACTCCCTTCACAAAGAAAGGGTCCTACAAGAGCTTGCTAAGCTCAGGGTGGATAAGGCAATGGGACCTGATGGCATACATCCCAGGATACTTAAGGAGCTAAAGGTGGAACTAGCAGAGCCATTAGCATAACTGTTTAGTGAGTCTCTGAGCACAGGAGGTCCCAGAAGACTGGAGAAGGGCTCATGTGATCCCGCTCCACAAGAGTGGTAGCAGGGAGGAGGCGGGGAACTACAGACCAGTCAGTCTTACCTCAGTAGTGGGCAAGATTATGGAGCATACAAATTGTAAAAAACAAAGACAAGGCACTGCGTCAGCATGTGGTCTAAAAGCAAAACAAAATGGTTGTATTAAATGCACGCTGAAAATAGAAAATAGAGTTAAAAATCTACGTTTCGACCTTAGATCTTCTTCAGGAAATATCTAAAAGAGAAAAATACTAACACTAACTTGTTTTTTTTCTCTTTTAGATATTTCCTGAAGAAGACCTAAGGTCGAAACGTAGATTTTTAAGATTATGGAGGCACTCCTTAAGGAAAGGATAGTGCAACACCTGGAATCCATAGGGGCACAGGATCCAAGACAGCATGGGTTTACAAAGGAAGGTCCTGTCAAACTAATCTCATAGATTTCTTTGACTGGGTAACCAGAGTGGTGGACCAAGGGGAGCAGTTGATGTCGCCTACCTTGACTTCAGCAAAGCTTTTGACACTGTTCCACATAGAAGATTGATAAATAAGCTAGGTAGGCTCGGGTGGGTCAGAAGTTGGTCAACTGGGTGGCAAACTGGTTGACTGGCAGAAACAGAGAGTGGTGGTAAATGGTATACAGTCAGAAGAGATGCAAGTCACAAGTGGGGTACCTCAGGGATCAGTCCTGGGGCCAGTCCTCTTCAACATCTTCATTAGTGACCTTGCAGATGGACTAGAGGGTAAGGCTTGTCTGTTTGCAGATGACACCAAGATCTGCAACAGAGTAGATGATCCAGATAGGGTGGGCAGAATGAGAAGAGATCTGGATAAACTAGCAAAATGGTCAGAAGAGTGGCAACTGGGATTTAATGCAAAGTGCAAAATCATGCACATAGGGAAGAGAAACCTGAAGCCACCTATAGGCTGGGAGGGAGTTGCTAGCAGTCACAAAGAAAGAAAGAGACTTGGGCATCATCATCACTGATGACCTGAAATCATCAAGCAGACCTCTAAAGCAGTAGGTAAGGCTAGGGGGTGTTAGGGTGTATTAGTAGGGGTATCACAAGCCGTGAAGGAGTAATAATCCCTCTTTACAAGACACTGGTTAGGCCTCATCTGAGTACTCGTGGCAGTATTGGAGGCCACACTTTCACAAGGAATTAACCAAATTGAGGCAGTCCAGAGAAGGGCAACCAAAATGGTGCAGGGACTGCATCAGAAGACATATGAAGACAGATTAACAGAGCTCAATATGTATCCCTTGAGCAAAGGAGGGAGAGAGGTGATATGATCGAGGCATTCAAACACCTTAAGGGCATTAACAAGGTGAAAGAGTCTAACATGTTTAAATATAAGAAAAATAGCAGGACAAGAGGTCACAGCATGAGATTAGAGGGGGACAGATTAAGGGGGAATGTGAGGAAATTCTTTTTCACAGAAAGGGTGGTGGATGCATGGAATGGCTTACTACAAGAAGTGGTGGCTATGAATACAGTGCAGGGCTTCAAACAGGCATGGGATAGGCATAAGGGAGCAATACAAATGACTATGAATAGATAGGCCACTGACAGAGCAAAGGCCAATGGCACATTTATAAGGTAGAAAAAGAAATGGGCAGACTGGATGGGCCTTGCGGTCCTTATCTGCCGTCAACTTCTATGTTTCTATGTTCCTATGTATTGCCCTATGTTGTCCACCCAGACCAGACCGGGTTTATTAAGGGGCATCTCTCATATCATAACTTGTGGAGACTTCTTAATGTAATTTGTGGAGCAGAAAAAAAGAGGATACCCATGTCATTTCTATGAACGCCAAAAAGGCCTTTGACCGGGTGGAACGGGAATATTTATTTGAGATGATAACCCGGTTTGGTCTGGGGGACACATTTGTGGGATGGGTGCGGGCATTATATAGCTCTCCCCGAAGGAAGGTACTGGTAAATGGCACTCTCTCTGAGGGTTTTGGTTTGAGTAGGGCACAAGACAGGGGTGCTGGCTTTTGCCGCTGCTCTTTGCCTTAGCGGTAGAGCCGCTGGTAATATCCATTTGGCATGAAGAGCGAATTCGAAGGGTGAGGGGGTTCTTGGGTGAACAACATAAACTCGTGATGTACGCGGATGACATGTTGCTTTTTGTTACAGAACCCGAGAGCTCCATGACCACTCTTCTGCAGCTGGTTGAGAGGTTTGCACAGTTTTCAGGGTACAAGCTTAATTTAGACAAATCTGAAATCATAAGGCTTTCCAAAGATATGAGGTGGGATCAGGGCTAGGGTTTTAAGAAAGTAGGAGGGCACTTCACATATTTGGGAATCAAAATTGGGGGTTCCCTTTATAGTCTGAATTACAGTCCGATTCTTAAGAAATTAGAGACTGACTTGAGGTGGTGGGCATCTCTCCCAATCTCTTGGCTTGGAAGGATAAATCTGATTAAAATGAATATCCTTCCCAGATTTATGTATATTATGTAGATGCTACATGTGGAGTTATCTAGGAAGGATATTAAGAGGTTTGAAGGTTTGTTCTCCTCATTTATTTGGAAAGGGAAGTAGCCTAGGGTGAGTTTACAACATCTTAAGATAGACACAGTGGGGGGGGCTTAAACTTCCTGGATATAGGGGCCTACCATTTAGCAGCTCAGCAGAAGTATGTTAGTGATTGGATTCACTTACCTCTGGCAGCACGGTGGTTGGACCTCAAGCAGTGGGGTTGCACAGCGAGACTCTCAGCGTACCTTTAGAGGTGAGGTCAAGGGACGTTTAAAAGGCAGGAGGTTAGGAACTCGTTGGTCGAAGCAGCCTTGGATAGCTGGGGTAGGCTCCTGAAGTGCAGGGGGGTGAAGGCTGTAGATACTTATTTAGTACCGGTTGCTCAAAACCCATACTTTCTGCCGGGGTGGGAAGACTCTGGATTCAAGATGTGGAAGAGACAGGGCAAGAGGAATTTGGAGGATATGTGTAGTGGGGGAGGATTCAGTCCATTTTTATACTTACGCCAGAGGTTAAATTTGGGGGGAGGACACTTATTCAGATATTTCCAGGTTAGGGCCTATGTGGCAGGGTTGAATAGGAAAGGACCTGGGATAGTGAAACTGAGGAAAATTGAGACACTCATGCAAGTGTCCAGGTGGGATCCCAAAGTAGTTTATAGGGAAAGCTGTGAGGGATATTAGACAGTGTTTACTGGACCTTTCTGGTAAAACCCGGAGACTCTGGGAAAGGGATCTGGGTACCCAGATAAGGGATTGGGACTGGGCCGAGCTGTTACTTGTGCATATGGGACTTCTGCTCTGTAACTAATTCAAAGAGCCTTTTTACAAATTTATACACAGAGTATATAACCCCCTTCCCGTTGTTGTTCATAAATACCACCCTGCCATGACACCTTATTGCGGGCGTTGTGGGCAGGAGACAGGCACCTATATGCACTGTTTTTGGGCCTGTCAAATCCTACAGCAGTTCTGGAAATCTAGTGACTCTGGAGGTGGGGACGATGTGGGGTAGAGTGATCCCATTGGACCCATTGGTCTGCCTATCTGGAGTAGAATTAGATGAAGAGGGGGGATGGGAACCATTACTGAGATGGGTGAGAATTCTTTTGATCGTAGCCAGACGTTGTATCCAAAATACTTGGGTGTCCTGTGTTACTCTCACAGTACAAAGCTGACACACACTTGTTTTGTGCACCCTAGCACTGGAGAGACTGACCCTCCTTGTCAAGGACAGGCTGGACCAGTTAACCAGGAGGTGGGCTCCCTTCCTCGCAGACCTTACCCAGAAGGAAAGTATGCTTCTTTGGGATGGGATGGAAGTATAGGAGGCAGGGATATCATCTCTGTGGGCACCTGAGCACCCTATAGAATTGTATCATACCCAAGTAAGGACTTGCATATTTATTGGGGAATTGCAGAACTTGATATTGGAAACGTATGTCTGGTCAGATTTAAGATATAAGTCAAATGTATTAAATCAATGAAACTGTATCTGAAGGTGATTGTATGTGTGTATTGGCATTTGAATAAATTCTTTTATGCAAAAAAAAAACTAAGTCCCCAGCACCATTCTGCTGTGTGCCAGGGTGTCAGAATGCCGAAAAAAATGTTCGCCACTTTGACTTCACGATAACGGCAATTGCCTTTAGGCTTTCACCGTTATTACATAGAACCGAACAGTGTGAGCAGGAAATCAGTAGCAGAAAGGTCGGATGTGCAGTTTATTGAGTCAGAAACAGATCTGATGCAAAGAGGAGTGCTGTAGCCGCCATTACAGGGTGGGGCTAGCAATGTAAACACAGCAGCAGGGAGCCATTTTAGAGAGACTGTTCTGAGTATAGTGAGTGAGTAATAACTGCAAACTTTTGTGTGTTTAATTGCAGAGAAGGCTTCAGGAACATCCCGCTACCCAGATCATGCCCGAGCTATGATAGTGGAGGAGGTGGCCAAGCTAAAGGAAATAGAGAAAACTTTCTACGGTGAAGGGTTGCCTCCCCATGTTGCAATACCCAACTACCCTGTGAGAGTATGCATAATGTGCTTCAAGGCTAGAAGGTACGTGTTTTTAATACCTCATTGTTCAGGTTGCCTAGTGAAGTATGGTCTGTCCATGGCAGCACGAATTCATTTGGCTCCCACCCGGACCAAAGTAGGAAACCCTGCAAGCAGTAGCACACAGCACCAGGTTGAACCTGTTGGGGGAGGCCCAGTAGAGTGTGGCACAAAGGAAGAGAGTATGGATTGACTACAAGCAGACGTCGCGTGATGTTTCCTCACGTGTGTCTCGTACAGACAATGTGGTGGAAGGGTCCATGGACTCATGGATAGAGGGTCCCAGTCCTAACCTACTAGGGAAGGACAAAATTCAAGAAACTTTGGACTGGGAGGTGTCTACCTCTGTGCCCAGTGAGGAGTGGACTGTCTCGGGAGTGAGGATGACTGCTCACTCCATGGCCCAGATCGTAAGTGAGGAAGAGGAGGATGAATATATGTATCTTCATGTTAAGGATCCCAGTGAGTGGCCCAAAGCTCTTGCCTCGGAGGAGCCAGAGAGAGAGAGAAGATGGTGACTCCACTGACCCACCCACAGAAATGGTCAGAGACAGATTTTTCCATTCTCTATGTATGTGGCACTGGATGAACCAGGACTGGCCACCTCCAAGCTGTGCCATGGGCCATGTACTTGTGAAAAGTAGTAAGGAGGAGAGACTGGTTCATAGGAGGGCTGACGCCATATATGGGAGGTCCTTTCTTACCTTTCCTCGTAGAGTCTGGGAGGAAATTGAGCAGAACAGGCAATCCTGGTTATTGTAAGAAGCAAGCAAAAATCTGCATCTAAGTGCAGCACCATGTGTCAGAGACAGAGTCATCAGTGATAGACTGAAATTCTGGAAATTGGGCACAGCATTGATTATGGACACTGTGCGAATTGTGGACAAGGCAGGGAATGAGACATTCCACAACATCAACTACGAATGCCCAGATGGGGTCATAGTTCTTGCACCTCACCCCAAGAGGTACTACCCTTAATGGTTCCACTACGTGTGAATATGCCCATGCCTACCCCGTGCGAAACAAAGCAGTGGCAGCCAAGTGTCTGCCATCCAGCAGTAACAGTATCCCAGGAAGAAGATATAGCCTAGCTGGTGTTCCAGGATCCAAGGTGCATCCACAATTCATCAGCCCAGCAGTGTGCTTTCCCATTTTCATCGTCTGGCCTTCCAGATTGCCTCATCCCAGCTGTTTTCCTGATTCATCTCCTGATATACCAGATGACATCTTCCCAGCTGTTTTTCCTGTTCCATGGTTCAGTTTTCAAGATAACATCAGCCCAGCTGTTTTCCTGTTTCATCACTTGTTTTCCGGAGGACATCTGCTCAGCTGTACCCGAATGATGCCACCAGAGGGGGAGAGTCTTTGGCTGGAGAAGTAGGTGATTCTATTGTTCGGACTTCAAGAAACTGGTAAGACCCATCTTTTCCATGTTTTAACTGACTTAGCAATACACATCCTACATCTGGCAGACTTCCAAACTGTTGGAACTGTCCACAAAGACTCTCCCTTTTGGACTACAGTGCTCTTCAGGCCCTGACCTGTTCCAGGACTGTGTTTCAGCAGGCTCCAGCCCAGAATAGACTCTTTCATGGACCTTGCCTTCAGGCAACAACATTCTATCACTAGTATGGGACATTTAGGGCATTCCATCCCTCCAAAAAGTGTATTATGTATAATGTCAGTATTTTTCTACTTTTTCTGCTTACATACGTTTTTATATCATATTTTTGGGACTCTTTAGTATTTCGATGGAAGGGTTATAACACTGTGGTATGCAGATTTGGGGTGTTTTGCTTGTGTTTTCTCTTTCAGGTTGTCGAGATGAACAGGGAAGAGAAAAACCGAAGAGGATTTGGGGGACTCATCGGAGTTCCTTTGTGCTTTAGAGTATTTAGGATATTGTGTAGTTGTTAACATGTGTTTACCAGTGTTGTTTTTCATCCACAGGTGTATGTGTGGGGGAGATGGGAGTGTACTGCTTGATATAGTATTGTTCTCTGGTGTGTTTTTGGTTGGGAGGTACCTTGGATTTTGGGGAGGTTCCCCAGTAGGTAGTGTAGATAGATAGATTTTCCCTAGAGGGCTAAGGGGATAGATAATCTGTGGTCCTGACTGACAGTAGGGGCCGCAGTTCTGGTCTATTAGGACATACTTTGGGCAGTTCTTCCACAGCCACTGATCCTCCATAGTAAGATCATAGAGCAGGGGCTGACACATTAGCCAATGACCTCTGGGTCCTTAGCGTTGTCTGCCTATGCCTGGCACATGGTAGGGGAAAAGGTAGCGCTACCTCCCCGTAGGCAACACATAGGGTAGGATGGCCTGGTGCCGAGTAAGGGAATGACTGCAGACAGTCATTTACCTGGCATGGGTAAAGTGTAACCCCCCTGTTCCCTGGGGTTACTAGAATCCCATTAGAGTTAGTGGTAGGTAGGAAAGGCAGCTAGTGATTTTCCAGTAAATAGATTTCACTCTGTCCCTCTCTGCTTCTGGTCTCAGCGGGGAGCTGGAGAGGTGATGACACCTTAGAACTCTTGCAGCAGCATAAGCCACACAGCAGTTGTTGTGAGTGGGGAATTTAGATTTGTGAGTTAGTCTTGTTCCACAGTTCAGTATGAGCAGTAGTCTGTAGTAGCAGCTCTGAAAGACAGCTGCAGTGTTCCAGTTTTTCTCACACTAGTGGAGTGCAGCATTTTCCAGCTTTGCCTAAGTGGTGGAAGCCATCTCCAGGGATTTCTTATTCTTCGTCCCAAGTGGGATGGAGCAGGCTGCCAGGATTTCAGGGGCAATCCCCTGATCCTACCAGAACTTAGTGAAGTTGCCTTTTCATAATGATCTGTGAGTAACTGTTGTTTCTAAATTTGCCTAGGAGTACCTGCTTTTGGTTTAAGGGTGAATTTTCTCTAACAAAGGGACCCAGTCACCATGGAAGTTTAAAAGTTGGCTGACCACAGTGGAGTCCAGTCTATGACCATCCATGTGAGCAGAATTTTTACCTTTGACACCCCTGAGGTGTTTTGCTGATGTTAAGTGTGAAATACATTTCTAGAATACATCAACAGTAACTTTTGGTATAAAGGGAGGTGTATTTTCCAGAGGGATGATTGAGTATGAACTTGGAAACAAAAGGTCGGAGAGCCCCAGCTGGAGTGACCAGTTTAGCACACCAGTTTGTGAATGGCATCTGTGTTTTCTGTCAGTGCATGTGGCCAATGCCTGAAAAAACTTCTACCCCAGTGAGTGGGTTTTTCTCCAGTTGAGCCTTTAGTGCTTTATCGTGGTCAGTGTGCCACAGTTAATCCTATGCCATATGGGAAGTGTTCAAATGCTGGCCGTGTGTGCCAAGTCCAGAAGAATTTGTGTGTTCACCTGTGGCTAGTCCACATTTTCTACAATAATCCTTTGCCATATGGGACTTCCAAGTACTGGCCATGTGTGCCTAGTCGAGTGAATTTGCTTGGTGTGTTTTACTGGTGGCTAGTTCCACAATTTTTACAGTCATCCTATGCTACATGGGAAATTCGGAGTTCTGCACCTCAGATGTTTGCATTTACCATGTGTGTAAACCCTTTGGGGTCCATCTTTACTTTGTGTATTCCTACTTTGTTACAGAATAAAGCCACACTCTAGAATCCCAGCCTGGTATGGACATTTAAGTTATTGCTTCTGTGTGGAGTTACTTGGGTACCCCGTTCAGAAGTGCAAACCTAGCATAGCCCTGAGCAAATGTTTTCTCCCCAGGACCTGGGTTTTGTCCATGGTATTGGTTCCACCAGGTGAGTGCCTTGTAGCCACACTTGGCTTTGTTTCTATGTCTACTCCATCTGCATATCCTACCTTGTCTATGGTGGCACTTTGTAACCCCCACCCCTCTCTTTTCCCCTAGACTGTGAGAGGTGTGCCTACTGGTTAAATAAGTGGCTGTTGGGAGATTACATAATCATCTCAGAAACTTGGCTAAGGAGCAGTATCCCTGACCACTTGGTCTTCATTTCTGGCTACTCACTGCTAAGGCAAGACCATGCTGACAGGGATGTGGTGTGGCCATTTATGTCCTAGCCTCCATCCAATATTCCATCATGTACTCATCCTCCAATCCTGAGACCCATGATGCCCTAGCTATCCATGTGACCCTTCCCTTTACTATCCCAATCTTTGTAGCCAGCATATACTGCTGCCCAAATGTCCATCCTTCGATCGCATTAGACCTCGTAACCTCCATCACTTCCTTTGCTCACTCTGGAGAATTATTCATCCTAGGCAACTTCACCACCTCCACCACCCTCCCACCTTCCCTTCTCTTTCACTACTGTAACCCCAAACGATGCCCTGAGTGCCCTCCTCACCATCTACCCCTCTAAAGGTACCTCCTCTGATGGCCTTGGCCCAAAACTACTCTCCCTCACTGCTACGGCCATTGCCTACCCCCTCTCAATAATCCTAAATCTCTCATTCTCTACTGCCTTGGTCCTCTCTTCATGGAAACATGCTGTGGTCCTTCCTCTACCTAAAGGGGGTGACCCCTCATCCCCTGGCAACTATCGCCCCATTTCTCTCCTCCCTACCCTTGTCAAGCTTCAAGAACACATTGTCCTCTCCCAACTCACCTCTTTTTTATCTGACACCTCCTTTTTCACCCCTTTCCAGCCTGGTTTCAGGAAAAAATACTTAACCATCACCTCTCTTCTATGGCTCACGGACTCCATCCTAACCCAGGATGGACAATGGACAAATTACTTCTGCCATTTTTGTCGACCTAGCCAAGACCTTTGACATCATCTCTCATTCCCTTCCTCTCAACTAACTCCCAGCAGCTGTCCTATCTCCCTCCGCCACAAACTGGTTCAAGGCCTACCTTATTGGTAGAACCCAATCAGTGAAGATCTTGGATGCCACTTCCCCTCCCCTCTTGATTAGCACTGGAGTCCCCCAGGGCTCGGTATAAGGGCCCTTCCTATTCGCCATCTTCTTAAATGACCTTCCCTCTGTTTGCTCCCCATCCTCTGCTATACATATGTATGCCAATTATACAGTTCTATATGCATCTGGCTCCTGTCCTGATGAGGTTACAATCAGCTTACAGCAAGACTTCGACAAGGTTCAGCTCTGGTGTACTAACGATAAACTTTTCCTCAACACAAGGCAGACTGTCTCCATAATCTTTGGCACAAGGCAGAGACTGTCTAGGCTTCCCTCCCTACCCACTTTTCACACCCTTGAGGAGACTTTACTTGAGGACACATCCTCCAGGTACTTAGGTGTTTGGCTGGACCAACACCTAAACTTCTGTGGACATATTGTCACCATCCAGAAAAAACTGCACCCCAAGCTTGGTGCCCTGTTCAGGAACTGTACTGCATCCCTCCTATGGCTAGGTGTGAACTTGTTCAGAAGATGATAGTGCCCAGTTTTGACTACTGTAATGTAGTCTATGGTGCTGCCATTAGGTCCTCTGTGGCCAGACTGGACACCATCTTCAATTTATTCTGATGCTTTGCCCAGGATGCCCCCCCCCGCACCCATCACTGCAATCTTAATTGTGCCCTATCCTTCCCCTCTCTTACAAATAGGTGACTCTCCCACTGTGCTAAATTCACCTCCAAGCACTGATTGGGTGAGCTCCCTTCTTACCTCATCTCCTCCTTTATAACACCTCCCACCCTCCCATTTCCTTAGATTAATCGACTCCCATAATCTGGTTGTCCCCACAGATCCACCCAAATTGGCCAATCTGGTTACTCTCACCACCTCCCAAAAATTTGGAATTCCTTCCCTCCTCAAATCCGGTACTCATCTTCCACCTGCTCCATCAGCTCTGCCCTCTATAATTACTTTGCACCTAGCTGCTCCTGCCATGTCTCTCCCTAATTCCCTCCTCTAAGCCCTAGACAAACCCTACCCTCACACCTTCATTTTACCCTGTGCACACCCACCGCCCAAATCTCTAGTCATCCTTCCCTTCCCCCAAATTGCTCCCCCTTACTGGCCTCCCTTGATCTCTCACAGAATGTAAAGGACCCTGAAAGCTCTCCATAGGTCCCTCTCCTACCCACCAAGGGACTTGTATCTTTCATCTACTCCCTTCCCCCACCATCTTAAAGGGCTCTCTCAAGGACACTGCCTTATTCCCTTCTCTCTGGTCCTCCCAGTCCCCTTGCAGGGTTCCTCACATCCTGAAGGGGTCTCCAAGGACACGACTCTTTCTCCTCCCTCCCCTTTTCCCCTTTTCTTTCATGTAAGCCCTTGTTTACTTATTAACCCAGCACTTATTATTGTCCTCTCTTTCTACAGCTTATGCACAACACTGTTGTAACACTGTTTGTAATATCTGCCTTACAACTGTATGTTAATGTTAACCTTGTAAATTGAATGTTTAATGTCTCATTCCAATTTTAGCCCTTCCCCCCAGGTTGCACTGGGAGATGAGTGACTTGTTGCTCAGTGTGCCTTCCTGGTGAAACATTCAATACATAAATAAATAAATCTAGAAACCTGAACACTGACAGAGTCTCAGCCATATTAATTTTGCTTTTGGCTGGCAAACATTAATTTGTAGCCAGTCCCTGGAGATCAGGCACTGCAGATCCCATTCAACCAGGTGGGGTACTGGCTGGGAGTCTGATATATGTATTGGCTTTGGGGATTGGATGTGGGGGTTCCCAACCATGCAGTTAATTACTATACAATACAGAGGCCATTATTCACAAAAACTAGGGTGTCTGCATAGAAAGCATTTATTGTCCACAAGACAATGAACACAGCATGAAAGGACACACTAAGTTTACAAGGACACAATACATGGGGATGACAATTAGTTTTTTTTTTGGTGCAGTATTAGCCACTGCAAAGCAATTTAAATCACAAGTTGTGACCTACTGTGAATTGAACCCAGGTCCCCGGAATACCATCTCATTGCTCTAACCACTGAGCTACGGATCAGATGGTTGAAGCAGGGGCTCCTGGACACACTTTTTTCCTCTAGTATTGCATATCCGGCAACTAGGAATAATCAAGATGACAATTAGATGTTTTTTGGTGCAGTATTAACCACTGCTAAGCCATTTAAATAAATTTTAGTGAGGAAGAAATAATGTGCTTTTTCTACAGGGTCCCTAGGTTACTGTGAACCCCTTCACAATTAATATCCCTCAACACAGGATACATTTCCCTCTTTACACAATACACACAGTTACATGGGCTCACAGGGTCTTTCAACATAAGGGCCCTCTCCACATACCTGCAGTTCTTTGCTATATACACAGTCCCTCTGATCTCAATAACTGCTACATCCAAAAACAGGAATTGAGTTATAAATGTACAGAGACACATCTTCTGGTTCTACAGGGTCTGGTGTTCCTCACCTTTTAAAGGGATGCCTGAATTAACTACATAACTTTCCCAAGACTCCCTGCTACCTACACTCAGCTTCAGCACACTGTGGTGCACCCTTTCTTGAGACCTCACAAGGCACACTAACGTACCTAGGCATGTCACCCTCATCACTCACTCTGTTCTAGAGAATAAGACATTGACCAGATTGTTGGAGGACTTTTCCCTGACTCCCCTGTGACTCCTCATGTATGACCTGATGCTGCTCTTCTGCACTGCTGAAACCTGGAGTGGGTACTCATGAACCCTGGTAGAATTCCTTGAGGGTATATCTCCACTACTCCACTTCTCCCTCCTGTAGTTGGAGATCATAGGGCCTCAGGACTGTCACTCTCCTCTTTGTCTGGCTCTTGTTCTCTGTTCTCTTTTTACTCTTTTGCTCTCCCTGTTCTTAGGTCTGAGGCACCAGTACCTCTTTCTCCCTCCCGCTCTCTCCATTTCTTATCTTCCACACACCATCAGTCTTAAGTACACCTCTCTAGCTGGGGGGGGAAAACTGCTGAACTCTAGATGGGGTATCTAATGTCTCTTAGTCTAACTTCTGCATTTCTCTGAGCTGAGGCTCAGAGTTCAACTCAGGCAAGACTGAGCTGATACAAGCATCCTCCCTCTTTGTTAGGGGTTGGAGGGGCAGGCAGCAGCCAACAGCAACTCAAGCTGCTTTTGCATAGCACCTACTTGAAATGGTATGATCAGTTAGCATTTCATGCCACTCCCTGTGCTGTGTTCCTTGCTGGCTTTACATGTCAATCCCTGCATCACTCTCTTGGCATTCCCAGTATATTGACCATGTTTCTGGCTAGCCAAGAGAGCCCATAATTTTCAAAATTTCCGTTTTCTACCTGAGTTCAACTAACAGTATCCTAAGATACTAGAAAAGAATACTGAACTCAGGAAACTAGAGCGTTTTCAGTAACGAGGGCTAAAAAGTACTTAAAAGCGCTCCAAAACTGGAGCCACGATACTGAGCATGTGCTTATGCATTTTAGACTATGAATATTCATAAGTGCATGCCCAGTATCGTGGCTCACTGAGCACTTTTAAAGGTGCCTAACCCTCATTACTAATCACATATTCGAGTTCAGCATTCTTTCTAGAAACTTAAGATACAATTAGCTGAACTCAGGTGTAAGATCCCAGACATAAGCCTTGGGAAGGGTAAGGTCATGCGCAGCCTGAGAAAGCAGCAGGAACTGCTGTGAGTGCTTCCGGGTGATTACAGCATCACTGGATGTGGTGCAGAATGATATGCAGAAATGGCAAACCCAGATAAACAGGGAATGTCATTTCAGTGAACGCTAGCTTTGGATGCAGTGCCGGGAGCCTCTACACAACAACAGAGATAACGCTTTAGTTGCTCTGCACTGGATCAGCCTGTCGTGTAAAAGGGGCTTCATTCACTGAACACATACAGAGCATGTGCAATGACTCAGCAGTCCAACAGTGCTGGAGGAAGTGAGCCAGGAACATTCCAGGACTCTGGGCATCGGTTTATATTAACTTTTGGTAACCAGGCTCATACAGACAGTGGGTAAGAGCCTGGATACACATTTATGTTAAAATGTTAAAGATCATGTGCAATGCAATTTTCAGAATTAAACCAACAGCCCCGTTCAATAAATAATGATATAACAGTGTCTGCTTGGTGTTTTATACAGAAATCAGCCATTTCTTATCATTTTTGTATGCTCTGCTTCACCCTAATTGCTTGATGCTGAGCATACCTCTCAACCTTTTGTCCCCCAAATGTGGAACATTGCCTGTCACAATGTGGAACAAATGGGCACGATATGGAACACTTAATCAAATCTTTACCTAAGAAGCTCAAAACACTATTAAAATGTTGCTTTTGTGTTGAGAATGTCTGTTATTAATTGAATAAGATATTTTTCCATCATTTACCATGGATATTTGCTTTAAAATGTTGACTCTGAATGTGGAACAAGTCCTCACAATGTGGAACAGGGACCTTTTCTGAAGTAAAATGAGGAACGTTCCTCGTAATGTGGTACAGTTGAGAGGCATGATGCTGAGACGTGCTTATCCCTGTGGTAATCAGCATGTTTCCACTCTGGTAATGTCATTTAAATTGTTATTTGCTTTCATCTAAGAAGCAATCAAGTTGATTGTTACATGCGTGAAATCTGCTAAGATCCATATTTTCCTGGTGCTGTGCCTAGTTTATGAAACTCAAAGCCAGTCAGCTGATTTGATTTGGGTTTCATTATATTTAGTGTCAGCACTGCATAATAAATGTTTTAAATCAATCACTTTAGCATCTACAGAAGACAAAGAAAGAGAGAGAGTAGCACATTGCTGTAAGGACTTCAGACTCTTGGCTCTGTCAGTTGTGATGAAATGCATAAGTCCTATTACCATGTTAAAGACTGTTGTGCTCTTTCTCACCTGACATTCAATGGAGGTGATTGCTCAGGATGGCACTAAAACAATTACCCCATTCCCAAGGCTACCTGTGAATGGGGGGAGGTAATATTGTTTTTAAACCTAACTTTGAAAGCTTCTATACACTAGCCTCCTGGGTCGTTTTTTACATGACCTAAATTCAGGCTCATCTATTCTTAATTCCACATTAAAATTAATCACGTTACCAGGGCTAACACATCTATCACCAGTAGGAATTAACAGATATAAGAACTCTATCAAAATGTATTCTAAAGCAGCCACTGAGCAACAGTAACGTAGTTACCAGCATTACAAGGCTAGAAACAATGAAACTTCTCAACAGGCGCTTCAAGTGCTTATGTTAAGATCGTCTGTGCAAATAAGGCAGATACAGTCTGTTACTTATTACAAACAATTTTCACCATATGCAAAAATACATTCTTATGTCTACTTTTTGTTAAAGGAATGTTCAAAGATTATAGGTATTAATATAGCATGTTAAAACCCACCCTTTCTTACCTTGGCCCTGCATGAGGCAATAGAGGTAAAAATCATAATTTTATTTGCTCTTCCCTTTGAGTGGGAAGAGATTGTAAATTTGACTGGGGAGACAACCATCCCTTTCACCTCCCGGTGGGCTGCCCCCTCCGCCACTCAGGTGTTTTGTGACTTCTAACCAGGGAGAATGTGGGGGCAATCTCCACAGACATCTCTGGGGGAGTTATAGAATGTGATGTGGAAGGGATCAGCTGGCTAACTGTTTGGGACAATTTGTGATTCTTTCCCTCCCGAAGAGGACAGCAAATAAAATTTAAATTTTTATCTGTACTGTCTCATGCAAAGTCAAGGTAAGAAATGATGTGTTTAAAAAATCCCACTATGGTAACACCTATGATTTTATAACAGTATTTTAAAATAAGTGGATCTCTGGACCAATTAATATAACAATCTTTAATTACAAAAAATCTTCATGCTTATAATTACTAACACTTTTATGTTTCCACACTTCATTCATGATTGATAAATTATAAAACACGTAGGGAAAGCCCTGCATCCTGATTGGCTGACACCTATGTCTTAGCATTGTCTAATATGTACACAGGTACAAAAGTGCTGGCAATCAGGGCATAGCACACTAACAATGTCAGTTTCTTCTAAAATTTCTACTTGCTACTGCAAACATGGCTGCCACCTTTACACACAAAGAAGTCATCTAGGCTCTAAAAATAAAATTCTTTCAAAATAAAAAGAACAACCAAATGGATTAAATGTTCTTTTCTTCTATATTCCCCTCCTTACACACATCCACAATTGGAAGAAATGAAGCACTATTCACAGTTTTATTTTTTGAAGCTCTTTTCAGACAACAACACCCCTCACTCCCATCCCACCCCCATCCCCACCTCCCTTACCTGCTTACCAGGGAGAGTTTTGCTGCTCACCCTGCTTCAGATAATGCTGAATCCCTGGCTTACCTGAGGCATTCTGTTCTTCATGTTCGTGTGTATGTGTGTGTGTGTGTGGGGGGGGCATTCAGTCAGTAAAATTTTGAGAAATTTAAAATCCTGCATTCTGTAATAAACCTTCTGTCTATTGAAATTGTGGATAGACAGATGCTTGACAATTAGGGAGGGACAACATTTTACTAGCTACTGTAAGCAACAGAAACATAGAATTTGACGGCAGATAAGAACCACTTGGCCCACCCAGTCTGCCCATTTCCCTACCTAATGGATAAGCTGCAGATCCTAGTTAACCAACAGCCTACTTCCTCCTACCCCCCCATTAGAATTATCTTATGTCTGTCCCACGCATTCTTGAATTCCCCCATTGTTTTTGACTCCACAACCACCTCAGGAAGACCATTCCATGCATCCACAACCCTCTCCATGAAAAAATACGTCCTCACATTACCTCTGAGCCGTCCCCCTTCTATCTTCAAATTGTGCCCCATTGTTCTTTCACACCTCTTTTTTTGAAATATGCTACCCTCTTGGACTTTGTTAATTCCCTAGAGGTACTTGAAAGTTTCTATCATGTCCCCCCTGTCTCTCCTTTCCTCAAGGCTATACATATTAAGCTCCTTAAGTCTCTCTTCATATATCTTCTGGTGCAGACTCTGCACCATTTTAGTTTTCCTCCTCTGGACTGCCTCCATCCTATCTATGTCTTTGCAGAGATTGGGTCTCCCAGAACTGCACACAGTACTCCAGATGGGGTCTCACCAACTGTCTGTACAGAGGGATAACAACTTCCTGTTTTCTACTGGTGATGCCTCTCCCTATACATCCCAGTATCACCCCAGCCCTCCTTACTGCCCTCTCACATTGCTTGCCCACCTTTACATTATCTGATATGACTACCCCCAAGTTTCTTTCCATTTCTGTTGTTGTTAGTATCTCACCCCCCATTGTGTAGTCTTCCCCTGGGTTTTTGTTTCCCAGGTACATTACTTTGCACTTCATAGCACTGAATCTAAGCTGCCATACATTTGACCATTCCTCCAACCTTGCCAAGTCCCTTCTCATCCTTTCCATGCCACCTTGTGTATCAACTCTGTTGCAGATCTTTGTGTCGTCTGCAAAGAGACATACTTTTCCTTCCAGTGCCTCTGCAATGTCATGTATAAAGACACTGAAGAGGACCAGTCCTAGAACTGAACCCTGCGGTACCCCACTAGTAACCCCCCCTTTCTTCAGAGTGGACTCCATTTACTATTACCCTCTGTGTCCTGTTCTTCAGCCAATTTTTAACTCAGGCTACCATCTTGGGACCCACTCCAAGGCTGGCTAACTTGTATATTAGTCTTTTGATTGGGACTGTGTCAAATGCCTTGCTAAAGTCTAAGTAGGCCATGTCCACAGCTCCTCCCTGATCTACTACTTTGGACACCCAGTTAAGGAAATCTATTAGAGTCATCTGACATGACCTTCCCACTGTGAATCCATGCTGCCTTGGGTCCTGTGCCCCTCTGTCCTCTAGGTACTCAACAATTCTTTCCTTCAGAAGTGATTCCATTATTTTCCCTATCACTGAAGTCAAACTAACAGGTCTGAGTTTCCTGCCTCTGCCCTGATCGCACTTTGGTGAAGTGGAATAACATCTGCCTTCCTCCATTCCTCAGGTACCACCGCATCCTCCCATGATTTGTTAAAGAGAGTAGTCAGTGGTGTCACTAGTTCTACCCTTAGTTCTTTTAGAATTCTGGGATGAATCCCATCAGGCCCCATTGCTTTTTCCACCTTCAGAAAATATGTTTTTAATTAATTAATAAAAGAAGATGGAACTTTGACTGAGTTTGCAACACTAAAACAATGAAAGTTTCATTTTAAAATTTTCTTAGTTTACCTGTTTTATAAATGCTACAAGACACAACACTGTATGTGTTACGCTGTTCTGACCACACTTCTAGGGTCTGAAGGCACTCTGTCTATAGTGTTGTGCCTCACTACACCCCTGGGGGTGGAGTAAGATCAGCACAATGTATGCCCCATTGTGTTTTATTGCTTACTTAAGACAGAGTTATAGAATCATAAAGTGCATAATCCGAATCTTGATTTGAAAACAATAGCCAAATTATTCATGTTTTTGCCTTTGTTTTCCTTTCTTTTCTTTTTCTGATCCAGACCAATCCCAAGTGGGTTCTCCCTATGCAAAAGATCTTCTACAGACAGCATTACAATCTGTTGTAATGTATACAGATACAAAAATTTTACATTAGCATGGTTCCAGTTTGGGACCTGAATCTTATGCGTGAATCACTGACAAAAAAACAAAACCAAAAAACTTTCAAGCCTGCATCTTTCTGACTTAAAGTACCTGTCCTGGAAGACTTTATTCCTTGGGGCTATTACTTCTTCTAGTCTTGTGTCTGATCTGCAGGCCTTGATTTACAAATCACCTTTTCTACTGTTTCACATGGATGGGGTAGTGTTGCAGGCTCACTCAAAGTTGCATCTTTTTTCCTTTTTAGAACCTGGAGGATGTATTGTTGCATCTTTTGGCTGACAACAGAATTCCTTGGCATACACATGCATGGGGGGGTGACCATGGCCATGCTCCCCCTAACAGTACTGGCTGTCCGGTGTTCCCAGTTCACTAATATGGGGCAGAAGACTGCTGCACTCACTCCAGTGTCAGTGACTGCAAATAGAAATTGACAGCGTGGCTCATGCATGGCAGTGATATTGGCACCATACCTACAGTGCATTTGGGGACTATTTGTAGTCTTTCACAACCACATTACAGTATAGTCACTGGTGGTGTGGCTGAAAAGGGGACTATAAGCCCATTGAACCTTTCCTGTAAAAACAAATAAATATAAATAAATTATACAATGACTGTGAGAATAACATTTTGTAAATAAATGTATTTATTTTCATGTGTGACAGGCCTGCAGTGAAAATAAATCATTTATTTCAATCTTAGGTGGGTCATCAGCATTTATTTCCACTTTAGGCTAGTCACAAATGAGCTCTAACCAATGGGAGAAAAATGTGAACAATGCTGATGATGTCACAATAGCATCTGCTGCAGTTAAAATCAGAGTAGTAAAATCAAACAGAAAGAGTAGAAGCTTCACTGAAAGAACTAATAGTGTATGGTGGAACACTATTGTGTATGATGATCCATACACTTGAAAAAGTCATTCTGCTGCAGTATTGACATCGCTACTAAAGCCAAATGACATTTCACTCTGTGTTAGTAGAGAAATCACAATGCAATCGACCCCAACAGTGCTGCTCATGGGACAGTGGGTGCTTGAAGTGGCATGCGTGTGAGCTGGTCAGCAGTGAAGTGTGGGTGGTGGAGTATAAACGCTGACTGTAAGAATCATGAAAAGTAAGTGATTTTGCCTTTTTTTCTACCATACACTATATAAAATAGTGTATGGTAGCCCACAGGGGCCAGAGGCAGGTGACCTCAGGATTGATCAGATTGTGTGGTCTGATCGCTGCATGGTGAAGTTCTCGTTCGGGCCTCCCCCCCCAAGTGCCCCCCTTGAGATGGTTAGCTACCACCCTTTGAGGGGTCTGACCCCAGAGGGACTTTTGGCGGCTGCCAATCTATCTAGTGTAAGCGTTGCATGTGTAGAAGGCACTAGTGAGGCGGTGGCCACTTATAACAGGGTGGTATCCAGGGTGCTCAATGACCTTGCACCAGTTTGTATATGACCCAAAGCCTCTCAATTGAGGTCTCCTTGGTTTAAAGGGGACCTTAGGGTGATGAAGATCAGGTGTCGGAAGTTGGAGCGCTGCTGGCGGAGGACCCAGTCGGAGGCCGACAAAGTGGCGCTGCATGCTCACTATGTTGAGTACCAGGGGGCAATCAACCATAAGAAGGCAGAGTTCCTATCCAGGGAGATTGCTGCAGGGAAGAACCAACCAACTCTGCTTTTTTGAACTGTTAACAGGTGTCTTCATCTGGCCTCTCTGCAGCCGAAAAAAGCCTTTTCAATTACCTTGTGTGATGAGTTTGCTCAGTTCTTCTCTGACAGGGTGTCCTCCATCCAGCAGGGTATCCTGTTAGTGAGTCCTGTTGCAACTCACAGTGGTCATCTTGGGTGTTGCAGAGGCACTCCACATGTCTGGGAGGAGTTTAAACCAGTGGAGGTGGCTCAGATCATCTCATCTCATCTCAAAGCTGAAGTACAGATACTGTGAACTGGACCTGGCACCGACGTGTTTCTTGACGAGATGTGTCAGTTCTGTAGGTCCAGTGTTCACCTTGATTGTCCAGTGCTTGTTGTTGTAGGGGATCCTCCCAGATTCCTTGAAAGAGGCTCTAGTGAGGCCCCTTCTGAAGAAGTCATTTCTTGACCTGGATATCTTGGTGAATTATCGACCGATCTCTAACCTCCTGTTCCTGGGAAAACTTGTTTAGAAGATTGTGGCACGACAACTTGAGGAACACCTTGTGACCTTTGATATCTATGAGCCACTCCAGTTTGGTTTCAGAGCCAGGCACAGCACCAAAACAGCATTAATTAGGGTGCATAATGACCTCCTCAGGGCTAGAGATAAAGGAGACAAGTCAGTTCTTGTTCTCCTCTATCTCTCTTCAGCCTTCAACACTGTAGACAACATTGTGCTTCTTGATCATCTCAGAGAGTACTGTGAACTCACTGGCACTGTCATCAGCTGGTTCAAGTCCTATCTTTCTGGCAGGAGGCAGCGGGTGGTGATGAGGAATTTCTCCTCCTCCCTGAGGCCCCTGCCATGTGAAGCGCCTCAGGGGTTGATCTTGTTGCCGATATTGTTTGCAGTGTATTTGCTGCCCCTGAGACAGCTCATTAGGTGATACAATGTGGGTTTTCATTGCTATGTGGATTATACCCAATTGTATCTGTCATTTACCCCAGGAACATCAAATGCTGTGAAAGTGCTAAACACCTGCTTGGCCGAGATCAATGACTGGATGTCCTCCAGCTGGTTGTGACTGAACCCCAAAAAGATGGAGGTTCTAGCGCTTGAGCTGGAATGAGGGCATGATGAGAATGCCTCTGGTGTGGCCTCAGACCTTTTTCTTAGGACTGCTGCATTGATGGCCCCCCCAGGGTGAGAGATCTTGGTGTGCTTCTGGATGACAGGTTGACATTTGAATCTCAGGTGTCGTCTGTCATCCAAAGTGATTTTTACCGCTTGAGAAACATTGCCAGAATCAAACCCTTAGTTCCACCTGAGGACCTACCAGCACTGGTTCATGTCTTCGTAACATCTAGGCTTGATTATTGCAATGTTTTGTAATTTGGGTCTCTGGAGGTACCCTCTGACAACTGCAGCTGGTGCAGCATGCTGCTGCCAGATGACTGATGGGCCTTTTGAGATCCTGTCACGTGACCCTGGTGCTGTGGGAACTGCACTGGCTGCCAGTCAGGTGGAGGGTTATCTTCAAGGTGTGTCTTCTCACCTACAAGGCCCTATACAGATTAGGCCCTGGCTTCCTGACTGATCTTCTGACACTGGCCACCTCAGTCCACTCCCTTCGCTCCACATCCAGAGGCCTCCTTGAAGTTCCCAGGACTAGACTTAGAACTGCTGGTGACAGGACATTTAGTGTCATTGGTCCAGTCCTGTGGAATGTGCTGCCATCATATGTCAGGGTGACTCCATCAGTCGAGATGTTTAAGTGCGGTCTGAAGGCCCATTTATTTTCCCTCGCCTTCCCGGACCTGGAAATCTGATCTGGTTTGAAACCAGTTTAATTTGATATGTTGCTGTACTATCATTTTATTCTATTGCTGTATTTTATTTTAATTTTTATGATGTTGACTGTTTCATCTGGCCTTGCTTTTTGATGTAAGGCACCCAGAGCCTCCAGGATTGGGCACCCTAGAAATAAACTTTGCCTTGTCTTGCCAAATACATAACAATGCTCTTCTTAACCTTGTGGTTACCGTGATGACAAAGTGATCTCTTGAGCTTCATTCTCGAGGTATTTGTCATCATGGTAACCAGTCGGTATAAGAATAGCATTGTTATGTATGAACTACCATCCACTATTCTATATATCTTGCCAGAGACGCACTGTCATTGTATAATTCACATATTCCATGGGCTGTCTACAAATATCACATTTAGTTTTATCTGAATGGTATGACTGCTACAGATCTCATTCATGGCTCTGCCACTTGTGAGAGCAGAAAGGTCAAAAACCTGCAGATAAAAATACATGTAATATTTTTAGTCAGCCCATGGCATATTCCGTAACATAAAATGGGTAAGGAAATTCCTGTGTTCTGATTAGCTGAGACTTGGTTCTAGCCAAGGCAGTAAGAGAGTACCACCAATGGCTAAAACAAGTCCCTGCCAAACAGGGCAACTCACAGAGTTCATAAGCCACCTATTTCCTAACGTCCATCACAAACATTGCTGCAGCCTTTACTCATATATAAAAAAACTTTAGCTAGGCCCTAAAAAAAGTCCATTCAATTAAATAAAGTAAGTAAATAATTTAATGTTATTTACACTCATGAGCCTCCCTTTACACACATGCACACATTTTTAAAAATCAAGCACTATTGAGTATCCATTACTGGTGTTTCTTTGGTGACCATGAAACATCCCCCTCCTGTCCCTACCACTTTGCCAGAGAACTCCCTGCTTCTTACCTGGCAACAGATAAAATTGAGGTTTCGACTTTTTTGTGACTTTGAAAACTTTTATAATGTTCTGTTTTTAAAAGTTGATTATGGGCCAATTTTATATAAGCAATAAGACACGACTGGGTGTTGGTAGTACTGAGATACCTGCACACCCAGAGGCTGAAGGCACTCAGCCTTATGCCTCACTACGCCTCTGGGTGTATGGGTATCTCAGTACTACCAACACCCAGCCAAGTCTTATTGCTTACTTTGCACAATGTCATATTCATGTTATCAGACAAGGTAGACCGGGCTGGCATCTGGGCAACAATGGCACAAATAAAGAGCCAATCCTGAATCAGATTTTTGAAGGGCATCATTAGCTCCTCTTCCTGCAGCATTTGACAAACTGTACAGATACGTTTACTGGCAGTGTAAAGTGATGTATGGTTGAGCAGAATGATGCTCATGCTCTGTGTGTCAGCGTGTTTTTTTTTTTGTGTGAACAGCATAGATGTTTTTTTTCTTTATTAACAAACACAAAACAAGACGGTTAAAAGGGGTTTCAAGAGAAGAAGCTTTCCTGAAGGTACAAAAAATTGAAAAATAAGCTTTTTTGAAAGGAAAGCCTGGCAACATAACTGGAGCTCTAAAATGCATGAAAATGCACCATTTACAATGCTTTTTAATTTTTTTTGTAGGGGTGGGTGGGAGGAAGCATGCCCCAGACCCCCTAGCACTGAAAGCTCTAGCCAGTATATTATCCCCCCCCCCCCACGTTTATGAACTCTGCACATGCCTCTGACCTTTGGTAAAGTTTGGATTGTACCAAGGACCTGTGCTCTGTACCCCAGCTGTTTATCTCACCCTGGCTCCAGGGATAAGCTTGTTTTCAAACAGTGTCTCTCCAACTGGATCTCCTGTACACTGCTCTGTTATAGACAGGGCAGGTTCTACCCTGTTCTGTTACAGGGCATGCCACTAGGGCATGGCCACATCTGTAGCCTGTTTCAGGTTTGTTTCAACTGCTGACATTTGCAGGCCTTCTGCCTGATACAGGATCCACACTTTTACTAAGCATTACAGTCTGCACTTAATCTTCTGTAGGACAGCTGGATTTGGTCTTGAAGTCTTATAAGGCCTACTCCCTTGAGAGGTCAGTCCGCTGTTTCACCAGTCACTCAGTTGGGGTTGGTACTGCTTGGCAGTTGTCAAGCACATTATGGCTCTGTGGAGATACTCTCAAAGAAGATAGGTTTGTTTCTTCCCAGTAACAGTATATCTTCAAGTAGTAGTAGTAGAGTTTATTTTGCACACCCTTCCCCGTAGGCTCAGGGTGCCCTTACAACAGAGTAGACACAGACAAAAATCAGGAAATAATAAGATAAAAATATATAAACTCTATAAATAAACTCCAATAAAATCATATACAGACTAATTCCCAAGCGGTCTAACAGTCCCAAAATAAATTCCTCAGGTCCCAAAGGCCTGTTCAACCAGGAAGGTTTTGAGATTTTTTTAAAAAAATCTCTATGGCAGGCACCTCCTGGAGGTACCCCAGTAGCGAATGCCATAGATCCGTGGTTGCCACCTTGAATGCCCGGTCCTCAGAAGATTTTAGCCTGTTCCTAGGGACATGCAGGAGGGCCTCTCTAGCTGATCTATGAGTGAGATGGGGTGTATGGATGCAGAATCTCTTTCAGGTAGCCTGGAGCCAACCCATGTATGGCCTTATAGATCAAAAGACCTACTTTAAAGGAGATGCACCAGTGCACCAGCAGCCCATGCAGTTCATGCTGCACCAGTGTAATATGACTTAACCTCAAGTGTCCAGTCATCAGCTGGGCTGCTGCACTCTGCAAAAGCTGCAGGCACCACACCGCACCTCCTCTGACCCAGAGGTAGAGAGCATTATAGTAATCGAGCCACGAGAGGATCTCCAGATAGCTATACCCTTTTCCCCACCCCCCATTCCACTAATGTGACAGCTCCTTTCAAGCAAACATGTAAACATACACTTTTAAGAAAGAAAGAAGACCACTGGCTCATCAAATTATTTCCCCCATCTGCTAATTTGGAATGAATATCCTGTCACCACATTTTCTTCAAGTACCTATCAAGTTAGAGTTTAAACATATCCATCAAGTCAGTGTTTAACTCACTCAGCTCTAGAATGGAATCTTGAGTGAGTGCTGTATTCCTGTGTAAAAATGGTTGTTTTCCTGAGCAATTAGAATGTTCAGAACTAAAATGGTAACACTCTGACTTAGGGTATAAACAACTAAAAAAGTATAACTCCTTTCACAAAACTTACAGCACAAAGTTAGCTCACAATAAAAACTAACATTTGTCAATGCTGAATGTTGTCGTGCTGGCATTAGCAGTGGGAGTGGCATAGCTAGAGATGCATAGTGCTGTGATTTTGTGAATGTGTCTCAAAAGGTGATTTTGCACAGCGAGCATGCCATTATGCGCCACAGCTGCAGAAACATGTTTTGGGCAGGCTGTGAAAAATGGCAGCTGGACTGTTGATAAGGAGATGTGCACAAATGCCAGTGGTGAAAGTGTGGCATGAAAATATTGCAGATTGATGAAGTTACAAGGGTGCATGGAAACTGTGCAATGCACGCTTGCAACACAGTCATTGTAAGGAGGTTCAGCATCAAATGTTCAACATAGGCATTTTAGGACCCCTGCTCATGAATAGTGTCAGCGCCATTTCCTCAAACTGTCCCAAAAACTGATTTTGCACAGTGGCCGTGCAATTCTGTGCCTGATGTGTGAAAACACATTTCAGGCAGCTGGAGTGTTCATAAGGAGGTATGGAAAAATGCCAATGATGAACAGCTGGAGTGAAAGTATTACAAATTCAGAAAGTCATGAACGTGCACGCAAACTGTGCAACGCACGCTCATAAAACACTCATTTTATTGACTTTTGTTCCCAAATTTTCAACATAGGCATTTTAGGGCATCTGCTAATGAACAGTATCACTGTCATTGTCATCATGTGTGTAGAACACAGACTTTCCACAGCGACCACGCTATTCTGCACCGGAACTGCGAAAACAGATTTTGGTTAGGATGTGAAAAATTACAGCTGTACTGTTCATTAGGAGGTGCAGAACAATGGCACTGTTGAAAATCTGGAGTGAGAATATTAGAAGTTTGCAAACGTACGAGCGTGTGCGCAAATTGCACAATGCACGCTCATAACACAGTAATTTTATGGAGCATTATCACCAAATGTTCAACACATGCATTTTAGGACCTCTGCTCATGAACAGCGTCACTGTCATTTTCTTAATGTGTCCCAAACACTGATCTCTCACAGTGAACACACTATTGTACACAGAAAGTGCGAAAACACATTTCGGCAAGGATGTGAAAAATGACAGCTGCACAGTTCACAAGAAGGTGTGGTAAAATGCCAATGCTGAGAATATGGCATGAGAATATTGCAAATGCGCTAGTTACAAGCGAGCGTGGTGCAGTTGCTACACACGCTCGTAAAACAGGTATTTTATGGAGTATTGTCGCCAAATTTTCAACACAGGCATTTTAGGACCTCTGCTCATGAATAGTGTCACTGGCATTTTTGTAATGTGTCCCAAACACTGATCTTGCATAGTGAACACACTATTGTGCGCAGAAAGTGCAAAAACACATTTCGGCAAGGATGTGAAAAATGACAGCTGTACGGTTCACAAGAAGGTGTGGCAAAATGCCAATATTGAGAATCTGGCATGAAAATAATGTGAATATGCTAACTAACGAGCGTGCATTGCGCAGTTGCTATGCACGCTTGTAAAACAGTCATTTTCTGGATTTTCCCCACCAAACTTGCAACATAGGCTTTTTGAGAGCCCCTCTCATGAACAGTTGCACTGTCATTTCATTACTCAGGCCCAAAAGGTGATTCCATGCAGTGACTGCGAAAGCACCTTTCAGGACAAAATAACACCATGACAGTGCAAGAATTCATGAGAAGGGGTCCCAAAAACCCCATGTTGAAAATTTGGGGCCAAAAGTTCCAAAAATGCCTGAGATATGCATTGAAGTTGAAAACCCCCTATTCATTCCATTATACAGCTTACCAGCATTTCCTCAGTTTGCGGTTGGCTTTGAAGAGTGCAGACATGTTCCCGGTCCACAGAAGATCGTTCGCGCCCAGACTCCAGAGGTAAGTATGTGGTAAGGGGGTGAGGAGGCAGGGTGGTGGGTGGGTGCGGTGGGGGAGGGGCATCGAGACTATGAGGGAACGTTTTCATTTTACAGGTAACAAAAATGGAAAAAACATTGTGGGACAGTTTTCCTTTTGCAGGGCATTTGGCATGCTGGGGTGGGCTCCCAGCGTGCCACCTAACTAGTTTGGGGTGTCAGTAGCCGATGGGGATTGGGCGCCTCATCAGCACTCAACACGGGGAGGAAGTAATGCTGAGGGGATTGGGCACCCCGATAAGCACAGAAAGAAAGTGGGGGCATGAGCCAAGGGGGATTGGGCACCTCGGCATTCAACAATTGGGGGATTTATGCTGACGGGGAGTGGCTCCCCTGTCAGCTCTAAGACAACAGGGGGTTAACCGACACCAAAGTCGGCAGATGTTAAGCGGCTGCCCGGCTCGCCGACCATGCACATAATGGTGGCGAGCACAGCAAGAAAAGGACCGCTGCACCTGACGAGGTTTCCTCGGATTGCAGCAGACCTTTTCTTAAATGTGCTCTCCCCATTATGTATGCATGGTGTGTCGCTGGCATGCAGGCTGATTGGGCAATGCTGGATGCACCTACTGGTGCGTGCCCTGCATTCGCCAAACAGCGACCGCGCCTCCAACTCCCCACACTGTCGGAAGATGGTGGTTGCGCAAGCGCACCAACATAAAAATCTTTAAAATGAGTGGTCACACATGTTAGTATCATTAACCTTTTTTTTTTACAGAGCATGTAACAATGAAAATTTACATTAAAAAAATAAACCTTAGAAGTGGCAAATGTCTGTTATATGAGGGTTTTCCATCACACCAACATCTGTGCATTACACTGCCACAGTTTAGAGTATTTCTGAGCTGTTTTACAAATAAAACAGACCATAAAGCAAGCATGTGCCAACACATAACGCCAGTAAACTAACTGAATTCAGAAAAATGCTCTGCACAACTGCCCACATGATGCACAAACCATGATAACTGAAAAAGTATGCCTCCTAGCCCCTAGACACCTGCATGTAAAATGTTCACAATAACAAGAGCTTTAAAATGATGGGTCACTCATGTTGGTGGCATTTGCAGATATGTTTTTACAGTTCCTGAAATGATAAAAAATATTTTTTTTTACATTTTGTTCCCAAATAAAAACCTATATCATAAAAGGTACACCTCCTAGACCCCAGACACCAGCATGATAATTGTTCACATTAAAGAGACCTTTCAAATGATGGGTCACACACTTTTCTAGCATTTAGGGGTTTTCTTTTTTACAGTATCTGAAATGAAGAAAAATCACATTTTGACACTTTTATTATCCCAAAAAAACTAAAGAAAAAGTGCACCTCCTAGCTCCCAGACACCAGCATACTAATTTTTCACAATGAAAAGAGCTTTCAAATCGGGGCTCACACGTTTCCAGCATTTACAATTTTTTTTAAATGGTACCTGCGATGGAGAAAAATAGCATTTTCTTCGCTTTTTAACCCAAATTAAAACCTAATAAAATCTGAAAGGTAGCAAATGTGTCCAATATAAAGTTGGTATTCTGGTAGGTAGGAATGTTTCCTACTGACCTGCACTTTTCAATAACGTTATCCCTGATTGGTTGATCCAGAAAGTGCATAAGAAGTGCAGGACGCACATATGCGCTCTGGGGCAGAGATTAAGTAAATACCTGATGCACATATACACTATGGGGACTAGAGGAATTTTCCAGATGACGCACATTTGTGCTATGGGTCTGAGTGAGTTAAAAGTACTTATTAAGTCACAGTTTAAAGGTAGATATGTTATCAGCTGATACTACCTTTCAGCTACTAAACAAAACAAAACAAAACAAAATGAAGCAAAAAGAAGAATCAGTATTTATATAGCGCTTTTCATACACAGTATCCCAAAGCGCTTTGCAAGCAATGCTAGACTGGTAGTGAAGTGACTGGATGTGTGGTGGCGGCTATATCGCACATCATCATCCACACACAGCCTGAATAATTGCATGAACTGGTTTATGGGAAGGGGAATGTTGGCCAGGACACCGGGAATGCTCCCTGCTCTTTGTGAAGAGTGCCCTGGGTTCTTTTACTTCCACCTGGACAACACCAGGATGGGCAGAAGGGACCTCAGTTTAACATCTCATCCGAAGGACGGCACACCCCAGCAGTACAGCATCCCCCAATACTGCACTCGGATGCCAGCGATTTTTAGGTGCAAGTCCAATCCCGGTGTGGGACGAGAACCCACGACCTTCTGGTCCAGAGGCGGATGTGCTACCAACTGAGCCATGCTGACACCTACGTTTCTCAAAAGAGGTGGCGGGGAAGGTTAGGGAGAAAAGGACAGCATTCAGGAAGTATAAGGAATGCCAGAAGAAGCAGGATGGAGAACTGTATTAGTTAAAGCAGAAAGAAGCGGGGAAGGCAGTCAGAATAGTGAAGGCCCAAACTAAAAAAAAGATAGCCAACTCAGTTAAGAAGGGGGAAAAACCCTTTTATAGGTACATCAGGGAGTGAAGGAAGACCAAGGGAGGGATAGTGAGGCTTAATAAAGGGGAGCGGAGGTGGGCAGAGGGTGACAGGGAAAAGGCAGAGATACTGAATGGCTACTTTGGCTCAGTATTCACAATAGAAGAGGGGCCGGTACCTAAACCAAACAATAGAAACACTCTGGACAGGGGGGTTGATACCAGTCCTTTCACAGAAGAAAGGGTCCTAAAAGAACTCCTAAAACTCAAGGTGGCTAAAGCAATGGGGCCTGATGGGATTCACCCCAGAATTCTAAAAGAAGTAAGGGGAGACCTAGTGACACTACTTACTACCCTTTTTAACAAATCATGGGAGGATGGTGTGGTGCCTGAGGACTGGAGGAGGGTGGATGTAATTCCCCCTTCACAAAAATGGGAGCAAGGCAGATGCAGGAAACTACAGACCTGTTAGTTTGAACTCAGTGGTAGGGAAAATGATGGAATCACTAGTGAAAGAAAGAACTGTTGAGTACCTAGAGGTCAGCAGGGCACAGGACCCAAGGCAGCATGGATTCACAGTGGGAGGTCATGTCGGACAAATCTAATAGATTTCTTTGACTGGGTGACCAAAGTAGTAGACCAGGGTGAGGCTGAGGATATGGCCTACCTAGACTTTAGCAAGGCATTTGACATAGTCCCACACAAAAGATTAATAAACAAGTTAGCCAGCCTGGGAGTGGGTCCCAGGGTGGTAATCTGGGTAACAAACTGGCTGGACAACAGGACGCAGAGGGTAACGGTAAATGGAGTACACTCTGAAGAAAGGGGGGTTACTAGTGGGTTGCCGCAGGGTTCAGTGGGACCGGTCCTCTTTAATGTCTTTATAGGAGACATTGTTGAGGGTCTGGAAGGAAAAGTATGCCTCTTTGCTGATGACACAAACACCTGCAACAGGGTTGATATACAAGGGGGGTGGAAAGGATGAGAAGGGACTTGGCAAGACTGGAGGAATGGTCAAAAGTATGGCAGCTTAGATTCAATGCAAAGAAAGTGCAAAGTAATGCACCTGGGAAACAAAAACCCAGGGGAAGAATACACTGGAGGGTACTAACAACAACAAAATGGAAAGGAACCTGAGGGTAGTCATATCAGATGACTTTAAGGTAGGCAAGCAATGTGAGAAGGCAGTAAAGAGGGCTGGGGGATACTGGGATGCATAGGGAGAGGCATCATTAGTAGAAAACAGGAAGTTGTTATCCCTCTGTACAGACAGTTGGTAAGACCCCATCTGGAGTACTGTATGCAGTTCTGCAGGCCCCATCTCTGCAAGGACATAGACAGGATGGAGGCAGTCTAGAGGAGGACAAATAAAATGGTGCAGGTTCTGCAGCAGAAGCCATATAAAGAGAGACTAAAGGAGCTTAATATGTATACCCTTGAGGAAAGGGGGGAGAGGAGGATCATGATAGAAACTTTCAAGTACCTCAAGGGAGTCAACAAAGTACAGGAGGGTAGCATCTTTCAGAAAAAGAGATGTGCAAGAACAAGGGGGTGTAATTTGAAGATGGGGGGGGATGGCTCAGGGGCAACGTGAGGAAGTATTTTTTCATGGAGAGGGTGGTGGAGGCATGGAACCGTCTTCCTGAGAAGGTTGTGGGGTCAAAAACAGTGGGGGAATTCAAGAATGCATGGGACAGACATAAGACAATTATAGTGGGGTTAGGAGGAAATAGGCTGTTGGTTAACAAGAATCTGCAGCTTATCCAATAGATAGGGAAATGGACAGACTGGATGGGTCAAGTGGTCCTAATCTGCCATCAAAGTCTATGTTTCTACTTGGCAGGGCATTATGTACTGAGTTTATATTTTAATTTTTGTGTCTCCACTAGCTATGTGGTGGGCAATGTTTGCTTTGCTCTCCCTGCCTCTCTGTGCATACTGGTGGGTATGTCCTCAAATCTGCTGTTGGTGGATGTTTAAAAACTCCATTCGCCAAAAGCAGGAATGTAAAATTGTTGAGTTCTGCCCACATTATAGAGGCTCCACTGTGCACAACTGAGATGCACATACGCATGTCAACGTAGGCGGCCCCATCATTGCAAAAACTTTCAATGAGGTCCTAATGCCGATGGCTTACAGTCCAACATATTATGGCTCTATAAAGATCGTCACGAACATTTACTTTTACTGGTAAGTAGCAAACTTTTTTCCGCCTAGAAAGCAGGGTGGGGCAGACCAGATGAACCTATAGTCCCTTCCAGACTCAAATTATTATGTTACTATGTACGTGATATATTACTGTGCTAAATGTCTCCCACACATGCACTCTCTCAACAGTCAGTAGAACAGTATTTTAAAAAATGTTTTGCAACTTCTGGATTGTATAAATGTATTTAAAAAGTCCTAAATCATATTCCATATCCAGACAATGTGTATGTTAAATTGTGTGCATATGGAAACTGCAAAGACTTTCCCATTTGAATAACAAAATGTTGGAATTTAATATGATTGACAGCTCAGCTCCTAAAATATTTATAAAAAACAGTTGCATATGCCTCATGTGCTTTACCTAGACCTAAATGTAGGTGGTTAGTTTTCAGCTTGGCTAGAGCTCATACAATGGCATTGCTACAAATACCAATGTAACCAGGGTTCGGGTGGGTGGTTATTATTATTTAGATGTTGTTAGCACTTTGCCTCCAATTTGTAACCCATTACCTGGTTAGCCTAGGTTTGGGAAGAAAATATTCGCTTGGCATCAGGGCTAGGTTTGCACTTCTGGTCAGGGGCACCCAAGTAATTCCAGACACAGGAAGCAATAACTGTAAATGTCCAAACCAGGAGTGAGATTCTAAAGTGGGGCTTTTATTCACTTCAACACAAGAATACATAGCAAGATGGACCCTCACGGGGCTACACTCACTGGTTATGCAGATCTAAAGAGGTCAGAACACATCTTCATCATCATAACAATCCTCAGGTTTTGAACAAATTGGGCTCTCAGCCCGAACTGGTACTCTCTCTCTCGGATTCCCTGGCACTTTCCATATGTCATGGATTTTCGGTGGTGGCTCCCTCAACCACCCATGAGCTCTTCTAGCTCTAAAGGGAAAAACACATCCTTAATCCCACATCTGGGTACTTTCTACAGACACTGGCCAAGTGCCTGGGAGAAAGCTATAGGTGCCCAAAGTGAATCCGTAGAGGTAAATCTGGTTACTCCAGATGGGGGGTCTCCCACCTCTTGTCCCCAAATCCATACCCGGCCATTCATTTGGAGTCAACACCTTTCCTTTGAACTGTCTGTTTGTACAATGCCATCTCAAAATGTATATCACATTTAACAATCTACTGTCCATGTAACTGGTGTCCTGACTTGCAACGTTCTTTAAGTGGCTATGTCCATCCCTGTAGACCCCCACTGGTTAGATGCATTTCAAGCCATACACATAACTTCAAGTACTGTACTTGGCTATCCTTTCCTGACCCCACAGTAGCAGACACTTTACACAACTGTCTCAGTGAAAACATGGGCTCTGAGTCAGAGCAGACTCTCCATGGTTTGCAGGTGCTTCGGGGCTTCTCACATAGAAATCACACATTTGGTACCTCGATACAAATTCTCTCATCAGGCAGCTTTCCCTCTTCCAGCAAGGCCAAGGGATTGCCTCTAAGACGCTGGTCTTTTTCCCCCTATCCCTCCAGGGATGGGGCACTGGAACAAACCAGGGAACGGTCTCAACCACTTCTACAGGTTTCTTCTGTGTCCTTCTCTAAGGCGAGAACACACACCCACTTCCTGTTGTAGCTCTATTACAGAGCTAGGCTCTGAGGGGCTGCCAACTGCAGCACACCTCATGCTTCCACTACAGACTGCCCAAAACTTCTACAGACTGACTTTGAAAATCCCGACATTTTAACCTAACTCCCTGCTGCGACATTCCACTGCGGCTTATGCTGTTGCGAGAATTCTATATGATGTCATCCCTCCAGCTCAGCTGAGACTGAGGACAGAGTGAGATAGTGTGAAACCCATTTAACTGGTGTCTCACAAGCTGCCTTTTCCTGCCTGCTCCTAGATCTAAGTGGGATTCTAGTAACCCCAGGTGACAGGGGGTTACACCAATACCTCAGCATATTTCCATCATGGACTAGTTCACTATGAGAGTTGTTAGGATTCCATGCTTTTGTGGTATAGCTGTAATAAAAGTGAACAGGAAAGCACAAAAACTGAGTACTGGTACCTTTTCTGCAGTAGGAAAGTAGAGGTACATACTTACCGTAGTAGTAGATCTTCGAGTGACTGTCTTCCCTTAAGCCACACCTTTGGAACAACAGCCGTCAGGCATTAGGACCACATGGAAACTTTTATGAAGCTGGGGCCGTCCACGTTGATGTCACAAGTCAGCACATATGTAACTGTGGGTGGTCCTACCTCTTCTCAGTTCCCAGCCAGATATTAAACCTGGCGGACCATCCTTTTTGGGGAACCAGGAGAGTAAGCTAGCACCAAGCACCATAGGCAAGACAAGTGCTGGCGGGAACACCATGGAGAAAAAAATACCAGTGAGAATGTATTGTGTTGCCTTAGGGGGATGAAGGGAGGGTCAGCATGGCTTAAGGGAAGAGATTCTCTTAAAGATCGACTGTTATGGTAAGTATGTAACTGTACTATCTTACTTCAGGGATACCTCTTTCTTTAAGTCACACCTTTGGATTGAGTCCCAAGCAGTACTAATAAACAGATGGGAGGATGACAGGTCTGGATCAAGAAAGGAGGCCTTGTAGGACAGCATGGCCGAAACCAGCATGTTTGTGTGAGATGATGTAAAGACTGTATCACTTAATGAAGGTGTGGACTGTACTCCAAGTGGCTGCAGCACAAACTTCAGCAGCAGAGGCATTTTTGAAAAGGTGGCAGAAGTGGCCAAACTCCTTGTGGAAAGAGCATGAACAACGCCAGGAAGTTTTTTACCATACTTCCTGTAACAAAGTAATGTAATGTGCGAGCCATTTGGATAGGCACTGTTTAGACACAGGAGCTCCCTCTTTCCCATGGGCAAACAAACAAAAAGCTGAGAGGACTTTCTGCAGTCCTTGGTGCAAGTAATGTAGTATCTTAAAGAGGTAGTGGGAAAAAAAAACAGGCAGACAGGAAAATAATACAAATTTGAAGTAGTAGTCAGCTGCAACATTTTATTTCTGAAGCATTTTTCTTTTTCCTTTTCTTCATCAGAAAGTATTCTATGTGATAATATTGTGCTGGATGTGTGGTGCAGCTCTTAGCCTGGCAGCTGATATATCTAACTCTACTGCCCCACACTACATCATCAGCATTGTGATCTCAGTGATAGTGACATCACAGGTGAATGACCTGGCAGTCACTCACTTGCTGTTCCTAAGTAGCAGTGATGTCAGAATCAGTGAGGTCACAATGCTGATTATGTAGTGTGATGCAGTATAGCAAGATATAGTATTCAGTCTTCAGCTACAGGACAGACAGAGAAAGGGCCTTTAGCTGCTGAGTGTGTTTGTAAGCTGATTTAAAGTAGTTTTTATGTTTGCTTGCACGCACATGCAAGAAACATAGTGCCATCATCCGAGATTTCGGAGGTGTGTCACCCCCTCTTCCAATTCAGTCAGTGTGTTGGCAGGTGCGGCCCCTGTAAGCCAATGCATGCTGGAGCTGTCTATGACAAGCTCCAAAATGCAGTGGCATACAGCTGAAAGGTGGAGATACGCTTCAGTGAGCAGCGATAAGATATCGCCTGCTCATGCGCAGCTCCCCACACACACACACACACACACACACACACACACACACACATGCACACGCAGGCATGCGCCCCTGCACGCACGCACTGCATAGCCGACAGGTTGACTAATCCTGTTGGCTGTGCTGCGCTCCCCGCCCAAAGCCTTCAAATGCCGCTGGGTGCCCACCCCAGCATGGCAACCTCATGATATAGCTAATGGGGTGCCCAATCCCATTGGCTCCACTGTCCTCACCTCCCCGAGTACTGGGTGCCACGCTGGGAGCTCACCCCAGCATGGCAATAGATGCTTGGCTGATGGGGTGCCCAATCCCCGTCGGCTGAACGTCCCCCCAACTGTCCTTGTGCCATGCTGGGAGCCCTTGGCGTGTAAACGTCCAGCGTCATCGCAGAAAAAAAAGAAAACCTGTAAAAAAAGCGGTCCCACGTAGTCTCCTGGCCCCCTCCACAACCGCACCCACCCACTGCGCACCTGCCTCCCCACCCCCTCACCCCATACTTACCTCGGACCTTGGCGCGACGACTCGTGGACCGGGAACACGTCTGCACTCTTCAAAGCCGACCGCGAACTGAGGAAATGCCGGTAAGCTGTATAATGGGCTAGATAGGTTTTTCAACTTTGTTGCATATCTCAGGCATTTTTGGATTTTTGCACCAAATTTTCAACATGGGGTTTTGGGACCCTTCTCATGAATGATGTCACTGTCCTTGGCGTTATTCGGGTCCAAAGGGTGATTTGCAGTCACTTCACGGTCACTCGCTGCGAAATCACCTTTCAGGACCAATTAACAAAACAACACTGCCAGTGTTCATAAGGTGGGATCTCAAGAAGCCTATTTTGAAAATTTGGTGGAAAAATTCCAAAAAACGACTGTTTTATGAGCGTGCGTTGCGCAGTTCCTATGCACGCTTGTAAGTTCACGAATTTTCAATATTTTCACTCCAGATTTTCAACATTGCCATTTTACTACCGTTCTTATAGGTAGTACAGCAGTCATTTTCACATCTCACCCAAAGCGTGTTTCTGCCCATGTAGCACACAATGGCACAGTTGGTGTGCGAAATAAATGTACAGGACAAATTAAGAAAATCACAGTGACACTGTTCATGAGTAGAGGTCTTAAAATGGTTATGTTGAAAATTTGGTGAAAAAATTCCAAAAATTGACTGTTTTATAAGCGTGCATTATACAGTTCCTACGCACGCGCGTAAGTTCGCGAATTTTCAATATTTTCACTCCAGATTGTCAACACTGACATTTTACCATACCTTCTTATGAGCAGTATAGCTGTAATTTTTCACATCTCACCCAAAACGTGTTTCCACCCATGTAGCGCACAATGGCGCAGTCAGTGTGCAAAATCAATGTACGGGACAAATTAAGAAAATCACAGTGATACTGTTCATGAGCAGAGGTCTTAAAATGGCTATGTTGAAAATTTGGTGAAAAAATTCCAAAAAATGACTGTTTTATGAGCGTGCGTTGTGCAGTTCCCTACGCACTCTCGTAAGTTCGCGAATTTTCAATATTTTCACTCCAGACTTTCAAAATTACCATTTTACCGCACCTCGTTATGAGCAGTACAGCTGTCATTTTTCACATCTTGCCCAAAATGTGTTTCCGCCCATGTAGCGCACAATGGCGCAGTCGATGTGCGAAATCAATGTGTGGGACACATTAAGAAAATCACAGTGACACTGTTCATGAGCAGAGGTCTTAAAATGGCTATGTTGAAAATTTGGTGAAAAAATTCCTAAAAATTCCTGTTTTACGAGTGTGCATTGCGCAGTTCCTATGCATGCTCATAAGTTTGCGAATTTAATATTTTCACTTCAGATTTTCAACATTGCCATTTTATTACACTTCCTTATGAACAGTACAGCTGCCATCTTTCATATGTCGCCCAAAATGTGTTTTCGCACATGTAGCGCACAATGGTGCTGTTGGTGTCCGAAAGCAATGTTTGGGACAGATTACGAAAATCACCATTACACTGTTCATGAGCAGAAGTCTTAAAATGGCAATGTTGAAAATTTAGTGACAAAAGTCCATAAAATGACTGTGTTACGAATGAGCATTGCGCAGTTTCCACGCACCCTCGTAAGTTCATGACTTTGTAATATTTTAAGTCCAGATTTTCACCAGTGGCCTTTTTCCACACTGTCTTATTTACAGTACAGCTGTCATTTTTCACAACATGGCCGAAGTGTGTTTTCACACTTTCAGCGCAGAGATGCGTGGTTGCTGTGGGAAATCATTGTTCGGAACAGATAAAGAAAATCACAGTGACACTGTTCATGATTGGAGGCACCAAAATGCCTGGGTTGACAATCTGCTGTAAAAAAATCCCCAACCTAATTATATTAAGGGTGTGCGTTGCACAGTTTCTATGTACGCTCGTGACTTCACCATTTTTTTAAATATTTTTACTGCAGATTTGCAACATTACCATTTTTTACACCTCCCCATGAACAGTACAGCTGTCATTTTTTACATCCTGTTCGGAATGTTTTTGCACCTGTGGTGCTAAATGCCATAGTCGCTGTGCATAAGCAGCTTTCGGCTAAGAAACTGATATTCCCCCTGTTCATGAGGTGGGGTCACAAAAAAACCATGTTGAACATTTGGAGTGAAAATACCAACGAATGCCTGAGGTATTAGGGTTTCCAACCATAACGCCCAACCCTGTGAAGAATGACAGACATCAGGGGTGTGACTTGGGATTCTTGCCTGTAATGCTCATACCATTCCACACCCTGCAGCCAGTGAGAGGCATCGAGGTATGCCTTGGACTCTTCGGCCCCAAAGTTCACCCCATTCTCGTATATCGCACCCATCTCACTGTATTTCGTAACAGAATGGGGTGCGCATAAGGGCCAAAGACCCCAAGGAACACCATGACACTTGTCAGTGTCTGCAGGGTGGGGTGTACTGAAATGGCGTGGCCGTTATGCCTGATGACCCAAAGGCACACCCCAATGCCTGTCACTCTCTGCAGCTCCTTGGAAGGTACGGGACAGCGCAGCCAATCAGAACACGGGTGCTTCCAGCAAACCCACTCTGATTGGCCAGGAGTTTTCCCCTGCTATAGACACCTGGCACTTTGTTAGATTTTCGATAGAACTAAGCACATTTCAACTGTGTTATTAGGAGTTTTTCAACTGTATTAGCTGGATTGTAATTTCTACTACTGTTTTAAAGTGCTTACACCTCTTCTGTCTGACTGCTCTTCCTGCAGCACCCCCCCATCCAAGCACTCTGCCTTGGTGCCGATAAGTCTAACTACCTTTTGTCTTACTAAACTGCTCAAATCTAACCCCTTTACCTCTATGCTATTTAAGACCTGCTCTGTCTTCTTCTCTCTAGCTGCTTGCCTCTGAACAGGGCTGCTCCAGCTCACCCACGGTCGGCCGGCACCCAGCCAGCCACCGACCAAGACCAGGACACCCACCTGCAGCTCCTTGGAAGGTACGGAAGGTGCAGCCAATCGGAACACGGGTGCTTCCAGCAAACCCAGTCTGATTGGCCAGGAGTTTTCCCCTGCTATAGACACCTGGCACTTTGTTAGATTTTCGATAGAACTAAGCACATTTCAACTGTGTTATTAGGAGTTTTTCAACTGTATTAGCTGGATTGTAATTTCTACTACTGTTTTAAAGTGCTTACACCTCTTCTGTCTGACTGCTCTTCCTGCAGCGCCCCCCATCCAAGCACTCTGCCTTGGTGCCGATAAGTCTAACTACCTTTTTTTTTTTGTCAAGTGGCTAGTTTTCCATTAGCAGGTTATACAGACCTGCCACTAGAGGGATTCTTGGTCTTCTACATAAATCACTATTCATTTGTGGGCAATATGGCCTGCATTATCATTCTACTTCTTTCCTGGTGCTGCTACAAGGGGACTTGAGTCTGAAAGGTGGATGGCCACTAACTAAGCTGCTCCTGCTCTCCTTGTTCCCCTTTCTGCTGTATTTTCTCATCTAGGTTTTAAGTGAGTACCTAGGTGGGCAAATTACTTGCCTAGAAAATATTGCACTAATACAAATCATGAGACCACTCAATCTGGGACCATGGCTCTCCTTATTGTGTTTTTATTGCTCCTAAGGTGCAGAGTTTTCAGCAATACAGTGCAATTCGAAGTACCTCAATGCAATTCAGTTCTCCAATGTACCTTATCAATACCTAATGTTATAACAGTCTACCGTGCAGACACTATGTCATTCTCCTCTCCCCTTTTAGCCTATTCCCCCCGGTTAGCCTACACCCCCTTGCTACTGTCCTCACCTATGTCTACCCAAGCACTTACATTGATCATGATTAACTGTCATTGCAGTGGTGCCGCCTCTTGCGCAGCTCGATGTGGGTTGCCACGAAGAAATAAAAAAGCAGTCTCCATTCTTATAAGTTCCTTAAAGAAAGTTATACTTCTGCTTCTTCTCTGCTCAGGAAATGTGGAGCTCAACCCTCCCCCACAACTTACCTCCGCCTGCTCGATTTTGCTGAGGCCACAGGTCTCAAAATGATGATGGTCAACATTTTAAGCCTGCCTAAAAACTTGTACAGCTACAAACCTGGGCTGCTACGTTAACCCAGACCTTATCATAATTACTGAGTCGTGGTTAAAAAGGCGAACACTGATCAACAAATATCACTGCAGGGCTACAATTTATTTAGAGCAGATAGAGAGTCAGAGAGGCGGGGTGTGGTTATCTCACGCAAATCTAAGTACTTGGTCACAATATTAGTTGCAAATCTCTAGCCAAGGAATTTGAGTTAGTTTCGCTGAGCCTTCATTTCCCCTCCTCGGAATGTATCACTATCCTAGGTGGCTATAGACCCCGTCTGGTGGTGATGAAGTCCTTAATCTTTTGAAATCCATGTTCGTGATGCAAAAACTGAAACAATATTTCTAGGAGATCTAAATATGGACTGGCTGCCACCCTAAATCTACACGTGCCCTCAAATCCCTTGTGACGAGCTGAGTCTTAGGCAATTAGTCAGTGAACCTACTAGGAACAACACTCTAAATACTGCCAACAGTTCCATTCTAGATGTGGTACTAACCACCCATCCACACAAATATCTCATTTGGCAGTGTTTCACAATGACATGAGCGATCATGGAATTGTTGCTTACATAAGATCTCAACATGGCCCGGCGTAACCCATCCTATATAAAAAAGATCCTACGCCAAATTCAGTGCAGTAAACTTCCTATCTGACCTGAGCATGATCAGATGGCAAGATCTTTACCTAGCCAAGATGTCAACAAGGCAGCTTGCATCCTTATGACAAACTCACTACAATAATAAATAAGCATGCCCTTTCATCAAAGTAAGGTGCGGAACAATTCCAACCTCTGGTTCACCTCGGATCTCAAGGCAGCCTTATAGCTCGAGATAAGCTCTGGGCTAAAGCTAGACATTCAAAGAATCTTCGATTGGCAGGCCTTTAGAGCAGCCAGGAATAACTGTGTGAAAAACTTTGCTCTGCTAAAACTAACTATTATATTTCTACTCTCGAACAAGCTAAAGGTGACCCTCATAAAATATGGAAGACTATCAAAGCTATAGAAAGGACCGTGGCCCCTCTGTCCCAACAAAGATAGTTGCAAGTGGCAAGATTGTGGAAAACAAGTCCCTAATCCTGAGGAACTTAACTCCCACTTTGCCACAGCTGGATTAAGCTGACTCGTCACCCATGCTGGTGCTGCGGTAAGCCAGCATACCCCTCCCTCCACATCTAGTCCTGCACCCAGCCCCTTCCAACTGCACGAGATAATTTATAAAGAAGTAGAAGTTCTCTTCTTAACGACACCAAAAAGAGCGCAGGGGACGATGGCTTGGAACCCTTTTTCCTAAGGTCAGGCTCGCCCATCTCACTGCCCCAATTCTCCACATCTTCAATCTTTCCATTACATCTGCTAGTGTGCCATCCTGCTGGAAATCAGCACATATCCTCCCTCTATTTAAATCTGGTGACCCATGCGATGTAAACAACTACAGGCCTATCTCCATATTGCCTATCCTTTCTAAAGTTCTCGAAAAACTGATCCATATTCAGTTAAAATTCACTTTGAAACCTTTTCTCTCATTAACCCAGCTCAATCTGGCTTCGGGCTAATCATAGCACAATCACTGCACTAGCAAAAGTAACCAATGATTGGATCTCTGCTATAGATGCTAAGAAGGTAACTGGTGCAGTCTTTTGGACCTCAGCAAAGCTTTTGATACTGTTGATCACAAACTATTAGTCAATTGCCTTGCAAAGTTGGGTGCCACACACCATACCACCAGTGGTTCTCTAGCTACCTAACTGGAAGATTCCAAAAAGTAAAGGCTGAAGGTTTTTTTGCTGCCTTGCCAGTTGCAAGAGGAGTCCCCAAGGATCCATCTTAGGCCCTATCTTGTTTTCTCTGTACATTAATGACTTAGATGCTAACATATCTACGTCCAATCTGCACTTTTTTGCAGATGATACTGTGTTGTATACTTCTGGCTCATCGTTATCTGAAGTCAAGGGAGTGCTTCAAGCGGACTTTGCGCAACTTGAGCATAATCTAATAAAGGCAAAGCTTCTGCTCAATGCTAAGAAGACTAAAGCAATGATATTCTCCCGCATTGCTGTCACAGGCCACCCCAATACCCTTACCCAAGACTTCATTGTCACCACGCTAAACGAGCCTCTGGAAGTTGTAACCAAATTTAAATATCTAGGTATCTGGATCGACAATAAATTATCTTTCGGTGACCACGTCGAAGATGTCTCTAGAAGGTTAAAAGCAAGGTTAGGTTTCTTCTACAGAAATAGGCCCCTTTTCCCCCTTGAAACTCGAAACAAGCATGCAGGCCACTTTTTCTCCCCTATAGGCTCTGGCGATGTAATTTATTCCTCCACCACTCTTGCAAATCTAAATAAACTGGACATCCTTTATCACCGTGGCGTTACGGTTCATTACCAACTCCTTACCGTTCACACCACTGTGACTTATATGCAGCTGTTGGTTGGACATCCCTTACTACTAGGCGCCTGCTCCATGCTGGGCTATGGACTCTTAAACTGCTTCTGCAGAAATTGCCAAACTATCTCTCTTCCCTTATTAGTATCTCACTAGTGCATACTAGTTAAAAATCTGACTTTATTATGCTTGGCATACCAAGGCCGGACTTCCTTTGGTAAACGTGCTATTGCATATGCCCTTCCTCCATTTGGAACTAATTACAAACCGTATTGAAACTAACTAGTACAGTTTCAATAAACTTCTACAAATCGATAAGTTCAACCAAAATAAAGACACCTGTAACTGTCATTAAGTCTCTTCCTTCCCCATGTGTGCCATATTTATCCACTGGTAAGGTATAATTGATTTGACATATTAACTGCTTTCCCTTCCCTTCTACTCCTGGCTTTATCTTTTGCTTACGCTCCACTGCTACTCTATCAAATCACCTCCCCCATATCAGTTGTAGACTGTTGTTTGTTCTAGCTGCCAAAATATCACTGTATGTATTGCACACACCAGTCATCATGTTTCATTTATCAGTATGCAACCTGTAAGTCCTTCTGTCTCCATATCAATATTTTACCACCTAGGTGCGCCTATGTGGTACCCTTGTATGTATATCCAGCCTGTATCATGTAACGTGCATTTCATGTGTATACTGTTATTACCTATCTGTGTTTGTACTTTAAGTGTTTATGTCACAGGACCTCCTTGTGAATGAGCTTGCTCAGTGGAGTTTTCCTGCAATAAACTTGAACTTGAACTTGAAAAAAAAAAAAAGGGTGGTGGCGGGGTTGGCTTCAGTTCAATACTTCACTGCCATTCCTATTACGCAGCTCTGTAACTTCTACACTACCACTGCCAATGCCAGCAAGCAAACATTCGGCATTGACAAATGCTTGTTTTTTTAGCTGTAATTTCTGTGTGTTGGATATTGTATTTGAGGTCTGTTAACTGTAGAAGCAGTTGGGGTCTGGCAGAGGTTGCCTGAATCTTCTTTTGCTGAGCAGTTGGGGAAAGGATTTACTTGCTGGATAAGCATTCCATTCTTTTTCAGTCTGTGATAGGTGGATTTTGTGGGGGGCCTTCCACTGGAATATAGCAGGTATTTCTGTTAGTGGCTGTGCTAGGATTACTTAATTCCACTTGCTGCAGGGATAGTTAGTGTGCAGAGGCTGTACAGGTAATGTGAACCATGGGTAGGATTGTTGGGTGCAATGGTCGTGGGGCAGCAATGCAGATGAATATATTGTGAAGGCTGGGAGGGTGCCCAATATGCCACAGGCTAAGGAGGCTCGAGGAAGAGGTTCAGTGGCTGGGCAGGGAGCTGGGGAGGTTGAAAGATGAGGGGAGGATTTCATCGGTAGGAGGGCTGACATCTGAGAGTATTTTGGGTGCACCACAGAGAAGGAACAGTGGGTCAAGGGAGGGGGGAGGGGATAAACTAAATAGGAAGCCAGCTGATGGAAGGTGGACTCTAGTAGAACCTAGAAAAAGAGGAGCAGCAGTAGGCAGGAGGGAGGAGAAAGCACATAGTAAGGCAAAGGGGATCGGGAACATGTTAACTTTGCTAGAAAAACATGGAAAAGAGGATGCAGGAGGTGATTACAAAAGGGATAGCACTCACAAAGAAGAGTGTGTGAGGGGCATTACTAGTGGAGAGATGGAGCATGGTGTGACAGGGGAAGGGATAATACTTGGAGAGGTGAGAAGGGAGAGGGAGGGTGGCAGTCAAACAGGTGGAGAGGGAGGGGTCTTAATTGTGAGAGACAGGGGGGAAGACACTGGGGAACATGGTAAAAACACGGTCTTGAGTGGTTCCAAAATAAGAACCTGGATGGGGGGGGACGGGCACAAGGAAAGAGGATGGAAGTTATTGGTGTTGGGGGACTCCATACTCAAGGGGATCAGATGGGGTGGCAAGAGGGAGAGGCACAGTCAGATATGGGTGGAGTCCATACCAGGATTAAAGGCAGACATGGCAGGACAGGCAATCCTAAGGTGCGTAAAGGGGGGTAGAAGGAAGTGACACATTGTGGTACATGTGGGGACAAATGACCTAGCAGGGGAAATGGTGGAGATAACAAGAGAGAGGATTGAGGAAGTGGGAAGGTTGTTTAAGGAGACTGGGGAGTCTGTGGCCTTTTCTGAAGTGCTCCCAGTACCCTGAGCAAGCACAGTGAGAAAGGAGAGGATTAGAGAGTTGAACACATGGTTGGTAGAATGGTGTCGAACTAAGGGGTATGGGGTTGTGGGCAGCTGGGGAAGTACCTGGGATAATTACAATCTGTTTTCAAGGGATAGGCTGCACTTGAGTGGGGAGGAGAAGGAGGTATTAAAGCAAAGACTGGAGAGGTATATTGCGACAAGGGTGGATTTAAACTAGATGGGTGGGTGGCAAGTGGACAGCAGGTAGGCAGGGATCCAATAGAGTGGCGTCACAGCCTACTCCCCAGGCTAGCAGAGAAGGACTCAGGAAGGCCAAAAAAGGAGGGAGCAGAAAGGACGAGATGGAGGCTAGGGAAGGGGCATTATGGAGGGTGGTCTCATCGAATGCAAGAAGCCTAGGAAGTAAATCCATTGAGCTACAGGCACTCTTAGCAGTGTGGATGGTGGATATTGCAGCTGTCACAGAAACGTGGGCAACTGAGCACCAGGACTGGGATCTGGCAATCCCAGGATACAAATTATACAGGAAGGACCGTAAGGGGTGGGGTGGGGTGGCAGTCTATGTGAGGGACGGGATCAAATGCACAAGGGATGAGGGAGAAGAAAGGAGAACAGAGGCAATCTGGCTGCAGCTCCTAGACTCAAGGGGTTGGAAACTAAGATTTAGGGTGGTATACAGGCTGTCATTCCAGTCTGAGGAGCTTGACAGGGAGCTAGTGGGACAAATCAAAAAGGTATGTAGAAAAGGAAAGTTGGTCATCGTGGGGGATTTCAACTTACCGTGGGTTGACTGGAGCACTCTGGTCACCTCCAGTGCTAGGGAGCAAGTGCGTCTGGATGCGATCCAGGGTGGTCTCCTGACACAGTTGGTTACTGTACCTACTAGGCTAAAGAACACTTTAGATCTGGTATTGTCGAATGGGGAGACAGTGAGGGAAATAAAGGTAGAGGACCCACTATTGGACAGCGATCATCAAACAGTGTGGTTTAATATCACGATGTGTGGGGAGCCAGAGAAATCGGTTATTCGGGTGGTAAACTTCAGGTGGCTGGACTTTGGGAGGATGCAGGAGGTACTGAAAGGGAAACTGGAGGGCATAAGGCATGAGATGGACATGGAGCTGAAATGGGATATTATTAAACGGGGGTTACAGAGGCAACAGAAGCCTGCACCAAGGCAGAGAGTAAAAGAAGTAGAGTAAGAAAACCATGCTGGTTGAACAGCAAAGTTGTGGAGGTGGTAAGGGCAAAACGAGTGGCTCACTAGAGGTTTAGGAGGACAAGGAATGAAGTGGACAGGGAGGAATATGCAAGATGGTCCAGGGAGTTGACCAGAAAAGTGAAAGAAGCCAAGGCCCAAATGGAGCTGAGATTAGCACAGGGAATTAATGGGGGGGAGAAAGACTTCTTCAGATACATCAGGGAGCAAACAAAGTGCAAGGAGACAATAGTGAGGATAAAAAGGGGTGGGGAGTGGATGGAAAAGGGGGAGGAGCAGGCAGAAGCACTGAATAAATACATCTGTTCCATGTTCACAGAAGAAAAGGTGGGACCGCTACCAGCATGGGCTAGGAGGGTGGCGACAGGTGGAGAGGAGGCAACAGATGGAAGAATTGAGGCAAGTAGAGTCCTAGAGGGACTAAGGACACTGAAGGTAGACAAGGCACCAGGGCCGGATGGTATCAACCCCAGGGTGCTGAGGGAGATGGTGGAGGTGTTGGTGGAGCCACTGGTGGATCTGTAGAGCACCTCCCTGGAGTCGGGATGTGTGCCAATGGACTGGAGGATGGCACATGTGGTGCCATTACACAAGAGTGGGCCATGGAATGAACTGGATTATTATCGTCCGGAAAGTCTCACATCCATGGTGTGCAAACTCATGGAAATGATACTAAAGGAAAGACTGGTGTCATGCCTGGAGGACAATGGCCTCCAGGATTTAGGCAGCATGGGTTTGTTTCAGGGAAGTCTTGTCAAACCAACCTGATACAATATTGTGAATGGGTGACAGATGAACTGGATAAGGGTCATATGGTGGATGTTCTTTACTTGGACTTCAGCAAGGCCTTCAATTCAGTGCCTCATGGGCGGCTTGTGGGGAAGCTAACTGGTGTAGGAGTAGGGGCAAAAATGATAAACTGGATAACAAGCTGGCTGAGTGTGAGGCTTCAATGGGTGGTGGTGAGAGGGGGGCTCTCAACTCCAAGGCCGGTGACAAGTGAGGTGTCATAGGGCTCTGTGTTGGGGCCAGTAATGTTTTGGGCTCTTCATATCAGACATTGGACATGGGGTGGTGAGCAAGGTAAGTCTGTTTGATGACGACACCAAAATCGGAGCAGTGGTGGATGGAGAGGAGGGGTGAAAGTAGCTGTAGGGGGACCTAAGTAAGCTAGAGGACTGGCCAGACAGGTGGCAGCTGGGGTTCAATGCAAAGAAGTGTAAGGTTATGCGTTTTGGGGTGAAGAACCCAAGGACAGAATACTGGCTGGGGGGGGAGGTTAAACTGGGGATCACAGAGGAGGAGAAGGACCTAGGGGTAATGATAACAGGGGACCATGAACAATACTGTCCAGTGCAGGAGAGTGGCTACAAAAGTGAACAAAATGCTGGGGTGCATAGCAAGGGGGTTTTCGTCCAGGTGAAGTGAGATGATCTTGCCCCTGTACAGATCACTGTTAAGGCCACACTTAGAGTATTGTGTGCAGTTTTGGGGGCCGTACCTAAAGCGTGATATTAGGCTGCTGGAGGGGATGCAGAAGAGGGCAACTAAGATGATATGTGGAATGGAGGGGAGAGAGACTATGACACCAGGCTGGGAGACCTGAATATGTACACCCTGCAGGACAGAAGGAACAGGGGGCACATGATAGAGACATTCAAGTATCTGAGGGGAATCAGTAAGAATGGGGCAGATGGGGTCTTCAAGTTAGGGAGGGGGAGGGTCACCAGGGGGCATGGGCTAAGAATGGGGGGGAATTTAGGAAGGAAATTAGGAGACACTATTTCACAGAGAGGGTGGTCATAAAATGGAATGCCCTACCAGAACGGGTGGTATCATCTGTGAACAGCTTCAAAAGGGCATGGGACAGGGAACAGGGGAGAGTGAGGGTAGGGGTGGCAGTGGGATGACAAAAGGGAGGGGGGTTGAGGCAGCTGCAAACTAAGGGTGTTGGCTGCACACTTGAGCAGACTTAGATAAACCGGGTGGTCTGTTTCTGCAGGCACATTCGTATGTTCGTATGTAAGATATGTCAGCTGCCAGGCTAAGAGCTGTTCTGCACATCACCTACTAACATCAGGTAAACAATCTTCTAATTAAACAAAGGGAAAATAAAAAGTACTTCAGATACAAATGGTAATGGTGGGCTGCTTTTAAAATCTAATATTAGTTTTAGGCAGTACACTAGCTCTTTAAGATTCTGTGTACATTTAAAGTATGGAGCAATGCTTCACCTTGATTGGCATGCTCAGGATAATGCACTGGCAGGTGGATGATTGATTTAAAGTAAATTCAGACACCACCTTTGGTGACAACCTAGGATTTGTGGGTAGAGAAACTCTGTCTTCTTGGAAGACTAAATAAGGAGGCTCACACATCACATCCTGTAGCTCTGATCTCTTCAAGCAGAAGTAATAGCAACTAAAAATAACACTTTCCAGAAAACGTAAGCCACAAGTCATGGCTGGCTTAAAAGGAGGTAATGTGAGCTTTTCCAAAAGGAATTCCAAGTCCCAAGAAGGGACTGGATAGCATATAGGTGGTTTAAGATGTAGTATACCTTTGAGGAATGTACAGGAGACTTTCATTTGTACAACCATACACCCATTGATGGGTGCATGGAAAGCTGATACAGCCACCAAATGCACCTTAAGTGATGAATATTGCAGACCTGAGTCTGACAGTGATAACAGATGGCCCAGGACATCCTGCAGCAGACAGGTGAAGGGATCTAGATTCCTGGAAGTGGCCCATAAAGGTGCATGAGTATGTCTGGTGGAAGGCTTTTGGGCTGCTATGAGCATGTTAGTTACTTTAGATGATACATGAAAGCAGGCAATGACTATGTTTTCAGGAGCCATGCATGAAGATGCAGTGACTTCAGGTCTGGATGTAGCAGGGAGCCCTTGTTCTCTGAGAGAAAGGTTCGACAACAGTGGCCAGGGTAGGAGGTTCTACCGCTTGCTGACTCAGAAGTTGAAACCAGATTTGGCATGGCCATAGAGGGGCTATGAGGATGAGGGTGCAGTTTGAGTAATATCTTCTGTATGGGAGGAATTGGACGGGAGTCATACAGGAACCTCCCTTTCCAGGAGAGGGACAACACATCTCGCCAAAAAATTCCAGGCCCTGGAGCGAGTGAGCAGAAATGTGGAAATTTTGCATTGTATGGGGACACAAAAAGTTCCAACTCTGGATGACCCCATTTTGTGAATATGTCTTCTGCCACTATGATCAGAAGTTCCCATTTGTGCATCTGGGACTGTGACCTGCTTAGTTTGTCTGCCATGAGGTTTTGGGCACCTGGGACATTCATGGCTGATAGCTCCAGGCCATGTGCCAGTGCCCAGTACCTGACTTTCATTTCCTTCCAGGATAGGGATTAGGAATGAATCGCTCCTTGTTTGTTGATGTAGTGGACTACACTGATACTGTCCCTCTAGATCAATAGAGGGCCTTGTCTTAGATGCTGCTGGAATGTGCGGAGACTGTACAGCATAGCACATATTTCCAGTATATTGATGTGCAGACTAGTTTCCTGTTTGCTTCATAATCCCTATGCTTGATAGGGCCAAAGATGAACCCCCTAAATGGAGCTAGATGCAGCCATGGTAAGGATTTGTGTTGGTAGTGGAGTCACAAACGGGACGCCCTGTAACAGGTTGGTGCAGTTTATCCACCATAGAAGGGTTTTTCTAAATAAGAATGTGATAAAGACCCAGTTGATCCAGGTGGTCCATTAACTGGGTCCACTGAACTCTTAAGAGTCCGTTGTGGAATGAGTATATGTAGGTGTGCCAGATGTAGTGTTACACTGGCCACTGCCATAAGACCCCAGACACATAAGAAAGATCTGGCTGTGTCCTTATGACTGTTGTAGAGAAGCTTGGCTGGAGCAATAATGCATTCTGCCCTGTCTAATGGAAGGAAGGCTTTGCCCTGAGCAGTGTCTAGGACTGCTCCTATGTATTGCAGCAGTTGATATGGTGTTAGGATTGACTTCAGGATACTGACTGTGACTCCCAAATCCTTAAAGAGCTGTCTCATTCGAGACAGGGTCTGCAGAAGACTTTCCATTAAGCCAGGAAGCCAGTCATCCAGGTATGGGAAACATATAGGCCTTCCTTGTGAAGGGCCAGCGCCACTACAGCTAAGCATTTCATAAAGACCCATGGCACAGAAGATAAGCCAAAGGACAACAATTTGAATTGGTAATGTTCCCCTCCAGCATAAAGTGCAGATATTGTCTGTGATTCTCTTTGGTCTTGATATGAAGATTAGTGTCCCTCTTATCCAAAGAACAGTGACAAACTTCTTGTATTCTATGAAGAAGTTTAGCCCCCTCAGGTCTAGTAAGGGACTTAGAACTCCGGTCCATTTGAGGACTAGAAAGTACCTCAAATAGAAGCCTTTGTTCTGCTTAGTTGGAGGAACCAGTTCTATGGCACATTTTTGTATCAGTGATTGGATTTTCTCTTTCAGCAATAATATATGTTCTGGAGGATAGCTGAAAGGAGGTGGAGGATGCATTCGAGGAGTTTGTAAAAGCACCAGAGCATACCCCTTTGCAACTATCTCCAGTACCATTCCTCTGGGGTAATCTGCCTCCATTTCAGTAAATGAAGGGAGATGCAATCCCCTACAGCGACCCCTGAAGATAAAAGTGGCTGGGATGTATGAGGAATGCAGTCAGACTGAACCAGTGGTGGCAGGGTCACCAATTCCAATGGCCTTTGGTGCTTTGGAGTGTGCATCTGGGGGAAGGGGGCCTTGCAAGGCACCACTAGCCCTGATTCTGGAGGGCTGATGGAAGGTGGCATGACTACCTCTGGCACCAGTGTTATGAAAAGACCCTCTACCGCTACATCTTATAGGTGTGGGATAGAGGGACATAACCGATCTAAGAGTCATCTTGGATGACTAAAGACTAGAGTTTCTTCAGCTCCTTAACCAAATAGTTTGGCGTCCTTGAATGGTGCATTTAACACTGCTTGCTGGATGTCAGTGGTAAAGCCAGCCACTCTTATCCATGAATATAATCTCATACAGATGCCAGAAGCAGCAGCCTTGGCAGAGGCATCCAAGACATTGTAGACTGAGCGTAATAGGTGCTTATCTGCCTCAGCACAAGCATTTAACTCTTTTTGCAACTTGGGTTTTGCAGAACCATCTGGTGAGGTCAGTGCACTGCTTTAGAATTTTTCCAGATGGCATTTAATATTTAGTCATATGAGCTTGATAGATAGCTATTCTAAGACCCAATGAGGCTAAAGCATACGTTCTTTTGTCCAGAACATCAAGCCACCTAGATTCCTTATCAGCTAACAAGGAACTAAGATGCTTGGGTGCTTTAGATCTGTCATGAGCAGCCACGGCCACCACATAATCTGTTTCTGGTTGCGTGGCATAATATGGTTTAGCAGTAGGTTCAGGATACTGCTTATCAGCTTTGAGTAGCACTGCAGGCATAGTATTTGGCCTCTGCCAGGCAGCAAAAGTAACATCCTCCAAAGCTGGATAAAAAGGAGGTATGAGGATGGAGGGAGTGCATGGCACTTCTAAAAATTCCATTAAATATTTTTCAGTAGAATCTTTTTTCTCATCTGCAAATCCAAGCTCAGTCTGAATTTGCTGCATTAAAGTCTGAAAAGAGAGATCCTCAGGAGAAGACCTTGGAGTATATACAGCTATACAGCACTACAGAGTCTTCACTACAGGGAAACCAAGTAGAACTAGAATGGAGATTATATAAGAGATACAGGATTTGCAAGGGTGGAATATGGCAAATATCTGCATGAGTGCATAGTGACCTCCGATAATATCATGAGTGGCGGAGCCACGAGTGGTAGTGTGCTGCTATTGGTTGTTGTGTTTCTGAGGGGTGTGGCAATGTTTCAGTCCATTCGTGTAGAAGGACGTTGTATTTTTATATATCGTGGAGTCTTTATGCTGTTTATTATTTTTATTTTATTTTCGCTGGGACTTTCTTATGTCAGGCTTCACAGTGCTTTATTCAGTAACTGCTCATGGAATATATAAAGTATGGTGTGTATTTTTGTGTGGGAGCAGTTTACAGATGGTTTGTGGTGCTTTTTTTTTTTTACTGTTTAATGCTTTTTTATTTAGTGCTGCATGAGGATTCTGTGCAGCTTTTAAGTATTTAAAGCTCCTCAGGTGTGTTTCATTTTTTACTTTTATTTTGGGGAACGCTTCCTTGCCACATGGGGTGTGACGTTGCTGCAGTGCTTTATTTCATGGTGACATATCCAGAGTGGTGTATGTTTCAGTTTATTTCACTCTGGATATGTCATTGCTAGATTATATCATGGGAGGGTGAGTTGATGCTTATTTAGTTAATGGAAAATACTCTCACCCCTATTGTATAAATGGTTGTTCCCCATATTCTTTTTCCTCATCATAGTGCTCCTCCATCATGAGATCTGATTTATACTCCATATCATCATTGGTAGGCCTGTTGACGTGAGGGAGAGATGACTGGGCCGGCAATGCCGGCAGCAGTTGTGAGGAAGGATTAGGCAGTGAACTAGAAGTATTTGTTGACAGGGCTGAAATAGTCAGCAGTCCCATTGATTGTAGCATGAGCTGCAATGGCAGGCCTGGCAAAAGGTATAGAATCATCTCTTGAGAAAGATGCCAGTACTGCCTGCAGGTTGACGGTACTCTGGCCAGGAGCCATGCTCGGAATGGTCGATGACTGGCTGAGACCAGATGATGACAGCGTTGTACTGACCATAGAAGACCTGGTAGCACAAAAGCTAGACCCCCACTATTGGTGTCTGATTGATGATTGGGGGGCTGTAGGCACCACTGCTGAAATGGACAGCGACAAAGAAGGCATACCTGAAGGCTACAACAGCAATTGGGATCTTGCAGGGGAGGATATCTTTTTCTTATCCCTGTGTTTGTGTTTATGAATAGATGAAGACTTCTGCTTTTCAGTCTTTCTGCTTCAATGACTGTGAGCTCATGGAAGGAGTGGGTGATATCTGTTTTTCACCTTTGTTGAGTTTCTCCATGGTGGCCACCAAAGGTTTCTTAAGTCAAAACATTTCTAGGTTTTTCTAACGGCATCGTTGAGTGGCTTGGTTAAAGCCTGGGCAAATCTCACAGGCCCAGACATTGTGAGAGAAGCTGATGCAGCATACACACACTTTGTTGGTGTTATTCCTAAAAATATTCTCCCAGCACTCCCAGTATCAGGAGAGCATTGATGGTTTGGAAGCCATGCAGAAACAACGAGAGAAAACTTTTCTATATAGAAGTTGTTTTGCTATGTTGATGGCATTTCTGCAGCAGGTCTGGTGAGGCTAATCAATGGTGGGAAAAGAACTGAGAAGGGTTGGGGCTGTCTACAGTTATATATGTGCTGATGCGTGAAGTTGATGTGGGAGGGTGCAGCTTGGCAATTTTCTGTGTAGTCCTAATGTCTGACAGCTGTTGTTCCAAAGGTGTGGTTACAGGGAAAAGGTATACTCAAAGTAAGATCTAAGGTTGTGTACGTCTTCCTACTGTAATTATAACTGAAGTTCTTAAAACTGTAAAATAATGAATTTTTTTAGTCTTGTGAAATGAAATCAGGGGGTTTTACTGCAAAAGTTGTCTTTTCCAGAACAATTTGAAGTTTTAAGTATTATTTACATTTCTTCGTTGATCTACTAGTATCTTGTACAGATGAACCTTGATTGAAAACTGAATGCTGTATGTCAATTTTTCCAGTGTAACTGTCATTGCTATGTTAAAGCACTATACTGTGTACATACTGACCTTCCAGGTCACCCCTGAAAAAGGGACTGCAATTGTCTCATTAGACTTACATGGTTATAAAAATTCAAATAAATAAATAAATAAAAATTACCTTTCAGAGGGAAGATCTGCATTTATTATTTTCTATTTCTGAAGTTCCTGTACTTTTTACACACCATGGGCCAGATAGTCAAACTGCGCCATTCTGTGGCGCAAGCCCTTGCGCTGCTCAAAAAAGTTGCGTAGGGTTGTGGCCAGGGTGTGCGCTATTGAGCAACTTCTTTGAATATTGCCCCCTGGCCACAGCCACTGTGCATGGCGCAGTGGAACTGCGCCACTGCAAGTGGTCAGAGTGGAGCATTCAGATGCGGTGGAGCAAGTTCCATTTCACCATGCGCAGCACCTGTGATATTCAAAAGGTGACATGCAAATGGGGCCATAATTTATGCAAGGTGCACGGGGGGGCCATTTGCATCTAATTACGGCCCCATTTGCATGCCATTAGCAGGCAGGTGCGCAGATCCCCGACGACTTGCGCCTGGCGCCCTGCCAGGCAGCAGCCGTTGGGGAGCGACGCCCCCTGCAGCCCGATCGCGGGCATGATAGTATTCCCCTGCAGCCCGATCACAGGCATGATAGTATTCCCCTGCAGCCCGATCACAGGCATGATAGTATTCCCCCCTCCGAGCCCGATCGTGGCATACATCATTCCCCAGCAGCCCGATTGCAGACATAACCGAAATGGCCCAATCGCGGGCATAGTGGTCCCCCACAGCCCGATCCACGGGCATACGTTATATCTCCCCCATTAGCCGATCATGGGCATACCATTCCGCCCCTCATTAGCCCGATCGCGGGCAGAACAGTATGGTCCCTCGAGCAGCCCGATCAGGCATCAGACTTCCCTCCCCCAGAGTCCACATCCCTGGTGGTCCAGTGGATCACAAGAAGCCCAATCACTGGCATAAAGTCAAACCCCCAAAGTCCAATATCCCTGGTGATCTAGTGGCACCCACCCCACCCAACCATGGAGCCCAACCACCCTGCTCCCCGTCAGCCGGTGGGTGGCAGCACCTCACCTGCCTGCCGCCCGCTGCCCGCCAACTGACAGCTCGGTAGGCTGCATGCCCATTGGTTCAGAGCAAGAGCCAATGGGCGCAGCCCATACCATACAAGACAGTCCAGATATGTGAATGAATTCACATTGGTGAATGAACCATCGGACATGCAGCCCTACCGAGCTCGCTAGGGCAGCAGGCAGGTGGCAGGCGGTGGTGCTGCCGCCTACCGCTGACGGGGGCGGGTGGTGGGCTCTAGTGGGTGGGGTGGGGGCCACCAGGTCACCAGGGATATTGGACTTTGGGGTTGACTTTATGCCCACGATTGGCTTCGCGTCCACTGGATCACCAGGGATATTGGACTTTGGGGGATGGGAAGTCTGATGCCCACATTGGCTGCTCGGGGACATAATGTTCTGCCCACGATCGGGCTAATTGGGGGACAGAACGGTATGCCCGCAATTGGGCCAATGGGGAACACTTCAGTTGCGATCGGGCATGGGGGCACCGCCAGGAATCTTGGAGGCCACCCACAGGTGGCAGCTGCTGTGTTGCACCCTGCAATGCGGCAGCTCACCTGTGGGTGGCCCTGGACTTGATCCTTTTTTTTTGGCGTAAAGTTGTGCAGGCGCAGGTAGGGGTTGTGCCTGCATAACTCTGCACAGCCTGGCTGAATATCGGGCTGTGCAGTTTATGCATGGTTCCTCCCCATTCGGTTGCACATGCCTTCATTATCATTGCGCTGTTGCTCAGCATGATTTGGGGGGGCGCAACTGTCTCCTGCTGAATATTGCAGGATGGCGCATTTCAGACTTGCACAGGTGCAACTCTATTGCGCATGGCTCAACTCTTTTGAATATCTGGGCTCATGTGCATTACTGACTGCAGTTACAGACTCTTAGAGAAGTAATTCAAAATTGCAAAAACACATGCTGTGCAGAGTGTTCTGATTTTTGTGTGTGTAGTCCTGTTGTGTGCTTTCCTTTGTTTGCTATTAAGAGTTTTTTTCTAAATTAGTCAATTAGCCTCCTAGTTTTATGGTAATTTATGGCCCCCGGGGATCTCCATCTTAGCACAGTTTATTGCTCTTCTTTTTTCTACAGTGCCACCTGTCCCATGTTGTAACAGATTTCTAAGATTGTTCCTCCTGGTAGAATAGGGATAGATAATTAGTTTTAGTGTATCTAAAAAATGAGTTGTTAGGGACTTAGGTTCAAGTCCCAGAGTAGGTAGGAGTTGCCAGATAGGTATGCAGTGGTCCCTGCAGTGATATAAAAACAGATTCGGAATCTAAAATAGTACCAAATAAATAATAAACAGTTTAATAAACAATAATAATAATAAACAATAAACAATAAACTAGATTAACTATCAGAAATCAACATGAGCATATTATTAATGGTTATAGCACAGGGGGAAGTGTGGAAGGACTCCTGGCCCTGGCTTTCCTTACATACGTGCAGTTTTGCTAATTTTGTAATGCTTGGCAAAGATTTTGTATATAAAATACACTATTTATTATTAAAAATGGTAGTTTTGTCATTGGTGGCCAGTGGGCTAGTAATCCGATTGCCCTGGCTACTGAAACATGCCCTGGTGATCCAGTGGTTCAATTTGGCCTCCCTGGGTTACCACATATATTTTAGTATTTTAATATTTTTAAAACATTGTTCTATAAAAGAGATAAAACTGCTCTGTGTAATATAAATATAAGGAAAATGCAGAGTGTCAGCTGCGGGCACCCAGCATGCTGAAAGGAAAAGGAGCAAAGAGTGCGAGAGACCCAGAGTCGGCCCCACAGTAGAGCACAAGGTGCTCAGTTAAGGAATCCCCAAGGCATGCTTGCAGGTTGCCATGCCTCACTTCCACGTTGGTCAGAAGTCAGGCTTCGGCCTGTGGCAGTAGACTGCTTTATGAAAGTGCAAGAGAGAGACACACTAAGGCGCTCTTCTTATGGGCAAGATCAACCAGATATTTTCACTTTGAAATAGTTGAGCAGGCAACAAGCACCAGGGAAAATGATTTTAGGGACTGGCTCACATAAATAAAAATAAAATAAAGGAGAACAGTCTGTCAGGGACTCTGTGTAAGTCCCACACACTCACTCAGGAGGCAAGCATTTTGTGGAGAGCTCATAGAGGAGCTATTTTGTGACAAAAAGAGGGTGATCTAACCCTGTGGAACCCATGACTTCACACGAGTGAAATGCATTAAAAATACTTTTATTTTAATTAAATAAAGCCATAAAGGAGCTTAGGGGAGTCCTGGGGAACTAATAGGAATACACAGATGTTTTATACTAAATCACAAGTAACAAGCATTTGTCAATGCCGAAGTTCACTACTGGTACATGTATTAGTATTGTACTGGGTGGGGCAGGGCTACAGGTCCCAGCGCAGGCTTATTTACATGCAGTTGAGTAGCATCATTTCCCGCCAACAATACCAGGTTCTTTTTATTCCCCAGGTAACTTTCTTTTGTCATGCTCCCCGTGTCTTCAACCCTCCATGATCAGGCACCAACTCCTCATTGTAGTCCCTCTCCGGTTCTTTTGTAGGGCAGGAGAGGTCACACTAGACAGCCCCGAGGGTCGAGCACCATGACTTGGGAGGGAGGGTGTCTTGCCTACAGCCCCCTTTCTCAGTGCTGAATGGCACAAAATTGAACAAAGAGACAGAGGATGTGGTCTGTGGGACTACAGGCAAGAGACTGGAAAGTAGGGGGGCAAGGAAGAAGGAAAATACCATGTCAGGGAGAGAGGCCCCATTTTGTTATTGTGCCCCTAACTTTGGGGCATGCCATTCAGCGCCACAGGTGTGAAAACACATTTTGGGCAGGATGTGAAAAAGACAGCTGTACTGTTCATGAGGAGGTGTGAAGAAATGCAATGCTGAAAATCTGGCATGAAATTATGAAAAAGTGGCAAAGTTACGAGTGTGCGTAGAAACTGTGCAATGCACACTTGTAACACAGTAATGTTTTGGAATGTTTTCACCAAATTTTCAACACGGCATTTTTGGGACCTCCCCTCATGAACAGTGGCACTGGGATTTCATTAATCTGTCCCGAAAGTTGATTTCACACAGCAACAGCACCATTCTTCGCCACAGGTGCAAAAACACATTTTGGGAAGGATGCAAAAAATGACATCTATACTGTTCATAAGGGGGTGTGAAAAATGGCAATTTTGGAAATTTGGAGTATAGATATTACAAATTGATGAAGTTATGAGCGTGCATAGAAACTGCACAATGGACATGCGTAACACAGTCATTTTTTTATGTTTTTCACCAAATGTGCAATAAGTGCTTTTTGGGACCCTCCTCATGAGCAGTGGCACTGTTGTTTCATTAATTGGTCCCAAAAGATGATTTCACGCAGCAATCGTGAAATCACCTTTCGTGACCGAGAAACAAAATGACAGTGACAGTGTTCATGAGGTGGGATTTCAAGAACCCCATGTTAAAAATTTGGGACCAAAACTCCAAAAATTGGCTGAGATATCAACCTAAGTTGAAACCCCGCATTGACTGTCATTATAGGGCTTGCTTTCATTTCTTCAGTTCCTGGTTGGTCTTTGAAGAATGCAGACATGTTCCTGTTCCACAGAAGATCGCTGTTCCCGACCGCTGGAGGTAAGTATGGGTGAGGGGGAGTATGGGGAGGTGGAGTGCGTAGAGGGAGGGTACGGGTTGGAAGAGGGGGCTGGCAGGAACAACAAGGGGCCATTTTCTTTTTTTTTCAGGTTTAAACATAGAAAGACTTTGTGCGGCTGTTTTCTTTTTTACAAGTGAAATATTAATAAAACAGAATTCAGCACATTGGGGTGGGCTGCCAGTGTGCCAGAGTATGGGGGGCATCAATGCCAACCCGGGGATTGGGCACCCTGAGGTCGGCTGAGAACATAGGGGCGTGGGCTGGGGGAGGCTCATCTGACATTGGGAGTGGGCATCCCGGTGTCAGAAACATCAAAGTTTTTTGGCACACTGGGGTGGCTGGCAGTGTGACACATTAATGGGGGGACAGGGGATACATGCTGACAGTGGGATTGCGCACCCCGATGTCGTGAGGGCGGGGATCCACTAGCGTAATCACGCTTAAGTGAAAATGTCTTCAGGCACTGTAAACTCCCAGCCCATACATAGCTTAGTCTGTGGCCTACTCTGCTCAGGTGGGAGAAGAGGAGCAAAAGGAGTCAGAGGGAAGTGGAGGAGCTAGGGGAGGAAAGTGCTTCCTCCCACCTTTCAGAATCACCGCTCCAGCAGCACTGTTGTAAATTTATTTATACCCTATGGGGCTTAAGGTGTCAGCCAGGGGTGAAAGGGGCTGAAGAGGGAAGGGGACCGGTGGGATTGCCAGCGGGGGTAGTGGAGATGTCAGCCAGGCTGATCAGGATGCAAAAAGCTTTTTGCTGGCCAGTGACCTGCAGATGAAAGGAAAAAGCCGCCACATGATTGGTGTGGCTTTCTCTTTTCAACTATAGACCACTTCAGGCAAAACAGCATCACGATCAGCCTGGCTGATGATTGGTGTGATACTGTTGAGCCCCTTGCAGAGCACTCTGCATGGGACAGATTGTGTCACACCCCTCAAAAGCCACTCAACAAAAGAAGTTTGACGCGCATGCATGAACTTGAAAATGGAGCAGTTTAAAGTAAGGCTCCGAACCAGAAAGTTGCATTCTGTCACAAGCTACTTGCTTCGCATATCTACTTTTCAAAATCGTGCTGCCAAGCCATTTTTACCAGTTTTATACCAGACTTGGCAGGCTGATGGATTTATTTAGTTTTTGTTAACCGGGTAATTTAAGTGTGCTACACAAAAGAAAATAGTTTTAAGTGACAAAAATGTGAAATAGTGGAGTCACTGACCTTAGAAGTGCACGTGGGTCCTTGTTAAAGTAAATCTGTGCAGGCAGTTACACAGAAGGTGGAGCTAAGCATGGGAAAAATGAATATTCAATTTCTGTGTGAAAAAAACTGCTATGGTCAGTGTAATTAAAGAGTAGACTGCTGTTTTTAATAGAAAGAGAAGAGAAAAATGCCTAGAAATAATTACTTATTCAGTTTAATGACCAAAGAATGTGTACATCTTAGCGACTTAGCTTTCCTGTGGGTCATTTTGTGCAGAAAAATTTCAGTAGAGAGCTAAACATGACAGCTTTCCAGCTATTATAGTGAAAATATGCTTAGACTTAAAGAATGAGCTTTTTTGTGGCAAAGTAATGTATTTAAAAATGGTACTCAAAGTTATAAAAAAAGGAAGCCTTGGAATGTTGAGATGGGCAGTAGAATTTCAAAATGGAGTATTCCATTGTGGCATATGTGCTGCAGGATTTTGACTGCTGCTGAGCCCCTGGACGGTCAGTGTCCACTCAGTGACCACAAATTAGCATATGCAAATGAGTTGTAGGTATAAAAGTTGCAGCACAGCCAGTGTGTGATGAGTCCAAGCAGGGAGAGTGACCGAGAAGGAAGGTGCTGAATTCAAGTGACTGTCCTGTCTGAAGAGGCCTGCTGTAGTGATAGAGCCTGAAAGTGCCAGCCTTTCATTTAATTACGTGTACGATTAGGGAATCTCCTGAATCCCAGTGTAGGGTCAGATAGGGTAGTAAGTGAAAACAGGGTGAGAATAGAAAGCCTGTTACTTCAAGTGCCTAATGATCCTAGCATGCCAAGTTTTCCTCACAGAAAAAAGCTGCAACCTGAGAATTCATCACTTCTTCTGATTTCACCAAGAAACTGTTGACTCAAGAGGGCCCTTCAACAATCCTCCAAATATTCTTCAGCAAACTTTAAAAACAGAATTTTTTCAGAAAACCCAAAGGAGCGTGGTATTGTACAAACCTTATTGATACAGTTTGGGGACTATTTTCAGTCAGGTGACATTGATTTTACTGAAAATTTACCTCAGTCCTTCTGAATTTAAAGATACTTTTGTCATCTGAAGGACTGAACAGTGCAAGGACTGAGGGGAGATAGTGCCACAGATGTTAATGTACCAGTATACAATATGTTTTATGCTACTGTCATTCCTGAATGTTTTTTTACAGTAATTTATGTCTGGAAATGTCTAGTGATTGTTAAATGTTTTAAAGTATAGTGATAAGAATAGTAACTGTGTGATAGATACCCAGGTAGATATCTATTGGAAGGGGTCAGTAAGCTGACTGAGGTAGGATAAGGCCTAGCAGTCACTGCACACCCTTATCATTTCAGTGTGAACAAGCTCATAGATTAAGGCCAGAGTGAGGGTGCTTATCCTGGGACTAGCTTGTTTGGCAGCTAGAGGGCTGGTGGGGGGAGAGTGCCTGCAGTCTCCAGGGAAAAAAGAGTACAAGAAGGTTAGTGGGATGGTGTTGCCCTGCTGGAATGAGATATCAGAATGTTAGTGGGGTGGGTGTGCCCTGCTGGGAAATAAGTAAAGTGATAGCCTTACTGTTAATTTTATGTGTATTTGTCTGCCATTTATTCACAAGGTGTGTAGTACCATTCATGGCTGTTTCAGAGATTTATTTTTACTTCTTCAGTAAAAATGTACCTTTTCTTCCAACAGTCCAAGTGTCAGTGTCCTTTCTTACAGAGCCAGTGTCTCACATTCCTGCAAGGTCTCCAGGTCAGTCCAGTGCAGCATTCCCTACCCTTGACAGTGCTTAGCTACTCCAGCTGGGGAGGTAAGGTTCTGTACTCAGGTAGTACCCAACTGTGAAAGTGTTGTCAAAGGGGAAGGAACAGAGACATTTTAATTACACCTACTACTGTGTGAAATGGTCCCACCTGTGGCCAGAGGTTAATGCAGTAGGGGGTCCCCTGCCATCACAGTGTGCATCCAGGACCACTGATTCAGCAAGTACTAAAGGTAGAAGCCCGATGTTCTGGCCTCCACTAAATAACTCCAATTCAGTATTTTTGTTTTCTATTTGTGTGTCAGGTCTAGCCAGCAGGAGTAAATGTTTTGCTTTTAAAATTTCTCATTTCATCAAACTATACACAGCCATAAAAAGCACACACATCACCCCAGATCATCAGTGTTATAATTAGTAAAGACTCTGGCTGTTTACTTGCAGATTATAAAATGGCAAGACAAATCTAGAAATCTCATTGGCCAAGAGACATCAGCTGACTGTACATTAATGCTCTATATACACACACAGTCATCCTGGTCCTAAACCACATCACACAATGAGCAAATCAGTCCTCCTACAACCAGAACTATCTTCCATTGGTCCTTCTGCAACCAGAACTGATCTTCCATCTCAAACATGGCTGCTACCTTTAAACTGTAAACACCTTCAACTGGGCCCTAAAAATAAAACTACCTAAAATAAAAAATAAAACAAATTAATTAAATGTTGTTTCCTTGACCATCATGCTCTCCTTACACACATAAATAAATTAGAAACATTAAATATTGTTTAGAGTTTTCATTACAACTGTTTCTTTATTAACAGTGAACAATCCCCCTTCTGTCTTTATAAACATAAATAGCACTGTTACACATATTAAATAGAATGTAATAGCGTCAGTTGGTTACATGACACTCCTTTGAAACAAGTGCAGTGAAGTGAATAACAAAAGCCATGTACTGTAGCACCATATTTATAAAATATAAAACATACCACCTCACCAGTGAACCCCCCAGAGAAATTGCAGAGAGAAACATAACGTAGATTTGTCACCCCCAGATGTTAAGTAAAATAAAAGAGGCAACGAGAAATAACCATGAGTGAAACACGAGTCAAAGGAGGGTACAAGACAACAACAAGAGGTAGTATCAGCAGCAAATAAACTGATCTGCTCAGTGTTGGAATTTATTCAACGCGGTCCACCCCACAGCCACAGCCCTAGCTCATTTAGTTAATTAAAACTCACATTCTGCACCTTCGGTCTCCCACAGCACTTCCTGGATGTTTGTTTATTTATTTATTTTATTGAACCTTTGTTAACCTGGTAAGTGCACTAGTCATAAAATGACTATTTTCAGGCACGACCCGGGAGAGTACAGACATACAGAATCTTAACAGGATAACAAATTACAAGTGCTTTACATACAATGAGTTAGAGAGGATATAATATATCTGAACATACAAAGTAAAGTGCTTTACATACAATGAGTTAAAGTGGATACAATATATCAGAGACATACAGAGTAGACCATTCATAAGTTCATAGGTGCCTACCTATGCAATGAATGGAGGACCTTGGACAATAAATTATCAGGTGACATATCATATGAACAGAACAAGGTACACAAAAACAAAAGCAGGTAATACAAAAGGAAGAAATAACCATTGAGAGCAGGGGGTGTCATTAAGAAAAAGGTCGGTAAGTGAGGAAGAGGGGAGCAAGTCATGAAATAAGATTATATGAGTGTATGTAAGTGTAAGGGAGATGCCGGCAGTGCAAGATTGTATATGGGCAGGGAAAGGGAGCTGGGACAGGCTGAGGCAGTAAGAGGGTTGTATAGAGGTGAGGAAATACAGTTGTATGGCCAGAGACATGTTGGTTCTGTTGCTTATTTAGTTAGGTCACGAAGCAGGCTAACGTTAACAATGCCTATGAGACCTGAACTGAAAGGGAAGCCATAGCAGTTCTGGTTCGTGGTGAAACAGAGCATGATCAAGAGCTGCTTTGGGAACCACAAAAGATGCTAAACCCGATGAAGCCTGTAATGCCCCAGATGAGGAAATCACCCTGCTACAGCACATCAAGTGAGATGAAGGCCTTATCTTTGACAAAATAAAACCAAAAGCAACACTGAGGATTAAATCCGGACTGCTGCTAAAATGAACCTCAGGTATAACTCATCTTTGCAGTGATTTGTCTTTTAAAAATCAGCGCCACCTACAGTAACTGCATGAATTAGCAGGCATTCCAGATACAATGAAATTAACAGCACCGATTTAACGCTGCCATGCTGTCATTGATAACGCTAAGCGGTTTGCTGTTAATTTCATTCAACAGACACAACAAGCGAAATTTCTCGGCCAAATGCTCAATCAAGAAATCCTGAAACATTCTTTTTTTAGATATTAAATGTGCGCGATCAATCGGGTGGCATGTAAAGAGCCGCATACATGAGGCAGGATTAGATGAGTAAAGGAGCCGCAGGAGAAGTGCAAAAGAGCCTTGTGTGGCTCGCGAGCCGCGGTGTGAGTACCACTACACTAAAGCATGCTAAGATAGAAATCCCCAGGGGCCATAAAACTACCATAAAAGTAGCAGGCTAATTTAGAAAAAAAATAATAGTAGACAAAGGGAAGGACACACAAGAAGCACACACACAAATCAAAGCACTCTGCACAACATGTTTTTTGCAAATTCTGACTGTAGTACTCCTTTAAACAGCTTGGCAAGTGACAGTAAGCTGTAAGCTTTCTCTGCTGTCAAACACTTGACAACATAATCTGTGAAGTGAAACCAAACTAGTGGTGCATCCCGTTAATCACTACCTTTACAGCAATTGGAGACACTCTATTTTAAACTTTGACTGAAAAACTGTGCCCTTCCCTTGTTCCCCAACTGACATTCTGTAGCAATAGAAACATATCTAGTTTAATTTTAAAGAGGTCTACACTCCCTACTTCTGTGGAATCCTCTGGCAGTCTGTTCCACAGGTTCATAAAATCCTTTCAGTGTGAACATTTTTTCCAATATTTCCCCTTATTCTACCCCATCACAGTCTGAGGGTTAAATCCACAAATCCAAATTCTGTCCTCCGCAGTTGTGGTGGGGCTTGCATGGCCATGGAGTGCCCCTTCTGCACATGTTGAGCAGTCCACAGAAAACCCATAACAACTTGTGTACCCCTCTATATCCATCTGTGATCTGCCTGTACATCTACATGTATTGTCAGGTATGAGGAAAGCATGGGAGTGAGGACACGCGTTGTGCAAATGGGGTGCCAGTTTGCATGGCAAGGACAGGTTGCAGAGAGAGGCAGTATTGCGGGGGTGGGGGTGGGTTGCTGCAGTAGCAGTCATCTTCCCAATATGTACATCCCTTGGGATACTATGGACAGAGCTCTACAAGTTAGCATAGGGGGCTGGGGGAATATCAGTTTTTTTTAATTTATTTTACTTTTTTTCTCCAGAATCTACCTTCAGGAATATGCCAGTCATTGAGTACTGCTAGATTCCACAGTCCCCTGCTCTATGTGGAGCAGGGGATGCACTCTTGTGCTGGGCCATGCACCATATACCATTGAAACAGTGACAATAATACTGTGAAGACCATTACAGCGACAAAATCAGCAGTTTGCTGTAATAGTCTGCAGTACACCAACACTGTTTTCTCCAGTGTGTACGTCCCCGCCTCAAAACAACTCTGACTTGAAGTTGATAATCATAAATTGTGGGGGTGTAGGGGAAGAGCTCCTTACATGGGGGTGCAGGGGGGCAAAGCCCCCCACAGAAAAACACTGTTTCACTGACGGCAAATGCCAACTGTCGGCTTTGTGCAATCACTGTAATGCTGTTCAACAAATTTCTTGGCTTGGCTCAGCTCGGCTCAGAGGCAGCATAGCACAATGGGTTAAGGCTCTGAGCTGCAGATCTGGAGACCTGGGTTTGAATCCCACAGCCACCTAGGTGCATACTGTGTGATCCTGAGAAAGTCACTTTACTTCCTTGTGCTCCCAGATCGCATCTGGAAACAAGCTTTGGCTTAGTGTGCTACTCCTGGTTCAACAATGTTCCCTTTCCCTTCCTTTCCCTCTTGTTGAAGTGGCTTGGTGGAACTGCTGTGCACTCAGTTGGATGCCTGGTGTATGGCCATACTCTACCTCCAACACTCTGCATCAGCACTGGATTGCTGTCATTGTGTGGGGCAGGGATGCAGAGAGCTGTGGATGCTGCCAGAGGTTCAGCCATCTGTAGGTGCAGAACATCCTAGTGATTTCTGTGGTCTGGGCCATTAGTTTGTTCCCGCTTATTCTATTATCTAATGCTAATTGAAAAAGCTTCCCAAATCCACTTTCCTTGAGAATTTTAGGTACAGTTGAACCCACTTAAGTGAATACCAGATAAGTGACCAACAGTCTGAAATCCTGATTCCTTTCCTATCTGTTCAATGTTAAAATGCATTGTTAAGTGAATAGAGTAGACCATTTAAATGAATAGTTTTCTTCTACTTCAGTTCCTGCTGACGGCCCATAATCACACTTCCTCAGGTGATCCTGCTCTGCCCCACTCCTCTTGCTACTTCCTAACAATAGCTTGCAATTAACACTTCAATTAAGCACTGCTGGTGTGAGGTGTCAAATCCAGTTTCCTGCCTTTTATTCTTGATGCTGTCACTGACTGCTGAAGATTCCACACAAACCTCTGAAACTCTGAGACACACAAATTAATGTCATCAAATAAAGTGCATAACTTTTAAAAAAATGTTTTTAAAGTGTTTTATGCTTTGAATAAATAAACTTGACTCATAAAATCTAAACAAAATGGTCACATGTATCCCTTTCAGTCTCTGCTAATGAAAACAGTGGAAATCCTGTTTCGTGAATAACCCGCTTAAGTGAATATTTTTGTGGCAAATTGGGTATTCACTTGAGAGTTTCACTGTACCACTATCGTGTACCAGCATATTTTTGTCCAGTCTACATAAGAACATACTGAAATGCTCTAATCTCTCCTAATAACGTAGCCCCTCTACATTCTGGTAACAAAGAATTATCCAGATTCGTGCCATTTTGGAATTCAAATTTAAGACTATTAATTAACCTTAAAAAAAACTTTTTGGGCATAGTGTATGTGGATTGATTGTTTAACTAGATGGTAATCAAGGCTTATGTCACAGCCTGAATACAGTAAAAAGAAAGGCATCCACATTACATGTGTAGTTATAACACAACACACCAGTAGGGGGAGTATTGAGACATTAATGGAACAAACTTTTAGGCTCACTACAGAGTCAATTGACTTCTGCATTATTTGTTTTTGGTACAATGATTAGTGTGCTTTTTCTTTCTCTTTATTTGTCTAAAATATTCTGAACAATTCAGGCAATAGAAAGTAACTAAAGCACACCCTAAGTTATAATTAAACAGGGACAAAGCGTTCACAACAATTATGGTATTTATTAAATAAATAGGTTTAGGAAAACCTGTTTTTGTGACTCACAGACTCATTTTCATGAGATACATCTTCCTCTTTGATGACAGTCACAAAATGAGAACTATAAATGGCTTTGCAAGGCCATACACAAAGCAAGCTACAAGCCTGGGGCAACGTGTTTGATGATACTGCTTCTTTGAGAGGTGTATGCAGAGCCACTCGCCAAGCCCACTACAGGTCTGGTGCCATGTGTGTGATGATGCAGCCGCTTTGTGAGGACCACTGATGAAGCAAGCTACAGGTCTACCCCAGCGAGTGTCATTATACAGATGCTTCGTGAAGGACCCACAGGGCCACTCATGAAGCAAGCTACCGGTCTGGCGCAGTGAGTGTCATGCTGTGTTCATCATAGGATGTAAGAAAGGCATAAACTAAAGGTGTAAGCTGTTATATATCTTTTAAAAAAAGTAAGAAACTATTTGCAAAATACTACATTAATGTATCTTTTAGCATATAAAGTAGGGAAATTAAAAATTAGAATAAAAAGTCCATAGAATCCTGGTGAATCAGTGGTGAGCTATTCTTTTGCGTGTGAACAGTCATGTGATGCAGTGTGGGCAGTATCCTAATATTGGCATTATCATGTTACACAAAGTGAATGACATAGCAGCGCTTATGTAGACCTGTGGTCTCAGTGGGCCTACCCGGTTACCAAAATTCAATAAATAAAATAAATAAACATAGACAGTGGTGATCATTCAAAGTCTGAAGAACACCTCACTGATCCATCAAGGTTCCAGGGACTTTTTAGAGTGCCTCACAAGTGCTTCACAGTGCTGTGGTGTAGTGGTCCCTGCAAGGCAGCTAACAGGTTGTAACAGCAAGCAACAATCCAAAGTTTAGGAGCACTCAAAGAGCAGCAAAAACTATAGCATAATCTAGAATACATCCTTCAAACTGATACTATGCAAAACAGCTTGTATAAAGACAACATACAGTGGCACTTTTTAATTTTTTATTTTATTGAAATCTAGGATTACAAATACCTTTGAGCAGGAACTGCTCATTTACAAAGGTTCCACGTTGAAGGAATGGGGGTATACATACTTACAAAGGTCAATATAATAATACATAGTTACATAATAAAAAAGAAGCAAGAGACTGAGGCTTAGGAAATTCCAGTAATTCAAAATGTGCCAAATGTTAGGTAACATGACATACCAGCCGAGGGCAATCTTAGAAATAAGCGGTGCAGGTGGGAGGGGGCATGCAGGCAGGAAGGCCATTGTTGGAGGGTAGAGGATGAGGGTAAGAGCTCTAAAGGGGAGGGGAGGAATAAAAGTCAGGAAATGCCCAGGGGGAGAGGAAAGGGAGAGGGGGCAAGGGAGGGCAGGCACATAGAGGAGGGCTTCCACAACTAGGGGTATGCAGGTCAGCTTTTCTGGTTCTGATGGGTGGGTCAGGCTAATCAGAACCAGAGTCAAGACCAGAACCAAAAATGTAACGTATAGGGAAAAGAAAATATACTCTTTATGTAAAAACAGAATAAAGTTACAAAGCAGCTCTGGGGATGCTTCACTTAAAGTGATTTACCAACTTCCCCCGATGTCATGTTTGCAGATCACCTTCCCTTTATTGAGTGATGCAAAGCTCAGCTGCCCTGAAGTTAAGTATTAAATATATTCAGATGCTTAGTTTTTAACATTTTTGTGCCGCAGTTGTCTCTGCATGTTTCTTTCTTTGTTTGAAGTTCGCACATGAGCAGTGCATCCACATGCATGAGTGACATCAGCACAGGGAAGGTGTTCCCACTGCACCTTTCTCACTGCTCGTTCATTCATCTTTCCTGGACCCAGCCTCAGTGAGTGCAGATCCAAAACTGAACTGGCAAAACTTACAGCACTGATGACTGAAACGGTTTGTTATATTGGCAGCTGTTATACTTGCTTTTGGGATTGCAGAAGTGGTGATTTCTCCTGATTTTCAATTTTACTCATCTGACTAAGCTCTGTGTCCTAGGTCCATCGGTTCTAGGAACATCACAATCTACATTGCTTGAGTACAGTGTTACAGTTTTAATAAGTGCTTCAAGTACATAATTATAACAAGAAGTCTGTATAAAAAATACATTTTTTTAACTGAGTGGAGCTGTAATCTGTTGCGTATTGGGACGCAAAAGGATGACTTTTGAACTGGGCAGATCTATAAATTGAAGTAAGCTTTTCAGTATTGGTACATAGAGGTCTGTGTTAAATGGATGACTTTTTCAACAGTTCAGAATTGTAATGTGCAGCAAGAGTATAAGCACTGAGCTGCACAGTCCAATCCCAGGAGAACTGTGCAATAAACTGGGCATTTTTGGCAAGTGCTGCTTCCAGTGTGATTGCTTCAGTAAACTGCCTTTGCTATTGCATTTCTGATTGTCACCATCATTATAGACAGTTCATATTTTTTCTTGTGCTTCTGTGTTTTCTTGGGCTCATTTGGTGTTCTCATGCAAGCACCATAACACTGATCACCAAAGTATGCTTAGATGTGCATGAATAAAGGAACATGGTGCACTGAATTGTTTCTCCAGCTTGCCAGCTTCTTGCTAAGTTTATAAATGAATGCAATAAAATCAGTTATATTCTGTACATAGTTATACTGTACATAGTTTATAGTGTATCTCAAAATTAAAAACACTTAGTTTTTTTAACATTTTAACATACAGTCTTTATTTATAATTAGGATTATAGCATCATTGTATGTGCTCTGAAGCATCAGCAAAAGAAGAGACTGCAGTTGCCATCCTCTCCCAACACTGTGGTACCAATGTACGGCTTCTATGGTGTTATGTTGCAAAGTGTACCAGTCAGTTCGACATACTTAGGGAATGATGTCTGAACCAAAATATGGGCTATGCAGCAATGAATGCAGGGAATCTACACAATGCACCATGACATCGGTAAGGCATGGGAGACAGTATAGTGCAGCATCTGTTGTATTTGCTGTACACTTTATGCATGTGCATCAGAGATCCACTGTAATGGAAAAAATGGGAAAACACAAACGGCTTGACATAGACCGAAGTGGTAATGAAGTATGGTGACATAAGTGAGGAAGTGTGGTTCAAATACAGTCTAACACTTGAGTACCTACTGCAAGGATATGTCCCTTTTTGTAGTGGACCAATCAAACGGTACTTAGGCTATCTAAACATAAATGCTGTCTCTTTCTCCACGAGAAGGGTATTGGCAGTGTCATTTTTTAACCTTGGGGGCTGGGGGATGATCACCGACCGTACTGCGTATTTTATGCTCAATTCATAATGCACCTGGAGGCACATATGTAGTGGCAATAAGCCAATGCCAGGATGGTATTACAGATGCTTATGCAGGCACTAATGACAGCTGCAGTCTGTATAGTTCCTGAACGCTTAGAGGTAACACAAAGCTGGTGCAATAATTTATAGTTTTAAATTTATAACATGCCGTAAACAGGGGAACCGGTGACTTCAACATGTTACTCAATCACTGATACCTCTAAAGGGGAAAATACAAGCAGGCCCCCCATGCCCAAACACACACATACACAGAGAAGAAAGCTATAGCGTAGACCAGTTGGCACTAGGGCAAAGACAGACCCAAACAGTATAAATAATTTACAGATAATAAAAGTTCTATGCTGCAGCATTTTTCTAAGTGTATGTGTGCAGCTGGGGGGTTTGGAGTGGTTGGGGTGCCCTGTGCTCCATCAGAGTGAGTGACTGATAAATCAACTCGTGGGAGGTCACTACGAACTAGTACCAGGTGAGGATTTGAACAAATTGGATTTGGACAAATTGTGAGCCATTTATCCTGCTCAAGCAATGCCACCAGGTCGAGCCGTGCTCTCAGTGTCAAGCTGGAGAGGCCAACAACTCATTAGCATAGGAAAAGCAATCCCCCCCCAAAAAAGAAATATAAAAACCCAGGGTACTATCACTAGCATTTGTGTGGGCACATCGATGCTGGGAGTAACAGAACACACACCATACCTCGATTTTGCACAGTAAAATGACAACAATGACGGGAACCAAACCGTAGCACTAAGTAGCAAAATATAATATTAACAGTCCATGTTGCTAAGTCTGCTCTCACTGCTGTACTGGAATGGATCAGGACTACTACTGTGACTGCCTGAGCTACTGCCCACATCATTCTCGATGCTGTCATAGGGTTATCCCTATGGGGATCTACTATGCAGTGGCTGTCAAATTGTGTCACTATGTCAGTGTCCGAAAGATCACTGTTAGTGCAGGACAACATAATGCTTTCATCATCGGACCCTGAAAATGAACTGTTTGACACTGTTATTGTCATGATGCATGCTGTGACCAAGAGCTCTGTAATCAAGACAGAATTGCTGTGACCAAGAACTAATTTTAATTGCAGAGCACCGATCTCCCTGTGGTGACATTGCAAAGGTAATGAGTGTCAAAGGTCACCAAATACAGGCTCCAATACACAAAATGACACTTCCTGGTTTGTGAGGGTGAAAACCTGATTTAGTTTGCTAAAATAGGCTATGCATCTATCAAAATACATTGCGAATCAGTTCTATATGCAGTCACCTTGCAGTATATGCGTTCATATATCAAAACTTGGTAAAACGCTTTAAAGGGCCAGTGTTAGCCAGTGGCTTCATTTCCTACCCTTTCTGTGCTACTGTAATCCCACCCAACCTATCTGAATCACCCAGGAGTGGGATCTATGACTTCATCACCCTGTAGACCCAGGGTTCAAATAATCCCATAACCAACTGCCCACCACTCAAATCCTCTGAAGCCCTTAAACACTGGTCTTCCACATCCAGTTGCTTCTAGCCATGCAACTATATGTGGGCCAGCCACCTTGACACAAAAACAATTTAGAGCACAAAAGGCAAATAAGTAAGGAAAATGTAAACCTTTACTTAGCAAGGCAGGGCTTTGATAGCATGCGAAGATCCCCCAGAGTTTTGTGCCTCACTGAGACTTTATTGGGGGGACTGAGGCACTGGGGGATCTTGGCATGCTATTCAGAACCTTGCCTTGATAAATAAATGTTTAAATTGTCCTAACATCTTTGCCTGTTGCAGTCTTTATTGTTTTGTGACATTTTTCCTCCTTTTCTTTTTAAAGCCACCCCACCACCAGATCAACTCCATCTTTTTCTCCTGATCCCTTACCTTTCTGGTGTCTTCAAGGACACAGCATTTTGTGCACCCAATCTTTCCCTCTGTGCCTTTGATGGTGAGGGTGCAGTGCAGCAACAGAGTCTTGGGAGGCATGACAATAAATGGTAGGTTGTGAATCTTCACGGGGCACAGCTTCATGTGCCCCCCCATCCTAAATCTGCCACACAATACTGCCACTGAGGTACACAGGTAATGTCTGCTCCACCAATGCACCGACTGCTAGAACAAAATCTAGCAAGAGCCAATATGGTTGCAAAATAATGGTATTGTGGGCAGCGAGAAATGTGTAAACTAGCAATTTTTGCACTAACCATTAAGCCACCTAACTGTACATTCTAATTGTTGTGATACACACACATTGACTAATACATATGCACATATATGCATATACAGTATATTCCAGTGTAACACAGCAGTGCACTGTCTACACACATTTTTACAGATTAAATAAAGACATTGAGGGACCGTTTACTTCTTTTCAGGCTCCAAGGGACATTGGAGGGTGTGGGGCTGCCACTAGACATTTATTTAAATTAGCAATAACATACATAAGGCTGAAACTGATATAGATAGTAGGGGAATGTAGACTAGCAATTTTTGCACTAACCACTGATCCACCTTACTGTGCTTTCCAATTGCTGTGATACACACACACTGACTAATACATGTATGTTCCAGCATAACATAGCAGTGCACTGTCTACACACAGAGCATTGCCACATACACACACACTAACACACAGTGACATACACTACCTTTTATGGCATTTATTTACTTATACATCTAACCCTAACTTTTTCTGTATTTAGGGTAAGCACTGGGTTTTGCACTAACTAATTGTACTAATCTATGGCATAACTGGGTAACTAAGGTAGTGGACCAGGGAGGTGCAGAGGATGCAGCCTATCTGGACTTCAGAAAGACCTTCCACACTGTCCCCCATAGAAGGCTGATTAAAACACTGCACAGCCTAGGGGTGGATCATAAAATAGCTCTGTGGGCAGAGAACTGGCTGAATGGCAGGAGTCAGAGGGTTGTGGTAAACGGGAGTACTCTGGAGAGGAAACGGTAATGAGCAGGGTGCTGCAGGGGTCGGTGCTAGGGCTAGTCCTCTTCAATGCCTTTATTGGAGACATTACAGAGGGACTGGAGGGGAAGGTATGCCTTTGCGTAGTTGATACAAAGGTATGCAATGGAGTGGTTACTCCAGGGGGAGATGAAAGAATGAGGGAAGACCTTAGAAAACTGGAGAAATGTTCTGAAGAATGGCAGGTGGGATTCAATGTAAAAAAGTGCTGGATCATGTACATAGGGCAGAAGAACCCAGGGGCAAAGTATGAGCTAGGTGTGGAGGTACTGACAGTCACAAAGCAGGAAATGGACCTGGGAGTTATCATCTTGGAGGACCTAAGAGAAAGTAGGCAGTGCAATAAGGTGGCTGGAAAGGCTAGCCAGATGCTTGGATGCATAGTGAGGGGTATAACGAGTACAAAGAGGGAGGTCATCATGCCCCTGTATAAGACACTCATGAGACCGCACCTGGAATACTGCATCCAGTTCTGGAGGCCCCATCTGAGAAAGAACATAGACATGGTGGAGGTGGTGCAGTGGATGGCAAGTAAAATAGTGCAGGACCTGCAGGATAAGACCTATGAGAAAAGGCTAAAGGAGTTAAATATGTATTCCCTGGAGGAAAGGATGGGGGAGGCATGATTGAGACATGCAAATACATCACCGGTACAAACAGAGCACAGGAAGGAAGCATCTTCTAAAGTAAGAGATGCTCCAAGTCAAGGGGGCACAAAATTAAGTTGGGGTGGGGGGAAGGCTCAGGGGAAATGTGAGAACATATTTTTTTCATAGAGAAGGTGGTGGAAGCCTGGGAATAGCCTACTAGAGGGGGTGGTAGGGGCCAAAATGGTCAGAGAATTTAAGAAGGCGTGGGATAGACACAAGGGTATCCTGGAGTCAAGGGGGGGCTCCAGAGATCAGTTTGGGCATGGGGCCTCATACTAGATAGGGATTAATGGGGAAGACTGGGTGGTAATGCAACTCCCACTCCCCCAGCCTGACCTCCCATTGAGCTCCCACCACCCTCCATCCCCATACTTCCTCACACACCCTCACTCATCCAAAACAGGTCCCAGTGTGAAGATCCATTCTCCCATTGAAGACATGTCTTGCAGCAGGAACTGGGGACTGCTATATGAGAAATAAGGTAAGTGTGGTTCAAGGTATTTCAATGGGTTTTCAACTGCGCTTACCTTATTTCTCATATAGCAGTTGCAAGTTCCAGCAGCAAGACATGTCTTCCATGGGACAGTGGATCTTCACACTGGGATCTGTTCAGGTGAGTGAGGGTGTGTGGGGGAGTCTGGGAGAAGTGGGGTGGCAGGTGCTCAGTGGGAGGTCAGGCTGGGGGTGCAATGTTGCATCAGTGATGGACCTTTTCTTTTACAGATTAAAACAAAAGACATTGAGGGACCGTGTTCTTCTTCTTTTCAGGCTCTGGGGGACATCGGAGGATGGAGGTGTTGCCACTAGACACCTCATTTAAATCAACAATGACATGCATATGGCTGAAACTGATCTAGATAGTGGAGGAATGTAGACTAGCAATTTTTGCATTAACCACTGAGCCACCTAATTGCATTTTCTAATTATTGTGATATACCCACACACTAACTAATACATATACACATTATGCATATATATTCCAGTATAACATAGCAGTGCACTGTCTACACACATTTTTACAGATTAAAAAAAAAGACATTGAGGGATCATTTTCTTCTTTTCAGGCTCTGAGAGACATCAAAGGGTGGGGGGGTGCCACTAGACAACTCATTTAAATCAGCAATGACATGCATAAGGCTGAAACTGATCTAGGTATTGGGGGAATTTGGACCAGCAATTTTTGCACTAAAAACTGAGCCACCTAACTGCATTTGCACACTGACTAATACATACAGAACACACATATTTGTATAGATATCTTCCAGTATAACATACAGTACAAGTTACATTAAACTATCCCTCCAATTCATTGGTTTAGCATTTTTTCAATTAGTTGCTTAATGTGTGCAGTGCTTACTGCAATGAGTTAATAAAAGTTTCCTAATGGTTTGTTTATAGCTGCTATTCAGTTTCAGCTTACTGTACTTTGCAGCTCTCTGGAAACTTTTATCAATGTAGTGCATGAGCAGTGCACACATTAAAGGGACACTGTCAGCTGTACTGAACTTGTGTGACCAGTGTGCCTGTAATAACATCTGCGGAAAAATAAACTATTCATGTGCCCCAGTATGAGTAACAGTAAGATCTGTTACCTAAATTTTAATAATATATACTTTAGCTTGGATCAAGCACATAACCTTAGTGCTTGGCTGATCTTCTGCCGCCCGGATGCCTCTTCTCAATGTGAACATGCATTGTGCATACGTGAATTTCCTAAACAAGTGTAAGTGGTAGTTGGGGCCAAAAATACATGTTCTTCTGAGCACGGGGGATCTTTGTAAGAATAATGAAGAGCGTTACAAGTCTTACTTTTACCACTTTGAAAAATAGGACCGTGATCCTGATTATGCATGTCACGGTCATGGCAACGTCACGCACATGCTCAGGATCGTGGCCTTGTTTTTCAAAGTGATAAAAGTAAGACTTGTAATGCTCTTTTTATTCTTAAAAAGATTTTTGTCTATCACAAAACAGTATCTTACAGCATTTGACTAGTGGGGCCAGTGCCAGTTTTGACCCCTGTCCATGAACATCCAGATGTGGTCTCACAGGTGAGAGTACAGGAATAGACAGTCAAGACCACTCTTGCTGTACACACACACACACACACACACACACACACACACACACACACACACACTCTTACTTCAGAATAACTAACATATACAATGAAAAAAAAAATGCAGTAAACCATATCCAAACATAGCCCCAAATAAACTAATATGAAGCACCATCAAATTATGATAACAATCAGTGCACATGGGCACCTCTGCAAACCCCCCCCCACACACACACATATGCAATAAACAGTATGACTTGATATAGTTCAGAACTGATGAGTACAAAGACATTTTAAAAATATAGGTACAATTTGTGAGGCAGCATAGGTCAATGAGTTGCTACACAATATAATGGGAGGCTATCACAGATGATATGAAGGACTAGAATACATTTGTGTTGCTAAATAAATCAGACAATGACCCCTAGATTACAGATAAAGCAATGATTAGGTATTAATAATTAAAAATGCTAACCAATCCAAGGTAAGTCTCTGATTTGTATCATCTGAATCAGAACTGTCAGTCTATGTCAGAATCAGATGCAGATCGTGCCCCCTCACACTGATTAACACTGGATACTGTGGGCTCAAATTGTTAAGGTTGGATACCGATATCAATGTTTAAATGTATGTCCTCAGCATCTTTATATTCCTCTACCTCAAACATGATGAATAGTGAGCAAAGGCACAGTAATGTTTATTGCAATCCAAAGGTAAAAAAAAAACACACGTCCTGTAAAACAGCTAGCTTAGCTGATCCAAATTTTCAGGAAGAAAGCACATAACCAGCACAGAATAGCAAACTCCTTTTTCAGTACTTTAGCAAAAGAATTTCAATAGCATGGTAAGTTTTAGATGAAAAAGTGCATATGAACAGTCCATTTCAAACCTCCACTGTAAAAAAACTGTAAATTAAATTAACTGTGTTTAGGGATCCGTTAATTTATCTTCAGTGAGAGTTGTAGCATCAGATGATTTACTACATAAAAATTCCATTCTGTGACATTTGAATTACTCACTGCTATAGTCCAAGGGTTGTCTGCTTATCTCCTTTTTATAGCTAGCAATGGCTGACTGAGCTGACATGTTTATGAGCTATGAAACTTTCTTGAAATACAGTTCTACCCAGATTGAAACTTAGCACACAAAATAGTGCTTTGAAACACTACACAGCTAAATAAAAGTGGAGTAATACCACAGATGCTCAATTTTATCTGGTCCATTAGGAATCAAGAGAGTTCCCTTTTTCTACTATAATAGCAAAACATCTGCCGGGCTCTTCCCACTGCAGCTGTAAAAGGGGGCACATGTTAAGATTTTCGTTTAACAATTTTGATGGAACAATGTCTGCTTGGTCACACTAGTGAAAGTGCAAACAGCTGAAGTGAGAGGGACAGCAAAAATGGCAGGTTCAACTAGATAAGTGATGAAAATAAATAAAGAAAAGTAATAGTAACACTTTAAAGTAAGCTTTGAGGCAGGCACTGTACATAAGGGAGAAAAGGATTTAAGTAATTTTCAGTTTGCTTTGATTTTTTTTATCTAAATGGCAAGTATGTGTGCCAGTTTCTGTATTTATGGCAGTTCTGTGTGACAGGTGTGGAGTAAGCTGCTGGCAGTGAGCGGGTTCTGAGGGCTATAAAGAAATGCAGGCATGTGTTCATTGTGGAATAATGCATGGTCATGTGATGTGTTTTGTCCAATCACACCTGTGTGAAGCAAATTGCAGGTTTGCCTACTAGAGTGTGAGAGAGGATTTTTTTATTATATGTGATGGTTAACTGCAGAAAAATCACAGTCTTGAGTCACAAAAATGGAGACTCCCCCCACAAAACTAACATGTCAGTTTCATAAAAATCCAGTTATCCATAAAAAAAAACTGACAGTGTTCTTTTCTTTTTATTTTACAATCTACACATTTCTGAACAATGCAACCTAGCAAAGAGCCATCCTTGGGCCAAACTCTGAACCTGAAGGTTTCAAGTTTTACCTTCCAGCCATTTTATCTTATTGATGAGCAAAACAAAGTCTTAAAAATCATAATTTTAGGGTTTTTCAACCTTTTAGAACTTGTAAACTGCTGAACTGACCATTACCGAATCTGCTGGAGCCAGATATCCTGGCACGGTTTTTTTGTGCATGCCAAATTTCAGGGTATTCTGTTCAAGAACAGCTGCTTTATTAAGGAGAAATATTGAGGCTTAACATTGAATTGCCTACTGAACCCAAATATATATAACCATAAACCCATAGATGTCAATGGCAGAAAAAGACCTAATGGCCAATCTAGTCTGCCCAGTACCTGCATGCATCCTCCCCAGCCTAATGCTTAAGGTTTAAATGCTTCATTGGCAAGCATTTAAACTAGCCAAGGGGGGAGGCACTGAAAAGGAGCAGGGAAATCCCAGCCTCCCCCCACAAAATGCAGTAATTAGTGAGGTAAACACCAAGGTAGAGAAGTCATTAGGGAGCAGGACAGAGGTAAATATAAAAAAGGCAAAGGCAGTAAGGACAGGAATAGGGCTAAAAGGGGTGAGGCCATCAAAAAGTGGGAGGTGATGAGTACCAATGCCACATAGTCTGTGTAACAAGCTCCCTGAACTAGTGGCCTTGATGGAAGAGGTTGCCTGGATATTGTGGCAGTCACAGAAACATGGTACAGAGAACCATGACTGGGATGTCAACATACCAGGATACACAATCTACAGGAGGGACAGGGAGGGTAAAATAGGAGGAGGAGGAGGAGTAGCTCTCTATGTAAAGGAAGCGATCAAAGCAACAGAACTAAAGAGTAAACAGGGAGCAGATGAGACACTCTGGGTCACCCTGGAGACAGGAAATGGCACCACAATCCGCATGGGAGTTGTATACAGACCCCCATCTCAGGGGGGAGGGAATGGACAAGGAAATGATAGAAGGCTTCCTTAGAATGGCAGAAAAAGGGGAGATATTGTTGATGGGGGACCTGAATATGCCAGATGTTAACTGGAGCACCTTTGCTGCAGGCACATCCAAGAGCAGGGTCATTCTTGATACCCTACAGGGGGCATGCCTCAGGCAGCTAGTAATAGAATCCACTCGGGAGGGGAGCAATCTTAGACCTGGTACTCTCAAATGGGGATGGAGAAAGAATCTCAGATTTAGAAGTGGGTAGCCATCTGGGAACAAGCAACCACCAAACAGTGTGGTTCACGATAAACACAGCCATACAATCAAGCCATACAAAGGCAAGAGTATTGGACTTTAGGAGTGCTGACTTTGGGAAAATGAGAGAGTGCCTTAGAAAAGCACTAGCAAATAGGCAAGAAGGAGGGGTGGAGGAACAATGGGGAGTAATCAAAACAGCCATCACAGAGGCAACAAGCCTATGTGTAAAGCAAATCAACAAAACACAATGAAGGAAAAAACTGCTATGGTTCTCAAAAGAAGTGGCAGGGAAGGTTAAGAAGAAAAGGATAGCATTCAGGAAATATAAGGAAACACAGAAGGAGCAGGACAGAGAACTTTATCAGTTAAAGCAGAAAGAGGCTAGGAAGGCAGTCAGAATAGCAAAGGCCCAAACCGAGGAAAGGATAGCCAACTCTGTTAAGAAGGGGGATAAGACCTTTTATAGGTACATTAGGGAGTGAAGAAAGACCAAAGGAGGGATACTGAGGCTTAATAAAGGGGAGGGAATGTGGGTAGAGGGTGACAGTGAAAAAGCAGGGATACTGAACTAATATTTCTGCTCAGTATTCACAAAAGAAGAGGAGGAGGAGGTACCTAAACCAAACAAGAGAAACACTCTGAAGATGGGGGTCAATACCAGTGCATTTACAGAAGAAAGGGTTCTGAAAGAACTAATAAAATTGAAGGTGGACAAAGCAATGGGGCCTGATGGGATTCACCCAAGAATTCTAAAAGAACTAAGGGTAGAACTTTTTGACACTACTGACTACTCTCTTTAACAAATCATGGGAGGATGGGGTGGTACCTGAGGACTGGAGGAGGGCAGATGTGATTCCTCTTCACAAAAGTGGGAGCAGGACAGAGGCAGGAAACTACAGACCAGTTAGTTTGACCTCAGTGGTAGGGAAAATAATGGAATCACTTCTGAAGGAAATAATTGTTGAGTACCTAGAGGCCAGTGTGGCACAGAGCCCAAGGCAGCATGGATTCATGATGGGAAGGTCATGTCAGATGAATTTAATAGATTTCTTTGACTGGGTGACCAAAGTAGTAGACCAGGGAGGGGCTGTGGACATGGCTTACCTAGATTTTAGCAAACCATTTGATACAGTCCCACACAAAAGATTAATACACAAGTTAGCCAGCCTTGGAGTGGGTCCCAAGGTGGTAGCCTGGATAAAAAATTGGCTAGACAACAGGACGCAAAGGGTAGTAGTAAATAGAGTCCACAGTGAAGAAAGGAGGGTTACTAGTGGGTACCGGGAGGGTTCAGTACTGGGACCGGTCCTTTTTAATGTCATTATAAGTGATATTGCAGAGGAACTGGAAGGGAAAGTATGTCTATTTGCAGATGACCCAAAGATCTGCAATAGGGTTGATACACAAGGGGGTGGAAAGGATGAGAAGGGACTTGGCAAGGTTGGAGGAATGGTCATATATATGGCAGCTCAGATTCAATGCAAAGAAGTGCAATGTAATGTACCTGGGAAACAAAAACCCAGGGGAAGAGTACACAATGGGGGGTGAGATACTGACAACAGTAAAAATGGAAAGGGACCTGGGGGTAATTATATCAGATGACCTAAAGGTGGGCAAGCAATGTGAGAAGGCAGTAAGGAAGGCAGGGTCTGCACCAGAAGACATACGAAGAAAGACTAAAGGAGCTTAATAGGTATACCCTTGAGGAAAGGAGGGAGAGAGGGGACATGATAGAAACTTTCAAGTACCTCAAGGGAATCAACAAAGTCCAAGAGGGTGGCATCTTTCAGAAAAAGAGATGTGAAAGAACAAGGGGGTACAATTTGAAGATAGAGGGGGGACAGCTCAGAGGTAATGTGAGGAAGTATTTTGTTACAGAGAGGGTTGTGGATGCATGGAACAGCCTCCCTGAGGAGGTCGTGGAGTCAAGAACAGTGGGAGAATTCAAGAATGCATGGGACAGACATAAGGCAGTCCTAGTGGGGGTTAGGAGGAAGTAAGCTGTTGGTTAACTAGGATCTGCTGCTTATCTGTTAGGTAGGAAAATGGGCAGACTAGGTGGGCCAAGAGGTCCTTATCTGCCATCAAATTCTATGTTTCTATGTTTCTAATGCTGGAATGGACTGGAGCTAGTCTACCAGTGGCCTGGACTGTATTTCAACAACCCCCTTCCCAATCCTCTTATCCCCTTCCATCAACTCCCATCCTCCCTCCCTCCCTCCTCTGGTTTGGACTATTCTGTGCTTATCCCACCAGTGTTTGGAGCTAGCAATAGACTCCATGCTGATCACTTTTTCTGGCAATGTATTCCACTTCTCCATAACCTTTTCTGTCAAAAACTTCCTTACATCACACTTAAAGCTTCCCTCGCACCAGTTTCCATTCATGGCCTATTTCAATATTGCATCCTTATAATATATTCTGTTGGCATCTTTAATGCATTATATATCAGTAACTAACAATCATTCTGGAATTACGTACCAACCATGAAAGCATAAATGCATGACAGCAAGATTCAAATGGGATAAATCAACATTTTGGAACAAAAGCTGGACTGCAAGGCCTGCCCAGTGGTTCTGAGTGCTGAGGCACTGCTACACACCTTACTATGTGCCATGCCAGTGACCCTGGCTTAAAAACTATTTTGGGTCCCCAGGGGATCAGCAGAGGGGGTTGGCCGGGAGTAGATGTAGCAGACACCAGGCAGATCTCCTGTACTGGACTGGGGAAGCTTTCTGACTTGTCTTTTGGCTACCACCTAATGGAGCTCTAGTGGCAGTGCCAAATGCTCAAGTGACAGACATATCTGCTTCACAAGGATGGGTGGAGAACCACAGGTCCCAGGTCACCTGTGCATCGCCATATGCATATGCAGCCCATGTTGCCTTGGCTTGCATTGGGCAGAAAATGGAAAATGGGACATGAGGGTTAGCTGGACCTCTCTGGACCCACTCCACCACCTAGGCATCTCAATGCATTCTGGATGTGTTCACTGGAGGGGAGGAAGGTCATCCCCCCTCTGGTGCCACCACAGGGGGGAGTCTGTGGGAGAACCTGCACAGAGATAAGTTCAGGAGAGGAGGTAGCTGATCTGGGAAAGGGAGGATCAGAGCCGTCAACAACCTGAGGGGTAAAAAGGCTATAAGAAAAAAAAGCAGGACTTCTAGATTCAACATTCATTTTGAGTGACAATATCTTGTCAACTAGGAACTGCAGAAAACTTGCAGTCAGGGATATTTTTTTCCACAAAGGTTTTTCTCCTCCACAGCAGATCCAGGCAGCTATTATACCCATTTCCAGTGGTTGTTCCTTACCTTCTCCTCATCAGGAAACATATACCCCTGTGGATTCCTCTCTGAGGTGGGGTGGAAGGGGGAGGGCCATCCTCCCCTACCCAGCAGACATATCCAGATCTTCTTGATGAATATCTCTTTCATCAGGTCACACCTGTGGAACATATAGCTGCCAGGCGCTAGGACCAGCAGTCAGCCAGGGACCACCCACAACAATGTCAGCGTGCACATAAATATGGGTGGCCCCTCCTCTCAGTTCTTTTTCTGCCACTGATCAGACTCATCCGACTGCTGTGGAAATGTTGCTGTGAAAGCCACAATTTTATTTTCTTGTCTCTCACTAAGTAATCACTTTTATAATGATTTCCAATGACCTGCATGTCATCGAAGGAACCACCTAAACTTTTCTGGTATTGTGAGTGTGAGGAAATGATCTCCAAAGGCTTCATCAATGTCTGTGTCTGCTGCCTCAGCCTAAGCCAGAATGTGAAAGTTTAAAAATATGCTGGGAGTTTAGGTCTGCAATTAGACAATGCCAGAAAGGGGCTTTGGAGACATTTTTTACTCCAGAGGACTGTGGAAAGGATTGAGCAGGAGCTCTAGCAAAAATTTGCATCACTAGCACCACTGACTAAATCGTGGTCATCTAAATTAGGGCTGTGCGAATACCTTTTTTCAAATATTTGGCCGAATATTTGGTATTCGGGGCCAGCACGACCAAATATTCATCCAAATATTTGTATTCAGCAAAACAATATAAGCCTCCTTCCCCTCACCCTCAGATAGCACCCAAAACCCTCCTCCCCAAGTTCCCCAACCACTATTACAATATAAAAAAGGCAAAGATTATTGGGTGGTTAGCATTATCTCACCATTTATATTGCCGGGCCACCAGTTTTTATTACTGGAATTGGGTGCCAATAGTCCTTCCCCGTGGTCCTCCCTCTACACACACACACATATTATTATTAATAGCAGCAGCCTTCTACTATTATTTCAGCCAGCATTTAAACAAGATATAAATGTAAGAAAGCAGTTAGCGCAGTTTCCTCGTGCCTTACGGTCAAGCTGTTCTTTCTTGTGACGATTTGCATTTCTGCGCTTTATAGGAGAATGCGCGCTGACCGCTATGATCAGCCCATTTTCTATATAAGCGCAAGCAAGCGCGGTTTATCACAAGAAGGCAGCCAGCCATGGAGCAGGAAGGGCTGCACTGGCTGCCCTTTTCTTACATTTATATATCTTGTTTAGGTGCAGGCAGGGTGCAGGGGAAGGCAGGGGCTGCTGCTGGCTACCAGGTGTGTGTGTATGGAGGAGGACCATGGGGAGGACTGTTAACTTTTAATTCAGTAATGAAAACTGGTGGCCGGCCGTGGAGGCGGGTGGGATTGTGCTGGCCACCCCTAAAAGAATTTGCTGCCTTTTTTTAAATATTGTAATAGTGGTTCGGGAACTTGGGGGGAGGTGGTTTTGGGTGCTATCTGAGGGTGGGGAGAAGGGAGGTTATATTATTCCCCGAATATAGACGAATAGTGAGCTATTCTTCCGAATAATAAATAGCTCATTATTCATGGTATTTGGGAAGTAATATTCGTTATTTGCACAGCCCTAATCTAAATCCCTGAAGAAAATGTCAGGGAGTCATAAGCACAAGCACCAAGACAAGGAGAAGGCCTCCCCAGCATGTTGTAAGTCACTCCTGCACCCAACAGGTACAACTTCCATTTCGATGCTGTCCACTTCAGCGGCAGCAGTGACCACCCCCTTGACCATCAAAAAGACACCAAGGTTGGGGCTTTCCATAAGCACTACTGGGCCTGATATGGGCAGTATGTTACCACTGATGTTTGGGATCCAGCTGTAGGGACAAAACCATTGATGGAAAAATTATTTTATTTTTATTATCAAGAATTGATTTGTTTAATTATCATCATTATTTTATCTGCTTTTTATATGGTATTAAGATGGGAAATGTTTACTCTAATTTCTGGTTGAGATTAAGGTTGATTAAGTCTTAAAAAGAGTAAAATGGAGGAATTATGCCATTTAAAATGGAGACAATTTCAGAGCTGAGAAAAAAAAAGTGTTGCAGTAAAGTCTTCTTTTAAATTAGAAGTCCCATAAGAGGGGCCTAGCCACATTTCAGAGAAGACACTTTTATTAGGATTTATGGGTGTCTGTATGGAAAAGCCTCAGCTAAAGCTAGGTACCCATGACTACTATCAATATAGGAGATCATGTGACTAATACAGGCTAGCACCAAAAAAAAAAGTCTTAGACTTTAAAAGTCTCATTACCCTGTATAGAAATAAGAAGTTTTATACATTTTTTAAAGATGCAAAGTACTGCTGCCACAAAAATTGGACAATTATTGGACAATAGTATGATAAATAAGCTTACCAAGTTTTATGGTTGCAGAATGAAGCGTTCAAAAGTTATGAATATAATTTATTTAATATTATTTTCTTATTAGAAAACTAACCAAATCTTGTATCTCGTGATAGCTCACATCTTAAGCAGTCTAACAATATGAATATTAAATTTGTAGTTTGTTGCTATAGAGAGAAATACCATCTGAAAGTTTATATTGAGTTAACTTTTCTGACAGTTATTGATGTCTTTAAGAAAAGAACAAAGAATCGTGTATGTCTCTACAAAAAGTAATGTTTTAAGGACTTTAGGGATGGATTTTTCTTACAAATTTTATATCATTCTGTAGCTTAGACTACTAAGAGCAAAACTATCATTTTATTTTAATAAGTTTTATTGAAATTATGAAGCTATAACCTTAATAGTGTAGTTTAAAAGTATACATACTACAGATATCAGACTTCTTCAAGAATGTTTGGCTTAAGATAAAACACCTGAATATGTAAGTTTAATGTTCAAATTAAGTTAAATAAGACTTTTATTTAAAGAAAATAATTTTGAACTTAACCAAGTTTGAGGAGAAGGGGACTGTCTTAGGAGGCATGTGTGTATGTCATCATTTATCTTCTAAGGTGCCCTACCTTTCTAGTGACTCAAACCAATCAAAATCTGGTGATGACATCACCAGAGTAGTTTTTATATTAGTAAATACTGCTGACCACTCCTCAGTCTGAGCTATCAATGTAGGAAGACAATGTTCGGTTAACTAAGAATTTTATGGTTTTATACTGATGCTAGGCCAAAGAACTTTGTGCCATGCCTATTTGAAATGCAGGGGTCAGCCTAGAGAGAGCCAGAGCTCAGTGCTGCTGAAGATATCCAGAGGCAAGAAAGAAATTCAAGGACATTCTCACTGTGTATGAAGCAAGGTCTGTTTTTAGTTGCTGAGCATTTTGACAAGTAATGTTGCCTGCTGAGGACCAGACAGACTTACCTTTAAAACTCACATAAGCTAAACAGCGTGCTGAGCAAAAAGAGGTCTATTGTCCTATGGTTTTGAAAGCAGATGCACAACATGAGTCAATAAGCTCCAGTTGTTGAAACAACTTGCTATTCACAAGAAAGTTCTTTGAATCCAGTATTGCTATGGACTGTGCAGATTAAAACTGTGTTCTACAAATCCAAGAACTGATTTTTAGCAAAAGTTTAACTTGTGTATCCATGCTAAAAGAAGTTCCAGGGTCAAAGTTAGCTGACAAAGAAAACTTTTTATCAAAAGCCAGACTAATCCAGAGTTCTGAGTGGAAGAAAGAAGACCCACTTCTACAACCAGAAATATAAGTATTCCTTTTTAATTACTTTCACTAATTTTAATTAATAGTCTTGATAATTTAATTTGGTTTATCTGGGAAAGTAAAAAGTGAACTTGCTCTTAACTATAGAATCTGGGTATATAGCTTAAAAGCTTTGAACTAAGAATTTTTGCATAATTTGAAAAGTTAAAACTGAGTTTTATGAAAGTAGTACAAATCACTGATGTAATGAGTTGTTGCCAGTTTTCATAGAAAATACATTTTACATGCAATGAAGTTTTGAAACAAGTTTTATACAGAAATAATCTGAGATATTGATCTTATAAGTATATGTTCTTATGCATGAAGGTTATATTAAATTCTAAGTATGATAAAAGTAGTATAACTGTTACCATTTATTATGCTAAGTATTGCTTATTTCTTTACATTGTTCATTTTCTAAAAAATTGTTTTATTAGTTGCTGGATTTTCTGAAATAATGTGTTGATGTTTACAAGATTAGGCTTGATAATTATGCTGATGAGGAATATTTAGAACCATTGTATAGGTGTAAATAAAATATTTATTTTTCATATAACTATACGTGGGGTAAGCAGTGTCATTTACCATTATACTTGAATCTGGAGAGCATAGGATAATATCACATGTGAATATTTATTATTTTCGGTCCTTTATAAAATCATTTTTAGGTAAGGCTTGAGGTAAATCTAAGTGCATCATTATAAAAAGTGATATTATAAGCCTTTGTTCCTACATCATTGGGGGCTCGTCCAGGATATAATTGTTAGTAAATGACAATCCACACTTACAGTGTATGAAAAATTAATATTGTTATTATTGTTAGTATTTGCAAGATTTTTAAATTGCAGAAATAATACTTTCTGTTTTGTTTTTTTGAGTCTGAAGTTACCTTAAGCTAAAGAGAAGGAAAGCTAAAGCTAGAAGTGAACAGAATAGAATCACTGACTAACAGTAAAGCTACAAGAAAAAGAAAAAGAACTTTTAAAACCTCAAGAAAGAAAAAGAGACTTTGTTTAAATTGTGTAAGACGTTATTGCTGTTTCATTTGTTTTTCAAAACAGTAAACAATTATTGTTGTTAAAGTCTGTAAGCACTATTGCAAAGCCATGACAACATTAACTGTAACTGCAGAGATGCTTAGCACTGAGACAGTAATGTATACTCTAGCACAGCTAACTTTTATTAAAAGTAGAAATAAAAGAGTACAACAGGTAGAAAAGATGGAGGATAAATGTTTTGAGTGTGGTAGATTGGCAGGCTGGGTAGATATTTTAGAAAAGCTTTTATAAAAGCATAAAAATGACCTTTCTTGCAAAGTGAGTTACAACAGTATCAAGAGCAGTGTTTAAACATTAAAACAGAAAATGTTGAACTAGCAGATGCTTATGCACAAGTTAACAAAGATTTGGTTGAATTAAGGGCAAAGTATGAAGGTTTACAAAATAAAAGTCAAGTTAAAGGAAAAATGGAAGCATTCAGAAGGTTAGATTGTTTTACTGATTCTGGTATATCATTGGGTGTATCATCTGACTCAGAAAATTAATTGCCTCAGAACAAAAATATAATCTCCCCTAGACAGAGAGGAAATTCGTATTCTGATTCGGAGGGTGAAACATTCTAGAAATGCAGGAAAAAGCACAAGATTAGACAAAAAAAGAAAGACCTCTGTACCTCAAGCTAAAGTGTTAAAGGCTACCACCTCTAATACTCCAGCTAAGAGGGGAGAGAATTTACCTCTGCCTAACAAAGAAAAACAATCTAAGCCAATGCTTGGTCCAACTGGGGTTCAGAAAGACTCAAACCACTACCAACACTGGAGTCCCTCTCAAAAGGGGGGAGGTCCAGGTGCAAGGTATGGCTGTGAGCATGGTAACAAAACCGACCACAGGGGTCACCACTATTCTGACTATGATCAGCAAAATTATAGTGCAACTCAAAACAGGTCTACACATAGTTGCACAAGACAAGAGGAAATTATTAATAATTCACAGAAGGAAGTAGAGGAAACAACCAAAAAGCTAAAAGAGTTAAAAGCTCATTCTCAAAGACTGATCCAAGCTTTTCAGTCATCTCTTTACCTTCATTTGCCTGTGAAAAATGCCTCCTCAGCTGTACCCTGTACAGATGGGACTAGTAGTGATATGTGACTTGTGGATCCTGTTCACACTATTGCTGACATGGTTACAGAAACTGCTATTGTTAAAAATGATGATGAGATTGGAATGAGATTTAAAAATGAGATGCCAAGTGAAATTAAAAATGCTATCTCTGTGCTTAACCTTTCACAAAAGGTTCCTGAGATAGTATCAGCCGGTGTACAATGTCATTGTAAAAAAAACCTGTTGTGTTGCCAGAGACCAGAAAGACAAATTCTACCTGGGCAACCTAATTCCTAAAGGAAAAGCAGGAAGATTTTACTGTGACATAAACATTAAAAACAGTTTAAATCATACGGCTTTGCTTGATTCTGAGGCTAAAGTAAGTCTCATGTCTAAAAGGCTGTATGATAAAGTGTCTGATGTCTTAGGTGATTCCAAGAAACTGGAAACCCTTCCTGACAGCTTACAAATTGTAGGTTATGCAGAGGAAGCTCAGAAGACCTTAGGTAAAGGTTGGTTAAAATTGAGATTTGGTAAACTGGTGATTAAACATCCCGTGTATGTTACAAATGAGACAGGTAATGATTTTTTGATTGGGAATGACCTTCTAGGGAGGTTTAAACCTATTCTAGACGATGGCCAGAAAATCTTATGGTCACAGGTAAAGAGGCATATTTCATTTAGAAAGAGTCAGTGGTTTCCAAATAATGAAATTCATGCTACTGTGAAGAAACTGATTTAATGATTAAACTGAATTTTGTAAAATTTAAAATAAGTGAGGTATTTAGTTTTGGTAATTCTGAAAATGTGTTAAACAGAGAAGTAAAACTTATGTGGCTTGGGTGTCAAAACAAGATGGGATAAATCTGTAATTAAAACGGATGCCTAGCTTTCTTCACAAAGAAAGTATGTCCTGTTTTTCCCAGTGCCATCCTGTATTTGACAATAACATTGAACTCTTAAGTACCAGAGCCACTGAGGACTGTGGAAAATAGGTGCCACTAGATAAAACCAGAGGTAAAGCCAAAATGCAAGACAACAACAGAGCTGGTAAAGTCTCATATTGTCCAAGCAGTGCACAGGTTTACCCAGTTTTAAAATAAATGGTTACAAATGTTCCAAACCACAAGTAAACTCTGAAAAGTATAGGCACTTGCCTTGAAACTCCAGATAGGAAAAATATACTCTATCCTGTGGATGATACAAGGTTTGACATCTCCCATGCCTTGGGACTGATGCACTTGTAGAACTGGGTGTGTATACAAACCTAGCCAATGAAATTCTGTGGTCACAATTAAGGGAAAACCCTTACCCAATAAAGTGACACCACCAGTCTTGAGGTCTGGATAAATTATCCCTCAAGTGTGCCAAATAGTGAGGTGCTCACTGCAACAATCTCAGATAAAGTAAATGAATTTTCTGTTAAGGTTAATGGAAAGGTGTTATAAAATGCATTGTGTGTGCCTAACCTGCAGTAGTGATATGGATTTAAAGATTCATTACACACTTTGCCTAGGTATGTGCACTAGAGTAATGCATGTTTTTCTCCTAGTACATAAAAATCCAAAAACAGAGCCTGTCACTTTTAAAACTAACTGTGGTTAGCAAAACGTGAAAGGGGGGGAATCCTCTATAGTTCAGATATTTGTTGTTCCAGTTATTAGGAACCCTAGCAGAAGTATTACCTCAAAAGAGAGATGGAAAAAAAGTTTTAAAGAAGCATATGCATCATAGTATCATAAAAGCCAGCAGAATAGGCCCCATGGTCTATCGTGTCTGCTCAGAAGCTAGCCCCCTACTGGTAGCTCTCTCCTCCACCCTCCCAGCCCTAGAGGTAGCCCTCCCTGTCCTCAGCTTCCCCCTGTACCTGTCCCAACCCTTCTTGAATCCTTCCACTGTGGTCACTTCTACCAGACTCCTGGTCAGTGTGTTCCATTGTTGAATAAGAATAAAATGTTGGGAAATAAGATAAATTCAGATAAAAAATGTTTTGATTGATGTTAATTTTGATTAAAGAAATGTATAAAGAAATAAGAAAAAGTTTGATTTTGATTTAGTAAAAGTATAATAAGGTAACACATTGGTAAGAAAACCTTTTGTAATTTCATTTAAGGAATCCCAGTGTAACTATGATTGCTATAAAGGTAAACTACAAAAAGAGCTTAAACTTAAATACTTGTAATACCAAAAAGGTAACTTCCAATGAAGGAATGCTATCTTTGTAAACACTGGTAAAAGTTACAAGTGCCAGTTTAGTGGTGCCTTCAGCACATGGGGGGGCAGAACTTATGAAATGTAACAATAAGTAAATACTAGCCTTATTTGTACTGTAATACTAGAGATTTAAAAGGTACAAAAATATAAAAAGATTGGAAATGATGAGCAAGAGAATCTAAAATGTAAATTGTAATGCTGATCTTTGAAGTTAATGAACAAAGAGAATTTATTGTATTTGAAATGTTCAAAACCATGTAAGAAAATGTTATTTTAAAAGTGTACATAGTTGTAATCATGTTTAATCATGTTAGTTGATGTAGTACTGTACACATATCTATGCAAAAAGTTACGTCTCCACTGATGTCATCTAGTGATGTCACATCCTATGATGTCATATGTGATGATGTAATGTGCTAATGATGTCATAAGTTACCACATGATGATGCAACTTTGTCTTTTATGTTTCATTTTCCCTGCAATGCTTAAAACTATATACCCATATATAGTAGGATTATTGTTTTGAATTGCAAATGCATTTTTGGGGTGCATTTTAATTCAAAAGGGGGAATGTAGGGACAAAACCCTTGATGGAAAATTATTTTATTTTTATTTTCAATAATTGATTTTTTTTAATTATCATTATTGTTTTATCTGGTTTTTATATGGTATTAAGATGGGAAATGTTTACTCTAATTTCTGGTTGAGATTAAGGTTAAATCTTAAAAAGAGTAAAATAATGGAATGATGCCATTTAAAATGGAGACAATGTCAGAGTTGAGAAAAAAAAATGTGTTCCATTAAAGTCTTCTTTTAAATTGGAAGTCCATAAGAGGGGCCTAGCCACATTCCTGGGAAGACACTTTTATTAGGATGTATGGGTGTCTGTATGGAAAAGCCTAAGTTAAAGCTAGGTATCCATGACTACTATCAAGTTAGGAGATCATGTGACTAATACAGGCTAGCACCAAAAAACATTGTCTTAGACTTGAAAAGTCCCATTACCCTGTATAGAAATAAGATGTTTTATTCATAGTTTAAAGATGCAATTTACTGCCGCCATGAAAATTGGACAATTATTGGACAATAGTATGATAAATAAGTTTACCAAGTTTTATAGTTGCAGAATAAAGCATTCAAAAGTTATGAATATAATTTATTTAATATCATTTTCTTATTAGAAAACTAACCAAATCTAGTATCTCATAATAGCTCACATCTTAAGCAGTCTAACAATATGAATATTAAATCAGCAGTTTGTTGCTATAGAGAGAAATACTGTCTAAAAGTTTATATTGAATTAACTTTTCTGACAGTTATTGATGTCTTTAAGAAAAGAACAAAGGATCTTGTGTGTCTCTACAAAAAGTAATTTTTTAAGAACTTTAGGAATGGATTTTTCTTACAAATCTCATGTCATTCTGTAGCTTAGACTACTAAGAGCAAAACTATTTTTTTAATTTTAAGATGTTTTATTGAAATTATGAAGTTATAAACTTAATAGTGTAGTTTAAAAAGTTTCCATATTATAGATATCAGACTTTTTTAAGAATGTTTGGCTTAAGATAAAACACCTGAATATGTAAGTTTAATGTTCAAATTAAGTTGAATAAGACTTTTATTTAAAGAAAATAATTTTGAACTTAACCAAGTTTGAGGAGAAGGGGAGTGTCTTAGGAGGCATGTCTGTAAGTCTTCATTTATCTTCTAAGGTGCCCTACCTTTCTAGTGACTCAAACCAATCAAAATCTGGTGATGGCATCACCAGAACAGCTTTTATATAAGTAAATACTGCTGACCACTCCTCAGTCTGAGCTAACTATCGATGTAGGAAGACCAATGTTCAGTTAACTAAGAAATTTATGGCTTTATACTGATGCTAGGCCAAAGAATTTTGGGCCACAGCTATTTGAAATGCAGGGGTCAGCCTAGGGAGAGCCAGAGCTCAGTGCTGCTGAAGATATCCAGAGGCAAGCAAGAAATGCAAGGACATTATGAACATATGAACATACAAAATTTGCCAGCAGATAAAGGCCTAGAAGTCTATCAAGTCTGTTCGAATGTGCAGCTAGCACCCCTTATTATGCAGCTGCCCTTCCCTTCCATCATTCCCCTTCATTGACCCTCCCCCTTGTCCTGTCCCATCCCCTTTTGAAGCAGTCCACCATTCTACTGGATACCACTTCTACAGGTAATGCATTCCACCCATCCACCACCCTCTCTGTAAAAAAGTGTCTCCTCATCTCCCTCCTGAACCTTCCTCCTTCCAGTCATATATCATGGGCCCTGGTGTCCCTCCCCTCCCTTACTTTGAACAGCCCCTATGTACCCATCTTGTTTATTCCTTTCATGTAAAGGTTTCAATCATGTCCCCGTCCCTCCTCTCCTCCAGCGAGTACATGTTCAACTCCCTCAGCCTCCTCTCGTATGATAAGCCCTCCAGCCCCATGATCATCTTTGTCACCCTGCACTGCACCCCCTCCAGTAACTTAATGTCCCTCTCCAGATATGGGCACCAGTACTCCAGATGCGGTCTAACTAATGACCTATACAGTGGCAGAATCACCTCCTCCCTCCTCAGGGATATACCCCTTGCAGTACAACCCAGCATTTTGTTGGTCTTTGCAGCTGCTTTCCTACATTGTGCCAAGTTGTTCATTGACCCTGTAATGAGCACCCCCAGATCCTTCTCCTCTTCTGTCTGGGCTAGCTGCACTCCCCCCAGCTGGTAACTCCTCCTTGGTTCTTCATCCCAAAATGCAACACCTTGCACTTTTTGGCATTAAACCCCAGTTGCCAGGTGTCTGACCAGGTTTCAAGCTTTTCCAGATCATTCTGCAACCCCTGCCATCCCCCTAGGTCATCCTTCACCGCTCCTACCTTGGTATATTCAGCAAACAGACTGATCTTGCTCTTGATGTCCAATGATATGTCTGCAATGAATATCCCAAACAACACTGGTCCCAACATCGAGCCCTGTGGAACACCGCTCATCACTACCCTTGGGGTTGAGAGCTCCCCACCGACCACCACCCTCTGTTGCCTTCCCTGAAGCCAGTTCCCTACCCATCTCATCAGCTTTGTACCCACCCCTGTGCCTTCTAACTAACTTCCCAGCTTTCCATGTGGCACTGAGTCAAATCCCTTACTGAAGTCCAGATACAGGACATCCACTGCATGGCCCCTGTCCAGTTGCCTAGTTATCCAGTAATAGAACTCCACCAGGTTGGTTTGGCAGGATCTGCCATGTATGAAGCCATGCTGTCTGCTGTCCTGTAGTCCTTTGGCCCCTAGGAGGGCCACCAGTGTCTCCTTCAGGATAGTCTCCATTAGCTTACCCATGATGGATGTGAGGCTCACTGGTCTGTAGTTTTCCGGTTCATCCTTTTTTTTTTACCAATTATTTTACCAGGTGAGACACACTAAGCTGAAGCTTGTTTGCAGGTGCAACCTGGGAGCATGGGAAGTTAGTGACTTGCTCAGGGTCACACAGTATGCAAGTGGGGACTGTGGATTCAAACCCAGGTCTCCAGATTTGCAGCTCAGAGCCCTAAACCACTGCATCATACTGCCTCCCAACCTTGAGCCACTCTTGTGGAGGGGCACCACACGAGCCATCCTCCAGTCCTGAGGTACACACCTCAATATAGTGAGGCATTAAATAGGTCTGCCAAAGGTCCCACAAGGACCTCTGCCAGCTCCTTCAGTACCCTGGGGTGGATGCCATCTGGGCCTGGTGCCTTGTCCACTCTCAGTGCCTTCAAACCCTCCCAAACTCTGCCCTCCATGATTTCCCCATCTGTCACCCCTCCCCCCTTTTCTGCCATTCCTCCCCCCTTGGGTGTCACCCCTCTCTTCTCCTTAATAAATACTGAGCAGAAGTAATCATTTAGTGCTTCTGCCTTATTGCACCCCTGCTTCCACCCAACCCTCCTTCCTAATCCTTACTATGTGGTCCTTATAGCTCCTTTTCTCCCTGATGTACCTAAAGGAGTCCTTCTCCCCTTCTTAATGCCTTGTGCCAGCCTGAGTTCCATAGATGACTTGCTCCCTTACTGCCCTTGTCACCTCCTTCGATTCCATCAAGTACTCCTCCCTGTCCTCCCCTTCCCTGTTTTCTTGTACCTCCTAAAGACAGCTCTTTTCCTCCTTACCTTTTCCATGACCTCCTTGCTCAACCAGCTCAGTTTCCTAGCCCTAGCCTTCTTGCTCTGGGCCTTGCAGCAGGTTTTGGTTGCCTCCACTATCCCCAGCTTTATGAGCTTCCACCTCTGGTTAATGTCCATATTAGATTGAATTCTGGCCAGGTACCCTTTTACCACTTCCCCCATCCTCCCAAAGTCAGCCCTCCTGAAGTCCAGCACTCTTGTGCCAGATTCCACTCCTTCCTTGCCCATATCCAATGTGATCCATACTGCATGGTGGTCACTCCCTGACAGTGGTTCCTCCACTGTAAGCTCTGTCACAAAGTCCCCATTTGCCAGCACAAGGTCAAGGGTATTCCCTAACCTGGTTGGTTCACTGACCATTTGCAGCAGGAAGCTGTCCTGGAAGGCATCCAGCAGTACCTGCTCCCTTCTGTTCCTGGTTGTTGGGGTACTCCAGTCCACTCCTGACATGTTAAAGTTCCCCACAATCACCACACTACCCTTCTCGCAGGTCCTCCTGATCTGTCCTGCTAGTTCCTGGTCTAACTCCTCCATCTAAGTTGACAGCCTGTACACCACTCCCATTCTGAGAATCCTATTCTTGGAATCCTGGATTTGCATCTAAAGTGACTCCATACTACCCTCATCCACTTCCTCCCTTACATACGTCAGTCCTTCCTTCACATATAGTGCCACCCCCCCTTTCCCAATCACCCTGTCCCTACGAAATAACCTGTACCCTGGTACAAACAGGTCCCAGTCATTGTATTGGGTGGCCCATGTTTCTGTGATGGCTGCAATGTCCACCTCTCCCTCAGTCATGAGCACCTGTAACTCTGCAGTTTTCCTTCCAAGGTTCCTAGCATTAAAAGTAACCACCTTCCACCCTTTCTCCCCCTCCCATCCTGCTCTCCTTTACTAGCATCACCAATAGTACTTGCCATTTGTCCTTTGTCACTGTTATGGGGAGTAAGCTCATATGGTTTCCCAACCTGTGGTCTCTGCATGTCTCTTGCCCAATTGCCACCCCCCGCTCCTAGTTTAAATTCCCAACTTCCTCTATGTACTCCTCCATCCTCTGTTTCAACACTTTCTTTCCCTCCTCACTCAAGTGTAGTCTGTCTTTTTCATAGAGACTACTGTCCTCCCAGGTCCTCCCACCCCAGCAGCCCATACCCTTAGCTACAACACCAGATTCTTAGCCATCCATTAAATTCCTCTATTCTCAGCTTTCTTGTTGTGCTTGCCTTGGGCACTGGAAGTATCACTAAAAAAGTTACTGATCTTCCTGCCCCTTCACATAATTGTCCTAGTTCCTCAGACCTCCTCTGAACTATATCTACTGTCTTGTCAACCAGGTCATTCGTCCCAAGATGTATAATTAAATGCGGCTTGTCCCTACCCTTTCTGGCATATTTCAGAACAGATTGTTCCACCCTTTCCGCTGTCATTCCTGGCATGGCCTCCACCCAAATGTGACTATACCTCTCCCCCTTGCTACCCCACCTGACTCCTCTTAGTATTGAGTCCCACAGAACTAAGATTCCATCCCTCTTACTCCCTGATTGCTTCCATTCATCTCCCTCTCTCATTTCTGGCTGCTCTTCTTCTTCCTTCTGCACATTATTTCCCCCTTTTGCCCCTGTTGCAATTCTCCCAACAGACCAAAGGGGTGCCAATGCTCAGGCAGTCCTCATGTCTTTTTCAGACATGATCAGATGTTTATTGCCTAACCTCTCCATTCCAGGGGGCCCATCAATGGGAAATACTACTACTCCCCATCAACACCACAAGGAATTCCCTTGCCACACCACCTCCCATGCTGCCACTGACATCACCATCACACTCTCTCAGTCCTGTGGACCTGCTCAACAATGAATATGTGTACAGTCCTGACTTAACAATGCAGCAAGAGCTGGCCTGGTAGCACTGAGAGTTGAGGCACTGGATGCCACACTTTGTGCCATGCTGGCAGCCCGAGTTTGGGAGTGGACTCGGGCTGTCGGGGGTCAGTGGAGGAGGAGGAGAGGATAAAGCATCTGGAGGACTGCTCTCCTCCCCTGGAGTAGGGTCCAGGGGGTTTCTCTGCCTGCAGTGGCCCCCAGTGGAGATCAGAGGCACTGCACCAGGTGGGGATGCAAAATTGGGAGAGGCAGTGGCAGATGTCTGCAGGAGGGGGTGGTCCATTCCTTCACCATGCTGATGTCACTGCACATCCACCATCTTGGGGGTACTCACTAAGCAAGAAAACCCCTGAGTCCTGGGATAGGTGATGGCAGCCTTCAGTGCCTCACAGCCACACACCCATTGCCAGACTTGTCTCTCCAGCTTTCCCGATCCCTCACCTTACCTTGGTCTGGCACGCTAGATTCATAGATAGCATGCCAAGGTTGGTTGGTGGCCTTGCCCTGGAGGGGTTCAGAGCAAGGGGGTCTGTTGGGCCAGGCAGGGTGGGGAGTGTCTGCCCCCAATTTCCCAGAAGAATGAGTACCAGGCAGGTGTTAGAGTGGTAGGGGTGAATGGGGCCTGCCTGAAAAAGTTCCCAGGGACTCAGTGAAGAAAGATAGTTAAAAAAATAATAATGCAAAAAGAAAAGGATGAAGCTGAAGACTATGCTGAGAGTCAGTATGACCATGGCACCCACTCTACAGTCTCCACGTGCAGTGAGGACTCTGCAGTGACACATCAAGGTCACTTCCTGAAGAATCCTACATTTTTTGCCATGATGCAACAAATGCAAGCTGCCATGGGATTTGCACTGGAAGAACGGGATACCACTAAAAAGAACCTGCTAGATTTCCTAGATCTGCCAGAGGCTCCTGCCATTGTGGTGCCTCCTCTGATTCTAGCCTTAGAGGATGCCACCTATGCAGCCTAGTACAGACCAAACAGTATGCCAACTGTCCCCAGAAAGGCAGACAAAATGTATTTAGCCCCTTCTGGAAATCAGTGGCAATTAACGCTGCCCATGACAGGTCAAGGGCACCTAAACACCTGAGCTCCCTTCCACCTGATACAGAATCTAGGAGGCTGGATGTTATAGGAAAGAGGACCTATGCCTCTGCATCATTGGGCCTTCATATTGCTAACTACCAAGCTCATATGATGAAGTATCAGAACACCCTCTGGAGGAAGGTCAAACAGCTGCACAGCCCTTAACTGAGGGCACCCAAAGACAAGAGCTTGAAAGATTTGACAACTGGGGCTGAAGTAGGCAAGCATTTGCTCTGCACAGCTTATGATGTCTCTGATGCTTCTGCAAGGCTGTGGCCTTGGGCATCTGTCTCAGGAGATATTCGTGGCTCAGAGTACCAGGTATTTCTACAGATGTGCAACACACCATTCTTAATGCCCCATTTAGAGGGCAAAAGTTGTTTGCTCATGAGTTTGAAGAGGTTTTTAAAAGACCTCCAAACCTCCAGAAGGAGTTTGAAGTCTGTAAACTCCCTTTACCATAGCCAGCCAAGGGGTAGAAGCAGGGGTGCTTTTTGCCCCACTGGTGTTACAGGCCATTGCCCAGCCCCAGGACAGCAGGGCAGGGGCAAAGGAGCAGGGGCCTTGCCACTCCCCACCTATACCCCAGGTGCTCATTCAAAAGCCCCTAGGGGAGGTGTAGCTGGTGGAACAAGCCCCATGCTCAGCCTGACTCCTTGTATACCCCACAACCACTTTTACCACCAGGGTGCTTGTCAGGGTTGCCTCTCCTTCCACTTAGCTCAAGGGAGAGAGGTGACTACAGATACATGGGTTCTAGAGATTATAAAAAGGAGGCAAGTTCTGGAACTTCTGGACAGCCCTCCAGACCACCCCCTCCTTATGACTACATATCATCCAGAATATCTGCCCTTGCTACTAAAGGAAATACAGACTGTACTTGAAAAACTGGCCATAGAATCTGTGCCTCTAGAACAGAAGAACACAGGTTTTTACTCCTGGTACTTCCTTGACCCAAAGTGAACAGGAGACCTGAGGCCTATTATAGATCTGAGAGATCTAAACTTCTCCACAGAATACAAGAAGTTCAGAATGGTCACTTTGCAGGGTCTCCTTCCATTACTGCAAACAGGGGATTGGTTATTTTTCCTGGATATGAAGGACGCATACTGCCATATCAAAATCCAGAAACCTCACAGGAAATACTTGAGGTTCCTGTTTCAAGGGGAACATTACCAGTTCAGAATGTTGCCCTTTCACTTGTCTTCTGCACTATGGGTCTTTACCAAATGCTTGGCAGTGGTGGCAGCAGCCCTTCACGGGGAAGGTCTGTATATTTTTCCTTACCTGGATTATTTGCTATTGAAACCCCACTCCAGGGCACAACTGCTAAAAACCTTAGCTCAAACCAGACAGCTGTTCGATGCTCTGGGGGTGATAGTCAATTTACCAAAATCAGTGTTTACACCATGGTGGTGACAGTGGTATGTAGGACCAGTACTAGACATGGTCCAGGGTTTGGCTTTCCTGCCTTTGGACAGGGCTAACTGTCTGAGTGCCCAAGCACAAGTATGCACAACAACCATTATGTCTCAGCAAGGACATTCCTATGCCTTCTTGGACTCATGGTAGTTGCCATTGTCACAGTACCTCTGGCCAGGCTGCATATGCAGATTCTCCAGTGGACACTACAAGTCCAGTGGGATCATCTCACAGATTATCTAGAACAGAAGGTTCTAGTCATGTCCCTGATACACAAAATGCTCTAGTGGTGGATGGAACACAGCAACCTACTCAAGGAGGTTCTGTTCTTGATTCACTCCCCTCTATAGATCCTCAAAACAGATGCCTCGGAGTTGGGTTGGGGAGCTCACATGAGCCCTCATCAGACTCAGGGCACATGGACCCAAGTAGCATGCACTTTGCATATCAATGCTCTTTAAATGAGGACCATTCTTTATTGTGTATCAAAAAACATAAGAAAAGGCAGTAAAAAGCTCACTCACATGACATAGTTGGTAAAGCCAAAAGTCTGATTGGATGGGCCAAACAAAGTGTGCCCTAAAACAAGGGTAGGTGAGCATAAAGCATCAATGCATAAAAACAATTTTGAGTATGCAATGGCAAGACACTATGCACAAGGGGGGCATAGATCTGCAGCATCTCTTAAATTTGTTGGTATTGAAAGAATCAAATTGGGTGTTAGAGGTGGAAACCTTACAAGAAGACTGTTGCAGAGAGAAGCTTTTTTGGATATCTACCTTATTGACACTGACCCCAATGGGTCTTAATGATGACATCCTTCTGTACAGCTATTTCTAGAACAACTCCATATCCTATCCCATACCGTAACTTGCTCTCTGTCTATACAATATGACCTGCTGACTCTGTTTTATGAAACTAAACAATATATTCTTGGTCTCAGAAATAGAGAGCTCCACTGTACTCACATACAGAACCTCTAGAACTACTTAGCCAGGAAATGGAATCTGCAATGGCTAACTAACTTGACCTACGGTATTTTGGTCCTGGGTGATTACGCTTCTCTCCCAAACAAATTCCACAGGAAAACTCTTGAAGTTCTATTTTGTTGCTTAAAATTTTTTCTCTGGCAAGAAAGATGCCAATGGGTTTTAAAGCAAAAAATGATGACACATGAAACTTTTAGTGTCCAATGTGATACAGCTATGATGTCTGTGTATTACAAGGATGTGTCCCACCATCCATTATCAAAGGTATCTAAATGGTGAAAAGGTTTTGTTTTATTATTAAATACAAGTGAGTTGGTTAAGCTATATCTGTGCACTGATAGGGAATAGAAGGCAATGTGTCTATTTATATCTAAGAAAACAGAGAAGTCAGAAACTTACAAAACAAGGTATTTTGTAAAAAACATATATTGAATGAAAATTAGTTGTTTCTGTTGTTCCTTTCAGTATAATTTCTTCCCTTTCCTTTTAAGTTTATTTTTGAATATTGTATACCCTGGTTGGGAGGATATTTTTTTAGTTAATTTTGTGTTATTTTGAGTTTATGCTTTGTTCAAATTGTATGTTGTTTTGATGTTTTTTCCTCAATAAAATACCATACTCTCTTCAAGAAGTACCAGAGGAGCTTTAACGTCTACCTGAAGAACCACCAAGAAACGTAGACAGGACCTTGGAGTAACATCTCATCCAAAGCATGACACATGCCAGCAGTACAGCATCCCCTTACAACTGCACTTGGGTGCCAGTGTTTATGGTATGAGCCCAATCCCACTGTGAGACTAGAACCCATAACCTTCTGGCCCAGAGGTGGACATGCTACCAAATGAGCCACATTAATCCCCTGAATATAGATCAAATATAGTACCATCATACATGCTGGGCATTCATTCAAATACTAAAAGGCACCGAGCACTGAGGAAGATCTATTACCACAAAATCAAAAATACAAAAGTTCTGGCTGTCACTATGACAGTTCACGTAAAAACATGCAGTATTAACATATTGATTTAAATGACATCTTGAGATGTCTGTTTTTTTATGTGCTTGGGACTAGAGCAATGTTTTTTCAAACAAAACAGATTCAATTCAGCAGAACCAGTAACTTTAAATGGAGTTCAGGACAGGAACGTTCTCACATAACTGAATTTACTGTTTGTAACTCGCATGGTGCTGTAGAGTTGTAATTTCTGAGCCAATCATTCCCATTGCATGTTATTGCTAAGTAATCTAATGTAACAAGAATAAGCAAGCAATAATACCCGACAGGGTGGGCGGTATTGGGCAATACCGGACCACCCAGGGGCGGCGTTGGGCCTTATAGCCCCTGGAAGGTTTGGTATTGCCCATGCCACCCACCCTGGAGGGTATTATTGCACTTAGAAAATGAGCACAGTAAAAAGAAATGGCAGAGAAAAAAAATTGTTAATTAAATAATTAAGTGACATTAAGGTTTGTAATTAAATAGTTCCTCCGCCTGTACTGGAACAGAGAACTTTTGTCCTAATGGAGATGCTGTAGTTAAGGAAATGAAAGTACAGCTGGTTGAATGCTTTTGATGCCCCTACAGCAGGGTTTCTGTTTCTACATCACCCCCTACCCTTCCTCATGGAACAGTTTCATTTGCAGGCCTGCCTTTTGTCATTTCTGTTCTTAAATTGGGGAGGAGGAGATATGTAAAAGAGAGAAGCCTTTATTTTTATCAGCAATCTGGCATAATGGGAGAATATAGCCCTCTGATCTGTGACTGGTAAGTTTCAGGTCATTCAGATATGGCGGGTGTGGGAGATAATGCGGCAGAATGTGGGAATAGCTAAGCAAGAGTAGCGCTGCTAGGAAACACCAGTGGCATCTTAGAGTATAGCAGGCAGGATTTTGGGGATGGGATTAAAGTTTCTGCACTTCTGGAGGTGTGCAGGCAGTAACCTCTTCTCAGACGAAGGGAGCCTCTTTGATTTGGTGATGCTTGGTCACCTGTTAGCCGTCGGCAGTGAAACTCTGACTGCTGGAGGAGGAAGGAGGGAGATGAGTATGGTCTGCTGTTTCAGGTATGGAGAAAATCACGGGGCATGGTAACAGACGGCACTATAACTGGAAAAAAAAGTAGCCAAAAATATGCCAAGCAAAGGATTGTGTCTGGTGTCCTTTCACAGTTGGCACTGAAGCAGAGTGTTGGGGCTAACATCTCTCGCTAAGCAAAAAATAAAAATGGTGGCATTTTCAAATCCAGTGTGGTGGTTTTGTCCAATCATTAAGCAGGGTGGACACAAGGATTGGTGTGTGGGTGAAGGGGTACTTGGGCTGGCACTTTTTATTTCCTGGGCATCTATTGAAAGTTAATGTACCCCCCTGCCAGGGGTACCAGTCAATCAGATGCCAGGAAATAAAAAGCCCATTTTCTAACCTTCAATAACATCTGCAGGTTCACATTGCCCTTACTAATGCTTACTCACTGGTGCCATTCATGTCACAAAATAGGCCCTCTGCCTGTTTCCTAGGGTCAGCTGTGTGTATAGTTGGTACATATTGCTGTTTAAGATAACTGATGAAGAGACACTGGTAGTTCTTTATAATGTATTGCACTTAACCAGCAGCAACTCCAGTACCTGCAACAGTCAGCAATCACCAATTACTTTGCTGTTCCTCATGTTAGCACAAATTATGGCTTGGATATATATAACACAATAAACTCTCCAACTGCTTTGACATAAGAACATTCCATTCCTTATTAAGGCTGAATTAAAGCAATATCTGATGTTGGAATCAACTTGCAATACATCATTCTGTGGCTGCACTGTGTATTTATTGCTCCACAAACATTTGCGGTACTACAACTATTAATATAGCATACATTTCTACTGCATGCATTATAGAGAATAATGGCTTTGCAAGTGTGTCATGGATTTTTTGTACACACCCAAGGTGTGTGATGACCTATAAACCCCAAGAGAGAAGCTCGAGAGGTTTATGAGATCATCACACACTGAGGATGTGTGTGAAACAAATCCATAACACCACACTTGCATAGCCATTATTTTTTATAATTACTGGTGCAGGGAGTTTTTCTTCCTTCTACACCTAAAAGAAGAGACAGAGACAGTGAGTGAATGTGAAGCTGTTTTGTTAGAGAGAGGCACACCACAGGCACACATACACACAGTCTTTCTCTATCTGTCCACTAGAGTTTTTTTTTTTTTTTTAAAGATGCTGTATGGAGCTGCTATGGTAAGCAGGATAGGTACACAGCAGTCACTGAAGCATGGTCTGTTCTGAATGAGACTCCCTGTATTCCAAAGTCCCGACTGAAGTGTGAGAATAGTAGGATCAACCAGATAGATATTTTTGTTGTTGCGAAAAGCAGGATCAGTCAGATAACTAGTCAAAAACAAATAACTTACATGTGAGGAGGGTCAGAGGCAAACGATTACTTTGGGTGAGTATTGCTGGTCCTCAGCAACTGAGAATTGTAACCGTCATGTTTTAGATGTGTTCATTCCACCCACACACACAGAGTAAGGGTCAATAAGGTTGCACGCTTCAAATGTCTGACCCTAGTACTGACAGCAAGTTTTGAGAAACACTGTAATAGCCTGTTTTGGGGTTATTATGATGTTTGAAACAGACTTGTAACCTGTTTGATAAAGGGGGTCACAAGTAATTATATCACAGTATGTCGTACAGTAACTGCATCATGAAGGGCAACAACTGTACATACTGCATAGTCAGTCTCTTTGGAGTACAGTGGTGAGGAACAGCTTTCAGCACAGTTTGCAGTTGAAAGCAAGGGGTAAAGAGGCAGGATTTCAGCAAGGACTTGAAGGTATACCATGTGGAATAGGGGGACAGTTGTGAAGCTGTAACCCACACACACATTTTAGCCAAAGGAGGGCTGTTGTTACTAGCCTAGAGGGAGACAAGGGAAACTCTTTGGAAGGATCTGGTCAGTCATAGAAAGGGTTATGGCCCATTTGGGAACAGAGCAACTAGATGGGAGGAGCCTTACTGATATGTAATGGACAGCTTTGGCATCATTTGAACAGTGAGTTACATACTGTAGTTACAGTTACATAGTAGTTGTCGGCAGAAATGGACCTCATGGTCCACCAAGTCTGCCATGTTTCTCTATAGAGCCTACTGCTCTACTCCAGGTCCTGTCAGACCTGTAACCTTACTTTCCCCATTTCTTGACTTCACTTGTCCTCTGTGCTTATCCCATGTGTGTTTGAATGCCTCCACAGTGCAAGCACTCACCACCTTCACTGACAGCCTGTTGCTGATGAGGTGTAGGCCCTGTGGCAGTGGGCTAAGGCCTACAGGAGGAGGTGGAAGACACTGGGGTGTCTCGCCTCAAGAGGAACTTAATTCCCTATGAATTTTAGGCTTGAGATAGGGTCCCTGAAGAGAGTCTGCAACAGATAAGAGTATCAACATGAGTGTCTAGTGATCCTTCAGAAAGGAGCCTTGTTAGAAGATAAGGAGCAGCCACCCTAGTGACAGTGGGATAGGAAAAAGCAAGGCATACTAACCCTTTATGCATTTAAGCTGAGACCCCCAGTATGGCCCCCCCTGCTGTGAGAGGGCATAGGGCTGTAATCCCTCATCCTGTGAGTGACAGCAGAGTGGGGGGTGCTGGAGGATGCACAGTTAGCCAGAACCTTTGTGAGCAGGGGGAACACTTGGCACTCTGAAAAGTTAGCTAGAACCTGTATGAACAGAGGAAACACCTAACATGATCAAAAGATTAGCTAAAACCAGTGTTAGCTAAGGAAAGAGTTCAGAGTTGAGCCTTCTGCAGCTATAGCCAAGGGCTGAAACGTATAAGCCAGCGGCATGTGGAAATGACCCCATACTTTCAAAGAATTTGCAGTAAAGAGAAATTGCACCTTCTGCCAGTTTAAAGCATCTTTCTATATTTAAGGTTAGAGAAAATGACTGGCATAAACTGTTGGGCTGAAGGTAGGGCCTATATTTACTTAAATCTTGCACATCATAGTTTTCTGGGGGGTGGCTTCCTGTGTGCATCCAGTGCATGGCCAGGGACAGCCCCATGGGAAGGCGCTATGTTGAGAACTTTGCACAGTAGTGTATGTGTATACCCAAAATCATAACTCCCCCTTGGTGAAAAGGGACATGTCCCCCAAGGGCCCTAGTATAGCATCATGGCAGCAAACAACTGGCCGTTACATAATATTGGTGTGATAGGGTCCTGTCTGCATTTATGAGCAAACAGTTGCTCTATAGTATTCTGGACATAAAAGAAATGGAGAAAGCCTTAAAAGTCACACTCTACTTTATATATGACAAACTAATGGGAGAGGTAGAAGGCAAGGGCAGACTAGATGGATCCTGCAGTCCCCATCTGTCAACATATTCCATGTTGCTATGTTTCTATATTGCATTTAGTCTACTTTATATATTGTATTTTGTCTTTAAAATATCAGTTTTGTAAGTCTGCCTAATGACAAACTTTTTAGTAATGCAAATTACTGAAAAAAATTAATGGTGTTTAACCAAGCAAAATCTTCCATTGTCTGCTTTGTATAAGCCATCATTCTCAATTTTGGAGAAATAGTGATTATGGGTTACACTTCTACCAAGGTGGGTGTAGGTAACCAGGTCCAAACTCATAGAAACATAGAATCTGTAGCAGATAAGGAGCTCATGGCCCACCTTGTCTTCCAAATTTTTCCCTGCCTGTACTGACATCGTAGACCCTACCTGATCTCCAGCTACCCCCATTCACCTACCAAGATTTCCTTCTGTCTATCCTATGAATTATTGAAGTGTACCACTGTTTTTGCTCCCACTACCTCCACTGGAAGACTGTTCCAGGCATCCACAACTCTTTCAGTGATGTAATTCCTCACATCCCTCCTGAATTTCCCCCCTTCCAGTTTCATTGCATGCCCCCTTGTTCTCCTGCATCTTCTCCTCTGAAAAATACTCTGCTCCTGTACCTTATTCACCCCTGTAAAGTATTTATAGGTCTCTATCATGCCCCCTCTCCCTTGTCTCTTCCAGAGTGTACATATTGAGACCCCTTAGTCTCTCCTCATAGGGCTTCTGATGCAGCCCCTGCACTATTTCAGTTGCCCTCCTCTGTACAGCCTGTACCCTGTCCATGTCCTTTCTGAGATGTGGTCTCCAGAACTGGACACAGTACTCCAGGTGAGGTCTCACCAATGATCTATACAGTGGTAACACATCTCCTTCTTTCTGTTGGTGATACCCCTCCTTATGCACCCCAGCATCCCACTGGCCCTACCTACTGTCTTATTGCAGTGCCTCACCACCTTGAGGTCATCCAGTACAATTACTCCAAGGTCCCTCTACAGTTTTGTGACCGTTAATACCTCTTTCCCCATTTTATACTCCGCCTTTGGGTTGCTGTGCCCTAGGTGCATAATTGTGCACTTTTTTCCCATAGAAGTTCAGCTGCCATACCTTAGACCACTCCTTGAGTTTTCTCAGGTCCCTGATCATTCTCTCCACCCCTTCAAGAATGTTCACCTTCTTGCAGATATTTGTATCATCTGAAAAGAGGCATACCTTCCCTTCCAGCTGTTCTGCAATGTCACTTATACAGACATTAAAGAGGTCTGGTGCCAGTACTGAGCCCTGAGGTACCCCGCTGGTCACCCTCCTCTTCCCCAAGTGAGCGCCATTTACAAATACCCTCTGTCGCCTATCCATCAACCAATGCTGTACCCAGTTTACCACCTTAGGACCCACTCCCAAACTGCCCAGTTTATTTATGAGCCTCCTATGTAGTACAGTGTTGAAAGCTTTGCTGAAGTCTAAGTAGGCCACATCCACCAGCCCACCCTGATCTATTTCCCTGGTTACCCAGTCAAAATCGATCAGGTTCATCTGACATGACCCCCCCCATGAATCTGTCCTGCCTCAGGTCTTGCAACCCACTGAATTCAAGATGCTCCACAAGCCTTGCTTTTAAAAGTGTCTCCATTAACTTCCTCACCACTGATGTCAGACTGACCATCCTGTAGTTGTCAGCCTCCTCTCTGCTGCCACTTTTATGAAGCGGGACTATATCTGCCTTCCTCCATTCCTATAGAACCACTCCTGCTTCCAATGAGTTGTTGAATAGGGCTGTCAGTGGCATAGCCAGTATCTCACTGAGTACGCTCAACAGCCTTGGGTGTACCCCATCTGGCCCCATAGCTTTGTCCATTTTCAGATTTGCAAGTCCCTTTAGGACTCTCTGCTCTGTGGTATGCTGGCAAAACAGCGACATTTCAATGGCAAAACCCATGACAGCGACAATCTCGACAGGTTTCAATATTATTGCTGTGATGGACCGCTGGCAAATTGTGTCATTTTGTCATCAATTCCCCCCATTTCTAACAAACTCTAACTTGGAGTTTGTTATATAGAAATGGGTGTGGGGGGTGTAGCCCCCCACATGGGGGTTCGGGGCACAGCCCCCTGATAGAAACCCCCCACAATGTCTGACAGGTGAAAATTCGCCTGTTGGCATTGGGGATGTCGCCAAGCTGCATGTCGACAACTTCAGTGTCGATGTGGCTTGGTGGAACCCTGCTCTGCAAATGGACTGGTGTCTACCTCTCTCTCCCTAGTATTCCTGATGCTTTTATGTGGTCCATCCCCCCCCCCTTTTCCACTGTGAAGACTGAACAGAAGTATCTGTTCAGGATATTTGCCATTCCTGATCCTCTTCTGCACAGTCCCCCCTTCTCTTCTCAGCCCCACAATCACTCTCCTTGTCTTCCTCTTTTCACTAATGCACCTAAAAGAGGGCTTGTCCCCCTTAGTTACCTCTTTGGGTAACCTTTCCTCAGTTTGCACATTTGTACCCCTCACCACTTTCCCTGATTTCCTCTGCTTCTCCTGGTACACCTCCCTATCCTCTTCCCTCTGTATCTCTTTACACCATTCTGAATGCTACCCTTCTAGCCTTAACTTTTGTAGCCACTTCCTTTGAGAACCATATCAGTCTTTTTTTTTCTGTTTTTGCTCACTTCTTTTGCACAGAGGTTTGTTGCCTTTAGTATGCTATCCCTTAATTTGGCTCACTGGTCTTCTATCCTCTAAACCATCCAACCCCCCCCCGTTGTCTCTGAGGGTATTTGGCTTTTTTTTTTTTAAATCTGACTTTCTGAAGTGCAGGACCCTCATCCTAGTGTAGTTTGCTTCTGTTGCTGTCTTATGTTGTACCACACTGTACGGTGATCGCTGGACTTGAGGTGGCTTCTCATACTGCCATCTGCAACACTGTCCTTTTTTGTGAACAACAGGTACAGTATTACCCCATGACAAGTGGGCTTCCTGACAAGTTGCCTGAGAAACACCCCCTGCTGGGAGTCTGTGATGTCCCTGTTTTTTGCTGAGGTCATGGCTGGGTGGCTCCTCTCTACATCTGGTAGATTGAAGTCCCCCACCAGCAGCACATCCCCTTTTTCTGCCATTGTGCTGATGGCTTCAGCCACTCCTTTATTCAGTTCCTGCTTCTGTGCTGGAGGTCTGTAAATCACTCCAGTATGAATAGCATCTCCATCTCCTGTCTCCAGGGTGACCCACAGTACCTCCAACTCCTCCTTTACCCCCTGACTTCCTTGCATTTCCATTGTTTTGATACCCTCACTTAAATGCAGCACAACCTCTCCTCCCTTCCTCCGAACCCTATCCTTCCTGAAATGAATGTAGTCTGGTATGGCCATGTCCCAGTCATGGCTGCCTGTGCACCATGACTCAGTAATGACCACAATATCCAGCTCTGCCTCTGTCATGATGGCCTCAAGGTCTGGAATCTTATTTCCTAGACTCCTTGTATTCGCACACTTGGCCCTCCACACCTTACTCTCACTCTGTCTGCCACCCCACTTTCTCCCCTTGTGTCCAGCCTCATTTACCCCTTCCTAACTGCAACTTTTTTCCCCATATCCCTTGTCCTGTACTTCACTGCTATTCCTATTATCCTTCTGCCAGGGGATACTCCTCCCTGCAGGTCCTTCCTTCCTACTGCTTTAATCTGTGAGAGAAGCAGTTTATGCCTCCCTTTTTCCTTCTGCCATCCCCTCACCTAGTTTAAATGTTCATCAAAGTAACATTTAAACTGTCCACTGAGTACTGTAGTTCCCCACCCAGGCAAACGCATGCTATCACCTTTGTAAATGTCCATATCCCTCTAGGTTGGTCTCTAGTCCACAATGTAGCCAAACCCCTTTTCTGTACATCATTCTTTAAATCACAAGTTGAAGCACCTGGTGTGGAGCAACCAATCCCCCCTGGTTGTAGACATTCAGTACCTCAGCGAAAGCCACTGTGCGTGCTACCTGCCTTGGACCCCTGCCCAGTTCTCTGAACTCACCCTGTACAATCCCAGCCCCTTCTCTTGATGGGTCATTGGTACCCAGGTGGGCAATGACATTCAGCTCCATCTACTTCCCTGTCACCCTAGCAATCCTTAGGTTCTACTGTCCATCCCTCCAAGCCATGGTGCCAGGCAGGCACCTTACCTCCCCCTTTCCTCCACATCCTTTTCCCAAATCTACCCCCTAACAATCAAGTCCCCCACCAAAAGCTGCTTCCTCCTCTGCTAGGATCCTCTACTTCCTACTTTGGGGCCTCCCCTATGGAGGACCCTCACATCCTCCCTTGCTGCAGCTATGAGTGCTTCCTCATGACAGTCCTGTCCCATCAGAACTGTGAAGGAATTTTGTAGTGGCACAGGCTGAGAAATGTGCCCCTGACCCACCACTCCCACTCTCCTGGAGCCCACCACAGTCCATCCAGCCCTCCTTCCCCTCAGAAACCTCTGAGGTAATGGTGTTAGACTCAGTGGCCCCTGGTGAGAGAAGAGGTTCAGATCCTACCAGCAGTTCAGAGACGTGACCTTCTCCTAAACTCCAGAGAGGGTGCATGCCCAGATGAGCAGCACACCTCTGTCTCAAGGAGCACCAGAAACTGCAGCTCCATATCCATTATACTGTACCACTCCCATAATTGCCTTTATGTTTCACTACCTACTGCTTCCGACCCTACTCTACATAGGGTGTTTCTTGTTTTCCCCTTTTTTCTTTTGCTTTGCCCATAACTTGCTTTTGAATCTCACTCCTTTTGCCCCTCTGTCTGTTTATTACTTTACCTTCCCTTTTCTGCCTTTCCTTAACCATTTCTGTACACCTACCCTAGCTAGGGCATTTTCCCTATTCCCAGCAACATGTACTAACTGCAGGTGCCACTTACCCCTTTTCCAATAACTTCCTACATAGGCAACAACAAGCAATAACAATCTGACAGGTACTGTACCTTACCAGATCTGATGAGCCCACTGCATGCCTGCTGTCGCATGTGGACATCTTATGAGTCAGTCTCTACACCTGTTCCACTCATGATCTGGGACACGAGCATGATGGGACATACTAGAAGTGGTTCCTTTCATATTCCGCTGGGGCTTCCTGCTCAGCCCCATTGGTCTGCTTCATCTGTCTAGTCCCACCTTCCTGCCCAAATCTGCTTCTGAGTCAGACATCTGCTGTTGGCTGCTGCAAAAAACAGGAAAACAAAACTCACAGGTTAACTTTAAATTTGCACAGATCCCACTGTTTGGAATGTTTGACACTACTATTTCTCTCCAAGAATACATCCTGAAAGTAAAACATTCTTGCTTTTTTTCTTCCTCTGCCCCTGTTGGTCCACATGGCTTCTCTAGTCCCACCTTCCAGCCCAGATCTGCAGCCAATTCTCACTTCTGCTATTGGTTGCTGCAAGAGATAGGAAAGGAAAACTCACAAGTTAGCTTTAAATTTACAGAAATCCTCCTGTTTAGCATTTGCTTTTCTCCCCAAGAGTGTGCCCTGAAAGTAAAATGCTTTTATTTTTAATCTCCTCCTGAGGCTTTCAGCTCAGTCCAGTTGGTTCACTTTGTCTCTAGTCCTGCCTTCCAGCCCAAATCTGCTTCTGAGTCTGACTTCTGCTGTCAGCTGCTGCAACAAATATGAAATGAAAACTCACAGGTTAGCTTTAAGTTTGGACAAATCCTCTTGTTTTGCATTTGCTTTTGTCCTCCAAGAATGCACCCTGAAAGTAAAATGCTCTTGAATTCAAACAGGCATGGGATAGACAGTATAGTCACCTTAGTAAGACAATTTGATAGTGGGGGTAGAAAACCCAAGCAGACTAGATGGACCACATGGTCTCCTTCTGCCAGCAAATTCTCATGTTCTTATGCTTTTTAATCTCTCCCTGGAGCTTCTTGCTTAGTCTCTATTGGTCAGATTGGTCTCTCTAGTCCCACCTCCCTGCCCAAAATGTGCTTCTGAGCCCAACTTCTGCTGCCAGCTGATGCAACAAATTTGAAAAGGAAACTTACAGGTTAGCATTAAATTTGCAAAAATCCCCATCTGGTGCTTGCATTTCTCCCCAAATATGCACCTTAGTCTCCCATTTATATTCCAGAATTAGCTAAGGATCTTCTTTTCTAGTTAATTATCACTTGACATGCAGTTTAATTTTAAGAATCATTGTATAATTCTTATAATATGTTAAGTATTTTGTATTGACTACATTTCTATGTTCTTGAGACATCCACTGCTTTAAATACTTTTGTATTGACAATGAATGTTGAACAAATAAACTTTATTGATTGTTCGACACTCTGGGGTGCAGCAGCCCATCCAAAAACAGTAGGAGCAACAAGAAATGCTGTGCACTCAGCATGGAGACCATAAAAAATGTATTTAAAGTGCAGAGTAAAAGACTCACCAGCCTACATCATTCACAAAGCAAACAGACCACAGATGACTGACACACACCCTGTGTATCTTTGTCACAGTGTGCCCTCACCTGGGAGTGGAGTGTCAGATATAGGCCTCTAGTATGTAAGTCACAGGCAGTCTGCATATCATATATATTCATTAACGAATCCTGTACATTTCAAAAGCATCAGGTGTAGCTATGTTTGCATTTACTCTCAAAAACTTAAAAACTAAACATGTCAACAAAAGCACTCCAAAATCATGGCAATATAAGGCAGATATATTAACACCTAATCCATTACTGCAACTTGGACCAAAGGCTAAATGCAAGTAATGGCAAACATACTCCATAAGCATAAAAAGTGTCTAAACATAGTAATGTAATGTAAAGTCATGTATTGATTAAACCACAAGTTTAGCAACAATAAGGTTACAGTTTATTAATAATAAGTCTTATTATTCATGATCCTATATGAGACTCCTGATTGACTGCTGTATTAGTCATGAATGTCTTAGAAATGACCAATCCAGCAGCCAGCTGATGTTGTGTGGTGAGCAACGTCTTAAACATAAGATGCTCTCATGTCACACTGCTTGTGCCACAGCACTGAAATGAAAAAAATAAGATAAAACAGTATAACAAATGTTGTTAGATTTATAATCACAAAAACAACCTCAAAGCAAGTAATTTTCATATATTAACTGCCAGCTGGAGGAAGGGGGCCACCATCACCCCAACTGGTCATCGTTAATCTCTTTGAAATGACAGATGTTTTAGTTATTATTGTTGTTTAGTTAATCTCTCCCCAGCAATTTTTATTTATTTATTTATTTAAAAGTTTCACCAGAAAGGCATGGTGAGCAGGATTGCTCATTTCCAGATGCGTCCTAAGGGAAGGGGGTAAATGTATAACATTTCGCATAGATAGCAAGAACTAACAGTATTTACATTTCACATAGATAGCAAGAACTTTCAACATTCACAATTAGCAACTGTCTCAATATGGGACAACAACATGACAGTGATATTCATCAGATATGTGTAACATATTGAGACTACGCAGTATACAGACCAAAGAGCCATATTACAAAATTATCAGATCATTCAACTGTAGCCATACTTTTCTTCCTTATTCATTCAAAGTAAATGCAGAACAATCCACTTCCATAGCTAAAGAAGAAATTCATGTTACAAAACAACAGGGACAAATATGGGTTTGTGACATTATGTTAAAAACAATACAAAAGTATACATCTCAAAACAAGTCGTTACCAGTTCAGCTTGTTTTTCCTGGTGAAGTGTCTGAAAATAAATAAATAAATAAACAAAATAAGTTACCTGCTTCAGAAAACATGGAGTAAAGGATTCCAGATTGTGAGTACACCAAAATCCCCCCAACAGTTTGTTTCAAGTTTATCACCTCCCCCAATACCATTAAGAACATTCTCAAGGGTCACAAATGTAAAATAATCAATTTGTCTGTTATGCATTTATATAAAATATGCCCCCAGGCATTTGCTTTCAGTCCATTGGTAATAACTTTTAAGTGTTCTTTTATTTTGATTTTGAGCTGCTAGGAGGTTCTGCCCAATATATCATAGGGCAGAAGCACCAGTCAGCATAAGCCACATGATCAGTGTACCAGCAAGCAAACTGTCACAGTTCAGCTTCCTTCTCGTTTCCTGGTATAGAAATGTATTTACTCAGCAAGGTATATTTACAAACTATACACCTCATACATTGAAGGAAACCTTGTGACTTATCTGAGAGTTAAGTTGTTTTTGAGCCCTCCACAAAATGGCTTTCCATAACTATGTCTTATAAATTAGGGATTCTTAAAAAAAAGAAATTCTGGGTCTTGTTCCCACCAAATTACCAAAATGAGGATCATCCAACAAAATTTGGCCAATATTTAAAGAAAAACTGGTTTCAAATAACTACTGTACCTTTATTTTTCAGAGTTAAAAGGCTGTTGTTTGGAGTATCTTTTGCTTTTTTGTAAGCTTTTTTAATTATTTGATCTGAATATCCTCTTTTACAGAAACATTCTTTCATTTTCTTTGACTGTGACTTAAAAATGCCCCTGTAAACTTAAGCAGCATGCTGGAGAACCCAGCTTCAAATTATTAATGAAAATGTTAAACAGCAGTGGCCCTAGCAGTGATCCCTGAGGGATACCACTGAGAACACCTTTCCACTCAGAGCAGTGCACATCCACCACCATCCTCTGCATTCTGCCCTCAGTCCAGTTAGCAGTCCTCTTTGAGTATGTCTCATGTATACTGTACTGGTATGCTTTACCCAGAAGCTTGCCAAGTACCACAGTACTAAAGGCCTTGCTGAAGCCCAGATAGACTATATCCACAGCTCTGTCTCTCTCCCTGGCCACCCACTCAAAGAAGGTGATTTAGTTGATTTGGTATGATCTGACCCTCATAAAGCCATGCTGAGAGAGGGGGCAAGAATTTTGGCCTTAACCAAATGCTCCATGATTCTATTGTGGATAATGACTTCCAGCAACATGCCCAGTACCAATGTCAGGTGGCTGACTGGCCTGTAGTTACCCCAGGTTCAACCTTGTTCCTTTCTTGATGATGGTGACTAGACTGACCATTGTCTGTGACTCTAGCACCACACCAGTCTGGACAGACTGTTGAGAGATCACAGCACATAGCTCTGCCAATTATTCCCCTAGCTCAACAATGATCTTGGGGTGTATAGTGTCTGCTTTTTGAGACTTACCCAGCTTGACAATTGCCAGGTAGTCCATTACCAGGGCAGGTGTGATGTCTTCTAGCTGCACAGAAACAGAAAAATAGAAATTTGCCAGCAGCAGAAGAAGGTCTTGCAGTCTATCAGGTCAGCCCATTGCAGAGATTGCTTGTCCCTTATAAGTCTAATTATCTCCCACACCACTAGTCTCTGCTCTTTCCCTTGTACTTGTTCCACCCCCTCTTGAACCTCTCAATGGTTCAGCATTAATAACCTCTCCTGGTAGCCTGTTCCACCTCTTCAACACCCTTTCCATGAAGTAGTAGTAGTAGTACTCTTTATTTATATCTGGCATCCTTCCCCAGAGGCTCCTGATGCCATTACAACATACATGATACAGACACATTAATAAAACAATCCCAATAAATAATAAAACAAATGACTAAAAATTATTAATATAAACATCAGTTAAAATACTACAATATATAACGTCATAAAAAGTTGTCTGCAAATATGTGCTGGGTCATAACAGTATAGGGTAGGTATCTGTCTCCAAATGTCTGAGTAAATAGAAAAGTATTGAGACCCCACTTAATGGCTTCCACAGAGGTGGTAAGTTCTATACAGGGAGTTCCAGAGGACTGGGAGTTTTTGATCTTGACCTTGGAACAACCAGGATGCCCTTCCCAGTAGAGCAGAGAGAGAGAGAGAGAGAGAGCATGAGGATATGTGAAGGTGCAAGAGCTCATACAGGTAGCTCTGGGCCTAGCCTGTGCAGGACATTATAAGTAAGAAGCCCAACTTTAAAGGAGATGTGCCACTTTTTTTTGAAATTTAAACTTTATTGCATTTTCAACAGTACAACAAAACCATATTACAAAACAACATAAGGAAACAGAACCAGAAGATAGAAGTGGACACACCTCCCAATCAAGATTAAACAAAGAACCCCCAGTGAGACCCCAAATCACCCATCCCCAAGTCCCCCCAAAGCACACCAGGAATTACTTCTCTACTAAAATGACCAAGAAAAAGTGTAAAACAATTATCTGTTATCTGGGTGCCCAGGTGGGAATAAACAGGAGCAAGGAGATATGTCACTTGAACAGCAGCCAGTGCAGATCATGCAGTGCCATGGAGACATGACATGTTCTAGAAAGGCTGGTCAGCAACCTAGCAGTTGTGTTCTGCACTAGCTGCAGGCATCACAGCATACCTTCATTGACCCCAAGGTACAGAGCATTGCAGTAGTCCAGACTTGAAGTCATAAACAGATGTACCAGTGTGGCCAGATCACCGGGGGGATAAGGGATTTAATCTGGTCAATGTTTTGCAGATGGTAAAATCTGTTCTGGACTACTGCTGACACCTGAGCCTCAAATGTCAATCCTTCATCTAGAATGACTCCCAGATTTTTTACCTTTGTGGCAGCCAAAAGGACAGAGGAACCAAGCCAAAGTCCCAGCTCCCTCTTGGTAGCTGCTTCCCCCCCCCCACACACACCCTGGCTCAACCACCAGCACTTCAGTCTTCACTGGATAAAGTCTCACAGCTTGATGATGTCCAGTCCGGTATCTCATCCAGACACCTATTAAGCACATCAACCAGGTATGAAAGACATATAGAGCTGGGTATCATCTGCACAGCAGTGAAATTTCAGCCCATACTGCCTAATGATCTTACTCAGGGGTAGCATATACGCTGCAAACAACATGGAGAAAGAACTGAGCCTTGGGGTACACCACAGAGGAAAACTTTCAGGAGCGAGGAAAACCTTCCCAGCACTATCCTCTGGGTCCTGTCACAGACATAGGACTTGAATCAGCAGATCACTTTTCCAGTGACTCTGACATACTCCCTGAGCTGGTCCAATAGCAACCCGCTGTCCATGGTGTCAAATGCTAGGGAGAGATCAAGATGGAAAAAACTGACCGTTCTCCTCTATCACTCATCCTGAGCAGATCATTGAGTACCCTAACTGGTGCAGTCTCTGAACTGAAGTCAGACTGAAGTGTCTCATAGATATCAAAGGCAGTGAGGTGTGTCTCAAGCTATAGTGCAACTACCTTCTAATTAACCCTGCCCAAAAAAGGCAGGTTAGAGACAGGTCAGTATTTTGCCAAGACACCCCAGTCCAGAGATAGCTTCTTCAGAAATTGTTTCACCAATGCACTTTTCAGCGACACTGGGAACACCCCCTCTGACAAGGAACACCAGAGAATCTCAGTGAATACCGGGTCCAGCTGACCTACACAACTCACAAGTAGGCATGCTGGGCCTGGGTCCAGATTACAAAATATTGGCTGCTGCTCCTAAATCACCCCACTCACCTCTTCTATCATCACTCGACAAAACTCTCCCCAAGACCACCGAATACATTCAAGACTTGTAGGCTCAACCCTGCTGTGATGTGATGGCCCACTTGGAGGGATCCCAGCCCTAATTGAGGACACCTTGTCTGGGGAAAAAACAAGCAAACTCCTCTCATTTTGTGGATGTAAATACTCTCATTGGTTCCAGCCAGGCTGGATGAAGTAGGCTGTCCACAGTCTAAAAAAGCTGAGCTGGTCGGTTCCTCCCAGCAGAACTCTCTCTAGATAGAGTATTCACCTTTTTCTGAGTAACTGCCTTTTGATACTCACCATGGTGAGATATCAACACAAGTCTGTCCCCCTGGGACCTGGCTGCCCTCCAGCAAGACTCCAAACTCTGCCTTTTTGCTTTCAACTCCCTCAGCTTGCCATCAAACCATGACGAATCAAGGTATCAAGGTGCAAAACCAACAGGCATACACGGACTGACACTATGAGATCAAAAGCTGGCACAACAGCCCTATTATAAGCTACTACAGCTTCATCTGGTCCCTCAGTGCATACTGTCAACACATCTGAGATGTCCAGAAGCACCAAGAGTACCTCTGGCCAAAGATCTCATAAAGGGTGGAACTGGACAACCTCCACAGGGGATGGACAACAATGGGAGGCCCTTAAAGTGAACATAATGATGCAGCGATCTGATCAACTGATCAGATCAATCTCCAGATTCCCAATCTCAAACCCCAGAGAAAATACCAAGACATGGCTGTATTAGTGGGTCATGGAAGTAATCACTTGTGCAAGGCCCTGGGATTCATACCCCAGAGGAAATCTTGACCAAGGTATGAAAGTTCATCATCAATTCAAGCACTGAAGTCACCAATAATAAGCCATTTGACAAATCCAGCACTCTACTGGTGACAAACTCTGCAATTTCCTGCAGACATTCCCTCTTGCACCCCAGAGGTTGGTATACGAGGAGAATTCTGCAACCTGCACCTGGACCCCCATGTACAGCCAAGCATTCAAACAACAAGACATCTCCTACTGAGTGCACCACCAGGCTCAACTCAGATCTAAAACAGATGGCCATCCTCTATGGTCCTTCCTTAAGCAGTACACTACAGAGAACCTGTCTGCAACCAATGATTCCAGGACCAGGCTGGCATCATCACCCAGTCAGGTCTCCATAATGCAAGCCAGATCAACAGAGGAACTAAGATCCACAATAACTGCAAATGTATGTCTCATCAATCTAGCATTGCACAGCACTGCTCAAAGAGGATAAATGATGACAGCCAGCTCATCAGCTATCTGCCCACTCGACTCGGTGGGATCACTGGGTATGGGGACTAAACATGCCTGGCCTCTCTCACGCCCCCATTTTACCCCAGGGCATCTTCTGGTCTTCACAACACTAATAGTACCCACTCCTCTGCCTTTCCCAAATCACTCACTCCCTCTCCACCTTGTCTCCAAATCCCCACTTCTCATTATCTCCGATATGCTGCACTTGGTGGTTGTGGTGGGGGGCTGGAAAGGGCACAGATCCTACAGCAGGCACGAGAGACAGCAGAACCTTGGGGTCTGCTGTAGGCTACACATCCCAGCTCAAATAAAGCAAACTAACTAAATACAACTCCCCATAGTTCCTGCTTATTTTCCACCCAAATTCAAAACTCCATCACCCACAACTCCCCTACAATCCACACACATTACAGCCACTCAGATCCAGTGGCACAAATGATTCCATTCATATCCCCGATGCACTCCAATCCTCAGGCACAATACAAAGAATAACATTATTTTTTTAATTTTTTGTTACCAGAGAGATGGGAGAATCCAAATAATGTGCTCAGTCTATTGTACAAATTATCAGTAGTAACAACAGTTTTTGACAATTAAGTTATTTCTTCTAAATGCAGTTTCAGGTTCTGCTCTCACCAGAGCAAGTCCAAGTTCAGAAACTACAGTAGTCCCCACAGCAACCCTCCCACTGCTATGAACAGGATCAGTCAATACACATGAAACCATAAAAAACAGCAAATGCTGTCACCACTCGCAACCCTCAGTCAGTGACAGCTAAGTGGGGGGAAGCATTCACCATAAATTAATTTCAGTTTCCAAGCTCACTGGAAAAGAGCAGATTACCAGCAAGGAATATCACCTAGACCTTCCTACCGAAAGACTCAGCTGCACTGCTTGCTTCAGTCCAGTGCAGTGGTCCCAGGGAGTAGTACTGTACTCTCTTCATTCTGCTGCTCTCCTGGCATCCCTTCTGAACCTTCCACTTGCCAACTTGTTGCTGCTCCTTCAGGTCACATGATATCACTGGGCCTAAATGATTTGCTGCATAGTAGCTACCTCTGATGCCATAGGCTCTGCCAGTAAACGCTCTTTCCCACAGGGGCCTGTGTTGATAAAATACAAGTAAAAGTATTATGATTAATCCTTGACCCCATCTTTTTCTCCCTATTCATAAACAACCTGCCCCAGTCTGTAAATTTTCTAATATGCATATGTACACTGATGATACTATAATTTACATCTCTGGGCCCTCTCCCATCAGCGTACAGTCACCCCTCCAAGAGAACTTCAATAGAGTTCAGACTTGGTTCCAGAAAAAAACAGCTCAAACTAAATGATAAAAAACCTGTGGCTATGACTTTTGGTTCCAGTCAAAAAACTGACCACCCTCTAGTCTCCTCCCATCTTCACCACCCTTGATGGCACACCTCTCAAGAAAATCCCAGCTTTCAAATACCTGGGGGTTTCATTGAATTGCCACCTGGACTTCTCCACCCATGTCAATGCTATCTGCACTAAACTATGCCCCAAACTGGTGGTCCTATATCAACATAAAGATAGTCTCCCTCTCCCCCACCCACCATGAATTGGTGTCCAAAATGGTCCTGCCCATCTTTGATTATGCTGATGTGGTGTACGGCACAGCCTTACATTCTTTACTTGCCAGATTGAATACCTTTCTAAATGCTTTATGCCACTCCACCACCGCCTCCCCCCCTTACTCACCACTGTCTCTAGTATTCTGCCCCAATCCTTGCCCCTCTGTCTCACAGGAGAATGGCTCACTGCACCTCCTTTTTGCAAAGTACTGGTCTGGCACCCTCCCATCCTACTTTTCCTGCTACTTCTCCCTAGATGCCTCCTCAAACTACTGCCTTCGCCATACAGGTCCACGTACCTTTTCTATCCCCCACCCCAACTCTACATCTGGTCAACATGTTTTCACATTCTGTTTCCCTTCCCCTCTGATCTCTGTCTTGCCTCCTCCTCCTTTTCACTTAAATGGCTCCTCAGACTTCTTCCTCAAACACATTGATCTCAGTGTACCCCAACCATCTCCTCCTCAATTACCTGAAGTATCACCCCTAGTTGTCAACTCTTCCTAAGCCCACTCTCCTCTTTTTCTGATGTGTCCTCAGCATTTACTCCATGGACCTTGCTCCTCCATCTAGAGTTTGTTAGTTTGTTTATTCGTTTAATGGGTTAGCACAATTGGAAAAAAAATCATTTTACAGGTGCAACCCACACAAATCAAACATATACAAATACATAACAAAAACAAATTAAGAAAAAATTTTAAAAAAATTTTCTACGCTGAGTATAAAAAATCAGTTAAAAATACACACATTCTGAGGGAGACTTCATGTGCAGATACAAGTGTTTAAGAAAGACCCATAAACTGACAAATTCCTGATAGAAACAGATACACTAATCAATGTTCTAAGAAATCAATCTAAGCACACACAATCTGAAACAGACTTCAAGTACAGCTACAGAGTATTTGAAAATGACCCATAAGTTGACAAATTCCTGATAGTAACAGGTACACTGTTCCATGTTCTAGGGACAATAAAAGAAAAAGCCCTCTGCCCACATTTAGTTCTTCTTAAAGGGAGTCTCAAAGTGGCCTCATCTCCCCACGATATCAAAGATATATTCTGATCAAAGTGCTGTAAATCTCCCCAAAGGCCAATTGGAGTGCCAGTATGAGATACTCTATATACATATTTGCCAGGACAATAACATAATTTAGGTTAAATGGTAACGATCCCAATTTTTTCAACTATTAAACAGTGATGGTATGACTAGGGGAAGACAGGGCAAATTTACCTAATTTTTGTAGCAAGGTTGACTTTTTAGATAAAAAATTTGTGGAGACATTATCTGTAACCAGGGAAGCATATGTTAAAACAGGAAGTAAACATTGATTGACTATAGCTATTCTAGTCTCATCTGCCAGAAATAATCTAATTCTATATAACATTCCTAATTTACCATGTATTTTGGATGTTACATAATTCAAATGAGCCTCAGAATTTACCACATAATCTAATATAAGGCCCAAATATCTAAATGTGTCCACATTTTCAAAGGTGGTACCATCTAATGCTTTAACCTGAAGGCTAGAACCAAGATATTTTACTTTAGAAGGTGTACCAAATACCATCATTTTTGTTTTTGTTGTATTTAGCACCAGCTTATTACAAGTCAGCCAGTGTTGAAAATTACTCATCGCCCCTGTCAAAATTACATTCAACTCACTAACAGTTTTATCATAAGCATACACTACCACATCATCTGCATATGGAGTCAGTGAAGCATTATCCAAAGCAGCAGAAACCCTGTCAAAATATAATGAGAATAAAATAGGACCCACTATGGAGCCCTGGGGGACTCCATACTTAACTTTAACCTTTTCAGAAACAGGCCCTAGATATCTAACCATCTGAGATCTATTGTGCAGGTAATTAAAAGAACACATTACAGCAGGAGGTCCCACACCCAGCATTTTTAAAGTATCAATCAAAAGCTTATGACTAACCAGATTGAATGCATTGGTCAAGTCCACAGACGTAGCCCCTGTTAAACATCCATTCTCCATACCCTCAAGGACTGCATTCATGAACTCGACCAAGGCAGTCTCTGTCCCATGGCCTTTCCTAAAACCATGCTGGCTTCTAGAAAGCAATCCATAATTATCGAAATACGCAACAAGTTGGTTGTAAACAATCCTTTCTTGTACCTTGGCAACAGCCAACAGAATAGAAATTGGTCTGTAGTTACCAAAGTCACTGAGAGAGCCTGATTAAGCATATACTACCGCACTACTGCTTGGTTTGCTGGCCAAGGCACCTAGCTTCACCTGAGCTCTTTTCTTCCAAGACTGCTTGAAAGGCAAAGTAGAGAACCTTACCAGAGCAAGGGAAAAGGATTAAGACTTCTTTTGGCTAAGCAGAGTTACTGTGTGGTGGTGTTTTTATTTTTTACTCACAGGGATTGCTACTGTTTGTTGCTAACATTTCATTGCTTTATTTTTCTCTGATTCAAATTGTTGTTGCTGGTATACCTTCTTCTGCATTATTACAAGGTGTGCCTACAGGTGTGTGCTAACAGATTACTGCTGTAATCTTCTGATACAAATTGTCTTTTGCAAAGTATATCTTCTGTTACTGCTTTATTTTTCTCTGTAGCAAAGTGTTTCTTACAGGGTATATCTTCTCTGAAATTATTACAGGTGGAGCTTACATTTTTGTGACTTTTTTATCATTGGGCTAAGCAAAATTACTGTTGGACACTGTTTTATTTTATTCTTTTTTGTTGTTGTTGTTGACAAGGTTAGTTGTCTCAGAGGTGTTTCAGTCTCCTTCTCACATTGAAGGAGCTAATTGCTTTCCTCCCACAGCTCTTCCAAAGGATTAGGTGTGTATGTGAGGAGTGGAGCTGGCAAACTGTCAGTAATTTCCAACAGAAAGAGGGGTTAAAATGTCAGGTTAGTTGATATCTTGGAGGTAGAAGACTTGGTTTGCTGGCCAAGGCACCTAGCTTCACCTGAGCTCTTTCCATCCAAGACTGCTTGAAAGGCAGAGTAGAGAACCTTACCAGAGCAAGCGAAAAGGATTAAGACTTCTCTTGGCTAAGCATATTTACTGTATGGTGTTGTTTTTATTTTTTACTCACAGGGATTGCTACTGTTTGTTGCTAACATTTCATTGCTTTATTTTTCTCTGTAGCAAAGTGTTTCTTACAGGGTATATCTTCTCTGAAATTATTACAGGTGGTGCTTTACAGGTTTTACAGTTTTATCTAACATTAGGATAAGCTTTCAGGGTTACTACATTTGTTGTTGACTGATTGTTTCTGCTCTTACCTCTTTGTTCTTTTGTCCGTGGTTCTTCTTTTTTCAGCAGGGGAAGGGCTCAGCCACCCACCCCCATCCCCAACCACCCCACACTACACTCCTTTTATAGGGTACTGCAGTTGTGACATTTCCTGTGGCAGAGCAGGAAGGGGCGGATCAGTGGGGCGTCCACAAGGTGAGCTCATTTACAGGGGCACTAGTAATTTAACTTGTTATAACAAGTTAAACAAAAACAAAACACAATCAAACCATTACTTGCATTTTTTTTCCTTCTAATTACTCTGACAAGGTTATAAACCCAGCAACTTATCTGGAATGGATATCATTAACTGCAGGTACTGTGGAACAATTTTCAGAAGGACAGTCTTACAGGATTTAGGACACTGTCCTACTTGCTGGGCCATTGGAGATCTTAGGGCTCAGCTCTGGGCAGCATGGGCAGAGATTGAACACCTCAAATTTCATATTCAAGAGGAAATACATTATAAGAACCACCCACCATTTCCCCAGCATCCAACAGGAAAACCTTGACCGCAGAGGGTAGTTGGACCAGGAGGTTGGCAGGTGGTTAGGAGGGGCAAATCAGGTGCCCCATCACTCTCTGCTCCCCAACATATTACCTCCAAAAATCATATAAACACTACAAACAGGTATCTGCCTCTATCTCTGAAATCAAACAAAGAGGCAGAAGACACTGCAGAGCAGGACACTGTGGCACAGGAGCTAGCACAACCAAACTCACCCAAATCAGGAACCAAAACAAAAACAGCAAAAAGGAAATCCAAAAAACTTCTGATCATAGGAGACTCCATGATTCGGGGAGTTGATACCCATCTCCAGCCAGGGGTAATGGTCAGATGTCTCCCGGGTACATCAGCATGGAGAGACACTGACCGCATTGCTAAAATTGTTCACAAAGCAGGAGAAAACATTGATGTCCTAGTGCACATAGAGACTAATGATCTTGCCAGCCAGTCAGTTGTGGAGACCAAGGAACACCTGACCAGGCTGGGTGACAAACTATCATCCATTTCGTCCGGCATCTCCTTCTCTGAGATCCTGCCAGTCTGGGAGAGGGGGCAGATGGACAGAAGGTCAGAGAAGGGGAGGTAGGGGAGCTAAACATGTGGCTCAAGGACTGGTGCCAGGACACAGATTTGTAGGGAACTGGCAACAGTTCTGGGAGCGAAAGTTCTTTCAATTTGATGGACTGCATCTGACTAAGGAGGGAGTCAGTGCATTGGGGCAAAAGTTTGACATCTTTGCAGAATATTTAAACTAGCAAATGGGGAGAGGGCTGCAGCACCCCATACGTCGAATGGGAAGAACACCCCCTCCCCACTCAGCTAGTGGTCAAACAGGGATTCAGCATGTTTGCAGTTCATTTGCATCACCAGGTAAGAAAAAAGGTTTGTCTTCCCATACGATGCAAAGGGGTAATGCCAAACCTCACCCAACAACTAACACACCCGAAATCTACCCAGTGGAAAATCATGTACACAAATGCTCACAGCCTGGGAAATAAGATCCCAGACCTGCAGGCAATAATGTCACAGGCTAAACTGGACATAGTAATAATTAGTGAGATGTGGTTTACCAGTAACCACACTTGGGAGACTTCAGTACCTGGCTATGTATTGATCAGAAGAGACCGAGGTGCAAAAGGGGGTGGCCCTGTATGTCAATGAAAATATCAAAGCTACAGAAATTCAGAATACACATAAGGAGCCAGAAGAACTGTGGGTCACCCTGGAAACAGAAAATGGGACAGCCATAAGAACTGGGGTTGTCTACAGGCCCCAGACCAGGGGGAGGACATAGACACATTACTGTTAGAAGATATACAAAACATGACAGCTAAAGGGGAGGTTCTGATAATGGGAGGCTTCAACATGCCAGATACAGATTGGTCAATACCAGCAGGAACATCTGCCAGAACTAGACACATAGTGGATTGCCTGCAGGGGGAGAGCCTCAAACAACTGGTACAACAACCCACAAGAGACAGGGCAATCCTAGATCTAGTACTGACTAACAGGGAAGGGATCACAGATCTCCAGGTAGAAGGTCACCTGGGGGCCAGTGACCATCATATGGTATGGTTCAATTTGGCTACTACATCTAAATCATCCCATTCCAAGGCAAACATATGGGACTTCAGAGGAGCTGACTTTGATAAGATGGCCAACAGAGTTAAGCTAGCCCTGGCAAATAGAAACACAGGTGAGGGGGTACAGGCAAAAGTGGGCAAGCATTAAGGATGCAACACTTGAAGCCAACATCCCATTGTGTTAGACAGAAAAGGAAGTGCAAAAGAAGAAGAAACCACTTTGGTTCTCAATACAGTAGCAGAAAAGGTCAGAGCCAAAAGGCTGGCCTTCCGGAAATATAAGGGAACACAGCGGGATGAAGATAGGGAGGCATACCAAACTGCCCTACGGGAAGTAGGGAAGGCAGTAAGACAGGCAAAGTCCCAAACTGAGGAAACACTAGCAGAAACAGTAAAAGAAGGTGACAAGACTTTCTATAGATGCATTAGTGAAAGGAGAAAGTCCAGAGGGGGTATTGCTAAGTTTAATGGAGAAAAGGGAGCATGTGAGGAGGAGGACCATGTAAAAGCATCTATCCTAAATAGATACCTTTGCTCAGTATTTACTGAAGAGAAGGCAGGGCAGGGCCCACAGTTCAAGCATCATGGACACGGGGAGGTGAGCACTACCCCTTCACAAAGAAAGGGTCCTACAAGAGCTTGCTAAGCTCAGGGTGGATAAGGCAATGGGACCTGATTGCATACATCCCAGGGTACTTAAGGAGCTAAAGGTGGAACTAGCAGAGCCATTAGCAGAACTGTTTAGTGAGTCTCTGAGCACAGGAGAGGTCCCAGAAGACTGGAGAAGGGCTCATGTGATCCCGTTCCACAAGAGTGGTAGCAGGGAGGAGGCAGAGAACTACAGACCAGTCAGTCTTACCTCAGTAGTGGGCAAGATTATGGAGGCACTCCTTAAAGGAAAACTACGCCCAAAACTTGAAAAAATATATGTTGTGCAGAGTGTTTTAATTTGTATGTGAAGTTCTAGTGTTTCCTTCCCTCTGACTGGTATTAGGAGTTTTTCCTAAATTATCCTGCTAGCTTTAGGGTAGTTTTACGACCCCTGGAGATCACCATATCAAATAGTTTTATTGCATTTCTTTGTCCTACAGTGCACCTCGTTTCATGTAATGGTGATGTAGCAGAGCCCATAACCAACAGAAAGCATTGCATTACAATCAGTTCACAACAACAGAGATGGCTATATTTTAAAATCTGTAGAATTCAGCTTGGTGACCACCCTCATCCTAAAGGTTTTACTGTCCTGAAAAACTTTGCTGCTGGTAATTTTTGTGCAGCTTGTAAAGCTTCCAAGATATTTAGTTTGTTTGGCATGCGTGTGCTGAATATTGGGTCTCTCTTACATCACAGTCACATGAGACAAAATGCACTGTGGGAACCAGAAATACAATTACACTATCAGGTATGGAGATCCCCAGGGGTCGTAAAACTAGCATAAGGCTAGCAGGCTAATTTGGGAAAAACTCCTAATACCAGTCAGAGGGAAGGAAACACTAGAACTTCACATACAGATTAAAACACTCTGCACAACATATATTTTTTCAGGTTTTGGGTGTAGTTTTCCTTTAAGGAAAGGATAGTGCAACACCTGGAATCCATAGGGGCACAGGATCCAAGACAGCATGGGTTTACAAAAGGAAGGTCCTGTCAAACTAATCTCATAAATTTCTTTGACTGGGTAACCAGAGTGGTGGGACCAAGGGGTGCAGTTGATGTTGCCTACCTTGACTTCAACAAAGCTTTTGACACTGTTCCACATAGAAGATTGATAAATAAGCTGGGTAGGCTCGGGTGGGTCAAGTTGGTCAACTGGGTGGCAAACTGGTTGACGGGCAGAAAACAGAGAGTGGTGGTAAATGGTATACAGTCAGAAAAGATGCAAGTCACAAGTGGGACCTCAGGGATCAGTGCTGGGGCCAGTCCTCTTCAACATCTTCATTAGTGACCTTGCAGATGGACTAGAGGTAAAGGCTTGTCTGTTTGCAGATGACACCAAGATCTGCAACAGAGTAGATGATCCAGATGGGGTGGGCAGAATGAGAAGTGATCTGGATAAACTAGCAAAATGGTCAGAAGAGTGGCAACTGGGATTTAATGCAAAGAAGTGCAAGATCATGCATAGAAGAGAGAAACCCTGAAGCCACCTATAGGCTGGGAGGGGAGTTGCTAGCAGTCACAATGAAAGAAAGAGACTTGGGCATCATCATCACTGATGACCTGAAATCATCCAAGCAGACCTCTAAATCAGTAGGTAAGGCTAGGGGGTGTTAGGGTGTATTAGTAGGGGTATCACAAGTCATAACAGGGAGGTAATAATCCCTCTTTACAAGACACTGGTTAGGCCCCATCTGCAGTACTGCGTGCAGTACTGGAGGCCACACCTTCACAAGGACATTAACCAAATTGAGGCAGTCCAGAGAAGGGCAACCAAATGGTGCAGGGACTGCATCAGAAGACATATGAGGACAGATTAACAGAGCTCAATATGTATACCCTTGAGCAAAGGAGAGAGAGAGAGAGGTGATATGATCGAGGCGTTCAAACACCTTAAGGGCATTAACAAGGTGAAAGAGTCTAACATGTTTAAATATAAGAAAAATAGCAGGACAAGAGGACACAGCCTGAGACTAGAGGGGGGCCAATTAAGGGGGAATGTGAGGAAATTCTTTTTCACAGAAAGGGTGGTGGATGCATGGAATGGCCTACCTTAAGAAGTGGTGGCTATGAATACAGTGCAGGGCTTCAAACAGGCATGGGATAGGCATAAGGGAGCAATACAAATGAATATGAATAGATAGGCCACTGACACAGCAAAGGCCGATGGCACATTTATAAGGTAGAAAAAGAAATGGGCAGACTGGATGGGCATTGCTGTCCTTATCTGCCGTCAACTTCAATGTTTCTATGTTTCTATGTTTCTATTTGTGAATAGGGACCACTAAAGAGTTCATCCAAACATCAGGAACCTCTACAGTCATAAAAGATAGATTAATCAATATACTAATAGGATAGGCCAAAACTCTCGCTGGATCCCATGGCAAGTTAGGAGAAAGACCATTGAAGCCAGCAGAGCTATCTGGCTTCACCTGCTTTAAAAGTTTATAAACCTCCTTAGAGTTAGTAACTTTTAGGTAAAAGTTGGGTTTGTTATTAGTGCCAGGGACTTGAGCTGGAGATGAATCAGGACTAGACCTAAAATATTTGTCCAGGTCGCTAAACCTTCTATTTAATTCATGTACAATTAATTGAGGGGAAGTAACTATATGAGTGTCCAATTTCATACTTGTTTCAGATTTAACTGAGGGATTAAGTTCTTAATTGTAGCCCAAGATTTCTTACTGTCTGATAGCCCATCAAGTTGCTTCTGTCTCAGAAATCTGTTTTTTACTGATTTAATTTGAGTCTTACACTTGCTACATAAACATCGGTAATCCTGGAGAGCAGTCACAGTACCTAAGTTCTTGTAATGTTTCTATACCTTATCCCTAGTATGCATTAATTTAAATAAAGAAGCATTGAGCCACTCATCTTTTTCCCTGATTTACATCTAATAACAAATGGCGCTACTTTGTCCAATACAGCTGTAATTCATGAATAAAAAAAATCTAAGTCACAATTAATGTCAGATATTGAATGTAAATATAACCAGTCAACCCCTCTCAGTTTCTCACAAAACAAATGCTGAGTCAGGTCTCAGTATTCTTTGTGTTACCATCGGTCCAGCGCTAGGTATACTTTGTAATACATTGTGGTGTTGTGTTGTCTTTTTTATGCTGTATTCCCAGTTGCTGGATGTTTCCTACCATTGGGGTCTCGAACCCGTGACCTGTATCTTGACTGTATTTGTTATGCACATACTGTATTGCAAATTTGCTTTATTATTTCTTATGTACTTGTGTCCCTGCAACTGGATGTTTCCATTTATCTGGGGTCTTGTAACCATGACCCGTGTTTTGCTCAACTGTATTTTATCTTGCTTTGTTATGCAATTGTTATCTCTATGTACCCTTTCCCTGGGTCACACCTGGAAATTAACCTTGGCTCACTGGTGCCTTTCCTGGTTATCAACTTTTAAATTAATTAATTAATTAATGCAAACATGAAATAGACTCAAGAAAGAGCTGTGATTTCTGTGGGAGCGGGAGAGCGGCGTCAGAGCGGACGATTCCCAGTGGCTCAGACTGGGGCAGGCCAGGGTTTTTGGTGGAGGAGCACGTCGGAGGTGAGAGGAGCCAGTGCTGCATTGGCAGTAGGAGAGGTGGGGGAGTGGGAGTTCCCGGTGGCTGCAGTCGGCAGCAGGTCAGGGGATGGAAGAGGAGCAGAAGGACCAATCAGGAGGCAGGGTGCAAAATTTTGAATAGCTGCTGGGGCTATAAAGGAACGTCCCATCTGCACTTCATAAACGGACTCAAGAAGGAGCTGTAATTTCATCCCACACCACCCACCCTGGCCCCAACCTCTATTAAATGGGTAGGGGGTGGAGCCAAGGGGGAGGAGTGGCCTGACTTTAGAGAATTTTAAAGAACAGTTATAGAGGTTTTTATTTTAAGAGCATTGATCTGTTTAAGAAACGTGTACATGTTAGAACAACTGTGACAGGATGGCTGCTGGGATGCAGATCACTGGCGTGGGCTCAGTGGTGGCTTTCATGCAAACAGTCGTTTGGGACACTGTAACTAAGGGTACAGGCAAACCAAGGTAGTTCTGATCAGGTTGGGGGTGCTGAAGCACAGATTATTCAGCAACCTTGTTTTGTTTGTTTGTGAAGGCTGGGGAAAAGGAAAATTATGTATTGTATGTGGGAAATTGCTAGAAAAGTATATTGAAAGAGAAGGGGGGGCTTGACAAAAGATGCAAGATAGAATGGGAATGGGACCTCAAGTCGCTAGAGGTGGCATCTTTGGGAGGGTGGTTGGATGCACAGGGTGTGGGGCGGCAATGGTACTGGACTGGGCTTGGAAATTTGGAGATTGCCTAGTGTGCCACCAGCTGGCAAAGCTCAGGGAGGAAGTGGAAGGAATTCGGAGATAGCTAGGGGAATGGAAAAGGAGGGGGCACAGGGGTGCCTACAAAAAATACACAGGGGGCTGAAACCACAAGCACAAGGAGAGGAAATGGTGATACTCTGGGGGAACAGGGGCATCCTGGCAGGAGGAGCCCAGAATGCAGGAGTGCCCATAACATCAGGCAAGGGGAGTGGGTTATCAAGAGAGACCCAAGAGAGAGGGATAGTACTGGAAGATGTCCCAGGGTAGCAGGAGAGAGAGGGGGCCCAGGATCTGCAAGAGGGGGACCTGGGAGGAAGGTGCAGGAGCAGCTAAGACAGGGAAATAAGGAAACTGGAAACAAGCCAGGCAGGAAGCAGGGATGCTGGAGATGTGGGCTTCAGCAGGAAGGGAAGTGGAGCAGGGCCCAGAAATGAAGCTCAGAATACAAGGAACAGAAGGGAAAGCATTGGGGGGAGATCGAATGGTGCAAGGCACAAGGGAGGGTAGCACCACAGCAGAGCCAGAAAACCACGATTTGGGTCAGAGGGATGAGCAGAATGGAGAGAGGGAGAATCAAAAAGATTCAGAAGAGGAAAAGGGCTGCATGAAGGAACCAAAGAACCAGAAAGGGGCCCAGGGAAGTGCACAGGTGGAGGATGGGGGGAGGAGGGCTCAGGTAGTTTCTGGGGGGAGATAGCAAGGGAAAGGATGAGAAAAAATTGGGAAAGAGGAGGAGAATGGCAGCAGTGAGGGGAGCCCAGGAAGAAAAAGGAGACAGAGTTTTAATAGTGGGGGACTCTGTTATAAAAGGAGTTACATGGGGGAGAAGGGGGGGAGAGAGGGGAGAAAACATGGGTGGAGTGCCTGCCAGGTATGATGGCAGCTAAAGTTATGCATTGTATCCCCTCGAGGGGGAGGAAAATAGATGAGAAAACTCATCTGATCTTCCACCTAGGCACAGACGACCTTGCAAGGAGCTGCGTGATGGAGTCGCAGGCAAGGTTTATGGCACTGGCTAGGTTCTGCAGCAGCTTGGACTTTAAAATCCCTGTCCTTCTTGGAGGTGCTACCAGTACCAAGGGCCAGCACGGAGGTGAGGCAAAATATTGATGAGTTCAATGACTGGCTTGCAGGTTGGTGTGCCCAAAAGGGGTATGGTGTGATAGGAGATTGGGGTTCAACATGGAGTGACAAGAGCCTATATACCCTGGATAGGCTGCACCTAAATGGGGAAGGGAAAGCAGTGCTCAAATGCAAACTGGATGATTATGTTGACAGATGCTGCCATTTAAACTAAATAAGGGGGTGAAGGGCAGGGGGAAGCGCTGTTGAGGCAAGAGGCAGGGGGGAGCAAAAAGCCCTATCCACACAACCAGAGGGTAAGGGGCCAAAACATATAGGACAGGAGGAAAGAGGGGATTGGAGGATCATGTGTGCAAACGCCAGAAGTCTGGGAAGAAAGATCCCAGATCTAACAGCGAAAATGGTGGAGGAGGGCCTTGACATAGTGGGGGTAATGGAAACATGGTGCCACCAGGAACAGGGATGGGAAATGGAGATGCCAGAGTACAAATTGTTCAGGAGGAACAGGAAGGAAAAGAGATGGGAAGGGGTTGCACTCTACGTAAAAGAGAGTATCAGGGCATCAGAATTGCAGGGTAAGTGGGGAGATGCCAAAGGACTCTGGGTCTTGTTGTCAGTGGGGAAGGGGGAGTCAGTGCATATGGGGGTGGTGTACAGACTCCCGGCACAGTAAGAATCAGTGGATAGAAGCACAGCTGATGAGTTCACGAGAATGGTGGCAAGGGGGGAAGTGGTGCTGATGGGGGACCTGAACCTACCGGATGTAGACTGGAACACCCTTTCATCTGCTTCAACAAGCAGCAGTGAAATATTGGACTCCCTGTAACTGGCCCTCCTAAATCAACTGGTCAGGGAGCCAACCAGGGCAGGAGCTACTCTTGATCTAGTCCTGACAAATGGGGATAGGATAGGAGATGTATTGGTGGGTAAAATCTTGGTAAGAGTGACCACAACATGGTCAGGTTCAGAATAAGAAACACTGCAGAGGTTCACCAGTCTAGGTTAAAGGTGCTGGATTTCAAGAGGGCAAACTCCAGGAAACTGGGGGAAATAGTGGAGAGGGATTTGCAAGGGGTGGATGATTTAATAGAGGTGGAGGCAATGTGGGGGAGGATAAAAGAAGCTATTGGAGGGGCCACTGACATCTGTGCCAAGACAGTAAGTAAAAAAAAGAGGAGGAGGAAACCTCTGTGGTATACCAGGGAAGTAGCAAAAAAGGTAAGGACAAAAAGGAAAGCATTCAGGAAGTTCAAGAAAACACAGGCAGAAGTGGACTGGGTAAAATACCAGGTGAGCCAGAAAGAAGCCGGGATAGAGGTAAGGAGGGTCAAGGCACAGAGAGAGGAGGGAATAGCTAGAGGGTCAAAAAGGGGGATAAGACGTTCTTTCAGTATGTAAATGAAAAGAGGAAGACTAGGCAGGGGATTCTCCAGTTAAAAATAAAAGAGGAGGAAGATGTTACAAGGGACAGAGAGAAAGTGGACTTGCTGAACAACTATTTTTGCTCAGTGTTCAATAGGGAGGAAGAAGATGAAGGGAGCAGAGCAGGAAAAGAAATGGCAGGGGAGGGAGAAGAGGAGATGAGGCTGTTTCTAGTGGAGGAAATTTTGGGGGAACTAGGCTGCATGAAGGTGGACAAGGCAATGGGGCCGGATGTGGTGCACCCAAGCGTGTTAAGGGAACTAAAGGAGATATTGGCAGTACCTTTGACTGCACTCTTCAATCAGTCCCTAGAGACTGGGGTGGTGCCGGAGGACTGGAGGCAGGCAAATGTGGTCCCGCTGCATAAGGGGGATGGGAAGGAGGAAGTGGGAAGTTATAGGCCCGTGAGCTTGACATCGGTGGTAGGCAAGCTCATGGAGAAACTAATAAAAGGCAGGATCACCAGCTACCTGGAGGAAAGCAGCCTGATGAATCCAAGGCAACATGGTTTTACTAGGGGGAAGATCCTGTCAAACAAATTTGATAAAGTTTTTTGATGGAGTCACCAAGGAACTGAATCAGGGGAGGGTGGTAGATGTGGCTTATTTGGATTTCAGGAAGGCATTTGACTCCGTGCCCCATGGGATGCTGCTGTGTAAAATGGCAGGACTGGGGCTGGGGCAGAGGGTAGCTAAATGGGCGGGAAACTGGCTTGGGGAAAGGAGGCAGAGGGTCATAATAAGTAGGATGGCATCCAGAGAAGGTAAGGTCACAAGCAGGGTCCCTCAGGGATCAGTGCTGGGGCCCCTGCTATTCAATACATTTGTAGGGGACATTGTGGAGGGCCTTGAGGGAGGTGTGAGTATGTTTACGGATGATATAAAAATCTACAATAGGGTGGACACACAGGAGGGGGTGAATGCAGAGAGATTTGGGGAGGCTTGAGGCATGGTCAAAGAGGTTGCAGCTTGCATTCAATACAGAAAAACATAAAATCATACATCTTGGCTACAGAAATCAGAGGGCAGGGTATTGCATGGGGGGCAGAGATCTGGAGGAAACAGAACAAGAAAGGGACCAAGGCATCATTATATCGGGGAACCTGAAGGTGGAAAGGCAGTGCTGGAGAGCAGTGGCTGGGGGGAGTGGAATGCTGGGATGCATCAGAAGGGGGATCACCAGTAGCAATAGGGAGGTCAAAGTACCCTTGTACACTCATCTGGTTAGACCGCACTTGGAGAATGGAGTCCAGTTCTGGAGGCCATACCTCAGGAAGGATGTGGGGAGGCTAGAGCGGGTTCAGAGGAGAGTGACAAAGATGATAAAAGGGTTAAGCCACCTATCCTATGAAGAAAGGTTGAGAGATCTGAACATGTACTCCCTGGAACAGAGCGGGGGGGACATGATCGAGACCTTCAAGTACCTTAAGGGTATAAACATGGTGCCAGTGGGGAGCATCTTCCAGATGAAGGGAAATCAGAGGATGAGGGGGCATGGCCTACAGGTGGAGGGGGGGCAGTTCAGGGTAACATTAGGGAATACTATTTCACAGAGAGAGTGGTGGAAAAGTGGAACAGACTCCCAGAGGCAGTCGTTGGAGAGGAAACAGTGGAGGGATTCAAAAGGGCATGGGACAGCTCACAAAAAGTAGCATTATTACTGACTGTGGCAGGCTCAGAAGCTCCAGATATATACAATACTTTTCAGTTGTCTACAGCTGTTAGTGATCATCGTGATACTGTAATGGCACAGTTTGAAGCTTACTGTGTGCCCAGAAAAAAATGAAACCTATGAAAGATATATATTTAGATCTCGAATGCAGAAGGAGCAAGAAACTATACAAAAATGTGTTACTGACTTGAAACTAAAATCTCAGTCTTGTAACATTGGTGATCTTTACAATTCTTTGATACAAGACAACATTGTTATGGGCTGTCATGATGAAAAAGTGAAAGAACATTTACTAAGAAGACCATGAGCTTACAATGGAAAAAGTAGTTCAGATTTGCCAGGCTGCCAAGCAAACTTGAATGCAACTAGAAGTGATTAGCAGTTCTAAAGTAAAAAGAAACAAAACACATGTAGCAACAGTGCTTACAGCACCAAAACAAATGCAAAAGTCTCCTACAGGTTTATTAAGGCAAGACTTAAATCAAAAGGTGAAAGGAAGAGCTGCAACCATGCAAAGAATGTTTGCAAGTAAAATATGCAGTAAACATGGAAAAGAGCATGTCTATAGAAACTGTCTAGCTTTTGGTCAGCAGATCCAGTGAAAAATTTAATAATTCCCCAGATGTTGTAGATAGAAAAAAAATGTACATGCTTTTATTGAAATGCAAGATTCAAGCAGAGAAAATTACTTGTTTATAGGGGCAATAGAAAAGCAAGACTTCTCAGAGAGAAAGGAATGGACTATTCAAATAGATTCTAATGGCTTGAAGGTTCAGTACATGATCGATACTGGTGCAGAAATAAACTACCAGCTCGACTGTGGTGTCTGCTACCAAAAAGACCACAGTTCAAAAAACAGACTACAATTGTAAAGGCATACAATGGATTAAGGATACCCACAGTAGGATACTGTACACTGCACCTGAGACATAAAGACAAGGGGCCCGATTCCAGAAGGGCATATGCCGGAGTAAGGTGAGATACGCGAAACTTCATGGCGTGTCTAGCTGCTGTCGCCAGGCAATATACCAGCCCCTATTCCGGGAGGCAGGTTGTGCCCTGTCATTTGCGGGCTGTGACAAACACAGTTTACACTGGCACTTAGGCTACAGCCTGCAATGCCTGGCCCATCTGTGGGTTACAACAGCAACATAGCCATTTCTAGTAGGGCTGCTGCCATAACCCACTAGCACAATTCCAGAAGCCACAGTGGTGTGGCTATGTTATGACAGCTCAGAGCTGCTCTAAGTAGCACCTGACAGTGCCATCCATCAGCTATCCACCTCCTGGCACTGCAGCAGCAGTGCAGACGTGTCCCCCATGTCCCTTGCAGCATACCCCTGCCCCCAACTCCCTGACAACTGCAGAGACCCCAGGAGTCCATTCTCTGGCATGCCCCCTGGTGTGGCTGGTGGTGTTCTGGGGTGGGGGGTGTTCGGGGGAGCCACCTGGTGTCCATCATGAGTTGTGACCTGCGGCAGATATACACCATGCATGGGCTATTGCCACACACATGGTGTATATCGCAGGTCACAAGTGCCAGGACCCTGCCACTTCTGGAATGTGGCGTAGGGTCCCTGGCATAGGGGTGGCCAGTGTAACTCGCAACTGCAAGCAAGTTACGCTGGCCATCCTGGAATTGGGCCCAAGGTCAGTAAACACAATTTTGTCATTGTCACAGGTGACAAAAAGCCAGTTTGGGGGCTCAGAACCAGTCAGAAGCTGGGACTGATAGAAACATTATTCACAATAGAAAAGGAAATGCCTCCCACTGACAAGAGTGTGTATGAATACTATACTGGGCAAGTTACCAACTACACATCAGATTACAATTTCTGAGAATGCAGTGCCAGTGATACATGCTTCCCAAAGAGTACCTGTTGCACTGATAGATAGACTGGAAAAACAACTGCAGTGTTTAATGTAAAGGTATGTAATAGAAAAACTGGAAGAACCAACACCCTGGGCTGGATTTTCATAACGTCGGGAATGCTGCAACCACTGGGGCACCTAATATTTGGCACATGGGGCTTGTGGCAGTCCCCAGAGGATGATCATGACTTTCCATCCCTTGTGCCAGGCACAGGTCCTTAGACCACATATCTGTGGTCTAGTGTCCGCCACTCCCGGGGGACTAAGTTATGGAGCTTGTGCCAGATGTTTGGCACAAGCTGTCATAAAACAAGAAAACTGTCACAGCTATGCCCAGGATTGGAAAATTGGGTGCAGTTGTGGCAAAGGGGTTTGGCACACCGGCAAAACCAAAGTCCCTGGTGCAGGGCTTGATGCAAGACCTGTGCCACCATTTGAAAATCCAGCTCCCTGGGTTCACTGTTTGGTGACAATTGAGAAAACAGATGGATCACTGCATTTGTCTTTGGATCCAAAAGAGTTAAATTCCTGCATTAAAAGAGAACATTTCCATATTCCAACTAGACATGAAATTTCTGGCGAAATGGCAGAGGCCAAGTGTTTTTCAATATCGGATGCCTCCTCAGGATTCTGGCAAATACCACTGATGCCTGCAACTGCTTGCTTATCTACAGTACTTTTAACACTCCCTATGGAAGAGATTGTTTTAAAAGATTACCATTTGTCATTTGTTCTGCTCCAGAAATGTTTCATAGAACAATGCAGCAACTTCTGGATGGTGTTGAATGACTTAAAGTTCACATTGATGACATTATGATCTGGGCAGAACAGCTGAGGAACATGATTGCAGGTTGAAAAAAGTGTTGAAGATTGCCAGAGAAAAAGAACTTAAAGCAGTAGTGCAACACAAACGGTCTAAAACTTTACCCTACTTTTTTTCCTAATTGATGCTAGATGTCTTCCAGTTTATTTTGGTGGTGACATTTTCAGTTTCTGTTATAATTTAAGAATTTATGACATTTTTAAAATAATTATTTCTCAAGAAAAAAAGATGGTCACCTCATTTTTGCATTGAAATAATATTGAGCACCTGTGGAGAGTAAGAATCCAGACAACAGTGCAAATGTGTCATACACAGTATAGCAAGCATCCAGAAAACTCAGATCAACAGTTCTGTCAATATTTTTCATAACCATAGCAGAAAATTACATTTTTAGAAAACCTTTTTTTCATTGCACTGTTGCTTTAAACTGAGTAAACAAAACTCCCAGATAATGAAAACAGAAATCATGTACTTGGGTGAGATTCTTTCAGTTGAAAGTGTATAACCTGATCCAACCAAGGTGCAAGCAATGCATAGGATACCAGAGCAAAGGAATAAAAAAGGTTTACTTTTCCATTCTGGAATGGTAAACAACATTGGAAAGTTTATCAACAACATAGCTGATAAGACAAGTAACCTGAGAAAACTACTGGTGAAGTCAAATAAATGGTCGTGGACTGAGTCACATGGCCAAGAATTCAAAGAAATAAAAAGACATTTGACAACAACACCAGCTTAGCAATATTTTGATATCACTTATCCAACAAAAGTTCCCATGGATGCCTCGAAGGATGGCATGGGAGCTGTTCTTTTACAACTGAGAAATAAAAGCTGGAGACCTGTTGCCTATGCATCCAGAGCATAAAATAGAATAGAAGTATGCTTACATCAAAAAAGAGATGTTGGGCATCGCATATGGATGTGTGATGCATTTTATAATTACATTTATGGAACTCCCATTGTGATTGCAACAGATCATAAGCCATTAATTATTATTTTGAAAAGAGACTTGTGGCAGGCACCACCATGAATATAAAGACTTTTAATCAAACTACAGAAGTATGATTACCAGCTAGAATACACCAGGAAATTTTCTGATTGTGGCTGATGCTTTGTCCAGAATGTGGGATGAAACTCATAGAGTCAATGATCAAAACTTGGACTCAGAAGTAGATGTTCACATAAATGGGATAAAAAAATTCAGGCGCTATCTCAACACAGATGTGGAAAAGATTGTAGTCTGAAACTGCAGCTGATGAAATTTTGCAAGCAGTAGTGAAAGCTATTGGCATGATAGAAACTTTCAAATACCTCAAGGAAATCAACAAAGTCCAAGAGGGTAGCATCTTTCAAAAAAAGAGATGTGCAAGAACAAGGGAGCACAATTTGAATATAGAGGGAGGACAGCTCAGAAGTAATGTGAGGAAGTATTTCTTCACAGAGAGGGTTGTAGATGCATGGAACAGCCTTCCTGAGGAGGTCATAGAGTCAATTCAAGAATGCATGGGACAGACATAAGGCAATTCTAGTGGGGGGTAGGAGGAAGTAGGCTGTTGATTAACTAGGATCTGCAGCGTATCTGTTAGGTAGGGAAATGGGCAGACTAGGTGGGCCAAGCGGTCCTTATCTGCCATCAGATTCTATGTTTCTATGCAGAGTGGATGGAACGGACAGTATAGTCCATACAGGTATGTATGACTTCATACTGCTTTTTCTATGGTGGATGGAGTATTACTGAAGGGTGATAGAATTGTAATTCCTAGTAAACTAAGAAAGAAAATGCTATATAAAATTCATGATGGCCATATGGATATTGAAATATGTAAACGCAGAGCAACACATGCAATGTATTGGGCTGGGATCACTAAAGATGTGGAAAATACAGTTTTGGTTTGTCACATATGTTAGAAATACAGGCCTGCACAGCAGAAAGAAACTTTGATTTCAGACTCAGAAAATTGCACTATTTGGGAAAAAGCAGGCATAAATATATTTACTCTAGAAGGCAGAGAGTGCATGGCTGTGATTGATGTAATTTCTTGTTTCCCAGAAGTTTCTAAACATCAGGCACACACATTTAGTCAAGTAATACAAGAAATTAAAATACTTATTGCAAGATCTGGCATACCACTGATTGTAAAGACTGATAAAGGGGCTTCAGTTTGCAAGTGCAGAATTTGAAGCTTTTGCAAAATCTTATGATTTCAATCATATCACCTTAAGTCTTACATATCCATGAGGAAATGGGTTAGCAGAATGTGGAGCGAAAACCATAAAGACTTTACTGAAAAAAGCTAGAAATACAAACACTGATCCATCAAAGCTTTACTGAACTACAGAGCAACACCGTTAAAGTGGGGCAAATCATCTGCTGAATTGCCCATAGGACATCAGAGTCGTATCAGACTACTTAAGTTAAAATTAGACTGTTACACTGACAATAAAAATATACTGAGAAAAAATACTGCAATTTAAGAAACTACATGTTACATATGACAAAACAGCAAAGTATCACAGACCACTGCAAACTGGAGAAACAGTTCAAGTGAGAAGTGATGGTTGCTGGGAAGATTAGGCAATAATTCGGAGACTTGTTGCTACAAATTCCTATTTGGTACTTACTGAAAGTGCACATTTGATAAGATGAAATAGGAGAATTTGATGACTGTGCCTGCAAAATCAGTGCACTTTCCTGTACCACCAGTGACTTTACCCACTGAATCAGTGCGTTTTCCTGAGAGACCCATGGGCTTATCAGAAGAACACAATACTGAAAGTGAAATTTCTATGAGTTATGGCCCTGAACAGGAAAGACATTCTAGTTCACCAGACAGGACTTTACCTGACTTTCCTGAAATATCAAAAGACAACACTGAACAGAAAATGTTTAATTAAATTATTAGTCCTAAGACTACTGAACAGATGGGTTACTCAAAATGTGGTAGGCTAATAAAAAAGCCAGAGACTTATTGAGTCATGTTAAAATATAAAGTAATAGCAAATGTGTTCTTTTGAAAAAAAAAATCTGTATCTTGAATTTTATTTAGAGGGCGTGAACAAATGTAATGTAAACGCTGGTCTATGTTAAAAAATATGTAGCTATGTATATTTTTTATTAGAAAAAAAGGGATGTGTTGATAAGATACAAGTAAAGGTATGAATATTAATAAATGCAAATGTGGCAGTGTTGTAAGTCACATAGGGAGAGTTACAGAACATGTGAGAAACAGGATGCAAAGAGAGACAGTCTGTTTATATAGCAGCAAAGAACAGTTAGCGCCTCGGTATGCAGTGCAAGCTATGCTGGAACAAAGTGTTGTGAAAAGAATATAAAGAACCCTTTGTTTTGATTACTACAAAACAAGACGGGGCCCATTGATGAACACTGAAGTAAAGTATTCATTTAGCTCAAGGGTGCCGGAAGATAGTAAAAGCTGAGGGGGCTGAGAATTAAAAAGGCTCTTATGAGGGTACAAAGGGCACTTTTTCTATACTACCTTTTGCCATACAGAAATTAAAAGTGGAGTGGCTACCGCCCCTTCTGCCCCCCCGGTTATGGCACCTATGATTTAGCTTCTCTGCCACTGTCCATAGCTCTGATTTACTCATCCCCAATTTTCAGAGGCCCAATTCCCTCCTTTGCCTTCAGGGTTCGACCTTAACATTGTTTTATTAGCCCTGAACCTAGTGCAAATTGGCCAGGGCTAATGCAGCTAACCTTCTACTTGTCTGTCTTGACTAGTACAGTTTTTTCATGGCTGTTAATGAAGTTGAAAAAGTCACTGCTTTAGCAGGTTGTAGTCCTTTTGCTAATCTCCTTCAGAGTTCCAGGTGGCCTGGTATGATTAGCAGCTCATTAAGAGCTGCAATTATCTGGCAGTTCAAGAGGCGGATCCAACAAAGAACTTGATGTAAGTCATTATCACTCAGTTGTTAGGACATTCAGCTAGTGTGCATGCTGTGATCAAGGGTAGAGTGGTTAAGTCACTAGCTTCCAGTTTGCTGAATTCGTCTTTGATTTGTCCCACAATATTAAGACCAGCGTGCCTCATTTCCCAACCTTTTGGGTGCCTGTATCCAACACTGCAGTGACAGAATGCTATCATGTATACACAGTCTGCCCAGCCAGGTGACCTGTCCACTCTGTACTTTCTCTGGACACCACTGCAGATTAGGCTCTGAAGTGGCCATCCATAGTCCTATAGCTGCCATTACTGACTGGTGTAGGGTTCACAGCTCCTCTTAACAGATCACACCTGTAAATGCCATAAGTGCAGTACCACCCTTATACCACCCAGCATGTCATTTCATCCTAGAAACAATGCTTTGGAGCATGTGTGGTACAAAGCAATACCTTCATGAAATATATAATTTGAATGGTTAAAAAGGGTATTTCTGGTGTGCATAGATCATCCTACATAGAAAGAGAGGTAGTACAGCATCATGCCTATATACTGCTCCCCTTTGACTGATGAAAGGACACCATTATGAAAAATCTGTTTTTGTTAAGGCAGAGCATGTTAAATCAATATTTTTGTGCCTGGTATATGTAAACATATGTCAAAGTTTCTTAAAACCCAAGCCCCCTGTGTTTGTTTAACTCTCTCCAAAGAAATCCTAGACCTGCCCTAGGCTCACTTCACAGTGTAAGAAAACTTTCAGAAGTGCAGGTCTGGTTAATCACAGGGTTGGGGGTGTGACTGTCTTTCTCTGCCTGATTCTGTACATTGCCCTGCAGGTCAGGGTGGGCCTGTGGTGTGGTGCATGATGATGTTGGCTATTGTGTGTGCAGAGCTAGAACTGCCTGATTGGACATTTGCTATTATGGTATTCTGTGGTTTGGCGGGAAGGGGATGAAGAAAGATGAAGCAAGGGGCACATTGTAAAAAACAGACTGCATGTGACTGTATTGCAGTCTTTTTTCTTTCTGGGGCGGGAAACTATGTGGGAGCAGAATAAATATGCAATGATCATAGTATTTCTTGGCTTGCATTTTTCCTGTATAACTGATCAAAATTGACCATTATTATTGTGGGCTAGTGCAACCATCTTTGGTCTAGTGAAATTTTTAATCAACTTGTCCGGCTGGCTAGTAAAAAAAAAGTTAAGGTTGACCCCTGTTTTCCTTCCTCCTTCCATTTATGTACTGGAATAAGGCTTTGGTGTTGTCCACAGTTCCTACTGCTGTCCGGTCTTTCAACCCCTTCTTCTAGGTGTGCTGCAATTCTCCAAAAACAACCATATTTTTGGAGATTAATGTACCCAGCCTACACACACCCACATCATACATCATTTGAAAGCTTATTTTGTGTATGTTTAGATGAGGTATATTGTGAAGCTGTCAAGTGGAGCCGTAAGCCTGTAGGTGAGGTTAAACAATGGTACCCAAAATGAGAAAGTATAATTTTTTGCACAGTTCCAGAAACACTGCAACATGACTATGACTCCAGTTTTACTGTTTAAGAGTTAATTTCAGCACCTTAATGTGGTGTTTCTTGACCAAATCTACCAAATGACAATGTATTACATTTTTTTTATCGGTTTTGCATTGGCTATTTTTTTCCCCAGAAATTATGAAGCTGATTAGCAAGTAGTCAAACTGGTGAATATTAACATTTTGCAATATGCTAAAATCAAATGTTTTCACATCGCAGATTTTTAACTGTCAGAGTGTCTCACAAGTGATTATAATAATTCTCTATATTTTCAATTGAAATTTGCTGCCCAGATCAGGCTCACACTGAAGGTTGTGTACCAGTAGCAGCAGATTGTGTACCCATAGTTTATACTGCATCGTGGGTAGATATAAATGTATGTGAATTCCCATTATAAAAAGGGTCTGGGAGATGGAGCTTTCTGATTGGCTGCAAACATTCTAGCAGCCTTATGTTAATATTTTATTAACATACATGTAGAGTTTAGCCATATGTTAAACAAGGTTTAACACTGTTTAAAACCATTTTCTATTATAATAGCAATAAAGCACTCCAAGGGATTATGTTAATGGTCAGTTAATCACCCTCTAGGGGCATGTGGCACTCGGCTACACCTCGTGCCACAGTACACCCCTAGAAGGTGATTAACAGACCATTAACATAACCCTTAGTCATGCTTTATTGCTTAAATGTAATGCTTCTCCATTTGTAAGCTTTTGTACATACACTGTATCATCTAGTCTACCTGGTAGAAGGTTTCGGTTTGTAACTGCCTATGCATGCAGTACTAACCTTTGAAATATTCCAGAAGCTAGCTTTTTAATTCAGTGACATTTTTGCACAGGTTAATATTAGTGTTAGAGATGACAATAGACAGCTTCATACTGGGCTTTAATCAAAGTGCTCACTAAACAAAAATTGCATTTTTGATACTAACATATAGATGTAATTTACATCTAATTTAGCACAAGTCTGTATACTTGCACAAAATGAAAAATGGTGGTAGCAGTGGTAGTAATGCTAACAATATACTTTTTGAATTTTACCTCCACAGGGACGTTACAGGATATGAAGACATGGCGAATACAAGCCCCTTAAAGTTTATATCAAAGAGAAAAAAACTCTCCACAAACTTTGAAAAATGTGTTATTTTTCAAGAAAATGAACAGAATGCAAAACTGTCAAAAGTCACCAGTGCTGGACAGAATTCTATGATGCTGGCAGCAGAAGCCAGGAGAGATGAATTGTATTTGTGGTTACTGGATGAGTTTTCCAGTTTACATGATGTGCCACCAATACTCTATCCCAGGAGTTGCTTTCAGAAATACACAAGCAAGTCGAATTTGGCACATGTCAGAGCTGCATTCAATCCAGGAAAGAAAACAGACTCTGAATCTGATCAGACAGCATCATGTTTATCTGCTTCTATAACCACCAGATCAAGCACGTGCTCCAGCGATTGGTCCTGTTGCATTGTTTGCTTGAGAAAAACACACAAAAAAGACAAACTACATAAAACTGAAACATTTGAGAGAGCAACCAGTCTAAGGGAGGAAATGATGACGTTGTGCAGAATATCTGAGGATATTTGATTGCTAAGGATGCAGTTTATTACTCAACATGCCTTTCTTCCTACTTGAGTAAAACAAATCAGAAAGCAATACCATCTAATTCCACTGCAACAATACAGTCGCCTTATGACACTGCGTTTTGTCAGCTGATTGAAGAGATAGAAAATTATCTTATGTACAACAAGAAGGCTCTTCTCCTGCTCATGCTGCTACAAATATATAAAGCCTTACGTCATGTAGATGTAGAAACTGAAAGCTATTCCGGTAGCAACTTACAAGTAAGATTAGAAAAACACTATGGTTCTGCAATTTCGTTCTATGCACAGCATGGACAAGGCAAGCCTACCATTGTTCTCTGCAGTCAAATAACATTAGTAAATGTTACTTCCCTGGGCAAAACATTGGCTGGACAACAGGACACAGAAGGTAATTGTAAATGGAGTCCACTCTGAAGAAAGGGGGGTTACTAGTGGGGTACCGCAGGGTTCAGTATTGGGTCCAGTCCTTTTTAATGTCTTCATCAGTGACATTGCAGAGGGACTGTAAGGAAAAGTATGCCTTTTTGCAGATGACACAAAGATCTGCAACAGAGTTGATACACAAGGAGGCGTGGAAAGGATGAAAAGGGACTTGGCAAGGTTGGAGGAATGGTCAGAAGTATGGCAGCTAGGATTCAATGCAATGAAGTGCAAAATCATGCACCTGGGAACAAGAACCCAGGGAAGAATACACAATGGGTGGGAGGTAGTAACAACAACAAAAGGAAAGGACCTGGGGTAATCATATCAGATGATCTTAAGGTTAGCAAGCAATGTGAGAAGGCAGTAGGAGGGCTGGGGGTATACTGGGATATATAGGGAGAGCATCATCAGCAGAAAACAGAAGTTGTTATCCTCTGTACAGACAGTTGGTGAGACCCCATCTGAGTCCTGTGTCCAGTTCTGGAGACCCCATCTCAAGGACTTAGACAGGATAGAGGCAGTCCAGAGGAGGGCAACTAAAATGGTGCAGGGTCTGCAAGAGAAGCCGTATGAGGAGAGACTAAAGGAGCTTAATATGTATACCCTTGAGGAAAGAAGGGAGAGGGGGGACATGATAGAAACTTTTAAGTACCTCAGTGGAATCAACAAAATCCAAGAGGTAGCATCTTTCAGAAAAAGAGACTTGCAAGAACAAGGGGACACAATGTAAAGATAGAAGGAGGGCGGTTTAGGGGCAATGTGAGGAAGTATTATTTCACAGAGAGGGTAGTGGATGCATGGAACAGCCTTCCTGAGGAGGTTGTGGGGTCTAAAACTGTGGGGGAATTCAAGAATGCATGGGACAGACATAAGGCAATTCTTGTGGGGGGTAGGAAGAAATAGGCTGTTGGTTAACTAGGATCTGCGGCCTATCCTGTAGGTAGGGAAATGGGCAGACTAGATGGGCCTAGCGGTCCTTATCTGCCGTCAAAGTCTATGTTTCTATTAGCTGATGCTATCCAAGCTGCTAGTAATCTGAAGCAGGAACTTAAGTCATCCAAATGTTTTGTGGATGTTTTTTGTGTCAAATGAGCCTGATGAACAGCTTTCAAATGAACAAGTGGTTTTGTATAACACTGTTTCAATCCTTCAGTCAGAAATAGCAAAAATGAAACCCTCAGAATATTATCCAAAGCCAGGGGATTGTAGTTTACAGAGGTCAGCTAATTTTGTGCCCCAGTTGGTGCAGGAGTTTGTCCTATGGTCGATCAATAAAGAGGCATATAATTCAGCCAGCCATGAGTATCATCCTTCAGAAGACATTCAAAGAAGGTGCCTCTTAATTGCGGCGTGCATAGTAATTAACAGTTCCAAAATTATAACACCATTGCACATAAGTCTTGCTGCACAGCTACACCATGAGTTTGGGCCTCACCATTTAATTGGCATACTATGCATAGAAACAGAAATTGATGGCAAATAAGGACCACTAGGTCCATCTAGACTGCCCATTTTCCCTGCCTACCATAAAAGCCGCAGACCGTACCTAATCTCTGGCTTTACCTCCTCATTCCAATTGCTAGGGTTCCCCTATACCTGTCCCATGTGTGCTTGAATCCTCCTACTGTGTTTGCCCCCACCACCTCTGCTGGGAGCCTATTCCATGCATCCACCACCCTTTCTGTGAATAAATACTTCCTCACTAGTGAGACGTGGTTTACCAGTAACCACACTTGGGAGACTTCAGTACCTGGCTATGTATTGTTCAGAAGAGGTCAAGGTGCAAAATGGGGGGGAGGAGTGGCCCTGTATATCAATGAAAATATAAAAGCTACAGAAATTCAGAATACACATAAGGAGCCAGAAGAACTGTGGGTCACCTTGGAAACAGGAAATGGGACAACCATAAGAACTGGGGTTGTCTACAGGTCCCCAAACCAGGTGGAGGACGTAGACACATTACTGTTAGAAGATATACAAAACATGACAGCTAAAGGGGAGGTTCTGATAATGGGAGACTTCAACATGCCGGATACAGATTGGTCAATACCAGCAGGAACATCTGCCAGAACTAGAGACATAGTGGATTCCCTGCAGGGGGAGGGCCTCAAACAACTGGTACAACAACCCACAAGAGACAGGGCTATCCTAGATCTAGTACTGACTAACAGGGAAGGGATCACAGATCTCCAGGTAGAAGGTCACCTGGAGGCCAGTGACCATCACGTGGTATGGTTCAATTTGTCTATATCTAAATCATCCCATTCCAAGGCAAAAATATGGGACTTCAGAGAGCTGACTTTGATAAGATGGCCAGCAGAGTTAAGCTAGCCCTGGCAAAAGAAACACAGGTGAGGGGTACAGGCAAAGTGGGCAAGCATTAAGGATGCAACGTGAAGCAACATCCCATTGTGTTAGACAGAAAAGGAAGTGCAAAAGAAGAAAGAAACCACTTTGGTTCTCAAATACAGTAGCAGAAAAGGTCAGAGCCAAAAGGTTGGCCTTCAGGAAAATATAAGGGAACACAGCGGGATGAAGATAGGAGGCATACCAAACTGCCCTAAGGGAAGCAGGAAGGCAGTAAGGCAGGCAAAGTCCCAAACTGAGGAAACACTAGCACGAACAGTAAAAGAAGGTGACAAGACTTTTCTACATACATTAGTGAAAGGAGAAAGTCCAGAGGGGTATTGCTAAGCTTAATGGAGAAAAGGAGCATGTGAGGAGGAGGAGGACCCTGTAAAGGCATCTATTCTAAATAGATACTGCTCAAGTATTTACTGAAGAGAAGGTAGGGCAGGGCCCTGAGCTCAACATCATGGACACGGGGAGGAGGTGAGCACTACTCCTTCACAAAGAAAGGGTCCTACAAGAGCTTGCTAAGCTCAGGGTGGATAAGGCAATGGGACCTGATGGCATACATCCCAGGGTACTTAAGGAGTTAAAGGTGGAACTAGCAGAGCCATTAGCAGAACTGTTTTGTGAGTCTCTGAGCACAGGAGAGGTCCCAGAAGACTGGAGAAGGGCTCATGTGATCCCGCTCCACAAGAGTGGTAGCAGGGAGGAGGCGGGGAACTACAGACCAGTCAGTCTTACCTCAGTAGTGGGCAAGATTATGGAGGCACTCCTTAAGGAAAGGATAGTGCAACACCTGGAATCCATAGGGGCACAGGATCCAAGACAGCATAGGTTTACAAAAGGAAGGTCCTGTCAAACTAATCTCATTGATTTCTTTGTTTGGGTAACCATAGTGGTGGACCAAGGGGGAGCAGTTGATGTCATCTACCTTGACTTCAGCAAAGCTTTTGACACTGTCCCACACACTGAAGATTGATAAATAAGCTGGGTAGGCTTGGGGTGGGTCAGAAGTTGGTCAACTGGGTGGAAAACTGGTTGACAGACAGAAAACAGAGAGTGGTGGTAAATAGTATACAGTCAGAAGAGATGCAAATCACAAGTGGGGTACCTCAGGGATCAGTCCTGGGGCCAGTCCTCTTCAACATCTTCATTAGTGACCTTGCAGATGGACTAGAGGGGTAAGGCTTGTCTGTTTGCAGATGACACCAAGATCTGCAACAGAGTAGATGATCCAGATGGGGTGGGCAGAATGAGAAGAGATCTGGATAAACTAGCAAAATGGTCAGAAGAGTGGCAACTGGGATTTAATGCAAAGAAGTGCAAAATCATGCACATAGGGAACAGAAACCCTGAAGCCACCTATAGGCTGGGAGGTGTTGCTAGCAGTCACAAAGGAAGAAAGAGACTTGGGCATCATCATCACTGATGACCTGAAATCATCCAAGCAGACCTCTAAATCAGTAGGTAAGGCTAGGGGGTGTTAGGGTGTATTAGTAGGGGTATCACAAGTTGTAAGAGGGAGGTAATAATCCCTCTTTACAAGACACTGGTTAAGCCCCATCTGGAGTACTGCATGCAGTATTGGAGGCCACACCTTCACAAGGACATTAACCAAATTGAGGCAGTCCAGAGAAGGGCAACCAGAATGGTGCAGGGACTGCATCAGAAGACATATGAGGACAGATTAACAGAGCTCAATATGTATACCCTTGAGCAAAGGAGAGAGAGAGAGGTGATATGATCAAGGCATTCAAACACCTTAAGATGTTAGACTCTTTCACCAAAGGTGAAAGAGTCTAACATGTTTAAATATAAGAAAAATAGCAGGACAAGAGGACACAGCATGAGATTAGAGGGGGGCCGATTAAGGGGGAATGTGAGGAAATTCTTTTTCACAGAAAGGGTGGTGGATGCATGGAATGGCTTGTCACAAGAAGTGGTGGCTATGAATACAGTGCAGGGCTTCAAACAGGCATGGGATAGGCATAAGGGAGCAATACAAATTACTATGAATAGATAGGCTACTGACAGAGCAAAGGCCGATGGCACATTTATAAGGTAAAAAAGAATTGGGCAGACTGGATGGGCCTTGCGGTTCTTATCTGTCGTCAACTTCTATGTTTCTATGTTTCTCATGCTACCCCTTAGTCTGCCCCTTCCAACATCATATCATTCCCCCTCGTTCTTGGACATCTCCTTTTCTGAAAGATGCTACCCTCAGGCACCCTATTTATGCCTTTTAGATATTTGTAGGTTTCTATCATATCTCCCCTGTCTCTCCTCTCCTCCAGAGTATACATATTGAGGTTTCCCATTCTCTCATCACTATTACATTTGGTGCAGGCCTTGCACAATCTTTGTTGCCCTTTTTTGAACTGCCTCCACCCTGTCTACACCCTTACGGAGAAGTGGCCCCCAGAACTGGACACTGTATTCTGAAGGAGGCCTCAAAAATTATCTGTACAGTGGCAGCACCACCTCCTTCTTTCTGCTGGTGATACCTCTCCCTATGCATCCCAGCATCCCACTGGCTCTCCCCACAGCCTTGGCACATTCTTTGGCCACCTTTAGGTTGTCAGAGATGACTACCCCAAATCCCTTTCCATTTTGATGACCATCAGTTTCACCCCCCCCCAAACATCATGTAATCCTCCCCTCTGTTCTTGCACCCCAAATGCACGATTTAGCACTTTTTGTTATTAAATATCTGCCACCGCACTCTGGACCATTCCTCCAGTTTACCTAGGTCCCTTCTCATTTTTTCCACCCCTCCCGGAGTGTCCACCCTGTTGCAGATCTTTTGTCATCCACAAAGAGGCACATCTTCCCCTCTAGCCCCTCTGCAATGTCACTTATGAAGACATTAAACAGGACTGGACCCAGGACTGATCCCTGTGGTACCCCACTGGTCACCCCCCCTTACCTCAGATTGTGCACCATTTACCATGACCCTCTATCTTCTATCACTCAACCCAGTTCCTAAGCCAACTTACCACCTTGTGGCCCACTCTCAGTCTGTTCAACTTGTTCACAAGTTTTTTATGTGGAACAGTATCGAAGGCCTTACTGAAATCCAGGTAGACTACATCCACTGCTACCCCCTGATCCATGACCATAGTTACCCAGTCAAAGAAATCAATTAGATTTGTTTGACATGACCTTTCCACTGTGAATCCATGCTGTCCCAGATCCTGTGCTTCGCTGGATTCAAGACATTCTACAATCCTTTGTTTAAGTAGTGATTCCATAATCTTCCCCACAATTGAGGTGAGGGTAACTGGTCTATAATTTCCAGCATCCTCCCTACTGCCACTTTTGTGAAGAAGGACTACATCTGCCCTCCTCCAGTCCTCTGGAACCACTCCCATATTGAGTGACTCAAACAGGGCTCCCAGTGGTGGTGCCAGCACCTCCCATAGTTCCCTTAATATTCTAGGATGTATCCCATCTGGTCCCATTGCCTTGTCCACTTTCAGTTTTGTGAGTTCTTTTAGGACTCTCTCTTCCGTAAATGGACTGGTGTCCATCTCCCTCCCATATTTGTTCATGTTGCCTAACTGTGGTCCCTCACCTTCTTCTTCTATGAATACAGAACAAAAATATTTGTTCGATATTGATGCTTTTTCCAGGTCTCCTGCCACACACTCTCCTTGTTCACCTTTAAGCCTTACTATCCCACCCCTGTTTTTTCTCCTTCACTAATGTACTGATAAAAAGTCTTGTCTTTTTCTTTACCTGCTGTGCTAATTTTTCCTCTCTTTGTGCCTTTGTGCTCCTGACATCTCCATGGATTCTGCATAAATTATGATGAGCTGACACAGTTCATGACTAATGCTACAAAAACTGAAGTAGAAAGACTCTAAGGAGGTGTGCTCATTCCAAATTTAATTGTCCTACTTCATGCGGGTGGAAATCTCAACCATGAAGGAGATGATAATATAGACATCAATGTAGAGACCATTGATGGAAAAAATACCTTCCATTCAACGGCTAGAGTTGTATTTCAAGAACAGCCTGCAGAAAGTCCAACATCAAAAGAAATATCACCAAAGTATGGGAAAGAAAAGTCACTTACTCTCTCAGGGCAATCAGAGTCTCTTAAGCCGTACGCAGCATTTGAAAAATCTAGAACACGTCCAGAACCAACTCACCTTGAAAAAGTACTTGAGAAAAAAACTCCTGTCACCTACATGTGAAAGCTGTCCGAGATCTCTCCGAGTGTCTTTTAAGACTGCTACCTAGTGATGTCCTATCAATACCAAATGACTTTGATATTGTTCATACTCAGGTGATTCCATTTTGGGCTAGTTTCAACCACAAGCTTGCCACAAAGAAGAGCACCTACACAGCAGTTGCATATGCACCTATTGTGGATGCCAAATCAGCTGACATGGCCACAGTCTATGCTACAATGCTGAATTATAAGGAAACATCAGTTCTAGGCTAGCAGGATGCCATTCTGATCATGGATCAGCAGCTGTATGCTGTTGCTCAGCATGTAAAATGGACTCTCCCAAATGAACTTGGTACCAATGTGATTCACTTGAGTGGTTTTCATACCCTGTGTTGTTTTATTGCATGTATTGGGAAATTTAGGGGCAACGCAAGTTTACTAGAACTTCTTGTTTATTCTGATGTGTATGCAGCTTATACTGCAGATCACATGCTTGCAGGTAACATTCTAAGTGGCTTGACTCTAGCATCTGAGGCCCTGAGTGCTCTGAAACTTTCTTCAATTTGATAAATGGTGTGAGCAGGGAGGAGGCACTCAAGGAGTTCCAGCATTTGTATGGCAAATGTTGGCTGACACTCAAAAGGTGTTTAAGTCTGAAGACATTGAGTCCTTACAACATGTCATTAAAGAGCTTGATTATGCTCTAAGTCAGCATATGTTACCACTACTAGAGGAATTTCAGACATGGGGGTATGCCTAGTCTCCTGCATTCAAGTTCTGGGATAATTTTCTCCAGGTTGTGCAGATACTACTTCTAAATGTCAGTACAGAGTGAGAGGATGATTGAAAGCTTCACCTACATGCACAGCATGCCATGCTTCCATACTTCTTTGCTGCAAATTAACCCAACTATCTCAAGTGGATTCCAATCTACATTCTTGATATGATAAATCCCCCTGAAGAAGTACACAGTGCCTTTGAATCTGGGGAATTTGCTGTGCATCAGACTCCTGGTTCTTTCAATGGAATTTGGAGTGACATGGGAACAGAGAGAACTGTCGTCAAAGACTCAAAGGGCAACAGTGGGATTGTTGGACTGACAAGAAAGAAGCCAGCCCTTGTCAGATGGACCCTCACAAGACATGTCCTGAGTAAATATGCAAAAGATATGAGAGAAATAAGTGCCCTATCAACAAGTAGTGAAGACAAAGTTCAAACAAGTCCTTGCCTCTGTACTGAAGAGGGATGAAGAGCATGCTACAGCCCTTACCAACCATGTCATCAACTATATGACAAACCCATTTGACCCTGAATCACATCCAGAGGTGCTTATCAATGTATCTACTGGACTCCATGTAACATCAGATGTACAAGAGTCTCTACTGAAAATAGCAGATGTTGGTGAAGAACAAATAGAGAGATTTGTGAGAGGTGCACTTGATTCTGATGGGACATGTAGCTTCTTCAGCCCTGGCAAGAAATCTGGCATCAGAACATTTGCTGGCATGGCCAAGAAGATCATATTTAAGTCTGGCAAGAGAGGGACGATCACAGCAGCTATCAGTCCAGAAATTGTTGTCCGTAGAGCTCTGTCCTTAGTAAGATGCAGAGATGATATTTCAGTGGCAACTGTTCTTAGTCACCCAATAGGACCTGTGCCTGTGTCCCTCTTCCATGCTTCAGCATTAGCAGGATGTGAATCTGTGTCATCCCTATTTGGTACTGGGAAAAAAATCTGTGATTAATATTGTCAAAACAAAGGGCGCTTACCACTTCACAGATCTTGCCAAATTGGGAGAGAGTAACTAACAAGCAGCAGTTTCTGCAGCAAGGAAGTTAGTAGCAGTGCTGTATGACCAGAGCAAGAAAGAAATGGAGATCCAGAACTGGAGACCCACAGAGACCTGAATTGCTTGCGCCTCAATCTAGCCATCAAAAAGGACAAGTTGCTGGCCAAACTCCCGCCATGTGAAGACAGTTTAGAAGAGCATGTTAAAAGAGCATCTTGGCAAACAAGATTTGGATGTCTTCGCACATAGGTAAACCAGATATTGGATCACCATTGCAACATGGATGGAAAAATTTGGATGATGTACTACTTCCTGTATTCTTCAAGGGCCCAATGGCATCTGAGCTTCTACAAGACCTTATTTGTGCCTGTACCAGTAGGGGTTGCTGCACAATCAACTGGGTCTGTAGTCAGAACAATCTTGCCTGTACAGACCCATGTATGTGCCAACACAATGGAGACTGTGGTAACCCACACACTCTCAACAGAGATCATGATGATGAACAAGATGATGATATTGATGTTGACTAGAAATGTTACCAGCACTATTACATTTCAATGATACCTGTACAAATTTATTATTAGATTTGTTTTACCCTTTAGATTGTTGTTGTGATGCTTTGAGGTCACAAACAAATCCTATTTTATGTCTTGAAATAATAAAGAGGACATTAAACTAACAGAAATAAATGCAAATATTTCAAAGTGGTCATTCTAACATGTTGAGGGTGTCATTGTTTAGCCCCTCTTCTATGGTAATGGCACCATTTGACAGCTCCATATCATACCCGATCATAAAATAGACATCATAAGTTTTCAAATGAATTATGATGTGCGTGTGTGTAGAGAGGGTACATTAAGTCGACCAGATCGGTGGTGTCTGACACCCGCCTATTGATCTTCCTAATTCTAATCTTGCAGTCCCTATGGGCATCTCTTTACTTCTCTCTGACCTGGAGGCAGCCTGTCTCTATCCAGCAATCATAGACCTTATTTTTGTTCAAAATAAGTTGTCCTAGATCTCTGTTGAGCCAGTAGGGCTGCTTCTTGGCCCAGTTTACCTTATTGCTTACAGGGATGCAGAATTTTGCAGCTGCTTCAAGCACTGTCTTCAATGAATTCCACATGTGTTCTGCATTACCAGCCTCATGCAGCTGCTTCAGCTCCCTGGACACCAGGTCCTTCGTTTTGGAAAAGTCACCCTTGCTGGCATTCTGGGTCCTGGTGACTGAGGCCTGACTCATCATCCCTGTCACCAAGGAGAAGGTTATATGGTTGTGGCCACTGTCTCCAGTCAGTGCTTGGATATTTGCAATGGAGATGATCCCATCCACATTAGGGAGAACAAGTTCAATGGTGGCCTCAAACTTGGTTCCCTGTTGAATAGTCTGCTTTAGGAAGTAGTCCTTAAAGGGCAGCTTAGAGATGAGGCAGTAACTGTAGAACTCTTAATTGGGGTTTTGGAAGAGCTTTCTGAAGAGTGGGCAATTGCAGCTGTTTTAAAGGAGTTCTACTGGCAGAAGTGAAGCCCCAACTGCTGCACAGATTGGGGCTTAGCCTCTTCGGTCCTCCCTGCAGATACCATATTAAAGTAATATTTTTTTTACTTCAATAGTATCCTTATGTACGGAGATTTTACAAAGTTTGTATCTCCGATGCCCATTGCAATGTTTACAAATTTTGCCTAAATCCCATGGGTATGGCAGTCATACCCATGGGATTTAGGCAAAATCTGTAAAAATTGTACTAGGCATCAGAGATATAGACTTTTTAAAATCTCTGTACATATGGGCACTATTGAGGAAAAGGCAAGGCAGTGTCATCAGCTCACAATGTTACGCATAAGATCCCTGGATGTTCACAGCCACCATAATTAAAATGCTAGGTGCACCAGGGGATTTAATAATTTTTACGAGTGTTAAGGTAAAAAAAAAATATTAATTTAATATGGTGTCTGCAGGGGGGACCAGAAAGGTGAAGCCCCGATCTGTGCAACAGTCGGTCAGGGCTTCACCTGTGCCAGTAGTTCTTTAAGGAGGCTGTAAACAATCTTGCAAGTGAGTGAGCTGTTGATTATTTATGAGTTCATAGTTGGGAGGCAGTCAGTGAGGGAATTTGAGGGAACAAGGTCAAGGATAGAGGAACTCCTTTTAGAAGAAAAAGTAAAGGCAAGCAATATTTATTTATTTAGTTAGTTGTTTAATTTATGTGTGTATTTAAAATTTGCTGATTGGGAAAGGCACACTGAACTGAGTCTCATTTCTAGGTGTGTCCTCTGTATAGATCCTGGAGAATAGTCAAGGGCGAGACCAGGGAGGTGTCCAGCAGGAAAAACAGTGGGTTTGTGTACGTGAGACAAAAGAGAAAGTCATTATCAGTGGTTGTCTATGTGATGCTGTTGTGAATGCTAGTGATTTTTGGTAAGAATTCTGCAAATTATTTATATTTGGTGGCAGTAAGAGTGATGGTGTGCTCAGGATTTCCTCAGTTATGAGGAATATAGTTTGTGACATGCCAGCACCACCAGAAATAATCTGAGCATAAAACAATGATTTGGCTGCCTTAAGGAAGATAGTGAAAGAAGCTGTGTACTGCTGCTGTAACATTTTTGCCTCAGAAAGGGATTATTAAATTAGTGGTGACAATACTACAATCTGATCAGTCAGCAGCTGTGCATTGTGACACCACTACCAGTAATATAAATATCCTGGCAATCTGGATACAGAACCCAAAACAAATCCCTGTGCCACCTTTTAGAATGTTCATTTCAAATTGTCAAGCCGCACATTATATTATCACCCCTTTATAGTCAGCTATACAGAGGGACTATTTCACTGTAATTTTAAATGGATTTTCCACTTGCTTTGTATTTTTCTTAGTTACCTAGTTATCCATTTTATAAGCACAATAGGGTATTCCACAGTGTCAGTAGTTGTAACACAACCACACTCCCAGGGAATGGAGGCACTGGGCCTGTGACCTCATGCTCACTATGCCCCTGGACATGTGGTTGTTACACAACTACCAACACCCTTTTGTGTCTTATTGCTTACATTTACTGCCACAATCCACTTTTATGATAGTCATTACATAAAGAAATAAAGATCGCTTGCGACACTGGCGACCCGGGTTCAGGAATGGACTCGGGTAGCTGGACAGCCGGCCGAGGGGGGAGTAGGCTTAAGCATCCTGTGACTGCTTGCCTCTTCGGGGAGGAGGAGGAGGGACATGACTGCTGCCTGCTGCCTCCTGGCAGAGGCCAGGAGAGCAGCAGCTACAAGCCCCACTGCACAAGGGGCATGGTGAACGTCGGCTTGGCCTAGACGTTCGTGGCGCACCACGCCCCCGGGGAGAAAAGTGGAAATCCTGGCCTCCTGGTCTGCCAGATGGTGGCTGCCAGCTCCTGCCAACTCGAGATGCCCTGATGCCCCGGAATCCACCTCAACAGCACCCGGGGACTGATTGACTAGTGTGCTGGTTTCCCCTCCTGGCACCTTCCCCCTCGGAGGAGAGGGACCCATCTGGTGAAGGGATATGCTGGGCCACCCCTGGGTTGGCTGCGATCTGAGGTGAGTGGAAGGAGGTCAGGGAGAAGGAGTTGGAGGAGTCATGAGCAGCCAGAAGGAGAGGCAGGCCAGGGGGCAAGTAAGGCACAAAAAAAAAAAAAAAAAGAAACAAAGATCTATAGAACAGTCCTTCCATCAGCCTGTTTACCTACCTGCTTGCTTGTTTATCTACTTAACTACTTATCTGTGTGTCTGTCCATTTATCCACTATATATCAGCATTTTATAGTTTAAGGGACTTATAAAATATCAGTTTAGGGAAATTTTGAAACACCAAAGCGGTGTGTGTGTGTGTCGAGGGGGGGGGGTGCTAAAATATACTTCATACCAAACAATAGAAAGTTCTTTTATGGTGTGTATGTGTTTCAGTCCCATAAGGTTAAACATTCTTTTTCTTTTTTTACTTAGATTTTGTCAATTTTCAGTGTACATAACAGCCCATAAGATAGACAAATCAGAAACACATGTGTAATGCCATCCTCCTCCCACTAGGTGGAGGAGATCCTTGCTAATCCTCTGGGGAATATACATAGTTTGTAAAGCAGAGTAGCTTGTAATGTACTAATAGTTAGTTCTCCTCAAGGGGAGAAGCTTAGGGTTATAAATAGAGAGGAGCAGCCATTTTAGGTGGTTGGTCTTGTCTGGATAGGGAGTTTCCTAAGGGGGACCCACCGGATAGCATGCCAGGGTTCCAGCCCTAATGGGAGGTCCTAGGTAGCAACAGATGAGTGCAGCCAGAAGAGTGCCCAAATCAGAGCCTGTGCAGAATTAGATACACATGCAGACCAAAAAGGGGTAGGGGCCCACTGACTTTTGGTATGCAGATACTTCCAGGTGGTAGGAACAATAGTTGATGAGAGGAGGAGAAGTCATATGACTTCCCACATGGAACAATGGCATACGCATTGCTAAAACAAAACGTTCAGACCTCTGTGTCCCTGAAGAAATCTCACAGTTAGATGTGGATTTGTGCAGCAAGCACAAAATGTATGTTTGACATATGGACAGTAAAGAAGTAATGATGCACTCAGCTGTGCGTGTCTGCACTAGTTATCATGAGATTGCTTAACTGTTGCCATGAGTAACCCAATTACTCCACAGGGTAGGACTGTGTCCTGAGACTGGGCCAGGTGAGCCTTGAATATGACTTGCAGTAGGGCCCAATGAGGGAGGTCAGCAGCAAGGAGGTTGATGAAGAAGGATATTGAGGAAGGAAGACTAGGCTGTAGTGCAGTATGGAAAGTCCCACCCCACACACACACTTTCAGACTCATAGTGTTTCAGAAATATAAAATGTTTGTGCTGTGCTTCTCTCCCTGAGTGTCATACCAACACCACACATCCTGACTAGAGAGGGGTGCTTACGCATGCATATGGGCATTATGGGCATATAAGTAACTATTAACTTACTGCTGCATTTTGTTACAAATTGAGTGTCTCTTTCAATGCACAAGACACAAATGGTGTGTCAATAAATTGCTGGAAAGCTGAGATTTGTAGCTTTTTAGCAATGCATAGCTTCCATAGCTTCACGTCTAGCATGTGCAATTTCTGTGATATGAGCTGCTGCAATTAGCACTAAATTTGTGACAAAAAGTAACAATGAAATATTTTACGTATCATCAGTATGGACACAACAAGCATCTTATTCAAGGTATCTGTAGGAAACTAAGGCTAAGATGCAAAATAAGTAATTATTATTACTTAATCAGAGCTAACACTCTGAGTTCACTATTATATTTTATTACTTATCATGCCTTAGCAAAAGTATTCTCATTAAAGGAGCACTGACAGCTTTTGTAGACATTTTCAGTGTTCCTTTAATAATGATGCCTGGTATCAACATTCTACTTACTAACTACCAACATGCTATACGACAGGCATGAACTATGAGTAAAGTCAGTTTTTTGCCAAAAATTCATTCTAAGTGACCTGACCTTATGTGCTGCTGCCTGCTGCTTCCCATGTGTCCACAACACTTGTATGGCTCTGAATCACGTCCTGCAACTCAGCCGATTCTGCAGGCTTCTAGCTCTGACTTTGAGTTTGGTGCCAGTGAAAGCTGATCTCTGAGTGACCCATGCTTTCTTCTGCTGCTCACTTCTCTAGCTACTGTCTCTCAAGTTGAATTTTTGTACCAAAGTTTAATAATCTGTTTAATCCTTACAGTAATTTAAGTACTGAATTGATTTTAGAAGCGAATTTGAGCCTTGACTGTGTAAATCCTTTTCCTGTTCTCTGCCCCTGCACATCTCTTTGTCTTCCCCAACCCCCATAACAGCCTGCCGTGCTTCTGTCCCTGCCCTCTTCCTTTGTCCCCTTTGCTCTGATGCTACAAGCCCTCCCCTTTTCTGCCTTTAAAAAAGCCTGTTTTCTCCTTCTTTTTCAGGGATCCAACCAACACTGATAGGGCCAGGAACTCCTTAGTTTTCAAACCATGACAGTGGTTCCAAAATCCTCTGTGTGCTGCAGCTCAGTCGATTCTGCAAGGTACTAGCCCTGACTTTGAATTTGGTACCAGTGAAAGCTGATCTCCGAGTGGCCCACACATTCTTCTGCTGCTCACTTCTCTGGCTACTGTATTCCCTCTGTCTCTCAAGTAGAATTTTTGTACCCGGGTTTAATAATCTGTTTAATCCTTACAGTCATTTAAGTATTGAATTGATTTTAGAAGTGAATTTGAGCCTTGACTGTGGAAATCCCTTTCCTGTTCTCTGCCCCTGCACATCTCTTTGTCTCCTACCCACCCCATAACAGCCTGCTGTTCTTCTGTCCCTGCCTTCTTCCTTTGTCCCCTTTGCTCTGATGCTACAAACCCACCCCTTTTCTGCCTTTAAAAAAGCCTGTTTGTGTCCAGTTTCCCATTAGCAGATTATAAAGATCTGCCACTAGAGGGACCTTAGTTTTTTTCTGAAACGTGACTGAACTAAGAGGATCTTTTACTGTCAACTATAGGCCCCCCTCAATTGCTCTCCACTGCCCATATTCCTTTGACGATATGGCACTTATTATTACTATTATATTATCACTGCCCAGCATGTCTAATGTATTTATTCTGAACACCGCTCCAGGATTCTGTCCAGCCCTAGAACTCTCCTCATATCCTTCCACTGCCCCCATGCACTGCACTTCCCTACTTCAAGTGCACTGCCGTCCCTTTACCTCTCCCCCATCCCTCTTCCTTCCCTTTTCACTTCTCCTCTTCTATGACTATCAGAGCACTTTCATTAATCTCAATTAATTATTATATTAGTATCTCCTCCCCAAAACCAAAAACCCTATCTTTATCCCCAAAATGTGGGTGATCACAAAGAATGAAAACACTCATATCTCTCAAGTGCTCTTTAAAGAAGCTGCTACTCCTGCTCCTCCTCTGCTTGGGCAGTGTGGAGCTAAAGCTTGGTACTCCATTACCTCTCACATCACCCTCTGATTTTGCAACTGCCTCTGAAAGGTCGTGGGTTAACAGATGGACACCAACTCAGTCGCTGAAGAACTGTATATATATTTATTTATGTATGTACAGAACAAAATTAAAGCGGACTTGTACGACAAAAAAAAAAACAAAAAAAAAAAAACAAGAGGGTACCAGGAATCAAACAACAGGCTTCATTTGCAGCACTAAAATAACATAAATCCAAAAGCAATTCGTAGGAGTAGTAAAGGCTAGACTCCTGAGGTGTTGTTGAATCAACACCTAACTTCTATCTGATCTACTTCTGTTCATGGTCAGATATATATATATATATATATATATATAGGGGCAGGAGTTTCAGATTGGTCCACTTACCCATCAATCAAACTGATTTTACAAACTTGGTTTGAATACCCATTCCTTACAAGAATAATTTTGGTAAACCCCTCTAAAATAACTTTTATTAAAATAACATGGCATTCAATCCCTACTTCACCTTTGGAATGCCACAAAGCACCACTCCAGCTTTCCTGCGTAAAGATAGAGAGAGAGAGGCCAGCCAGCACTAAGGAACAGGGTTGCTGGGTGGTGTTATGGCATTTGTTTGGATTTTCTAAAGAGGGGCTTTAAACCAACACTCTTAGATGACAAATTAGCCCCGAAGTGAGTAATCCCAATTACATGAATTTATTTAAGGTTCTGGTTCATAAAGAGACAGGAATGCACCTGTCTAGCTCTGTCCTGCAAATTCCATGGCAGGACCTGCAAGGTTTTGTGCACCTTTGAGCAGGAAGAGGAACAGCCCCATAGCAATGTTGGGCTGCAGCTCCCTCACATTCCCATAAGTCCTCAGAGTGCCTTTTTTGCTTTAATCAAACTAAGAGGTTCCTTCTCCTTCAACCAAAGCTTAAACAAAAGTTGAAGTAAAACAGGGAGAGCAAAAACATGCCCCTCTCCTATTCTTGGTGAAGGAATGGAACAGCAAGCTCAAAAACACTTCTAAGAGTTACCAACATTGTATATCAGTCTCATATCAGTTTTTAAGCATAGCGCTAATAATACTAATGCTGCTTGGCTAAATAAGCAAGTTTACAAATAATGTTTAATAATGTGTTCTTATTTATTCTAATTTAGACCCAGCATTTAATTGTACTGTTTTTTAAAATGAGCGGGGAAGGGGGAGAACTCAAAATAGGGGAACTTTTAAGCCGTTTGCAACAGCAAGATAATGGATGGCCAGTCCATTTCTTACTATGTGCAAAGAAGCAACAATAACTACACATACCCACAAACCACATAAAACAACCATTCATACACGTACATTCCAGACTAACATATACATTTTTGTCTTAAAGCAACAATGCTAACAAGGGGCACTATCACATACTCCTCCCCCCTCTTAACATACCTTACTGAATTCTATCTGTCTATCAGATCTCTCAATAAGACAGATGGAGCCATAGCACACCTTTTCCATGGCTCCACCTCGGGGTCCCTAAAAAGAATTTTTAACAAGAAAGAGGAAAACAAAAAACGTCTTCCTTATCATCTTTCTGCATTACCCTGAGGTCTGACGACAGATTTTCTTCATTCATTCCCTTTCCATATCTGGACAAATAATCAGCATTACTGTGGGAAACTCCTTTTCTGTGCTTAATTTGGAAATAGTATGGCTGTAAAGACACATACCACCACATTATTCGTGGATTTTTGTCTTTCATGGTATGTAACCAAAGTAACGGATTGTGATTCATCCAAATTTCAAATTTGATACCCCACAAATAAAACCTGACAGCTTCAATAGCCCACTTGATTGACAGGCATTCCTTCTCAATAGTAGAATACCTCGTCTGTCATTCGTGCAATTTCCGACTGATGTATATAATGGGGTGTTCATCCCCATTGATATACTGAGTCAACACAGCCCCAACACCCCGGTTGGAAGTGTCAGTTTGCAGGATAAAGGGACACATAAAATCAGGATTGTGTAGCACTGGGGAAGAGCAAAGGTGGGCCTTAATGGAACAAAAGGCCTCTTCACATTCGGGTGTCCACACTACTTTATCAGATTTGTGTTTTTTCGTTAGGTCTGATAAAGGACCAGCTATTGTTGAAAATGAGGGTATGAAGCGATGATAGTATCACGCCAGCTCAAGAAATGCCTGTACTTCCCTTTTTGTTTTGAGCTGGGAACTACTGGCCACAGCATCTACTTTGGTTACTTCTGGCTTAATACACCCTTTACCAATTTGAAATCCCAAATATTTTGTCTCTTGCATGCACATGGAACATTTTGTAGGGTTAATGGTAAGTCCCACTGTATGTATAGCAGCCTATACTTGAGATAGATGATGTATATGTTCATCCCAAGTGGGACTAAAAATTACTACATCATCTAAATATGCTGCACTATATGCAGCATGTGGAGATAGAATTTTATCCATCACCCTTTGAAATGTGGCAGGAGCACCATGTAGCCCAAAGGGCATGACTGTGAAGTGAAATAAGCCAAGGGGTGTACTGAATGCTGTTTTTTCCAGTGCGTCTGAATCCAAAGGTATTTGCCAATATCCCTTGGTTAGATCCAGTGTAGAAATGTACTGAGCATTTCCTAAATGGTCTAAGATGTCATCTATATGGGGCATTGGGTAACTGTCAAATTTGGAAATGGCATTCAGATGATGGAAATCTAAACATAAACATACCCCACCTTCTTTTTTTCCTACTACTACCAAAGGAAAACTCCATTCACTAAAGGAAGGTTCAATGATTCCCATATCTTGTATTTTCTTTATCTCTTTGTTTACTTCTTCTCTAACCTTCTCAGGAATATGATAAGTTTTCTGTCTGATGGGCGTATTTTGGGACACTGAAATACTGTGAATCACGTCTCTTGCTTTCCCAGGCATTCCTTTGAATGTATGTTCATGACATTTTAATAAAGTTAATAGTTCAGCTGTTTGCTGGGGTGTAAAATCAGGATTACGGTTAACTTCTTTAATGTCCCCCTCCATTTCTAACCTCCGATGGGCTATATCTAATTTGCTATCATTATTCTTGGGGAAAACGTATCCTCATAATGTTGGTGTCCTTTCTACCCATCGTTTAAGAAGGTTTACATGATAATTATGTTTTTTAGAGACCTTGTCATGTAATTCTACTTCATAAGTGACAGTGCCCATTCTCCTTAAAACTTTATAAGGACCCTGCCACTTCATCAATAATTTATTATCTGATGAAGGCAGTAATAACAACACTTGGTCCCCTTCAACAAACTCCTTTTGTACTGTTCCTTTATCATACTGTATTTTCTGAGTTAATTGTTGTTTTTGATTCACAGTATGAGCTTTTTGAATATATTTCGCTATTCGTTCTCATAAACCTTGCAAATATTCAAGGGGGCATTTGTTTTGAGAGGCTCCATTCTCCTCCCACCATTCCTTAATAACGTCTAATGGTCCTCCAGGGTTTTGGCCATATAAAAGCTCAAACGGGGAGAACCCTGTTGAGGCCTGGGGAACCTCCCTATAGGCGAACATTAGATAGGGAAGGTATACATCCCAGTGCCTTCCTTCCTCTTGGATGAACTTCTGAATCATTCTCTTTAGAGTCTGATTGAAGTGCTTGACCAGACCATCAGTTTGGGAGTGGTGTGGGGAGGTACGTATAGCCTCTATACCCAAGGTCTGGTAAAGCCGCTTCAAAACTAAAGAACAAAAATTAGAACCCCTGTCTGTAAGTATTTCTCATGGTATTCCTACCCTACTAAAATTTTTAGCTAGTTCTTCTGCAATTCTGGGAGTGGTAGCACTGCATGGGGAACAGATTCTGGGTATTTGGTTGTATAATCACAGACAACAAGTATATACTGATTCCCCTTCAAACTCTTTAGTACCGGTCCCACAATGTCCATAGCTATTCTTTGAAAGGGGGAGGCAAACAAGGGCATTGTTTGTAAAGGCATTTTATCCTTTTTACTAAGTTTTGACACCTTCTGACATTCCGGGCAACTCTTGCAGTATTCTGACACTTGCTCATGATGCCAGGCCAAAAGAATCTATGGAGTAATCTACTCAGGGTATGGTCTCTTCTGAGATGTCCAGCCATTGGAATATCATGAGCAAGTGTCAGTAAGGTCTGTCTATATGTTTTTGGTACCATTAATTGTTTAACATTTGCACCAGTTCTGGGGTTTGTACAGATTCTATATAATAGCCCATTTATTAGTTGGCACTTATCTGTAAAAAACAAAGAACCTCTGTGCGCAAACACTGAGGCAAGGGTTACCCCAAAGGGCATTTGGCTGGGAAGCCAAGTTTCAAGAAAATACAAAATCACACATGCCCCCACAATGCAAAGCATCATGGGCTGCATATGCAAATCATCACAGAATGTTATACTGGTCCAACTTTAAGTAGAATTGCATGGTGCCGAAAGGCCTCTCACACAGTTTGCAAAGGGTGCTAACTACTTATCTGTAGATCCTTGACCCTTATCCTGTGGAAAAAACATTGTAAAGACTCATCCTCCTTTTGTAACTCTGCAAAGGAATTCTTATCATAATGCTTTACGTTATAAATACTAACAACATCCTTGTTATCAGTCCCAGAACTGTTTGCTTTCACTGTCCAGTTTGTAATTTCCTTCCTCTTCTGCCTTCTGTTTTTTCTGTCTTTTCCTACAGCCCCATATATTTCTTTATTAAAGGGAAATAAATGTTCCAAAGCATTTGGTTTCTGGGCTTGTGTAGCCTGAGATCTGGTTACCACGGCACAGACGTTGGAAGACAAAAGGTCCTGAAAAGTGGGGTAGTCATGTCCAATTATAACCGGTATTGGGAGGCTAGGTACAAATCCTACCATCATATTCTGCACTTGTCCTTGTATTGATATCTCTGTCTCCTCTAGTGGATAATAATGAGTATCGCCATGTATGCAAGTTACCCCAGTGGTAGGTCCCCCTGGGGATGGTGGCTTGCATAACATTTGTGGTTGTACCAATGTTTGTTTACTCCCGGAATCAAGGAGGCCAGTAACTAAGTGTTGTCCTATTTGAACAGGTACCATGAACTGTCCCCAATTGGCTAAAGCAAGATGTATTTCTTCGGGTTTCTTTTTGGGACAGAACCGGCCAATATGTCCTTTGGTTTTATATTCGTGACAGACAGTGTCTGCGTTATACCCCCTTCCAACTCTACCCGTGTTTTTCATTCCAGAGTTCCCAATAATATTATCACCTGGTCCCATAGTAGCAGAAGGAGATCTTACCAGATAACTTTGATGACTGGATGACTGGGCTGTACCTTTCTGCCTCTGAGGTCTTGCTGCTATATAATCTTCAGCCAATCAGATTGCAGTGTCTGATACCTCTGGGTGGTGCTCCTTCACTCATAATTGAATATCCGGTGGTAAGACCCGGATAAACTGTTCCAATACAATAGTTTCAAGGACTTGGTTTATAGTCCAAGTGTTAGGCTGCAGCCATTTGACACACAAGTCTTTGGGCTGGGTAAAAGCATCTTGGGGGTTGTCAGCATTACTGTATCTGTATGACCTAAACCTCCGCCGATAAGTTTCAGTGTTGATGTCATACCGCTTCAAAATGGCCTGTTTAACTTAGTCAAAATTATTTCATCAACCATCTCTACTCTGCTGTAGGCCAGATGGGCTTTTCCGGTAAAATATTGTGCCAATCTAATAACCCACTGGTCCCTTGGCAATTACAAGCGATAGCCACCCTTTCAAATGTCATTAAGTAGTCTTCAATGTTATCAGAGTCCGATAATTTAGCTAGCTTAATGTCCTTCTAGCCTAGTACCGGAGCAACAGGTGGTCTACCAGCACGCATTGTTTGGATCGCCCTTAAGATGTCATTCCACCTGGCTTCATTTTCCCTTTGGTTCCTGTCCCTTTGTTTCTCCAATTCTATCTGTCGTACACACAATCATTTCAATAAATCCTGGGTTTCTTCAGGGGGGCTTTCTTCTTCCACACCCCCACTAGCCTGAGCCAACTCTTCCAGTTTCTCTTCTTCCATTATGGGTTCTATTTTACCTGTTGTCCTCTTGGTCCTCTTTCTGGTTACTGGGTCCAGCCCTTGTAATAATGACAATTGGTATTTTGCAGTCACTGACCTAGTATGCACTCCAGTTAGCCTTGGCTGGTCCTTCTGCTTAATGTCTGCTCTGTTCTGTAGTATGTAAGGTCCACCAGGGCCTTGGTACAGGTCCCTCCAGTCAGTTAACACCAGCCAACTGATCCCACTGCTCCCACCAGTGTGAAAGGTTGTGGGTTAACAGATGGACACCAACTCAGTAACTGAAGAACTGTATATATATTAATTTATGTACAGAACAAAATTAAAGCAAACTTGTACGACAAAACAAAAAAAATAAGAGGGTACCAGAAATCAAACAACAGGCTTCATTTGTAGCACTAAAATAACATACATCCAAAAGCAATTCGTAGGAGTAGTAAAGGCTAGACTCCTGAGGTGTTGTTGAATCAACACTTAACTTCTGTCTGATCTGCTTCTGTTCATGGTCAGATATATGTAGGGGGCAGGACTTTCAGATTGGTCCGCTTACCCATCAATCAAACTGATTTTACAAACTTGGTTTAAACACCCATTCCTTACAAGTATTACTTTGATAAACACCTCTAAAAAAACTTTTATTAAAATAACATGGCATTCATATATTGCTTAATAAACAATTTCAATCCCTACTTCACCTTTGGAACACCACAGAGCACATCCCCAGCTTTCCTGCATAAAGATAGAGAAAGAGGCCAGCCGGCGCTAAGGAACAGGGTTGCTGGGCAGTGTTATGGCATTCACTTGGATTTTCTAAAGAGGGGCTTTAAACCAACATTCTTAGATGACAAATTAGCCCCGAAGTGAGTACTCCCAATTACAGGAATTTATTTAAGGTTCCGGTGCCTAAAGAGACAGGAATGCACCTGTCTAGCTCTGTCCTGCAAATTCCATGGCGGGACCTGCAAGGTTTTGCACACCTTCGAGCAGGAAGAGGAACAGCCCCATAGCAACGTTGGGCTGCAGCTCCCTCACATTCCCGTAAGTCCTCAGAGTCACTTTTTTGTTTTAAGCAAACTAAGAGGTTACTTCTCCTTCAACCAAAGCTTAAACAAAAGTTGAAGTAAAACAGCGAGAGCAAAAACATGTCCCGCTCCTATTCTTGGTGAAGGATTCCTAGAGTGAAAACTACCCTTGGCTCGGCAGCAATCAACTTCTCACTTCCATCACTTTGGAACACTATGCAAGACTCATTAAAATCATCCTCACTTCCAAGCATTTTCACATTCAAAGCTCTATTAATGGATTATCTGACGGAATCATGCAACTGTTTCAGACTGGAATGTATGTGTATGAATGGTTGTTTTGTGTGGTTTGTGGGTATGTGTAGTTATTGTTGCTTCTTTGCACATAGTAAGAAATGGACTGGCCATCCATGACCCCTAAGCCCCGGGTGCCACTCTCAAATCCTACACCTAAGTATCTCATCCACCCCACATTCCTAGCAACAGAAACCTAGGACCTACAGGCCTAGTTCCCTTAATCCAAGATGGCTCTGCCTATTCTCTACCTTGTACCTATTCTGGCCTCCCTTTTGGCTGCCTACTCTTTCACCCCAGTTTCTACCCTATTCCTTAATACCTCCTTATTTTTTATCATTTAGATATGAGCTCTTACTTAGCGGAGACTATATGGGATTGTTGCCTCTTCTCATTTCAGTAAAGCTTATCATTATGTACCTTTGCATGTTAATTATGTTGACTGATATGTATAGGCCCATATTGACCAGCACCTTCACAATGTTTTTTCTTTTTTTTTTGCACCATTGTCCTCCGTAATTGTAATCTTATGAAGTGTACTGTATTGTATTAATGCCCAGGACCACCTTGAAAATGAGCTTGCTCAATGGTGTTTATGCCTGTTTAAGTAAAGTGATTGATTGATTGATTGAATGGAACAGCAAGCGCAAAAACACTTCTGAGAGCTGCCAACATCGTATATCAGTCTCATATCAGTTTTTAAGCATAGCGCTAATAATACTAATGCTGTTTGGCTAAATAAGCAAGTTTACAAATAATATTTAATAATGTGTTCTTATTTATTCTAATTTAGACCCAGCATTTAATCATATTGTTATTTAAAATGAGCCGGGGGGGGGGGACTCAAAATAAGGGAACTTTTAAGCCGTTTGCAACAACAAGATAATGGATGGCCAGTCCATTTTTTTACTATGTGCAAAGAAGCAACAGTAACTACATATACCCACAAACCACACAAAACAACCATTCATACACATACATTCCAGACTAACATATACATTTTTGTCTTAAAGCAACAGTGCTAACAAGGGGCACTATCACACTGCCCCCAGACTCAAAATGGTGCTGGTCAACATCCTAAGCTTGACCAAGAAATCTGACCAGCTACAAGCCTGGGCCACTCACACTGAACCAGATCTTATCATCATTACAGAGTCATGATTCAAAAAGGGCAATGCTGACCAGCAAATCTTGCTACCGGGCTACAAACTGTTTAGGGCTGATAGGAACTCCAATGGGGATGGGGTGGCAGTTTACTCTAAAAACAAGTACACTATTAGTGACATCTGCTGTAAATCCAAACCCAAGAAATATGAAATTATATCCCTGAAGCTCCACCTTCCCTCCATGGAAAGTATCACTATTATTGGTGGTCATAGGCCTCCTCCTGGTGGCACTGACACCCTCAATATCCTAAAACCCCTAGCCTCCACTACCATTAATGAAATCATAATCCTTGGAGATCTTAACATGGACTGGCTTACCTCTAAATTGCATGGCCTAAAATGTCTCTGTGATGATCTTGGCCTCTCACAGATTGTTAATGAACTGACTGGATCAATATTGCAAATAACGCCAATAGTTCTCTACTCGAAGTCATATTAACCAATCACCCTCACAGAATTCTGCATTCTGCTGTTTTCCACAATGACATGAGTGATCGTGGGGTCATAGTATGTACAAGATCACAACGTAAGGGTCATCACCAACCCAAGCTAATAACTAAACGGTCCTACCACAAGTTCAACACAGTAAATTACTGTATCTGTCGGATTTAGGTAATTTAAACTGACAAGATCTCTATCTTGCTAAAATGGCTGATGAGGCTCTCACTATTCCGAATAACAATCTTACCACCCTGGCTAACAAGCATGCCCCCTTCATCAAATCTAGAGTGTGTAAATCCTCTCACCCCTGGTTCACACCTAACCTCAAGGCTGAGCTCACAAACCGCAACAAACTTTGGGCTCAGGCTAAGCGTACTAAGTGTCTACCTGATTGGCAGACCTTCAAAACTGCAAGGAATGCCTGTGTTAAATGCATTCATGCTGCCAAATTGAACTTCTATATCGCTACCTTAGAACAGACAAATGGGAATTCTTAGAAAATTTGGAGGACCCTCAAATCCATTGAAAGCGGTCAGGCTGCTCCCTCCATTCCAGACAAGATATACACCAATGGCAATGTCATCAAAAGCAATAGTAAAATCCTTGAAGAACTCAATTCACATTTTGCTACTGCTGGCTTAGCCTTTGATTCTTCTCCATATGCAGGCCTTGTAAATTGTCCCTTGGCCAGGGCTATTCCTAAAGTCCCAACCTTGCCTCATCCCTTCCAGCTGCGTCCAGTCACCTACAAAGAAGTTGAAGATTCGCTTTTCAACTTAGACACTAAGAAAAGTGCTGTTGATGACGGACTACAACCATTCTTCTTAAAATTAGGCTACTTCCATCTTACAGCCCCCATACTTCATATATGCAATCTTTCTATCATCACTGCCACAGTTCTGTCTTGCTGGAAATCTGCACATATCCTTCCTTTATTCAAATTGGGTGACCCAAGTAATGTAAATAATTATAGGCCCATCTCTATCCTGCCCCTACTCTCCAAAATCTTTGAAAAATTGATTTACAGCTGACTTAAACAAAGTATAAAAACCTTCTCTATTCTCAACCCAGCTCAATCTGGTTTCCAGCCTAATCATAGTACTATCACAGCCCTCGCTAAAGTCACTAATGACTGAGTTTCAGCTTTGGACTCCAAAAAGATCACTGGTGCAGTCTTCCTAGACCGCAGTAAGGTGTTTGACACTGTAGACCACAACTTAGTTGTCAGTAGCCTTATTAACCTAGGTGCCACCCCCTCCACTGCTCAGTGGTTTACCAGTTATTTAACAGGGAGGTTTCAGAAAGTTAAGGCTGATGGCCTATTTTCAGCCTCCCTCCCAATCACTAGGGGAGTCCCACAAGGCTCCATTTTAGGCCCTATCCTATTTTCTCTTTACATTAATAATCTTGACCATAACATAACTAATCCCAAATTGCATTTCTTTGCTAATGACACAGTCCTGTACACTTCTCGCTCAACTCTGTCTGAAGTAAGAGATGTACTACAAGTTGACTTTTCACAGCTTGAACAGAACCGTACTAATGGAAAGCTCCTTCTTAATGCCAAATAAACTAAGGCCATGATTTTCACTTTCAACACCACCACCACCGTCTCTCTAAACCTGCCTAATGACTTTATTGTCACCTCTCTAGATGAATCTCTTGAGGTTGTCTCCAAATTCCAAAAATCTAGTTACATGGCTAGATAATAAGCTCACCTTTAACGACCATATTGGTAACTTGACCAGCAGGTTAAAATCCAGATTAGGTTTCTTCTTCAGAAACAGGTCCCTATTTCCTATTGAGATTAGAACTAGGCTTGTTCAGGCCACATTCCTGCCTTTACTCGATTATGGTGACATAATCTACAATTCTACTTCAGCCTTAAACCTGAACAAATTGGACGTCCTCTACCATCATGCACTATGGTTCATTACTAACTCCCCTTTTCGAACCCACCATGGTGATCTATATGCAGCTGTCAGCTGGACGTCGCTTACTACCAGACGTTTGAGTCACTCTAGCACTTGAACTTTCAAAATCCTCCTGAACAAACTACTGAGCTATATAACATCCCTTATTTGTATCTCCCACAGTTTGTATTCCCTTAGAAAGTCTGACTTTATCCTTCTAGACATGCCTAGGACTCGTACCTTCTTTGATAAACTTGCCATCTCTTACACACTTCCAACTCTCTGGAACCAGCTCCAGTCTATACCAAAATTCTCTAGCATTGTTTCTGTCAATCTCTTTAAAAACTTTGCTGTGACCAAATTAAAAAATGCCTGTGGCTGTTTCTAGTCTTTACTTGACCATTGACTTTTATATCAACAACTCAGTTCCCTTCCCTAATTCTTCTACTTTATAATTCTACTTACCTCTTCTTTTCCTTCCCCATCCTCCCTTTACTCTTTATTTCAGTCATCCTTACTTTCAATATTCTTCTGCACTTTTCCTCCTTTTCCCTCCCCCTTCTTCCTTACAAGATCCTCCCTCTCTTCTCCCTCTCCAATCCTCTTTGCACCTATCTTATACTCTCCCTTCACCTTATGCATCCTATTGCTCTTGTTCCAACTTTTTTGGCTGTAGTTTCTCTACTTTTAATGATTTTTCCAGGTAATGTTTATAAATGTTACCTTTTTATGTCTTATTTTGAGCACTATGTACCACATGTACCATATACTTTTATGTACCAAGATTTTATGTATGTAATTTCCTTTGTCCTTTATGTTCCTCAGGATCTCCTTGTGAATGAGCTTGCTCAATGGAATTTTCCTGCAATAAACTTGAACTTGAATCATGCTAAACTTGTGCATGAATGAGTTCTACAAATTTATTGCATGTGAGTTAAATACATTTTGGCATACTATTTAATCTACTGATCTTGGGAAATATCATTGTTTTTACAAAACAAGCATTAGAAGCTGGCCCGGTGGCATGAGGGTTGAGGTGTTGGGTACCACACCTTGCACCAGGCTGGCGACCCGTGTTCGGGAACGAGCACGGGTCGCCATGGGTCAGCAGGGAGGAGGTGGATTGAGCAGCCAATGGACTGCTCTCTATCTCTGGGGAGGGGGGTTTCCAGTGACCAGTGCCCACCTGACCCCTAGTGGAGGCTGGGGCTCGATGGCACAGAGCTGCATACCATGGGGGGTGGGACATGGCAGACACTTGACAGGGGCATGCATGGGATAGTGTGTGTACACCCAGTCACTGGCATCATTGCATGCCATGAGACCGCAGGGGAGAAAAAGCAGAAAAAGGGCACCCAGTCACAGCGGCTTGACGGCTGTCTGTGAACACCTGAGCCGGCTCCAGGAGGGGATCACCATGTGGATCCAAATTTGGTGGGGGAAAGTTGGCCATCCCCTGCCACCCCACCATGGGGAGGCAAGCCATGGAGCAAGTAAGGTGATCACCCTCCAAGAAGACTGGTACAGGTCAGATGGCAGCCAGAGGAAAAAGGGATGCGAGAACAGATTGGTCAACTGGGGGGCCCCAGGAGAAACAACAGCTATAAACAAAACAAAAAAACAAAAACAAGCATTAGCACATATTGTTTTTCATGTTTGAAATGTGAAGCCTTGATTCCAGGCATGTGCATCAATGTCAAAGGCAATCGTGTGCAAACATGACAAAGGACTTGGAATAGACATTTCTGCAAGATGTCTATTGTGGACTCAGGCTAAAGGAGAAAGGACAGTTCAAGACATGTACAGGTATGCCAGTGTGAGAAGAAAAGATAAAAAATGTGTCATAAAAAAACACAGACTTGAAGAGACTTAAAAATACCAGTAGTAGAGGGGGATTGCATTATCCAGACTTTGGACTCTATCATCTGGCTGCACAAGCTAGACTCCTCACAGAATGGGTGAGGGGCTCTAGGGGAGCGCAATGTGCCTCCTTTGAACAGATGGAGTGGGAACAGAGGCTTGCAACGTACCTGTCAAGGGGGGATTGATGGTATATAGAGTATTACAGCCTCAGAATGACTTGGTATAGAGCCTCCTTGAAGCCTGGGAGAGATTGCAGTGCTTTGTGGGAAACATGTGTAGAGGCACTCTACTCACACCACTGTACGTGAGCCCCAAATTTTTGTCTGGTCTGGAAGACCAGGGATTCCAGATATGGAATAAAGGAGGCATACAGTGTACAGGGGACTTGTTTTGCTCCCAAGGCCTTAAAACCTTCCAGCTGGTGGCTGTGGAGCTGGGACTTCCACACATCCATATGTTCAGATACCTCCAAGTGAGGAATTGGGTAAGGCAGGTGGACTGACTCAACCACAAAATTTCCCATTGCATGAGATAGACAGCCATATCTTACAGGCATGGACTAACCTGAGGGGTACTTTGGCTAAGATCTATAGCTGCCTGCAAGAACATTTGCCTGATTCCTCTTTATGGGTCAAAGCTTTGTCAGAATGTGATATGGCTGGGCCTATCTCAGAGAAAGCACTGGGGGAACTCTGTGCATCACACATGGGCCTTGCTATTTGCAATCACTACAAAGAAGCTCAGTATAAATTATTTTGCAGATTGTATATGCCCCTGACTACAGTAAATAAGTTCAGTACCATTATCTTACCAATGTGCGCCAGAAATGGAACAGTGAAGAGCACTTACATGCATTACTTTTGGCATTGTCAGCATCTTCAGCCCTTTTGGACTGCCATAGTGTAGTGTGTTTCACAGACAATGCAACTTAGGCTAGAGTTAGACCCTTGGGTGCTGCTGTTTGGGGTTGAATCCAAGGGAGAGGAAGAATCGGAGTTCTACTCTAGGGCAGTTTGGATTATGTTGGTGACAGCGAGAAGGTGTATTCAAAGCACTTGGGTGTGGAGGGAGCTGATGTCCAATGTGCTGCAGCTTGAATTTCTTACATATGATCTTAAGGGCTGGTCAGACAGTTTTGATAACCAGCGGAGCTCTTATATAGCGTCATTGTCCCCAGTGGAGCAGACGGCACTGAGGGTGGGCTGAACTGGGGGATCTCGTGCCATCCCTGGAGCTGATTGGCTCCAGAGGCCTCACCTTTTGTCTCTCATCCCGTTGACCTATGGAAGTGTAAGATAATTAAGGGATGCCCTCAACTTGAGGGATTAGTTATGGACGCAGACTAGGTGTCTGCATTCGAGCTGAGTGAGTGCAAGTTTTGCCGTGTTATGTGATTTCATGTTTAATGTGTCAGCATTCTACATACTTTGTAGTCAGAAGCACCTCAATGGTATTAACTGCCTTATCTAATTCATCTGATACGATATGATGTGACTGTTAGTAATGTGTGTGGCAAAGTTGAAGTCATTCTGTGTTATTATTTTTAAAATGTTAATAAACAGAATTTTCAAAATAGAAATGCAGAAATTGAGCCAGACGCTGGGTGAAGGGCACAGGCCAGTAACTGTCCCTTCCTAGCTCAATCAAATAAACACCTATAACTTTTGAGGTTATTGGCATTTGCAACTTTATCCAACTCAGAGACAGTGCTCAGTGACTGGAACAAATCATGTTTTGAAGCTGCTTTGAGATTGAAGGGCAATGTTACAGCAACTGTAAGTATTTTGGTATTTTGTGAAAGCATGCCAAATGCCACAAATGTCTAAGTTGTATTATATCAAAGGTCAATGAGATTGATGGCAGAAAATACTTAAAGATTCTGTAGAGATATTTGAATTTTTTTTATAAAAAGGACTGAAATACCCATACAGTAACTGGAGAAACTTGCAGCAACCTCATGAATAATGCATTGTGTGCTGGACTTATCACTTGAAAAAGCTGGACAAACACTCATTTAGTGTCTTTTCCCCACTTGGACAATCGAAGAACAAGGAACTCTGAAACATTCTTCTCTCTCAGGACTTTCATGATGGTGCTGCAAAAAGGAACAAGAGGATTTTTGGACACTGTCTTTGAATGCCAGCAAAAAGGATTCATCCTAGAACTCTGAACCTTTGCTACAAACCCTGGAAGGCTGAATTTAGACTGATTACAATGTCAGCTAAAATATCATGCTTTGTGAAAAACAGAGCCAAAACTGAAACCATGGACCAGAAATTTACAGCAAAATATCTTCCTACCTCTAAGCCAAGAGTGCAGCTAAAGATTTTTTTTTTTAGTTTTTGTTGACTGGGAAGGAGGACTAAACAATTTTGCCTATTTTCAGCCTTGTCCTGGGGGAGGGAGATACAGATGGATGCCAACTGATACTGAACCAGATTAAGCTGTTGGTGGTATTTGTTTAGTGAATGGGGAAAATTTGGCCAGGGCACTGAGGAAATTCCCCTACTCTGACTGTAGGGGGAACCCTTGGCTGTCAGTGGATGCACACTTGTTGCAGGACGATGGAAGAAATGATTGTGCAAGAGGCTGGGGAGTAGGTCTCCTCCCTGGCCTCAGAAAAGCTAGAGACTGAAGAGAAAATAACAGAGGAAAAAAGTACTTTTGAGGAGAAAACAGCCTCCAGTGGTAGCTGGTGCTGAGAACAGCATGTGGAAGAATTTGCCGCAAATATGAATATAGAAGCTGAATCCTCAGTCACAGGTACAGAAACAGCAGAGCTATACACTCAGTTGGAAGCAGAAGAAAAAATGCATTTGGAGTGGAAAGAAAAAATTAGAAGAGCCATAAAAGAAGTTGAGAAAAAGAACTGTCCTGGGAAGGCAACTCCTGGCTCGACGTTTCAGGTGATTGATGATGCAGGCTCATCAAAGTGAGCCAAAAACAGGAATGCAGCATCTACACATTCAGCCTGTCAAAAACAAACAGACAGAGACGCACAAGAGTCAGACACAGTAGACTCAGCGGATGAAAAGAAAAAGAGTGATCAAAGAATTAAGGAAAAATGAAAAGTTTTAAGCAAAAGACTGGGCATGAGATGAATGCAGTGCATGAGAAGAAACACTAAACATAAAATGGGGGACCACAAACTAAAACAAAACAGAAGCAATCAGGAGACAACCGAGATGGGTACAAGCAGGGAGCTGGTTCTTAAAGAAGATCAAGATATAGATCAAAATGAGGAACAACTGCCAAATAACACACTAGACTGGGTGACAAAAGTGGTCTGGAAGAAAAAAGTGGATGGCAGTGGCTGGGACCCAAACTATCATGGCTCTAGCCCAAAGGCAGGTCAGTGCGTTTTACAAACTGAAACCGCTGAAAAGGGGGAAGTAGTAAAACTATTGAAGGAGATGAAATGACTACATTGCAAATATTGCATGAAGAGGGCATAAATGATAAAAGTGAAGATAATGAATTTGTTATGAAGACAGGAGAAGAAGAGACATTGCAAATGGAACAAGGGACTAGTGAACTAGAACAGATGCAAGGAAAGCCAGAAAGTGGGCCATGGGGGCCAACTACAAAAAAAAAAAAAGATTATTTTCTGAGAGTATAAAACCTTCTGCAGAGCCTGCAAAGTGTAGAAATGCTGTGAGACTTAAATACAGGGGAAACTCAGATGATGCACCTGATAGACTTTTTATAGGGAAAAACTGATAAACGCAAGTATGGACTTTCATGCGTATGAAGCATATGCTCTGATACATATCACAGGGGAACAGCAGTTTGATATAAGTTTTAAGCATCCAAAAGAGCTGGATCAATTTTCAAAGTTATATCATGGAAAAAAATACCCCCTTGTGGAAACCTTTTATAGCATTTCCCCTAACAAAACCAGCATGTAAACAAGTGACAGTGCTTTTTAAAAATGAAGGGGTCAATGTCTCTGACATTGCTTATTGGTTATCCCAGAAGTGCAAAGTCATAGGCCCACACAGAATCAATACTGGATGAAGAATCTTTGGACCAGAGGACGGACATGCAAAGTGATTTTAAAACATGTGGCGGGGAAATACAGCATCTGCCAAATTGTTTCTTCTTAGGGAGAGACAGATGGGTAGTGTTGAGGACAGCCCAGGGCCTGCTATAGATGTGAAGCCAAAGCACACTTAAGTAACATTTGTGACAAGATAAAATGTGGACTTTGTGGGGAGATTGGACATTATGGGGCACAGTGTAAGAACCCAATGAAATGTAATTTATGTCAAGAGAACCATACATATAGGGACTGCCTATGGGCTTCTCATAACTGCCCAGATCCTGCTGAAAGGACAGAACAAGATCTATATGTAACTTTAGCACAGAAAGAAAAAAAAGAAAATAAAAGGACAAATTCCACAAATGAAAAAGAACACAGAAAAGACAGATATAGAAAAGGTACAGGAAAATCAGGACACTATAAAAGGAAAACAGGGAATGCAGCAGTATAAAGAAGTGCAAATTCTATCACAGAAAGAAAGTGAACAGAATATAGGAAAACAAGAAGGAACATCTGAAATGATGTCCCGCCACCCCCCATCCCATTGGAATGACTATTTCAAATGGTTACAAGATCTGACAAAAAAAAATCTGCAATCAAAATCAAAACTATAGAGAAAAGATCTTGAGCCTATAGATCTTAAAAACAAATACAAAGTATTGCAAGGGAAAGAATGGGGTGAAGATGGAGAAGATTCAGACACCTCAACAATACAGTCATCCCAACCAGAACAATAATCAGATTATGAATCCACTGACACTCAAAAATCAAAACAACGGAAGGCAAAGAATAAAACAAGATAAAAAGGATGATACATGAAAGAAGAATGTTCATGTTATACTATGTCACAAAATGGATACCCTGACTTGTACAACTTTAAATACAAATAGTATAAAGAATGGGGAAAAAAACTTATGGACTTTTGGAAAACATGGGGGGGGGGATTTATTCTTCCTTCAAGATGTATGATTACATAAAGTAAAATCAGCACAGAGGGAGTGGTGGTGGGTCCCTTCCTTTTGTTCTATTAATAAAGAAACATGTTCAGAGGTGGAAATACTACTTAAAAATTAAAATTTGAAAATGCAGAAAGTAATGGATATATGTCCAGGCAGGGCTCTTATGGTGGATCTTATAGTAAACAGCAGATATATCAGGTTAATAAATATTTACAGTCCACAGGCGAAAACAGAAATGAATAATCTTTTTCAACAAATAGAACCATTATTTGCATACTTCTAATATGGTGCTATGGGATGGGGATTTTAATTGGGGTATATCTAAAAGAGACTGGGGGAGAAAACAGGGAAATATTTTGTGATACAAACAACTAAACAGTATATTACAACAAACAAATCTGGAGGACATATATGATATTAAAACTGAACAGCCTGAGAACACCTTTTTTAAAAGAAGACTATCAACCATAATAGATTTTTGGTTTTCTCCATCAAATATACATATAGATAGAATTAACAGATACCCATTAGAAACATCAGATCATATGGGAGTAAAAGTAATGGTGAATTTGAGAAACAGTCCTAAAATAGGAAGAAGTTTCGGGAGAATGAATTTGCAATTACTGCAAGATGAGAAAATTAAGAAAGAAATAGTAGACCTGTTATATGTAAGAGAGTCAGTATATGACCTATATGATAACCCACTAGAATAGTGGGATGATACAAAGGTAAATATTAAAAACTTAATGATTCAAATATCTACCCAAAAGAATCAGACAGCCTAGGAGGCATATTTAAGTTACAGAGCAAAATTATTGCAGTTATTAACAAGGGCCAGGGATATTGGAGAAGATAAATCTGCCCAAATACAAGAAATTAAAAAGAAAATGAGGGAATATCAGTATAACAGAGAAAAGTGTTTGATCATGGAGCAAAAGTATGGCACTCAAGGAAATAAATTTCACACTAATCCCTATGAGAGTTGTCATGAGAGGGTTAAAGTGGAATCATGACAGCACTTAGAGATAAAAATGGAATAAAACAGATGGATCAAAAACAGATAAAATTAATGGTACAAGAACATGTGAAGCAAAGTTTCAAAAAACACAAAAATAGCAAAATTACAGTTTTTTTAGACAATATACAAATTTCAGCCTTAACAGACACAGAAAAAGACCTTTTAAATGAATCATATCAGAAGTTGAGATAAGAGAAGCTATAAAAGCAATAACAGTAAATACTGCACCAGGTATTGATAGAATACCAAATGAGTTCTATCAGATCATAGAATTTATGGCTCCGATCTTAAAAATGATTTTTAAAATAATAAAAGAAAAAGGGACTTTAAGTGAGAGTATGAAGAAAGGGGTCATGTTTTTCATGTACAGGAAATGTGATGTAACACAAATAAAAAATTGGAGGCTTTTAAGCTTGCTTACATCGGATTACAAAATTCTAACTAAAATTATATGTAATAGATTAACAATAGTAGCAAAGAAATTGATATCAGATACACAATCACATTCCATTCCAGAAATAAATATCACACAGCACTTAATACACATCAGAGAAATTGTTGAAAAAGGAAAGAAAAACTTAGCTCAAGGGTACATATATTCTTTGGATCAAGAAATTGCCTTTGCTGCAGTATACCATGATTACATTTGGGCAGTGCGAAGGAGGTATGGAGCTCCAGAAAAATGTATACATATGATTAAAACACTATATAGTGAAGCAGAGATAATTCCACAAGTAAATGGGCTTTTGGGGATACCAGCCTTTTTGGGGAATGGGGTCTGACAAGGATGCCCCTCAAGTCCTTTATTATACATTTTTAGTCTAGATCCAATTTTAAGAATAATAGAGCAAAATCCAGATACAGAACCAATTGGGTTAGAAAAGGTGAATGACACCAAGAAAATAATAGTATAAGCAGATGATTGTGCCTTGATGGCAAAGGACCTGGAATCTGGAGAACGTACCTTACAGATAATAGAGGCTATTTAAGATAGCACAGGAATTAAAATAAATAAACAAAAAAGTAAAATTTTAATAATAGGGATGTAACCCCCCTGTTACCCGGGTTTACTAGAATCCCAATAAGACCTAGTGGTAGGCAGGGAAGGCAGCTTGTGAAACTCCAGTTAAATGGATTTCACACTGTCTCACTTTGTTCTCAGTCTCATCTGAGACTGAGGGATGACATCATCTTAGAACTGTCGCAGCTGCATCAGCCACACTGGAATGTTGCAGTTGGAGGTTAGTGTAGAACGTTGGGGATTTTGAAGTCAGTCTGTGTGCAGTCTGAGTGAGAGACAGTAGTACAGCTGAGTGTGTGCAGGCTCTCAGAGCTTTAAGCTCTGTTTCAGAGCTACTTTAGGAAGGTGTGTGTTTCCACCGTAAGAGGAACACAGGAACTGGTAATTTAAGTGGTGGAGACCACTTTCAATGGTTCAAGAGCCCCATCCCTGAGGGGATGAGGGGATGGTTTTTGCCTGCTTTCCAGGGGAAACCCTCCTGTGTCCGGCTAAGGGAAAGAAGCTGCCTATTCAAGTTGTGTTGAGGCACCAGAAGCTCTGAGAGAGAAATTCCTTGTGGAGAAATCACCTGTGGGGCACCTGCAACCAAAGAGTGAGTTCGCTCTGAAAAAGGGCCATGTGTTTTTTCACTTGAACAGTTGGAAAGTGGGGATTGGACTGCTTAACTCAGTGGGAGGTCTAGAGATATGGACTTTCCCACTTAAAAGTATGTTCAAGTCCAGCACAAATTGGAAGCAAGACAAGTAGATGGAATGTGATAAACATTTAGCAACAATCTACATTGCAAAGCTTTACAGGATGAGGTGTTTACTGTCCAGAGAATTGGCCAGGTATGAATTGTGGGAGCGAGAGGTGGGAGACCCCCCATCAGTAGTAACCAAATTCACCTCTACGGATTTGCTCTTAGACACCTTTTACTTTCTCTCAGGTACTTGGCCAGTGCCTGAGGAAAGTACCCAGATGTGAGATTAAGAGGAAGGATTCCCTGATGGAGCCGAGGTGCTGTTAGGTGGTTTAGGGAACCACCAGAAAATGTTTCCATGAAATATGGAAGGTGTCCGAGTGGCTGTCAAGGGAGCCAAGCCAGGGAAAACACAGAACAGTGTACAAGTTCGGGCTGTGTAACCCAAAGCAGTGTGCAAGTCCGGGCTGTGTGCTCAGTGGGTTCTGAGCCTGAGAGCTAAAGTGTTGAGGAAGTGTTCTTGTTTCTTTTAATCTGCATTACCAGGAGTGTAGCCCCGTGGGGGTCCATCTATGCTTTGTTTATTCTGTTTGGATGTGAATAAAGAGCCACACTTTAGAATCCCACTTCTGGTACTGGACATTACAGTTATTGCTTCCTGTGTTCAGAGTTACTTGGGTGCCCCTGTGCAGAGTAGCCAAACCTAGCCTTTGTGCCGAGTGACCTATTCCTCCCCGAACCCAGCCCACCTTGTATTGCTGTCAGATACAAATGGCATACCAGCCTGGGGTTACAAAATGGAGGTACCACTGAGGATTTGGGTTTGGAACTTAGGGAGGAATGCAAGAAAGGTGCTCGGGCAAAGGGCTAGCATTTTGGCTATCTGACAGTGAGTAGCCCAAAAAATCTGAAGCAATGTTAACCAAATGTGCCACTGTGTGCTGTTGTCCATGTGCTGCTGTTAAAATGCCAACTGTTTACCAAGTAGCAGTAAAGCCTGAGAGAGTATGCCCTTGTCCTGCATCAAAAATTACAGTGTTTTGTCAGCTTTTAAAACTGTTGTGACAAAGATAAGTGTGGAAAACTAGGGATAGCAAAAGGAAAATTGTGCCCTGGATGTTGGAAATGCTTTCTGAGTGAATTAAGACACTTGCTGTGTTAATGGCCATGAAAAATGGTTGAAATGGGCTCCCACCGTGGAGTCAGTCGAGAAAAAAAAAAAAGTGTGGTTTTACAGTTTAAATTTGCCTGCTCGACGATTGCCGGGAGGAGAAGAGCACTCCAGAGGAAAGAGGCTCATTTGCATGACGTCGTGTGATTGGTGAGACTGCAATCAGTCCTGCCCCCAAGCCAGCTCTACAGCGACTGCCCAGCATTCAAGAGGGAGTGTGAGTGGAGTGTGCGTATTGGCTTGCAGGAGGAGCGTCACGGTGACTGAAAGCGCTGTAAAAGTTCAAAAAACTGTCTGTTCTGTTTAAATTTGGGCTCAACCTGCATCTCAATCGACTGGACTGTGAGTGTGGTGTTCAGAGGGATGATCAGCAGGACTGCCAACCCGCTTCTGTTCAGAAGCCTCCAAGACTGGCTGCAGGCGGTTTTCCATCGCAGCAAACAGCTACTGATAACAGTGAGTACCAACAGAAATAATTGCTCAAACAAGTAATTTTTGCCAAAAGCCAGCTGAATCTGAGTGCAGCAGTGTACTCGCTTTGCAAACAAAGACTGTGTTAAGTTTACCAGCAAAAGCAAGCCTTTTAAGCCATTGACTGTGAGCATAATTCTGGGTTCAGTATCAGTATAAGTTTCAAAGCCATAACAGACTGTGAGTTGTATCACAATATGCAGCAAGAGTTACAGGCAATCCTGTGCTTGAAATACTGAGGCTTTAAGGGACTGTGAGCTAGAGCAATGTCTTCAGCAAGTGAAAAGTCTGTGGTAAATCATATAAATGTGCTAGGAAAAAGAAGAGTGCAAATATGTGCAGTTTGAGAAAAGTTATCAGTAGAGTGTGTAAATCGTATGTGCAGTGGCTTGACCCAATTTCAGAATGTTGATGTGTAGGAGTGCTGCCACCGCCATTACAGGGTGGGGTAGTAATGTAAACACAGCAGCAGAAGAGCCATTTTGAAAGTGAAAGAAAGTGTTCAGTGATGTGGGACTTTCGATAACAGTGAGCGTTTGTTTGTTTTTCTCTGCAGTCATGGCCTCAGGACCAGTTCGCTACCCGGATCATGCCCGGGCTGTGGTAGCAGTAGAAGTAAATAAGTTAAGGGACATTGAGAGATGTTACTACGGAGGATGACTGCCTCCTCATATGGCGATTCCTGGATATCCAGTGCAAGTGTGCTTAATATGCTTAAATGCTGGAAGGGACATCTTCATGGTACCTCACTGTTCTGGGTGCTTAGAGAAATACAGTATATTTAAAGTGCCCAAGATTCGCTTGGCTCCCACATGGACAAAAGTTCAAGAATCTGCAGTTGGCAGCACACAGCACCAGGCGGAGCCTGTTGGAGAAGGCCCCTCGGGGGAGTGTGGCACAAAGATAGAGGGTGCAGATTTACAGACAGAATAATGTGCTGATGTTTCGGATTCTGGATTGCAGAGAGACAATTCAGGAAGAGCATCAGCAGACCCATGGAGAGCGGGGCCTAGCCCAAGTCTCATCGGAGAAGACAAGATGAGGGAGGCCTTTGAATGGGAGGTTTTGTCCTCCACGCCCAGCGAAGAGTGGATAGTCTCAGGGGTGAGGACGACTGCTCACTCCTGGGCACAGATTCTCAGTGAGAAAGAAGAAGAGGGGGAACCTATGTGGCCTTGTGAAAAAGGAACTGGTACACAGCCTCAAGCTTTTGCCTCAGAGAAATGCTTGGAAGAGAGTGGTGATTCCACTTCCCTGGCTGTGCAAGAAGAAGCCAGGGATCCATATTTTGTCTCATTGAGAATGTGTAGCTGGCAGAACCAGGACTGGCCACCCCCAAGCCAGGAGAGAGATCTCAGGTTGATCAAAGCTAGTAAAGAGGAAAGACTGGTTCGTAGGAAGGTGAATGAAACCTATGGGATGTCCTTTCCTACCTTTCCTTGGAGAGTCTGGGAGGAGATTGAGAACAACAGGAAATCCTGGATTTGGGCAGAAGCAATGAAATGTGTGCATCCTGGTGCAAACAAGCATGTTAGGAACAGAATGTTTCACAACAAATACAGCCAGTGGAAAAGAGGCAGGACACTGTTAATGGACACTGTTTGAATAGTGGATGGAGAGGGACGTGAAACCTTTCATAGTGTGAATTATGTGTGCCCAGACGGGGTAACAATTCAAGCACCTGACCCGTTGTGCTATTGGCCACAATGCAAAGACCTCCCTGCAAATGTGCCCATGCCTACCAGATGGAAAGCAGAGCAGTGGTAGTTAGTGCTGCCACTCCAGCCATTGCAGTGCCTTTGTTGTTTCGCCAGTATGGACGTCCAGGACCCAGGTGCCCCACATTCATCAGTTCTACAGTGTACTGACTTTCCAGAATCCTTTGACTGGCCCACCAGATGACTTCAGATCCAGAGAGAATACCAGCCCAGCTGATCCTGATTCATTGCCTGGTAACCGGATGACGTCAGACCAGCTGTTTTCTCTTTTGTTCCTGTTCCAAGGTTCCATCTCCAGAGATGACATCAGCCCAGCAGTTTCCAGATGTGCCCTCCTGTCATTCCTGGAAGATGTCTGGCCAGCTGTATTGGAAGAATGCTGCCAGGGAGACTCTTCAGCTGAGGACCAGGTCGGTGCTGTTTTCATTCTACAATGGACTGGTAAGTCCAGACTTTTCTATTCTTATGCCATTGCAGTACACACCCTACACTAGTAGACTCCAGATGTTTGAACTGTCCTCAAAGACTCTCCCCTTCGGGACTTTGGCCTGCTAGAACTGTGCTTCACCAGGCTCTGTCCCAGGAGAGACTCTTTAATGGACTAGCCTTCAGGCACTGTGGTCACTAGATGGGACTTTTAGGGCACTCCATCCCCCAAATATGTGTATTGTAAATAATGCCATTGTTTTCTACTGTTTTCTAATGTTTATACTGTTTTTCTACTTTTCTAAAAAAATATTTTTGGGATTCTCCAGTGTTTTGATGGTAGGGGTTTAGATAGACTATGTATGCAGATTAGGAGAGTGTGTTGTCTTTCTTTTTCTTGCAGGTGTTCCTGAAGAAGATAGAAGAGAAGACAAGAAGAGGAGGAGGGACTCATCGGAGTTCCTCACTAGTACTTTAGAGTGTAGTGTTTAAAGTACTGTTGTTGTTGTTACTGGGTGTTACCTTTTTCTTCCACAGGTATGGTTGTGGGGAAATGTGGGAGTAATGCATATGGTATGGTATTAGCTCCTGGTGTGTGGTTGCATGGTGTCCAGGGTCAGGGAGGTCCCCTGTTTGTTTTGTTTTGGGATTTGAGTTAGAGGCAGACAGCTTTTCCCTAGAGAGCTAGGGGGGATAGACAGGCTGTGGTCCTAAATGGCCATAGGGACTGCAGTGCTGATCTATTAGGGCTATGCTCTGGACAATTCTTCCAGAGCCACTGGGCACCCATAGTCAGCAGGTAGAGTAGAGGTTGATGCATCAGCCGATGGCCTCTGGGCCCTTAGTGTTGCCTGCCTGTGCCTAGCACATGGTAGGAGGGGGCCTGATCACCCCTCTCCATAGGTAACACATAGGGTAGGATGGCCTAGGTCAGATAACTAATGACTGCGGACAGTCATTTTCCTGACCCAGGGCGAGTGTAACCCCCCCGTTACCCAGGGTTACTAGAATCCCAGTAAGACCTAGTGGTAGGCAGGGAAGGCAGCTTGTGAAGCTCCAGTTAAGTGGATTTCAGACTGTCTCACTCTGTTCTCAGTCTCAGCTGAGACTGACAGATGACATCATCTTAGAACTGTCACAGCTGCATAAGCCACACTGGAATGTTGCAGTTGGAGGTTAGTGCAGAACGTTGGGGATTTTGAAGTCAGTCTGTGTGCAGTCTGAATGAGAGGCAGTAGTACAGCTGAGTGTGTGCAGGGTCTCAGAGCTTTAAGCTCTGTTTCAGAGCTACTTTTGGAAGGTGTGTGTTTCCACCGTAAGAGGAACACAGGAACTGGTAATTGAAGTGGTGGAGACCACTTTCAATGGTTCAAGAGCCCCATCCCTGAGGGGATGAGGGGAAGGTTTTTGCCTGCTTTCCAGGGGAAACCCTCCTGTGTCCGGCTAAGGGAAAGAAACTGCCTATTCAAGTTGTGCTGAGGCACCAGAAGCTCTGAGAGAGAAATTCCTTGTGGAGGAATCACCTGTGGGGCACCTTCAACCAAAGGGTGAGTTTGCTCTGAAAAAAGGCCATGCGTTTTTTCACTTGAACAGTTGGAAAGTGGGGATTGGACTGCTTAACTCAGTGGGGGGGAGTCTAGAGAAATGGACATTGCCACTTAAAAGTATGCTGAAGTCCAGCACAAACTGGAAGCAAGACAAGTAGATGGAATGTGATATACATTTAGCAAGAATCTACATTGCAAAGCTTTACAGGATGAGGTGTTTACTTTCCAGAGAAATAGCCGGGTATGAATTGTGAGAGCGAGAGGTGGAAGAGCCCCCATCAGTAGTAACCAAATTCACCTCTACGGATTTGCTCTGAGACACCTTTTGCTTTCTCTCAGGTACTTGGCCAGTGCCTGAGGAAAGTACCCAGACGTGGGATTAAGAGGAAGGATTCCCTGATGGAGCCGAGGTGCTCTTAGGTGGTTTAGGGAGCCACCAGAAAATGTTTCCATGAAATATGGAAGGTGTCCCAGTGGCCGTCAAGGGAGCTGAGCCAGGGAAAACACAGAACAGTGTACAAGTTCGGGCTGTGTAACCCAAAGCAGCGTGCAAGTCCAGGCTGTGTGCTCGGTGGGTTCTGAGCCTGAGAGCTAAAGTGTTGAGGCAGTGTTCTTGTTTCTTTTAATCTGCATTACCAGGAGTGTAGCCCCGGGGTCCATCTATGCTTTGTTTATTCTGTTTGGATGTGAATAAAGAGCCACACTTTAGAATCCCACTTCTGGTACTGGACATTACAGTTATTGCTTCCTCTGTTCGGAGTTACTTGGGTGCCCCTGTGCAGAGTAGCCAAACCTAGCCTTTGTGCCGAGTGACTTATTCCTCCCCGAACCCAGCCCACCTGGTATTGCTGTGTGATACAAATGGCATACCGGCCCGGGGGTTACAGGGAAAACAGAAATACAAAAGGAATATAAATGACAAAAGGAAACATAAAAATACTGGGTATTACTTTTGGAATGGAAAATGCTATGCAAGAAAACTGGGAGGAAAAGTATAAAATAGCAAATGCAAAAGTAACAAAGTAGAAAACTTGGGCTGTGACAAAGGACACAAACTCTGGCCAGAGCCGATAGGGCTGCAGGTGAAGAATTTTGGGTGCAAATATTGAAATCTATCAAAGTTAGGAGCCTGCATTTGCAAAATGTAACATAGGCTCATGAATGTGTTATTTTGTAATATTTTTACACCAAATTTTCAACATAGCCTTGTTATAAAACAATACAAAATAAGGTACAGGAGGAAGTACTTTCAGGAAAAAGGCACTCGGAACACGGGGACCTGATATGAAGCTGGGGGGGGGGGGGGTAATTTCAGGAGAGATGTGAGGAAGTACTTCTTCAAAGAGAGAGTGGTAAATTCCTGAATCAGAAGTTCATTGGTGGTGATAGGAGCAAAAACAGTGGTGGGGTTCCAGAATGCATGGGATAGGCATAAGGGAATCACAGTGAAAAGGAAGAGGGAGAACTGACTCATGTATGATCTGCAGTGTTAGTGTAGGCAGGGAAAAATGGGCAGACTAGGGGAGGGGGCAAACAGTCCTTATCTGCAAGCAATCTCTTTGCTTCTATGTTTCCAGTTCCAAAAGGGGGGACACGATACACGGTGCCTGGCTGGTGCTCAGGGAAGTAGGATGGCCAGCTCTCAAATGCAGAAGCAAAGAATCCAAAAGTCCTGAGCACTCACAAAGGAAACTAGTAGCCAGGCACAGCATAATACTGAAAATTCTTTAATGGCAGTAATATCACGAACCACGTTAAGTACAAATATAATGAAATACAAGAAAGAAAGCTGACAAATGTAATAAATGCTAGATGTAAAGGTATGGCTACAGGTAAAAAAGTCATTATGGCTGTAGGAAGCCCAAGCACTTCCACTCATGACGAGTCTTCCTCAGGTTCATGGCTAGTTAATCTTTTAAAAAAAGATTGTAAATCCCAATGCTTGTTTAAACCAGCAGGTGTAACACTTTGTAATTCATAAATCCAAGCTGACTTTTTCCACTGTAGTTTATTCACTTGTCTCTCCCCCCCCCCCCAGCAAAGGACCCACTGAAAGAGGCAGGGAAGGCCGTCAGAAGAGCAAAAGCGCAGACCGAAGGGAAAATAGCACAGGGTGTTAAGAAGGGAGACAAAGTCTTCTACTGATACATAATGGAGAAAAGAAAAACTAAGGGAGTAATAGTCCGAATAGCAACCAAAGAAGGCAGGATGGCAGTGAGGGACGAGGAAAAGGCTGAAGCTCTAAACGAGTTCTTTTGCTCTGATCTACAGACCTCCAGCACAGAGGGAGGAAGTAGACAAGGAACTAGTGGAGAATGTATACGACATGGCAGCTACAGGTGAAATCCTGCTATTGGGGGATTTCAATATGCCAGACGTGGACTGGGCCACCCAGGTGGCTGCTTCAGCTAGAAGCACAGCCATCCTGGAATCCCTGCAGGGGGTTGGACTCAGGCAGCTGGTGCATGAGCCAACCAGGGACAAGTCAATTCTGGACCTGGTATGGACCAATGGGGACAGAGTTGAAGAAATACAGGTGGAAGGGCAGCTGGGGTCCAGTGACCACCACATGGTGTGGTTCAGCATGGAGATATGGACTCAATTAAGCCACACAAGGGCAAGAGTATTAGATTTCAGCAGGGTGGATTTCACTGAAATGGGCAGATATACACAAGCAGTCCTGGGGAATGGAGAGGTAATACAGGAGGTGGAAGAACAATGGGAGAAACTGAAAGGAGCCATAGTGGATATAACAAACCAATGTGTTAGGATAGTGGCCAAAGGCAAAAGAAGAAGGAAACCACTATGATTCTCCAAAGAGGTGGGGGACAAAGTCAGGACTGAAAGGCTGAGTTTCAAGAAATATAAGGGGAGTCAAAGGGAGGAGGACAGGGACATGTACCTTAAATGTCTAAAGGAAGTAGGAAAGGCTGTTAGAAGAGTGAAGGCATAGACAGAAGAGGGCTTAGCATGGTCTGTAAACAAAGGGGATAAGGCATTTTATAGGTACATCAGTGAAAGAAGAAAAAACGGGGGGATTGTGAGGCTCAAAGGGGAAAAGGGAGAGTGTAAGGAGAGGGATCTGAACAAGGCAGAAATACTGAACAAATACTTCTGCTCAGTATTCACTCAGGAGGGGGAGGGTCAAGGACCACAGTTGGGTTGCAGAGGCAATGGGGAAGGGGAATGGACACCAGTACATTCACAATGGAGAGAGTTCTGGAAGAACTCACAAAGCTGAAGGTTTTTAAGGCCATGGGGCCAGACAGCATCCACCCGAGGATATTAAAGGAGCTATGAAGGGAACTAGCAGCATCTCTGGTGGCCCTGTTTACAGAATCACTCAACATGGGTGTCATTCCAGAGAACTGGAGGAGGGCACATGCAGTCCTACTGCACAAAAGCAGCAGTAGAGAGGAGGCGGGGAACTACAGGACAGTCAGCCTCACCTCAGTGGTGGGAAAGATCATGAAGACACTGCTGAAAGAAAGGATAGTGGCACACCTAGAATCCAGCAGTGCTCAGAATCTGAGGCAACATGGATTCACAGCAGGAAGGTCATGTCAAATGAATCTAATAGATTTTTTTGATTGTGTGACTAGGGAAATAAATCAGGGAGGGGTGGTGGCCATTGCCTACCTAGATTTCAGCAAAGCCTTTGACACCATCCCACATAGAAGGCTGATTAACAAGATGGGTAGTCTGGGAATGGGAGACAAAGTGGTGAACTGGGTTAGGAACTGGTTAACAGACAGGAGACAGAGGGTGGTGGTAAATGGGGTACAATCTGGGGGCAGGGGGTGACCAGTGTGGTACCACAGAGATCAGTACTAGGACCAGTCCTGTTCAATGTCTTCATTAAAGACATTGTAGCGGGGCTGGAAGGAAAGGTCTGCCTGTTTGCAGATGACACCAAGATCTGCAACAGGGTGGATACTCCAGAAAGGACGCAGAAAATGAATAGGGACCTGGAGAAGCTTGAAAGATGGTCAGAGATGTGGCAACTGAGGTTCAATGCAAAGAAGTGCAAAATAATGCACCTGGGTACAGGGAGCCCTGGGGAGTGCTACAGGTTGGGAGGGAGGAGCTGACTGTCACCAAAGAGGAAAGGGACCTAGGGGTTATCATCTCTGATGACCTTAAGGTATCAAAGCAGTAAGCAAAAGCGTCAGAGGGTCAATAGCATGCTGAGTTGCATAGGCAGGGGTATCACTAGCAGGAGGCAGGAGGTGGTGATGCCATTGTATAAAACATTGGTAAGGCCTCACCTGGAGTACTGCATGCAGTTCTGGAGGCCACACCTGTGCAAGGACATAGATAAGGTGGAGACTATCCAGAGAAGGGCAACAAAGATGGTGCAGGGCTTGCACCACAAAACATATGAAGAAAGACTAAGGGACCTCAATATGTATTCACTGGAGGAGAGGAGGCAACGGGGGGACATGATTGAAACTTTCAGATACCTCAAGGGTACAAACAAGGTGCAGGTGGGGGACCTTTTCCAATGTAGAAAAAGTACTAGAACAAGGGAGGGACAATATGAAATTGGAAGGGGTAGATTAAGGGTAATGTGAGGAAATTTTTCTACACAGGAAGGGTAGCTGATGCTTGGAATAGTCTGACACAGGAAGAGGTAATGGGGCCAAGCACAGTGGAGGGGTTTAAGCATGCATGGGACAGGCACAAGGGAAGCTTGAGAGGGAAGGGAGTGATGAAAAGCCATTAATCACATAGGGTCAGTGGCCACATACAATGTATAGGGCCTACGGGCAGACTGGATGGGCCTAGCAGTCCTTATCTGTCAACAATTTCTGTGTTTCTATGTCTTCACTATAGAAGACAGTGGCAAAGGTCCCACACTAGGTCAGATAGAGCATAATGGTCAGGGAGTGGACACTAGTCCCTTCACAAAGGAAAGGGTTCTAGAAGAGCTGAGTAGACTCAAGGTGGACAAGGCCATGAGACCTGATAACATACACCCTAGGGTTTTAAAAGAACTTCGAGAGGGACTAGCCACACCGCTGGCTGAGCTCTTCAACAAGTCACTAGACAGCGGAGAAATACCTCAAGATTGGAAAAGGGCAACAGTGGTGCCCTTGCACAAGAGCAGGAGCAAAGAAGAGGCAGGAAATTACTGCCCTGTCAGTTTGACCTCAGTCATAGGGAAAATTATGAAGTCATTACTAAAGGAGAGGATCGTGACATACCTGAAAGATACCAGAAAAATGGGCCCAAGGCAACATGGCTTCTCAGCAGGATCATCTTGTCAAACCAACATGATCAACTTCTTCGACTGAGTCACCAGAATAGTAGATCAGAGAGGGGCAGAGGACATTGTATACTTGGATTTCAGCAAGGCCTTCGACACCGTCCCTCACAGAAGGCTAAAAAACAAGCTGGAACATACAGGAGTCAGACAAAAGATAGTTAATTGGATCAGCAGCTGGCTAAACAATAGGACACAGAGAGTGCGAGTAAATGGATCTCTGTCGACGGACGGTAGTGTAACCAGTGGCATCCCGCAGGGGTCAGTACTGGGACCTATCCTCTTCAACATCTTTATAGGAGACCTCACAAATGATTCAAAAGGGAAAGTTTGCCTGTTCTCAGATGATACTAAGCTCTGCAACAGAGAGGACTCACAGGAAGGGGCAGACAACATGAAAGCTGACCTTAGAAAGTTGGAGGAATGGTCCAGGGCTTGGCAGTTAAAATTTAATGCCAAAAAATGTAAGGTAATGCACCTGGGTAGGAGGAACACAAGAAATAAGTATACACTGGGAGGACATCAAGTCGAAGAAACACAGAGCGAGATCTCAGCATAGTGATCACTGCCGACTTAAAGGTAGGAAAACAGTGGGAGAAAGCAGCACAGAAAGCAAATGGCATCCTCAGCTGTATTATTAGGGGCATTACTAGTAGGAAGCAGGAGGTTATCATGCCTCTCTACAGGTCCTTGGTAGGCCACACTTGGAATACTACGGTCAGTTCTGGAGACCTCACCTCAAAAAGGACATTGACCATTTGGAGATGGTGCAAAGAAGAGCTACAAAAATGGTGCAGGGTCTACACCACAAAATGTACAAGGTGTGACTCATGGAGTTAAATTTATACTCCCTCAAGCAAAGAAGAAACAGAGGTGACATGATCGAAACATTCAAGTATGTGAAGGGGCAAAACACAACTCAGGCAGGTAATCTATTTCAGCACAACACAACAGCACGTACAAGGGGCCATAATTTGAGGTTGGTGGGAGATAGGTTCAAAAGCAACCTCAGGAAGTACTTCTTCATGGAGAGAGTGGTGGAACCATGGAACAGGCTGCCCCAGGAGCTGGTAGCATCAAAGATCAGAGATTTCAAACTTGCATGGGCTAGGCATTGAGGAGAGGTTAGGTTGCAGGCAACGTAGGGGGGTAGTCTTTTGGGGCAGACTAGATGGATCACACGGCCCCCATCTGCCGACATTTTTCTTATGTTCTTGTGTTCTTAATGAACTTTAATTCTCTAGGATGTGAATTACGGCAAGTAAACAAATGACTACCAAATGGGGTGTCAGGTGTCCTATTAATAATACTGCTCAATGGTCTTGTGTGCTAGTTTTCAAGCTGGGCACTGCTTTCCGCACATATATCTTATTGCAGTTACACCATAAAAATATGTGACAAAGTCAGTACTGCAATTGATAAATTCACATGTCTCCAGTTTTAAATCTTTATTCAGGGGGTGTACAAACTCTTTACCAGACTGTGCATATGTGTACACATTATATGTAGCATTTGAAGAAACATTTTTGTTTGTATGGTAACCATTGGTTATTAATGACAGCTGCCTGTTTTGTTTCAAATCGGCTATGGACTAACTTGTCTCTCAGACTGCTTGCTCTGCTTAAATTAATGCATGGGGTATCACCCACTACTGAAGTCACATCATTGTCACCAAGCAGGATAGGTAGGCTTGCCAGGATTAGATTTTAATTGATAAATGTCGATTTCACTACACACACACAAACCGATGACAAAATATTTCCATCGATAATAATCTAAATTTACAGATGGACAAAACAAGTTATATTGCTATTTTGACACGTTGATAATTTGTGTTTTTATTGGTTTGTAAATCCTCAGCGTTTACTGTCATTAACAGCAACTGTGAAAATTAAATCTATATATATCAAAATAAATGCTTGAAAACCCATAATTTTGTGCAACTGTGAACATTTAAATCGATAAAGCATGAGAAAAAGGCTGAAAAATAAAAATCAATATATTCTATTGAAATGATAAAAAAATAAAAATCTAATTCAGGCAACCCTAAGGATAGGGCAGTTACGATAAATTATATTGTCAATTTTACCTGCCAAAAGATTTAATTTACTAATAAAAGTAGCAGGACCATGTTCATAAATTAAATTTTTCTAGTGGCTTTTCATTATTATTTTTTTCAGTAAATCAGCTTTATCTCTATCCTATCTCAGTAATGTTTCATTATAACCCCTATTGAGAAATCTCATCTCCACTACATTAGCCCGTCAGTCATATGGTTCAGATGAACTACATTTTCTTTTTAATATTTTTTACTTTTTCTCCCCCTGTCTCTGGCGGGCCATGTTCAAGAGAGTGCCCCAGCCCCTACCCCCAATGTCCACTGTCAGCACCGACCATCTTCCCCAAGGGCTTGACCCCCCAGTGGAGTCAGCGGGGAGCTCCCCAGGCCCCCACTGAAGATTGGATCCAGTTCCAGTCAGCACCCAGCTGGCCGGGGAGTGGGACCTGTGAGCCCCTCCATTGTCCACCCCCAGGAGACATGTTTCCTCTTTTTTTTTCTCTTGGAGGAAAGGGCATGCAATGGCGCCAGTTGCAGTGTCACACAAGCTCCCAAGTGTGATACGCCGGGCATCTGCCCAGCCTCCACCCACCTTGTAGAGCGGTGTGCCATCCCCCAGCCTCCACTAGGGGCCAGGCAATCACCAATCACTGGTCCCTCCCTCCCCTGAGGAGGAGAGGCTGTCCTAGGGTGCTCATCCTCCTTCTCCCGGCCAACCCCAGTAACCCCTCACACTGAACATGGTTGCCAGTGTGGCAGGAGGTAAGGCATGATGCCTTAGCCCTCCACACCACTGGGCCAGCCACTATTTTCTCTTATAATATTAAAAATTGACTATAAGGGACATAATTTTTCAAAGGCATCGAATGCATACTATCTGCTCTCAGGACCGCATTTCTAGCAATGTTTTTCTGAAACACGGAGTTTCAAATATTTCTTCTTTGCCATGTTTCTCTCATATCTCCTGTCAGTGGAAATATCACTTCTGAAAATAGGAGTATTACAAGCGGCTGCCTTGGAAATACTTGTGCCTTGAATTATGACACAAATCAGTGCTGCTGTGGTAGCCACTAAAATTCATAATGATGTTCAGAGTTATAGCAGGCCATGGTTAGTCATGGTCTGTTCAATATACCGGGTAAAGGCCATGACCAGATAATACTATGGACCCAACCCTATTTCCCCCCTCCCCACCTCTGTACCTTTTAAAATACTCAGATTATCAGTATTGTGTTTATTTCTCAAGTTTGATACTTTTTTTTTATTTCCATAGTAATCAGCATGATGGACTTATAAGAACATTTATAAATACTGCAATATAAAGGGCTTTAATTGCCATTGAACTGCACTGTTTCCTGCAGCGTACTGCAGCATTTTATGATACACCACAGTATTACTGCTTTGCTTCCTGCAGTGTACCATTTTATGATATACCACAGTATTACTGCACTGTTTCCTGCAGCGTACTGCAGCATTTTATGATATGCCGAAGTATTACTGTATTGCTTCCTAGCTGGTGCTGCTACCCATTGTTTAGGTCCAAGCTGATGCCCTTAATGAAATCAGCCTCTCATCATACCAGGGCCCTCCACCCTGTTTTTTTTTGGTGTGGGGCTGACTGTGTTGGCCTGGGAGGAGTTTTGCAGGCTTTTGCAAGCAACTGGGTGGCCAACTACATTATCAATAGTGTATGATGTCATCATGTTCTGTGTAACGGCATGGCACAGCAAGTGATGCGGTGATGCCTGGTGCATCATTTGTTCACTTGGCATGGTAGGGGTGGGTACCTCCATTAAAAAGAAGGCAGTGAGGATGGCCTGGAACACATGTAATATCACCCATGGCTGTTGGTGACCCTGTGTAACTGAATAGCCTTGATACAGTATATAAGGGTCTTTTAGAATCTTTATTGCCTTGAATGCAGCAGTCTTACAGATGTGATGCTGATACAGGCTAATGAGGTTATTTGATTTTTACGTTCACTTGCGTGCATGTGCAAGGAATGTTTTGGGAGAGTAGCGCACTTGGAGGTGTGCCTCTCCCATCCAATGCACTGCTCCCTTGAGCAGGCCTGGCGGTCCTGCACCAAGGGGTGCAGGAGCTCAATGTAACAGCGGTGTTCCTCTGCTTCAAGGAGCTTCCGCTGCCATACTCAGCGCCACCCTCATCCTCTCCTTGCGTCATGTGCTCCCCAAAGCTTTTCTGCCACGCTGAGCCCACCCCAGCATGGCAAACATTGTTGTTTGGCCGGCGGGGTGCCCAATCCCCGCCGGCTCCACGGCCCCAAGCCATCCTGCTGCCAGCTGGGGCGCACCAGCTCAGCAATGTTCGTTGTTTTGCCGGCAGGGGTGCCCAATCCCGTCGGCTCCTCAACCCCCAGCGCGTGGTTGCCGGCGGGGTGCTAATCCCGTTGGCTCCTCACCCCCACACATCTTGTGCCACTGTGGAGCCCACCCCAGGATAGTAAAGCGTCCACGTCATCTTTTTTTTTAAACCTGTAAAAAAAAGCGGTCCCGTGGCGCGTCTCCCAGCCCCCTCCACAACCGCACCCACCCTGCGCATCCAGCCTCCCACCCCCCATCACCTCTGGACTTGACACGAGGATCTTGGTGGACCGGGAACACATCTGCACTCTTCAAAGCTGACCATGAACTGAAATGCCAGTAAGCTGTATAATGGGCTACATGAGGTTTCAACTTTGTGCATATCTCAGTCATTTTTGGAAATTTCAAATTTTTCAAAATGGGGTTTTTAGGACCCCTTCTCATGAATGATGTCACTGTCTTGGTGTTATTACGGGCCTGAAGGGGTGATTTCATGGGCACTGCTGCAGTCATTCGCGGCGAAAATCACCCGTAAACCTGAACTCTTCCCACCATGTACATGTTTATCAGTCATGAAAGAGATCACTCCATGTTGGCGTGGTCCTCAAAACCATGAACTATTCTGGCGTCGTTGCCATGATTCCTACGCTGAGCTTGTAAGTTCGCGAATTTTCAAAATTTTCACTCCAGATTTTCAACATTGCCATTTTATCACACCTTCTTATGAGCTGTACAGCTGTCATTTTCACATCTCACCCAAAAAGTGTGTTTCTGCCCATGTAGCGCACAATGGCGCAGTTGGTGTCTTAAATCAATGTATGGAACACATTAAGAAAATCACAGTGACACTGTTCATGAGCAGATGTCTTAAAATGGCTATGTTGAAAATTTGGTGAAAAAATTCTAAAATGACTGTTTTCTGGCGCGGCGTTGCGCAGTTTACACGCACGCCGCACGCCTAGAATTTTCAACATTTGCACTCCAGATTTTCAACATTGCCATTTTACCACACCTCCTTATGAGCAGTACAGCTGTCATTTTCACATCTTGCCCAAAACGTCTTTCCCCCATGTACTGCTACAATGGCGCGGTCGTGTGTGAAATCAATGTATGGGACACAGTAAGAAAATCAGTGACACTGTTCATTAGCAGAGGTTTTAAAAAATGGCAATGTTGAAAATTTGGTGAAATCTAAAAATGACTGTTTTCAGCGTGAGTTGCGAGTTCCTCATGCGCTCGTAGGGTTTGCCAATTTTCAATATTTCCACTCCAGATTTTCAACATTGGCATTTATCACACTTCCTTATGAGCAGTACAGCTGTCATTTTCACATCCTGCCCAAAAGTGTTTCGCCTATGTAGCACAATGGGGGTAACAAAAGGGTCATGCTGACAATTTATTGTGCAAATACCAGCCATTGCACAGGGCATTAGGTTAAAGCACCATACATGCCAAACACCACTGCAAATACCTTCAAGCGAACATTCGGCATTGACAAATGCTTGTTACTTTAGGGAAAGTGTACTAGCAACACTGAACCACCAATATTTTAGATGTCAAACAGTGACAAAATAATAATGGTATGCTAGTTACTAACTGAATCATTTATATTACTATGAATAGTTGTATTAGAATATGACTAATTTGGGGACCATTATTTTACTGTTTTAACAAACATAACAGGCACAGCTTATGGAGTGAGAGGGAATAGCACATCTATAGATATGTATTAAGAAGTGAAAGGGAAGAAATCCTCAACTTTTTTGGTATGGGCGGCCCCCAATCCTTACCAGGCTCAGCCTGCCCTGCCTACTGTCCCCCATGCCAGGCTTACCCCTGGGTGAACTGCAGGGTAAGCCCCCTGAGAGATACTGTTGGCAAGCCCCAGCTACTACCTCCCGGTTGCGGCCACGGGAGTGGGACCCCCTCCGGCAGACATTGGTGGCAGTAGAAACAATGGCAGAGTAGAGCGTCATGCCCAGGGGATGGCTGTCTTTCTGAACACTAAATCCCTGGGGCAGGGACATGCAATGATGTCCAGCATCCACCCCGCCCCCTAAGGTGATGGTGCTGGCTTCAGCAGTATCTCCAGTCTCTGCCAGGGGTCTGTAAAGCATCAGACACTCTTCCCATCCCCCCCAGTGAAGGCAAGCAGTCTTCAGGATGTTTGATTCTTCTCCCTCCCCTCCCCCGGCTGTCCCTACAACTTCTGAGTCCATCACCAAACCCTGGATGTTGGCACCACAAACAGACACCTTGCAGCTGTGCCAGCGGGTGGGCCAGCAAAGAAAATCTCTATTAAACAGATGTAAAGACATGAGAATGGATGTGAGTTCTGAGAGTATAAATTGTTTACTTTAAGAATTTAACTAGTTTGAAAGAATCAGAATAAATATGACAGTGCAATAAACAAAAGCATTTAGCCCCTTGTAGGATCATACAGGACTGTGGCTTGTATTGATTAGCAACCAAGAAAATATATGAAGGGCCAGCCTGGTGATGCTGAGGGTTGAGGAGCTGGATGCCATACTTCATGTCACGTTGGCGACCTGGGTTCGGGAATGGACTTGGGCCACCAGGGGTCGGCAGTGGATGGAGAGGATGGAGCATCCAGAGTACTGCTCTCCTCTCCCAGGGTGGGTAGCAGGGCTTGCATCACTCCTCAGTGGCCCCTGATGGAGATCAGGAGCCCTGCAGGAGTGTTGCTGTAACAGGGGGTGGAGCGACAGTGAACATCAGCACTGCAGTGCACGTACATAATTGAATGTCCACACTCCAGGAGGAAACAGCAAAGAAAATCCCAGGAGGACCAGGGAGGTGATGGTGACCCTGGGAGCCAATGCCCACATCCCAACATCAGACCACTGTTCCACTGGCTCTCCCGAGCCCCTCAGCCCAACCCAGGACCATCCCTCTGATCCCAGAAAGATTGCCAGGTAGGTGAGATGGACCCTCCGCCGGGGGGGTGAACTAGGGAGCTGGACGGATCTGCAGGTCTGGGAAGGGGGTGCTCAGCCATTGTACTCCTGGTGGAAGGGGTTTCAGACAGGGAGCAGAGGCCAAGGCTGTGAGGATACACCCGAGAGATGCCCTGGTTCCCCGGTGCTAGAAACAAGGTCTAAAAGCAAAAAAAAAGAAAATATATGAAACAGTAGCTATAAGGTATAATCTCTTATTCATTCATTCATATTATATAGTTAAAAGAATAGATTATCACACAGAATGGTAGGCGGTTTTCTGAAAGAATTAACATCTTTACATAAGACTGCAATCTCATATGACTATATGAAGAAGCCAACAGAATTTAGGCTTTTTGGTCTGCTTAGTCTACTCATTGCCCAGGGTTCTTAGCTCATGCTAGTGTTCCTGCTCCCCCTCCCCTCTCCTACCTTTCCACTGCCTTCCTTCCCCCCTCCCATTACCTTTATCTCCCACCATATCTATCCTTGCCTCTCTTGAAGCTGCCCGCTATCCTCAATGAGATCACCTCTCCTGGCAGCGCATTCCATTTGCTCACCACCTCTTCTGTGAAGAACTGTCTTCTAACCTCCCTCTTAAACACCCACCCCACAACTTTAGGCTGTGCCCCTTCGGGGCAGTGCTGCAGCTTAGCCTGAAGATACCCTCCCTGTTCACCTTATTATTCTCCTTCAAGTTCTTGAAGGTCTCAATCATGTCTCACCTCTCCCTTTTGTCCTCCAGGGAGTAGATATTTAGGACCCTCAGTCTCTCCTCATATGACTTACCCTGCTACCCCACAATCATCTTCATAGCCCTGGCTAGATGCATCTTTTATCTGGAGGAAAAATTTTAAACTGTTATTGTTTGTCATAACAATGGGAACTTTTTTCATAGAGGGGGCATCTGTAAAGAAACACCTCATTTTCTGGTTTAGATACTAAGGTGCTTCATCTTTAAAATTATTAGGAAATTAGTTTAAATATCTTAAGGCAGGTAGTACAGGTGTAATGTTTCAAAACTGGTGGAGTCAGCAGCATTACTTTCCTTGCTTCCTTCCTTTCCCTCTCATTGTAAGGCAGCTGGTAAAGGTATAATTTTTCAGAAAACGCGAAATTAATAGCACACACATGTATATATGGGCAGCAGTCAATGGTTTTCAGTTAAGTGGAACTGGCTAGGAGTAAATCATCTTCTGTGGTGAAATTCTCCTGATCTTGATCTTGAGGAGGAAAAAGATGGTGCTGCAAGACATGAGCCCTCATCTTATTTTCCTCTATTTGTTGCAAATCTGTATTGCAAGGTATGTGCTTCATTCTGGTCCCATTATCTGTAGTTGACTGGAGTTTATGAGAGATGAGGTGGGGGGGAAAAATACAGGCCAGTATTTTCAAAGATTTGCTGCAGATGCAGCAGCAAATTGCATCACTTTTGTATCACAGATCACAACTGTGTCTGCATCAGAAGGGTGCACTACCATCAGAAGATGAATGGACCACAATCTGCTGCCCATGCACTTGTATCTACTGTAGAATAGTGATGCAAAAAGTGACACAGACATGATACAGTAGTGATACATCCCACAAATACATTGCAAATATGTTACAGTTATGATGCAAGTATAAGTGCTGTTTTGACGCAGCTATGAAAATATGGTGCAATTATATGCTGCATCTGCATGATGCAAATTTAGGTGTCTTGACACAACTGTATCATTTTTTTTTTACTTTTGAAAATGCCACCTGTTGTGTTCTACAGTGTCTTTAAAGTTCTGCCAAATGTAATTAACATTAAAAAATAATCCCCACTCCTGCTGAATATAGGAAAATAAGTAAGAAAAATGGCAATAAAACCTCAATAGTATGAACTTGATTTTGCCAAACAGGTTTTACTTTTATCTTTATAAATGATGCAAGAATTTTAAAATGATTCAGGTCCATCGGATCTGGTGTTGAATATTTGTAAGCTAAAGCTAACAGGACCATTCCCATTCTTCAAGATGTAGGAACTATTTAAAAAAACGTGTTATGCTCCAGGATAAAAAAGGATACAGAAAATGCATACTTCTGCTTTTCTACAGTGATAGAATCTAGCACCAAGTCAATGTTTGGAACTGCTCTTTCTTTTTTTAAAACCTTTTATGTATAAGTTTTTACTTATACATAAATGCATCGTATTGAGACAGTGCAACCATAGATCATATTACAAGTACAAATGACAATAGCACCAAACATCTCCATCCTTCCAAACTGAAATCAGATAGTTATTACTCCCCTCCCCCCCACACACACACACTTCACATCAAAGATGTAAGAAAGCTGGGAATGTCTGTAAGGTGAGTAATGTCACACTAAAGCAACCCAGGCCCCCAACCCCCCACTGATGCAGACATCTAAGCATGAAAGAAAGCCAGGAATCTTAGTAATGTGAGTCAGTGTAATATCAAACTACACCATCACCCACCCCCATCCCACATAACAAAAAATAGTGCCTATGAGAAGACTGTATTGGCACAGCAGAGGGTTTCACAGACTGTGTAGGGAACTGTGATGCAACTGTTGTTAGGAAGGAAAGAATGCAGAGTCCCCTTTTTCTGAAAGCAATAGAACTACAGGGCTCCACCCACTGTAGCCCTAAAAAGGATATAGCTTTTAAAAAACTTCCTAGTTCCCATTTTCTTACATTGCCTATGTATATTCGATTCCAATCATAATGTAAATGAAAATATTAGGCCTTTTTTCAGCTTTTATGGGAAACAGACTTAAACCGGTTAAAAGAAGTATTATATATAGACCTAAAAAGGAAGGAGGACTAGACATGCTAAACCCAATAGTCTTTTTTCAGAGCATCTTCATACAGTATATACAAAAATAAAACCTTGTCTAGAGTCAGGTCACCAGTTTTGGAAAACTTCATTTAAAAAATGGGTAGAGTGCTGTGATGGAGAGCGGCAGTTAAAACACAAAGGAACACAAAACAGAGTACCACAATATGTTAAAACAGGTATTTATTATCTAAAACAGTGGAAAACAAGAATAACTTTATTACAAACATGTTCAAGAAAACAGTTTTATAAATAAACTTTAAAATATTATTATGAGGAGCCAGTTTTTCAAGTTTCTCCCAAAATAAATAAAGAGGAAATACTAGAGGCAGTGTTGGAAAAAAGAATTCCAAAACAAATGAAAGACACAGTATGGATGTGTGCATATAATAAACTGAATGTGAAAGATAATCATAAGCATAAACAGTTATCGGAAAGGATGTGTAGTGAAGTAGACTGTACTAACAAAATCGAGACTATGAGACATTTGTATTTTGAATGTGAATTTATTCACCCTCTGTGGGAAACATTGCCACAAATGTGGGGTGAACCAGTATTTAAAGAAATGACATATGAAATTTTAATATATGGAAATTTAACTGGGAAATGGGGGAAATGGAATACAAGCACTGTATATGTCATTTTAGCAACCTCAAAATGGACAATTTGGCAGATGAGATGTCAAAGACAATTGCAAGGGAAAGCCATGAACTTAATGGACATAATTTTTAGAATACAGGATGAACTGGACAGGATATACAACTATGAGAAGAAATGAATGGGAGAACAACAATGTGCGATCCTATGGGATAAAATAGCATGGGTAGTGTGGTATACGACAATTTGTCCTCACAGTAGAATAAGGAAAAGGGTGTAAGCTAATCAATATGTATGACTTCTTTATATGCTGTAAAAAGTAACTATACCTTGTGTCTTATTTTGTTTTTGGTGTTTTAATACAACATTCCCCTACTCTTTTCAAGAAATGCCATGGGATCTTTAACATCTACCTGAATTACCACCAGAACAGGCAGATGGAACCTAGGTTTAACTTCTCATCTGAAAGACAGCACCTCAAAAGTGTAGCACCCCCCTCATGCTGTACTACAGTGTCAGTATTTGGATTTAACCCAAGTGCCTGGTGTGGTAATAGAACCCACAGCCTTCTGATCTTCTGGCCTCAGAGGCAAGTGTTCATGTTCTTGCCAGCTGACAAATATAAGCATTTATTTAATAATATGTTTGCTCAAAGGCATGTGCTGGGAATAGCTTTAGGGGTTGGGGGGGTCAGGTTGTTGTTACATGTAATCCATTAGGTATGCAATGCATCACAGCCTAACATATCTGATAATGTCTGCCAATAGATAAACTATCATGACACACTGAAATAAATGTTGTTTTTTTATTTGCAGACTGAAACTGATGACTTCTGCTGAAGTATCAAGTGGTCTATTCACTATAATGCGATATGTGTTTGTGTAACCCCAGTGACTGCTTAGATCCTCTGTAGCGTGTAACTTAGTGAATTAATCTGTCATATTCATAACAAAACTTCTGTGTGACAAATGCTTGATGTTATACATATCAAATAATATTTGTAAACTTTGGCTATTAACATATACGAGCCACAATAGTAAAAAATTGTTAAACAGTAATAGTAAAAAATAATTTACTGCCAATCAAAGAAAAATATTTTGAGTGAAAGTTCCAGTCCAGAGTTACAACACACCCATGTGTGGTTCTGGACATGGTTATAAAACAATTCACCATACACTTTGGGCATTCCCTCACAAAAAATGACATCTATTATAGTTAGTTGAGTATCAGAAAGAGTGTGTAAGGTACAATTTTTCTTTGCAGCCACAAAAAGATAACTGTGTCGAAAAGAACATTTATGACTATAAATAGCAACCTACAAGTAAGCAGTGAGCTCTTTACATGAGAGCAACAAATTAAGCTGGGCATTAAATCCGAGAACATCTGGTCAATCAGAAAATAACTATTTGTCCAAAACAGCACCAGTAGTTTCATAATCAGTACACTGACACACACTGCAGATGAAGTAAGACGTTACTTACACTCAGAAGTAGTGTATTGGTACAAGAAGAGCAGTGTGCAAGATCTGTAAATGATGCAAGGAGAGAACAAATGTCCAAATTGTTTTGTTACCGTGTCTCTCTAAATGACATGTATACACTCAAAAGCTTGGATTCCAGTGCAACACATCATGTGTATGCAAATCCTTGTGTGAGGCAGGCTGACAAGAGTTCACCAGAAAAAAACATTGGAGAGAGACAAAGATATCAATCAAACTGAACATCTGGGACCTGATTGATAAAACTTGCCCCCCAGCGCAAACCCAGTTTGCACCATGCAAACTGGGTTTTGTGACAAAGTGGTATTCACAAAAGCCCAGTTTATACCTGCAAACAAGATTTGTGCAAACCGGGGCAAATCTTTGAGGGGACCACAATGCATATGAGGGGAAGGGAACCTGCATATCGGCGCAATCTCATTTACTAAGCATTTTCTCCATGCAAGTGCCTTTTGTGGGGTTCCCTTGCATGGAGAAAATACCACTGAGGAAAACCTCCTCTTAACTCCATGCAACTCTAGTGGTTGGTGGAGGTAGTGCAAGGTGGCATCCTGATCCGCAATACCATGTCCCTGGTAGTCTTTCGGTCCCTCCCCCACCCGATCATCCTCCTGGTACTTCCCTGGTGGTCCAGTGGTCACTCCTTCATTCTCTGATCACCATCCCTGTATCAAAAAATAAATTCCCTGGTAGTCCAGTGGTCCCTCCCCCATACCCCGTGCTCTGTTCATGATCCCCATATAAAATAAAGTCACTGGTAGTCCAGTGGTCACTCCCCTCCAGATGCTCCAATTTGCTGTCCTGTTATAGAAAATAAATTTCCTGGTAGTCCAATGGTCTCTCCCCCCTCCCTCACGCTCTGATTGCCATCCTGTTATAGAAAAAAAAATGTCCCTGGTAGTGTAGTGGTCCCTCCTCCTCCCCCATGCTCCGATCACTGTCCCATTATAGAAAATAATTTCTCTGGAAGTCCAGTCGTTCTTTCCCCTTCCCCCATTCTCCAGTTGTCATCCCCTTATCAAAAAAGTTCCTGGTAGTCTAGTGGTTCCTCCCCCCCCGTGCTCCAATTGTTGTCCCGTTATATATTTGTTAAAATGTTCCTGGTAGTCCAGTGGTCCCTCCCCATCCCCGATAGCCATCCTGTGAAATACTAATTAACATAACTAACAAAATTAACCATATCCTTGATGGTCTGGTGGACCCCCCACCCCAGCAGGTAATGCCCCACCACCCAGCTCCCCCCATCCTGAAACTGAGCTGGCAACTGGCACAGCCCTCCTCTCACCACCATACCACCATGGCCAGCTGCTTACTGAGCTGTCATGGAGCATGTACTATATACAGTATGCATCCATTGGTCAGCTGTCAATGAATGGTCACATACTGTAAACAGTGCGTGCTCCATGGCAGTTCAGACAGTGGCTGGCCATGGTAGTGAGAGGAACACTGTGTCAGTTGCCTGCTATGTTTCAGGATGGAGGGAGTGGGATGGTGTGGCGCTACCTGCCGGGGTGGGGGACCACTAGATCACCAGGGATATGTTAAATAGTATGTTATAGTATGGCGATCAGGGACGGGGAGGGACCATTGGACTACCAGGGACATTTTAACAAATATATAACAGGACAGAGATCAGCGAATGGGGGGGGGGGACCACTGGACTACCATGAAATTTACTTTCTATAATGGAGTGGTGATTGGAGCATGTGGGAGGGGAGAGACAACTAGACTACCAGGGACGTTTTTTTTCTATAATGGGACAGCGATCGGAAAACACAGGGGGTGGGACCACTAGATTACCAGGGAATTTATTTTATTATACTGGTACAGAGATCAGCAATCAGTGGAAGTGAGGGAGCACTAGACCACCAGGGACACCATTTTTACACACTCAGGACAGCAATCAGTGAACAGGGGCAGGGTACTAGACCACCAGGGACAGTGGCTGCATTTGGCAGGAATGGGGGGGCTGTGCTAAGCCACCCACAGTCTATGTAAATGGGCCCATAATGGGCAAGCAAATGGCAACCTAGCACCTTGCGTGCCCAATGGGCACAGTTACATGAGAGCTTTAGTGAATAGGAAATAACGCACCTGAGCTATTCATTGTGGGCCATTCACCTGGATGGACATTGGAGCTATTGGGGTTAGTGGTGGCTTTTCTGGATTAGCACTGCCCTGTCCTGGCCTTATTAACAGTCAGATAGCGTGGTGTGCTATTCGACTGTGAATAGCAAGATTTCACACCTGCACAACCGCAAAGCACAGCACAAACTTTTGTGTTGCACTTTGTGAGTTTTTGTGAATCCTGTCTCTGCTCTCTCCCTGTATCCTTTACAAATCTTATACATTGCACTTCCTGCAAATAGCCTCTTCACTTTGTTACTTCTGTGTGTGTGATTTCATCTAGAGCTGACCTGGCTGAGATTGTGACTGTAGTACACTGAGTAGTCCCATGATAAAACATTCATTTATAGTTTGTCATTCTGTGCCTAAACTGGACATAATGTAAAAGCTTGTTTATATACAGTGTATGTTTTGATGTAGACTTGTCAGTTCACACCTCATAAAAAATTCTATACCCATCCATGATATTTGCACAGGAATTTTCAAATTACACAGAATTTCAGAAATTCTGCCTAATTCGTTGGAATATCATCAGAAGCAGAATTCTGAAATTCCAAAAGCTAACTTTTTAAGGTTTATATAAACTACAGAATGGTATTCAGCAATTTATTTAAACTGTGAATTTATTTTCCACAAATCCAGTGAATATTATTCTGCAGTTGCTAATTAAAAAATAAACTCTAAAAAGCATTTTGGAATTGGAATTGACATTCTGCACAAATTCTAATGCCAGAATTGCACATTCTGCACAGCTCTAGTTGCATTTGGTTCGTGATTTAACAAAGTGTGAGTTTAGTTGGGAGAGACACCGAACAAATTGTAATTGGTGAAGTAATTGATCGCTCATGCCTGAATAACATCCACTTATGTCAGAGGTTAAGGAGAAAAATGTTTGGAAGTGTGTCATGTGAAGAAATTGAAATGTGGCAAAACCTGCTGACTCCACCACCAGAAAGACTGGAGGCACTGATTTCAACTATTTGCTGTAAAGACTGGAAATAACAACCACGGTGAAGAAGTCATTGGCAGACGCATCGAATACTCTCAATACTGTGTCAAGGATTAGAGTTACTGAACTTTTGTTTTTTTAAATACACTGTACTACATTTTTATTTATATTTTGTATTCATGGCAAAATCTTCATTAACGCACTAGTTAGGGTTAAAGCAACAAAAGTAAGAAAGGTGGAGTTAAGGTTTCCAACCCTAACACCACACCCCACACCCCTGCAGGCAGCACAACAGGTTTGGGGTGTCACTTGGAGTTCTGGAGCATAATGCTCACCCCATTCTCATACACTGCACACATCTCAGCTTATTAAGTGATGGAATGTGGTGAGCGTTAGGCTTGAGAACCCCAAGTAACACCTCACACCTGCTGTGCTGCCTGCATGGGGATGGGGTGTTAGGGTTGGAAACCCTAATGCCACATTTCCCTACTTTTGTCACTTTAACCCTAACTAGTGCATTAACAAAATTTTTTGCCATGAATATATATATATATATATATTCTTTGCAAAACAACTACATTAATATTTTAGTTAGGGTTGATATCAAACTGTACAAAGGAAGGAAATACAATGTTAGGGTTTCCCAACCCTAACACCCCACCCCCACCATGAATAGACTGAAAGGCGTCGGGGGGTGCCTTGGAGTTGGCAGCCCTAACGCTCACAATATTCCACAAATAAATAAGCTGAGATGGGTACAGTATAGGAGAATGGGGTGAGCTTTAGAGCTGATGACCCCAAGGCACACCCCCAATGCCTGTTGGTGTGTGCAGGGTGGGAGCCTTATTTGTCTGTCCCTCCATAGATGCATATATGTATGTCACTATGGAAGGGCCCTTCACTTCCATTTATAGGACAACAGTGACCAAACTGCCAGCATAGCAATCTTATTACCCCACCTCATGTACCTGATATAGAAAATTGTCAAATCCCCACTAAAACCTAATTACATAGATAGATACATAGACAGTGTCGGCAGATAAGGGCCTATGGCCCACCCAGTCTGCCCATTTGAGCTTGTAAGTTCAGTTCATATTTTCCTAGAAGTCTGTTGCCCCTTACCTCTGACCTCCAGAATTCCTTTATGTCTATCCCATGTATTCTTAAATCCCGTGATTGTTTCAGCCCCCACCACTTCCTCTGGCAGGGTGTTCCACTTGTCCACCACCTGTTCTGTGAAGAAATTCTTCCTCACGTTTCCTCTGAATCATCCTCCCTCCAACTTCATCCCATGCCCTCTAGTCCTGGAACATCTTTTTTGCTTAAAAATAGTGTATTCCTGCACCCTGTTCCTCCTGTAAGATACTTATATGTCTCTATCATATCCCCTCTCTCCCTCCTCTCCTCCAGGGAGTACATGTTCAGTTCCTTCAACCTGTCCTCATAGGACTTATGATACAATCCATGCACCATCTTTGTTGCCCTCCTCTGAACCTTCTCTACCCTGTCTACATCCTTACGTAGGTAAGGTCTCCAGAACTGTACACTGTACTCCAGGTGGGGCCTCACTAGTGTCTTGTATAGTGGAATTATGACTTCTCTTTTCCTGCTGGTGATGCCCCTGCCTATGCATCCCAGCATCCTATTTGCTTTACCTGCTGCCTTGTCACACTGTTTCCCTACCTTGAGGTCATCAGAGATGATAACCCCAAGATCCCTTTCCTGCTTGGTGCATGCTATATCCTCACCCCTCAACTGATATATTGTACCAGGGTTTTTGTCCCTATATGCATTATCTTGCACTTCTTTGCATTGAATTTCAACTGCCAAACTCCTGACCATTTTTCAAGTTTCTGCAGGTCCTTCTCATTCTGTCTACACCCTCTGGTGTGTCTACTCTGTTACAGAGCTTTGTGTCATCAGCGAACAGTGAAATTCTGCCTTCTAGGTCCTGCGCAATGTCACTGATGAAGATGTTGAATAGTACCAGTCCCAGCACTGATCTCTGTGGTACCCCACTGGTCAATCTTCCCTCTGTGGAGTGACAGCCATTTACCACCACCCTCGGTGTCCTGCCGCCCAGCCAGTTACCTACCCACCACACTACTGTCCTGCCTACACCCATATTCCCTAGTTTGTGTAATAGTCTTCTATGTGGCACAGTGTCAAAGGCCTTGCTGAAGTCCAGATAGGCCATGTCCACTGCCCTCCCCTGATCCACCTTCCTAGTCACTCAGTCAAAAAATTCAACAAGGTTGATCTGACATGACCTCCCCCTGGTGAAACCATGCTGCCTTGGGTCCTGTAGTCCATTGACAACCAGATGTTCCACCAATCTCTCCTTCAGTAGTGCTTCCATGATCCTCCCCACTACCAAGGTGAGGCTGACTGGTCTGTAGTTCCCCACTTCCTCATTGTTCCCACTTTTGTATAAGGGGACTACATCTGCTATCCTCCAGTCTTTGCGTACATCCCCTGTTTCCAGTGATCGGCTAAACAGGATAGCCAGAGGTTCAGCCACCACCTCTCTTAGTTCTTTAAGGACCCTGGAGTGCACCCCATCTGGCTCCATTGCTTTATCAACTCTTATTACTTCCAGTTCCTTCAGGACCCTTTCTCGTGTAAAGGGACTTGTGTCCATTTTTGCACCATTCTCACCCCTTGTACTCCCTTCAGACCCATTACCCTCCTCTTCCTCAGTAAAGACTGAGCAGAAATACCTGTTCAATATGTCAGCTTTACTATTGTCATCCTCCACGCAGCCCCCATCCTACCCCTTCAGTCTCACTATCCCTCCCTTTGCCTTTCTTTTTTCTGCACAACTACAATGCCATTCTGCGTCACAGGAGTGAAAACACATTTTGGCCAGGATTTGAAAAATGACAACTGTGGCATACATGAGGTGGGGTAATAAGAAGTCTGTGTTGAAAATTTGGGGTCAAAGTCTTTAAAATTTCCAAAGTTACGAATGTGTATAGCGGAATTACAATGATGGTCATAGCTTTTCCATTTTTACATATTTCGACCCCAAATTTTCAACATAGCCTTCTTATGATCCCATTTCATGAACAATATGACTGTCATTATGCAAATCCTACCTGAAAGGTGAGTTCACCAAGTGACCATGAAATTACCTTTCGGGTAGGCGTTCCTTAATGACAGTCATATTGTTCATGAGGTGGGGTCCCCAAAAGACTATGTGAAAAATTTGGGGTCAAAATGTAAAAAAATGGCTGAGTTATGAATAAAAGTTGAAATTCCCATTGAACCACATTCATCATAGTTTCTCATATTGCAGTCGCCAGTTCCAGCAGAAAGATGTGCCTTGATCAGAGGTGGATCTCAAACCTGGGATCCGTTCAGGTAAGTAAGTGTGTGTTGGGGTGTACTGGGGGAGGTGGGGTGGTGGAGTGCTGAGAGGGGGTGGGGTCAGATTGGTGAGGAACCATTTCACGGGTAAAAATGAAAAAAAACATTGAGGATGGTTTCTTTTTCAGGTATAAACTCCATTGGTTGGTGGGGATACCACTAGACACCAGAGAATATTGATGCAGAATGGGGAGAGTGATCGGTGGGGGGGGGGTGCCAGTAGACACCAGGGAAAGAAGATTACGGGGACAGGGATTGGGGAGGGGGTGCCACTAGACACCAGGGAGAATTATATCATTTTCAGAGCAATTATGTCTTTTTGGGGTGAAAATTATATCGCCAGTCACTGGCTTATGTGAGGATAGTTTGATCCAAAAATAACTATTTGAACAGTAAAGTTTGAACTGTAGAGCACTTTGAATGGTTATTTTTGGATTGAACGGTCCTTACATAAGTGAGTGATGGGCAATATGATTCTCACTCGAAAAAACATAATTGCCCTGAAAACTTCTACATGATGATACAAAAATGGAACTAAATATGTGAATGAAAGCTAATTACAGGTCTTGTTTATTCCCTAAGAGGCAGTATTTCTTTACAAATCAAGTTTTAAAAGAGGAATGAAAAACAAGATGGCGGACAGCACAAACAGTATTCCTCAGAGCAAACCTTCAGTATTAACAGTTCAAACTGTTTTCAATAACCTGCCTGTCTAGCCGCTATCACAACAAATATTAAAATTTAAAAATGGTGAGATTGCTTTTCACCATAGTATTCAAAAGCACACCCTTGGCACAGACCCCATCATCCCTGAAAATTTCAAGAAAAATGTTCATTTCGTCTGGGCTGTAGATGAGAGCAAAAAGTCCCATGTTAAATGTAGGAAAAAATGGGCAGTTTTACATTTGTGTTCACCACTCCATATCTCAAAAATCATACAAAATGCAGTTACAAAACTTTCTACATTTTGAGACACTGGCAGAATGACCGGGCATGCCAAATTGTGAGCCTACACAATTTACTAGGAGGCAGGTTGAACCCAGGTCCAGTTCACAATAAGTGGGTTGCAGCTCAAAGATCACCTCACAGACCTCCTTCATCCATATGCTTGCATACAAAGAGGTTGGCCAAGTTATTATTGGACTGCCCCCCTTTGACATGTCATATGGGATACAGACAAAAAATGTGGGAGGAGACCCTAAGCCAGAAAGACAGTGTTTCCACCTTTATGTAAAAACTCAGAGACTGACTAGTCGGATATAGTGATATAGCACATACCAATGGCCAAAAGACACAAATACAACAAAAGCAATACTAAGTCTTTCGGATGAGACATTAAACTGAGGTCCCATCTGCCTGTTCTGGTGGTTGTTAAAGATCCCATGGCACTTTTCAATAAGAGTAGGGGAATTTCCCCAGTGACCTGGCCAAATTTCCCCCCATTCATTAATACCACCAACAGCTTAATCTGGTTCTGCAAGTCAGTTTGCATCTTTTTTTTTTCCAATTGTTTAACCAGGTGAGACACGCTAAGCTGAAAGCTTGCTTATAGGTGCAACCTGGGAGCACAGGGAAGTTAACTGACTTGCTCAGAGTCACACAGTATGCAAGTGGGGACTGTGGGATTCAAACCTAAGTCTCCAGATTTGCAGCTCAGAGCCTTAAACCACTGCGCTATACTGCCTCTGCCTCTATGTGCATCTGTGCACATATTCCCCTTCCCTTTCTCCCGGGTCACACCTGGAAATGAGCCGCGGCTCAGTTTGCCTCTCCCGGTCACCAACTTTCAAAAAATAAATAAAATAAAAAGAACAGGGTATATGGGAAAGTGTTTAAATGTTGGAAATAGTATTGTTATGGAATTCAACCTATGAAAACAAACTCCTGCTGAAATAGCAAGTCCCTATAAATTAGTGTGGTGTATGTGTCCAGTAAACTATGGGGGCTCAGACTGTTGGAGGGTGGGATGGCATATAGGCAATTTTAAAAAGAGTACTTCTTTCAGACACATGTACCCACATCAACCTTTCAAGTCTGATTGCATCATACTCCCCCTTTTTTCATCCAACTTCAACCCGTTTTTGTTGCTGCATGATAATATTGTTTTGAATTTCTCCCCTGAGAGATAAACACTTCGAGTCTGAGAAATTAAGTTTAATTATGAGTAAATAGGGTTTTAAAAGACAAAAACCCTACAATTGTACCTGGAGCTGGATCACTTGGTCATGGGGTGTCAGTGGTATAAAAAGCCACAGTTTGTAGAGGAATTGAGTTGAGCCCCAGTTTATAGAGAGATTGAGTTAAGATCTGGCCTGTGAAAGGGTAAAACATACGTTCTGCTCAAGGAGTTAACCTAGATTATGAAAAGAATGCCTTTATAAAAAGGTCAATGATGTCATGGTAAACAGGGGGGTCTATACCAGCCTTAAGAGAAGAGAGAGAGAGCTCTGGGATAGTGGTGCAACTGGTAAAAAACGTGATATCCAGAAGTAGAGGCCGTGCACTCACCATTCGCTCAAGACAAAGTCCAAAACCTTATAATAAATATGGCATGGAAATCTATAGTTTTTTAATTTATTTATTTACAGTTTTGTTAATGGGGTGAATATACTGGCAATGCTAGGGCACCTTTTCCAGGTACGACCTGGACACCGATAAGACATAAAATGGGGGTACATGTAAAATTATGCAAAGTAGACTGTGCACAGTAACACAGGGTAGCATACAGAAAGCAAACAGAACTACGCAATTATCAAAATACATAGACAGCAGACAAACACATTAGCTAGCCATAACAGGCACAAGAATGGTTGCAGAGCAAATGTTTCTTGAGGCTGTTTGAGAAAGCATTCATTGATGGAGACTGTCTGTTTGAATAAGGTATTTTCTTCTAGCACGTTGCTGCATGGTAAGCAGAAGAATTTTGCCTCATAGCTGTCAGAACAGTGGGGTGGACAACAGATTGTTGGTTGTGGAGTGTGAGCAAGACAGGTTAACTAAACTGAACCAAATTATAGTTCTTGCAGTATGTTAAAATCTGTTATGTTCCTACACTCTCATTTTGGATATGGAGATGATAGCATTTTTTCCAATTACATTGTTACAGTTTGCAGACTTCCCTCTGCACTTTAAATGAGGACTGTGGATAACAAAACACAACATCCATAAATCCAGTTTCTCTGTTATGGCAAACAGTAGCAAACTACATGTCTTGTACTGCCTCGTACCTGAACAGTTACTGCCTCTCTGTAAATAATGCTGGTCCCCACTACCAGAATTGCAATGCATGCTTTCAGGTTGCTCTGATTCTGTAAAGCTCCCTTGGATATTGCCTTACAGAATCACAGCTGTTTTAAAGTGCACATTGTACTTCCTTAGTGTAGTGTGAATAATTGTTGCCACTCACCCGATGGTGTGGGACAGCATTATTGGCTAGAGATAGAGGGGAATGGTCAATACTCATACTACTCGATCTCTCTTCAGCATTTGACATGGTGGACCATGGTTGTTGTTGGAGCCCCTTAGGGAGTACTGTGAACTTGATGATATGGTCATCAGGTGGTTTGAGTCCTTCTTCAATGGCAGAATGCAGAGGGTGGTAATGGGGAATTTTTCCTCAATCTTGAAGCTCTTGCTCTGTGGGGTACACCAGGGTTCCATACTCTCACACATGTTGTTCACAGTATACATATTGCCCCTGAATGATATCATCAGATGCTATGCCGTGGGTTTTCACTGCTATGCAGGTAATACCCAGCTGTATCTGTCATTTACACCCAGGACACCTGGTGCCGTCGATGTACTGAATTTATGCCTGATTCAGATACAGGACTGGATGTTCATTAGCTGGCTGAGACTCAACCCAGACAAGACGGAGGTATTGGTGATTGAGCCTAGTCGATGGCAAAGTTTGGGGACCACAGCTGAGATGGCTGGCCTTGTGTTTGGTTACTCTAATCTGATGGTTTCTGCTAAGGTGAAGAATTGAGGCATCATTCTGGACTTAAGACTGACACTTGAGGCTCAGGTGTCATCTGTAGTCCAGGGTGCCTTTTTCCATTTTCGAAACATCACTTGGATTAAAACCTTGATCCCACCCGAGGACCTGCCCTCACTAGTATATGCCTTTGCAACTTTCAGACTCAATTACTATAACACTTTGTATCTTAGAGTTATTGGTGGGGTCCTACGGAGCCTGCAGCTAGTGCAGAATGCATCGGACAGGTTGCTGACAGGTCTTTTGAGGTTGTGTCAAATGACTTCGGTCCTGCATGACCCGTACTGGCTGCCAGTGAAGTGGCAAATCATCTTCACAGTCAGTTTGCTGACCTAGAAAGCCCTATATGGACTGGGCCCAGCCTATCTGAGTGATCTCTTGTCTCCTTACTTCTCTACTCACCCTCTCTGCTCCTCCAAGGTGAGTCTCCTTGCGGTTCCCAGGGTCAGGCTTAAAACATCTGGGGACTGTACTTTTGAGATACCTCATCTGGTCCTGAGGAGCTCACTTCTCAGAGCTCTGAGGGAGGCTCCCCCAGTGGAGGCCTTTAAGGGAGGCCTAAAGACCTACCTGCTCAGACAAGCTTTTGACCTGAGCTAGTGCCACTGACTCTTTTTATCTAGTTATGCTGCCTAACTTATATATTTATATTTTAAATTATATGTTTTATTTACATGTGTTTCATGTTCATGTTTTATCTCGTCTACAGTACTCAGAGCCACTGGGATTGGGTCCTTAATAAATGTCTTCTACCACCTAATCTCTTCCTTCTTCCATTAAAATTTCCTAAGCATGTGTTTTACTGTCTGATAAAAACAATAAATTCACCTCTCTGAGTATGGTATTGGGAAGTTCTGGGTGCAGCGTTTCCTAGCAGATGGGGCAATTATTTCAATAGGACATACCTAAAGTTGCTTTCCTGATCTGTCAGTAACTCTTGGGACATCTTCACTCTACTGAACACTTTGGCAATCTCTCATGCTACCTTTGGGGCAATTATGATTCTTAATGGTACTACCTCTGGGTTTCTTGTAGCATAGTCTCAGATGACTAAAATATCTGTTGACTTTAGAGTTCTTTTCAAGGGGACTGATGACATCCACAGCTGCTCATTCAAAGGGGATACTGACTCTAAGGGAATGGGGACCAAGGACACCTTATCTTTTTTCATTTTGGGATACTTGCTAGTAAGTAGCATAAGCATTGTAATATTCTGTTACCTGATCATGTGTACTTGGCCAATACAACCAATATAAAAGTCTGGTCAGGGTATGACCACGAATGCATGACCAGCTGAAGATAAATCATGTGCCAGCAAAAGGAAACACATCATCCTAAGTTTTAGTTTTCATAACTTAAAGAGCAGCCGATGCCTTCAGGAGGACTTTAACAAAACATAATATTTAGGCACAGTTCAGCTTGTATTTCACATTAGTTCTGTATTCCTCCTCCCCATTATTTATTACTGGTATGATTTGTATGAAACCAGGATCTTTGCTCCTGAAGAGTTCATCTATTCCTGTTACTTTCCCCTTACCTGAAGTCATAATGTACTGCTTGTGACATCACAGTTACTACCATGGCAGCAGATTGTGATGTTACAACACAGGATTATGACTTGAAGTAGGGAGTGAGCTCCAGAAGCAGATGAACTCTAAGGGATAAAGATCATGTATTCATGCAAATTTTCTCTGTAATAAATAATGGGGAGGAGAAATCTATAGAATATATATGGAATGCAGGCTGAATTGTACCTAAACGTCATGTTTTTTAAAGTTTTCTTTGATGCGTCAGCAGCTCTTTAAAACTGGGTGCTTATGACTGCAGATAATTTCTATCCAATCCAGTTTATTCATAAAGCACTGCTTCCAACACACTTAAAGCACTGTACAAAAGTGAACAACATAAATGAGAATAAAACCAGCATTTAAGAGCATACATATTAAAATATAAACATACAATATGAACACTGATAACAGTGAGTTCATAGTGAATTAAAAGCCAAGGAGAAATATATTTTTAGCAGTGACTTGAAAAAGTCAATAGAATTAGCTTGCTGGATTGAAATAGGTAGGGCATTCCTGAAAATGAGGGCCCTAGAGGCAACAGCTAATCCCCCAACATTTTACACTTGGAGTTTTGATACATTATGTAGAGCAGAATGTTATCTTGACAGTCTTGAGGGACAGTAGTCTGAAATGAGATCTTTTAAATATTAAATGGCAAAGCCATGAAAGCTCTTATAAATCATAAGTACTTTAACATCACATCTAAATTTAATGAGTAACCAGTTTAACTTTGGAAGTCTGGAGTAATATGATCACAAGGGGACGTGCTAGAAACAGAACAAGCAGCAGAATGTATGACTCACTGTAGCTTAAACAAAGAGTTGTTGGGTAACCTAGATAATAAAGAGTTACAGTGGTTAACTCATAGAAACATAGAAACACAGAAACATAGAAAGTGTCGTCAGAAGAGGACCATACGGCCCATCTAGTCTGCCTTTGTTCTTAACCCCCCCCCCCAACTGCTATTCAGTGTTATGGTGTCCTTGTACCTATCCCATGCATTTTAGAAAGTTGAGTGGAGTTGTTGCAAAGTTTTAATTATAAGATGAGTAAAGAAAACCACAAACCCTGATTGGTCAGCCTGGGACCTTATCCATGTGCAAATCTCACTTCAAACACACGGATAAAGACCCAGCAGATCACCACCATCTGCTTAAGAGCCCGCAGAGTTTCAGTCAGAGGACGAACATTCATGTGGTCAGAAACTGCCATTTTGTTTACATTAGTAATGGCAAGTGGTAATGGTACTGTTGTTGTTAAAAAAAAAAAAAAAAACACAGCCTACCAGTACATTGTGAGCCCAGGTAAAGGTTACAAAATGGAAATTACCTAATTTCAATCAATACCAGGCTGTCCAGATGAGTTTCTGTGAGGAGTTGAAGTTGCTAGCTACAATCGAGAGGGCATTTTGGCGGTCAACACTGAGCCCAGTATTTATCCTCCACTGATCGCTGCTAACAACAGGGCAGCAGTAAAAGTTGTAAATGAAATGGGCATAGAAATAATACGAGAACCCGCCAACTAACGAACAGCACCAGCTAGGTTTTCGAAGTCCTGCTTCTTGTTTCATATTATTCAGCCCTACTCAGTAGCAGCGTGAGTGATCATACAGTGTCTACTCCTCCCACAGAGCCTTACCCAGCAGCAGATGGCCAGAATAGGGGACCACCTCTAATAAATATGCAGGCTTCACCTGAGGTAAGGCCAGCTCTGCCCTCTACCTGCACAATAAGTATTTTACATGTTAGTGGGGCGGGACTCAGCGACTAGTATACAAACATGCCCACACTCTGATCTCCATGCTCAATGGTTTAATCTGCAATGTATAAATGTAAAAAAAAAAAAAAAAAAAAGCAAATGAAGCAGAACTCTTCACACACCACACATGAACAGCGAGCAATGCAGTACTGTAGCAGGAGCACACGTTTACCTCGATCTTGAATCCTTTTACTGCAATACGTAAACTTACACAAAATGCAGCAGCAGTTAAACAGAACAGTGATCACAGAGCATACATTAGCAGAGTAGTACTGTAACATGTCCACAAGTTTATGTAGTCTATGAATCCTTTTTGAGTTTCTGGGACTATTTTCTTGCATAGGTGGATGGACAAAATTCTGAAAATCAATTAAAATAACAAAATATTGATTTATCACATATTACTACTGCATTTTTTACTTGATTTATTTTGTAATAGCAATACTGCACTCCAGGGGGTGTGTTGTTGTGAGATTTACACATGCCTCAGGTGGCTTACAGCACTTGGCCTGCAGCCTCATGCCACACCACACTCGAGGTGTGTGTAAATCTCACAACAACACACCCCCTGTCATGCATTATTGCTTAATTCAAGTTCAGGTGAAGTGGACAAATTCACCTTTATGAAGCATTCTGTGAAGTTTGCCCAATTTCTGGGTTAACTTCATAGCAACTTCATTTAGACACTTTGTGAGTGAAGTCCGCGATGAACTTCACTTTAAGGCGAAGTTTTGCTTGGGATAGATTCAGAAAGAGGCTTTATACACAATTTATTGTAGGTCACATGGTACAGTCACATCTATATATAGAGTTTGAAGCTAATTTCACTTTGCAGTTCTGAGAGTGAAGTGTGGAGATCTGCACCTCAGTTTCTTTCTTAATTAAGTTTAACAGGGTTTTTGGAGCTTTTAGTCAGCATCTTTTTCAAATCTGTAAAGCTCTGTGTTTAGGCTTAATTTTATTTATAGTATACTTGCCATGGCCCTATCAAAAATATATCGGATATTTCTCACAAGTGCAGTTTGACCTTATAACATTAAGAGCCACGAGTGATGTCAAAGGTCAAACTGCACAACTGTGAAATATCAGAGTTATTTCTGATAAAGGCCATGGCATATTCAATGTATGGAGTTCCTCTTATTTAATGTTATTGTAAGGCAGCTTACTTGTTGTTTTTTGTTTAAAGCGAGTTACATAGAGAATAATGGTTGGGCTGCCATGCTCTACCAGCCTATGCTGCCACAGAGGGGTTCAGATTACAGGCGGATCTCAAGAGCGATGCTCAAGAGGCCTGTTGTAATCTCAACCTTGAGATGGCAGCACAGGTTGGTTGGGCATGGGTTTGCCCATCCAGTATTTTTTATAGTGTATGGAGATCAAAAATAAAGTTGTTTTTTTTGGTTAAGTGATTAAAGTGTTGTGTCCCGTTCTCATTCACAGCCATTCTCCTGCTGTCAGTTGACAGTGACAGCTAATACAGAGAAATAGATGATTTTTTAAAAATAAGATTGTTAGTTAACATACATATAAAAGTTTAATTTTAATAAAATTTTGTTGAAAACAGAGTAGACTACCAAAGGTCCACATTGTGGTCTTTTTTTGTGGTATCCATTGAGAGTGCAGTGTTTTTTCAGCTCTGCTTTCATTAGAGCCGGTCACAAGGACATTGTTTTTGCCTGTGTAGAACACTGTTGTAACACAGAAGGGCACAACCAAATTCCATGACCTTTGCAATGTGATACAACAGCATTCTGCTTAGGATGAAAATCCTTGCAAAACAAGCTTCCTCCATACACTATAATGATATTCTTAATACTCACACATCTTGATACCTTATGCTGGTGAAAGTAATTTTACGTCATTTCTAAAATATTCTTTGCCTCCTGTATTTTCATGGGAGGCATCATAGTTCAGTCCCAGCAAGGTGGCCAGATAATCCCTTCCACTTTCCGAGAGCTCTGCATGCTACCACACTCAGGCACATAACAGCGTGTGGCCATGAAGAGCATGAGGGTGCACCCAATTGAAGTACATGGGGATCAATCTCATTTGCATTTTAATGCACAATAATGGACAGTAGAAGATCAATGAAGGCCATCGCCAACTAATAAGACCCTTGTTGATTGAGTGGTGGCTTTCATTAATCTCCAGCCTGCAATTATTATGCATTAAAATGCAAATGATTTTGATCCCCATTAACTTAAAAGGGAAGCCCCCCCGTGCTTTCCCTGGCCACAGGTCATTGTATGTCTGAGTGCAAAGACATGAAAGAGCTCTCAGGAAATGGAAAGGATTGGCTGGCCAACTCATTGGAGATGAACTATGATCTATTCCACAAAAATACAGATTGCAAAGACAATTTTCCAAATGGCATAAAGTGACTTTCACTGGTATGATGTATCAGGAAATAATGAGTATAAGCCGAATGCAGAAAGTTATAAAATCCCTTTAAATAAATCATTTTTCAGATGAACAAGTCCCTTTTTGGTATGACTGAGGGGTTGTTTCCTGTATCAGATGCACCTGACACTTGCATTGGTGCATCAGCGCATCTCATTGGGTGTTCCAAATTAATGGAGCCAGTGGGTGGCTCAGGGAGTAACAAGCAGCTTTTACCTAAAGTGGAGCCAGCACTGATATGTTCATTGCCAGCAAGGACAGAAGGAGAGTGTCAGTCAGAGATATGGAGACTGGCAGTCCAGTGATGGAGACAGGACAGGTATGCTGCCGTCTAAGGTTGTGGGAGGTGTATGGGTTGTTTAAAACAATAGACGATTTTTGTCAGCAAGATTATAGTTTTTTTAAATGTTTTTGTACTATTTAAAGACAGAATTGCCAGCTGATTGGCAGACCTGTTGGCACAGCAGTAGCTCTACAGCTCATGACACTGGCAACCCATATTTGGGAGCGAGCTTGGGTCATCAGTGGGACAGCCAGGGAGAGAAGGACTGAGCATTCCATAGCATGCTCTCCTCCATCTCCTCCTCCTCCAGGGTGGGAGGGTGCCATCTTCCACCATAATACTGCCACTTGGGTGACCACAGGTAGCAGTGCAGATGGAAAGACAGTGGAAGGGAGTAGACATCTCGACGCTAGCATCTGGATGTACACATTGTGTGGGCAGGGTATCCTTGCCATCCTTGTATGTGATATCTCTGGGGCAGGGAGAAAAATGGAAAAATGGCCCCGGCACCTCCATGATGGTGGCCCACGGGAGCTCCCCGGGCCTCCATCACTCCCCGGATCACAACACTGAGCCAATGAGATGCGTAGATTAGGGGGACTTCCCCCACCCTGACCCTACCTGGGAGGCAAAGCCACAGCTCTTTGGGGGTGGGTGACCATGACCGGGGTGACTCGGGGGGGTGCCAGTAGGGCCTGAAGGAATCAAGAGGGGATGGAGATAAATATAAATAATAAAAAAAAAAAATTCATGGCCAATTGAGATAGCTTAGAAAGTGAAAGCATGCAGTGGGAGCAAGTGAGTGATGAATTGCTGAGTTCTAAACAAAGAAATGATCTGCTTGAGCTGCCAGCTGTGACCAGTCAGGACCTACAATGTGGATAAATTTGGGCATGGAGATATTCTCGCTCTAGGTCCCCAGGATACAAAAAATATCACAGACACTGTATTTGCTACAATTTCTCCTCGATTTATAAGTACTGCATAAATAAGGGATATGCCATGGCCCTATCAGAAATATGTGTGATATTTTTCTCGAGTGCAGTTTGACTTTATGATATCATGAGTGATGAGGCCACGAGTGATATCATACGGTCAAACTGCACGAGAGGAAAATGGTACACATGTTTCTGATGGGGCCATGGCATATTGTATTTATTTCATACTTGCTCTGTTTGTCAGTTTTCTTTTCAAAACTGCATTTTTTTCTATTCTATGCTGTTTTCAGATGAATGGTAATTCAGGATGGACAAGTCGAATGTTTTTTTAAGCTGACACACATAACGCTTTGCATATGTCAATGCTTCAAGCATCAGCATTCTCATGTATCCAAGTTGAATTGGAGCTCAAACATGGTCGAGAGCAGCCTGCTGGGGTGCCAGTAAGACAGTGTGGAAATCATGGGAACAGGCATCATGTCTACAGCTGCAGGGAAACTCTACACCGGTGGAGAAGAACCAAGGGTGCCAGTCAGGGAAAAACATTGAAACTTCAAGGTAAGGGTGGTGGGGGATGTAACATATCTCAGAAGGAGCAGTAAAGGTTTCTTTATGTGAAGTAGACTTTTTTTTTTAAACATTTAAACAGCTAAATACCATCACATTTTGATGGCTAAGAAATTGAAAGCTTTTATGGCTAGCCGGTTTCGCAAGTGAGCAGTGGAGTTCTAAAAACAGAACCATGCTACTCGTACTGCTGGCTGCAGCCAATGAGGGTCTACTATAGGTATATCTGGACCTAGAGTGAGAATACTTTTATATTTTCACTCTAGGTCCCTAGGAAGCAATAGTATCTTAAACAGGTTTACTCGGTGGATTTAGACATACTGTAAGTAGGCTTGCACGCACCTAGAATGTCTCCCACACCCTTGTGGGAGCATCAGGTACCTTTTGCAGGCCATCTAAGGTGAGTGTCCAGGCTGGATATAAACAAATCAAAGGTTTCTGCATCAACCACATGTTCTGGGAGTCTATTTCAAGCCTTTGCTACCCTGACTGTATAATAATTATCGCATTTACAAGTGTTGACTTTGGGATTCAATGATTGTTGATTATCACTTCTAAAGTTTGGTGAATGTTTTTTAAACTGGAATCCACATTGAGCTTTTAGCTCGGGACACTGCAGTAATTTGTATAATTACAGTAAATCTCCCCATTTGTTCCTATCCTCAAGGCTAACCAGGGCTGTACTATTCAGTCTTTCAGGGTAGTTAACATTTTTTAATCTAGGTATTATTTTAGTAGTTCTTCACTGGACCCTTTCTAATAATGCTATGTCCTGTTTCAAAAAGGGACTCCAGAATGGTAAGCCATCATCCAGATGAGGATGGATATAAGTCCTGTGTAAGGCCAAGATGCATGACTCAGTCCTATTTATGAATGTTCTCTTAACACAGTTAAGTATTCTATTTGGAGTTGTAGAATTTTATTCTACAATGGTCTACTGCAGTTAATTTATTATTAACTAAAATGCCCAGATCATTTTCTTTTTTGACCATTTTCAGGGTTGTACTGTTCATAGTGTACTGGTATAGTGGACTGCTTTTCCCAAAATGCAACACAACACACTTATCTTGGTTAAAGTACATTTTATTAGATAGTGCCCAGGATTCTAGATTGTTAGATCCTCCACCATGATCATATACTTATCATAGCTGTCAATATCTCTCCCCCAGTTTGGTATCATCAGCAAACTTAATGAGGGTGTTACTAATGTTGTAGTTAATTTCTGCTATAAATAGATTAAATAATGGTCCAAGGACCAATCCCTGCTGGACTCCATTGTTAACAGGACAAAGGTTTGATAAGCCCCATTAAAACAAATCCTCTTCATCCTGTCTTTTAACCAGTTGTCTATCCATCTGATCAAATTGTAATTTAGTCCCATCTCTATTAATTTCAATATGAGCTCTTTATGAGGGACTCTCAAAGGCTTTTGCAAGGTCTAATAGGATAACATGTACTGGGACATTGTTATCAAGGTTAGTACTTACTTTATTATAGGTGAATAGGTTTGTAGTACAAGAGCATCCAGTTGTAAACCCATGATGTTTAACATCAATTAACCCTTAAGAATAGATTTCTAACTCTGTTCTATCTTTTATTAGCCTTTCCATCACCTTATAACAGAGAGAGGTTAGTCTATGGGCCTGTAGTTGCTTGCTAGCCCCCTATTTATTTAGCTTTTGTTGACCAGGTAGGTACACTAGACAAGCTGTATGCCCTTCTTATATATATTGGAGTGATAATGGCAGTTCTCCAGTCATGAGGCACCTCCCATTTGTCCATAGATTTACTGAAAAGTATGAATAACGGTAATGACAGGGCCATGGACATCTCTTTTAAAAACCTTGAGTTGATATTGTCAAGTCCTGGGGGTGTGTTTAGCTTGAGTTGAATAGCAAGTTCAATTTCTTTTCTGGAGAAATGAATATTGTTACCATTTGCGTTAAATATATTTGTCGGCTCCTGCATTTTATCATTAAATACAGACCAAAAGAATTCTTTTAGGACATTGGCAGTTATGTTATCTGCTATAATTTGCCCATCCAAAATAATAGGGCATGACTATTTGTGGCCTTTCTTCTTACTGGTTACATAAGAATAAAATAGTTTATTATTGCCTTTGGTGTGGGCAATTTTGAATTCCACCTTGCTTTTTTCGCTTTTGATCATCTGTCTAAGTTTTTTTTTAATTCTGTCTTGTAATGACTAATGGTGATTGGGGTATTATTCTTTTTTAGTTTTTTGTAAGCTTTTTCCATTTGGTTATCTGCCATTTGATAGCTCTGGTCAGCCATATTGGTACCCTGTCCTTTTTGTTATATTTCTTTTGTTTGGGGTACAAATTTGTCTTCTAGGCTGTGTATTATGTTCTTTAATAATATCCATGTTTCTTCTGCAGTTAGGTTAGTCACAGTTGTTTCCCAGTCAGTAGCCATAACAGTGTCCCTGATATTTCTGCAGCCTGCCTTGTTATAATTGTTGAACAGCTGAGTACCTGTCAGTATCCTACTACAGGACATTAAACTAAAACAGATTGTATTGTGGTCACTGCCTCCTAGTGGACAGCTTATATTGATATCTGATATGGGTGTCTTCAATGTTTGTTAGAATGAGGTCCAAGATGTTTCTCCCTCTGGTTGGGACAGTAACCATTTATTGTAGAGCTGAGCCTGCAAGTAAGTTCATGAAGTCACATTCTTGATTTGTTGTCCCTGATAAATTTCCCCAGTTAATTCCTGGGAAATTAAAGTCCCCCACTACAATTGTATTCCCCTCATCAGATGATGACATTATTTCCTTAATACATTTGTGGTTGTATTCATTTCCTGAATTTGGTAGCCTATAAAAAATTTCCAAACAAAATTTTGGGTCTACCTGTGAACTGTATTTGCAGCCAAACACTTTCCACATCATTCTCCTCACCCTTAGCAGATCTTTGAAAATAAAAGTGAAATTATTTAGACTCTGTTGGACAATGTGGCCACACAGTGTATCAGTTGTCCACAACCTGTCACGTTGTACCTGTGAAAGGAAAAAGAAAAGAAAAAGAAATTCAGGAATGATACTTACCATCACATTAGATATGATCATGCCATGTAATGGTACAATGGTGCACAACAGGTGGTAGAGGAGTCGGCAGCTTCCCTGCTTGTTGGAGGAGGCAGTAGGACAAGAAAATAGATTCATGAAGACAAGAGAACATTATTTAGAGTCAAGTGGCCAATGTCCCCCAACAAGTTATGTACCAAAAAATTCAACTAGAAAGGATACTAGCCATCCAGTTAGTTATGTCAATGTCTCCTGGAATGGCACAACATTGCCAGATAAGGCAATGATATCGTACATCAGCAAATTTGGCACTGGCAGCAGTTGGCTTAACTGTTGAGGGAGGCTTCCATCAAAATGCATCAAGGGCAGTACTGTACTTCTGTGAAGTGGAAACTTCAGAGGACACAGGCAGCATCATGAATCCAGTGGCCAGTGTTATACTACCCCCTTGCATGCAGTGGCGTCAATCAGGTCTGTCAGCTGGATATTTTGATGGATGTGTCAGACACACCATCATCATTGTCATCATCATCATCATCATTAGGGTGGGATTTAAGTAGCATTCCTTGTAGCAAAGACAACTGTGCTGCATTTGTGGCAGTCTACACAGTGCTGTGCTGTATATGATTTCAATATGTTGCATGGATGCCATGGTGCAAAACATTATTTTATTTTTGTAATGAGACATCTGCCAGAGGGTCCCTAACATACAGAAAGGCAAGAACATGCCACGGGATCTGGTGGTTGGCCTTGATATGGGCAGTGGCACTAGGTATACTCAAGACAGAGTGAAGCCGTGCTCTAGCAGTGCTGGTAATCAGTGTGGTGTTGCATCCTACAAAGTCAAAACACATGCTGACAAGGTGCTGTCTGCAGAGTGTTTGTAATAACACACTTGAAAAGGTAGCTGCAAGTCATTCAAGTTTATTTACACAGACAAAAACTGGTGGCTGACCTCCACCCCCTGACGAAGCTGTTTTACAAAGTACTGGGGCACCATCTCTTTGTGTCCTCTGTAAGTTTTGCCGGTTTCTGCCTGTAGAAATAAAACATGAACAACTTTTGCTCTGCAGCTACATTTTCAAGTGTGTTATTACAAACACTCCACAGACAACAACTTGTCAGTGAACACTAGGGCCCAATATTCAAATGTGCACCTGGCAATGGCACAAGTGGGTGTGCAGCACAACTGAGGCGTGCTGGAGCAACTAAGGGATATATTCAAAAGAGAAGAGCCATGGCGCATCCCTTCTGCATACATCAAGTAATGCACACTGTGCAAATACAATGCTTTGGCGTATCCCCACAGATAGGGCTGAATACCAGGAATGGGAATTGTGCCAGCACATCAGAGATACACTGTGAGCAAATTCCTGATATACAGCCACCAATATGCAAATGAGTCAATTTGCATGTCATTAAGGTCTCATTTGCATGAGTTGTGCAGGGCTGGCCGGTGAAATGTGCCTGGTGCCCTGTACACCATGCTGTGCTGGTGGTGGAGGTCCAGACGTTCCCCACCCCCATCACGTAGCTCCCATCACCTGTAGTGGCATGCAACTTAAATTCCTGGTGGCCCAGTGATACTCCCTTCCCCTCACGTAGCACCGATCACTGTAATTACATAGCAATAACTTCCCTGATAGTCCAGTGGTTCCCCCTCCATGCCTGACCCTCTGATTGTAGTCCTATTTCTAATAGAAATATCCCCGGTGGTCCAGTAGTCCACCCCACCCTACCCATACCTCCAATCGCTGGTGAATTAGCAAAGTACATTTCCCTGGTGGCCTAGTGGTAATCCCCCCCCACCACACAGGACCCCAGCTCCCCCCAGTCATCAGAGGGCAGCATGCCATCTGCATCCATGGTGGCTGCCCGCCCAATTACAGCTTACAGTAGAAGCTGCAAGCTCATTGGTCAACAGTGTGGACCAACGGGCTTGCAGTGCATACTGTAATAATTCACAACTTTGTGCATGAATGACGTAATTCACAAAGATGTGACTTATTACAGTATGCACTGCATGCCCATTGGTCCATAGTGTGGACCAATGAGATTGCAGCTCCTACTGTAAGCTGTCATTCGGTGGGCAGCTGCAGTGGTATGTGGGCAGGTATGCTGCCTGCCGATGACTGGGGGGGAGCTGGGTGGGCTGGGGGTCCTGTGTGGGAGGTGAGGGTTACCACTGGACCACCAGGGAAATGTAATTTGCTAATTCACCAATGATCAGAGGTATGGGCAGGGTGGGAGCAACCACTGGACCACCAGGGATATTCCTATTAGACATAAGACTGCACTCGGGGGGTCGGGATGGGGAGGGAAGTTTCACTAAACTACCAGGGATGTTATTGTTAACTCAGTACAGTGATCAGTGCTACAGGAGGGAAGGGGGGTACCACTGGACCACCAGGGCCTATTGTGTCTGCTTGTGCATGGTGTTGGGGGGGTTGCCACCTACGGCCAGCGGCTGCTGTGTTGCACACTGCAATACAGTGGCCCACCGGTGGGTGAACTGTACTTGAGCCTTTTTTATGGGCTCAGTTTTGAGCCCAGGTATGCAGCTCATCTCAGGGTTTTGTCAGCAGATGCACCACACATTCCGTGCTGAATATTGTGATGTGCCGCATATGCATGGGCACGCCCCCTGGAGATGTGCCACATACATTAACTTTGCGCCCCGGCATATTGGGAATTGTGCTGCACAATTACCTTTTTGAATATTGCCCCAGAGCACAGTTCTGGGGTTGCACTGGTGCAACTCAGTTGCGCCAGGCGCAACCCCTTTGAGTATCTAGCCCATGGTATATTACTTGTTAACTGACTAAGAAATATAAAACATGCACGATTCAAACACTATTCGGTTTCAAGTGAAGCATCTGCCATTATACAATGAAGAGACTGAGAGGGTCAGACACTTTTAATTTGTGATACACCACTGTCCCATATCTATACCAGTGCCAGACCTCTGAGCACTATGATAGCCCAATATTTACTGAGAACCTGAGAAGGAAAAGAAAATGCAAATGATGAGTGGAAGAAATTATCATGTTACTGTGTAATGCACAGGAAGGATATGAGCCATTGTAAATGGCATCTAGCACCAAATTCAATGCAGACAACACTGAACACACTGAACAACTGCTGCTACATGTAGACTGAAAGTGTCTGATATTGTTAACTTGTGGTATACCTCTGCCCCATACCTGTGACAGACCACTAAGCAGCATGAAAGCAACTACTGATAAATTTAAAAAAGAGGAAAGTAATGTGCCGGCCTGCTGGCACAGCAGCAAGGCATTCACTTGTGGTGCTGACATCCCGGGTTTGGGGACAGACTCAGGAGTTGGAGGACTGGCCGGGAGGAGAAGGATTAAGCATCCTGTGGACTGCTGTCCTTCTCTGGGGGAAGGGGGTTGAGTGTCCGGTGCATTGCAGACCTCTGGTGGAGGCTGGGGTTACTGCCGCAGCAGGCACCATATGTCAGGGTGGCGGGGCAGATGCTGGTCATCATTGTACATCCCCACCCCCAGGATCCCAGCAGAAAAAGAAAATGCTGGCCGCCAATCATGACGCTGGCCCCGCTGCCATCCCCCTGCCTACCAGTGTCCACTGGGGGAGTTCTGCTCCCATGGCCGTGACCTGGGGGCAAGCCAAGTCTCACCTACTCCAGTGTCAATTGGGAGGGGGTGCTCACTGGGTGGCCCGGCCCCAGGGGGATAAGCCTGAGGCATATGGGAGCGGCGAGTGGAGCTGGGCTAAGCCTCCAGGGGGCCTGGCAAAAAAAAAAAGAAAATGAGAAAGTAATGAGAATCATCATAACTGGTAATGTACAGAACAGACAGGATTATAGGGCCACTTGAGAAAATTAGAATGAGAAGCGAATGAGAAATCTGAGAATCAGGATTCTGGACAATATACAGTAATTCATAATTTCTCCTCAGATGTGAGGAAGCAACCCTTATAGTCTTCCAGACTGGAGTTGTCACTGGCTGGAAATACCTGCTCCATAAGGTTTTCATCCACCTTGCATGCTGTCAGTCTGCGACCATTGCCACCAAAACCCTAGTCATCATCATTATCATTATTATCATTATTATTATCATCATCATCATCATCACCACCACCACCACCACCATCACCACCACCACCATCACCACCACCACCACCACCACCACCACCACCACCACCACCACCACCACCATCACCACCACCACCACCACCACCATCACCACCACCACCATCACCACCACCACCACCACCACCAGCACCACAGCTAGATTCATGTGGCATGAATGGAGGTATAGTGCTGTGATGTAGAATGTGCTCTGCATTCATTTTAATAAATATTAGCATGCCAACATTTTTGGGTGACAAATTGGTGCACCTGCCCCTCATGATGGCCCCTGCTGAACTATAGACACACTCAGCACTGATACTCAAGGGTGGGCAGCTCAAGTATTTCATGGCCACTGATGTTAGGTGCAAGCCTGTCAGTAACCTTGGTACTCCAGTACAACAGGGGCTCATCATTTATGGTGAGGTGCCTATTGTCCACCAAATAGCTGCCAAACATTCTTTTAGCTGCAGCAGTCCTGCATCTTCATCTGCCTCCTTCTCCTTTTCCTCCAATTCGTCCATCCCAACTTGTGATAAAACATTCCCCAGCAGACTGGTTGGGATTTTGTCTTTGTACGTGCACCTTTTCTCAACTGGTAATGCCTGTGCGGTGGTAGCAATGCTTGGTCTCTGTTGTGCTTTTAATAATTGTTTTTTAGCATCTGTGCCCCATGTACCTATCTTATCAAAGGCCCAGTCAAGTACCCCTGATCCTGGCCACCTTCAAGGATATATGCAAGGTCACATTTATACCATGGGTCCAGCATGGTGGCAGTCCCAAATTCGGCAGACTGCAGGATACCTGAAATCTGTGTATTGCAGTCCAACAAAAAGCATGTGTTCCACTAGGGCACAACTGTCAGAATTGCCAGCTGCCTTCAGCTGCTGCTGCATACTGACAAGAGCCTGCCTCAGCACCCATAGATGTCATATTGCCTGACTTTTACAGGCAGTGTCCCCATTCCTTGTCTGTGTTGAATGCTCAAATAGCCTGAGAATCATTATTAGGCCATCTATTATCACTTCTGGTCTGTTGTCAGAGACATGGATAGTCCCGCACTGTCACTGCTTTTAAATGGGACTGGGAAGGGGATGGGGTGATAGTTTTTGGAGCATCTGGGGTGTTGTGTGGTGCCTTGCAAATGTCTGCTCACCTTCTTGGGCCACAAGGTGTACTGGGCTCAACACCTGGAGGACAAGCAGGTGTAGGATTTGGGGGGACTTACGGATTTGTCTTAGACAGTACAGGTCTCTGAACTGGACCCACCTCCTCATCAGCACCATCTCTTCTCTTTCTATTTTCTGGTTCCCACAGGGGACCCATGTCATCATTGCTGTCACCTACCATATCCTCATTCTCATCTGTATTATTATCTTCTTCACCCACCTCATGCACATTTTTGATTTCTGACTTCTCTTCCTGTTTCCCTTCTTGCACATGGACACATGCATCGGCATCAAGTTGCTCCTGCAGATCAGGATCAGCATCAGTGACATCAGTAGCCCCAGTAATACCCACACCCTCATCTTTAACCATTCCTGTCATTTTGCCACCTCATAGACAGCTACTTCTGCTGCATCCTCCCTCAATCACCTTGGATGCCACAGCAAATAAAAGAACTTGGAACACTACCACCACCACTGCCAACTACTGCTTTACTACTCCCTGCCACCCCTGAACATGCTGCAGCCATAGGGTTTTACCTGCAGCAGGTACATCATCATTATTCAGCTCCACCAAAGCTCCTGCCATTTTTACCACCTGCCCTGTACCTATCCCTTTAACAGAGTACCCACTGTTCCCACTCATTTTAATACAGTATAAGCCACACAGATGTGCTCACAATTAAAATCACAGCCACATGGTTCAAATTACACTGTTGGGTCACTCACACTGCAGATTAGATATATAATAATGATGGATTCACACAAATACACCAAAAATAAAGAGAAAATAAAGCCAAACAGAAAAAATCACACAATTAAAGAAACAAAATATTTTTAAACTGATGTAGAAATTGCAGATAGACTGCAGTCAGAGCAGCAGACACAACCTACCCAAATTAATTAGCAGGGCTGGCTGAAACAAAAGGAATGAAAAAGAAATTACTGAGCCAGTAAAGGAAAAATATAAATATTGTCATAACTCAGTAGCCAAAAGTCACAAGTTAGCTCTCAGCAGCTGTGTGGCAAAGCACTGTCACTTTGAGTGCACAAGTGCTGTAAAAGAACAAACTCTGGTCAGAGCTGATATGGCTTCCCAAAGCACCAGTGGTGCTTTTGTGCAGCAAGAATGAGTAAAACCTTGGTCAGAGCTCTCACCACACTGGAGCCTGCCATATGCAAGATGGTGGCTCTGACAGATCTGCGCATGCGCAGTACTCACACATGCACAGTTTGCGTTGGGGACATCACTTCCACAGTTATGGAAAGTATTGTGATGGGGGAGGGCAGAGTACCACAGAGGGGAGATGCATCTTTGGAGGGCTGGGGAAGAGGAAACACCACAAACCACAAGCAACTTCAGCGCTGTGGACAGGAGACTGCATCACTGTAGGAGAACATGGACATCAGTTCCGCTTTTCTCCTACAGTGATGTGATCCCAGACTGACTGCAGGGTTCCACCTATGCAGCCGTAACAAATTCAGAGACTGAAATGACTTGACTTTAATACACTTGACTCATGTCACTATAATTCACAACCATTAAGTTAACTCAGCATGTGTGACAAGTGACAGAGCCCTGTTACCTTAACAGCAAAACCCTGCTGAGAAAAATAATGACAAATAACGCAGACTGAACAAAAATGAAACTGCAGATAGACTTCCTGCACTGAGACAACTCAATACAATCACAGTGAGCACCTCCCTCACCAGAGTTCAGCAGTGCTGATTGGAAAATATGACAAAGAAACCCCTCTTTTTTAAAGTTTTATAATGATGTAAAACACCCCCCAAAAAAACACATACCGGATGCACAGTCCACAATATATCACTTCTGTGATCAATCAGTTTAAATAAAATTAAACACTTTAGATGGATTTATCTAAGTGACAGTAAAGACACCCAAGGGGACAGACTTAGCCCCTGCTCTCTGAAGACAGCTTCCATATGGTCTTCATGCAGTTCCAGTACCATGTGACTTGCAGTCCCTGCAGTCACATGGTATGTTGTTTGCTTCTAGCCTTGTTCTGGTTATTTGCTTGAGAACTTCACTGGCAATCTCATTAATGCACATCTATTTTTTTTATTTCTTTTGCCTCATTACTTAAGCCTGGGACTTTCATATGCTTTACACATCAATGAGCTGTGCTTTGTAAAACTGGAGCAGGCTTTCACTTGCCCTGTCCAGTAGTTGTTCCAGATCCATGGTGCAGGCAGCAACAGTGGATGTTGTTCTCAGGTTTAAGGGTCATCTCATGGAGAAGAGTCCACCCATCCATGTTGGGATCTGGATGTCTCTTATCCTGACTGGCTTGCCATATTTTGTTGCACACTTGAAATGATTCACACTCAAGTGAGGCTGGAAATTGTTTTTATTTACTGCAAATGATAAAAAAAGCATTTTCAGTGCAGAGCTTTTCAGTCTGCCTTTAACACTGCAAACAATAGATACACAAACTTCCAGGCTGCCGCTGTTGTGCCTGCTCTCTAGTGCCACCTACCAGATATGGTGACTGCCAATCAATTGCAGGTTTTTGTCTAAGAATTGCTCTGTGCCACCTACTAGATGTGGTGACTGTCACTCTCTTGCAGGTCTTTGTTTAAGAATTGTACTGCTGTAAGACACCATGAGGCAAGAAATCTACAGGGTAGGTAGGTTCACTACTAGTGAAAAAACATGGTTCAGTGTCTCATGTCAGGATGCTAAAGCAAACCTCAGGAAAACTGTTAAAAGGGTAAGAAAGAATCCAACTAGATCAAACTGTAATTTTCTTAATCAAGCTAGGAAACAATATAAAAAGTTTTAAAGCATAAAAAATTAGATTATATCCAAAATCTGGGGGCTTATATGCACCAAGTCATACAAAAAAGAGACACAAAAACCTTTTGGAAACTAGTAACAAAGGGAGTAAATGAATATCAACCCTCCCTCGCTATCTACATCTCTACTGAAAGTTGGGTTGAACATTTTAAAACAATTTTCAATAAGGAAAATCCCTTGGAGATCACTGGGAGAATGCCTGCATTGCTGTCTCTGTGAACACTCTTCTTTGATTAGAACTACAACAGAAGTGGATGCTGCTATCTCTAAGTTAGCAAGGAATAAGGTCACTGACCCTGATGTTATTTCCACAGATATTTATAGAGAATACAAAGATTTCTGGATACCAATACTAACTTGTTTTTTTAATGTTTGCCTAGCTCAGAAATTTATTCCTACATCCTCGACAAGAAACATCATTGTCCCCATACATAAAAAAAGATCTTTCTATGACCCATCTAACTTCAGACCGATTAGTCTTTTGGATATAGGTTCCAAAATTGTTATAAGGATACTCTTGATTAAACTTTAACACTGAACAAACTCTATTAGCCCACTTTCACAATACCAGTCTGGTTTCAGGACAAACCACTTGACTATAGATAATATATTTTGTCACATTTATTAGAAAAATACATAACTCTTAGGAAATCAAAGCTAGTTGTACTTTTTTGTGGATTTCTCTGCAGCTTTTGATTCTGTAAACAGAGAAATATTATGGGTCACATTACTAAGAAGAGGTATAACTTTAGATCTTCTTTTCCCAATTTACTATTTTATACCAACACTAGCAGAGCAATAAGGTATGACAACCAAGGCAATGTCACAGAATTTTTTAGCATAAATAGGGGCATCAGACAGGGATGTCTGCTAGCCCTTCTATTATTTAATTTATATATAGATTCTCTATTTTAGTTTGAAGAAGATGCACTGTTGGATTCTCCAAAAATAAATGGGGTACATTGTCATATTTTAGCAAATACAGTAGATAACCTAGTATCAATTTCTTTAACTATACAAGGTGTACAGCAGAAAATAGATATTCTTAAAAGTAAATGTGATTCATTGGACTTGACAATAAACCTCATAAAAACTTAAGTTATGATTTTTGGAAAAATTCCTTTGCCTTCAAATTTTATTTAAATAAAGTACCTATAGAGATTACAACTGAATACATTTATTTAGGAGTAACACTTAACTCTAATTGTAAATGGACATCCCACCTCAGAGAGCAATATAACAAGGCAAAACATGCTGCAAAAGCCTTGCTAAGATTTAACTATAGATTGATATCTCCTGCTGTCAAAGCAGAGGAAGCTTGAGTGTGTTTGCACTCATGACAGTTGGCGTGCAGCAAATGTCAGCTCATACCCAGTGGCATCCAGAATTGCAATGTAATATACATCATAACAGTAAAATAAGATGGTAGTAAAATAATTTCTTCACATCATATACAATGGCTGAGCTGCCATGAGGAGCATTGTTCATGCTTGCTGGTGACATTGACCAGTGTTAGGATGTTATTATATAACAGTATCTGCTTCTGAACATAGTAAGGTTTCAATGCCCTTAAAACTATAACTTGTTTTTGAATTTCAGGCTTATGATTGCTGCCCTACATTTCAATGAGAATTCTGCATGACAACAGGGAATCACATGTGACAGAGAGTTGCGATGGGGTATATCATTCCCCAAATCATCACATGATGACGTTTTGCCTAGAGACTCTAGGCTTCATCAGATCTGATGAAGCCTAGAGTCTCTAGGTGAAACATGATCATATGAGCACCACTTAGTGTTTTTGCACTACCTGTCTGTGTTTGGTTTGTATCTGAGCTGGATTAAATAAATGTATTTTACTTCCATACTTTGGAATAGAACTGAGTCATGGGTGCTTTGTTTTTTGATATAATTGTGCCTTGATTACTTACTTTAGCACCAAGTGATGTTTTCCTGGTGCTCTGTACTTTTTTCTAAGTTTGGTGCATAATATGGAGCAATACTTACTTCCATTACATAGACAGGTACATTGACCTCAGCTGCCTCAGGCATCTACTTCAACACCATGTTGGGTGCAACAAGTGAAGGTGAGTGTACATATGGTGTTATTGCCATATGCTTCTGAGTTATGACTGTTGTGAGAGCATAAACAATGTTTATTGTAGGAGAAAAAAGATAATGCCATGCTACTTTATGCCAGTTGGCACCACCCTTAACACACCAAGTATCCACATATGGTATAGCATTTTCTTGCAGCACAAATATTCACATTGGAAACACCCTTAGCTTTTTAGCATTAACCACACTCATGATCTTGAGAGATTGGGTAGTGGTAAAAGTAACAAAATGAACCTTTGCATAAACTGAAAGGTCCAGGGGAGGGGATGATCAGCATATGCTATACTGAACTGCTGGGGGTGCCCCAGAAAAGAAATGCCTAAGCAATTCTGAGAATGTTCACTACAGCAACTTGGACTTTACAGTCTTGCTGTATTCTCTCAGAGCAGTGTATGCATGTCAATTGAATGACCCAGTCAAAACATTAGCCATCTTTCCATAGGTGTGTGCATGTGAAGTTACTCAACCACCTAAACCCCCATCAATGTGCTATGATTTGCTGGAGCCCCCAGCAAATCAGTTAGCACATCCTTGTCAACTATAGCTGCCATTTCTCCCACACTTTGCCCCAACCTTGTCTTCCATTCCTTCTTGGTTCCACCAATAGTGGCTACGATCATGACTGGAGCACTACTAAGTCTGTGTGGGGTCATGACCAGTGTGTTCCAGCTTTACCTAGGTCATGCACTCCTCTGCTGACTCCATAATGAAAGAGTATACCATGAGCAGATGATTCAAACATGGTTATGCTGCTGTGATAGCTCTAAATGCAATAACAACTCCCACTAAGGCTAGACAAGTAAATAACAATGTCATTCTGGGAGAATCCACTTGATAAGCTTCCAATAGGCTGTGTTTTCACCAGCTTATAGACTAGTACTAATTGGATTCTGGTAACCACAGTGGAATGGCTGGTTACACAGTCCCTTGTACAGCATTCAACATCGCTCCAAATTGGTCATTCTCAAAATGTTGAGTACTGTAATTACTGCCAAGCAGTTGTGGACATGCTAATGCACCATCAGTAACATCCAGTTTCATGTGTTGGTATTTTTTTTCTTAGGATATGTTGCAGAGCTTATGGACAAAGAAATCAATACTCATCATACCAGTCTACTAGAGAAAGAGCTTGAGAAATTGATGGCCCAAGACTGCTTGCTGACAATTTTGAGAAACCAGAGAAAGGCTTACTAGTGAAGCAGCATCGTGGTCAATTCAACTAAAGCAGCAATGCTAGGTAAGGTTCTTTTAGTTATCAGCACAATGCTCTGTCACAACAAGTGGTCCAGATCATGTTTTCAACTAAAAAGAAGTATTTACTGCTAACTTTTTACATTGGGTAGTACTTTCATAATAATCTTACTACTGTCATCCACTGACCCATCTCAAAACCCCCACCCACACATGTAAGCAAAGTCACAATCCCACTGGACACCAGTGGACATTCACTGACTAATACTGCTGTGGAGGCATACTGTACCCTTACTTTTGTCATTGTCATATTGCAACAGTCCTTCTGACCAGCTAGTGAGGATCTCCTAACCTTACTCTGCCAGTTGGTAGTGTCATGCCATGGCTGCTAGCATCTCATGGCACAGTCTACTTTGTGCATGTGTACCACATATTGTAAATTTGCATGGTGGGAAACAAATTCCTAAACACAGAAATTGGGAGTGTTATAGTCAACAATGGTAGTACAATACACCTTTTTACCCTCATTGGTTCCTCTGGTCATAATGGGCTGCCTGATAACAGTGAATTATAGGTATAGGGTCATAGAGAACAGCACTGTACTACTGTAATCCACTGCACTGGTCGGAGTGAATACATAATGTTTGGTCTTGTTGCAGAACACAGACATTTACCATGCAGCGGAGTGTATGCATAGCACTGTGTGCTGCTTAGTGGACCGTAAGTGCCAACTAATTCCCATCTGACATTGCTACGCCTTGTCTTGGTCATGATTAATCCAGCCATAATTATCACGGACGTCAGTTACACTTTTGACAGGCCTTTACGATACTAGTGCTTGCCCTTGTTGCCCTTAGACTACAATACTGCACTATTTTAGTACTTTTTTGGTGTCACTGGCATGACACTATGCCAGTTGCAGCAATTGCTGAATGCCAAGGTTAATGATGGGCACGCCTATGCCCATTCATAGGATCACGATCCAGTGGGCTCGGCAATGCCTGCTGAGCCAGTGGCAGCAACTTTGAATGGTGGGCTTGCCCAGCTTTAAAGGTGATAGAAAACAGTTTTCAGAGCTATGAATGCCATCCAGTTGTTCTTTTATTGGACACCCAGTATTTTAATATGTTTTATACTGTTCTTGTTTAATTAATTGTATAATTCTGTTGTCTTTGTAAATACCCTGAATCACTATGTGCTCAGCAGTTGGTGCTCTCTGTTTTCATATTACCTGAACATTCTATGACATCCAAAACACCCATCCCAGGCCATTCAGATGAATAGCATGGAATGGGAGTTTGTGATGTCATAGAATGGCTCTCAAATATGACAATCAAGAGCAGTAACTGACGAGGAGAGTGTAAGACAGTGTAGATGTGAAGGTACCCCAAAGCTAGATTATTTATTTATCTAAACTTCATCAAAGCCTATTGAAATACATAACTGGCATGGAAAGGAGTATGGCAGTGCAGTTATCCAGAGCTCATTACACCTACCACCTCTGTCCACCTCCTCCGATTCTTATCTTGGGGCTACCAGTATTTTCCAATGGTTCCAGCCTAGACTATTGGTGACTGTGCCTTGAGTGTGGTTCAGACCATGTTTAACTTTCCACCATGATATTAGCAGCTATTAGCCAACCTTCTACTTCTTGGACATGGAGAGCTTGTGAACTACTCGATCTCCACAGTGCAAATATCTGAGACTTTTACATCTGAATATAAATGCTATTCTTTGCTATTTGTTTACTCTGTGCATATGACTTACTTGTTGGTACATTATTACTGGTATTGTTACAGTGTTCTGCTGTATGAACATCCATTAATTGGGCACCACAAAACCAAAAAACTGACTTTCCAAAACTGGCCTTGTTAGATATACTGTAAGACTTGTCCAAAGTACCAACAAATGTGGCACTAAGATGAAGTTGGTGCAATACTTTTACTATTGAGTCCTGTGTGGCACTGCATACCAATTCTGCAGCTGGGAACAGATAGTAATGAATGTTATTTGATTTTTCCACAGGTCACAGGACAACACAATTAGTGGTGAAGCGGGGACAACCAACCGTGCAAGTGACACAGTGCCCTTCAACATCTGGAGAACACTAGATGGCGAAACCAGAAATATTTGATTTGTTACAAAATCATGGTGATATTTTGAAACATAGGATGCAGCACGTAACTTACCACCCCAATAATAGAAACAGTGCATCACTGTCATGTCCCACACTTGTTGCTGCTGCCGGCCAGTGACATGGCAGTATGTGTGATACACTCCTGGGAAGGTGCTCTTGTGGACAGACATGTACATATAATCAAGTGTAGCATGTCGAACCATTATTTTTTTCTTCAAGACTAGCTTGATTATTTGCTACCATGCAGGAACATATCCTCTACTTTCTTCACCTTACTGATGTCAGGATTTACCATAATTTGTTTTTGCCACTTGAGACTGCATTACTACTTGGGCGTAATGTGCCAGGGAATGATAAGTACTACTACCAAGTTTGCCTCAACGACAGTACAAGTAACGGCCCTTGAGTGCTGTTTAGACCACCATATGACAAGTTTGTGTTTTTGAACTCTAATCAGACCTTACTGTACCTTATTCAATGGAGAATTGCTAGTTTGTGAAAGGGGATCAGTGCATGTCCACATGACATTTGTTACATTGTGTTTAATAGTGGACCTTGTAGCAACAAGAGATTACTGTGTATCACAGTTATATGTGAGTGTAAATAACAGTATATAAGATATTTTCAGCAGTAGCTGCTGACACACCTTTGGATGTCATGTCTGTGATGCCCACCCTTAGGTGGGTGAATGATTTTATTGCTCATTTCTCAAGATTTATACCAAATCACCATGCATGCCTTTATACGTACTGTGAGTTTACCCTACCATGTATGACCAGTCACTGAATCTATATTTTTTTATTGATTCTGTTGTTCACTTAGCACTACTTTTGGCACCTGCTGCTGTTCAGCTGATTGGAGTTCTGTGTCCTTACTGTCACGAGGTATACATAATTTCAAACTTTACTATGCATGATGTGTCAACAAGTTTCTGTATGCTGGCAACATCTCCCGTTTTTCTAGGGGTGCTATCATTTCATATGCTCACCTGATTGCTGCCAGTCTTACACACTGTCATCGCAGCATGCTTTGCTTTCTGTTGGTAGTCTAGTACGACTAACCACATGACCCTTTCCAGTGGCATTGTCTGTATAGCCCCCACATTGAGTATGTCACAGACCTTGGTACCTTGCCCCTGGGCTGAGTCATAGTTATGATTAACCCCTTAAAAGGCAATGTTGTTTTTTGATAGCTGGGTAATGCTCACAAGGCATCTACACCCAATCCCTACCACCATAGTGACACAAGCTGTGCGCCCGGACACCTTACGAGATGTGCCTCTCGGAGTCACATCATCAGCTTAATAACCATGATAGCTGTGCAAGACTACATGAACAGGACAATGGAATCCACACACATGGAGTACATTACTGTTCAACCCATAGTGCACATTGAACCACAAACACCACCACTAACCACCATCCTTTAATGGCAGTGGTGTTGGCTTTGCCTGTGCCTGACTATGGGAGTAGGTCTCCTCACATGTCGCCAACCCTGCATGTGGATGAGCAACATCCTTCACACAAGCAGAGTCTAGCGCATGCAGTTCTGGAAAGTGCTCTGCAGTGCTCAGAACATCTCCCATAGTACTGTCTTTGATTGGTGAATCGTGTTTGATGTACTGATCTAATCATGATTGTTTAGCCAAATGCATTGCTATGACACATCCACTTTTGCTACATTTCCTCCTTCAAAGAAAGGTGCAAACAAAACCATTTGACAGCGGATGGAGCCCTATGTATCAACACGTCATACCATGTGATCCACAGATCATAGACAATATTTGGGCCTAGCTGACACTTTCACTGTCAGTTGTAGTACTATCATACCTTAAGTTCAAACTACCAGTAAATGCATTTATGAGTGCAGGACCGCACACACTTGCTGCTAGTATGTACTGTGGCTCACCAACTCTCTGTGAGAAATACTGTTTCATGATAATCCTCTAGAACAGGCTACTCATTGCCTTCCATCAAGTGACCTGCTTATTTGAGCTTTTTACTGGAATATATTACTTCTGTTTGGCCACTCCTAATGTTTTTATTGCCATGAATTATATTCATACCTATAAAGGATCACTTTTTGAACTCTGCATGGATAAAAGCAGAAACTGTCAGTTGTGTTTTTTGTTGTTTTCTGCATATGGTCAACAATCCAAGCAGTTCATTTCACGGAGCCATGAAATTTCAGTTTTGATTATGACGCTGGATAGTTTCCTAAATGTGAGCATGAACTTATCATTACAGTGTCCACATTGTGAAACCATGAAGTGACCGAGTCAATACTCTAAAGTCTTTGTACCATGACAGTAAATGCACTGAATGTTGCCCATAAAAAAGAAAACAATACAAAACACAACTGACACCTTCAGCTGTTGCTCAGGCACATTAAAAAAGGTATGCGTTTGAGGCTATGAATATACTTTGTAACAATATAGTGACATTACAAACTATTCTGACTAAGTAATCAGTTCCTGCACTATATACCTTTTTTGTACTTTCATGTGTAAAGCATATCCCCTTTGCATGCATGTTTATGAACAAGCCAGGTTAGGCACCTCTAGTCTCATGATATATCTTGGCACGTGGATCCACAGTATCATGTTGGGCTCCATTCCATGGATGATTTCCATCCAACCATGGTATTTTGACATTGTGGTATGTACCAAAGAGCATCGTAATCAAGTCGGTGTTGCAACATAGATCAATACAGTGGCAGTCTCACCTCCCTCTGTCCACTGTCAGATCTCCGTATGCACCCCATCATTTTGTTGTGTCACCTAGGTGCAACATTGCGTGATACCACTTGTTTTATAGTGTCACTTATGATAACATCTCAATCTCTTACTTCTTGTGTGTAATTGCATTAGTCCTCATTGAGCATATTGGTTGAACTGCCAGCTGTGACCGTCCATTGCATATGTCCAACAGCTGTGAAAATGAATGATTATTCAGCCCCCTGCCACCCTTATGTGGTGACTGATGAGTCGAATTCCCTTGGTAAAAGTGATGCTATTCTGTAAGTGGGTATCGCCTAACTACTGAAATACTAGTTCGATACTCCACTGGTTGCATACAACTGCAATACGGAAGACATGACAGTATTCCAAATTGTTTTATTACAATGTTAGAAACAGTCAAAGACATGGAAATAAAGTGACTAATTTAAAAATAGAATGTGTCAAAGTGTAACTACACAAGCAGTGTTGAATCTCCCCTTTGGTAAACATGGATAAGTTCACAGTCTCTACATGGCATCCTTGTACCCAGTGTAGTCCTGTGATGGGATGCCTGTATCTTCGTCACAACACAGAATGGAAGGATTTTCCTGTTCCTATGGCCCAATCACTGAAATATTCAATACATGAATCATCTACAGGCCATGAGTCTATACATTCTGTGACTAGAAATAAAAATTGTTTACAACAGAAAAAGAGCCAAGGTGTACACATTTGTGCAGCATTAATTATTCACATCCTGACAATAATACAGTGAAACTGAAGACAACACACAATGCAGATCAACAGTTCCATGCCATCTTTAAAAGGTATATGGGCACCCTGTGTTAATTTACATTTATTGACTGGTAAAAGGGTAAGTCCCAATTGGCACGTGTCCCTATTTGTAAGTGGCAACAAGGGAGAACAGGACAGATGAAATGAATTGATCAGAGTTACACAGTTTGCAAGTGGCCTTGATGTGAAAAAGCCAACGAGCTCCCATCTGCATGTATCAAGGTCATGTTGGTTAGCAGTTCCAAAATAAGGGTGCTGGTGGGTCGCACTTCAATGTAAAAATATTATGTTTCTGACAATGAGCTACAGTGTGCCTCTGTCTCCCCAAAGCAGATACAGGAATGACAAACACAATAATGTACAGTACCGTGTCCATATGTAAATGCTATATGAGTCAATGATATGTGATGTGTTGCCTTTCAGGTGCCTTGTATGTATAGCACATATACAGGCCATTTTGCACAGTTTTGTAATAGGTTGCCTTTGCATGTCGCATTACTGGCTTCTTACTGCAACAATCGGTGACTGAAATTAGTACAGATGCTCACACTGCTTTATACACAATGCAATACAACGATAGAGACACATCCTCATAGCATACAATGGTAGGAATACAACTGGAAAAAAGGCAACTGGTAAACGTTAGGACCTGTTATAAGCACAATTAGCAATACAACCTGGGTGACACTAAAGACAGGATTTCTTGGCTCCATATAGGGTGACATAATTTGAATAGGACACAGCCATGGGACATGATGAGATGCACAGGGAAATGCTGATGGAAGTATGAAAGGAGATGGCATAACCAATGGCAGCTCAGTTTGAGCAAGGATAGGAAGTGGAAAGATAACAGTGTGGTGCACCAGTGAGGTGGACATAGAAGTAACGCTGGGAGTGTAATGATGAGTGTGAATGGAATGGGTTTCTCACTGTTAGAAACAATCAATTGGTAAAACACCAAGGTCAAGATGATTGACGTGTGGATTGCATCAGCAAAATGATCACAAAAGAGTTGAACAAGAAAGATGCGACAGGTAGTGTTGATAAATGACATACAACTGGGACAATTGAAATTGGTAAGTGTAGTTCAGCAACAAGCTGTTTTTGGAATGGAAACAGGACAGGATTACTGGACTGTGAAAAAGTAAACAGGGAGATGATGCAGAGACAATATTGGTGGGTAGTTGATAGACAGAAAGAGTTATGATGGAATTACACCAAACTAATTGTGAGCAGTATGGATTGTTGATAGACAAATAAGCTTTTAAATGATACTATATTTATCAACAAAACACAGTGTCCACAAATGCACTGCTACAGATTGGGATTGGCAGATTTCAATAATCTGTAAAATCTATATAATCTGTATAATCAGATGAGGTGCAAAGTCTGGTGAATCACTGGCAGAGTGATGGATGCAATAATAGGTTGCGGGGGACACCATGCCTCAAGTGCTCTGTTCAGTTGTTGAGGCATCAAGAAAAAAAAAGGGTAAAGAACAGTACAAACAATAGCAACAAAAGTGTCACATGTTCTGCCCCACAAGTCATCATAGAAAATAACCTGAGAAGTGCAATATGTAATTGCTTGAGAAAATGTGGGAAACAGACTTGTGGGAGGAAACATACAAATAGCTGTTATGGAAAAGAATAGAAACAGGAAGAAAGAAGCAGGAAGAGGACAGTGTGACAGGCTGAAGATGGGAGTTGTAGGCATGTCAGCATGGAGTTGGTGGGGGCTGCGGGAAGCACCATCAAGCAACATGTAGAACAGGCAGCAAAGCATACCATGCTGAAACCTGCATGGGAGACATGGTGATAAGCCATTGTAGTGTGGCTGGCATGGTGGGGGGTGGAATCATGCAATAGGCCCTATGCACAACACCAACCTGCCTGTGAAACCAGAGTGTGCTGGCATAGTATGACTTTAACAACTTTAAGGGACAGACATATCCCTTTCGTATATAATAACAAAAAAACTGAAACATAAACCCAAATGGCTGTCTAAATCCATCCAATGGATTTTAAGACTTAGAAAATAAAAAATATTCACTATTCTTAAAATCACGGACCAGGGAGAACTGGTCTGCCTACCAAAATATTCAAAAAAAGTGTAAGTCAATGATCAAAAAATCAAAAAGAAAGTGGGAATACAATCTTGCTATAAACGCAAGTAAAAATAATGGGAAACCCTTCTATTCTTATATTGAATTGAATTGAATTTTTTGTTGTTGACCCGGTAGGTCCACTGGGACTTGAAGTCCATTTTTCAGGGGTAACCGGGGGGAGGGGGGGATACAGATGGCAAACAACTGAAATTGAACCAGATTAAGCTGTTGGTGCTATTTTTAGTGAATGGGGGAAATTTGGCCAGAACACCAGGGAAATCCCCTACTCTTTTCAATAAGTGCCATGGGATCTTTTACATCCACCTGAACTGCCACCAATCCAAGCAGATGGGACCTCGGTTTAACGTCTCATCCAAAAGACGGCACCTCAGATGTGCAGCACACCCCTCATGCTGCACTATAGTGTCAGTATTTGGATATTAACCCAAGTGTCAGATGTGGGAACTGAACCCACAGCTCTCTGATCTCCCGGCCTCAGATGCGAGTGTGCTACCTACTGAGCCACTGACACTAATATTAATTCCCTTAAAAAAACAACCTGCCAGGTTGGACCCTTAATGCATAATTCTACATTAATACATGAACCACAACCTATGGCAAACACCCTGAACCAAAGATTTTGTGAAGTTTTCTTAAAAACAAAAAATTATAAAAATATTGATATCCCAGTCATAAATGAAACCAATATTACTCTTTCTGAGGAAATTATTCCCTCTAAACTTTTCTCTTTCAAAAATAAATTCATCCCTGGGCCAGATGAAATCACTGGCCACTTATTATACCTATTCGCTGATGAGCTTTCTCACCCTCTTAGACTCTTATTTGAACACTGCCTTGAGACACATTTTGTTCCCATGGAGTGGAAATCTGCATATGTCATACCAATATGTAAAAAGGGTCCCAGATCAAACTGGGAAAATTATAGGCCAATTAGCCTGACATCTACAGTATGTAGATTACTTGAAAGTATAATTAAAGATCTAATATGCCCAACCCTTAATGACATTGATCTAGACCAACATGATTCCAAAAGGGGGAGAAGCTGTCTCAGTAATCTAATGTGCTTCTACGTAAATGTAAGCAACACATTAGATAATAGTATTCTTTTTGACATTGTGTATTTGGATTTCAGTAAAGCTTTTGATGTAATGGCCCATCAAGCTCTGGTAACTAAACCACTTCAAACTAGCATTAATAAACATATTGTCAAATGGATTGAAAATTGGTTATCTCATAGAATTCAGAGGGTAGTTATCACAGGTCATCTGTCGGACATATGTTTAGTCACCAGTGGTGTCCCACAAGGGTCAGTATTGAGCCCCTGTTTATTCCAGATATTTATAGCTGACCTAACCAAAAACTGTTTCTCATCAACAATTAAATACGCCAATGATGTCAAAATTGGAGGTCCATGCGATAACACAGAAAACATTGCAATAATTCAACAGGATTTAGATGGAATAGCACAATGGGTTAAAGACTGGGGCATGAAATTAAATGCTACAAAATGCAAAGTGATGCACCTAGGCTATAACAATCCATCTTTGGTATATCTATTAAATGGAACTCCATTACAAACCACAAACAATGAAAAAGATTTAGGAATATTCATATCAAACTATCCAGGAAATAATAAACAAATAAACGAGGTGATCAACAAAACAAACCGTGTTATCTGGTCTATCAAGCGAAACATCAAGTCCAAAAATCCTGAGGTTATGCTCTCTCTATTTAGGGCATATGCCAGACCACATTTGGAATATTCCTCCCAATTGTGGAGCCCATGTAAAAAAGTGGAAAGTGAAGCTCTGGAAAAAATTCAGAGGAACTATACAAAGCATATATCTGGTCTTTATCATGTCCCATATGAAAACAGATTGAAAGAATTAAACCTCATACCCTTATCAATAGACGACTTCGAGGGGATCTTATTTTTATGTTTGATATAGTACAAGATCCTTATTTATTTACAGAATTAGGTTTTTAATTTAAAGATGATACACATAATACTAGAGGACACCCTCTTCAAATTACCAGACACAAATTTCACTATACTTCCTGTAAATATTTTTATACCCAGAGAATAGTTAACCCCTGGAATAAACTGTCTTTTGAAGTTATTTCCAGCAAAACCAAGTCAGAGTTTAGAAATCAGCTGGATACATTGATCATTACTGGGGCTTGTACTGGACACTATAATTAAACAGGTGCTGTTATGGACCCTCCAGCCCCCTTGCACCTTAACCACCTTAGTATGAGCCTTAGTATGAGTACGAGTTAATGTCACGCAGGGGACAGTGGCAACTGAAGAAACACACCCCCACCAAGTGAGCACTCATGAGTGTCCATCCTGTTGTAGTATGGCACATGATGGGTCACCTTTTGGCAAACAGCCCAGAACCTGGAGCACCAGCCGCACAATTGGACGTGAGGCAACATGGCTCCCCATGGGAAAACAAAGTTGTGTGGGGTTCATGAAAGGATGGGTCAGTTGGAATCAACAAATGATAAATAAAAGTGAGGGTTTTCATGGAGTGAGAGCCAGAAGTAATAATGAAAGAGGAACTAAAATCATTGTTATAAGATGTGCCAAGGATTTCAAGCAATCGTATTTGTTGTAAGCCTTGCATTAGAAGAGTCTGATGCATGTCTAAATCTAGAAACTCTATTTAGAATACACAGACCCATTTTATTAGTGCAAGAAGCCACCCCATTGATGTGCGTTAGACAATTCAAACACATGGCTATGGGAGTGGACGTACTAGACCTGTAGCCTTGTACCTCACCATGCCTCCTGGCCGTGCATTAGAACTGTGTAACGCACACCACAGCCATGTCTTATTGCTTACTTATTCCAACACCCACACCAAAAAAAGCATACACATATGAGGCTTGCGGTACTTCATTCCCAACTGGTTCTTTGTTTTGTATGAATTCCGCAAGGCTTGATCGCAATACATGGATATCTGTTGATGTAGATTGAAAACCCGGATGCTGTGTTATGCATTCTAGTGTAGGGAAGTCTTCCATCTCTGTTGTTATAGCATGGTAATATACACAACATCTGTTTTCCCTTGCTGTCTTCATGTTCTCACATTCTCCACATTCGCACCTGTTGAGACAACGAAAGCACAATGGATCAATGTGAGTGTCACTATGTTATATGACAATCTGCTACCTAAATGAGGCTGCATGGGGGTCAGTGTTGACATGATTAGACCTCAGTACCACATGATCAAGCAATGGCATGATGATGGCATGTTGAGCAACACTGTTATGTTACCTGTGATGTATCGCATGCCATGGTCACCCCTTCATATTGTAGGATAAATAGACCATACACAGCCACACACACACACACACACACACACACACACACACACACACACACATACATAAACACTGTGTCACTTAACAGCATACACACAGGGCCATACACCCACACACACACACACACACACACACACACACAGCCACACGCACACATACCTATATAATCAACCAACACACACAGGGCCTCACACACACAGGGACACACACACATATAGGGACACCCATGCACACACACACACAGGGCCACCCATGCACAAACACACACACACAGGGCAAAACACACACACAGGCCCCCCACACGGACACACACACACACACTCTAGGCCACACATTCACATTGAGTCACACAAACTTCTCACAACAAGAATACACATAACCACATAAAAATGTAAGCAACAGTTGCTTCACATGCATGCAGTGTGTTCACAAGGGCAGGCATAGTCATTAGAGTGAGCCAGGGAGCAACAACCTGGCCTGAGTGCAGTTTTAGTGCATGTACATGCTCACTATAATATTTAGTTTGGTGATCACGTCTAGTCCTAGTGGTAGTAGAAGTATCTTGTAGTGCGGATAGGAATGGTCACAAAATATGGCAATCATTTTGAAAGAAATATACAGATAAAAGACGACAAATAATGGTGAGCATGACAAATGGAGAAGTGTCGACGGCAAGCAAGAAGAATGGTCTATAGTGTGTCAAGTTTTATTCAATGTGAAAATAGCAAAATTCATAAACCAGTGGCACAACTGAATCACTAAGGCTAATGACATGATGGGTGGAAGAGTTGCTGGCAAAACGGGGAAAAAGATCAGTAAAGGGATACTCAGGTTGATCAGATTGGATGACATAAAGGAGGAGAAATAATGTGCCAAGGCAGCAGGGATAGTGTGTTATGCTGGGGTACATGGGGAGAGGGATCACCAAATGAAGAGAGGATGGTGTAATGAAACTGTACAGGCCATTGATGCATTCCCATGCTGAGTTGTGTATCCAGTTTGGTAAGATTCAACTAAGATATAACATAGATTAGGTATGGAAGGGTCAAAAAATGGCAACTAAAATGGAACACTGAATATAGAAAAGAGAGGGGTGACATGATTGAGACACTCGTACAGGAAGGGAAAAAAATCAGGTACAGTAGGGAGCAATATTCAAGATGAAAACATGCATTAGAACAAGAGAACATAAGATGAAGTTTAAAGGGGCACAGCAGAGGGCAACGCGAGGAAGGTCTTCTGCATGGCAATGGTGGTGAAGTCTAGAAACAGACACAGTAACAATGTGGTTTGTGGGAGCAAAGTTACTGGTGGAATGCAACAGTGCATGGAATATATTTCTGCAACCATCTAAAAGCCTATGCAGTAATGAAGATTGAAATTGAATAGTTACAACTGCAAAAGCAAGGGTTGATTAGAATGCACCAGAGGTAGAAGGGGGAAAACAATTAGGAAAGGGATGCAAAGGTATACTGCCCCACTTTTTGTATTGGCATAATGCTAAAAAACACTGAACTGGATAATCAGCTGTCATGCTGACCTATGCGATAAAACAATTGACAAATGCATTGCAGTGGAAAGACAGTTTCCCAAATCAATAGACCAGCAACCTGCAAGTTGGTAAAAATATCCTCAGATCCAGTCCTCAATAGTTAGCATCATAAAAAATACCAACGCACCACATGCATGCCATTCACACTAAAAGGCAATTAGGTACCACACAGATTGGATTGATGATGCTCAATGTGTCACTGGGGAATGCAGTCACCATATGACGAATCTATGGCAATGGCTGAGAGCTGCAATACCTTGTGCACCCTGGTTGCCCACTGCCATGGCAGGCTTCAGCTTTGTGTGCACTATAGCATCATCAAGGGTTTTCACCCATGAACACACTGTGTAATGACTTTGATGTTTATATATATATATGCATATATTTGCAGCTCCACTGGGAGTGCTTGCAGTGGTTTGGCCAACAGATGTGCCACCAGGAGGGAGAACAAGCATACTATGGATGCAGTCTGGGAACAGAGATAGATATAATGAAACAGATGCAGTGGGGAATGGACCAATACAAAACACAGTACTGAATGGAGTGCTGTACAGGGAAAGTGACTGATGCCATGCCACCATACTAAATGCACAAGTAGTCAAAAAAATACAGTGTGCTGCATACTGCCAATCAGTGGTCAAGTGGCACCAACAGCAATTGGCATCTTCCAGACAAGTAGCACAGTGAGTGCAAATAGTCATGTTATGTGCCACTGAGAAGCAGTGCACGTTATAGTGGCCACTGCCCAAGTTACCCATGATGATAATTTGGTCCAAGACAGAGTATTGCAGACAGGCATGCACTGGGGTTTCAATTCAGTGCATTTCTCTCAGTCTGGCATAAATAAAGAGTTCTGACCTGCAGCTAGGTGCTTTTTCTTAGCGTGATGGGCAATGAGTGTGTTACTTCATTATGGGTGGAGCGGTGAAGCAAATTAAAAATTGCTATATCTGGGATATGCACCTGCTCATAGAAGAGCAGTAATTGGCGTGAACGGTGAGGTGCCTTCATGAACAGGTGAACAGCAAGTAAAGGGAAATGAGAGCGGAGAAGGCCAATAACATAAATCGACAATAGATTGGGGGGGAGGGGCTGCATCTTACAGGCATGGCACCAGGAAAATGCAAATTCAGGCGGCATCAAACAGGCATGGCAACCTTGTATATCTGCATACATTTGCAGCTCCACTGGCCGTATCTGCATTGGTTTGTTCAAAAGATGTGCCCCCAAGAGGGAGAACGGGCATACTCCGGAATCAGTCCAGCAACCCAGATGGGTGTCATGAAACAGATTCGGTGGCGCATGGACCTGTTTGCTTCATACAGAGCACAGTAGTGAATGATGATAACAATTGATGATAATTGGATCAAACACAGACTTCAGACAGGCACGCTTGTGTTAGCAGTATGGGCAATTAGTGTGTTAGTCTGTCCAGGGAGGACAAGTGAAATCAATCACACATTGCAATATCAGGGATGTGCACCTGTTCATTGAAGACAGTGGGCATGCTGTAACTGGTGAGGTGCTTTCATGAACAGGTGAACCACAGTAAAAGAAGAGAAATGGGACTGAGCAAGGCCAATTTTAGAAATCATCAATGGATTGTCGGTCGGGAGGGCTGCAACTTACATGAATGGCATCAGCAAAATGCAAAGTCAGGGGCATCAAACAGGCATGGCAGCATCAAGAAGCAGTGTCAGCAGTCTTTGGTAGTCCATAAAGCACCTGACATTTGGATTGAAGTGCTGCATATACAGGCTGCTATCAGAAAGGTGCAGGAAGAGGCTGATTACACACAGGCATTCCTAAACTGGATTCCTTCTGAGGATAAGGTAAAGGGTGGGGGGGGGCGGTCCGGGGTCTGGATGTGAATGAAAATCAGCCAGACAATATCAGGGGAAAATGCCTAATGCTAGCAATGGATTGGACTTTGAGGAGCCACAACAATGGAGAACATCATGACACATACTTTGAGTGGCTGGTGAAACATGGTGTTTCTTTTTGTAAGGGTTGGGGGTGGTTGCAAGAACCATACCAACACCCCTGCACAGGTAGATATTGGATGGATGGATTTTCCAAAATGTTACAACCAGGCTGAATTTACTATTCCAGTGTCTTGCAGCTTGTGAGCCCATATCCAATGTGAACTCCAGCTGGGAGAATGGAGGGTAATGGCAACCGTCCGGCATGGGTTTTGGGCAATGGTGTTGGGTGGAGGAGGTACTAGTGGTAGTGGCAGGTTTGGGGTTGGTGGACTCAAAGGCTGGACTAACAGCAATAATAGGGTTTTCAAACAATTGTGCAGTACAGCAACCATGGGGTATGTTAGGTATCATGCTGCAGCTGAAATCTATTAGTGGCCGAGGCACATGTGAGAAGCAATAGGGTCAGTGTGCCAGCAGAATGAAAGATACTGTAGATTGACTGTTTACTGCTGGCACAAACTGCTAAAGGAACAGATAAGGAATGCAGAGGTTTGTCTAGAGAGTGAAAATGACAGACTTCAAGACACTAAATTACTGAAACAAAATATATTTACCACTCATCCAGGGGCATATTCGTCCCAGCATCCTCATCACTGCTCTCCGAGTTTTCTGATTGATCATCCTCTACAATGTGTGTCAGGCTCACAAGGGGTTCATAAAAATAGGGCTGAACACCCCGAGATGCTGACATAGATTCTATATCACTGTCAGCTTCTTAAGACATCCTGGAGCAGTTTAAAATGAATGATTCTTGTCACCCTGAAACAGAAATACCTGCTCTTTATATTGCCCACCCTCCACAATGACATGATGGTGGGGGATGTGCCTGTGTGGCTAGGAAGACCAAGAACGTCAGGGGTGGGGCATGCAACTAAATAAAGTTAAAAATATGAAAAACCAGTGCAATACAGCACAAAACTATAGTAAAGAATGAAACACAAACACAGATTGAAACAGAATATGCCTTCATTGACACTTTTCATGGACTAAGCAAAAATGGCTTTGCAGATGATCTTTAAACCCCATTATATTGTATGGCATGGAGGGTTGGTGAGTACAAATTATTGTAAATTTGAAGACTCCTGTGTTATACTACAACACTTTGTTACACGTGCCTATAACAGCATCCTCTATCATATGAGGAGAGCTGGGTAGAATCCCAGTGGCAGCCATAGCTGATCTCAGACTTGTCCTGTACTGGCTTAGGATAATTAATAACTCCTTTAATTCTTTACCACTAGATTGTCTTCAGGAGAAAATAGACTGGTTTAGAAAAGCTATTAACTCCCCATGGTTGAAAACATTACTGACAATCTTGAGGAAGACTAACTCAGTTCATTTATGGGAAGATTATTTAAGGAATAGTAACATTTTTGTACAATGTAAAACAAACCTGAAAAAGAAAATATTTCAGTTAGCTCAGGAAATTGACATGGCCGCATTGAGAAGCCAAGAACAGTCTCTATGGTACAGAGATAATAAAGTAGCCCATGGTATATAAGATTACCTCCTATAGCCAATTTCAGCAAAGAGCAGGAAATGGGTTACATGGGCTCGATTCAAATTGATTACTTCCAAATATGCCCATTTTAATAAAACAAAGCATATAAACAAGGGCCTTCTTAACACCTGTTTATGCAATAGAGGTGTTCAAGAAACCGTTTCACATGTTATAACTCAATGCCCCTTTATAATGCCTGTGGAAATAATTTTCTAAAAAACTTTCTGATCAAATATGCCAGTGCTAATTATGATGTGGTATTTGTGTTATTACACCCAATGGGTATGGAGGAAGCTGAAATGATCTCTAAATATTTGGGTTCAGTTGTTAAAATCAAGAAGATGCTAAAGAGAAAACAACCAGGTGAAATTGAAGATTAACCTTTCTAACACACCATGTTCTGTAATTACTATTTACCAGTCTTCTTTGAGGCCTTTTATATTTTAATGCAGCTGCACTCTCCTGTAATTGTTTTTATAACTTGTAATAATGTGGTTTTGATACTGATTCTGTATGTATTCTCTTTTTTGTATGTGAGATATTTGTAATGTCCATAATTTTGTTTTGGAAGAACAATAAACTTGAAACTAGAAACATTTCAACTGAAAAAAAGAATTGCACTGATTTAATAACTTTAGGTAGCAAAAGCTCTTAAGTACATTAATCCTTGTTAAATATTTTAATATTCTTATGGGGTCTTTTTAACCACATCCTATCCCATATAAGGACCACTATCACCTTCATTGATTTAGCCACCTTTTCACAGTTAGGGTCATTTGGGTAGCTGAGTAAAATTTTGTGTACCCATGAAGGTAAATTACCTTTGTTCTTGTCCCTCTCCAACAGTTATCTGGGATCATGTCCTTTCATATCAGGGTCTGATGACTCCATGAATCTATCAACACCTGTACTTTCTTGGGAATGATTTCAAGTTATGTTAAGAACTCCCCACGGTTATCCAAAGCCTAGTTTGCATTGGTCATATCAGCCTTGTTCTTTGGATTCCTTCAAGTAATATGACTGGGCTTTTGACAGTAGTAATGAGTGAGTTGACAGGACATACGCTGTACACTCCCACTAGTTGTAATCTCAGGCCTCAGGCTGACATTTACTAAGTTTATTAGGTTTTTGGGAAAAAAAGAAGGCCAAGGCCCATCAAGATTTTTCCCTCACATTTGAGTGGGCTAATTAATGAGATTAGGATGTGAAATCAACCAAGCATCTAGTCTATTTTTAAATGTATTAAAATTATTACAATATATTAATTCTTGTGGTAAGATATTCCACAATCTTGGGGCACGTAATGAGAAAAAATAATGCCTATTATTTGTTTTTGCCTTTTTAATCATAATTTGTTTACTATGACATCTAGGGATGATATGATTTTTTAGAAAATGTAAGATCGCAGAGTTCCATTAATTGTGGTGACTTAAGTGTCTTATGGAGAAATAAAATGTCCCCCCTACATCTCCTAAGTTACAGCAAATGTAACTCTGTGGCTGTTAATCTATCCTGATAGGTCATAAAAGAAAATTGATGAATCATTTTAGTCACACGTCTCTGAATTTTTTCAATTCCTGTTATGTCCCTTTTAAGGTATGGACTCCAGAAAGGGGACCCGTAGTCACTAAATGGTCTGATGTAGGATCTATGCAGTGGTATAAGTCATTGCTCTGTTCTGGTCACAAAAGTACGTTTGATCTATCTAAGCAATGTGTTAGTTGTGTTTGCCACTTTTATGCAATGGTCATAAGATGAGAGTCTGTTGTTTACCAAAACACGCAGATCTCTTTCCTTACATGATGATTTAAGTGGAATTTTGTTAATATGATAAATGTTTTTAAGGTTTCTTGAACCAAAGTGGAGAACTACACATTTTTGCACATTAAATTCCATATCATTTAACTGTGCCCACTGTTCAATGGCAGTGAGGTCAGAAATAAGATTTTGTAAGTTCTCATTGGTGTCCACCTTCCCTCCCAATTTTGAGTCATTGGCGAATTTTGTAAGCCAATTTTGAGAGGTGACTTGCATGTCGCTGATATACAGATTGAAGAGTATGGGCCCCAGAACTGAACCCTGGGGCACACCACTGGTAACCAGACATTGGACTGATAAGGAGTTGTTAATCCTCATTCTCTGAGTCCTATTTTTAAGACAAAGGTTTATCCAGTTTGTTAAACAGGGAGAAAACCCTAAAGATTCTAATCTAGTTATAAGTTTTCCATGTGGGACTTTATCGAATGCCTTGCTATAGTCCAGCAATATGACATCCATTGAGGTGTTGTTATCCATACCCTTTCTAATGTCATTGTAAAAGGAAGTTAAATTAGAGGTACAAGAGTGCCCTGAGGTAAAGCCATGTTGCGTGTTGTCCTTGAGATGAAGTTCTCCCATTTCTTTTTCCAATTTTTTTATAATAATGTCAGAATAAAATTTTGTTCTTACCGTGCCTCTGATGAAGCCTCTAGATGGAGTGGACTGTCAGGCTGCTTGGTACTCTTCTATAAAGGTGATGGCTTCTTCTGTTTCAAGCTGATGCTTTATCACCCATATCTGGACCACAGTAGGTAACGCTTGGGTGTACTGCTTTGTTACCACAATCTCTATGACATAGATGAAAGTTGGGATGGGAGAGGTTGATAATTCTGGGGAAAAGGCAGAAAACATAGAAGAGAAAGTCTTGCCTGGGTAGGGAGGATATTTGGGCTGCACTGTAGATAATGTTGCCATAATCAAAGACAGAGAGTATTGCTTTCTGAATGCCCTAATGTCTGACCACATTAGGTAGACTGGATTTGGATTAGTGCAGAACATCTACAGGTAGTTTAGGGAGGAGTTTTGACAAGATGGAGTCAATGTGAGCTGAGAAGTTAAATGACTGGTCCAGCCACACTTCAGGTACTCAAAAGATATGATGTGGTCCAGAGGTGAACAGTCACTGGTCTTGAAGCAAGGGTGGGAAATGAAGTACTCTTCACACTTTAGGTTCTTAAAAGATATGATGTGGTCCAAATGTGAATAGTTATTGTTCTTGAGACAAGGGCGTGAGATGAGATGTGTCATTTTGGGTTTAGAACTAAACATTATGACCACAGTTTCCTGTGCTATCAGGGTGAGTTGGTTTGAATGGGACCACTACTAAATGATTCTCAGACAGGTCAGGCTGAAGTAGAGAGCTTGTATTTCTTGTATGAGCTTTTCAGAGGATGGGCACAACCAGTTAGTATTTAAGTCAGAAAAGATAAGTAGGTCCCTTGTGTTAGACAGGGAAATGAATGTTGCAGTACCCTCCATGAGGGCATCAGCAGCAATACTAGGGCAGCAGAAGAAGTATATAAAATGGAGAAGGAGAATTTGACAATTTGGAGCTTGTAGGATTTTACAGTAGAAGAGGAGTGAACCATCTAAAAAATGAGGCTATGTAGAACATATATGGCATTGCCCAACCCCCATACTTGCTCTGGTCTTGTCTGTGGACTATGTATCCAGGCAAGGAAATGGCATCCTCCCTGTTATTTTTAACATGCCATGCTTCAAAGATCACAACTATGTCTGGTGTGATCTGGAGGCACCAGAGTCTTCCAGGGAACTGTTAATGTTAGGAATGACACCCAAAGATTAAAACAGAGGAATTCTGGGTGAGGGAGTGGACTATTTTGGGAGCCAAGAGTCACAGCCAATCAGAGGGCTCAAAAAACTATTAACTGTGATTGATACTGAAGAGCAGCAAATCAGAGGGCAGAACTGTGGGGAGAAATCCCAAGGACTTTGGGGGAATTATGTCAGTCTTGGCCGGGCTCCTATTGAGTCAGGAGGGATCTGTGTTAGAGAGATTGGAACTGTCTGAGGCCTTTCACAGGACTTAAGCTGGGAACTGAAGCTGAGAGAGAAGAGTGACTTCTGTATGAGAAAGACTGTGCTTGTGTGAGAACGTTCATGGTATTTTGGACTATACTGTTTCTAGGGGAGAGATTTTCTGTTGCAGAAATCCTGCACTGTAGCTGGGACTTGGAGGAGCTAATTTGAGAGCTGAACATCTCTGGGACTGGGGCAAGCCAGGGTGTGTGTGAAAGCTGTTCTACGGACTGGAGAAATTGCTGAGAGATTTGGGCCAGCTAAAGCTACTTCGTAGGCTGGTTGGAAATTGAGAGACTGTGTGAGCAAAATGGGAGCAGGGGGTTTTCATGTCTCAGAATCCCTGCTGTTACTGTGCATCCCAGTGTGAAGTGGAACTGTTGCTTAAAGCTTAGAAGTCAGTGGCCAAACGGCACTGCGGACCTGAATTTGAAAGTTGCCAGGCTGCCCCAGGAATTGAGTATTAGTGCAGGAAAAGAGTGATCTCTTCCAGTTACAGAGGCCTTCCCCAGAGCCAGGAAGGGAACTAGCTAACCCCTCTCAAGTGGGGCCAGCTAGCCTCAGGGGGTCATCAGCTCTTGCTAGGGTGCTAAGGCAGCTGTGACCCATAGTGGGAGCTGGGCTGGCCACTCCAAGGTCTGGGTCTTCTGAGGTCTTGTGGGGCCTGCGCATGTGCTCTGCAACAGGCCAGAAGAGGTCGAAGGTGACAAGTGGCCAGACTTCCAGTCAAGGGGACAAACTGCTAGACCTTCAAGCAAGATCCAGCCTCAAGAAATCTTTCTGCTGCCCAACTTTGTGCCCTCTGAGCATTAAGCCCAACACTCCCAGATCAGTGGAGCCTGTTAAGGCAGAGACTTCTGAGAACCTTCAAACTGTGAATACCCAGGGCTTGCCCAGGAACCAAAGGGGAGTGTTCATTTCAATCTGAAAATAACCTTTTAGCTTTTATGGCTCCAACAGCTGGCCAATCCACAACACTGTCCAGGCCTGCACCTTTTGGCTACCTAAAAAGACTGTTTCACCATAGCACTGGTACCAGTGGGGGTGGGCCATTAAAGTGGTTTGGCGTACAGGCCCTGCTGTTTCCATTTTGTTTACTTCTACTAGCCAGCTTCCTTCCCACAGCTATCCCTTGTCCAGGGTCCCCAGTCCTAACCCTTATCCCCAATAAAGCTGTGTTTAACTGTTTGGAATTACTGTGTGGAGGGTGTTTTGTGATTGCCAGCTGCAAAGTGCATATGGTTCAAGGTATTGGGAAACTGTTAGTTATCCAGTGTGTGGGGTGCTTGGTAGGGGAGGTGGGGAGGTGCAGCACCCCAGGGGACAGCACCAGGCAGTCACCTGACCCACTAGCTATTTACTCTGGGTGGAGGCAATGCGCTAATTACTATAACTTTGGGATAGAACCACCGACCACCGTCATAGCAGGACCCAGGCCCCTTAACCTGTTAGAGGGATTCCTTTAGCATACTCTTCACTGTTTTAAAACATTACTGGAGCCCCTAAACCACCTTCCCAAGGTGTCTAACCCCCATTCAACTAAACCAGGGTGATTGAGATAACCAGGAAAGTGAAGGAACAGCCTCAAAAATGCCATCCAAACTGGGGGTAGGCCACAGCGCTGCTGTGCATGCACGGACCTTATCTACAGAACCCCCAAGGTTGCTAGTTCCATAGATGGGACAATCACAGCCCATCTAGGGCTGAAAACAACATGGGAGATGAGGGAAAACACCAGATAAGTGCCAAAAGGGGGGTTACACTCCACCCCCCTTAAATGCTTGGCTTCCATGCCAAGCCAAAGGTTAAAGTACTCTAGAAATTGGAAAAGGTAAATTTTAACATCAATACACCCAATATTACTAACTAAACACCTGGTTCCTATCTATTATGCAGTAAACTATTTAAGAACAGGAAAACATTATATACAGTTCAGCAAATATTTTCCCCTTTAGCTAGCTCACAGGCTACATAAGATGTGGCACCCATAAGTTTTATCTCTGTAACCATAGGAACTTTAAAACCTCATAGTATTCTCATACCAATTTCCCCCCATCATACCTTTTCACCTCCATCTTTCCCTTTTGTCCACTTTCCCTCCGAGCCTGGGGGTTTAGCACTAGCAGGGCACATAAACACCCTTTCTAGGGACCTAGGAGTAATATATATCCCCTTGTGTATCACAAATAAAGGCAGGTCAGTAGGCACCCCCAGAGCATCATATATGAGCTTAAGTAGGGGCCTCACTGTCCTCCCTGACCTTCTAGGGGTTTCTTGTATCCAAGGACTAGTGACTACCTCATGTTCAAAGGCAGAGTCCATATCACTTTCCTCTTGGCCTGTGCCTTCCTCCTCCGCTGGGACAGGGTATTATAGCACTTCTTCAGCCTCACCATCCTGAACTGGGGTGCTGCTGTGGTGCCCCATAATGTACAGAGAACTTCTCAACTAATACTTTAGCCATGGTAGATGCCTTCTGATCCTTTGTGGGGTAAGTTTGAGTGTACCCAGTAAAGTGATCAGTAACCACCAAGATGTTGGAGATATTTTTGGAGTCTGGTTCCAACGTGAGGGAATCAATGCAAATTGACTCCATGGGAGTGCTGGTACTGATGTTAACTAGTTGGGCAGCCTTTTGGGGAAGCACTTTCCTTTGAATGCACCAGTGACAGGTCTTGCAATAGTACTCTACATCTGCCCATATTTTGAGCCAATAGAGTCTACTTTTTGCCAGCTTCATGGTACATTCGTTGCCCAAGTGGCCCATATCATCATGCAGAGATTTTAACACCAGGCTTTTGAAATGGTTAGATAATACCAACTGCACATGGGGCATCCCCTGCTGGTCTTGGGTCTCTCAGTAGAGCAATCTTTCTTTAAGATGCAACTTCGGCCACTCTCACAGTAGCAATCTAGTATGAGGGTCACTAGCCTTTACCTGTGCTGGATCTCCTTTTCTTTGTAAGACTTGTATTATCTCACCCATGACTGAACTGGTCTGCTGCTCTCTTCTTAAATCAAGTTACAAAATGAGTCATATTTACATAATACAATCATGCAGTTTTAAGATAAGATATATTTAGTTACATATCTGAATAGAGAAAAAAAGCTTGCACATTATCCCATAGTGTTAATTTTATCAATAAAAGGATGCTATATTTGTATATATTTGTTCATTTGCTTGGCAGAGGTATAATGAATATGCTCAAGTGCATGGATTTGTATTTATAGAGTAAGCCATTCCCTGAATCATGGGTGTTGAAAATCCTTCCATCTCACTAAAATTAATTTAAAGGCCACCTTCAACAGATGTTCACAAAGGATTGCTGAAAATTGATTAGGCCTTTACTGCGCAGATCAATGCATAACAGCATCCAATATAGTTGTTTAGTTAAGGAGCACTGTACAATAGGTGAAATGAAGGACAGTATTTCCTTCCACCATAGGTCCAATTAGGGACATGTAATCAACATGTGTTCAAGTGAACCAACTTGGGAAGTGCATCTGGAACAGTTAGATGAAATAGTATTCATTTTATGAAGAAAATAAGGAGTATAATAAATTCCATGTAGAATATTAAACATTATCTGTTGAGATCTAATGGATTTAAGGCCCCATGATTTAATACCCACAATTTTCTTCCAGATGGATGAAGAAATATTAACATTTAACATTTGTGTCCACTTTTTTCTGAGATCATTTAAGTGGTCCCTATGAGAAGGCAGAATAAGCTTATAAATCAGAGAGGTCAGCGTAGAAGAATTTCCCTGTGACAAAGTATTTTCCAACTCATATATTAATTTATTAGCTTTATTTAAATTTTTACTAATGAAATCCCTGACCTGTAAGTATGCAAAGAAATGTCGGTTTCCTAAATTAAACCTATCTCTAAGGGAGACAAACTGGAGAAGTTGATCGTGATCTAAGAACTGCCCCACTTTTTCCAGGCCCTTGGCATACCATGTCTTGAAAAGTTCTTCATGTATACTGTAGATAGAGGGAAATTTTGATTAAGATATAAGGGAGAATAGATAGAAAAATAAGGTTTACACTGTTTTGTCAAAAATAACTTATACCAAATATACAGAGTAGTCTTAGTAATTAGAGCTAATCAGATAGCCAATAATTTAGGGGGACCACAATATGACAAGTGTCTTAAATGTTTGTAAGGTGAAAAAATTGATTCTATACTATATGTAAGATTCTTAATATCTATCTTATATCGTGAAGCGATAATACTTATATTAGCGGTGAAATATTAATATTTAATACATGGTAATACCAGACCCACTTAAGAAAGGGGTAAGTACAATTTCTCGAGTTTAAGCCTCAGTTTTCTGTCCTTCCAGAGGAACCTCCTAATAGTGACATCCAATCCCTTAAAAAAATTTTTCATCCAATGTGATGGGCAGTGACTGAAAAAAAAACATGAATTTAGGGAGAATGGCCATCTTTACAGTGTTTACCTGGGCCATTAATGCAAAAGGTAATGATTCCCAATGGCTAAGTTTCGTCCGGATATCTTGTAACAGTGGCTCAAAATTTAAGGAGTACAATTGCTCTAGCTTGTTATCGATTTGAACTCCTAAATACGTTATCTTGGGGACTTTCTGAATGTTTAAAGTGGGTGAAGACACAAAGGGATGAGAATGTGTGGGAGATTCCATAACCTCTGTCTTCGACCAATTAATTCTATAACCAGAAATATTCCCGTATTGATTTATAATATCCATGACATGAGGTAGACTACAATTCAAATTATTCATATACAAAAGAATGTCATCTGCATAGACACTTTATTCAATATTCAATGTTATTGATAATGGGACCATGAATTAAAGAGGAAGGCCAAATTAATATTGCCAAAGGGTCAATAGCTAGAGCATATACTAAGGGGGCTAGAGGACAGCCCTGTTGGGTGCCTTGTTGTAAAGATATTAGGGGAGAAAGATCATTGTTGGTTTTAACCCTGGCCACCAGACCAGAATATAAAATATCAACCCATTTAGAGAATGTAGGACCAAAACCAGCTTTATTTATAATAAATTTGATATAAGGCCATTCCACTTGATTGAACGCTTTTTCAGCATCTAATAATATTAGAGAGAAATCTGAGTGTTGAGAATAGTCTAGGATGTTTATAACCCAACAGATATTTGTTTTTAAAGATCTCCCTTCAATAAACCCATTCTGATCTGTGTAGTCCAAAGTAGGAAAGTTTTTTCTAGTCTGGTGGCCAGGGTTTTAGCTAAAATGTTAGCATCTGAATTAACCAATGAAATAGAGTGATATGAAGAGGGTACATATGGATTCTTTCCTTTCTTTAGGAAAAGCAAATTATTTGCTTTCCTAAATGAAGGTGGTAAAGAGTGAGAGTCTAGAACTGAATCAAATAATGTATGAAGATGTTTTATTAATTTAGGATAAAAAAATTTGAAAAAGTCTATGGTGAGACCATTGAGGCCAGGAGCTTTTCCAGAAGGTAGTGTCTTAATAGCAGAGATGATTTCTGATTGAGAGAAATCCTGATCCATTGTTTGTATCTGTTCATCCAGTAAAGTTGGAAATTTAATTTGAGACAAAACAGAATTAAGTTAATCTGCTGATTTAACACTGTCCGCTGTGTACAAATCCTGGAAGAATTTATAAAATATCTGATTTATTGCTTTGGGACAAGTATGAACCTGGCCATCTGGGCCCTCAACTTGAATAACCATATTTTTTTGTTGTACAGATTTTAATTGCCAGGCCATGAGTTTCTCAGACCGATCCCCATTAATATAATAATGGGATCAGACATAGAGAGAGACTGTCTCTCCACTTGTTCAGTAATAAGCTCCGCATATGCTACCCTAAGTGAGGTTAATCTTTAGAAAACCTCTGCATCTTGATTAGCCATATGAGAAATTTCTGCATCCTTGATCTGTCTTTCAAGTTCTTTCAATTTAGTTTTGTTAGTTCTATTCTTTCTAGCAGTATATACTATGATGCAGCCCCGAATATAGGCCTTAAAGGTTTCACAAATGTTAATAATAGATGTATCGGTACTAGAATTTGTATCAAAGAAAAACGCAATCTCATGGTTTATGAAATCAATAAACTTGCAATCTTTGAGGAGAATAAAATCCATCTTAAAATGAGGAATCAGGTTAACTTGGGAAATCTCTAAGTCAAGTTGAATGGATGAGTGATCAGATATCAGAATACAATTATATTTTACCTCTTTAACATAGTGTATTAGGGTACATGAGATAAGAAAGAAATCAATACAGGAATATGAGTGGTTGGGTGATGAATAGAAGGAATATTGCCTTTCCTCGGGATATTTATATTGCCAAATATCAGTCAAATCTGTTAAAAATTGTAAAATTTTCAAAGTAGCCGGATTACAAGTGAGGGAGCGACTAGCAGATCTGTCAATGACAGGGTCTAATATGGAGTTAAAGTCGCCTCCTACAATATATGGCACAGGGTATTTAGGGAGTTCAAGAAACATGTTAGTAAAAAAAGGGGCAGAATTTTCATTAGGGGCATACAAATTGCAAATTGTGAATTTTTTGCCATAAAGCATAACTTGGCATATTATGTATCATCCTTCTGGATCAGTAGTGCATCTAATAGTCTGGATATTCAGTGTTTTCTTAAAATAAATAACCACTCTGGAAGATAGATTAGAAAAAGGGGCATTTATTCCATTTTCCCATCTCTTTGAATGATAAAGAAATTCAGAATTGCTGAGATGTGATATCTGAAATAATACACAGTTAGCTGTGTTTTGGTCAGCAATTTGAAAGAGTTTTTTAGCCTTTGACCTAGTAAGCATCCCCTTAACATTCCAAGACATTATGTTTCACCTAACTGCCATATGGAGCCATAACAAACAAAGGATAAGAAATCACATGGTCTCAGAAACCACTCTAGCCACTGACCAAGTGGTTTCATAATATACTGGAATAATCATAATAGTACACATGTAAATATAAAAATACAAAACAAAAATTCTGAAAAAAACTTTGGATGAGCTATTGGTTAGTACTCTAGCTATTGAAGTATAAAGCAGAAATTCCATTAACCTACCACCTCCGTCCCCCATAATGTATCCAGTTACTTTATCCACATTTATTAAACTAAACCCAATATCATAATGTCGATTACCACATTTCATCTCTATACTCCTGGGACAGAGGTGCTTAATAAAATATTCTCATGGATCCTCACCATTAGATATATTGGTTTCCACAAGGGATGCAGGAAGACCAAGATTTAACAAAGACTTACTACAAAGTTGCACGGTCCCATAGTGAAAAGCAACAATCAGAAATGTACAAAAGGGAAAGTAACTTTTCAGAAAAGGCTTAGGGTTCAGTACATCAAGGTATACCAGTTGAGCCCTCCCAAACCCTCCCATCCCTCCCCTCTTACTACATATCCCAATAGGCATTTTCAGTGGCCAGCAATAGCCTCTAAAGCTGCCTGCTTAAAGATAAACAAGAAACAATTTATATTAACTAAAGATAAGAAAGTGACTGTAGGGCAGTGCCTATTATAATCCCGTCCCTCTGACTCTCATAAAGGTAAGAACATTAAATACCGATTCCATATTTTTCTTATTCCCTTTTCTTAGCCCACCCCATTCGAATCATTTTCCGACCACATAATAATCGAGAATAACAACATATCAGCAGGAGTTAATTAACCATTTCCTGAATCCCATTTGCAGTTCGATAGAAACATTTCTGCTTTTTTAGGATCTTGAAAATCCATGTTTTGCCGTGCAAAGTAAATCTCAGTCTTGCTGGATATAAGATTGCACTGTTGATGTTATGTGATTTAAGAACTTCTCTGGTTTTATCAAAGGCTCGATGAGCCTGAACAGTGTTTGTAGACAGGTCTGGAAATGCAGAGAATTTGATGTGTTCATATGTAAGGCCTCTGTTCAAATAGACATGTCGTAAAATTAATTCTCGTTCTTTAAAGTAATGTGGTTTAATAAAAACGGGCCGAGGTGGTGAATTGCTAGAAAGGGATAATGAAGGATTTCTTGTGCCCCGTGCGCCCTATCCAGGATAATAAGGTCTTCTGGAAATTTCTTATTAAGGGCTACAGTGAGCATTTTTTCAAAAAAGGGGAGGGGATCCTCTGAACCTTCGCTGCCTTCGGGAATCTGAAAAAGTTTAATATTTGAATGATGAGACCTGTCTTCCAGGTCAGTAACTTTATTTTTAAGTTCCAACAACTCCTTTTCAACAGAGTGATGTTTCTGGGTCAAGGGGTTAAGTTTGTCCTCAAGGGAGCTAATTCGTTGCTCGGCTTCGGTCGCCCAAATAGTTGAAGCATCCATCTTCGATTGCAGAACTTCAAGTAGCATAGTGACTTCCCCAACTGCAGAGGTAACAGAAGCAAGTCCAAGTTTTATTTCATTTTAATAACTTTCTGAAAATGAACAAAGTCAGACTGCTTGACTAGCTCTGCAGGATTAAGAAAGTTCTGTCCCTGTCCCCCCCCCCGTCTAGCAATTCGTTAGCAGAAGAGTCCTGTGTGTTTTCTGAGGCTATTATAGACACATTTTTAAGGAACTGAGTTGTACCACTAGCATTTTGCTGAAAGCTATTTGATGAATCAGCACAGGCTAAGCTAGGTGGAATGCACAATACATTGCTGTCCATGGGGTTTAAATTAAGTGGATCAATTGGAAATGTTCTGGGCTGAGTCTGACAAAAATTAGCACTGACCTTTTCCACGATTGCAGTAGGAATGGATTAAGCTTCCGCACCTTCATTCTCAGCAGTCAAATATCCAGTTTCTTCCAATTCGGTTGCCAGCATTAAAGAGACACCAGAAGCAGTATTTACTGATGTTGGAGAAGCGGGTAGGGGGGACAACGGTTTACCCCAAAAAATTGGGGGTGTGCCAAAATAAGATTTCAGTTGTTGCTGCTGCAGTTGGGTGTAGGTGGGCTGTGTAGGATCTGATGCAGCCATTGCCCAAAGCGGACCCTCAATTCAATTAACACACCACACTGTTTTTGGTATAAAAAAGGGCCGCAGCTCTTTTTACTTAATCAGAATTGAATACATTACATGGGACACTTAGCCTTTTTACAAGTCTAATATGTACATCACAATTTTACAGATATGCACTTTACAATATATCATATACATACACAAACACTATACAGAAAAATTGTAACATATGTACATTACATTTCCCATCCCGTAAGACCCCTTGGGCAGCCATAATTCATGTATTGCTGAAACCCTGGCTCCTTCATCCACTTGTTTTGAGGGGAACTCTGGCCCTTTAGTCCAACAGACCCTTTGAGGGCTGTGCCTTTCCGCAAGACAGTCCCCCCGTTACCCGAATTTAGGGCCTCCTAGCCCCTTGACGAGGAGCATGCCTGTCGGGGCCACACTCCCCATCTCGGAGTCTTGGATCCCAGTGTTTCGGTGCATGCCCCAGCCTGACTGCCTTCCTCTCCCGATCTACCGAGGCATACCCGTCCTAGGGTCATGCCTCTCCCCAGTGACACCCAATTTCAGCTCTTCTTATGTCCGGAGCCTCTTACCCAGGGTCAGCCATGAATTTACCATGAATTACCGCCTCTTGTTCCTTATGTCAATTCTCAACTAGGTTTTTCCCTAGAGCCATGACAGAGCTCTTGCTATGGCCTGGAAGTTCTTGGGCGGGAGGGGGTAAAACTTCTTGTCAGAGCTGTTCCAGGAGGGTGAGATCCCCTGGGACAGCTCTTTTTGAACCCTTCCCCTGACCCTCCCTATAGGGAGAGTCTTGGCCAGCCCTCTCCGAGGAGATCCTCGGATTGGGCCACCTGTTAGGGGGGCCGCCTCCTCCTAAACGGTGGGAGGCCCTCCTAGCCCTCACCCTCTTGGGGGCCATCGGCAACTTGCCCTCCCCGGTGAGAGGCCAGTGGGCTATTGCCCAAAGTGGACCCCCAATTCAATTAACATACCACACTGTTTTTGGTATAAAAAAGGGCTGCAGCTCTTTTTACTTAATCAAAATTGAATACATTACATGGGACACTTAGCATTTTTACAAGTCTAATATGTACATCACAATTTTACAGATATGCACTTTACAATATATCATATACATACACAAACACTATACAGAAAAATTGTAACATATGTACATTACATATCCCATCCCGTAAGACCCCTTGGGCAGACATAATTCATGTATTGCTGAAACCCCGGCTCCTTCATCCGCTTGTTTTGAGGGGAACTCTGGCCCTTTAGTCCAACAGACATGTTGAGGGCCATGCCTTTCTGCAAGACAGTACCCCCCTTACCCGAATTTAGGGCCTCCTAGCCCCTTGACGAGGAGCATGCCCATCGGGGCCGCACTCCCCATCTTGGAGTCTTGGATCCCAGCATTTTGGTGCATGCCCCAGCCTGGGTGCCTTCCTCTCCCAATCTTCCGAGGTATACCCATCCTAGGGTCATGCCTCTCCCTGGTGACACCCAATCGCAGCTCTTCTTATGTCCGGAGCCTCTTACCCAGGGTCAGCCATGAATTTACTGCCACTTCATACTGTGCCAACAAGTATCTCCCACTAATGCCCAAGGGATCTTACTTTTTCCAAACAGCACCATCTCACAGAAACCGTTGAGGGTATTGTTAAAAATGTCATTTCCCATCTCCGATAAATGAACCCCATCCTGGCTATAAAATCCCGTATCCATTTTAGTAATCAAGAAGTGCCTGATTACCTCCATGCCCAGTGAGGCCGCAAAATGGGACACTTCCCTATTCACGGACCTCCGCGCTTTGTCCATAGCTCCTGCCTTTCGCTCACCACGCCAGTGCAGGCATGGTATCATTCTTGTCCATGCCAGAATGGTGCGAGGCAACAACTGTTTTAAGTGGGACAAATCCCTCTTCATATCCCCAATTAATCTTTGTGCCCCTAGGGTGACCAAGTTGTTCCCTCCCAGGTAAATAACCTGCACGAGCGGTGGTTGACGAAGTAGGCTCAATGCAGCTATTGTTTTACACAATGCCCCCACCTCATCCCCCCTTTTCCTGCCCATTTAACCACAGCTTGACATCTTGGAATGTCCAGCTGACTTGTATATGGCCGTTTTTTCACCCTCGTGTATGCCTCCCTCACGTGCGAATGACCCACAATCCATATCTGAGGGGATGTCGCTGCCATGCCTGTAAGATAAAATTAGAAACATGTGAGTATTCTCCAATTTGAACTATCAGTCACAACTTGTGCTGGGTTCCCCAACGTCACTTGCTGCTGTTTTTCGCTGAGGTCTTATGTACCCCATGTATGCCTTTGAAGCCCATCTGCCAACCCCTTTTATCTGATCCTCTTTTAAACCACACCTGGCTGCCTCAGTGGCTGCTCCAATTTGGAATGAATGGGTGTTGTATGAGGTCGGGTTTTCCCTGCCATCCATAAACCCTTTCGTGAGGACTGCAGTGAACTGCTGCCTTGTGACAGCTTTTCCGTCCCCCTGCACAAACAAATGTCCCGTTCCTGTTGGACGACCCTCCACATACTCCTTCATTGCCAGCCATGGGCAAATATTCCCTGGTGGGGCCTTAAACAGTGTAATCATGGCAGGGGGGCCACACTGGTTTGTTTTTGATTTTCGCAGCTGAAGACACGGTCTGTCTTGCCAGATGACGAAATCACTAAACTGGAGATTTGTGTTCTGACTCGATGAGTTAGACTGTGGTATCAACCTCGACACCCGGAAGGCCCCAAAAAATGCACATATGTATAGGGCCCTGAAAAGCTTGATTTCATAGCCCGAGCTGCAAGTGACTGCCAGTGCTTTCAGGAGGTTGGACAATTCAGGTAATCCTATGGGCTTCCTTGTGTCCACCTTTTTTCCTGCAAGTCTAGACATGCCCTGCATCATTTTCTTTGTAATGAAATTGTTAGTTGGGTCGGGGAATCCCTTGTACTTCTGAAGAAAGGCAATGCCTGCTAGTTGGAGGAGTATAGCTGCTGGGATTTCCCCAGGCTTTCTAAGTGTAGAATGTAGCTTTGAACTTGTCTTTGGGTATTGTGCAGTTCCACGCTTACCTCGTGACCACAAGATTGCTGGAAAGATTCATAGCTACCTACATACTTCCTCCATGTCGGGGGGGCCACAGCGAGTTGTACCAGTTGCTGCAATCTTGGTTCCCAAGTCTCCAGACCGCTTCTGGTATTTTTGTGGGGAACTGGTCCGCCCACGGGGCTAACTGCCTGAAGTGCTCGAGCTGAAATTGAGACAGGGCATCAGCTATAACATTTTCCTTTCCTGGCAAATGACGTGCCTTAAAAGAGATGTTGTACCATAAGCAGCATAACACAAAGACCCTCAAGACCTTCATCACCTCTTCAGAATGAGATGTCTGCGAGTTCAATATGTCCACTACCGCCTGTTGCCTGTGTGAAACAGCACTTTCTTATTCTGAAGTTTGTGCCCCCACACCCTTACAGCTACCATTATAGAGAACAGTTCGAGAAGGGTGATGTTTTTTGTGAGTCCCTTCAATACCCACTCCTGTGGCCAGCATCCTGCAAACCATGCTCCCTGCCAGAATGCCCCAAAACCAATGCCCCCCGAGCATCGGTCACCATGTGCAGATCCAAAAATTGGTCTGCTGGTGTCTGCCAGATGGTGATACCATTGAAATCTTTCAAGAAGAGTTCCCAAACCTGTAGGTCTGCTTTTATGCCCTGTGTGAGTCTGATGTGATGATATGGTTTTAGAGCCCCCCTGTGGCTGACGCCATCCGCCTAAGGAATGGCCTGCCTGGGCGAATTGCACGGCATGCAAAATTCAAGTGGCCTATAACAGATTGCAGCTGTTGTAGGGTCACCTTCTTTGCCTTTCCCATCTCACCTAACAGTTTGCTCAAAAGTGCCACCTTGTCTTGCGGTAGCCAGGAAACCATGGCCTCGGAGTCTATTTCTATGCCCAGGTATGAGAGATGGGTAGCAGGGCCCTCAGTTTTCTCCTGGGCTAGCGGGACACCAAAATACCCCATCAATGAGGTGAAGCCTTACAGCATCTCCACACATGTGGTCCCCCCCTTGGGACCCACAAATAGGAAATCGTCAAGATAATGGACTACATGTATGTTTTTTGTGTGTTCTCTGGTGGCCCACTCCAAGAAGGTTGAGAATGCTTCGAAGGCTGAGCAGCTGATGAAGCATCCCATGGGCATAGCCTTGTCCATATACCATCGGCCTCCCACTTTGAAACCCAGTAAATCATGGTCACTTGGATGTACTGGTAGCAGACGGAAAGCGGATTTGATGTCGCTTTTTGCCATCATTGCCCCACGGCCTAACTGTTGTATGTGGCGCAGAGCCACATCAAACGTTTATATTGCACTGTGCAATCCTCCGGGTTGATGAAGTCATTTACTGAATTGCCTTTCGGGTAGGACAGGTGATGAATGAGCCTGTATTCCCCTGCTTCCTTCTTGGGGACCAGTCCCAATGGGGATACTCTGAGGTTGTGCACTTGGGGGTAATCAAATGGTCCCGCCACCCTCCCTGCCTCCACTTCCTTGGCAATTTTCCTCTCCAGGATGTTAGGAAGTAAAATTGCAGACTTGAGATTGTGAGCTGTGGTTTCTACCCTTGGCCCCTTGTATGGTATCCTAAAACCATACTTGAAACCATCGTGTATATATTTTGCTGCTGTTTTTTGTGGGTAGCAGTCGAGCCAGGGGTCCATCTGGTCCAATCGTACTGGTGAGTTAGCTAAATTTCCCAGACCCCTTTCCTTTTCCGCTGCTTGCTCCCTCGATGTTTGATGTCTTGGAGGATTGGTGTGTGCATTCAGAGAACTTGTGCTCTCCTCCGCAAGACTTGCAGATGTGCCCGTACTTACAAAAGGAATGAAAACATTTTCCTTTATTGTAGTCATAACAGGCCTTCCTCCCTGCCCCTTTCCTCTGCTCTTTCCTGTGTTCTCCATCTGTTTGCCTTGCAATAACATGACCACTATCCGAATACGTCACCACATTGGGCCGGCCATACGTCATATAGCGAACCCACAGGTCTATGTGTGTGTGTTTTCCCATTTGAGATTGGATTGCCTAGATAGTTTCAGATGAAACTTCTCATCGTATTTTAACCATGCATATCCATCAAAGGAGAGATGTGCAAATTTTATGGTATCCCTGTATTTTAGCAGAGCAATTAGTTTATCAGGGTGCTTCATCCCATGAACTGATATAAATATGTCAAAAGCTACTGCCCAATTCTCAAATGTGAAAGGTACCTTTGGTCGCCGTGGCCTCTCTTGTTTATTCCTTTTCTCATCGCTCACTTCTGGGATCTCCCTATGCAATAATGAGAACATGTCTATAAATTCACCTTTCCAGATTTTCTCCCGGACAGTGTCAGATAAGTGATCCCCCAATGGGTCTTCTACCCCAGCATATGCCCAATGCTCTGGTGATCCCGATACTGCGTTGGTTGACTTGTCCCCCATTGCAGTATTGGGAGTGTTATCAGTTCTAGAGGCTTCCATCTCCTGCTCTTGTGAGCTTGGTGTCCTGTTTTCCTTGTTAGTTGGGAGGGGTTGTAATGTTGAAGGCCCATCCCCTGTCCATACCTGAACTGCCACCCTTTGTGCATTACCCCCTTCTCCCCATCCCCTTGGGAGATAATGGAGTGAGGAGGCTGGCTCAAACGAGCCTCAAACTCCATGGTGTTCTGTTGTATGCCTTCCGTGTGACTTACCTGGGCTGCATCCATTCCTGTCATTGCAGATTTGGTCCAGTGGTGTGCCCCTAAGCCATAGCCCTCTATTGACCCATTGGCCCCGGCTGTGCCCAGAGAGGTACCCTCACCAGGTTTGTTGGCCGTAAATGCCCGAGGCCCACGATGGGGTTGGTCATTCCATTCTGCAGGGTTGTTGGGAAACCGGGAGGGGGGAGGGGCCCCAAGGAGTCACCGCTGGCCAAGCGATAGGCATATTGCCTAGTCCCCCATACATAAATGGCCACATGAAGAGGTTATGTTGCCATGTTTGATGCCCTGGCATCACCGGCCCAGGATTGAACCCTGGAGCCCCCTGATGTCTTGACTGGTTGCTTACCTTTTGACCCCCTTGGCTTCCTTATGATTTATTACCGACCGTTTTCTGACCACGTCCCCCAATCCTGTCCCCCATGCACCCTGCCCTCTTCCATTCACGTTCTCTTATCTTTTTGGCCTTGACCATGTCTTCAAGGTTCTTTCTCCCTTTTTTATGTCTTGCTTCCTCTGTTGCCAATTTCAATGGCAGCTGTTCTAGGCTATCACTGGATTGTTCTTCCTCACTATCAGATTCAGACCACACTAAATCTATTGATACATCGCTGTCCTGATCTCCCTCATACTCACCCATCTGTGGCTGGGCCACCGGTACCACCGGGGTTTTTTCCACCTCTTCTTTCTCCTTCCTTGGTCGGGCCTCAGATGTGTTCCCCTCCGTTCTGTTCCGTTTTTTCTCTGTCTGCTTTTTCCCAGCCTCTGCCATTGGTGGAAACTTATACTTACTTTGCCTGCCCTACCCCTTTTTAGCAACAGATTTTTCCTGAGCCACGGATTCCAACCATCGGGCCAATGGCTGGCTATGCCTAGGCTGCCGACCCTCATCTTCTGCTGGTTCTTGCGGCCTGTGTTCTGGTATGGTGGGAGGGTCTGCTACCGTTTTCTGTTGCCTGCCTTGATGGGCAACTAGTATTTCTGGTTCCAACCTGGATATGGTCGTCAGCCAATCAGACCCCCCAATGTCCCTAAGGCATTGCAGGGCCTCGCGGAAAGCTTGGTCTTGCCCTTGCACTGGGATAGCCTGTGCCACATATTGTGTCTGGCTTCCTAGCACCATAAGGTCTTGACCAGTGCCCTGTGCCTGCGTGGAGATTTGGGGGGCCTGGCTGTCCAGAAACTGGTTATTCTGTGCTTCGGACATTTTAGCTATTGATATTAAGGGGCAAAGCAGTGTTCAGCGATGCGATACCTATGAGACAAAACATTAGTTATTAATACACCTTTATCTTGTCCTTTATAAGTTAACGTTCTAACCCTATATCCTCTCTCTAACTGAATGCCTTATCCTAGCCCATCTGTATTTTCACTAGACCCCTTTTGTTGCTGTATCCCAGCCCATTAGTACTAACCATATTAACATCTCCCTTTAGAGGACCCTTTTCAGAACCAAAACCATATTAAAAGGGACGGGGTACCTGGGGATAAATTCTGAAACTGTATAGAAAAAACAGTCTAGACGACCAAGAATTCTCATTAAGTTTCTAAAAACAATAACTTATTTCCTGAACATAATTTACCCCGACACTAAGATGTTTATGGTGCTCTAGTATGTCATTTTCCAACATTACAAGTCTGTTTCTAGTTTTACAGGAAAAAAAACATTTTTGAATACAGCAACAGTGCAGTCATTGCAATATGAAAACATAAACACTACTTAGTGGAAAACACTAATAAAAGTGCCTCTTGTATGCTGCCATTGGAATTAGAAGTATATATATATATATATATATATATATATATATATATATATATTTTTAAATTAAACAAATGCCTTATTTACTAGAGAGCACATAAACTTGACTGTTATGGAACCATGGATCCACTCTGATGAGAGAAAGAGATGGATGGCCCAACCAGCCTGCTCATTCTATAACTACTCACCGAGATGTAAAAAAGGGGTCTTTTTTTTTTATACCCTCCCCCTAGGATATTGAGGTATCGTAAATGGGCCATACTTCACCGGCAGGAATGGATGGTACTTTCAATTAAACTAGCAAAATTGCATGGAAAATAAATATACTTACCTGTTCTAATAAAGTTATCTTTTGAATGCATGACTTTTTGGGGAGTCCAGAAAAGCACATGACTCCTGGCCCCCCCCGACAAGACACGAGGCAGCAATACTCCCGGTGCAGGAAAAATTCCACCCCTTCCCTAAAAGCCACGTGGCCAATGACCGAATACTTAGATGGCTAAACCCTGTCTTGGCTTTATCCCCCCAGCTGATAGCGAGGCGACAGCCCTGTTCCCCCCCCCACCGCTCCGGGCACCCATTTCTTCCCCAAAGCAAAGGTTCTTAATTGGCATGGGGGGGATCAGGAAGATCCTCAGTGTTGCTCCCAAAAAATTTTCATCCCTAAGCTGCCCAAAAAGATGCAGGAGACTCGCTCACTAAGCATTCTAACCACGAGGCTACCAAGAGCACCGCCAGCTTTGAAGCGCTGTGCCCGCCTTCTAGAAATGGGAGACCGTGCATCCCCTCGCAGCATGCACTGGAACCCTCACAGAGCTTGAGGCCATCAGCGGTGATCATCTCTCCCTCTGCTCACCAGTCCAGCGGAACCGGAGGTAAGAGATGCGCTTCTGTTTTAGTTTATGCGCTTGTTTTATTTTAATGTAATTTCCTTTACCTGGAGCTATGAAATAAATGGTTCTGTTAGACTTTCTCCGAGTTGGGAGAATGCCTAGCAGCAGAAGTTCTCAGTAGTAGTTAGCACTTCACATGTTGAGGCGCCTTAGTAATTTTTTGTATGCATTACTATTATTATTTTACAAAAACTCACAGTGCAGGAACAGGCTGTGGCAAAGAGAGGCACACAAGGGGGAAAATTCTAAAATAAAAAGCATCTTGGACAAAAGGGGGGGAGCGCCACAAGGCGAGACAGAGCCAAAGGGATGGGGGTAGGGAAACAGAGGCCACAAAACTCCCAGCAAAAAAGGACAGGCTGCGGAAAAGAAAGGTGCACAAGGAAAGAATTTACCAGAGAAGCGCCTGGGACAAAAAGGGGTGGGGGAGCGCCACGAGGCGAGGCGACGCCATGTGGGGGGGCAGGGAAATGGAAGCCACCAAATTCACAGCAAGCTGACAGCCTGAAGGAGCGAGGAGCCGAAGAGCGAAGAAACCCCCCAAGGGAGAAACTTACTGTGACAAGCGTCCAACTAATGAGAACCTTTCTGAGGTTAGGGGGGCGCCAGAAGAAATGTGGAACCGAAACCCAGTACAACCCCCCTGGAGCCTGGCCTGCACCCTGGAGAAACACCCGAACCAACTGCAAACAAAACCCACTGAGAAAAGCACTTACCTCAGGATCTGGGAAGGCGCAACTTGAAGCGGGAGCACAAAGCGAAAAAGGCCGGTGGCACAAAAAAGCAAAGCAAGAAAGCCAACGGCGCCGAAAGAGCTGACACGGAGACAAAAGCAAAAAACTTCTTGTTGTGGAGCTGTTCCAGGAGGGCGAGATCCCTTGGGACAGGTCCTTTTGAACCCTTCCCCTGACTCTCCCTATAGGGAGGTTCTTGGCCAGCCCTCTCCGAGGAGATCCTCAGATTGGGCCACCTGCTCGGGGGGGGCCGCCTCCTCCTAAATGGTGGGTGTACCTCCTAGCCCCAACCCTTTTGGGGGCCGTTGGCAACTTGCCCCCCTCCGGTGAGAGGCCGGTGGGGCTATTTCTATGGTCTTTACCAGTTCGCACTTGGTGCAGCATCGCTTCTTCTTTTTTTTACGTCTCTGTGGGCAAATTCATATGTGGTGAACATGTAGAGGGGGATGTGACATAATTTTTAGCGCAAAGTCATGAGCGTGATAAAGAGTTTCAGAGTTTGTGGCCGAGCCGTGCCAAGAATCACCCACACTGCCGAAAAAATAGTAAGTCTAGCGTCTACCATTCAGTTCAACCGTCGCTTAATCCAGTTATAAATTGTATTCCCAGACAGGGAAGCAGCTGAGAAATCATCTATAGAGGCAGTACATGTTCAGACAGCAATCACTTAAGCCATTAAAAAGGAAAAAAGTGATAATGAATGCAGGTAACTGAGGCTATGTTAGTGCTAGCTGCGATATGCCATTGTGAATCTGCTACAGAGTAGCTCCGCCTCTCACCCATCCATCACCATGGAATATCACGCTACAACCTTTAAATGCTTACATGCCCAAGGCCTATTATGACCCAGGACCATCACCATGTGATTCATGTAACACAGCAAGCTTCTCATGCAGTCTCTACCCTTTGATGCAGTTACAGCTCTCACTGTACCTGTCAGCACTTGTCTTTATGGCTCAATGTTTTTTGGGTGTTTAAATCCCCTAAATGTGACTGGTCATTTCTCCATTGCTACAGCAAAGTTTGAGAAAGATTTAAATAAAGAGTTGATATTTCTCTTTCATTGTTCTTATTTTGAACTCCTAGTGTAAGTAAACTTACTGCCCACCAATTCCCTGTTGCTCTTTCTTGCTGCCCTGACAAGGAGTGAACAATTGTTACTGTTCTCCTCTTGAGTCCAAGAGTGGCTTAACATCAGAGAAGGTAAGAGAAGCTTGCCATGTTACACAAATCACAGAGTAATGCTGCTGGGTCATTGTAGGCCTTAAGCATGCAGGCATTTAAATGTTGCTGAGCATTTAAACTGTTACATCTTACTTTGAGCAAAATCAAAGCGGAGAAAAAAAACAAATAATGTGATAAATACAGAAGAGTGTCAGATACAATATCACACAAGCCTTTGTGGATGAAAATATAATTTACAAGTGTAATTCTTGTTTCTGAATTTTCATAATCAATCAAGTAATGAATATTTATCTTACCAATGAATCGACTTAAGCAGTCCCCTGAAGAAACCATTTAATGAGTGGTGAAATGTTAGGGTGAATGCCAATAAAAGATATCCATTGAATGAACTTATTCTCTGAGAGCACCCCCTCCATAGTTTACAACACATCAGAAAAATGTTGAAACTGTTGCTTGATGAAAGATGCCCTTCTTACAGAGAATAGCTAAATAAAGTATTAAAATGCTACATCTGGAAAAGATATCACATGTATTAAGAAATGCAAATAAAGCCTACCTTAGAAAATAAGGACAGATAGATGGTTTTATAACAATCCCTGAAAAAAACTGAAACCAGTAGGAGCACACATATAACAGACAAAGAAGTGGATTCTTAAGCCACTATTTTTACCTTTGCTTTGCTTTAAATATATAGTAAGCTAATACCCTCAAAAGCATATTAAGAATGTGTTAGATCCAGAACAGATAACATCATAGGAAAGCCCATACAATTGTCAACACACTGGGTTTCGTATACGTTGCTATACATTTTACAGTTTTACAGTTTTTGGCCAGAAAAGACACATTTAGCCAATGCTTGTTTTCTGGCGTGACAGCATGGGAAAGTTAAGTGACTTGCTTCTGGTCTCACGGTATGCAAGTGGTGACTGTAGGATTCAAACCCAGTTCTCCAGGTTTATAACTCAGTGCTCTTAACCACTACACTGTACTCCCTCACATAATAATAATAATAATAGGTAATTAGCAAGCTAAACAAAGAAGTGTAAAAAGGTATACTACATCATCATGGATGTAGTTAAATGGAGTGTAATGATTTGGTACATGTCTAATATGTTTTTTATTGTTAGCTTATGATCTTTTCGGGTGAAATAATTAATAATTGTATTAATTCACCTCAAGACTTCTTCATAATGGCTTAGAGTAAAGAAAAGAGTAATAGGCCCTTTCTACTTCTTCTTCTTCTTTTGATCCCCATACTCATGGTTGTGGGTTGTACAGCCATTGAATTTTACAACCAAGGTTCCAACCCATTCCACCATCTCCTTCCAGTCCACAATTACTGTTACAGCAAGAAGAGAAATTACTAATTTCATGGGTGCCCTCCAAATGTCTTCCTTGCCACCAGAGCTTTGACCACTAGGTAGTAACTAGTAGCAATACCACAAGCCCCAGTTGAGTTGCTGTACATACTGCAACACTGTTAAGTTTCACAGCTAAATTTATATTCATGAAATACCACATAGATTCACAGTTACCCAAAGAATAATTCTAGGCATTTATCAGGTTGTCCAACCCTGCTCATAAAAGCACTAATGGAGGCAGAGGGTGAGGTTGTACACTTTCATATCAGAGACTTAGACAAGCATAGTAGCAAATAAACATTTGTCTCTCACTGTACACTGAGTCATTCACTTTTTCTCAGCCACAGCAGTGATACCAAAAGAGCAGTATAGTGATGGCATGATAAGTGCTACTGTTACCAACAGATAGCACACGACATTCAACAGATGTGATATGCAGAAGAAACAACTATGGGATGAATAAACACTTGCAAATGGATTATAGGTAGAAATGAAAGTGACAGATAATGTACCTAACATAATAAAGAGCCAGGCTTTCAGTGATGATGATGATGATGAGACGTGAGGAGGTACTACTTTATGGAAAGGGTAGTGAAACCTTGGAACAGTCTGTCACCCGAGGTGGTGGGTGCAAAAACATAAACGAACAACTAGGCTGCTACAAAACAGTTGTGGACTGGGGCCAAAAGCAGTATCAGTCATGGTAAACACTCTCAACAACTTGGCTCCTTGGTCTCCACATCAAAGGGATCCACACATATGTTGTGTTACAGTTAAATAACTTTTATTAGATAAAAACAGCATAAGGATACTGGATGCAACCTCCTGAAGCACAGTCAAACATTTTCACGCCGCTCTAATGCTTTCTCAAGGCAGCCTTGAGAAAGCACTAAAGCAGACCAAAAATGTTTGGCTGTGCTTCAGGAGGGTGTGCCCAGTGTCTTTATGCTGTTTTTATCTAATAAAAGTTATTTAGCCAGAACACAGCATATATGTGAGTCCCTTTGATGAGGAGACCAAGAAGTCAAGCTGGTGAGAGTGTTTGTGTGGGTGCAAAATCAGTTAGGGGATTCAAGCAGGGCTGGGATAGAATGAAGAGTATAGTGGATGCTGAGGGTGACAGAATCAAGGAGGGTAATGGGGGGAATGGGAAGGGTTAGAACCCTGGAGAAACAGTAGGTTCCAGGGCTTATAGGGAACTCAGGCAGACTGGATGGACTATTGGTCTTTTCCTGCCATCATTATTTATGTTTCTATGACAGCGTTGAAAGAGCACATCCAGTACATTGCCTCTGTTAAGACATTAAGGAGACCTAGTGCATCCTGGGGATGGTGGTATTTCTTACAAACAAATTCAGGCCTTTGAAACAGATGACAGAGTGTGCCATACCCAAACTCCTGCCCTGTATCAAAAGATTCTGATGGTCCTGTCTGGAGTAGCTTCCACTTAGGGGGACAAAACACAAGCCATCAATGAGCAAGGGACAAGTGGAAGCTTCTGAGTTGGAAGAGGAAAAGAATAAGGAACAAAAAAGGTAATAAACTTGAATTCTGTCAACAGTCAGTGGGGGACATATTCAAAGCTGGCCAGATGCAGGCACAGAACAGTGTGCCACGCAACGCTTTTGAAAATGTGGCCAATTTGTATATTTACAAAAAGATGTTATTAGGAGAGTAAAGTGAGAAAGGTATTATAGTTGGTAACTTTAAGACATGAGACACAACATCATGCAAGTATAATAGCCCTCAATCTTGCCATTGACAAAAAGTCTAGGAAAAGTAAATCATTTTGTTATTGTTCAATGTTTTGTTTTGGTAAATAGTATGCACTTATGTTCTTCAGTTTTACAGTTAAGTTGGTGCTTCTGCTGTTAAACATATATATTGCATTGCCAAATTACAGATGTGATTTACACAAAAGCCAACAAAAGCTCTGGAATAAAAAACAAAGCTGTGCTTATACAGTAGTTCCTTTCATATCAATCATCTAGTGGTTAAAGTGGGCAGGATGTAGTCCTCATTATGAATTTGTAAGAGTTTCTGCTTCTCTCTAACTCCTTTCTTCACTGAAATCTATAAGTCAGTTCTAGAGATGACACTCCCCTTTCCAAGCCCACCCCCACACACAAATGTCAGTGGCTCAGAAAGTTTCCCACTCACCATTGGGGCTAGAAGATTATAAGTTCATGGGTTCTAGTTTCACAGCAGGTACTTGGGTAATACCCGTAACTGAGACTAAAGTGTAGCACAAATTGGGCGCTGCACTGTTGAGGTGCTGTTCTTCAGATGAGATGTTAAACCAGTGTCCCTTCTGCCCATCTTGGGTCACTTACCGGGTGGAAGTTAAAGATCCCATGGTATTTATCGAAGAAGAGGTGGGGAATTTTTTTATTAAGAAGAAATCTCACAACAGTGCATTTCACTTTTATATCAATGACAGTTACAGAGTAGAAACAAACAATAAAGACAAGCTACAAAACAATCAATTCTTTATCAGGCATAAAAATTGATATAAACATATTGGATATCTGACTATTTCATGAACCATGCTCCATTCCAGCTATCTCAAAGAGATAGCTGACTAACTATAAGTGTGAAGGGAATCAATAGGGGTACAAAGTTCCTATTTGTTCACAAAAACTGGAATCTGTCATTGGATGATCCATGAAAATAACTGTTTTGAGCTGTTGTCATTTCCTATTCATGCACTTTCTTCAAGTCACCTTTTACCATTTATGACTGATGGGAGATAAAAGATTGCAGTAAGACAATGTGACATCTTGCCTGCGAATTATAACATTTGAGGCAGACAAATATTACAATGAATGTGCTGCTATGATATCTGCCAAAATTTGTTGGTCAATCTCTTTTGACAATGTAAGCATTAACCCATGACAGGGAATGGGTTTACTGAGAATTAATCCACGCTGGGGGTGAGGGGGGTGTGGGGGGAGTCACAAGGCAGCAGGCCAAGTGACTTCAACCACCCAAGAGTGGATTACTTCTCAGTAAACCTATGCCCTGGAGTAGGGTTAATTTGCTTATAAAATAGGCAACACTATTTTAGACGTTTACCTAAATAAATATTAAAAGAACACTGTCTACATGCATATGCAATAAAATCGTTCTTCCACTTAATGGGTTTGTTCTACTGATGATGTTGTAGTTGTAGTTCTCCACTAGGTGGATTTGTCCTAATGAGGATGCCATAGTTGTAGTTTTTTTTACATGTCTCTCTGGTGAAATGATCTGACTAAGTCACTTTACATTGTTGTCAATCAAGATTTTGTAGTCTGGCAACCCAACTGTAGGTTTCATGAGAACTAATTCATGGTCAGATGACCTGTTTTGATGTCTCAGAATAAAGGATTTCCGGAACCCATTCTATAAGTCATTATAGTCTAAGTGTGCAATAATTGGCGCTTTCCATCAAGGGCAAGGAAATTCCCAAAACCTTTCAGACAGCGGCAATCAATTACTAAAGGTTTCATGGTTCCTCTTGTGTTATTGAATCTGATCTTGGACAAAACCTTTCACCACACCACAGTTCTCAGTGGATGGTTTAAATGTTAATTCAGTGAACATTTAAACTACCTGGAGGGGTGATAAAAAAAAAAAAAAGGAGGTAATAACTGCCTTCCACAGGCTGAGATAGTGTGTAGGGAGATCCCAAGCAAGTTAATCAAGGAAGTAGGGGGTTAGCAGAGGAGGAAGGGGGGGAAGAAGCAGTCAGAAAAGAAGAGGGAGAAATGGGGCACAGAAGAAAAAGGGGGGAGCAACAAGCAGAGTAAACAAAATTTGGAAGGCTATGTGTGCTAATGCTAGAAGTCTAAGAAATAAGATCCCAGATCTAGAGGCCATCATGGCAGAAGCCAACCCGGGATATTGTGGCCACTACTGAGTCATGGTGCTGTGACAACCATGACTGGGACATGGTTATACCAAGCTACATAATATTCATGAGTGACAGAATAAGAAAGGAAAGAAGGGGGGGGTGCTTTATGTGATGGAAAGCGTAAAGGCAACAGAAATACAGGGAATTCAGAGAGCAGAGGTGCTGTGTGTCACCCTTGAGTGGGGAAACACAGCCACCATTTAGACAGATGTGATTTACAGGCCTCCAGCATATGGGGAGGTCTTAAACTAGGAGATGTTAGAAGCAATTAACAAAATGATGAAAAAGGTGGAGGTGTTGCTGGTGGGGGGCATCAATCTGCCGGATGTAGATTGGAGCCTCCCTGTGGCAGTGGACATCCTGGACTCCCTGAAGGGGGCATTCCTTAGGTAACGTGTCACTGAGTCCACTCAGAATGGGGCGATACTGGCTCTGGTGCTTACTAATAGGGACAGTGTAGCCCAGGTGCCATGTGCCTGTGGGTTACACCCCTGCCTGTTTACCCTCTAACAGGTTAAGGGGCCTGGATCCTGCTATGATGGTGGGTGGGGGTTCTATCCCAAAGATATAGTAATTAGTGCATTGCTTCCACCTAGAGTAAGTAGTTAGTGGGTCAGGTGACTGCCTGGTGCAGCCCCCTGGGATGCTGCAACTACCCACCTCCAATACCAACCACAACCAAAAACTGGGTAACAGTTTCCCAATACCTTGAACCATATACACTTTGTAGCTGACAATCACAAAACACCCTCCACACAGTAATTCCAAACAGTTAAACATAGCTTTATTGGGGACAAGGGTTAGGACAGCGGTACCTAGACAAGGGATAGCTGTGGGAAGGAAGTTGGCTAGTAGAAGTAAACAAAATGGAAACAACAGGGCCCATACGCCAAACCACCTTAATGACCCACCCCCACTGGTACCAGTGCTATGGTGAAACAGTCTTTATGGGTAGCCAAAAGGTGCAGGCCTGGACAGTGCTGCGGATTGGCTGGCTGTTGGGGCCCTTAAAGCTGAAAGGTTATTTTCAAATTGAAATGAGCACTCCCCTTGGGTTCCAGGACAAGCCCTGGGTACTCACAGTTTGAAGGTTCTAAGAAGTCTCTGCATTAATAGGCTCCACCTATCTGGGAGTGTTGGGCTCAGTGCTCAGAGGGCACAAAGTTGGGCAGCAGAAAGATGTCTTGAGGCTGGATCTTGCTTGAAGGTCTAGCAGCTTGTCCCCTTGACTGGAAGTCTGGCCACTTGTCGCCTTCAACCTCTTCTGGCCTGTTGTAGAGCACATGCGCAGGCCCCACCAATCCTCAGAAGGCCCAGACCCAGGAATGGCTCCACAGCCCTAGCGCCCTAGCAAGAGCCGATGACCCCCCTGATGCTAGCAGGCCCCACTTAAGAGAGGTTAGCTAGTTCCTTCCCTGGCTCTGGGGAAGGCCTCTGTAACTGGAAGAGACCACTGTTTTCCTGCACCAATACTCAATTCCTGGGGCAGCCCGGCAACTTTCAAATTCCGGTCTACAGTGCCGTTGGGCCACTGACTTCCAAGCTTTAAGCAACAGTTCCACTTCACACTGGGATGCACAGTAATAGCAGGGATTCTGAGACATGAAAACCCCTGCTCCCCTTTTGCTCACACAGTCTCTTAATTTCCAACCAGCCTATGAAGTAGCTTTAGCTGGCCCAAATCTCTAAGCAATTTCTCCAGTCCATAGAACAGCTTTCACACACACCCTGGCTTGCCCCAGTCCCAGAGACATTCTGTTCTCAAATTAGCTCCTCCAAGTCCCAGCTACAGTGCAGGATTTCTGCAGCAGAAAATCTCTCCCCTAGAAACAGTACAGTCCAAAATACCTTGAGCGTTTTCACACTAGCACAGTCTTTCTCAGACAGAAGTCACTCTTCTCTCTAAGCTTCAGTTCCCAGCTTAAGTCCTGTGAAAGGCCTCAGACAGTTCCAATCTCTCTAACTCTCTCAGCCAAGACTGACTTAATTCCCTCAAAGACCCTGGGATTTCTCCCCACAGTTCTGCCCTCTGATTTGCTGCCCTTCAGTATCAATCACAGTTAATAGTCTTTTGAGCCCTCTGATTGGCTTTGCCTCTTAGCTCCCCAAAATAGTCCACTCCCTCACCCAGAATTCCTCTGTTTTAGTCTTTGGGTGCCTATATGCAGGATTGGCTGCTGGAGGGGTCATAGTATCACCAACATGGAGGCCCCCATCAAGTCCCCTGCAGTCTCATAGCAGTCCAAACTTTAACTGTTGTTTCCAAGCAGAGTATTTACATTTAACCCAACATTTGCCGACCATGTGGTAAGGACCTCTGTTCCCTGCCAAGCAACCACATAATCATTAGTCAGAAGCCCTCCTGTGATTCGTTGCTATTTCTGTTTCCCCTAACCCCCATGAGCAGCGCCCAGCTCATTAATATTTCTGAGCCTCATTGTTTAGTCATAAATCATCCCCGATTCCTTTAGCAATCTTGGTGCTGTTTTAAAACATTACTGGAGCCCCTGAACCACCTCCCCGAGGTGTCCGACCCCCGTTCAGCTAAACCAGGGGATCGAGATGATCAGGGAAGTGAAGGAACAGCCTCAAAAATGGGCACCAAACCAAGGCAGGCTGCAGCGCTGCTGCGCATGCATGGACCTTTTCTACAGAATCCCCAAGGTCACTGGTTCTGTAGATGGGACACTCACAGCCCATCTGGGGCTGAAAACAATGCAGGAGACCAGGGAAAACACCAGGTAAGCTCCAAGGGGGGGGGGTTACACTCCTCCCTCTTAAATGCTTGGCTTCCATGCCAAGCCAAAGGGTTAAGTACTCTAGAAATTGAAAAAAGTAAGTTTTAACATCAACACACACAACATTCCTAACTAAACACTTGGTTCCTATCTATTATACAGTAAACTATTTTAGAACAGGAAAACATTATATACAGTTTAGCAAATATTTTCCCCTTTAGCTAGTTCACAGGCTACATAAGATGTGGCACCCATAAGTTTAATGTCTGTAACCATAGGAACTTTAAAACCTCATAGTATTCTTGTACCAATTTTTCCCCCCATCATACCCTTTCATCTCCCTCTTTTTCTTTTGTTCACCTTCCCTCCGGGCCTGGGGGTTTAGCACTAGCAGGGCACATAAACACCCTTTCTAGGGACCAAGGAGTAATACATATCCCCTTGTGTACCACGAATAAGGGCAGGTCAGTGGGCACCCCCAGAGCATAAGGTTAAGTAGGGGCCTCACAGTCCTTCCTGACCTCCTAGGGGTTTCTTGTATCTGAGGTCTAGTGACTACCTCCTGTTCAGAGTCCATATCACTTTCTCTTTGGCCTGTGCCTTCCTCCTCAGCTGGGACAGGGTGTTCTAGCAATTCTTCAGCTGCACCACCCTGAACAGGGGTGCTGCCGTGAGGCCATTCAGAGGACCCAGCCAGACCAGTATTCAAGTCCATGGTAGGCTCTCCAAAAAGTGTTCCATCTGGGAGACTGCTCTGAAACCACTAAAAAGGCTCAGCTGGACTAGTATTCAAGTCCAGAGTTGTCCATTGAAGGGGCATAGAAGGAGCAGTATCCCCTTCAGCATCCTGTCCCTCAGGCACAGTCAGCCCCACTTCTCCATTTCTGACCTCACTCTCCCTACCAGTGGACCCTTCTTCCTCAGAACCAGTCTCTAACATCAGGGGTGGGCCCTGAAACAGTTTCTCCAACTCAGGAGTGGGGCAAACACAAACTGGGGTACAATCAGCCTCTCTGTCTTCTTCATCTGTGAAATCTTCCTCCGCTGATACTTCATCCATCTGGACAGGCCCTGCCCCTGTAGCATCACTAACTTCCTTCCTCTGTCATCTGCATGCAGCTTCTCGGGTAGTGGGCGGCATGGAAGGCTCTACTACATCACTCTCTGGACCAAAAACTTTGTCTCTGATGGGGAGTAAATGATTTATGTGCATCACTTTGCATCTCTGGGTCTGTCTCTCTGGCCAGATCTTATACACAGGCAGTCCTTCCAGTTTTTCTAGTATCACATATGGTGTGCCTCCCCACTGATCAGCAATTTTATGTTTCCCAAGTATACCCAGACTCCTGAGTAGCACTCTATCCCCTGGTTCCAGCTTTTGCAATAGCACTTTTTTGTCATGCCTCTCTTTATTGGCTTGATTCCTTTTGGTGACTTTCTCAGAGGCCAAGTGATAAGCAACGTTCAACTGTTGCTTCAACTTCCTCACATACTGAAAATACTTATTTTCTCTGACACCATCCACTGACACTCTGAAGCGCAAGTCCACAGGCAGGCGGGCCTCCTTCCCAAACATAAGATGGTAAGGAGAGAAACCCATTGCATCATTCTTAGTGCAATTGTATGCGTGGACCAAAGTGCTCACTCGTTGGCTCTGGGAACACTTTTCTCTAGGATCCAATGTGTCCAACATGTTTAAACATGTTCTGTTGAATCTTTCTGGCTCGGGTCACCTTGGAGATGGTAAGGAGTGGTTCATGACTTTCTAACACCCCACAAGAACAAAAGTTCTTTGATCATCTGGCTTTCGAAGTCACAGCCTTGGTTGGAATGAATTGTTTGCAGTGCCCCATAATGTACAAAGAACTTCTCAATTAATACTTTAGCCATGGTAGATGCCTTCTGATCCTTTGTAGGGTAAGTTTGAGCGTACCTAGTAAAGTGATCAGTAACCACCAAGATGTGGGAGATATTTTTGGAGTCTGGTTCCAACATGAGGAAATCAATGCAAATTTATTCCATGGGAGTGCTGGTACTTATGTTAACTAGTTGGGCAGTCTTTTGAGGAAGCACCCTTTGAATGCACCGGTGACAGGTCTTGCAATAGTACTCTACATCTGCCCCCATTTTGGGCCAATAGAATCTACTTTTTGCCAGCTTCAAGGTATGTTCGTTGCCCAAGTGGCCCATATCATCATGCAGAGCTTTTAACACCAGGCTTTGAAATTATTAGGTAATACCAACTGCACATGGTATGTCCCCTGCTGGTCTTGGGTCTCTCAATAAAGCAATCTTTCTTTAAGCTGCAACTTCAGCCACTCTCACAGTAGCAATCTAGCATTAGGGTCACTAGCCTTTACCTGTGCTCAATCTCCTCTTCTTTGTAAGACTTGCATTATCTCACCCATGAACAAACTGGTCTGCTGCTCTCTTCTTAAATCAAATTACAAAACGAGTCATATTTACATAGTACAATCATGCAGTTTTAAGATAAGATATACTTAGTTACATATCTGAATAGAGAAAAAAACCTTGCACATTATCCCATGATGTTAATTTTATCAATAAAAGGATGCTATATTTGTATATATTTGTTCATTTGCTTGGCAGAGGTATAATGAATATGCTCAAGTGTATGGATTTGTATTAATAGATTAAGCCATTCCTTGAATCATGGGTGTTGAAAATCCTTCCGTCTCATTAAAATTAATTTAAAGGCCACCGTCAAATAGATGTTCACAATGGATTGCTGAAAATAGATTAGGCCTTTACTGTGCAGATCAATGCATAACAGCATCCAATATGGTTGTTTAGTTAAGGAGCACTGTACAATAGCTGAAATGAATGACAGTATTTCCTCCCACCATAGGTCCAATTGGGGACATGTAATCAACATCTGCTCAAGTGAATCAACTTGGGAAGTGCATCTGGGACAGTTAGATGAATAGTAGTATTAATTTTATGAAGAAAATAGGGAGTATAATAAATTCTATGCAGAATATTAAACATGTATTTATTATTTATTTATTTATTTATTTATTTTTATTTAGTTTTTGTTGACTGGGTAAGTGCACTAGACAAATCCTGCCTATTTTCAGGCACGACCCGGGGGAGGGGGATACAGATGAATGCCAACTGACCTTGAACCAGATTAAGCTGTTGGTGGTATTTTTTTAGTGAGTGAGGAAATTTGGCCAGGACACCGGAAATTCCCTACTCTTTTCGATAAGTGCCATGGGATCTTTAACATCCACCTGAACTACCACCAATCCAGGCAGATGGGACCTCGGTTTAACGTCTCATCCGAAAGATGGCACCTCAGAAGTGCAGCACCCCTCTCATGCTGCACTACAGTGTCAGTACTAGGATATTAACCCAAGTGCCAGATGTGGGAACTGAACCCACAGCCCTCTGATCTCCTGGCCTCAGAGGCGAGTGTGCTACCTACTGAGACACTGACACTGCATTATCTGTTGAGATCTGATGGATTAAAGGCCCCACAATTTAATATCCACAATTTTCTTCCAGATGGATGAAGACATATTAACATTTAACATTTGTGTCCACTTTTGTCTGAAATCATTTAAGTGGCCCCTATGAGAAGGCAGAATAAGCTTATAAATCAGAGAATTCAGCTTAGAAGAATTTCCCTGTGACAAAGTATTTTCCAACTTATATCAATTTATTAGCTTTATTTCAATTTTTACTAATGAAATCCCTGACCTTTAAGTATCCAAAGAAATGTCGGTTGGCTAAATTAAACCTATCTCTAAGGGAGACAAACTGGAGAAGTTGATCCTGATCTAAGAACTGCCCCACTTCTTCCAGGCCCTTGGCATAGTATATCTTGAAAAGTTCTTGATGTACCGATGGAGGGAAATTTTGATTAAGATATAAAGGAGAATAGATAGAAAAATAAGGTTTACACTGCTTTGGCAAAAATAACTTATACCAAATATACAGAGTAGTTTTAGTAGTTAGAGCTAATCGAATAGCCGATGATTTAGGGGGACCACAATATAACAAGTGTCTTAAATGCTTCTAAGATGAAAAAACAGATTCCATACTATATGTAAAGTCTCTAATATCTATCTTATATCATAAAGCGATAATACTTATATTAGCAGCAAAATAATAATATTTAAAACATAGTAATGCCAGACCCGCTTAAGAAAGGGGTAAGTACAACTTCTCGAGTTTAAGCCTCGGTTTTCTGTCCTTCCAGAGGAACCTCCTAATAGTGGCATCCAATCCCTTAAAAAATGTGTCATCCAATGTGATGGGCAGTGACTGAAAGAAAAACATGAATTTAGGGAGAATGGCCATCTTTACAGCATTAACCCAGGCCATTAACGTAAAAGGTAATGATTCCCAATGGCTAAGTTTCGTCCAGATATCTTGTAACAGTGGCTCAAAATTTAAGGAGTACAATTGCTCTAGCTTGTTATTGATTTGAACTCCTAAATACATTATTTTGGGGTCTTTCTGAATGTTTAAAGTGGGTGAAGACACAAAGGGATGAGAATGTGTGGGAGATTCCACAACCTTCGTCTTCGACCAATTAATTCCATAACCAGAAATATTCCCATTCAGATTTATAATATCCATAACATGAGGTAGACTATAATTCAAATTATTCAGTTGCAAAAGAGTCGTCTGCATGTAAACTTATTCGATGTTCAATGTTATTGATAATGGGATCATGAATTGAAGGGGAAGACCGAATTAATATTGCCAAAGGTTCAATAGCCAGAACGTATCTTAAGGGTTGTTGTCTGTCTTCACAGTAATCTTTACCCCATGCAAATAATCATGAAATTGGTCCACAACAGTCCATTTCAGTGCTAAGAATTCTGGCTTGTGGACAGGGTACTTTTGTTCTGAGGAATTTAGGCTCTAGCTTGCGTAGGCCACAGGACACAAACCCTCTGGATATTCCTGATACAACATAGCCCCTAAACTGCTAAAACTGACAGCCGTATGAAGGACATATGGCTTCTGTGGGTCTGCATAAGCAAGCACTGGGGCGTGAATCAGGCAGTATATGATATCCTCGAAAGCTGTCACACTCCTCAATCCACCGGGAGCCAAATGGTTCTGATGGTCGAAAATACTTAGGTGGTTCAGCTGAAGCTCCAGGTGAGGGGTTTTTGCTCTTGTTCACCATAGGATACCCCTGTAACAGGTTCAAGAGAAGTCTAACTATCCTTGTGTAGTCCTTCACAAATCTCCAGTAATACCCACAGAAACCAAGCACCCGCTGTAGTTCTTTCAAGTTGTTCGGCTTGGGCCAAGTGGTGAGGACTTTGACTTTTCTGGGGTTGGTCTGAATGCCCTTGGCCAAGACAATGTGTCCAACATACATGACTGAGGCCTGGAAGAATTGGCATTTGTAGATGGAAAGCTTGAGGCTGAATTTTTCCAGCCGGTCCAATACCTTAAGCAGACATGACTCATGTTCTTCCAAAGTCTTCCCAAAGATGATAATATCATCCAAATAAACCAAACACTCCAGCAGATTCATGTCCCCCACTGCCTTTTCCATAAGATGCTGAAACATTGTAGGCACACCCAAAATGCCCTGAGGCATGCTCAGAAACATGAAGAATCCTAGTGGGGATGTCTTCTCTCAATCTGGTGTGGCCATGGGAATTTGATAGTACCCACTCCTTAAATTCAATACTGAAAACCACTGACTGCCATTCAAGCAGTCTAACGCATTTTGTATCTGTGGCACCATGTATTGGTCAGGTACAGTGCATTTGTTCAACGTGTGGTAATCCACACACATCCTGATGGCTCCACTCTTCTTCCTTAAAACCACTATGGGCGAGGTATAGGGGCTTCGTGACTCCTGAATGATGCCTGCAACTAGCATTTCTTGAAGTTGCCTCCTCACATTATTTGTGTCAGCTGGGGCAAAGCGTCTGGATCTCTCCCTAAGTGGGCACTAGCCTGTGAGCCTTATATGATACTGTTCCCTTGTGATGCATCCGAAGTCCCACTCATGCAAGGAGAATACCTGGGTCCTGGCTGCCAGCTTCTTCCTGACCTGCTCCTTCCACTCTTCTGGGATGGGGGAGTCACTCAAGTCAAAGAAAGCAGGATCACTGCCACATGAGTCATCTCCTCCAGGAGCAGCTGGCTGCACCGCTGTGTCAGCACAGTAAACCCAGGCCAATGTCTGGACCCTTCTGACGACCACTTTTCTGTCAGTGACATTCCTCACATGCACCATCACTTTACAGACATATGTGTGCACCCATGCCAGTAAGACTCTGGGCTTTACTAACAGCCCAACCAGTAATTCATGTTCCTCAGGGGCATCCAGCATTAGAATTTTGTTCTTCACCTCCTTTTTTTAACCGCACTACCCCGCTGACATTTCATTCCACGTTGGGGGGTAACATGATCTCTTCTGCATCTCTCCTCCAGACTATGCCTATGGATTCATTCCCATCTTCAGTGTGGGGGGTGGGGGTTCCTTGCTTCCTATAGGCCTCTTTGATCTCTGGGTGAATGGGCAGCTCTTTCCCTTGCTGTTCTGCTTCTCAGGCTTGACAAAGTTGAGCAAGTCTTCCGAATATGTGGGCATTTGTATCCACTAGCACCAGCACTCTATCATACGTACCAGCCTTGGAACAGATCAATGCCAGGGTCTCAACTGCATCTTCCACTCCAGCCACATTGGTCAGGAAGGCCATCCATACTTTGACATACCCTAGTTCGGGGTAAGACTTCTCACTAAGCCCCCACAGATGCAGTCCCTCCAAGGGCTGTAATTCCAGATGGGACAAATGTTTATCATACCAGGACTGAAAGATGATTGTGACCTGGGAGCCGCTGTCCAGGATGGCATGGGTGGTAACCCCATCAATGATCACAAAGGCTTCAGCTGAGGGCCCCACAAGCCTGCACATGTCAAGGGGTGCAGTTGTTGTGGTTTTGGTGGAAGAGACTTTTACATGCGCTATGGAGCTGGACCTTGGAGGGGCCCTGGTATGCTCCTTTACAGGGCCCCACTGAAGTTCCAGAGTGACTTTGCATCTTTTCCCAACAGTCTGTTAGCCACTTGAAGGGGGTCCGCCTGCACCTGGCACCTTTTCCATTAGTGCCCATTCCCTCCACACCGATAACAAATTATGTCATCTTTTTTGGGTTGTCTAGGGTAACAAGCCACAAGAGGTGGCCGGGGCGGTAGATAGCTTGAGGCTTCTCAATACACTAAGGGAGCTGAAGGGGAAACTGGTGTAATGGTTTGGGCCATGGCTACTGGTTCGTGGTCCCCTGCCCTTACCACCCCATGGGTCTTGAGCTTGCTAACAGCCTGACCCAGTTCCTGCAAATGGGCTTCAATCTGAGAGACTATGGGGGCAGCAGGGGTGATGCCCCCAGTTCCATCACTGGGAAGATGGCCACTGTTGCCTCACTAGACTGGCCAGCGGGAACCTCAAGGGTCCTAGTAGGCCTGACATTAACCCTGTGCAACATTTCCCTGCATTCTTTCAATAGCTTTTTCACTTCAGAAACCTAAGTAGGAGAAGTGGCTTCCTGAACCTGGTCAGTAGTTACCATAGTGGGATGGGCCCTCCATTGGGCATCCCTTTCTTCCACCTCTCTCACCTCCCTGAGCAGAACCCAGAGGGGAGGCGGGTTATTCACTTTGCCTTTTAGGCCCAACTTTAGTAAAAACAACTATGAGTTCCTGACTCCCCTCAGTACTTGCTCTGACCTGGTCTTGTTTAAATCAGAGGCCTGGATCCCCCCTTTCCTGTATACCTTCTGCAAGGTCTTTTCCAGCCTCTGCATGTATTCAGACAAAGGTTCCCCCTTCTGCTGGCAGGTGGCTCTAAAACCCCACCATAGGTCTTCACATGTCTCTGTGCTACTGAAAGCACTATCTAGAGCAGCTATATAATCGTCTACCTTTGACTCAGGATTGGTGGTCCAGAGAGATAAAATGGTGTTGAGAGCAGGGCCCTGCAAACTCCCCATCAACCTTTTCCACTTCTCCCCCTCAATGCACTGCCAGTCTTGGAGCAGTGGTAACACATAGTTGATCCATGATTCATAATCTCCCTCCCCCACAGGGTTATGCTTTACCCCCAAAAACATCCTCAACTTTTTGTAAGATTCCATGGGAGCCGGTACATGCCCAGGCCTAGGCCTCACATCTGGAGCAGGGACCAATAAAGGGTCAGGCTCTCCTCCCCCCAAAGTAACTACACTATACATTGTCACTATAGCTCAGGCCTCCGACATACCCTCTGTCTCTATGGCCTCCGGCACCCAGACAGCCTGTATGGCATTAAAGCATTCCACCAACACAATTAACCTCCCAGTACCTGAATCAAGTATCTGTCCCTGCACTTTCACTTTAACCAGTTTCGTGATGGTAGACAAATGATTTTCTATCTCTCCCTCATCCATTTCGGGGGGTACTCCTAGCTGCAGAAAGGACCTCTGGGGATCCATCCACCAACCTTACTTTATCCTTCTGTTTAGGCCTAAATTTCATCTGGAGGGTGTAGACTTGGGTATAGGGTACCCCACAGGGGTCTCCCCAATTGGGTTTTCCAGGGTGGACATAGCTAGCGAACAGGAGATCCCATCAGTGCCTCCAAAGATGTAGCCCAGGCACTGTGTGCATGTGGGCTTCTACCCCTGCCAGTTGACCCTCTAACAGGTTAAGGGGCCTGGATCCTGCTACAATGGTGGTCAAGTGTTCTATCCCTAAGTTATAGTAATTAGTGCGGTGTCTCCACCCAGAGTAAGTAGCTAGTGGGTCAGGTGACTGCCTGGTGCAGCCCCCTTGGATGCTGTACCTCCCCACCTCCCCAACCAACCACCCCACACACTGGATAACCAACAGTTTCCCAATACCTTGAACCATATACACTTTGCAGCTGGCAATCACAAAACACCCTCCACACACTGATTCCAAACACTTAAATACAGCTTTAGTGGGGGTAAGGGTTAGGAATGGGGTACCTGGACAAGGGATGGCTTTGGGAAGGAAGTTGGTTAGTAGAAGTAAACAAAAGGGAAACAACAGGGCCTGTAGGCCAAACCACCTCAACAGCCCACCCCCACTGGCACCAGTGCTATGGTGAAACAGTTTTTTTGAGTACCCAAAAGGTGCAGGCCTGGACAGTGCCATGGGTTGGCCGATTGCTGGGGTGATACAAGCTGAAAAGATTATTTTCATGTTGAAATGAACACTCTCTTGGGTTCCAGGGCAAGCCCAGGGTACTCACAGTTTGAAGGTTCTCAGAAGTCTCTGCCTTAACAGGCTCCACCGATCCAGGAGTGTTGGGCTCAATGCTCAGAAGGCCCAAAGATGTCTTGAGGCTGGATCTTGCCTGAAAGTCTAGCAGCTTGTCCCCTTGATTGGAAGTCTGGCCGCTTGTCACTATTGGCCTTTTCTGGCCCATTGCAGAGCACAAGTGCAGGCCCCACCAGCCCTCAGAAGCCCCAGACCCGGGAGGGGCTCCACAGCCCAGCTCCCACCATGGGTCACAGGTGCCCTAGCACCCCAGCAAGAGCTGGTGACCCCCTGAGGCTAGCAGGCCCCACTTGAGAGGGGTTAGCTAGTTCCCTCCCTGGCTCTGGAAAAGGCCTCTGTAACTGAAAGAGACCACTCTTTTCCTGCATCAATACTCAATTCCTGGGGCAGGATGGCAATTTTCAAATTCCGGTCTACAGTGCCGTTGAGCCACTGACTTCTAAGCTTTAAGAAACAGTTCCACTTCACATTGGGATGCACAGTAATAGCAGGGATTCTGAGACATGAAAACGCCCTGCTCCCCTTTTCACACAGTTTCTCGATTTCCAACCAGCCTATGAAGTAGCTTTAGCTGGTCCAAATCTCTAGGCAATTTTTCCAGTCCATAGGAACAGCTTTCACACACAGCCTGGCTTGCCTGAGTCCCAGAGATGTTCAGCTCTCAAATTAGCTCCTCCAAGTCCCATCTACAGTGAAGGATTTCTGCAGCAGAAAATCTCTCCCCTAGAAACAGTACAGTCCAAAATACTTTGTGCGTTCTCACACAAGCACAGTCTTTCTCAGACAGAAGTCACTCTTCTCTCTCAGCTTCAGTTCTCAGCTTAAGTCCTGTGAAAGGCCTCAGACAGTTCAAATCTCTAACACAGATCCCTCCTGACTCAATACGAGCCCAGCCAAGACTAACGTAATTCCCCCAAAGTCCTTGGGATTTTTTCCCACATTTCTGCCCTCTGATTTGCTGCCCTTCGGTATCAATCACAGATAATAGTCTTTTGAGCCCTCTGATTGGTTGTGACTCTTGGAGCCTGAAAATAGTCCTCTCCCTCACCCAGAATTCCTATTTTAGTCTTTGGGCACCTAGACGCAGGATTGGCTGCTGGAGAGGGTCATAGTATCACCAACATGGTGGCCCCCATCAAGTCCCATGCAGTCACATAGCAGTCCAGACTTTAATTGTTGATTCCAAGCAGAGTATTTACATTTAACCCAACATTACCCCACCATGTGGTAAGGACCCCTGTCCCCTGCCAAATGACCACATAATCATTATTCAGAAGCCCTCCTGGTTCGTTGCTATCTTCATTTCCTCTAATCCCCAGGAGCAGCAGCCAGCTCATTACTATTCATGAGCTATATTGTTTATTCATAAATTCCCCGATTACTTTAGCACTCTCGGCGCTGTTTTAAAATATTACTGGAGCTTTGAACCATCTCCCCAGGTGTCCAACTTCCATTCAGCTAAACTAGGGGTCGAGATCATTGAGGAAGCAAAAGAATGGCACAAAATGTCCTGCCAAACCGGGCAGGTCAGAGAGCTACTGAGTAACGCAGGATCAAGCGGACTTATTCTAAAGTACCCCCAGGTTTCCAGTTCCGCAGATGGGAAACCTGCAGCCCATCTGAAGCTGAAAACAACATGGGAGCCTGGGGAAAACACCAGGTAAACTCCCAAAGGGGGTTACAACAGTATTGCAGAGGTCAAGGTGGGAAGCCATCTGTGGACCAGCAACCATCGTACAATGTGGTTCAACATAAGAACAGCTATGGAATCCAGCCACACAATGACTCAAGTTCTGGACTTCAGAAGGGCTGATTTTACAAAGATGGGTGAATGCCTCAGGAATGACCTGGCAGGGGAGAGGACCTGGGTGGGTAGAGGAAAAGTGGACCAAACTAACAGAGGGCATAGTGAAGGCAATGAACCCTTGTGTCAAGCAGGTAAGCAAAGTAAAAGAAAGAGGCAACCACTATGGTTCTCAAAAGAGGTAGCAGAAAAGGTGAAGGCTAAAACAGTAGCACTCAGGAGGTATAAGGAAATCCAGAGAGAGGGGAATAAGGAAGTGTATCAGGGAACACAGAAAGAGGCAAGCAAAGCAGTAAGGAGCACAAAGGCACAAAATGAGGAAAGAATAGCTCTGGGACTATCAAAAAGGGACAAGACATTTTTTTAGGTATGTTAGCGAGAAAAGGAAGACAAAGGGAGGGATTGTACTGTTGGAGGGAGGGGCAGTACAGAGGAAGATCAAGATAAGGCAAACACCTTGAATAAATACTTCTGCTCAGTATTCCCAGTAGAAAGGGAAGGGGAGGGACAATGAAAAGGCACCAGGAGCTTTGATGGGAGGAAAATGGACACTAGTCCATTTTCTGAGAAGAAAGTCCGGAAAGCACTCACTAACCTGAAGGTGGATAAAGCTATGCGGTCAGACGTGGTACATCCAAGGGTGCTGAGGGAGCTCAGAGAGATACTGGCTGCACCTCTGACAGACCTATTTAACAGATCACTGCAGACTGGCATAATCCTGGGGGAATTATAAAGTAGTCCCTCTTCACAAAAGTGGCAGTAGGGGAGAGGCTGGCAATTATAGGCCAGTCAGTATGACATTAGTGGTGGGTAAGTTAATGGAAACACTACTAAAGGAAATTATGGTAGAATATCTTACATTCAACAGGTTATAGGATTGAAAGCAGCATGATTTCATGGTGGGAAGGTTATGCCAAACAAATCTGATAGATTTCTGTGACTGGGTGACCAAGGAGTTCAGTCAGGGAGGAGTCGTGAACATGGCCTACCTGGATTTCAGCAAGGCTTTCAACACCATTCCACATAGGAGACTGGTAAGCACGTTGGGGAACCTGGGGGTGGGTAATAAGGTGGTAACTGGGGTAAAAAACTATGTAGGGGATAGGACGCAGAGCATAGTGGTAAATGGAGTACACTCCGAGGAAGGGAGGGTGACCAGTGAGGTACCTCAGGGATCAGTGCTGGGAACAGGCCTCTTCAATATCTTTGCAGATGACATAGCAGAGGAACTGGAAGGAAAGGTCTGCCTCCTTGCAGATGACACCACGATCTGCAGCAGTGGACACTTGGGGAGGGATGAGTAGGGATCAGAAAAGACTGGAGGAGTGGTCAGGGGTATGGCAGCTAGGTTTTAATGCACGAAAGTGCAAAATAATGCACTTGGGCCATACAAACCAGGAGCGGAGTACAAAATGGTTGGAGTGATACTGACATAGGCCAAGCAGGAAAGAGACTTAGGGGTACTCATACTGGATGACCTAAAGGTGGCCAGTAAGTGTGACAAGGCAGTCAGAAGGGCTAGTGTCATGCTGGGGTGCATAGGAAGGGGTATCTCAAGCAGGAAGAGGGAGGTGCTGTCCCTATGTAGATCACTGATATGACCTTACCTAGAATACTGTGTCCAGTGCTGGAGATCACATTTCAGGAAGGACATAGAGTGGAGGTAGTCCAGAGGAGGGCTAACAAAATGATGCAGGGTCTGCATCAAAAGAGGAGAGGCTTAAGAAGCTAAATATATACACCCTGGAAGAGTGGGGGAAGAGGGGGGATACGATAGAGACCTAAATATATGCACCCTAGAAGAGATGAGGGAGGAGAGGATATGATAGAGACCTTTAAATACCTCACAGGGGTTAATAAGGTACAGGAGGGTGTATTTTTAAAAGAAAATGTGTGCTTTAGAACAAGAGGGCATGCTATGAAGCTGGAGGGGGTAAATTCAGGAAGGTTGTGAGGAAGTACTACTTCACAGAAAGGGTGGTGGAATCCTGGAACAGGATTCCAGCAGAAGTAGTGGAGAAGAAAACAGTGGTGGATTTCAAATGCCTGGGACAGGCACAAGGGAATCATAGGGATAAGGAAGCGGGGAAGAGACTGCCGTAGATCAAGTAGGGTCTGCAGTAAAAAACTGAAGGTTTAAAAAAATGGGCAGACTGGGTGGGACCAGAAGCCCTTATCTACCATCACATTCTATGTTTCTATTAATGATTTTATGTTTGTGATTTCCCATATACACACAGTCACGTGCTGCCCTACATTCTTTCTGGTACACTATTATCAATTAATTGTACTAGGCTAGCTGAGTTTTGTTGTGTTGGCAATTTTGAACTCAGTCTTTACCCAAAATGCTTAGGTGATTACATCCTGGTACAGACCTTTCCATGTGCTTGTTAAGAAATATAGCTTTTGTATAGATTGAAATGTTACTTATTAGAGGAAGCATTAGGGTTCCATTTACCCATCCAAGTAATTCTGGTTTAGTCCAGTCATGATCCTATGGTACCCATGGTATCCATGAGCATTTTCTTTTTTATATTTGCTATACTTTGTTCTGCTCCTCCCATGAACCGTCCCCCATTGGCCCTACCCCGTGCTCAGCTCCATCATCAACCACCTCTGGGACTTACCTCACCCGGTGTTCCTCCCTGCCCCCATTACCATTATTTCTTCTTTTGTGATGGGTGCAAGGAAGAGTTCTAATTTTGGTGCTGAGGGCTGTATTCACAAGAATCTAAACATTCTTCAGTTTGTCCTTGTGAAGCTAAGGCTGTGTCAAAATTAGAATTCGTGTAAGACTATACGTAATGTCCAAGATTTTTTATTTTATTTTGACTGAGCTCTCCTTTACTATTACATAACACTGTAATTACCCTCTGTTAGATTTATTCCGGGAAACTTTGATAGGGATTTTCTGAGTGAGATTTATTTTGTATTTCAAAATGCTACTCTGCCAAGAGAGAGGTTATCCTGTTTGCATTTTTTGTTTTAGTTGGTGCACCTGATTGGTGTGTCATCCTCCTTGGGCTGCTCTGGATATTATTTGTGTAGAGGACACTATAACTCTAAGTATCTATTCTACTCCATCCTTTTTAAAAGAGATGTTTTTTTTCTGAAACAGGTTTTCTCTTTTTGTATCCTCCCACTATTGCAGTGGTCCCTTTTACATGCATTCCACTGTCTTTCTACCTAGCAGCAAACTTTAACTGCTGACTGTATTTCCTTGAGGGAAAGCAATGAATCATTATTTTCCATACAGTTTGACCTTGGGGTGGAGATGTAGTAACTAGAATACATCCTAACACCAGGTGATCTGAAATCTCTTGTAATCCCTAGGGGGCGCTACCCTTAGGGCTACTACCCCTGTCTGCCCCCCCTTAGGCAGGGTAAGGGGCCCAGATCCGTGGACGGGTGCCTCCACCCAGAGGTCAGGGTTAATACTGTCGAGATTGCATCGGTCACAGCCCTCTGGGTTACTGCAACCCCCTCCGTCCCACTCAGTGACTCACACTGGTGGCAGCAATTCTGTTCACCAGTACACTTACCCCACGGAAAATATTATCCAGCTTCCTCGGGACCCCTGCAAAGTAAGGCACAGTTATGTTGCAATCACCAAACAGCAGTTCACCATTAACATACACAATAGCCAGGACGAGCTGTGAAAAACAATCTGATTTATTCAAGAGGGAATATAACAAGGACAGGGGGAAATCAAGTTGATTAGCTTATACTATATTTATCTACCTAGGGCTCTGTGCACAGGCCTATCCCTATCAATTACTGTCCCTGGGTACCCAAGCCCTAGTGGCTAGTCCAAACCGTGGCAGCTGGTAGGGGCCCTTTCACACAGAGGAAAGAAAAAGTTAGTTAAACAGTCAGCGGTACAGTAATTCCATTTGGTTCCAAGGTGGCAAATCAACAGGAAAACTACCCTGAATTAGTACTCACGACCTCCAGACAAGATAGGGTCCTTAAACGTTAACAGAGCTACTCTTGAGCTCCACAAGTCTCCTCACACATTTATATGGCAAACTGCACTAGGCAAAGTTCTTTAATGGCAGCAGGATTTACTTGAGCTACACAAGCCTCCACACATTTATATGGTAAACAGCAATAGGCAAAAGTCCTTTAATTTGCAGCAGGATTTACTTGAGCTACACAAGCCTCCACACATTTATATGGTAAACAGCAACAGGCAAAAGTCCTTTAATTTGCAGCTGGATCTACTTGAGCTACACAAGTCTCATAGTACATTTATATGGTTATCTCAATCAAGACAGAATCCCTCTCTGGCAGCAGGATTAACCTGAACTCACAAGTCTCATAGTACATTTATATGGTTATCTCAATCAAGACAGAATCCCTCTCTGGCAGCAGGATTAACTTGAACTCACAAGTCTCATAGTACATTTATATGGTTATCTCAATCAAGACAGAATCCCTCTCTGGCAGCAGGATTAACTTGAACTCACAAGTCTCATAGTACATTTATATGGTTATCTCAATCAAGACAGAATCCCTCTCTGGCAGCAGGATTAACTTGAACTCACACACATTTATATGATAACAGCAATAGCAGTGGGGTACCACACCAGGCAGCTGCTCCCAAGCTCTTCAGCTTTCACAGTCACTCCAGCTCTGCAAAGGCAGCTTTTTACCTCTCCCACGGACCGAGCGCGATTCAACAATTTTCTCCAGTCCTCCTACAGGTCGAGCCTGGTGGGTAGCTGTACAGGACACAGCCTCCTCTGACCCGCCCTGACGGATTTAGTCCGACTCACTTGAAAGGGCAAGCGGCCGCCTTTAGGCCTTTCATGCGCTTCCCGCGTGAACACTCCCCAAGCGTAGAAGCACAGAGCTCCTCTCCTCACCTCAGCCACAACGCATCTAACCCCCAACAGCAAGGGGCTCTTCCTTCAGTTCGGGCACTACCCGCTTTCATTGGCTGGCTGCACATGCCAGTCATTTCCTCTGCCTCTCAGTGGTGCAAAAAAGCGCCATAGCCCATAATGCCTTTCCCAAATACAAGCAGTCCCTCTATTGGTCAGTCAACTCTGTGGGATTCCAAGGTACTGATTGGTCCAATGTCACAGTTTGGGACCAAGATGGAGGAAACAGTCAAAACAGTCCTGGCTGCAAAGGAAGGCAAGTTAGCACAGCTACATTATCATTATTTTTACATGTCATTTTATGCAATCATTCACATCCCCTTATCAGGGCTCCCCCTGCACTACTAGTGATGGCAGAAGGGGACACTTACTCTACTGCCTGGACGGGAGCCAAGCATGACAACGCTCAACCCCCCCATTTTAACCCATTCCGACTGCAACAGGCAGCCCTTAAAGGGACAACACACGGAGGCCTTATAAAGCACTCCACGGACCCCCATTCCGGCAACTTTATTCCGATTACCAACCAGGCAGGGAGCACACACGAGCTCCGGGGAACTTTTAGGAACCCCCATTTGAAGGGGGTTACACCTTCCCTGGTCTGGAAAAGCTTAGCGTCCGCGCCAAGTAATCACCCTTAAGGCAAAGTAGGTAAACATTCCGAGCAACATCATATTACATTTTATCTTAACTACATAAACATTAGATATACAATGCACTATAGTGTATACACAACACACATATAGAATCTTACACTTGTTTAACTCAGGTCATAGGGTCCTACCCGTGACAGGGGCACCACACTCAAAAGGCTTTACTAATAATCTGGAGTTATCCCCCAAGGCTAATTTAGGCAAAGAACTGGGGGACACATACACCCCTTTGTGGACCACATTTAAGGACAGGTCCACTGGCTGACCTAAAGATTCATAGCTTAACTTTATTACGGGCCGAATTTGTTGGCCTGATCGTCTAGGGGTCTCGGGATTCTGAACCAGGCCCTGACTCCACTCCCATGTCAGAGACATTAGCAACAGGGATCCCTTCAAGGGGATCAGTCTCGATACTCATAATACTATCAGGGGCTTGACCTTCTATCCCTGAACCCACCCCACTGGGCTCATCTGGGGGTGGTGTAGGTACTAGAGGGGAACCATCAGGGCATTCAAAATAGTCTTCTGATTCGGCATATCACTGGCTTGTTCCCCATCTCACTCTCTTTCTGAAAAGTCAGATAATTCAGCCAGGCCAGACAGTTCAGCCAAGCCTAAGGACTCAGCCCCTTGAGTTCGCCTGCTACCCATTCATCTTCTGGAGGCATTCGGGATAAAGTAAAGGGCTCCACTAACACAGATGGGCCAGCTTCAGTTCCTGAGTTAACAAGGGATTGCCCGAAACAATTGACTTAGTTCATAAGAGGATAGTATTCAATATCATCTTGCTGTCTTCTGACACTGAGTGTTGATCATCTCCTTCTGCAGGGGTTTGGACAAGGCTCCTTGGTGGACTTGTTGAAGGCTCCACGGGCTTGATTCCTTTCTTAGCAACAGATCTAGTCACGGGCCTGGAAGGAGGGGTAGAGGAAGGTTCAACTTCAATCAAGATCTGCCCAATTGGCAGCAGATGATTTCTGTGTATGGTTTTCACATCTTTCGAATTGTTTTCAGGCCGCACTTTATACACAGGTAGGTCTGCCAGCTGTCCCACAACAATATGAGGGAGGTGATGCCATCGGTCGGCAATTTTATGTTTGCCATGCAGTCCCAGATTTCTCAACAACACTCTATCCCCTTTTCTCAACTCTACTGTTTTCACTTTTTTGTCATATCTCTCCTTGTTAGCCAGATTTCGTTTAGCAGCCATGGTCTGGGCCAGTTGGTAGGCATGATTTAATTGGGCCTTTAATTTCTGTACATACTGTAGATGGTTCTCTGCTCACACCCCATCAGGGGAAACCCCAAAACACACATCTACTGGCAATCTAGCCTCTCTTCCAAACATTAGACGATAGGGGGAGAACCCTGTGGCATCACTTTTCGTACAATTGTAGGCGTGAACTAGAGTGCTAATCTGTTGGCTCCATCTCAATTTATCTTTGGATTGTAAGGTGCCCAGCATGTCGAGCAATGTACGATTGAACCTTTCAGGCTGAGGGTCTCCCTGTGGGTGGTAGGGGGTGGTTCATGATTTGCGTACCCCCCACAAAGATAGCATCTCTTTAATCAAGCGACTTTCAAAGTCCCTTCCCTGATCGGAATGAATCCGCTGCGGAGCCCCATAGTGGATGAAAAAATTCTCAACAAGTATCTTAGCCACTGTAGTTGCTTTCTGATCCTTGTTCGGGAAAGCCTGTGCATACCGGGTAAAATGATCAGTGACCACCGATATGTTGCTAACACTTCTTAGATCAGGCTCTAGACTCAGGAAATCAATACAGACCAGTTCCATAGGAGCACTAGTAGTAATGTTGACCAAGGGAGCAGCTTTCTGAGGTAACGCTTTCCTTTGCAAACAACGACCACAGGTCTTGACATACTGTTCCACGTCCGCACTCCTCTTTGGCTAATAGAATCGCGCCTGTACCAAATCAAGTGTTCGATCTATGCCCAGGTGCCCCATCTGATTATGCAATGACCTTAGAACTAGTTCTCTGAAAACTGAGGGCAGCACCAGTTGTTGTCGTTGCACCCGACCCTCCTTACTCACAGTCTCTCTATATAGTAGTTGGTTGATCAGCTTTAATTTGGGCCCTTCTTTGTACAACAAGGTAGTCCGCAAGTCAGTGGAACGTAGTTTGGATACATCCCTTCCAGCCCGCAAAACCTCTATGGCCATTCTTATCATAGGGTCACAGGATTGAGCCTGTTGAAGATCATCATTGTTGAGTTGCGGCAGAGAGCTGGTGTCCAATGCAGAGAAATGGCAGTAGGCAGCAGGTATACAGTTTTCCGCCGGCCCCAAACAATCTACCACACAATCCACTGCATCAGGAGACACCTGTTCTTCTTTATCAAATTTCTGGCACAGGGCTCTTATGTCAGGTTCAGACAACCAGACCCATTCAGTCTGGGACACTGGCCTCCGAGAGAGAGCATCCGCATCTATATGGTTTAGGCCCACCCTGTATTCTACAGCGTAATCGTAGGTGGCCAAGGCAGAGAGCCACCTATGCCCAGTAGCATCCAATTTGGCGGAGGTTTGCACATAGGTCAGAGGATTGTTATCAGTCTTTACTAATATCTTGGCACCATACAAATAGTCGTGGAACTGATCAACAATGGCCCACTTCAAAGCCCAAAACTCTAATTTGTGCACTGGGTAATTCTTCTCTGACGGCGTCAGACTTCTACTGGCAAACGCTACAGGTCTCAGCCCATTCGAGTGCTCCTGATATAATACAGCCCAAATCCTTGCAGACTGGCATCAGTATGAAGAGTGTAAGGCTTGGCTGGGTCAGCATAGGTCAACACGGGTGCGTGGGTGAGTTGATATATGATGTCATGGAAAGCTTCTTCACACTCAGCAGTCCATCGATCCCCGAACATATCATTTGGCTGAAAATACTTCTTTTCTATGTCAGTGTGCACACCCTTCTTATATTTTTTGTGAGTAGGCGGATACCCCTGGGTGAGATTAAGGAGGGGCGAATCACTGGTCAATAGTCTCTGACAAACTCGCCTATAGTAGCCACAAAACCCAGGAATTGTTGCAGTTTTTCAAATTTCTAGGTTGAGGCCACGTGGTCAACGCCTCCACCTTGCTAGGGTCAGTCTCTATGCCTTCAGTGGACACGATATGGCCCACATATTTCACGGAAGTCTGGAAGAATTGACACTTGTCGACAGACAACTTGAGGCCGAAATCCTCCAATCGATCCAGGACTTTGATTAATCGTTGCTCATGTTCTTCCAAGGATCGGCCAAACACTATGACGTCATCTAAATAGACCAAACACTCGAGTAGGTTCATGTCCCCCACAGCTCGTTCCATCAAGCGCTGAAAAGTGGCTGGGGCACCCGAAATTCCTTGAGGCATCCGAATAAATTCATAGAAGCCTAAGGGGCAAATGAAAGCAGTCTTCTCACGATCGTCTGGGGCCATCGGGATCTGGTAGTATCCGCTCCAAAGATCCAATACAGAGAACCACTTACTACCATTCAGACAATTCAAGGCGTCTTGTATGCGTAGCATGGTATATTGATCTGGAATGGTCCGCCTATTCAAAGTACGATAGTCTACACACATCCGAACTGCCCCATTCTTTTTCCTTACTACTGCAATGGGGGAGGCATAGGGGCTTCTAGACTCTTGAATTACACCAGCAGCCAACATTTCTTGCAAATGTCGCTGTACATCATCTATGTCAGTGGGAGCCAGACGTCGGGATCTCTCTCGGAAGGGTCTTTCGTCGTGCAATCGAATGTGATGCTCAGCCCCTTGTACACATCCTACATCCCACTCTTTCAGGGAGAAAATCTGGTTCCTCTTGGCAAGCCTCTCACTGACCCTGCGCTCCACTCAGTCGGCAGCGGAGAGTCACCAAAGTCAAACAGATCAGAGCAACTCTATCACCTGTCCGGGAACTCTTTTATTTGGTAGGACAGCAGTATCCGCACAATGGATGCTAGCCAGGGTACACCTCTTTTATTCGAATCTCTTTATCAGACACATTGTGCATTGAACCATCACCCTTTTAATATAGGCATGGGCCTCTGGCCGCAGAATGCTGGGTTTGAGCAACAACCCTCAGGTAGTTCTCCTCCATAGGCGATCCAACATCAACAACTTATTCTGACATCTGTCTTTAATCGCACTCTCCATGCAGAACACACTGCATTTGGGGCAAGCACTACAGGGGCCGGATCCTTCTTCCATACCACTCCCACCGGGTCTTCAGGTTCCTCCGGCCTATCCTTCTTCTGAGTGGCCCTGACCGTTTGAATTACAGCAGGTACACCCAAAACTCGCCCAGTCTGAAATGCTCGCTTCTCTGAACACAACTGGGCTAATCATCCAAACATGTGCGCATTTGTTCCAATCAACAGGGGCACCCCATCATACAGTCCAGTGGGTGGGCAGACCAAGACCAAGGTTTCCACTTGCTCATCTGTTCCATTCACAGTTGCAGGGAAAGATAACCATACACGGATGTACCCCAAATACGGATAAGCCTTGTCGCTCAACCCCCATACATGTAAACCAGTTAGAGGCTGCAGGGCACTTCAGATAAGTGTGCTTGGTACCAGTCCTGAAACATGATGGTCACCTGGGAGCCACTGTCCAATACAGCTCTAGTGGAATTCCATTCACTTGCACCGGTCTCCATAGACGGCCCGACCACATCAGACCAGTTGGGGGTAGCAACATTGTTAGGCCGGCAGGCATGGGCCTGAGTCACACAACTTTTCTTGGGGGCCCGAGACTGGGTCTGGCGGTATCGAGCGATCAGTCTGCTGTTAACTTTCCTTAAATTCTCCGGCCTCTGGCAGTCAGGCTAGAAATGCCCATCTTCCCCACAGTGATAACAAAACTTAGGGTCTTGGGGATCACTACTCTGAGGGGGGCACTGAGGGGAGGGAGAAAGCTCTCTAGGGCTAGGGTTCGGGGCTCTACCTGACTCAGGGGCCCCGGGCCGAGTGCGGTACACAGTAGACTGCTTTAAGTCCCTCACCAATTCCCATCAATTCCTGATCTCAGCCCTCAACTCACCCTCCACGTAGGGGTCAGAGGAAACAACTTGCATCCTCACAGTACCTGGGAAATCTGGGGACCCCTCGGGTCCTCCAGGCGAGCCAGGCTCCTCAGGGGTATTAGACTCAGGGGTCCCACTAGGGTTCACTGCCCCCACACAGGGTTCCCACCCCTCTTCATCAGTCTCCACTTCTTGAATTTCCCTCAGCAATTGACAATATTCAGGCGGGGTGGCCTGCCGATCATGCAACTTAAGTTTCAACAGAGTTACACTAGAGAATCTGGCAGACTTTAAAATATCTTCTAGCCGAACCTGATTCAGAGCTGCAGCAGTGATTCCCCCTTTTCTACAAGCCTTCTGCAATGCCCACTCCACTCTAGTAACAAAAGCGGACAATTTTTCATTTCTCCACTGCTTAGCAGACCTGAATTTCCATAATAAATCTTCACCAGTCTCTGTACTCCCAAAAACCCCTTCTAAAGCAGAGAGATACTCTGCAGCAGTGGCTTCTGACGAGTGGCCCGGAAGAATCTAATGGCTTCAAGGCAGGACCCTCAAACTCTCCATCAGCCTCTTCCCTTTCTCCCCTCGAGCATTGCCACTCCTGAGTAACGGGGTGGCATAGTCCATCCACGCTCCAGGTCATCCTCCTGGAAGGCACTGGTACCATGCCAGAAAAGCTTTAACTTACGATAGGAATCAAGCTGTATGGATGGGACTGCCAAGGCAAAGAAGCCAGCACGGAGCTTTTGGGCAGGCCAGGGGAGGCGCCCAGAGAACCTTGAGGGATAGTATCACTGGACAGATCCAAGGCTTGTAGCAACTCCTGGGTAGTCCTCCCTTCCACAGCTAACAATTTAAGCAGCTTATCTTTAAAACTGTTCATTTGAGGAGACCCCCCAGGAGTGACTGACCCACTTCGGATATGGATTAGCCTCCACCCCTGGGACGCACCCTCTGGGTAAAGTACAGGAGGTACCTTCTCAGGGTCGATGACCACACTGCATAGGAGTAGTACCTGCAATGTCTGGTCAAGCAAATCAGCCATATGCCCTTTCACTTCAACCTTACCCAAACACTTTACTCGTTCTGCAACAGAGACAATATCAGCAGCCGAGGTACCCAAGGGCACATCTAACAATAATACAATCTTCTGGGAATCTAGCTCTTCTGCTTCACCTCAACCCATCAGTTTATGTACCATGGTTTTGATGGGTCCCAGCTTAATCTTTTCCAACATATCCCCTTCCATTTTTTCCATCTTTGGGGTATCTCCTCACTGAGCCACTAGGGGATGCTGATCCCAGTGGTGCCTCCAATTTGTAACCCTAGGGGCACTACCTTAGGGCTACTACCCCTGTCTGCCCCTTAGGCAGAATAAGGGCCCAGATCTGTGGACAGGTGCCTCCACCCAGAGGTCGGGGTTAATACTGTCGAGATTGCCTCGGTCACAGCCCTCTGGGTTACTGCAACCTCCCTTCATCCCACTAGTGACTCACACTGGGTGGCAGCAATTCTGTTCACCAGTACACTTACTCCACGGAAAATATTATCCAGCTCCCTTCGGGGACCCCCTGCAAAGTAAGGCACAGTTATGTTGCAATCACCAAACAGCAGTTCGCCATTAATGTACACAATAGCCAGGACGTAGCTGTGAAAAAACAATCTGATTTATTCAAGAGGGAATATAACAAGGGCAGGGGGAATCAAGTTGATTAGCTTATACTATATTTATCTACCTAGGGCTCTGTGCAGAAGCCTATCCCTATCAATTACTGTCCCTGGGTACCCAAGCCCTAGTGGCTAGTCCAAACCGTGGCAGCTGGTAGGGGCCCTTTCACACAGAGGAAAGAAAAAGTTAGTTAAACAGTCAGCAGTACAGTAATTCCATTTGGTTCCAAGGTGGCAAATCAACAGGGAAACTACCCTGAATTAGTACCCACGACCTCCAGACAAGATAGGGTCCTTAAACGTTAACAGGGCTACTCTTGAGCTCCACGAGTCTCCTCACACATTTATATGGCAAACTTCACCAGGTAAAGTCCTTTAATGGCAGCAGGATTTACTTGAGCTACACAAGCCTCCACACATTTATATGGTAAACAGCAATAGGCAAAAGTCCTTTAATTTGCAGCAGGATCTACTTGAGCTACACAAGTCTCATAGTACATTTATATGGTTATCTCAATCAAGACAGAATCCCTCTCTGGCAGCAGGATTAACTTGAACTCACACACATTTATATGATAACAGCAATAGCAGAGGGGTACCACACCAGGCAGCTGCTCCCAGGCTCTTCAGCTTTCACAGTCACTCCAGTTCTGCAAAGGCAGCTTTTTACCTCTCCCACGGACCGAGCGCGATTCAGCAATTTTCTCCAGTCCTCCTACAGGTCGAGCCTGGTGGGTAGCTGTACAGGACACAGCCTCCTCTGACCGCCCGCCGACGGATTTAGTCCGACTCACTTGAAAGGGCACACGGCCACCTTAGGCCTTTCATGCGCTTCCCGCACGAACACTCCCCAAACGCAGAAGCACAGAGCTCCTCTCCTCACCTCAGCCACAACGCATCTAACCCCCAACAGCAAGGGGCTCTTCCTTCAGTTCGGGCGCTACCCACTTTCATTGGCTGGCTGCACATGCCAGTCATTTCCTCTGCCTCTCAGTGGTGCAAAAAAGCACCATAGCCCATAATGCCTTTCCCAAATACAAGCAGTCCCTCTATTGGTCAGTCAACTCTGTGGGATTCCAAGGTACTGATTGGTCCAATTTCACAGTTTGGGACCAAGATGGAGGAAACAGTCGAAACAGTCCTGGCTGCAAAGGAAGGCAGGTTAGCACAGCTACATTATCATTATTTTTACATGTCATTTTATGCAGTCATTCACATCCCCTTATCAGGGCTCCCCCTGCACTACTAGCAATGGCAGAAGGGGGCACTTACTCTACTGCCCGGGCGGGAGCCAAGCATGACAACACTCAACCCCCCCCATTTTAACCCATTCCGACTGCAACAGGCAGCCCTTAAAGGGACAACACACGGAGGCCTTATAAAGCACTCCACGGACCCCCGTTCCGGAGACTTTATGCCGATTATCAACCAGGCAGGGAGCACACATGAGCTCCGGGGAACTTTTAGGAACCCCCATTTGTAGGGGGGGTTACACTCTATTGGGGTCAGTGTCACTTTTTCTGCAAACCAAGATGATTTATTTTGTTTTTGTTGACCGGGGAAAGGAGGGCCTGACAATACTGCCTAGTGTTAGCCTGTTCAGAGGATAAAGATGCCAACTGACTGATACAGAACTAGATTAGGCTGTTGGTGGTATTTGTATTGATTGTGGGAGATTTGCCAGGACACCAGTGAAATTCCCCTATTCTTTTCAAGAAGTGCCATGGAATCCTTAACATCTACCTGAACAACCACCAGAACAGGCAGGCAGGAGCTTGGTTTAACATCTCATCCAAAGGATGGCACACCATAACAGTACAGCATCCCCCTAGTACTGCACTTTAGTGCCAGCATTTATGGTATCAGCCCAATGCCAGTGTGGGACTAGAACCAGCAATCTTCTGGTCTAGAGTGCTACCAATTGAACCATGCTGACCCCTAATATAATGTTAATGAGAAAAAACTATTCTGTGTCACCTTCTGTTGGATATTTAGAGTGATAAACACCTTTTATCCAAGCAGTTTTATACATTTGTGATAGGAAATTGGAATCACAGAACATTTTATTGATACAGGCTTCCCTATCAATCAGGGCCAGATCACACTTAAAATCCCCAACCAAATATAACCTTTCAAAAGGTATGTAGATACAGCATGACTATATGCTTTTAAAGATCTCAGCCCTGCCATTTCTGGACAGTGGGGCATATGTAAGGACTAAGGCATGACAGAGGGGGGATTATGCTATATTAAGGTACCAAGTAGTGAGTTGCTATCCTGAGCCTGAAGGGCAAGAGACTTCAACCAACATGTGGTACACTGGCGTAGCATAACCCCTTGATGGAATTGGCTTATTCCACTTCTAAAGTAAAAAAGGTACTCTCCAAAGTTTTCAATAACTAAATAGATATAATGTTTAGCAATGTTAGTTGTTTAGCCATTAGTAGTGCTGTAATTTGCTACTGTATCTTTAAATGGTTGCCCTTAGGGTATTAGCATAATTTGATATGTGGCAGATGGGTGCAGCTATACTGTAAGGGAGTGGGTTATTTTGTTGCTATAAATGGGTATTCCTGACTTTCATCTTCCTGTATTTCCTATGTGATCTGTGAGGCTAAGCTTGGAAGCCTGAGCTTTGCTTCCTTTTCTTTCCATGTGATCTGAGTCAGACCTGGTAGTCTAAGCTATTGATTAGATGTCATGTGACCTCATTCAGATGCACAGCTGGACAGCTGAGATTCCAGCAGAAAGTTTGAGCAGTCCTTTGTTTCTAGGTAAGTGGATGTTTTATTAGCCTTTAGAGCAATGGTTGTAGAAGTTTTGCTGTCGATTTAGTGATGTGTGTAGAATCATGATTTTGAAATATATTTGGGGTGGGATATTCAGAAATGATCCCGAGGCTGGCACAAGACCTGCGCAGCGCAATGCCAGTGCGCCATGGCACAGTGAGCGCAATATCCAAAGGTTGCACTGGGTGGCATGCGCCCAGCACAACACAGCTGAATATCTCACAGATGTGCCATAGCACAGCCAGGGTTGCACCATGGAGAAACCCAACCTGCACAATAGCACAACCAGGGATGCGCAAGGGGCCTATGTGCATGCACCAGGACATATATGGACCGGCAACAGGCACAGCCAGGAGCATGCCACTGGTGTGGAATGTGCCGCCACCAGGGTGCCAGGAGTGAGGCACGGCAAGCACATGATGGAACACCACCCAGTGTGCATGGGGATGCAGCAGGCCCCCACCTATGCATACCACAGTGGTGCATGGAGGTAGGGTGGCACCAATGGCCATTGGTGAACAACCACTGGCAACCCCCCACAGGAAGGCACGCGACATGCCACCCGGACTGCAACTGGCAACACACAGGCAAACAGCACACAACACACACACCACAAAACCAGAACAAACAGCCCACGGCTGCCGCAGGGCACAGCCAATGACCAATGGGTGAACACCACCAGGCCCACCCCCCTGGCCACCCCAGGTGCACCACACAGCCACCATGCACACCACTGCAGCATGGCTCCACACGCCAGCCACAAATCAGATGCGGACACAGATGGTTAACCATAAGAAATGTATTAATAATCGAAATAAAACACAACTATATACATATATACAAGGAACAGGGGACAGGGGACAAGGAATGGGGAAGTTATGTACAAAACGACTAAGCTGGGGAAGGGAGGGAAGGGGACAGGGCCAGGTCTATACAAGGGGTCAAGGGAGGGCAAGGGAAGAGGGGACAGAGATGTACAAGGGTTGGGGGCCAACAGGCCCTACGGGCGGCCTCACCCCACCACTGCCTAGTGCTGTTGCCTGTGGAAGGACCTCTGCAACATCCTCGCTACCCGCAGCGTGACAGTGGTAACCTCCAGGGTACACCTCAGGAGGCGGATGTTGACAGGAGACCAACAGACACCTAGGACAAAGGAGGGTACAGGGTATCAGTGCATGTCTGGAACACCCCGGCCCACCCACTGTGCGTAGCGGACAGTGGTGACACGCGCCCCTGTGATGGCACCCAGCCACCTACAGTGGGTGTGCCTACACATGCTGCCAATCCAGCATACCACAGCCATGCAGAATACTGCACACCAGCACCGACCATGGTCCACCCACTGCCACCATGGCAGGCAGGCGACATGGTACAGCAGCAGGATGGCAGCAGCACAGCAGGCAGTCGGATCCAGCCACAACCCACCTGCGGCAGCCACACGCATGTGCGATAGCCACGGCATGATGCAACTGACACCACGGGTGGCACACAGCGGCAATGGCCATGTGCATAGGAGGCCGTGGCCCACCCCCACCTCCACTGCCCACCCTGCACAACAATGTAGCATGTAACTATGCCTACCTGCATGCCATGGTGCACCATGCACCAGTCCCGCAGCACTGCCCCCATGGACTGCACTCTGTGAATGTCCCCCTGTGGTGGCCTTCCACAGCCCACCCGCAGCACCAGCCAGTCAGGCTGTCCTCCAGTCCTCAGGGCCTAGGATGGAAACATTGAGAAGAACACATCAGTATCTGGCATCACCATATGCCCGCCCAGCACAGTGCGCTCACCAACCCAGCCGCAGCGCGGTGTCACAGTGCACACATGTTGCACCGCCCCGGGCCACAGGGTGCACAGCCCGAGCACCCCCCTCAGCATGGTGTGCCACCCTGCTGGACCCATAGAACACTGGATGGTCACAGACACGAGCAACGCACACCTACCTGGCCGTGGCACGGCACCCCTCCGGATGCGTGCCTGCAGTGCCTGGAGCCTCTCTGGGTCCCTCCACTGCAGATCCCCATAGCGATGGTGACACTGTTCACTGGTGCGCTGGACACCAGTGGCCTGCTCCAACTCATCCGCCACCTCCTGCCACACCTCTGTCCGTGGCCTGTCAAGGAGCACCTGGCCAAACAGTCTACCTGTGTGGGGCTCCACCAGGGCCACAAGGTTGACCAGCTCGATCTGGGTCCGATTCAGAGCCCTGGTACTGCTGCAGCATGGCACTGCAGTAGCACTATAGAGCAACTCAAAATGGTGCACGATAGCGCATGAGCTCCACATGCTGGGGATGCATGCCTCGCATGGAGATGCACTGCCAATGGCAATTGTGCATCCCTTGGGAATGCACGACATGTGCCAGGCCACACTGGCACATGATGCCGGGCTCACTGAGAGGCAAAGGGCATGCCTGGGGTCGAGGGTCAGCACGCGCACCATGCGCACCTGTACTATTGGGACCACCATGCATAGTGCGCAATAGAGGCATGTGGGTGCCATGGGCTATGAGCCAACAGCGCCCATGCTCCATGGGGCCAATGGTGCTCATGCACCATTGGGCTAATGGTGCACATGCGCCATCAGCCCCCTGGCACCCGGCCACCATAGGCCGCATAGCGCATGAGCGTCACATGATCAATAGTGGCCAAGTGCCGTATCGTGTATTGTGCAGTGAGCGTATGCTGCACTGGCAGCGTAGGCACCAGCAGTGTGCACATGCATACTGATGGGCATACTGCACACGTCACAATGTTGTACCACGACTTGAGCATGCGCAAGTCCATTGTGCATGGCGCAAGATCATGATGTTCCGCTAGCATATGCAAATCAACTCATCAGCCAATCCATGGCGCATTGGAGGCATTTGCATCTCATTACAGTTGCACATCCGCTCATTTGCATGCAATGCGCTATAAAGGCACTGCGGGACAGCACAGGACATGGACCGGTATTGCATCCTTCAGAGGTAGGTCGCGACAATGAGGGGAACGATGGGACAGTGGAATGGGCGTGTGGTGTGGGTTGTAGCAGTCACTGACCTCATGTCATTGCCCACATGATGCATCATGACCGATTGCACGGATGGTGAGGAGCATGTGCCTGCACAGAAGCGTAGGCCAAAGTTTACAAGAGGAGAGACGAATGCCCTGTTCGAGGCATACCTCGACCGGGAGCCACTGCTGAGTGGCGCGACAGGCACCCCACAGGCCAGGACCGCAGCATGGGAGGAGGTGGCGGGGGCTGTGAATCAGCAGAGCAGCCATCAGCAGTCTGTGAAGGAGTGTGAGAAGAAGGTTGACACCGACAGGTGCAGAATTAAGGAAAAGGTGACTGCTATCCGGGCAGCATGTGCAGCGACGAGCGGTGGTCAGCCCGACGTGCCACAGCTGACACTGCAGGAGGAGATGGTGGAGGCCACTGTGTGGTGTAGCGCCATTGAATGGGTGCCTGGCAGTGGCTTCTAAACAGGTGGGAGCCCATCACTGCATGGTAGGTACAGCAGCATCTGGAGCAGGGTGGCGGTGGGGGGGCGGCTTGAGTGACAGCGGCATTAATGTGACTGTATTCCCTTTCAGCACCAGAGCACCAGCATGCAGTGGCAGAGTGGTGGTGTCTGCCTTTGGAGGCAAGCCTGGCCCTGGAGTATCGGCCTTCCACCTCCACCATTGTCTGGGGGCCAGATAGGCTGCATCACGACACCGCTGTCCGGCCGGATGTCCGTGCCGTGGTGGCAGACGAGGCTCTGGCTGTGTTCCAGCGGGATGTCAGCCATGGCATTCAGTATGCAGAGACACAGATCGGGGTCCGACACCAATGACGATGTGACCATCATCCTAGATAGCGGTGTTGCCATCAAGGGGAAGGCACCCATACCACTCACCCACTCCGGCAGTGCAGACAGTGCCCTGGTGTCGGTCGTCCGCCCACCGGCCACCGCCCCCGGTGTCACCGTGTGTGCCAGTGGTGTGGCACTGGCTGATGGTGGTGGCAGTGGTGGAGCATCCGCACAGGCACTGCATGGCGCACAGCGGCCAGAGGGGTGGCAGTGGCAGATGGATGGGGACACTGGGAGGCCAGATGCAGCGACCGCTGATGGTGCCCCGGTGATTGTGCAGCCCCAAGAGGACCCTGCTGTGCAACGCTCACCTAAGCAGGGGGCTGGGCAGCAAGGACATACTCCACCCGTGGGTCAGAGCATCACCCAGGCACCCTTGGGCACTGACCCCTTGCCCGAGCACACTCGTCTGCTGCGGGCCTCCATGGAGCAACAGGTGCTGCTCGTGACAGGGGTGCGTGCACTCCGTGCTGAGATGCGCCAGGCTGCAGAGCAGCATGACCGGGGCTTTGCACAGCTCCTGGCAGACAACAATGAGCTGCGGAAGGACACGACCGCAGCCCTGGATCAGCTTACTGCTGCAGTTATGGTCAGCCTAGGACTACTCTCCACCATGGTGTGTGGCTGGCTGCCGCAGACCCTGCAGAGTGCATTCTCCACCCCTAGGACACGGCATTGAGTGACCCCCTCAGTGTCGATGCCTGGTTCTGCTGTGGGAATTCCGGGTATGCCCAGGGTGGGTATGTTGGGGAGCCTGCAGACCTCTGTGAGGACCTGGTTGTGGTACCGTAGTAATACCCCTGGGGGACTGTCACAGACACCCCCTGTGGCCGTCGCACAGCCTGGCCATCATCTGCATGGCCATCCACATGTCTGCGGTGGCCTTGCAACTGCGCAGTGGCCCTGATCTGCCAGCCTCCCTGTCCGCAGTCTGCTGCCACTGCCCTGTGTGCACATTGGTGTGGTGTGTGCGTGTGTGTTCCGAACATGGCATCCATGGTGTGCAACGAACACAGGCCATGTGTGCACCCACCTGACTGCTGGTCTGTGTGGCATGTGCATGATGATGCCAGCACAGCACCGACTGCCACTGTACACCGGTGTTCAGCATCTGACACACAGCCCGTCCTGTGTCCGGGCACATGCCTGCGGGTGACAGTATGTGTGCGGGGGTGTGTGGGTGGGGTGTGACGTGCTGTGCTACGTGTTGCCATGGAGTCCCATTCTATGCCTGCCCATGCCCCTCCTCCATCCGTTTCTGTCACAGGGCCCACCCACACATGCCTGTGTGCTGTGCCACAGTTGCCATTCCATGCATGGGTGCATGTTCACCTACCTGTGTGCACCGTAGTGCTCCTCCACGATCATGTCCCGGTGCTGCCAGGCCATCCTGTTCAACCGGTGTTCCCCTCACCTGGGGGGTGCTGCCTACCACCATATGGCCCGGCGGTCACATCGTCCCCGCTGCTGTTCCCCTCTTCGACCTCAACAGCTATCCCACGGTCGGGTGCCATGTTGTGCAGTATACAGCAAGCCAGGAATAGGCTGCAAGCCTTTGAGGGGCTGTACTGTAGGGCACCACCAGACCTGGACAGGCAATGGAACTGTGCCTTCAGCAGCCCAAACACACACTTGATGATGTTCCGTGTGCTGGCATGTGTATTGTATCGCTCCTCTGCAGGTGTCAACGGGGGCACCGGTATAGGGTGAGCAGCCAGGACCGGAGTGGATAGCCACTGTCACCTGTGTGGAGAGATGGATGGTTAGCATGGTGGACTTTGTTGCTGCAACCACCTTCCTTCCCGGCTGCACTCTGTGGTGCCCCTACCCTGGCAGCCCCCACCCCTTGCCCTGTTGTGTCAGGCTGCCCATGGCCCCAGCATACTCACCTATTAGGTGGCCAGTGGGGATGTCCCCACTCTCAAACCTATGGCACAGTGCCAAGCTGTGCCAGATGAAGGCATCGTGTGCTCCTCCAGGGTGTGTAGCACAGACATTGATTGTGTGCCCCCTGGCATCGCACACCACCTGGCAGTTGACACTTGGGTATCCCTTTGTGTTGATGTAGACTACCCCCTTCAGGCCATGGGTGAAGTCGATGGCCCCTAGCATGCCAGGCATATGTGCTACCCTGTGGAACTCCTGCATGTTCGCTGTACGCCCTGCCTGTGTGCTGGGGAAGTGGATGTATTCTGCAGCATGTGGCAGCAGTGCATTGAGCAACTGTGTGAGGAGACATGATGCAGCCTACTGGGTTATGCCTGTGGTGTCCCCTGTTGGTCTCTGGAAGGTGCCCGTGATGAGTAGGCACATGACAGCTGTGACTTTAGCCTCCACCATCAGGGCGTGGCTCCGTCTAGTGGGTGCCTGCATCTCCTCACTGCACAGCTCACATAGCTACCTCAGAATCACCCAGTTCAGGAGATACTGGCCCACAATCTCTTTATTGCTGTATTGTTCGAAGGTGGTGTGGGCATGGCAATGCCTGTTCCGGGCATAACGTCAATGGGCCCTTCCACGGCCACACGGCACTGCCTCCTCACACCCCTCATTACCACCTCCATCTGGAATATAGCACTGGCCATGGCCTCTGCTGTCCTGTCCCCTCTGGGCAGCTGACTCCACTGGCCCCCCAACTGTGTGCTGCACCATGTGTGTTTGTGCTTGGTACCCCCCTGTGTATTCTGACTCTGGCTGGTGGCCTGTGGGCTGTGGCATCCACCTCCCACCTGTCTGGGCACCTGTGTGGCCCCTTCTGAGCCAGGTATCACAGGCACACACTCTGGCAGTTGCCTGGCTGAGTGGCTCACACACACACACACACACACACACACACACACACACACACCCTCCCTCACTGCCTCTGTCCCTGACTTGCACCTCTCCTGCTGTTCTGCCTGGCCACTCTATCTCCCTTTCTCCTGCTTCCCTCTGCACAGGTGTCCTTCTCCTGCTTGTTCCCTCTTTTTATAGGCACAAGTGTGCACCGCGTATTTCCCATTTGCTCCATGCTTGTGCCGTTTGTCCGGTGTTGAATATCACACTGCACCACTTATTCATGTCTACGCCCCCTGCACCCGCGCATACATGCATTACCATTGCGCATTGGTGCATGGCCACTTGTTCTGCGCAGTTGCTGCCGCTGAATATCACTCTCAGGCACATTTCGCTGTTGCACAGGTGCAACCCTGTTGCGCCTTGTGCAACTGCTTTGAATATCCCACCCTTTATTGTTTTTATTTTGTGTTCAAAATATTTTTCATGTGCACAGCATTAGGCTTTTGGGGCTTGGGTCTGTGAGTAGGAAGTACTGTATGATTTCTCAAAAATGTTGGATGGATTTTCTTTACAGTTTGTGATTCTTGAACAAGGTTGCTGTGGGGTGTCATGTGTGTATTTTTTTTTTTTATCTTGCATGGTTCCTTTTTGATGTAACTGTTATTTGATTTGCTTTGTGACCTTTTTGACCCTGACGATATGTAATTACTATATAGACCTTTTTGACTTCGACTGGTTGTGCTCTCAATTAATGCACCTGTATCATGTCTTCTGAGCAGGAGTATATGCTAGATTAACAAAGTATCATGTGATGGGATCCTGACCAATGAGGAGTCAGAATTAACCAGACACCATTTTATAAATGTTAATAAAACACAGTCTGGTATCTCTTTTTTTTTTTTATCTGTTTCTCCATGGGTCCTGGTCGAAATCCATCCTCAGCCACCCATCCAGCCCTGCACCCCGACATCAGACAGCATACCCCTCTTCCCCCATGGTTTACCCTCTGTGCAGGGTGGTGAGGAGCCCCCCTAACTCAGCTCACCTCAATCAGGATCCAGTTTGGGGAGCTCCATTCGGAGTTGTGGCCTGCGGCAGGTGACTGCTTCATCCTGCATGACCAGGGACCATTTTTCCCATTTTCTCCCCTTGTGAGAGTGAGGCATACAATAATGCTGGCAGAGGGAGTGAGCACATATCTGCATGTGCTCCTCCAGGCATCTGCCCCATCTCTGCCCCTCTTCTGCAGCATCAGCACACTGCCCCCCAGCCTCCACTGCAGGTCAGTCCCACGTTGGTCACTGGAGTCCCCCCTCCCCGGAGAGGGAGAGCAGTCCCTCAGATGCTTGATCCCTTTCCTCCCCTGCCGACCCCCAGAGGTCCCTGTTTGCTCCTGAACACGGGTCACCGATGTAGCGCGAGGTAAGGCATCCAGTGCCTTAGCCCTCAGTGCCACCAGGCCGGCTCACAGTCTGGTATCTTAATATAATATGTCTAAAACTAAAGCTTTACCTCACCATATGTCCACTAGTATGGAGACAGAGAAGGTAGTGGTCCAGATTTTCAAAGATCCCTGAGAGCAACGTAATTGTATTTATTTATTTAAGAGTTTCACCAGGAAGGGCACACTGAACAACAAGTTGCTCATCTCACGATGTGTCCTGGGGGAAAGGGTAATTGGAGAAGATATACAACATACAACAAATCAACAAACAGCAACCAGCAATATACAATGCCAATATTACATGATGATCTACTGTATATCATAGAGGAGAGGGGAAATTAACAACAGTAACAGAACTACTAGGTGCTACAAGTGCTCAAATATGTTATTTACCCGCTTCTTGAGTCACGGTGGACAAAAGGTCCACAAGTGCAATAGTGTAGATATGTATTTATAGCCCTTGTAATCCAGCAAGCTTAGATCAGAAGCAGTTGCAGTTTACAGAGAGAAAAGTATGCAAGGCTGAGGAAATGGAAAGGGGAAGGAAGAATGGTGAATCTGGTGGGGAAGGGAATTCCACAGTTTGGGGGAAGCGGTAAGAGAAGGCAGCCTGGCCAACAGTAGTAGGACGGCGAGGGACACTTAAAGTACAGGAGTCAGAGGACCTAAGTGAATGGGTGGGGAAGGGGGAACTGTTAGAGAAGAGCTGAGATATGAAGGTAGGGAGCCAAACCAGAGTTTGGAGACAAATTTAGCACAGTGGAGGAGACGTCTATTTTCTAGAGATGGAAAAGCCAGGGAATTGTATAGCTGACAGTAGTGGGTGAGAGGAGGTGCATCCAGAGTGAAGCAGCAGAAGGAGTTGAAGAGGGTATCTTGTCTGGCTAGAGAGGTCTTGGGAGTGGCACTGTAGACTACATTGCAGTAGTCAAAGATGGGGAAGATCATCTTCTGGACAAGTTCATGCCTAGCCAGGAGAGGGAGGTAATTCCAGTTCCTATATAGGGTGCCAATCTTGGGGCACAATTTTTTTAGACTGGCATCCACATGACCAGAGAAGGTGAGGTGTTGGCCAAGCCAGATCCCCAGATATCTGAATGAGGAGGTGTCCTCAAGGACTGTCCCATCAAGGGCATGGAAGGTGGGCAGGGAGAAGAGCCTAGAGAGTCTCTGCCTAGTGCTGAAGGTCACGGAGACTGTCTTCTTGGCATTTAGGAATAATTGATGAGAGCAAAACCAGCGCTGAACATTATTGAAGTCCTGCTGAAGACTGTCTGCAACATCAGTAGGGGAGTGGCCGGAGGTATGCAGGACCGTGCCATCTGCATACATATGTATTAAGGTAGATATGCATATGGACGGTAAGTCATTGAGAAAGATGGAGAAGAGTATGGGGTCCAACATGGATCCCTGCGGGACCCCAGTGTTGATAGAGAGAGGGGGAGGATATGGAGTCAGCTATTCTAACTGACTGGGTCCGACCTACAAGGTAGTCACAGAACCAGTTAACTCATTCAGGTCTGTAGGCGGTGTCTGAAAGCATAGCCACTCAGGACAATAACGCCTGTAGACGTACTCAACTAACTATCACTCAGGCCTAGAAACGTCTGAGGAAGTCAGCAGTTTTTACCTAACTATTAAACAAAACGAATTGCTTAGAATTGAATGCATAGCACCGTTAGAAAGGTAATTTTGCTCTGAACAATTTGGCTGCAGATACTTTGTGTCTATCATGCAAACTTTAGGAGTTATTCATATTTGTTTAAGGTATGGTGTGCATGGCTAACATTTGTCTCTCAAGCCTCACCTAAGCACCTTGAATAAATCTGAAAAAAAACCCAGTTGTTTGGTATTTCAGCTACTATAAAACAAAAACTAAATGGATTACAATTGATTGCATAGCACCATTGGAAAGCTTATTTTGTGCTGAACAATTTTGCCACTAATACTTTGTGTCTACCACATATACTTTAGGAGTTATTTGCATTTGTTTGAGGTATGATGTGCATAGCTGACATTTGTCTCTCATGCGTCACCTAAGCACCTTGAAAAACTTCAGAAAAAAATCAGTTGTTTGGTATTTCAGCTAGTATAAAATAAAAACTAAATTGATTACAACTGATTGCATAGCACCATTGGAAAGGTAACGTTGTGCTGAACAACTCTGCCACTCATACTTTGTGTGTAGCACTTGCGGTTCAAGAGGTAGTCACATTTGTTTGTGGCATGCTGATTATGGCTTGATTTTGCTTAGAAAGGCCCAGGATGCAGTGCTAAGAGTATACAGGGCACAAGTGGTGGAATTCTCAAAGAGCTCTTGTGGTGTGAATGAGTTAATGGCAGCGGCAGTCAGACCTGCTGAGGAGAGAGTCAGTGTAACAATAGGGAGTGGGAGGCAGTGTTGAAAGCCTTGGCTAGATCGACAAAGATGGCAGACAGAATTTGGCCCCTGTCCATCCCAGAGAGGATGGAGTTAGTGAGCCTAATCAGGGAAGTGGTGGAGGAATGTTTTTTATGAAAGTTAGATTGAAAGGGAGTGAACAAGTTGGAGTCTGAGCAATAGGAATAGAGTTGGGCAAGAACTAAGTATTGTTGCAGCTTAGCAAGGGCAGGAAGTAGGGATATGTGATGGTAGTTTCCCAGGAGAGGAGGGGTCACTGCTCTTAGGGAGGGGAAGAACAGTAGCATGCTTCCAAATAGACAGGATGGCTTCCAATTTGAATAAGAGGTTGAGCAGCTCAGCCAGAGGGGCAGAAATAGCCATAGCAGAAAGATAAAGCAAGCTTAGGGTCCAACAAATCAGGCAAACTGCCTTTGGATGGGTTAAGGGCAAGCAAAGCATCCAAGGTGTCAGACGGGGCTAATTTAGAGAATGAGAAGCAGTTAGGCTGGGAATATGTTTAGGGTGAGTTGGGTGAAGGATCAGGCCAGGAAGATGATAAGGAGGATAGAAGAGCAGAAGCACAAAAGGTGAAGCAAGAATTAAATTCAGAGGCAACACTCAGGTGGTCAGTAATAAGAGTGTTGTTAATATTGAGGAGGGGGTGGGAGGAGAGGAAGGAGGGGGAGAAGAGTGAGTGAGTGACTTTTCAGAATTTAGTAGGGTTGTTTAAGTTAGATTGAAAGGTTGAGGTAAAGTAATTGGCTTTAGCCAAATTAGTGGCTTGAGTGTACTTGTTACGAAGATAGCGATAGAGGTCATAGTCTTTAGGGAGCTTGGAGATTTTGTGCTGCTACCAAGCTTGATCCCTTGCTCTTTGGCATGCAATGAGCTCAGGAGAGATCCATGGAAGGTGGTTACCTTGAACTCTGACACGGCATAATGGGGCGTACTGATTCCAAACTTCGAGAAATTTATCTTTGAAGTAATCTGCGGCTGCATCTATTGAGTTTACTGAGGCTATAGGGGTCCAGGTTGTGAGGGATAGGTCAAGTAGGAGCGGGGCAAGGTCCATAGATATATATGATCAAGTCACCAAGGTTTTGTGAGGGACTTTAGTTCAATTAATTCTATGCACTAGGTATGTCATGCGGTGGTCACTTAATGCGTCGGATAACACTTCGGATTTAATGATCCTGTGTGGATGAGATGTAAGAGCCCAGTTGATTAAGCAGTAATTGCTCGTTTTATGTTTTATCCTAGTGGGTTCAAGGATGAGTTGTGTTACGTTGTGGGCCACGATGTTGTTTTTTTACTTTGTGTTGAGTAGGGGATAACCAATTAAAGTTAAAATCACTCATGATATAGACTTCACCTGAGGGGGTGTGAGAAATTATGGAGGTGATGAGGTCGGTAACCACAGAGGAGTTGAGGCCTGTGCGGCAGTAGGCCCCTGCAATAAAAACGTGAATTGAGAATGGGAGAGATAGTCATAAGATAAGAACTTTGTATGCTTTGGGGACGGAAGCAGAGAAAATGGTGGTGAATTGGATGGCTGAAGAGACGTAAACTGCCACACCACCGCCCCTCCCTGACCGGTCTTATCGGGATATAGAATAGCCCAGGATGGTGAGTGGTGCATCTCCTATTTTATTATTAAGCTATGTTTCAGTCAGGATGATAATGTCAGGGCCTAGTGAAGCAGCCAGGGACTGGAGCAGGTCAATTTTAGGGAGAAGACTGCGTATGTTTAGATTAAGAGTTTTCAGGCCTTAGGGCAGGACATGGGGAGATAATAGAGGGGTTGCAGGGGTAGTAGAAGGGGGCATCAGGTCATTAGGGGAGCAGGGTCCAGGGTTGGAATTCATGTCTCCAGATGATAGGAGCAGGAGAGCAATGATTAGGTAGTGAAGTTTCACACTCTTATACCAGGGAATTGAGCAAACACAAATAGAGGGAGGAAAGGAAAGGTTAGCTGTGGGAGGTTGAAAATGAATGATGTGTAAAAGTGTACAGTAGATAGGGATAGTTAAGAGTGAGACACTGGGGTGGAATGGATAGTGATTCCAGGTAAGAAAAGGGCGAGAGGGGGTAGCAGCACTGTTTGAGAAGCAATGAAGTGTTGACGGATGGGGGGTGCTGTGGAAGAGGAGAGGGCAGGGTATGAGTGAGGAGATGAAGAGTTAGGGAAGAGAGGAGAGCTAGAAGAAAACTGGGTGAGACTATCAACATGATGAGGAGGAAACAGATGTAGAGAATGAGCAGAAGAGAGGGGCACCAGGGGATGCAGAAGTAAATTGTAGTTAGGATTGAATAGGTCAAAAGCAGTGCTGTGCCTGGTGGGTTATGGTAGCACAGAACAAGTGGAAGTGTATATAGCACACAGGAGAGACAGGACTGAACTGAAATAATTTGGGCAGTGTGAGAATGCCTAGATCAGCCCTAGTAGTAAATGGACAACCAGGAAAGGCTGGTGAACAAGTGTACCCCTAGCTGGGGCACTGTTTAAGCTGCAGATTGGGAACTGGGGACCTAGCGTACCACACTAAATATGTCAGGTGACCAAGCACGGCTATATAAGAAATTGCCCGGGTACGGGGCGGGCAGGGAACCTTCAGTTATGCAGTAGCAGGCAGAGGCAATGAAGTGGCCAGCAGAAGGTTTTGTGTCGCTCCAGGGATGCTGCAAACTCTAGGTGCACTAGGGACCCTGTTCCCAATTCTGTAAGAATCAGGGTCCCAGCACCAAACTCCCGGGGGGGTATGCTGCAATCCAATGAATGCATTGAACAGTTGGCACACCTGAGGGAAATGCCACAGGGATCTGCCCCCCCCACCTGGTGCTACACCGGAGAGGCCAGGGCAGTTAGCATGAAACAGGCATGCCAGGATGGGTCAGGGGGCTGAATGTGCATGGGGTTCCATAGAGGTGTTGGGGAGAGGATAAGCATGCCATGGGATGATGTGGCATCCAGCAGGGGTGCCGTTAATAGAGCTATGTAACCAATGACATGTTACCATGGGGGGAATGCCAGGGACAGACCGTGCCCAAGGCTGAGGCTGCTGCCAGGGCTGTGCCTACCAGAGGCCATGGCACTGTTTGTCTCTGGACTACCCCACCCCCGTGGTAACATGACATCGACTATATAGCTCTATGAACGGCACCCACACAGGTTGCCATATCACCCCATGACATGGCCATCAGTTCTCCAGCACCTCTATGGCATCCCCCTGTGTCCATACAGTCCCTGGATCCCACTTTCAGAGCCCCCCCTCTGAAGGCTCCTCCTTTTGTGGCTCTGGTGAAAGTGGCATAGACCACCTCCTAGCTGGTCTAACTTGAGCCCTTTGCTGCATCCCCAATGGAGCTTACAGAATCCCAAAAAAGGGGATGGTGCAGCCCCACCATAGAGCAAGCTCTTTGCAACCTGGCACACCCCGCTTTAGGTCACAAGGGTGGTGCAGTGCCCCTTTGGTGCAGTGGCTCCCACTTTAAATGCAGACCGCATTTCTGAATTGGGAATGCCGCATCTTTTGATGCAAGGTCCCACTTACATAGAAACATAGAATTTGATGGCAGATAAGGACCGCTTGGCCCACCTAGTCTGCCCATTTTCCTACCTAACAGATAAGCTGCAGATCCTAGTTAACCTACAGCTTACTTCCTCCTACCCCCCACTAGGACTGCCTTATGTCTGTCCCATGCATTCTTGAATTCCCCCACTGTTCTTGACTCCATGACCTCCTCAGGGAGGCTGTTCCATGCATCCACAACCCTCTCTGTGAAAAAATACTTCCTCACATTGCCTCTGAGCTGTCCCCCCTCTATCTTCAAATTGTGCCCCCTTGTTCTTGCACATCTCTTTTTCTGAAAGATGCTACCCTCTTGGACTTTGTTGATTCCCTTGAGGTACTTGAAAGTTTCTATCATGTCCCCTCTCTCCCTTCTTTCCCCAGGGGTATACGTATTAAGCTCCTTTAGTCTTTCTTCGTATGTCTGCTGGTGCAGACCCTGCACCATTTTGGTTGCCCTCCTCTGGACAGCCTCCACTCTGTCTATGTCTTTACGGAGATGGGGTCTCCAGAACTGCACACAGTATTCCAGATGGGGTCTCACCAACTGTCTGTACATAGGGACAACAACTTCCTGTTTTCTACTATTGATGCCTCCCCCTATGCATCCCAGTATCCTCCCAGCCTACCTTACTGCCTTCTCACATTGCTTGCCCACCTTTAGGTCAACTGATACAATTACCCCCAGGTCCCTTTCCATTTTTACTGTTGTCAGTATCTCACCCCCCATTGTGTACTCTTCCCCAGGGTTTTTGTTTCCCAGGTGCATTACCTTGCACTTCTTTGCATTGAATCTGAGCTGCCATACATTTGACCATCACTCCAACTTTGCCAAGTCCCTTCTTATCCTTTCCACTCCATCTTGTGTATCAACCCTGTTGCAGATCTTTGTGTCGTCTGCAAAGACACATACTTTTCCTTCCAGTTCCTTTGCAATGTCACTTATAAAGACATTAAAAGGACTGGTCCCAGTACTGGAACCCTGTGGTACCCCTGCTAGTAACCCTCCTTTCTTCACTGTGGAACTTGCTACTACTACCCTTGCGCCCTGTTGTCTAGCCAATTTTATCCAGGCTACCACCTTGGGACCCACTCCTAGGCTGGCTAACTTGTGTATTAATCTTTTGTGTGGGACTGTATCAAATGCCTTGCTAAAATCTAGGTAGGCCACGTCCACAGCCCCTCCCTGGTCTACTACTTTGGTCACCCAGTCAAAGAAATCTATTAGATTCGTCTGACATGACCTTCCCATCATGAATCCATGCTGCCTTGGGTCCGGTGCCCCACTGGCCTCTAGGTACTCAACAATTCTTTCCTTCAGAAGCGAATCCATCATTTTCCCTACCACTGAGGTCAAACTAACTGGTCTGTAGTTTTCTGCCTCTGTTCTGCTCTCACTTTTGTGAAGAGGAATCACATCTGCCCTCCTCCAGTCCTCAGGTACCACCCCATCCTCCCATGATTTGTAAAAGAGAGTAGTCAACGGTGTCACTAGTTCTACCCTTAGTTCTTTTAGTCTTCTTGGGTGAATCCCATCAGGCCCCATTGCTTTGTCCACCTTCAATTTTATTAGTTCTTTCAGAACCCTTTCTTCTGTAAATGGACTGGTATCGACCCCCGTCTTCAGAGTGTTTCTCTTGTTTGGTTTAGGTACCTCCCCCTCCTCTTCCTTTGTGAATACTGAGCAGAAATATTTGTTCAGTATCCCTGATTTTTCACTGTCACCCTCTGCCCACATTTCCTCCCCTTTATTAAGCCTCAGTATCCCTCCTTTGGTCTTTCTTCGCTCCCTAATGTACCTATAAAAGGTCTTATCCCCCTTCTTAACAGAGTTGGCTATCCTCTCCTCGGTTTGGGCCTTTGCTATTCTGTCTGCCTTCCTTGCCTCTTTCTGCTTTAACTGATAAAGTTCTCTGTCCTGCTCCTTCTGTGTTTCCTTATATTTCTTGAATGCTATCCTTTTCTCCTTAACCTTCCCTGCCACCTCTTTTGAGAACCATAACATTTCTTTCCTTCGTTGTGTTTTGTTGATTTGCTTTACACAAAGGCTTGTTGCCGCTGTGGCGGCTGTTTTGATTACTCCCCATTGTTCCTCCACCCCTCCTTCTTGCCTGTTTGCTAATGCTTTTCTGAGGCACTCTCTCATTTTCCCAAAGTCAGTCCTTCTGTCATTTAAATTTGATGCAGGCACCTTGCACTGTTTTTCATAATTTGAAAATCCAGCCCAGTATTTTTAAACAGAATACCAATTCTGTAACACAGTTTTTCACCAAAAGCCCAAAGAGATGGGTCTCTTTTAGCCTGTGCAGTATAAATGAATATTTCATACTAGTTTCTAGCAAAAAGAAGTTATCAAAAGAGGAGATTGCTAAAAGGGAGAAAACTATAATTTTTTTAGAATGTTTAATACTGTTAGTATTAGCAAAGACAAAGGTAAAATTTGCCACCAGATAAAGATGCAGCAAATTAAAGCTTCATCAGTGAAGCTGGTGAAAAGTTAGGTATCTTTACACTTCATGAATCTTTGTGAAGCGTCTGACTTCCAGTCCACCTTTGCTGAGTGCAGGTTTTAAAAAATGCCCAAAAGAGCTACCCCCCCCCCGCACTCTTAGGCATTATTACACTATGCCCCCACCCACCTCCCCAACATGTAATTCAACCTCTCACACCACTGCACTCTGGGTATTTCCTGTCTCCTGAACCCCATCCCAGTTAAGTTTCATCATTATAATAAAATTCATTGCAAAACAAGTATACTAAATGATAGAGGCACTTGCTTTTTTATGTTTGCTTGCACACACGTGCAAAACACATAGTGCCACCATACGAGTTTTCATAGGTGTGCCTCCCCCACTTCCAATGTCCTGCTCCCTTTTGCAGGTGCTGCTGCACTGCGCCAATGAATGTCTGAGCTGTCTATGACAGCCATTCAGATGCAGTGGCATACAGTTCTTTGGAAAACACCACCACAATGAGCGGTGGTAATGTACAGAGTTGCATAGTTGCATTACAGTATGCAAATTGCCTGTTGCATGTATCGAAGACTGTATCTGAACTGTCATAGACAACAGTTCATCATCTCTCCCCAACACTACATAGCACAATGGGAGCCCACTCCAGTGTGCTCATGCTCTCCCCTCCACCCCCGTACACTGTATGACCGACGGGGGTGCCCAATCCCCTGTCGGCTCCACTGCCTCCCCAAACAGACTTCTAGGTGCCATGCTGGGAGCCCACCCCAGCATGGCAAAGAGTCCTTATGGCCAACGGGGGTGCCTAATTCCCTGTCAGCTCCACTGTTTCCCCCCCCCAAAAAAACACAGACTTATAGGTGCCACGCTGGGAGCCCACCCCAGCGTGGCAAAAGTCGGTATGGCTGATGGGGGTGCCCAATATCCCATTGGCTCCACTGCCCCCCCAAAATAACCTTCCAACTGCCATGCTGGGAGCCCAACCCAGCGTTGCAAAAGTCCCGTCGTCTTCCTAAATAAGAAAAAAAAAACTGTAAAAAAAAAGGTCCCTCGTTGACTGTCTTGCCCCCCTCCCCCAACCCACGCCCTCCTCTGTACCCCCCTGACCCCATACTTACCTCTGGAGCCAGCACGACGATCTTCGGTGGACCGGGAACACGTCTGCCCTCTTCGAAGCTGACCACGAACTGAAGAAATGCTGGTAAACTGTATAATGGCATAAGTTTTTTTTTCAACTTTGGTGCATATCTCGGCCATTTTGGGGAATTTTTTCACCAAATTTTCAACATGGGGTTCTTGGGGCCCCACCACATGAACTCAGTCACTCTAATTTTGTTATTCGGTTCCAAAAGATGATTTTGTGGTCATTGCGCGGAACCACCTTTTGGGACCAAGTAACGAAACAACAGTGTCACGGTTCATGAGGAAGGTGCCCCAAACCCTATGTTGAAAATTTCCAGAAAAAATTCAAAAATGACTGTTTTATGATGCGGCCATGAGACTACGATTAGTGAAATTTTAATATTTCCTTTTCACTCCAGATTTTCAACATTGCCATTTTACCACACCTCCTTATGAGCAGTATAGCTGTCATTTTCACATCACCAAAAATGTGTTTTCACGCATGTAACGCACAATGGCGCAGTCGGTGTGCAAAATCAATGTTTGGGACAGATTAAGAAAATCACAGTGACACTGTTGATGAGCAGATGTCTTAAAATGGTTATGTTGAAAATTTGGTGACAAAAGTCTATAAAATGATTGTGTTACGGGCATGCATTGCGCAGTTTCCACGCACCCTCTTAAGTTCACGAATTTGTACTATTTTCAGTCCACATTTTCAACACTGGCATTTTTTCACACCTCCTTGTGAACAGTACAGCTCTAATTTTTCACACCCTGGCCGAAATGTGTTTTCACACTTCCAGCGCAGAAATGCATGGCCGCTGTGAGAAATCAGTGTTCAGGACAGATTAAGAAAATCACAGTGACACTGTTCATGAGCGGAGGTCCCAAAATGCCTGTGTTGACAATCTGCTGTAAAAATTTCCCAAACTAATTACATTACGGGTGTGCGTTGCACAATTTCTATGCACGCTCATGACTTCACCAGTTTTTTTATATTTTCACTCCAGATTTTCAACAGTGCCATTTTTTACACCTCCTCATGAACAGTACAGCTGTCATTTTTCACATCCTGTTCAAAATGTGTTTTTGCACTTGTGATGCCAAATGGCATAGTCGCTGTGCAAAATCAGCTTTTGGGTAACAAATTGATATTGCCACTGTTCATGAGGTGGGGATCACAAAAAATCCATGTTGAAAATTTGGAGTGAAAAATACCAACGAACGCCTGGGGCTTTAGGGTTTCTGAACATAACACCCCACCCTGTAGAGACTGACAGGCATCAGGGGTGAGACTTGGGATTGTTGCCTGTAATGCTCATGCCATTCCCCCCCCACCCACACCCTGCAGCCAGTGACAGGCATTGAGGTGTGCCTTGGACTCTTCAGCCCAAAAGTTCACCCCATTCTCCTATACTGCACCCATCTCACCATATTTCCTTATGGAATGGGGTGAGCATAAGGACCAAAGATCCCAAGGCACACCCTGACACTTGTCGGTGTCTGCAGGGTAGGGTCTGGTGAAATGGCATGGCCGCTATGCCTGATGACCCAAAGGCACACCCCAATGCCTGTCACTCTCTGCTAGTATGCATCTCTCTAACTCCTACACTACCAATGCCAATGCCAGCAAGCAAACATTCAGCATTGACAAATGCTTGTTTCTTATCCTTTTACTTTTTAATTATGAATACCACAGACCCTCCCACCCTGCCATGCATGCTGCGAACACCCATGCTAGCAGTTTTTTTGGCTTGTTTAAAAAAAAACTTTACCTAGTTCCTTACTGGTAAAGTGGCACTTCACATAGTCTTTCATGGACAAAGTAGGTACTTCGTCAGGCAAAGAACCATAGCATGTCAGATCATTTCTTTACCCCTCTCATCCCAGAGCCAGAGTTTCCTTTTTTTTCACACTCTTTTTGAATTCTAAGCCATCTTCCTCTGTCTCTGATGATAATTGTTTCTTGGAGGAAACTATTGAAGAAGCATCAAAGTCATTATCCACTGTGACAGGGTTGAATAAGGCTCTGTCCTATTTGTTATGCAGAAAGAGGTAAATGCAAGGAGTTGTTCTGTCCTCCCCTTTTCTGTCTCTTGTCTGTCTGGTTGTGTAACCAAATGTTCTCGTGAGACCTAGGAACTGATCATTCTGATGGTCTCGCAATTCTCCACCTCTTGCTATCTCTCTGCCTTCATTTGCTGTTTCTGTCTTTTCTTCTCCCTTGTGTATCTGTGGTTATGAAAATATATGTGAAACTGGGACCCTTGGTTTGAAAAATGTATATAGTTATACTGTTGAAATGATTGCAAAAAGCTATTTGGAATGTATGGGGTTAACCTGAGGTGCAGTTTGAGCTCCTCTCAGGCTTGTTTGCAAACTCTTTTGCAGAGCTGTCAGCAGGAGGCCAGCTTGAGACACTGTTCTATTTGCAAGTCTGCAAAGAAACTGACAAGAACTCTGATACATTTTGTGAGAAATAGGATGTCTCCTTAACAAGCTCAGGATGAAGAAGTTAATTACCAGGCAAGTACTTATTATGAAATGAGCAGCTATCTTTGCTAGGGAGAGACTGAAACTTGGAATTAGAAATACCCTCAGATGAAGGACTTTGTTTTCTCTGTTTATACTGCCTTTGTAAATAGTTATACTGAAAAAATTGTATTTTTTATTTTACTGTTATTGATAATAATAAAATGGTACTTGTGAATTTTATAACTGCTCCTGGTCTTCCTATGCTTCCTGACCAATGCCTCAATGACATCCACTTCCAAATCACCCAAGTCCTTTTCCCCCAAAGTAATTAAAATCTATTGTCAGAGGTCACTGAAGGCTATTCTGGACAAGTTTGGGGGACTTTAGTTTTCAGTTTCTGACCTTTCAAATTCTGTATTCTAGTTCCCACCATCATTCTGACTGGGGGAGGCTTTGTCCTGATCTGCATGTGACTCTGGGTGCGTTGTGGTCACAGTCAGTTGCTCAACATCATTAGGTCCGTGTTCTGCATTTTGCTGTAAGACTTCAGCATGTTGTATTTCCATGCAATCCAATCACTGTGATGTAGACGTTCCCTGTATCTCTACATTTGCAGTCTCCGCCTCCACCTCTCTGCCTCATTATCAGTATTTACCACCTCATTCCTTATGACTTCAAGAGTTGTAGTTATAGGTCTTTAATCCATTTCTGATCAGGTGTATCCTGGTGCTGTGTTGCTGGTATTGTTTCCTTCTTTCGGTGCTGGATTTTTGGGCTTGTGTAAGTAGACAGTCTTGGTATAGTCCATTGTCTCTGTTATGGCCCACTCAGGAGCATTGTTTATATGAGTGTCACTTCTCTTCACATAACTTACATCTGAACAGAGTGCTGCAGTTCAGATTGGCATGACCAAATTCTGAGCAGAAATCATAGCGAAGGTGGTCACAGGCATTGTTTAGGTGGTTTCTCGTGCAACATTTATAACAGGCTTCTGGCTGTTCTGGTAGAAACAGATTCCTCTATTTCGCTCTGAAGAGAAATTGTTAGGGATGTGTGTTATACCTGCTTCTGTTTGTCAGAGTTTTACCTTACATCTCCATCCTCTTGTCCAAATTTGTTCTGAGTCAATAATCAGATCTGCTTGTCGGACACTTTGCATTAAGCCAGTATTGCATGTTACATAATATGCATTCACCCCCACATTCCCCAACAATACTGCAATAGTTGTATGGCCAGTTCTGTAAGTGGAATTGCTGTTGGGGGAAGGGGTCCAGAGGAAATTCAAGTTTCAGAGCATTATACTTTAGTTAAAAGTGTGCCAAGCACTTGCAGTTTTCAAACTAATGACATATGAACTGTCTACTGAGGTGTGGATCAGGGCATAAATTTGTGAGGAGAAAATTTCATAGTCTTGCTAAATTGCGAGTCCACCATAAGTCCTATTGGGGAGTTCTGCTAACCTTCCTTGATGTCATATCTGCAAAGTTTCTGCAGTGCACCAGCCCTGACCTTGCTTGGAAGAAATCCAAGTGTTTGAAATCTAGGTTCACGTTCAGAGCTGATATACTCTGAGGTATCCCTCATCTGCTGCTACTGCCAGTCTTGGGGGGCTAAACATTTGTAGGCATAGGCTGCAGTTCATTAGAGTGCTTGGTATTTATTTATTTCATTTAGTTTTTGTTGACTGGGAAAGGAGGACTAGACAATTCTGCCTATTTTCAGCCTCGTTTTAGGGAAGGGGGCTACAAATGGATGCCAAATGACACTGAACCAGATTAAGCTGTTGGTGGTATTTTTTAGTGAATGGGGGAAATTTGACCAGTACACCAGTGAAATTCCCTTACTCTTCCAGTAGGGGGAACTGCTGGCCAGCAGTGCAGTCACTCAAGGATTCTCTCGTTGAGAGGATGGATGGCTGGGGGGCTGGGGAGGGCATCTCCCCCCAGGCTTCAACAATGCTCAAGACAGAGCAATTTTTTGATGCAACGCCTTCAATGGATGTAATTTCTTCAGACAAATCGATACCTATACAGACAATGGCACCAATAATCAGGGATGAGTCACTGAAGAATGCAGATCTAAGATGGCACAAAATGGATGTACAGCCAGAAAACAGGCAGAAGGAACAATTACTTACTGAGCTCGCTATGGAAGAGGCTAGATTTTTCTAAAGGAAATCTGAACTGCAGAAACAAATAGATTCCATCTTGCCGCACCATCAGTACAGCTGACGCAGCAGCCATGGGCGGATTAGATTATGGCAGTAACAGGTGAGGTGGCTCCACCACTACAATCCATTATACCAGAGGCCACGTCCCCAGTCTGCATGAAGGATTCATCATGAATGCCAGGTACTTTACCTACTGACTATTTTTTTTTTGACCAAAACAAGGATGCTCCATTATTTGTTTTTGCAGGACAAACCAATAGGGGAAAATTGTCGGGAATGGCTCACACTGGCACAGAGGTGCTAGGCCTAAGATGATCCCCCAGATCTACTAATGATAAGGCTTCTGATCCGACCGAAGAATGGTTGGTGGAATCAGCCCTGAAGGGGGCTGGCTGGGCACAGTTACAAGACTCCGGTAAATGGATTTCTGGATTTTCCTCACTGGGGATAATGATTCTGGCTGCAAACAGGAATCCCAGTTATGACTGACTAGAGGAGACACAATATTGTCCCTGCACCATCTACCCCTACTGTAGCACCCCCCAGAGCAGACCCGGGAGTGGTGTCTGACATAGAAATGGAGGCAGTCCGTCAAGGAAGTCATTCACCTCTTTCTTTGCCAGACAGTTTGACACTCACACAGAACCCTGTTCTGCAACTTACCATACAGCCTCCACAGGGGAACCTCTGCAGTCCCCTTTAATGTCAGCCTTCAATACTAATGCCAGAATGACAGAACTGCCTTGTCGGACAAATCCTGACCCACTTGAACACTTAGGTTCAGAGCTCACTGCTGGTCCTGACCATCGGAAAGACATCTCTGCCCATCAGAACTCAGTTGGGTCTACCTCCAGGCCTTATGCTTCCTTTTTCCATACCCCACTACATCCAGCTAAATGCCACAATGCAGTTCATCTCCTTTATAATGGTGGCCTTGACTTATTTCCAGACTGGGTATTCTTTCACAAAAAAACTCTTAACTGAATCTACGGGGTTTCATGCGGCTGAGGTTTATGCACTGATTCATGTCTCTGACGAGACGACTTTTGATGTCAGCTTTAAGCTGAACAGTGGCCTGGAGAAATTTTGGGCTAAATACCAGATGTTGAAACACTCCTCACTATGAACCCCTTTTGAGGTTATTCCACTAACGAAGCTGGCCTTTAAAACTGAGACTGTTCTTTTTCGGAACGAGGGGATCTGTGTGACAGATTTGGTTTATTGGATGAAACAACGATCACAGTTCTGGGAGCACCTGAAGCTATCATTGACTCATAACGCATATGAAATGGGGGATGGAGGATTAAAGTAGTCTTGCACACCATGGACACTGGTTTACCCCATTTGCCAAATTGTTTTTTTCTCGGAAGAGACAGAGGGGTGCTCTTCTATGCAGGTCAGCCAAAGGCCTGCTACTGATGTGGCTCTACCACACATTTATATTATATATTTATATGTTATTATATGTATTATATGTTTATATTATATGAGTTTATATGATAAACTCAGGTGCACGTTCTGTAATGAGCTTGAGCACCCAAACACATGCTGCACTAATGATCTGCAGTGTAATCTATGTGATTCAAGGAGGCACACATATACTAATTGCCCATGGGCAGCACATAATCAGGAACGCCAAGCAGATAGTGAAGAGCAATGACTAATTGTGGCCATGGCACAGCATTCCTCTAAGCTCAAAGGCCCGGTAGCAGCCAAGGTCTCAAGACCATCCTTTTCTATTAATCGGACTGACCATCCTGAGGTAATGCCTACTACACTGTGCGAACAACCTGTTGCTTCAATGCCAGCTCTTGTTCGTGAACCAATCCAGCACACTTGTGCAGAACCTGATACCTTAGTACACGTTGCTCAAACAGAACCCCCAGACCCTCTTGACGTCCCTGCCAGTGTATATAGGCCCAGGCAGTGAACACTGACAATGCGATGCCTCCCCTGTCTCTCGCCCCCCCTCCCCATGGAAGAAACCAGATGGATGAGATCCCACAAGAGACAGGATAGGAACACCCCCCCAGGTACCCAAAACCATGGCAATCCAGATGCATAACAAATTTGAAGCATTACAGGAGGACCTAACTATGTCTGGAGATGAGTCTGATACCTCTTCCCGGAGCTCCTCACACATTGAGTTGACCTCTGATGTAGAACCCCAGAAACACACTCCATCTCAAGAAGAGGCCACCAGAATCATTAAAGGGAAGAAGCAGGTGAAGAAAAAGAAGTCAGATCCTGTTAGGAGCTCTGTTAAGAAACATCCATGACCTATAGTATAGTAGCCTTCTGTACACCTCCACACACCTTAACATGTAATGGAACCTACTATTCCCTTCTTTTCAAATAATGGTAACAGTATAAAGAATACCATGAAATGATGGGCAGTATTTTCTAAACTACAATCTTTGGCGTCTGGTATCCTTTTTTTTATTTATTTATTTATTGAAATGTTTCACCAGGAGGGCTCACTGAACAACAAGTTGCTCATCTCATGGTGTGACCTGGGGGGGATGGGTTACATAGGGTTGTGAAGGATGATCAGTTACAATAGTATGTAGGTAGTACAAACAATACAACATTGAAAGATTGTGCAACAGTTGGAACACAAGGTATTGTACAATAAACAGTAGTGGAACATTGGATAAATTACATGTCCAAAATCATACAAAAGAACATATGAATGTACAAAACAGTAATAATGCGATTTTTTTGCAGGATACATGCCTCCACACAGTCACAGAATTGTGACAGACTATACACCACTGGCATGTGGGACCCTCTTACTGGTCTCTGGGACAAGTGAGATGTACAGGGGTAGCTATATTATTTAATAATGTACTGGTTCAGCTCACTAAGACTGTAGATCTTTTCCCAGGTAGAGTCCTTATACTGGATGTAAAAATACAGAATGTTTTTTTTCTGGCTGATTAATGTGTATGCAGCCCAGTTAAAGGCTAACAGAATAGCCTTGTTTCAAGCTATACAGCCATATCTGCATTCAGCTCAAAATGTCATATTGGGGGGAAATTTTAATTGTGGCCTATCCTTGACAGATAGAGGGGCAGATACATCTACTAAAAAAAGTATTGTGATATGACCTTTTTATGGAACATGATTTTGAAGGCAGGTTTAAAGGATGCATGCTTGTCAACAATAGGGACACCAGACCCTACATTTCTCAAAGGCCCTCCAGCCACGAGAATAGATTTCTTTTTTATAACCACAACTCGTCACATACAAAAAGCCCAGACAGTAGTTACAGAATTTTCAGATCATGTCATTCTTTACATTCTTTTGGAGAATATAGCCACAGCATCCCATGGCCCTGGTACCTGGAAATTAAATTCCTCGTAATTAAAGACTCCTGAAATTCAACAGACCCTGCATTACTTTCTAGAAGCCAGAAAATCAGTACTTAAAATGTATGACACCCCTACTGGGTGGTGGGAGGACATAATTTTAGATTTAAAAACATTACTGCAAAACAAAAATAGAACAGACTATAACACTATCTATTTTAAATATTTACAAGACTGAAACCAATTACAGAAATTAACTCTTTCATAATCAGCATATCAAAATTTACAACCCCAGATGCAGATCATTAAAAAACAGATGGCATCTTTTCACATGCAACAGGCACAAGGGTTACAATAACAAATGAAATTTGGTACACAAGGGAAAAAGGGAACGGTTTGCCCATTTGAGGGATACAGTAATCGGATTAAACAAAAACATATGGATGGACTTTCAGATTCTAGTAACACACTATGTACAGATACAGGACCTTTGATAAATAATATTTATTACTCAACACACTTCTGATCTTTTTAAGCTGGTGCTTACAAATATAGAGATGCTAAGAGAATTTTTTTAGCACTTTTCAAAAGCCACATTTCCCAAAAGAAATGCAATCAGCATTAACACAAGAAATCACCTCGGAAGAAGTAGAAGTGGCCATTGCATCCCTGGCATCAGATAAAGCTCCAGGGAGTGATGAACTGGCCAATGAATTATATAAAGTTATCAGCTCAGCCATAAGTACTGAATTGGCAAGGGAATTTAATCATCTTTTGTTCACACAATCCCCATCCTTGAGAATGGGGACTGGACTTTTGATTTATCTGTACAAGAAGGGAAATAGGCATGATATTAATAATTGGAGGTCCATAAGCCTGCTCAATACTGACTTTAAAATTTTATCCAAAATCCTGAATTCCAGACTATTAACAGTTGCTACACATCTGATTTTACTGCCACAGACCTGTTCTATACCAGGTAGAAATATTATGGAGCACTTAATTTTAATGAGACAGCTTTTTGAACTTGGCCAAAAAAACAAAATATCTGGGTTTTTCTTATCCTTAGACCAGCAAAAATAATTTAACTCTGTTAGCTGTCATTTTCTTTGGGCCATGCTGAAGGAATATGGCATTACAGTGAAATTTGTTTCCTGGATTTGGACTTCATACAACATGGCTACAGTTACTCCGGTCATTAAAGGATGGAAAGACCCAATGATTCCAGTATTGAAAGGAGTTCACTAGGGTTGCCCTTTAAACCCCCTTATCTATGCTTTTTGCAGAGACCTGCTATTAAGGCTACTGAACTCAAATCCCCAAATATAATCCCTGGTAAATCCACAAAAAATGAAGTTTCAAAGGGCAATTGCATATGCAGATGACGTCTGTATTTTAGTCCCAGGATACCAAATCAGCCGAAGAAGCAATCAAGTTTTGTAATTTATATGGTACATATGCAGGAGCTACATTAAATGTAGCTACAGTAAGTGCATTGGGAGCCAGCTAGGTCGAGACAACCCATGGCTGGAGGAGGTAGCAGAAGTTTGCCTTACACTGAACCAATAAAGGTCTTAGGTATCATTTTTGGACAAGTTAATTCTGATGTTCTGAACTGGGAACTGAAATTGCAGCAAGGGAAGAATCTGGTAATGCAGTGGAATAAGTGGCCTCTCAGTAAGCAAAAATGTATATACATGATAACATCTTACTTACTGCCACTTCTTTGTGGGCATCAGTCTCTGACGGCTGCTGCCTGGCAGAGCGCCAGGCACAAGTCGCCGGGGATCGGTGCACCTGCATGCAAATGGCCCCATTTACGCCTTGCATGCATTATGGCCCCATTTGCATGTCCACCGCTGAATATTGCGGTTGATGCACCTAGAACAACAGCACTTGTGCTAGCATATCCCCCTACTCCTCTCTGGCCACTTGCACTGGTGCAGTGCCACTGCACCATGTGCTATGCGGGTGGCCATGGAACGATATTCAATGGTGCTGAGCCATGGCGCAGCACCGTTGAATATCACCCTGTCATCCCAGTTGCGCTGTGCCCAGGCTTGCACCACAGCCTGGTGCAGTCTGAATATCCCACCCTTTGTGTTCTTATGTGACTATTTTCTGGGCCTTTTTATCCACACAATGGCATGAATCATGGTTTAATACCATCACATATGAGGCTTTAATATGGGGACACTGTGGGAATAGGGCGGAAATGGAACACAAGCACGCTGCATGTTGTGTTACTGGTGATCAAATAGTACATCTGGAACGCCAGAAGTCTATTTACCCTCCAACAGAAGATAATTGCACATATAGAATTGGTTCAAAAAATAACATTAGAACTGAAAGACATATACTTAGCAGAATGTAAGGTAATGCACAAAAATCATTTAAGAGTTATATGAAGAAACATGCCCTGGATAACGGACACAGATGCTACAATTACTTGAACATCCCTTGCTGTTCTCATGACTTTATGGTTATGACAGAAGTAGGGACATAATGTTTTAATTTTGCATATGATTACCAACATGGATTTATTCTCCCTCTTTTTTTATTCTCCTCTTTTGAATAATTATGATTGTAACCTCAGTTTTACAGAAGAACAAAGAACTGATTTGTTATCCTGCTTTGCTTTGTTTCGCACCATAGAAATGCTGTATTGTATTTGGTGATGCATTTCTTGTTTGAATTTCTTATCCTCAATATACTCCCCTACTCTTTTTGACAAGTGCAATGGGAGCTTTAATGTCCACCAGGACAGGCAGATGGGACCTCGGTTTAATATCTCATCTGAAAAATGACACCTCAGGAGTGCAACACCCCTCTCATGCTGCAGTACAGTGTCAGTATTGAGATTTAACCCAAGTGCCTGGTTTGGAAATAGAATCCACAGCCTTCTTATCTTCCAGCCTCAGAGGTGAGTGTGCAACCTGCTGAGCCACTGACACTGCTGGTAGTTTCGACATAGTCTTTATTTATACCCATAGATCATTATTTCTTTAATAGTTCACTCTTGGAAGGTTGAAGATTGTGGGTCCATTGCTTTATTTGAGTTCCGCTGCAGTTCTGTAATTGAACTGTCTGCTTGAGCCTGCTGCTTCGGAAATATTAAGGGCCATCTATTCAGCACAGAGGGAGGGTTTTGTGCTGCTTGGCAGAGGATCCAAAGGTGACACAGTCAGGGGTTGATAGATTAAAGAAAGTACCTGGGTGTGAGTCATGTTATTGTGTTCATGAGGGGATGCCGACATCTTGATTGGCTGCTGTAGTCTTTCAAATCTTACAGCTGCTGGTATTTTTTTCCCTAGCTCCAACCCAGTCCTGTCTTCTGTCCCAACCTACCCTGTCCAGAGCAAAGCCTCTTCTGTTACCAGTGTTGATAACTCAAGTCCAAGGTCAGAAGCTTTCTTTTTTCCCATTGGCTCCCCAGTCGCAGGAGTCAGTACTGCTGCCGGATGTTCCACTCATCTGTTTCAAACAGCTAAGCAGCCCCGATGTTTCTGCTGTCAGCCACTCAGACATTTTGATCTGTGGCACTTTCAGGGATGACGTCTTACTGTATGCTGCTTTTCTTCAGTTACTTTCTTCTTTTCAATCTCAAAATGTGCTTCTTCCTCAGCTTACATCTCCAGCAAATATTTTCAATGTGCTGCCATACGCTCCAATAATCATTTTTTATCCTGCTGCAGATCAGTTTCTGAAACCATTTCACTGACTGAATTTGATGCTATTTCAGTCATAACTTGCCCTTCCTCCTCCTGGTTACTCAGTTGATCCACCCTCATCTTATCTTTGGTCCTCCATGCAGGAAAAATGGACCCCTAGCAAGAGCAGAAGAGTTTTCCTTCTGCCCATCTCTGGTCACTGTCCAAGTGGAAGTTAAAGATTCCATGGCACTTATCAAAGAAGAGTAGAGGAATTTCCCACATATCATGTCCAACACTCCCCTTGTCAATCAGGTGCATGTTACCACCCCCGGCCCCGATGCAACTGAAAATGAGCTGTCACAACTCATTGTGTCTTCCCAAGTCATAAATTACAAATCATATACAGCTAATTTGCAAGAGTTCCTTCTCCTAAAATTGTCAATTTAACGGAGTACTACAGTCAAAATTTGAAAAAACATATGTAGAGCAAAGTGTTTTGATTTGTGTGTTTAGCCCTGGTGAGTCCTTTGTTTGCTACTAGGAGTTTTTTCTAAATTTGCCTACTAGTTTTATGGTCTCTGGGCATCTCCATGTTAGAATAATTTATAGCTCTTCTTTGTCCTACAGTGCCTCCTGTCTCATGTGACAGTGATGTGTCCAGGACCACTGATTCAGTGAGGGAAAGTGCTGTAGCAGTGATCTGAAGGTAGGAGTTTGATGTTCTGGCTTCAACTAAATAACTAATTCAATATTTTTGTTTTCTATATGTTTGTCTAGGTCTATACAGCAGGAATAAATGTTTGCTTCTAAAGCTTTTACTTTCGGGGGAGGGAGGAGTGGCATGGCAGCTGAAGGAATGGCAGTCTAACACTCTTCCATCTAGGTAAATCCTTCACCATCCGTCTCACTAACTTGCTCAGCTATAGCTCCTCACATCAATAATAAGCCAATTAAACACCCAGCTACCAGTACCTCCTGCTGGAAGTCCATTTGCTGCTGTTTTTTATTTTCTTTCCAGCTTACCTCAGTGTATCAGTCAGTCTTTGCCTCACAGCCCGGGCATGATAACACTTCCCACCCTGGAGTCTTCCTCCTCCACCTTGGATGGCCTACAAGAGATAAGGCAGATATTTTTGCAACTGCTTACTGAAGTCAGTAAATTGAAGGCAGCCAACCAATATAACAGCAGACATCATATCACTCTCACAGAGATTGTCACACACCGAACAACAAATTGATCTGCAGTACCTTGAAACCACCCAAATGGGGGCCCATCTGAGGGAACAGGACTAGACCATCTGACAGTTCTGGGCCACTTGGGAGACTTAGAAGATCAGGGTCACTGAAATTATTTATGTATCATCGACTTCCAAGAAGGAGTGGAAAGGCAAAAAACACCACAGCCTTTCTTCAAAACATTCTCCCAATTATCATCTGCCACCAGTGGCTGACACCACTTGAGACTGAGTGTTCACACTGCTCCCTGGCCCCTCCACCCAAACTCGGCCAATGCCCTTGATGAATCTTGGCATGTTCCTGAGGTTTACCATATAAACATAAGAAATTGCCAGCAGAAACAGGCCTCATGGTCTATCGAGTCCGCTCAAGTGTGCAGCTAGCTCCTTTTCACGCTGCTGCCCCTCCCACACTCCCCTTGCCAGTATCTCTTCCCCTTCCCCTGTCCCAACCCCTCTTGAAACTGCTCACCATCTAACAGGACACTATCTCATCTGGTAAGGTGTTCCATTTGTCCGCCACTCTTTCTGTGAAAAAATGTCTCATCTCCCTCCTTAATCTCCCCCCAACCTCAGTCCGTGCCCTCTCATGTCTCTCCCCCTTCTCATCTGAAAAATCCCTTCTTTGTTAGTCTTGTTTATTCCCTTTAGATACTTAACAGTCTCGATCATATCCCCACTATCCCTCCTCTCTTCCAGTGAATACACATTCAACTCTCCCAGCCTGTCCTCATAGGGTTTGCTCTCCAATCCCTGGATCATCTTTGTGACTCTTCACTGCACCCCCTCCAAAAATCTGATGTTCTTATTCAGGAATGGGCAGCAGTACTGCACGCAGTACTCCAGGTGGGGCCTGACCAATGAGCTATACAGGGGCAGGATAACCTCCCTCCTTCTGGAGGAGATCCCTCTTGCAATACACCCCAGCAATTTGTTGGCTTTTGCTGCTGCCTTTCTGCACTGAGCAGAGTTGTTCATGCTCCCCATAATGATCACTCCTAGGTCCTTCTCCTCTGTGGAGCTCCCCAACTGTACCAGATTTAAGTGATAATCCCTCCCCTGGTTCCTGAGTCTGAAGTGCATAACCTTGCACTTGGTGTTGAACCCCAACTGCCATGTTTCTCCCCACTCCTGCAGCTTAGTCAGGTCCTCCAGCAACCCCTTCCACCCCTCCGCATCATCAACCACAGGCAAGGCAAAGCAAAATTTAGTTAAAAGATGCCCAATCCCAGAGGCTGTGGGAGCCATACAAATAAGTAGACACATTCAGGAACAAATTGATAAAAAACACAGAGATACTGTAAATATAAACATATAAATAATGAACGCCTCATATAAACATTACCCATAAATAATAAACTAAACATCAGATTACCAACGGCTATAGTCAAATCAAATCTGTAAATTGACAGTTTACTCCAAAAAGGCCTGAGCGAATAGGAGGGCCTTAAGGCGGGCCTTGAATACCTCCAGAATAGGGTCCCCTTCACCCCAAGAGGCAGTGAATTCCACAGGACGGGGGCAGTGACGCTAAAGGCCCTGTCACCAGCCAATTTCAACCTTGTCCTGGGAATTGCCAGGGAGCCTCCACAGGAGGAATGGAGGGGGTGAACTGAGAGAGCAGGTACAAGAAGGTCTAACAGATAACCAGGGCCCTGACCATGTAGCGTCTTATAGGTGAGAAGACCCAATTTAAAGAGGATCCTCCACCTGCCCAGCAGCCAGTGCAGCTCACACAACACTGATGTAGCGTGGCAGAATTTTGGCTGCCCAGTAGGTAACCGGGCAGCTGCGTAATGCACTAGCTGCAGTCTGTGGAGAGATCCTCCCATGACCCTGAGGTAGAGCGCATTACAGTAGTCAAGCCTTGATGTAACTAAGGCATACATCAAAGTGGGAAGGTCCAGAGGCGGAACAAGGGGCTTTATCCTGGTGACATTTCTGAGATGGAAAAACAGGAGCAGATGGTAGAAGATATCTGCGCCTCCATCGTCAAACTCCTATCCAGAGTGACACCAAGATTTTGCATCCTAGAGGAGGACTTCAATGGAACAGATCCCAGAACAAGTCCAGCCTCTGATCCAGAGACCATCCTATCACAAACTCTGTTTGACTCCACCACCAATACCTCCATCTTATCGGGGTTCAGTCGCAACCAGCTAGAGACCATCCAGTTGTTGATCTCAGCAAGGCAGCTGTTTAGCACATCTACCATATTGGATGTTCCTGGGCCAAAGGATAAGTATACTGTAGCTGGGTATCATCAGCATAGCAATGAAAACATGAGCCATACTTCCTAATGATCTCTCCTAGGGGTAGCATGTACACTGCGAACAACACTGGGGCTAACACTGACCCCTGAGGTACTCCGCAAGATAGGGGGCTAGGGGTGGAGGAGAAATTCACCATCACAACTCATTGCCTCCTGTTGGTTAAAAAGGACTCAAACCAGCAGATGACAGTGCCTGTGAGTCCACAGATTTCCCTGAGGCAGTCAGGCAACATACAATGGTCCACATTGTCAAATGCTGAAGAGAGATCAAGGAGAACAAGAATTGTCTTTTCTCCTTGATCTCTAGCCTTGAGGACATCATTCTGCACCGGAAAAAGCACAGTTTCTGTGCTATACCTCACCTGAAACCCCGACTGGAAGTGTTTGTACAACTCATGGGTCACGGGGTGCTCCTCCAACTGAAGCGCCACTACCTTCACCACAATCTTTGCCAAAAAGGGAAGGTTGGAGATAAATTGGTAATTTGTCCTAACCTCCAGGTCCAAGGATGGTTTCTTTAGGAGTGGTCTTACCAATGCCTCCTTCAAGGCATCAGGGAAGACCCCCTTAGATAAGGAACACTGGACAATCAGAGCAAGCACCGGGCAAATGGTGTCGATGCATCTCATCAAGAAACGTGTCAGCACCAGATCCAGTTTGCAAAAAGTGTGCTTCAGATTGGTCGCTACCCCGATGACCTCACTTACCTCCACTGGTCTTAACTCCCCCCAACCAGGCGGATGCACTCAGAACACTTCTGGTGACCACTGCCAGCTATAGCATTGCTGATTGGAGGAACTCTGTGCCGGATACCGGACACTCTGTCCAAGAAGAACCGAGCAAACTCTTCGCATTCAGCATTAGAAAAAAACTTTTTCGGCTGTAGACAAACTGGATGAAATAGCCTGTCCACAGTCCGAAAAAGTATAGCTGGTCAGTTCTTCCCAGTAGCAATCTCCCTGGACAGGAACACTGTCTTCTTATGGTTGATTGCCCCCAGTATGCATTATAATGCACAGGCAGGGCCAGTTTGTCCTCCTCCAGGCTGGACTTCCTCCAGCAGCACTCCAGCCTCCGACCCTTTCTCTTCATCTCCCCAAGGTCCCCATCAAACCATGGGGACCTCAGGTAGGAAGATTTGGGTCACACAAGGACAGGTGCGAGGGAGTCAATGGCGTCAGATAGCACTCTATTATAAGACGCCTCCAACGCATGCATTACCCACACCAAATCAAATCAAATATTATTTATAAAAAAGTGCCTTTCCAAAACCAAGGTGCTTGTACAAATTCATTAAAATAAATCAATAAATAAAACAATTAATTAAAGCATAAATAGTACAGATTAAAACTCATGACAGCAGCATTAAAAATCAGTATACGCAAGGCTAAAAAGAAATGTCTTCAAAGCTACTTTAAAACTTTGGATAGATTGGCTGCCGCCAAAAAACCCTCCAGGGTCAATCCCCTCAAAGGACGACAGCTCATCATCTCTGTAGGAGGAGGGCATGTGGTGGGAGCCCCAAACATGAACTGCACCATGCAGTGATCGGACCATACCACTCGATCAATCTTGAGATCATTTATCTCAAGCCCCAGTTAGAATACCAAGTCCAACATGTGCCCGCCCTGGTGTGTCATAGCAGAAACAACTTGCGGCAGGCCCAGTGATAACATGATTGGGAGTAGGTTATGACCAAGCTTAGAAGATTTGTCGTTGGCCCAAACATTGAAATCCCCCAAGACAATACATCTGGGGGCTTCCAATGTTTCACTGACGATGAATTCGGCAACCTCCTGCAGGAAATTCCCCACTGCTCGGGGGGGGGGTGCAGTAAATAAGAAGAATCCTGCAGCCTGTGCCCGGACCCCCATGAATGGCCACATATTCAAAAGAACCCGGGGTTCTCACTGGGTGCACGGTGAAGCTCAAGTCAGATCTTAAACTAATGGCTACCCCACTGCCCCTACGTTCCTCTCTGGGGCAGTGCACCATGGTATACCTGGGGGGGGGATGGCAGCCTCAAAAACTGAGCCAGCATCGTCCCCAACCCAGGTCTCCATGATGCAAGCCAGATCGACCAAGAAAATCAAGTCCACTGCTCCCATCTTAGTATCGTCTGTGAATAGGCTGATCTTGCTCTGGATCCCATGTAAGATATCTGCAATAAAAATCCCAAACAGCACCAGTCCTAGTACCGACCCTTGTGGTACCCCACTAGTCACCTCTCTCAGTGATGAGAGGTCCCCCCACACCACCACCCTTTGCTGCCTTCCCTTTAGCCAGTTTGTGATCCATTTCACCATTTGTGGTCCCTCCTCCACATATTCCAGCCCCCCCCAACCTCCCATGCGACACTGCTTTGGCAAAGGCCTTGCTGAAGTCCAAATACAGGACATCCACTGCATGGCCCTTGTCCAGGTCCCGCATCACCCAGTTGTATTACTCTACAAGGTTTGTCTGGCAGGATCTGCCACTATAAACCTGTGCTGTTGACCATCCTGGAAACCATTTTCCTCTAAGAAGCTCACTAGCCTCTCTTTTAGTATGGTCTCCATGAGCTTTCCCATGATCGACATGAGGCTCACTGTCCTATAGTTTTCTGGTTCATCCTTTGGGCCACTTTTGTGGATGGGCACCACATGGGCCATTCTTCAGTCCTGTGGTACACATCCTGTGTCCAGGGAGGTATTGAATAGATCAGCCAATGGCCCCACCAGGACCTCTGCCAACTCCCTTAGTACCCTAAGGTGAATGCCATCAGGTTCAGGTGCTTTGCCCACCCCTTAATGCCCTCAGCCCATCTAGTATCCTGCTCTCTGTAAACTCTACATCTGTCATCCCTCCCCACCCACCCCTTGCCTGGGTATCTGCCCCTTTCTCTTGTGTGAAAACAGAGCAGAAGTATTCATTCAGTGCCTCTGCCTACTCCACCCCTTTCTCCACCCATCCCTTTCCTTCTTAATCCTCACCAACTGATCCTTGCTCTTTCTTCTCTCTCCAATGTAGTGGATAGTGGAAGAAGTCTTTTTCTTCACTTTTGATTCTCTGTGCCAGTCTCAGCTCCCTGGATGCCTTGGACACCCTGACCAGTCTGTTTACCTCCCTGGACTTCTCCATGTATGTATTATTTTCTTCACCCCCTCTCCTCTCCCCTTCCATAACCTCTTGTGTTAGCCAACTGGGTATCTTTGCCCTTCCCTTCTTGCTTTTCTTCCTAGTGCAAGACTCAGTTGCCTCCACCAGCCCTTCCTTTATGATGTCCCATTTCTGGTCTGCATCCATGTGTGGTTGCATTTCTGCCAGGTGCCTGCCCTAAATTTCATCCATCTTCTTAAAGTCCTCCCCCCTAAACTCAATCACCCTTGTACCCGTGCCCCCTGTTTCCCTCCCCATGTTGAGCATGAACCTCACCGAATAGTGGTCATTCCCAGCCAGTGGTTCCTCCACTTCCCAATTCCTTATAGCTTCCCTGTTATCCAGTACAAGGTCCAGAGTCCTTTCTAACTGAGTCAGCCCTTGGATCAGCTATGTCAGAAAGCTGTCTTGAAATGTTTCTAGCAGGATCCACTCCCTTGCACTCGTGGTAGATGGGGTGCTCCACTCCACCCTCAGTAGGTTGAAGTCCCCCACCACCACTGTGCTCCCCTTCCTGCAGACCCTCCTAATTTGTTCAGCTAATTCCCTAGCCAGACCAATCCCCTGAGCTGGTGGCCTGTATACCACCCCCATCCTCAGTGTCCTATTCTTTGCATCTTGGAACTGCATCCATAGTGCTTCTGTCCTCCCCTCCTCCCCTTCCTCCCTTACGCACTTTATCCCTTCCCTTACATAGATCACCACTCCCCCCCATTCCCCTTAGCCCTATCCTTTCTGAATAACCTGAACTCCGGGATCATCATATCCCAATCCTGGCACTAGGTGGCCCACATTTCCATGATGGCCACAATGTCCACCCCCTCGACCACCAAGAGAGCCTGTAACTTCGCTGTTCTATTTCTTAGGCTTCTTGCATTCAGTGATACCACCCTCCAGCCTGCCTCCTGCCCTTCCCTACCCCTATTTTCCTCCCTTATCCTTTCCTGTGCCACATCCCCACTGCCTTTACCCATAACTGGGGGGGTAGGCTCCCCTTTCTGGACGCCTTTCCTATCAGTGGTCCCCTTGCCACCCACCCCCTCCAGTTTAAATCCATCTTAAAAGAACAAATCACGCAACTGGCCCATGAGTGAGAGCCTTTGTTTTGTTTTTTTAGATAGATAAAATGTTTATTTTTATACAGGATAAGTACATGTCATTAGGAAGTAAAACCCTGTTTACAAGACAGTCCTTTTTTAAAAAAAACTTTATGTTTATTATTTTACTAATCAAACATAGAGTCACATTCCAACATTTAATTTATATAGATGTATTTCCACACCAATGAGGGCGCCACTCCTCATAATATATCCAAATTGACCATTAAATGTTTCAAGATACATCATATTGGGGGAAAACCAAAGGTTTAAATCTCCATTTGTATTAAAATAGCTATATAAGGAGACCATGAGCGGCATGGTGAAAGACTAAAGCTAGTACAAGGCTGTAATGTCCAATGTCCAGCCCAGCAAAGGTGGGTGAAAGTTCTTACCATGCCATATCAATGTTTTAACACCTACTGGTGCAATTTGTGCAAAATAAGGCAGAAAGAGCAATCTGCTACTTCTAACACTGTCAAAAAGTCAGCTTGCAAAACTTTAATTTTAACAGTACTGTATGTTATAACTAGTAAAATACATCCTAAGTTAACCAAACAAGGCGCTTATATAATACATAAAACCAAGCACGTTTGGAGCATTAGTAAACTATTGTCATTCTCCAACCTTTAGGGCTTAACTTCGGTAGAAAAACCAAGCTCTTTATCCCAAATGACTATTTATTGATTCAATTTACACTTGTATTTCTAAGGAACGCTAAAATAAGTCAATGCATTGTTTATTTCTTAGGTTTCTGCTATTCCCTCCAGCCCTAAACTTCACTACTTGAAGGCATTAAAAGTGAATAATTAAAGGTATCACCAGCTGCCTAATTCAAGAAATGTCCTAATCAGATGAGTCGTCCTCTGCCTCAGTATCCTGGGAACAAACTGGGGCCTTACGCTAACACCATTTTTGGGCCTCCTCTGGATCCAAAAAAGGTACACTTTGCTGTGATGCACTATTCGGATATGCACTAGAAAAACCATGCTGTGTGGCACATACCTTTCTCTCAGCAGAGCCTAAACTCCATTGAACCATTTTCTTTTTTGCCAAGTGGCATACGAAAGATCTGGGAACATTTGGATTTGCTGCCCATTGTAGAGTAGTGATTTCTTCCTTCTTGCCAGAGCTAGGAGGTAATCTCTCGAGCTGACTTCATCTGTAACAATAACTATGGTATGTGGAAACTCTTGATTGTCCAGGCAACCTCAGGGAGTCACACGATAGGCTTTCTGAAATTTTTGCACGGTCAGAGATTTCTTCCCCCAGTTGTAGAACTAGCCAGTCCTGGAGGACCATTAGTAAATGGTCTAACTCACTTCCCTCCGGTAGCCCCAAGAGCCTTAAGTTGTGAGCTCTTGCCTGATTCTCGAGTGCTTCAAGTCTCGACCATAGGTGCATGTTCTCTTTTAAGATGGTCGAGATGGCTCCTATAGTGGCATCAGCTCTTTTGGCAGCTTCGGTTAATGCAACCATGGCTAATTCCACCGATGTTTCTACTGTGGCAACCCAGTTCATTAAGGAGTCGAATTTATTAGAGAGATCTGACATTGAAGCAAGGAGCCGATTGATTTTGGCTCCTAGAATTTGTAACGTTTCTTCTCTTGTTCCTTCTTCTGGTTCTGGATCATGGCCTTGCAATGCCCTCGTGTTAGAGGTCCCATGAGCTGTTTTCAATCTAGCTCCTTCTCCCAATGCTTTTTGCTTCCTTGGGTTTCCCATTTTGTTTGATAAAGTATTGATCACCAGTAGAGTTAAAAGAGTTACAGTTGTTTTTGCTCAAAATGTTTAGTTTTAAGTTTATTTCTACCATGATGCAGCAGAGCTCACAAATCAGCCTCCATCTTGCTCAGGCTCCACCCCCGTTTACAAGACAGTCCTGTTTCAAAATAAATTTACAGTTAAAGGAAAGAAAACAATAATATATATATTACATAAATACACAGCACACATTGCATCACTCATAGAGGACAATTGTGGCAGGGACACAAGATTCAGATTTACCTGGACTTTTCACAAGCTCTCACAGAATGCTGGAGGACATATACCAGGGCCAGGCATGCCCTAATGGACCTACAAATCCATTACAGCCTCCAGTACCTGGCCACCTTAAGGATTATACAGAACAGGGTTCCCCATTCATTCTACTCCCCTGGATCAGCCAAATCCTTCAACAAAAGATCCTGGCCCTTAGTGAAGCTCCCTGAATTAACTTTCACCAAGGAATCACAAGTTATGGACACAGCCCTGGTTCCCTCACACCACCAGGCTGAGGCCTCATCAGGGGCTCCCTGCCATACAGCAGCCTTCAGGATGACGACCCTTGGATTCCTACATGGCACCGGAGGGGGAGAGGCAACAGCAAGAAAAATGCGAACTATATCCAGAGATCCTCCTCTCACCCCCAGCAGCTCCACAGCAGAAGCCAAAGCAGAGAGCATGGCACCTCATTCAGTAGCTCTGCAGGGGAGCTGGCTAATAGTAGATATGCTCCCCTGTGCCACCTCTCCTCCTCAGTCAACCTCAAGATGAAACACCCTCAGAAAGCTACCTCTGCTGAAGATTCTGCCCCTAGTCAACTAGTGGGGACACTCAATGAGGCTGGTCAGGGGGAGACTAAGGAGGGAAACAAGGAGACGCTACTTCACTGAGAGGGTGGTGGAGCCCTGGAATGTGGTGCCCATGGAGTTGGTGGCTGTTACAACTGTGGAGGGGTTCAAGAAAGGCTGGGATAGATATAGGGGAGGGTGCATCCCAGAGCTCGCTGGGGGTTAGGACTTGGGGACCTTGAAGGGAGGGTGGGGGGCTATAACGATGCCCTGGGTAGGCACTGATCCCCGAGCAGACTCAATAGACCATAGGGCCTAATCTGCTTGCTTTTTAGTATGTTAATATGTCAGTACTATGCAGTCCCATCAGCCTCTGGAACTCACTCCCTTACCTTGCAGCACTCTGCCCAACTCTGAGGAACTGAAAGTTTGGACCTAAGCTGAGGAATCTACAGCTTTCACCTGCAACTAGGTGACTCCAAAAGAACTGGGCTGAAACTCGGACTCTCACTTCCAACAAAATGTCCAGTCTTTATACCGGTGAATTTAATGGGGTGACCCTGTTCTGTGTGTGACTCCAGCCTTATTGTCCCTGGACTGCATTCATGGCTCTTAAAGGGGCATGCCTATTCTGTTGACTCTTTCTTTTTGCACTGGATCACCTGTTTTGCTTTTCGGCATTTCCCCCTTAATGGCTGCTTACATGTTTTCTATCGAGTTATTTTTAATTCTATTTTACTGGAGCTTTGCTACCCCCTCTTTTAGGTACCCTTATTAAGGCTTACAGCCACTGGCAGCTTTACTTGCTTCAGAGTGTCACTTATTCCATCATAGGGTTGTTTTGCTTTTTCTTTGTTTCATCTCCATTTGCATACTTTTTTACCTACCCCTCTAGTACCTTGTATCTCCTGTACAATGCATTACAGTCCTTACTGAGAACGAGCATGCCCCCCCCTCTCCATTGCCAGTGCTGGAACTCAGTGCACAAAATAGTTGCATTCTATTTTCCCATTTTTCTACCTTTATGTTACCCCTCCCCATATCCCCAGGGGAGACCAGTGATGCAGTGTGGCTTATGGGCTCCCAGACAGTGCTCGCCCTGGCTCTGCTGGACCTCCCTCTACTCCTTAGTGGTCCCCACCAGTTGGACCAGCACAATTTTTTCCACCATAAAGAGTTTGGCAGGTGTGGTTTAGCCACTGGCATACACCCTTTCAATCCATGCCAATGGCTGTTTCAGAGGGCACTTGGTCAGCCCTCCATTGCACACAGCCCCCTGCCAGCCATCTAGGTGGTGCTTATATTTAGGCTGGTCCTGGCCCATCGCCCATCCCACATCCCAGAGTAGTACAAGTTTTGGGCCCATCCTTATCTAGATATGGCTTTGTAGCTAACTGCTCTTCTCCTTTACTTGTAAAGCCATTTGTTGTGTATTGGTCTAACCCAGAAGGGAAAGACAGAAGACCACATCTCAGAATCTTCTCTTGCTACTTGGTTAGCCTTCTGGCTTTTCCATAGCTTAATAGACAGGGATTCCTGTGGACATTGTGGGTGTACAAGGATGAACAGATTTGTTTGTTATAATCTTTCTTTTATTGTTGTTTAATGGTTTACATTAGTTGGGTATTTTGCTATACTCTTGCTATTTCTCAGTATAGTACAATATATTAGACTTGAGTGTCCATTGATGAACCATGAGTTTGGTCTCACTATAGATTTCCCCTGGTGTTGGAAGTCTGATATACTGCTTAGAGCTCGGGGGCATCAGTTTTTCCTTGTCCTTCAGAGGGCCAGAGCAAGGCACTGGTGCCAATGGCTGATATTTTGTTCATTTCTTGGAATGTTAAAGGGCTCAACTCCCCTATTAAATGGAAGCAAGTGTTAATACACAGAAGAAACATCATACACAGGTGGCACTCCTACAGGAGACCAAACTCTCCTCTTTGAAGGCTCAAAAGTTAAGGAGGGAATCAGTTGGGTTTGAACTCTACAACTCCTTCTCCTATTCCAGAAGAGGAGTTTCTATGCTATTTCACAAATTGCTTAAATGGCAGTGTGCAGGCTCTATGTCTGACAAGGAAGGTTGCTGGGTCTTAGCCCATATGATTACCCAATAGGGTCACTTACTCTGGTCAATATCTTTGCCCCTAACTCTGATTCCCCGCTTTCCTTTGCTAACCTCAACGAGCAGATCACCAAATTTAATCACTCACCCTTCCCATTAATTATTGGAAGCAACTTTAATCTGACTCTTTACCCCCTCTTGGACAGATCCCACTCCTCAAAAAAGCCCCATAGTAGGACCTTGACTGTGCTACAAAATTTTACTTCAGGAGCATTCCCTTTCAGATTTGTGGCATTTTCTCTATCCAGACCAAAAGGATTACACTTTTTTTCTCCTGTCCATCAGTCTCTCAGTCACATAGATTTGTGGCTTACCTCTCACCCATTACTTGTACCACCGTGGGGGCATCTATCCACCATGTGGATGTCTCTGACCATACAGCTGCAGGAGTCTCAAGGGATTAGGCCAGATGGTATAAGCTGATAAACAAATGTAAGTGATCTGTACTATGCTTCAACCTCTATCCCCCAATCTTCGACAATTGCCACCATTACTATTCTGCCTAAGAAAGGTAAAGATCCACACTCTCTCCAGGCAACTACCATCCAATTTCACTCATAAATGCTGATGGTAAAATCCTGGCCAAAATCCTGGCCACTTGCCTAGTGGCATCCCTTCCTGACCGAATATATCTGTCCAAAGTAGGGTTTGTTAAGGGTAGGCATAGTACAGATCACTTACATTTGCTTATCAACTTACACCATCTGGCCTAATCCCTTGAGACTCGTGCAGCTGTTCTCACCATTGATTTCAAAAAGACCTTTAACTCTGTTGAATGGTCCTATCTTTTCCAAGTGTTTCGAGAAACACAATGGAAATGACACCCAGAAGGTATTACCTACTTAGGCATCCACATTACTCCATCATATCATTTCATGACACTCCTCCAGCTAATTTTACCCCCTTATGGGACTCCCATAAGGTAGAGGTTGAACAATGGAAAACGCTGCATTTTATCTTTTACAGGGAAAATCCAAGCCATCAAAATGATGCTCGCCCACAAAGTACTCCACCTATTAGCCCATCTTTCCTTACGGATACTAGAGAAATGGTTTGGGACACTGGATCACCTGATCAATCAGTTTACATGGGAAGGCAAACCTCCCCCTCTTAGCAGAGACAAATTATAAAAGGCATGGGAAAGATGGAGGGTGGGGGCTGTCAGAAACACACTCTGGGGATCAGACGCTCTGCTCCCACAATGCCAAACCTCGAAGTGCAATATGTGAACAGGAGACAAACAGGGTAACCCTCCTGTCTGTTTTGGGTCCAAACAACTACCAGTCTCAAGTCCTGGGGTCAAATATTTACCCTTTTTTGCTAGCACATCCAGTTAACAGGTTCAAATATCACACCCTCTTTGGGGAAATGCAGTGCAGTACTTAACCCAGTGGGCACCTAATCTGGTTCACAATCCCCGTTTTGACTCAGTTGAGACCTAGGTACTTTTCTTACCTTGATGCATATGGTAACACACTGTAAGCGCTTAACAGTTTGTCAGAATTATCAACACTGTCCCAGCATTCACATTCAAAATGAGGAAAAGACAGGCAGGATTTCTAGGAAAACTAAGTTTACTAAAATTAAAAATAGTAGATGAAATACAAAACACAGAACATATAACACTGAGTGTACAGTCATACAAATTAAATGGACAATTTAAACAAAGCCATCTTATTATTGAGTAGCTAATCCTGCCCTAGTTTTCAACTGCAAATAGTGGAGGTTGATTTACCTAATGTAGTAGAAGTGCTCTTCAGAGTGTGTCTTTCAGGTGTCCAGAGATAAAAAGCACTCTTTTCTTTCAACCAGCTGATAATATTCAGTTATGTTTCAGTCCCAGCTTCCCTGTGATGTCACAGCTCTGGGCTGTTGGCATGAGGTAATTCCTTCCTGCATACAAATTAGCCTCTGGCATCTACATGTTGCTAAGCATTCCACTATATATATATATTATATATATATATATATATATATATATATCTGACAAGTATTTGTCAGAAGTTGCTTTCCTCCTAATAGGTCATAAAATGCAATACTTTACACAAATGACTGGTTTTACAACCTGTTACAACCTGGTGTAAAGGAAGCTCTTAATCAGATTTTCCCTTAGAGGGAGAGCAGTATTTGTTTTTGAAAATCCAAGGTCCCACAATGCCTTGTGTTGACTGCCATATTTTCCAAGCAGAAATAAAAAAAAAACATATATTTATCACAAATATAATACCAATAAAAACCAGCAGATTAGCAAAGCGTCACATTCTTCCCTCCTAGACTGAATTTGCAGGAATCTATACCTAGGCATGGGTGAGTTCCCAAATTCAGTTCACTGCTCTAACTGACATGATAGCCCATCTGCATTTGTGTTTACTGCTCCTGCCCTGTAACAGTCATGTCGTACCCCTGCAAGGCAAGGCTCCTTCTTAAAAGCCTACCATTTGTTTTACCCATTTGTGTCAGCCACACCAGGGGGTCGTGATCTGTTTGTACCTCAAAATGCCACCCATATAGGTATGGCTCTAATTTCTTTAGTACCCACACCATTGCAAGGCATTCTTTCACCACTGTAGAATAAGCCTGCTCCCTGGGAAGTAACTTCTTACTGAGGTATGCTATTGGGTGATCTTTCCCATGGTTAGAAGGTTGGCTAAGTACTGCCACAATACCCACATCTGAGGCAGCTGTCTGGACTACAAATGGTTTACTATAGTCTGGACTGGCTAATACAAGAGCACAACACAGTGCCTCCTTTAGCCATTTAAAGGCTTGTTTGCAGGCTGGTTCCCAGTTAACCTTTCTAGGCATTCCTTTCTTCAGCAGGCCAGACAGGGGAGCTGCCAGGGCACTGTAATTTGATACAAATTTTCTATAGTATCCTGCAGTCCCTAGAAAACTCTGAACCTGCTTCTGTGTTTCAGGTCTGGGCCATGCCTTGATTTCCTTAATTTTTGCTTGATTAGGTTGGAGCTGTCCCCAGCCTACTACATGCCTAAGGTATGCCACCTCAGCCATGGCCACCTGGCATTTTCAACCTTCACAGTGAGCCCGGCCCTATGTATACTGCCCAACACTTCCCTAACGTAGGACGGGTGTTCCTTCCAGCTGGCACTGAAGATGGCAATATCATCCAGGTACGCTACAGCGTACTCTTCAGTACCACTTAACACCTGGTTCACCAACCTTTGGAAGGTGGCAGGGGCATTCTTCATTTCGAAAGACATTACTTTAAACTCAAATAACCCTATCGGAGTGATGAAGGCCAACTCTCCCTAGATCTGGCAGTAAACTCCACCTGCCAATACCCTTTCATCAGGTCAACAGTGGTACAGTATGTCACCCCTCCCAACTTGTCCAGTAGTTCATCCATCCATGGCATTGGGTGGGTGCCTGACTTCGTGACTGCATTGAGTCCATGATAGTCAATGCAAAAATAAGTAGAGCCATCCAGCTTGGGAACAAGGACTACGGGTGAGGCCCAGGGGCTGTTGGATTTCTGGATTACCCCTAAATCCAGCATTTCCTCCACCTCACTCCCTAATGTCCTTTAGGATAGTCTCTGACACCTGATATGCTGTCCACTGTATGGGTGCTTGTGTCCCCGTATCTACATTGTGCGTTGCTAAGGGGGTTAGTCCAGGCTTGGCACTAAACAATGGGGCAAAGTCTGCTAAAACCTCCCTTACTTCCTGGATCTGGTCCAGGGTCAACTGGGGTGACATTTTAATTGCCTCCACAGAGGACTCCCACTTGCTTTCTTCCAGCAAGTCCAGAAGGGGGTCTTCTTCTTCATCCATCCCCCTCCCCAGGACTACACACTGCAAACACCATGTCAGCCCTATTTGCATATGGCTTCATCATGTTGACATGGTACATTCTTTGGGTATGTCTCCTGTCAGGCAGTTCTATAATGTAATTTATGTCATTCACCGCTCTGATTACTTTGTACGGTCCTGCCCACTTAGCCTGCAGCTTATCTTTCTGGACTGGGATCAGGACCATGACCTCCTGACGCACAGTGTACGAGCAAGCTCTGGCTCTGTGGTCATACCATACCTTTTGCTTGCGCTAGGCAGCTGTCAGGTTGCTCTGGGCAGTTTCCATAAGCTCCTTCAGCTTTTCCCTAAACTTAAGGACATAATCCACTATGGGAGTTCCCTGGATGGCATGCTTGCCTTCCCAGTCTTCCTGGATCAAGTATAGGGGCCCATGCACCCTGGGTCCATATAGGAGCTCGAAAGGGGAAAACCCTGTCAACGCCTGGGGCACCTCCCTGTAGGCAAACAACAGGTGAGGAAGGTATTTCTCCCAGTTCCTCTCATGCTGTTCAACAAACACTTGGAGCATCGATTTAAGGGTACCATTAAATCTTTCCACAAGCAGATTGGCTTGTGGGTGATATGGTGTCATGCATCTCTGCACCACGCCACACTTCTCCCACAAACATTTCATCAGATCCGACATGAAGGAACCCCCTCAATTGGTGATAACCTCCTGCAAGAACCTAACACGGGAGAAAATCCCTAGCAAGGCATCTGCCACTTTGTCTGTCCTCAGTGAGGATAGGGCAACTGCCTCTGGGTACTGGGTGGCATAATCTACCACTGTTAGGATAAACCTCTTCCCGGAGGAGAGCTGGGGGTATTCAAAGGCCCCATAATATCCATTCCTACCCTCTGGAATGGCTCCTCCACCATGGGCAAGTGGATCAGGGAGGCTTTGGTTTTATTACCAGCCTTCCCTATTTCTTGGCACTGGTGACAATACCTGCAATAGTCCTTCACCTGCTGGGTGAAGTTGGGCCAATAGAAATTCTGGGACAATCGCTGCATAGCACGCATGATTCCCTGATGTCCAGACATGGGAATATATTAAGCAATCTTTAGCAACCACTCATGGTACCTCTGGGGAACGACAAGCTGCCTGCCCATCACCCCTCCCTCTGTCCTTATGTCCTGTGTATACAGCAGTCCATTGTCCCAGTAAACTCTATGTTTCCCCGTCACCTCCCAGTGCTCCATCAGAGTCTGCCCAAGCCCTCAGCCTCTCTAAACTGGGGTCAGTTTTCTGAGCAGCTGCAACATCTTTACACATTCTCAAGGCATGAGACAGGTCCCTTCCAGTTTCTAAACTAGGGTCCCTAGCTCTAGCGTCAGGGCATTCAGGGTCACTGCCATCCCTAACTCTATGACACTTGGCTACCCTTCCCTCCTCAGAGTAACCTTCTGTAGCTATTCTGTTAACTGCTACCTGGGGAATTTCTACCCCCCTTTCATGATTCTCCATATCAAGAGATACAGGCTGGGGAACCAGCCTCCAAGTGTTTTCCACAGGGGTTCTATGGAGTCCAGGGAATTACAATTTGCCTTTGCTGCTTGACTGCGGGTAACTGCACACACTATTGCCTTTTGGAGATTGTTCCCTATAATCACATCCAGGGCAAGATTTTCTGCCACTGCAACTTTTTGCACAGTCTCACCCCAGTCAAGGAGAACACTAGCAAGTGGCAGCATTTTCTCCTCCCCAGTGAATCCCCATACTGTAACAAACTGGTTGGCTATAAGCTGTTCGGGCTCAACCAAATCCCCTTTTTCCAAAGTAAGGGATGCCCTTGTGTCCCTTAACCCATGGCTTTGCACCCCATTCACAGTAATTGGGTGTATGTGCTCCCTCATGTTTACTGGCATGCTTTCAGGGATACACCAAAAAACACTTCTTTCCCAGCACCGCTTTGTGCACTCTCTGCCTTTTTAGGACACTGTCTTGCAAGATGTCCAGGCTGTTTGCAAAACCAACATTCACTTCTTTTATTAGGCAAATCTTTTCTTTGTAACCTGGGGCTGCCTACTTTTGGTGGAGGCAGTGAGGGTTTAAGCTGCCCTGAAGGCATGCTTTTCCCTTTCTCTGCTGCCATGCCCACCCCACTCCCTCTCAGAGCAGGTCTGCTCCTGACATAGTGGTCTGAGAGCTTGGCAGCCTCCTGCACTGTTTTTGGATCTCAGTCCTCTAGCCAGGTTTTTCAGCTCTGCTGGGCAAGCCCAAAAGAACTACTCCAAAAGTACAACATTCTCAATTTTCTCTACAGAGTCTGCTTGTATCCCTTCCCACCAACGTTTTAAAAACTGACCCTGTTTGATAGCTAGCTCCTCATAGCTTGTCAGGCAATGCAGCTTTAAGTTTGCTATAATCACTACTGTCCTGATTGTCCATTTGACCCAATGCATCACAAGCTTTCCTGGTAAGTAGTGAGGATAGCTGGAAGCTCCAGGACTCTCTGGGAATTTTTGTCTGAATGCATACTTTTTCAAATGAATTTCAAAAAGCATCCATATCTTCCCCTTCTTTAAATTCAGCTATCAATGTAGAATTTCATTTGTAACCCAGCCCTGGAGTCCCAGGTTCACCCATGTCACATACCTGCTCTGGTGTTGATCTTTGGAGTTGTAGCCTCTCCAGTTCAAATTTCCCCTGACATTCTCTCTCTCTCTCTCTCCTCTCTCTCTGAAGCTGTCACTCTCTTTCCTCTTACTCAGCCTTTCGCTGCTATTGCTTCTCTTCTCTCTCCATCTCCAGCTTCCTCTGCTCAAGCTGCCTCTGTTGCTGGGCTTTGAATCTTTTTTGCTCAAATTCCAGCTCCATTCTCTGCAACACTATCTGTAGCCTGATCCCTTCTGGCTTCAGAATGGTGGTGATCCTCTCCTGTGGCTATGGCTCTCAGTTCACAATGGTCCTGCTGTCCTCCTCTCTGGGTATGGACACTGTGATGGACCCTGGCCCCTCCACACCCAAGGTCTGGCCTTTTCAGTCACTAACTGTGACTTGAGGTCTTGGGCATCAGCTGCCACAAGAGCCTCCACTAGGTGCTGCTTGTTTCACCCCTCACAATGGACTCCTCTCTCCTGGCACAACTGCCTCAGATATTCTGCAGTGTACTCGCTGTAGTTGGAAGCCATCTTCTTCCCTAATCTACAGCTACAGTAGCTTACACCCGAAAAAAATAAAACAGGTAGGGAACTTAGACTGTAACCACAATGATATAGTTCTTTTTTTTTCAGATCACTGCCTTATTTTGTGTATGAACTGTTACAGTTTATCAATGACACACTGGACTGTTAATGCTCATGTCACCAAATAATTGCACAGTATGCAAACAAATCTTTTTGATTGCAGCACTGCAAATCAAATCTTTGAAATCACATCACTGCCAACCAGATCTGTCACAAATGCACTCCGGGGGTCAGGCCTTCTGCTCCCACAGTGCCAAACCTCGAAGTGCAATATGTGAACAGGAGACAAACAGGGTAACCCTCCTGCCTGTTTTGGGTCTGAACAACTACCAGTCTCAAGTCCTGGGGTCAAATATGAACCCTTTTTCATTAGTACGCCCAGTTAACAGGTTCGAATATCACACCCTCTTTGATGGAATACAGTGCAATACTTAACCCAGTGGGCACCCAACCTGGTTCACAATCCCCCTTTTGACTCAATTGAGATCTAGGTACTTTTCTTACCTTGGTGCATGTGGTAACACACTGTAAGCGCTTAACAGTTTGTCATAATTATCAACACTGTCCCAGCATTCACATTCAAAATGAGGAAAAGACAGGCAGGATTTCAAGGAAAACTAAGTTTACTAAGATTAAAAATAGTAGATGAAATACAAAACACAGAACATATAACACTGAGTGTACAGTCATACAAATTAAATGGACAATTTAAACAAAACTGCCTTATTATTGAGTAGCTAATCCTGCCCTAGTTTTCAACTGCAAATAGTGGAGGTTGATTTACCTAATGTAGTAGAAGTGCTCTTCAGAGTGTGTCTTTCAGAAGTCAAGAGATAAAAAGCACTCTTTTCTTTCAGCCAGCTGATAATATTCAGTTACAGTCCCAACCTCCCTGTGATGTCACAGCTCTGGGCTGTTGGCAAGAGGTCATTATTTCCTGCATGCAAATTACTGTCAGGCATCTGCATGTTGCTAAGCATCCCACAATATATATATATATATTTTTTTAATTAGTGAACTTGCTTTATAGCAGGTCAGAATTACCCCTTTGATCTTCAGGGGAACTTCCTAAGCTATTTCTCTTAGTGGTTGAGAAATCTGACAGGTATTTGTCAGAAGTTGCTTTCCTCCTAATAGGTCATAAAATGCAATACTTTATACAAGTGGCTGATTTTACAACCTGTTACAACCTGGTGTAAAGGAAGCTCTTAATTAGATTTTCCCCTCAGAGGGAGAGCAGTATTTGTTTTTGAAAATCCAAGGTCCCACAATGCCTTGTGCTGACTGCCATATTTTCCAAGCAGAAATTAAAAATATATATATATATATTTATCACAAATATAATACCAATAAAAACCAGCAGATTGGCAAAGCATCACAGGGGCTACCTCACTTCAAACATTATCATGTGGCCTTCCTTTCAGCCCAAGTGCTAAGATGGTTCTCCACTGCTTATGCTACCGCCCTGCTTTGGGTCTATATGGAAGCTCACTGCCTTCACTCCCCTTCTCCACTCCTTGCTTTTTACCTACCTAAATCCCCGTCTGCTCATCCCATCCCACAATAAGTATCTCCTCTGTATACGGGAAAAAATTGATGTCTTCCACTCAATTCAACCCTTCCCCTATTTCCATGGCCCCCCTTTGGAACAACCCTATGTTTACCACAGGGAATGCGCCTACTCATTGGTCTGCATGGAAAGCTAAGGGGCTTCACCTGGCTCACCATCTCATCTCCACTGGCCAATGTTACATTGACACTTTTGAAGCCCTCAGAAGCAGATACAACCTCACAGCTAAAGACTTCTGGAGATACCTCCAACTCAGGGCAGCCTTATCCCCATACTTCAAAATTCTTACTACCTTCCAAAACAAACCTCCAATTAATTAAAGGCAACAAATGAGCAGGGGTAGAGCAGGCCTACTCTACAAACTCCCACGAGACTGTAAACCTTTCCCAGCTGCCCTCTTGCATGAGCGATGGAAAAAAGAACTCAACATATCCATCTTGGAGCATGATTGGAACCTATGCTGGCACAGAGCTTATGTCTCCTGCACAGATATTAAAACCCAGCTTATCCAACTCAAAATATTACATCATTATTTTTTTTTTATTTAGTTGTTTAACCAGGTATAGCACACTAAGCTGAAAGCTTTTTTACAGGAGTGACCTGGGAGCACAAGGAGGTTAAGTGACTTGCTCAGGGTCACACAGTATGCAAGTGGAAGCTGTGGGATTCAAACCCAGGTCTGGTCGTCTGGATGTCACCAGATTTGCAGCTCAGAGCCTTAGTCCACTGCGCTATACTGCCTCACTGCCTCATCATTGGTACAGGACCAACCAGTTCCTCTACTCTTGGGGCCTCAATGTCCCATAATCAATGTTGGATATGTAACACTGAAGAAGGTTCCCTTTACCACTTGTTATGGGACTGTTCTCTAATTCATCCAATCTGGGATGGAGTCCTCTCCTTTTGCACTAAAGTTCTACCCTCACATATCCATCTAGAGGCCTCCTTAGTCCTTACTGGTCACCATCACTCTGACCTTCCCAAAAATTACCCTGTGGTGCTGTGGGTCACTGGTGCCACACTAATTGCCAAATGCTTATTATTGAGGTAAGGGAGATCTATGGACATCCCCACATTACCTGAGTGGCATATGGCGTTAGGGCACTTGATGACCCTTGAGTGTCTGTCACATCTAGCTCTCAACATCTACCCCAGGTACTTAGAACTATGTGGCTCCTATCTTAACCTATCCACTTTGACTCCAACCTCCCTACCAAGATGACAGACTTCCATGTAATGGGCCTTTGGCTCACCTTCCTTTTCTATTCCCTACCATTACACTACCCTGTGGAGTTCAACTGACCTTGTCATGCTTATTGTTTCAAGATTTACTCCCTGTTATGTCCCTGCACTTTCTACCTTGATGAAGACATTGAAACAGTCTGTTTTTCATGAGAAATCCTTGTCTTTTTCATGCTAATGACTGTACCTTGTTAATGTTTGGATGTTGTTATTGTATTCTCTTTCTATTGTTAGGTGTGGTTGTACCTTGTTTGTATTTATTTTGTTTATTTCTATAAAGAATTTAATGTTAAAAAAAGTTTTAATTTCATCAAACTACACTCAGCCACAAAAAGCACACATCACCCTAGCTAATCAGTGCTATAAGTAATAAAGACTCTGGTTGTTTTCTTACAGAATACCCAGTCAGTTAGATCTGAAGTGATTGCTAAGCTTTAAATGTAGCCTTCAATGCCCACTGGGTATAGAAAGTGACTTAAAATTACAGCTTTACCACTGCAAAATTTACTGTAAGCCAGTACTTGCTGAATCTGTGGCCCCGGGTGCATCACTGTCAGATGAGACAGGAGGCACCATAGGAAAAAGAAGAGCAATAATATGGAGATCCCCAGAGGCCATAAACTAGTAGGAGAGGCCATTAAAACTAGTAGACAAATTAAGGAAAAACTCCTAATAGCAAACAAAGGGAAGGACACACCAGGAATAAACATACAAATCAAAACACTGCACAACATAATGCTTTTGCACATTTTGACTGTAGTACTTCTTTAACCACTGCAAGCGACCTAGGCTACTTGACAGAAAATAATTTATCATGGGAACTAAAATTACAAAAAAAAAAAAAAAAAATCAAGGGGAATAAATAAGTGTTCAGGTTGTTGTAAAACCTGGGCAGTGACTCACCAGACCATAAAGCAAGAGGCCAAGCATTATGCAACACAGAAGCACAAACACTTAAGCCCCAGCGCCAAAAATGGAGGTGTAAAAGAGAGACAAATGAATCACAGCAGCCACAACAGATCTTAAACTGTAATTAGAGACACAAGGGACTATTAGTTCAGTAATGTAAGAAGGAACCAAACCATGGAGAACCCTGCAAGTTCTGAACGGTAAATGTAGTACTTGAAAGGAAGCCAATTGCTGAGTGCAGATAACAGGAGTAATAAGAGACCTGACATTTGTTCGGTTAAGCAACCTGGCAGTGCATTTCAAAATTAGCTACTGTATGAGTCAGCTTCTGCAAAAATTTGCAGGTAAGCTGGAGAACAGAAAAATCCCCTATATTGTTTTACAAAGGCATTTTTTTTAGTTAATTCTTCATGACAAAGGGTTTTATCAGAAAAGACCTTATAAGAGCAAGTCATATGTCCAGTGGTGCACTAGGGAAGTTACATATGAATGGTAACAGTTTCACAGTATATACAGTAACAGGCATTTAGTCACCTGCACATTATGCAGTGGTGGGGTTGGGTCTGGCATGCTGGAGACCTGGGCTCATGACCTGAGCCTGGAACAGCAGAGATGGCAGCCAGCAGAGAGAGTGGCAGAGCATCTTGCAGAAAGCCACTCTGGAGTCACTTCTGGAGATGGTGGTGACGGCGCACATGTTGGCATGGATGACCACCTATTGCTATGCAGCTCCCAGGGAATGCTAGCACGTGTGTGCCTGTGAGGGAGGAGGGTGGACTAAAAATGGGACAATATCAGTTGTGCCAGGCTATGACATTTGGCACACAGTGCGCACGTTACCAAGCCTGATGCCTATTCCTGGCTACCCCTGCTATTGCCTTCTCAAGCATATCTATTTCTGAACCCTGGACTGGCTAGGTCTCCCTGCAGGAGGAGGAGATGCTCCCACAGGGTGAGATGGTGGCAGCTGGTTGTCTGATCTGGCAACACAGGGACAGCATGGAGTCTCTACAGGCAGCAACCCTGTGATCAGGACTGATGAGTCAAAGGAGAAGAAGTGTTCAACAGCAGTGGGGGAGAAACAAAGTAAAAAAAACTCTTGCGTGCTGAATTTTCAAATCGATTAGACACAGATGCAATCAAATGATTTGCCTGTGTCTGTGTCAGACCACCTTTGCCCGAAGTCAGGCAGCCGATTTTCAAACAATCCATCTGTTGAAAAGAGAGTTGTGATCTGCAACATGGAGACATTGCCTACAGTGCTGCCCCAAAGACCATGTTGGCAAGACTGGACCTCCTGTTTCACTCCTTCTGCTACTTTACCTTAGACTGCCCACCTTGCACTCACCACTGTTCCTTCTACTCTGCCCTCTCCCTACCCTCCCTGGAAGATCATCGACCAACACACTGTGCTTCTTTTATTTCCAAATTCTGACTGGCTTCCCTCCCCCCTTACTTTAGCTCTCTTTTCTCCCCTTCACCCCATCTTCATATACCCCCTGTAACTCAGGCTATCATTGCTTTGTGCTTCCCTCTTGTAAATCCCTCTCTGTTCAGGCTGCCTTCTCCTTCTGCTTTCCTAAACTTTGGAATGCTCTCCCTATACCTCTCAACCTTTCGTCACTGAAATGAGGGACATGGACATTTTTGGACACTCAGAATGAGGGATACAGACCCTCAGAATGCGGGACACATCCTCAAACATGGAGATACTAGCTCAGAACACTGTGAAAACCATGGTGTTTACTTGTACAAAGTTTATTTTGGATTTAGTATTTTAGAATATTAAGTGTTTCTGCTTTAAAGTCTGAATTTATAACACATTCACTGTGTGGGCAGCACCTTTTCCATGAGGGATGGATGAGGGACAGAGCAATTTTAAGGGCAAAATGAGGGATGTCCCACTTGAGAGGTATGGCTCTCCCCCTAACCAATCACTCGGCATCTTTCAGACATTCTTTCTCCTCCCTACTCCATGTCCACACAGCTCCCTCCTGTGAATGCCCTTAAGTCATAGCCATTCTCTGTTCCTCATTCTACCCTCCTCCCTGCTTCTCCTACTCCTTGCCCCTCCCCACTCCTACCCTCCTCCCTCTCTTCTTCCTCCCTGCCCTCCTCTCTCTCTTCTTCCTCCCACCGGTGTCCTGTACTTCCCTTCATCTCCTCCCCATCTGTGCTCCTTCCTTCTGCACCCTATCCCCTAGTGTCTTAATTGATGTAACTATCATTTACCTTAATTTATGGGACATATCTCCCACCCTGGCCTTGTAAAATTTAATTATTTTTTGCCTAGTATGCTCACATATCTGATGAACTAAGTTTTGTACTGTTTCATTTATATCTCTGTATGATGTTTTATTGTATAATTTATTGTTCTATTCTATTCTTATACACCTTCCTCCACCTTCTCCTCAGGACACATATGAAAATGAGCTATTTTCAGCTCAGTATGTTTTTCCTGGTGAAACTTTAGAAATAAATATATATGTACCATTTTTGCCATGAATGTTACTTTTATGGGGTACTTAAGCATTAAAAACTCAGACACAGCGGGGCCGACCTGGTGGTGCTGAGGGCTGAGGAACTGAATGCCAAGCCTTTCACCATACCAGCAACCCATGTTTGGAGGTGAGCTCGGGCCACTGGGGGTCAGTAATGGGGAGGGCTGGGAGATAATTGAAGTGGCTGCTGGGCTGCTCTCATTTCCCAGATTGGGGAGGCTAGTTTCCTCACTGTCAGCTGACACCCAGTGAAGGCTGGATGTCAGACCAAGAGAAGTTCTGGGGGACTGACACATGTTGGGAGAGTGGACGGAGCACATAGCTTCTGGGAGCGTGTACGTGCCTCCATGTACATGCGCTCACCTGTGTGCCACTGTTCTGGTCAGGACAGGAGAAAAACCAGAAAATCCTATGTCTCCCTGTGGCCAGTTGTGATGGCCCCTGATGCCCTCAAATCCTTCTCCTCATCAATCCCTGAGGGGGGGGAGAGGATGGCAGGGTTGGGCTGGAGAGGGGGCCTGATGGTAAGGGCCTAGGTGACGACAGGAGAGCAAATGGTATACAGAAAAAAAACTCAGACACAGTTCAGGCTAGATTTTAACAAGGCTGAACACAGATGCAATTGTGTGCTGCCTGAGCATCTGCATCCATACAGTTGTGTGCGCTGCATCAGTACAGTTGCAGCTGCATCCACATCTGCATCCATACGATTGTGGCTGCATCAGTATCTGCATCTGTACAACTATGTGCCCCCATCTGCATCCATACTGTTGTGTGCCGCATCTGCATCTGTACAATAGTGGCTGCATATGCATTCATCCATATAATTGTGGTTGCATTGGCATCTGCATCTGCACAATTGTGGCTGTATCTCTACATCCATGCAATTGTGGCTGTATCTGCATCTGTACCCTTGTGGCTATATCAGAATCTGTACAACTGTGGCTGTATCTCTAGCCATACAATTGTGGCCGCATCAGTATATATGTATCCATACAATTGTGGCATCAGCATCTGCATCCATACAACTGCAACTGCATCAGTATCTGCCACCATACAATTGTGTATCTCATCTGCATCCATACAGTTGTGTGCCACATCTGCATCTGCATTCATCCATACAGTTGTGGTTGCATTTGCATCTGCATCTACATGATTGTGACTGCATCTACATCCACACAAGTGTGGCTGCATCAGCATCTACATCCATATAATTGTGGCTGCATCTGCATCTGTACGTTTGTGGCTTTATCAGCATCTGTACAACTGTGGCTGTATCAGTATCTGTATCCATACAATTGTGGCTGCATCAGTATCTGTAGCCATACAATTGTTGTGGCATCAGCAAGCTTCATGTAACTGCAGATAATTTGATCTGTAGTTTGTAACAGACTTATATGTGATTCTATGATGCACTTTATGTGAGCATTATGTAATGTCCTATTCTGTGACTATGTACTACAGTTTATGTAATCCATCTTGATGTGGAACCTTCGAAAAAGAGCTCTTGTACTCAAAGGTACTTATGCAATAAGCCATGAGGGGTGTGGGCTATCAGAGGATTTACCAGAGCTAGAGAGGTTTGCCCATGAAGTGTAGCTGAGTGGGTAAATCCTCACCAGCCATGGTAAATCCCTCGATAACCCACATCCTCCGAGTGACTCATTGCGATTATACCAAGGTTCATTTTTTTTACTATGATAAAATGCAACTTTTAAAGAGGTTGCTTTTTTTAATTTTTATTGTATTTATTCCTGTGCTGCAGATGATTAGGATGTTTATTTGCTCATCAACAGCCGTTGATTATCAGAGGATTTACACCACTGGTAAACTGCCAGTCTGATGATTTGATTGGCTGTTCACTTGTCTATGGTCTAATTCCCTAAAATAAATACACAAATCAGTCATTTCATCAATCAATCAATCAATCAATCAATCTGCATCTGTACAATTGTGACTGCAATTGTGGCTGCATCTGCCTCTCTTGTATTTGAAAAAAATCTGTCTGTCTGTGGGAAAAAATTCACAATTTGCAGTGATTCACGTAACAAAGATGCAAATTAAATATTGCAGACTTTATGATGGAAATGCTGCTTTTGGGATGCAGATAGGTCCATAATTTTGACAGCAGCAGATCCAGTTCTTCAGATGGATATATGCTTTAGAAAATAGGGATGGGCATAGCCTAGTCAGATCCTTTCTTGAATCATGCCTCTATAGTTCAGACAGATGTCTGCATTTGAAAATACAGATGAACTGATTCCTCTTAAAAAATCTGGTACAGTCACATGTACATACGAACATATGAAAATGCCAGCAGAAACAGGCCATAACGGTCTATCAATTCTGCTCGAGTGTGCAGCACACAGTTTATTCTGCTATAGCTGCCCCCTCACCCCATCCACCCTAGATTTGTCATCCCTCACCCTCCTCTCCTCCTCCCCATCTTCCCACTGAATTGACCTTCTCTTTGACCCTGTCCCACTCCCTCTTAAAACTGTCCAGTTTTCAGTGAGATCATTTCCTCCAGCAGTTTGTTCAACCTTGCCACCACCCTTTCTGTGAAAAAGCGCCTCCTCCTTTCCCTTCTAAATCTTCCTCCTGCTAATTTCAGACTGTGCCCCCTTGTGGACCCTTCCCCCTTTAAGCTAAAGATGCCCTCTGTTCTAACCTTACTGGTACCTTTTAAGTATTTGAAGGTTTCTATTATGTCCCCCCTCTCCCCAGTCTCTCCTCATAGGGTTTGTTCCCTAGGCCCAGGACCATCTTTGTCACCCTACGCTGCACCCCCTCCAGCAGCTTGATGTCCCGCTTCAAAAATGGGCACCAGAACTGCACACTGTACTCTAAGTGTGGTCTAACCAGAGACCTGTACAATGGCATGATGACTTCCCCCTTCCTTGAGATGATTCTCTGGTGATGCACCCCAGCATTTTGTTTGCTTAGGTAGCCGCTTTATGGCACTGAGCAGAGTGTTTCATGTCTGCCATGACAATCACCCCTAAATCCCTTTCTTCCTCTGAAATGCCTACCTGTACCCTTCTCCAGCCAGTAACTAGTGCCAGGGTTCCTGGTTCCCAGGTGCATGACCTTACATTTCTTAGCATTGTACCCCAACTGCCAGATGCCTGATCAATGCTCTAACTTAGCCAGGTTCTCCCTGAGCTCCTGCCTCCCCTCCTCACTGTCCACACTCACACAGATCTTAGTGTTGTCTGCGAATAGGCAGATTTTACTGTTGATCCCTTCTGCTATGTCCCCAGTAAAAAGATGTTAAATAACATTGGGCCGAGTACCGAGACCTGTGGGACCCTGCTGGTTACAGGTCTGGGTTTTGATAGTCCCGGCCCCCCAGAGTTACTATATGAATCCTGTCCTGCAGCTAGCTCCTGACCCATCCCACCAATTTCTCCCCAGCTCCCAGGTTCCTTAGTTTACTGAGCATCCTAACATGTGGCACCAAGTCAAAGGCCTTACTGAACTCCAGATACAGGACATCCACTGCATGGCCCCTGTCAAGTGACCTCGTGACCCAATCAAAAACTCTATTAGATTTGTCCGGCAGGATCTCCCCAAGACAAACCCATGTTGCCTTTCATCCTGGAGACCATTGGCTTCCAGAAAGTCCACTAAGTCTCTCGTTCACAATAGTCTCCATTAACTTCCCTACGATGGAGATAAGGCTGACCAGTCTGTAGTTACCCAGTTCATCCCTGGGTCCACTCTTGTGGAGAGGCACCACGTGCACCATTCTCCAGTCCTGAGGCACGCAACCTGACTTCAGTGAGGTGTTGAACAGGTCCACAAGAGGGACAGCCAGGACCCCCTGTCAATTCCCTCTGGACTCTCGGATGCACACCATCCTGTCCCAGAGCCTCATCCACCCACAGGGCCCTAAGACCCTTTAAAACCCTGCTATCTGGGATTTCCCCATCATTTGCCCCCCTTCCCCTTTTTTCTGCCCCTATTATCCCCAGTGGCAGAGGACTATCATTTTCCCTAGTAAAAACTGAACAGAAGTACTCATTCAGTGCCTCAGCCTGGTCTACCACACTTTCCGCCCATCCCCCTTCCCTCTTAATCCTGATAATCCCATCTTTACAGCTTCTTTTCCCTCTTATGTACCTAAAGAAATACTTTTCCCATACTCTGATCCCTTGTGCCAGCCGAAGTTCTCTTGCGGCCCTAGCTGCCCTAACCACTCTGCTCACCTCTCTGGATATCCTTGAGTGCTCTTCCCTGTCAACCTTTCATATAGTTCTCTTGAACTTATGGAAGGCTGCCTTCTTATTCCTTACTTTCTCTACCACCTCCTTGCTGAGCCAGTTTGGTTTCTTGGTCCTGGACTTCTTACTCTGGATCTTAGCACACATGTTCTTTGCCTCCATCAGTCCCAGCTTGATAATGGACCCCTTCTGATCCGAGTTCATCTCTGGGCTGATTTTGACCAGATGCCCTGTTAGGATGTCACCCATCCCTCCAAAGTCTGCTGTCCTGAAGTCCACCACCCTAGTCTTGGTCCTGGCTGCTTCCCTGCCCAAGTTGAGGAAGAACCACACTGTGTGGTGGTCATTGACTGCTAGGGAGTCCTCAACTACTATGTTCTGGACCTGTTCATTGTTCAACAGCACCAGGTCCAGGATGGTACCCTGCCTGTTTGGCTGTGTGACCCCCGCACCAGGAAACAGTCATGGAATGCATCCAGGAGAACCTGTTCCCTGGAATAGGAGGTAGCCGGAGTGCTCCAGTCTACCCCAGGCAGATTAGCTCCCTGTCCATTTCTTCATTCTGCAAAGGTGGTCTGTACACCACCCCCAATCTTACCTTCTTCCCTTTAGAGTTTTTCAGCTGTACCCACAAGGCTTCAGTCCTGCCCTCTTCTACCTCCTCCCTAGTGCATAAGATCCTATATCTTATGAATAAAGCCACCCCTCCTCCCCACCTTTTTCTCTGTCCTTCTGGTACAACCTATGCCTAGGGATCACAAGGTCCCATTCATGATACTGTATGGCCCACATCTCTGTGATGGCTGCTATGTCAACCTCTCGCTCCACCATCAATGCCTGTAGCTCAGTCATCTTGTTAGCCAGGCTTTTTGCATTCAAGGATACCACCTTCTAGCATGACCCCTGTACCCCATCGCCCCCTCCCATTCGTCCATGCCCCCCATTTTGATTTCCCCTTTTCCACCCCCTGATCTACTGGGAGGGAAGCCCATCAGTCTCCCTCTCCTGGTTGCTTTGAATGGAGCACACCCTCTGTCCCCCCCAGTTTAAATTAATTTTAGTCAACAAATATTCCTCCAATTTTTAATTTCCAAGTTTCAGAACTCCTATACCCTCCTTACTTAAGTGCAGCCTATATGCTGCATATAGGTCCTTGTTTTCCCATGTCCTACCCCACACCCCCACCAGCCCATACCCCTTGGATGCACACATCCCCCCAACCATCTGTTGAATTCTTTGATTCTTTGTTTTCTGACAGTATTTGCCCTAGGGACTGGTAGAACCTCAAAGAATGCAACTGATCTACCTGCCTCCCTACAGATTCTTCCTGCCTCCTTGAACCTGTCCTCTACCTCCTCAACCCCCACACCCTGCCAGGTCATTTGTATCCAGGTGTACCATAATGTTTCTCTCAATCCTGCCCCACAAACTTCAGTATAAACTGCCCCATCCTCCCTGCCATCATGCCTGGCATACACTTCACCCTTGTGCAGCTGTGCCTTGCACTCTTTCCACCCCACCTCACACCTTTAAGTACCGAATCTCCCATTATGATGACCCTCTCTGCTTTTGCCTGCTCCCCTTTCCCTTTTTGTTCTACTTTCTGTCCACAGTCCATAGCTGCCCCTCCTCCCACCTTTTCTGCCTCCCTCATCCAACTGCTTCTCCCCTGCATTGTCCCCCTGGCCTCCACCCCCCCAACTTCCTGTCCAGGCTACCCCTTCTACTCTCATATAATCCTGCTGCTCACCCCTTCCCTTCATCATCTCCACTTCACCTCCTACTGCACCATTGTTAGTAGCCTTTAAACTTTCTTGATCTATGACCCCCCCCCGCCTCCTGTTCCACCAGATTGGGCAATGTCGTAAACCTGTTCCTGGTCATCCACCCTATGCCCTGACCTATTTCTCCTCTCCCACCTTGTACTATCCTCCCATGTTCTAGCTCTGATCTTTTCCTCCCCCTGCACCAGTTCTTAACCCCCTGCCACCTTCCCATCCCGATTCCCCCAGGTCCTTGGGATGTTGCTGTTCCTGGCTCCTTCAGCTTCCTCACTGGTTCTGTCCTGAATCTAAGAGCTGTGCTGTCTGGAGGAGCCATCCCCTGCTCCTTTGACCCCATCAGCTCCTCCACCCCGCCTCCCCCCCCACTCCCTAGCTGCCATCTTAGCCACCATATATCTTTCCTAAGTTACCCAAGCTGCCTACACACTGGACAGACCCCTGCTCTCCACAGTGTTTCTAGGAAGATGGCAGCCCCATACCCATTGCAGCTGACCATTCTCCCCATCTCTCCTTGTGATCTGCTTCCCCCATTGTCCTCCTCCTCCTCCTTCTCCTCCATGCCTCCTCACTGTCCCGCTGCCTGTTTCAGCTCACCCGACTCCACATCTTCCCTAACCTCCCTTCTTTGTACTCCCTGCTGTATCTCCAGTTACTGATTTTAGATCTGTGACTTAGGCAGTCCCCAGATGCAGAATTTCCTCTGTCCCCTGTCTTGATATTAGATCTGCGACTTAGGCAGACCATAGATGGGGAATTACCCCCGCCCCATGTATATGTTTTGGCACTCTCCCCTTCCTTTAGGTTGATGGATACAGTCTTCTGTGTAGGTAAAGCTTCCTACCTCCTGTTGTGCCCTCACTCCTACAACCCTCCCAGCATGGTCTGCAGCCTGTGGTCCACCCTGAGGATGCCCTACAGATGCCACATAGTCAGGACACCACACTCCTGCTTCATGGCACTCCATTCTTTGGGGTTGCTCACACGAGGGGTCACTTGGCCCCCTGGGAAATATAGTGGCTACAGCCACCCTATATGTTGTGCTGTGCCACGTGTTTCCAGTATCCTGCTCCCTGCATCCCTTCCTCACTCTCCCTCTTTCAGCGTCCTTCCACCTCCCAGTCCCACAGTCACAGTTTAAAACACAATATTTCCCTCACCCAGTAGAGCAGTAAAGAAAAGAAATTCACTTTCCTGTGTGACTCCTCTCCCTGTATCGCTTGGCAGTGACTCAACTGTGGGGTGGACTACAACTGTGCCCTTTTAAACCTGTGGCTACAGCCACCCTATTGGCTGTGCAGTTCCATGTGTCCCCAGAGTTCTGGTCCCTGCAGTCCCTCCCTCAGCTTTCCTCTTCCAGTGTCCTCCCATCTCCCAGTCCTATAGTCACAGTTTAAAACATATTCCCCTTACCCAGCATAGCACTAAAGAAAAGAAAAGAAATTCAATTCCCTACATGAGCCCTCACCCCATTTCACTCAGCGACAGCTCATTGTATTGTACACAAACATAAAACAACTGTGCAAAGCACACATCTTTGCATGGTGCAACAATGTGGGGGCTGGGGAACTGTGTGCTGCTAGCAGCCAATGCTGCAGAGCCTGTGGAAGGTGTGAATGTGCATGCCACATCCTGGCAAGGCTTCTGCTGACACTGGTTTGCTAGCTGTTATCTTCTCACATATAAAAGGATGCAGCTGTACCTATCAGTGTGGCTGCATCCTTTCATAGTGCTGCAAACAGGTAGCAAAAAAAGTCCCCCTTTCTGCCTGACCCATTTATGCAGCACGTTTGTGTATCTGCTGCCACAATCACCAGTAGCCTCTTATCCCCCCTCCTGCCTGAGCCAGCTTGGGACATCACCCTCCCTCCCACACAGTCATGCAGTCCAACAATGGGGCAGTGGCATAGTTATGGGTAGCGGGGGGGGCAAGCTGCCCCCCAAGACATCATCCAAGAAGAAGACTGGGACTTTTTGCCAGTCCCAGCAGAGTGCTGGCCCCTTTGATTCTGCTTTTAAGTTCTGCAGTGGGAAACCAGCAGAACCTGCCCACCTCCATGGCCAGCCACCTTCTAGTGCATGAAAGTGCAAGGTGCCCACTTGCTCTATCGTAAACCAGCGGCTGGTCACCATCTAGTGCACAAAAGTGCTAGCCACATGCTTGCTCTAGTAAAGGCAGGAGCAAGCATGTGACTAGTGCATTCATGCACTAGATGGTGGCCAGCCACTAGTTTACTATAGAGCAAGTGCATGCCTTGCACTTTCATGCACTTGATGGCTTCAGCCTGGTGTGATTGGCTGGTGCTGCTGAATTTAGTTGCACATAAGTAATGCAATTTGGCACCATCTGCATCTGGTCTGAGTGCACAGTCAGGATGTCTACTGGGACTTGGGAGGGCTGGGAGGAGCTCATGGATGGTACAATAGAGTTTGTGAGTGACCATGGGACCACTTGTAAGGGAGTCAGCCAACAGATTTTTGCAGTGGCCACTGGGCTGTGTGAGACTTACAGAACTTTGCAGAAAACTGGACCTGCGGTCTGGTCAAGTGGACATCCCACCCACTGCGATGTCAAGGGTTATCGCTGGAAGGAATCAGGGCTTCTCCAGCCAGCTGGCAGGTATTTTAATTTTGGCACACCAGGCTGGGCTTAGCCTGGCTCAGTACTTCTCTTAGGCTTTGGAGCTAGACAGAGGGAGGTTGAATGATGAACCAGACAGGGGGAGCTTTTGCAGATGCATAACTCCATCATGTCCATGTTGGTTGGGGTAAGTTCAGCTTTTAGCATGCAGTTGGTCAGACTAGGAGAAGTAGGAGAGGTGGACAGGACAAGGTAGTGAGCACCAGGACTGGGTGGGAGTTGAGTCAGGACCAAGACAGCTTGGTCAGTTGGTCAGGACTCAGGAGGCAAAGGCCAGTGGAGAAAAACATAAAGGTGGACAGGACTGAAGTTGGTGACTGCTCAGGAGTGGGACTCTGTAGTTGGTGGTCTGGGCCAAAAATCTCAAATTAATGATTGATTTTAAAAATGTAAGGGAGCAGCCAGGTACTGGGTGGGACTCATTATAATCATAGAAATATAGAACAGAAACAGCAACAATTTAAATGAAAATAAATTATTGCATGCAAGCATGGATAATTACAAAGTAACAAAAAAAAAAACAGTACTGACACTGTATGAAGCAAATCCAAAATAATCAATGCATACAACTGACAATAGCATTTGACATTTTTCTGGCTATGGGCAGAGCCTACAGCCATGTTGCTTTAGCTTGAAAAGAGGCTTCCATGGAACACATATTTTAGTAGTTTTCAGTGTATCCTTCCATAACACTGCAAATCCCTATGGCAGTTAAAAAATGCTCCCTTCTTTCTTTTTAGAATGATGGGCACAGAACTCCAAGCTGCTTTTCTCTGAGAGCAAATGTGCACACCTTCTAAACAAATGTAAATATCTTTAAAACTATTCAAGGTGCACAAAAACAACTGAAGTAAAAGTTGTTCAGGACAAAAAGACCTTTCACACTAATCTGAATTCTTTATATTTTGTAAAATATGGTCTTCCAAACAACCTCATTTTTTTTATCTGAGTGAACATAGTAGGAATCATGCCACACAAATGTAAATATCTTGGAAAGTATACAAGTTACTAATATACAACTGACATAAAAGTTGTTCAGGACAAAATTACCTTTCAACTGAGGGTAGTCACTAATCTGAATTCATTAGATTTTTTTTAAATATAGCCATCTGAAAGGTGAACATTGTGAAGAAAAATGAAAATTCAGGTAATCAGATGGCTATAGTTTAAAACATATAATTAGTGAGTTTAATGAATAGGCTCATTGGAAAGGTATTTTTGTCCTGAACAACTTGCATACTGAAGGCTTATGTGTAATGTGTATACTTTTAGAGGTATTTATATTTGTTTGTCATAACTCCTATGCCAAATGAAAATTGAGGTAATCAGATGGCCATAGTTTAAAAAATATAATTAGTGCAGCTTAATGAGTAGGCTAATTTGAAAGGTCTTTTTGTCCTGAACAACTTCATACTGTTTTTTTTATTTATCTGTAACTTGTAAACTTTTGAGGCATTTACATTTGTTTGTCATAACTACTATTGTACTTCTTAACAGCCTCACTTTTGCAAATTACTATGCTCTTAAGTGAAATTCTAAACCAGACCACCTTGTTCATCTCCTGTCATGCCTAATTTAAAGTGGACAGAAATTGATTACTTATGTGCAGCTGTTTGAAATGTCTCTAGTTTCATAAATTACATTTATACCTCTAAAGAATCCCTATTTAACTGTGCCTGAATAAAGGCTGAAGCTGTCAGTTGTGTTTTGTTTGGTTTTCTTTGTATGGACAACATTCTGTGCAGTTCCTTTCATGGAACCAAGAATTTAGAGTTTTGACTATGTCACTTCATGGTTTCAGAACTGTGAGCACTGTACTGATAAGTTCCTGCTAACACTTCTGAAACTGTGAAGCCACAGAAAAACTTGTTGCTGTATTGGTCATTGTAAGAGAAGATCCACAGAAACATATGATTTGATACCTTTTATTGGACCAACAGAGTTGTTACAGAAGAACACAGGTCCCTTTAACATTTGGATTACACAGAATCCTTCATTAAAAAACACCGACAGTTGTTTTACAAGAACATATTTTCTCAAAACCCAGACCATACAAAAAAAAAAGCAGATGAAACGTTGTTAAGGACTCCATTGGTTAAAACTGCATTAAAAAAAATCCCCATATAAAGACAGCAAAAGTTCCATCAAAAGAAAGCTATCTCAAGATCAAATGACACTGACTTGAAAGTTCACTCCCTGAGAAAATCTATAAACCAACTGAAGCTTCATTTTAAAACCCTCTGGGACAGATATTCAAAACTTTGCATCGGCCAAAAACCATTTGCAGAGGTTTAGCATGGGATTAGCACAGGTTTATTATATTCAAAAGGCCAATTAGTGTGTGCAAACTGCATTAGCACCGGGCAAAATCATAATGTATGCAAGGGGCAAACTGAGGGGTTGTGTAGATGAATACAGGCGCAATGCTATATTCAGTGACCAGCGCTGCAAAAGTGGTTTTGCACAACTTAGTGCAACACTAAGCACGGTGCACATTACCGCCCAGGAAAAGGTAGTCTTAACCCTGGGCAATCAGCTTTGCGAGACATTTTGGCTTTGTTCGGTGTTTGTGCAGCTTTTGTGTGGCTTTGCATGACCCTAACAAATAAATATGACACATAGACAAAGCCAGACATAGAGGAAACATGCTGCTCACTGATGGCATCACAATGATGCCATCATCTGCCACCGGTCCCAGCCATGCCAGGCAGTAAGTGGTGACCCTGCCACCAGTGAACAGCATGGCAGTGTGGCCATACAGCACACACCTGCAGACCACCCTTCTGTGGACACCAACAGATGCCAGCATACACATGCAGCACTGTGGGCATGGAGGATGTTGAGGGGAGAGTGTAAGGGTGGCCAGGCTGTGTCGCAGACCAGGTGTGGCCACAAGGCCGGGACACATCATGCAGTGCACATGGACCAGTATTAGGAATACCCCAACACCAGTGTGCCTTTATGATAATATATGCCCCCCTGGCCACATACCACACAGCACATACAGCCACACATGAATATATCACTGTGAGCATCCCATGCCAGAGGTGCAGCATCTGTGAGTCACACAATAACATAACAGTAATGTCCACTGTCACTAAACACCTGCATGTTGGGCCTGTCATTGTGTATAGTGCAGTCATCAGCACTGCCCTACACACAATAGGCAGTGCTGTGTCCACACACTGCTTGCCCCCTTGCTACTGTAGTGTCTGCTATGTACTGTAGCATGACCTACAGTGTGACAGTTGCATGCAGCACCACCACCATCTGTGCCTATGCTGTGTTGTCCCCTGGGGTACAATATTCTATGATATGCTGTACTGTTTACATGTAGCCTACAGCCATCATCATGCACTGCCAGACTGACCTACAGGTGGAGCTGCGGTTGGACCTGGCCAGCCCCTGTACTTCCAGACTGACCTACAGATGGAGCTGTGGGACCCTGTAATAATGCTGGGCAAACTGAATGCAAATCAGGGCATAATGAGATGCTAATCTGGATGTTTGCCCAGAGACTACCTAAGTAGGCTCATTTGCATGTCACTTTTGAATATGGCAAAGTTTAGCACTGGGAAAACGTGTTTGCACCGGGCTAAAGGTTTAGCCCTGTGCTAAACTCATGCAAACGTGTTAGCGCTGTGCAAACAATTTGGGGAATATTATACAGTTTTGAACACTGTACTTTCATATACGTTGCTGCCTGCAGCTGTACTGGGCCCACACATTTGCTGGCACACACATTGGCCACATAGTTCACCTCTACACCTACCTTTACATCGCTGTGCACTGTGTTGCTGTTGTGGTTTGCACTTCCTGGTTGCTATATTCAGATCTGTCTTATTCCATGGCTAAGTTTGCCCTATGCTCCCAGCCCAGTTCTCCCAGCCTCATTCCCCTGCTATATTCAGAAGTTGTTTGCCCCAGGCTATTCCTTTTGAATATAGCTTGCTTTGTGCTCTGGGCTAAGTTTGCCCACTGGGCAGTGTTAATTTAGCCCCAGGGCAAAGTTTTGAATACCTGGCCCTCTGTGTGTGTCTGTGCTAGAATTAGTAAATGACAATGATTGAAAACCACCAGAAAAAATTAGCTTAAAGAACAGCTGACAACTTCAGGAGAACTTTAACAAAACATAATATTTAGATAAAGTTCAGCTTGTATTTCACATTAGTTTTTTATTCCTCTGCCCCATTATTTACTGTGAGGTCATTTGCGTGAAAACAGGATTTTTGCTTCTGAACAGTTCATCTGTTTCTGTTGCTGTCTCCCTACTTGAGGTCATAATGCACTGCTTGTGACATCACAGTTACTCTCATGGCAATAGATTGTGATGTCACAACAGAGCATTATGACCTGAAGTAGGGAGTCAGCTATAGAGGGAAAATTTATTTTAAAGTAACTATAAGGGATAAAAATCATGTATTCATGCATATCTCTTCAGTAATAAATAATGGGGGGGAGAAATCTAGAATATTTATGGAATACAATCAGAATTCTATCTACTTATGTTTTTCAAAGTTTTCTTTCAGGCATCTGTAGCTCTTTCAGCAATACATAGTAAATAATGTTAAAAGTCTTATAAATATGAGAAAATATCTATGTATTAAGTACAAAATAGGTTAGAAGACAACCTGCCCTAGTGTAAATTGAGCATTCACCAGCTGTTTCACACAGTGGTGTCAATCAAATTGTACACAGTGTACTGTTCAGATACATTTTTCTTAAACTCTGTGTACAATAAGTCCATATTACTCATGAATAGTCAAACTTATACTGTCTTAAACATGATATATCTGCAATTCTGTAACAGTGTATGTATATATTCAAAACCCAAATCTAACACAGACCCCCTTGTAGTTGAGATACTGTTATCCTAATATGTCCATGTATCAACATGTGTCTATATGTACCTAATCTGCTGTTGTATTAAATAACAGTTCTATAAATCCAAAACAAAAACAAAACACAATTGAGAGCTTCAGCTTTTATTCAGGCACAGTTAAATAGGGATCATTTAGAGGTATGAATATAATTTATGAAAATAGAGACATTTCAAACACCTGCACATAAGTAGTCAATTCCTATCCCCTTAACTCATTTAGACCCATTGTGTGTTTAGAACATTGGAGACAGAATTCCAAACTGCTTTTTATTGGCAAACTTCTTAAGGCACTGTGCAGCATTCTTAGCAAATGTGCACACACTCCAAACAAATCTAAATATCTTTAAAACTATTCCAGGTGCACAAAAACAACCAGTCTTAAAGTTGTTCAGGACAAAAAAGACCTTTCAAATGAGGGTAGTCACAAATCTGAATTCCTTGTAATTTGTAAAATATGGTCATCTTATTACCTGTATTTCCATTTTTGTTTCCACAAAAGTCATATTTCTGATGGCAGTTTAAAAAAAAAGCTATAAAGAATTTAGATTAGTGACTACCTTCATTTGAAAGGCCTTTTTGTCCTGAACACAAAAATGTAAAATAATGCACTTGGGGCACAGAAATCCAGGGGCAGAGTACAAAATGGGTGGTGTAGTATTGACAATATTAAGAAAGTACACATTCAAAAGAAAAACATTTACATACAGTTGATTACTGTTTAACATTATTATGCATCTATGGCTAGCACTGTACAACTGATGCAAACCCATAATCACAATCCTCACTTGAAGCAAAAGGGGGGGGTGGGTGGAGGCCATAACTGACTCATTGTTTTTGTGTTAAAGGAGTCAGTTTTTTTACAGCAAAAATAAGTAAAAAAGGATAATTTCTAAAATGTGCAAACAAGCATAGGGTCCATGTTCTTTCAGAGCATGCCACCACCGGCAGCTACCACTTCAAGACTGCTACAACCCCACCTAATACAATCAGGGGAAACCAGAAGTGGTTTACCAGCACTGAGATCATTATGGTTAAGGCACATTTACTAGAAATTACTGCTTAGAAAAGAATGAAAAAGTGACTGTGATGATGAGCAAATCACAGATCAGATCTCTAGTTTAATAGTCTCCTCCTGAGTCAGATTTTTACAACTGTATGGGCCAAGCTCCACAGAAGTTATGCTATCATCAGATCTGTAAAGAGCACTGTGGAAGCATGTAACTGGACCGCTGTCTCATGTTCTGCCACAGTGCTCCAGCATAGTTTCCAGTGTTTCTGTTTATGCAGCCCTTCCCCCTCTGTAGGCTGCATAAACATACCCACTTCCTGGTGCACTACTTTTCTTTTCTGCAACTATGGAAGTGACGGCCGCTGTGTGCAACATGGTGGGGCTGACATAAAGTGTGCATGCACAAATATGTATACATATGTAACCCCTCATGCCACTTTTAGCTAGCTGGCATCCCCCTTAAAAGAACTACTGCCAACTACATGGCATACAATTTTCTTTTGGCAGAACTGCACTCATACCACCCCTAGCGTTGGAGTGTATACTAGGCTCATTATCTAGAGGACGGGCATGGGGGTACATACTAAAATGAACCTTTTTATTTACAGCCAGGTCCAGGGGAGAAGATGCTAGGCATATGCTAGACCTAACTGCTGAGGGGACCCAATAACATTCACACTAGAAGCAACAAGCAGAATGTCCAAAGCAGTAACTGGGATTTTGAAGTATGACTTTATTTACAGATGTTACTTAAAGCAAGGGTGGTCCCCCCAAAGGTTTGTCATTGCAATACAGGCACACTCTCTTTTGCAGGACACTTTGCTAGGCAGTACTGTTTTCCACAAAAACATCTCTATCTCTCTCTTCCAAAGTGTATATCTGTGGGATGTGACACACACTTTAAACATTTTCCACACATTTTCATTTCCAAAGTGTATATCTGTGGGGTGTGCCACACACTTTAAAATCCTCCTGTTGCATGGTCTTTGCCCAGGGAACAGTGGTGCCCATCCACAAGCTATTTACCCTGCCTGAAACTCCAGATGGCATTCCTCCCACCCTTTGCCCCAAACAGCCTCTGCCATTCCTTCAGGGTTACACCAAATGAGTCTCCAGTCCCCAATGAATTGCTAAAGACTCCCAACTTTAACTTTAAATTCAGCACAGTTGTGGTGAAAGGGGTCCTGACCGGTGTGATCTAGCTGTATCTAGAGAACACACACCTCAGACAATTCCCTCAAAGAACAGTCTCAAATTCTGTACTCACAGCTTAGTCGTCCCTTCCTCCCAGTCATGGAAAGAACAAAAGACACCTTTCTTTCTCTGGTAGCTGTCAGATTCTACTCATTGTTCTTCCTTAAGGCAGCTGTGAGCTTCAGGAACTTCGGGGGATTGCCCCTTGGATCCACAAGAATTGCATTCCCTCTCACTCCCCGTGGAGTGAAACTAAAGAGTCCTGCAGGCAAACTGAATATTTTACCAAACTAGGGTGAGAAATACCAGGGCTCCCTTTGACAGATCCCCAATGGCAGACCTCCTGCCACTCTGGCTGCCACACTTGAACTTACTGATGAACACTCTAAGCTGCCTGAGAGAAGCTGACTCTAAAATGGTTATGCTGCTGTGAGAGTTCTAAATGACATAATCATCCTTCTCTCAGGCTAGCTGAGTAAACAATGATGTCATTATGCAGAAAGCCCCAATGAGCTCCCCACCAGCTGCCTTTTCCTACCTGTCTAAGACTAGTACTAATGGGATTCTAGTAACCCAAGGGGACTGGGTTGTTACATGTAGTTATGTCAGCACTGCCATGTTGTGCAAGGCTGACTCCAGGGCAAACTGCACATGTGCGAGTATCATGCATGCGCAGTACTGTAATCGCTGCAGTATTACGGCTGACTCCGGTGCAGCGAGAGCACCGCATATTCTTTTCACCACTCTTGCCACTCCTAAAAGCTCTCCACAGCCGTATTGGCTCTGACCAGAGTTTGTTATGACTGCTGGCTCTTATGAGGTTTGTGTCTGTTTGATAGTTGGATGTAGATGTAATGTTTTATAAAAAATGCAGCAATACTGACTTCGGAATGATTGTTTTTATATCCTATATCAAAAGTTATTATGGCATATTAGGCTGTGTTAAATTTATATTGTTTAAGTATCATGTTGGCTCTTAGGAGAAATGCAGTACTAATGGACCAAACATATACTGAGAAAATCCAGTAGATTTTTTTCATCATCTAGGTGAGATGGCCAGATTTGGTGGGGTTATTCGTAAATAATTCTACCATTTTAGGACTACATCTTTAGCATAGGTATGACAGTGTTTGAAATATTCGTCCTATTTGTATAGAGTAAGTAATCTTGATTTCAGTTTTGCCTCTTGTTTAAACTAGAAGTGATGTACATTTTATATGTTAGACTATATTATGAGCTCCTCCCTCCAGTCATATCCAAGAACTTGACTGTATTTTTTTAACATTACTTTTTCTGGTTAATTAGAAAACTACCTATGATTTAAATCTGTATAAATAAATGTATTGGGTGTACGTGGCATACAGCTTATGTCACAGCAGTAATAATCAATTCTCTTTTATAATCCAGTCCTATGGAGCTTGAGCTGATTACAACAGCTGTCCCTCTCAAGTGCCTCAGAAAGATCTGACTGATACAGAAACTGCTACAACCCAGAGCCCATGCCATCCAGACCCATTCAAAAAATTGAGAATAATGTACCCCTAAGTGTGAGGTATAAGCTGGTATTCCACATCTCGTTAGTGTGGTGACATCATAAAGGCACTCAAGCTTCGCTCTTGTGCCTATGATGTCATCACACTAACTTGATGTGGAATACCAGCTCGTACCTCACACTTAGGGGTACATTTTTCTCAATTTTTTTTTGCCATAATAGATTTTTCTTTTATAATTAAAGACATTACAATTACATAATCATACTGATAACATAATATATTACAAGTAATTCAAAAATCTTTTGATCAACATTTAAAGATATGAAATAAAACTATTAATAAATTGCTTATTTTAGAGAATATAGAGTATATACATATATTTCAAACAGTGAACCATGTTTGTACTATCGAGTTCAGATTCTACACAGAGATACATATTGTCTTAATCAAAACCTCATTGCCTAGTACTTCTTTGCCAATCTTCAAAAACGAGACCCATAATTTATGTAAAGTTTCAATCTTTTCAGAGATAGCCTAACAAAACATGAAATAAAACTATAAATAAATTGCTTACCTTAGAAGATACAGAATAAATACATCTATTCCAAACAGTAAGCCATGTTCATACTATCTAGTTCAGGTTCTACACAGAGAAATGGACTGTTTTAATCAAAATCTCCTAGCCTGGTACCTCTTTGCCAAATTTTTTGACTGGGTTTGGATGGCATGGGTTCTGGGTTGTAACGGTTTCTGTATCAGTCAGATCTGGATAACACAATAATAAATATATAATCATAAAAAATGCCAGAGGTCACTGATCACCTTTAGCTGGAGTGGCCTCTGACCTTCATTATGAATATGTATTATTTATACTGCAAGATTTGCTTTTTAGCCAAGCAGCTGTGGTAAGTGGTCAGGGACTGTTTGGTTGCTGCTGCATAGGACTCTGTTTTGTTCTGGTTAGTAGACAAAGAGACAGTGACAGACAACAAATTCATAAATGGTGTTAGCCTGTCTCATCTCCAAAGTGATCTGGTCCCTTATACTGTATTTTATTTTAACAGCATGTGTAAATTTTATATGCAATATGGTTACCAATGTGAACATCTTATAGCTGAATTTTCTGCATGAGAGAAGGATGCAGTTTCTGCTCCTTGATACTGATCAAGAAGTTGCTTTAGTTTTGACAGTTTTTAAAGAAAATAAAAAAAATTATTATTTTGATAAGGATATTGGTTGTTTGTAACAAGTCAAAGAAGGCTTTAAAAGCAGCCAAATAGTGTCACAGTGACCCTCAAAATGCACCAGAATGCATCTAAACTTATAGATTTATGGGGGGCCTGGGGGGCCCCTAAATCCCAATTGTGTTGATTTGGTATTTACTAGGGAAAGCAGGACTTTTAGCAGTCTTTTCCCCCTGTCAAAACACCTAGTTATGCCCCTACAATGGGGTGTCCAACCCTGTCACCAGCTACCCGCCCTCCCCACTTCCACAAAAGTTTGTGACACCGGGGTTTCTACCCCCATTGCTGACAAACAACAAATCAACAGTGAGGTATCCAAACCATGTTGAGACCTGAAATAAAGGAAATCCTTCCTTTGTAGTCAAACCATCCCTCTAAGTCTTTTTTTCTCCTGAAAAAAAGCCTGTCCCTCAAATTGTTCTACAGCCCCCCTGACATTTACTGCCTCCAGCACCCCCCACCCAATACACACACACACACACACACACCACCGCCCCCTCACTTACCTATCGGGTTATCCTCCAATGACCAGCACATCCTGTTGCTCTGGAGCACAACCGTGAACTGACAGAATAGACGGTCATTTAGGTTCATGACTTTTTAATGCATTTTTAACTTTTGCTCATATTTTTGTCATTTATTTTAACAATTTAGCACCACATTTTCAGCATAGTCTTTTTTTGGGACACCACCTCACAAACAAGATAGTTGAAATTTTTCACATCCCCAAAAACATGTTTTTACAGTCCTTCCATGAAATCCCCTTTCACACAGAATTTGAAACACTCTACCTATCTTGGTAATAAGGTGGGGGCCATAAAAAGACTATGGTCCAGCTATTCAAAAGGGTTGCGCATGGTGCAACAGTGTTGCACCATGCACAACCCACTAATGTGCCCCAGCATGATATTCAAAAGGGTAAAGTGCACTGCACAAATCCCGATGCACCAGAGCGCATCAGTAATGTATGCAGGCACAGGGGGGCGTGCCCATGCATTACCTGCACAGCCCAATATTCAGCCTGGGATGTGCAGAGCCATGCATGCGCAACCCCTACTTGTGCCAGCACAAAGTTAAGCTAGAAAAAAAGGAACAACTGATGGCCACCCACAGGTGAGCTGCCGCATTGCAGGGCACAACATGGCAGCTGCCACCTGTGGGTGGCCACCCGAGTTCTGGCTGCACCTGGCAGAGCCCCCCATGCCTGATCGTGGGCATTTGTAAAAACAAAACCCCATCCTATATCCCTGGTGGTCCAGTGGACTGCACTCTGTCGATCGCAGCCACCGCCCGCTGACTGACACCTTGGTAGGGCTGCACGCCCATTGGTTCACAGCGTGAGCCAATGGGCATGCAGCACCATACCATCTACACATTTCAGATATGTGAATGAAATCATTCACATATCTGGAATGTGTGTACAGTATGGGCTGCACGCCCATTGGTTCAACAGCCATGGTGGTGGCAGGCAGGTGGTGCTGCCACCCGTCGGCTGACCAGGGGGCGAGGTAGTGGGGCTCAGTGGGCGGGTGGGAGGGGCACCTAAACCACCAGGGTAATAGGACATTTTCTGTTTTACAGATGCCCGCGGTCAGGTAGAGTGCAGTCCACTGGACCACCAGGGATATTGGCCGGGTTTTTTTTTTTATTAAAACAGATGCCAGTGATTGGGCAGAGTGCAGTCCACTGGGCCACCAGGGATATTGGCCGGGTTTTTGCTTTTTATTAAAACAGATGCCCGCGATCGGGCAGAGTGTGGTCCACTGGACCACCAGGGATATTGGATGTGGTTTTACTTGCTACAGATGCCCACGATCGGGCAGAAATCGGTCCACTGGACCACCAGGAATATAGGACAGGGTTTACTTGATACAAATGCCTGCGATCGGGCACATAGCGGTCCACTGGACAACCAGGTATATAGGATTATTCTATTTTTGGACAGATGCCCACGGTTGGGCTGCAGGAAGCATCGGTCCCAATGGCTGCTGCCTGGCAGAGCACCAGGCGCAAGTCATCGGGGATTGATGCACCCTGCATGCCAATGGGGCCATAATGACATGCAAATGGCCCCATGTGTGCCTTGCATAAATTATGGCCCATTTGCATTTCACCTTTTGAATATCGCAGGTGCTGCGAATGGCACAATGGCAATTGCGTTAGTGCATCTCCATGCTCCACTCTGGTCACTTGCGCTGGTGCAGTGCCACAGCACCATGCACACTGGGGGTGGCCAGGGTGCGATATTCAAAGCTGCTGAGCCATAGCGCAGCTCCTTTGAATATCACCCAGGCCACACCCCTGCGCAGCCAAGTTGAGCTGCACCCAAGCTTGCACCACAGCCTGGCGCAGTTTGAATATCTGGGCCTTTGTCTAAAATGCGGGGTCAAAATGTCAAAAAACTACAATGTTATTATGAAATATTGAATTTTTTTCATTTTACTCATAGCTTTGAGATTTGTGCAGATTTTGGCCCCAAATTTTTAACATAGCCCTCTTGTTACCTCACTTCATGAACACGATGAGTGTCATTTTTCAAATCCTCTCTGAAACATGTTTTCACAGTCACTCCGCAGAACCACTTTTTGGACAGGATTTAAAAAATCCCACCAGTTTGAACATAAGGTGGAGTCATAAAAACACTATTGAAAAATTGGGTCAAAATGTCAAAAAACATTGATGTTATGAAGAAACATTGAATGTTTTTAAATGTTTATGCATAACTTTGTGATTTCTGCACTTTTTAGCCCCAAATGTGTAACGTAGCCCTTTTGATATGCCACCTGATGAACATAACAGGTGTCATTTTTTAAATCTCCTGATTTTTCTGAAAAAGGCTTTTGATCAGTTACAGGAATTTTTGCTTAGATCTAAATTGGTTTTGAATGAAAAAAAATCTCAGGTAATGGTGTTTCATAGGGGTTACGGGTCTAAAACTGAATATGAGGGGTTACAAATTAAAACATTTTCAGGAAGAACCTTGCAACAAGTTGTTAGTTATAAATATCTGGGGGTGCATTTAGATACAAAATTTAAATGGGACAGTCATATAGATAGTACCTTGACTAAAGTTGGTAAGTGCTTGGGGTCATTATATAGAGTAAGAAATAGTATGTCTTTGGAAATTAGAAAATTAGTTGTAACTGTTGTTGTACTACCCATATTGAGTATGGTAATTTGATATATATGGGTGCGCCTAAAGAGCAACTATATAAGCTTGATGTTATGTATAATAAATTAATTAGATTTATACTGGGAGCTGCAAAGAGGGCACATAGAGTAGATATGTATAAAGAATTAGACTGGCATACTTTGTCTCAAAGGCGGGCTCTTAGTACAATTATGTTAATGTTAAAATGTATCTCAGGAAAAGTCCCTAAATATATGGCTGAGTCCATTAAAATAAAAAGACCTATTGAGGATCTGCGCTCTGCTAATTACTTGAACTGTACAGTCCCAAGTCATAGAATGGCTTGGGGGGATAAGCATTTTTTTAATATCGGACCTTCTATATGGAATAAATTGCCTGGGAAGCTTAGACCCCTTGGGGGAAATTTCCAGTTGCACCAAATTAAACAATGGCTTATTGAAAATATTAGTTATGATGAGAAATAGCTTGAATCTTAGGATGGTAGATTGTAACTTGTATTAAATGTATACTGTGAATTAATTATTGTTTTTTGTATGTTCTTCTTGTCCTAGTTTGTTTTATGATTTGGAATTGTGTTATATTTATTGATGTATAATTATAATGTATATGTGTTTTCCTTCGTTATATATTGTTAACTTATAAGAGTAACTGGAAATGACACCTGGATCTCACTGTAAAGGAGCTTCGGCTCAGTGGAGATATCCTTATTCATTTTTTGTATGAATAAAAATTTTTTACTACTTACCTTGCTACATAGTTTCACAGATGCTCTGTGAAATCACCTTACAGACAGCATTTAGAAAATTCCACCTGTCTTGAAAATAATGTGGGGTTATAGAAAGGCTATGTTAAAAATGTGGGATCGAATGTCATGCAACAAAGTAATGAACAAACAGTGTAAAAAGATTATCTTTATTCTGTTCACCATTTTTTCAGCTGTGGGTCCTCCATATTTAAACAGCACAGCACTAAGTGGGTTAGTGCCATGCTATCCACGAATAGGGCTGGCCGATGGGGCCCATGTTGGAAGGTCCCTGGTACACTGCAGTGACCTGGCAGTGTAACCATGCAAAATATACTGCTGCACCCAAGAAAATGAGGATCCCCATGCATACGTGGCACAGCAGTATAGTCAGCAGTTTCAACAACACTAAAGAGCCTCTGTCACAGTGCTATTTAACACTGCCAAAATCTTGCCTTTCTGCCTGAGCACAGTCCCCTCCCCGATCACCTATCCTGTGGCTGCCTGCATGTTCCTGATGGTTTACTGGTCACCCCCCCATCGCCTGTCCTCTAGCTGTGTTGGCTATTGCTGGTGGTCTAGTGTTCCTCCACACCATGATCACCATGCTATACCTATCTTAAATAATACTGGTGGTCTAGTGGTCCCACCCACCTATATGGATGTCCAGCCCCCTCCCAATCCACCCACTCAGAATCCTCGTCCTCAACCCCTCCCCACCCTGGCCACATAAGCCGAACTACAGCAATAATGTTGAGGACCATCATGTGCCCTCCACTCACCACCTCAGCCAGCTGCCATCTGTCAGTGAGCAATCAAGACTAGAGCAGAAACAGCTGTTCCTACAGTACTCTCAATCATTCACTGACAGACAGCTGACAGCCAAGGTGGTAAGCAGAGGGCTGTGCCACTCCCCTGTCACTTTTACCATAGTTTGGCTTAGGTGACCAGGGAGAGAGGGTGGGGAGGAGGATCCTGAGCAGCTAGGCTGGGAAGGGATCACTAAAGCATTAGGAATATTTAAGATGGCTACAGGATGGATACTTGTGGGATGGCACTGGCATGCTAATAAGCCCATAAAGGGGAAGCAAATAGCCCATAGTGCCTTGCATGCCCAATGGGCTCATTAGCATGTTAAGGGTGAATATGACCCAGAGGAGCCCTGGTGCACTCTTGTTTGTTCAAAAGCTGTGTGCATTCATGGAAGAAATGCTCCTTCTCCAAAATACAAAACACAGACATAGTGCTTAGCTAATGCTTGGAGAGCCATACCTCAGTGTTTCGCTCATAGAGCTTCATCGAAAGGCCCTGTGTTTTTGATACTGGTGGTTTTATTTGTAAATTATCTGTGGACATTTCACTAATCAATAAATTGCTCCTGTCCAGTATTTTGGAAATATGCATTTTCTTGCACAAATGCAAGTAGCTTTTGAATACTGTTTTGGTGTTCATGGTGCTGACTGCCCTCAGTACCTGCACTGACCCACAGCTCTTTCCTTGCGAACTGTTATCCTGTTTGCACTACACTATCTCATAGTGACACATCTTATGTTGCATATGCTATGTGGTGCACTTGCAGTTTGCTTTATATATGGAGAACTGTTAGACCTCTTAAGCAGAGGATACAAGAACATATTCAATCTATTACGAGTGGTAAGCAGCTCACCCCAGTAGGTACACATTTTACAGACTGTCACAAGTCAAAATCGGATGGTTTAAAATTTGTGGGCATTGAACATGTTCCACCAACAAGAAAGGGGGGTGACAGATCAAATTTTTGTTGTTACAACATGAAAGCAAGTGGATATACACTCTACACAGTATAAAACCCCAAGGACTTAATGATAAATGGGATTTGAAACCTTTTTTAAAATAATAAAAAATAACAAGATTATACTCTTCTGATTATATTTTCTAAGATATAGCTGATTGCATGTTCTATTTGCTTTTGTTGCATGTATTAATGTTAACATTTTTTTGCAATTGAAACTGATGTTATATACAAATTATAATGAATATAATTGTAACTTTATGATTTTTCTCTCTTTGTCTCTTCCCAGGTCTGTTTCCATTCTATCTCATTTGGCTGCCTTCCAGCTGCTTTTGGTCCTCACTTACAAGGGGTTCCTCTATTAAGGTTGCCTTGCAGTTACTACTGTGCCTGTTACCATGCCATGCTGGAGGTTTGGTCCAATTTGTTTTCATTTCACCCAGTGTTGTTGTTGTTATTGTATTCATTGTTTTCAGTGTCTCATATTTATAGCCATTTAGCTGAGTATGTTTTTGTGCTTTATTTTAGCTGCATTTTCTAATGAACTATTTGGATTATTAGTCAAAAACTCAGTGAAATGATGCATGTGTTTAATTGATTAATGGTTTGCTCTCAAGCTCTTTTGGTCCTCATTTTCTAGGAGGTCCCTTCTTATTTTTGGTAATTTATTTCTACAGTTTGTTTAAGTGGAGCTGGGGTCTTAGTTAATCACTTTATTTACTTTTTTAGTTCATTAAGTATTATGTTTTTCACTGTTTCCATTGTTTTCTAAAAAAACTTTTGCATTTATACATACAGCTGTGGTTCTATTGTGTTTTTATATAGCAGCACCACCTAGTGTTCATAATATAATACTGACTGTAGTGGAATGTTTTCTTTATTTACTTCTTTACATGTGTTGTTAATTTGATTAATTGATTAATTGGACCCCCTATATAGGGTCACTATCTACCAGTTTATTGTTACCTCCTGATGAAGACTTTTTTCTGAGTTGAAGTGCTAGGGCTAGTGAGTGTTCTGTTATTTGTATGCCTGAAGATTATTTTGTGCTGGAGCACTTGATAAAATATTTTCATTTTGTACCTTCGTTTGGATCTGGATTATCTGCTTATGGGCTTACGAGTGCTGGTTTTCTGACTTCTATCATTAATGACACCTGGAAGTGTTCAGGAAAGAAATATCTGATCATTACCCTTTCGGCTCCTATTCTGTTCATTAACTTGCTGGACAGGGTGCCTGGTTACTGAAAGCAGATGTCACAAATGCCTTTAACTTGTTGCTTAATCATCCATCCCTATGGCAAGTTTATGGAATCCCTTGAAGAAACCAGCACTACCTTATTGCATGCTTAACCTGGATGTAAAAGCCATCCAAGTCTTTTAATATCTTAGTTCTTTGTGTTGGATTCTTCTGAATGTCTTTCTCTGTCTATTCGTGTTGCTTCTTTTGGATACTTTCCTTTTCATTCATATTGCAAGAACTCCACCCATAAGCATCTCTTGCCTTCTGCACTTACCATACTTCACACTCAAAGTCCTCTGGCAGCTAACAAAACAGAAGGACCAGTTTAAACGCTAGAGTTTCAAGCAATCCAGAGCTGCCTTTCCACATGCCAGTCAGGAGAGGACTCTCCCACCAGTGGTTCAGGAACTGCAGATGACAGAACTCAGCTTTTATTATGTATCATTTACTATAAGGAACTCCTTAGCCTCTCCGACTCAAGCTACCTATAAAACAGGCTGGAAATCATTTACTACCATCTACATTTATGGACATGTACCAATTCCTCATCCTCTTTCTCTCTCTCTCTCTCTTATTTTGGCATGTGTATCATACTGTTCTCAAACGTTTTATCTATCAGCCATGACAGCAATGATTTATCTCTGGTATCCAGTTAAATTGCTGATCCAGCTACCTGATGTACTATTTTCATAGCCATCCAATACAGTATGCCCTCCCCCCCGACAGCGACATCAACACAGCTACCTATGTCGCTGTTGACAAAATCGACAGTTTGGTGACAGGTCGCTGTGTTGGAGAACCTGAGATAGGGGCACACTGTCTCCTGGTCCTGCACCCCCTCCCCAAATCAACTCTGACTTGGAGTTGAGAATCCTTAGTACGAAGGGGGTGAGGGGGCAGAGCCTCCCACATGGGGGGTTTGGGGGGAAGCCCTATGATAAAAAAAAAGGACCGGGAGACATTTGGGATTTATGGCGACTGCAACTTACGGTCAACATAAATCCCGTCGCTGTGATGCTGGTCGATGAAAGTGTTGTTGAACCGGCATTGTAGATCCATCAAATACAGCAAGCAGAACCATCCTACAAGAATAAAGAAAAAGACTCCTCCAAAATCATCAGCAATGAAATCCAAAGAATACACCTATTCTCACTTACTGCTTCTAAGAAATGGCTGTTGTGAGCTAGCCATTTGCCAATCAGTATTTGCAACCTATATTTCTGTTATATATTATTTTACGTGATTTCTGTGTATGTCCATGCTAGTGTCAACTCAGGGGACAGAGAAGGACTCTTTTTTTTTTTTTAACTCACTCAGCCCCAGGTGGCCATTTTGAATAAGGTTAATCAAGACTGAAGGCCATTTGCTTGCCTGGAATTGAGATTTCATTTTCAGGTTGTTTTTTTTTTTGGGTTTGACAGAGATGTGCCAAAAGTCATTTACCTGCTATAAACATTACACTGAAAGCAGAGTGCTTTTTGATCTTGGGAACTATGATAGCATATCACATTTTATGAGGCCCAGGAATGTTTTAACCAGGAAATACCTTCCTAACAGGCCTGTGTGAGGTATTATAAACAAGCATTTGTCAATGCCGAATGTTTGCTTGCTGGCATTGGCATTGGTGGGGTGTGCCTTTGGGTCATCAGGCATAATGGCCACACCATTTCACCACACCCTATCTCTGCAGACACTGACAAGTGTCAGGGTGTGCTCTTGGGTGTTTGTCTTTATGCTCACCCCATTCCATCAGGAAATATGGTGAGATGGGTGCAGTATAGAGAATGGGTGAACTTTAGGCTGAAGAGCCCAAGGCACACCTCGATGCCTCTCACTGGCTGCAGGGTGTGGGTGGGGTGGAATGGTATGAGCATTACAGGCAACAATCCCAAGTCACACCCCTGATGCCTGTCAATCTCTACAGGGTGGGGCATTATGGTCGGAAACCCTAATGCCTCAGGCGTTCGTTGGTATTTTTACTCCAAATTTTCAACATGGTTTTTTGTGACCCCCACCTTATGAACAGTGGCAATATCAGTTTGTAAGTCAAAAGCTGAATTTGCACAGTGACTACGGCATTTGGAACCACAGGTACGAAAACACATTTTGAACAGGATGTGAAAAATGACAGCTGTACTGTTCATGGGGAGGTGTAAAAAATGGCAATGTTGAAAATCTGCAGTGAAAAAGTAAAAAAACTGGTGAAGTTACGAACATGTGTAGAAACTGCGCAACGCACACCCTTAATGTAATTAGTTTGGGGATTTTTTATAGCAGATTGTCAACACAGGCATTTTGGGACCTCCGCTCATGAACAGTTTCACTGTAATTTTTTTAATCTGTCCCGAACAGTGATTTCCCACAGCGACCACGCATTTCTTCGCAGAAAGTGAGAAAACACATTTCAGCCATGTTGTGAAAAATGACAGCTGTATTGTTCATAAGGAAGTGTGGAAAAATGCCAGTGTTGAAAATCTGGACTGAAAATATTAGAAATTCATGAGCTTTCAAGGGTGCGTGGAAACTACGCAATGCTCGCTCATAACACAGTCATTTTATGGACTTTTTTCACCAAATTTTTAACATAGCCATTTTAACACCTCTGCTCATGAACAGTGTCACTGTGATTTTCTTAATCTGTCCTAAACATTGATTTCACACACGGACTTGGCCATTGTGTGCTACATGTGCGGAAACATGTTTTGGGTGAGATGTAAAAAATGACAACTGTACTGCTCATACGGAGGTGTGGTAAAATGGCAATGTTGAAAATCTGGACTGAAAACATTGAAAATTCGTGAACTTAAGAGCGTGCATAGGTACAGTGCAACACACGCTCGTAAAACAATCATTTTTGGGAATTTTTTCACCAAATTTTCAACATAGCCATTTTAAGACCTCTGCTCATGAACAGTGTCACTGTGATTTTCTTAATCTGTCCCAAACATTGATTTCACACATCGACTGCGTCATTGTGTGCTACATGCACACAAACACATTTTGGGTGAGAGGGGAAAAATGACAGCTGTACTGCTCATAAGGAGGTGTGGTAAAATGGCAATGTTGAAAATCTGGAGTGAAAATATAGAAAATTTGTGCACTTACGAACGTGCATAGGAACTGCGCAATGCACGCTCATAAAACAGTCATTTTTGGGAATTTTTTCACCATATTTTCAATATAGGGTTTTTGGGGGACTACATCATGAACTGTGACACTGTCGTTTTGAAAATCAGTCCTGAAAGGTGGTTCCATTCAGTGACCGTGAAATCACCTTTTGGGCCCAATTAACAAAATGACAGTGACAGAATTCATGAGGTGGGGTCCCAAAATCCCCATGTTGAAAATTTGGTGAAAAAATTCCAAAAAATGCCTGAGATATGCATCAAAGTTGAAAAAAACCCTATTTATTACATTATACAGCTTACTGGCATTTCCTCAGTTCACGGTCGGCTTTGAAGAGTGCAGATGTGTTCCCAGTCCACCGAAGATCATCGCACCGGACTCCAGAGATAAGTATGGGGTGAGGTGGGGGTGTGGGGAGGCAGAGTGCACAGATGGTGGCTGGGGTTGGGAGAGGGGAGTCAAGACAGTCAGCGTGGGACTGTTCTTTCTTTCTAGGTTTATTTTTACTTGTAGGAAGATGATGTGGGACATTTGCCATGCTGGGGTGGGCTCCCAGCATGGCAGCTGGATGCTTTTTTGGGTGGGTCAGTGGAGCCGATGGCCATAGAGATCTTTGCCACACTGGGGTGGGCTCCCAGCATGGCACCTGGAAGGCTGTTGGGGGGGCACTGAAGACGACAGGGTATTGGGCACCCCGGTCGGCCATACTATGAGTGGGGGGAGCATGTGAGCACGCTGCGGTGGGCTCCCAGCATGCTACTTGTTGGGGAGAGGAGCTGTCTATGACAACTCCTGCACTGCAGTGCCAATGTGGAGGCACTTTGCATACTGCCAATGGTGGCAATATGCAAATTGCCTACACACTGCGGCTTGCTCTTTAAACTGTATGCCACTTCATTTGCAACTGCTGTCATAGACAGCTCTCATATTCATTGGTGCTGTGGGGCCGCACCTGTAAAAGGCAGCAGGGCATTGGAAGTAGGGAGGCACACCTACAAATTCTCATATGGTGGCACTATGTTTCTTGCACATGCATGCAAGCAAACATAAAAAGGCACACATCCTTCTAGCAGTATTGTGTGAAATTCGCTTCCAGAGTGTTATTGTAAAAACCTGAGACTTCAAAGAGGTTAATTATGAACTGTCATAAACCATGCTGTGAGTCACTGGGGAGAAAATAAACTGGTTTCCTTATGACTGAAATATTGCTGACACTGCAGTTCAGAAAAGATAGTTAAACTCTCAACACAGTCACTCAGGGCCATTCTGGTTCTGGACATTCTCCTGAGCACAACAGAACAACTGCCAAGCTGCTACACAGAAAAGGGACTTTGAACGTTTCATCTTTAAGGTAGAGAAGTAGTTAAAACAGTTTTAAGGCATGTAAACTGTATACTTTTCAAATTTTGTTTCCATACTGTAACCTAATTAATATAAGTTCTCTTTTAGTTGTACTACATTTATTTAATTATTTTAGTAACAACTTTTGTTTTTCTAAAGAGTTCTGCCTGCATGAGATTCTTTATATTGTATGTGTGACTATAGAAGTTTTATTACAAATTGTGACAACTGTTTATGCTTAGAAGGGTCAATAAATAGCAACCAAATTGAAAAGGGTCAGTAGGGGATCCAGCAGGATTAAGGAGAGTACCAAAGTCTGGTACTAGTCTGCAGGTATTGTGAACTGGGCAATTGTGTGTCCTGTAGGGTGAAGGCCAAATCAGGTTTTTGTGATGCTACCCCAAAGAGGGCATATTTACTTGGGCCTTCCTCCTGTGTGTTAATAGCCATGAAAATGAGTTCGTATTTAGCCACAAGACTTGAGACTGGTATTGTGCCCTGATCCAAAGTATAGAGGGATACTCTGGGACCTGGTGGCAAGTGTTCAGTTGTAAACCCAGCAAGCACTCAGGAAGAGCATGAAGAGGGTATCCCTGTTTTCCCCCTCCCTTTCATTGATTGCACTTAGGGGTGGTCACTGTGAGCTGAGTGATCTGACCCTCATGAGTGGGTTCATGATAATGGCTTCTTTGGACTGGTACTGACCTTATTCTTCAAGCCGCTATGACTCTGGCCTTTGGATTTGTGACCTTGAGAATTTTCAATTTTATCCTCAGTGTTTGCTTCACACAACCATTTTACCAATTACCATCTGCAAAAAAATATCTACAGACCAATTCGTCTTTACATTACCTAGAACTCACCTTACAGAATCAATAGAGGAGTTCATGTCTTCATTTTCAACATCTCAGTTTGGTGCCCTATTCAAAGGCAATTGCTGCAACCTCAGACAGACATCCCAGCTTTGTTCATCCACTTCTGTACACTGGATCCTCCATGATGACCATGTCCAGGTTCATCCTCCTTGTCAAAACACTACTATCTCCTGAGTCCTGAAGCTTCTCCTCTTCTGAACATTCATTTAGATTAGGAGCACCCTCCTCAGCATCCTAAACATTCTGACTCTCATAATTAATTCATAGGTCACCGGAGATCATCCTGCTTTGATACGTGCCAGAGAACCAAATTCAGAGCTCCACCAAGCTTGTCAATAACTAGCCTGTTAATTCTAAACCTGAAGGGAAGGCTAACCCAGTAACCTTGGTTCCATGGAGATTTCCTCCACATGGGGATTTTCCTGTCCTCCATGTTATTGGGAATATTCTGTGAGTTGGAGGAGATGGGTTTCATTATATCACCCCTTGTGGTTTTGGTTGTTTAGCTTTAATTTTTCCTTTAGTCTCAATATTATTTTCCTTGCACCTCTACCAAGGGTGAGAAACCAGAGACAAGCCAAAGTATCACACAGTTGCACAGTCACATGTACACTCTGGCAGCCTCCCATTAAATTTAAAAGTTTACCCTGCAGTTCAATGGGGGCCACCAGACCCCTCTCCCTTTTTCATCTACAGAAAGTCGGCAATCTTACAGCTCCCACGTAACTTCTTCCACCCCTTCTCCTCCTCCGGGGCTCTGCCTCTGGTATGGCTCCTTAGCTATAACTTTTCCTTTAGCCTCAAGATCATTCATCTGGTACCTCCACTTAGGATGGAAGACCAAAGACAAGACAAAGTATCACACAGTTACACAAGCACAAACACACTCTGGTGACCTCCCATTAAACATAAATACAGTAACAGAGGCAAACCATACAAGGATGAGGGTCCTGGACTTTAGGAGGATGGATTTTAAAGAAATGGGAGATTGCCTCAGAAACTTCTTCATGGGGTGATTGCCAGGGCAGGATAGAAGCACACTGGGGAAAAATAAGGGAGGGTATAATTAAAGCAACCAACCTCTGCATGAAGTAAGAGAGTAAAAGCAGAAGGAAAAAGAGGCTGTTATGGGTCTCTAAGGAAGTGGCCAAGGTGGTATATAGAAACATAGAATTTGATGGCAGATAATGACCACTTGCCCCACCCAGTCTGCGCATTTTTCCCTACCTACATTATTATAGCAGACCCTACTTGTTCTAAAACTCTTTTTCCCCTACTCCCTCTTCTCCACTTTAATTTCCTTGTGCCTATCTCATGCATTCTTTAACCCCACCACAGTGTTCATCCCCACTACCTCCAGTGGAAGGCTGTTCCAGGGATCCACCACTCTTTCTGTGAATAAGTACTTCCTCACATCTTTCCTGAATCTACCCCCTTCAGCTTCATAGCATGTCCCCTTGTTCTTGAGCACCTTTTTTCTGAAAAATACTTCTCTCCTGTACATTATTTACCCCGTAAGATATTTAGAAGTCTCTATCATATCCCCCCTCTCCCTCTCTTCCAGAGTGTACATATTGAGGTCCTTTAATCTCACCTCATAGGTCTTTTGATGCGGACCCTGCACCATTTTAGTTGCCCTACACTGGACCACCTTCAATCTGTCTGTGCTCTTCTGGAGATATGGTCTCCAGAACTGGACATAGCACTCTAGGTAAGGTCTTACCAGTGGTCTATACAGAGGCAACATCACCTCCTTCTTCTTTCTGTTTGTGAGACCCCTCCCTATGCACCCCAGCATCCTGCTAGCCCTTCCAACTGCCTTGTCACATGGCCTGACCACCTTTAGGTCATCCATAATGATTATCCCAGGTCTCTTTCCTGCTTGGTAGTCATCAATACCACTCCACCCTTTTTGTACTCTGCCCTTGGGTTTCTGTGCCCTAAGTGCATTATTTTGTGAACCCATGCTGCCTTGGGTCATGTAATCCATTGGATTCAAGATATTCTACAATCCTTTCCTTCAGCAGTGATTCAATTAGCTTTCTCACCACTGATGTCAGGCTGACTGGCCAGTAATTGTCAGTGTCCTCCTTGCTACCACTTTTGTGAAGTGGGACTACATGTGCCTTCCTCCAGTCCTCTGGAACCATGTCTGTTTCCAGTGAGCTGTTAAATAAAACTTCAGTGGTGCAGTCAGTACCTCTCTGAGCTCTCTTAATACCCTTGGATGCACTCTGTCTGACCCCATTGCTTTGTCCACCTTCAGATCAGTGAGTTCCTTCAGGACTCTCTCCATCGAAAAAAGGACTAGTGTCTACCTCCCTCTCTTCAAAGTTTCTGTTACTTTTTTGTTGCCCTTCCCCTTCTTCTTCCTCTGTGAACACTGAACAAAAGTATTATTTAGGATGTCTGCCCTTTCCTGATCCCCCTCTGCATAGCCCCCCCCAGTCCCTTTTCAACCTAACAATCCCACCCTTGGTCTTCCTTTTTTCACTTACATACCCAAAAATGTCTTGTCCCCTTTCATCACCTCCTGGGCTATTCTTTCTTCAAGTTATGTCTTTGTGCTCCTTACTGCTTTCCCTGCTTCCCTTTGTTTCTCCTGATGCACCTCTCTATCCTCCTTCCTCTGTGTCTTCTTATACCTTCTGAATGCTTCCCTTTTAGCCTTTACCTTTTTAGACACCTCTTTCAAGAACCATAGCAGTCTCTTTGTCCTCTTGCTTTTGCTCACTTGTTTGAAACAGTGGTTTGTTGCCTTTACTGTGCTCCCTTTTAGCTTCGCTCACTGTTCCTCTACCCCACCCAGATCCCACCTCCCCACCTCCCGCCAGGTCACCCCTGAGGCATTCACCCATCTTTATAAAATCTACTCTCCTGAAGTCCAGGACCCTTGCCCTGGTGTGGTTTGATTCCACTGTATGGTGCTCATTAGTTCCCAGGTGGCCTCCCACCTTTATGTCTGCAACACTGTCCCTCTTAGTGAGTACCAGGTCCAGTACTGCCCCCTCATGAGAGAGTTTACTGACTAGCTGCCTGAGGAATGCCCCCTGTAGACAGTCCAGGATTTCTCTGCTTCTAGCTGAAGCTGCTGCTGTGAGGTTCCAGTCTACATCCAGCAGGTTGAAGTCTCCCAACAGCAGCACCTCTCCCTTTTCTGCCATCGTGCCAGTGGCTTCCACCAGTACCTTATCTAATGCCTCCCCCTGTGCTGGAGATCTGGAGATCACTCCAGTGTGAATAGTGGCTCCATTCCCCATCTGCAGAGTGATCCACAGTTCCTCTGCCTCCCCCCTGTATTTCCTGTATCTGTCCTTTTTATGCTTTTATGATGAAGGAAGAAAGCGTGGTATTCAGGAGGTGTATGAAAACACAGAAGGAGGAGGACAAAGAGCTATACCAAGTAAAACAGAGGGAAGAAGAAAAGGCAGTGAAGAGAGCAAAGGAGCAAACAGAGGAAAGAATAGCCAGAGGGGTCACTAAAGAGGATAAGACTTTCTTCAACTACATAAGTGAGAAGAAGAAAGCAAGGGGAGAGATAGTGAGGATTAGAATGGAGTAAATGTGAGGCTGTGCAGAAGAGGACCAAGAAAGAGATGTTATCCTGAACAGGTACTTCTGTTCGGTCTCCACAGTGTGGGGTGGAAGTGTTGGAGGTGGAAACTGGGGTGCTTCAAGCATGTGTGGGATAAACACAGGGGACCAGTTAGGGTCTGTGGAGACAGATTAGGCAAGGAACAGCTTAGCAGACTTGGTGGTCCAAGTGGTCCTTTTCTACAAACAAATTTTTTGTTTCAGGGATTCTATGTAAAGTCCCAGCCCACCTGTTTACCAAAATAAAATTAAAATAAATCACTACACCCTTTTCAACATTCTAAATTCAAACATTTCAACCACCATCTTGAATCCTAGAGTTACTGAGAAAAAACAGACAGTAAATCAGCAGCCACCTCCCAGCACACAAATTAGGCAATATTTTTGCTCCCTCCGCAGCTGTGATGCTTTCAATATTTAATGTAGCTATTCATCAACCACGCTACTCCCTGGCACCTGTAGTTTCACATCATCTGTTTCTTTTTTTTCCATAATGCCTTTTACCTCTCAGTTGATGTGGGCAGGCTCTCAGCCCTGTCCACCGCCCCATCCAGCAGCTATCTCCCCTTGCACTCACCAGATCCAAGATCACCATGGATTGCCCCCTGCAGCTAGCCAGGAAGAGGAGGAGAGCCATCTACCCCCCCACCTTGGTGACGCTCATAGAATGATAGATCTGGTGGGGGGGCAAGTGGGCAGGGCATCATGTAGCCTGTGTCAACCTTCTTCTGTTTTCTCCTGATTCTTCTGCTGCAGCAGCATGTAAGCATGTACATCAGGAGGCACACATGCTACTGAACCACAGTTCCCCCATCAATATTGCTCACATGCCAACATTACCACCAGGGCTCATCCCGGTGGCAGCAAGGGATGAGTTTGCATGCCTCCCAGCCCCAAGACAGGAAAGCAAGCCATCAGACACTCAAGCCTCTCACCTCTGGCTGACCCCCAGCAACCAAGTTTGCTCCCAAACCCAAATCACCATCATGCTGGGCAGTAACGCTACCACTGAGCCACTGGACTGGCCCACACATCATCGGTTTCTCTCCTGGGATGTGTGCCTTACTTACATCTCTCTCTCTCTCACTCCATAGCAGTGGCAGTTACCACCTGCTTTGCTCGCAGCTCTCTCACTGGCTCTGACATCAATGTAACAGAACTGCTCCAACTTTTTTTTTACATTTTAAAACTTATGCACTTAATCCACAGCTCCATTTGTACTCACTTAAAACAGTTTGCAATACTGCCTGACCACTTCTGTATCAGTACTAATTCAGTGATGGCTCACATTGGGGATGGGAGGGACTTTTTTATTAACAGTTTATGGATATTACCACAAAAATGTAAAAAAAAATGAATAAATTATCATTAGACGTACTAAAAACTTTTTTTGTTTTATTGATGAGTTTGTTGTATAATCCCAATACTATATCCCAGGGCATGGGTATTGTAAGGTTTACCCACTTCTGGTATGGTTAAAGTCACTTGGCCTCCAGTCTCATGACACACCACATTAGACATGAGTTAATTCCACAAGAACCCACACCCTATTATGCATTATTGCTTAAATAACCCATTAAAGGTGTCCTAATGTGTTTTGAAGCCAGCTATGGTCCCAGAATTGACCACATTGTTCAGAAGGCTATTTCACCCATCCACCTCCCTTTCTTTGAAAAAATTATTTCTAATGTCCTTTTTAAATTCCCCCCTTCCAGCTTGAGATTATGCGCCTAGGAGGATAGACTGTTCCTTAACTTAAACAACTCTGTGAAGTTCACCCTGTTGTACCTCGGTACATATTTAATTGTTTTGATCATACCTCCCCCTCTTTTTTATGTCCTTTAGAGAGTACGTATTGAGACTCTCCAATCTCTCCTGATAGTACCTACACTGCAGCCAATGGGTCATTTAGGCTGCCCTTCTTGGAATGGTGTCCAACCAGTCTTTGACATTCCTCAGATGTGGGCTCCAGAATTGCCCACAGTACTCCAGGTATGGTTGAACCAACCAGTGGCCTGTACAGATGCAGTATTACCTTTCCTCTATGACTTCCTCATGGATCCTTACATCCTGTTTACCTTCCCATATGCTTTAATAAATTGGGAAGAGGTTTTTAGACCATTGCTAATTATCACCCCCAGGTCCCTTTCTTCTTTTAAGTTCTCCACCCTTACTCCAGTGATGCAATAATGCATATGCAGATTTCTGCTACCAATGTACTTTGCAAAAAGAATAATAGATAGGTGAGTGTGTATTACAAGGGAGCAATACCATCGAGAGGTTCCCTGTCCCCAGAACCTCGAGATGGTATTATTCCCTTGTGATACACGCTCAGCCATTTGTTATTTTTTGTAATATACAGATATGCCATTTTAATATGGCACTAATGTATACAAAATATTTCCTGCGTGCAGAAGTGCTGTGATGCCAGTATCAGCTACGGGGCCAGATTAGTCAGGCAGAGCATTAAGGACCTACCTCTAGGACCGAAAAAACTCTATGGCAAGCCTCCTCTTCTGTTTGTCCGGTTGGGGTTGGGGTTGTGGTGATTTGTGGCAGCAGCAGTATTGGTAGGCTGAACCAAAGGCAGGATCAACCAGATGGTACTTTACTTGTAAAAAAATAAAAGAAAACATGGTGCAACTGCCAGGGGAAGAAGTTACTCTCGCTAAGCAAGAGACAGTCACCATGTTTTGAAAACTGTTGTGCCCTCCCACACAGCAAATGCGGACAACCATAATGCAGGGTTCAGAAATTGACAGGTTGCATGTCTAGCAACTGCAGTCAGAACCATGGCAACTAGCTGTGCAGTGCGAGGGAGTCATGAGGCTGTGCAGTTCTGGTTCTTGGATTATACTGTTATTCAGGGCTCTGAACGATAGTATTATCACTGAGAAACAATAGTATTATCAGTTTCAGGGAGTGCTGTTACAGGAAATTTTTTGTATACATTAGTGCCATACTAAAATGGCATATTCATATATTAAATATAGAACAGTGGATGGGTGACCATCCAAACAACAAGGTTGTGTTCCATCAAGGGAGTTGATGACAACATAGAGACCTCAAAAGCAGAGCTCGAGAGGTCTTGATGATTTCATTAACACCCGAGATGGAAACACAACTTTAGTTGAGAATGGTCACCCATTCACTGTTTTATATAGTATATGGTTCTCAAGACTGTTAAAACTTTTATTCATAAGGTTTCATACCTTGTGTTTATGGTCCCCCTTGGTCCCGGCAGCTTGTTTACGTTCCTGCTCAGCCGGCTGTGAAGTCATTGAGCTCCCATGTCCCACTGTGCTGTTTTAAAAAAAAACTTTTGTTTTGAGTATCACTCCACTCCCAACCCTACAGACATTACCAGTGCCAGTCATTTAACAACAACAAAAAAAGATGGACAAATTAGTTGAAACCATCTCATGAAATGCTTGCTAAGTGGCACCGCCATGTGTGGTTGAATTTTTTACTACAGAAGACTCTTTCCACCAATCAGGTGGCAGATCAAGGAGAAAAAGTTGTTGTAGTATCGTTATGACAGTTGAACGATACTACAACAACTTTCCATGACCTTTGAACTGCCCCACAAGTTTCTGAAATTCACTGATTTCCATTCACAGTAAGCCCTAACCATATACTATATTACATTTACTGGCATTGACTTCCAATTCTCAAATGCTAGACCACTTCCCCAGACCCTCATCTTCCCACTTCATGCTATTAATTCCCTTTTTACTGTCCACTCCTCCACAGCATTTCCTGTTGTCTGTAGACAGACTCACTTTCCCCTACAATCACACCGCTGTATCAATTATGTACTTATTAAAGAGTAGCAGCCCCAGGAAAGACCTCTGAGGCACCACACTAGTTACCTCCTTGATGTTAGAGACTTTAACATTTAGAACCACTCAATGAGTTCTGTCAGTCAATTTCCAATCCAACTAGTTAACCCCTCCCTTATTCCTGGGGCCCATCTTCTTCACTAGTCTCCTACACTTCAGTATGTGGCTCTGAAACAAAGGTCTTCCTGAAATCCAGGTATAGAGTTTTGATTGTCTGGCCTGTATCAACAATTTGTTTCACCAAACTGAAGCAAAATCAAGATTGACACAACCTGCTCCTAATGGGCCTGTAGTAATCCCAGTCCATAAGCCTACTTACAGTACTGCAGGGAATTCAACTGCCGGCTTCTTTATGGCTGCATCTAGTAGCTTGCTAAGTATGTCAGACTCACCGTCCTGTAATTTCCTAGGTTCTCCCTCTCACCACTCTTGTGTAGAGGGACCATATTCACCACCATTCAGTCCCTCAGCACAATGCCATTTGCTAGCGGTGCATTAAATAGGTTTGCAAAGGTGGCCACCATGGCTTATCTTGTCTCCTTTGGCACCCTTGGATTCATCCAATCTGGTCCAGGGACTTGTTTACCTTTAGGTCTCTAAGACCCTTTAGTACTCTTTCATCAGCAGTATATCTTATCTTTAGCTAGTGACTGGCTATATCCCAAATTTTATTTACTCTCTGGTAATAGCCCTGTAGCTTTCACTGTACATAACTAAAGTACTCATTTAATATGTTTGCTTCCCGTCATCCTCCTACACACAATCTCTTTCTTTCTTCACCCTTTCTATGATATCTCTTGTATGTCTTTTCTCCCTATTTAAAGTACCTTAAGAAGATTTTATCTTTTTCCTCAAACCAAACCCTTTGGCTATCTTTAGTTCTGTACTTGCATTCACCTTTCTTATAAGCTGACTTGTTTTTCTCCAGATATTCCTTATACAGCTCCTTATTGGCTTTGTTTTGCTCCTCTCTGTAGATGCTGAAAGCATTCTTTTTGGCCCAAATTGCATCCTTCACTTGTCACTCTACCCCTTTTTGTTTTCTATCCTTGTTTGCCTCACTGCCAAATTTAATGCACTCGTGGGCTGCTTTAAATAGTGTACCTTTTATGGCTACCTACTTATATTTTCATCCTCCAGCTTGTGAATGTTTCCTACTTGACCTTTGATTAGCTCTGTCATTTTTTTCAAAAACAATTGTAGCATGGGGCGTGGTTGTGATCAGATCTGATTTCCTGTGGACTTGTGTTTTTGTGCTCAGTGTTTCTAGTGTACAGTGCTGTTGGCCTGCTGTGTAAAGACCAGGTGCCACTAGGAAACACTTGTCTCTGTCTTTGGGTGCAAATTATTTTACTGTCTTTCCATTTCAAACATGTTGTGACTCATTTTCTTAGTGTTTCTTATGGCACATGCCTCTAGCAAAGTGATGACACTTGTCACTAATACCCAACTGCAATTAAATAAAATCAAACCCATGTCAAATCTATTTCAAAATATAGAGTAGCTCTACAGTAGCAATGACTGTTCCATTGTGCTTTATTTGCACCTTACAGTAAATACAATACATTGCCCTTAAGTAACTTTAACAATATATTCTAATGTAAAAAACAGATTTTGACCTGTAAGTCACACACTTATGAATATGTCTGAATGCTATTGACTACCTAATTTAATAAGTCTGTTTATTCTTTTGTGGAATATGTTTTTATTTAATTTCATGCACTTTGTGCCTCATTTCCATACCAACTTTAAACATACCTTTGCATAAGCTGTAGTAATTAATGTGTGGCTGCCATTAAATTAATTTTAGCCCATTTGTAATGACATTTTCCATGCAAAGAGGTAATAATAATTATGATCTCATTGTATTTGCACTCTAAAATATGGTCCCTATTAAATCAATCTAAGGAATATTCTTCTAAAAACTAACCACGCAGACCAATCTAATGGAAGATATCTAAATGTCATTAATTGCCTAATTTAATCAATTTGTTACTGAGCCTTTGATACCCCCTACCTATATATTAAATGACATATCAGATATGAACATTGGTCTGTCCCACTGATCTCTAGCAGAATCTCATGCATTTCCCAAATAACTATGACATATAGTACTCATAGTACTTGGCACTCCATGGTGTGTGTTGTTGGGATAATGTCACTTCTTAGGTGTTGGACACACGCCTGCACCTTTGTCCCCAACCACCATGGTGTGATGTTATCTCAGCATGACACATACACTGTCATGCAATTATTACTTAAATACAGTTCTTGTGAGTTCACACCCCATCACATGGACACCACAGACAGACTGAGCTCCCAACTCCTGCTCCCAGTTCAATGCACTGAGAGCCTCACCACCTTAGCCATAGCTATTCAAGGTACCAAGCATCCCCCTAGCTCTTAGCATTTTCAAGACACAGAGCAGTCCCTGCAAGACCAAGCTAAGTAGCACAGTGAATAGCCCCACAATCACAGACCTAAGTGGCACATTCTGCAGGGAAAATGAGTATGGTGGTGGGAGAGTGGTGCAGTGGTGGGGACACACAGCCCTTCACCATGCTGCAGTCTTTACACAATGAGCCACTCTTCCACTGACACATAAGAACAGTGGTTTCACACCTTGTGTCACACACATTAATTGTGTGGAGATCAGCAACAGCTTCATCCCAGAAAAGACAGAGCCCACAGGCTGAAAGTGCTGTACCTCCTCTTTCCAGTTTCTGGGATTATTTATGATGGAGTGGGGGTGAACACGTTTTTAGGAAAGTTGGTTGCTTATAATGCGTTTGTTGTTAAGTAAACCCAAACTGTTAGCAAAACCATTCTGGGAAAGTCTGTTGCTTGCAAAATGTACTTACTGTTAAATTGACCCAAACTGTTTGGAAAGTCATTTTCAGGAAAGTCTGTTGCTCACAACTAGAGATGTTGCGAAATTTAATTTCGCTGGTGAAATGTTGGCGAAATCAAAAATTTCGCCACGCAAACGATTTTGCATAATTACGCTGTTGTGGCGAAATTTCACCAGCAAATTTTGCCTTTGATTTCACCTTGCATTTCTATTCGATGAAATCCAGTGAAATTGGGCTTTTCACATGACCTACTCTCTGCAGGTCACATGGGTGACTGTATACAGGTAGGAAGTGAGTGATTCATTTCCCTTCTGTGTAATTGGAGACTTGTAGGAAACAGGCAGCCAGCAACAGAGAGAGTTTTTGGGTCAGCAGCGTGTTACATTGTGTGTGTGTTTTGTACACATTTTTTTGTTCCCAAGTTAACATATATTTTGATTGTGTTTGTTGATAACTTCTGTTTGGTGTCTGTGCAGATTGTGTGTGTGTGTGTGTGTGTGTGTGTGTGTGTGTGTGTGTGTGACTTCCTTTCTCCCTTTCTAGGAAACCTTTTTTTAACTGATGGAAGGGAAAAGTAGGGGCAAGGGGACTGGTGGGAAGGCACCCACTGTCCATCTGGACAGGCAGATATTTAGGGACAGGGTAGCTGAGGCAGAGGACCCCTCTCAGGCCCATCAAGAGCTGGTAGCCACCACTCCCCGGCAATGGCAGCAGCAGCAGGAGCCCATTGCCCCCACCCATCAGTAACAGTGTGAAGATGAAGTTGCCCCCTCTACATCCACCACCCAGCAGCAGAATCCTCCTCTAATGCCCCAGGACCAGCAGCAGTATGGGCCTGTTGCCTCCCCCAGCAGCAGCGTGATGACGATGTGGCCCCCTCCACATCCACCACCACCACCCAGCAGCAGAATGTTCCTATAGTCCTCTGTGACCAGCAGCAGGAACATGTGGCCCCCGGACAGCAGCCAGCACAGTGTATTAATACCCCCAAGCAGGAGCATATGCCCCCCACCTCCCCCCAGCAAAAAGGGTCTGCCGTGTGTTTTTTTTTCACTGTAAACAACACTGGCAGCAGTGTTGTTATCTTCAAGTTGTGCAGCAGATTTGTACAAAGGGGCAAGCAAGGGGGCCATTTTGGAACTGGTGGCCAGAGGAGCCACCTGCAGCACCACCATGCTGCAGAGTGGCTCCAAAAGCAAAGGAAGATAGCAGCAGCAGGAGGCAGTGTGGCCCAAGGGGTAGGGGTCTAGCAGAAGGAAGGTGCCAGGGCTCAGCAACAACAGCCCAGAAGGTGCTAGCAGCACCAGCGAAATCAGCAGCAGGAGCACCCCCATCTACCTCGCCCCACAGGCAGCAGTGGTGCCATGTTCATGCTGGACGTCACCATGGACAGCCAGCATAAGCCCCAGCCGGTTCTCCTCCTGTGAGCCAAGAAGACCTGGCAGCAGTTCGGAGAGAGGTAACATCTCTGGCCCAGGATTTTGACAAGTTCTGCCAGGAGGTCAGGGAGGACTTAAGGAAACTGTTGGGGGACCAACATAAAGATTTGGACCTCCTGGCAGAGCTTCGTCATGGCGGTTGTAATGGCAGGGTGGAATCAGGACTTGGTGCAGGCACCTTGTAATGATGTGGTCCAGGGACCGTAATGTGCTTGCATGTGAGGCAGTCAGTGAGCATAGCACCAGAATTTTAATGTGTTTTTCATGTCCTTACTACTATCACTCTTCCCTCATCTGCACCCCCAAAAAATTAAAAAAAAATACCAAAATATATATATATATATTTACTCTTCTTTCTCTTTCTATATCCTCTTGTTTCTTTATCTTGTCCAGTGTTTAGTGTGTTTTGTGTTGTGTATGCTCCCTCTCTTCCCCTCTCAGATATGAATACACCATCACCTAGTACCCTGCATATCCCCCAATCATGTATGTTACTGTCAGTCAGTTAGTCTGCATGTTACCTATAATAAACAGTGTATCTTTCTTCTTTTTTTATGTTAATCCTTCTCCTATCCACAAATGTCAAGTATTGTAATTTGTTCATACAAACAATTTTTTCCCCAAAACCTATGTGATGTTGTGTCAGTTCTTCTGGCTGTATGCAGCTGCAGCATAAGTTTGAATATGTACACAACATAGAAACCTAAATAAGAAGCACTTTTATTGTGAAGTTAAACATAGATATATTTGTGCTTAACAATAGTCCCCTGGCCCTGGGCTTAGTTGTCACAAATGTTCACTTGGTGTCCCTCCCCTCCACTCATGATGTTTTCTTTAGTGCCCCGCGACCCCTACATCCAAATTGTGCATTTGGGCCACAGTTTAACATAGCCTCTTGCCTCCATTGTGTGCAGATCCAAACAGGCCATACATGTCCAGAAATAAAACAGGAAAAATGGTGCATTACATTCAGACAGAAATCTGGTCTCAGCCATGATGTTTTATGGTGCCCCCCCCCCACCACCACCACCACCCAGACATTAAATAGCTGTTTTAGGGCCTGTTTGCCAACTATTTCTGCCTGAAACTCACTGCTGCTGGTGCCAAACTGGGCCTACAAGTCCAGAAATGTTTACCAAAAAATGTTACATCAAATTGAGACTGAAATGTGGAATTGGTCCTGATGTTTTAGGGTGCCCCCAAGCACCTAGACATTAGAATATTGTTTTGGCCACAGTTTATAATTGTTTTTATGCCACATCTTGTTTCTGTGAGTGCAGCACAGGCAGTAAATGTTCAGAAATGTTGCAGGAAAAATGGTACATTAAATTCAGACAGAAATCTGATCTCAGCCATGAATGTTTTAAGGCACCCAAACCACCACCCGGACCAAACAATGATCTTTGGTCCACTGTTTACAATTGTTTTTAGGCCACATCTTCTTTCTGTGAGTGCAGCACAGACAGGACATGTCCACAAATGTTTCCTAAAAAAATGGTACATTAAATTCAGACTGAAATCTGGTGTCAGACATGCAGTTACATGGTTCACATACACAAAGGACCCTAATCTGCTGTTCTCCACACCGTTCAGTATGGTTTTCAGGCCTAACCGTGGTACCACCACTGCCTGGCATGCAACATAAGTCAGTTTGCCACATTGAAAAAAATAACTCCTCCTGCAAAATGGTCCTGTGACTTAAAGTTGCACTTACTTCCTCCTGCTGCTGCTTTCTCAATTGATTGAGAACTGTGGAATTATAATTTCGCAATGCTGCTGCCCTGGTTAGCTGTGTTGTCTCTATGGTTTTAAGTCAGTGTAGATTGAATGACATTTTGAGTGCTGCTGCTGCTGTTGCCTGTAGCTGCTGCCTGCTGCTCTGACAACTTGCCAAGAGAAGTAATGCTTTGTCTGCTTTCATGGGGATCCTCTTCACATAGTCGATCAATGCTGCTGCTGCTGCAGACGTAAGTATCCGTATTTATTTTTTTGGGTGCAAGAGAAGGGGGATGGTGGGTTGCTATTGGGACTTCTTGAGTTCTTATATATTTGTACTGATTTTATATTATCTAGTGTGCTGAGGATTACATCATCATGACATGCATGCCAGGATTTTGATACAGGATGTTGGAATGCACCACATTTCACATTGCACAAGGACAAGGCAAGTATTGAATTTTCATTACTGGGAGGGATAGGTGACTGCAGCTCAGATATCTGAGTCAGATTGTAATTGTATTATTTTTGCTTTTCTCAACATGCAGAAATTCAGGTGCTGTTAACTCTAGGTGCACTGCTGCTGCTGCTGCTGCTCAATATGTGTGCAATTCATTAACTTGTAGTAAGTATTTCTTAATTTGTGATGGTCTTTGGTGGGCGGGTGGTGGAGGAGGTGGTTGAGGCCGGGTTGGTGTGGGGTTGGTGGGTATGGTTAAGTATTATGTTTGTGGTTACTGCAGTACAGAGATGTCAGACTTTGACAGTAACTATATTCTATATGGGTCTGTCAATATTCAGGAATTCTGCTGCTGGGGTGCGTCTGTTTCTTCCCTCCCAATCTGGCTGCTGGCTGTGGTCATCAGACATTTATTTGTTATACTTAGTTTTTGTTTACTGGGTAGGTGCACTAGCCAGAAAGACTATTTTCAGGCACGACCCAGGAGAGTACAGAGTCAAACTTCAAAAGAACATCATGATACATAGCACAAAGTGCAGGAACATTATGATGTATAATACAGATTACATGGTCGTCTGTTCATGTCATCTGTTCCAGTTTAACAGTCATTCTCTGATGCAAGTATAGCTTCATGTAATGATGGAGGGGCACCTAGTTGTAACAATGCTCAAAATATCTTCTTTTTTTCTTATTGCCAGGCAGGTATAAAGTACTTCAATTGGAATGGTGGCTTAGTTTTCTGGTGGACATTTGCCAATGCATCCCATCTCTGTATGGCATTGGTGACTAAATAGAAGTCTTCTATCCTGGTGTGTGGATGCTGGATCGAGGTGCTGCACCTGCGAGGTGTGGGCCATTGCTGGCAACTAAAAAACATGTGTTTGATTGTGCTTATGCAACTGGATGAGATGATGCTTGTGTGACTTGACTTATGTTGTGAATATGATATATGTTGTGGCTTTCCGCCTCTCTATCCGTGGGATATATCACCCTATTAGGGTACGACACGAGGAACCCTAGAGGAGGGTTCCCCCCCATAGGTGCCACGGTGATGATTCCATCGGCTAAAGGTAGCTTAGGAAGAAGCCCACAGGTAAGAGAGACGTGCCACTGGAGGAGGAGGGGTGGATGATGGGGCAAAATGAAATGAATCCTGGGAAGGCCCGGGGTGAACTGCCTTATAAAGCCTGGTGGGGGAGTGATGCAATTGGTCCACCCAATTGAACCTCAGGCTTATAGCCTTCCCATTCGATTGTGCTTATGCAACTGGATGAGATGATACTTGTGTGACTTGACTTATGTTGTGAATATGATTTATGTTGTGGTTTTCTGCCTCTCTATCCATGGGATATACCACCCTATTAGGGTACGATGCGAGCAACCCTAGATGAGGGCCCCCCCCCCATAGGTGCCACAGGGATGATTCCATTGGCTAAAGGTAGCTTAGGAAGAAGCCCAAAAAGAATACCCTTTTGGGTGTCGCACATCGAAGAGGTGAGGATGATGAATGAATGCAACCTGACAAGATGATTAAGGTAGACTTCCTAAGGAGAGAGGGGAAAGCCAGGGCCACCATCCACCTCTGTCCAACAGTGGAACCTAGCTAATTAACCTAAGACGGCACATTAACCTAAGGAAGCACTAACTCTAGCTAATATTATGACCATTGGCACAGAGGAGAGAAAAAAACAAACTTTTTTAAGGAGGAAACCTCTGGGGATCCAAGGCCTAAGTCGCCTTCCCTCCAGACTGACGATATTTGATTTAAGGATGTACACGTTAAAGAGAAGGATGAGTAGGGAGGATGGTGATGGGATAGGGGAAAACCCCAAAAGGAAAGCACAGATCGAGGAAAGACATGAGGCATCAGGGACCCGAGAGGGGTATGCTCGAGTAGGAGATGGGAAGGATTAGATCCATGTAGAAGGCAGAGGAGCAAGGGTTATTCCAGATGCTCTCACGAGAAGGCTGAGGATGAGGCAGACTAATGATGATGATTGCCACAGGAGTGCAGCAGTCCAATGAGAGAAGACTGAGGAAGAGGAGGAGACAGGAAGGAACTCGAAGATGAACTGAATGATGGTGGAGAGCAGCCAACCAGCCCTTAGCAAAGGGTGGCAAACAGGAAGGCATGGCCTTGAGAGGAGGTAGAAACAAATCAAGCAATGTGATGAAGGAAGCTCCTCGAAAGGAGGTAGAGTCAGAAATGAACTGGAAAGGAACTTGGAGGGAAGTAATGGATGATGGATGAAGAGGAGTGATGCCATGAGTGGACTGAATCCCAATGGCCAGTATGAGAAAAGACAGCTGGCATGAGATAAGGAGTCTGGACCGGAGACATGCAGCAGGAAGGCTGTGGCTCGCTGAGCAAAATGGATAATGGATGATGAGGAGTGACTCCTTGAGTGGATTGAATCCAGATGGCCGAGCTGGGACAGTATGGATGAGGGAATACGGAACAAAGTCATGAACCTGAAGACACGCGGCAGAAGGGCCACGGTTCAATAAAGTGGCATAGGAACCATGATAGGCAAGCCCAAAAGAAATATCGAATGCAGGCCGAGCATGGAAGGAATCCCAGATGGGTGGTAGGGAAGCAGAATGGCGAGTCAGATGAATGCCAAAAATAAAAAGAACGAAAGCAGGCCAGGAGTGGATCGAATCCAATATGGCCGGCACGGGTTGGGGGGGGGGAGATTGCAAGATGGTGAAGCAGAGGAGGAGGCCAAATCAAGGTGACAAATACACTGAGGAAATTTGGCTGTGAGGCAGAATTTCATAATAATAAAGCTATATCAACAGCCTCAGCAGAAGTTCAGGTGGCTAACCTCAGAGTTATAACTGCAATAAAACTTGGAGACAATGCCCTGAAAACAGGTGTAGCAAGGCAGTGCAATGAAGCTGCAAGCAGAATGAGAGCATGAAGGAGCAGCACAGCTAGGGTCAGAGTAAATCTGTGACAGGTGAAAAGAATTAAGTATGCAACATGGAGCAGCTATGGTTGAGCTAAAACACAGAAAATGATTGCAGATGCATTGCAGCAGTTTGAGTGAGGTGAGCAACAGTGGAAAAACACAAGCACTGGACACGATAGTAATAACAGAAGACAGTAGCAGTGGCTGCAGTTGCAGGGAACTGAAAGCAGTAGTATGAGCTCTGAGTAGTAGAATACTAGGAACTTAGACATAAAGCCCCAAAGAAAAAAACAAGGTACAGCAAAACAGGGAACAATGCCCAAAAAACAAGAGACACAAAACACAGGGAAGCACACAGCCGGAGAAGAGTTACAAACCGGAAGCAGGAAAAATAAGCACCGAAGTCCAGCAGAGACACACAGAAACAGCAGGCAGGGTGGTGGGGGTAGGGGGTGGGCCCCAGCCAGCTAGAGGACAGACCAACAGAGTCTCCGGCTGCAAAATGAAATGAATCCTGGGAAGGTCCGGGGTGAGCTACCTTATAAAGCCTGGTGGGGGAGTGATGTAATTGCTCCACCCAATTGAACCTCAGGCTCATAGCCTCCCCATTATCATCATCAATGGACACCTGAGAAGGAAAACAAACATATTATATATACTGCTGTGCTAACATGAAAACTGTGACCTTGGATTGTATCCTCATGTGTTTTGCCATTGACACTGTGGAATCACCCATACACAGTTTAAATAAGTCCCTTGATTGAACCACTGTAAGATGATGAAGGATATATTACTTTTATCCATGAATTTTCAGCTGACACTGTAAATGGCAGCATAACCATTTATCACCTGAAAACGACACCAGTTGTGCTTGTTGGGATGAAAGTGCTGCATTGTGCTGGTTGACGTACTGGCCCAAAATGTACTGGCAATGCTGTCATCATGGGTGGTCGGCAGGAGGGAAAACAACCCCAAGGCCCAGATATTCAAACTGCGCCATTCTGTGGCGCAAGCCCTTGCGCTGCTCAAGAAAGTTGCGCAGGGGTGTGGCCAGGGTGATATTCAATGGAGTTGTGCTATTGAGCAACTTCTTTGAATATCACCCTCATTACACTCCACTGTGCATGGCGCAGTGGAACTGCGCCACCGCAGCGGTTAGAGTGGAGCATTCAGATGTGGTGGCGCAAGTTCCATTGCTACGTGCAGCACCTGCTAAGTATTCAGTAGACATAGAAATGGGGCCATACTTTATGCAAGGCGCACAGGGCGCCATTTGCATCTAATTACGGCCCCATTTGCATGCCATTAGCATGCAGGTGCGCCAATCCCAGATGACTTGCGCCTGGCTCCCTGCCAGGCAGCAGCCGTCGGGGACCGATGCCCCCTGCAGCCCGACCGCGGGCAGAACAGTATTCCGTCCCCCCCCAGCAGCCCAATCGGCATAATGTAACTCCACCCCCAGTAGCCCGATGCGGACATAATGTAAACATCCCCCCCCGAATAGCCCGATCGCGGGCATAATGTTAACGTCCCCCACCCCAGAATAGCCCGATCGCGGTATAATGTTAACATCCCACCACCCCAAATAGCCCGATTACGGGCATCAATGTAAATGTCCCCTACCCCGAATAGCCCGATCGCGGGCATAATTTAACGTCCCCACCCCGAATAGCCCGATCGCAGGCATAATGTTAACATCCTCCCACCCCGAATAAGCGATGCGGCATAGCATAAAGGGCCCCCACCCGAATAGCCCAATCACGGGCATAATGTTAACTTCCCCCACCCCGAATAGCCTGATGTGAGCATAAAATAAAGGTCCCCGGTAGCCCAATCCGGGCGGCATCCACACCCCTCCGTGCCTAGACTCCCTGGTGATCTAGGTGGCCCCCACCCTCCGCCCACAGAGTCCCACCACCCGGTTCCCCCCATCAGCTGGCGAGCCAGCACCCACCTGCCTGCCGCCTCGCTGTCTCGCAGCCGACGATGCTGATAGGTGCTGCACACCTGAGGTTGAGCTCAGAGCATGAGCCACTAGGCGCAGAGCCAGCTAGAGCAGAGTCCAGATATGTGAATGAATTCATCTCATTCACATATCCGACTGCTTTGTCGCGTGTGGGTTGCACGCCATTGGCTCCGCGCCTGAACCAATGGGCGGCAGCCCTGGTCGAAGCTGTCAGTCGGCGGGCTGCGCGGTGGGTGCTGCCGGGCTGACGGGGGAGCATGGTGGTGGGGCTTCATGGGCGGGAGGGGGGGGCCACTAGATCACCAGGGAGTCTGACATGGGGGTGTGGATGCCATCCACGCATCGAGCTACCGGGGACTTTATATTATGCCCGCAATCGGGCTATTCGGGGTGGGGAAGTTAACATTATGCCCATGATCGGCTATTCGGGGTTGGGGATGTTAACATTATGCCCGCATGGGGCTATTCGGGGTGGGGATGTTAACATTATGCCCGCGATCGCTATTCGGGTGGGGACGCTACATTATGCCCACGATCGGGGCTGCTGGGGGAAGAATTACATTATGCCCGAGATCGGGCATGGGGGCACCGAACAGGGAGGGCCACCCAGGTGGCAGCTGCTGTGTTGCGCCTACAACGCGGCAGCTCATCTGTGGGTGGCCCCGACTGATCCTTTTTTGGTGTAAGTTGTGCAGGCGTAGATTGCACCTGCATAACTCTGCATGGCCTGGCTGAATATCAGGCTGTGCAGTTTATGCATGGGCACGCCCCCCCACCTGTGCCTGCATACATTACTGATGCGCCCCGGCGCATTGGGATTTGTGCAGGTGCACTTTTCCCTTTTAAATATCGCACCGGGGCGCATCAGTGGGTTGTGCATGGCACAACACTGTTGCGCCATGCACATCCCTTTTGAATAACTGGGCCCAAGTGTGCATGCTGGGATGAAAGTGATGCATTGTGCAGGTTGACGTGCTGGCCCCAAATGTGCTGACATTGGCAGTGCTGCGGTTCTTCTTGGTGGAAGACTGCTGGAGGAGCAGGAGGAGGAGTAATTTAGCTGGACTCAGAGGTAGCAATAATGTACTGGTCTGAGACTGCTGTTTATGCTGTAGCATGCACCTGTCAGCTTCATAGATTTTCAGCCGTCGCCGGTATTTCTTGGCAGTATGACACTGGCTCACACTGTCAAAGTCTGTGTTATACAAATTAGGATGGATGACAAGGAGGTGGATTACATGATGGTTAAGTGGATACATGGGGATGGAGTATGCATGCATTTCTGAGTAACACAGTACTGACTGTGCACTGTCCGTCTAAGTTGTCATTGTTGCATATACAGTGATGGCACACTCACTAGACACTCATTCATGGTGTTATGGAGGAGGTATATGTGGAAATGGGGAAGCTGTTCAGTATTTGTCGCACAATGGGGCCATTGTGTATTTGTTAGATGATGACATATTCATTCCAGTTAGCATAGCATGGGCGAATACATTTTCAAAAATGAAATGAAGTAAACATTGTGACTAGGTTGGATAATCAAATGAAATGGTTTAACTGGATGTGTAACACAGAACAACAAGCAAAATAAAATTTAAAATGTATAACAATAACATAAAACAGCATATTCAGTGGAAATGGGGGTGGAGATGCTGGTGGTGGCTGGGGCGGTGGGGCAGAGCACCTTTAGCCTTCTTCCAGTGACACATCATCCATGAAGCAGCCCTCACAGTCTTCAAGACTGGAGTCATCACCAGGTGAAAATTCAGCCATCATTGCTGCTTCATCTACCTCCCTGCTAGTAGAGGCCTTACCACCGTGGATATCTTCATTGTCATCATCGTCCCCGAGACACAGTTCTAGGGGCAACACCATTGAAATAACTGTGTTATGTGGAATGTGAGCCTCATTCATTTTTATGAATGTTAGGAAGAAAACATTCTTCGGTGACAGATTTGTCCTACGGTCATGTGCAATGGCCCCAGCAGAACCGAACACCCATTCCACACTGACACTGGATGGTGGGCAGCTGAGGTATTTAAAAGCAACAAATGCCAGTGCAGGCTAGTCACTCACTTTGCTGCTCTAGTACACCAATGACTCATCAGTGATGCCAAGATGCTTGGTGTCTCCCATGTAGGCATCCACCATATGTTGTGCTGCCCTGAGTCCTGCTGCCTCACCATGCTCCTCCTCCTTGTCTTCAATTTCTTCAAAGCCCACCTGGTACAGAGCATCCCAAATGGGATTACCTGCCATGCTGTGCTGTGACTTTGACATTTTCTCTGATTTGGTGGCTTCTGATAATTTACTGGTGGTGGTGGTAGCAACACCTGGTATATCTATATGTGCCTTTTATGTCTCTGCATTTTTCTTCTGTGCATAACGTACCCATCTGACAAGGTAATTGGTCAATTTGTCCACTCGCTCACGACCTCCTTCAATCATGGCAGGCAGGCCATGTTTGTACTGTGGAGCCAGCATGGTAGCAATAGCAAACTCCTTAGACTGCATAATGCCACAGATATGTGTATTGCTGTCCAGTATACGGAACATGTGACCCATTACATGAACATAACCATGATCATCACTTGCCTCCATCTGGTGACTGACATTTACCAGTGTCTGCCTCAGCACACGTATAAGGGGTATTGACTGACTTATACAGGCAGTGTCCCCACTCACAGCCTGTGTTGCATGCTCAAATGGATGCAGAATGCATATTATGCCATCCATTTGTTGCCACTGCTCCATTGTTAGGGCGATGGGCACTCCAGCACTGTCCCTGGTGGTGTGCAACAGTAGGTAATCTGAAACCACCTTATACTGTTCATAAAGCTGGTCCAGCATGTACAATGTAGAATTCCACCTTGTAACAACATCAAGCTTCATACGGTACTGAGGCAGATGGTTGGTGCACTGCAGCTCATGCAGATGGTCACGGGCCTTTGCAGAACAGGCAAAGTGCACACAGATGCATCTGACGACAGACACAGTTTCCTATATTTCATCATGGTTCAGAAATTGCTGCACAACTAGATTAAGACAGTGTGCCAGTCAGGGAACTCTGAAAAAGCCACTGTCAGTAATGCACGTAACCACATTGGAGCCATTGTCACTGGCAATAAACCCCGCTGTGAGTGCATGTGCATTGAGCCACTCATCAATCTGATTTAGCAGCACATTCAGCATTTTCTCACCAGTGTGAGACCCTGTAACACTTTGCATAGTTATGGTTGCATTCTGACGAATACCAGGTGTGTTGCTACCACCACAATTTTGCTTTACGCAGCTTCTGCCAGGCCCCAAATCAACAACCACCCCAGGTGCCTGTGCCCAGTGTTATACACAGATATGAGCTGCCTGCTGTTTGCTCACTTGTCCACATATCCATGCTAAGGTGGATATATTTGAGGCAGAATGCTTCATGGCATGTAGAACAGACTGTGAAACTCTGCTGTAGAGTTCAGGCATGGCACGTTTAGAGAAATACATTTGCGATTGCACCTGCCATTTGGGACAGGCACGGGCCATCAAACGACGGAATCCTGGATTCTCCACAAAGGAGAAGGGCAACAGGTCAATCACGAGCTTTTCAGCTGTAGCTGTGTTCAGCTGACATGCAGCAGCATGATTGAAGGGGGTACTTTGAGTGCCACTCAAAACACTTTTCAATGTGTGCAGCATCTTGGGAATGGATCGACAAAAATGCTTTACTTGTGCTACCAATGTTGTTCTTGCTGGGGTAGCAGGTGACTCTTGGGGCCTGAGATGTGCAGCATGCGTGAAACTGGTTATTTTGGTGGATTTGGTGCCCGGTGGTGTGCTTTTATAACTTGAGGGAGTGGCACTGCCACTGCTACTATGCCCACTGCTCGAGAGAGAAAATGATTCCTCACACTCCTCCTCCACCGACCCACTCAGCCCTCCCTCCTCCTACTCTGTTGCACTGCTGTCACTAACATTAAGCTTGACAAGGGAAGTCCCACCAATAGCTCTGGGTGCTTGTTTTTCAAGTGGGCATGCTGGCCACTGGTGCCTATGTGGCTGCCCTTTTTTCCACGACTTACACGTGGTTGACACAGCTGACATATCACCATAGTGTCATCAGCAGCATCAAGCATGAAAAAATCCCAAACTAGGGACTTTGCACCTCCAGATTTGACATGGGACTGAGACTTGCACAGCAGAGCCAAAGGTGTGGAAGTTTTTGCTTTTTGTGCCGCTTGCATGATATCCACCATGCTACGTTTGGGAGGTAGGGTGACTGGACTGCTTGTTGTAGGCTTGCTCATATCTCACCCTCAGTCTTGTCATCTAAATGGGCTACATCATCACCCTTCATCTTTTTCATTTCTGGCTCCCACAGGGGATCCAAAACCTCATCATCATCTGTACCAAAACATATTATATCCTCCTCCTCATCCCTATCGCTGTCTATTGCCAGACAAACTTTTCCCTTCTCTTGCATCTTCTCTATGGGGGGGGGCTGACTTTCCTGATCTCCTTCTCCAGGAGAAACAGACTGACACTAGACACTATCACCCTCATCACCATCAGTTCCTCCTTGAGCAGGAACAACAGTCACACTGATAACTTTTTCGACCTCCTCCTGGACCTCTGTGCCTCCACTGGTGTGAGTGTCTCCCTTATTCCCAGTGTCATCCCAACAAGCATACTAGCTACAGATTGTACAGTAAAAAAATGAGTCACAGACTTGAAGCCACTTCAGACTTTGATTTTGCTGCTACTGGCTGCCACAGCAGCTGCAGAGGCCACAGAGGACACTGACTCAGAAATAGGTTTGCTTTTTCCAACAGACTTCTTTGAGCCACCTCCCACCCTAGCACCTTTACCTGAAGTTGAATGTCTCTTGGCAGGCATATTTATATGTTTGTTTCATTTGGCTTCCTCAGTCTGGAACTATATTATTATGTATTTCTATTAAATAAGTGTGATTTAACTCCTGCAGTGCTATCTACAAAGGGCAAACAGAAATCAGAACAGGTAGCTCACTGTAATGTATATAACTACCTACAGCTGCTACTGTAGTCTATTCAAGTGTGAAAACACTATTTTATTCTTTCAATTACAAAAACACAAGTTAAGTAACATGAGGTAACAGGAGGACAGAAGTAAGAGACTTTCAATACAAAATCGACAGAGAACACCACCGCAACAAGGTTGCGCAGTAAATCTAAAAAGAATACTTAAGTAGTTCTTAATCAAATGTCAGTTTTTAGATGAAATGATTATTACACAACTTGATAATAACCGGGTAGGTGCTGGTAAGTTCACAAAAACTAAACTAAACCAACCGCACAGAACACCTCTCTGTCAAAATACGAACTACAGTCCAGATAAGTGGTGTTTGGATAAGGTGAGTACTACAATGTGTTAGTACTTACTAAATACAGTTTTGGCTTATAGATATATCAAACAGAAGGGACAACAAGATTTGAAATGAACAAAGTCACCTCCAAAACTCATGCAGGGAACACCACTATCTAGTTGAAAACGATGTAGTTTTTTTATATAGTAGCCTAGGCCAGGTAATAAACAACAGTGGTGTAACAGGGAGGAAAGGGTTAATATGGTAAGCAAATTCAATAGAAAAACAGGAATGCTACAATGCAGAGGCTAGATCACAATTTTAATTTCTGTGAGCAATTCAACAGTGCGGTGTACCTGGATATGGACAAGTCCAGTGGTCAATGTACATGCATACTTTCAATAAAAATATAAATCTCAAAAGTGATTAAGCAAAGGGAAACAGGAACAGAACTACTCAGTCAGAATGTAGTAGCTGTACAGATAAAGTTACCCAAAAAAGGGTCAATATGTCAGAAAAATATAACAAAAAAGTTGCACACAAACAAAAAAATATTAAGACTTAAAAGAAATTACAGAAACTCACTCACAACTTGTGAGAAATATGTCAAATATTAGGAACTAGCATGCTCTACTTTCACACAGATACACACACACACAAACACACACACACACACGGTCGACCCTCTCCCACTCAACTCCCTCACAGACACAGAGAAAACTGAAAACACTAAGTTTAACTAAGTATTATCCAAAGATACAAAACCAAAAAAATGTTCACTAGCAGCACTAAGACCTAAACTTGAGATTTTGGGAGCAATTAACTCACAAAAATCACAAATAAAGACATTTTTGAAGGGTTTATTGGCTGTGATGCACCACACTGAACTGCTCTCTGACTCAACAGACAATATACTATGCAGGAAACAGCCTGCATGTGATATTTCAGCTGTCTACCCACAATGTATTGCAAATTTGCTGGCGAAATTCAGGATAATGGCGAAGTTTTGCCTTACACGAAAGCAAAATTGACGAAATTGAGTGAAACTTTGCATTACGTAAAAGCAGAATTGGAATGTTGCGTAATGTGAGAATTGCGTGAAATATTTCGCTAGGTGAAATTTTCCAATTTCATACATCTCCACTCACAACATGTATTTGTTGTTAATTTCACCCAACCTGTTTGCAAAGTTGTTTTTATGAAATACTCTTAAAATGTGATTGTTGCGAAGGTGGTATTACGACTATTGTAAAACCCTTTTTTATGAATGCCTGTTGGAGCAATAAATGCTTACCGGTGAGGGAATTAAACTGTTAAGAAACAATTTTTTTATGAAAGTTTGATTTTGAAGTTGCATTAAGAAAATTAAAAAAGCTGTTTGGTGACAACATGATTGATTAGTGTATTGTTGATATCACAGCTGTTTCACTGGTATGCAGTATTTACTTAGTATGCACTATGGGGAAATAAACATACATATATATAATTTTCCTATGGGAAAACAGCCTAGCCATGCAATATACTGTATATTTTTTGAACCCTAACCACCCCCTCCCCCATGCACCACTCCGATGAAGCCCACTAAATTAAACGCCAAAGCATGAACCAGATTTCAAACATATGTTTAAGCATCACAAATAAATAATACAGTTAGAGGATTACGGTTACACCCCATGAAGAATACTGCAGTATTTAATTATTTATTTAGTTTTTGTCTGACAGGTAAGAACACTAGACAAAGCAATTGCCTATTTTCAGGCATGACCTGGGAGATTACAGAAGGTCACAGGCAGCAAGATATAGGCAGATCAAGAACATGCAGGGTCAATGTGTGTGGGCAGGGGTGAGTGAATGTGGCAGATACACAGCCGGCGGTGGAGTGATGTTTGCAGAAGTTGCTTACTGTGCACCTTGGCTTACTATTCATACCACTGTAAGCTGACTCAGGCATTGGGCCAGACAATTTGTTAGGTTTTGAAAGCCACTGTCTATTAATGGACTTAATGCACCCTCATCCTGATAAATCAATCCCATCTCCATGTGCAGCTGGCACACAGCTGTGTTCCTGGCCACTTGGCAGTCTGTGCTGCTCCAGCATTCTTATTTGAGGGTAGCAAAAACAAAGTCTTTGCCCGGTACCCCTATCTAGTGCAGGCATGACTGGTCAAACTCGGGGCCATTGCTACTCTGGCAAACAGAGCGCTTTCCATTCTACAGGGTGGTCCAGCTCACCTAACAATTCAGTGCTAACTGCTCCCTCTCAGCTTGCTCTCTCCCAGGCTCGACTAGAACTGCAAACCTTGGAGCCATGGCTTTACAGTCTAAATGTCTATTCTCCTCAGGGTGACCAAACACTCCATTGCCACTTCCACCTGTAACCTCTGGCTCACCGATCCTCCCAAGTACCAGCTCACAAGACATACTGGGACCCATCCTGCTCCCAGATGGCATGTTGCTCTCCCTCCAGCCTCACAAGGGGTACTAACAGCTCCAGGTAGCACCGGATCAGGGTTCGCTTCTCAGTGTCCCCACATGGGGCTCTACAGGAACGGTCACTGCCACATCACTCCCAGTCTCTAACACCCACTATACACATGAGGGGGATAAAACTCTGTCCTACTGCTCAAGCGGGCAATCAGCCCCACTCAATACCTCTCTTTCTCTCACAGTTCCTGCGCCAACCTTATACTCCCATGGACCGCCACTCCTCCCATGCAGGTGACAGACAGTCTAAGGGTGGCAAACCATTACCCTTTTTTTTCCCTTGGGAGAGGGATGAGAAGTCCCCAAATCATTAGTTTAAATGGTGCACATCCTAATGCACTGCATTGATGCCATAACCCCACGGGGATGTTACTTATTCATGGTACAAAATCTGAGTCATTTCTAATTTATAGAGAGTTCATCTTCTCCAAATGTCATCAAACACAGGCATATGATTCAAATAATAATTTGAAAATTTTTCAAGATGATAAACAGAGTCTATTAATGAAACCCCTTGTGTCACTGTTGGAGGGTGTGCCTTTAATCATAGTTTAGTTAACAGCTTTCTTGGCCCCTGCAAGTAGGATTAATAATAGTTTTAACTGTCGTCCCCTTGGACTCCCAGCTGATGTCAAAATGCCCAGCATAACCAACTCAGGAGACAAAAGACCAAAGACCACTTTCCAAAAGATGGTCAGAACAGGGCAATACTAAAACAGGTGGGCCTGGTCTGCTTTATTCTCTCCACAAGTTTGCCAACATTGGCCTGTGGGCTCTCCCTTGCATTTCATCAGCTTAGCTAGCATTCTAAAGAACCGCATACAGCACTTCCAGCCAAATTATTTGAGATAAGGGGCCATGCATAGTTTATATTTTGGAAACAAGTATTTTAACCACTGTGGTTCTTTACACTGGATTTGAATATCAGTGCTCCACTGATTAAGTACCAATACTGAAGAATCTTTAGATTGGTCAGAGAGGATGGCATATATAGTGCCAATCAAATGACTTCCCACCCCTCCTTACTGGTGTTGTTGGACTAGGGTGAAAGTACTGATGGGCACTCTGGGAGAACCCAATGATGGGGAGATAGGGTGTACAAATAAGCCCTGAGTTGCAAGAAGTGGCAATGGTCTGTTTTTGTAGAGAGTATTTGGTACCCAAGAGCTGATGGAGGTAGATTAACCCTAGTCTGGCCCATCTTTGGAGGAAGGGATCACTTTATTTAAAGGATTAGCATTATTCCCTGCCAAGATGCCCAATAATGGACCCTGATCCCCTAAGCAGTCCCCAGAAAAAAAGTTTATGCCATGTTTGCAGGGCAGTTGCTGAATAGCTAAAAAAAAAATTAAGAGAGGGAGATATTTAGAAGGGGATGAAAAAAGAACAGCACCAACATCACGTAAGTCATTAGGAGCAATTTTATCTTTCCAATGGGCATTATAATCTTCAGACAGCCATAGGCAAATAAGCATTAACTAGCAGGCTAAGGCATAAAGTCGCAAGTTAGGAAAATTTAATCCACCCTGCATTGTTGAAAGTTGCAGAATGGAAAGTCAAAGCTGAGGTCCCTGCCCCCAATAAACAAGTTCTAACCAGAACCGATCACGGCTGTGGCGAACTTGAAAATCTCTGACGTGCAAGTGCCACTGAGTGCCATCTCCAAGAAGGTGGTGGCGATGCAACCGCATGCCGACATTCAAGCATGCTAGTTGCAGTGACAGGCAATATGCCGTTCGCAAGATCGGCGGACCAGTGGAACTACACTTGGCTACCTCAAGCATGCATGCACAGTTCTTATCCCAGAATACGCAGTAACAGCCAAAATACTGTGGCTGATCATCCTAGTGGCCAACTGTGGCAGAGTGTTATAGCTCTGTTGGACTTCGAAGGATACTCCAAAAGTCCAACGGAAGGTGCCACGATTGGCCATTTTAAGCCAGAGAAAACAAAACCATTAAAAAGGACAGAGAAGTTTATCCCATTCCCAAAAATAACCTCAGTTTGGAAAAGTGGAAGAGTTTGGAGGTAGTACAAAATGTTGAATGGCTTCAAGCCTATTCAGAAAAGAAAGGCCAAGGGAGGACCAGCGATTCAAGTCCTCTGCTATTGCTGTAGTCAGAGGCTCATAATTAAGGATTTCCAAAATGGTCGTGTTTTGTTTTTTTAAAAGGACACCAAGATATTTCAGAGAATTCCTATTCCAACATATACTTAACCGTTGTTTAATTGTCTGGGGTGGGGTATAATTAAACGTTAAGACCTCAGTTTTGGTTATATTAAGACAAAAACCTGATAAATATTCAAAGTGTTCCAAAATATTCCAGAACTCTTGAAGAGGCTCTGTAGGGTTTATAACTGTCAAAACGATATCATTGACAAAGAGGCTTAACTTATATTCCCTACCCCTAGAGGGATTCCTTGTACCTGTGGGGATAATCAGAGGTGAGAGGCCAGAGGTTCTATAAAAAGGGCAAATAAAATGGGCGATAGAGGGCATTTATTTATTTATTGAAATGTTTCACCAGGAAGGCACACTGAACAACAAGTTGCTCGTCTCTCAGTGTGACCGGGGTACTATTGGATGAAGAATTAGACATACAGTTTAACATTTAAAACATACTAGAAATTAAACATTCAATTACATTTGTAACAAGACAGTTAAAAAAAATCATAAATAATCATTCAGTCACATCAGTAACATAACATACAATTCAATATATCATACCTGTGAAATATGCATTTAATTACAAGTGGCATATCTGAGGAACATAGTGCATAGTGGTGAAGGGGAAGGAGAGCAGGCTAAGACGCAGGCTGGGGGGTGGAAGGTTTAATAGGTGATGTGAGTCATGGAGAGGAGCAGAGGCATGGGGGACAGTTAAGGAGGGTTAAAGCAGGAACAGTTAGATGAGAGAAAGTTATGTAAGGCAGAGGCAAGGGAATGGGAGGAGGAGGAATGCCGTATTTGGGGGGGAGGGAGTTCCAGATTTGCTGGAAACGATGGGTAAAGCCTGACTGACTGATGAGAGTGGTACGATGGGGGACCAACAAAATGCAAGTCACAGAGGATCTGAGGGAATGGGAGGGGGGAGGCAGGGAAGAGAGCAAACATGAGAGGTAGGAGGGAAGTTCTTCTAACCAAAATTTAGAAGTGAGTTTGGCACAATGAGTGAGGCACCTGTTGGCAAGCGGGAGAAGGGAAATGATATGGTAGAGGTCACAGTGATGAGTGCGTGATGGAGCATCAAGGGCAAATCGACAGAAGGAGTTAAATAGAGTGTCCAATCTGGTTAGGGAGGATTTGGAGCGGCACCATAGACTATATCACAGTAGTTGAAAATGGGGAGGATCATCTTCTGAACTAGTTCACACCGCCCGTAGGAGGGATGCAACTATGGTTCCTGAATAAGGCACCAAGCTTGGGGTGCAATTTTTTTAGGATGGCGTCAATGTAGCCAGAGAAGTTGAGATGTTGGTCCAACCAAACCCCAAGGTATCTGAATGAGGAGGTGTCCTCTAATATTGTCCCATCAAGGGTATGGAAAGATGGTAAAGGGTGAAGCCTAGAGAGTCTCTGCCTAGTGCCAAAGGTCATGGAGACAGTCTTTTTGGCATTTAGGAATAGTTGATGTGAGGCAAGCCATAACTGAGCCTGGTGGAAGTCAAGCTGAAGGGTGGTTGCAACATCAGCAGGGCATTTGCCAGATGAGAACAGGACAGTGTTGACGGCATACATATGGATAGAGGTGGAGGGGGAGCATACTGAGGGCAAGTCATTTAGGAAGATGGAGAAGAGAATGGACCCAAGCACCAAGCCCTGTGGGACTCCAGTGGAAATAGAGGGGGGGGCGGAGATTGTATCCTGGATCTTGACTGATTGTGCTCTGCCTGAGAGGTAAGCTCTAAAGCAGTTTTGGGCAGAAGCAGACAACCCAGCAGCCATAAGGGAGTCAAGAAGTAGGGCATGGGAGACTGTGTTGAATGCCTTGGTGAAGTTGACGAAGATGGCAGAGGTAATGAGGCCATTATCCATCCCAGTGAGGATGGAGTCAGTGAACCTGAGTAGGGAGGTGGTAGTGGAGTGGTTCTTCCGAAAACCAGATTGAAACGGGGTAAAAAAGGAAGAGTCATCAAGGAAGGAGGTTAGCTGAAAGAGGACCAGGAGTTTGTGGAGTTTAGCAAGAGCAGGGATTAGGGAGATTGGGTGAAAATTTGCAGGGGAGGAGGGGTTGCCACTCTTTGGGAGAGGGTGGACCACAGCATGTTTCCAGGATGAGGGGACAGATGAGGACGATAAGGAAAGATTTAAGATCAATGAGAAAGGCTAAGCTATAGCAGAAGCTGAAAGGTAGAGTAGTTTAGGGTCAAGATCATCCAGCGATGAGCCTTTGGAAGGATTAAGAGAGAGAAGGGCCATTAGTGTTTCTTCTGGGGAGACCGCAGAAAAAGAGAAAGAAGGATGGGCATGGACAGGTTGAGTACTGGGTGTGGGAGGATGAGGAGGGGGGAGGTTAGAGGGGAGTGACTTTAGAAGTGCTGTGGTGCAGGCGGTATAATAGGAGTTAAACTCTTGAGCCACTACACATGGATCAGAGGCCGAGTTGTTTATTTTAAGCACAGGGGAGGTGAATGTGAAGGGGGGGAATAGGTCGTGGACCACTTTCCAGAATTTGGAGGGGGAATTGATGTTTTTGAGAAAAGATGATTTAAAATATTCAGACTTAGCAAGTCTGGTAGCTTTTGTGCAGGCATTTCTTAACATGTGATGCCTGGCATGGTCTAGGGGAAGCTGGGAGGCCTTATGTTTCCTCCAAGCTTTGTCCTGTTCCCTGAGACAGGTCAGTAACTCAGGGGAGACCCAGGGATGACGGTTGCCATGAACTCTAGTGCATTTGAAAGGAGTGTAGGAGTTCCATGTAGTTGGAAATTTATCTTTAAAATAAGCGAGGGCTTGGTCAATGGAAGGGGCAAAGGCAATAGGGGACTGCTGGCCAGTTCATTGAAAGGGATTAAGGTCTAAGAAGCAGAGCTGCAGAATTTTGTGAGGCGGTTTAGGTCTATGGACTTTCCTGACTACAAAGATTGGGTGATGATCACTGAGGGCATCCAAGAGGATGCCTGATTTAATGACTTGGTGGGGGTGAGAGGTGAGAGCCCAGTCTATCAGGGAGTGGTTAAGAGTTTTATGATTTAGGTGGGTGGGTTCCAGGATGAGTTAGGAGAGATTGAGGGTCATGATGTCATTTCATGTCTTGGCAGTTGTTGGTGATAGTCAGTTTTGGTTTACATCACTCAGGATGTATAGCTCACCTTTACATGAGAGGGAGGTTATGGAGGTAATGAGATCCAAAGTATCGGATGACTTGGAACCAGGTCGACAGTAGATGCCAGCTATGAAGACAGGGGAGGAAAAAGGCTAGGTAATGTTTACTACAAGTGCTTCGTAGGCGGAGGGTATTGAGGATGATAGAATGGTTCAGAACTGACGTGAGGACAGGATATACATGGCTACTCCACCACCCCTGCCAGTCCTAACCTGCCTGATTATGGAATTACCTGGGATATTAATGGTGAGATCAGGTATTTTAGTGTTTAACCAAGTTTCTGTTAAAATTAGTAAATCAGGTGTGAGAGAGATTAGCATAGGATGTAAAAGGTAAATTTTTGACACAAGACTGCAGATGTTAAAGTGGAGGATTTTCAGGCCCTTGGGGAGGGCAGAGGGGTTGGGGGACATTGGTACATTAGTGGAAGGATTGCAACTGGCAGGGATGTGTGGAGCGGGACCAGGATTGGGATGAACATTTCCTAATGCAAGTAAGAGAAGTACTATTATGAGTGAGTGGAGTTTATGGCATTTGTGACGGGCTGAGGATTTTGAAAGTATTTGGGTGGGGTGGGGGCTAGGTGAGGAGAAAATAAGATGGTGAAGGAAAGCTAGGTGGCTAGGGGCTGAGAATAGAGTAGCAAGGGGGAGGTGAGGGAAGTGAGAACAGAGTACTTGAGGGGGTGTAGGAGTTAAGGCAAGGATAAAGGTAGGGGATAGGAGAGCAGAGGAGAAAGGTGAAAAAGGTTTACTGGGCTGAGGAGAGTGTGGAGCTGAGGTAGACAAAATTGACAGAAGAGTTAGAAGGAGGGGAAGTGGTGAAGGAAGGGTGGGCATATTGTACGGATCGGTGGAACAAGAATTGAACAGGGTATACTAATCATTAGTAAAGAGAAGATAAGTGGCAGTGACAGGGGTAATCTAACTGTGAGAAGAAGTGGACAGTGACAATTGCCAGCAGCAGCAAATTAATTGAGTTGTTTCCCTCTAGTGGCTATGCAGTATAATTTGCAAATGGAGAAGTATACAAAAAAAATCTCTAAACAGATGATAAGCAGGCTGTTATTCAGATATACTTCAAAATAATTAAACTAGGTAAAACAGATAAAAAACAAGATGAGGAGGTTCAAAAGTCACCAAGTTCAGAATGGGCTGCAGGAAAAGAGGGCTGTAAGGTTTAGCGCAGACAGGAAGACCCGGATTCAGTGTACCTTCGTTTGTGAGTGGAGATGATGATAGGAGCTCCAGTCAGGCGGCACAGGGGTGTGGTTCCAAAGCTTCATCTGTGAGTGGAGCTGATGATAGGAGCTCCACTCAGGCGGCACAGGGGTGTGGTTCCAATGCATCCTTACTGGGTACTCCTATGTAAAGTAAAAGGGAATAAGACTGACACACTGATTCTAAGATATGCTTGGGGACAGTGATAAAGAGATCGCAACATGGTTATAAAATCAGAAGATCATCCAAACTATAATAAAGTAGCCCACAAAAAGGGCCAAGATGCCCCATCGACTTCTCCGCATCCAAGCTAGCCAGAACCAGGTGGATACATTGCTGCACAGTATAGTCCAACAAAAGTAGGGTTCACCAGACATTATCGTGTGCCTGGTGATGACGCATGAAGCCTGCCTGGTCCATGTCCAACAGGGATGGGAGAAGGCCTTCCATTCACAGGGCCCAGGTGGACATAAACAGTTTATGATCATGATTTTGAATTGATATTGAGCGATACAATGCTGGTAACAGGGGATCCTTCCCTGGTGCGCACGAGGTTTTGTCATTCCAGGTCCCCTCCCAGCTTTCTATGCAATCAACCCCCCCCCCCCACACACACACACACACCATTCTCATCCAGCAATTAAAATTCTCAATCCTCCTCTTCCTTGCTGTACTGATTCTAGGTATCGGTAGCACTTCAGAGAAGGCTACCAATCTAGCCATCCCCCACATATCCGCCCCACTGCCCTAAACCTCTCCTGCACTACCTCCACCTCTGCTCCTACTAGGTTGTTTTTTCCCAGATGAATTACTGTATTACATGAAGTTTCCCTCCTACTCCCTGCACAAGCTAACTTATCACTGGGCACACATGCTCCACCATCATCCCCAGCATATACACTACCTTCCCCCACCCCTCCCAGCAAACCCCCTTTACTGCAGTCTTCTAGTATTAGAACTCTTCTGGCACTATCCACCAGCCCTTTCCCCTTCCATACTACCCATGTCCTGAGCTCCCCCTCTGTAATACACATGCCACAGCCTCTGACATGTGCACAACAACCTGTGGCTAATGAAGTAAGCTAATTCAAACAATGGAGCAAATACTGAAGTCGCCATTACAGTTATACATCTGTGGTTAGGAGCCCATCCACACTGCTGATGGTGCCACCGCCTTTACATCTCCCTCCCTACCACCACCCCCCCCCCCAAGATGCTCAAACACTGATTTTATTATTGTAAAAGATCAGTGGATATATTTTATCACAGTGGAAACATTCCTACAACTTGAAACTTCGGGCCCAATCCACAAAATACTGCCAAATATGCCAAAAATGTGTAGATGGGAACTGAGGTGCAGTGCACAGACAAGATATCATTCACATGATGAGACAGCACACAGTAAGCCAAGCAGCAGATGTGTCAATTTAAACACGTGCATAGATAACAGGACCGAACAGTAATGCCTCTGTACCACCCATGCCCCCCACTTGATGCCACAATATTAGGATAATTAAAATGCAGCCCCTCAGATGTGGAAATGTCAGATGTAAATAGAGCTGGCACATAGCATAAAGGTAACCCAGCACACCTACTGGGGGAAAGGGGTACAGTGAACCAGGTAAAGGAATATCATATGAGCTTCCACAGGCCAAAACAGCTGGTAACAAATGTAGTATGCTTGTCCAGCAGTGCACATAAACACCTAGTTTTACTGCAGAGGAGACCACAATAGTGGCAACAAAGAGACACCACTATAACTATACACTGTATGGGGCCAGTGCCCTAAAGGGCAGCTGGCACAAAAGCAGCAGTTGTAGAAGAGCATTCTGCATGTTGTAAATGCAGTCAGTAGCACACCATGTACAGTATCAGCTATTATACATCGGCAAGAAAGAATCTTGGACTGTGATTGGTCAGTTTGAGGTTGGACCCATGGCGTTATCCCAGCATAACGTCACAGGTCTAGTCTCAGCACTGTGAACCAATATGGATGAGCTCCAGCATGATCTGGATGATCTCTTCTTTTGCATCTCTTCTTAAGAAACTAAAATATTTTTCCACACTAATAAAAACATTCTTCAAAATTATTTTTTTATTTTATATATAACAACTAGCCATTGTATAATAGGAATAATGCACTCCAGGATGTGTGTCATTTGGGATAACACCACACCTGGGGCATTGGATGCACTCAACCTGTGGTCTCGTGCCCAACCCCTCCCCCCCAGGCATGGCATTATCCCAACACACCACACACTCTGTCATGCATTATTCCTTTATTAAACATAACAAAGGTGTGACCTACATGCCAAAGTTAAATGTAAGCTGGCACTCTAGAGACAGGCACAGGTGGCAGTGGACTTGACAATGTACCTGAACTGACACCCATGAAGCACTTGCTGACAATACATACACCAACAGTCAGCAGATGATGAGGAGGATGACATTAACATGTCTGATGGCGAGTAATGTTGAACATGTGCATACATGTACATTGATGCAAAACATAAGCACATTACACTGTCAAACCCCAACACACAGGTTTCATTCCTCCACAATGAGACACCAAGAAGGAGGAAGGTGTATGCAACAAAACTATCCCAGTTCCAGCAGTGGCCCCATGGGACAGTCCACAATGTAGCCAACCCCACAGGAAGCATACCAGATACTGTATATACCAGCATCAGTATAGGTGTGTGCAGTACTGCCTGCTTGTAACATTTTTTCCTCCCATACTTCCCCTCTAGAGGTACTGGCACAGACATCATCACCAACAACTAGCGGTTGGCAGGTCACAACAGTCATATTGCCACCAAGGACAGCGCAGTGGAGATATACCCAATCATACCTCCAGATGGCAGTACAGGCCAGGACTATCAGGCACACAACACACACTAGGGATAATGTTAAGCACATTGGGCACCAGTTTCTCTACATGGCATTAGTAACAGTTTCTCTACATGGCATTAGTAACAGAGTAATATCCAACAAACAGCTAGCCACCTGAGAGTGCAGCAGGGATTATGCCTGCACCAATGCCTAAGTAAGCTTACACTGATATGGACAGCCAGCCAACATCACTCCACCATTGGCTGTGTATGCACAACAGTCACCAATTCCTGCCAGCAGAACACAACAGCAATCGTTGCCTGTGCCAGAACAGATGAATGATGAGCCAGATGTGCACACAAAACCTGATGCAGCTAAATACACCGGATTCTGCTGACAATGACACACCTACTCAGTGAACAAGGCATAGACAGAAAATACTAGTGAGTACAAGCCACAACACACACAGTCAGAAGCACAACAAGAAGGAACAGACTAACCATGTTTCCCCCATGTGACACCACACAACACCACATGCAGAGAAGTACAGTACACAGCACAGTACACTGCACACAGGTAGCATATCAGTAGTGCAATACTTAGTACCCACATTACTACAGTCACAGTTTCACAGACTGCATCATGATACGTGTCCTTACGAAATGTATGTTTCGGTTAAATCACTTCATTGTTCAATCCCAGCAGCACCTCTGGCAACACAGAGCAGGACCACGGAACCTTACCATGATGACCATCTATGCCTGCACCATTGTGGGCATCATGATTTCCAACCTCAGGTATAGCTATGTGTTTACACAGTGCCTGTTCTGGCAACATACAGCAAAGATCGTGCACACCTTCCCAGGTGTGAATTGCAGTTTCCCACCTGTCTTGTTCAAACACTTAAACCCATCTTTAGCATGCTGGATGTGTGCTCGGTTTTGCCCCATGTCAGTTTATGTGCTTCACTGTAGTGCACCTCAGCTAGTGTCCCTGAAGTCAAGAATGGCATCATCAAGTAGGCCCTCTGTGGGTACCCACTGTCACCTGTGTAAATACTATACATAGGTCAGTTTTTTTAAAATCGGTGTTTATTAACATTTTCACTGTGGCAGAGTTGCCTCTCCCTCCTATAGAGAAGTACCACAAGCCTCAATAGGGTATTCTCCATTTACATTATTATTTGGTCGAAACCCCAGTGGTCCACTGGATGTAGTCAAGGAATGTTGGAAGAAGGGAAAGGACTTAAAACATCCAGGGATAGCTAAGTCCCGTAGACTCCTGAGACAAAAGCTTATGGTTTATACCTAAAGGGCACATGAGACTGGGGTAAGGGCCCAGCTTACTCAGAAAAAGAACTACGGTAAAGGTACTTCTGCTGGTAAAAAGTTGATGACTGGGGAGAAGGTGTTGTTATTGTTACCTTCTTCCTCTAATGAACTACTGATGAAGTGTCAAGGACCTTATAATGTTCTACGATAAATGGAACCAATGACCTATGAGGTGGAAACACCTAACATCAGACCACAGAAGAAAACATGTCATATAAACTTGTTGAAAAAATGGTATGAGTTCTAGTGATGTCATCCCCCTGATGGCAGCATCTCCTTAGAGCTCTCCCAACTCTATATACTAGCTCTCTAAATTACTACAATAAAAAACAACAAATCAGTTCAGCGATGGCTACTAAGGATAAAGGAGGGCACAGACCAAACAAATCTAGAACAGAAATGGACAATAAGCAGCGGGATGGAGACAGATCAGTCCAGTTGGGGCTCCTCGCCGGCAGGCCCTGAGGCCTGCGATATGGACACAGACCAAGAAACAGAGAAACTCTCCCAATCAATGTTTGAGATTCTGCTGGGGGAGCTGTGAGCATTTAGAACAGAGACTAAACAAGAATTCCAGACCCTACAAACTCATCTCATGGAGGTCAAAACCAGGGCTGAGGCCTCAGAGCAATGGATCTCCGATCTGGAGGACGACTTACACAGCCGGCATGCAGCGGTCGATTTCCTAGTTATGCATCAGGAGACCATGCTGGAGAAACTTATAGATTTAGAGGCACAATCAAGGAGAGATAACATTCAAATTTACGGGCTCCCCGAGGGTACCGAGGTTGGCCAGATGGAGGAATTCTTAATGAATCTCCTTCAGGATATACTGGAACTTCCGATGGGCTTCAATTTTAAAATCGAGTGGGCGCATCGCGCCCTGACACCGAAACCTTCTAATCCACAGGCCAGACCAAGATAAATAGTACTTAAGCTGTCCAGTTACCAAGATAAAGAAAAGCTGCTCAGACTAGCGTGGGCAAAGAAAGTAGTGAAATACAACACAGCTAGGCTTTTCTTTGATAAAGACTATCTGGTAGAAATTGCCACGCAGAGGGCAGCGTACTCACCCATACTGAGAGTCTTGAGAGAACACAAGGTGCAGTTCCAAACTCCCAATCCAGCAAAGCTTACAGTTTTCTGGGACACTGGCCTTATTACTTATGAATCTCCCACAGGAATTAAAGAAAAGGGGATGGGGATCCCAGTCGGACCAGCCAAGAGAGCAGCATCTCCGCCCGCCTCGTTCTGAATGGTGCACTGTTGGATCATTTCCCCATAAGAATGTGGCCAGAGCAGCAGCACCAAAAATGCTGGAAGAAATTAAGGCACTTCTGGATAAAATGAAATGGCAAACAACACAAAACCACCAGCCAGCAGATGAAGACGAACCCACTTGAAGACGCGGTGAGCTAACTGGGGTTCTGTTTTACATTTGGCTTCTTCCCCTTTGCGCTTGGACTCCCGGGTGGTCTGAACTGGCTAAGGCCTCTGGTGTTTTAAGCCCACACCTGGGGTAGTCTAAATGGGGGAAACTCGTGCAGAGTGTTCTTTTGGGTCCATATCTCAGCGTTTGGAATTTCCTCGAACTGCATGGCCATCTCATCACATGTTGACTCAATCTGCATGTGTTTCTGCAGGAGGGACTCCCCCCCCCACCCCAGAGTTTTTGTATAAGAAGGGACATATTATTTGTTGCTTTATTCGACAAGAAATACTGTTTTACTGGACTGGGGGGCTATCTCTGCATGATGAAGCACGCATAGCATATGCATAGCTTTAAGCAATTGTGAATGTCCTTCGGTTAACAAAAAGGGTCTGAGCTACGGCTCCTCTGAAATTGGTTCCCCTGCCCTTCTGCAGTAATTTCTTTTGAGCAGTTGTGTCACCTGGGCCAGTTATACAATATGCACCAGTCAGACCGATGTACCCATCAGAAGATGGGGGGAGGGGGGGTGGTTATTAGACTGAAACATTTCAAATGATTCTTCTTGCCTAATTGAATTAAATAAATAGAGGAGGGAAAGTGGCTGACGATTGGAATTGACATCCGATGGGGATGATGGTCCTTTTGTTTACTGTCACCAACATGGAGCCCAGTTCACACCAAGCTCAGGTGGGCCTGGCGCTTTTCGCAGCCACTTCCCCTCCAGCCCAGAGAGTACTCACTAGTGGATTACTCTCTCGGGCACATAGGGAGTACCACCATGTACTCCCCTACCTTGAGAGCCAATTTGTACATAGTTTGATGAAAGGTTGCGTTTGTTCTAGGTTATTTGTGTTTATTTTTGACAGGCTACAGCAAATGGAACTGTATCAGGGAGTCAAAATAGTATTCTTCAGCAGTAATGCATATGTTTACTTACAGAGGTTTACTGAATTGGACAGGGGTTGTCATAGAAGGGGTTCTGACGAAACACAGTACAATTATAGTAAATCAGGAGTGACCCTTTGGGGGCACTGGAAGGGAATATAGGGTTTTAATGGATAATAAATCACATCTAACTGTTATTTCTCAGAATGTTAATGGGTTAAATAATCCCATTAAGCGATATAGGGTGCTCACTACAATTAAGAAACAAAAACCAGCTTTTATACTACTTTAGGAAACCGAGCATCAAAAGCTGGCCAAGTTCAGTTTCACTCAGGTGGTAGTGTCATCCTATAAGGGTGGGAAGTGGAGGGGTACAGTGATCTTGATTCCCCAATATACTTAATTCCAGGAGACCGATTCTTACACAGATCCAGAGGGCAGACTGGCGGTGGTAGCCAGCATGTTGGAGGGCAACCCATCACTATAACCTCACTGTGCATACCACCAGGCACGAAGGGGGCAATAATTAAAGGACTGTGCCAAAAAACAACAGAATTTTATAATGGCACCTTGATTGGGGGGGGGAAGCAAAACCAAATCTACAGCCCAGAGGGCACCACCAACCCTAAACCAGCTAAGAGAACCACTGCACAAAAGACAACATTAAACTATTTTGGGGGGGGGGTACAGTGGGTGGATGCCTGGAGGGTCCTCCATCCCGGAAAATGGTAATACACTCACTATCCCCCCCCCATGGTATTTATACCAAAATAGATTCTTTCCTAGTAACAAAGGAACACCTGCATTTAACTGAGGCCTGTCAGCACACACCCTTGATCCTCTCAGATCATTCCCAGCTGCTGCTCAGAATGTCCTGGACTTCTGAAATGGGGCAGAGGCTATGGAGGTTTAACAATTTTTTATTAAATTTAACAGCCTTTAAAAAAATGGTGGAGGACAGGATCTCCCAAATAATTCAGGATAACAACTCACCTGAAGTGAGCAGGGCAACCTTGTAGGACACACTTAAAGTGGTCCTCCGAGGAGATATTAAGTTTTCCACTAACCACAAAAAGCAACAGACTCAACATCTGGAGCACCCTCAGCAGCAGCTGGGGGATCTCCAGAGGCAGCATGCTGATGGGGACACAGCTGTGGGCCCATTACTGCAGGCTACCAGACAACAGATACAAGATCTGATAGATGTTCAAACGGAGCTAGCACTACAGTACTTGCACCAAAAATATTATGAAAGTGGCCCCAGAGCAACTAGACTTTTGGCCCACAGACTAAAACAGAAGACCTCCCGGTCTATAATCACTCAAATTAGGGATCCAGAATCGGGGCTGCTGGTTAGATCACCACAGCACATTATTAGAGCATTTACAAAATATTACCAGACTCTTTATACCCCAGAGAATTCCCCAGGCACAGAACAAATCCATGCCTATTTGGCAAACCTCCACCTACCAGTTCTTTCTCAGTCTTTCCAACAGGTAATGGATAAACCAATTACCAAACTGGAATTGAAACAAGCTATCACAAACTTAAAAACTAACAAGAGCCCGGGTCCAGACGGATACACAAGGGAGTTCCTGAAATTTTTTTGGTCCGCCCTAAGTGTTCCCCACCTGGAAGTTTGTAGGGAGGTGCAGGAAGGGGAATCACTTCCTCGGAGCTGGAACTATGCCGCAATTACTAGCATCCCCAAAACAGGAAAGGATCCCACATACTGCCCAGCATAGCGACCTATCTCGATGCTCAACATCGACTACAAAATATTTGCAGTGGTAGTGGCTGGGAGATTGAGACAGACATTGCCCACACTGGTTGGCCTGGACCAGACTGGGTTTGTCCCAGGGAGACAAACACAAGATAACGTCAAATGATCACTTCATATTCTGCACTATGCTGCCCGGTTGAAGGCCCCTTTCTTGATGTTAAGCCTGGTTGCAGAGAAGGCCTTCGACTGGGTGGTATGGCCATTCTTGGGGGAGGTATTGCTGAAGCTGGGGTTTTTGTATCCCTTCATTAAGATTATTAACAACATGTACACATCCCCAAAGGTGTACATAAAGGCCAATGGAGAGATCTCAGGCCCCTTGCCCCTAAGGAGGGGCATGAGACAAGGCTTCCCCCGTCCCTGCTCCTCTCTTCTCTGTATCTGGAGCCCTTGGCACAGGCCTTATGACAGCACCAGAAAATAACAGGAGTGGATATAGGAGGGGAGAATCATAAACTGGCATTATACTGTACGCAGATGACCTCCTCGTTTACTTAACTAATCCAGAGAAAGCCCTAAAAGCATTGTGGGAGGTGCTGAAGACATTTGGGTCTCTTGCTGGCTATAAAATTAATCCAGATAAAACAGAAGTCCTGCAGCTCAATTATAATCCCTCAGAGAGGATTAGGACAGAATTCCCATTCAAATGTAATCTCCAAAAGCTGAGATATTTGGGAGTACAGTTAACCCCCTGTAGTGCCCGTCTATTTCAGGCTAATTATGCTCCATTATTGGAGAATCTGAAAAAAGACCTGGAGGACTGGGCACTGATACCGATCCCATTGGTTCAGAGGGTAGAGGCAGTTAGGATGGTGCTACTCCCAAAACTTTTGTACTTGGCACAGACTTTACTCATACTAATACCAAAAGAATTTTATAGGGATTTAAACCGGAAAATCTCCAGATTTATTTGGGGTGCACAGAGACCTAGAATTAGGTTTTTGGTTCTCCAATTGCCCAAGAGACAGGGTGATCTGGCCCTCCCAGACCTGAGGCTGTATCACCAGGTGGCCCAGCTGAGGACAGTGGTCTATTGGTGTCACAACCAGTGTCTGGCAAGATGGAAAACTTTAGAAGTTAGAGAGGAAGATCTCCTTCACTTATATAGAATATTATTGTCCCAACAAAACATATGGGAACAGAGGGGTGGCTCCAATCCATACATGGCTACCACTATCAGAACATGGAGGAACTATTTGTCCATGGTTAAATTGACAAGATGGAGACCTCTCCTCGGGTCCATCTCCTATCTGGAGTCCTTTACCCTAGCGCACATGGATATGGGTTTTAGAAGATGGGAGGGAGCGGGACTACATTTGTTAATGCATTTTATTAGAGATGGCCATTTCCTTACCCTAGCAGAACTTACAGAACGATATGGACTTTGCCCACAGGACACATTCTGGTACTTCCAGGTCCAGAATTACATCAGCTCCCTTTACTGGGATCTTTGGAGTAGTAACCCACTGCCCACGGTGGTGTCCACTCTGGTGGCAGCTGTGGAGGGTAGGGCTAGCCTAGAACACATAATATCCTACTTATATAAAGCAATGATGTCCCTGCAAGGGGACACACTTGAAAGAACTAGGACAACATGGGTGACAGATCTGGGAATTCAACTTCCTGTTGAAACATGGGAGAGGCACTTGGATCTTATACATTAGGGGACAGAGGCCATTAGCTGGAAGGAGGAGTTCTCATGGAAGGTTACACTTAGATACTTCAGGACCCCTAAAATTCAGGCACAATTTCAGCCCCTCAGGACATCTGCTTGCTGGCGGAGCTGTGGACATTCCTTGGCAGCCCTGGCCCACATTATGTGGCACTGCCCTAGACTGGGACAATACTTTCAAGCCCTTCAGGAAGCATTGAGATCTATTTTTACTCAGACTTTGATCATCTCTCCTGGCCTGTTCTTTTTTTCAGAGTCCCCCAAATGCAGGGATCCAAATACCAAAAGGCTCTTTAGAATCTGCATCCTTGCAGGCCAAAAAGCCATTACAAACAAATAGCTGACCCAGGAGTCAAAAACTATAACACAATGGCACAATATAATGGTGTCTATTTACAGAATGGAAGCACTAACAGCACTTGTGAATAAGAAACAGGCCAAGTTTGAAATAATCTGGAGGTGCTGGGTACTGTATATATCTTTGTTGAGACCTGATTGTACCCCTTAGAAGGGATCTGAGACTGAGCAACCTGATATTTTCTAGTTACTGTATTGACTGTCAGATACCCCATGTCCTTCTTTCTTTCCTTGGTTTTTATCTGCAGTACTGAACTCCTGAAATTGATTGAAATGCCTATCTCTGTTATCAAAGTTATATCTAACTGACTTGAAACAAGCAAATCACTGTCAAACCTTGTATATAGTACCTGTAAAATGTATTGTATTGAGTTTATATGTCTGTTGACATAAAAAAGGAAAAAAATCTTTAAATAAAGAAAGTTCAAAAAAAGAAAAAAATGGTATGAGACCGGCAGCTCAGTGTAACCTAATGGTGATTCCAGACTCTAGAGAAACAGAACTAGAGATAGCCTACAACTGGCTTGATGGAAACCAAGGGCCTCAGGATGTATATTGTAATCCTGAATTGGATGCCAACCAAACAAAAGGGTTACATGACCTCCCTTTGCTGCAACCTTCACTAGTGAGCCAGGGAAGACTAGGAATGTGGAACACGAGATTTGGACTGACTCCACCCCATCAGGAAAAAGCCTTATAGGCTCCCTGAAAGAGTCAGAATGGATGTACAAGGACAGGTCACTAAGATGTTGGCCCTAAATATCATTGAACCATCAAAAAGTGCATGGGGTTCCCCTACTGTAGTGGTACCTAAAAAGGAGGGAGGGATTCAGTTATGTCTTGACTTCTGGGGAATCAACCAAGTGGCACAATTTGATGCATACCCTATGCCCAGGGTGGACAACATCTTTGATAAGATCAGAAATGCCAAATAAATCTCCACTTTGGACCTCACCAAGGGGTACTGGCAGATCCCCTTGGAGAGGAGGTCAAAAGAAAACACAGCCTTCAGTACACCCATGGGATTGTTCCAGTTCTGGACCATGCCATTTGGGCTCCTTGGAGCCCCTGCAACATTTCAGAATTACATGGATCATATGTTGGCACCCCACTCTAATTTTTGTGTGGCATATCTTGGCGATGTGGTCATTTTTAGTCCAGATTGGAACTCTCATTTAATGCATCGGAAAGCTGTCCTCCATTCCATTAAGCCGGTTGGGATGGCAATAAACCCTGCTAAATGTGCCCTGGCTATGAAGGAAACAAGATATCTAGGGTTCATACTTGGGAATGGGCTTATCAAACCTGAAATTACAAAAGTGGAAGCTGTTGCTAACTGTCCTGTTCCAACTACAAAAAAACAGGTCAGATCTTTCTTAGGCCTGGCAAGTTACTATAGACGATTTATTCCAAATTTTCCTACCGTTGCCACTCCTTTGACTAAGATGACCAAGAAAAGGTGTGGGAACAAAGTTCAATCGACCTCAGAATGTGTGGAGGCATTTCTGGCAATCAATGCTGCCCTTTGTTCCTCTCCCATTTTATTAAAAAGTCCAGATTTTGATCACCCCTTTGAGGTGCATACGGATGCCTCAGGAACAGGAATAGGTGCAGTACTCAACCAAACTATCAATGGAGAAGAACACCCTGTAGTGTACATCTCATGCAAACTACATGACAGAGAGCAAATATACTCCACAGTGGAACAGAAGTGTTTGGCGCAAGGGAGATAAAAGCACTGTACTTCTACTTGTGGGAGCCATCCTTTCATCTTGATCACAGATCATAATCCCCCTTTGTTTCTTATCCCAGATGAAAGATAAGAACAATAGGACTATGAGGTAGTATCTGGCGTTACAGCCTTATATGTTTATGGTGAAACATAGAGCTGGTACTTTGCATGCTAATGCTGACTTTCTGCCACGACATGGAGCTGCCTCGAAAGCAGCTAGTGGGTAACTTGTAGGTCAATAGTGATACAAATATTATGCACCCCAGGGTAATTGATTGAGAATTCAGTACACACCTTGTTATAGTACTCTTGTATGGTACTGTTTTTTTAGGGTCCCAGGGGTGGAGCTCTATGGAGTGGGAGTGCCAGAGCTCCATCCTACCCTGGTGTGAGGGGTAGGTTGTCTTGGAGACCTCAAAATAGGTTTCCACTTAACCATGGGAGTGTGTGGCAGAGTTGCTCCCCCACCTCTGTGGGGTATAGACAATAGGTACCTCGAGGCATCCCTCTACCCGTTACCCCTTTTTCAAAGTCTGCTGCAGCAGCCCATTTTCTGGAAATATTTTTCTTTCTATCTTTTTCACATCTCTACTACAGTAGGGTGGCCTCCTACTGTAGTACCTCCATCTATCTCTGTTCCCCTCTTTTACTTCTCTTTTTGCCTCAGGAACCCTGAGTACCTTAGGTTGCTAGGCAAAGAGCATTATTTAATTTAATTTGCCTAGACAAACCTCACCAGCCTGGCTCCAAAGGGTTCTGTTGCCTGAGATGTCAAGATGCAACTAGGGACCTATAGCTGGCTGTATATTAATTATCTATGAAGTGCAGAAAAGCTCCGCTCCAGAGCTTGAGAAGAATGGAGTAGTACTTGTAGCATAAGGTAAAAATACCTAAAAGAGCCTGGGATTTTGGCTTGATGTGCCATGGGGTGCGCTATGCAGTTCACATGACAGACAGAATAACCCACAGCCACTGGCCCTGAGAAACCTCTACTGACACAAGCCCCATAGCTAAATGTACATAAGTACAGGGGATAGGAAGTAAGAAAGAGTTAAATGGATCCAGACACTACAAAAAAATTACGCTGTAAGGGTAGCAAACAGGAGTTACAAGAGCAGCTAGGGCTCTGATTCTAGCAGAGTATACCCTACAAAGCTAGAACAAAAGTTTAGTTTATCGATGTGCAATGAGATGCACGTCCCAATACAGCTAAGGTGCACCTAAATGTCTGAGAAAATCAGTTACCGACCATTTGGAAGCTATACCCGTTGGCTGAAAATTTCAGGCGACAGTACATTGAATTGAATGTATGTTCCCTTCAGAATTAATTCATTCCCCTCCTATTTATTCTTATGTGCTCCAGACAAATGCACAGATACTGAGGATAAGAAGGAATGTTTGTTTCAATATATTTTTTTGGGGGGGGTCTAACCATGGTTCAGTTGCTAGGCTGTGGAACAGGGTTGCTCTTAGGAGGCAGCAGGAGGCCCAGAATGAGGCTTATTTGTAGGGTGATGGTACTGTAGGACACCCTCCTGTGGACGGAGCCTCATGTCTATAATGACAATTTGCCATGCAATCCCTGTCTCAGCCTCAACATATAGTTTTAAGGAATTAAATATACTGCCTGGCTTTGAAAGAATGTTTTTCTAATGCTTGTTTTCTATTTGATTCCCCAATTCCATGTATTAGCACAGGAACTTTATTGTATTAGAATTAGAGGTGGATCAAACAGACCATGTGACCGTATGATGCCAAACACAGAGCATATGAAAGAACCTTCAGAGCTCATTTGAAGAAGAGAAGTGGTGGAGAGCAGTACTGTCTCTACAGGTACAGCTGTTATTGGTTTAAATAGACACAGAAGACAGTGGAGTTCTGATGCCTGATTCCTCCACTCTGTGTTCTGAAAAACACTACTAGGGAAGATTAGTGGTTTGGCTCTTTGTGAGCTAGGATTTATTTTATTTTGTTTTATTATGAGTTTAAATCATCTGAGTTTGAATTTGGTCACCTAAATAAAATTCACACAAAAAGCTATTGTGTGTTTTATAGCGTATCTGCTGTGTGGTGTCTCTGCTGTGTCTCTGTTGTGTTATCTTTACCCACACCCTATCACATTCCCCATTACACAGCACAATTACATTTAACAGACAAGTCAGTTTTAGTGTCGGCATAGATGACAAGTACAGAGAGTGAGCACTCACTTATCAGTTATCCCTGAGCAGCCACAGTGGCATGTATGGGGGGCACTGCCTGTGATTGTTCCAGGATGTACACATCATGTGTTGAGCCAGGGAATTTAATACCCATGTGTAATGTCCTTCTACCATCATTACACATGAGCTGCATATTCATACTGTGATATACGTTTCTGTTCTTGTATATCTCCTCTACATAGGCTGGAGCTATATACCACATGTGTACCGTTCAGGGAATCCATAATGCCATGATACCCTGCTACTTCACATAATGCCTCTAGTATGCCACAGAGTTCATCATCAGTGGTCAGTAGGTGTATGAAGTCTTGCATGCACTGCAGCAGTGCCTCTATGACCTGGGTAACACACCTAGACACTGAGGACTGACTCACAACTGTAACATCCCCAGTGATCTGTTTGAAGGTCCCAGTGGCACAGCAAGCTAATACTGTGAGTACCCTCCTTTTCACATCCAGGGCATGGCTCCACTTTGTCCTGGTTGTCAGCTATGGCATAAGCTGGTCGCACAGTTCTATTATGGTGGCATAGTCATCATAAAATCTGCACAGCCATTGCATGGAGTTGAGTGTCTCAGGATGTTCATCAGCAGGCAAGGTGATATGCTTCTGAGCCTGTGTGTACCCTTCCGGTGTACCTAGTGGTCTGTGCACTGTATGTGCAGTGGGCAGTGTTAGTGGTACAAGGTATGGGTAAGCAAACTGTGCTGAAGCCAGCTTCAGTTCAGCTTCGACTTGGGGCCCAAAAATTTGATTCAGCTTGAACTGTTCAGCCAAGCCAGTCTGGCTCCAAATGCAGAAATTTGGCAAAGGTTAAAAGACTACAAAAATAGGGAGCCTTGAAACTAGCAGTGAGCATTAATTAAGATAGCCTACTTGTGCCAGGTAGTGCTGCAAGCCACTGCTGGGGACTGTTGTGCTTGCTATGGTGTGACACAGTCTGCAACGAAGATGACTGCTGTTGAGTCAGAGTAATTGATAGTATTTATTGCTTAGCTCAGAGCTTTCACCATTGCAGTCTCTGTTCTATCTTCATGCCAAATTGCTATCTTACTTTCTGACGGGCCTCATTTATTTTCAAAACTTATAACCCCACAAACAATATGCATCAAAAACATAAACACAAATTAAAAGGCAATAAACGTAGGCATTACATTTAATGACCCAATATTTTATTGTCCATGTATTTTTTATTTGTTTTTTTAATATTTTATTTTTTAAATTCTTCATTATAATAAACTGAGAAGCATAGAAACTGAGCTTGACCGTCACCATGGTTGTGGCCGTCACTGTGTCAGTGTCTGTTAATTTGGTGATGGCCATCATTTTCCCTTCACACCAGGTTTGGGAGATGTTTTAAATGATTTAAGTGGCAATAACGTTATGTGAGCTGCATGTCTCATGTCTGCCCAAACCAAAGTTGCTGGTGATGACATTGTAAAAGTTGTACTGTCTTCAGGAGGACATGAAACAGCAGTCCTTGCAATGTATGGGAGTGGTGAGCTAATCGGTGCATCCAGTGCCAATGGGAGTCTGATTCCAGGTAGACTTGGCTGCATCGGGTGTAACTGTAGAAGTGGAACTAGCAGTAGATGAGACCTGCTGGAGATAGGAATAAGCAAATGTACAGCTGAAGCTGATGCATGGGAAGTTAAGTTTGGGAAAGGCTAAGCATTCAATATTCACAGCATCTAGCTTGGAGCGATGCAGTGAAGCAATATCACCAGGTGTGCTGGCACAACTTTCTGAAGTAACCAGTGCTGAGGGCCTCCAAGAAAGAAGAGAGACACTTTGGCCAATGAAGACCAAATAACTTTTCTATATTGCCAGAATTTGATGGGATCAGTACTTTCACTTGACAGTGGATCTGACAAATAAGCTTCCATCCTGTATTCTGGTGCCATGTCTGTGCCTTTATCCAATATATCTGAGCAATGTCATCATTCAGTGTCACAAATCTCCAGTGTTTCTCTTTTTTGTGTCTTCATCATCACTATCCAATTCATCTTCTCCCATGATGTTCTCATCCTGCTGCCACCTGGCACTGGAGGCATGCAAAGTTGGCCCAAGAGAAGGAAGAGCATTATAAGTAGGAGAACCAGGAGGACATTGAATTTTGTTTTGTTTTTTCACATTGTCTGCATCGCCACATTTCAAGTGCACACAAGGCTTTCTGTTTGCTGAAGCTGATGCTTCCAGGAGAATGCACACGTTACTGTATTTAGGATCTAGTAGTGTTGCCATGCCAAATTGGTTGCCCTGTCTCACACCATCAAATCTTTTTTCTAGTTGTGTCAGCAACATCTCTGCCACTTCCAGAATAAAGATTTAACCCTGCCTGTGAAGCTGCTACTAAAATTATTCAGATGGATCATGGTGTCACAACCACCATCATTGCTGTCATTCTCACCACTATTGCCACCAATGTCACCACCTCAGCAACCACGACTACCAACCTTGCTTTGTTGAATTATTCTTGAAGATTTCAAATAACTACATATGTCATTCAAGTAGACTTACCTTAGGAAGGACCATGCTAAAGGAAGTTGATTTAGCACTGACATTTTGGGTGGTTTGTTCATAAGGTCTCAAAAGTGGAACAAGTTATTGCAGCACACACCATTGCACCCAGGACAGGTATGCCCCACAGTCCACATCAACAAATTCCATAGCCCAGAATACAGCTTTCTGTTCCACCAGTATCTCCACCAGTTAGAATACAGAGTTCCACTTTATTGCCACATCTGTAATCAAGCAGAACTTAGGAACATTCTGCTTCTGCTGGTACAGGCGAAGGACTTCAGTGTGTTTGGGTGAACGATGCAAATATTTAGTGATATCCTGTATGCTGTCAAGAGTTTCTTTAAGCTGTGTATGTTTCTCAGGCACATGAGTCAACACCAGATTCAGTGCATGTGCAAAGCAAGGAGTATGACAGAAATCGCTATCATTTATGGCCTTCAGCATGTTACTCCCACTGTTCAACATGAACATTCCTACCCTCAGATTATGTGGGTATATCCAGATGTCCAGCAATGATTGGATAAAATGCAAAATATTTTCCCCCACTGTGCTTCACCTCTGTGTGTGACACATCAAGTAAGGCACTCCTTCTACTGCTGTTCTATTGTGAAGTTGTTTGCTTTAATATAACTCCTGCAGGTTCTGGTGTTGGTGAAGGGGAAGCAGCCAAAGTAGTGGTGCTTGACACATTCCAATGTACAGTGGGGCTCAAAAAGGTTTGGTTTGCATTACTGCTCTAGAAGTCACTAGTGAAATGCATATAATCCCCCTCTGCCTCCTTCGAAATGTCAACATCTGCACACATACTGCCTCATACATAGTGGGACGCACAGTGTGGCGGAATGCTGCATTAGGGCTTCAGTTCATGCAACAGTCTTTTAGTGGTTGCCATCCTTGTATCAGTGCCAAACCCAGAATCACTGCATTAGTGGCTGAGGTGTAGTGGAGCATCATATAGCGCCTCAAGGTAGAGATGCAATTCCCTATGCCCACAGAGCATTCACTGGTTTTGCTGTGGTGCCCCGGCTCTGGCAACTGATGTGAAGTGGTCTGCACAAGGCAAACGGGAAAGGCTTGTAGTTGCTGATTGATAAGGGGATGGATCCCTTATAAAATGGTTATGGGACATGCAAGTACATTGAGAAACAGTGGAAGACCTGTGTACTTCTGCTTTACTTAGGCTCGTTTCATCATCAGGTGCACCAATGGCTGTCCACTGGTTTGGAAAGCTGCAGCTGCTTGCAGTGAGTGTAGAACCTGTTGACTTTTGAGCACTAATGAACCCCTATAATTTAATTGAATGCACTATCAGATGCCTCATCGTAGTCCTCTTCTCATCAGCAGCCCAATCACCACCACCACCCACATCATTCCCATTCCCTGTCCCACTCCTTCTCCCTTTAACATTACCATGTCCTCCTCCTCCTTTATCACCCCCACTAGTGCAGAACTGCTGCTATTACTTGCTGATGGGACTGACACAGTGGAACCTTTCCTTGCCGCTGCTCCAGTCCTTCTCCCTCCTGCATCCCTTTCTTCAGATCTTTTCTTCATCTTCAGGGCTAGATGCTGGTACTGGTAGCTGAGCTCACTTGCAGCAAAAAACAGATTACAGCAAAAAAAAAATTAGATGCAGTTTCTGTTAAAAAAAATTCACAAGTTACCAGTACCACCACCCCACTACATGGCCCTTTGGCACCTGTCCTTAGTACCCTGGCACAGTGGCTAGCAACTGCTGTAACTGCTGTGCTGGCCCAAGTCTTTAATTCTAAGCCAGCAGCTGAAAACCCTCCCCACTCCCCCGCTCCCTGAACAGCCAGCATGATCTTGCTATCTGCCTGCCTTGTAAACTAAATATAAATGCTGGTTTAATCAAATACAGTGCTTTTAATGCTTTTCTAAATGATTTTGAAGGATTTCTGATTACAAATCACTCTTTCCTAAAAGAACTGAAGTGCTCTCAGGAGCCAGGTCCTCCTCCATGAACAGGGAGCTGGAACTGGCACTGAGAAGTGTGAAGCACTCACAGTTCATGGTCTTTCACAATCCTGATTGCCAGCTGCAGGTCATGCAGTTGTCAGAAAAGTTACATATGTTCAGTATGCAGCTAATAAAAAATGACACGTCATTCTCCTGCCAAAGAACTATGCTGTCAAAATGAAAATTATTAAATTCAGACCAATCTCAGATGCCCTAAACTGTCGAACTTCTACAGTCAACTGAATGACACTTCAGTGTCTAGCTCATCCTTAATCCAAGGTATGCAGATGCACTCACTGTGATGACAGCAGTGTTCTTTGTGAATCACCCTTTAAGGGTATTTGTGAGTGCATCTAGCATTGTTTGTTTGGGGTATGGGGCCATTCAGACCCTAACTGGTGTAGCACATCTGCTGGCCATTGCTCTGACCATGGTGCATACAGAATGGTGTCGGTCAAAGTCTGTTCTGGTCTCCCTGTGTGACCCCTTGCCTGCCACAACATCCTGTGGGGTGCATGGGTACCATAAGAATAGGGAAAGATACTAGAGGGTGGTGCAGCCAACATGAGTGAGTAGTGCAGAGAGTTTTCATTACTGTACTGTGTCATGTTCTGCATACAGGTGACTGATGGGATCTACCCCTTTGGTACTTAAGGGCGTGAGGGGATATATGTGCGCAATTACCCTCCAATCAGGTGTGGTGCATGTTCGCCATGTGGTGGTGGAGCCTGCAGCTGCAGGTAATCTAGGGCATGACCGACTTCCGGTTTGAGCCTCACCCGAATGGCATCTTAATTAAGAGACAGCAGCCAGACCAAAACTAAATCCGCCTGAATCGCAAGTAATAGAACTCCATCCTGTCTTCCACAAGGCGCATAACGGCATATTTAATGTCTTCAAAGCAAAGATTCTAAGATATCCCGCTGGTAGGAGGTGGGAAACAGGGTAAAAATGTCTCTGAGATCTCATGACAGACTGCGGCTTGTCAGGCCCTGGAATCCTCTCTGGCTGAACCTGGTAATGAGGGAACCGACACGGAGCTGGAATGTACCATTACTTCGCGGCAACTGTGCCAGACTTTACAACAAATGAATGAGACTTTCCAGAGACTAGAGAATGAAGTCTCTGAGGATCGGAAAGATATAGCTGCTTTAACCCAGAAAACCGAGGAGCTTGAAACAACAGTAACTGATTATATGCAAATGATGGATGTCCATAACACTGCCCTCCTTGAACTTAACCACCGCACCAACATATTAGAGCAGCGCTTGGAGGAACCTGAAAATAGAAACTGGAGAAATAATATTTGTATACATGGGCACTGAGTCTGGGAATATGACAGCTTTTATTGGTTCATTCCACCACGAAATTCTGAACATTCCTCAAGATAAGTCTCTAAATATAATCCAAGCCCACAGATCTTTGATTCCCAGGCCAAGAGATCCAAAGGCAAGGCCGAGATCGCTCACATTAGTTTTTCTGGACTATCGAGTCAAGGAAGAAATTTTATTGCTGGCCTGGTCAAAAAAGAGGGTGGAATTCAGAGATGTAAGGCTCTACTTCGACCACAACTTTACCCAACAACTACTGCCTAGAAGAAGAAGGGTTTTAATGGTAGTAAAAATGTTGCAACAAAAGGGGCAAAATGCATTTGTAGCATTTCCCTCACATCTAAAAGTATTCACAGAGAAAGGTCCGGTTCAATTTCAGGAGCTGGAGGATGTGGTGTCGTATTTGGGCCAGTACGGGATTCCATGCCTGAGCAGGTGCAAGTGCAGACTCAACAGCAGCTTCATAGTAAGGCATGTATGAGAGGTGGACCAAAGAAGAGAGGGGAGAGAGCAAACACGAGCGTTTCCGGTCTGTGGGACTCAGTGTGAACCAAAAGAAAATCCCCAAATCGTGATGGCAAACCACAAGAAGTAGACGTGCCACGAGGCAAAGTAGACCAGAGGGCAGGAGAGGAAAACATGACTTGAACTGCAGGGACATTTAAGTATCAACAGGGGACATCCCTGTTCTCTATTTTTTCTCTTTTGGGCATATGCATTGTTTGATATACTAGTCTGCAAAGTCATCCCCAAAACCAAAATAGACTTTGGGATGACTATATCTACCTGATTTAGAATGGCTTTTGGATTAACAAAATAAATATTAATGTGAGCAGGTGGAAATAATGGTAACCAGAATTCTAGAGCGGAAATTAAAATTAAAATGCAGAGGTTAGCTGCCTACGGTGGGTGGCGGTTTGCGGTTTACCCCTTGGGGGATGCCGAGCATGGGGAGCATGGGGGAAACATAGAAACATAGACTTTGACGGCAGATAAGGACCACTTGGCCCATCTAGTCTGCCCATTTCCCTACCTACAGGATAGGCCGTAGATCCTAGTTAACCAACAGCCTATTTCTTCCTACCCCCCCACAAGAATTGCCTTATGTCTGTCCCATGCATTCTTGAATTCTCCCACAGTTTTAGACCCCACAACCTCCTCAGGAAGGCTGTTCCATGCATCCACTACCCTCTCTGTGAAATAATACTTCCTCACATTGCTCCTGAACCGCCCTCCTTCTATCTTTAAATTGTGTCCCCTTGTTCTTGCAAGTCTCTTTTTCTGAAAGATGCTACCCTCTTGGACTTTGTTGATTCCACTGAGGTACTTAAAAGTTTCTATCATGTCCCCCTCTCCCTTCTTTCCTCAAGGGTATACATATTAAGCTCCTTTAGTCTCTCCTCATATGGCTTCTCTTGCAGACCCTGCACCATTTTAGTTGCCCTCCTCTGGACTACCTCTATCCTGTCTATGTCCTTGCGGAGATGGGGTCTCCAGAACTGGACACAGTACTCCAGATGGGGTCTCACCAGCTGTCTGTACAGAGGGATAACAACTTCCTGTTTTCTGCTGGTGATGCCTCTCCCTATACATCCCAATATACCCCCAGCCCTCCCTACTATCTTCTCACATTGCTTGCTAACCTTAAGGTCATCTGATATGATTACCCCCAGGTCCCTTTCCTTTTTTGTTGTTGTTACTACCTCCCCACCCATTGTGTATTCTTTCCCTGGGTTCTTGTTTCCCAGGTGCATTATTTTGCACTTCTTTGCATTGAATCCTAGCTGCCATACTTCTGACCATTCCTCCAACCTTGCCAAGTCCCTTTTCATCCTTTCCACGCCTCCTTGTGTATCAACCCTGTTGCAGATCTTTGTGTCATCTGCAAAAAGGCATACTTTTCCTTCCAGTCCCTCTGCAATGTCACTGATGAAGACATTAAAAAGGACTGGACCCAATACTGAACCCTGCGGTACCCCACTAGTAACCTCTCTTTCTTCAGAGTGGACTCCATTTACAATTACCTTCTGTGTCCTGTTGTGCAGCCAATGTTTTACCCAGGCTACCGCCCTGGGACCCACTCCCAGGCTGGTTAATTTGACTATTAATCTTTTGTGGGACTGCGTCAAATGCCTTGCTAAAGTCTAGGTAGGCAATGTCCACAGCCCTCCCTGGTCTACTACTTTGGTCACCCAGTCAAGAAATCTATTAGATTAGTCTGACATGACCTTCCGCTGTGAATCCATGCTGCCTTGGGTCCTGTGCTCCACTGGCCTCTAGGTACTCAACTATTCTTTCCTTCAGAAGTGACTCCATCACTTTCCCTACCACAGAGGTCAGACTGACAGGTCTGTAGTTTCCTGCCTCTGTCTTGGTCCCACTTTTGTGAAGGGGAATCACATCCGCCTTCCTCCAGTCCTCGGGTACCACACCATCCTCCCATGATTTATTAAAAAGAGTAGCCAGTGGTTTCACTAGTTCCTCCTTAATTCTTTTAGAATTCCGGGGTGAATTCCATCAGGACCCATTGCTTTGTCCACCTTCAGTTTTAGGAGTTCTTGCAGAACCCTTTCTTCTGTGAAAGGACTGGGATCGACCCCCTATCAAGAGTGCTTCTGTTAATTGGATTAGGCACTTCCCTCTCCTCTTTTGTGAATACTGAGCAGAAATATTCGTTCAGTATCCCTGCTTTTTCACTGTCCCCCTCTGCCCACCCACCGTTCATTCTATTCAGCCTTGCTATCCCTCCCTTTGTCTTTCTACGCTCGCTGATGTACCTATAAAAGGTTTTATCCCCCTTCTTAACTGAGTTGGCTATCTTTTCCTCAGTTTGGGCCTTTGCTATTCTGACTTCCTTCCCTGCTTCCTTCTGCCTTAACTGGTACAGCTCTCTGTCCTGCTCCTTCTGTGTTTCCTTATACTTCTGGAATGCTGTCTTTTCTTCCTGACTTTCACAGCCACCTCTTTAAGAACCATAGTGGCTTTTCTTTCGTTTGATTTGTTTATTGCTTCACACAAAGGCTTGTTGCCTCTGTGATGGCAGTTTGATGATTCCCCATTGTTGCTCCACACCTCCTTCTAGCCTGTTTGCTAGTGCTTTTCTGAGGCACTCTCCCATCTTGCCAAAGTCAGCTCTAAAGTCCAGTACCCTCACTTTGTATGGCTTGACTCTGTAGCTGAGTTTAACGTGAACCACACTGTTTGATGGTCACTTGTCCCAGATGGCAACCCACTTCTAGATCTGAGATCCTCTCACTGACCCCGTTTGAGAGTATGAGGTCTAGATTGCTCACTCATGAGTGGGTTCTGAAACTAGCAGTCTAATGCCTGCCACCTAGAGGCATCAAGAATGGCCCTGCTCTTGGATGTGGCTGCAGCAAATGTGCTCAGTTAACATCTGGCATATTCAGGTCTCCCATCAATAGTATCTCCCTTCTCTACCATTCTAAGAATGCCTTCTATCATATCCTTGTCCATTCCTCCCCCTGACATGGGGGTCTGTACTAACCCCTGTGCGGATTGTGGTGCCCTTTCCAGTCTCCAAGGTGACCCACAGTGCCTCCTCTCCTCCTGTTTACTCTTTTGTTCAGTTGCTTTTATCCTTCCTTTACATAGAGAGCTACTCCTCCCTCTTCTCCCTGCCTGTCTCTCCTGTAGGTTATGTACCCTGGTATGTTAACATCCCAGTCATGGTTCTCTTTGTACCATGTTTCTGTGACTGCTACGATATCCAGACATCCCTCTTCCATCAAGGCCACCAGCTCAGGGAGCTTGTTGCCCAGACTACGGGCATTGGTACTCATTACCCTCCATTTCCTGATGGCCTTACTCCCTTTGCCCCATCCCTGTCCTTCTTGCCTTTGTCACTTTCTCCATTTACCCTGCCCTTCTCCCTATCGACATCTCTATGTTGGTGTTTGCCCCTTACTACCGTGATTATTTGGGGAGCTGGGACTTCCTGCTCCTTTCCAGTACCTCCCTTGGCTAGTTTAAAAGCTTGCCAATGAAACATTTAAACCTATCACCTAGGGATCCTGGTTCCCTCCCGGACAGATGCAGCCCATCATGCCAGTATAGGCTTGCACCACTCCAGGTGGACCCCAGTCCCCAATGAAGCCAAATCCTGAGCTCCACATCAGTTTTTCAACCACTGATTGAATCACATGGTCTTGAACACCTAGCTCTCCTATGCCATAGATGGGCAGCACCTCCGAGAAGGTTACCGTGCCTGCTACTTGACTAAGGCCCCTCTCCAATTCCACAAACTCTTCCTGCACTTCTCTAATCCCTTTCTTAGCCAGGTCATTTGTCCCTAGGTGGACAATGACATCCAGCTCCCTCCCCTGTGCAGCTGCTCCGGCAATCCTGAGGATTCGCTCCCTGTCCCTCCAAGCCATGGCGCCAGGCAGGCACCTTACCTCCCTCTCCCCTTCCTCCCCCAGTTCTACCTTCCTAACAATGGAGTCCCCCACCAGGAGTTGTTTCCTTCCCTGCAGGGTCCCTGCCACCCTCCTGTGGGTCTCCTTTGTGGAGGTTCCCAACATCCTCCTTGGTCTCCACTGCAGGTGTCTCCATAGAGGAACCACACTTTGCCAGAATGGCATAGGAATTGTGGAGAGGTACAACTGGAGGGATGCACCTCTGTTCCACCACCCTCACCCTCCCTGAGCCCACTGTGGTCCAACCGCTCCTCTTTCTTGGCAACCTCTGAGGCAACGGCAGGGGAGGTAGGGGCCCTTGATTATTGTTCTAATTTCAGCCTAATTTGGAACTGGAGATGCTCCAGGTCTTTGGGGGCGAGCTCTGTCTCGAGGAGTCGTGAAAATATTCAGAATGGCTTTTAGGGCTTTATTGACCACCTCGTTGTATGCGGTGGAAGAAGGAATACATGGTTTAGTTGGTATGAGATGTTCATCTGGGGTTGGCTTTTTTAAGCCATGCTGGGAATATCTGAAAGATTATCAGAACCTAATTCCACCAGAGTCTTGAGGGGTTGGCCCGATTAAATGAACGAAGGTTCGGGTCGCCCTCGGAGACCGGAGCTGAACTTGATTTGATTCGTGATGTTTTAATCTGCCCTCTACTTCAGCCTCGTATCCTAAATTAACAGTTATGGAGACACTATGACTCCTTAGGGCCTCCCTGCTTCCTACTGCTTGCTCCCGGTTCATGGCTCTTCATGGGTGGGGGAGAGAATTAGTGAATTGCAGCTTCCCTGTCAGAGTAGCTTGAGCCCTGCTTGGAAAGCCCTCATGAGGCAACCTACAGAATTACTGGTCGGGCATGACAATGCTCTGTCTTGGTTGTGACGGTCCCTAGTAGATTTACTGAGCGGGTGAGAGCTCAACGCACAGTGCCATCAGAGGTCTTGTTTACTAGTAGTACCGCTGAATTAGGCATGGAGCTAATAACTACCTATAGAAGCTCTTGGAGGGGGTCTCCTGCTGTGGGGACGTTCTATACTCCTCCCTATTTGCCCAATCCTGGTCCAAGGAGTGGGTAAAGACAGAGACCCACTAATTTGGGTCTTCACCATTGGAGGTCATACTTAAATGTTAAATGTTTCAGAGTTTTCGGCCATGTTGGCCACTACTATACTAAAAAATGTTTGTATTTTTATTTGTTTGTGTAACTACATGTATACAATTTATTACCAGGAACAGGAGGAGGAGATCAGGAACATACCTTGGGGTGCAAGTTTTGCAATGTTGATTGGGAAACTGAGGAGAGGGATTAACAGTATGAGTTTAGCCTTTTCTAAATTATACCATGGCTAACAAGGGCACTATAATTTGTTCCTTTAACCTTAATGGACTTACTAGTCCTATAAAACGAAATAAGTTATTAAGTCAAGTAAGGAAGGCCTCAGTAGATTTTTTATTGCTCCAAGAGACGCATTTGTCATCAAAAGAACGCGACAAGTTTCTGGGCCTGGGCTTCGGGGCTATGGCAGCTGCATCATACAAAAAGGGTAGAAGGCAGGGCGCTATGGTCATGGTTCAATCTAAAACTCAATTTGAGAAGATAGATTCAAAAGTTGACAAAGAGGGGCGTTATGCAATGTTAAACAGTAGATATCTGGGGAATGTGATCACTCTGGCATCAGTATATTTTCCCCCAGGCTCAACGTTTCAAGAATATTGTGCCTTCTTAACTCTGTTCCAGGACTGGGGGGAGGGGACTCATATGTGGAGATGATTTTAATTTAACGTTTAACCCCCAATGAGATTCAACTTTCCAATCCATAGGGAAAGTGCACCAGATGGCAAAGAAGGTCCATAAGTTATTGGGGGAACTTGGTCTAATACATGTATGGCGCCATCTATATAGGAGGCAGAGAGATTATACTTTTTTTTTCAGTGTCCCATAACATGTACTCCAGAATGGATTACTTCCTAGTACCTAGGGAGAAGGTAAATCGGGCCCTTAACTCTTGGATGGGAGATTTCTTACACTCAGACCATGCTCCCCTGTTCATGGGAATGGATTTGGGAGAAACGCGTCGAACTTCGTTTTGGTGTCTCAATGTTTCCTTGTTGGGGGATAAAAAAAAAAAAAGAGTAGGTTATAGAAACCTATAAAAATTTCTTGGAACAGAATGGGGGACAGGGCACCTAGAATTCAATATTTATGGGATACTGCTAAAGCAGTGTTGCTGGGTAAATTTATACAGCTAGCCTCTAGAAAAAAGAAAGGGAAGCCAGGAGAGAGGCTTTGAATACACATATTCAGGAGTTAGAGGAGCATCAAAAACAGAAGATAGATAAGGAACGTACTAGGCAATTACAGAAATATAAAAAGGAGCTCTTGGAGATGTTAGATTACAAGGTAGAGCAAATGCTCCTGTTTTTGCATCAGAAATATTATGAGGGTGGCCCACGATCCTTAAGGCTCTTAGCCAGTAGGTTACGGGCCCAGAGGGCGAGGGCTTCGATTGGGAATATTTGGCATCCTCAGAAGAAAAAGATAGTACAGGGGGTAAATGAGGTAGCAGATGCCTTTAAAAAATATTATGCAACATTGTACACGGAAGATACGAACCCCAGTGTAGAACAGATTCAGGGCTTTTTGAAGAACCTAAAACTGCCAGGTATCTCAAGGGAGCAGGGAGAGGTTTTGGTGGCTCCATTATTGACTGAAGAAATTAAAACAGAAATAGAGAGATTGAAGATGGGTAAATGCCCAGGATCTGATGGTTTCCCATCAAAGTCCTATAAGAGTTTTAGAGAACATTTGCAGCCCCTTTTGAAACAAATGTTTGCAGAGGTGATGTTAGGGAGGGATCCTGTGCCACTGTCTTGGTCTAGAGCTGTCACATCGGTGATACCCAAGCCAGGAAAGGACCCAACCAGATGTCCATCATGCCATCCAATTTCGCTACTAAACACTGACTATAAAATCTTTACTTCGATTTTGGCCAAGCACCTGTGAGACTTTCTACCTACTTTAGTACATATAGACCAGACGGGATTTATACCCGGATGTCAGGCCCAGGGTAATCTAAAGAGAACTACCCATATAATGGATTACATCAATGAACAACGATGCCCATCTGTGCTCATGAGTTTAGATGCTGAGAAGGCATTTGACAGAGTTTCTTGGTCCTCCATGCGGTGTGTCCTTTCCCAGCTTGGGTTCCTGCAGCAGTTCATTACGACCATTTTTAAGTTATATGAGTCATCCCAGCTTATATTAGGGCTAATGGTCGGTCACATGTCAAAAGCTTTTGGTCTGGGGCGGGGCACCAGGCAGAGGATGCCCTTTGTCTTCTCTGTTGTTTGCTCTTTATATTGAGCCTTTGGCCCAGAGTATTAGACAGAACCAGATATTAAGGGAGTGGAATTGGGGGGGGGGGGCAGTGCACAAATTAGCATTGTATGCAGGTGATGTGCTTTAATACTTAATGGACCCACAGACTTCATTGCCAGCTGTCTTCAAACAGCTGGAAGCTTTTTCCACAATAGCTAGATATAAGTTAAATAAAAGTAAGACAGAGATTCTAAATATGTACTACCACCCTGATGTAGAGAACAGACAGAAGTTCTTCATGAAATGGGACATGTTAAACCTGAAATACTTGGGAGTCAGAGTTGGGGTAGACACATTCCGACTTTAAGAACAAAATTATCCACCTATAATTAAACAACTAAAGGAAGATTTTCAGAGATGGGCCTTACTTCCCTTGTCCTTAGGAGCTAAGGTGATGGCGCTTAAGATGAATACTTTGCCACATCTTCTATACTTATTTCAGTGCGTGCCATGTATAGTTTCTCAATCAGATCTGGAGACCTGGCAGAAGCTCTATTTTAATTTCATATGGGCTAGCAGTGGACCTAGATGCGAAGAGCTCACTTACATCTCCCAAAGATGCGGGGGGGGGGCTGGCATTCCCAAATCTTGGAGGCTATTGGGTGGCGGCACAGATGAGGATAGCTGTATTATGGAATAATCGGGGCTATGACGCACATTGGAAGGGGATAGCTCTAAAGAAACCAGAAAGCAGTGACACAGGTTCAGGAAAGAAAGAGAAGGATCAGAAAAATAAAAAGTGCAAAGACAAAGAAAATGGATCCGTCTCGGAAACACCAAGCCGTGATGAGATTGATGCTCCAGATGCTGTGGTGAGTTATTGGGTTTATAGAGGCATGATTGCCATTGAATAGTATACCTGCATAAATTCCACCGTTTTTAAGATGGCTGCTGCAAATAACTGATCTTTGTTTAGACCAGGTCACATGATGTGCCTATAAGTACCAACACACGGGGCAGCAGTTTTCTAAGCAAAAGTTAATCAATCCAGGTTATTTTATAAGTGCAGTGTCTCACTCAGTGCTGTGTTAGTTGGGAGATGGGAAGTGCTGCAGTGTGTATTGAGGCAAACTCTGCCTGTAGTTTTGTGTCACAACATGCACCCGAGTGCCTATATCTCCAAATGAACGCACATCCTGTCATGTTGTTCCCCACATGTATCCTCTTTTTCAAATGGCAGTGATAAATAGGGCCATCTAGCTGCAGAATCACATACCCATAATCACAATATTTACAAGGGTACACTTTAATTTTTGAGTATTTTATAAGTACAGCAAAAAACACTTCAAGAATGTAATTGTGACCATCAGTCATATTACTTGTGCTTGTTCCTAACACAGCTGAGGCCTGGCACTATAGGCCCACAATTACATTGGTGTGTCTTATGCTAATATGCTACACTGTCAAGCTTGCATCAGCCTCCTCTGGAGCAAGTTGGAGCCTCGCCATGAGAAACACTGCTTCTAAAATGAAAAAAAAAAAAGAAAAAATTTGTTTCACTCCAAGGAAGCGAGGGTGACTAGTGGGGTGCCGCAAGGATCAGTACTGGCACCAGTCCTCTCAATATTTCAAGCGACATTGCAGAGGGACTAGAAGGGAAGCTATAAATGTGTGCCGATGACACACAAATCTGCAGTAGAGCGGACACTCCGGTGGGTGGCTGTGTGTGTGTGTGTGTGTGTGTGTGTGTGTGTGTAAATAAATAGAGATCTAGGTGTAAGGTTAAGGAGTGGTTTAGAAAGTGGTAACCAAGTTCCAATGCAAAATCATGCCCTTGGGGCGTAGAAGCCCAGGGTCAGAGTACAAAATGGGGGGAGTGGTACTGTCAACCACCAAACGAAAGACTCTGGTGTTATCAGTATCTGATGACCTAAAGGTGGCAACAGTGTGACAAGGCAGTGGGATGCTGGGATGCATAGGGAGGGGTATTCCCAGCAGAAAGAGGAATGTAGAGATACCTTTGTATCGAACTATGGTGAGATCCCACCTAGAGGACTGTGTCCAGTTCTGGAGTCCTCCTTTCCGAAAGGACATAGTTGTGGCAGCCCAGAGGAGGCAAATATAGTGGTGCGGGATCTGCATCAAAAGCCCTAAAAGGAGAGACTGAAGGACCTCCATATGTGTACGGACTGGAAGAAAGGTGGGAGAGGGGAGAGATATGATGGAGACTTTCAAATACCTCAAGGGTATAAATAAGGTTCAAGAGGGAAGCCTTTTCCAAAAAAAAGGGTGCACAAGAACAAAGGGGTCATGCAGTGAAGCTGGAGGGTAGAATCTGGGGAAATGTAAGGAAATGCTTCACTGAAAAGGTGGATGCCTGGAACAGCCTCCCTGAGGAGGTGGTGTGCAAAACTATAGGGATTTAAGAAAGCATGGGATAAGTATAAGGGAACCTTGGAAGCAAGGAAGGTGGGGGGGGTTAAAGCTGGAGATCAAGTAAGGTCTGGTGTGACAGTAGGTAGGGGACATGGGCAGACTAGGTGGGCCAGGCGGTCCTTATCTGCTGTCAAATTCTGTGTTTCTGTGAAACAAGGACATCCTCCAATTCAGGCATTATTGTTTAGGGAGAGTGGGCCCTCAGAGATACAGGGATTCTCCGGTACTAAGGCAGTGCTGGAGGGATGGAAATGGGGCATAGGTAAAGGAGTGACTCACACACACTTGTGGAAATACAGGTGGTGGGCCCTGGAACCAAAGTTTGCTCCCACCCAACTCGACAAAAGTTTTTTTGCTCAGGCTCAAAGAGGGTCCCATTCACCATATCAAATATTAACAGGCAATATGGTTCATTCTTTTGAAACAGTTAAACAGAAATTTGGTTTAAGGTCAGAGGATAGGTTCAGATATTATCAACCTCGGGATTATTTAAATAAACAGATTAACAAACTTACCCCTGACATCCAGGCCCTTGCAAAGTTTTCACTTTTTCAAAGGCTTTGGGATCCGTGGGGGTGGGGTTGGGGGTTGAACATGCCATTACACTGTTATATGCAGCGGGAAGCTGTTACTCTATGCTGATGACGCAATAGTTTTCTGGAAACACCCCCATCCTCACTCCCTCCAAATTGCCCTACAAGGTTTTTTCAGAGAAATAGAATCCTGGTTCACTGAGCATCGCTTAGTACTCAACTACAAGACAAAATCCATGATCTTTGCCCATCGTCAAAGCCCTCTCAGTAGTACCCCCCTAACCATCTCCATCTCACAGGGCCTCCTTCTCGAACAGGTCTCAAACTTCAAATGTCTGGGTGTCACTCTAGACACATCCCTCACCTAACACACACACATTCAACACCTCACCTCTGCTGTAAACACCAGGATGGGGATTCTATACAGACATAAGCACTGCCTACCCCCTCAGGCCCTATGTCTCACTGTATCCTGCTCAGTCCTCTCACTGGTGGACTACAGGATTGTAATCTATGGCACCGCCAACCAAACTACCCTGCACTTGCATCAACCTAGCCCTCAACAGGGCATGCCATCTGGCAACAGGCTGTGATAGATTAACCTACACGTGTGAGCTCTACAAGCTGGCGGACTGGCTGACCTTTGAAGGGAGATTTAAGTATCACACTTGCCTCCAAGCCCAAAAAATATTTATGAATATAACACCCAGAGGTCTCCACCTCTTCATCCAGCCAATCCCACACAGGAGGGTCCCTAGACGCCTTGCAAGTACCTCCCTCCTTGTTCCCCACTGTAGGACCTCACTAGGGCAAAGGTCCTTCCGTTATCATGCTCCCCTCTGGCTCAACAACCTACCACCCTCCATCTCCCTGGCCCCTAGTCTGGGACAATTCAAAACTGGTATCATGATCCTTCTCCTTGACTCTGACGCTTGTGGCTGTAGCCAATATTCCTCCCCCTTGTCCGTATCCCAAAAGAAGGCATAGTTAAGAATAAAGGTCTAGCTCATCCCCTGACTACATCTTTAGGTCCCACAATCCAGCTGTAAATAAACTCTGACTCAGGGCTCTGCTGATGACTCTCCGAATCTGTAACCAGACTTGTCTCACAACTATGACACAGGGTCTCCTTAGGCCCTTGAGGCGGTAACTAATATGTAATGTAAAAACACTGTGCTGTGTGACCTATGTATAACTGTTATTAAATGTAATGTTTGTGCTTTCCTTTACTGATGTGGAGCCTTTGCAAAGGAGTCTATGACTCAAAGGATTGTAATTCAAATTCTCTCAATAAAATAAAATAAATAAATAAATATACTAACTATGTCTCTGATCAGGGGCACACAGCCCACTATCTTAAACTTAGACGGGAACAAGATCTGAACATCTCACTGTCAGAACACCAATAGCCATTAATTTGGCAAACTGTTTGGGCCACATCCAGCTCTCCCTCCCTTAGGGACTTTTGTTGTAAACTGAGGGTCTGTTGTTTTTTAGTACCAGTGCAAGCTGCACACAGTAATAGTGGACCACCATTGACTTGTTGGAGAGGCTGTGGGGAGCAAAGAGCCACACAGGCCACATTTTTTGGTTTTGCTCCCAACTCACCCCATTTTGGGAGGAGATAATTTATAGTTTGTCACAAATTTTTTCAATTCAAGTAATATTGGGCCCTGAACACTTAATACTAGGTATTATACCTAAAGAAATATCAGGCAAAGAAGCAAAGTATTTGTGGCCGATTTTGATAGCTGCAGCCTTAAAATCAATAACTAGGAGGTGGCTGCAAGGGTCTCCACTGGATCTCTTTGAGTGGTCCTCTATAATAGAAGCCATACGCCGTATGGAAAAAAATAACTTTTAGCTTGAGACAACAACCTCAGGTTTGCCAGAATAGGTGGACGAGGTGGCACTTATATGGGCCCCTTCAGTCGACTGACTAGATGACAGACAAACTTGGGGATCATGGTTTTTATTACAGTACTATGTTCTGGATGCCTAAAGGTGATGGTAACAATTTCCCCTGAATAGGATATTTAGTCCCAATACTCTGAGATATCTCCCAACGTAGTCAGCACAGATTTGAAAACTATGGTGCTTGAAAGTTTAAATCCCAATGTATCTGGAAATCCTGGTATAGTTAATAGTTAATAATTAATAATATACTTAAATGTATTTGATTCAGTGGTTAATTTATGAGTCCAGACTGTTGGAGTGGAAGTTAAAGTCTGTGTATTTCACTTTTCAGTGGTCATAGAGAAATGGATATAAAAATGTAAAATTATATGCTTGTAATAATATGTTGAATAATATGAAAACTCTTAATAAAGCAAGTATAAAAAAAAATCTAGGGCATAACTAGGGTGGCATAGCAAGGACCCAGCAAGCAGGAAACCAAGCATAGAAGGATATTCAAAATAGTACCAGTGCTCCTGTGTGCAGAATATTCACGATGGAACAGATGGTATTCCATCCTAGAAAGGTCCGCTAGGACTGTTGAGACATGCAGTGCACATATGGGCCTTAATTTACATTGACACTTTACATGCATGTGGCCTAAGAGCAGTGGCGGAGCCAGGTTTGGGAGCATTTGGAAGCGGGGGGCTTTCAGTCAATTATGGGCTCCACAATGGGCACTAAACATTGAATAAAGATGGTGGTGGGGCACCACTACTCACACTGGGGCAGCCAGGAGGGGCAACCACCCCCCCCAGCCCTTTCTCTGGCTCCGCCACTGCCTAAGAGGTGACCTTGTTGTGTTCCATGCACTGTGATGTTAATGTTGCAAATCATCATTAACAGTACATGGCACTTGTGTATGACTATATCAGTCTTCTACAGCACTTGTTGGTGTGGCATTTCATGTATCTGTCACTGTGCATATGCGTCTGTCTGTAACTGTTCAAAAGGTGGTATGGGTATGGGCCAGGTATTGTAACTTCTAAAGCAAGTGTGTTGGCAACATGGGGTGGCAAAGGTGGTGGACGACAGACTACAGTATGGGTGATCACAGGGTGCGGTACATGGGTGCTGCAGTGTCCTACCTTTACATTGCTACAGGGTGTTCATGGAATGCTGAATCTCTACTACAGGCCCTTGACTGGCACACTGGGAGCCATGCACTTACTCCTAGTTTCTCACTTAAATGGATCTGCGGTTCCGCATGCCTGCTTGCCTTTGGTTGGTATGGCCATGCACACCCCTGACTGTCCATGTGCAAGGCTACTGTGTGCATCGCTGTGTGTTCCACTTCCACTGACACCGTAACGCTAACCGAGCAGGCTAATTATTGTGACCCTCTTGCTAAGCTTGTACCTTTTTGATCAGCCTGCTTTCTGGTCACACCCTTTCAATTCTGTATCCTACAGTATGTAAACCTGTACTTTGTACTTGCACTCTTTGTTGACCTTTGTAATGTTTCATTGTAAGCTGCTCTGCACTTTTGATATCCACTGTAATGTCTCATTGTTATCTACCTGTTCTGTCACTAGTGTAGCTTTCCTGATGCAGAATGTTTGGAAAAGAGCACCTGTGCTCAAAGGTTTTCTTAGTAATAATAAAATAAAATAAAAAATGAAATAAACTGTGCTGTGCATAGCTCTCCAATCATGGTATGCACCCTTCTAGCAGAAGTGTATATGCACCTGCATTCTGCACAACTTACGCAGCACTGAACATACTGTGGATTGGGCCCTGCTTTTGTAAACTGTGGTGCTGCATGTTTTTAAAGGGACACTGTCAACCTTTTTGGCATCATATTTGTTCTAGTTACAAACCCACATTTTATGGTTGGTTACCTACTCTAAAAGTCATTGCTATTGCTGGTCATTTTGTCTACCTTCTTTCCTAGTAGAACAGAAATGCATGCTTATGCTATAGTCATACCCAGTTTTTCTTTCTTCCAGATCCTTGATCTACTCTCACTGCATTCTTAACGAACATTAGGAACACACCCAAACAGTGCACTCACTCATGATGCAATAGTCTCTTCTCCTCCAACTGCACAATGAGTGGCTACACAGGTTAGACTGTGTTGGGGGTGTTGCCAAGTCCAAGAAAGATGCAGTGCGAGTTGATCATAGAAACACAGAAACAGAGAATCTGATAACTGATAAGGGCCTCTTGGTCCACCCAGTCTGCCCTTTTTTTTCCTACCTACATTCTCACCACAAACCCTACTTGATCTATAGCTGTTTCTCCTTCCCTCTTCTATTCCACAATGATTCTCTATACCATGCATTCTTGAGCCCCACCATTGTTTTAGCCCACACCACCTCTGCTGGAACACTGTTACAGGAATCCACCACTCTTTCTGTGAATAAGTGCTTCTTCACATCTCCCCTGAATCTACCCCTTCCAGCTTCATAGCAAGTCCCCTTGTTCTTGAGCACCTTCTTTTATGAAAAATACTTCCCTCCTGTATCTTATTTACCCCGTGAGGTATTTAAAGGTCTCTATCATATCCCCTCCTCCTCTCTTCCAGTGTGTACATACTGTGGTCCTTTAGGCTCTCCTTGTAGGGCTTTTGAGGCAGACCTTGCAGCATTTTAGTTGCCCTCCTTTGGACCACTTCCACTCTGTCATTGCCCTTCCAGAGATGTGCTCTCCAGAACTGGACACAGTACTCAAGGTGGGGTCTTACCAGCAATCTCTACAGGGGCAAAACCACCTCCCTCTTTCTGCTGGTGATAACCCTTCTTATGCATCCCAGTATTCTAGTAACCCTCCCAACTGCCTTGTCACATTGCCTGCCCACCTTTAGGTCATCTGATATGATTACTCCAGGTCTCATCCCTGCTTGGTAGTCATCAGTAACACTCCACCCATTTTGTACTTTACCTCTTCTGTATCCCAAGTGCATTATTCTGCAGATTTTCACATTGAAATCCAGCTTCAATAATCTTGACCATACATTGAATTTTCTCAGATCTCTGCTCATCCTTTTCACCCCACCAAGTGCAGATTTTGGCAGTCATCTGCAAAGAAGCAGACCTTCCCTTCCAGCTCCTCTGCAATGTCACATATAAAGATATTAAAGAAGACCAGTCCCAGCACTGATCCCTGAGGTGTCCCGTTGGTCACCCTACCTTCCATAGAAACATAGAAACAGACACTTTGATGGCAGATAAGGACTGCTTGGCCCACCTAGTCTACCCATTTCCCTACCTATTGGATAAGCTGCAGATCCTAGTTAACCAACAGCCTACTTCCTCCTATCCCCCTCTAGGATTGCCTTATGTCTGTTCCGTGCATTCTTCAGAGCGAACTCAGTTTACCTCCAACCTCTCTTACTTATCCCCTAACCAATTTCTTACCCAGTTTACCACCTTTGTATCCACTTCTAAGCTACCCAGCTTGCTTACTTGTCTCTTGTGTGGAACAGTGTCAAAAGTCTTACTGAAATCTAGGTATGCCATGTCCACCACTCCTCTCTGATCTAGTTCCTAGGTCACCCAGTCAAAGAAATCTATCATATTTGTTTGACATGACCTCCCCCTATGAATCCATACTGCCTTGAGTCTTGTAACCCAATGGATTTAAGATATTCCAGAATCATTTCCTTCTGCAGTGTTTCTATTAACTTTCCCACCACTGATGTCTGGATGACTAGCCTATAATTGCCAGCCTCTTCCCTGCTACCACTTTTGTGAAGTGGGACTACATCTGCCCTCCTCCAGTCCTCCACAAACACTCCTGTTTCCAGTGGCCTGTTAAATAGGACTGTCATAAATGCAGCCATTACCTCCCTGAGCTCCCTCAACATCCTTGGACCCCCCCCCGGTCTGGCCCCATTGCTTTGTCCACTTTCCAATTAGTAAGCACCTTCTGGACTCTTTTCTTTGAAAAAGGACTAATGTCCACCACCCCCCACCCTCCAAAGCTCTTGTTACATGCTTGTGGCCTTTCTCCTTCCCCTTCCTCTGTCAACACTTAGCAGAAGTGTTTGTTCAAGATATCTGCCTTTTCCTGGTCCCTTTCTGTACAGTCACCCCACCCCTTTTTAAGCTTACAATCCCTCCCTTGGTCTTCCTCTTTTCACTTGCATACCTAAAAAATGTTTTGCCCCATTTGATACTGCCTAAGCTATTCTCCCTTCAGTTTGCACCTTTGTGCTCCATACTGCTTCCCCTGCTTCTCTCTGTTCCCCTGATACACCTCCCTATCCTCCTCCCTCTGCATCTCCTTGTACCTTCTGAATGCTACCCTTAAAGCCTTTACCTTTTCAGTCACTTCTTTTGATAACAATATCAGTTTCTTTTTTTTTTGTATGTAAACAAACATGTTTTTGTGTGGTAACACCAGTATGGAGGGCAATCTGTTTTTCACTTTTTAAAAGAAAGAAAATGAATAAGAATCAAACTCCCAGTTACATCAGCAGTCTGTACGGAATGTTATAACATATTTTTCAACTAGGGACACTTTGAGGCCTAAGAGGATTGACAGTGTCACTTTAACTGACCGTTTTTTTCATCTTGTCTCATGTGTAACTGCTACATTGAAGCCTTTTTAAAGTGTAAAATCTGCTTCTACAAACAGCTTATTTTGTGCTGCAAATGAATTTAGACACAGCTCAATCTATCACACAAAGCCTTGTTCAAACATTTTTTCAAATTGGTTCTGCTCTTCCAGCCTCCTCAGCTCTGCTGAAAACTGTATCACAGATTCACTTTCTTCTTATTTCCTCTGGCGAAATTTAAACTACCTCTGGTTTTGGTTTCTGGTGCACTTTAATTAAGGTTCAAGTTACTTCATAGTGTTAGGATATTGGAGAGTCTGGGGACGCTAATGTCTTAATCATACTGTCTGTTTTTCCACCATACATAGCTAAAGAATTGCTTTCTTCTCTGCATCTTCAATATCATTTGCATCAAAAAAAACAGGTCTGGCCTTTCCCCGTTCTCTCTGCAATCTTTCCCTTCTATACATTCTCATTTTTTCTATATGTTGTCATTTTCAACTAGTTGTGCCTGCACTGACTATGAAAGTAAACTTGCTTACCATGTTTAGATGCTAAAGAATCGCTTTTTTTTGTAACAGGGTCAAAACAGTCACTTCTGACTCCTGAGACTCTGCCTTTTGATCAAACTCTGTTCTAAGCAGCACACCTGCAAAAATATTTTACTTGTATGTGCAGCACATTTAGGGAAACCACACATCTGCACACTGATTAATGTCTATATTAGTTTTTTTTCATGTTACTAGCACCATATATTTCAGCCCAACATGATCCTGTGTATTACATAATCATCATCAATGCCAATGTGTTGTGTTTTATCTGTATTTAGTTGTAAAGGAAAACACTAGCACACAGTATACAGTATTCATAACAGTTAATGACATTTTTAAATGGATTATGGACCAATTATTACATGGACTGAGTGGTGTAATATTCTACATTAATGATATTTTCATCACAGGTAACATTACTCTGTTACACCTGTGCAACCTGGAAGTATTATTTGGAAAACTGCAGAAAGTAGAGCTATGTGTCATTGAAGAAAAATATACATTTTCCCAGCTGCTGATGTTTTTATATTTCTATATATTCATGAATTTGTTTATTTACTGATTATGACTCAATTATTGTGTTATCTTACTGACTACACAATTGCTGACTTACTGTGGCCCAGATATTCAAAATGCACCAAAGCCTGGTGCAAGTCCGGTGCAGCACAATTCCGATGTGCCATGGTGCAACATGAGCAATATTCAGAGGTTACGCTGGCCGAACTGCGCCAGCGCAACCTGACTGAATATGGCACAGTTGCACCATGGTGCAAAAAGAGATGCTCCAGCGCAACTGTGAGAGCAGAGCAGCAGAGCAACAGAGGGGGCATGGCACACAGAACAGACCCAGGGACAGAGCCATGGAAGCACAGTGACAGGCCACAGGATGGCTCCACCAGCAGGGCACCCACAGGCACCCTGACACCGGACCCCAGAACACAACAGTGGCAGAGAAAGCAGGCAACAGGAGGTGAAAATGGCCAATGGAGGGCCACCAAAGGAGCCCCCCCGCAGGCCGCCAGCCGTGCCCCCTTCTCCCAGACCATAAAAGGCCACACCCAGGACCAAGCAGACAAGCACACACACGCCACACAGGCACATAGGAAGCTTACACAGTAGGCACTGAATGTGCCAGGTGGCAGGTAGCATGACAGACCACATGGGACAGGCCACACAATGCCAGGCAGGGGCCCCAACACAGCGTGCGGACGGTACCCGACCAATTACCTTGGCTGTGGGCCACCACCATGCACACACCCACCAAACACTCCCAACTGCCGCCCCATGGGCACCCGAATGCACAGCCACTGACCTAGGGGATGGACACTGCCACAGTGGGACTGGCCAGGGCACACAGCAGGGCACGGGAGCACAGCATGCGCCCCCTCCACATGCACACATCATGGATGGATACTGGGCCACTGCAGCACGGCACCCCATGCCACCTGCAAAGCAGATACGGACACAGGCGGGTATGCCGGTCAATAGATACATATGGAACAACCATGTAAAGACACAGCAGGGACTTGGGATGGGTGGGGACAGCAAGGGAGGACAGGGAGCAGGGACTGTGCAGTGGGGGGGCTATAGGAAAAGGCCCAAATGGGGCAACAGGGGACACAGGGGCAACCCTAGCAATGGCTCTGTCCAGCCACCCTGGCATGCCATCCCCCACCCTCCTCAGTCACCAGCATGCCCTGCAGGGCTGCTGTCACCCCAAGTATGCCCAAGACAATGAGCAAGGGCTGCAGCATGGGCAGGCTCAGCATCCAGCACGACGGTGGCCACACTGGCAACTGGGCACCTACTGCAGGAGTCATGGCAGATACCCAGTGCAATAGCCCCAAGGAACCATGCCCACCCACGGTGCACATGTGCACGACAGGGAACATGTCAGCATGCATGAAGTGCACGTTGCCGGCCCTGAGCAGCTTGCGCTGTGCCAATACAGTGCACTGGTCACGTTGGCTGTGCGATTCACACCATGGCAGCACAGTGTGCATGCACACTGCAGTTCCGAGCACTGTGCTTGCATGGCCACTGCGCTGCCGCTTGTTCCAGAACAATACCATTGCGCACGGTGCAATATCCTGATTTTCAGACACTGCATGCAAATGAGCTCATCAGCCAATGCATGGCGCAGTGGGGTGCATTAGCATGTTATTACCATTGCGTACAACGTTATTTGCATGCGTTGCGCCATGGTAGTGCCACTGAACAGCACAGGCCATGTACCGGTATTGCAACCTTGACAGGTGTGGTGTCTGCCATAACAGCGCACTGGAGGCTGACAGTACTGCAGGGTGGGATGGACCAGGGAGATGCTGCCAGGGCCTCAGCGGGTATGTGTTATCACCTGTGTGGAGCATGCCATGGTTAGCCCTGTGCTCTGCTGTGCTGTACCCCTTGACTGTCCCTAGCACCCACACCACCATGCACACCCTGCCCACCCCCCAGGACTGCGCTGCCCATAGCACCCTGCCCATGCCACACACACCCACTGGGTGGCCTGTGGGATTGTCCCCATGTTCACATCTGTGGCACAGCACAGGACTGTGCTGGGTGTGTGGCACAGGCATTGGTGTGCGCCCCGTGGCATCACACACCACCTGGCGGGTGATGCTTGATCACCCCTTCCTGTTGCTCTGCGCCAGTCCCCTGGGGACAGGTGGTATGCAGCTACCCACATGGGTGCAGGCACAGGCTCCACTCACACCAGGCATGCATGCCACCCTGTGGCTGTCCTGCATCAGTGCTGCATGCTCCGCCTGTGTGCTGGGGTGCCAGCTGCATTCCACAGCACATGGCAGCACAGCCGTGGGGATCTGTGTGGGGCGGCGGGCTATGGCTGCTGGGGTGATGCCCGTGGTGTCCCCTGTTGGTCCTTGGTCAGTGTCTATGGCGAACAGGCACATACCAGCAGTCATCATCATCACCATGGCCGTGGCGTGGCTCCATCTGGTGGGTGCCTGCAGCTCTGCACTGAGTGGCTCACAGGGCTGCCTCAGCATGGCCTTGTTCAGGGGGTGCTGGCCCATGCTCTTGGTGTCACTCTGGTTCTCAGTGGTGCTTTGGGCACGATACTGTCTGTGTCAGGCATGCCACTGCCAGGCCCATCAAGGGCCACTTGGCTGTTCCTCCTGCCACCTCACAGCCCTCATCACTGCCCCCATCAGGGCGGGTGCACTCTCCATGTCCCCTGCTGTCCACCATGCCCCTGGGTGGTTGGCTGCTGGCTGTGTGCCACCCTGGTACACAGGCTTTGTGTGTGTGTGTGTGTGTTGTGTGTGTGTGTGTGTCTCCCTCTCTCTGCCCTACACTCCCTCTCCCATGCCACCTTTCTGTCCCCCTCCCACTGTGTCTGGTTGTGTGCCTGTCTGTCTGTCTCCCTGTATCCCTCCCTCTCACTCCCACCCTTGTCGCAACTGCTGTCTGTGTGCTTGCACCCTGTTTTACTAGGTACAAGTCTGCTCGAAGCAACTTTGATTTGCTCCACACTTGCACCATGGCTGCATGGTTGAATATGCCACTGCACTGGATATTCATGGGAATGCCCCCTGCTCTTGTGCCTGCATTCATTATAGTTGCGCATTGGCGCTATGGCTTTTGCACTGCACACTGGCTCCCGCTGAATTTGGCTCCTTGGCGCAATACTACAACTGCTCTGAATGTCTGGACCTGTGTGTGTAAGATACCCTGAGCCTCAAGGAAAGGGTGCCATATCAAATAAACTCTATGACCACTGCTACAAATAAACTCTATGACTACTGCTACAAATAAACTACGACTACTGCTACAAATAAACTCTATAGCTACTGCTGCAAATAAAATCTATGATTACTGCTACAAATAAACTATGACTACTGCTACAAATAAGCTCTATAGCTACTGCTGCAAATAAACTCTATGGCTACTGCTACAAATAAACTCTATCAAATCAAATCAATCTTTATTTTTATAGTGCCTTTCAGAACCAAGGCACTGCACATAAAATCAAATACAAATCATATATAAATATATTAAAACAGGGAACAATAAATAACAAATTAGCCAAAATTAGGGAAGGCTAAATTAAAAAGATACATTTTTAACTCAATTTTAAACCTATTGACAGTCAGGCATTCTCTTAACTGATGAGGTAGAGAATTCCACAGGGTTGGAGCTGAAAAAGAAAAGGCACGGGCACCAGATGACTTTAATCACACCCTGGGAATCTCTAGCAATCCCTCGTCGGTGGATTGGAGAGGACGGAGGGGGCAGTAGGGTATCAGAAGGTCTTGCAGGTAACTGGGTACCAGATCAATTAGGGCTTTAAAGGTAGCAAGCCAACCTTAAAGGTGATCCACCACCAAACAGGCAGCCAGTGCAGCTCACAGAGCACTGGCGTGATATGACTGGACCTAGAGGTCCCAGTCAGAAGCCTGGCTGCCACATTCTGCACCAGCTGCTGCTACAAATAAACTCTATGACTACTGCTACATTTGTTTCATGACAGTATACTGTAACTTCTTTGGGACACATAATTGACTCTAATGGCGTTCATCCCATGAAGAAAAAAATGAATTAATAGCCCAGGCAGCTTCAACTACAATAACTGTTTTCTCACTTGAGATAATTTTGGATCTGTATATATAGTATGCCATTGTATTAGCTTCTGATTCTTTTGCAGTGCCTGCAACAGCATGGGGAGATTTTGAGGTTACCTAATGAAGTGAGGAACTTATGCAATGTGAGCCCTTACTTTTCTCACTTTATGTCAACAACATCGACCGTGTAATCAGACTTTCCAGTGTACATCTCTTTGCGGACGACATGGTCCTTTACACTGACAGGCCTACTCCTGAAAGTGAGGCCTACTCCTGAAAGTGCCTGCTCAGACTTGCAAGCAGATTTCCTTCCGCTACAACAAAACCTCCTGAGTCAAAAGCTCCTATTGAATGCCAAAAAGACCAAGGCTATGCTGTTATCCAAAACGACCAAGTCCATAAACTCCCTTAAGCACGACAATATTCCCACTATCACCACCCTGCTTGGCGAGTCACTTTACTATGTGGCCAAGTTCAAGTACCTAGATATGTGGATTGACAACAGACTTTCTTTTGCTGATCATATAGACGAGCTCTCAAAAAAACTTAGGCAGAGGCTTGGACTTTTTTTTAGAATCAAGCATCTGCTTACCCAAGAGGCCAGAAAAAGCTTAGTACAAACCACATTCCTAGCTATCTTGGATTATGCAGACTTCCTGTATGGCCAAGTCCCCAAAACTGCCCTATCTAAACTTGACACCCTTTATCATAGGGCCTTACGTTTCATCTCAGGTGCGGCATATAATACCCATCACTGCGTACTCTATTCCACGGTAGGATGGACCTCACTTAAGTTGAGGAGACAAAGGAACGCTATACTATGGACCTATAGATCTATATCCAAGATGCTACCCTCCTACATTTCTGACTGTCAGCCTCCTACACCTTATGAAACTATGCCTTGAGAAGCCGTTCATACATCTCACTAGCTGTGCCTAAAGTCTTTTCCCCGTTTCGACAGAGCCTTCTTCAGCTATGTGCTGCCCCAGCTGTGGAACAACATCCAGAAATCCATAAAATTGGTGCATCCTATTGGTTTTGCGGAATTCAAATCACTCTATTCAAGATACTTTGCGGAGCCTTGTCAATGCCCTCCCTGTCGCTAAACTGTAGCCATACATTGCTACTCTTACAGTCAACCCTCTACACTTTCTAGCCTCTTGTTAGAATTACCCTAAAGCCATGTTCCTGGAGTCATCCTTGCTTTCTACTTGCTGCTGAGCCCCCAGCTTGCACTGTCACTAGCATTAACTCTGCTCCACTAGAGCTATCAGTGTCTAAAATCACTGGTTTGGCACATTGGTGCTGACTTGCTTCCACATCTCTGCTGTACTGTTCACTGGGATGAGGCTTCACCTTACCGACCAGGCCTCACTGATTATCCTTGTACCTTGTTTTTATTGCTATGTATTATATTACTATGCCCATTTGTGCTATATGTTCTATTGTGCTACTGTATTATCTATTCTGTACCTACCAGGCCCTCCTTGAAAAAGAGCTTGCTCAGTGGAGTTTCACCTGGCTGAATAAAGATTGATTGATTGATTAATCTGACTACTTTAAAAACACATTTTCAAAACAAACATTATACAGTTGTTATTTATTTTGCATCTACCTGAATCAAAACTCCCCACATTTTGTAAAGTATTTAAAAATATCAATCAATCAATCAATTAATCAAGTCTTTATTTATCCAGGCGAACACCATTAAGCAGGCTCATTTACAAGGTGGACCTGCGTTACACAAGGTCAAGAATAACACTTTTATGTACAGATAATAAATAGACATAATTATACAGAAATATAAAAAAAATACACAGAGCAATAACAAGTATTTCAGGTATAGGGTTAACAAGGTTAGGGAGAATGGTATGAGAAGGGAATTAAAACATTCTGAAACAGCCAGCATATTAAAACATTTTCAAACAGCATGGCATATCATTGGTCAGGACATATACAAACTTAAGGGGTAGATACGGAGGGGAGGGGTACAGGACTGCAGCTGTTCTAGGAGAGGTGCTACGGTAGATGGGCTGGGGACATATATGTTAGGAGTCTGAGGGTAAAAAAGGTAGTGGATTAGCAGAAAAAAAGGGGGGTATAGGTGGAGACAATCAAGGGGACGGGTTAGGTGGCGATGTAGTGAGCAGGTAAGCAGTAGGCACCCTAGCACGCTAAGCGTGCTGGAAACAGTTGCATAGCTCCTTAACAGCCTTGGCATACAAGGTCTTGAATGTAGTAAGACTAACAGGGAGACTCAGTTTCATAGATTTCTGTAAATATGTATTTAAAATATGTCTCGTAATCAATACAGTGTCAGTGTTTAATTACTATACTGTTATTGTTTAAGCATATTTTTTACTACATCAACATACTAAAAACTACTTCCTGTCAATATAGTGGAAATGCATATTTATTATATTGCTATAGTAGAAGTGTATTTTGTGTGTGTGTGGGGGGGGGGTACTGTGAAGCCAGAACTTGCTAGAAGCAATTATTTACAGCTCTGCATCATGACATTGGAATTAACAGTTTGATTGCTATTAAACCTGACAGTGAGAAACAGCAGTAGAGGAGTATGAGGGTACAATATGGTGCATTCTCAAAAACATAATACTCAATCTGCATGGGCAAAAGAAAAAAAAGTCTGGCAGCAGGTTTCTCTGAAATAGCTGTGGCCTGGGGCAACATGGTATTGGTGGAGCTTAAAGCTCAGTAGAGTCTGTGCAAACCATCAGAGAAAAGCTCCATTGGCTGACAAAATCAGTTACAAAAATAAGTAATAAATTGGATGGTTTATCAGGGCGAGTGCAGGCAGTGGTGACATCAGTGGAAGTCCTTAAGACTGATGTAATGGAGGTTGGGTAATGCAATGATTCAGTCATGCACTCAGCGATGCAGATGACCAAAGAAAACAAACACTTGAGGAGATGATTAAAATTGCTTGAGAGCCAAACCCAGAGTGCTAATGTGCACATTCTGGGGTTGCCAGAGGGGAAGGAGGGTGAGCACCCACTGAAGTTCCTGAGGGAGTGTCTCAGTGAGGTCTTGCACATGGCAGAGATGGAGGAGAGTCAGGGCCTGCAAAAGACATACTTGGTGGCTCACCTGCAACAGCTGATTTCAGAGGCTAAAATATATCCCACATCCTGCTATTGGTTACAGATGGGACTGAAATGATAGATAGAGTCTTGCACCTGGTGCGGAGGCAGGATTCTGTTCAAATGGGTTCCATGTGATAATGGCAATCACAGAAAGGCGATTGCCATTAGTGCGAGTGTACATTGCTGAAAATCAATTTTGGCAAAGTACACTCCGAGTGCTACAACAAAAGGCGCCGGGACTAGCTTTGTTTTTTATGTGGGGCTTCACCCACCCCCTAAAGTTCTCAACTCCGGGGGGGTGCATGTCGGCAGGGTGCAAAACTGGAAAAAAAATGTCACTATGGGCACAACAAAGGAACACGCGCCCGGAACCAAAGCCGGCACCCTCACAACCCTAGCCTACCACTCACCCACCACACCATGGGGCCAGCTCAGCAGCCCACCACTGCACTACAGCTCACAAACCCTCCCTCCCTCCCCTTCTGCCCATCACTCGGCATGCTTGCTCCCCCCACGCATGTGTACATATAGCAACATCCTGTCACTATATTCACAGACCCCCCCATTCGGTCACCCTCCCTGCCTCGTAGCCCTGTGGACAGGTGCCACAATTGAGTCACCCTTTTTTATAGCGCTCAATCGCGGTTGCCATTGTCATGGGCTACCGTTCAAATGGATAGCAAACAGAAGCCACAGAGACTGTTTCTATCTGTGTGCACAGAAGCTAGATTTACTTCAGTGTTTTAAAATATCACGGGTGAGATATTCAAAAAGGCATAAAAGTGGAGTGCAAAGGTTTGTGCTGCACTTGCATTGACCATGAGGTTGCTATACTCAATGGGATAGCGCACCATTGCTAGTCGACTGAATATCATCCCATGTCAGTGCAGTGCTAAGTCAAGTTGCAGTGCCCTGACATGGACTTGGGCTGTGTCCAGCCCATAAGGAACTACACCCCCGAACCAGCTAGCACAGGGAGCTGTGTCCCAATATTCAGCAGCAAAATGCAAATGAGCCAGTTGGGCATGCAGGGAGCTAAGGGGCTATTACATGCCAATTATGGGCTCATTTACACTGGAAGCAGCAGCCTGGTTGTGCCCAGCCTGATGTCATCCCTGATGGCTAGCAGTACCCATCACCCTCCAATCCCCCATCTCAGTCAATTGCAATGTTGCCCTGGTGTCTTGTGGTGGTTATATTATGAGATCCTGACATCCAAAAGCCTGGTGCTAACAATCCTGGCACTGAAATCCTGATGGACAGAATGGTGACAGTAGATGGACACACTCCCAACAGTTCTGCGAGGGCTCTGCCCCCCGCACCCCATAAATATATATGGACAACTCCGAGTCGCCATACCATGGGGAATGTGGCTGTCAGGAGGGACACATATCATTGAGATTCTGTGCATCAGGATTTTGACACCAGGATTGTCAGATTTTACATGTCAGGATTTCATAATACTACCCTTGTGGCACCCCCCACCCTCTAATCCCCCATCCCAATCTGTTGCAATGTTGCTCTGGTATCTAGTGGCACCCTAGACATCTGATCCCCTGACCTCGTCCATTGCAATGTTGCTCTGTTATCTAGTGGCAACCCTTACCCTGATCCCCTATCCCCTTCCATTGTCATGTTGCCCTGGTGTCTAGTGCCACCTGCTACCCTCTGATCCCCTGTCCCAGTCTGTTGCAATGTTGCTCTGGTGTCTAGTGGCACCCTCCACCCTCCAGTCTCCCATTCCACTTCACTACAATGTTGCCCTGGTGTCCAGTGGCACCACCCACCCTCCAATCACCCATCTCAGTGTCTGCTATATAGTCCCTGGTCACTAGCAGTACCCCTGCCCTCAAAAGCCCATCCCCTAAATGCTCATGTATGCCTTGGTGTCTAGCAGTAACCCCACCTGCCAATCACCCATCCTGGTGCCTGCCATATAGTCCATGATGGCTAGTGGTACCCCTGCTGAATGCCTGTCCCCCAAGTGCTTATGCATACCCTGATGTCTAGTGGCATCCACCACCCTGCGATCCCTTGTCCTGGTCAATTGCAGTGTTGCCCTGGTGTCTAGTGGCACCCGCCACCCCCAATCCCCTGTTTCAATCCATTGCAATGTTTCCCTAGTGTCTAGTGGCACACCCCCTCTCATCCCCCATCCCAGTCCACTGCAATGTTGCCCTAGTGTCTTGTGCCCCACCCCGATCCACTGTTCCAGTTCATTGTAATGTTGCCATGGTGGCTAGTGGCACCCTAACCATCTGATCCCCTGTTCTGATCTGTTGCAATTTTGCCTTGGTGTCTAGTGGCACCTGCCACCTTCTGATCCCCTGTCCCAGTCCATTGCCATGTTGCTCTGGTGTCTAGTGGCACCCCCACACCCTCTGATCCCCCATCCCAGTCCATTGCAATGTTGTCCTAGTGTCCAGTGGCACCCCCTACCCTCTGATCACCCATCTCAGTGCCTGTCAAATAGTCTGTGGTGGCTAGCAATACCCTTGCCCCTGAATGCCCATCCCCTACATGCTTATATATGCACTGGTGTCTAGCAGTAACCCCCACCAGTCAATCACCCATCCTGATGCCTATCATATTGTCCCTGGTGGCTAGTGGTACCCCTCCTGAACATTCATCTCCTAAATGCTAATGTTTGCCTTGGTGTCTAGTGGCATCTGCCACCCTCTGATCTCTTGTCCCAGTCCATTGCAATGTTACCCATCCCCTACATGCTTATATATGAACTGGTGTCTAGAAGTAACCCCCACTAGTCAATCACCCATCCTGATGTCTACCATATAGTCCCTGGTGGCTAGTGGTACCCCTCCTGAACATTCATCTCCTAAATGCTAATGTTTGCCTTGGTATCTAGTGGCATCTGCCACCCTCTGATCCATTGTTCCAGTCCATTGCAACATGCCCTGGTGTCTAGTGGCACCCCCGATTCCCCCATCCCAATCTGTTGCAATGTTTCCCTGGTGTCGAGTGGCACCCCCTACCCTCTGATCACCCATCCCAGTGCCTGCCATACAGTCCCTGGTGGCTAGCAGTAACCCTCCAAATGCCCATCCTCTAAATGTGTATATATGCCCATGGCCTGGTGTCTACTGACACCACACACACACACACACACACACACCCCCACACACCAAGGACCCATCCCAGTACTACTGCTTATTTCCTGATGGCTAATGGACCGAACTCCTCTGGTTTCCTGGCCCATATAGGTGTCTGTCCCACAGGTGTCCAGTGGCTTCCCTCCTTCCAGGCCCATGTACCAGAGTCTATCCCTGATATCCAGCAGTACCTCCACGTACAATTGGATACCACATGGATTGCCAAACAGTGGCAGTTCTGTGGTACCCACCCCTCCACTCACACCCAGCATGACACCCACCCCAATCCCCCCTTACAATGCAGGACAGGACTGTGTGGTGCATCCCTCTATGGCAACCCACAGAACCCTCCTCTCACCTCCTTGACTGGCCACCATATGAGCTGCAGTGAGCACACATACAGTGCCATGCTGGGTGCCTGCAGAGTGGGTGGGGGCCATGGAACAGCCACTGTTAGGTGGTCCAAGTCATGACTGGGGGGGTCGAGGGGATGCCACTGGATGCCAGGAACAGGCTCTGGTACATGGGCCAGGAGATGGGGAAAGCCACTGGACACCTGGAGGGCAGGGACCTATATGGGCTTAGAGGCTGGAGCAGGGGGGTCTGCTAATCACCAGAGAATAAGCAGTAGCACCAGAATGGGTGCTCATCAGGCAGGAGGTACCACTAGACATCAAGGCATACATAAGTATTTAGGGGAAGGGAGTTCAGGGTTGGGGGATACTGATAGCCACCAGGGACTATATGGGAGGCACCAGAATAGGTGATTGGTAGGTGGGGATACCACTGGACACCAGGACATACATAAGCATTTAGGAAACAGGTATTCAGGGGGTGGCAGGGTGCTACTAGCCACCAAGGCCTATATGGTAGGCACCAGGATAGGTGTTCGGAGTGTGGGGGTACCACTGGACACCAGGGCACATGTAAGCATTTAGGGGCTGAGTACTGGGGGAGTAGGGGTACTGCTAGCCACCAGGGATTATATGGCAGGCACTGGGATGGGTGATTGGCAGGTGGAGGGTACCACTGTACACCAGGGCATACTTAACCATTTAGGAGACAGGCATTCATGGGTAGGAGATACTGCTAGCCACAAAGGACTATATGGCAGGCACCAAGATGAGTGATCAGAGGGTGAGGGGTACCATTAGACACCAGGGCATACATAAACATTTAGTGGCTAGTTGTTCAGGGGTTGGGGGATAATGCTAGCCACCAGGGACTACATGGCAGGTACTGGAATGAGTGATTTGGAGGGTGGGGGGCACCACTGGAGACCAGGGCAACACTGCTACAGACCAAGATGGGATATTGGAGGGTGGGGTGCCACTAGACACCAGGAAACATTGACATAAAATAAGATGGGTGATCAGAGGGTGGGGGGCTACTGTTCATCATGGCAACAGTGACATGGACTGGGATGGGGATCAGAGGGTGGGAGGACTGCAGTACAGCCATCCTGCCACCAGGGATTTGCACCCAGTTAAAATTAGATTTGCAAAGGTGGTAAATAGCACCCTTTGGGTGCCATTTACTACCAACGTCAACCTCTGAAATTGCTGCTGCACCCATTTGCAGGGGAGACTCCCTCATTTGCACAGGCACAGTGTTAAGTTAGCACTCAGGTGCAAACGGGTTTTGCCTACACCACAAGAGTCTCTGAATATAGACCCCACTCACAAACCAGGTGCAAAACCCAGTTAGCATGGGAAAACACCCCTTAGTGCTCATAGTAACTTTTGAATATCTGGCCCCAGACTTCTGAGGGTCATTATTGTGCTAGTTTGGCAGTTAGGACTTATCTTTTCATTGACTGACTGTAAGTAAAGTATCATTTATTGTTCATTCTATGTTGATACTTAAACAGAATGATATGAGAGTGGGGGGACTAGCAGTTTTAGTTATATTGTACAGTGTCATTTTTCATAATGATTCATTCCCTTCTCTCCATTGTTTTTCACAGCACTGAAATTAATTGTTTATAAGTACTGGCTTTGCAAGTGAACTTAATGTGGGGTTGCTGTTCTAAGTCCTGATGCTACAGTAGTATTTATGGTGACAGAGACCAATAAGTGCAGATTGTTTGTAATATAGAGCTTTTGTTTAGTTTAAGATCCTGGTACAAGTTTTTTTTTTTTTTTTTTAACTCTATTTCTGGCTCTGCTTGAGCCCTGGGGAACTCTCTCGGGTATCCACTCACTACCAGCTCTACCTCCGTGCCTGAAACTTGCCAGCAACCTGGCACCAGCCCGGCTATCCCCTCAGCTCTGAGCCCTCCTGAGGTGGGGCCGCCCTTTCCTCTCAGGGCACTCTATCTACAAATTCAGGCCGGGCTGGGCTCAGCCCAGGAGCTGGACGAGTTTGGCTGGTGGAGTGTGGCTGTAGGGTGGTGCCTTCGCCTATCTATGGGAGCGGGGATTTTTTTCTTATTTTTCCTCCTCCCTGGTTGTGCCCTGCCCCTCACTTGGTGGAGTCCCAACGTGCAATGACGCCAGGGGACGTCTTGCCGTGACTCCACAACCCTCTATTTTGGCTGTCAAGCATTGCGGTACCTCTGATCTCCACCAGAGGTCGTTGCGGTGCCGGGCATAGTCCCTGGATCCCCCCCGAGGAAGGAGAGCTGTGCTCCGGATGCTCAATCCTTCCCCTCCTCTGCCAACCCCTGAACCTGGGTCGCCGGCTTGGCATGAGGTGTGGCGTCCAGAGCCTCAACCCTCAGCGCCACCGGGCCGGGCATCCTGGTACAAGTCAATGTAGTATTTTGCATAGCAGCTAAAAGACAAAGAACCTCAGCAGAAAACATTGAGGTAAGGTTACTCAAAAGCACATTGGCAGTAGGCTGTTTCTCTTTTTCCTCTTTGCAGGCTAAAGCTTAAAGACTCATGCATGGTCTTGCCCCCCCCCCCCCCAGAGTAGAGGGTTAGCTCTTGTTATAATATGTGTGAGAAAAATCAAGTGTTGTAATTGGCTAAACCACCAGTAAAGTCATGTAATTATGTACCCATAATTACACACCTGCACGTCTTTCACATTGCCAGCCTCTGTATCTTAGAAAACCATTAAGCATCACTACCCTGCTGTACCGAGTGCAGGCCGCTGTACTGAGAAGGGAGATACAAAATCAGCTATTTACTGTACCCACAATGCCTCACTATGTAAATCAGCATACAGGCTATTATATTTCTGTACTTACTAGAGAAACAGGAGACTACATCTCTCAGTAAAGAAATATTGTCATCTATATACTGTACCTAAAATGCCTCTCTTTGTAAATCAACATCTGAGATATTATACTGCTGTAACCACTACTAAAAATAAGAGACTGTACACCTCAGTATGGAAATATAAAACAGTGTTACACTGTACACACAATTCCTTGCTATATAATTTAGCACAGGAGATGTTATAGGAGACTGCCCCTCGCAGTAAGAATATTTTAAGTCAGCTATATTATATTGTACCCACAGTGCTTTGCTATGTAAATCAAAATATCAGGTGCTATAGTGCTGTAACCACTACCACAATAGGAGACTGCACCTCTCAGTATGGGAAATTAAAGATGGCTTTTTGCACTTTACCCAGAGTTCTCTTCTATGTAAATCAGCATATTAGATGTTATACTGCTGTAACACTACCAAAATAAGAGTAAACTGATTTACAGTTACAAAAAGGGGCTAATTTGTTTCTATAAACGGCTGCAACAATAAATGTAATGTTTTCTGCAAGCAGTATTATATCTTTTTCCTTATTTTACTGATTTAACACTTTTTCAACCCATGTTATACATAGAATACAGCACTCCAGGGTGTGTGATTATGGTCAGTAATCACACTTCTTTCAGGTGTATAAAGGCATTCAGCGCAACAACATCATGCATGTGCCTAACAGCACCATCAAGAGGCGTGTGATTATTGACCCACAATCATACACCCTGTTGTCCCTTATTTCTTACACAATAATTTCAAGTACATTTGTACGTTCTGGAATTTGCCATGCAGCTTTATGGACATAGTGTTTTATGGACATTACCTTTCATGGATACCCTCAATGCTGTAAACAAATTGCTGGGAGATACTGTAATATCCAAGGTGAAGAGGGGCTTGAATGTCCCAAATGCTTGTTGTTTCACTATGTTTCCCAATAGGGAATTACAATTCCTGTTAGTCTTGAACACTAATAAAAATACATTTAAAAAACAAAAGTGCATTTCCAGTGTATCATTGTCAATGCAGTGCAGCAGAGTACCACAGTTTGCAGAGCGCGTAAGGGGTGAGAAAAGTGGAAATGGCTTCAACAAGTGCTCTACATGATGGCTCCCACCACACACCACCACAACCACCCCAGCCGACATATCCCAAAGTCAGTTTGCACTGCTTGTTCTTCTTCCTCAGAGGCTTGGATGAAGGGGGCCACTAGAGAAGGCATACCTCAGAGCCAGGGGATTACCAGAGGAACTGGGGAGTTGAGAAGCTGCAAGCTGCAGTGGATTGTATGACTGGTGGGCATTGGGGGCTTGTGGGTCCACGGTGGTTGGACCACCGTGGGCTCAGGAAGGGTGAGGGTGGTGGAACAGGGGAGCATCCCTCCAGTTGTACCTCTCCACAATTTGTACGCCATTCTGGCAGAGCGTGGTTCCTCTATGGAGGCACCCGCAGTGGAGACCAAGGAGGATGCTGGGAACCTCCACAAAGGAGACCCACAGGAGGGTGGCATGGGACCCCACAGGGGAAAGAAACAACTCCTGGTGGGGGACTCAATTGTTAGGGAGGTAGAACTGGGGGAGGAAGGGAACAGGGAGGTAAGGTGCCTGCCTGGCACTATGGCTTGGAGGAGCAGGGAGCGAATCCTCAGGATCGTGTGAGTAGCTGCACGTGGGAGGGAGCTGGACATCATTGTCCACCTAGGGACAAATGACCTGGCTGGGAATGGGATCAGAGCAGTGCAGGAGGAGTTTGTGGAGTTGGGGAGGGGCCTTAGACAAGTAGCATGCACGGTAACCTTCTCGGAGGTGCTGCCTGTCTATGGCATGGGAGAGCCTGGAGTGCTCCGCACCAGGGGATTCAATCAATCGTTGAAAAACGGGTGCAGAGCTCAGGGTTTGGCTTCATTGGGCACTGAGGGTCCATCTGGAGGGATACAGGCCTATACTGACACGATGGTCTGCATCTGTCCAGGAGGGGAACCAGGATACTAGGTGATAGATTTAAATGCTTCAGTGGCAAACATTTAAACTAACCAAGGGGAGAGGCACTGAAAAGGAGCAGGGAAATCCCAGTCCCCCTCTAAAAAACAGGTTAGCTAGCGAGGTAAACACCAAGATAGAGAAATCAATAGGGAGAAAGGCAGGGATAAATGTAGAAAAACACCAAGGCAGTAAGGACAGGGATAGGGCTAAAAGGGGTAAGGCCATCACAAAATGGAGGGCAATGAGTACCAATGCCCATAGTCTGGGTAGCAAGCTCCCTGAACTAGTGGCCTTGATGGAAGAGGCACTCCTGGACATGGTGGCAGTCACAGAAACATGGTCATACAGAACCATGACTGGAATGTCAACATCCCAGGGTACACAATCTACAGGGGGGACAGGAAGGGTAAAAGAGGAGGAGGAATAGCTCTCTACATAAGGGAAGGGATCAAACCAATGGAACTAAAGGTTAAACAGGGAGGGGAGGAGGCACTGTGGGTCACCCTGGAGACAGGAAATGGCACCACACTCCGCACAGGGGTTGTATACAGACCCCTGTCTCAGGGGAAGGAAATGGACAAGGAAATGATAGAAGGCATCCTTAGAATGGCAGAAAAAGGGGAGATATTATTAATGGGGGACCTGAATATGTCATATGTTAATTAGAGCACCTTTGCAGCAGCCACATCCAAGAGCAGGATCATTCTAGATGCCCTATGGGGCATGCAGACAGCTAGTGTTGGAACCCACTCAGGAGGGAGCAATCTTAGACCTGGTACTGTCAAATGGGGATGGAAAGAGGATCTCAGATTTAGAAGTGGGTAGCCTTCTGGGAACAAGTGACCATCAAACAGTGTGGTTCACAATAAACACAACCATAGAATCAACCTACACAAAAGTGAGGGTACTGGAGTTTATGAGGTCTGACTTTGGCAAAATGGGAGAGTGCATCAGAAAAGCACTAGCAAATGGGCAAGAAGGAGGGGTGGAGAAACAATGGGGAAACATCAAAACTGCCATCACAGAGGCTACAAACCTTTGTGTGAAGCGAATAAACAAATCAAAATGAAGGAAAAAATCACTATGGTTCTCAAAAGAAGTGGCAGAGAAGGTTAGGGAGAAAAATATAGCATTCAGGAAGTATAAGGAAACACAGAAGGAGTAGAACAGAGAACTGTACCAGTTAAAGCAGAAGAAAGCGGGGAAGACAGTCAGAATAGCAAAGGCCCAAACTGAGGAAAAGATAGCCAACTCGGTTAAGAAGGGGGATAAAACCTTTTATAGGTACATTAGGGAGTGAAGAAAGACCAAGGAAGGGATAATGAGGCTTAATAAAGGGGAGGATTTGTGGGCAGAGGGTGACAGTGAAAAAGCAGGGATACTGAATGAATACTTCTGCTCAGTAGTCACAAAAGAAGAGGAGGGGGAGGTAACTAATCCAATCAATACATGCACTCTGGATAGGGGGGTCGATACCAGTCCATTCACAGAAGAAAGAGCTCTGAATGAACTCCTAAAACTGAAGGCGGACAAAGCAATGGGGCCTGACAGGATTCACCCCAGAATTCTAAAAGAACTAAGTGGAAAACTAGTGACACCACTGACTACCCTTTTTAACAAATCATGGGAGGATGGTGTGGAACCTGAGGACCGGAGGAGGGTGGATGTGATTCCCCTTCACAAAAGTGGGAGCAAAGCAGAGGCAGGAAACTACAGACCTGTTAGTTTGACCTCAATGGTAGGGAAAATGATGGAATCACTTCTGAAAAAAAGAATTTATAAGTACCTAGAGGCCAGCAGGGCACATGACCCAAGGCAGCATAGATTCACAGTGGGAAGGTCATGTCAGACAAATCAAATAGATTTCTTTGACTGGGTGACCAAAGTAGTAGACAAGAGAGGGGCTGTGGACATGGCTTACCTAGACTTTAGCAAGGCATTTGACACAGTCCCACACAAAAGATTAATAAACAAATTAGCCAGCCTGGGAGTGGATACCAGGGTGGTAGCCTGGTTAAAAAAATTGGCTGGACAACAGGACACAGAGACTAATAGTAAATGGAGTCCACTCCGAAGAAAGGAGGTTACTAACAGGGTACCGCGGTGGTCAATACCGAGACCAGTCCCTTTTAATGTCTTTATAAGTGACATTGCTGAGGCACTGGAGGGAAAAGTATGCCTATTTGCAGACAACACAAAGATCTGCAACAGGGTTGATACACAAGGGGGGGTGGAAAGGATGAGAAGGGACTTGGCAAGATTGGAGGAATGGTCAAAAGTATGGCAGCTTAGATTCAGTACAAAGAAGTGCAAAGTAATGCACCTGGGAAACAGAAACATAGGGGAAGAGTACACAATGGGTGGGGAGGTACTAACAACAACAAAAATGGAAAGGGACCTGGGGCAGTCATATCAGATGACCTAAAGGTAAGCAAGCAATGTTAGAAGGCAGTGTAAGGAAGGCTGGGAGGATACTGGGATGTATTGGGAGAGGCATCACCAGTAGAAAACAGGAAGTTGTTATCCCTCTGTACAGACAGTTGGTGAGACCGCATCTGGAGTACTGTGTACAGTTCTGGAGACCCCATCTCTGCAAGGACACAGACAGGATGGAGGCAGTCCAGAGGAGGACAACTAAAATGGTGCAGGGTCCGCACCAGAAGCGATATGAATGAAGGACCTTAATACAGTATGTATACCTTCGAGGAAAGGAGGGAGAGGGGGGGACATGATAGAATCTTTCAAGTACCTCAAGGGAATCAACAAAGTCCAAGAGGGTTGCCTCCTTCAGAAAAAGAGATGTGCAAGAACAAGGGGTTACAATTTGAAGATAGAGAGCTACGGCTCAGGAGCAACATGAGAAATAACTTTTTCACAGAGAGGGTGGTGGATGCATGGAAAGGCCTTCCAGAGGAGGTCATGCAGTCCAAAACAGTGGAGGAATTCAAGAATGCATGGGACAGACATAAGGCAATTCTGTTGGGGGTAGGAAGAAGTAGGCTGTTGGTTAACTAGGATCTGCCACTTATCCAATAGGTAGGGAAATGGGCAGACTGGGTGGGCCAAGCGGTCCTTATCTGCTGTCAAAGTCTATGTTTCTATGTTTCTAATGCAATATTACATACACTCACCAGAGTTTTGGATCTGGAGAGACTTGTAATGCATTCATTCCTTAGGAATAAAGTAAATGTCCACAAGTTGGAAAACCTCAGATTGGTTTATTATCCAGAAATGGGGCAGTTCACAAACCAATCTAAATCCACAAAGTAAATCCAAAAGTGTGATGCTAGTGAGAGTCAGAGCTTCACATGCTGGTCAGTCCCATATGCCCCAGTGCTTCACTCAAAGAGCTTCATGAGAGGCGGGTTTGTGGGTCTGGAAGGAGTGAAGTGCTCTGAGGGCCTGGAAAGGAGCAAAAAACAAACAAAATAAAACATTAGGACAATTTGTAACCATTTTCAGATTTCTTATACTAATTACTGAAATTAAATCTTTTCATATTATGTACACATATTGACATATCAGCAATAGAAACATAGAAACATAGACTTTGATGGCAGTTAAGGGCAGCTTGGCCCACCTAGTCTGCCCATCTCCCTACCTAAAGGATAAGCTGCAGATCCTAGTTAACCAACAGCCTATTTCTTCTTACCCCCCCACAAGAATTGCCTTATGTCTGTCCCATGCATTTTTGAATTCTCCCACAGTTTTTTATTTTCTTTAATTTAGTTGTTTAACTAGGAGTAGCACACTAAGCTGAAAGTTTTTTTACAGGAGCAACCTGGGAGCACAGGGAATTTAAGTGACTTGCTCAGGGTCACACAGTATGCAAGTGGAAGCTGTGGGATTCAAACCCCGGTCTGGTCTGCTGGATGTCACCAGCTCTGCAGCTCAGAGCCTTAAACCACTGTGCTATATTGCCTCTGTCTGCGCTATACTGCCTCCATGCCTCCAAACCAAAGTTTTAGACCCCACAACCTCCTCAGGAAGGCTGTTCCATGCATCCACCACCCTCTCTGTGAAAAAATACTTCCTCACATTGCCCCTGAACCGCTCTGCCATCTTTAAATTGTGTCCCCTTGTTCTTGCACATCTCTTTTTCTGAAAGATGCTACCCTCTTGGACTTCGTTGATTCCACTGAGGTACTTAAAAGTTTCTATCATGTCCCCCCATTGTTTAATCTTCCCCTGGGTTTTCGTTTCCCAGGTGCATTACTTTGCACTTCTTTGCATTGAATCAAGCTGCCATACTTCTGACCATTCCTCCAACCTTGCCAAGTCCCTTCTCATCCTTTCCACGTCCTTGTATCAACCCTGTTGCAGACATTTGTGTCATCTGCAAAGGCATGCTTTTCCTTCCAGTCCCTCCGCAATGTCACTTATAAAGACATTAAAAAGGACTGGCCCCAGTACTGAACCTTGCGGTACCCCACTAGCAACCCCTCTTTCTTCAGAGTGGACTCCATTTACAATTACCTTCTGTGTCCTGTTGTTCAGCCAATGTTTTACCCAGGCTACCACCCTGGGACCCACTCCAAGTCTGGTTAATTTGACCACTAATCTTTTGTGTGGGACTGTGTCAAATGCCTTGCTAAAGTCTAGGTAGGCCATGTCCACAGCCCTCCCTGTTCTACTACTTTGGTCACCCAGTCAAAGAAATCAATTAGATTCATCTGACATGACCTTCCGCTGTGAACCCCATGCTGCCTTGGGTCCTGTGCCCCACTGGCCTCTAGGTACTCAACAATTCTTTCCTTCAGAAGTGATTTCATCACTTTCCTACCACAGAGTTCAAACTGACAGGTCTGTAGTTTCCTGCCTCTGTCTTGCTCCCACTTTTGTGAAGGGGAATCACATCAGCCTTCTTCCAGTCCTCAGGTACCACACCATCCTCCCATGATTTGTTATAAAGGGTAGTCAGTGGTGTCACTAGTTTTCTGCTTAATTCTTTTAGAATTCTGGGGTGAATTCCATCTGGCCCCATTGCTTAGTCCACCTTCAATTTTAGGAGTTCTTTCAGAACCCTTTCTTCTGTGAAAGGACTGGGATCGACCCCCCTCTCCAGAGTGCTTCTGTTAATTGGATTAGGCACCTCTCCCACTTCCCTTTTGTGAATACTGAACAGAAGTATTCATTCAGTATCCCTGCTTTTTCACTGTCACTCTCTGCCCACCCACCATCCATTCTATTCAGCCTCACTATCCCTCCCTTTGTCTTTCTATGCTCCCTAATATACCTATAAAAGGTTTTATCCCCCTTCTTAACCGAGTTGGCTATCTTTTCCTCGGTTTGTGCCTTTGCTATTCTGACTACCCTCCCTGCTTCCTTCTGCCTTAACTGGTACAGTTCTCTGTCCAGCTCCTTCTGTGTTTCCTTATACTTCCTAAATGCTATATTTTTCTCCCTAACCTTCACCGCCACTTCTTTTGAGAACCATAGTGGCTTTTTCTTTCGTTTTGATTTGTTTATTTGCTTCACACAAAGGGTTGTTGCCTCTGTGATGGCAGTTTTGATATTTCTCCATTGTTGCTCCACCCTCCTTCTAGTCTGTTTGCTAGTGCTTTTCTAAGGCACTCTCCTATCTTGCCAAAGTTAGCCCTCCTGAAGTCCAGAACCCTCACTTTTGTATGGCTTGACTCTGTAGCTGAGTTTATCATGAACCACACTGTTTGGTGGTCACTTGTTCCCAAATGGCTACCCACTTCTAGATCTGAGATTCTCTCACTGTCCCCATTTGAGAGTATGAGGTCTAAGACTGCTCCCTCACTAGTAGGTTTCAAAACTAGCTGTCTGAGGCATGCCACCTGAAGGGCATCAAGAATGGCCCTGCTTTTGGATATGGCTGCAGCAAAGGTGCTCCAGTTAACATCTGGCATATTAAGGTCTCCCATCAACAGTATCTCCCTTTCTCTGCCATCCTAAGTATGCCTTCTATCATATCCTTGTCCATTCCCTCCCCCTGACATGGGGGTCTGTATACAACCCCTGTGAAGATTGTGGTGCCATTTCCAGTCTCTAAGGTGATCCACAGTGCCTCCTCTCCTCCCTGTTTACTCTTTTGTTCAGTTGCTTTTATCCATTCCCTTACATAGAGAGCTACTCCCCCCTCGCCCTCCCTGTCTCTCCTGTAGGTTGTGTATCCTGGTATGTTAATATCCCAGTCATGGTTCTCTGTGTACCATGTTTCTGTGACTGCTACGATATCCAGGCATCCCTCTTCCATCAAGGCCACCAGTTCAGGGAGCTTGTTGCCCAGACTACGGGCATTGGTATTCATTACCCTCCATTTCTTGAAGGCCTTACCCCTTTTTGCCCTATTCCTGTCCTTATTCGTTTGTCACTTTCTCCATTTGCCCTGCACTTCTCCTATTGACATCTCTATGTTGATGTCTACCTCACTTAGTACCCTGATTTTTTTTTTGGGGGGGCTAAGATTTCCCTGCTCCTTTCCAGTGTCTCCCCCCCTTGGCTAGTTTAAATGCTTGCCAATGAAGTATTTAAACCTATCACCTAGGATCCTGGTTCCCCTCCTGGACAGATGCAGACCATCATGCCAGAATAGGTCTGCATCCATCCAGGTGGACCCCCAGTCCCCAATGAAGCCAAATCCCTGAGCTCTGCACCAGTTTTTCAACCACTGATTGAATCCCATGGTGTGGAGCACCCTAGCCTCATCCATGCCATAGACCAGGCAGCACCTCTGAGAAGGTTACCATGTGTGCTATTTGTTCAAGGCCCTCCCCATCTCCACAAATGCTTCTTGCACTGCTCTGATCCCTTTCTTAGCTAGATCATTTGTCCCTAGGTGGACAATGACATCCAGCTCCCTCCCCTGTGCAGCTGCTCCTGTGATCCTGAGGATTCACTCCTGTCCCTCAAGCCATGGCGCCAGGCAGGCACCTTACCTCCCTCTCCCCTTCCTCCCCCAGTTCTACCTTTCTAACAATGGAGTCCCCCACCAGGAGTTGTTTTCTTTCCCTATGGGGTCCCATGCCACCCTCCTGTCGGTCTCCTTTGTGGAGGTTCCCAGCATCCTCCTTGGTCTCCACTGTGGGTGCCTCTATAGAGGAACCACACTTTTCCAGAACAGCATAGAAATTGTGGAGAGGTACAACTGGAGGGATGCACCTCTCTTCCACCACCCTCACCCTCCCTGAGCCTACTCAGGCTGAAAACCTTTTAAATATTTTTCATGTTCTCCATGTTTGTGAGCTGTATTCTTCGAGATCAGGGGGAGGGGATGTGCAAGGATTTTTGTTGTTGTTGGTAACCACAGTGTTATGCAGAGGAGGTGAGACAAGGCGAGGGCACTTGGTGGTGGGGGGGGGGTTCCAGACTGGGTTTGGATATAAGTTGCTGTAAATGATAATGAGTACTTTAAGTGTGTTAAAGTGAACTGTCAATGCTCTAAAGACTGTTGTAAAGCAGAAGAAAGTATTAACTTATATTGAAAAGCTTAAAGGGGACCTAAACTTTTGCAGGAAACTCATATGGGTAGGGAAGAGGCAACAAGGTTGATGAAATCTTGGGGTGGCCTGTTGTTAGCGGGAGGGTTCTCGTTGAAGGTCAAAGGTGTGGCAGTGTGGTTCTGTCCTGGTGTCTGCGCCAAGGTGCTTTGATATGTAGCAGACACACAAGGGAGGTACCTCACTGCAGTGGTAGATGTTGGGGGGGGGCAACTGATGGTGGCTGACATTTATGGCCATAATTTTGAAAGTCAGAATTTTTTCATAAGTTGTCTAACATTTGCAGAATTCCATGGTCGGATCCTCATGGGAGTCAATTAGGCTGCTGGAAGATTTAGAACGTATAGGTTTTTAGGACAGAATATTATGTCAGCAGCATCCTAAGGGTTTTAATACCTCCAGGACCCAGTTCTAGATCACTCAGCCCCACTAGTACAAAATCCCCCTAAGAGCTCAGCAGCACTTCGGCACATGGGATGTTGGCATTTAGGGGCCCCCGGGGCCACAAAATATGACTTGGAGTACGGCCCCCACAGCCATTAATCTGGGCCTGCTGCAAGTTATAACATCTGCCCACTAGAGGGCTTCAGTTTTTCCATTTTAGCCATCCCGTCCCTCTCCATCACCATAGTGCTTCACCTATCCTAATTTTTCCTGCCCTATCTTTTTTTCCCTTTACTGTCTATGACCCTTCATCTACCCCGCAAAATGTCTCCGTCTCCCTTCTTTCCCCTACTCCTTCTGCTTCTCATTCTCATTATACCTGTTCCTGTATGTCAACCTTCCCAGTCTAAAGATTGGGGGATGCCCTTTAATCCTCCCATCTCAACCCTTACACCAATTCTTGCTATTACCCCAACCCCCCCTTTCGAACTCTGGTCTCACTACTCTCATCAACCAATGGCTAACTTCCTCTCGGTTCCTAGCTACTCTGCTTTCCTTCATCTCCTTATCTCCTTCTTGTCCAGCCCTACCTCTTCTCCATCTTCTTATAAATTCTCTCACCATCACAAATGCCCTAAGCCCCACTTCCTCATAATTGCGCTTCTCCTACTTGCATCGGGCAACCTTCACCCTGACCTTGGCCTAAATGCTTCAAACTCTTCCCACTTCCCCTCCACTTCCTACACACCTAACCCCCAAGCACACCCTCCCCTCTCTAATGGATTGAAAATTATACACTTAATTATCTGCAGTCTCATTTCAAAGATCAACCTACTGCAAACAATGACGGTCTCTCTCAGTCCTGATATACTATACTTATCATTACAGAAACCTGACTTACTGATAAGATCCCTAACCACCCTATCTCCATTCCAGGCTACTCCATCATTAGGCAAGACACGGCCACCAGAGGTGGCAGTGTAGCTATGTACATCCTGTCCTCAATAAAACACACCACCATTTTTGCAGCCTCCCTCCCTCCCTGCTACCTATGAAGCTATTGCCATCAGAATTGCCCTCCCATTCTCAGTCCTGATATTCATCACAGGCATCTGCAGAAACAGTTGGGGCTGGTAGAGTTTATGGGAACCTGCTTTTGCTGAGCAGCTGGGGATTTTAGTAGCTGGATAAGCTTTAAATTCTTATCGGTCTGTAGACTTTTAAGCAGGACTGCTGACTTGTTTAACAAGTGTTGTTTTGTGTGTGGGATCCATAGAGGAAGCTGGATATTCATTTATCTTTTCTACAGGTATTGTGAGCAGCTTCTAGAAGGTTCTGTCTTTCTCAGCCAGGATCAATTTACAGCTCATAGAGGCTTCAATACCAGGGCTTCTCACATAGCAGTACTGCAGAAACACTTGGGGCTGGTAGAGGTTGTGGGAACCTGTGTTTGCTGAGCAGCTGGGGATTTTAGTAGCTGGATAAGCTTTAAATTCTTATCAGTATGTAGACTTTTAAGCAGGACTGCTGACTTGTTTAATAAGTGTTGTTTTGTGTGGGACTTCCTCTGGAGGAGGTTGCAGGGCTTGGAGGTGCAGTGTGGGGCAGACCCAGGGCTGATACACTCTTGTGAGTGTCATGTGTGGGCCCAAATCCACCTCCCCCACCCCTCCTCCCTAGAGCACCAGTTAATTTATGAGGGAACACCTGCCCTGCAACTGGAGGAAAAGGTTTCAGGTGCAGCTCATGTAGTTCTAGCCACTGGGAGTTGGGTTTTAAGGCTGGGAGAAAGTAGCGTAGGGAGTTGAAATCTTCCCCTGTAAACTAACTCTTAAGGCAAATAGTCAGGTGGGGAAAGGTTCAGCCACCCAAGCTTTGCAAGTTTAAAGCTCTGCATGCTGTATGGGGGGGGCGGAATTGCCTAAGTATAGGTACTGGTAGCTTGAGAAACTGTAGAGCCACTGAGTTGATAATTTGGCCTAGAAAAGACTGCTGTGATGATGGGGAAGGGACTGCATATCACTAGAGCAGGTATCTTTGGGCGGGTGGTTAGGTGTGCAGGGTGTGGTGCGGCCATGATACTGGACTGGGCTTGGAAGTTTGGGGGATGCCCAGTGTGCTACCAGCTGGCACAGCTTAAGGAGGAGGTAAAGGGGATCCAAAGGCAGCTGGGGAGAGGATTGGAGAGGTAGGAGGCAAGCAGTCACCTACATGGAAGCACGAGGTGCTGGGGCCTCCCAAGCTGGGGGAGGAGTGAAGAGTGGTGCTCACACTAGCAGAGGAGGGAAGGGGTACACAGAGGGCTCTCAGTGACCCTGGCAGATGGGGTCCAAAAGGTGAAAATTTCCACAGCAGTAGGCAAGAGTCTGGGGGTGTCCAAAGGAAACTGAGAGAGAGAGGCGGTAGGGACAAAGGGGGCACTGAGGGATGGGCTAAGGCTCACAGATCATTTTAACCCTCTACGTCCATTGGTAGAAGAGGGGTGTGTGGGGGGGAGGAAGAGGAGGAGGAGGATGCTGCTGCTACTGGTGTAGCTGGGGCAGGGACGGATAGAACAGGTGTAGAGGACAAGTGTCAAGGGCACAATAGAGGGGGTCCAAGGCAGGATGGGGAAGAGGGATAGGAGGGGAAAAGAAAAAGGAAGATCAGAGGAACAAGGAGGAAGCTGATGGTATGGAACAGTAGAGCATGACAGACAGGAAGGCGCAGGACGTAAATGGGATGATAGTGAGCAGAAAGCCAAATAGGCAAATGGATAGGATGGATGGATTAGTAAGGAGTGGGGAAAGAGGTACAGAGAAAGATACTCAGGTGGGGGGGGATAAAGAAGGCCAGGACACAGGTAGAGGAGGTGACCAGGGACAATAGTGAAGGGGCTACCTTCAACACCCAGATTGTGGGAGGTGCGAGGAGCCGGTTGAGGGGAGAATCCGGACGAAGGGATGAGGAGGGGCATGGAAGGAGGGGGAACCCGAGGGGTAAACAAGAAGGCAAGGGGAAAGTTAGAGTACTGCTACTGGGGGACTCCATGATCAGAGGCATACAGTGGGAGGGTCAGGAGGAGAGTAAAAGCTGTCTGATCAGAACCAAATGCCACCCAGACCTGTCAGTGCACAAGGCCAAACATGAGTTGTATTCACTGGCAAAGGAATGTGGGGGGACCCCAGACATTCTAGTGCACTTGGGGACAAATGACATAAGTGGTAATAGTGAACTAGAAATTCGGGCAAGGTTCCGGGAGTTGGCCAGGGTATGCATTTCCATAGGCTGTAAGATCTCCTTTTCAGAAATCCTGCCGGTGTCAAGGGCTACTGGGGAAAACAAGATGAAGATTAGAGAGATAAATCAGTGGTTTAGGGAGTGATGTGGGGAACTGGGGTATGGCCTGGTGGGGGGCTGGGGGGAGACCTGGGAAGATAAGGGGCTGTATGCTAGGGACAGGCTCCACCTTAATTTGGAGGAGAAGGAAATCCTAAAGCTCAAACTAGCTGGGTTCATCAGTGAAAGGTGGGGTTTAAACTTGTGAAGGGGGGAGGGATAAAAAGGAGCAGTGCCAGCAGATATGATGTATGAGGGACATGGTCTCCACTCCTCTAGGGGGCTAGAGATATGGAACTGGGTCATCAGGTAGGTGCAGGAGCCGAGAAATGGGAGCTCAAGGGGGAGAAAGGAGAGGAGGGAAAAGGGGTGGAGAGTGGTCCTGATAAATGCCAGGAGCTTAGGAAATAAAATGCCTGAACTCCAGGCAATGCTAGTTGAGGGAGAGGTAGATGTGGCAGCAGTCACTGAGACCTGGGCCACTCAAGGGTACAAGTGAGACCTAAATCTGGAGGGCTACACTATGTTCAGAAAAGATAGGGGGAAGGGAAGGGTGGTGGAGTAGCACTGTTAGTCAGACATGGCGTGGGTATTGGAGGGGTAGAGGAGGCAGAGGGGAATGTGGAGGCTATTTAGGTCACCTTGCTGATGCAGGGGGTAAGAAAGTATAAGTCAGAGTGGTATACAGACCACCAGCACTGGCAGAGGTCCTGGAAGAAAGTTTGGTGGCAAATCTTGAGGGACACTGTAGATTAGGAAAGGGAAGGGTAATAGTAATGGGGGACCTCAACATGCCAGGAACAGACTGGGGGACTATGACATCACCAGTGGCCAGAGAGCAGAGGCTGCTCGATGTCTTCCAGGATGTGTTTCTGACACAACAGGTGGGTGAGCCAACTAGGAGGCCCGGACACTGGACGTGGTCCTGGCAGACAGTGATCAGATTAGTGGCCTAGAGGTGAGGGACCCTGGCTGGGGAGTGATCGCCACAGTCTGGTTCTTCCTGGACCTGGGGAGGAAAGTCGAACAAGGATGGTAGTAACAGACTTTAGGGGTGCAGACTTCAGGGAGATGGGAAGGATCCTTAAAGATCATCTAGACATGATAAGGCCAGATATGGATGCTGACAGCAGGTGGGGGATCATTAGGAGGGGAATACAGGAGGTTACCAGATCCTGCGGAAAGGAAAGGCATAAGTTCGGTAAGGTCAGAAAACCCTGCTGGTGGACTCAGGAAGTACAGGAGGTGGTGAGGGAAAAGAAGGCGGCCTGTAGGTGCTTCAAGTGGTCAAGGAGTGAAAGGGATCAGGAGGAATATGAGCTGACAGCCAAGAGAGTCACCAGGGTGGTGAGAGCAGCTAAGTCAAAAAAGGAGCAGTCCTTGGCCAGTGGGATCTGGAGGGGGGGACAAGGGGTTCTTTAGATACATAGGGGAAAAAAGGAAAGTAAAGGGCAGATCAGCAAGATAAGGGTAGGGGATGGTTGGGCACAGGAGGCGGGGGAACAGGCAGAAGTCCTAAATGAGTACTTTGCCTCAGTTTATACCAGGGGATGGAGGGCTAAGTCTTGCGAGGGAGCGGGCAAACCAGAGCAAGGGGTGAGACCGCTAGAGACCAAGGACCCTGATGGGTCTGGGGAAAGGGAGTGACCAGCACAGACAGGTGGGGGCCCAGCAGTGTATGGTGAAATGGGGGAGAACGAGGCTGAAATCCCAGTAGAGAGAGTAAGGGAAGCCCTCAGGTCCCTTCAGATGGAGAAAGCACATGGGCCAGATGAGATACATCCCAGGGTGCTGAGGGAACTGCAGATGTCCTGGCAGTCCCTCTAGCAGAGCTTTTCAACATCTCTCTGAGGACTGGGTGGGTGCCCCAAGACTGGAGGGTGGCCCATGTTGTGCTGATCCACAAGAGGGGATCAAGAGAGGAGGCGGGAAATTACAGGCCTTTTAGCCTGACATCGGTGGTCAGCAAGGTGATGGAGGGCATTGTCAAGGAAAGGCTAGTGGGGGTTACTGGAGCAAACTGGAGTCTTGGACAATAGGCAGCATGGCTTTGTCATGGGAAGATCGTGCCAGACAAATCTTGTTGAGTTCTATGACTGGGTGACGAGGGCCCTGGACCAGGGTAGACAAGTGCATGTCCTCTTTCTGGATTTTAGCAAGGCATTTGATTTGGTACCCCACAATGGCCTGCTGGCTAAGCTGAAGGGAATGGGGGTAGGGAGACAGTTGCTAAGATGGATAGGAAATTGGCTCTCTGAGTGTACTCAGAAGGTGGTGGTTGGAGGGTTAGCCTCATCCCCAAGGTGGGTTACTAGTGGGGTTCCCCAGGGGTCAGTGCTGGGGCCACTCCTGTTCAATGCCTATATCTCAGACATCAGGAGGGGGATCAGGAGTGAGATGAGTCTCTTTGCAGATGACTCAAAGCTAGGTGCAGTGGTGGATGGGGAGGAGAGGAGGGTGGACTTGCAGGAGGACCTGGAGGCTCTGGAAAGGTGGTTGGGAAAATGGAAACTAAAATTCAATGCGGGGAAGTGCAAGGTTCTGCACCTGGGAGTCAGAAATCCAGGCCAGAGGTATACCCTGGGAGGAGACATGATTCAAGTTACGGAGGGTGACAGGGACCTGGGGGTAGTGGTAGATGTTAAAATGAACAACTCAGAGACCTGTAGGAGGGCAGTGGCAAGGGCAAATAGGATGCTGGGATGCATCATCAGGGGATTACCTCCAGAAAGGCGGAAGTGATCCTTCCACTGTACAACTGCTTGGTTGAGCCACACCTTGGTATTGTGTACAATTTTGGAGACCACATTTAAAAAGGGACATTACACTCCTAGAGAGGGTCCAAAGGAGGGCAACAAAATGATCTGGGGCCTGGGGAGAGGACCTATGTGGAGAGGCTCAAGGAGCTTGACATGTACACCCTAGAGGAGAGCAGGGACAGGGGGGACATGATAGAGGTCTTTAAGTACATGAAAGGGATCAATAAAGGAGGCCCAGTCAGGGTGCTCCAAGGAAGGAGGTGGGGCAACAAGAGGTCACGGGTGTAAGCTGGAAGGGGCAGGCTCAGAGGAGAGGGAGGAGATGTTATTTCACTGAAAGGGTGGTAGAGCCATGGAATGCACTGCCCAGGGAGCTGGTAGAGATGGAGACTGTGGACAGGTTTAAGAGGGATGGGACAGGTACAGGGAGAGTAAATCTGACCAGGCACAATACAGGTGGAACATCTGGGACTGGGGACAGTATAACCCAAGGGGGAGGGGGGAACACCAAAATCGGCCCTCAGTGCGGGTGCTGAAAATCGAGCAGACTCGAGAGACCATTAGGCCTATTCTGCTGATATTTTAGTATGTTAGTATGTTAGTGTCTACTGCCACCCGGGCATCCAACCTACAGCAGCTACTGAACTGATAACGTCATTAACTTCCCTCTCACTCAGGTGAACTATACTTACTAGGGGACTTCAGTTTCAACTGGTTGTCTCCATCAACATCTAAAATGTGTAACGACATCTCAGCCCTAAACCTTATCCAACTCATCCAAGAACCCACTGACCTTAACCACAAAACTCAAAGCCATTCCCTGATCGATTGGGCACTCACCTCCACCCCACAGAGTTATCAAATCCGATATCTCCCTGATGCCCTCAGCGACCACCACCCTATTTTCCTGGTAAGAAAGGTCCACTGGCTAAATCCCTCACAGAATCCTACAGCTTTGATCCTACAACTCCTTGGACCTCGATCCTCTCCACAAGATCTTGCCCTCTCCAATTGGTCCCCTCTCACCTCTGCCCCCTCTGCCGTCCAGGCCATCGCATATTTTAAAGACAAATTCCTAACAACATGGAATACTCACAACCTCAAACAAACAAACTAGAGTTTGTGGAAATCATCTTCCCTAGATCACTCCTGAACTGCAAGCCTGCCTCAGGGCAAGTGACAAAGCATGGAAAAAGCATAAGAGCTACCAGCTCCCCTCAGACTACTCAACTTACCGCAGCCTACAAAACGTGTCCCAAAGCTACTAAACTGGCTAAATCAGATTATTGTAGGTCCGCCTTCCTCACAAATATCAACTCACTCTCTAAATTCTGGAAGGTGGTCCAAGCTTTTTTCTCCCCCCATCTCATCCACCCCCCCTTTTAAATATTAACAATTCCCTGGTCTTTTACTCTAGCCCCGTGGCAAAGGAATTTAACTCCTATTATGCCACATGCACCTCAGTTCTTCTTAAATCCTCCCTCTCCCAACTCCCCAGCACTCAACCCCCCTTTCTGCTTCTCAGCTGTCTCCCCTGATGAAACTGTAACTGTCCTGCTCACTGAACCCTTCTATAGGGCTTATCACCTGATGACATCGCACCCCAAGCTCTTGTTCCTCCAGCCACAGCTATAACCTTCCAATATTTCTCATCCTCAACCTCTCTCTTCATCCCTCTACCATCCCTTCCTCATGGAAACATGCAGTGGTCCTCCCTCTTCCCAAGAGCGGTGACCCGACTCATCCTGCAAACTTTCGTCAAATCTCTCTCCTCTCAACCCTCACTAAGCTTCAAGAACATTTAGTCCTCTCCCAACTTACCTCCTTCCTCACTGACTCCTCTTTTTTCACACCGTTCCAATCTGGCTTTCAGAAAAATCACTCCACTGCCACCTCCCTTCTCAGGCTCACTGACTCCATCCTCACTGGGATGCATAATGGCCTCATCACCTCAGCCATCTTTGTCAACCTCGACAAGGCTTTCAACACTGTCTCCCATGCACTCCTCATTGACTCCTGCATGACAGCTTGCCTGTCCACAGCCACTACCAACTGGTTTAGGCCTACCTCACAGGCAGAACCCAATCTGTCCAAGATCCAAGTATCCATCTCCTTCTCTCCTTAATACCACTGGAGTCCCCAGGGCTCAGTGCTTGGTCCCATTCTCTTCTCCATATTTCTAAATGACCTTTCTCTAGACTGCTCCCTCGCTCCTCCATTCACATGTATGCAACAATACAGTCTTGTACACCTCCGATAAATGCCAGCTGATTGCTACCACTCTGCAGCATGACTTCCACCAGGTTCAGCTCTGGTTTGCCTCCCATCAGCTCTTCCTCATTGCCAAGAAGACAGTCTCTATGACCTTTGGCACTAGGCAGAGACTCTGTAGGCTGCCCAGTCTACCCTCATTCCACACCCTGGACGGGACTACCTTAGAGAACACTACCTCTTTCAGATATCATGGAGTCTGGCTGGACCAACACCTCAACTTCTCTGGACATATTGATGCCATCCTGAGAAAACTGAGCCCCAAGCTTGGTGCTTTATACAGGAACCATAGCTGCATCCCTCCTACGACTAGCATGAACTTGTCCAGAAGATAATACTCCTGATATTCGACTCATCTGACGTTGTTTATGGTGCTGCTCCCAAGTCCTCCCTGGCAAGATTGTACACTCTCTTTAATTCTTTCTGCCATTTCACTCTTGATGCTCCCCCTCGGACCTGTCACTGTGAGCTCTATTATGCCCTGTCCTTTCCCCCGCTCGCAAACAGATGCCTCTCCCACTGTGCCAAATTCACTTCAAAATACTGGTTGGGCAAACTCCCACCTTACCTCCTCACCTCTTTGTCAATCACTTAGAATCACTTAGAAATTGATGAGCAAAGGAGACTGAGGCCCATATATAGCTCCTTAGAACATGGTGTAATAGTTCAGTCTTTCCCCTGTTGCTATATACTTATCATGATTATTTTTAAAAGCATTTTTATTTTCACTAATTATAATTTCATCTGGTAGTCTATTCCAGAGGTTTGCAGATCTTACAGTTCACTTTGACTTGTAATGGGTGGCCCCTTATATTGAATTGTGAGTCTTTATATTCACTTTCTAGTTCGGTCATGAGCACAGGGTTATTCATACTGTCATAAAAGAACATGTCAGTCACTCCTTCTCCTCCTTAACTCTAAACATAGAAACATAGAATTTGACGGCAGATAAGGACCGCTTGGCCCACCTAGTCTGCCCATTTTTCTACCTAACAGATAAGCTGCATATCCTAGTTAACCAACAGCTTACTTCCTCTTACCTGCCCCTAGGACTGCCTTATGCCTGTCCCATGCATTCTTGAAGTCCCCCACTGTTCTTGACTTCACGACCTCCTCAGGGAGGTTGTTCCATGCATCCACAATCCTCTCAGTGAAAAAATACTTCCTCACATTACCCCTGAGCCGTCCCCCCTCTATCTTCAAATTGTGCCCCCTTGTTCTTGCACATCTCTTTTTCTGGAAGATGCTACCCTCTTGGACTTTGTTAATTCCCTTGAGGTACTTGAAAGTTTCTATCATGTCCCCTCTCTCCCTTCTTTCCTCAAGAGAATACATATTAAGCTCCTTTAGTCTTTCTTCGTATGTCTTCTGGTGTAGACCCTGCACCATTTTGGTTGCCCTCCTCTGGACAGCCTCCACTCTGTCTATGTCTTTGCGGAGATGGGGTCTCCAGAACCGCACACAGTACTCCAGATGGGGTCTCACCAACTGTCTGTACAGAGGATAACAACTTCCTGTTTTCTACTATTGATGCCTCTTCCTGTGCATCCCAGCATCCCCCAGCCTTCCTTACTGCCTTCTCACATTGCTTGCCCACCTTTGGGTCATCTGATATAATTACCCCAGGTCCCTTTCTATTTTTACTGTTGTCAGTATCTCACCCCCACGTTGTGTACGCTTCCACTGGGTTTTGTTTCCCATGTGCATTACCTTGCACTTCTTTGCATTGAATCTGAGCTGCCATACATTTGACCATTCCTCCAACCTTGCAAGTCCCTTCTCATCCTTTCCACTCCATCTTGTGTATCAACCCTGTTGCAGATCTTTGTGTCATCTGCAAAGAGACATACTTTTCCTTCCAGTTCCTCTGCAATGTCACTTATAAAGACACTAAAAGGACCGGTCCCAGTACTGAACCCTCGGTGCCCGCTAAGTAACCTCCTTTCTTCACTGTGTACTCCATTTACTACTACCCTTTGTGTCCTGTTGTCTAGCCAATTTTTATCCAGGCTACCACCTTGGGACCCATTCCAAGGCTGGCTATCTTGTGTATTAATCTTTTGTGTGGGACTGTATCAAATGCCTTGCTAAAATCTATAGGTAGGCCATGTCACAGCCCCTCCCTGGTCTACTACTTTGGTCACCCAGTCAAAGAAATCTATTAGATTCGTCTGACATGACCTTCCCATCGTGAATCCATGCTGCCTTGGGTCCTGTGCCCCACTGGCGTCTAGGTACTCAACAATTCTTTCCTTCAGAAGTGATTCCATCATTTTCCCTACCACTGAGGTCAAACTAACTGGTCTGTAGTTTCCTGCCTCTGTCCTGCTCCCACTTTTGTGAAGAGGAATCACATCTGCCTTCCTCCAGTCCTCGGGTACCACCCCATCCTCCCATGATTTGTTAAAGAGAGTAGTCAGCGATGTCACTAATTCTACCCTTAGTTCTTTTAGAATTCTTGGATGAATCCCATCAGGCCCCATTGCTTTGTCCACCTTCAATTTTATTAGTTCTTTCAGAACCCTTTCTTCTGTAAATGGACTGGTATCGACCCCCATCTTCAGAGTGTTTCTCTTGTTTGGTTTAGGTAACTCCCCCTCCTCTTCCTTTGTGAATACTGAGCAGAAATATTCGTTCAGTATCCCTGCTTTTTCACTGTCACCCTCTACCCACATTCCCTCCCCTTTACTAAGCTTCAGTATCCCTCCTTTGGTCTTTCTTCACTCCCTAATGTACCTATAAAAGGTCTTATCCCCCTTTTAACAGAATTGGCTATCCTTTCCTCGGTTTGGGCCTTTGCTATTCTGACTGCCTTCCCAGCCTCTTTCTGCTTTAACTGATAAAGTTCTCTGTCCTGCTCCTTCTGTGTTTCCTTATATTTCCTGAATGCTGTCCTTTTCTCCTTAACCTTCCTGCCACCTCTTTTGTGAACCATAGCAGTTTTTCCTTCATTGTGTTTTATTGATTTGCTTTACACAAAAGGCTTGTTGACTCTGTGATGGCTGTTTGATCACTCCTCATTGTTCCTCCACCCCTCCTTCTTGCCTGTTTGCTGAGTGCTTTTCTGAGGCACTCTCTCATTTCAAAGTCAGCCCTCCTAAAGTCTAGTACTCTTGCTTTTGTGAAGCAGTTGTATGGCTGTGTTTATCATGAGCCACACTGTTTGGTGGTCGCTTGTTCCCAGATGGCTACCACTTCTAAATCTGAGATTCTTTCTCCATCCCCATTTGAAAGTACCAGGTCTAAGATTGCTCCCTCCCGAGTGGGTTCTGATACTAGCTGTCTGAGGCATGCCCCCTGTAGGGCATCAAGAATGACCCTGCTCTTGGACGTGCCTGCAGCAAAGGTGCTCCAGTTAACATCTGGCATATTCAGGTCCCCCATCAACAATATCTCCCCTTTTTCTGCCATTCTAAGAAAGCCTTCTATCACTGTGTAAACCCATGATTTTAAGTCATTCATCGTATGACTTGCCTGTATTACCTTTAATTAATTTTGTGTATCTTCGTTGTACTTTTTCTATTCTGTTTATTTCATTTTTGTTATGAGAGTTCCATAAACAAGTTCCATAATCCATCTGGGGTCTTACATAGGATAAGTATAGGGGCATTAGAACTTCCTTAGATCGACTTTTGATATTTCTTTTTATTGATAGAATTGTACGGTTAGTGTTTGGAATTATATTTGTAGAATGTTGTTTAAATTGAAGCTTATTGTCCACCATGATACCTAGATCCTTTTCCAAATTTTTTGTCTGAATGTTATCGAGTAACTGATAATTATGTGCTGGATTAAGTCTCCCTGAATGTAGCTCACAACATTTTCGATATTTAATTTCATGCCCCATTTTTACGTCCAATCTGCAATGGCATTTATATCCTCTTGTATTTTGAAAATTTCCTCTACAGTATCACAGGGCCCACTTATATTGGTGTCATCTGCATACTTGATTATATTATTAATTACCTTTTCCTCAAGACCAGCAATAAAGATCTGAAAAAGTATCAGTCCCATCAAAGATCCCTGCGGGACACCACTGGTGACATTAGCCTGAGTTGACGAGTAACCCCTTGTAGTGACTGTCTGTTTCCTACCCCTTAACCAGTTCACAACCCATCTCACTATATATTGGTCTAGTTCATATTTATTTAATTTGTCGACTATTGCCCCATGTGAAGCAAGGTCAAAGGCCTTACTAAAATCAAACAGAATGATGTTGACTGATTCGCTGGAGTCCAATAATTTATTAACTTTATCATAGAAGCATATCATATTTGTGGTGCAAGATCTACCTTTCTGAAACCCATGTTGAGTTTGATCAAACATTGGTATTGTATTTAAGTGATCCACTATTCTATTTTTTATTAAGGACTCAAGGATTTTACAAGGAACGCTGGTCAGACTAATGGATCTGTAATTGGCAGTTATAGATTTGCTACCTTTTTTCATGTATTGGAATGATTTTTGATGTCCTCCAGTCTTCTGGAATGTCTCCAAGGTTTAGTGATTTCTCATATAATATTTTAAGCGGTTTCCAAATATGATTTTTCATAAGTTGTAGCATGAGGGGTGAGGTTATCTGGGCCAGGTGAACTATGAAATTTTAATTTTTCAATTTCTCAAATTGTTTCTGCTTTGGTTATCTCAAATGAGCCAACCCCTATGTCGGGTGTATTATTTGTAGATGTGTTGATGTCTGTATTGTAAACAGATTTAAAGTATGTGTTAAAAACATTGGCAATATCTGCAGGGTCAGTTGCCAGACTACCATTATCTTGTATTGCAGATAACTCTGATTTTGTTTTTTTAGGGAGTTAATATAACTGTACAATTGTTTACTATTACCCTTGCTGGCAGAATTTGCCAGTTTAAGTTTATAAGCCTTTTTCATATTATTTATTTTTCTTTACATTTTCCTTGTAAATGTTTAAACCTATTCTAATTAATGTCTGTCTTATGCCTTTTAAATTGACCGTACATTTTATTTTTCTTCTTTACTAACTTGTATCCCTTTGGTTAGCCATCTTGGTTGTTTACCTTTGTTATGATATTTTTTACCCATTTAACGTGTTTGTTCGTAGTCATTAGGATGGTGGATTTTATATGTTCCCAACACTCGTTTACTGTTTTTTGGCTTAGTGAATCACTCCAGTCTATCTCAGCAAGAGCTTTATTTATTTGTTCAGTATCTGCTGATTTATAAATATAAAATTCAGTACACCCCTTAATAATGGGACCCAGATTATTGATGGAGAAAACCACAGAAGCATGGTCGCTGTTTCCTATAGGGCCTTTGATGTCACATTGTGTAATATTTACATCTTCATCTGTAAAACCAAATCTAGTAAATTGTCTGATCAATGGAGAGCACATGTTGCGTTAAGCTATTTTCCAAACGAAATCCAAACACTCTCTACTTGTTCTTGAATAGGCTATGTTATTTAACCAGTCAATATCAGAATAATTGAAGTTTCCTACTAAGATTAAGCTACCCATCTCAATTGCTTTCCCTAATTCCCTCATTATATCATTATTAACTTCTATAGTGGAATCTGGGAGCCTGTAACATAAACCAAGGATATGTTCATTTGTGGGTTTATTTCCTAATTTTATCCCTAAAGTTTCTGTGTTTACATCATGAACCTTTATTTGCGCAGAAACATCTGCGTGTTTTATATCCTTGGAAATGTAAACAACAATGCCACCTCCCCATCTATATTGTCTATCTTTTCTAATCATATAATATCCATCTATTTCATGACCCCAGTTATCTTTGTCATCCAACCATGTTTCGGTCACTAGGGCCATATCAATATGGGAAGTTAAGATTGTGCTTTGTAATTCGCTAAATTTATTTTACAAACTTCTTATATTACACAGAAGGAATTTAATACTGTTATGTTTGTCTTTATTGCAACATTTACTTTCTTTTTTATTATTTATTAAGTCCCTTCCCCCCTTCAACTTCCATTTAAATACGAGGCTTCCATTTTTGATCTAATTAATTCTCCCAACACCTGGGCTCCATATTTGTTTAAATGTAGACCATCATTGCTGTATAGGTTCCTATTATCATCAATTTTTTTTCATATATCAAGAAACTCAATTTTTTGTTCATTACACCAATTTTGTAATTTTGTGTTAATTCTTACAATGGTCCTATTTTTTTCATGTACTGCCCTTGGAATTGGTAGTATTTCAGAAATGATTGCTTCTTCACCCATCTACTTTATTTTTTGAGCAGTGTATATCAAAACATGTATCTTTTTCATGAAGGACCTCCAACACCATTTATACCCACATGAATATCCACTATTTGCTTTTTGTTTAATGTAGGCTTTAGGCCTTAGGTAATTGATTTTGTATATCCTTAACCCTTAGGCTGCCAACAGAATTAGAACTATGGTATTTTGGACTGATATATCAGTCCACGGCCATGCAAGGGTTAATCCTAGCTCCTGGATAGCAAAGAATCATTTTATTTTCCTTATCTCCCTGACATATGATAGTGTCACAGTGTTTTATTATCAAGTCCCCCAACATTATCATCTCCACCTGTCTCGGGGGGACACGGGACGACTGGGTTGGAGTATTATGTACCACCGCCAATGGCTGAAACCTATTTGATAATATGGTTTCTTGTACTGAGAGTGCCCTCCTACCCTTTCTATACTTGTTTGTTGACATTACTGAGTACCACTCAATGGTGTTCTCATTCCCTGAGTACTTAGATTTTTTATTACTTTGAAGATTTAGGGAGGTTTCTGGGAGCTCATTCTCTAGTAAAGCATTTTCTCTTGCTCTTTTTTTTTTGAGTAAATTGTGGATGGGGCCTGGTTTATGTATGATGAAGGGTTTCGTTCTGCACAAACTTATTTGATCTCCATGGCTTCCTTTAAGTTATTTAATTCATTTGTAACAAGATTCAGCTTATAAAGTGCAGTTTCATACTCAGTGCATTTAACACACACATAAGTAGTTTCCCCTTGTGTATTTATTGGTATATACATATTGCACTTAGTGCACTAGGACAGATTGCCTTCCTACAAAGAGAATCCCATGTGGTGTTCCTTTCATTCATTTTTTGTTTTCTAGTTCTGTACTTTGCACACAACCCTTTTTATGTAATATATACAGCAGTATTAGTTGTAGTGTTTACTTACAGTATTGGCCTGCCTTTTCTGCCTGTACCACCTGACACGCCAGACACATGCTGAACGCATGTGTTTCAGTGTGCATCTCTGCACAAGCCTGCTCGGCTTGCCCCGCTCGCAGAGAGGCTGCATTTTATCCTGTAACATGACCTGGAAGTGTTTCTTGGGTCACAGAGCCTTTGCTCACTCCCCCAAAACAAATTACTATAGTGAGTATTTCAAGAAACCACACAAGAACCCCTCATTTGGAACCCCTGTGGGGTAAAATGCGGGAATTATACACAGCCTAATGCAGCTAGTAAATAGCGAGGTATTTCCCCTAGACTTGTAGTCCTAAGGCAATGGACTCACAAGTCTCTTCCTGCTTCAGTTTAGATATGGCAGGCACTCCAATACACAGCGCAGCACTGTGCTAAAACCATGCACAATCACACAAAACAGTATAAAATGGGTTGTAAATTGTCCTATGGTATAACCATCAGCCCCAGCCATGGGACAGTTGTGCTAAAAAATCAATCCCCCCCACCTCCCCATTTCCTCAGCTCTTCAGACACCCGTACTCTGGTGGTCCCTCGACAGCGCACACTTATCGGTCAGTCTGCCTTTTCCTATTGCTTCCCTAAAGCTTGGAACTCTCTCCACCTCACATACACCACTCCTTCTCCTCCTACTCCCTCGGCTCAGCCTTACACAACTTCCTCTCCTCTGACTGCTCCTGCTATAATCCACTTTAATCGTCCTCCACTTACTCCTCCTGTTTGAACCCACTCCGCCTTACTGCCTCCTACCTGTGGGGAACTGGGCTGCTTGCACCCCTCCCCCTCTCTGCCTCCTACCTGATGCCCTCTTGTTGTGCTCTACCTCTACCTCTGCCTTGTGCAGGCAGGGTACACAGCATCCTGGAGGGGACATACCCTGGTAGTACTCTCTTCTTCTCCTTCTCACTTCCCCTTCTCCTCCATTTGCCATTTGTTCATCCCGGATGAGGTTTCCCCAGGTATTGTAGCCTCTAGGTAGCCCTCTCCCCCCTTCTTTACTACCCTCTCCTCCTACCTCTTGCATCTCTTCACTAACATGCTCTAAAGCTACCTTCTCCCATGCTTGCTTCAGCTCCTGGCAAGGCTCTCAGCATCCTGTTGGGGCTGATCTGGTCAAGCCTCCCTCCTCCCCATACCACCTCCCTCTTACCCCTTCTCCTTACTGCCTCTTACCTGTTACCCTCCTGATGTGCTCTACCTCTGCCTTATGCAGACAGGATACTCAATATTATGGAGGGGTCTGTCCCTGACAGTCCTCTCCCCTCCTCCTTCACACTTCCTCTTCTCCTACATTTGACTGTTCATGACCCCTGTTGGGGTTCTCAGCCCCCCAGGGTATGTAGCTCATAGCAAGCCCTCTCCCCCTTTCTCTACTTTCCCTACTACCCTCTCCACCTACTTCCTCCATCTCTTCACTAATACACTCTACTGTCACCTTCTCCCATGCCTGCTCCATCCCCTGGCAGGGTTCTCAGCATCCTGAAGGGGTCTGGACTGGCCACGCCTCCCTCCTCCTTAACCCCCCTCTATCCACCCCCTACCACTTCCTCCTACCCCCTCTCTGCACTATACACTCATCAATTCCCCTTCCCTTGCCCTGATTGGAAGCTCTCATCCTATTAGGGCTGGTCTTTACTACCCTCCTTCCTCCTACCTCCTACTCTCCCACTCTTTTCTCCATCCCCCCAGCCCTATTTATGTCTGCCCCAATATCTATTGCACTTGCTGACCAATTGCCCTCAGATATACCCTGCAACTAGCACTATCTGAAGCTCTCCTTGTGTACCTGCCCTAGATCATCATACTACTATATAGTCCATTCAGTCACTTCCTATGCAGTTAGGAGTTATTTAACGCTTGCATTCTAATGTAAATGACATGTTACTGTATCCATCTCAGTTGTTTTTTCATCCAGCTCCTTAGCCCAAAACTGTTAGCTTTCCGCTATTTTATCACCTACTGTACAGTCTACTCACATTTATTTGAATGTATTCACATGTACATTTTAGGCTATCTATGTTTTGTACCAAATCTCTGTATTCAATCCTTGTTCCCCCTACCCCTCAAAACTGTTAGCACTCCATTATTATTTTTATTACTCATTGTATAGTCTACTGTCTTTCTATTTGTATGTATTCATATGTATATCTTATGCTGCCTTTGTTTCGTACCAAATCTCTGTATTCACTTCCTCATATTCCCCTACCCCCAGGTCACACCGGGAGATGAGCAACTTGTTGTTCAGCGTGCCTTCTTGGTGAAACATTTCAATAAATAAACAAAATAAACAGAGGACTGAATACTGGCATTGTGCTGGTTCAAGGAGGTGGGAGCTCATTGTTTGACTGTCCAGCTGTGTTACAAGCTCTAACTTTTGGTCCTTTGGAGTGAGAGCCCTGAGGGTCTGTTGACATCTGGGGGATCCTAGGAGGTGGGAGCTTCATGGACTTTTTTTTTCCCAAGAACTTTTTCTGGACTATATTTCATTTAATTCTAAAGTTACTTTGCACTAAACTGTATTGATATTGGTTATATTTTATTTTATACATGAGAGTGTGTGGATTTGTGGCAGTGGTGTGTGTGTGTGTGTGTGTGTGTGTGTGTGTGTGTATGGTTTGTGGTATTGAATTAAATACGTTTTGTGAAAGGGGTTATAGGAAGTTATTTTGAGTAGTGGGTTTTGGTTTTATGTTAAGATGTGCCTGGGAAGTGAACCTGTAAGGTGCAGTTACTTGGCGGCCTCCCTTTATGACCTCCACCCCTTCACTCTCCCCTCACTCCCTACAGAAACATATAGGAAGTGCAGGGCATTAGGGATTGCTCGGGGGGGAGGGGGGACCTTTCCAAGTGGCTGCCAGGGAGTCTCAGATTCGGGTGGTGAGACCAAGGAGACACCCTGGGGCAAAATGGGTACTGGAGAGGGGTCTTCCCTGTCTAGTGCCCATACCCAAGGGCTCCACCACTGAGGGTGGGCAGATTGCTGATCCAGCAGTCTCCCCTTATCCTACTCGGCTGTGTTATACAATGCTAGGTTGATGAGGAACAAGACTGCTATAATGCCTGACTTGATATCCTCGGTAGACCTGGCTTGCATCACAGAGACCTGACTGGATGAAAATGCTTTTTCCATTTTGGTGGCAGTGGTGCTGGCTGGGTACTCCATGATAACACAGCCCGAGGGAGAATCACAGAGGTGGGGATGGCCATTTGTTTTAAAACTGGCCAGGGCCTCCAGGTTACCTATAGGTCCCATGAGGTCCTTTGAGTGTGTTGCTGCTTGAGGTGGTCCTGGTGTGGGCTGGCTTCAGGGTCCTCATGCTCTATCGCCCACTGGGTGAGGATGAAGATTTCCTGCAGGAGATTGGGGAGTTTGTCACTGGCCTGGTGTTGGAGTCTACAAGATGGTTGATTCTGGGGAATTCAATGCCTGGCTGCCAACAGGCTCTGGGGCTTGGGCTTGATCTCCTGAGGAATATGGAGCTATGGGCCTGTCACAGCATGTTAGAGCAGCACCTACCTGCACAGCCACACACTGGACCTTGTGTTTCGATCAGCTTGGAGATCAAGGACCTTAGTATAGATCCAGTTGTTTGGTCGGATCATAGCCTGTGGGGTTCAATGTTTGGGGCCCCCGATGGTCTTGCCTCTGTGAAGATGGTCAGGTACCATCCTTTAAAAGGAATTTCCTCGACAGGACTATTGGCAGTGCTGGACCTATCAGGTGTGGAGGCTGCATGTGCAGTTGGACCAGAGGAGGAGTGAGAGCCTATAATAGGGCTCTCACTGTGCCTTGATTCAATCACACCCATTCATGTCCAACCCTGTCTGGTCACCAGAGACCTCCTTGGTTTGATGAGGAACTCAGGGGTCAGAGGTTAGAGAGATGATGGAGGAGGTCAGGCCTGGCGGAGGACAGATTGACTCTGAGGTCACACTATTGTGACTATCAGGGCAATCTCCTGAAAAAGGCAGATTTTCTGTCTAGGGAGATTGCAGCAGCAAGGAACAGACCCGCTCAGCTCTTCTGCATGGTTGAAGGGCTATTACATCTGTCTGTCTCTTGTGGGGGTGGTGGGTTCAAGCACTAGGTGCGAGGAGTTGGCTCTGTTCTTTGCCAACAAGGTGTCCCTAACAGGGCTGAGATCTCCTCCAACATCACTCGATGGGGCGCAGGGGTCCTTTCTGAGTTGTGTTGAAGCACTCCTCCTGTCTGGACTAAGTTTGACCCAGTTGGAGTGGAGGAGCTGGTGATAATGATCTCAGGCTGCACCAACACAATGTGATCTTGGACCCAGGTCCAACCTGCCTTTTGGTAGAGTGTTTGGACCTGATTGGACCTGTGGTTGCTGAGATAGTCCAGAGTTCTTTGAGAGTGGGGTCTTTCCATTGGCCTTGAAAGAGGCTTTGCTCAGACCCTATTGAAAAAACCCTCATTGGATCCGGAGTGTCTCAGCAACTACAGGCTGGTATATAAACTCCCACTTTTGGGGAAGGTTATAGAAAAAGTGGTGGCCATCCTGCTTGAGGAGCAGCTTGCCTTATCCTCCACTTATGAGGTTTTCCAGTCTGGGTTTCGTGCTGGGCATAGTACGGAGACTGCCCTGGTGAAGGTGCTTAATGATCTCCTGATGGCAAGGGACAGGAGGGAACATACCATCTTAGTTCTCCTGGACTTGTGCACGGCATTTGACACCATGGATCATGTGGTGCTACTTGACCGCCTGCAGTACTGGTGTGGCCTATCTGGAATTGTTATCAATTGGTTCAGGTCATACCTGACAGGCAGAGTGCAGTAGGTGATGATGGGGCTTGCCACATATAGCCTGAAGCCTCTGCTCTGTGGTGTTCCACAGGGCTTGGTCTTGCCACCCTTGTTATTCTCGGTGTACATACTGCCACTGGGAGACATTATCAGGTGGTATGGGCTAGGTTTTCACTGCTATGCAGATGATACCCAGCTATACCTGTTCGGTGCACCTGGAAACAAGATGGCAGCCTACGTATTTAACAACTGCCTAAAGGAAATCCGGTCTTGGATGACTCAAAACTGGTTGAGACTTAATTCAGACAAGACTGAGGTACTAGTGGTAGATCCGGGTCATTGTTGTGGTGGGGGTGAACAGGGAGGCCCCCCTAGCATAGTGCTGGAGGGACCCCATTTATACCATCCACTCAGGTGAAGAATCTGGGAGTGATGCTTGTTGATGGCCTGACTCTGGATGCTCAGGTGTCGGCTGTGGTTAAAAGTGGATTTTAACATCTGAGGAACATTGCCCAGATTGGGGTCCCGATATTCCACAAAATGACCTGACCATGCTGGTACACGCTTTCATCACGCCCAGATTGGATTACTGCAATGCCCTATACCTAGTGCTATCTGGAGGCAACCTCTGCTGACTACAGCTGGTGCAGAACGCAGTGGCAAGATTGTTGACAGGAGTGAAAAGAAGTGAGCATATCACTCCTGTCCTCTGCGAACTGCACTGGCTGCCAGTTAGGTGGAGGATTGTCTTCAAGGTCAGGCTCCTGACCTACAAGGCCCCACATGAAAGGGGATCAGTCTATCTGCAAGATCTCCTTGTGCTCCATCACCCATCCTGGGCTCTCTGTTCTGCCAAGGGTCGCCTCTTGGAGTTCCCAGGGCTAGGTTGCTGCATTCCAGGGATCGGGCTTTTTCAGTTGCCGCACATACCCTGTGGAACTCACTGCCTAAATATTTAAGGAGGCACCCTTGGTAGAAACCTTCAAGTCAGATCTTAAGACTTTCCTGTTTAAGCAGGCATTTGATTCATACAGTTAATTAGTGGTTTTAAATTATAGATAGATAGTTTTATTACGTCTGACTCTTGCTGAATATTATAGTAGTAGTAGTACTAGTAGTAGTAGTAGTAGTAAAATATTTTATTCATATAAGATTCATATGAATTGGGATTGACTCGATTGAGTTACACTTATTTACAATGAGGTTCACAGCATTTTTAAAACAAAATTGTTCCAAACACATTATTGTGTCACTTAATATAATAAAAAGTTATAAGGTAACGACAAAGATATAATTATGGCTTCATCCTTATCTTCAGCTGAAGGTTACAATCATTTGATATTAGCTACAGGACAAACAACATTATTTGTTTTATTATATTCTCCTCCTTAACCTCAGCTGAACTAAAGCCACTTTTATTTACCCATCTGCCCCATGGTCCCTGGGTTATAATTCTAATTATAAGGGCAAACAGCACTGTCTTGAATTACACAACTCATTTGTTAGCCAGGATTTTATTCCTTTCAAGAGTTTTCACATCTACCACTCTCAAGTGTGAGTATCTTACTCTAGCCTTGTGATGCCCTGTAATTATGCAGACTGGAGGCCAATCTCCAGGCTACACTTAGTACTTCCAGGTCTAATACTGTACTTAAACAGATCTTAGTGAGTCAAGTTTAGTCCTACAGGCTAGGTTATCAGAAATGTACCAAGGGAGTTTACCCGACAGGCCCTTAAATATGAAGGCCAGCAGGTGCTCTTGGCTACTCTCATTTAAATTCTGCCATCCCAACTGATTATATAGGTAACACTTGTGGGTTAAGTGAGGAGCCTCCAGAATAAATCTGGCAAGGCTACCATTGCAAGCTTCTAATTTTTTAAGATCTCCCTTTTTCCTACAGGAGTAGAAAATATCTCTGTAATCAAACTTAGGAATGATCATGGAGTTCACCACCCTTCTGCTCATTTCCATGTTCATACAAGATATTGCCGTATATAGGGCTCCCAATCTTTTGCTCACATTTTTGACAAGGTTATTAATATAAGTACTCCAACATAGGGAATCATCTAATCATAAGCCCAGGTATTTATGGGATTGCACCTGTTGGATCAGGGCTCCCCCAAGGATGACCACCACCAGGGCCAAATTTTCCTGCAAATCACGATACATACGATGCATATGATGGAACATCATGGACTGTGTTTTTTACATTTAATGCTAATTTGCTGTCCTCAGAAAAACTTGTAACTCATTAAATGCTCTCTGGAGCTTAGTCTGTATCATATTTAATGTATGATCTGATGTATAAATTATGGTGTCATCCACGTAAAGATGATATGACACAGATGGACCTGAGAAACACAACCCATTTACATGTATGTTAAATAAGAGTGGTCCCAAGATGGAACCCTGGGGAACCCCCGATCCAACAGGAAGCAAACCAGAGACCCAGTTGCCCATTGATACCATCTGACTTCTGCCTGTCAAATATGATGCCAGCCACCTCTGTCCTGATCCCACCAACCCAAGTAATGCCGCCCAGGACAGGAGGACACTGTGGTCCAGGAATCAAATGTCTTAGATAGGTCTACAAATATGGCACCCACCAGTGTCCTCCTGTCCAGAGCCACCTGCACATCCCCCATCACCTTGACAAGGGCCGAGGTGGTGCTATGGCACCGTCTAAATCCCGCTTGCATGCCATTAATTAGGCCTTGGGAATCCAGATGTACCTTAAGTTGAACCACCACAAATTTTTCAAATATTTTTGATGTCTGAGTCAAGAGTGAAATTGGGCAGTAAGTATTCATCTCAGTCATGTTATCTCCCCTTAAACAACAATAGGTATCACCTTTGACTGGTTCCATGCCATGGAGTATTCTCCTGTACTTAGGGACCAATTAAATATGCAGTATATGCCAGGGGGTGGGCGATGATTGGTGTGGCATATTTTAGCAGCCTAGATGGAATGCTGTCCAGACCAATGGCCTTCAAAGTATTTAAATTCAACAGTTCTTTGGCCACAGATTCAACCTTTATCTTTGTAAATGCAAACAATTTTATAGGACCATGCTCTACTACCTGGTGGGCTCCTTATGTGTTTGATGGTCCCAGGAGGTTTGTTACACCCATTTTACTAAACTAATCATTAAACCGATCAACTACCGTTTGTGACATTGGGGTCATTTGTCCTTCTATATTAAATGCATCGAAGCATTATTTCCCTGATCTTTCAATAGAATATTAATTGTTCTCCAGAACTCCTTTGGGTGTTGGGTACGATTATTATCCAGTAGGTGGGAATAATGCCTCTGTTTAGCATTCCTAACCTCCCTATCATAAAAATTGCAAAGTCTTTTGTAATTATCCCAGTCCTGCTTGTTACCACTTTTTTAGCCTGACACCATGCCTATCCTTAGTTAATGTTTGCTTCCTAAGTTTGTTTGTATACCAAAGACCATTATTTTGTTTAAAGACCCTCATTTTTATAGGAGTATGCTTACTACAGAATGTCAGAAATTCACTAAGAAAATATTCCCATGATTCATCTATAGTAGGAATTAGCTGAATACGTTCCCAATTAATGTCACCCAAATGCAACATGAAATTAACATAATCAAATGTATTAAAACTATGCCAGCTGATACATCTATTGTTCTCTGGTTTCAAAGGACTATTCCTAATACAGAAAATAAACTGATGATCTGAGATTGAATCTGGCAAAACTCCACTGTCTGTGATGTTATGTACAGTATTTGTAAAAATTAGATCCAAGGTCGTGGAGGTTGCATTGGGTGCCATATTAATTTTGTTGGCTCATGAATTAATTGAGTGAGTCCCAGATTTTCTGCAGATCAAGAAGTAGATGGGACTCATTAATATTCTGTCAATTTGAATTAAAATCACCAGCCATTAATATTTCATGGCTGTTATTAAATTCAAAGAGTAAATCCTGTAGGCAATCAGAAACATGGGGACTAGCCTTAGGTGGACAGTAGACCCCCACCACAAGAATTTTCTTGTTATATGGTATTATATGGTAACCTCAATTCTAAAGCAAGCAACTCCAAGCTCTTCAGGTCCTTATCTATGTTTATTTTAATCAAAATTATACCTGATTGTGTGTAAATCAAAACCCTACCATCCCTTTTATTTCTATCCCTGCGCCATAGATTATACCCAGCAATATTTAATAAGGAATCCCACATTTTACTATTTAACCAAGTTTCAGTTATTATTACAACATCTCAGGTTATGATCAATTACCCATGTGCTAATTAAATCAAATTTATTCACTATGCTTCTAGCATTGAAATGGATTAAAAGTCGCCTGCCCTAATTTGGTAACTGTATCCAGCTTATCATCTAAATTAAATTGCTCAGTGTTAATCTGATTCTGGGATAAATTACTCAAAAGAGTTGTTCATTTCTTATGGGCCCTGGATTAGGGTGCACATCACCACAGACCATCAATCACACCAGAAGCAAACACTTCAGTATTCTTATATATTTACTTTTTATGATATGGCCTCCTCGAGCTTTCTTTAATAGCTTATTTATCTTCTTATGACTCGATAAGGGACTTGATTTTGTTCGCATTAGCAAAGAACATACTTTATGCATAGCACTGCTAAGACTATCCATTAACAAACTCGCCCTGATAGAAATATCTTTTTGTCTACCATGGCCACAGCCAAAGAATGTACAGTGCTTAGCAACAACATTCCCCTGTAGGGCCCTTAGCTACTCTGCATTACCCTCCCCTTCCCCTAAAACCTGGAATCCCCAGGCCAGGAAAAATAAGCCCAGGATCAAGAGTCGAGGGTTCATTTTCCAGCCCAGAAAGTCAATACCAGCAATAATATACACACCTAATAGGTTAATTTATAATGTAAGAGCATAGGCTTTTTACTGGGCAATCAGCTAACCTTTTCCCAAGTGCGTGCAATATCGTGAATTCTAGGTTTATTCCCCACAGTTTGCAAGCCCCCAGTTAGTATTTACACTGTTGTTCTATCAGTTTCCTGTGACAGAGCCTCTCACATTGCTCACGCTGTGCGGTGCTGGGCTTTTAAGATGAATGAGCCCCCTCAGCAGCTCGCTTTCCATTTGGTCTGCCGCTGGATCCCCTCCAACCAGAGCAGCACAAGTTCTCAGGTGTAGCCGAGACAGACTTAGGGCAACTGAAGTGGTTAAGACACACAACGGCAGTTCATATAAACAGCAGCAATTTGCAAAACAGATAGTTCTGATAGCAGCAACAGTTCAGAAGTAAAGTGCAGATAACGGATTCGGGATAGCAGCCCTCCCAGCCAATTGCAGCTCTCACCTATGGCAGTTGTTGTTCCAGACACTCCTTCTGTGTGATCTGTGTGGTGTGGAGCTTTTAAAATGAATAGGCACCCCGCCCCTTTGGCAGTTCACTCTCCGTTTTGTTCACCACCAGACCCCCTCCAACCAGAGCAGCACAAGTTCTCAGGTGTAGCCAAGACAGACTTAGGGCAACTGAAGTGGTTAAGACATTCAGGAGTAACACTATTATTGTTTGTTAATTGTATATGTTTTAAGTGTACAGCTCTCTGAGTTCCCAGAATGGGGGGCTTTATAAATAAAGTATCTATCTATCTATCTATCTATCTATCTATCTATCTATCTATCTATCTATTTATCTATCTATCTGTCATTTAATATCCTTATCCATGGTTTCCAATTTGTTTCTCTATATTAAATATAAAATCTTCAAATTCAGTTATTGGAAATTAATTTATCATTGTTTTAATTCATAATCCCTTAGTCCCTAGGTCTAGGAGAGCACCCATTCTCCAAACTTGATAACCATTTTGTAGACGATTACATACTGTCACCACAAATCACCCAGTTAGCCTTATTCCCATTTGTATTTGGAGTGATTGCTTTTGGATTGCAGAGTAAAGTGTGAGCACAGCCTCCATTACAGTTTGATGCTTCCCTTTAAAGCAGCAGTGATTGTCAGTAGTGTAGTTTTTAAGCAAACATGTATTTATGACATCCTACGACTTATGCTTAGTGTATTTTTAGTTTATTCAGATATTGTTAAAACAGCCTCAACAGCTAATTTTGTAATGAATGACGTGCATCATTAAAGATGGCCACCACTCACAATTTTTTAGAATCTCTTCCACTGAGGGTTTTTGTTGGCTGTACTGTACCTGCTAGAGTCATATTGTTGATGTATTAAGATGGTGCTACCACATGTATCTGAGGGTAAACAGCACAGCACTGTACCAATATATTTAATTTTTTCATGGCGGGCATGGCACCGGGGTGGGAACTTTCAAAAAATTCTAAATCCCATATCTTGGTTCAAGAATAAAAAAAAAATGCAAAGAAGAATGTGTATCTTGATGTGTTTACCAGGCATATCACTGTAAAAAACATATGATGGTTACTAACACATGCTGGCTGCTTTAAGCAGACATATAAATATGTAGATCATGTCCAAATACAGATATTCTAACATTGGAGCTATAGAAGTGGACCTTAGAGTAGAATATAAAAGACCAGTCAGGATATAGGGCTAGATTTTCAAAGGGGCATCCAGAATTTTTGGCACCACTTTAGTGCAGTTAGGCAACTTGTGACTAGTGATGGCGAAAGTTTCAATTTCCGCCATCGTGGAAGTTCAGCAAAATTTAGAAACTTTCATGGAATTTTCTGCTCTTCCGCCTCTTCCGAAATTCCAGACTTTTACCAATTTATGGTTGATTTCCACCTAATACTGTGGTATTTGTTTGTGAACTGCAGACGTAATGCTATAAAATGTGGAAATAAGTGTCTTGCCAACTATTTCGCTGTATCATGTAATTATCCGCCGTTTTCAATGTAATTCTGCAGATTTTTTTTTCTGCCAGCTATGTATGACTATATTTGTTTTTCTACAGGTGCTATTATAAATCTTAAGCTCACGTAGTGAACGTAACCATCCAAGCTTTCAAGCACTTTAAGTGTGGGATCAGCAATTAACCTGTTCTGTTTTTTTTAATTGCTTAATTTTTTTCTCCTTTTCTGGTTTTATTTCGTATTTCTTTCTTTTAAATTCCACAGAACCCAAGAATTGCGTTCTTCTTAATTCTGTGGTATACAAAAAGTTCCGTGATTCAGCACAGAAATCCCATGGAAAGGTCAAATTATACAGCATGTAGCTCTAATCACATGCTTTGCAGCTCTGCAGTCACATGGGGTGCAGAGGGAGTCATCAGGTGATAGCACACATTTCTCACTGCGTAGCTACTCACTTCTGAAGAGTTTTCTGAAGAGGGAAGAGTTCTGTTTGTTCTGCTCCACAGAACAGGCTTTCTGAGTGACAATCTGCCACTTTTGTGGTCAGGAGAAGAAATACAGTGCTGGTATCTGTACTTGGAGTGCTGGGGCAAAGATATTTCAGCAGTTTTGTTGATCTTTGTGATTATATCATATGTTGTGGTAGTATTTGTTCTGCAGTCTCAATCTGTAGTATTGCTGCATTGCTTTTGAAAACTTACTAGTATTTAAGGCTTTAGTGAAGCACAGAAAGTACAACATGTCAGGCAAAGGCAAGGGGAAGCATGGAGGACGTGGAAAAAAGTGTCACTGGTACTCGATCACTCACAAGGGTGTCACAAGAAGGTGTACAGGGTGCTGGGGAAGGTGGTAGTTGGAGCAGCACTGTTTCTGGTACTGCAGGTTCTGGTGGTAGTGCAATGGCAGCCATGCCACATACTGTGCCAGTGTCAGCTACAGTGGGAATCAAAGTCTCCAGCTTCTTTGCAATGCAGTGCAGTACTTCTACATCCAGCACAGCTGTTGCTTATCATTCAAAAGTGTGTAAAAAGACTGCCATGGATGTCGCTGCACTACTGTGGGAGTCTGTAGGCCTCAGGAGGAGCAGGAACATAGTGAACAGTCTCAGTCACCGACACCCAGGAGTTAACTCAGGAGTTGCTAGGGACTGAGGATGAGGAGGGTTTGGTCCAGTGGTAGGCATTATCAGAGACGATGACAGTCAGGTGGTGCAGGACCAGCTACTGTGGGGAGAGTAGAGAAGGAACAACAGCATAGACAGCTTCAAAAGGTGTCCGAGGAGAAAGAACCTCCTCAGCACAAACATCCTGTTAGTGCCACTGTTCATGTGACAGAGAAGCTACTGAGGAAGAGGAGGTGGGATACAGTCAGCCCTTACTGTCACAGCTGGAATTGTCAGAAAGCAGTGAGGGAACTAGTGATGAGGGTGTTGAGGGTGGGGGTGATGATGACCCAGTGTTAGACCCTAATTGGCAGCCACCCCTTCCACAATCAGCAACCACAACTGTCAGTGGTAAACAGCAATAATCCCTTTTATGTCACTCCACAAGCAGCAACCTGTCAGGGTAAAGGGACAGCAATTGTCAGAAATGGGATATGGGGATCAGGAGCAGCAGCAGACGCATCTTAAGAAAACAATTTCTCCCACCCCTCCGTTCCTGTCCCCATTTGCCCCACCCAGGAAAATCTGGCGTGTTGGTGGACATTCACAGTGTGGGATTTCTTTGTCATTGATGAGTCTGATGACAGTGTGGCTGTGCACAACATCTGTCATTCCAAAATTAGCAGAGGTAAGCCAGGTTCACACTATGGGATGACTGGTATGCAAAGTCATATGCAAAGTAAGCACCCCATTAAATGGACACAGCATAAGCGGTTGGCATCCGTACTCAGTTCTGATAGTTCAGCACACTCTGAAAGAGGGGATCCCCAGCCTGGTGATGATGTGGTAACATTTGACCCCTTATTATGTTCCACCCCTCCACGTGCAGATACAAGTGGAGGTTGTCAAGCTGATCCAGCCACTGCATGGATAGAGAGCTTTCTCCAGCATGTCCCTGCTGGTGGACAAGGCAGTCAAAGCTGCAAGACCCACCTGGCAAAGCCAAAATACCTTACAGTTCAGCACACTGTGAAGTTTAAGTAGCCAGATATCAAGCTGTTGCCAAGATGCTGGCAACGGACCTTTTGCCATTCTCATTTGTTGAAAATAAGGATTTCAGAGAACTTATGGAGAAGGTTGCGCCTAAATAAAAAGTACCCAGTCAAAGTTATTTCAGCACTAAGGCTCTTCCAGCAATGTATAATGACCTTGCATGCATGGTGTCACATGCTCTGTCCCACTCTGCAGTAGCCAGCATTCACCTCACCACCAACATCTGGACCAGTGCCCCATCATCGGATGTTAGTTATATGTGCATTACTGCACACTGGGTCTATTTCCCTCAGGTATATGCCTTGCACCCCTGCCCCTCATCTACTTGTCCACTGACTACTGGCAGCAGTATTAGTGGTGGTTGACAGCATGCCTCATTGAGTATGCAGAGTATGCATGGGTCACATATATCTGTCAGAATTCTCACCCACATTAATGAGGCCATTAGACAGTGGCTAAAGCCACATGGATTCAAGCCTACATATATTGCCAGTGACAATGCCAGGAATGCCATCAAAGCAATCTCTGATTGCTTCTTTTATCATGTCCCTTGTTTGACTCATGTGTTGAATCTCATTGTGAGGTCCTTTCTGGAGCATGAAGCAGTGAGTACCATGTTGGCTGCCAGCACACAAAATCTGCAGCCATTTCAGTTGCTCTTCACTGGCTAGAGCAGAGTTCAGGGCTCTACAGAAGGCCAATAATGTACCACAGCACCACTTGAAGCTTGATGTGCCAACTCGATGGAATTCCCCACTGTATGTGCTTGAGAGTCTGTATGAACAGTACAAGCCACTCAATGAGTATATAATGAACATGAGTAATTGGGAAGTACAAGCAGCCATGTTGCTGAGTCCATCCCAGTGTTTTTTATGGACAGTGTTATCCAAGTCATCCATCCACTTGAACAGGCGACACAGGTTGTGAGTGCAGAAAATACATGTTTGAGCCAGGTGAGACCACTGCTGTGTGTATTCCACCAGGCATTGGTCAATGTAAGAGGGCAATTTGAAGTGACTGCAGACTCTGTTGGAGTAGAGCTGGCTGACCGCATCATGCAGCTGTATGATGATGATCCCAGGGTCATTCACATTAACAACTCAGAGGCATACATCCTGGCAACCCTTGTACAAGCATGACATGATGGCACTTCTTCCAGGTGTGAAGGCTGATCTTTGATCAGTATGTGGTCATCCTACATGGCAAGGTCCAAAACTGGATGACGCACTCTGAGCTAAGGGTAGAAAACTGAGTACAGTACAGAAACCGGAAGCACAACAGCCCCTCGACCAGTATCCTTCTCCTCCACCAGTATGGTGTCTGCACCTTCACCCTCATCATCATGCGGTAGCATTGGTACCACAAACCCCCTTTGGTCCATGCTGAAGGACATTGGTGTCTCTATGTGCTAGCCACCAGAGGGCACACACAGAACTGCAGCTGTCTGGATGCTATATGGTGCAGTCATATATGGACGACCCACCGCAGCTAAGCATTGATGATGAGCCCCTGGACTATCGGCGAAGCATTCTGGAAATCTGGCCTGCACTTACAGCTATACGCCATGGAGTACCTCACCTAGCCCTGTGCCAGCGTAAGCTTGGAAAGGGTTTCAGTTTCGCAGGTGCTATTGGCATCGATCACTGAAGCTGCCTGTCTGATTGGAATGTTGAGTACCTAACATTTGTCAAAATGAACTCCATTTCTTCCCAAGCAATACGTTGTGTCAACAGCAGCAACATTTCATGATCCTGCTGAAGAAGGCAGTGAGCAGCAGGACTTGAGGATGAGGAGAGTGTGACAGTGCCATCTGATGAAGACACAGCTGAGGGGTTTGAGTTCTCCTGAGTAGGAGACAGAGTCACATAATATGTGTTGTGTGTGGAAATTGTGTTGCAAGGCACCCTAACACCTTGTAGCTTAAGTTACATTACCAGAATAAAAAGCCTTGCACCTGGAATCAGAGTGTAATGCCTGAGTCATAAACTGCAGTGTTACAAAAATACTACATCCTGATTTATGCTGAAAATTCACACTGACATCAGCAGTTCTGTGGTTATAGCACTGCTTTACTTTCATGTGCCCAAGTTTTCCGCTGTTTAGCCCCCCCAATAAAAAAGTAAAAAACAAGAACATTTCTGCGGACATTGTTCCTGTCCTGCAATATTGTTAATGTTCAGTGTTTATAATTGTCCCGCCTAGCCAATGTTCAGGTCCCCCCCCCAAAAAAATTGCTACGAACATTGTTCTTGTCCTGAAATGTCGAGTGTTTACAAATGTCCCAGTTTGCAGCTGTTCAAGTCCCCCTGCCCCTGCCCTCCAAAAAATAACTGAACCTTGAAACCCAATGAATAAACTCATGACAAGGAACTCTTGTGTCAAAACATATAAAGTTTTCTATTTTCAAGAAAATCAAGAACAACTTATATCAAACAACCATGGAGATAATAACGAGGAAAAAATAACTACTGAAGTGGAATGAAACACAAGTCAACAACAGATTCAAAAAAACCTTTTACATGGAAACATTCAGAATCAACAAGACAAAAAACACACAACAATCAGAACATTAGGAGATAACTATTTACAGGTTGGAGAAATAACTCCTCTAAAAAACTAAATCACCGACGGCATCAGTGGTCAAGCGATGGCCAGTTCTGTGGCTTCATCTTTGGACCATCTTTTTTTTAAGAGCCACAGCATCTCTTCCTGGTTTGCCTCCATTCTCACCAGGTAAGCCTCAAGTGCAGCTATTCTTTTTAATAAGTTTTATGTCCTTATCCCTTCCTAACCTTGGAGGGCTCTCAGTATGCTGGGTGGCTGCTCCTTCTTTGCCACATGGTGCCGCAGATGGCTGTGGCCCTGCTGGCACTGTCCCTGTCTGTGAGGGGCTGGACTGCTGCTGCTCCTCTCTCTCTCTAGCAGTTTCTTCAGCTCCCGCTGTATCTTCAGCACACAGTTTTTAGTCTGTGTGCTGGTTGTCGTCTGCTGGGGCTGGTCCTGCTCTTTGAGTGGGACGGGCACCGGTGGTGGCAGTGTGCTGGCATTGTCTGCAGTACAGAAAGAGATATGCAGTTTTAGCAGAATGCACCAAGCAAATGTGTGTGACTGTCAGATTAATGTCATCGTCAGTAGTTGTAGTACACTACTCTATCCAGTATCCAGTGTCACCTTATTGTACCCTGACCTTCTGCTGATGCCATAGTTTACAACCTCTGTATTCATTTACCTGCTCTCCTTGGTTACTGTTGTATGTGTTATACCACATCCCGCCACATCCAGAGACATTGGAAAGTATAAAGGCCATGAGTGTGTGAAAGCTGAGGTATAAGCAATGTTGGAACAGCACCCATGTGTTGCGGTGTACTGTCACCTCCCTTCTTGTCGTGCACCTCCACCACTGTGTCTCAAGGATGATGGTATAACAACCATTGGAAGCCTCCCCACACACACACGCAGTCATCTACATTGTGTTTTTGCACACACTCAAGTCTACACATATAGTTGAATGTGAAGATGTCACAACCCTGTTTAGCCCATTCTGATATGGAAATTTGTCTCTGTAAACAGCATGTAGCATAAAAAAGAGCATGAACCCTCCTTTCCATCATGTGATGACTACATGTTTAGTGTAAAAAAATTAGGGAATCATATCATGCGCATGGTCTGGTTCACTCGACAAAGTACTAAGTTAGAGTACTACCAAATAGTGTATGCTGCAACATATACAGTACAGCTAACCCTTACTGGACACTGTACACAGTATTATACTCAGGCTGAAGGATGTGGTGGTGTTTGTCAGTTGTTGAGTCATGTATTTGAGTCATGTATTTGACATGTGAAATGAAAATACAGCAGTAGGCACTAGTAGCAATTAAGGGCCGCTTCAAGGGCAAGTACCAATGCACTGCTGTTACAGAAAGACACCCAAGCATGGCGGATGATGATCAATTTATACACAAGTGGTTATGTCAAACATTTTCTCACAATACCAGACTGACATCAAAGGACAAGAAATTGGTACAGGGTTTACATACTAGTGGTTCCAGCAATGATAACTGTACCTCGTGTGGGGATATGAAACAAGGTACAGGAAGGCAGCATGTTTCAAAGGAAAATATGCACAACTACAAGGGCTCCTGCTATGACATTAAAAGGGGCGGTTCAGAGGGAATGTGAGGAAGCACTTCTTCACTGAGAGAGTGGTAGAGGAGTGGAACATCCTACCAGCACAGGTGGTGGTGTCAGAAACAGTTACAGGATTCAAGAAAGCATGGGATAGGCACTAGAGGATATTGGAAGTGAAGGGGGGGGAGAGGAACCAGTCCAGAGACAGAGTAGGGTATACAGTGACACTAGTATAAAAGAGAAATAAAATGCAGACTAGTTGGCCCTAGCTCATGAGGCCCTTATGTGATGACACCTACCTTCTATGTTTCTCTGTCTATATGTCATTGATACAGCAGACCGGGGTTTCATTGATACTTTCACAGTCTCCACTTCAATTACAAACTGTGACGCATGCATTGAGCAACAAACTGAATCTACCTCTGCTCTGAGGTCACACTTTGTTTGTTTATTTATTTACTTACTTACTTACTTATTTATTTATTTATATCTCTGGTAACTGGGTAGGTGCACTGGTCCAGAGAACCGTTTTCAGACATGACCCGGACCACACAGTGGCAAAAGGTACAATACATACAGTACATACAAGGAACAGAATACAATTTCAGTAGCACAGATTACTTATGGTTTGTGCTGCAGTACGTTACATACAATGCAAGTTTACAATAACAACTCCAACAGGGTTCTAGTGCAGTAGCAGCGACAAGACATTGTGCAATACCAGACAGCGTAGCACAATAGAGACAAAAGGTATAAGAAGAGATCGATGAGGGGGGACTAGGCAGGAGAGAGGGAAAGTGACAAGGTAGATGGGGAAAATACACAGAGCAGGTTTAGATAGAACACATTTTCATTGCATGGTCAAGATTCAGACAAGTCAGCACTCTTACCACATGATGAAAATCGGAGCCAGGGAAGGGATCGGGGGAGGGTGCTGGAAAAGTTAGGCTATGGTGTTACAAGGGAAGGGGGTTAAAACAGGGGGTCTGGGTAGCGTTGGGGGCTGTGAAAGGAAAAACAGACAAAAGAGGAGGTGAGTGCTGTTTATTCATAGAGGTTCATATGGTATGCCAGCTCTAGCTACTTTGGTGCAGTTGTGAGGAGCCAGGTTTTCAGGTTTTTTGAAAGCTTGGTGGGTGGCAGATGAGTAAGTGAACAAGGGAGCTTGTTCCATAGGGAGAGCGCTGCGACCATGAAAGCTCAACTTCCCATGGTAGTGGTGATGGGGGTGACTTCTAGAAGGGTGGTTGAGGAGGCCCTGAGATTCCTTGTGATCATTCTTTCTGTCAGTAGGGGTGAATATGGGGACAGGTTCTGGTTTCCGCATGAGTTGTCCAGCAGACGGCCCATAGCATAGTCAAAGCGACCTTGAAGCGAGAGCCACCCTAAGGTCTGGTAGATGGAGTAGTGATGGGAGCAGAAAGGATCTAGGAAGACAAAATGACATATCGAGTTGTAGGTTGTGTTTAGTTGTGAGAGCAGGGTAGAGGGTAGGTGCGAGTGGATCGAGGAGCAGTAATCAAGGAGAGGTAGTAGGTTTCCACATGCAATGGCAAGGCGTGCTTCAGCAGACAGGTAGTGTTTGTGTCGGTATGCAGCTCCAAACCTTTGGAGGATCCTACGTGGTGTGATTTACATGCTCAGAGAAAGAGAGAGAGGGTCAAGGGTGACTCTTAAGTATCTAAAAGATGTGACATTTTCAAGGGAGGGCCAGGTGGGTGAGTACCAGGAGGGAGGAGTTTGTTTTGGCGGCCTTGGTTAGAAGGATTTAGAGCCGAAGATCATAGACTTAGTCTTCTTTTCATTGACTAGAAGTTTGTTGGAGAGGAACCATTTGTAAGCCGCTTACAGTAGTACGTCAACAATACTGCACAGTAGCCTCTTACTTGCCTGTTTGTCTAACATAGAAATACATAGATGTACAAACATTAATTCCTATCATGATTTAAGTCTTGCCTGACCTCACCCAGTGACGGCAATGTCAACGCTATCACCCTGACAGCAGGTTCTGCTAAGTAGTTGTAGATATCCACCTGATGGCCCATCATTGCCCTTCTGTTTCATTTTGTCACATTGTGACCACTGTGCTGTAACTCTGCAGACCGTGAATAATGAGACCACTCACACCACTTCCACCCACTACACATTCACTCTTCATATTCACAATTTTGGAGATGACACCTTGTACTCCACTGGGGAGGGAATGACACATCGCCACCAGTGCCTACCGCGATGCTGCAGTTTAGTCAGGTGGACACGGTACTCACAAGTAATGATTCATAAAGATTCTAAAACACTGATTGGGGCAATCAAGGCTATGCTACTTCTTATAGTGGAATTACATTGGACATGGAATTAATTATTGCCCAACCCCCACCCCTCTTCCAGTGACCATGTAGCCAAACTGGTAGTCTGGATGACATGAACTGGACTGCTAAGGCACTAAATGACTTCAACAATTGTCTTTGGTATTTTCTGACCAGTGTAAACTTATAAGGATCACATAGATGAAGTGAACACCCAATCCCATACCATGCCTGCTCTGTCATGAATGTTGATCTGTGCACACATACTACCAGCATAATCAACAACAGTGCATGCCGCTACCACCCTACTGCATGTACTACAATGCAGGTGTATTTTGCAAAATTCAAATGACTTTGCTATTAATTACACAAGGCAACATGGGAAATATCAGTGGGTAACAAAGCACCAGGAAGGTGGAAGAGGTCGGCAGCCAGCTATTCCTTAGGACAAGGAGCACTTCAACTTTACAACACAATAGATGAAAACTTTTTACACTGGTGCCTCTAGAATATGGTGCTTACTGGCTGCAGGCCAAGTTCCACTTTTTTGCAGTGGTGAAACACAAAAGATGGCAGTCTGTCGATCGAATTGAGTTCTTCAATACATTCAAATTAATTTAGCAATATACATAGCTTACCAGATACGGGCTCTCCACTGCTCCTGCTCAGTCCTCCGGCTCCTGCCACACTGCTGCTGGAATCACCACTGATGGCAGCAACACTAGACCTTCCTGCAGCACCGGTTCCAAATGAAGAGGAATAGTTCAAATCAGTGTTGGAAGTTGGAACACATAAGAGCAAAGCAGCACTGCAGTAATCAAATGCATTCCATCCTGTGGAGAAGGCAACCTGCCAACTTGACCACAGAATACAATGCATAATCACATGAAGGGAGGTGAGGAGGAATCACACTAAGGGGTCCACTTCCCTTACAGAAAACTGCACACCACATATTCAAATAAGGAGTAGTGTTGGAAATGGCCATGATGGAGTGACATGACTGTTCAGGGTGAGGACTACAAATCCGGATGCACATAGTGCAGCACACATATACACTGGATGCCACAGCATTGTTCACACTCTACTGCAGGGGATACAATGAGGGGATGCATGGAGCAGTGGGAACAGGCAGTCCTGCCCACTGACCTGACCACCACTCCCACTGGACAGTCTGGATGAGGATGCTGATGGTAGGCACGACACACACGGCAAGTCACATATAGCCACAATGGAGACAGTTGCTATGCACATGATTGCAGATGCAACAAGTGTTACGTTAACAATGTTGTGGTTGGACAACAAGTTAACACAACAACAAATTGGAAAGCAATCCAAAATGGATGTAACATCCTCTCAGTTCATGCACCTGTCCCTAAAGAGTTATGTGTGAAATATGGTGATGCTCTGGCATGTGTATGCAGTTTGATGGCACTGTTACAGACAAAGTATGTCTGTGATGTCACACACACACACACACACACACACCCATCACCATCAAAGAGGGGTTGTAGTCAGCTCAGAGGGCATATATCATGCATGACACCACAGCCAACTATGGTAACAACACACAGAACTATTTCCTGTTCTTCAACTTTTGTTATCTCAATGGAATTATGAAAAAAGGCTCACATTACATGAAGTGCATCAGGTTAACAGTTTATCTTTAACTTGTTCATGACAATCACTGTTGGAATTACATGGGGCAGGGCTTAGCTCACATAAAACATAACCGTGCAGTAAGCCACGGTAGCTGAAACTCAGGGTCAGAGCACTGCTTTTCAGTGTCTAGACTTATCATGTGAAAACCGGGCTGTATTTCACAGTTGTGCCTCTACGAGCCACCCTGGCTCACAGTAAAAACAATCATATGGTGTAATTCAAACACTGACTGATGAAAACAATAGCTTTGAAGACTATGACAATAACTTTGAATACTAAAATCAGTATACTCAGCAGTGCAAGGGGGCCTGCTGGTGCAGCCGTAGCACTATTGCTTTCAACGCCAGGGACTCAAGGTCGGGAGTGAGCTCGGGTTACTGGAGGGCTGGCCGAGGGAGGAGGATTGAGAGCTTGAGGGACTGTTCTCCTCCTCTGGGGAGGGTGGGCTGCAGGTCCTGCCACTTTACCACCACCTGGGTGACCACAGGTTGTGGTGCAGTGAGGCTGCAGAGCGATTGGGAGGGGAGAACATCAGCCGGGAGTTGGGGCGGAGGCATGTCTCAATGTGCCCTGCCTCCTTGGCTCCCCTTGCATGCTGGCATTCTCAGGGGATGGGGTCAGAACAAAGGAAAAACCCAGTTGCAGCAGCTGGTAGGTGGGACCTGGCTGCCCCAGATCTCACAACCAGGCTCCCAATGGGGGACCGCTGGACCACCTGTCACACACTGTAATGTACTAGGAGGGGGATGACCTGGGCTCCCTGCTTGGGGGGTAGGCTGAGGCAGGATGGGGGCAGGTCCAGTGGCTCCTCCGAGAGTTACCCAGGGCGAGACTAGGGGACACCCAGCCTAGGGATCACTGAAGAGTAGCTGTCGCAGCGGAGAGAAGGAGGCTGAAAAAGAGTAAATAAAGAAAAAAAAAGTATGTCCACTAGTGCTGCTGTCCTCCTCCACCCGGATCTTCTTGCCTTCCACAGATCTGGTGGTGGTCTCCTTATCTGGTCTCCTCTTCCTCTTCCCCTGCTCATGGATGGTCACTGCACCACCGAGTGTCTCCAACACTTGGGAATCTCTCCTTTGGAGGTCATCTCACTTATGTTTTATTTGGCTTATAGTACGGGACACAGCTCCCCCTCCCTTGGCATCAAGAGTTGACTTTATTGCTGCCCACAATTTCTCCCTCTCTTAGAGAGGTAGCCTTTTTGGCCCAAAAAGTTTGCCCACATGGCTGGTCACCTCCTTTACTAAACGTGCAACCTCCTTGTAGAATGCAGGTGTCAGCTTTTTCTGTGGGCTCTTGGTAGCGAAGGTGGTAGCCTGCTGTTCTTGACCCTGCTGTGGCTGCCCACCCTGGTCTCCATACTGTAGATGCTCTCCTTTTTCCTGGGCCCTGGCTACTGCTGCACAGTCCTCCTTCTTCTGTTGCTGCCATCTTGTAAAGAAAACAACAGCTTTCTGTCTCCTCTACAAACAATGTTAAACTAAACTTAAAAAATAATATACCGTAAATGCGCGAATAAGAGCCCAGGCACTTATTTAATTCATGCAGCACATTTACCAGGTGCTTATTCAAGCAAGGTGCTAATTCAAACACAGGCGCTTATTAATTTGGCACAACTTTTTAAGAGAAAAGGAAAAAAAATAGAACTCAATGTTGGTATCTGCAATTAAAATAAATTATTTTATGTTATTTACACTCTCCTTACTATTACCACTTCGGACATAATCAACTGCCTGCAGTTTGAAATCTATATTGTAGCTGTGGAGCCATCATTTCTTACAATTTGGCTCCAAATCAGGGTCTGGTGAGTGCACTCTCTCTCTTGCTTGTCCGGTTCGATCATAGCTGTGGTGTGTTCAACAGAAGGAGGCAAAGGCTTAAGTAGCAAGTGGTGGATTAATTAAAAATAAATTGTGTTGCTCTGTAGTTGCTCTGCACTGCAATTAGCTAATTGTTTGACATAAAAGTGTGTTGCTCTGCACTGCGATAAGCTACTGGCACTTGCTAACCACTCGCTAAACCAGGCGCTTATTGAAACCAGGTGCTTAATTGAAACGGGCGCTTAATTGAACATAGGCGCTTAATAATTTCGGGACGTCATTTGACCAGGTGCTTATTCAGGCAGGTGCTTATTCAGGATCGAGTGCTTATTCGAGCATATACGGTATGTGTAGCAAAAAGAGCTGCTCTACAGCTCGTGGTGCTCACTGCAAAGAATTCAGACCAAAAAACATTAAGCTGGGCACACACTCACACCAGGAACCAGACATCACTCGTAAAAACAGAGGTGCTTAAATCCTTTATTTTGTCAGTCTCTCCTCCACCATCAAAATACACGAACAGGCAAACCTCAGCATTTCACACAGGCGCACTGCACTTTGTCTTGACAAAACACAGTGCGCCTGCACGAAAAGTTGAGGTTTGCCTGTTCGTGCCTTTTGATGGTGGAGGAGAGGTTGACAAAAATAAATGATTTAGGCACCTCTATTTTTACGAGTGGTGTCTGGTTCCTGGCGTGAGTGTGTGCACAGCTTAATGTTTTTTGCTTTAAAAAGTAACATAGTCTAGTCTGGCCTCTCTCAGAATTACTCTCTCTCTTTCTCTCTCTCACCTTACTGCAGTCTCTTCTCTCTCTACAGTAGAAGCAAAATTTGCTATTTCCACCTGCCGATACGTGGATTTTTTTTTTAAAGATTTCACAGAACACTCTGTGGATCGCATTGGAGTACTGTTTAAGAGATGCAGGATTATTTGACCACAGGATCACATAAAACGGAAATACATCACATGCGGAAAACGTGCTCACACTTGTGGCATTCTGGGGAAAATTACACTGCTTAAAATTACATGCTTAATATTCTCTAACATGCAGAATCACAATTATGCCATATTGAGTGGGGCAGCAGATAAAAATGGATTAATAATCAAATTATTCCTCCTCTCTGGAGAAACTGGACAACTTGGATTGAGAAACTTTTTTCCGCAAGTTAATAAAAAAAGTCACATAACATACAAAAAAACCTGCATGTCTATGTTGGAAATTCAGCAAAAGTTGGCAAAATGTTTTCTGAACTTTCTCAGACATAAGGAAGGGTATCAGGAGTGAGATGAGTCTCTTTGCGGATGACTCAAAACTGGGGGCGGTGGTGGATGGGGAGGAGGGGAGGGTGGCCCTACAGGGGGACCTGGGGACTCTGAAAAGGTGGTCTAGAAAGTGGAAGCTGAGGTTCAATGCAGGGAAATGCAAGGTACTGCACCTGGGAGCCAGAAACCCTGGCCAAGTGTACACCCTGGGGGGGGAATGATACAAGTCTTGATGGCTGAGAGGGACCTGTGGGTGGTGGTGGATGTCAAGATGAACAACTTGGAGACTTGTAGGAGGGCAGCGGCAAAGGCCAGCAGGATGCTTGGATGCATCACTAGGGGGATCACCTCCAGAAGGAGGGAAGTGATACTCCAACTGTATAACTGCTTGGTGAGGCCTCACCTCGAGTACTGCGTGCCGTTTTGGAGGCCACATTTAAAGAGGGACATTCAAGCCTTCCCGCCAGTGCAGCAGTTGGATTTCCGCTTGTGACGCCGGTGACCCGGGTTCGGGAATGATCCAGGTCATCGGAGGGCCGGCCGTGTGGAGAAGGACTGAGCATCTTTTGGACTGCTCTCCTTCTCTGGGGGGAGGAGGGTTGTGTGCTCAGCACAGGAGCGACACCTGGCGGAGGCTGGGTCATCGCCCTGGACTGACGCAAGATCGAGAAACTCTGGGGCGGTACAGACGCAGGCGTCATTGCACATCTCCACCCCAGCTTAAAAGAGGGATAAAAAATCCTTGCGCCTACTGCCTACATGAAGCCCTGTCTCTGGGCTTCAGTTAGCCTCCTGGCCCGACGCTCTCCCAAATAGATACTGGTATTGTGGTACCGGTCTTCCCTACGGTGCTGTGACCCCGCCCCCTGGGGGGTAAGCCAGGGGTAACCGGGGGAGCATGGAAGGGCTTAGTAGGAGGTGGAAGCATCAGAGACACCGTGACTAGGGTAGATAACTCTGGCAGTAGGTGAGGGGGCAAAAATAGCAGAAAATAAAAAGAAAGAGGGATGTTGAGCTCCTGGAGAGGGTCCAGAGGAGGGCAACCAAAATGATTTGGGGCTTGGGGGATAGGATTTATGGGGCAGAGGCTCAAAGAGCTAAATATGTACACATTAGAAGAGAGAAGGAACCGGGGGGACATGGTAGAGGTCTTCAGGTACATGAAGGGGTAAATAGGGAGGAGCAGTCAGGGTGCTCCGAGGAAGGAGGGAGGCAGCTAGGTGGCATGGATGGAAGCTGGAGGGAGATTCAGGGAGAAAGGAGGAGGTGCTACTTAGCTGGGGGGGTGGAGCCATGGGTGCACTGCCGGGGGCTGGTGGAGTAGCGAGTGGTGGAGGGGTTTGAGAGGGGTGGAACAGGTACAGGGGAAGGGTTCAAGAAGCAAAAACCAGTGCAGAGAGAATATCAGGGACTGGGAAGGAAGAAGCCAGAGAGAGAGAGGGGGGCAGCAAGGTCAGCTCCTAGGGTGGGGGCTGACCAAACGAGCAGACACAAAAGACCATTAGGGCCTATTCTGCTGGCATTTTAGTATGTTAGTATGTTAGAAGTGCAGTTCTGACTTTCATGAAATCCACCAGCAGAATTTTCACACATCTCTACTTGTAACAAAATGTTAGCCCACATAAACAGAGGTCTAGCCTTTATTTATTTCATTTTATTTACCATGTAGGTACACTAGACAGAATATTTGCCTATTGTCAGACACAACCAAGGCAATTACAACATGGGTAGTCATCACAGTAGTTCACAAACAACAAGAAAACAGGGTGCAATAAATACAGCCAAGCAGTGGTATATGGAAATAAATAGAGCAAGGGAAATAATACACAAAATATAATATGTGGAGGGCATCTTGCAAGATACAGTACTATGTACAACTGTACATACATACAATCAGGATACAGGGATAGGTTATATTCATTGGTATGGTGTTCAGCCAAAATAGGCAAGCTGACACAATTCCTAGCAGCCTAAGGACAGATACATACAGAAGCGTGGCCAAGAAGAGTGCAGTATTCTGTTTTAAACTGTTGCAACTCCAGCAGTTTGCACAAATAAAATGACATATGTAAAAGAGACACATGCATCATTTTCGTTATGTAATCTACTATGAAGAAAAAATAACTGTTGTAAATGTGTCAAAACATTTAACAGCAAATATTTTGAAACATGTCAGATGATGCAGGTACAGATCAGAACTGTAAATGTCATCTGTGTCATCACTTTTGAAAATCCAGCATCACATTTTAATGTTCCAGTGGTTTTACTGGAACAGCTACATAATTGTTCCTCAAATGGCAGCTTCTGATGTCTTTCTAGTCTCATTGCAGACATATATAGAAGATGCATAATCACCTGACACAGGCTATGTCATTTGTCTTAGTGAGAGTGGGGCAAGACATTAACCTACAGTTCGAATGGCAAAGCCACAAGCCAGTTACAAAACTCCTTTCCCTTCACAAGGGATGATACATGCCATATTCTTAGTTAGTGTAAAAACAATAATGCTGCAGTTAACTGTTAAGATGTTCCTTTTTAGAAAGAATCAACCTTGGGAACTATATGGCAAGCCATTAGGGACATATGTAAGGATTAAGCCACGAGAAAGCATGGGTCCACTGTGGTATTAATCCATGGTTGGGGAGGTTGGACCCACGGGGCTGAAGGCAGGTGGGTCAACTCAACCAACTCATGGATTAATTCCACTGTACACCCATCCTTTCGAGAGTGACTTAATCCGCTTGTAATATGGCAATGAGTGTATAACTAATAGTCTTTGAATAAATGAGTACAATCACACTGATTTACTTTCGAATACTATAAATTGAGCTATTAAACACAATGTTCACATACTTGAAAACAATTGAACACACCTATTGGAAATATCGTGGCTACTATTTCACTTTTGTTAAAATAACTTTATTACAAGCTTTAAGCTTTCTAACATCAAAACATATTTTACAACTTTTCAAAAACTTGCAGTTCACTTTCTTTTCTAGGTGCTTTGATTTTCCTTTCTATGTATTAGAAGATATGGGCTGCACTGCATGATGGGAGTGTGCTATGGTACATTTTAGTTTTCTTTCTCAGTTCCTTTGCAGACCAATAGGTGGCTGTCACACAATCCTAGTAGCACAAGCACCTTTTCTCCAAATGTACTGAACTAAGCCAATCTGAAAAACACTTTATTGAACAACTACTATTTTGTGGAATATTATTTTCACTTTTTTCCCTCTAAACTACCTAACTCAGCAGGACATAGAACAACATAACGTTTACTGCTTTCATCTTTCAAATACTTGTTTTGACTACTATTGTTAGTCTGTTTCTTTGATTTCTTTTTGTTTCTCTCAATTTATTTTTCTTTTCACCCACAGAAGTATCCTCTCTTTAATTTTGCTTTGTTTATCTCAGTGTCTGTTATTTTTGCTTTTGGTTATAGAAGCTGCATGCTTATCTTTACCACTGTGTATTCACCAAGAAAAGGCCAGGCCAGATAATGTTATTCAGTCATCCACAATGCATTGCACCCACAGTTGCTTAGAAAGCAGTAGATCAGAAGGGATGGTAACAGTATGTAACTGTTCACTTCTACAGAAATATTGCTGCAGCATAATTAACAGTATATGTGGAGTTTAAATGTACAATCTTTAGTAACTCATGAACTTCTGTTGTAGTTACAATATAGAACAGTCTTGAAAAAGTCAAAAACCCTGTGCCAGGAAACTTCTTAGTAAATATGACTTGGGACAACTACACACTGCAAGTTATTTGCATATTTCTTTCACTTGTATACTGCTTCCTTACCTGTAGTGGATTGCCAAGGTATTACAATACAAACCATGATCTACTATGGTATTAGACCATGGTTTCTACTGTACCACATGGTGTGTTTGCACCTATCTTAGTGCTTCATTTCGTTTTTCTTTTTTTATGCCATGTTACAAAGTAAAACACATACACTACATAGTGAAACACATATAACAAATAGTGAAACATATACATCATATACTGAAATACATACACAACATAGTGAACCACATACACTATCTACTGACATAGATATATCATATAGTGAAATAAATATAATGTGTACTGAAATACATATAACATATAGTGAAACACATACACTATATAGTGAAATGCTTACATTATATAACGAAATACATACACTACCTACTGAAATCTACATACTGAGTACTGAAAATCCACATACACTATATACTGAAACAAATGTACTATGTACTGAGACATATACACTACCTACTGAGATACATACACTACAGACTGAAACATCCACATAAACTATCTACTGAAACAAATACTCTATACATTGTAACACATACACTATATATTGAAAAAATCCACATACACAATATACTGAAACAAACACACTGCATGTTGAAATGCATACACTATCTATTGAAATGTATACACTACACATTGAAAAAAGCACATACACTGTCTACTGAAACAAATACACTATATATTGAAACATCTACACTTTATATTGAAATATACACAGTATCTATTGAAATAAATACACATGCATTGAAAAATCTGCATACACTATATACTGAAACAAATACACTATATATTAAAAACACTTACCCTCTCTATTGAAAAAAATGCATACTCTATATACTGAGAGAAATATATTACATATTGAAATACATACACAGTATATTTAAAAAAACACATACGCTATATACTGAAACAAATGCACTACATGGTAAAACACATACACTATGTATTGAAATACATACACTTTATATTGAAATATACACAGTATCTATTGAAATAAATACACATGCATTGAAAAATCTGCATACACTATATACTGAAACAAATACACTATATATTAAAAACACTTACCCTCTCTATTGAAAAAAATGCATACTCTATATACTGAGAGAAATATATTACATATTGAAATACATACACAGTATATTTAAAAAAACACATACGCTATATACTGAAACAAATGCACTACATGGTAAAACACATACACTATGTATTGAAATACATACACTGTAGACTGTAAAATTCACATACATTATATACTGAAACAAATAAACTATATACTGAAATGGACTACATTCTGAAACTACCCATCCCCCCAGCCCCTCCCCATTGAATGGCTTGCCACTGCACTCCTTGCCTGTTGCATTCCATTAGCTGCTGGCTTGATAAGAGGATGTCTAAAACTACAGAGCAGTAGGTAAACAAAACAGGGCTATCTCTTATTCTACTTCTTTATGGGGTTTTACATCTTGTTTTGCTTGTACACCTTTAATCAAATTTCAGAACATTGTGATGTGATAAGAAACTTTTAGAACTAATTTAAAATGCTGTAGTTTATTATTTTAAATAAGTGCTGCCTTCATTACTGTTAGACACATTTGTATAGGAAGTTAATACTTAGGATATTTCTAATATTCCTAACATATCACTCTCATACCATATAAACATAGGGGACTGCATGCATTTTTCTAAGTTAAAGTTTTGATCAGATTTATGTGTAATTATGAACCGGCGATCATAAATGGAGGAAGCTGATTGGCCAAGAGGGTTTCAAAGCCGTGATGATATCGGGCTACATCATCACGGCTTCAGAAAACCTCCAGTCACCAGCCTCCTCACTGACCGCGCACTGTTCTCAATCTCCCACGCTCCAGAGCGAGTCAAACTTGTACTCGACAGCGATAAAAAAAAAAAAAAAAAGAACTCTGTTTACACTCAATCAGTGATATTGCCTGCTGTCTCCATGGCCCACAACATTCAGACGGACAACAGAAAGACATAGTTAAACACACAAACCAACCTGCTGCCGGCTGCAGGCAACACTGAGCAGACGACCGTTCCCATGTCTCGTGCAGCGCAGCATATTCAAAAAGGCATCGCTAGACACACTTGTCCTCTCAATCCCGCTGCTTCCTAATTCACTGATATTGGTAATTTGCTTCATTTTCTCTTTAGAATCTCATAACGATGATCGCTTCACGGGGGGTAGACAAGATACTGTTGCAGAGTTCACAGGTCACACCATCACAATACTATTACCCTTTCTGTCAGCTCCAACTACAACAGCGCCCTGCTGTCTTCTAGAACTATTTTTTAAATGTATTCTACACTACCAAAAAGCTTTTTTAACAGGTTTAAAGGGTGTTTTTTAATCTTTATTTATAAAACCATTACTCCTGTTCATAATAGCAATAAGACTCTAGGGTGTGGTATATCATGGGATATCATCACTGGTCGTTGGACACACTCGCCTGTGGCCTCTGCCTCAACCACCCGAGGCGTGATGATATCCCACCATATACCACACCCTGTCATGCCTTATTACTTAATTAATTACTGTGCTTATCTGAGCTGAATGTTTGGGAAGTGTACTGCAGGAGATGAAAGTGTAAGACAAATGCTTTCCTAGTTTGTACTCTACTGAGTTAGTTTTGATTTAGTTTTTGTTTTTATTTGAATGTTTTGTTTAATAAAGGTTCTTGGTTAAGAAAAAAAAAAATATTTGCAGCAGTCGCTCAGGGCCCAATTCTTGTCAGGAGCTCAGCTGGCATAAGCATAATTTGCACTTTCTGTTCTGAATAACTTCACTGTGATGCCTCACTGGTGGCATTCACAGTCCCTAGCCTCCCCATTACATATCTGCAGAGCACTGCAAGGTGGACAGAGCTTTGCCAGGCACTTGGTCTCCACTAATAAACCTGCCGTGGTCTAGCCTCATAGTATATAGTTACGCTGTTTATATGGTATGACTGTCTTATTGAGTTTGAGATTCCCAAACTGTGTTTTCTTTTTCCATTGAGATGTTCATCTTCTAGGTCACCCACTGACCCCCTTGTGCACTGGCCTGTCAATCCACATCACCAAAATCACCAGGACTTACCTGCTTTGAAATCTCCCATGGTCTCTCCTCCCCCAGCATGGTGGGGCCATGAGGGAGAGGCCATTCACAAGGAGACACCTATTCAGACAGGAGCAGAGCCTGGTTAGTAGTGCAAAGCCTGTGGCAGGTTGGTGGATTATTTTGCCATTGGAGGTTTTTACCTTTGGTTTATCCCCTGGGCAGCCAAGCATGCAGTGATGTCAATCCAATTAAAGGCAGTACTGCTTTGTGCCAATCTGAGCCCTGCTCATTATGCCACTTTGATGCCCTGCCAGCGTTCCTCATCTAGATGACTGTTAAAGAGTGGGGTGGTCAAACTCCCCTTCCCTGAGAGGAGCACAGTCCCCGAGATGCTCAATCATCTCTCCCGCCAGCTAACCCCTGTTTGACCCAGGTCCTCCCCCAAAACTGGGCCACTGGCATGGGAGGCAGTACAGCTACCACCAAACCACTAAGACAGCCCACCAGACTGTATTTTTATAAGTAAATAAAAACAGCAATCGGATGAAAGAATAAATTGTATTTTAGCTACAGTTGTTATAAATATTTAAGATACATCACAATGTTTTGAAATTGGATAAAAGTTTTCCAAGGAAAATAACATAAAATAATACATAAAGATGCAGAATAAGATAATCCATTTTTGTGTACTTTCTGCATCTTAAGAGGCATTGGCAGGGGATTTTTAGTCAATTAGGCCCCATTTTCAGAAGGTTAGTGGAGTGCTAAACATCTAAGCACTGTGCCATGTGGGAGAACAGCATGGTTGAACAGGTGCCATATATTTAGCAGCCCCGATGCTAACCTGATCATGTGCAAGTGCATATGTACTACTAAAGCCTTGCAAATGAGGGATCCCCTCCTGCATACAGAGCACAGTGCTATACAAAAGGTTTTGAAAATGCTTAACAACTGAAATTGCAATACTGTTTACTGCTTTCAAAAATCCTGCCCTCATTTGAGCACACAGTGGTGCACATTGTCACCCTACCCCTGGTCACCATTCTGATGCTCCCAAGTAGTATACCAAAATGATCCTTGGCATATAAATGTTCAACACCACTGATCGCAGTTTAAATGGCTCCAGTTATTATAGTGAAATGATCCTTGGTGTCTAGTGCCCCCCCCCGCATACTAAGCTGGGAGTTCATTTCCAGATGCATCCTGGGGGAAGGGGAACTTGTACAAGTGGGGCTTAGGTAGCACAAAAGTTCAAAATACATAACGTACATGGAGCAGAGTGGTACACAGCCACAAATTACATTGGGAATACTACATGCAAGATATGAGAACTTGAGTGACAAGCAAACAATCGACAATGCATATACAGCGCAGTCAGGAGCCATACACATATGCTGGTAATCAAATACAGAGCAGATTAAATCAACACTATCTGTAAACATTTATGCATAATGCCTAGAGTGGAAGCATAAAGTGCCAAATTATAGCTGTACCTAAACTGGAAACAAGTCATAGGAGAGCAAGAGGGAAAATTAGAGTAAGTGCAGAAGGGAGAGGTGAGACCTCTGAAGTGGTTTGAAAGAATCCACGGGAGGGAGATTGGTGAATGGCTGGTGAGAGGGAGTTCCAGATTTTAGGGAAGCGGTGGCTGAACGTGGCTTTGCCGATGGTTGTGGAAACTGAAGGGACTGTTAGGGTTCGAATATTTCAGTTTCTGATGGTATGGCTGTGGGGGGGGTGGAGAGATAGGAGGGTAGGAAAATAAACCAGATTTGCCCACAAAGTTGGCACAGTGGGCATGGTGTCTGTTCACAAGAGAAGAAAAGGAGAGAGATTTATATATAGAACTGTGATGAGTCCAAGAAGGATAGTCGAGAGTGTAATAGCAGAAATAGTTGAAGAGTGTGTCCAGTCTGGCAAGGGTAGTGACAGGGGTTACTCTGTAGACCACATCACCATAGTCAGAGATTGGGAGGATTATTCTCTCGATAATAGCATAGTGTGCTGGAGGTGGGATACAGTTACAGTTCCTGTAAAGTGCACCAAATTGGGGTGCAACGTTTTGACTACAGCATTCCCTTGTTCATAAAAATTTAGGTGCTGGTCTAACCAGATACCAAGATAACTAAAGGTAGCAACATCCTTCACAGGGGAGCCATCCAGGGTATGGATAGTAGGAAGGGAAGGGAGCCTAGAGAGTCTGTGCCTTGTGCCAAAGGACATGGAGATGGTCTTCTTGGCATTGAGGAAAAGCTGATTTGTACGCGGTCAGGGCTGAACTTGATCAAAGTCCAGCTGGAGTCTGTGGGCCTGCTGTGAAGAGGACTGTGTCATCCATGTATTTGTGAATGGATGCAGACTAGCATATGGATGGGAGATCATTAAGGAAAATGGAGAAAGGTAGAGGGCCTAACACAGATCCTTGGGGACCCAAGTGGATACAGGTAGGGAGGAGAAAGGGGTCACCAATTTTGACTGCTTGGGACATACCCATGTGGTAGGAGTGGAACAGCCAATGGCTGAGTCAGAGAGGCCTGCAGCCTGGAGTTTGGCTAATAATTGGGATGGGAGACATGGTTGAATGCTTTGGCTAGATCGATGAAGATAGCATAGGTGAATAGGCTGTGATCCATACCATTGTGGATGGATTTGGTGAGCCTGAGCAGGGAGATGATGGTGGAGTGATTTTTGCAGAAGCCAGACTTGTATTGGGCGAAGAAGGAAGAGGAGTCTAGAAAGGGAGAGAGTTGTGACAAGATAATTTGTTCCTGTATTTTGGAGGGGGAGAGAAATGGGTCGGTAGCTGTTAGTACCAGATGGGTCACCACCTTTTGGAGAAGGAGTAACAGTGACAGTCATCCAGTCAGCAGGGATGGAGGAACAAAAGAAAGAGTGGCTAGGGAGGTCAGCCAATGGGGAGGAGATTGCAGAAGCAGACAGATGGAGGAGCTTGCTATCCAGGCCATCTGGGCTCCTACCCTTGGAAGGATTAAGGGCGGGAAGGGTGTCGTTGATGGAGGATGAAGTTACTGGAGAGATATCCAGGCCATCTGGGCTCCTACCCTTGGAAGGATTAAGGGCGGGAAGGGTGTTGTTGATGGAGGATGAAGTTACTGGAGAGATATCCAGGCCATCTGGGCTCCTACCCTTGGAAGGATTAAGGGCGGGAAGGGTGTCGTTGATGGAGGATGAAGTTACTGGAGAGATATCCAGGCCATCTGGGCTCCTACCCTTGGAAGGATTAAGGCCGGGAAGGGTATCAGTGATGGAGGATGGAGGATGGAGTTACTGGAGAGAAAAAAAACAATAGGGGGAAAGAAGGAGAGGACAATCATGCAGGCTGGCAGGGGTGAGAGAGAGAGAGAGGTGAGGAAGGGGAGAGAGAGAGGGAGGAAAGAGGAGGTGCAGGGGGGCGTGGTCTGCTGTGCTGAAGATGGCTGCTTGATTCTTCATCTCCCTGGAATCACCAAATATCATCATTCATCCTACAGATTCCAGACTTCCTACCTTCACCAACATCTGAGATCTTACTATACGTACATCGCAGAACAGCTCTGGTACAGTATTTTATTGCCTCATAATTACTGAGCGAGTTATCTACAGCTTTTCAATTTCTCTATTAAGGCCTACAATAATGGCGGACCAATCTCCACATAACAGTTCTCTTAATAGAGTGGAGGCAATGTTCCAGCAACTAATAAGTGAAATCAATGTATTAAAAATTGCATCTCAACAAAATATCAATAATATGCAGGCACTTGATCAAAAAATCAGCGCTACTGATGTTAAAGCATCTCAAAATGAAGATTCCATTAACACATTACAGGCTACTATCAGGGAGCAGGACAGAGTTATTAGGAACCTTCAGGACAAAATAGATGATATTGAAAATAGAAACAGAAGTAACAACCTTTGATTTCTCGGATTTCCTGAAGGTGTTGAACTAGGAGATATCAGTGCTCTTCTAACTCATGTACTTCCTTCTTTGCTTAAATTACCAGCCGGCCAAGACCTAACCATCGAGAGATCTCAACGCACCTTAAATCTGAGGCCTGGACCCGACCAGAAACCGAGGCCCATCATTGCCAGATTTCTAAACCACGCACATACTGAACTGGTTCTTCAAAAAAGCGAGGCAATTAGGTACACTTACTTGGCAAGAAAACAGAATCCTAATTTTCAGAGACTATTCTAAAGAATTATCTAACAAACGAAAAGCTTACAACCCCATTAAAACGATCCTTCATCAGCGTGGAATTAAGTTTGCACTGCATTACCCTGCAACAATGCATCTTTTTTTTGAATGATTCTACCAGAGATTTCAGTACCCCAGAATCTCTCTCTGAATTTCTGAATTGGACACAGCCCGCACTTACATTGCCTTGCGATGCTAATGCAGCTCGTTCCTGCTCCAGCACAAGCACTTAGCAATTACAAAGTCTTGCCCTTCCTGCTGAAACTGTCCTTCAGGTCCCTGAGAAATCTGCAGCCATCATATTTGCCACTGTAGCTCCTGCCAGAAGCTCCGCACGCATACAAGAAAAAACAGCATCTGGTTCTTCTCTAAATAATATTACCTGCTGTTTAAATAATATTTCCATCTCTCCAGCTTCCCATGTGGAACTTCACATCAGTTTTTCTACTCCTCTTACCTTGTCTAACAAATTCTCCCCACCCCAAGAAGATCTGCTCCAAGAAGATCTGCACTCATCTACGGAGGATCTGAGACAGACTGTATCCGACACGTTTACTCAAGACCCGAAGACGCTCTCAACGGGTAATGACTCTCCCGATTCTTCCTGGGCTGATCTTGTGTCCAGCTCTCCCTTTAAATCATCTGAACCACTCAAAAAGAAAAGAAGAAGAAAATCGAAGAGCAAGGCTACCTGAGGCTTTTCCCACTAAAAAAAAATAAATACATTTGTAATAAATACTATGGCCCATAATTAGATGTGGTATAGCAGTTTCTCACCAGAATCCCTCCTCTTCACACCACCTCACTCGATTCCTTCGGTACATTTACCGCAATGCGCAGTCTCTATCGCACCCAACAGGTTTGAAGCACTTAAATGCAGTAAATCGCTATCGCTGCTGAGACGCCTGTATCTGTCTGTGGGAGGTGAGCCAATTGACACTGAGGTATTTAATCCATGCGGAGTTACTCTCAATGTATTCAATGGGAAAAAAAAAATAAGAGAGAATAAATATTACAATGTTTGTAAGATCTCTTCTAATTAATCCTTGTGTGGTGCCAGACATTAGTATATATAATTGCTATTTACATTCTGATTTTTCATAAGCTTTAGTGCCACCATGTGGCCAGGCGCATACATACATATATAGAGTTCTGTATTTCATATCAGTGTGCCCTTAACCCCTACTATTATAGCATTTTTCCACATAAATCCTATCATTTGGAATGTGGAGGATGATTAGACAAATACTCTAAAATCATTTATTTATTTAATATTTATTTTGCATCACTTCTGGTATGTAGTGCATCAGGTGCATTCCCATTATATCTCACAGATTTTGCAACAAAGTATGCTTCCAATTGTATTTCTTTACATTGAGTTTTTCCGCCTTTTCACATTATTCTTCATCCCATTTTCTTCCAAATCATTGGAACTTATAAAAATGATTCCACAATACACTGATGCACTATGAACCTATAGTATATACTACATTCCCTAACCTAGCTTATGTGGATTAATACACATCGGGCATCCTTTTATCTGGCTTACACTGTTCCAGCATTATCTGCCATCATATTGGTATACTTTATTTAATATTGGACTTATTGCTAGGTCCAAGCTAATTCATTATGTTTGGAATTTAACACTATTACATAATTATCCTTTTTATTTGGTAGAATGATGTTTTGTTTTTTCCAGGGTAATGTTTTAATTACCTCAGCACAAATCTCAATTACACTTCTTTAATATACTGTTATATAAAGTTTAGTATCTTAAGATTATAGGGTAAACCGTGCCTTGAGATTCACTAATTAACTCTCAGCCTAGTAGTATAGAGTAGAGTCCTGGTATATTTACCAACTCTTATTGCTCTGCATTTCATAAAAGTTTCAAATTAATATTCTTGTTACTGAGTTTATACTAACGTTTGATGGTTCTAATGTTTAATTACTTGATATTCCTATCTCTATACTCTCCTCTCTGAGAACAAAATTAATACAAATACTCAATCATCTCGAACCCATACAAGTTAAGGGCCCTGCATACATTTGTTTATTATATATATTTCCTTTTGAATCTGTGACATCCTCCAAATTAATGGTATTGAGTCCCTCATTCCTATTTGTAACTAATTACCTTATATCCTAGTACCATGAGTGATCTAATCTTACATTCATGGAATGTTAAGAGACTCAACTCGCTTGTAAACGTAAGCAAGTACTTACCTATCTTAAAAAGCATAAAACACATATTGCTTTCTTACAAGAAACTAAACTTTTATCAGAGGATGTCGACAGACTTAAAAGGACTGGGTGGTCAAGTATATGCGCTCATCTTCTCCATCCAAAAACCATGGGGTTGCTATCTTAATACATAAATCTCTTAATTGGCGCCCCATAAAAATCATTAGAGACCTGGATGGTAGGTGGATTATAACCCTTATTAAACACCACAGCAGGTCCGCTTATGTTTGTGAATGTATATGCACCCAACTTTGATTCACCCATTTTCTTCCATAATCTAGCCCAACAAATTATGATTAATAATAAAAATAATTCACCTATTCTTATTGGTGGTGACTTTAACTTAGCACTACAAGCTTATTTAGACAGAAGTAACTCATCACATGATGCCCACCCCTGTAGTATTAATGCTCTATCAATGCTTATGAAGGATTTAGGTCTCTCTGACATTTGAAGACTACATCATCCCAGACAACGAGATTACACCTTTTATTCCTCTTTACATAAATCATATAGTAGGAATGATTATTGGTTCTCTTCTCCCCCCTCATTACTGAAAAAATTATTGATACATCGATTCTCCCTATTGTTATATCTGATCATTCCCCTATCAGTTTGCATTTACTCTGGGGTCCACCTTCTTCTAAATCCCCATCTTGGCATTTAGACCCACTTTTACTCAGAGACCCTGAATTCACTCCTTGGATTAAAACCCAGATTCAAGATTTTCTTTCTATTAACGATACTCCAGATATGTCTCAAGGTACTATCTGGGAAGCATTAAAAGCCACTATTAGAGGTAAAATTATTAGTTATGCAGCGCATAGAAAGAAATTAAGAGAACAACAATTAGCTAATTTAGAAAAATCCCTTAAAGAAAAGAAACCCAATACTATAAATTAAATAAACCCAATCATAATTCACAGCTTCATCTGAAATTCTACAATTAAAATTAAAATTAATGAGTTGATATCCAGGAAAGCTGAACTTGCCCTTTTAGGATTAAACACAGTTATTGGGAACAAGGGATAAATGCGGAAAGTTGCTCTTCTTACCAGCTAAAAACTCAACAGATGCAGAGACATATAGCAGGTCTAAAAGATCCATCAGGTCAGACACACATAGACAACCTTTCAATCAATCGTATTATGCAATCCTTTTACCATCAACTATACTCGCAACTTAATACTACCAAATCCCAACCTAATACAACATTTTCTGGAAAAATTGAATCTACCCCACCTATCCCTCAGGACAAAGCTATGCTTGATAAACCAATCACTTTACAGGAAATCCAAACTGCTTTATCATCATTAAAAACGGTAAAGCACCTGGCAGTGATGGGTTCACTATTGATTTTTATAAAAACCTATCTGACACTCTTTGTCCTGTATTAGTCAATGTTTTCCAAGAAGCAACCTTATTAAAGAAACTCCCATGCACAATGACCGAAGCCATTATAACAGTCTTACCAAAAAAAGACAAAGACCCTTTTCTTCCTTCAAACTATAGACCGATCTCACTTCTTAATACTGATGGAAAAATCTTTGCCAAATTATTAACTCTCCACTAGAATCTTTAATGACTAAACTCATCCATACTTCTCAATCAGTATTTATCAAAAATAGAAACAGTTCCGATCATCTTCGCTCATTACTCAATTTAATTCACAAAGCAAAAACTCTTAAAACCCCTGCAGCTGCAATAGCCATTAACTTTGAGAAAGCATCTGACTCTCTCAATTGGGAATATCTATATCAGTTGCTATCTCATTTTGGCTTTACAAATAATTTTTGTGCTTGGATTCAATTATTGTATACCTCCCCTTCAGCTCGAGTTCTCACGAACTCTATTTTGTTCCCCTCCTTTTACTTAGCAAGAGGCACCAGACAAGGATGCCCCTTATAGCCTTCATTTTTTATACTTGCCATGGAACCTCTTTTTGTGTCCCTACGTCAATCCGGTATAATTAAAGGCATTACTATTGGTAACTCTCACTATACTTCACTCTCATATGCAGATGATCTCCTTATTTTACTTGAAAACCTTGAAAGTTCCGGGCAACCTTTAGTTAAACTACTGAATGACTTCACCTCCCACTCCGGACTAGCTCTAAACCTTAACAAATCCGAAACGCTACCATTGAATACCCTTTGTAGTCCCCTCATGAACAACTCATTAGGCTTTCATTGGGCCCCCCAAGGTATATCTTATCTTGGCATTCGGGTCACCCCGACATTGAATAAATTATGGGATGCTAATCTTTCCCCTCTGTTAATCAGTATCCAAACAACACTTGATAGATGGAAGCTATTTAAACTTTCTTTTAATGGTAAAATTTCCATCATTAAATTGTCTATAACTCCTAAAATATTATACCTATTTTCCAATATCCCTTTGATACTTCCCTCTAGTTTTCTTACCAAAATAGACAAAATTACTGGCAGCTTCATTTGGGAAGGCAAAATACCTAGATTTAGTCATAATAAACTTAGATCCCATTGGTCAAAAGGTGGCTTTGGCCTTCCTTGGTTCCAATACTACTTATGGGCTTTCCATACATCTCAAACAATTAAATGGTTTAACAAACCCAACATCCAGTCTCCTTTATGGGTCAACATGGAAACATCCTTATGTCCTGGTAATGTGGTGACTTCTTTCCTTTATAACATACTTACCTCTTCTTTAAAGTCTCACCCTACCATAGCTGCCTCTATATTCTATTGGAAAATCATTCACAAGCATATTAAATCTAACCCCAAACCCTTAGCTTACACCCCCATCTGGGGTAACCACCATATATCTCTTGATAATCACCCCATTTTTTGTCGTACCTGGAAAAATAAGGGTATTCTCTTTATGCAGAATATACTTGAACCCAAGTCATTAAAGTTAAAATCTTACACCGACCTACGAGGCATATGGAATCTTCCCCATCAGGATTTTTGGAAATATCTACAGCTTCGTACCACATGCAACTCTTACCTCACACCCTTCTCTATCAATTCTCTGTATGATAAGCACATCTCTAAATGGATAAAAACAACATCCAATTTAAATAGCACTGTTTACAAAGATATTTGTGATGTCCTTCCTGACTACTCTGTCCATGCTAAAAACAGATGGAGTACTTTGCTACAATATAATATCTCCAATGCACAATGGTCCAGATGTTGGCTCTCCTGTCACAAACCCTTTAATGATAAACGCAGTTCCCTCATTCAAACCAAGATCCTTCATTTGTGGTAGAGAACTCCTGTTGTATTACAAAAAATGGGTTTATTGAACAATAACAATTGCTGGCGCTGCAATTCCCCCAATGGGGATTTACTGCATATCTTATGGCACCGTCCCCTCATACAAAAGATTTGCCACTGTACTTACAGATTTGCAATGAAAGTGGTAGTTCAACCTTTTACACTGGACCCAAACATTGCATTCTTGGTATTTTTAATCACTGTTCTTATAAAATTTAATATTACTGAGACAGATGGTTAAATATACTCTTCCTTCAAGTTAACGCACAATCCTCATGCATTGGAGATCCAACATAATCCCTACCCTTCGGTATCATTAACCAACTATTGCAATATGCCTCTGGACCGTATGACATACATCTTGTCTGACCGACTCATGTTATATAACAATTGTTGACAGGGCTTTTTAAATTTTTTGGAATCAACTAAATCTTCCAACACCAATGTATGGACTTAATATATATGGATTTTCCCCTTTTACTGATACATCATTGTAGTCTCACTTTTTTCCCCTTTTTTATAGTTTCCCTCTCTCTCTTCTCAACTTTCTTATATATCTTTTCTTTCCTATACTCTGTTCTCAATCGCTCTTTATTACTCCACAATCCTTTTACGAATGTACTTTTTCCCTTTGCAGCATCATATATAATTATGTAACATTTAATATAAACCGTATCTAATCATACTATCTGCTTTAAGTTTACTACAGATGTCAAGTATATGCTAATTACATGACCTGTATTGTTTACTATATTTTAAACCAAAAGCTCCTTGTATTATTGTAGCAATGTTCTTATTATATGCTGCCTCAATTTCTTAAAAAAAAAAATCCTCACATTGTACTGTACTGTAAGAGGTTTGTCTGTATATCTTATGAAAAATTAATAAAAAAGTTTAACTGTAAAAAAAAAAAGAGGAGGTGCAGGTGATAAAAAGGAATTACATCTCTGTGGTGATGAAGGAGGGGTTAGAGATAGGGGTGTCACTCACTTTGAGGACAGGCAAAGGAGATTGAGTGGGAGGGGAGAAGAGATTATGTCAGCCTTCCAAAATTTAGACAGGTAAGCAATGTTGGTACTGAAGGTAGATGTAAAATACTCACCTTTGGCCAAGCCTTGTGCCTTGTACAGGTGTTAGGAGGTGGCGATACCTCTGGAAGCCATGGGGGATGGGTTACATTTATTTTCTGACCAGGCTAAATCATGCGCTTGCAAGCAAGCTATGAGCTCGGCCATGATCTAGGGGAGGTGGAGTACCTTTTCTCATGTCCTGCTCTGGGGCAGGGGGGCATGACAGTCTCATATTTTGAGGAATTTTGTTTTGAAATACATTAGCATGGAGTCAGTGGAGCAGGCCAATGAGATAGGGGACCAATCAGAGTGGCTTAGGTCACGGCGCAAGGGGGTGAGGTCCAGGGATTTGAAGGAAAATATAAGCAGTGGTTTGGTGAGGGTGAGGGGGCTTTAGCTGAATGAGAAGCAGCAGAAGGTTGTGATTATGGTGTCAAATCAGAAGAGAGGGAGGTCAAGAGTGGAATGCCACAGGGATCCATCCTGACTCTTGCTCACTTCAGTATGCTCATTAACAATGTTTGAGAAAGAATCTGGGTCTGTGTCTCTCTGAGGATGTCACCAAGCTCATGGGAGGGTAGATAGTGATGGGGGAAGTAGGAAACTACAGAGTGACATGTAATGATTAGAGGGGTGGCCTAAGGTTTGGCAGTTGAACTTCAATGCCAAAAAGTGCAAGGTGATTCACTTAGGGGACAAGAACCCCAGGACAGAGTACTGGATAGGAGGGGTAGAGCTGAGCACTACAGCTGAGGAAAGGAACCTAGTATTCATCATTAGTGGCTCCCTTAAACAATTAAGCTAGTACAGTGAGGCACCTAGTAAGGCAAATAAGGATACTCTGACGTGCCAGAAGGAGTTCTGATAATAGAAAAAAGAGGTTTACTGCCTCTTTGTTGGTTGTTAGTGAGGCTGCACCTGGTATACTGTGCAGAGTTCTGAACTTCTGAAGACCTCACCTCAAGAAAGATAAGGACAAAGGGTGATCAGGATGATTCAGAGCTGACAGGACAGATCATATGAGGATCTGCTCAAGGCACTGAATATGTCTTCACTGGAGACCAGACAAGAGAGGAATGATATGATAGAGACCTTCAAGTTCCTGTAAGGAATAAACAAGGCAGATGGAGAAGGACTACTTAGCATGAGTAACAGTTCAAGGGCATGGGGGCACATGTAGAAACTGATGGGAGGGAGGTTCAGGAGGGATATTGGAAAGTTTTATTTTCCAGAAATGGTGGTGGAAATGTGGAATAGTCTGCCAACTGAGATGGCAGGCACAAAAACCATAAATGGTTTCAAGCATGGCTGTGACAAAGTGAAGGGTATAATGGTTACTCAGGCTGATAGTAGTAGGGAGGGGAACAGGGGAGTGGATAGTGAAGGTTAGTACCCTGTATGGACAGTAGGTTCTGAGGTTTAATAGGGGAATAGGGACAGATAGGATGCACCATTTTATTTTCTGCCATCCTTGTCTATGTTTCTGTGTTTCAATTTTTTCATGATCCCTGACATCTAGTAGTCCCACCCTTCAGTCACAAATCTGAGCCCCCTCCCAAAGCCATCCAGCCAGGTCCCTCCACCCCTTCCCCATTGGTCCCCCATTTACCCAAGATTGCAGACACTTCCCTGTGACTGTGATCAGTACAGCATCTTAGCTCATTACCTTGGCTGATCACTGTCTGAGTGAAAGGGAGTGAGTGTGCACCTACTGTAGAACATCTGTTTCTATAGTAGGTGTGTGCTCGCTCCCTGTCACTCAGAACATGGCCAGCCGATGTGGCGAGCAGAGGGGCTGGACCTGTCACTGTCGCAGTGGGAGGGACTGGCAACTGAGGTAATTTATGAGCCACCAAGGGGAGAGGGTGGAAGAACCCTAATGAGTGGAATTTGGAGGGGGCTCAGACTTGCAATCAGGGTGATCTAGATGCCAGGGATCCTCTTAAAGGGGCACTGTCAGCTTTTCCCCTTTGTTTTTTGGTAAAACCGAGCAGTATGCCTCTTGGCCACATACCACTCAGGGAGATGCTTAGAATGCCCATATGGTTATAAAATAAATGGCTTTTTACCTGGTTTCTTAATTTTTTCCTAAATAGTTTTTTGTCTGTCCCGCCCATAATCCCGTACATACCAGAAGCACTTCTATGTCAGGACCGCGTGTCTGCCTCAAGCGCGTTCCCGATGCATGATTATTTTCATATGGATGAAGTACAGTCATGTCGCACCTGTTCCTTGCATATGTCTCAACTATTACATGTATCTGGCACCACAAACTGAGCACTGGAAATATATTACTTGCATTTTTAAGCTGCGGCCGAAATCCTGCACGTGCATGCCAGATGCAAGACCCAAAGATCCTGCGCATGCGCAAGAGTGTGCCATTGGTGCACATGCGCGGGATTTCGGCCGCAGCTTAAAAATGCAAATAATATATTTCCAGCTTTCAGTTTGTTGTGCCAGATAGATGTAATAGTTGAGACATACGGAAGGAACAGGCGCAACATGACTGTACTTCATCCATATGAAAATAATCATACATCGGGACCGCATTTGTGGCAGACGCGCAGTCCTGCCCTTGTAGTGCTTCCGGTATGTACGGGATTATGGGTGGGATGGATGAAAAACTATTTAGGGAAAAATTAAGAAACCAAGTAAACATCCATTTATTTTAAATCCATATGGGTATTCTAAGCATCTCCCTGAGTGGTATGTGGCCAAGAGGCATACTGCTCGTTTTTACCAAAAAACAAAGGGGCAAAGCTGACAGTGTCCCTTTAATATACTAATCAGAAGCATCTGAATGGTGATTGGAGATGGGGAAATTCTAGATTCCAGGGATCATTTTACTAATTGGGGTTATCTGAATGTGACTGGGGAGAACTACTAGATGCCAGGGACAATTTTATTATAATATCAGGGTCATCTATATTGTGATGAGGAGGTGGGGCTGGCACTGCTCTGTATAATTCCTCCATGAAGTCATTCACAGAGGCATTGTGTGGAGATATTAATTAGCCCATATGGGCCAGAAAATATCCCACTAGCACCTTTCCTGCCCTATGGACTTAGCATGCTGAGAGTTGAAAATGACTCATGGGGTAAAGGTGCTATCCTATTTGGGACATGTTTTCTCCCTTTGTTCCTCTGAATCCCTATCCTACTGGAGGCTGTGATAGTGCCTAGTCATGTCAGAGTGAGCTATCCAATGGGAACCAGTGATTACTGTACAGTGTGGTTCAATATTACGATGGGTGCAGAGGAAAACCACAAAAAGACAATGGTCCTGGACTTTAGTAGGTTGGATTTTAAAGAAATGGGAGACTTCTTCAGAAGCAGCCTAGCACAGGAGGATTGTCAGAGATGGGGTAGAGGAACTATGGAGAAAATTAAGTAAAGACATAGGGAAGGCAACCAGCATCTTCATGAAGGATCTGAGCAAAAGCAGGAGGAAACAAGCATTTGTCAGTGTTGAATGTTGTCTTGCTGGCATTGGTAGTGCAGGAGTTAGAGAGATGCATAATAGGAATGGCAGTGAAGTATGAAGTGACACCAACCACATACCACCCTGCAGAGACTGACAGGCATTGAGGTGTGCCTTTGGGTCATCGGCCATAATGCTCATGCCATTTTACCTCACCCTACCCTGCAGACTCCGACAAGTGTTGTCTTGTGCCTCGGGGTCACTGGGCCTTATCCTCACCCTATTCTATAAGAAAATACATTGAGATGGGTGCAGTATAGGAGAATGGGGTGAACTATGGGGCCAAAGAGTCCAAAGCACACCTTGATGCATGTCACAGGCTACAGGGTGAGGGTGGGGGTGGAATGGCTTGACCAGTACAGCGGACAATCCAAAGTCACACCCCTGATACCAGTCAGTCTGTACATGGTGGGATATTATGTTAGAAACCTTAATGCACTGGGTGTTTGTTGTATTTGCACTCCAAATTTTCAACATGGGCTTTTTGTGACCCCACCTCACGGAAGCATTTGGGACCTCCGCTCATGAACAGAGGCACTGTGATTTTGTTAATGTGTCCTAAAAGTTGATTTCCCACAGCAACTGTGGCATTCTGCGTCAGATGTGTGGAAACACATTTTGGGTAGGATGTGAAAAATGACAGCTCTACTGTTCATAAGGACATGTGAAGAAATGGCAATGTTGGAAATCTGGAGTGAAAATATTAAAAATTCTCGAAGTTATGAGTGTGCATGGAAACTGTGCAATACACACTTGTAACAGTCATTTTGTGGAATTTGTTCACCAAATTTTCAACATAGGCATTTTGGGAGCCCATCTTATGAACAGTGACACTGTCATTTCATTAATCAGTCCCAAAAGGTGATTCTGCACAGTGACCTTGAAATCACCTTTCGGGACCGAATAATGAAAGGACAGTGTCTAAGTTCATGAGGTGGGGTCCCGAGAAACCCATGTTGAACATTTGGAGCACAAATGGAAGAGATATCCACCTAAGTTGAACACCCCACCCCCATTGATGCCATTATACAGCTTACCAGCATTTCTTCAGTTTGCAGTCGGCTTTGAAGAGTGCAGACATGTTCCTGATCCACCTAAGATCACAGCGCTGGACTCCCGAAGCATGTATGGGGTGAGGGATGTGTGTGGGGAGGTGGGGTGCTCAGAGGGTGGGTGCAGGTTGGGGAGGGGACCCAACGGCAAAGGACCGTTTTCTTTGTTTCAGATTATAATAAAAATAAAAGAAAGAACACCGTGGACCATTTTCTTTTTTTTTTTTTTTTACAGGTGCAAGGAAAATGATGGGCACACTAGGGTGGGTTCCCAGTGTGTCCCATGAGTTTGTGGTGTGATGTTAGCCACACTGCAGTGGGCAGGGGCAGGAAAATTCCTACACAATTGGCTTTGGAACACAGAGGCACACTGGGGTGGGCTCCCAGTGTGCCATACACACTTGGGGGGTTAACTATGCTGACAGGGGGATTGGGCACCCCCAAAATCAGCTTGATGGGGATTGTGAGAGGCAGACAGTGACAGCCACAGCCATGTTCATTGAAATGTTACACCAGGCAAGGCACACCCTGAAATGGCAGGGAGCACCCACATTGCAGCAGTGAATTGTTCCAAGTTGGTGGCATCGCTTGCAGTGCTGTCAGTACAGCGTGCTATTTCATTCATGCCACAGAGCCCAGCCTGAAAAAGCAGTGATGCCATTGGCCACAACACGACCGCACCTCCAATACCTGCTACCACAATATATTATTTGCGCTGTGTGCACAAGACAACATAAAAAGGACCATTATGGTACTGTAGGGAAGTTGCCATGAAGGTGTCTGAAGCACATCCCCCAACCAGTCTGGTTAAGCAACTCCTATGCTGTTTTGGAGGAGTGGGATAGCCCCACAATGGCACCCACAGCCGAGACCAAGGTGGATGGGCAGATCCTCAGGGATGCAGCACCAGGAAAGGGGGAAGAAAACCTCAGAGGAGGAGGAAGCTTCTCCTGGTGGGAGGACTCAGTTGTCTGAGGAGTAAAGTTAAGGGAACCTAGCAGGAAGGACAGGGAGGTAAAGTGCATTTCCAAAGGCACTGCACGGTGGGATGAAAAGTGGATCAATAGGATCACAAGGGTAATGGCAAGGAGGAAGGAACTGGATGTTATCATCCACCTGGGGATGAATGACCTGGCAGGAGACAAATTGGAAGTAGCTAGAATCCAAAAGGATTTCAGCAAGTTATGGGGAGCCTGAAGCAAGTAGAAAACTTCAAGGAGGCAGTATAGCACAGTGGTTTAAGGCTCTGAACTGCAAATCTGGAGACCTGGGCTTGAATCCCACAGCCCCCAATTGCATAGTGTATGACCCTGAGCAAGTCACTTAACTTCCTTGTGCTCCCAGGTCGCACCTGTGAACAAACTTCAGCTTATTGTGTCTCTCCTGGTAAAAAAAAACAAAAAACCTCTGTCTCCTTCTCGGAGGTGCCATCTGTCTATGGCAGGGGAAAGGCTAGGGCACCCCACATCCAGTAATTCAACTCCTGGTTGAAGGAATGGTGTGCAAGGCAGGGTTATGGCTTCATGGGGGACTGGGGCCCCACCTGGATGGATGCAAGCCTGTGTAAAGTTAATGGCCTGCATCCGTCAGGGAAAGTGACCCGATTAAGAAGTGTGAATGCTTCAGTGACAAGCATTTAAAATGGCCGGGGGAGGGGAGTCAGGAAAGTTAGGTGACTTAGTATAACCCCTCCCCTCCCCAGGCACATGCAGGAAAAAAAGTTGAAGTCTGGGACACTGAGAGCAGCAGGAGAGTGGCAAGTAATGAATTCTAGGCCACATGAGAAAGACAACTGGGGGGATGAAGCAGAGGAGGGGAGGGGGAAGGAAGCAGGAGAGCAGCAGCAAGAGAAGGAGAGGGACAGGATACAAAACATGGAAGGCATGATAACAAACGCCTGCAGCCTAGGAAGTAAAATCCCAGACCTGGAGGCATTAATAGTAGAGGCAGACCTGGACATAGTAGCAATAACTGAGACTTGGTACACTGTTAATCATGGGACGTTGATGTACCAGGTTATGCCCTGTTCAGGAGGGATGAGGGGCTGAAAAAGGAGGGAGTGGGGCCCTGTACATCAGAGAGGCTATAAAGGTGACAGAGGTGTAGGGTAGACAGGGGGAGGCTGAGGCACTGTGGGTCACCCTTGAACCTGGCAAAGGCTCAGCAATATGAACAGGGGTGATCTTCAGGCCTTCGGCACAGGGGGAAGACATGGACAGGGAGCTTGTGGATGGAATACACAATATGGCAACAAAAGGTGAAGTCCTGCTGCTGGGGGATTTCAGTATGCCAGATGTGGATTGGTCCACTCAGGCAGCTGCTTCAGCCAGAAGCAGAAGCATCCTGGATTCCCTACAGGGGGCAGATCTAAGGCAGCTTGTGCTTGATCCAGAGAAAAGGCCATTCTTGACCTGATACTGACCAATGGGGACAGAACGCAGATGTCTGTGTGGAGGGGCAACTGTGATCCGGCGATCACCACATAGTGTGGTTTTGCATGGGACCTGGGACCCAGTCCAGTCACACGAGGGCAAGCATGGATCTCAAGAAGGCAGACTTCACTGACATGGGAGATACATCTGAATAGCCTTCTTTAGAAGCTTGTGAAAGGATGGCATTCAGGAGGTATGAAGAAACACAGAAGAATGAGGATAGAGAGGTGTATCAGGTAAAACAGAGGAAGCAGGTAAGGTAATGAAGGATCAACAGCTCTGACAGAAGAATGGCAGCCAAAGGGTATCAAAAGAAGACCAGACTTTCTTCAGGTACAGTACATAAGCAGGGAGAGGAAAGGCAATGGGAGGATTCTGAGGATAAGAAGGATGACAAAGGGAGGAGACTGCGGGGAGATCAGAAAAAGTGTACATCTTAACAGGTGCTTCTACTGTTTTTCACAGTGAGAGAGACAGGGCAGTTCATCAGGGAGCAGCATGAACACTGGAGGAAAGTGGACACAATTCCATTTTCAAGGAAAGAGTATTATTGAAAGGACTTCAAATTTATTGGTGGACAAGGCCATAGGACTGGATGGATACATCCAAGGGTATTAAGGGAACTAGGCAGGGAGGTGCTTGCTGTACTACTCATGGCCTTATTCAACAACTCACTGGAAACAGGAGTGGTTCCAGAGGACTAGAGGAGCAGACATAGTTCCATTTTGTAAGAGTGTCAGCAGGGAGCAGGCTAGCAATATAGTCTGATCTGTCTTATTTGAGTCATGGGGAAATTAATGGAATCCATACTAAAGAGAGACTGTCAGAGTATCTTGAATACAGTGGACTGCAAGACCACAGGCAACACAGATTCACAGGAAAAGGTCATGCAAATGAATCTGGCAGATTTTTGACTGGATGACCAGGAAATAGATAAGGGAGAGCAGTGGACATGATTGACCTGGAGTTTAGCCAGGCTTTCAGCACTGTGCCACACAGGAGGCTGATAAAGGAAACCTGAACCGCCTAGGGTGGGATCCAATATGGTTACTTGGGTTCAATATGCCTATGCAACTGGTTTTGTGCTTGTGTAACATAGATAATCTTTGGCTGTTTGCCTCTCTATCCATGGGATATACCACCCTGTATGGGTATGAAGGGAAGGAACCCTGGAGGACGGCGGTTCCACCACTTGAGGTGCCATGGGAGTGATTCCCTTGGCTAATGGTACCTTAGGAGGAAGACCATGGGAAAGAAAGGCATGCCACTGGAGGAGGAGAAGTGGATGGAGGGGCAAGGAAAAATGCTTGTGTGTGAGGAAGAGCAGCCCTTAAATGTGCTAAATGGGGTGTGTCCTGTTGCACTGCCCCTTGAACTACAGACTGGACCTTCAATTAGTACAGTAGCAGTTAATGACAAGACAGAGGGTGGTGGTTAAAGGCACTCAATCAATTGATGGGAGCATGACCAGTGGGGTACCACAGGGCTCAGTACTGGGACCAGTCCTTCTGAACGTAGGGGACACTGCAGAAGAACTGAAGGGAAGTTATGCCTTTTTGCAGATGATATCAGCATTTGCAATAGGGTGGACACCCGGGAATGGTAGAGAGAATGATCATGGTTCTTGTGAATTTTGAGGAGTGGTAAAAAATATGGCAGTTGGATTCAATGCCAGAAAGTGCAAAGTCATGCACCTAGGGCATAGGAACCCAAGAGCTGAGTATAGGATTGGGGGGCCGGGGGTTATTGACAGTCAATAAACAGGAAAGGGATCTCGGGGTTATTATGTCTGAGGACCTCAAGGTGGCACTGCAACAAAGCAGTGAGTAGGGCTAGTGGGATGCTGGGGTGTGTGTAGGGAGGGTACCTCCATCAGGAGGATGGAGGTGGTGTTGCCTGACCCCACCTGTAGTGTGATGTAATTTTGGAGAACAAACCTCAGAAAGAACATAGACAGGGTGGAGGAAGTCAACAGGAGGGCAACTAAAATGGTGCAGGATTTGCATGAGAAGCCCTAAGAGGAGAGACAGGGGGATCTCCGCATGTATACCTTAGAAGAAAGAAAGAGAAAAGTGACATGATACAGGCTACAAGTATCTTACAGGAGTGAACAGGGTCAGGGGTAGTCTCTTCTAATGTGAAAGAGTACCAGGACCAGTGGAATTCAATGAAGCTGGGGTCAAGAGAAATGTAAGAAAATATTGGTAGATGCCTGGAACAGATTGCAGTTGAAGTGGTGGGGTTAAAATAGAGGGTTCTTCAAGCATGTGGCATACACATAGCAGTATATTAGAGAAGTGCTAGGGAGGTGGGAGGTCGATGGAGATCAGGCAGCATGTGAGGATGAAGATAGGCAGGAAACATCTAGGTAGACTAGGTAGGCCAAGCGGTCCTTTACTGATGACAAATTCAGTGTTTCTACATTTCTATGTTTATGATCACAGACCTACTATATAGAAATAGCTTTTACTACAGTGGGCATCTAATTGTGAACTGTCATTCAGTTTTGGCTGCTATGGATGTAGTGGAGGGTCGTGTGGTCGCCATACACACATAGGTGAGAACAAGTGAGGCGGTGTGTACTGATACTGGGCAGACTGGTGGGGGGTAGATATTATACTTATGGGGCAGGGAATCACTCAACACCAAGGATGTGATATGGAAGAATTACAGCTCTTTCCAGACTACTAATTGGGATACGTGGGGAACCCTGATCTGGATATCAGGCAAATGGTACCGAGGAATTACTGATCTTATCAAGTGTCTGATTGGGGCCATTTGATCAGTGGTGGGGGTCTGCTGTCTGCTGGACACATGAGACAGATGTTTTATTATGCAGGCATGCAATTTGGGGGGGTTGGGGCACTGGACACCTGGACAGTTATGCCATGTACCAGTGGAGGGACTTGGGCTAGTGGCATGACATGGCCAGGTGTTGGGAGTGTAGGAACACACAGTCCATAACACCTGGTTTGGGAAACCAGTAACTAGTGTTGCACTAATGGATAGTTACACCTCCCCAAACCTCCCAGCATGCCGATGTGCCTATGTGCAAGGTGCTGTCAGCTGCTTTACATAGGTGCTCAAGGATGGATTAGGGCCACTTACAAATGGGCTAGTGACTTGGTAACCAAGCAATCGTGTGACCCTGTGCAGTACTATCCTGCTTTAGAGGTGCAAATTGGGATTAGCAAATTGATAACCTGTCTAACACTCACAAAAAAGCTTGAATATTTTGCCTTAGAGCTTTTTAAAACCATTGTAACTCTGTTAAATGAACAAGGAAACACCCCAGAGTTGTGGTTGGTAAAGGTGCACCTTGGCCCCATGCCCACTGCCGGACCCCACACACCTGGGTCCCAATCCTCTGGGTGTCTCCTCTGCCTGGATGATACTGGATGTCTTGTGCACCAGAAGGAGTGTGACTCCACCCTATGGGTAAGCCAGGGAAGTCTCTCGCCACGCGCCAGTAGACATTAGTGGAGCCTCGGGAGGGGACCCAGATTGGGGGGGAGCAGGTTGGGCAGGAGAGACTTGGGGATGACGCCTTAGAGAGGCCACATCTCCAGTGATAGGAGGAAAAGAGTCAGTAAAAAAAGAAAAACAATTTTCACAAACAGCACTCCCCCTTTTGATTTTAAACCAAATCACCTTTTGATAATGCAGCCCCCAAACTACCTGACTATCTAACTGCTGTAAGTATTACCAAACCCAAACCCACTGGTATCAGTTCAGAAAGAAGCCCTGAATTTTGTTTCAGAGTACCTAAATGTCAAGCTGCAGGCCTGAGGTGCAGCTGGTCGTCCGGCGCTGGCGGACCCAACTGAACCAAACAACCCCCCACATGTTCCCCTTGATTGCTTTAAATTTTGAACTGGCTTTCAGTGCCAGTGTATTGAACACATATAATTATATATATATATATATATAGAGAGAAAGTTTAATTTATTGTTGTTAATTATCAGTAGTGAGGAGTGATGGGGGGAAACTCGTTTTCCCGTTTCATTTCACTGGAATCGGTGCACAGGTCGTCGTCCAACTCTCATCCCACACATGGAAAGAAGCTGAGAACAGGAGAATGGGGTGACAGTTAGACCGATGACTAGCATACACCCGATTCCAGTTGGGGGTGGAGTGGAGGGTGCAAAGGGGTTTAACTCAACATCAATTTTCTCACTTTTGTCGCTGTGGAACAACCCTAACTGATGCATTAAACGGAGTTTTTTGCCTCTAATTTCCCTTCTTTTTGAGAATGATAACGAGAAATAGTGAATGTAAGGCGGCGGCTGGAGCGCCATGTAATGCAGTGGCAGGAGCGTGGGGCCTGCCACGGGATGTCTTGTCACATAGTAACATTGTGCCTGCAAATGCAAATCGTAATGCGCAAGGTGACGCAAAGTGAAACAGAAAGAGAAACAGTACTGTAGACAGAAATGTTAAAAACAACGCAACCGCAAATGAAAACGCAAAGGGTAATGCACATGGTGGCGTGAACGTGAAACGTGAACGGTAAGTGAAACGGGTTCGGAACCGAGCGGAAATGGTAATGGGAACAGTAATGTAAGCGCATAGGCTGGCTTTCCCCAAAAGCTGTATAAAGAAAGACAGCGAGTACAAAGAATGTATGCAAAATAATGACTCTCGGAACAGAAAAATGAGGACTTGGAATAGTAAATTACTTATATCTCAGGAACTGTACAATATAGAAAAAAAAAATTTAAAAGTCATATGAATTATCACTTTCCTGGTTAGTTTTGTACTTAGCCCCATTGGGGGCTAAACATTTTTTTGAGGAAAAGTCCGTATCTCGCACCGTTTCCGAGATACGGGCCCTGAAAGGCTCGGTAAACGCCGTAATGTTATCCTATGGGAAAAAAACAGAAGTTCGGAGTGCCATAACTTTGCCTCCCTGTAATATTTTTTCACCATACCACTGAAAACATCATCTGTGGGATGTTGGCTGTGTTCCTGCAAATTTCAACCCAAAAGACCGAAACTTTTTTTTTGCAGCAGGGCGTAACCGATTGCTGCAATGCGTACATCGCCATAATGTTATCCTATGAGAATTTTGAGTACTGTAACTTTGCCACCGTGTAATATTTTTCAATAAAACACTGAAAGGCACATCTGTGAGATGTCGGCCTGTTCCTTCCAAATTTTAGCCCAAAACTCCAAACCGTTCTTTTGCAGCGGGTGCCAAAGAATTGCTGTCATTTTCCACAGCCTAGAAAAGTACTGTCGTAATTTATGAAAGTTTTTGCAAAAATTTGCGACACTTTCGTGAGTGCGACACTACTTAGCGAAATAACTTTTTCCAGAAATCTGAAAAACATATTTCTGGGGTGTTTTACCCCAAAATAAAGACATGACTAGCATCCTCAGGGTCCGACTAAGTGAATTAAAAAATAATTAGGTTGCTAGAGGGTCCCAAATTTAAATGCCAAGCATCTTTCTGATCACCAACTGGAAACAAAATGACGGATTTGCGACAGTAAAAGGGCCATTTGCGAAAGTAAAAACTGCATTTGCGACACTGTCAAACTTTTTGCTAACTTTTCCCATTGACTTATAATGGGAACTTGTTTTTTGAATAACTTTTGAACCGTTTAATATTTTTTCATGAAATCTTCAAAAGGCACATCAGGGACCCTGACTGCACGTTCCTTGAAGATTTCGGACCAGTCGCGCAAACCATGCGACCTGTAGGCACGACCGTAGAATTAAAAAAAAAGAATAAACACATGCTCAGATCATGCTTAATAACTCCACAGCCGTATATCCGACTGGTACGAACTTGGCAGATCCCAAGGCGTATGGGTCCTGATTCTGTATTCCAAATTTCAGGCAAACCATTGAATGATTGCAAAGTTGTTAAGGTGCAAACTTTGGGGTTAACATGTAAATGGCCCTCAACCCTAACTACTACCGTACTACCATAATATGTATATATATTCCCCAGGTGCTGGGAAATTTCTGCCCTCACTCACAACTCTGCTGTATTAGTCCTAGGATGGCACATGACTGAAGACCTGGGAAGATGGATCAGCAGACGAGAATCAGGCCTGATGCTTAACACTTGAAGGTATAGAAACTGCAGCTTGGATCTTCAGTGCAACCCAAGGTCTTGCAGCCCATTTCTCCCCAGCCCACAGAGGCCTCCACAGGGCATAACACAAGACCCACCAGCCACAAGAGACCCAGACATGGGATCGTCCCCACGTCCAGTACCCCCACAGGTCAAAGCACCCCAGCACCCGGCACAGTCTCCGCTTGCTGCATCTCAGGAACAGACAGCAGGCACCCAACTAGACAGCACCCACTCATCCCCCTGCCCCACAGTCTTTCAACTCCAACACAGTGGCCACTCTTGTGCTCTGGCTCATACACAAGTTCGCAACTCTTTTTCAGAAATACATCAAGAAAGTCCCTTTTCTCACCATGCAGGTGCTAGTCGACTCCAAACAGAAGAGACTCTTGTCAGCTTCTTAAAACCTGGGTTCAAATCCAGTTTTCATGTCCATTTTCTACAATCCAGTTTTCTGTGCCAAAAACAGTCCTTTAACCTGGTCTTTCCTTTTCCTGTTGATGTCTTGTCGTTGCCAGGGTCAGACAGAACCGTTTACACTTTTTCTTGCTTCTCTCATCAAAAATCTTTGATCATCTGGGTCTCACTGGGTATACCATCACTGCAGCGACTCCCCAACCGAAAGACCATCACAGCGACAAGAATCTGCAAAACCCGCACTTCACTCTGGTGGTCTGTGGTGCCTGAGACTACCTCACGGGTGTATTGCTCCCCATCCAACTCGGAGTTGGAATCCTAGAGACTGTGGGTGTGGGGCTTGGGGGCAGCCCCTCGATAGAAACACGGAGGCATCCCCACATTGCAATGCAGACAGTCGGCACTGCGGCTGTCGCTGTCAGGATGTCTCCATGTTCGCTGTCCCTCGTGTATGGTAAACCGTCTCATCGATGTGGCTAGATAAAACTGAAGAGGCTTTCCCCCATCCTTTTGACACAAATCCATTTTCTTAATCCTTTTTCTCAATCCATTTAACCTTTACTCTGAACAGTTTCACCGCTGTGGTGCAATTTCTCTGGCAGCAACAGAATACTGCAGATCTCTCTCTCTCTCTCTCTCTCTCTCTCTCTCTGCAGAGCTGCCTGCTAAATCCTCTCTTTTCTCTCTAGATGGGGAAAGGCATGACCAGCTCTGGGGCACAGATGGCTGGCAGCCCCCAGGTAGCCCCCCCTGACAGCACCACAACCGCACCTTCTCCCTAGGGGTAGGAGACCCCATCCCTGTGGAGGGTTTCCCACCAAACTGAACTTAAATAACAAAGTTCTTCCCCCTTGGGAGCTTTCTGGTAGCTCCCCATTGGCAGGAGCAACTACCAACCAAAATTAACATGTACAAGGTTCCCACGACACCTCACTGGTTGCTGAAAAAGGCTCTCAGATTGTCCTCTTGGTATTTTTCCCCAAGAGTCTTCACTGAAGTTCTACCTTTAGCAGCCTCTTCCTCTGATGGCCTAACACAAAATTTAGCATTTTTGTTATTTTCCAGCCAGTCGCTAATGCTGAAAATTGTTTTCCCCAGTACCAGATGGGCTGAGAAATATGTGTAGTATAACAGCAGCATGAATGAGGAGTAAATATTGTAGCTCTACCTGGATTAGGTGAGTGGGGGACCACCAGACCACCAAGGAATTATTTTTTTTATTGTGTCCAGGACTGACAGTGTGTGTGTGTGTGGGGGGGTGCTGGCAGGCTGCTTGTGTGCAGTTAAAACGCGATTCCCAGAATCATGAACTAGCACTAACCACACAGTGTGTTAGCACTTCCAGAAAGCATTTAATATACCTGTACACCTTATATGCATTAGAGTAACCCCCAGTTGTATGAGCACCTGGTTGCAATTAGTAATCCTGTGCAAAAAAAAAATAGTGCCACATTAACAGGTTAGCACTACACAGAAGAATGCTTTTTAAAATAGTACCAGCCATGCTTATCACAATGCAGTGTTAATTCTGTTACAGTGGTACATGGGCCCCAATTTTCAGATTAGTGTTGTGCACCTTGCTGCACCTGAGACAGCACACAGTCACAGAAGGTGGTGGTAAATGGCACTTACTCCCAACGAGGGAGAGAGTGACCAGTAGGGTGCCGGAGGGCTTAATAATGGGACACGTCTTCTTCAGTGTCTTTATAAGTGGCATAATAGAAGAACTAGAAAGGAAGATGTGCCTTTTTACAGATGACACCACAATCTGTAATAGCATTGATAGGTGCAGATGGCGAGAATGAGTAGGGACCTTAGGAAACTTGAAGAGTGGTACGGGACATGGCAGCTCGGGTTCAAAGCCAAAAAGTGCAAAATCAAGCATCTAGGGAATAGAAACCTAGAGGCTGAGTATAAAATGTAAGGGGAGGTACTTATGGTCACGAAGGAAACCTTTTATATAGCACTGTGCTCTGTATGCAGGAGTGGATTACTCATTTGCATGGCTGTAGTAATACATATGCACATGCACATGATCAGGTTAGCATCAGGTGATGCTGAATATGACACCCATCCAACCATGCTGTTCCCTCATAGAGTAATGTTTAGCTCTGTACTCTAACCTTCTGAAAATGGGGCCCTAATTCACTAAAAATCCTGGCCGATGCCTCTTAAGATGTAGAAGGTAAACATAAAAGGATGATCTTCTCTCTCTCTCTCTTTATGTATTGTTTTATCGTATTTTGCTTGCAAAACCTTTATCCAATTTCAAAACATTGTGATGTGACTTAAAATGTTTATAACAAACTAGTTAAAATACAGTTTTTTTCTTCTGTCTAAATGCTGTCTTTATTTACTTATAAAAACACAGTCTGGTGGGCTGGCCTAGCAGCTTGGTGGTGATTGCACTGCCTCCCATGCCAGTGGCCCAGTTTTGGGGGTGGACCTGGGTTGCACAGGGGTTAGCTGGGGGGAGATATGATTGAGCATCTTGGGAAATGCTCTTCTCTCAGCGAGGGGAAGTCTGACCACCCCGCTCTTCAACATCCACCTAGCTGAGGAAGGCTGGCAGGGCAGTGGAGTTGCATAAAGGGGAGGGCTCAGACAGACACAGAGCAAGCATGTGCCTTTATCAATTGCATCATTGCATGCTTGGCTGCCCAGGGGATGAAACCAGAGGTAGAAACCCAAACCCCCCAATGGCAGAATGATCCAACAACCTGCTGCAGATTCTGCACCACTAACCAGGCTCTGCACCTGTCTGCATATGTGTCTCCTTGTCAATGGCCCTTCCCCTCCTGGCCCCAACACGAGGGATGTGTGTGTGTGGGGCGAGAATCTCAAACAAGTATGCCCTGGGGATGGTGGGTGACTGTGCTGGAGATGTCAGTGGGCTAAGGGGTTGCAGGGTGACTAAAGAGATAAAAATCTCTATGGGAAAAAAAAAGAAATAAAACACAGTTCTAGGGACATGGATATGTTGTTCATCCACACTGTCTGGCAGGTTCCTTGCCACTTTAAATCTTGCCGGAAGGTCTTCAAGCTGGCTCCTCCCACCCACCCGGGTGGTAAAACTCTCGGCTCCGCCCCATGACGCCAGATCTTCCTTACCGCTTGGAAGCTCAGGTTCCCTCCTTAACGCTCTGCGTATAAGACTGGTTCCTAATTCTTCGAATTTTCGAAATTAAAAGTTTTTGCTAAAAAGACTTTGGTCTTCTCTCCCTCGCGGCTGCAATGGACAAATCGACTCCCGGTTTCCGGAGATGCCCTTGCGGGCAGAAGATGTCTCGGACGGATCCGCACTCCACGTGCGTCTACTGCTTGGGCCTTGAGCACGACCCGCAGGCCTGCGACCTGTGCTCTTCCTTTTCGGCCTACGTCCTCGAAGACCGTGCTGCCCGTTTACAACTGGGGCGTCCCGAGAAGCGATTTCCTCCGGTAAAGTCAAAAGAGGCCCGGTCGGCAGTGTCCGCGGTGGCGGGCTCGGCGGATCAGCTCGAGCAGATGATCGCCCTCGAAGAGGAGGCTGGGCGGGCCGCATCTACCTCGGCTGCGGCATTTGTCCCGCTCTCTCTCAGTGCCTCTTATTCAGCTTCTTTTAAGGAGCTTTGTCTGACCCTCTCGACTAAAGGTGAGGGTCCAACTTCTTCTGGACCGTTTTCTCGGTCCAAAAAGAGAGACAAGGGTAAGTCTCACCGTCGGCGCTCTTGGGAGGCGGAAAGATCCTCTCCCGAGTTGTCGGCCGTCGACTTCAGTCGATTTCGGCTTCGACCACTGGTCTCACGGTGTCCCGTCAGGCCAGTTGACCAAGACTCATTCGAGCGTCAAGATTTTTCTCGAGCCGTTGGACCGGTTGTAGGCTGGAGAAGCCAAGAATCCTCTCCCCAGTTCCCCGGTGGGAGTTGAGGACCCTGGGCTCATCTGTGCCTCTGGTTCTGGAGCCTTCGGTTGAATCTTCGAACCGAAGGGCGGTTCCGCACACCTCCCTTTTGCGTCCTCGGCAAAGCCAGGTTCTGGGTCTCGGTCTCGGACTTCTTCGCGGTCCAGCCGATCCCGCCATCATAGGCGGTCTCGGTCTCAGCACCGTGGCAAGCGGCACCGCTGCTTGTCCTCTTCCTCCTCCTCGGACGAGGGGAGGCTTTGGCGCAAGTTGCATCGAAGATATGAGGAACTTATGTGGCAACAGCTCCTTCTGACCGGGAATAAGCCGACGCCGTCGTCTTCCCCGGCCATTAAGTGGCTGTCACCAGAGTGGCCGAAACAACCCCTCATTTTATCCGAGGAGCCTGTTCCCAGGCCGGTTGTTTGGCCAAAACCAGCTGCCCCACCCACTCCAATTCCGGTGGAACCTCCGCCTCCACAGCCATTAGTTGGGGCTCCGACCAAAAATTCTCGGTCGGCTCAGGGACTGCCCCTTAGGCTGTCTGTCACCCTCACTCCCGATCGACCTCGGCAGGTGGAGGGTGGCTCAGGCCCGAGGCAGCTCTTTGAGGACTCTTCTGAGTCCGAAGACGATTCCTCCCTTTTCTCCAAGCTAATGGACTTGGAGTCCTCAGGAGGACAGTCGGTGGACGATAGCCCTTCGTCCTTCCTGGGATTGCTTCAGCTCATCTCGGAGTCCACTGGGATGAAGCTCAAACCCGTTTCTAAGCGGGCCAGGTATCCCCTCATGGATATTCTGGACCGAGGGATTCTCACGGAGGTCTTTCCGTGGTTGAGGCCACAGTGGGCCCGGCCTGGAGCTCTGGCAGTGCCCTGCTTCCTGTCCTGCACCTTCGGCCAGGATGGCCAGGAAGTATACGGTCCCTATCAGTTCCCTGTCCGGTTTTTCGGAACACCCCTCGGCCGAGGGGTTGGTTACCGACAGCGTTTTCTGGCGTGCCGGGAACGCTAGGGACGTGGATAAACCTCCTGACAAGGAGTCCAAGAAATTGGACTATGCCGGGTGAAAAGTCTATGCTGCGTCCTCCCTCGGCCTTCACCAGGCCAGTTCGGCCGCCCTCATGGCACATTTCTCTCATGCCCTGTTGGGCTCCCTGGATGAGGTCGCCCCTCATCTTCCCGTGGATCTGCAGACCACGGTCGGGCAGGTGCGGGACCAGGGCAGGGCAGTGGCCAAACAGCAGCTCCAGACTGCTTTAGACATTGGGGACTCATGTGCCAGGTCTGTGGCGGCCACAGTGGCTATGCGTCATCGGGCTTGGCTGAGGATATCCACCTTTACTTCGGATACCCAGCACAAGTTGGCGGATGTTCCCTTTTTGGGGACTGACCTCTTCAGCCCTGGGGTGGAAGGTCACCTGCAGAGGATCGAGAAGTCCAATGCTACCTTGGACTCGGTCTCTTCCACGCAGAAGGACAAAGGCCACAAACCACAGCCTAAGCCCTTTCATTCTTCTGCGCCACGTGCGTCCGGCCCAGCAACGTCAGGGCCAGCAGGCTCGGGCTTGGCATCCCAAACCCAAGCCCGGGGCTTCCTCCAACAGGAAGCAGGGAGGTAAAGGCCCAGGAGGTCCCTCAGCTGGTCCCTCCTCCAAGCCTGCCCAGTGACGGGCTGAGGGGTGTCGCCCCCAACCCCGTCACCTCACCCCAGGTTCCCCCATGGGGACGGCTCCAGCACTTCCTTTCTGCCTGGTCCATTATTACCACAGACAGGTGGGTGCTGGAGGTGGTGGGAAAAGGCCTGCCTCTAGAATTCGAGCAGGCCCCGCCCTTCAGAGCCGTCACACCTCAGGGAGCCTCGGGGTCCACAGCCTCACTGTCGGCTCGCTGGGCCAACATCACTCTCCTCCTCCAAAAGGAGGTGATCAGGGAGGTGGTGGACCCTCCCTCAGACCCGGGGTTTGTGTTCAGGTACTTCCTGGTTCCGAAATGGACGGGGGGCTGGCGCCCCATTCTCGACCTACATGACCTGAACAAGTTCCTAAGGTCTTGAACCTTCAGGATGGTCACTCTGGCTCAGATAATACCATCCCTGGAACACGGCATGTGGTTCTGCTCTCTGGACCTGCAGGACACGTTCTTTCACGTCCCTATCCGTCCGTCACATCGGAGATTCCTTCGCTTTCGAGCGGAGGGATCCCTTTTCGAGTTCAAGCCATGCCCTTCGGCCTGTCTCCAGCTCCCAGGGTCTTCACCAAATGCATAGCAGTGGTGAAAGCTTTCCTGCAGCACCGAGGGGTCCGGGTGTACCCTTACCTGGACGATTGTCTGATAGCAGCCCCCTCCAGACAGGAGGTGGAGCGGTCCAGAGATCTGGCCCTCCAGGTTTGCTCTCAAATCGGCCTTCTCATCAATGAGGCCAAGTCGGAACTCAAGCTGAAGCAGGTGATTCTGTTCATCAGGGCAGAGCTCGACTCTCTTTGAGCCAGAGCATGGCTCCTGGTGGACAGGGCCGAGGTTCTTACCTCCTTTGCCCAATCATTTCTGGTTGGGCAATCGCGCCCTGCCCGGGACTTCCTGTGCCTCCTGGGCCTCATGGCGGCCTGTACCAGCATGGTCCATTGGGCACGCTGGCACAAGCGCCCCCTTCAGTGGGGACTGGCCAGCCAGTGGTCACAATGCTGCGATCCATTGGACCAGCTAGTGATGGTGACCCAGAAGATGTGGAACGCTCTCCGGTGGTGGACCATTCCATCTCATCTGCAGGAGGGCATCCCGTTTGTCTGCCCCGAGCCAATGGTCTCTCTATCGACTGATGCCTCTCTGATGGGTTGGGGTGCCCATCTGGGGGAACACCGGGCGCACAGCCTCTGGTCCCCGTGGAAGTCCTGATGCCACATCAACCTGCTGGAGCTCTCAGCGGTCCACCTAGCTCTCACCGCCTTTGCTCCATTTCTCCAGGGTCAAGTGGTCCGAGTCCAGACGGACAATACCACGACCATGTACTACCTAAACCGCCAGGGCGGGAAGCGTTCCATGCTTCTATGCAAGTAAGCTCTCCACATTTGGTCACTCATTCGCAGCCTGGAGGTGGATCTCCTAGCCATTCATGTGGCAGGAGCCTCCAACACCCTGGCTGATGCCCTGAGCCGGATAGGGGCTGCATCTCACGAGTGGTCCCTCCTGCCAGAGGTAGTACAAGATCTGTTCTCCCATTGGGGCACACCTCAGGTGGACCTGTTTGCCTCCAGGGAGAACGTGAAGCTGAGGCTGTTTCATGCCCCCCCTCAGCAGGGCTCGCTGCAGGGGGATGCCTTCTCGAGGCTGTGGACCCCGGGCCTCTTCTACGCCTTCCCCATTTCCCTTGATTCACAAGGTGCTTCTCAAAGCAAGGAGGGACAAGGCACAGGTGATTCTGATAGCCCCAGACTGGCCCCGCCAGTTCTGGTACCCAGATCTCCTCAGTCTCAGCTCCAGGCTCCCGAGACAGCTTTCAGCTCACCCGGACCTGCTCTCAGTCAATCAGGGGAAGGTGTTCCATCCGGACCTTCAATCTCTGCACCTGACGGCCTGGTTCCTGAGTGGCTAGAGTTCTAGGCCTTGGGTCTTTCCGACGAGGTCCTCTATGTTGTTGAGGCATCCCGTAAGGAGTCGACCAGGAAATGCTATGCCTTCAAATGGAAGAGATTTTCCATTTGGTGTCAGGGAAATTGCTTGGACCCTTCCTCCTGTCCTTTGGCAAGCATCTTGGACTATTTATGGTCCCTTTCTAGTCAAGGGCTTAGGTTTACGACCCTAAGGGTGCACCTGGCAGCCATCTCTGCTTACCGGCGGGCCGGGAGCAGTCGGTGGTACAGGAGAAGGTGGTCTGGCGCTTTTCAAAGGCCTTGATTACATTTCCTCCGTGCGCAGAACTCCACCTCCGTGGGATCTACTGCTGGTACTGGAAAGCTCATGGGCAAGCTTATTTGAACCAATGCACAGGTGTGAACTCTCTTACCTGTCATGGAAGACCACCCTTCTTGGTGGCTATCACGTCAGCCAGAAGGATGGGAGAACTCCAGGCGCTCTGCATGGTCTCCTTACCTGGTCTTCCACAGGGACAAGGTTGTCCTGTGCCCCCACCGAAATTCCTTCCGAAGGTGGTGTCAGAGTTTCACTTAACCAGGTGTTGACTCTGCCAGTGTTCTACCCCAATCACACTCGGAGGCGTAATACAGGCTCCATGACTTTGACTCTAGAAGGCGCCGCTTATTATAAGGAGCGACGGCTGAAATTGGGAGAGGTTCCAAGCTGTTTGTCGCTCTATGCTGAAGCCGCACCTGGCAGACCTGCAGCCAAGCGGACGATAAGCAGGTGGGTCACCTCCTGCATAGAACTCTGCTACAAGTTGGCGGGCATGGAGCCTCCCAGAGGGATAAGAGCTCATTCTACCCGCCATACTGCTGCATCGGTGGCTGCTTCCAGGGATGTCCCTATCCAGGAAATCTGCAGGGCTGCTACCTGGAAGTCAGCACACACCTTCATTACCCATTACCACATCGACCTTGAGTCACGCCAGGATGCTGGTTTTGGGGCCTCGGTTCTCCAGTCTTTATTCCCTAAGTAGGGGGCGTGCGCCTTGCCTCCCTCCTCCCGGAGAACTGCTAGAAGTCTGCCAGACAGTGTGGATGAACAACATACCCATGTCCCTAGAAATACAGGTTACTCACCTGTAACAGGAGTTCTAGGAATGGTATATGTTGTTCATCCACACGCACTCCACCACCTCCTGGCTTCGATGCACAACCGAGCTTCCAGCAGGCCAGATCTGGCGTCATGGGTGAGCCGAGTTTTACCACCCGGTGGGCGGAGGAGCCAGCTTGAAGACCTTCTGGCAAGATTTAAAGCGGCAAGGAACCTGCCAGACAGTGTGGATGAACAACATATACCATTCCTAGAACTCCTGTTACAGGTGAGTAACCTGTATTTTGAGAAGCTCAACCCCCACAACAGACTGTGAATGCCTCCAGTGAGGCATCACAGTAAAGTTATTTAATATAGAAACAATGCAAAGTATATGCATATGCCAGCTAAACTCCTGATGAGAACTGGATACTGAGGGGTTGCAGCAAAAATACATATTTTTGTTTCTTAACCAAGAAACTTTTATTAAACAAAACATTAAAATTAAAACAAAAAACATAGTCCATAGAGTACAAACTAACAAAGCTTTTGGCTTACACTATCAGTTCCTGAAGTGCTTCTCAAGCATTCAACTCAGATAAGTTGCTGGACTAACACAGTAATTAATTACACATACTGTAAATCTAATCAAAAATTTAGCTTGGAAAAATGCATGCTGCCCCCTATGTATATGTTAGAAATATCCAGTATTAGCTTCCAAATGTGTTGTCTAACAGTAAATGAAGGAAGCACTTATTTAAAAGAATAAACTACAGCATTTTAAATTAGTTCTAAAAGTTTCTTGTCACATCACAATGTTCTGAAATTTGATTAAAGGTGTGCAAGCAAAACAAGATGTAGAACCCCATAAAGAAGTAAAATAAGAGACATTATGACAAGTCGTTAGGGACATAATAATCTCTGGCTGTATAGAAAACACACACTATATGGTGAAATACATACATCATATAGTGAAATATATACATTATATAGTGAAATACATACACAATGTAGTGAAACTACATACAGTATCTACTGAAATATATACATCGTATAGTGAAATACATATACTGTATACTGAAATACATATACTATATAGTGAAACACATACGCTATATAGTGAAATGCTTACATTGCATAGTGAAATACATACACTATCTACTGAAATCCACATAATGAGTGCTGAAAATCCACATACACTATATACTGAAACAAATGTACTATGTACTGAAACATATACACTACCTATTGAAATACATAACTACAGACTGAGACATCCACATAAACTATCTACTGAAACAAATACTCTATAGATTGTAACACATACACTATATATTGAGAAAAAACTGCATACACTATATACTGAAACAAATACACTATATATTGAAATGCATACACTACACACTGAAAAAAGCATATACACTATATACTGAAACAAATACACTATATATTGAAACATCTACATTTTATATTGAAATACATACACTATCTATTGAAATAAATACACTATGCACTGAAAAATCCGCATACACTATATATTGAAACAAATACACTGTATATTGAAATACATACACTATCTATTGAAATGCATATACTACACACTGAAAAAAGCACATACACTATATACTGAAACAAATACACTATATATTGAAACATCTTCACTTTATATTGAAATACATACGCTATCTGTTGAAATAAATACACTATGCACTGAAAAATCTGCATACACTATATACTGAAACAAATACACTACATGTTGAAACACATACACTATCTATTGAAACACATACACTGTAGACTGAAAAATTCACATACACTATATACTGAAACAAATAAACTATATACTGAAATGGACTGTGTTCTGAAACTACCCATCCCCCTGCCCCTCCCCCATGAATGTCCTAGAGCTGAACTCATTGCCTGTTGCATTCAGTTAGCTGCTAGCTTGATGAAAGGACTTCTAAAACTGCAGAGCTGAGGTAAACAAAACAGGGCTGTCTTTTATTCTACTTCTTTATGGGGGTTTTCATTTTGTTTTGCTTGCACACCTGTAGTCAAATTTCAGACCACTGTGATGTAACAAGAAACTTTTAAAACTAATTTAAATGCTGTAGTTTATTCTTTTAAATAAGTGCTGCCTTCATTTACTGTCAGACAACACATTTGTATAGGAAGCTAATACAGGATATTCCTAACATGCCTGTATACATAGGGAGCTGCATGCATTTTTCCAAGTTAAAGTTTTGATTTGTTTTATGTGTAATTAATTACTGTGTAAGTCCAGCAACTTACAGTATCTGAGTTGAATGCTTGGGAAGCACTTCAGGAGCTGTGGAAGTGTAAGCCAAAATCATTGCTAGTTTGTACTCTATGGACTATGTTTTAAGTTTTTATTTTAAAATACATATTTTTGCTGCAATCCCTCAGTATTCAATTTTCATCAGGAGTTTAGCTGGCATATGCATATAATTTGCATTGTTTTACTAAATAACTTTACTGTGAATCCTCACTGTAGGCATGCACAGTCTGTTTTGGGGTTTGAGCTTCTCAAACTGTGTTTTATTTCTTTTTTTTTCTCCCATAGAGATTTTATCTCCTTAGTCACCCTGCTACCCCTTTGCCCACTGACATGTCCAGCCCAATCACTTACCATCCACAGGACATATTTGCTCTGAGATCCCCCCCACTCACATCCCCCGTGTTGGGGCCAGGAGGGGGAGGGCCATTGCCCAGGAGACACATATTCCGATATGAGCAGAGCCTGGTTAGCAGTGCAAAATCTGCAGCAGGTTGTTGGATCATTTTGCCATTAGGGGTTTCTACCTTTGGTTTCATCCCTGGGCAGCCAAGCATGGAATTATGCAATTGCATATAAAGACACATGCTTGCTTTGTGCCTGCCTGAGCCCTCCCCTTATGCAGCTCCACTGCCCTGCCAACCCTCCTCAGCTAGGTGGATGTTGAAGGCGGGTGGTCAGACTTCCCCTCAGAGGAGAGCATTCCCGAGATGCTCAATCATATCTTCCCCCCCAGCTAACCCCTGTGCAACTCAGTTCCACCCCAAAACTGGACCACTGGCATGGGAGGCAGTGCAATCACCACCAAGCTGCTAGGCCAGCCCACCAGACTGTGTTTTTATAAGTAAATAAAGACAGCATATAGGTAAAAGAAGAAAACAAACTGTATTTTAACTAGTCTGTTATAAACATTTTAAGTCACATCACAATGTTTTGAAATCAGATAAAGATTTTGCAAGCAAAATACAATAAAACAATACATAAAGAGATAGATAAGATAAACCTTTTATGTTTACGTTCTGCATCTTAGGAGGCATCAGCCAGGATTTTTGGTCAATTAGGGCCCCATTTTCAAAAGGTTAGCGTGCAGAGCTAAACATTACACTGTGGGAACAGCATGGTTGGATCGGTGTCGTATTCAGCATCACTTGATGCTACCCTGATCATGTGCATATATACTACTACGGCCATGTAAATGAGTAATCCTCTCCTGCATACAGAGCACAGTGCTGTATAAAAGGTTTTCTTAGTGACCATAATTACCTCCCTCTACATTTTATACTCAGCCTCTAGGCTTCTAGTACCTAGATGCTTGATTTTGCACTTTTGGCTTTGAACCCGAACTGCCATGTCCCATAGCACTCCTTAAAGGGGCACTGTCAGCTTTGCCCCACCGTTTGCTTCAAAATCGCAGGAGTTTGCCTCTTGGCACACACACAATATATGATTACTGTAGAGATGCAGCCCTACGTCTCAAAACCCCAATCTGCACGCTTTTATTATTTTTTACCTTTTCAGTCGGAGTTTAAGTCAGCGCCTACAGGAAGCTGATACCAGTCGAGAAGCGTGTCTGCTACTAAGCATGACCCAAACTGCATTTTTCCACATGAAAACGATAAAAATATGCTTCACGATTCATTGCATTCTTCTATTGGTGAGCACTCTGAAAATAAACCGAGAACTGTGAGTTGTTAAAATAAAGTTTTTGACTGAGGTCGAAATCGTGCATGTGCAGAAGTGGAATTTGCAAAGATCCCGCACATGTGCAGTAGTATGCTGCTCTTGCGCATGCACGGGATTTCGACCTCAGCCAAAAACTTCTATTTTAACAACTCGGAGATCTCAGTTTATTTTCGGAGTGCCCACTAAACATTAGAATTACTGCAATGGATCGGTGGAGCATATTTTCATATTGTGCTCATGGAAAAATGCAGTTTGGGACGCGCTTAGGAGACGCTGCTTGAATGGTACCAGCTCGTAGGCTCAGAACTTAAACCTCGACCACATAAAATCACTGAAAAGGTAAAAATAAACAAAATGTGTACAGATTGAGCATTTTGAGCTACGGGGGTGCATTCTACAGTAATCTTCTGTTGTGTATGTGCCAAGAGGCACACTCGTGCGATTTTGAAGCACACGGTGGGGCAAAGCTGACAGTGCCCCTTTAAGTTTTCTAATGTCCCCACTCATTCTCTCCATCTGCACCTATCAACGCTATTACAGATTGTGGTGTCATCTGCAAAAAGGCATATCTCCCCTTCCAGTTCTTCTGTTATGCCACTTATAAAGACACTGAAGAGGATGTGTCCCATTATTGAGCCCTCCGGCACCTTACTGGTCACTCTCTCTCACTGGAGGGAGTGCCATTTACCACCACCTTCTGTGGCTGTCGCTATCTCAGGTGCAGCACTTAGAGTGCACAACACTAATCTGAAAATGGGGCCCACATACCACTGTAACAGAACTAGCACTGCATTGTGATAAGCATGGTTGATACTATTTTAAAAGCATTCTTCTGTGCAGTGCTAACCTGTTAATGTGGCACTATTTTATTTTTCTGCACAGGATTACTAATTGCAGCCAGGTGCTCATACAACCGGCTACTTAATGCATATAAGGTGTACAGGTATATTAAATGCTTTCTTGAAGTGTTAACACACTGCGTGGTTAGTGCTAGTTAATGATTCTGGGAATCGTGTTTTAACTGCACACACGCAGCCTGCCAGCAACCCCCCACACACATACACACACAGTCAGTTCTGGACACAATAAAAAAACAAGCATTTGTCAATGTTGAATGTTGATTGCATTGGTCCGTTGAGCTCGCTCACTGGCCCTCTGTCACTCACTCATTCTGTTTCTCCCGGTGCTGCAGGCTGCTGTTTTGTACTGAGCTCCTTCCTGCGTTGCTACCCTTTTCTGTTCCACAAAGAAACGCAGAGATGTCCTGACAGAGCTCCATTGAGGTGGGTCACCCCCTCTGACTCCCCTCATTCTGTTTCTCCTAGTGCTGCAGGCTGGCCTTTTGTACTGGCTCCTGCCTCTGTTGGTGGCTTTTTCTGCCAACAAAGAAATCTGCAGTAGTCCCAACACAGGTCCGCTGAGGTTGCTCACTCCCCTCTGTCACCACTGCTCCGTGTCTGCCGGGCGCTGCAGGCTGGCCTCTTGTATTGGGCTCCTGCCATGCGTTGCTGCCTTTTTCTGCCCATAAAAGAATCCACAGCAGTCATGATAGAGCTCTGTTAAGCCTCACTCTCCCCCTCTCTCACTGACTCATTCTGTTTCTGCCACCACTGCAGGCTGTCCTTTTGTACTGGGCCCCTGGGTGCATTGCTGCCTTTTTCTGCCCACAAAGAAATCCGCAGCAGTCCCAACACAGCTCCTGCTGAGCCTCATTCACCCACTTCCCTCACTCTCTCACTCAGTTCTGTGTCTCCTGTGGGTGCAGGCTGTCTTTTGTACAGGTTCCTGCCTGCGTTGGCGGCTTATTCTGCCCACAAATAAATCTGCAGCAGTCCTGGCGAGGTCCGCTGAACTTTGCTCACTCCCTCTCTCAGTCACCCATTCCATTTCTGCTCGCGCTGCAGGCTGGCCTTTGTACTGGGCCCGCTCACATTGCTGCTTTTTCTGCCCACAAAGAAATCTGCAGCTGTCCTGACAGAGCTCCATTGAGGTCACTCACTCTTCTTGTCTCACTGGCTCATTCTTTTTCTCCTGCTGCTGCAGACTGCCCTTTTGTACTAGGCTCCTGCCTCTGGCCACAAACAATCTGCAGAAGTCCCACAGAGTCCGCTGAGCTAGCCCACCTCCTCTCACTCTCTTGTTCTGTTTCTGCCAGCGCTGCAGGCTGCCCTTTGTACTGGGCTCCTGCCAGCATTGCCGCTCTCTTCTGCCCACAAAGAAATCTGCAGCAGTCCCAACAGAGCTCCATGAGCTCGCTTCACTCCCCTCTCACTGGCTCGCTCTGTTTCTCATGCTAATGCAGGCTGCCCTTTGTACTGGGCCCCTGCGTGCATTGCTGCCTTTTCTGCCCACAAAGAAATCCGCAGTAGTCCCAACAGAGTCCTGCTGAGCTCATTACTCCCCATGCTCACTCACTCATTCTGTGTCTCTTGCTGCTCCAGGCTGTCCTTTGTACTGGGCTTCTGCCTGTGTTGGCACCTTTGCCCACAAAGAAATTCGCAGCTGTCCTGACAGAGCTCTGTTGAAGTCGCTCCACTCTACCTGTCTCATTCAGCTCATTCTGTTTCTCCGGCATTGCAGGTTGCCATTTGTAGTTGGCTTCTGCCCTGTTGGCGCCTTTTTCTGCCCATAAAGAAATGTGCAGCAGTCCCAACAGAGCTCCATTGAGCTCGCTCACTCCCCCTCTCTCGCTCTCCATTCTGTTTCTCCAGCTGCTGCAAGATGGCCTTTGTACTGGGCTCCTGCTCATGTTGCCACATTTTCTGCCCACAAAGAAATCTGCAGCAGTCACAATACAGCTCTGTTGAGGAGCTTGCCACTACCGCCTCTGTCACTCACCATTCTGTTTCTCTTGGTGCTGCAGGCTGCACTTTGCACGCTGGCTCCTGGCTGCATTGGGCACCTTGTTCTGTCCACAAAGAAATCCGCAGCTGTCCCGACAGAGTCTGCTGGAGGTCGCTCAGTCTCCCCCTGTCACGCACCATTCTGTTTGTCCTGGTGCTGCAAGCAGCCCCTTTGTACGGTGCTCTCTGCCTGCATTGGCGCCTTTTTCTGCCCACAAAGAAATCTGCAGCTGTCCTGACAGAGCTCCATTGAGGTCACTCATCTCCTTGTCTCACTGGCTCATTCTTTTTCTCCTGGCGCTGCAGGCTGTCTCTTTGTACTAGGCTCCTGCCTCTGGCCAAAAACAATCTGCAGCAGTCCCGACAGAGCTCTGCTGAGCTAGCTCACTCTCCCTCTCACTCTCTTGTTCTGTTTCTGCCAGCGCTGCAGGCTGCGTCTTTTTGTACTGGGCTCCTGCCGGCATTGGCTGCCTTCTTCTGCTCCATAATAAAGAACCGCAGCAGTCCCAACAGAGCTCTGTTGAGCTCACTTACTCCCCCATGCTTCACTCACTCATTCTGTGTCTCTTGCTGCTCCAGGCTGTCCTTTTGTACTGGGCTTGCCTGTGTTGGCACCTTTCTTTGCCCCAAAGAAATTTGCAGCTGTCCTGACAGAGCTCTGTTGAAGTTACTCACTCTACCAGTCTCATTCGCTCATTCTGTTTCTCCTGGCATTGCAGGTTGCCATTTTGTAGTTGGCTTCTGCATCTGTTGGCACCTTTTTCTGCCCATAAAGAAATCTGCAGCAGTCCCAACAGAGCTCCATTGAGCTCGCTCACTCCCCCTCTCTTACTCGATCATTCCATTTCTGCCAGTGCTGAAGGTGGCCCTTTTGTACTGGGTTCCTGCCTGCATTGCCGCCTTCTTCTGCCCACAAAGAAATCTGCAGCAGTCACAGTACAGCTCCATTGAGCTGGCTCATTCACTCCCCCTCTCTCACTCGTTCGTTCTGTTTCTCCCACCGCTGAAGGCTGCCCTTTGTACTGGGCCCCAGCATGCATTGCTGCCTTTTTCTGCCCATAAAGGAAATCTGCAGCAGTCCCAGCAAGCTTCGTGAGCTCACTCACCCTCCTCCTCACTCACTTGTTCTGTGTCTCCCACTGCTGCAGGCTGCACTTTTGTACTGGGCTCCTGCCTGGGTTGCCAGCTTTTCATGCCCACAAAGAAATGTGCAGCAGTCATGATAGAGCTCCATTGAGCTCGCTCACTTCCCCTCTCTCACTCGCTCATTCTGGTTTTCCCGCCACTGCAGGCTGCCCTTTTGTACTGGGCCCCAGCGTGCATTGCTGTCTTTTTCTGCCCACAAACAAATCTGCAGCAGTCCCAAAAGAGCTCCATTGTGCTCACTCACTCCCCTCTCCCTCACTCACTCATTCTGTGTCTCTTGCCGTTACAGGCTGCCCTTTTGTACTGGGCTCCTGCCTGCATTGGTGGCTTGTTCTGGCCAGAAAGAAATCTGAAGCAGTCCCGGACACAGCTCCATTGAGCTTGCTCACTCTCTCTCTCGCCTCACTCATTCTGTTTCTCCCGGCTGCTGCAAGCTGGCCTTTGGTACTGGGCTTCTGCCTGCATTGCACATTTTCTGCCCACAAAGAAATCCGCAGCAGTCACAATACAGCTTGTGAGCTCGCTCACCACCGCTCTGTCACTCACTCATTCTGTTTCTCTTGGTGCTGCAGGCTGCACTTGTGTACGGGCCCTGGCTGCATTGGCACCTTTGTCTGTCCACAAAGAAACCGCAGCTGTCCTGACAGAGCTCTGAGGTCGCCTCAGTCTCCCTCTGTCATGCACTCATTCTGTTTGTCCTGGTGCTGCAAGCAGCCCTTTGCACGGTGCTCCTGCCTCGCATTGGCGCCTTTTCTGCCCACAAAGAAATCCACAGCAGTCTCGACAGAGCTCAGTTTAACTTGGTCACCCCCTCACTTGTTCAATCTTAATCTGTCCCAAACACTGATTTCCCACAGCGACTGCAGCTATTCTCCAGCAGGAGCAAAAACATATTTAGACTGGATGTGAAAAATGACAGTTGTACTCTTCATAAGGAGGTGTGAAAAAAGTGCCACTGTTGATAATGTGGTGTGAAAATATTACAAATGTGCAAAGTTACAAGGGTGCGTGAAACGGTTCAATGCAGGCTTGTAACACAGTCATGTTATGGAGTTTCGTCACCAAATTATCAACATAGGGTTTTTAGGACCTCTGCTCCTGAACACTGCCACTGTCATTTTCTTAATCTGTCCCTAACACTGATTTACCACAGCGATGACGCTATGCTATCGCCAACTGTGAAGCCACATTTCAGTCAGGATGTGAAAAATGACAGCTGTACTGCTCATAAGGAGGTGTGAAAAATGTCACTATTGAAAATCTGGCATGACAATATTACAAATCTGTGAAGTTACTAGGGTGTGTGGAAATGTGCAACACACTTGTATAAGTCATTTGCTGGGCTATCATCACCAAATTTTCAACATAGGAATTTTAGACCTCTGCTCACGAACAGTATCACTGTCATTTTTCTTAATCTGTCCCGGACAGTGATTTCCACAGCGACTGCTCTATTCTCAGCCAGAAGTGCGAAACACACCGGTTAGGATGGGAAAAATGACGGATGCACTGTTCATAAGTAGGTGTGGGAAAATGGCAATGTTGAAAATCTGGAGGAAAATATAATTCATTGAAGTTACGGCGTGGTGCAAACTACGCGCAACACACGCTACAATAACACAGTCATTTTATGGAGTATCATTAGCAGATTTTCAACACAGCCATTTCAGGACCTCTACTCATGAACAGTGTCACTGTCATTTTCTTAATCTGTCCTGAACACTGATTTCTCATGGCGACCGCATTCTTGGCTGCGCCAGAAGTGCTAAAAACACATTTCGCCAGGATGAACAATGACGGCTGTACTGTTCACAAGGAGGTGGAAAATGCCAATATTGAAAATTTGGCATGAAATTATTGCAATCAGCAGTTACGAAAGCGCAGTAAGTAGTAACTGCACAACAGCGACGCCATAAAACAGTCATTTTTTGAATTTTCCACCAATTTGAATAATAGGCTTTTTGAGATCCACCTCATGAACACTGGCACTGTCGCTTTCGAGTTGACTGACCCCAAAGGTGATTCCGCAGTGACCGCGAAATCACCTTCGGGCCGATTAACGCAATGACAGTTCAAGAATTCATGAGAGAGTCCCAAAACCCTATGTTGAAAATTTGGTGAAAAAGTCCCAAAATGCCTGAGATATGTGCTAAAGTTGAAAAACACTATTTATTATGTTATACAGCTTACCGGCATTTCTCAGTTTACGGTCTGCTTTGAAAGTGCAGAGTGTGTTCCTGGTCCACCAAGAGTCATTGTGCCAAGCTGGAGGTAGGTATGGGGTGGCAGGGGGGGAGCAGGGTGCACAGTGGGTTGGTGCGGGTTGCAGGTGGGGGGCCAGGGACACTGAGAAACCATTCCTTTTTTGCAGGTAACAAAAAAAAAAATACTTCAAGGTCCATTTTTTCCTTTACAGGGGCATGTGGCATGCTGGGATGGACACCCAGCATGCTACCAATGGCTTTCTTTGGGGTAGAAACAGTCGACGGATTGGGCAATCATCAGCAGGAATAAAAGCGGGGGTAGCCAGAATGCCGACGGGAGGGCTCCCCATCGGCACCAGAAACAATGGGGCACCAAGGCCGATGGGGTTTGGGGACCCTGTTGGCACATAAACATGGTGGGGGGTTATATTGTTTGTGAACAGGCGGCAACCTGCCACCCTGTTCACAAACAATATCAGGGTTTTTACATCCACCCTGCAATGATGGTCACTCCTCATTGCAGCAGATGGCTGATGCTGCAATGTCGAGGCTGCCCCTGATTGCAGCGGTGAAATTGTCAGTAGTTGGTGCAAATATTCCAAACTACTGTCACCAGCAGCCTGCAATATGTTATTTGCACTGTGCTCAATCAATATAAAAATGGTACATCCTGTCTGCCCCATTTCCCAAATTAAACCTCAGAACCTACTGTCCATGCAGGATAATAGCCTTCACTATCCACTTCCTTGTTCCCCTCCCTACTACTATCAGCATGAGTAACCATTATACCCTTCACTTTGTCACAGCCATGCTTGAAACCATTTATGGTTTTGGTGCCTGCCATCCCAGTTGGCAAACTATTCCACATTTCACCACCATTTCTGGAAAATAAAACTTTCCAATATCCTCTTGAACCTCCATCCCATCAGTCTCTACTTGTGCCCCCATAACCTTGAACTGTTACTCATGCTAAGTAGTTCTCCATTCACCTTGCTTATTCCTTGCAGAACTTGAAGGTCTCTGTCATATCATTCCTCTCTTGTCTGGTCTCCAGTGAAGACATGTTCAGTGCCTTGAGCAGATCCTCATGATCTGTCCTGTCAGCTTTGAATCATCCTGATCACCCTTTGTCCTTATCTTTCCTGAGGTGAGGTCTTCAAGTTCAGAACTCTGAACAGTACACCCAGTGCAGCCTCACTAAAGATCAATAAAGAGCAGTAAACCTCTTTTCTTCTACTATCAGAACCCTTCTGGCACATCCTAGTATCCTATTTGCCTTACTAGATGCCTCACTGTACTAGCTTGATTGTTTAAGGGAGTCACTAATGACAAATACTAGGTCCCTTTTCTCAGCTGTAGTGCTCAGCTCTACCCCTCCTATCCAGTAACCTGTCCTGGGGTTCTTGTCCCTAAGTGAATCACCTTGCAATTTTGGCATTGAGTTAAAATGCCAAACCTTAGGCCACCTCTCTAATGGTTACATGTCAGTCTGCAGTTTCCTACTTCCCCATCACTATCTACCTCCCATGAACTTGGTGTCATCTTCAAAGAGACACAGCCCCAGATTCATTCTCAAATGTTGTTAGTGAGCATATTGAAGAGAACAAGAGTCAGGATGGATCCTGTGGCATTCCACTCTTGACTTCCTCTTTCTGATTTGATACCATAATCACAACCCTCTGATGCCTCTCATTCAACTAAAGCCCTCACCCCACCAAAACACTGCTTATATTTTCCTTCAAATCCCTGGACCTCACCCCTTGAGCCGTGACCTAAGTCACTCTGATTGATCCTCATCTCATTGGTCTGATCCACTGATTCCATGCTAACATATTTCAAAACAAAATTACTCTAAATATATATATTTTTTTTAGTTGTTTAACCAGAAGTAGCACACTAAGTTGAAAACTTTTTTACAGGAGTGACCTGGGAGCACAGGGAAGTTAAGTGACTTGCTCAGAGTCACACAGTATGCAAGTGGAAGCTGTGAGATTCAAACCCAGGTCTGGTCTGCTGGATGTCACCAGATTTGCAGCTCAGAGCCTTAAACCACTATACTGCCTCCCTTTATGGGACTGCCATGCCCCCAGAGCAGGACATGAGAAAAGGTACACCACCTCCCGTGAATCATGGCTGACTCATAGCCTTACTTGCAAGTGCATGATTTGGCCTGGTCAGAAAATAAGCGTAACCTATCCCATGGCCTCCAGAGGTATCATCATCTCCACAGCACCTGTACCATGGCAACAAGTTTGCCAGGTGAGAATTTTACATTCAACTTCAGTACCAACATTGGTTACCTGTCTAAATTTTGAAAGGCTGCCACAATCTCTTCTCCCTCCCACTCCTTTGCCTGTTCTCAGAGTCAGTGACACCCTGTCTCTAACCTCTCCTTCATCACCATAGAGATGTAATTCAATTCATCACCTGTACCTCCTACTCCTCTCCTCCCTCTCCCCTTCCTCACCCTCTCTCACCCCTGCCAGCCTGCATGATTGTCATCTCCTTCCTTCCCCTATTGTTTTTTTCTCTCCAGTACCTCCATCCTTTATCACCACACACTTTCATCCTTAATCCTTCCAAGAGCAGGAGCCCAGATGGCCGGGATAGCAAGCTCCTCCATCTGACTGCTTCTGCAATCTCCTCCCATTGGATGACCTCCTAACCTCTTTCTGGTGTTCCTCCATCCCTGCTGACTGGAAGGCTGCCACTATTACTCCTCCTCCAAAAGATGGTGACCAGTCGTACGAACAGCTACTGACTCATTTTCTCCTCCTCCAAAATACAGGAACAAATTATCTTGTTACAACTCTCTCCCTTTCTGGACCTCTTCTTTTTCACCCAATACAAGTCTAACTTCTGCAAAAATCACTCCCACCACCTGCTCAGGCTCACCAAATCCATCCATAATGGTATGGATCGAGCATATTCACTTCTGCTATCTTCATCGATCTAGCCAAAGCATTCAACCCTGTCTACCACCCAATTATTAGCCAAACTCCAGGCTGCAGGCCTCTCTGACTTAGCCATCAGCTGTTCCACTCCTACCACAGGGGTAGGTCCCAAGCAGTCAAAAGTGGTGACCCCCTCTCTCCTCCCTGCCTGTATCCACTTGGGTCCCACAAGGATCTGTGTTAAGCCCACTACTTTTCTCCATTTTCCTTAATGATCTCCTCCTCCATGTGCTTGTCTGCATCCATTCACATGTACATGGATGACACAGTCCTCTTCACAGCAGGCCCACAGACTCCAGCTGGACTTTGATCAAGTTCAGCCCTGACCACACACAAATCAACTTTTCCTCAATGCCAAGAAGGCTGTCTCCATGTCCTTTGGCACAAGGCACCAGACTCTCTAGGCTCCCTCCCCTTCCTACTTTCCATACCCTGGATGGCTCTCCTGTGGAGGATGTCACCACCTTTAGTTGTCTTGGTATCTGGCTAGACCAGCACCTAAACATTTCTGAACAGGTGGATGCTATAGTCAAAAAGCTGCACCACAATTTGGTGCACTTTACAGGAACTGTGACTGTATCCCACCTCCAGCATACCATGTTATTATCCAGAGAATGAGCCTCAAATCTCTGACTATGGTGATGTGGTCATAGCTGAGCCCCCTTCACTACCCCTTGCCAAACTGGACACACTCTTCAACTATTTCTGCCATTACACCTCGATTATCCTTCTGTACTCACCATTGTTCTATATATAAATCTGTCTCCTTTTCTTTCTTGTGAACAGACACCATGCCCACTGTGCCAGCTTTGTGGCAAATCTGGTTTGTTTCCTACCCTCCTATCTCTCTGACAGCCCACTTGCAGCCATACCATCAGAAGCTGAAATATTCGAACCCTAGCAGTCCCTTCAGTTTCCACAACCATCAGCAAAGTCACTGTTCAGCCACCGCTGCCTTAAAATCTGGAACTCCCTCACCCCAGCCATTCACCAATCTCCCTCCCATGGATTCTTTCAAACCACTTCAGTGGTCTCACCTCTCCCTCCTACACTTGCTCTAGTTTTCCCTCTTGCTCTCCTATTACTTGTTTCCAGTTTAGGTACAGCTAAAATTTGGCACCTATGCTTCCACTCTAGGCATTATGCACAAATGTTTACGGCTAACGTTGAACTAAAAGCCTCTCCAGACCCTTTGCATATCAGTTGTGCATATGGAGCTCCCCTCCTAACTGTGAACTCCATCAAATACCTTGGGGTGACACTTGACCCCCAATTGGACCTAGGGAGTCATATCCTAAATGTCTGTAGAACTGTGGACTGTAAATCGGGTCTAGCCTATAGGGCCAAAAGTAACCTGACACCTGCTGCTCGTCTGGCACTTGCTAGAGGTGTACTACTTCCCTCCCTTAGCTATGGTCTCCACCAATTTGCCTGTACCTCCAAAGCTCTTCTTACTCGGTGGCACACAACGTACAATAACATCTGTCGCTTTGCACTGGCCGCCTGCCTCACCCACCATTGTGAGCTTTATGATAAACTAGGTTGGCTTTCCCAACCAATCACCTGAACTTTGGGCTGGGATGCCTCCTTGGCAAAGTGATCAGAACCGGCACCCCGGGCTGGCACAGCTTCTTCACCTCCTGACCACTCCTCTTACCCTCAGGTCCCAGGGTCCTGGGATGCTAAAAATACCCCTCACCCAAACCCTTATGGGGACAGGGACTTTGTTGCATGTGCTCCTAGGCTCTGGAACTCCTTTCCTGACCATGTTCATTCCACCTCCTCCCATCAGTGCTTCCAGAAGTCCCTGTGGGGGCATCTGAAGCTGGCCTCAGCTTGAGAATGTCCCAAGCCTCCCTAGCCTAATTGTACTTGGAGCCCAACTGTTCTGAGGACCTGCCAATGATCTTTTGGTCATTTCTCATGATCCAATTGCTCTCCTAGGCATCTGACTGCACTATGTATGTTCTAGACTATATATTGCTGATTATATGTACTTTATCAATTTCTGTCATAGCAGTTCACTCCATGCCTTACCGTTTTGTGACTCAATGCATTTTGTTACTCTATGTACTTACTTTACTTGCTGTTATGTTCTGATGTATCTGTATTACCCGTTGTACTCTCCCAGGAAGTTCCTGGAAATAAGCATATAACTTGTCTAGTGTACCTACCCGGTTAACAAAAGCGAAATAAATAAATAAATAAAAACTGCTCTGTATTTGATCGCCAGCATAGGTTTGTGGCTCCTGACTGTGCTGTATATGCATTGTCGATTATTTGCTTGTTACTCAAGTTCTCACATCTTGCATGTATTATTCCCAATGTTATTTGTGGTTGTGTACCACTCTGCTCCATGTACATTATGTATTTTGAACTATTGTGCTACCTAAGACCCACTTGTACAAGTTCCCCTTCCCCAGGATGCATCTAGAAATGAGCTCCCAGCTTAGTATTCCTGGGTGGGGAGCACTAGACACCAAGGATCATTTTACTATAATAATTGGAGCCATTTAGACTGTGATCAGGGGTGTAGAACCTTTACATGCCAAGGATCATTTTGGTATACTACTTGGGAGCATCATAATGGTGACCACAGGTAGGGTCAGAATATGCACCACTGTGTGCTAGGTACACTGAACAATAAGTTGCTCGTCTCCCGGTACAACCTGGAAGAGAGGGTGGTGGGAGTTACATAGTAACAATGAGTACACACAAAATACACAATATCATTCAAAAACATAGGTTACAACTGAATTACTCATTAGCATGAAAAGCAAATAATTACAAGGGTAAAGAAGTGAAAACCAGTCGCAGTGAGCTTGTGGTGAGACAGAGAGTGTGCATAATGTAATAGCAAGTGTGAACCAATGGCCTGCACTATGCAGACTAAGAACAGCACAGGGTGGCAAGTGAAGTGAGTCAGCAGGGCATCAAACAGGATGTAGGACAAGAAAGGGGGAGCTAGGGGCAGGTGCAATTTACAGAGGGAATGTGAAGAGCTTGATTTAATGAGCCAGGCTAGGAAGAGGATCAGATATGTGTAGGGAGAGATTCCTCATTTTGGGAGATGATAGGAGTGGAGGCCTGTGCACTAGCGGTGGATCTCCAGGAACAGACAGAGTTCTATGGTCATGGGCTCTTAGAAGTTGAGAGAGTGGTGGGGGAGATTAGGGAATTTAGGTAGGAGGAGTGTGCAAGCAGTACTTAGAGATGAGATTTGCACAATGATGCAGTCACCTATTTGTTAGGGATGGGAAGGCTAAGGCTCAGTACAAGTGGCAGCAGTGGGTAAGGTGAGGTGCATCCAGAGCAAACCAACAGAATGAGTTGAAAAGAGTATCCAGGTTGGCTAAGGAGGTGGCAGGAGCAGAGCAATAAACAACATCGCAGTAATCGAAAACTGGGAGGATCATTTTTTGGATCAGTTCGCGTCTTGCCTGTGGTGGGAGGCAGAAGCGGTTTCTATATAAGGCACAGAGTTTGGGACAAAGCTTTTTTATTATGGCATCTACATGGGCTGAGAAGGTGAGATGTTTATCCAGCCAAACGCCCAGATACCTGAAAAACTCGGTAGCAATTACAGTTGCTCCGTCGAGGGTAGTGAAGGTAGGGGCAGAAGGGAGCCTTGACAGCTTCTGACGTGTGCCAAAAGTCATGGACACAGTTTTCTTGGCATTTAGGAAGAGTTGGTGAGATTGAAACCAGCTCTAGGCATTATTGAAATCACGTTGGAGCCTGGAGGCGACATCCAAGGATGAGGGCCCGAGGAGAATAGAACCATATCATCAGCATACATATGTATAGAAGATGAGGTACAGATGGATGGAAGATCATTCAGAAAGATGGAGAAGAGAATCGGGCCTAGTATGGACCCTTGGGTGACTCCAGAGTATATGGGTAGAGGAGGGGAGATGTAGTCGGATATTTTTACAGACTGTGAGCAGTCATATAGGTATGTGCTGAACCATTTAATGGCATGTTCAGACAGCCCAGCTGATGAGAGGGAGTGGAGCAGGAGGGAGTGGGAAACTGTGTCAAAAGCTTTAGCAAGATCAATAAAAATGGCAGTGGTTATGTGACCGCAATCCATGCCTGTCAGGATCGCATCAGTGATTCAAAGCAGTGAGGTAGTAGTAGAGTGATGTTTACGGAACCCAGATTGATATTGGGTGAAGAAATTTCTGTCTGAGAGGTACAAGGATAGTTAGTCAAGGACTAGATGTTCTTGTAGTTTGGCTAACATCAGGAGGAGAGATATAGGGTGGTAGTTTTCAGGGAAGAAGGAGTCGCCACCCTTATGGAGCGGGAGAACAATAGCATGTTTCCACTCACGGGGAATTTCGGCCAAGTGAAACGAGAGATTGAAAAGAGCAGTGAGTGGGGGAGCAATGGCAGAGGCAGACAACTTTAGTAACTTTGGGTCCAGTCCATCAGAGGAACTACCTTTGCTTGGGTTTAGGGCTTCCAAGGCCGCCAGCATGTCAGTTCTCAGAATTTTAGAAGAGGAAAAGCTATGAGGTGGGGCTGGAGGACTTCTAATGGGTGCGGAGAATAACTGGTTAATAGTTGGGAGGGAGCCTAGCAGGGTAGAAGCACATGAGGCAAAGTGTGAGTTAAAAGCAGCAGCAATGCTAGGGTGGTTGGCAATGCCCTTAGACAAGCAATGAGTTCTGGGGAGATCCAGGGGAGGTGGTTTCCACGGACATGTACCCAGCGTTGTGGTGCATGTTGATTCCAGACTTCAAGGAATCATTCTCTGAAGTAGTTAGCTGCGACTTCTAGGTTACTGGCAACAGATATAGGTGCCCAATTAGTGTTGGTCAAATCATAAAGAAGAGGGTCAATGTTCAGGGATTTGTGTGATCGGATTTGTAGAGTTTTATAGGGGACTTTGACTTTGTGAATTTTGTGCACCAGGAAAGTCATGCAATGGTCATTGAAGGAATCTGCTAGAGTACCGGAATTAATGACCTTATGGGTGTGAGTTGTAAGGGCCCAGTCAATGAGGGAATGGTTTCCTGTCTTGTGATTTAGCCTAGTTGGATCTTGGATAATTTGGGTTAGGTTGAGCTCATGTATAGCATTTAGCAGGAAACCACCTCTCCTCAATCTCCCCAGAACTCATTGCTTGTCTAAGGGCACGTGATACAGCCTGGAAGCTCCATAAAAGCACAAAGCTCCTTAAAGACTATGAGGCCTACCGGGTCCTCAGAAACAAATGCACAAAAGCCACTCGTTTGGCCAAGGCTGATTACTTCAGCTCTACTTCTAACTCTAATAAAAATAACCCATCCAAATTCTGGAAAGTAATCCACTCACTTTTCTCCCCACAGGCTCCCCTTCCCTCCCCCTCCTCCAAATAAACAATACTGTCATTGCTGACCACCCTAGCATTGCTGCTGCTTTCAACTCGCACTTTACCTCATGTGCTTCTACTCTGCTAGGCTCCCTCCCAACCTTAAACCAGTTATTCTCTACACCCATTAGAAGTCCTCCAGCCCCACCTCATAGCTTTTCATTCTCTAAAATTCTGAGAACTGACATGCTGGCGGCCTTGGAAGCCCTAAACCCAAGCAAAGGTAGCTCCTCTGATGGACTGGACCCAAAGTTACTAAACTTTTCTGCCTCTGCTAGTGCTCCCCCACTCACTGCTCTTTTCAATCTCTCGTTTCACTTGGCCGAAATTCCCTGTGAGTGGAAACATGCTATTGTACTCCCTCTCCCTAAGTGTGGCAACTTCTCCTCCCCTGAGAACTACCACCTTATATCTCTCCTCCTGACATTAGCCAAAGTACAAGAACATCTAGTCCTTGACTAACTATCCTTGTACCTCTCAGACAGAAATTTCTTCACCCAATATCAATCTGGGTTCCGTAAACATCACTCTACTACTACCTCGCTGCTTTGAATCACTGATGCGATCCTGACAGGCAAGGATTGCGGTCACATAACCCCTGCCATTTTTATTGATCTTGCTAAAGCTTTTGACACAGTTTCCCACTCCCTCCTGCTCCACTCCCTCTCATCAGCTGGGCTGTCTGAACATGCCATTAAATGGTTCAGCACATACCTATATGACTGCTCACAGTCTGTAAAAATATCCGACTACATCTCCCCTCCTCTACCCATATACTCTGGAGTCCCCAAGGGTCCATACTAGGCCCGATTCTCTTCTCCATCTTTCTGAATGATCTTCCATCCATCTGTATCTCATCTTCTATACATATGTATGCTGATGATACGGTTCTATTCTCCTCTGGGCCCTCATCCTTGGATGTCGCCTCCAGGCTCCAACGTGATTTCAATAATGTCTAGAGCTGGTTTCAATCTCACCAACTCTTGCTAAATGCCAAGAAAACTATGTCCATGACTTTTGGCACATGTCAGAAGCTGTCATGGCTCCCTTCTGCCCCTACCTTCACTACCCACGATGGAGCAACTGTAATTGCTACTGAGTCTTTCAGGTATCTGGGCATTTGGCTGGATAAACATCTCACCGTCTTGGCCCATGTAGATGCCATAATAAAAAATCTTTGTCCCAAACTCTGTGCCTTATGTAGAAACCGCTCCTACCTCCCGCCACAGGCAAGACGCGAACGGATCCAAAAAATTATCCTCCCGGTTTTCGACTACTGCGATGTTCTTTATTGCTCTGCTCCTGCCACCATCTTAGCCAACCTGGATACTCTTTTCAACTAATTCTGTCGGTTTGCTCTGGATGCACCTCACCTTACCCACTGCTGCTGCTTGTACCGAGCTTTAGCCTTCCCATCCCTAACAAATAGGTGACTGCCTCATTGCGCAAATCTCATCTCTAAGTACTGGCTTGGCACACTCCCTCCCTACCTAAATTCCCTAATCTCCCCCACCCACTCCCTCTCAACTTCTAAGAGCCCGTGACCATAGAACTCTGTCTGTTCCCTAGAGATCCACCGCTAGTAGACAGGCCTCCCACTCCTATCGTCTCCCCAAAATGTGGAATGCTCTTCCTACACATATCTGATCCTCTTCCTCACCTGGCTCATTAAATCAAGCTTTTCATAATTTCCTCTCTGTAAATTGCACCTGCCCCTAGCTCCCCTTCTGTGTCCTACATCCTATTTGATGCCCTGCTGACTCACTTCACTTGCCACCGTGTGCTATTCTTAGTCTGCATAGTGCAGGCCATTGGTTCACACTTGATATTACATTATGCTCTCTCTCTTGTCTCACCACAAGCTCACTGCAACTGGCTTTCACTTCTCTACCCTTGTAATTATTTGCTTTTCATGCAAATGTGTAATTCAGTTGTAACCAATGTTTTTGTACGATACTGTGTATTTTGTGTGTACTCATTGTTACTATGTAACTCCCACCACCCTCTCCCCAGGTCATACCAGGAGACAAGCAACTTGTTGTTCAGTGTACCTCTCTGGTGAAACTTTTCAATAAATAAATTAATTTGAGCACACAGTGGTGCATATTGTGACCCTACCTGTGGTCACCATTATGATGCTCCCAAGTAGTATACCAAAATGATCCTTGGCATGTAAAGGTTCTACACCCTGATCGAGTTTAAATGGCTCCAATTATTATAGTAAATGACCCTTGGTGTCTAGTGCTCCCACTCAGGAATACTAAGCTGGAGCTCATTTCTAGATGCATCCTGGGAAGGGAACTTGTACAAGTGGGTCTTAGGCAGCACAGTAGTTCAAAATACATAACATATAAGGAGCAGAGTGGTACACAACCACAAATTACATTGGGAATAATACATGCAAGAAGTGAGAACTTGAGTAACAAGCAAACAATTGACAATGCATATACAGCACAGTCAGGAGCCACAAACCTATGCTGGCAATCAAATACAGAGCAGTTTTATTTATTTATTTCTTTAGCTTTTGTTAACTGGGTAGGTACACTAGACAAGTTATATGCCTATTTTCAGGAACTTCCTGGGAGAGTACAACAGGTAATACAGATACATCAGAACATAACAGCAAGTAAAGCAAGTACATAGAGTAACAAAATGCATTGAGTCACAAAACGGTAAGGCATGGAGTGAACTGCTATGACAGAAATTGATAAAGTACATATAATCAACAATATATAGTCTAGAGCATACATAGTGCAGTCAGATGCCTAGGAGAGCAATTGGATCACAAGAAATGACCAAAAGATCATTGGCAGGTCCTCAGAACAGTTGGGCTCCAAGTACAATTAGGCAAGGGAGGCTTGGGACATTTGCACGCTGAGGCTAGCTTCAGATGCCCCCACAGGGACTTCCAGAAGCACTGATGGGAGGAGGTGGAATGAACATTGTCAGGAAAGGAGTTACAGAGCCTAGAAGCACATGCAACAAAGTCCCTGTCCCCCATAAGGGTTCGGGTGAGGGGTACTTTTAGCATCCCAGGACCCTGGGACCTGAGTGGGTAAGAGGAGTGGTCAGGAGGTGAAAGAAGCTGTGCCAGCCCTGTGGGGTGCCGGTTCTGATCACTTTGCCAAGGGAGGCATCCCAGCCCAAAGTTCAGGTGATTGGTGGGAAAGCCAACCTAGTTTATCAAAAGCTCACAATGGTGGGTGAGATGGGGGCGCCAGTGCAAAGTGACAGATCTTATCGTCGTTGTGTGCCACGAGGTAAGAAGGACTTTGGAGGTACAGGCAAATTGGTGGAGACCATAGCTAAGGGAGGGAAGTAGTACACCTCTAGCAAGTGCCAGACGAGCAGCAGGTGTCAAGTTATTTTTGGCCCTATAGGCCAGACCTAATTTACAGTTCACAGTTCTACAGACATTTAGGATATGACTCCCTAGGTCCAACTGGGGGTCAAGTGTCACCCCAAGGTATTTGATGGAGTTCACAGTTAGGAGGGGAGCTCCATCTGCACAACTGATACACAAAGGGGCTGGAGAGGCTTTTACTTCAACATTAGCTATAAACATTTGTGCATAATGCCTAGAGTGGAAGCATAGGTGCCAAATTTTAGCTGTACATAAACTGGAAACAAGTAATAGGAGAGCAAGAGGGAAAACTAGAGCAAGTGCAGGAGGGAGAGGTGAGACCACTGAAGTGGTTTGAAAGAATCCATGGGAGGGAGATTGGTGAATGGCTGGGGTGAGGGAGTTCCAGATTTTAGGGCAGCGGTGGCTGAACGTGACTTTGCCGATGGTTGTGGAAACTGAAGGGACTACTAGATTTTGAATATTTCAGCTTCTGATGGTATGGCTATAACGGGGCCGTCGGAGAGATAGGAGGGTAGGGAAACAAACCAGATTTGCCCACAAAGCTGGCACAGTGGGCATGGTGTCTGTTCACAAGAAAAGAAAAGGAGACAGATTTATATATAGAACAATGGTGAGTCCAAGAAGGATAGTCGAGAGTGTAATGGCAGAAATAGTTGAAGAGTGTGTCCAGTTTGGCAAGGGTAGTGAAGGGGGCTACGCTGTAGACCACATCACCATAGTCAGAGATTTGGAGGCTCATTCTCTGGATAATAACATGGTATGCTGGAGGTGGGATACAGTCACAGTTCCTGTAAAGTGCACCAAATTGTGGTGCAGCTTTTTGACAATCGCATCCACTTGTTCAGAAACGTTTAGGTGCTGGTCTAGCCAGATACCAAGACAACTAAAGGTGGTGACATCCTCCACAGGGGAGCCATCCAGGGTATGGAAAGTAGGAAGGGGAGGGAGCCTAGAGAGTCTGGTGCCTTGTGCCAAAGAACATGGAGACAGCCTTCTTGGCATTGAGGAAAAGCTGATTTGTGTGTGGTCAGGGCTGAACTTGATCAAAGTCCAGCTGGAGTCTGTGGGCCTGCTGTGAAGAGGACCGTGTCATCCATGTACATGTGAATGGATGCAGACAAGCACATGGAGGAGGAGATCATTAAGGAAAATGGAGAAAAGTAGTGGGCTTAACACAGATCCTTGTGGGACCCAAGTGGATACAGGCAGGGAGGAGAGAGGGGGTCACCACTTTTGACTGCTTGGGACCTACCCCTGTGGTAGGAGTGGAACAGCTGATGGCTAAGTCAGAGAGGCCTGCAGCCTGGAGTTTGGCTAATAATTGGGTGGTAGACAGGGTTGAATGCTTTGGCTAGATCGATGAAGATAGCAGAAGTGAATAGGCTCTGATCCATACCATTATGGATGGATTTGGTGAGCCTGAGCAGGTGGTGGAGTGATTTTTTGGAAGTTAGACTTGTATTGGGTGAAAAAGGAAGAGGAGTCCAGAAAGGGAGAGAGTTGTAACAAGATAATTTGTTCCTGTATTTTGGAGGGAGGAGAGAAATGAGTCGGTAGCTGTTCGTACATGACGGGTCACCATCTTTTGGAGGAGGAGGAGTAACAGTGGCAGCCTTCCAGTCAGCAGGGATAGAGGAACACCAGAAAGAGAGGTTAGGGAGGTCATCCAATGGGGAGGAGATTGCAGAAGTAGTCAGATGGAGGAGCTTGCTATCCCGGCCATCTGGGCTCCTACCCTTGGAAGGATTAAGGGCGGGAAGTGTGTCGGGATAAAGGATGGAGTTACTGGAGAGAAAAAAATAATAGTGGGAAGGAAGGAGATGACAATAATGCAGGCTGGCAGGGTGAGAGAGGAGGTAGAAAGGAGGAGAGGAGAGGAGGGTACAGGTGATGAAAAGGAATTACATCTCTATGGTGATGAAGGAGAGGTTAGAGACAGGGGTGTCACTGACTTGAGGACAGGCAAAAGGAGGAGGGAGAAGAGTTTGTGGCAGCCTTTCAAAATTTAAACAGGTAACCAATGCTGTGCATGAAGTTAGATGTATTCTCACCTTTGGCAAGCTTGTTGCCATGGTACTGGTGCTGCGGAGATGATGATACCTCTGGAGGCCATGGGGGATAGGTTACATTTATTTTCTGACCAGGCCAAATCATGCACTTGCAAGTAAGCTATGAGGTCAGCCATGATCTAGGGGAGGTGGTGTACCTTTTCTCATGTCCTGCTCTGGGGGGGCATGGCAGTCCCATAAAGGGGAGGCAGTATAGTGCAGTGGTTTAAGGCTCTGAGCTGCAAATCTGGTGACATCCAGCAGACCAGACCTGGGTTTGAATCCCACAGCTTCCACTTGCACAGTGTGTGACTCTGAGCAAGTCACTTAACTTCCCTGTGCTCCCAGGTCGCTCCTGTAAAAAAGCTTTCAGCTTAGTGTGCTACTCCTGGTTAAACAACTATAAAAAATATATATATTTAGAGTAATTTTGTTTTAAATATGTTGGATAGAATCAGTGGAGCAGACCAATGAGATAGGGGACCCATCAGAGTGACTTAGGTCACGGCCAAGGGCGTGAGGTCCAGGGATTTGAAGGAAAATATAAGCAGTGTTTTGGTGGGGGTGAGGGGGCTTTAGTTGAATGAGAGGCATCAGAGGGTTGTGATTATGGTGTCAAATCAGAAAGAGGAAGTCAAGAGTGGAATGCCACAGGGATCCATCCTGACTCTTGTTCTCTTCAATATGCTCATAACAATGTTTGAGAATGAATCTGGGCTGTGTCTCTTTGAAGATGACACCAAGCTCATGGGGGTAGATAGTGATGAGGAAGTAGGAAACTGCAGACTGACATGTAAAGATTAGAGGGGGCTTAAGGTTTGGCAGTTGAACTTCAATGCCAAAAAGTGCAAGGTGATTCACTTAGGGACAAGAACCCCAGGACAGGTTACTGGATAGGAGGGGAGAGCTGAGCACCTACAGCTGAGAAAAATGGACCTAGTATTCACTATTAGTGTCTCCCTTAAACAATCAAGCTAGTACAGTGAGGCATCTAGTAAGGCAAATATGATACTAAGATGTCCAGAAGGGGTTCTGATAGTAGAAGAAAAGAAGTGACTGCCTCTTTATTGATCGTTGCTAGAGGCTGCACTGGGTGTACTGTTCAGAGTTCTGAACTTCAAGACCTCACCTCAGGAAAGATAAGGACAAAGGGTGATCAGGATGATTCAAAACTGACAGGACAGATCATATGAGGATCTGCTCAAGGCACTGAACATGTCTTCACTGGAGACCAGACAAGAGAGGAATGATATGACAGAGACCTTCAAGTTCCTGTAAGGAATAAACAAGGTGAATGGAGAACTGCTTAGCATGAGTAACAGTTCAAGATTATAAGGGCACAAGTAGAGACTGATGGGAGGGAGGTACAAGAGGGATATTGGAAAGTTTTATTTTCCAGAAATGGTGGTGGAAATGTGGAATAGTTTGCCAACTGAGATGGCAGGTACCAAAACCATAAATGGTTTCAAGCATGGCTGTGACAAAGTGAAGGGTATAATAGTTACTCATGCTGATAGTAGTAGGGAGGGAACAAGGGGTGGATAGTGAGGCTATTATCCTGCATGGACAGTAGGTTCTGAGATTAATATGGGAAATGGGGCAGACAGGATGTACCATTTTTATATTGATTGCGCACAGTACAAATAACATATTGCAGGCTGCTGGTGACAGTAGTTTGGAATATTTGCACCAACTACTGACAATTTCGCCGCTGCAATCAGGGGCAGCCTGTTCATTTCAGCATCAGCCATCTGCTGCAAAGAGGGAGCTACCCATCATTGCAGGGTGGGATGGAAAAACCCTGATATTGTTTGTGAACAGGGCGGCAGGCTGCCGCCCTGTTCACAAACAATATAACCCCCCCACCGTGTTTATGTGCCAACAGGTTCCCAAACCCCATCGGCCTTGGTGCCCCATTGTTTCTGGTGCCGATGGGGGAGCCCACTCCCCGTCGGCATTCTGTAACACCCCCGCTTATTCCTGCCGACGGGTGCCCAATCCCCATCGGCTACTGCTGCCCCCAAAAGAAATGCACGATGGCACACTGGTGCCCATCCCAGCATGTCACATGCCCCTGTAAAGGAAAACGGTCCTTGAAGTATTTTTTTTTACCTGCAAAAAGGAAACGTTTCTCGTAGTGTCCCTGCCCCACCTGCAATCCGCATCAAACCCACTGCGCACCCTGCCTCCCCACTCCCTCACTCCCATACTTACCTCCGAGCTTACGCGATGATCTTCGGTGGACCAGAATACACCTGTGCACTCTTCAAAGCCGACTGTGAACTGAGGAAATGCCGGTAAGCTGTATAATGTAATAAATAGCGTTTTTTTCAACTTTAGTACATATCTCAGGCATTTTTGGGACTTTTTTCACCAAATTTTCAACATAGGGTTTTTGGGACCCTCCTCATGAATTATTGAACTGTCATTGTGTTAGTCAGCCCCGAAAGGTGATTTCGCGGTCACTGCGCGGAATCACATTTCAGGGTCGATTAACGAAACGACAGTGCCAGTGTTCATGAGGTGGATCTCAAAAAGCCTATGTTGCAAATTTGGTGGGAAAATTCCAACAAATTACTGTTTTACGAGCATGCACTGCGCAGTTGCTACCCATGCTCGTAACTTCTTGAATTTGCAATAATTTCATGCCAGATTTTCAACATTGACATTTTTTACACCTCCTTGTGAACAGTACGGCTGTCATTGTTCACATCCTGGAAATGTGTTTTCGCACTTCTGGCTATAGAATAGTAACGGTAGCTGTGGGAAATCAGTGTTCAGACAGATTAAGAAATGATAGTGACACTGTTCATGAGTAGAGGTCCTGAAATGGCTGTGTTGAAAAATCTGCTAATGATACTCCATAATGATTCTGTGTTACGAAAGCGTGTTGGCGCAGTTTGCACGCACGTCGTAACTTCGTGAATTTATATTTTCACTCCAGATTTTCAACATTGCCATTTTCCCACACCTACTTATGAACAGTGCATCCGTCATTTTTCCCATCCTGGCTGAAATGTGTTTTCGCACTTCTGGCGCAGAATAGAGCAGTCACTGTGGGAAATCACTGTCCGGGACAGATTAAGAAAATGACAGTGATACTGTTCATGAGCAGAGGTTCTAAAATGCCTATGTTGAAAATTTGGTGATGATAGCCCAGCAAATGACTGTATTACAAGTGTGCGTTGCACACTCTTCCACAACATCTTCTGTAACTCCACAGATTTGTAATATTGTCATGCCAGATTTTCAACAGTGGCATTTTTTCACACCTCCTTATGAGCAGTACAGCTGTCATTTTTCACATCCTGACTGAAATGTGGTTTCACAGTAGACATACACAATAGTGTGGTCACTGTGGTAAATCAGTGTTAGGGACAGATTAAGAAAATGACAGTGGCACTGTTCATGAGCAGAGGTCCTAAAAGCCCTATGTTGATAATTTGCTGATGAAACTCCATAACATGACTGTGTTACAAGCGTGCATTGAACTGTTTCACGCAACCTTGTAACTTTGCACATTTGTAATATTTTCACACCATATTTTTCAACAGTGGCGTCTTTTTTCACACCCTCCTATGAAGAGTACAGCTGTCATTTTTCACATCCGGCTCAAATGCTTTTGTGGCACCCTGCTGGAGAATAGCACGGTCACCGGGAAATCAGTGTTGGGACAGATTAAGACTCGAACAAGTGGGGGGGAGGACCGAGCTAAACTGAGCTTTTGTCAGGACTGCTTGGATTTGTTTGTGCGGAGAAAAGGCCCCTGCACAAGAGCCCAGTACAAAAGGGCAGCCTGCAGCACTGGGAGAAACAGAACGAGAGAGCGAGTGAGGGAGGGTGAGTGAGTGAACTCACCGAGAGCTCTGTCAGGACTGCTGCAGATTTCTTGGCGTAGGCATCAGAGCAGGCAGGGGCCCAGTAGAAAGGGCCAGCCTGCATGCTGTGGAGAAACAGTACAAGTGAGGAGACGGGGACTGAGTGAACTCAACAGATCTCTAGCAGGGACTGCTGCAGATTTCTTTGTGGGCAGAAAAAAGGCGCCAATGCAGGCAGGGAGCACCACATGCTGTGGGCCGCTTGCAGTGCCAGGACAAACAGAATGAGCGTGTGACAGAGGGAGACTGAACGACCTCAACGGAGCTCTGTCGGGACAGCTGTGGGTTTCTTTGTGGACAGACAAAGGTGCCAATGCAGCCAGGAGCCCTGTACACAAGGGCAGCCTGCAGCACCAAGAGAAACAGAATGAGTGAGTGACAGAGCAGTTGTGGGCGAGCTCAACAGAGCTGTATTGTGACTGCTGCAGATTTCTTTGTGGACAGAAGCATGCGGAACGGAGGCAGGAGAGCCCAGTACAAAGGCTGTGCTTGCAGGCACTGGGAGAAACGGAATGAGTGAGTGAGAGGGGAGTGAGCTGCTCACCGCGCAAGTGGAGCTGTGTCGAGACTGCTTCAGATTTATTTCTGACCAGAACAGGCCAATGCAGGCAGGAGCCTAGCACAGGCAGCAGTGCCTGCAGTGGCAGGAGACACAGACTGAGTGAGTGAGGGAGGGGGAGTGAGTGAGCACAACAGAGCTCTTTTGGGACTGCTGCAGATTTGTTTGTGGGCAGAAAAAGACAGCAATGCATGCTGGGGCCCAGTACAAAAGGGGCAGCCTGCAGTGGCGGGAAAACCAGAATGAGCGAGTGAGAGAGGGGGAGTGAGCGAGCCAGCTCAATGGAGCTGTATTGTGACTGCTGCAGATTTCTTTGTGGGCAGAAGAAGGTGGCAATGCAGGCAGGAACCCAGTACAAAAGGGCCACCTGCAGCACTGGCAGAAACTGGAATGATCGAGTAAGAGGGGAGTGAGCGAGCTCAATGGAGCTCTGTTGGGACTGCTGCAGATTTCTTTGTGTGCAGAAAAAGGTGTCAAGAGAGGCAGAAGCCAACTACAAAATGGCAGCCTGCAACGCCAGGAGAAACGAATCAGCAAATGAGACAGGCAAAGTGAGTGACCTCAACAGAGCTCTGTCAGGACTGCTGCGAATTTCTTTGTGGGCAAAAAAAGGTGCCAACACAGGCAGAAGCCCAGTACAAAAGGACAGCCTGCAGCAGCGAGAGACACAGAATGAGCGAGTGAAGGATGGGGAGTAAGTGAGCTCAACAGAGCTCTGTTGGGACTGCTGCAGATTTCTTTGTGGGCAGGAAAAGGCAGCAATGCACGCAGGGGCCCACTACAAAAAGGCAGCCTGCATTAGCGTGAGAAACAGAACGAGCGAGTGAGAGGGGGACTGAGCGAGCTCAACAGAGCTCTCACGTAACTGCTGCAGATTTCTTTGTCGGGCAGAAGGGAAGAAGGTAATGCCGGTAGGAGCCAGTACAAAAGGGCAGCCTGTAGCACTGGCAGAAACGGAACGAGAGAGTGAGAGAGGGAGAGGTAGCTAGCTCAACGGAGCTCTGTCAGGACTGCTGCAGATTGTTTTGTGACCAGAAAGGTGCCAACAGAGGCAGGAGCCTAGTAAAAGGGCAGCCTGCAGCGCCAGGAGAAAACGAATGAGCCAGTGAGACAAGGGGTGAGTGACCTCAATGGAGCTCTGTTGGGACAGCTGCAGATTTCTTTGTGGGCAGAAAAAGCAAAGCAAATGTAGGCAGGAGCCCAGTACAAAGGCCAGCCTGCAGCGCAGGCAGAAATGGAATGGGTGACTGAGAGGGGAGGAAGAGCTAGCTCAACGGACTCGTGCCAGAACTGCTGCAGATTTATTTGTGGGCAGAATAAGCCACCAACGCAGGCAGGAACCCTGTAAAAAGGACAGCCTGCACCCGCAGGAGACACAGAACCAGTGAAAGAGTGAGGGAAGTGGAGTGAGTGAGCTCAACAGAGCTATGTTGGGACTGCTGCGGATTTCTTTGTGGGTAGAAAAAGGCAGCAATGCACCCAGGGGCACAGTACAAAAGGACAGCCTGCAGCGGTGGCAGAAACAGAATGGGTCAGTGAGAGAGAGGGGAGTGAGTGAGCTCAACAGAGCTCTATCGTGACTGCTGTGGATTCCTTTGTGGGCAGAAATAGGTGGCAACACAGGCAGAAACCCAATACAAGAGGCCAGCCTGCAGCGCCGGCAGACACGGAATGAGTGAGTGACAGAGGGGGAATGAGCAACCTCAACGGACCTGTATTGGGACTACTGCAGATTTCTTTGTTGGCAGAAAAAGCCACCAACAGACGCAGGAGCCCAGTACAAAAGGCCAGCCTGCAGCGCAAGGAGAAACAGAATGAGGGAGTCAGAGGGGGGAGTGACCCACCTCAACAGAGCTCTGTCAGGACGCTCATGGATTTCTTTGTGGAGGAAAGGGTGCCAACGCAGGAAGGAGCCCAGTACAAAACAGCAGCCTGCAGCACCGGGAGAAACAGAAAGAGGAGTGACAGAGGGCCAGGATCGAGGCTCAGCGGACTAACACAATCAACATTCAGCATTGACAAATGCTTGTTTTTTTACTGTGTCCAGAACTGACTGTGTGTGTCTGTGTGTGGGGGGTTGCTGGCAGGCTGCGTGCGTGCAGTTAAAACACGATTCCCAGAATCATTAACTGGCACTAACCACGCATTGTGTTAACACTTCAAGAAAGCATTTTTATATACCTGTACACCTTATGTGCATTAGTGCAACCCCCAGTTGTATGAGCACCTGGTTGCAATTAGTAATCCTGTGCACATTAACAGGTTAGCACTTCACAGAAGAATGCCTTTTAAAATAGTATCAGCCATGCTTAACACAATGCAGAGCTAGTTCTGTTACAGTGGTATGTGGGCCCCCATTTTCAGATTAGTGTTGTGCACTCCTAAGTGCTGCACCTGAGATAGCGCACAGCCACAGAAGGTGGTGGTAAATGGCACTTACTCCAACGAGGAGAGAGAGTGACCAGTAGGGTGCCGGAGAGCTCAGTAATGGGACACATCCACTTCAGTGTCTTTATAAGTGGCATAACAGAAGAACTGGAAGGGGAGATATGCCTTTTTGTAGATGACACCACAATCTGTAATAGCTTTGATAGGTGCAGATGGAGAGAATGAGTGGGGACATTAGAAAACTTAAAGAGTGCTATGGGACATAGCAGTTCGGGTTCAAAGCCAAAAAGTGCAACATCAAGCATCTAGGTACTGGAAGCCTAGAGGCCGAGTATAAAATGTAGAGGGAGGTACTTATGGTCACTAAGGAAACCTTTTATACAGCACTGTGCTCTGTATGCAGGAGAGGATTACTCATTTACATGGCTGTAGTAGTATATATGCACATGCACATGATCAGGGTAGCATCAAGTGATGCTGAATAGGACACCGATCCAACCATGCTGTTCCCACAGTGTAATGTTTAGCTCTGCATGCTAACCTTTGAAAATGGGGCCCTAATTGACCAAAAATCCTGGCCGATGCCTCCTAAGATGCAGAACGTAAACATAAAAGGTTTATCTTATCTATATCTTTATGTATTGTTTTATCGTATTTTGCTTGCAAAACCTTTATCCGATTTCAAAACATTGTGATGTGACTTAAAATATTTATAACACACTAGTTAAAATATGGTTTGTTTTCTTCTTTTACCTATATGCTGTCTTTATTTACTTATAAAAACACAGTCTGGTGGGCTGGCCTAGCAGCTTGGTGGTGATTGCACTGCCTCCCATGCCAGTGGCCCAGTTTTGGGGGTGGAATTGAGTTGCACAGGGGTTAGCTCGGGGGGGAGATATGATTGAGCATCTCGGGGAATGCTCTCCTCTCAGTGAGGAAGTCTGACCACCCCGCCTTCAGCATCCACCTGGCTGAGGAGGGCTGGCAGGGCAGTGGAGTCTGCATGAGGGAGGGCTTAGGCAGGCACAAAGAAGCATGTGTCTTTATATGCACTGTATCATTCCATGCTTGGCTGCCCAGGGATGAAACCAAAGGTAGAAACCCCTAATGGTAAAATGATCCAACAACCTGCCATAGATTTTGCACTGCTAAACAGGCTCTGCTCATATATGTGTCTCCCTTGTCAATTGCCCCCCTCCTGGCCCCAACACGGGGATGTGAGGTGGGATCTCAAACAAATATGTCCTGTGGATGGTAAGTGATTGGGCTGCAGATGTCAGTGGGCAAAGGGGTAGCAGGGTGACTAAGGAGATAAAAATCTCTATGGGAAAAAAAAAAAGAAATAAAACACAGTTTGAGAAGCTCAAACCCCAAAACAGACTGTGCATGCCTCCAGTGAGGATTCACAGTAAAGTTATTTAGCAAAACAATGCAAATTATATGCATATGCCAGCCAAACTCCTGATGAAAACTGAATACTGAAAGATTGCAGCAAAAATATATATTTTAAAATAAAAACTTAAAACATAGTCCACAGAGTACAAACTAGCAATGATTTTGGCTTACACTTCCACAGCTCCTGACGTGCTTCCCAAGCATTCAACTCAGATACTGTAAGTTGCTGGACTTACACAGTAATTAATTACACATAAAACAAATCAACACTTTAACTTGGAAAAATGCATGCAGCTCCCTATGTATACAGGTATGTTAGGAATATCCTGTATTAGCTTCCTATACAAATGTGTTGTCTGACAGTAAATGAAGGCAGCACTTATTTAAAAAGAATAAACTACAGCATTTAAATTAATTTTAAAAGTTTCTTGTCACATCACAATGGTCTGAAATTTGACTAAAGGTGTGCAAGCAAAACAAACGGAAAACCCCCATAAAGAAGAAGAATAAGAGATAGCCCTGTTTTGTTTACCTCAGCTCTGCAGTTTCAGATGTCCTCTCATCAAGCTAGCAGCTAACTGAATGCAATAGGCAATGAGTTCAGCTCTAGGACATTCATGGGGGAGGGGCAGGGGGATGGGTAGTTTCAGAACACAGTCCATTTCAGTATATAGTTTATTTGTTTCAGTATATAGAGTAAGTGAATTTTTCAGTCTACAGTGTATGTGTTTCAATACATAGTGTATGTGTTTCACCATGTAGTGTATTTGTTTCAGTATACAGTGTATGCAGATTTTTCAGTGCATAGTGTATTTATTTCAACAGATAGTGTATGTATTTCAATATAAAGTGAAGATGTTTCAATACATAGTGTATTTGTTTCAGTATATAGTGTATGTGCTTTTTTCAGTGCATAGTGTATTTATTTCAATAGATAGTGTATGTATTTCAATATAAAGTGTAGATGTTTCAATATATAGTGTATTTGTTTCAGTATATAGTGTATATGCTTTTTTTCAGTGTGTAGTGTATGCATTTCAATATATAGTGTATTTGTTTCAGTATATAGTGTATGCAGTTTTTTCTCAATATATAGTGTATGTGTTACAATCTATAGAGTATGTGTTTCAGTAGATAGTTTATGTGGATGTTTCAGTCTGTAGTGTATGTATCTCAATAGGTAGTGTATATGTTTTAGTACATAGTACATTTGTTTCAGTATATAGTGTATGTGGATTTTCAGTACTCAGTATGTGGATTTCAGTAGATAATGTATGTATTTCACTATGCAATGTAAGCATTTCACTATATAGTGTATGTGTTTCACTATATAATATATGTATTTCAGTATACAGTATATGTATTTCACTATACGATGTATATATTTCAGTAGATACTGTATGTGGTTCACTACATTGTGTATGTATCTCACTATATAATGTATATATTTCACTATATGATGTATGTATTTCACCATATAGTGTGCGTTTTACTATACAGCCAGAGATTCTGAATTATGTCCCTAAGATAGCCCTGTTTTGTTTAGCTGCTCTGCAGTTGTAAACCTCCTCTCATCCAGCAAATAGCTAACTGAATGCAACAGACAAGGAATGCAGTTGCAGGCCATTCAATGGGGAGGGGCTGGGGGGATGGGTAGTTTCAGAATGTAGTCCATTTCAGTATATAGTTTATTTGTTTCAGTATATAGTGAATTTTTCAGTCTACAGTGTATGTATTTCAATACATAGTATAGTGTATTTGTTTTTTTAGTATATAGTGTATGTGGTTTTTAAAATATACTATGTATGTATTTCAATATGTAATATATTTCTTTCAGTATATAGAGTATGCAACATTTTTCAATAGAGGGTGTTTTAAATATATAGTGTATGAAGATTTTGCAATGCATGGTACATTTATTTCAATAAATAGTGTATGTATTTCAATATAAAGTGTAGATGTTTCAATATATAGTGTATTTGTTTCGTAATACAGTGTATGTGCTTTTTCAGTGTGTAGTGTATGCATTTCAATAGATAGTGTATGTATTTCAATATATAGTGTGTTTGTTTCAGTATATAATGTGTGAAGATTTTTTCAATATATAGTGAATGTGTTACAATGTGTAGAGTATTTGCTTCAGTAGATAGTTTATGTGGATGTTTCAGTCTGTAGTGTATGTATCTCAGTAGGTAGTGTATATATTTCAGTACATAGTACATTTGTTTCAGTATATACTGTAGTGTATGTGGATTGTCAGTACTCAGTATGTGGATTTCAGTAGATAGTGTATGTATTTCACTATATAATGCAAGCATTTCACTATATAGTGTATGTGTTTCACTATATGATATATGTATTTCAGTATACAGTATATGTATTTCACTATATGATGTATATATTTCAGTAGATGGTGTATGTGGTTCACCACATTGTGTAAGCATTTCAGTATATGATGTATATATTTCACTATATGATATATGTATTTCACTATGTAGTGTATGTGTATTACTATACAGCCATAGATTATGAATTATGCTGTTTGATACTGTAATAATGGGGGATTCTCTTACCTTCTCACAAAAGCCAAAACAATGCTGTTTATCAGCAATTCAAAACTTGCATTTTTTTAGCTGATCCCAATGTTCGCCTTGCGGGCTTCACCAGGGATTTAATATATACAGTTTAAATACATTGACTATCAATAGTTCATGTCAAAAACTAAAATAAAAATCTTTAGTATCACATATCTTTTGCAGACATTCATATAATCACCATTAAGCATACTTCTGAGTAAGCATTCTTTTAAATTACTGCTTTTTCCACCTTATATCCCTCAATCCTATGAGTTACTTCTAGTCAGACTGTCCCTGCCATTCTCTGCTCCGATCTGTGTAGCTGGGGTCTACTGTAGACCCGGCTTATCCCCAGCTACTTTCGCTGAGCTTATCACTACTAGTGTCTCCCATTCTCATGTGGGTGAATTGTACATAATGGGAGATTTCAACCATGACTGGACTGCCCCTCCTCAATCAAGCTGCAGAATGACATTATGGCTCAGAACCTCACACAATTAATCCTTGAACCAGCCCAGCTAAAACACAAATCACAAAATCACTCACTGATAGACCGGGCCCTCACCTCACATCCGTATAGAGTTATAAAATCCGGCTTGCAGCCTGACTGTCTCAGTGATCATCACATGATCTTTTTGGTTCGGAAAATTCATAGACCTAAAGTGCGTTGCAAAATAATACTTTCTAGATCTTTTAAGTCACTCAATCTTGACCCACTTCTCTGCCGACTTGCCCTAATGGACTAGTCTTCCATCTCTTCAGCTAATTCGGTTGACAAGACCTTAGACTATTTCAATGACAAATTCATCACCACCGGTAACATACATGCCCCTGTTAGGTGCTCCAGGGTTTGTGGCAACCATCTCCCATGGATCACTCCTGAGTTACTAGCCTGTCTACGTGCATGGAACCAAGCCCGGAAGCAAGACAAAGCATCTATGTGTCCAAATGACTACCTAATCTATCACAACCTCTGCAATAAATGTACAAAAGCAACTGGACTAGATAAGGCTGAATATTTTAACAACACCTTCCAAACAAACATAGCAAACCCTTCTAAATTCTGGAAGATAGGGCCAGCCCAGTGGCACAGAGGGCTGAGGTGCTGGTGCCTTACCTCACACCATGCCAGCAACCTGGGATCAGGAACAGACTCAGGACACCAGGGGCTGGCAGGAAGGAAAGGAATGAGCATCCAGAGGACTGCTCTGCTCTCCTGGGGTGGGTTGGGTGGGCAGCCCTGCTCTGTCAGTGACCCCCGGTGAAGACCAGGGGATACTACAAGCAGCGGCACACAAGAGGGACCAGAAAAGCATGAAAAATGCAAGCATGCCATCCAGATGACGGCGACCCACCTCCCTGCGTCTCCCAGCCGAGATACCTCCAGGCTGCATTTCCGTGCCTCTGTAAAGCTGTAAGAGAGTGCTGCATGTGCTCCGGTCTCTCCTCCTGAGGGCCCCGGCGGGATATGGGAGAGCCTCCCCGGCAAAGGGATATGTCCGGGACAACCAGGGCATTGGAGTAGCTGGATTGTGGATCACCAGAGGAGGCAACGGCAGGACTAGGCCACCCGAAGGAGAGGACAGTGCATCAGAGGAGGTAAAGAAATAATGCAAGAAAAAAACTTCTGGAAGATAGCCCATTCTCTGTTCTCCCCTCAAAATAAACCTCCCCCATCCTTAAGATAACTTGTTAATCTCTAACCACATCGCAGTCGCGACGGAATTCAACTCTTATTTCACCTCCTGTGCTACATCCCTCCTTGATTCCTTACCATTACCCCTTCCCTCCTTAACACTTGCCCATGCTCCTCATAGCCATATACTGTATAAAATAATCTAGAGTTCACTTTTTCTAATGTCACACCAGCAGACACCCTATCTGCTCTCCTAGCACTAAACCACACTAAAGGAAACTCTCCTGATGGACTGAACCCAAACCTCCTATACCTCACTGTCCCTGCTATTGCCTCCCCTCTGGTTGACCTCCTAAAGCTTTCTTTCACCACTGCTACCATACCAAAACTCTGGGAACATGCTATAGTCCTACCCCTTCCCAAGGGTGGTGACCCATCCTCACCCAATAATTACCATCTTATTTCTCTTCTCCCTATCCTAGCCAAACTCCAGGAACACCTGTCCTTTCTCAACTTTCTACCCACCTCTCAGACACTAACTTTTTCATACCTTTCCAATCTGCTTTCAGGAAACATCACTCCACAACCATCTCCCTATTTAGGCTCACTGACTTCATCTTCTCAGGGATGGATAGTGGTCTAATCACATCTGCCATCTTTGTCGACTTTGTAAAGGCTTTCAATATGGTCTCTCACTCCCTCCTTTTAGATAATCTCTCCTCAGCTGGTCTGTCTGACTCTGCCACAAATTGATTCAGAGCCTTTCTGAATGGTAGGACACAATCTGTCAGAATCACAGACACATTATCTCCTCCCCTTCCCATTGACACTGGTGTCCCTCAAGGATCAGTGCTTGGTCCAGTTCTCTTCTCGATATTCCTAAATGGCCTCCCATCAGTTTGTACTACATCTTCAATTCATGTGTACAATGATGCCACAATCCTGTACACCTCTGGCCACACCCTCTCCGATGTCGAAACCAGACTCCAGTTAGACTTTGACAAGCTCCAACACTGGCTTGTCACTCATCAGCTTTCCCTAAATGCCAAAAAGGCTGTCTCTATGACCTTTTCCACAAGGCAAAGACTCCCTAGGCTCATCTCCCTCCCTTCCTTCCATACCCTAGATGGGACTTTGCTGGATGTCACCACCTCCTTCAGATACCTTAGGGTCTGGCTAGACTAGCACCTCAGCTTTTCAGTGCACATGGACGCCATCCTGAAAAAACTGCACCCCAAGCTAGGTGCTCTCTTCAGGAACTGTTACTGTCTACTGCTAATGGTCAGGCATGAACTCATCCAGAAAAAGATTCTCCCCATTTTTGACTACTCTGATATAGTTTACAGTGCCGCCCTAAAGTCCACTCTAACTAGATTGGCCCCCTTTATAACGCATTCTGTCGCTTTGCTCTGGACTCTCCACCCCTCTCTCACCACTGCAATCTTTACCACGCCCTGGCTTTCCTTCCCTCACAAACCTTCACCTGTTCCACATGGCTAAATTTACCTCCAAATTCTGGGTCAACTCTCTCCCTTTGTACTCCTCTTCACTGTCTATCCCTTCACCCCTGCACATTCTCTTAGATCCTTTGACTCCAGAACTCTGGCTATCCCATGCAGGATCATCTCTGCTGGTCAGTCTGCTTTCTCCTACTCTTTCTCTAAACTATGGGACTCACTTCCATCTCAAATCAGACACTCCTCCTCCTCCCCACACTTTATCTCAAGCGTTCGCTCTAACTTTCACTCGTCAAATTGCTGATGTCCATCAATGACTCGCTCTCTTGCCCTGTCTATTTTTGCTTCACTTTTCTGGCCTCCACTAGTTCCGCAGTACCCTGCAGCAAATTAGCATGGGCTTTTGCCCTAGCACTTACATTTTAAACAGTTTTACACATTACCCTGCACTTCGAATGTATTCTTGTTTATATCTCATGTATCGTTACCTGCTCATTATTGTATGTTGTCTCTCGGACTATATTTGATTGCCCTACCATGTAATGCAATTGCAATGTAACTCTGTTGTTTTGTACATGTCTGTTACTCTATGTACTGTTCGCTGTATATTTACTCCCTTACCCTTCTCCCAGGATGCACTGTGAGATGAGCAATGTATTGCTCAGTGTGCCTTTTCTGGTGAAACTCTTCAATAAATAAATAAAATATATGTGGCTGCTTGGGCAATAGGTCAGAATAGCACCAGCAAGAACAACACAGGCAACAATCGTGCCTGCAAAACTGCCACCAGTTTTCTTTTTGCAGGGTGCTCTGCCCCTCGCACACCCTGATGCAGGGAGCTCTGCCCCCACACCCCCATACTAAATGATCCCCACTCTGGGGGGAGAAGATCACAGAGAAAGAAGAAATTGTAGGGCCATGGAATACTCATTTCCATAGCCTATTGTAAAAAAAAAAAAAATAGAAGTCCCGATCGACAAAAACGAGGGAGACCAGGATTACAACCCTGATTTCCACTGCCACTCAGCCAAGCTGCTCCATGCCTTGGCCCTCCATGCCACGGGAGCAGCTCAGCCAGTCTCCTGAATTCTCCTGCCCTTGTCCTGTGGCAGGACCACAGACAGCAGCCTGGGGAGTGCTTAATGCAAGTGCTGTCAATCCCCTCCCGCTGTCCGTGGCAGCGCTGTTCAGACTAGCGCACTCTTTCCTTGCACTATTCTGGTAGCGCTATTCTAACCAGTTACTGCTGCTTGCACATATACAAATTTTTGCAGTCATTAATAAGATACAAAATGGTAATTTCAAATGCACAATACTCAGCTTATTCCACCCCCACAAAGATGTAGAGTTGATTTAAAATGGATGTGTTCAATGATATTGGTAAAAGCCTAGAAAGCCATCTTACCTTTACCTCTTATAATAAAGCCTATACATACAAAAAATATAATTTTAGAAGGGGTTATCAGAGTGATTCAAGTTACTTTGATAGTACTGACAGCTATAGCCGAACAAGCTACAGGAACAGAAATCCTCCGAAATTCAGATAGGATTTTTTAGTGCAGAGACAGGAAACAGGGGTTCTTTTTAGGGAACAAACAGAGGAAGAGGAAGATATAAGAACCAGAATGGCACCAAGGGAAGGAAACAAAGGTGGGGAACCAGGAGAGGTGGTAGGAGGAGGAGGTCCACAAACAACCAAAGGGAAGACAAAGAACGTCAGGACCCACTAGTGGTATTTAAGTGACAGGAATTCAAATCACACAGAAATGAATGTATTGAGCAAAGGACTCTCCTACTTACCATGACAGAATCTGACTAATTTTGAACTTCAGTGTCATCTCCAAAAAATTTACAGAACACAGAGACTAACAGCAGTATTTGCTGATACCCCAATTAGGATCAACACAAACAGGATTTAAAGCAAGCACTAAAAATGAGCCCTTAAAATAAAAATCCACCTTTATGTCTATGTGTAGCAAAAATCATTCAGCAGAAATATACTGGCTCAGTAGACAGAGGCATGCAAGTTCTTTTAAAAAAAAGATTAACAATTGAAAGTCTAACCTAACTTAAGTACAAACGGATGCCACAAGATCTTTGGAGGAAGATCTCAACATTGTTATCAAGTCTGCTGATAAAGCCAGGGGCATAATGATATTAAATCCTGCAGGAAATATGTTTACAGCTATTACAGGTAACAGAAAACTACAAGTCCAGATCAAATCAGAGGTAAAATTAGAGATCTAACTGAGGAAATGGGGGTGCATTGACTGTCTGCATGACTGGGAAGGAGAAATACTCCAAAAACTATAACCCAGCATATGTGCTTTTTACAACATACCCAAAATGCAAAACAAACAAACAAAAAAACGTTAAAGATCCACCAGGGAGACCAATAGTCTTGGGTACTGATTTTATTTTAGAACCTCTCTATTCCTATATTAATTTTCACCTCCAGCCACTAATAGAAAAGATGAACATATAGATCAGAGGTTTGATGCATATTATAAATTTTATTAATGAACGTAATCTGAAACAGTCTACGGAAAACTGCTTCCTCGTTGCTTGTAGTATAAAAGATCTACATATGTCAATCCCACATACCAAGGGTATTGAAGCAATGGGGAAAATGTTGGAAGGTAGACCAGCAGGTTTGCATTTCCCCACCGGACTACTTAAAGGACTTGCACACACTGGCCCTGATATTCAAAGGTTAGTGCTGGTGCAAAAGTAATTAGTTCCAGTCCTAATCCAGGTTTATGCTAGCACTCCAGGTGGGCCATGTTCATATTCTACTTCGCCAGAGAGAAACAAGACAGATGGTAACACTGGGTACAGCCTCACCAGTAAGTTTGAATGAAGAAACAGACTTCTCCCCAAGTTTATAAAAAGAGTTGTGCTGTTGTTGTTAATACGAACATGATAAACTGAGGTTTTAGATAAATGAATATGGATAATGATGAATGGATGGTTTATTGGAATTTAAATTGAGATACCCCCTTTTTAATTTCATGTGCCTTTTTTCTTTTTACAGCACAAACTAAGTAGGACGATGCTGCAACATGGGGGAACTTATGCCCACACCCCCAACAGGGATCCATTTACTTCACCAGCACTGGTGTTGAGGCACTCCATCTTTTGAATGGACATTTTATTACTTAAAATCTATTTGCCTGGGAAATGAGTAATGCATGTCAATATTGGTATTTGCTGAATAACATGGATATAAAATAAAATGAAGAATGATATGCTGGTGGAAATTGGAAATTTTGGGACCTTTTTGAAAAATCTCCCCCCCCCCCATTTTATAGAACTCAATTGAATTTATTTTTACCTTCTAATCGTTTGACCATTGACTCTGATCTTTAGCTACTTAACCCCCCTTTTCTTTATTTGATTTTCCACCACCCACCTGTTTTTTTCTTTAAGAAACATTTTCCTTTAATTTTAGGAAGGCTTGGTATTTATTTATATAACCATTATGGCTCATAAAAATGTTTGGTTTCTTCCTTTGTTTTGGTCCCTCACCCCCCACCCCATACCATGCAGTTTCTATTAATTGTTTCCAAACAGAGAAAACCCAGACTGATCTTTGATTTTTAACTGAGTGTGTTTTTGCACCTTTTAAAAAGAGTAAAAGGGGAACTTTACCACGTAGGAAGGACCCTCAGAAGTGCATACACGCAAAGAAATATGGTGGCGGTTAGCTCTGTTTGAATGAAGTAATTAAGTACAGGTTTAGTTTTTAATTTTACTCTGCATTAAGTGCATTGCATCTGATTTAACAAACGTGCATATCTATGTAACAGATACTTCATTTGTTAATGGTGATTGTTTTCATTTATTAAATAAATGTTATGCATAACATTCTTGTTAAAAGGTGGACATACCTGACGCCCACTAGATCCATCCCCTGACAAAGACCTGGATAGGGTTGAAGCGGCGGGCACAGGATTCTAGCCGGCGAATGGACTTGCTACATTAAAGCACCTTTCTAACTGCATATTGCCTTTGAGTTGTGAATTGCCTTGGAGTGTGGTTTTTCTACATATTCTATGAAACAGGCTGGCAGCCTCAGGCCAGCACCCCTGACTTTCTTGATCTCATATTCAGAGGCCCCCTTGAACACCCCTAAACCCAACAGCACCAATGTGCTAAAATATCATTGTGCCTATGCAAATGAGGAGGTCCCATCATGAATACAAGCATAGTGGCTTATTCAGAGTTTGCTGGTGGCAGTAAACAGCCTTCTGAGTGGTGCTGTTTACTACTGCCGAAAATCACTTCTTAAACAGGTGCTAATTCCATGCCCTCACCCCCCAAAGGCAGGGCAGCTATATTGTAGCTGCCCATCCCTGTACTGAGCTGCTCCTATCCCTGGTTTATTTATTTATTTATTGAATTTTGTTGACCGGGTAGGCCCACTGAGACTAGAAGTCCCTTTTTCAGGGACGACCGGGGAGCGGGGGAGGGATACAGATGGTAACCAACTAAAATTGAACGGATTAAGCTGTTGGTGGTATTTTTAGTGAATGGGGGAAATCTGGCCAAGACGCTGGGGAAATTCCCCTACTAGCCAGTAGGGGGAACCCTTGTCCAGCATTCCAACATGGCAGATGGCCGGTCTGAAGGTGGAGGAGAAGTTAGTAGCAGGACAGGTTGTTCTCAGCTCGAGGTAGAGGAAAGTCCACTTGAACCAGAAATGGAGGACATCGTACATAATTCAAGTGCAAAGGATGATAACATAAGTCAAGGAAATAATCAGGTATTGCACCCTTTAAGACATCTGGATTTGGGAAAGAATGCTGATTCACAATTACAAAATGCGGAGAATGTGTCTATGGACTTGGATCCTTCAACTATTGAACAAGAAACTTTGCTAAGGAATGCTTTGAAAGCAAACAAAACTTATTTGCTAAAACTGTTGCATGAAGAAGAACATAACTTAAATAATTTGGACAATGTTTCCTCTGATAGAAATACCTGCACTACTGAATTTACATTACCATCACAATTTTCTCCTACACAACTGGGGAGTTCCTTTCAGGCACCAGATATTGCTCAGCCTAACACTTCTTATGTAGATCCACAGATTCAGTTGAGGAAAGGCTGTCCTCAGAATTCACAAGTTGCAGACGCTCAGTAGATGCCAAAGGCAGCACTGCATGCAGCAGGATGGAAACAGGGCCCAGATCATGGTACTTGGATCTCTCCTGGCCTGATTTCAGCAAGGGAACTACAATCTTCTGGTCATCTATCTAACCAGGTACCCATGATTGAATCATCACCAAATAATGCAGTACATGAACAAACTAATGATATTGTGGATATTTTTGATAATGATTTGCCTGGGGAACCACCACAGCATACGGGTAACTTTTCTTCAGCCTCTGCGCAGCATCACTCTGTCCTGGGACATGATACTGAACAGCTGGAACACAACAGAACAGATGGTCCTAAAAGACTACATATGGCTGATTTGTTCAAAGACTCGGGTGAGCCAACTCAGCGTAGAAATGCTGTTTGGCTCGAATATAGTGGTAATTTAGACTTGGCACCAGACAGAAAAATGATGTTACATAAAATGTTGAAAGAGTGTATGGGAATACAGCCTAGTGAACTTTTTGCTGTTATTCATGTGAGAGGGGAACCCACATATGACATAAACTTCAAGACTAGGTTATCTTTAGAGCATTTTTGGGATAGGTATCCTTAGGTTTCAGGTTCAGCATCATGTCAGTCTTTTTTCCCCATACCCCTAACTAAACCCACCATAAAAACAATAACCCTATTGTTTAGTAGTGAAGGAGTTAATATTTCAGACGTACAACATTGGTTAAGACAGCGCTGTACAATCTTGGAAGCCCACGCTCCTGTGTTAGATGAGGACCTAGTATGGATGGGGAACTGGAGAATTAAGGTTCAATTGCAGCAAACAGACCAATATATTTTGCACCTCCCAGGAAGTTTCTACATTGGTAGGGATAGAGGCCTGTGTTTTTATCAAGGTCAGCCTTGAACATGCCACAAATATGGAGCTTGCACACACCTCAGTTCTGTGTGCGATAATCCACGGTGTAACTTTGGCTTACAGTTTGGACATGTCAGCCTGGGTTGTCCAAATCCTCTAAAATGTAATCTCTATGAGGAATAGGGGCACTCTTAGCAAGGATGTCCATGGGCAGAGAGAAACAGGTTGGATAGGGTTCAGCAAGACCCTGGACAACTAATAGAAGAAGGCCAAGTACAGGAATCTCGTAGAAAAGAGGTAGGTAGCACACCTTAAACAGCAGAGCCACCTGCATCCCCAGCAACAAATGTTCCAATAATACAGGAAGGTTCTCCATCTACAAGAATACAGAAGCAGGATAGTGATGTAGACCCTACTACCACAATTTCCAGGACTGATAGTGTAGCTGCAATGCCTCCCCCCTCCCTTACAGATGGAACAGCAACCCTTTACTCCAGTGGATCCTAAACAGAAAAAAAGGAAGAGAAAGGCAGACCGAACTCCCCCTAAAACTTCAACAGTGGTTACTTGAAATAGGTATCAGGCCTTTGCAAAGAGAAGGCGGTGGGGGACAAGGAGGAAGAGGTTTGTGAGTCTGATTCTTCCTCCACGTCTTCTAGAGCGGAGTCAGACTCCTTACCTAAGGAAAAAGAAACGTATCATAAAAAGATTCCTTGAAAGAAATGATGTGGTATACCCCCCCCTTCATATTCTTAAACATTGTTCATAGGAGGTAACCAAATGATTTATTTCCTCACAATGCATGCCTGCAGCATAAATAATTACAAGAAATGCTTGGCTACTCTTCAAACGTTAAAAGATTTTTCCCATGATGTTATTCTCCTACAGGACACTAGGTTAAAGACAGCATACGCAGTACAACAGGCTATAATCAGTTGGAATATGGGGCCTTCCTTTTGGTCTCAAGGCCCTGAAATGGGTGATGGGGCAGGGATCTTATTGAGGGGTTACAGTTTTTCAGTACACAGAATATTAGATATTAGCCCAGGCAGGGCACTATTGTTAAATGGATGTTAGGGTGATTTATCTTTTCGTATTCTAAATGTATATGCTCCTCAGTCCATTGCAGCATGTACAGATCTGTTTAAATTGATACAGCCCTTTTTACATACTAGAAGGTATGTGGTATTAGGAGGTTATTTCAACTGTCTATTGACCTTAGCGGATAAAGGAGGACAAACCACTAAGCTGTTTGGAGACACCAACTGTTTAAATCATATTTTGAAAACCACAGACCTTAGAGATGGCTATGAGGAACTTCATACAATAGGGGCAAAAACCTTTGCAAAGGGCCCCTTGGCTACAAGAATAGATTATCTTTTCTTCTCAAAAAATGTAACCCCAGTTCAGGCTTCTACTATCCATGCGAGACGTCAGACCACTTGGTGGTCACCATTCCCTGCAAAACAGAGTACAATGTGCCCTATGGGGCAAAGCTTTCATCTCAATTGAAGCTGAATAATCAACTTCTAAATCTACCCTTCACAGAAAAATGGTTCTTTTCACTACTGTTAACTAGATACTCAGTATTGGAAGTATTTGATTCAGTTACTGATTGGTGGTTAGATACTAAACAAGAGTGTAAAAACTTTTTTCTACACACTGCAGTATAAAATTCCAATAAAAATTATTTACACTATCTCAAGTTAAGAGAAAAATTATTCAATATAATTTCAAGGGTGCATGAACTAGGCAAAGATTCCACACAGGAATGAATGCTATTAAAACAGAAATGATTAAGATACAATATGATAGGGTGGAAACTTTAAAAAAAGAGGCACAATTTGGGACCCAGGGCTCAGGGCCATCTTTGGATGTTTATAAAAGCTGTCAGAATAGAATACAAAATAGCACCATAGAACAGGTTATGGACCCATATTCACAAACGTGTTATTCTGATATGAAGCACATACAAGAAATCGCACAAAATCATTTTTTTCAGATGTTTGGGACACCCTCTTCTGCAACAGGGGACCCAAATTATCTTAATGATTTAGATATCCCGAGCTTAGTCTCAACATTGGCTTCTGCAATGTCGGCACCAGTCACCCCAGCAGAAATCTGGAGTGCAATAACATCTTTGAAAAACAATTCGGCCCCAGGGGCCAATGGTTTAACAGTAGAGTTTTACACTAAATTCTCAAAATACTTAGTTCCTATCCTAATAGATGTTTTTTCAGAGATTTTTGTATTATGTCATCTTCCCAGAGAATTACCTCAGGCCTTGGTAATCCTGCTGTTCAAAAGTGGTGATAAATGGAATTTGGGAAATTGGAGACCCATAAGTTTATTAAATGTTGATTATAAGATCTTGGCAGCTATTCTGTTGGCTCGACCAAATGTGTGTAATTAAAAAGAGGTCAATGTTCCATAACTTAATTTTATTAAGAGATTTAATATCAAATAAAGAGGCAAATTCCTCACAATGATTGATTCTGGCTTTGGACCAGGAAAAAGAGTTTGATAGGGTTGACCATCAATATTTATTTCAGGTGTTAAGAAAATATGGTATACCAATTAAGTTAACTCAATGGATTTATTTTCTGTATGATTCTTCCCTTATGACTCCTTACATAAATGGTGTAGTAGGAACCTCATTTAAAGTTTTAAAGGGGATGCGACAGGGCTGCCCATTAAGACCTCTGTTATATGTTTTCCAGATTGACCCCTTCTTAAGAAAAATCCTAAATCACCCAGATATCCCTAGAATTCGGTTAGAAGACAATAGTCTTGTACCAAATATCTGTGCTTATGCAGATGATTTATGTATCTGTACAACTACTAATATGGTGGGAAATGGTTTCTTAAATGAAATTTCAAATTTTGAAAGAATGTCAGGGTCAAAATTGAATTATGAGAAAAGTAAAGCTCATGTCTCCGCTACTTCTTCCATCCAGACAGACAACCTTCCAGCATCCTATGCACGTATTAATGTATCCCTAGAACCAATTAAAATCTTACATTTAAAATTCAGGAGTTCAGATTATGCCTTATTAAACTGGTCTCAGGCTCTGCAGAAGGCAGACTTTACTGTTACATCTTGGAAAAATAAAATGATCTCCAAGAGGAAACAAGTTTTTCTACTATACACCTTAATAATCCCAATATTTCTACATGTGGCACATATTTTCTCTTTACCCTTGGCATTGAAAGTTGAAGTAATGACTATTGTTTTCAGTGGTTTCTGGGGAGTAGATTGAATCCAACTAAAAGAATGTGTACTTACCACGATTATAGTATGGGAGGAGTTAGGATGGTACATCCAGTATTGTTCTTTTTTTGTATTTTTTTATATCAGAACATTGTCCTTTTATTATTCCCTATTAGTCTAATGTGGTTGGCCAATATAAAATTATACCTGCATGATTTTATTGAGGGTTGGAGATCCCCCCCACTACCAAGATCTTTAAAACAATTTAGCATTCCTTCCTATATGATGCCCATATGTCAAAAAATTAAAGGATGGAATATTTCCCCTCAGCATTTGACAGGTAATTCTAGGCGGTCCTTATATTCTCAAGTATTATCAAATTCTTTTTAGAGACTCCACAGAAACTGCTGCAGTATGAGGATAGGATTACTGATATGTTTGCACAACTTACTGACAAAAGGCTTTCCCTAAAGGTTTGGCATACTACACAGCTTTCCTGCCATGGTAGGCTGGGGTAAGAAACTCCCACAAACATAAACAGATAGAAAATGGAATGCGTCCTAGACCAACCTGTGCAGAGATTTTAGAGACCCAAGATAATTTTTATATAACTTGTCCATTTGTCCAACAATTTTGGTTAGTTATTTTTTCAACATGGGAAGGAGTGAATTTCTCCCATGTAACTAATGCAATTATTGTATTAGGTTTATTTCCAGTGGATTTCCACAAATATCATCCCAGCTCCCTGCAACTATTCTTTTCACTTTGCCTTGTTTCTATTTATGGCAAGTTAGATGTGCCCTGGTATTACAACAAAAAGAATATGGTACACAGCAAGTTTTGGCACAAGTAATAACAAATTTGAGGACGGTGCATCAGAATGAAATGGAATTAAATGTTGCGAAGTCAACTGCTTTATGGAAACATTTTCTATGGTTTCTGAGTAACTAAGTAATGTTTGGAGGCTGAAACCTCCTAAATAGGTATTACTGTTTCTTTACTATGAAAGAATGTAAGTCTTCCTTCAGACATGATTTGTTCAAGACAAAGTTATTCTCTGGAATGATTTTCTTTTGTGAATTCTGTAATTGTTACGTATCTTGTAATTGTCTTTGTCTTTGATTGATCTTTTTTTCTAATAAATAATTCCTGTACTCTTTTCGAGAAGTGCCATCAGCTCTTTAACATCCACCTGAACAACCAACAGAAGAGGCAGACGTAACCCCGGTTTAACGTCTCATCTGAAAGACAGCACTTCAGAAGTGCAGCACCCCCTCATGCTGCACTACAGTGTCAGTATTTGGGATTTAACCCAAGTGTCTGGTGTGTGAATAGAACCCACAGCCTTCTGATCTTCCAACCTCAGAGGCGAGCGTGCAACCTGCTGAGCCACTGACACTGATATAATCCTGCTGATCACCCTGTACATATCTGTTTAATATATTCTGGTGGTCTAGTGGTACTCCACACTCCCTGTTCACCCTCTACAGTTCTGATCAATATAACCTTTTGGTCTAGTGGTCCCCCCCCAACCCCCTGACCACCCTTACATATCTGTCCAATATATCCTGATACTCTAGTTGTTCCCCTCACCCTTCCCCCCATACTTTATCTATCTGTCAGTGGCTACCGAAAATAGGGGATATGCCATGACTCTACTGAACCTATCAGATTTGTTTTCATGTGTGCTGTCAGAACCCAATGACCTCACAAGTAACATAGCCACAATTGAGGCAATCAGACTCTAAAAGCACAAATGAAAATTAGTCAGATATTTTCAATGCAGCCCTGGCATATTTGATTTATACAATTGCCTTAATGTTTCTTATGAAATTGGCTTTGATTTTCTAGGAATCTGATTGGTTGCTAGCCATGCACTGAAAGTCTCTAGTGCATGGCTAGCAGGTATTCCAGGTAAGCCTCGTACAAGACTACCATCATGTATCAGTGCCCTAATGGAACGTTCAGGGTGCCAACCGCTGCCATTACTGCCAACCACCACACAGCGACAAACTGCATAAAAAGTGACATCTGCCATATTGGAGTGCACCGTTGAACTTACCTGAACTGGATATTGCACATAAAAACAAAAACATCCTTGCCTGTCACGATCTTTCACCCACCCATTCACTCGCTCGCTCTGTTACTGACACTTTGAGCTGCTGGCCACTCACCTTCACTGTTCAGTTTTTACGCTCATTCATTCTCCAGCCTACCTGCCACTCCTTCCTCCAGCTGACTCCCTACTTCAGCACAGTGACTAACATGTTTCTATCTGTTTACAGGATCCAAACTCTCTCTCTCTCTCTCTCTCTCTCTCTCTTTCGCTCTCTCTGTGATTCTTTAAGTGCTGTGCAGAAGAGTGCTTCCATACTTCTGCATCTCCTCCTGGACTGCTGCACACATCAGAGGCTGATATCCTCACCCACACTGCTCACTACAAAACTGCAATACATTAAAAAACAGAAATAAAACAATAGGTACAGTTACTGCCATCTTCTTCAAATGCCAGATTTTCTAAATTGACAAGTGTGGGTGGGGGCAGACGAGGTAGTGCCATGGCAACCAGTCTAGAAACCTGCAACTATGGGTGGCACCTTAGGATAAAAGTCCTTAACTCAAAAAAAAAAAATACAGTACAGTCATACAGGCAAAATAACTATTTTATCTTAAATTAAGACAATGATCTAACTTTTTTCTGTTTAATCCTCTGAATTCAAATTTTTTAATTCATGAACAGCTAAGGTCCCCATTTTATAAGTGCAATAAGACACTCCAGGGGTGTGCACTAGACACTTCTAGCACACGGCCAGGGGCTGAAGGCACTCGTCCTGTGTCCTCATGCCTAACTATGTCCCTGGCCATGCACTAGAAGTGTCTAGCGCACACCCCATTGTGTCTTATTGCTTACATCATTCATTGCATTAATTATGCATTGGTGCATGTAAAACCTTTATAAAACGTAGATGTATATTTATTTTGTATTTTATAATGTTCTGTATTGTACTATTTGTGTTTTGGCAGTATATTTCCACAATTTTTTCCCATTGATCCATCATTGTTGTTTGTTCTGGTTGTCACAACACAGTCAAAATGTTGATATAACATGCTCAGGATCAGCTTGTGAGTGTTTGAACAGCTGGGTCCAAGTCAACGTCCAGTTGGATTTTGAATTTTTTTAAAGTGATAATAGGTCTCTCAAAGAAGAAATACTGATAACTGGTCAGCTGTGAGAACAAATGGTGATGGCACAGCAACTGAGACAGCAACCTGTTTATTCTCTGAGTTACCCTGCCATAACCAAAAATAAAGAACAGTTACATAAGAACTTATCATAACAGTAGCTCTTCTAGAGAATCTTCTCCATTAGGCCACACCTTTGGAACTATAGCCATTAGCACTAGGACCACATAGAAACTTTTGCTAACCAGGGGCCACCCACAATGAAATGAGATGTCTATGTGTATATATGTGTAGGTAGCCCCATCAATCCTCAGTTACCCGCTGTAGATTAGTCTCAGAGGACCTTCATCCATGGAGAACCATGAGATAAGAGCAGCACCAGGCATACAGCAAGCGGCATGGAGCTGGATACAATATGCATGGAGTAGATTTTACGCACATCTGATATAACCTTCACTGAAGCAGAGGGAGAAAGAAGGGATGGATGGCACAGCCTAATGGAGGAGAGTCTCTTGAAGATCTACTGTTACAGTAAGTTCTTATGTAACTGTTCCATCTTCAAGCATATCTCCTCCATTAGGCCACACCTTTGGAATGATTCCCAAGAAGTACCAAGTAAAACTAGAAGGATGGTACAGTTTGTTATATATTCAGGACAGAAGGGCTTGCAGTACAGCCAGCCCAAAGCCAACGCATGTATGAGAAACGATGTCCAGACTGTGATGTTTAGTGAAGGTGTAGACAGTCTTCTATGTTGCTGCAACACAGGTGTCAGCAGCAGGGACATGTTTGAAACAGACAACAGAGGTGGTCATACCCCTTATGGAGAGACCATAAACAATACCAGGAAGTTCCTTACCATGTTTCTTATAGCAGAATGTAATACAATGTGCCAGCCCTTTGGATAGGCACTGTTTAGACTTAGGGACACCCTCTTTCCCAGAGGGAAACAAAACAAGAAGCTGAGAGGACTTTTTGCAGTCCTTGGTGCAAGTAACATGGTATCTTAGTATTCTATGTACATCCAAAGTATGGAGCAGTTTACCCTGATTGGCATGCTCAGGGTAATAAACAAGTAGGTGTAGGGTGTGTGGTTTGATTCAGTCTAAAATCAGATACCCCCTTCAGCAGAAATTTAGGATTTGCATGTGAAGAGACTCCGTCTTTGTAAAAAATCAAATAAGGAGGCTCACACATTTGAGCCTGAAGCTCAGAAATCCTTTGATCAGAAGTCATTACAGCTGAAAATAATGTTTTCCATGATAGGATATGTAGGCCACAACTCCTGGCCAGCTCAAAAGGAGCCAACATCAATTTCTCCAGTACAAAATTCAAGTCTCAAGGTCGTACTGGATTATGGATAGAAGGTTTCATATGTAGACTACCTTTCAGAAGCGTACATGATACCTCTAATTGAAAAAACTATGACTATCAGTAGGGGGCATGGAAAGCTGATACAGTGGCCAAATGCATCTTAAGTGAGAAATTCTGTAGTCCAGAACCAGACAAGGACAGCAAGTATTCCAACACAGCATTTACGGGACATGTAAAAGGGTCCATATTCCTGGAAGCAACCCACAAAGTCAAATGCTTCCATTTCAAGGAATAAGCATGTCCAGTAGAAGGCTTTCTAGCTGCAATCAGAATATCAGCAACCTTATGTGCAATAGCTATATCTTCAGGAGTCATGCATGCAGATGTAGGGACTGCAGGCCTGCATGGACCAGAGGTCCCCTGTCCTGTGACAACAGACCCTGACACAGAGGTAGGAGGGACAGGAGGCTCCACTGCCATCTGTTGCAGAAGTGGAAACCATTTCAGATGAGGTCATAACAGAGCAATGAGAATGATAGTGGCACTCTCACAGCTTGAGCAGAACCCTCTGTATTAGAGGAATAGGGACAATGCATATAGGAATTTCTCTTTCCAAAAGAGGGACAATGCATCTTGCCAAAAAACTCCAGGCTCTGGAGCAAGCAAGCAGAAACACGGCAGGTTTGCATTGTGTTGGGACACAAAAAGGACCAACTCTGGATGATGCATCTTGTGAAGAGGTTGTTTACCACAGAAGTCAGCAGTTCTGATTTTTTGACTCTGGACTGAGACCTGCTTAGCCTGTCTGCTAAGATGTTTTGGAGACCTGGGAGATACACGGCTGAGCAATTGTTGAAGGCCATGGGACAGAGCCGAGTACCATACTTTCACCTGGAATAGAACCCTCTGTTTCTCTCCTGAGGAGGAACCAGTTCTATTACACATTTTTGGAATAATGACTAAACATGTTTCTTCAGAAGGGACAAGTAGCCCCCAGGATAACAGGAAGGAGGCAGAGGATGATCTGGAGGGATTTCTAACAGCTCCAAAGCATGCCCTTGTAATTATCTCCAGGTCCCACTCATCTGTGATGATCTCGTGACATTGTTTCACAATCATGAAGATCCTACCCCTCACAGCCACCCCTGGAGGTAACAGTGGAGGTAGGGTTGTAGGCAGCAGAAAGTCAAGCAGAACCAATGGGGGCAGTACCACCAGAACTGATGCTTTGGGGCTTTCATTTGGGAATCTAGGTGGAGGGGACTCAGTAGGAGGCCACTTCCCTTACCATGGCCTTGCTGACAGTAGGCACGACCACCTTGGGTAGCAAGCGGACAAAAGGAGCCCCTCCCAAGACCCTTAGCTGGAGTGGGATACAGAGACTTTACAGACCTTAGAGTCATTTTTCAGGTCTGAAGGCCATGTAGGGATTCTTCAATATCACAGCCAAATAGTTTTGTCCCTCTAAAAGGGATATTCAAAACTGCCTTCTGCACAACACTGGCAAAGCCAGCAACTCTGAGCCAAGAATATCTCCTCATGCAAATGCCAGAAGCAGCCGCCATGGCAAAAGCAGCAGACATCATAACCTGAACATTGCATAGCAAATGTTTGCCAACCTCAGCCCCATATCATAATGTTTTAAGCAAATCAGAACTGGACAATTTGCAGCTGGTGCCCACTCCAGAGACCACCACTACAGAGGATTTGCTGCACTTGGTTGGCCCAATTTTGATGCAAGACTGCAATATCCAATGTACTGCCTAACCATCAAGCTAGTGAAATATACTACACCCCCTCACCTTACCAGAATAATCAAGCTTAAGTAACATGCAAGGCTCCTGAGATCCACTGCTAGCCCATTACTAGAAATCCCCAGGGTATGGTCTGGGAGGAGATCTTTTTTATTCATTGCCCCCTCTTTATGAAATTCACTATCATATGAGGTCCTTAGCTGCCCCACTCTTGCACAGCTCAAAAAGAGGCTCAAAGCTTTCACATGTGGGGTGATCCACTGCAAGTGCAAATGTTGTCCAGTTGCATCTTCAGCCAAAGTATCTCTCTGGGCTGAGCATGGATGTCCACCATCCTCCTGATGGACCCTGGACATCTCTAGTTGCCTTCTTTATGCACTTTGTGTTGCTGTAATTTGTGATCCTGATACTTGCCTCTGAAGATTTGCTTCACGATGCTCCTGATTGTAATTAATCTGTTGTACCTTGTATGTATGATTACCCCTCTTATGTATATTTTCTTACAATGGTTTATTGTCCAGTGTCTCTACTCTGTATACGCTGTGTACATTGTCTCACTTAATTGATGTAACTAATCCCAGGATGCCCCGGAAAAAGGGACTTTCATATCTCAGGGGGCCTACCCAGTCATCAAAATTCAAGTAAATAAATTAATTAAGTAATTCTTGGCAGAGCCATCAGGCAAAGCCTAGACTGCAGTACAAGCAGCTTTCCACAAGCTGTTGTGATACTTTCTCATGCGAGCTTCATAGTTTGCAATTCTAAGGTCCAATGATGCAGAGGCATAAGTGTGTTTGCCCATCACATCCAGCCTCCTAGATTCTTTATTAGGAGGCAAATGTGTTTAGGTGCTCTAGACCTATCATGATCAGCCACAAATACTACAGAGTCAGTTTCTGGCTGGTTAACATAATAAGGCTTAGCAGACGGTGCTGGGTACTGCTTATCAGCCTTTCTAGGAACTGCAGGCAGTGAGTTAGGTCTGTACCATTCAGCAAAGGTAGCATCCTCTAATGCAGGATATATAAGTGGAATTATAATGGAGGGAGAGCAGGGCACCTACAAAAATTCCATTAGATTTCTTTTTGTGGACTCTTCTTCCACAGCAAAGCTCATGGCAGACTTGCATTTGCTGCATCATGGTTTAGAAAGTTGGATCCACAGTAGGAGATCTCGGGGAATAAACCAGAGTCCCCACTGCAGGATGATATGGTAGAACTAGAACAAGGTGCTAAACATTGTTCTCCCTCATATTCCTCCTCTAAATCCTCATCTTAATCCATGGGGTCAGGATTGTTTTCCATTTCATTGTCAATGTTTCTATCGATGACAGGAGCAGCAGAATGCACCAGCAACACTGGTGGAAGATGGATGAATATGTGGTGTGCTAGAGGAGTCAACAAGAGCTGAGTACTAGGAGACCCCATCAATGGAATAACTTCCTGTTTTGGTAGTTCAGGTAGAATGCATCATATCATTTCTGAAAAAGATGCCAGCACAGCCTGAGAGTCAGCGGCAGAAGCACAAATGTAGAGAAAAAAGAGTGGGTGGCACCCTGTAAAGGGGCTGAGACTAATTGAGTTGACGGGCCTTGGCACAATGATGATGGTGTCCTACCATCTATAGTAGGTACAGTGGTGCCTAAGCCAAGCCCCAAACTTGGTGTCTCATCGACAGCCAGGGGGGCTGTAGTCAATGCCACCAGAGTGGGTGATGATGCAGAGTTACCTTGTCTCAATGGCAACCAGAACCTCATTGGTGAAGCAGATCTTTCTTAGCTACATTTGTGCTTCTGGCTGGACAACAAGGAGAGCCGCAATGATGACTGTTCCTTGTCTCGATATTTGAACTTCAGCAGCCATTTCTTGGCCAACGGTGAGGGAGACACAGACTCTGGGCCCTTTTCCTTCTCCATGGCTTTCAAAGTTTTGAGAAGAAGGACATTTGTAGAGCTTCTTACAGCACCACCTTGTAGCCTGAAGGTTGAAGATCACACAAGTCCTCACGTTATGAGACGGGACCAGACAGCACACATAAACCTCATGTGTGCCTTCTTTGTAGATTATTTCTCTGTACTTACAATACCTAAATAAAGGCTCTTTCAACTTCAGCAGCATGTGGAAGCAATGAAATAAATAATAAGTAAAATAAAAGAATAAACAGCATTGACTAAGTTGACAGCATTTCCTTCAGCAGTTCTGACAAGGATGATCGACAATGGGGAAAAAAAAACGAGGAGTGATGAGGCTACCTATACTTATATACAAGTACACTGTGGGCAGCCCCCAGCTAGCAAAAGTTTCCATGTGGTCCTAGTGCTGACAGCTATAGTTCCAAAGGTGTGGCCTAATGGAGGAGATATCCACAAAGAGGATCATCATTTATCTAAGCAAATGTAGTCACACTGCAATTGTACAAATCTTTTATCTGTAAGGTTTAACTCTCACATACACTGTATAAGTTGTTCCATTCTTAGTCTTGCAGAAGTCTTTCTCGGCTTTGGATTCTAAAAAATAAGTAGTCTTTCCATTTATTAACATTCTTAACCCTTGCTGTGCACAGACTTCTACACATTCTGAATTCCTCTACTATATATTCTAAACCTACCTGTAGCCTAAGGGTTAAGGATCGGGATATAAATCACCACTTTAGTGCACATACTGCACATTCCCTAATATCCTTTTGGAGAGATCAAAGAGCCTCTTTCTCCAGAATGGTAAAATGGTATGGGGAATTCATACCAAAGTCAGCTACACATGTAAAAACCCCTAATGTTAGTATTACGAAAGGATCACAAATGATTTAGATTATAAGAGCATCACACAGCTTTTTAGATGGCTAAAAAAGCAGCTGTCTGATTCCTCTGTGTTAGGGAATTTTGACACTTTTTGCCAGTAATTTGTGCAAATGATACGTCACCAGTGTGGCACTGTAACTCATAAAATGCTAGATGGTAGTGACAAACCTTTGATATATTTATTTGCTATCCTAGGTAAGGTAGAATGATGGTACATGCAACTTGAAAAGATAGGCTCTAGCGATGAGATGTGGGGTCATAACATGATGGTAGATGCCTACATGATAGGAAATTCACCCTGCTTGCAGACTGCAAAACCGTAATTAAAATTCTAGGACCAAGACCAGTATGTTTATTGATAGCAGCTACTGTACGTTAAAGAGATAATTCCTAACTGACTGCTAATCAGCATGAGAGCCAAAGCAAAAGCTCGGCTCAGCAGGTTAATATGAATGCATTATCAAGACTGTCCAGGGATATTGAGGATGATGGTGTAATAAATCCCAGTTTCAAAGTGTAATCTTTGGATGAGATACCTGTCACTACTACCAAAATAGCTTATAAAAGATCCAGTACTGAAAAAAGGTTATGAGCTATGCTTACAGGGTGGTCAGATTATGTGCAGGACATGGATTTGAAATATTTTCCAACCAGAACATCTGAATTAACTATGGAAAATAAAGTGATTGTAGATTGTGGCGATTTAGAGTGATAATTCTAGCAGTTTTTCAGAACTGCCTTCTGAGTGAGCTACATTACAAGCATTGAGGTATGATAAATATGAAAGCATTTTTCATCATTATGTTTGATAGCCAGGGATTTTTTTTCTGGACATGCAGTAGTAAACACACTGGTCAGCCAGAATAAATGTTATATGCCAGCTACAGTTCCACTTTGCCCATGGATGTTGGTTGTAAAACCATGGTAAAAACATAATCTCAGTTATGTGGGAAAAGACTGGTAAATGTTCCTCATGCTTGCCTATTCATATTCTGTCTGGCCTGAGATGGTACCTAAAGTCTGTCAAGCAGGACAACATCCAAAGTAACAGAGGCATTGAAAACCATTTTTGCTGTCCATGGGCTACCAGAAGTAGTAGTTGCTGATAATGGACCACAGTTCAACTCTGGGTAGTGTCAGTCCCTTTTGCAGTTATATTTGGTCAAGCATACTAAAACACCTCCATGCCATCCTGCATGTAATAGTGCTGTTAAGAAATCAGTACAGAATTTAAAAAGAGTACTGGAAAACAAGCAAGGCTTTGGTAAAACACTATAACACTGTACATGGAATTTAGTAATCAGTTTATGAAACAGAACCACATTCTGCTACTGGAAAAATTCTAATAAAGTAATTTCTAACAGACAGGCTTTTACCTATTTCTGCTTCACTGCAGGTGTAAGATCAGCCTCTAAACCTCCATCCTTATCTAAGTTCTCTACCAAGAGGTATAGATGCTACTTTGATCCGTTTGCCTATATTGATGAGCTAAAATTCTCTTTGCGTTGGCAGGACTTTTACCTAGCTAAATCAGTGAATATGGCATATGACATTTTCCAAGAAATTGTGTCACATGCCCTAAGTAAGCATGCACCTCTGGTAAAAGTCTGCACAAAGAATAGAACATGCCATTGGTTTTCCACGGAACGTAAGGCTGCATTGTTAGAGAGGGGCAAGCTCTGGACAAAAGTGCACAAATCCAAGACATCCGAGAATTGGTGCCAATTCAGGAGGGCTAGGAACTCCTGCACTAAGATGGTTAGTGAGGCAAAGGTCAATTTATATTGCTCTGAACTGGACTCTGCTACCAAGAGCTCTACTAAATTTTGGAATACAATCAAAGAGCTGTCTGGCCATATGTCTGGAAACTTACTTCCCTCAAAACTTATTTCTGGTAGTGCTACTATTTGTGATAGAATGGAGATTTTACAGGCCTTTAACAACCATTTTGCCACTGCAGGTCTAGCATTTGATAACTCCCCTGCATGCTCGCTAAGCTCTCAGAGTGGCACACAAAATCTTGAATCCTGCACCACTAATACTGTCTTCTCCTGACTACCTGCATCGCTGAAAGGGAGGCAGTATTGCGCAGTGGTTTAAGGCTCTGAGCTGCAAATCTGGTGACATCCAGCAGACCAGACCTGGGTTTGAATCCCACAGCTTCCACTTGCATACTGTGTGACCCTGAGCAAGTCACTTAACTTCCCTATGCTCCCAGGTCGCACCTGTAAAAAAGCTTTCAGCTTAGTGTGCTACTCATGGTTAAACAACTAAAAAAAAAAAAAAAAAAAAAAGAAAGAGATCGAAGACCTTTTCCTACAAATGAACATTAAGAAGAGTGCTGGCACTGATTCCCTTGACCCCTACTTCCTAAAGATTGCATACCATGTTCTAGCAGTGCCAATTACTCATCTCTTCAACCTATCTCTGTCCCAGGGCATCCTCCCTCACCTATGGAAAACTGCCCACGTCCTTCCTCTGTTTAAATCAGAGGACCCCTGTGATCTTAACAATTACAGGCCAGTCTCACTTCTTCCCATAATGTCTAAACATTTGGAGAAAATTGTGAACGCACAGCTGAGAACCTTCTTAGACAATATGAACCTTCTAAACCCTATGCAATCCGGTTTCAGAGCAAAACATAGCACCATTACGGCCCTGGCTTAAGTGACCAATGATTGGCGATGAGACCTGTAGAACAGAAACTTCATCTGTGCTGTGTTCCTAGACCTAAGCAAGCCCTTTGACACTGTCAACCACAGCCTGCTTCTCTCCACCTTGAAAATGATAGGTCTGGACTCAACATCCATGTGTTGGTTCGATGATTACCTCACAGGCCAGCTCCAGCAGGTTAAGGCTGAAGGTGAATTCTCCCCTCTCAAACCTTTAAAAAGAGGTGTACCTCAAGGATCCATCCTGGGTCCCTTACTGTTTGCAGTGCGGTCGTGAGGGCAAGCTGTTCAGCCCTCCCCACAGCCACCGAATTTCCCCCGCAGACAACGGAGCTGCTCAGAGCACCAGTGCGGTCACAAGAGCAAGCTGTTCAGCCCTCCCCACAGCCACCGAATTTCCCCCGCGGACAACAGAGCTGCTCAGGGCACCAGGTAGCAATCCCAGCTTACAGCTGCTTCAGGGAGCTGCGCCACAGGTTTTCAAACTTGCCACCTTTTTTCTCCCGCATAAAGACTGACTGTGCCTTTGAATTTGTATCGGTGGAGCAGTGCTGATAGTTTTTATTCACAGCACTCTGCCTCCTAAACCGACCGAATTTGTATCTGAGAAACAGTATTGTTAAGGGGGAATACGGCCATACAGCTTAGTACTTTAAGGGGAACCTAGCTGTACTGCCTTTACTGAAATTAAGAACTGAAACACCAAGGGGAATCAGAGCTATACTGCCGTGCACCTTAATTTATTAGGAACATAAGCACTAAGGGATAGAGCTGTACTGCCATTTCGCTTTAAATTAGGCACAAAATCACCTAGGGGAACTGAGCTGTGCTGCTTCTATGCTATTTGGAAAGTGAACTCTGCGTGTATAAGATCTCCTACCTGGCTAAGCTGCTGTGCACCAGATTGTTTTAAAGCAAGCCTGAATCCCATGTACTGTTTCTGTAAACTACAGCCTGTATCACTGCTTTTGAGATATGAACATACAAAATTTGCCAGCAGATAAAGGCCTAGAGGTCTATCAAGTCTGCTCGAATGTGCAGCTAGCACCCCTTATTCTGCAGCTGCCCCTCCCTTCCACCCTTCCTCTTCATTAACCTTCCCCCTTGACCTGTCCCATCCTCGTTTGATGCAGTCCACTGTTCTACTGCATACCACTTCAGCAGGTAACACATTCCACCCAGCCACCACCCTCTCTGTAAAAAAGTGTCTCCTCATCTCCCTCCTGAACCTTCCTCGCTCCAGTCTCATATCATGGCCCCTGGTGGCCTTCCCCTCCCTTACTTTGAACTGCCCCTCTCAATCAGGTCACCCCTGTCTCTCCTCTCCTCCAGTGAGTACATGTTCAACTCCTTCAACCTCCTCTCGTATGATAAGTCCCCCAGCCCCTTGATCACCTTTGTCACTCTGCACTGCACCCCCTCCAGTAACTTAATGTCCCTCTTCAGATACGGACGCCAGTACTACACGCAGTACTCCAGGTGTGGTCTAACTAATGACCTATACGTGGCAGAATCACCTCCTCCCTCCTCGAGGATATACCCCTTGCAATACAACCCAGCATTTTGTTGGCCTTTGCAGCTGCCTTCCTACATTGTGCTGAGTTGTTCATTGACCCTGTAATGAGCACACCCAGATCCTTCTCCTCTCTCTGTCTGGGCTAGCTGCACTCCCCTAGTTGGTAACTCTGTGGGTTCTTCATCCCAAAATGCAGCACCTTGCACTTTTGGCATTAAAGCCTAGCCAGGTGTCTGACTAGGTTTCAAGCTTTGCCAGATCATCCTGCAACCCCTGCCATCCCCCTAGGTCATCCACCACTGCTCCTACCTTGGTATCATCGGCAAACAGACTGATCTTGCTCTTGATGTCCCATGTTATGTCTGCAATGAATATCCCAAACAACACTGGTCCCAACACTGAGCCCTGTGGAACACCGCTCGTCACTGCCCTTGGGTGTGAGAGCTCCCCACCCACCACCACCCTCTGTTGCCTTCCCTGAAGCCAGTTTCCTACCCATCTCACCAGCTTTGCACCCACCCCCTGTGCCTACCAATCTTCCTTCCCAGCCTCCATGTGGCACTGAGTCGAATGCCTTACTGAAGTCCAGATACAGGACATCCACTGCATGGCCCTGTCCAGTTGCCTAGTTACCCAGTCATAGAACTCGACCAGGTTGGTTTGGTAGGATCTGCCATGTATGAAGCCATGCTGTCTGCTGTCCTGTAGTCCTTTGGCCTCTAGGAGGGCCACCAGCCTCTCCTTCAGGATAGTCTTCATTAGCTTACCCACAATGGATGTGAGGATCACTGGTCTGTAGTTTCCCGGTTCATCCTTGGGGCCACTCTTGTGGAGGGGTACCACATGAGCCATCCTCCAGTCCTGAGGTCACACCCAATGTAGTGAGGCATTAAATAGGTCTGCCAAGGGTCGCAAGGACCTCTGCCTGCTCCCTTCAGTACCCCTGGGTGGATGCCATCTGGGCCTGGCGCCTGTCCACCCTCAGTGCCTTCAAACTCTCCTCAACTCTGCTCTCTATGATTTCCCATCTGTCACCACTTCCCGCTTCTGCCATTTCCCACCTTGGGTGTCACCCCTCTTCTCTTTAGTAAATACTGAGCAGAATACTCATTTAAGCGTCCTTATTGCACCTGCTTCACCCAACCCCTCCTTCTTACTATGTGGTCCTTATAGCTCCTTTTCTCCCTGATGTACTTAAAGAAGTCCTTCTCCCCCTTCTTAATGCCTTGTGCCAGCCTGAGTTCCGTAGATGCTTTGGCTCCCCTTACTACCCTTGTCACCTCCTTCGATTCTGTCAAGTACTCCTCCCTGTCCTCCCCCCTCCCTGTTTTCTTGTACTTCCTAAAGGCAGCTCTTTCCTCCTTACCTTTTCCATGACCTCCTTGCTCAACCAGATCGGTTTCTTGGCCCTAGCCTTCTTGCTCTGGGCTTTGCAGCAGGTTTTGGTTGCCTCCACTATCCCCAGCTTTATGAGCTCCCACCTCTGGTTAGTGTCCATACTAGATTGAATTCTGGCCAGGTACCCTTTACCACTTCCCATCTCCCAAAGTCAGCCCTCCTGAGTCCAGCACTATTGTGCCAGATTCCACTCCTTCCTTGCCCACATCCAATGTGAGCCATACTGAGCGGTGGTCACTCCCTGACAGCGGTTCCTCCACTGTAAGTTCTCTCACAAAGTCCCCATTTGCCAGCACAAGGTCAAGGGTATTTCCTAACCTGGTTGGTTCACTGACCATTTGCAGCAGGAAGCTGTCCTGGAAGGCATCCAGCAGTACCTGCTCCCTTCTGTTCCTGGTTGTTGGGGTGCTCTAGTCCACTCCTGGCATGTTGAAGTCCCCCACAATCACCACACTACCCTTCTCGCAGGTCCTCCTGATCTGTCCCGCTAGTTCCCTGTCTAACTCCTCCGTCTGAGATGGTGGCCTGTACACCAGTCCCATTCTAGGAATCCTATTCTTGGAATCCTGGATTTGCATCCAAAGTGACTCCGTACTACCCTCCTCCCCTTCCTCCCTTACACACTTCAGTCCTTCCTTCACATATAGTGCCACCCCCCCCTCCTTTCCCAATCACTCTGTCCCTACGAAATAATCTGTACCCTGGTACAGACAGGTCCCAGTCATTGTATTGGGTGACCCATGTTTCCATGATGACTGCAATGTCCACCCTCTCCTGCTATGAGAACCTGTAACTCTGTAGTTTTCCTCCAAAGGCTCTTAGCATTAAGGTAACCACCTTCACCCTTCCCCCATCCTGCCCTCCTTTCCTAGCATCACCAACAGTACTTGCCATTTGTCCTTTGTCACTGTTGATGGGGGTAGCTCATATGGTTTCCCAACCTGTGGTCTCTGCATATCTCTTCCAACTGCCACCCCCACTCCTAGTTTAAATTCCCAACTTCCTCTATGTACTCCTCCATCCTCTGTTTCAACATTTCTTTCCTCCTCACTCAAGTGTAGTCTGTCCTTGGCATAGAGACTACTGTCCTCCCAGGTCCCTCCCCCCCCCCCAACAGCCCATACCCTTTAGCACATCACCAGGTTCTTAGCCATCCATTAAATTCCTCTATTCTCAGCTTTCTTGTTGTGCTTGCCTTTGGCACAGGAAGTATCTCTGAAAAAGTTACTGATCTTCCTGCCCCCTCACATAATTGTGCTAGCTCCTCAAACCTCCTCTGGACTGTATCTACTGTCTTGTCAGCCAGGTTGTTTGTCCCAAGATGTATAATTAAATGAGGATCCCTACCCTTCTAGCATATTTCAGAACAGACTGTCCCACCCTCTTCCTTTGTCATTCCTGGCATGGCTCACCCAAATGTGACTAGCCTCTCCCCTTGCTACCCCACCTAACTCCTCTTAGTATTGACCCCCCAGCACTAAGATTCCACCCTCTTACTCCCTGCTTGCTTCCATTCATCTCTCTCTCATTTCAGCTCCTCTTCTTCCTCCTGCATTATTTACCTTTTACCCTGTTGCAATTCTCCCAGCAGAACTTCCTGTTCCAGTTTGGTCCAGGCATTTATCAATTACTCCTCTAATTTCATCATTTCCCTCCTCCACCTTCTTCCTCTCTAGCAGTGCACAACTATTTTCTGAAGGCCCTTCACAAATGCCCGCTCCCTCTTTCTTCATAGTAACCTGTTCTATCCTTTCCACTCCATGACTTTTGCCACTTCTTCGCCTCCCTTCACAAGTCCCTATCTCCTCCTTCCATTTGACTTTTGACTCCTGACCTGGTTTCCTTGGCAATTGTTCTTCCTGGCCTGGGCCCCTTTGTCTCTGCTTCCCTTCTTCTGACCCTCTCTCACCACTGTTGGCTTAAATCGCCCTCCCTCATCTCCCCTTCTTCCTCCCTCCGTATTGGGCTAAACCCACCCCCAATCTGCCTTGCCTGTCTTAGTTCCTCCTGCAGACCCTCAATCTCCTTTCTAAGTTTTTCTATGTGGTTGCACACTAAACATCCTCCCACACTCCAGGCAATTTTAGAAAGATTGGGCACCGCAGTTGTTGCAGCCTACCACCCTACCCATTGCTGTCGTTGCCTCTCAGCGACCCCCAATTCTTCCAGATGCAGGATACCAAACACTCCCCAAGTCTCCTCTCCTCCTCTATCAGTGCAAAACATTTTCTTTATTTCCCTTACCTCCTTTGTTGCACACGTTTAGATCTATTGAGCAACTGCTTTTATATTCCTATCCTTCCTATCCACACTCAAAAACAGACTTTAAGTAGCCATTGCACAACCTTCTTCAAACGCCTACTCCTCCTTTCCCCAATGCATCGTCATGAAGTGAAGTAATAATAAAGCTCCTAGATTTTGCATTTACTTCCTTCCACTGAGAGAGCAGTCACCTCTTCACTTGCTGCTGTTCCTTTCCTGGATGTCTGCTTTGCTATGACAGGTACATATCCTTTGCCTGTTTGAGGAAGTGATGTCAGAACCCCTGGTATAAAGGAAATAATGGACCAAGGGTGGGACCAGCCCAAGTCTTCCAGAAACAATCAGGTAGCTGAGGCCTCTGGACAGACCATTAGCACCCTTCCACCACTCTGCACTCAAACTTTGCAGCTAGTGAAGCCAGCAACAATGAATCACAATTCTACTCAAAGCCCCCAAAATAAGTTTTCTACCCAAAGAAACAAGACTCCAATTCAAACAGCTTCACCAACAACACATCAAAATAGGAGATAAAACTGCATAATTATAAATTGCTGCATAGAAGTAATTAGCTCCTCCTCCTCCCTCCCTACCTACCTCTATTTAAAGCTGCCTTTTTTGTCCCTTCCTGCAGTGCGTTCGCGAGGACAAGCTGTTCAGCCTTCCCCACAGCCACTGAATTTCCTCCTGCGAACTACGGAGCTGCTCAGAGCACCAGGTAGCGATCCCAGCTTACAGCTGCTTCAGGGAGCTCTAGCACCGCCTGCGCTATGTGCAGGCTCCCCACCACCCCCATCACCACCCTTGGTGAGCTCCTCCTTATATAGCGTTGACCTCATTGACCGCGTGACCTCCTAAACCAATCAGCCCACTTTCCCATTAGCTCCTTATATTATTCAGCCACTAGTGGCCACCGCAAAGCAGATTTCTATCTACTACTGTGAAAAAAATAATAATAAAAAAATGCAATTTCTCACATTGACAGTCATTATGCTTTGCCTAATCTTATCTTCCCTTCCGCCTTCATCCCATCCTATTCTACCTGATTCATTGCCACTTCTCTCTACAGTTACCAAACCACCCCTCCACTCCTCCTCGGCACTAGTGGACCACAACCAGTACCATTGGCATAATTGGTCCCTGGGGGCCTCTATCCTCCCTCCCTCCCTCTTTCCATGCTGAGAAGCATACCCTATTTATACCCCCCTACTCAGACCCTAAGACTAACTTACTAACTCCCAACCACTCCACTCAACGCGGGTCATCACCAAAGACCATGCACTTATTAAGGCACACCCTGGCTCTCCTTCTCCTTATATCCAGGGACATTGAACATAACCCAGGGCCACCTGCAACCATAGCTGCTCAACCCCTCGCATCAGCTACGCACCTCCCTAAAGGTCTTAAAATTGTCCACCTAAACATATGCAGTATCCTAAACAAAATAGCAGCCCTACAAACCACTGTCCTTGCCCTTCACCCTGATATTGTAATCATCAATGAATCATGGCTGGAGCCACACAACTGGGATGTAGAATTCTCAATACCCGGGTTCTCCCTAATCTGCCAAGACAGACAGGGCAGAAAGAAGGGTGGCGGCACTGCCATGTATATCTCCTCCAATCTCCAGTTTTCCATAATCACCCCGATGGCCCCCATACAATCTATAAATTCCCTTCTAATCAAAATCCCCCTGCCCCACTCCATCCCAGTATACATAGCAGGGTCATACTGCCCGCCAGATACACCACTGGGTTGCATTCTTGACCACCTTGGCAACCTGAGGTCCCATACGGAGGCAGAGAACACACATCCTTGGTGATTTCAATCGAACTGGCTTAGGCAGCTGCAGCCTCCAAATCATGATACCAAATAAATGCCCTAAATTTGTCCCAGCAATAGTGAACTGGCTCAGCCTAAACCACAAATCCAACAAACACACATTCCTGGATTGGGCACTAACTACCCACCCTCATCAGATCGTTAAAGCTGACTACTACCTGACTCCCTTAGTGACCACCATATGATTTAGTATGGTGCATAAAATCTTCCACCCATGGCCCACCTCCAAGACGCTCACAACAGAGTTTATAAATCCCTTGATCTGACAAGTCTCCTAAACGACCTCACCAGCATTGACTGGTCTTTCATCCCTAGGACCACCTCCATCTACGAGGCCCTGAAATTGTTTTCTACAAACTTCCTAGCCATCTGGGACCTCCATGCTCCACTAAGGAGATCCCGATTAAGAGGATCCCACTTACCATGGGTAACAACTAACCTCATGGAACACCTATGAGCCAGAGACCATGCCTGGAAATCTTTCAAGGCCACAGGTGGTCAAACGGCTCAACAACACTACCAGTCACTAAGAAATGCCTGTACAAGACTCCATCGATAGGCCAAATCAAATTACTTTAAAACTCGTTCAACAATAGCTCAGCTCACCTACTCAATTCTGAAGTCAATAAAATCCCTTCTTTCCCCACCGGCCCAACCCCCCACTCCCACTCTCAACTTTGAAGGGAAAATCATCATGGATCCTAGCTTGGTAGCCACCGAGTTTAATTCATATTTCTCCTCCACTGCTTCTTCCCTACTCTCCTCCCATCCTCATCCCCTGTCCATTGTTCTCCCTACTGTACCCTCCCCAGCCTCCTTCTCTCTCTCTGCCCAGTGTCACCTGGCCAGGTGCTAAAAATACTGCAGTCACTCAACCCATCCAAAGGTAAATGTCTATCGGGCCTTGATTCCAAAATGCTCCTGCTCTCAGCACCTGCCATAGCCCACCCACTAACCTTGCTCTATAACCTGTCTTTTAAACTTGGGGCAGTCCCCAACTTATGGAAACAAGCCACAGTCATTCCCCTATCCAAAGAAGGGGACCTCTCCTCACCATCCAACTACCATCCTATATCCCTGCTCCCACATCTAGCCAAAATTCAAGAGCGTTGTTATTCTCCCAGCTCCACCACTATCTAGATACCATATCATTTTCACCCCTACCAGGTCGGCTTCAGAAAAAATCACTCCACCACCACTTCCCTCCTTCGCCTCACTAACGCCATCCTTATGGGTATGGACAAAGGGGAAATAACAGCAGCCATATTTATCGACCTGGCAAAAGCCTTCAACACGGTCTCCCATCCCCCGTTGCTGGCTAAACTCGCTCAAGCTGGACTGTCTGAGAACGCAAATAATTGGTTCCACTCATATCTGACAGGTAGGGCCCAGTCAGTCTGCATTGGCTCGGCTAGATCCACCTCACTCCCTGTCACCAGTGGAGTCCCCCAAGGGTCTGCACTCGGCCCACTGTTGTTCTCTATTTTTCTCAATGACCTGCCTGCTGCCTGCTCACAAACAGCTATCCATATGTACGCAGATGATACGGTGCTGTTTGCCTCTGGCCCATCCACTAGTTCTGTGACAGCCTGCCTACAGAAGGATTTCGACTCCATCCAACGTTGGTTCATCTCTAACCAACTATTCCTAAACTAAAAGAAAACAGTCTCCCTCATCTTCAGCTCCCGGTCCAAACTAACCCGGCTTACTGCACCACCTATGTTCTACACTCTGGATAGCTCCCCACTAGAGGCCTGCACCTCATATCACTATCTCGGTGTCTGGTTAGATCAACACCTTGACTTTTCAGTGCATATTGATGCTCTACACAAAAAATTGCATCCCATGTTGGGAGCCCTCTACCGGAACAAAAAATTGCATACCTCTACCAACCAGACAAGCAACAGTCCAAAAAATGATCCTCCCTATTATTGATTATGGTGATGTTGTCTACTGTGCCGCCCCCCAAACTTCCTTAGCTAGGCTAGATCCCCTTTTTAACTCCTTCTGACGGTTCTCGTTGGACCATCCTCCCAACACCCATCACTGTGTCCTCTACCAATCCTTGGACCTCCCCTCTCTGCACAACCGACGATTGCTTCACTGCGCTAGAACCTCTGCTAAGTTCTGGTTGCAGACACTCCCTTCCTACCTGTCATCCTCTCTAACCACCCTCTCCCCACCTGCCTACGCTCTCAGAAACATAGACACTAGGCTCCTGCACATTCCATACAGATCCACCCGTTCGGGCCAGGCTGCTTTCAGCTTCAGGTTGCCCAAATTATGGAATTCCCTGGCAGCCGATATTAGACACTCCACAAGTACTCCACAACGAAATGCCCTTCTCAAAATGCACTTCTCTACCAACTGCTCCTGTAACCTCCCCTTAGCACCCCCCTCACTTCATAACTTTCCAGCTGTTAGCAGCAGTCTGGTTCTCCATTTTCGGTCTGTACCTTATGTATTGTAATAAAATAAGAAATAAGAAACTGTACCTATGCAACTGTATTAAAACTGCTTCATCCATTGCTTGTCCTAAACACATTATGTATGTTTTGTTTCTGCTGTATTACTGTACCATTGTAACTCCCTACCCCCAGGGCGCATCTGGAATCGAGCGGTACTCTGCTCAGCATGCCTTCCTGGTAAATCTCTTAAATAAATAAATAAAATATGGTGCTATACCTAAGTCGCCCAGCACTGGAAGCTGCCTGTTTAGACTTGCAAGCTGACTTCAACCTGCTACAGAGCCAGCTCCTAAATAAAAAACTTCTACTTAATGCCAAAAAAACAAAAGCGATGCTTTTTTTCACCCGCCATTCAAACTGTGAACCCAGCCAGTGTTGGATCTATTCCACAGATTACCACTACGCTAGGAGAAAGGTTGGAATTTGTTACAAAATTCAAGCATTTGGGAGTTTGGTTGGACCAAAGACTCTCCTTCACGGATCATGTCGAGGATCTGCAGAAAAAACTGATGCAGAGGCTTGGTCTCTTCTTCAGGATTAACCACCTCATGACCAGAGATGCTAAGCTGTGGTTGGTCCAATCAACGTTCCTTTCCCTAGTCGACCATGCAGATTTCATTTAAAGTCAGTACACTGCCTCCTAGCTTGCTAAGCTGGACACCCTGTATCACAGAGCCCGGAGATTTATAACTGGCCTACCCCTTTCCACTCATCATTGTTCTCTGTATTCAGCTGTGGGGTGGCCTTCCCTGCAGCACAGGTGGAACAGAAATGCTGCACTCTGAACCTTCAGAGCTGTTACCAAAAAACTTCCCCAATATATCTCTGACTGTCTTCTGCTAAGTTTGTTAGGAAACTATGCACTGAGAAGTTACTCCTTTATTTCCTTGAAAGTTCCTAGGGCTAATACATGCTTTGGGAGAGTGGACCTAAGTTTTGTGCTGCCATCCCTATGGAACAAATTGCAAAAATCACTGAAATTGAGCATCCCCATCAGTCTTACCACCTTCAAGATGTTATAGGCCCGTGCTGTTAAGGAATGCTGCAACTGTTTCCCCCACTCCTAGCCTGAAGCGGTGTCTGCTGTCTACCCTGCTCTCTGCATTGCTCTGTCCATGTCATGGTCCTCTGGTTTTCTCATTCCTATATTCCTATCACCTTATTTCTTTTCTCTTCCGCTTACTCTTCCTTACCCTACCTGACTTCTTATCATGTGTTATCCCCTTGCCCTGTTGTCCTAGCACCCCTTTTTGAATTATCATGGCCCTTATCTCACCCCGTAACCTCTAACTCCCCTTATAGCTTTCTCATGCTGTCCCCCTCTAAGCCTGAATGCGGTGTCATGGTTTGTACTAGGCAATGTTGGCAGTGATAATGTTTAATTATCTCCTGTTACCACAGACCAGTTACTTTTTTCATTTCCTCTGAATATTGTGGTGTACATGTCGTTTATATCTTGTTAATTCCTCAACCGGATCTTATGCTATTGTTTTTGAGTGCATTATTTGTTGTATACAAATATATATATAAATGACTGTATATAAATGTATTGTACTTTGACTTTGTTTGACACAGGTCCACCTTGCAAATGAGCTTGCTCAATGGTGTTCACCCGGATAAATACAGATTTTGATTGATTGATTGATATTTGTCTCTAGTTAAACCTGACCTTGCTTCAGAATATAAAAACAAGCAGGTAAAGCAGACAAATTCATAGGTTATGCATATTAGTAAGTTACTCACATGTAACTATAGTTCTAAGAGTGGTATATGGTTCACATCCAAACTCTGGCAGTTCCGCTGGAACAGTCTGATTTGCAGGACATCTTTAAGCTAAGTTGTTCCCACCAACTGGGTGGCATATCCCCTGGCTCTGCCCTGTGACATCAGATTGTGCATGCTGGAAGCAGGGATCCATGTGTGACTTGCCAGGGGAGGCCAGGTAGGTTGTGTGGATAGGAATCATATACTACTCCTAGAACTATGGTTACAGATGAGTAACCTATTTTTCTAGGGGTGTGGATATGGTTCACTATCCACACTCTGGCAGACTCCTAGCAGTTCCCCGAGAGGAGGGGGCAAGGCATGCACCCCTACTTGGTAAACCAAGACTGGGGAACCAATGTCCCAAAACTGGCATCGCAGTGTGACTCAAGGTTGATGCAGTAGTGAGAAATGCAAGTGTGTGCTGACTTCCAGGTAGCAGCCCTGCAGTTTTCCTGCAGAAGGATATCCTTGGAAGCAGCCACCAAGGCAGTGGTATGTCTGGTGGAATAAGCTCTAAGCCCTACAGGAGACTCTGTACCAGCCAGCCTACATCAGAAGTCAATGCTGAATGTTATCTACCTGCCAATCATCCACTTTGCTGCCGGTCTGCCAGGCGTGGCTTTGGCATAAGTGACTAACAGATGACAGGCCTCACTCCTAATTCTAGCCGTGTGCTCCACATAATAAGAGAGTGTGCTCTGCAGGTCCAGGCTGTGGAGCCTGTGATCAGCCTCCAAAGATGGATTGGTAAAGTAGACCAGTAAGTTAATCACCTGGTTAAGGTGAAACTTCACTACAACCTTTGGGAGGAACTTTGGGTTGGGGCAAAGAATGATTTTGTCCCTGTGAAAGACCAGACATAAAGATTCCACTAAGAATGCCCGGGGGCTCTGCAATCCTTGTAGCTGATGTAATGGCCACCAGGAAGGCCGGCTTCTATGACAAGTGTGACATCTCACACTTGTGCACTGGCTTGAAAGGCTTGCCCATGAGCATAGCCAACACCAGCAGTAGGTCCCACAGTAGGGGCAGTTCACACACCAGATGGGACAGGTGGGCCAAGCCCTTGAAATAGCACCTGACCACTTTCTCTCCTGGACCACTATTGACTTACAATCCTGTGCCTGGTAAGGAGATGGCTGACAGGTGCACCTTAAGGGTCATCGCCCACAGTCCCAACTGACAGAGGGACCAGAGGTAGTCCAGGATGCTAGCCACAGGGCAAGCAAGGTGGTCAAGCTATTTGCCCTGACACCAAATGGAAAATATCTTCCATTTAAAGACACAGCATTGGCAGGTTGACTCTTTCAGGAGGCCTCTGCAATGTGGAGCACATCATCTAAGTGACCCAAGGCCTGGAAATCTAACTGCTCAGGAACCAGGCCACGATGTGAAGGGACTGCAAGTCCAGGTGCACGACCATCCCCTGATGTCTGGTCAGCAGATCTGGGTTATGAGGCAGTTGCTACAGAGGTCTGCTGCTGAGCCTGCATAGATCCAGGTACCAGAACTGCCTTGGCCAGTCTGGAGCTATCAGGATCATCCATGCCTTGTCTTTCTGGGCTTGATCACTGCTTTGTGAATCAAGGGGAAGGGAGGAAAGGTGTACATGATGCCTGGGGTCCAGGGTGTCATGAAGGCATCCTCCAACAGTGTCTGGCACTGTGGGGGGCAGACACAAAACAGCCTCAGTTTGGCATTCTCCCATGAGGCAAATAACTCCACCAGAGCAGTGCCCCACTGGGAGAACAATGGATTCACCACCTCCTGATTCAGGGACCACTCAAGTGACATCTCTCCTGCCGGGCTGAGAGCATCCTCCAGTTGATTGTTCTCTCCTGCGGTATAAATCACCAGGAGATCTGTACCCAGGCTGCACATAAGAGTCCATGTGCAGAGGGCCTCCAGACACAAGGGAAAGGAGTGAGTTCCGCCCTCCCTTTTCAGGTAAAACATGCTCATGGTGTTGTCTGAATCTGCACAACATGAACCCTGACTTGAGTAGTGAATTCTGCCAATGCAACTCACACTGCATGGAGCTCCAGCAGGTTTATGTGGATATGGGACTCCCAGGTGACCAGAGCCCGTTGGCTCTGTGGTCTCACAGGCATGCTCCACACCCCCACCATCCATCATGAGTGTAACAGTTGATTCTGGGTGAAGAAATGGAATTGCTTCCTCCAGGTGTTCTGGGATCATCCACCACTAGATAGCATCCCATATTGGCTGGATCACTTTGACCAGCTGGTCCAATGGCATAGGCACTGAGAGCACTCATGGCACAACTCCTACTGGAGGTGGCTCATCTGCCAGTGGGCCCAATGGACTACAATGGTGCAGGATGTCATGTACCCTGACAGCCTCAGGAAATCCCCTGCAGGGCATGAAAACCCAACCTGAAATGATCAGGCAAAGGAGGAGGGATCCAGTGCCGGGTCCACAGGGAGGCAGGCCTTGGCCCACAAGGAGTCTAGTTCTGCCCTGTTGAACTAGATCACCTGCCTGGGTACCAAGTCAGACTTGTCTGGGTTGACCTACAGGTCCATGTCTCATCAAGTCTGAAGAGTTAGATCTCTGGACCTCTCCACATCCTCTTCAGAGGGACTGGCTAACACCCAGTCATCCTGTTAGGGGTAGACCCTGACACCTAGGTGTCACAGGTATGCTGCCACCACTGCCATGCATTTGGTGAAGACCCTGGGTGCCAAGGAGAGGCTGAAAGAAATTACCTGGAACTGGTACAGGACCCCTTCTGCTGGGAATCAGAGGTGCTGGCAATAGGACTGACAGACTGGTATGTGGAAAAACACATCCTGGATGTCTAGGGAGCAAAACCACATGTTCTGTTCCAGTGACAAAATGAATCAGAGTGACCATCCAGAATTTATGTTTCCACATGAACTGGTTTAGATCATGCAGATCCAATATGGGGAGCTAGTCCTCCATCCATTTCTGGACCAGGAAGCACCAGAACATGTAGCCCTGACTGACCAGGGCATCTGGGATGTGAGCTATTGCTCCTTTTGTAAGGATCTAAGGAATGTCCCCCCATAGTGAGGACAGCATGTCTTGCAACACCTTGGACTCCTAAGGTGTGTGGAGGTGGTAAGGTGGGAGAGCTTCAAAGTCCAGAGGCAACCCTCTGTCCACTACATCCAACACCCACTTGTCAATTGTGATAGTGAACCAACATGGCAAGAAATGATGTAGCCAACCTCCTATGGAGAGTGCAGACAGGGACAGGATGGGTGGAAGGATGACACCCTCCACCCATCACTGGGTAGCTTTTGCAGGGGCATCAGCAGATGCAGCCAGGGGTGCAAGGCTTGGTACTGCCCCTGCTGGAGCTGCTGCTGAAGAGGCTGTGGCTGAAAGGACCAATACTGGAAAGCCTGTTTCTTAGGCTTATTTTTCATGTCCTTCTGTGATGATGCCACAGAATCTAGGGTGGCTCCTGACCTCTCAATATGGGTGATATGTCATTCTACCCCAGGATCAAATTGGTCTGTACCCAAGAAGTGGATATTGGCCAGCTTGTGCTGGGTGTCCACTGTGAAGGTGGACAGATGCTGCCAAGGGTAGTCCAGAACCCAGAAAGGGATCCAGTAGGTACTGCATACTTGGGGACCATATGTGTAGAGGCTGCCAGGCAGAATACTGGATGCTGCCAAAGCTCCATAGCCAGTCCCAAAATGTATTCAACCACAGGAAAGGTAGCCCATTGGGATTCATACCTATCCAATATCCCTATAAAAGGTACACAGCCCTTGTTTGAACCAGCTATAGAGGGACTGACACAGACTTCTATATTAGGTGGAGAAGTGCACCGAAGGACACTGGGTCAATCTCAGTGGACAGCTTCTCAACCAATCTGCAGTGATTGTCTCATGATCTGAGTCATCTGAGGACTCCTTGAAAATAGTCCTCAATCATTTTGTGCCAAGTACCACCCAGGTATCCTCCGACAGGGTGATCTGCACTGACAACCAGCCTGGCAAGCTCAGAGTGCCCATTTTCAGCTGCGGTGGTGCTGGCTCCACCTGAAAAGTGGCAAAGTAGTTGTGGCAAGCACCTACATAGCATGGACTGGCAGGGGCAACACAGGCAGCTGCGTGGTGTCCAGAAGTCTAGGGAGTAGAGTCCTACCCTGCCCCACGATGGCCCACTGTTGCCAGAGGAACTTCTCATAGCACCAGCACAGCTTGGGATGGTTCTTCTCCTCACCCATGAAGGAGGAAGCCGAGAAGCATTGACAGCAATGCCTCCTGGTTGAGTGGGATCAAGAATGGAAATGCCTCAACTGACATCTTGACCACGACCTTGACCATTGACTGGATGATCAACAGCGAGGGGAGTCTTCCAGCTGGTTGTGGTATACCATGTTCCTGCCCATGTTGAGCAGCATGGGTGTGGAAGGCTCGACTGCCACTGGACAGGGACACTGACCAAACTACATCCACTTATGTGAGGATTGGGAGCAACAGGGTTTGCAAGATCGATTCCTCAACCTCACTCAACATACTGGTCAACAGGCTGAAGGAACATTTTCACAGCCTACTTGACCAGAGTTGAAGTTGACTAGCTCGATGGGGGGACTGAAGAGCTCTTAACCTGCCCAATCTGCCCCTCGATTGAAGATATTTGACCACTGTTCAGCAATCAGGCAAGTTGAAGGACCAGGAGGACAGTGATCTTTCCTGGTCCCATGAGTGGTGCCAGCAGGGCTTCTGCCTGGAACCACAGTTGGCAGTGCTTTCCTCCATGGTCTGGAGTGACAAACACATGCCTTGGAAGCCTCTGGTGAATGATCCTCTAATGCTGGCCCCAGCCAGGAGCAGTGCTGAGACTGAGGAGGTGCCACCCACATCAGCTGCCATTTTCACCTCAAGAACTGCAAGCTGCTGGGCAGGGCCACACCTGAGGCTTTCTTGTGCCCCTTAGGGCAGTCCTTCAGATCCCATTCCAAAGGCTGACCCAGCAAGAGCCAGAGCTTCCTGTCCTTGAGGAACTCAGGAAGCATATTGAGACAAAGGCCGCACCCAGCTACATTATGCTGCCTGCCCAGGTAATACATGCATGGGTCATGTGGGTCGGTGACTGACATCTTCTGCTGGCACTGAACACGGAACTTGAACCCCAGCTACCATTGCTCCATTGAAGAGGTAAGATGGGAGACAAAGCAGTCAAGGAAAGAATGCAAATAACTCAAAAAAACTTCCAAAGACAAAGTTCACCTGTGGTGCATTAAATCCTAAGCGGGAGCCATGAAGGAGGTGATCTGTTCTTCCAGCAGAAAGAAAGATCTGATGTTACGGGGTGGAGTTGGCAGATATACTGCCTGGCTGGTGGGAAGAGCTTAGCATAAAGACATTTGACAAATCAGACTGTTCCAGTGGAACTGCCAGAGTGTGGCTAGTGAACCATATCCACGCCCCTAGAACGTATAGTCTCTCTGGAAGTTTGCTCCAGCACATTCATTGTTAGTTCATAATTACTGGAGAAATTAACCAACAAAAATGGATTCCTTGGACTGCAATAAGAATATTGGGTCCTGTAATATATTTGGTTAACTTGCAGGATAAATGGAAAAAGACTGAAACCAAGTGATAAAAAATGTATAAGGTTCTGCATCAACTGTAAAAGAGAATGTGGATAATGTTTGGAAAATGGCTAAAATTCTGGTGGTAAGAAAATACAGGTAGATGACATCACCTTTTCTAGAAATTTCTGAGGAACACAGACATGATGACCCTGTACCAGAACTGAGTCCTGAACCTATTACCACCAGGTCAAGTCATCAACGTGTCCAGCATCCCCAAGACTGGTTTGATTTCTTTTTGAGAATACATTGTTATTGAAAATGTTCAGTTAAACAAGAAAAATATAGCTATGCAGTACGCATAAACAAATATTTGTCACTCAACAAAAAGAATAACAAGTTAGAAAATACAATAAAACTTCCACATGCATAAATTCCTTCATCTAGCATTTCAGAAGACTACTAAAGAGGTAATGAGGTGAATAAGGGTGTGACCGGCTGCAGAACACTGTGGAATGCCTATATAAGGAGCAGTGCATTTTTGTAATTTTATCATAGTCCACAAACGCCGAGAATAGTTAGTGACTGTTGCTAGGCAACATCTGTAGGACTCTGGAACCTGTTGTTCACTGTGGCTAGAGGAACTATAGCTGACTGACTGACTGACTGACTGGGGCATGACCAGTGTCTTTGTTTTATTTTTCAGCTCTTTACCCTCTAGCAAGTTGGGACTGCTAAGACCTGTAGTAAGAGGTGTTTAATATCTTTTAAAATCTATGGGTTTATTTTTAATACTACCAAGGGCTGTTCCTGTCTGTGACCCAGTTGAACCACTTCCGGGCTGCGAGAGATAAAGCTGAGACCCCTCATGAGCAGGCATGCGAATAAAAGTGTGAGCTGTTTTCTGTGACGTAACTGTATGGTCGCAGAACACTGCGGAATCCCTGCATTAGGAGCAGTGCATTTTTATAATTTTATCATAGTTCACAAATACTGAGGGCAGTTAGTGACTGTTGCTAAGCAACAGCCATAGGGCTCCAGAATCTGTAGTTCACTGTGGCTTGAGGAACTACAGCTGACTGACTGGGGCATGACCTGTGTCTTTGTTTTATTTCTCAGCTCCATACCCTTTAGCAAGCTGGGACTGCTAAGATCTCTAGTAAGAGGTGTTTTATATTTTTTAGAACATAAGGGTTTATTTTTAATGCTACTGAAGGCTGTCCCTGCCTGTGACCCGGCTGAGCCACCTCCAGGTTGCAGGAGATAAAGCTGAGACCCATCGCAAGCAGGCATGTGAATAAGTGTGTGAGTTGTTTTTTGTGGTGTAACTGTTTATTGGACCAGTGCTATGCAAGTAGCGTAAATCATTTGTGAATACAGCGCATGCTTGTGCTTACTGTTAATGTTGGCTTTGTCAGTTTGTTTGAGTTGGGGGGCTTCGCCCCCCCACAGCCCCCTTGTTTTATTTACAGGGGATGTTGGGGGTGATCCAACAACTCAAATAAACTACTAAAAAATAACCCAAAGACTTATTTGAGAAAGTAGCATAACTTGACCTCATGTTAATAGGGTAGATCCGTCGACGGTCCCATACTCTCCACTATCTCTGAATCCCTGCATTAGGAGCAGTGCATTTTTATAATTTTATCATAGTCCACAAACACTGAGGGCAACAGCCATAGGACTCTGGAACCTGTAGTTCACTGTGGTTAGAGGAACTACAGCTGACTGACTGGGGCATGACCTGTGTCTTCTTTACTTTATTTCTCAGCTCCATACCCTTTAGCAAGTTGGGACTGCTAAGGCCTCTAGTAAGAGGTGTCTTATGTCTTTTTAAAACCTAAGGATTTATTTTTAATACTACCGAGGGCTGTCCCTGTCTGTGACCCGGTTGTGCCGCTTTCAGGTTGCAAGAGATAAAGCTGAGATCCGTCGCGAGCAGGGCATGCATGCACGGGGTCATGCGAGGAGATGCGCACAGAGACATGCACATTTGCGCATGTCCGGAGGGACCAGCAGGGTTCCGGGCTGGGAGCTCTACATTAATTAATTACCTGAGACTGTAACATTAAATAAAGGTCAGTACTAGTTGTGGCTCTGTAGAACTGACTCTGTAAACTTGCTGGTACATTTCCAATTACAACCAAAAATAAACCCCCATTTTTTCACTCAAGTTAATATTAAATTGAGACAAGTGAGTGCTAGTGGAGAGTGTGAATGTTAATTACATTGTGTGAAGTGAAACAGTTTAAGGCCACAACTTGAAATGTGCACCACAATAGGTCATTTCTGATATAGGCCATATAGTTTAGATATTTACATTAGGTAACTATAAATCACTAACAACTAACTTGATTTCTTAAGTAAGAGGTTGATGAGGTCTCCCAATCCTATTATTATGAGAAATAGTAAGAAACACCATCTCCTAGGACTGCTGAGTGTGGAGTTGTATAAACAAAAAAAATTGGCCAACAATAATCACACTAGATGGTGAAATAGGGTTCAAGTACATCATTTGCCAAATGTATAAACTAATGGACACCCAGGTCATCAAGGGGGAGTTTATTTGTGATAAGTGCAGAATTAATTAGGAGATGAAGGATGAGGTTAATATATTCCATAATAAATTGGAGGTTTTGGAGAGGAGTCAGGAAGAAATGGCAAATAGAATTAAGGCCATAAATAACAACAAACAATCTAGTTTAAAAACTACTGACCCAGACCTCCATGACTTAAGTACTAAAAGGAAACAAAACAGTGATGAGTCACTGGAGGAGAATGACTGGTGCGTTGTGCTGGCAGTTAAAAGGAAAAACATATAGGAGATGCAGTAAAGGGTCCTGAAGACATTACAAATAGACAGTGTGATTCAGTGATGAGTGACAGTGAGGTCATAAATTCCTATAACAATAATGGACAAAATACTTGCATATCACCCAATTCACTTAGGAGACCCAGAAAGTGTAGAAGGGGTACTGGAGTTAACATCCTACACTCCAATATATTTTCTCTTCTGGGTGAGGAGACTCAATAGGACAGGAGTAACATTGACACTGGAAGGACTAACCTGATTACAACTGTGGATGAAACTAACAGTCCATCTGAACAAGGCCCCAGACAGACCACAGTGATGGGTGATTTGATTATAAAGTATACTGACAGATATATCTGTAGATCAGATAAAGAAAATATTATGGGCAGCAGTTTTTCAGGGGCAAGGATCTTAAATCTGGTTGACATGGCAGACAGTATCCTATATGGAGCAGGTGAAAAACCACTGACACTACTACACATTGGCATTAATAATATAGGAAAAAGAAGTTAGGCTAGGATGCAGAGGGATTATACTACACTTGCCGATAAACTAAACAGCAAAAGCTGTGAAATTGTCTTTTTAGAGCTGTTACCAGTTCCTAGGGCAAATTATAATAAACAGCAAAAGATCTGCCAAATTAATTACTCGCTACAAATGTGGTGTACAGAGAGAAACTTTCCATTTATTAAGCACTGGGACAACTTTTCAGACAAGCATGACTTGTACTGCAGGGTCGAGTTACATCTAAGTCACAAAGGGAATAGGGCACTAGGCTCGAGTTTGGAAAAGGCAATATAGACAATTTAAACAAATAAACCTTGGGATGAAAAGTCTAACACCAGAGACCATCCCCAATAACACTCACAACAATAGGCACATGATTAATAAAACTGCAAAAGTGATCTCTCTTAATGCTAGGAGTCTAAATAAAGATAAACTATCTGAATTGGTATGCATAATAAAAGAAAAGAACCTTGACATAATCTGTGTAACAGAAATCTGGTGGAATACTGACAGTGCTTGGAGCAGTTCAGTCTTGAGTAATCAGTTATTTATCAGGGAAAGACATGGATGTAAAGGGGATGAGGTAGCCATTGAAATAAAGGACAGTATTGAGTGCTACCAAATTGAAAGTAAAATTGAGTATGCAGAGAATGTAGAATCAATCTGGTCGAGCGTAATCGGACTCTACGGGAGGAAATTTAGGTTAGAGCTATTCTGTAGACCACCTGATAGTAACACCCAAACCAATGACTTATTGTATAATCAAAATGTGGAAATGGCAGAGTATAGCAATGTGCTACTTATGGGTGATCTAAATATGTCCAACATTGACTGGAGGACAGAGAATGTGACTGGTGCCCAGGAATCAAACCTACTAGCCCTATTAGCTTCTTTAGATCTTAAGCAATTTTCATCTGACCCAGCTAGGGGTGAGAACATCTTGGATATAATAATAATGAATTTATTTTTATTTTTTATTTATTAATGCTTGGAATATGCCTACAGAGATCACCGACATCACCATTGACGTACCCTTGGGTAATAGTGACCACAACACCATATGGTTTGAAATTAATAGAAGGAAAACGTTTACCAAGTGAGTGACAGTTTTTAAAAATTACCACAGGGCAAATGTTGCGGCCATTAAAGAAGAACTTGTAAGAATGAATTTGATGGGTAAAATTGCCCACTTGGACATAGAGGCCTCATGGAATCTGCTAGTCAATGTCATTAAACTATTAAAGAACAAATATGTCCCTAACAGAATTTGGTATAATAGTAGAGGAAAATAAATTATAGTTTCATTCCAAGATTAAGAAGCTTACAACACTGAAAAAACATTGCTACGTTGCAATGAAAAAGCACCAATCTCCAGCTCACACTGAGAAATACAAGACTGCGTTGAGAAAATTAAAAAAATCTATAAGGAAAGCTACGATGGGGTTAGAATTTAGACTATCCCATACTAAATCTGACTACAAGGCCTTCTACTCCTATATTAATGAATCTAGGGGCACTTCTAGGGTGATCAGTTCACTAACTCATGAGGGAGTTACACATAGTAGCCCAGAGGGAATGGCCAGGGTATTCAATGAATACTTCTGTTCTGTTTATGTCCCCACTGATATAGCCACAATTTCCACATAATAGGCCCTATTCACCAAGGTACATAGTGTTACACACCATGCCTATGCATGGCACATAAGACGATATGCACGGAAGGCATGTAAGTTATGCAGGCGCGGCATGCATGAAACGTGCATAGACCTGCCGGCAGGGATATGCAAGTGTGCAGGTGCACAAGGTCAGGTTGCATAGCATGGAAAAGTGGCCTGCACTACACGTATGCATCAAGGCAAACACGACACAAAAATGCATAGTGCAGAGGGCCGCAGCCAAAGTGGCCTTGAGGCAGCCGTAAAAGTAGGTCCATAAAGCACGCCAATGTACAGCATGGGGGCACACAGCAGTGGGCACCCGTGTGTCTGGAACTGGTTGTCTGGCATTCACTCATGCTCCATCTTCATTACACACTGCATGTAGCCTGCCCCCCATAGCTGTTCTGCATCACCTTATATGTTGGGGTCAAGGGGCAGTTACCTGTTCCCGCACTTCTCCTGGCATGCCCCTACGCACCTCTGTGTGCATCTGTGCTCCCCACCCATACCTTACGTACCTGTTCCTGAATACAGTGTATTTCCCCCTGCCTGCACAGCACACAGCTGCGCACCTCTCCGTACATTGCTTTCCCTCATATTTCCCACACCTTAGTGAATAGAGCCCTTAGTGAGTCGGTTGGTAGCAACCTGACAGGTATAATTTTGTGTGATCCTGAAACAGTCTACAAAAAATCGACAGCTTTGGATGTAAATAAGTCAGCAGGTCCTGATGGCCTCCATCCAAAGCTGTTAAAAGAACTGGTAAGGGAATTGGCACCCATAATATCTGTGATTGGCAATAAATCCATAAATGAAGGCTGTGTGCCATTAGACTGGAGAACAGTGGTGGTTGTCCTAGTGTACACGAAAAGGGAATAAATCCATAGCACGTAACTACAAGCCTATAAGTCTCACATCCATTGTTGGGAAGATAGTTGAGACCATTGTTAGGGACTCCATAAAGAAAGAATTTGCTGACAGAGGACTAGTAGATAAAACACAACATGGATTTGTAAACAACTGAAGTTGTAACACCAATTTAATTAGTTTTTATGAATTCTTTGGTCAGAATCTGGACAATAACAAAGCCGTAGATGTCATTTCTTTTACTTTAAGAAAGCATTTGACACACCCTGCCTCATTGAGGGACTGTGTCCAAACTAACTAATATAGGGGTAAATAAGATAACGGTTAGGTAGATACATAACTGGCTCACAAATAGAAAACAGATGGTGAGGATTAATGGGCTGCTATCAACTGACGGGGGTGTGACCATTGGAGTCCCACAGGGCTCAGTGCTGGGCCCACTACTATTATTTTTTTTATATTCAGGACCTCCATCTTTAAAGTAGTAATAGACTAATCAAGTTTGCTGATGACACCAAACTAGGTCAGCTGGTCAGTTCTGAATCTGTTCGGTCCAGTATGACCAGCATGTTACTGAATGGGCTGGTAGAAGTTACATGCAGTTCAACATAGGGAAGTGTGTTGTAATGCATTTTGGCAAAATTAATTTGAAGCAAGGCTATTACATTAATGGAACTAAACTGCTGGTAGTGGATACTATAAAAGATCTTGGAGTATCGGTTAGCAATAACCTTAAGAGTAGTAGCCATTGTAAGGAAGTAGTTAATAGAACAAATCACCTTACTAATTGCATCAGGAGGTCTTTTTTGACAAATCGCTGCCGTTCACTGCCCTCCACTTGTCTTGACAGCTACCTCTCCCCGCCTTGCCCCCTTCTACCTGCCTACCCCCTTGCCCCCTCTCCCTTTCCTCCCCCCGGCATTTCCTGACTTTTATCCCTCCCTCCCTCCCCTTTAGACCTCTTACCCTCACCCTCTACCCTCCGACAATGGCCTTCCTGCCTGCATACCCCTTTCCCTCTCACCTGCAGTGCTTATTTCCAAGATTGCCCTTGGCTGGTATGCCATGCTACCTAACATTTGGCACATTTTTAATTAATGAAATTTCCTAAGCCTCAGTCTCTTACTTCTTTTTATTGTGTAACTATGTATTATTATGTTGACCTTTGAACGCATGTATACCCCCCATTCCTTCGACGTGGAACCTTTGTAAACGAGCAGTTCCTGCTCAAAGATATTTGTAATCCTAGATTTCAATAAAATAAAAATAAAAATCAGAATCCGTACATTTGCCAATATATAAATCCTATATAAGACCACATCTTGACTATTGTTCACAGTTTTGGAGCCCTTACCTTAGGAAAGACATGGAGCTTTTGGAGAGAGTACAGCGTAGGTACACCAAGTTAATCCCAAGAATAAAATACAAGACATATGAAGAAAGATTAAATGACCTGGAGTTATGGACCCTTGACTTAAGAAGACAAAGAGGGGATTTGATCTGTCTAAATAAATTACTGGAGGACAAGGACTTAAAGATTGAGCTCAGTCTTACATATAAATGTCCTCACCACTTGCAAGGACATGGGTGACAACTCCTGGAATGCACTCCAAGAACTGATCTAAGGAAGTATGCATACATACCAAGATTTATTAGACTATGGAACCATCTTCCTGGGGAAACAGTTCATGCATCAAACTTCTTCATTTTTAAATTGAGGCTTGATAAGTTTAAGACAAGATTGTAACTCTAGCACTGTAGTTGCATCCGAGGAGAAACTCTTAAAGGAACCTGCTAATCTGAAAGTGGACAAGCCAATGGGGCCAGACAGGATACATCCCAGAATATAAAGAGAACTTAAGGAGGTTCTGCCAGCACCACTGACAGAGCTGTTCAACAGTTTGCTGGAAACAAGTATAGTACCAAAGGACTGGAGGAGAGCGAATGTGGTCCCTCTCCACAAAATTGGAAGCAGGGAGGAGGCTGGCAACTGCAGACCAGTCAACCTGACCTCAGTGGTGGAGAAACTAATGGAATCAGTACTAAATGAGAGGTCTGTGATATATCTTGAATTCATCAAAGCACAGGCAGCATGGATTCACAGCGGGAAGATCTTGTCAAACAAATCTGATAGATTTCTTTGACTAGGTGAGAGGGGCAGTGGATGTGGCCTACCTGGATTTCGGCAAGGCCTTCAACACCGTCCCACAGAGGAGGCTAGTAAACAAGCTGGGCAGCCTGGGAATGCGTTTCAGGGTAGTAAACTGGGTCAAAAATTGGTTGAGTGATAGGACAGAGGGTGGTGGTGAATGGAGTTCAGTCCAAAGAGAGGGGATGACCAGCGGAGTCCTGCAGGGATCAGTGCTTGGACCAGTCCTCTTTAATGTCTTCATAAGTGACACTGTAGAGGGCTGGAAGGGAAGGAAAGGTGTGTCTCTTTGCAGATGACATGAAGATCTGCAACAGAGCTGACACTTCAGGAGGGGCAGGCAAAATGAGAAAGGACCTAAGCAAACTTGAGGAGTGGTCAAGGGTGTGGCAGCTAAGATTCAATGAAAAGACATACAAGATCATGCACTTGGGGTGCAGAAATGTGGGGGAGGAGTACATGTTGGGGGGAGGTACTGACGGCCACCAAACAGGAAAGAGACCTGGAAGTAATCATATCTGATGATTTAAAGATTACCAGACTATGTGAAAAGGCTGTGAGGAGAGCCAGTGGAATACTGGGGGGCATAGGGAGAGGTATCTCCAGCAGAAGGAAAGGAGGTGGTGATGCCACTGTATAGAACATTGGTGAGATCTTTTCTAGAGTACTATGTCCAGTTTTAGAGGCCGCATCTCCGCAAGACATAGACAGAGTAGAAGCGGTTCAGAGAAGTGCAACAAAAATGGTGCAGGGACTGCACCAAAAGTTATATGAGGGGAGACTGGAGGATCTCAATATGTATTCTCTGGAGGAGAGGAGAGAGAGGGAGTATAGGATAGAGACTTACAAATACTTCAAGGGTGTAAATAAGGTAAAAGACGGTAACATATTTAAAAAAAAAAAAGATGTTCAAGAACAAGGAGCCATGATATGAAAATAGAGGGGGTAGACTTAGGGGTAAAGTGAGAAAGTATTTTTTCACGGAGAGGGTGGTGGATCCATGGAACAGCCTCTGGTTGAGGTTGTAGGGACAAAAACAGTAGGGAAATTCAAAAATGCATGAGACAGACAAAGGAACTCTAGTGAGAGGAAAGAGAGGGTTAAGCTGCAGATCATTTAGAATCTGCGGTATATGAAACAGGTAGGGGAAATAGGCAGACTGGGTGGGCCAAGCGGTCCTTATCTGCCATCAAATTTTATCTTTCAATGTTTCACTGAGTAGTGGGGACAGTTATAAAGGGCCTTAGCCTTCTACTGTCTACTGTCCTAAAATCCACAGTATAATTCACAGTATAACTGCTAAGCATACAGGATAGCCTATACAGAGTAATTGAATGCTTTAATGCAAGACAACTCAAAAGTATGTTCAATTTTTAGGTTCTGTAAGTGTCAGTTTAGGAGCATCTACAAGGACAAGATAGAAGAAGATGAAGAAAAGAAGAAAGGGAAGGGAAGGCTAGGTTAGGTTGGGTTGGGTTGGGTTGTCTGGCATCCGAGATTAACTATGACTAATAAGAAAAACAGAGTTACATAACTGAGGCTATTCTGTATAATAATTTCTATGGAAAATAAATTATATGATTCAAAAGAGGTTTCCGCTTCTTATCAAAACTACGTGCACTGCTTCTGAGTCCATGAGATAGCCTTTTGAGTTTAATGGCTTCTGCTGGGCTTGCTCCCTCCCTGCGATGGGTAAACCATTCCAGCAAGGCAGTGGGGGGCTTGCGCCAGGCAGAACTGCAGTATCCCTTTAATTGGGATCCTGCAAATCCCTCCAGCTGGCACATGGGCCACCAGAGGTAGATCAACCAGGAGTTGGTCTGATGGCCTGTGCGACAACTGGAGTGTGCATGCTTGGTGGGAAGTGGTCCATGTCCCCCTATTGTGGCCACCACTAGCAGACTTTTGCAGCCATCCCACACCCGGTCCTCTGTCCCTACACTTATGCAGCTACAGGTGATGCCCTCCAAGCCCTCCCCTTCCCCACCAATCAGACAACTGTTCCGGCCCCCCCAGGCAAAATAATGGATTGGGTGTTGTACATTATGAGGTTTTTTTTTTTACACCTGAGGTGTGTAATACTACACAAACCACAAATGCAAAGTATGAGTGGTTTGTGATGGTATTCACACTGAGGGTGGGTAAAAAAAATGAATACTGTAACACACCGCATTTCATGTTATGTCATGTTATATAATTGCTAGTTGGTTCAGTTCTGTGCAGCAAAGAAAAATGGCTGTTGTCCTTTCTGTGGCATTTCGTTTCTGTGAGTGTGAGACAGCAGCGGCATTTACTGTCAGTGTGACTAGCTGACACCCATGTCATAATAACTGGCCTGCTATTACAGATGGAACCTAGTTATTACAGCATTAGAAAGTGGTGTCAGTCCCGTCAATAAATTGCCTCATCAGTAATTATAATGATTTAAAGATACATCATGTGCATATTATTTCTTTTGACTTGATCAAAAGAATAAAATAATCTTGCTTGTGAAACAGCACTTTCATTTCTTGAATACCATAATAAAAAAGGCTAGAGGTCAAGTACAGTACAAACATGTTGTTTTTGGCAAAATATGTGGAACTCCCCTTTTCTTTTATTTTATAATAAAGTTCAAATAGTATGATGAAATATAAATTCATTCTGAGTTACTCTCCTACTGTTTCATAAAGATACTATTGTATCTGATGAAATGCAAAGTATATTTAAAGACATGCACATACCAAGAAACTTGTGCTATATCGCCAAGCACAAAATCTTTGTCTTTCACTTACAGAGTTCAGCCTCCATTGTCACACACTGTCATAAAGGAGCATAAATAAACAGTTTCTGTTTAATCTTGGAAGGCTTATTTGTATGTTGTATAGAATAACCACATTACTTCTTTTTTAGCACCCTCTCCACTCAACCAGCCCACGTACTTGGTGACCCCCCTCTCCATTACCCGTTGTCTCTGGGACTTAGCCACCTGCCTCTTGTGCCCCATTGTTTACCCTTGTGGTGGGCCTTGGGGTTCCCTAATCCCCCCCAGGAGTTTAGCCCACATGGATATAGGGTGCTTGGTAGGTGGTGTAAGGCCTGCAGAGGGTCACCCCATCATCCTGCTCAATCTGGGTGGCATTTTCCTGTGTTTTGTTTCCCTGAACCCCTAGGATGGCAAATGACATGAGCACATGAGCTTGCACATGTTAATGCCAGGAGGCGCCTGCCCACCACCCACTGTGACTACAATTTCCACCACCACCTGTAATCACCCAGATGGTGGTAGCGGATCGGAGCTCACAAATTTCACTCTCCAGAGGAGAAGAGAGTTTTATTGGATGCTCAGCTCTTCTCCCTCTGCTGGCCCTCTGACAATCCATGCTCGAGGTGTGAACCCAGGTCACTGGTATCCCAAGCGGTAGCTCTACCACTGCACCATAAGCCCAGATCATAACCACATTACTTCTGTGGTTTAATTGTCTATTCCACATCAATATTAACATTAGAAACATACCTGCAGGACATGCTAGACAAAATAAGACCATGCCTGCATAATGTTCATCTCCTGACATCCATGCAGCTGCAACATTCAAAATCATGTGATATAACTGTAACCATTCTAAAATGGGAAGGGATAACAATATAAGTTATGGACTCTGGCACTATGGAGAGGAAGCCTGCCAGTGGCAGGAAACACTGTGAGCTTGATGTCAAGTATTCCACCCTTTCCTCCCAGATATACTAACTCTACCTGGAGGTATGCTGTCTGTGACCTTTTCTTCCCACAAAGAGCTAACTACTATATCCATGGGTGTGATTCTCCGTGAGGGACTAATCCAACGTGAGTTAAAAAGAATCAAAACTCACTACCTGCACTGCTTCAGCTTCCTTTAACAGCTTGTTCCATATGTTTACAGCTCTTTGGGTGAAATACTTGGTTTCTGATATTATACCTAATTTTATTCTGCTTACATGGAGGTTATGCTCTCTAGGTCTACTGCCCTTAAGATGAAGATATTCTCCCTGATCCACCCTATCCGATCCCTTTCAAATGCTAATAGCTGAAACCATATCTTGTCTTAGCCTTCTTTTTTTTCCTGGGAAAACATGCCTAGCTTATCTAGATGGCCCTCGTAGCTTATCCAGTCCATTTCCTCAATCATGTTAGTTGCAATGCTGCACTCTCAATTACTGCAATATGCTTTTGTGACAGAAATTGTACACAGTGTTCAAGTGCAACCTTACCAGTGACGAATCAAGGGGCAGAACCACATCACTCAAACAGCACGTTGTGCCCATTTTGATGCAGCCCAATATTAAATCTGCCTTACCCACTTCTGCTGCTCAGAGCTGTGACAGCTTCAATATCCTGTTGATGAAGACACTGATATTTCTCATGGTCTGTAGCTGCTAGTTGTTTACTATTTAAATAGTACCCTGATCAGAACTCTCTGGGCCTAAGTGAAGGCCCTTACAATTATACACACTGCATAATATTTGCCACTCATTGGCCTACTTCCCTAGTACATTTTAATCCTTTACTGACAGTCTTCCTTTTCAATGGCGTCTACCACTCTCGTTAGCTATTGTGTCCTCAACAAATTTAATCACCTTACTTGAGATCCATTGCTCCATATTATGAATAAATGATATTTAACACTAGGGTCACTGACCCTTGGGGAACCCCACTGGTGACTTCTTCTAGTCTGATAGTGTCCCATGTACCACTACCCACTGAGCCCCATTGCCTAACCAGCCCCTATCCATTGTGCTGTTTTTTTCTGTAATACCAAATGTCTTCAGCAATTCTTTTCTACTGCCCCATCTCTACACACCTGTCTGGGTTGTAGGCAGAGGTTGCTGGACTCTGGGCTGAACTGGTAAGGGGGTAGAGGACCTTCTTCCCCATCCAGGGGCCTTCAAGTCTGCAGCTGCTACCCCAGAGAACGCCTAGGCAGAGACAGAGTGGTTGGACTATGGTGGGCTCCAGGAGGATGGGAGGGGGAAGTGTAGAATACACCCCTAAGCCTTTACCACTGCAAAATTCCTTCACCATATTGTCTGGAAAGGGCAGCTGAGAGGAGGCACCTATCCAAGTGAGAAGGAATGAAGTGGGGGTCCTCAGAAGGGGAGACCCCAAGGATGGAGTAAGAGGCCCCCAGCCTTAGAGACAGCAAGTGCTGTGGAGGACTCAATTGTCAGGGAAGATAGAATGGGGAATGGGGGAAAAGGGAGAGGGAAGGAGGTGAAGTGTCTCCCTGGTGCTTCAACTTGGAGGGATGGGGAGTAGATCCAAAGGATCCCTATGGCAGCAAGAGATGGGATGGAGTTAGATATCACTGTCCACCAGGGGTAGTGCAGGGAAATTTTAGGGAGCTGGGGAGGGGCCTCAAGCAGGTGACATGCACAGTGACTTTTGCCAAGGTGTTCTATGACCGGGGGGGGGACACTCCACACTAGGGTTTTTGACAGCTGGTTGAAGGCATGGTGTATGGAGGAGGGCTTCGGCTACACTGGGGACAAAGGGCCAACCTAGGAAGATGTAGGCATCCATAGGTAAGATGGCCTCCATCCTTCCAGGAAGAGGATCACAGTCTTCAGTGGGAGGACTAGGGAAGGCAACAATTGCCACCCCAGATGATGAAGCAGCAGGGAGGGAGGGCCTGAGCTGAGTAAACTCCCCGGGTCAGGGGTGCAAGAAGACGGGGTTGGGGTGGGACAAGACAGGTATAAATCAGAGAATCAAAAAGAAAGAAAGAAACGAGACAGGTAACAGAGACGGTAACAAGGGAAGAGGTGGGTCAAGGGGAGTGTCAGGGAAGAGCACAGGCAGGAGGGGAGAAGCAGGTAGAAGAGGGAGCAAGGTATGGAGAGCCATGTGTGCCAATGCAAGGAATCTGGGAAATGCAATTCTGGACCTGGAGGCCATCATGTCAAAGGTTAGCCTGGATTTGGTGGCCATAACAGAGTCGTGGTGCACTCACAACCACATCTGGGACATGGCCATAATGGGCTACTCTCTGTTCAGGAGAGACAGGGAAAGGAGGAGGAGAGATGGGGTTGTACTATATGTAAGGGATGGAATCAAGGCCACATAAGTGCAGGGGCACCCAGAGGAAAATGAAGGGCTGGTGGTGCAGTGTGTTGTCCTGGAGACAGGTGCTGGGGCTACTATCTGTACAGGAGTGGTATACAGAACTCAGGCACAGGGAAAGGAACTGGATAAGGTACTTGGCGAAGTCATCATCAGGATGTAAAGTAAGGGGAAGGGGCTGCTAGTTGGTGAGTTCAGTCTACCAGATGTGAACTGGAGCCTTCCAATTACAGCTTTGGCAAGGAGCAGGTCCATCCCTTACTAACTACAAGGGGCTTTTCTCAGGCAGACAAGTCAATGAACCCACTAGGGAAGGTGCAGTGCTGGACCTGGTGCTTACATACAGGGACAGCATTGCAAACATCACAGCTGAAAGACCCTTAGGTACCAGTGATTACTGTACAGTGTGGTTTAACTTTAAGATGGAAAATGAGTGAAACCACATGAGGACAAGGGTCCTGGACTTTAGGAGGGTGGATTATAAGGAAATGGGAGAATGCTTCAGTAGCTGCCTCTTGGGGGTTGCTAGGGAGGAGTGGAGGTACAGTGGTTAAAAAAACTAAGTGAGTGCATAATTAAGACAACCAGCCTCTGCCTGAAGGAAGTGAGTAAAATTAGAATGAGAAACAGGCTGTTTTGGTTCTCTAGGGAGGTGGCCAAGGTGGTGAAGAAAGAAAGGGTGGCATTCAGGAGGTATAAAGAAACACAGATGGAGGAAGCCAGGGAGGTGTACCAAGTAAAACAGAGGAAAGCAGGAAAGGCAGTGAGGGGAGCAAAGGCACAGACAGAGGAAAAGGATCACCAAGGGGGTACCTAAAGGGATAAGACTTTCTTCAGGTACCTAAGTGAGAAGAGGGATAGTGAGGATAAGGAGGGTGTCAGTGTGGCTGTGCAGAAGGCGGCCAAGAAAAAGCAGATATCCTGAGCAGATACTTCTGCTTGATCTTCACATTGGGGGAAGGGGGAACAGACCACCAGAGAGCAGCAGGAACAAAGTGGGGAGGTGGACAAATATCTATTTTCAATGAAAAAGAGTCCTGGGGGAATTGCAGCTTTGAAAGCTGACAACATAGACACATAGAAACATAGAATTTGATGGCAGATAAGGATCGCTTGACCCACCTAGTCTGCCCATTTTCCTACTTATTGGATAAGCTGCAGATCCTAGTTAACCAACAGCCTACTTCCTCTTAACCCCCACTAGAATTGCCTTATGTCTGTCCCATGCATTCTTGAATTCTCCCACTGTTTTTGACTCCACGACCTCCTCAGAAAGGCTGTTCCATGCAACCACAACCCTCTCCATGAAAAAATATTCCCTCACATTACCTTTGAGCCGTCCCCCCTCTATCTTTAAATTGTGCCCCCTTGTTCTTGCACATCTCTTTTTCTGAAAAATGCTACTCTCTTGGACTTTGTTGATTCCCTTGAGGTACTTGAAAGTTTCTATCATGTCCCCCCTCTACCTCCTTCCCTCGAGGGTATACATACTGTATTAAGGTCCTTTAGTCTGTCTTCATATGTCTTCTGGTGCAGGCCCTGCACCATTTTGATTGCCCTCCTCTGGACAGCCTCCACCCTGTCTATGTCTTTGCGGAGATGGAGTCTCCAGAACTGCACGCAGTACTCCAGATGGAGTCTCACCAATTGTCTGTACAGAGGGATAACAACTTTCTGTTTTCTACTGGTGATGCCTCTCCCTATGCATCCCAGTATCCTCCCAGCCCTTCTTACTGCCTTCTCACATTGCTTGCCCACCTTTAGGTCGTCTGATATAACTACCCCCAGGTCCTTTTCCATTTTTGTTGTTGTCAGTATCTCAACCCCCATTGCGTACTCTTCCCCTGGGTTTTTGTTTCCCAGGTGCATTACTTTGCACTTCTTTGCATTAAATCTAAGCTGCCATACATTTGACCATTCCTCCAACCTTGCCAAGTCCCTTCTCATCCTTTTCACCCCACCTTGTGTATCAACCCTCTTGCAGATCTTTGCGTCATCTGCAAAGAGACATAGTTTTCCTTCCAGTCCCTCTGCAATGTCAGTTATAAAGACATTAAAAAGGACCGGACCTAGTATTGAAGCCAGCGGTGCCCCACTAGTAACCCCCCTTTCTTCACTGTCTACTCTGTTTACTATTACCCTCTGCATTCTGTTGTCCAGCCAATGTTTTACCCAGGCTACCACCCTGGGACCCACTCCCAGGCTGGCTAATTTGTTTATTAATCTTTTGTGTGGGACTGTGTCAAATGCCTTGCTAAAGTCTAGGTAGGCCATGTCCACAGCCCCTCCCTGGTCTATTACTTTGGTCACCCAATCAATGAAATCGATTAGATTTGACTGACATGACCTTTCTGCTGTGAATTCATGCTGCCTTGGGTCCTGTGCTCCACTGGCATCTAGGTACTCAACAGTTCTTTCCTTCAGAAGTGATTCCATCATTTTTCCTACCACTGAGGTCAAACTGACAGGTCTGTAGTTTTCTGCCTCTGTCTTGCTCCCACTTTTGTGAAGGGGAATCAAATCCGCCTACCTCCAGTCCTCAGCTACCACACCATCCTCCCATGATTTGTTAAAAAGGGTAGTCAGTGGTGTTACTAGTTCTCCCCTTAGTTCTTTTAGAATTCTGGGGTGAATTCCATCAGGCCCCATTGCTTTGTCCACCTTCAGTTTTAAGAGTTCTTTCAGAACCCTTTCTTCTGTGAAAGGACTGATATCGACCCCCCTATCCAGAGTGCTTCTATTGACTGGATTAGGTACCTCCCCCTCCTTATCTTTTGTGAATACTGAGCAGACGTATTCATTCAGTATCCCTGCTTTTTCTCTGTCCCTCTCTGCTCACCCACCCTCCTTTTTATTCAGCTTCAGTATCCCTCCTTTTGTCTTCCTTTGCTCCCTAATGTACCTATAAAAGGTTTTATCCCTCTTCTTAACCAAGTTGGCTATCTTTTCCTCGGTTTGGGCCTTTGCTATTCTGACTGCCTTCCCCGCTTCCTTCTGCTTTAACCGGTACAGTTCTCTGTCCTGCTCTTTCTGTGTTTCCTTATACTTCCTGAATGCTATCTTTTTCTTCCTAACCTTCCCTGACACCTCTTTTGAGAACCATAGTGTTTTTTCTTTCATTTTGATTTGTTTATTTGCTTCACACAAAGGCTTGTTGCCTCTGTGATGGCAGTTTTGATGTTTCCCCATTGTTGCTGCACCCCTCCTTCTTGCCTGTTTGCTAGTGCTTTTCTGAGGCACTCTCCCATTTTGACAAAATCAGCCCTCCTGGAGTCCAGTACCTTCACTTTTGCATGGCTTGACTCTACAGCTGAGTTTATCGTGAACCACACTGTTTGGTGGTCACTTGTTCTCAGATGGCTACCCACTTCTAGATCTGAGATTCTCTCTCTCACTGTCCCCATTTGAGAGTACCAGCTCTAAGATTGCTCCCTCCCGAGTGGGTTCCAACACTAGCTGTCTGACGCATGCCCCCTGTAGGGCATTGAGAATGGCCCTGCTCTTGGATGTGGCTGCAGCAAAGGTACTCCAGTTAAGATCTGGCATTTTCAGGTCCCCCATCAGCATTATCTCCCCTTTCTGTGCCATCCTAAGGATGCCTTATATTATTTCCTTGTCCATTTCCTCCCCCTGCGATGGGGGTCTGTATACAACCCCCATCCATCAAGGCTATGGAACCAGATGGTATATACCCAAGAGTACTAAAGGAACTCAGGGAGGTGTTAGTTGCCCCACTGACAGCACTATTCAACAGCTCTCTGGAAACAGGCGTGGTTCTGGAGGACTGGGGAAGAGCATACATGGTACCTCTATATAAGAGTGGCAGCAAGGAAGAGGCTAGCAGCTATAGACCGGTCAGTCTTACCTCAGTGGTGGGGAAATTAAGGGATACCCTATTAAAGTAAAGGTTGGTAGAGTATCTTGAATCCAGTGGGCTGCACGATCATAGGCAGCATGGATTCATGGTGGAGGGAGGTCATGCCAGATGAATCAGATTGATTTCTTTGACTAGGTGACCAGGAAACTAGATCAGGGGAAGGAAGTGGATGTGGTCTATCTGGATTTTAGCAAAGCCTTTGACACTATACCACACAGGAAAATGATAAAGAAATTGAGCAGCCTAGGGGTGGGATCCAAAGTGGTGAATTGGGTTAGAAACTGGTTAACAGGTAAGAGACAGAAGGTAGCAGTTAACAGCACTCACTTTAATGATGAAAGAGTGATCAGGGAGCTGCAGGGCCCAGTACTGGGACTAGTCCTCTTCAATGTCTTCATAAGCAACATTGCAGAAGAACTGGAATGGAAAGTATGCGTTTTTGCAGATGACACCAAAATCTGTAATAGGATGGACACTCTGAAGAGGGTAGAGAAAATGCATAGGGGTCTTGGAAAACCCAAGGAATGGTCAAGAGCAATTGGGGTGCAATGTGAAAAAGTGCAGGGTCATGCACCTAGGACATGGGAGCCCAGGATCTAAGTATAGAATGGGAGAGGTACTGACAGTTACTAAGCAGGAAAGGGACCAAGGAGTTTTCATATCTTATAACCTAAAAGTGGTAAAGCAGTGTGACAAAGCAGTAGCTAGGGTCAGTGGAATGCTGGGATGCATAGGAGAGGTATCGCCAGAGAAGGGGGGAGGTGTGGTTGCCACTATATTGCTCACTGGTGAGACCACACCTGGAGTACTGTGTCCAGTTCTGGAGGCCACACCACAGAAAGAACATAGACAAGGTGATGGCAACCAGAGGAGGGCAACTAAAATGGTGCAGTGGCTGCACCAAAATCCCTTTGAGGACAGACTGAGCAATCTCAGCATATACACCCTGGAAGAGAGAAGAGTGAGAGGGGACATGATAGAGATCTACAAGTACCTCACATGGGTCAACAGAGTGCAGGAGGGGAGTCTCTTTCAAATAAGAAAGAGTACCAGGACCAGAGAGCATGGGGTGAACTGGGGGGCAGAGTTTAAGAGGGGTGCAAGGAAGTATACTTCTCTGAAAGAGTTGAGGATGCCAGGAACAGACTGCCAGTGGAAGTGATGGAGATAAAAACAGTGTGGGGCTTCAAGCATGTGTAGGATAGACATAGGGGGATATTAACAAATAGGCAGAGAGGAGGGAGGGACACCGGAAACCAGTTAGGATCTGCAGAGGCAGACTAAGCAAGGACCATCTGTACACAGAGGGCAGACCAAGTGGCTCTTGTTTGCCAACAAATTCTATATTGCTATGCGTTTCTATGTGTCTTTTTTCATTATTTCTTTTTTACATTTCTTTCAACTAGTAAACCAAGTTGAAGGTAGTTACACAATTTTCATCCATACACAAACATAAACTTGAAAGAAAAAAGAGAAAGGGTTAAAAGAAACAGGATTTAAAACATATAAAATTAAAATCAAGAAAAGTGCCACTAACTTTATCAAGTTTGTCTTGTGAATTGATCAATTATGTTTCTATGTGGTTGTACCCAATTGTTAACTAGTTAATATTTCCTCAAGGTTGCCACACACTGCTCTCCACAAGGAGTGCACCTTGCTTAAACACTTGTAATTAGTGGTACTGCTCCATTAAAAGGCAGCATGTGGCTGGCCCAGTGGAGTGGAGGGCTAACGCATCCATGCCTTATCTTCTGCCATGCCGGCAACCCGTGTTCATGGTGTGAGCGGGTTGCCTGGGGAGGAGAAGGAGGATTGAGTGTCCCCAGGACAGCTCTCCTTCTCTTCAGAGGGGGGATACAGCAGTCAGTGTTAGCATGGCACCTCTTGGGGCTGGCACACTGACACTGCCAGAAGGAGGGACAGCGGCGGGGCAGATGCCTAGTGTGCTGCATACAGGAGAACGCGTGGCACCACCATTGGGGTCCTGGCATGCCCCCCTCTGGGGTGAGAAAAATAGTAAGAAAAACTGCCGATGATTGGAGGACGGCGTTCACCCACAGGCCTTGCCCTAGCCAGTCGGACCAACAAAACCCGGATCCATGAGCGGTGGGGTCAGTGCTCCCCAGCCAGTCAGCACTCAGGCAGCCTCGGAGAAAGAATACTGGTGCCGATGGATGTTGGGATGGGCTGGAGTACCCACCAGAATGTGGGTCACCAGGGGAGAGAAACAGAAACTAAAAAGAAAAAAAGCAGCATGTTACCCAAACATCTTTACTGTCCAGGGAATAAAACTTAAATTGAACCATTAGGTGTGTCCGGCAGCTGAAGCCTGTGCTTGTTTTTTGTCTGATATGGTAAGCAGTATTGTGGTTGGGCTAAACTAGATCAGAAAATGTGTTCAAAGGTTGTGTCATACCAGAGAAAGTTTCTGCACTAAACGACACATCTGATTTCTAAGGTTCAAGATATAAGGCGGTAAGAGTTTCAAGGTATTTATGTCCTTCAGGATTATATTGCATACCCTTTCTTGGATTCCCTCTTTTTTATTCCTGTCTTTAATAGATATACTAGAGTACCAAACATGTGAACAGTATTCTAAGATGCCTCTGACAAACGTTTAACATACAAGTGATTTGTTACTACTAAGGCCTGCCCTCTTTAAAACGGTTAAAATAGATCATTCTTGTTGCCTTGTTGATCAAGGACACTATGTAGGAACTTCAGAACCATTGTTTTGTGAGGAACATGCAGAATGATTTACTGAAATCTAAGTATATTAAGTATATCAACTGCCTTGCCCATCTACTGCCTTTGTTATTTCCTCTGTGAAGAACAGCAAGTGTGACTGGCATGATCTCCCCTTAATGAACCCATGCTGAAAATCCTTTAATAACTGGAATCTGTCCAGCTGTTCCCTAATCTGATCATTGATAATTGTCTCTGATATTATAATAAAAACAAATACATTAAAATAGCAGCGATGCAACACATAAATTCTTAAAGAGCAAATTACCCAGAACAGAACACTGAGACACCATGCACAAAATGTAGATTACACCAGAAGCAGATAAATTAATTGATAGAAACTAACAGTGCAGGAAAAAGTAAGTGCAAAAAAGAAAGAATTATGGCAGACAGCTGAGGACTCTTAATGAAGGATCCCCTGGTCCATAATGCTAAACAATTTTAAGGGATGCAAGACACTCCAAATTCTAAACATAATGTAGAACATCCCATTGTTAATCTTATCTCTGTGTTATGACCAGGTAAGAGGCCAAACTAATACCTGGCATACAAAGATGTTTTTCCTCCAAGTTAGAGAGGGGTTTCAGGCAATAAGCTACCTAGAAACATGTACCTGAAAATTACAGTATGTTGCTAATTAACAAGATTATCCTGTGATAAAATTTCTTCATGTAAAAAGTTATTGCAACATTACTACATGTTATTACTATACTCTTCAACCTTTCTTTCTCCTCTGCAATTATTCCAGATGTATGGAAACCGGCAACAGTCATTCCTATCCCTAAAGGTGGTGATCCATCCTCTCCAGGTAACTATCGTTCCATCTCTCTCCTTACCACCTTTGCTAAGCTACAGGAACACTTTGCACTATCACAACTTTCTTCCTTTCTTGACTCCTCCTCCTTCTTCACTCCCTTTCAGTCTGGTTTTAGAAAATCCCACTGCACCTCTACTTCCTTCCTTTAGCTTACTGACTTCATTCTTACTAGAATGGATCAGGGACTGATCACGTCTGCCATTTTTATTGATCTTGCTAAGGCTTTTGACACAGTGTCACATCCCCTTCTTCTTGAGAAGCTAAAAGCCGTGGGTCTTTCTGATTCTGCAGTCAACTGGTTTAGCTCTTACCTGGGGGTAGATCACAATCTGTCCAGATAAGCTGCTCTACTTCATCTCCACTCCCTATCTGATCAGGAGTCTGTCCTGGGTCCTATTCTTTTTTCCCGTATTCTTGAATGACCTTCACTCTACCTGTTCCAATGCGTCCATTCATCTGTATGCTGATGATACAGTTTATTTTTGCATCTGGCTCTTCTTCTCATGAACTTACTTCACAACTTCAACTAGACTTTGACAATATTCTGCACTGGTTTAAGTCTAATCAACCATCCCTCAACACCAAAAAAATCATCTCCATTACTTTTGGTACTCATTAGAGGCTTTTTAGACTTGCCTCTCTTCCTTCTTTTCATACCCTTGATGATGCTACTATTGAGGATGTTTCCTCTTTTAAGTACCTTGGTGTCTGACTTGACTGACATCTTGACTTCTCCATTTATATGGATGCCATTCACCAAAAGCTTCACCCCAAACTTGTTGCACATTACAGGAACAAAGCGAGTATCCCACTTCCTATATGCCATGGGATTGTTTTAAAAATGATCCTCCCTATTTTTGATTATGGTGCTATAGTCTACAGTGAAGCCCCCAAATCCACCCTTGCCAGATTGGACCCTCTTTTCAAGTCTTCTTGTCATTTTGATTTAAATTGTTCCCCACGTACTCGTCACTATTCACTCCACTCTGTTCTTTCACTCCCCTCTCTTGATGCCAGGTTCCTTTCCCACTATGCCTCCTTTATATCTAAATTCTGGTTTGGTTCCTTTCCTGCCTACCTTACTTCCCTCTTATCCACGTCTACAGCTTCCTTCTATCCTTTACATAATATTGCTTCTCATTCCCTCACTGTTCCTTCTAGGAAATTTACAGCGGATCAATCTACCTTCTTTTATCGCTTTCCTAAACTTTGGTCCTCCCTTCCCTTGTCTGTTTGCTCTGCCTCTTTGGTGTTCTTTTTAAAGTTTCTCCTTCATGACTTTTTTCTCCCTCTTGCACCTGTCCTTGACCCTCTTCCTTTGCCCTCTCACTAGCATTGCCCTGGCAATCTGTTTTCCCCTTACTTAGGCATATGTTATTCTGATTTGTATTTAAAGTTTAATATTTCTTCATTTCAATAGTATTACTGTATATTCTATACATATATTGCAATTGTTTTAAATGACGTTCCCCATCCCCTTCCCCCAGGACATATCTGGAAATGAGCTGTTACCAGCTCAGTATGTCTTTCCTGGTGAAACTTTTGAAATAAATAAATACATGTGGAACAATCTGTCTTAGCATATGGTCACTAGCATTACTTTAGATAACTTTAAAAAACGCCTAGATGTGTACATGAATGAAATGGGAATAGAACGTATGGGCGCTGGCAAGCTGCAAACAGACTTGATAAACCATGATGGTTTCCTTCCAACCATAAATACCTATAAAACTGCAACCTTCACTTTTCAAGCAGTGGTACAACCACAACCCGACAGCAATGACATTTTACTGCAGTTAACCAAGGCTGAGGTCAGGTAATATCCATCATTTCAAATTCAAAAATAAAAACGATCAGTCCAGCATCTTTCTGAATCTCTGTTTTACTGGAGCACAGGGATCCCAAAACATTACAAATAACATACTTCCACAGCTCACAACAGTCTCTCTAAGAGGCGTGTTTCTGAAGTACCCGAGTCTGGATTCTGCAGCAAACAAACACTAGCATTTAGTAAGATTATTGGCAATATGCAATTAGTCAATTCTGATAGACACAGTCAAGTAGTGAACCAAGTACATAACCATATGGAATTCACAGCAGAGATCCACAAACAAGTAGCAAGTAGATTATATGAACCCTTGCTGCTCTGATATAAAGACATCACATCAAGACATGAGGGCAATTAAGTAAGCATGCATCAACCAAGGATCCAGGTGATGGGTGTTTCTACTTACTCCTGTACAAAATCAATAAATCTGATACTATATATGAAGGGCATCAATGAACATTTCTCAAAAGTGCTAACAACTAGCAATAAATTTCACAGACTGAATGGTCAGGAAGGAACAGTCAGCACATATCTAATTGAAGTGATTTTATCAATAAGTAATTTGTTAAATTGCTCAATATATTAATAAAGATTGCCAGAGGAACAAGAAAGCAGTTTTTGGGGTTCAGGAGACTATCAGTTGTATAGCGTGGTGGTTACCTTGCTATTCACCCTGGGAATCATGTCTGAATAATTCCAAACCTGGGCTAAGTCTAATGCTAGAGTGCAAAACGAAATTTCCATGATATATAAATGAATGCGCAGACAACTGTATTGGCAGCACTGCTCTTGTCTGCATTCCTATGTTTTCAGTGGCCTTAATCAGGAATGAACCAAAGTGACAAGTGCTTAGTAAGCATGTAACACAGAGCAGAGACCATTTCATCAATAATGCTTCACAAGCTGGAATTGTGACAATTAACAGAGGCAGACATTAAGTGAATCTTGTACTTGTAAACAGCAGCTAGTTTCACTACAAACTAAACAGACTGCAATACCCTCAGAAAATGTAAATTTTCTAGTAAGGAAGAAGATGCAGTAAGTCTACTATAGTTAATAAATACTATAATGACAATCACATAAATTGCATGAAAAACACAACTATACATTATATGATCATCCTTAGGGAATACTAGAAGTTATTTTAAGTGCAATTAACTCACTGGTGTTGATATACAAATTTTCTTCTTCTTTTTGTCTTTTTCAATAGATTTTTCAGCTTTTCCAACAGATTGCAATGATAACCAAAAGGTCAATCAACAAAGGTATTTGATTCTCAAATAATAGATAAACTTGCTATGGAAATACATGTTTTCTATTACACATCATGTTTCAATCAATTGATCTTTATTTTACCAGGCGATACACCATTGAGAAGAATTCATTTGCAAGGTGGATCTGGGTTAGTGCACATAAAATCAACAGTGAAACAAGCAGATCAGATTTAGCAAATCATTACAGAAAAAATAATACAATACAATACATAGGATGACAATATAACAACATCTCTATACATAGTACACAAGATTTACATAATATGTACAAAAAATATGAACTAGCACAGCATAACCCTGTAATGTGTTGAAGGGTAAATGGCAGTAGGTGAAGGGGAGGAGAGAGGAGGTGGAGGCTGGCATGTTTAAATGCTGATGTTGTCAATAACAATTGTTCATTACAGCTAAACTTCTCTGTGTCTCTATTTGGGAAAGCTATGGTCATTTCTCTATGTTCTTGTTAGATTAATGCAATGCAGAAGAAATGTTTATGTGGGACCTGAGATGCCCTAAGTGAAGAAAAGAAAAGAAAAGAAATTATTCAAACAGATATGTACTTGATTGGGAAGATGAAACCAACATATCCTTGAATAAATTTAATTAAGTTTTTTGGGAAGTAGTTAGAAATGTGATAAAGAGCAACCTGTAACTGTTATACAGTATATGTGTACTTCCACAAATCTTTAGATCTGGTGTTGCATAGGAGGATAATTCATAAAATGACTATTAGAAGAAATTTACTGTAATTAATTCACAGCTGGTTGGATGGTACAAGACAGAATAGTAGTGAATGATAGCCATTTTGTATATTGTGAAGTCATGGCCCAAGGGTGGGTTATCACAAGGAGGCCTGTTCTTTTTTTTTTTTGGTATTATTTCTTTATCCCTTCCTACTTGCCCTGGGTCTGCCATTTCCTTCAGGCAGCCATGATCCCTGACATCCACCCACTGTCCTTCCTTGGAATCCCCTACCTCAGATCGCAGCTGACCCTGGGGTAGCTCAGTGTTACCCTTTGCCGAGTGGATCCCCCTCCTCCAAGGGGGAAGGCACTGGTAGGGCAGCCAGCACACTCTTTCTCTCAGCCCCAGGGTGCTGCTGAGGTGGTCAGGCTCCTTGAGAGTTCTTCGGTGGTGTCTGCAGATTGTCTGCCATCATCCTGGCCAATCCGGGATGGTTTTCCATTTTCCTGGCACCCCTGATGTCGCACCACATCCTGTAGTGCTCCCGGTCTCCACCAGGGGCCACTACAGAGCGAGGCATCACCCTAACCCACCCCAGAAGAGGAGAGCAGTCCTTCAGATGCTCAATCCTCTCCCACCCCCGCTGACCCCTAGTGACCTGAGTCCGTTCTCAAACCCGGATCACCGGTGCAGTTTGAAGTAAGGTGCCAGTGTCTCAGCCCTCTGTGCCACCAGGCCACCTATTCTTTTTAATATGTCCACAAGTGCTTGTTGACAGGGCCCCTGAAATTCTGTGATTCTGTGTCCGCAGAATTTGCTGCAGAACTTGAAGTGTGCTTCAGAATTCATGCAGTGCACTAGAATTTATTATTTGTGGTGATTTGTATTACACTAGAATTTATTATTTGTGGTGACTTGCATTACACTAGAACCCCTCACCAAACTATTGAACCTATCCCTCAGCCTAGGACAATTCCCCACCCTCTGAAAATGAGCTATCATCACCCCTATTTTCAAAAGTGGTGACCGCCTGTCCCCCAACAACTATTGTCCCATCTCCCTTCTCCGTCCCCTCTCCAAGGCCCTCAAAAAAATAGTGGCTGATCAGCTGATGTACCATCTGTCTAAACATAACCTACTGTGCCCCGAACAGCATGGTTTCCACCAGGGCCACAGCACCACCACTGCCCTACTAGAATACTCCTCCTACATCCATGGTGCCCTCCATTGTGGTCATCTTGTGGGGTCAGTGTACATCGACTTCACAAAAGTGTTCAATATTGTTAATCATGTTATGCTTCTAGCCTCCCTGCCCTCCCTGGTTCTCTCAGTCGAAACAATAACCTGGTTCAAAGGTTACCTCTCAGACAGATCCCAGCACGTGAAAATCAACTCCACTCTATCAAACAGCCTCCAGCTCCATTCAGGAGTACACCAAGGCTCCATCTTGGGACCCCTCATCTTCAGCCTCTTCCTAAACTCCCTCCCAAGCTCATACCCTGGAAAAATTCTGCTCAACATGGATGATGCAGTAGTCTTCTGGAGCCACCCCAGCCCTGATTCTCTCCAGCATTCCCTGCAGGGTTTTTTCACTGAAGCTAAGACATGGTTCAGTTCCCACTGCTTTATTCTAAACTATAAGAAAATGAAATCAATGATCTTTGCCCACCGTCAGAGTCCTTACTGTGACTTCCCACTGACCATCATCAACTCACTAGGATCCCCACTTGAGTTGGGTTGAGTCGTTAAAATATCTAGGTGTCACCCTTGACACATCCCTCACCTGCCATGCACATATCCAACAACTGTCCTACGCTATCAACTCCAAACTGGGGCTTCTGTACCATCACAAACATTGCCTTCCTCTGATGACTATCCATCTGGCCATTACCTCTTCTGTCCTCTCCCTGGTAGATTACAGCATAACCATCTATGGCACTGCTGACCCCACTGCATTGCAACTCATCAAAGTCGCCCTCAACAAAGCATGCAGGCTGGTCACAGGTTGTGACAGATGGACACACCCCGTGATCTCTACAAGTCTGCTGAATGGTTGCTATTTGACACCCATCTTAGGTACCATGCTTGCCTCCCTGGCCAAGAAAATCCACCTTAGTCAAGCCCCACCTGGTCAACATAGCCTCATCCAACCTGTCCCATTGGTCAGAACCTCCCATAGTTCTACTGGGACCTCCCTACTAGTCCCCCACTGTTGAGCTTCCCTTGGTCAAAGAGCCTTTTTATACAGAGCCCCCCATTGGCTCAACAGCCTCCCCCCCATCTCCCTGAAGCCCAGGATTGGTCCCTTCAAGACTAGTCTCAAAGCTCTTCTGCTAGAATCTTCAGCCTATGACTGTCCCTAACCCTCTCTTCCTTCTGCTCCCCCCTCTTGTCGGGGCTCTGTAGTATAACTCTACCTCATGAATGGTATGCTATATACAGAAAAAATGTGTATTCATGTATTACCTAAATATTATGGATATTATGGATAATGCTGGGTCCTACACTTCCAAACACTATTGATCTGTATTCCCCCATCTGTGTGGTTTTGTGTATTGTCTTTCTTCCCTGATCACCGTATTTATAATATTGTATAATATTGTATGCACAATTCCATTTCTTGCTTTCTCTCTTATTTCTCTTACCTGAACACTGTACTGCTTAATGTTATATGTAAGTCCTTATTGTTGTTTGACGTGGAGCCATTGTAAAGGCGTCTATGACTCAAAGGGTTGTAATTCCGAATGTTATTAAATAAAATAAATTTAAAAGCATATGTATTATTTGTGGTGATTTGCATTACACTAGAATTTATTATTTGTGGTGATTTTTCTTTAACACATTCTGTTTTCCATTGGGTTTGACTCCCTTCTACATTTAGTTTAGCCTGATGACCACTGTATGCTTGGCATGTGATGTCATTGGTGGCCTCAAGTGACAGTAGCTAGATGACGAACTGCATTATGAAATTGATAGGGAGTTATAAGCAATTTGATTGGCAAGCCACAGTATGTTACAATATCTAACACACACAAAAAAGATCAGGCTAGCCGGCCCGGTGGCGCTGAGGGTTGAGGCGCTGGATGCCACACCTCGCTCCACGCGGGTGACCTGGGTTTGGGAGTGGACTTGGGTTGCTGGTGGGCTGGCCGGGGGGAGTAGGGCTTGAGCGTCCCAAGACAGCTCACCTACTCCAGGGAGGGTTAAGGCTATAGCCCGAACACTTGCCTGACTCCCAGCGGAGGCTCGGAGTACTGCAAGCCCCCAATGTTAAGGGGAAGGGCTGCCGACACACAGCGTGACGTCAGTGCTCTGCGTCTTGACGTCAGGGGTCCTACGCTGTAGGCGGTGGGAGAAAAAGCGGAAAAACACCTGCCATCGCCAGGAAGATGGAGCCTCCGGAGACGTGCCCTCGATGTGCCTTCGCCCGCCCGATGGCCCCTGGACCGACGAAAGTTGATTGTTGGGGTAAGGGGGTTCTGACCCATCCCCGCTCGGGGGGTAAACTGAAGCTCCATGGGGTTCCAGGGGGGTCATACGGGCAGGGTGGAAGGCAGAGGGATGTCTACCTTGAGGCTCCTGAAGGTTCAGGGATGGCAGGCAGGAAGGCGAATAAATGGTAATTTCAAAAAAAAAAAAAAGATCAGGCTATGCCATCTGGGCATTGATTCTAGTAAATGTGCCCACTTAGAACATTCAAAAAAAAAAAGCAGCCATCTTGATTTTACCACAAGTGAAAAACATTAGCTGATGAACCAATACTGAAATTGTACCTTTAAAATGATGTCTGATACCAGTTTTGAACTCAGCCTCTCTGAAGATGTTCTGAATTTCCTTGAGCCAGAAAACAAGCCTGTTGACTAGAAACAACAGAAATTCAGTCCAGTGGTGCCAAGCTCTGAGCATCATGCCAACCATCGTCTCCTCAGCCAAGCATGAGTAAGCGCTTTCAACATTTAAATGAAAAACAGCTAGACTATTTGGAGATGGAAAAGAATAAAAAAAAAACATTAAGGGCCACAGCTTGAGCATTAAAAGTTATAGGCAAGTGGGCAGCTTCCACCAACACATGCATACAGTGGAAAACAGTAACTAAAGTGGAGCTCAATCAAATTTTCAAGAAATTTTATGCTGAAGCTCGGATGACAGCAAGGCAGGAGTATGCCATATTCAGCTTCTGCCATCCCCTTGTGGCTTTAAACAGGCACCTTGGGTCCGCAGCTGTGGGCCAATCAATGAACATTATTACAGACATAAAAAGATACCTCACAACATCACGATCCATTAAATGAAGCAGATCTACACAAATTAAGACATTTCACAGCTCCCTCCCCCTAACCATGCCTGTCTTAGTTCACAAAGTGTGGAATGACATTCAAATCCACATGGCCAGGTGTGGCAGGGAGGGACTACGTCAACTAAAGCCAGAGTTTTTAACAGTAAACAAGCATTTGTCAATGCCGAATGTTTGCTGCATTAGAAGATGTCCACCCCTGCACCTTGTTTATGCCCTTGAGGTACTTGAACATGTCTATCATGTTCCCCCACTCCCTCCTTTCCTCCAATGAGTACATATTGAGGTCCTTTAATCTCTCCTGTTATGTTCTGTGCTGCAATCCATGTACCATCTTGGTTGCCTTTCTGTGGACTGCCTTCACCCTGTCAATGTCCTTCTGCAGTTGCGGCCTCCAGAATTGCACACAGTACACCTATGCAACCCAGCATGCCACTGGCCCTGTAAGGGCACGGAGGCAGTAGCAAAGTAGGGAGAAAAAAAATAAATAAGTAAACAGAGAGAAGAAAGAGTAAGCATACAAAACAACAGTTGAGGGGCCACAAATAAGACATGATAGGAGTGGTGCAGTGCAGTGGCTATAGAGCGGCAGTCTTCTGGGAGAAGTTCTGGAGGATGCAGTGTTGTCCCATCTGCAGGCACGTCTCTGGGCTGAGGGAGGAGGTTGCTTGTCTCCAGGCTGAGTTGGTCAGGATTCATGGGGCCTCCTGTCCCACCCAGGGACCACCAGGGCCATCGCCGCTGCCTCAGAGGTTGCCAAGAAAGGAGCAGTTGGACCACAGTGGGTTCAGAGAGGGGGAGGGTGGTGGAAGGGAGGTGCATCCCTCCAGTTGTACCTCTCCACAATTCGTACCCCATTCTGGCAGAGTGTGGTTCCTCTATGGACGCACCTGCAGTGGAGACCAAGAAGGATGCTGGGAACCTCCACAAAGGAGACCCACAGGTGGGTGGCATGGGACCACAAAGGGGAAGGAAACAACTCCTGGTGGGGGACTCAATTGTTAGGAGGGTAGAACTGGGGGGTGGTAAGGTTACTGCCTGGAGCCATGGCTTGGAGGGACAGGGAGTGAATCCTCAGGATCGTGGGAGCAGCTGCACGGTGGAGGGAGCTGGACATCATTGTCCACCTAGGAACAAATGCCCTGGCTGGGAAAGAAATCAGAGCAATGCAGGAGGAGTTTGTGGAGTTGGGGAGGGACCTTAGACAAGTAGCACGCACGGTAACCTTCTCGGAGGTGCTGCCTGTCATTGGCATGGGTGAGGCTAGGGTGCTCCACACCATGGGATTCAATCAGTGGTTGAAAAACTAGTGCAGGGCTCAGGATTTTGGCTTCAATGGGGACTGGGGGTCCACCTGGAGGGATGTAGGCCTATACTGGTGCGATGGTCTGCATCTGTCCAGGAGGGGAACCAGGATAAGAGGTGATAGACATAAATGCTTCATTGGCAAGCATTTAAACTAACCAAGGGAAGAGGCACTGAAAAGGAGCAGGAAAATTCTAGCCCCCTCCCAAAAAAAAATCAGGGTAGTTAGTGAGCTAAACACCAAGAAAGAGGAAGTTGATAGGGAGAAGGGCAAGGGTAAATGGAGAAAAAGGCAAAGGCAGTAAGGAGAGGGGTGGGGCTAAAAGGGGTAAGGCAATAAAAAAATGGAGGGCAATGAGTACCAATGCCCGTAGTCTAGGTAACAAGCTCCCTGAACTAGTGGCCTTGATGGAAGAGGGACGCCCGGATATCGTGGCAGTCACAGAAACATGGTACACAGAGAACCATGACTGGGATGTCTACATACCAGGGTACACAATCTACAGGAGGGACAGTAAGGGTAGAAGAGTAGGAGGAATAGCTCTCTATGTTAGGGAAGGGATCAAAGCAACAGAACTAAAGGGTAGACAGGGAGGAGAGGAGGCACTGTGGGTCACCCTGGAGACCGGAAAAGGCATCACAATCTGCACAGGGGTTGTATACAGACTCCTGTCTCAGGGGGAGGAAATAGACAAGGAAATGATAGAAGACATCCTTAGGGTGGCAGAAAAAGGGGAGATATTGTTGATGGGGGACCTGAATATGCCAGACATTAACTGGAGCACCTTTGCTGTAGCCACATCCAAGAGCAGGGTCATTCTCGATGCCTCAGACAGCTAGTGTTGGAACCCACTCGGGAGGGAGCAGTCTTAGACCTGGTACTCTCAACTGGGGATGGAGAGAGGATCTCAGATTTAAAAGTGGGTAGCCATCTGGGAACAAGTGGCCACCAAACAGTGTGGTTCACAATAAACACAGCCGCAGAGTCAAGCCATACAAAAGCGAGGGTACTGATCGTTAGGAGGGCTGACTTTGTCAAAATGGGAGAGTGCCTCAGAAAAGCACTAGCAAACAGGCAAGTAGTAGGGGTGGAAGAACAAAGGGGAAACATCAAAACTGCCATCACAGAGGCAACAAGGCCTTTGTGTGAAGCAAATAAACAAATCAAAATGAAAGAAAAGAACATTATGGTTCTCAAAAAAGATGACGGGAAAGGTTAGGGAGAAAAAGATAGCATTCAGGAAGTATAAGGAAACACAGAAGAAGCAGGACAGAGAACTGTACCAGTTAAAACAGAAGGAAGCAGGGAAGGCAGCCAGAAAAGCAAAGGCCCAAACCAAGGAAAAGATAGCCAACTCAGTTAAGAAGGGGGATAAAACCTTTCATAGGTACATTTGGGAGCGAAGAAAGACCAAGGGAGGGATATTGAGGCTTAATAAAGGGAAGAGTGGGTGGGCAGAGAGGGACAATGAAAAAGCAGGGATACTGAATGAATACTTCTGCTCAGTATTCACAAAAGAAGAGGAGGGGGAGGTACCAAATCCAATCAATAGAAGCACTCGGGATAGGGGGGTTGACACCAGTCCTTTCACAGAAGAAAGGGTTCTGAAAGAACTTCTAAAACTGAAGATGGACAAAGCAATGGGGCCTGATGGAATTCACCCCAGAATTCTAAAAGAACTAAGGGGAGAACTAGTGACTCCGCTGACTACCCTTTCCAACAAATCATGGGAGGATGGTGTGGTACCTAAGGACTGGAGGAGGGTGGATATGATTTCCCTTCACAAAAGTGGGATCAAAGCAGAGGCAGGAAACTACAGATATGTTAGCTTGACCTCAGTGGTAGGGAAAATGATGGAATCACTTCTGAAAGAAAGAATCGTTGAGTACCTAGAGGCCAGCAGGGCACAGGACCCTAGGCAGCATGGATTCACAGTGGGAAGGTCATGTCAGACGAATCTAATAGATTTCTTTGACTGGGTGACCAAAGTAGTAGACCAGGGAGGGGCTGTGGACATGGCCTTCCTAGACTTTAGCAAGGCATTTGACACAGACCCTCACAAAAGATTAATAAACAAATTAGCCAGCCTGTGAGTGGGTCCCAGGGTGGTAGCAGGAGTAAAAAACTGTCTGGACAACAGGACACAGAGGGTAATAGTAAACGTAGTCCACTCCAAAGAAAGGGGAGTTACTAGCAGGGTACCGCAGGGTTCAGTACTGAGTCCGGTCCTTTTTAATGTCTTTATAAGTGACATTGCAGAGGGACTGGAAGGAAAAGTATGCCTCTTTGCAGATGACACAAAGATCTGCCACAGGGTTGATACACAAGGGGGGTGGTGGAAAGGATGAGAAGGGACTTGGCAAGGTTGGAGGAATGGTCAAAAGTTTGGCAGCTTAGATTCAGTACAAAGAAGTGCAAAGTAATGCACCTGGGAAACAAAAACCCATGGGAAGAGTACACAGTGGGGGGGTATTAACAATAACAAAAATGGAAAGGAACCTGGGGGTAGTCATAGCAGATGACCTAAAGTTAAGCAAGCAATGTGAGAAGGCAGTAAGGATGGCTGGGGGGGATACTGGGATGTATAGGGAGAGACATCACCAGTAGAAAACAGAAGTTGTTATTCCTCTGTACAGACAGTTGGTGAGACCCCATCTGGAGTACTACGTGCAGTTCTGGAGACCCCATCTCCACAAGGACATAGATAGTATGGAGGCAGTCCAGAGGAGGGCAACTAAAATGGTGCAGGGTCTGCAACAAAAGCCACACAAAGAGAGACTGAAGGAGCTTACTATGTATACCCTTGAGGAAAGAATGGAGAGGGGGCACATGATAGAAACTTTCAAGTACCTCAAGGGAATCAGCAAAGTCCAAGAGGATAGCATCTTTCAGAAAAAGAGATGTGCAAGAACAAGGGGACACAATTTGAAGATAGAGGAGGGACAGCTCAGGGGCAATGTTTGGAAGTATTTTTTCACAGAGAGGGTGGTGAACACATGGAACATCCTTCCTGAGGAGGTCATGGGGTCAAGAACAGTGGGGGAATTCAAGAATGCATGGGACGGACATAAGGCAATTTTGGTGAGGGGGTAGGAAGAAGTAGGTTGTTGGTTAACTGGGATCTGCAGCTTATCCAATAGGTAGGAAAATGGGTAAACTAGGTGGGCCAAGCAGTCCTTATCTGCTGTCAAAGTCTATGTTTCTGTGTTTCTATGTTTGATACCTTTAGGTCATCATAACTGATAACTCCTAGGTCCCTTTCTTCCTTGGTGATTGTCAGCACCTCCTCCCATCCTGTAACTCTCCCCAGATTTCCCTCTTCCCAGGTGCATTATTTGCACTTCTTTGCATTGAACATTAGTTGCTACTCCTCAGATCATTTTTCAAGCCTGTCCATGTCTCTACTCATTTTCTCCACCCCTTCTGGAATATTCACTCTGTTACAGATGTTGGTGTCATCTGCAAATAGGCAGACAGACCTTTTCTTCTAGCCCTTCCACAATGTCTGTAATGAAGACATTGAACAGGACTGGTCCCAGGACTGATCCCTGAGGAACCCCGCTGGTCACCGTCTTCTCCCCAGATTGGATTCCATTACCACCACCCTTTGCCTCCTGTCCGTCAGCCAGTTTTCAACCCAGTTTACCAGTTTGTGCCCTGTGGCTAGACTACCCATCATGTTAATCAGCCTTCTATGTTGGTCAGTGTCAAAGGCTTTCCTGAAATCAAGGTAGGTGATGTCCACCGTCCCTCCCTGATTTACTTCCTTACTGAGGCATTAGGGTTTCCAACTTTAACACCAACCCCACCCAAACCCTGCAGAGACTGACAGGCATTGGGGGTGTACCATTGAGTCGTCGGCCGTAACGCTCATCCCATTCCACTTCACCCCATCCTGCAGACACTGACAGGTTTTGAGGTGTGCCTTGGGTGTCTTAGGGCCGAAGACCCCAAGACACACCTTGATGCCTGTCGCTGGTTGCAGGGTGGGGGTGGGGGTGGAATGGCATGAGCATCATGGCCAACGACCCCAAGTCACCCCCCCACTGCCTGTCAGTCTCTACCTGGGGATGGGGGTGATACAGTTGGAAACCCTAATACCACAGGTGTTTCTTGGTACTTTCACTTCAAATTTTCAACATGGGCTTTATGGGATGCCATCTCATGAACAGTGGCACTATCATTTTGTTACTCAATCCTGAAAGGTGATTTCTTGCAGCGACTGCGCCATTCGTTGCTACAGGTGCAAAAATACATTTCAGGCAGGATGTAAAAAATGACAGCTATACTGTCCATGAGGTGGTGTGAAAAACTGACAATGCTGAATATCTGGAGTGAAAATATAAACATTTGCCAAAGTTATGCGCATGCACAGCGAAATTTCAGCGACCCCACATAACGCAGGCATTTTTGGATATTTTTGCACCAAACCCTACCTCATGAACAGTGACACTGTGATTTCATTAATCCATCTTGAAAGTTGATTTTGCACCGTGGCTGTGCCATTCTGTGACACAGGTGCGAAAACATGTTTCATGCAAGATGTGAAAGATGACAACTGTACTGTTCATAAGGAGGTGTGAAATAATGGCAATGTTGAAAATCTGGAGTGCAAGTATTAAAAATTGTTGAAGTTATGAGTGTTCATAGAAACTGCGCAATGCACAGTCATTTTTTGGAATTTTTTCACCAAACTTGTAACGTGGGCTTTTTGGGACCCCACCTCATGAACAGCGGCACTGTCTTTTTGTTAATCAGTCCTGAATGGTGATTCTGCACAGCGAAAGTGACATCACCTTTTGGGACCAAGTAATGAAATGACAGTGACAGTGTTCATGAGGTGGGGTACCAAGAACCACATGTTGAAAATTTGGGGCCAAAATTCTTAAAAATGTCTGAGATATCAACATAAGTTGAAACCCCCGATTGACTGACATTATACGGCGCTTACCTTTGATTCTTCAATTTGCTGATTGGCTTTGAAGAGTGCAGATGTGTCCCGGTCTGAAGAAAATGACAGCGTCAACCTCCAGAGGTAAGTATGGGGTAAGGGGAGGTGGGTGCTCAGTGGGAGGGTGGGGATGGAGGAAGGAGACTGGGAAAATGATGAGAGACTGTTTTCTTTTTTACAAGTTAAAAAAATACATTGGGGACGGTTTTCTTTATTTACAGGTAAAAAAAATAAATAAATACTTTTGGGCACACTGGGATGGGTTATCAGCGTGCCACATGAGTTGGGGGAGGGGGTACATGCTGCCAACAGAGGGATTGGGCACCCCTTCAGCAAAGAAAGTGGGCTTGGGGTGGGGGCATCCGAAACCGAGAGTGGGCATTCCAGTGTCAGAAAAATAAATAAATATAAAAAAAGCAATTATCTGGGCACACTGATGTGGGCTCCCAGTGTGCCACAATGTGGGGGGGAATACATGCCAACTCAGGGACTGGGCACTTCGATGTCGGCAAAAAGACTTTGGGAGAGCAAACCAGTTCAATGCAGGATTCTACATCAAAGAAAATACATCGGGGGACAGTTTTCTTTTTTCACAGATTTATTTTTTTTAATAGCACATTTCAGCACACTGGGAAGGGCTCCCAATGTGCCACATTAATGAGGGGGATATATGGCAACATGGGGACTGGGCACTCCAATGTTGGCTTTAACAGAAAGCCGCACCACTGCTAATGTTGAGGCGGGGGCACAGAGAACTGAGCACTAGGAGAGAAAGCCTCACTACAGCTAACGTTTAAGCTTTTGGGGTGGGGGTCAGGGGGAGCAAAGACAGGCCATTACTGTGGTCATGTACATTAGTGTGCACCTTAATGTACATGGCTGGAGTTCGAGCTATGGAAAGAAATGAAGTGTTCCCATTGGAGTGATTAATTTCTTTTAAGTCCAGGACACGCCACGTCAGCAAAGCTGAACTGCTGTCATGAGCAGAGTGCCTGGTCATTGATGTGCACTGCGTAACCCGTTGCAGTTTCAGCTGTAATTGCGTTGGCAGTGACACACCTCTCATTTCCAGTTATTGTCCCAAGACGTTTGCTGTGCAAGCACATCAAACGTAAAAAGGACAAAAATGGACTTGAGTACATCAAGCTAAATTTCAGCAAGCACACTAAGAACCATAGTAACCCACTCAGAACTGGAAAACAAGGGCACAGAGGCTTCATGTACTCCCAACCTGGCAATCTCCTGTGCCCTGTTGACAGTTTTAAGAAGCATATAAGTAAAATGCCAGCAGACCCTAAAGTTCTCTACCTCCGCCCTCTCAGACTACCGCAAGAGAAATTGAACCAACTGCCAGTATGCTATTCATCTGAACTGATGGATTTAAATTACTTGGCCACAATGATGGCATGTTTGAGTCAGGAAGTGAGCCTCAGCCAGTGCTACACCAACCACTGCCTTCGTGCGATGGCAGTGCAACTGCTTTTAAGCACTGGATTAGAGAGCAGGGAAATAATGACTATAATGGGTCACAGCAACAAATCAAGTCTCCAGAGTTACTGGAGACCCACTCCTGATGACAAAAAAATAATGGTCCAACATATCCTTGCCCTGAAGAAAGAATGAACCACACTGGATAAAAAACCCAAGCAATTGTGTATCCTGGCACTGAAGAAGGAACTCTCCACACAGATCCAAAACACAGGAAATTGTGCAATAACCTCACCCCAATCCTCAACAAATCAACAGCAGAAGAAAACCAAGAAGAAAACCTACCCACCAGCACTGACTTCCAACAGCAGTAAGAGAAGCTCCTAAATGTAGTCAACAAAGGAGAAACGCTGAGCGCCACCACACAAACACCAGTCAACAGCCCAAACCTGCAGTTCGAGGGAGTCACCATGCAACAGTGCACGCTCAACTTTAACGGTCCTATTTACTTTGGCAAATAAATCTGTTGCAATTCTCTATCCATTTCATAAAAAAACATTTGCTGTAGATTTCAAAAACTAAGAAAGTATTGTAATAGAAAGTACAGTATTTGCTTTTTATTTAAAACTGAAAGGTAAACGTTCTCAGAGGTGACAAATAAAATGTGCACCACAGTTTAAAGTATTTTCTCAGTTTCACATTTCCTTTTTAGCAACGAAAACATTAATAAGCTGCACAGTGTTCATGTTTACTTTTACAAGTGCTGTTCTAAATAAAGTTCACTGTCTTTTACAACTTAAATGAAATGTTAAAATAAAACTTGCAGTTAACTACACATAGAACTCTTGTTTCCAGTGTAGTAATTTTTCCTCAAATAAATTCAAATTTATTTAAATATAAAACTTGTAGACCCATTATTTATGCTTTAAAAATTCACTGACTATTTCATAAGTGAAATAAGCCACTTCAGGTTGTGCGTTAGAGAGTTTTATGCATGGCTAGAGGGCTGGAGACAACTCTTTAACACACATCCTGTCTTGTCTTATATGACTTCTCCCACAGTAGTGAATAATCTATGGCACAGAACCATACCTCTCAAGTGTCCCTGATTTTCAGGGATGTCCCCTGATTTTGCCTCAAAATTTTACTCTGTCCCTCCTAAAATTTGTGTTTTTGTGGCTAAACAGTGGGGACTTTAAGCACAAAACAATGTCAAGCAGTAAAGTTACAGACTTGTTCTTCTTTAGAAAATGCATTTAGCACTATGCCCCATATTCTACCAGCTTTCTGGGTGGATAGCTCTAATTTTGAAGATGTGTCCCTGATTTTAGTCCTTTGTCCCTGATTTTTTTTAAGCCTTGTCCCTGATTTACGAGGCAGGAGGTGGAGAGGTATGCACAGAACTGTACAGATGTCATCACAACAGTTTAGCAGCCAGGCCCTGCCACACAAATTATTAAGTTTTGCAGAGAACTACAGTCCCTGCCTATAGACAGGGGAGAGTAGCTGGTTTTCTAACTTTTCAAATGACATGGAAACTAAGAGACTACAGTACTAAGTTCAGAGCAAGAACTAAATAAGCTTCAAAATTACCTAAAATAATGGACAAATCAGTGGCAAATGAGGCTAGGCTAGGTTTAGGTTTGGTGTTTATTTATCCAGCACCCCTCCATTTGCTCAGGACACATTGAAAAGCAGAAGCAATACATATATCAAAACACTGTTGATACAAATACAGGTACACAGCATGGAGAGGCTTCTGAATGTGGTGTGGCTTCTGACACCGAATGACACCAAATGTAACTAATCCAGATACCTCTAACACTAACGGTAATGGAGGCCTAGGTTAGGAAACATAAGCAGTCCAGGAGAAATTGTTAAAAACCACAAGTGGTGATTTATTATTCTGACTCACAAGAAAAAAATAAACACACGAAAACATTTCAGCATCTCATCTCGTTCTTCAAGTCAGGTCCACTGAGCAGCAAACATTCTCTCCAGGTCAACAGAACACAATTCAGGACAAGGAAACAGCATGTCCTGTCTCTCTTCAATTCAATCTCTCCACACATCTTCTCAGAAAGACAGCATTTGTACTCCTTGTCTGCTAGGTATAACACTGTGACCCAGCTAGTAGCTAGCCAGAGAATTGTTATCCAGCTAGTAGCTAGTCAGAGCATTGTTATCCAGCTAGTAGCTGGTCAGAGCATTGTTATCCAGCTAGTAGCTGGCCAGAGCATTGTTATCCAGCTAGTAGGTAGCCAGAGCATTGTTATCCAGCTAGTAGCTGGCCAGAGCATTGCTATCCAGCTAGTAGCTGTCCAGAGCATTGTTATCCAGCTAGTAGCTGGCCAAAGCATTGCTATCCAGCTATTAGCTGGCCAGAGCATTGTTATCTAGCTAGTAGCTGGCCAGAGCATTGTTATCCAGCTATTAGCTGGCCAGAGCATTGTTATCCAGCTAGTAGCTGGCCAGAGCATTGTTATCCAGCTATTAGCTGGCCAGAGCATTGTTATCCAGTTTGTAGCTGGCCAGAGCATTGCTATCCAGCTATTAGCTGGCCAGAGCATTGTTATCAAGCTAGTAGCTGGCCAGGGCATTGTTATCCAGCTAGTAGCTGGCCAGAGCATTGTTACCCAGCTAGTAGCTGGCCAGGGCATTGTTATCCAGCTAGTAGCTGGCCAGAGCATTGTTACCCAGCTAGTAGCTGGCCAGAGCATTGCTATCCAGCTAGTAGCTGGCCAGAGCATTGCTATCCAGCTAGTAGCTGGCCAGAGCATTGCTATCCAGCTAGTAGCTGGCCAGAGCATTGCTATCCAGCTAGTAGCTGGCCAGAGCATTGCTATCCAGTTTGTAGCTGGCCAGAGCATTGTTATCCAGCTAGTAGCTGGCCAGAGCATTGTTATCCAGCTAGTAGCTGGCCAGAGAATTGCTATCCAGCTAGTAGCTGGCCAGAGCATTGTTATCCAGCTAGTAGCTGGCCAGAGAATTGCTATCCAGCTAGTAGCTGGCCAGAGCATTGTTATCCAGCTAGTAGCTGGCCAGAGAATTGCTATCCAGCTAGTAGCTGGCCAGAGCATTGCTATCCAGCTAGTGGCTGGCCAGAGAATTGCTATCCAGCTAGTAACTAGCCAGAGCATTGCAATCCAGCTAGTGGCTGGCCAGAGCATTGTTATCCAGCTAGTAACTAGCCAGAGCATTGCTATCCAGCTAGTAGCTGGCCAGAGCATTGCTATCCAGCTAGTGGCTGGCCAGAGCATTGCTATCCAGCTAGTAGCTGGCCAGAGCATTGCTATCCAGCTAGTGGCTGGCCAGAGCATTGCTATCCAGCTAGTAGCTGGCCAGGGCATTGTTATCCAGCTAGTGGCTGACCAGAGCATTGCTATCCAGCTAGTGGCTAGCCAGAGCATTGTTATCCAGCTAGTGGCTGGCCAGAGCATTGTTATCCAGCTAGTGGCTAGCCAGAGCATTGTTATCCAGCTAGTAGCTGGCCAGAGCATTGTTATCCAGCTAGTGGCTGACCAGAGCATTGTTATCCAGCTAGTGGCTAGCCAGAGCATTGTTATCCAGCTAGTGGCTGGCCAGAGCATTGTTATCCAGCTAGTGGCTAGCCAGAGCATTGTTATCCAGCTAGTAGCTGGCCAGAGCATTGTTATCCAGCTAGTAGCTGGCCAGAGCATTGTTATCCAGCTAGTAGCTGGCCAGAGAATTGTTATCCAGCTAGTAGCTGGCCAGAGAATTGTTATCCATCTAGTAGCTGGCCACAGCATTGTGACAGACTCCACCAGTCTGAGGTCTGAGGTCACACTCTGCCACAGTTGCCTCTGCAATCATTTTATTGGCTGTATCTAGTTTATAAATCAGAGAACCCAGTTACATACATTAGCAAGGTAGAGACAGTAAAAAAGGAAAGTACAGCAGGTAAAGACAAGATTTGTTCGCAGTCCAATAGAAAGTCAGAAAAGACAGAGATAGTATTCAGATGGTATTCAGAATCCTTGCTTCAGACTCCCTCCTACATAACGCAAATGGGACAGGGCCTAACTCAACCCTATCACACACAGTACTGTAACAGAGCAATAAACAGACTAAGAGTCAATAAATATACAGTTGGACCAACATTATACTTAGTTAATAAATACATCAGTACGTGCAAATCCCTGCTCTACAGAAACACAGGTAGAACTGGCAGCAATAAAACAATTAGTTGCCCTGATATGTCTATTTACAGTGAGTCTGCAGTTTTTCCGCAAAGAAATTACAGCTGGCATCAGTGGAAATCAAATCTAAAATTCCTCCCAAAACTGAATTTCTGGACATTCCATTTTTTATTTCTGAAGACTGTTGCATAAAAATGGACTTTATGGCAACAACTTCATCTGTTGTTGCTGCTTTTCCTGCCCTGAAGTTGCAGGGCCCAATTCTCGTACACACATGCCTGGCGTAACAGTTATGCAGTAAATAGGCATGGTAGCAACTTACGCCCAGCAGTTGCGAAACTTGGCGATTCTACAAAGTGGCCTGCGACATGTCGCAGCCGCTTTGCCAAATAGCAATTACGATGGCAGTTACACCATAAACATGGTGCTACGGGGTTTACGGCAGCAGTTGCACCCCATTCCAGAAGGGCAGCAACAAAGACCCCAATGTTAGGATTTTACAAGAACCCCAGGAGGAGAACTGGCAGCATAAGTTACACCTGCAGTTAGCTGGTATAACTTACATACGTCTTCCGAGGGTTTTGTATAACCTGGTCCATGTGCTCCCCGATGCCCTGACCGCTCCTGCTGTTGCCCCAATGGGCACCGCACAGAACCAGCTCTAGACTTGGGGGCACAATCTTGCCCCATCCCCCTACTGTACATGCCCCCATACAGTAAGTGTCCCGCAGGGCTGCCCACCCCCCTGCCCTGACTCCCTATGTAATACTTGCCCCGCATGGCTGCCCTCACCCCCAGCCCCCTGAATTCTCAGTTGTAAAATGCCCCACAGGGTGACTCTGTCATTCCCACCCATGCCCCCACCCCGAAGTCACCGGCCGCAAATGCGCAAAATCCTGATAAGCCCTGGTAGTCTAGTGGTCCCCCAATTAGTAATAGCTCACCTAGCACTCCACCATCCCCAGCCAGTGACTAGCACAGTCCACCTCTCATCAGCCAGCATCGACTGAGTTCAGTATGAGCGCATACTGTAAAGACATGCTCAGAAATTAATTTCTGAGTGTGTCTTTGCAGTACATGCTCATACTGAACTCAGTCAGTGGCTGGTCATGGTGGTGAGAGGTGAGCTGTGCCAGTCCAGCTGGGGACAGGTGGGGGCTGGGGTGGGCTGGCATGCTGGCTGGGTGAGGGGTGGGGAGCCACTAGACTACCAGCACAGGGTATTTGTGCCACATTTGGCAGCCAGCAATTCGGGGTCAGGGCATGGGTGGGGGAAGACAGTGCCACTCTGTGGGACATGTACCAAAGGGGGATTCTAGGGGCTGGGGTATGGGGTTTGCAGGCCCTATTTGGCACTTTGGGGGGCTGAGGGTATGGATGCTCATGGGCTCTATTTTGGCATTTAGGGGCTGGGGAATGGGAGGCCCTGTGGGGCAGTTAATGTAGATTTTGGGGGCAGGGTGGGCAGCCCTGCAGGGTGCCTCTTCTGGCTAGCTGGGTGGGGGAACTGTGAACTGCGTTGCGGCTTGTGACATGCTAGCCAGGTGCACCCGCAGTTCAGCGAACCTGGCCGCATGTTGCAAGTCACATGACTTAGCTGCAGAGACCATGCCCCTTCTAGAATAGGGCGCAGGGTCAATGTTGCAGTTGCGGGTGGCACAAGTTGCGTTCGGCGGCAACTTGTGCCACCCTTCTAGAATCGGGCCCATAGTCTTTAACTTGTGACATCAGATTATTTATCTGGAAAGATCTGTGTTGTCCCAAGCATAGCATTATGGCTTTAAGGCATGTTGTAAGTAAAGTGTAGTAATGAAGCTGAAGGAGAAATATTCTGTTTTAATGAGAATGGCTAGATTAACGGCTGTGATGCTGCGAGTGCAGGTCCCAATTTTGCACTGTGTCTATAGCACCATAAATGCAGCAAAACACTCGAATGCTATTTTTGAATGTTTGTCTGTATTAATGGCAATTCTGACTGCTTAACAGTAAAATAGTGATGCTTGCAGCAAAAATTGATACATGTGTCATTATAAGGTTCCAGTTTTGCTCCAAGTTACAGTAAATGTGTATGATAGTTAGACCACCTTTTACGTGGTCTAACATATTGGTTACAAGCATCAGGGATGTAGGGCAACCATGACATGAGTCCTTGACAGGCGACTGAAAAATCAGGGCAATGCCTTTAATAATAGAAAATTAAGCATCCTGAAATTCAAATGTTCAGAGCATTTAGTGTAAATGAGTTTTTCTGAGTACAACTATGAATTTTATGTTGGCAAAATCTCATTAAATAAATGCTGCCAGGCCTTTGTCCAGAACCCTGACAACAATTTACCTAGCCTGATATCCTATGGCAGGCAATTCCACAGGATAAGGGCCACCACCTGGGGAATATTATGGAGGGTACCCCAGGACACTCAAGCACTGAATCCGCTGGCAAAGGAGCAGTAACTCTCGATAGTAGTACACAGGCCTGGTGTAGATAGACCCTTGGAGAGAATCAATCAATCAATCAATCAATCAAATCTTTATTTATTCAGGCGAACATCATTGAGCAAGGCTCATTTACAAGATGGACCTGATAAGGTCATGGTTCAATAGTTGATACACAACAGATACATCATACATTTTATAAGACAGTTATACATACAGAGGAGAAATAACGTTTATAACACAATGATATACAGTGAATTCACATGATAAAAACTCGGTTACAGGAAAGTTAAGCTAATATTTACAGTATATACAGTACATACATATCGTAATGGGGGCCATGGCAGACACACAACATAATGAATATTAGGATGGTGAAGATATTATTGGGTGCCATAAGATGGGGGTGCCTGTCTGGAAGGAATATGCCATATATGGTTTGGAAGTGAGATTTGTGAGGTGACAATTCTAGCTCTAGCGGTAGCAACTGCATTTCTCTGTGAAGAAGACTGTACAATGCTGTTTAAAGGATGCAAATGGAATGATAATGGACAGTTTTAGGGATTTTTGTAGGGTGTTCCATGCTATAGCTAGAGAATAGCTGATTGCTGCCCTCCCTAGCCTGGTGTTGAATTTGGGCAATTTGAGCAGGATGATGTTGTTGCTTCTTAGGGCATAGGAGCTAGGAGTGGTCTGGGTGAAGCAGTCCAGGATATAGTTTGGAAGTTTTTTTGATAAAGCTCTGTAAATCCATAGTGCTGCATTTCTGCTCCTTCTGATATGAAGGGAAACCCATCCAACTGCATCATAAAGAGAGCAATGATGGGTATTATATGGCAGATCTGTAATGAACCTTATTGCTCTATGATATAAGGTATCCAACTTGTGAAGGTAGGAGATGGGGAAGTGACTATAAAGGAAGTCTGCATAGTCAACAACTGATAGAAAAATGGCCTGGACTAACCTCATCTTTGAGTCCCTGTTAAGGAAGGTTTTTAATCTATAGAGAAGGCCAAGCCTTTGGCGAAGCTTTTTTAACCTCTTCTAGATGATGAGTGAAGTCGAGTCTGCTGTCAATCCACACACCTAGGTATTTGAAGTTTTCAACATACTCCAGATCTTCTCCAAGCATAGTGCGTAGCTGGGGGAGAGTGATTGAAGAGGATGTGCTGGTGGAGTTTTGATTTGTGAACATCATTGCTTTAGTTTTCTTTGCATTTAACAGAAGCTTTTTCTCGAGTAGCTGATGTTGTAACAAGCAGAATTCTGTTTGTAGGATTTCATGAGCAACTGCAGGCGAAGGGTCGCTGACATACAGCACAGTGTCATCAGCAAAGAGGTGTTCTGAGGAATTGGTAAGGGTTGAATCAATGTTATTTATATAAATGGCAAAAAGGATAGGACCCAGAATAGAACCTTGGGGGACTCCTCTTGACAGTGGTTTTAATGGGGATAGGTCACCTTCAGCTTTTACCTGCTGTGACCTACCAGTGAGGTAGCATCTGAACCATTTAAGGGAGGGTGGATCTAGGCCAAGGGAGTGCAGGGATGAGAGTAGCAGCTCATGGTCCACAGTATCGAATGCTTTGCTCAGGTCCAGGAATACTGCACAGACATTATTCTTTTTATCCAATTCGGTTTGCCAGTCATTTGTGACCTTGGCTAATGCTGTTATAGTGCTATGCTTGGCCCTGAATCCAGATTGAGCTGGATTTAAGAGGTTAGCATTGACAAGATATTCCCTTAGCTGATTACTCACTAATTTCTCCAGCATCTTGGATAGCACTGGTAGAATGGAAATGGGCCTGTAATTATTAAGATCCATAGGGTCCCCTGATTTTAGAAGGGGGACCACTTGGACTGTCTTCCACAGTGTGGGAATAGAGCCAGAGTTTAGGGAAAGGTTAAAGAGGTGTGTTAGGGGGACTGCAAGTACATGGCACGTAATCTTTAGAAAGAAGGGGTCCAGAGAGTCTGCTCCTGCACTTTTTTTGGTATCCAGATGCCATAATAAATCCTCAGCTTGTTTCAACAGTATAGGTTTGAAGCTAAAGGAAGAGTCAACTCTTTGATCACCAGTGTAATGGGAGCTGAATGGGCAGTGGCTCGGGGATAGGGTACAAAGTCAATCAGTAGCAACTGTTTAGATACGTTTCACTTTTTACTCCCTGGTCCTTCCTCCAACAACTGCAGAACATAGTGCACTCACTCCTGAAACAGAAGTGGTTTGAAACACCAACAATTTATTTACACAGATCCATGCACAACACTAGAGAGAGAAACATGGAATTACCCAACCGAAGCCCTAGCTGTACCCCATTAAGGGTCCATAGAAATCAGTATTTACAGGTACTGAGTCTACAAGCACTTGGAACCACAGTCAGAAGCATTTTTGTGTATTTAAAAAGAGAAAAGTATCTAAACTGTTGCTACTAATACAGATAGGGAAAACGGGCAGACTGGATGGGCCTAGCAGTCCTTATCTGCTGTCAAATTCTATGTTTCTATGTTGTGTTACATGTCTCCTCACAGACGTAAGGGGGCTGGGCAATTGGATATATGTACTCCCTTCAAGGCACAACAAACACACCATACAGATGCTGCCATTAACAGGGTGAGGGATATACCCTGCTGGCAACCCACCAATACCGAGACGTGGGCACCAAAGAACATAAGGTAGACTTGCTCCATCTTACCTCCTTTTCTCAGGTCTCAGCATCACTGCACCAAATTCGTACATTTTTGAGGCTTAACTTAGCTCTCTGCATCTTACCCTTTAGGTCTCAATGTCTCAGCACCACCGCTTCAGGCCTCTGTTTTCAGTTCTGTTCCCATTCCCCACTTGGGAGCCAAGAAAATTACAGGGAAGCTGCAGGACCTTCTCTAACTCTAAGCACTTGTTGCAATCATCCTGAAGAGCCCTCTTTGAAGATTGACTGCTAACAGTCCCTTACTGTCCCCAAACCTCAGACCCTGGCTGAGATCCAGCTTCCAGAGACTCAGCCTGAAGAGAACAAGTGCCACCCCAGACTCAGTACCCAGTCACCATGCCGAGCACACGTCACAACTGGAACTTTGATGGGGGAACTCCATCTCTTCTGTGTGGAGTCCTTTATTGCATTCTGACTCCAGACTTTGATTGTAACTGAACTCTCTTATGCCTGGATATCAATATTTGCACCCCTCAGGGCAGGCAAACAGAAAAGCCCAGGAAACTGCAGTTACTTGACAAGCTCAGAATGCACTCGGGAAGTTAACAACCTCCAGGAACATAGAAGTCTCTGCAAACAGTAAACAGGAAACATTTACATACATCTTTCTTTCTTTCTTTCTTTCTTCTGAAAATCTTTAACTCTGTACTCTGTTGGAGCAGTTCTGGACTGGCATAATCCTAGCTGAAGGAGTAAACCCCAACTGCTGGCATTGGGGGCTGCACATAAGAATAAAATAAAGAGATGTAAGGATGCACATGTGAGGGAGAGGGATGGGTGCCATGCAGGTGCATGTGTCCATAACCAAATGTGCCTGTGCCTGTGCCAGGAGTCAAGAGTGGAAGAAAATGGAAAATGGCTCCTCTTTGCAGTCAGTCCCAATAATACTTTCCTTCAAGCTTCAAACCTTGGTGAACTCACTTCAACGTAGCTCTGTCTAGGTATGTGGCCCCACTGTGGGGAGTTATCCATGAAGCAAATGGAGCAGTACAGGGTTGGGGACAAACTTGGGAGATAGGACAGTTTGGGCTGGCTGGGTGGATGAGATCAAAGAAGGGAAAAATGTAAATAAAGTAAAAGTTTATTGCTGATCTGTTGGAGGCCATTCAGCCTTGATCTCTGACCGACATTGTTCTAATGCCATTATTAAGGCACCATGGTCAGACACAAATGAAAACTACATCGGGATAAAATCTGGATTGCAGAGAAAATCCCACACTGGACCTCCTAATGATCTCTTCTAGTGGGAACATATACAAGGAGAACAACACCAGTGAAAGGGTGGATCCCTGGGGTATCCCACCGTCCAGGGCAGTCAGCTGTGACCAGAAAATTCCCATCGTTATTGGCTGTTCCATTTCCATGGGAAAAAATCTGAACCATGACAGAACAGACATAGAAAGTCCCCTGTACTCTTCTAGTATAGTGTTGTTGAATGCTGATCAGAGAAGAATCAAGCTGATAATGCTTCTCTAGCCCTAGCCAGGAGTACATTATTGTAAACCATGACCAGGGCAATGTCAAAGCTGTGACACCTTCAGAACCTGAACTGCAACAGTGAAAAAATGCTGTTCACCTTAAGGTTTAAGTCCAGCTGCTCCACCACAATTTTCCCAACAACCTTTGCCAAGAAAGGGAGACTGGAGATAGGTCTGAAATTACCCAGGTTCTAGAGATAGCTTTTGGATCAGTGGTTTCACAGCTGCATTCTTTAGGGGAGTAGAACGATACCCCTTTCTCAGAAAAGCATTACCATTGTCTTGAACCACTGGAGCTCAAATTCCAACATTAGCCTAGATGAGCTTAGTTAGTGCCACATCCAGCTTTGAGGTGGTTCTCCACAGTCCAGAAAACACCCATGCTACTTCCCTGACATCCAGGTAGCAGAACCTCTCCCAGATCACTAGTGTATTCATTCTCACCTCTTCTGTCTCCCTGAATCCCATCCTCAGAGTAGTGGAGGAGAGGTGGTTCCAGATACAATCAACCAGGGCTTTGAAAATTTGACTGTATTCCTCACACCTTTCCAAGGAGGACTCCTTGGCTCACAGACAGCCTGGATGGCAAAGAATGTCAGGGCTATGATGAAGGGTATCAGGCTTATTTTTCTTAGTTGCAGATATCCGCAGGTACTTAGTTTGCTTGGTTTTCATTGCATTCTGGTATTATGTAGATGCTTGGTTAGGCCCTGTGCAGAATATTGTGTACTGGTCACCATGCTATAAAAATTACATAATTCAGTTGGTCAACAGATCATTTTTCAAAGCTTAAGTATAACATTTTACTTTGCCATTTCACTCTCTGTTTTGTGGTCAAGACTACCACCCTCTGGAAGTGCATTACGATTTGGCTCATATAGTAGTTGAAGTAACACCCAAGGAGAAACTTAACGTGCCCCGTGTGGATAAAGGCACTTTAAGGTAATGTTATGTGTTGCCACCCCAAAGGAGAGGACATGCCACTGGTACCACCCCCTGCCCATCCATCCCCCCCATAGCACCTCCTGGGCCATCTGCCATATAACCTGTTCAGAAAAGCTGTGTGATTTAAATACTAGATATGGCTGTGCCTCAGACCTGTCCTTGATATTATTCACTCAATCAATCATCACAGAATTGAAGGAGTGAATAATACTGAGTGCAGTAGTGAGGCATATATCTGTCTGTAACATGTAAGTCATACAGCTTTTTGTGAAGGTTTAGACGGTAGCCAGCCAAGAAGATGAGTGGAGGGCTGTGCCAGTCACTACTGATGGTGTGTTGACAGGATAGTGGGTGCCATACCACTCTTGATTCTTGGATTAGGAATAGGGTGAGGGAAGTGGTTCACTGATGCCAAGGACAAAGAACCACTTAGTAAGTTAATTTTATGTAGGCACAGAGGATGGGTAAAAGGGCAAGAATGCCATTGGATGCCAGGGACTGTTTTTTGGGTTTTTTTGGCAGGCAGGGTTTGGTAACATGGATTGGATTAGTCTGACTTTGTCCAATCCAATCCAAGATCCAACTATAGATCAGATCTTTGATCATGAAGTACAAAATCCTACTGATCTGAAATGCAACAAAATGGGCAGAAGAGAGATTTTTTTTAAGATTATGTCAAAGCAACTCTTATAATAACAACAAAAGTTAAAACACGATGCCAGTTTGAGGATGTTGTTAAAAAGGCTAACCAAATATTAGGTTGTACCAGAAGAAATTTTGCCAGCAGATCAAGGGAAGTTATTGTCACACTTTACAGAGCATTTGTCAGGCTACAGCTGGAGTATTACTGTCAAATTTGCATGCCATAATTATGGAAGGACATTAACAGAGTTCAAAAGGTTTAATGGAAAGCAATTAGGATCCTGGGAAGGCTGGAGGATAAAACTTCTGAGGATAGACTAGAGAGTTTGGAGAGGAGAAGGGTGAGGGTTGACTTAATTGACTTAACCAAAATGGAGGCTACCCATCATCATATCCTCTGCCACCTTGAGGCTCATACTGCCAAACCTACAGAACCTCTTGGAGAGAGCTGAGGGCTCCCAGGGGGCTTAGAAGGCCCTTGTGTGTAAGTGTTTCTCCTACTGAGCCTGAGTGTTGCACAGTGGCATGGACCACTGGTGGAGGAACAGGCACCTAGAACTATAGGCTCTCCCTCACCAACAGGCACCTGGCTGTGGCCTACTTCCAAGTTTTCCACACAGGAAGTGTTGCTTCAGTAGGCATGGAAGATGGAACAACTAATATGTAAGGAAAATCAAATGTCCCTTAACCAGAATTTTCCCCCATGGTGGTGCAGCAGCAAACTTGTACCATACACCACCTGGCATTGAGGCAAGCAGGCAACCATTATAGGTTTAAAGGACTATGTTTCTTGTTGAAAGAAATAGAAAACATCATGACCTCACCACAAAGAGAGAGACCTGGACCTTTGTGCCTTAAAGTTGGCCCTATCTCAGCCCAGGGATTGCATTACACAAGATACCACAGGCCAAAAAACAATCCTGTCCATGACCCAACATGGCATCCTTACTACTTCTTCCTACTCTACAGCGTTTGAAGGTAATTTCCCTAGGGTCAACTCAACAGATACCAGTTGACAAGACACAGATGGCCCATGGATGCAACAGTAAAGCAGGCAAGGCAAATCACAGACTAAGGCAACAAACAGCCAAGGCAAAGACCAGAACCACAATCCATGCTCATAACCACAGTCAAAGCAGAGGCAGACAACCACTCAAATGAGACATTGGTGATAACGTAGACCACAGTTCCCCCATCTGCTATGGAACTTCTCTCCTAGGCAGGCAGTGCAGTTTCCAGTACCAGAATGGAGACAGTCAATGAGTAGAACTTGTTGGCACTGCTCATTTACCTCTGGGTAATATAAACAACCTGAGGAAGGCTACATAGAACAGTTTTGGAAGCAGGACTTTAACACCTAATGGTATCACATTAAGGGCAAAGTAAACAGTAGGTAAAAAAAATGTTTTTGCACATTGGGACCAGCCTTACACTTGGTATCTTCTTTTTTTAGACAAAAGAAGGCTGAGGCCCATCTAGATTGGGTGTGGGTCTCTTAGTGCTGACTGTTCCCCTTCAAGTACCCTACTAGGCATCCAGCTACCGGACTACAGTATCCCATTACTTTGATAACCCATAAGCCCCAGGAAGAGTATCTGAAACTACGTATAGGCCCTTATGCCTTTGCATAACCCCCAAGATGTATGATTTGTATCTATGAGATAGTCCTTGTAAGTTAGTTGAGGAGACAGACCCATCTCCTGGAAATCCTGGGAAGAACAGGGTATACAAGTCCTTCAAGATATTCTGGTCCCAGACTCAAATCCTCTGTACTCCTTTCAACAAATGATGGACAAATACCACCTCTACAAGGCAGACTTTTGATGGTATCGGCAGCTGAGGGTGAGTACCCACTCCCTCCTTCACAAAAACAGCACTCACCCTGCTAAGGCTCAAGCTCAGTCTTTCATTTAAGAAGTGGTGTAAAATTTCAAGAGGTCTGACTGGCTCAGTTTATAAAACTGTTAGAGATAACTTCCCTGCACCCACACAGAAGGCTTAGTTCACTTGGGAATAGCAACTCAACCTGCCCATCTCCCTCTCAAGCCTGGACAAGCAACCTGATTCTAATACACTTAGCTTGCTGAGATGTTAGAGGGATTGGAAGGAAAAGTATGCCTCTTTGCAGATGACACAAAGATCTGCAACAGGGTTGATACACAAGGAGGCATGGAAAGGATGAGAAGGGACTTGGCAAGGTTGGAGGAATGGTCAGATGTATGGCAGCTTGGATTCAATGCAAAGAAGTGCAAAATAATGCACCTGGGAAACAGAAACCCAGGGGAAGATTACACAATGGGGGATAGTAACAACAACAACAAGCATTTGTCAATGCCGAATGTTTGCTTGCTGGCACTGGCATTGGTAGTGTAGAAGTTACAGAGCTGCATAATAGAAATGGCAGCAAGTACTGAACTGAAGCCAACCCACCACCACCCTGCAGAGAGTGGCAGGCATTGGGGTGTGCCTTTGGGTCATCAGGCATAACCACCACACCATTTCACCACACCCTACCCTGCAGACACTGACAAGTGTCACGGTGTGCCTTGGGGTCTTTGGCCCTTATGCGCACCCCATTCCATCAGGAAATACGGTGAGATGGGTTCAGTATAGGAGAATGGGGTGAAGTTTGGGCCCGAAGAGTCCGAGGCACACCTTGATGCCTCTCACTGGCTGCAGGGTGTTGGAGTGGGTAGTATGGTATGAGCACGACAGGCAAGAATCCCAAGTCACACCCCTGATGCCTGTCATACTGTACAGGGAGGGGCGTTATGGTCGGAAACCCTAACGCCTCAGGCATTCGTTGGTATTTTCACTCCAAATTTTCAACATGGTTTTTTGTGACCCCCACCTCATGAACAGTGGCAACATCAGTTTGTTAGCTGAAAACTGCTTTTGCACAGCGACTATGGCATTTGGCACCACAGGAGCAAAAACACATTCCGAACAGGATGTGAAAAATGACAGCGGTACTGTTCATGGAGAGGTATAAAAAATGGCAATGTTGAAAATCTGCTGTGAAAATCTTAAAAAAACTGGTGAAGTCACAAGCGTGCGTAGAAACTGTGCAATGCACACCCGTAATGTAACTAGTTTTGGGATTTTTTTACAGCAGATTGTTAACACAGGCATTTTGGGACCTCCGATCATGAACAGTGTCAGTGTGATTTTCTTTATCTGTCCTGAACAATGATTTCCCACAGCGACCACGCATCTCTGCACTGAAAGTGTGAAAACACATTTTGGCCATGTTGTGGAAAATGACAGCTGTACTGTTCATAAGGAGGTGTGGAAAAATGCCACTGGTGAAAATCTGGACTGAAAATATTACAAATTCATGAATCTATGAGGGTGTGTGGAAACTGCGCAATGCTCACTCGTAACACAGTCATTTTATGGAGTTTTGTCACCAGATTTTCAACATAGCCATTTTAAGACCTCTGCTCATGACCAGTGTCACTGTGATTTTCTTAATCTGTCCCAAACATTGTTTTCGCACACCGACTGTACCATTGTGCACTACATGTGCGGAAACACATTTTGGGCGAGATGTGAAAAATGGTAGCTTCACTGCGCATAAGGAAGTGCAGTAAAATGGCACTGTTGAAAATCTGGTGTGCAAATATTACAAATTCGCAAACTTGCCAGCGTGCGTAGAAACTGCACAATGTGCGTTCCTAAAACAGTCATTTTTGGGAATTTTTTCACCAAATTTTCAACATAGCTATTTTAGCACTTCTGCTCATTACCAGTGTCACTGATTTTCTTAACGTGTCCCATACTTTGATTTCGCACACCGACTGCGCATTGTGCGCTACATGGGCAGAAACATGTTGTGGGCGAGATGTGAAAAATGACAACTGTACTGCTCATAAGGAAGTGTGGTAAAATGGCAATGTTGAAAATCTGGAGTGAAAATATTGAAAATTTATGAACTTACGAGCGGCATAGAACTCTGCAACGCCTCAGAAACAGTCATTTTAGGAATTTTTCACCAAATTTTCAACATAGCCATTTTAAGACCCTCTGATCATGAACAGTGTCACTGTGATTTTCTTAATTTGTCCTGTACATTGATTTTGCACACCGACTGTGCCATTGTGCTCTACATGGGCAGAAACACATTTGGTGAGATGTAAATGACAGCTGTACTGTTCATAAGAAGGTGTGGTAAAATGGCAATGTTGAAAATCTGGAGTGAAAATATTGAAAATTCAAAACTTCACGAGCAGTAAGGACTGCATAGACGCCGCTCATAAAACAATCATTTTTAGGATTTTTCCCACCAAATTTTCAAAATAGGCTTTTTGAGAGCCCACCCTATGAACACTGGCAGTGTCCTTTCGTTAATCTTTCCAGAAAGGTGATTTTGCGCAGTGGCTGCGAAATCACCCTTCGGGCCAGAGTAACACCATGACAGTGCTATAATTCATGAGAAGGGGTCCCAAAACCCCATGTTGAAAATTTGGTACAAAAATTCCAAACAATGCCTGAGATATGCAACAAAGTTGAAAAAACCCTATCTATCCCATTATACAGCTTACTGGCATTTTCTCAGTTCGCGGTCAGCTTTGAAGAGTGCAGACGTGTTCCCGGTCCACCGAAGATCATCACGCCGGACTCCGGAGGTATGTATGGGGTGAGAGGAGGTGTGGGAAGGCAGGGTGTGCAGTGGGTGGGTGCGGGTTGTGGGAGGGGCAGGGAGACTGCGAGGGACCATTTTTTTCTTTACAGGTTTTTTTTTTGTAAAAGATGATACGGGGCGTTTGCCACACTGGGGTGGGCTCCCAGCGTGGCAGAAGGATGGCTGTGGGAGCGTGGAGCCAATTGGGGATTGGGCACCCTGTCAGCCATGGCATCTGTTACCATGCTGGGGGCTCCAGAGTGGTATCCTGTACTCAGGGGGTGATAGTGGAGCCGACGGGATTGAGCACCCTGCTGGTGACAGCATGGGGGATAGACAGTGGAGCCGATGGGGATTGGGAAGCACCATCAGCCATAACATCATTTTGCCGTGCTGGGTGGGCTCCCAACGTGACACCTGGATGCTTTGGGCGTGCAGCCGACGGGGGTGGGCACCCGTCGACCATAAACATTTTGCCCAGGGTGGGGCTCCCTGGCTGGCACCTGGATGCTTTTGGGGCATGGAGCCACTGGGGATTGGGCACCCCTGTCGACAGTACAGTGTGGGGGATGGGGAAGGCACATGAGCACACAGTGTCCGTGCATGCACGCGTGTGTATGTGGGGGGGGGGGGAGCTCTGCTCACTCAAACGGAGCTCTCCCTTTCAGCTGTATGCCACTGCATTTTCAGCTGTCATAGACAGCTGGAGCAGTGATTGGCGCTCTGCAACCACGCCTGCAAACACACTGACTGAATTGGAAGTGGCTGACACACCTCTGGAAAACTCATATGATGGCACTATGTTTCTTGCACATGTGTGCAAGCAAACATAAAAATGGAAAGGGACCTGGGGGTAATCATATCAGATGACCTTAAGGTTGGCAAGCAATGTGAGAAGGTGATAGGGAGGTCTGGGGTGATGCTGGGATGTATAGAGAGAGGCATCACCAGCAGAAAACAGGAAGTTGTTATCCCCCTGTACAGACAGTTGGTGAGATCCCATCTGGAGTACTGCATCCAGTTCTGGAGACTCCATCTCCACAAGGACATAGACAGGATGGAGGCATTTCAGAGGAGGGCAACTAAAATGGTGCAGGGTCTGCAAGAGAAGTCATACAAGGAGAGACTAAAGGAGCTTAATATGTATACCCTTGAGGAAAGGAGGGATGGGTGGACATGATAGAAATGTTTAAGTACCTCAGTGGAATCAACAAAGTCCAAGAGGGTAGCATCTTTCAGAAAAAGAGATATGCAAGAACAAGAGGACACAATTTAAAGATGGGGGGGACGGCTCGGGGCAATGTGATGAAGTATTTTTTCACAGAGAGGGTGGTGGACATATGAACAGCCTTCCTAAGGAGGTTGTGGGGTCTAAAACTGTGGGAGAATTCAAGAATGCATGGGACAGACATAAGGCAATTTTTGTGGGGGGTAGGAAGAAATAGGCTGTTGGTTAAATAGGATCTGCAGCTTATCCTCTAGGTAGGGAAATGGGCAGACTAGACGGGCCAAGTGGTCCTTATCTGCCGTCAAAGTCTATGTTTCTATGTTTCTATGTTAGGAGCATGTTGATACAGAAAAAAATAAAACACAGTTGGTATAAAACACTCTAAGTATTTAAGCACATGGGCTTGCTGCCAGACTCTAAATGCTGGTGGTGTACAGGGGACAATGCCTCCCTTACCCACATACTTTAGAACTGCCCCTCCCATCAGAGGTATTGGGGTGGAAGCTATTAGTGACTGTAATACTGTACTCACTTCAGGAACCCCTGAAGACCCTCTGCTATTCCTCTTAGGGGCCAGATGGATGATTCATCATGTGTCCAGGCAACATATAAGCTGGCTGTTAGATACAGTCATGGAAGCTAAGCAGCTCATCCTTCTCAACTGGTAGCAACCCCAGCCTCCATCTGTTTGGAAATTGCACACAGCCTTTGAGCACCTGAATGGTTTTGAGAGATTAAGCCCTGCAGTGCTTTCCAATGAGGGAGAATGCAGGGAAAGAGGGAACAGTATGTATATTCCCTTTAATGCAGTCAGTCTCCCACAGACTGTGGGCCCAACTCCTAGTCTCTTTTAAGAGTGTGACCCAAGGTGTCCTCTGAAGTAAGAAGGAAACACAGTCCAGTACAGTATTACTCATGAGTGGATATGAGTGCTTTTACTAGATTAAGAGGTACATGTTTCTTGGTCATCATTGTAACTGTTCACACAATTCTATTTGTTGTAACTTATCTGCAGGATATTGTTGGCCTAGAGTGCTATGAAAGGATATACCCACATGCTTCAATGTGTAATACTGAAAAGTTTAATAAAGAATGTTGTTTAGAAAAAGACTGTTTTGGTGTGAAGACACCATCATGTTTGAAATGTTTTGCTTCCTAGTACTGGATGGCTCGGTAGATTGGTAGCAGATTAAGAAGCCTTTCATCTCTAGCTCATTAGTTCAAGTCCATCACAGATCGACAGTGGTCAGTACCACCTGAGGGCTGTTTAGTGGCCTATCTGAAATGAACTGTGGTAATCTCAGTTCAGTTCCTAATGGGAAGGTGTCAGCATCGCAAAGCCACCAGCACAATTGGCATTAGTTGGTATCCTTGTTGGCAGTCTAACTTGAGAGTTCAAGGATTGAATGGGCATGGAGTCTGAACTACCCTCTCACCTCAGGTGGTCCCTCCCTGGCAGGATTAAGGCACGTTGCTGGGGCAGTGTAGGGAAGCTTGCACTGTAATTGCTAGTGCTGTGTACCTGTCATGTGGATAAGCAGAGAACTTGAGGTGCCAGTGCTGTCAATCCAGCAACTTTTACCAGCACTAAAAAGACCAACACAGAAAAATAAATGTTACAAAAAATAAGGAATTTCACACTTCTTGTGTCTTTCTCTGTGTATTTGGTGAACAAGATGTATCATGATTTCTTTGTGTGTTTAGTGAACAAGGTAAGTGACTGCAGCTTTTTACATCTACAAGGACTATATTTTGATTTGTTCAGACTTATTTTGTGTCTTTTTTTTTTACTTGTGGGCTTGTTCTGTGGGAGAGGGAGTGTCTTGTTAGTTGAATGATTTGCTTTTGGGTAGAGAAACCATGACACCTCTTTGTAAGGTTACTTTTGGTTTGTTAAGACTTAATTTGTATCTGTTCTCTTTACATCGGGTCTTGTTTGTTCTGTAGGGGGGCTTGCATGGTAATTTTTGTCATGTTATTGTGTTTGATTTGCATTATGACTTTTGACTCTTATAGTTTTAGGGTTATTGTGTTGTGTTTATTTGCATAATTTATTTTTTATTTTTATTTATTTCGTTTTTGTTGACCGGGTAAGTGCACTAGACAAATCCTGCCTGTTTTCAGGCACGACCCGAGGGAGGGAGATACAGATGAATGCCAACTGAGCTTGAACCAGATTAAGCTGTTCTCTATAATTATCTGTCACCCCAGTGGGATATTTTTCAGGTAACACACATCTAGCCAGGCATTACATATAGGGTAAGATACCCTCTTGTAACCAGGTTTTGACCAGACAGGATTGGCCAGATCCCATTTAAAATAGGAAATATGATGCCAGTTCTCCCAGTGATGAAAGGAATAGCTCCAGCTGACGAAATACAACTACAAAGTACAAAATAATATAAGATAAGATAACTAAAGGTTATACAAGGACAATAATAGGAGGAAGATTATTTCACAGAAAAAAAGGATAGATAACTACCTTGGAAAATAGTCATGCATCCTGAGCTGGAACTTGGGCCAAAGGTCTTTCTTTCTTTCTTTCTTTCTTTCTTTCTTTCTTTCTTTCTTTCTTTCTTTCTTTCTTTCTTTCTTTCTTTCTTTCTTTCCTTTTTCTTCCTTCCTTCCTTCTCACTTTCTTCCTCTTCCTTCCTTATGTTTGTACATAAATACAATGTAACATTATAATGTCTGCCATATCCTCTAACACAAAATACAGTTTATCACAACATACTTCACAGGGCAGTAATTTGAACACAGCAGTGTGTCAAAATGTTTCATATGTGTAGAGAGAGAACTTTATCTTAAAACTGATCATTAAAGTAAAAGAAATCAGGACTGTACTTATCTAAGGGTTCAGTTCAGTAACAGTTTTCAACAAGCATTTGTCAATGCCAAATGTTTGCTTGCTGGTATTAGCAGTGGAAGTGCAGGAGTTAGACAGATGCAGTATAGGAATGGCAGTGAAGTACTGAACTGACACCAACTCCACCCCCACCCTGCAGAGATGGACAGGCATTGGGATGTGGCTTTGGGTCCTCGCCCATGATAGTCACGACATCTCACCTCACCCTACCCTGCAGACACTGACAAGTGTCGAGATGTGCCTTGGGGTGTTTGGGCTTTACATTCACCTCATTCCATAAGGAAACATGCAGAAATGGGTGTAGTATAGAAGAATGGGATGAACTGTGGGGCCAAAGGGTCCAAGGCGCACCTCGATGCCTGTCACTGGCAGCAGGGTGCAGGTGGGGTTGGAATGGCATGAGCATTACTGTCGACAATCCTAAGTCACACCCCTGATGCCTGTCATTCCCTACAGGGTAGGGTGTTATGGTCAAAAACCCTAACGTCCTGGGTGTTTCTTGGTATTTTGACTCCAAGTTTTCAACATGGGATTTTTGTGACCCCACCACATGAAAAGTGACACTATCAGCTGAAAGGTGATTTTGCACAGCGACTGCACCGTTTGGAGCCACAGGTGCAAAAACACATTTCAAACAGGATGTTAAAAATGACAGCTGTACTGTTCATGAGGAGGTGTAAAAAATGGCAATGTTGAAAATCTGGAGTGAAAATATAAAAAAACTGGTAAAGGCACACGCGTGCGTAGAAACTGCACAATGCACACCCATAATGTAATTAGTTTGGGGATTTTTTACAGCAGATTTTCAACACAGGCATTCTGGGACCTCCGCTCATTACTAGTGTCACTGTGATTTTCTTAATGTGTCCCAAACACTGATTTCTCACAGTGACCACGCTATTGTGCACCAGAAGTGCAAAAAGAAATTTCATCCAGGATGTGAAAAATGACAGCTGTACTGTTCATAAGGAGGTGTGGAAAAATGCCAATGTTGAAAATCTGGACTGAAAATGTTACAAATTTGCAGTTGGCTTTGAAGAGTGCAGACATGTTCCCGGTCCACTGAAGATCATCACCCCAGACTCCGGAGGTAAGTATGGGGTGAGGAGGTGTGGAGAGGTGGGGTGTGCAGAGAGTGGGCGTGGATTGTGGGCAAGAAAGTCAATGAGGGACTGTTTTCTTTTGTTACAGGGTTTTTAAAAAAAAGATGATACAGGACTTTTGCCACGCTAGGGTGGTCTCCCAGTGTGGTACGTGGAAGTTTGTTTTGGGGGTAGTGGAGCCAATTGGTGACTGGGCACCCCCATTGGCCATACAGTGTGTGGGGGAGTACATGATGATGCGGGACATTTGCCATGCTGGGGTGGGCTCCCAGTGTGGCACCTTGAAGTTTCCTTTTTTTGGGGGTACTGGAGCCGATAGGGATTGGGCACCCCGTCGAACATACAGTGTGCTTGGGGGGAGTGTGCATATGCTGAGGGGGATTGGGCACCCCCTCAGCACACAACAAATGGGGGGGACGCATTATGCCAGGAGATGCAGTGGCGTACAGCTAAAAGAGAATGACTGCTAAGGTGGTGACGTTTAGGCAATTTGCATACTACTGATGGCACTGCAGTATGCAAATTGCCTACACGTTGCCACCGCTCATTGTAGCAGTCTTTCTCTTTCAACTGTACACCACTGTATCTGAACTGCTGTCATAGACAGCTTGGACATTCAATGGTGTCCTGTTGCCATGCCTTCAAAAATGAGCAGGGCATTGGAAGCGGGGGTGCCACTCCTACAAAAACTCATATGATGGCACAATGTTTTGTGCACATGCATGCAAGCAAACATAAAAAGCAGTGCTTTTGATAACAAAAAGGTTAAGTGCTGTACAGTGCTCTTCAGAGAAATGATGTACTTATCTACTTTATATAGCATGTTCTATTTTATTTTCAGAAAAATGTTGGCATCTTAATTGATGTTGTAATGGTAGGCATTACCTACCTGTTTCTGTCAGAGTTGGTTTCACAGTTTTCAAGGATGCTAAATATAGTTTAGCTTATTCTTTCAAGTCCTTAATGATTTTACTTCTTAAAGGTATTTGCCTTATTAGGTTTTTGGGGGTGGGGATAAGCAACTGGCAGGGTTTCAGGAAAATCCTATATTGTGAAAGAGATATCTTACCAACTGTTAGTACAATAACATGCTTGCATGGGTTGAGGGTAGAACTGATGTCAGTCAAGCTCTTTCAGTTGGAGCCATACTCTATTGTCCCACATTAGAGCAGCTCTCAGTTTATTTACCACTCAGAAGCCCTCTGTTCCACATGAAGAAAGTACGGTCACATACTCTACACTTCAGCTTTGGAGAGCAACTCCTGTGAGCATGAAAAAATAGATTTTTATAGTGCTCTGAGATACTGGCTTATGATACAATGCTGAGTCCCACATTTTGTCTCTTTTCCCCACACAAGGACTGATAACTCATATTTGAGTGATTAAATGCAGCGAAGTGCCATTGGAGCAGTGCCAAATTTTGTAGGCACACATGCACATAGGGATCCTTAGTTCCCATATTCTCAGAGGGAGCCCTGCCAATCAGGGGTTCTGGCAAGACCTAGTTCACGCCATAAGAATAGCTAGATAGATGAACAGAGAGTGATAGATGGATAGATAGATAGATAGATAGATAGATAGATAGATAGATAGATAGATAGGCAGGCAGGCAGACAGACAGACAGACAGACAATGATAGCAGAAAAAAGACCAAAGTTTCATCTAGCATGCCTGGAGTTCCCTATCTGCCCTGGGATCTATTCTCCATAAAGGGCTTTATCCATCCTGGTCCATCCCCTGCTCCTCTGCCTACTGCCATTGACCTGAGCAACCACCATACCCTTCACTCCGTCCCAGTTATGCTTGAAACCATTTATGGTCTTGGCACCCAGCACCCCCACTGGCAGACTGTTCCACAACTCCACCACCCTTTCCATAAAATAAATCTTCCTCGCATTCCTCTTAAACCTTCCCCCACCAGTTTCCACTCATGACCTCGGGTCCTTGACTCTGTACTCCTGCTAAATAGTTCCCCACAGGTGATCTTTTTTATTCCCTTCAGGAACTTAAAAGGTCTCTATCATATCCCCCCATCTTGCCTTGTCTCAAGCAAGTACATGTTTAGTGCCTTGAGACTATCTTTGCAAGACTGGCCCTGAATCATCTTGGTTACCCTGCACTGCACTATCTCCAGCCTATCCCCGTCTTTCCTTAGGTGCGGACTCCAAAACTGAGTACAACATTCCAGGAGAGGTCTCACCTGTGTTCTATATAGAGGTAGTTGTAATTCCTTTTTCCTGCCGTCAAGACCCCTTCTGATACATACCAGCATCCTAGTAACATAGAAACATAGACAATGATGGCAGAAAAAGACCCAGTGGTCTATCCAGTCCTCCCATGTTCCACATAATCCCTGGAACCTACTGCTCCTACAGGGTACTAACCTTCCCCCTATTTCATGATCGGGTGATGAGGGGTGGTCCACTGGACCACTGGGGATTTATTTTACAGATACCCGTGATCAGGCAATGGGGAGTGGTCCACTGGACCACCAAAGAAGTCCTTTCTATGTATGCCCAAGAGTGGGGACCACCATGGGACTGCAGGGCATCAGTCCCCGATGGCTGCAGCCTGGTAGGGTGCCAGGCGCAAGTCACCAGGGATCGGTGCACCACATGCAAATGGGGCCATAATGACATGCAAATGGCCCCATTTCACCTTGCATGCATAATGGCCTCATTTGCATGCCCATTGCTGAATATCATGGGTGATGCAACTAGCACAACTGCACTTGCGCATCCCCCTGCTCCTGTTCTTCCACTTGTGCTAGTGCAGTGCCACTGCACCATGCGCAGTGCATGCACCCTCAGTGCCATATTTAATGGTGCTGAGCCATGGCGCAGCACCGTTTACTATTGCCAGGTCTATGCCATGGTGCAGCCCAGTTGCGCTGTGCCTGGGCGTGCACCCCTGCCTAGCACAGTTTGAATATCCAGGCCACTGAGTATTTAGAAACAGTTCAGAGTGACAGATTTAGTACCTGCAGGTACAGACAGAGGGAAGGGAGGCCATGAGGGAGTTGGGGGGGTGAGATGTGGAATTCAGCCCAGAGGGCTTTGTCAAGTGTGGCTTGAGAATAGCAGAACATCTGTAGAGACAGTTGCAGTAGCGGGTGTTGAACAGTAGGTTCCGAAGGGCAGTTTTGAAAGGGGCAATTTTAAGACTGCTGGAGATAGCTGTGGGAAGGGAGTTGAACCAGGATGGGGCTCTGTAACTGAACGACCTTTGTGCCTGGGTGGTCCTTGTCCTGGGTACAAGTAGGGTGTCCTTGTCAGCGGTTTGGATTGTGACTGTGGAAGGTGTAAGTTGGACGGAGGCAGTAATCCCACTGGGGAGAGCCCAAGCAGAATTTTCTTAATAAGAAGGCAAGTTTGGTAGTGGAGTTGCTCATCAAGGTTAAGGAGCTTGGTCATGTCATAAAGCAGACAAGTGTGGGTGAGCCTGGGGGCATTGTTCACTAGTCAGCAAGCTTTGTTTAGGGTGAGTCGAAGCTTGTTGAGAGCCGTGGAGTCAGCAGCACCATAGACTGGACAACCGTAGTCCACAAGGGACGTTACTGAGGATGAAATGGCAAGTCTGAGAGCATTAGGTGGGAGGCAGTCCTTGTGGTGGTAGAGGATGCCAAGTCAGGAGTTAGTGGGAGGATGCAAGGGCTGTAATGTGGGCGTGAAAGGTGAGTGCTAAGTCTAAGGTGATCCCAAGGTATTTGTAAGAGTAAACTTGTTCGGGCGGCTGTAGGGTGCTGGGAGGATTCAGAGGGGGTTGTTGCTGGCTTTGTTCTGGTAATGGGCAAAGAGCATTGACTTGGTTTTTTTTTAGGTTAATGACTAGTCTGCGCTCCTTAAACCAGACTTCTGCATCATTGAAGGAGTGTTGGAGGGAATCCTGAAAGGAGGTCAGATTCTTGTGCGTGGCATAGATAACGACATCATCAGCGTACAGGAGAATATTGCCAGAACATGCACTGGGCAGGGTGTTTAGGTAGAGACTAAAAAGTAGTGGGCCCAGGATAGAGCCCTGGGGGACCCCTGAGTGGATGGAATGGATTTCCGAGAGTGTCCCATTGATTTTGACACGCTGGGAGTGAGCTGATAGGTAACTCGAACACCAGGTGAGGGGGCCAGCAGAGAAACCTGTATGGTAGAGGGCATTTAATATGAGGGGAAGGGAAGACAGTGTCAAAGGCCTTAGAGCGGTCAATGAACACTGCTCCCGCTAGGGAGCAGGAGTCCAGGGAGGAGTGCAGGAAGTTGGAGAACTCCAGCAATGCTGTATCTGTACTGTGACCAGCACAGAAGCCATGCTGTTTCGGACATAGAATGTCGTATTTTGCCAGATATTCGGTGAGTTGAGTGGCCACCACTTTTTTTAAGGCTTTGGAGAGGGGGGGAAGGATGGAGATTGGATGATAACTGCTGGGAGTGGATCTGTCACCCCCTTTGTGAACAGGTGCGACTACAGCTGTTTTCCACACTGTGGGGAATTGTCCCAGGCAGAGGGACCGGTTTAGTAGGCCAGTGAGTGAGACCAGGATTTCATCCAGGACCAGCCGGAATATTTTGGGATCCAAGAAGTCATTGCTAGTACTGTTGCTGTTTAGTGCTTTAAGCAGAAGAGGTCTGGCTTCCTGGACCAATACTTTGCATAGATAGAACTAGGGGCATTGAAAAACTGGGGGAGGAGGGTCAGGGGTTGGGTCAAAAAAATTAGTAGGGAGGACAGGGCTAAGGTCCGTAAAGGAGGAATAAAGGCAGTTGGCAATGTTAGCTGGGTCAGTAAAAGTGGAGCTGTCGCTGGTAAGCTGGGATGGGGGGCCTGAGTTCCCATTTATCTCTTTTATATTGTCCCAGAAGGTTCGGGTACATCCCCACGAGGAGGTGAGGGTGACCTGGTAATGGCCTGCTTTGGCTTTACAGATGGCCCACATGCACCTGTTACATGCAGCATTGTAGGCCTGCCTGTCAGCTGTCCATCCAGTCTCAGTGGCTAGGTGCCACAGGATATCCCTATCCCTGAGCATTTGGAGTAGGGCAGGGGTGACCCAGGGTGTGTTCTGCTTTTTAGAGCAAATTTTAGTGATGGGTGCAAAGAGATCACATGCCTTGTTAAAGGCTTGTAAAAAGAGGTCAAGGGCAATATCAATGTTGGTTGCATGGTGGATGGGGGACCAGTCAATCTGAGCGAGGAACTGTTTGAGTTTTTTCAGCCCTCCTTGGCAGAGATGCCTGCGGAGTGTGATTTGGGCCACAGGCTTGGGGGTGGGAGCAGACCAGAGGAATGGGATAGGGGAGTGGTCACTTAAGGAGTCTGGGAGGACTTGAATGTCCTGAATCTTTTGGGAGCAGTTGGTGAAGATGACGTCTAGGTGGGTGCAGGTACCTGTAGATTGGTTATGCCTAGTGGGTTGGGAGATGAGTTGGGTCAGGTCTAAAGCAGTGAAAGTGTCTCTTATTGGGGAGGCAGAAGAACTGAGCCAGTTCATGTTGAGGTCCCTGAATAGGACTTGCTCTGCTTTATGGGGACGGAGGAGAGATACTCAGTGAGAGATGATATCGCTGGGTTCTGATTCCTTGGGGGTACATAGGAGACCATGAGATAGAGTGAGCTCTTGGAGGGGTCTGGGGTAAGTTTGAGGGTGAGGGCCTGGGCACCGTTAACAAGCTTGGGGGCAGGGAACGCATGGCCAATGATGGTGTCATGAGTATAAATCGCACAACCACCTCCGCATTTACCTGCTTGATCCTCACAATATAGGGTGTAGCCCAGAAGAGAGAGACAAAGGAGTCAGGGGTGGACTTAGTTAGCCAGGTTTCTACTAGGGCTATGATGTCTGCTTGGTGTAGTATGACCCAGCACTGAAGGGCAGTGAATTTTCTCTGCAGGCTGCATATGTTCGAAGAGGCAATCCAGAGACCAGTGGACCTATGTGGTGGATTGGTGGGGGAAAGGGCCTGGATTAGGGTGGATATTACTAGAGAGGAGTAATAGAATAACCAAGGTTCTAGTCATAGGGTGGTAGTTTGTTAACCACTGTTTGGCAATATTCAGAACATTGCACTGAGCACAAACAGATTGCACCCAGTTTGTGCAGGGTTGCAAAATTCAAAAGACCAAGTAGCACCAGTGCAACAGATTAGTGCCAGTGCAAAAAAATAATGTATGTGCAAGGCAAAGTGAAGAGTGGGGACATGAATACAGGCGCAACATTATATTCAGTGCCCCAGTGCTGCACAACGTGTAGTAGCACGACATACAGCGTGGTGCAAATTAATGCCCATAAAAAGGTAGTCTTAACTCTGGGCAAAACAAGGAGGGGGGCGTGGACAGAGCAGCAACAGGCAACATGGCTGTATGCAATAACAGCCTCATAGTGCATCTGACAGCTGTAGTCATCGAGAAGGATGAGAGGGAAGAAGGCCACCCTGGGCCACTCTGTAGACCAAGGAGGAGATATGCTGCAAATAGAATGTACTGGCTGTGAGTGTCCTTTGAGACGCTCACAGATGACCACCTTGTGGGCCAGTATCAACTCAGTAAGGCCCTGCTGAGGCAGCTTCGTGAGCTCCTGCATGAGCAGCTTCAGTCTACCACCCAGCACAGACATAGCATGTCAGTAGAGGAAAAGGTGACAGTTGCAATGCGTTTCTTAGCCACTGGGTCCTTCCAGACACCAGTTGGGGATACCATCGGTTTGTCGCAGCCTACCACCTCTCAGCTCCTGGCCCAATTCCTAGATGCCCTGCTGCCACATTCTGGTGAATTCATTCTATTCCCCAGCATGGCAGCAGAGCGCAGAGAATCAATTCAGCAATTCTATCAGGTTGCACACTGACTAGCAGTACTCAGTGCCATTGATTGCACCCACATTGCCATCCAGGCACCCCCTGGTGAAGAGGGAGGCACCTTCCTGAACAGGAAAGGGTACCACTCCATCAATTGCCAGGTGGTGTGTGATACAACTGGGTGCAGCATCAATGTCATGGCATGGCACCCCAGCAGTGCCCATGATGCCTTCATCTGGCACCAGTCACAGTTGTGCCAGGCATTTGAGGGTGGCCAAATACCAGTGGACATCTTGACAGTGAGTAACTGCAGCAGGCACATCCACAATCCCCCACAAAGGTGGGTCAGCGCCACAATACAGCACCCACAAGAGGTATACAGGGAAGGGTGGGGAGGGGAGGGTGCACATGTACACAGGTACACAGGTACACAAGACGACCAACACAGTAACAGCTGCCAAGTGCACAGGGTGAGCTATGCAATGAACAAGTGCTAACATTTGGTAATGTTTCCTACAGGGGACAGTTCCTGTTCCTTGCGACCCTGGCTCCTTACCCTGTCCTTCGGCCAGCAAATGTGGCCGAGGAGATATAAAATGAGTCACACAGCACAACAAGTAACATCATCAAGCGTGTCTTTGGCATGCTCAAAATGCGTTTCAGATGCCTGGACCATTCAGGTGGTGCCCTACAATATACCCCTCAGAAGGCATGTTGCATATTTCTAGCCTGTTGTATGTTACACAACATGATGCTCAACCATGGAATACGCCTGCCAGAACCTGAGAAACTTGCTGGCAGAGACATGGAACCAGAGGTGCATGGAATAGGGGAGTAGCTCAATAGGCATGACCCAGGCATGGCCAGGAGGTCCCAGAAACATTACCAGGACATCATCAGAACATTGACAGGGATGGGCAAGTGAGTGAAAACAACATAGACAACAGACATGCTTGCAATAGTGTATTGTCAAACTATGTACAAACAAAAAAACGTGAAAGAACGCACACAACAAACAACAGTAATACAGGATGCTACAGTGGTAATACAGGGATGGGGTGGCTTGTGGGCAAGAACAACTGGTGCCTGTGAAGGGTGCAAGTGAGGAATGGGAATGTAAGGTGGAGCACACAGCATCAACACCTGCTTCTGCCATGGGTCCAGACAGAAGACCTACCATGAGTCCATATAGGAAGGGTCATGTGGACCGAGGAGCTGTAGGGACAAATGACCTGGCTAAGAAAGGGATCAGAGCAGTGCAGGAAGCATTTGTGGAGTTGGAGAGGGACCTTAGACAAGTAGCACACACAGTAACCTTCTCGGAGGTGCTGCTTGCCTATGGCATGGGTGAGGCTAGGGTGCTCCACACCATGAGATTCAATCAGTGGTTGAAACATTGGTGCAGAGCTCAGGGATTTGGCTTCATTGGGGACTGAGGATCCACCTGGAGGGATGCAGGCCTATACTGGCATGATGGTCTGCATCTATCCAGGAGGGGAACCAGGATCCTAGGTGATAGGTTTAAATGCTTCATTGGCAAGCATTTAAACTAGCCAAAGGGAGAGGCACTGGAGAGGAACAGGTAAATCCTAGCCCCCCCCAAAAAATCAGGGTACTAAGTGAGGTAAACACCAACATAGAGATGTCGATAGGGAGAAGGGCAGGGGTAAATGGAGAAAATGACAAATGCAATAAGGACAGGGATGGGACAAAAAGGGGTAAAGCCATCAAGAAATGGAGGGTAATGAGTACCAACGCCCATAGTCTGGGCAACAAGCTCCCTGAACTGGTGGCCTTGATGGAAGAGGGATGCCTGAATATCGTAGTAGTCACAGAAACATGGTACACAGAGAACCATGACTGGGAGGTTAACATACCAGGGTACACAACCTACAGGAGAGACAGGGAGGGGAGAAGAGGAGGCGGAGTAGCTCTCTATGTAAGGGAACAGATAAAAGCAACTTAACAAAACAGTATACAGGGAGGTGAGGAGGCACTGTGGGTCACCTTAGAGACTGGAAATGGCACTACAATCTGCACAGGGGTTGTATACAGACCCCCATGTCAGGAGGAAGGGAATGGACAAGGATATGATAGAAGGCATCCTTAGGATGGCAGAGAAAGGGGAGATAATTTTGATGGGGGACCTTAATATGCCAGATGTTTACTGGAGCACCTTTGCTGCAGCCACATCCAAAAGCAGGGTCATTCTTGATTAGGGTTGTCAGAACCCTCTGAAGTTCTGGGTTCTAGTTCTAGTCTAGAACTTTTGAAAAAGTTCTAGGGTTCTAATCTTTTTTAGAACTTTTTAGAACTCGAACCCTATTTTTTTATTGTGCTGCCAGTAACGAAGATAGTAATAAAATACATGTAAAGGAAAAACTGTTCAATATAAGGGGGAGAGAAATTATCTTGTGTGACATTGATAGGAATACAACTAGGTTTATCTATGGTTTCTTCTGTTTGCTAAAGCCAGCAACTTAATACGTAACAGGCCCACCCACCCATATGTTAAAGTTTTCCTGCTGCAGCTGCATCATAGTTCCTTAGTGAAAGAAAGAGGCACATTAGCCATTTATGTACTCAGCTATATATACTCATCGTCATGAATTATGAGAAAAATAACTGATATTACCTAATTTCAGCTATTTGCTGCTTTCTGTTTTAAATGAGTAAATCAAAAGTTGCTATGTTTAAAAGATAGCTTTATAACAAAGTTAAGCCAAGTACTACAGCAGCAGCATGTGGAACTGTTGCAAAACATATTATGTCATAACGTAGTCAGTCAAGACATTTGAATAAAAAATTTGCCAGTCATTGTTGCTGGCAAAATGCATGCAATTTTCTAAGGTAATGCATACATATACCAACATTTTTGTTGGCAAATTGAAGTAATACTACAACTTTCTAAGATGATGCATTTTTGCAGCTGATACTTCAATAAAATCTGTATTTCAGTCACATAAATAAAAAAAGTGGTTTCCTCACCACATACTAAGGAACATTTAATGTAGCTGCAGCAGTTGGCATGTGATGTTTAAGGGACAGCGTCTGTCAACCCCATTATGTGTCAAATTATCACTACTTGTAAAGCAAAAACACTTTATGATACGTCACATTCTGTGAAAACTGCTGATGCAGATTTTCTTTTATTTCTGATTCCTTTATTCTTTTTTTAAAGGGGACAGGACAATTGTGCTAGGTGGCAGCAGTTTGCAATGTATTTAATAAGAATATATATTATGTGTACAGTAGGTTCGGTCTGTCATCATTTTTTTCCTCACCATTCCCAGCTGATCACGAATCTGTAAATGAAAGAACTAAAACAACACCCACCTTTCACCCCATCACCCATTCCACTTTTCTTCCACCACCCTCATCTGTGCAGTAGCACCTATGCCACCCTTACACCCATGTTAAAACCAACCCACAACCCTCACCCATGTACTAGCATCCATTTTCGTTTATGGCTAACATTTCTGTAATTGAAAAAATAATAAACAGCTACCAATTAGAACTCATTGTTTTGTCCTCTTTAAAATTGAAAAACAGACCGTCTCCTGTCCCAGCCCATACTGATGCACCACAAAGTCACAGAAGTTAAATCCAAAAATATATGTTTTCACTTTAACTATAAATAATATGATACAGAAAAGATTGATGTGACAGTATCCCTTTTATGCCAAATTTGGGCCTGTTCCCACTGATGTTAAAATTGCCCTGCATATAAAACTTGTTGACTTTAGTTTAGACCCTAGCTACAAAGCAGTTTGCCATGAAATGGTGAAAGTTTTGGGGGGTATATAGTCCAAGGTAGTAGATCGAGAAAGGAGAGAGATGACAACCAAAGTCATCACAGTCTGTAAAAGTTTCCTTTTTGGTGCAGAGAGACTCCGTCCCACACAGTATTTACCAGCCACCACCATCTGAGTTGTCATCACCATCAACATCCACAACATCAATCACTTCAGGATCAGTTTGTATACTCTTGTAGGGATACGAAAATCTTGACTTATTAACTTTAATAAAAGTTAACGTGTGTACATTTTCTGACAGCAACCTATTTCTGGTGTCTGTCACAATATTGCCAGCTGTACTAAACATGCGTTCTGAAGAGACACTTGTTGCAGGACAATCAAGATATTTACAGGCTTCATCATACAGCTCTGTCCAAATTGACTTTTTTGATCTCCAGTATTCAAAAGGGCATGCATCAATAGGAATAGGCAGTTCTTGCAGGTAACTGTCTACCATGATGGACAGAGACCGCTCAGAAGAGGAATCAGCAGAAGCAGCTGGTATGGCAGCAATTTGGGAAAGGTTTTGCCACAGATTTAGCTTGCTACTAAGGGTTGAAGAAGTGGCAGTTGTGGAACAACTACTGTTACTGTTTGGTGACTTTTCCAGTTCTGTATCCCTTTGTGAATATGAATCTGCATGTTGTGGTGATGACAACCTGAGGGTACTGTGCGTGTCTGTGTTTGACTCCTGTGAGTGCTGCAGCTCATCTAGCAACATACATTTGTACTGCTCTATATCATCTGTTTTTGGAAGATGTATAGCCTTGAACCTGGGATCTAAGAGAGTTGCAAGGATGTAGTGTCTTGATTTCGTCATTGCAACTAATTTGTCATTGGTTTTGAAGCGCTCGCTCATTCTCTTTACGAGATTCCCATGATGCAGGCGACATGTTGTCTGCGCTTCAGATCTGTCTTTTTCTATTTGTAGATTTAGAACACTAAGATGATGTGAAATGAGCATTATGAGTGGGATAACCTGACTCACAGATGCACCTTCAGAAGACATGTCCCTTGTAGCTGTCTCAAAAGGAGCTAGGATACAGCACACTGTCTCCATTAATTTCCACTGCAGCATAGATAGCATAATGCCATCTCCAATAATGTAACTGGAGCAGTACTCATGTACAGCTTGCTTTTTGCTCAAGAGGCGCTGCAGCATATAAAGCGTTGAGTTCCAACGAGTGGAAACATTTTGAATCAGCTTTTGCTGGGGCAGCTTGTGTTGCAGTTCGGACAATGTCCAGATAGCCTTGGTTGAATGTGAAAAGTGAGTCACAATTTTTTGCAAACAGCAATCATACCATCCACTTGTGTTTCGTTGCTGAGAAATCCCATGACAATTAAGTGTAAGCAATGTGCAAAGCAAGAAGCATGCAGAAATCCTCCATCCTGTACTGCTTTTAAGATGTTGGCTCCATTGTCACTTACTAGAAGCCACATTTTAGACTGTGAGAATAAACCCATTCGTCAAGGAGGTCATTTAGTTCCTGCAAGATGTTTGCAGCAGTATGACTTTGCCCAAACTTCTTTATATGCAGCAGCGCCATCTTTTGGGGTGTCTTTGTTTTTGAAGAAGCACAAGAAAACGTGACCCAATGAGCGGTAAGGGACATGTAATCTATGTTTTGAGTGCTGGTCCACATATCTGTTGTGACATGAATAACCCCACCCTCTGCAGTTTTAAGTGCAAGCATCACTGTCGCTTTTAAAGCCTGATAAATGTTTGGTATTTCAACATAGGAAAAGTACCTTCGATGAGGAACATTGTAACGAGGCTCTGCTAATGTCATGAGCTCCCTAAAATCCTCATGATCTACCAAAGAGTATGGGAGAAGGGCTCCGGCTAACAGTTCACCAATTCGGTGATTAAGATGAAGGGTCTTTGGATGATTTCTAGTAAAGGTATTCTTCCTTTCAAATGCCTGAGACAGTGTTAGCTGTTTGCAACATGTCCCTGCTGGTTTATTATACACCGTGCTTCATGGGCAGATGGGCAGAGATGGTGGACTAGGACTTATACATTCAGTGCCATCACTGGATGTGCAACTGTACTAATGGTGCTGGCATTGGTGGTAACAGTGATCCTAGGGCTGGCAGTGGTTCTGCCCGCATCAAGTTCAGACAATTCAGTATCCATTTCAGATTCCTGACCCTTCTCACGTGCGGTCTGGAAGATGGAGGACATGGGTTTTGGATGATCAAGCAAAACCGAATGCTTTTTCAGATGGCGTTTAACAGCTGTAGTGCCAAGGCATGACACAACTTTACCACGGCTTACACTCTGTTTACACAGGGAACAAATTGCTCTGCATGGATCAGTTTTACTGACAGAGAAATAATTCCACACCTCAGATGTGACAGATTTTGTTCAAGTGCTAGGAAGATAGCTAAAGACTGTTTGTGTCTTTTCACCTGTCCTAACAGAACCTGGGACATGCTCCTTGGTGCTAGAAGAGTGGGCAGAAGACTCTGATGGATTTTCATTGCTGGCCAACACAGAAGTAGTGGATTCAATGGATATGTCCTTTTCATTGCCAACAGTGCTGGATGTATTTGCAAGTGCACTACCTGATTCATTGTCAGCAGACTTGCTCATTTCACTTTGTTGAGGAAGTAATGATTTGTCGCGAGTACACAACAGTGTCGGACTGAGACAAAGAGCTACTGTCTGAGTCAGAGAGGGACTCACTGTCACTTGCATTATTGCTGCTAGTCACAGGGATCTTAACAGCATGAATGGCATACCTTATGGTGCCTCTCCGTGTGACCCCAGCAGCTGTACAGGTTTTCTTAAAAGGTCCCCTTTACCACACTTCACTGTTGCTCTTTTGCTGTTTGTTGAATTTTTATCACGTGAAACATTTTGGTTATTTCTGTTAGCACCAGGATTACCACTACCACCAACACCTGCTCCAACACCAGCACTAGATGCTTCATCTATGTCGGTGTCAGCCATAACAGACAGTAAGTACCAGTACTACCAGTATACTGCGGTGAACACACCCACACCCAAACAATTCCTGTGTAACACAGCAATGTGATCTGTGATCGCTGGCTACAACTCCAAAATTTTATTTTGGTTGTGTGACACTGTGATACCATGGACTGAAAGTAATTGAAGAATATGACAGTTTGCAACTAAAGGATCCCAGGTTCAAGGCTTACAGAATGATTGGGCTGCTGGGCATAGGCATACACATAGCAATCAAGGGGTGCACAGCAGCAGGGTGATGGGCTGACCACAGGAGACAGAGTCACATACGCAACCCAGGGAATGAGAATTGTATTTCTACGTTTCTGTCATGTAAGGTTAATGCCACCACACAACTGGCCACTGGGCTTCTCTCTGTAACACACACTGGGTAGGGTACAGTGCAGTCAAGGGGCACACAGTAGCAGGGTGATGGGCTGACCACAGGAGACGGAGTCACATACGCAACCCAGGGAATGAGAATTACATTTCTACATTTCTGTCATGTAAGGTTAATGCCACCACACAACTGGCCACTGGGCTTCTCTCTGTAACACACACTGGGTAGGGTACAGTGCAGTCAAAGGGCACACAGCAGCAGGGTGATGGGCTGACCACAGGAGACAGAGTCACATACATAACCAACACCTCAGGGAATGAGAATTATATTTCTACATTTCTGTCATGTAAGGTTAATGCCACCACACAACCAGCCACTGGGCTTCTCTCTGTAACACACACACTGGGTAGGGTACAGTGCAATCAAGGGGCACACAGCAGCAGGGTGATGGGCTGACCACAGGAGACGGAGTCACATACACAACCCAGGGAATGAGAATTATATTTCTACATTTCTGTCATGTAAGGTTAATGCCACCACACAACTGGCCACTGGGCTTCTCTCTGTAACACACACTGGGTAGGGTACAGTGCAGTCAAGGGGCACACACTGGGCTTCTCTCTGTGACACACACACTACACTGGGAAGGGTTCAGATTTATTTGCCTTTTTGTGCCCCCCTTGTATGCTTGTTGCTGGCAGCTGCTGGAGTGTGCAGTGTGCACCACTGACTGAGCAGTGCTGCAGTTTCAAATAATCACATTTCACAAAGGTTCTTCACTTCTTCTTATTTTTTTTTTCTCTCCGAGTCCTCCTGAGTCCTCCTCCAGTCCTGATATTGATTGATCTCAGTCTCGATCCTCCCTATTCCCCAGTCCCTTCCCAATTCTTGATTAATCCCTCCACCTGTCCTGAACCTCCCCCTAGTCCCACTCCCACCCGATTTTGAGCTTTTTTCAGCCTTTCTCTTGTTCTGGGTCTCACAGGAAAATGGATGATGGAAGTGGCCACTGGACAAGAGTAGCGGTATGCTAACCGCTAACGCTACACTTTAGCTAGGCTGCTGCTGCCTCCGCTCCGATCCTCTGCAAATGGCGCTCCTCCTCGCGGCACATCTCCCTAAATACCCCCACAGATCCCGCAGCTCACGCAGCTTACTCGACCCCCACCTGACCCGTACGTAGGTACGCAAGTGCAAACAGACAACGTCTCGCGTCTTGCGGTGATTCAAACCCTTTTGCGAAACATTTAGTGTTAGAGTTCTAAGTTAGAACTCGAACACCAGGGTTCGAGAAGGGTTTGAATCTTAACCGAACTAGTTCTGACAACCCTATTCTCGATGCCCTTCAGGTGGCATGCCTCAGACAGCTAGTTTTGGAACCCACTTGTGAGGGAGCAATCTTAGACTTCGTACTCTCAAATGGGGACAGTGAGAGGATCTCAGATCTAGAAGTGGGTAGCCATCTGGGAACAAGTGACAACCAAACAGTGTGGTTCATGATAAACTCAGCTACACAGTCAAGCCATACAAAAGTGAGGGTTCTGGACTTCAGGAGGACTGACTTTGGCAAGATGGGAGAGTGCCTTAGAAAAGCACTAGCAAACAGGCAAGAAGGAGGGGTGATGCAACAATGGGGAAACATCAAAACTGCCATCACAGAGGCAACAAGCCTTTGTGTGAAGCAAATAAACAAATCAAAATGAAAGAAAAAGCCACCATGGTTCTCAAAAGAGGTGGCTGCGAAGGTTAGGGAGAAAAAGATAGCATTTAGGAAGTATAAGGAAACACAGAAGGAGCAGGACAGAGAACTGTACCAGTTAAGGCAGAAGGAAGCAGGGAAGGTAGTTAGAATAGCAAAGGACCAAACTGAGGAAAAGATAGCCAACTTGGTTAAGAAGGGGATAAAACCTTTTATATGTATATCAGGGAGCGAGAAAGACAAAGGGAGGGATAGTGGGCTGAATAGAATGGATGGTGGGTGGGCAGAGAGGGACAGTGAAAAAGCAGGGATACTGAACGAATACTTCTGCTCAATATTCACAAAACAGGAGGGGGGGAGGTGCCTAATCCAATTAACAGAAGCACTCTGAATGGGGGGGGTCAATCCCAGTCCTTTCACAGAAGAAAGGGTTCTGAAAGAACTCCTAAAACTGAAGGTGGGCAAAGCAATGGGGCCTGTTAGAATTCACCCCAGAATTCTAAAAGAATTAAGGAGAGAACTAGTGACACCATTGACTACCCTTTTTAACAAATCATGGGAGGATAGTGTGGCACCTGAGGACTGGAGGATGGTGGATATGATTCCCCTTCACAAAAGTGGGGGCAAGACAGAGGCAGGAAACTACAGACCTGTCAGTTTGACCTCTGTGGTAGGGAAAGTGATGGAATCACTTCTGAAGGAAAGAATTGTTGAGTACCTAGAGGCCAGTGGGGCACAGGACCCAAGGCAGCATGGGTTCACAGTGGGAAGCTCATGTCAGATGAATCTAATTGATTTCTTCGACTGGGTGACCAAAGTAGTAGACCAGGGAGGGGCTGTGGACATGGCCTACCTAGACTTTAGCAAGGCATCTGACACAGTCCCACACAAAAGATTAATAGTCAAATTAACCAGCCTGGGAGTGGGTCCCAGGGTGGTAGCCTGGGTAAAACATTGGCTGGACAACAGCACACAGAAGATAATTGTAAATGGAGTCCACTGTGAACAAAGAGGGGTTACTAGTGGGGTACCGCAGGGTTCAGTACTGGGTCCAGTCCTTTTTAATGTCTTTATAAGTGACAGTGCAGAGGGACTGGAAGGAAAAATATGCCTCTTTGCAGATGACACAAAGATCTGCAACAGGGTTGATGCACAAGGAGGTGTGGAAAGGACCAGAAGGGACTTGGCAAGGTTGGAGGAATGGTCAGAAGTATGGCAGGTTGGATTCAATGCAAAGAAGTGCAAAATAATGCACCTGGGAAACAAAAACCCAGGGGAAGATTACACAGTGGGGGGGAGATAGTAACAACAACACAAATGGAAAGGGACCTGAAGGTAATCATATCAGATGACCTTAAGGTTGGCAAGCAATGTGAGAAGGCAGCAGGAAGGGCTGGGGGGATACTGGGATGTATAGGGAGAGGCATCACCAGCAGAAAACAGGAAGTTGTTATCCCCTGTGCAGACAGTTAGTGAGACCCCATCTGGAGTACTGCGTCCAGTTCTAGGGACCCCATCACCACAAGGACATAGACAGGATGGAGGCAGTCCAGAGGAAGGCAACTAAAATGGTGCAGGGTCTGCAAGAGAAGTCATATGAGGAGAGACTAAAGGAGCTTAGTGTAACCCCCCTACGAATGGGGGTTTCTAACAGCTGTCTAGGAGCTGTCTAAGCATCCCCCTGGTGGTCGGCATTCGGCACTTAAAGCCATTTAAATGGCTCTATGAGTGCTTGTAGAGCCTCCCCGTGCTGTTTCTTTAAGAGCTGTCTGTTTGCAGACATATTCACTGCTTATGAGGGGGGTTGTGTGTTCTCCTGTTTGAGTCCCTCTTGAGCCGCTGACTAATTGCTCCGGTCTCGGCCGTCGCCGAAGGAGCAGAGTGAGCACTTTCCAGACAGTGTAACTGTTTGTCCCATACCTTTAGATGTAGTCGTGGGAATGTAAGCTGTTTAACCTGCTTTTCTTGCAGCTGGACTTTGTGTGCTGTGCCCCTCCATTTTGGACCAGGACTGTCTGAAGGGTCCAATAGGGGCAGGGGGTATCTAAAAATGGAATAACTGGCGACCGACCAGGATCGGGACTCTCAATGGAGCCTGCTGACCAATGGGGATGCAGCTAGAGGTTCTGGGAAGTGAAGTTCTGGACCATGGCGCCTTTTTGCACCAATGAGGGGTGAACTTAGTGGCTGGTTCCAGCAGCCCAATAATGGGATTGGGTGGCGCCCGAAGAGAGAGTCTTGCCCCATACTATCCAAGGGACAGAGACGTTGTGGCTGTGAGCAAGTAAGGAGCTCGGGGCTCCGGTGCCATTTGAGTGGTTGTGCGGGAAGCGCGTGTAAGGCCAGCGTCGGGCGTTTTTAAACGCCAGTAATTTTCGGACTAAATCCGCTGGGAAGCGGTCAGAGAAGGCCATGCAGGAGTGCGGCTACCTACCAGGCTCACCCTGTAGAAGACTGGAGAATCTGCTTGAATCGCGCTCGGTTTGTCAGGAATAGTGAAGCTGCATCGGTTGGGCCCAGTGTATGGCGGGCAGGTGATCAAAAAGGACAGCAGCTGCCTGGTATGGTACCCCTCTGCCTTGCATATAAATGTGTGGAAAAGTGCTTGAAGTACAGGCTCGGTCCTGAGAGAGGTGAAGGAGCACTCTGTCTGCTGGAGTCGTGAGTACTAAATCAGGGTAGCTCCCTGGCCAATGGTTCTAGTGAGGGCAGGACGGTTTGGGTTCTGTACTGGTGACACTATCTGGGCCTGCTGGCTCCATTTAATCTTCGTAGGAGTTAAATGCTCGTTTGTGTCAGGGCCCCAACCAGCTGCATCGAGGAACTAGCCTTTAGGGCTTGGGTACCCATAGACAGTAACTTATAGAAACATAGAAACATAGACTTTGACGGCAGATAAGGACCGCTAGGCCCATCTAGTCTGCCCATTTCCCTACCTACAGGATAGGCCACAGATCCTAGTTAAAGAACAGCCTATTTCTTCCTACCCCCCACAAGAATTGCCTTATGTCTGTCCCATGCATTCTTGAATTCTCCCACAGTTTTAGACCCCCACAACCTCCTCAGGAAGGTCCCATGCATCCACCACCCGCTCTGTGAAATAATACTTCCTCACATTGCCCTGAACCACCCTCCTTCTATCTTTAAATTGTGTCCCCTTGTTCTTGCAAGTCTCTTTCTGAAAGATGCTACCTCTTGGACTTTGTTGATTCCACTGAGGTACTTAAAGTTTCTATCATGTCCCCTCTCCCTTCTTTCCTCAAGGGTATACATATTAAGCTCCTTTGGTCTCTCCTCATACGGCTTCTCTTGCAGACCCTGCACCATTTTAGTTGTCCTCCTCTGGACTGCCTCTATCCTGTCTATGTCCTTGGGAGATGGGGTCTCCAGAACTGGACACAGTACTCAGATGGGGTCTCACCAACTGTCTGTACAGAGGATAACAACTTCCTGTTTTCTGCTGATGATGCCTCTCCTATACATCCCAGTATACCCCAGCCTCCCTACTGCCTTCTCACATTGCTTGCTAACGTTAAGGTCATCTGATATGATTACCCCCAGGTCCCTTTCTTTTTTTATTGTTGTTACTACCTCCCCACCCATTGTGTATTCTTCCCCTGGGTTCTTGTTTCCCAGGTGCATTATTTTGCACTTCTTTGCATTGAATCCTAGCTGCCATACTTCTGACCATTCCTCCAACCTTGCCAAGTCCCTTTTCATCCTTTCCACGCCTCCTTGTGTATCAACCCTGTTGCAGATTTTTGTGTCATCTGCAAAAAGGCATACTTTTCCTTCCAGTCCCTCTGGAATGTCACCGATGAAGACATTAAAAAGGACTGGACCCAATACTGAACCCTGCGGTACCCCACTAGTAACCCCCCCTTTCTTCAGAGTGGACTCCATTTACAATTACCTTCTGTGTCCTGTTGTCCAGCCAATGTTTTACCCAGGCTACCACCCTGGGTCCCACTCCCAGGCTGGTTAATTTGACTATTAATCTTTTGTGTGGGACTGTGTCAAATGCCTTGCTAAAGTCTAGGTAGGTCATGTCCACAGCCCCTCCCTGGTCTACTACTTTGGTCACCCAGTCAAAGAAATCTATTAGATTCGTCTGACATGACCTTCCCGCTGTGAACCCATGCTGCCTTGGGTCCTGTGCTCCACTGACCTCTAGGTACTCAACTATTCTTTCCTTCAGAAGTGACTCCATCACTTTCCCTACCACAGAGGTCAGACTGACAGGTCTGTAGTTTCCTGCCTCTGTCTTGGTCCACTTTTGTGAAGGGGAATCACATCCGCCTTCCTCCAGTCCTCGGGTACCACACTATCCTCCCATGATTTATTAAAAAGAGTAGCCAGTGGTTTCACTAGTTCCTCCCTTAATTCTTTTAGAATTCTGGGGTGAATTCCATCAGGACCCACTGCTTTGTCCACCTTCAGTTTTAGGAGTTCTTGCAGAACCCTTTCTTCTGTGAAAGGACTGGGATTGACCCCCCCTAGCAAGAGTGCTTCTGTTAATTGGATTAGGCACTTCCCCCTCCTCTTTTGTGAATACTGAGCAGAAATATTCATTCAGTATTCCTGCTTTTTCACTGTCCCCCTCTGCCCACCCACCGTTCATTCTGTTCAGCCTCACTATCCCTCCCTTTGTCTTTCTACGCTCGCTGATGTACCTATAAAAGGTTTTATCCCCCTTCTTAACTGAGTTGGCTATCTTTTCCTCAGTTTGGGCCTTTGCTATTCTGACTTCCCTCCCTGCTTCCTTCTGCATTAACTGGTACAGCTCTCTGTCCTGCTCCTTCTGTGTTTCCTTATACTTCCAGAATGCTATCTTTTTCTTCCTGACTTTCACAGCCACCTCTTTTGAGAACCATAGTGGCTTTTTCTTTCATTTTGATTTGTTTATTTGCTTCACACAAAGGCTTGTTGCCTCTGTGATGGCAGTTTTGATAATTCCCCATTGTTGCTCCACACCTCCTTCTAGCCTGTTTGCTAGTGCTTTTCAGAGCACTCTCCCATCTTGCCAAAGTCAGCCCTCCTAAAGTCCAGTACCCTCACTTTTGTATGGCTTGACTCTGTAGCTGAGTTTAACGTGAACCACACTGTTTGATGGTCACTTGTCCCCAGATGGCAACCCACTTCTAGATCTGAGATCCTCTCACTGCCTCCGCTTGAGAGCACGAGGTCTAAGATTGCTCCTCACGAGTGGGTTCCGAAACTAGCTGTCTAATGCCTGCCACCTGTAGGGCATCAAGAATGGCCCTGCTCTTGGATGTGGCTGCAGCAAATGTGCTCCAGTTACCATCTGGCATATTCAGGTCTCCCATCAACAGTATCTCCCCTTTCTCTGCCATTCTAAGAATGCCTTCTATCATATCCTTGTCCATTCCTTCCCCCTGACATGGGGGTCTGTACACAACCGCTGTGTGCATTGTGGTGCCTTTCCAGTCTCCAAGGTGACCCACAGTGCCTCCTCTCCTCCCTGTTTACTCTTTTGTTCAGTTGCTTTTATCCCTTCCTTTACATAGAGAGCTACTCCTCCCCTCTTCTCCCCTGCCTCTCTCCTGTAGGTTATGTACCCTGGTATGTTAACATCCCAGTCATGGTTCTCTGTGTACCATGTTTCTGTGACTCTTACGATATCCAGGCATCCCTCTTCCATTAAGGCCATCAGCTCAGGGAGCTTGTTGCCCAGACTACGGGCACTGGTACTCATTACCTCCATTTCCTGATGGCCTTACTCCTTTGCCCCATCCCTGTCCTTCTTGCCTTTGTCACTTTCTCCATTTACCCCTGCCCTTCTCCTATCGACACCTCTATGTTGGTGTTTGCGCTACTACTGTGATTATTTGGGGGCTAGGATTTTCCTGCTCCTTTCCAGTGCTCCCCTTGGCTAGTTTAAAAGCTTGCCAATGAAGCATTTAAACCTATCACCTAGGATCCTGGTTCCCTCCCGGACAGATGCAGCCCATCATGCCCGTGATAGGCTTGCATCACTCCAGGTGGACCCCAGTCCCCAATGAAGCCAAATCCCTGAGCTCACACCAGTTTTTCAACCACTGACTGAATCCTATGGTGTGGAACACCCTAGCCTCTCCTATGCCATAGATGGGTAGCACCTCCGAGAAGGTTACCGTGTGTGCTACTTGACTAAGACCCCTCCCCAATTCCACAAACTCTTCCTGCACTTCTCTAATCCCTTTCTTAGCCAGGTCATTTGTCCCTAGGTGGACAATGACATCCGCCTCGGCAATCCTGAGGATTCGCCTCCCTGTCCCTCCAAGCCATGGCACCAGGCAGGCACCTCACCTCCCTCCCTTCCTCCCCAGTTCTACCTTCCTAACAATGGAGTCCCCACCAGGAGTTGTTTCCTTCCTGCAGGGTCCCCTGCCACCCTCCTGTGGGTCTCCTTGTGGAGGTTCCCAGCATCCTCCTTGGTCTCCACTGTGGGTGCCTCCACAGAGGAACCACACTTTGCCAGAATGGCATAGGAATTGTGGAGAGGTACAACTGGAGGGATGCACCTCTGTTCCACCACCCTCACCCTCCCTGAGCCCACTGTGGTCCAACCACTCCTCTTTCTTGGCAACCTCTGAGGCAACGGCAGTGGCACTGGTGGTCCCTGGATGGAAGAGGAGGTCCCACAAATCCTGGCCAACTCAGCCTGGAGATCAGCAACCTCCTCCCTCAGCCCAGAGAGGTGCCTGCAGATAGGACAACACCGCATCCTCCAGAACATCTCCCGGAAGACTGCTGCTCCACAGCCACTGCACTGCACCACTCCAATCATGTCTTATTTCTGGCCCCTTAACTGTTTGCAATCCTTACTCTTTCCTCTGTTTTTTTTTCTCTCTCTCCTTACTTTCTGCCTGTGTGCCCTTTAAGCTCCTGATTGTCCTGTTCTGAGACAAGAATATCCTATATTTCTCAGTAGACCACTTACTTGCTCAGAGGCAGACCTCCAGCAGCTAGAGGGGGCCGGATTACAGCACTATGCTCCCTGTCCAATTACAGCACTATGCTCCCTGTAATATTAGCGATCAGCTTATTTTAGTGCTTTTGTTAGTTAAGCTAATATAGCGAAAATAAACTGAAAGCTAACATTTCCTGCTATACAGTATACACACACATATATATATTATATATATATACATACATACATATATGTGTAGTAGTCTTAGTGTGTCTTTCCCTTTGTTTGCTACTATGAGTTTTTTTTTTTACATTAGCCTGCTAGTTCTATGGTATTTTTATGGTCCCTGGGGAGCTTAATGTTAGCAATAGATGATGCTCTTTTTCCTACGATGCCTCCTGTCCCATGTACAGTGATATATCCAGGACCACAGACTAAGTACAGATTTAGAGTCAACTTTACAATAGTAGAGCTGTGATTTTATTCAACTCCTTATCCAGTGAGCAATGAAGGCTACATTTATAGTTTAACAAATACTTGACTGCTAACGGAGCGAGTTATTCTGTAAGAAAACAGCTACAGTCTTAACTAATTACAGCACTGATTATCTGGGGTGATCTGTGTGCGTGTCATGGTGGTGTGTAGTTTGATGTTATGCAAAGTTTTAAAAGCAAAACATTTACTCCTGCTGGCTAGAACGGACACAGAAAACAGTTATTTAGTGGAGGCCAGAACATCAGGCTATCTCCAGCACCTGCTGAATCCGTGGTCCTGGACACATCACTGTCGCATGAGACAAGAGATGCTGCAAGAAGAGAGAGCAATAAACCATGGAGATCGCCAGGGGCCAGACAACTATTAAAAAAAATAAATAAATAGCAGCAAACAAAGGAAGAACACACCAGTACTACAGACATAAGGCACACGCACCACTCTGCACAACGCATGTTTACAAATTTTGACTATTCTCCTTTAAGAACACAATCAGGTTGATGTAGCATGATCTTCCTGCAACAAACCACAGTAATTTCTTGTCCTGTTTTTTTATATAATGGTCTCCATCAGCTTACCAACTATTTAGTTAAGCCTAACCGGTCTAGTTTTCTGGGTCCTCCTTGTTGCCACCACTATGAAGAGGTACAGCAAATGCTGACCTCCAGAACCCTGCAACTATCGCAGTCTCTAAACAGCATTTGAACAATTCCATCAGGGGTGCTGCCAATTCCAGCCCTAGCTCCTTTGGGACCCATAGGTATCATGCGTTGGGGATTCATAGCCTTGACAACTGCTGCAAGCCCTTTCTCTAACTTATCCTGTGATCTTGCATGTTTCCCCTCGTTCTACTCACTGATACTTTTAAACCACTTTCCAGAAGAGGTCCTCTTCCTTCTACTACCGTAAATACGAAACAAAAGTAGCTGTTCACCAACACTGCCTTATGCCCATATCCCCCGCCTTCAACCTGATAACACCATGTACAAGAAAAATAAAATAAAAAATTCCCCCCTTCACCCCTTCCACTACTGTTACTTCCATATCTGCCTTCGATCCCCTAACCATACACTTTGCCTCTCCTCCCTTTTCCATCACTTTGCAAATCCCTGTATTACCTGTAGACCAGCCTTTTGGCCCTCACTGCAAATGGTGGCACTGAGAACCCACAGCATGGCAAGAACCAGACCACAAGCCCCAAACAGTTAAGTCACATTTATGGCACACCAAAGTTCCTGTCAAGACCAATACATGCTTGTCACTGTCCTGTGAACAGCGCTCTACTGCTGACCTGGGAGCACTGGAAACATCTAGACTGCTTTAGTCTAGCAAGCTTAAATTGAGACAGAAATAATAATTCTGTCCCAGAGTGTAGCTTGCATGTTAAGAACCTATTTATGTACAAACAAGAGAAATATTTAATAAAATCAGCAGTTCTACAAGGTAAAGTGCAACAAAACTGGGGACAGTTCATAGTCATGTTCAACTGCATGAATTCTTCAATGTAGTACAACCCTGGGTACACAAAGCCAAAGCTGAAATCCTTATATTTAGACCCGTTACGTGGCTGGCTTGCACAGTGGTAGAGTTACTGCTTGCCATGGGTTCATATCCCAAGCCAGGGTGTCTGGGGCAGACTGGTGAGGCAGAGTTCAGGCGTCTTATGGACGCCTCCTACCTCAGGGACGGTGGAGGGGGTGCCGTGCCGGAAGGAAAGTACAGTTTCACAAGAACTTATCGTAACAGAAGATCTTCAAGAGAGGCTCTTGCAGTAGGCAATTACAAATAGGACTGACCTGGCAGGCGTCAGGACCCCACAGAAAAATTTCTAGCTAGCAGTCTCTGGCGGGGGACCGCCCCACACGTCAGGTGACAGATGTCATGCAACGTCAGTATAAAGGGGCGGCCCTCCACGCCTGCCTTCCAGTTCTTTCCCACCAAAGGCCAAAAAGGCAAGACGAGAGAGAAGCTGATATTTCCCTTCCTGGAAAAGGAGCTGAAAAGCTAAGGGGGATGGAGGGTGGGAAGGCATTACCTACTGCAACAGCCTCTCTTGAAGATCTACTATTACGGCAAGTTCTTACGCAACTGTACTATCTTACTTAGAGAAGGCTCTTGCAGTAGGTAATTACAGATAGGACTGAATCTCAAGCAGTCTGGAAAAAATGAAAAGCACTCAGGAGGAGGAAAACTATCCAACAAAAGGAACCTCCGGCTGAACGAGTCTTAAGAAAGAAGACCTTGGAGTACAGCCAACCCGAAGCCTGCTCTAGGATGAAAGGCAATATCCAAACTGTAGTGTTTCATAAAGGTATGGACTGAAGTCCAAGTCGCTGCTGCGCAGATGTCTGCCGCTGACACATTCTTGAAACAAGCTGCAGAGGCGGCTATACCTCTGGTGGAGTGACCTCTGACTTGACCCGGCAGGGTCTTGTGGTACTTGTCATAACAGAAGGTGATACAACAAGCCAACCATTTAGAAAGGCATTGCTTGGAAACTGCATTGCCCTCTTGTGAGCAAGAGAGACAAAAAAGCTGATCCGATTTCCTGAGATCCTTAGTCCTAGTGGTGTAGTAACTCAGTATTCTATGAACATCCAAAGTACACAAGAGGTACTCCCCTCGATTGGAGTGTTGTGTAAAGAAAGCAGGTAGCTCGCTGGATTGATTCAGCGTAGATTCCGCTGCCACCTTAGGGAGAAACTTAGGGTCGGTGCGCAGAGCCACATGTTTCTTATGAAAAATCAAATATGGGACTTTGCACATCAGGGCCTGAAGCTCGGAAATTCATCGAGCTGACGTAATGGCCACTAGGAAGCGTGTCTTCCAAGAGAGGAACTTCAAGCCTGTTGAGGCTGCCAGTTCGAAAGGAGGCAGAGTAAGCTTTTCGAGAACAAAGTTAAGATCCCAAGGTGGAGCTGGAATGCGGATGGGGGGGGGGGTCTCAAATGGAGAACCCCTCTGAGGAAAGTCTTAGAGACTTCCAACTGAGCGAAAGTCCAGTCTCCAAGAGGGACATGGTAAGCCGAAACTACTGCCATGTGGACCTTCAAAGAGGAATGGCTGAGACCCAGGTCAAAGAGATGACGCATGTAGTCCAGGATTCAACTGGTCAAGAGAAAGACTCAAAGTCCTTTGAGGAGACCCAAATCAAAAATCGTTTCCACTTCATGGCGTAGGTGGACCTGGTGGAAAGCTTTCTGGCCTCCACCAGAATATCTGCTACGAGCAGGGAAACCCCTAACTGGGCTTGAGCTACGTCTGCAGGAGTCACGCATGCAACTGAAGGGATTTGAGACCTGGATGAACAAGGGACCCCTGATCCTGGGTCAGCAAGTGCTGTGACAGAGAAAGAGGAAGCGGAGGTTCGTCTGAAAAGTGTTGCAGAAGAGAGAACCAAATTTGCCTGGGCCAGAATGGAGCAATGAGGATCATCCGGGCTCCTTCTGTTCCGAGCTTGTGCAAGGCATCTGTAATCCTGGAGTCTAATAAAAAAAAAATAAATAAAAAGACCCTCAGGATTAAGATAATTGGAGGGAAAGAATAAACTAATCTGTCCCTCCAATCGAGAGACAGAGCGTCCCTCCAGAAAATGTCTCGCCCTGGACTGTGCGAGCAGAAGGTGTGAAGTTTTGCATTTTTGAGGAGACGCAAACAGGTCTACCTGATGGGTTCCCCACAGCAGGAAGATGTCTACTACCTCTTGATCCAGTTCCCATTCGTGGACTCTGGCTGAAGACCGACTGAGGTGGTCTGCCAGCGCGTTTTCTACTCCCGGAACATGAACTGCCATCAGGTAAAGGTTGTGCTGAACAGCCCAATGCCAAACTCTCTGTTTCCTTGCACAGAGGGTAGGAACGAGTTCCTCCCTGCTTGTTGATGTACCAGACTACACACGTTGTCCGTCTGGATGGTGAGATGACCAGGAAGAATGGAGGAGTGCAGAGCCTGGAGAGCATACAGGACGGCTCGGAGTTTGAGCACATTTATGTGTAAGTATGCTCGAGTCTGGACCAGCTGCCCTGAGTCCTTGCGGACCTTAGATGAGCTCCCCAGCCCTCTCCTGAGGCATCTATTATCAATATTTGGGAGGGGTTGATATTGAAGTAAACTCCCCGTCAAAGGTTCTCTTGCACCATCCACCATTGCAAGTCCCTGGCCATGGGATCGGAGACTAGAACTTCCTGGTCTAGGTCGTCCAGTGTTTGGTCCCATTGAGACCGAAGAGTCCACTGAGAGATCCTCATAAAGAGCCGAGAACGAGGGACTGTAGGGGTAGCAGCCGCCATGAGCCCGAGGAGGTGAAGGACTGACCCGCACCGACCCCTCTTCGAGTGCACAACAGACTTGTTTGAGTCTGGAGGGTGTCCACTCTGTCCAGAGGCAAAAAGGCCTTGCCGATGGTCATATCCAGGATCGCCCCGATAAACTGGAGTCTTTGGCAAGGGACCAGATGGGACTTCGCCTGGAAGATGGTGATACCCAGGCTGGTGAAAACCTGCAGGGTAAAGGAAAGAGAGCGCAGTTCCTCCCTGGAAGGGGCCTCCAGGAGCCAGTCGTCCAGGTACGGGAATATCTGCACTCCCTGGGTATGCAGGTGGGCCACTACCACAGACAGGCATTTGCTAAACACTCGAGGAGCCGAGAAAAGACCAAATGGGAGGGCCTTGAATTGGTAGTGGTCTCCCTGAAAAGAAAACCGAAGGAATTTGTGGTGGGAACGGCGGATGGGGATGTGCAGGTAGGCATCCTGCATATCCAAAGTGTACAGCCACTGTCCCTGCCGAAGAAGCAGCAGTAGGCTCTGCAAGGAGAGCATTCTGAAGCGTTTGTACTCCATGAACATGTTCAGGGAACTGGGGTCTAAAACAGGCCTCACGCCTCCAGTCTTCTTTGGAACCAGGAAGAAATGGGAATAGTAACCTGTCCCCCAAAGATGGGTGGGGACTGGTTCAATCACGCCCTGCGCGAGAAGGGAGGAGATTTCTTCCAGGACCAGAAGATGTTTCGGGGAGTAAGACGATTTTGGAAGGGGGGGTCTTCGGGGCAGTTTCTGAAGAAACTCAATTGAGTGTCCTGCTGCCATCAGTTGGAGCACCCAAGCATCTGATGTAATCCTCTCCCAACCCGGTAGATGGAAGGAGAACCTCCCTCCTACTGGTTCCTCTGGACAGTCCAGAGGCCGTGGGAGAGGGGAGGAGTCAGGTGGTGTGAGGCAGCACAGCAGCTCCCGCGCCTTTTTTGGGCGGGGGAGTCTTGGTTGCTGGAGGGGCCAGACCCTTGTTGGCCCGCTTGCCCTGTGGTTTCGCTTTTGGTAGAGTACATCGATGAAAAGGGTGACGCTGTCCCTGAGGGGTCTGTACAGCCAGTCCACAGACTTGAGTGCAGTGCCCTTCTCCCGCAGGTCAGTGATGATGTCCTTGACACTGCCGCGAACAGCACCAAACCCTGAAGGGTGCATCCTGAATGGCGGATTGCACTTCAGGGACCAAACCTGACACCGGGCCAGGCATGGTGACGAAGACTTACGTCAAGTCGAATTTATCCAGCTGTGTCCACTGCTTGTAGGGTGGCATGAATCATGTGCCAACAAGGTCAGCCACTTTGTTTGGTCTGGGACTCAGGGAGTCCAATTTAGATTCCACCCAATTCAGGATGGTCTTCTGGTAGTCCCCCATATGTGCGACATAGTTCAGGGCCCTAATACCCAAGGTAGAAGAAGCCTACACCTTCTTCCCATACTGGTCCAGAAGCCGGGACTCCTTGTCAGGTGGAAATGAGCAGAGATGTTTGGGGTTAGCGGAACAGCCGTGAGTGGCGCTAATCACGACCGAGTCCGCCTTGGGGTGTACATTCAAAGAATCTACTCCCTCAGGAGCCTAATATAGCCAACCTGCCTTCCTCAGAAGAGGGGGCTAACGCGGACAGTTGCTTCCAAATAGTGGAAACAAGGTCTGCGTGAGGATCTATCCAGGGTGGAATCAATGTCAGAGCGATTTTTGGCAGATCCAAGTGGGCAGCGAGCTTTTTACACTGTGGATCTGGCTCCAGAGATTACCACTGATGAACTTCCTGGATCTTTCTCAACAACTCCAAAAAGGAAGGATCGTCCAGAGGAGACTTTGGAGGAGTACTTGGCCTTGGTCTGGTGTACAAGGCTCGTCATGCAGATCAGAGCATCCAGATTCGGAGTCAGAGGTCTCCGACGTAGAGGAGGAAGACTCCTCCCGACGTGGGAGAGGAACGGTCCCTTTGGGAAGCCCTCTGGGAAGCGTATCCTCCCCACCCCTGGCATCAGAGGGTTCACCTCTGGTGTCAGGCAAGGGGGAGAGTCTCCCGTCTCCGGTGCATGGGATTCGGTGCAGGGTCTGGCACCAGAAGACTTCTCTCTATCTCCCTGGTGAGCTGAGTCTTGGCCTCAGCCCACCAGGCAGCCAGAGTCTCCTTCAAGTCTACTGGAGGCTGTGGTGAAGAAGGAGGAGGAGGAGGAGGAGGGGGGATACAGATAATGGGGGTATCCGCATGGCGAGTATCCGTAACCAGACAGCGGGAAGCCCAGTGGGTATTGAGGCACCGGGTACTGTGGTACCGGGTAGGGAAAGGCCCAGCAGTCAGGCCAGGTAAGAATGGCCCTGCAGGCACAGTCAGGCCCGGCGCTGGAGCAGCGTCCGCTAGAGGGATGTCAAGTAGTCCGGCGTCTGAGGATCCGGTGTTAGAGAGTCCGGTCCTGTAGGAGGGAGCTCTTAAGTCAGCGTGCCCAGCTCCTCCGTGTCGACCGGGGATGGAGGGTTGAAATCCCCGGGGTCCAGCAGAGGAGACGCAGGAGCCTCAGAGGGCAACAGCAAGCATTGCAGTGAGCCTGGGACATTGGACTGGTCTAAGGGGTCCGACGTAGGCTCTTGTTGGGCGGTCATCAGAGGGGCAAACATCCAGCTTATCAGCTGGATCCGGATGGAGGAGGCGGTGTCCGACTTATCAGAAATTGGACCCAACGTAGGTCGTGCTGGGGATGAGACCTTGGCAGGCATACGAGGGACCGTACGCCCTCCCGAAGGAGTAGGCGTCTTATCAATCCTGTCCAGGTGGACGTCAGTGGCACGACCACGCCTCGCTTTCTCAGATGTGCTGCCACTACTGCCAGGTACTTTGTGAAAACCCTTGGAGCTGAGGGAGACCAAACGGTAATGCTATTAAGTGCCTGCCACTTCCCAGCTTGAATCATGAGGTATTTTCTGAGAGACTGACTAGGATACGAAAATAGGCTTTTCAGATCCAGAGATCCCAGCCAATGACCCTTCTGCAAAGATGGTTATCAATGTCATGAAGCCACCAGGTGGAAGTGACCATGGCGCAGTCTGGTTCCAGTTGGATATGGGCAAGGAAAGCATCAGGCGAAGACCAAAATCTTGATTTCAGAGGCGGACTTCAGGAAAATGAGCGCGGTGCTAAGGAGCCATTTGGTGGCATTACAGCAGACATAGGGTGAACCAAAGGTGGTCCATCATTAAGGAAAACACTGGTTGCCACAGATGAATGAGTTAGGCTCTGGGGAAGAACACAACGCCAAAGCGCCCAGCTGGTTCAGTTCAGGGTTGCTCAGGCAGGAAGGGAAGAGAGGCTGGCCTATAGAAAATTCAGTAAGACCAAGAGAGGTGGATAGGAAATTACCCAAGGTTGGCTAGTGAGGCAAGTAAGGAAGTCTGGCAAGCAAAGGCACAGAAGGAGCTCCAAACAGCTGAAGGAATTAAGAAGGGGAGACGACTATCACTAAGTAAGTGAGAAAAGGACAAGAAGGAAGGATTGTTAGCCTGTTAGCCTTAAGAAAGGGATGGAGTGGGTGGAGGATAATGGGAGAAAAGCAGATACACTAAAAGAATACTTCTGTTCCATCTTCACCAGGGAGGACAGACCAGTGCCTTCAAGAGGGAAGAGAGGAGCAGGAGGGAGGGAACACAGATGTAGTGATAGAGTGAGGCAGGGCTGCTGGCATTGAAGGTGGACAAATCACCAAGCCGGACAGAGTACACTCAAGGTACTAACTAAAGGACCTGACCATGGAGCTGGCAGGGCCACTGGCAGAACCTATTTAATAGTTCACTAGAGTCAGGCGTGGTGCCGCAGGACTGAACAGCACATGTAGTGCCCCTCCACAAAAGCGGTCCCAAGGATGACCCAGGGAATTACAGACCAGTCAGTCTGACCTCCAATGTGGGCAAGTGCACGGAGACCATACTAAAAGGAAAGGTTGGTGGAATATCTAGAGGAGCATGGTCTCCAGGATGCAAGGCAGCATGGGTTCATGGGATGGCGGGGGGTGTGTGTGTGTGGAAGATTGTTGTTACGCTCTGCCCTCTGCTTATGGTTATTGTACAGTATTTGTACTATAAATCAATGGTCTGTGTATGGAATTGTCTCACACAAGCTAGCAGTTTGCTTTTTAACCTTCAAGGTGTCAGTGAGGATGTCACTGAACTGACCAGGGAAAACTGAATTAATGTTTTCCTTCCAGAGGAATAGTTTATGGTCCTTAGCAACTGCTGCTGCTTGATGTTGGTTCCTGAATATGAATTTTATGACACCAGGAAAGGACATAATTTGGTTGATTTCCTTTGGTTTCTCACACCACAGTGACAGACTGTGGGGTTGTAAACCTCAAAGAGAAATGTTTGATTAAAGATGGTCATATGTAGGAAATAGCTTTTTTCTGATATTTACATTAATTAAAATACTTCCTTGTAGAAATTATGTTAGAATCAACTCCAAGGGAGGAGCTAGCAGATTAACCAAAAGGGGGTGTGGAAAGACTAGCTTAAAATGAAACACTATCTGGGATCGGAGGAGGTTGGCCAAGGTAAATAAGGAGGGGCGCACGTGGCACCCAGATAGGGGGAGGAACAAGGAGCTGGTTGGGTGGAGGGGCTGGTAGAAAGGATGAGCGACATGGAAGGGGGGGAATAGAGGAAAAGGAGCGGTCAGAGTGCTCCTGTTGGGGGATTCTATGATCAGGGGCATCAAATGGGATAGGGAGGGAGAAGCCTGGCCAGTTAAAACAAAATGCTTCCCTGGACTAATGGTGCACAGGGCCAAGCACGAGTTATATCAGCTGGCAAAGGATTGTGGGGGTTCCCCGGACATACTGGTCCACCTGGGTACAAATAACATTGAGGGAAATAGCGAGCTAGAGATACAGGCAAAGTTCAGGGAGCTTGCCAGGATCTGTCATGACATAGGATACACAATTTCCTTCTTGGAAATCCTGCCGGTGCCAAGGGCTAGTGGGGAACACAAAAGGAAGATTAGGGAGATAAACCAGTGGCTCAGGGAGTGGTGTGAGGCCAGAGGGTATGGTTGATGGGGGATTGGGGGGAGACCTGGGAGGATAAGGAGCTGTATGCTAGAGATAGGCTCCATCTCAATTTGGAGGGAAGGGGAATCCTTAAGTTGAAAATAGAGGGGTTCACTGGTGAAAAGTGGGGTTTAAACTTGTGAAGGGGGGAGGGATGGGAGAAAAGGCTGTCGAGGGGGGTCCGATAAAGGAGGGGCTCTTTCTCCACCCCCCTGGGGAGCTGGACGAATCCAGGAAAAGGCCGACTGGTAAAGTGCAGACCAGGGGAAACAGAATCCCTATGGGAACACGAGCAGGGGAAATGGAAGTATAGGGAAAGGGCGGAAGGTAGTCCTGCTAAATGCCAGGAGCTTGGGCAATAAAATGCCTGAGCTCCAGGCGATGCTAACTGAGGGAGCGGTGGATGTGGCAGCGGTCACCGAGACCTGGGCCACCGCAGGACACGACTGGGACCTGAACCTGGAGGGTTACACAATGTTCAGGAAGGACAGGGGAGGGAAGGGGAGAAGGGGTAGCAATAATAGTCAAAAACTGCATTGGCATAGGGGGAGTAGAGGAGGCGGAGGGAACCGTGGAGGCGATTTGGGTCATCTTGATAACAAGGGGGGGCAAGAGAGTAAAAATAGGAGTGGTGTACAGACCCCCTGTGCTGGTGGAGGAGCTGGAGGAGAGTCTGGTGGCAGATGTTGGGAGACACTGCAGATTGGTCAGGGGAAGGGTGGTGGTGTTGGGGGACTTCAACTTGCTAGGAACAGACTGGGAGACTATGACATCCTCGGTGGCCAGGGAACAGAGGTTGTTGGATGTCTTTCAAGACGCATTCCTAACTCAACAGGTGGGGGAACCGACCAGGGAGGCGCGGGTACTGGATGTGGTTCTGGCAGACAGTGACCAGATTGGGGGCCTGGAGGTAAGGGACCCATTGGCGGGGAGTGACCATGCCACAGTCTGGTTCTGCCTAGACCTAGGAGGGGTAGAAGGCTGCACAAAGACGGAGGTAACTGACTTCAGGGGGGCGGATTTTAAGGAAATGGGAAGGATCCTTAAGAAGCATTTGGATGTGATTGGGTCAGACATGGACGCTGATATTAGGTGGGAAATCATCAGGAGAGGGATGCAGGATGCTACCAGCACCTTGCAAGAGTAAGACTAAAATGCGAAAGTGCCCAAAACCCTTGCTGGACCAGGGAGGTCTGGGGAGAAGGCAGCCTATAGGCAATTCAAGTGCTCAAGGAGTGAAAGGGATCGAGGGGAGCAATGAGCTGATGGCTAGAAGGCCACTAGGGTGGTGAGGGTGGCTAAGGCAAGGAAGGAGCAGAGCCTGGCCAGAGAAATTAGGAACAAGGGGTTCTTTAGATACACTGGGGAAAACGAAGGGTGAAGGAGCAGATTAGCAGGATTAAAACAGGGGAGAGATGGGCACAAGACCCGGGGGAGCAGGCTGAAGTACTTAATGAGTACTTCACCTCAGCTTTCACCAAGGAAAATGGGGTGCTGCATCATACATGGAGGAGACAGTGATACTGAGGAGGGGGGACCTTACCGATCAGGCGGGTCTGGGAGATGGGAGGCATCATTGGCAGAAGGGGAAGGCTAAGCAGGGAGAAGAGATATGGAGGTGGAAATCACAGCAGAGAGAGAGTAAGGAAGCCCTCAGGTTCCTTATTTAAGAAAGCACTGCTGGTGAAATTACATCCCAGGGTGCTGAAGGAACTTATGATGTCCTGAGAAACCCCTGGTGAAGCCTTTCACCATCTCTCTGAGGACAGGGTGGGTGCCCCAGGACTGGAAGGTGGCGCATATAGTGCCTATCCACAAGGGGGGATCAAGGGAGGTGGCAGGGAACTACAGGCCTGTCAGCCTGACATCGGTGCTGGGCAAGGTGATGGAGGGCATTGTCAAGGAGAGGCTGGGGGGGACCTGGAAAAGTCAGGGTGCCTGGACGATAGACAGCATGGATTCGTCCCGGGGAAATCGTGTCAGACAAACCTTGTGGAGTTCTATGACTGGGTGACGAGTGCCTTGGACCTGGGTAGACCAGTGGACGTCCTCTTTCTAGACTTCAGCAAGGCATCTGACTGTTCCTCACGAGGGCCTGTTGGATAAGCTGGGAGAAATGGGGGTGGGTAACAAGATGATCAGATGGATAGGCAATTGGCTCCAGGACTGGACCCAGAGGGTCGTAGTTGGCAGGATAGTCTCATCCCCAAGGAGGGTCATTAGTGGGGTCCCACAGGGATCAGTCCTTGGGCCCCTCCTGTTTAACGCCTACGTCTCTGACATAAGGACAGGTATCAGGAGTAAGATGAGTCTCTTTTGGATGACTCAAAACTGGGGGCTGTGGTGGATGGGGAGGATGGCCCTACATGGGGACCTGGAGGCTCTGGAAAGATGGCCTAGAAAGTTGAAGCTGAGGTTCAATGCAGGGAAATGCAAGGTACTGCACCTGGGGGCCAGAAACCCAGGCCACGTGTACACCCTGAGTCGGGGGGAGCTACAAGTCTCGATGGCTGAGAGGGACCCGGGGGTGGTGGTGGATTCAAGAGGAACAACTCAGAGGCTTGTAGGAAGGCAGCAGCCAAAGCCACCAGGATGCTGGGATGCATCGCTAGGTGGATCACCTCCACAAGGAGGGAAGTGATACTCCCTCTGTATAACTGCTTGGTGAGGCCGCACCTCGAGTACTGCGTGCAGTTTTGGAGGCCACTTAAAGAGGGACATTAAACTCCTGGAGAGGGTCCAGAGGAGGGCAACCAAAATGATTTGGTGCCTGGGGGAACAGGACCTATGGGGAGAGGCTTGAAAAGCTAAATATGTACACATTGGAAGAGAGAAGGGACTGGGGGGACATGATAGAGGTCTTCAGGTACATGAAATGAGTAAATAGGGGAGGAGCAGTCAGGGTGCTTCGAAGGAAGGAGGAGGGGCAACTAGAGGGCATGGGTGGAAGCTGGGGGTGGAAGATTCAGGGGAGAAAGGAGGAGGTGCTACTTCACTCAGAGGGTGGTGGAGCCATGGAATGCACTGCCCAGGGGGCTGGTGGCGGCAGAGACGGTGGAGGGGTTCAAGAGGGGGTGGGACAGGTACAGGGGAAGGGTTCTGGAAGCAAAATCCAATGCAGCGAGAATATCCGGATCTGGGAAGGGAGAAGCCAGAGAAGGCGAGGGGGGCAGCAAGGTCAGCTCCCAGGGTGGGGACTGACCAAACAAGCAGATGCGAAAGACCGTTAGGCCTATTCTGCTGGCATTTTATTATGTTAGTATGTTAGTAAATGTGTGGTATAGGATTCTAGACTCAAAGTTCTTGGACTTGGGAAAGCACTTACAAAGGTAACAGAAGAATTAAGTGTCTCTGGTAGGAGTTTGTAATCTGTAACTTTTTTTTTTTAAATTTGTAAATGACTGAGATTTATGATATAATTTGTTCTGTATTTTATTTCACCTGTTTTCCCTTTTTTTTTTCTAGTAAACATTTTCTTTAAAATACTGCCTGTGCTCTGTTATTTTACATGTGATTGCTGAGCCTGTATGAAGTCTGACAGCTGTTAAAAGCTTGATTGTGTTACTGAGCTTGCTTAAAAAGGTAAGAAATACCTAGGTCTCGTATAGAGTTCTAAGGGTACTTTTTGGAAAGCCTGGCTGGGTGTCCTGGGTGAAGGACTGTGCCGCATCCCCCAAAGAGGGTATGTATCAGAGTCTGTTAATTGGGTATGCTAGCATAAGGTTCACAGTTTGAATCCCTCCAGAACTCGAGGCTATCAAGTGATTCAGACCCACAGCAGATAGGAGAGTTACCCTGTGTTACCTGTTGACACTATTGCACTCTGAGGTTGGTACTGTGGGAGCAGAGGGCCCAACCTGCAGAGTGCGTTTGTGCCAATCATGTCCAATGAATCTGACTTGTGTGTCACTAAGACAGTAGACAGGGGCCAAGCAGTAGACATCCTCTATCTTGATTTCAGCAAGGCCTTTGACTGTGCCCCACAAAAGGTTGATCAGGAAGTCATTGGATCTCGGGGTTGGAGAAAAGATGGCCAGATGGGTGGAAAACTGGCCGAGGAACAGAACCTAGAGGGTGGTTGGGGGGGAGAAACAGAAGAGTTATCTGGCACCAGAGAGGTAATCAGTGGGGTCCCTGCAGGGTTCGGTGCTGGAGCTGGTGTTCAATATCTTCATCAATGACACTTGTCTGGCTGGCTAGTGCAAAAAAAAGTTAAGGTTGACCCCTGCGTAGACTGCTACTAGGAGAGTTGCTGCCAGAGCTGAAGCTGGCAGGAAAATGAATGGAGCTCACCAGGGACCACCCACTTTTATAGGTACCGCCCAGGAAGTGAGGTAGTGTGGGTGGTCCCTGGTATACAGACTGCTGGAAGAGACTTCCGTGCTGAAGCGCCACCTATTGGGAACTCCCAGAAGTAATGACTTACTGCAAGAGACCATTCCGTGGAATATCTAAGGTGCTTAGGCACCTTAGACCTGTCATGAGCTGCCTTAATGACCACCAAATCTGTTTTGGGCTTGGCAGTATAGCAAGGGAACCCCTCGGGGCATGATATAGTTTATTCGCCCTGTGGGGCATAGCTGCCACCATGTCTGGCCTTTTTCAGGCCACAGTGGCTGCATTCCTCAAGGCAGGCAAGACTGGAGGAATGATTTGGGGAGAAGACTCTGGCATCTGCAGGACGTCAACCAGCTCTTTCTTGGTGACATCCCCCCTCCTCAGTGTGGACGCCTATGGCCGAGGAAAATTGCTTCATCATATTGAAAAATACGGGGTCATCAGAAGGAGACCTAGAAGTACGTTTAACAGAATCCTCACTGACAGAGGAAGCTGTGGATCTATCAGAGACCAGTATCTCTTCTTCCTCACCCTCAAGAAGAATGAGGTCAGGGTGGTACTCCTCCTCGATGCCAACCTCTTCCAAATCCAGGTCCGATGGATGCGCAGACGACAGCCGGCGGGGAGGCTCCCGCGGCCAACTAGTAGGGGTTGATGAAGCTGCCGTTGACGGCGCTGGTGATGTGGGCCTGTACATGCCCAGCTGCTGGACAATCACTGAAGTGAATTTAGTTAGAATTTCTTTCAGATTGATAACCAAAGACTGCGTCGATGGGGGGGGGGGTGGCTGGGTGGCGACAGTGCAGGCATCGAGGACCCATCTGAGGGACCCTGTAGCCCTATTAGGAGACGGGTCAGGCCTCAACGGGAGGGCCGTTTACAAAGGAGGGCTCCACGACACAGAGGTCGATGACTGGCTGCCCTGAGAATCGCACAGGTGCACTGTCGGTATGGGTCTGGAGGGCACAGAGACCTGGGCAGCGACTTTGTGCATCGGTGCAGCCGCAGCTAACAAGGATCCCCCAGACAAAGTAGAGGAGACTGTCAAGGAGCGAGATCGCCACTGGGGGAAGCAGTTGCGATCCCGGTCTATTTTATGACTTTTCCCTGAGGACTTGTCTTGGGCCTTGGAGGCCTGAGAGCTCAATGACCCTACTGGCGACTGAGAGGCCAGGACCCCAGAGGACACCCTGCCTGGAACGCACTACCTGTTGATCCAAAAGGAAATTCTTGAGTCTTTCTGCGTCACCTGAGGGTTGTTTGAGTAAACTTCTGACAGAGCTCACAGTCAGAAACTTCGTGGTCAGGCCCAAGACAGCAGATACAGAGTGGGTGTTCATTTGTGGAGGCAATTTTCTTTCCACAGTCACAACGGTGGAAGAGAGACGGCGAAGGATTAAGTCTCGATATAAACAAAATAAAGGAATCTTTTTAACAAAAGAGATTCTGATATATAGCAAAGAAAAAGTCGCAGGCAAAATAAAAAAGGCACAAGTGCTACATTGGAGCTTCGGCAGAGACCCATGCGATCGAGTCAACGGCGGAAAAGAACTGAGGAGGGAGCGGGGCTGCTCATGCCTTTATAGGGTTGATGACGTCGGCGGATGCTGATGGTGTGGGTAGTTCCAGCTGTACTGCTGAAAATCTTACGTGTGTATCCTGCTTCACCGACGGTGAAGTTTTGATGGTGTGACCAGATAACAGATACCCCCGAAGATCTCATTTATCACACAAGGCCTGTCTGCATATTTCATTCATGAACTAGGATAGGACTTTAAGTGAGTTTTTTTTTTTTTGCTTTAAAAAAAATATTATTTCTTAAAGTCTGTGTGTTTATTTTTTTAGCTAGTAGTACTGTGTATTCCCCTATCCCAATTCCACAGCCAATGCCATGGACACGGTGTCAGGATGACAAGCTGACGCTGCGATGTGGCAGTTCACTGGTACAACAGAACTGTCACAGAGATCACAAAACCACTGGCACAGAAGTTCTGCTGCAAATGGTAATCCTGCCGCAGAACTTACAAACATATGAACATACGAAATTTGCCAACAGATAAAGACCTAGAGGTCTATCAAGTCTGCTCGAATGTGCAGCTAGCACCCCTTATTCTGCAGCTGCCCCTCCCTTCCACCCTTAAACTTGGTCCAAAGTGCTACAGAAAAACTGGGGCCTTGACTACGGACCTGAACATGTATACCCTGGAAGAGTGGAGGAAGGGGGGATACGACACAGACCTTTTAAAACCTCACGGGGTAAATGACAGAAGTAATTTTCAGAAGAAAAGGTGCTCAAGAACAAGGTGTTGTGCTATGAAGCTGGAAGTGGGGGTAGATTCAGGAGAGATGTGAGGAAATACTTCACAGAAAGAGTGGTGGATTCCTGAAAGAGCCTTCCTGCAGAGGTGGTAGGGGTGAAAACAGTGGTCAGTTCAAGAATGCATGGGACAAGCACAAGTGGATCATGACAGAAAGGAAGTGAGGGAGGGAGAAAGCTGTAGCTGAAGCAAGGTCTGTAGTAATAACATAGGTAAGGAAAAATGGGCAGACTGGGTGGGCCTAGCAGTCCTCATCTACCATCAGATTCTATGTTTCTATAGCAGAGGCCATGCTGAGGATTTGCTCTAATTCAACTTCAGCAAGGCTTCTGACTCGGTGTCTCTCAGACGCTTGCTGAAGATGATGGAAGAGGAAGATCTGGGTGTGGTTAGGGTCATAGTAAACTGGGTAGGTAACTGGTTATATGGAAGGCAGCAGAGGGTTGTAGTCAATGGGGTCAAGTCAGTAGAGAGGGAGGTCATGAATGGGGTACCTCAGGGATCTGTTGGACTGGACCCCTTCAATATGTTCGTTAGCATCACTGATGACAGTATCCTGGGCAGGCTGCTTCTCCTCACAGAGGACACTAAGCTCTGAGGGTGGATAGCAACAAGAGAATCAGGGAAATGCAGAGTGACGTACAAAAGCTAGAGGGGTGGTCTAAGGTTTGGCAATAGAAACTAAACACCAAAAAGTGCAAGGTACTAGCTAGGGAACAAGAACCCCAAGAGCAAGTACTACATGGAGGGTAAGACTTAGCGCTGAGGGTGAAGAACGGGACCTTGAAGTTATCAGCAGTGACTCCCTCAAACAATCAAGTCAGTGCAACAAGGCACATAGCTAAGCCAGTAAGATGCTAGGATGTATTTAGGAGGGGTACTGATAACAGAAGGGAAGAGGTAATACTTCCCCTATATAGATCCTTAATGAGGCCACACCTGGAATACTGTGCCCAGTTTTGGAGTCCTCACCTCAGGAAGGACAGAGATAGACTGGAGATGGTGCATTGCAGGGCAACAAAAATGGTTCAGGATCAACAGGGCAGGTTCTAGGAGGAGCACCTGAAGGCACTGAACATGTACTCGCTGGACACCAGAAGGAAGAGGGGAAATATAATACAGACCTTCAAGTTCCTAAAAGGAATTAATTTTAGCTTGACTACTAGTTCACAGTCACATGGACATGAGCGGAAACTGACAGGAGGGAGGCTCAGAAGGGACATGAAGTATTTTACAGAAAGGGTGGTGGAGCCATGGAACAGTCTGCCTGCCAAAGTGGTGGGTGCTAAAACGATTGGTTGATTCAAGTACAGCTGGGAAAGAATGATGAGTATAGTGGTTGCCTGGGGAGGCAAAGGCTGGAAGAGGAATGGGGGAGAAGCATGGGGAGTGCTAAGACTTTGAAGGGACAGTAGGTCCCAGGGTCAAATAAGGAGCTCAGGCACACTGGATGGACCGTTCTTTTTCTGCCATCACTGTCCATGTTTGTAAGTCTAAAGCACTTTTACTCATCAAAATGATATTTTACTCACCTAAAGTCAAAAATAGTAAGTACCTTACTCTATTTCTTTTTGTTCGCTCTTTTTCCCGCTAGTCACTAGCTCACAGAAACACCATCTAGTGAGACCTCCCTCAGCCGACTCCAACTGCCCTGCCTGAGACCCCCTGACCAGGGAATCTGGGACTGGATCCCCTAATCCAACATATCCAAACCCTCGTCTGAGCCCCCGACTTCCACACACCCCAGGGGCCGGGGCCACCAACACCTCTTACCTTGGTGTTCTATCTTCAAATCTAGACAGCCAAGGTCCGGGAGTGCTGAGGATCTAGGAGAGCTGGCTGGGTCTGGCGGCGGACATGTGGGTCGTCCCTCGAGGTCCACTGTCATCCTCCTAAGCGCCAGGGTCTGTCCACATTTTCTTGTCCCCCACCAGGCGCTGACATGCAATGACATCCAATGCATAGCGGGCATGTTCCCACACTCACACACACACAGGATGTCAGACACCTTCCCCACTCTGTGGGATCCCTCAGTTGTTGTGCTCCCTAGTCTCCACTAGGAGCCACTAACACCGCAGATCCATGCCCCCCACCCTCCCAGAAGAGGAGAATCGTCCTCCGGATGCTCAGTCCTCGCCTCCCCATTCGACCCCAGCGCCCTGAGCTCACTCTCGAACTCTGGTCGCCGACGTGGCGCGAGGTAAGGCAGATACCTCAGCACCATTGGGCCAGATGAGTATCTTATTCTTGAATGATACTTATCTGGAGCACTGGATATGGATAATCATTTGTATTTATCGTCAGGGTATAATCCCACCTTGGATGTTGTTTGCTGCCTGTGTATACAGGATTCTGAATGTCAGTAGTTACCGAGAGCCAATGAGGGTTGGTGAGGAGCATGCAAGTTTAACAAAATCCAAAATCTGAAGTAGATCAAGTCTAGGATGGATATTTTTGACATCTACTTGTACGTTATTTGTATTTTTTTTCTTGCGTGTGTTTTTTTTTCTGTAGTTGGGTGACAAATTAACTTTTTTAAAATGCAGATACATTAAAACTGAAACTTACATGCATCTGTTTTAAAGCTTTACAGCTGATTAAACCAGCACAAAGCCATCTCAATGCCCCAAAGACCCTGTTTTCATGCCAAAATCATTAAGAATAATGGGAAGATAAATGCCATAAATGCATGAAATATAAGTGGAATGTTGTCTAAATATCACTGGAGGTGTCAGCTGCTGTTCAATATATATGGAATATGTGACAGGGACCTGTGGAATACAGGATTTATTTTCACAAGAGCTGTTTGACCTTGGGTAACCTCATGAGCGGCATAAGCCATGAGTGATGTGCCCAAAGTCAAACAGCACGAGTGAAAATAAATCATGTATTCCACAAGGTCCCGGTTACGTATTTCATTTATGCAATTGGGATTTTTTAGGAATGTGCAGGGAATTTTGTTTCAAATTATTTAAATTTTTAGTGTTAACTCGCATGGACTTTTTTTGGTTTTCCCAGGGTAGAGCCACTTAGCATAGTTGTTGCTAAGCAGTTGCCATGGATGCTCCAACTTTACATTATGGACAGTACATAATGAAAAAGTTTGATGAACAAACAATTCTTTTGTTTTTGCTTTTTTTGAGGGAGGGGATTTGTTTGTCAAAGTGAATAAAAATTCAATTTTCTGCCATTTTTTGCCGATTATAAAAAATCTAAAAGTCATATATAAATTAAATACCTCATTTTGCAGATATTTTTATGCTTAACAACTTTTGTGCTCAAAATACAATGCTATCAATTTTTGTTTAAGTTATTTGTATTTGTTTGTCGAAAAAGTGCAAAAAACCCTTAATTTTCTGCTGGCTTTTTGTTAATTATATATAGGATAAAGTATGGGTCTGGGTGTGTAAATTCGAGTTTACCCACCCAGATCCATATTTTATTTTATACAATTGCTGGGTTATCCTTTTTTCGCCTCAGCAATTGTATAAAATATAGCTGTGTAGCCGTGGTTTGCTGAAGGTGAAGTGCATGGCCGCAGTCAGCAGTTTAATTTTTTTTTTTTTTTTTTTTTTTATGTTGTGCACAGCACTGACTGAGGCAGATTTTGGCTTTTTTTTTTTTCATACTTACCACCTAGTCCAGGTGGCGGTTTGCTGTCCGTTAGCGGTTCCCTGAGTAGGCACGGCGGTGAAGCGAGGAAGTGTGGCGGGCACATGTGCACGGTGAGGGAAATCGTGCGCGTGTTTGCCGTAATGAACACTCCATTACGGCAAATTACGCCACCGTTTCCCCTATGGGGAAAAAGGGAAACCGGTAATTATAAAAAAATTAAAAGGTATCTATAAATGAATCACCACTCATTTTGTAGATATTTTTGTGATGGACAACTTTTGTGCTCACAGTACCATACTATCATTTTTCTTTTTAAAGTTATTTGCAATTGAATATGACTAGTACTGCTACTGAGGCCAAATATTCTATATCGGCTGATGGCATAGCAACTGTGTACATAAATGAGTGACGACATAGTAACTATGCACATAAATGAAATTTATGTACACAGTAGCTCAAATATCAGGATGTAATGGATATATTGTCCACACCTACTGCATAAATACTGCAGTCAAAACAAACAAATGTTTGTAATACATATATTCTGAAATGGTACCTCTGACAGCCCTATTTAACAGCTCATTGGAAACAGGAGTGGTCCTGGAGGAGGGCTGATGTAGTCCACTTCACAAAAGTGGTACTGTAGTAAGGAAGAGGCTGACACTTACAGGCTAGTCAGCCTGTCTTTGGTGGTGGAAAGTTAAACTAAGAGCCTGAACTCTTAACAGTTATGCCTGGTTTTCTATAAACTTCAGCTGTGTAGCAGGCCCAGTGGTGTGGAGGGCTAAGGCACTAGCGCCTTACCTCCTACCACACCTGTGACCCAGGCAGGAGAGGATCGAGCATCCGAAGAGCAGCTCTCCTCTCCTGGGGTAGGGAAGCATGTCTGTCCGACCTTAGACTGCCACCAGGTGGGAAGCCTGGTGGCGGTGCAGCACAGTTAGCAAAACAGTGAGGACGCAGGGAGGGGGGTGTCGAATGGATGCACTTCCATGTACAAGCCCAACGCTCCAAGGGGAGGGGAGAAAACAGAAAAATGGATCATAGATGGCTTAATTAAGCCCAGCCCATCTGTCCCCATGCCCGCACCACCACCCAGGGCTCATAGATGGTCTGCCTTGAATTACTGCAATGGGGAGGAGGAAGGATGGCCCTCCAGCCCTGACATGAGGTGGAATTCCTGGGGAGAACCTGACCACCGGGGAGAGGCGGGAGCAAACCTGGGGAGGTGGGCCCCAGATGCAGGAGGAGAAAATGTATATTTAAAAAAGCAAACTGGATTTGTCAATTCAGATCCCAAACTGGTCAGCTCTAGAACTAGACAGTAGCATAAAATGTTAAAACTTTCCAGCTCATCATTTCTGACAGGTAGGGAAGGCATAACCACATTCACTACTGCACTGCCTTAGCCAGTTCTGGCCTCCTTGTGATAGACGTAACATTAACTTTAGGGAAACTTAAGCTTCTGTTCCTTTCCACTTTTAAACATTGTCTGCAATTCTTGTACTTAATTTTGTATCTTTATTTCTAGTTTTGACCCCACCCCGGTATAACCCTGTCCCTCTCCCCCAGTCTGCTAGCTCAGTCACATCACACCTCAACCACAAGGGAAGGGGTGGGTAGACTAAGGAGTCATCCAGGGACACATACTACACAGTGGCGGAGCCAGGTTTGGGAGCATTTGGGAGCGGGGGCCAGTCAGTCAGTCATGGGCTCCACAATGGGCACTAAACATTGAATAAAGATGGTGGTGGGGCACCACTACTCACACTGGGGCAGCCGGGAGGGGCGACCAACCCCCAGCCCCTCCTCTAGCTCCGCCACTGATACTACATACAATCCAAACACATGCTCAGTATATTATAACCTCAAGGTCACCCAAGATGCAGCATAACGTACTCCATTCCTCGACGCTAGCCACTTCATTTCTACCGTCCATATTTTTATTTTCCACTCTTTTTATCGACACCTTTTTATTTCCATTCTCTTTTCTCCATCTGTTTTTTGTTTTTAAATGCCCCCCCCACCAAAACAACAAACAAGGAGTATACAACTCCAGTTTCAGTTTCTCACATAGCTACTAATCAATAAAAGTTACTCAAACCCAAGACCTCAAGAATTGACTACTAGTGTCATCACATCTCACTTAAACTTGCGATTCCTCTTTGCCTTTTCCCATCAACTGTCAACATATACCCCCAAACACCTTTCCTAAATTACTAATTTATATGTACTGTATTGCTCAGCTTTTGTAACCCTATTCCATAATCTGTACCAGATGTGCCCACTACAACCAACAAATTACCTGCAAGGTAACATGGCAGGGTTTTCTTACAGGACAAACAAACTAGATTACTTACTTGTAATCCTAGTTCTACTACTACTATTCAGTTTATATCCACACTTGGGCAGTATCCTAGGCAACAAACATCTGTGTCAAGCAAGAAGCAAAAACGAGGAAAAAAGACCATTATGGTTCTCGAAAGAGGTGGCAGAAAAGGTAAAAGATAACAGGCTAGCATTCAGGAGGTACAAGCAGATGCAGAGAGAGGAGGATAAGGAGGTGTTATCAGGGGAAACAGAGGAAACCAGGCAGGCAGTAAAGAGTACAAATGTGCAAACTGAAAAGAGAATAGCTAACGCAGTAACAAAAGGGGGCAAGGCAGATTTTAGATATCTATGTGAAAAAGGAAGACCAGCAGTGGGACTGTAAGGTTTGGGGGGGGGGGGGCGCGGTGCTGTGCAGAGTGGGGACAAGAAAAGGCAGGCATCATGAACAAATACTTTGTTCAGTGTTCATAGAGGAAAGAGATGGAGGGATGGAGGTTTGTTTAAGCCTGACGGCCTGCATCCATCCTGAAGGGGAATCCAAGCACTCAATGATAAGTTTAAATGCTACATTGACAAGCATTTAAACTAGCAAAGGGGGGTGGCAGGCCAGCAAGGATGGTACCTACTTGCTCACCCCCCACAGCTAGCAGTGGAACCAGTGAACCAGAGGAGTGGCTATCTCTGCAAAGCAGTGTGCAAAAGATGGAGATTAGTGTCCAAAAGGTGGATAAGCAGAAAGGGCAAAATTCAGCAGAAGGGCAGACAGCAAGGAGAACCAGGGATAAATGACAACCAAGGAAGGGGCTGGAGTAGAACAGTGAAGCAGTCTAGGAGGTCAAATCATGGAAAGCCATGTGTGCAAATGCCAGGAGCCTTAGCAACAAGATGGAAGATCTGAGGCTGTCATGGTACAGTCAGACATGGACATTGTGGCCATCACTGAAACCTGTGTAATGATAACCATGACTGGGAGATGGCCATACCTGGCTACAACATATTCAGAAGAGACAGAGCAGGCAGGAAGGGAGGAGGAGGGCACTGTATGTGAAAATGACATAAGGGCCACACAGATCCAGGAGGAACAAAATGGGGAGAGAGACTGTGGGTTAGCTGGAAAGGAAAATGGGTCCAGCCATCCAGACAGGTGTGGTCTATAGACCACCAGCCCAGGAGGAAGAAACAGATAGGAGTTGATGCTAGCCATCCAAAGGATGGCAGACAAGGGTGAGGGAGTACTGGCTGGAGACTCCAATATACCAGACGTGGACTGGAGCATCCCAGCAGCAGCATCAACTAGAGCAGATTTATCCTGGACTCCTTCAGGGTGCCTTCTCAAGCAACTGGTCATGGAACCAACTCGGCAGAAGGCAATACTGGACCTTGTGCTCACAAACAGGGACAGTGTGATGGGGTAACAGTGGGGAGCACCTGGGTAACAGTGACCACCAGTCATTGTGGTTTGAAATCACAGAAAGAGCAGAACCAAACCACACAAAACACGTATCCTGGATTTTAGGGGGAGACTTTGGGAAAATGGGGAGATACTTGAAAGAGGCATTAAGGGAATGGGACAGGAATCAGGGTTGAGGAACAGTGGGCAGTATTTAAAATGGGGATTATAAGAACAACAGAATTATGCATTAAGCAGGTTAGCAAGAGGAAAAGGAAGAGAAGACCATTATGGTTTTCCAAAGAGGTAGCAAAGAAAGTGAAAGCCAAAAGATTGCATTCAGGCAATACAAAAGACACAGGCAGAAGGGATAGGGAGAAGTACCAGGAGAAACAAAGGGAGGCAGGGAAGTCAGTAAGGGAAGCCAAAGCTCAGACAGAAGAACACATTGCAAAATCAGTGGGTAAAGGGGACAAAACATTTTACAGGTACATAAGTGAAAAAAGAAAGACAAAGGGAGGGATAGTGAGACTGAAGAGGGAGGATGGGAGCCGCGTGGAGGATGACAACAGTAAAGCTGACATATTGAACAGGTATTTCTGCTCAGTCTTTACTAAGGAAGAGGGGGGTAATGGGTCTGAAGGGAGTACAAGGGGTGAGAATGGTGCAGAAATGGACACAAGTCCCTTTACACGAGAAAGGGTCCTGAAGGAACTGGAAGTAATAAGAGCTGATAAAGCAATGGGGCCAGATGGGGTGCACCCCAGGGTCCTTAAAGAACTAAGAGAGGTGGTGGCTGAACCTCTGGCTATCCTGTTCAGCCGATCACTGGAAACAGGGGAGGTACCCAAAGACTGGAGGACAGCAGATGTAGTCCCCTTATACAAAAGTGGGAACAAAGAGGAAGCAGGGAACTACAGACCAGTCAGCCTCACCTCGGTAGTGGGAAAGATCATGGAAGCACTACTGAAGGAGAGATTGGTGGAACATCTGGTTGTCAATGGACTACAGGACCCAAGGCAGCATGGTTTCACCAGGGAGGTCATGTCAGACCAACCTCATTGAATTTTTGACTGGGTGACTAGGGAGGTGGATCAGGGAGGCAGTGGACATGGCCTATCTGGACTTCAGCAAGGCCTTTGACACTGTGCCACATAGAAGACTATTACACAAACTGGGAATATGGGTGTGGGCAGGACAGTAGTGGTGGTGGGTAGGTAACTGGCTGGGTGGCAGGACACAGAGGTGGTGGTAAATGGCTGTCACTCCACAGAGGAAGAGTGACCAGTGGGGTATCACAGGGATCAGTGCTGGGACCGGTCCTATTCAACATCTTCATCAGTGACATTGCACAGGATCTAGAAGGCAGAATTTCACTGTTCGCTGATGACACAAAGCTCTGTAACAGAGTAGACACACCAGAGGGTGTAGACAGAATGAGAAGGACCTGCAGAAACTTGAAGAATGGTCAAGGGTTTGGCAGTTGAAATTCAATGCAAAGAAGTGCAAGATAATGCATATGGGGCACAAAACCCAGGCACAATATATCAGTTGGGGGTGAGGATATAGCATGCACCAAGCAGGAAAGGGATCTTGGGGTTGTCATCTCTGATGACCTCAAGGTAGGAAACAGTGTGACAAGGCATCAGGTAAAGCAAATAGGATGCTGGGATGTATAGGCAGGGGCATCACCAGCAGGAAAAGGGAGGTCATAATTCCGCTATACAAGACACTAGTGAGGCCCCACCTGGAGTACAGTGTACAGTTCTGGAGACCATACCTATGTAAGGACATAGACAGGGTAGAGAAGGTTCAGAGGAGGGCAACAAAGATGGTGCATGGATTGCATCACAAGTCCTATGAAGACAGGTTGAAGGAACTGAACATGTACTCCCTGGAGGAGAGGAGGGAGAGAGGGATATGATAGAGACACACAAGTATCTTACAGGGAGGAACAGGGTGCAGGAAAACACTATTTTTAAGCGAAAAAGATGTTTCAGGACTAGAGGGCATGGGATGAAGTTGGAGGGAGGACGATTCAGAGGAAACATGAGAAAGAATTTCTTCACAGAGCGGGTGGTGGACAAGTGGAACACCCTGCCAGAGGAAGTGGTGGGGGCTGAAACAATCACGGGATTTAAGAATGCATGGGATAGACATAAAGGAATTCTAGAGGTCAGGGGTAAGGGGAAATAGACTTCTAGGAAAACAAACTGAACTTACAAGCTCAAATGGGCAGACCAGGTGGGCCATAGGCCCTTATCTGCCGACACTGTCTATGTATCTATGTATGGGGAGGGCCCAAAAAATCTAATCGGAGACTTCGCAGTCAAGGAGGTGGATATTCGTCTGTTTTCACAACACAGAGTCATAGAAACACAGAAACATAGACTTTGACGGCAGATAAGGACCGCTAGGCCCATCTAGTCTGCCCATTTCCCTACCTACAGGATAGGCCGCAGATCCTAGTTAACCAACAGCCTATATCTTCCTGCCCCCCACAAGAATTGCCTTATGTCTGTCCCATGCATTCTTGAATTCTCCCACAGTTTTAGACCCCACAACTTCCTCAGGAAGGCTGTTCCATGCATCCACTACCCTCTCTGTGAAATAATACTCCTCACATTGCCCCTGAACCGCCCTCCTTCTATCTTTAAATTGTGTCCCTTGTTCTTGCAAGTCTCTTTTTCAAAGATGCTACCTCTTGGACTTTGTTGATTCCCTTGAGGTACTTGAAAGTTTCTATCATGTCCCCCTCCCTTCTTTCCTCAAGGGTATACATATTAAGCTCCTTTAGTCTCTCCTCATACGGCTTCTCTTGCAGACCCTGCACCATTTTAGTTGCCCTCCCTGACTGCCTCTATCCTGTCTATGTCCTTGCGGAGATGGGGTCTCCAGAACTGACACAGTACTCCAGATGGGGTCTCACCAACTGTCTGTACAGAGGGATAACAACTTCCTGTTTTCTGCTGCTGATGCCTCTCCCATACATCCCAGTATACCCCGGCCCTCCCTACTGCCTTCTCACATTGCTTGCTAACCTTACGGTCATCTGATATGATTACCCCTGGTCCCTTTCCTGTTTTGTTGTTGTTACTACCTCCCCACCCATTGTGTATTCTTCCCTGGTTCTTGTTTCCCAGGTGCATTATTTTCATCTTTGCATTGAATCCTAGCTGCCACACTTCTGACCATTCCTCCAACCTTGCCAAGTCCCTTTTCATCCTTTCCACGCCTCCTTGTGCATCAACCCTGTTGCAGATCTTTGTGTCATCTGCAAAAGGCATACTTTTCCTTCCAGTCCTCTGCAATGTCACTGATGAAGACATTAAAAGGACTGGACCCATACTGAACCCTGCGGTACCCCACTAGTAACCACCCTTTCTTCAGAGTGGACTCCATTTACAATTACCTTCTGTGTCCTGTTGTCCAGCCAATGTTTTACCTAGGCTACCACCCTGGGACCCACTCCCAGGCTGGTTAATTTGACTATTAATCTTTGTGTGGACTGTGTCAAATGCCTTGCTAAAGTCTAAGAGGCCATGTCCACAGCCCTCCCTGGTCTACTACTTTGGTCACCCAGTCAAAGAAATCTATTAGATTCGTCTGACATGACCTTCCCGCTGTGAACCCATGCTGCCTTGGGTCCTGTGCTCCACTGACCTCTAGGTACTCAACTATTCTTTCCTTCAGAAGTGACTCCATCACTTTCCTACCACAGAGGTCAGACTGACAGGTCTGTAGTTTCCTGCCTCTGTCTTGGTCCCACTTTTGTGAAGGGGAATCACATCCACCTTCTTCCAGTCCTCGGGTACCACACCATCCTCCCATGATTTGTTAAAAAGAGTAGCCAGTGGTTTCACTAGTTCCTTCCTTAATTCTTTTAGAATTCTGGGGTGAATTCCTCAGGACCCATTGCTTTGTCCACCTTCAGTTTTAGGAGTTCTTGCAGAACCCTTTCTTCTGTGAAAGGACTGGTACCAACCCCCTATCAAGAGTGCTTCTGTTAATTGGATTAGGCACTCCTCCTCTTTTGTGAATACTGAGCAGAAATATTCGTTCAGTATTCCTGCTTTTTCACTGTCCCCCTCTGCCCACCCACCATTCATTCTATTCAGCCTCACTATCCCTCCCTTTGTCTTTCTACGCTCGCTGATGTACCTATAAAAGGTTTTATCCCCCTTCTTAACAGAGTTGGCTATCTTTTCCTCAGTCCTAAAGGGACTCACAAATCTGAAAGTGGACAAAGAAACAGAGCCAGATGGGGTCCACTCAAGGGTACTGTGGGAGCTCAAGGAGGTACAGGCTACACTTCTGACAGTCCTATTTATTTATTTTTTTATTATATAGGTTTTCATCCTCCTCCGTCCAGGGGCCGCTGCCTCAACCCCTCCAAGCCAGCTTTTCTGCCTCCCCCAGTTTGCGCCTCATCATAGTTTCTTCCCTATGAGTTGGCCTCTCGTGGCAGAGCTGAGGGAGGAGGGGCGTCCTCACACCCTCCCCATAAGTACATCAAATTCAAAGTAGACCATGTTACTCACAGGGCGGCCGCAGAGGCGGCTGGACTAGGCTTCATGAAGCTCCCATGTCCATTTTACTCCTGACTTCTGTCCCATCCCATCCCTCCTGAGGAGCGTAGGACTCACAAGTGGAGGTGTGCCTGTCCGACACATCCCCAGAGTTCCCTCCCATAGTTTGCCTCCCTAACCCACTCTACCCCAGACCTCCACCTGGGGGGCAGCTGAGGCCGGGGACGACAAGCCACCCTTCCCTCAGAGAGCAGTCCCTTGGATGCTCAAACCTCTCCCTCCCCAGTCGACCCCTAAAGACTCAAGTCCGTTCCTGAACCCGGGTCACCAGTGTGGCAGGAGGTCTTTGCAGCACCTCCACCTTCCACGGCACTGGGCCGGCTCTGACAATCCTATTTAACAGCTCACTGGAAACAGGAGTGGTCCTGGAGGGCTGGAGATGGGCTTATGTAGTCCCACTTCACAAAAATGGTCGTAGGGAAGAGGCTGGCACTTATAGGCCAGTCAGCCTGACTTTGGTGGTGGGAAAGTTAATGGAATCATTGCTGAAAGAAAGGATTCTGGAATATCTAGAATCCAATGGGTTAAAGACACAAGGCATCATGGATTCAAAAGGGGGCAGGAGTCATGGCAAACAAACCTGAGAGTTTTTTTGACTAGGTGACCAAGGAACTAGATCAGGGAGGGGCAGAGGACATAGTTCACCTAGATTTCAGTTAGTTACTGAACACCACTCCACACAGGAAACTAGTAAGCATGCTGGGTAGCTTAGGAGTGAGTCCAAAGGTGGTAAACTGGGCTAAGATATGGTTAAGGATCAGCAGCAGAGGATAGTGGTAGACGGAGTTCATTCAGAAGAAGGGAGGGTGGCCAGCAGGGTGCCTCAGGTCCTCTTTAATGTCTTTATAAGTGACACTGCAGAGGAGCTGGAAGGAAAGGTCTGCCTCTTTGCAGATGACACCAAAATATGCAATAGAGTGGACACTCCGGGGGGGGGGGGCAGGTAAAGGATGAACAGTGACCTGAGAAAACTCAAGGAGTGGTCAAGGGTATGTAGCTCTGTTTCAATGTGAAAAAGTGCAAAATAACTTGGGGCACAGAAACCCAAGGGCAGAGCACAAAATGAGAGGGTGTATAGACAACCATCAAGCAGGAAAGAGACCTGAGGGTGAGCATACTGAATTACCTAAAAGTGGCCAGGCACTGCAGTACACCCGCTGGAGGGTGAGAGGGATGCTGGAGTGCATATGGAGGAATATCACCAGCAGAAAGGGGAAGGTGGTTTGGCCCCTGTATAGTTCACTGGTAAGACTACACTTAAGAGTACTGTGTCCAGTTCTGGAAGGACACAGTGGAAGCAGTCCAGAGGAAGGCAACTAAAATGGTGCCATGTCTGCATCAGAAGCCCTATGAGGAGAGATTAAAGGACCTACATATGTGCATCCTGGAAGAGAAGATAGAGAGGGGGGATATGATAGAGACCATTAAATACCTCACTGGAGGAGGGGAGGGGTAAACAAGGTACAACAGAGAAATATGTTTCAGAGAAAAAAGGGGCTCAAGGACAAGGGTCACAATAAGAAGCTGGAGGGGGGTAGATTCAAGAGAGATGTGAGGAAGTACTTCACAGAAAGAGTAGTGTATTCCTGGAACAGTTTATCAGCAGAGGTGATGGGAGCAAAAACAGTGATGGGGTTGAAGAATGCATGGGATAGGCATAAGGGAATCTTAGGGAATGGGAAGGGGGGAGTGAATGTGCCAACAATCAAGTAGGACCTGCACTGATAATACTGGCAGGGAAAAATGGTCAGACTAGGTGGGTCAAGCGGTCCTTATCTGCTGGCAAATTCTGTTTTTATTGAGCATGCTCAGTCACCAAAATAGTTTGCAAAGTTAACTTGTCCTATGACCCAATTATGGGTTCCCCGGATCTGCCCCCAGTGCTCACTCATCTGGACTCTAGAACACAAAATGAAACTTGCAGGGTAAGACTGGGTGGGTCAGATGTATGTGAACTGAATATTAGTATAACACTTGTTACAAATAAGTAACCTGTTCTTTTAAACTACCTAGTTCTAGTTCACTATAAACACTTGGGCAGACTCCAAGCTATCCTCTGGTAGGAGGGAGCTAGGAAGGTACACCAAGGTTTTTTTAGACTAATAGAGACTGGAAGAATGAGGACCCAAAGCAGCATCTCAGCAATTCAGTAAATCGTTTCTGGAATAAAAGATGCACACACGCAGAATGAACCAGGTAGCAGCCCCACTTATTTTACAGATTGGGATGAATTTAGCAGCAGCAATACAGGCTGTAGTATGCCTAGCAGAGTGAACTTGTATCCCCTGCATGACATGAGCCACCTGCCAATTGTCTGTCTGACTGCCAGGTTGCCTTGGGCAGCTTCAGCATACATTTTAAACAACTGACGCATTACCACAGATTCCGCCATGTGTTCTGTACTGAAGAGCAAGACTGGGCAACCTTCCAGAAAATGGAACGGTCTGCTGAGCAACTGAGCCATGAGCTTTTGGGAAAAACAAGCAGCGCCAAGGCCTGCTTTGAAAAGAGTTCAGAGACAGCATTCAGCAGGCATTTTGCAAGGGGTTGCATAACAGCCTTGTCATTGTGGAAAACCAGATATGGTGACCCTATACAGAGTGCCTGGAGTTCACTGCCAAGGTGATGGCAGCCAAAAATGCAGTATTCCCAATAAATGTGAAAGGTGGTATTTGTCCACTGGTTCAAAGGATTTACACATGATCCGAGAGAGCACCAGTGTTTTAGCCCCACGGGTGGAGGTGGTTCATGCACTCAAGGGGAGAGGTGGTCTAACACTTAAAAAAATACCAGTCACGGTGCAGTATGCAACAATGATAACCAGGTGCACATAAAAGGACCACAGTCCTGACTGGGACCAGGACCAAAGGTAATCAAATGTGTGCTAACTCTAGCAAGGAAGTGTGTCCAGCCCATGCCCTTTGCACCAGTTCAACAGCTCTTCCATTCTGCAAGCCAGCTCCTTCCAAGATGTCTATAGTACTCTGACAACATCCTTGGAAGGCCCTAAGGCATGGAACTCTAGTTTCTCAGGAGTCTGACTGGATTGGGAGCAGCCAAGGTGGTTTGCTGCTAAAGCTGAAAATATCCTTTGTACCAGAACTGGCATGGCCAGTTCAGAGTGACCAGGATGAGGGTTGCATGCTCCCTCCAGACATTTATGAGCACTCTGTGGATCAGAGGACAAAGCTGTGAATGCATGTGAGGAAGTACTTCTTCACAGAAAGAGTGGTGGATTCCTGGTACAGCCCTTCAGCAGAGGCGGTGGGGGCAAAAACAGTGGTGGGGTTCAAGAATGCATGGGATGAGCGGAAGGAAATCACAGTGGAAAAGAAGGAGGGAGAAGAAAGAGCTGCAAATCGGGCACAGTCTGCAGTAATAATGCAGGTAGGGGAGAAATGAGCAGACTAGATGGGACAAGTGGTCCTTATCTGCTGTCAAATTCTATGTTTCTATCATTGGGAACTCCAGAGACTCCCAACGGGAGGGCTACTGGATCACAACCCGTATAGGACCCAATGTCAAGTGCCTCAAGCATCTCTGCCAGTAATCGTCGGTAGAAAGAAAATTCAGCAGTCCAGGACAGGTGGGAAGATGATTTGTTGTCCTCTGACGGGGATGGTGACAGGAATGAGGCAATGACCCCAGACATTGGTGATGGGAAGAAGGGCCGGAACAGGGCTGTCTGAATCCCTGTGGAAAGTATCTAAGGCACCAATGAACTCATTGTTTTGTTTACATGAAAGTGGCCCTTCAGATCCTATGAACACAAGCAACCTTTCGAAGAAGCAGGTAAGGCCCAGTTGGAGGAAGAGACTCAATGTCTCGAAGGCCTCTACTTGGACTGCAGAACTGCACAGGTGGCCTCCCCAAGAAGTGCCTGAATGGGGTCCTCATCCAATAGAGGAACAAAATAGTCAGCATACCTCTCAACCTCTGACCTCAAATCAGGGACAAGGCTTAAAAAAATCAAGGACAAAGACCTAAAATCAGGGACACATCTTAAAAACTGGTAATATTCACTCAGAAAGATGAATGAATGAGGGAAATAATGTAAGAAACATTTTCTGAAGAAGAAGTCTGTAACTTTAATGTTTAACAATATTTTGTTATTACAATCCACACTGTTTAGTCACAAAAAACGAATTTTTTTGTGGGACAGAGGAAATTTTTGAGGCAAAATCAGGATGTCCCTGAAAATCAGGACAGTTGAGAGGTATGCTAGTCAGTGCCCCAGGCAAGAAGAGTGCAGCCATACAGTGGGCAGCCCTGGTCCTCACCAGTGGTGGTGTTGATCAGCAGCTCTAGGAAGAACTCCACCTCTGGGCCACCATCACCTTGTGGATGTCCAGGGAGTGCATCAGCACCTCCTCTAGATTTTGTGGGATTGGGAAGAACACAGAGAGGTTGATGGACTGATTCAAAGTGAATTCAGACACCACTACCTTAGACAGAAACTTAGGATAAGTCCTAATGGACACCGTATGCGAATAAATGGTTAGACTGGGGTGGGGTGGAGGGGGAAACACCAAAGCCTAAAGCTTGGATACCTGGGGAACTGAAGTTGCTGCTACCATAAACAGCATTCATATGACAGAAACCTGAGGTCTCAAATGGCAGCAGGGTTGAAATGAGCACCAGTCAAAAAAATCCAGACCCAGATTCAGGTCCCACACCGAGATAGGCTTATGGACAGATTGACTCTGTGTGCAGAATACTCTTCACAAACCCACAGGAAACTTCCAGATGAGCCACAGATTTCCTGCCTATGAGTGCATGACAGTCCAAGAAGGACAATGGATGTACTTTCAGAAAGAAGCACTCAAGCCCTGACTGGGACAAGACGATCAAGAAAACAGAAATATTCTAGCACCTAACACTAGGTGCTACAGCTACAGCACTTCCACTTCTGCAAATGTGTGAGTGTCTGGTAGACTGTTTCCGGGCAGCCAGCAGGACAACTGAAACCTCAAAGATGCACCAAATCCCATCAGTGCAACACCCTCAGCAGCCAAGTGTGCAGCTGCAGAGACAAGAGGTCTGTGTGTAGTAGACAACTCTGGAAGTGACAATGGATAGAAACTGAGAGGCAGTTGGAACAGAAGTTCCACTACCATGTCCCAAACATAAGGAAACTGAGCTCTCAAGCCAGCCTGGTGGTGTCAAGGGTTGAGGCACTGGAAGCAACACACCAACATGCTGGCTACGTGGGTTCAACAGCAAACTCAGTTGGCTGGGAAGGGAGAAGACTAAGGGTCTGGAGGACTTCCCTATTCTCCCAGGGTGGTGGGGGGGTGTCTGTACCGCATCACTCCTACACTGCCACCAGGTGTAGGCATGCTGGCAGGGCAGTGGGTGAGATGTGCAGTGTATGCCTCCATATGTATGTGTACTGGTGCTTGTTATAGGTTAGGCCTGTGCACAGAGCCCTAGGTAGATACTCATATGTTGTAGTGGTAAGCTAATCAACCTGATTCCCCCCGGTCCTTGTTATCTCCCCTTAAATAAATCAGATTGCTTGTTTTGCAAAGGTACACTGGCTAGTTTGTGTGATAATGGTGAATTACTGCACAGTGGATATTGTACAACTGCACCTTACTTTTCAGGGGGTCCCCAAAGCAAGTTGATTGGTTCGAGCCGGGGGTAAGTGTATATGGTAAGGACACTGTAATTGAATTGTGTGGGCCACTAGTGGGAAGAAGTGGGGGTTGCAGCAACCCAGAGGGCTGTGACCAAGTCATCCTCGACCGTTCTAACCCCGACCTCTGGGTGGAGGCACCTGCCAACGGATCTAGGCCCCTCACCCTGTTACAGTTAGGGCAGGCAGGGGTAGTAGCCCTTAGGATAGCACCCCTTGGGGGTTACATTGTGGAGGCACCACTGGGATTAGCGTCCCCTAGTGGCTGAGTGGACGAAGTACCTAACTATGGATAAATTGAAGGAAAAGCTGGAAGGGGATATCATGGTTAAAATCAAGTTGGACCCCATTAAGACAATGGTACATAAACTGATGGGTTGGGGTGAAGCTAAAGAGTTGGACTCTCAGAGAATTGTGTTACTGCTAGATGTACCTTTAGGTACAACGAACGCTGACCTTATTTCCGTAGTGGAGCGAGTTAAGTGTTTGGGTAAGGTAGAGGTGAGAGGGCGTATGGCTGACCTACTCGATCAGACTTTACAGGTGTTACTGTTATGTAGCGTAGCCATTGACCCGAGATGGTACCTCCAGTGATTTACCCGGAAGGTGCCCAACAGGGGTGGAAGGTCATTCACATCCGAAGTGGGTCAGTTACCCTTGGGGGGTCTCCCCAGACTAATAGCTTCAAAGATAAACTGCTTAAATTGTTGGCCATGGAGGGGAGGACTACCCAAGAGTTACTGCAGACTTTGGATCTTTCCAGTGGTCCCACCCCCCAGGTTTCCCCCGGTACCTTTCCTGGGCCCCCCAAGAGTTCTATTTTTGCCCCACCGCCCCTAGTGGTTCCTTCTATACAGCTAGATTCATACCGTAGGCTAAAACTTTTTTCTGGCACAGTGCCCGTGCCTTCAGGGGTGGATGATTTGGAGGCGTGGATGGACTATGCAACCCCCTTAGTCCAGGAGTGGCAATGCTCTGAGGGGGAGAAATGAAAGAGACTGATGGAGAGCCTGTGGGGTCCAGCTTTAGAAGCCATTTGGTTTTTACAGGCTACTAGCCCAGAAGCTACCACAGCAGAGTATCTTTCTGCTTTAGAGGGAGTGTTTGGAAGCACAGAAACTGGGGAAGACTTATTATGGAAATTTAAGCCTGCTAAGCAGTGGAAGAATGAAAAGCTTTCCGCCTTTGTTACTAGGGTGGAAAGGGCTTTACAGAAGGCCTATCAAAAAGGGGGGATCACCGCCCCAGTCTTGAACCAGGTCAGGTTGGAACATGTTTTAAAATCTGCTAGATTTTCCAGTGAGATACTGTTAAAACTTAAGTTGCATGGTCGTCGAGCTGCCCCGCCTGAATACTGACAATTGATGAGGGAGATTAGAGAAGTAGAGACTGATGAGGAGGGGTGGGAACCCTATGTGGGGGCTGGGAATCTGTGCCAAACCCCTGAGTCTAGCAAACCTAATGAGACCCACCCTTCGGGGGGGCCTGATGTATCCCCAGAGTTACAAGGAGGGGTGGGGGTGCATGCCATTTCCTCTGATCCCCAAGTAGAAAGTGAGTTGAGGGCCGAGATCAGAAATTTACGAGAACTGGTGAGGGACTTGAAGCAAGCCACTACCCACCCTGTTAGGTTTGGGGAACCAGAGTTATCTAGAAACAAATGCCCTAGCCCAGGGGAGTCCCCTCGCCTTCCAGATGGCCCCCAGCAGATAAAGTATTCCCATCCCAATAGAGACCCCCGGGACCCCAAGTTCTGTTACCATTGTGGGGAGGATGGACACTTTCAGACAGAGTGGCAGTTGCTGGAGAATTTAAGGAAGGTCAACAGCAGGCTAATCACCTGGCATTGCAGGGCCTGCATCTGACCCCCTAGGAAGGGCTTTGTGACCCGGGCCAATGCCCAAGCAACTGTCAATGCTGTGCCCCCCCCGAATGGTCTGATGTGGTAGGGCCCTCGATGGAAGCCCTGGTGCAAGTAAATGGGATTCCCACTCAAGCTGTATTGGATAGTGGCTCTCAGGTGACCATTATGTTCCAGGACTGGTATCAGACACATCTGCCTGAGGTGCCACTACAACCCTTGGATGGCCTATATGTATGGGGGCTGAGTAACAAGGCTTATCCGTATTTGGGGTATATCTGGGTCTGGTTGTCATTTCCTACTTCTGTGGCTGAGGTGGACGAACAGGTGGAAACCTTGGCCTTAGTCTGCCCCCCCACTGGACTGTATGATGGGGTACCCTTGTTGATTGGGACCAATGCCCACATGTTTGATCGGCTAGCACAATTGTGTTCTGAAAAGCAAGTGTCCAGGACTGGGCGAGCTCTTAGGATACCCGCTCTGATCCAGAAGGCCTATGAGACTCAGAGAAAGGCTGGTCGGGAGGGGCCTGGAGGCCTGGTGGGTGTTGTCTGGAGGAAGGATCCGGAGACGTTGCTATTAGCCCCAAATGCCCAGTATGTTTTGCAAAGGGAGGTCCGGCTTAAAAAGGATATCAAGAATAAACTATCAATGCTGGATGTGCATGGGGAAGGAAAGTTGCCTGGGGGACTGCTGGTTAAACCCAGTATCGTGCCTGCTAGAGCCCATGCTTATGCCAGGAGAGTGATGGTTCAAGTTAATAATGTGTCTGACAAAGAAATTGAGTGAATAGAGGCTGCACCTGGCTAGTGTGCATTGTGCGACACTGCAGTGCTCCCTCAATAGCAAGGGTTTGGGGAAGGATGACAGAGTCACGCCCGACTTGTTTGATTTCGTGACCTCTTGCCTGCTGAATGGAAAGTAAGGATCAGTGAAAGCTTGCCCAAAGAGACCAGGTATTTTCCTAGGAATGGAATGTGGGATGTGCAGGGGCCAAACACCACATTCAACTGCATGACTAAAGGCCTTTCACGAGGTCTCGCACCAGGCCCCTGCTGACATAGACGATGTGAGACGGCATCTGCAAGAGATGCTTACTGCTGGTGTGATACAAGAATCCAGGAGCCCTTATGCTTCTCCCATTGTAGTAGTGAGGAAAAATAATGGGGCCGTTTGGATGTGTGTGGACTACCATACCTTGAACCTGTGAACCATTCCTGACCAGTATACCATACAACGCATACAGGACGCCCTGGACTGTCTAAACAGCAGTAAGTGGTTCTCTGTGTTAGATCTCCACAGTGGGTACTATCAGATCCCAATGGCTCCAGAGGATGGAGAGAAGACTGCGTTCATTTGCTCCCTAGGTTTCTATGAATTTATCCGGATGCCTCAAGGGATTTCAGGTGTCCCAGCTATCTTTCAGTGCCTGATGGAACGTGCTGTGGGGGACATGAACTTGCTCGAGTGTTTGGTTTATTTAGATGATGTCATAGTGTTTGGCAGCTCATTGGAAGAACATGAAAGTCGATTGTTCAAGGTCCTGGACCGGCTGGAGGCTTTTGGTCTTAAGTTATCTATAGACAAATGCCAATTCTTTCAAACCTCCGTGAAGTATGTGGGCTACATAGTATCCTCTGAAGGCATAGAGACGGACCCCAGCAAAGTAGAGGCTTTAATCACTTGGCCCCAACCCAGAAATTTGAAGGAGCTACAGCGGTTCCTGGGGTTCTGTGGGTACTACCAAAGATTTATTAGAGACTACTCTCGGGTGATCCGGCCCCTGTTTAATCTCACTCAAGGGTACCCCGACCCATAAGAAATATAAGAAGACTGCACAATCTGGGACTGAAAAGACTTATTTCCACCCCAATTATGTGTTTGTTACTCCGCTGAACTGCTGACTCAGAGAAGCTTTCATGACATTATATATCAACTACTCATGCCCCAGTGCTGGCCTATGCTGATCCAGATAAACCCTATGTTCTTCATACTGATGCCAGTCTGCAAGGATTGAGGGCCGTATTGTGCCAAGAGCACTCGAACGGTCTGAGACCTGTAGCTTTTGCCAGCCGCAGTTTGACTCCTTCTGAAAAGAATTATCCAGTGCACAAACTAGAGTTCCTGGCTCTAAAGTGGGCTATTGTCAGGGCCCCTGGTGTTCTGCAGCAGAATTTTCTGATTTCTCGGCAGGGCTCCTTGACTTCTCTGACAGCATTTTCTGATTTCTGCAGCATGATTAATACAATATCAGGTTTTTCCATCCCACCCTGCAATGATGGGTAGCTCCCTCTTTGCAGCAGATGGCTGATGCTGTAATGAACAGGCTGCCCCTGATTGCAGCGGCGAAATTGTCAGTAGTTGGTGCAAATATTCCAAACTACTGTCACCAGCAGCCTGCAATATGTTATTTGTACTGTGCGCAATCAATATAAAAATGGTACATCCTGTCTGCCCCATTTCCCATATTAAATCTCAGAACCTACTGTCCATGCAGGATAATAGCCTTCACTATCCACTCCCTTGTTCCCCTCCCTACTACTATCAGCATGAGTAACTATTATACCCTTCACTTTGTCACAGCCATGCTTGAAACCATTTATGGTTTTGGTACCTGCCATCTCAGTTGGCAAACTATTCCACATTTCACTCACCATTTCTGGAAAATAAAACTTTCCAATATCCTCTTGTACCTCCCTCCCATCAGTCTCTACTTGTGCCCCTTATAATCTTGAACTGTTACTCATGCTAAGCAGTTCTCCATTCCCACCTGTTTATTCCTTACAGGAACTTGAAGGTCTCTGTCATATCATTCCTCTCTTGTCTGGTCTCCAGTGAAGACATGTTCAGTGCCTTGAGCAGATCCTCATATGATCTGTCCTGTCAGTTTTGAATCATCCTGATCACCCTTTGTCCTTATCTTTCCTGAGGTGAGGTCTTCAGAAGTTCAGAACTCTGAACAGTACACCCAGTGCAGCCTCACCAACGATCAATAAAGAGGCAGTCAACTTCTTTTCTTCTACTATCAGAACCCCTTCTGGCACATCTTAGTATCATATTTGCCTTACTAGATGCCTCACTGTACTAGCTTGATTGTTTAAGGGAGACACTAATGACGAATACTAGGTCCATTTTCTCAGCTGTAGTGCTCAGCTCTACCCCTCCTATCCAGTAACCTGTCCTGGGGTTCTTGTCCCCTAAGTGAATCACCTTGCACTTTTTGGCATTGAAGTTCAACTGCCAAACCTTAGGCCACCTCTCTAATCTTTACATGTCAGTCTGCAGTTTCCTACTTCCTCATCACTATCTACCCCCCCATGAGCTTGGTGTCATCTTCAAAGAGACACAGCCCCAGATTCATTCTCAAACATTGTTAATGAGCATATTGAAGAGAACAAGAGTCAGGATGGATCCCTGTGGCATTCCACTCTTGACTTCCCTCTTTTCTGATTTGACACCATAATCACAACCCTCTGATGCCTCTCATTCAACTAAAGCCCCCTCACCCCCACCAAAACACTGCTTATATTTTCCTTCAAATCCCTGGACCTCACGCCCTTGCGCCGTGACCTAAGTCACTCTGATGGGTCCCCTATCTCATTGGTCTGCTCCACTGATTCTATGCTAACATATTTCAAAACAAAATTACTCTAAATATATATATTTTTTTATAGTTGTTTAACCAGGAGTAGCATACTAAGCTGAAAACTTTTTTACAGGAGCGACCTGGGAGCACAGGGAAGTTAAGTGACTTGCTCAGAGTCACACACTGTGCAAGTGGAAGCTGTGGGATTCAAACCCAGGTCTGGTCTGCTGGATGTCACCAGATTTGCAGCTCAGAGCCTTAAACCACTGCACTATACTGCCTCCCTTTATGGGACTGCCATGCCCCCAGAGCAGGACATGAGAAAGGTACACCACCTCCCTAGATCATGGCTGACCTCATAGCTTACTTGCAAGTGCATGATTTGGCCTGGTCAGAAAATAAATGTAACCTATCCCCCATGGCCTCCAGAGGTATCATCATCTCCGCAGCACCAGTACCATGGCAACAAGCTTGCCAAAGGTGAGAATTTTACATCTAACTTCAGTACCGACATTGGTTACCTGTTTAAATTTTGAAAGGCTGCCACAATCTCTTCTCCCCTTCCACTCCTTTGCCTGTCCTCAGAGTCAGTGACACCCCTGTCTCTAACCTCTCCTTCATCACCATAGAGATGTAATTCCTTTTCATCACCTGTACCTCCTCTCTCCTCTCCTCCCCTTTCTCACCTCCCTCTCACCCCTGCCAGCCTGCATTATTGTCATCTCCTTCCTTCCCACTATTATTTTTTTCTCTCCAGTAACTCCATCCTTTATCCCCGACACACTTCCCGCCCTTAATCCTTCCAAGGGTAGGAGCCCAGATGGCCGGGATAGCAAGCTCCTCCATCTGACTACTTCTGCAATCTCCTCCCCATTGGATGACCTCCCTAACCTCTCTTTCTGGTGTTCCTCTATCCCTGCTGACTGGAAGGCTGCCACTGTTACTCCTCCTCCTCCAAAAGATGGTGACCCGTCAGGTACGAACAGCTACCGACTCATTTCTCTCCTCCCTCCAAAATACAGGAACAAATTATCTTGTTACAACTCTCTCTCTTTCTGGACTCCTCTTCCTTTTGTCACCCAGTACAAGTCTGACTTCCACTAAAATCACTCCACCACCTGCTCAGGCTCACCAAATCCATCCATAATGGTATGGATCACAGCCTATTCACTTCTGCTATCTTCATCGATCTAGCCAAAGCATTCAACCCTGTCTACCACCCAATTATTAGCCAAACTCCAGGCTGCAGGCCTCTGACTTAGCCATCAGTTGTTCCACTCCTACCACAGGGGTAGGTCCCAAGCAGTCAAAAGTGGTGACCCCCTCTCTCCTCCCTGCCTGTATCCACTTGGGTCCCACAAGGATCTGTGTTAAGCCCACTACTTTTCTCCATTTTCCTTAATGATCTCCTCCTCCATGTGCTTGTCTGCATCCATTCACATGTACATGGATGACACGGTCCTCTTCACAGCAGGCCCACAGACTCCAGCTGGACTTTGATCAAGTTCAGCCCTGACCACACAGAAATCAGCTTTTCCTCAATGCCAAGAAGGCTGTCTCCATGTTCTTTGGCACAAGGCACCAGACTCTCTAGGCTCCCTCCCCTTCCTACTTTCCATACCCTGGATGGCTCCCCTGTGGAGGATGTCACCACCTTTAGTTGTCTTGGTATCTGGCTAGACCAGCACCTAAACGTTTCTGAACAAGTGGATGCGATTGTCAAAAAGCTGCACCACAATTTGGTGCACTTACAGGAACTGTGACTTCCCACCTCCAGCATACCATGTTATTATCCAGAGAATGAGCTCCAAATCTCTGACTATGGTGATGTGGTCTACAGCGTAGCCCCTCACTACCCTTGCCAAACTGGACACACTCTTCAACTATTTCTGCCATTACACTCTCGACTATCCTTCTTGGACTCACCATTGTTCTATATATAAATCTCTCTCCTTTTCTTTTCTTGTGGACAGACACCATGCCCACTGTGCCAGCTTTGTGGGCAAATCTGGTTTGTTTCCTACCCTCCTATTCTCTCCGACGCCCGTCATAGCCATACCATCAGAAGCTGAAATATTCAAAATCTAGTAGTCCCTTCAGTTTCCACAACCATCGGCAAAGTCACGTTCAGCCACCGCTGCCCTAAAATCTGGAACTCCTCACCCCAGCCATTCACCAATCTCCCTCCATGGATTCTTTCAAACCACTTCAGTGGTCTCACCTCTCCCTTCTGCACTTGCTCTAGTTTTCCCTCTTGCTCTCCTATTACTTGTTTCCAGTTTAGGTACAGCTAAAATTTGGCACCTATGCTTCCACTCTAGGCATTATGCACAAATGTTTATAGCTAATGTTGAAGTAAAAGCCTCTCCAGCCCCTTTGTGTATCAGTTGTGCAGATGGAGCTCCCCTCCTAACTGTGAACTCCATCAAATACCTTGGGGTGACACTTGACCCCCAGTTGGTCCTAGGGAGTCATATCCTAAATGTCTGTAGAACTGTGAACTGTAAATTAGGTCTGGCCTATAGGGCCAAAAATAACTTGACACCTGCTGCTCGTCTGGCACTTGCTAGAGGTGTACTTCTTCCCTCCCTTAGCTATGGTCTCCACCAATTTGCCTGTACCTCCAAAGTCCTTCTTACTCGGTGGCACACAACGTACGATAAGATCTGTCACTTTGCACTGGCCGCCCCCCATCTCACCCACCATTGTGAGCTTTTTGATAAACTAGGTTGGCTTTCCCCGACCAATCACCTGAACTTTGGGCTGGGATGCCTCCTTGGCAAAGTGATCAGAACCGGCACCCCCACAGGGCTGGCACAGCTTCTTTCACCTCCTGACCACTCCTCTTACCCACTCAGGTCCCAGGGTCCTGGGATGCTAAAAGTACCCCTCACCCGAACCCTTATGGGGGACAGGGACTTTGTTGCATGTGCTTCTAGGCTCTGTAACTCCTTTCCTGACAATGTTCATTCCACCTCCTCCCATCAGTGCTTCTGGAAGTCCCTGTGGGGGCATCTGAAGCTAGCCTCAGCGTGCAAATGTCCCAAGCCTCCCTTGCCTAATTGTACTTGGAGCCCAACTGTTCTGAGGACCTGCCAATGATCTTTTGGTCATTTCTTGTGATCCAATTGCTCTCCTAGGCATCTGACTGCACTATGTATGCTCTAGACTATATATTGTTGATTATATGTACTTTATCAATTTCTGTCATAGCAGTTCACTCCATGCCTTACCGTTTTGTGACTCAATGCATTTTGTTACTCTATGTACTTGCTTTACTTGCTGTTATGTTCTGATGTATCTGTATTACCTGTTGTACTCTCCCAGGAAGTTCCTGAAAATAGGCATATAACTTGTCTAGTGTACCTACCCAGTTAACAAAAGCTAAAGAAATAAATAAATAAAACTGCTCTGTATTTGATTGCCAGCATAGGTTTGTGGCTCCTGACTGTGCTGTATATGCATTGTCAATTGTTTGCTTGTTACTCAAGTTCTCACTTCTTGCATGTATTATTCCCAATGTAATTTGTGGTTGTGTACCACTCTGCTCCTTGTATGTTATGTATTTTGAACTACTGTGCTGCCTAAGACCCACTTGTACAAGTTCCCCTTCCCCAGGATGCATCTAGAAATGAGCTCCCAGCTTAGTATTCCTGAGTGGGGAGCACTAGACACCAAGGGTCATTTTACTATAATAATTGGAGCCATTTAAACTGCGATCAGGGGTGTAGAACCTTTACATGCCAAGGATCATTTTGGTATACTACTTGGGAGCATCATAATGGTGACCACAGGTAGGGTCACAATATGCACCACTGTGTGCTCAAATTAATTTATTTATTGAAAAGTTTCACCAGAGAAGGTACACTGAACAACAAGTTGCTTGTCTCCTGGTATGACCTGGGGGAGAGGGTGGTGGGAGTTACATAGTAACAATGAGTACACACAAAATACACAGTATCGTACAAAAACATTGGTTACAACTGAATTACACATTTGCATGAAAAGCAAATAATTACAAGGGTAGAGAAGTGAAAGCCAGTTGCAGTGAGCTTGTGGTGAGACAGAGAGAGAGAGCATAATGTAATAGCAAGTGTGAACCAATGGCCTGCACTATGCAGACTAAGAATAGCACACGGTGGCAAGTGAAGTGAGTCAGCAGGGCATCAAAAGGGATGGTGGGACACAGTGGGGAGCTAGGGCAGGTGCAATTTACAGAGAGGAAATTATGAAAAGCTTGATTTAATGAGCCAGGTGAGGAAGAGGATCAGATATGTGTAGGAAGAGCATTCCACATTTTGGGAGCGATAGGGTGGGAGGCCTGTCTACTAGTGGTGGATCTCTAGGAACAGACAGAGTTCTATGGTCACGGGCTCTTAGAAGTTGAGAGGGAGTGGGTGGGGGAGATTAGGAATTTAGGTAGGAGGAGTGTGCCAAGCCAGTACTTAGAGATGAGATTTGGCGCATGAGGCAGTCACCTATTTGTTAGGGATGGAAGGCTAAAGCTCGGTACAAGCAGCAGCAGTGGGTAAGGTGAGGTGCATCCAGAGCAAACCGACAGAATTAGTTGAAAAGAGTATCCAGGTTGGCTAAGATGGTGGCAGGAGCAGAGCAATAAAGAACATCTGATAGTGAAAACCGGGAGGATAATTTTTGGATCCGTTCGCTCTTGCCTGTGGCGGAGGTAGGAGCGGTTTCTACATAAGGCACAGAGTTTGGGACAAAGATTTTTATTATGGCATCTACAGGGCCAAGACGTGAGATGTTTATCCAGCCAAATGCCCAGATACCTGAAAGACTCAGTAGCAATTACAGTTGCTCCATCTGGGTAGTGAAGGTGGGGGCAGAAGGGAGCCATGACAGCTTCTGACATGTGCCAAAAGTCATGGACACAGTTTTCTTGGCATTTAGGAAGAGTTGGTGAGATTGAAACCAGCTCTAGACATTATTGAAATCACGTTGGAGCCTGGAGGCGACATCCAAGGGTGAGGGCCCAGAGGAGAATAGAACCGTATCATCAGCATACATATGTATAGAAGATGAGATACAGATGGATGGAAGATCATTCAGAAAGATGGAGAAGAGAATCGGGCCTAGTATGGACCCTTGGGGACTCCAGAGTATATGGGTAGAGGAGGGGAGATGTAGTCGGATATTTTTACAGACTGTGAGCAGTCATATAGGTATGTGCTGAACCATTTAATGGCATGTTCAGACAGCCCAGCTGATGAGAGGGAGGAGCAGGAGGGAGGAAACTGTGTCAAAAGCTTTAGCAAGATCAATAAAAATGGCAGGGGTTATGTGACCGCAATCCTTGCCTGTCAGGATCGCATCAGTGATTCAAAGCAGCGAGGTAGTAGTAGAGTGATGTTTACGGAACCCAGATTGATATTGGGTGAAGAAATTTCTGTCTGAGAGGTACAAGGATAGTTAGTCAAGGACTAGATGTTCTTGTACTTTGGCTAATGTCAGGAGGAGAGATATAAGGTGGTAGTTCTCAGGGGAGGAGAAGTTGCCACACTTAGGGAGAGGGAGTACAATAGCATGTTTCCACTCACAGGGAATTTCGGCCAAGTGAAACGAGAGATTGAAAAGAGCAGTGAGTGGGGGAGCACTAGCAGAGGCAGAAAAGTTTAGTAACTTTGGGTCCAGTCCATCAGAGGAGCTACACTTTGGGGTTTAGGGCTTCCAAGGCCGCCAGCATGTCAGTTCTCAGAATTTTAGAGAATGAAAAGCTATGAGGTGGGGCTGGAGGACTTCTAATGGGTGTAGAGAATAACTGGTTTAAGGTTGGGAGGGAGCCTAGCAGAGTAGAAGCACATGAGGTAAAGTGCGAGTTGAAAGCAGCAGCAATGCTAGGGTGGTTGGCAATGACAGTATTGTTTATTTGGAGGAGGGGGAGGGAAGGGGAGCCTGTGGGGAGAAAAGTGAGTGGATTACTTTCCAGAATTTGGATGGGTTATTTTTATTAGAGTTAGAAGTAGAGCTGAAGTAATCAGCCTTGGCCAAACGAGTGGCTTTTGTGCATTTGTTTCTGAGGACCCGGTAGGCCTCATAGTCTTTAAGGAGCTTTGTGCTTTTATGGAGCTTCCAGGCTGTATCACGTGCCCTTAGACAAGCAATGAGTTCTGGGGAGATTGAGGAGAGGTGGTTTCCTGCTAAATGCTATACATGCGCTCAACCTAACCCAAATTATCCAAGATCCAACTAGGCTAAATCACAAGACAGGAAACCATTCCTCATTGACTGGGCCCTTACAACTCACACCCATAAGGTCATTAATTCGTCTCTAGCAGATTCCTTCAATGACCATTGCATGACTTTCCTGGTGCACAAAATTCACAAAGTCAAAGTCCCTATAAAACTCTACAAACCGATCACACAAATCCCTGAACATTGACCCTCTTCTTTATGATTTGACCAACACTAATTGGGCACCTATATCTGTTGCCAGTAACCTAGAAGTCGCAGCTAACTACTTCAGAGAATGATTCCTTGAAGTCTGGAATCAACATGCACCACAACGCTGGTACATGTCCGTGGAAACCACCTCCTGGATCTCCCCAGAACTCATTGCTTGTCTAAGGGCATTGCCAACCACCCTAGCATTGCTGCTGCTTTAACTCGCACTTGCCTCATGTGCTTCTACCCTGCTAGGCTCCTCCCAACTATTAACCAGTTATTCTCCGCACCCATTAGAAGTCCTCCAGCCCCACCTCATAGCTTTTCCTCTTCTAAAATTCTGAGAACTGACATGCTGGCGGCCTTGGAAGCCCTAAACCCAAGCAAAGGTAGTTCCTCTGATGGACTGGACCCAAAGTTACTAAAGTTGTCTGCCTCTGCCATTGCTCCCCCACTCACTGCTCTTTTCAATCTCTCGTTTCACTTGGCCGAAATTCCCCGTGAGTGGAAACATGCTATTGTTCTCCCGCTCCATAAGGGTGGCGACTCCTTCTTCCCTGAAAACTACCACCCTATATCTCTCCTCCTGATGTTAGCCAAACTACAAGAACATCTAGTCCTTGACTAACTATCCTTGTACCTCTCAGACAGAAATTTCTTCACCCAATATCAATCTGGGTTCCGTAAACATCACTCTACTACTACCTCACTGCTTTGAATCACTGATGCGATCCTGACAGGCATGGATTGCGGTCACATAACCACTGCCATTTTTATTGATCTTGCTAAAGCTTTTGACACGGTTTCCCACTCCCTCCTGCTCCACTCCCTCTCATCAGCTGGGCTGTCTGAACATGCCATTAAATGGTTCAGCACATACATATATGACTGCTCACAGTCTGTAAAAATATCCGACTACATCTCCCCTCCTCTACCCATATACTCTGGAGTCACCCAAGGGTCCATACTAGGCCCGATTCTCTTCTCCATCTTTCTGAATGATCTTCCATCCATCTGTACCTCATCTTCTATACATATGTATGCTGATGATACGGTTCTATTCTCCTCTGGGCCCTCATCCTTGGATGTCGCCTCCAGGCTCCAACGTGATTTCAATAATGCCTAGAGCTGGTTTCAATCTCATCAACTCTTCCTAAATGCCAAGAAAACTGTGTCCATGACTTTTGGCACACGTCAGAAGCTGTCAAGGCTCCCTTCTGCCCCTACCTTCACTACCCTCGACGGAGCAACTGTAATTGCTACCGAGTTTTTCAGGTATCTGGGCGTTTGGCTGGATAAACATCTCACCTTCTCAGCCCATGTAGATGCCATAATAAAAAAGCTTTGTCCCAAACTCTGTGCCTTATATAGAAACCGCTTCTGCCTCCCACCACAGGCAAGACGCGAACTGATCCAAAAAATGATCCTCCCAGTTTTCGACTATTGCGATGTTGTTTATTGCTCTGCTCCTGCCACCTCCTTAGCCAACCTGGATACTCTTTTCAACTCATTCTGTTGGTTTGCTCTGGATGCACCTCACCTTACCCACTGCTGCCACTTGTACTGAGCCTTAGCCTTCCCATCCCTAACAAATAGGTGACTGCATCATTGTGCAAATCTCATCTCTAAGTACTGGCTTGGCACACTCCCTCCCTACCTAAATTCTCTAATCTCCCACCCACTCTCTCTCAACTTCTAAGAGCCCATGACCATAGAACTCTGTCTGTTCCCTGGAGATCCACCGCTAGTGCACAGGCCTCCCACTCCTATCATCTCCCCAAAATGTGGAATGCTCTTCCTACACATATCTGATCCTCTTCCTAGCCTGGCTCATTAAATCAAGCTCTTCATAATTTCCTCTCTGTAAATTGCACCTGCCCCTAGCTCCCCCCTTTCTTGTCCTACATCCTGTTTGATGCCCTGCTGACTCACTTCACTTGCCACCCTGTGCTGTTCTTAGTCTGCATAGTGCAGGCCATTGGTTCACACTTGCTATTACATTATGCACACTCTCTCTGTCTCACCACAAGCTCACTGCGACTGGTTTTCACTTCTTTACCCTTGTAATTATTTGCTTTTCATGCTAATGAGTAATTCAGTTGTAACCTATGTTTTTGAATGATATTGTGTATTTTGTGTGTACTCATTGTTACTATGTAACTCCCACCACCCTCTCTTCCAGGTTGTACCGGGAGACGAGCAACTTATTGTTCAGTGTACCTAGCACACAGTGGTGCATATAGTGACCCTACCTGTGGTCACCATTATGATGCCCCAAGTAGTATACCAAATGATCCTTGGCATGTAAAGGTTCTACACCCTGATCACAGTCTAAATGCTCCAATTATTATAGTAAAATGATCCTTGGTGTCTAGTGCTCCCCACCCAGGAATACTAAGCTGGAGCTCATTTCTAGATGCATCCTGGGAAGGGGAACTTGTACAAGTGGGTCTTAGGTAGCACAATAGTTCAAAATACATAATGTACATGGAGCAGAGTGGTACACAACCACAAATAACATTGGAATAATACATGCAAGATGTGAGAACTTGAGTAACGACAAATAATCGACAATGCATATACAGCACAGTCAGGAGCCACAAACCTATGCTGACGATCAAATACAGAGAAGTTTATTTATTTATTTATTTCGCTTTGTTAACCGGTAGGTACACTAGACAAGTTATATGCTTATTTCCAGGAACTTCCTGGAGAGTACAACGGTAATACAGATACATCAGAACATAACAGCAAGTAAAGTAAGTACATAGAGTAACAAAATGCATTGAGTCACAAACGTAAGGCATGGAGTAACTGCTATGACAGAAATTGATAAAGTACATATAATCAGCAATATATAGTCTAGAGCATACATAGTGCAGTCAGATGCCTAGGAGAGCAATTGGATCATGAGAAATGACCAAAAGATCATTGGCAGGTCCTCAGAACAGTTGGGCTCCAAGTACAATTAGGCAAGGGAGGCTTGGGGCATTCTCATGCTGAGGCCAGCTTCAGATGCCCCCACAGGGACTTCTGGAAGCACTGATGGGAGGAGGTGGAATGAACTTGGTCAGGAAAGGAGTTCCAGAGCCTAGGACCACATGCAACAAAGTCCCTGTCCCCCATAAGGGTTTGGGTGAGGGGTACTTTTAGCATCCCAGGACCCTGGGACCTGAGTGGGTAAGAGGAGTGGTCAGGAGGTGAAAGAAGCTGTGCCAGCCCCGTGGGGTGCCGGTTCTGATCACTTTGCCAAGGAGGCATCCCAGCCCAAAGTTCAGGTGATTGGTTGGGGAAAGCCAACCTAGTTTATCATAAAGCTCACAATGGTGGGTGAGACGGGGGGGCGGCCAGTGCAAAGCGACAGATGTTATTGTACGTTGTGTGCCACCGAGTAAGAAGAGCTTTGGAGGTACAGGCAAATTGGTGGAGACCATAGCTAAGGGAGGGAAGTAGTACACCTCTAGCAAGTGCCAGACGAGCAGCAGGTGTCAGGTTACTTTTGGCCCTATAGGCTAGACCCGATTTACAGTCCACAGTTCTACAGACATTTAGGATATGACTCCCTAGGTCCAATTGGGGGTCAAGTGTCACCCCAAGGTATTTGATGGAGTTCACAGTTAGGAGGGGAGCTCCATATGCACAACTGATATGCAAAGGGTCTGGAGAGGTTTTTAGTTCAACGTTAGATGAAACATTTGTGCATAATGCCTAGAGTGGAAGTATATAGGTGCCAAATTTAGCTGTACCTAAACTGGAAACAAGTAATAGGAGAGCAAGAGGGAAAACTAGAGCAAGTGTAGGAGGGAGAGGTGAGACCACTGAAGTGGTTTGAAAGAATCCATGGGAGGGAGATTGGTGAATGGCTGGGGTGAGGGAGTTCCAGATTTTAGGGCAGCGGTGGCTGAACGTGACTTTGCTGATGGTTGTGGAAACTGAAGGGACTGCTAGGGTTTGAATATTTCAGCTTCTGATGGTATGGATATAATGGGGCTGTCAGAGAGATAGGAGGGTAGGGAAACAAACCAGATTTGCCCACAAAGCTGGCACAGTGGGCATGGTGTCTGTTCACAAGAAAAGAAAAGGAGACAGATTTATATATAGAACAATGGTGAGTACAAGAAGGATAATCGAGAGTGTAATGGCAGAAATAGTTGAAGAGTGTGTCCAGTTTGGCAAGGGTAGTGAAGGGGGCTACGCTGTAGACCACATCACCATAGTCAGAGATTTGGAGGCTCATTCTCTGGATAATAACATGGTATGCTGGAGGTGGGATACAGTCACAGTTCCTGTAAAGTGCACCAAATTGTGGTGCAGCTTTTTGACTATAGCATCCACCTGTTCAGAAATGTTTAGGTGCTGGTCTAGCCAGATACCAAGACAACTAAAGGTGGTGACATCCTCCACAGGAGAGCCATCCAGGGTATGGAAAGTAGGAAGGGAGGAGCCTAGAGAGTCTGGTGCCTTGTGCCAAAGGACATGGAGACAGCCTTCTTGGCATTGAGGAAAAGTTGATTTGTGTGTGGTCAGGGCTGAACTTGATCAAAGTCCAGCTGGAGTCTGTGGGCCTGCTGTGAAGAGGACTGTGTCATCCATGTACATGTGAATGGATGCAGACAAGCACATGGAGGAGGAGATCATTAAGGAAAATGGAGAAAAGTAGTGGGCTTAACACAGATCCTTGTGGGACCCAAGTGGATACAGGCAGGGAGGAGAGAGGGGGTCACCACTTTTGACTGCTTGGGACCTACCCCTGTGGTAGGAGTGGAACAGCTGATGGCTAAGTCAGAGAGGCCTGCAGCCTGGAGTTTGGCTAATAATTGGGTGGTAGACAGGGTTGAATGCTTTGGCTAGATCGATGAAGATAGCAGAAGTGAATAGGCTCTGATCCATACCATTATGGATGGATTTGGTGAGCCTGAGCAGGTGGTGGAGTGATTTTTGCAGAAGTTAGACTTGTATTGGGTGAAAAAGGAAGAGGAGTCCAGAAAGGGAGAGAGTTGTAACAAGATAATTTGTTCCTGTATTTTGGAGGGAGGAGAGAAATGAGTCAGTAGCTGTTCGTACATGACGGGTCACCATCTTTTGGAGGAGGAGGAGTAATAGTGGCAGCCTTCCAGTCAGCAGGGATGGAGGAACACCAGAAAGAGAGGTTAGGGAGGTCATCCAATGGGGAGGAGATTGCAGAAGCAGTCAGATGGAGGAGCTTGCTATCCCGGCCATCTGGGCTCCTGCTCTTGGAAGGATTAAGGGTGGAAAGTGTGTGGTGATAAAGGATGGAGGTACTGGAGAGAAAAAAAAACAATAGGGGGAAGGAAGGAGATGACAATCATGCAGGCTGGCAGGGGTGAGAGGGAGGTGAGGAAGGGGAGAGGGAGGAGAGGAGTGAGGAGGTACAGGTGATGAAATTGAATTACATCTCTATGGTGATGAAGGAGAGGTTAGAGACAGGGGTGTCACTGACTCTGAGAACAGGCAAAGGAGTGGGAGGGGAGAAGAGATTGTGGCAGCCTTTCAAAATTTAGACAGGTAACCAATGTTGGTACTGAAGTTAGATGTAAAATTCTCACCTTTGGCAAGCTTGTTGCCATGGTACAGGTGCTGTGGAGATGATGATACCTCTGGAGGCCATGGGGATAGGTTACGTTTATTTTCTGACCAGGCCAAATCATGCACTTGCAAGTAAGCTATGAGGTCAGCCATGATCTACGGGAGGTGGTGTACCTTTTCTCATGTCCTGCTCTGGGGGGCATGGCAGTCCCATAAAGGGGAGGCAGTATAGTGGTTTAAGGCTCTGAGCTGCAAATCTGGTGACATCCAGCAGACCAGACCTGGGTTTGAATCTCACAGCTTCCACTTGCATACTGTGTGACTCTGAGCAAGTCACTTAACTTCCCTGTGCTCCCAGGTCACTCCTGTAAAAAAGTTTTCAACTTAGTGTGCTACTTCTGGTTAAACAACTAAAAAATATATATATTTAGAGTAATTTTGTTTTGAAATATGTTAGCATGGAATCAGTGGATCAGACCAATGAGATAGGGGATCAATCAGAGTGACTTAGGTCACGGCTCAAGGGGGTGAGGTCCAGGGATTTGAAGGAAAATATAAGCAGTGTTTTGGTGGGGGTGAGGGGGCTTTAGTTGAATGAGAGGCATCAGAGGGTTGTGATTATGGTATCAAATCAGAAAAGAGGGAAGTCAAGAGTGGAATGCCACAGGGATCCATCCTGACTCTTGTTCTCTTCAATATGCTCACTAACAACATTTGAGAATGAATCTGGGGCTGTGTCTCTTTGAAGATGACACCAAGTTCATGGGAGGGTAGATAGTGATGGGGAAGTAGGAAACTGCAGACTGACATGTAACCATTAGAGAGGTGGCCTAAGGTTTGGCATTTTTAACTTCAATGCCAAAAATTGCAAGGTGATTCACTTAGGGGACAAGAACCCCAGGACAGGTTACTGGATAGGAGGGGGGTAGAGCTGAGCACTACAGCTGAGAAAAGGGACCTAGTATTTGTCATTAGTGACTCCCTTAAACAATCAAGCTAGTACAGTGAGGCATCTAGTAAAGCAAATAGGATACTAGGATGTGCCAGAAGGGGTTCTGATAGTAGAAGAAAAGAGGTTTACTGCCTCTTTATTGATCTTTGGTGAGGCTGCACTGGGTGTACTGTTCAGAGTTCTGAACTTCTGAAGACCTCACCTCAGGAAAGATAAGGACAAAGGGTGATCAGGATGATTCAAAGCTGACAGGACAGATCATATGAGGATCTGCTCAAGGCACTGAACATGTCTTCACTGGAGACCAGACAAGAGAGGAATGATATGACAGAGACCTTCAAGTTCCTGTAAGGAATAAGCAAGGTGAATGGAGAACTACTTAGCATGAGTAACAGTTCAAGGTTATGGGGGCACAAGTAGAGACTGATGGGATGGAGGTTCAAGAGGGATATTGGAAAGTTTTATTTTCCAGAAATGGTGGTGGAAATGTGGAATAGTTTGCCAACTGGGATGGCAGGCACCAAAACCATAAATGGTTTCAAGCATGGCTGTGACAAAGTGAAGGGTATAATGGTTACTCATGCTGATAGTAGTAGGGAGGGGAACAAGGAAGTGGATAGTGAAGGCTATTATCCTGCATGGACAGTAGGTTCTGAGGTTTAATTTGGGAAATGGGGCAGACAGGATGTACCATTTTTATATTGATTGCGCACAGTGCAAATAACATATTGCAGGCTGCTGGTGACAGTAGTTTGGAATATTTGCACCAACTACTGACAATTTCACCGCTGCAATCAGGGGCAGCCTCGACATTGCAGCATCAGCCATCTGCTGCAATGAGGGAGTGACCCATCATTGCAGGGTGGGATGGAAAAACCCTGATATTGTTTGTGAACAGGGTGGCAGGTTGCCGCCCTGTTCACAAACAATATAACCCTCCCACCATGTTTATGTGCCAACAGGGTCCCCAAACCCCATCGGCCTTGGTGCCCCATTGTTTCTGGTGCCGATGGGGGAGCCCTCCCGTCGGCATTCTGTAACACCCCGCTTTTATTCCTGCTGACGGGTGCCCAATCCCCGTCGGCTACTGCTGCCCCCCAAAAGAAAGCCATTGGTAGCATGCTGGGTGTCCATCCCAGCATGCCACATGCCCCTGTAAAGGGAAAAATGGACCTTGAAGTATTTTTTTTGTTACCTGCAAAAAAGGAAACGGTTTCTCATAGTGTCCCTGGCCCCCACCTGCAACCCGCACCAACCCACTGTGCACCCTGCCTCCCCACACCCCCCCGTCACCCCATACCTACCTCCAGAGCTTGGCACAATGATCTTCGGTGGACCAGGAACACATCTGCACTCTTCAAAGCAGACCGTGAACTGAGGAAATGCCGGTAAGCTGTATAACATAATAAATAGTGTTTTTTCAACTTTAGTACATATCTCAGGCATTTTTGGGACTTTTTTCACCAAATTTTCAACATAGGGTTTTTGGGACCCTCCTCATGAATTCTTGAACTGTCATTGCGTTAATCGGCCCGAAAGGTGATTTCGCGGTCACTGCGCGGAATCACCTTTGGGGTCATTAATGAAACGACAGTGCCAGTGTTCATGAGGTGGATCTCAAAAAGCCTATGTTGCAAATTTGGTGGAAAATTCCAAAAATGACTGTTTTATGGGCGCTGCTTGTGCGGTTGCTACTTACTGCGCTTTCGTAACTGCTGAATTGCAATAATTTCATGCCAAATTTTCAATATTGGCATTTTCACCTCCTTGTGAACAGTACAGCCGTCATTGTTCACATCCTGGCGGAAATGTGTTTTCGCACTTCTGGCGCGCAGGAATAGTCGGTCGCTTTGAGAAATCAGTGTTCAGAGCAGATTAAGAAAATGACAGTGACACTGTTCATGAGTAGAGGTCCTGAAATGGCTGTGTTGAAAATCTGCTAATGATACTCCATAAAATGACTGTGTTATGAGCGTGTGTTGCGCAGTTTGCACCACGCCTAACTTCAATGAATTTATATTTTCCTCCAGATTTTCAACATTGCCATTTTCCCACACCTACTTATGAACAGTGCATCGTCATTTTTCCCATCCTGTCCGGTGTGTTTCGCACTTCTGGCAGAGAATAGAGCAGTCGCTGTGGAAATCACTGTCCGGGACAGATTAAGAAAATGACAGTGATACTGTTCGTGAGCAGAGGTCCTAAAATTCCTATGTTGAAAATTTGGTGATGATAGCCCAGCAAATGACTGTATTACAAGTGTGTGTTGCACACTTTCCACACACCCTTGTAACTTCACAGATTTGTAATATTGTCATGCCAGATTTTCAATAGTGACATTTTTTCACACCTCCTTATGAGCAGTACAGCTGTCATTTTTCACATCCTGACTGAAATGTGGCTTCACAGTTGACGTACGCAATAGCGCGGTCGCTGTGGTAAATCAGTGTTAGGGACAGATTAAGAAAATGACAGTGGCACTGTTCAGGAGCAGAGGTCCTAAAAACCCTATGTTGATAATTTGGTGACGAAACTCCATAACATGACTGTGTTACAAGCCTGCATTGAACCGTTTCACGCACCCTTGTAACTTTGCACATTTGTAATATTTTCACACCACATTATCAACAGTGGCACTTTTTCACACCTCCTTATGAAGAGTACAACTGTCATTTTTCACATCCAGTCTAAATATGTTTTTGCACTCCTGCTGGAGAATAGCACGGTCGCTGTGGGAAATCAGTGTTTGGGACAGATTAAGATTGAACAAGTGAGGGGGGGAGTGACCAAGCTAAACTGAGCTCTGTCGAGACTGCTGTGGATTTCTTTGTGGGCAGAAAAAGGCGCCAATGCAGGCAGCACCGTACAAAAGGGCTGCTTGCAGCACCAGGACAAACAGAATGAGTGCATGACAGAGGGAGACTGAGCGACCTCAACGGAGCTCTGTCAGGACAGCTGCGGTTTCTTTGTGGACAGACAAAGGTGCCAATGCAGCCAGGAGCCCTGTGACACAAGTGCAGCCTGCAGCACCAAGAGAAACAGAATGAGTGAGTGACAGAGCGGTAGTGAGCGAGCTCAACAGAGCTGTATTGTGACTGCTGCGGATTTCTTTGTGGGCAGAAAATGTGGCTATGCAGGCAGAAGCCCAGTACAAAAGGCCAGCTTGCAGCAGCGGGAGAAACAGAATGAGTGAGCGAGAGAGGGAGAGTGAGCAAGCTCAATGGAGCTGTGTCGGGACTGCTTCAGATTTCTTTCTGGCCAGAACAAGCCACCAATGCAGGCAGGAGCCCAGTACAAAAGGGCAGCCTGTAACGGCAAGAGACACAGAATGAGTGAGTGAGGGAGAGGGAGTGAGTGAGCACAATGGAGCTCTTTTGGGACTGCTGCAGATTTGTTTGTGGGCAGAAAAAGACAGCAATGCACGCTGGGGCCCAGTACAAAAGGGCAGCCTGCAGTGGCGGGAAAACCAGAATGAGCGAGTGAGAGAGGGGAAGTGAGCGAGCTCAATGGAGCTCTATCATGACTGCTGCACATTTCTTTGTGGGCATGAAAAGCTGGCAACCCAGGCAGGAGCCCAGTACAAAAGTGCAGCCTGCAGCAGTGGGAGACACAGAACAAGTGAGTGAGGGAGGAGGAGTGAGTGAGCTCACCGAAGCTTTGCTGGGACTGCTGCAGATTTCTTTGTGGGCAGAAAAAGGCAGCAATGCATGCTGGGGCCCAGTACAAAAGGGCAGCCTTCAGCGGTGGGAGAAACAGAACGAACGAGTGAGAGAGGGGGAGTGAATGAGCCAGCTCAATGGAGCTGTACTGTGACTGCTGCAGATTTCTTTGTGGGCAGAAGAAGGCGGCAATGCAGGCAGGAACCCAGTACAAAGGGCCACCTTCAGCACTGGCAGAAATGGAATGATCGAGTAAGAGGGGGTAGGCGAGCTCAATGGAGCTCTGTTGGGACTGCTGCAGATTTCTTTATGGGCAGAAAAAGGTGCCAACAGATGCAGAAGCCAACTACAAAATGGCAACCTGCAATGCCAGGAGAAACAGAATGAGCGAATGAGACTGGTAGAGTGAGTAACTTCAACAGAGCTCTGTCAGGACAGCTGCAAATTTCTTTGTGGGCAAAGAAAGGTGCCAACACAGGCAGAAGCCCAGTACAAAAGGACAGCCTGGAGCAGCAAGAGACACAGAATGAGTGAGTGAAGCATGGGGAGTAAGTGAGCTCAACAGAGCTCTGTTGGGACTGCTGCGGTTCTTTATTATTGAGCAGAAGAGGCAGCCAATGCCGGCAGGAGCCAGTACAAAAGGACGTAGCCTGCAGCGCTGGCAGAAACAGAACAAGAGAGTGAGAGGGAGAGTGAGCTAGCTCCAGCGGAGCTCTGTCGGGACTGCTGCAGATTGTTTTGTGGCCAGAGGCAGGAGCCTAGTACAAAGGGCAGCCTGCAGCGCCAGGAGAAAAAGAATGAGCCAGTGAGACAAGGAGAGTGAGTGACCTCAATGGAGCTCTGTCAGGACAGCTGCAGATTTCTTTGTGGGCAGAAAAAGGCGCCAATGCAGGCAGGAGCACCGTACAAAAGGGCTGCTTGCAGCACCAGGACAAACAGAATGAGTGCGTGACAGAGGGAGACTGAGCGACCTCAACGGAGCTCTGTCGGGACAGCTGCGGATTTCTTTGTGGACAGACAAAGGTGCCAATGCAGCCAGGAGCCGAGTACACAAGTGCAGCCTGCAGCACCAAGAGAAACAGAATGAGTGAGTGACAGAGCGGTAGTAAGCGAGCTCAACAGAGCTGTATTGTGACTGCTGCGGATTTCTTTGTGGGCAGAAAATGTGGCAACGCAGGCAGGAGCCCAGTACAAAAGGCCATCTTGCAGCAGCGGGAGAAACAGAATGAGTGAGCGAGAGAGGGGGAGTGAGCGAGCTCAATGGAGCTCTGTTGGGACTGCTGCAGATTTCTTTATGGGCAGAAAAAGGCGCCAACAGAGGCAGAAGCCAACTACAAAATGGCAACCTGCAATGCCAGGAGAAACAGAATGAGCGAATGAGACAGGTAGAGTGAGCGACTTCAACAGAGCTCTGTCAGGACAGCTGCGAATTTCTTTGTGGGCAAAGAAAGGTGCCAACACAGGCAGAAGCCCAGTACAAAAGGACAGCCTGGAGCAGCAAGAGACACAGAATGAGTGAGTGAAGCATGGGGAGTAAGTGAGCTCAACGGAGCTCTGTTGGGACTGCTGCGGATTTCTTTGTGGGCAGGAAAAGGCAGCAATGCACGCAGGGGCCCAGTACAAAAGGGCAGCCTGCATTAGCATGAGAAACAGAACGAGCCAGTGAGAGGGGAGTGAGCGAGCTCAATGGAGCTCTGTTGGGACTGCTGCAGATTTCTTTGTGGGCAGAAGAAGGCGGCAATGCTGGCAGGAGCCCAGTACAAAAGGGCAGCCTGCAGCGCTGGCAGAAACAGAACAAGAGAGTGAGAGAGGGAGAGTGAGCTAGCTCAACGGAGCTCTGTCGGGACTGCTGCAGATTGTTTTGTGGCCAGAGGCAGGAGCCTAGTACAAAAGGGCAGTCTGCAGCGCCAGGAGAAAAAGAATGAGCCAGTGAGACAAGAAGAGTGAGTGACCTCAATGGAGCTCTGTCAGGACAGCTGCAGATTTCTTTGTGGGCAGAAAAAAAGCAGCAATGTAGGCAGGAGCCCAGTACAAAAGGCCAGCCTGCAGCGCAGGCAGAAATGGAATGGGTGACTGAGAGAGGGGGAGTGAGCAAGTTCAACGGACCTGCGTCAGGACTGCTGCAGATTTATTTGTGGGCAGAATAAGCCGCCAACGCAGGCAGGAACCCTGTACAAAAAGACAGCCTGCACCCACAGGAGACACAGAACTAGTGAGAGAGTGAGGGAAGTGGAGTGAATGAGCTCAACGGAGCTGTGTTGGGACTGCTGCGGATTTCTTTGTGGGCAGAAAAAGGCAGCAATGCACCCAGGGGCCCAGTACAAAAGGACAGCCTGCAGCGGTGGCAGAAACAGAACGAGTCAGTGAGAGAGGGGGGAGTGAGTGAGCTCAACAGAGCTCTATCATGACTGCTGTGGATTCCTTTGTGGGCAGAAAAAGGTGGCAACGCAGGCAGGAGCCCAATACAAGAGGCCAGCCTGCAGCGCCGGCAGACACGGAACGAGTGAGTGACAGAGGGGGGAGTGAGCAACCTCAACGGACCTGTGTTGGGACTACTGCAGATTTCTTTGTTGGCAGAAAAAGCCACCAACAGAGGCAGGAGCCCAGTACAAAAGGCCAGCCTGCAGCACTAGGAGAAACAGAATGAGGGAGTCAGAGGGGGGAGTGACCCACCTCAATGGAGCTCTGTCAGGACATCTGCGGATTTCTTTGTGGACAGAAAAGGGTGGCAACGCAGGAAGGAGCTCAGTACAAAACAGCAGCCTGCAGCACCGGGAGAAACAGAATGAGTGAGTGACAGAGGGCCAGTGAGCGAGCTCAACGGACCAATGCAATCAACATTCAACATTGACAAATGCTTGTTTTTTTATTGTGTCCAGAACTGACTGTGTGTGTATGTGTGTGGGGTTGCTGGCAGGCTGCGTGTGTGCAGTTAAAACACGATTCCCAGAATCATTAACTAGCACTAACCACGCAGTGTGTTAACACTTCAAGAAAGCATTTAATATACCTGTACACCTTATATGCATTAGAGTAACCCCGGTTGTATGAGCACCTGGCTGCAATTAGTAATCCTGTGCAGAAAAATAAAATAGTGCCACATTAACAGGTTAGCACTGCACAGAAGAATGCTTTTTAAAATAGTATCAACCATGCTTATCACAATGCAGTGCTAGTTCTGTTACAGTGGTATGTGGGCCCCCATTTTCAGATTAGTGTTGTGCACTCCTAAGTGCTGCACCTGAGATAGCGCACAGCCACAGAAGGTGGTGGTAAATGGCACTCCCTCCAGTGAGGAGAGAGTGACCAGTAGGGTGCCGGAGGGCTCAATAATGGGACACATCCTCTTCAGTGTCTTTATAAGTGGCATAACAGAAGAACTGGAAGGGGAGATATGCCTTTTGCAGATGACACCACAATCTGTAATAGCGCTGATAGGTGCAGATGGAGAGAATATGAGTGATTAGATGTTTTGTAAGATTGAAATAAGTTTGTTTCTATGTGCTTCATCAAGATGCAGTTTCTTCACACATTATTAAGAAGATTATTGTAGAATGCACCCCGCAGCTCAGGTCGTTCAATCTGTACATATTTTGCTCATTTTACCTTTCAGTGATTTTGTAGGGTCCGAAGCTCGGTTATGCTGCTTACCGAAGCTGGTACTATTCAGAAAACGCTGCCAGCCTCCTGTTGCTGCCCTCAACTGAGCGTTTACGAAGACAGGAAATTCATTGCAGCTCCCATCAGCAGCACCAAAATAAACTGATTCGAAGAAGAACAGCGATGAGGTCGAACCGCATGCCAAAGAGCAGCATACTACCGCACATGTGCGGATCTTGCAAATCTCCACTGCACATGCACGATTTCGACCTCAGTCAAAAACTTTTATTTTAACAACTCACAGTTCTCGTTTATTTTCAGAGTGCCCACTAAACATTAGAATTACTGCAATGATCGGTGGAGCATATTTCTAATATCGTGTTCTGTGGAAAATGCAGTTTGGGGTCATGCTTGCAGCAGACACGCTGCTCGACTGCAGTATCAGCTTCCTGTAGGCGCTGATCTTAACTCCGACTGAAAAGGTAAAATAATAAAAAAGCGTACAGATTAGGGGTTTTGAGACATTGGGCTGCATTCTGCAGTAATCATATATTGTGTGTGTGCCAAGAGGCAAACTCCTGCGATTTTGAAGCAAACGGTGGGGCAAAGCTGACAGTGCCCCTTTAAGGAGTGCTATGGGACATGGCAGTTCGGGTTCAAAGCCAAAAGTGCAAAATCAAGCATCTAGGTACTAGAAGCCTAGAGGCTGAGTATAAAATGTAGAGGGAGGTAATTATGGTCACTAAGAAAACCTTTTATACAGCACTGTGCTCTGTATGCAGGAGAGGATTACTCATTTACATGGCCGTAGTAGTATATATGCACATGATCAGGGTAGCATCAAGTGATGCTGAATACGTACACCGATCCAACCATGCTGTTCCCACAGTGTAATGTTTAGCTCTGCCGCCTAACCTTTTGAAAATGGGGCCCTAATTGACCAAAAATCCTGGCTGATGCCTCCTAAGATGCAGAACGTAAACATAAAAGGTTTATCTTATCTATCTCTTTATGTATTGTTTTATTGTATTTTGCTTGCAAAATCTTTATCTGATTTCAAAACATTGTGATGTGACTTAAAATGTTTATAACAGACTAGTTAAAATACAGTTTGTTTTCTTCTTTTACCTATATGCTGTCTTTATTTACTTATAAAAACACAGTCTGGTGGGCTGGCCTAGCAGCTTGGTGGTGATTGCACTGCCTCCCATGCCAGTGGTCCAGTTTTGGGGTGGAACTGAGTTGCACAGGGGTTAGCTGGGGGGGAAGATATGATTGAGCATCTCGGGGAATGCTCTCCTCTCAGTGAGGGGAAGTCTGACCACCCCGCTCTTCAACATCCACCTAGCTGAGGAGGGTTGGCAGGGCAGTGGAGCTGCATAAGGGGGAGGGCTCAGGCAGGCACAAAGCAAGCATGTGTCTTTATATGCAATTGCATAATTCCATGCTTGGCTGCCCAGGGGATGAAACCAAAGGTAGAAACCCCCTAATGGCAAAATGATCCAACAACCTGCTGCAGATTTTGCACTGCTAACCAGGCTCTGCTCATATCGGAATATGTGTCTCCTGGGCAATGGCCCTCCCCCTCCTGGCCCCAACACGGGGGATGTGAGTGGGGGGGATCTCAGAGCAAATATGTCCTGTGGATGGTAAGTGATTGGGCTGGACATGTCAGTGGGCAAAGGGTAGCAGGGTGACTAAGGAGATAAAATCTCTATGGGAGAAAAAAAGAAATAAAACACAGTTTGAGAAGCTCAAACCCCAAAACAGACTGTGCATGCCTACAGTGAGGATTCACAGTAAAGTTATTTAGTAAAACAATGCAAATTATATGCATATGCCAGCTAAACTCCTGATGAAAATTGAATACTGAGGGATTGCAGCAAAAATATGTATTTTAAAATAAAAACTTAAAACATAGTCCATAGAGTACAAACTAGCAATGATTTTGGCTTACACTTCCACAGCTCCTGAAGTGCTTCCCAAGCATTCAACTCAGATACTGTAAGTTGCTGGACTTACACAGTAATTAATTACACATAAAACAAATCAAAACTTTAACTTGGAAAAATGCATGCAGCTCCCTATGTATACAGGCATGTTAGGAATATCCTGTATTAGCTTCCTATACAAATGTGTTGTCTGACAGTAAATGAAGGCAGCACTTATTTAAAAGAATAAACTACAGCATTTAAATTAGTTTTAAAAGTTTCTTGTTACATCACAGTGGTCTGAAATTTGACTACAGGTGCAAGCAAAACAAAATGAAACCCCATAAAGAAGTAGAATAAAAGACAGCCCTGTTTTGTTTACCTCAGCTCTGCAGTTTTAGAAGTCCTTTCATCAAGCTAGCAGCTAACTGAATGCAACAGGCAATGAGTTCAGCTCTAGGACATTCATGGGGAGGGGCAGGGGATGGGTAGTTTCAGAACACAGTCCATTTCAGTATATAGTTTATTTGTTTCAGTATATAGTGTATGAATTTTCAGTCTACAGTGTATGTGTTTCAATAGATAGTGTATGTGTTTCAACATGTAGTGTATTTGTTTCAGTATATAGTGTATGCAGATTTTTCAGTGCATAGTGTATTTATTTCAACAGATAGCGTATGTATTTCAATATAAAGTGAAGATGTTTCAATATATAGTGTATTTGTTTCAGTATATAGTGTATGTGCTTTTTCAGTGTGTAGTATATGCATTTCAATAGATAGTGTATGTATTTCAATATACAGTGTATTTGTTTCAATATATAGTGTATGGATTTTTCAGTGCATAGTGTATTTATTTCAATAGATAGTGTATGTATTTCAATATAAAATGTAGATGTTTCAATATATAGTGTATTTGTTTCAGTATATAGTGTATATGCTTTTTTCAGTGTGTAGTGTATGCATTTCAATATATAGTGTATTTGTTTCAGTATATAGTGTATGCAGTTTTTTCTCAATATATAGTGTATGTGTTACAATCTATAGAGTATTTGTTTCAGTAGATAGTTTATGTGGATGTCTCAGTCTGTAGTGTATGTATTTCAATAGGTAGTGTATATGTTTCAGTACATAGTACATTTGTTTCAGTATATAGTGTATGTGGATTTTCAGCACTCATTATGTGGATTTCAGTAGATAGTGTATGTATTTCACTATGCAATGTAAGCATTTCACTATATAGCGTATGTGTTTCACTATATAGTATATGTATTTCAGTATACAGTATATGTATTTCACTATACGATGTATATATTTCAGTAGATACTGTATGTGGTTCACTACATTGTGTATGTATTTCACTATATAATGTATATATTTCACTATATGATGTATGTATTTCACCATATAGTGTGTGTTTTGCTATACAGCCAGAGATTATTATGTCCCTAACGGCTTGTCATAATGTCTCTTATTTTACTTCTTTATGGGGTTCTACATCTTGTTTTGCTTGCACACCTTTAATCAAATTTCAGAACATTGTGATGTGACAAGAAACTTTTAGAACTAATTTAAAATGCTGTAGTTTATTCTTTTAAATAAGTGCTTCCTTCATTTACTGTTAGACAACACATTTGGAAGCTAATACTGGATATTTCTAACATATACATAGGGGGCAGCATGCATTTTTCCAAGCTAAATTTTGATTAGATTTACAGTATGTAATTAATTACTGTGTTAGTCCAGCAACTTATCTGAGTTGAATGCTTGAGAAGCACTTCAGGAACTGATAGTGTAAGCCAAAAGCTTTGTTAGTTTGTACTCTATGGACTATGTTTTTGTTTTAATTTTAATGTTTTGTTTAATAAAAGTTTCTTGGTTAAGAAACAAAATATGTATTTTGCTGCAACCCCTCAGTATCCAGTTCTCATCAGGAGTTTAGCTGGCATATGCATATACTTTGCATTGTTTCTATATTAAATAACTTTACTGTGATGCCTCACTGGAGGCATTCACAGTCTGTTGTGGGGGTTGAGCTTCTCAAAATACAGGTTACTCACCTGTAACAGGAGTTCTAGGAATGGTATATGTTGTTCATCCACACTGTCTGGCAGGTTCCTTGCCGCTTTAAATCTTGCCAGAAGGTCTTCAAGCTGGCTCCTCCGCCCACCGGGTGGTAAAACTCGGCTCACCCATGACGCCAGATCTGGCCTGCTGGAAGCTCAGGTTGTGCATCAAGCCAGGAGGTCGGAGGGTGTGGGATGAACAACATATACCATTCCTAGAACTCCTGTTACAGGTGAGTAACCTGTATTTCTAGGGACATGAGGTATGTTGTTCATCCACACTGTCTGGCAGACTTCTAGCAGTTCTCCGGGGAGGAGGCAGGCGCACGCCCCTACTTAGGGAATAAAGACTGGAGAACCGAGGCCCCAAAACCAGCATCCCGGCGTGACTCAAGGTCGATGTGGTAATGGGTAATGAAGGTGTGTGCTGACTTCCAGGTAGCAGCCCTGCAGATTTCCTGGATAGGGACATCCCTGGAAGCAGCCACCGATGCAGCAGTATGGCGGGTAGAATGAGCTCTTATCCCTCTGGGAGGCTCCATGCCCGCCAACTTGTAGCAGAGATCTATGCAGGAGGTGACCCACCTGCTTATCGTCCGCTTGGCTGCAGGTCTGCCAGGTGCGGCTTCAGCATAGGCGACAAACAGCTGGCGAACCTCTCCCCGAATTTCAGCCGTGCGCTCCTTATAATAAGCGAGCGCCCTTCTAGGGTCCAAAGTATGGAGCCTGTATTCGGCCTCCGAGGTGTGATTGGGGTAGAACACTGGCAGAGTCAACACCTGGTTAAGGTGAAACTCTGACACCACCTTCGGAAGGAATTTCGGGTGGGGGCACAGGACAACCTTGTCCCTGTGGAAGACCAGGTAAGGAGACTCGATGCAGAGCGCCTGGAGTTCTCCCATCCTTCTGGCTGACGTGATAGCCACCAAGAAGGTGGTCTTCCATGACAGGTAAGAGAGTTCACACCTGTGCATTGGTTCGAATGGCTTGCCCATGAGCTTTGCCAGTACCAGCAGTAGATCCCACGGAGGTGGAGGTTCTCGCACCGGAGGGGAAATGTGATCAAGGCCTTTGAAAAAGCGCCAGACCACCTTCTCCTGTGGCATCGACTGCTCCCCGGCCCGCCCGTAAGCAGAGATGCTGCCAGGTGCACCCTTAAGGTCGCAACCTAAGCCCTTGACTAGAAAGGGACCATAAATAGTCCAAGATGCTTGCACAAAGGACAGGAGGAAGGGTCCAAGCAATTTCCTGACACCAAATGGAAAATCTCTTCCATTTGAAGGCATAGCATTTCCTGGTCGACTCTCACGGGATGCCTCAACAACATAGAGGACCTCGGTCGAAAGACCCAAGGCCTAGAACCCCAGCCACTCAGGAACCAGGCCAGGTGCAGAGATTGAAGGTCCGGATGGAACACCTTCCCCTGATTGACTGAGAGCAGGTCCGGGTGAGCTGAAAGCTGTCTCGGGAGCCTGGAGCTGAGACTGAGGAGATCTGGGTACCAGAACTGGCGGGGCCAGTCTGGGGCTATCAGAATCACCTGTGCCTTGTCCCTCCTTGCTTTGAGAAGCACCTTGTGAATCAAGGGAAATGGGGGGAAGGCGTTGAAGAGGCCCGGGGTCCACAGCCTCGAGAAGGCATCCCCCTGCAGCGAGCCCTGCTGAGGGGGCGGGCATGAAACAGCCTCAGCTTCACGTTCTCCCTGGAGGCAAACAGGTCCACCTGAGGTGTGCCCCAATGGGAGAACAGATCTTGTACTACCTCTGGCAGGAGGGACCACTCGTGAGATGCAGCCCCTATCCGGCTCAGGGCATCAGCCAGGGTGTTGGAGGCTCCTGCCACATGAATGGCTAGGAGATCCACCTCCAGGCTGCGAATGAGTGACCAAATGTGGAGAGCTTACTTGCATAGAAGCATGGAACTTCTCGCCTGGCGGTTTAGGTAGTACATGGTCGTGGTATTGTCCGTCTGGACTCGGACCACTTGACCCTGGAGAAATGGAGCAAAGGCGGTGAGAGCTAGGTGGACCGCTGAGAGCTCCAGCAGGTTGATGTGGCATCAGGACTTCCACGGGGACCAGAGGCTGTGCGCCCGGTGTTCCCCCAGATGGGCACCCCAACCCATCAGAGAGGCATCAGTCGATAGAGAGACCATTGGCTCGGGGCAGACAAACGGGATGCCCTCCTGCAGATGAGATGGAATGGTCCACCACCGGAGAGCGTTCCACATCTTCTGGGTCACCATCACTAGCTGGTCCAATGGATCGCAGCATTGTGACCACTGGCTGGCCAGTCCCCACTGAAGGCGGCTCGTGCCAGCGTGCCCAATGGACCATGCTGGTACAGGCCGCCATGAGGCCCAGGAGGCACAGGAAGTCCCGGGCAGGGCGCGATTGCCCAACCAGAAATGATTGGGCAAAGGAGGTAAGAACCTCGGCCCTGTCCACCGGGAGCCATGCTCTGGCTCAAAGAGAGTCGAGCTCTGCCCTGATGAACAGAATCACCTGCTTCAGCTTGAGTTCCGACTTGGCCTCATTGATGAGAAGGCCGATTTGAGAGCAAACCTGGAGGGCCAGATCTCTGGACTGCTCCACCTCCTGTCTGGAGGGGGCTGCTATCAGCCAATCGTCCAGGTAAGGGTACACCCGGACCCCTCGGTGCTGCAGGAAAGCTTTCACCACTGCTATGCATTTGGTGAAGACCCTGGGAGCTGGAGACAGGCCGAAGGGCATGGCTTGGAACTCGAAAAGGGATCCCTCTGCTCGAAAGTGAAGGAATCTCCGATGTGACAGACGGATAGGGACGTGAAAGAACGTGTCCTGCAGGTCCAGAGAGCAGAACCACATGCCGTGTTCCAGGGATGGTATTATCTGAGCCAGAGTGACCATCCTGAAGGTTCAAGACCTTAGGAACTTGTTCAGGTCATGTAGGTCGAGAATGGGGCGCCAGCCCCCCGTCCATTTCGGAACCAGGAAGTACCTGAACACAAACCCCGGGTCTGAGGGAGGGTCCACCACCTCCTGATCTACCTCCTTTGGAGGAGGAGAGGATGTTGGCCCAGCGAGCCTGACAGTGAGGCTGTGGACCCGAGGCCCCTGAGGTGTGACGGTTCTGAAGGGCGGGGCCTGCTCGATCCCCAGAGGCAGGCCTTTTCCACCACCTCCAGCACCCACCTGTCTGTGGTGATAATGGACCAGGCAGAAAGGAAGTGTTGGAGCCGTCCTCCATGGGGGAACCTGGGGTGAGGTGGCGGGGTTGGGGCGACACCCCTCAGCCCGTCACTGGGCAGGCTTGGAGGAGGGACCAGCTGAGGGACCTCCTGGGCCTTTACCTCCCTGCTTCCTGTTGGAGGAAGCCCGGGCTTGGTTTGGGATGCCAAGCCCGAGCCTGCTGGCCCTGACGCTGTTACTGGACGCGCCGTGGCGCAGAAGAATGAAAGGGCTTAGGCTGTGGTTTGTGGCCTTTGTCCTTCTGCAAGGAAGACCGAGTCCAAGGTAGCATTGGACTTCTCGATCCTCTGCAGGTGACCTTCCACCCCAGGGCTGAAGAGGTCAGTCCCCAAAAGGAAACATCCGCCAATCCTGTGCTGTATCCGAAGTAAAGGTGGATATCCTCAGCTAAGCCCGATGACGATAGCCACTGTGGCCGCCACAGACCTGGCACATGAGTCCCCAATGTCTAAAGCAGTCTGGAGCTGCTGTTTGGCCACTGCCCTGCCCTGGTCCCAAGATTTGCCCGACCGTGGTCTGCAGATCCACGGGAAGATGAGGGGCGACCTCATCCAGGGAGCCCAACAGGGCATGAGAGAAATGTGCCATGAGGGCGGCCGAACTGGCCTGGTGAAGGCCGAGGGAGGACGCAGCATAGACTTTTCACCCGGCATAGTCCAATTTCTTGGACTCCTTGTCAGGAGGTTTATCCACGTCCCCATGCCTCGCACGCCAGAAAACGCTGTCGGTAACCAACCCTCGGCCGAGGGGTGTTACAAAACCGACAGGGAACTGATAGGGACCAGATACTTCCTGGCCATCCTGGCCGAGGTGCAGGACAGGAAGCAGGGCACTGCCAGAGCTCCAGGCCGGGCCCACTATGGCCTCGGCCACCGGAAAGGCCTCCGTAGGGGAATCCCCTCGGTCCAGAATATCCATGAGGGGATACCTGGCCCGCTTAGAAACGGGTTTGAGCTTCATCCCAGTGGACTCCGAGATGAGCTGAAGCAATCCCAGGAAGGACGAAGGGCTATCGTCCACCGACTGTCCTCCTGAGGACTCCAAGTCCATTAGCTTGAGAAAAGGAGGAATCGCCTTCGGACTCAGAAGAGTCTCAAAGAGCTGCCTCGGCCTGAGCCACCCTCCACCTGCCGAGGTCGATCGGGAGTGAGGGTGACAGACAGCCTAAGGGCAGTCCTGAGCCGATCGAGAATTTTGGTCGGAGCCCCAACTAATGGCTGTGGAGGCGGAGGTTCCACCGGAGTCGGTGGGGCAGCTGGTTTTGGCCAAACAACCGGCCTGGGAACAGGCTCCTCGGATAAAATGAGGGGTTGTTTCGGCCACTCTGGTGACAGCCACTTAATGGCCGGGGAAGACGACGGCGTCGGCTTATTCCCGGTCAGAAGGAGCTGTTGCCACATAAGTTCCTCATATCTTCGATGCAACTTGCGCCAAAGCCTCCCCTCGTCCGAGAAGGAGGAAGAGGACAAGCAGCGGTGCCGCTTGCCGAGGTGCTGAGACCGAGACCGCCTATGATGGCGGGATCGGCTGGACCGCAAGCAGTCCGAGACCGAGACCGAGAACCTGGCTTTGCCGAGGACGCAAAAGGGAGGTGTCGGGAACCGCACTTCGGTTCGAAGATTCAACCGAAGGCTCCAGAACCAGAGGCACAGATGAGCCGACGGGTCCTCAACTCCCACCGGGGAACTGGGAGAGGATTCTTGGCTTCTCCAGCCTACAACCCGTCCAACGGCTCGAGAAAAATCTTGACCGCTTCGACGTGAGTCTTGGTCAACTGGCCTGACGGGGACACCGTGAGACCAGTGGCCGAAGCCGAGAAATCGACTGAAGTCGACGGCCGACAACTCGGGGAGAGGGATCTTTCCCGCTCCCAAGAGCGTCGACGGTGAGACTTACCCTTGTCTCTCTTTTTGCACCGAGAAAACGGTCCAGAAGAAGTTGGACCCTCACCTTTAGTCGAGAGGGTCAGACAAAGCTCCTTAAAAGAAGCTGAATAAGAGGCACTGAGAGAGAGCGGGACAAATGCCGCAGCCGAGGTAGAAGTGGCCCGCGCCGCCTCCTCTTCGAGGGCGATCATCTGCTCGAGCTGATCCGCCGAGCCCACCACCGCGGACACTGCCGACCGGGCCTCTTTTGACTTTACCGGAGGAAATCGCTTCTCGGGACGCCCCAGTTGTAAACGGGCAGCACGGTCTTCGAGGACGTAGGCCGAAAAGGAAGAGCACAGGTCGCAAGCCTGCGGGTCGTGCTCAAGGCCCAAGCAGTAGACGCACGTGGAGTGCGGATCCGTCCGAGACATCTTCTGCCCGCAAGGGCATCTCCGGAAACCGGGAGTCGATTTGTCCATTGCAGCCGCGAGGGAGAGAAGACCAAAGTCTTTTTAGCAAAAACTTTTAATTTCGAAAATTCGAAGAATTAGGAACCAGTCTTATACGCAGAGCGTTAAGGAGGGAACCTGAGCTTCCAAGCGGTAAGGAAGATCTGGCGTCATGGGGCGGAGCCGAGAGTTTTACCACCCGGGTGGGTGGGAGGAGCCAGCTTGAAGACCTTCCGGCAAGATTTAAAGTGGCAAGGAACCTGCCAGACAGTGTGGATGAACAACATATCCATGTCCCTAGAACTGTGTTTTATTTCTTTTTTTTTCCCATAGAGATTTTTATCTCTTTAGTCACCCTGCAACCCCTTAGCCCACTGACATCTCCAGCACAGTCACCCACCATCCCCAGGGCATACTTGCTCTGAGATTCTCGCTCCCACACACACACATCCCTCGTGTTGGGGCCAGGAGGGGAAGGGCCATTGACAAGGAGACACATATGCAGACAGGTGCAGAGCCTGGTTAGTGGTGCAGAATCTGCAGCAGGTTGTTGGATCATTCTGCCATTGGGGGGTTTGGGTTTCTACCTCTGGTTTCATCCCCTGGGCAGCCAAGCATGCAATGATGCAATTGATAAAGGCACATGCTTGCTCTGTGTCTGTCTGAGCCCTCCCCTTTATGCAACTCCACTGCCCTGCCAGCCTTCCTCAGCTAGGTGGATGTTGAAGAGCGGGGTGGTCAGACTTCCCCTCGCTGAGAGAAGAGCATTTCCCAAGATGCTCAATCATATCTCCCCAGCTAACCCCTGTGCAACCCAGGTCCACCCCCAAACTGGGCCACTGGCATGGAGGCAGTGCATCACCACCAAGCTGCTAGGGCCAGCCCACCAGACTGTGTTTTTATAAGTAAATAAAGACAGCATTTAGACAGAAGAAAAACTGTATTTTAACTAGTTTGTTATAAACATTTTAAGTCACATCACAATGTTTTGAAATTGATAAAGGTTTTGCAAGCAAAATACGATAAAACAATACATAAAGAGAGAGAGAGAGAAGATCATCCTTTTATGTTTACCTTCTACATCTTAAGAGGCATCGCCAGGATTTTAGTGAATTAGGGCCCCATTTTCAGAAGGTTAGAGTACAGAGCTAAACATTACTCTATGAGGGAACAGCATGGTTGGATGGGTGTCTATATTCAGCATCACCTGATGCTAACCTGATCATGTGCATGTGCATATGTATTACTACAGCCATGCAAATGAGTAATCCACTCCTGCATACAGAGCACAGTGCTATATAAAAGGTTTCCTTCGTGACCATAAGTACCTCCCCTTACATTTTATACTCAGCCTCTAGGTTTCTATTCCCTAGATGCTTGATTTTGCACTTTTTGGCTTTGAACCCGAGCTGCCATGTCCCGTACCACTCTTCAAGTTTCCTAAGGTCCCTACTCATTCTCGCCATCTGCACCTATCAATGCTATTACAGATTGTGGTGTCATCTGTAAAAAGGCACATCTTCCTTTCTAGTTCTTCTATTATGCCACTTATAAAGACACTGAAGAAGACGTGTCCCATTATTAAGCCCTCCGGCACCCTACTGGTCACTCTCTCTCCTCGTTGGAGTAAGTGCCATTTACCACCACCTTCTGTGACTGTGTGCTGTCTCAGGTGCAGCACTTAGGAGTCCACAACACTAATCTGAAAATTGGGGCCCATGTACCACTGTAACAGAATTAACACTGCATTGTGATAAGCATGGCTGGTACTATTTTAAAAAGCATTCTTCTGTGTAGTGCTAACCTGTTAATGTGGCACTATTTTTTTTTTGCACAGGATTACTAATTGCAACCAGGTGCTCATACAACTGGGGGTTACTCTAATGCATATAAGGTGTACAGGTATATTAAATGCTTTCTGGAAGTGCTAACACACTGTGTGGTTAGTGCTAGTTCATGATTCTGGGAATCGCGTTTTAACTGCACACAAGCAGCCTGCCAGCACCCCCCCACACACACACACACTGTCAGTCCTGGACACAATAAAAAAAATAATTCCTTGGTGGTCTGGTGGTCCCCCACTCACCTAATCCAGGTAGAGCTACAATATTTACTCCTCATTCATGCTGCTGTTATACTACACATATTTCTCAGCCCATCTGGTACTGGGGAAAACAATTTTCAGCATTAGCGACTGGCTGGAAAATAACAAAAATGCTAAATTTTGTGTTAGGCCATCAGAGGGAAGAGGCTGCTAAAGAGTAGAACTTCAGTGAAGACTCTTGGGGAAAAATACCGAGGACAATCTGAGAGCCTTTTTCAGCAACCAGTGAGGTGTCGTGGGAACCTTGTACATGTTAATTTTGGTTGGTAGTTGCTCCTGCCAATGGGGAGCTACCAGAAAGCTCCCAAGGGGGAAGAACTTTGTTATTTAAGTTCAGTTTGGTGGGAAACCCTCCACAGGGATGGGGTCTCCTACCCCTAGGGAGAAGGTGCGGTTGTGGTGCTGTCAGGGGGGGCTACCTGGGGCTGCCAGCCATCTGTGCCCCAGAGCTGGTCATGCCTTTCCCCATCTAGAGAGAAAAGAGAGGATTTAGCAGGCAGCTCTGCAGAGAGAGAGAGAGAGAGAGAGAGAGATCTGCAGTATTCTGTTGCTGCCAGAGAAATTGCACCACAGCGGTGAAACTGTTCAGAGTAAAGGTTAAATGGATTGAGAAAAAGGATTAAGAAAATGGATTTGTGTCAAAAGGATGGGGAGAAAGCCTCTTCAGTTTTATCTGCGCCACATCGATGAGACGGTTTTACCATACCGCAGGGACAGCGAACATGGAGACATCCCTGACAGCGACAGCCGCAGTGCCGACTGTCTGCATTGCAATGTCGGGGATGCCTCCGTGTTTCTATCAGGGGGCTGCACCCCCAAGCCCCCACACCCACAGTCTCTAGGATTCCAACTCCGAGTTGGATGGGGGGGCAATACACCCCGTGAGGTAGTCTCAGGCACCACACAGACCACCAGAGTGAAGTGCGGGTTTTGCACGATTCTTGTCGCTGTGATGGTCTTTGAGGTGGGGGAGTCGCTGCAGTGATGGTATACCCAGTGAGACCCAGATGATCAAAGATTTTTGATGAGAGAAGCAAGAAAAAGTGTAAACGGTTCTGTCTGACCCTGGCAACGACAAGACATCAACAGGAAAAGGGAAAGACCAGGTTAAAGGACTGTTTTTTGGCACAGAAAACTGGATTGTAGAAAATGGACATGAAAACTGGATTTGAACCCAGGTTTTAAGAAGCTGACAAGAGAGTCTCTTCTGTTTGGAGTCGACTAGCACCTGCATGGTGAGAAAAGGGACTTTCTTGATGTATTTCTGAAAAAGAGTTGCCGAACTTGTGTATGAGCCAGAGCACAAGAGTGGCCACTGTGTTGGAGTTGAAAGACTGTGGGGGCAGGGGGATGAGTGGGTGCTGTCTAGTTGGGTGCCTGCTGTCTGTTCCTGAGATGCAGCAAGACGGGAGACTGTGCCCGGGTGCTGGGGTGCTTTGACCTGTGGGGGTACTGGACCGTGGGGACGATCCCATGTCTGGGTCTCTTGTGGCTGGTGGGTCTTGTGTTATGCCCTGTGGAGGGCCTCTGTGGGCTGGGGGGGGAAGAAATGGGCTGCAAGACCTTGGGTTGCACTGAAGATCCAAGCTGCAGTTTCTATACCTTCAAGTGTTAAGCATCAGGCCTGATTCTGCGTCTGCTGATCCATCTTCCCCAGGTCTTCAGTCATGTGTGCCATCCTAGGACTAATACAGCAGAGTTGTGAGTGAGGGCAGAAATTTCCCAGCACCTGGGGAATATATATACATATTATGGTAGCACGGTAGTAGTTAGGGTTGAGGAGCCATTTACATGTTAACCCCCAAAGTTTGCACCTTAACAACTTTGCAATCATTCAATGGATTTGCCTGAAATTTGGAATACAGAATCAGGACCCATACGCCTTGGGATCTGCCAAGTTTCGTACCAGTCGGATATACGGCTGTGGAGTTATTAAGCATGATCTGCGCATGTGTTTATTCTTTTTTTTTAATTCTACGGTCGTGCCTACAGGTCGCATGGTTTGCGCGACTGGTCCGAAATCTTCAAGGAACGTGCAGTCAGGGTCCCTGATGTGCCTTTTGAAGATTTCATGAAAAAATATTAAACGGTTCAAAAGTTATTCAAAAAACAAGTTCCCATTATAAGTCAATGGGAAAAGTTAGCAAAAAGTTTGACAGTGTCGCAAATGCAGTTTTTACTTTCGCAAATGGCCCTTTTACTGTCGCAAATCCGTCATTTTGTTTCCAGTTGGTGATCAGAAAGATGCTTGGCATTTAAATTTGGGACCCTCTAGCAACCTAATTATTTTTTAATTCACTTAGTCGGACCCTGAGGATGCTAGTCATGTCTTTATTTTGGGGTAAAACACCCCAGAAATATGTTTTGAAAATTTCTGGAAAAAGTACTTTCGCCAAGTAGTGTCGCACTCACAAAAGTGTCACAAATTTTTGCAAAAACTTTCGCAAATTGCGACAGTACTTTTCTAGGCTGTGGGAAAATGACAGCAATTCTTTGGCACCCCGCTGCAAAAGAACGGTTTGGAGTTTTGGGCTAAAATTTGGAAGGAACGCAGCCGACATCTCACAGATGTGCCTTTCAGTGTTTTATTGAAAAAATATTACACGGTGGCAAAGTTACAGTACTCCAAAATTCTCATAGGATAACATTATGGCGTACGACGCATTGCAGCAATCGTTTGACGCCCTGCTGCAAAACAAAAGTTTGGTCTTTTGGGTTGAAATTTGCAGGGAACACAGCCAACATCCCACAGATGTGCCTTTCAGTGGTATGGTGAAAAAATATTACAGGGAGGCAAAGTTATGGCACTCCGAACTTCTGTTTTTTTCCCATAGGATAACATTACGGCGTTATCAGTGTTTCAGGGCCCGTATCTCGAAACGGTGCGAGATACTGGACTTTCCTCAAATGTTTAGCCCCAATGGGGCTAAGTACAAACTAACCAGGAAAGTGATAATTCATATGACTTTTAAATTTTTTTTTTCTATATTGTACAGTTCCTGAGATATAAGTAATTTACTATTCCAAGTCCTCATTTTTCTGTTCCGGGAGTCATTATTTTGCATACATTCTTTGTACTCGCTGTCTTTCTTTATACAGCTTTTGGGGAAAGCCAGCCTATGCGCTTACATTACTGTTCCCATTACCATTTCCGCTTGCGGTTCCGTACCCGTTTCACTTACCGTTCACGTTTCACGTTCACGCCACCATGTGCATTACCCTTTGCGTTTTCATTTGCGGTTGCGTTGTTTTTAACATTTCTGTCTACAGTACTGTTTCTCTTTCTGTTTCACTTTGCGTCACCTTGCGCATTACGATTTGCATTTGCAGGCACAATGTTACTATGTGACAAGACATCCCGTGGCAGGCCCCACGCCCTGCCACTGCATTACATGGCGCCCAGCCGCCTTACTCACTATTTCTCGTATCATTCTCAAAAAGAAGGAAATTAGAGGCAAAAACTCCGTTTAATGCATCAGTTAGGATGTTCCACAGCGACAAAAGTGAGAAAATTGATGTTAGTTAAACCCCTTTGCACTCCTCCACCCACCCCCAACTGGAATCGGGTGTATGCAGTCATCGGTCCTAACTGTCACCCCATTCTCCTGTTCCTCAGCTTCTTTCCACATGTGATGGGATGAGAGTTAGGGCCGACGACCCCAATGTGCACCCCGATTCCAGTTGGTGGGGTGGGCTGGAGGGGTGCAAAGGGGTTTCAACCCTAACATCGAATTTCTCACTTTTGTTGCTGTGGAACAACCCTAACTGATGCATTAAACTGAGTTTTTTGGCTCTAATATATATATATATATATATATATAGTTATATGTGTTCAAGTACACTGGCACTGAAAGCCAGTTCAAAATTTAAAGCAATCAAGGGGAACATGTGGGGTTGTTTGGTTAGTTGGTCCCTAGCTGATCTACCAGCCACACCTCAGGCCTGCAGCTTGACATTTAGGTACTCTGAAACAAAATTCAGGGCTTCTTTCTGAACTGATACCAGTGGGTTTGGGTTTGGTAATACTTACAGCAGTTAGATAGTCAGGTAGTTTGGGGGCTGCATTATCAAAAGGTGATTTGGTTTAAAATCAAAAGGGGGAGTGCTGTTTGTGAAAATTGTTTTTCTTTTTTTACTGACTCTTTTTCCTCCTATCACTGGAGATGTGGCCTCTCTCAGGCGTCATCCCCAGTTCTCTCCTGCCCAACCTGCTCCCCCCCAATCTGGGTCCCCTCCCGAGGCTCCACTAATGTCTACTGGCGCGTTGCGAGAGACTTCCCTGGCTTACCCATAGGGTGGAGCCGCCACTCCTTCTGGTGCACAAGACATCCAGTATCATCCAGGCAGAGGAGACACCCAGAGGATTGGGACCCAGGTGTGTGGGGTCCGGCAGTGGGCATGGGGCCAAGGTGCACCTTTACCAACCACAACTCTGGGGTGTTTCCTTGTTCATTTAACAGAGTTACAATGGTTTTAAAAAGCTCTAAGGCAAAATATTCAAGCTTTTTTGTGAGTGTTAGACAGGTTATCAATTTGCTAATCCCAATTTGCACCTCTAAAGCAGGATAGTACTGCACAGGGTCACACGATTGCTTGGTTACCAAGTCACTAGGCCCATTTGTAAGTGGTCTCTAATCCATCCTCAGGCACCTATGTAAAGCAGCTGACAGCACCTTGCACATAGGCACATCGGCATGCTGGGAGGTTTGGGGAGGTGTAACTATCCATTAGTGCAACACTAGTTACTGGTTTCCCAAACCAGGTGTTATGGACTGTGTGTTCCTACACTCCCAACACCTGGCCATGTCATGCTACCGCTAGCCCAAGTCCCTCCACTGGTACATGGCATAACTGTCCAGGTGTCCAGTGCCCCAACCCCCCCAAATTGCATGCCTGCATAATAAAACATCTGTCTCATGTGTCCAGCAGACAGCAGACCCCCACCACTGATCAAATGGCCCCAATCAGACACTTGATAAGATCAGTAATTCCTCGGTACCATTTGCCTGATATCCAGATCAGGGTTCCCCACGTATCCCAATTAGTAGTCTGGAAAGAGCTGTAATTCTTCCATATCACATCCTTGGTGTTGAGTGATTCCCCTGCCCCATAAGTATAATATCTACCCCCCCACCAGTCTGCCCAGTATCAGTACAACTGCCCCCACTTGCCCCCACCTATGGTGTATGGCGACCAGCACAGACCCTCCACTCACATCCATAGCAGCCAAAAACTGAATGACAGTTCACAATTAGATGCCCACTGTAGTAAAAGCTATTTCTATAGTAGGTCTGTGATCATAAACATAGAAATGTAGAAACACTGAATTTGTCATCAGTAAAGGACCGCTTGGCCTACCTAGTCTACCTAGATGTTTCCTGCCTCATCTTCATCCTCACATGCTGCCTGATCTCCATCGACCCTCCCACCTCCCTAGCACTTCTCTAATATACTGCTATGTGTATGCCACACATGCTTGAAGAACCCTACTATTTTAACCCCCACCACTTCAACTGGCAATCTGTTCCAGGCATCTACCAATATTTTCTTACATTTCTCTTGACCCCCAGCTTCATTGAATTCCCACTGGTCCTGGTACTCTTTCACATTAGAAAGAGACTCCCCTTGACCCTGTTCACTCCTGTAAGATACTTGTAGGCCTGTATCATGTCACTTTTCTCTTTCTTCTCTTCTAAGGTATACATGCTGAGATCCCCCTGTCTCTCCTCTTAGGGCTTCTCATGCAAATCCTGCACCATTTTAGTTGCCCTCCTGTTGACTTCCTCCACCCTGTCTATGTTCTTTCTGAGGTTTGTTCTCCAAAATTACATCACACTACAGGTGGGGTCAGGCAACACCACCTCCATCCTCCTGATGGAGGTACCCTCCCTACACACACCCCAGCATCCCACTAGCCCTACTCACTGCTTTGTTGCAGTGCCACCTTGAGGTCCTCAGACATAATAACCCCGAGATCCCTTTCCTGTTTATTGACTGTCAATAACTCCCTCGCCCCCCCAATCCTATACTCAGCTCTTGGGTTCCTATGCCCTAGGTGCATGACTTTGCACTTTCTGGCATTGAATCCAACTGCCATATTTTTTACCACTCCTCAAAATTCACAAGAACCATGATCATTCTCTCTACCATTCCCGGGTGTCCACCCTATTGCAAATGCTGATATCATCTGCAAAAAGGCATAACTTCCCTTCAGTTCTTCTGCAGTGTCCCCTACGTTCAGAAGGACTGGTCCCAGTACTGAGCCCTGTGGTACCCCACTGGTCATGCTCCCATCAATTGATTGAGTGCCTTTAACCACCACCCTCTGTCTCTTGTCATTAACTAGCTACTGTACTAATTGGAAGGCTACAGGCTGTAGTTCAAGGGGGCAGTGCAACAGGACACACTCCCATTTGGCACATTTAAGGGCTGCTCTCTTCACTCCACACACAAGCATTTTTTCCTTGCCCCTCCATCCACTTCTCCTCCTCCAGTGGCATGCCTTTCTTTCCCATGGTCTTCCTCCTAAGGTACCATTAGCCAAGGGAATCACTCCCATGGCACCTCAAGTGGTGGAACCGTCCTCTAGGGTTCCTTCCCTTCATACCCATACAGGGTGGTATATCCCATGGATAGAGAGGCAAACAGCCAAAGATTATCTATGTTACACAAGCACAAAACCAGTTGCATAGGCATATTGAACCCAAGTAACCATATTGGATCCCACCCCTAGGCCGTTCAGTTTCTTTATCAGCCTCCTGTGTGGCACAGTGCTGAAAGCCTGGCTAAACTCCAGGTCAATCATGTCCACTGCTCTCCCCTTATCTATTTCCTGGTCATCCAGTCAAAAAAATCTGCCAGATTCATTTTGCATGACCTTTCCCCTGTGAATCTGTGCTGCCTGTGGTCTTGCAGTCCACTGTATTCAAGATACTCTGACAGTCTCTCTTTTAGTATGGATTCCATTAATTTCCCCATGACTCAAGTAAGACAGATCAGACTATATTTGCTAGCCTGCTCCCTGCTGACACTCTTACAAAATGGAACTATGTCTGCTCTCCTCTAGTCCTCTGGAACCACTCCTGTTTCCAGTGAGTTGTTGAATAAGGCCATGAGTAGTACAGCAAGCACCTCCCTGCCTAGTTCCCTTAATACCCTTGGATGTATCCATCCAGTCCTATGGCCTTGTCCACCAATAAATTTGAAGTCCTTTCAATAATACTCTTTCCTTTGAAAATGGAATTGTGTCCACTTTCCCCTCCAGTGTTCATGCTGCTCCCTGATGAACTGCCCCTGTCTCTCTCCACTGTGAAAACAGTAGAAGCACCTGTTAAGGATGTACACTTTTTTCTGATCTCCTCTGTGCAGTCTCCCTTTGTCATCCTTCTTATCCTCAGAATCCCTCCCATTGCCTTCCTCTCCCTGCTTATGTACTGTACCTGAAGAAAGTCTGGTCTTCTTTTGATACCCTTTGGCTATGCATTCTTCTGTCAGAGCTGTTGATCCCTTCATTACCTTACCTGCTTCCCTCTGTTTTACCTGATACACCTCTCTATCCTCATTCTTCTGTGTTTCTTCATACCTCCTGAATGCCATCCTTTCACAAGCTTCTAAAGAAGGCTATTCAGATGTATCTCCCCATGTCAGTGAAGTCTGCCTTCTTGAGATCCAAAGCGTTTGCCCTCGTGTGACTGGACTGGGTCCCAGGTCCCATGCAAAACCACACTATGTGGTGATCGCCGGATCACAGTTGCCCCTCCACACAGACATCTGCGTTCTGTCCCCATTGGTCAGTATCAGGTCAAGAATGGCCTTTTCTCTGGATCAAGCACAAGCTGCCTTAGATCTGCCCCCTGTAGGGAATCCAGGATGCTTCTGCTTCTGGCTGAAGCAGCTGCCTGAGTGGACCAATCCACATCTGGCATACTGAAATCCCCCAGCAGCAGGACTTCACCTTTTGTTGCCATATTGTGTATTCCATCCACAAGCTCCCTGTCCATGTCTTCCCCCTGTGCCGAAGGCCTGAAGATCACCCCTGTTCATATTGCTGAGCCTTTGCCAGGTTCAAGGGTGACCCACAGTGCCTCAGCCTCCCCCTGTCTACCCTACACCTCTGTCACCTTTATAGCCTCTCTGATGTACAGGGCCCCACTCCCTCCTTTTTCAGCCCCTCATCCCTCCTGAACAGGGCATAACCTGGTACATCAACGTCCCATGATTAACAGTGTACCAAGTCTCAGTTATTGCTACTATGTCCAGGTCTGCCTCTACTATTAATGCCTCCAGGTCTGGGATTTTACTTCCTAGGCTGCAGGCGTTTGTTATCATGCCTTCCATGTTTTGTATCCTGTCCCTCTCCTTCTCTTGCTGCTGCTCTCCTGCTTCCTTCCCCCTTCCCTCCTCTGCTTCATCCCAGTTGTTTTCTCCATGTGGCCTAGAATTCATTACTTGCCACTCTCCTGCTGCTCTCAGTGTCCCAGACTTCAACTTTTTTTCCTGCATGCCTGGGGAGGGAGGGGTTATACTAAGTCACCTAACTTTCCTGACTCCCCCTCCCCCCCGGCCATTTTAAATGCTTGTCACTGAAGCATTCACACTTCTTAATCGGGTCACTTTCCCTGACGGATGCAGGCCATTAACTTTACACAGGCTTGCATCCATCCAGGTGGGGCCCCAGTCCCCCATGAAGCCATAACCCTGCCTTGTACACCATTCCTTCAACCAGGAGTTGAATTACTGGATGTGGGGTGCCCTAGCCTTTCCCCTGCCATAGACAGATGGCACCTCCGAGAAGGAGACAGAGGTTTTTTGTTTTTTTTTACCAGGAGAGACACAATAAGCTGAAGTTTGTTCACAGGTGCGACCTGGGAGCACAAGGAAGTTAAGTGACTTGCTCAGGGTCATACACTATGCAATTGGGGGCTGTGGGATTCAAGCCCAGGTCTCCAGATTTGCAGTTCAGAGCCTTAAACCACTGTGCTATACTGCCTCCTTGAAGTTTTCTACTTGCTTCAGGCTCCCATAACTTGCTGAAATCCTTTTGGATTCTAGCTACTCCAATTTGTCTCCTGCTAGGTCATTCATCCCCAGGTGGATGATAACATCCAGTTCCTTCCTCCTTGCCATTACCCTTGTGATCCTATTGATCCACTTTTCATCCCACCGTGCAGTGCCTTTGGAAATGCACTTTACCTCCCTGTCCTTCCTGCTAGGTTCCCTTAACTTTACTCCTCAGACAACTGAGTCCTCCCACCAGGAGAAGCTTCCTCCTCCTCTGAGGTTTTCTTCCCCCTTTCCTGGTGCTGCATCCCTGAGGATCTGCCCATCCACCTTGGTCTCGGCTGTGGGTGCCATTGTGGGGCTATCCCACTCCTCCAAAACAGCATAGGAGTTGCTTAACCAGACTGGTTGGGGGATATGCTTCAGACACCTTCATGGCAACTTCCCTACAGTACCATAATGGTCCTTTTTATGTTGTCTTGTGCACACAGCGTAAATAATATATTGTGGTAGCAGGTATTGGAGGTGCGGTCGTGTTGTGGCCAATGGCATCACTGCTTTTTCAGGCTGGGCTCTGTGGCATGAATGAAATAGCACGCTGTCTATGACAGCACTGCAAAAGCGTGCCACCAACTTGGAACAATTTCACTGCTGCAATGTGGGTGCTCCCTGCCATTTCAGGGTGTGCCTTGCCTGGTGTAACATTTCAATGAACATGGCTGTGGCTGTCACTGTCTGCCTCTCACAATCCCCATCAAGCTGATTTTGGGGGTGCCCAATCCCCCTGTCAGCATAGTTAACCCCCCAAGTGTGTATGGCACACTGGGAGCCCACCCCAGTGTGCCTCTGTGTTCCAAAGCCAATTGTGTAGGAATTTTCCTGCCCTGCCCACTGCAGTGTGGCTAACATCACACCACAAACTCATGGGACACACTGGGAACCCACCCTAGTGTGCCCATCATTTTCCTTGCACCTGTAAAAAAAAAAAAAAAAAGAAAATGGTCCACGGTGTTCTTTCTTTTATTTTTATTATAATCTGAAACAAAGAAAACGGTCCTTTGCCGTTGGGTCCCCTCCCCAACCTGCACCACCTCTGAGCACCCCCACCTCCCACACACATCCCTCACCCCATACATGCTTCAGAGGTCCAGCGCTGTGATCTTAGGTGGATCAGGAACATGTCTGCACTCTTCAAAGCCGACTGCAAACTGAAGAAATGCTGGTAAGCTGTATAATGGCATCAATGGGGTGGGTGTTCAACTTAGGTGGATATCTCTTCCATTGTGCTCCAAATGTTCAACATGGTTCTCGGACCCCACCTCATGAACTTAGACACTGTCCTTTCATTATTCGGTCCCGGAAGGTGATTTCAAGGTCACTGTGCAGAATCACCTTTTGGGACTGATTAATGAAATGACAGTGTCACTGTTCATAAGATGGGCTCCCAAAATGCCTATGTTGAAAATTTGGTGAACAAATTCCACAAAATGACTGTTACAAGTGTGTATTGCACAGTTTCCATGCACACTCATAACTTCGAGAATTTTTAATATTTTCACTCCAGATTTCCAACATTGCCATTTCTTCACATGTCCTTATGAACAGTAGAGCTGTCATTTTTCACATCCTACCCAAAATGTGTTTCCACACATCTGACGCAGAATGCCACAGTTGCTGTGGGAAATCAACTTTTAGGACACATTAACAAAATCACAGTGCCTCTGTTCATGAGCGGAGGTCCCAAATGCTTCCGTGAGGTGGGGTCACAAAAAGCCCATGTTGAAAATTTGGAGTGCAAATACCAACAAACACCCAGTGCATTAAGGTTTCTAACCATAATATCCCACCATGTACAGACTGACTGGTATCAGGGGTGTGACTTTGGATTGTCCGCTGTACTGGTCAAGCCATTCCACCCCCACCCTCACCCTGTAGCCTGTGACATGCATCAAGGTGTGCTTTGGACTCTTTGGCCCCATAGTTCACCCCATTCTCCTATACTGCACCCATCTCAATGTATTTTCTTATAGAATAGGGTGAGGATAAGGCCCAGTGACCCCGAGGCACAAGACAACACTTGTCGGAGTCTGCAGGGTAGGGTGAGGTAAAATGGCATGAGCATTATGGCCGATGACCCAAAGGCACACCTCAATGCCTGTCAGTCTCTGCAGGGTGGTATGTGGTTGGTGTCACTTCCATACTTCACTGCCATTCCTATTATGCATCTCTCTAACTCCTGCACTACCAATGCCAGCAAGACAACATTCAACACTGACAAATGCTTGTTTCCTCCTGCTTTTGCTCAGATCCTTCATGAAGATGCTGGTTGCCTTCCCTATGTCTTTACTTAATTTTCTCCATAGTTCCTCTACCCCATCTCTGACAATCCTCCTGTGCTAGGCTGCTTCTGAAGAAGTCTCCATTTCTTTAAAATCCAACCTACTAAAAGTCCAGGACCATTGTCTTTTGTGGTTTTCTCTGCACCCATCGTAATATTGAACCACACTGTACAGTAATCACTGGTTCCCATTGGATAGCTCACTCTGACATGACTAGGCACTATCACAGCCTCCAGTAGGATAGGGATTCAGAGGAACAAAGGGAGAAAACATGTCCCAAATAGGATAGCACCTTTACCCCATGAGTCATTTTCAACTCTCAGCATGCTAAGTCCATAGGGCAGGAAAGGTGCTAGTGGGATATTTTCTGGCCCATATGGGCTAATTAATATCTCCACACAATGCCTCTGTGAATGACTTCATGGAGGAATTATACAGAGCAGTGCCAGCCCCCACCTCCTCATCACAATATAGATGACCCTGATATTATAATAAAATTGTCCCTGGCATCTAGTAGTTCTCCCCAGTCACATTCAGATAACCCCAATTAGTAAAATGATCCCTGGAATCTAGAATTTCCCCATCTCCAATCACCATTCAGATGCTTCTGATTAGTATATTAAAGGGACACTGTCAGCTTTGCCCCTTTGTTTTTTGGTAAAAACGAGCAGTATGCCTCTTGGCCACATACCACTCAGGGAGATGCTTAGAATACCCATATGGATTTAAAATAAATGGATGTTTACTTGGTTTCTTAATTTTTCCTAAATAGTTTTCATCCATCCCACCCATAATCCCGTACATACCGAGCTTTTACAAGGAGGCAGGACTGTGGCGTCTGCACAAATGCGGTCCCGATGTATGATTATTTTCATATGGATGAAGTACAGTCATGTTCGCCTGTTCCTTCCGTATGTCTCAACTATTACATCTATCTGGTACAACAAACTGAAAGCTGGAAATATATTATTTGCTATTTTAGCTTGCGGCGAATCCCGCGATGTGCACCAATGGTACACTCTGGGCATGCGGATCTTTGGGTCTTGCATCTGGCATGCACGTGCAGGATTTCGGCCGCAGCTTAAAAATGCAAGTAATATATTTCCAGTGCTCAGTTTGTGGTGCCAGATACATGTAATAGTTGAGACATATGCAAGGAACAGGTGCGACATGACTGTACTTCATCCATATGAAAATAATCATGCATCGGGACCGCGTTTGTGGCAGACACGCGGTCCTGACATAGAAGTGCTTCTGGTATGTACGGGATTATGGGCGGGACAGACAAAAACTATTTAGGAAAAAATTAAGAAACCAGGTAAAAAGCCATTTATTTTATAACCATATGGGCATTCTAAGCATCTCCCTGAGTGGTATGTGGCCAAGAGGCATACTGCTCGTTTTTACCAAAAAACAAAGGGGAAAAGCTGACAGTGCCCCTTTAAGAGGATCCCTGGCATCTAGATCACCCTGATTGCAAGTCTGAGCCCCCTCCAAATTCCACTCATTAGGGTTCTTCCACCCTCTCCCCTTGGTGGCTCATAAATTACCTCAGTTGCCAGTCCCTCCCACTGCGACAGTGACAGGTCCAGCCCCTCTGCTCGCCACATCGGCTGGCCATGTTCTGAGTGACAGGGAGCGAGCACACACCTACTATAGAAACAGATGTTCTACAGTAGGTGCACACTCACTCCCTTCACTCAGACAGTGATCAGCCAAGGTAATGAGCTAAGATGTTGTACTGATCACAGTCACAGGGAAGTGTCTGCAATCTTGGGTAAATGGGGACCAATGGGGAAGGGGGAGGGACCTGGCTGGATGGCTTTGGAGGGGCTCAGATTTGTGACTGAAGGTGGGACTACTAGATGTCAGGGATCATGAAAAATTGAAACACAGAAACATAGACAAGGATGGCAGAAAATAAAATGGTGCATCCCTATCTGTCCCTATTCCTATTAAACTCAGAACCTACTGTCCATACAGGGTACTAACCTTCACTATCCACTCCCTGTTCCCCTCCCTACTACTATCAGCCTGAGTAACCATTATACCCTTCACTTTGTCACAGCCATGCTTGAAACCATTTATGGTTTTGGTGCCTGCCATCTCAGTTGGCAGACTATTCCACATTTCCACCACCATTTCTGGAAAATAAAACTTTCCAATATCCCTCCTGAACCTCCCTCCCATCAGTTTCTACATGTGCCCCCATGCCCTTGAACTGTTACTCATGCTAAGTAGTCCTTCTCCATCTGCCTTGTTTATCCCTTACAGGAACTTGAAGGTCTCTATCATATCATTCCTCTCTTGTCTGGTCTCCAGTGAAGACATATTCAGTGCCTTGAGCAGATCCTCATATGATCTGTCCTGTCAGCTCTGAATCATCCTGATCACCCTTTGTCCTTATCTTTCTTGAGGTGAGGTCTTCAGAAGTTCAGAACTCTGCACAGTATACCAGGTGCAGCCTCACCAACAACCAATAAAGAGGCAGTAAACCTCTTTTTTCTATTATCAGAACTCCTTCTGGCACGTCGTAGTATCCTATTTGCCTTACTAGGTGCCTCACTGTACTAGCTTAATTGTTTAAGGGAGCCACTAATGATGAATACTAGGTTCCTTTCCTCAGCTGTAGTGCTCAGCTCTACCCCTCCTATCCAGTACTCTGTCCTGGGGTTCTTGTCCCCTAAGTGAATCACCTTGCACTTTTTGGCATTGAAGTTCAACTGCCAAACCTTAGGCCACCCCTCTAATCATTACATGTCACTCTGTAGTTTCCTACTTCCCCCATCACTATCTACCCTCCCATGAGCTTGGTGACATCCTCAGAGAGACACAGACCCAGATTCTTTCTCAAACATTGTTAATGAGCATACTGAAGTGAGCAAGAGTCAGGATGGATCCCTGTGGCATTCCACTCTTGACCTCCCTCTCTTCTGATTTGACACCATAATCACAACCTTCTGCTGCTTCTCATTCAGCTAAAGCCCCCTCACCCTCACCAAACCACTGCTTATATTTTCCTTCAAATCCCTGGACCTCACCCCGCAGCCGTGACCTAAGCCACTTGATTGGTCCCCTATCTCATTGGCCTGCTCCACTGACCCATGCTAATGTATTTCAAAACAAAATTCTCAAAATATGAGACTGTCATGCCCCCCTGCCCCAGAGCAGGACATGAGAAAAGGTACTCCACCTCCCCTAGATCATGGCCGAGCTCATAGCTTGCTTGCAAGCGCATGATTTGGCCTGGTCAGAAAATAAATGTAACCCATCCCCCATGGCTTCCAGAGGTATCGTCACCTCCGTAACACCTGTACAAGGGCAATAAGGCTTGCCAAAGGTGAGTATTTTACATCTACCTTCAGTACCAACATTGCTTACCTGTCTAAATTTTGGAAGGCTGACATAATCTCTTCTCCCCTCCCACTCAATCTCCTTTGCCTGTCCTCAAAGTGAGTGACACCCCTATCTCTAACCCCTCCTTCATCACCACAGAGATGTAATTCCTTTTTATCACCTGCACCTCCTCTTTTTTTTTTTACAGTTAAACTTTTTATTAATTTTCATAAGATATACAGACAAACCTCTTACAGTACAGTACAATGTGAGGATTTTTTTTTAAGAAATTGAGGCAGCATATAATAAGAACATTGCTACAATAATACAAGGAGCTTTTGGTTTAAAATATAGTAAACAATACAGGTCATGTAATTAGCATATACTTGACATCTGTAGTAAACTTAAAGCAGATAGTATGATTAGATACGGTTTATATTAAAATGTTACATAATTATATATGATGCTGCAAAAGGGAAAAAAGTACATTCGTAAAAGGATTGTGGAGTAATAAAGAGCGATTGAGAACAGAGTATAGGAAAGAAAAGATATATAAGAAAGTTGAGAAGAGAGAGAGGAAACTATAAAAAGGGGAAAAGTGAGACTACAATGATGTATCAGTAAAGGGAAAATCCATATATATTAAGTCCATACATTGGTGTTGGAAGATTTAGTTGATTCCAAAAATTAAAAAGCCCTGTCAACAATTGTTATATAACATGAGTCGGTCAGACAAGTATGTCATACGGTCCAGAGGCATATTGCAATAGTTGGTTAATGATACCGAAGGGTAGGGATTATGTTGGATCTCCAATGCATGAGGATTGTGCTTAACTTGAAGGAAGAGTATATTTAACCATCTGTCTTCATGATATTAAATTTTATAAGAACAGTGATTAAAAATACCAAGAATGCAATGTTTAGGGTCCAGTGTAAAGGGTTGAACTACCACTTTCATTGCAAATCTGTAAGTACAGTGGCAAATCTTTTGTATGAGGGGACGGTGCCATAAGATATGCAGTAAATCCCCATTGGGGGAATTGCAGCGCCAGCAATTGTTATTGTTCAATAAACCCATTTTTTGTAATACAACAGGAGTTCTCTACCACAAATGAAGGATCTTGGTTTGAATGAGGAACTGCGCTTATCATTAAAGGGTTTAGACAGGAGAGCCAACATCTGGACCATTGTGCATTGGAGATATTATATTGTAGCAAAGTACTCCATCTGTTTTTAGCATGGACAGAGTAGTCAGGAAGGACATCACAAATATCTTTGTAAACAGTGCTATTTAAATTGGATGTTGTTTTTATCCATTTAGAGATGTGCTTATCATACAGAGAATTGATAGAGAAGGGTGTGAGGTAAGAGTTGCATGTGGTACGAAGCTGTAGATATTTCCAAAAATCCTGATGGGGAAGATTCTATATGCCTCGTAGGTCGGTGTAAGATTTTAACTTTAATGACTTGGGTTCAAGTATATTCTGCAAAAAGAGAATACCCTTATTTTTCCAGGTACGACTAAAAATGGGGTGATTATCAAGAGATATATGGTGGTTACCCCAGATGGGGGTGTAAGCTAAGGGTTTGGGGTTAGATTTAATATGCTTGTGAATGATTTTCCAATAGAATATAGAGGCAGCTATGGTAGGGTGAGACTTTAAAGAAGAGGTAAGTATGTTATAAAGGAAAGAAGTCACCACATTACCAGGACATAAGGATGTTTCCATGTTGACCCATAAAGGAGACTGGATGTTGGGTTTGTTAAACCATTTAATTGTTTGAGATGTATGGAAAGCCCATAAGTAGTATTGGAACCAAGGAAGGCCAAAGCCACCTTGACCAATGGATCTAAGTTTATTATGACTAAATCTAGGTATTTTGCCTTCCCAAATGAAGCTGCCAGTAATTTTGTCTATTTTGTAAGAAAACTAGAGGGAAGTATCAAAGGATATTGGAAAATAGGTATAATATTTTAGGAGTTATAGACAATTTAATGATGGAATTTTACCATTAAAAGAAAGTTTAAATAGCTTCCATCTATCAAGTGTTGTTTGGATACTGATTAACAGAGGAAAGATTAGCATCCCATAATTTATTCAATGTCGGGTGACCGAATGCCAAGATAAGATATACCTTGGGGCCCAATGAAAGCCTAATGAGTTGTTCATGAGGGACTACAAAGGGTATTCAATGGTAGCTGCCGGATTTGTTAAGGTTTAGAGCTAGTCCGAGGGAGAGGTGAAGTCATTCAGTAGTTTAACTAAAGGTTGCCCGAACTTTCAAGGTTTTCAAGTAAAATAAGGAGATCATCTTGCATATGAGAGTGAAGTATAGTGAGAGTTACCAATAGTAATGCCTTTAATTATACCGGATTGACGAGGGGACAAAAAGAGGTTCCATGGCAAGTATAAAAATGAAGGCTATAAGGGCATCCTTGTCTGGTGCCTCTTGCTAAGTAAAAGGAGGGGAACAAAATAGAGTTCGTGAGAACTCGAGCTGAAGGGGAGGTATACAATAATTGAATCCAAGCACAAAATTATTTGTAAAGCCAAATGAGATAGCAACTGATATAGATATTCCCAATTGAGAGAGTCAGATGCTTTCTCAAAGTTAATGGTCATTGCAGCTGCAGGGTTTTAAGAGTTTTGCTTTGTGAATTAAATTGAGTAATGAGCGAAGATGATCGGAACTGTTTCTATTTTTGATAAATACTGATTGAGAAGTATGGATGAGTTTAGTCATTAAAGATTCTTAGTGGAGAGTTAATAATTTGGCAAAGATTTTCCATCAGTATTGAAGTGAGATCGGTCTATAGTTTGAAGGAAGAAAAGGGTCTTTGTCTTTTTTGGTAAGACTGTTATAATGGCTTCGGTCATTGTGCATGGGAGTTTCTTTATAAGGTTGCTTCTTGGAAAACATTGACTAATACAGGACAAAGAGTGTCAGATAGGTTTTATAAAATCAATAGTGAACCCATCACTGCCAGGTGCTTTACCGCTTTTAATGATGATAAAGCAGTTTGGATTTCTGTAAAGTGATTGGTTTATCAAGGTAGCTTTGTCCTGAGGGATAGGTGGGTAGATTCAATTTTTCCAGAAAATGTTGTATTAGGTTGGGATTTGTAGTATTAAGTTGCGAGTATAGTTGATGGTAAAAGGATTGCATAATACGATTGATTGAAAGGTTGTCTATGTGTGTCTGACCTGATGGATCTTTTAGACCTGCTATATGTCTCTGCATCTGTTGAGTTTTTAGCTGGTAAGAGAGCAACTTTCCGCATTTATCCCCTTGTTCCCAATAACTGTGTTTAATCCTAAAAAGGGCAAGTTCAGCTTTCCTGGATATCAACTCATTAATTTTAATTCTTAATTGTAGAATTTCCAGATGAAGCTGTGAATTATGATTGGGTTTATTTAATTTATAGTATTGGGTTTCTTTTTCTTTAAAGGATTTTTCTAAATTAGCTAATTGTTGTTCTCTTAATTTCTTTCTATGCGCTGCATAACTAATAATTTTACCTCTAATAGTGGCTTTTAATGCTTCCCAGATAGTACCTTGAGACATATCTGAGTATCGCTAATAGAAAGAAAATCTTGAATCTGGGTTTTAATCCAAGGAGTGAATTCAGGGTCTCTGAGTAAAGTGGGTCTAAATGCCAAGATGGGGATTTAGAAGAAGGTGGACCCCAGAGTAAATGCAAACTGATAGGGGAATGATCAGATATAACAATAGGGAGAATCGATGTATCAATAATTTTTTCAGTAATGAGGGGAGAAGAGAACCAATAATCATTCCTACTATATGATTTATGTAAAGAGGAATAAAAGGTGTAATCTCGTTGTCTGGGATGATGTAGTCTTCAAATGTCAGAGAGACCTAAATCCTTCATAAGCATTGATAGAGCATTAATACTACAGGGTGGGCATCATGTGATGAGTTACTTCTGTCTAAATAAGCTTGTAGTGCTAAGTTAAAAGTCACCACCAATAAGAATAGGTGAATTATTTTTATTATTAATCATAATTTGTTGGGCTAGATTATGGAAGAAATGGGTGAATCAAAGTTGGTGCATATACATTCACAAACATAGCGGACCTGCTGTGGTGTTTAATAGGGTTATAATCCACCTACCATCCAGGTCTCTAATGATTTTATGGGGCGCCAATTAAGAGATTTATGTATTAAGATAGCAACCCCATGGTTTTGGATGGAGAAGATGACGATATACTTGACTGACCCAGTCCTTTTAAGTCTGTCGACATCCTCTGATAAAAGTTTAGTTTCTTGTAAGAAAGCAATATGTGTTTTATGCTTTTAAGATAGGTAAGTACTTGCTTACGTTTACAAGCGAGTTGAGTCTCTTAACATTCCATGAATGTAAGATTAGATCACTCATGGTACTAGGATATAAGGTAATTAGTTACAAATAGGAATGAGGGACTCAATACCATTAATTTGGAGGATGTCACAGATTCAAAAGGGAAATATATATAATAAACAAATGTATGCAGGGCCCTTAACTTGTATGGGTTCGAGATGATTGAGTATTTGTATTAATTTTGTCTCGCAGAGGGAGAGTATAGAGATAGGAATATCAAGTAATTAAACATTAGAACCATCAAACGTTAGTATAAACTCAGTAACAAGAATATTAATTTGAAACTTTTATGAAATGCAGAGCAATAAGAGTTGGTAAATATACCAGGACTCTCACTCTATACTACTAGGCGTGAGTAATTAGTAGAAGTGATCTCAAGGACGGTTTACCCTATAATCTTAAGATACTAAACTTTATATAACAGTATATTAAAGAAGTGTAATTGAGATTTGTGCTGAGGTAATTAAAACATTACCCTGAAAAAACAAAACATCATTCTACCAAATAAAAAGGATAATTATGTAATAGTGTTAAATTCCAAACATAATGAATTAGCTTGGACCCTAGCAATAAGTCCAATATTAAATAAAGTATACCAATATGATGGCAGATAATGCTGGAAACAGTGTAAGTCAGATAAAGGATGCCCTGTGTATTAATCCACATAAGCTAGGTTAGGGAATGTAGTATATACTATAGGTTCATAGTGCATCAGTGTATTGTGGAATCATTTTATAAGTTCCAATGATTTGGAAGAAAATGGGATGAAGAATAATGTGAAAGGCGGAAAACTCAATGTAAAGAAATACAATTGGAAGCATACTTTGTTGCAAAATCTGTGAGATATAATGGGAATGCACCTGATGCACTACATACCAGAAGTGATGCAAAATAAATATTAAATAAATAAATGATTTTAGAGTATTTGTCTCAATCATCCTCCACATTCCAAATGATAGGATTTATGTGGAAAATGCTATAATAGTAGGGGTTAAGGGCACACTGATATGAAATACAGAACTCTATATATGTATGTATGCGCCTGGCCACATGGTGGCACTAAAGCTTATGAAAAATCAGAATGTAAATAGCAATTATATATACTAATGTCTGGCACCACACAAGGATTAATTAGAAGAGATCTTACAAACATTGTAATATTTATTCTCTCTTATTTTTTTTTTCCCATTGAATACATTGAGAGTAACTCCCGCATGGATTAAATACCTCCAGTGTCAATTGGCTCACCTCCCACAGACAGATACAGGCGTCTCAGCAGCGATAGCGATTTACTGCATTTAAGTGCTTCAAACCTGTTGGGTGCGATAGAGACTGCGCATTGCGGTAAATGTACCGAAGGAATCGAGTGAGGTGGGTGAAGAGGAGGATTCTGGTGAGAAACTGCTATACCACATCTAATTATGGGCCATAGTATTTTATTACAAATGTATTTATTTTTTTAGTGGGAAAAGCCTCAGGTAGCCTTTGCTCTTCGATTTTCTTTCTTCTTTTCTTTTTGAGTGGTTCAGATGATTTAAAGGGAGAGCTGGACACAAGATCAGCCCAGGAAGAATCGGAGAGTCATTACCGTTGAGAGCGTCTTGGTCTTGAGTAAACGTGTCGGATACAGTCTGTCTCAGATCCTCCTAGATGAGTGCAGATCTTCTTGGAGCAGATCTTCTTGGGGTGGGGAGAATTTGTTAGACAAGGTAAGAGGAGTAGAAAACTGATGTGAAGTTCCACATGGGAAGCTGGAGAGATGGAAATATTATTTAAACAGCAGGTAATATTATTTAGAGAAGAACCAGATGCTGTTTTTTCTTGTATGCATGGAGCTTGGCAGGAGCTACAGTGGCAAATATGATGGCTGCAGATTTCTAGGGACCTGAAGGACAGTTTCAGCAGGAAGGGCAAGACTTTGTAATTGCTAAGTGCTTGTGCTGGAGCAGGAACGAGCTGCATTAGCATCGCAAGGCAATGTGAGTGCGGGCTGTGTCCAATTCAGAAATTCAGAGAGAGATTCTGGGGTACTGAAATCTCTGGTAGAATCATTCAAAAAAGATGCATTGTTGCAGGGTAATGCAGTGCAAACTTAATTCCACGCTGATGAAGGATCGCTTAATGGGGTTGTAAGCTTTTCGTTTGTTAGATAATTCTTTAGAATAGTCTCTGAAAAATTAGGATTCTGTTTTCTTGCCAAGTAAGTGCCTAATTGCCTCGCTTTTAGAACCAGTTCAGTATGTGCGGGTTTAGAAATCTGGATATGATGGGCCTCGGTTTCTGGTCGGGTCCAGGCCTCAGATTTAAGGTGGTTGAGATCTCTCGATGGTTAGGTCTTGGCGGCTGGTAATTTAAGCAAAGAAGGAAGTACATGAGTTAGAAGAGCACTGATATCTCCTAGTTCAACACCTTCAGGAAATCCGAGAAATCAAAGGTTGTTACTTCTGTTTCTATTTTCAATATCATCTATTTTGTCCTGAAGGTTCCTAATAACTCTGTCCTGCTCCTGATAGTAGCCTGTAATGTGTTAATGGAATCTTCATTTTGAGATGCTTTAACATCAGTAGCGCTGATTTTTGATCAAGTGCCTGTATATTATTGATATTTTGTTGAGATGCAATTTTAATACATTGATTTCACTTATTAGTTGCTGGAACATTGCCTCCACTCTATTAAGAGAACTGTTATGTGGAGATTGGTCCGCACATTATTGTAGGCCTTAATAGAGAAATTGAAAAGCTGTAGATAACTCTGCTCAGTAATTATGAGGCAATAAAATACTGTACCAGAGCTGTTCTATGGATGACGTGATAGTGAGATCTCAGATGTTGGTGAAGGTAGAAGTCTGGGAATCTGTAGGATGAATGATGATATTTGGTGATTCCAGGGAGATGAAGAATCAAGCAGCCATCTTCAGCACAGCAGACCACGCCCCCTGCACCTCCTCTTTCCTCTCTCTCCCTTCCCTCACCTCTCTCTCTCACCCCTGCCAGCCTGCATGATTGTCCCTCCTTCTTTCCCTATTGTTTTTTTTCTCCAGTAACTCCATCCTCCATCCTCCATCACTGATACCCTTCCCGCCCTTAATCCTTCCAAGGGTAGGAGCCCAGATGGCCTGGATATCTCTCCAGTAACTTCATCCTCCATCAACGACACCTTCCGCTCTTAATCCTTCCAAGGGTAGGGAGCTCAGATGGCCTGGATATCTCTCCAGTAACTTCATCCTCCATCAACAACACCCTTCCCGCCTTAATCCTTCCAAGGTAGGAGCCCAGATGGCCTGGATATCTCTCCAGTAACTTCATCCTCCATCAACGACACCCTTCCCGCCCCTTAATCCTTCCAGGGTAGGAGCCCAGATGGCCTGGATAGCAAGCTCCTCCATCTGTCTGCTTCTGCAATCTCCTCCCATTGGCTGACCTCCCTAGCCACTCTTTCTTTTGTTCCTCCATCCCTGCTGACTGGATGACTGTCACTGTTACTCCTTCTCCAAAAGGTGGTGACCCATCTGGTACTAACAGCTACCGACCCATTTCTTCCCTCCAAAATACAGGAACAAATTATCTTGTCACAACTCTCTCCCTTTCTAGACTCCTCTTCCTTCTTCTCCCAATACAAGTCTGGCTTCTGCAAAAATCACTCCACCATCATCTCCCTGCTCAGGCTCACCAAATCCATCCACAATGGTATGGATCACAGCCTATTCACCTATGCTATCTTCATCGATCTAGCCAAAGCATTCAACCATGTCTCCCATCCCAATTATTAGCCAAACTCCAGGCTGCAGGCCTCTCTGACTCAGCCATTGGCTGTTCCACTCCTACCACATGGGTATGTCCCAAGCAGTCAAAATTGGTGACCCCCCTTTCTCCTCCCTACCTGTATCCACTTGGGTCCCACAAGGATCTGTGTTAGGCCCTCTACCTTTCTCCATTTTCCTTAATGATCTCCCATCCATATGCTAGTCTGCATCCATTCACAAATACATGGATGACACAGTCCTCTTCACAGCAGGCCCACAGACTCCAGCTGGACTTTGATCAAGTTCAGCCCTGACCGTGCATCAAATCAGCTTTTCCTCAATGCCAAGAAGACCATCTCCATGTCCTTTGGCACAAGGCACAGACTCTAGGCTCCTCCCTTCCTACTATCCATACCCTGGATGGCTCCCTGTGAAGGATGTTGTTACCTTTAGTTATCTTGGTATCTGGTTAGACCAGCACCAAATTTTTATGAACAAGGAATGCTGTAGTCAAAACGTTGCACCCCAATTTGGTGCACTTTACAGGAACTGTAACTGTATCCCACCTCCAGCACACTATGCTATTATCGAGAGAATAATCCTCCCAATCTCTGACTATGGTGATGTGGTCTACAGAGTAACCCTGTCACTACCCTCCAGACTGGACACACTCTTCAACTATTTCTGCTATTACACCTCGACTATCCTTCTTGACTCATCACAGTTCTATATATAAATCTCTCCTTTTCTTCTCTTGTGAACAGACACCATGCCCACTGTGCCAACTTTGTGGGCAAATCTGGTTTATTTTCCTACCCTCCTATCTCTCCACCCCCCCCACAGCCATACCATCAGAAACTGAAATATTCGAACCCTAACAGTCCCTTCAGTTTCCACAACCATCGGCAAAGCCACGTTCAGCCACCGCTTCCCTAAAATCTGAACTCCCTCTCACCAGCCATTCACCAATCTCCCTCCGTGGATTCTTTCAAACCACTTCAGAGGTCTCACCTCTCCCTTCTGCACTTACTCTAATTTTCCCTCTTGCTCTCCTATGACTTGTTTCCAGTTTAGGTACAGCTATAATTTGGCACTTTATGCTTCCACTCTAGGCATTATGCATAAATGTTTACAGATAGTGTTGATTTAATCTGCTCTGTATTTGATTACCAGCATATGTGTATGGCTCCTGACTGCGTTGTATATGCATTGTCGATTGTTTGCTTGTCACTCAAGTTCTCATATCTTGCATGTAGTATTCCCAATGTAATTTGTGGCTGTGTACCACTCTGCTCCATGTCGTTATGTATTTTTGAACTTTTGTGCTACCTAAGCCCCCACTTGTACAAGTTCCCTTCCCCAGGATGCATCTGGAAATGAACTCCAGCTTAGTATGGGGGGCACTAGACACCAAGGATCATTTCACTATAATAACTGGAGCCATTTAAACTGCGATCAGTGGTGTTGAACATTTATATGCCAAGGATCATTTTGGTATACTACTTGGGAGCATCAGAATGGTGACCAGGGGTAGGGTGACAATGTGCACCACTGTGTGCTCAAATGAGGGCAGGATTTTTGAAAGCAGTAAACAGTATTGCAATTTCAGTTGTTAAGCATTTTCAAAACCTTTTGTATAGCACTGTGCTCTGTATGCAGGAGGGGATCCCTCATTTGCAAGGCTTTAGTAGTACATATGCACTTGCACATGATCAGGTTAGCATCAGGGGCTGCTAAATATATGGCACCTGTTCAACCATGCTGTTCTCCCACATGGCACAGTGCTTAGATGTTTAGCACTCCACTAACCTTCTGAAAATGGGGCCTAATTGACTAAAAATCCCCTGCCAATGCCTCTTAAGATGCAGAAAGTACACAAAAATGGATTATCTTATTCTGCATCTTTATGTATTATTTTATGTTATTTTCCTTGGAAAACTTTTATCCAATTTCAAAACATTGTGATGTATCTTAAATATTTATAACAACTGTAGCTAAAATACAATTTATTCTTTCATCCGATTGCTGTTTTATTTACTTATAAAAATACAGTCTGGTGGGCTGTCTTAGTGGTTTGGTGGTAGCTGTACTGCCTCCATGCCAGTGGCCCAGTTTTGGGGGAGGACCTGGGTCAAACAGGGGTTAGCTGGCGGGAGAGATGATTGAGCATCTCGGGGACTGTGCTCCTCTCAGGGAAGGGGAGTTTGACCACCCCACTCTTTAACAGTCATCTAGATGAGGAACGCTGGCAGGGCATCAAAGTGGCATAATGAGCAGGGCTCAGATTGGCACAAAGCAGTACTTGCCTTTAATTGGATTGACATCACTGCATGCTTGGCTGCCCAGGGGATAAACCAAAGGTAAAAAACCTCCAATGGCAAAATAATCCACCAACCTGCCACAGGCTTTGCACTACTAACCAGGCTCTGCTCCTGTCTGAATAGGTGTCTCCTTGTGAATGGCCCTCTCCCTCATGGCCCCACCATGCTGGGGGGAGGAGAGACCATGGGAGATTTCAAAGCAGGTAAGTCCTGGTGATTTTGGGTGATGTGGATTGACAGGCCAGTGCACAAGGGGGTCAGTGGGTGACCTAGAAGATGAACATCTCAATGGAAAAAGGAAACACAGTTTGGGAATCTCAAACTCAATAAGACAGTCATACCATATAAACAGCGTAACTATATACTATGAGGCTAGACCACGGCAGGTTTATTAGTGGAGACCAAGTGCCTGGCAAAGCTCTGTCCACCTTGCAGTGCTCTGCAGATATGTAATGGGGAAGCTAGGGACTGTGAATGCCACCAGTGAGGCATCACAGTGAAGGTATTCAGAACAGAAAGTGCAAATTATGCTTATGCCAGCTGAGCTCCTGACAAGAATTGGGCCCTGAGCGACTGCTGCAAATATTTTTTTTTTTCTTAACCAAGAACCTTTATTAAACAAAACATTCAAATAAAAACAAAAACTAAATCAAAACTAACTCAGTAGAGTACAAACTAGGAAAGCATTTGTCTTACACTTTCACATCTCCTGCAGTACACTTCCCAAACATTCAGCTCAGATAAGCACAGTAATTAATTAAGTAATAAGGCATGACAGGGTGTGGTATATGGTGGGATATCATCACGCCTCGGGTGGTTGGGCACGAGGCCACAGGCCGAGTGTGTCCAACGACCCGAGAAGTGATGATATCCCATGATATACCACACCCTGGAGTGTCTTATTGCTATTATGAACAGGAGTAATGGTTTTATAAATAAAAGATTAAAAAACACCCTTTAAACCTGTTAAAAAAAGCTTTTTTGGTAGTGTAGGAATACATTTAAAAAAATAGTTCTAGAAGACAGCAGGTGGCGCTGTTGTAGTTGGAGCTGACAGAAAAGGTAATAGTATTGTGATGGTGTGACCTGTGAACTCTGCAACAGTATCTTTGTCTGCCCCCCCCGTAGACGATCGCGGTTATGAGATTCTAAAGAGAAAATGAAGCAAATTACCAATATCAGTGAATTAGGAAGCAGCGGGATTGAGAGGACAAGTGTGTCTAGCGATGCCTTTTTGAATATGCGCGTGCCTACGAGACATGGGAACGGTCGTCTGCTCAGTGTTGCCTGCGAGCGGCAGCAGGTTGGTTTTGTGTGTTTAACTATGTCTTTTCTGTTGTCCGTCTGAATGTTGTGGGCCATGGAGACAGCAGGCAATATCACTGATTGAGTGTAAACAGAGTTCTTTTTTTTTTTTTTATAAGCTGTCTAAATTACAAGTTTGACTCGCTCTGGGTGGGAGATTGAGAACAGTCTGGCGGTCAGTGAGGAGGCTGGTGACTGGAGGTTTTCTGAAGCCGTGATGATGTAGCCCGATATCATCACGGCTTTGAAACCTCTTGGCCAATCAGCTTCCTCCATTTATGATCGCCGGTTCATAATTCACATAAATCTGATCAAAACTTTAACTTAGAAAAATGCATGCAGTCCCCTATGTTTATATGGTATGAGAGTGATATGTTAGGAATATTAGAAATATCCTAAGTATTAACTTCCTATACAAATGTGTCTAACAGTAATGAAGGCAGCACTTATTTAAAATAATAAACTACAGCATTTTAAATTAGTTCTAAAAGTTTCTTATCACATCACAATGTTCTGAAATTTGATTAAAGGTGTACAAGCAAAACAAGATGTAAAACCCCATAAAGAAGTAGAATAAGAGATAGCCCTGTTTTGTTTACCTACTGCTCTGTAGTTTTAGACATCCTCTTATCAAGCCAGCAGCTAATGGAATGCAACAGGCAAGGAGTGCAGTGGCAAGCCATTCAATGGGGAGGGCTGGGGGATGGGTAGTTTCAGAATGTAGTCCATTTCAGTATATAGTTTATTTGTTTCAGTATATAATGTATGTGAATTTTACAGTCTACAGTGTATGTATTTCAATACATAGTGTATGTGTTTTACCATGTAGTGCATTTGTTTCAGTATATAGCGTATGTGTTTTTTAAAATACTGTGTATGTATTTCAATATGTAATATATTTCTCTCAGTATATAGAGTATGCATTTTTTCAATAGAGAGGTAAGTGTTTTAATATATAGTGTATTTGTTTCAGTATATAGTGTATGCAGATTTTCAATGCATGTGTATTTATTTCAATAGATACTGTGTATATTTCAATATAAAGTGTATGTATTTCAATACATAGTGTATGTGTTTTACCATGTAGTGCATTTGTTTCAGTATATAGCGTATGTGTTTTTTTAAATATACTGTGTATGTATTTCAATATGTAATATATTTCTCTCAGTATATAGAGTATGCATTTTTTTCAATAGAGAGGGTAAGTGTTTTTAATATATAGTGTATTTGTTTCAGTATATAGTGTATGCAGATTTTTCAATGCATGTGTATTTATTTCAATAGATACTGTGTATATTTCAATATAAAGTGTAGATGTTTCAATATATAGTGTATTTGTTTCAGTAGACAGTGTATGTGCTTTTTCAATGTGTAGTGTATACATTTCAATAGATAGTGTATGCATTTCAACATGCAGTGTGTTTGTTTCAGTATATTGTGTATGTGGATTTTTCAATATATAGTGTATGTGTTACAATGTATAGAGTATTTGTTTCAGTAGATAGTTTATGTGGATGTTTCAGTCTGTAGTGTATGTATCTCAGTAGGTAGTGTATATGTCTCAGTACATAGTACATTTGTTTCAGTATATAGTGTATGTGGATTTTCAGTACTCAGTATGTAGATTTCAGTAGGTAGTGTATGTATTTCGTTATATAATGTAAGCATTTCACTATATAGTGTATGTGTTTCACTATATGTTATATGTATTTCAGTACACATTATATTTATTTCACTATATGATATATCTATGTCAGTAGATAGTGTATGTGGTTCACTATGTTGTGTATGTATTTCAGTATATGATGTATATGTTTCACTATTTGTTATATGTGTTTCACTATGTAGTGTATGTGTTTTACTTTGTAACATGGCATAAAAAAGAAAAACGAAATGAAGCACTAAGATAGGTGCAAACACACCATGTGGTACAGTAGAAACCATGGTCTAATACCATAGTAGATCATGGTTTGTATTGTAATACCTTGGCAATCCACTACAGGTAAGAAGCAGTATACAAGTGAAAGAAATATGCAAATAACTTGCAGTGTGTAGTTGTCCCAAGTCATATTTACTAAGAAGTTTCCTGGCACAGGGTTTTTGACTTTTTCAAGACTGTTCTATATTGTAACTACAACAGAAGTTCATGAGTTACTAAAGATTGTACATTTAAACTCCACATATACTGTTAATTATGCTGCAGCAATATTTCTGTAGAAGTGAACAGTTACATACTGTTACCATCCCTTCTGATCTACTGCTTTCTAAGCAACTGTGGGTGCAATGCATTGTGGATGACTGAATAACATTATCTGGCCTGGCCTTTTCTTGGTGAATACACAGTGGTAAAGATAAGCATGCAGCTTCTATAACCAAAAGCAAAAATAACAGACACTGAGATAAACAAAGCAAAATTAAAGAGAGAGGATACTTCTGTGGGTGAAAAGAAAAATAAATTGAGAGAAACAAAAAGAAATCAAAGAAACAGACTAACAATAGTAGTCAAAACAAGTATTTGAAAGATGAAAGCAGTAAACGTTATGTTGTTCTATGTCCTGCTGAGTTAGGTAGTTTAGAGGGAAAAAAAAGTGAAAATAATATTCCGCAAAATAGTAGTTGTTCAATAAAGTGTTTTTCAGATTGGCTTAGTTCAGTACATTTGGAGAAAAGGTGCTTGTGCTACTAGGATTGTGTGACAGCCACCTATTGGTCTGCAAAGGAACTGGAGAAAGAAAACTAAAATGTACCATAGCACACTCCCATCATGCAGTGCAGCCCATATCTTCTAATACATAGAAAGGAAAATCAAAGCACCTAGAAAAGAAAGTGAACTGCAAGTTTTTGAAAAGTTGTAAAATATGTTTTGATGTTAGAAAGCTTAAAGCTTGTAATAAAAGTTATTTTAACAAAAGTGAAATAGTAGCCACGATATTTCCAATAGGTGTGTTCCAATTGTTTTCAAGTATGTGAACATTGTGTTTAATAGCTCAATTTATAGTATTCTGAAAGTAAATCAGTGTGATTGTACTCATTTATTCAAAGACTATTAGTTATACACTCATTGCCATGTTACAAGCGGATTAAGTCACTCGAAAGGATGGGTGTACAGTGGAATTAATCCATGGTTGGTTGGTTGGACCCACTCGGCCTTCAGCCTCGTGGTCCAACCCCCCCAACCATGGATTAATACCACAGTGGACCCATGCTTTCTCGTGGCTTAATCCTTACATATGTCCCTAATGGCTTGCCATATAGTTCCCAAGGTTGATTCTTTCTAAAAAGGAACATCTTAACAGTTAACTGCAGCATTATTGTTTTTACACTAACTAAGAATATGGCATGTATCATCCCTTGTGAAGGGAAAGGAGTTTTGTAACTGGCTTGTGGCTTTGCCATTCGAACTGTAGGTTAATGTCTTGCCCATCTCACTAAGACAAATGACATAGCCTGTGTCAGGTGATTATGCATCTTCTATATATGTCTGCAATGAGACTAGAAAGACATCAGAAGCTGCCATTTGAGGAACAATTATGTAGCTGTTCCAGTAAAACCACTGGAACATTAAAATGTGATGCTGGATTTTCAAAAGTGATGACACAGATGACATTTACAGTTCTGATCTGTACCTGCATCATCTGACATGTTTCAAAATATTTGCTGTTAAATGTTTTGACACATTTACAACAGTTATTTTTTCTTCATAGTAGATTACATAACGAAAATGATGCATGTGTCTCTTTTACATATGTCATTTTATTTGTGCAAACTGCTGGAGTTGCAACAGTTTAAAACAGAATACTGCACTCTTCTTGCCTACGCTTCTGTATGTATCTGTCCTTAGGCTGCAGAAAGGTTTGTGTCAGCTTGCCTGTTTTGGCTGAACACCATACCAATGAATATAACCTATCCCTGTATCCTGATTGTATGTATGTACAGTTGTACATAGTACTGTATCTTGCAAGATGCCCTCCACATATTATATTTTGTGTATTATTTCCCTTGCTCTATTTATTTCCATATACCACTGCTTGGCTGTATTTATTGCACCCTGTTTTCTTGTTGTTTGTGAACTACTGTGATGACTACCCATGTTGTAATTGCCTTGGTTGTGTCTGACAATAGGCAAATATTCTGTCTAGTGTACCTACATGGTAAATAAAAATGAAATAAATAAAGGCTAGACCTCTGTTTATGTGGGCTAACATTTTGTTACAAGTAGAGATGTGTGAAAAATTCTGCTGGTGGGATTTCCGCGAAAGTCAGAACTGCACTTCTAACATACTAACATACTAAAATGCCAGCAGAATAGGCCTAATGGTCTTTTGTGTCTGCTCGTTTGGTCAGCCCCCACCCTAGGAGCTGACCTTGCTGCCCCCCTCTCCCTCTCTGGCTTCTTCCTTCCCAGTCCCTGATATTCTCTCTGCACTGGTTTTTGCTTCTTGAACCCTTCCCCTGTACCTGTTCCACCCCCTCTCAAACCCCTCCACCACTTCCGCCTCCACCAGCCCCCCGGGCAGTGCACTCCATGGCTCCACCCCCCCAGCTAAGTAGCACCTCCTCCTTTCTCCCTGAATCTCCCTCCAGCTTCCATCCATGCCACCTAGCTGCCTCCCTCCTTCCTTCGGAGCACCCTGACTGCTCCTCCCCTATTTACCCCCTTCATGTACCTGAAGACCTCTACCATGTCCCCCCGGTTCCTTCTCTCTTCTAATGTGTACATATTTAGCTCTTTGAGCCTCTGCCCCATAAATCCTATCCCCCAAGCCCCAAATCATTTTGGTTGCCCTCCTCTGGACCCTCTCCAGGAGCTCAACATCCCTCTTTCTTTTTATTTTCTGCTATTTTTGCCCCCTCACCTACTGCCAGAGTTATCTACCCTAGTCACGGTGTCTCTGATGCTTCCACCTCCTACTAAGCCCTTCCATGCTCCCCCGGTTACCCCTGGCTTACCCCCCAAGGGGCGGGGTCACAGCAATCAGAGGGGAAGACCGTACCACAATACCAGTATCTATTTGGGAGAGCGTCAGACCAGGAGGCTAACTGAAGCCAGAGACAGGGCTTCATGTGAGCAGTAGGCGCAAGGTTTTTATCCCTCTTTTAAGCTGGGGTGGAGATGTGCAATGACGCCTGCGTCTGTACCGCCCCAGTTTCTCGATCTGCGCAGTCCAGGGCGATGACCCAGCCTCCGCCAGGTGTCGCCCTGTGCTGAGCACACAACCTCCTCCCCAGAGAAGGAGAGCAGTCCAAAAGATGCTCAGTCCTTCTCCACACGGCCGGCCCTCCGATGACCTGGATCATTCCCGAACCCGGGTCACCGGCGTCACAAGCGGAAATCCAACTGCTGCACTGGCGGGAAGGCTTGAATGTCCCTCTTTAAATGTGGCCTCCAAAACGGCACGCAGTACTCGAGGTGAGGCCTCACCAAGCAGTTATACAGTTGGAGTATCACTTCCCTCCTTCTGGAGGTGATCCCCCTAGTGATGCATCCAAGCATCCTGCTGGCCTTTGCTGCCCTCCTACAAGTCTCAAGTTGTTCATCTTGACATCCACCACCACCCACAGGTCCTCTCAGCCATCAAGACTTGTATCATTCCCCCAGGGTGTACACTTGGCCAGGGTTTCTGGCTCCCAGGTGCAGTACCTTGCATTTCCCTGCATTGAACCTCAGCTTCCACTTTCTAGACCACCTTTCAGAGTCCCAGGTCCCCTGTAGGGCCACCCTCCCTCCTCCCCATCCACCACCGCCTCCCAGTTTTGAGTCATCCGCAGAAGAGACTCATCTCACTCCTGATACCCTTCCTTATGTCTGAGAAAGTTCAGAAAACATTTTGCCAACTTTTGCTGAATTTCCAACATAGACATGCAGGTTTTTTTGTATGTTATGTGACTTTTTTTATTAACTTGCGGAAAAAAGTTTCTCAATCCAAGTTGTCCAGTTTCTCCAGAGAGGAGGAATAATTTGATTATTAATCCATTTTTATCTGCTGCCCCACTCAATATGGCATAATTGTGATTCTGCATGTTAGAGAATATTAAGCATGTAATTTTAAGCAGTGTAATTTTCCCAGAATGCCACAAGTGTGAGCACGCTTTTCCGCATGTGATGTATTTCCGCTTTATGTGATCCTGTGGTCAAATAATCCTGCATCTCTTAAACAGTACTCCAATGCGATCCACAGAGTGTTCTGTGAAATCTTTAAAAAAAAAATCCACGTAACGGCAGGTGGAAATAGCAAATTTTGCTTCTACTGTAGAGAGAGAAGAGACTGCAGTAAGGTGAGAGAGAGAAAGAGAGAGAGTAATTCTGAGAGAGGCCAGACTAGACTATGTTACTTTTTAAAGCAAAAAACATTAAGCTGTGCACACACTCACGCCAGAACCAGACACCACTCGTAAAATAGGGTGCCTAAATCATTTATTTTGTCATCCTCCTCCACCATCAGCAGAACAGGCAAACCTCAATTTCAGGCAGGCGCACTGTGTTTTGTCAAGACAAAGTGCAGTGCGCCTGTGTGAAATGCTGAGGTTTGCCTGTTCGTGTATTTTGATGGTGGAGGAGAGACTGACAAAATAAAGGATTTAAGCACCTCTGTTTTTATGAGTGATGTCTGGTTCCTGGTGTGAGTGTGTGCCCAGCTTAATGTTTTTTGCTCTGAATTCTTTGCAGTGAGCACCACGAGCTGTAGAGCAGCTCTTTTTGCTACACATACCGTATATGCTCGAATAAGCACTCGATCCTGAATAAGCACCTGCCTGAATAAGCACCTGGTCAAATGACGTCCCGAAATTATTAAGCGCCTATGTTCAATTAAGCGCCCGTTTCAATTAAGCACCTGGTTTCAATAAGCGCCTGGTTTAGCGAGTGGTTAGCAAGTGCCAGTAGCTTATCGCAGTGCAGAGCAACACACTTTTTATGTCAAACAATTAGCTAATTGCAGTGCAGAGCAACTACAGAGCAACACAATTTATTTTAATTAATCCACCACTTGCTACTTAAGCCTTTGCCTCCTTCTGTTGAACACACCACAGCTATGATCGAACCGACAAGCAAGAGAGAGAGTGCACTCACCAGACCTCTGATTTGGAGCCAAATTGTAAGAAATGATGGCTCCACAGCTACAATATAGATTTCAAACTGCAGGCAGTTGATTATGTCCGAAGTGGTAATAGTAAGGAGAGTGTAAATAACATAAAATAATTTATTTTAATTGCAGATACCAACATTGAGTTCTATTTTTTTTCTTTTTCTCTTAAAAAGTTGTGCCAAATTAATAAGCGCCTGTGTTTGAATTAGCACCTTGCTTGAATAAGCACCTGGTAAATGTGCTGCATGAATTAAATAAGTGCCTGGGCTCTTATTCGCGCATTTACGGTATATTATTTTTTAAGTTTAGTTTAACATTGTTTGTAGAGGAGACAGAAAGCTGTTGTTTTCTTTACAAGATGGCAGCAACAGAAGAAGGAGGACTGTGCAGCAGTAGCCAGGGCCCAGGAAAAAGGAGAGCATCTACAGTATGGAGACCAGGGTGGGCAGCCACAGCAGGGTCAAGAACAGCAGGCTACCACCTCCGCTACCAAGAGCCCACAGAAAAAGCTGACACCTGCATTCTACAAGGAGGTTGCACGTTTAGTAAAGGAGGTGACCAGCCATGTGGGCAAACTTTTGGACATAAGGCTACTCTAAGAGAGGAGAAATTGTGGGCAGCAATAAAGTCAACTCTGATGCCAAGGAGGGGGAGCTGTGTCCCGCATTATAAGCCAAATAAAACATAAGTGAGATGACTCCAAAGGAGAGATTCCCAAGTGTTGGAGACACTCGGTGGTGCAGTGACCATCCATGAGCAGGGGAAGAGGAAGAGGAGACCAGATATGAGACCACCACCAGATCTGTGGAAGGCAAGAAGATCCGGTGGAGGAGGACAGCAGCACTAGTGGACATACTTTTTTTTCTTTATTTACTCTTTTTCAGCCTCCCTCTCCGGGCCAAGCAGCATGCTCTTCAGTGATCCCTAGGCTGGGTGTCCTAGTCTCGCCCTGGTAACTCTCGGAGGAGCCACTGGACCTGCCCCCATCCTGCCTCAGCCTACCCCCCAAGCAGGGAGCCCAGGTCATCCCCCTCCTAGTACATTACAGTGTGTGACAGGTGGTCCAGCGGTCCCCCATTGGGAGCCTGGTTGTGAGATCTGGGGCAGCCAGGTCCCACCTACCAGCTGCTGCAACTGGGTTTTTCCTTTGTTCTGACCCCATCCCCTGAGAATGCCAGCATGCAAGGGGAGCCAAGGAGGCAGGGCACATTGAGACATGCCTCCGCCCCAACTCCCGCTGATGTTCTCCTCCCAATCGCTTCCAGCCTCACTGCACCACAACCTGTGGTCACCCAGGTGGTGGTAAAGTGGCAGGACCTGCAGCCCACCCTCCCCAGAGGAGGAGAACAGTCCCTCAAGCTCTCAATCCTCCTCCTCGGCCAGCCCTCCAGTAACCCGAGCTCACTCTGACCTTGAGTCCTTGGCGCTAGGCATTAGGTGTTGGTTGCACCACAGCAGGCCCTTGCACTGTTGAGTATACTGATTTTAGTATTCAAAGTTATTGTCATAGTCTTCAAAGCTATTGTTTTCATCAGTCAGTGTTTGAATTACACCATATGATTGTTTTTACTGTGAGCCAGGGTGGCTCGTAGAGGCACAACTGTGAAATACAGCCCGGTTTTCACATGATAAGTCTAGACACTGAAAAGCAGTGCTCTGACCTTGAGCTTCAGCTACCGTGGCTTACTGCACGGTTATGTTTTATGTGGAGCTAAGCCCTGCCCCATGTAATTCCAACAGTGATTGTCATGAACAAGTTAAAGATAAACTGTTAACCTGATGCACTTCATGTAATGTGAGCCTTTTTTCATAATTCCATTGAGATAACAAAAGTTGAAGAACAGGAAATAGTTCTGTGTGTTGTTACCATAGTTGGCTGTGGTGTCATGCATGATATATGCCCTCTGAGCTGACTACAACCCCTCTTGATGGTGATGGGTGTGTGTGTGTGTGTGTGTGACATCACAGACATACTTTGTCTGTAACAGTGCCATCAAACTGCATACACATGCCAGAGCATCACCATATTTCACACATAACTCTTTAGGACAGGTGATGAACTGAGAGGATGTTACATCCATTTTGGATTGCTTTCCAATTTGTTGTTGTGTTAACTTGTTGTCCAACCACAACATTGTTAACGTAACACTTGTTGCATCTGCAATCATGTGCATAGCAACTGTCTCCATTGTGGCTATATGTGACTTGCCGTGTGTGTCGTGCCTACCATCAGCATCCTCATCCAGACTGTCCAGTGGGAGTGGTGGTCAGGTCAGTGGGCAGGACTGCCTGTTCCCACTGCTCCATGCATCCCCTCATTGTATCCCCTGCAGTAGAGTGTGAACAATGCTGTGGCATCCAGTGTATATGTGTGCTGCACTATGTGCATCCGGATTTGTAGTCCTCACCCTGAACAGTCATGTCACTCCATCATGGCCATTTCCAACACTACTCCTTATTTGAATATGTGGTGTGCAGTTTTCTGTAAGGGAAGTGGACCCTAGTGTGATTCCTCCTCACCTCCTTCATGTGATTATGCATTGTATTCTGTGGTCAAGTTGGCAGGTTGCCTTCCACAGGATGGAATGCATTTGATTACTGCAGTGCTGCTTTTGTTTCTATGTGTTCCAACTTCCAACACTGATTTGAACTATTCTCTTCATTTGGAACCGTGCTGCAGGAAGGTCTAGTGTTGCTGCCATCAGTGGTGATTCCAGCAGCAGTGTGGCAGGAGCCGGAGGACTGAGCAGGAGCAGTGGAGAGCCCGTATCTGGTAAGCTATGTATATTGCTAAATTAATTTGAATGTATTGAAGAACTCAATTCGATCGACAGACTGCCATCTTTGTGTTTCACCACTGCAAAAGTGGAACTTGGCCTGCAGCCAGTAAGCACCATATTCTAGAGGCACCAGTGTAAAAAGTTTTCATCTATTGTGTTGTAAAGTTGAAGTGCTCCTTGTCCTAAGGAATAGCTGGCTGCCCGACCTCTTCCACCTTCCTGGTGCTTTGTTACCCACTGATATTTCCCATGTTGCCTTGTGTAATTAATAGCAAAAGTCATTTGAATTTTGCAAAATACACCTGCATTGTAGTACATGCAGTAGGGTGGTAGCGGCATGCACTGTTGTTGATTATGCTGGTAGTATGTGTGTGCACAGATCAACATTCATGACAGAGCAGGCATGGTATGGGATTGGGTGTTCACTTCATCTATGTGATCCTTATAAGTTTACACTGGTCAGAAAATACCAAAGACAATTGTTGAAGTCATTTAGTGCCTTAGCAGTCCAGTTCATGTCATCCAGACTACCAGTTTGGCTACATGGTCACTGGAAGAGGGGTGGGGGTTGGGCAATAATTAATTCCATGTCCAATGTAATTCCACTATAAGAAGTAGCATAGCCTTGATTGCCCCAATCAGTGTTTTAGAATCTTTATGAATCATTACTTGTGAGTACCGTGTCCACCTGACTAAACTGCAGCATCATGGTAGGCACTGGTGGCTATGTGTCATTCCCTCCCAGTGGAGTACAAGGTGTCATCTCCAAATTGTGAATATGAAGAGGAATGTAGTGGGTGGAAGTGGTGAGTGGTCTCATTATTCACGGTCTGCAGAGTTACAGCACAGGGTCACAATGTGACAAAATGAAACAGAAGGGCAATGATGGGCCATCAGGTGGATATCTACAACTACTTAGCAGAACCTGCTGTCAGGGTGATAGCGTTGACATTGCCGTCACTGGGTGAGGTCAGGCAAGACTTAAATCATGATAGGAATTAATGTTTGTACATCTATGTATTTCTATGTTAGACAAACAGGCAAGTAAGAGGGCTACTGTGCAGTATTGCTGACGCACTACTGTAAGCGGCTTACAAATGGTTCCTCTCCAACAAACTTCTAGTCAATGAAAAGAAGACTAAGTCTATGATCTTCGGCTCTAAATCCTTTCTAACCAAGGCCGCCAAAACAAACTCCTCCCTCCTGGTACTCACCCCACCTGGCCCTCCCCTTGAAAATGTCACATCTTTTAGATACTTAAGAGTCACCCTTGACCCCTCTCTCTCTTTCTCTGAGCATGTAAATCACACCACACGTAGGATCCTCCAAAGGTTTGGAGCTGCATACCGACACAAACACTACCTGTCTGCTGAAGCACGCCTTGCCATTGCATGTGGAAACCTACTACCTCTCCTTGATTACTGCTCCTCGATCCACTCGCACCTACCCTCTACCCTGCTCTCACAACTAAACACAACCTACAACTCGATATGTCATTTTGTCTTCCTAGATCCTTTCTGCTCCCATCACTACTCCATCTACCAGACCTTAGGGTGGCTCTCGCCTGGTCGCTTGACTATGCTATGGGCCGCCTGCTGGACAACTCATGCGAAACCAGAACCTGTCCCCATATTCACCCCTACTGACAGAAAGAATGATCACAAGGAATCTCAGGGCCTCCTCAACCACCCTTCTAGAAGTCACCCCCATCACCACTACCATGGGAAGTTGAGCTTTCATGGTCGCAGCGCTCTCCCTATGGAACAAGCTCCCCTTGTTCACTTACTCATCTGCCACCCACCAAGCTTTCAAAAAAACCTGAAAACCTGGCTCCTCACAACTGCACCAAAGTAGCTAGAGCTGGCATACCATATGAACCTCTATGAATAAACAGCACTCACCTCCTCTTTTGTCTGTTTTTCCTTTCACAGCCCCCAACGCTACCCAGACCCCCTATTTAACCCTCCCTTGTAACACCATAGCCTAACTTTTCCAGCACCCTCCCGATCCCTTCCCTGGTCCGATTTTCATCATGTGGTAAGAGTGCTGACTTGTCTGAATCTTGACCATGCAATGAAAATGTGTTCTATCTAAACCTGCTCTGTGTTTTTCCCCATCTACCTTGTCACTTTCCTCTCTCCTGCCTAGTCCCCTCTCATCGATCTCTTCTTATACCTTTTGTCTCTATTGTGCTACGCTGTCTGGTATTGCACAATGTCTTGTCGCTGCTACTGCACTAGAACCCTGTTGAGGTTATTGTTAAACTTGCATTGTATGTATTACTGCAGCACAAACCATAAGTAATCTGTGCTACTGAAATTGTATTCTGTTCCTTGTATGTACTGTATGTATTGTACCTTTGCCACTGTGTGGTCCGGTCATGTCTGAAACGGTTCTCTGGACCAGTGCACCTACCAGTTACCAGAGATATAAATAAATAAATAAGTAAGTAAGTAAGTAAATAAATAAACAAACAAAGTGTGACCTCAGAGCAGAGGTAGATTCAGTTTGTTGCTCAATGCATGCGTCACAGTTTGTAATTGAAGTGGAGACTGTGAAAGTATCAATGAAACCCCGGTCTGCTGTATCAATGACATATAGACAGAGAAACATAGAAGGTAGGTGTCATCACATAAGGGCCTCATGAGCTAGGGCCAACTAGTCTGCATTTTATTTCTCTTTTATACTAGTGTCACTGTATACCCTACTCTGTCTCTGGACTGGTTCCTCTCCCCCCCCTTCACTTCCAATATCCTCTAGTGCCTATCCCATGCTTTCTTGAATCCTGTAACTGTTTCTGACACCACCACCTGTGCTGGTAGGATGTTCCACTCCTCTACCACTCTCTCAGTGAAGAAGTGCTTCCTCACATTCCCTCTGAACCGCCCCTTTTAATGTCATAGCAGGAGCCCTTGTAGTTGTGCATATTTTCCTTTGAAACATGCTGCCTTCCTGTACCTTGTTTCATATCCCCATACGAGGTACAGTTATCATTGCTGGAACCACTAGTATGTAAACCCTGTACCAATTTCTTGTCCTTTGATGTCAGTCTGGTATTGTGAGAAAATGTTTGACATAACCACTTGTGTATAAATTGATCATCATCCGCCATGCTTGGGTGTCTTTCTGTAACAGCAGTGCATTGGTACTTGCCCTTGAAGCGGCCCTTAATTGCTACTAGTGCCTACTGCTGTATTTTCATTTCACATGTCAAATACATGACTCAAATACATGACTCAACAACTGACAAACACCACCACATCCTTCAGCCTGAGTATAATACTGTGTACAGTGTCCAGTAAGGGGGTTCGCTGTACTGTATATGTTGCAGCATACACTATTTGGTAGTACTCTAACTTAGTACTTTGTCGAGTGAACCAGACCATGCGCATGATATGATTCCCTAATTTTTTTACACTAAACATGTAGTCATCACATGATGGAAAGGAGGGTTCATGCTCTTTTTTATGCTACATGCTGTTTACAGAGACAAATTTCCATATCAGAATGGGCTAAACAGGGTTGTGACATCTTCACATTCAACTATATGTGTAGACTTGAGTGTGTGCAAAAACACAATGTAGATGACTGCGTGTGTGTGTGGGGAGGCTTCCAATGGTTGTTATACCATCATCCTTGAGACACAGTGGTGGAGGTGCACGACAAGAAGGGAGGTGACAGTACACCGCAACACATGGGTGCTGTTCCAACATTGCTTATACCTCAGCTTTCACACACTCATGGCCTTTATACTTTCCAATGTCTCTGGATGTGGCGGGATGTGGTATAACACATACAACAGTAACCAAGGAGAGCAGGTAAATGAATACAGAGGTTGTAAACTATGGCATCAGCAGAAGGTCAGGGTACAATAAGGTGACACTGGATACTGGATAGAGTAGTGTACTACAACTACTGACGATGACATTAATCTGACAGTCACACACATTTGCTTGGTGCATTCTGCTAAAACTGCATATCTCTTTCTGTACTGCAGACAATGCCAGCACACTGCCACCACGGTGCCTGTCCCACCTCAAAGAGCAGGACCAGCCCCAGCAGATGACAACCAGCACACAGACTAAAAACTGTGTGCTGAAGATACAGCGGGAGCTGAAGAAACTGCTAGAGAGAGAGAGGAGCAGCAGCAGTCCAGCCCCTCACAGACAGGGACAGTGCCAGCAGGGCCACAGCCATCTGCGGCACCATGTGGCAAAGAAGGAGCAGCCACCCAGCATACTGAGAGCCCTCCAAGGTTAGGAAGGGATAAGGACATAAAACTTATTAAAAAAAGAATAGCTGCACTTGAGGCTTACCTGGTGAGAATGGAGGCAAACCAGGAAGAGATGCTGTGGCTCTTAAAAAAAAGATGGTCCAAAGATGAAGCCACAGAACTGGCCATCGCTTGACCACTGATGCCGTCGGTGATTTAGTTTTTTAGAGGAGTTATTTCTCCAACCTGTAAATAGTTATCTCCTAATGTTCTGATTGTTGTGTGTTTTTTGTCTTGTTGATTCTGAATGTTTCCATGTAAAAGGTTTTTTTGAATCTGTTGTTGACTTGTGTTTCATTCCACTTCAGTAGTTATTTTTTCCTCGTTATTATCTCCATGGTTGTTTGATATAAGTTGTTCTTGATTTTCTTGAAAATAGAAAACTTTATATGTTTTGACACAAGAGTTCCTTGTCATGAGTTTATTCATTGGGTTTCAAGGTTCAGTTATTTTTGGAGGCGGGTGGGGGACTTGAACAGCTGCAAACTGGGACATTTGTAAACACTCGACATTTCAGGACAAGAACAATGTTCGTAGCAATTTTTTTTGGGACCTGAACATTGGCTGTTGGGACAAATTATAAACACTGAACATTAACAATATTGCAGGACAGGAACAATGTCCGCAGAAATGTTCTTGTTTTTTCTTTTTATTGGGGGCTAAACAGCGGAAAACTTGGGCACATGAAAGTAAAGAAAAGTTATAATCCACAGAACTGCTGATGTCAGTGTGAATTTTCAGCATAAATCAGGATGTAGTATTTTTGTAACACTGCAGTTTATGACTCAGGCATTACACTCTGATTCCAGGTGCAAGGCTTTTTATTCTGGTAATGTAACTTAAGCTACAAGGTGTTAGGGTGCCTTGCAACACAATTTCCACACACAACACATATTATGTGACTCTGTCTCCTACTCAGGAGAACTCAAACCCCTCAGCTGTGTCTTCATCAGATGGCACTGTCACACTCTCCTCATCCTCTGACAAGTCCTGCTGCTCACTGCCTTCTTCAGCAGGATCATGAAATGTTGCTGTTGTTGACACAACGTATTGCTTGGGGAAGAAATGGGAGTTCATTTTGACAAATGTTAGGTACTCAACATTCCAATCAGACAGGCAGCTTCAGTGATCAGTCGCAATAGCACCTGCGAAACTGAAAACCCTTTCCAAGCTTACGCTGGCACAGGGCTAGGTGAGGTACTCCATGGCGATAGCTGTAAGTGCAGGCCAGATTTCGAGAATGCTTCGCCGATAGTCCAGGGGCTCATCATCAATGCTTAGCTGCGGTGGGTCGTCCATATATGACTGCACCATATAGCATCCAGACAGCTGCAGTTCTGTGTGTGCCCTCTGGTGGCTAGCACATAGAGACACCAATGTCCTTCAGCATGGACCAAAGGGGGTTTGTGGTACCAATGCTACCGCATGATGATGAGGGTGAAGGTGCAGACACCATACTGGTGGAGGAGAAGGATACTGGTCGAGGGGCTGTTGCTGCTTCCGGTTTCTGTACTGTACTCAGTTTTTCTACCCTTAGCTCAGAGTGCGTCATCCAGTTTTGGACCTTGCCATGTAGGATGACCACATACTGATCAAAGATCAGCCTTCCCACCTGGAAGAAGTGCCATCATGTCATGCTTGTACAAGGGTTGCCAGGATGTATGCCTCTGAGTTGTTAATGTGAATGACCCTGGGATCATCATCATACAGCTGCATGATGCGGTCAGCCAGCTCTACTCCAACAGAGTCTGCAGTCACTTCAAATTGCCCTCTTACATTGACCAATGCCTGGTGGAATACACACAGCAGTGGTCTCACCTGGCTCAAACATGTATTTTCTGCACTCACAACCTGTGTCGCCTGTTCAAGTGGATGGATGACTTGGATAACACTGTCCATAAAAAACACTGGGATGGACTCAGCAACATGGCTGCTTGTACTTCCCAATTACTCATGTTCATTATATACTCATTGAGTGGCTTGTACTGTTCATACAGACTCTCAAGCACATACAGTGGGGAATTCCATCGAGTTGGCACATCAAGCTTCAAGTGGTGCTGTGGTACATTATTGGCCTTCTGTAGAGCCCTGAACTCTGCTCTAGCCAGTGAAGAGCAACTGAAATGGCTGCAGATTTTGTGGCTGGCAGCCAACATGGTACTCACTGCTTCATGCTCCAGAAAGGACCTCACAATGAGATTCAACACATGAGTCAAACAAGGGACATGATAAAAGAAGCAATCAGAGATTGCTTTGATGGCATTCCTGGCATTGTCACTGGCAATATATGTAGGCTTGAATCCATGTGGCTTTAGCCACTGTCTAATGGCCTCATTAATGTGGGTGAGAATTCTGACAGATATATGTGACCCATGCATACTCTGCATACTCAATGAGGCATGCTGTCAACCACCACTAATACTGCTGCCAGTAGTCAGTGGACAAGTAGATGAGGGGCAGGGGTGCAAGGCATATACCTGAGGGAAATAGACCCAGTGTGCAGTAATGCACATATAACTAACATCCGATGATGGGGCACTGGTCCAGATGTTGGTGGTGAGGTGAATGCTGGCTACTGCAGAGTGGGACAGAGCATGTGACACCATGCATGCAAGGTCATTATACATTGCTGGAAGAGCCTTAGTGCTGAAATAACTTTGACTGGGTACTTTTTATTTAGGCGCAACCTTCTCCATAAGTTCTCTGAAATCCTTATTTTCAACAAATGAGAATGGCAAAAGGTCCGTTGCCAGCATCTTGGCAACAGCTTGATATCTGGCTACTTAAACTTCACAGTGTGCTGAACTGTAAGGGTATTTTGGCTTTGCCAGGTAGGGTCTTGCAGCTTTGACTGCCTTGTCCACCAGCAGGGACATGCTGGAGAAAGCTCTCTATCCATGCAGTGGCTGGATCAGCTTGACAACCTCCACTTGTATCTGCACGTGGAGGGGTGGAACATAATAAGGGGTCAAATGTTACCACATCATCACCAGGCTGGGGATCCCCTCTTTCAGAGTGTGCTGAACTATCAGAACTGAGTACGGATGCCAACCGCTTATGCTGTGTCCATTTAATGGGGTGCTTACTTTGCATATGACTTTGCATACCAGTCATCCCATAGTGTGAACCTGGCTTACCTCTGCTAATTTTGGAATGACAGATGTTGTGCACAGCCACACTGTCATCAGACTCATCAATGACAAAGAAATCCCACACTGTGAATGTCCACCAACACGCCAGATTTTCCTGGGTGGGGCAAATGGGGACAGGAACGGAGGGGTGGGAGAAATTGTTTTCTTAAGATGCGTCTGCTGCTGCTCCTGATCCCCATATCCCATTTCTGACAATTGCTGTCCCTTTACCCTGACAGGTTGCTGCTTGTGGAGTGACATAAAGGGATTATTGCTGTTTACCACTGACAGTTGTGGTTGCTGGATTGTGGAAGGGTGGCTGCCAATTAGGGTCTAACACTGGGTCATCATCACCCCCACCCTCAACACCCTCATCACTAGTTCCCTCACTGCTTTCTGACAATTCCAGCTGTGACAGTAAGGGCTGACTGTATCCCACCTCCTCTTCCTCAGTAGCTTCTCTGTCACATGAACAGTGGCACTAACAGGATGTTTGTGCTGAGGAGGTTCTTTCTCCTCGGACACCTTTTGAAGCTGTCTATGCTGTTGTTCCTTCTCTACTCTCCCCACAGTAGCTGGTCCTGCACCACCCTGACTGTCATCGTCTCTGATAATGCCTACCACTGGACCCAAACCCTCCTCACTCTCAGTCCCTAGCAACTCCTGAGTTAACTCCTGGGTGTCCGGTGACTGAGACTGTTCACTATGTTCCTGCTCCTCCTGAGGCCCTACAGACTCCCACAGTAGTGCAGCGACATCCATGGCAGTCTTTTTACACACTTTTGAATGATAAGCAACAGCTGTGCTGGATGTAGAAGTACTGCACTGCATTGCAAAGAAGCTGGAGACTTTGATTCCCACTGTAGCTGACACTGGCACAGTATGTGGCATGGCTGCCATTGCACTACCACCAGAACCTGCAGTACCAGAAACAGTGCTGCTCAACTACCACCTTCCCAGCACCCTGTACACCTTCTTGTGACACCCTTGTGAGTGATCGAGTACCAGTGACACTTTTTCCACGTCCTCCATGCTTCCTTGCCTTTGCCTGACATGTTGTACTTTCTGTGCTTCACTAAAGCCTTAAATACTAGTAAGTTTTCAAAAGCAATGCAGCAATACTACAGATTGAGACTGCAGAACAAATACTACCACAACATATGATATAATCACAAAGATCAACAAACTGCTGAAAATATCTTTGCCCCAGCACTCAAGTACAGATACCAGCACTGTATTTTTCTCCTGACCACAAAAGTGGCAGATTGTCACTAGAAAGCCTGTTCTGTGGAGCAGAACAAACAGAACTCTTCCCTCTTCAGAAAACTCTTCAGAAGTGAGTAGCTACGCAGTGAGAAATGTGTGCTATCACCTGATGACTCCTCTGCACCCCATGTGACTGCAGAGCTGCAAAGCATGTGATTAGAGCTACATGCTGTATAATTTGACCTTTCCATGGGATTTCTGTGCTGAATCACGAACTTTTGTATACCACAGAATTAAGAAGAACGCAATTCTTGGTTCTGTGGAATTTAAAAGAAAGAAATACTAAATAAAACCAGAAAAGGAGAAAAAATTAAGCAATTAAAAAAACAGAACAGGTTAATTGCTGATCCCACACTTAAAGTGCTTGAAAGCTTGATGGTTACGTTTACTACGTGAGCTTAAGATTTATAATAGCACCTGTAGAAAAACAAATATAGTCATACATAGCTGGCAGAAAAAAAAATCTGCAGAATTACATTGAAAACGACGGATAATTACATGATACAGCGAAATAGTTGGCAAGACACTTATTTCCACATTTTATAGCATTACGTCTGCAGTTCACAAACAAATACCACAGTATTAGGTGGAAATCAACCATAAATTGGTAAAAGTCTGGAATTTCGCAAGAGGCGGAAGAGCAGAAAATTCCATGAAAGTTTCTAAATTTTGCTGAACTTCCACGATGGTGAAATTGAAACTTTCGCCATCACTAGTCACAAGTTGCCTAACTGCACTGGAAGTGGTGCCAAAATTCTGGATGCCCCTTTGAAAATCTAGCCCTATATCCTGACTGGTCTTTTATATTCTACTCTAAGGTCCACTTCTATAGCTCCAATGTTAGAATATCTGTATTTGGACATGATCTACATATTTATATGTCTGCTTAAAGCAGCCAGCATGTGTTAGTAACCATCATATGTTTTTTACAGTGATATGCCTGGTAAACACATCAAGATACACATTCTTCTTTGCATTTTTTTTTTATTCTTGAACCAAGATATGGGATTTAGAATTTTTTGAAAGTTCCCACCCCGGTGCCATGCCCGCCATGAAAAAATTAAATATATTGGTACAGTGCTGTGCTGTTTCCTCAGATACATGTGGTAGCACCATCTTAATACATCAACAATATGACTCTAGCAGGTACAGTACAGCCAACAAAAACCCCAGTGGAAGAGATTCTAAAATTGTGAGGTGGCCATCTTTAATGATGCACGTCATTCATTACAAAAATTAGCTGTTGAGGCTGTTTTAATCAATATCTGAATAAACTAAAAATACACTAAGCATAAGTCGAGGATGTCATAAATACATGTTTGCTTAAAAACTACACTATTGACAATCACTGCTGCTTTAAAGGGAAGCATCAAACTGTAATGGAGGCTGTGCTCACACTTTACTCTGCAATCCAAAAGCAATCACCCAAATACAAATGGGAATAAGGCTAACTGGGTGATTTGTGGTGACAGTATGTAATCGCTCACAAAATGGTTATCAAGTTTGGAGAATGGGTGCTCTCCTAGACCTAGGGACTAAGGGATTATGAATTAAAACAATGATAAATTAATTTCCAATAACTGAATTTGAAGATTTTATATTTAATATAGAGAAACAAATTGGAAACCATGGATAAGGATATTAAATGACAGATAGATAGATAAATAGATAGATAGATAGATAGATAGATAGATAGATAGATAGATAGATAGATACTTTATTTATAAAGCCCCCATTCTGGGAACTCAGAGAGCTGTACACTTAAAACATATACAATTAACAAACAATAATAGTGTTACTCCTGAATGTCTTAACCACTCTGCTGCTCTAAGTCTGTCTTGGCTACACCTGAGAACTTGTGCTGCTCTGGTTGGAGGGGTCTGGTGGTGAACAAAACGGAGAGTGAACTGCCAAAGGGGCGGGGTGCCTATTCATTTTAAAAGCTCCACACCACACAGATCACACAGAAGGAGTGTCTGGAACAACAACTGCCATAGGTGAGAGCTGCAATTGGCTGGGAGGGCTGCTATCCCGAATCCGTTATCTGCACTTTACTTCTGAACTGTTGCTGCTATCAGAACTATCTGTTTTGCAAATTGCTGCTGTTTATATGAACTGCCGTTGTGTGTCTTAACCACTTCAGTTGCCCTAAGTCTGTCTCGGCTACACCTGAGAACTTGTGCTTGCTCTGGTTGGAGGGATCCAGCGGCAGACCAAATGGAAAGCTGAGCTGCTGAGGGGGCTCATTCTATCTTAAAGCCCAGCACTGCATAGCGTGAGCAATGTGAGAGGCTCCTGTCACAGGAAACTGATAGAACAACAGTGTAAATATTAACTGGGGGCTTGCAAACTGTGGGGAATAAACCTAGAATTCAATGATATTGCACGCACTTGGGAAAAGGTTAGCTGATTGCCCAGTAAAAAGCCTATGCTCTTACATTATAAATTAACCTATTAGGTGTGTATATTATTGCTGGTATTGACTTTCTGGGCTGGAAAATGAACCCTCGACTCTTGATCCTGGGCTTATTTTTCCTGGCCTGGGGATTCCAGGTTTTAGGGGAAGGGGAGGGTAATGCAGAGTAGCTAAGGGCCCTACAGGGGAATGTTGTTGCTAAGCACTGTACATTCTTTGGCTGTGGCCATGGTAGACAAAAAGATATTTCTATCAGGGCGAGTTTGTTAATGGATAGTCTTAGCAGTGCTATGCATAAAGTATGTTCTTTGCTAATGCGAACAAAATCAAGTCCCTATCTAGTCATAAGAAGATAAATAAGCTATTAAAGAAAGCTCGAGGAGGCCATATCATAAAAAGTAAATATATAAGAATACTGAAGTGTTTGCTTCTGGTGTGATTGATGGTCTGTGGTGATGTGCACCCTAATCCAGGGCCCATAAGAAATGAACAACTCTTTTGAGTAATTTATCCCAGAATCAGATTAACACTGAGCAATTTAATTTAGATGATAAGCTGGATACAGTTACCAAATTAGGGCAGGGACTTACTTTAATCCATTTCAATGCTAGAAGCATAGTGAATAAATTTGATTTAATTAGCACATGGGTAATTGATCATAACCCAGATGTTGTAATAATAACTGAAACTTGGTTAAATAGTAAAATGTGGGATTCCTTATTAAATATTGCTGGGTATAATCTATGGCGCAGGGATAGAAATAAAAGGGATGGTAGGGTTTTGATTTACACACAATCAGGTATAATTTTGATTAAAATAAACATAGATAAGGACCTGAAGAGCTTGGAGTTGCTTGCTTTAGAATTGAGGTTACCATATAATACCATATAACAAGAAAATTCTTGTGGTGGGGGTCTACTGTCCACCTAAGGCTAGTCCCCATGTTTCTGATTGCCTACAGGATTTACTCTTTGAATTTAATAACAGCCATGAAATATTAATGGCTGGTGATTTTAATTCAAATTGACAGAATATTAATGAGTCCCATCTACTTCTTGATCTGCAGAAAAATCTGGGACTCACTCAATTAATTCATGAGCCAACAAGAATTAATATGGCACCCAATGCAACCTCCACGACCTTGGATCTAATTTTTACAAATACTGTACATAACATCACAGACAGTGGAGTTTTGCCAGATTCAATCTCAGATCATCAGTTTATTTTCTGTATTAGGAATAGTCCTTTGAAACCAGAGAACAATAGATGTATCAGCTGGCATAGTTTTAATACATTTGATTATGTTAATTTCATGTTGCATTTGGGTGACATTAATTGGGAACGTATTCAGCTAATTCCTACTATAGATGAATCATGGGAATATTTTCTTAGTGAATTTCTGACATTCTGTAGTAAGCATACTCCTATAAAAATGAGGGTCTTTAAACAAAATAATGGTCTTTGGTATACAAACAAACTTAGGAAGCAAACATTAACTAAGGATAAGGCATGGTGTCAGGCTAAAAAAGTGGTAACAAGCAGGACTGGGATAATTACAAAAGACTTTGCAATTTTTATGATAGGGAGGTTAGGAATGCTAAACAGAGGCATTATTCCCACCTACTGGATAATAATCGTACCCAACACCCAAAGGAGTTCTGGAGAACAATTAATATTCTATTGAAAGATCAGGGAAATAATGCTTCGATGCATTTAATATAGAAGGACAAATGACCCCAATGTCACAAACGCAGTAGTTGATCGGGTTTAATGATTAGTTTAGTAAAATGGGTGTAACAAACCTCCTGGGACCATCAAACACATAAGAGCCCACCAGGTAGTAGAGCATGGTCCTATAAAATTGTTTGCATTTACAAAGATAAAGGTTGAATCTGTGGCCAAAGAACTGTTGAATTTAAATACTTTGAAGGCCATTGGTCTGGACAGCATTCCATCTAGGCTGCTAAAATATGCCACACCAATCATCGCCCACCCCTGGCATATACTGCATATTTAATTGGTCCCTAAGTACAGGAGAATACTCATGGCATGGAACCAGTCAAAGGTGATACCTATTGTTGTTTAAGGAGATAACATGACTGAGATGAATACTTACTGCCCAATTTCACTCTTGACTCAGACATCAAAAATATTTGAAAAATTTGTGGTGGTTCAACTTAAGGTACATCTGGATTCCCAAGGCCTAATTAATGGCATGCAAGCGGGATTTAGAGGTGCCATAGCACCACCTCGCCCTTGTCAAGGTGATGGGGATGTGCAGGTGGCTCTGGACAGGAGGACACTGGTGGGTGCCATATTTGTAGACCTATCTAAGACATTTGATTCCTGGACCACAGTGTCCTCCTGTCCTGGGCGGCATTTCTTGGGTTGGTGGGATCTGGACAGAGGTGGCTGGCATCATATTTGATAGGCAGAAGTCAGATGGTATCAATGGGCAACTCGGTCTCTGGTTTGCTTCCTGTTGGATCGGGGTCCCCAGGGTTCCATCTTGGGACCACTCTTATTTAACATACATGTAAATGGGTTGTGTTTCTCAGGTCCATCTGTGTCATATCATCTTTACGTGGATGACACCATAATTTATACATCAGATCATACATTAAATATGATACAGACTAAGCTCCAGAGAGCATTTAATGAGTTACAAGTTTTCTGAGGACAGCAAATTAGCATTAAATGTAAAACAAGTCCATGATGTTCCATCATATGCATCGTATGTATCGTGATTTGCAGGAAAATTTGGCCCTGGTGGTGGTCATCCTTGGGGAGCCCTGATCCAACAGGTGCAATCCATAAATACCTGGGCTTATGATTAGATGATTCCTATGTTGGAGTACTTATATTAATAACCTTGTCAAAAATGTGAGCAAAAGATTGGGAGCTCTATATATGGCAATATCTTAGTGAACATGGAAATGAGCAGAAGGGTGGTAACTCCATGATCATTCCTAAGTTTGATTACAGAGATATTTTCTACTCCTGTAGGAAAAAGGGAGATCTTAAAAAATTAGAAGCTTGCAATGGTAGCCTTGCCAGATTTATTCTGGAGGCTCCTCACTTAACCCACAAGTGTTACCTATATAATCAGTTGGGATGGCAGAATTTAAATGAGAGTAGCCAAGAGCACCTGCTGGCCTTCATATTTAAGGGCCTGTCGGGTAAACTCCCTGGGTACATTTCTGATAACCTAGCCTGTAGGACTAAACTTGACTCACTAAGATCTGTTTAAGTACAGTATTAGACCTGGAAGTACCTAAGTGTAGCCTGGAGATTGGCCTCCAGTCTGCATATTACAGGGCATCACAAGGCTAGAGTAAGATACTCTCACACTTGAGAGTGGTAGATGTGAAAAACTCTTGGAAAGGAATAAAATCCTGGCTAACAAATGAGTTGTGTAATTCAAGACAGTGCTGTTTGCCCTTATAATTAGAATTATAACCCAGGGACCATGGGGCAGATGGGTAAATAAAGTGGCTTTAGTTCAGCTGAGGTTAAGGAGGAGAATATAATAAAACAAATAATGTTGTTTGTCCTGTAGCTAATATCAAATGATTGTAACCTTCAGCTGAAGATAAGGATGAAGCCATAATTATATCTTTGTCGTTACCTTATAACTTTTTATTATATTAAGTGACACAATAATGTGTTTGGAACAATTTTGTTTTAAAAATGCTGTGAACCTCATTGTAAATAAGTGTAACTCAATCGAGTCAATCCCAATTCATATGAATCTTATATGAATAAAATATTTTACTACTACTACTACTACTAGTACTACTACTACTATAATATTCAGCAAGAGTCAGACGTAATAAAACTATCTATCTATAATTTAAAACCACTAATTAACTGTATGAATCAAATGCCTGCTTAAACAGGAAAGTCTTAAGATCTGACTTGAAGGTTTCTACCAAGGGTGCCTCCCTTAAATATTTAGGCAGTGAGTTCCACAGGGTATGTGCGGCAACTGAAAAAGCCCGATCCCTGGAATGCAGCAACCTAGCCCTGGGAACTCCAAGAGGCGACCCTTGGCAGAACAGAGAGCCCAGGATGGGTGATGGAGCACAAGGAGATCTTGCAGATAGACTGATCCCCTTTCATGTGGGGCCTTGTAGGTCAGGAGCCTGACCTTGAAGACAATCCTCCACCTAACTGGCAGCCAGTGCAGTTCGCAGAGGACAGGAGTGATATGCTCACTTCTTTTCACTCCTGTCAACAATCTTGCCACTGCGTTCTGCACCAGCTGTAGTCAGCAGAGGTTGCCCAGATAGCACTCAGGTATAGGGGCATTGCAGTAATCCAATCTGGGCGTGATGAAAGCGTGTACCAGCATGGTCAGGTCATTTTGTGGAATATCGGGACCCCAATCTGGGCAATGTTCCTCAGATGTTAAAATCCACTTTTAACCACAGCCGACACCTGAGCATCCAGAGTCAGGCCATCAACAAGCATCACTCCCAGATTCTTCACCTGAGTGGATGGTATAAATGGGGTCCCCAGCACTATGCTAGGGGGGCCTCCCTGTTCACCCCCACCACAACAATGACCCGGATCTACCACTAGTACCTCAGTCTTGTCTGAATTAAGTCTCAACCAGTTTTGAGTCATCCAAGACCGGATTTCCTTTAGGCAGTTGTTAAATACGTAGGCTGCCATCTTGTTTCCAGGTGCACCGAACAGGTATAGCTGGGTATCATCTGCATAGCAGTGAAAACCTAGCCCATACCACCTGATAATGTCTCCCAGTGGCAGTATGTACACCGAGAATAACAAGGGTGGCAAGACCAAGCCCTGTGGAACACCACAGAGCAGAGGCTTCAGGCTATATGTGGCAAGCCCCATCATCACCTACTGCACTCTGCCTGTCAGGTATGACCTGAACCAATTGATAACAATTCCAGATAGGCCACACCAGTACTGCAGGCGGTCATAGCACCACATGATCCATGGTGTCAAATGCCGGCACAAGTCCAGGAGAACTAAGATGGTATGTTCCCTCCTGTCCCTTGCCATCAGGAGATCATTAACACCTTCACCAGGGCAGTCTCGTACTATGCCCATCACGAAACCCAGACTGGAAAACCTCATAAGTGGAGGATAAGGCAAGCTGCTCCTCAAGCAGGATGGCCACCACTTTTTCTATAACCTTCCCCAAAAGTGGGAGTTTATATACCAGCCTGTAGTTGCTGAGACACTCCGGATCCAATGAGGGTTTTTTCAATAGGGGTCTGAGCAAAGCCTCTTTCAAGGCCAATGGAAAGACCCCACTTCTCAAAGAACTCTGGACTATCTCAGCAACCACAGGTCCAATCAGGTCCAAACACTCTACCAAAAGGCGGGTTGGACCTGGGTCAAGATCACATTGTGTTGGTCGCAGCCTCGAGATCATTATCACCAGCTCCTCCACTCCAACTGGGTCAAACTTAGTCCAGACAGGAGGAGTGCTTCAACACAACTCAGAAAGGACCCCGCAGCCCCATCGAGTGATGTTGGAGGAGATCTCAGCCCTGTTAGAGGACACCTTGTTGGCAAAGAACAGAGCCAACTCCTCGCACCTAGTGCTTGAACCCACCCACCCCCACACAGAGACAGACAGGATGTAATAGCCCTTCAACCATGCAGAAGAGCTGAGCCGGTCTGTTCCTTGCTGCTGCAATCTCCCTAGACAGAAAATCTGCCTTTTTTTCAGGAGATTGCCCCTGATAGTCACAATAGTGTGACCTCAGAGCCAATCTGTCCTCCGCCAGGCCTGACCTCCTCCATCATCTCTCTAACCTCTGACTCCCTGAGTTCCTCATCAAACCAAGGAGGTCTCTGGTGACCAGACAGGGGTTGGACATGAATGGGTGTGATTGAATCAAAGGTGACAGTGAGAGCCCTATTATAGGCTCTCACTCCCTCCTCTGGTCCAACTGCACATGCAGCCTCCACACCTGATAGGTCCAGCACTGCCAATAGTCCTGTCGAGGAAATTCCTTTTAAAGGATGGTACCTGACCATCTTCACAGAGGCAAGACCATCGGGGGGCCCCAAACATGAACCCCACAGCGCTATGATCCGACCAAACAACTGGATCTATACTAAGGTCCTTGATCTCCAAGCTGATCGGAAACACAAGGTCCAGTGTGTGGCTGTGCAGGTGGGTTGCTGCTCTAACATGTTGTGACAGGCCCATAGCCTCCATATTCCTCAGGAGATCAAGCCCAAGCCCCGAGAGCCTGTTGGCAACCCAGGCATTGAATTCCCCCAGAATCAACCATCTTGTAGACTCCAACACCAGGCCAGTGACAAACTCCCCAATCTCCTGCAGGAAATCTTCATCCTCACCCAGTGGGCGATAGAGCATGAGGACCCTGAAGCCAGCCCACACCAGGACCACCTCAAGCAGCAACACACTCAAAGGACCTCATGGGACCTATAGGTAGCACTGTGAGGCCCTGGCCAGTTTTAAAACAAATGGCCATCCCCCCACCTCTGTGATTCTCCCTCGGGCTGTGTATCATGGAGTACCCAGCCAGCACCACTGCCACCAAAATGGAAAAAGCATTTTCATCCAGTCAGGTCTCTGTGATGCAAGCCAGGTCTACCGAGGATATCAAGTCAGGCATTATAGCAGTCTTGTTCCTCATCAACCTAGCATTGTATAACACAGCCGAGTAGGATAAGGGGAGACTGCTGGATCAGCAATCTGCCCACCCTCAGTGGTGGAGCCCTTGGGTATGGGCACTAGACAGGGAAGACCCCTCTCCAGTACCCATTTTGCCCCAGGGTGTCTCCTTGGTCTCACCCACCTGAATCTGAGACTCCTGGCAGCCACTTGGAAAGGTCCCCCTCCCCGAGCAATCCCTAATGCCCTGCACTTCCTATATGTTTCTGTAGGAGTGAGGGGAGAGTGAAGGGTGGAGGTCATAAGGAGGCCGCCAAGTAACTGCACCTTTGCAGGTTCACTTCCCAGGCACATCTTAACATAAAACCAAAACCCACTACTCAAAATAACTTCCTATAACCCCTACAAAAACGTATTTAATTCAATACCACAAACCATACACACACACACACACACACACACACACACACACACACACCACCACTGCCACAAATCCACACTCTCATGTATAAAATAAAAATATAACCAATATCAATACAGTTTAGTGCAAAGTAACTTTAGAATTAAATGAAATATAGTCCAGAAAAGTTCTTGGGAAAAAAGTCCATGAAGCTCCACCTCCTAGGATCCCCAGATGTCAACAGACCCTCAGGGCTCTCACCCAAAGGACCAAAGAGCTTGTAACACAGCTGGACAGTCAAACAATGAGCTCCACCTCCTTGAACCAGCACAATGCCAGTATTCAGTCCTCTGTTTATTTTGTTTATTTATTGAAATGTTTCACCAAGAAGGCACGCTGAACAACAAGTTGCTCATCTCCCTGTGACCGGGGGTAGGGGAATATGAGGAAGTGAATACAGAGATTTGGCATGAAACAAAGGCGCATTAAGATATACATATGAATACATACAAATAGAAAGACAGTAGACTATACAATGAGTAATAAAAATAATGGAGTGCTAACAGTTTTGAGGGTAGGGGAACAAGGATTGAATACAGAGATTTGGTACAAAACATAGATAGCCTAAAATGTACATGTGAATACATTCAAATAAATGTGAGTAGACTGTACAGTAGGTGATAAAATAGCTAACAGTTTTGGGCTAAGGAGCTGGATGAAAAAACAACTGAGATGGATACAGTAATATGTCATTTACATTAGAATGCAAGCGTTAAATAACTCCCTGCATAGGAAGTGACTGAATGGACTATATAGTAGTATGATGATCTAGGGCAGGTACACAAGAGAGCTTCAGATAGTGCTAGTTGCAGGTATATCTGAGGGCAATTGGTCAGCAAGGCAATAGATATTGGGCAGACATAAATAGGGCTGGGGGGATGGAGAAAAGAGGGAGAGTAGGGAGGTAGGAGGAAGGAGGTAGCAAAGACCAGCCCCATAGGGATGGAGAGCTCCAATCAGGCAAGGGAAGGGAATTGATGAGTGTATAGTGCAGAGAGGGGTAGGAGGAAGTGGTAGGGGTGATAGAGGGGTTAAGGAGGAGGGAGGCTGTGGCCAGTCCAGACCCCTTCAGGATGCTGAGAACCCTGCCAGGGATGGAGCAGGCATGGGAGAAGGTGGCAGTAGAGTGTATTAGTGAAGAGATGGAGGAAGTAGGTGGAGAGGTAGTAGTGAAAGTAGAGAAAGGGGGAGAGGTTTGCTATGAGCTACATACTTGGGGCTGAGAACCAAATAGGTCATGGAACAGTCAAATGTAGGAGAAGAGAAGTGTGAAGGAGGAGGGGAGAGACTGTCAGGGACAGACCCCTCCATAATATTGAGTATCCTGTCTGCATAAGGCAGAGGTAGTACATCAGGAGGGTAACAGGTAAGAGGTAAGGAGAAGGGGTAAGAGGGAGGTGGTGGGGAGGAGGGAGGTTTGGACCAGATCAGCCCCAACAGGATGTGAGAGCCTTGCCAGGAGCTGAAGCAAGCATGGAGAAGGTAGCTTTAGAGCATGTTAGTGAAGAGATGCAAGAGGTAGGAGGAGAGGGTAGTAAAGAAGGGGGGAGAGGGCTACCTAGAGGCTCAATACCCTTGGGGAAAACCTCATCGGGGACGTGAACAAATGGCAAATGGAGGAGAAGGGGAAGTGAGAAGGAGAAGAAGAGAGTACTACCAGGGTATGTCCCCTCCAGGATGCTGTGTACCCTGCCTGCACAAGGCAGAGGTAGAGGTAGAGCACAACAAGAGGGCATCAGGTAGGAGGCAGAGAGGGGGAGGTGCAAGCATTGTTCCCCACAGGTAGGAGGCAGTAAGGCGGAGTGGGTTCAAACAGGAGGAATAAGTGGAGGACGATTAAAGTGGATTATAGCAGGAGCAGTCAGAGGAGAGGAAGTTGTGTAAGGCTGAGCCGAGGGAGTAGGAGGAGAAGGAGTGGTGTATGTGAGGTGGAGAGAGTTCCAAGCTTTAGGGAAGCAATAGGAAAAGGCAGACTGACCGATAAGTGTGCGCTGTCGAGGGACCACCAGAGTACGGGTGTCTGAAGAGCTGAGGAAATGGGGAGGTGGGGGGGATTGATTTTTTAGCACAACTGTCCCATGGCTGGGGCTGATGGTTATACCATAGGACAATTTACAACCCATTTTATACTGTTTTGTGTGATTGTGCATAGTTTTTAGCACAGTGCTCGCTGTGTATTGGAGTGCCTGCCATATCTAAAACTGAAGCAGGAAGAGAGACTTGTAGTCCATTGCCTTAGGACTACAAGTCTAGGGGAGATACCTCGCTATTTACTAGCTGCATTAGGCTGTGTATAATTCCCGCATTTTACCCCACAGGGGTTCCAAATGAGGGGTTCTTGTGTGGTTTCTTGAAATACTCACTATAGTAATTTGTTTTGGGGGAGTGAGCAAAGGCTCTGTGACCCAAGAAACACTTCCAGGTCATGTTACAGGATAAAATGCAGCCTCTCTGCGAGCGGGGCAAGCCGAGCAGGCTTGTCAGAGATGCACACTGAAACACATGCGTTCAGCATGTGTCTGGCGTGTCAGGTGGTACAGGCAGAAAAGGCAGGCCAATACTGTAAGTAAACACTACAACTAATACTGCTGTATATATTACATAAAAAGGGTTGTGTGCAAAGTACAGAACTAGAAAACAAAAAATGAATGAAAGGAACACCACATGGGATTCTCTTTGTAGGGAAGGCAATCTGTCCTAGTGCACTAAGTGCAATATGTATATACCAATAAATACACAAGGGGAAACTACTTATGTGTGTGTTAAATGCACTGAGTATGAAACTGCACTTTATAAGCTGAATCTTGTTACAAATGAATTAAATAACTTAAAGGAAGCCATGGAGATCAAATAAGTTTGTGCAGAACGAAACCTTCATCATACATAAACAGGCCCCATCCACAATTTACTCAAAAAAAAAGAGCAAGAGAAAATGCTTTACTAGAGAATGAGCTCCCAGAAACCTCCCTAAATCTTCAAAGTAATAAAATCTAAGTACTCAGGAATGAGAACACCATTGAGTGGTACTCAGTAATGTCAACAAACAAGTATAGAAAGGGTAGGAGGGCATCTCAGTACAAGAAACCATATTATCAAAGTAGGTTTCGGCCATTGGCGGTGGTACATAATACTCCATCCTGTCATTCCCGTGTCCCCCGAGACAGGTGTGGAGATGATAATGTTGGGGGACTTGATAATAAAACACTGTGACACTATCATATGTCAGGGAGATAAGGAAAATAAAATGATTCTTTGCTATCCAGGAGCTAGGATTAACCCTTGCATGGCCGTGGACTGATATATCAGTCCAAAATACCTATAGGTTCTAATTCTGTTGGCAGCCTAAGGGTTAAGGATATACAAAATCAATTACCTAAGGCCCTAAAGCCTACATTAAACAAAAAGCAAATAGTGGATATTCATGTGGGTATAAATGGTGTTGGAGGTCCTTCATGAAAAAGATACATGTTTTGATATACACTGCTCAAAAAATAAAGTAGATGGGTGAAGAAGCAATCATTTCTGAAATACTACCAATTCCAAGGGCAGTACATGAAAAAAATAGGACCATTGTAAGAATTAACACAAAATTACAAAATTGGTGTAATGAACAAAAATTGAGTTTTTGATATATGAAAAAAATTGATGATAATAGGAACCTATACAGCAATGATGGTCTACATTTAAACAAATATGGAGCCAGGTGTTGGGAGAATTAATTAGATCAAAATGGAAGCCTCATATTTAAATGGAAGTTGAAGGGGAGGGACTTAATAAATAATAAAAAGAAAGTAAATGTAATAAAGACAAACATAACAGTATTAAATTCTTCTGTGTAATATAAGAAGTTTGTAAAATAAATTTAGCTGAATTACAAGCACAATCTTAACTTCCCATATTGATATGGCCCTAGTGACCAAAACATGGTTGGATGACAAAGATAATGGGGTCATGAAATAGATGGATATTATATGATTAGAAAAGATAGACAATATAGATGGGAGGTGGCATTGTTGTTTACATTTCAAGGATATAAAACACGAATGTTTCTCTGCAAATAAAGGTTCATGATGTAAACACAGAAACTTTAGGGATAAAATTAGGAAATAAACCCACAAATGAACATATCCTTGGTTTATGTTACAGGCTCCCAGATTCCACTATAGAAGTTAATAATGATATAATGAGGGAATTAGGGAAAGCAATTGAGATGGGTAGCTTAATCTTAGTAGGAAACTTCAATTATTCTGATATTGACTGGTTAAATAACATAGCCTATTCAAGAACAAGTAGAGAGTGTTTGGATTTCTGTTTGGAAAATAGCTTAACGCAACATGTGTGCTTCTCCATTGGATCAGACAATTTACTAGATTTGGTTTTTACAGATGAAGATGTAAATATTACACAATGTGACATCAAAGGCCCTATAGGAAACAGCGACCATGCTTCTGTGGTTTTCTCCATCAATAATCTGGGTCCCATTATTAAGGGGTGTACTGAATTTTATATTTATAAATCAGCAGATACTGAACAAATAAATAAAGCTCTTGCTGAGATAGACTGGAGTGATTCACTAAGCCAAAAAACAGTAAACGAAGTGTTGGGAACATATAAAATCCACCATCCTAATGACTACTAACAAACACGTTAAATGGGTAAAAAATATCATAACAAAGGTAAACAACCAAGATGGCTAACCAAAGGGATACACAAGTTAGTAAAAGAAGAAAAAAATAAAATGTACGGTCAATTTAAAAGGCATAAGACAGACATTAATTAGAATAGGTTTAAACATTTACAAGGAAAATGTAAAAGAAAAATAAATAATATGAAAAAGGCTTATAAACTTAAACTGGCAAATTCTGCCAGCAAGGGTAATAGTAAACAATTGTACAGTTATATTAACTCCCTAAAAAAACAAAATCAGAGTTATCTGCAATACAAGATAATGGTAGTCTGGCAACTGACCCTGCAGATATTGCCAATGTTTTAACACATACTTTAAATCTGTTTACAATACAGACATCAACACATCTACAAATAATACACCCGATATAGGGTTGGCTCATTTGAGATAACCAAAGCAGAAACAATTTGAGAAATTGAAAAATTAAAATTTCATAGTTCACCTGGCCCAGATAACCTCACCCCTCATGCTACAACTTATGAAAAATCATATTTGGAAACCGCTTAAAATATTATATGAGAAATCACTAAACCTTGGAGACATTCCAGAAGACTGGAGGACATCAAAAATCATTCCAATACATGAAAAAAGGTAGCAAATCTATAACTGCCAATTACAGATCCATTAGTCTGACCAGCTCCTTGTAAAACTTTGAGTCCTTAATAAAAATAGAATAGTGGATCACTTAAATACAATACCAATGTTTGATCAAACTCAACATGGGTTTCAGAAAGGTAGATCTTGCACCACAAATATGATATGCTTCTATGATAAAGTTAATAAATTATTGGACTCTGGCAAATCAGTCAACATCATTCTGTTTGATTTCAGTAAGGCCTTTGACCTTGCTTCACATGGGGCAATAGTCGACAAATTAAATAAATATGAACTAGACCAATATATAGTGAGATGGGTTGTGAACTGGTTAAGGGTAGGAAACAGACAGTCACTACAAGGGGTTACTCGTCAACTCAGGCTAATGTCACCAGTGGTGTCCCGAGGGATCTTTGATGGGACTGATACTTTTCAGATCTTTATTGCTGGTCTTGAGGAAAGGTAATTAATAATATAATCAAGTATGCAGATGACACCAATATAAGTGGGCCCTGTGATACTGTAGAGGAAATTTTAAAATACAAGAGGATATAAATGCCATTGCAGATTGGACGTAAAATGGGGCATGAAATTAAATATCGAAATGTTGTGAGCTACATTCAGGAGACTTAATCCAGCACATAATTATCAGTTACTGATAACATTCAGACAAAAATTTGGAAAAGGATCTAGGTATCATGGTGGACAATAAGCTTCAATTTAAACAACATTCTACAAATATAATTCCAAACACTAACTGCATAATTCTATCAATAAAAGAAATATCAAAAGTCGATCTACAGGAAGTTCTAATGCCCCTATACTTATCCTATGTAAGACCCCAGATGGATTATGGAACTTGTTTATGGAACTCTCATAACAAAATGAAATAAACAGAATAGAAAAAGTACAACTAAGATACACAAAATTAATTAAAGGTATTACAGGCAAGTCATAATGATGAATGACTTAAAATCATGGGTTTACACAGTGATAGAAGGCTTTCTTAGAATGGCAGAAAAGGGGAGATATTGTTGATGGGGACCTGAATATGCCAGATGTTAACTGGAGCACCTTTGCTGCAGGCACGCCCAAGAGCAGGGTCATTCTTGATGCCCTACAGGGGCATGCCTCAGACAGCTAGTATCAGAACCCACTCGAGGGAGCAATCTTAGACCTGGTACTTTCAAATGGGATGGAGAAAGAATCTCAGATTTAGAAGTGGTAGCCATCTGGGAACAAGCGACCACCAAACAGTGTGGTTCATGATAAACACAGCCATACAACTGCTTCACAAAAGCAAGAGTACTAGACTTTAGGAGGGCTGACTTTGAAAATGAGAGAGTGCCTCAGAAAAGCACTCAGCAAACAGGCAAGAAGGAGGGTGGAGGAACAATGAGGAGTGATCAAACAGCCATCACAGAGTCAACAAGCCTTTTGTGTAAAGCAAATCAATAAAACACAATGAAGGAAAACTGCTATGGTTCACAAAAGAGGTGGCAGGAAGGTTAAGGAGAAAAGGACAGCATTCAGGAAATATAAGGAAACACAGAAGGAGCAGGACAGAGAACTTTATCAGTTAAAGCAGAAAGAGGCTGGGAAGGCAGTCAGAATAGCAAAGGCCCAAACCGAGGAAAGGATAGCCAATTCTGTTAAAAGGGGGATAAGACCTTTTATAGGTACATTAGGGAGTGAAGAAAGACCAAAGGAGGGATACTGAAGCTTAGTAAAGGGGAGGGAATGTGGGTAGAGGGTGACAGTGAAAAAGCAGGGATACTGAACGAATATTTCTGCTCAGTATTCACAAAGGAAGAGGAGGGGGAGTTACCTAAACCAAACAAGAGAAACACTCTGAAGATGGGGTCGATACCAGTCCATTTACAGAAGAAAGGGTTCTGAAAGAACTAATAAAATTGAAGGTGGACAAAGCAATGGGGCCTGATGGGATTCATCCAAGAATTCTAAAAGAACTAAGGGTAGAATTAGTGACATCGCTGACTACTCTCTTTAACAAATCATGGGAGGATGGGTGGTACCTGAGGACTGGAGGAAGGCAGATGTGATTCCTCTCACAAAAGTGGGAGCAGGACAGAGGCAGGAAACTACAGACCAGTTAGTTTGACCTCAGTGGTAGGGAAATGATGGAATCACTTGAAGGAAAGAATTGTTGAGTACCTAGACGCCCAGTGGGGCACAGGACCCAAGGCAGCATGGATTCACGATGGAAGGTCGTGTCAGACGAATCTAATAGATTTCTTTGACTGGGTGACCAAAGTAGGAGACCAGGGAGGGGCTGTGGACATGGCCTACCTAGATTTTAGCAAGGCATTTGATACAGTCCCACACAAAAGATTAATAACAAGATAGCCAGCCTTGGAATGGGTCCCAAGGTGGTAGCCTGATAAAAAATTGGCTAGACAACAGGACACAAAGGGTAGTAGTAAATGGAGTACACAGTGAAGAAAGGAGGGTTACTAGCTGGGCACCGTAGGTTCAGCAGTACTGGACCGGTCCTTTTAGTGTCTTTATAAGGACATTGCAGAGGAACTGGAAGGAAAGTATGTCTCTTTGCAGATGACACAAAGATCTGCAACAGGGTTGATACACAAGATGGAGTGGAAAGGATGAGAAGGGACTTGGCAAGGTTGGAGGAATGGTCAAATGTATGGCAGCTCAGATTCAATGCAAAGAAGTGCAAGGTAATGCACATGGGAAACAAAACCCAGTGGAAGCGCATACAACGTGGGGGTGAGATACTGACAACAGTAAAAATAGAAAGGGACCTGGGGTAATTATATCAGATGACCCAAAGGTGGGCAAGCAATGTGAGAAGGCAGTAAGGAAGGCTGGGGGATGCTGGGATGCAGGAAGAGGCATCAATAGTAGAAAACAGGAAGTTGTTATCCTCTGTACAGACAGTTGGTGAGACCCCATCTGAGTACTGTGTGGCGGTTCTGGAGACCCCATCTCCGCAAAGACATAGACAGAGTGGAGGCTGTCCAGAGGAGGGCAACCAAAATGGTGCAGGGTCTACACCAGAAGATAAAGAAAGACTAAAGGAGCTTAATATGTATTCTCTTGAGGAAAGAAGGGAGAGAGGGGACATGATAGAAACTTTCAAGTACCTCAAGGGAATTAACAAAGTCCAAGAGGGTAGCATCTTCCAGAAAAAGAGATGTGCAAGAACAAGGGGGCACAATTTGAAGATAGAGGGGGGACGGCTCAGGGGTAATGTGAGGAAGTATTTTTTCACTGAGAGGATTGTGGATGCATGGAACAACCTCCCTGAGGAGGTCGTGAAGTCAAGAACAGTGGGGGACTTCAAGAATGCATGGGACAGGCATAAGGCAGTCCTAGGGGCAGGTAAGAGGAAGTAAGCTGTTGGTTAACTAGGATATGCAGCTTATCTGTTAGGTAGAAAATGGGCAGACTAGGTGGGCCAAGCGGTCCTTATCTGCCGCCAAATTCTATGTTTCTATGTTTAGAGTTAAGGAGGAGAAGGAGTGACTGACATGTTCTTTTATGACAGTATGAATAACCCTGTGCTCATGACCGAACTAGAAAGTGAATATAAAGACTCACAATTCAATATAAGGGCCACCCATTACAAGTCAAAGTGAACTGTAAGATCTGCAAACCTCTGGAATAGACTACCAGATGAAATTATAATTAGTGAAAATAAAAATGCTTTTAAAAATAATCATGATAAGTATATAGCAACAGGGGAAAGACTGAACTATTACACCATGTTCTAAGGAGCTATATATGGGCCTCAGTCTCCTTTTGCTCATCAATTTCTAAGTGATTCTAAGTGATTGACAAAGAGGTGAGGAGGTAAGGTGGGAGTTTGCCCAACCAGTATTTTGAAGTGAATTTGGCACAGTGGGAGAGGCATCTGTTTGCGAGCGGGGGAAAGGACAGGGCATAATAGAGCTCACAGTGACAGGTCCGAGGGGGAGCATCAAGAGTGAAATGGCAGAAAGAATTAAAGAGAGTGTACAATCTTGCCAGGGAGGACTTGGGAGCAGCACCATAAACAACGTCACAGTAGTCGAATATCAGGAGTATTATCTTCTGGACAAGTTCATGCTAGTCGTAGGAGGGATGCAGCTATGGTTCCTGTATAAAGCACCAAGCTTGGGGCTCAGTTTTCTCAGGATGGCATCAATATGTCCAGAGAAGTTGAGGTGTTGGTCCAGCCAGACTCCATGATATCTGAAAGAGGTAGTGTTCTCTAAGGTAGTCCCGTCCAGGGTGTGGAATGAGGGTAGACTGGGCAGCCTACAGAGTCTCTGCCTAGTGCCAAAGGTCATAGAGACTGTCTTCTTGGCAATGAGGAAGAGCTGATGGGAGGCAAACCAGAGCTGAACCTGGTGGAAGTCATGCTGCAGAGTGGTAGCAACATCAGCTGGGCATTTACCGGAGGTGTACAAGACTGTATTGTTGCATACATGTGAATGGAGGAGTGAGGGGAGCAGTCTAGAGAAAGGTCATTTAGAAATATGGAGAAGAGAATGGGACCAAGCACTGAGCCCTGGGGGACTCCAGTGGTATTAAGGAGAGAAGGGGAGATGGATACTTGGATCTTGACAGATTGGGTTCTGCCTGTGAGGTAGGCCCTAAACCAGTTGGTAGTGGCTGTGGACAGGCAAGCTGTCATGCAGGAGTCAATGAGGAGTGCATGGGAGATTATCAGTGTTGAAAGCCTTGTCGAGGTTGACAAAGATGGCTGAGGTGATGAGGCCATTATGCATCCCAGTGAGGATGGAGTCAGTGAGCCTGAGAAGGGAGGTGGCAGTGGAGTGATTTTTCTGAAAGCCAGATTGGAACGGTGTGAAAAAAGAGGAGTCAGTGAGGAAGGAGGTAAGTTGGGAGAGGACTAAATGTTCTTGAAGCTTAGTGAGGGTTGAGAGGAGAGAGATTTGACGAAAGTTTGCAGGATGAGTCGGGTCACCGCTCTTGGGAAGAGGGAGGACCACTGCATGTTTCCATGAGGAAGGGATGGTAGAGGATGAGAAAGAGAGGTTGAGGATGAGAAATATTGGAAAGGTTATAGCTGTGGCTGAGAGGAACAAGAGCTTGGGGTCGCGATGTCATCAGGTGATAAGCCCTTAGAAGGGGTTCAGTGAGAGCAGGACAGTTACAGTTTCATCAGGGGAGACAGCTGAGAAGCAGAAAGGGGGGTTGAGTGCTGGGGAGTTGGGAGAGGGAGGATTTAAGAAGAACTGAGGTGCATGGCATAAGGTTAAATTCCTTTGCCCGGGCTAGAGTAAAAGACCAGGAATTGTTAATATTTAAAAGGGGGTGGATGAGATGGGGAGAAAAGCTTGGACCACCTTCCAGAATTTAGAGAGTGAGTTGATATTTGTGAGGAAGGCGGACCTACAATAATCTGATTTAGCCAGTTTAGTAGCTTTGGGACACGTTTTGTAGGCTGCGGTAAGTTGAGTAGTCTGAGGGGAGCTGGTAGCTCTTATGCTTTTTCCATGCTTTGTCACTTGCCCTGAGGCAGGCTTGCAGTTCAGGAGTGATCTAGGGAAGATGATTTCCATAAACTCTAGTTTGTTTGTTTGAGGGGGTTGTGAGTATTCCATGTTGTTAGGAATTTGTCTTTAAAATATGCGATGGCCTGGCCGGCAGAGGGGGCAGAGGTGAGAGGGGACCAATTGGAGAGGGCAAGATCTTGTAGGAGAGGATCGAGGTCCAAGGAGTTGTAGGATCAAAGCTGTAGGATTCTGTGAGGGGATTTAGGCCAGTGGACCTTTCTTACCAGGAAAATAGGGTGGTGGTCGCTGAGGGCATCAGGGAGGATATCGGATTTGATAACTCTGTGGGGGTGGGAGGTGAGTGCCCAATCGATCAGGGAATGGCTTTGAGTTTTGTGGTTAAGGTCAGTGGGTTCTTGGATGAGTTGGATAAGGTTTAGGGCTGAGATGTCGTTACACATTTTAGATGTTGATGGAGACAACCAGTTGAAACTGAAGTCCCCTAGTAAGTATAGTTCACCTGAGTGAGAGGGAAGTTAATGACGTTATCAGTTCAGTAGCTGCTGTAGGTTGGATGCCCGGGTGGCAGTAGACACTAACATACTAACATACTAAAATATCAGCAGAATAGGCCTAATGGTCTCTCGAGTCTGCTCGATTTTCAGCACCCGCACTGAGGGCCGATTTTGGTGTTCCCCTCCCTTGGGTTATACTGTCCCCAGTCCCAGATGTTCCACCTGTATTGTGCCTGGTCAGATTTACTCTCCCTGTACCTGTCCCATCCCTCTTAAACCTGTCCACAGTCTCCATCTCTACCAGCTCCCTGGGCAGTGCATTCCATGGCTCTACCACCCTTTCAGTGAAATAACATCTCCTCCCTCTCCTCTGAGCCTGCCCCTTCCAGCTTACACCTGTGACCTCTTGTTGCCCCACCTCCTTCCTTGGAGCACCCTGACTGGGCCTCCTTTATTGATCCCTTTCATGTACTTAAAGACCTCTATCATGTCCCCCTGTCCCTGCTCTCCTCTAGGGTGTACATGTCAAGCTCCTTGAGCCTCTCCACATAGGTCCTCTCCCCAGGCCCCAGATCATTTTGTTGCCCTCCTTGGACCCTCTCTAGAGTGTAATGTCCCTTTTAAATGTGGTCTCCAAAATTGTACACAATACCAAGGTGTGGCTCAACCAAGCAGTTGTACAGTGGAAGGATCACTTCCGCCTTTCTGGAGGTAATCCCCTGATGATGCATCCCAGCATCCTATTTGCCCTTGCCACTGCCCTCCTACAGGTCTCTGAGTTGTTCATTTTAACATCTACCACTACCCCCAGGTCCCTGTCACCCTCCGTAACTTGAATCATGTCTCCTCCCAGGGTATACCTCTGGCCTGGATTTCTGACTCCCAGGTGCAGAACCTTGCACTTCCCCGCATTGAATTTTAGTTTCCATTTTCCCAACCACCTTTCCAGAGCCTCCAGGTCCTCCTGCAAGTCCACCCTCCTCTCCTCCCCATCCACCACTGCACCTAGCTTTGAGTCATCTGCAAAGAGACTCATCTCACTCCTGATCCCCCTCCTGATGTCTGAGATATAGGCATTGAACAGGAGTGGCCCCAGCACTGACCCCTGGGGAACCCCACTAGTAACCCACCTTGGGGATGAGGCTAACCCTCCAACCACCACCTTCTGAGTACACTCAGAGAGCCAATTTCCTATCCATCTTAGCAACTGTCTCCCTACCCCCATTCCCTTCAGCTTAGCCAGCAGGCCATTGTGGGGTACCAAATCAAATGCCTTGCTAAAATCCAGAAAGAGGACATGCACTTGTCTACCCTGGTCCAGGGCCCTCGTCACCCAGTCATAGAACTCAACAAGATTTGTCTGGCACGATCTTCCCATGACAAAGCCATGCTGCCTATTGTCCAAGACTCCAGTTTGCTCCAGTAACCCCCACTAGCCTTTCCTTGACAATGCCCTCCATCACCTTGCTGACCACCGATGTCAGGCTAAAAGGCCTGTAATTTCCCGCCTCCTCTCTTGATCCCCTCTTGTGGATCAGCACAACATGGGCCACCCTCCAGTCTTGGGGCACCCACCCAGTCCTCAGAGAGATGTTGAAAAGCTCTGCTAGAGGGACTGCCAGGACATCTGCAGTTCCCTCAGCACCCTGGGATGTATCTCATCTGGCCCATGTGCTTTCTCCATCTGAAGGGACCTGAGGGCTTCCCTTACTCTCTCTACTGGGATTTCAGCCTCGTTCTCCCCCATTTCACCATACACTGCTGGGCCCCCACCTGTCTGTGCTGGTCACTCCCTTTCCCCAGACCCATCAGGGTCCTTGGTCTCTAGCGGTCTCACCCCTTGCTCTGGTTTGCCCGCTCCCTCGCAAGACTTAGCCCTCCATCCCCTGGTATAAACTGAGGCAAAGTACTCATTTAGGACTTCTGCCTGTTCCCCGCCTCCTGTGCCCAACCATCCCCTACCCTTATCTTGCTGATCTGCCCTTTACTTTCCTTTTTTCCTATGTATCTAAAGAACCCCTTGTCCCCCCCTCCAGATCCCACTGGCCAAGGACTGCTCCTTTTTTGACTTAGCTGCTCTCACCACCCTGGTGACTCTCTTGGCTGTCAGCTCATATTCCTCCTGATCCCTTTCACTCCTTGACCACTTGAAGCACCTACAGGCCGCCTTCTTTTCCCTCACCACCTCCTGTACTTCCTGAGTCCACCAGCAGGGTTTTCTGACCTTACCGAACTTATGCCTTTCCTTTCCGCAGGATCTGGTAACCTCCTGTATTCCCCTCCTAATGATCCCCCACCTGCTGTCAGCATCCATATCTGGCCTTATCATGTCTAGATGATCTTTAAGGATCCTTCCCATCTCCCTGAAGTCTGCACCCCAAAGTCTGTTACTACATCCTTGTTCGACTTTCCTCCCCAGGTCCAGGAAGAACCAGACTGTGGCGATCACTCCCCAGCCAGGGTCCCTCACCTCTAGGCCACTAATCTGATCACTGTCTGCCAGGACCACGCCCAGTGTCCGGGCCTCCTAGTTGGCTCACCCACCTGTTGTGTCAGAAACACATCCTGGAAGACATCGAGCAGCCTCTGCTCTCTGGCCACTGGTGATGTCATAGTCCCCCAGTCTGTTCCTGGCATGTTGAGGTCCCCCATTACTATTACCCTTCCCTTTCCTAATCTACAGTGTCCCTCAAGATTTGCCACCAAACTTTCTTCCAGGACCTCTGCCAGTGCTGGTGGTCTGTATACCACTCTGACTTATACTTTCTTACCCCCTGCATCAGCAAGGTGACCTAAATAGCCTCCACATTCCCCTCTGCCTCCTCTACCCCTCCAATACCCACGCCATGTCTGACTAACAGTGCTACTCCACCACCCTTCCTCCCCCTATCTTTTCTGAACATAGTGTAGCCCTCCAGATTTAGGTCTCACTTGTACCCTTGAGTGGCCCAGGTCTCAGTGACTGCTGCCACATCTACCTCTCCCTCAACTAGCATTGCCTGGAGTTCAGGCATTTTATTTCCTAAGCTCCTGGCATTTATCAGGACCACTCTCCACCCCTTTTCCCTCCTCTCCTTTCTCCCCCTTGAGCTCCCATTTCTCGGCTCCTGCACCCTACCTGATGACCCAGTTCCATATCTCCCTAGCCCCCCCTAGAGGAGTGGAGACCATGTCCCTCATACATCATATCTGCTGGCACTGCTCCTTTTTTTATCCCTCCCCCCTTCACAAGTTTAAACCCCACCTTTCACTGATGAACCCAGCTAGTTTGAGCTTTAGGATTTCCTTCTCCTCCAAATTAAGGTGGAGCCTGTCCCTAGCATACAGCCCCTTATCTTCCCAGGTCTCCCCCCAGCCCCCCACCAGGCCATACCCCAGTTCCCCACATCACTCCCTAAACCACTGATTTATCTCTCTAATCTTCATCTTGTTTTCCCCAGTAGCCCTTGACACCGGCAGGATTTCTGAAAAGGAGATCTTACAGCCTATGGAAATGCATACCCTGGCCAACTCCCGGAACCTTGCCCGAATTTCTAGTTCACTATTACCACTTATGTCATTTGTCCCCAAGTGCACTAGAATGTCTGGGGTCCCCCCACATTCCTTTGCCAGTGAATACAACTCATGTTTGGCCTTGTGCACTGACAGGTCTGGGTGGCATTTGGTTCTGATCAGACAGCTTTTACTCTCCTCCTGACCCTCCCACTGTATGCCTCTGATCATGGAGTCCCCCAGTAGCAGTACTCTAACTTTCCCCTTGCCTTCTTGTTTACCCCTCGGGTTCCCCCTCCTTCCATGCCCCTCCTCATCCCTTCGTCCGGATTCTCCCCTCAACCGGCTCCTCGCACCTCCCACAATCTGGGTGTTGAAGGTAGCCCCTTCACTATTGTCCCTGGTCACCTCCTCTACCTGTGTCCTGGCCTTCTTTATCCCCCCCCACCTGAGTATCTTTCTCTGTACCTCTTTCCCCACTCCTTACTAATCCATCCATCCTATCCATTTGCCTATTTGGCTTTCTGCTCACTATCATCCCATTTACGTCCTGCGCCTTCCTGTCTGTCATGCTCTACTGTTCCATACCATCAGCTTCCTCCTTGTTCCTCTGATCTTCCTTTTTCTTTTCCCCTCCTATCCCTCTTCCCCATCCTGCCTTGGACCCCCTCTATTGTGCCCTTGACACTTGTCCTCTACACCTGTTCTATCCGTCCCTGCCCCAGCTACACCAGTAGCAGCAGCATCCTCCTCCTCCTCTTCCTCCCCCCCACACACCCCTCTTCTACCAATGGACGTAGAGGGTTAAAATGATCTGTGAGCCTTAGCCCATCCCTCAGTGCCCCCTTTGTCCCTACCGCCTCTCTCTCTCAGTTTCCTTTGGACACCCCCAGACTCTTGCCTACTGCTGTGGAAATTTTCACCTTTTGGACCCCATCTGCCAGGGTCACTGAGAGCCCTCTGTGTACCCCTTCCCTCCTCTGCTAGTGTGAGCACCACTCTTCACTCCTCCCCCAGCTTGGGTGGCCCCAGCACCTCGTGCTTCCATGTAGGTGACTGCTTGCCTCCTACCTCTCCAATCCTCTCCCCAGCTGCCTTTGGATCCCCTTTACCTCCTCCTTAAGCTGTGCCAGCTGGTAGCACACTGGGCATCCCCCAAACTTCCAAGCCCAGTCCAGTATCATGGCCGCACCACACCCTGCACACCTAACCACCCGCCCAAAGATACCTGCTCTAGTGATATGCAGTCCCTTCCCCATCATCACAGCAGTCTTTTCTAGGCCAAATTATCAACTCAGTGGCTCTACAGTTTCTCAAGCTACCAGTACCTATACTTAGGCAATTCCGCCCCCCCCATACAGCATGCAGAGCTTTAAACTTGCAAAGCTTGGGTGGCTGAACCTTTCCCCACCTGACTATTTGCCTTAAGAGTTAGTTTACAGGGGAAGATTTCAACTCCCTACGCTACTTTCTCCCAGCCTTAAAACCCAACTCCCAGTGGCTAGAACTACATGAGCTGCACCTGAAACCTTTTCCTCCAGTTGCAGGGCAGGTGTTCCCTCATAAATTAACTGTGCTCTAGGGAGGAGGGGTGGGGGAGGTGGATTTGGGCCCACACATGACACTCACAAGAGTGTATCAGCCCTGGGTCTGCCCCACACTGCACCTCCAAGCCCTGCAACCTCCTCCAGAGGAAGTCCCACACAAAACAACACTTATTAAACAAGTCAGCAGTCCTGCTTAAAAGTCTACATACTGATAAGAATTTAAAGCTTATCCAGCTACTAAAATCCCCAGCTGCTCAGCAAACACAGGTTCCCACAACCTCTACCAGCCCCAAGTGTTTCTGCAGTACTGCTATGTGAGAAGCCCTGGTATTGAAGCCTCTATGAGCTGTAAATTGATCCTGGCTGAGAAAGACAGAACCTTCTAGAAGCTGCTCACAATACCTGTAGAAAAGATAAATGAATATCCAGCTTCCTCTATGGATCCCACACACAAAACAACACTTGTTAAACAAGTCAGCAGTCCTGCTTAAAAGTCTACAGACCGATAAGAATTTAAAGCTTATCCAGCTACTAAAATCCCCAGCTGCTCAGCAAAAGCAGGTTCCCATAAACTCTACCAGCCCCAACTGTTTCTGCAGATGCCTGTGATGAATATCAGGACTGAGAATGGGAGGGCAATTCTGATGGCAATAGCTTCATAGGTAGCAGGGAGGGAGGGAGGCTGCAAAAATGGTGGTGTGTTTTATTGAGGACAGGATGTACATAGCTACACTGCCACCTCTGGTGGCCGTGTCTTGCCTAATGATGGAGTAGCCTGGAATGGAGATAGGGTGGTTAGGGATCTTATCAGTAAGTCAGGTTTCTGTAATGATAAGTATAGTATATCAGGACTGAGAGAGACCGTCATTGTTTGCAGTAGGTTGATCTTTGAAATGAGACTGCAGATAATTAAGTGTATAATTTTCAATCCATTAGAGAGGGGAGGGTGTGCTTGGGGGTTAGGTGTGTAGGAAGTGGAGGGGAAGTGGGAAGAGTTTGAAGCATTTAGGCCAAGGTCAGGGTGAAGGTTGCCCGATGCAAGTAGGAGAAGCGCAATTATGAGGAAGTGGGGCTTAGGGCATTTGTGATGGTGAGAGAATTTATAAGAAGATGGAGAAGAGGTAGGGCTGGACAAGAAGGAGATAAGGAGATGAAGGAAAGCAGAGTAGCTAGGAACCGAGAGGAAGTTAGCCATTGGTTGATGAGAGTAGTGAGACCAGAGTTCGAAAGGGGGGGTTGGGGTAATAGCAAGAATTGGTGTAAGGGTTGAGATGGGAGGATTAAAGGGCATCCCCCAATCTTTAGACTGGGAAGGTTGACATACAGGAACAGGTATAATGAGAATGAGAAGCAGAAGGAGTAGGGGAAAGAAGGGAGACGGAGACATTTTGCGGGGTAGATGAAGGGTCATAGACAGTAAAGGGAAAAAAAGATAGGGCAGGAAAAATTAGGATAGGTGAAGCACTATGGTGATGGAGAGGGACGGGATGGCTAAAATGGAAAAACTGAAGCCCTCTAGTGGGCAGATGTTATAACTTGCAGCAGGCCCAGATTAATGGCTGTGGGGGCCGTACTCCAAGTCATATTTTGTGGCCCCGGGGGCCCCTAAATGCCAACATCCCATGTGCCGAAGTGCTGCTGAGCTCTTAGGGGGATTTTGTACTAGTGGGGCTGAGTGATCTAGAACTGGGTCCTGGAGGTATTAAAACCCTTAGGATGCTGCTGACATAATATTCTGTCCTAAAAACCTATACGTTCTAAATCTTCCAGCAGCCTAATTGACTCCCATGAGGATCCGACCATGGAATTCTGCAAATGTTAGACAACTTATGAAAAAATTCTGACTTTCAAAATTATGGCCATAAATGTCAGCCACCATCAGTTGCCCCCCCCCAACATCTACCACTGCAGTGAGGTACCTCCCTTGTGTGTCTGCTACATATCAAAGCACCTTGGCGCAGACACCAGGACAGAACCACACTGCCACACCTTTGACCTTCAACGAGAACCCTCCCGCTAACAACAGGCCACCCCAAGATTTCATCAACCTTGTTGCCTCTTCCCTACCCATATGAGTTTCCTGCAAAAGTTTAGGTCCCCTTTAAGCTTTTCAATATAAGTTAATACTTTCTTCTGCTTTACAACAGTCTTTAGAGCATTGACAGTTCACTTTAACACACTTAAAGTACTCATTATCATTTACAGCAACTTATATCCAAACCCAGTCTGGAACCCCCCCCCCACCACCAAGTGCCCTCGCCTTGTCTCACCTCCTCTGCATAACACTGTGGTTACCAACAACAACAAAAATCCTTGCACATCCCCTCCCCCTGATCTCGAAGAATACAGCTCACAAACATGGAGAACATGAAAAATATTTAAAAGGTTTTCAGCCTGAGTAGGCTCAGGGAGGGTGAGGGTGGTGGAAGAGAGGTGCATCCCTCCAGTTGTACCTCTCCACAATTTCTATGCTGTTCTGGAAAAGTGTGGTTCCTCTATAGAGGCACCCACAGTGGAGACCAAGGAGGATGCTGGGAACCTCCACAAAGGAGACCGACAGGAGGGTGGCATGGGACCCCATAGGAAAGAAAACAACCCTGGTGGGGACTCTATTGTTAGAAAGGTAGAACTGGGGAGGAAGGGAGAGGGAGGTAAGGTGCCTGCCTGGGCGCCATGGCTTGAGGGACAGGAGTGAATCCTCAGGATCACAGGAGCAGCTGCACAGGGAGGGAGCTGGATGTCATTGTCCACCTAGGGACAAATGATCTAGCTAAGAAAGGGATCAGAGCAGTGCAAGAAGCATTTGTGGAGATGGGGAGGGCCTTGAACAAATAGCACACATGGTAACCTTCTCAGAGGTGCTGCCTGTCTATGGCATGGATGAGGCTAGGGTGCTCCACACCATGGGATTCAATCAGTGGTTGAAAAACTGGTGCAGAGCTCAGGGATTTGGCTTCATTGGGGACTGGGGGTCCACCTGGATGGATGCAGACCTATTCTGGCATGATGGTCTGCATCTGTCCAGGAGGGGAACCAGGATCCTAGGTGATAGGTTTAAATACTTCATTGGCAAGCATTTAAACTAGCCAAGGGGGGGAGACACTGGAAAGGAGCAGGGAAATCTTAGCCCCCCCCAAAAAAAAATCAGGGTACTAAGTGAGGTAGACATCAACATAGAGATGTCAATAGGAGAAGTGCAGGGCAAATGGAGAAAGTGACAAACGAATAAGGACAGGAATAGGGGCAAAAGGGGTAAGGCCTTCAAGAAATGGAGGGTAATGAATACCAATGCCCGTAGTCTGGGCAACAAGCTCCCTGAACTGGTGGCCTTGATGGAAGAGGGATGCCTGGATATCGTAGCAGTCACAGAAACATGGTACACAGAGAACCATGACTGGGATATAACATACCAGGATACACAACCTACAGGAGAGACAGGGAGGGCGAGGGGAGTAGCTCTCATGTAAGGGAATGGATAAAAGCAACTGAACAAAAGAGTAAACAGGGAGGAGAGGAGGCACTGTGGGTCACCTTAGAGACTGGAAATGGCACCACAATCTACACAGGGGTTGTATACAGACCCCCATGTCAGGGGAGGGAATGGACAAGGATATGATAGAAGGCATACTTAGGATGGCAGAGAAAGGGGAGATACTGTTGATGGGAGACCTTAATATGCCAGATGTTAACTGGAGCACCTTTGCTGCAGCCATATCCAAAAGCAGGGCCATTCTTGATGCCCTTCAGGTGGCATGCCTCAGACAGCTAGTTTTGAAACCTACTAGTGAGGGAGCAGTCTTAGACCTCATACTCTCAAATGGGGACAGTGAGAGAATCTCAGATCTAGAAGTGGGTAGCCATTTGGGAACAAGTGACCACCAAACAGTGTGGTTCATGATAAACTCAGCTACAGAGTCAAGCCATACAAAAGTGAGGGTTCTGGACTTCAGGAGGGCTAACTTTGGCAAGATAGGAGAGTGCCTTAGAAAAGCACTAGCAAACAGACTAGAAGGAGGGTGGAGCAACAATGGAGAAATATCAAAACTGCCATCACAGAGGCAACAACCCTTTGTGTGAAGCAAATAAACAAATCAAAACGAAAGAAAAAGCCACTATGGTTCTCAAAAGAAGTGGCGGTGAAGGTTAGGGAGAAAAATATAGCATTTAGGAAGTATAAGGAAACACAGAAGGAGCTGGACAGAGAACTGTACCAGTTAAGGCAGAAGGAAGCAGGGAGGGTAGTCAGAATAGCAAAGGCACAAACTGAGGAAAAGATAGCCAACTCGGTTAAGAAGGGGGATAAAACCTTTTATAGGTATATCAGGGAGCATAGAAAGACAAAGGGAGGATAGTGAGGCTGAATAGAATGGATGGTGGGTGGGCAGAGAGTGACAGTGGAAAAGCAGGGATACTGAATGAATACTTCTGTTCAGTATTCACAAAAGAGGAAGTGGGAGAGGTGCCTAATCCAATTAACAGAAGCACTCTGGAGAGGGGGGTCGATCCCAGTCCTTTCACAGAAGAAAGGGTTCTGAAAGAACTCCTAAAATTGAAGGTGGACTAAGCAATGGGGCCAGATGGAATTCACCCCAGAATTCTAAAAGAATTAAGCAGAAAACTAGTGACACCACTGACTACCCTTTATAACAAATCATGGGAGGATGGTGTGGTACCTGAGGACTGGAAGAAGGCTGATGTGATTCCCCTTCACAAAAGTGGGAGCAAGACAGAGGCAGGAAACTACAGACCTGTCAGTTTGAACTCTGTGGTAGGAAAGTGATGAAATCACTTGAAGGAAAGAATTGTTGAGTACCTAGAGGCCAGTGGGGCACAGGACCCAAGGCAGCATGGGGTTCACAGCGGAAGGTCATGTCAGATGAATCTAATTGATTTCTTTGACTGGGTGACCAAAGTAGTAGACCAGGGAGGGGCTGTGGACATGGCCTACCTAGACTTTAGCAAGGCATTTGACACAGTCCCACACAAAAGATTAGTGGTCAAATTAACCAGACTTGGAGTGGGTCCCAGGGTGGTAGCCTGGGTAAAACATTGGCTGAACAACAGGACACAGAAGGTAATTGTAAATGGAGTCCACTCTGAAGAAAGAGGGGTTGCTAGTGGGGTACCGCAAGGTTCAGTACTGGGGCCAGTCCTTTTTAATGTCTTTATAAGTGACATTGCGGAGGGACTGGAAGGAAAAGCATGCCTCTTTGCAGATGACACAAATGTCTGCAACAGGGTTGATACAAGGACGTGGAAAGGATGAGAAGGGACTTGGCAAGGTTGGAGGAATGGTCAGAAGTATGGCAGCTTGGATTCAATGCAAAGAAGTGCAAAGTAATGCACCTGGGAAACGAAAACCCAGGGGAAGATTAAACAATGGGGGGACATGATAGAAACTTTTAAGTACCTCAGTGGAATCAACGAAGTCCAAGAGGGTAGCATCTTTCAGAAAAAGAGATGTGCAAGAACAAGGGGACACAATTTAAAGATGGCAGAGCGGTTCAGGGGCAATGTGAGGAAGTATTTTTTCACAGAGAGGGTGGTGGATGCATGGAACAGCCTTCCTGAGGAGGTTGTGGGGTCTAAAACTTTGGTTTGGAGGCATGGAGGCAGTATAGCGCAGACAGAGGCAATATAGCACAGTGGTTTAAGGCTCTGAGCTGCAGAGCTGGTGACATCCAGCAGACCAGACCGGGGTTTGAATCCCACAGCTTCCACTTGCATACTGTGTGACCCTGAGCAAGTCACTTAAATTCCCTGTGCTCCCAGGTTGCTCCTGTAAAAAAACTTTCAGCTTAGTGTGCTACTCCTAGTTAAACAACTAAATTAAAGAAAATAAAAAACTGTGGGAGAATTCAAAAATGCATGGGACAGACATAAGGCAATTCTTGTGGGGGGGTAAGAAGAAATAGGCTGTTGGTTAACTAGGATCTGCAGCTTATCCTTTAGGTAGGGAGATGGGCAGACTAGGTGGGCCAAGCTGCCCTTAACTGCCATCAAAGTCTATGTTTCTATGTTTCTATTGCTGATATGTCAATATGTGTACATAATATGAAAAGATTTAATTTCAGTAATTAGTATAAGAAATCTGAAAATGGTTACAAATTGTCCTAATGTTTTATTTTGTTTGTTTTTTGCTCCTTTCCAGGCCCTCAGAGCACTTCACTCCTTCCAGACCCACAAACCCGCCTCTCATGAAGCTCTTTGAGTGAAGCACTGGGGCATATGGGACTGACCAGCATGTGAAGCTCTGACTCTCACTAGCATCACACTTTTGGATTTACTTTGTGGATTTAGATTGGTTTGTGAACTGCCCCATTTCTGGATAATAAACCAATCTGAGGTTTTCCAACTTGTGGACATTTACTTTATTCCTAAGGAATGAATGCATTACAAGTCTCTCCAGATCCAAAACTCTGGTGAGTGTATGTAATATTGCATTAGAAACATAGAAACATAGACTTTGACAGCAGATAAGGACCGCTTGGCCCACCCAGTCTGCCCATTTCCCTACCTATTGGATAAGTGGCAGATCCTAGTTAACCAACAGCCTACTTCTTCCTACCCCCAACAGAATTGCCTTATGTCTGTCCCATGCATTCTTGAATTCCTCCACTGTTTTGGACTGCATGACCTCCTCTGGAAGGCCTTTCCATGCATCCACCACCCTCTCTGTGAAAAAGTTATTTCTCATGTTGCTCCTGAGCCGTAGCTCTCTATCTTCAAATTGTAACCCCTTGTTCTTGCACATCTCTTTTTCTGAAGGAGGCAACCCTCTTGGACTTTGTTGATTCCCTTGAGGTACTTGAAAGATTCTATCATGTCCCCCCCTCTCCCTCCTTTCCTCGAAGGTATACATACTGTATTAAGGTCCTTCATTCATATCGCTTCTGGTGCGGACCCTGCACCATTTTAGTTGTCCTCCTCTGGACTGCCTCCATCCTGTCTGTGTCCTTGCAGAGATGGGGTCTCCAGAACTGTACACAGTACTCCAGATGCGGTCTCACCAACTGTCTGTACAGAGGGATAACAACTTCCTGTTTTCTACTGGTGATGCCTCTCCCAATACATCCCAGTATCCTCCCAGCCTTCCTTACACTGCCTTCTAACATTGCTTGCTTACCTTTAGGTCATCTGATATGACTGCCCCAGGTCCCTTTCCATTTTTGTTGTTGTTAGTACCTCCCCACCCATTGTGTACTCTTCCCCTATGTTTCTGTTTCCCAGGTGCATTACTTTGCACTTCTTTGTACTGAATCTAAGCTGCCATACTTTTGACCATTCCTCCAATCTTGCCAAGTCCCTTCTCATCCTTTCCACCCCCCCTTGTGTATCAACCCTGTTGCAGATCTTTGTGTTGTCTGCAAATAGGCATACTTTTCCCTCCAGTGCCTCAGCAATGTCACTTATAAAGACATTAAAAGGGACTGGTCTCGGTATTGACCACCGCGGTACCCTGTTAGTAACCTCCTTTCTTCGGAGTGGACTCCATTTACTATTAGTCTCTGTGTCCTGTTGTCCAGCCAATTTTTTTAACCAGGCTACCACCCTGGTATCCACTCCCAGGCTGGCTAATTTGTTTATTAATCTTTTGTGTGGGACTGTGTCAAATGCCTTGCTAAAGTCTAGGTAAGCCATGTCCACAGCCCCTCTCTTGTCTACTACTTTGGTCACCCAGTCAAAGAAATCTATTTGATTTGTCTGACATGACCTTCCCACTGTGAATCTATGCTGCCTTGGGTCATGTGCCCTGCTGGCCTCTAGGTACTTATAAATTCTTTTTTTCAGAAGTGATTCCATCATTTTCCCTACCATTGAGGTCAAACTAACAGGTCTGTAGTTTCCTGCCTCTGCTTTGCTCCCACTTTTGTGAAGGGGAATCACATCCACCCTCCTCCGGTCCTCAGGTTCCACACCATCCTCCCATGATTTGTTAAAAAGGGTAGTCAGTGGTGTCACTAGTTTTCCACTTAGTTCTTTTAGAATTCTGGGGTGAATCCTGTCAGGCCCCATTGCTTTGTCCGCCTTCAGTTTTAGGAGTTCATTCAGAGCTCTTTCTTCTGTGAATGGACTGGTATCGACCCCCCTATCCAGAGTGCATGTATTGATTGGATTAGTTACCTCCCCCTCCTCTTCTTTTGTGACTACTGAGCAGAAGTATTCATTCAGTATCCCTGCTTTTTCACTGTCACCCTCTGCCCACAAATCCTCCCCTTTATTAAGCCTCATTATCCCTTCCTTGGTCTTTCTTCACTCCCTAATGTACCTATAAAAGGTTTTATCCCCCTTCTTAACCGAGTTGGCTATCTTTTCCTCAGTTTGGGCCTTTGCTATTCTGACTGTCTTCCCCGCTTTCTTCTGCTTTAACTGGTACAGTTCTCTGTTCTACTCCTTCTGTGTTTCCTTATACTTCCTGAATGCTATATTTTTCTCCCTAACCTTCTCTGCCACTTCTTTTGAGAACCATAGTGATTTTTTCCTTCATTTTGATTTGTTTATTCGCTTCACACAAAGGTTTGTAGCCTCTGTGATGGCAGTTTTGATGTTTCCCCATTGTTTCTCCACCCCTCCTTCTTGCCCATTTGCTAGTGCTTTTCTGATGCACTCTCCCATTTTGCCAAAGTCAGACCTCATAAACTCCAGTACCCTCACTTTTGTGTAGGTTGATTCTATGGTTGTGTTTATTGTGAACCACACTGTTTGATGGTCACTTGTTCCCAGAAGGCTACCCACTTCTAAATCTGAGATCCTCTTTCCATCCCCATTTGACAGTACCAGGTCTAAGATTGCTCCCTCCTGAGTGGGTTCCAACACTAGCTGTCTGCATGCCCCATAGGGCATCTAGAATGATCCTGCTCTTGGATGTGGCTGCTGCAAAGGTGCTCTAATTAACATATGACATATTCAGGTCCCCCATTAATAATATCTCCCCTTTTTCTGCCATTCTAAGGATGCCTTCTATCATTTCCTTGTCCATTTCCTTCCCCTGAGACAGGGGTCTGTATACAACCCCTGTGCGGAGTGTGGTGCCATTTCCTGTCTCCAGGGTGACCCACAGTGCCTCCTCCCCTCCCTGTTTAACCTTTAGTTCCATTGGTTTGATCCCTTCCCTTATGTAGAGAGCTATTCCTCCTCCTCTTTTACCCTTCCTGTCCCCCCTGTAGATTGTGTACCCTGGGATGTTGACATTCCAGTCATGGTTCTGTATGACCATGTTTCTGTGACTGCCACCATGTCCAGGAGTGCCTCTTCCATCAAGGCCACTAGTTCAGGGAGCTTGCTACCCAGACTATGGGCATTGGTACTCATTGCCCTCCATTTTGTGATGGCCTTACCCCTTTTAGCCCTATCCCTGTCCTTACTGCCTTGGTGTTTTTCTACATTTATCCCTGCCTTTCTCCCTATTGATTTCTCTATCTTGGTGTTTACCTCGCTAGCTAACCTGTTTTTTAGAGGGGGACTGGGATTTCCCTGCTCCTTTTCAGTGCCTCTCCCCTTGGTTAGTTTAAATGTTTGCCACTGAAGCATTTAAATCTATCACCTAGTATCCTGGTTCCCCTCCTGGACAGATGCAGACCATCGTGTCAGTATAGGCCTGTATCCCTCCAGATGGACCCTCAGTGCCCAATGAAGCCAAACCCTGAGCTCTGCACCCGTTTTTCAACGATTGATTGAATCCCCTGGTGCGGAGCACTCCAGGCTCTCCCATGCCATAGACAGGCAGCACCTCCGAGAAGGTTACCGTGCATGCTACTTGTCTAAGGCCCCTCCCCAACTCCACAAACTCCTCCTGCACTGCTCTGATCCCATTCCCAGCCAGGTCATTTGTCCCTAGGTGGACAATGATGTCCAGCTCCCTCCCACGGCAGCTACTCACACGATCCTGAGGATTCGCTCCCTGCTCCTCCAAGCCATAGTGCCAGGCAGGCACCTTACCTCCCTGTTCCCTTCCTCCCCCAGTTCTACCTCCCTAACAATTGAGTCCCCCACCAGGAGTTGTTTCTTTCCCCTGTGGGGTCCCATGCCACCCTCCTGTGGGTCTCCTTTGTGGAGGTTCCCAGCATCCTCCTTGGTCTCCACTGCGGGTGCCTCCATAGAGGAACCACGCTCTGCCAGAATGGCGTACAAATTGTGGAGAGGTACAACTGGAGGGATGCTCCCCTGTTCCACCACCCTCACCCTTCCTGAGCCCACGGTGGTCCAACCACCGTGGACCCACAAGCCCCCAATGCCCACCAGTCATACAATCCACTGCAGCTTGCAGCTTCTCAACTCCCCAGTTCCTCTGGTAATCCCCTGGCTCTGAGGTATGCCTTCTCTAGTGGCCCCCTTCATCCAAGCCTCTGAGGAAGAAGAACAAGCAGTGCAAACTGACTTTGGGATATGTCGGCTGGGGTGGTTGTGGTGGTGTGTGGTGGGAGCCATCATGTAGAGCACTTGTTGAAGCCATTTCCACTTTTCTCACCCCTTACGCGCTCTGCAAACTGTGGTACTCTGCTGCACTGCATTGACAATGATACACTGGAAATGCACTTTTGTTTTTTAAATGTATTTTTATTAGTGTTCAAGACTAACAGGAATTGTAATTCCCTATTGGGAAACATAGTGAAACAACAAGCATTTGGGACATTCAAGCCCCTCTTCACCTTGGATATTACAGTATCTCCCAGCAATTTGTTTACAGCATTGAGGGTATCCATGAAAGGTAATGTCCATAAAACACTATGTCCATAAAGCTGCATGGCAAATTCCAGAACGTACAAATGTACTTGAAATTATTGTGTAAGAAATAAGGGACAACAGGGTGTATGATTGTGGGTCAATAATCACACGCCTCTTGATGGTGCTGTTAGGCACATGCATGATGTTGTTGCGCTGAATGCCTTTATACACCTGAAAGAAGTGTGATTACTGACCATAATCACACACCCTGGAGTGCTGTATTCTATGTATAACATGGGTTGAAAAAGTGTTAAATCAGTAAAATAAGGAAAAAGATATAATACTGCTTGCAGAAAACATTACATTTATTGTTGCAGCCGTTTATAGAAACAAATTAGCCCCTTTTTGTAACTGTAAATCAGTTTACTCTTATTTTGGTAGTGTTACAGCAGTATAACATCTAATATGCTGATTTACATAGAAGAGAACTCTGGGTAAAGTGCAAAAAGCCATCTTTAATTTCCCATACTGAGAGGTGCAGTCTCCTATTGTGGTAGTGGTTACAGCACTATAGCACCTGATATTTTGATTTACATAGCAAAGCACTGTGGGTACAATATAATATAGCTGACTTAAAATATTCTTACTGCGAGGGGCAGTCTCCTATAACATCTCCTGTGCTAAATTATATAGCAAGGAATTGTGTGTACAGTGTAACACTGTTTTATATTTCCATACTGAGGTGTACAGTCTCTTATTTTTAGTAGTGGTTACAGCAGTATAATATCTCAGATGTTGATTTACAAAGAGAGGCATTTTAGGTACAGTATATAGATGACAATATTTCTTTACTGAGAGATGTAGTCTCCTGTTTCTCTAGTAAGTACAGAAATATAATAGCCTGTATGCTGATTTACATAGTGAGGCATTGTGGGTACAGTAAATAGCTGATTTTGTATCTCCCTTCTCAGTACAGCGGCCTGCACTCGGTACAGCAGGGTAGTGATGCTTAATGGTTTTCTAAGATACAGAGGCTGGCAATGTGAAAGACGTGCAGGTGTGTAATTATGGGTACAATTACATGACTTTACTGGTGGTTTAGCCAATTACAACACTTGATTTTTCTCACACATATTATAACAAGAGCTAACCCTCTACTCTGGGGCAAGACCATGCATGAGTCTTTAAGCTTTAGCCTGCAAAGAGGAAAAAGAGAAACAGCCTACTGCCAATGTGCTTTTGAGTAACCTTACCTCAATGTTTTTCTGCTGAGGTTCTTTGTCTTTTTAGCTGCTATGCAAAATACTACATTGACTTGTACCAGGATGCCCGGCCCGGTGGCGCTGAGGGTTGAGGCTCTGGACGCCACACCTCATGCCAAGCCGGCGACCCAGGTTCAGGGGTTGGCAGAGGAGGGGAAGGATTGAGCATCCGGAGCACAGCTCTCCTTCCTCGGGGGGGATCCAGGGACTATGCCCGGCACCGCAACGACCTCTGGTGGAGATCAGAGGTACCGCAATGCTTGACAGCCAAAATAGAGGGTTGTGGAGTCACGGCAAGACGTCCCCTGGCGTCATTGCACGTTGGGACTCCACCAAGTGAGGGGCAGGGCACAACCAGGGAGGAGGAAAAATAAGAAAAAAATCCCCGCTCCCATAGATAGGCGAAGGCACCACCCTACAGCCACACTCCACCAGCCAAACTCGTCCAGCTCCTGGGCTGAGCCCAGCCCGGCCTGAATTTGTAGATAGAGTGCCCTGAGAGGAAAGGGCGGCCCCACCTCAGGAGGGCTCAGAGCTGAGGGGATAGCCGGGCTGGTGCCAGGTTGCTGGCAAGTTTCAGGCACGGAGGTAGAGCTGGTAGTGAGTGGATACCCGAGAGAGTTCCCCAGGGCTCAAGCAGAGCCAGAAATAGAGTTAAAAAAAAAAAAAAAAAACTTGTACCAGGATCTTAAACTAAACAAAAGCTCTATATTACAAACAATCTGCACTTATTGGTCTCTGTCACCATAAATACTACTGTAGCATCAGGACTTAGAACAGCAACCCCACATTAAGTTCACTTGCAAAGCCAGTACTTATAAACAATTAATTTCAGTGCTGTGAAAAACAATGGAGAGAAGGGAATGAATCATTATGAAAAATGACACTGTACAATATAACTAAAACTGCTAGTCCCCCCACTCTCATATCATTCTGTTTAAGTATCAACATAGAATGAACAATAAATGATACTTTACTTACAGTCAGTCAATGAAAAGATAAGTCCTAACTGCCAAACTAGCACAATAATGACCCTCAGAAGTCTGGGGCCAGATATTCAAAAGTTACTATGAGCACTAAGGGGTGTTTTCCCATGCTAACTGGGTTTTGCACCTGGTTTGTGAGTGGGGTCTATATTCAGAGACTCTTGTGGTGTAGGCAAAACCCGTTTGCACCTGAGTGCTAACTTAACACTGTGCCTGTGCAAATGAGGGAGTCTCCCCTGCAAATGGGTGCAGCAGCAATTTCAGAGGTTGACGTTGGTAGTAAATGGCACCCAAAGGGGTGCTATTTACCACCTTTGCAAATCTAATTTTAACTGGGTGCAAATCCCTGGTGGCAGGATGGCTGTACTGCAGTCCTCCCACCCTCTGATCCCCATCCCAGTCCATGTCACTGTTGCCATGATGAACAGTAGCCCCCCACCCTCTGATCACCCATCTTATTTTATGTCAATGTTTCCTGGTGTCTAGTGGCACCCCCACCCTCCAATATCCCATCTTGGTCTGTAGCAGTGTTGCCCTGGTCTCCAGTGGTGCCCCCCACCCTCCAAATCACTCATTCCAGTACCTGCCATGTAGTCCCTGGTGGCTAGCATTATCCCCCAACCCCTGAACAACTAGCCACTAAATGTTTATGTATGCCCTGGTGTCTAATGGTACCCCTCACCCTCTGATCACTCATCTTGGTGCCTGCCATATAGTCCTTTGTGGCTAGCAGTATCTCCTACCCATGAATGCCTGTCTCCTAAATGGTTAAGTATGCCCTGGTGTACAGTGGTACCCTCCACCTGCCAATCACCCATCCCAGTGCCTGCCATATAATCCCTGGTGGCTAGCAGTACCCCTACTCCCCCAGTACTCAGCCCCTAAATGCTTACATGTGCCCTGGTGTCCAGTGGTACCCCCCACACTCCGAACACCTATCCTGGTGCCTACCATATAGGCCTTGGTGGCTAGTAGCACCCTGCCACCCCCTGAATACCTGTTTCCTAAATGCTTATGTATGTCCTGGTGTCCAGTGGTATCCCCACCTACCAATCACCTATTCTGGTGCCTCCCATATAGTCCCTGGTGGCTATCAGTATCCCCCAACCCTGAACTCCCTTCCCCTAAATACTTATGTATGCCTTGATGTCTAGTGGTACCTCCTGCCTGATGAGCACCCATTCTGGTGCTACTGCTTATTCTCTGGTGATTAGCAGACCCCCCTGCTCCAGCCTCTAAGCCCATATAGGTCCCTGCCCTCCAGGTGTCCAGTGGCTTTCCCCATCTCCTGGCCCATGTACCAGAGCCTGTTCCTGGCATCCAGTGGCATCCCCTCGACCCCCCCAGTCATGACTTGGACCACCTAACAGTGGCTGTTCCATGGCCCCCACCCACTCTGCAGGCACCCAGCATGGCACTGTATGTGTGCTCACTGCAGCTCATATGGTGGCCAGTCAAGGAGGTGAGAGGAGGGTTCTGTGGGTTGCCATAGAGGGATGCACCACACAGTCCTGTCCTGCATTGTAAGGGGGGGATTGGGGTGGGTGTCATGCTGGGTGTGAGTGGAGTGGGTGGGGTACCACAGAACTGCCACTGTTTGGCAATCCATGTGGTATCCAATTGTACGTGGAGGTACTGCTGGATATCAGGGATAGACTCTGGTACATGGGCCTGGAAGGAGGGAAGCCACTGGACACCTGTGGGACAGACACCTATATGGGCCAGGAAACCAGAGGAGTTCGGTCCATTAGCCATCAGGAAATAAGCAGTAGTACTGGGATGGGTCCTTGGTGTGTGGGGGTGTGTGTGTGTGTGTGTGTGTGTGGTGTCAGTAGACACCAGGCCATGGGCATATATACACATTTAGAGGATGGGCATTTGGAGGGTTACTGCTAGCCACCAGGGACTGTGTGGCAGGCACTGGGATGGGTGATCAGAGGGTAGGGGTGCCACTCGACACCAGGGAAACATTGCAACAGATTGGGATGGGGGAATCAGGGGTGCCACTAGACACCAGGGCATGTTGCAATGGACTGGAACAATGGATCAGAGGGTGGCAGATGCCACTAGATACCAAGGCAAACATTAGCATTTAGGAGATGAATGTTCAGGAGGGGTACCACTAGCCACCAGGGACTATATGGTAGACATCAGGATGGGTGATTGACTAGTGGGGGTTACTTCTAGACACCAGTTCATATATAAGCATGTAGGGGATGGGTAACATTGCAATGGACTGGGACAAGAGATCAGAGGGTGGCAGATGCCACTAGACACCAAGGCAAACATTAGCATTTAGGAGATGAATGTTCAGGAGGGGTACCACTAGCCACCAGGGACAATATGATAGGCATCAGGATGGGTGATTGACTGGTGGGGGTTACTGCTAGACACCAGTGCATATATAAGCATGTAGGGGATGGGCATTCAGGGGCAAGGGTATTGCTAGCCACCACAGACTATTTGACAGGCACTGAGATGGGTGATCAGAGGGTAGGGGGTGCCACTGGACACTAGGACAACATTGCAATGGACTGGGATGGGGGATCAGAGGGTGTGGGGGTGCCACTAGACACCAGAGCAACATGGCAATGGACTGGGACAGGGGATCAGAAGGTGGCAGGTGCCACTAGACACCAAGGCAAAATTGCAACAGATCAGAACAGGGGATCAGATGGTTAGGGTGCCACTAGCCACCATGGCAACATTACAATGAACTGGAACAGTGGATCGGGGTGGGGCACAAGACACTAGGGCAACATTGCAGTGGACTGGGATGGGGGATGAGAGGGGGTGTGCCACTAGACACTAGGGAAACATTGCAATGGATTGAAACAGGGGATTGGGGGTGGCGGGTGCCACTAGACACCAGGGCAACACTGCAATTGACCAGGACAAGGGATCGCAGGGTGGTGGATGCCACTAGACATCAGGGTATGCATAAGCACTTGGGGGACAGGCATTCAGCAGGGGTACCACTAGCCATCATGGACTATATGGCAGGCACCAGGATGGGTGATTGGCAGGTGGGGTTACTGCTAGACACCAAGGCATACATGAGCATTTAGGGGATGGGCTTTTGAGGGCAGGGGTACTGCTAGTGACCAGGGACTATATAGCAGACACTGAGATGGGTGATTGGAGGGTGGGTGGTGCCACTGGACACCAGGGCAACATTGTAGTGAAGTGGAATGGGAGACTGGAGGGTGGAGGGTGCCACTAGACACCAGAGCAACATTGCAACAGACTGGGACAGGGGATCAGAGGGTAGCAGGTGGCACTAGACACCAGGGCAACATGACAATGGAAGGGGATAGGGGATCAGGGTAAGGGTTGCCACTAGATAACAGAGCAACATTGCAATGGACGAGGTCAGGGGATCAGATGTCTAGGGTGCCACTAGATACCAGAGCAACATTGCAACAGATTGGGATGGGGGATTAGAGGGTGGGGGGTGCCACAAGGGTAGTATTATGAAATCCTGACATGTAAAATCTGACAATCCTGGTGTCAAAATCCTGATGCACAGAATCTCAATGATATGTGTCCCTCCTGACAGCCACATTCCCCATGGTATGGCGACTCGGAGTTGTCCATATATATTTATGGGGGGGGGTGTGCGGGGGGCAGAGCCCTCGCAGAACTGTTGGGAGTGTGTCCATCTACTGTCACCATTCTGTCCATCAGGATTTCAGTGCCAGGATTGTTAGCACCAGGCTTTTGGATGTCAGGATCTCATAATATAACCACCACAAGACACCAGGGCAACATTGCAATTGACTGAGATGGGGGATTGGAGGGTGATGGGTACTGCTAGCCATCAGGGATGACATCAGGCTGGGCACAACCAGGCTGCTGCTTCCAGTGTAAATGAGCCCATAATTGGCATGTAATAGCCCCTTAGCTCCCTGCATGCCCAACTGGCTCATTTGCATTTTGCTGCTGAATATTGGGACACAGCTCCCGTGCTAGCTGGTTCGGGGTGTAGTTCCTTATGGGCTGGACACAGCCCAAGTCCATGTCAGGGCACTGCAACTTGACTTAGCACTGCACTGACATGGGATGATATTCAGTCGACTAGCAATGGTGCGCTATCCCATTGAGTATAGCAACCTCATGGTCAATGCAAGTGCAGCACAAACCTTTGCACTCCACTTTTATGCCTTTTTGAATATCTCACCCGTGATATTTTAAAACACTGAAGTAAATCTAGCTTCTGTGCACACAGATAGAAACAGTCTCTGTGGCTTCTGTTTGCTATCCATTTGAACGGTAGCCCATGACAATGGCAACCGCGATTGAGCGCTATAAAAAAGGGTGACTCAATTGTGGCACCTGTCCACAGGGCTACGAGGCAGGGAGGGTGACCGAATGGGGGGGTCTGTGAATATAGTGACAGGATGTTGCTATATGTACACATGCGTGGGGGGAGCAAGCATGCCGAGTGATGGGCAGAAGGGAGGGAGGGAGGGTTTGTGAGCTGTAGTGCAGTGGTGGGCTGCTGAGCTGGCCCCATGGTGTGGTGGGTGAGTGGTAGGCTAGGGTTGTGAGGGTGCCGGCTTTGGTTCCGGCGCGTGTTCCTTTGTTGTGCCCATAGTGACATTTTTTTTCCAGTTTTGCACCCTGCCGACATGCACCCCCCCGGAGTTGAGAACTTTAGGGGGTGGGTGAAGCCCCACATAAAAAACAAAGCTAGTCCCGGCGCCTTTTGTTGTAGCACTCGGAGTGTACTTTGCCAAAATTGATTTTCAGCAATGTACACTCGCACTAATGGCAATCGCCTTTCTGTGATTGCCATTATCACATGGAACCCATTTGAACAGAATCCTGCCTCCGCACCAGGTGCAAGACTCTATCTATCATTTCAGTCCCATCTGTAACCAATAGCAGGATGTGGGATATATTTTAGCCTCTGAAATCAGCTGTTGCAGGTGAGCCACCAAGTATGTCTTTTGCAGGCCCTGACTCTCCTCCATCTCTGCCATGTGCAAGACCTCACTGAGACACTCCCTCAGGAACTTCAGTGGGTGCTCACCCTCCTTCCCCTCTGGCAACCCCAGAATGTGCACATTAGCACTCTGGGTTTGGCTCTCAAGCAATTTTAATCATCTCCTCAAGTGTTTGTTTTCTTTGGTCATCTGCATCGCTGAGTGCATGACTGAATCATTGCATTACCCAACCTCCATTACATCAGTCTTAAGGACTTCCACTGATGTCACCACTGCCTGCACTCGCCCTGATAAACCATCCAATTTATTACTTATTTTTGTAACTGATTTTGTCAGCCAATGGAGCTTTTCTCTGATGGTTTGCACAGACTCTACTGAGCTTTAAGCTCCACCAATACCATGTTGCCCCAGGCCACAGCTATTTCAGAGAAACCTGCTGCCAGACTTTTTTTTCTTTTGCCCATGCAGATTGAGTATTATGTTTTTGAGAATGCACCATATTGTACCCTCATACTCCTCTACTGCTGTTTCTCACTGTCAGGTTTAATAGCAATCAAACTGTTAATTCCAATGTCATGATGCAGAGCTGTAAATAATTGCTTCTAGCAAGTTCTGGCTTCACAGTACCCCCCCCCCACACACACACAAAATACACTTCTACTATAGCAATATAATAAATATGCATTTCCACTATATTGACAGGAAGTAGTTTTTAGTATGTTGATGTAGTAAAAAATATGCTTAAACAATAACAGTATAGTAATTAAACACTGACACTGTATTGATTACGAGACATATTTTAAATACATATTTACAGAAATCTATGAAACTGAGTCTCCCTGTTAGTCTTACTACATTCAAGACCTTGTATGCCAAGGCTGTTAAGGAGCTATGCAACTGTTTCCAGCACGCTTAGCGTGCTAGGGTGCCTACTGCTTACCTGCTCACTACATCGCCACCAACCCGTCCCCTTGATTGTCTCCACCTATACCCCCTTTTTTCTGCTAATCCATGTTGGGCTCCCCAGATAGTCATCTCATCTCCATGGATCTGCAAACTACGGTCAAGCAGGTGCGGGACCAGAGCAGAGAACTGGCCAAACAGCACGCTCCAGACTGCTTTGGATATTGGGGACTCATGTACCAGGTCTGTGGCGGCCGCAGTGGCTATCATCGTCAGGCTGTGGCTGAGGATATCACCTTTACTTCAGATGCAGCACAAATTGGCGGATGTTTCCCTTTTGGGGACTGACCTCTTCGGCCCTGGGGTGGAAGGTCACCTGCAGAGGATCGAGAAGTCCAATGCTTCCTTGGACTCGGTCTCTTCCGCTCAGAAGGACAAGGACGCAAACCGGCCTAAGCCCTTTGGTCCTTCTAAGCGTCGGCGGCGTCCGGTATCCCAACAGCGTCGGGGCCAACAGGCTCGCCTTGGCATCCCAAACCCAAAGCCGCTGACTTCACTCTAACAGGCAGGAGGAAAAAGGCCCAGAGTCCTCGTGATCCTCCTCAAAGCCTGCCAGTAAGCGGGCTGAGGGGTGTCGCTTCATCCCGTCACTGCCCTAGTTCCCCATTAGAAGGAGCGGCTCGAGCACTTCCATTCCGCCTGGTCCGCTGCTACCACGGACAGGTGGGTTTCAGAGGTGGTGGGAAGAGTCCTGCCTCTAGAATTAGAGCAGGCACCACCCTTCAAACCGTCGCCCCTCGAGGAAATCCAGGCACCCAGCCTCACTGGTGGCTCGTCGAGCACGACGTAGCTCTCCTCCTCAGAAGGAGGTGATGGAGGTGGCGGACCTCCTTCCAGACCCAGGGTTTGTGTCCAGGTACTTCCTGGTTCCAAGCAGACGGGGGCTGGCGCCCCATTCTAGACCACACGACCTAAACAAGTTCCCTAGGTCTCGAACCTTCAGGATGGTCACTCTGGCTCAGATAATACCATCCTTGGAGCAGCAGCGTGGTTCTGCTCTCTGGACTTGCGGGACAGCGTTTTACGTCCCTATCCGTCCGTCTCACCAGAGATTCCTTTGCTTCAGGCCGGAAGGATCCCTTTTCGAGTTCAAGCCGGCTGCCCTTGACATCTCCAGCTCTAGGGTCTTCACCAAATGCATGGCGGTGGTGACAGCATTCCCTCTTGGCCTTGAGGGGTCAGGTGTACCCTTACCTGGATGACTGGCTGATAGCAGCTCCCTCCAGGAAGGAGGTGGAGTGGTCCAGAGATCTGGCTCTCAGGTCTGCTCTCAACTGGGCCTCCTTATCAGCGAGGCCAAGTCGGAACTCGGAGCGAAGCAGGTGATTCTGTTCATCGGGCGCGGCTCGACTCTCTTGAGAGCCAGGCGGCTCCCGGCGGACAGGGCCAAGGTTCTTTCCTCCTTTGCCCAATCATTTCTAGTTGGGCAATTCATCCTATCCGGGACTTCCTCGCCTCCTAGGTCTCATATGGCGGCCTGCACCAGCGTGGTCGCTGGGCCGCGCTGGAACATCACGTCCCCTTCAATGGGGACTGGCCAGCCAGTGGCCTGGCCCTGCGATCGCTAGACCAGCTTGTACCGGTGACACAGGGGATGGAGCGAGCTCTCCAGTAGTGGATCGTTCCAGGTCATTTGCGGAGGGCATCCCGTTCGTCCGCCCGAGCAGGCAGTCTCTCTATCGACCGATGCCTCTCTGATGGGTTGGGGTGCCCATCTGGGGTGCCACGAGCTCACGGCCTCTGGTCCCAGCGAGATCCCGATGCCACATCAACCTGCTGGAGCTCCGGTGGTCCGCCTGGCTCTCACCGCCTTTGCTCCGTTCCTCAGGAGTCAAGTGGTCCAGGTCCAGATGGACAATACCACGACCATGTACTATCTAAACCGCCAGGGGCGGGAGCGCTCCATGCTTCTATACAAGAGCTCTCCGCATTTGGTCACTGCGTGCAGCCTGGAGGCCCGGATCTCCTAGCCATTCATGTGGCAGGGAGCCTCCAACACCCTGGCCGGCGCCCTGGGCGGATAGGGGCTACATCCCAGTGGTCTCTCCTGCGGAGTAGTACAGCATCTGTTCTCCCATTGGGGCACACCTCAGGTGGACCTGTTTGCCTCCAGGGAGGCAGCTAGAGACTGTTCCATGCCCGCCCCCCTCCAGCAGGGCTCGCTGCAGGGGATGCCTTCCTCGAGGCAGTGGACCCCGGAGCCTCTTCTCGCCTTTCCCCCATTTCCCTTGATCCACAAGGTGCTTCTCCAAAGCGAGGAGGGACAAGGCGCAGGTGATTCTGATAGCCCCAGACAGCTCGCCAATTCTGGTACCAGATCTCCTCAGTCTCAGCTCCAGGATTCCGGCAGCTTCCAGCTCCGCCCGGACCTGCTCTCAGTCAATCAGGGAAGGTGTTCCATCCGGACCTTCAATCCCTGCACCCTGGCGGCCTGGTTCCTGTAAAGCTAGAGTTCCAGGCCTTGGGTCTTTCCGGCGAGGTCCTCAATGTAGTTGAGGCGTCCGTAAGTCGACCAGAAAATGCTATGCCTTCAAATGGAAAAGGTTTCCATTTGGTGTCAGCGCAAGGGCTTGGACCCTTCCTCCTGTTCCTTGGCAAGCATCTTGGACTATTTATGGTCCCTTTCTAATCAAGTGCTGAGGTCGGCGACCTAAGGAGGTGCACCTATGGCAGCCATCTCTGCTTACGGTAGCGGGCAGGAAGCAGTCGATTAGCGCAGACAGGAGGAAGAGTGGTCTGGGCGCTTTTCAAAGGCCTTGATCACATATCCCCTCAGTGTGAACCTCCACCTCCGTGGGATCTACTGCAAGAGTACTAGCAAGCTCCTTGGGCAAGCCATTGAGACCTATGCTGGGTGTGCTCTCTCTCACCTGTATGATGAACACGCCTTCTTGGGTAGCTATCCGTCAGCCAAGAAGGATAGGGAGAGCTCCAGGCGCTTTCCATCGAGTCTCCTTACCTGGTCTTCAACAGGGGACAAAGGTTGTCCCTCACCCCCACCGAAATTCCTTCCGAAGGTGGTGTCGGAGTTTCACCTTAACCAGGTGTTGACTCTGCGGTGTTCTACCCCAATCCCCACACCTCAGGAGGCGAATACAGAGCTCACCGCTGGACCCTAGAAGAGAAGCTAGCCTATTACAAAGGGCATGGCTGAAATTGAGGAGAGGTTACTTCAACTGTTTGTCACCTACGCTGAAGCACATCTGGCAGACCAACAGCCAAGAGGGCGATAAGCAGGTGGGTCACCTCCTGCATAGATCTCTGCTATAAGTTGGCCGGGCATGGAGACTCCCAGAGGGATAAGAGCTCATTCTACCTGCCATACTGCTGCAGCGGTGGCTGCTTCCAGGGACGTCCCTATCCAGGAAATCTGCAGGGCTGCTACCTGAGTCAGCAAACACCTTCATTACCCATTACCACATGACCTTGAGTCACGCCGGGATGCTGGTTTTGGGGCCTCAGGTTCTCAGTCTCTCTTTCCCAAGTAAGTATTGGGGTGTCGTCTTGCCTCCCTCCTCCCGGGAACTGCTAGAAGTCTGCCAATAAGTGTGGATGAACAACATATCCATGTCCCTAAGTACAGGTTACTCACCTGCTAACAGGAGTTCTAGGAATGGTATATATTGTTCATCTACAATCCACAGACCTCCCCGGCTTGACGCACAACCAGGCTTCAGCCGGGCAGATCTAGGCGTCATGGGCGGACCAGGTTATACCACCAGGGTGGGTGAGGAGCCAGCTTGAAGACCTTCCGGCAAGATTTAAGCGGCAAGGATACCTGCCAATAAGTGTGGATGAACAACATATACACCATTCCTAGAACTCCTGTTACAGGTGAGTAACCTGTATTTCTGGGAGTAATGGATATATTGTTCATCCACACTAACATGTCCCCTTCACTTCAGATCTTGCCGGGAAGTCTAGCTAGCTCCTCCACCACCGAGTGTCTCAACTCCATCCCATGACTCAGATCTCCCTTTCCCACTGGAAGATGCAGGTCCCTCATGCTCTCAGCAGCACATCGTCGGCCCGGTTCTAGCTGCCTGTTTTTGCGAAAATTAAACTCGTTCAAGTTAGCGATTGTGCTTTTATGCATCTGCCATGGAAGAAAAATCTTCCCCAGTTCGCTCGGTGCCCTGCGACCAGAAGATGTTACGCACCGATTCCACCTCACGTCATCGTCTACTGCCTAGGTGTCAGCCATGAACCTAGTCATACAAATTTTCCTGCCTTTCCATCCCAACATCCTGGATGACCTCAAAGAACATGAAGCTGGAGACTGGAGAAAAAACCCACGGTGAAATCCCGAAGGAGGCGAGGTGGGCAGTTCCGGCGGCTGCGGGATCTACCGAACTGCTGGAACAGATGAAGGCGTTCGAGGAGGAAGCAGCTTGTGCTTTGGCCAGTCGAAACTTCTTTGTTCCTCTGAACCTTGGCTCCACCTTTTCGGGTTCCTTCAAGGAGTTGTGCCAATCTCTCCCCACTCGGGGTGAGGTGCCCTCACGCTTGCACTCCTCCCGCTTTCGGAAGAGAGAGAGAAGGATCCCGTGTCTTCGTCTCGGCTAAGACATTCCTGGGACCGAGAGAGGTCAGAGTCCCAGGAACACGCAGTCTTGACTTCGGTCAAGATTGCATCCTCGGCCACCGGCTTCACAGAGCCTCCATCTGGCCAGGGGACCGAGGAAGTGGCCGACGAGGTCGAAATTATCCTTGACTGGTAGATCTTTGTCGCCATCCGTGGTCGACTCATTGGAAAGGACTTAGTATTCCCTGATGAGGAGACCTAGCCTGCTGGTGTCCCCATCAAGGACCCGATTCCGGACCCTCAGTTTTCACCGACCCCGGTGTCTCCTGATCGACTGAGTCGGCCTCCCTGATCTCGGTCGAGGTCCAGAACCCCATCGGCCGAACAACCGAGAGAGTCATAAGCGGTCTCAGAAGAGGCGTCGCCACAGGTCCTCATCCTCATCAGGCGAGGAGAGGCTCCGACGGAAGCTCTGTTGGTGCTATGAAGACCTTATGTGGCAGCAGCTGATATTGAATGGACAGAAGCCAGCTCTGCCGCCCACCCTGGCCATAACTTGGCTACCGCCTCCTAGGCCGACTCCTGCGGAACCGAAGCCACCAGTTTCTCTGTCCATGGGGCTGGCCTGTCTCCCTGTTTGGCCTATTCCGGTCTCTCCACCGATTCTGGTGTAACCACCGCTTCGACAGCCTGGGGAGGGGCGGCTCTGAGGACTGACAGACACAGCGGGCTTCCCGGCGTCTTCGATGTCACCCAGATGCCCTCGGCACATCGAGGGTGACTTCGATCAGTAGACCGCTTTACCATGACTCCACTCGGACTCTGGACGTCAGCGGTCTTGCACTCACATCCCGGGGATGATGAGTCGTCGGTCGGTGCAGGGTTGGAGGCAGGTCCTTCCTCCTTCCAGGGCATTCTCCACCTCATCTCTGACTCAACCGGAATGCCCCTGGAGCCCATCCAGAAAAAGGCGGAGTACCCTCCCACTGACATCCTCAACAGAGGGGATACCCCAACGGAGGCCTTTCCACTGGCCGAGGCCATTGTTGGCCCGGCTCTTGAACTTTGGTAGCACCCTGTGTCCTGCCCAGCACATTCTGCCGCATAGCCTGCAAGTACGCAGTGCCCATGGGGTCTCTTGCGGGGTTCACTGAGCATCCTTCGGCCGAGAGCCTGGTGACTGCCTCGGTGTTCAGGCGTACGGGTAGTTCGGCCAATACTGACAGACTCGGACAAGGAATCCAAAAATATGGACGCTCGTTCGCAAGGGTTGTGCTGCTCTCTCTGGGTTTTGTCAGGCCAGCTCGGCTGTGATTATGGCACACTTCTCTCATGCCCTTCTGGGGTCATTGGACAAGGTCCTCCCTCATCTCCCACTGGACATGCAGACAACGGTCGAGCAGGTCCGTGACCAAGGTTGTGCTGTCGCAAAACAGCAGCTCCAGACAGCCTTGTATTTAGGAGATTCTTGTGCCCGCTCATTGGCAGCCGCAGTAATCTCTCACCACAGGGCTTGGCTGATGCTTTCCTCCTTCCTGGCAGATACTCAGCATAAGCTTGCTGACGTGCCCTTCCTGGGAACCAACTTGTTCGGTCCAGGAGTGTCCGGTCACCTTCAGCATATAGAGCAGTCCAGTGCCACCTTGGCTGCTACTTCTGCCAAGGGTTCTTCTGGCAAGAACCAGCAGAAGAGAAAGAAGCCGCCATTCCGGCACTCTTTCACTGTGGTCAGGCAGCCCTCCTATCAAGGAGGTCAGCAGCAGGCTCAAGCTTGGTGCCCACGGCCCAAGCAGGGTCCTCAACAGCCCTGTAAAGGAGGGTGAGGCGCAAGTCCTGGAGCCGCCTCCTCCTCCTCTAAGCCTGCTCAGTGACGGTTTGGGGGTTGCCACCCCTGTAACAGTCACGCCAGCTCTGGGTCCTCCCATGGGGGGGGGTCGGCTCTGCCACTTTCTTTCCGCACCCAGTCGGCTCTTCGAGATGTCGTGGCTCAGCTCCTCCGCAAGGAGGCAGTAGCTCCAATGCCGGATCCTCAAACAGACCCAGGCTTTGTTTTCAGGTGCTTCCTGGTGCCCAAGCGGATGGGGGGGTAGGCACTCCATCCTAGATCCCCATGACCTGAATCAATATCTCAGGTCCCACACCTTTCGGATGGTCACTCTGAACCAGATCATACCCTCCCTAGAGCAAAAACATGTGGTTCTGTTCACTGGATCTGCAGGACATGTTTTTTCACATCCCATTCCGTCCGTCCCATCAGCGGTTCCTCCACTTCAGGGTCGAAGGCACACTGTACGAGTTCCGAGCCATGCTGTTCGGCCTGTCATCTGTCCCTCTGGTCTTCACTAAATGTATTGTAGTGGTGGCAACCCACCTTTGGGATCGAGGAGTCAGAATCTACCCTTATCTCGACGACTGGCTCTTGGCAGGTTCCTCCCTTCAGGAGGTGGAGAGGTCAAGGGATCTGACCCTCCAAATCTGCTCCCAACTCGGCCTCCTGATCAACGAGGCCAAGTCAGAACTCGTGTCCTCTCAGGTGATGGGCTTCATCAGGGTAAAGCTTGACTCTTGTCAAGCCAGAGCTTGGCTCCCGGGCGGACAGGGTGGAGGTTCTTGGTAACTTGGTAGGTTTAGACAAAGTAGGCCGAGGCCCATTTAATTGTCTCCCCACTCCTAGTGGGTTTATTTCATAATGTAATTTTTACCATTTATAAGCAAATATGCGTCCAACTCACTTTTAAAGGTGTTAAAGGTAGCTGCTTCTACTACTCGTTTGGGAAGAGCATTCCATATAGAGGGGACTCTAGAAACAAAAAAAAATTTAAATGTCTATTCGTTTTAGAAGTATTTACCAAAATTTGTTTATCATGAGATCTTGAATTATATGTTTTAGGGGCCCTAACAATGCTGCATTGCTCCATTAATGATACATCATCCAAGATGTGATACAAAAATAATAGATCTCCTCTGATTCGCCCGAGCTCCAATGGATACAGGTTCAGTACCCCCAATCTATCCTCATAGGCCATATTTTGCAAGCCTTTTATGGATTTAGTTAACCGTCTCTGGACTTTCTCCACTCTGTGTATGTCTTTCTTTAAATATGGGTTCCATATAGGAGAGCCATAGTCTAATATAGGAAGAACATATGCTTCATAAAGTTTAAGTAAACACTCCTTATTTCTCCGAGATGAATCCTTTCTTTATTGAGTGTATAATACCATTACATTTACCTATCATTTTAGCAATGTGAATGTTAAAGGACAATTTGGGATCAATCCAAACACCTAAATCTTTTTCCAACTTACTGCTTTTTAACTTCTTATTATTTAAATAGTAAGAAAACCATGGGTTATTTTTGCCAGAATGAATCACAGAGCACTTTTGTTCATTGAATTTCATATCATTTTCAATACCCCATTTTTCTACTAATCTCAAGCTATTTGTTAGTTCTTCAAAATCCCCAATAGTTTTTACTACCCCACCTATTTTGGTATCATCAGCAAATTTTGTTAAACGGGATTTAACACCAACATTCATATCACTGATGTATAACCCAAACAACAGTGGTCCCAACACAGAGCCCTGGGGTACACCGCTTACCACTCCTCCCACCTCCGACAATACGCCATTTATACGCACCCTCTGCCCTCTGTCCAACAGCCAATTTTCAATCCACCTTATTATAGTTTATTTAAACCAAATTTAATCAATTTATTAACTTATGATGAGGTACTGTATCAAATGCCTTTCCAAGATCCAGATAAATAACATCCATAGGTTTGCCATCATCCAGGTTTACACTAATGAAGTTATAAAAGGCCAGTAGGTTAGTGTTGCATGAGAGTCCTTTCTTAAAACCATGTTGAGAAAAATCATCTAAATTCAAACTTTGCATATCTTTTTCAATACTAATCTTTATCAGTCTCTCTAGAACTTTACAACAAACTGGCGTCAAACTAATAGGCCTATAATTGGATAAACATGCTTTATCTCCCTTTTTTAAAATGGGTACTACTATAGCTTTTTTCCAATCTAGGGGAATTTCGCCAGCAATAATGGATTTATTGAATATTGATGTCAAAGGCTCAGCTAGAATGTCCGCTAGGTTCTTCCAGACAATAGAATCGATATTATCAGATCCTGAGGAAGAAGATGGCCTTATTTTGGACAATTCAGATATGACAGATTCTTTGCAAATATAGACAGGATCAAGATTTCTGACACTTATGTTATTATTTATTTTAACATTAGGAACCTGGTACGTGGAAACAAAATACTCATTAAATCTATCTATTTCTTTGCTGTTTGTTATACTTTTTCCCCTTTACTCTAACAAAGGAAATCCTTTTATTATGTTGTTTGTTATTATTAATATATCCAAAAAAAGCTTTTATATTTTTGTTCACAGCTAATTTGTTTTCAAAATTTATTTTACCTTTCTTTATTATAGATTTAAGCTGACGTTGCTGTTTTTTGTATTTATTGAGATATATATCAGTAGGACAAATTTTATATTTTTTGAAAGCTTTATTTTTCCTCCTAATTTGTTTTTTTTATGTTTTTTAGTGAACCAGTGAGGAATATAACCCTTACTATTATATGTTCTACGTGTAGGGACCAATTTAGTTATAATCATTTTTAGTTTGTTTTAAATCCTCCCACATAGTCTACCCTTAATTTACAAAAGGCTTCCCCCCAAACTAGTTTAGCAAAAACATTTTTTATCTTATTCCAATCAGTCTTTTTATAATCAAAGGCTACAGCACCATTTTTAATTTGGAAGTTTTCAACATGTATAGTACATTCCACTATATTATGATCGCTATTACCTAAATGTGGAAGGATGTCAGTATTATAAATCCTGGCTCTAGAGTTTGTAATAACCAGATCCAATATATTTAATCCCTTTGTTGGTGCTTCAACTAGTTGGTAATATCCTTGTGTAATTATATTATCAAGTAAGGCTTTTTCAAAAGCGGTACTCCCTTCTAGAGTAGCCCATGAAATACCTGGTGTATTAAAGTCCCCCAAAATTACAAAGACACCTAAAGTGGATATCTTATTGATCTCATCCAAGAGATTATTATTTAAACAGTTATTACTGTTTGGTGGTCTATAACACACCCCTATATTTATTTTTGTATGATGTAAAAAAGCTAAACTTAACCATAATACTTCAGGTGCATTCTCCATATGCTTATTAACTGTAATTTCCTGGCTTGATATTTTCTCAGACACATAGCAGCATACTCCTCCACCTTTTTTATTTGCACGATTTACATTATAAAGCTGAATCCTTGTATGTTGTTTGACCAGCTATTTTTTCATTCCACCAGGTCTCCGTTACATATATAATATCCACTTTCTGTTGAATCACTCAATTTTGAGTTCACTTAATTTGTTATTATTCAAGCTTCTTGCATTAATTAGCCAAATTTTCAGCTTGTTTTTACCACTATACCTTGGATTTGAAGCATGATTTGATTTGGGATCATATGGGTGCTTCATAATTGGACCCTCTTCCCCCATTGCAATCAGTTTAAATTTGCTAAGATAATTTTTTCATACACCCTACCTAGTTTGTAAGTTCCCTGATGACTTAGATGCAAACCATCCCAACTAAATAGTGACAAATTATTTTCAAAATTTTCCCAATGTGGAATGGTTTTGTAAACTTCTTTAAGGGACCATTTCCTTAGCCATTCATTTATGGCTTTAATCTTACACGTTGTGTAGTAGTTTGCCCTAGGAACAGGGAGAATTTCGGAAAACCACACTTCACACTTGAATTTTGTCAGTGTTTCACTGATGTTTATAAAATCTTGCTTAATTTCATCAATACTAAATTTCTTCAAATCATTTGTGCCCACATGTAGAATGACGAGGGGATTTGAACCTGAATTTGACAAAATAACAGGGCACATTTTATCTATGTCCTTAATTCCAGCTCCCCTAAAAGAACATGTAATATTATGCTTGTCTGATCTACATACAATCTTATCGGCATATTTAACAATTGAATCTCCCAATACAAAAAATTGTCTGCTTGCGTTCTCTTTATCAGCCACATTTGTTGTGTCCTCATTTTCTGAAACAGATTCTGTTCTGACCAACGCATATTCTAATCCGCTTTGATTTACATTATTAAAATTAGAACTTGATTTTGGCAACCCATTTGCAATAGGTTGATTTCCATCTAAATTAGAAGTTGTATCATACCTTTCTACACTTCTAATTTCATCAGGTATTTCGTCAATATCAGAGACTGATTTGTCTAAACTAATTAATGTATCAAATCTATTGGAAAGACTAATATTATGATCTATTTCTCTCCTTCTAAATTTAAATTTGTGGCCCATTTTAACTGTAGTCCATTCATCCACTTCACTATTAAAACTATTTTTTGGTGACCCATTTCTATTTCTCTTCATATGTTCCCCTCGTTTCCAGTCGATTTTTGATCAGAATTACAATTATTAGCACCTACCATTTCTTCTACATTTGATTAACAAATATTTGCTGTCAACTGGCCTTGATTTTCTTGGCAGCGTTCTATTACTGACAACCTCCTATTGAAATCGTCGATATCTACTCTTAGGACACTGTTTTTTTTATACATTTATCGCAAATAAACAAGGGACATTTAGGGAGATTTATAAATAGAGCATACATTTGGCATGTATTACATTTGAGCCCTGTTTCCCCATCCAGAGTTGTTGTTATATCATTTTTAGAGATAATTTCTGACACACCAATTTTTTTGATAACCTCTGATACAGTTTCCAATGCTATTAAGTCAGCCATGATAATTTACAGTAATTTCTTATATTTAAATTTTTACTTACAGATTTGGATGTATTATTTCTGGAATAAATCACACTCTTTTACACTCTTGAGCTGTGACACGCTAGACGCGGTGCTTCTTGTCATCGTCGGCGTCTAAGCGCGTGCTCGCCCTGCTCGCTGCAGGGCTTGTACTTATACAGTGAGCTACCCGGAAGTAGCCTCCCGCTGTGGCAAATCACTCGCTTTCAAGGGACACAAATAACTTGTTTAAAATAATAGAACTTAGTATATTTAGGGAGATAACCCCACAGATAACTTTATATTTTTAAGAGTACAAGGAAAGAAGGCTTTACAGCTCAACTGCTGAGTCTTTGGTCAGGGCTGTTGCCACGGAGACCAGGACTCCTCTCCTAGCGTAGCTAGTGCTCAAAACCTCGCGAGACTACGAGGGTACTTTTAAACTCTGAAAAAGTTTTATAGCAGTAAAAGTTTAATGTACAAACACAATCACACAGTTAAAATTTCATGTACAAAGCTGTCCTCAGCACAGACCGATCATTTCTGGTTGGGCACTTGTGCCCTGCTTGGGACTTTCTGTGCCTTCTGGGTTACATGGCAGCGTGCACCTCAGTGATCTGTTGGGCCTGGTGGCACATGCGCGCCCCCCCCCCAATGGGAGCTGGCTGTCCAGTGGACTCAGCGATATGGTCACTTCAACCAGCTGATCACTAACCTAGAAGATGTGGGACGCTCTCCAATGGTGGACCGCCCCTGACCGGTTGCAGGAAGGGATCCTGTTTTTCCGCCCTGAGCCTATGGTCGTCCTTACGATCGATGCCTCTGTCATGGGCTGGGGAGCCCACATGGGGGACAACAGGGCCCATGGGTTCTGGACCCCGAGGAGTCCCAATGCCACATCAGCCTGTTGGAGCTCAGAGCAGTCAGACTGGTGGTGTTAGCTTTCTCTCCTCAGCTCCGGGGTCAAGTGGTTCAAGTCCAGACAGACAATACCGTGACCATGTACTACCTCAACAAACAGGGTGGCACGCACTCCCGTCTGCTGTGCAAGGAGGTGCTCGCATCTGGACCCTCATAAGCGGGTTGGAGGTGGATCTCTTAGACATGAGTCCCCAACATCCAAAGCAGTCTGGAGCTGCTGTTCTGGCCACCGTTCTGCCCCTGTCCCGCACCTGCTTGACCCGTAGTTTGCAGATCCGCGGGGAGATGAGGGATGACTCATCCAGGGAGCCCAACAGGGCATGAGAAAATGTGCCATGAGGACGGCCTGAACTGGCTGGCAGGGCGTCGAGAGAGGACGCAGTATAGACTCTTTCGGCCGACATAATCCAATTTCTTGGATTCCTTTGTCGGGAGGTTTGTCCACATCCTGGCGCTAGCCGGGCGCGCTGAAAACGCTGTCGGTAACCAACCTCAGCAGAGGAGTGCCCAAAACCGACAGGGAACCGGTAGGACCGCGATACTTCCTGGCCATCCTGGCCGAAGGCGCAGGACAGGAAGCAGGGCGCTGCCAAAGCTCCAAGGCCGGACCCACTATGGCCTCGGCCACCGGAAAGGCCTCCGTTGGAGAATCCTCTCGGTCCAGAATCTCCGTGAGGGATACCTGGCCCGCTTGGAACGGGTTCGAGCTTCATCCCGGTGGACTCTCGAGATGAGCCGAGCAGTCCTAGGAAGGACAACGGGCTATCGCTCATTGACTGACCTCCTGAGGACTCCAAGTCCAGTCGCTTGGAGAAAAAGGAGGAATCATCTTCAGACTCGGACGAGTCCTCGAAGAGCTGCCTCTGGCCTGAGCCACCCTTCACCTGCCGAGGTCGGTCGGGAGTGAGGGTAACCGACAGCCGATGGGGTAGACCCTTAGCCGACCGAGAATCCTTGGTCGGAGCCCCACTTAGTGGCTGTGGAGGTGGAGGTTCCACCGGAATCGGTGGAGCAGCTGGTTTTGGCCGAACAACCGGCCTGGGTACAGGCTCCTCGGTTAAATCGAGGGGTTGTGTCGGCCGCTCCGGTGACAGCCACTTAATAGCCGGGCAAGGCGACTGCGTCGGCTTATTCCCGGTCAGGAGGAGCTGTTGCCACATAAGGTCCTTGTACCATTGACGTAACTTACGCCGAAGCTTCCCCTCGTCCGAGGAGGAGGACGAGGACGAGCGGCGACGCCGCTTACCGCGGTGCCGAGACCGAGACCGCCTATGACGGCGGGATCGCTGGACCGCGAAGAGGTCCGAGACCGAGAGCCTCGGCTCTTCCGAGGTCGGTGCGGGGAAGTGTCGGCAGGAACCGGAACTCCCTTCGGCTCGGAGGGTTCATCCGAGGGCTCCGGAATCGGAGGCACAGGCAAGCCCACGGGATCCTCAACTCCCCCCGGGGGAACCGGGGAGAGGGAATCTCGGCTTCTATGGGCGACAGCCGTCCACGGATCGAGAAAAATCTCGACTTAGAGGGAGGGAGTCTCAGTCAACTGACCTGGCGGGGATTTCCGTGAGGCCAGTGGCGAAGCGGCTGATCGACCGAGTCAACGGCGACTACTGAGGGGACCTTTCCGCCCCAGAGCGCCGACGGAGGGATTTACTTTGTCCTCTTTTGGACCGAGAAAAGGTCCAGCAGACGTTGGCCCTTCTCCCTTAGTGGAGAGGGACAGACAGAGCTCCTTAAAGGAAGCTGTGTAGGAAGAACCCAGAGAGAGCGGGATAAATGCCGCGGCCGAGGAAGATACGGCCCGCGCCACCTCCTCTTTGAGGGCGATCATCTGCTCGAGCCGATCCGCCGGAACCGCCGGGACACCCACCGACCGCCTTAGACTTCACCGGAGGGAAACGCTTCTCGGGACGGCCCAGTTGCAATCGGGCAGCACGGTCTTCGAGGACGTAGGCTGAGAAAGAAGAGCACAGGTCGAATCCTGCGGGTCGTGCTCAAGGCCTAAACAGTAGACACACGTGGAGTGTGGATCCGTCCGAGACATCTTCTGCCCGCAGGGGCATCTCCGAAAACCGGGAGTCGATTTGTCCATCGCAGCCGCGAGGGATCGAAGACCGAAGTCTTTTTAGCAAAAAACTTCCAATTCGCAAAACGGAAGAAATTAGGAACCAGTCTCAAACGCAGAGCGTTAAGGAGGGAACCTGAGCTTCCGAGCGGTAAGGAAGATCTGGCGTCATGGGCGGAGCCGAGAGTTATACCACCCGGGTGGGTGGGAGGAGCCAGCTTGAAGACCTTCCGGCAAGATTTAAAGCGGCAAGGATACCTGCCAATAAGTGTGGATGAACAACATATCCATGTCCCTAGAAAAGACGGTTTTCCTTTTATGTAACAGAAATGAATATAAGCCACAATTATCTAGAGGTATTCATTCTGTATGCTGGTTGTCCTTTTGAAACCTCCCCATAAGTGACAAATAGTCACTTATTGGTACCCTTTACAGCTTCAGTCTTGTTCTTATCCTATAAAGCTCTTCTTACATAAAGATATTATGCTACACTGAGTTTTGAGACAGAAAAAGGCGATGTAGTGCATCATACATGTCTCCCAATTAGCGTTTTTACTCTTCTTCTCAAGCAAGTATGCATCCAGCTTGCTTTTAAATACCATTTAGAGTATTAGCTTCTACTATCTCCCTTGGTAGGGAGCTCCATATTCTGCCTGCCCTCTGATTATAAAAGTCTCTTCTGCCTTTTTTTTTCCCTAATATAATTTGCCTGTTATGGGATCTGAGGTTGAATTCTTTATCTTGTATGTTCCTATCCAGCACTAATTCCCTGTCCATTATTTAATAAAACGGCAGCATATCCCCTCTATTCCAAAGTAAATACCTTTAGCTTCTCGTGTCTTTCCTCGTATGTCATGGTCCTTAATCTCTGTACCATTTTTGTAGCTCTATGTTGTACCGTCTCAATTACCCTAATGTCCCCTCTGTGATACGGACTCCATAACTGTGAACAGAACTCAAGATGCAGTCTGATGTCGGTTCTGTAACTAGGCATCATCACAGCTCAGCTTTAGTTAGGAAAGAGCATTTAATGCAGTTTAATGTTCTATTTGCTAGTCAGGCCACCGTACTGCAGTGTTTACTAAATCTGAAATCTTCAGTTATTGTTATTCTCAGATACCTTTTAGTATGTAGATTTTTTTTTTACTTTCCCATTTAGTGCACAACTGTGCTTGATGCTGTTGGCCCCCCTGTAAATGGCAACACATCTGTCGTTACTGAATGTACCATTTTTATTTGCCCGTATTTCTGTACGTTTTAAAATACTTAGCGATGGTTTTCTTTCCTTCTGTTTTTTCTGCCCTTCTTCCTATTTTGGTATTATCCGCACATTTTACAGTCCCCTCCTATATTGGTCTTAAGACAGGAAATGAAAGCCAGCCCAGTGGTGCAGAGGGCTGAGGTGCTGGACACCTTACCTTGTGTCACGCTGTTGACTCAGGTTCTTTAACAGACTCGGGTCGTCGGGGAGCCGGCATGGGGTAGAGGGCAAGAGCAGGACTGAGCAGCCATAGGGTAGCTCTCTTCTCTCAGGGTGGTTGTCACCCCCATTTGTAGTTCCACTGCCACTGGGTGGAGGTCTGGTGGCTAGCATAGGTGGGAGAGGGCGGCAAGTTGCGGGAGGATGTCTCGAGCCACGGTGTGTGCATGCCTTCACATGCGTGTGCACTGCCAAGAACGGGGGGCGGACGAAAAAATGGGGGAATGCAAAATACAGTATATGGGGGGAAAAAGACTGGAAATTAATAATAAAAATAATACTGGTCTCAAGACAGATCCCAGTGGCACCCCGCTGGTGACTCCACCCTCCTCAGACACGACACCCTTGATTTTTACTTCTTGTATTGCTTTGTAAAGGCAATTTTGTACATTTTTAGTTCTTATGTCAACCCCTGCACCTTCCAGTTTCCTGATCAGGATATCATGGTGGACAGTGGCCTTTCCAAAATTGAGGTACAGAACATCCACGAGTACATTGTTTGCTGTACGGCTGCTGTCTTTTGTAGAATGTTAATGTTAGAATGTTTGCTATGCAGGACCTATTACTTTTGAAGCCATGCTGGTACCTATCGAGGAGACCTAGATTACACAGGTTGCTTTCGAGTTTTTACTTTTGAAGCCATGCTGGTACCTATCGATGAGTCCTAGATTAGACAGGTTGTTTTCGAGTTTTGCTTTTATCATGATCTCCATTATTTTGCCTATCATCGATATCAGGCCTACAGGTCTGTAGTTTGTGGCACTAGACTGGTCTCCCGTTTTACAGATGGGAACCAATGTTGCTCTCCTCCAATCTCTGGGTACCACTCCTGAGTCACATGATTTGTTAAATACATTTGTTATGGGTTTAGCTAGGTAATCCAAGGTTTATTTCAGTAATATGGGGGGATATTATCTTGCCCTGTAGATTTGTTAATTTTCATTTTAGGATTTCAATTTCTTCAAAAGGGCTGATGCTGGTATCCTGAACATTGTCATTTTGGTTAATTATTTTGCTATTATACCATACACATAAATAATCAGCCAATCACATAAGCAGACTGGCACCTTAGCCCTGTTGTAAATCCTATGATAATCACTGGCAAAGGTGCCAGCCTGCCACATCCTCGTGCCACCCTGTAAAAAAATCACTCCGACCCCCCCTCCAATGTTTCACAGCCGCCATCTTTCCTCTCGCTAACATTCACTGGTAGGCCAAATATTTAAAAACCGAAAACAATAAAATGGATGCCTCCTTTGACCTTATCAACAAAAGTGAACCGGATGAAATTTTTGAAATTTTCCGGTAATGAGTTAGATTTAGACTGATGACGGTAAAATCGAGAGACATTAAGCTTGTGCTTCTTTGACAAAGAAATTTCGGGAGCCGGAAAGAGCGTTAACTGGCGCTTTCTTTACGCCGCGACGCAGCAGCCAGATTGGTTGCTGCGCATGTATGTGTAGAGAGGCGCCGAGTTCAAGCTGGCAGCCGCGGAGGGTCGAGGTAGGTGCTCGGCTGTATGTGCGACTGCAGTATCGGTTTTGGCTCGTGGAGAGAGGAGCGGAGTGTAATGGATGTCTCTGGCTTCTGAGGTAAGCATTTATATGCGGTCTAAATCTGTGATTTCATTTTGAGGGTTTTGCCATACTTTCATTTCATACAAACTTAAAGAAAAAACCATTAATTACCATGCACTATTTTCTTTCATGGAAGGATATTTCTTACAAAAATCATTTTTTAGACACAAATAAATAAAATAAAACCATTTAAACTTATATCCATCACAGAATGTAATGTGCATATTGTCAATAAGCCTATTTGGGGTGTGATTATCGAGTTTACCACGCTGGAGCAGGATTTGCCCACTCTGCTATGCCCTCATGGGCAAACCACGCCAGCCGTGGAACCCCGATAACCCACACCTCCTCATGGCTTACTGCTTAATTAGTCCCCCTAAAGACTGAAAAGAAATCATTTAAGATATTTGACAGGTGTTTGGGGTCATCAATTAGTAAATTCTCATCTAAAAGTGGGCCTATTCCATACTGGCTCTACCCTGACTTACTTTTTTATTTATTCCTTTTGTTCTTTTTTTGTATTCTGATGGGTTGTATTTCATTTTGTAAAAAGCTTTTTGTTTTTTCTTAAGCTGCTTCCTTACACAACTCATGAACCATAAGGGCATTTTGCCTTTTTTTATATTTTTTCCTCGGTATATATTCAGGGGTCGAAATTAAGTTTTGGAGCCACCAGCCAGCAGGGCTAGTAACTGGGAAAATCCATTAGCACCACAGACTTTTCCACTGGCCCAGCTGGTGTACTTATTGAAATGCTGCCTTCTGCAGTACAAGCCCGCAGGGCTAGTTAAAAGAAACGTTTAGTAGCCTGATACAAAATCTACCAGTATCTGGCTAGTGGACCAGTGCCAATTTCGACCCCTGTATATTGTTTCTCTATTTCAAATATTTTTATTATTTAACAATGTCAAGCAAATCTTCTGCTCCTGCACACTTAAAGCACTTTTAGCAATCCCATTTGTCTACACAGAAAAAGAATTTGTCAGCAGATAAGGACCACTAGGCCCACCTAATCTGCTAATTTTCCCCTACCTACAGTACCATCACCAGAGATCCTACTTGATCTGCGACTCTTTCTTCCTCTCCCCATTCCTTTCCACTACGAGATTCCCTTATGCCCATCCCATGCATTAAACACTGGTTTTCGCCCCCACCACCTCGGATGGTAAGCTGTTCCAGGAATCTACCACTCTTTCTGTGAAGTAGTAGTTCCTTACATCTCTCCTGAATCTAACCCCTCCAGCTTCACAGCATGTCCCCTTGTGGCTGAGCACCTTTTTGTTCTGAAAAATACTTCCATCCTGTACCTTATTTACCCGTGAGGCATTTAAACATCTCTATCCTATCCCCCTCTCCCAGGGTGTACATATATTGAGTTCCTTTAGTTTCTCCTCATCCGGCATCTCTCCTCGTAGGGCTTTTGATGCAGACCCTGCTCCATTTTAGAGTCTACAGCTGCTTCTAAGCCTGCTTTCATAGTATGCATTAGGTGTGACCATTCCTTGAAATGCATACTATTACAACATGGGCATAACAGCACTCCAAAGTGCTTTTTGATAATGTGCTGTTTAACACTGAACAGCCTGTCTAAATAGCAAAGTGCAGGACAAGAACACTGTTTTACCAAATGCATCTATTTTTCCTGAGTCTGTGCCTGCAGGGTGCTGTTGAAAAGCTAGTCCTGTTTTCTTCAAAACCAGTAGCTTGAATCAGATTGTCAAGCCAAGTGTTAACAGAAAAAGACTGACCCCCTTTTTGTAACTATACATTTTGTTTCCACTTTTTCATCTATAGCCACGGTATAAGCTGGAAAGTCTTTTTTTGTAAATGTTGTGTGTGTTCTGGATGGGTAGTCCTGTTGTTTTTGTTGAAGTTAAACCCCAGAAGCTTTGCTTCTTTTTCTGTATGTAGTCTGGGAAAATATACATGTTATAGTTTGCTTCACATGAAATCCTGACACCACCTTAGGCAAAAATTGCACATGTGTCTTGAGGACTACCTTTTCCCTGTGGAACACTAAGTAACTAGGATCGATGCTAAGTGCTTACAACTCACTGATCCTTCTAGCAGATGTAATGTCTACAGGGAATAAAGTTTTCCAAGTTAAATATTTTAATTTAGCTTTAGCCATGAGTTCAAATGGGGGGGGGCAGCTTTTTATTTCAAGTGTAGGATGTATTTCAACAGGAAAGCAGTGTCTGCATTGTCTGGATTTTTCGACCAATCTTACACCAAAATGAAAACAGTTTCCATTTTGAAATGCATGTTTTTCTGTGGAAGGGTTTCCTTAATACTTTCAGCATTTCCAAAACCTGGCTAGATAAATTTAGATTTGCAAATTCAAGCATTTCAAGTACCATGCTTTCAGGTGCAGGACCTAAGATCTAGATGATACACTCTGCCCTTAGAGATCTTCAACAGATTTTATAACATTTGGTGACATGCTGGATGTTTCAGACAGTTTTAGGATTAGTAAGTACCCTGGCTGTACTTACTCTGTAACAGAGTAGACACAATGAGAAGGGACCTGCAGAAACTTGAAGAATGGTCAGGGGTTTGGCAGTTGAAATTCAATGCAAAGAAGTGCAAGATAATGCATATGGGGCACAAAAACCCTGGCACAATATATCAGTTGGGGATGAGGATATAGTATGCACCAAACAGAAAGGATCTTGGGGTTATCATCTCTGATGACCTCAAGGTAGGAAACTGGTGTGACAAGGCAGCAAGGTAAAGCAAATGGGATGCTGGGATGTATAGGCAGGGGGCATCACCAGCAGAAAAAGGAAGGTCATAATTCCACTATACAAGACACTAGTGAGGCCCCACCTGGAGTACAGTGTACAGTTCTGGAGACCATACCTACGTAAGGACATAGACAGGGTGAGAAGGTTCAGAGAGGGCAACAAAGATGGTGCATGGATTGCATCACAAGTCCTATGAAGACAGGTTGAAGGAACTGAACATGTACTCCCTGGAGGAGAGGAGGGAGAGAGGGGATATGATACAGACATACAAGTATCTCACAGGGAGGAACAGGGTGCAGGAATACACTATTTTTAAGCGAAAGATATATACCAGGACTAGAGGGCATGGGATGAAGTTGGAGGGAGGACGATTCAGAGGAAACATGAGGAAGAATTTCTTCACAGAACGGGTGGTGGACAAGTGGAACACCTGCCAGAGGAAGTGGTGGGGGCTGAAACAATCACAGGATTTAAGAATGCATGGGATAGACAAAGAAATTCTGGAGGTCAGGGGTAAGGGGCAACAGACTTCTAGGAAAACAAACTGAACTTACAAGCTCAAATGGGCAGACTGGGTGGGCCATAGGCCCTTATCTGCCGACACTATCTATGTATCTATGGCTACCTGGCGCACTCTGGAGTTATTAGAACCATGGTTGCTTCTTCCCACCTCCCTTTCAGAAGACCTTTCTGAACCTGTGTAAATTCAAGTGCACTTATGTGGTCACTGGTTACATGGTAATTGGTTTCAAGCATGGTTGGGCCACTGTGAAGGGGTATGGTGGTTGCTCAGCTAGGTAGCAATACAGAGTGGAGCGGGGCTGGGGTGGGGTGGGGGACAAAACTCTGTATGGACAACAGGTCCCAGGGCAGAGAGAGAACATTCTGGGCAGACTTTGGTCTTTTTCTGTTGTCAATGTCTATGTTTCTATATCACTGCCACAAAAAAAAGAAAAGCACAGAGGCATTTGTTCCTCTAGGACAAGATGAGAACATACATTTGTACTACACCAGAAATAAAAGTTTGCAACAAAAGATGGGCAGTTTTCTGTTCTCCCATGAAGCAAAACAGACCTACTTCTGAACACCCCCTCTTTTAAAGATGCAGTACAGATCTGTCCCATCAGTGTAGCAGCAATGCTACTGCTCACAACGCCAGTGATCAGGGTTCAAGAACGAGCCTGGGTCATCAGTGGCTAGCTGGAGGAGAAGGAGAATCAAGCTCCCCACGGGTGCGCTCCTCCTCCTCCTCTAAGAAGGGAGATCACAGTCCTCACTGCTCTACTGCCAACTGGATGACCACGGGAGACAGTGCAGCGGAGGACATTGGGGAGGGCAGATACATGCTGGAAGCTGAAGTAATGCATACACTTAAGTGCACATACCCCTCAGCTCCCCTAGCACACCTGCATCTTGGGTTGGGAGTAACAAAGAAAAGACCCAAGTCAAGCAGGATGGCTCCCTGCCTCAGCTCGCAGGCCTCTCACAACAGACTACAGCACAGCTCCACAAACACTGGCTTGAGTTGCCTCGAGAGGTCAGAAATTCCACTAAGAGCCCCACCGCGGGTGGTAAGACATGGGGCGGAGGTGAAAATGGAGCTGGGTAAGTCCCACAGAAGGTGGGTGATGGGGCTGAAGGAGGGACAAAGGAAGCACGCTGATGAAAGAGGGCATGACACGAGAATGGGGGGAAAAAGATGAGAGTACTGAATTACCTGTTTCAGAGACTATTCTTGGGTCACAGGCCCCACCTGCTGAAATAAATCTACCAGTCGATCATCATTCCTTGCCAGATGTATGGTATATATCTCTCTGCATACAGAGCAATTACAAAGATGTTGCCCCAGTATATCTGACTGTTTGCCATTTCGTGCCTTGGTAACTATGCCTTGAGAAGCCACTCGTATCTCCCAAGTGACACTGAAGGTAAAACCCATTTTGGCATATCACCCTTTAGCTTTGCCCTATCCCAGCTACGGAACAAGCTTAAAAAAAAAACTCTAAAATTAGCAAATCCCATAAAAGTCTCTGAATTCAAACTTCTTTATGCAAGGCTTTTCTTTGAATGCTGTATGTATTACTCCTAATGTGCTGTGTCAGGTTCCGACATCCTGAGCTCAACCTTTACCTCCTTCATGCTCTACCAATAGCAATCCTCTCCAGTCTTTGACTTCCCGTTTTCTATTAGGCTCTCGTTGCCTTGGCTGTTCTTCAATCTGCCAGGTCATATAAGCGCATTGGTCAATATTAACATTACAAGTGTGAATCTTCTACATCTTGCTTGATTATTTTATGTATAGTTTTGTAAATTTTATATGCCGTTACATTTGTGCTGCTCTATATTAGGAGTAGTAATGCTGTATCTGTGTATGTATATGTATATGTTTTATTTATCTGATGTCATTTCTGATTGTCCAGGCCCACCTTGGAAATGAGCTTGCTCAACGGTGTTTCACCTGGTAAAATAAAAATTGACCGATTTCAGCTGTATGCCATGTTCCAAATCTTCAGGGTCTCACTGCATAGTTTGCAGGATCTGGCACCTCCCTGTTTGTTTATAACACATAGTGGCTGTATTGGCTCTCCTTATCTGTACTACTTGATCCCTTACTACTAAAGTAAAGGACTTCGGGAACAAAAATGAAGTACTCTTCACTCCAGAAAGCTGATATGGTCCAGCCTTTCTGCTAGGGATCATACCCCATTGCTGCCTTTTCTTCCACATAACATCCCACCCCAATCCTAGGAGGCAGGAATCTGTCGTAAGGACTAGTGAGTGCAGTCCCCCCCTCCCCACAACTGTTTAACCAGGAGACGCACACTAAGCTGAAAACTTGTTTACAGGTGCAACCTGGGAGCACAGGGAAGTTAAGTGACTTGTTCAGGGTCACACAGTATGTTATGGTTTGCATGAAGGGGACACCTGTTCTCAGGTGCTCTAATTCCTGCCACCAGTTTAGTGTTTGCACCAGCTCTGACTGCACTGGCACATTTTGGGTCAGCAGTGCAGCTGTATGATACCAGTATTTTTTTTATTTTTTATTTAAGGTACCACTGGGCTTCCCTCATCTGCCATCTGGGCCATGGAACCACTGTAGTGGTTGAAGACATGAAGCCCAGTAGCTTTGAGAACTCCTGTGCAGGTCTGTGGGTGCCCTCCTGAAAAGAGGCACCCTGTTTCTGCTGGCAATTTTGTATGTTCATATTAGAGATTGAGCTCTCTCTCGGACGATAAGCTCTGCCCTCTACTGTATGCAGTTTTGCTCCAACAAAATGCAGACCCTATGTTGACTATAGTTTTGATTTCTCTATATTTAGGAGGAAACCCAGATTTGTCACCCGTAGCAGTCTGTTTTTTTCTTTTTTTAAATTCTCCTTTTATCTTGGCCGGGCCACCGACTATTTCTGCCCTAGTCACGGCCCCCGGAGACCTCCGCCGCTGCCTATAGCTGCCGAGGACCCTCGGTCACCCGGCTTACCCCGGGCCGGGGCCGTGGCCACCGCCGTGGCCCAGACTGTGACTAGTCGGGTCCCTACAGCGGCGGCGGTGAAGCCGAGATCCTCCGGGAGGGCTCATTCTTCGTGGTCCTGCCCGCCCATTTTCCTGTTTTCTCCCAGAGGAGGCGGGACGTGCAATGACGCCAGCCGCCTGCCCCGCCCCATGCTGAACGCCGGCAGCGTTGAGATCTCCTGCCTCCACCAGGAGTCCCTCAGTGCCCGATTGTTGCCCACACCCTCACCCCGGAGAAGGACAGCCGTCCATTGGATGCTCCATCCTTCTCCCCCCAGCCAGCCCTCCGACGATCCGGGTCCATTCCCGAACCCGGGTTGCCGGCGTCGCAAGCGGAAATCCCACTGCTGCGCCGACGGGCCGGCCCAGTCGGTTTTTTTCACACCCCATCAATCATCTAGATAAAGGCAGTTTATCCCTTGTTTATGTAGTGGTGCTGCCACCAAAAACAGGCATTTTGTGAACACCCATGGAACTGATGAAAGTCTGAATGGCATTGCCCTGAGCTGAAACTGGGAAAGGCCTGCCCCAAACCATAGGCATTTTCTGTGGCTGGGCCTGATAAGAGAGTAGAAGTGTGCATCTTTCAGTTCTAGTGTATGAAACCACTCAGTAACACCATTCTGAACTTTTTTTATGTGCCTTTTGAGGCATCAGAGATCTAGAGAATTCTTCGCCAGTCTTCATATTTTTGAAGTTAGGAAGCACTGTGACGAAAAAAAAATTAAAAAACGTTCTCCAACTAGGAACTTTTTCCACAGATTTTGAAATTCCAGTTGTTCCTTTTCTTGTGTGGCACAACTGGTTTAAAAAAATTTCAGATTGTTTAATTTCAGAAAATTCTAGACAGACACAAACCCCCTCTTGTCAAAGTATTTCCAGACTCATTTGTCGGTTTTCTTCCACTTCTGGAGATGGTAAATGAGGCAGCCCACCCACCAAAATCCGTAAAGGCTCTGTGACAACAGGGACATAGGCAGGGATTTGATTCTGCCTGTGCAGGTGGAGCAGAGAGAAACTGTCTTGCTCCCTTCCTGTCTGTTCATGCATTTCTCGTTTGTACCATAATCATGGCTTACATACTATCTGCTGAAATGGGTCCTTTTCTTGGGTCTACAGAACCCTCTACATTTCTTTTTCACAACCATTTTTTTTTTTAAATTTTCCTTTCATTATTTTCTGTAAAAGAAAGTAGTATTCCAAACAGGGGAAAAAACATTTCTGCGTCTGTAAATCAGTGAAGCATAGCTCCTTAATACAAGGATCTAAGCACATATCTACCATACTTTGATAAATAATAGGGGGAGAGGGTAGACGCAACTATCCAGCAATGAAGTAAAAACAACAAGAAGAGTGTTCTTTGCCCATGAGTTGTCCAAGTCCTACATAATGGAGAACCAAATATTTTTCTTTACTCCATAATCCACACTCTGGGATATCTGGTCGACATGTTTCTATCTTTTTTTTTTGTATAATATATTTATTGAGTGACAGTAGACATACCACAATACTCTGGCATATACATTATACATACGGTTCCAGTACAACATAAGGTATACCTTATAAGTTTATACAAAGCGCTGCTTATAAAAATGCATGTTACCTAGAGCATTCAACTAATGCAATTTGCTTACCACTTACTGTCACAGTTTTATGGTTTGAAAGAATCTATCCAAAAATTAAACATATTAAAAAACTGTGCTGAGAAACTTCAGCAGAACTAACTGGTCTGTGCCTGTGTCAAAGTTAATCAGCGTATGTTCTATTAATAGTATACATTTTTTCTTTAATTTGCCCTGCAACAACTCTTATATTTTATATCATAGGTCACAATACCCCACTACCTGCCCACAGGTCCCTTTGCCCTCCCGGGCACCAAAAAAGCTTGCCCAGGCCCTCTCAAATCAGTCTTCTTGTCCCTCCAGGCTATGTGTTAGCCTGTCTACTGTTAGTACCTGTATCACCAGTTCCTTCCATTGCTCTAATGTAGGGCCCAAATTTGTGGTCCATACATTCTGAATCCCTTGTCTTGCCACCACCAGAAGGATTCTTATCCATCTGGGATACAACACCCACTCCTCATTTTCCATTCCTTCAATTCATAAAAGCGGTGACTTCTGTGAAAAGTCAACAGGTTGGCCTGTCATTAGTGATATTTCCTTCGATACCCCTCTCTAGTATTTCTCTATCACTGGACATCCCCAATAATAGGGAAGATATGACCCTTGTGCAGCCTTACATTAGCTACATACTGGGGACACTTCAGGGGAAAATCTGTGTACCATATATGGGAGGTAGTATAGGCGCTGTATAAATTTATACTGTGCCTCTTTATACTTATTACAAACTAATAACCCTATATGTGATTCTAATAATATGTCCAGTTACTTTCACTCATCTCTTCCCCTATATCCCTTTCCCACCATTTTGTAGCTACTTGCTGAGGGTCCTGAATGAATCTCCTGTCTAACTTCACTGCCCTCCCTACTAAACCTCTTTCCCACTTAGCTGCACCCAAAATTTCTCTTTCTATCTCCCTCATTTGAGTCTGCTTTTCCTTATTACCTGTTATTTTTCTGTAGTAGTCTCTTACTTGAAAATATTTATATAGGTGTGTGTGTGTGGGGGGTAGATATTTAATGCTGCTTGCAACTCCTGGAAGGAGAGCATGCTATTTCCCTTAGTCAAGTTTGCTATACATCTGATCCCCCTTTTTGCCACAGGTGGAAGCCTTCATCTTCTAGTCCTGAGAGAAAGTAAGGATTGCCTACAATTGGCACGGGCAGAGTACCTAATGAGGCTATATGTTCTCTTTCTAATACGAGTCCAGGCCCTTAAGCTAGCAATCACCATGAGATTAGGCGTTTTTGAGTCTAATGTATGCCTTTAGTCCCTCCTCCCCCAAATATCCTGATACTCTGCCCGGTGCTCCCTCCTCTTCGAGCTCCAACCAGCTTGCCACTTCATTACAATTTACCCGGTTTTGTATATACCTATATTTGATTGCCAGGTAATATCCCCTAACATCCGGGAAGTTAAGGCCTCCTTGTGCAGTGGGAGCTTTTAATCTCTTAAGGCTTATCCGTGGCCTTTAACCCCTCCATATGAAGAGGGTAAAGCCCTTCTCCAGCTTCTTGAGAAGATTTACAGTAGGTCCATAGGGCAACACCTGCATGAGGTATAGGATTCGGGGCAGTACATTCATTTTTAATAGATTAATCCAACCCATCCAAGATATAGGTAGTGCTTGCCAGCGACTTAAATCCTTTAAGATGTTTTTGATTACAGGCCCATAGTTCACCTCATACAGAGTGCCCAGGTCCTTACTGATTTCACTTCCATCTTTTTAAACAAATTTTTAAAAGTTGTCTTATTAAAGTCTAACTTGTCCACGTAATCCTGTATTTTATCACCTAAGGGGGAGGTTCCTTCCAAGTGGAAAGTCAGATGCTGCGTTCTATGAATCTACCAGTAAGTAAGTCAGTCAGTGGTTCTCAACTATGCATATTTTATGGAAGTAATGGCATCTACTAATAACCGTGATGCAGTAGTATATCAATGGATATCTATAACGTATTATGCTGCTTCTATGTTTGCCTTTATAATATGCACCCAAGGGAACATTTTATTCCAAAATCTTTGTGTGGCGGTGACTGCTATACAAAATAAATTTTGTGTAGCAACAGGTAAGCTTTCAGCACCCCTTAAGGTTGTGTAGGTAGTGAGTTTTATTTAGCATCCCAGGTCTCGCCCCACCCACACTTACAATTCTATTTGTTTGTGATACACACAGTCACTATAGGTCAGAATGAACTAAGGGTCCATCATGCCTCCACCAAAAATCTTCTGGCACTTTTCTGTTTTATGTTCTTTCTCCTATCAGTAAAGGTCACCTTTTCTTTATTCTGTTTCATATTTCCTCTTTTTACAGTTCTTTGTTTTTAGTTTCTGTGCTCTCGGTCTTCCCTTGACGGCCTAGTGGTTTGAACACAGAGCTGTGAACCTGCACACCCAGATCTGACACCTAAAACCAACACTTGCAATACCTTGTGCAAGTCACTTAAGCCCTGTGTTTAACCTCTCTCTCTTTAATCTCTTAAAAAATATATATTTTTGTGCTGTTCGAATCTCCCTGCACACTGAAAACTGCAACACCACTGTCTCTTTCTCCCAAATTGTACAGTATACATGCCCATTCCATTATTTACTCTTATATGTTGCCACTCATTAAAATGATTTTCCGACCGTAAGGTACCACTTTGCAGAATATGGTACCTTAAGTAGGTGATAGTCCGTTTCTGGCATTTATAATATTTACTTGCCAGCCTATATGCAGCTGGAAAGCATCACAGTTTGGCCCAGACAAGGTGGCCATCCGATCCCTTCCACTTCTTGATTTCCATGCCCCCACACTATGACGTGCAAGCGCAGCAACGGACAGTCCAGACGAGCAATACAGCTCCACAGCAGATGAGGGTGCAAGTGTTGAATCCAAATAAACCAAAGCAAAAGACAGCACTCCTCAGCTGGATGTTCAATGCAAAAAAAAAAAAAAACTAAAACTTTTATTAAATAGTTAAAAGTACAACGCCATGCTGCCAGAGAAACTGGTTCGTAGATTTGCAGCAAGGGACAGCGCAAGAGCATGCCCCATTGAAATGAATGGGGGCATTTTTTAATTAGTATTTTATGCATAGTGAATATGAGTTGGAGATTAATGAAAGCCACTGTTCAACTAACGAGGCCCTTGTTAGTCGAGTGGTGGCCTTCATTAATCTCAATTCACCATCTAAATGCATAAAAGTACTAATAAAACAATATCCCCATTAATTTCAATGGGACATGCCCCCTCACCCTCCCTTGCTGCACGTCACAACACACCTGAGGGCAGGGGCATGGGAATCTATAAGAAAGTGGAAGGGATCGGCCGGCCACCTTATCGGGGCCAAACTACGATCCCTTCCAGCTACATATAGGCTGCCAAGTAAACATTATAAATGCCAGAATCACCAACGTAGGCTACCAAATACAGTAAGTCCTACACTGGCAGCAGAAGCTCAGAAAATCACTTTAAATATTGTAAAACTCACCACACCCATCTGAGCCCTACCACAAGGAAACAATTTTATTTAAAAATGTTTATGTAGCAACAGCTATGATATAAAAAACTGATTGGAGTAGCACTAAAATTATATGCAGCATTTTGCATACACCACTGTGTGAAGCAACTATACAAGTACACCACTTTGGGGTGAAACTGTACACGTAGCAAGTGACTGCTACACAGTGGTAGTTGTACAAAAGTTTAATGGTACTGCCGTATAATGTAGTTGCAGTAAAAAAATTACCACGGTATAACAGCTGTGAAAAAAATGCATTTAATAACATGCTTTTTTTTTTAACCACAACTGCGGTACAGCACAGTATTTGTTTACTAGGACTGCATTGTTCTGTAATACCGTTAAACTTTTGTATAACTACCACTGTACATAAACAAGTTTGCACAGCAGTTGATGAAAACTGTAGTTTTTTTGCTACTCAATACCAGGCAAAATAGTCATCAGGTGAGATTTCTTCTCTGAGTGCAGACTTTTATACATAGATATACTAACATACTAGGAAGCCAGCAGATTAGACCCTATGATTTACTGAGTATGCTCGATGATCAGTGCTTTCCCAGGGTACCGTTTTTAGCCCCCTCACCCAGGCTCTGGGATGCACCCTCTCCCTATACCTATCCCAGCCTTTCTTGAACACCTCCACCATCGTAGCAGCCACCAACTCCCCGGGCAGCGCATTCCAGGGCTCCACCACCCTCTCAGTGAAGTATCTTCTTCTTGTTTCCCCCTAGTCTCCTCCCCATCCAGCCTTATTGAGCGTCCTCTAGTGGCCACTACTGCCCTCAACTGAAGCACCCCCTCAAGGCTTACCCTATTCATTCCTTTGAGTTATCTGAAGACCTCTATCATATCCCCCATTCCTCCTCTCCTCCAGCGAGTACAGGTTGAACTCCTCCAGTCTCTCCTCATAAGGCCTTCCCCCTAGTCCCAGTATCATCCTGGTCATCCTCCTCTGGACCCTCTCCAGAAGAGCAATGTCCCTCTTTAAGCAGTGATGCCAAAACTGCACGCAGTATTCAAGGTGTGGTCTAACCAGGTAATTGTACAGCAGAAGGAGCACCTCTCGACTCCTTGAGGTTATCCCCCTGGCTATGCAGCCCAGCATTTGAACTGCTTGGACCGCAGCCCCCTACACTCCTCAGAGTTACTCATTTTGGCATCCACCACCACCCTGAGGTCCTTCTTCCCCCTAGAAATCTGCAGCGTCTCCATCCCCCCTCCCAAGATGTATACATGAGCTGGATTTTTGGCTCCCAGGTGTAGAACCCTGCACTTCCCAACACTAAACTTTAGCTTCCAGACTCGTGACCACCTCCCCAGGGTCTCCAAGTCCTCCTGAAGAGCCAGCTTCCCCTCCTGCCCCTCCACCACTGCCCACAGCTTCGAGTCATCTGTAAAGAGACTAATCCCACTCCTGATACCACTTCTGGTGTCTGAGATATAGGCATTAAACAGGAGTGGGCCCAGTACTGACCCATGTGGGACCCTGCTAATGACTCCAGGATGATTAAACCCCCCCCAACCCTCACTTTCTGTACATGCCACTCCAGCCAGTTTCCTATCCACCTGACCATCTGCCCCCCCACCCCCACATCCTCCAGCTTCCCCAGCAGCCCAGAATGCGGCACCAAGTCAAACGCCCTACTGAAGTCTAGAAAGAGGACATCCACTGGCGTGCCCTGATCCAGCACACTTCATCACCCCTTCACAGAACTCCACCAGGTTGGTCTGACACGATCTGCCCTTAATAAAGCCATGCTGGCAATCATCTAGGTGACCCTGTGCCTTCAGAATGCCCTCCAGCCTCTCCTTCAAGATGACCTCATCACTTTGCCCACTACCGACATCAGGCTAACCGGCCTATAGTTTACCAGCTCCTCTCGCGAGCTGCCCTTGTGTATAGGCACGATGTGGGCCATCCTCCAGTCATGAGGCATCCACCTCAACTGCAGGGAGGAGTTAAAAAGGTCCGTCAGGGTTGCAGCCATGGTATCAGCCTGTATCAGACATAAAAGCATTCCAAAGTGCTTTTTGGTAATTTACTGTACAACTCTAAAAGTAGCCTTTCTAAATAGCTAGGCAGAGGATGAAAAAACATTTCTTACCCATGGCATCTACTTTTCAGGAGTCTGTCTGTGGGGTGCTGTTGAGAAGTCTGTCCTAGCCTTATCACAAGCAGACTGAATCTTATCACCTGAGCAAGGTTTAACATGTAAATCCTCTGATCCTTCTTTTGTAACCATATATCTAGTTTCTTTTTGTTTCGTTTTGTTTTTTTAAATCCATAACCACTGCAGAAGCTGGAAACTTTTTGTGTGTAAATTATTTTAGTGTTATGGATGGGTATGCTTACTCTTTTTGTGGAAGTTAAAGGGGAAAGGTCGGCACAAAGGGCACCACACCTAAATGTGGCACTGCTCCAAATGTGCACACTGTGTGCAAACAAGGTTTTGGTTTACTTACTGTTTACTACAGTATAGTAGATTATGCCAGACTAATGTTTCTTACTTCTAAGCTGACTGCAGCAGTGGGAGATTCAATAACTCGCAGTGCACATTACAGCTGTCATAATCTCTGATCATTTGTTTTTATTCAGCTCATCCCCAGTGGCCAAGTACAGTCCTCTGCAACTGTTCCTAGCCCTGGCAGGACAGTGGGGCCAGCAAACAATAATTCAGAGCTTATATAAACTCTAACATGCACTGTCTGCTATTGAAAGGTGATTTTGCAGTCGCTGTGCAAAATCACCTTTTGGGCAGGAGTTGACAATTTACTCCACCTTTGTTCATGAGGTGGGGTCATAAGAAGGCTGCGTTGAAAAACTGGTATAAAAATATTAAAAAACAATGAAGTTATGAGCCTACATTGAAAGAATTTGTGAACACAGGCTTGTAAGTTTGGCAAATGTCAATATTTTAACCCATATTTTCAACACAGCCATTTCTTCACAGCACCTCATGAATGCAACAGCTGTCATTTTTCAGATCCTGGCCAAAAATCTTTTTTGCATCCCAAAAGGTGATTTTGCAGTCGCTGCTTTAAATCCATTTTCGGGCAGGAGCTGAAAATTTTCTCTGCACTTATTCATGAGGTGGGGTCATTAAGAAGGCTATGTTGAAAACTTGGGGCAAAAATATTAACAGACAACAAAATTATGAGCCTATATTGAAATTTATGAATGCAGGCTTGTGACTTTGGTAATTTTCAATATTCTGACCCCAAATTTTCAACATAGCCATTTCTTCACACTACCTCGTGATTGTGACAGTTATAATTTTTCAGATCTGGGAAAAAATGTGTTTTTGCATCCCAAAAGGTGATTCCCCAGTCACTGCGTAAAATCATCCTTCAGCCACGAGTTGAACATTTTCTCTGCACTTGTTCATAAGGTGGGGTCATAAGAAGGCTAGGTTGAAAATTTGGCAGACAAATATTAACAAGACAGTTACACTGCCCAACATCATCACTTCTACTTACACCCCCATGACACCAGTGCACACAGCAAATATTCAGCATTGACAACTGCTTGTTTTGTTAAAAATCGACATTCTTTTTATTAACTTTTTTTTTTTTAAACTATTTTTTATCTCTTGCCTCTCTGGAATTCTCTCTAGCGTCCCTCACGGGCCACTGCCACGCTACTGCCTGCCTGAAGCCTGCCCCACTGGGAAATCTGGGACAGACACTCCCCCACCTACCTGATCCATCGACCAGGCCCACCATCGCTGGACAACGGCATGACAGGGGGATCAGGAGAGCTGGTGGGTTGAGCCTGGCATTGGGCATGTTGTGGCGGTGGGACATGGGAGGGTGCCGTCGCCTATCCAGAGAGCAAGTTTTTTTTCCTTGCGTGTGTTGCCCCGGAGCGCTGACATACAATGGTGTTTGTGCACAGTGCGTGCAGACACCTGTCACCGCTCCACCCTATGTACGGCACCGCTGTCTACAGTGCCCCCAATCTCCAACGGGGGCCACTGGCGAGCCGTGCAAATCCCACTACACACCCCGGGAGAGGAGAACAGTCCCTCGGACGCTCAATCCTCTCCCTCCCCAGCCGACCAGAGTCAGTTCCTGAACCCATGAAGCAATGTCCAGTGCCTCAACCCTCAGGTCCACTGGGCCGGCTTATTAACTTTTTTTTATTGCATGTGTTAACCACTTGTGTTTAATCCCCTTATTGTTGTAGTTCTTTATTTTTGGTATGACTATTATGGACATCTAGCAAAATGCGTTTACAGATTTGCCATTTCTCTTACACCGACTTAAGAACTAAGGTTTCCCATTTAATACTGAGGTAACTGTTAATCCCGAAAAAAAAATCAGCCATGAAGTAGTGAAAGATTTCCATGACTCCAATGGTGAATGAATGTCTAGTTAAAATACTATAACGGATCATACTGTGATAACTGTTAACAGAAGGGGCATGAGTGTGTGTCCTCAATTGTTACACTGTTTGTAAAAAAATATGATGTCCAGAATTTTGTCTCCCTTTGTTGTGGTTTTAATATATTGCATCAGTCCCAGCTAGTCTGTAAGGTCAATTAGAAGTTTACCCGGATTGGTATTGGCACACCGGGTCTCCCAATTGGTATCCCCCAGGTTAATGTCTCCCAATTGGTATCCCCCAGTTTAATGTCTCCTAGTATAACAGTATCCCTTTTTCATAGGCTGTTTTGAATTCTGAAATTAGATTAATATTGGCCTTAAGAGATCATGTTCAGATACCAAAGTTCGTTTTTTTTTGCATTCTTAATGGATACACTGATCTGTACAGTTTGAGTCAGCATCCCTATGTTTGATTTTATTGGTAATGTCTGTACTTAAGAACCTCTGTTTAATGTAACGTGTGCCCCCCCTCCCCCTGTTAATCCTGTCTTTGTGAAAGAGTTGGTAGCACTGTCTCTTTACCCCAGTTATGCTCAGGCGATCACCAGGTTTCAGTGATGACCACCAGTCTGTTTTTTTCAGCAATCAGTGCTTTCATTTCATCCATTTTATTATTTAGACGTCTTGCACTGAGACAGGCACATTTTCATCTGCAGGTACTACTGTCAATCTTCAGGTTACAGTTCTCTCTTATTGTCTAGTTTAAAGAAAGGCTATGTAGTGTGTTCTTAATATGCCTAGCTAATATTCTAGCTCCTATTTTGTTCAACTAACATACTATTTGCCAGCAGATTAGGCCTTATGGTCTATCAAGTCTGCTCGAACCTAGATCCTTAGTTGGGTGCCGAGACCCTCCCATCCCTTGTGCTCCAGAAACCCCTATCATCCATCCCCACCCCCCCGGGACAGGCCATCATCTGATACATCCACTTTCTGTGTCTGTCCCACCCTCTCTTAAAGCTCTCCACTGTGGATCTCTGAACCAGCTCACCAGGCAGAGCATTCCAAGTGTCCACCACCCTCTCAGTGAAAAACCTCCTCCTCTTTTCCCCCCTCACCCTTCCACCTTCCAACTTCAAACCATGCCCTCTGGTGATGCCTCCCTGCTTTAGTCTAAAGATCCCCTCCATGTTTACCCTATTTATTCCCTTGAGGTACTTGAAGACCTCAATCATGTCCCCTGTCTCTCCTCTCCTCCAATGAAAACAGGCAGAGCTCCTCAAGTCTGTCCTCGTAAGTCAAATCCCCTAGCCCTCGTATCATCTTTGTTGCCTCCTCTGTATCCTCTCCAGGAGCTGTATGTCCCTCTTCAAGTGTGGTCTCCAGTACTGTACACAGTACTCAGGTGTTGTCTAACCAGTCCATTGTACAATGGGCAGAATCACTTCTTGCTCCTAGAGGTGATCCCTCTTTATACGCATCCCAACATCTCCTGTTTGCCTTGCTAGCTGCCTCCTGCACTGCTCAGTGTTATTCATACATGTATCCACCATGACCCCTAGGTCTTTTCCCCTGTTGAGGCTTCCAGCACCTCCCCTCCCAGGGTGTACCTGTGTTTAGGGTTTCCCCGACCAAGATGCAACACCTTGCACTTGGTGATATTGAAATTTAATTTCCATGTGTGAGCCCAGCTTTCCAGGGTGTCCAGGTCCCCTTGCAGGGCCAACCTCCCCTCTTCTCCCTCAACTACTGCTCCCATCTTGGAGTCATCTGCAGCCCATCCTTGGAGAAAAGGTAATTCTTTTGATAAAATTTAGCCCATGTGTTTAAAATTTCTAGCTCCTGTCGAAGCATTCCCATTTCAGGCTGTAATCCCAGTATTGGATACGTAGGGTTGTGTGGTCTAGGAAGTAATATATCAGATGGGTCATCGCTGTGTAATTTTATTTCTTCCCTGCTGCATTTTAAACTTGCACCACCTACTCTTCTTACTCTTGGCAGCACCAAAACTAAATGAAATGATCTATACACACACACACACACACACACACACACACACATATATACACATATGCAAGGTGTCAGTGATCTGTTGTTCATTTGAGACTACATCTATCTAGGACCTCCACCGCATGCCTTGCCAGTTGCCAGATCTCAACGAAATAAGTATTCTTGACAGCTGATGAGATTGATAACATTTCCACTTCCGAAGCACCTCTGCAAAGCCATCCTCCTACGTTACTTGGCTGCCAGTATAATTAACAGTCTACTGCATAGTTTGGCAGCTTAAACCGAGTTGCCTTGGATACTTTGACTTAATTCTTTTTAGTAACTTTCAATGTTGTGTGACTAACAGCCCCATTATCTGTCTTAACACAATCCATCCAATATATAAACAATAAGCACAAAACATTCCATTCTACAACATTAGGGAACCAGTAATTCAATCTTTACAAACTAATGCTGCAGGAATAAATCAACAACGTTTCCTAATGAGTTCATAGAAAACCCCATATTGTACCAAAGCCTTAAAATGTCTGAGTTACGGTAGGTTACTACCCAGATAATCAATTGACCAACTTCTTTTAGCAGTAACCAGCTGAGAACATCTGCAGTCACTCGGAATTTAATAAGTGTACTTCCCGGGGTGGAATGCCATGTTACACATTTGACATTTTTTTTTTTTTTGGGGTGAGGGTGGGTGGGGGAAGCTGGATGTAACAGATGAAGTAAAGAAAATGGTGTCTAGGAAGTCAGTGGGCTTCCTTAAAGAAGCCTCTTCCACTATGGGGAAAACTTGAAATGTAAATTTTAGATAAAATTATATTTCATATATTGTTTGTAATATTTCCCCATGTATTATGAAGGACAGCTGCATGCAATACTGTAGTCTTTACCTGCTCTGGCTGCCTGTCTGCACCTAACATAATCCTGCTGCCGACATCCTAATCACTTCCACAGCAACAGACCATGATGACAAACAGAGAAATATGTTACATGTAGTAGACAAGCAGTCACAACAGATGGAGTTAACAGGACAGAGATCCTGTTTTCATGTAAATGTCCTTAGTATTAAAGAAACAAGAGTGAGAATTAGTGAAAAAAAATGGTAACTATAAGCTTCATTACAAAACAATGAAACAGACAGTCAGCACAAAAAGACCAAGAGGTCCATCTAGTCTGCCCATTTCCCTGCCTAGCTCCATTAATACTATGTTTTTCAAAGTTGTCCAATGGTTAAGGGGCTCTTTAATAGGCCTACAATTACAAATGTGAACTATCTAATGTACCAAGTGAATAATTCTAAAAACCATAAAACCAGAATGCTGATATGTAGTCATTTAAATACAAGCTGCACTGAACTCTGCAGTCTTTGCTCGTTACAGCTCAAGTTGATTTTTTGTGTTGCTGGCACAACCCGTTACGTAGTTCTACTGCGGCTGCATGTTCTAGTGTAACAAACTATCACGTACCAGGAATGTTTGTCCAGCATGAAAAATATGGGTAAAATGTAATAAAAAGCAGCTTCACTTTTCAAAGTTATTAATTAGGAACTGTTGACAACCCCGGTCAGTTTCAATGAAAGTGATGGTGGCAAGACTACATACCGTACATGTAGTCTACTCCGTAGACTACATGTTGTCATAAGACTGATGTAAACTGCTACATACCAGTGGAATAAAGCAAAGCACAGCAACACCAGATTGTAAAGACAAAGTGGTCATCCGGTTAGGCATAGGCTTGAGAACCTTGCATCTGTTTTTTTTTTTTTTTTTTTTTTATTTTAAATGAAAAATTGTTACTGTTTGCTCTGCTAATAAGATATCCAGAAGACAGTTTTGTTGAAAGCTCTTGTTCTTTTTATGGCTAACACAGCAATTATGCAGAATCCTGTTTGGCTTATTCAAAGTGCACTCCTGTACCCCCCCCCCCCAATACAACACACAACCCAACAAAAGATACACTGCACTAGCAAAGCAATGGCAATATCGACTACCACACTCGAGACAGTCCTACTGTGGAGGGACTATGTTACTAAACTTGTCACATTGTGATAATTTTTCAGTACTTTTTTGTGCATCTATCTTTTGTTTTACATTTCCACAAAACACCATTTTATAAGCCTGTAAGACTCTTCAGACAGAAGTGATGTCATTAAGAGGCAATCCGTATGTAGTTAATTACAGCTTCCCCTCAGTGTTAACACTTTCTCAGTTTCAGGATTCCATGAAACTGCTACAGCCTTGATTTCAACATTTATATCTCAAGACTCTGGACACTGACAGATAAGCCCAATTTGAAATTTGAAAGACCTTTCAATGGGCTTTCAGAGTAAGAGTGGCACAGCAATGCTTACCTCTCTTTTAAGGATGCTCTCCTGGCAAATGGGGGGTAAAGATATGATCTGCTGAGGAACTTTGAGCCAATTTGGAGAAGGGCTTCTTATACGGCACTGAATCAGTAGAAGTGCTGGCTTTGATCCAGCCATACCCCTAAGTAACTGAAGTGGGGAGCTTCAAGGGGAACGTCTCAAGAGTCCTGATGACAGGTGTACAGAAGATCCTAGCAATACACTTTTTGCTGCCAGAGGTCAGATAAACCTTTTTTTTGTTTGTTTGTTTTTTTTGTTTTAAAGCATTCAGCACTGCATACTGTTGACATCAAGCGGAAGCATAAATTCCAGCTCGGGAACCATGGCTCCGGAAGTGAAAGTACAGTGTTGCTGTATACATGCAGATGTACCAAGAGATACATACAGAGGATGTCATTAAGGAATAGGATAACGTGGATGGGGCCATGACAGAGCCCTAGGACACTCCCAAGGAAACAGGAAGGACAGAAGAAATTGCCTACTTGTTCCGAATGGTATCTCTCAAACAAGTAGGAGCGGAAGCAAATGACCAACATGTCAAACAGACCCACCTCTGCGAGTCTGTCAGGTAGGAGGGGGTGGAAAACAGTGCTGACAGCTATACAACATCCCTATTACCTACCCTATAATAGCCAACTCAACTTGTTTCCCCAAGTTCAGACTGATGTGCTTTTATCCACCATGTTATATGTGGGATGACAGCTGAGTTACAAGTCTCCATGGTCAGTCCGGTACAGGTTTTCAGAGTGAGTGTGTGTGTGTGTGTGTGTGTGTGTGTGTGTGTATACTCTAGGTAATCCTTGGCTCCAGACTTAGTCATCTTAAAGGTGTCAGCTGCTCTAACAAAACATAACATTTAGACACAGTTTGTCTTGTATTTCGCATTAATCCTGTATTCCTCCTCCCCATTATTTATTACTGATGTAATCTGCATGAAAACAGGATCATTGCTTTTGAAGAGTTCATCTATTCCTGCTGCTTTCTCCCTACCTGAAGTAATAATGCACTGCTTGTGACATCACAGATACTCCCATGGCAACAGATTGTGATGCCACAACAGAGGATTATGACTTGAAGTAGGGAGTAAGCTATAAAGGCAGATTAATTCTGAGGTATAAATACCATGTATTCAAGCAAATGTCCTTAGTAATAAATAATAGAGGAGAAATCTATAAAATATACTGTATATGGAATGCAAGCTGAATTGTACCTAAATATTATGTTTTCAAAGTTTTCTTTGAGGCGTCAGCAGCTCTTTAAGTTGGATACGTAAGAACTCTTGACTGCCTCTAAAATAACTATGAAGAAAGCAAAAACAAACAGGGACAGAGTTTAAAAGGCAGCCCAAATAACATGCTGTGGTTTCTTTCACATGCAGATGAATCAAGTAATTTAAACAAAACAAACAAACAAAAAAACAACCTATCTCTGGCAGTCTGGGCCAGTCTACAAACCCTTGATACAAAATGGCAGAGATAAAAAAAAAAAAAACAACTTTTTACCACTGGTAATGCTACATATTCACTTAACTCGCATCTTATGTAAAATTAAACTGTAACAGAATGGTTCCATGAGATAATGGCAAAGAAATAACAGTGCTGTACACATGGGCGAGTGCACAACGTCAAAAACTCAAACAGCGATCCAAAATAAGCGACCATACCAACACACGCTACTGTACATTTTATGCAGAGGGCTATGCCCATTGCGCCCCCCGCACCCCCCTTCTTAATATAATCAACTCCGAGGGGGAAGGCCTGACACTGGGATAAGAAGGCAACTCAGGAGGGGGCTATTTGGGGGGGCACAAATGGGGGACCACCAGGACGGCGGGGGAGTGGGACAGCAGGGAGAGGGAGCACAACATAAAAAAAAAAAAACTCCAAATGACTGAAGATTAAAAAAAAAAAAAAAAAAAAAAAAAACACCAAAATTCCAACCCAGGTCCTTCCACACCAGAGGCATACCCTGCCTCCACAACACATGACCAGCTTGACACTGCCTTGCTGAACTACCTTCTATATCCTGGTTCCTGAGAGGTCCCTCCTACCGTTGCTCTACCCTGCATTTGCAGTGTTAGTCCTTCTACCTTCACTATTCTGACAGTTGCTCTGCTGCCCCACTCACTACTTAGAGGCGCTCAAACCGAGTCGCCCATATCACTGGATACCCACCAGAATATAGTCCTCCCCACCCTCAAGTTGACACTCTTCCTAGGACAGTACAAATGAAATGCAACATATGTCGCGGAGTTTCATCATTGCAGCAGGCTTGAGTCTCTGAGATCCTGTCTCCAGAATATGAATAAAGTGATTTTGTCACATTCTGCCTGTTAGAAATGAACTTACCCCACTGGATCCCCAAAGCTAGTGAAAGTCATCTGTCCCGTTTCTAATACTGAAAGCAATGCCTGTATTTAGAAATTTAAGATCGCATTTTGGCCCCAACATCGGCCAACACATTCCTTTACTTCCTCATGCACTGAATACTTATTTTATTTAAGTAAATCGGATGCATACCTTTGAGCAAAAGCTCATTGATAAAGGTTAATATTCAACTACAAAGAGGTACAAATAGTTCAGGGTAAATACAGTAGATCGGTTACAGTACAACAGTTACGGATATATACAAGTGGTACAGTACAACAGTTACGAATATATACAAGCGGTACAATTAGCAACAGGCAGGGCTAATGATTATTTACAAAGGTTCCTCATTGATTACATGGAGGTAGCAGTTCAGGGTATATACAAGAGGTAGGTTAAAGTAGCAACAAGCAAGAGAGAAGCAACCAATGTAGACATGGTCAGAGAATGCAGTAAAAAGGCAAGAGAATATGCCCTCGCGCTATGATGTCCTGGAAGGGAGTGCAGGGATGTGCCACGTTTAAGTGAATGGGGCTCTATTTGCATCGTATTTAACATATAATGGCCAGTTTGAGACAAATGGAGAACACCACTCAACCAAAAAGGGCCTTGCTAGTTGAGCAGTGTCCTTCATTAATCTCAAACTGGCCATTATATATTGTTAAATAAGACGCAGAATCGAGCCCCATTCATTTCAATGGGGTGCGCACCCGCACTCTCCCTAACAGGACGTCATAGCGTGGGGGTGTATTCAGTGCATGAGGAAGTAAAGGAATGTGCTGGCCGATGTCGGGGCCAAAATACAATATTAGGTTTCTAAATACAGGCACTGCTTTCGGGTATTTAAAATGGGCCAGGAAGACTTTCACTAGCTTTGGGGATCCAATGGGGTAAGTCAATTTCTAACTGGCAGAATGTGACAAAAATCACTTTAAATCATGTACTGGATTCATACAGCAAGACTGCAGTTAAAATGCAATTATTTTTCTTGCTAATAAAACATTCTGTTATGGGAAAGGCAATCTTTCAACAGTTGTGTTTCAATACTGTGGAAAATGGTTGCTTATTCAGTAGTCATTCGAGGGTAGGCCAGGTAAAGACATTTCTCTTTAATCACATTGACGACTCAAATCCAATAATCTGATATTCCCAATCTTGAGTGTAGGGAGGTTAAACAAGAGACTAAAGGTGGTTAAGGAAAGATTGGAGGGACAGCAGGTGGCCCAAAGAAGCACCATTCTTTTCACCCCACCTTACAAATTTTACCTTCCTGTTCTATATTACCAGAATGGGACTCCAACAATTCCACATACAACCCTTGAAAATCTGTAAAGCGAGTCCCCAACTCTTCAAACTATTAGAGGCTTTGCTACACTACTCTAGAGAGAGGCACAAGCCTGCCAACTGGAGAGATCAAATTAAATTCCTACCTCCACTGAAAGCAAAAAGGCTGGTAGTAATGGGGTGTACCGTCTCCCACATAACAGGCCCAGACAGGTTTCCATGGAAGATCTGAAGTAATTCAATTTACTATCAAGTAATCCAATTACCTACATTATAAAGTGTTCCCCAGGACAATCTTCAAAAATGCCAAGGCCACAACAGACTGATGATCTGGTGAGGCTATGACCAAGACTCCTGTCTGCATCAAAACATCAGCTAAGGGCGCAGGAGATTTTATTCAAAAATATTCGAGTAGCCCGTTGCACATACCATTGTGTAAACCAACTGGACAACCACTCAGGTGAAGTGAAGATATGTGGCAAGTATATAGTACAGAAACAGTTCTGCAAGGCAGCAGATGATAAATGTGTACTTTTTTTTTTTGCTACAACTCCACCTGGACATTGTTAGCTATCCTTTTTCCAATGGAGGTCGAATACAGTGGCACTATAAAAAGCTAGGATCACCACAACAGGAGGCAACTGCTGGACTTTGCTGAGCAGCAGGTTAAACAAGGGCTTGAACGATGAATATGGCCCTGCAATTACATGAAAAATGGCTTACTTAAAACATGTTTTAGTACTGCTAGCTGTGAAACTATAAAATATGAAAATAAATGGGAATTACCTAGCTGAAGTAGCCTACAGTGCAGTTTTATAGGCCCATAATATGTTAAAGGAGAAGAGTCAGCACGAAGAGCCCCACACCCAAGTGTGGGAGCTAGTCCCAATTTGCACTTTGAATGCAAAAACTTAAATCCCAGAATCCCCTGCAGATGAGGTCAGAGCAGGGATACGGTACTTGGGAGATTCAGTAGCCTGCAATATATGATTGTGCTTTTAGGTCTGCTCAGATGTTTGTTGCTATGTACAGTCCTCTGTGCTTGGGTGTTGATCCCACCGGACCCTCAAAGTCCATTAGGGGAAGTCCATAAGCAGCCTCTCCAGGGGAACCGTGACAATGGCTACAGCCTTCAGGCCTGGCAGTGTCCGGAATGTTCTGGCTGTGACATACCTGTTGTTGTAAAGCTGCTGGGCCTAGCTATCAGGTGCTCCGCCCTGTCCCAGGGTAGAAAGGCCGAACCCCTGAACCCCAGGCAGTATCTAGTATAGCTCCTATGTACTGGAGATGATGGAACATAGTCAAAACTGACTTGGACAGGTTTGACTGTGATCCCCAATACACTGAATGGTTGTGTGATGCGCGCAAGAGTCAGAGATATCCTTGGACTGGGCCATGAGCAACCAGCCTTCCAAGTAAGAGAAGACTTACAGCTCCTCCCTCCTGAGAGCTGTTGCTACTACCACTAAGCATCTGCTAAAGACTCCAGGTGCAGAAGACAAGCCGAAGGGCAATACCCTGAATTGGTACCGAGCCCCTTGAAACTGGAACCTGAGGTACTTCCTGTTGGGAGGGCAAACCTTGATGTGCAGGTAGGTGTCCTGCAAATCCAGGGAGCATATCCAGTCTCCCTTCTGTAGCACAGGCAGCAGGCATTGCAAGGTGACCATCCGGAATTTTTTGTACTGGATGCAGAAATTTAGGTTTCTTGCGTCCAGAACTGGCTACAAGTCAGCTGTGGACTTGGGGACAAGGAAGAAGTGGGAATAAAACCCTGCATTCCTTTTAGCACTGGAAACTGGTTCTAGGCTCTTTTCTGCAACAGAGTAAGAACCTCTTCCAGCAAGTCTGGCATGTGGCCTGGAGGGTAAGTTGACAAGATTGGAGGAAGGTCTGGAGGCAACTCCAGAAATTCTAGAGCATGTCCTTGTTCTGTCAGTTGCAGGACCCAGGCATCTGTTGTAATTTCTTTCCACCAGTCTAGGTTAAGAGCAAAGTGACCCCCCCATCACTACATCTTGGGTTACTGGAGGGAGGGGGTCAAGCAAGGAGACAGGCTGAAGCTGAGCCTGCAGCCCACCTCTCTGGGCTTTTCCCCTGGTGGAGGAAGGGGTAGACTGGTCAGTTGCTGTTTTGTGCTTGCCTGGTTGTCTGGCTCCCAACTTCAGTCTATGTTTGCATGTCGAAATGGCATCATCCGCTGCCTACTTTTCGGATGAGTGTGGTAAAGAGGGTGGACGGACCATACAGTTCTCCCACAGGCCCAAAGGTCATTAGGGATATTCTGCACATCCACTCCGAAGAGCTTGTTACCTCATAAGGGGCATTCAAAATGGACTGCTGAACGTCAGTAGTAAACCAAGATACCCTGAGCCAGGAATGCCTCCTTAGGCAGATTCTTGCTGCAGATGCTCTGGCAGAGGCATCCATAACATCACAGGCAGCTCTCAAAAGATGGTCACCCACATCTGCCCTGGACTGAAGGGCTTTAAGGAGCTCCTGTCTGGGCAGACTATGGGAGGGCCACAGCTGTGGCTTTGGCCTTCTTCCAGAGAGTATTCTGAAATCTGACCATGTGGGCCCAATAGTTAGTAATCCTGATTGCCAAAGTGGACAAGGCAAAGATCCTCTTGCCTAGGAGGTCCAGCTTTCTGGATTCCTTGTCCGGGGGGAGAGAACGGAAATGCTGAGGCATCTTAGACCTTTTATGTGCCGCACTTATAACCACTGAGTTGGCCTGTGGTGTCTCAGCAAAGTAAGGCTTCCCAACAGGGGCCTGGTATAATTTGCCCACCCTTTGGGGCATAGCAAGAACCATACAGGGCTGGCACCAAACAGCCATGGTGGCATCCTCAAAAGCATTCAGGAGAGGAGGAAATAACTGGAAGAGAATCTGGCAATTCTAGGTACTGCATCAGGTTTCTCAGAGTAACATCCTGCTCCGCAGTATCAAACCCCATGGTGGACTGCATCTGTTGTATGACCAAGATGAAGAAGGGATCATTTGGGGGGGGGGGGAGCTCAGAGTATAGCTGGTGGAGTCTTCACCCCTTGAGCAGACAGCAGAAACAGAACTGGGGACTCACAGCCTCCTCCTCCCCCTCCTCCTCCTCCTCAGGAGGGAGAAGATGAAGGTGATACTCAGCTTAATTTTCTGGGTCAGAAATGGGCAACAAGGATGTCGATGCCCTGGAAGGATGTGGCCACGATTACATGGAAGGAGCCGACTCATGTATCGGTTTAGTAAACCCTGCTGACGCATGGGCCGGGGCAACTTGGTGCATAAATTCCCAAAGGAAGCCAGCATGGTCTGACATCTAGCTGGCTTTGCCAGAAAAGGGCCTTGTGACAGTGACTGGGTGGGAACTGAGGTCTCGGCATCAGGAGAGTAGGTTGAGCAACAGGCACAAGGGGCTTAGGCCCCGGCAACAGTAAGGTAGGCTGAGGCATCGGAGGGGGAAGGCTGTACCCCTGGCACTGGAAGAACAGCCAGAGGTGTTGACTGAAGGGGCCTAACGCTGCATGTCCATCGCCGACCAAGGCAGAAAGCCAGAGGAGCTCCCCGGATGTGGCCCAAGAGAAAAAATGAGCAAAGGCAGGAGCTGAAGTATTGGCTGGTGCAGGAAAAGCCCAGATGATGATAGGCTGATCGGCCTAATTGCTGAACTCCCTCCCCATAGCAGATAGGGTGAGGGAGGCAGCCCGTGGACAAGAGACCAACGCTGGACGAAGGATCAGCGAGGAGAGCTACCAGAGCCGACCCTAGAGAAGAGATGGTGTGGGCAGCAGCAGGTCACTGTAATGGTCGGCATAGAAAGTGACAGCCGAACACATTCCCATGAGGGCCTGTCCTTGTCCCAGTTTTTGTGCTTCCCAGCCGACCTGTCCTGGGCATTAGAAGTACGAGAGCTCGAGGATGGGGCTGAGGAAGCCCAGGAGTTTCTGGCCTGAAGCTCCCTCTCCATTTCGGCAACCTTCTGTTCCATCAAAAAGGATTGGAGGACTTTCTCACGATGACACCGGGTAGCCTGGTTGAATCCATGGCAAATCTGTCAGGTCTTAATGTCATGGTCAGTGCCAAGGCAGCGGACACAAGTATTGTGGTCGTTCTTATAGAAAATATATTGTTGCTACGCCCACAGCACCGGAATAAATTGTCAGAATCGGTCGGCATAAATGACAAAAACAAATATCACTTTAGGGAGTAAAGTGATAGTTAAATTAGAGTGAGAAAGAAAAGAAAATTCTTGAAGGAAAAAGGCAGTCGACTGAAGCGATGGTGTCTCCATGGAGTCCGATGTGCAATGGTCAATGACAGGAAAAGAACCGAGGAGGCTGTGGGGCTGCCCACGGCTATATAGGGAGGGCATCGACATTATGACATTGCCGTGGGCGGCCCCAGGAAGGCTGCTAGCAAAAATGTTTCTGCGTGGTCCTAGTGCGTGACAGTACCAGTTCCAAAGATGTGACCTGCTGAAGGAGATATCCCTGAAGAAGATTTGGGTTTACTTCTATGCTGGCATCTTCAGTTACTACACATTCCAGAATCCCCTGCAGCCGACAGAGCAGCTGGCAGCAGTGGGAGGTTCAACAGCCTACAGAGCATGTTACAGCAATAATTTCCGATCAGATGTTTTCCAGTGCTGGTTTTCTCCAGGAGCCAAGTACAGTCCTCTGTGACTATACTTAGTCCAGGAGGACACCAGGACCTGCAAACAAAAGATGAGATCATATAAACTCCGACAAGCACTGCAGGCTACTGAATCTCCCAGTGATACCAACTGCACTGTCAGCTGCAGTGGATTCTGTAGTAACAGAAGATGTGCTATACACAGCTGCCATGGTAACCTCTCGAAATGAATACAGCGTTAACTGATGCCAATACATTGTCTTGTATAGTATAAGGGCATCAGCAAAAATATTTCTTGATCGTGGCTGTAACAATTGTGCTGTTGCTCATTAACCGCCCCCCCCACACACACACACACACACACAAAGAAGCCCCCGCCGTCCACATTCTCCAACTGCCACAGACTACAGTTTTAAATAAAATATGACGCTACCCACCGATGCCCAACATCCTTACTATGTCATTTCATGAGAACTGCTATCTTCATTTTAAAATAAATCTCACTGCTGCGGCCGTCTCCCCATGATCGCCATAGATCTGTTTTCCGCGCTGCTGAGTGCTGCCTAATGCACATGCGCAGGGACATTCCATGGTGTTGTACCATCGATGTGACGTACTCAGACAGGTACAACACCATCATGACATCTCCACGATGGTACAACAGCTGTGTGTTTGTACTGAATTTTGCCCACAATAACGTTCTACCATACACTATAAGAATGTTTTTGTATACAAGGTGCACACTGGGACCAGCCCACACTTGAGTGTGGGGCCCTCTGTGGTGACTGTTCCCCTTTAAGAGCAGTACAGGCAAGTACAGCACAAGGTATGCCATGCTAATTAACCAATTCTCCTCCTCAACCAGAACCTTGGGAGAGTCCCCCCTCCCTGAAGACTATTCCTTGTCCTCCCTTAAAAGAGATAAGCACAGTAACACCAGTCAACCTAAATGTATTGACATTTACTGTAAGAATGGATCAAGAAATAAGAAAGCATCGGAAATTGTAACAAGACTTTCCCGTCACCCAAGTGTTTTTTTCAAAGACATTACTGTTCCAGGATTTAAAAGTGGAAGGCCATTTTACCTATTACTCCACCGTGCTACAGATGGTATAAATTATTCATAGTAACATCAAATGTCAGAGCTTGAGCAAGTGCCAGAAAGTAGAGGATGAAACGTAGTCCCCAAGGAGGGACTGTCAGTACTTCCAACTAAGCAAATGGCATAGAACTGTATGCTGCAAAACATCAGTTCCTTGCCCTTCTTCTGTTAACCGACCAAAAAAAAAAAAATGGATGCAAATTGTAAAATGGCAAAAGAAACTAAGGAAAAGGAGTAGAAAGCACAAAAAAATGGAAACAAAGGAAACCGAACAGGTACCACTTCCATCCCTATTCCTAAAATTTTAACTGTTCTATAAAAAGGTTACCCGATTCACACGTTTCATATTCATCTGCCTCTTGCAATAAATTTCACTTCATGATCCATTCTAATTATATTTCAGTCTTAGATTAGATTATTCAAGACTTGCAACTCGAGGGAAATATTTAACAAATAAACAGAAAAAAAATGACTGTTAAAATGCACTTGCAACTCAAAATGGCAGGTTAATGCAATTTACCAAGACTTAATACCAATGTCAGTTGCTTAGTAGGTGGCATGCTCACCTCTGGGGATGGAAGGATCCTGGGTTCTAGCCTTACATCAGGGTATTTTGGTTAATACTCATAACTGACATTATAGTGCAGTACAGTGGAGTGCTGCCCTGTAGAGGTGCTATCCTTTGGATGAGACATTAAACAAAAGTTCCTTCTGCCCATCTCTGGTCACTGTCCAGGTGGAAGTTAAAGATCCTATGACACTTATCAAAGAAGAGTAGCAGGAATTTTATTAAAAATAAAACGTTAGTACATCATTACAGCTTATTTCAGCAATTAGAAAATGAATGTCACAATACAGGTACAAATAAAAAATATATTTGTTTCAGTAATACAATATTCCCGTACCAGTCATAACAAGCACATAAAATTTACCTCCCTCAATGTCAATGTTTTCCATAATTTTATAAACCTCTTCTGGGTTTGATACTCAAGTTCATGTGTGTAAACCTTCTTAACTGCTTTAGTCACAATATCCACAACCACCTGAGAGGTCATTTTTTTTGCATGGTTAAGGGGCATCTTGTCTGCCATAAGCACTTCAACTAGGATCCTAAAACAAACAAGAGTGCTATTACTTGTAAAGCAGCTTGACCAAACAATGGTCCCCTCCATTTTGTGCCTAGTTCCTTCCAACATGCAAGGGCAAAATGGCAGTCTATGAAAAAATGCTGCTCTGTTTCAAGGGCGCCATGTGAAAACAGCTAAGTAAAAACAGCGGCCACCAAAAAATGAAAATTGCGTACCTACCGTAATTCTGATCTTTCTGTGTATCTTCACCATTCATCACCTTTGGGTATAGTGGCCAGAGGTCACGACCCCGTGGAAGCCTTTTTTTTTTTTTATAGATGGGCATAGTCGACACACCATCAGTGCCGCTCTTGAGGCACATGCACTGCGTGGCACTCATGGGTTGGCCGTTAGGTGTCATCGACCCCGCCCTCCCACCAGCTCTGAGTCGCCGTAGAGTAAGAAAGGTTGGGAGGGAGGGACAAGGGAGTCCAAGGGACAGATAAAGGAAAAGACATACAAACTAAAAGGAGAAAACGACAGAGGACAGACAGAGAACTGGAAATCTAAGGGACTGGGAAGGGGCCCCAATCTCTGGAGGTAGAAGAGGAAGGAGGGAGGGAGGAGGGTAAGAATTAGAAGTAAGGATACGAGGGGAGGATAAGGATCTACCCTGAAACCTTTACCGGTCTCCAGATTGTATAGGAACTGCAAAGGAGTAGCCAGAAGGCTATACCGCCAGAATTAAAGGCACAGAATCACTGGCAATAACTCCAACATAAGCAGAAGTGGCTATTCCGGAAGAAAAGACAGGATACAGGGCAGTACCCCCAAAAAAAAAAACAAGTTTTAGTGGCAAGAAACTAGTTTCTTAAATCAATTTGAGGGTTGAGTCCTTAAAGGACAAATAAACAAGGAATTAGAGGGGTGAATGAAACTGGAAATGCTCCTGTGTATGTGTAGAATAAGGGCTACTGATTTTCATGATGCCAGATGTTACCTGTAAATCAGCAATTTTCATGGTTTCATCAATGAAAAGTTCCCCAATGTAAACAAAAACAGCAACCGTCTCAGATTGAGCACTTGGCTACACTCACAAAAGCAGCGTGGAGCGTGCATCTGCCGATATCATCGTAGCAACTCCGCTCCGCTTTTTCTGTTGAAACCTATGGGCACTGTTTCTAAATGTTTTATATTGATACTTAGCTTGTGCATCGAGTATCGATACATATGATGAAAGCCACGTACAGAGCCAATATAAAAATTTATAAACAGTGCCTATAGGTTTCAACAGAAGAAGCGGAGCAGAGTCGCTACAATGATATCCTCGCGTATGCACGTCCACGTCATTTTGTGAGCCGAGCTGCGGCTCAGAATCTGAGACGATTGCCGTTTTTGTTTACATTGGGGGAACTTTTCATTACTGACGAAACCATGAAAAATTGCCGATTTACAGGTAAATACTGGCATCATGAAAATCAGAAGGTGCTCTGATCAGCCCCAAAGCTGGGTGATCCAGGCACACCACCTGAGGGGGTACCACCACTGAGGGGGTCGGAAATCCCTCCGAGGCCAGGCTGCAGGGCAATGGTGGCCTGCACCACTGCCTGCTGGTCAGCACCCCTGACCCTGGACCCAGGAGCAATCGACTGCTCAACTCCTCAGAGGGGGGCTGGTTCCGGTCTGTCGAGGACACTACCAGGGTGTCCATGTGAGCGGCCAATTCCAAACAGCTAGACTGCCTATCCGACTTAAGAGTCCGATCCCGCCTCCGAGGAGGTGGAGACCGAAGTCCGGTGCCAGACGGTACATGGACGCCCGTTGCCATCCCGACCGAATGGGGTACCAGTCCAAGGGACTACACCAGAGTCGGTGCCGAAGCCTCCAACCGCACCGCGAACAGTGCACGAAGACACAGCACTGAGGGCTTCAGCAGTATCAGAGCCTGAGCCTGTCACAGCGCCACCCTGACCCACTGCGATACAAGCGATGTAGAGGTCAGAGACTGCGCCGACAGTTCCCTTGGCGCACGAACAGCATAGAGAGCAGTAACCCCCCCACGGCGCCGTGTCCTCGCCCGGCACCACAAGCGTCACCAGAGCCGGACATGGCGCAGAGCTCAACCTCAGCACCGCGAAAGGCGCCGAGGTGAGAAACGGCTGAGTATGGTGCCGTAGAACCTCTCACGGTGCCGTCAGCACCATCGTCGCTGTGAACTGCGCTGACAGAGACTGCACCAAGCAACAAACCGGCGCCGACCATGGCACCATCAGAACCCACGGCACCATGAACAGCGCCCAGGCACAAGATGGCAGTGACGGAAGGTGTCGAGGACGGTGCCGACCCAGGCTTCCCAGCCCGAGATGACAACACCAGGGGAGCCTTCACCCCCAAACGGGCAATTGCAATGTGGTGCCTCCTGCCCGCCCCCACCAGGGAAGATGGACTGGGCCTCCTGCACCGCGGAAGGGGCTTCTGCAACAGCGAGGCTACTAGGAGCAGAAGCCCCCTCCTCTGCAGTCCATATAGAACCAGGAGGGGACCTGAAGGAAAGGCCGAGAGACTGTGGCTTGGCCCGACGAGTGTGTGCCCGTCCCCTGAAAGACGTCAGAGCTCGTCCAACTTTCCACACGCATTTGATGACACGACAGTCCATGAAGAAGCAGGCGTCGCATGAATCCATGTCGTGAAGCAGGCCAAGACACACGAGGCAACGGTCATGCTAGTCAATGACTGAGTACTTACGGCCGTACGGGCACCGATGCATAGGGAGCCGTCCCGTTTTTGAAGATTACTTGTTTTTCCATAGGTCATGTCTCTGTGCAAGAAAACAAAAGACTCAACGTCGCTAACAATAAAGTAAGGAACAGTCTTACCAGCGACGTAGAGTGGAGGTGAACAGCTGAACTGGCAGGAGATAAAGCGGCGTCAAACTATATCGGTGTCGACGGAAAACAGTCAAAGGCTTCCATAAGTACAGCAGGCCTCTTGCTCAGAGCTTTTCATGAGGTGCGACCCCTACAGCAGGAGACAAAGAACTGGTGGGAGGGCGGGGTCGACGACGCCCAATGGCCAACCCGCGAATGCCACACAGTGTGTCAGTCTTAAGAGGGCGGCGCCCAATGGTGCATCGACTCTGCCCATCCAAAAAAAAAAAAAGAGAAGCTCCCACAGGGTCGTGACCTCCAGCCACTATACCTAAAGGTGATGAATGGTGAAGACTGACAGATAAGATCAACCAATGCAAAACAGCTCTGTCAAATACAGCAAGTTTTGTTTTTGCATCCCCCCCCCCCCCTTCTTATATATACCAACTCCAGGGGGAACGCACATTGGGGGGGGGGGCAATTTTCAGTTGCTGTATCTGACTTTGCTGTTTCCACTGGCCACCGTTTCAAGTATACATCTGGAAGGACTCTTGCAAGCCTCTGCTTGGTGCCAAAAGTCAGAGAGAATGTTTTCTTAGTATTGAGGGTTAACCGATTACCATGGAACCAAAGCTTAATGCTGTACTAACTGTATGACTTTAGGTAAGACAACCTCCCAGTGCTCCAGTCTACCTAGCTGTGGAACTGGGTAGAAGCAGGATCCTACAGGAAATGAAATGTTGCAGCTCTCCTGGGCAAATAAATTGTAAAAAAAGAAAAAGTCTTCCTGGCAGGCCTACAAGACGGATTTTTTTTTTTTGGGGGGGGTGGAATCCCTGACACCTTTAGAAAAGAGAAATTAGCCACCAAGAATTCAAATCTGGTACACAAGGGCAAATACAGCATTTGGATACATTTAAATAGGTGTCAAGAAAGTGAAAAATAAAAATGTTAGGGCTAAGTAAAACTAAAAATGGACCGGTGGCCACTTCTTGGGAGGGCATCATGGATGTTGTGCAAGAACATATTACTGCTGCCTTTGGAACAGCAGCTGACACTGTATGGAATTCAGAAAAATTAGCACATCTCAACAATCTACCCGTCTCAGATCAGACTAAAACCCAACTTATAGCTCCTATTCAGCTGTAAAAAGTTGGCCAGTAATACGGCTCCAGAACAGATGGATTGCCAGCTGAATTTTATAAAACTTTTTTTTGATTTTTTTTTTTTTTTAAACCTTTCTTTAGGCCCTGTCTTGCAAATACTGTTTAATACAGTCCTAGGTCAGAAAAAAATACCTCCATCTATGGCTTCAGCATTCCTAATATACGCCTAGAAAGGGAACAGTTTTAACTTAGGAAATTGGAGACCTTTAAGGCTTCTGAATTCAGATCAAAAGTTCTGTCAAAAATTCTGGCGAACCGATTGGCTCGGATCGTCTCAGTGGTCCTTGCCCCTATGCAGACATGTGCAATAAGGCAGAGGTGGATTCATGACAGTCTCTTACTGTTAAGGAAACAGTCCGAGGGGTAACATAGGTTTGCTGTCTTTCTTTCTGTTCATTTTACTGTCCACTGATTGGAAACCGCCTTTGATCAGGTACCACATTATTATCCGTTTAAGATTCTCAGGAGGCGTGGTAATCTAGACAAATTTATCCCCTGGTTACCTGTACCGTATGAAGGGGCCCTTTATTAAATGCAGGAAAAGGGCATCTTCTACAGTTTAGGAGAATACAGCAGTGGTGCCCCCTTGAGCCCCCTGCTGTATGTATTCTCTTAGGATCCATCAGTAAAATTGTTAAAGCAGCATACTGCTATGAAGGGGCTACAGCTAACCAGTTATGCACAGGAGTTAAAAAACACCTGCTTATGCTGACGACCTTTGTGTAGTACTGAGGTATCAGGAATTGAGTGACCAGGTACACGAGATTTTGAAAATTTTTGATCCAGCAGTTTCAGAAAAAACAAATTACAACAAAAGCACAGGAGTATAGGTAGACATGATGAGCCTCAAGAAACAAGAACAGTTGATTGAACAAAAATTAGTAAGGACCCAATTAAGATTCTGGGTATCACCTTTGGACGGGGGAACTTAGCTAATGAAAACTGGAAAGAATGCATTAATAGGGCAGATACAAAGTTACAGATCTGGAAAAACAGACCCATGTCCAAGCTTTAAAATAGTATTCTTAATCAGAACCATGTTGCTTCCATGCTTCTTCTACATAAGCACTGTTTTCCCATTACCTGAGGCTCTGGAAGTGGGAGTGTACAGCCTGTTCTTTCAAGGTCTATAGGGGTACAGGCAGAGTCTGATAGAAGTCACATACTGAAGTGTGAAGGGTGCAGGATGGGAGTGAGTAAAGCAATGGTCCTTTTTGCGATCAGGTTTATTTTCCGTAACTTGGCTCCAGTTTTAAAGGGAGCAGTGAAACCTTGGATTCTGTTACTGGAGGATTGGCCAATTCTTCCCTCTCCCTCCCCCCTCTCTTAATGCCAGATGCTTCACCCACTGTTTCTTCTTTATCTTCAAATTTTGGCTTGGCTCTCTCCCCTCCTATCTAACCTTTTTCCTCTCCTTTCCCCCTCCATCCTCTTACTCTCTCCACAATGCTTGCTCTCACTCAAATAAAATCTTCTGCTAGCCAAGCTGCCTTCTCACTTCGTTTCCCTAAACCTTGGGGTTCCCTTCCCCTTTCTGTTCACTCTGCTACTTCCTTTCCTGCTCTTATATCACTCCTCACAGTGCCTTACTCACTCCTGCAGTTGCTCCTGATATTGGGTTTACTCCTTTTTCTGTAACTTACCCAATCCTTCAACCTTCAGCACTTTCCTAGCATCAGTCATTCCCCTGGTTTCTTATTTTGCAAAGTTGGTATCCAATTATTTTGCTCAGTTACACAATTTATTGCATGGTGATTTTAATGATCATTTATTCTTAAGCATGTTCACTTTATCCTGTTTGTCTTGACATACTTGTTTTCATTCTATGTATTTTGTATCTGTTGCATTTCCGGTCCATGTATTTTATAGCCTGTATTTTTCACTGTTGTCTTTTCCTGTCTTCTCCTTCCCCCACAACGCATATGGAAACAAGCTGATACCAGCTCATTGGATCTTTTCTGGTAAAACTTTTAAAATAAATAGTAATTGCCTCTAGCAGGATTTGAATCTGCAATCTCCTGTTCAACAAGCTGGTGCTCTAGTCACAAGCCACACTGCCTCCAATTTATAAGCCAGTATATCCTAATAAAATCACTGCATCTTACAGTGCAGAGCTATGAACCTAGGTTTAAATCTTATTTACGTAGTGGGCAAGTCACTTATCTTTATCTCATCACCATTTGCCTCTCATCATTACTTAAGCCTGAGCTTTCCTTAACCTTTTATCCTACTTCACCTCTGCATGCTTGGTGACCATCACTAACTGTTCATAGACTGTACAACACTTTACGATACGGTATATTGAAAGTTACTGTGAAGTACTCGAGCATGGGGCTTCATGTTTAGGCAGCTGGCCCTTTAAGAGACCTTAGAACATGCATGTTGCTAATTGCTGCACTGCCTGGCAGTACCATGTTATCCAGGGACAGTCTAGGAAACACCTCAGTCTGAGGTACAGCCTCATAGTGTACAGAAGTCTCCTGTTGCTGAATAAACAGGTTTCTATTTTTATTTTATGTATCCATCTCACTCATTCGCACGATACAGCACAATGTCCGTCACAGCAGAGAGATGGGCATGGCTGACCGGAAGAGACAGTAATGGTCCTTGTTGCAGACCAACACCAAAATGCCACACATGGTGGAAAATGCAGCCCTTCTGCCTTGACCCTATCTTGCCTGCCTGTGTCAACCCACCACCGCTAAGTGCGTCGCTGAGTACCCAGCCAGACACCCTCCCTAGTCCAGCAGTTTCAAGATCTGGACTGCCTGGCACCTGCACCTCAACCCTGGCTGCAAGAAAGCAAAGAACCGTCTCCTGTCTTCTGAATCAGCCCTCCTGCAATATAGGGACACTGTGACATTGGCTACATGGCAGGACACTGCTAAACCTGTTAAATAAATGACCTAAAAATTTATTTAACCAGCTCTCAGGCCCCACCGGAGCTCCATGAACTAACTGCACCCACTCCAATACTGCAGCACTCACCTTGTGGTTCCCTACTGCTCTCGATGGCTGCTCACAGCCATACACAAGGACCCCAACTGTTTCAGTACCCAGCTGACCACACCTCATGGTGGTAATCTGCAGATTTCACTGTTCCCCCAAAGCAGTAGGGAGTTAAAGTAGAACTGGGGCTGCATTTTAATCAGCGCTCTTACACCTTTTCCCTTGCAACGGCTGCACAGCTGTACTGAGACAGGGACAAGTGGGAAAAGTAGAGAAAAATAAAATATTAAAAAAGTCAACTTGTCTCAGGACTCCTTCAGCTGAACCACGGCTCCCTCCAAAACACAGACCAGACATCACATGGGGCGGCCTCTGCCATGCAGCCAGCAACTACAATCAATCACGGCTCCAATACAGCCTCTGCACAGCTCAACAGCCGTGAACTCCTGCATCGAGTGGTCCTCTTCAGCCTGACCCACTCCCAACCGGCCCAGCTTCCTTTCATTCCCCACAAGCAGGGACATGCAGGACCGCGGCTCTGCATGCTGCTTCTGGCCTGCTCGGCCCTCCTCATAACCACGGCTTCTCTCTCTCGCTAGTGCCGCTTCACAGAGTGATCCTCTCCACTCGGCCACACTACATACTGAGGGCATATACTGAGCTAAGGAAAGAGCTACCTAACATGCAAAAGAAAGAAAAGAGAGAACACCCAGACACTCTCACAGAGCAGACAAATCAACCAGGGGCAGTGAATAAAACAAACCGAGCAGACAAAACAAACTGAGCCAGTCAACTCCAAGCTGGGCAATAACAGTAAAAAAGAAACCAGTTGGGCATACAACCAAATCACAGGGGTAGTGTATAAACAGACAGCCGCAAATGCTCTCTGGACATGGCAGTACATAAAATAAACAAGAGGACAGCCCAGAGAAAAAAAAAAGGCAGCACAATAAACAAATGGGGAGCAGTTAAATAAAACAAATTCCCCAGCAAGTGCCATGCACCCAAAAAGAAGCCTGACATTTTCCCCGCGCTGCAGCATTTTACACCCCTAGCAGCAGTCCAACAGCTTCGTGGCAAGCTGTAGACACCTTTGTTTGGGTACAAACTACTGGCAGGAAGTGATCCTTCGCCCCTGCTGGTGGCCATCTTGGAAGAGGCAAATCAAACAGGAAGCTCCCAGCAAAGTTCTGGCAGCCATCTTTGTGAGAGGCGCCAGCTTCTTCAAAAGGGCCTCGCTCCATAGGTATCAAAGGTGGGCATTTTTGTGAAGGGCAAACCCCTACCGAAATGAATGGACACAAACAAATATGACTAGCTGATTTTGCTAAGAAATCTTTATTTAAATAACAGACACCAAGGATCAGAGTTGGATTTGTTTATTAAAGATGTCACTAGATGGACTTGCAAATAATTGTGTTTTTGACTGCAACATTATTTTCTCCACAGCACTCCATTTACTCCATGATGTCCAGTCTCCTGCATGACGGCAACTCTTTCTCATCCTTACAGCCTTTGCTCTGTCAAACGCAGCTCTTCCCCAACCACAATGTCCGACGAAGATGCAAATACAGTCGCAGGTGCATCTGGAGGTCTACCTTCACCCACCTTGAGGGAGTGGGGATACAAAATAGAACCCCTCCTAAAGGACATCCAGTCTTCCCTCTCATCTCAGGGAACGTCAGCTATCCAAGCCATTCAGGAGGACACTGCCTGCAATTATCTCACTTCAGTTCACAGTCCATACCAGCCTACAGCCAGCATCCTTCTCAGCCTTGCCTCAGGAAGACACTGTCGACTGGCTCAAGCTTGGATTGCCTTCAATGGTTGGTCTGACCCCTTGCGTATTTCCAATGCCTTGCGGTTGCTTCTGAGAGGGACTGCCATTTCCTGGTTTAACGCACTTCCAGAACAACTTAAAGGAAACAATGCTACTCTGTATGCAACTTTTAGAGACCATTTTGTTCATGCACATGCGCCATGGTTACTGGAACAGCAGCTGTGGGAATGTACCATGCAACCCTCAATCTCTGGAAGCCTTCATAGTCAACATTGAGTCACGCTGCAGATGTCTGTAGAAAACAGAGAAAGATCAAATCACAGCCTTTGTCCAAGGACTTCTTACTCAACTCTGACCTTATGTGGTCCAACAGAAGCAGAAAACCTGGATGGACACATTACAAGCTGCACGACTTGCGCAGGAATCCATATCAATGCTCCACACCACCAGAGTACAAGTACCTCAGTCCATACAAATGGCTGCACTCAAAATATGTATCCAGCAGCAAGAAGCAATAATAGACAAGATTGTCAACAGTTGACCCCTGAGCTCAACTGGTTCCTCTATAACCCCTCTCAATGCTCGACAGCCACCTGATCCACCTCCACCTTCTCAAGAGCCTTTCAGCTGCCAGTGGTGTGAATTCAGGGGACACACTGCTGCAGTTTGTTGAAAGCTAAAGTATGACAATCGAAATAACAGGAACCAAAGATGTCCACCACAGCATTATTGGCAAGATGACCACAACTACTCCCAGGATCAGGGAAATGAGAGCTGCCCAACAAACTAGGGTTTTTTGTTGGGAACGAGAACACTGCAACTGACCGCCCCTCTGACTCTCACAACTCACGCAAACAATATCCTCCAGCTACCAACTCTTGCACCATCTCGCTTCCGGGAGCAAATATACCTTTCATTAGATCACCACTCCTAGCAAACTATGTCCCCATGGCCATTGGAGATTAGTCCAGGCACACCTTGGTTGACACTGGAGCAGAAATCTCAGTTATCAGAACAACAAAGCTCTTCATCAATTACCTAATGTCTCTGCAGCTGACCTAAAGTACACTGTCACAGCAAATGCCTCTACAGTACTTATGACAGGCGTTGTCCATCTCAGTTAACACTTTGGCTCACAGCAAGCTATTGTCAAGTTGTACCTGATCAACAATCGGGAATTTTTGGCATAGACTTCCTCAAATCTCACAATGCCATCCTAGACTATGCCTCAAACAAACTGTCACTAGACCCTCAGAGGCAACTCGCAGCTAACAGACTCCATCACTGTGCCTCCTAAGACAGAGATGGTTTTGATTGCCAAGATTTGAGGTGAACCTCACCCACACATTGCTGGCCTTGCCACAGGACCCCCCGATCTGCATTCATCAGGTCTTCTCTTGGAAAACACCCTGTCTGCTGTGCGTGGCAGCACAGTATACCAAAAATGCTGCAACTTTACAGATGAGCCAGTTGTCGTCTCCAAGGATGCCAATGTCAAAGTTAGTCTGCTTGTCTACAGGGGACCAGCTCCATGTCATGCAAGAACCTCAGCCTGGTTCCACCAACTCTGTTCCTGTCAGTGCTCTCACCACCATGGCAGCTTCATCAGAGTTACCCCTCAGTAAGAGACTATCCTCTTCGAAACTCCCAGCATCTCCAACAGATTAACAGCTTTTGAATTAACTGGAGGATTACTCAGATGTCTTTGTTGGTCCACATAACAAGCTTGGATGTTTTGATATCCTGCAACATATCATCGAGGTGCAGCCCAGTCAGAAACCAATCCATCAGAGAGCCTACAATGTGGGACACAAACAGAGACAAGTCCTAGAGAACAAGATCAAACGACATGCTTTAACAAGACATGAATGAAGAGTCTACAAGTCCCTGGGGTGAACCATACCTGCTGGTGATAAAGAAGTACACCAAATACTTGCGCACCTGCAGCGAAGTAGGTGCGCCTACAAGGGCAGCTGGACCCAATAGACGCTAATTCACTTACGCTCCAAAAACACAGAGACCAACTGGTTTCAACGACTTGCTGTATTTTAATTCTCCCACCAGCGTGAGAGACCTAGTGCCTCTGCTACTTGCCCGCTGAAGGCAATGTAGAGGCGCTAGGGGCTCTCATGTTGCTGGAGAATTGAAACCAGTTGGTCTCAGTGTTTCTTTGGAGTGCTAAATTTGGATTGGTGGTAATGAAGGACAAGGGGTATTGCTTTGTTGTAGACTACAGAAAACTCAATGCCTACACAATGCAGGATGCTCATCCCTTACCATACAATCAAGGATGCCTTAGATAGTCTTAGTACGGCCAGTCCAGCGTACTTCATCACTCTGGACCTTCTGAGTGGGTTCTACCAAGTCTCCATTGATCCAGCTTCTCAACCAAACACAGTCTGGTGCTGTAACTTGGGACTTTTTCAATTCAAATGACTGCCTATGGGGCTGTGGAGCCCGAGCAAGATGGCCTCGGATTCCTAGATCTCTGCAAACCATCAGAAATAAAATAGATTAAACTAGAGGCTTCCCCTTAGCAGAACCAACAAGCTCTAAAGTGATCGATAAAAGAAACATTGGGGAACAAACATGGGTAATCCCCGGAAACAGACTCCGGTAAAGGTGCAAAAATCAAAAGATTTGTTGTCTGCTTCTGCTTCATGAGAAGGGCCAGGCCGCGAGACTTAACATGAGGTGAACAGCAAGGAAGAAACCCTACAATCTCTGAGAGAAACTGAACCACCTTATTGCCTCCATAACAGGACTGTCTAATCAATTTGATTCACTCACTGCACGAGTTACTATGGTGGAAAGTTCTTTGGAACCTGTCACCTTAGCATCGGCGTCTGCATCGAAAGCAGCTAACGCAGCTATGGGGGTTGTGGCTTCTGTTATAAAGGAAAATGGACAGCTGCGCTCTCAGCTGGAAAACCAGTAGAGAGCTTCAAATGTTAGAACACTGGGCAGAGTCGAGAGAAGTGAAGGCGACCACCTGTCTCTGTTTCTACAGGAGTGGATAACAACAATTGGGTCCTGAAGCAGCTCCACTAGTGCAGCACATTCAGAAAGCTTACAGAGTGGCCTTTAGGGGACCGCAGGACAATACTGAGGCCCTGCATAATGTGGTGATGGTATTAGATGGAGTGGGCTCACGAGACGCTTTGATGGCCCTGACTCGGAGGAAGAGGATCCTTCTCCACAACGGCAGCCAAGTGCAGCTTTTTTCTGATCTAGCCTGTGCAACCAGGCAACAGAGAAAATGGTCTGACGGGGTAAGGGCAATGCTCCGAGAAGCAGAGATTCCTCACGGCCTAATTTTTCCGGCGCTTCTGCGAATTGTGCACCAGAACAAGATAGTTCTTTTCTCTGAACCGGCAGATGCCCTGAAATGGTGTCAAAAACATGCCCCATCTCACAGAAGAGAACAAGGAGACGAAGACAGTTCATCGGAGGAAGAGGTGCCTTGAGGGACTTGGACATTTAGATAAGTTTTTTTTGATGAAGGGCTAAAGTGGGAGAGGGAGATCATTTTTCCCATATGTTACCTAAATATTTCTTTTAACCCATAAGAAGCAGAGTTTGTGTTAGATTTTAGTTTTCAGCTGGTCTGGACTTTCTATAACAGATCTATTTCATATAATAACCCCTTTTTCCACATATTACAGCCCTGTTTGACAATGAGAATGTCTTTCAAACTGCAGTGAAAAGTTTTTCTTTCTAATCTCATGTTGTTTACAATAAGAGCCTAATTCTTAAAAGGGTGGTGTTGGTCTGAAAGATTTCGGGGAAACAGATGTTTTGACTGAGATCAGGGGATCCGTGTAATACTATTTGGTTTAACACTAACATTAGTGTAATTACTTTGCTAGAGCATGGTGACTACTTCCCTGTTATAGGGATAAATACAGGTTACTCACCTGTAACAGGAGTTCTAGGAATGGTATATGTTGTTCATCCACACTCATTGGCAGGTATCCTTGCCGCTTTAAATCTTGCCGGAAGGTCTTCAAGCTTGCTCCTCCCACCCACCCGGGTGGTATAACTCTCGGCTCCGCCCCATGACGTCAGATCAGCCCGCTGGAAGACTCAGGTTGTCGCGTCGAAGCCGAGGAGGTCGATGAATTAGTGTGGATGAACAACATATACCATTCCTAGAACTCCTGTTACAGGTGAGTAACCTGTATTCTAGGACATGGATATGTTGTTCATCCACACTCATTGGCAGACTCCTAGCAGTTCTCCGGGAGGAGGGAGGCAAGACGCACACCCATACTTACTTGGGAAAGAGAGATTGAGAACCTGAGGCCCCAAACCAGCATCCCGGCGTGACTCAAGGTCGATGTGGTAGTGGGTAATGAAGGTGTTTGCTGACTTCCAGGTAGCAGCCCTGCAGATTTCCTGGATAGGACGTCCCCTGGAAGCAGCCACTCGTTGCAGCAGTATGGCGGGTAGAATGAGCTCTTATCCCTCTGGGAGGCTCCCATGCCCGCAACTTATAGCAGAGATCTATGCAGGAGGTTACCCACCTGCTTATCGTCCAGCTTGGCTGCAGGTCTGAATGCAGCTTCAAGCGTAGGTGACAAACAGCTGGGCGAACCTCTCTCGACCTCTCAGCTGTGCGCCTTATAATAAGCGAGCTCTTCTAGGGTCCAGAGTATGGAGCCTATATTCGCCTCCGGAGGTGTGATTGGGGTAGAACACCGCAGAGTCAACACCTGGTTAAGGTGAAACTCCGGCCACCACCTTCGGAAGGAATTTCGGGTAGGGGCGCAGGACAACCTTGTCCCTGTGGAAGACCAGGTAAGGAGACTCGATGGAAAGCGCCTGGAGCTCTCCCATCCTTCTGGCTGACGTGATAGCCACCAAGAAGGCGGTCTTCCACGACAGGGTGAGAGAGAGCACACCTGTGCATAGGTTCAATGGCTTGCCCATGAGCTTTGCCAGTACCAGCAGTAGATCCCACGGAGGTGGGGTTCCCGTGACTGAGGGGAAATGTGATCAAGGCCTTGAAAAGCGCCAGACCACCTTCTCCTGGCCACGACTGCTTCCCGCCCGCCTCGCTAAGCAGAGATGGCTGCCAGGTGCACCCTTAGGGTCGCCGACCTAAGCCCTTGACTAGAAAGGGACCATAAATAGTCCAAGATGCTTGCCAAGGAACAGGAGGAAGGGTCCAAGCCCTTGTCTGACACCAAATGGAAAACCTTTTCCATTTGAAGGCATAGCATTTTCTGGTCGACTCTTACGGACGCCTCAACTACATTGAGGACCTCGTCGGAAAGACCCAAGGCCTGGAACTCTAGCCGCCAGGAACCAGGCGCAGGTGCAGGGATTGAAGGTCCGGATGGAACATCTTCCCCTGATTGACTGAGAGCAGGTCCGGGCGAGCTGGAAGCTGCCGCGGAGTCCTGGAGCTGAGACTGAGGAGATCTGGGTACCAGAACTGGCGAGGCCAGTCTGGGGCTATCAGAATCACCTGCACCTTGTCCCTCCCTGCTGAAGCACCTTGTGGATCAAGGGAAATGGGGAAAAGCGTAAAGAGGCCCGGGGTCCATTGCCTCGAGAAGGCATCCCCTGCAGCCAGCCCTGCTGAGAGGGGCGGGCATGGAACAGACTCCAGCTTCGCTCTCCATGGAGGCAAACAGGTCCACCTGAGGTGTGCCCCAATGGGAGAACAGATGCTGTACTACCTCCGCAGGAGAGACCACTGGGGATGCAGCCCCATCCGCCCAGGGCATCGGCCAGGGTGTTGGAGGCCCGCCACGTGAATGGCTAGGAGATCGGCCTCCAGGCTGCGCACGAGTGACCAAATGCGGAGAGCTTCCTGCATAGAAGCATGGAGCGTCCCCGCCCTGGCGGTTTAGATAGTACATGGTCGTGGTATTGTCCGCCTGACTCGGACCACTTGACCCCGGAGGAACGGAGCAAAGGCGGTGAGAGCTAGGCGGACCGCCTGAGCTCCAGCAGGTTGATGTGGCATCGGACTCTGCTGGGACCAGAGGCCATGAGCCCGGTGTCCCCCAGATGGGCACCCCAACCCATCAGAGAGGCATCGGTCGATAGAGAGACCGGCCGGCTCGGAGGATGAACGGGATGCCCTCCTGCAAATGATCTGGAACGGTCCACCACTGGAGTAGCTGCTCCACATCCCCTGTGTCACCCCATACGCGCTGGTCCATGGGATCGCAGCGCCAGGACCACTGGCTGGGCCGTCCCCACTGAAGGGGATGATGTTCCAGCGGCCCAACGGACCACGCTGGTGCAGGCCGCCATGAGACCCAGGAGGCAGGGAAGTCCCGGGCAGGGCGCAATGCCCAACCAGAAATGATCGGGCAAAGGAGGAAAGAACCTCGGCCCTGTCCGCGGGAGCCCGCTCTGGCTCAAGAGAGCGAGCTGCGCCCGATGAATAGAATCACCTGCTCGCTCGAGTTCCGACTTGGCCTCGCTGATAAGGAGGCCCAGTTGAGAGCAGACCTGAGGGCCAGATCTCTGGACCACTCCGCCTCCTTCCTGAGGGAGCTGCTATCAGCCAGTCGTCCAGGTAAGGGAAAAGCGGACCCTAGGCTAGAGAATGCTGTCACCACTGCCATGCATTTGGTGAAGACCCTGGGAGCTGGAGACAAGTCAAGGGCATGGCTTGGAATCAAGAGGATCCTTCCGCCGGAAGCTTAAGGAATCTCTGGTGAGACGGACGGATAGGGACGGAAAAACGCTGGCCCCTGTAAGTCCAGAGAGCCGAACCACACGCCTGCCCAAGGATGGTATTATCTGAGCCAGAGTGACCATCCTGAAGGTTCGAGACCTTAGGAACTTGTTTAGGTCGTGAGGTCGAGAATGGGGCGCCAGCCCCGTCCGCTTGGAACCAGGAAGTACCTGGACACAAACCCTGGGTCTGAAGGAGGTCCACCACCTTCTTACCACCTCCTTCTGGAGGAGGAGAGCGATGTCGGCTCGACGAGCCGCCAGTGAGGCTGGGGATCTAAGCCCCCGAGGCGACTGCCCTGAAGGGGTGGTGCCTGCTCGAATTCCAGAGGCAGGCCTCTTCCCACCACCTTCAAGACCCACCTGTCCGTGGTAACAGCGGGACCAGGCGGAACGGAGTGCTGGAGCCGCTCTTCAGGGGACCTAGGGTGATCGTGACGGGTGGCGACACCCCTCAGCCCGTCACTGGGCAGGCTTGGAGGAGGGACCGGCCGAGGGACCTCCTGGGCCCTTTCCTCCTGCCTCCTGTTAGAGGAAGCCGGCGGGCTTTTGGGATGCCAAGGCTGAGCCTGCTGGCCTGACGTTGTTGGGCCGGGCGCACAGGGGCCAGAAGCGACTAAGGGCTAAGGCTGTGGTTTATGGCCTTGTCCTTCTGAGCTTGAAGAGACAGAGTCCAGGTGGCATTGACTTCTCGATCCTCTGCAGGTGACCTTCCACCCCAGGGGTCAAGAGGTCAGTCCCCAAAAGGAACATCCGCCAACTTGTGCTGGGTATCCGGTAAAGGTGGATATCCTCAGCCAAGCCCGCCGACGATAGCCACCGCGGCCGCCACCGATCTGGCACATGAGTCCCCTAAATCCAAAGCAGTCTGAGCTGCTTTGGCCACTGCCCTGCCCTGGTCCCGCACCTGCTTAACCGTAGTCTGCAGATCGGCGGAAGATGAGGATGACCTCATCCAGGAGCCCAACAGGGCATGAGAAAAATGTGCCATGAGGACGGCCAACTGGCCTGACTAAGGCCGAGAGAGGACGCAGCGTAGACTTTTCGCCCGACATAGTCCAATTCTTGACCCTTGTCAGGAGGTTTGTCCATCCTTGCGTGCTGTCGGGCGCTACCGGAACGCTGTCGGTAACCAACCCCTCAGCAGAGGGTGTTCAAAACCGGACAAGGAACCGGTAGGGACCGCATACTTCCTGGCCATCCTGGCCAAGGCGCAGGGCAGGAAGCAGGCGCTGCCAAAGCTCCAGTGCCGACCCACTATGGCCTCGCCACCGGAAAGGCCTCCGTCGAGAATCCCCTCGGTCCAGAATCTCCGCGAGGGGATACCTTGGCCTGCTTGGAACGGGTTCGGCTCCATCCCGTAGACTCCAGATGAGCCAAGTAGTCCTAGGAAGGACGACGGGCTATCGCCCATTGACTGACCTCCTGAAGACTCCAAGTCCAGTCGCTGAGAAAAAGGAGGAATCATCTTCGGACTCGAAGAGTCCTCGAAGAGCTGCCTCTGGCCTGAGCCACCCTTCACCTGCCGAGGTCGGTCGGGAGTGAGGGTAACTGACAGCCGGGGGTAGACCCTAGCGACCGAGAATCCTTGGTCGGAGCCCCACTTGGTGGCTGTGGAGGCGGAGGTTCCACCGAATCGGTGGAGAAGTTGTTTGGCCGAACAACCGCCTGGGTATAGGCCTCGGATAAGTCGCGAGGTTGTGCGGCTGCCCGTGACAGCTACTTAATGGCCGGGAAGGCGACGGGTCGGCTTATTCCCGCCAGGAGGAGTTGTTGTAACATAAGGTTCTCGCATCGTCGACGAATTTACGCCGAAGCCTCCTCATCCGGGAGGAGGACGAGACGAACGGCGACGCCGCTTATCGCATGCCGAGACCGAGACCGCCTTATGACGGGTGGGATCGGCTGGACCGCGAAGAGGTCCGAGACCGAGACCGAGAATCCCGGAATTTCCGAGGTCGGTGCGGGGAGGTGTCGGCCGGAACCGGCACTCCCTTCGGCTCGGATGGTCCATCCGAGGGCTCCGGAACCGGAGGCACAGGCGAGCCCACGGGATCCTCAACTCCTCCCGGGGGAACCGGGGAGAGGGGAATCTCGGCTGCTAAAGGCGACAGCCCGTCCAATGGGTCGAGAAAAATCTCGACTTCATCGGTGGGAGTCTCCGTCAACTGACCTGACGAGACACCGTGAGGCCAGTGGCCGGCCGAGCGGTCGCCACTGGCCGACGGCCCGACGGCCCGGGAGAGGGACCTTCCTCTCCCCAAGAGCGCCGACGGAGGACTTCTACCCCTGTCCCTCTTTTTGACCGAGAAAGGTCCAGCAGACGCAGGCCCTTCTCCTTTAGTGGAGAGGGACAGACAAAGCTCCTTAAAAGAAGCCGTGTAGGAAGAACCCAGAGAGGCGGGATAAATGCCATGCCGAGGAAGATATCCCGGCGCCTCCTTCGAGGGCGACCATCCGCCGAGCTGATCCGCCGAAATTACCGCCGCGACACCGCCAACCGGGCCTCCTTGACTTCACCGAGGGAAACGCTCGGGACGGCCCAGTTGCAATCGGGCAGCACGGTTCTCGAGGACGAGGTCGGTAGCGAGCACAGGTCGAAGCCTGCGGGTCGTGCTCAAGGCCTAAGCAGTAGACACACGTGGGAGTGTGGATCCGCCCGAGACATCTTCTGCAAGATGGGCATCTCCAAACCGGAGTCGATTTGTCCATCGCAGTCATGGTAGGATAGAAGACTGAAGTCTTTTTTTTTTTTTTTTTAAACCGCAAACTGAGAAATAGGAACCAGTCACAAACGCAGAGCGTTAAGGAGGGAACCTGAGCTTCCAAGCGGTAAGGAAGATCTGGCGTCATGGGGCGGAGCCGAGAGTTATACCACCCGGGTGGGTGGGAGGAGCAAGCTTGAAGACCTTCCGGCAAGATTTAAAGCGGCAAGGATACCTGCCAATGAGTGTGGATGAACAACATATCCATGTCCCTAGAAATGGTGGATATCATTCATATTGTGAACCTGAATATTATTTTAACAACCATGCAGCTCCTGGACTCGTGTGCAGAGGTCGGATTACCAGATACTGCTAATTAGTATATGATTATCCCCTCATAGGACGCATCTTATTTCATTCAACAGACCTTTTGTTAGTATTAAGAGGAGTGGCACCCTCATTCTACTTTATATACCCAAGGCTGAATGAAGATGTCTTGACTGTATGTTTGTTTTTACAAATAAATAAAGTTTAAAAAAAAAATGGTTGCCTATGGGACTTCGGAACAGTCCAGCTAAATTCCGACGTGTTATGGAAGCTATATTATGTGGGTGTTTGGAAATATTGCCTCGTCTACCTCGACCATGTTACTGTTTTCAGCAGAACTTTTCCAGAGCACCTCCAACACCTCAAAGAAGTGTCTTAACGTCTCAGACAAGCAAACTTCAAGCTTAGCCGAGAGAAATGTTTCACACAGCATCAAATTCATTACCTAAGACATGTTGTTAGCTCTCAAGGCATCTCTCCAGACTCAGACAAGCTCTCAGTCAAAAACTATCTAGAACCTAAAAACCTCAAAGGTCTTAGGGTTCTCCTAGACTTCTCTGGATATTACTGAAAGTTCATCTGTAAGTGTGCCAAGACTGCCGCTCCACTGTACGCCCTCACCAAAAAGGGATGTGAATATACATGGACTTCCGTGTGCAAAGAGGCCTTTGAAACATTAAGAGACAAACTGATCTCTGCTCCAGTACTGGCTGATCCAAGGTTCCACCAACCTTTCAAACGCTACACAGACGCTAGTTCCTTTGCAGTGGGTGCTCCCTTTCCTCAGCTGAACACAACTATCACAGAAAAAGAATGTCTAGCCATGGTATTTACTGTAAAGAAATGTGACTTTTACCTTCGCTATTCCTCCCTTACACCTACTGTTGATCACTCTGCCCACAGATGGCTGTTCGAAATGAAGGAGCCAGTAAGCAAGCCTGCCCAATGGACTGCCATGCTGCAATACTACAACGCTGAAATTCAGTACAGACCAGATCAAGTTCACTCCAATGCTGACGGTGTTAGCTGAAGACTGTACCCTCTGCATCACCCTCAACAGATGAGGAATCCTGCTAAAAAGCTCTTCCTTTCCATGCCACAGACATGCTTCCTATGGACACCCCTACAGCACATCAAGTTGCATTGCTCCTCCCAACTACTTTTTCAGAAAGAAGTACAAATCCTCACTTATTGCATGCAGCCGAAAAGCTTCTCCTCTCCCCTGCATCTACACTTTCCTTGGCAACTGTTAAAATTCAACGAAGAGAAGATATCCTCAGTTCACAAACAGTCTTAAGAGTCTGGAACCATAACGCAACAGAAGCAATATCGTCAGGATGTACTTTTCTTTGTTTCACAATACTTCCTTGATAATGGTGTATTTTGTCACATCTGGACCAAGAAAGGCAAGGGACATCGCATAGAGAGAGCTCACTTACAGTTAGTCATGCCAGCCTCTCTAGTCAACAAGGTTTTTCTCTCCATTCATGCCTCTCCACTTTCCAGATGTCATATTGTAATCCATAGAACCCTCAAAAAAGACAAGGCTCCACTTCTTCTAGCCTTACATGAACAAGGACAGTCCAATTTGTCAAATCCTGCCAACCCTGCTCCCAGAGAAAGTGTCCTGCCAAATCGACAAAGGTAAACCTCATTCCAATGCCTGTAGCCACAGAACCAGTCCAGAGAGTTAGCACAGATATTCTTGGACTTTTACCAACATGCTCTGACTCTGCCAACAAATATGTTCTTGTTTTTGTGGACTACCTTACAAAATACTTGGAACCAATTCCACTAAAAGACATAAAAGCTGCTACAATAGCAAATGTGCAGTACAATTATTTGTCGTTACGGTACATCCTCATATCTGCATTTAGAAAGAGGCACCATCTTTCAACAACTGTTCGAGAAACTTGCAAACTCCTCGACATAAAAATACATACAACGACCTATCATCCACAATGCAATGGACAAAGTGAAAGAAGGTCTACCATTCTAAACACACTCTCCAAGTACCTGCATGAAACTCAATACTCTGGACCGCCTTGTTGCTTTTTTTCAGTCTGCCTGTAATACAAGCCATTGTGTAGACAGTACAGAGTACACACACTTTCATGGGCACCACTCAAGAACTCCATTGGACATAGTTCTTTCATTGCTAGAAGTTCCAAAGTCAGCTTCTTCATATATCATTCCTGTATGGGAACAGCTTGAACTTGCCATACATGTTGCAATTACCACGTTGGGAAAGAGAAAATCTGCCATGCAGAAGATGTCAGCAGCCAAATCACATGAATCTTCATTCTCTGTGGGGGACACAGTTTATCTGCATTGACCTGTCTTAGTTACGGGTGCCACAAAGAAACTGCTTCGCCCTTAGAATGGTCCCTTCCATATTGTGAAACAGCTTTGTGCAATTCACACCGGTCTGCAATGCAAGTCAGATGGAAAGCTTGTGCTTAAAGTCTACATTAATCATCTGAAGCATGGATGCTTGAGTAACACTCTCCCAAACGATCCCAGTCCTCCCAGTAATGAAGCTGCACTTGAACCTCCTATCCTCTCAAAATCAGAAATTCCTCCCGATAACTTGCAACTAGTTCCTTCAGATCCTCACACTTCTGACTCTCTCTAGCCAGACTGTGTTGTGCTCGATTTTCCGTCAGATAAACTTCCTGGGACTTCCCAGCCCTCTTGTCAGGACTCTTGTGCACACCCCTATGTACCAGACTGGGGAGATTCTTTGAAATAAATTTTTAAATGGATCCTGCACTTTGAGTCAAATGGTATGATTTATTAAGTTCTCAAAATCCTTGGGTTGCTTTTGCAGACCATACCCCATCCTGTCAAGAACTTGTTCAAGCAACTCATAACACCATTCCAACTGACCAGCAAAGTCAATGCAAGTCTTGAACTTTGTGCAACAGGACTCAGTGGTTTGGGACTAATACTTCTATTGCCCATGGTATTCTGTCTGTGCTTAATTGTTTTTCTGCAGTAAATGTCCTAATGTACCAGTTTCTATACACGTTTGCTAATGGTACTGCATGAACCACATTACCTTTCTTCTACAGGAATGTTTTTCTTGAGAAGTAAAGATGGAAGAAGGCAAAGCCCATCGAGACCACCTTCCCTGCACTCACAGAGGAAATTTACACCCTTGTATTATTTAATAAGAATTTAAGTGACTCTTTGAACATACTCTGAGTATTTATATTAACCAAGTACTCAGGTAGCGAATTTCAGAGTTTATAAGCTCCAAGGGTAAAGTAATTCTTTATTTTCTTAGTGTTTACTTTTGGAATACGGAGTTGCCTATTATGGCATCTAAGTGCTTCCAGCTTGGTAGGCCATGTGAGATTATACTCATTCTCGGTTGGTCTTTCAAAATGTTAAAGAGCATTAGTAAATCACCCTTTTTCCTACGAGAGTTTAAATCATATAACTTCAGAGCTTTAAACCTTTCCGGGCATGAAAGATAACATATAGATGTGATTAATTTTGTGTCCCTCCTTTGAACCGACTTGATCATCTTAGTACATCTTTCTCAAGATAAGGTGCCCAAAAAGATGCTGCAAAATCTACATGTGGTCTTACGCAAGTGCCATAAATGGGTACTATGTAAGCTTTATTTCTATTAATGAAAGATTTTCTAATTGAGGCAAGAATTCTATTGGCTTTTACTGCTACTTGTTTACAATGATCTGTGGATGCCAGATCTTTATTAACAATCACTCCCGAATCTCTATCTGAATCAACCGATTTAATACTGAACCCGACCAGACAGTAAATGGTCTTTGGGTTTTTCCTTTCAAGGTGTATGACTGAGCACTTATTGCTGTAAAATTCCATTTGGTTATTTGTTGCCCAGTTATCTAATCAGATGAGATCCAAGCAAATGTGATCAATTTCATCTGTTTTGTCAACTTAAAAACTTAATTTTGTGTCATCCGCAAATTTAGAGTAGACACTGGATACCAGAATTCATATCACTTATAAAGATGCCAAACAATATGTGGCCCAATACAGATCTCTGGGAGACAACACTAGTAACATTGATTCATTGATTTCATCAGATAACTGGTTGCTGACCCAAACTTTCTGAGATCTATTAGTTTACCATTCTGATTTCTCTTGTTCTGCAACAGTTCACATAAAAGTTTGCATTTTGTAGTTCTGGGTAATCTCCAGCCGCTTTTCCTTCCCCTCTCTTTCCCCACCCCTTCCCTGCACTGTGGTACTAGTCACCCTGACCAAGGTTCAGGTTGCTATAGCGTAGGGTGGCTAGCAGCTAAGTTGAAAGCAGCCCTCTCCCATCGTTCTGCACCATTGAAACGATATTTGGTATAAATCATCATCAAAAGCTGCTCAGAAATACTAAATCTGAATCTAATAGCATTTGCAAATCACAGGCATGTGAAAATCTTCTTGATGGTACCATAGGTCAAATGAAAACTACCACCAGAGGAGTCGGAGCCAGGCAGAAAGATAACTGAGCAGGCCCCAACAAGGAGAAGGAGCCTCCAGACACTAACCCAAATCAGCCAAACGCTGCATTACTAACAGCGATTCAATTAATTGACAAAAAAAATGGATGAATTTACCTCCCGCATGCAGGTTGTGGAAACCAAACTGGAGTTGGTGGAGGAAAAGGCTCAAGGGGCATCAAAGACTGCTGAAAAAGCACTCAACTACTTCAGGCCTGGTGAAAGAAAATTTTCTCCTTCCGATGCCAATTAGAAAATCTTGAAAAATGGGGCACGGGCATCCCACATCCGAATCCTGGGACTGACGAAGGAATCAAAGGGAGAAGAATTAGGCTTCTTTTCGGAACAGTGGCTACCAGAATTTTTTCGAATGGATTTCCCAATAACAATTGTGAGGGCTTACCAGGTGAACACCAGGAGTCCCCACCTACATGCAGACTCAGCACATCCAGCGTGTCGGGCTGTATTGGTGGTGCTAGGTTTGGTCAAGGATAGGGACTACATCCTTCGTGAGGAAACTAGGACTATCGCAGTGGCAGGGAGGCCCTGTACACATCTTCCCTGATCTCAGTTTTGCCATGAGGCAAAGTCACAAGGCCTTTGATGGTGTGGGCACTAAGCTACGTCAACTGGGGGTCCATCACGTACTGCTGATACCGGCGACCTTGAAGATTGCATACGGACCTAAAACATACCACTTCGTTGACCCAATAGTCTCCGCAAAGCTGATTTCTAAAATTGATCTAGACTATGCAGCAAGGGGTCCCGACTCCGAGGATGAGGACAACACCTGAATGCTGGAGTGGTCCGGCCCAGTAAGTCAGTATTGAGCCGGGCTCCCTAAGAAGATAAGGACTTTATTAATGCTCAAAATGACCCTTTAATGTTTGTGATTAAATAACCTTTTTCAGAACAGTCTTGATGAGTAAACAGCAATATACCTAATGGGCCACAAATTGCTTTCCCGGGTCATAATGATCTGGTGGGCACTTGAGTTAGAGCTTAATGACGCAGATGTGTATTATATACTGGGGCAAATGTCCTATCATATAAGGAGTCCTATATCCTTTATACAAATTTTGTAGCTGTATATTAGAAAGTCGGTGCGCTTTAGTGACCAAGAGCAGCTTTAGTGTTTTGTCATTTTAAAGCTAACAGTTTATTAAACTGTATGTTTAGCCTACTTAGGCCATAGATGCGAAGTGGGTGGCATGGAATGAGGAGAGGGTGTTCTTACCCTGTTAGTTCTTTCTTGATATTGGAGATGGGGGAAGCTTCACTTATTAAAAGGGTGTTTTCTAATATTTGAATATGTTCATTATATAGTATCTCTCCTCTCACAGCAGCAATAGCCTTTATAGACTTGACCTATTTTTGAGATGTAAACTATGGATAGCCTCTCTCTATAAAGTATCAAGTCAGGAGTGTCAAAGATACTGAATGTTTTAATGATAATTGATGTGTAATTATATTATGCACTGTCTACGGGCTATACTTGTATCTACTGCATGTCAAAACCAATAAATATAGGTGTAACCCCCAACAAATGGGGGTTCCCGTAAAGTCTTTCTCGAGCTTGCCTAAATGCTCAATGCCAGGCTGGTGTCCTGCATTTTAGCAGTTTAAATGTGACTGCCAGAGAGTGCCTGTATAGCCTCTGTGTACTATCTCTTTAAGAGCTGCATACATTGCAGTCATAAGTAATCTGAGAGGGAGCTCTGTTGAAAGACGTAACTATTTGCTGAAAATCATTTAGAGTGATAATGATAATGTAGTTTGTCTAACTTACCTTCTTTGCAGCATGGACTGTTATTTCCATTATCATGGTCCTGGACTGCTGAATTGGACTAATCAGTACTGGTGGGACCCAAAATGGAGCCGGACTACAGGATCTGTCTGGAGTCAAAATCTGTAGGAATTGTAGTTTTGGGCTTTTGGCGCCTTTTTGAACCTGAAGGGGAAGCTCCTGTTGTGACTGACAGATGAATCAGCCAACCGAACCTTTTGGATCTTGGGGAAATTCCCAGGCTTGCTGCAGTTTGTCGGATCTAAGTTGGGAGCTGAAGAAACAACAGCTCAATACAGTCCCTGTAGAAAGGCCTGAGTTTTGGCCTGCATGCCTGCCTGCTGCCCCTAAGAGGGAGAAGAGAATCAGTTCAGACTGAATCCGAGTTTGTGAGAACGAAGTAAGCCACTGAGTTGTGACCAGGATCAACCTGAAGAAGATGGAAGATTTTGCTGAATGCGATTGGCCTGTCAGGATTTCCAGCTGCTTTTGAATCCCCGGTCTGTGCAGAGACTTTGCGATCGTGACCGGAGAGTGGTTTGCCTGATACAGTAGAATTTCCTTACATGTAACTGTGCTACGAGTTGTTAATAGGTCGTGATTCGGTTCCCCACTGTGTGAACTGTGTTCTGCTTGCTGGAAGCTGAATCCAGCCCAAAACGGACCGTATTTGAATTTGTCTCCATTTGGCCTGGGCCTTGCCACACTGGCCCAGCCAGACTACCCACTGCACAGAGAAAGCCATCAAAGATAGACCTGACTGGGGATCAGACCCCTACTCCACACCTGAATAGGAATGACACCTTGCCGAAAAGTGTGAGCACTGCTTCTCCTTGCACTCCAGATCAACCACTTGCAGTCTAAATTTTCGTCCAGCCTGTGTCCAGTCTTGGGTATCATAAGTAATCATCAGAGTAGCTCCCTGCAACAACAGCCTAATCTAAAAGTGTGTCATCCGATTGTCTTGTTGTTTTCTTTTCACGAACCGAGCCCTCCAGGTCCGGATTACAATTAGTGTGTGTTGTGCATGTTTTCTTCCATCACAGGGTCCCAACCAGCTGCAACGTTCCTGGCTAGCCCACCATTCTCCATCTGGGTACCCAGAGAGTGTGACTGTTTATGAATCCTGAAGTGCATGCATAACTGTTTGCTACAGCCCTTAAGCAAATTAACTTGATTACTCCCCACCCTTGTTCAAGTCCCTTAAATAAATCAGATCTAACTCTTTTTTGCATTTACCCTGACTATGGTTCCAATTTGTGCAGGAGTACAGTACTGCTGTTATTTGCTGTGTATAACCTTGTTTTACAGGGGGTCCCCAGGGCCAGGCCGGAGGAAAGCCCTGGTGGCAAGTGCAAACAGTGTGGGTACCTGTGTGGCGTATCAGGGGTATTGTGAAAGTGTTCATTGTGTATTGTTCTGGCCACTAGTAAGGAAAAGGGGGGGGGAGTTACAGTGCCCGGAGGGCTGTGCCCAAGTTAGCTTGACCACTACCAAATCTAACTGGGTGGAGGCACCGTTTCAGAACTCAGGCCCCTTAACCTGCTACTAGCCAAGCAGGCAGGGGCAGCAGCCCTTGGGATAGCGCCACCTAGGGATTGCATAAGTTTTAAAAAAAAAAAAGTTGCTATAGTGTTTCCCCCTTCCCCGGGTACTACTCTGACTGGTCACCACTACAGTCCAGATCCCTTCCTCCCCCTCCCCCGCAGTGGAGTACTATTATGTCAAATTGGGCCATGCAATGCTTGTTCTTTTTCCATCAGTTTCACATTTATAATGTTATTGCTTGTTCAAGTGGTTGTCACTTTCATGACACAGACGGTGATGTGAAGTACTTAAGTGTGGGGCTTAATGTTTAGGGAGCAGCCCCTTTAAGAGCCCTTAGGACATGCATGTTGCTAATTGTCGCACTGCCTGGCAGTGCCATGTTATCCAGGGACAGCCTGGGAAACCCTCAGTCTGAGGTATAGCCTCATGGTGTACAGAAGTCTCCTGCTGCTGAATAAACTGTTTTCTATTTTCATTTTATGCATCCGTCTCACTCATTTGCACAGTCCAGCACAACGTTCACCAGAGCAGCGAGAGACGGGCATGACAGACCTGAAGAGAAGGCAAGGGTCCTTTTGGCCGACCAACACCAAAATGCCACATGACCTATAAAACCGTATTCTTTACTTTCATTCTCTTTCTGGCATCCTTTACTTTGGGGACATACAGAAGCAAAATGGGTTGATCTTTTTAACAATGAAGAAGGCAGAAAGGTAACTGGGTACAGATAAAAAAAAAAAAAGGCAAGTACAGCCTCGAGGGTTAAAAAAAATGAAATCTGAAGACCCAGCAAACCTGGGTTTGAAACCCACAATCACCTATAAGGTCTGAAATCCACAATCATCTATAAGGAAATGAAGGAGAAAAACTTGTAGCCATCTACATGGTACCATCTACACATTCGGGTCCCACGCTGGGTTGTGCTATGGTGGGTATAGGGACACATTTTCCTCGTCTAGCCAAATTTATAGGGAAACAACAAAAGGGTCATCAGAAGACGGGGTTGTGTGGTTGCCCACCTTATAAGCAATGCAGAAACAGCATATCATCTGCCACTGAAGTACAAAATACTGTATATAACAAACAGGTCTTTAGCAGGAAAAAAACCGGGCCATCCAGAAATTCAGATGTCTGAGAAGATTAAGATTTAAATTCTGCCAATGCCAACTGTTATTTACTTGCAAGACATGTAGAAAAGCAATGCAGATTAAAAAAAACTGCTCAATAAAATACACTAATCTGCAGATTGTGAGAGATCTAGTTCTAACCGAGAAATAAGATATTTTGCAGTAAAAAATTTAAAAGAAACACACACACACACACACACACACACACACACACACACACACACACACACACACACACACAGAGACTAGGCTTGGCTTCTCTGTTACAAAATATACTACATTATTTTTCAGAAACACAACTAAGGGCTTGGCCACAACTGCCAATTCAATGTAGCATACCCACTTGAAACAAGCAGCACTAACCCTTAAGCACTGTGGGTTATTTATAAACTACAAGAAGAAGCAGCAGAAACAACATCAGAGTTAAACCATTAATAGTTTCTATCAAGAACTTAAAAGGGTACAATGGATATTTATTTGACTGAGTCACTGCCAGGGCTCCAGATAAGATTTGTGGGATGAGTACTGTATGCTTCATTTTGAAAGTGAGGTAAGTAAAACCAAATTCTGGTGCGTACAAATGTCTCCAGAGAGAGTGAAGAGTACATTTTAAAAAACACTGCAGTTTTTTTTTTTGGTTTTAGATGAGAATTGATCAAGTGCCAACAATTCTCCAGATAATGTTGGCAGGTAGGAGTAAATTACTCACCAGTTTTAAATACAGTGAGCAAAAGAAAACTGGGATGCATACAAGTGATGTGAATCTGGAAAAAAACTACTCCTTGTGAATCACGTTACGTTATGTTATGAAGCACTATTCTTTTGAGAGTGGGGTATTTGCAAATGTTGGATGAGTATTCGTACTCATTAAAAAAATTTTCTGAAGAATATTTCTTAAAATGGTGAGTAAAACACGTTGGTTCTCCCATTATCTGGAGCCCTGTTTGCGAAAGTACAAATTTAAGAACTGGAAAATTGTTACTACCTAACCGAACCTCAAAAAGCAACTCATTACTACAAGCAAGAAGTGAGCCTCAAACTCCTGGATGAGAATGTTTACGACAATCACTGACAATTTTAAATGAGACCACCGAAGACTATAAATGTTAAATACTGTCAAAAGAATGGAAAAGAAAATGAATAGGAGTTCTAGATAATTATAGTCCAGTCAGACCAAAACTTTTGCTTTATATAGGACAGTTCTGCTCACTGCTCCAATACCATAAGTGCTCAATTTAGACATCATTATACTCTGCAAGTGCAAAGGTGGTAGTGACTGTTATTACTGATACTAAAAAAAGGGCTTTACATTGTTTAGTTTTAGTCAGCAACTGATGTGTTAATGTAAGGGAAGAATACTTAAATAAAAAAAAAAAGAAAACATTTTTAGCACCGTCATGTAAATGAGAAGCAGTTGAAAATAGATGGACAATAATGATCAAATTTCCCCCTTTAACATCAAACCTTCTGGTATTTCTGAGTGAGAGTAGTTAAAACCTCATCTGATCATCCACAAGTCCTTCTTTCTGCCTTGGATAACAGCTCCCAACCAACTGCCAGCCAGATCCCAAGGTGCTGCTGAGGTCAAGGATTTAGTGAGGAAGGGGGCATAGTGATCCCAATGGACTTGAAGCAGACATCCTCGTGAGCTTCCCCTTTTTTTCCCTTGCCACGGCCCTCCCAATGATATGCAGCAGTGAAGACATGCATCAAGAAACCCAAGTACTGCACAAGCAGGTGGCAATACTGCAACAGAAGGGTCTACCTTTTCTCTCTGGAGGACAGCATCCACTGAGATGTACAATCCTCCTCCTGGCTTGCATTAATGATCATTTTTTGTGTGTGTGCATATAGTTATATAAGTCAAGGAACAGCACAACCACCGGGGGCACAGTCTTAAGCTGGACATGGAGAAATTCAGAACGGACATCAAAAAGTATTTCTACACATAGCGGGTGATAGATGAGTGGAACAGTCCTCCAACAAGTCCTTGTTAGTTGGGCAGTGCCCTTGATTTGTCCGCGATGGCCATTTGAAATACCAAAAATGGACTTTGAAAACTGGCCCCATTTTTGTCTATGGAGCGCACCCCCACACTGTCCATATAGTGACATCTGAAAACATGATAGCACAGGGACGGATCAGAGTTTCAGCAGGTACCAGGAAGTGAAAGGGATCGGCATGGCTCCACAAACAAAAATACAATCCCTTCCCTTCCAAAACAGAGACACTTAATCAAAATACCGGCAGCATGTGACTAGGGGCCAGGTAAGGAGTCTATAATGTTCTTGGGAGAAAGAGCTGTAAAGTTGCTCTTTAAAGGTTCTTTCTGTATTGAGGAAACCAAAACTGCATGCAGCACTTTGTTATGGGCCTCACCAAGGCCTTACAAAGTGGAAGGATTATTTTCCCTGCTCTGCTGGTCACCCCTCATTTGATATATCCCAGCATTCTGCTGGACCATTTCACAATGGCAATACACTGCTTGTCTTCATTCAGTCCCTGGTCTATCATGATACCTAGGGTCCTTTTCTTCCTCCAGTGCAGCAACAGGAGCATCACACAGTGTGTATGCCATACCTCTGTTTTTACTCCCCAAATGTTGCACCTTGCTACTTCAAATTTGAGCCTCCAGAAGTCAGATCAAATTGCCCAGCTTGCTCAGGTCCTCCTGAAGATTGTCCCTATCCTCAAGGGAGTTCACTAGCCTGGCAAGCTCAGTGTTATCAGTGAACTTAAGCAGCCTGTTGCAGACTCCAAGGACTAGGAAGGCGATGAGTAGTATTTCCAGTACCATTTATTCCCAGAGAGACGATGCGGAGTACTCCTCTCCACCTGGGAGTCTGTCCACCACTACACTCTTCTTCCTTCCCCCAAGCCAGTCAGCAATCCACCTTGTATAACCTTCACTGGTTTACTTTACCCAAAAACTTGTTATGTGTAACAGTATCAAAGGCCCTGCTGAAGTCCAGATAAAATACATCCACAGTCCTGTCTCTGTCCACCAGCCTGGTCACCCCCTGAGATAAGTTGATCAGGTTGATCTGGCCCCTCAAAGCCATACCAAGAGGCAAAGAATCTTGGCTTCATCCAAGTGTGCCACTATTAAGTCCTTGATAACAGCATCCAAGATTATGCTCAGCACGTATCTCAGTAGGACTGGCCTGTAGTTGTCCCGGTCCAGAAATACCCTCTTCCTGAAGATGGGGACCTGTGGGGTTTGCTTTCCAGTCCTCTGTCACTATATGTATTGGGCCAGAATCTTGAAAGACTATTGCAAGTGGCACCCCAATGGTTCCTTTTGCTCCACTGGATCCGAGGATGAACCATGTCCACCTCTTGGGACTTACCTGGCTTGATCTCGTTTATCTTTGCCAGAAAGCCATCTGCCAGGGCAGGTGTGATATCCAAAGAGTGCATCGTGGCTACCCATCATGTTATGGGCCCCTCCCAATGAGGCCCATCACACCCAGGATCCTTTGGTGAACACTGAAGTGACGGTACTTCTCATTAAACATCTCAGTCAGCGGCTCTCTCACAGTTTGCTCCCCTACCCGTTTTCAAGATTTCAAGCCTATCCTTCATACTTCTCTTTACATTTATGGACTGGAAGGCAGTTTTGTTATCTAAAGCTCCTGCTGCTTATCCTGACTTCCAGCCCTTCCTTAGCTTTCTTAAGACTAGTTTTGCAGTCCATCAGTGCTGCTCTCCGAACTCCTCTCTGGCCCAGAAGTAATATGTCTCTTTCCAGCAGGCAAAGACCTTCTTTCTGTTTAGAATACATAGCCAAAGGTCACTGCTGAGATGGATCTTTTTTCCTTTGCTGTTTGCAAGAATGCAGACCTCAGTAGCTACCGCCAACACCTTCAAGAAACAGCACAAGTGCTCTGCATTACCAGCTTCCTGCAACTGCTCCGCCATACCTTTACGGCACCAAGTCATTCATCAGAGTAGTCTCGGAGTCTGCCTGAACCTATAAGCACGCCACCGTTGGCGCCGAACAGCACCTAACTTCAGCGCTGCGCGGACCAACCACCACCACAAGACCGCCTTCCTGGAGCCACGGCAGGAGATACCTGCACCTGGGAGTCACACGCCTGAACCTACTGGCACAACCGCCATTAGTAGCACCAGGACGCAACTTTAGCCGCTGCGGACCAACCACCACCACAAGACCACCTCCTGGAGCCACGGGCTGGATCCCTGCACCAGGTACAACCACTTGCTTGCCTCGGAGCCTGGTTCTCCTACACTGCCTCCTGACAGGTCACCGCCGAATCCGGTGGCCTGTGATTGGTCGTGACGGACCCTGGCAGCACGATCATTGGAGCGCTTTTTGCCCTATTCTGCTGACCTGCTGCCTTGTCTCTGAGTGGCTCTCCTGCTGGATACTTTGGTTGTATTTTGATTTTTTTTGTGAAAAGACACAGGCTCCCATAATATAGCCTGAAACCCGTTTTCCACAGTTAATTGACTCACTGTTTTTCTGCCTAAAAGTTGTGATGCTACAGATTTTACTGTTTAATCTCTGATACTGCTGATATTACTGTTTGCCATCTACTGGTAATCTGTATTAGCTACGCCAACTGTTCCGCTGATACTGCGAAATAACTGTCCTCTTCCCCTTAACAGCCCTCATTCCAGTATTCTGGGATGGCTTAAGTTCACTACCTCAGCCTGAACTGCTGACAAACACCTCTCCCCCACCGGCCCATCTCACTCATCTAGATTTTTTTGTTCTTTTCTCCCTGCCTTGACTCCTCCAAAGTCTCAACAACTCCACCATCCCCCTAACGATCGACCCCTGCAATGCTAATTGCTGCCTCTCACCTCCCAGTCTCTTCTTCAACCCCACCAAAAAAGACTAGCAACCTCTTCTATTGTCTCCTACTGCACTCCCCCATCCCCCACTGATGCTCTGCCGCCAGTTCCCCCCCCCATCTCCATCTCTGAGGAACTAATCACCCTCCTCTTACTTGGCCTCTCTCATTTTTCTTTCCATTGTAGGGAGTCCGCCCAGGCCTCCCGGCACGACCCGCCGTTAGCCAGGCCAGCGGCCCGCCTTGGCCGCCACGGACCAACCACCACCACAAGACCGCCCTCCTGGAGCCCACGGCCGGATCCCTGCACCAGGTACGACCGCTTGCTTGCCTCGGAGCCTGGTTCTCCTACACCGCCTTCTGATAGGTCACCGCCAATTCCAGCAGCCTGTGATTGGTCATGATGGACCCTGGCAGCACGACCACTGGAGCGCTTTTTGCCCTATTCTGCCGACCTGCTGCCTTGTCTCTGAGTGGCTCTCCGGCTGGATACTTTGGTTGTATTTTGTCCCACCCCCACCGCTCCCTCCCAGGCCTCCTTTAAATAGGCTTGTCGCCCCTCCCACTCTGTGTGCTGTCCTCCCATTGGATTAGCTATCCCTGTCCCTTGCCACTCATCCTCCTCAGCTGTACACTACTCTGTGGCCTATCTGCTACTTTCTCTCCTAATCCTACCCTTATTAGCAGACCCCCACTCCCATCCTTGAGCTCCCTCGGACTCCGATTCTTCCTCTGACTGAATAATGCTTATCCAGGTGTTTTTACTGTCTATGTCCTTTACCCCCTGTTACATTTACATGGGGAGCAACCCAAAACAATCTCATCCTCATCATGCACCCCTCTATGCCCTGCACAATAACCTTGGCATGACCACAGGGATATATATCATGGATAGTTTCAACCTCTGCTCCCCTCTATGGCACTTTGGCTACCTTCTGATATTAACTGCGCACTGCCCACCAATTATCCCCCTAACTATGTTTGTACACCACAACCTATCCAAACAGTGGTGGCACTGTAGTGACAGAAGGCATAGGAGCAAAACAAACTGGCAAATCTACAATATGCTGAAATCCTTTCTCCTACAAATTCTCCTTATGCTGCTCCTGCTCTCAGGAAATGTTCACCCCAACCCAGGACCACCTGGGCAGCCAGCAGAGGCACCAAGTAGGAGGGCAGGGACACTCACCCTGGCATCTATCAACGCCTGCAGTATCCTCAACAAACTTGATTCCCTCCAAACATGGATCCTACAGCACAACCCTGATGTCCTCTCAGTTGTGGAAACGTGGCTAAACCCTAAAATCCCTGATACCTCAGTCTCTATCCCTGGCTACTGCATATTCAGGCAAGACAGGATTGCTAAACGGGTTGGGGGATGCACCATCTATCTTAGGGATACCCTTACGGGTCACATCATCCCATCCCCTAGCCTGAGCAACTCCTCTCAGGTCCTCGCAATCAAAATCCTCCTTGGTGCACATAACAAGGAACTCACTGCCATCTCAGTTTACCTGTCCCCAAGAGACCAGGCCGCTGGCTTCCGCAGCATCATGGAATATCTAAGGGTCCAGCAACATAACTCCAAAACCATAATCATGGGTGATTTTAACATTAACTGGCTCTCCTCTGAGGCTTCTACCTATAAGGATGCAGCCACGGCGCATCACCTCACTCAACTGGTCAATGCCCCCACTAGGTGTAACTATAGGACAGGCTCCCTTATGCTTCTAGACTGGATTCTGTCTAACCGCCCTGAACTTATTTCCAATGTTTCTGTACTCCCAGATACAATAAGTGATCACTCGCCTGTCATCTGCTCCTGGTCAAACAAATTCCACAAGCCCCCTCCTAAGCTAATCTATGCCAGGGTTATCAAACAGGGGCACCTTCAGCTGCTAAAATCCCATCTAACCAGACTGAACTGGGCAGTGCTCGACTCCCTCAGTGACACCAACAAAGCCTTGGACCTATTTATCAAACGTTTCAACAAAGCCTGTGACATCTATGAACCGTTGAAAAAGATGAAGGTCAAAGGACAGACCAACCCCTGGGTTACTAGTGACCTTTTAACTCAACTCAAGCAGAGAGACCACCCCTGGCATTGTGCTCGTGCAACTCCAACACAAGTAAACATAAAAAAATACAAAGCAGCCAGAAATGATTGCACTCATAAAATATGGAACGCTAAATGCATCTATTACAAAGAGGCTCTGACCAACTCTTGGGGCCAGGGGAAAAAATTCTGGAACAACCTGAAAGAACTCACAGGCAAGGATCCTAAAGCACCACCCACTATGCTCAACCTTCATGGCACTCCTACACTCGACCTAGGTACCATCACCAGCACTTTTAATAATGCATTTACAAACCTGGACAGTGTCCTTCCACCTAATTTTTTTGACGACCTCCCCTCCAGCTCCTCCCATGTGACCCCCCCACTTGATCATACAACCCCACAGTTTTTCTTTAAGGAGGTCCCACCACAAGTAGCTAGAAAATACATTTAAAAGGCCATCAGCAAACAAGGGTACAGTGGTGACTCCCTTGTCCTGAAACTACTGGCACAAGTCCTCGATGAAATCCTAGAACCACTTACAAAGATCTTTAATCTCTCACTTAGATTGGGCCATTTCCCCTCTCTCTGGAAGAAATTCACTGTCACACCAGTTCACAAAAGCGGAGATAGGATGCTCCACACCAATTACAAACATCTCTCACTCCTCCCCCCATTATCTAAAGCACTGGAGCGAATAGTGTCGGACCAACTAGTTGAATTCCTGGATAAGTACAATGTCCAGTGCCCAGAACAGCATGGCTTCAGAAAAGGGCACAGCACCACCACTGCACTACTGGAATTTACAACTTTCATCCATGGCACGCTTGACAAAGGGAACTGTGGGGAGGCAGTATTTATAGACCTGATCAAGGCCTTCGACACAGTTAATCACCCCCTACTGCTCAGGCAACTGTCCTCTATTGGGATCTCCAGCAATGCCCTTCCATGGTTCACCAGCTACCTTGATAATCAGATCCAACGTGTAAGGATTGCAGGGATCTCATCGGATGAAAAGCCAGTCCTCTCTGGAGTCCCCCAGGTGTGTATTCTAGGCCCTTTATTCTTCTCCCTCTTCATCAACAATCTCCCCAGTGCCTGCCACCAAAAAATATTACTATACGCGGACGATGCAGCCCTGTTTTTCAGCCACCATGACATTACAGTCCTTGAATCCCAGCTGCAGCTCGACTTCAAGCGCATCGAAGACTGGTTCAACTCTCATAAACTTGTCCTGAACCACAGCAAGACCAAAGCCATGTCCTTCTGTAAGCAATGGAGCAGGCACAACTTTCTGTCCCTCACCATCAAGAGCCACGCTGGGAACCCACCCGAACATGTCAAGGAGTTCAAGTACCTTGCTATTACGCTGGATAGTATCCTCTCCTACACTCGGCATATTGACACTGTTGCCAAGGCCGCCAATATACAGATTGGACTGCTACACAAACACAAGCACTGTATGCCTGTGGATGCCCTTAAACTAGCCATCTACAGCTCTGTCACATCTATCATTGACTGCGGCCTTGCCATCTACGGCTCTGCCTCAACAAGTGCCCTCTGCAAGATCTCAGTTTCTCTCAACAAAGCCTGCAGACTAACAGGTGCGGCCCGACAAACTCACACCAGTGACTTCTATGCAGAGACCAGCTGGCTACCCCTACTCAGGCAGAATACAATAACAGGACCTGCTTACTTACCAAAAAGATTCTCCTTGGTCTCATGCCACCTGGTGCTAGCACACTCCTTACTACCTTCAGTGGCACTCAACAAACACGTGGTGCCCAATCTCTAACCTTTCAGGTTCCCAGATGTCGTACCTCCATGGGTCAGCGGTCCTTTATCTATAGAGCTCCTCTATGGTTCAATTCCCTCAATTAAGAAGCACTTTCCTCTACTACACTTGGACCCTTTAAAAGGAATCTCAGACTTTACCTCACCTCTTTCACTCAATGTGACTGTTTCTCTGAATAGAGTTCTCTCTAAACATCTCCCAGCTCACTCGTATCCCACAGCCCGCCCTTTCCCTAGTTTCATTCCCTCTGGCACCAGGCCTTCTTTGTGACTCCTTTCCTACTTCCCTTCTCCACTGGTGCAAGACATTTTCCCCCACCTACTGACAGTGGCCCATTAGCCTGCCTACTTCCTCTCCTCCCCCCACCCGGTCACACGCCTACAATACTAACTGCTTCTTGTGCCCTCTATCTCTTATTGTTACCTCAGTCGGCTGCCTACTCAAGCTGCTCACTGTATGCATATCTCTCAAAATATGTTGTAACTGTATATTTTTTTTTTTTATTGTGCATTCTTTTACTACCTCTGTATGTATGTTGCTCCTAGTCCTCTGACGTGGAACCTTTGTAAACGAGCAGTTTCTGCTCAAAGGTATTTGTAATCCGAGAATTTAATAAAATAAAATAAATAAATAAAATAAAGTCTGCCTTTTTAAAATTTCTGAAACTGGTTGATGAGGTCTGGCTAGTTCTCCCTGTCATGGTGTTGTGGTTACTGATCCCACTGTTTCCTCAACTTTTTCTTTTTGTAAATAATCATTTACTGTATTTTCCAAATAGAAACTTCTATATAAACAATCCACTAAAACATAAATTGCAGTATACCTGATCCTATGCAACTCTTGCCACTGAGCCACATCCAATGACTATATCTATGCCAGTCTAATATTTATGGTTGTACAACCCACAACCCTGAGCATGCCCATAAACCACTGTAGGAAAAGGGCTGATTGGGCAATAGAATGTTATTTTCAAATAGTCCACAAACAAGCAGAGTTGCTCATTAAGTAGAAGTGGACTTCACATATAAAACACATAAAAATGTAACAATATACAGCATGTATCATTTACAGTTTAACCAACTGGCAGTGTGGTTATAGGATGGTTCCTTGACTTTCACTCTATAGAGAAGACCTCATTCCCACTGCTTTGAGGAAATTCAAGGGTGGCCTCAAACTTAGTACCCTGCTGTTCAAAAAGCAGTTCTTAAAGATGCACAGGAATCTGGTCGCAGCCCTGCCATTGGCTCTCTCAAGACACTAGTCAATGCCTGGTACACTGAAGTCCCCCAGGATCACCACTGCATCCGATCTGACTGCTCACATAATTTCCCACTCAACTGGACATCATGCTCTATTGAGCTGTTAGGGAGCCTGACGAACACCTTCAGGATGACTCTTCTGTCCCCCTTGTTTCCCTAGCTGATCCAGCTAGTTTCTGACAGTATCTGCCACCCTGATATCCAACTTGTCCTGCACAGTAACTCCCTTCCTTATGAAAAGCGCAACCCCACCCCTTCCTTTCAGGTTCATCTCTCTGAAATATTCTGTATCCTTCCATCATGGTGTCCCAGTCATGTTCTTCCCCATACAAAGTCTCCATGAAGGTCATTAGGTCCCGGACTTCGACGTATACAAGGCCATTAAGCGTTCCCATTTTTCCTGGGTGTGCTTCTTATGATGGCCTGCATTCAAGTGAGAACAGTTGCCACTCCATGCTTCCTTGACCCCCAGTTAGTTGCTTTTGCTAGTGCTCAACTGCTCTGGACTGTGGCTCTGCATTCCTGCATACTTTGTATGTATGTATCTGCACCTGCACTTTGTCATCAACTGGGCTTTAACAAATTTGTTGCGAGCTCAGTGGCACCAAACAGCAAAAAAAAAAAAAAAAGACAGCAGGCAAGGTGGCTTACTCTATGCCTTCCATCCTGTAGTGCCATTTCATCCTACTGTGTGGAGAAAAGTGCACCACAGACTAAAACTGAAGAAAATAGCATATTAAATACCTTCTAGTCAGCAGTTGCCCAGCAGCAAGGTTGCCTGAGGAGGACAGAGTAGCCAAATTACCAAGACACAAGGAAAAACATAACCATAAATAAAAACAACAGCATTAAGAGCACCTAAATCTTCCAGTCTGTTGACACTGCAGAGGTAGGAGAGCAACAAAACACACACACACATATGATTTTATATATAAAATCTTCTACATAGACATTGCATGGAATGTTTTAACTATAATCTGCTGCCTGTTTCTAGCAGTGCACATAACTACCCATGAGTTAGGCAAACTGTGCAACTCCAATTGTACAAACTTTTCCAGTCAGGAATTTGTCAAAGAAATACTTTTGCTATAGACGTAGTCAAGTACACCTTTGCTGCTGAACTTCCCCGGACAAATTTCAGTATACAACGTTGCTCTGTAGAGCAGACTCATTTATTACTCAGAGCAACAAATGAATCCATTGTTCACTTGATCAGAATGATTTCACATTTAAGCATGCACAGTAAATTCAAGGACTGTTGCATTCCCTCAATCTCGACAAATGTATCTCCCCTAGAGACATGACTAAAGCAGTCAAATAACTGATTATTTAAAAGTTTTCAGTGTGATGTGGCTATCCAAGTGATATTCAACATTTTAACAGCATATTGTAACTATCTGAAACAGACCGACTATGATCCAAATCTGAACCACAAAACACTTAAGTGCTCTCTTTTCAACAGCAGCAGCAGAGAAACATTTAAGGCTGTGATAACAGACTGAAGGGAGCTAGCCTCAACACTGGAGAAATACGGACCTTTATTTGCAATGCCAATAAAAGCTGCAAGAGGAAGACATGACTGCAGTTTATTCAGAGCATTCTGTAGTAACAATATTGTATTGTCTTCCTCACTCTATCAGTATTATATCAGGATGACTACAATGAGCCATTTATTTATCAAGTCTAGGATTACAAATACCTTTGAGCCTTGGCTCTTTTACAAAGGTTCCACGTCAGAGAAATACAAATTATGGGGAACATCAAGACAGACATTACAACAATGTGGACATTGCAAACAGAGTAGAGATTAATACAATTCAAGGGTAGCATTGTAACAAGGCAGCCAGCGGCATTTGTCAGAGAAAATAGACAACAGATAAGAAGTGCCAGAGTCATAGGGAGAGGGAAGAGGGGAGGGGGAGAAGGAATGTAGGAAGGTGGGGAAGAGGGTGAAAAAGTGCAGCACTGGGTATACCAAGATGTGAGGGTAGAATCCAGTGGGGGGGGACCACTAGAGCAGGAAGGGAAGTGGAGAAACAAGGTTAAGTTGGGCAGTCACAGTAGCTGTTGGTAGTGAGATAGTCCCGGAGCCTAGTTTTAAACATACCAATTGTTGGGGCAGAGGAGATGGTTGGGCTAAGGCCACTGAACCAGAGTGGCGCTCGATAAGTAAAAGAACGTTGTCCCTGTGAAGTGCGACAGTGGGGGACTTTCAGTAGCTGTAGCGTGGATCTCCTAAGCACCATTTGTTAATTCGGTGTTGTAACAGAGTTGAGACCCCAGAAGGTGCAAGGCCAAGGTAGATTTTTTTCGCCATGGAGCAGATGAGAAACTTTATGCGGTTTGACAGCTGGAGCCAGTCGGTCTGAGTGTACAGGTCACATGTGTGGGTGAGACGGTGAGCACCAGTGATGAGCCGACATGCCTTATTTAAGGCAGCTGAGAGGCGTCTAAAGGTTGTGGTTGTAGACGAGCCATAAATGATGAGACCATAGTCTATTACAGAGATCACAGAGCTCAGGACTGCAACCTTCAAAGCTTCTGGCGTGAGGTGTGGTCTGTGTTTGTAGAGGAAAACAAGCCGTGTATTAGCAGCTCTAGCTACATTATCAACATGAAGTCCACAGGAGAGATTAGGGTCAAGCTGTATCCCTAAGTGTTTGAAGGACCCCACCTGATCTAGAGTGTTCACCTGGGTGGTGGAGATAGCCAAGTGGTGTAGCTTGTGTGGGTTATGAAAGCTGCAGAAGAGCACAGATTTGGTTTTCTTGTCATTGAGGACCAGTTTATGATTAAGAAACCATGTCTCTACAGAACTGAAACCAAGTTGAAGGTTGTGTTGAAGAGTTGCAGGATCTTTGTGAGTGGAGAATACAACGGCATTATCGGCATATAGTATGATCTGCTCAGAGCAGTGGTAAGGGAGGGAGTTTAAGAAAAGGCTAAAAAGAAGGGGGCCCAGTATGGATCCCTGTGGGACACCCGAGTGAACAGACAGGGTGTCAGAAAGAGCGTTCGCAATTTTTACTTCCTGCGACCGGTTTTCTAAGTAGCTTTTAAACCAGAGAGAAGAGTCAAGTGATAGCCTGGCATTCAGTAGTTGGTGTATTAGTAGTCCATGGTGTACTGTATCGAAGGCCTTGGAGAGGGCGACAAAAACGGCCCCCGTGAGAAGGCCGTTGGTCAAGGGACTTGTGCAAAGCTCCAGTGAACTCAAGAAGGGCTGTGGTGATGCTGTGACCTTTCCGGAAGCCATGTTGTTGTGGACAAGGTATATTGTATTTATCCAAGTGGTCAGTAAGTTGATCAGCCATGATGCGCTTGAGTGCCTTAGAGAGTGGGGGCAGTATGGAGATAGGGCGATAATTTGAGTGATTCGTCTTATCCCCACTTTTATGGACGGGTGTCACGGTGGTTGTTTTCCATAGGTCTGGGAATTTTCCACAGCTGAGAGAGAGGTTTAGGATTTCTGTTAATGGATGAATTACCTAATCGAGGGTGAGCAACAGGAGCTTAAGATCCAGGATGTCACTACTAGATCTAGATTTAGAGATAGCTGCAGTAATATAGCGGCGAGCTTCATTCAGCCTTACCTCCCTGAAGTAGAAGAGGGGATGGTTAGACTGAGGGGCTGAGGTATTTGGGGAGTAGGCCCCGTTTTTGAAAAAGTCATGGGGTAGAACCGCACTAAGGTCTGAAAAAGCTGTGTTAAAGATGTTTGCGATCACCTTAGGGTCAAGAGTTGAGGAGCCATCAACCATTAACATGGCCGGAGAGGTTTTTGGCTGCTTCCCTGTGACATCCCTGATATTGTCCCAGAAAGCACGACCATTTCCCCATGTATTGGTGAGAGCGTCTTTGTAATAGGTGGATTTCATTAGCCGTATGGCTTTTGTGCAGGCATTTCATGCTTGTTTGTAATTTTGGATGTCCAGTTGTTTGCCAGTGGCCCTGGCAACTGCCCAGAGGTGGTCCCTTAGTTTCAGCTGTGACAGAAGAGCCGCGGTGACCCCTGGGTTAGAGAGAGATTTTGTTTTGCGCCTTTTAGCAGGGGCAAAGAGGTCGCAGACTGTTGAAAATTGAGATGAAGTGATCAAGAGCCAAGTTAACGTCTGTTGCTTCATAGATGGGTAGCCAGTCTTGTAGAAGCAGGTGTTTGAGATGTGGAAGTTTTCCATGAGGAAGGACTCTGCTAGCGATAATTTTGGGAGGGGGGCTTAAGGAATTTGTTAGACCATGCACACATGACTGGGGAGTGGTCACTGAGATTATTTTTTTTTTTTTTTTTTTTTTTTTTTAAGTTCTGTATTTGCCATAAACGTTTTAAACACAGTTGTTCATTGTCCACTTACCTTTCTATAGTAATGGCTTTTAAAAATAAAATGCTTATTTGTAATTTTTGACCAGGAACAGAGAACATTTAACCTGATATAGTGTAGCAAAAAACTGCACAATTTTCAAGAACTGCTGCACAAAACTGTTTATGTATAGCATTCACCGGCTACACATCTGAGTTCACCCAAAAGTGGTCATACAGCTGCATTACATAATGTTACCTGCAAACGCTACACATACTTTTCAAACTGCTACTCAAATTAAGTTTTGTCACATTGCAACTGCTACACAAACATTTTTAATAAACTGTCCCCTAACCAGGAAAGGCGTATTGATTTGTGATGGCTCATTTCCAGGTTATGCTCTTGGGGTGGGTTACGTGGACCTGTTTTACTGACAGTTCAAGTTGTGTAACACAATTTAAGAATATTTAGCAAATGAAACAGACCAATGCTGTCATTGTAACACTGATTTTACAATCATGTTGGATAAAAAGAACATTTAGTAATTAAAAAAATAATCTTTCTTTATAACTTTACTAGAACATTTAATTAAACCAAAATCCTAACTAAAATGGTACAGGCTTCAACCTTAGTTGCTAATAGTGTCAATCAGCTATTTGTTATTCTGGGGATTTCTACCCCCAATCAGTCCTCTGACTAGGCTAAACACTGGCTGGTTAATGCCAATACAGTCTTGCACTGTAAGGTAATACAAGAGCTTCCTGTGTTAGCAACTGGGTACAATGAAAATGACTGCATATTCCTCCTGCTTTCCATTCAGTCACTTTTTTAAAAATTTCAGTGTAATTTGTTTACCTGCTTATGATTATTATTAGCTGTTACTGACCAGGTATATACATTAGACACAAATTGTGCCTATGTTCAGGTATGACCCGGGAGGTTACAAGACAAGCAGTACAATACAATATCAGGAGGATACGAGACAAGCAATATCACACAACACAGTAAGGGAGATGCAGTAAAACATGGAGCAAAGAACAGATCAACATAACATGCAAAAAACAGAAATAATCAAATACTGTTAATCGTGGGTAGAGTAAACACCAACTGTACTATCTGAGGCACTGCTGAAAGGTAATACTATCAGCCTAAAGCAGGTAGACGCAAGGACCATCTGCAAAGAGTTACGTGCCAGCACAATTAGAGCTGGTCTTAAGGTGAGCCCACAGAGACTTTCTAAATTGAGTGCGGGAGGAGGATCAACAGAGTTGGAGACGGTTCAAAGGTTGGGTGCAGCAGCACAAAAGGATTGGTTGCCTATAGGGGTGTAAGTCTTGGGGACGTCACAAAGGGATAGGGCTGGCGTGAAAAATTAAACAGGGATGAAGGGGACAGGAAATTTGTGTTAATTTGCAGCAGTTAGTTATGGTCTTATAAAAAATTCAATTCATACCTCCAAATGATTAATGCTTAACTATACTGGAACGAACAATAACGTGAACTGTAATTGTTTTCTTGATGAACATTCTGCACAGTTCTCTTCATGGTTTCAAAAACTGAGTTTTTACTATGTCACAATTCAAGTATAGAATTGAAGCATAAGCTGCTGACTTATCAGAACCATGCTTAGAGTTATGTAGAAAACCATGACAAAGTTAAAACTCCAAATCACTGATTCCATGCAAAGAACAGTAAAAGCACACTGCCCTTAAAATCAAAACAATGAAAACAGAGGATTGTGTATGAGCAACCATACATAACAAGGTCATGTTGGAATCGAGAGGTTTCCATGGTAACAAGAGACCTTGAGCACATGTGCACAAAACACCTTGAGTGCATGTGAAGGAGAAGAGGAGGGGCCGAAGGCTGCAGCAATGCTGGAGGAAATCCAGCCTGGTAGATGAGAGACTTAGATTGACAGTCCTTCTTAAGGACTATCAATCAGAAATCTCCTGTAAGAAGGCAGAGTTCCTGTCAAGGGAGATTGTCTAAGCAAGAAACAGCTCTTCCGGACTGGACAGATTGAATTGCCCAGTCGAGGGGAGCCTTTTCACAAACCAGATGGGACAAGTTTGCTCTGTCCTTCGCTGATAAGATTGCCACTATCAGGTCGGGAATCCAATCAACATCCTCAAATGGGCCTTGTGGTGATGGGCCTGAAGTTGCAAGTACCCAGACTGTCTGGTCTGACTTCGGCCAGCTGGCAATCATGGATGTCATGTGGGTCATCCAGAGACTACATCCAACCTGCTGTAGTTTGGACCCAAGCCCTATGCACCTCCTTGTGGGGTGTGTAGATGTCATCAGCCCAGTCCCAGCTAGGATAGTCCTGTGTTCTCTGGAGACCTGGATTTTTCCCCGAATCCCTGAAGGAAGTGGTAGTAGTACCGCTTCTGAAGAAGACCTCTCTAGACCTGGACTGCCTAGCACACTACAGACCTGTCTCTAACCTGTCCTTTGTGGGAAACAGACTGATAACAGATAAGGACAGCCTGGCCCACCCAGTCTGCCCATTTCCCTACCTATTGGATAATCTGCAGATCCTAGTTAACAGCCTACTTCCTCATACCCCCCCCCCGCCAGAATTGCCTTAGTCTGTCCCATGCATTCTTGAATTTCCCCCCAGTTTTTGACCCCATGACCTCCTCAGGAAGGCCGTTCCAGGCATCCACCACCCTCTCTGTGAAAAAAATACTTCCTCACATTGCCCTACAGCAGTCACCCCCTTGTTCTTGCACATCTCTTTTTCTTAAAGATGCTACCCTCTTGGACTTTGTTGATTCCCTTGAGGTACTTGAAAGTTTCTATCATGTCCTCCCTCTCCCTCCTTTCCTCAAGGGTATACATATTAAGCTCCTTTAGTCTCTTTGTATGGCTCCTGGTGCAGACCCTGCACCATTTTAGTTGCCCTCCTCTGCATTGCCTCCATCCTGTCTATGTCCTTATGGAGATGGGGGCTCCAGAACTGCACGCAGTACTCCAGATGGGGTCTCACCAACTGTCTGTACAGAGGGATAACAACTTCCTGTTTTCAACTGGTAATGCCTCTTCCTATACATCCCAGTATCCCCCCCAGCACTCCTTCCTGCCTTCTCACATTGCTTGCTTACCTTTAGGTCATCTGATACGACTACTCCCAGGTCACTTTCCATTTTTTACTTTGTTCTTAGCACACACCCCCGCATTCTTTCCCTGAATTTTGTTTCCCATGTGCATTACTTTGCACTTCTTTATACTGAATCTAAGCTGCCATACTTCTGATCATTCCTCTAACCTTGCCAAGTCCCTTATCAGTCTTTCCACCCCCCCCATGCATCAACCCTGTTGCAGATCTTTGTGTCATCTCCAAAGAGGAATACTTTTCTTCCAGTCCCACCGCAATGTCACTTATAAAGACATTAAAAAGGACCGGACCCAGTACTGACCCCTGTGGTACCCTGCTAGTAACCCCCCTTTCTTCGGAGTGGACTCCATTTACTATTACCCTTTGTGTCCTGTTGTCCAGCCAATTTTTTACCCAGGCTACCACCCTGGTACCCACTCCCAGGCTGGCTAATTTGTTCATTAATCTTTTATGTGGGACTGTGTCAAATGCTTTGCTTAAGTCTAGGTAGGCCATGTCCACAGCCCCTCCCTTGTCTACTACTTTGGTCACCCAGTCAAAGAAATCGATTAGATTCATCTGACATGACCTTCCTGCTGTGAATCCATGCTGCCTTGGGTCCTGTGCCCCGCTGGCCTCTAGGTACTCAACAATTCTTTCTTTCAGAAGAGATTACATCATTTTCCCTACCACTGAGATCAAACAAACAGGTCTGTAGTTTCCTGCCTCTGCTTTGCTCCCACTTTTGCGAAGGGGAAATCACATCTACCCTCCTCCAGTCCTTATGTACCTCACTATCTATCCATGATTTGTTAAAAAGGGTAGTCATTGGTGTCACTAGTTCTCCCTTTAGTTCTTTTAGAATTCTTGGTTGAATCCCATCAGGGCCCATTGCTTTGTCCACCATCAGTTTTACGAGTTCTTTCAGAATCCTTTCTTCTGTGAATGGAGTGGTGTCAAAGACCCTATCCAGAGTGCTTCTACTGATTGGATTAAGTATCTCTCCCTCCTCTTCTTTTGTGAATACTGAGCAGAAGTATTCGTCCCGTATCCCTGCTTTTTCACTGTCACCCTCTGCCCACCCATCCTCCCCTTTATTAAGCCTCGCTATCCCTCCCTTGGTCTTTCTTCGCTCCCTAATGCACCTATAAAATGTTTTACCCCCCTTCTTAACCAAGTTGGCTATCTTTTCCTTGGTTTGGGCCTTAGCTATTCTGACCGCTTTCCATGCTTCCTTCTGCTTTCACTGGTACAGTTCTCTGTCCTGCTCCTTCTGCATTTCCTTATACTTCCCGAATGCTATCTATTTCTCCCTAACCTTCCCCGACCACCTCTTTTGAGAACCACAGTGTTCTTTTTTTCCTTCGTTTTGATTTATTTGCTTCACACAAAGGCTTGTTGCCTCTGTGATGGCAGTTCCGTTTCCCCATTGTTCCTCCATCCCTCCTTCAAGCCCGTTTGCTAGTTCTTTTCTGAGACTTTCTCCCTTTTTGACAAAGTCAGCCCTCCTGAAGTCCAATACCCTCACTTTTGTATGGCTTGACTCTACGGCTGTGTTTATTGTGAACCACACTGTTCAGTGGTCACTTGTTCCCAGATGGCTACCCACCTTTAAATTTGAGATCCTCTCTCTGTCCCTGTTTGAGAGTACCAGGTCTAAGACTGTTCCCTTCTAAGTGAATTCCAACACCAGCTGTCTGAGGCATGCCCCCTGAAGGGCATTGAGAATGACCCTGCTCTTGGATGTGGCTGCAGCAAAGGTACAAGTTATTGAGACGGTGGTGGCCATACAACTGGAGGACCATTTAACATCTCACGTCTATGATTTTCTCCAGTCTGGTTTCCAAAAGCGGCATAGTACCAAGACTGCCTTGGTTTGGGTACTAAATTATCTCCTGACAGCGAGGGATCGAGGAAGCCATTCCACCTTGGTGCTCCTCGATCTCTGTCATTTGACACTGTGGACCATGGGGTGTTGGAGCATCTACAGGTGCTGTGTGGACCGTAAGAAACAGTCCTCTGTTGGTTGTTCCTCACAGGCAGGATTCAGTAGTGTCGGGGGATTTTTTCCTCTGCACCTCTCCTCCTGTCTTGTGGGGTACTGCAGGGCTCCACCTTATCCCCCATGTTGTTCGTAATGTATATACTGCCGCTGGGGAACATTAGGCAGTATGGATTGAGTTTTCACTGCTATGCAGATGACACTCAGCTCTACATGTCCTTTGTGCCCAATCAGGATGGAGTAGTCTCGGTCTTTAACATCTGCCTCTCAGAGATTCAAGGCTGGATGAGTCCCAACTGGCTGAGGTTGAATCCAGACAAGACTGAGGTGTGGTGGTAAAGGTGGGTGGGTTTACCGGATTTCAGCTCGGGGCTACCCTGTATACCTCAAATCAGGTGCGTAATCTGGGCGTTGTACTTGATAACAGTCTATCACTAAAACATCAGGTGTCGACCGTTGTCAAAACCTCATTTTACAATCTGAGAAACATCGCCCAGATAAAGCACCTGATTCTGCCTAGCGATATGCCAACTCTCGTTCACGCCTTTGTAACCCCGCGCCTCGATTACTGCAATGCCTTATATCTAGGGCTACCGGGGGTTGATATCCGCCAATTGCAGCTAGTGCAGAATGTGGCGGGCCAGGCTGTTGACTGGTTTATCAAGATCTAGCTATGTCACACCAGTGCTCTGCTATCTGCAATGGCTGCCTGTGAATTGGCAGATCACCTTCAAGAAAAAATTACTCACCTTAGTAATGTTGTTTCTTCTAATGGAGTCTTGCTATATTATGACATATGCAGTATAACCCCAGGTTAGAACTGCTCCGGAGGTGAAAGAGTTAACTTTCATGCAGGGCATGGAATCTTGAGCGTGAGCTCGGTTGAACACTCTGTCTGTTGAAGCTCAAACTTAAACTGTCAGATCTTTACGAGCAAAAACTCACTAAGGTTCTGTGTGGAAGCCGTAAACCTACACTAGCCACTGGCTACTAACTACAAAAACACATTTTTGATCTTGATCCCAAAACAAAGACTCAAGTCAGGGGATTCAAGAAAGAAAAATAAGCATAACACCTAAGCACCCAAAGAAAGGGTGAAAAATAAAGTGGGCATCTATGAAGTGCCAACATTGCATTGCCCACCCACATCCCAAAAAAGAGGTTCTGAGAGGGGCAGGCTGGGGGGGAGGTCATAATACAGCAAGACTCCATTAGAAGAAACAACATTACTAAGGTGAGTAATTTTTTCTTCAAACAACATGAAGTCTTGCTATATTATGACATATGCAGACTACACAGCAGTACCTCCATGGAGGAGGGACAGAACCTACTTGGGAAATAGGCTCTCAAGCACAGCTGTGCCAAATCGAGCATCACTCCTAGCCTGGATATCCAGGGAGTAATGCTTAGTAAAAGTGTGAACTGTTTTCCAGGTAGCTGCTTGACATATCTCTAGGATAGGGATGTCCCTGGCAGCAGCCAGAGACGCAGCTGTACCTCTGGTAGAGTGAGCCCTCAGGCCTGAGGGAGGAACCTTACCCAGTTTTTCATAGCAGAATTGGATACAAGAGACAATCCACCTGGCAATGGATCTTTTAGTGGCAGGTTTCCCTTTACCAACCTCACCATAAGTGAGGAACAATTGGAGGGATTCAACCTGTGACCCTTGGTACGTTCTATATAGTAACTAAGGGCTCTTTTGACATCTAAACTGTGCAATCTCCTCTCACCAGAGGAGGAATGGTCAGTGAAGTACACAGGAAGAGACATGGATTGATTAAGGTGAAGTCTGAAACCACCTTAGGCAAAACTTCCTGTTAGTCCTGAGGACCACCTTATTCTCTATGAAAGGAGATAAAATCAGGCTCCACTGACAATGCTTGTAGCTCACTTATGCGCCTGGCAGAGGTGATGGCTACCAGAAACACAGCTTTTCCAAGTCAAGTACTTAAGCTCTGCTGAAGACAATGGCTCAAAGGGGTTGCATAAGCTGAGCAATGCAAATATTAAGATCCCAAGCAGGGCAGGGTCCCTGAATGGAGTGTTGTGTGAAGCAACCCTTTAAAAAACTTGGAGAACACAGGGTGAGCTGAAAAGAAGAAGGCTTACCTGTTGATAAGAAGACAGACACAGCTGCCAAGTGCACTTTTTAGAGTAGCTGGTCTCAGGCCCAAGGAATTCAAATGCACCAAATAATCCAGAACCTGAGGCACGCCAGCAGATTCTGGGGAAATATGCTTACTAGCACACCATATGGAAAATCTTTCCATTTTGAATTATAAGTAGCCCTGGTGGAAGGCTTCCTAGAGGCCTTCAATATATCCAATACACCTTGGGAAAGGTTTAGGTCAGCAAACTCTAACTCTTCAAGAGCCATGCCTTGAGATTGAGAGATTTGAGGTTCGATACCAAACTCTCCCCTGGGCACAGGTTAACAGGTTGTGATTCCTGGGAGACACAGGGAAGGTGGACTGCTAAGGACATGAGGAGGGGTACCAGGGCTGCCTGGCCCAATCTGGAGCAATCAGGATCATCATGCAGGGTTGAGATCTGATTCTGACTAGCACCTTGAAAAGGAGGGGGAAGGGGGGAAAAGCATAGAGAAACTTCCCTTCCCAACTGAGTAGGAAGGCATCCAGGGGGACTGAGCCCAACACTGGGGGCCTGCAGCAAAAAAGGGGGAGTTGGTGATTGTCTGGGGAGATCTATCTGCGGGGTGCCCCATCTGGCAAATACTACCTCCAGTACTAGGGGATCCAGTGCCCATTCGTGATGGCCCTGGGAAATCCTGCTGAGGGCATCCGCTAGGACATTGTCCTTGCCTGGGAGGTGAACAGCCATGAGGGAGGCGCTCAGAGAATAAGCCAGAGACCACAACTTCATTGCTTCGGTGCACAAGGTCAGACCGAAGTGCCCCTTGTTTGTTGATGTACCACATTGTAGTGGTATTGTCTGTTCTGATCTGAACAACCTTGTTCTGAACAGATGTGGAAAAACCTGGAGTGCTAGAAAACTGCTCTGAGTTCCAGCAAATTGATGTGGAGCAGAGATTCCTGAGGGGACCACAGCCCTTGGGTGGAAAGGTCGCCATGTGAGCTCCCCACCCCAAGAGGGATGCATCTGTAAGGGTCAGAGTGAGACTGGGGAGTGAAGGGATCCCCCTGTCTCAGATTGCTCTGATCCTGCCACCACTGAAGGGCCTGGATCAGGGTTCGAGTCACTGGTATTAACTTGGTTAGAGGATCTGTCCTTTGAGACCAAAAGGCTCTCAAATGGAACTGGATGTCCTTCACCTGAAATCTTGCTCCCTGCACTACTGCTGTAGAAGCAGCCATGTGCCCCAGGAGCTGTAGAACATGCCTTGCTGGTCGAGAGACCTGCAGGGTGAAAGAAGAGGCCAGAGAGACCAAAGTCCTTGCTCTTTCCGGAGGGAGGAAGGCTCTGGCTTCTTTTGTGTTCAGTTCTGCGCCTATGAAGGTGAGAAGCTGGACAGGCTCCAGAACTGACTTTGGAAGATTGAGAAGGAAACCTAGGGATGTCAGCAGTTGCTGGGTTACTTGTAAGTGTAGTTTGACCTGTTCTGGAGATTGGCCTACAATGAGCCAGTCATCCAGATAAGGAAAGATGGCAATCGTTTGCCTTCTTAAATGAGCAACTGCTACTGCCAGGCATTTTGTGAACACCCTCAGGGCCGAGGTGAGGCCGAAGGGCATTGCTCTGAATTGGTACAGGCCTGAGGGCAGTTCGAATCTGAGGTACTTTCGATGGGAGCTTCTGATGAGAACATGGAAGTAGGCATCCTTGAGGTCCAGGGAGGCTAGCCAGTCCCCTGGCTTTAGAGAGGGTAAAATGATTCCCAGAGTCACCATTTTGAACTTTGGTTTTAAAAGGTGCTTGTTTAGATACCCGAGATCCAGGATGGGCCGCCATTCTCCTGTCTTTTTTGGGGTAAGGAAGTACCTGGAGTACAACCCTTTGCCCTGGTGTATGGGAGGCACCCTTTCCACAGCTCTGAGAGCCAGAAGGGAAGAAACTTCTGCTTCCAGGGCAAGTGCCTCTGATGGGTTTGCAGGTGGAAAAGACCTGGCTCTCATCGTCGGAAATTTTTTGAAGCTGAGAACCAGTCCCTGGCTTACTACTTCCAGGACCCACTTTTCTGATGTTAAAGACTCCCAGTCCTGGACAAAGTAAGCCAGCCTGCCCCCTACCGGTAGTGGAGAATTGCCTGGCCACCCCATCAGGGAGCCTGTTTTGCAGGGGGCTTGGGTTGAGGGGTAGTAGGCTTTAGAACCCCTTCTGCCCTTCCTCTAAAGAACCCCTCTGGGCATAAGCAGAAGAGGAAGCCTGGCTTGGTAAAAGGCTCATGAAAAGGCCTGCCCCAGCCATGCTGCCTTTGAGGAGTGGCTTGCCTTTCTTGGCCTGTAGCACCCTATAGGTGGTCCTATACTCATCCATTTTTCATATAATTCTCTGTCTGCTCCCCAAACAGAGAATTGCCCACAACAGGAAAATCCATAGCCTTAGACTGAGTATCCTGTGACAGGGCAGTACATCTGAGCCAGGCCATTCTCATGAAGAGGCACAGATGTAGCCATGACTCTTGATGAAACATCATTAGAGTCTACTGCAGCACAAATTGCACCTTGGATGCCTCATCACATCCGCAGCCACCTGCTCCAGCTCCCTGGCAAGCTGGTCAGGGGCCTGTTTTGCTAGGGCCAGGACAGTATCCCATCTGGATTTCTGGTACCTAGCTGCGTAAGCCATATAATTTGCCTGTCTGAGTCCCAAAGATGCTGCCATGTACTGTTTCTTTGCCATGGCATCCATCCTCCTGGAATCCTTTTCAGGAGGGTGAGAGGCTAGAGGAATATTAGCCTTGTCACAGGCTGCAGCCTGCACTACCCCCACATGGCTGCACTGCTGGGAGAGGAACTCCGTATCAGAGCCTGATAAAGCATACCTCTTGTCCATCCTTTTATCCACAGGAAGGACAGAATGAGGAGTTTTCAGAATTTTTACTGTCTGTTTCCTAAAAGATTTGTGCAAGGGAATAGACAGTCTCCTAGACTCTGGAATATCCATAATTTCCACAAAATCAGGCTCTCCTTGATCATCAACAGCTTCCTCAACAGGGAGTTGCAGAGTCCCAGCAACCTTCTTGTAAAACAAAAAATGAGAAGGGGACTCGGATAGCCTGGGAGGGGACACCCCTGAGGGTCTGTCTGGAGAGATGTCCGGTTCAATGGGCACATCCAGACTTTCAAAATCACACTCACTCTCCTCATACCCCTCCTCCCCTTCCTCCGGTTCATAAAAATCCTCAAAATCATAATCTTGAACCGGGGGGGAACCGTCCGAACCGAGCGCTTCCCTAATGTTGTCGGTTCGGACGGAACTGGGGAAAGAGACTGGACAATTTGAATAGCTTTGGCTAGTTCCTCAGCGGTTGGAGAAAGAACTTTTGGCCCCAAACTAGCTGACTTTCTAGTCCTTTTAGTTGGAACTGGCTCCTCAGAGCTGGCTCTTCGTTTGCCCGAGGAAGTATCGCCCTGGTCAGAGGGCACTCCCTCAGGTTCGGTTGGAACCGAACCGGGCTGGCCATCCGGGTCAGCGGACTTTTTGGCCTCCCTTTCCCTGAGCCTACCAACTCTCTTTTCCACGGTGGCAGCAGGAAAATTCTTACAAATCTGGCGGTCTGCATTGAGGTGGTCAAACCCCAGACAATATACACAAGTGGTGTGTGGGTCAGCCTTAGCAAAGGCTTCCCCACAGAGGCCAAGGTGCTGAAACCCAGTGGGTCCGGTTTTTCTTTGGGTTTCTCAGACATAGTGCCAGCCTAACCAAAACTTGCCCATTAATGGCAATCCGCCAACAAGACACTCTTATCGGTTCCCAACCGTGCATCACGGTCGCAGTAAAACCGTAATAAAATCTGCTTTTTCAGAACCGATAAGAACCGGAACCGCACTCTAAAGGACTAGAAAGTAATTTTAAACTAATCTGATCGGTTCAAACCGAACCAAAAGACGCTACAAGTTCCACACAGAAGAAAAATAAATAAAAGCCTATCTATTACTTACAATACCACAGACAGAGCTTGAACCGACATCACTGCGGTTAAATTTCTAAAATAAACCGAGAAATACACTTTTAAACCGACAAACAAACCGAGCAGCAGGAGGAATCTCCGGAGCGACTGTTCAGTGAGGCGGAGTAAAGAATCTGACAGTTTAAGTTTGAGCTTCAACAGACAGAGTGTTCAACCGAGCTCACGCTCAAGATTCCATGCCCTGCATGGAAAGTTAACTCTTTCACCTCCGGAGCAGTTCTAACCTGGGGTTATACTGCATATGTCATAATATAGCAAGACTTCATGTTGTTTGAATACTGGATTACTGACCTGTAAGGCCCTACACGGACAGGGACCCAGCTACTTGCAAGATTTTCTTGTTCCTTATCGCCCCCTCCATCGACGAGGGATTGCTAGCGGTTCCCAGGGTTCATTTGAAGACATCAGGAGCACGCTCTTTTGCTTATGTGGCACTGACCCTGTGGAAATCTCTACCTCATCGGATAAGCTAGGGGATTTGACTTACGAGGACAGACTTGAGGAGCTCTGCCTGTTTTCATTGGAGGAGAGGAGAGACAGGGGGGACATGATTGAGGTCTTCAAGTACCTCAAGGGAATAAATAGGGTAAACATGGAGGGGATCTTTAGACTAAAGCAGGGAGGCATCACTAGAGGGCATGGTTTGAAGTTGGAAGGTGGAAGGGTGAGGGGGGAAAAGAGGAGGAGGTTTTTCACTGAGAGGGTGGTGGACCCTTGGAATGCTCTGCCTGGTGAGCTGGTTCAGAGATCCACAGTGGAGGGCTTTAAGAGAGGGTGGGACAGACACAGAAAGTGGATGTATCAGATGATGGCCTGTCCTGGGGAGATGGATGATAGGGGTTTCTGGAGCACAAGGGATGGGAGGGTCTCGGCACCCAACTAAGGATCTAGGTTCGAGCAGACTCGATAGACCATAAGGCCTAATCTGCTGGCAAATAGTATGTTAGTATAAGAGAGTGCCAGACCACTGAGAGGGTCAAATATGAGTTGAAGACTTTCATTTTTAGCCAGGCACTCCCCCCTGAAGTTTACAGCAGGGAACGTAGTAGCTACTGTTAAAGATTTTGGTTTTAAGATTTTATGATGAGATGTACAATGCTTTGATCTTTTTGTAACTCTGCTTAATAAAGGACGATTGACTGAATCTTGATGTTTCCATGGTAATCACAGCCCTGTATGTGCATGGTTGTTCATACCCAACCTTTTATAGTATACGTGCAACCATATAATTAAAAACTAACTGAGCCGCTGCTGCTATCGCTCTCTCTCTCACGTTACTGCTGTCTAAAAGTAACAGTTCTACTTGACAGTGCCAATGACAGCAGCCTCGGCTTGTGAACACTGAACCACACAAAAAAGTACTAATCCGTTGTACTGCAGTAATGATGTCTTTAGTGCAGCACAACAAGGGAATTCTAGTACTTGAAATCCATACATCACAATGCTCTCTCATACACATTGCATCACTTTTTGTAAGGTTTAGTTAAATATGGACCATTTAATGGAATTCATATTTCTGAGAATAGGAACATTATAAACAGCCAATTAGAAATAATTTCCTTTCCTCTTTAAATAATACCAAGTTATATGAAAAGCTACCTAATGAGCATAGTTACTACTCAGACTAATGTAGTCACAGTTCTGGCATAAATGTCAACTAAAGATTAAAAAAAAAAAAAAAGGCAAAATCCCCAAAATAAAATGCCTTTTGGTTCATACTAATTATAATAAAAATTATTATGAGAATAATGACCATTATGCAGCTGCCTTCTGAATTTGTTTACTTTATCTTATGCAAAGTACAATAATAACTGCTAGTTTTATATGTGTTGTATTTAATCAGTTAATTGTGTAACTTCCTTGTAATTTTGTAAACTTTTGTATGCATGTTTAACTAAAAGATCCAACTTAAAGAGATTGCGTGAGGTGACACTATGGGCTTCATAGCCCACTGCCCTGGGGTGGCGATAGTCCCTCTATGTAAAAATACAAATTTTTCACTCAAAGTTTGAGAAGGGATCATAATGTTCTCCAAACCACGAGCTAGCCGATCCCTTTCCAATTCCTAGACTGTCTGGTCTGCCCCCGCACTACCACGTTTTGTGACATGGTACCAGGAGAGCGCAGGGACGCGCCCCATACAAGTCTATGGGGCTTATTTTCATAACTTTTTTAAAAACTTTAACTACCTTTTTGATAAAAATAAAGATACCGCTCAACTAACAGGGGACCTATTAGTTGAGCGGTGGCTTTCATTTTGATCAAAAGGCAGTTTAAAGTTCAGAGAACATTACGATCCCTTCCTAAAGTTGAGTAAAAAATTTTTATTCTTACACAGGGGCTATCGCCGTCCCAGGGTAGCGGACTATGAAGCCCAAAATGTGTTTTTAAGAACACCACACATTTAAAGTCTTGGTTCAATGGCCCTGTAATACCCTCCCCTTTGCTAATAAACAGAGATAAGGAGGCATAAGAGGAAGTATAACAGGATTTAGCTGGAAAAGCAAAGCCTTTGGTTTATGACTGACCTTTCTGAATAAGTCTGCTGTTTTATGCTAATGGTGATGAGTTATTGCTCACCATCTGAAATACAACCATTAATACGAAACCATGTGAGCTAGCTAGATATTAAGCCTAGGCCCCCTGTAATACCATTCTCAGGACCTGGGTTCAATTTCTATTTGGGTCACTTTTCCCTCTATCATTACAGTGTGTACATCAAATGCTTAGCAATGCCGAAGGCTAATACACAGAGAATAATGACTATGCAGGTGTGTGTTATGATGATTTTTCACACCCCTTCGGTGTATGGCAATCCATAAACCCCCGAGAGCGAAGCTCGAGGGGTTTATGAGATTATCACACACCGAGGGTGTGTAAGAAATTCTCATAAAACAAATGTTGCCCAGGCATTATTTTTTTATAATAAGTGATGCAAGGTTTCAATAGAGCGAGCATGTCCCTAGGCAGCCACCGTAGTGAGCGGCTTTTGCTTCCCGTTTTTGACATTATCATGTAAGACTGTTACCTTCATATTAGTCCTCTAAACAGACCATGTGTGGTCAGATGGTTGGAACAGCAGCATCAATAGACCCACAGTGGTTGCAGAAAAACCACAGATCCTGAGAGCGGGAGGAAGAAAACACCATAATAAACCTATCGAGTTATTATGGAATTCAGCAGATTATTACAGTGATATAATTACTGGTCAATTTTTCTTTGTGGGCTGACAGTTATTTTCAGTAATAATCCACAGGTTATTACAGCATTCACAAGCACTATCCTTCAAAATGTGTACTTCCTCAATGGCTCCCTTTCTGTGCGTGGGTGGGTTTAACATAGAAACACAGAAGTTGATGGTAGCTAAGGACCGCAAGGGCCATCAAGTCTGCCCATTTCTTTTTCTACCTTATGAATGTGCCATAGGCCATTCTGTAAACATGGTGGCTCTGTCTCTTGCTTACCGAGGAGCTGCCACAGCAAATGTCAACTCTTCTTATTGTCATACTTTTCCCCACTCTGTTCTGGTTGATCCTACCTTCTACATTAAAAAGAAAAAAGCTCTATCTGGTTGATCCTGCTCTGTCATCTTCAGGAATGGGGCCTCGGCTTGACTGGCAGCACTAATGCGACTGCAACAACAAACTGTAAACCCAAAAAAAAAAAATGATCTAAGTGGAAAATGAGAGAGGGACAGGGAGACAGACGTGTCTGTGTGTGTGTGTGTGTGTGTGTGTGTGTGTGTGTGTGTGTGAGAGAATGAGTGAGACACATGGTCACAGAAATCAGGCTGGAGAAAAACTGCTGACCAGCAATTACATAAAATAAAAGCTGGGAAAGTGTGCATTGAGCATTTAATGCAGACCCTCGGTGTGGGATGCTTTAATAAACCCATCAGGTTTCATCCTCGGGGTTCAAGCAGCATTCCACAACTCGGGTGTGCATTAACTTCTCTTACCTTCTGTTAGATAATAGTGATGGCTGACGAAACTTAAAGGTTCTATACATAAACAAGATAATAGAATTTAAAAAGTTAAGGTTAGAAAGTTCGAGCAGGATCGTAGGGACTATGAGAAAGGTCATATCTTTGAGTGGGGAAAGAAAGTACAAAATTCTTTTCAACAACCTAAATCAATATTAAAACAGTGATAGAACATCGGACTCAACTAATGATGTATATATACAAATGCATCTGGGTCGGAGTCAGAAGATAATGTGGGGAAGGGGGCTGACTTAATGGAGCGTAATCTGCAGCCTTTTTTAGAGCAAAGATGCAGAGCATACACTGGGGATCCAACAGGTCAGATTATGGATAACCCCCCCCCCCCAATATCCACGATACTGACAGACTCCCATCCCGCTCAGAATATGACCATCAGCCTCCCCCCAAACCAAGAGGCTTTGAGGGACAGTTACAACAAATAGATATACAGATCCCTCAGCCTACACAGGAGGTACACTCCTTCCCACAATTACCCATTCTGCCCCAGAGGGGAGTATGAAGGAGCCAGATATTTACACGCTTCGAAGACGCGGTATCAGGAGGGGTTCTAGGCGGAAGGGGGAAGAGTAGGCCCCATGTACAACAATGGGGAATGGCAACAGGACAGACACAGGGATCAACAACGTACCAGGTACAGGGGGAGAGGGGGAAGGGCCATCCGGAGATGGCAGAGAAACTAGCTGCATCCCATAATAATGATGGTTCAGAAACAAATTCATTGGTGATGAACATTTCAGGACATAAACTTACAGATACTGAAGTACCTGTTTTGAATAAAAGTTCATTTATTCCAACTCACCCTCTTGATGAATTTGATACCATTGTGGACTTTAACAGTTACGCCTATAAGCTCAACCTACATGTCTTGTTTAACGAGGAATGTTCTGTTGAGGTACATACTCTCCTGCACTCTGCTGCCCGTAGTATGAATCAAATGATTACATGGAAGAAAAGATCTAATTTTATTCCACCCACAAATGCAGCTGTAGGAATTTTCCTGAGATCATGTGAACAGGATGTGGCTGCACTGAAGGGAGAGTTCCCCACGACCCGGAGAAACTGCAGCAAAGAGGAGAATGAAGCACTGTAAAGGCTCCAGGATCGATCTGCCATCACCATAAATCTCCCGCCGACAAAGGCACTATTGTGTGATGGCTAAAGTCAAGTATCCTAAAGGGATGTTACTACTATTGCTGAATTTTATAGAATGCTCACCTTTGATCAAACAATACAGTTTAAAAGAGAAATAGACTACTTGTTGGATGAGGCAGTACTTAATGGGGTAATCAATCTAGAAAGAAGTACCTACTGAAAGGTGGAACATACAAGTGAGAGATACCATTTATGGACTTCCTAAAGTACATAAAGATCTTGAGAATCCACCTATGAGGCCCATTGTTTCCAGCACCATTAGCCCGATTTGTATATTAAACCAGTGGCCCAAAGGTCCAGGGCATATCTCCAGGACACTACCCAGGTTTGGGGTATTGTCCAGGAGATGGCTGTTGAACCAGACTGGATCTTAGCCACTTTGGACATTATGTCCTTATATACTAACATTCCTCACCAGGAGGGTTTGGAAGCATTAAGGGAAGCAATGTGTGAAGGGACCACGTTAAATAATGAATTCATTGAATCCCTTATGGACCTCATAGAAATGGTTTTAACAAAAACTGTCTTTTCATTCCTATCTACAACGTACCATCAAGTTAAAGGGACGGCACAGGGGGTGGCAATGGCCCCCAACTATGCCACTATTTACTTAGCACAACAGGAAAAATAGTTTGTGTACAATGCAGATGTTAACCCCTTTCTGAAACATCTGGATTTTTACCGTCATTTTATTGACATCATACTAATATAGAAGGGGGGGCCCTTTGGAATTGATGGAATTTGTCAAATACTGTATTTGGAAACAGATACAAATTTGAAGTTTACCTTAACATATGATATTTTAAAATACATTTTTTGGATCTGGAGATTAATAAAGACTGGCAGGGTGGTTTAAGTACCTGATTGCATAGAAAGAGACAGGAATTCAATTTTGCATTTTCAAAGCTCTCACCCTAGACATGTAATTTTGAGTATCCCTTATGGACAATACATGAGGGTGAAGTGAAATTGTTCTGAAAAAATGTATGATGTGTATGCTAATGTGCTAACAGAACACTTCAGAGTTAGGGGTTATAGTAGAAATTGTTTGGACACTGCTAGACAGAAGGTGGGCAAATTGGACAGGCAGGATCTACTACAATATAAAAGACAACATCATTTTCTTAGTAATGGTAAGAATGTGAGAAATAGAAATGATAAGCCTAAAGGTTTTAATTTTGTTACCACTTTCAATATGCAGGCTAAAGAATTGGAAAGTATAAGAAAAAAATGGCATATTTTGATGGAGCCAGCATTGAGAGAAACTGTGAACACAGGCCCAGCAATCACATACAGAAGAGGCAGGAACTTAGACATCTTGGTACACAGCCTCGAACAGTCATCGCAGAGGAAGGAACATTTGCCTACAAGGATGTGCAAATGTGGTAACTGTTCTGCGTGTCCCTGGATTATGGTAGGGAAAGAATTTACGTTTCAGAGAACTAGAGAAAAACTTCAGGTAAAGTCCTTTATTTCATGCAATACAGAGGCTGTGGTTTACTTGGCAAAATGCACCTGCAGTTGTTACTATATAGGTAAAACAAAAAGGAAACTAAGAGAGGATCCTGGAACATTGTAGACATATTAGATATGGGACAGAGTGTAATGCCCTTGCAGTTCATTGTAAACATGCGGGACAGGGGCATGTGTTCACATTTTGGGGATTGGAGAAAGTAACCTTGGAACCCAGAGGTGGCGACTTTGATAATAAACTTTTGTGTAGAGAGAGTTATTGGCAATGTAAATTGAAAGCAGGTAGCCACCCAGACCTAAACGAACATTTCCAGCTGGCTCCCTTTTTGAAAAGAAGAAAATGAAATTCCCTTGGACTGATTGATTGTGCACTCTCTTGTACTCTGCCATCTCCTTGATTGTACTTTATTATGTGAACCATGATTGTATGTATTAGTATTTTGTTAGCCATTGCCATACTGTTTAGGGGTAATATATGAAGTCTAGAGAATGACTATATAATAAGAGTGTGATATGTTATTCTGTAAGGTAATTAATGAACCTGCTTAGCATCAAGCTGTAATAGATGTAATGCACACTACGGCAGGATGAATTGGCACTGTGAGATTAAGTTCTCACAGTGTTTTTAGCCACTTAATGGTATCACTTGTATTTGAACTTTAATATATTAGAACAAGTGTGATGCATTTATAGCTGTAGGAGATGCACTGATATCAAACCAACAGTGCCGTACAGTTGCCTTGAAGCATTTTTTCATTTTTTTATCTAGTTTATCAACATTTTATATGTGCACTTGGTAACTTTAGGATAATTACGTGTAGGTTAGTTATTTATCTGGGTGTTTCACACTCGTGCTTTTGTATTTATTCATGTTTAGGTAATTTTCAGATTATTTAGTAGATTTGTTATATAGCACTTGTCAGTTTAAAAGATAGCTGCCTGTGTGCTGCATGGGCATTAGAAATGGAGGGGACTGTCTGTGAGCCTCCACATCTGGAAAACGTGTCAGTGACGTGAAACAACCACACCCACCTTTGTGAGGGGATGCACTGCATTACCGAGTAGTCAGTTTTGTATGTCTGTATTTGTTTTAAAAATAAAATCAGCTTTTATTGTGACCTAGCGTGGTGGTCGATTTGTTTCACCAGTGAAACGAAGTACCTCTTTTCCTTGTCAGATAATAGTGATGTTATAATAGTGAGCTCACAATCACAGCTCACTGGCAGGTTGCAACGTGTGGTGTCTGGGATTTATTCTTCAGCACCCATGCCCCTGCCGTGTGGGGTCCCACAGGGCTCCGTCCTGTCCACGGTGTACATGCTACCACTAGGGGACATTATAAGGCGGTATGGGCTGAGTTTTCACTGTTATGCAGATGATACTTAGCTCTACATGTCCTTTGCACCAGAGCAGCAGGAGACTGTCTTGGTATTGAACACCTGCCTTGCTGACATCCAAGACTGGATGAGAGCGAACTGATTGAGGTTGAATCCGGATAAGACTGAGGTACTGGTGCTAGAATCTGGTCGCCAGGGGGTGAGGGTGCAATCTGGTAATGTCTCTGGGCTGAAGCTTGGGAACTCCCAGTTGTTCACCTCTTATCAGGTGAGGAATCTTGGCGTTGTTTTGAACTGTAGCCTGACACTTAGTTCACAGGTGTCTGCCGTGGTCAAGACCTTTCTACCATCTGAGAAACATTGCCAGGGTTAAGTATCTAATACCCCCGGCTGATCTGCCAGCACTGATTCATGCCTTTCTGACCTCACGCCTGGATTACTGCAATGCTCTGTACCTGGGGCTGGCGGGAGTAGATCTGCACCGCCTGTAGCTAGTGCAGAATGCAGCAGCCAGGTTATTGACCAGCCTACCCAGGTCGTGTCATATTATACAGTGGGCTGTCAAAAGCTTGGATTCTTATTGGCTAACTGGCACATCACAGCCGTGGAAAATTCTGACATTACCAACGGAAGAGGTGCCAGTCAGCCACACTGGGCACGAGCCACAACTGCTCTATCACTCCAAGGCTAACAACCCATGGTAGTAGCTAGCCGCTATCTGTAATCGCCGCAAACACCTGCCAGGAAATGTCCAGTAGCAAAAAAAAAAAAAGAGACTAATTGTGTTTAGATGTATATGCCCATACTGTTTAACTCCATCGCTCGTAACCAGTAGCCAGACAGTCCTAGTCATTAAAAAAAACTGAAATAAAACCACACAGTTTTCCACTAGCTGCTCCTGTATGCTGGCCAAAAGTGACACCTTGGCTGTCTTCCAACTGCTCCCGGTGCATCAGCAATCCCACTGCCAGCACTCCATAACTGTGGACTTTGACACTTGCTAGAAAGACCAATTCCCTCATGAAAAACAAACAAAAAAAAAAAAAAAACACTCCTGAAAAAAGTCGGAACGATGTCTAAAGTGCTCATAGCTGAAACTATGCACTTCAAGAAATACCAGCGATCTCTCACTCGGATCAGCGAACGACCGGTCCAGCTCACAGCTCCATTTACTACTGAAATGTCGCAACCCATTACATCGACTTAAAAATAAATAAATAAATAAATAAATAAATAAATAAACAAACAAACAAACCTTGCTTGCTAAATGGGAGTCGAATCGCCGATCGTTCCCCACGTTTTCTCACTCTCCCAGCAGAGAGCGAGTCGTCCAGCTCCCCGCTCCATTTACTACTGAAAAGCCAACCCGTTACTTTGTTTAAAAAAAAAAAAGAAATAAACCTTGCATGCAAAATGGGACTCGAATCACCGTCATCCCTACGTTATTGACCAACAAAACAGAAGCTTGCTGGGTGAGTGTGTGCACAAAGGGCAACCTCTCACTGCTGGGGAAAAAAAAAAAAACTGCTGTCATGCTATCTTTCCCAGCCTATCTCTCTCCAGGTCGTATTAAAAAATCCAGCTCACTCCCTGTTTTTTAGCCCACTCTTTGCTGACACCAACTAAATGGTGCTCTTCCCTGTCTGTGTCTCTGGCCAGCTCTCCCTGTAATTACATGCAGACAAATTATGAAAATAATGCTAATAAAATAGTGCAAATGAATTCTTCCTTTTCTTGTCCTGGCTCCTGAGCGGACTATTTAACTTTATGAGGAAGCGGGTGCCATTATAAGACTCCAATTCCCCTGACCCGGAGCTTGTCCCTTGTTTTTTCTCCTAGCCACTATCCCTGCCCCTGTACCTTAGTCATCCCTTGACCCCCGCCTCCTCGAGAGGGATCCCATCAGGATCCCTCTCTTCAATTCCCTGGCTCGCTGGACATTGCTCCTTTCCTAAGGGGCTCTGTTAGGCTCCTAAATTTCATTGGTTCCCCTGGACTGCTCCTGTGCCAGGGCTTGAACATGAGCTCCCCTCCCGTGCCGCCCGGCCTCCACTCCCTCCTACCCTGGGCATCCATCCCCCCACCCACCCCTGCTGCCCCCTGCCTGGCTGCTAAAAAAGGGATAAAATTGCTCATCTAAATATCCGCAGTATCCTCCATAACCCGGCTGAACTGACTCGCTTGGGTGACCCTGTATGAGCCTGACATTCTGGGGCTTACGGAAACCTGGTTTGAAGCCTGGTATTCCTGACTCCGCATGCACCATTCGGGTTACAGCCTCATCAGGCGGGACAGGACTGGCACCAAACGCGGGGGAGTACTCCCATACTCAGGGTACCCAAATGCATCCCTGGTATCCCTATCTCTGCCCAACCCACAGGTTGTGAGTTCATTCACTCTCTTGCTACTTGGTAGCTCCAAAAAAGCACCTGGTCTGTGCCTACAATCCTCAAGGGTGGCATACCCAGACTATCCTTTCTGCTTGACCACCTAAAGGGCACTGTGGGGTCTAATGAGGTCCTTATCCTGGGGATCTTAACCTCAACTGATCTGGGCCCAATATCAAACTATTTGAGCCGCTTCTGTCTGGTCTAGCCCTTGTCAGACCATCTCGGACCCACTCATATTTCTCCCGGGGTCAAGAGCACTCATTGACTGGTTACTAGCAACCATCCGGATAAAATCCTGCATTCTGGTACCCTCCGGACACAATAACTGATCACTCTCCCATCTACTGCGTGATGGGATCCTCTGCCCCAAAAATTCCTTGTCGAGTGATTCAGGTCAGGATTACTCCAAATTTTCCTAAATGACTACCTGAATGACCTACATCGTACTGGATGGGCCAGGGTACTTAGCTCCAGTAACCCGACCATTGCATTAGACCAATTCCTATCGATTATCATCCCCTGCAGGATAAGCATGCTCCACTTACTAAAAGAAGAGTGAGGGCACAGTCACCAAGTGGCTGCACGGTGGACTTCTTGCTCTCATGAAGCAGAGACAAGTGCTGGACCAACTACAAAATGTCTGGTGACCCACTTGTTCTCCTTGAATATCGGCGACTCGAACTCTTGCAAGGCTGCTACAGCGCTGCCAAGAGTGAATTCTGTAAATCAGCGTTGCTCAATTTGGCTTACAACCCCCGGAGTTTCTGGAAAAACATCAAAAGTATGGTGGGTGTGTCCGCCACGCACTCGGCTGCTGACATGAACACAGAGGGGGCCAACTGCAACAACCCACTAACTATCGCCTCTGCGTTCAACCGCCTGTTTTCCGAATCGCCGGTCTCCCCTCACCTCCCTTCCCCCTCCACGGAACCTCAGGGCCACCCCCCCGTACCCGGCCCCCTTTTTACCTGAGGCAAGTCTCTGCCCTGGAAACAAACTCTTCTTGCCGGGCTCCCCTCCACTCAGGGGCCGGCTATGATCACCTTGAGCCTAAGTTCCTGAAGTTTCCTCTGTTCGGCCGATTACCCACATATTTAACTCTTCCTCACCTCTGAATCGTACCTGATATTTGGAAGGTGGCCAAGGTTGTCCCGTGTTCACAACGGTGACCCCAAGGAGTTAAATAACTACCGTTCCATTGCCATTCTCCCTGCTACCAGCAAGCTACTCGAAAAAGCTGTGGCCGGACAAATCTCCCATTACCTGCACGAGTATGCTGTGCTCTCCCCTGCCCAGCACGGCTTCAGGAAGGGGCATAGTACATCCACCGCTCTCGCTGTGGTCACCTCCCAGGTCAGAGCCGCCACAGACGCTGGAAAACTGACTGGGGCCATCTTTGTCGACCTCTCTAAGGCCTTCGACCGAGTTGATCATAATCTCCTAATCTCCACCTCCTTGGGCAAGGTTTCTCCCCACGTGCTCTTGATTGGTTCACCAGCTATCTCGGGGGAGACACCAATACACCTGCTTTAACCGCACTCTTTCGGGCCTCTCCCCAGTAAGCTGTGGTGTACCCAAGGGGTCCGTCCTTGGTCCCATTCTGTTCTCCCTCTATGTCAATGAACTCCCTTCAGTCACAACCCTTGGGGCTGCCACGCTATATGCGGATGATCTGGTACTACTATCTAGTGCTTCGAACCCTGTTACCATCAACTCCCAGCTCAACTTCGACTTTGGGCGTATCCTAAACTGGCTCGTGGGACGCAAGCTTACCGTTAATCTAGCCAAAACTCACGCCATGTTATTCGGGTCTGCAGCCAAAATCGCTTGTTGCCCCTCCCCCCTCGCTATAAATGGAGGGGACGTCCTCTCTTGCCCGTCCTGAGCTCTGCAAGGTACCTAGGAGTGACCCTTGACCCCCAGCTTGACTTCGCTGAGCATCTCCGGAACATATACAAAGCGACTAACAGTAAGCTTGGCCTTGCCTACAGGGCCAAGGACTGCCTCACCCCGGCGGCTCGGCTCGCCATAGCCAGGGGGATCCTCCTACCTACGCTCTGCTACGGGCTCGTTGGCTTCGTGCCTGTCCCGAATGCCTCCCTAACAAAATGGGACACGGCTTATAACAATGTCTGTTGATTTGCCCTCTCCGCTCATCGCCCTACGCATCGGTGTGCCCTCTATGCCAGGCTGGAGTGGCTCCCCCCTGATAAACACCGAGCCTTTGTCTTCGGGAGCTTTGTTGACAACATAGTCCGTTCGGCTTGCCCCCCGGCACTTGCCCTTCCCCTCCAACACTGCACACCGGCTTATCTGCTTAGGCCCAGCTCGACTCTCGCCTGCAAAGTCCCCAGGACCCGCTCCCGCACCGGGGATCGGGCCTTCTCCGCCTATGCCCCCAGTTTTTGGAACCCCTCCCTGCTCTAGTTCGAGCCGCCTCTTCCCACTCCTGCTTCAAAACGTCCCTTTGGAACTTCCTCAAAGGGGCCTCCACCTGTCCTTGTGGAATCGTGTAGCTGCCTCCCCCGGCTGCCTGTCCCTCCCCCACCCCTTGGGTTCTCGGCCTCAACCACTCTCCACCCCCGCACTTAATTGCTCTCGTGGCTACCCTACTCCCCACCTCAAGCAGTTCTTGATCCTTACCGCTCCCCTCCGGTCTGCACGCTCCCTCCCTCCCCACCCATGCTGCCTGGGACCCCCGTCTTGCTCCCTTCGCTGTCCCTGACCTCTCTACTCGGGCCTGCTACTAGGATGGGGCAGCACTCCCCTGCTGCTCGTGCTTGCCTAGGTGGTCTTCCAGGGTGGGTTCCTCACCTTCTTGCTACGCTGCCCTCTGCAAAATCTTGCCCCCCTTGCTCGTTCTTCCCTACCATCTCGGGGGGGGGGGGAAGTCAGCTGATTTCTGCCCCTCTCTCCCTCTTACCCTTCCTCTTACTCCCTCCCTCTTACCCCTGTACTTGCTGCTCTCCACACCCTGCCACAATTTGTGAACTTATGTATTAATGAGCCTGTAGTTGTATTCTCGTTTGTTGCTCTGACCATTGTACTTTTGTCTTCACTTGCTGTTTACCCTGGCCCCACCTGTGTGTGGGCGTGAATGTTCTATTGTCCATTCAATGCCCTGGGTACTGTTTTTCCACTCTCGTCCACTTGTGGTGGGCCTGTATGCTGCCCTGTATTTGTATCTTGTTTCTCTGTACTGTAACCTCCCGGGTCGCTCCTGAAAATAGGCACTCATTGTCTAGTGTGCTTACCTGGTTAACAAAAACAAATAAATAAATAAATTAAAAAAATAAATTAATAAAAAAAAAAGATATGCATTTAAGTTTTTCTTTATTCCTTGTAAAATAAAAAATAATTGGGCCATTGTATAATCACAATAAACCACTACAGGGTGTGGGTGGTGCCGGGGTTTACCCACGCCTGGCATGGTTTGGTCACTCAGCCTGCGGCCTCGTGACCAAACCATGCCAGGCATGGATAAACCCAGCATCACCCACACCCTGTTGTGGTTTATTGCTTAATTACACCCGTGTTGCGCTTTCTGCACTGGCTGCCGGTTAGGTAGTGGATCTCCTTCAAGGTCAGTTTGCTGACCTACAAGGCCCTGCACCATCAGGGGCCTGGTTACCTGCAAGACCTCCTGCGATCCTACTGGCACACCTGCTCCCTTTGATCAGCGGACAAGGGATTGTTAGAAGTTCCTAGGATTTATCTGAAGACATTGGGGGCCCAGTGTCTTTTTTTGCATCCCCAATCCTGTGGCACTCTCTCCCTCGCCATATCTGAGATAGCCCTATAGTGGGTATATTTAAATGGGAGCTAAAGAGCTTTCTATTTAGGCAGGCTTTCTTGGGAAGTTAGCAAAGTTTTAACTGACAATTAATGTGTTTATTTTTCTGTGTGTTTTTTGTGTATCTATATGTATTTTAAATTGTTTTTATAAGTATTGTTGTAAAGCACACCAAGTCACAATGAGAAATGCGCCATACCATATAAAATTTGAATAAATGAACAATGCTAATGAGGTATTAAGGGGAATATTATTAGATACATCAGTCTTCGGGTAAAGTACTGTTCTTCACAGCACACCTAAAGCTATTGAGTAGAACATGTAAACAGTCAAAGGAAAACAATACTTCAGAAATAAAATGCAACAACTGGCTACTTCTGAAAATGAATAAAATTTTCTGTGCTTCTTTTGGTGCTATTAGCTCTAGAAATGAAACTTGCCTTATATACCTATACTAAAAAAATATCTTCTCCCTACTGTTTCAGCAGTCTTGTACAAGGAAGAAAAGGCCCATCATTTGTCTCTGCAGTCAGGCAATATTTTATTACCACTTAAACACTAAAAGGAAGTACCAAAAGGCTGTTTGCCATATTTCAGTCCATTTCAACCCCGGAAGCAAACATATGAGCAGCACTGGAATGGAGTTGTAGTCTTCTGATAACAGATCACTAATGGAAAAGTTCAAAGACTACAATCCTACAAGCTACATTATTTCTTGCCAATGATCAAAAAGGTTCCTTAACATGACATTGCCCTTTAATTGCATTTTTAATTGGAATATATTGCCCTTTAACTGCATTTTTAATTGGAATATACTTTAAACCATTTTAACTTTAGAACTGGAGAAGAATCTTAAGATTATCTGTAGGCAGGAAGAACATGGAAGACTGAAAAAGACAAACAATGTAGAACTTAGCAGCAGACATGATGTGAAGTAAGCGGCTGCTGCGTCGGTTAGCTTTTAGCCCTGGAGGAAGGTGTGTGGTGAAGGAGGGAGCAGGGAGCTTGTCTGTACTGCTTACAAGGCTGAGACTGGGGTTCCTGCACTAGCGCTAGCAACTGGTTCAAAGACAGAACTGGTCCAAAGATAGAAATAAAAAGCAGACTCACAGCAATAATCTTTGATTCCGTCACTTCTGTGACAGAAGTCCTGCAGAGCTCCTACCACGAGACAGGCAGGAAGTAAACTGACGTCTGGAGGAAATGAGTGGGAGGGTATAACCGTCCTGTAAAAGTTTGTATACCTCCTGCCTGTCACGTGGTTCCAGGAAGGACCTCCCAGAAGCGATGAGCCCGGAGACCAGCTTTAGGAGAGAAATGAACACTGAACAATTAAACATAGAAGGATATCCAATTGGCAAATAAGAGAAGGTAGCAACCCAGGAAGAGAAGTAAATACCAGTGTTAAGTTAAGGACCCCTGAATTCTGTGGCCATGAAGCTGGCTGCAGAGCCAGGGCCCAGCTGTAGAACTCAGGTGGTGCCACAGAAACCACTAGTTTGTGGCAAGTTTCATGAGTTAACAATACTAGTTTTCCATAATTTCAAGCTCATCTCCTCTCTTCATTGGTCATAAATCCCCTCCCTTATGCCAAGACTCTTTGGTTGTTGCCGTAAGGGCTGCAATAGAGGTGACTCCACCAGAAGAGGCAAAGAAGCAGACACTGGGGACTGCTGAGAAGCATCGACCAGCGTGGGTGCAACCAAGACAGGCCAAGGGACCAATGATACAGAGGGCAGAAACTTATCCATCCCAGCAATAGTCCACTGCTACCAGAGGAGCTCTTCACAGCATCAACGCATTTTTTGTTGATGATGCTCCTTGCCCGAGGAGAAGTAGGATGAGGAGCATCAAAAGCAACCCTTTGTCATTCAAGCAGGATCAAGATTGTGAGCAGCATATCTACCTCGACCATCAACAAGAGGGTCAAGATCGAAGGGTGTTCTCCAGAGGGTTTGTGTAAATCACCTGCCTCAGCAGGCTAAGCACTTGTTCCCGAGACAACTCACAGGTGGTCACCTGCTAGGCCCTGTCCTCCTAGTTAAGGAGAACCCGGGTCCAGGAGACTGACTCCTCGATCTCCTCCAGTCAGTCAGTCAACAGACTCTAGAAAATACTGACCACCTGCTCGACCAGAGTCAAAGTCGAAAAGCCTGATGGGATTATCATAGAGCCCTCTGGGCCATCCCCTTGACTGCAGCGAGTGTGACCAAAGCCGAGTAGGCGGGGAAGTTGAAGGAACAGAAAGAGCATGATCTTTCCCCATCCCACTATCTGCAATGTTTTTTTGCGAAAAGACCCTCCAACACTAGCCCCAGCTGGGTACATCACGGATACTGATTAGCAATTCACAGCAGCCACCGCCGCCTCTTCCATGACTGCAAGCTGAGCAGCTTACCTGGCCACCATTGAGGCCTTTTAGCGGACTCTTTTAGCCTACCAAGGGCCAATCGAGCCTCCCAGTATTCAATGGACGCTGGCAGCATGGCCCAGCACAGACTGCACCTCTCAATGTTGTGCTGATCACCAAAGCAGTATAAGCAAGTGTCAGGCTATTTGTGGTTGACATTTTTTGCCTGCAACAGCTGCAGAACTTAAACCTCTGTTTTGTGCTCTCCATTGTCAATTGCAAAATGGAGCTGGAAAGCTGCGAAGCAACCTAAAAGTGGAACATAAACTTAAACAGCCGAAGATTCACCTGAAAAAGCACTTTGGAAACTTAAAATCCTTCAATACTGCACAGCTGCAAAGGAGAAGACCTGTTCCTCCAGCAGAACAAAAGATCTGACATCATGGGACGGAGCTGGAGACTGTACCACCTGCATGGTGGGAGGAGCTTTGTCTGAAGACTACAAATGGCTCGGCAATCTCCATCAGAACTGCCAGAGAGTGGACAGTAAACTGAATCCACCTTGTCGGACCAGAAGATTTCCACAAGGTTCTTTCCTGGAGCTTACATAGTTTATTATCATAGTACAGTAAAAGTCAGCAGAATAGGCCCCATGGTCTATCGTGTCTGCTCGGAAGCTAGCCCCCTACTGGGAGCTCACTCCTCCACCCCCCCAGCCCCAGAGGTGGCCCTCCCTGGCCTCAGCTTCCCCCTGTACCTGCCCCAACCCTTCTTGAATCCTTCCGCTGTGGTCTCTTCCAACAGACTCCTGGGCAGTGCATTCCATGGTTCCACCACCCTCTCTGTGAAGAAGTGTCTCCTGCACTCCCCCCTGTACTTCCCCCCCTTCCAGCTTCCACTCGTGCCCCCTGGTACTTCCTTCTTTCTTAAGCCTGAACACTTCCCTGGCTCCGCCCTTATTTATTCCCTTTACATACTTGAAAGTCTATTATGTTCCCTCTGTCCGTCCTCTCCTCCAATGCGTACAGATTTGAGTTCTTTCAGTCTCTCCTCATAGGTCCTACCCTCCATGCCCTGAATCATCCTGGTCACCCTCCTCTGGACCCTCTTCAGCAGCGCTATGTCCCTCTTAAGATGGGGTCTCCAGAACTGCTCACAGTACTCAAGATGCGGCCTAACCAGGGCATTATACAGAGGGAGGATCACCTCCTTCCTCCTGGGAGGTAATACCCCTGGTTATGCAGCCCAGTATCCTGTTTGCTTTTGCTGCAGCTCTTTGACAATTCTCTGTGTTATTCATTTTGCTGTCCACCACTATCCTTAAGTCCCTCTCACCTGATGTGACTTGCAGTGTGGTTCCCCGGTGTATGCATGTCCCGGGTTTCTGACCCCCAGATGCAGCACCCTACATCTCCCTGCACTGAACTTCAACCCCCAGGCCTCTCTCCACTCCTGCCCATCAGCCAGTGCTCCCAGTTTTGAGTCATCCGCAAAGAGACTCAACCTACTCCTAACACCCCACCCTATGTCCGAGACATAGGAATTGAACTTGAGTGGCCCCAGGACTAAACCCTGGCAGACCCCACTGACAACCCTCCTGGGGGAGGAGACTATCCCTCCAATCACCACTCGCTGTATTTGCCCCGCAAGCCAGTTTTCCACCCACCTGAGCAACTGCTCCCCCACCCCATCCCCCCCAGCTTTGTTAGGCCATTGAGGGTACTAGATCGAAGCCTACTGAAATCCAGATAGAGGACGTCCACTGGCCTATGTCGGTCCAGGCACCCGTCACCTAGTTATAAACTCCACCAGGTTAGTCTGGCATGCCCTCCCGGACAAAACCATACTGTCTGTCATCCAGGTGCCCAACATTTCCAGCTGTCCCCCCCCCCAGCCTCTCCTTGATAATGCCCTCCATAATCTTGCCTACCACAGATGTTAAGCTAACGGGCCTATAATTCCCCATCTCCTCTCTGGACCCCCCCTTGTGGATAGGCACCACATGAGCCATCTTCCAATCTTGAGACACCCACCCTGTCATCGGGGAGATGTTGAAGTGTGAGGCCAGTGCAGCTGCCAGCACATCCGCCAGTTCCTTCAGCACCCTTGTATGCAGCCCATCTGGCCCCGGCACCTTCTCAGTCTTTAGCGACCAGAGGGTCTCTCACCCTATTCGCTGTGATTTCGCCCTCCCATCCCCCCTCCTCATGCATCCTCTCCTCCCCTTCTAGATATGACCCATCCCCTGCCCTAGTCTCATCCAGTTCTTCAGTCTCCAACTGACCTCCTGGTTCAGTGGGCTCCTCTACCCTCCCATCGGGTTGGAAAGATCCCCAACCTCTCCCGGTAAAGACAGAGGCAAAGTACTCATTTAGCACCTCTGCTTGTTCCCCAGCTTCCTGCACCCATCCCCCAGTTCTAATCCTGCTGATCTGTGCCCTCACTTTTCTTTTCTCCCTATGTATCTATAGAATCTCCCCACACACACACAGATATCCCTGGCCAGGTTAAGCTCCTTCTTTGCCTTGGCCCCCCTTATCACCCTGGTGACCCTCTTAGCTAGGAAATCACACTCTTCCCCTCTCCCTAGCCCCCCTTGAGTGCTTTAAGCGTGCACAGGCAGCCTTTTTCTCCCTCACCGCCTCCTGCACCTCCCAGGTCCACCAACACGGCTTACTGGCCCTACATTGCTTTTGCCTTACCTTTGCGCAGGCCCTTGAAGACTCCTGCACCCTTTCTTAATGGTCTCCCACAATCTATCAGCATCCATGTCTGGCCTTATCTCATCCAAGCACCCTTTAAGAATCCTTCCCATGCCCTCAAAGTCCACCCCCCTGAAATCTATTACTTCTGTGTTAGTGCAAATTTCCTCTCCCCCTAGGAACATAAGAAACCAGACCGCGGCATGGTCACTGCCTGCCAACGGGCTGCTCACCTCCAGGCCCCTTATCTGGTCACTACCTGCTAGGACAACGTCCAGGATCTGATCCTACCTAGTAGGTTCCCCCATATGCCGGACTAGGAAGGCATCCTAGAAGACATCCATCAACCTCTACTCCCTGGCCACTGAGGATGTCATAGTGCCCCAGTTTGCCCCCGGCATGTTCAGGTCGCTCATGATCACCACCCTGCCCTTTCTGAAGCCACAGTGACCCCTGATGTTCTCAGCCAGATAATCCTCCAGTTCCACTTCCATTCCGGGGGGTCTGTACACCACCCATACTTTTAATCCCCCCCCCTCGTTTTTAGGGTTACCCAAATTGCCTCCACATCTCCTTCTGCCTCCACAATTCCACCAACTATGTCATTTTTGACCATCAATGCCACACACACCCCTCTTCCCACCCCCTATCCTTCCTAAACATTGTGTATCCCTCTAAATTTAGGTCCCAATCATGCCTTTGGGTGGCCCATGTCTCAGTAATTGCCGTCAAGTCTGCTGCACTTTCAACTAGCATTGCCTGGAGCTCTGGCATTTTATTGCCCATGCTCCTGGCATTGATCAGGACTGTCCTCCACCCAACCCCTTCCCCCCTCTCCAGCCTTCTCAGCCCAGCGCAATCCCCAGTCTCTCTTCTCCCCTCCCCCGTTCCCCCTGGTCTTTTAATGCTACCCGCAGCCCGCTTTGCATAATCTAGTCCTGAACCATCGAGCTTCCTCGCTGGGGCTTTCAGTCTTTCTATCCTTCCCCCCTTTACAAGTTATATTTGTAAGAGATCTGGAGGCGGGCACCAGAAGCTGGGTTGCAAAATATGCTGATGGCTCCATAACAGGAATGGTCAGCAGGAGATTAAACATAAAGGGCCTTGGGTCATGCTTGGTAAGTGAACAGAAAAATGGAGGAGGAAATCCAACACTGAAAATGCAGTGATGCATCTAGTTAAGAATATGAAGGTAAAACAACAGATTACAAAAACATGTCTGAAAATGGGCCTGGGAGTACCGATCAGCAATGACTTTAAATGTGAACTGTGTGGAGCACCTGCTAGCAAATAAAATCAGTGCCATGCATCAAAAGAAACTCTGTAAGCAAGGGACACTGCAATGTCCTGTAGAGATCACTAGTCAGACCCCATTTTGAGTACAGTGTGCAGCTCTGGTCCCCATATATATTTTTTTTTTTTTATTTAGTTGTTTAACCAGGTATAGCACATTAAGCTGGAAGCTTTTTTACAGGAGCGACCTGGGAGCACAAGGAGGTTAAGTGACTTGCTCAGGGCCACACAGTACGCAAGTGGAAGCTGTGGAATTCAAACCCAGGTCTGGTCTGCTGGATGTCACCAAATTTGCAGCTCAGAGCCTTAGACCACTGCGCTATACTGCCTCCTATTTTAAAAATGTTTTTATATTTGAAAAAACACAGACAGCAACGAGACAATGTAGAGAAGTGTGACCAAATTAGTTTAAGGTTTGCAAAACATGGACTATGAGGACCGGCTGGAAGAACGTGAACTGTTCTCCATGGTAAAACAGAGTCCAGGAAGATAAGATTTCTGTGTTCAAATCTGAATGGGAATACACCACCAAACCAAATGCAGCTCTTCAGGCTGTAACAGCACAAAAGGACAAGGAGATAATGTGTCTCTGAAAAGAGTAAGATTCAATGGAAACACCAGGAAGGACTACTGCACAGAACAAGAGACTGAATTAAAGAAAAAATGTCAAGGGGACTAGTTTTATAGAACCTTGCTGGATACAGTGCCAGATACTACAAGGTCCATTTTACAAAAAAAAATCCAACGCTGAGGACAGATTATACTTTAGCTGCATGACTGAAATATGCAATACTAGCTTACTGACTCACGGCATCAACCTCCTAGTGCAGGTTTTCCTGGAAATGCTGTTCCAGATTGTTTTGTGATACCACTGACTACCATTTTTAACAAATCATGGGAGGATGGTATGGTACCAGAGGACTGGAGGAGGGCAGATGCGATTCCCCTTCACAAAAGTGGGAGCAAGACAGAGGCAGGAAACTACAGACCTGTTAGTTTGACCACAGTGGTAGGCAAAATGATGGAATCACTTCTGAAGGAAAGAACTGTTGCGTACCTAGAGGCCAATGGGGCACAAGACCCAAGGCAACATGGATTCACAGCGGGAAGGTCATGTCAGACGAATCTAATAGATTTCTTTGACTGGGTGACCAAAGTAGTAGACCAGGGAGGGGCTGTGGACATGGCCTACCTAGACTTCAGCAAGGCATTTGACACAGTCCCACACAAACGATTAACAAACAAGTTAGCCTGGGAGTGGGTCCCAGGGTTGTAGCCTGGGTAAAACACTGGGTGGACAAGAAGATGCAGAGGGTAATAGTAAATGCAGTCCACTACAAAGAAAAAGGGGGGGTTACAAGTGGGGTACCTCAGGGTTCGGTACTAGGACCGGTCCTCTTTAATGTCTTTATAGGTGACATTGCAGAGGTACTGGAAGGGAATGCACGCCTTTGCAGCCGACACAAAGATCTGCAACAGGGCTACTATGGGGGGTGAAAGGATGAGAAGGGACTTGTGGCAAGGTTGGAGGAATGGTCAAAAGTATGGCAGCTTAGATTCAATGCAATGAAGTGCAAAGTAATGCACCTGGGAAACAAAAACCCAGAGAAAGAGTACACAATGTGGGGGGAGGTACTAACACAACAAAAATGGAAAGGGACCTGGGGTTGTCATATCAGATGACTTAAAGGTAGGCAAGCAATGTGAGAAGGCAGTAAGGAGGGCTGGGGGATACTGGGATGCACAGGGAGAGGCATCACCAGTAGAAAACAGGAGGTTGTTATCCTTCTGTACAGACAGTTGGTGAGACCCCATCTGGAATACTGCGCACAGTTCTGGAGACCCTGTGACAGGAAGCTCCTGCCACTCTTGAGGACCAACCTTTTCTTAAATCTGTTGCAACAGTTCTTCTATTTCTTAGCCTAATCTATCCTTTACAATTTCTAGTCCATAAGGTTGGCCACCTTTGGCACCCCTCTCCCCTTTCTTAACTATGCTATAGTGTGCTCTTTAATTTTCCTTTTCCCTCTCTGGTCATCGTACAGGGAGGTTATTGTTGTGACCTCCAAGCGTATGCAAAACAGGTTGCGTTTATCCTTGTTGGATTTAGTATGTAATATCACTATATCATAATATACCTTATGTTTATGAAACCTATAAATGTTGAAAACACCATGGCACTAGGCATTTTAGATAATGGTAAAAAGTACTAGATGACTATTATAGAAATTAAGTTAGTTGTGTTATTTAAAATGTATGTAAATTGCTGTAAACTGAAGAAGTCTGAAATGTTATGGTGATTTGCATATATCCCATGATGCATTGTACTATGGAAATATGTATGATGTATTTCTTTTAAACTTGATTTGTTGCCAATGCTCTTTGGGGTAACCCTTTTTCAGTGATTCTGCATTGAGGTTCTTTGTCTACAGTTTTTTTATTTTTCCCCCTTTTTGAGCCCCCACTACCCAAGCAAACGGGGCACATAGGGATGAAGAGTTTTCACTGAAAAGTGGTTAGATCAGAGATCAGTGTCAATAGGTGCTGGCTAAGTGCAGAGAAAGGACACAGTCCGTTGCTGCAAACAGATGTACTGGAGAAGGAATATGGCATTGCAGAAGCTTATTTCCTGTATTCTAAATATACATCACACACAGATTGTGTGTTGAACCTGAAGTTCAGTGTCTGGTCCATCTGTTATCCCACAACCCCTCCACAGACCCCTATCTCTGCAAGGGCATAGGATGGAGGGCAGTCCAGAGGAGGGCAACTAAAATGGTGCAGGGACTGCACCAGAAGCCATACGAAGAGAGACTAAAGGAGCTTAATATGTATACCATCGAGGAAAGGAGGAGAGGGGGACATGATAGAAACATTTAAGTACCTCATGGGAATCGGCAAAATCCAAGAGGGAAGCATCTTTCAGAAAAAGAGATGTGCAAGAACAAGGGGGCACAATTTGAAGCTAGAAGGGGGACGTCTTAGGGGCAATGTGAGGAAGTATTTTTTTCATGGAGAAGGTGGTGGATGCATGGAATGGCTTTCCCAAGGAGGTTGTGGGGTCAAAAACAGTGGGGGAATTCAAGAATGCATGGGACAGACAAAGCAATTCTAGTGGGGGGGGGTAGGAGGAAGTAGGCTGGTGGTTAAGTAGGATCTGCAGCTTATCCAATATATGGCCAGATATGCAGGAATGGAGAGGGGGCATTGTTGGAGGAATTGTTGGCAGCCTCTAGCTAACCAGACCTATGTTTTTTGGCAATGCCCGGTTCTACAACCTTTCTGGCAGGCAGTCACTGGGGAACTAGAGGATATTTGTCCAGTGAGAATGACCACTTCTCTAATTTTTCTGGCAATTTCTCCCCCTGGCAGTTCCCTAAGGGGACACACACTTGTTAATATTTATCCTAGCAGCACAAATAAAAATGCATGTGCGCACGCACACACACACACACACACACAGACACACACACACACAGCACTCCTCTATTGCAGGAATACCCTGTTGCAGATATATATATCTCGCTTGGAAAGGTGAACATATACGATGAATAACAGGGCACCCTTGTTTGAGGAACAGTGGCACTACAGGGTGGTTGGTATATCAACTGGATCACTCCCCCGATTTTGTCCCATAATGCTGCCCTTCCACTTGAGTATTCATAATTTCTCCATTCCATCTCTTAACTATCATCTTATCTCCTCCTCCTTCCCTCTGTATTACAAGTTATAAATTACTACAACTTACGTAAGCATAAAACATTACATACAGTACCTTAATATATACACACAGTGTTGTAATGGACTCTGACAATAGAATGTTAAATATTTTTCTTTTAGTTGTGTTCCAGCTGTGCTTCCTCCATAGCTCCATTCAGATCTGAAACGTCATTTACAATATTTTTCACTGCTATCTGTACATGTACCACACTGAACTCACACTGAACTTGATCTTCTGTTCTTTGTATTTTGCTAAAATAATATGACCAATCTTATAAAAAATGTGTCATTTTTAAAAGAAAATCTGCAGTACCATAAACAGGTTGGTTGTCTATTACTGCTGTAACAGCTAGGCTTTCAACCTGCAGTTTCAGAGACATAAAAAGGGCAACCACCCACAAAATGGGATGCTTAAACGGGAGCTAGAAGTGGCAGTGTGAGATGCCATTAGTAAAGGGCACCAGTTAAAACAGGTAGCATTTAGCATCTGCAACAAGCTGAAAACGCAGCTGGGTTCACTGACCTGGCCACCAGCCTATGACCACTGTACCAACAAATATAGAAAATGAACCCATCGAATCACAAACACCTCACCAACAATACCCTTTGAACAGACTGAACAGACTAAATCCAAAGAAGACCCTCTAGGGGGCGGGAAAGTGAGCACCCACTAGGTGGCTGGCTACCGAGCAGACAAGACAGACCATTAGGCCTATTCTGCTGGCTTTTAGTATGTTAGACTGGCTTTAAATACCTTGGCATATTGTTCAGTTCCTCTTTCAATTACAAGAGATGTAAAAACCACATCCTTTCCACACTTTGCATAAGGACAGGTGTACAGAACTAATAGTCCGTGGGCTAGATAGTGAACCCCCCCAGGGAATTTTCAAGACTGTGATTTTTGAAAAGTCTGTATCATAGCAATTTGAAATGTACTTGTTTCCCATTTCCTGGTGGTAGCTTCTGTTTGGTACAGGGTCATGTGTGTCATCAATTTTCGTAGGAACTGGAGGGCAATGACTAAGGGGTAGGGATACCTTTTCATGTAGTAAATGTAAGTACATGACTAAAAATTATGGCAAATTGGGTATCAATAAAAAGGTTTTAAATTTTTCTATCAGAATAGAGGGTTGTATTGCCAGAGGCATTTCCTCCAGGAGGGGGGGAAATTATCCTGCCACTGAATAGGTCACTGGTTAGACCGCACCTGGAGTACTACGTGCAGTTCTGGAGGCCGTACCTGAAGGACATTAGATTACTGGAGGTGGTGCAGCGCAGGGCAACAAAACTGATCCAGGGGCTAGTGGACTTGACCTCTGAGAGCAGGCTGAGGGAGTTGAACATGTACTCCGAGGAGGGAAAGGGGGGACATGACTGAAACCTTTAAGTACATGAAGGGTATAAATAAGATGGGCACAGAGGGGCTTTTCCAATTAAGGAGGGGGAGGGACACCCAAGGGCACAAGCTGAGGGGGGAAGGTCAGGAGGGAAATGAGGAGACACTTTTACAGAGAGGGTGGAGTCAGGGTGGAACACATTACCAGAGGAAGTGGTAGCCTGTAATACAGTGGGCTGTTTCAAAAGGGGATGAGACAAGGTAAGAGGAAGAGTCACTGGGAGGGGGGAGAAGCAGCTGCAGTATATGGGGGCTACTAGCTGCACAGTTGAGCAGACGCGACAGACCGAAAAGCATTTATCTGCTGTCAAGTTTGTATGTTTGTATCATATGAATATAATCTAGAGTTCATGAAGTCAATAGTAACAATCAAAGTTACAATTTTGACCCAACAGTTTTGGAAATCAAATAGACTGTAGATGGGGATATATAAAGATTTTCTATGGAATTATCATTGCATCAATGAATACTGAAATGGTCGTTTTAGTAGAAAATTCTGGAAAAAGTAAAATAATTAATTTTTATTTCTTTTTCAGGACTTGAGACAGCATGGCTTACAAGCATCCTGTAGCACTAAAAGCACCTAAGTTGAGGTGGACAAGTCGCCATACCATAGAGAAAATATGCATAATTCACAACAGCCAGAACAAGCCTGACATAATAAGCCCTCGGACATCGATCAGTCGGTCCAAAATTGAAGAGGCTGCATTTAGAAGAAAATTGTGTGATGACCCAAGTATCAGACCCCAACATATGCAAGAGCATCACTTTTCGAACTTGAGGTGCTCTAGTTCACTTCCTAGTGAAAACGACCTGGCGCTAGCAGTAAAAAGAGCCAGACGCAAAAAGACAAAACTCAGAAATTCAGAGATACACACTGTTGCACTATACCCACAACCTGAAATTTGGAACTCACCCATACCAAAGATAGAGAGACCTTACTGGTTCTTCTCATTTATTCAAGCGCTCACAAGTATAGCAAAACATTGGACCGTAGCAAAAGGGTGCAAGCGGCGGCAGGCTACTTCGGAACTTTCAGAACAAAAAATCCATATACACCAGCATGGTGGTTGGCCCGAAGCAGACTATGACCAGCAGCCTGGCAGACAGCATACGTGCATGATGATGCACTGAATCAGCTGACATTTTGGCTACACCTTCCTCCGAGCTGATTCATCCAGTGTCACTGCCCCCAATTTAAATCTCAGTTCATGAATAATGCATTACAAGGCATAAACAAGTTGGAACCTGAATGCCGTCTTCATGATTAAAATTAAAAAAACACTGTGTACATTCATATACTTACTACATTTACCCCCCCCCCCCATTGTTCACTAACTAACCACATACATAGATGTACAAAAATAAATCCTACAAAAATCCTCTATATACAGATGCTACAAAATCAGTACTACAGGAACATATCAGTTCTTTTATAAACACTGCAGTGGCAGATCTTCACTTAATCCCTTTGGTTTTAAAGTGTCCACAATGTTCTTGGACAAAGTCTCAGAAAGAGATCCGTCAGATCTAGGTCCACCCCCCTTTCCTTTAGCAATTCCCAAGGTAATATCCCTTTAGTTCTCCGTTCAACTATTAGAAACATTCTCAACTAATGTCCAGTATAGGCATGACTTTACATGCTCTATCTATACTAAAGGCATGACTTTCCGGCTCGGACTTTACTCCACTGACTTTTGTTAATATGATGGCATGATCTGATTGTGCTCCACCTTCATAGAGGCTAGACTTTTTGGCTCTGCCTCAACATTTGTACTGAAATTATGCAATTACTTGGCAGCTTTTAATGTGTTTTTAATAAAAGCACTGACCTTTTATTTCTGCACACGGCACTTAAATTATTCAGCACCATCACTTTAAGAAGTTTTATTTAAAAAAAAAAAACACTATTGGTGAGTTAGCATGCTCTGAAGATGACCTAACGCAGTCAATACATAAGCGCACTACCCGTATGTTTGGCCTGTCCACGCTCATGTCTGCTGCCGGTTTGGAGTTTTAAAAAGTTTTTCGGTACGTTTCTGTGGCGTAGTAGCAGTCCTTTTGCCTTTGGCCTATGAGTTTGGCATTGTTTGGCTTTGTGAATTTGCACAACATGGAGGAAGACGCCACATCCTGTAAGCAGCAAGTTTTGCACATTGAGACGACTGGGGAACGGCTTTCACTACCTGCATGGGTGAGAACATCCTGGTTTACACCAGAGGTCTTTTAATATTGTTGCAATATATGTTTATGTTAATTGTGTAATAAATCGAAATTTAAATACCTGTAAATTTTATCAGACCTCTGCAGCAAGGGGCATCCAGCCCTCCACTTCCTGTTCTCTTCAGTCCTTTCTAAAGCAGTCCAATGTGGTAATACTACAAGAACTTGGGAACAAAAAACAAGAATTTTAAGGCATATATGGCCATGAGGCCAGCCAAGCATATGCATTCTGGAAGGGAATTTGAAGCCCGGAGACCAGCCATCAGAGAAAGAAAATTTACAGGTATTTAAATTTCGATTTCTCTCTCCTAAGCCGGTCTCTGGGCTTCCTTACTCCTGGGATATACAAAAGCAGTACGTCCCCAAATGTCCCAGTTGGGAAGAATGACTTCTTTTTTGGAGGGGGTGGGGAAGAATGTGAATGGATGACAAAAAGGCCACTCAGTGTGAGTGTGCTGTAGACGCTTCTCTGAATTCCTGCCCACGAAGGGGGCCGTGGACTCCCACTGGGCCAGGCAAGTTACTCTGGCCTGATCATATGCCATAGAGGTGACGGATAGAATCCATTTGGCTACAGAGCCTATTGAATCCTTGCTGCCCCAATTTTTTTTTCCCCTTTTAGCTGGCATGAACACAGCTGAAGTTTTGCAAATAGCTTCCTCTCTCTTAATGTTCATATTTTTTCTTCCCAGGTCTAGTGTATGGCATTTTCCATCCTGGTTGCTTTTAGAGAGTGGGCAGAAGGAAGGAAGAATGAACCCTGATTGTAACAGAAGGGAGACATAACTTTGGCAAACAAAAATTGTAACTGTTCTAGCCTGATGAACGAGTGTACAGCTCTTGGGCCAGCAATACTTTTAGTTTGCTGACACTCCTAGCGGGAGTAATAGCTTTGAGAAAAAAGGGCGACCTTATTTTGAGATGCATGATGGATGGCATAAGAGGCTCTAAAGGGGGCCTTGGTCACGGCCTTGCGAACCATATTAAGACTCCAAGGTGATCGCTTTGGTGGATTGAAGATGTTTTAATGCTGCTGTCTGAAAAAGTAACAGACATGGGTATATGAGTCCAACAATTCCCCAGGTCTGTCAAGAGTGCCCTCAGTGCAGAAAATACAGGTTACTCACCTGTAATAGGAGTTCTAGGAATGGTATATGTTGTTCATCCACACTTATTGGCAGGTTCCTTGCCGCTTTAAATCTTCCTGGAAGGTCTTCAAGCTGGCTCCTCCCACCCACCCGGGTGGTAAAACTCTCGGCTCCACCCCATGACGCCAGATCTGGCCCGCTGGAAGCTCAGGTTGTGCGTCGAGGCCGGGGAGGTCGGGTGGGTCGTGTGGATGAACAATATATACCATTCCTAGAACTCCTGTTACAGGTGAGTAACCTGTATTTCTAGGGACATGGATATGTTGTTCATCCACACTTATTGGCAGACTCCTAGCAGTTCTCCGGGAGGAGGGAGGCAAGGCGCACACCCCCTACTTAGGAAATAAAGACTGGAGAACCGAGGCCCCAAAACCAGCATCCCGGCGTGACTCAAGGTCGATGTGGTAATGGGTAATAAAGGTGTGTGCTGACTTCCAGGTAGCAGCCCTGCAGATTTCCTGGATAGGGACATCCCTGGAAGCAGCCACCGATGCAGAAGTATGACGGGCAGAATGAGCTCTTATCCCTCTGGGAGGCTCCATGCCCGCCAACTTATAGCAGAGATCTATGCAGAAGGTGACCCACCTGCCTATCGTCCGCTTGGCTGCAAGTCTGCCACGTGCAGCTTCAGCGTGGGTGACAAACAGCTGGCGAACCTCTCCCCGAATATCAGCCGTGCGCTCCTTATAATAAGCGAGCGCCCTTCTAGGGTCCAAAGTATGGAGCCTGTATTCGGCCTCCGAGGTGTGACTGGGGTAGAACACCGGCAGAATCAGCACCTGGTTAAGGTGAAACTCCGACACCACCTTCGGAAGGAATTTCGGGTGGGGGCGCAGGACAACCTTGTCCCTGTGGAAGACCAGGTAAGGAGACTCGATGCAAAGCGCCTGGAGCTCTCCCATCCTTCTGGCTGACGTGATAGCCACCAAGAAGGCGGTCTTCCACGACAGGTGAGAGAGATCACACCTGTGCATTGGTTCGAATGGCTTGCCCATGAGCTTTGCCAGTACCAGCAGTAAATCCCACAGAGGTGGAGGTTCTCGCACCGGAGGGGAAATGTGATCAAGGCCTTTGAAAAAGCGCCCGACCACCTTTTCCTGCGCCACCGACTGCTCCCCGGCCCGCGCCCGGTAAGCAGAGATGGCTGCCAGGTGCACCTTTAGGGTCGTCGACCTAAGCCCTTGACTAGAAAGGGACCATAAATAGTCCAAAATGCTTGCCACAGAACAGGAGGAAGGGTCCAAGCCCTTGCCCTGACACCAAATGGAGAATCTCTTCCATTTAAAGGCGTAGCATTTTCTGGTCGACTCCTTACGGGACGCCTCAACAACACTGAGGACCTCGTCGGAAAGACCCAAGGCCTGGAACTCTAGCCGCTCAGGAACCAGGCCGTCAGGTGCAGGGATTAAAGGTCCGGATGGAACACCTTCCCCTGATTGACTGAGAGCAGGTCCGGGCGAGCTGGAAGCTGCCTCGGGAGCCTGGAGCTGAGGCTGAGGAGATCTGGGTACCAGAACTGGCGGGGCCAGTCTGAGGCTATCAGAATCACCTGCGCCTTGTCCCTCCTCGCCTTGAGAAGCACCTTGTGAATCAAGGGAAATGGGGGAAAGGCGTAGAAGAGGCCCGGGGTCCACAGCCTCGAGAAGGCATCCCCCTGCAGCGAGCCCTGCTGAGGGGAGGCGGCATGAAACAGCCTCAGCTTCGCGTTCTCCCTGGAGGCAAACAGGTCCACCTGAGGTGTGCCCCAGAGGGAGAACAGATCTTGTACTACCTCTGGCAGGAGAGACCACTCGTGAGATGCAGCCCCTATCTGGCTCAGGGCATTGGCCAGGGTGTTGGAGGCTCCTGCCACATGAATGGCTAGGAGATCTGCCTCCAGGCTGCGCACAAGTGACCAAATGCGGAGAGCTTCCTTGCATAGAAGCAGGGAGCGCATCTTGCCCTGGCGGTTTAGGTAGTACATGGTCGTGGTATTGTCCGTCTGGACTCTGACCACTTGACCCCGGAGAAACGGAGCAAAGGTGGTGAGAGCTAGGCGGACCGCTCGGAGCTCCAGCAGGTTGATGTGGCATCGGGACTCCCGCGGGGCCAGAGGCCGTGCACTCTGTGTTCCCCCAGATGGGCACCCCAACCCATCAGAGAGGCATCGGTCAATAGAGAGACCGTCAGCTCAGGGCGGACAAACGGGATGCCCTCCTGCAAATGGAATGGAACGGTCCACCACTGGAGAGCGTTCCACATCTCCTGGGTCACTATCACTAGCTGGTCCAAAGGATCGCAGCGTTGTGACCACTGGCTGGCCAGTCCCCACTGAAGGGGGCGCATGTGCCAGCGAGCCCAACGGACCACGCTGGTACAGGCCGCCATGAGACCCAGGAGGCACAGGAAGTCCCGGGCAGGGCGCAATTGCCCAACCAGAAATGATTGGGCAAAGGAGGTAAGAACCTCAGCCCTGTCCACTGGGAGTCGTGCTCTGGCTCGAAGAGAGTCGAGCTCTGCCCCGATGAACAGGATCACCTGCTTCAGCTCGAGTTCTGACTTGGCCTCGTTGATGAGAAGGCCGACTTGAGAGCAAACCTGGAGGGCCAGATCTGGAGGGGGCTGCTATCAGCCAATCGTCCAGGTAAGGGTACACCCGAACCCCTTGGCGCCGCAGGAATGCCGCCACCACTGCCATGCATTTGGTGAAGACCCTGGGAGCTGGAGATGTCAAGGGCATGGCTCGAACTCGAGAGGGACCCTCCGCCGAAAGCGGAGGAATCTCCGATGTGACGGACGGATAGGGACGTGAAAGAACGCGTCCTGTAGGTCCACAGAGCAGAATCACACACCGTGTTCCAGAGATGGTATTATCTGTGCCAGAGTGACCATCCTGAAGGTTCGAGACCTTAGGAACTTGTTCAGGTCATGTAGGTCGAGAATGGGGCGCCAGCCCCATCCGCTTCGAACCAGAAAATACCTGGACACGAACCCCGGGTCTGAAGGGGGGTCCTCTACCTCTTGATCACCTCCTTTTGGAGGAGGAGAGCGATGTCGGCTCGGCGAGCCACCAGTGAGGCTGCGGACCCCGAGGCCCCCCGAGGTGCGACGGCTCTGAAGGGCGGGACCTGCTCGAATTCCAGAGGCAGGCCTTTTCCCACCACCTCCAGTACCCACCTGTCCGTGGTAACAGCGGACCAGGCGGAAAGGAAGTGTCTGATCCGTCCCCACACGGGGGGAACCAGGGGTGAGGTGACAGGGATGGGGGCGACACCCCTCAGCCCGTCACTGGGCAGGCTTGGAGGAAGGACCGACCGAGGGACCACCTGGGCCTTTTCCTCCCTGCTTCCTGTTAGAGGAAGCCGACGGCTTGGGTTTGGGATGCCAAGATCGAGCCTGCTGGCCCTGACGTTGCTGGGCCGGGCGCCGGGGGCGCAGAAGGACGAAAGGGCTTAGGCTGTGGCTTACGGCCTTTGTCCTTCTGAGCGGAAGAGACCGAGTCCAAGGTAGCACTGGACTTCTCGATCCTCTGCAGGTGACCTTCCACCCCAGGGCCGAAGAGGTCAGTCCCCAAAAAGGGAACATCCGCCAACTTGTGCTGGGTATCCGAGGTAAAGGTGGATATCCTCAGCCAAGCCCGACGACGCATGGCCACTGTGGCCGCCACAGACCTGGCACACGAGTCCCCAATGTCTAACGCAGTCTGGAGCTGCTGTTTTGCCACCGCTCTGCCCTGGTCCCGCACCTGCCTGACCGTAGTCTGCAGATCCGCAGGAAGATGAGGGACAACCTCATCCAGGGAGCCCAACAGGGCGTGAGAAAAATGTGCCATGAGGACGGCCGAACTGGCCTGACGAAGGCCGAGAGAGGACGCAGCGTAGACTTTATGCCCGGCATAATCCAATTTCTTGGATTCCTTGTCTGGAGGTTTGTCTACATCCCTGGCATTCCCGGCACGCCGGAAAACGCTGTCGGTAACCAACCCCTCGGCCAAGGGGTGTTCCGAAAAACCGGACAGGGAACCGGTAGGGACCGCATACTTCCTGGCCATCCTGGCCAAAGGTGCAGGGCAGGAAGCAGGACGCTGCCAAAGTTCCAAGGCCGGACCCACTATGGCTTCGGCCACCGGAAAGGCCTCCGTGAAGAGATCCCCGGTCCAGAATCTCCGTGAGGATACCTGGCCCGTTTAGAAACTGGAGTTGAAGCCATCCCGTGGACTCGAGATGAGTCGAAGCAACCCTAAGAAGGACGAAGGGCTATCGTCCACTGACTGCCCTCCCGAGGACTCCAAGTCCATGCATTTGGAGAAGAGGGAGGAACCATCATCGGACTCTGAAGAGTCCTCAAAGAGCTGCCTCGGGCCTGAGACACCCTCCACCTGCCGAGGTTTATCGGGAGTGAGGGTGACAGACAGCCTATGGGGCAAACCCAAGGCCGACCGAGAATTTTTGGTCGGAGCCCCAACTAATGGCTGTGGATGCGGAGGTTCCACCAGAATCGGTGGGGCAGCTGGAATTGGCCGAACAACCGGCCTGGGAGCAGGCTCCTCGGCTACAACGAGGGGTTGTTTCGGCCGCTCCGGTGACAGCCACTTAATGGCCGGGGAAGACGACTGAGTCGGCTTATTCCCGGTCAAAAGGAGCTGTTGCCACATGAGTTCCTCGTACCTCCGACGCAACTTGCGCCGAAGCCTCCCCTCGTCAGAGGAAGAGCGGTGGTGCCGCTTACCACGGTGCAGAGACCGCCTATGGCGGCGGGATCGTCGGACCGCGAGGATGTCAGGAGACCAAGAGTCTCAACTAGGCCGAGGAAGGCGAGGAGAAGTGTCGGAAACCGGCACTCCCCTCGGCTCGGACGATCCCACCAAAGGCTCCGGAACCGGAGGCACAGACGAGCCGACGGGATCCTCAACTCTCACCGGGGAACCGGGGAGAGGGGATTCTCAGCTTCTCCAGCCGACAACCCGTCTAACGGGTCGAGAAAAATCTCGACCGCGTCGTCGGAGTCTCGGTCAACTGACCTGACGGGGACACCGTGAAGCCAGTGGCCGAAGCTGAGGGGTCGACCGAAGTCGACTGTCGACAAGGGAAGGGGGATCTTTCCCGCTCCCAAGAGCGTCGACGGAGAGACTTACTTTTGCTCTTTTTGGACCTGGAAAAGGTCCCAGAATTGGACCTCACCTTTCGCCGAGAGTCAGACAAAGCTCCTTAAAAGAAGCAGAGCACGAGGCACCGAGAGAGGCGGGACAAATGCCACAGCCGAGGTAGAGCGGCCCGCCGCCTCCTCTTGACGATCATCTGCTCGAGCTGATCCGCCAAGCGCGCCGTGGACACGCTCAACTGGGCCTCTTTGATTTCACGGTGGAATTCTCTTCTCGGGCGCCCAATTGTAATCGGGCAGCACGGTCTTCAGGACATAGCCGAAAAGAAGAGCACAAGTCGCAGGCCTGTGGGTCGTGCTCAAGGCCCAGGCAGTAGATGCACGGAGTGCGGATCCGTCCTAGACATCTTCTGCCCGCAGGGCACCTCCGGAACCGGAGTCGACGGTCCATCGCAGCGCAGGAGAAGAAGACCAAGTCTTTTAGCAAAAACTTTTGATTTCGAACTTTCAAAGAATTAGGAACCAGTCTTAATCGCAGAGCATTAAGGAGGGAACCTGAGCTTCCAAGCGGTAAGGAAGATCGGGCGTCATGGGGCGGAGCCGAGAGTTTTACCACCCGGGTGGGTGGGAGGAGCCAGCTTGAAGACCTTCCGGCAAGATTTAAAGCGGCAAGGAACCTGCCAATAAGTGTGGATGAACAACATATCCATGTCCCTAGAAACTCTAATTTGTAAGGTGGCTGGTTGCAGTCCTTTGTCCATCTGTCTTAAAGGAACTGCAGTAGTACAGGCGATTATATTGTGTCATTCTATATGTGTCTGGAATGAAGCCAGAATCAAAATTTTCTCCGGATTCTATAATGCACGTTGGAGGAAGAAGACACTTACGAATTCCCCATCATGTCAATAACAGGAGCTGTACCGCATAGCTCCTTGAAAGTTTTCCACTCACTTTCCCAGTCTAGAGAGAGACCAGTTGTTAAAACGGGCTGTAGAACTGGACCTTGATGGAGAATTCCCCTGGCTGAACCTGAATGCTCGAGGTGGTCGCCCTGACTAATGAATGAGAAAACAACTAAGTGAGTAAAAACCATAAGGGACAGACTAGAATCATGACTGTCCTGTCCACTGCCACTTTGTGGAGGACTCTTGATAGAGGTGGTATTGGAGGAAGGCATACAGGAGACCGAACAGATCCTAGTTTATGGGGAAAAGGTGTCCTGAGCCACCGCTGGTTCGTCCTTTGGCTAGGGAACAGAGTTGCTTTACCTTGGCATTCTGCCAGGAGGCCGCCAGGAGACCGGACAGATCCCAGTTTATGTGGAAAAGGTGTCCTGAGCCACCGCTGGTTCGTCCTTGACCAGGGAACAGAACTGCTTTACCTTGGAGTTCTGCCCACAGGCAGAAAGATCTGTTTGACTATTGCCCCACTATTCTGTCTGAATGTGGGAGGCACTCTCCTTCAGCTGCGATCCCTAGGTCGACCCACTTTGCGGCTGAGTCATTCTGCTATGACATTTTCCTGTCCTGATACAAACAAACATCGCTCAGTGGAGCTCAACCCACTAAAAAAAGAAGGGATTCCTTTAGCATCTTTGAGCTTCTCGTTTCGCCCTGATGGTCAGTGTATGTCAGCGTTGCCCGATTATCAGTTGGAAACAGGCTAGCTGGATTGGAGAATTGCTGTTCAGCGTGTCTCTGGGCATGGCCTAGAGTCCCCCCCCCTCAGAAACGCTTATACTGTACCTTGTGTCCAATAGCAATCCCCTGCCCGGTGCCAACAGCTGATGCAGGTGAGTCCTTCCCAGCTCCTGAGGCATGCATTGGTTGAGATTCCGACTTAGTGCGGATGGTCTAACTTGTGGCCCTTCATGACCTCTGACCTCTGGGACCGTCCCTGGAAGAGGGGCTTAATCCGTCTTAATGAGCTGTGTGAAAAAATAAGCAGGTAGCTGAGGAGCTTGCAAAACTCCTTGATGGGCGATTACAGATCCCAAAATCTAGGTTTCGGGGGGAGAAACCTTGTGTCATGATGCGAGTCCCCCAGGAGGATCAAGGTCTGGTTTGGAATTAGGGAGCTCTTTCTCCAGCTGATGGGAAAACCATGTGCCACAGGGGACCTGACTACCTCTGCCACTGCCACTGCCTGCAATGCCTGGTTGAGCTGTGAGAAGACCACAATGGCAGAGTTTGAATTGGAAGTACTGCTCTCCCACTTTGAATCTGAGATAGTGCGTGCGCCATTACTGCATGGGAATGTGTAAATAGGCATCTTGCAGATTTACGGGTGCCGGAAAATCCCCTTTTTGCGACTCCCTGATTACTCGTGACATGATTTCCACCTTGAAGGGTCTGCTGCGAACAGAACTGCTAAGGCAGATTTAGTTTGTTCTCCGAGTATGAATGGGCTTGAACACTCTGACTGGACCCCTACGTCTAGGGTCTGTACTTGCTCCTGAATTGTGGTAGTTAAGTTTTCGGCTCTTCTCAGGAATCTTTTATCACCTCTTTTAAAGACTATCCATACGGGAGTGCTCCCTTGTTGGGGGCAATTGCCAAGTGAGGTTTGGCGACCTGTCCGCCTGCCATGCTTGCAGCCTTAAGTATGTCGAGGTGAGGTGAGGGCATGGACCTTGCTGTGCAACTGGCAGCCTCCTTTGAGATATCTGCTGAAAATGCCAAGAATAGTCCGCTCTGAGGCTACTGCGGGGTGGGCTTATCTACATCCGGTTCGTCAGCACGCTGGAATGCCAGGATAGAGGCCCAAGGTATTGTGGCCTATACAGAAAAAAAAAAAACAGGTTGGCTGGGCTTGCTTATATATGGCTCATCAGCACGCTGGAATGCCACGTCAGTGGTGTTGAGAACAGGTTGTTCACAGCTGCTTTAAGGGAGGAGTGGAGGACTAAAAGAGTCTCTTTGAGGGAGGGCCTCTCCATTCCCGTCCAATGACCATCACAGAGTATAGCCTTTATGGTAGTTTAACCATTCTTCTGGTTGCTTCTGTCTAAGCCTGAAACTACTAACATGCTGTCGGGCCACTGTATAGATGTGTTCTGGCCTTTGTCATTCCTCCGTTAGCAAGTCCTTTATTGCTGGAGGAATAGGGACGGCTGCGGCCAAACTGGCGATAGCTGGTAGGCGGAAGTCTGTTTGACTGGGTGGAAGCCTCCGGGGAAGGTCTGAGGGGAATCTCGGCTATGACTTTTTTTTTTTTTTTGAAATATTAAATGAAAGAGACCAGGCCCTCTAGGCCTTGTGATGTGAGGACAACTGCTCCTCTTCAGATGAGGACAGAGATGGAGACCTCTTCCTTTAGCTTTCTTGGGAGGTCTCCCACCAGGAAAACCCCAGAGGTTGCCCGTGGAACATGCAGGGACCAAGGCAAAGGCCCCATTTTACCTGTGATAAGGCCAAGGCAAATGCCCCCTTTTACCTGCGATAAGGCATGGGGCCCAAGAGGGGGCTGTGAAGCATGTAGGGTCCAAGGCAAAGGCCCCGTTTCACCTGTGAGTGATGCCTGGGGTCCGAGAGGGGACTGCAGACTACCAGGTCCCCTGTTGACCGCTGCTCTCTCTTCGCCGTGGTTAGCCGTCTGAGCCGAGGAAGGGGTTGCGTCCTTCGAGATCTCAGCATTCACATATGCTGCCTTTGATATTCAGCTAACCCCCTCCCCTTGGGGGATTTCTGGTCTATGCTGTTGCTGGCTCTTTAAGGGCAAGATACTGAGTGCTGCCTTTTGGCTTTTCTGTCCCTGGGATGTTTGTCCGAGGTCCTGACATCAAAAAAGGCTTTCACTTGAAGAATCTTAGTCTGCTTCTGGTAATGAGAGCTGAACCTTTAAGCGCCACTTAGGAATGACTGTTCCCTTCTCAGGGACTGGTAAAATAAACCCCTGGAATGACTGTTCCCTTCTCAGGGACTGAAAAAATAAATCCCTGGAATGACTGTTCCATTCTCAGGTACTGGTAAAATAAATCCCTGGCTTTGAAGAGGGAGATTGGTGGGGAAGGGGGTGCAGGTGCTGAAGCAAGTCCCTGCTGAAGCCAAGTCCCCTATGGCTCTTAGAGCCCCTGTCACGGTGCTACCCCACTGTTAGGCTCCTTAGCGCTAGTCGACGAGAAGGCAGATCCACGAGCGGCTTGGCACGCTTTTGTTTTTGAATGAGCGCCTACTAGTTCTACCGACTATGAACGGCTGCATCTTTCCCAAAAGCCGTTAATCATCGGAAACCCTACAATGTCGGCTTAGCCCCTTGAAAGCACTCCAGTGCTAAGAAAACACGTTTTTCCTGGGATAGGAGCTTTATCAAGCTAGTGGAAGGTCTCTCTAGAAAAGGGCTCCTTAGGCCCTGCAGCGCTTGTCGGCGAGATCTCCCTGTTGCGGAGCTGCCACTGAGATGCTGTCGGTCCTATAGACGAGCGGCTGAGTCTGATCAAAAATGAATGCCGTCGAAGGGAAGAAGAATACGGGGCTACCGTATCGTCTAAGGAGAGAGCTATTCTCCTTAAGTCCTGCACTCCATCTCCAATGACTGAGGCATAGGGCTGAGCATTGCAGTCTCTGCAGAAAAGACGCAGTAGAAACCATTCTAACTAAATACTGCAGAGAGCGTGGGAGAAACAGCACCATGATGGGGCCATGCATCCTTTATGAGCCCTCTGGTGCTGTTCTGACTCCCTGACCTAAACGCTGCGCCTCTCTGAGCACTCCGGTGCCCGATTTGAATTCCCTGAGCACACTTCCCTGAAGCACACTAACACTGCACTGAGGTGGCATTCCAGGCCGAGTGCAGAAGTGTTGGGGGGAAAAAAGCAACACAGTGAAAAAAGGGGCCAGACTGTTCAGCTTGCAAGGCTGAGACTGGCACCCACACTGGAGTTCCAACATCCATCTGCGAATTCTAGTATCCCCAATAATCCAAACTGCATGTCTTACAGTCTGCTGTCTTCAACTCTGCCACATGGCAGAGCTCTGCTTGCAGAGTACCTGCCAGACTGAAGGCAAGAAGTAAACTGAGGAGAACAGGAAGTGGAGGGCTGGATGTCCCCTGCTGCAGAGGTCTGATTCCTGCCTGTGGATCAGCATCAGGAGGTACAGCCCAGGAGTAAGGAAGCCCAGAGACCAGCTTAGGAGAGAGAAAGGTATTTTTTGAATAGTACAGTGAGACTGTCCCTTCGACACTTCAGCCTATGTGTTGACCTCAAACAGTTTAACTGTTTGCTTTTGTCTCATTGAACGTTTTGCTCTGAGTTATTTAAGTGCACTCGTCTGTTTTAGTAGCCCCCTACTTCTCATTGAGGAGTTCATTGCGTTTTTTGTGTGGTCCCATCACCATCTTTAGCTCCCTCTCAGCTTTAAAAATCACACTTCAACAGTGGCTTTGGGCTCCAGATTTTGTCATACGGAGACAAATAATCCCCAGTCTAACATCTTAGGGCATAATCATTAAAGGGAATCTGTATGACTCCCTAAATAATGATTGTAAAGGTTACTATGAGGATCCAGTACGTAAACTGCTGAATTATATTTAGAAAATGTCTATGGAAAGGACTTCCGGTGACGTAGTAGGTGGGAATGGCCGCTTAACTCTTCGCTCTGGCTCTCCAACGGAAAATAAAAAAGAGAATCCAGTTCTTTGTGGAGGCATCCTGCGTTTCTACGCTGTTACAGGCGCAAGAAGTGACCCGCAATGGTCCACATGAAGAAAAGAGGCTCTTTGATCACCAAAATTGCTTCGGTAAATTCGCAAGGCAGACAGATGGTAGGCCTCAGTCCAGCTCCCTCGCGCTCATCAGTGCTTTCAGCATCGGGGGCCGAGGACTCGTGCTCTGATTCCGGTTCAACCAGCACCAGGGCAGAATCGAGGAAAATTATTAAGCTTCTACACAAGACAGACGCAAAGGTATCAGATATTCAGAGGGACTTTAAAAAATTGGGAGTCTAGAACTACAGCAGTGGAACAGCATCTAGAGGGGCTGCAGGCCGAGCATATGGCCTATGGAAGATCGCTGGCATTCCTATAAGGCAGGGAGAAAGCTCTGACAGCAAAAGCTGAAGATGCAGAGGCGCGCTCTAGGCGCAACAATATAAGGGTGGTCGGAATACCAGAGGGGGCTGAGCAGGCTGATATGGTGGCCTTTATGGACTGTTGGTTAAAAACGGAGCTGCAGATAGAGAAAGACACTCCACTTGAGACTGAAAGGGCACACAGGGCCCTCGCCCCAAAGCCCAAGCAGGGCGCCCCTCCCAGAGCCATTATAATTAAATTTCTGAGGTACCCTGCTAAGGGCAGGGTCCTGCGTTTGGCATGGGCTAAGAGGGATCTGAATTTCAATGGAACGAAGGTGTTTGTGAATCAAGATCCCCCCCCCCCCCGCCTTGGCCCAGCGTCGGAGAAAGGTGCTGGGTGTGGTGAAACAGCTAAGAGAGAAGGGCTTGAGGGCCCAGCTGCGTTACCCTGCTAGACTGTGGATAGAATTGCCTGAGGGTCCTAAAATCTACGATTCCTTACTAATGGCTCATGATTTTCTGATTTCGAAGGACATTCAGGTCCCTGATATAAAAGAAGAGATCGCAGAGAAGGAGATTGAGCAGCTTCTCTGGGCAGTGGCTCCAGGCTCGAAGAATATTAATCAGCCCCACTTCAGAGCGGACTCAGTTTTGCCCCTACATGCTGATCTATCTAAACGGATTGCCAAGGGGAAACATCCCGAGAAGATTACTTGAACTGTAGTAACTGATCGCTTATTGTTTTCCTCTGTTTTACCAGAGGATCGATTGTTAAACCTGCACTTATTGAGTATTATAACCCTGAAGTGTTTTAATTGCCACTCAAACAAAGCACCTTTAGAGTATAGAAAAATGGCGGTTAAAGGGTTTAACCTAGTTGCTCCCCAGCGGTTGCCCTGGTCCTGGGTGGTGTGGAGTTGAGGGGGTCCCTCTCCTCCTTCAGATGGGAGGCTGGTTCGTGCCTGCGCCACGGAGGAGTAGGAGGGCGGTCCCTTTGGTTTGGATTCCATGGTGGGTGGGACCTTTTTTCAAGGTGGCACCTTCCTGGAGTCCGGTTCTGGTTTTGGTCCCCCTGACCTCATGGGGCTTTTTCTGTTCCTTCTCCCTCTCCCTCTTCGCAAGGGATGCTGATCAAATGGGGAGTTTTTGCAGAGGAGTGGATATCTCAATGGCCATAACTTGGACACTCAAGAAGGGCAGCTCATCTAACTTAAAGTAAAACAAATACATCGATTATAGTGGATTATGGGCTCTTTGATTACCCATCACCCCGATATGAATATTAACAGTCGGTCCAATTCATTATTGGCTTTGGGGGTGGGGGGCAGGAGAAGAGGGGAAAAGGGGGTGAATTTTGCCTTGTGATTTTTCTTTGCTGTTCTCCCTCCACGGAAAGAATGGAGAGAGGGTCACTCCCTTGCGATTTAGATAATCACCGTAGACCACTTGTCGGTGTGGAGTTTAATAAGCATACCTAGTCACAGGCTGCGCTAGGCCCCCACTAGATGGTCAGTGTCATTAAGGGGGAATGAGTACACAATTTTCTATTTTCATTTTGATTTCTCTAGGGCGAGGCCTCACAGGGTTTTTTCTGACCAAGGGCGATATAATCCACTTAAGAACCCATTCTTTTTACCCAAATAGGATCCCAAATTGGTGTGCCCCCAATCCATGTGAAGGCTGGCCTGCTTCCTTTTTGCGCCACTCTAGAATGAAGGCTAATCAATTATTAACCTTGTTGTCCCCCCCCCCTTTTTTGGGGGGCAGTTTGAGCTGCACTGGATTCTCCATCAAGGAAGTGTGTCTGTTAACGGGTCAACGTTGGAGACCCGAAGGGTTCTTTTTCCCAGCCCTTCCCGGAAGCTTTCCCTTAAGGAAACCAACAGAGGGCACAGGCTGGTGACTCTCCAGGTTTCTGGGGAGCCCTCCAACCTTTTCACTCCTAGTGGAGTGTTGTTCCCTCTAGGGGATGTAAGTCTTTTCTCCCCCTATCTCACATCGAAGCGCCTGCCGAGCTGAGTATCATCGGCACGGATGGACGCTTTGGCTGTTAAGCCATGTATGAGCAATGACTCCTTGTCATTGCGCTCCCTTTGGGGAGGCAGGTCCAGCGCTCTTAGTGCAGGGCTTGCAACTTCTTTAGATTTGTGTGTTACAGTGCTTGTATTACTTGTTGCTCTGTTTCCTCTTTATTCTTTCTTCCTTTTCTGTCTTTACTTGCTTTGGGGAGAGTGCCTTTTTGCACGATTAGGTGTTACGATTGTACAATTCGATACAGGGTGTATAATTACTTCCGGAGTTGTCTTGGATATAAAACATGGCTGATTTGACAATTTGTTGACTTAATGTTAAAGGAATTAATGTTGTTAAACGCGCTAAGATATTAGTTGAATTTAAAAGGGAAAAGTGTGACACTGCCTGTTTACAGGAGACTAGGCTGACCCTGGGAGAGCATATGAAATTGTGCAGGGATTGGGTGAACACGGTATGTTCTGACGAGCACCCACAATCTAAAAAGGGGGGAGTAGCTATCCTATTTCGTAGGGGCCTTCCACTTCAGATTCAATCTGTAATTAAAGCAGGCTCGGGACACCAACTGACGGTTTCCGGCATTTACAAGGGTCGGACAATACATTTGATTGGAATTTATGCCCCAACCCCACCCTCTGGAGAGTTTTTTCGCTCCTTTTTTAACTCGGTAGCCAGTTTACCTCCTGGACAAGTTATTTTAATGGGGGATTGGAACTGTGTTGAGGACGTCAGTTTGGATAGAAGCTCTACCAAAATCCCAGATTCAAGGTCCTGCTCCCGGTTACTTCGTAACTTGCTTGTAGAAGGGGGACTAATTGACCCATGGAGGCAGTTTAATCCCTCGGTGAAAAATTTCACCTTTTTTTCTACGGCTTCCAATATGTATTCCAGATTGGACAGATTTTACACTCAGAAATGCTTTGCATTCATTTAAGGACATTTCTATCCTCCCGATCACGATCTTTGACCATGCTATGGTCAAGGCACAACTTCGTTGGGACTCAGTGGAGGGGGGCGGTCTTTGGAGATTTGATCTGGGGCTACTCAATGATAAACAGTACATAGAATCTACTAAAAAGATTATTCAGTGTTACCTAAAAGAAAATACAGAGGTGCTTTCCTGGCCCAAGTATTTGTGGGATGCCTTAAAGGCGGTGGTGAGAGGGCACACGATAACATTTTCCTCCCATAAGCATAAGCTGCATCAGGCTCATATGCAGGAAGCTCTTGCATCTATTGCTGACCTAGAAGCATCACACAAACGTACAGGGTCTAACCTTACACTCAAAAAGTTAAGGGAGGCCAGGGATTCCTATAATTCATTATTACACAGACGGGTAGAGAATTCCCTTAGATACACTGGGCAGCGTTACTATGAGAGGGGAGAGAGAGCAGGCAAATTGCTTGCCCTAAGGCTCCGCAGGCAGGCAGCCGACAGGTGTGTGGTTAAGGTCAGTTCAGACCCGCCTAATCTCTCTTATAAGATTCTTCCTGGTGAAATTGCACAAGAGTTCAAGGAATTCTATAGACAACTCTACACGAAGGAAGAAACACAAGAGCATGGCGAAAAAATAATTTTTTACAAGGTCTAGAGCTCCCTGCCTTGTCAGGTATTCAGAGGGACTCCTTAGAGGCTCTCTTCACTGAGGGAGAGGTGGGGGCGGCTATCAAGACTCTCAGCTCTGGCAAGGCTCCCGGCCCTGATGGGTTCACCTCGGAATTTTACAAAGGGTTCCAGGATGTGTTAACTCCGCTGCTCACTAGAGTCTGCAATGCGGCGCAGGAGCCGGGGGCCTTGCCAGATACATGGGGAGAGGCCCTTATCTCAGTATTGCCCAAACCGGGGAAAGATCATACTTCATGTGCTGGGTCCGACCTATTTCGCTGCTCATCCAAGATGCAAAAATCTTCGCTAAGATCATTAGCGAACGTTTACAGAAAGTGGTCCCAGTCTTAGTTCATCCGGACCAAACTGGGTTTATACCCGGGAGGCACATCCAAGACATCATCAGATTGCTGTTAAATGTTATTTCCGCGGCCCAGCTCCCTATAGATTCCCTACTTTCAGCAATACTATCTTTAGATGCTGAGAAAGTATTCGATCGTCTAAATTGGCAATATTTGGATTTGGTCTTGGGGGGGCTTTGGGTTCGGTGAGAAATTTCAGACTTGGATATCTAATTTATACTCTAAACCTAGAGCAAAGGTCCAGGTGAACGGGACGATTTCCACTCAATTTGGGATTGAGCGAGGCACCAGGCAGGGCTGCCCTCTCTCCTCTTATTTGTCCTCAGTTTGGAACCCCTGGCAGCATACATTCGGCAAACTGATTTTTTCCAGGGTCTCCGGGTTAGGGGGGTGGAGGTCAAGATCCCATTATACGCGGACAACACCTTGTTATATATATATATCAGATCCAGTAAATGCAGTTCCCAGGATTTTCAGTTCTCTCTCTGAATTCGGAGCCCTTTCCGGCTATAAGGTAAATCCGGACAAATCCGAGCTATTCCCTCTGGGGGTTTCCTGGATCAGCCCTTACCAAAGGTGCAGCAAATTAAGTGGTGTAAGTCAGGGTTCAGATATTTAGGGGTATGGGTCCCTAGGGATTTCAAGGCCCTATATTCTACAAACCATTTAAGGGTACTTCAGGAGATTAGGGAGGACTGCAACAGATGGAGAGAGCGCCCCCTTTCCATCTTGGGGTAGGGCGAATCCATCCGCATGAATATTCTCCTCGCTGTTGTTTATAATGGGTGCCATTCCTTTCAGACCCTGAGGAATTTTGAGCGAGATCTGAGTCTACCCTCTCTAAATTTCTTTGGTCTGGGAGGAGGCCCCGTGTGAGATGGAAGACTATGGTGGCCCCTAAAGAAGGGGGCGGGGCTTTCGGGTACCCAATGTCCAGAAATATTTCTGGGCATCTCAGCTGCAACCTTTGGTGACTATGGCCCAGGAGTCCCCACCGAAGTGGGTTCAGATTGAGGGGGCTGATTCTCCTCTGGGAAATGTTTCAGACCTTATTTTCTTGGACACTCCCAGGCTGCATCAGCTTGACTTTAGGAATCCTTTCACTAGGGTGATTTCCCAGGTTTGGAGGGACATGAACTCAAAACTAGGCATTACCTTAAAGCTTAACCAATACACAACTATATTGAGCTGCTTAGATTTTGGCCCACTCAGGAGGGATATGGGTTTTCAGCGGTGGGCGAGAGCTGGGCTGATTAATCTGGGCCAGCTTTTCGATCAGAATCTAGTAAAACCATTCCAGCAGTTAAAGGCTGAATTCAATCTCCAACGTACGGATTTTTTCCGTTACCTCCAGTTAAGACATTATGTCCACTTAAATGAAAAGGAGCTTGAGTTGGGTAGAGAACCTTTAAATAACCCAGTGCAATCTATCCTTTCCTCCCTGATTAGGTCTCCGAATCAAAAAAAAAACTGATCTCCAGATTAGTACAGGGGATGAACTGCACTGAGGGCGACTCCTTAATTCTGGTTAAGGACATATGGCATAGAGACCTAGGTGTGGCCCTGTCAGAATCTGACAGGACTTCCATTTGGAAGGCTATTCAAAACACCACATAGTCCCTCTTTTGGCGAGAATTTCGTTGGAAGCTAGCTGTTAGATTTTTTAGAGTTCCTGTGGTGACAAAACATTACGGGTTACATCACTCCGACCTTTGCTGGAGAAACTGTCGATTGGTACATATTTCCATATATTCTGGGAATGCAAAGTTATACAGGAGTACTGGAGGGAAGTAAAAGATATCTTTGAAAGGATTTTTGAGTTAGTACTGCCAGAGTCCCCTCAGTACTGGTTATTGGGATCGCCTCCCCCTCTTCTGGCTTCCAGATCCTCCCGTCTTCTGTTTGGAATCTTGGTGGCAGCAGCCCTTAAGGCTATTAATTTGTCATGGCTTACTCTGGATAAGCCCACTATCTCTACTTGGTATGAAATCTGCACCAGGATCCTAGACATGGAATATCTGACGGCCAGGCTGAGGCTATCTTTAGATAAATTTAAAGGGAGATGGCTACCTTTTCTGCATTTCATGGCCTCCCGGGAGGGGAAACCTGTATTAGAATTGCTTGCCAGATATGTCTGAGGACGACTCTCCTGGTCCAGTCTGGATGTTCTGACTGAGATACGAGGCCAGGAGGTCTCCTCACTTTTGTGTTTCAGACTCGCTTTACTATTAATTTCTGGATATGTCCTTTTTATTAAGTACTAATTATATAAGTGTACCATTAGGGTGACTTTGTATGTTTGGGCCTTTAGTAACAACTGAGATAATCTCAATATTTGTTACAGGCAATAAGTTGTTGACAGCACTTAAAATGTTAAAGTGTTTCTCTCCCTTCTCCTCTTTTCTTAAGTTTCTGTAGGCACTCTCCCAATTGTTAATCTTATCTCCCCCTTTCCTTTCTCCTGCTTTTCTTCTCTGTTCCTTTTCCTCTTCTTTCTCCTGTTTTTGGTTTTAATACTGTGTAAGTGAGTAGAAACGGACTCTCTATTTGTCTGTTAATACATGTATTTCTATGGGAAAAAAGTTCTCCAATAAATTTCAATTTCAAAAAAAAAAAGAAAATGTCTACAGTAAGACAGAAAAATACTTTTAAAATTGTGATGTGGAGGATTCCATTTTGTGAACAAGAACGGTGCAGTAATGATGTTACTGCCTCACCAGCTCTAACAGTGTGCAATGAAGGGCAGGTTAAAACAAACTGCTTCTACAGACTGGGATCCTGTTAAATCATGAAGAAAAGCACTGGATTCTTTTTTTACATTCTGCCAAAACAAAAACAAAAAATACAGGGTTTTCTGCAGAATATAATTGGTTCCCTAACAGCAAAGCCGAACGGCTCTCACCTGCTGCATTGCACACACTGCTAACACTGGTGAAATAGTAACATCACCACAACACCCTTACTGCCCACAAAATGGATGCCTCCACATACATATTCAAAAAGCATTTTTATATGTTTTATTAAAGTCCTTTTCTAAATGTATTCTTTTCAATCAATTTCTACACAACTATGTTAACTGTAAATAATCACGCAGGGAATCATACGGATTCCCTTTAAATCATTTAGAAGATACCACTGCACTGCATATGCAAGCCTCCAATAGTTGTGCAAGATGAAGCTATACTAGCCCAACCTTCCTGCATGTATTCACCTTCTGATCACCTCCAAGCTTCCTTAAGGCCCTCTTTGTACCAATAATGAACCTGCACTCTTCAGTCATCCAAGACTATCTATTTCACAGTGTCCAGAACTAGCAAGGTCATTGGCAAAATCCTAGTTACGCTAAGGACAAAGCATGCCTGCAATAAGCTACCTGGGCCACTTAAAACAACCACTACACTTTCTGAACCTTTGCCACCTTCTACCTTAAGGAACCATCTATGTCCTTGACTCCAAGTGCATATAAACTAGCCGTCTCTAATATACCAAGTTTGTAATTTATTGTTCCTTTGGAATTACAACTGTATTCTGACCATACCTCTCAACTGCCACACATTACGAGGTACATTACTCATTTTACCCCTCAGAAATCCTCTGCCCCACATGAAGAAGGGGATATTCCACATTTTCCACTGACACATTAAAGCAAACATTCATAATTATCTACTATGCTCTGTTATCAGCAAACATTATCCTCATTAGTGCACTGACAGCAATAGTGTTCTGAACTTGCAGTGCCAAGTTTGAGGATATGTCACACATTTTGGTCATTTGTCACACATCCTGTCACATTTTAGGGAAGAAAGGTTGAGAGGTATGATTCTGACGGTACATTGCTTTGAGCATTTGGGGGAAGGTATCCTATAAATAATATAGATTGGACAGTTTTTCCCATTGTTCAGTCACTTTTTCTTTTGTTTCTCCCTCTCCCCCCCACCCCTGGCCGGCCCCTCCTCACCGAATCTCCCAGCCCCATCACCCCCGGCATCCCCCAGGACTTACCTTCTCCCAGTACCCCCAAAGGAATGCCCTCCATGGCACGGGCCGGGGAGTCCCCTCAATCTGCCAGACTGGATCCAGATTTTGGAGGTGACCGAATCACCAGGGAGCAGAGCCTGCGGAGGCTAGTGGTCATGATACGTAACCGGGATGATTTTTCTCCCTGGTGTGGAGGAAGGGTGTGCAATGACACCAATGGCAGTGTCATGCATGCTCCCGTATGCAGCACGCCAGGCTTCCGTCCTGCCTCTGCCCCCATTATGCAGCGTCGCATTCCAATCCCCAGCCTTTGCTAGGGGCCAGGCTAACACCAACCACTAATCCCCTTTCCTCCCCAGAGGGGAGCAGTCCTTGGGACGCATGACCCTCCTCTCCCCAGCCAACCCCCGATGCCCCGAGGTTGCTCCCAGTCGTCGGCACGGCTGCAGGTGAGGCTTGGTGTCTCAGTCCTCTGCGCCATCAGGATGGCTCCACAGTTTAAATCTTAGTTGTAACTCAGTGTATTATCTTGATCTGCTGCTACCCTGAGAATCCTACAAAACATGCTGTGCCATCTCATAGAGCTCACCAAGCAGACCTCTCTAATGAATACCACACAATGCCTTGGGCCTTAACCCCACAGACACAGGAATAATTTTCTGACAAAATTGGTACTCGTTATTCCCCACCAGCTCATCTACCAATCACTTAACAGCAACACTGTTGTGAAAAACAATAAAACTAATGAAGTACATACATACAGCTTTCGGGAGGAAAGACCACTACTGGTCCATCATGCTCCTCTCTCTGACCAACCCAGTGTGAATATCCTGCCCTCTTTATCTCCAAAGTACTTGTCAAAGTAAGGTAAATGTCTTTATGGTTATCAGTTTATACCACCTGCTCTAAATCTCTATTTCAAATGTCCACCTTTCATTCTGTGAAACAGTTCAAAGTACACAAACATCTTCTATAATTTATTACATACACAACCTCAGTACATCACATGCCAACAATGTTTGTAACTCGGTGAGTCTAGCTACCTCATTGTCTGAAACATGTTTACTCCCAAACATCCATTTTGCTGAGATATGGGATTTCCAGAAGTATAGTTTCTGCTATACCCTTTCCTGAGCTCATCCCATTAAGTGCATATTTAACGAGATGCATACCCGAGGATTCATCCATAATTGAAACTACATCTGCAGAGCGCAGAATATGAAAAAGCATCTTACTGTCTCAACTGCTAACAGTGGCAGTATGTTTCCTATCCATAATCATACTAATTAAAATGGAAAACAAATCCTGTCAATGCTTCTTTCTGAGCATAATTAGGAGGTTGAGAAGTTTGCACAGCGGTATTTTTATTTCCTAAAATAACTTTTCTAAAATCAGAGGAAAAAAAGAAATACTCACCCTAGGAATTATGTTTCTTTAAAGAGCAGCTTCCTGCTAGGAAGACCCTATTAATCGATCGATCGCTTTGATATGAAAAAATCCCAACACTAAAGGGTATAAATATTAGAAAATACCTGCCCCATAGAACTGAATGGGGCGCGCTCCCGCAGCCTTCGTTTTGTGACATCATAAAACAGTGCTGCATGGGCCGACGTGGGGGTGTGTTTGTCTAACGGGGGAAGTCGGTCTTTTTTTGCCACCATTATGATTTCAAAAATTACAAGGGATATAACTTTGCGAATTTAAGGAGTTTTTATGCCAAACGTCAGTAGCTCAATTCCAGTCAGGTATGGAATCGAACGGGCTAGGGGACAGTAGCACTGCTGAAAGTAGGAACCTGCTCTTTAAGAGGGTGAATTTGTGAGTTATACGTATTGCAACATCTCAACCTAGCAGTGTTGCCCCAGAGACAGAATTCTAGAATGTTAAAGTTCAGACTCTGCAGTGTGGTCACTCTCCCCCTGATATTCCAACTGCAAATTTATAGCTGAAGCACAGAAGAAAGTTATGACCACTGAACTAACCTGTGCTACATCTTAAAAAAAAAAAAAAATTAAAATTTGATAATACGAAAAACTGTAAGAACTGCAAAAAGTATGAAACCGTAAAATGCTTAAGCAGGAACATTTTAAAACATCTGATCTGACTTGACCCAAAGATTCCTTTTTATGCAGGTTCTATAAGGGAAGGGGGCATGTATAAATCCTTACTTGTAACATGGGGAAGAGAAAGAGTTGCACAGGACTGGTCAACTTGCATCAGACAACCATACATTAATCCTCAATTAATGTATGGTTGTGTCTGCAGAAACCATCTTCCCCCTCTCACAAGAACCTCTTACAGATGCAGTAGTACCATTCAGTCTTAGCCTGCAATTCACGGCCAGCCAACAGGTGGCTGTCAAACAAGAATAGATATGCTTAAGTGAAATTTCCGGCAATTCCATCATAAGTAGCTTAAAAACATCTATGACTAATTTTTTTTTTTTTTTACTTGGTCTACTGGCTCAAAAACACATATCCTTTCAGTAACTACACAGTAATGTATGCGGTATATTATGATTTTGCAGATTGTTTTTTAAAATATTTTAAAAAAGACATGGATACAAACAGTGGGACCTAAAAACCTCAAAAGCACACACACTGGACCAATCTCAATCAAATCTGAAAGTTTCAAAGTCTCCAATTTTTTTTTAGTTATCAGGTGGCAAAAAAAGGCTCAACATTTTCAAAAACAGACGGTCGCATTTTTTTGCACCTCTGTAACTTTGCCTCCCCAAACCGATCTATGGGAATTTACAGAATCAAGAGTTCCTGACACAGAGGCTGTGCTTTCTAAATTTCATGTAAATCAGTTGAAAGAGAGCAAAGTTATTATGCACAATGTTGGCTGTAAAATTCACAGATAAAAAAAGATGTACGCCTCAGTGTACTACCATCTGTTGGTCGGCCAAGGGAAATGCAGCAACAACTACCAGTTCTCAAATCTCCTCTGCATTAAATATATGCATTTCCCATAACGCATAGCAGCCAAATCCCAAACATCAAACATAGCAAAAAAAATGGAGATGATTCCACAGTTTACAAAACTAAGTCAGTCAAAATGGGCACATATTCTGAAATGTTGATCACATCTGCATGTAATCAGTAATTGTTCACCATTGCAGTCACAATATAAAAAAGTTCAGCATGTAGTTTCTCAAGTCAGGAGCAACCCCCTTTCTCTTCCCCATTGTAGGAACCTTAATATCCTCCCAGAACCTTTGTAATTTTGCAGTTTAAAATTACTTTTACACAAATGTAACACGAGGAAGAGAAACATACAAAAAGAGTGCCAAACTCTTTCTCTTCCTCATGTTACAAGAGGATTCGCCCAATCCAGAGCGTGGGTCTCCCCAAACTTCGGCCTCATGGTCCAACCTCCCAAGCCATACATTAATCCCTGAGAGACCCACGCTCTGTTGTGGGTTAATCCTTACATCTACCCTCTAGAATAAACATCATTACTATGGTGAATAATTTCATTTTCTAGCAATGAAAGTGTATATATAACGTCATACAAAGTACAGACTTGAAGTAGTACATGGGAGGTAAGGTCTAGAACCTGTTTAGGAAAAAGGTTCTGAGGCACAGAAGTACCAAAGCTGCCATCAATTCTAGCCTGTATGTCCACAAAGTACTGAGAAGTGAAGGTGCATACTGCACACCATATGGCTACTTTGCACACCACTATCAAGGGATAAAATATCTATATATATATATATATATATATATATATATATATATATATATATCTATATATATACACACACACATACATATATATATATATATATATATATATATATATATATATATATATATATATATATATATATATATATATATATATATATATATACACACACACACATACACACACACACACACACACCCTTAAAGCTGCCACTGTAACAGATGTTGATCTGGTGGAATGTGCAATTACACCCTTTGGTGGCTCTGTATCACAATTACAACAGCAGAATTGCTATTCCTCCAGAAGGAGGGAAGTGATCCTTCCTCTGTATAACTGTTTGGTTAGGCCGCACCTAGACTAGTGTGTGCAGTTTTGGAGATCACACTTAAAAAGGGACATTGCACTCCTGGAGAGGGTCCAGAGAAGGGCAACCAAAATTATCTGGGGCTTGGGGGAAAGGACCTATGGGGAGAGGCTCAAACAGCTCAACATGTACACTCTGGAGGAGAGGATGGGCGGGGGGACATGATAGAGGTCTTCAAGTACATAAAGGGATTAATAAGGGAGGCTCAGTCGGGGTGTTCCAAAGGAAGGGGGGGGGGCAACAAGAAGACACTGCTGGAAGCTGGGGGGGGGTTACTTCACTGAGAGGGTGGCGGAACCATGGAATGCGCTGCCCAAGGAACTGGTGGAGGCAGAGACTGTAGAGGGGTTCAAGAGGTGCTAGGACAGGTATAGGGGAAAGGGTGAAACTGATGAAGTCCAATACAAGGGGAACATCTTGGACTGGGGATAGAGAAACCCAAGGGGGTGGGGGAAGGGTGCTAACTATCGAGCAGACACAAAAGACCATTAGGCCTACTCTGCTGGCACTTTAGTATGGTAGCATGTTAGAATTCAATACAAGAGACAATACAAACAGCAGGCTTACCCTCTTCTACCTTGCTACAATGCACAAACATCTGCCTGTTTTTAGTTCTGGACTGTTCTGACATCCAGGAGGGGTAACCACTAACCAGAAGGTTAGGGATGGCAGTGAGACTGAATGCCCTGACACTAGAGCTATGGACCCCAGTTTAGGAACCGAGGGGGACATGTCCCATGCTTTAGCAAAATGTGAAGATTTTGCAGCTGCTCAGAGGAGTGACCCTAGTTTGGAGAGGCTGAGGGCTTGTGCAGAATCTGAGACACAGGGAGGTGACATGAGACATATGGTGTTCTGGGACAACAAACTGCTGTATACACAGGACATGAGGACTGAGGGAGGGGTGATGGGCAGGCAACTTGTTCCCCAGGAGTATTGTGAGCGGCTGCTCAAGGTCACCCATGATATCCCCATGTCTGGACATTTGGGAATCGCACGCACCACGCAGCAATTGACCCAAAACTTCTATTGGCCCAACTTCACACAGCAGGTGAAGGAATACTGCCGGTCATGTCACCGGTGCCAACAGATAGGGAAGGCTGGTAGTAAAACAAAAGCTGCCCTACTTCCCTTGCTCATTGTGGAGGAGCCATTCCAGAGGGTAGGAATGGATACTGTGAGACCCTTGAGTACCCCAAGCTCCTCTGGAAAAAAGTTTTATCCTGATGGTGGTCGATTATGCCACCAGCTACCCAGAGGCGGTCGCCCTCTCCTCCATTAAGGCACCCAAGGTGGGAGACGCCTTGCTAGGAATTTTCTCCCATGGCGGGTTTCCACAGGAGGTTCTCTCTGATTAAGAGGCTAACGTCATGTGATTAACCAAGGGCACTGGGTGACTAACAAGTCCCTTGTTAGTCACTTGGTGCCCTTGGTTAATCACAAAACCACCATTATGATACATAAAAACATAAAAGTTGCCCTCCCCCATAGACTTTAATGCAGCTCCCATCACCAGGAAGTGGAAGGGATCAATTGGGCACAAATTTACAATCCCTTCCACTTGAAAATATAATCAATTTTTATCGAACCTATCCAGTCAGCCTATCGCACAGGTAAGGCACCACACCATGGGGTGCAAATCTCATTTTACATAACTTAGGAGGATCTCTTTAATGAGTAATTTAATTGCATAACAACTCTGAAGTGGAAGGAGTGTTCGGAAGATAAAGAGTACCTCATTCAGTGTTAAGGCACTGAACATTGAGAGTAAACAGTGCGGTTACAATAATAATAATATATATAAACCAATTTCACCATAAGGTGTGTAACTATTAGTATAACTTTAAAAGGGGACCAAATGGAGCATACTATTATATTTTCATACTAATAAATGCTGCTATAAGTTCAGGCTGGTAGTACAGCCTAGAGGTTAGAGTAACGAGCTGTGAACAAGCTTGGTACACCCCGAAGACATGGGTTTGATTCCCACAACCTCCACTTGCATACTGTTTGACACTGAGCAAGTCACAACCTCCCCAGTGCTCCTGGGTCGCTCCTGAAAACAGCAGTGATCGAAATAAGGGGCGCTGCATGCTAATCTGCGCTTCCCTTTCGGGAATTAGCACCTGCTGCTTTAAGAGGCAGCAAGTTAAGGACGCTTCCAGTAGCTCCTTTTGTGTCTATAGTGTCAGGAGGGGCGTGTCAGCTCCGCATTAAGTAAACAGCACATGTTGCTGAAATCTGATGTGAACAAGCTGGCGAGCAGAAAAGGGAAGGGGTGCAAATAATGTAAATTTGTTGCTGGAGAGCTTAAATTCTCAGGGCTGAAACTGCATGCAGACAGACGAATCAGCGAGCACAAAATGGAAGGGGACGTGAAATATGCAAACGATGTTGCTGGAGAGCTGAAACTGGATACGGACGGGCCAGCCAGCAGAAAAGGGAAGGGGCATGAAATTTGCAAAATGTCGTGCTGGAGAGCTGAAATTCCCTTTGCAGAGCAAGTGCATGCGAAGAGAGGTAGGGACTTGGGAGTATGTAAACAGACACTGGAGCACATGAAGGAAGCTAGAGAGAAGGGGAAGTATTCAAACAGTGACAAGCAGTTTGGAAATGCCTTGGGAGGAAGACAGCTCAAATATGAGCAGTCTACGTCAAGCAGCTAGCACACAAAAGAAGGGGGAGGGAGCCAGCTCTGGCTTCAATGGAACTGTACAGTATGCCAGACTCTTAACGCTGTTATTGCAGTTTCTGCTTTGCTGGAATAGGTACAGAGTGTGTACACTTTGTGTACTAGCCTGTGAAAGTATGTACTTCTACATTCTGAGAAAGAAATCCTAATGTGGCAGGTTGCGCATATTGTGCAAGTATTACAACTGCCAAATATCCTTGAACACTATACGAAGGAAGGATATATTCAACTCCTACAACCCTCTCCCCCAAAACCCTATAAAAGTACTGAAGCATTGGTACATCGGGATGCAGAGAAGTTGGCATATACCCCCTCCCATGGCAGCCAGGTCAGTTCATGCAGCTTAGTGGACCGGAGCACTGAGAAGTTATATCACTTGCCCAAAGTCACACAGTCTGTATTTGACTCTTTTGGGGTTTGAACCTGTGGTCGCCAGATTCCCAGGCCAGTGTTCTAATCACTACTATCCACTGCCCCCAAGATATCCAGCCTCCCAACAGACCACATGACCTCCATTCATACATTTAAACATCAGCTCCTGGTTTTGTCAAAGTAGCTCCTGGTCAGGAAGAACATGCCGATACCCAGAAGCTATTCCTGGCCCTCGACTGATAAATCCTTATTTTGACCCCTGAAAAAGGCACTTGTACCTAGTGTGCCTTAACCAACTACCAAAGAATATTAAACAAACAAAAAAATTCTGTATTGTATTCAGAATAAGTGGGCTATATGAAGTCAACTTCCCACCCCTGCCGGCAACCAAAGAACTGGGTGTGAAATGGAACACCTTACCTCTATCTTTGATAGACAGGACTGATGTTCTTAAAATGACAATTCTCCCCCATTTACTGTATTTATTTCAGGTAATGCCAATCTTTGTGCTGCCCAAATTCTTCAAACAGCTTAAAACCTGTTGCACCGACTGGCTATGAGTCAACACGCCTCCCAGGGTGATCTATGACCAGCTCACAGTACCACCTAAGGAAAGAGGGCTGGGAGTGCCCCACTATGAAAAGTATTACTGGGAGGCACATACGGCAACAGTAAGATGGTATGACAGAATATGAAACAAAAGGGGTTCTTACAGAGAAAGAATCACAGAGAAGGTGCGCCTTACTGACACTGCTGTACTCCTCGAGTGGAAAGTATTGTGAGGTGGCTGACAACCCTATAATAACTCACCCGTTAACATGGCATGAAGTGCACAGATTAATGGAAATAGAACCTCACCGTACTAATCTAACTCCATTATAAGGAAATCAGCTATACTCTGATTTTTCCAAAGATCCTGGTTTTAGGAGTTGTGAACATACAAAAATAAGCCTACTTAGCCATTTATTCAAGAATGGGAAGATTAAATTACTCCAGGAATCGCAGCCATTACACAGGCTGCCTGAAACGCACCTTTTGAAATATGCACAGCTTCACCATTATCTTAGCAAATATTTGTTCTTCACATGCAGTTGCAGGAACCTTCAGAAATAACTTGTATCTTAATAATGCACAAGAAACTAGGGACCTGACCACCAAACTATATTAATATATTTTGTTTGGGGTACCAGTTAAAAGGATGGATACCCAGGAGAACTGGCAGAGGTGTCTGGGTACAGATATCCCAGAGAGACATCCAGAATGATAGCTGGTGAATCCCTTTATAAAACAAAATTTAAATATTTTTAAATTTTCTTTCTCCAACGGCTGGTCTCCAGGCTTCCATACAGATGGGCTATACCGCCTGATGCAGATATGCAGGCAGGAACCAAGCTCTGCAGCTGGGGATATCCAGCCTTCCATTTCCTGTTTCCACCAGTTCTTCCGAAAGCAGTCCAAATGTGGCAATACTATCTGAACTTGGAAAGAAAAATAAGAAAATTAAGCCATATACGGCCGCTTGGACAACTTTGTACATTCTGGGAGGGAAACAGAAGCCCAGAGACCAGCCATTGGAGAAAGAAAATTTACAGGTATTTAAATTTAATTTTCTCTCCTAAGCTGGTCTCTGAGCTTCCATACAGATGGGATATACAAAAGCAGTACATCCCCAGATATCCTGGGTGGGAAGAATGCAATCGCCCTTAAGGGTCTGCCACCGCCTGAAGAACTCTGCGACCAAAGGACACTTCCACCGAGTTAGTCACATCCAGTTTGTAAAATTTTGTGAACATGTAAAAGGATGACCATGTGGCTGGCCTGCATAGGTCTGCTGGAGATGCTTCTCTGAAGTCCGCCCATGAGGTGGCCATAGCCCGGGTAGAATGGGCTCTCACTGGGCCAGGCAAGGTTACCCCAGCCTGATCATAAGCAGTGGTGATGACAAAACAGATCCATCTGACTATAGAGTCCTTCAAAGCTTTTTTACCCATATTTTGACCTGTAGTTAGAATGAGAAAACAAAGTTTTTCGAATAGAATCTGTTCTTTTGATATACATTTTCACTGCTCATCTTGGATCTAGCGTGTGAAATTCCCTTTCCTTTTCATTTTCATTTTTTGGGTGTGGTCAGAATTAAGGCAAAATCAACTCCTGGTTGCAATGGAAAGGCAACATAACTTTTGCTAAAAAACTGGTTCTGTTCAGAGCACCACAGAGTCCTGATGAAACACAGTATACAGCTCTTTGGTGAACAAGGCTCCTAGCTGAAGTAATAGCTATGAGAAAAGCGACCTGCATTGTGGGATGCATGAGGAATGTCTCCTCTAAAGGATCAAAAGAAGCCTTGGTCAAACTTTGAGAAACAGATTTAGCCTCCAAGGTGGTACCATTGACTTGATTGGAGGGTGTTTTAATGTTGTTGCCCTTAGAAACCTCCCGACATGGGGATGTGAACCCAATGATTTGCCTGAATCCACCAACAAGAGTGCCCCCAGCGCAAAAACCTGAACCCTTAAAGTGGCTGGCTGCACACCTTTGTCAAACCCACCTTGAAGGAACTGCATTAGTACAGGCAATGATGTTGGCTGGTTCTGTATGTGTTCGGATTGAAGCCAGAACAAGAATTTCCTCCAAATTCTGTAATATACTTTAGAGGAAGAGGGGCGACGTGTTTTCACCATCATTTCAATAACAGGAGCTGTGCAGCCTAACTCATTGAAAGTTTCCCGCTGAAATCTCCAGGCTGAAAGGGAGCTCAGATTGGGGTGCAGTACCAGACCCTGATGGAGAAGGTCCAGGCCGATCTAGAAGGTTAGAGGTGGTCGCCTTGAAAGATGAATGAGAAATGGGAACCATGGGCGATGAGGCCATCGGGGACAGACTAGAACCAGTTCTGCCCAGTCCAGAGCCACTTTGTGGAGGACTCTGGACAAAAGCGGTACTAAAGGAATGGCATACAGGAAACCAAACTAACCCCAGTCTAGGGAAAAGGCATCCTAAGCCACCGCTAGTTTGTCCTTGGCCAGGGAGCAGAATTGTTTTACCTTAGAGTTTTGCAGCAGGCGAAAAGATCTATAGGAGGATTGCCCCACCATTCTGTTAGGATGTGGAAGGCACTGTCCTTCAGCTCCCATTCCCCTGGTAGAACATTTTTGCGACTGAGCTAATCTTATTTATTTATTTATTAAATTTTGGTGACCGGGTAGGCCCACTGGGCCCCGAAGGTCCCTTTTTCAGGAGCGACCCGGGATAACAATACTAGATATGATACAGAAAAAAAGACAAAAAATAACTTTTGTATACATTGTCTGTTATCTGCTGTGATATTCACATGCCTGGAATGTACACTGCCCTTATGCTCGTCAGGTGGTGCTTGGCCTACTGAAAGGAGCAGGGACTCCCGTACCATTTTTGAGCTTCTTGTTCTGCCATGATGGTTGATGTATGCCATCATTATCCAAATGTTTGTTATAATCAGAACATCCCGACTGAGGACTTGCTGTTTGAAGTGTATCAGAGCTAGATATACTGCTCTCATTTCGAGGATGTTTATACTGTACCTTGTTTCTAACAGCAACCACTTGCCCTAAGCGGACAGCTGATGCAGGTGAGCCCCCCCCCCCCCAGCCAGAGGCTGGCATCAGTCGTGATTCAGATTTGGTGTAAATGGCCCAACTTGCGACCCCTCATGGCATTTGTTCTCAGAGTCCACCACTGGAGGGAAGTTTTTATCTGTTGAGAAATTGGGATCAGTTGGTGCTGGCTGTGTCTGGATTGGGACCACAGCCTGAGCAAGTGTGCCTAAATGGGTCTCATGTGGACTAAAGCCCAAGGGACTGAATCTGCCAGCGATACTAGAGTCCCAATTAGTTGCATGAAGGAGTAAGCCGGCAGCTGAAGAGCTGTGTGAAACTTCTCGTTGATCTTCAGCAGGCCCTTGAATTTTGCTTCCGGGGAAAAAGACTTTGTTGGCTTGTGTCATGAAGTCTGCCCCAGGTGGTTCAAAGTCTGGCTTGGAGTTAGGGAACTTTTTCCCCAGTTGGTGAAAAAAAAACGTGTGCTGATAGGCACCGGACTACCTCCGCCACTGTTTGTACTGCTTGGTTGAGCTGCAGGGCCTTGAGAATATTGTCCAAGTAAGGGAAAAGCTGTATCCCTCATTTCCGAAGGTAAGCTATGACCACTACTAGCACCCTGGAGAATGTCCTTGGGGCTGAAGAAAGCCCAAATGGCAGTGTTTTGAACTGGAAGTGCTGCTCCCCCAGCTTGAATCTGAGATATTGCCTGTGTAGTTCCTGAATGGGAATATGCAAATACACATCTTGCAGATCGATGGATCCCAGAGAATCACTTTGTTGCAACTCCCTGATTGATGTGATAAAACAAGGTCTGAGCAGCACACCTGACTGCCTCCTCTGACACGTCTGCTGCATAAGCCGATGCCAAATTGATTAATTGCAGCCGATCAATAATATTCTTGTTCTTCTCTGGGTCCTCAGCTAATTGAAAAGCTAATTCTGAGGCCCAGGACAGGACGGCTCTGGCCAAAAAAAAGATTGGCAGTTGCCGCCTTGAGAGACGTTGCTGATGCTTGGAAGGCCTTCTTGAGTGAGACATCCACTTTCTTGTCCACTGGGTCCCTGAGTGATGCTCCTCCCTCAGTATTCCATAGCCTACGAGGGACAAGACTGAGGACGAGACTGCAAGCTGGAGGGCTTCGGGGGGGGGGGGGGGGGCAGCTCCTGTGGTGATAGAGCACGCCAATCCTAGAGCTGACTGTGGTGCTGAGGAGGTGAATATGGCCATGGTCTCAAATTATGACACTAGTTACTTATTATAGTATATTAGTACCTTACTAACAGAGGACCACTCTGAATTTAAAAAGAATGGGCCTAATATTTCACTGGCAAACTACACTAATGGACTTCACTTAGATTTTTCTGAAGAGAGTTACTGTACACAGCTACAGTTCAAACACTTGGCAGCCATTTATTTATATGTAGAAATTTTGTAGAAAAGAAAACAATTTGAGAGGATGCAAACTTGGGTTCTATGTGATTTCAGCAAAAACATAATGGCGTGGGGCATATCTGAGAAAACAAAACACTGAAAACAAAGACAGGGCATGCACCAACACAAGCTGACCATCAGGAATCCATTACACTCCGACAGAATATGGTGTGTGTGGGGGGGCTTCCCCCCACCCCCCTTTATTTTTCTATAACCAACTCTGAGACCGTGATAATGCCTGAGGAGGGTCGCAGTCCTGATGCACGCTATTTTCAACTGTTATCCTTTTTGCAGGTGCTCAATTTGAGTCGCCATATCACAGGATATCGCAAACTTGCAGCAGCCTCCGCTAATGAATTAATTCTGACTACTTCTTTTAAATATGTTTTTCCCCACAATTAATTTGAAAAATTTGTTGGCTAGAGTTTGTTTAAATTAGCAATTGCACCACGCTCAGGGCAGATTAGCCTGCTGCCCAGCACTGCATGTTCTTTTGCCTGTCACCAAAGTCAGTTAGAAGCTAGTAGTTACATGATCAGTGTAGGAGCTCCACTGCTGTCATAGTTGTCCAACCTGTTGTTCCCACCTGTGATAGGTTCTGCTGTTCACACCAGAGTGACTGCTCACCCCGACTTAACTATTCCTAGGTTCCCACTATGTACTGCTGTGTGCGTTCTCTTCACACATGATTGCAGGTCCATTACATCAGTTCATGTTCATGCGTGACAGTGTCCACAGCCAGGATGTTGGAGATTCCCAGCACTGGCAACCCTTCATTCCTTAAATGTGCAGTGCAGTATTTACTTAAAAAGGTGCTGGCCAGTTGGGCCAGCAAAGTACGACATCCTCTGGCCCACCTTCAAATTGGCTGGCCTCGGGCCACTGCTGAAGTCAATCCCTGCAAGGATAATAGAATACAAAAAGGGGATGAGTGAATACATGGGAATAATGATTGAAGTGGGTGATATTAGGGGAAAGGTTAAGAAGTATTAAACCAAATAAAGCCCTAGGGCCAGATGACCTGCACCCAAGATTGCTTAGAGAGTTAGCGGATCAATTGAAAGCACCTGTGACTAGAATACTTCAGACCTCATTAGATTCAGAATAAGTTGTATCAAGTGGGAGAAGGGCTACAGTTGTTCCACTATATAAAAAAAAGGGTGGAAAGGGATAATGTAGTAATTAGACCGGTGAGCCTAACCTTGGTATTGTGCAAGGAACTGGAAAGGATAGTAAAAGAGGAACTTGAAAATCTATAAATGCCAACATTTTGCAGGATGGTACCTAGCATGGCTTCACTGGGGGGAGGTTGTGTTTGACAAAATCTAGTGAGTTTTTACAAAAATGTCAGTAGCGTCCTAGATAGAGGGACATCTGTGGATGCGGTATTCTTGGATTACAAAAAGGCTTTTTATACTGTAGATCACTTATAAATAGTCAGAAAAACTACAGAGTATGGGAGTAAATGGAAGGTTGGTTAAATTATTCGAGTCATGGCTAACTGATAGGGAGCAAAGGGTCTCCCTGAGAGGGGAACTGTCAGACTGGACAGGGGTGACGAGTGGGGTGCCACAGGGATCGGTACTGGGACCTTGTCTATTCAAGCTGTATGTGTCTACCACGTACTGCGGGGACACCTTTTGGTTAGCTAAATTTGCATTCAACACAGAAAAGTGCAAGGTCATGCACTTGGGGAGATTTAATAAAAAGGCGAAATATACATTAAACAGGAAAGAGCTGGAAGAAATGCAGGAAGAGACAGAGATCTGGGCATTATTATCAGATGATGCATCCATGAAAAGGCACTGAAGCGACACAGCAAAAAAAAAAATGCAACAGCATACTGGGCTGTTTTAGGAGACATATACAGAGTAGGGACAGGTGGGTCATGATGCCTCTGTATGAGGCACTGGTGAGGCCCCATTCGGAGTACTGTAGTCAGTTTAGGTCACCATATACAAAGAAGGGGATTAGATGCCTGGAAGGGGTACAAAGGAGAGACACTAAGATAATTGTGGATATGCAGGACTTGGGTTGCGAGGAAAGACTGGAAAGATTAGGACTTTACTCTTCTGAATTAAGGAGAATGAGGGGGACCTATGTCTGGTGTATGGTGCATTTCAGAATAATGATTTGTAGGACTGCATAGGAATGGAAATGGAAGGAGGAGAGTTTACAACTAGATCTCATAGTCTTAAGTTACATGGGGAAATTAGCAGAACGAAGAAGACCAGAATGTGGTTCTCACAGAGGGTGATGAGTGCTTGGAACAGTCTGCCATTGGAGGTTGTGGGAAGTGGAAGTATGCAAGACTAAGATAAAACTGCGTAATCATTTACTAAGTAGAAATAAGAAGGGTAACAATCAATAAAGAGGAATGAGCAGTAAATGGCAAGTTGTCCATATTATATGCTCAAAACAACCTATGAAACCTACATATGGAGCTATTATATATTAACCCCACATATGCAGAACGGTTTTATGTTCTAACAGCGAGTCTAACTGCGCTGATCACAAACACAGACTACTAAAGCGCCCAACGTCAAAAGGGCGACTAACATTACACTGACCATCGCAAACGGCAACGGTCACTTGCTACATGGAAAACAAAAAGCAACATACATATTTTTAAGCAGGGGGCAAGCCTCCAGCACTGCCAAAATTAAAGATTATGAACTCCGGGGTGGGTGGGGGTGTGGACACAGAAAAATATGAAGAAAAAAAAACAGCACAAAAAAAAAAAAAAAATTCCCCCCACACCGGGACCCAAACCCCGGTCCACCAGCTCCAGGGGCAGTGGCTTAAGCCACTATGCCAAATGGCCAGCTCAACAGGGCATGGACAAATTAATCCACATATACTGTTCAAGCGAGAGCAGCTCAGTGCTACACTCACTGTAAACTACTCATCGGTGTTTTCTGACACTCGCTCTTACTCCAAGCAGTTTTATCGAGTGGCTCAAATTGAGCCACTCAATAAAACTCACTCACATCACTGCACACCTGTAGAACAGCTAGCAAATATACAATATGTACCTTTATACAGTCCCCCCCAGTTCTATTATGTGTATTGTAGTTCTGTGTTGTCTCACTCTTCCTGATCTTTAATCTTTGTCTTCCCTATGTGTCCTGTTTTTAGAAAACATAGAAACATAGACTTTGACGGCAGATAAGGACCACTTGGCCCACCTAGTCTGCCCATTTCCCTACCTACTGGATAAGCTGCAGATTTTAGTTAACCAACAGCCTACTTCCTGCCACCCCCCACTATAAATTGCCTTATGACTGTCCCATGCATGTTTGAATTCCTCCACTGTTTTAGACCCCACAGCCTCTCCAGGAAGGCGGTTCCATGCGTCCACCACTCTCTTCGTGAAAAAAAATTTCCTTACACTACCCCTGAACTGTCCCCCCTCTATCTTTAAATTGTGCCCCCTTGTTCTTACACATCTCTTTCTGAAAGATGCTACCCTCCTGGACTTTGTTGATTCCCTTGAGGTACTTGAATGTTTCTATCATGTCCCCCCGTCCCTCCTTTCATCAAGGGTATACATATTAAGCTCTCTCAGTCTCTCTTCATATGGTTTCTGATGCAGACCCTGCACCATTTTAGTTGCCCTCCTCTGGACTGCTTCCATCCTGTCTACGTCCTTGCGTAGATGAGATCTCCAAAACTGCACACAGTACTCCAGATGGGGTCTCACCAACTGTCTGTACAGAGGGATAACCACTTCCCTTTTTCTACTTGTGATGCCCCTTCCTATGCATCCCAGTATCCCCCTGGCTCTCCTTACTGACTTCTCACATTGCTTACCCACCTTTAGATCATCTGATATGACTACCCCCAGGTCCCCTGCCATTTTTGTTGTTGTTAGTACCTCCACTGCTATTGTGTACTCTTCTCCTGGGTTTTTGTTTCCCAGGTGCATTACTTTGCACTTCTTTGCGTTGAATCTAAGTTGCCATATGTCTGACTATTCCTCCAACCTTGCCAAGTCCCTTCTCATCCTTTCTACCCCCCCCTTGTATATCAACTCTGTTACAGATCTTTGTGTCATCTGCAAAGAGGCATACCTTTCCCTCCAGACCCTCTGCAATGTCACCTATAAAGATGTTAAAGAGGACTGGACCTAGTACTGAGCCCTGAGGTACTCCACTAGTGACCCCCTTTCTTGGAATGTGTTCCATTCACTATTACCTTCTGTGTCCTGTTGTACAGCCAGTTTGCTACCCAGGCTACCACCCTGGGACCCACTCCCAGGCAGGCTAACTTGATTATCAATCTTTTATGCGGGACTGTGTCAAATGCCTTGCTAAAGTCTAGGTAGGCCATATCCACAGCCCCTCCCTGGTCTATTACTTTGGTCACCCAGTCAAAGAAATCTATTAGATTCGTCTGACATGACCTTCCTGCTGTAAATCCATGCTGCTTTTGGTCCTGTGCCCCGCTGGCCTCTGGGTACTCAACAATTTTTTCTTTCAGAAGTGATTCCTTTGCTCTTTAATTTGTTTCAGTGTATGCTCTAGTCTGTTTTTGCAGTTTGTATTTCCTTTATCCACTGCTTCTTTCATATCCTCAAAATATTATATAGGCAGAAGAACACTTCATAAATAAAAAAAAAAATGTACTCTGTGTGACAACATATGCCACTGCCAGCCTTTTAGGTAAAGTAGCACTCTTCTGCAACTCCATTATCTGACCCCTGCTGCAAGGACATCTCTTGTAGTCAGTTTTATGGTGATACAAATAGGATTTTAGGGAAATATTCCTATGTCCCCATGGCATTCTCCAGCAGGAAAAATTAAATCACATCTGTGCCATGCCATAGACAGTTTCACAAGCAAAATGAGCCGGCTACAAAACAAAGTTCTACAATCTGTACACTTCTGATTAACTTGTGACATAGTATTAGCATACTCAGTTTGAGAGCATCATTTCTCTACTCAGATTGTCTGGTGAATTACAGTATAACATATCTGGCTGCTGCAAACAGCTGGTCCCGGACAGTACTGACGCACTTAGTAACAGCCAAAGGGCAAATAATCTTTGCTTTAATTATGATTTTGTTTGCACATCCCAATGCTTCTTATGGGTCCAACAATATAAGTCATACAGAGTACACAGTGATTAAAAGAAAATCTATACGACAGAGAAAAACAAACGGGTTCTAATTATAGAGGTGCCTGCAGTGTCTACATTTTGCAATAAAGCTCGTACTTGTTCAATTTCATGCAATGCACTACTAAAACTTCTATCATGGTTATATTTAAAAAAAAATAATAATTTAAAAGGGAAAGTCCCCATAACCTATTTTCTGTATACCTGTGTAGTTTGTAGCCATGAACAAGGATTCCCTTTCTTACCCCCAATTTCATCCTAATTTAAATTTATATGAAGTTGCTTCACTCTGTTCTGCCCTAGTGTGCAAACCTGTTTGAGGCCATTACAAAGATCATGACCCCACTCATGCAAGTCATCTTGGGAGTTGATGCATGCATGCACAAGTCAGCAGAAGTGTTACTGTCAGCCAGTTCTGCTGTATGTCTTCTGACGTCCCTGTATTCTTGTCTTGTGCTGGCCATCAAACTTTTCAAGGTAAGTTCTCTAATGCTTTCTTCTGTTTAAAGTGTGTCTGAGTTGGAAAAGTACAGCTGGAAGGATGCTGGTGCTTGTGAAATTATGTTATTCAACAGATTAATTCCTATGTGCTGGGGACTCTCTGCTTACTCCCAGTCTCTGATGTGCAAATACATATTATCAACTCCCATGTTTCCTTTTATGAGTGAGGTCATGTCCTTTGCAATGGCATCAAACAGGTTCTCACACCTGGGCAGAACACAGTGAAACAATTTCATTTAAATTTAAATTAGGATAAAATAGGGGTTGCCTGGCAAACAGAGAAAGGACATTCCTTTAAAGCAGCAGTACAGTGGAGCCCACTTACACCACCACCCTTTCTGCCAGAGCAAAATATTCTTATAAACAAGCTAGCATATTTATCACTGCTGGTCAATAGCTGGCACTGTTCACTAAGGGAAAAAGACTCTGGGAAGCATTGCGTGTAATTTAGGAAAGCTTTACTGCACTTTAAAAAACAATTTCTCATTTTGTACAAATGTAAAATTCAGTTTCACTTGATAAACAATTATAACCAGTAAGATCATCACTGTGACTTCTCTTGGGCCCTATCCACACTAGGGTTCCAGTAACATTACAGGCAGGCAAAAACATTACAGGACCCCACAAACACAGTGCGCGCATCCACACTGGAAATGGTACGGAACTGTGTTTGAAAACCGTGCTCAAACCTTGATACTATCAGGGTTTTAGCACAGTTTGTAACACGGTTCCGTTTGAAACAACTTACTTCAATGGTGTGGACAGGAGGCTGTAGCGTGTTTCATATGGAATGGCTGATGTGACACAATCTCCTTATTACCGAGTTTAAGCACGGAACACATGGGAATTGCTGCAGTATGGACAAGCTAGCACAGTAAGACCGATAACGTTATTGAAAACGCTGCCCGACTATCACTGTTGGTGTGGACAGGGCCTTAATGTTATGAATAAAACCACGCTCGTACTTAGCCTACAGCTTCTCTTTTTTGGTCATAATCTTCAATACTGTACACACATCAATGCCAAATTCTTGTGCTAAGTCAGCTCCTTCAACAACAGGATATGTAAGATGCTCTATTATGTTGATTTCCTGCTGCAGAAAGGGCTATGCGCCACTGTTTCTCCATCCTGGGGGGTCAGGGAGGTGTGTGAGTTAGTGAAAACTAACAGCTTTTTGTGTGTTTAAGCCCATGCAGGAATGCAGTCTGAACAGGCAGAAATGTAGCCTGTGTGTGATTAACAAGGTGCACAGTGGATGGCAACAAACGCTTAGCCCAGAGGTTTGACAGATATGGTCAGAAAGCCAGGAAGCATACTGCTTTACTAGGAGTGACCATTGATATGCGATGATACTATACAAAGTGTGTAACCCTCACTTTTTTTGAAAACCAATGAACTTTTTAATGTTAAAATCAATAAATATTTTAATGTTAAAAATCAGTAAATATTTTAATGCAAAAAAAAAAAAACACAACAAGAAAGTAGCCATTCAAGCCCCCCAAAAAATGTTCTTTTAAATGGGCTGCATGTGATTATAAACAGGCTTACTTCCCATAGGAAATAATGGGATGAAATCTGGACAGTTGAAAAACAATTAAAAACAGGATGTTCTTGTAAGCAATGTTCTTACAAGTGGGCTTCACCGTACTAGTCAAGTTTTTCTAACCAATCACCATATAACACAAGCTCTAGAACTAACAAGCCCTGAATTCATTCATTCATTCTATTCTCTGTATTTTTAATTTTTACTGATCGGTTTTCAGCTTCCCGCTCCTCTTACTCTCCCTATACCTCCAAACTCCTTTATGGTCCCCTCTCTACTCTTTTTGTTGCCAACTTCACTCTCTCTACTCCCCAGGTCAGAGCGGATTGGCCTGTTCCTACCTTATGCCAATACTGTTAGTTGAATTTTGTGCACCTTTACTTCAGTTTACATGATTTCATCTATAAGTGCACTTTATTCTACATACACTCACTGTAGATTACACACAGTCACTGCATTATTTATTTTTTTAGTTTTGGTTACTGTATCTGCCTAGTTTATTTTGTCTGCTTTTCAGTGTAGTGGAATCTTGTACCCAGTAGTTGCCTTCCCCCTATAGGTTTTTATCCTCCCGGTGCGTCACAGGCAGCTTCTCAGCCCTGTCCTGGTCCCCCCCTCACCTGGCCGCGGCCTCTCTGGTTCACCAAACCCCATATCCCCCACAGACTGCCCACCGTGGTAGGGTCGGGAAAGGGAGGGCTATCCTCCCCCCACCTGGAGACCCTGTGTCCAGATTAGTGGGTCAGTGAACCAATGACTGCGCGAGGCGAGGGAAGGCAGGCAAGGCTTCATGGATCCTGCAACCACCATTTTTTCCATTTTTCTTCTCTCTGTCCCTGCCGCGTGGAGGCACACACATGCTATGATGCAACCTCTCCCTTCATGTTGCTCGAGCTGCCAACACTACCTCCAGGCCTCCACCCAGGGGCAGCTACGGGCCCAGTCACCAAGGATTCACACACACACACACACACACACACACACACACACACACACATATATACACACGAAAGGAGAGCTGTCCTCTGGACGCTCAATCCTTTCCAACCCCTGCCAACCCCCAGTGACAAGCTCGTTCATAAACCCAGGTCGCTGGCGTGACGTGAGGTAAGGCCACATAGCGCCTCAGCTCTCTGCGCCACTTGTTGCTATTTTGCCATTTTTATTTTACTGTATTGACTTTTGTCCCCATTTCCTCTAACGCCCTCTCCTGGGTCGAGCCAGGAAACAAGTCTTGCATCACTGTTCCTCTTCCAGTCACAGATTCACAAATAAATTATAGTTTTGCACAGATACTTGCAGAGCATACCATGTTATATCTGGCGAGAAAAGGGAAATTACAATTACTAAGAACTTACCGTAATGGTAGGTCTTCGAGAGAGGTTCCTGCAGTAGGTCTTCGCATATTGGACTGCGCCCCCTGTCCTCAGGTTCCAACGGCAAACTTGTAGCTAGCAATCAGCTGGGACCGCCCCCGACATCAGGTGATGCGATGTCAGCCTGCACCTGCCCTCCAGTTCCTTTCCACCAGAGACCTACAGAAAGGTAAGTAGAAAGGAAGGAGTGATAACTCCTAGGACCATGTTTTCTCTCTAGACCCAAGGGCTAGGCAAGATGAAAAATAAAGGAAAACGTTCCAGGAGTTGGGGGAAGGTGGGTGGGAAACTAGACCTACTGCAGGAACCTCTCTCGAAGATCTACTGTTATGGCAAGTTCTTACTTAACTGCAATATCTTACTTCGAGAGGGTTCCTGCAGTAGGTCTTCACATATAGAACTGAATACCTAGCAGTACGAAAGAAAAATTCGGAGATACTTTCGGGAGGAGGAGAGATCACCAACTGAGTGAGTTATGACAGGAGGCCTTGCAAAACTGCAAGATTGAAACCAGTCCTGCGCCTAGAGGCAATGTCCAGACTGTAATTCTTAGTGAAGGTGTGGACAGACAACCACGTGGCCACTGCGCAGATCTCTGCTGTGGATACATTCCTGAAAAAGGCAGTAGAAGTAGTAACACTCCAAATGGAGTGACCCTTAACCGCCCCTGGGAGGGATTTCCCATGCTTCTGGTAAGTGAAGTGGATGCAGTTAGCTAACCATATCAAAATGGTCTGTTTGGAAATGGCCTTACCCTGGCACTGGGGAGCGAAGGCCACAAAGAGCTGATTGATTTTATGGACCTCTTTAGTCCGGTTTGTATAATACCTCAGAATCCTATGCACATCTAATGTGTGCAAAAGATAGTCCCCCCTGTTAGAATGTTGGGGATAAGAGACCGGTAGTTCGACACGCTGGTTGAGAGTGGTTTCTGAAACTACTTTTGTTTGGAAGGAAGGAAGGATGGCAGGGTTAGTCCACAGGATGACTCTGTCCCTATGGAAAATCAAATAAGGATCCTTACAGACAAACACCTGAAGTTCTGAAACCCTTCTGGCGGAAGTGACTGCAACTAAAATCAAAGTCTTCCAAGAAAGGAAGCGCATGTCACAGCTAGAAGCTGGCTCAAAGGGAGGTAGGGTCAGCTTTTCAGTGTAGTGGAATCAAAGTTAAGGTCCCAGGGGGTACAGGGGTTGCAGACCCGGAGGTTTTCAAGTGGAGGTGCTTTTCAAGTTTTTTAATCTCAAATAAGTCAAAGTTTTGCACTCCACCGGGAGGTGTTAGGCCGACACTGCAGAGAGATGGACCTTGATAGAGGAATGACTAAGGCCCGTCTCTGATAAATGTGTGAGGTACTCCAACACCTGTGCTGCCGAACATGAAAAGGGATCCCAACCCTTGGCTAGGGCCCAGATCAAAAATCTTTTCCACTTCATGGCGTAGCTGGATCCGATAGGTGGTTTTCTGGCTTCCACCAAATTATGAGCAGCCTGGGAGGAAACACCATAACGAAAGACTGCTATGTTCACCGGTACCACGCATGAAGGTGAAGAGATTGAAGGCTCGGGTGCACCAGGGTGCCCTGCTCCAGAGTCAGTAGGTTGTGGGATAACGGCAGGGGAACCGGAGGTTCTAGCGCCAGATGTTGCAACAGAGGGTACCAGATCTAGTGGGGCCAGAGGGGAGCTATCAGAATCAAATGTGCTCCTTCCTCCCGAATTTTCAGCAGAACCTTCCGAATGAGAGGAAAGGGAGGAAAAGCATAAAGAAACCTCCCTGTCCAAGAGAGAGACAGTGCATTTTGCCAAAAAGCACCATGCCCAGGAACGAACGAGCAAAAGCTGGATAGTTTTGTGTTGAATGGGGAGGCAAACAGATCTATTTCTGGCCGTCCCCATCGAAGAAAGATATCTTAGATCACCTCTAGCTTTAACTCCCACTCGTGAACCCTGGCCACTGATCGACCGAGACTGTCCGCCAGGACTTTGCTTATGCCTGGGACGTGGACTGCTGTCAAGAAAAGGCAGTGCAGAAGAGCCCAGTACCAAACCCGCATTGCTTCTCTGCAGAGAGGGTACGAGCAAGTTCCTCCCTGTTTGTTGATATACCAGACTGTGGACATGTTGTCCATCTGACTAAGGAGTGATCCTGGTAGAAGTAGGGACTGGAACGCCTGAAGGGCATACAAAACTACTCTCGTCTCCAGGACGTTGATGTGGAGCAGAAGCTCCTGGTTGGACCAAGACCCATGAGTCTTGTGAACCCCCAGATGGGCTCCCCAGCCCAAGTCCGTGTTTTAACTCATGAGCTGAACGAACTGAGGCATCGGTGGGAAAGAACTGGAGGGCGGATGCGGGACCACCCCTTTTATAGTCGAGCTGACATCGCGTCACCTGACATCGGGGGTGGTCTCTGCTGATTGCTAGCTACAAGTTTGGTGTTTGAAGCGGACGCCAGGCAGCGCAGTCCTATATGTGAAGACCTACTGCAGGAACCCTCTCGAGGCAAGATCTACCATTCTGCGATTGCTTAAGTTGTCAGATGGTATACAGGCATGCACCATCCCATCCTTGACCTACTGTGTGTTTACAGAACAAGCTATAAACAAAAGGTGAAGAAAATGGAAAACAGTATGGAACCTACCATATTTACAGTGGATCAGCCACTGTAAATATGGTAGCTTTCCCGCTTCCACATCTTTTGTTTACAGCTTGCTGTGGAACTACTCGATATTATAGATTTATTTAATGCTCAGTGGACTCAATGATCTCAGAACATAAAAACCTCTCAAGGGTTGGGCCAGTGATGCAGTATCAGTGTATCACAATGGCACCTGTGAGACCAGGGTTTACATGCAGTCCCTGAAATCCCACGCTGCAGCTGGCTATGGGCTGGATCATCACAAAAGTGATGCAATCAACTCCCCGGAAAGAAGGCTGCAGCCATGGCAGCCCCTACACACTGAGGTGGGGAACAGAAAGAACATGCAACTAAAAACGTGGACATGGATGGTAGGTGGGAGATCATAAAGCGGGGGCTACAGAAGGCCACCAGGACCTGTGCAAGAGTGAAGCGCAAGGGCGGTAGGTCTCGTAAACCATGCTGGTGGACCAAGGAGATCCAGGAAGCTGTAAGGGAGAAGAAGGCTGCCTATATAGGTACAAAAAAATGAGAGGAGAGAGGAATAGAGATAACTATTGCTTTGCAAGCAGGAAAGTCACCAGAGTGGTTGGGGGGCAAAGGCCCGGAAAGAGCAGAGGCTGGCACAGGGGATATGGGGTGGGGAAAAGGGTTCTTAAGTATTCTGATAAGCGGAGGAAGGTCAAGGGCCATCTCAGTAGGTTGAGGACAGCTTGGGGTGGGCGGAAGGGGCTGAGAGCAGGCGGAGGTACTGAATGAGTACTTGCTCAGTGTTCACGGGGAGGCTGGGAACTTCCAAAAAGGGGTTGAAGGACACAGAAGGCGATCAGACCTGACTATTGGGGTACCTGCTGAAGAACAAGCCGCTGGGGGAGGTAGGCCAAGGGTGAGATATCAGGCTGGTTCTGCTGAATTTGGGAAGGGGGGTTGGGGGAGACAGATGCTGATATTCCTATCATTCGGGTGTGGGAAGCCTTCCACTCCCTAAGAAAGGATAAATCTCTGGGGCCTGATGCTATTCATCCCAGAGTACTGAGGGAGTTGGCAGATGTTTTGGCTGTGCCATTGGCGGATCTCTTCAACTCGTTGCTCCAGACAGGGAGGGTGCCAAGGGACTGGAAACAGGCACATCTTGTGCCTATCCATAAAGGGGGATCGAGAGAAAAGCCAGGAAACTATAGACCCGTCAGTTTAATGTCAGTGGTGGGGAAGGTAATGGACAGCATATTTAAGGAAAGGTTGGGCAGTTTCTTGGAGAAGATGGGTTACCTGGATGACCAGCAGCATGGGTTTGTGCCAGGTAAATCATGTCAAACAAACCTTGTACAGTTCTACGAGTCGGTGACATCATCACTCGACGGGGAGACCAGTGGATGTACTGTTCCTGAACTTCAGCAAGGCATTTGATTTGGTTCCTCCCATTGGTCTAAGGGAGAAGCTAGGAGGGGATGGGGGTAGGCCCACTGACGGTTAGGTGGATTGGAAATTGGCATTCAAGTCGCACTCAGCAGGTAGTGGTCTCGTCTCCTAGGGAGATCATAAGTGTGGTCCCACAGGGATCAGTCCTGGGGCCACTCCTGTTTAATGCCTACATTTCCGATATCAGGGAAGGTATCGGGTATGAAATGAGTCTCTGCAGATGACTAAGCTGGGGCGGTGGTGGTGGAGGAGGGGAGACTGGCCCTGCAAGAGACCTGGATACTCTGGATAGGTGGTCCTGCACCTGGAAACTGAAATGCAACTCCTCCAAATGCAAGGTGCTACACCTAGGGAAGGAAAATACAGGTTACTCACCTGTAACTGGAGTTCTAGGAATGGTATATGTTGTTCATCCACACTTACTGGCAGGTTCTTTGCCGCTTTAAATCTTGCCAGAAGGTCTTCAAGCTGGCTCCTCCCACCGACTCCGGTGGTAAAACTCTCGGCTCCGTCCCATGATGCCAGATCTAGCCTGCTGTTAGCCAGGTTGCGAATCGAAGCCGGGGAGGTCGGGTGGGTTGTGTGGATGAACAACATATACCATTCCTAGAACTCCTGTTACAGGTGAGTAACCTGTATTTCTAGGGACATGGATATGTTGTTCAATCCACACTTACTGGCAGACTCCTAGCAGTTCTCCATGAGGAGGGAGGCAAGGTGCGCACCCCCTACTTGAGAAATAAGGACTGGAGAATCGAGGTCCCAAAACCAGCATCCCGGCGTGACTCAAGGTCGATGTGGTAGTGGGTAATGAAGGTGTGTGCTGACTTCCAGGTAGCAGCCCTGCAGATTTCCTGGACAGGGACGTCCCTGGAAGCAGCCACCGATGCAGCGGTATGGCCAGTAGAATGTGCTCATCCCTTTGGGAGGCTCCATGCCCGCCAACCTGTAGCAGAGATCTATGCAGGAGGTGACCCACCTGCCTATCGTCCGCCTGACTGCAGGTCTGCCAGGTGCGGCTTCAGCATAGGTGACAAACAGCTGGCAAACCTCTCCCTGAACTTCAGCCGTCCGTTCTTTGTAATAAGAGCGCTCTTCTAGGGTCCAAAGTATGGAGCCTATATTTGACCTCCAAGGTGTGATTGGGGTAGAACACCGGCAGAGTCAACACCTGGTTACGGTGAAACTCCGACACCACCTTCGGAAGCAATTTTGGGTGGGAGCACAGGACAACCTTGTCCCTGTGGAAGACCAGATAAGGAGACTCGATGGAAAGCGCCTGGAGCTCTCCCATCCTTCTGACTGACGTGATAGCCACCAAGAAGGCGGTCTTCCACGACAGGTGAGAAATATCACACCTGTGCATCAGTTCGAATGGCTTGCCTATGAGCTTAGCCAGTACCAGCAGTAGATCCCACAGAGGTGGAGGTTCTCGCACTGGAGGGGATATGTGATCAAGGCCTTTGAAAAAGCACCCGACCACCTTCTCCTGCGCCACTTACTGCTTCCCGGCCTGCGCCCGGCAAGCAGACATGGCTGCCAGGTGCACCTTAAGGGTCGTTGACTGAAGTCCTAGCTGAGAAAGGGACCACAGGTAGTCCAGAATGCTGGCCAAGGAACAGGAGGAAGGGTCCAGCCCCTTATCCTGACACCGAATGGAGAATCTCTTCCATTTGAAGGCATAGCATTTTCTGGTAGACTCCTTACGGGATGCCTCAACAATGTTGAGGACCTCGTCGGAAAGACCCAAGGCCTGGAACTCTAGCCGCTCAGGAACCAGGCCGTCAGGTGCAGGGATTGAAGGTCCGGGTGGAGTACCTTCCCCCTGTTGACCGAGATCAGGTCCAGGCGGGCTGGAAGCAGTCTCAGGAGCCTGGAGCAGAGTCTGAGGAGATCTGGATACCAGAACTGGCAAGGCCAGTCTGGGGCTATCAGAATCACCTGTGCCTTGTCCCTCCTCACCTTGAGAAGCACCTTGTGGATCAAGAGAAATGGGGGAAAGGCGTAGAAGAGGCCCAGGGTCCACGGCCTCGAAAAGGCATCCCCCTGCAGCAAGCCCTGCTGAGGGGAGTGGGCATGAAAGCCTCAGCTTTGCATTCTCCCTGGAGGCAAACAGGTCCACTTGAGGTGTGCCCCAGTGGGAGAATAGATCTTGAACTACCTCCGGCAGGAGAGACCACTCATGAGATGCAGCACCTATCCGGCTTAGGGCATCGACCAGAGTGTTGGAGGCTCCTGCCACATGGATGGCTAGGAGATCCACCTCCAGTCTGCTCACGAGAGACCAAGTGTGGAGAGCTTCCTTGCACAGAGGCAAGGAGCGCGTCCTGCCCTGGTGGTTTAGGTAGTACATGGTCGTGGTGTTGTCCACCTGGACCTGGACCACTTGACCCCGTACAAACTAAGCGAAGGTGGTGAGGGCTAGTCAGACCCCTCGAAGCTCCAGCAGGTTGACGTGACAGACACTCCTGAGGGAACCAGAGGCCGTGCGCTCTGAGCTCCCCCAGATGGGCACCCCAACCCATCAGAGGCGTGTTGGTCGATAGAGTGACCATTGGCTCTGGGCGGTCAAACAGGATACCCTCCTGCAGATGAGCTGGAACGTTCCACCACTGGACAGCGTTCCACATCTCCTGGGTCACTATCACTGGCTGGTCCAGAGGACCGGAGCGCTGTGACCATTGGCGGACCAGCCCCATTGAAGGGGACGCATGTACCAGCAGGCCCAATGGACCACGCTGGTACAGGCCGCCATGAGGCCCAGGAGGCGCAGGAAGTCCCGGGCAGGGCGCAACTGCCAAACCAGAAATGACTGGGCAAAGGAGGAAAGAACCTCGGCCCTGTCCGCCGGGAGCCATGCTCTGGCTCGAAGAGAGAGTCGAGGTCTGCCCTGATGAACTGAATCACCTGTGTTGGCATGAGTTCCAATTTTGCCTCGTTGATGAGGAGGCCAATCTGAGAGCAGACCTGGAGGGCCACATCCCTGGACTGCCCCACCTCCGGCTTGGAGGAGGCTGCAATCAGCCAGTCATCCAGGTAAGGGTACACCCGGACCCTGTGGCACCGCAGGAATGCTGTCACCACTGCCATGCATTTGGTGAAGACCCTGGGAGCTGTAGAGAGGCCAAAGAGCATGGCCCGGAACTCATAAAGGGATCCCTCCACTCTGAAGTGGAGGAATCGCTGGTGTGTCAGACGGATTGGGACATGAAAGAACGTGTCCTAAAGGTCCAGAGAACAGAATCACATGCCTTGCTCCAAGGATGAAATTATCTGAGCCAGAGTGACCATTCTGAAGGTTCGAGACCTTAGAAACTTGTTCAGGTCGTGTAGGTCTAGAATGGGGCGCCAGCCCCCCATCTGTTTTGGGACCCAGAAAGTACCTGGACACAAACCCTGGTTCTGATGGAGGATCCGCCACTTCCCTGATCACCTCCTTCTGAAGGAGCAGGGCAATGTCAGATTGACAAGCGGAAAGAGGATGTGGACCCCGCAGCCCCCCCCCATGGGGCGACGGCTCGATAGGGTGGGGACTGCTCAAATTCCAGAGGCAAACCCTTTCCTACCACTTCCAGCACCCAGCAGTCCATGGTGATGTCGGACCAGGTGGAAAGGAAAACCCGGGGAGGAGTGACGAGGTTGGGGTGACACCCCTCAACCCATCACTGGGCAGGCTTAAAGGAAGGACTTACCAAGGAGCCTCCTGGACCTTTCCCTCCTGGCTTCCTGCTGGAGGAAGCAGCAGGCTTGGCTTTGGGGTGCCAAGTGCAAGCCTGCTGGCCCTGATGTTGGTGTTGCTGGGCCAGACGTGCCGCAGGAGCTGAAGGCTGAAAGGGCTTACGCTGCTGCTGGCGGCCTTTGTCCTTCTGGGCAGATGTGACCGAGTCCAAGGTGGCGCTGGACTTCTTGATCCTTTGCAGATGACCCTCCACCCCGGGACCGAACAAGTCGGTACCCAAGAAGGGAAAGTCTGCCAGCTTGTGCTGGGTATCTGCCATAAAGGTAGAGATCCGCACCCAAGCTCTGTGACGCATGGCCACTGCGGCCGCTACTGACCGGGCACACGAGTCAGTGATGTCCAGGGAAGTCTGGAGCTGCTGTTTGGTCAATGCCCTTCCCTGATCCTGCACCTGCTTGACCGTCATTTGAAGGTCAGCCGGGAGATCACCTCATCAAGGGAGCCCAAAAGGGTGTGTGAAAAGTGTGCCATCAGAATGGCCGAGCTGGCCTGACGAAGGCCTAGAGAGGCGGCCGCATATAGACCTTCCGCCCGGAGTAGTCCAGTTTCTTGGACTCATCATCAGGTGGCTTGTCCACATCCCGAGTGTTCCCGGAACGCTGGAAAATGCCGTCAGTCACTAGCCCCACCGCGGAGGGGTGCTCCAAGAAACCGGAGAGTGAACCAGTGGGAACGGCATACTTTCGAGCCACTCTGGCCGAAGATGCAGGACAAGAAGCTGACCGCTGCCATAGCTCCAGGGCCAGGCCAACAATGGCTTCAGCCACCAGGAAGGCCTCTATGGGGGAATCCCCTCGGTCCAGTATCACCATGAGGGGATACTTGGCCCGTTTTGAAACGGGTTCGAACTTCATCCCAGTGGACTCTCAGATGAGTTGAAGCATTCCAAGAAACGAGGATGGGCTCTCATCCACCGACTGACCCCCGGTGGACTCCAGGTCAAGCGGCCTGGAGAACAAGGAGTCGTCGTCATACTCCGAGGAGTCTGCAAACAGCTGCCGAGCGCCTGAGCCACCTTCCACCTGCCAAGGTCAGTCAGGAGTGAGGGTGACAGACAACCAATGGGGCAAGCCCTGACCCGACCGAGAATCTTCGGCCGGGGCCGGAATTTTAGGTTGTGGGCGGGGTTCCACCACAGTGGAGTGGCCTTGGCCGGTTTAGGCCGGGCATCTGGGTGCCGGCTTCGGTTCCTCGACTACGACGAGGGGTTGTTTCGTCTGCTCCAGTGACAGCCACTTAATGGCCAGGGAAGGTGACGGAGTTGGCTTATTCCCAGTCAAAAAGAGCTGCTGCCATATTAGATCCTCGTAGCACCAATGCAATTTGGGCCGGAGCCTATTCTCCGAAGAGGATGATGGCGAGGATGAGTGGTGCCGCTGCTTTCCACAGTGCCGAGACCGCCGATGTCGGCGGGAGGGCTGGACCTGCAAGAGGTCTGAGACCGAGACCTACGGTGTTTCCGAGGGTGGGTCAGAGGGGCCGGGGGAAATCCGCTCCTCCCTCGGTTCAGGGATCTTAACCGGTGACTCCAGCACAGGAGGCACAGGCAAGTCCTCCGTTTCCACCTGGGGAACCGGTGAAGAAGGGTTGTCTGCTTCTCCAGTCGGCAGCCTGTCCGACGTGTCGAGAAAAATCTCAACTGCATCGATGGGTGTCTCGGCCGGCTGACCTGACTGGGACGCCGTGAAGCCAGCAGCCTTAGCCGCAACCTCGACCGAAGTGGAGTGTTGACTGTTCGGGGAAGGGGACCTCTCCCGCTCCCACGAATGTCGACAGTGGGACTTACCCTTAGAGTCCTTCTTTTTGGACCGAGAGGAATGTCCCAAAGGCCTTGGTGGAGAGGGATTGACAAAGCTCCTTGAATGAAGCCGCGTAGGAGGAGCCCAAGGAGAGCGGGATAAATGCCGCAACCGATGAAGATGATGCTGCAGCCTGGGCCGCTTCCTCCTCCTCGAGGGCGATCATCTGCTTGAGCTGTTCAGCCGAGCCCGCAGCCGTGGACACCGCCCAATGGGCCTCCTTCAACTTGACCGAAGGATAATGTTTCTCAGGGCACCCAAGTTGAAATCTGGCAGCGCGATCCTTTAAGACCGTGGACGAAAAGGACTTGCACAAGTCGCAGGCCTGCGAATCGTGTTCAAGCTCCAGGCAGTAAATGCACGTGGAGTGCAGATCGGTCCGAGACATCTTCTGCCCACTGGGGCACCAACGAAATCCAGGAGTCAATTTGTCCACCGCAGCCGCGAAAGAAGATAAAGACCAAAGTCTTGTAAATTTTAAAATTAGTTCCGGGTTAACTGAAGAGTTTGGATCCAGGCCTAAAACGCAGAGCGCAAAGGAGGGAACCTGAGCTTCTAAGCAGTGAGAAGATCTGGCGTCATGGGGCGGAGCCAAGAGTTTTACCACCCAGGTGGGTGGGAGGAGCCAGTTTGAAGACCTTCCGGCAAGATTTAAAGTGGCAAGGAACCTACCAGTAAGTGTGGATTGAACAACATATCCATGTCCCTAGAAACCCCAACTATGTGTATACCTGGGGGAGAGGGACGGAAGAGTTGCAGGCCACGGCAGGGGAGAGAGACCTAGAAGTCTTGGTGGATGTTAACATGAATAATTCAGAGCAGTGCAGGAGGGCTGTCATCAGGGCAAATAGGATGCTGGGATGCATCGCTAGGGGATTACCTCAAGGAACAGGGAGGTGATTTTGCCACTGTACAACAGCCTGGTTAGACCACATCTTGAGTACTGTGTGCAGTTCTGGGAGGCCACACCTAAAAGAGGGACATCCAACTCCTGGAGAGGGTTCAGATGAGAACAACCAAAATGATTCGAGGCCTGGGAGATATGACATATGAGGAATGACTAGGGGAGCTCAACCTGTTCTCGCTGGGGGAGAGGAGGGACTGGGCGGGATATGACAGAGGTCTTTAAGTACCTCAAGGGAGTAAATAAGGTAAGCCGAGATAGGATCTTTCGACTGAAGGAGGGTGGAATCAGCAGAGGACACAGTTGGAAGATTGAGGGTTGTAGGATTAGGAGGTAAAGGAGGAGGAGGCACTTCACCGAGGGAGTGGTGGAACTGTGCAATGCACTGCCCAGGGAGCTGGTACAAGCAGCTAGGTGGAAAGATTCAAAAGAGGGTAGGACAGGTATAGGCAAGGGGTGAAGAAGAGGCTAATTTGCCGGGGGGGAGCAGGACTGGGAGATGGAGTAACAGTGGAAGGAGACGGATAGAGAGCTATGATACCCAATCAGGGTGCTAAGCACGAGCAGACTTGATAGACCAACAGGCCTACTCTGCTGGAGTCTAGTATGTTAGCATGTAAAACAGTAGCAGGGGCACTGAAAGTGAAGTCAGAATTTACATACTACAAGCTGATACAAACATCTGGGAACTGAAACACTTTCTGGCTAAGCAATACTGATGCTTTAAATAGTCAGATGGACAAACAATGCCACCAGTGACTTTCAACATTTCCTGCACTAATCAACTGCATCTTTAAGTCCAATAATGGTCATGAACAGGAAAAACATCTGGATTACTTCTACTTTCTAAATTACTCTTACCACTACGTTTCATGACAGTGTATCCCATCCAGCATTCTGAATGGGCAGTTTGGTGGCAAACTTTAATAAAGCTCATTTTACAAATAGAATAATAGGTTACAGTGAATTACAAGGCTGTAATTCCATCGAGAGGTTCTGGGGACATAGATAGCCTCGAGAGCGAAGCTGACGAGGTTTCTGTCCCCAGAACCCTAGATGGAATTTCAGCCGAGTAAGTTACTGTAACCTATTTTATTTTTGTAATATATGGCTCCGATTTGAAAAATGTGCTGCTTTTTTAAATTCTGTGAACTGGGCTGGCCGCCTGTTGCACTGAAGATGTGCTCGCTCTCGGCCGACCACCCACAGCACTGAAGTTGTGCCCGACCCACATTTGTGACGAAAGGTTTCAGTTAAATTTGGTAGTCCTACCGTTTACTTTCTTTCTTTGTTTGGCAGGTAATCCGCTTTTCTGAGGAAATAAAAATGAAAAAACAAACTGGCCGTAACTCGAGTTGCTCTCACTAAGCGAGAGTAAACGTCCGCCATGTTTTTCCATTTGGTTTACCCGCCTACTCAGAAAGTCTGCCAATGGCATTGCACGTTATTACACTGGGTGCACAAACTGGAACGTGGCACTATGGCAACCGTGTTGTGTGGCAGGGAGACTGGCGCATGCACTGTTGGAGTTTCAGTGATAATACTATCGTTTGAAGCTGAAACGATAGTATTATCAGCACAAACGATAGTATTATCAGCAGTGAACGATACTATTATCACTTGAGGAAGGGTAGTAGTATGGGAAAGTGAGCAGTGTATTACAGGGATTTTTTATATGCTTTTTGGGGGTATTATTTTAACAATCCATATATTACAAATAAATACAGCGTGTGAACTAAGCAATAAGGCATGACAGGGGGTGTGTTATAGTGGGATAACGGCCCACTTCAGGTAGGTTGAAGCACGAGGCATAGCAGAGTGCTTCCACCACCTGAGAAGGGCCGTTAGCCCACCATAACACACCCCCTGGAGTGCCTTATTGCAATTATGAAATGGGTAATTTTTTGTAAATGTTACACTTTTTTTTTTTATAAACATTTTACTTTTAGCTGGGCCATTGTGCTGGGTTAATGGCCCAGCTGAAAGCTGCTCTTGGCCAGTCAGGAGCCAGCATTCTTAATAAATGGCAAACATCAGCAGACTAATGGATCTGAAGTACATGATGTTTTGACTAACTCCTTTACAATACCCGTTAGTCTCTGGAGGCCCTATTTTCAAAAGTGTTATACCACAGACACAGAATAGGAGAAATCCTTTCAAAAATAGGGCCTTCAAACTCCCACTTGAACTGCTATACCTTTTTTGGGGGGGCCTGGCCCTCATTCCTCCCTTTGGAGGTCTGCTTGAGCGCCCATCTGCGCCCCCTCCATGCTTAGCGCACACCGTGGGTGGGACCACCGGGGAGCTTCCTCCCCAATGGTAATTATGGGCTAGCCCAGCTACTCCTTGGGCTGGGGCCACAGGAGGGACCCCCAGTGGATATGTAAGACAGTAGAGGATGGCGGTAGGTGAGCGTCCATGCCAGGGGCCAGCAATTTTTGCATGCTGATACCCGGGCAGGGACATGCAATGACAACCAGCCTGCCCGCCCCTACATTCTGGCACCGCCATGTGGCACCCCCAGCCTCCGCTAGGGAAAAACAAAGCACCAGACACCCCCACCTCCTTCTCAAGGAGTGCAGTCCCACCGACACCACTCCTCCCTCCGGCCGGCCCTTTGACTCCCGGGTCCATTCCTGAACCCAGGTTGTCGGCACTACAAGCGTAATTCCAACTGCTGCACCAGCAGGCCAGCTAGCCCTTCTTATTGCAATTTTCTCTCCTCTGTGATGAAAACAAAACTTTGCACTGAAAACTGTTAAAGATAAGCTTCAATACTGAAAAAGTGTTTAAGGTTCAGTAAAGAAGGATATTTTCCTTTCCAGTGATTACATCACATGTACTGTAACTGTTTGTCTCCAAGAGGAAATAAAGTCCAATTACTTCCATATAACAAGACGCTTGCAGGCTGCCTTGAGGAAGAAATTACTGATTTTCCATACCTCAGCAAAGGCTTCCAGGGAGAAGAGAAACAAATGTATATTCTGGTCGACAGGGTATTAAATAAGCCGAAAAAACTAATTAACAGTTTCTCGCGCAGAAGTGCTCATCAAGTGTGAAACTGTATAGCACTTGGCACAGACTGATTAGCAAACATTATAACAAAAATGTTGTTTTACCCAGATTGTCTCCTGTACCATGGAGTCACAAAACAGCAGATTTTTAAAACCTTTAAGCAACTACAAAGAGAATATTTCCTACCCCAATATGACTTTTTTCGATACCTACAAATTAGACACTATTTGGATAAGAAACTAGGCTTAGATGTCTTCTCTCAGCAAATCCCTCCACAACACGATCTCCTGACACAGCTTTTTAATGGTGGGGATCAGGGACATTTAATTTCCCGGAGCTATAAAGCCCTATGGGGAGGAATATCTCACCACATGGACGTGGTTCAATTCCAGTGGGAGGCAGAATTAATGACCGCACTGTCCCCAGAGGACTGGCTCCATAATTGGAGACGTCAGCACAAGACATCAAACTCATTCTTGAAGGGAGTTTTCGTGGAAGGTGGCCATTCGCTATTTCCGAACTCTACAGATCACAGCCAAATCCTTGAAGTCTGGGGACTCCTCGTGCGGGAGACTCTGTGGATGTGAAGTAGCAGCACACTCACATATTTTGGTTTTGTCCAACCCTAGATGCATTCTGGTCAGAAATAAATGAGTCAGAGAGTTGTTCCCCACTATTGGGACTCCCACACCTGAAATAGCTCTCCCTCTGCACTCCCCAAGGCAGTTTATTAAATCACATCAAACATATTTGCTTAGTATCCTTCTGGGCGCACCCAAAAAATGTATAATTAGATTGTGGCTTTGTCCAGAAGCACCTACTATCTTAGCATGGGAAAATACAGTGTATGATATATAGATAGATATATAGATATATAATATATAGATAGAGATATATATAATATATAGATATTTATTTATTTAGTTTTTGTTGACCGGGTAAGTGCACTAGACAAATCCTGCCTATTTTCAGGCACAACCCGGGGGGAGGGGGATACAGATGAATGCCAACTGACCTTGAACCAGATGAAGC